>JAJKFL010000001.1:16740000-21740000 GCA_021186555.1 Reticulitermes speratus
GATAAATTTTCTCATAATTAAAGAAGCCTATATTTTCTTTCCGGAATTGAAGATGTTTTCCACTACGGCTAATACAGTCAATTTAAGTATAAGCAAATTTGTTTGAATGTGTGGTGGAGTGAGTCAGGGTTCTTTTCCTTAACGTTTTCAAACACAAAGTCGTCCGAGACACAATGTGTTACGCAGTAATCATACTTCTTCCGCAACATTGGAAGGAAGTAACAGTTTTTGTTATTTGTTGGTGTTCTGCATCTTTGCTTAATAAATAAATTTCGTTTAACTGTCACTATTTTCATGCTCAGTCCCCTTGGGCATTGTACATTAGAAGTCAATATCATTATTATTATTCTTAATTCAGAATAAGTGATATTCGTCTGGATTGTTTGCAGCGTGCGTGGGAATTGCCTTCTAAAACACGTTATTGAAGGAAATATAGAAGGAAGGATAGAAGTGACAGGAAGACTAGGAAGAAGATGTAAGCAGCTACTGGATGACCTTAAGGAAACGAGTGGATCCTGAAAGTTGAAAGAGGAAGCACTAGCTCGTACTCTGCGGAGAATTCGCTTTGGAAGAAGGCTACAGACCTGTCGTAAGACAAACTACAGAATGAGTGAATGAATGAATGAACGAATGAATGATTGAATGAATGAATTCGAGTTCTTATTTTTCATAATGGAATATTTAGCACAATTTAACAGAGGAACAGCACATGATTCGTCTGTCTTTTAAGTTGTAAATTTGAATTATGCACATGAGGGAGATGTCTAAAGAAAAGTCTATACATTACATATTTCTCGGAACACACTTTCATTATAGCAATTATTCTATCGGAGACGTTAAAACGGTTTCCGTGTTAGGCTCTTCCAATGTCTTCAAAATCGATTATGGACTTGAACTTACGGTTTTCTCGGAAATCTGCCACTGAACTGAAAACTGCGTTGATGTTGTCAGCCCCAGTAAAACACACACACACACACACACACACAGCGAAGTGTCAATAACGAACTTTCCGTTGGCGCTGTTCCACCTCACGAATAACAAGACAGGCAATGCATGTACACAACATAATACTGAGGCGCGTTCGTAAAACTATTGGTGCCGTGGAAAAAGCAAGAAGTATTGTAGATTCTGAGTGTGTGTCCGTAGCCTAAGCTATCCAGCATACAAAGCGCATACGCCGTGTTATATTGTCATTTGTGGACTGTCCGGCTCTACCACATTTTTCCACATTATCTCATAAACGACACGATTTTCTGAAAAAAAAAAACGTTGTTGAATATAAAATTTGTGTTTTGATTTTATTAAAAATTTCGCATGAAAACGTTCTCATTCTAAGAAGAATAGAACTAGATGCTCTAATAAATGCACGTAGGTCTTCATGTAAAGTACCCGTTACTCTTGTCAGATTTCAATGAAACTTGCATTTTCTCGACAGATTTTCGACAAATCTTCAAATATCAAATTTCACAAAAATCTGACAGGTTGGAGCCGAGTTGTTCCATGCGGACAGAAGGACAGACAGATATGACAAAGCTAATAATCGCTATTTGCAATTTTGCGAACGCGCCTAAAAATAACACTCAAAGATACTACGAATTTACGCAGTCTGCAGTACGTAAAATACCCGTGGCTATTAAAGCAATGCGCCAGTATCTACTGCAGCTAACATTTGTGGTGCGATTTTTCTCATCACCACAATTCTTACTTTAATTACACGAGAAAAACTAATGTCTTGATGAGAGAGTCATATCAATTTCTTCTTTAGATTTACAGACACTACATACTGTGACCTTAACAAGAAAATCAACCATAAAGCGGACGAAAAACATATTTATTGGAGTTTCATTCATCTGTCTTACACCCAAAATTAAGTGTGTTTGTGCAAGTGTGTGTGTGTGTGTGTGTGTGTGTGTGTGTGGAGAAGTGTGAAATTCATAAGAATTAATATGAAACCCAATCGCTCCTACGCAGTTGTATAACAAGAGATACGTTACATTTCAAGATCAAGGTCAATTTGTCCATGTACGTAAGCACCATTCAAGGAAATTAAACAGAATATGTGGAAATAAATAACCATTCACTATTAACCTCAGACGTAAGATACACCTCAGTGGCTGGCCAGATACTCTTGCCGGTATATTCTGTAAGAGACAGATCATGGTGCCCAACAACGTAGAGTCACGTACTTTAGGTTATTATGTATGAACTGTTGCAATTGCTTAAAGCAAAGAACATGCAATGAGACAGTGTCATTTATAAGTTCGCGGGACATGCAACAAGTTCCTTTTCCAAAATTTCAAAGCAGATCTAAATTCTGAATGATCTTATGCTTACTACTCTTGACAATTCAATAGGAGAGAGAAATACTGAAATAAATATATGCTAGGCCGTTGACTCAGGCTGTTATTCGCCGGCCTCTCACCGCGGAGGCACGGGTTCGATCCCGGCTCAGTTCACGTGGGATTTGTGATGGACAAAGTGGCACTAGGACAGATTTTCCCCTAGTACGTCGGTTTTCCCCTGTGAATTTCATTACACGGAAAAACGAAAATAAATAATAATCATCATCTTAATCACAAGGTTGCACAAAAAGCTCAAGAATGCGGTGCGTCCGTAGCATCTGCTGTGGGGCCCTTCACCACAAAAAAAAAATATGTGCTAGACTAGAAGTAAATTTGCTTTATTCTTTCTGGTAAATGCTGCATATTTTCTACGCTTCCATTAGTAGGCCTACCTTTGTTTTAGGCTACTTTTTGGTGAAAACCATTTATAATGGCATCTGTTACATTTCCTTTGTTATAGCTTAAAAGGTAAAGTTCTCCCTAGAACAGGCCGTGAAGGCACAGAGGGGGAGTAGAGGTATAGCTCTACTCTTTCTTTAATCTCGGCGCTAGATGGGGTGGGTGGTCAACTCCACGTTCCGACCGCTCTACCCCCGGAAAAGAGACCCGGTACTCATTGTATAGGAGGCTGGGTATGCCCCAGGGCCGGTCTGGACTTGTGCGGAAAATCTCGCCCCCCGGGATTCGATCCCCGGACCATCCAGCTTATAGCTTATTTACTGCAATTTATAATCTTAAACTTTTAATGATTTCGTTGGAATATCTATAGCTAAAAAGCCACATGAGGGACATAAGCCTAAATTGAAGGATAATATGTATCGACGTTTAAAAAATTGTTAAGGTATGGAGGCGGGCTTTCTTGATGACGCAGTTAACCTACGTCTGCTCCACTAGAAGGCCTAACAGTTTCTCAACAAACACTCAGCTCATCTGATCTTCTCATCGTCGCCATAATGATCATTATTAACATCATCGGATAAAACACATGTATCATATTTGCACATTGCCTTCCATACAGAGACGATGACCTCGTGGGTGTACTCTTGGCGTCGCAATAAATTCTCTGTTCTCTGCCCACCAAGCCCGTTCAGATTCCCGTTCTCACTTCCTACACGTTGTGCGACATCTCGTTAAGTCAACACGCCGTTCACTCCCATCTCTCGATCATCTCAAAAAACAAAGCAAAGGGCCTCAGAATAGACAGCCAGAGGTGAAAGCACTCAGAATACAGACTACCCCGAGCCTTCTTAGATTAACTACGTACAGTGTTTGAAAATTCTGAAAACAATTGCAACTTACTTTGTAGTTTTCTGTAGTTTTAGCATCTTAATAGCTTCTTCTAAGGAATGTTTACAGAAGTAACAGAATTTTACTTTGAAATTCTTTTCAGCAAATATGCCTTGAAGGAAAGATGTGCATACTTTTGCAGATCTGAGTTTGGTGTGAGCTACATTACAAATGCTACAGTAAGCACGTGGATTGGCTTAGCCCCAGAAACCAAAGCGAAATGTATTTAAATCGGGCGACAATCAAATATAAGAAATCGAGTATACTTAATATACATGGATTTTGGAGTAATATTTAAAGTATCAGTTCTCACTAACATACCTCCATTAATCGCAAAACTTGCAGGTCACCTCAATCTGGCATTAGGGACTAAAATTCATTAATAGACTAATTATTTCATTATAAACTTACGATCTGGAACTCAAGTCGAGTAAATTTAAATTAGGCGATCTTGGAACCCACACCAGTGCTGACGAATCACCTCCACCTAATACCGACGTGAGGAATACGTGGAGCTCCGATTCTCAAAAGGTTCATGCTGTGCTACTTAATTCAGCACAGGGACAATTTTACAGTCACATTTCTACCACTTTGTACAAAACGTTCTAGTATACACTTCTATCACGACACTAAAGTTCGTATTAAGATGTTTTTTTTTCAACAAGCTTTCCTGGTTTGTCTTATTTACTTTATTATCGTGCTTCGTTTTGTGTTCCGCTGATGCTAAAACCATACAACCAGACATAGTATATTGTATGATTTCCTTATCAAAGCCATATTTTCTGTATATATCCTTTGCAACCACTGTGTAATTAAGAACATATATAATGTAACTTAACATATTAATGACCTGAACATCCACAGCTATAACAAAGGTCTTAGTTTCAGCACATAGAATTATAGACGACGTAACTAAGTTTCTATGGATTAAAGTCTTCTGGGATGTTACGCCGTGTCAACTGTTAAACATTTACCGACGTTTCGAAAGATCGTAACGTCTTTATCTTCACGATGAAGCAATACGCTTCTAGGATCGTTTGACGGCGAAGATGGGGGCGCCAATAATTATTTATGAATTCATAAGGCTTAAAATCCCAGAAAACCAAAATTTACACCAGCACCGCTGTAGTAACCTCAAATTACTGGACTTTAGTGGAGATTCTGAATATAGGAAGCTTCGATTAAAGTGTGACGTCAGCAACGAATGGTAGTGTACAACGGCGTGAAATGAAACGGCATCATTGCGCGATATCTCATAGTTCGTTTATGCAGAGTGAAGCCATAAAAAATATACACTTGAAAATGAGAAACGTGACATGTAATTCTAGCATATGAACGAAAGAGAAAACAAGAGAGTCAATGTACGTATAAGCGTAACATTGAGGTGCGTTCACGTAACCACTGTTGCCGTGGAGGAGCAAAAAGTATTACATATTCTGAGTGTATGTCTGTAGCCTTAGTTATTCAGCACGCAATGCGCATGCGCCGTATTATATTGTCATCTGTGGCCTGTCTGCCTTTACCATATTTTTCCGCATGATATCATAAACGGCACGAATTTCGGAAAGACGTTATTGGACATAAAATGTGTTTTAATTTTGTCTACAACTTCTGTCTGAAATATTTCTCTAGCTGAGAAGTCAGCGACATACTGTCATAAATGTACGAACGCCTTTAAGTACCCATTATTCTTGTCAGATTTTGATAATCTTGAATTTTCTCGCAAATCTTCGAAAAATATTGAAATATAAAATTTCATGAAAATCCGTCCAGTAGGATCCGAGTTGTTCCATGCGGACGGAAGGACGGACAGACAGACATAACGAAGCTAACTGTCACTTTTCACAATTTTGCGAAAGAGCCTAAAAAGGCGCCGGACATTCTTCACGAAAGAGTTACTTGAAATCTTCACTCTTCTGGGATCTTACGCAGCGCTGACTGGTAGTTAGTTACCAACGTTTCGAGACAGTCTATCGGTCGCATCTTTAAAAGTTAGTGACTCCAAGACTCGGGACCGCTAGGATGTTCCGAATCACCGGTAATTATCAATCAGCTGCGTTAACAACTAGAAGAGCGAAGACGTCATGTACACCACGGCGGAATCCTGATATCATACAGGAATTATTTCCTGTCTGAATATTTATTACAAACAACTTATATAATTTTCAGATTTAGAGTAAAGCCCTTAAGAAGACACGCAGTACAGAGTCACATATCTCTTAAATGGCTCACACTTTTCCATCCCCCACTCGACATCACTCTTCCAGTACTACCTCCCATGGGCAAACAGCTACAGACCAGATATTCGTTATTTGTTATGGACCAAGCAGATAAAATATATATTTTCTCTGCATAAAGGAATGTAGAACCGAACTAGTGGAACGACTAGAATAAGGCGAGAGTAGGTAAATTTGAATTTTTCATAACCGCTGCCACCGAGTATGAAAGGGACGCATCTTCATGGCAGTGTATGTTACGGATGCTACAGAATCTACTTTGATACACAAAACAAACAGTATATACGACACCTTCCAAGCCGAGAAGGAGGTCAAAACAGAAGATTAGAATGACAAGAAGAAAGAAGAAAGCTGTAACTAGAAGAGGTGACATTACACATGCAGGATAGGAAGACCAAAAATAAAAGGCACATATCCATACGGAAACATAACACATGAAGGAATCATAATTTTGTCAGTAGAGAAATAGAAGAAAAAGTATATAACAATAAATGAAAATGTATAAAAGAAATTGAAATTATGGAGTCGCATAATTAATAAATGTTAAATCTAGAGAAGAGGAAATTAGGCAAGAAACGTTTAGACAGGTAGAATGGTGTAAAAATAATGAGGAAACCTCGAAAATTATGACGCAACAATGTAAATACGTAAATGTATTAATAAAAGTGAAACATATTGCGCCTCTGTAAATTAAGACGTCACACTAAATTAAAGCGAATTACAAAATTCTGACACTGGTTAATCAAATAAAAATTTAGCAGTGCGCCGTACAGTATCGGCAACTTCACCATCACAGCAGTTGTACGTGTAAGCCGAACAGTGGCGCTTCCCTTCAACTTTCCATTCCACAGCTGCAACGTCCTCAAGTTACGACTCAGTAGATGGCTGAAAACACGATAAGGCCAGTTGGTATTACAAATGTCCTAAGCGACGACCCAATATCTGTAATCAATAGTCTGTACATATACATCCCATACGAGTTTATAGCTCTGAGATATCTTACAATTTCCTGCACTTCACCAGTGACTTTGATAGGCTTTAACCCTCGTCAAGCTACCCTGTCATTAAACCCAACTTCATCTCGTTGTATATGTTCGCCAAATGACATCTAAGGAGACTGCTACAGTATTGCACCTTGTTCAATGACGCATGAACGTCTGCAAGCTGTTGCTTTGTCTCAATTTATTACAGCATCAACCAACTCACCCGTATTCTACCGTCATGTATGTCGGAGGAAGGCGGTTCTGTAAAACAATTTTACGGAATTAATACAGTTATTCTACTTCCTGTATCGAATGTCTTTAATAAACCACTAGGCCACTGTTGTAAGTACGTGTAGATTCATGTCAGATAAAGTTTTTAACATTCATGTTTAATAAATACAGTAAGTTACGTAAATTATAGTAGAAAATCTAATCTCTCAATTGTTGATACATAAAGTAAGTTTACTCTAAGAAACAGGTAATACTTTGCACAATATTATATCATAATGCAAGTTCCACAAACAAAGTAATATGTCACATGTAATTCCTATTACACTTCTTCGCAAAGTCTACGGTCATAATACATATAAATATCAAATTGTTTTATGTACTAAGATGTATATGCTCGTCTAGTGACGAGACAGCGGTGGAAATAGAGACTTTTTGCATTATAATGCATACTGGCTCCTGGGTAACATGGACAGAAAGGAAATAAATGTAGTAGAGGGAAAAATTTTCTTTCCCTGACAGGTGGAAATAACTAAATGTGTTATGTTGCCTAAGTGATACAATCATCTACCTGTATTTCATGATTCCAACCAAAAGTAAACGTGGCACATTTCCGTGAACCACCGAACTTCGGACATTTAAAACTGAACCACGTTAAAAGCTTTTTTATGGAACAACTTAAAAATTAATTAATTTAGAATTTACTCTCATACGCATAACTTCATTTCTTATACACACTGACTGGGTACAGACTGAAGTACCGTGGTTCAATGATCGGCAGGATCATGAACTACTCTCTCGTCCAACGTGTCATGTTTGACCATTGTGCCCTCATCGTCCCGTGCAATAGGTTCTGGATCAGCTCAAGGGCTTAAACTGACCGCTCAACTCAGCCATACGCCTTCATTGCGTGGCACTTGCAGCTTTATTTAAGTATTAGTCTAATTAGTCGTTAGTAAATGGGATGTCTAAATTGAGAAATGGCAAGTGTTTTTGTCATCTTCATAACATACTTTACTGTAAAGTTTAAATACCTTATCTTTTTTAGTCTCACCTCTGCGTGTTAATCTGATGACGCATTTACACTCTGCAACATGCTCTGTTAGCAAATGACGAAGAATATCCAATTACTCAATTCAGACAGGCCATTTAGAATCAGCCTAACTAAATGAAGTTGTAGCTGTAACTCATTATACTACACAAGACGGAATTTGTTCCATCCTTTTTAGTATTCAATGCGAAAGAGCAGAATGAAGATTTAAGAAACCTGATTAAGTTTTAAAGAACATTGAGAGAAAGAGAGATACTGCAAAAATATGTAGACGATAACAGAAGAAATATTAGAAGAAGTATAGGAACAGCAAGAAAATAATGAATCCATTCTTTAATCGGAGGTCATTAATAACATAATAATTGTAATTAATAAGCATAATAATAACAAAACAAACTAAAAATACTCTCTAAATAATGTTGTCTTAAATAAAGATAAAAGTAAAACAATAAAAACGCAGAGATAAAAAGAAAATAATAATAATAATAATAATAATAATATCAAACATCCCGCCTAAACGACTGAAACACAGGCTAGGAAATAAGACAAATCCTCAGCCTTTAACTGAAGTTATCATCATTCAATGGCCACAAGCTACATAATAGCAGCAACATAGCATTTCAATCACAAATTTATTCTTTCTTCTAACACTGCATACATGACATCACAGTCCAGTCATTGCCAACAGGAAGTTCAGCTGAATACCAAAAAGGAGGTGGCTCACCTTGCCGACAAAACTTCGGAAAATATACGCCTATTACAAGCCCGTCCGGAAAGAAAATTCGACCGGTTGTAACAAACGTTTTCTTAAACCTTTA
The DNA here is from genome assembly GCA_021186555.1 of Reticulitermes speratus. Classification (NCBI taxonomy): domain Eukaryota; kingdom Metazoa; phylum Arthropoda; class Insecta; order Blattodea; family Rhinotermitidae; genus Reticulitermes; species Reticulitermes speratus. Next base: position 16,748,947 of record JAJKFL010000001.1, read on the forward strand.
TCAGATTGGTGTCTCTCTCAATAACGTGATAAGAATCTGGACTGCAAGTCCCAAATAGAAGATATGGGTGAATGTGAATTTGTCCCATACAGGCTACAGTACCACAGAAGGGGACTAGCAATATAGCCTCAACTTCGACGAGAGATGGAGGTCAGTAGTCAACGTCACGCTCCGGTCGCTTTACACCCCACAAAGAACCCCGGCACGCATTGAAGTGGAGCTTGAATATGCCCCAGTGCTGCTCTGGACGTATTTTTATACGAGCAAGACCCATGCAAAAGGGATTACATCTCCGGTCCCTTCAGTCCGTAGGCCAGTCGCAGTACCAACTACACTAACCGGGTCCACATAACAAATGTGGGCCGACGTAAAATTGAAAAGGAGTGCAATACATTGTTTTCTGAATAGAGAACAAATGCCACACTCTGTTATAGGAAACCCCGAAACTCCAGCATTCTTTGTACCAGCAGTAGGATAGATGTAAAGGCATGAGAGGAAGGAAAAGAACAAAAAAATCTCTTTCCTCAAATTGCATTAAAAAGGCCATAGTAAATTCTACCTATCCCATCCAATCTCCATTACACAAACCCCAAAAGAACACACACACACACACACACACACACTATGTGTTGGAACTTCATAAAATTCACCTGCACCGTCACCTCATCCGACTTACGACTCGGATTTTTGTATTGTAAAAAAACGGAAATAATACCCTTAAAAGTTTTCCTTTCGCCTGTGTTATATATAATATCCTTCCACATTGAGTTTCATTTATAAAGTACAAAAAACACCCACAGTGATAAAAGTTGGGTCCAGGCTAATAACAGTGTTATTTTCATCCATAAAATGCTAAGGAAAGAGCAGACTTCTTTCAACAAAAGGCTGAAGATAATGGCAGTGAGGACGGGCTGGCTAGAAGAAAAGGAGTCGGATATTACATAAGTAGTGGCTATTATATTTCATGTCTTAGTGACTAAAATAATACTCCACATTGTCACCCTAGGGCAACAAATGAAAACATTAATTGGTGTTAAAATTACAGAAATCCTTCCATAAAGGAACGGATGCATTTCTTTACTTTAACAGAATATTTTCCTCTGATGCTGATGTAGAATTCGTCAACCTGAGGAACTGAACATTACGCAGGTCTCTCATATCTGCTAATTCCTATTCACGTTCACTCGCACTAAATAAGTGACTAGCTTACGGGCGAACTCCGAGGAACAGTTGTTCCATTCGCGATTGAGGCAGGAGATTTATCCCTTTTCTAAAAACGTCCAGACTGGCTCTGAGGTACACCCAGCTTGATAGTTAATGGGTAGGGGGGACGCAGCTTACCACTCACGCACACTAGGTACAAACTTATTAAGACAAGCAATGTTCGTATAACGTAACATTGTAACGCGTTCGCGTAAACACCATTGCTGTGAAAACTCAACAACACATTTTGTTTTTGCCATATTATCTCATAAACGGCACGATTTTCATAAAACAATTATTGAAAATACAAGATGTTTTGATTTTCTCTACAACTTTGTCTAATCCATTTCTCATTCTAAGAAGAATTCAGGGATATATTATCATACACATACACAGATCGTCATGTAATCTGTCCGTCATTCTTGAAATATTTTATTCGAAAATGAACTTTCTCACAAATTTTCGAGCAATCCGCAATTATAAAATTTTCATGAAAATCCATCCATTGCGAACAGAGTTTTCCATACGGACTGACAGACATGACGAAGCTAATAGCCGCTTTTCGCAATGATGCGAAAGCACCTAAAAATGAGCATAGCTATAACTCCTCCCTCTCTTTTTTTATTTTAGAAGGGCCCCGCAGCAGAAGCTATAGACGCATCGCAGCTTAAGGCTTATTGTGCAACCCTTGTGATGAAGATGAAGAGAAAGATGATCAGATTTTTTTCACTTTTCCAAGTAATGGAGCACCGGTGGAATGAAATTGACAGGGGAAAATCGAAGTACTCGGCGAAAAACCTATCCCAGTGCCACTTTGTCCACCACAGATCCCACATGGACTGGCCCGGGATCGAAACCGGGGCCTCCGCGGTGAGAGGCCGGCGACTAACCGCGTGAGCCATGGCACGGCCTCTTCTCTCTCTTACGTCTTCATAGCCTGAACGATGACAACTATAAATATTTTCTTTCATCTATTACAATAATAAGCATTCGAAATAAAAATATAAGAGAGACAACAAAAGTAGCAAAATGTTGCTCTGTAAACTTGCAGAAACAAGCACATTTGGATGCAATGCCTTCCCTTAAAGGCTTACATTTATTATAATAATTTTAATAGTCGATGTTATGTCCGCAAATAATTAGGGTCTAACAAAATATTTGGTATACATTAAGTATTAACACGCATTTCGTTCACATCACGGATAAAAATTTTCATTTTCACTGAGCAGTGGATTTTTATCCACCCGATCAAAATAATCTTTCAAAGTTTTATTAATGTGCTTAAAAACAGGTCATCGGAACGTGGCACATCAGCGCAGTAAGGTGCACACATAAAAAACCTTTCTCTTAATACTAATTCAAATAATGCTTCCACAAATAGGCCGAGGCGCTCCTGTTGGTCACTTCACATTCGCACGCATAACCAAAGATATACGCATGCCAAATAAAGAGCTTTAGAATTACTATGAAATAAGTGATAATGCTGCATAAAGCACAGAGAAAAATTTGTTGTCAGAGAATATTTATCAATTAGGCCTACATTTTGCAGAACTTAATCATTGTAGAAGTTTCATGGCTTGTGGCATGTCACACTGTGTTGACTAGCAAATAGTTACCGAGAGGTCGCAGGAGTTTAGTGCCCTCATATACAGGCTCAAGCATTCCAAGAATCCTTACACCTGTACAAATAAAAAACGATAACTGCCTTACAAAAACCTACCGCCCCTTCTTCAATTTTAATGCATTTTTTTTATCTATTTAAGACGGTTACGGTAGCACAAACTGTACAGGGTTAGTGAAGAATCACTTCGAAAGAACGCGAAAAGAATGGTAAAGGCCTAATTAAATATACTATCCAAGAATTTTCCAGGAGTTGATGAGGAAAACCACGAAACCTTTCGTTGGACTAGATGTTCTCCGCGCGAGATTTTAACCCACGACCTGCGCAGTAAGCAGAAAGAATACCAAACATGTAATTCTTCTAATCATTCCCTCTTCTAACGAGCGTTTAATTATAAAGTGTAATGAAAGCAAGACTAATAAGCGACATAATAAGAACGCGTCCTCAAATTTCAGAATCTGTATACACCAAATATTATCCAACCCTATAGCCTACTGTTTATTAGCAATTATATTACCATGCTCCTACACATGATTTATTGTTAAGAACTTAGGCGGGTCTTGCTGTCAAGTACCAATTTATCCACACTGTAGTAGGAATGCATTGTAAAGTACTGGTAATGTAATTCCAGTGACTTAGCACGGTATTCCAATTCAGATGTTACGTAATCTCATTCACACTATGCTGAACGCGGTAGCCCAATCAGTCAACCTGGTGTCAAAACGCACTAAGCCTCCCTCTTCTCGCCTCGCCTCACTGATACACATGCGCATGAGTAGCCAGCCATTGGTTTTATAGCTAACAATCTAAAGTGCGTCGGAAGCATGGCTTCTAGCTTCGGTTGCTAGGTTTTAACCCCGGTCACAAACAATGAGAAGTTAATTACCACAGCAACCAACAGCCCCCCATACCTCCTGACTTCACTGCGGGCTTCGGTGTCTCACTTCCTCGTTCGCTGGTTTCCTATTCCGTGGTCACGAAATATCATACACTTTCTCCTGACATGAAAATCATGCACACAGGTTTATAGACCGTAACTTTTGTATACACTATTATAATTCTCTTGCCATTGTACAGTGATAGCAGTATTTATGAGATACCTGCAAACCATGTCTCCACTAGTTGTAATCCTCCTCTTTACAGTCGTGCAGAAGTAATTTCAAATTTTGGTTCCGGTTTAAAAAAACAAAAATTTGCTTGCGTCACTTAGAATTTATATAATTGTCAAAGTAGAATACTGAACTGGGAGTGAGAGATAGAACATGTAAGGTAAACAATAAATTCTTTAAAAAATTCCGTTCGCTAAACTATAGAGAGGAAAACAGACAGATGTGCTTAGGTGATAAAAATACGAAAATAAGGGCTAGTAGTGAGACACTGCATGCAAATATAGTCTTATTCCAACAAATGTACACTTTATCTTGTTTTGTAGAATATCTAGTTTTTTTGAGGCTATCGTAGTGTTTATCGGTATATTTCTGCAGTTTTTCATCAATATTTGCTTGTATATAAGCTAACTCTCTTGCCAGCTTTTTGCACAAATTAGATGAAGGGATACAGTTGTTCGTTAACTTCTGTTTTTTAATATAAAGGTACTTCAATTCTTGGTTTATTCTATATTTAATGGCTGTTTTTAGTGTGTTCTGGCTCTGTCGGTTGTGTCCGTTCACTTTTATTGCAATATATTTCGGAGTGATTTGTATTTGTCGACATAATTTATTGTACCATATAGCTGCATTTGTTCTGTGTAATTTCTCTGCGTGCAAAGTAAATAATATATACAAGGCCGAATCTCTAGCTGCGGCGTTTTGACGCCTTGCAGTGCAGAAAGTGGGTACCAATGTTTCGGATAAATATAGGGAATATGAAGATAATACGAGTATATTCCTCCGAAAGTTTGGTACCCACGTGTCAAGTCCACACGGTGCCACAGCTTACATCACAATTCAAACGGTAATTGACGTTCGGGTTCTATAATTGGTGGAGACCGTAAGAGATTAATGTAGAGGATAAATAGCATTTTGAAGTAACGACAGCCAGAGAAGTCTTGGATAAAGAGATACCTTAGTACAACTTCATCTTCCACAAACTTTGTACGAATTATCGCGTGTCTGAGACTGATTTCCCGTTCATCTCTTAAAAAAATCCTGTTTCCCTACACACTACCATATTAGCAAGACAAAAAATCAATGCATAAAGATAAAGTGTTCTTGGATTGACAGATACCAGAACCAAAAACATGATCTAAAAATATTAAAATCGAAAAATTTCCTTCAAGATACTTTTGACATAGGTCTCATACTGTTAAGGAACTTCTAATATTAATATCAATGCTTTACCAACTATAAGAGTAAACGAGTTAGATTGTATTTCAATTGTAGCATAGTGAGCCAGGGCGTGAGGCTGATCATTCACAGCCACTTCGTACTAGAATTAAGAATGAGTGGAGCTATAGCCCCACTCCCCTCATAGCCCTCCTGACTTGCACAGGGACAGCTTAACTGTATTCACCTTACTGTAATGTCGCTAAGTTTATTTCACTTATTTATGCTTCATTTAATGACACTGTCTGCTCAAATAATTGAGGATCCAATAGAAACGCGATTACTTTAATAATAAATTTCTAATTATGCGGACTGAAAAGGTGGCCCAGTTTGAAACACTTTTTAGAATTTCTACTTAAGAAACCAAGAAGAACAACGAAAATCCTCAGTCAATTTATTTGGTGTTCTGATCGAGCTTCGAAGCAGTTACCTCCTGAATACAGGTCAGAAGAGATACGGCTTGCGTCAAATTTCTCGGTTCTTATGACTGCTCAAAGACAAACTTCTGAAACGCGGAGGCCTAGATCCATTTTACTGCCATTCGCGGCAAGCAACTAAAATGACTATAGACCGGCATAGCAATGAAAGTAACAGTCTCTATTGGACGTGCATGGTTACAGTCGGTGTGGAGCAGACAGCCTATCGGACGTAACCGCAGCAGCTGGACTACGCTTGTTGCAAACCACAACAATCCGCAATAGGTCTGCTAGGTCATTTGGCAAACCTCAGTACACTTGAATGTTTTAAAATATTGAACAAACTTAATAATAAGAGTGGGTAGAGTATGAAGTCAGTAAGATATTATATCCAAATTTTTTCAAGTACGAAGTTCGGAAATATGGAGTCTGCGGTCAAAATTGCGTCTGCTGGCTGGGTTTACAGCAAGTGGTGTCCAATGGATTGTTCTGGAAAGAGTGACTATGCCTTGCGGAAGAAAGAAAGCATGTGTCTGACGACCAAATTTGGCTCGAACCATTCTTCGACTAATTAATGTAATCTTAGATTCTGTCTAATGTCAGTAATTAGTATAGCGTTACTGACATACTTAAGTTTTGTACATATATATAAGTTCTATTAGTTGATATAAGTTTTAAAACTTTCGCGGCGACATGATTCAATATAGTCTTCTCGGGCGCACAGCCGCGTCAACTCGTTTGAATACAACGTTTCGGGGACTAGCTCCGTCCCCATCCTCAGGCAAAACTGATTTAACATACTGCTCGTCTGTCCCGTGTTTTTTGAGGTAGAAAAACATGGGACAGACGAGCAGTATGTTAAATCAGTTAACCTGAGGATGGGGACGGAGCAAGTCCCCGAAACGTTGTATTCAAACGAGTTGACGCGGCTGTGCGCCCGAGAAGACTATATTGATTCTATTAGTTGTCTTTAATTTACGGTTTTATTTTCCATTTTAACGACAAGACACTAAATTATACATAAGTTATATAAAAGTCAAGTAAAAGGATGGGTACGTTAATTCGACTTACATAAACGATGACAGTTTTAAATGCTCTACATTAAAAAGTCTTAAGGCGATTTTGGCAGCGAACGTGTCAAATTCGCTTTAATCGTTCTTTACAAACTCGTTTGCAGTAAGTCTTTTCGGACAAGCAGCCGTATGAAAAATTAAGTTAATAACCAACATCTATGAGACTGTCTCTAGCTCGGGGTGTTTGCTTGATGGCTGAAGTATCTGGCTGTTTTTAATTACGCAACTCGGAGCCCGATATTCTCGTCCAAGCGAAGTCAATAAGGGAATTTGCAGTGAGAGGGAAGACTGGAGATAAATTCCGTGTAGGAGGATAGACAATGGCGCGTATATTATTACAGTGTTCAGCCCGGCTTCCATTCAATATGCAATAAGAAATTCTTTCTCCGCCTGCAAAGTGGCCGACGTATGTGTATGACTACGGAGGTAAATTAATAACTTCTCGACCCTTACACACCTTCGTGGATTGGTGCTAACAAACACGTCGTACATTACCACACTATTCCAAGATTAACTCAGCCTGTTTAACCGGCCTTTAGCAAATAACTGCAATCATACGAATACTGCATTATTTCATTCGTTTATGTTAACATCATGACCATTATATTTGTCTTCATCTCTTTAACATATATCATATTCATCATTTGCTTTTTCATGCACATATTTAAATAATTAGAGATTCCACCTGTTCCACGCCAATGCATAATTTCATTAATGAACTTAATTGTCAATAATCACGAACATTTTCAAATTCGTCTATACACAACATTAATAAAAGGAACAAACGCCATCTTCACAGACCAAATTACAAACTATCTTTTCTTTCAAAAAGTACATTTTTAGGCTGACATCAACATTTTCAACAGTTTAACAGGTAGTCTGACAATTCTTAAGAATGAAAACGCAAAATTTAAAGTAGCATTAACAAAATCCGTAAATACACACTCCTTTTACTCTGTAGATGAATTTTTATGTGTAAACATGATTTATATATATAACACCGTTTTATAAAACGCTTATAGTATTTTACAGTGCATTTATGACTTGTTCCACATCCTATTGTCCTTGTGACACACTTAAGGATCCATGGAATGTATGTATATATACGCATGTATATACATGTATGTATGCATGTATGTGTATGTATGTATGTATGTAATGTGTATATATATGTATATGTATCTTATTATCTTATTATTTTGATACATATTCCCATGCATTTTCACACATAAGCGACAAACTGGTGTCCGGTACAATTTGAACAAGCCAAGTACGTGTAAGTGGAACTGTTATAAATAAAACGTAACATATGCTGGTAGGAAGGGCCACTAAGAGGAATAACTGCAACTTCCGAACGACAAATTGAAAGACTACTTAGTACTGAATACTTGGCTCAGTAGCTGGTTATCTGGCTAATTAAATGACTAGTAGGTACTAACTCACTAGAGTCTTTTAACTCTTTGTTTAGCCTAACGACTGGCTGCAAAAACTATTCCTATGTATGTCTCATAAATTTGCATTTTATTCATTTTCGACGGATCTGACGATATTATACAAACATAATGTGACACAAGACAATACCTATAACGGGTCAGTCAATATTTTGATCACTCGTGTCAATTTTGGGGAGAATCTAAAATTGATCGTTTGCCCCAATTTCTGACGGCACATTTCGGGTCTAGTTAAAAAAAAATATGAAACACAGGACAGATATACAAATTACGGTAGACTGTTATCTTCAAACAGTACTTTCAAAAGAAGAAATCGCCCTATAGCCAAAAATACTTTGTCACTCTGAGTATCTCTTACAGCAGTTGTTATATTTAACAATTCCCCGAAGAGACATTAACTTGTAATTACACAACAAAACTCACGCCATTTCAACTACAGGTTTGAATCTCCAACGTACGCTTAGCTTTGTTTGTGTATGTGTGATTGTCTGTACTTCTTCCAGAGGACACTGCCTATCTCTCCCGCAACTAATTACTCAGTGGGAGGACAAATGGACAGTAAAAATAAAAGGAAAGCAGAGATGGGAGCGTACAAAGCGAGTCACTATGACATCAACCGAACTCTCAATTTTATTCTAATTTCCAACAGTACCTGTCGTTTAAGGTTTAGTTTTTATTTACCATTTCCATCGCTCATATTAATATATAGTAACTCTTTAAATATCAAATGTAAGTTCTTTTCTATGCAATGATCCCCGGTATCCGAAAAAAAACGTTGCTCCTTCTAAAGTCGCCAGGCTTCGTCAGCCTGTTCTTCTGGTAAAAGCAACATGTAGATGAAAATGCGTATGGAGCCCTGGTCGAATGATGACAGGGGAAAACCGAAGTACTAGGAGTAAAACCTATCCCAGTGCCACTCTGTCCACCACAGATATCACAGGACTGACCTGGGATAGAAAGAAGGCCTCCGCAGTGAGAAGAAGGCGAGTAACCACCTGAGTCATGGCAGGGCCTATAACGACCAAGATTAGTCTGGACAATATTTAAAAATTCAGTTCGTACCGCGCAGTAAAGATAATTGCTCTTTTCTGAGATCCGTACACAAGACATAAATGTATTTTTTTGGCGGAACGTAGAATTGTTTAATTCTGTGGTGCTACATATAGTAACCACTAGTCTTTACGTCGTAGACTTACTTTCTTAAAAGAACCATATCTACACGGGAGAGAGAGAAGCCTGACGTAGAATTAAGAGTCTTAGATACATTTAAGATAACTGCGATAAAATATCCCTGAAAAGAAGGTACTTTTAAAGGCGAGAAGGGCTTTTGTGTGAATATCACTGTTAATTTATGAACCCACGAAACAAAAATGGAAATGTGTATTCTGTCATTTTTCTGCATACATTCTTTCTTATAATGTACAGATTTTCTGTCCAGAATCTGATATTTAATTTTGCATGTAAGCAACAAGGAACTCCTGCAAACTCACGATGACATACAGGGCAAACCTACACAAGTTCGCGATATACTATTTCATGTACGACGCTAAATTAGAGAAGAAAATGTGTTGGTTTACTGAGGAGAGTCATTTTTATACGTATGGCAACACACAGGATATGGGGAACAGACAATTATAACGTCTATAGGAAGGGTCCATCCAAAAAAGAAGTACAGTCTGTTATACTTGCACACTGGTGGTAATCTGGGCCGAGTATTCCAACAGGAGACTCTGGCTGTGGAAGCCATGGAACACTTTTCGAAGAGAACTTTGTATTTTTTAGCAGTGACTGGTTTGTGATCTAAATAAAATGTTTCTTTCCATATAATAGACGTCTGTCACTCACTGCTGATGCTCTTCTCGACATTCTGAACACTCATTGCCATAGTGATCTAGACATTATGAACTCTCATTGCCATAGTGTCCCAGGCATTCTGAACACTCACAGCCATTCTGCTCTAGAAAATCTAAAACACTCACTGCCAATACTCTTCTAGATATTCTGAACACCCATTTCCGTAATTGATAATTCCAAGCCGCTATGATTTTCCACCTGCGGTGTGATCTCCTTGTTTCCTAAATCTTCTGACATTAATCGCTGTAATTATTATTTGCGGGAAGCTATAAAGGATTATGTTTATTACAGCGCAATCACCATAAAATTATCGCAAAAGTGAAAAGTGAAACAAGCACTGTTACCAGGACAAACTGGGACTGATATTTTGAAACGGACAGTGCAGAATTTCCCTACGTGGGTACGCAGTGCTGTTGAGATGAATGGTGGACATAAAGATCACGTTCACACGCAACGCCAAGATGAGTCTTGTAGTGTGATGTATCACCACACTACAAGACACCTTGACACTTGATAATAAATAATATTCGGAAAGTAAGTACCGTTAGGCTATTAAAAAAAACTAAAATTTATTTTCAAAATATGTTACTTTTATCATATTCGCCATACCTTAAACTACGTTTCTACATAGTTTCCACCATTATTAAGGCATTTATCATAACGGGGCACCAGTTTCTGTATCCCCTCCTCGTAGAACGTGGCCGCCTGTGACCGCCACTGACCACAGACGGCCGGCCGCTCCGCGGCTCGTCATGCACGTTATCACGGCCTTCCATGAACTTTCTAACCCATTTTCTCAACATTCCATCACTCATGGCATTTTCACCATATACTTCACATATCTGACGATGAATATCAGCCGGTTTCACATTTCTTTCAATCAAAAAAAGGATAACAGACCGTATTTCACAGTCGGCAGGGCGCTCGATCAACTTGAACATTTTACGCACAGAACAATACGTAAATACTATCTGCTTTTCTCGTATTGGCGTCTATGGCATGCCAATGAATGAGGGAAGACAGGATGCATGAGCGAAATCACTAATTCAGAGCTGCGGCGGAAATATTCACAAACGGCACTTACTTTCCGAATACGCTACAACTGCAACTACTACAAGACAACTAACAGGGCTTGGTCAACTCCAATTTGTATAAAAATCACTGCCAGCAATTTTTAATGACAATCTTCAATTCTAATGACAATCTTCAATTTTAATGATAATCTACCTGCTGAAGAGCCTATTTTTATATTTTTTATATTTCATATATTTATACTTTAAACTCTAAAAGTGGACACAATTCGTGTCACAGTTCAAAGAGTATACAACGAATTTTATGCACTGTAGCCTGTTAATGTGACAGACACTTGACTTTATATTGTAATGTATATATATTATATCATCAGATTAACTAATGGATGTAATATGAATGTAACCTTGACCCCCTGAAGATGGTTCAACTGGAACCGAAACATATGTAGGGGATATTGAACAATACTTGATAATATAGTGCATTTGTTGTTTTTTTTAATTGTGAATTATTATCAAAATGCATGGTGGATATAATGTGAAATTGTGTAAATAAAAGTTATGTAACATACAAAGTAAATAGTCCTTTCATGAAGACGTCGTTATAAAACAATGCTTTAAACAGAATGAAGCTTGAAACACTCGAGCAAAGCTGGAATGACGCCCTGTGCAGAGTAAATAGCAATCCAACTACGACAGCGAAACTTTTCTTTCAAAACTCCAGAACAAAGCGTACCTTATTTTTCTATCTCCATAATAAAAGTAGCAAACTTTTCTTTTAAGCTTCTCGGCAACATGTGTATTAGGATAGCAATCTCTTAAACAACTTGGGCCAATTAACATAATCTGTTCGATTTAATGTTTTAAAGTATGCATCAGGTAGGTTACAAGGGTGCATCTTCCTTAATCAGAGTTTACTAAATCCTACCGGCTGTCTAAAATCAGTTTCTCATTAACAGCAATCCTTTAAGATGTACTGAAAGGAGACACTTTATGAGAAGCTAGTAAACAAGTAGGCCTAAAACACACTCAAATAATCATCAAGTGTATGCTCTCAAAATGTCAACAGCATGTAAGATAAAATCATGATATAAATTTAGATAGAAAACCAAATAAATAGAAATTACATCACTGATGAAATTAAGTACACCTTCACATCAGCTAAGAAGCTTCTGTATTTCCACCTCCAACCTAAGAAAGTAAATATTAACTTCAAAAACCATAATTTTGTTTGTAGTTTTGTATCGGAGTGGGATTGAGGTATTTTGCCATAAGAGAAAGAAAGAAATATATGACGTTTCCGAAAGGGATTCTGAGTGAATTATAGAGGGGAAGTAAAAGGGGATACAAACAATTATATAATAAGCAGCTTAGAAACTTGTGCACTTTACAAAATACTGAGATATTCTGATCAAAGGAGGCGAGACAGGGAGAGAGAGACGTTCATTGTGCATTCGTTGAACCAATATACACGGAGGAAAACATTCTGATTGAAGTAAGTTTAAATCGAAAATAATTTTTGTGATGAGTGATATATACAGTAAAAATTACGTACCAAGGAACTCAGACCTCTTAAAGTGTAAAAATTGATTACAAAAATTCCTTGTGATGTATATACATATCCTATTATAAAGAAATAGAGAGGAAGGTTTTATGACTATGCAATGATACAGTGTAATATCAACAAATATCGTGACCTATCTTTGTTCATAGTAAGACATTCTAAGTAGATCCAAAATGTGGCCATCTATTGAGTACTGTCAAAATGCATGGATTTGCTTCAATGAAGTCAGCAAGTACATGACAAGTGTTTATCCGATGAACTTAGTCATTATCACTCAGTGCTCGAAATATCTGCGTCTTGTAATAAAACATCCTTAAAATAAGCATGCAAATTTTGTGTTGTACAATAGCAGAATGCAAATATTGAGGTAGAACATAAATTGACTTCCTTGATCATTTTCAACCCGGTTCTTCCATCATTTTTTGCGGTTCTGTTGTCTCACTGCTCGGTTGCGTCCAACAACACCTGTCTGAGTATCTGTCACGACAAGTTTCTTGAAAATTTCTTATGAAGCCCACTAATCAAAATCTTGAATAGAACATCACAAACATTAAAATATCAATAATTTCTCCGTCCCTGAGGTCTTGGTTCACTGGAATGATTCGCAGTGTCAGTGGCTATGTGAAACTTCACACCACTTTCCTATTAAAGAAATGTTTTCAAAATAAACATTCCGCAGAATAGGGTGCAATATTCAAACCTAATGGTGTTCAATTAAGTCCCGGCATTAATTTAGGAAACACAGAAAATAATATTCAAACATTAAAACAGTTACGCCTTTTGTTAAGGACCCTGTATTATGGACATTGCACTAAAAGTAGTCTAGCAATAACATGCATTTAGATTTGAATCCTCTTCACACTAAAATAGAACAAGCAAACGAGGTTCACTACGGCAAAAATACATGCGAACTGATGGCAAACGTTCTAATCCCGTGTAGGAATGGGAGGGGGAAGTTACGGTGGGATTTCAAACAGAAATGTAACATCCAGTAAAGTAAATCAAGCGGCAGGAAGGGGGTTTCATGTAGTTACATAAGCTTCTTATATTTCGCATGGGAGATTATGTTCAGAGGGCACTGAATTGCTTCACCGCAGTGGAACAATTCAACCAATGACTTCATCCGATACAAATAAAATATTTGGAAAGTGCCGTTAAGTCCTGGTTCATTTAAAGTCGTTTTCATTATCTCAGATTTTATAGTGTGAAATGTCGGAATGATTTGTAAATAATTATGATTAAAAAATGTTAGAAATAGGTCGTGATCTAATTCAAGATACTGTCCCAGGATTTAAATGTACCAGAGAAAAACCACAGAATTTTTCCAAACATGCAGGTCTCCGGGTCCATAATTGACCTAGGGATTTTCGAAACTTCGAACTGGATTCCCCAACACTCAACTGCGATATTCAGTGGCACTATCGTGCTTTTGCAATAAAAACAACATTTGATACTCATTGTTTCACCACTGCTGGAGGGCAACTGATTTTGAACATTTGTGAGCAGAACTGACAATAATTATTTATAACAGCATAAATAAAATTTATCTCATGTTTTAGAATTCATATTAACATGACACAACCAATATGATACATCCTCCGTGCAATGATTAATACACAGATAACGTATTGCAGACTTCAAACCACATACACGTTAATCCAGCATGTTCCGGCTAACATAAGAGTGTGTGGCCATTCAGGGAATACACACAAAGGTCATGTTAAGTTACAAATATATCTTCGAAAACGTTATATATTTTAACTAAACATGACCTTTGTGCCTACTCCCTGAAGATGGCTGAAGCCGAAACATGTTGGAGTAACTTGTGTATGGCATAAAGTGAGAAATAAGTTGGAACAAATCTTATCTGTCTAGGACACACCTAATTTCAAACTATTCCTTTCTTCTAGAAACCAAGAAAAAAATATTTAAAACATTAAACAGAAATAAATTAGTATTGTTTTAATTACCAAGGAATTCAGTGCAGAACAGACAAAATTCACTTTTCTATACCAAACTTATCAGTCACACTATTTGTATCTAATTTACATTTAAGCAATGAAAATATACAATTCAATAATAACTTGTAGTTTACCTGACTAATATAGGTTCGATTCCAACAGGTCACATTCCTCTATTTATTGCTTGAAATGTTAAATAATTTACACAGTGTTGCCATTGCTGTACTTATTAACAGTAATCGCTTTCGATTCTTAGAATGAAACAACAGAGGCAATGTACGTATAACGTAACACTGAGGCACGTTCGCGAGAGCATTGTTGCCGCGGAAAAGCAATAATTATTGCATATTTTGAATGCGTGTATGCAGTCTTAGATATGCAACACGCAAAGCGCAAGCGCCGTTTTGTATCGTCGTCTGTGGCCTGTTTGGCTGTACCATATCTTTCTACATTATCTCATAAACGGCACGACTTTCGGAAAAAAGTTATTGAACAAAAAATGTTTGTCTTGATTTTCTGTACAGCGTTTGTGTAAAACATTTCTCATTCTAAGGTGAACTGAGCGAGATATTACCATAAAAGTACATAGGTGTTCATGTAATGTACCCGTTATTATTGTCAGATTTTAATGAAAATTTAATTTTCTCGATAGATTTTTGAAAAATCATCAAATATCAAATTTTATGAAAATCCGCACAGTGGGAGCTGAGTTGTTCCATGCGGACCGAGAGGCAGAGAGATGGACAGACATGACGAAGCTAATAGTCGCTTTTTACAATTTTGCGAATGCTCCTAAAAAGCAGGTCACCATGCTCTCTGTGAGTGCGCGTTGCCGTTTCGAATTTGAAATATTTCGCCGACTTAACAGAACTTGGTATCAACGTTATGCCATTTGTGTCCGCCCCAGTTCCACAGTCTTCAGTTGCTACACTTTGTAATACCAACACTGCAGACACGCGAACTTGTAATGTGAGCAATAAATTTACAAGTTATATGAGAGGGAAACTCATTGGTCAGGGAAATCCGAAAACAAATCCGTTGCTAGAATACGGGATGTAGGATTTGAAAAAAAAAAATCCTTTGACTCTAAACCGTGTGTTACTTGATTTAACCTTAGATGACCGTGTAATTCCCCCATTGTCATAGACTATTTGAACGCTTTCTCAGTATTAAATATAGGCCTGTTGCCTTGTTACACATAATTAGCTGACTGATCCTTGCAGTAAATCTCGCAACTAATATTTGTACACACTCAGATTACTGTCCTCATTAGTGTCGGTATATAAAAACAACGCTATCACAATACATGAAGGAGAATACAAAATCTCCACGTCTTCTTTCTCTGGTAGTCCACTAAACCGACATTAGGGATTAACTTCACTTTCCGGCCGCATTTGCCCCGAGACCGGAACTCAGAGAAACTATCGGACAGGAGACTTGCTTGACATCTTATTGGGTCTAGACATCGTTTCAGAAAGAGATACTTCGTAGCCATGCCGAGATTCGAACCTACGTCGTCCAGTCTGAAGCTACTCACTTTACTCAAGGCACAGCCTGTGTCACTGCACATAAATCAGGAGATCACGACAAGTTATAGACAGGATATATGGCAAGCAATAAATCCACATAAAACCGCAGTAAATTCAGGCGGCGAAGCTGAATTGGGATTAGGAACATATTTTGTAAATATTCCTAAAACCTCAGTAATTAATAAAAAACCTTTAAACATAAAACCTGTGCGCGTTACATTACTTGTTGATTCTTTTTTCTTTATTTCCAGTTTTAAAAACAAGTTACTAATCCACTGCACTGTGCTTACTATTTATGAGTATGACGTCAACATTTTCCTCAATATCGCGGTGACACGGATAATTCGATTTTGACAAAACAAAATGGTTCACCGACAATCTCTTTTGTTGTGGGATTTGAAGGTTTCGCTTGAAACACGAAATAGTGACTTTTACGTATATATGAGAATTTCCGGCTAGAACTCGTAGACTTCAGGTCCAAATAAAATTCTGTTGATAATAACATATAAATCTGCTCCTGTGTTTATTTAAGTACCCTACCATTATGATGTATAAAGGAAGACGGAGTTTAGAGCATTAAATCATAATTATTTTAATATCCGAGGGAGGTGACTAATTTCACGCCTCGGTCATTGTACCCCCAGAAACGTGCTCCTGCTACCCATGGAATACAAGTTATATGGATATCAAAGCCGCTACAAACGCGGTGGCAAAAGGAAAATCAGTGTTATCGACGGGAATCGAACCCCGATTTTTCGGTCGTCCAATCTGTAACCTAGTCACCATATCGACCTTCTTGCCGTATGTTTTCTCAGCATTACTCAAACTGGTATGTATACAGCTTACTTTTTCATCCTTTTCTATTTCGGAGAAGACCGATAATGTGTTTTGATGATGTATATAATTACAAATAAGTCTACATAAATCTATCAATATAAATACTTTTGACCGGACAACCTAGCACATTGTATTCCTATGCACTTATCCGATTGATCCATAATAAAGTCAATGTTTTCAAACGCTGCATATTTTTAGAGGACCCACAAATGTTAACACATATCATTTCAGTTGCCATATCAAGAGTATCTTCATGGCCACCATCTCACAATTTCGTGTGATCTTCCGACTGTAAATGCAGATCGTACGGAATTCAAAGTACGCGAACAGAACGGCCTCTAGTGGAATAATGTTCGTATTAAGCTACGCAAAAATAAGTAATTTAGTTCAGAGGTTGAAAAGAGGACAAAAGCACAAATACAGTAGTTTCGTAAGACCATATTTTTTTCATCATAAAGAAAACTAAGCTAAAAGCATTTCCAAGAAGGGACTAAAAAATGAAAGACTTTACACAGCGAAATACTACATGAGGTTTTCTAACAGGTCTCTTAAGTGCTCGAGTCAGACTGCTATATTATCGTTCTGAATTCTGAAAGCAGTAGGATACTTCGTCCTTTTATTAGCCTATGTCTGTAACTTTTATGAAGAAAGTAATGTGCGTATGAGTTACAACATTTTTAAAGATTCATCTTCATGTATGTACCTACAATGAATGTACATATACTTTTTGTAGGTATAACTATAAAAACAATTCCTCAAATTTCCAATATTAAACTTCCAAGTGGTTAAAGTAGTGGAATTTCTGAAGACGGTGACAATGCTACTGTAATTTTCATGTCAAAATTTGTTAAGATTACTAAATTTTCTCCCAAGCAATCTGTTCCCACATGTAACATTTATGTTTTTTTCTCAGGATGACAAACCACGTTTCACACCGACTTAAACCATGGGTAAAATTATTTACATATACATATACTTGAATTCAGCATTCAACAAGAAGAAGACTCTTTTCACCAACAAATTGGACTTAAATTTAAGGTAGAAACGAGCAAAGTGCCGCATCTGTAGCCTAGCTTTTATGGTGCTGAACTTTGGACGCTTCGGAAAATAGATCAGAAATACATGTAAAGTTTTGAAATGTGGTGCTGGAGAAGGATGGAGAAGATCAGTTGGACCTATCGGGTGAAAATGGAAGTACGAGTATTACATAAAGTTAAGGAGGAAAGGAATGTCCTACGATAATAAAATAAAGAAAGGATAACTCTATTGGTCACACCCTGCACAGGAACTGTTTTCTACTCGTATAACATGTTATTGAAGAAAAGGTACAAGGAAGGATGTAACTGACGGGAAGACGAGAAAGAAAACGTAAGCAGCTACTGAATGACCTTAAGAAAACGAGAGGATGCTGGAAATTGAAAGGGTAAACACTAGATCGCACCCTGTGGAGAACTCGCTTTGGAAGAGGCTATGGACCTGTCGTAAGACACTACGGAATGAATGAATAGTCGAATTGCACGCGGAAAGCAAAGTGCCTTACGTTTTGCTACTTCTTATACAGAAGTGTACTTATCAGTCTTTTCCAGCAGCGCACTGAGATATTCATAACATCCCACTTGATACTATTCGTATATACTTCTGTGCATACTGCGACGAGTCTTACCACTTTTCGCGTTCACATTAAACAGAACTTGGCCCTGCATAGTTCCTCACTTTATGAAGAAAGCTTTGCAATTCCTCTATCTTCCGACGTTCATAAAAGTAGGGAAATATATCACAGTAATCCTTCGCCAACTGCTGCTTCGTCCAGCGCAGTTTCGACTACACGCGGGTTTATATAATTACACACACACACAATATATATATAATATATATTATGTATGAGAAAATATGTGCCGAATGCCGAAAATATACAAGCACAGACACGGGCATGTACTAACTGAACGACGGCAGAAGGTGGCGGCATTTGCTATTCAAGCACTGTCTAAATGTTTGTGTTGAAAAATATATTCATTTTGAAGCGACTGGGGGTCTATAGGCGCCCACGTCTGCGTAACCCCATATTCCCGCTTAAGAAATTTACGCAACGCTGATTTGCTCCACACGCAGTGATCGCGCCCCTTAACAACCACGTTGCAAGAAAGAGCACCGTAATTAAACACATTTATTCAGTTTTCTTAACACGTTCGCTAATTCTCACATTAGTTTCTAGAAATTGGGTTAGTCGCCTCTTCTGTACAAACTGAAGAACTTATCTGAAATATTAGTAGTTTTCCCTTGCAGTTGCCATTAAAACTTTAATATTTCTCTATATTTCTTCCCTATCTTAGTTATCCGTCTTTTCTGTTTTTTTCTTTGAAGTTAGTGAGACTACAAAATCTCCCATCTAATTCAGCACGTAGGATTGGTATCCTGGAGACTATATGTATCTTTCGAAAGGAAAGGTTGCTGAGTGGTTTGTTGGGCAAAAAATTGGGGCAACTTTTCGTTGTAATGTGTCGTAAATTGCATTTTAACCGCACAGCCAGTATTATAGCATTAAAAGGAGAAAGAAAAGAGAACACAGAGTAGATACCTTTTCCTGGCCCCTTTTTTCTTCGGGTTTTGTGTAGGTTTTAGTTGGTTATAAAGCCTCGGGTTGTTCCGAGGTTTAAGGAGTAAAGTTTCGAGCGTAATGGCTATCCGAGGGTCCTTTGCTTCTCTTGTACATCGATATATGGTTTGTAACAGCAGAATGCCGTAAAACAAGTACGAAAGTTAGAAGCAAGTTAAATAAAACGATGCCGAACCAACGCTTTCGTAAAAGTATCGGAAAGTTACACAAAGGAACACGCAACAACCATGACGACCAGTGTAGCCTGCGAGTGCCGCTACAAATCCAGTGTTGTGTGAATCTGGAAAGCTACTTGGAATTCTTATAACCGGAAACCAGTTACATTAAACCCACTGACAAACAACGACGGGTAACCACGTCACGGAATTTAATGTCAGTGTTGAATATCATTGAGAGCTCTGATGAATGGCATTGGTCGTGTGATGTCATTGAATTACTAGTGGAATTCCCGTTAAATTCAATGTAAATATCTAAATAGGCCGTGTCATGGCTCAGGCGGTTAGTCGCCGCCGTCTCACCGCGGAGGCCAGGGTTCGCTCCCGGGTCGGCCCATGTGGGATTTGTGGTGGAGAAAGTGGCACTGGGACAGGCTTTTCTTCAAGTACTTCGGTTTTCCCCTGTCAATTTCATTCCACCGGTGCTCCATTACTTGGAAAACGAAAAAACTAATCATCATCTTCTTCATCACAGGATTGCACAATAAGCCTTCAGGTTGCGGTTCGTCCGTAGAATTTGCTGCGGGGCCCTTCATAAAAAAATCTAACAAATCTCATCTCGATTTACGAGCTCAACAGGGACACTTCCTACTAATTCACACTTAAACATTACAGCCCTTAACAAACACCGTGATATCAAGATTTCACTGATTATGCAAGCTGTAAGCTTCAGAAGTCTGAAAGGACAGACTGATGGGCTAGACACGTCAATAATAATACAGATGCACCATTTGAGGCAAAGTATCACTGTCACCACTGTTGCAAAGGAAATGAAACACTGAGTTCTCTGTTTATTGCTGAGCTACATGTCACTGCCAAAAACAGAAAAATATTGCGTGTTGCAAAAATAATGCCTTTATGGCGAATATATGTCGCTGACAACAAAAAAGCGTACTTAGTTCTTCCTGTAGAATGCCCGATATTTTTATATATGTCGCTGGCAACAAAAAAAGCCTACTTAGTTCTTCCTGTAGAGTGCCCGATATTTTTATTCGATTGTAATAACGTTTGGGTTTTCTCAACAAATTTTCATAAAAGTGTCTAATATGAAAATTCAAGGAAATCCGTCCAGTGGGAGATGCGCTGATATATGAGGACCGACGGACGGACATGATGAAGCTAATAGGCGTTATTCGCGTCTAAGTGAAGGCGCCTAAAAATGGCTTCACAGAACGCGCGCTGTTGACACGTGATCTAGAGCTAGTATTTTCGGCAATAGTTGACACAATAGTACCAATTACAGACATGCCGTCTATTACTGACATAGGGCTAAGTACTGAAAGTTGATGTGGTGACCATGAAAACGAAAAACAGACCGACAAATCGACAGGCAAGTATTCCAAAAACGTAAAGAGCACTGCTAACACTGATGATGCGAAATGACGACAGGTAATTACCTTTATTTTTCCCAATGGCTCGACAGCCCCTTGGGGGCCTAGGCCGCCTCATTTTTCGAGGCTTCACGATCACACACTTTTTAGACACACCACACTCGTTAGGACTCCTCTGGACGAGGGACCAGCTCGTCGCAGAGACCTCAACCTGACAACACAAAACACTCACAAGAGACAGACATCAATGTCCTAGGCGGGATTCAAACCCACAATCCCAGTTAGCGAGCGGCCGTGGACCCACGCCTTAGACCGCGCGACCACTGGGATCGGAAATTTTTTTTGTAGCAATTATAATATCACAACTGCAGGCTTAGAGGAAGATATTATCTTTAATGTTACTTAACAACATGCCACGTTCCGTGATATCTGTATTGTGAATTGCCTTTCAATGGTTTAAGCATTCCTCCTGTACCAAATGGTCTACACATGTGTGTGTATGTGTGTGTTGTATGTGTATGTGTGAGAGAGATAGATAGGGAGCGAACGCGTATGCGCTTCTTCAGTAGTTTGTTTATATGCCATAAATATACGATAAACCAGCCAAATGCATCTGCACTAAAAACGTCGCTGTGTTTAGGAGAGCATGCATACTTTAGAATTTACGGAATGGTTCTTTTGATCTGGTCGAATTTAACCCGTAACTCCGTATTGCACTACACAGTTTACTTTCCTTTTTTAATCTCTGCGCAAGCACTGATATCAAAAACCTCAGAGTTTAGGGAAGATTCAGTAAACATAGGAATGACGATACGGTCTCCTATTTAACATGATACAAACATGCATGCAACTGTTCATGTGTTTTAATACTCAACGCCATGCTATATGCTGTTTATTCATATCACGTATGCATAAACCAGTGTTCCATGTTTGCAACACGGTGCCCACCTCTGTTTTATAAAAGAGTAGACGTCACAGTTCTTTGCTGTTTACTGTAGTGGTTTTTCATATATGTGTGTGTATGTACGTATGTATGTACGCATGTACGTTCTTATGTACGTCATATGGCGTACAAAATAAATTCGTAGATGTATTTCAATAAAAATGCAATGCGGCTTTGTTATGTAATCTGACGACCAATTCTGAAACACATGCAATAGAAAATAACATGTGTATACTAAGGAAATTATTTGAACACAAAAACATTTCTAACTTGTAAATTAAAATTCTCATATCGCCAGATAGTTTGGCCACAATTCTGCCATATTCAGCGTAGAAAGGCGATGTATTGAAAGTACTATTTCTTCTCTTTCCGAAGTATGTTCCTGCATGTAAGAGCGGAGGAATATGTTTAGGTGAGGTGCTCAATCTTTGACTGCCTTGTTTAGTTTCGGAGTGATCTTGGTGTGAGTCATCATTTTCTATAAATATAACACGCCTAGTCTTTTAATAGCCCTCTGAAAAGCGACTTTCATTCACATTACAGCCTATCTCACACTTCAGTTCCTACTGTGCAAACACAGCCCGTTGCCGTTAGAAAGACGAACCTGTTAATATGTTTCAGGGAAATAATCTGTGTTTATAGTCAGCATTAGACGAAACACATAAATACATGCTGTGGACAAAATGTCTAATTTCTTAATTTCAGAGCAGGTGGTACGTATAATTACCAACCGGCGTTGCAAGTTTACCACTAGTCCTTCAATTTATCTTTTTAATGCTCTATATTACAAGTGACCTAGTCTTACTCACATTATTGTTTTTTCCCCTAATGCCATCTCGTAGTCTGACGGTGTTCCTTCTGTGTTATGTGACTGAGTGATGACTTCCTTCAGGACTTGGTTCACCCAGACTTTGTACCATACAGCGCATGCGAAAGCGTATGTCCAGTTGCATTGCACTGTCGTCTAATAAATCCACAGCTAAGTGATATATGATGTTTTGTTCCTGACACTTGTGTTCGTAAACTTTTATCTGTGCTTAATTAAAGTACCGCGCCTTGAATGTATGTGGAGGAGTGGAAATACAGTCCCACGCATCCTTAGTCTTAACACTAGAGGAAGGCGAGCAGTTACTTTAACGCCCCTGCTGCTTTATCCTCCGGAAAAGAGCCCCTGAGACCCACTTATTAGGAGGCTGGCTTCGCCCCAGCGCATGTGTGGGCGGAACGGGAAACTTCTGCCCATTGAGAATCGGCCTTCATGAATTGAATACTCATATAATATTGAAGAAAGACAACAATTACAAATGTAGTCTTCATTAAATCTCTGACGTTCCTCCTTCCAACCGTTTTGAGCGACGGTGTGTGCATATCTAATGTACCTACTCACAAAAACATACAAAATGATACATTTTCTGTGCAATGCGGTATGAAAATTATATCATTAGACATTGTCTTCAGCTTTCAAATTTCCGTCATGAATAACAGAAAAAGTCGATCGTAAAAAACTATGAGGTGAGAGTGACAATTGACCGTGCACTGTACGGTCCGAATTTGTGTAATGTTTTATGTAAGTGGAATATAATAACAAAGCCAGGATGAATTGTTTGGCTTTATAGCAGTAACTGTCCTATCTTTGCAACTTTATCTGTTCATCACATAATAACGTTACAGAGACTAAGTACAATATGGTGAGAAGTACGGGAAGAGTATAACGAATTATGACTTGAAAACGTCAAGCCAAGTTTCCAATGAAAGACGTACGAATTGTACATGGGAACATAATATTGAAATGAATTTCAGAGAAATAGTGCTCATTTGGCCTATTTTGGAAAGGTTAAGAGTTTCTGTTAAGATGCAAACAAGCCTCGTGTTCTGTACAGCCAGGGACTTTCTTCATCACCTCTACAAAGTCAAATTTTTAAACCAGGTCCTGTGCATGAAATTATTCCATTATGCTTTCATCAAAGGATATTTGCGTCATACAATGCTACTTAAAGGTAACATTTGTTTTGAAGACGTGTTTTATGGTGCTGTCAATCCACACAAACGCAAGCTATAACGGATGGGCAGTGTTCTCAACGTCGAACGTATTGGTCGGTGGGCAGCATTCCTATTTCTTATAGGGGAGGCATCGAGTTCATGTTCAGGCCCCAAGAACAGGTACTGTCACTTTGAATATCAGTGCCTACCGTCAATCCCTCTATACAAATAACGGGATTGCACCTCCAGTCAGGCCACTACCGTTTCCTTCTATATCCTATGCAATTCATTATCAACCTAGCACCTTACTGTTCAACGCTACGATAATCTGCGATATTGAATGTTTCAATTAATAGAGATAGAATAATCAAAATATATTCTCAATGATTTTAGGTGAAGGATTTAACTCTGTGCGGAAATTTCGTTGGCTCCATAGCACTCGGACTACAGGCAAACCGGACACTCTTTGTTACGCACTCACAATGGAATCCATTGGCTCCATGGCGTTCGGACTGCAGATAAACCCACACTCTTTGTCAGGCATTGAAAATGCAACTTCGGGCCACGCTGTACACAATGTTTGTCTCAGATGCAGGGGAATGTACATAGCAGTCTTGTATTTACTTGACAGTTGTAACTGGTCCTTCTAAGCCTATACCTCGTCTGTGCGATATAACCATTTAGTCTACCGCACAATTAGACCGAATAGTTACAAGATATCCAGTAATAAAGTAACTCAGAAACTCCATGGCACACAACCCTCGTCCCGATGTTGAGAGGCAATCAACTGAGCTTAATCCCGAGACTTTAATCGAAGTTAAAGTTTCATTACCGTTTTCGAAAAAGCAATATACTGACGCCTTTTTATTTAGCGCCCAGACATTTCCAGAGTTTAATATACTCTTAACTTTTCATAAATGTAATTCTAATTCGTTAAAATATTACATAATCGCGGAGTATAAAAAGGAGAAACATTTACACAGCTATGAATACTGCTTCCTAACTAACTAACTAACTAACCAACCGACCAACCAACCCACTCCGTGGACCTGATCCCTAACTGAGGAGTTATACTCACCTAGTCAAGATATTTTCCGCATTTTATGCAACCCAAGGTCCATTATCCAGAACCCATCACTTGTACGAATTCTCTAACAAATGGGTCTAGTTCTCGTCCTGCAATCCTATCTCCTTAAGATGCATTTTATTATTACTTATTATTACTAATATTATGTAGCATTATTGACGGTTCAACCTCAAATGTTTCTGCGGCCGTCATAGTGTTATTAATGACTGTAAAGAATTAAAAAGAAACGAGGCTGGGGTGGATCTCAATTATATATAATTTACAAAAGTTCTACGGAATCCGGGTAAATATTTTAAAAGTTCAAAGGAAGAACACACAAAGAGACTGGCGATCTGATACGACGACTTGAAGTTGGATGATATAAACTGGCCTAGGAACGAAACCTTGTGAGAGCCCGGCGACCAACGGCCTGAGCTATGGCACAGCCAATTTTAAAGTCATTTCATTTTCCAGAACAACATATTGCTTTAAGTATGTAACTGCATGTTTGTGCCTGACGATGTTCAAAAATATTCTATAAAATAGCATGGAGCCCTCTGGATCTCGACGGACAAATAGGGCGATTCCCCCATCAGCTGCAAATTTTACAGATAAACTCCACAAATATACTGATATAGTGCCTGAAATTGTGTCACGGCCGCTTAGTTTCACGTTATTCTAATTTACTGCTCACTGTTCAACTAATATTCAAATCCACAAAATCTGACCTGTTGGAAAAGTAGCTAATTCACCCAAAAATAATAAATGCAAATACATAAAGTACTAACATTTCAAGTGCCAATTTCTTTGCCATTCGGCCGTCACTAGAAAAAACTGTTCCGTTGCTAGGCTTTTGTGGAAGTCTCGTAGAGCAGATCATTTAACACAACTCATAAACCAGTTAACCACCCCTTGCTTACACAGTACCTTCAACGCTTCCGTCACGACGTAATGCGGGTGGTGGCAAGGCTCCCATGGGAGGCAAAATCGTAGGTTACTTTACTAATAGCACTAATCAACGACGCTATGAGTTAGACGCCTCTAACTCCAATTCAAACAACCCCACCTTCTCCATCACTACCGTTGTTAGTTCTATCACACACATATACGAGTACACCTCTTCCGCAAACTCACCTACTGCCATTGTCAGTCACTTGCAAACAGTGAATGTCTTCACGATGGGGGAGTTTAGTGCCTAATTGTGCATGAAGAGTATTCGTCAAATAATTCAGTAAATAAAACGTAAAATGAGCATACAATCTAAATAAGATACACAACAAAATACGGAGAAATGTAGAGCCACACCGTGCAGACAAAAGTCAAAATACATGTGCAAATTACAAACATTTATGTTACTGGTTTATTGAAAGTGTATTTCAACTGCTTAATTTAGGTGGATTCGTGAAAGATCATTTGTAAATGAAGAAACAGTTACAATAATCGGAAAATATGTCGGACGCGTTCACAAATCTGCGGTGTGACTATTAAAATGCTCTGTCCTTCCACACGGTTTAGACAAGAAAGATTTCCGGACCTGCTTAACAGTTTGTCAAAATATATGATATTGGGAAATGTTACTAAGATTTTTCAAACAGTCTCAATTTTGAAATAAAGAGGTGGGCTATCAATCGCAGCTATATTTTCGGACAATATCTTTTATTACTCAAAACGTGCTACATGTTTCGACTTTTTATAAAGTCGTAATCGGGCACTGGCATAAAAATGTAAGAGAAAACAAGTACTTTTATAACAAAACGCTAATTAAAAAAGAGATTGAAATCTCAGCTTACAGATATTCATATAGGTTTGCCTTCTATATTGGACGAAACTGAGTTACAAATTCAAATATTCCATTACATATTAAAATTTCTGTGTGATTAAGAAACTCAGTCTCCTTTTTATTAAGCACTCTTTTGCGTAGAAAGTATTATTACCTCTTATATTTTTATGACTGTTTCTAATGATGACTTTATAAAAAGCCGAAACATGTAGCACATTTTGGAAATTAAAATTTTTTCTGAAAATATTTTTGTGATTGACAGTCCGTGTGTTTGTCTATTCACACATCACAATGGGATGTCTCATCCTAAGATTCTCAATTTTCGGTTAGGCTACGCAACTTAACGACCATTTTAAAGTGAAGACCAAATGTTTTTCTCTGAACGAATTTCGTGCAAGGCTTGTTAAATATTTATCGGGTGGAAAATCCGTTGATATGAAAGTTTATGTAATGAATTATACAAACCCCTAACGACCAGTACACTTGTACTGACGTTTTCCGGTTGTAGGAATAATTAAACAAATGGGAAGCTTACGTACATTTCCAAACCGGGAAAATTAAACAAAGGAGAGCCAGTGTGCCAGAATTATTATGCTATCCATTTATTTCAAATTTTCTGGGAAAGCCATACTGTCATATTCTTGGGTGGGCTTTGAAAGTTGTCTCGGTCAATCCCCTGAACCACAGACCTCCCTGTATGTGAAGCAGGAGTGTCCAGTCCAGTAGTGCACATCTGCGTTCGATAATTGAAGAAATACAAGAATCTTTAAGAAATTTGAAATTTAGAAACATCAGAATCGAATAAAAATAGGAGAAGGCAAAGTTTAAGTGTGGGAAACGTTATGTTTGCAACAAATTATAGGCAAGGAAATGTCAGAAGAGACCAGAATGACAGAACAGTAGATAGACAGACGGATGTCTAACCACTCATTCATTCATTCATTCATTCAGTAATTCTGTAGTCTGTCTTACGACAGGTCCGTACCCTCTTCCAAAGCGAGTTCTCCACAGGGTGAGATCTAGTGCTTCCTCTTTCAATTTCCAGTATCTTCTCTTTTCCTTAAGGTCATCCAGTAGCTGCTTACGCCTTCCTCTATCCTTAGTCTAACCATAGAGTATAATTTCATCTGAATTCTACTGATACATTTATATTCCAGTACCACAAAGACACAATCTAAATTATTCCTACAGGGCTTTACGAACAGTATTATACAGTTTCCGAACCCTGTCGAACCCCCTACAAAAATTCACGGCCGTAAACCTTAGACAACAAACCTGTGAATTACGTATTATTTCAGGAAATGAATAAAATTAAAGCAGAAGGGAAAGATGTTTTCAGTCCATTCGTAATTTTGTTCGCATACTCCACCTCCTAAATCAACGAACGTATCTTGATTAAACTTCGGTATTTTCAGACATACGGCAAAGGTTATTTATTAGTGGAAATTAATTCCGTGTCCAATACGATTTCTGCATCACGTGAAGATTTAATCTATTTTCTGGAAAACTGTTCACCGTGCAGAACATGCGTACGTGAAACAAAAGAGAGAGCTCATTAACACATGCCAATTTTAAACGTGCTTATAAAAGGTTAATTTTAATAAGACTACAGATCTGTGAAGAATACCTGGAAAAAGAGACAGGATGGAAGAAAGGATGAAAAATTTCTAATTCACTATTCGCCAATCATTATTACTTTTCTGTGGCGCAACAGCACACGTCGGTCCTAGACCACCTCATTGGTGAGGTTTCTAGATCACACACAGTTAGACACACACACCCGGTAGGAATTCTCTGAAGGAGTTTTCAGCTCATCGCAGAGGCCGCTACCTACACAACACATGACAAGCACAAGGGACGAACAGCCCTGCCTTTCAGCGAAACCGCGATCCCAGCAACCAAGCGGCTGCAAACCTACGCCTTAGACTGCACGACCACCGGGATCGGCCAGCTAATTTATTATTATCGTAATCGCATAGGGAACGATCAGATTAGAAACGCATGCAGCACGCATGGTGAGAAAATAAAAGTATTCGGGGAAAACTGGAAGGATGAGAACACTAGCCGGCGCAGGTGCAGACATGAGAATGATATTAAAGATAGAGTTTGTTGGGAAACGCAATGGATTCACCTGGTTCGAAACGGGTTCAAATGGTTGGAACATGTAAATATGTTAATGCATTTCAGGCTGCACACAAAGCTGGAATTTTCCTGACAAGCTGAGTAAATTTTAGCTTGTGGAGAAGATTAATTACGTTGTTACTGTGTTGCGATCTCTGGTTCGCCGTTTACTGAATGCTGTAGGTAGTTGAAGTATTTACAGTAAAGATTATACCTAAATTTCCCAATGATTTTAATTTTGCAATCTCATGATGGATAACATAAACAATTATCACAAACTCCAACAAGACATTTCTACAGGCTTCAGGATGCCCAAAAAATTAAAATAATTTTATATAATATAGGCCCCCCGTTACAACAGCATCTAAGTTATGTATTTAAATTTCGGTCACTTAAATGACTTAGAAATAACACAAGCTAGAAACGGCTGTGACAACTGATTACATAAACAAAGGAATTTACTCCGGCTTTATATTTGCGGGCTTTGTATTTAACCATTCCAGAAATAAATATTTTTAATCCTAACACACAGAATACACCAGCTAAACCCAAATAAAATGGTATATCCACTAAGACACAGGCGTGAGCAATTCTCTTTATCTCGGGATAGGTTCAATGCGTGTCAGACAATCAGTTTTTACATCCATATAGTGGCAAAAGCA
Source organism: Reticulitermes speratus (assembly GCA_021186555.1). NCBI lineage: Eukaryota > Metazoa > Arthropoda > Insecta > Blattodea > Rhinotermitidae > Reticulitermes > Reticulitermes speratus. Next base: position 16,778,520 of record JAJKFL010000001.1, read on the forward strand.
GCATTCAACAAGAAGAAAACTCTTTTCACCAACAAACTGAACTTATATTTAAGGAAGAAACTAGTGAAGTGCTACATTTGGAGCATAGCTTTGTATGGTGCTGAAACGTGGACACTTCGGAAAATAGATCAGAAATACCTGAAAAGTTTTGAAATGTGGTGCTGGAGAAGAATGGAGAAGGTCAGCTGGACCGATCGTGTGAGAAATGAAGAAGTATTACACAGAGTCAAGGAGGATAGGAATATCCTACATACAACAAAAAGAAGAAAGGCTAACTGGATTGGTCACATCTTGTGTAGAAACTGCCTTCTAAAACACGTGATTGAAGGAAAGTTAGAAGAAAGGATAGAACGGATAGAGGAAGAAGACGTAAGCAGCTACTGGATGACCTTAAGGAAAAGAGAAGATACTGGAAATTGAAATAGGAATCACTAGATCGCACCCTGTGGAGAACTCGCTTTCGAAGAGGCTACGGACCTGTCGTAAGACAGACTACAGGATGAATGGTGTCATGTGGTAACTGAAGTTAACAGGTACAGTGAGACAACGCAATAAACACTGGTAGTTAGGAAAGATTTATATTTCAAAGATATCTGCATTTTTTGCATTACAACCTTTCTCTACAACAGCAAGTTTTTGAGAAATGAATAAAGTATTTATTAAGTTGATTCAGGCATATGATACAAGTGTTATATTTCAGAAATATGACTAAAACTTCAAACCTGTATTCAAAACGTAGTGTAGGCAAAAATTACAGTCAAGCAAAATATGTTTGTAGTTGCTTACCTGTAAAAGCGAACGGATGGACGGACAAACAGAAAGGCAGCTAAACATAGCTTCATTTATGTTCGCTCAATATGTGCACTTTAAGCAAAATAATTCTAAATATCTACATTTAATTTACTACTCCAAATTCAACCGTCTCAATTTGAAGAAGGCATTCTTTAACAAGACTCGACGAGAAGCACAAAGAGCCAAGTTCCTCACTGCGTGATTTTACAAATTAGGTACGGATCAGCTGTTTGATGAAAACAGAGGTGATTATTCCGCAAATCTCCCGGAGTCATGTAATTATAGACACATTACGTGTAATACATGCCATTATGTAATACATTATGTGCCATTATAACCAATGTGATGCAGAACTGAGGCGATAATCCCCACTAATGTAGTGTGCAGCTCTCTACTGCGTCATGTATTTACAGCCCGTCAGTATACAGTATTTCGTATTGTTCATAAAATATTTGAAATAAATGTAAATATTATACAGTTTCGTCTGTTTAAACTTGTTTAGCAACACTGCCTTTAATAAATATGTTAAGGCCTTTGTATTACCTTATTATTGATCTTTGCGAATTTAATAAAGCATTATCATCTCGTATTTACGTAACGCTGAATTACAGAACAGATCTGAATGATTAATTAGGAAATATTTGGAAATAATCTGACGTCACGCGGCACCGCTCAAATTATCCCCGAGTGACAGAAAAGGCAAAAAATTTCCAGTCAGGCTATCTCACCGCCGTGCCGGGATTTAAAGCCGGAACTCGCAAATAAAGAGCAGGAATGAAACGTACTGTATTCCACATGTCATATGTGAAAAATATAGCATGTGATCTAGTTTTCAGGCCCAAGCAACACGAAGACAGATGCAGGGAAATTTATGAATGATAATAGTGCAGAGAAAAGGACTCTTATAATGTACAAAGTCTGAAGTATATTAGCCGCTTGGTGTTGAACTCTACAGCACGTATAGAAGAACTTAATTTTCCTGAGTTTCGCGTTGCCTAGTTGCAATCTAGCGGTCAACTAAATGAACGACGGAATTAAATGATGCATTGCAAAGAGGATACAAATAACAAACTAGATGCAGTATAGACATACAGAAGGATTGGAGAATACGTGCAAAAAACAACTTATTTGAGGGGGGGGGGGAGAAGTGATCAGAACAAACTTATGAAGTGCTATGAGGCAACAGACAGGATCACGCTCACGTGAAAATTAAAATCAGAAAGAGGACGAGAACAAGAAACGGAACTATAAATATAATTAATTGTACGGAGCAAAATCGTTCCTTAAGTACATAACTGTCGCCCAGTTGGCCAAGAACCTCCAAAGGTTTTACCGAACACGACGGTTAATCGCAGCGTTCAAAAGTGCCAGATTAATTCAATTAACAACCTTCCTTTAATATTATCCTCCACCTTACTGACTAACTAATATTTTGTGTGCATTTATCACCTCCCTGCGCGTGCTACCCACCTTCCCCACCTCGATTTGGTAATCCGAACAATATTTACTGAATTATAAAGACTATGAAGACTCTCACAGACAGGACAGGCAAGCAGACGTGTATCAGGCACGTTTTTTTCCAGCGTTCTTCGTTCCTGTTAGGTCTACCTACTGTCTGTCACACGCCCACGCTGCAGTTAGGTCTACTACTGTCTGTCACACGCCCACGCTGCAGTTAGGTCTACTACTGTCTGTCACACGCCCACGCTGCAGTTAGGTCTACTACTGTCTGTCACACGCCCACGCTGCAGTTAGGTCTACCTACTGTCTGTCACACGCCCACGCTGCAGTTAGGTCTACTACTGTCTGTCACACGCCCACGCTGCAGTTAGGTCTACTACTGTCTGTCACACGCCCACGCTGCAGTTAGGTCTACTACTGTCTGTCACACGCCCACGCTGCAGTTAGGTCTACTACTGTCTGTCACACGCCCACGCTGCAGTTAGGTCTACTACTGTCTGTCACACGCCCACGCTGCAGTTAGGTCTACCTACTGTCTGTCACACGCCCACGCTGCAGTTAGACAGGTTTCGATTCCTGGCACCATAAATGGGCATTCTTTTTACCATCTCTCAACCTTTTACACAAGAGATATCTCCATGACAAAGAGGCCGAAGCACTCAACTACCATTCATCTCCATACAAAGCCGAGATTAAAAATGCTTGAAGATGTTCTTTAAGTTCCACATTATTTTCACTGCATGGTCATGAAGCAAAGGACCCTAACCTTTATATTACTGATATGTTATTGCACGCACATAAACATCTGTCAAATTAAAATCCAAGATAATAACAACTTACATGTGTGAGGAAAACGAAGAGAGGAGAACGAAGACGAAAGTACACAATCTAAGGAGACAACGCAAAATTCCATTTATTTTTCTCTGGGCAATCGATTGGTTGTGTTAACATTGGTTATTGTACCCTTTATTAAAATAAACAATATCATAAATAAATGTCTATTACAAAATATGGGTGTAAAAAACAAGCGCTTTGTTTTACGCGGATATCAATTTTTGCTTTTTGAGAAGAATATCAGTTGAACCAAAGATTCTTAACAGATTGTCTAAAAGGATGCTATGACCGAAAGTTGACGGTATTTCATATCCTAGACCCATAAAATTTGGCTTCTTTCTTTAGTTCATTCATATGTTCAGTGTCGTAGCACTAAAAGAACTCTAAATATTATAATATGTCACTGACACATAATTAGGTAAAGGTTAACACGACGACTGGAAACAGAGAAAGCCAAGTTCGACATATCTTGAAATATTAACTACATAAGACTTAAGACTAGTTGCTCCCAGCAAAGCTCAGAGATTTGGATGCAACTAAAGAAGCAGGAGAAAACAATAATAATAAAAATTACAATACATTTTACCCTCTTCTTCCTCAATGGCATACGGTCCTTATAGTTTAGCTAGTGCCTCCTCTACAATTTTAGCGCATGTAGATCTGTCTTCTGCTTTCGTCCTCCATCTCTTGACATCCATCTATTTCAGATCATTTTCAATACAGTCTAGCCACCTTACTTTCGGTCTTCCTGCTTTTCTTCTTCCATCTGGTTTCCCCAGAAATACTATCTTTACGGCCCTATCATCAGACATTCTTACCAGGTGGCCAGGCAATTCTAGTCTTCTTACTATTATTACAATATATTTCACATTATTTCAAAATCCTTCAACTGTGCTCTGTGAAAGAAGTAAATTCGATACGGTTTTTGAGAAAAAATAACAATTACATTCAGCAAAACTTTTTTTTTTGGGGGGGGGGGGGTGTTATTTCACTTCCGCCATTTCAGGTTCCCGAGTAACAAGATGGCGGCTTTAAAGTTAAAGTAGTGAATAATAACATTTAGAATCAAAAGAAGATTCTCCACATTGATGGACCACTTTGTCTCTCCACACGTGAAGCTGATGGCATTGTGATTTAAGAAGAAGAAGAAGATGTAAGGCGTAAAAGAGATAACGAACTAAAGGAACAGAGAGGAATACAGTCTAAAAGGTGCTAAAGATGAAGGGGATGGAGAAGGTTGGTTAGACATTATATAGTAAAAAACGAAAAGTGCTCAGAAAGAGTAGAAGGGCTGATGGGGGAAGGAAAAGTTGGAGGGAGGGATTGTCAGAGAATAAAGGCATGCTAAAAAAGAAGAAATACGAAGGAAAAAACCTGCAACACGAACTTACAGTGAAACCTCCTTCTAGCACTTACACAAGGGGAAGGGGGCATGGGTAGAAAATACTTGAGATATTTTCAAGTGGTGTATTTACTGAAGCACTTAGCGCTTGCTCATCTGTGTTCTAACTCACCCTTTTAAACCTCATCCATCCTTCCTCCCTCACCATCCCTACTATGAAAACCCTTCTAGCGGACTCTATCATCAAACATGCCTTACAACAGAAACCCAACCATTTCCTTGGAAACTTCAAACTCCATGAAGTATTTATGAAATGTGTAGCCAGCAAATGATGCTCTAGGGGTACGCGCGGGAATGAAGTATGAGTACTGCAACAATTAGAAAATTGAGCAAAACGAAAGAGTGACAGTTATGGTGGTAGTTGGGGTATATAAAGATATGTTGTAAAATATGAGAGACGTGTCGAAAGAAAAATAGGAGAAAACTCTCGTTTTTAATTTCAGAACAAAATTCCATTTAGAAAAGCAAAATATTTCAAGTTAATAACGAGGCTTTCCATACACAAAACCACAGCCTGTAAAAGCTTGGTTTTAGTATAATTTTATGTCGCATACCTCAGACATAAAAAGGAATCCACAGCTTAGCAAGTTGTTGACACTTTAGAGGGCTAATCGCAAGGCAAGTACAAAGGTTTGCATCAGAGTACAAATACCCATTCTCTCAAACTAAAATTACGTACCTAAAAAGTCGAAGTGTATTTTGGATATTCAAATATTAAAGAAAATAAATTAAAATGCAAGAAATTGCTGCAGCCTATACCAAACTCATAACGAAATTCTAGATATACAGAATTTGGATTAAAAGGAAACAAAATTTCAAATGGTAGTAAAGCTATAAACTTCGGTTTTAAATAGTTTCTACTGCTGCTCAATATAACTGTTCTCCGCCCGTCATTATAAGCCTGATATTAGACCCTACAAGACGCCACTTCAATCGAGTACATATGAAATTTATTTGCTGAAAGATACATTCGTAAAGCGTAATCACATGTCTCAGTGCCCTATCATTGTGTACGCATTTTCTTGTTTTCATAACGTGTTGTATATCCTGATCCGTTTCAAAAGACTACAACATATAATTCTTTCCCTTCAGACTCTTAGAAACTAATACTACTTTCATACAAACAACTATTTCCCGTTACATTATATTTAACTTACAGCGAGAAAGCAAGTCTCAAAAATACTCGCAGAATAAATGTTTAGCATATCGTTTCACGTCTTATAGAATTTATACCACTAAATAAAATGTGAATATACGGTTATAAATTTAAAGCCGACATTTTTTTCACATTCTACAACACATTTGCCATTACAAATTTGCATGTTTTTCAAAGATGTTTTACCACCCAATTTCCGGAACTGTAGGTTACGGAGCGTTAGTATTGCCCCCACCTCAAAAATTTCTCCTTACGTCACACATTTTTCCGATTATAAGAAACTGGTACTACGGTGGCATTTCCTCCAACAGCTTAACGTTCATACATATCTTCATGAAAAAACAAAATGGTTAAAACAATATACAGAAAGACATACGGGCACACATTCAGATGTTTGGTAATATTATTATATATATATATATTATATATATATTATTTGGTAATTATATTTTTTGTTTCAGAAAAAGAAATTAGGACTGAAATGCACCAGCATCCAAGGGAAATATAGGGAAACAATTAAGAAATGAAAGCAAAGGGGCAAAGAGGAAGTTGGAATTTTATTAAGTAAATGCACTTTTAAATGAAAGTTTAATCTGGAATAAGAACAACAAATAATACAACTCAGGAAGATTGAGAGGATTTTTAAGAAACATGGAAGGATGCACGAGAATAAACAGTGGAATGGAACGTCAAGATATATAGAAAAAACTCAACATTTATTCAGCAAATTAAAGAATATGCATTAACACAAAATAAACAGAACAGAAAATGACTTCGCTAATACGTACACTTTGTTATAAACCAAAGGAAAACAGACACAGAGTTTAAGGGACGCCATTCAAGATACGGCTAAGCAAGGTTAAAGGGCTTCAGAATAATCCATAGAGAGACACGTAAATAATTTCAAGGTATTATGTGTAATCCTTATTACATGTTTTAACTCTATGTTAAGATTGACTTATTCTATGAACAATTCAAAGTGTATTGTTACAATACAAACTACTTCATTAAATTACTTCTTTCTCATATATTTTCGCTGCAGTCTTCTTCGGTCACATGAAAGTAGGTTACAGAAATATCAGAAAACATTCCCACACGTGATAAAAATAATGTTGAAAAACAGCATGATTTCCCTCACGTGCTATCTCGATAGAAGGAGCAGTAAAAAGTAACACGCTAGCACCTGTATCGGCGGGGGAGGAGCAGTATTATACCCAATTTTACACTGTCTCCAGGGAATGTGTGTTTCTGAGACCTAAGATCGTGTTTCCTAACCTCTACAACATATTACACATTGCAGGCGATGGAAAAGCAACAGAAATTATTCCGCTGTACTAGGGTAAAGTACAACTATAAAGACGTTTACTTGAGAAGCCAAATTTATATTGGACTTGGCCCATATATTAATACACGCAGAATGAGAAAAATGCCTGTCTCTTTGAACTGTAAGACAGTTCTCTCGTAAAACAAAAGGGATCGAAAATCAAAATGTTACAAATTTGGTCAGTGACATGTTTCTCAAATCAGCATAGCGACTCTTACGGGCTGGAAGGTCCGGGGATTGAATCCTGGTGGAGGGGAGATTTTCCGCACCCGTCCAGATCGGTCTTAGAGAACACCCAGCCTCTTATATAGTGGGTACCGGGTAATTCCTGGGGTTAAAGCGGTCGAGGATTGGCGTTAACCACCAACGTCATGTACGGCCGAGGTTAAAGAAACAGTAGAGCTACACCTCTACTCCCCTTCTGTGCCTTCATGTCAGATTATAGGATGAAATTTACATATTTCTCAAACACTTCTGATGTTAGGAGCAAAATTCATAGCAGCTGAGTAATGGCAGTAAGTGAATCGTCCACAGAGGCGAGCAAAGGCGCTTAACTGCCTAGGTTAATCGCCTTTAAGAATGTATGTTTGGATATATATATGGAACATAACGTCTTGGAGTAATGTAGATACCTGACAAAATCGCTGAATTGGAATTTAAACAATGAATTATTAAACAACTCTTATGTTCATAATAGGGAATCTGAAACACAGAAGACATTAAAGAGAAAAGCACTGTAAGAGATTTTTCAAATAGTGTGTACATTTTTCGGTTCATAATCCATACATAAAACTTACTGGTAGAGGATTTATATAAAATAATTTTCCCATTATCTCTAAAAACGTTATAAATTCTTACGAGCAGCTTTGTCAAGTATTTGAGAACGAAAACTACAAACAAAATCACATCCAGGAAGAGGTTAGCAGTAAATTAAATTCTGGTAACATTTACTACCCTCCAGTTCATGTGCATTTTATCTTTATATTTAAGATTATAAAAATTGAGAAACGCAAAACCACTACGTTATGTGACTGCTCTAATGCTGTGCGTCACTTCTCTGGTGTTCACGATGTACAACACACATCGGCAATAGTTTCCTGTTAGCACACCTTAAGTTTCAGAGGTTAGTCTTCGTCCTGGTGAAACGACAAATCGAAGATGTTAATCCGGCCTGCCTACAGAGCCATTAAGATTGCGGTCAAAGGGGATGAAATTAAGGTAACTTACTTGTACATCAGGTTCTGACTAGAGTCCGTCGGAGTTACGTTGGTGTCCTCACAGACACATGCGTGAATTCAAAGAGAACTGTGCAAATTGTGAACAACAAATGTACAAGTTTAAATAACAGAACATATTTACCTTGAATGAAGTTTGATCTTCTGACAGTATATAGTGTATGCAGCAGCTACAAGAACACATGTAGCACGTAGAAGTTCATACACACTGAATGTATATTCGAAGCGTGGTCAGGCGTCAAAGTGATATATTTACATACTGATGTTATGATCTGAGTTCATTTCTTGCAGGTTTCCTTGCACACGTCGTACATTTAACTGAATTTGGTTTTTAATGTTTTACGTGCAAACTCAGCTGCGGAGTGGTGTGAAATTGCTTCCGGTCCCTTCAAAACTGAAGCTGAGAGTGGCACAGCTTTAGTACGCCCAATTGAACGTTGTAAGGAGGGACGGTGACGGGACAAAATGAGTTCTGATTGTGCACTGAAGAGTGAGATAATTGACTTATTGTCCAAGCAGTCAGTTCTTATTTGTATCAATGCCTTCGTGTTGACTAGCCAGGAGCAAATGTGGTGTGGATGGTAACTGTCTGATTATAACAGACTTCAAGCGTTTTCAAGTGACGACGTACAAAACACAGTCAGTTGCAAATTATTACTACTTCGGGTGTCAGGTTTAATTTGGAGCAACTGAGACGTAAATTTAGAAAATGGTTACTTTTCGTGGTGTAGCAATTAGATTCTGACAGTGACATGCAAAAGCAGAAGACAGAAGCTGCGGTCTCCTTTATTTTCTGGCATGATGACGAGCGCATGTGCACAACGATTTCTGATAAGCAAAATAGACAAAACACGGTGTACGGTTTCATATATATCTCAATCTCAGAGACAGAAAGCCGGGGCATTATCCACAGACGTGTCTAGCTAGACTTGGACCTAAATTTCATGAATGGATGTGAATATTTATGTAATACCATGAGAACAGAACATATTACGTAATCGACTGAAGGTGCTTAAGAGTGAGGTAATGAGGTCCATATATATAATTATATATGTGGTATTGTGTTTGTCTCTCCGGGTTCCATACAATGAAGAATATACAGTATCTGACCAGATAATGGACGATTAGATTATCAGGGTAAAACCGCCTGATTGTTAGTTCCTCTGATAATACATGAATTAAGCGTTTTGAGTTAATTTACACAATCTTTGTGTGGTAAAGTCACTAGCAGAGAAGAATAAACAAAACAATTATGACACTTTGGCGTATAGGCCTACGAATCAAGACCTGCTTGTATCGACATTTCCCATGTTAAAGAGCAAATGCTGCGTGTTTTAATACATGCACTAACTATTTACAAAACACATCAGTTTTGGAAGATATTTAGATGTATAATTACTAATACTGACTTTCAGGACTACATCTCTTTCGAAATTTGATTCGTGTACGGCAATGTGGTTTATTTATTTATTTATTTATTTATTTATTGCAACGTATCACGCAAATGTCTACACGGACAGAGGCAGAGGAAGTGAATTACGCATAAGAAGAAAATAAGAAACAAATAATGGAATACTGGGAAAGAAATTATACGTGGGTGAAATATAAACAACAGTATTGAGCATGAGGAAGAGAGGAGAGAAACTGAAAGGAAACATAAATGTAATAATAAAATGCAGTTCAAATACGCATGAGATAAACAACGTAAGAAACACATGTGAACGTAATAAAAGGGCGGTAATAAATTATTGCACTTATTTAATAAGAAACAATTAACCACAGAAAGAAATAAAAGCGGAAATGAAGAGAGAAACAGATAATAAAAGATGAATGGGAATAATAAACAAGTACAAAACTTGAACTGTTCAAGAACAAATTTTCTGAATCAAGACTGTGATAAAGTTGCAAAGGAAAAAGAAAAAAGAGATCGTAAAGTGTAAAATGTACAAAACATTTGCAAGTTACACGTGAACACGACGAAGTGAGTATGGGATAAAAGATAAAAATAACAATTGCATTTATCAACGATTTATTGAATAATTAGGCGTAATAACAAATTAAGAGGAAAAGAAGAGCAACTAATCAGTGTCGAAAATAGCAACAACAAATAAGAACATGTAAGCGGCTGGCAAACTAAATAAAACTCCGACAAATTCTCCCTTGTTTTATATCAGTGTACTGTTTCATTAAAGGGGGGAAAACTTTTATACACCACTAGCCGTGTGTAGGCAAAGGGCTGATAACACGTTGTTCGGTATAGGACAATCACACAGGTGAGATAACGATTACATCCTCCTCTTCCCCGGTCATCCTGCTTTTCTTTGAAATAAAATTACGTTATCACACAGCTTTACAATTTTATCGTACTTAACGCCAGGGTGTCAGTAACAGGTGCTGGTTACTGGCTGAATTCTGTTGGGTTTTGAATAGTATGACTTCTTTATAATTCGATTGTCTTTGGTTTGTATATAAGTCTTTGTAAATGCATACTGTTATTAAGAATTGTTCAGAAAACTCAAATATGTGTCATTTTAAGTTCATTAGAATATAAGCAAGAATTGATGAAATAAACGAGAAAAAAGACCCATGTTTAAGCCTACTGCGGCATTAGTCCTTCCGCGTTTGCAATAACATTCGGAAAAAAAAGGAAGATTATATTCCAAGATCGTCTGTCCGTTTGATCGCATGCAACAACTCCAAAGTCGTTGATCGAATTTTCGAGAAATTAAATCTACGAGTTTCATTAAACTGCAAAAACGGACTTCAATTATTAAAATCGAGCAGTAATGCCGACATCAGGCTCTACGAGTAAACGCCTTACTGCGCACACCTTGAGCGTAACCCGCGTGTAAATCTCTAAACATTTATCAGAGCAAAAAGTGTTTCGAACCAAAGCAGCAGAGGATAAGAACACACACATTTCGTTTTCAGTATTCGTTTTTCATTTGTTGTTGCCGTACAGGAGATAGTCAATCGGAAAAGGACGTCTACATATCTGACAATCCGAGCACAGTACGGCTGTTTTTGATAAAATTAAGAAGACAGTCACAATCGTGCTTAATATACCCATACTTAGGCCTACATTTCTTTAGTACGGAAGAAAAGTGAAAAAACTCCAAAAATACATAACTGAACATGTGACATTGTTCTTCAATCACATTGTCATTATTCCGCTCAGAAGAGTAGTGACACTAGCGCTTCCTCAGGGTTGAGAGTCTAATAATAGTTGTGATACTTTTCCTGTTGAAACAAGTAAATTTTGGTAGTTTTGGCAGGTTACTCTTTTACGGAACTCATAAAATGCATTATTTGAGTTCTGACAATTTTCTTCCCGACTAACGATATACCAAATTCTCTACATTTTATTTCCAGACCAGGATTCTTTTCCTGTACGTTTGTGATTACTGTCGGACCAGGAGCCAAAGATTCTTCACATAATCATGGAAGTCAACACTGAATATCATGGGGCTATGTATACAAATATGCGCTACACCGAACATTGTGGTAAGTCAAGGCTATAGCACTCAGAATACTGGGAAGTTATACATTATCAGAATCTATAAACATATCAGAATAGTCTAAGAAGTGAAAGAGAAATAACATAAGGAATATTCAACAACACCAGCAATCATCCTAGTGTTCTAAAGATTTCGCACAAGAGTTTTACAATCCTAAACCTAAACGATGACACCTGCAACAGTTGAGCTTGAAACGTATAGGAATTCCCGGACAATTCTCAGTTTTCAAAAACAACTTTGCCCATCATCATCCTCATCGACAGAAATTGATAAGTCATCCAGGCTTTTCAGTCTTCACGGTTGTTGGTTTGTCCATCTTTCCCTTTGTCGACCTACGTTTCCCCCGCCGTTTGTAATACAGCCATAAACTACCGTAAGAATGTGTGTGTTGTGCCAATTTGCATTTCTGTACAACTTAATTCAAATTACATGTATTGAGTTATCTCATTTCTTCACTTGGTTTATTTTCATATAACCTATATCTTGCAACTAACCTCATAATGTTCATCTCCGCTGTCTCAGTTCGTCTTTCCTGCTGTTTATGGAAGACCAACTCCCACTCCTGCATTGGTGCTGTCCTACCGCCATTATCGTATATAAGTTTGTACTTTCTTATCTTCATGAAATGTGTAATTAGATATTCAATTATGTACCGTAAAACCTGTCACAAAATAAGCACAAGTAATAACTCCACTCATGCTCCATAATCATGTTCATTCAATGGCTATGAATATTAAACAGTCTGCATAATAACAGCTTCGTTAAATAAACAATAAAATAATGATTGGCATTATTATGAGAGTAGACTGTTTTTATTCATAGCATATCAACCATAATGTGCATTCACATTATGTATTTAGGTAATACAAAATAGAACTTCACTAAGACAAAAACAAGATAGGCAATGTACGTATATCGTAACATTGTGGCGCGTTCGTCTAAGCTTTGTTACAGTAGAAACGCAAAAATACATTATGTGTTTTTCCACGCTACCTCATCAACGGCAGATTTTCGAAAATAAATATTGAATATAAAATGTGAGGTTTGATTTTCTTTACAACTCTTCTCTGAATATTTGTCATTCTAAGAAGAATTAAGCGATAAATTTACGTAGGCCTTCATGTAAATTACCCATTTTTCTTGTCAGATTTTAATAAAATTTGAATTTTCACGACAGATTTGCGAAGTCATAAATATAAAATTTCATGAAAATCCGTCTAGTGAGAGCCGAGTTGTTCCATGCGGACAGACGGGCAGATGGACGGACATGACGAAGCTAATAGTCGCCTTTCGCAATGATGCGAACGCGCCTAATGATTCACAAACAGGCAACTCCATTAGTTCTACGTGTATCTAATATTTTGTAAATCGTTTATTTCATGGGGTATGTCCACCGTTTCGTGTTAGACGATAGTAAAAAAGTTAATACTACGTTTTTAGGTCAGGAGCTGTTCCAATCCTCAAGCTGAAAATAGGCTCAAATCCTACTCAGTTGGCACCAATAGCCCAAAGTGGCATATCATCGTCAGAGACTAACATAATTGTGTAATTTTCCTTATTAGATGTTTGGAAACGTTCAGATTATGTAGACATAATTAATAAATATTATAACAGCATTTTACTGTTACCCAAATTATGCGCCATGAAAACTGTATAAAGAAATAAGGCAGATCACTGTCGCTGCCTATCGACTACTACGGAATTATATTTGTTGTTGCAGATCATTACAGACAGCACCGACAGTAAGGTTTGTAACCAAAGCAGTCGCACACGTAATTAGGTCTTCATGTACCGAGCCTGTTTTTATTTATTTGATTTTAATCCAAATTAAATTCTCTCGACAGATTTTAGTAAAACCCCAACAATATTAAATTTCATGAAAATCCGTCTAGTCAGCCGAGATTTTCCATCCGGACGAGTGGACAAACGTACATGATTAAACTAGCAGTTTGTTTACAATTACCTGTGTTCCGCATCTCACACTGACATTTCAAAAAAGGCCAAAAAATCTAAAAAAAATATATAATTCTACGATTTCCAATGACACTAAAACCAGACTCATGCCACATAACATTAATCCGAAATTATCTATCTACGCCACAGACAGAATTACATAAAAGTATAATGTAAGTAAAGTTCAGTAAATATCACCCTGTAGCATGCCACGCAGACACAGATGGGAGAGCTAGATTAGGTGGGTGTTGGTTAACGCCATACCCTGCCGTTGCATCCCCCGCCAAAGGTTGGAGATACCCCCCCGTAGAGGAGGCTGGGTTGGTCCCAGGGCCGGTGTAGACGGGTACAGAGAACAGAATATTTCTTACCATGCAAGAACCGAACCCCGGACCGTCCAGTCTGTAGCCAGTCACTACACCGACTACGCTATCCCTGTCCCCAAAATATAACATAAGAATTTCATACATACGTGTTATGTGCCCTGAAGCTGCACTTTGTCACCGGCAGTCATATTTAGCTTCGTGTCTGACTGCAGTGCTTTATTACTTCCATTCTCGCACGACCAAAAGGAAATACCAATAGACTGGCCACTATTGTGCACATCAATAAACCCTTCAGATCCAAACTACAAAAGCCCTATACTCTATAACAATATATGACTAAAAATATGAATCAGAAATCACAAGCAAACAGCCGAAAGAAACAAGGGCATAACTGGATATATACACTACTCCTTCCCTTCTTTCACCCCTTCTAAATATTACTACTCCTAAAAAGACAGAAATTGTGCTGTAGCCCTATTTCTAATAGTCGTCCAAATATACGGCATTACATACACAGAAGGAGCACTAAACCTTTCATAAATGCACGTTTGACATAGCACGTAAAGTGTATACAATATGATATACATTACAACACTCTCTGATCCATTACATTTTTCACTTATTTCCATTAGCATTACGCATCCAATGAGGTGTTCGATATGTGAAAGCTATTCTATATTACTGAAATCATCAAAACTTTAATGAAATCAGTTCTACGTATGCACTCACAACATCGGTATCAGTTTCAATATACAATAGTATGGTGTCAAATTGAGTGAGCAGTGAATTGTCCAAACAGAGAAACCACGAAACATTATAATATAAAACCAGCCATTGGTAAATTATCAAGTACCATATAGCAGAAACTGCAGTTGATACATGCAAGCAACAACAGTATTAAAACTGTACCCATTTAGGTAGATGTACTTTAACTTCCATAACAATCTTCTTCAAACAAACACACGTACACACACGTAGTTTGCCTCCTTTCTAAGATTACTGCACCTTAAATGACATCTACGAAAGTCATCCACCTAAGATGGACAGGATTGTAGCACGCATGGAATATTCTTACTAAACATGTTGAAAACGCAAAGGAATCAACCGCTTGGAAAACCTATTCGTCCGGGCAAAAAATTTTGCACAGTGACGCATCATATTTGCAGATCCGCAGTATGGAACTTGCGCCGATCCCAGTGGCCGTGTGGTCTAAGGCGTGGGTCTGCGGCCGCTCGCTTACTGGGATCGTGGGTTCGAATCCCACCGGGGGCATGGATGTCTGTCTCTTGTGAGTGTTGTGTGATGTCAGGTAGAGGTCTCTGCGACGAGCTGGTCCCTCGTCCAGAGGAGTCCTACCGGCTGTGGTGTGTCTTAAATGTGTGTGACCATGAAACCTCGACGAAACGAGGAGGCCCAGGCCCATATAGGGCTGTCGAGCCATACAAAAAAAAAAAAGTATGGAACTTGCTTCATGTTAATTTAATGGTATCAATCCCGTTGTGTCTAGCCAATCATATAAATACACACAGTTCCGCCTAACAGCGTATCAAGCCGCCACGGGCCTAGTAAACATCCGTACGACGGAACATAACTACTGAAAGCGAAGACAACTGGAAAATTATATCATAATTATAAAGTAACTAATGAAGATCAAATACACTAAATATATAACCTGGCAGTACTTCTATCAAAATAAAGTTCTTTGGCCCACGCAAGACTTACCTCGCTACACATCGAAAAATAATAATCAAGACAAGGAGCCGGCTAAGTACTTGAACAAACAGATGGACTTGTAGTTATAAAAAAGTTTTCAATTATTAACTTTTAGCCTTCTTTTTAGGAGTTAGCATCCTAATAAAACTTAAAAAAATGCCACAGTAATTGCCACAACAGCCTACCTACACGAGATACTATCAAAAATTATAGTTTAATTATAATACGGTACGTACCTTATAATATTTGAAAAATCTCACAAATAATATTTTACCTTCTTTCTTGAGGATTTGTTGGGAACGCCTGATAATGATCGGTTTCGAACGGAACATGTAGCGCTGAAGAATTAATAAAGTATTGTGTTAGACAGAACAGTGTGTATTTATATGAGTGCTTCATGTCACCCTTCTGGCGCCTAGAATTTTGAGGCGGCTCATACATTTTTGAATTGTTGTGCACCCCTGCATTAATACAATAACCACTTTAGAGTGTTCCAAGGATTTATATTTATATCTTTTTAGAATTATTCCTACTTTCTTTGCCTGTTTCTTTATAAGAAAATGTTATGTTTGTAATATATTTACATGCATTATTTCTACATTTTCAAGTTTTCCTAACATTTACGTACTTCTTTTTTAACCATGGCTCAACAGCCCTATATGGGCCTGAGCCTCCTCTTTCCGAGGTTACGTGGTCTGCGCATTTGTGGCAGTTCGGAGACCAGCCGACTGGCCGCGCTGTTCAACTCATCCTGATGTGACCGCCAGAGCCATCTGGCAGTCAGTCAGGAGACTTGGGTGAGAAATGGCTTGAATTTAGCTTACGGACACTACTGGTTCTTCTTCATGCCCGAAGGTTCTTTTACATGCCGTAAATCTACGACATGGGACCGACGGCTTTACTTCCCCTCCGAAGGAAGTGGTGCTTCGGATTTTTATTGAGATCGAACCCGCGAACCTTGGGTCCAGTGGCGAGCACGCTAACCACTATTCCACCGAGGTCGACAACATTTACGTACTTCACCTCTACAATTTAACACGCAGTCTTTCCTTATGTCAGTATTCATTTGCCGGTTCAGTTCTGCAAATATCTGCTGTGGTTTGAGATGCTGCCTCTGTGTCGTACCAAAATGTTGGTTACCTAACACCGACATCCTACTTCCATCAGCAGTGTTATCTTTAATGTTATGCTGCCTATTCTTAAACTAATCATTCCATTATTCCAAGAAACAATTAAACACAAAAGAAAGATGTCTTGTACATTTACAGTGCATGATACAAGTCACCAATTAGAGGACTCTGGAGCGAAATCCACTTATTTTACTTTGCGAACATTCCATTATTTTTCAGATTTCCCCTGTTTTTACCCTGCCTCGACTGTACACGTGTCCCCTTGTTGATGCCTGGAGACTGATTATCCAATCATGTAAATCCAAAGCTGGGGTCCCCCCCCCCCCCCCACAAGCCTGCAGGCACGCATCTTCTCTCATTAAGCGAGCTTGCAGTGCCATTTACCTCTGTCCGTCTGCACCCGCTCAACCCCGCAGATGCACTGGGCCGGAAATTAAAACAGACTGTAATTAACAAAGTACACAAATACCACACACAAGTAAACAGCAGACCTAAGAATGTGTAGTAAAGGAATGCAAGATTAGGCATACAGATAAGAAACAAATATTGAGTATGATATGAAAAAGGTATTCAAATGGATGAGAAGTATTACACATACAGATTTTGTGTAAAGTTTACAATTTTTAATCTGTTTCAAAACAACAAAACGTAAGTTCAGAGATAAAAGAGTTTCAAAATCCTGACACAGAATAACAATTCTGACACTTCAGTTCTGTTGCTTTTCCTGTATTTTCAATACCTAAAATAATTATTCTCAAGATGGAAGCATAAAGATATCTAAGTCATCACGTATTTGTAGGTGTCCGTTAAGGTCGTCAGATTTTAACCAAAACAGGGATAATTTTGACAATTTTCAGTACAATTTTTCAAAACAAAATGTCTTTTATTAGGGTAAGTGAAGTAGATTTACACCATTTTTACACAAAATTTTTAAATCGCGTCTGAATGTTTGACATGGCCCCAGCTGTCTGAGTTTGAACTGCCGCCATGCGCCATTCCTAGAAGGGGGAAAGTTTAGTATAGCCGCCCATGATTAATCTGGCATTATGCATACATGAAATGGTTGAATCAGAGTTTCAGAAGTCATGAGGGCTAGAAAACACAGATCCTTTGTCCACATTTCAAATCTGCTGACAACAAATTATTTATATCCACTGCAGTCAAAATACCGCACGCGTACAATAAACATAAATAGGCCCACGGGGCACGTACTTGTACATGAGTGATTTTTATTACACCGTCAAACCTCATTCCCATTATAACAAATTACTCTTTAAAAATATGAAAATAAATCAAAGTACGACGAATAAAATGTGAGGTCTACGTGTGGGTCGAAGCTGAAAAGCAAACCACAAATTAAAGAATCAGTATTATGTAAAGCACAAACAATCTTTCGTATGCACTTAAAACAGGCCATTGGGAATTATGTTTTACGTTTGCCATCTTGGAATACAAATGAGGTATTTATATTTAGCTTTTAGTTAGGATAACCCCCTGCATATATGCTCTTACATTGTCTGAGAAAACTTGCCTGTGTTATTTTTTCATATAAATAGGCTATGTCTTTCAGCTTTACGTTCAATTTTACGACGTACCTATGTTACCGTCCTGCTCTCTTCTCCTTTCACTTAAAATGTTCTTCATTTCAAACTCATTAAGAAAGAGAAACGAACCAAGACAGAATCTTAACAGAATATACACAGAGAATATCTCTGGCTGGAACGGTATACATTTGCATGATATTAGCAGCAAACGAACTACTGGCAACCATAATCACACGTCGTACATTAAATGTTACAATTAATTAAATATATTTCAGTGGGTAAGTTCAGTGGCTTTCGCTTCGGATATCGAGGTTCAATTTCCGGCAGGAGCAGGGATTCTCTTATTCGCCAGAAGGTCCAGACTGATTCTGGGTCTCACAAATCTTCCTGTCTAGCGGGCAGGGTGGGCCATTCTACGAGTTTACAGAACGGTCGAAGCGTGCATCTTATAGATCACCCCTATCCACTTTCGAGATTAAAAATGTATGGAATTTTATTACCCAGACTTACATCTTCAGGGAGCGGTGTTTAAGCAAAAAGACAGATTATCTGTACTTACCACCAGCTGCTGCAGCCATAGTTGGCACGTATTTCAAATCAGCATACATAATTATTTGAAATTATAAAATATAAGGGCAGGACTGCTCCACATGCAACATGATCTTCATATCATCATTTAGAAGGATGCATTAATAGTTTCAAATGTTTCCAGTAGAGAACAGTGACACTGTTTGCACACGTAGAACAAACACAATACGTTAAGAAGTTAAAGTATGGGTTTAGATTGGACATAACTCTTACTGCTGGCACTTAGATTCAGAAGAATTCCGTTACCAAATGCTTTGTGTCACAAGCAGAGAGGCGCAAAATATAACACGAGGCTAAGGGGCAGGTTTAATGAAACATAAACAATTATACATGTCAGTGTAAATTAGTTAAACTTAATTTAAAATTAATATTAAAAGAAAATATTATACACCTACAAGAGTCTGTACAACATTAGCGTGAACATTCTGCAACGGCATAATAGTTCATCTGTTAGTTGTTTATGTTGTCACAAACTTCACCTTAACTAAATACCTCCGACAGCAGTTGAAGATAATTTTCCTGCACGCCACAGATAACAACTTGGAAAAAAAGGTTAATGACGGAAGTCAAACTTCTGTCTCTCTCTTTGAACAGTTTATTTTGTGTTTTTTCATGCCTGTCTTTTTTTTCTACTGTCTTCCTCAGCTAACGCCCTTTCTGCCATTATATCCCAGAACTTAGTCTTGCCGACTTAAAAGCTACAGATATTTCGGTATATCTCTGGAGATCATTGTTACGACACTTCCTGAAACCAACGTCTCTTTCAGGAACCTTAAAAGAGCTCAACCCCAAAACCGCTGCTCACGCCAGCCACAAACACCAAGCTATACACAAAAAGTAGTAAGGTTGCCATCTTGTGCGGTCGTTAAAAAAACACTCTCGGAATTTAAGGAAGCATTAAAACGTTGCGCCCATGCACAACAGTTCCTCTTATCAAAACTTTTAGTTGCAACTCGAAAACGAACCTAGCAGCAAAATGGTCTTGAAATGTTTCCTCATCTACGTCACCACACATCCCAACTTCTGCCATATAATGCACATTTAGAAAAATTACGAAACTCAGCGAAAAGGAAAACTATGAACTCAGGTGTTGCCTCCTGAAGGAAAGTTAATACTTATGTGGTTCATAAGAAAGGGAGCTTCTACTTGCCCCCATTCTTTAGAATAATGTTACACGTGATAGAGAATTATTTTACAAAAATTTGTACCGCATAACTTAAGACACTTCTTATGATAGTTTCGTGGCTTTAAGATATCTGCACACACACACATATGTGTTATGCAACTGCGTGAGAATCTGCCTCATTGTCTCCCTTAAAAAGACTTGAATAAACAGATGTTTATTAACTCCGGCATAAAATCACGTCAGTCGAGAGTATACAACTCTAGTATTTTCCGTACTAAGATAAATTTATTTACTTTACGCTAAAAAAAATTTCAGTATATTATAATATTTTAAGATACACACTTCTTCCGTTCATTCACATACCTTCCTCAAAAAACAAATATATCACAACACAATCACGCCCAGTGTTACAAAGCTAAGCAAATGAAGCCTTTGAAGATTACAGATTCTATATCATATATATAAAACAATTCAATTCGTACCTCACAGAGAATAAAATATGCTTCCAATAGAAAAGTCAATCGGAAAATGCAGTATAAAGCGATAATTTTTGTTTATTGTGAGAATCATGCGGAACACATAAACACACTATGCGGGGCAAATACCGAGATTTTACTGTTAAACTAAAGGTACATAGATCGCATAATAACCACTAGTCTTAAAATGTTACAGGTATCACGCCTAAGAAAGTAATATTTCCTTAATTTTTCGTAAAACTGTGACTCACACGACATCGAAAAGGTTTCAAATAAAAGTTCTTAATATTAACGGCAGCTAAAGCCAATCTGTTTCTGAGGAAATTTTCGTGATATCACGTACAGTATATTAGACTTCAGATGTGAAATAACGGTTAACCTTGTGGGGCTATTCTACGAAACTAAAAAAAAAATAAATTCGCTTTACAACTCTCAATGTTGTCCTTCAAACCTAATTTTGTTTGTCTGAGTTTTGAATAAGAAACACGAAGGCAAGCAGATACGATCTCCTAAAATCTACAGAATTATAAGTCTTCTTACGATCGCCTTTTTCGTCTTTTTAACACAATTTATTTTAATTTTGTACCACGTTTGTAACACACCACCGTACAGTAAGCCGTAATAGAGTATACAGCATAGCCAAAGCACCAGCACTACGGAAGCTGGGACGCCGAGAGCGGGTTGGGGACCCGGTGAAAAAATGTTTGTGGCCCTCTATAATCAGGGTGGACTGGCTAAATATCAGAAACACTGACTGTCGGTTGCAGAGTAACTAGGTCTTGGTCTGAAAGGGTTAATTTGTACCATCGGCAAACAATGATACTACCAAGAAAGACAAAAACATATGCAACATGGTCGGGCCCCGGACCCCCTTCCGGACTGCAGGGCCCCGGTGTAATTTTTACCGGCGTCCTTTCCTCTCGTCGGCACTGTACGGAAGACAGTTCAACTTTAAAAGCTGATAGTGGTAAACTATAAATCCCACGTCTTTATGGAAAGAAAAGTATTTATTACCGCCACAGTACTTTATCTAGAGCCAGATTAATCCAGTCCACATTAACATACAGTTTTCCTTTAAGTCACTTTATCCTCCCAGTTACGTCTGATTCAACCAAACTGTAATTTCCCTTCAGGGTTTCACACTAAAACAATACATACCTTTCTCATCTCTCAGTGGCGCTGTTTGGTCGTCCAAATAATATTTCATGAGAAGTGAATACAGGAACCCACAACATAAAGAGCTTTGTGCTGTCATTATGTCGTCACTTTAGACTGAACACAAGAGCAGCATTGATCTCGTATACCATTCACAAAGCACTTCAGCCTCTGAAACCTCAATATCTGTTGTATTACCCGTAATTCATTTATTAGCAAGAATGGCCATTTTCGTAATGTCGGAGGTTGGAAAGAAAAATACGAATACATGGAGGCTTTCAATGGTGCGTTAATATATATAATATATATATATGTGTGTGTGTGTATGTTGATCGTAATAAAAACTAATCAGCTTAAAAGCCACAAGAATATGAGCCCACCACGGTGCATTAAATGAGAATAATTTGTCAATATTAATTTAAATTTAAAGAAGAATGAATGTGGTCGAGAATTATGTGTCGTTCATTTTATACGTCATCCTTTCGACTACTTCGTTAATAAATGATTTGGACAAGAAATCAGATCGGAATGGAATCATACATCCACTGCCCTTAAATCTAATAATAATTACGCGCAAAAGTCTTCCCAGTAAAGCAAGGAAGAGCAAGTTTCTCTTCCTCTGTCGCTTATTAAAAGGCTCTGTTAACAGCTTCATACAAGATCATCACGAAAGACACAAAAATAATATTTCCATTATCTAAATTGTAGGTCTTTATTAAAAATTACTACTTGAAGATGTGGAATAAAATTATCACAGTAAATAATCGAACGAGAAGACAGAAATATTTCAGACAAAACGACAGCAGATGCAGGACATACGGAATGTTTGCAACACTTCTTTGTATTACATGTCAATATCACAAAACTGTCTTTTTCCACTAGCCCTCTCTAGGGACAGGAAGAAAAGATGTGTAACATATGACATGTGAAATCCATCGTGACGTTCTGCGGCTGTAACTACCAAATTGTTAACAACAAAATTTTGCGATCTGAGAATCTTTAAAGGAAAACCTACAACAGCAACTCATCAGCAAATAAATTATAACTTCATTTAAATTATATTAGTCTACCAACTGTGATCAGAAATATTTGTTGATGGAGATTTCGTAGAATCTAAAAATGATGTGACCTTCGTGAAAAGATTCCGCTCAGTTTATTAGATCAATAAACTCTTTGCTAAAACGGGTACATTTTTAAGTTCAGTAACTAAAATAGTAATTACCGAACTTAATACTGGCCAACAGCAAAAGTTATCACAGGGTAATCGAAGCAAAGTCTATAAGGCGAGAGGAATGTGTATTTATGGGGCAGATGAGAAATATATAAAAAAATCTGATTGAAAGGACCAGCTGGATTTTGGGGTCATTAGCGTAGATCGGAGGAAAATATTACATACCATAGAGTAAAAAATTGAACGTCGAGTAGGAGATGATTAGATTTAAGAGGCTCAGTACAGGACTCTGTGGCAGGCTCTTGTGAACAAGTATTTTTTATGAAACGTGGGGTGTATAAAGGGAAGGGGCTTCCCTTCTGAATGAAAACTCTGCTGAACGAAATTAGCTGTTATAAATTGTTGGGGAGATTCTCTAAAGGTCAGTTACAACGGTTTGTTCACTAACCTACGCATATTACGTCGGACACTATTCAAATGATGCTGATCACAAGATGTGTCAGCAGCTCCCTGATTCGTGAAATAGCATGATATAGAGAGGATCCAGAATTCAATCCCAATCCTGGCAACTAGTTTTAAATCATTAAGGACGAACAAACATGTAAGTACAAAGATAACTAAACACACGAAGGCGGAAACAGAACGGAACTTCCGAAACGCCGTGCATATCGAATAAGTCCTACAAGAGATAACGGCTAACGGGCAACATATTGTTTCGAGGCGCACAGGTGCAACCCTCAAAACCTCAAGCTAAGAAATCATATGTGAGAAGCAAGCACAAATGGAAGAATATTATTAAAAAGTTGCATCAAGGCACGAAATTAAGTACAGAACTTAGGGTAGTGTCTGCGCGTGGTTTTCTTACTACGGTGATGAAGGTATGGGTTTAATAAACGCATGCAATGTTTTGACCTCTATTCGACAACATCACGAAATAAATTAATATTGGTAGTCAGGCGTGCCACATCTCAGGTCGCTTCTCGTTGCGACGGCATGGGTTTAGCGCCAGGGTGCTCCACGTAGGATTGGTGATGGAGGAAGTGGTCCAGGGACGGGTTTCTCATTTTACCCTGCCAATTATTCTGCCAGTAGTGCAAGGCATCTGTCACCAGGAGCTTGTACAGGAGGCTCATTCGAGGCTGCGATATCAAGGATACTCTCTGACATGATTGTTATAAAAACTGCTTTTTGTAGGAATATAAAATTATAACCCTTCGGTATCTCAAAGAGAACTTCAAATACAAAGACTTCCTACACATTTTAAATAAATACAAAATGAGAAGTAAAACTAACGCTGGCGTATAACTTAAAAAATTCACGAGAAACCATTCCTTTCTCTTTAGGCAGTGTCTATGGAATCATAAGATTCGGTCTATTAACAGCAATGAAAACCAAGTTAACTCTATAAACCTTTGCGTTAGATCAGGCTGTATGGGCCAACGAAATGCTGTAAGCGTAATATGGCAAAGAGAATAGCGATTGGGGGAGGGGGGGGGGGTGTAGAGACGATGTTGCAAAGGCTTGCCGTTATATTTATAGCAGTTTCGCCGACAGCATTTTGAAACGAACTCGAGAGATCGATAGTTGAATATAAATCGACTACTCATCGACCGTGTAGGGTTTGCTGATGGCTAGGGTGCAGAAGAGAAATGACAGAATGAGGGGGAAGGGTGCGGTGTGTGTGCGTGTATGAGGTTTTATACGTTAGGTGGAGGTGCTGGAATAGGCTAACTTAACTGTGCAGATAGGCTCGTTAGCCCGATTCGTCCATGGATGTCATGGATCTACATGCTCATACAACTCCCCTGTTCAGCCCCAAGCGGTCCAATGGCTGGCCGATGTGTCACGCAAGGACCTTCTCTAATCCCCTGGAAATAAGTTTATAATGGTATTGGTCTCTTGTCAGGGAAGGACGGTTAATCACCAATGGTGGCAAAGGTTAAAATGAGGCCACTCTGACGTAGCAAACACGAGATAGAATCTTCATCCCAACTGAGTAATCGATTATTTCAGGCATTGTTGTCCGACAGGTATCTGCACTTACGAGTCCTGAACTAAGGACGCCGTACGGACAGACACGAACGTTACACCCCTGTAAGATAGCCTCCCTTCAGAACGAGGTTGGAACTCGGTGCATACAGAAGACGGAGTATTGCTGGCCATTCGGCCGTGACTTTCTGTAAGACCGAAATTCATACCCATAAAAACGACGTTAAATTAGGGGCCTGCGTATGTATTAGTTTTTACGTTTAAAAATACAAATGAAATGTTGTTGAAATGCGTAACTTTTCTTCCGTAGTTTGTCATGCAATTGTACACCTTCTTGCCATAAATGAGGAGTATCGTAAAGCCAACCAGTGGCATAAATATCAGAGAGAAAATAAAGGACGTGGGGTACCAAGGTAATGGTGAGTACTGCGGTATGCCACTGAACTCGCGTATTGGTGAAGCAAGTTTTGACCACAAACTGATCCATCCATCTCTCCATCCGTCCATCCTCCCGCCCTTTGGCCGAACCATCCACCTGCTCACTCGCCCGGCTACTGACCAACCCTCCCATTTAGCCACTCACTCATTCACTCACCAACAATCTCGCCCGTCCGTCCACTCAGCCACTCACACATCCACTTAAACATTCATTTCTAGTCTCCCTCTCTTCTTCCCTGTGGTAGCTTCCAATTCATATGGGCACAGCTATGCTCAACATTCGTCCAGCAGCCAATCGATTGCTTATACAGCCCTAGTCCGATACATTAAATCTTGCTTGGTAGTGTGAAGTACACTGCAAAGCACAAATGGATTGTAAAGTAAACATATGATGCTATCAATGTACGAGTATATCCGAACGACAAAATAAGGTTTGTGTGGACTTTATCTTGGTAAAGATTTCACCTGGACATACAAAGTGCAGTAAGTTACGGATGTATAGACTTGAACCTCAAACGTTTGATGCTTTTGAACTCTATGATATTGTAGATGTGAGGGAATCAGATTAGCTGTTTACAATGTTATTTCATTAAAGACATGAGTGATTTACGGAAGATCGTATACGCACAATATTGTGTTCTGGAGAATGTTATTCTACGCCTCACCGTTACTGTTAATATTGAGATGGACAGGAAGTGTATGTAACAATTAGGAGACACGGGCACTGTATGTATAAACGTAACACTGAGGCGCGTTCGAGTAAGCAACTTGCCGAGAAAAAACAATAAGTATTACATAGTCTCAGTGTGTGTATGTAGCCTTAGTTATCGAGCACACAATGCGCATGCGCCATTTTATACATATTGATATCTATGGCCTACCCGGATCTACCATACCTTTCCATATTATCTCATACACGGCACGATTTTCGGGGTGGGGGGTCGGGGGAATTATCAAATACAAAATGTGTGTTTTGATTTTCTCTACAACTCTTGTATGAGACATTTCTCATTCTAAAAAGAATTCAGCGAGATATCACAAACCTATATACCTCTTCATGTAAAGTACCCATTATTCTCGTCAGATTTTCATGAAAGTTAAATTTTCTGGACATATTTCCAAAAATTTAATCAAGTATCAAATTTCATGAAAATCCGTCCAGTAGGAGCCGAGTTGTTCCATGCGGACGGACAGACACAGATGAAGAAGCTAATAGTTGCTGTTCGCAATTTTGCGAAAAGCGCCTAATAAATGGAATGTTTTATAATTCTCAGTTGAAGAAGCCACTTGGAACACCTAGGCGTAAGTACGACTTTAATTCTAAAACGCGTGTTAAATAAACACAGTGTGATACATTAGACTTAGAGACACAGACAAGTATTATGGTAAAAAAAACTACGGGTTCCATAAAAAGAGGAATTTTTTAACAAGTTGGACAACAATTATCTTCTCAGGAAGAACACTTCTCCAAGAAGATGCAAAGTTATATTCAACAGCAGCTACTGACAATATTAGTAACAACAGTATCAGGCAAATTCAAGATCCCCACAGCATTAACCGTAATTTTGCAATGCAACTAAATGTGCATTGCAACTTTTGATCCCGTCCTACTTTATACACATGTAAACACCGAATTAATAGACGGATAACTTACAACAGTAACAGAAGGAATTTTCATTGTTACAAATTTGTGAACAGTCGCTTCACATGTACTGCTAGGAGACTGGCTTACATGTTCTGCGCATGCGCATTCCACGTCACGCTTTGACTCAATACGCAAACTAGGAAAATAAAGTTAGGCTTTCTTAAGAATTCCTTATACCACAAATGTAAATCTGGTGCTCTGGAGAGTGTGTGTGTTTTCTCCGTACCCTAGCAATAGCGCAAAAATCGAGGGTAATATACTCTGCGCATCAACTGCAGCTCTATTGTTATGGTTTGTAAAGGAAACAAGGCGCCATAGTATTAATGTTATGTGTAAAATGTATTAACGTTTCTTTACATATTTAAAATTTAACAGGTACTTCTTATTCCCTGTTATTCTGTAATGTTTTCATTACTTTTACGATCAAACATCTTGCCTTCTACGGCCATTCTGAGGAAACGCCATTCTGCTGTCTGCTTTCTTCTATTTGTAATTTTGTTAAAGTCGAATGGTAGGACCCACATTACAACATTTGTGGCCATTAACCTATAAAATATTGTCAAAACTTGCATTTGGATTTTCTATAATAATTGGTAAAGTTCTCTAATTGCTATATGCACCAAAAGGTTTAACATTAAATAAATCTACGTTTCGCCCAAACAGTGCATTTATGTTTCGTGTGAATCTAAAAAGCCACAACTATTCTTTCCCTGTACGCATTAATCGATTGGCTTTTCTAAGGGAGAGGAAGTGTATTTACTCTGCGGCAGGAACTGAATATTTAAACACAATTCACGTTAATGTTAGTATAATTATGGACTAATTAACTTCCTAATAGAACAGGGATACTGAGCTTTATGTCAGTGTCTGAACAAAGACTAGCTGTTTTTGCAAAACAGGATGAAACCTGAAACAGGGAGAGGTAAAACATTTGTAATTATGCAACATTACGAACTCAATGTTTGGATACTTGAAGAAAGCTCAAAACTCAATTATTTCTGACAACTTAAGAATCTTAATCAACTTCATTCTTTTATTTATTCTACTAGGGTTAGATTCGTCAAATATAAGGAGTTATATGGTAAAGAATCTTACTGTTATAGACCCATGCTTAGACCAAGTCTCTGATATATCCATATTTATTAATTATACATGGCTTAAAGTTTTGCGTTTTTTGTCCTGTTTTTGGTGGCGGTGCCGTGTGGATGAAAGCTGCGTTGCGTCCGTTTCGGAAGAATATACTACATCCACCTTTACACTGTCCACATACACGTGGTACCATCCACCTTCAGACTTCCACATACACACGGTTCCATCCTCCTTTAGACTGCCGATATACATAGGTACCATTCACCTTCAGACTGCCCACATACACACGGTACCATCCAACTTCAGACTGCTCAATTCCACATGGTAACGTCCACCGTCAGACTGCTTAGACTACCAAATACCATCGACATGCAGCAAACATTCACACGATACCATCGTATAAAAGCAAGATAAGCATCACCACTCAACCTCCGAGAAAGCCACCAATAATTTAGTTAAGCAGTATGAAGGTTACAGAAGGCATGTACGAATACTGGCCATAATAAAGACAAACACAACCAGTACGTCACGTAATGATTTTAGAGTGATACACAATTATGCTACGTACGCCTAAGGATATCTACATTAGTGTTCCCAATTCGGAAAGAGGGAAATCAGACATTTATATTCTGCAGTGAACGTAAATGTCTGATTTCCTGGCAAGAAGCAAAAAAAAATCACCTTCTAATATTCGTCATGCCTTTAAGACATCATACTGTTCCACAGCATTAAAGCACCATGCCCTAATTTCTTTATACTATCAAAGGAACTGACTAAACACACCAAAGCCGGAGGAGAAGGGGACAACCGAGTCGGAGTGAAAGAAAAGACGGATTTTAGAACGTTCGAGTGCAGGAAAATGAATTTTGCTGTTTAAATTAACGCTCCAAAAACCTTCGTAACTGAAAGTTTTGATGATTTGAAGCGACATCTTTCCCTTCTTCCCTTTCAACAAACGCTCTTTCATTCCATACAAAACATTTTCACACTTTCAGCAGTTACTATAATTCCATCTATCTCAAAAGCGTCACTCATATGCCTGATAGAATGTTTCTCGTTTCTTAAGCTTTTCACTCAACCCGCAGCGCCCTTCTGCTCATTGCTACACCCTACGAGCTATACGAAGATCTACACCCCCTTTCTTTTTCGCGAAATAAAAGAGTTAAAATCCATGTGAATGAACATATAAATGGCTATGTGGAACGGCTGACGGTAAGAGTTCTTTTGAAACGAGGGTGGGACTCGGCGAGACTGATGATACTTTTTGAGGGTGGCGTAAGAGTTCTCATGCGGAAAAGCCAAAATGTCTTACGTGTTTTTAACTCAAGTTTGTGTGCTTTCCTAAGAAGTACAAATCGATTTCTTCTTGTTTCCGTTGTTCTCTTGAGGGTCAGAGTGGGGAGGTTAAAATTAATCTCTTTCTGCCAATGTGGAACCACGTAAACAGCGTAATGTACATGACGGCTCGAGACACTTTGTCAGAAGGGTGCTGTTTGTTTGTTCCTTAGAAGCTTATGTTCCAGCACTGCACCAGGTCTTTCAGTAAAAGCGGTCATGAATAATCCAGAGGGATAGGGATAGTATGTCGTGGCATACTGTAGGTTACTCTAATGGTTAGTATTACTGTATCAGAGAAAATGCCACTAATAGTGCAATTCCGTGCAGTAACAACTATTCTTTATGCAAACTCGCTTAATTTTTTCCAGCTGCAGCAGAATCATTACTGGCTATCGGCGACGTCATTCCGTAAGATAACCAATTACTGGCACATAAAAATGTCATGACATTCTCTCCAACACAACAACATTTATACTGGCTCCGTTCTCTAAACTGATTTGTCTCAGTGTCGCGCATTTGTTTAATCAACAGGGGACCAGCAATTTAGTTCGTACTTCCAGTTTCACAGCGATATTTATTAAGGTGATTTACAGTGTCAACTTTATTTTACTCTCACCAGAGATAATATGATTTTTGACAAGGCTCTAAATTTAAAAGTTTATTTTACAAGCACACTGAAGTTTTTAGACGCAGCCTGATGATGTGTAGCAAATTAATGAACGTTCAACTGTGGAAGAAGTTTACCCGCAGATATATCTTAACAGCAGCCTCAGTTCAAACAGGTCCACTGTGTACCTCCTTTTTTAGATAGAGGTCGATGTGTTTGCTAAAAGAGCGAATTACTCTTTTTCAAAACTACCAGCGATTATCTGCTATCCTTACGTAGCCATTGTGAAATGGCAATACTACACGATTATCCCACCACTGGATTTATGAAATGGAGAAATCATGATGCAACTCCAGCCGGAAAAAAAGAAAACCGGTATCAAAATTCCAATTGAACCGCAACGCCGCGCGTTCCAGCTCTCACCGAAATAAGTGAATATACGTAATGAAGAAATTGTCAGTTTGCTTAGCGTCTATTGGGGAAATAGTAGAATAACTGTGCGTGGCGAATCGTAGCTTGTCCTGGATCAATCGCTGCGACTTGCTGAGACCATCAAGTGAGCATAAAGGCATGTTTGAGCCTGTTCTTAACTTAGCACTACGTTGTGAAGGCGTATTGGGGAGTGGTTATACAAGCCCATAGACTATTTATTTTTTTACGAGAGGGACGAGAGTGGTCGCCTTCGGGCCCTAGCCGCTCTACCCCAGGGAAAAGTCTCAGGTACCATTTATACAGGAGACTGCATGGGACCTAAATCCATTGTGAATGCTGTGACGAAAACAGGAAATTCTTCTCCTGTCGAAAATGTAATCCTGATTCCCCGGGCGTCCAACCACATCGTAGTCGCTGTACAGAGCGAGCTATCCCGATACGATCCAGTACAATGGGATGTTTGCTGTGAATGAATAAGAACAAACAAATGCCTTTATTATCTCCGATTTTTGTTTAGAACGTACATTCTTTCATAACTATGCATGTGTTTATGTATGCATATATATGCAGCCATGTGTTTTCCGTATTTAAATTTCAAATTTATTAGTTGAGTTTCGTTTACATCTTTGGACGTAACTGGTAACACCGGATGTGTTTCAACATGTGCATCAGAATATCTGAAGCTAAACTACATATTTTGACTGACATAGAACCTGTGTATTATGACGAGTGCGAGTGTGGGGATAAATGTTTGAAATTAAATGAGAGGCAATAGCATGATGATGTAGGTAACTAAATACGATAGCTTTTGTTTTTCGTCAAATATTATTACTGAGAACAAATAACCCAGTAGGCCAACAGGATGGTCGAAATGTGTAAGATGAGTATGAGAGATACGTTTTATTCGAAAGAAAGAAGATACGATTTTGGAAACCTAATATTAAAACAGCTTAAATAAGCAATATAAAACGGCGATAATTCGATTAAACATGTTCAGTATGTAGTGCACCGGCTTTAGCTTTTTTTTTTAACGTGGTAAAAGAAATTCGGATCCAATAAGGGCAGGGAATATCTTGTTCAGTTGAGTGCATAGCAGCATCTCATGTCCAGCACTGTCTACCGTGCATAAACACACAGACATATGAGAATTACTACAAAAAATGTAACACTTTCTTGTCTTCAAATGTTTTAACTTGCATGGTAAGGCAATACATTTCAGAGACCCACTGTCATAAGTAATTTACAATCGATCATATCCCGCATTCTATAGTTAGGATATGATCTCGGAGTTTGTCAGGCTGAGACCCGGGCGTGTATGTGCGGACAGCACTAAAACTGGACCTTGCGAAATAAGGTATGAGGTTATGAATGGAATTCAGTGGCCCAGGATACGGTCAAGTTATATAATATCATGGATACGATAAAGAATGTGTTTGCAGGGAATTCGGGGAAATTTGTAGAATGAGTTACTATTAGCCTATACAAAAAGAAAACCCTTACTTCATGGAGTCAGTTATGTTACCATTTGTATGTATTATTTTTCTCCAATACGAACACAACAAGCAAAACGTAGTTTAAACGGCTATAACATCACAAAAGTCTTTGTTAAAGTTCTCGAAATTTTTGGTAAATATTAAATTGTCTTGCTATAAAATATCAGTACAGCTGCAACACAATTTCCTTTAATTCCACGGAAAATATGGACATGCAGCGACCAGCGATGAATCGCTTCCAAGATCAGTGACAAACGACCACAAAATTAATGACCTATTTACCACTATTCAAAAAGAAACGCAAGACCTGCAAAGTGTTTGTAATATTTACGTATCAGGTAAAAACAACCGAAGGACAACTACCGAAACAGTAACAGGGAAACCGCGCAGTACATGCCTTTTTCTGGCAAGAATAAAGATTTGTACATCACATATTCTGTACAGCATACCTCCCATATAAGAAATCTCACCGAACATAAACATTATTTTCAGACAGGTCCCCGTTTGACGCAAGCGCTTAAGTTACAGGTATACATCTATTTCACCGTAGACATATACATTCCATGTGCTTATGTATTTATAATCCAGTCACAAGTTACAGAGGTTTACGCTACGTTCTACTGAACAGTAGCAAGTTTTTCACTAAAACGTTGTGGTTACGCAGCCCTTTACTTCACTGCGGTGTTCATGCCATCCTGCCACTGATATCTGTTTCTAGTCAGACGAATTCATTCCACATCCTACGCCACATTTTCTAAGTTAGATTTTAATAACATCTTACAAATTATTACCTTTTTTGTGGTGGAGGTGAAGGGCCCCGCAGCAGATACTACGGACGCGCCGCAGCCTTGAGGCTTATTGTGCAACCTTGTGATGAAGATGATTAAGAAAATGATTAGTTTTTCCATTTTTCCAAGTAGTGGTGCACTGGGAGGCCGATTCCAGTGGCCGCGCGGTCTAAGGCGTGGGTCTTCGGCCGCTCGCTTACTAGGATCGTGGGTTCGAATCCCACCTGAGGCATGGATGTCTGTCTCTTCTGAGTGTTGTGTGTTGTCAGGTAGAGGTCTCTGCGACGAGCTGGTCACTTGTCCAGAGGAGTCCTACCGACTGTGGTGTGTCTCAAATGTGTGTGATCATGAAACCGCGACGAAACGAGGAGGCCCAGGCCCATATAGGGTTGTCGAGCCATAGGGGGGGGGGTGCACTGGGAGAATGAAATTGACAGGGGAAACCCGAAGAGTTCGGGGGAAAACCTGTCCCAGTGCCACTTCGTCCATCACAAATTCCCACATGGACTGACCTGGGATCGAACCCGGGCCTCCGCGGTGAGAGACCGGTGACTAACCGCTTGAACCATGACAAATTATTACCTTACGTACACTTTTTAACCAAAATTTTGAAGATCATATATTTCAAATTTTGTGTGAATTCATTTTACTGAATAACAATGCCCTTTACATTTTATTTCCCGAATAGAAACAGAAATACGTAAACACAAAAACCTAGTGTCTCTGGTCGTAAAAGCAGTACACATTTTATTTCCCTCCTTCACGTGTTCTGACTGTCACGTGATATGAAGATGTCCAACAATAACAAATCTTTTTTCAGCTTCTTACGTATTTTAATTTCCAAACAACCTGGACGATAAATGTATTCTTCTATTCAGAGAACATACGATTTAAATCAAGCGACGGTGTATGTTAACTTGTCTTATAGTTTCATCTTCTCTCTCTGTGGAGTATATTATTTCGTTATGTGCTCCTTATCCCTCAGGTATGACTGCTTTGGATACCGTTTCCAAATACAGAAATTCCGTGCGTTGTTGCTGTGGTGGATACAGATATGCATAATACACAGGCAATTAAGACAGCATACTCAGTTCACAGAAAACACTAAGCAAACTCGAAATATATATGTGCCGTTTATACTTCAATTATTTACAGCGCTAACCTAACACTGGTGTTTGGTTTACATCAGACTGTCTCCAGAACGGCGCTGTGTGTTCAAAACAGTACGCACTGCATGACAACCTTTCCTCTGCACACAATACTGTACACTGAAATTAATTTATGAACGCTTTCTTCGGTCTTTCTGCCTCTCTCTCTCGTCTGTTAGGTACGAAACTGTAACAGACTTTCTGATAATGAAACATATATTTACAACAGAGCAGAAAACCAGACGCAACCGCAGCTTTCCTGATGATGGAATTAAAATGTTAAACATGGACTTAAATACACGTTTCAATATAAATAAAATGTCTGAATCAAAATTTAGTTACAGAACCTGAAAATGCCGTACGTATAATAAAGATGGAGAAGAAGCTTACGACATGTAACGACACTACGAAAACAGTACAACCAAAACACGACAAGAAATACAGGCAGAAAAATATAAACGAAATATTGTTAGCAAAACAAAGTTGAAATCCATTAGTATTACGGAATCATCACGAAAGGAGAAAAAGGTAATAAACTTATCGTAACAGTATAACAACAGTATAACAATAAACTACAGGAATTCATTAGTAACAACAAAACCACTATAATTGTCCAGAATAAAACTTACACGTTTCGAGAGAATATGACATAACTGTAATAAATGCAACCACTGTATCTTTAAACAGGATAGATGGAAATTTATAAACAGACCATGTATCCAAGAGCCCACAGTGAAAGGTCTATATATGTTGCATAAACCACATAATCTTAACAGACCGACAGTAAAGTGAAAAGAACACCAATTTACCAACTGTCCAAACAATAAGACATGCCTGCGTCTTTTATTTACTACAAAACTTATTAATTTAATATGTCAAAAAGAGCTGACATACGCATGTAAAACTTAGTGCGAAACAACTGGGACGTACAATTTTGGCATTGTAATAGTGATAGCGTGACGGCTTAAGCAGTTTCTACTGCTGGTATACAGCAGAGAGGGTTCCGTGTGTTATGAAAAGTACCGAACACAAGAAGACAAGATTAATTCGTAATTTCCGTACTTTACATTATTACAATTATAAAATAGCTGAAATAGGTTATGGATTAAACGTATCTAACCCTTTAAGGACGAGACGTAATCCGTTCTATTTAAAGACCCAGTTCGTACCACTCAGTAAACACTCGCCATCTCGGTTATAAAAACCAGTTACTGATTGTTGTATCTGGCAGAATTACTGTTTGTTCTGAGATCCACACAAACCATATAAACACACTGCGGGCAGAATGCAGAAGTTTGAATGTTAAAACTGGCCGTAGGCCTACACGCCGTAATCTCTAGGGTTTAAAAGGTTAATGAGAATTTGTAGTTGCTTATCTAGATTGTTACTAATTCGGAGAGGTAGATTTGTATAACCATATTCTACCGATAAGAAGAAATAACAATCACATCGTGTCTTGAACTTCCGTCTATTTACAGTACACTGTATTATACTGGAAAGACAGGTTCTGTTTTCTGACCACACGCTGTAACCGATGCGAAGCTCTACTATTGCCTGGACATATTAAGCAGAGCCAAGAGATGCTTCTTCAATTTTTAATTTCCGGGCCGACAGATCAGCCAGAATCTTCTCAGGGGGAAGAAAAATTTCTAATCACTCCAATGCGACATTTGGCGCTTACATTTGTCGCCCCAACAGAGAGAAATTACTTTCTGGCTGATCGTACATGCGAAGCATCTCAGTACAGACATTTAGCACTCACACTTCCTTGTGAAAAACGTCAGTTTGTTAAATCCAAGATCTGTGCAGTCATATGATTTAGCCCGAGTCTCCGGGTCCAATCACCAAGCCCACGTCGTTACATTTTATACGTCAAAATTCGAAATTCGCTTTCTCTGTTGATTAAATATTTAAGGATATTTATTCTTACGCTCTCTTAACTAAATAAGCAAACAAATCCATGAAGATAACTACTGATCATCTGTAAAGAAATTCACAACTCTGTATGGAAACAATATTCACTAACATGCTCATAACCAGGGGATGATGCATTTGCGCTCAAGTACTTTTGTCACCAATAATGTCATGTCAGTTTTTCCACAGGGCCCTTTCAGACATCATTTATATAGTAAACAGGCTCGCCCTTTCCCGACCTGGAGACATAGTCTTGTAGATACTTGTACTTGAAGGTGGAAACCTCCGCTGATATTTTGACATGAATGCCAGCAGGGATATAGAAGCTGAAGACTGTGAACAGAGGTCATTTCAGCAGTAAACACATAACTGTGTCAAGAAGATGAAACACTGTAGGCTGATATTACACTAAGAAGGGCTTAACGAAAAAGAGTACCCTCTTACAAGAAGGCAATTTTGGTGGGGTCATTTCATTTCATGGGTGGAGGAGGTACTACGTCGCTCCTCTTCGTGAACACCAATTTGCTGGTTTCTTTCATCATCTACACAACCACACAAGCCTCAGAGATAAACGTTTTCAAGACAAGGACGGAATGTAACCAGCTTTTTCGACCTCGAATGCAATGTTTTGTTTTGTTAAGAGAAATAATTTGAAAATTAAACACAACTAACAATCCTTAATAAATCGGCAGCCACATTAGACATTCCTGAAGCCCCCTTACTCCAAGTCGTCAATCAGTAAATATGTCAATGGCTGTCTGAAGTAATATAAGCTCTCAGAAGTTAATCTTCGCTACAAACACAAGCTGTATATGTAGCCTAAAGAGAAAAACATTTAATTGCCTATCTATTTTTCAAACTTACTAAACATAAATTTTACCTGTCGCATTACATTCAAGGGAGGCGGTCAGAAATAAAGTTTACATTACGTATAGCTTACTCACTAGTGATTATATCGCTGCTTTGTAAACCTGCTTCCTGACCGACTCGAAAGAAATAATTCAGACCAAGACAGTAACACACGCATGATAAAGAATCTGCAATAAGCCACAATTAAAAGTAGAGTACGTAAATGAGAGTTAGATTATTAGATGTGTGAAGAAGGCAACATAAGTTAATCGGGACAGCCACACGGTACGGTCAGTGGGTTACGGGCTCGATGTCCGTACAGTATTTCGATTACGCACAGAACAGAAAGACTTAACCTCTTCTGCAGAGCGTCCAGATCGGCATTGGACCTATCTACCCTACTGTTCAATGGGTCACAGGGACTTTTTCCTTGCGGAAATGCGGATGAAGCGTGAAACTGACCACTAACCCATCTGGTGTCCTAGTTACGAGTAAATGGGGCTCTACCTCCATTCCCCCATAAGCCTTCATGGCGTATACAGGGACATAAGGCACGTGTTGCTCTAATTAGAGCTTCTTGAATGGTAGTGTTTTTACGGGAGCTGGTTACCTATTTTTCACTACGATCACTTCTCCTGGTACGCTGTACTTATCTATGTTCTTGAGTGTATAATGTTCGGACCTCGGAATTGGTGTAAGGAACAATTCAGTCACTATACTGTATACTGATGTATTCAACTGAAAAGAAAATAAAGCTGTACATTAAAAAGAAATACAGGGACAACTTTCCATTACCAGGGAAAATGAAGCTTCCATTTTCGTCAACATCTCAATTTCACCTTATTGTTTATTTAGTGCAATTACAGAACCTTACATTATGTATGAAGAACTATAAATTTAGCACGAAGTTATGTTGTTAAAAATGTCTGAAAATCGCCTGAGGCCATA
Source organism: Reticulitermes speratus (assembly GCA_021186555.1). Lineage (NCBI taxonomy): Eukaryota > Metazoa > Arthropoda > Insecta > Blattodea > Rhinotermitidae > Reticulitermes > Reticulitermes speratus. The sequence continues at coordinate 16,816,102 of JAJKFL010000001.1, forward strand.
TTGGTTTTTGTCGTGGGTCAAGGTTTGCCTTCCCCTGCGATGCTCGCTCGGATCCATCAACAATAAAACAGGGATACGAAAATGTTACTACACAGTTATATCTCTAAACACGACTTACGTTGTAAGTTATTCAAGCACAGGTATCCTATATAACACCAACAATAATATCAGATAAATACGGTGATATTACAAATTTAACCCATGGCTTTCTACAAAACTTAAATTGGGATGAGGAAATCAAGGTGCTCGCAGATATACAGAAGGGACATTTTTACGACTGCTTCCATAAGAAAAATGATCAAAATATGTGCAATAAACCCAAAAAAATATTCTGCATATTCGTGATAAGCTCCTCAAAGCGACTCTATTGGCTGGCGAGGTTTCACGGCCCCTGTTATTGGAAATACATGGGAGATCGTAAAGAGAAAAAGAAATAAAAATAAATACGGCCCACAGGGAGAGTTATAGGTCAAATCTTTGTGTGCAAAATACACTATTCAGACGTCATTCCATCACAAATATTTTGGTAAGGGCCACTGATGTAGCCACGTGTCCCACATAAGCCAAATCTCACGCAACAGAATGACACTGCTTGTTGCCATCGAGACTCATTGCTGTTACACACAAAGCCAAAAGTGGCGGGTGTAAACTGCATGACGTTTTACAAGACAAAGGTCCAATACCCTCGATTGCAACTTCTGAAGTTACTTTGCTTTTCTTTGTCTTTTATTTCCTTCATTTACTTATTTATTCAGATCTCTGTGCTTCGCTGAATTCTATTTTTATAAATTTCACACTGTTGACACCGTGCATCTTCGTCATATTAAATTAAGTTACAGACCAACTGATGCACACTAAAACCACTTTTTATGCAGCTTTATTATTAAAATTGTTAAAATTGTACCCCTACATGTGTTTCGATCCTAGGATTATCGTCAGGGAGTTTTTTGTTAAAAGCTACAGTCACTTCAAACACATGATTTTAAATATTCTATCGGCACTTTAAAACTTATATATTATAAGTTAAAATCTTGTAAAAAGACTCGTTAAAAGTTGTAAAATTGTAAAAGTACTGTAGATAGTAGATTGCGGAAGTGCTGGCGTGTGGGATCGTGGTATTAAAGGCATGTGATATGTTTTTGTGGGGAGCGAAGTGTACTGTCTGTTGTACGGTGAAGAGTACTATGGTACCATAGTACCATAGTACCATAGCTTTTAGCAAAAAACCCCTGACGATGATCCTAGGATCGAAACACGTGTAGGGGTACAATTTTAACAATTTTAATAATAAAGCTGCATAAAAAGTGGTTTTAGTGTGCATCAGTTGGTCTGTAACTTAATCTATTTTTATAATTTGGATTACGGTGACATATGGATCAAATTGATAGTATCCGGGCACACGCATATAAAAAAGATAAAATGTGACATATGGATCAAATTGATAGTATCCGGGCACCGCATATAAAAAGATAAAATGTAAAGTTCTCCCTAGAAAGTGCCATGAAGGCCCAGAGAGGGAGCAGAGGCACAGCTCTACTCTTTCTTTAACCCTGGCACTAGATGAGGGTGGGTGGTAAACTCCACACCCCGGCCGCTTTACCCCCGGGAAAGAGACCCAGTATCCACTGTATAGGAGGCTGGGTGGGCCCCAGGGCCGATCTGGACGGGTGCAGAAAATCTCGTCCCCACAGGAAATCGATTCCCGGACTGTCCAGCCCCTAGCGAGTCGCTACACCGACTAAGCTATCCCGGCCCACACACACATACAACACATTTAAATTTGTGTAGTCCGAAAGCTGAAGGGTTGTCTTCATTTTTATACCGAAACCTGACTGAGCACTTGGCAGGGGGGTTTTCGAATAGTCAGCGAGCAACGAATAACGAGGAAACGTAAAACTCTTAAAGACGTCCAGGGACATGAAGGAACGGAGGGGTGGCAAGGACGGCAGTGAGGAAGGAATCAACTAGCATCTTCTGTATTCGGTGCATGTGCTGCGTTACTGTCGGGATTATTTTGATGGAATGTTATTAGTAAATACGACATTGTGCACAACTACATAGGTTAATGTATTAAAATAGTTCAGTGCATATTATTCAATCTGTGAGTCTTAAAATAGGCCACAGCTGCTCATCCAGGTTTGACATCTTACATCGGTATAGTTGGTTGAGGCACTACGCTACAACCGGCAGTCGCGGGTTCGATTCCCAATGGTGTCAATGGAATATTTCATTGACATAATCCTTCCGGCCGCACTATGACCCTGGGGTCGACTAAGCCTCTAACAGAAATGAGTACCAGGAATATTTTCTGGGGGTGAAAGGCGGCCGGTGCGTACCTTACCACTTTCATGTGCCGATGTCTAAAAATCTGGGAGCCTCATCCTCCTGGAACCCTAAGGGCCCGTCCAGGCCTGTAATGGGATTTCTTTACCTTTACTAGTCGGTATAACCACAAGCAATACAGAAATTATGCGTGCTACGAAGGAGCATAAAGACAAAGCACGCCACGGATTTCAGATCCCTGCTGCACTCTTAATGATCCCTTCAATTTTATTCCGTGTTTATGGTGGCAACATCTTCCTTCGGTCACATTTTCGGAAATGGAGCCGTTTTGCAGCTCTGAAGTATATTATGACGTCACGAGAATGAGGTGGTGACGTCACTCTTATAGGTTCATGTGCTGTTTGCTGTCCTGCTTCTGCCTCCGTTGAGTTATGTTGCCAACAAAGTTAAACGAACTGAGCAAGAAAGGAGGAAAAAGATGACTTTGTTACTTCTTCACCCGATTGAGTTCTGTGAAAACGCAAGACCTAACTGAAAGAAATTTAGCATCATGCCTGAAAAAAGCCTAATTTTCCATCATCAAAATTTTTCCTACCATATACGATATTAAAGAAGACAGTTTTCTTTGTGAAAATTAGATATTAAGGGGAAAACTCAGGCTTTTATTCACGTGTCCTGACAGGAAGTATAGATTTATTAGAAAACAGAGAATGTGCAATGGAACGTAGCAACAGATTTTAGTCATCTTTTTGGAGTGAGTCATTCCCTTCACGATGCGTTTACAGACGAATAAAAAGATGGACCTTCAATCACAACTTTATTTTCAGAAAATATATTTTAATGTAGAAAAGTGCTATATGTTTCCCCCCCTTTTTATAAAAACATAATCAGATACAGGCTATAATATTACTTTGCAAAAAAGTTGTTTTATTCTTAAATTTTTATGCCTGTGTCTGTTGATGTCTTTATAAAAACGTCGAAACATGTAGCACGTTTTGAATAATAAATGCTGATGTCTAAAAATATAGTTGCTACTGACGGTTCATTTGTTTATTCGTCTAATCCTTTTCATTATACAGTTTATGGTACGAGTGGGAATGACAACCGGCGAAAAGACAGTCCGGTGCTTGATGGTTTATTTACTTCATAGTCGATCGACTTAAGCCTTTACTTAAACGCACAACCACTAGCTCAAATTATATGGCGATAAAGTACAGGATGACAGTGAACAATTAATAGGACAGGATACGGAAGGGCTGTCCGTGGCCTAGTTCTGAGTACTACATCGGGAACTGCTTGGACATAATGAAGAAAACGATGACAGATATTAGACCTGATATTCGACGACATGGAGTATATTCGAATCGACTGCTTCCAGAATGCATAGGAAACGTTATTACGTGAGCCAGTTTTTTTCTTCCTGCATTAATATTCCGACATTACTAATAATACACAAATCTGTAGCAATTCTACCTCGTACAAAATATAATTAAAACATTGTATCCACAAAAATATGCAGATCATAAAAATGTAATTTGACTGAAATTGAAGTTTCAGGGCCCACTTATTTATCGTTTTTAATGTTTATACCCATAAAGTGTTTGGGACAGTGAAGAGCAGCTCACTGCAGTTTCGGCTTCATTTGTGCTTTAACTGCCAGACAACATCACCCAAAGTTTGACATATTATCAGAACTGAATATTTAGACTGGAAAGCTGTAATAAGTACTGGAATGCGTAGAGTTTGCACGTTTCTTGGACCATGGCAAACTACTATCTCACAATTTCACAAAGCTTAATGATGCACCAGTATGGTAGTTAGGTTAGGTTAGGTTACTTTTCTTATTATCGGTACCATCATTGTCACCGTTACGTCTTATATGGTTACATGTTTATTGATGCTAGTGAGCATTCACCTCGCTCTTATATATGTCCGTCACATCTTTATTACTCATCGTAGGAAATCAAAAACTACCACAGTGGACTGATAGCCAAAAGTCACAAAATGCGTCCACAGTTCCTCCAGTTGACACGTGCGGATGAAGAGAAACACGGACAGACACACAGACAGACGGCCAGATATGCGAACAGATATGATTGGCCATGCATGCGTTTGTAAAAAGAATGCAAAGAATCATCTGACGCATTTATCTCCCGCATATAAATCGGATGATCTCATCAGGAATCCCATAGGCCCAACGTTTTTCTCACATGCTGTACTGACATTTTCCCCCAGTCTCCTTTCTTCTGTTTGTAAACACTACACCAACTCCCGTCCCAAACACATTTCTTACCACATAACATGGAGTTCTGTTATTCCATTTTCTTACATAACATATATTTATTTTATTTTATGACGAGAATTCATTTGTAGGATAATATGTTGTATAGCATACGGAATGAAATATGAAATTCATCATGAAAGACAAACAGAAATTTAGAAGAATGTGTTCGTGGCTCATTTGAAGGTAGAGCACAATCCCGTCATCCTGGAGCAACTGAGGAATCCACGATAATTTCCATGAATATATCAAGTAGCCCGGCCGAATTTAGACCCAGGTACCTTCGCACAGCGATAATGCTACACACACGGTTTTTCAACAGAGAAGTGCAGTGGTGTGTTCTTTAGAACGAAAGTTTTGTCGTCGTGTATAAACAAGCCTGCAACGACGAGAATCACCTTGCGTATGCAATTGAATTCCCGCGCCATATTTACCCTAATTGTGACAAATATTGCAGACATCTTACGTGGTGAGAAGCTGACATTTGTTCACCCTCTCAATGAATCCTCACGCCTTGTATGGGACCCGACGTTCGAATACTGTGTTTGGAAGTCTGTGATTAGCACGTGTCTCAAGTCTGTCTAATACCCTCATAACCTAATAATTTAATAGTCCGTACCTATAATCTTAGCCGATCCCAGTGGCCGTGCGGTCTAAGGCGTGGGTCTTCGGCCGCTCGCTTACTAGGATCGTGGGTTCGAATCCACCCGGGGGCATGGATGTCTGTCTTTTGTGATTGTTGTGTGTTGTCAGGTAGAGGTCTCTGCGACGAGCTGGTCCCTCTTCCAGAGGAGTCCTACCGACTGTGGTGTGTCTCAAATGTGTGATCATGAAACCTCGACGAAACGAGGAGGCCCAGGCCCATACAGGGCTATCGAGCCATAGGGAAAGAAAGAAACCTATAATCTTGACTCCCATATAGAGTAACTGTGAAAAGCGGTCTCTTCCCCTTAGACCTTTAAATTAAAAGTGTATACAAGTTTCACATTTTTCCAATACAAACTACATGTGCCACCCATCCAATATTCCTTTATCATCACTGTCGGAATGATAACTGATAAATGGTACAAAGTTATGAAGTTATTTATATATATAAATAGATATATGTACACACGCACACACATATGTTTCCTCCCTCTTAGTTTCATATATCCTCCTCAGCAGTTCGTCTTAAGAATCCCTAATTACGTTATCTTCCTCTGGGAGACAGACCAAATTCCACAGGAAAAAGTACATAAAAGTATAGTTTTCCTTCCAGTGTAACTTTCAAAATATTTGGAAGTAGTCAGTTTGTTCCAATATAACTTTCATTAAACACGCTGTAACAGCACAACACCAAGAACACAAATATCGCTTCAGTAAGTGTGAATACAAACTCTAATGATGGATAGAATTTTGAAAACACAGAGTTTATGTTCCCTGGACATTCATAAGAAGAGCATACAGAACTGCTTGCAACATTTGCAAACCTGAAATACTCTTCTGATCACGTGACTAAAGAAGTGAAATAGCACAGGCGTAACAGTTGAAAAGCCTCTAATTAAAGCTAATGAATATACCTTGTAATCATTAAGAACATCAATCCATCGTCTGCTTTTAATTTGAGACCATTTTAGGAAAGAAAAAAGGGGGAAAACAAAGTAGTTTGATTTTATAGTAACTCGCAAATAACTACAGTTTACGAATATAATATCAATAGCAACAAATGTACAATACTATTTTGACGCATGGCATATGTATCATATAAAAATGTAGTTTAGTACATGGCACACTTATGGTGACGTAACACGATCCCAAATACGGCACAAAATTTTCCTGATCCTCAATTAGATAGTGCGTGGGTACGTGCTTTCTGTAACTGTCAGGATAATATTAAAACAAAAGTTAAATAAGTGTAGAGTGAGGGTGTTGTGTGGGCTCAGCCGGTTCAGGATATGGACTGGCGGTAGGCTCTTGTACAAACTGTCATCAACATTCAGGTTCCACAAAAGGCTGAAAATGTATTAACTGTCTGGGCCACTACTAGTATCTGTTTATCAAGATAGGCTCTTCTTTACGTGGTCGGTTTGTATACATGTGCCAGTGTCAGCCACAGTCTAGTAAACAGTAAACCTTAGGCCAGGGTTGCAAACATTTTCCAAAAAATCTATGAACCATCTCAAAATTCTAGGCGCCAGAACCGTAAGCATACAACAAATATTAGCGCCACGCTACAAAATTTAGTCACCACGGTCACATGACGCCCAGGATTTGTGCACCCCTGCCTTAACACTTCTGGAAAGTAGAAACCTTTCAACTTCGGATGTGAGGTCACATTACGTTTTCTGAACGATTCGTCACAGGAGGCATTTTCGGAAATAAATATTAAATTTATACAATAAACTACGTGACATTTTGAATATTATCGTCGAAAGGATTATTATGCAGAGGAAGAGATGGTAAGACCATGCGAGGAAAGGGAGAGAGGATGGCGTGCAATTATAAATTTATAAATAATATAGCAAAACAAAGGCCAAGAAGGCGCTGGAGAAAAGATTTTAGAGTCCACAGGCACTAAGTTGCTAATTTGTAAAACAGCGAAGAGGGAGAAGATTACAACATTTGTTTCGAAACTTCAAATTAAATTCAAACTGAAAGCTTTCAAAGCCCCAAATGCAACAACATAACAGGTAATGTATTTTCAGTACTGGTAGTTCTAAAACTTTCGTTCCAAACATTAGCCAACAAACTATACGAGAATGAGGCAATGCAAGGGTTGCGACTTGATAAATTTAATTTTAAGTGAAAGACAAATGGAGTATTTACGAATTGTTAGTTTGTACCTCCAGTTCCTAATGGATCGTAAAGTCTGTTAAAGGATCGTCAATTAGCAGTTATTTAACCATCTTTCTTAAGAGTTAATAAGGCTTTATTAGGGTTTCACTTTAAAATAACGCTGAAACGAATATTTTACATTCATTTTCATCTTAAATAGACCAGTTACATAGGGTCTGTAAGTAATAAAAGGATTTAAACAGCATAATAGCTCTGTGAAGCATTACTTAACATCGCAGGGGGTTAAGACAACATGTGGAACAGGGTTAGGTTTATTTGAAGAGAAAGACGGCGAAATTAAGATGCCATAGTATAAGCAAATTAATTGCAGAAAGCTCTTAAGTATTAAAGTATTAATGCTACGAACAATGGTGAGCCATTTTAATAATATTACCACAATAAAGAACGCTGAATTGGAGAAGAGGATTTGAGAAGGGTGCAACAAGAGCGGAGAATGGATACGGTGCAAAGTGCGTGATCCTACTAAGACTGCATGTGTGTACTCACTGCTTCCAGAATGAATCCACAGTAAAGGAAGGAGAACAAGGTAAAAGAAACAGAAACAAACAAGCGTAAAGTGAAAAGGGAGAGGATATGTGGGAACGAAAAGTGGAATTGATAAAAGAAAAATACCTCTTAGAGGATCGACAGTGGTTCAAATACCTTACAAATAGATCACAACGGAGATTATCTAACGACGCTCTAACAACTGTGTCTTTTTGAAGAATTTGGGAGGAAGCGGTAATATTAGATAACAAGTTATTCTGTATTCTTGAGAACTAATTGGTTTCTGGACTTTGTCCATCGTCCAGAAATCTAAAATCACGACGTTTCGGAAGCTGGATCTGCTTCCGTCCTCAGGAGAAGGGGTTAGCTCTATCTTGCTCCCCCCCTTCATCCTGAGGACGGAAGCAGATCCAGCTTCCGAAACGTTGTGATTTTAGATTTCTGGACGATGCACAAAGTCCAGAAACCATTTTCATTCATTCGTCTATCACCGACGCTATATAATCTTCGCGACTGAGAGCGTCGGTAAATAAAACACTTAAGGAGCAGACCAGGAAATTTTTTCCTGACACGTTGCTTCTTCAAGATACCTGGAAGTGCCACCTCACTCTACACATAAGCTCCAGTCAGTATACAGAACAGTCACGGGACAATTCGAACACTGCTATGGAGAAGAAATAAGATGTTGCACTTTTCAGAACAAGAGGGCAGTAATGTATTGGTAATGCACATCTGCAAGTACACACAGGAAAATTTGCGGCAAGTGGCCGTTAGGGCCGCTGACCTGCGTAACCTGAGGAGGGATATCTCTGAAGACTTCAATTTACGTGCTGCAGCGAGAGGAGCCCTATGGTCACAAGAAGAACCCACAGCATACATATTCTCAATCTTTTCCGGTTTTGAAGTTACGTAGTTCTGTTCAAAAGTTAACCTCAAATTCTGCTCCTTCCACTTCACTATCCACAGAAGAAAAGTCAACAAGCCTTGTATTGCCTGAGGATAAGTCACCCACACCGACTTGGAGAAAAACAAATCAACCAGACGACGACCAAGAAGTTACGCAATAATGATAACAGATTTTCCGCCTAAGGAAACATTTTAAGAATCTTTGAAGAAGCAAAAGTTTTTTAAAAATGGCAAGCATAGAAGAAGGAAAAAAGGGGGTTTCGAAACAAAGTAAGATATATATAATATAATAATCAAGATGTAATTTGTATATATTGCAAAAGAAAAGTCTCTGATGATAAAATTGATAAACAGAAGCCATTTTTACATACTTCAAAGTAGAGCTAACTGGTGATGTCAAAAATTAGGAATGGTTGCGTTGAGTCATATATGAGTCCCGGTGCCATGAATAATGTGCAGGAGCAGAGAAGGATTAAATCGTATGTCATCACTGTTTGCAGAAAAAAGTGGCTCTAATAGTTGAAGAGATTTTCCGTATTTATATTCTCCGAAACTTCTAAGGGCCACTTCTTCAGTGGTATTTTTTTCAATATTTCTCTTATAATTGATTCGTTTAGTATTATTCGTGCTATCCATTGTAACTGCAAGGCAAAGTAAATTAACAGTTTGAACTTTCAGTTAGATAATTTATCATAACACCAATTCATTTTAAATTTCCTGACTGTTGGAGGCAGTCACAAAGCTGCAGTGACATATCTCCAGGTCACTGATTAGTCAATTTTTCCCTGATGGTCACTGTAGGAAGGTTGCTTCGTTCTTATCTTTCGTATCGTTGCTTGTTTAAGATTGCCAATTTTGTCAGTCTTAATTGGTAATTTCGGAGAGCATCCGAAAATATCCTCCACTTTCTTCAGATGCCTATTTCGTACTTTTCTTCGTATATAACTTATTATTATGTATCTTAAAGCATTGCTCCTTCACAGACAACTAAATAAAAAATATGTTTTAAAAAGGAATGTGAATTACCTGAACTTAGAACATAACGGTATCCAAAAATCCTTTCTCTTGTAAATGCAGAGAAATTAACAGTCTGAATCCATCTAAGAGGAAAACTTACATACGGGATGTCGTTTTGGGTCTGAGAGATGTTGGAGAGTTGAGGGGTAAAAGCAAAGGGTTGGTGAGTTTTATGTGTATTTGTGGTCGGAGTTTAAGTGGATATGGTCATAGATGTCGAGAACTACTTTCGTTCTGCCTACCTCTTCCTGCTTTTTGATGGCAACGAAAACGGCCTTCACGCAGACCAATGGAGGGGACAGTATAGGCCCAGAACTATACCGCGGTCAAAAGCGTGTAAGAGACGTACTTTTCAGATTGTTGGAACAAAAAAGTGAAAAGTGGAATTTGAGTCTATAGCTTGGTAATAACCCTCCTTATGTTCAAATTTCCTTTCCTCTCTAGTGTTATTCATTTTTAAACAAAAAGTTATAAGTTTCTGCTCGTTTCTCTGCAAGAGTGAGCTTCTAAAATATTATTTTGTAATATTATTTAATTTTTATACACCCCATTTACAAATTCGTTTTTGTGATGGAACTTAAATGTTTTTATTGACAATTTTAACACCACATTTGGACCCTAGTCTGTGACACATCACTCCGTATCATAACATTAATTTCACACTTTCACTTCAGTTCAAATTAAGGACTTCCGGCAGAACAGAATGTGACGATGTGCATGAAGTACATTATAAATACACATAAAATATTTTGTCGGGGAGCCTGAAAGGAAGAGATCACCTATAAATACGTGTAATACGAATAAACGAGGTCGATCCGTGCAGCCGTGCGGTCTAAGGCGTGGGTCTGCGGCCGCTCGCTTGCTGGGATTGTGCGTTCCAATCCCGCTGGGGGTATATGTCTTTTTCTTGTGAGTGTTGCGTTTTGTCAGGTAGAGGTCTCTGCGACGGTCCGATCCCTGGTCCAGAGGATTCCTACCGAGTGTGTCATTAAGTGTGATCAGGTGCAACAATAACCCTCTAGACTTAAATAAGTAGGTGGAAGTCAGAATAAGAAAGAAAAAAAGAAAGAAAGAACAAATGAGACGCCAATATTAAGATCAATATTTTAAAAAAATATTACTCCAATATGGAAACTGAATTTAACTGGCTGTTAGCAGTTTCCAATCCCTAGAGCTCTTGCGACAGCACAAACGAGCATTGTGATTCTACAAAAGTCGAGAAACTTACTGCATAAGTGAGCTGCTGCGACATTCTCAAAAGAATGCCGTATTGAGTTAAATCTTACCTTAAGCTATCCACTGACGCTCCACGTTTCCGAAACACGTGTTGGTTTCTATCTTATGTTTCTAGCATTATCTGTCTGTTACATTGCCCTCTCGTGTTCTTCTTGATGCTCACGCCATACCAACAAGGATTTAGATGAATAAATAGTAAAAAGAATTCATAAGCAGTTACCACAATTTCCAGATATTTCAAAATATTCGCCTCAGTTGAAGTTAATCTTCGAACACGATATGCAGTTTCACACAGGGACAAAATATGTGCATTTAAACAAGCATATTTTTGGAAAACGAGCGGAAGAATGTGTTTCCTACACAAAGTTTATGCAAAGTGTGTGAAGGGATTCAAGATATTAAAATTAAATAGACCGTCAAGTAATACATCTTACGCATCGAACAAGAAGCGGAATAACTAACTAACTCCATTGAGCACAGGCTTTCTTGAGAAGCTAACCGGTCCTCAGCTAGTCAAGAAATTCCCCGCATTTTATGGAACCCAAAGGTTCATTACCGCATTCACAAGAGCCCACAGAAGCGGAATAAAACACAATTTTACAAATTCTTGGATTACTTAAGGACAGTTCCTCAGGTACAAAGGTTGTATGACGTCGAATGCTAGAATGACAGTAATTCATAAATGGGGAGGCATGGAAAGCAGCATACTTTAACTTACCACTCTGCCCATTTCTTGGAAAGTCGGAGGGAACATACATGAAGTGAAGCAGTCAGTAAGTCACGGTTGCCGTCCTTCAGGGGCGTATGCAAATACGGAATATTTCGTATGCTAGTCTGTAGTGACAAATATTCAGTCTCGATGTTTGTGTGCAAATACGAGTTGCTGACGTCACTTGTACTGAAAGTGAGCGTCTGACCAAGACAAGAGAGGGTGCCGTCTCCCGAATGTTAACTAAGACAATTCGTGCTGAACCTTGATTTTTTCTCCTCTTACATTTCCACAAGTCCATATAAGTTTTCTTCTTCCATTTTCTTTAGTGGCCTTAAAATGGCAAGCAGAGGCATAGAGGAGGGAGTTTTTATGATGATGGAAAACTGTGAAAGACACGACCGAAATATAGGTGGCACTCTTAGAGGATAATAGGCGGAAAAACGGCGTACGGATTTAAAGAGAATGAAAGAAAAATGAGAATAAACCTGAGTTTGGTTTAAAAAAGTGCTAAGAATAGAAATCGACCTTTTAAGCCTTCAACGTTAAAAAACGTCCTTTGCAGAGCGTTTATGGTTTTGCATCTCTATAATGTAAACTGTCCATACCATTATAATATCATTGATTGTTTTATATTAGTCTCACCGTGCATATTTCACAGTTCACTGTTCATAAAACACCGACAAAATACACTTCACTTTTACTTTTTATTACATAATAATAGACCCCTTCATATGTTTCAGTTTATGCAAAGACCATCATCCACCATTTTACCATTTCGACACGAATTTTAACGAATTTTTAACGATTTTATACTCGGTGCTTTCATATACGTTTTAAACTCTAATTTTATAAGTGAATGTCATTTGCATACTAAGAATTGCACAACTATAAGGGCAGAAATGACATTGGATGTAGAATGTATGTAGTTTTGAACACCCTGATGATGGTTTTTGCATAAACCGAAACATATGTAGGGGTCTATTAATATGCAATAAAAATTAAAAGTTAAGTGCATTTTGTCGGTGTTTTATAAACAGTGATCATTGATTGTGTTATACATTCACCGTCAGGTAAGGTAACTTAAAGCTTTTGAAGTACAAAAGTCTTATTTTAGTCTTTTCAGCTTTAAAGTTTTGTTTGCCCCTTACAAACACATTCAGCGATACTTACAACGATCTCTGATACAAAGTAAACATCTGTCATTTTAACAAGACTCGTGAAGACAACTTCAAATCTGATAACACTTACAACTTCACGCGCTGAAAATATATGTTAGAAAAAACTGGTCTTTTGGAAGCAAACTTTCCAATAGGCTTACACTAAATAGGAATACGTTTAGTAGTGACATAAGGACATGTTCCCCGTTCCAACTAGCAGCATTATTATTTTGCATCCAATCTAGGACTGATACGATAATGTTCATACTAACAGAAATTATTTCATTTCATTTAAGCTATTAAATATCAAACATTTCAATTATTTACGACAATAGGCGAAGAATGACAACTAACTACATTTTAAGTTTGTTCCGGCGATTCGGCATAAGCTTGAAAAAAATTTTATACCCTAAACACTTTTAGAGTTCAGAAAGCTATCGCCTAAGCAACAAGCTCCTTAAAAATGTGACGCTTATAACTACATTAATGCTTCATTTACCAACTACGCAAACACACTGCAGGCCTCGATACAGTTGATTCAAAAGTTAAACTTTTAACCTTCTTTACAAAGCAACAAAACGTCGTTAAAGACAACATGTCTCTCTGTGAATCTGTTGCATGTCTCTCGTCTGTGAATCTGTTGCATGTCTCTCTGTCTGTGAATCTGTTGCCAATTATAAGTGACTAAAACAGAATATATCCTTTCAATAAAAGAAAAACAAGAGGTCAGAAATCCTGTTAGATTTGTTAATTAGCAGGGTGGATTAAGAATGGGTGAATGTACACTAAGACTGATGATGCCAAATGTACTTGAACACTACATGCTGCGAAAATACAGCGACAGGCTTCTGGTGGGTTAGTTATGAAAGGTTTCTAGACAAGAAATCATTGTACAGTTAAAGCTACGCGATATGAAGAAACTGAAGATTAAATGTATTTATTACACCAAACAATCGAAATGTTATGACCCTGAATTTTTTGGAACTTCACTCTTTTTGTAGTTTATATATATATGTATATAAATAGCCGGCAACTTTATATGCTGATACTGTTCTGTATCACAACGTCCTGCCACATTCTCGTTGCTTTTTCTGGAACACGCTAGTGAAACGTATTTTCGTAACTATGTGTTATTCTGGCTAACATCTTACTAGACAGTCTACTGACAAATGTCGACTATCCAGCGCCAATACCAACCTTCTCTATGACACTCACACTCTCTACAGTGTCCATTCAAACGCCCCACTAAAATTCAAACCCATTTTATTAATTATCACCGTCCATTACTGCAATGTTTATGTACTGCATTTCTGTAAATAATCTGCATACAATATTATATTTTAAAATGTCACGTCAGAAAGTGAAAAATATTAAACTCGGTTATACGCTACGTTCCTCGACGATACTGTATTCCACTTCTAAATTTTAATTAATTACAAATGTTTTTCACCTCTCAGAAAAGCAATATAAAATTTAATAAAACAACAGCATTTTTTAAATACTTAATTATGATATACATTACAATTTCATCAGCCAAGACGAAACCTCGTTAAATTTTACTGTAACATGTGGCAGCATTTCTGTTTACGTACTCCGTTTAGATGAATCCTTTTTTTTAATGCGAGCGTAATATCGATGTATACGCTTAGGACACAAAATGAAGGTTATGTATATTTCAATGAAGTTTAAAGGGCGGAGTTTGATTTGTCAGCTTACTTCTATACAAGCTATATTTATTTTATATGAGAACGTAAAAGCATATATGTAATATTGAGCTACGAACAAACTATTTATCTTGGCATACATAGATACTATCGCAGGAAACTTCGCTATTTAAATTGCCCCTGGGTCTTGTAGTGTTTATACATCGTTCTCTTTCTCTAAACGCATGTATTCTTTATGTTTATCAGACTATATGTCACTACGTCTCCTCACCCACACACACATACACACACACACAAACACACATGCGCCTCCATATAATCCACTACTGTTCCCTTACTTCTTCTTTTGCTCCTGTCAAGACCAGTCACTTTACCGCAATCTTTACGGCATTAAACACCGGCATATTTCGTTGAAGAATATGGGGCATTTAACGAGTTGGTAAATAAACTAATGACTAAATGAGGACGGTGAAGGCATGAAGAGGGATGTCTGAAGTGAGGGTGATTCGTAAGATGATACGATTAATTGGGCTTCAAACACAACTTTCAAAAAGGTTTAATAATTCACGTGAGTAAGAGGTATCTTCAAGGTGACATGGTCTATGAACAAGACTAGAGAATTAAAAGTTACACGCCTCTAGAAACGACTGTAGCTATGGTGATATGAAAGGGTGGATGAATGTTGGTGTGTGGTACAGTCGTGTATTACGTCCTCAGGAGAAACATAAAATTTGTATGAGTGGCTTATCTAATTTATATACCTCACATTTACCTTTATCAATGTACTTTTCGAATGTTGAGTTGATATGTAACGGTGACAATTCGCTGGAAAAAACTACACTGTTGCGTATAATGCGTAATTCTTACCTTTCGAGAACTGTCACAGGTTACGTTAGTACTATTAGTATTCGTATTTTTAGTAGTAGTAGTAGTAGTAGTAGTAGTAGTACCTGTTGTGGTAGTGCTAATCGTACTAAGATGTTAATATCAGCAGTGGGGGTGTAGTGTTACTTTAGATACTTTAGCAGTAACTGCAGTAATAGCAGCAGTAAAACTGGTAGCGTGCTTAAAGGTATGAATAGTAGTTGGTACGGTGACGTTACGGCATTTAGAAGAGGGCACTGCACTGATACTTCCTTAATGTATCACAGAACAGCCAAGCATATCCTTGTTTTTGTAGACAATAGAAAATGGTATAGGTTGTAACCAGATTGTCATTCGAACAGTTGTAATTTAGATATATCTCGCATCTACAGATATTATAGTTTTGTACATGAATACTGAGATACTGTGCTATTATATAAAATGAACAAAAGAATGGACAAGATTGTCTTTAACAAAAGCCTCCAAAATTCGTGGGTTCCATTTTCGCTTTCTTATTTCCTTTCTGTACGTGACTTAAAATGGGAATGCAATAAGATTTCAAACCTTCACACCTTATTACTATTGCCAACCTTCAATCCCTTCCAAATCCCATGTATACGCACTGCCTACTTACTTTTCCTGACTCCATAATGGCATGCTTAATCCTCCCTTTACCTCTTTCCTTCCAGAGGATCGCAAAGTGCTTCGTCCTCCATATCGATAGTACATTTTCTAAGAAGAGATAAGGAGGTAAGTGGCTTCACGATTTAGAGAATCGATAATCGATTGCTATAATGTACACTCCACAGTATCATCCCTCTCTTTCTTACCTACTCCCACCTGACTCTATAAGCCGCACCTGTACGATGTAACTCCCGCAAGAGTCACCACAAAACATCCACCCAGATCAACTGAAGAAGCGACTATACAGCATCTTATTACAACATACATGCATACACAACATTCTTGGATTCTTCAGCAGCGCCTAATCAACAGCACGTTACACAGCGTCTATAGGTACAATAACTTTGAATGATTAAATGGACGATGCCTAATGAAGTGGACGCATATTACGTTGCAGCATCAACACGAAGTTTCCTGAATTCCTTCACCCTGAAAATAAAGACACTATAACCCTTAGAAACGTCAGTAACTATTCAAGAGCTGACGTAGCGTAACATTCTAGGAGAATTAAATATGCAGCCACAGTGTTGTGAGAACTTAAAATCTCGTCTTACTTCAGTACAGCTCTTCGGAACGAGATGCAAATCTGGAACGTACGTAATACAAAGCTGGAATGCTCAGCACTCGACATCAGTGCATGATATGGATATAGCAGGAGAAATTCCATAAAGTCTCCAGCTTCAGGAGGCAGGTAAAGTTAGCGAGCCTCGACTGATGTCAACACATCGGGAGAATGCACGACGTAGTGTGCGCGTGTGTTTCTGCAGTCAGAGTGGTTGGAGTGGCAGTATTCGTCTGCTTACATAGCTGCTGCAATCATGTGACTGCGGTAGGAGGACCGTAAGTTTCGTGAGACTCGCACTGAAGGTAGTCATGCAAAATGACAGGGAATTTGTGGATGTAATCCTGATGTAGATACATACATGTATACATCAGACACACACACACACACATGAACGCACGTAAGCAAACGCCTATCGACTCTGTCCTAGGTCTTGGGTATTCTGACGTCCGTATGTCAGCTTTCACGCTTAAATAATAGAATTTCTTACTACGCGTGAATTATGAAACCAGGAGGGACAGTCTTAGTTAGCAAGGTAAAGAAAGGTAAAGGTAAGGTGTTCATATGCACGACATGAAGGCATATGGGTGAAGGAAGTGTGTCTCCAGTCATTCTTAATCTGCGCACTGTATTGTGGTTATTGGTTAGCTTCACAACCCGGCAGCCTCTCCCAGGAAAAGCGCCCCCACTACCGACTCTATATGAGATTGGGTGAGCCCCAGAGGCGGTCCAGACGCCGCGAGAGAGAGAGACAAATCTGTTACAAACTGCTTATGGGGATAAGGCTCTATCCCCAGCACAAATATGTCGACAGTTTAGGCGTTCTCAAGGGGCAGAAAGTAAGTGGAAGATGATCCTCAAAGTGGACGGGAGGATAGACTTTAAACCTATAACTGGCGGACAAAGTGCGCAATTTACTGTTAAACGACTGCTAAATGACACTCAGTATAACGGCAAGTGAAATAAATGTGAATGAGGAATGAGCAAGGTCCAAAAGCACTGAAGACTTGGGTAAGAGGAATATTGTATTTTGTGCCCCAGAATTTGTGTGATAAGGAAGAACTCTTTCTACAGGATGCATGCAAAGACTTCGTATAAAGAGCTGTTGCTGAAACTGGCTACAAAAGGCATTCTGTTTTCCAAGTGTAAATGGAAACTGTAAATTCAAGATCGCCGATTTAAGATCATCGTTGGCGTTCAGAAGGACGTGATGGCACATCTGAACACCATCTCTGCAGAAGACTCAAAAGCTTCCAGAATTTATGGACGCTGTAATAAGAGCACTTGGTCCCACGGGAACTATTCTAAGGGGAATAATTAGTAAAGTATTGCCCTTTTTTTGTTGTTTTTATTACATTTTAATCTTAATACTTTCTTGGAGCACTGTGTGTATAATCATTTCTACAATTCCCTGTTCAACAGAAAACGTGACACCTCAGTATCAGAACTAATTGTTTGATAATTCCAAGGGATTAGCTTCTATAATTTGGTCTTTTGGACTCATGCAGTAAAAGTTCTTGGTATGATCAGAGATTTTTCAAAGATACAAATTTCGAACATATTTACAAACAGTACATAAACTTTATCAAAGAAAGTTTTGTTCAGCTAATATCAGTCAGCACACATGATAAGGTAAAATGCGCAAACTATTTTATCTTGGTCGCATATTAAATTCTTTCTAAATGACGCTCGTCTTCACTCTGGACATATTTCCTATAAGATATTAAATTTTCTGTCTCTGAAAGTCTTAGTTATAATGAAATTTTCTCGGGATATACACACAGATATAAAGCCAACTTTATGAGTGTCCAAAGCGTCTTTGATGCCCAGAAAATTACGCTGGGAAATTACACTGTTCAGAAACTTATATTAAGTTCGGAAAAACTGTGTGAAATAATTTCTCAGTAAATTAATCAGTGGGCTCACAAGATGTTAAGATACAGCCATCAGAGAATACTCACTAAATTACGTCATGAACCTCGTCTCTCTAAATGACCCATCGTCCTTACCTGAAAAGGAAAGAAAGGAAAAACATCATTAGGATACAGTATACATAAAAAGAATATTAAATAATAAAAGAGACATTAAATAGAAGAAAGGGCAGTAAAGAAGAGGGACATTAGGATCTGAGAGACTCTTCAAGCTGCTGGAATGGAATTCTAGATAAATGACATAATAAGAGCGCTGCTTTCTGAAGGGAACCCCAGGGGTGTAGATAACCCAACGAGACTTTAAGCAGTCCGGGGTGTCTAACAAGGCCTTCAGATATTAGATAGAAAGATACATCTTTTTTTTTTTTTTTTTTTTTTTGATGCGTGAAATGAAAGAGAAAGTAGAAAAACGTACTAAGAATTGTTAGTATGAGGGAATGTTAAAAGATTTATACGTGTATTTTGTTGGGTTTTTTTATCATGAAGCCATGAGCTATGCAGATATTAGTGTCACACTGTGAGAAACTCTGAACACGACACACGGCATTATAAATACGGAATGAACCACAAATTAAAATTCTGTTAATTATTCTATTAGCATATAGTTAAAATTAACAACGGCTTACGGATATGTGTCTTTCTTTAGTACTCATAATAATTAAAACGCACTCGTATTAGTGCTGAAAGAAATCAAATAAAACGTACTTATTAAACAAGAATTAACGTCATGGCAGATAATTATTACGAATCTAATAGTTACTCAAAATTAATGGTCCGTTGGTATATGAAGCCATGTAGTTTAGAAGACAAATGTAAAAATCTCGGGGGAACCAGTTGCTTCCACACTTACGGTAAAATGGTGAAGAAGTTACTGAATAAATTCCCCGCTTCTTACCTAACCGACAGTTTCATAACAGTGTTCACAAAGGCCGTTAACTGGTCCCTGTCTTCAGCCAGGTAAGTCCAGTCACCACTGACGTACCTGGTTCCTGTAAGATCCGTTCTCACAGTAATATTGCACTTTACGTACTGTAATTGTAACTTCTGTAAGTAAATTGCAAGTTGTAACTGGCAATTTACTTACAGACGTAAACCCTTTTTCACGTTATTAGCGACAATTTGTCAGCCGTCACAAAAGTATGTTGGTCAGAATTTTTGAAACGTAGAAGAAGCAGAATGCCTACACTCTTTGCAAGACTATCTGTATGGTGTTAGAACAAGGAAGTTTACTATCGATAAAATTAAATCCTGCAGTTGGATACTAAACTACTGAACTGTCTTCAAACAACCTCCCAACCATTTTCATAATATTCTTCGATTCCCCTTCTCAACCTTCTAAGTAAACTTCCTAAGGGTTTTAAATAACAAAATATTGACTGCGTTCAGCCGATTTTAACCCGATGTTTTAACCTGTGGAAGGCGACTAAGCCTGCCCCCGAAACGTGCTTTACTAATTTATTGTTTTCAATACGATATGGTTGACAGTGTTCACAAATAATATTACAACAATATTTGGTGTCCGGACTCCGTACTACCCAATCACTGTAGTGCGTGACTAGAACATGGCAGGGATGATCGGTACTTACAAACATGACGAATGGTCAACAGATAAGCATATTCAGAGACGTTTTTTTCGATTATTCCTGGCCGTATATTAATACTCGTTTCAGAAAACTGAGGAACAAGAACACAACCTACAAAGAAACGTTGGTACCAAATAACTTAACGGATACATTCACATATTTTTATAAAATAATTGAAGAGCATTAATACTTCTTGACCTTTGCCTACAAATTGATATACATTCGAGGTTAATGTATTAATGTTTGAAGTATTTTGGATACAGGAGTGGGAAACGCTCCTTCGGCACTTCTTGCACCATGAAACAATACTAGGAACAGTCACCATTGCATATACAACATTAATTTACGGTCGATTTTAAATAAGCATTCCAAGAAACAGGAGTCTGCTATAAGTTCGGTCGCTGATAAAAACCTAGTAACAATTGTAGTACCATCCAGATACGGAAAGCTTACAGCTCAGGTCGACTATACAGTAAAGTAAAGTACAATATAAAGTAAAGTAAAGTACAGTTTTTTTTTTGCAATCACACCCTCCAACGGAAACAAAACGATGTCCACATCTCTACATTATAACTGCTAATTTACACAGACAAAGGAGACATAATAGCAAAAAGTGAAAACCGTAACTATATATGTATCTACATTCTAACATCAAAAAACTGCTAGAAATATCACTACAATAGTGAGGGTGTAGACAATATACTTTAAAAGTGTACAAATACTACGAAGTGCTTCTAAGAACGCATTTGTCCACGTAATAATAATGGTGATAAGCCTAATGAAATATGACGATGACTATACTTTTATATAGATGAACAATATGTGTACGTGTTTTTAATACAAGCAGTTGTGACATACCCCCTGAAGATGACCTATCAATAGGTCGAAACATATGTAGGGGTTTTAACTAACATTTTAGGAACTATTTTGTGTTCTTTTTAATAAACAAGTGCATTTCGTTGGTGTAAGTGGTATTAAAGTACAGTTGTTCGTGCCCACGCCGTGAAGGCATACTGGGGGAGTAGGTACACAGATCCACTCATTCTTAAGCTTGGCAGCAAATGGAGTGGCCCATATTCACACGATCGACCGCTTTAATCCTGGTACAGAAACCCGGTACCACAGGGAATATAAGGCTGGGTGGGACCCAAAGCATCTCTGTACAGTTTTGGAGAAGAAATATCTCTTGCTCCTGCCGGGATTCGAACCCCGGAAATTCCAGCCCGTAGATCCTTTATATAAAGAGCGTATTATTTGAGTCATATACACTTTCGACAAAGGTTTAATGTAACTGTTATCACTACTATTTATTTGGACTTTTTACATTGCCTGTTTCTTTTTTCGGGTGAATCCACCTGAAAAAGGAAACAGACGTTTCCGAAACGTTGTGTTGTGTTATATAGTGACAATGCAAAAACGTCCAGATAAATATTATCGATAATAGTAATATACTATTTATTATCAAACCACAAGACGTTTAGTGGCATAAGTATAAAAAATTAATGGCTTGGCCCAATTTCTATTTTCGCAGTTATCTTTTTCTATATATTATATTTTTGTTGTTTGTGGTAGGAGAAGTCGATAACAAGTGTGCTCGGGGCCCCAGAGGGAAGTGGGAAAGGTTTCCTTTCGCGAACTACAGCAAAACCATTTAAAGTCCATAGTTTTCCGTAAGAATGTCATATGAAACCGCCATATGTCTTATTGCTTCGGCCACGTACTTATTACATTTCACAACTCTAGAAATTTATAAATTTATAGGGAACGTGTTGCTAACTCAGAGGTTGCAAACACAAACCTCTAAAAAACCGTCCTTCAGACATCGAAACGATTAGTAAAATTTCGTGTAATGAAACAATAATTGTTTACCAAAATTTAACTTGTCAAAAATACCATTTTTATTTTACATATTAAACGTTTAGTTTTGTAGAAAGTCTAACTTTCGTGGCGACGTCCCATAGATTGTTGCTCGTACTGTAGATTATATTACTGTTTCTGCTCTCCTCCTACATTTCAGAACAAGGAGAACTGTACAAAAAGTGAAAGTTATTTTCTATCCAATAAAATAAATTTAAATTAATTTTGAGAATAAATTAGGATGATCTAGGTATTCAGTTCTATCAGTGGTTGCGTTTCCTTATTTGTGACATATTAAACTCCACTGCAATTGATTAAGTCGTCTGAAGTAAGCTCTGAACCTTTCAGCACAGGATATGTATTTAGGATGTTAATATTCTAACACCAAACGGGTATATAAGACATGGAATACAAGGGCAGTACTTATTCTGACAACGTTTTTCGTTTTAAATTTATCGCTTGTGAAGTCCTCAGTTTCCCTCTAACTAGGCCTCACACGAATGGAAGCCATACAGGTACTCAAAGAGCTCTTGAATTGTCAAAAGGAAAGGTGTTTGAACTCTTCACCTTTGTCATTTTTATTAACAGGGGGCAGTGTTGACACTGTGATTAAGTTCATGCCCTGTGTTTACCCTGCATTAAAATATCCTTCATATTGAACAACCCTACAGGTGTAAGATCTTGTCATATCATGTAATATGGAAGCCTGAAAACTTAAAAAAGTAAAAATTAACTTAACGTCCTTTTCTTTTTATGTCAATGTCACTTAAACGGATTTAATCGGTGTTAATTGGCAGGTAACTTCAATCATTCAAGAGCTGAACCAAAATTATTGCTGTTATTATTATTATTATTATTATTAAGGTATTTAAATGATATTCTGACCAAAATCAGTATTCTACCCCACTTTCTCCTATGCTTTAACACCAAGAGCTATAGCTCCCGTCAGTGTATTACACCATGACATTGTGGGCCACAAGATTGATGTAAGGTGCTTTCCTTATAATCTGCAGTACACAAAATTTTTGAATTTAAAAATCCGTAATTATGAACTGTGTTAGCGAAAGATAATATATTTCCACATAATATAATTAAGTGCACTGATAAAACAAGAAATCGAGAACCTTATGTTACGTGGCAATCAATGAACTCCATGGAGGAGGTCTCCAGAAACTGATTAGCGATTAGCTGGCCAAGATATCTGCCGACTTACAAGCAACTAGACATTTCATTAAAACTGACATACGTGCTGCCGTGAACCACAGCAAATTTTACTAGTTTCGTCTATATGCTACATGTTTCGGGCGTACTGATCTTACTCAAGAATTTAAATACATGACTTTAAAACTCAAAATAAAACACACACATATATATATATTAATTTTGTGAGATCTCACAAATTGTACAAGCCATAATAATCCTTACGTAGCTTTAAAAGAATTTATATTTGTATATGATATATCACAATGGGATGAATTCCACAAACATTGTAACTAGATCTTTCGTTACTGCTTTACTATAAGCCCGCCAATGGACGCCGTTCTGTGCTTCATTACGCACATTAGAATCACAGTTTTAAGTACAGTTTATAATATGACCAATCTACTGCAGGGACTCAGAAATTGCCTCTTTTCTACCAGTTCACACATTTTCACGTGAACATTAAATATTTAAACGTCTGAGAAGAAGCAACAAACGCAGATGAGATACATGACAAGACTGCAACGACAAATACAGGACATGGTTGTCAGAAGTTCTGTTCAGCTCAGCTTCCTAAGACTGACAACCAACATGGGCGCATCTGCATGAATACACATTAACAATGACGTAGTTTGTGCGGTTGTAGAATTCGAGCTCCTATTCTATGGCCGAAACTGTAATACTTCTGCAACCGAAATACTCAAGAATATATTAGACTTAAACTGTAGAAGAAATAGTCACTTAGATATCCGAATAACTGAAGATGTGGTGAAGAGATTATGTACGACCTAAAGGTAAAATTACATGTGTCCACGCCATGAAAGCACAAAAGGGAAGTAGAAGTATACCTCTACTCATTCTTAACCTCCACGATAGATGGGGATGAGTGGTCTACATCACGTCCCGGCCGCTTTACCCCCAGAAAAGCATCCTTGTACCCAATGAATAGCAGTCTGGATGGGCCCCAGAGCCAGTCTGGACATTTTGGAGAAGGGATAAATTTCTTGCACTTGCCCGAACATCAAGATAGTTTATTATATTTTACTACTATAATTTATTCCGTAAAATACATAAAATTTGTGTTCGGACTGCATTTAACAATGGAAATTCGATCCAGTAAGGGACTTCTGTAAGCACGTTAGAAACATTGGGTTGCGTAAGATACCAGCTGAGCAACTAGCAGCTGCGAAAGGGGCTTGTGCTACACAGAGTTGGTGAGTTGTGAATGTATATACAGCTTCGTGTCTCCAGCAGAAAGGCTTTTAAATTATATACGGGAGTCGATACGATCTATAATTAAGAACAATTAGCCCGATGATGACTGAAATTAACTTACATTGTGTAAATAGGTATTGTTTTTACATCACAGAGAACTCAGTGTGCTTCCATTAGAAAGGCCAATCGGTTACGTTGTATAGGGAAATAACGTATATTTTTTTGTGAAATAGACATGGGACACATAAATACATTGCGTGGAAATAATGTACAGTTTTTAATGTTAAACCTGGCGGTACACGTCATAACCACTATGCTTTAGAGGATTAAGAGTGTTGAAATAAATGTAAGAGTGGCATTCACAGGAATACGAAATTGACTGTGTAAGTATTAATTACCTTCTTGTACTCTGTTACGGTATAAAGCTCTGACCAGCGTAACAGGCCCGAAAACACACACACACACACACACGAAAAGCGAGGTACATCTGCACCCTCAATAGACCAGAAATATCCGATTAGTGATTTATCATCTTTCATAATTTCTGTGTTTACGATAGGAAAGATGTTATGTTGTACGTACTAAGTAGCTACTTTTATGCATTATACGAAAGCAGGAACGCCTTGTCGTGTGAAGCCTCTACGACTTATCCAGCACCTCCACTGTGCGGGCTGAACTGAACACGCAGCTGCAGGCGCTGCACACAAACTCCTCAAACTTTACACACAGACAAAGTTAGCGAAAGCAGCGGCAAGTATCAAGCCAATTGAAGCATGAATCAGAAATAAAACTTTAGGTACTACAAAGTTAGTAAACTCTTGCTGGTGATATTCATGTCGTTACTCTACACTTCATCAAATTACAACTATTTCGTGTTATAAAATATGAATCTTTGAATAATTTTGTGTAAGCACAAGAATTAACGTTACGCATTAACAGAAATTACGCTAGACTAAAACATCAGTGTTTACCACTGTCTCTTAATTATGCTTATTAAATTGAGGCACAGATACCGTCTCACAGGATAACAGATGGAATCATGCGTACGATAAGCTTACAATCTGTGTAACCAATTTACTTTGTGAAGAAAATTTACTGGTTTTAGATGTTGTTTCTAAAACTAACATTTTTGCTATTTCGTAAAATTATTACTGAGGAGCCAGGATAGGGCAAAATCTATTGGTTAATTTTGACGAGATTCGAACCTAACGACATCGGGAATAAACATATAAAGCTTTACGAACTGCTCGATGTGTCAAATATTTAACAGTGAATATTGAACACCGTGCCAACAACGGTGATGAAAGGGTTGTGGCATATTGGGAATGCCGAAAACCAGAGCCGTCATTCGCGGTACATAGGAATTACGTGGAAATATTTAATAATGAGTGTAATTAACATACAGAATAGTAAATTGTTTTCATGACTGGCAAGGGTATCAATTCTACGCATTCGGTGTTTAAAATTGCAGCCACAAAACTAAAAACTACATATAAATATACATAAATCTATGTAAAAAAATGTTTTTCTACAATTTAACAAGTTTTGATGGAGCGAAATGACTTAACACTGTGGTACATTGATGTGTCGTAGGAATACACGGTTCGATGCGAAGACGATAACAGTCTGAAAACAATTTTGGTGATTCATTTTAATCCCTCCAGAAAAATATTAAGATGACACCAATCTTTCAGCCCCCCCCCCCCCCACAAATTCTTAATCACACTATACTAACCGGGTAGTTGATACGGCGTTGTAAAATAACGTAACATTCACCCCACAAATATTAAAAAGTACTGGCCATTAGTTGAATAAGCTTTATATTTCCACACGACGGCACTTTATGCCTTTCCTGCGACTGGTAATACTACCTGCTATGACTACATTTACGCTTTAAAACCTGCCATCTAAGTAATCACGTTCATCGTGCGGTCTAAGGCGTAGGTTTTGCGTCGATTGATTGCTGGGATCGCGGGTTCGAATCCCGCTGAGGCAATGGATGTTCGTCCCTTGTGATTGTTGTGTGTTGTGTAGGTGGCGACCTTTGCTATCAGCTGATCACTCCTTTATAAAAGTCCGACCGGGTGTGTGTGTGTTTCTAATTGTGTTAGTGAGTTATGAACCTCAAAATGAGGCGGCCTAGGCCCGATTTGGTTTGTAGCGCCATACAAAAAAAAATTACATTCATATTCGTCTTTATATAAAATCCTTTTTTCTTTCTTCATTTCGTTTAACCCGTATGCACTCACTGAAATGTCATTTTTGGGGAA
Source organism: Reticulitermes speratus (assembly GCA_021186555.1). Classification (NCBI taxonomy): domain Eukaryota; kingdom Metazoa; phylum Arthropoda; class Insecta; order Blattodea; family Rhinotermitidae; genus Reticulitermes; species Reticulitermes speratus. The sequence goes on from JAJKFL010000001.1 coordinate 16,842,845, forward strand.
AACCTAAATTAATTCTGCACGTAACTACACGTAATTATTATCGGACCACTAAAAACGTTTCGCTTACCTTACCAATAAGACTGCCTGACTTACAAAAATAAGCAATAAACAAGTGACAGCATATCGGAAAATTGAAACATGGAAACTATTAATCCTATTTTGAATAAAAGACATGTCTATTTTAGACTTCCAATCGTAAAAACCGTGTGAAGTTAAAGTCATATCAGATAAGTAAATTAACAACACATCAACAGCATGCAATTAAGCTCGTGGATTCGTGCTAAGACCTTAAGAGGATCTTATCTTTAATCTTTATTATCATATCAATTTTTTAAAAAAGTTTAAAACTTAAACAGAGCTAAAGATTCTGTCTACATTACACCTGTAGGATATTAACTCACATACACATACCGTCGCTGTAAACTGTGACTGATATACAACACGAAATTTTAGGGATGTTTATATCTATATTACATGTCAGATGTTCCTCCTTTATCTTCTTTATCTGTATAATTGGAAGTTAAATGAAAACGTTTGCACAACTATATTCTTTAGTTTTAGGCTGTAAAAATAATCATATTTAAAAATGCATGTATATACATCTTTAAATCCTTTGCCATTTAAAACTCTGGAATCCCATTTTACGTGGTGCTAGCGTCTCGCTAACCTCATAAATGCCTGCGCCCACCATATTATTACTGACTAGTAATTTAGAAACTGCAATGTATTTGTGGCCTTCAATAATATAATGAGAGTGCCAAATATTGTGAAAGTTGGCCAACTTGTTCAAAATGTGAAAAAGAAGTGATAAATCAGGTGATATAATAAGCCTACAATCTGCTTCTTTAACAAAGAAGGATAGAAACAGAGAAGACAGAAACGGAGAAGACAGAAACAGAGAAGACAAGTCCATGCCAAATCATGAGACTTTCTAACTTTATTAAATCGCTGTAAGTTATATTTAAAAAAGATAAAGTAACCTTCAAATAAATCAAAAAGAGAGGACTACTCTTAATTCACAACAATTTCAGGAAAGCATGTTTTTGTCTAGATTCATTTTTAACGTACCTTATTTACTACAGTACAGGAAATATTAGGGCCACTCCCTTCCCTGGGGATGAGTGATTAGGAGAAAGCTTTCAATATCACAGCGGAAACCGACATACATTATGCAATATGATCCTCAGGACGAGTTGTCTCTACCATTTTTAACAAAAGAAGTCTTGTATTATTACAGGCAAGAGGTAATTTGAAATGGAAGGAAAGTGCGAGAATAGTGACTGTTGTAACCCTGCGGCAGCTACAGGGATGTCTCTCGTCAACCACATTGCTAATTGTGTATGTTAGCTACAGCGAGGAAAATAATTTACACATTTTTAAAAGGAAATATATGTATAACGTAACACTGTGACGCGTTCGCCTAAAGTTTATACCTCCAAAGCTATCCTAACAGCCTGATGCAATTTCATTCGAAGAGAGTGTTTTTATGGCGATTTAATGCCGCCCACAGCCATAAAAAGATTTATGTATTCACGTAAATTGCCCAATATTTTACCCGATTTCAACCAGATTTGGATTTTCTGGACAGATTTTCATAAAAGCCACCAATATCGAATGTCATGGAAATCCTTCCAGTAACAGCCGGGCTGATACATGCGGGCGGGCGGACGACAGACGGATATGACTAAAGTAATAGGCGCTTTACGCGACTATGTGAAAGCGCTTTACAATGACACAAAGTTACATATTATCCTCTTCTAGAGACTGCCAGTTAATAGCTGCCAAAAAATCTGAGCACGATTCTGTCGTGTGATCTACTAGCACGTATGAAGAAATTTTCTATTGTACACGTGTGTCGCTTTGTCGTAAATGTAATATATTATACACATTTGAATATCAAGTTTCAGATGTACTGATTCTACTAAGAGACAGGGCTGTTCATAGCGCTGTACATTTAAGTTACTCGAGGCAAGACATAATTCCGTCTATAATATAATTTTCTTTGACGACATTATGAGAGTTTCGTCACTGTAAACACTGTTTCTCAACGCTATAGACCAATATCTGAGTGCCAAGAACAGAACCCCAGGGGATCAGATGAACGGTTTGCAACAAACTACCATTTCTCCGTTTGCACTCTCCATGCAGAGCATAGTGAGTTATGAAATTTATTTATTTTTCTTCCTTTTTAATTTGTGCTTTGGCAGAACGCCACAAAAGGGTTGCCGAACCCTCTGGCACGAAAGAGCACTGAGTAAGGGATTCCAGAGTCTAAAGTACAAATCCTAAGGTCTATATACAATTCACCCCTTTCTGTATTGCAGTTGCCCGTGGTGATGTGAAGTACGTTACCTTCCATTACGTGTCAGTACGACTGGCTGCCGGGTTTCTGTGGTCACAATGTGGTGCATTCAACAGCAGGGTCTGTTTGCTAGAATGCCTTCATTATGGTCCTAGTACCTGCGGTTTGGTTTCAAACGTATCATAATTAAGTCATTATGACGGATTCTCTCTACCACTTTTAAATATGTTACTGATCATAAACGAAGTTACAGTTCAGTTAAAGGAAACTGCCTGGTACGTAGGGAATAAACTTACGAACAGTAACTTAAAAACTGGACTAATATCTCAAAACTTGATAACAGTTCTTTTTTCCAGAAAAAAGGATCTGCGAACATGATTTTAATGTAGCGTATCAATACTTTGGTCTAAAGAAAATTTTTATACAGTGTGTTGCTTAAATTAAAAATACCTTTTCATGCCATCATAATATTTAATTTTATGATGCACTTATTGTTCAAAACATGTAAGAAAAATACTAATAAACAGCATGAACAACACAAGTCAAGTGTTATATTACGGCAGCAAAGGCTTGTCAAACTGAACATTTATGAATGGTATGAAAAGAGCCTGTTTTAAAAAGGAAGGCTTACCCCCTACTGTTGTGCTTATAAAGCTACGGAGATGAACAGAACATAGTAGGTCTGAGTCTACGATAAATCTAAAAGATAAAGCTGTTAATATACAGCACACAAAACATGCTATATGTTTCATTATCAGTGCAGGATACGTTGTTGACTGAGAGAAAATCTGAAAGGAGTAATCAAATTCATTTCCACAATATTTTTTGGTTTTCTTTCAAAATAAGCGGTTGTTTATTGCCAGATGGGAATTAATGGGTTGATATGTGCGGAGATATGGATAGAAAACTTTTTTGTCTGTTTCAAGGCATTCATGTTTACAGCCGCAAACTGCAAGTAGATCCGCCTGGCGGCAAGAATTCTAAGCAGACAAATTAAAAATGGGACATGGACTCGTTACTGCTCAGATAGACTGCATGGTGCTTGTAACAGAATAGACTGCCCTGTGCTCGTCTGAAAATTGCTATTCTTACGTCTAAATGTGGAAGATATGGAAGTATAAATTGAACATTAGTATCCACATTCATACAAGTTTCTGCAACTGGAAACTTCTAACAACTTCGCAAGTTTGCAAGCATAAAGTAGAATGTTTCAGGGTATAGCAACGATGGGAACGTAGCACACAGAAGCATAAAACTCTCTGTTCCTATATATATATATATATATATATATATATATATATACAAATATATTGTATTTATATGTGCCAGGATATCTTAGTTAATGAAGTAACTATAATAACTGGACCAACGGGGCTGGATTACCAGCAGAGACTAGGAATGATAGGAGATTTACCTCCGATCGTTCATTCTTTTTAACAGTGCGGAGCTTATGTGCAGCGGCAGGTTGTCCAAAATCGCACATCTGCCGGGACATGGTACGTTTCTTTCACTACTTTATCACTTTTACTTGATCAACGGCGAACACTTCCTCCAGAAATAACTATTATACTATTTTCTTTTTTTTTTCAATGCCTCGACAGCCCCTTGGGGGCCTAGGCCGCATCATTTTTCGAGGCTTCATAATCACACTTTTTAGACACACCACACTCGGTAGGACTCCTCTGAACGAGAGACCAGCTCGTCGCAGAGACCTCTGCCTGACGACACACAACACTCACAAGAGACAGACACCCATGCACCCGGCGGGATTCGAACGCACAATCCCAGCAAGCGAGCGGCCGTAGACCCACGCCTTAGACTGCGCGGCCACTGGAATCGGCACTATTATACTATACTAAACAAAAGTCACACACTCGCTATTAGTACTCGGTTCAACGTAAAGTTTTTTATGACTAAATAACAAAAAGTTTGATTTTAAGTAAAACAGGGCGAAGTATGGTAAAACAATGTTCACAGAAATAAAACACAGGTTATATACAGTAAAACGAATGAGAAAAGCATAAAATAATGTACTAGAACACTAATAAGAAAGAAGTAGTGAATTTAAACATACACATGAAAAATTGTTAATGAACATGTAAGTGCTCCAATAATAGCATAAAAACAGACGATCAGCAGACCTGAAATGCAGTTTATAAAGGTCTGAAGTTAGTTAATTTGTTCCATGTAGATTTTAGTACTAAACATCTAAAAGTATTCCAGCCTCTTAAGCATGGCAGTGTTTATTGCAGGCACAATCTGGATAAACCCAGGAAGTAAATGTAAGTATTATTTTGGACACTGTACATCGTCTTGGGTTTCTTAGAGACACAACGCTTCGGAAATGGGATACTTATCCGTCCTCAGGTCGGACGTAGTTTGGGTCCTTAGAAACGGCTAGTTCAGCTCGTTCTCAAGAGTCTAACTACCCAGGAACATTCATATCTGAAGATGGAAACAGATCCAGTTTCCGAAACGTTGTGTGATTAACCTCTGCTGTTAACACACTACCGTCGGGAACTACAGACTTAGCTTAAACACAGCGAGAAAAGTTATTCTTGACAAGTTGATAGTCCCTAGCTTTGTCAAGGAATTCCTCACCCATTCAAATCGTTATTAAAAAGTTATGAACCACCCAGCAGGTCACACTGTTTTAAGCCAAATAAATCCGTGTCACATCTTTACAAACACTATTTAGTTAAGACCCGTCTCAATATTATTCCCATATTCTCGCCCCGGTCTACAAAGCGACCTTTTTCCCTTCACAATTTTGGATTAAAATTCTGTATGCATTTCGTACATCACACAGCAGTGCTGCAGACCCGTACTGATTACGAAAATAACGCAGTTAGATGATCCGAAGTTTGAAGGCTTCAGTGTAGTCAACACCCAAAATAAGGGTACCCCTGTCTCCAGCACTGTTTAGAGCACGTAAGCTCACACACAAACCATTAATTCAGTGCTATATTTTGAGGAATCGACACTATTAGAGGAAACGAACCAAAATTTTATTCGCGAACCATCAGGTTATCTTTATGGGAGTATTGGGACGATCTACAAATATCCATTTGTCAAATATGAACTATCAACTTGAATTAATCGGAAACGTATTTTAGTTAGTTATACTGCAGAACACTGTATTGTCAAAATGTATACACAAATACTAACATAAATGAATTACATATATTGTGCGAAATAATAAGATCTCCGTAAAATATTATAGAAATACATCTACATTTCGTTAAGTTGTAGCAATACCCGTGTTAATTTACAGCTTTGAAAATTAGACAATGAATCGATCGAAATAAAGACAGATCAAGTCATCCGAAAGACGTACCCAAGATTAGCAGCTGGATTTATTCCCATATATTATAGGAGAAATATAGAAACATTAAACTAATAACATATGTAAGTTTTTTACCACCAAGTATATTAAACCAATAAGATATCTATAATCAAAAAAAGGGAATATAAATACAAAACGATAATTGGTAGGAGCGCGATTAGAAAGCAGCTAAAAAGAGAATTCGAAAGCCACTATTATACTTCAAACCGGAATGATACAGAAATACAAGCAGAACCAACTAACACAAGACAGAAAGAAGAATTCAACTGCACATGGAACAATAATATAGAAAAACCACCTTCGATCACAACTAAGAATGTTTAAGACATATATGAGAAACTTTTGTTTACGTTTCGGCCGAAATGGGCCATCGTTAGGTAATACATAATATCAAAATATACTAAGAATAGTAAGTGCACTGTAAGTTGTTTTTATTTAATATTATTGTGTATTACCTGACGTAGGCCTATTTCGGCCGAAACACGTTGTAAACCAAAATTTTTCATATATATAATAAACATTCTTAATTATGATCGAGAGTTTTTCTATATCATCATCATCATCATCATCACAACGGTATGAATCGATTGAAGTGCACATGGAACACGCAGAATGGCACATTCTTTGAAGAAGCAACAGACTGTGGCAATCCAAGGAACTGATCGATAAACGCACTAAGGTTCGCTAAAGAACTGTTGCTAAAGCAACTCAGGTCTCATGGTTTGGGTATTATTTTGCGAATAAGTCCTCCGTCTACAATACATCCACTAGTCTTGCGTCCATTCTCTCGTCATGTAAGCTAAAACCCAAACAAGAAAATAATGATGGGGTTTCCTCTAGTGACGAACGCCCCACAAGAAGAGATGTTGGGAAAAGTGTATATAATTTTATATTGAAGACTACATAGCGACGAAAACATTAATTCATAGGCTCGCCGTCAACATGAAAAGTTATGGGAGAGTTCGAGTTGCCACGCTTGTTATAATAATTAACGCTCCATTTTAAGCCATCTTCACAAGTATTTAATTAACGTTATATGTGTCCCATAATTCTGCAGCTTGGTTGGTGTTTTTAAGAAATTACTCCGAAAGCGTACAGTATAATTGGAGGAGTTCAACACACTCAAATTTCATTATCGTATTAATTTATCAGATTAACTACATATCACGTCGTTTACTTTATAAGCAATTTTGTTGATCTGTCGCTCTAAAGTTCAATGGACGCTACTTTTACGCTGCCAAATTCTCATTTGTAAATCTGTACTTACTATGCTGACAAAAATCTGTTCTCTTTGTTACGAAGACTTGCTTTATGACAAAAGCAAGTACTGACTTATTGTTTTGTGGTTGATTCTACCTGCGCTAGAAGAAGGACAGCAAAAAAAGAAAGGGGGAAGGAAAGAGATTGGTTTCTGATAAAGAGAGTAGTGGAAGAGAGGTAATGAGAAGGCAATTATACAATTCTTTTCTTTCTAATCATTTCTCTTCTTTTTCTCCTCCTCCCCTTCCGTAATCACATCCTTTTTATTTGCCACATTTTCCTTTAACAATGTAGCAAATGTGACTGACAGGAATTCCTAAAACAGTCAGAAATATGAACGTTTAATTACAGTTCCCAGGTAATACGACATGCGAAAAGTAAATGTCTTTACACGCACGACTTTACGTTTTTGGCTCTGAAACGGATATGCAGATCAAAGGGTTATTTTAATACGAAAAATTGTCCATAATGTAATGCTGGTGTCGGATGTCACTGTCGACGTGGCCTAAACTAATTTGCAGACAACGTAGCAACTTATTTATTTAGTTGCTGGCAAAAATCTGAGTTATGTAATGCAGGTCCTGAATTCACGGGTGTAATTAGTCAATCTCCCAGTAACTTTAGCGACGGGTTGCCGTCTTACGGCTTCATAGCCATCCCAGATTTCTGTCGGGGTTTCCTCTCTTCGACTTTGGTATTCCCCTATACTTGCATGCGAACAAAGTTATTCGCATATCTGGCTACTCTTGCCTACTAGCAGTTCAGCCTCTAGGTAAACATTTTCGGGGTGTACCAATGCGAGGCATGGATAAGAATTAAGATTATGAAATGAACCAATATGAATAATCATTAAAATTAATGTGGGCAGGGATAGCGCAGTCGGTATAGCGACTCGCTATGGGCTGGACGGTCCGGGGCCGAATCCCGGTGGGGGCGAGATTTTTCGCAGCCGTCCAGACCGGCCCTGGGGCCCACCCAGCCTCCTATACAATGGGTACCGGGTCTCTTTCCCGGGGGTAAAGCGGCCGGGGCGTGGAGTTGACCACCCACCCTTATCTAGTGCCAGGGTTAAAGAAAGAGTAGAGCTATACCTCTACTCCCCCTCTGGGCCTTCCAGGCCTTTTCTAGGGAGAACTTTACCTTTACCTTAAAATTAATAACGTACGACAAGCTACAAGAGAGGGACAATACCCTTCTTTACTGCCGCATACACGAAATTATATTATTAAAAAGCATTCTTCAACATATTACTATTTTACACGATTAAACAATATCTGCACGCTCAAAAACTATTCACATCTAATTCTCTACAAATAAAGCAACAGTACAACAAAATAAAGACTCATACTTTGGATGCAGTCGCTGACGAACTTGTCAAGTTCTGTACGGCAGTGACCATATGAGTGTTGCAGTTTGGACCACAAATATGGGCTGCAACGAAGTGAAAGACCAAAATAATCGAAGCTACCGAAATAGAACTACTAAGGCGATTAGGATGTTACAATTTATTGGATCACACAAGCGATAAAGGTCTCTGCCAAAACATCAGAAAATGAAACTGGAGTACAGAAACAGAAGTCAAAGGTAAAGCTATCCCTGTACAACCCTGGATGGGCCCTTAGGGCTCCAGGAGGTTGAGGTTCCCAGGATTTCTAGACCATCGGAACATCAAGGTGGCAAGGTTGTCAGCTCTACGAACCGGCCGCCTTTACCCCCCAGGAGATATCCCTGGTACTGCTTTCTCTTAGAGGTTGAGCCGACCCCACGGCCATGTGCGACCGGAAGGATGAAGTCAATTAAAAATCTCAATGACCCCATCGGAAATCGAATCCGCGAACTACCGCCTTGCAGCGCAGTGCCTCAACCAACTGCGCTACGGCGTAACCCAGAGAAATAGAGAAAACCGCATATGTTGTGTGGATACACGCTGTATAGGCCACTTCTCGAAACATAGAAGTGCTCGTTGAAAAACGTACAGGCGTGAGAAACAACGGACGCCACGAGAAATTCTGCAGTGGCCAATTCGAAACTAATTTTAAAATATGTTTAAACGTAATAGCGTGGGATGGTGTTACATATTTTAATGTGACATTATACATATTTATATACAACAAAATCTCGTCCTGTATTTTTCCACTGTGTGTGTTTTTCTTGTATTGAAGGGCCCCGCAGCAGATGTTACGGAAGCACCGCAGCCTTGAGGTTTATTGTGCAACCCTGTGACGAAGATGATAAGGTTTTTTCTGCTTTTCCATTTTGATTGAACACCGGTGGAATGAAATTGACAGGGGAAAACCGAAGTACTCGGAGAAAAACATGTCCCAGTGCGACTTTGTCCACCATAAATCCCACATGGACCGACCCGGGATCGAACCCGGCCTCCGCGGTGAGAGGCCGGCGACTAACCACCTGAGCCAGGGCACGGCCTTCCACGTGTGTTACACGTGACTCAAATCACATTTTTACATTTAATCGCACTAAAACTACTTGGAAAATGTTCAAATTTTGAATGTTCGTGTTTTGTTTTGTAGAACGTTAATTGTGTTTTGTTGGTCCGAATTCCTCTACGTATACTTCTAACTCCTGTATGAAAATGTGCTACATCTTAATGCGATCACCATAAACATACATACACGGTGATTATAATAATATATGTCTATGACTAAACTATCCACAAGCTATGATGCCAAGAGAAATCACTGAAACTGAATACATAGAGACTTCGAAAGTAACAAATCATGGAGACAGCATGGCATCCTATGCTGTTGAAGTGTTTTAATATCGGAACAGACTTCACCAGACGATGGGTGATGTTTCTGTCATCATGGCAGGAATAACAATGAAGGGGCCATCAATAATACAGACCTTTCAGGTCCTTGGCTGTCACCAATACACCAAGCATACATTATGCAACAGAAAGGAAAACATGAATCGATCCGCGTCCTTCCTGAGTTCTTGCCCTAACATTTCAACGCCGATGTCGAAGTCTCCAGTGACTTCTTTCCCTGTAATACGGAATCTGAGACCACGGAAGGACATGCGGCATGTTTCATTAACCTGTATCCTGACCAGCAGATCTCGCCTTACACGACATCATCACATTTTTCTCTGAATCGTCTTTCTTTCTCCCATGTACTTATATTTCCTGCGATTTATTCCTTCCGTCAACTCGCTTGCCTGTCCAACCATGACCTTACATTCTCACACTATCATCTATTCGTCTAGCCTCTCACTCAGTTATTCTTTTATGCACCTACCGATGAAACGATCTTTACCTTACCAACGTGACGACCTTACAAGTGAATAACCCATCCGTTTATCTATTTACCAATCGAATTAATCTGTTTAACAAAACCTCTAATATGTCAATGTGCTATTCCACATAATCCATTCGTCCATTTCATAAATTCATGAACCCATCTGCCAAATCTACCCACTTAATTCACCTGTTCATCCATCTATGCAATAGTCCATCTATTTAAGCCAGTTATGGATCAAATTCACGCACCCAAACACCCACTGGTTTATCCAGCAATCTAATCACCTAATCAAATACTATTATGTCTCCGCCCATACACTGACATTTAATATGTTAATATTCACTTTGGTGTCAACAAAATATCTCTGGCGTTTCTAAGTTTGCATTTTCGTGACCACTGTACAAAATTTGATGAAATAAACACGGAACACTTCCACGTGTGCACCTTCTACGAGGCAGCACATACCGAGATGTTAAACACAGTCGAGAATTTATGTAATATGATTTAACAGATACAAAAATCATGTGTTGCAATGAAGCAAAACAGCTGTTTTTTCCAACCCTCTAAAAATTACACAATTCTTGAACCCTCAAAATGATAATCATGGGACATTAAAATGCGAGGGCACATGACAAAAGCCGACTCTTTTCCCTGCCCAGCAGTCGAAAACAATTCGAATTATTAGTTATATAGTTAGTTATATTAGTTATATAGTATATTATTTATATAATAGTTCGAAAAAACATTGCTGACGGTTGCACTGTCCTTTTTTGGAAAAATTCAATTTTCTTCCTTCTCATTACGGACAGAGATATTCTTCGGGAATATAAATGTAAGTGGCCCCTATCTTGTAGTCTGAGCCAGGACAGAATGTTTCAAAATCCGCCGAATTAAGATATTTACGTATGAAGAACGACCTTCATTAACACAAATAATTGTGTGCCGTAATTTTATGGTTTGTTTTATTCAGTTATAGGCGTCACTATTACTAAAATGTAACACGTTTAAACCAAAATCATATTTTGTGGACATATGCATTTGTTAGGCACAGGCAGTAGTACTTAACAACCACGGGATTCGTTGACGTTATACAACACACACACACACACACACAGACAACTGATTAAACAATTTTAAACACAGTCCCGAAGTTAGAATTCGTAGAAATTACAGATCCATACTAGTCAATCAATCAGTTATGCTGGTCTGTCGCCAATATCGGAGGCCAAAACTGGAATATAGTGGCTGAAAATAATTTTGAGTTTTCTTAGTTCCCCTGCACTGAAGACCAGGTGTATTCGTGGGTGTATAAGTAGATAAATTGATGCGTGGACAAATGGATTTACAGATGGGGGCACTAATGAAAGAATGCATAATTTGATTGATAGATTTATAGATGTATGGTAGATAAACGGATTATTTTACGAACGCCTAGAGAATAAATAAATATAAGGTCATATTATATAAGTTTATTTATTCCAACTACTGTACACCAATTACATATGTTCATTCTATACATTCTGTACAAATGGAATTTGGTATGGAAATAGAACATAGATAGTCTATATTACACACGAAATACAGTTTGTAAGTAAGTAATTGCAAACATGGCGACGGCACGAAACTTTGAAATTGTATTCGACAAATGTAACCTATACAGAATCTATAGTTAAGTAAAAAATTCTTCACAAAAATGAAGCTACAATATTAATAACACTAATTTATACCCCTATGTAGTACAAGAGCCGATCCCAGTGGCCGCGCGGTAATACGTGGGTCTGCGACCGCTCGCTTGCTAGGATTTTGGGTTCGAATCCCGTCGGGAGAATGGATGTCTGCCTCTTATTAGTGTTGTGTGTTGTCAGGTAGAGGTGTTTGCGACGGGCTGATCACTCGTTGAGAGGAGTCCTACCGAGTGTGTGTGTGTGTGTGTTTCTGAATGTGATCGCGAAGCCTCGATAATAAGAAGGCCCTGTCCCACTAGGGACTGTTGTGCCATGGGAAAAAAGTAGAACAAAGAAATCTATGGCTCAGGAAAGTCGGCTTTTTATGTTTTCTTCGGAACTCCTTGTGCTGTATATTTTTGTGGCAGACTATTGTTCACGTGCAAAACATTCCGGTGCGCTCTTCAAATAAAAGGGCGCTGGAGGTCACCAAACACAATCACGTTCCCGGAAACTATTTGTGCGTTCATTACGTCTGAGATACGTATCAGACCTACACACAGACACATAAAGCCTTTACGTGACAATTCCCACTCTATGTTGAAGCGTGGGCAGAAGACAGTAGGATAGTGGAAACGTACACAGAAAAGCAAAATTGCATTTTGGTATAAATCAGTCACTTGGGTTTGATATTTCTTTGCGGCTTATTGAGTTTCATGTTTATGGTTTTATCATTGACGCTGTTAATCGTATTATATGCCTTCGGAGATTGGGCAATTAGTAAATAAAGGGTTTGAAGGTGTGTGGCAGAAGACGGTCGTAATATAACTTAAGGTACTATCCGAGTATGCGATTGCAGGGACTGGGTATAACCACGAAAAACCTCAACCACAATAACTGACTTCCAACCTCAGATTTGAAACTGGAACCTCAAGAATAATTAGCAGAAGTAGTATAATTCGATCGAGACATTCGGTAAGTTATTTAGTTACCTTACATTTAGTGCCATAACTCTGTTACGAATTGCGATAGGTTGTGCGGGTTCAAAAATGTGTAAACGTGTACATGACAGTGATACGTTCGAAACAAAAGGGACCATTACATTACTTCTTCATCTTACGCATTTTAAAGAAGATCAGCATACACATGAAACAATACAACCTTTAAATATTAAAATGAATCTACATTATAACAAATATTCAATTCTTACCTCACAAAGAACACCGTTTGCTTCCATTCGAATGACCAATCAGCGAAGGGTGTATAGGGAATGAATCGCTGTTCACTGTTAAAACTCAACACTGTGAGAACAAGATGCAGAGTTTTAGTGCTGAAAGTGGCGGTACGTATATTAGCCACATACCTTTTAATCCTGCTTTTTTACTTTGTTTGTTTTTATTTTGCCTCCCTTATCTGCTTCTATCCTTCTTTCTCCGTCTCTTCCTTATATATTTCATTCTCAGCGTCATTCTGGATATCAATATACTTCCCTATTCAGCTCACCATGTAGGTTTATAAAATTCTTCCAGTTCATTTTGTTGTGGTCGTTGCTGTTGCTGGTCCCCCTCTCGTCTCTCTTTCCTTCTTTACATGCACCATTTTTCTGTGTATATTTTATACATTATTCTTCCTTTTGCATGTTCTTTATTTCCTCATAACATGCTGACGATTTTTTGTATCAGTCTTTCCAAAAAACATCGTTTCATCCTGCCACCAGGCAGCTTGCCCCTGGACGAGCTAGTTTTTCTTCAACGTCTTCTCAAGTTTCTCAGGGAATCTGAGTCACACTGAAGCGCTGAAACGAACAATGTTTCATCTTCCGCCTTTCTCACGCTCCACCTTCCTACATGTTTAAGTCTGCCGCAAACCAACAAATCTTATATGCATTTAACAGCTGGGCCTTACATCGTGTTTTCTACCCTTCTCCAATAAGGTAATTAACCCTTTGCTCCCGTCATGTTATTCCTTCCTTCTTTCCCTGCGTTCTCCGTATGTGAAGCGCGATACTTTACCATAATTTTGTCTGCTTTCTACTTCCGTTTCGTTTGCATTTGCTTCGTCTCACTTCCTCTGCCTCCACTGATGTACGTCTGCTGTTTCATAAGCCAAACTGGAGGGTGTCACAGTAGGCCACGATTATTATAACAAAGAACGAGCTATAATTCGTTGTTTCCCTTATAAAATACAGTAATCAAAATGTGGTTAATTACGCGTATGTTTTCCGCGTATTATTTGAACAGAATGACAAATTATGTCAATAGGCAGACCCCTTTCAAGATTAATTGACATTACGAAAGAGCGTGAAAAAAATAGTGAAAGTTTTTAAAACTGAAGATTCTGTCATTCATCTCCAAAAGATAGGCTTAGGCGAACTATCCGATAGTCCTTAGAATTTACTAAAAGCTGCTTCTTACACTCGTAGCTGGTGATATATTTTTTTAAATTTCTGTGTATGTTCTGTACACTGGACAAGCCTTAAAACTCTCAGCAGATAAATAAGAACAAGATATGCAACTTTTAAAATTGAATAATATTTATTACAAGGATTCCGTCTTCATCGTGTGTTCCTAAAATGTACTCTGAAAGCAGAGGAATTTCGAAGGGGAAACCGTTGCATCTAACTAGCAAAGGAAGAAACAAAATTCGTCCCGGCTAAAGTCGAATACTACGACAAAATGGTTTAACTAGAGGGAAGGAAAGGCGTGGGTATGCGTCCGCCCCAAGCAGCAGAGTGCAAGGGACGGCAAATTAAATATTTTAAATCACAAAAGCTGATGTCATGCACTCAACGACTTTTCAATTACTGAGCCGCATAAAATAAATTTCACTAAACGACTGCGATTCTTAAAATTACAATATTTCTTAGGGGCAGCCATTGTGATTACGCGATCAGAGAGCGTAAATAACCTAACTATGCTACTGCTATAATGTGCACAATACTTAAAACTAGAAGCGTGATCAACGATTCCCCGGTGGACTACATGTGCTTTCCAAATGCTGTATTACGTATTTTAAACACCTCGTTGATATTCACTTTAATTTATATGTACTAGTTTGCGAACTGTCCACATTATCAAGAAGTGTTTCAAATAAGAGTCTTAGGCATCGTTGAACTCCACACAGCGTCTAAGCTAATGTGCGTCTTTTGTAACATGAAGATTCTTTAGAAGGATTTAATGATTCCAGCAATGCTCATGCAACATAGGAATTACAATGAATACTAGTGAAGAATCATGTTGAAATTCAATGGGAAATAATATCCTTGCATTTCCGCCCTTTTTTATGGCTTTATAGCTTGACCTTCCACTCTCCGGGTTCGAATCTAGGTTGTATTACCGATTATCCTCAGTTTTTATCGTCGTTTCACAAGACACCAATAGGTAAATATGGAAGAGTAACTCGACTTTGTCACGGCCTCTTTCCTCAAAATCTCTTAAATTTCTCTCACAGTAGTCATCCCATCCTTCGACACTATGTAGTCTAAGATACTGACATCGTAATAAATATGCAATAAGCAAAATAAATAATTTCAAGATCTGAATGTAAAAATAAAGGAGAAGAGTTTTATCCACTTGATGACCGTTATCTCGCTGTGTTTTCGATATCAACAAGTAAATAGTAGAATTTTCAGTCCAACACAGCTGTATATTTATTATGGTCTAGCTACATGTTTCGGTCCCTTTTTCGGACCATGATCAGGCTGTTGTATAAAAACAGAAAGTAATATAAAGTATATATTATTGTGTACGCTTTTAACTATTTTATAAGTACTTATACATTAGCTTAATGATGGTCCACAAAAGGGACCGAAACATGTAGCTAAACCATAATAAATATACAGCTGTGTTGGACTGAACATTCGGCGATTTATTGGCTGAAAGTTGCTTCTTTAGAACACTTAATTCGTACACCAGTTAAGAGCCTCAAGTGGCCTTCTGTAAAAGATAAACCTTAAGTTTATGAATGACATACAACAATACGGCTGACAATATTAAAAAGGATTTGTTGTTATTTACAATGACCATAGAATGTATCCATATGAATGTAGAAGTTAATTAAATACAACACAGCAGTTACAGGAAGTTAGTAAGAGTTCATCAGAGACATGGGATACACAAAATGTGCCATTTGGTTAAAGGATTAAGGCAAAAGTCGAAGAAGAATGGGGGCAATAACTAATTCAGTGTAAAACATCTGTCGTGCGTGAAACCTTCTCACACATCGTACTCGCAAGGAAATTAATTTTCCTGAAACGAACCTATTTCAATTCTGTTCCATTAACGTTAAATTTCGAAGACTGTGGGACATAGGTTTCACGCAGTTTTCGTTACTGTTTCTTAAAAATAAAAGTATTTAAATGCATACTAAACGGGAAAAGGGGAAAAGTAAAATTCTAAAAGAAATGAGAATGGAAATCAAAAACAAAGGGAAAGGTGAATCATAAAATTCATAAGAGAAAGGGAAAAAACTTTATAGGACACGAACTTTCGTCAAAACCGGGAAACCACCGTGAAAAGCAAAAGCGGAAGAAAGAGATTATGAAGTAGAGGAAAGTTTTCTTTATAGAAAGTCATTTTCTAGAAGTCACTTAAGCAATTACTAAAATGAGTCTTTCGAACCAAGTACATTAACTGCTTCAAAATTGTCACTAAAATTGTTTAGTAAATATATCTAAAAAACATTAAAAATTTCCGGATAAACTAAAGGAATCAAGGTTTTTCACTTTTTTATGACTCACAGCACACAATGCTTTCAAGTGCCTACTATTATCTTGTTCCTTTCTCCAAGCAAAAAGATGTTATGGCTAAAGTAACCCATTATATTATTACACTGTATGTTCGAAATACTGTAGGTCATATTTCACATTGGCACTTTTCCTATACTACATTCCCCGAGTACTCATTAAGAAGAAAAGGGCCAGTTAAATGTGCACCAAGAGCTTAATTATGTGATATGCAGTTCTGAGGTTACACTGCTTTTAGTGACAGACTTGGGAAATTTTCTTCTAAGCCATAACAACTATGAAGGCTCTGGGGCCTATCCAACCTCATTTGAAATGGTTAATGGTAACTGCTTAGAAAGATTATAGTGATAAATCTACCTGTGACGTACTTTCTGGACTCATTTCGTCCATCAAATGATTTGAAGTTTATAAATGTCAAGGGATTAAAATATATCTAAATCGTTTACTTAATGGACAGCAGGTGTATTAAGCTTACAGACTGTAAAATTATGTAATAATGTTGATACACCTTTCTTGGAATTCATTCTGTACAGGTATCTTGAGCAGAGAAAACCAAGTTATCAGAATCCATAATTGGAGGATACGACCGATGCAGACAGACAGAAAAACAAACAAGCTGACATTAACGACATGTGGGAGAACCTCCCTCTGTTCTTATGCAACATGGCTGTTTTTGGGTTGTTTCTGGTTAACTATGGTTTTTCCCCTTTGATAATTATTTTCATCCATCTTTTACTTGTTATTGTGCGCCTAAAGACTGCATCCATTATTGAAAACCAGTTACGTAATTATGCATCCCTAAGCCATTCTGAATATGTAACGTATCAAGGTGAGGATTCATCTAACGACGCTCAGCATCTTCTGTAAATTACTAAACAACAATTGTATCTTTCTCTAAAATTAATCCATACATCAACTTGTTTCTCAAGCTAAGAAAGCAAACTTGGAATTTCTCCATCGATCCTCCCACCCTTCCAAACATTTCCATATTTTCCGTCTCTACGTTTCACTAGATTGTACAATTCTCCTTCATAGAGTTTTCCCCACTACTGCTTTCATTTATCTTTGCTTTCTTGTTATTCTGTCACTTTTATTTTTCTTGCTTTCTCACTTTACTCCACCCCCCATTACTTCAGCGTCTTTTTCTCCCCCTCTCCGGGGAGATAAAAGCATCACAAATTAGAAGCCTAGCGACAGTAAAGGATCCTTGCAAAACAAGAGCTTAATTCTTGCTGCGTGCTGCCTACACTTGCAACACAATTCGATGGCAAGTTGAATCGCAGCCAAAAGGGATATTTCTGCACCAGTTTTATTAAGTCGATATAGAATCTGTCTGTGGTGGCTTCGAACATTTTTGTGCCAGTTATCCACTGTAAGAGTTCTCTTATAATGAACGACAGGTTCAAATATTCCACTCACTGCAACTGACACAACTCCATCCCAGAATTAGTCGTCCTTATTTGCTAAGTGTGAAAATATTCCAACATTTTTGACATTTTAGAAAATAAAACATATCCACAAATTATAGTCTTCATCAATATGATGATGATGATGATAACAATAATGAAAACAATTTATTTATTATTAAATCTGAATAAGTCTATCAGATTAACAACACAAATAAAAACCAACACACAAAAAAAGCAGTTATTTATTAGACAGAACTTGCTCCAACAGCCCAATAATACCATTATGATGAACACGTAATTTGATAAAAATATCAATATATTTACAAACTGCATTAGCAGCAGTTACACATCTAGCAGAGGGATAATTATTGCAGGAAACATTCACAATATGAAAATTCAATTTATTTTCAGCAAAAACAAGATGGCCGATTATTTTTCACGAATGGAGGGACAATATTTTTAATTACTCAAAACTTTACACATAGTAAAAATCAAGGAAAACACAATAAAAGTGCAAAAAAAAGGCAGTAACTTAAAGTAACTGAGAAAATATGTAATAAATTTAATGAACAACACTAATTTTCGAACCAGTAAACACTCCTAGGTCTTTAACGGCTTCAGTACGGGATACAGGGTATTATAGAAACCATAATCTTGAAAAATAAGTTAGTTTCCTTCAATAAAATCCGTAATTTGACTAACATTGGACCGCATGAAATTAGCAGCGCAAACATCTCGTATACAATATCAGTATCAGATTGCAACTTTGTCAAAAGTTAGAAGACTTAGGAGCAAAGAAAGTTTTATGTCAGTGAGAAAGACATATAGAATATTTAATTACGTTGCGCCTTACTTATGAATACACTGAAAACGAGAGGAAAAACAGATCTTTGTGGAACACCAAAACGTACCGCGAAAGGGAACAAAGAATTGCAGAATTTCGAGATGGGATTATGAAGGTGACGTCGTAAGAACAATAATGGTACTACTACTCTACTACTACTACTACTACTACTACTACTACTACTATTACTACTACTACAAATAGTAGTAATATAACGCTGTTTTTACAAGCAAACAAATATACACGCACTATTTGTGCTTTTATACATCTTCAGAAGATTTACAGTTTCACATATTTTAATACATTTATTTTCAAACGTAATCCAAGAGTTTACATTTTTAATAACGCTACGAACTTACAGAGCGTTTAATTGTTGTTTGTGAATAATATCCCTTTCATCCATGTGCATTTTTGTAATATTACAGATTCTAAATTTCGTGCCATCCGTTGTGTTGGAAACGTAGGGAATACTGATCAATAACAAAATTTAATTCCATGGGGATAAGAAGCCGCCAGCTTACATCTTTAATCCGCAACACATAACTACAAGGATAAATATCAAAAACAGAAAATTACGATGATATTTCATTCACACAAGATGGTCGCCATACAGCAGGAGCACCAGAATTGAATCGCAGGCGACACAGATATTAATTTGCATGTGAAAGTTTACTCACATGAAGATTTTTTTTGTGGAGAAGGGCCCCGCAGCAGATGCTACGAACGCACCGCAGCCTTGAGGCTTATTGTACAACCCTGTGATGAAGATGATTAGTTTTTTTTCATTTAACAAGTAATGGAGCAACGGTGGAAAGAAATTAACAGAGGAAAACAGAAGTACTCAGGGAAAAACCTGTTCCAGTGCCACTTTGTCCACCACAAATCCCACATGGACTGACCTGAGATCGAACACGGTCCTCCGCAGTGGGAGGCCGGCAACTAACCGCCTGAGCCATGGCACGGCCTTCGTTATTATCAAATTTTCGCTTTTAATGTTAGGCTAAAAAAATACCGGTCATTACATAAAACCACATTTTTCTCACGAAACGTAAATTTCATTGACATGGTATACATATATATATAATTATATATATATATGTATATATTACGTCACAACTTACATTAATGGGTTTTAACATTTCATGGCGTTATACGACACTATCCCCAGACGAAATCACTTTTCATTTGCAGATGAATCTGCCTTCACATGGCACTGACAAAAAGTAACACGTTCCTCAAATTATTTGACTTTAAATTTACACTATATTTAGGGTCACACACCGAACATGTCGAATTTCTTTCGCATGACTGGAATTTAATCTTCACGCTGTCTCAAAACGTCATGGACTTCACATGACACGGTTCCAATAAGATATCACATTTCTCTTAAACGCCGGCTTGTCGCAGCAGAGGCCCTAGTTCTATCTCAGCGCAGTCCATATGGGATTTGTGGAGAAATCAGTGTCACTGGGACAGGTTTTCCTCGGTTTTTTCGATATTCCCTTACTAATAATCATTCAGCCAATGTTCCATATTCATATTCATTCATCCATTATCGCCAACGTATGATCTAGCCGCTGAAAGCATCGGTGCTAAACAAACCACACAGCATTCACACTAATACACACGACTTTCTTTAAACATGACGGTGTACTAGCATGACAAGATATTCATATGATAACACATTTAATTTGCATGACCTAAATTAACTGAACATGGTAGTCACAAGTCGTGATATTCCGTCACATAATTTAATTTAATATTGCATAGCATTTAATGACTGGATCCTAATGCGTATCATATTTTCCACACAGTACTTGATTTGAACATGAAATATCATAATATAACACAATCCTCACGTTCTTTCACATGTCTCTTCTATTCCTTCATTCTGACATATGATGTATACCTTTATTCTGACACACGACATGCCATTGTTCTTACCTTACATCAAACTTTACCTCCCATACTTTGAGAGTAACATGACAGTCCTCAGACGACGTCACATTTTCATGATACAGCTTGATTTTCACATAACACACCCCAAAATAACATGGCCTATTCATTAAGTAGTAATTTACAATATATCGATTTTCATATGATAAATCGTAATATGACACGGATTAAATACAACGCTTTTTTAGTACTGCACATGTATCACATAATTTGATCTTCAGTCTGCATGACAGCTTTTCCACACTGCATGCATTTCACATTACGTACGTTTCGAATGTACCCACGACATAACGCAGAATTCACACAAATGACAACACTGCACGATGTTATGCAAGGATTACGTAAAGTCACATGCAACACTGGACATTTAATACATATATTGACATGCAGTAAACAAGGCTGGTAGTAGTCTACATCAATCTGGAAAATGGTCAGTAGAACAAACAATTACTCAGACATTTCATTCTGCCTCACATTTGGACAGAGTAATTCAAAGTGGCGCCTTCTTTTCTTGCACATTTTCCTACTTGCAGTGTAAAAAGTAACTTTCTTGAGATACTAGATTATAATGCGCGCATATTAATATTTTCTGCGGATAGTGTTACAGTGCATATGTATTCAATGGATTATACTTCAACTACCTTCTCTCTCTTGTTTCACATTTCATAACACTATGACCTAAGCAGGGATTAACAGAAGGGGCGGACATATGAAGGACGAGCCATGAGACAACCACTGAATATTTTTATAACACAAGAATATGTCTGAATTTCTGAAATTAGGGACTTTTTCAAAGGAAACATAAATGGTTAAAAGGGGATATTTCAGCCGTAATACTTTACTTCTTAGACAGCTTCAATAACGTTTTGGGCAATATATAAGAGTACATAATGATATAATCGAAAAGCCTAGAGCTTATAAAGTTTGACTGCTTATAACAAAAGACGTGAGTACCTTAATAATTTGCAGTCTTCAGCGTGTAATTTTACACAATAATTTAGCTTAAAATCTGAAAGGTTTCTAACATTTGGGAAATCCAGGAATAGATTGAAAAATAACACAACAGTACATTTGCAAGTTCAACCTTATGGTGCAGTATACATTCAGATTCTCCAGAATAGGGTCCAGCGAAGAACAATTCTGGTCAATTATTTAAGCTTCAGATTCCATAAAATTCCGCAAACCTCTAGACTACATGAGCGAATCTCATATTACCAAGAAGCAGTTTCTCCACTAAGCGTTTATTATTATTATTATTATTATTATTATTATTGGTTTTAAGAAAGTATTACTAGATGGAAAATACGGCCATAAGAACATGGCTTTCTTTCTGGTGAGGATGATAATTTACGGAATTACTCAAGACTTTAGTTATAAATAATGGCATTTCAGAAGTCACGTTCTTTAAAAACAAACATCTGATGATGAGTTACCACGAGGAAGAAAGAATTACCATACGACACAGAAATGACTGCGTGCATTGGTCTCTGGAAATCTGAAAACAAGGAACGTTAGTGTTACACTGTGTCATTAAGTTCGAGCTTCACCTATCCAAACTCTTGGTCTCCCGAGATTCGCTCCATCAGATACAAAACCTCGGCTTCTCTGTGTCTGGCCACATTACCTAACATACGTAATGATATGAGACATTTCCACAAGGGATTGAACAGAGTTCTGCCCACAAATGTTGTTTTGTGTTATTAAATTTTATTCGTATGCTTGTGAGTACTGGATTTACGTTTGTTGCAGTATATTTCAGCTGACACAGATGTACAGGCACGAACAAGATTGGTGTAGCTAATGGTTCTTCATTAAGCAATTTTAACGACTGAAGAAGCAATTTTGAAATGTGGTGTTGGAGACGAATGGAGAAGATCAGTTGGACCGATCGTGTGAGAAATGAAGAAGTATTACATAGAGTCAAGGAGGATAGGAATATCATACATACAATAAAAGAAGAAAGGCTAACTGGATTGGTCACATCTTGCGTAGAAACTGCATTCTAAAACACGTGATTGAAGGAAAGTTAGAATAAAGGATAAAAATGACGGAATACGAGGAATAAGACGTAAGCAGCTACTGGATGACCTTAAGGAAATTGAAAGAGGAAGCATTACATCGCACCCTGTGAAGAACCACCTTTGGAAGAGTCTACGGACGTGTCGTAAGACAGACTACAGAATGAATGAATGAAGAAGCAATAATTTTACGGAGCATAAAGTGTCCGACTCAGGAAAGGCTTAAGCATTTTACTGTATGCACCACATTCCGAGTTCCTGAATCTATATTGTGAACTCTTTCTCCGGAGGCACTCTGACAGTTAAGGTGACTTACCAAATGCAAGGATCAGAATAATTTCTTATGTACCTCCACACCCTCTAAAATTCTAGTAGCAGAGTGCTTAGACAAGTGAAAGCTGTCCACACGGCGACTGACGGTAGTGCATGAATCGAATTACCGGGGTCATTAATCATAACGGCAGCAGCTGTCAAGTATAAAAGCTGTTCAACGGAATAACACTTAGCGACAGGCGGTGATATCAGTATCTCCTATCTCTGATTGTTCAGTAAATATGGTAAGATAAAATGATTGGAGGTTTACCCAATTCCCATTCGTTGTATAAATACACACAAACGTTATAGAACAATAATTACGTCACAATCTCCCTTTTCTAAACTGAAAAGAACTTTGCGAAAAGACACTGTCAGTTGCGTTGTTATTGACGAACTACTTAATGCTTTCCGTGATTTCAGGATTCCACCGCGATGTTGATGGGATCTACGCCCTTCTGAGATAATACGCAGTGTCTAGTGGTAATCCTTTACCGACGTTTCGGGACAACATATCGGTCCCATCTTCAAGGGTCACCGATACGTTGTCCCGAAACGTCCGTAAAGGATTACCACTCGACGCTGCGTAATACTTAAAGCTTACTTACTTCTGTGAGATTTGAAGTTTTCACGACTCCGACTATAAAAATTAGGTTATTATGAGATGTGACGTCACGCAATCTGGTAAAAGACTACAGCTTCCATTATCTAGCACAAAACACAGCGCCACATATCAGAACAAAACAAGAATGCAAATGGTGAACTCTGTGGCGTACTACACAGAATTAACCAAGGCTTTCCTATTGTTAAAAGTGCCATGTGCTTTCGCGGTACACGCTTAAATGACATTTCATTTACGCTTCCCGCGCCGGTTTAACAAAACTCATACGTTCTCAACAGCATTATTAGCAAATCGCTTATGCGGAATTTCACCCAAATCGGCCAATGAATGTGAAAATTACGGATAGAAATTAATTTACACCGTTAAGTAAAATATGCCCTCCTCCGCACCAATATTTACGCAGCTAAAATCACTCAATAAATTACTGGCGACATATCATTTACCGCATATTATCCAAATCGGACGGAACGTGTACAAGAAAATCGTATAAAATTTCACTGAGGTCCTCAAGTAAAGTACGTCTGTCACTAAATCGATCTTCAAGGCAGTCTCAGCTGCTCCTCAATAGCATAACGTGGCGCCCTTCAATATCGAAGTTCATAAAAAAACTCAAAGACGTCTGGACATTATGCGTCGAGATTCAGTAACTCCCTCAAGTAAATTATGTCTGCCACTGATCTAATTTCAGCACATTTCATCTTCGCTTTACATTTTCTGTAAATAACTCCTAAACCGAATTTGATTAAAATCCGACCAACGGTCTGGTTTTTGACACAAACTCACGGCCGGAGATTGAGAGAGAGAGAGAGAGAGAGACAGACAGACAGACTGGGGGACATGGTCCCTCATAAGGTTTTCTGTTCTCACTTCATAAAGAACGCCTGATTATGTATTAATTTCTCTGGTCCCTAACGTCGGAATAAGATAAATTAATAAACGTTCAAATACCGACGAGTACCTGAAGAATTGGCCTACGTAACATTTTAGTTCGTACCTCATAGAGAACAGTCTTTGTCGTGAAAACCGGTACCCTATAAGTAAATAATATTTGCTACGATAATTACAAAAAACACATAAATACAACATGGGGAAAATGTGGAGTTTCTCAATGTTACAGCATGCGGTACATATATTTAACAGTACGCTCTAAACGTTGAAACCCTGATACGTCGAATGGCAAAAACTGTATCTGTAATAGTACTAAAATTATGCACTTGACTTCCCCATATTATCTACTGTCGTCAAATGCCAAACGGCATACGTTGCTCACAATACCAAAATGCCTTGTTTCCGGGTATAGAAGACTGTTGCTGTAATTCTGCACATTTAACCAAGATGTTATCGAAAACCACTAGCAATTCTCAAATATCAGATCATGAGTTCATCAATATCCAATCAAATCTGAACCACAGGAATGTGATTAGACTGGCAGACTGCTTAATAATTCCTCGCAATAACAAGACGTGAATTAGTGAACAGTTGTAGTAAGCCTAGTGCATTAGCCGTTATGTTCCTTTTATTATTACACCAGAGCAAGAAGATTTTATGCTTAAGTCGTGACAAAAATTTAGTTTTGTGTCAATAACTCTAAACTGCCGAAACAGAAAGTCCACTTCTCAGTGGAGATGAAAATACTGTGCCGGAACTTTTCACATGTTATTACATACCTTTACAAGGTTTATGCTCGAAAATTTTCTTACTTCATTTTAAAATTGTTTTAAAATTGCTCACTCACTGCATTGTCTTGATCAACATAGTCAAATTTATTACAACGACCAAGCGTACTCTAATATTGACATATAACTGTATACATAAAGCTCCAACATGGGTCGGTGTTAGACCACCATCCTCAGAAGCACATGCTTCCATCTGAAACCAACAGTCATTGACGAGCCACTATTTGTATGCTTCCACAATCTGTTGTAGGCTGCCTTGTTAGCATCTCTGTCGTACAAAAGGCACATCCTCTATTTTAAAATACGTACAGTAAAAACAGGATTAAAATATTCTACACAAAATAAAGTTGCGTTTAACAAGCTATAATTTTATTGTTGGTGGTGGAACCTCTAGTGTTGTGGCATTATATGTTGATGTTAATACGTGAGTCAATCCAAAGCGGATCAGGTCCTGTAAACAAAGGGTATATACAAAGAATATATGTTAAAACGTTAAGTATAGAAGACAAATTTGGAATATAGTAGGTAAATCATTAAGTATATTACGAGCGTTGTTCCTATTCTTCATATTCATGTTTATAACAGTGTTCATATTTTGTACTGCAGTCTCTTATGGTTTATAACCAGGAGCATATTTTCGAGTGTACTAATTTCCAATTTATTATGGCGGGTTAAGAATACTCTCCATAGTTGTTACTTACGATTCTTAATTTAAGGATTATACATTTAAATTCTATAATATGTATTCATTGGTTATTTTGTCTCATCTGGTACTATAGGTAATAATATTCAAATTTTAATTTCGGAAGTTTGAATTATCCTACAACATGTTATATTTCCTACGCTTTGTTACAAACAAATGCAGGAGAATTATTATCACTTCATGGAAGGCCAAATGTGTCCCTTTCCGTATTACTCCTGTTAATATTGCAAAGATATAAAAACCTAAATTTAAAACCGACAATGCTACCGCCGAGCCTCGGCTTGACTACCTCAGCTCTCGCAGAAATCCCTTCGGTGAAGGGTCCGTTTAAGGGCGTGGCAAGATAGTACTGGTGAGAAAACAGGGGAGTTTGGGCTGGATGTGACAAGGAGCAGGGGAGGGAGGTGCTGAAAGTGTTGAATCCGCAGCCCAACACAAAGAACAGATGAGATTGCTCTTTGGAGAGTTAGGGTTAGGAAGGAGAAGGGAGAGATGAAGAGACAGAGAGAGAGAGAGAGAAACAGACATACAAATAGGAACAAACGCCGTCAATTGCTAAAGCGACCAAATAAACAGGCATTATATGGAGGATCGCGACCCAAATTTCATCGTTCATCTGTAGTACGTAGGATAGATAATTAGGTTTCTTAAGCTCCGCCAGGAGTGCGGAATAGAGAGTCTGAAAGCGAATTTTAAGGGCCACAACCATAATGGCGTGCTTACGTTGTTTTTACACGTAATTACTAATAAAATTTGTTAATTATACACAGGATATCATAAAATGGTTGGTGCTTGTAGAATAGGATAATGCTCCATTTAGTCCCTTAATGAAAATAACACGTGGGAAATGTAGCATGAATAAAGAAACCGGGATATGCATTCCAAAGTTTGATCTAAAGCTTTAGAAAGAATGGTATAAAAGGCATTGTCGTGTAGAATTCCAGAGAAAATAAAGTCTCGGACGGATTCACCTGCCTTAAGAAATGTTAAGAAATGATAATCAACAATCGGGTTCCATAAATGTACAAGACGGTTGAAGAGGGTGTATATCAAATTTTGACGGACGATGACTGAACATAAAATTCTTTAACTTTTACAGATTATGTAACGTGACCTACTGCACAGGCAGAAGGACAAGCGTTGCAAGAATGCCGTATGCAAAGAAAGTATACTGGAGTTACGTCATGGGCCCTACTATGGCATCATTTGTTAAATGGCCAGATATATAAAGTGGAAGTATACTGAAGATGGGACTTGGGCCTTCTAAGGTACCATATGTAAAATTGCCAAGTTATGTAAATTAAAAATACAGCTGAAGATTACTAAAATAATTATGTAACACTTGATTATCGTAGGCGTAAGATTGGATCCGTAGATCTAACACCTTTTCTGAAACACTACTAGGTGTTTTTAAAAAGTTTAAATCTAAGTTACTCACAAGCTTAGGTATTTCAGATCCTAAGAAATTCTAATACGTTCCGAGCACTTTGTACTTTCATTTCCCCTGGAGATATTCAGGTATGGTTTCACCAAATTACTTTCTCCGCATACTGAATATACAAACGGATGTAAAATATTCCCCATAAGCCTTATGTCTTCATTGACTCCCCTCAGTTAGAAGTCCTACAAATGTAGACATAAAAACAATTTTGCATCCATCACTTGAGGCGCACGTGCAACAACCATTACGCCACGAGTGTAACTGACCTGTCAACTTGGAATCCAACCAAAACTGTGGTTCTGTGGCTTTAAGCTAAACCGAAAACAAGCATCTTCACACGAACCGTAATACACAGAGTTGTGTGTATATAATATACCTTGAAGGTTATCTTCTCTGATGTGCAATTACGTCAATCCACATCAAGACAGAATATAGCTATAGGAACTCACTTCAAAGACAGATCGCGCCTGCAGCGTCTCGTTTAATATACCATCCAGCAGTATAAGCATGTACGAGAAGTTGCCGAAGGAACACGTTTCTACGTCTTAGGATACCTAGTCTCAATTTGTCTGCGTGTGGACATACTTCTCCCGTAGCAAACTCAGGTGATTAGCAGCGAATGAAATTTCAAATGCTGAATGTTGTCAGTAAATTATTTATAAAGATACATCTAAATGTAATACAAATTATTATTATTATTATATTGTTATAGACCACATTGTTGCACAAGCTTTTGAAATGTCATGTCTCATTCGCTACATTACGTCTTCCTTTCCTACCATTTACACTCCTCTTATTTTGTACTATGCCCTTGTGAGATCTGAACTCGAATTCGCCTCTGTTGCCCGGAATTCTGTGACACTAACTGATTCTTCTAAAATCGAAAGAGTTCAAAGAAAATTTGCTGATTTATGTTACAAAATATTTTTTTATTAATTTTGGCACCAGTAAATATGACGATATTTTGGCTAGGTTAAATCTATCAACGCTTGTCATGGCGGCGACACCTCGATGCCCTATTTCTTATTAATGTTTTTAATAACAAAATCAGCTTCCCTTCCATCCTCAGTACCGTCACTCTTCGTGTACCGTCAAATAATAAGAGATACTTGGTATTTGATGCTGTAAATCAAAGGCCAGTTACTGCGGCTAATGCTGTCTGCAGGTTAACTGATCTCTTCAATCACAAAGATATTTCACTTAAGTGCATAAGTATATCAATGTTATAAAATCCAATTAGTTGCATACGTTTTCTTATCCTTTGGATCATACTATTAATCATTATCTGTTCTTTATCTTTATTAATTACCTCTAATTTTTAAAGGCTTTTTGGTACTTACCTCCATTATTGTAATCCATCTACCATTTTATTATGTATTGTATCTCATTGTGTATTTTACAGTTAATATTATATGTTTTTCTATTACATACTATATTTGTAACTTCACCTTTTTAATGCTTTTCATGTGATCTCTTTAAGTATTTTTCTTCATGGTGCAACAGTCCGTAGTGGGACAGAGCCTCCTTACTATCGAGGCTTCACGATCACACTCAGACACACCACACTCGGCAGGACTCCTCTGCATGAGTGTTCAGCTCGACGCCGAGACCTCTACCTGACAACACATAACACTCACAAGAGACATCCATGCCCCCAGCGGGATGCGAACCCGCAATCCCAGCAAGCAGGCGGCCGCGGACCTACGCCTTAGACCGCGGAGCCACTGTGATCGGATTCTCTTTAAGTATTACTTATGAATATTGTACGTTTGTGCTGTTTCTGTAATTGGCCCTCCGGCTGTTGAATCAGCACGTCAATAATCTTGATTGATTTGAGAGGGATTGAATTGAATCGGACTGAATTTATTATTATTATTATTATTATTATTATTATTTACTGCAATTGGGTTTTCACCCGGTGGCAGTAGTCCTTACACTAGTACACACAATACAAATGGACATATAATATACATAAAAGTAACAATACAAAACAAACTATACACAATTACAAAAAAAAACGACATACAATAAATACAAGTACATACATTAGAACATCTTACACACATTGCAAAAACATCCATACCTTGAACTGGTGTTCAGGAACCAATTTTCAATTTAAAACATTTTTCTTTAGAAATTATACTTGATGAGACTTTTCCTTACTATCTATTTTGTGCGTGCTTCCGATTCGTGGTTTGTTACTGGATGTATCTGCTCTTATGTTTCTGTGCTGTCTCTGTAATCGGCCTTATGACTGCAGTGTCAGCATATTAATAATAAACAACTGAATTGAATATTGTATATTTATATGTTCCTGCTGGTTTTGTAATTAGCCCTGCGCGGTTAAGCCTGCGCGTTAATCAATGTTTTTAATAATAATTATTACTGTTATTATTTTTACAATGATTTTCTGGTATCACTTTTATGCAGGGAATTTACAATTATATAACTGAAAGAAACCATGTTTCTATGGTATATAATTTTGAAGCTATTCTGTGGTTACAAAACATGGCACATGTAATGTTATTTCCCGTGATAAACGTTTTGTATTTTAACATTAGTACTTCCCAAAGTATATGCGCAGTGCCCAGTATAGCGGTTTTGTGTAGTTCTTTGATGTCATGCTTTCCCGGTGTGTTGCTCAGATAATTTTCTGAAAGATTTTGAGACGGTTCCACTTGCCTTATTACTACTGGCATCATGCTCGTTTTAAAATAATAATAATAATAATAATAATAATAAGACATTTATGGGTAATATTGCCCATGTAATTTAGCTCATAACTATTGCCAGCTACTACCATGACGTGCATATGCAAGACCCACTTTGGCATCATTTGTGTTGCAGACAGAATTGCACTTCTTAGGACTACACTGCGATCATTCTTTCTATCTTATTCCTTCTTCATTCCGTTTTTTCTGCGCTTTTGCATACCCTTTTCTACTATCTTTCGACCCTCTCTTTTTCCATTTTTCTTCTCTTCACAAGGATGGTCTTTCATTGAATTTAAAGGACAGAAAATGAGGGTTTCCACGTCGACAAACCGATCATCACTTTGTAAGCTCTCTTAAAATATATTGGTGGGTTCGACAGAGCACAGAGTGCAATCGCGCATGAAGTCTGTGAACAAAGGAATACACAATCCAAAAAAAGCACATATGTGTTCAACATTTTAAAACCCCTTTCGCTCTGCACTGTGTCACGAGTGTCAGCCGCAGTAACATGTTGACAGATGTTACACAAAATGTTCATTTTCTTTCCAAGATCTTCAGACAGCATAAGCGCCACACCTTCTGAAGCAGTTTACTGTGTTGTATGTGATGATCTCTCTTTAAGTATTTTACATTGTCTGATTATGGCTATTTGAAAAAGCTGAAAAATGTTGCACTGTAAAATAGAGTAAATTATTAAGAACATAGTTGCAATTGACTGCTCTTATTTCTCCTTCAGTTTTGACAATGTTGACCTACCTTACTGATCTCTTACGAAATTTATCCGCTAAACCAATAAGGATTTACTGTGATACAAGACAGGAAATGTATGCATAACGTAACATTCAGGTTTTTTGAAAACGCTGAAACATGTTGCAATACGATATACAGTAAATTATTAAGAACACAGTTGAATTAAATAGACAGCTAATAATGGAATTTACACAAATTTAAAAATCGGACTGAAAGACCCACGTTCTTCGAACTGCCCCCTCAACAGCCATCCGTTAAAAACAAAAACGAAGAATAAATCGAATTTCTTTACACCATTACAAATAAAATCTACACGTTATCAAGGATTATCGAAGTAGCGTTATGTTTCGACACACAGAGCGCCATCTTCAGGCCCAGTTACACATTTTGTTAAGCCAGAGCCAAATCTGTCATGTACGGTGTGAAATTTGTTTACGTATTGTACTATAACTGCCGATCCCAGTGGCCGCGCGATCTAAGGCGTGGGTCTGCGGCCGCACGCTTGCTGGGATTGTGGGTTCGAATTCCACTGGGGGCATGGATGTCTGTCTCTTTTGGGTGTTGTGTTGTCAGGTAGACGTCTCTGCGTCGGGCTGATCACTCGTCCAGAGGAGTCCTACCGAATGTGGTGTGTCTGAGTGTGCTCGTAAAGCCTCGATAATGAGGAAACCCTGGCCCACTAGGGGCTGTTGGGCCATGAGAAAAAAGCAATACTATAACTACAGCTATCCTATGTAATCGTCTGTACACCTAATATCTCTGTTCATGTTATGGCACGATACTAAATACACTAAACCTTTAAAACCCAGTGATTACTTTAGCTACCACCTTTAACATTCAAAAGCACTGCACAGAGAATGTACTTCTGTCTTTTGGGTGGATCCCTATACAGAATTAACTGTTTGGTTCTTATTATGTCGAAGGCGTTGGTTTACTGTGCGTTACGATCATAAACATTAAACATAATTCAGTTTAACTTTCGTCTTTAAGAGGATCAAGTGCAAGTTTACAATATTTAAAATAATGAAATACATAGAAAAGTCTAGAAACTTTACATACCTATATGAAAGTCTACAAGTGGTTAAGCTGCATACAGCAAGCTATTTGGTGCGACAGCTACAGTCAATTACCAGTACGATTATAAAGGGTGTCACAAATGGCATACATTATACATTTCTATCAATCAGTAATGCACAGGTGCAACTAATCTCTACGCAACTTTACAGGTTTTATCATTTAATCACTCAAAAATCTGTCTGGCGCATATACAACAAATAAATTTTGGAATCATTAAATTACAAATTACAGTGCGGCTTTTAGTGCAGCATTATGGTCTGTTGCCATGCTTGTAACACTGATGATGGGGAAAAGTAAAATAAAAACTTTGGATAGTTTGTGGTGTAGTGATATGGCAACTAATGCGTAAAAATCATACAGTTTATTCAACCTTTATAAGCAACAGCTGAGACGCCCACAAAAGAAAAGCCGGAGCCCACGCATACACATATAATATAATAAAGCATTTCCATCTCTGTAAGTGAGAAAAGCAGGCTAAAAACAAAGGATCAAAATCAAAGCAATACATGAAAACGGCAACAAACAAAAGGGCATGCCTGCAAGTGTAGGTCTTATTTCAAGATTCATCTTTTCTTAAGTAAAACCGAAATAGCCTGCAAGGAGCTTCACCCTTGTACTGTACAAACTATTTTAAGACAAACAAACTCTCTCAGATCTTAACGAACAGTGCAAGAAGGGATGAAACGCACAGAAACGTAATGATTCCGTGAAAGTTAGCTGCATTATATCTGTACTTTGTATCATTATGGCACTGCCATTTCAATTTGCAAGAGAAAATTCTATCCAACAGACAAGTACATGCAAGCTTTCGGTGTGTAGCACATAGATGTCCAATGGAATATAAAAGAACCAGCAGCAATTCGA
Source organism: Reticulitermes speratus (assembly GCA_021186555.1). NCBI lineage: Eukaryota > Metazoa > Arthropoda > Insecta > Blattodea > Rhinotermitidae > Reticulitermes > Reticulitermes speratus. The sequence continues at coordinate 16,875,807 of JAJKFL010000001.1, forward strand.
AGTTTGTTCCTAGAACTATGTAATAAATTTTCTGCCACGCTTCTTTTCCGGAACTGCTTCTTTAAAAAGCATCGCAGTGCAAAATAAGCGATGTAACTGGCCATTCTTGCTTTCAGTTCTGGAGCGAGAGATCAAAAGATGGAGGAAACTTAAGTGTTTAGACGGAAACTGATATTAGGTAAATCAAAGAAGGAGTCGGCTGGTGCAATAACGTATTTATTATTAGGACGCACTTCATGAAATTGGGAATTAAGAATGACAGAATTAATGACCGTCTATGACCAACTTCTATGAAGGAAGCGTAGGCTTTTCAGAGCTTCTAGGCGCCGGATTGTCGCTAACTCTAAGCGGATAATTTATGTGTAGACACGGATTCCTTTTCTGTTCACTCAAATCCTAAGCTCAACTAACTGTCATATATTCAGTGACAGTGTGAGGCATTTGAAGTCAATGAAAGCGAAAGAAATTCAAAGAGACTTGTTCCCGCCGGAAAAAGTCACCAGGTGGCAATTTTCTGGGCCAACCTGAATTCATGCCTGACTTCAAAATTTAAAACAAGCTATTGAAATCATCATTATCTTGGCTTATTTCCACAACTGGAAGAAATCATTTTTTTTTTTTGGTTCCTAAGTGGAAAACGTTTCCCTTGGTTTTCGAGCGCGGAGGACAGTAGCTACTCTACGGAGTTAAAAGAGATTCCAAATGTTGCACAGTGAATTAAACTATACCACGTTAAAGAAAATTTCAAGTCAAGCTTAAAATGACATCCGCTAAAACACATGACAGTCATGTAGAGGTTGCAACAAGCAGTGAGGTGCTACAAGGCTCAATGAATGTTGATCGATTAGATTCATTGCGTGTTGCAATTAAACTGCGGCAAAGAAACTACGATTGCTGGGGATAACACGGTGGAGTCGACTTGCCTACTTCCTCACTATGTTCTTGGACAGAAGCCTTATCTTGATTGAGGTAAGACAAGGTAAAGTTCAACCAAGAACAGGCCATGAAGGCCCAGAGGGGGAGGAGAGGTATAGTTCTACTCTTTCTTTAACCTCGGAGCTAGATGGGGGTGTATGGCCAACACCACGCCCCGGCCGCTTTACTCCGGGAAAGAGACCCAGTACCCATTTTACAAGAGGCTGGGTGGGCTCCAGGGCCGGTTTGGATATGTGTGAATAACCTCGCCTCCACCGACATTCGATCCCCGGGCCGTCAATCCCGAAGCGAGGCGATATACCGACTACGCAATCCCGACCCTTTTTCTTGACCTTGAGGATCAAAATTCCAGAAATTGCACCTTGTTAAATAAATCCTTCAAAACAGAAAAGTGCCATGCGTCGGGAAGCAGCACAATCGACAGTGACACAGCCACGGAGTGTCGGACGAGCAGAGCATGTCCCGACACACAATGGGGAGGATAATGCTGCTTCAGTGCCCGCCATCCCGAAAATTAAGTCTCAGACATACCACTGCCTTTGACAAAGAAACTTACGAATGTACAGTCTGGAAAGAAATGAGCGCACAAAGCCTCCATAATGTGATTACTTGTTAAAGAAAAAGGACCGAAAGTGATATGACACGTGTCCTCAGACATATTTTTCGAGACATGCATCGCTGTTAATGCTGCTTCTGTGTCAATTCGTGACAGCCTCGTAACTAATAAATCGGTTTTGACAAACTCGAAATATGATGTGAACATAATGGTATTGGAGGACACCCCACAGCAATACATTTCAGCTTTCTTTCCTTCTAAGAAAGACAATATATAGGATTTTAAGATTATCATACTCTTAGTGTTTCCCTCACTTCAACTATCGAAATCTGTGACTGCTCTTCATGACAGGTGGTAAGAGAATTGCCACTGGGTGGCCCCCGACCCGATGCATCGTAGTATCCTACAATCAGCCATAACGACATGGCGGACGCGCGCACATGTTAAGGCGGGAGCGACACCAGTCTCACCCTGTCGAGGGCATGGCACAGGTCTTGGGAAACTACGTAACTTGTACTATACAATATTTTGTACAGTATTAAATATAAATATGGCGGCCTTGCGGACATTTATTAACTGCATGCTTAATGATAATAACTAACAAGGCTATGCAGCTTGGCACGTGTTATCTGGTACTCAGCTAGACCATAAATATACCTACGCACGTTTATGAAACACAGCTTTTAGTTAACGGTAATGAATACACAGAAGATGCAAATCTTGGAATTCATATCTACCAAACACAACAAATAGATAATCCGCTTTTAACGTCATGTTCTTCACAAAATAACATACAACTACAATAAAAGTACTACTAAACATATTTAATTATAAAACTATATAACAGGCAATAGACTTGTTTTCTATTCGAGATTCTAATTATTGTTATGCCTCAATATTTAAATTTGCTAACTAAAGAAATTTCCTTTACTTAACCATCATGCTATGAAGATGATGGAGACGTGAGAGGCATAGAGCTACCCATTTTATAATCTGGTACTAGATAGCTCACGCTGTGGCAGCTATAATAACAGCGCTTCGAATACGAGATTAGGTAGGACGTAGGTGGTGGCAAGTTTAAAATATGCTCTTTCCGGAAATCAAACTCTGGTTGCTTACCTTGTAGCAAAACTCCGTATACTAGCAAAGTAGAAAGTAGGGAAAGGTAAAATCGTCCTGGGCACTCCATAAAGGCATAAGGGAAAGTGGAGGTATGGCTCCACTAATTCTTAAATCTCGGCACTAGGTAGTGGTGAATGGTCAGCTTCACATCTCGGTCCCTTTACCTCCGTGTAAACAGCCCCCCCCGCCGCACCCACTGAATAGAGTGAAGGTTATGACCACAGCCAGTCTGAACGCTTTGGAGAGATCATAAATCTCTTGCCCCTGCCGGTAATTGAACCACGTACAACCCGTAGCCTAGACACTATACTGATTATGCTATCCAGACTCCCAAAGGAGAAAGAAAAAGTGTCAAAATAGAAATACTAGAGTAACTGTGAAACAGAAAAAGAGACATAATGTTAAAGAGAAAAAGCAGGTGAAAGACTGAGATGTAAACCCACAATATGGCTCGTTTCCAAAATAGAAAAAGGTTCACGACCAAAAGGGAGATAAAAGAGTGGTAACGGAGGGGGAATTGAGTGAAAAATATGCCAAAATGTCGAGTTGGCATTGAGTGTGAGGAAAAGGCTCTTTTCATTCGGAGAGAGGAAAAGGGCGTATAAGGATTGAAACGAAATGGGGTGGCCCACAAGGATCGACCACCTCCTCTCCAAATCTATGTTACAGCAGTCGTTAGCACTGCGTTTTGTATGTACCAGAAGTTGGGCTACGGGAGGTGGCGGAGGGTGAAAAAGAGAGGGGGTTTAGAAAACAAACTTCTTTAAAACTTTAACTCAACCTGTCTTGTTGATTCTAGTTGCTTCTAGTTTTCGCCTGCTTTGGTGTTTCTTTGAAAAAAGTTTCCCCAAATATCGTGCTCAATAACACGACGTGGTAATAGAACCTTGGGATCTAGATCAATCTTACTGACAACCCCACAAGCGCAGGTTGATCTGATAACACAAAAATGTGAACTGTGTTATTTAGGCTAAGGAGCTGAAGGAGGAAGTTCAGAAGTTCGACGCTGTTTAGAGGCTTCGGATAACTTCCTTTGCTTCACCTTACATGAAATGCGTCTGAGGTTCACCCTGACCAGTATTGAACATGCACGCAACGACTGTCGCAGGGTGGTGGTTTATATTCAAGAAATCCCGAGTATTGTGCTCGACCGAGGTAGTACGGTGACTAGGCAACGGGCTGGAAGATTCGGGGTTTGGATCGGGGCAGGTGCAAGTGATTCTGTTTTCTCTAAAACGTTCAGACCGGCTCCGAGGCCCACACAGCCTCCTACGAAACGCGAACTGGGGGTTCTTTCCCGAGATAAAGGAGCCCGAACGTGAGGCTGAACACTCACTTCCACATAGTGCAGAGTTAAGAATGAATATAGTCGTATATCCACTTCCTGTATGACTTCATAACCTGTCTAAGGAGAACTTTATCTTCTTTACCTACTTTCTTTCAAAATGCTTACTTTGAACTCCCCTTATCATACTAAAATGTAAAGTTACCTGACGTCAAGATTCACATTAATAGACATGTGTACATTTAATGATGATTAAATACAGCTTGTGATTAGCACAATGGGGATAAGAGGTGTACTGATATGCGCAGCAAGCTAATGTATGGAGAGAGAACGGGAAAAAGGTATGGACAGCAACAGAAAAGAGAGAGAATAGGGAGGGAGAAAATGATGAAAGTAAAGGGTTGGTTAAGAAGCAGAACAGAGACACGATATATTGTGCCCAAAAAGTCGGAGTTCATTTGGCTAAGGTTTAAGAGTTTTAGCGCACAGTTATCCTCTTGTGGTGAGGAGGTCAGTGAATTCAATAAAGTATTTTGCATTTGTGTGAACAGAAGCCTCGCAAAGCTCTAGTCGAAGAGAATCTGAAGTCCTAAAGTCCCCTACTTCGAAATCACTGATTCCATGAAAGTAAGAGAAACATTTGAGCCATAATCCAGTTCCAACAAACAGGACCCTACACGACACAATATGCTACTCTTTGCTGCAGACTCCTTGCCCTGTATTATCGGTTTAACAACCTCCTGTGCGGCATATGGTTACTGGGCTTATCTGTACAATAACCCCTTGTAAGGTAGGCTATCCTATATGCTTCACCGCAACAAGGGCCCTAACCGCTATAAACCCCTTTCAAAGCAAAGCACTTCTACCCTGAATACCATAGTCTCCGTCGCAACAACTCCATTGGGAAAACGTACACCAAGCGGTACGTAGGGGTGAGCTGGGACGACAAGTATGTATCCCTTGAAAGGAGAGGTTTTACATGTAAGAGAGCCTGTACAGCGACTTTTCTCCGACTTACAATATTGCGGGCCTGTTCATGAGTCGCCGTTCACCGGTACTCTGTACGCCTACTTACTAATGAAATTAACTTCACATATTCATAAACATATCGCACGTAAAAATACTAATAAAATGTCGACAATCTTGATTAAAGTTATGTTCATGTTTAACGAAAAATTAATGTTGTTTCCAGTGTTAGACATATCACAAAAGTAACAGATTCTTCTTATATATCGCTGACCGACGACGGTCCGCGGCTCAGAGCTTGAAAAATACTGTTTTATGATAACAGGAACATAAGTCTAACAACAACAGTAATGAAAATGGTTGGGACTGGCAAAATAAGAACGGATATGGGTGGGAATATGTTTCATATCATAAGCGATAGTAACTCCACCTTTTACTGTGTCAAAATCTTCAAAACATTATTAATACGGACTCAATGTAGCCACACGTCCCTGTGGGCTGCTATCGATACGTGCTACGTACGTGAGTTTTATGAACAGGAACTACAGAGCATAATGAGTTAAACGAATGAGAAATTACCGTGCGCTGATGAACCAACTGGTTTAAGCAGAGCTCAGCTAGTTGCCAAATTAAACGTATTTTACGGAACTACAAGATTAATTACCGTGCCAACAAGACGGCCAATGGAACACATTCTGAAACAGGTGCAAGCAGTCCACACCGCGACACCGTATTTGTTTAAGATCAATTGTAATATTATCTTTCATATGGGCCTTGGTCTGCAAAGTGGTCACTTTTCTCGTTTAGACGTCCATTTTCAACGTACCTCATTTCCCAAACACATGCTACAATTCTGCCATTTCGTCTATCCAGACTTTAACACATAACACGAATTATGATCCTCAAGGCTATGTAAATTAGTTTTTCGGCACTTTGTAAACTCCCATCGCCCAGAAACCATTGTTATTTCACATCGCATAAGGTCTTGTGCTCTTCTCTAATAAAAAGTACTAACTTGTAAGATATAAATAAACTTTGTGATTTTTATACACACTGTCGGGACGGCTATGAATTTCTGATGGCCAAAAAAGTATAACCAGCAGACTTCTCATCTTGTCTGCCCTTAAAGCACAGACTTCGCGTTTGCAGCGAACAGCGCGTGATGACGCGTTGATATACTTGCAATGCCAGTGCCTGACGTATTCAGGAGCATCACAGAAATAAATGGGCAGAAATGTCCAGCACTAGATGACAAGTCCTACAGCGCGTTGGTCAGTACTAGGCCGTCTCCGGCTGCACGTAATAATCTGTTGTAGACAAATTGCAACAAAATTCCAACTGACAACCACAGTTCAGAAGTGACATAATTAACAGACAAGTTTTGTTACCTATATGGTATGTTCCTGCAAATAAATTGGTTCGTGGGACGGAGTAAGTGAATTACCGGAGTGAGCGAGCGATCAGTCGAAGTGACTGGAGTGAATTGGTGAGATAACCACGGAGCGGGTTGCCTGTAATACCCGCTACACAATTAGAAACCGATCAAAGAAAACATGCTGAATTAACCAACAAAATTACACGCAGTAGGATACCTTGCTGATAAGCTAACAATCTTTCATGTCACATAGATATTTTCATACTTTATGGAACATGAAAATTCTAGTTTTTTTTTTTGTGGCGCGTCCCAATCGGGCCTAGGCTACCTCGCTGTTGAGGTTGCTACAACCCACAAAATTAGATACACACCAGTAAAACTCCTCTGAACGAGTGATCAGCCCGTCGCAGAGGCCGCTACCTACACAACACACAACAAACACAAGAGACGAACATCCATGTCCTCAGCGTGATTCAAACCCGCGATCCCAGCACTCAAGTGACCGCACACCTACGCCTTCGACCGCACGGCCACCGGGACCGCCCACGAAAATTCTATACCATGTTAGAACAGCTCAGAACAGAAATATGTCATGACCGATATGAATACATTCCACATACTCAGGCACAATACATTTATCGTAATTCTACTCTCACCACACCCCGCACCACTTTGACGTCACAAGCAACCCTTCTGCTCAGGTCTTCTAACGCTCTATACTTATTTCTCACCACACCTATGCGTGTCATATGACCCACCTATCTCTCATTCCGTCAATTAAAAATTTAAAAAATACACACCAAGACTGGAGGGCGTGCCTCTGTGGCGGATAGCTTTTTTTTAAACACTCGCAATTCTGTTCGGGAATTCATATGTCACTTGACTTGGATGTTCTTTTGAAGCATATCCAAATGCAGTAGTATACACATAAACTATTTCAGAGGGAAATGAAATGGTGTAAGACTAACCCCAAAACAGATAATTTTATCACGAATTATGGCCGAAAATAACATCAAGAGAGAAGAGATAACAATTTGGGGAAAAAATATGTAGCCTTTTTCAAATCACTATTCATGACATCATCTCGAGAGACTGACTGGTCATTAAGAAAATCCTGGGTCAAGATAAAGCGTAACACTGAAGAAATAGGTACCAAGTACCACCACAGTACGAGTTCACATCGATACACCCTTAATACTACTGTGGTCTAATAAAAGGTGCAGCATCGCAGACCTTATATGGCCTCTCGTAACAATGTGGGAGAACATTACAAATTATTCTTAAATAGATTCATAATCCACTGTCCATCTCAGATACCATCAGAGTACACTTATCGGTAACTGTCTACGTACCAGCGCAATTACCCAGAAGAAGCAACCACTAGCAACGGAAGAGAAGGTGTCGTTCGGCTACTAAAACTATAACTTTAAACCACTTTACGTCTGTCACGTGTTGTACTACACATCTTGAAAATTGCGATCACACCGTTCAGTACAGCATAAACATAATCAAGTAGTTCCATCTTAAAGGTTTATATACAAACTATGGATATGTATAATACGTAAATTTATCACTAACGACATACGTCAATCTATATAACATGAACGTTGCTCCTAGTGACTAGTGAAGAGTTGATATATTTTAAATAATCACTTCCACCAAAACAAGTTCCTTCACCACAAGTTATACTTGAGAAAAGAAAATTTACAATTTCAGATCTATGAAACAATTGTTTGTTAAGTTCAGCGAGAATAGGTACTAAAATATTATTTAAAAGGCTTTTATAAAAACACGCGTAATATAGACTAAAAATGGATGTAAACTTCATTAGTTTCAGTGCAACTCTTGTACCTGTCTCCTTGATTATGGTCTTTGACTGAACGCGACTTGTCGGAGCTTTAATGAAAATGGTATCATTTTCACCCGTAGGTGTACTTTTATGGATAATATTTAATGTATATTAAAATTGTACTCATAACTAATTAAAGCTTACTCGGTCTTAAAATGTCAAAAACGTAATATTCACTTGCAATTTAAAATATTAAACGCAACTACTTTCGCAGTTTTAAAACAATATCAGCAAAATGCATTACTAAAAATTTCTGAGAAATGTTTCAGAATCATAATATTGTCTTATAACAGAACAAATTACTTACAGTAATATGCATCAATACATCCAAACTGACGCTCAACTGCCGGTTTATAAACATCCAGTTTACATCGTATTATGTTATTTCTGCAAGTTACACAGCCTGCTGCTTATTATGTTAGCACAGAAATTTTGTAAATTGACTCCACCACATTTTGAATTCTCTGACATAGGCGGTTCTTCAGTTCATCTTTGGTATAATAAGAGCCGATGGGCAATTTCAGGAAAATGATCCAATTTCTTTGCAGACAAATCTGATGGAAAGGAAATTTGCATGCGAATATTTCGTTGCGGGCGGGGGACGGAGAAGATGTATAGGCCTAGTATTCCTTACTGCGAACCTCTAAAGCCACTGTTGCATGCCAAATGTCTTGCAGTAAGGAACAAAACTCAAGTTCATTTCCATGGAAATTCGTGCAGTGTTACCGAGATTAAAGTGTTCCGACGCAGACTGGTATGAAAGGCCCACGCACACAGGACACGGCACGACATGACATTATGACAAAAGACAGTACCACACGAAAGAGATACTGCCTACACGATCCTGTTACAGATTATAGTCTTGTAAACCTCTACAGTACTTAAAAATTTAAGTTACTAGTTCTAAAAAAAATATCCCCCCCAATTACAATAAAATGCAATGTAATGAAACAAAATTCAGGGCTAAATTCAACAAAGTTATGCGTCATTGAATGTTCTGTATGTACACAAATAATGACTGTTTATTCTACGAACATAATGAACCTCACATAAGACTTTCATGTAAAACTACGGTCATTCAAATTTAAAGAAAGTGGTAAACACATTTATTACGATGCCAACATTACATCACAGACCATATTACTTAAAACAATACGACAATCTGAAAATTGCTTTCTTGTGCGGATTCTGAAAATTTATTACCGTGCTCAAAGCACACCGCATCCTCGTTGAAGTGAATCTTCACACCTTGTTTCGTTCGCATCAATTTTATCTTCAACTTTCACCAGAGATTATAAGGTCCTAGAAGAGATACAATTTATAAGCATCTATATATTTCAGTATGTTTATTACAGTGCCCAATCACAACTTTCCTTTTGTTTAACCATATCCATACCAATCATACTAGTTCAGATATGGAAAGTGTGCCGGGCGCTTTTGAATACAGCTAAAAATGTTTCGGGCCCCATGAAAATAGGGAAATGTCTTAAGTAGCTGAAGTACTAATAGCTTCTTAAGACTCCGCTCATTAAGTAAAGAATACACATTTCTAAAATACATTAACCCTTTAAAGATCTAATAAAAGAAACAGAAACCTATGATATAGATAATAAAAAATAGCATACAAAAATGACAAATGTTTTACTTACGTACGCCATAACTGCCAGGACTACGTAGCATCGGTGGTAAATGAACGCAATTTGAATATGCAGCGTGGTAGGAATGATGACAGGGAAAAACTGAAATATTGGGATAAAAGCTGCCCCAGTGCCACCTCCTCCTCACAAATCCCACACGCATGTAAAAGGGAAAGTCGTGGATGAAGTGAGAAATGCTTTATTTTGAGGAGGGAGAGGAATTATCTAATGTTGTTCAATGACTAACGTTTATACACGTCATATTTAAAAATTAAATTTCCGTGTCATAGAGAACAGAATGTAGGCTATCTGTGTTGTAATGAATAATCAGTAAAAGTTCTTAGGGATATAACTGATGTTTATTGTGACAGTCACACCAAACATATAAACACACTATGTGACAAAGGCAGACTTTGTTCGTGGTACATAGCCTACATTAACTACTGGACTTTAAAGGTTTAAGTTGTGTAATTCTCAGAACTGGGGAACCGAAGAACCAAGACTTGAGTTTCTCCAGACAGCGAACAAAAGACAGCGTCTTTCAGCTTTGACGCTGCGTATCCTGGTAGAAGTTCATCAAAGTTACGGTGAAACATACAGCCCCCATCTTCATTTAATTTCTGCCTTGAAGATGTACGCAATATTTTACTCACAAACGTCTGTAACCAGTCTATAGCACGTCACTTCCGAGTCGGCAGCAGTCGTGACACATAAAGCTGTGACTGATTTCCAAATATGTAAAGATAAACAACTGTCGAAACATACCGCACTCCTATATAATCCACTTTTTATCGCATTCCTTCTAATAATCACTAGTGGCTTCTGTTGTGGACGAATATTCAAATCCATTTCAAGCCCCCAAGTTGCCTTCGTGTATAAATACTGTGTGCTGCACACAAACCCATGAGCTAACGGTGTTCGGCCATGCGTTTATTTAACGCTTGTAACGCGGGCACCCTTCAACTCCGCATTCAGGCAAAAGGTTGGCAGGAGAGGGAGGACATCTGGAATCAATATCGGGTACGTGACAGGCTGGCAGATGACCCCGTGGGTTTGCGACCCATGTCAAACATTGGAATGCGTTGACCTACAGCAGCAATCAATGGAACTATTTTAACACCGCGAGAAACAGAACACTGCCCGGCACGTGACCAGAATACAATATAATGTTGTACCCATCATTTCCTTTCCACCTAGCCTTTCTTCTATTCATTGTTTCCTTCCTTTTTGTCTCTATTTTCCACATTCTTTCGTTCCTACAACTCTCCTTGTTTCTCTTCTTCTAATTTACTACATCATGTTCTTCGCAGGTCATTTAGATCATTTTACTTTCTTTGCGTTATCTGTGAGCTTTTGAAGGTTTTTTTTATACGGTGAAGGGCCCCGCAGCAGATGCTACGGACGCACCACAGCCTTAAGGCTTTTTGTGCAACCCTATGATGAAGATGAAGATGAGCAGTTTTTTTACCAAGTTTTACAAGTAATGGAGCACCAGTGGAATGAAATCGACAGGGGAAAACCGACAACTAGGAGAAAAACCTGTCCCACTGCCACTTTGTCCACCATAAACCCCACATGGACTGACCCGGGATCGAACCCGGGCCTCCGCAGTGAGAGGTCGGCGACTAACCGCCTGAGCCATGGCACGGCCTTTTGAAGGTTGAAGTAATTTTAGATAATTCAGTACCAACACTTTTAGTAACGCCTGCCAGATATGGTTTTGTAATATTATCGCACGGTTCTTGCTCTTAATCCTACAAATACGAGTATATCCAACATATAATAATGCACCAGATCTGTACTTGGAACACAAGTATCATTTCTTAAACACAAGAGCAATTTTTTTCGTTGTAACACTTCGATGAGTATTTCCATTCTAAAGTTTCATTTCATAAAAGTGTACCTTTAAATCGAAGGCACTCAACAGCATAAAATATATAACAAAGAACTCTTTTAAAAAAACGGTGCCTTAAAATCGACTTAATTAGTTTTGTGTGATTTGCTATTCTCCAGGTTGACTTATAAAACGTAACAAGAAAGCTGAAGCTTTCATTCTGCTCCTTTTCAAATTCCGCAGTGATTGTATTTGTCTTAAATTCAGATCAACGCCCAGAATTAAAAAATCCTAAAAACGGAAAGCTTAGGCTAAAATCCAATTCCAGTGAAACAAATCGGATAAAGAACCAATCGTGTTTATTTGTTGTTGGCGCCGTTCATAAGTCTATTTTCCTGCTAACGCTTAGAATAAACAGCTGCCCCAATCTTGAGGGTCGAACTCGACACAATCTCAAAGCGCACCGCCATTGCAATAATTTAAGCCAACTCTTTAGGTTAGGCTTAAGAATCACGCTCAAAAAAGTAGATATATTTGTAAGCTTGCAGTGCATTTAATGTCACCTTGGTAGTACGAGTTCTTCCTAATAAGCTGACAGTCACTCCGCTGATCAATGAATTCGTCACTATTCACAAGAGCCAAGAAGTCCATTAGCTCCTTCACAACAGTAATCCACCAGGTTTTATTCTGGTACGTCTGAATCAAATCCATATCCACTCTCCACGTTTGTTTAGACTACATTTTAACATTTCCCTTCCATTTACTCCTATGTCTGCCAGCTGGTCACATTCTTTCAAGTCCTCCGTTTTTCCTGCACTGCCCATCATTCGTAACATAGCTACATGTCTCACACATCTCCATACTAATGGTGCCGGGATAGCTCAGTCACAATAGTGACAAGGCTAAGGGCTCGAAAACTGAGGAATCGTGCTTCAATTTCCAGCAGAAGCAAGAGATTTTTCTCCTCTTGAAAACACTGAGGTCGCTTAAGAAACCCACAAAGCCTCCTATTCAATGGGTAGACGGAGCTGTTTCCTTAGGGATAAGGCGGCCGGGACGTGAAGCTTACCACTCACCTCCATCTAATGCCCAGATTAAGAATCCACCTTCCCGTATGCCTTAATGGGACAACTTTACCTTTGCCAGGTATTCCCTCGTTCCTCAAGTGCAAATATTATCCTCAGAGTCATTTTCAGTCACTCTGAAACGAAACCAAACTCTAACGACGATTATGTCGGTAATGTAGTTAGCTGTCTTACCGCTATTATTTGGGGCCTATAATAACACAAGTATAATATGGCAGTCTTCAGAGATGTGTTGAACTGGACTTTGGTAAATGGGTACCAAACATCTGGAGGGATCTGCCAACTTCATCCTCAAGGTAGTAGAAATCTGAATATGATTTGCATTTTATGTCAAGTGTTTTCTCGTTTATTTAAAAAAAACCCACACAAAAAGCAAATTTGCACTTTTGCAAAGAAATTCTGTTACTCAGCTTTAAACATAATAATTTACGTTTTTAAAACTCGTGTAGCTGGAGACTTAATTTAAATTTTGCATATCAGAACGATTCTGCAAACAGTGCCATCAGCAATATACTCCGCGTAGCCTCCTTTGTTAATTACTGCAATCTCAGCGACTTGTAGTTACTGAGCACTGTTGCCGCCCGGCTTCGAATGCATAGCGTGAGTCTACTAAGTTTGTACTGATTCACTAACATCTAATTAATTTAATTTTCCTTCTTAACAGTTTCTGCATTTAACATCAAATCCAGCAATATAATTACAAAGAAATTTACTCATATTGCGACGGATGTGACTAGCATGCTAGACGTATAACTTAGTCTTCCTTGACCTAATGTACCATGATATGAAGAAAACTGATGATTGGAGGTAAAAAGATCGGCGCACTCTTAACATCGGAATTAGGTGGACGTCAGTGATCAGTTCCACGCTCCCCCAATTTACATCAATACATACTAAACAGGAGATGTGTGGGACGGGAAATCAACCTATGCAGTGCTTCAAATTTAAAGCCCCTGTCGGAGACAGAACACTGATCGTCCATCACCGAGACACCCATTTTATTGACACAGCTACACAAAGAAGTAAAAATGCATATCGCGGCCTGATTTTGTAGGGAAATCAAAGTTAATACTGAAGTGTTATAAATGAATGGTAGGCCCCCTAAGTTAGGCTTATACGTATAAGGAACAGTGAAGGGTTACAATGTTTAGAAAGGCTTTCGGACATTCAATTGCATACAATTCCCTTTAACATATAAATAAACTTTTTTTACTCAAGCAACTAACTAACTAACTAACACTCCATGGAGCAGAGTCCTTCTTGAGAAGCTAACAGGTCCTCAGTTAGCCAAGAAATTCCCCGCATTTTATGGAACCCGAAAGTTCATTACCGCATTCACAAGAGCCCGCCACCTGTCCCTATCCTGTTCCTCAAGCAGCACAGTGTGAAAAAGAGGAACTTCGTACGAAGAAGTTACAGTCACTGTAAATTGCTGACTATAAACTATTTATGATAAACAAAAAACAGTTTGGAAGATGGAGGTTGAGCGTATTGCAAGGTCTTCGGGTATCTGCCTGGACAGACTGACGAATACCTCCGTGAACTTCATTCAAACTGGCGGGTATCATGGTTGAATTTTGAGACCAAACCTCACGGATAAATTATTGTATTCAGCTTCTTAAGAACTACGGTTGTTGACACCAAGGCTTACCTCAGAAGCTCTCTGAGCATACTATATGAACTGAAAAGTCGGCAGCGTTAAAGATTAGGCACTATTCACAAAGCAGTTCGAGCCATAAATGGAATTATATAAATATAACATTAAACTCTTCCTGATATATTTACATATCCAGACACTAGATATAACGCTGTTAAATCGTGTTAGAAGGGACTGCAGCTGTGTGTCCTAAAAGCATAGTATATTTCCTTCTTTAGTGTCTGCGTGAGTGTCTTTACAAAATAAACAACATTTAATGGAAAGCTATACAACACAGACAGCCAAGCAGTAACTTAACTACTAAGAGTAGTGGCTTCCCAGCACATAAAATTCAAATGGTTGAATATAAGAAGGAAATCGCGCCATTCAGACGCGGCGCAGAGCTAACGCAACCAACGGTTATAAACAGCGAGTTCTTGAGACCTTCCTGACAGACACATTGGTACTTCATGGTGCTTCTTAAAGCTAGTGATATGGAAAATGTATGCCAAAACTTTTAGGCAAGTTCGCAAAATTGCGAAAAGCGATTATTAGCTTCGTCATGTTTTCTCTGTCTGTCCGTCTGTCCGTCCTCATGAAACAACTCTGCACCCACTGGACGGATTTTCATAAAATTTGATATTTGAGGATTTTTCAAAAACCTGTCGATAAAATTCAATTTTCATTAACATCTGAAATGAAAAACGGGTACTTTACATGAACACCATGTACCTTTATGATAATATATCACTGAATTATTTTTAGAATGAGAAATGTTTGAGACAAATTTGTAGAGAAAATCACAACACACACTTTATGTTCAATAATTTTTTTCCAAAAATCGTGCCGTTTATGAGATAACGTGGAAAAATATGGTGCACCCGACAGGCCACAGATGACAATATAATACGGCGCATGCGCTTTGCATGCTGGATAACTAATGATACAGACACACACTTAGAATAAACAATACTTACTGTTTTTCCACGGCAAAAACGGTTACGCGAACGCGCCTCAATATTACGTTTATACGTACTTTGCCTGTCTTCTTATTTAATGCCAAACTATTTCCGTGTACTTTCCTTGCTCCATTTTCTCTCCACGTATACAACGTCAGTTCATTTTCACGTTTAGAATTCGACAAACGTTCCATGTTTCATTTGTTCAAACGTCTGCCTTCTCAATTAGAAATTCGTCGGCTGAAGACGTACAAAATTAAAACGTACATTCCCACAATATTATAAGTGCTTTAGTGACATCTAAATATATGCTAGCAACATTAATGTTAACGTGTAATTGTTTCCCAAACCGGGTTTAGGACAGTTCGGTTGAATAAATTATTATATCAATTTAATTTGGTAATTTCCATAAGAAGAGAGAATTCACACCATCGAGGCTCAATACCAATTTCTTTACACTACCACCACCACAAAAACAACAACAACAACCACACAATCGTAATACCAGAACTGCCGCTTCCTACATGAACATCAGCGTGGAGAAATCAGATTTGTCGGTCTTCCAGTAAGATGCTGGAACAGGTCAAGGAGTAATACGGGGAAATGTGGTTATAAGCACGAAAGCATTTCACATATCTTCAGTAGTGAAGATGACCACGGAATCTCTCAGACTGTGAATTACATTTGCGAAAATACTTCTGATAATTGGATAAGCAACCCACCTGACATCGGCTCGGGTATTCAAATGTCAGTTTCCCCTTGTCTCTGCATATTACGTTAAATTCCTTCCATCAGTTATGCTCTGTATTGAAGCCAACAGAACTTCTTACTTCATGTGCCTACTGGAAGATATAATGACTAATGGAATGCGCTCAGAAATGCCGGCGACACCAGACATTTCACGCAGTAAAGTCTCGTCTATGCGAACCGCAAGGTCCACAACAAATCAAGTTAACTTCGTAACAATTTATTCAATTTGAGGTGCAGCATATTCGAAGACAAAAGCAGTGTCGCGGTTTCACATATATTTCCATTCCACGCCACATGCTCAGCTTACTGCAACGTCAAATCTACTCTATCCACTTATTTTCATTTAGTAAGACGTTAAATTTCGTGTAGCTGTTCAGAGATTCTTAGATTCCAGGGAAGTCTTGTGAGATTTCAAACTAAGATAAAAACGGGAGTAGCGACTAATACCCTCAGACCAACCCAAGAATACATTCCACAAACACCCATGCTAAAGAACTCATTTCGAGAAAATCTGTTTTCTGCTACGAATACTAGGTGACGGACGGAGGCCAGTAACCGAGCAAAACTTAAGACAGTTTTAATATGAATAGTTAATTCCTCATTTATCCAGCCTTCTGAATTCAGTCCGACAGCGACATATTATTACTATTATACATCCACACAAATAAAGAACGATACCAGTACAAAGGAATGTCAAGCTTCTCCAAGCGAACGATGAATTTACTGCGTATGTTGAGTCCACGGTCATGAACCAACGAAAAATAATGAAATTTTATGGGATCAGAAAAGTAAATAATACTTAGTATCCTTCCTAAAATAAAGACAATATGTCTTGTATGTACCACAAATTGGATACTTTTCAGACACTTTGTTAGCCTAACCATAACCAGAGACATTCATCCCTGTTAGCCTTCCATCTCACCCCTTCTCTACATTTTATTACATAAGTGCTCTTTACTTTAAACGGTGGATTTGTTATGTCTAACATGGAGTAGCGGTTGGTTGGTTGCTGGCTTACTTGCTTGGTTATGTGGTAGGGGGTTTTGGGACCAAAAGTTACACATTCATGGACCCCCATAATCGAATATACGTCGTTCCCTTCTCCTCTGTAAGTTTTTGCCGTAGCAGAAGTCCAGTTGACTGCGACTCCTGTTTGTATGTGGTCCAAAGAAAAAGATTTTAAACTCACATTTACGAGTCCGCATTTTTCTGCAGCGTTCAACAAGGATTTCTTTTTCTGAAAGGACTCATTAGGACTATCAGTCAGTGTCAGGACAGCTGTGGTTACTTCGACTCTTAGCTGCCAATGTTTGTAAGTACTGCAGTAACTGACTGCAGTGTTTTAGCGTCGGATGAGGTAAGAATAAAGTTATATACGCCTACCGTAATTAAACAATTGATGTAGCTGAAATACAAATGTAACTTCAGGGCAGACGCTGTAATACCTGAAGAAAGGATACCGATAGCCTCAATCCAGAGGGATGCGAATGCCAACGAAAATTTAAAGTAGGTGCCTCTATAATACGTACATAGCAGCACTATTCGTAATGAAACAGAGAGAAACAAATCGCAACATATCGAATTTCTTTTACAATTTAGGCAGAATATGTATCAATGTTTAGGGACCTGAATTTCACCGAAAGACTCATTCTTAACCTGGTTTACCTCGCAGAAAACACAAAACCTTTCAAAAACTAAACAGTTGATGATATTAATGACAGCTGTTTATTGTAAGAATAATGCTATGTAGTAGTGTAACAACTGACGTACAGATTTCAGAAGTAGGCTAAGTTAAGTAAGACTGCCGAGACAACACTAGATAACATGACTAGCAACAGACTGTGAAACCTACACCTGGACGCGTGACCTCCACACACGCACCAGGCCAGAGTTACGGAAAGCGGAAAATTACAAAGTCTGCTCAGAGATTTTTCATATAAAACAACCAAATTCAATGAACAATCTAAAATCCGACTTCTTCATGATCTCTTCTGCCCTTGTACACCTATTTGTCTCACACCGTATGTAATTCTAGGTTTTCCATTTTAAATGGTAAGTATGAGTAATATAAATTAAAACATGGACCATTTTTGTCTCTGTAACAATATTATCTTGGCGGTTAAGTAGTTCTGAAGGTAAAACAAAAAAAAAACACAGGGTCTCTCACATGCTCAAATACCATTTCAGAAATTCAGCTAAAATCCTTTAGTTAGGTTTGAGTGGAATACACCTGAGTCGTTATAACCCCACTGACAAGTTTCATTTGTTGTGATGATCAATATTCCAGCTAAAAAGTCACTAGAGTTTGGTTAGTCCAGTATCTCAAACGCGGTGTTCTACACAACCCCGAAGGGCCATAAAGTTGCGTCAAGGCTTCGACATAAACTTTTGTTACACTTTCAATTCTGTATTCTTCATGAACATTTTTGTTTTCAGGCAACCGCTAATGCGATAACAAGATGATCTGAGAGACATAAATCCATCAAATACAGCACATTTCTTCATTACATTGATTAAGAGCATGTGTCCTAACAAAGTATAGAAAACAAAATATTTCCCGTTTAGACAGAAGAAGAATGTCAATTTCTAACTTGGTTAGCCATCTTCCCATTATCGAATTTCTCCTCACATATTTCAAAGCGCTTCGGTCTTAAATTTGTATCTTAATGTCCACCAGAATGCCGCACTTAGATTTTCAGGATTTCTAAAAACTCATAAAAATTTTACGATGTCAATATGAAACAAGACAGGTAACCATTGCAGCCATGGAAACGCAACACTACTTTCCCTTCATATTTCTGTTGACCTAAATGTAGCTGCCAACAATATAAAAGTGTTCAGTATTACTACTGAAATGCAAGAATGGGTTCCCTTTGCACTACTGTAGAGCTACAAAATATTTCGTACTGCTGTCAACAATATAAACTTACTTAGGTGTTCATTAAAGTGCTCGAGAGTGTTGTCCGATTTTAACCAAATCTGGAGATTCTCGACAGATTTTCGCAAGGGCCCTTAATATCAAATTTCAAGAAAATCCGTCCAGTGGGAGCGGCGCTGATACATGCGGAAAGACAGACATTACGAAGCTAATAGGCGCTTTTCGCGACTTATGAGAACGCGCCTCAAACCAGGCTTACCTTGGTGCCATCAGGTGGTTGTGACAGGAATTACGTGACTTCCTTATATTATCCATTACTTAACCCATCAGCCTCATATTAAGTGATGAATTGATGTGCTCGTTTAAAATGCATGTTGAAAAACACGGAAAAGCTTCATTTTAGTACTTAACTCTGAAATTCTGTGTCATATTAACTTACCTGCATTTTAGAGATTTATTTCTATCCTGACGATGGTCGATATCTAGACCGAAACACGCAGCTTTTAAATAAAAACACAGTTGTGTTTGACTATTTAATATTGTTATGTGTCGTATTCTTCCTAATCATTAACATCCCTAGACAGGTACTATACGACAGATAGCATTAGATATAAAGTACACAAGTTATCCTTATTTCAAACGCAATTCAGTTTTACTTATAGCATTATACAAAATTCAAACAAACTTTTCATTTTATTTTCTTCCCGTCAATATGTCACCAAATACTAAGCCTTTCACTGCACAATAATACTGCAAGTAATTTCTACATTGCTGTCGCCTACGTTGAAGGCAACAGTGTGTTTCCTAAACACTAAATATGATAAATAGTACAGTATATTTCCAGTCCGGCAACGCGGTTGCTGTAGACCAAAGCAGACAGGGTTTAGCACCTGATATATTGCGACCTCATGCGAAAGCTCTAATCTCTTTTTCTCTGCCCTCTTCCCCTTCTTCCCTTCTACACCACAACTTCTAGCGGAGGTACTGTCACAGAGAAAACACTAGGGATAGATAGAAAGATAGAGTTGTATTCTACGTGATAGCAATACAGGACTGGCAGAATTGTAGTCCCCCTGAAGCCCTGAACTATTGGACGAAACGATCTCTGTTGAACAAACATACGTTACTCTGTACGTTAAGCTTGTTGTCAGATTACAGCACCCATATGACTGGAAATGTACAGGGACTAGACCGAGGCAGCTTGGTTTTGCGGTTTACATGCAACCAGAAATTAATTTTGGAGCAGATTAGTGGGAAACTTGCAAATAAGTTTGCTTATATATTAGGTTCCCTCGGGCATTATTATGCCTTTATGGGAAGATACACCGCAAGCGAATTTCAATTACTGTTCATACTATAAGTGATCCCTGCACTATCCGACATGCAGAATCCATTTTGCTCCAGAGACAGTCGAAAATCCCTAAAGAGAAACATAATGTTTACTTCATGACAGCGTAACTACTTAATATCTATAGCCTATACGGTTTTGAAGCTAACTCTTCCCGACGTCCTAACACTCCTACTGTTTCTGTTTAATGGGGTTTGATGAACTTCCTTGTTAATGTACAACATGTCTTCAACTGTGATTAGTCTGCTTAGTAAAGTGGCGATTATTATAATTGTGTATAATAAATTGCTTCATACGAAAAGTATAACATTTGTTTCGTTTTACGGTTTGGTTTCTTTCTTGCTGGTTTTGCGGATATTAAAGAAAACTATCTCGCTAAATCAAAACGGTATGGTTTTTATAGGTTTAGCAGATATGGGGAGGGACACACATCAATCCAGGGGTTCATATGGCTACTTATAATTTGAAAGGCAAGTAATACTATAACAAGGAATCACTGTTGTTAAAACATTCGTGTTCAAATGTTTGCCGACAGCGATGTGAAAGGCATGGTGAAGCACAAACCGTAAATTCAGAGACTTCAAAACTTAA
Source organism: Reticulitermes speratus (assembly GCA_021186555.1). NCBI lineage: Eukaryota > Metazoa > Arthropoda > Insecta > Blattodea > Rhinotermitidae > Reticulitermes > Reticulitermes speratus. The sequence goes on from JAJKFL010000001.1 coordinate 16,896,614, forward strand.
ACCAAAAACATTCGTGAGTCTCAGTTTGGATGGAGGACAGCCACAAAATGTTATGAGGCAGTGAACGTCCATCGAATAACAGACGAGTTCTACAGAAGCCCTTTGCCAACCGAATACCTATATAAAAACACGTGACAAAAACAACGAAAATAAGCAAGTAAGAACCTTTATTTTACACATTGTTGATACGAAATTATCCACTTATCATATTTATTCTGTCTAAAATTCACAATATCTGATATATGTACAGAGCACCGAACTACTAAAAACTCCCCTACACTCAGCGTGACACATACGCAACGTCAACTAAAATACATTCGTATCCAACGCCTAAGACTCCACTTTCATATAATGTTAATATATATATATATATATTTAAAAACAATATAATACAGTTACTTAATACACTTGCCCAGTTCACCCATTTGTTTTTACACTTTTAAATGTTAAAGATATATATCTCCCAAAACATAGTAAATAGTTAGCTACTGATGGACCGATGTATTTTTACAATTTATTGCAAAAAATGTAAAACTTGTGAAATCCCGCAAACATAAAACATGATGATACAAGATATGTTGCATTTTTACCTCCTTTTTAACTAACTGTATAACTAGCCGGATGATGGTCAATTTTTGACCGAAACACGTAGCTATCGCAAAAGCACAGTTCTGTTTGACGAATCATTGCAAGTGTTGTTATCGTAAGTTTAAAGCATAGCGGGATGAATTCCACCAAGTCACTCGTTGCATAAATGTTGAGCTATGTATCACTTTTTTTTTCAAAATAAGAGATAAATAAGTCTAGTTAGCGCCTGGGCTACGACCCAGACGGCCGAGGGAACAATTTCATTCCAGGCGGGGCAGTACTGAGACAAAACCGAATTCCTATCAAATGGGCACCGTAGATATGGCGACCGGCCCATAAAAGCTGACGACCCATCACCTTCATCCAATGCGTATTGCTATACATAAACTCCTCCATATGTCTTCGTCTCGACAAACTTGATTAAGCACAGGGAGAATTTCACAACTTTAAATTTACCTCATACGGTCCCTTTCCTCGTGACAAAGACTGTAAACGACAAATTCCATTGGGGTGTTCTTGTGAAATTAATGGTTAATCAAGCAGTCAAGAAATTCCCCACATTTTACGAAACCAGAAATTTCATTTCGTGTTCACAAGCGACATTCTCTGACCCCTCCCCTCAGAGTAATGCATCCCGTCCTGCGCCCATCCATTATGTTTCTGTAATATCCACTTTAATATTATACTCCTACCTAATACTAGGCCTTCCTGGTGGTCTCTCTCATTCAGATTTTGCAACCAAATCCTACAGTTACTGTTTTTATTCGGAGTGCGCCTCAACTGCCCCGCCCGTCCCATCCTTGATATTATCAATCTAATATTATTTGGCGAGCAGCAGAAATCACGAAGCTCTTCACTGTGTATCTTTCTCGCACTTTGTGTTATTTACTTCCATTTACATCTAAAACTGTTACTCGCGCTCTGTTCTCAAACTTCCACAGTTTAGTTCTTCCTTTTAATATAATAGACCGTCTTTGACAGTTTTGCAATAAAGATGTGCAATTTTAGCTCTTTATATTTTCATCTTTATGAATTTAGATAGGAAAGGAGACGACAAAAGATTCCTGACCGAATGGTGGGAGGCATTATATGAATTTAACCCGCCTCTAATTTCTTTGTGCATGCAGTTTTAACTTGTTAGTGTCGTTCCCAAGTATTTGAACTCTGTCATGTTTTTAAGGGATTCACTAGGTGCCTTCATTTCGTAATTTTGTTCTGCACTCTGATCACGAGACATTAACATGTGCTTAGTGTTACCCCTATTCACTGCTTGCTAGGAACCCATAACCCTTTTGTGTTTTGCTTTACAGAACTCATTCTTCCACCCAATAAAACATCAACAACGTCGACCAGAAGATGGTATGTACCACTCATTTGCACTCCCTCATGGTTCTCTTGGACCTTTCTAGTGGCTTATGATAATGCAAACTTGGAAGGGAATGGTGATAAATTTTCTCCTCATTTCAGACCATTCTGAACAGGAAATGTATTAGATAAATATTTGCCTATCCGGACGTTCCTACAGGTTTCACTTAAGCAAACTTTTATGAACCCAACTAGTTTCATGAGTATACAAAACAGAGTAGCAACATCAACGTAAACTTCCATCAAAATGGAATTACGGGCTTTCTTGTTGTCTCTAAGTATCTGAAGTATTCTTAACGTGATTAATCACCGTTGTATTTTATTCCTACGTTATATTACAAAACACAGTTTACACAATACATATGCAAGTTTTCCAGGTTACTAGTTTCGGCTTTGTTATAAGCTATCATCAGACCTTTTTTAATTAAGATCTCTTGATTAAAAAGGTCTTGTTAACAAAATCGAAACAAATAACCTGGAAAACTTGTATGTGTGTTGGGTAACACTGTTTTTTAAAAAAACATCTAAAGTACCGATGCATTTTATCCCTCGTTCTATCAATTGTCTTACCCGTTCAGCAGCCAAATACATTATTTCGAAATTCCCATGAATGATTTCAAATAATCTGGTCTACACATGCGTTTAACCTTGACGAAAAATGTTGGATAACTTTGTACGAAATTGGCCTCAAGCAGTTTCAGTACAATGGGTCTAAATGACTGGGTAATGTTCGAGCATACGAGGCACGACACAGAGGAATTCATAACTCTCCAATACGAACAAACTACATGAATTTTCCTGCTCTCTTAAACTGTTTTTATTTTTGAATCAAGCAGGGGACCGGATTTATTTCTCGGATGGAAACAAAAGACAAAAACTGATAAGGCATGCATTTGAAATAAGGTCGCGTCTCTATATCTGAATTTAAATGAAATTCTGTATTGGGAATATTTATTTTTGATTTATATGACTACGGCCTTCCACGCTGTGGACTAAACTAAAATCGAATAACATTGTTATTTTCGAAACGGTCCATGGCATGCGTTAGTGACAACGCTAAACAGTACTTGTCATTAAAATAAATTATTCACTGAAACGTTTGACGCTCTAGTAAATACTTAACACAATGAAAGATAAAACAATGTCTCTAGTAATAACCAGTCTGATGTCCAAATATAATAATTTTGATCAGTAGGCATATTACCGCAATGAATAAATATCACGGTTAGTAAAACTGGAGCGTATGTTATTACATTTCATTTCAATTTTGCACTCAATGTATCAGAACAACTTCTAATATCAGCAAACAACACACCTTCAAGTACTTGAAGCGAAAGTGCAAGACTATAACAGCAAACTAAGTGTTGTATAAATCCGGAAAATCGTGCAGAACACTTTTAAATGACGCCAGGCAATGTTACATTCACGGATTAAATTCTTTTGTCGCAAGAAGTAGATGTTTGTGAACTGAGAAAATGAAAAGTTAAGGAGAAAACGTTTAAAGTGGAAATGGAAGAGAAAATTAGGGAACAAAGGGAAGATACTAGAAAAAAGAGAGCTTAGAGCAGTAAGAAGAAAACGAGGAAGAAGAAAAGGAAAGGGCAGAGCAAAAACAGCTTCTTAAAAAGTAATATATACAGAGTATATACACTCAACGAATTTTCCTGCTAGCTCGTAGGCATTTGGAGGAATTGGAAACATGGAATAGTTTTCCTTGCTAACGCGAGAACTTCTCCTACACAGCTGTGAGGCGGGAGGGAATAAGCAATGTGTTACAGGCGTTTTTCAAGTACGTGAAATTTTCCTACGAGCGTCATTGTGCTCTCTTTTCTCAGACTAAAATAGCACTCTAAAATACCAGAGGCACTGCACACTTAGAATTCATTGAATAAAAACAGAAATACCGTTTATCTCCTGGATTATGTTTCCTTCTTTCAGAACAGAGAACATTATAAAGAAGGAGTAACATCGAAATTAAAAAATATAAATTATTCACGTAGTTAAACAAGTATTCAGAAGCAGAATTGAATCACACCCAAAAACATGCAATACTTGCAAACAAATTTAACTACCAAGGCTCCCTTGTATACTGGCAAGAGTATGGAGTAATTTCTTATCTTGTAAGTGTTCAGTAATATGTCAGAGGTAGCACACAGCAACGAAGAAAGAAAATTACGTGTTTATAGAACTGAACTTCACTGCATTCATAATGTGATGCTGCATCTGATATAATAGTGCAATAAAAGCATTTTTCACACACATAAACTGTTGAATGAGACAAGTGCGAAGCTACTGGGAATTATTTTGAATATTACTGGATTACGTTGTGCCCCTGAAGTGGTCTCCAAATCCGCAGTATATATACTCTTCAATAACATGGCAGGTAGCATTACAGCTGTCCTTGGCCCATAACGTGTGGGCAAGAGTGCTCTATGTACACGTTATTTCAGTAGAAGGTGCGTGTATATGTGGTGTGTGTGTGTGTGTGTGTGTGTGTGTAGATGTGGTTTGGGAAGAACGACGTTTTCTTATCTATGTTCCTGATCACAGATGCGGAAAAGGGGAATGAAGTAAATTGTAAAACGTGAAGAAAGGGATGTGACGAAAGGAATTGTGAACAAAACGGATTTCCAGTGAAAGATTTCGAAGGCATGGTTGAGAATCTGTGATGTAAGGGATCAAAAAAGAGGGATTAGATATGGAGAGAGGGGTGCAGACAAAGTAAGAATAGGTGGATGCTGTAAAAGTTTTGTAGGACAAGAAGGATAGGTTGGTATGATGTTTAGCAAGTAAATAAATCCTCTTTCTACTTTATACAAGCTTTTGGATACAGACATGCATTGGCTACGTGGTTGGGTGGGTCCCTGGAATTCACCCTTCCCTTTGTTCCCATAATATTTCATACGAAAGCCACATAAAAACCCTCCAGACACAGAACCATACAAAAGATACTACCGTACAGAATATGCTAAAAACATCAGGAAATTCCATATTATACAAGCATACTGCTCATTTACAGGGGTTCAAAGTGTAAGGTCAGCGAATATGCATAGGCAGAGGTCATCGGCAAATAAATGCGACAAACCGTTAACAGTTTCTTTGTTAATGACAAATTATTCAATGAAACAGGGATGTAACAAATACCAAGGAGCAGAGTCCTTATCAAGAAAGTCATAGCAGGTCACCTGGCCCAGAAATAGCCTTTCTAATGTAGAATCCGAAGGTTTAGAAACGTTCTGACATGATTCGCCACTAGACGCACATTTTAAATACGTAAACTTAGCTCGTCTCTCTTATTCGTTACGCATACTGTAACGAAAGAAGACACGTGTAGAAATTTAGGTATACGTCCATGCAATCTTGACTTAGGATCCAGTTGCATGGGAGGCGCCAACCTCACAACCCCTGAAGCTTTAAAACGGGAAAGAGAACCCAAGGTATCCTATTCTTAGGAGTCTGGGTTGACACCTGTACCAGTCTAGGCGCAGTCGAACTCCGATTTCGATTCGTCAGTTTTGCAACCTTGTCTCTATACCGACAGAGCAATCCCAGTTTCACATCACATGCACATTATCGTCCATTTTATGTTTCTTTAAATGTGGGGGTACAAAATGTGTTTCGAGCACTGTATTCGTAGTGAATTTATGCCAAAACTATTTTACGGCTCTGATGACTTGTCCAGTTTATTTTACCTCTATACGCGCAAATGTGAATGAATCCCTCACAGATAGTCGGCGCCCCGTCGGGTATTGGAAGCAGTAAATAATAAAAAACCTCGGCGACTTAATTAACCTGCTAGGTAATTTGCGCGATGGCGAGCTTCAGATTTAAAATTACCCTTCCTCTAAAAGCTCCATGATTATTAAGCAAAAATCAGCGCTGCACCTACGATCGTACGGACAATATAATTTATTTAAAACCATTGACCACAACTTAATTATCATTGAAAAATAGGCTTCCGTGTCGGGTAGGCATGTGGATAGAATGCGCTAAACAAACTGCAAAATAAATTGGAGAAGTGGGAAACGCTCATGTTAAGACCGGTAAGAATTTGTACTGTAAAACACAGGAAGGAGCTTCTGTGGGAAAAGTCACTAGTTGAACTACTTCAAGATTGTACACGATGGTTGACTTTAATATTACAAGTGTTGAAAAACTTGCGTCAAACCCAGCTACTCAAAAAGAGTCCCATAAAATTAATTCAAGGAATGCTTGAGGGTCTGACAAGTTCGCATGGAGCGATGTGCAGTTTTCGACAAAAATTGCTTCGAAAAGTTAATACGTGAATAAAATAATTTCGTTAAAATGTATCTTTCTTTAGGCTAATGTCGTTATTTAACAGCCACACCTAATACCAGTATTTATAAATGTCTTCGTGTCTCCATTTTTTAATTTCATGCTTCATAGTTTGGATATCGTTCACAGTTACAGTTTCATTAGATTTTATATTTTATTAAATTATCATCTTATTGATTTATTTGAGCTGACACTCCTCCTAAAATACTTCCCCTTACAAGTTTTCTTCTTTACTCGATTCTTTTCATCGTTCACAGTGTCAAACATTTAATTATCGGAAGCTACATTGTGAGGAACATGTCAGAATTCTTTATTAAGTTATCGCACCGAAAATCTCATTCAGAAAAAAATTCGACCTATTGAGCAGAGAAACTGGCAGTAAAAGAACACTGTAGTCTGAGAAGATGGGTTAAGACCCATGCGCACAGCCTGCATCTGTCTTGGATCTCATCCCCCCAGAAACCTTCATCCCCTGGACTATTCCTTCATCCGGCGGCACAATAAATCAAGCGAACTCAATCTCGTTGCTATAACACGTTCGGGCTCCTTAGTCTATCACCATACACCCGTCCACCTCCCCAACACACAATAATGTTGGTAATTTTTCGCGCATCACCCCTTATCCTTTATCTCTCACCTTCTTTTCACTAGTCTTTTTGTATTGTGTACTTTGTCTATGTCTGTACAGGGCATTAGTTTCCGATTCACCTTTACTTCTACGATTTCCTTGACCTGACAGTTCTTGCAATAATGCGAAGTACAAAGTGGAAATTTATACCACAGTTACGCTTCGGACTGTCTATTATTTCAGACATATTATTTGTTTAAATCATTGCGGTAACTAAATGTTCCATTCCCTATTAGCTTCCAAAATTATATGTACAATGTGTGTTTTTGTGTTCTGTATGATTTGATCCATACTAAACCATCAAACACAGTACCAGCTACCGACAGCAACACTCAGCTGGTATTTGTAACGGGAAATGGTTTGTATCTCACCAGCGGTAGATCGAAACGTCACAATACTTACAGACTTCAAGGAAGCATATGATACATTTAAGAAGGTCGTTCTCTATAATATCCTCATTGAGTTCGAACACTCATGGAACTAATTAAGTTGACTTAAATGAGCCGAGAGTAAAGTAAGGATAGACAGATATTTATCTAAAGAGCGTACTGCTCAGAATGTTCTAAAACAAGGAGATGCTTTATTACCATTGACCTTCAACTTTTCTTTTGAATAAGCTATTAGAAGAGTTCACAAAATCCAGGCCGGACTTAAGTTGAAGAAGACACATCAGCCACTCGTCTAAGCCGATAATGTTATTTTATTGGGCAAAGATGTTAGTTCTATAAAGGAAAATACACAACGTTTACTGGTAGTCAGGATGGAGACGGGCAGAGAAGCAGCCCCTGAGAAAACTAGATACAGAATGAACAGTCACATCAAAGTGCATATACATTAAATCTTATTGAGAATGGCAAAACAAATGAAAATTGAGTTTCCGAGAAAATTAAAATTTAAATTCAGAGGCCTTTCTATCATTCAGGTAAAAATCTTTTTTCTTCCAGTCTGCTCTGAAGCAACGCAGAGATTAAAATGTATAAAACTGCAATTTTTCTTGTTACTTTATATGTATGCAAAACTAGAAATCTAAATTAATGGGAGAGCACAGTCTGTGAGGTGTTCAAGAATGGGATGCTGGCGAGAATACTTGGAAGAGAAGAAGCAATAACAGGATGGAAAAACGGCATAGAGAGAATTTTCATGGGTTGTTCTCCCCTCTACATATCATTAGGGTGATGGGGACACGGAAGATGTGATGGGCAGGGAATGTGAAACGCATAGGAGAGAAAGGGAATGCATACAAGACTTTGGTGGGGTGTCGTGGAGGAAGAATATAGACGAGGATGTTCAGATAATACTGAAATGAAGGCATCGTGTGCTGGAGACATCACACTCGGAAAGAGAGTGGTGTGACTCTTGTAAACCTTTGGGTTTCATAGACTGCTGGAATTTCTTCACAAGATAAAAAATAATTTTCATGTCAACAGGGATTAAGTTAGTTACATTTTCAGAATTTTCCCTTATCCAGTTTCTATGATTAAGGTCTCTTAATATAGCGCAATTCCTTCTTGGCTGTTTGAAGTTCCTTGGTAAGTATAAGAACCACAGTCTTGAACATTTAAATGCTCCCCCCTCCCCGAACTAAAGAGTGAACATATGGGTTTCTTAGTCCCCTGAACAACTGGAGACAATTGTTCTGAGAAGTATGGCTTAGTTGATTTTCTTTAAGGAATTGTGGAGTCTTTCCTGAGAGCCGTCAGCCCTCTCAACACAAAAATTCCGCCCTACTGCAGCACTTCCTACTTTAATATCAATATTCCTTTCCCTGAGGTTTGCAGACTAAAATGTTAGGTACATTTACTATCTTACATGTTCCTCCACCCAAATTCAGCATTCAATTGGTCACCCTAATAGACTCAGGTTACAGGTACAAATTATAAAGCATTTCAAAATGTAATTTTCTCCGACATCTGCAAATGTTTCTTAACACTTCATTCCCAAACACACTCAAAACTTATTTTAACCTTGTGGATAAACACAGAAGCGCGTGTAATAAAAGAACTAAAATTACAATTTTATACAATTCAGTTTTCGGTTTCTTACAAAGAGTGTAAAATATTTCGTACTGAATAACAGCAAGGGTTCGGCTCTTAATTTCTCCATAAAAGCAGTTTTTGTGTTTTACTTTCTTCAAATCATTTGACTTTGCTAGTCTGACAAAACATCTACATTTATATTATTCATTCGGCCTAAATTCTGGTCATTAAATATTAATACAAGGCCTACATATATTTCTTTCTATTTATTGCTAGGCAAACCATTTTAGAAGCGTCTAAACAGTTTTTGTGTTGTTCCTTACAATGTCTGCATTTTTAACCAATAACTGAACATCAGTATGAAAGGGAAATAGTGCAGTCCGTTCAATTCCTACCCTTCCTTGTTTGCTCTAACATTTCTAATATCCATTCTAAGTCAAAGTAAAATGACAAGGTTTACGGCACATTTTCTTGTTTTATACCATTTCTGTAGGAAAGAAATCAGATATGCAATGCGTTAGCGTATACAAACTTTTAAACTGTCTTCCAATATCACATTTTAGCCTGTTTTTCATCCTAGGGAGTGACAATGGTGGCCCTTTATGCCGCATGTTGTTCGTGTTAATTTTCTTTGCCCATCACCTAACCTATTTTCAAAAAATTATTCCTAATATCTAATATTTTTGTACTTTGTCATATAACGTGATAACAATGCAAAAATATGCTTTGGTTTTCCGCTTTGTGAGACTAAATAATTAAAAATTAGAGATAAGTATGTGTAAATTTCTACACACCTACATACCTAAAAACCACATAAAAATACTGTTTTTAGCTCAACAGAACTAAAGTGGCGCTGATGCCAACCTGAAGGTTATACACAAGATATCTAAGGTATACATACATACACACATACACACACACACCGTACTTAACTTTGCTATAAGTGTTTCACTAAAACACAACAATAAAACATATTACAACAATATAAATACGCGTGTAAGAATTCGTGATAATTTTACAGGTAACTGAATTTAATGAGCAGCAATACAATTATTTTTACAATTGCGTTGCAGACGTTCCTGACATTTACAGAGTTGTATGAATATTCTCCCACATGTTCTTAGTTATCTGTTAATGGAGAATACATGACCAGTAACTGATCTACTAAGTGCAGTCCGGACTTGTTACTCGTGAATTTCGATATGAAAATCTTGATATCAAAATTGAATACCATTTATTGAAAACTACAACGCTTTACCGCGCCCCATACTTCAGGAGAAAGGACACTGGATGTCATTGTCGCACGTGGTGCTCAGTTATAATTACAGGAGTCAGGAGATGAATGTGGAAACTCCTGGACGCGCCGAACTGAAAGCCGTGAAGGGGATTGACACTTTCTGAAAATCTTGAAGGCGTGAGGTTGCACGTATTCTGCGGCTTTGTTGTCTGACTGCAGGACGGCTAGACAAGTCGGCCTGACGTAATCAAACAAAGTTATGCCAAGTATACGAGGGAAAGCCCATTTGAAGTTCACACTCTGCCACAGAACGAGGGAAACAGTCTTCAGTCCAGTCACTACCATTTGTCTCACTTTGGAGCTTCATAGCATAAGCCTCCTTTTGGTATAGGGCTATTAATTTACTCGTGACTTATCTACCGACACTGACAACTACTAAGCATATACAGCAGCGAGTTACAGAATGATTAGTAAACAATGAAAATTACGTGAGGCCTAATTTAAGATATTATCCCGGAATTTTCATGAAGGAAATGAGAAATATCACAAATCTTCGGTTGAGGTTACCCGATCTCAGAACCGAGATTAGAACCCTGGATCTCATACATACGAAGCAGAGGTGATACTCAGTTGCGGCTGTCTTCAAGACGGATACAGTACGACTACTTTGGTGGGCCCGAAGGATATTCCGCACAACATTCAAATGCACTTCCAGCAACTGAATTCCGAACGTCCAGTCAGCAGTGATTATCTTTCTGCTTGAGCCATCACCTGCTTAATAGAGGGCATACTTGGGTTCAGGCTGTTTCGAATAACACGATGCGAAATCAAATATAATGCCCGAGTTTTAAATTCAACCCTGGCTACGAATTCCGAAACGCAGCATTCTACTTCCTGAATTGTGAATGCATTAATTTAATACAATAGGATTGATCCCGTATGTGGGCACACACGCGTGCGTAAAGAGAGACAGTAGCATACACTGGAATGCTTGTTGTTTTGTTTGAGAGTCGTACTGAAAGATAAAATGATCAGAAAAATACCAGGGCTCCTCCAAAATCTTTATAAAACCGTCAATTTCTCAATCCATTCGATTTTTTGGAAAAGAATCAAAACTCAGCGTAAAAAAACACATTCTGCAACAACAGACCAACTGAATTCCAAAGACACTTACACAGAAAACTACTGCACCTTGCAGTCGCATAGTACAAATCATGTCAAGTCGTCAGTGGTGTAAACTGAAAAACACAAGCAGTTCAGATCGCGTACGTTTCTTCAGTCACAACAGCTGAAAGATCGGTGAATAGGAGTGGACACGTGTACTTCTAGGAAAACAACACTTTCCTGGTGCTTTCTTTGGCAATCTGCATACTTATTGGTATTTATCTTCAGCCCGTGACGCCCCAAATATACTTTAGCAAATATAATCGCAGTACATGTTCTCGCTCCTCACAGTCAATTTATTTGCCTTTATTAAATACTTATAAAATCTAAGAGCAGAAGCAACAAATATAAGTTTAATACTGTAAATAAGATGTTTTTCCATTACAGATATTTTGTTTGATAAGCCAAATCTTAGCAACTTGGACATTTCGATGTCAACTTCGCGTCACGTAGAGGTTACGTGAAAACAACAAAACCTTACCAACCGGCTAAAAAATGTTGTTTATTCACCACTATCGAAGTCGCATTCAATAGCTTAGGAGACGAAACGTCCAACAAGATGAACAGATACACGAACGGAAAATGTCCAAAATATGTGCATTTAATTCACACTAATTTGAGAAGAAAATAGACTGCTTTACAAAGGAGAGAATTAATGCGTTACAATTACTCGTATCGTAGTCATTTAAAATGACGAGTAACACAAGGTTCCAATACGTTTTCCTCATTACAGTCCATGAGCATCAATCATGAACACCCTGTATAAAGATAAGTAATGCAATAAAATCTAAAGAATTAAAAAGTTGACATTTCCATTTCTTTGTTCAAGAGTAGGGAAAAACGAGAAAGGAAAGCATAAGAACAATTCTCAAGGGGAAAATATCTCAAACTCTCTTGTCTGTCCCCTCTTCCTTCTGCCGTCTCCGCCATGTCTCCGCTTAGCCCACCCCACGCCGCTTTGTCTAGTTACGTCTGCTTGATGAATGAACTCAATCTGAAAGTCTAATCTGAAGCGAAAAGTTATGAAATTAATACGTGGTCCGAGAAGTCCTGAAAACACGGAAGGAAGAAAAGCTGGCCCTCAACTGAAACAAAACTTAGGGATGACGGAAAAATAAATCTGGGATTCAACCCCCTTAGCTGCTGTTACTAAGAAGGAACTGGAACTATCAAAATAAGTTATAGGATAAAAAGCGAAATTTCTATGAAAGAGAGGCAATGAAATGAACCATACAAAACATGTAAAGAAATATGAAGATAAAAACTGCCGAATATCTTACATATATATTTCCAACAGTAAAATAATCAAGTATTTCCCTTAACGTGTCAGGGAACTTCCTTTCGTCTCTCTTTCTCCATTTGCAATTTTAAAATACTTACCTTAAAAATAATTCATTAGAGCAGGCTTCAACATATTCATAAGGACTGGCCTGAATGTCGCTTTGATTATTCCTAAACAAAAGACGAATTCCAAAGATTTTGTTACAAAACCTTTCAATAATTCCTCCGTACCTTACTTAAGGAATTCTTTCTCAAAAACGACGGGGGTTTTTAAATGACTAGTCTCTTTAATAAAGCGCCAGAGAAATGCTTAAGTGTCCGACGCCTTTATCTCGTTTTATTATTTTCATCGGTGACAATAAGTTCGTCGCAGACTTATAAACGGTTTAGTTTTTTACATCGTTTTTTGTTAACACTACATGTAATTACAACGTAACGAACTTGTTTGTAAATTACGGCTTCACCGTACAAAGGCTCTTATAACACTGTGCATATGTCAAAAGTTCAGGAAATAAAACAGCAATACATATCGAGTAAACGGCCTATTAAGGAATACTTACAACAGATATTACGTGGTGCAAAATCTATGCATTATATTTCAGATTTGATTAACTAACTAACTAAGCCCATGGAGCACAGTCCTTGAGAAGCTAACAGGTCCTCAGCTAGTTAAGAAATTCCCCGCATATTATGGAAACCAAAGTTTAATTACCGCACTCACAACAGCCCGCCACCTGCCCCCTATCCTCAGCCATATAAATCCAGTCAATGCCCCCATCCCAAGTCCTGAAGATCCATTTTAATATTATCCTCCCATCTACGCCTGGATCTTCCAAGTGGTCTCCTTCCTTCAGGTCCCCCACCAAAATTTTGTATGCACCTCTCGCGTCCACCACGCGTGCTACATGCCCCGCCCACCTTATTCTTCTTGATTTGATCACAAGATATAATATTTCGTGATGAGTACAGATCATCAAGTTCCTCGTTATGTAGTCTTCTCCACTCCCCTGTTACCTCGTCCCTCTTAGGCCCAAATATCCTCCTCAGCACCCTATTCACGAACACCCTCAGCCTATGTTCCTCCCTCAGTGTGAGAGACCAAGTTTTCAGATTTGATTATAAGCTGCAAAGTAAAACTTATTTAGAAGCTGACAAGTAACTAGCTGTTCAAGAACTGTGCTTTTTATGAAACTTGGAGATACATATTTGTGTTTACAAGAGCCGATTACTGGATTCTATCACACGATTACCTTAATAGAGGAGAAACGTTATGATAGCGCAAACTCCCTACCTCATTCAGAAACTACATAACAAGGTTGATATGATATGTGTATGACAGAACATTCTCACGCCTCGGAAACTGTCACGTCAAAGGTAATGCAAAACAAGATGCCATATTCCAGTTCCTGAACGTGTTAATACGGACTTTACTAAGCAACCGGATCAAACGTAAAAAACTGAAGAATGTGTTTTTTACGTTATTATTACGTCATGAATTAAGTAGAAAAATAAAGTAGCCTCGAAAAGTGACAAGTCTCCCTTCCGAACCATTTAGGGGAAGCTTAAAAAATTAAAACTTATTTTTCAAATCTCCATACGGTACTTTCCAATTCAACAGTAAATATTGTAAGCTTAATAAAACACGAAAAGGAAAACTAACATGTATTTGAAGTGCAAGCATTAATAAATGCACAACAGCTTTTATCATCTTAAAAATCTTCAAATTTTCTTGAAACATGGACACTGCCTTTATAAATATCCAGGACTGATTATATTCGATGTTTGTTAAATATATAAATCAAACACAAAATTAGGAGATTATTCGGAAATGTTTCCGTGCCCCAAAAAGTCCTACACCTTACACGGAAGGAACTGACGTCTCCTAATATTCATAACTATTTGCACAACACACGGCGTCACATACCAAAAGACACTAACTTTCAAGAGCGAAATTTCTGAAGCGCTCTTTAAATATCTGTAAGAAATTGCACACCTTGACGTGAATCCCGCTGTTACTGTGCCCACATTTAATGGATATTATGATGTGATCTAGGCTTTACTTTTTTAATTATTGAAGGGCCCCGTAGCAGATGCTACGGACGCACCGCAGCCTTAAAGGCTTATTGTGCAACCCTATGAGGAAGACGATGAAGATGATGATGTTTTCTCTCCTTTTCCATTTTAATGGAGCATCGGTGGAAACAAATGGACAGGGGAAAACCGAAGTACTTGGAGAAAACCCTGTCCCAGTGCCACTTTGTACACCACAAATCCCACATGGACCGACCCGGGATCGAACCCGGGTCTGCGCGATGAGAAGCCGGCGACTAACCGTCTGAGCCATGGCACGGCCCCAGGCTTAAATTAGTAGTATGACACAAATGCTGACACACTCACCGTTCACATCTGGGATCTGTCATTGTGCTTACCTGAAAATAAAGACAACACACTTTACAAACTGTTCAATAGTATGCTAATAATGATTATTGCTTGAAATTATCGTAATCTTATACGCACTTCAAGTATCAATTTCTGAAATGTTAAAGCGGATGAAAGAACAGAATCATGTTATCCATAAGTTACATTACAAGAAAAATAAACGCTTGAGAAAAACTTCGTAATTTCCACAGATCATACAGCACTTCTATTGGTAAAATACTGGAGGATCAGATGGGCTTGGAATATGGTTAGCAACCAGAATGAGAAAAATATGTCCAACATTTTCAATGGAAAACCTCTTGAAAAACGTTAATTTAAAATAGAGTGAATGATATGGAAGGATTATGTTAAGACGGATTTTGGGTGGCATACGTTGTGAGGTGGGAGATCGCTGGAACAAGCAGAACTAACGATAGCCACTCAAGTGCAACCATGGTGGCAATAAATTGCTGTGTTGCAATTCATCGCCATTAATGATAGTAAAATAATGCTTTTGTTGGCTGCTCTTATTGATTATATTTTCACTTTATTAACACCTTACTTCCCGTAGTTTCTCCACGCTTGTAGTCTTCTTCTTATTGCTTTCCTTTTCCATCCCTTACAGACCCGGTATTCAATACATCAACATATGAAAGTTTTACGGGTATTCCTGTAACCTCAACATATGCAATGTAACATATAAAAAAAAACACGAACACTGGCATCATAACATTATTCGTCAGTGTCAATAAAGTTGCCATGAACAGTGCACGTGTCCATACCATCTCAGTGAATTACGATTTTATACGATAATATTTTTTTGGACATAAAGTACCTCAAAATTATCCTCCGAGGACACTTTATAAAAATCTGAATCTTTGATCGAGTTAATCATAGAAATGACAAACATGAGTTCCTGGTTTGTCTTCTTTAGGACTACAGCCTGGATAACATTCTGTGTCTCAGGCGCCTGTTAGATGGTAGCCAGTCACAATATAGGCCTTACAGTAAGAAGTTTTTATATCATTATTTGACACTACAAGAAAATTATCTGTAATTAGGAATTCTTTTCATAATTGTGTTGTTTATTCTATTATCGTCATATTAACTAGACAGCTATAGGATGCTTTTTCAAAAGTGGTTTTCGCACACTTCTGTGTCACACTAAATTTTTGCATTGTGTTTAAAGATAAAAATATGGAAGTCTAATTCATAAGTTTTTGCGTTTGACTTTATACAAAATGAAGGAAATAATAACAAGGGTAATGAGGTCTTAAGACAGAATCCTATACTCCGTTCCAATGTACTGCTGAATAATAAATACTTAGTTAATTAAATTCAATCGACGCACAAATTCCGAAACTAATAATTAGAATAGTGTATGACATATTCATACACAAAAATTAAGGAGACATTAAATAAGCTCAGAATACGATTTCAAATCTCAATTGAAATATCCATTATTGTTGGATAGCTTTATTATCAAGGAAGTTCAGTAAAAAGTCGAATTCGATAATTTAAAAAGCCAAAAAATGTACTTAGTTTATAATGTAATTTATTTAGGTTAAGCAGAGTATTAGCTGAAAGACTAGCGGACGTTTCATATTTGAACAAAATCCTCCGTCTCGATAAGCCAGTTAATCTCACCAAGAAATAAACATTTATTTCAGGAAGTTCATCACCGTCCACACATAAGCCCTTGACTCTAGTCCAACCTCATTTCTAACATGTCCTATTGACATCAGTTATCACCGCCACAGCCTGTATCATATACGAGCTTACATTAAGAGGACCTATTGTCCGAAAGGTGTTTGGAAACAGCAGAGATCTCTTTATAATTTTGAAGTCTTCGTGGTGACAGTATTTTATAAAATCCTCTCGGGCCGACAGCCGAAATTTGAATTACCTGACGCGGCTGTCGGAACGAGAGGATTTTATAGGGATCTCTTTCCCTCACACTACACAAAAAAAAAAGCTTTGAAAGATTTCAAGTAAATGCAAATTATTTACTGTGTACTCGAAATAATATTTCTCCCTGTCTCACACATGACCAACGATTATTCTGTGTTCATTATAAACTACACAGGGCTACGATGTATAATGGTTCATAAACCGTGTAAACATAATCGGTATCTTTCTTTTCTTCGGGTATCCAGAAGTTCTTTTTATTCCAGTACCTGCTGTTTTTCTACACAGTATTTCTCTTCATTTTATCCATATCTTGAACCAATTTTGCTTGGTAGTTTTAAATTTCATCAATAATCAGCCATTAACTATCCTCAAACGTAGCACTCTGTCTTAGTTCTTACAGTATTTCAAAACACCTGGTTTATTCTGAAGGGTTCGTTATTTTGATGGAAGGCTTGGAATTAACCAGATGGCTGGCAACATATTATGAATAGTAAAATAAGTTATGACTACGCACATGTGTTGTATTTGAGATAAGGTTATGATTAATTAGTAATATAAAATTATGGCATTGAAATTCTAAGTTTCGTCAATAAGTTTCGCAAAACTCTATCTTAATCAACAGTCTACTCTCGTGATGCTCGTGATGGATGGGACCCATATGTAAGCTACTTAATTAAGAGTCGAAACACCCTCAGTTCTGCTGTTTTACTCTTAAGGAGTTCCAGGCGTCATTAACATATTTAAAAGCTTCTCTCTCTCTCTCTCTGATGTTAAATGTTCATTTTGATCTGATAAACTTTTTCCAAAGTTTAAATTCATGACGTCACTAACGTTCTCGTAAAATTGTAATTTCATTCTGCATACTCTCTGTGGTGTGTGTTAGGGTATCTTAAATATTCAATTACCACAAAACCACCAAACTTTCACACACTACTGCACTTTATATCAGCACAGGCGTTTCAGTATCATGCGCCATTATCAGGGCCCTTTGTACGTTCTAGATCTAGCAAATTCCACAAAGCATCAAAAGATATTGTAATCACGTAATAACTTATCGTCTGAAAACCCAGTATTTTTAATGGTAATACAAGTCTATGTTGTACTGCTGAAAGTTAGAATGCAGCAGGTAGTTTTCATTGCGGATCCCTAAATTGTGTCTTTCTTTCCACATAAAGGAACAAGCCATTTTTTACTAGTCTTCAGGTGCTCATTCTTTGCTTTTCTAAGTTATTCCAAAAACTGCTCTATAATAGCATACATGTACTCTATAGACAGAGAGAAGAGCCCACGGTGCATGTCTCACATGTGCTATAAAATGTAAATGCTGCCACGTTTTCGAACACTAACACCATTAATGAAACGAAATATTTTCCTCGCTTTCTACAAAAAAGGATGTGCAAGCCTTGCACTTCTGTGAAATATAATCTGAAAACCATTACCGAAAAACGAGAAAGGAACGCTGGCTTAAGCAAGCAATAGTAATGCCATAAATTCTCTCGTGATGTCAAGCCTCATACCTCTCTTCCTTGCAGTAACAGTGTGTCCTCTCACATTCAAATATACACCAAAAAAAATAAAAGAAAAAGAGGAAGATTTACTTGTTATGAGTTTTCCTCGTCTTACTGTAGACGAGGTTTCTGTATGGGCCGGCTCTATTGTCCTACATCCACCACCAAATCTCGTTGACTCCTTTTAGTTGGTCGCTATTAGTGTTCCGTGTTTCCCCTTAGACAGCAGCACCTCCGCTACTCCTAAAGATGACCGGGCATGTTCCATTGTTATATTATATTTAAAAGCTCCTGAGCTCCTTCCGTTTACGCTCAAGCGTGCAAAGAGAATGGGAAGGGTGAAGAGGGATTCGGCCTTTGAACAGAGATCTTCTATTGTCTTCATTATTATTAACGCCGGAAGCCGCATCTATTCTATAGGAAACAATAATAAAAATAATTCTGTTGGTTTTCTTGGAGTGTAGCATTTTTGGGGCATTAGCTAGGATACAGAGCTTGGTGTTACGTTTATAGCGCATTCACATTACGGTTAGTATTTGTTTTATAGGCTACGTGTGGACTACAAAGCTCGTTAATAAGAGAGCATTAAATCTGTTGGTGAAATATGTGAATATACTGCAAATTAACAAGACAGGCAATTGCGTATAACGTAATATTGAGGCGCGTTCGAGCAACAATTGTTGCTGTGGAAAAGCAATAAATATTACAAATTCTGAGCCTAGTTATCCAGCATGCAAAGCGCATGCGCCGTATTATATTGTCATCTGTGGTCTGTTCTGCTCTACAACCTTTTTCCACATTATCTCATAAACGGCACGATTTTCGGAAAACGTTACTGAACACAAAATATGTTTCGATTTTCTCCACAACTTTTACCTGAAACGTTTCTCATTCTGAGAAGAAGTCAGCGACACATTGTCATAAATGTACAAACGTCTTCATGTAAAGTACCCGCTATGCTTGCCAGATTTTGATCAAACTTGAATTTTCTAGACAGGTCTTCGAAAAAAACTCAAATATAAAATTTCATGAAAATCCTTCCAGTGGGAGTCGAGTTCTTCCATGCGGACGAACGGACACACATTAGGAAGCTAATACTCGCTTTTCGAAATTTTGCGAACGCGCCTAATGAAATCTGTTACGCATATACATCATTTTTACGCGCACATGTACTTATACGCAATCGAATCAATGATCCGTCTTATAGCAGTGTGGTAAGAAGCCTCATTAGAAGTTGTGGAAGAAGAGAAACAGGAAAGTAGAAATAGATTGCAGAGAAGAGTTAAGTAGTAATGGTAATAATTGTAAAATAATACCATTAAAAAAGAACAGCTGATCTAATGACGCAGGCACAGCCAATAAATCTGTAGTCCAAAACAATTAGTATTGTGTGGACATAAATAAATGTAATTTAATGGAAAAATATTCAATAAACTGCGCATTAGTGTCGTTAATAGTGCTGTAGAAGAAATTCAAAACCGTCAACACTGAAACCCATCTTAACCCTCAAGTTTCAGTGACCAAACAATGCGGTCGGCCTGTGTAGATTGCAATGTCAAAGTAACATCATACATTTTAAGCATAAATATTTTTGTTGGTTTGGATTTTGAACTTTTCTCACTTGTAAATTATATTAATCTTGATAACGTGAAGTTAAAATTAAAGCTCACCCTAGAACAGGCTGTGAAGGCCCAGGGTGGATTACAGATGTAGCTCTACTCTTTCTTTAGAATAGATGGGGATGGGTGGTTAAAGTCACGTCCCGGGAGCTTTACCCCGGGAAAGAGCCGGTACCCCTTGTACAGGGGCTCGGTGAGCCCTAGGTCCGGTAAGGATTTGTGCGGAAAATCTCGCTTCCATCGGGATTCGATCCCCGGACCGTCCAGCCCGTAGCGAATCGCTATAACGACTATGCTATCCCGGCCCACGCGATATTCATTTTGACAGTGGATTTAAACTTTCGCCTGCAAGATATATTTTTATGGGCATGTTTGTACTAGTGTATCTTTCCTCTGTAAGAATTTACGTAGCCATAGTCACTAGGCAACATTATATGATAGAAACGCAGGTGCAGACTCAGTTAATAGCAAATTTCTCCACCGAAAACGATTCAGAATCACTCCCAACAACGATGTGTTTCGTATCCAATTATTCATTCAAAAAGTGCAGACCTTCTCACGATCTATTACGTTCACGAACATTTTGCAATACTAAGCTCCAAACGTACGGTAGTAATTGCCATCACACCCAAAGGTAAATAGTGTTTTATGGGCCTCAGTTTGCTTTTTTTATCTTACATTCGTGAAGAAGTGGGCCCATATGAAAAAAATTTCCAACTTTTCACAGTTATACCCCCTCCAAACATTGAAGGTTTTGCTCAAGAGTTGTGTTTCTTAGAGTCTTGTAGATGAAGATTCAAATAATCCTGAATACGGAGAAAGCAAGTTCCTCCTAAACGTCGATAACAATTTAACAATCGACACGGCGACACATCGCAGACAAATTTAATCATCATTAAAGATTTTACATTAAGTAGTGTTACGCTAACATATCATAATTCAGGTGTCTATACTAGCTCCGTATTAAGTGTACTAATATTCCAATATTAGAAATTAAAATGGTTATGCAGCTGCAAGTGGCATGCTAGTCAAGCCGTGTATCACGTATGTAGCTGTTATGTTGAAAATTATTCACAAACCGACAAATACACGGACATTATAGTACCATAAGCCGACATAATTCTTTAACTATCTAAAATACCTACAAACCTAAACTGTGATGACCGGACGATGATCATAGCGATGGCGATTATGTGCTACTGGTGATAATTTGGTAATTACGGTAGTAGGAATTATACAAGTATTTCAAACGAATTCAACGAATCCAAAAGGAAGTATTTATCAATAAAAGTTGTGTTTTTAGGCTTCCGCCGCGATGTTGATAAGATCTGCACTCTTCTGGGATATTACGCGGCGTCGTGTGGTAATTGTTTACCGACGTTTCGGGACAACGTATCGGTCCCATCTTCACGGGTCAAGTTGTGTTACAGAAAACTCCCTGTGGGGCTTTAGTCTCCTATTCTACCTGCAGTAAGAACAGTCTGTTCGGTGAAGACGGCTGCCAGCAATTTCACCTTTAAGCCTTTTCAATTCCAGTCCTCCGTCAGTAAAAAAGTTTGTCTTAGGTGTAATATTTTTCGCTGTTGTGGACAGGGAGGATTTTCTTTTATATACTGAGAAACAACAGTATTATTGTTATTATTATATTACGTGTCTCCCAGCTGCCGAGATAATAAAGCCGCTCTACGTGCCTGCCACGTTATTTTCATTAAGAATGATTATGATGTAGTAATCCCTCGCTATCCCCAGCCTGCCAAGATATAATATACAGTTGTGGTTAGGGATTGGTTTCCAACACTCTGGATGTATGTTATTGCTTCGTGCTTATTATAGGTACTTTATTTCCCATTTATCCTTCTTTTTATAGCCGTAAAACTCATGAAAAGTCGTCATTTCTTTATGTACGACAAGTGGCGTAAAAACGCTGTGTCGAAACACTTCTAGATCCTTTAGAAACTCTCTAGCACCGGACACTGTTATCTTTTGTAGGATCCTTGTGGAGTTTAATTCCTTGTCACCACTGCACAGCGGGTCCAGGGTCTGGATATAAAAGAAACCCCGCCACACAAGGGCAGTACCCGAGAATATATTGATGGTTCGTTGAAAGATGGCAGGCATTCTTCCAGGTTGTGGGTTGTTAATGGTCGGAAAACCGCACGCACTAAGAAACTAGCATAATATAAAAATGTCAAAAAGAACTCGAACTTGGTAAGGTTAAAATATTTGAGTACATCAGAGACGACAAAATTCCACTGAACAGAATGTCAAGAACAGATTAAATGAATCAGATGCATATTAGACCTGCCATTCAATTCACGATATTCCAGATCCCTCTCTCCTGTCAGTAGCGATAACAGGACTGTGCGCTCTGCAGAAGGCGATATGACTATCTTGATAACATTCGTGTTTTTAGAATCACTTAAAAGAAAATGATAGATAATTCGAAATAATTCCATGAAATTAATGCTCATCCCTACTCTGAATTACTGAACACTAAGAATAAATCGTCCCACAAAGTAAACATACACTAAAATTGCACTCTGAATGAATGAACAATCAGTATTAAGGATATACAGTGTGTCCACAAAGTCCCTTCGGGGTTTTGAAAAATTGTGTCGCGCAAACAAATTGAGCTAGCCACATGCGGTTTGCGGCAGATTACAATGAAACTCTGGAAGTTGTTTTTTCGCCAAGAAGATGGTGCTCCACCTCATTGGGGTATGCACGTACGCGCGTACCTAGACAGGACATTTCCAGGAAGATGGATCGGCAGAGACGGTCCAATGCCTTGGCCTCCACGTTCACCAGACATAACACCACTGGATTTTTTCCTGTGGGGTTATGTCAAGAGCAATGTGTTCCGAATACCAGTTAACGGACTGGATAACCTGAAGACCCGTATCAGGAATGCGATCTCGGCTATTCCAGCGGACATGCTCCACACAACATGGCAAGAGCTCGAATATCGTCTGGACGTTCTCCGTGCTACCAAGGGAGCCCACATCGAGGTCCACTGAGGTCAGTAAAAAACTTCCAGAGTTTCACTGTAATCTGCCGCAAACCGCATTTGGCTAGCTCAATTTGTTTGCGCGCCACAATTTTTCAAAACCCCGAAGGGACTTTGTGGACACACTGTACTGTCCATTTATTATGCGCATTAAAATGTTAACGAAACTTCATACATGCTTCAAAGCTAAGTATTAAACGAATAAAATGAATCAGAATTCAAAGCAATCTAATCGCGATCATAGCTTTCATTGTGAGGATTTAAATAGTCTGGGAAATGACGCAGAGTCGATTCGTAAATATTTAACAAACGTTTCGGAAGAGGCTGCTGCTTTTATGATCAGGTTATATTTGGAGTGCCGAAACGTCCTGTGTACCACTCTACACGGCGTGATATCCCAAAATACGCGAATCTTCATCAGTAACGCTGGGGCAACCTCAAATCGTGTAGAACTTTGTTTTTCAGGCACAAAGATGGGTGTTTTCGAAACACCACTTGAATGTTCAACAAAACAAAACTTCGGAATTGTGCGCATGGAGGCTGATTTCTTTATCTAGACAACCTTAAGACTGATGGAGAAAGGTGTAATTCGCTTCTACGTTACATATATATCACTTCGATAGATATCTAGCGAATTATGCTCGATGCAGAAGGCGCACTCACGTGTGAAGGTTTCCATTAAAGTAGTTGTTGATATGGTCATTTCTAACAAAACGCTCAATACATTTCCGTTATACTTTCTAAAATAAATTTTATTTACGATCCGTTCAAATATCCTCGAGTTTTTACATGTGTACACAGACAGGAATCGACAGAATGACGGGCGGACGGAGCGATCTGTATAAGCATTCCACGCGGATACGAAAGTGCCTGCACGCAAGATTATATTGTTACTTATTATTTGTAAGGGTGCAAAACTTGGATTCTGTCTGTGGATAGATCACACTGGAACGTCTTCCAGGAAAAGGTGTCTGAGTGATAAAATCAATGAGAATGATATACGTGAGACATGCAGCATGCATGGGAAACATACGAAATCCAATAACGATTGTAGTCGGTCAGCAGAGACCTCTTCAGAGACGTAGGCGTACTTTATAGAGTATAATGTTAAGATGGACCTAAATATATGGGATGCGAGAATATGAACTAAAATGAACAGGATTATATGGGGTTCAGTAGAAAACTGATGTGAATACGGTTCCGTAACAGACGAGTGAGTTCTTGGCCAGCTAATGAGTATCAGCTTCTACAAAAGGCCGCTACTTCACAGGGATAGATATGATATAAATATTTTGAATTTTTTTTTAGTCTTAAGAACCTCTCATTTTATCCTTTAACACAGCAAATCCTCCACTATTCACAAAATGTTCCTTCGAGAACACACATTGAAGGAATCTGTCACGGGATGGGTCATTTTAGAGCACATGCTTTGCCCACAATTTTCCTTGAACTTCTGTGACTTATGGGAAATCGAAGAAGTTCTTTTATTCAATGGCTTTCAACTCAAATGTAATCTCATCTTTCAAGAAGTGAAAATAAGAAATGATATGGTTTAGTTCTGTTCTTTTCAACTTCTTGTGTGGAGTTACGTTCACACTTTATTTCGTTTCTTGGGGGAACTAGAGGCGGACCAAAAGGCCAAAGCACAGTCTTCCAAACCGTCACTGTGCCTTCTCTTTTGCTACTGAGGGAGAAAGGAATTTCGTAGGATTCTGTTACTAGATCTTCGCACCCTCCATTGAATTCCTTTCGATTTATTTTATCACTTTTATTTTCTTCTGGTTAGATTGTTTCACGCCATTAAGTAATTTTGACTTCCATAAAAGATAGCGATGCGTCATTTAACTGAAAATATGTACGTACATATGTACAAATGTTTGGCAATTTAACGTACATACAGTTCTAATTCAACAACTTATCTAAAAATAGGTGTAATTTAAATAGCTACATTTAAAGTACTTGGTACACCTTAATTAAATGTATTATGTATATCATATCTCGTATTTGTACATATTATTACATTTATACGTCATGGAGACAAATTCACGCGTTTTAAATTCACAGACATTTTTATATATTACTAGAAATTTACTTGTTAATTTTCGTAACAACCTACTTGTGATTTATTTATGGTTAATGGCGATGTCAGTAGCCCAGGCTATAGTGTCAAATTGTAGGACAATTAATGAGTCATGAATTGGAAATGGTATAGAAGGAAGCGGTCGTGGCCTAACTTGACTTACCATCTCGCCATTTCCCAGCAGGAACAGAGGAATACCATGTCAGCACGTAGCAGCAGATACACGTATCTACAGTGTAACACTGCAACAGTCGTACTACAAAATTTAATAATTTTATAATGTTGATTGTTACTTCAATGTTTCAGCTTAAAAATCTTTTAATATTATTTTCAGTGACCACATACTCAGCGTAGTTGACGACATTTTATGTGTTTTATTTATTTTAATGAGTACCATACAGCTGGTGTAATGAGAATGAGTCCTGAAGCTGAACTGATACAGTTCGAAACATGTTGACTATTTATTGACATAAGCATGTATTAAATAGAAGATAATAAAGTGTACATTTGTCGGAATAAGACTTTATAGAGGTATAGCTTTACTCTTTCTTTAACCCTGGCACTAGATGAGGGTGGGTGGTCAACTCCACGCCCCGGCTGCTTTACCCCCGGGAAAGAGATCCGGTACTCATTGTATAGGAGGCTGGGTGGGCCCCAGGGCCGGTCTGGACGGCTGCGGAAAATCTCGCTTCCGCCGGGATTCGATCCCCAGATCGTCCAGCCCGTAGCGAGTCGCTATACCAACTACACTATCCCGGCCCACACATTTTCATATTTAGCTTCTTTAATAATAATTTAAATATTTATCATCTTGAATATCAATTTCGCCGATCCCAGTGACCGCGCGGTCTAAGGAGTGGGTCTGCGGCCGCTCGCTTGCTGGTATTGCGGGTTCGAATCCCGCCGGGGGGTGGATGTCTGTCTCTTGTGAGTGTTGTGTGTTGTCAGGTAGACGTCTCTGCGTCGGGCAGATCATTCGTCCAGAGGAGACCTACCGAGTGTGGTGTGTCTAAATGCGTGTGATCGTGAAACCTCGATGAGGAGCCCTGACCCACTAGGGGCTGTTGTTCCATTGGAAAAAAATATATATCAATTTCAATATTATTTTGCATTCTGCATTCAGATCGTCTGAGTACTTCTCTACTTTTAGGCCTTCCGAGTACTTTTCTGTATAATTTCATATCTTGATAAAGAGTGCTACACATCCTGTCTATCTCATTTTCCTCTTCTACTGTCTTAAATACCTCTGTTTCTGCAAGGGGTCTCGAGGGGGTAGAAGCGTACCGGGGTATGTAAGTTAGAAACCGTACACGGGTAAGTTATGTGCTTCAATTACCTCACGGTTTATTTTAGGAATGAAGAAGAACAGGAAATTACCGGTAAAGTAGCGATGTTCCCTGTTGTAATTTACAAAGAACATTCTAGACAAGGCGGCCGTGAAGAAAACTTATGTGCAATGGATCGGCTCCACGTTATGTGAGGAGTTTGCGAATCGTGCGTCTGCGTACATTTTGCAAGAAACCTCACTGTATCGTTCCTTAACCGTCAGAAACATAACTGGTACTCAATGGCAATAATTTATTCCTAGCCAGCTTAACACCACTGTTTCAACCACAGCCACATAGAAGCGAAAATGACCTTAGAATAACCATAACCGTTTAATGCGTAAACATTTGAAAGATATCGTGGCCTATTTAAATTCATTAACTCAGCACTGTCCTGGACCGATTGAGTAAAACAAAGAAAAACCATAGTAAGAACAAGCGACAACAGTCAAAAGGGCACCACCTAAGCTACTGGCACATTGGCACATTAACCCAATCGAATCCAGCCACAATGAAACGAGTCTGACCCACTTAATTGCTGCAAAGGTACAGCCTTCACCTCATTCGACTCGACTCGACACGTCCAGTTTACAGGTTTACAGGAATTCTATGCAAAACAACTGCTGCCTTCGCAGCATCCTAGTGAATGTAACTCGATCACACATGAGTCGTTTATTTGAATGTAAGAACACATACAATACAAAGAATTATAATACCAATACATCAATTTTACATGTACAATATTAAAGACGTATAATAGCAGTTATAAATATAATAATATGGATGTTAAGTCTAGTATGATATTGATACATTCTTCGTTAAAATTCACTGAAACGCTGTTGTTTACAATATGTGTAGTTACATATATGGGAGGATAATATTAAAATGGATCTTCAAGAGGTGGGATGGGAGGGCGTGGACTGGATTGATATGGCTCAGGATAGGTACAGGTGGCAGGCTCTTGTGAATTCGGTAATGAACCTTCGGGTTCCATAAAATGCGGGAAATTTCTTGACTAACTGACGACCTGTTAGCTTCTCAAGAAGGGCTCTGCTCCATGGAGTTAGTTAGTTAGCAGTTGCATGTACACAGACATCTAATACCGAAGTTTTCGATGAAGAAGGATCAAGTCTCTGTGTCGCGTATTGATCTGTCATGTGTAGGATGGTGTGACGTATTCCTGACGATGGCGATTTATCGCTGAACATGTAGGAGGTTTCACGTTTATGGAAAAATTATAATTTTATACTATTTATGTGCATATGTTGGAATATATAAATGATTACAAACACAATACACAAAATAATAATATTAAATTTTTAAAAATGATTCGGCTAGTGTCTCCTGATCATTAATTACAACTAAATGTTTGGTACACTACAGAATATCGTAAGGGTGGGTAAATATCTAAACATGCTTTCTTCCATTAAACTTCAATTTGTAAAATATCACCACGTTATTTGTTCCTACAGTCTGGAAGTAAGTCGCTGTCCCATTCCCGAACAGATTATCCTGATATTTCAGTGTCCTGAGATTTCTCTTTATCAGCACTTCTAGAAAGCGTTTTGAGTTCAACCAATTTCAAAAGTGGACCCCAGAAATCTTCACAGGAAAATAAGAATTGTCACTGAATTAGTCGTTTAAGAATGCGTGAACATTTACCTCCACTTCATTTTACCTAACATAGCGAATAGCAGTCCTTTAACCCAAACCCTGTTACCACATATTCAACAATAAACACATTTTAATTTAACCTACAACTGGGAATAAAAGACAGGCGAATATTAAGCTCCGCTGACTTATTTTTGTACAGATTAAACAAGCTCCAGAAATAGAGAAATAAAATACTCTCAGTAATACTCTTGTACATAGCAAAATCCAAAGATTCAACACCGTTAGTACAAAAACCTGGCAATGATTCAACCCCAAACCAGATCCACCCACTTCTCCTCTCTCCTACAGATTCATCTTAATTTTATCCTCCCATTTATTTTTTAAACTTCCACTGATACTTTTCCAAACAAAATGTGTACATATTTCTTCTTTCCACCTTCTAGGCGAAGGCACAGCCCATGGTAACACAGATTCCACTACCCTAAAATATCAAACAAACAACGATAGGCTAGTGTCTTATAACTGTCTTTCACGAAGTGATGCAACAGTTTCTCGCAACGGCAACAAGAGAAAGGATGAACTAGAAGGTCGTCGCCATCTGTGGGCCGAGTGATAACGTGTTATTTTACTGGTCAGAGAATCCTTCTTTCATCTGTCCACAAACACCACGCCTCAGATTTGGCCTAGAGGTTACTGTGGCATAAGAAAAGCCATAAAAGTAGCGCTGTCTCTAGCTTCAGCCATTGTTGCAGTCTGACATTCAACTCTAGTATATCTTCTCGATTCCTTTGTTCAGTGATGATACACAATCATCTTAAAAGCAGCGCTGAAAATCCTTCAATGCTGAAGGTGAAGATTCTGCCAATAGTTAACAATAAAAGTATTTCAGCAATTAAATCCCTATTGTGTTTTAGGAAAAGAAAGAACCTATCGTTCTAGCGCCCGATGGGATAAGAATCCTGTTATGTTGGAAGCACTGGTCACATGGAAGTTTCTATCCCTTTTCATCGATGAAAACGAAGGTCAGTATCGTATAAGAAGATAATGCTGAAAGAAGGAAGGTGTGCAAGGACGAATTGGAAGATGTCTCTTCTCTTTCTTTTTATGGCGAGGCAAGATCGGTTTCTTTCTTATTTGGACATTCAACTAGGATTAGGATCTTTTTTATTGGCTGATTGTCGCCGTCGTTGTTAGAAAGAAGGAAGAAAGACGTCTTATTGGATTGGTTGGTGTAGGGTGAATTACGATGGCCACATGACGTCAAACGAGGCAAAACGAAATGTGACGACGTTTATATGACAAGTTGTCAAAAAAGCACTAAACCAAAAACAAAACATTTCATTTTAGAGCCTAACTGATGGTATCTGTTGATTGTAAGAACATGAGGTTTGATTCCCTGCTGACGGAGGTTTTCTTTTAACAACCACATCTTATGCACTTCTGGGGCTGTCAGTTGACTGTCCAGCGAGTAACGTGAAATTTGTCAATGAGTAAAGCAGGCGGAGCATGAAGCTGGCTGTTCAATCGACATAACGCCCAATTAAAAGTAAAGAGTTTCATTGGTTTTATTTGTATTCAAAACTCATTACTCGTGCTGCAGAAGCGAAATTACGTTTCAAAGTGTCAAGTCGCAAAATCGAAAGTACTGTTAAATGCACAAAGCAAACTAAGCAGTTTTCGGCATAAATAGGCTACAGCAGACGTAGCATAATTACGTACTCATAAAAAAAACCACACCGCAAGAGCAACCTACTGTATAAAATTCCCTACATCTCCCGAATATTTATGCCAAGAGTTAACAAGCAATTCTGTTGACCAAACCTCATTTACAGTGTTATATAACGTCTCCAAACACAACACTTTACAATATCATCATATCATTTGGACATATGTTGTGTTATTATACTGCCACCTCGTCTAGAGTCTGTCTCTTAGTCGTTTACTTGTTTAGCACTCTATAAGGTGTCTCCAAACAAATTACACGTTTTTCTCAACGTCAATCACTGCGTATTTCTAATTCATATTTAATTCTTGCACAAACTGTAAGTTCTGACTGTCAGTCACGTTGTTTTAATGATACTGATCACCATTTGTATTTGGGAGGTGCCTGGTTCTTAGTTTGTTCGAGTCACCGGCTTTCTACATTCAGGCTTCTCAATTTTAATCATACCTTCGGACAACGTTTAAAATTGCCTTTCTTCAAGTAGGCTACGGCCATGTCCATGTAACGCATTCATAATCGTCCCTCCATCAGCTTGCACATTTGTAATCCATTAAGACTCAGGCAGGCTAATTAAGCAGTCCAAAAATCGAAGGGCGGTCCCTAAGCACAATGCCACGAAAACGTACGGAGAACTGCAATACGCTTGCAGGCATTGTTGAACTTGGCACTGCGTGGGAGTGAGCGCTATGATTCAAGCTCCAAAAGCTTTATCAACGGAAAGAGAACTGGGTGTCTATTGTGAACTCCAGACCCTGACTCTGATTTTGTGGCTCTAAGAAGAGCGCCCTAAACTTATATTAAAACATAAAATACTCCGAAACCTTAACATCCTAACTATAAATTATATCTCAAAGACAAAGAATTTGCAGTTCACATCAGCACCACAGGAAGTAGGTCAGCTGAAAATCAGGTCTTCTTTAACTCGTGGTACAAGAAAAAATACTTTGTATTACAGTTATATTAGTTAGCCTATAACTCAAAAAACGTTAGGTCTATATAAAAATCCTTTGTGCGTGTGTCTCCGAGCTAAAACAAATGGGCTGAAAGCTGCACAGGCTCCATTCTTCCTTTAGTTCTCCGAGGGTGACATGTTGAAACACTTCGTACGTGATAAGAATCTCGAAGCTAGATCTCTCTACAGCATGCACACAGATTGATAGCCACTCTCGCATCCTGCTCCTTCCAACTAACACTGACCTCTCTACCCATCATACTTTGAGGAAATCTTCGAAAAATTCGTGTTTCACGTTACGTAATATTCTTAGATTCAAAATTTATTTACTGTCAGTCTATCCAATGAGGCTGATTGATGAAATTCAAAGACTATACACCATCGAATGCGATGGTACGTAAAACTTGTAAAACGGCGGTCATGTCATGCCAAAACACGTTTGAAGACATTGTCCATATATTTGTCTCGTGACAGATTTCCTGGTTCAATCATGACCCCTATATCTAAAGCAAAATAAAATATGTCAGCAGACCCATAATGACTGTCACATCAAGATGACAGTAAAAGGGATTCAATTAAGAGCGTGTATATTAAAATTTCAGACATTTAGCAGTATTAAACGTAATTCCGGTGTAATGAATTAAAGATTAACACAGACATTTATGTTTGTCCTCAAGCATATACACAATGGTTTCTCTAATATTCTTTTCATCTCTCCAAACTGTCGTCTTTCGTAATGGGTGTGTTCATTTTTATTGCGCCAGCGTGCAGGTTGGGTGTGAGAGGGTCTTGGGCGCGCGAGCAATATCACCCTTAATTCATAGGCGTACAGGCAGCCATCACAACTGAAAGAGGCAAGGAAAAGCAAAGTAGATGTGCAAAGACAAAACGCGACTAAGAAAAATTTTGTAACGTTGCAAGAAATATCACGAATAGACTTCCATACTTTAGATTACCTCAGCACTGACAGTTCAATCGCTGTAAGTTGAGTGCTTCTTCAAGTTGTTTTGTTAATTTCCACAAACACCTCGAACTGCAGTTTCGAAAGAGAGGTACTGTGAACGAACAACGTATCCAATACTTTATGGTCAATGCAGTATAATGGATTGTAACTGCAAGCTGTAGACCTGTGTTACATATGGCAACCATGTTATAGATTGATACAGACACGCATATATCAGTGACAAAACTAACAGTCCTATGGAATGATTAATGGAATTATTCAACCGAATGAGAAATGACCACAAAATTTCATGGCCTCTTTCATATGATTTAATTAAAATTTCGTAGATACACACACTACATATTAGTACAAAAATTAGTATTACTATGGCATAACGACAGGACGTGGAAAATTAAAATTGAAACTAATTCAAATTTTAAAATCTTGAGTTCTGTTTAGGTTAGAACTGACTTACGCACAAATTTATTTTCAATCACATACATACCCGTCTTCTTTCATATTACTATATACGAGATTTTCCATCAGTTACTGAGTGAAAGTGAACAAACTTCAACACCTGCAAGAATCAAACAATAAATTATTTATCATTAATATTAAACAACGTTAAAATATATTTGAGATCTGCGCTCTTCTGGGACATTACGCGGCGTCGTGTGGTAATTGTTTACCGACGTTTCTGGACCACTCTAGACCCCTGAAGATGGGACCGATACGTTGTCCCGAAACGTCTATAAACAATTACCACACGACGCCGCATAATATCCCAGAAGAGCGCAGATCTCATCAACATCGCGGCGGAAGCCTAAAATCAAAATAGATTTTGAGCAATACTTTAACGTGCCCTTTCTTTACCGAACACCCAAGCCCTGTTCTGGCCAATCACCATCAACTGGTTTTCTCGTTATTCTTTGTTTCGCATGTGTTTCTTTCTGCCGATATCTCAGAACAGCGTCACATGCAACTTCGATCTAACGACTCAGGATAAACTTTGAAGCAGCGGCAGGATGGCAAGATATCGTAAAGTTTCAGTATGTTAGAGGAGGCTGTGACAAACCGACAGGAAGGACGTCGCAGAGATTACAGACTGACAGTCTTGTTAACAGGGCAATGCGTTATGCGTGTGTATGTACATGCGTGCGTACGTTTCGTGTACATGCGTGTTGCTGTAGGACGGAGACACCAGGAACACCCCTTGGGAAATCTAGACAGAGCATAGTTGTATTCATATGGCGGGTGGAAGAAAAAGAAAAGCTAGTTGATGTATAAATTCGAATATTTCCAATAAACAAATTCTACCAAAGGAGTTTTAGAAGTTTGCCTTGTAGCAGTGAATAATTCCATTCTACTAACTTTGAATGTAAATTTCGTTTCGACGAACCTAATAACTTATACTATGAAATATTTCGAAGATAAAAGTGACCAATCTAGTGACCAACAAATGCACACAATAGGACTACAACTACACGTTTCGGTCCCGAGGCGCCATCCTCAGGAAGTCTCATATACAAAGGAGTGCAAACACCAATACAATGCATTGTACTCCCCAGATTGATTGGTGCTTGTACTCCTTTGTATTTGAGACTCCCTGAGAATGGCACCTCGACGCCGGAACATGTAAGAGTTGCAGTATTTAAAACGTATGTACAGTTTGTAATCATATTGTGTGCATTCGTTGGTGAATGTAAAGGGTTAAATTTCTTGTAATGTACAGTAAGAAGAGCTGGACTATATGAAAAAGTTTTTGTAGAATTAAATGTTCTTACCACATGTTTCCATTACGTAAAGCAAAATACAACAAATCTTATAAATAACTTTACATAACGCATACCAACAGCAATCTTTTTAAATTTCCTTTTGTATTTATATAATGCATAAAACGTAATTAGGGCTGAATAAAATCGATATTTAGCTCCTTGTTTGATGCCAACAACTGCAAAATAAAAGTATGGAACAAATGTAATCTACTATAATATGAAGCTTGTTTATATTTCAATGAATACATGAGTCGTGACTTGCATAACTACTCTAAGGTTACGCAGCATGCAATTCAAAGCAAGGGTTGTTATGCATAGCAAATGTAAAGGATGTGACTTGAATCAACAGTGACGTGTTTTCAGACCCTATTCCGGATTTTGAAGGGCTAAAATATCTCACAGACAAATCAAACAGAATAAATCGATCCTTCATAAACATGCCTAACGCTGAGCTAACCTGTTCAACGTTTCAAAACCTTCCCTACATCAGAATTTCACATAAGCAGCAAGGTTTAAGAAAAGGTGTTCGTATGGTTTTAAGTTTTGAGTAAAGAAACATTCGGTATAGATAACGCCAAAATATTCTAATACGCTGTACCTACTGCGTCGGTTGTGGGTGACATATGAATGCGATTTCTATTAAACAAGTAGGAAATATACGTATGTATGTGGGGAAAATCACTGTTTCAACTTTCAGGAGATTTCTGTACATTTGTTTGAAATAATGGCCTGTCCGCTTCCCTTTCAAAATTATTCCCAGAAGCGTATCTTCAATAGGGCTTTTCGTCGGCTTTGAAAACGTATTCTCCAGGGTCCACGCACAGAAACGTCGAGGGTTTCCTGAATGGGTGGCAAACTAAAACATTGGTATACATGCACAAATCAGAACTCCGTCGGGGGCGGTGACACATCGCAGGTGATCCGGAATTCTTCACATCCGCGACACAGTGCTCAAAGCCACAAAAACACAACATTCGCATTTTATTGATTACTCTTACGTTCCCTCTTGGAAATATAGGTTTGATTTGAGAGCAAGTGGTTACATTAGTCAATCGCAGCTTCGACAGGAATTTAAAAATTCCATTCACAATTAACAGTATTTCCACTTGCTTAACCCACAGTATCATGGTAGTTACGTAACGCTGAATTAACTCAGAAGTTATAAGCTAACACAAATGTTGTGAACCTGTAAAATCCTGTAGAATCCATCTTAAAGTTGTCATAAATTCCATTACCAGTCTTCCAAACGTACGTTTTACAAGAGGGTTTCCTACCAAAATTCTATAAAATAGCATTTCTTCTCTCCACACCTGCTACGCGCCCAGTCAATTGCAGTAATACATATGTCACTTCCATATCAATATCAAGCGACCTGTACAGTTTATCAGGTCAAAAATATTCTCACATTGGTTTTTTTGCTGTAATTTTTTCCTTAAATCCCTGTTTACAGACACTAAAATTTGCATTGTCTTACAAGATTTTAAGACCACGTTCTATGTCAAAACAGAAATGCTGCTTCGTACTTTCTGAATTTCACGTTATGGAAAAAGATAGAATGGTAACGCTTTTAAAAACGAATATCTCAAATCTTCACATTGTACTATTCTAATTATATCATTCACTCCGACGCTGTTAGTATTCCTCTCATGTGGACGTAAAAACAGAATTACTGAGAATTTAATTAAAAATTTTATTCCCTATAATTTCATGCCAGTAGCACTTATTAGATAAGTGATGTCATATTTCGGGAAATACCAACAACAATTTTAGAGTAATTTTTATCTCTCCTAGTATTCAGCCTTCCTGGTAAACAAGCGCATTTATGTGAATATGTATATAGGTCCTACTATTAGTAGTAATGAAACAACTTCATTACAATAGCTAGTACTTCTGTGTGTGTCAAAATACAACATATTCCTTTCTGAGACGCTGACAGTACCTCAGGTGTTCAAATATACTTCCGCCTTTTAGGAAACCTGAAGGATCATTGAAGTGTATGGAAGAACCAGCCACTGACCAATAAAATAAGGCACCTGAAGGCAGTTCTTACCATCATCAAAGTTTCTGGAAGTTTCGTTCATTATTTTTCAACGAAAGTGTACATCTACAAGTTAGTCTTTTCTTTCAAGTGATATACTACAGTTCTATGTTCACGTCTCTCCCATACGCCCTACACGACCCGCGCATCTCATCCTCCTTCAGGTAATCATCGTAATAAAATTTTGTGGCAGCTACAAATTGCGAAGCTCATTACCGCGTAATGTTTTCCAATAATCTTTTACGTCAGTCTTGGGTCCAAATATTCTCCACAGCAATTTGTTCTCAGATAACACTGACCTGTTTTCCTTAGAGCGAGGAACAATTTTCATTTCAAAGTGTGTGTTTCAAAATAAACAAATACTAAGAAAAAAAAGTCCGCTGTGACAGTAAATATAACTTTCTTGTGTAAGTTGCTGTCGAAAAGTCAGTCAGGTTGGTAACATCAAGTTGTAAGAACAATCTGCTGTCGGATATAGTAAATTGATTAAGTCACTTAAAATGTCGTCTCAAAACCTTGGCGTAGAGGAAGAAAATTGGGGGGGAAAATGAGCCCGAAGTCTCACCGCCAGTAAAATTTTTGGTGAGAACTATTCGAAATTTTGTTGACAGCATGGTTGCAATTCAACAGGCCTATGACTGGAGTTAGTAAATTACGAAATTACCATTTCGTACGTTGTTAACTTCTTAATAATTCCTGTTTCTGTGGCGTAATAGCCCAAAACGGGCCTAGGCCGCGTCGTTGTTGAGGTTTATATATCACACAACACACCCGGTAGGACTCCTCCGAACGAGTGATCAGCTCATCGCAGAGGTCGCTACCTATACAACACACACCAAATACAAGAGACGAAGATCCAAGCTCTCAGAGGGATTCGAACCCGCGATCCCAGCAATCAAATGGCTGCAAACCTACGCCTTAGAACGCACGGCCACCGGCATCGACTTGTTGTTTTCCTTGCTAAGTGTAACTATTCACATGAAATAAGGCACGAATTTCATCCAACTTTACTCTACTACGCCGAACGTTTAACTCCAGGTATTTTCTCACAAATGGTCGACTCTAGAAGGTAATGATTCTCAGCGTGAATACCGAATATGAAGCTGAAGACTGCGTATACGTTTGCTATATTTTGAGGAAACTTAAGATATATATGGTTTGGTAGTGTGGATGTGTGGGGCATGGAAGTAAAACGCAAAGAAAGTGACAACATCACGCGAGATTCCTTAAGAAAATACTAAAGGTCACTTGATTTTAAGCAGATGGTGTTGTGAAATTATAATTTCAAACAGAAAAAGTGGACACGAAGAACTGTGCATGGTAATGTAGTGTGCTACACGATGATCACATGTAATAATTGAAGGTTTACGAAGAAAATTATGTGACTGACAAATAATCAACGTAAAATTTAAACTTGATCGAAGAGACTGAAGTGGAAATTAGATGGATTAGAATTAGCCTACGACACAAGCAGCAAGAGAATTGTATGAGAAGACTTGTCCATTCTAAAAGGTTTTGATGAAGGGACAGTTCGGATGTGTGAGACTTTTTGGGCAGCGTCGATCCTCGAGTATTTACAAGGAGGACAACGCTTCGACAACTGAAAATGTTGCCGTCCTCACGTGAAATCCTGTGGATGCAGCTACGTATTCAGTAGGGCTCGACGTGGTATCCTATATCAGTTAATTACCTCTCTGCATGTGAGACTGGAATCATGCTTTTATCCGTGCATGCAATAGGAACTGTACGGTATATTTTGTGGTTATAGCATAAAGACCTAAATGTAAGATGCAAGAAAAGCCGTAGATGAAACCACCAAGCGTAAACAACCAAACCCACAAAATCTCTTCCTGTAATCGCCGACAAGATATTACCAATTGAAGCATGCATTTCAAGGCCTTATCTTATGGCATCTTCTGGAATTGTCACAAATAGCTGAAATTTTCATTTGATTTCTACGGAAACACACGACAAAGCGACACACAAACAATACTTAAATTTCACTCGCTCCCACTTTAAGTCGGATATAAACAATAAAAATTAATAATAATTACCCGCGACTGGTGCAAACCGGCAGATCGCGTCATGCGCAGTAAAACCTGTGCTAAAATATTCTGTCTTACGTTCACATATTACCTCTCTGTTTAGACACAAAAATGAGCAATGTAAGAAAATTTAAAAATAATATATCAACTTACGTTATTCTGAGAAATGTCAGATAGGACAGTAAACGGATTCAGTACTTGAGGCAAGTGGTTCGTCTTCACCCCCTGTCTCCGTCATCACCAACGCTCACTGTTAATTGCTCAACTACGATATCACTGAAACCATCCAACTCCCATATCATCTGTTCGTCTCTTGCGACATATCAGATTTTCTTTTGCCTGCTGTCAAAAGGGACTTTTGGTAAAGTCGTGTCAAACTGCAGAAGCATTTCACGTAACTTGAAAATTTTCTTGCGTCTTGTCACGTAAACCTTCACTTGACTCCACATCATTTCGATGACGTTCAAGCTGCAATGTTGCTGTGACAGTCGCTATGACTTTCGAAACATTCGTGGCTAATTAAACAATTTATACCAACATATGCACACAGACACTTACAATGTCAATAGTTTCTTTTATTAATAGTTATCCCCCATACATATTTCGGCGTGTTTACATCGCCATCTTCAGGGGGTCGTTGAAGTTTTTTTTAACGTAGACCAATATTTATAAAATACATCGTAACAGCCATAGTTATGTATAATAATGTTACAATGTTAATCAATGTCACTATATAAAAATTGTACAATAGTAAATATTAATAAAATTAATAAAACAGTATAAAATTATTGGGTTACATAGTATAATGTAACTGATAAATTATTGGCAGAGAGGCTTTGCGTTTTGGGGATAACTATTAATAAAAGAAACTATTGACATTGTAAGTGTCTGTGTGCATATGTTGGTATAAATTGTTTAATTAAACAAAAATGCACGGTGAATGCAACGTAAAATTCGTGGCTAAATTGCCCGCGTTATTGTTGTAATTATTTCGCGGTAAATCCTATAAGTTTAACTTTTAACCCTTTTAAGAAAAGTGGATATTTTACGGTTTTAGCCAGTCAGTTATTTCGAGCTTGCACCAAAAATTATGTTTCGACGTGTGACAACCTCACATTACATTGCGGGGTGTTAACCACATCATATTACATTCCCTTGTGTCAAAGGTAAAAAAAAAATTTGAAAACAACCATTTTTCTCTACACAGCAATTACTACTATTTTTAACCAAAGATTAGTAATCCCTCCCCTAAAAATCCACTGCCACACCCACTTTGAAGAATAACTAAATGTCTTTCTTCTCCAGTTGGGTCCAGAATTCCGTTCGAGAGGCCAAAATACAAAAGCCAGCTCTGTTTCCGATTAAAAGCCTTTGCATTCCCTAAAAATATCTGTCTCTCCAGTGGGTTATATCTTTTCCGTCTATTAATACTGATTTTGTTCTTTCATCTCATAAGTAAATTCGCATTCTTTAAGAAAGTTTACAGAATTATTCTTTCAACATTTGGAAAAATTTGGGTCACTGTTTAATGAAATATTTAGTGGCTTACCTTCAGAAAGGAGTCTATTACTTTCAGTCGAGCTGAACATCTCACAAAATCGTTGCACTTTCCAAACACAATTTTTCCCCACTTTTTTATTTTCTTTCCGGAGTTGTAACTTTGCCACTTTCTTTCGTTTACTTTCATGCCCTGAAGACACTCGATAAATTCCGACGTCAATTTTTTTCTTTCCTTCAGTGATATCTATGAACATTCTTCCGAACATTTGTTAAACACATTCAAAATGATACGCCTTTCACTACTGTTAAAGAGTTTGCCTTGTTTGTCTGTTTCACTGCAGCTGACGGACCTGCTGCTGCTTCATTCATTGTGAATAAGATTGAGACTTCAAGTACGTAATCATATCTATACAAACAACTGCATTCTACGTAAACGATAAGGTGTATACATTACTGAAAAATATTTGCAAGCTGTATACTTACACAAAGAAATATTATTTCTTTTTTATACTTCATTTCAACTTGTCTTACAAATCGTTCACAAGATAAACGCACCTTAAAATGGGACTATTTCTTGTCTCGCATTAGTGTTCTTAGGCCATGAAACAATATAATTATATGTGATTCATATGGTTTAGCTTACATCTGGCTTGATGTAAGAGTGAATTTAGAGCAGAATAAATATTTATAATAAAAACTAAACTTTATAATAAATAAGGTGATCATTTTTAAGGGTACCAATGTAGTACTAGGATTGCAGTTTGGATCGGATTACATGTTACATCAGTACTTTCATACACCAAACAATGTCCTTGCTTTCCTCGTCTCGCCTTATATACATACGGTAACACAGCGTTTCACAGAGTTAGGTCAGCGTCCCGCTTGCTTAGCCGAGCAAACACCAGAACACTGCAATCTCATGCAATATTTCAAGGGAGGAGGACACCATATGTAGGATATGTTACATGGGGTGCTGCATAGCCGAGCTGTGTAGATGGCAGTGTGCACTGTACTAGGCCATGAAGGACATCTGTAAGTGTCCCACAAACAAACGCCTGGCACAAACTGCAACACATTTTCTCGCTGCATGTAGAAAAGGGAGAGAGGTGAAAGGAAAGGTTTAGAAAGGCATGGGGGAGGATTTTGGAATACGGTTCGGTTGGTGGGTTTGAATAGAAAATGAGGAAGATCAGGAGTTGTGATGTGGTGAGTCCCTAAAACTCGAAAGAGAGAAAGAAATAGCTGAGCCAGGTAGGAAGCGAATTGTTATTAGGTGTAAGGGTAAGTGTACGTTTCTGTTTGGGACGGAAGTAAAAAAATGAGAATGTGATATTAATATACACGATTTTGAGTGAATTCTTCGATTTCAAGTAAGGGACTTTAATAAAGTTGAAGTGAAAGAAGGATAAAGATATATTTTTACTCAAAAGAATCGTTCACAACATACAAACTAGGATAAAATAGGCTACATATTTCGGCTTATTAAGGCATCATCAAGCCCTTAATATGAACATTAAAAAGACAACACTGCAATAGGTGCGAGATCTCCACCTTTACATGCAATAATACATTATAAATGTAACCAAAAGTTTTTAAAAAGAGGTTTTAACACAAAATGCCTTTATATATATGACGAAAGTGTGAATATATAAAAGTTAAAGATAAAAAGGTTTAATTTATTTAAAGACGTGCTTGTAGGCAGGCGAGTATGTAATGAAGTGCTTGGAAATAAGTATGAAGCAGCGGAATATGCTTCGTTCACTGTTTACATACGAAGTAAAGTGCTTTCCACTCTTGTCACCCAGTTGGATGTAGATTTTTGAAGATTCCCTCTTATGGTTTTTATGTCCTTTTTTTGGCGGGGAGGGGGGGGGGGTGGTATTTGGACAGTTGAAAATATGTCACTTGGTACGAGTGTATTCCACGTGTTTGTTTGGGTATCGTAATGTTACTTTAGGTCCGGTGTATGTAATTGAATAACACAACGGGAATGTGTCATCTCAGAAACGAAGGGTAAAGGTTATCAACAATCACGTCAAGAATACTGTACGTTATAGCGTGCAATGGCTACGAGATTTCAATAAGCTTCCCTTTCATAGTTGATATACTTTCGTAATACACACGGAACCGAAGGCCCGCAGTGTTCGCCTTTATCCACGTGCCAACTTTAACCCTAAAAAGACTAATATTCAGGAGACTAAATATTCCAAGAACTGCAGATGCCAGCAACAATAAATTAAATTAGGATATGATTCAAAACGGGGCTCAAAACCAAGTATGCCTCTGCTGGTGGACAGATCATCAACAAACCACTGATTTGTTCTCTGTTTTGCTGTGCTGTCTTCAAAGGGTAAATACACATTATGTGCGTGTTGTAATCTCCCGATGAGATACACTACATAATCGAGGTCCAGCATTAATCCTCGTTTAGATGCATATTGACCCCATACCTTGTCCCAGTCATCTACATCACCTCCCCTGTGATATTACTTTACATTAGCTGGATAACTAGTGTCAAAGGGATTTGTAAGACTCTTGCAATCCGATTGACAGCTAGTCATTAATAAAGCCATGAGAACAAACAAACCATTCACGCTTCAGTATGGCAACAGCCACGCCAACACAGCTTTTTGGACGAGAAGGGGATGAACCAGAAGTAGTCAATCCAGATAAAAGCGAGGTTTATGTCTAGAAGTGAGTTAAGTAGTGAGACGAATGGGTGAATGTAGTAAGTTACGGGGTTCTTACAGGTTCAGTTTCGTTTGTGGTACCTGCACAAAGACAGTTCCAAATTATGAGCTTATTTTTGACAAATTTCAGGTTTCTTAAATATCGTCTAGAAAACACACAGACAATTTGTTTCATTTCATTACTTTC
The DNA here is from genome assembly GCA_021186555.1 of Reticulitermes speratus. NCBI lineage: Eukaryota > Metazoa > Arthropoda > Insecta > Blattodea > Rhinotermitidae > Reticulitermes > Reticulitermes speratus. The sequence goes on from JAJKFL010000001.1 coordinate 16,938,484, forward strand.
TTTCCTAAATTCGGCACAACGTTTAACATTTTAGTAACACTGAAAGGAGATACCTCGCGTACCGTATCTATCCTTTTTTGGCTTGAGCAAAGATCCTTTTTTCCCGCAGAGATACAAATGTTTTCGTCTATGATATATGTACCGAACATTTTACCAAAACCTGTGTGGCACATTTCTTTTTTCTTGAAACGCTTGAAACTGTTATTATAAATAAAAACGCTAAGTGAAACGTCAATATTCTTTTGTTATGACGGAAATTCTCTAAAATATCTGGCAAATATACCGTACGAGTCAAAGAAGGGAGGGTTATTCAGGCTTAAAGTTACGTTCATTAGTCACGTATACATCGGACTGTGACGCTGTTGCACCAATTGCAAAGCGCGATGCAAAGCGCGATGCAGTGGCTGGGGATGTGTGGACGATTTCAAAAGTAACTTTGCTTCATAAGCGACATAGAAAATCCTGCAGTGGGCCAATTGTATGTTAGTAGAAGGCACTGAAGTGTACGTGAAAATTTGCATGGCCAATAAACAGAAGGTAATAAACAGCCATGGACTCTTTTGTACATGATCGCACAGCATTTGAAGCTGAGGTTAACCCTTTCTTGGCAAAATTCGAAACAGGTATGATGAGTTGCGTAAATTGTTCTTGTCTTTTTTTTGGAACTCGAACATGAACAGTGAGACAGAGAATCAATTCAGAAAGTTTCTAGCCACTAAAAAACCAAGGGCCATACTTCTGCTAGCCCTTGTACGGAGACTTTCTTTGTGGCTGGCTGTTGATGAAAATGTATTGCTTGCTGAAGTTGTGCTTGGACAGAACTGTACTCATGCGTTAATGAACACGTCATACAGAGACTAACTACTCCGAAACATGTTACCGCATGGTCCAGCACTCTTCTGGGAAAACATCGGCCACTCTCATAATGTGTTATGTCTGTGTGGCTCACATTTCATACGTAAAGCGAGTGTGGAGGCCTATATGTTATTTGTTAGCTTCTAGTTGCCAAAGAAACAAGCAGGGGTGACGAAACAGCCTCCTCGGTACGTGAGGTGGCAAGGGAAGGATGCATGTTTTGTACAGTCCGTCAATTCACTGTCGCTATAGCTGAAAAACGTGACTGGATTTCAGCCTTCCGCTTGAAAATTTCTGGGTCCAAAAACTAAAAAGAGTAACACTCAAATAAATTCGTTATCCTACGAATATACCTCGGAATTTTGTAAGGTAAATCTATCTCGGTGGCTGCGCGGTCTAAAGCGTAGGTCTGCGGCCGCACGCTTGCTGGGATTGTGGGTTCGAATCCCGCCGGGGACATGAATGGCTGTCTCTTGTGAATGTTGTGTGTTGTATGGTAGAGGTCCCTGCGACGGGCCGATCCCTCGTCCAGAGTAGTCCTACTGAGTGTGATGTGTCTGTCTGTGATCTCGAAACCTCGACAATGAGGGGGGCCTAAGCCCGAGTAGGGCTGTTGCGCCACAAGAAAAAAAACTCAGGAAAAGTTAGATTATTTCTTCAGTGTGTTGTGTTAAATGTTGCAGTAAAGTTTTTATCACTACTGTTTTGTATTTTAGAAGTATCTAGTTCGAATCGTGGTCTAAAGACCAGATACTGTAACTTTTTTCGTAACTGTCTTCAGTCTTGCCATGCAAACTTAAGCCTTGTGTGTATATGTATGTTAGCACACTAAAACATGGTCAATATTTTAATTTTTAGCCTTTGAAATACGCTTTTCAGTACAAAAAGTAGTGAACAAAATTTGGGTAACAAGTGGACATAATTAGTTTTAGGTTGAACTAATTAATTACTTGGATTAAAATTGCTTTTCTGAAAAAATACAATACTTAAAAATGTGACTTATGAAATAAGATACATTTGTAATCGAGTAAGAAAGAGGTCTATAAGATAAAGTTTCTGCCTTTCAACACAGAGGAAAGAACAATTTGCCAAAAAACAGTAAAACAGTTCTTTAATCTAACAAAGCAGAACTGTTCTAAACTTTTTTACCACAATTGGGAGAATATTTTAAATAAGTAGAAATGCATTTAATATTGTATTCACGTGCATCTTGTATAAATTAAAATTGAAATCAAGTTGGTTTTAATTCCAACTTTAAATAGAAATGCATTTGAGATCAAAAGGTCGCGGACAATTTAAGCTAACGTTCCGGTACCCAGTCACACGTCCTGTGTGTACGTACGTAAGTTCATACGTGACGGATTTCTATGACAGGTTGACATGTCTTCAAATCACATTAAAGTTTGTACTGCCACAGCACACGAAATTTTATTCCAATCGGCAAAAAAATCCACAACTTTCCTTAACACTTAACCAGTTCGGCGCACTTACTTCCTCAACAAATTTGGCTACCACAGGGCAGATCTCTTTTATTATATAATAAATCACGTATAAGTTCTTATCCTAAGTTTGATATAGTTTGTTTCCCGGCCATAGTTTGTTTCGGCTTCACGCTGTACCAAAGGTTAATTTGCGAATTTCAAGCGTTCCTAGCTGCTTCCTGCATCAACCTAGCTACAAAGGAATCTAATGACACTTGTCAGTCCAGTTGGAAGAACGAAGAAGTAGATCAAGTGTGTTAACAAATTTTACCTGGAGGGAATCTTCCCACTATATGTTTGTTCCCATGGGTGTGTCCTTATCTTCTGAATTTACAACAAAATTGTTAAGGTGTCTCTCTCTTTCTGTAAAAGCTGTAACTGGGCCGGAACACTGATGCCATATAGAAAAGATGGAATACATAGAAACAAAAGACAGAGCTAAATTACGACGAGGAGGAACAATAGAAGAGAAAGAGACGGCAGTTTAATAACATGGCAAATGAAGCAGTGAAGTTATATAAATAAATGAGAATAAAAGAGAGATAAATGAAGAAGAGGAAAAGTGTAAGAAGCTTAAAGGGAGAAAGAAAATGAGAAGGAGAAATGACGAAAAATTTGAAATTTGTGTAAAAAAATTGTTAAGTAAATAAGGTAACGAAGATTTGAAACATAATGCATTAAAAAGTAAGCAAACATAAACAACAATACTTTAAGATATAGGAAAAAATTAAAAGAACAGAAAATAGAGTCTGAAAAAGTGGAGAAATAGTGAAAACGGGAAAAAGAAACAAAATGGAAAAATAATGATATACAGAAGGAAAAACACTACAAAGGAAAGGAAGGATAAAAACAGATTTCACGTAATGAAGGTGTAAAGATGTTGAAGCACAGTAAAACAGCCACACATAACAAAGATATTAAGCAGAACAAAGAAATGAGCAGACTGTATAAAAAGCTTATCGGAATCATTACCTAAGAATATAGAGGATCCACGCTATCGATTATGAAGGGGTTTTAATTATGAATTAATTCAACCAGCTTTGAATGGCTCAATCCATCAACTTTTTTTTACAAGACGCACACGAATGATAGAAAAATAAAAGGGGACATGGATTCTCATTATGGCTTCACAGAAGAGGTGAAGTTAACTACATCTAATTTAACTTCTGTTCTGCAGGGTTAACGACCCTTCTAATGCCATTCCGTTTAAATTAGGGATCAAAGTTAATGAAACTCTCAGCGGGAAAGAGATAACTGCTCACTGGTGATGAAGCAGTCTTGTTCTAAAATAAACATCTCTGGCATTTCAATGACCGGATGTTTGATTTCCCAAAGAGCTAGGAAGCAGGCAGGCAGATTACAAGGTTTCGCTGTAGTGTAACTAACTGAATACTACACCCGCTCGTCCTTGTGTACGCGGTCAGTGTATTGATGGTAGTCGGTAGGAGTCTGATCTTCGCACCTAAAGAATCACTCGATCGAATCTCGTGGTGAGACGTTCAAGAAGAAGACTATTTCAATTGATGAGAGAATTGCTGAAGCAAAGGTGTCGAGTACGATCGGAGTGATACGAAGAAAGACGATGACCATATACAACGCTCTCGACATTTCCTCTGACTTTAAATTCTTGATGTAGCACTAAATATTATTGGTTCGTCCATTTTTTTTTATGAAGGGCCCTTGCACCACAGCCTTAAGGCTTTTTGTGCAACCCCAACGAAGATGATGAGGATGAGCAGTTTTCTTTACCAATTTTTACAATTAATGGAGCACCAGTGGAATGAAATCGACAGGGGAAAACCGACAATTCGGAGAAAAACCTGTCTCAGTGCCACTTTGTCAACCACAAATTTCACATGGACTTGACCTGGGACCGAACCCCGGGCCTCCGTGGTGAGAGGCCGGCGACTAACCGCCTGAGCCATGTCACGGCCTTTGGTTCGTCCATTACTTCCTACACTTACAATTAGACCCTGGTACATTAGTAGTAACATCTAAAAGAAATTTGGTTGGTCAAACTTTCTCACGCCTTTTGGATCCGCCACGAAGACTATGGTCGCAAGTGTCAGCTTACCACACACTGTAGTAGTTAGTATGTGATCTTTTCAGCGCCAGGTTCTTAGAACTGTCATAGAGCAAGGTCATAAATTAAGATCATGAGGCAGGTTACGCAGTAAAGTCATGCAGTTTGGTAGTGGAGTAACGTAATGTTACCTCACAGAGTAAGGCATGGTATTAGGACACGGAGTAAGATAAAGTAATTCTTCTCGGACCCCTAGACCGTAGAAGATGAAATGTCGGGACGGATTAACCAGTGACTCGGCATCATATTCCAGAAGAACGACGCCCTCCTTCGTATAAAAGTTCCAGAAACGAGTTCATTGAGTCAGGCTGGACGTAGAGCCACGGAGATAGGTCATATAGTAACGTCATGGATCTTACAGTTATGTGACTGACATTTTTGTCTGTGGGTTCTCGAGTGGAGCAGACAGAGGAAATTCCACATCCAGACTTAAAATAACCGAGCACTCTTGCTTATATGGATGTTAGCTTAATGCGATTATTTAACAGCGAAGGACAAGCCACGTTCTTGACGCTGGCACTGGTAAACAGGTAATTCGAGAAGGAAGGCTGTCCTAAATCACGGGGTACGTTGTATATAGATTGCCTTGCAAAACTGCCACCTATGGTGCGGCGGTGTAATATAACGCTTGCTTCTATGCAGTTAGAAACATGATGTCGTCGCATTCACTGCAACAAGTACCTATGTCTACATATAAATACCACGAAATACGGGTATGTTTTTAATAGTACGGATCAGTCTTTTAAAATTATACCTCCACACTTGTTTTATGTACATTATCAATCATACACTGTCCTTTCGAAGGAAAATACGAAATTCTTGTACAAGTGAAAGAAAACAAAGTGCCTAAGTGAAAGTTTCGATATTCCATAATAAAGAAATGTGTTGTAATGAAACTGTTATACGAATGCACAGTAGCCAATAGAAAGTAGGTGTCTTAACCCCCTTTATCTTCTTCTCAAGATATACCATCATTAAGGCGCAAATTAATTAGTAAATTCGATATTTTATTTTTTATTATTAAACCAAAAAATGCGCGTAACAAATACAATCGTATAATTTTTATAAATCCTCCAATATATTTCGGTGCTTTAGCACCATCATCAGGGAGTTAATATACGAAGTCCTCTAAAAACCAGTTAAAATATACTTGGTATATTAAGTCCCTAGGCATGGTGCTATAGCACAGCTGTGTGTGCATTTGTTTACGTAATAATAAAAAAAAAAATTAGATTAAAGTGGACGGAATAAACAATTTCAAAACAGTAACTTCGAGATTCAATGTTAAAACATGAGATGCTTCTGTATGTCGCTAAATTTAATTCAACAGGTTAAATTAGGATAAATACAGCATATTAACATGTGATAACGATAACTGTACAAGTATAATAAAATAAACAGATAAGGTTTAACAGCTGTAACACAAAACCCCAATACAATGTACAGACCTCAGACGGGCGGCTTCAAGTTATCAAAATCAACTTCCTCAGGATATAAATAATAAGACTACATCATTCTCCTATTTCATACCTCGTCTTTCAAATGAACGTTCTAGAAGAAAATTTACCGCCAAAATTATATAGGCAAATCTGTTTCGTCATCAGAATTACAAGTGCAGTACCATAAATTTCTTGATCCATTTATCATAACGATGTTCATTCAGCTCCAAAATTCACCTGGTTGCACGTCAGATAATATCCTACAAACAGCTTGTTGACAGAGGCCAGGAGGACTGTACAGTGGGAAGAAAACTTTATAAACTCAAGCGCCGCAATGTTTCCATCCATGGGAATCCTTTGCTAATCCTCAGTATGTTTACAGTAGGCCCAACAGTTGGTTATTTTTCGAATCACACACCCCTGCCCGTATTACAACCACACTTTTACTGCATGATCATTTACTGCTCTCGCGTGCCCCTTTTTATTACTGTCAGTTTTCTGTATCGTTAATTCAGAAAACATTACGTTATGACTATTTTAGAAGCTCAGGAAGTTACTTAATTTTTCAAGGAGGGGGATACTTTTTCACAATGGGGCCCCAAACCTTAAGGGTATCACTTGTGCTTTCAACCCTAAATGCAAATGTAAAATATCCATTTTGTCAAAATATTACATTAAGCTCAATAACAAAAGCTCAGTTCAAATATATGCAAAATTTACTGGAAGTGATCCAAAATCCTTTACCGATCTGAAATTTGCGCCACGTAACTTCGCAACTCTGACACGCCGTTTCCTGCTTTGCACACAACAGCACTAATTACCAACAAAGAAATGAGCTGCTGGTGCTCTTAACGTTATGGTTGGATGGATAAGCAAACACTCAGAATCGTTTTAGAAGCCTAAACTTAAGCTTCCTAATATAAGAGGCCACGCCAGATCGTGTCCTGTCGCTAGCATTCACACATACAGGGACGTGCTCAGACGGCGTCGTGTCGCTAGCATTCCAACACACAGACCCGCCCTGCTAACCTGTTCCGAATGTCATCATGCGTCGCTGTGATAACTGAATGACCTTTCAAAAGAGTACAGCCAGAATGTCTACACTAAATTACTAAAGCTGTGTTCTTAACTTTTCACTTTCGTGCAGTTACTATATACTCTAACTTCGAAAAGGTTCATCCATGCATTTTACGCTATTTTAACACATGAGTTTTAACTAATCAGCTTATAAAATCCAGTTTTAAATCTATTACACTAACACAATAACTACATTTTATTTTCAGAAACGTGCTTAATTATTTCCAGATTTGACTGGTCAAGTAAACAACTTATATCCATGAAATTCATTTCTCATTTATAGAACTCCTCTCTGAACCTAAGATGTAATTTCCAAAAGCCTTTCACCAACATTATCATTAAAAACTGCAGAACAAATAAGGATGGAAGTTGAATTTCATCCGTATGTTTATCCCATAAGAGCAATCTAGCTTCTTATGGGAAACTGGCATAAAAACACCATACACTGATGTGCCCCTTTCCTTTTAATCGTAGAAAGTATTATATATACTTCTATTATGTTTGGTTCTTGCAAAGTAAAAGTTTAACACAATTGATGTTTATGGACATGGTAAATCAATAAAGTGGCGAAAGACTTCCGGGAATGTCGGTTTTAGAATTTCTAGATAAAAGGGAATGGTGTCTTCATTCACAACAGTGAAGCAGTAGATGACTGTTTCTCTTTGATAGATACCCAAATGATGAGAACAAACAAGTTTTTAACTACTGACAAGCGAGACGGCGCCGAGTTATAAATAATGGTTTCGGTATTTTCATTGAAACTTAAGACGTTTTAATCACCGGGCAGTCAAAATTACAGCATAAAATTAAACTGGAAAATACTTTCATTCATAAACGTATCGCTCATCCACAAAAAATACTTTCATAATTATAAAAACATATACTTTACTTTATAACCTTAATACAAAAATACTGTAGCTCATACAAGTATTGAAACTTTAATAGTGCCAACAATTTATTAATATCTAGTTACGTATATATTGGCCAGCATCATTGTGTGTAAGACGAAAAAATGCACACTGCACATTTAAATACAAAATATTTTACAAGAACATAAAAGAAAACATTACTAAAATTATGAATAGAACGTTGCTAAAACTTATTAATAACAAAATAGAAGCAACTTTTTATTCCGCCTGACTGTATACTGTTTACGATAATGGATGGGAAATCATGAAGTTATTTTTAATCCTAATAATATGTTGTGTTTTATAACATAATTTTGTGAGGTCGCCTCAGTTTGAAATTCTCCGTCGGTCTCCTTCCAGCTACAGATGTTAATTAAATTACTGTCATAGTCAGTGCACCAGGAGGGCTTGAGACTGAATGGGATTCATCAGCTTCTGGTCTGTGCTGATGATGTAAATATATGAGGAGAAAACACAGATAAGGAAAAAACACTGAAGCTTTTTAGGCGCTAGTATGGAGATTGGTCTAGAAGTGAATGCAGAGAAATCTACAATTAAAATCGACGTTAATGATTTAGGTTATGTGGACGTGAGGCGTATGGAAGTGGTTCAAGTTCGTGTCCAAAAGATAGTCTGTGATGTTGGTAATACCGAGCCTTCAGGTTCTGATACTAAAGTGTTAGTTTCATATACGTAATAAAAGAACATCCACTTTAATACATCTCATTATTGGTTCGTCAAAATTTTAGAAAGAATTCTCAAAACACTAGTCGCTACAATAATTTATTTGTTGACAGTCGCAACAAATCCAATCATAGTCTTCGTATTATTCAACAATTTGCACCTTATACACAATAATAAGCTAAGGTATAAAAGGTAAATTTCACCTAAGAACAGGCCATGAAGGCCCAAACGGGGAGCAGAGGTATAGCACTACCCTTTCTTTAACCTCAGCGCTAGATGGGGGTGAGTGGTGAACGCCACGCCCCGACCGCCTTACCTGCGGGAAGGAGACTCGATACACATTGTACAAGGGGCTCGGTGGGCCCCAGGGCCAGTCTGGAAGGGTGCGGGAAATCTCGCCCCCACCGGACTCGAATAGCTATACCGACTACGTTATCCCGGCCCACACATAATAATTAGTTGCCTTTCCAAAGCCTTCAATGTACGAAGAATATTTTTGGGGGTAATTTTCTACCTTCCTTTAACAACTGACATTTCAGCAAGCTTCTTTATGCTATTTTGTAACATATTTTTCTTTTAAAATACGCTGATAGTAGCTCAGATTATTATTGACTGGAAAGGACGTTGAAGGATTGACTCAAGTTTTGGCAGCGTTACTATCACCGCATTCTTCTGGGATGGACTACTTAAAACCACAAATTTCAGTAACAATATCCAGCCTCTGAACCAATATTTGAATCCGGTAACCCGTCGATACGCAGCAAGAGTGGTAACCACTGAACCCTACGTTCGGTATTGATGTGGGACTACTCTTCCTTGACAGTACTACCAACCTCTGTCGCTATTTTCTAAACTCGACGCCTTCTGCGTTATGACGCCGTGTACTGTGAGAGGTGTTACCAACTATCACATTTAGTACTTAAAATGGAGACAGTATATTCCTCCACTCATTACCAAATATTATTCGGGTGATCAAATCGAGAAGAATGAGGTGGGCGGGGCATGTAGCACGTATGGGTGAGGGGAGAGGTGCATACAGGGTTTTGGTGGGGATACCTGAGGGAAGGAGACCACTTGGAAGACCCAGGCGTAGATGGGAGGATAATATTAAAATGGATCTTCAAGAAGTGGGATGGGGGCATGGACTGGATTGATATGGCTCAGGATAGGGACAGGTGGCGGGCTCTTGTGAGTGCGGTAATGAACCGTCGGGTTCCATAAAACGCGGGGAATTTCTTGACTAGCTGACGACCTGTTAGCTTCTCAAAAAGGACTCTGCTCCATGGAGTTAGTTAGTTAGTTAGTTAGTAGTTAGTTTAGTATATTCCTCCGTAACGCTGGTAACTACCTACCAAGCTACATGTGTGTCATAACCCTGAAGACACGATGTACCCGTGAAAACCTCAAGCATCAGATTGACAGCATAATGACAAAACTTCATCTTTGTACGCACACAAGCTTCCAAACAATGTAGGAAATGTGTACCCCAAAGACTGGCAACAAATCTGCAGCAGCGAATGTCTCTTGGCACGCTTTGCCGCTGTAAAGGTCAGTTTTAGGGAAACTAGTTCTACATGACACTCATATTTTCGCACGTCTCGTGGTGCGAGTTTATGAAAGGGAACACTCTAGTCGGCGACACTACTGTAATTATCCGCTGTGGGACAGACTGCTTGTTGTTACAGGAGGAAGGACTATCCCTGTGGGACAACGTTGTTTTGCATCGGTGCCTCTCTGCCACTCGCTTCGCTATTAACATTTTAAAACACACAAAATACTGGCTAACTATCCAGTAATCTTCAGGCTCTCTTGAATTCTGTAGTATAAGTGTATCCCCAGCCTCTGGAGGATGGCCACTCCTGTGAGCAGTTATCTTCAGCTTTCATCGTGACAGTAGCAATGCGCGGTAATGCCTTACATTGATCATCGTTCTTAACGTAATATTATATTTTGAAATTATTTTCCTAGTACTTTGAAGGTCGTTGTGTAAACATGTCACAAAAACAATACCTTTAAAACTTCTTAAGAAACTAAAAACTGAAACATATTTTTTGAAATCTGAGTACCTTAAAATGAGAGAAAAGCGAATTTGTTCCTGTGACCGCCACGAAGGCACACGGGGTGTTTTTAAACTCGGCATTAGAGCGGAGAAGTCAGCTTCACGCCCCGGCCGTTTTACGTCCGGGAAAAGATCACCACGCACGCATTGACTAAACACCAGATTATTCGTTTCAGAAATGTTATACATACAAAATCATTAAGAGTTAGGCCTATTTACATAAAAGAAATATTTTGGCAATATTTCCTGCGATAAATATGCCTGTTGTCTATCAAGAAACATGATAAGTTGAAAGAAATTCAGAATAAAATCCCGGAGAAAGTAAATGAAGTATGTAGATCTGGCCTTTATAAAAGCAGTGGTTATCACTGCAAGTATACTTCTAAGTCTAACGACTGACGACTGGAAGAGGAAGAGAGAGAGAGAATTATGCTGGATAGAGGAGGGAGATCAAGGTTTCGCTTCATGGGAATTCTTTCCGCGGCTTCAGTATTCGTCGACATCCTTTTAACACTCTGAAGATTCACACCCACATATATTACATATATTATACATATTATGGTGTTTAAAGAAATTTTAGTTGCGCCGAAAACACTTTTGGCGCTTTTCGAATTGTCAAATGCGAGTAGACGACAGGACACTGGCACGACGCAGATAACAGACACCTTTTCATAACTTTTGTTCGGATTGCGTCGAAAAGAAACGATATTACATTCTGCATATCCTATATGAAGGCAAATTACATATGGCATCAGCTCATTGCGCCGATCCCAGTGGCCGCGCGGTCTAAGGCGTGGGTCTACGGCCGCTCGCTTGCTGGGATTGTGGGTTCGAATCCCGCTGGGGACATGAATGTCTGTCTCTTGTGAGTTTTGTGTGTTGTCAGGTAGAGGTCTCTGCGACGGGCTGGTCACTCGTCCAGAGGAGTCCTACCGAGTGTGGTGTGTCTAAAGTGTGTGATCGCGAAACCTCGAAAAACGAGGAGGCCTAGGCCCCCTAGGGGCTGTCGAGACATAGGAAAAAAAATCAGCTCATTGCCCAAGAACAAATGAAGGTTCGAGACAGAGCCACAGTTTTCTACGGGCTCCTGCTACCTCTCAAGGCCAATGTAAAGTTTACACTGTTAGACAACACGAAGAGGGGATGGACTATAGAACGCTAGGTAAATTCTGCAAATAGCGGACAGAATTTACTAAAACACGTCAAGAAAATCTCGTGGAATGCGAAAGGGAGAACAGTCACTGTGCGATTTGTGGCAACATTGAGTTAGTGTTAACAGCAGGACATGAAAGAAGGTACGAAAATCTTCATATCATTCATGCGATTAAGGTGAAGTTACATGTGAACGAGCAATGTTTTATCCAAAGCTACTTGCTGCTACTGAATACACAATGTATAATACAGATAGTCAACGAATCTAATGCTAGTGTTGAAGCTGATGTGTGTTATTTTCTTGCGTATGACACATAATTTTAACACCGACCATAACTCAAAATATACGTCGTTTCAAGTTTAGACCTTGCTGAGTATAAAGACTGTCGTCCTTTTGGATGTGACAATGTGTAATCTGGTAGAAACTGACTGGGGTTTTAAGAAATATTCCTCTCCCATCTTCTCTACTTCAGATGAGGCGGTATGTTCTTCCGAAATGTGTGTAAATTTATACCAGACCACAATACTTAACCTTCTAGAAGACTAGTTTTATTGTGTAGAATAATTTCATTGTATAAGAGAGAGATATCGTAGCTTCGCCTGGGTTGTTTTGAAATAAACTGTAATAAAATATTTTAACGCCAATTATTATGTATATGTAATAAACTTTTTTGATTGCTTGAAACTAAATGTACATTATATTAAGGTATCTACGCATCGTCAATAATCTTCACAGGCAGTGTTGTACAGTAGTACGTTAACCTTTCAACACATGAAGTTTCTTTAGAATTACTGAAAGAAACAAACACTTAATTATTTTGACTGTTCATTAGTGTCAGGATGAACCAGTACAATGGGACATCACCCATATTTTCCATTGTTTACCGCCGCGACGTCCCACGGTAACAAAGCGTGTAAATACTAATACATCAAACGAATCAACATAAACCAACTACGTACACGAAGGCCATGCCATGGCTCAGGCGGTTAGTCGCCGGCCTCTCACCGCCGAGGCCCGGGTTCGATCCCGGATCAGTCCATGTGGGATTTCTGGTGGACAAAGTGGCACTGGGACAGGTTCCGATTTCCCATGTCAATTTCATTCCACCGGTGCTCCATTACACGAAAAAAACGAAAAAAATACTAATCATCTTCATCACAGGGTTGCACAATAAGCCTCTAGGCTGCGGGGCGTCCGTAACATCTGCTACTGGGCCCTCACAAAAATAACCAGGTACGCTAAAGCTGCAAATCAAAACTAATTATTTTATTCGCTTCCGACATATTTCGACTAAAATGTCATTAGTAAGTACGTCTGTATGAAATAACCATCTGAGGTACCGCATATAAGCTCCGCCTCACTTGCATCACGTTATAAAACAGTTCCTCTAAACTCCTACAAGGGACGAATCACCCGGCTGCGAATACACATATCACCACAGCATCGCCATTTATAACCTGCTTGAACAATACCCTGTAATGTAATTATCGTCGCTTCCATTTTGACATGGGTGCTTGAAGGCACACTTTCACAGTCTTACGAGACAAAAACATGATCACATCTGGACTTAAACATCATAAAATCCTCGACATATAATCTTTAAGTCTCTGATCCGATATTATGACTGAAATAACAACACAAATATAATTTTTATCTTACTCTTGTCTACTAGACATTTCGATTCTAACATGGACTCCGTGGAGCAAAAGCTTTTATTCTGCATTTTACACCACTGTACACTTAACTGTATCACATACACGTAATTACAGGTTTGCAAACCGTGTAAAGGCTTATTAGCCGCTATGAGTATTTCACGTCGAGCTCCCAGATAACGGCATTTTAGACGAAACGTCCCGGAAGCGAATTAAATAACTCGTGATCTGCAAATTTAGCGTGCTTTGTTGATTTATACTGAAACTCTTGTCAATAAGTACAAGGTTAAATATGCAGCATTTTAAGACTAAATACATCACTTCATGAACTCAGCAGTATATGTTTGTCTACTGACGGAGAGCTGATGCAGACAGAGTTCTTTATACATTATTGTGCAGCGGCTCACACGATTCTTAAGTTTTGCGCCAACTGTTGATTCATCATATTGGACACTGACCACTTTCTAGTTTCGACCCCAATTTTTGAAGCTAATAAGTAACGTAATAATAATAATAATAATAATAATAATATCTGTTAGTAAAATTACCACCAATCACTTTAATGCAGAAATAAATTCAACTCCCAAGACGTGTTTATTAAATGTGCCTCAGACAATGGACAGTGTCAAACACAATATAAGTTTATTACAAACCTCAGCACACAATATTTTTTGCTCCTACATGTTTCGGCTACATATTGTAGCCATCATCAGGAAGCCATATTACACAGACATGCGCAGCGCATAGTACGTCGATAAATGGTAATATGCAAATTAATTATTTACACAGCGGTTATTTGCTATACGAGTATACTACCAGTAACATTGTTCAGATTAAACTACATGTATGGCATTAAAACACAGAATGTTAATATACAAAATATAAAATGCTGTCTCCAAACATCTTGCATTGTAAAATAACTTCTATTTTTGGCGGGGTGGAGACCCAAGGCTTTTGAACTCGGTGTTTACTCAATGAGTGATCACTGTGCATTGCATGGGGTATGTACAGCGTATAACACATATGGTCTCGATGTAACGAGTACAGAATAGAGAGAAAAAGCTGGAAATGGGAGAATTGTGTAGCGTACCTCAGACCTACAGGTCTACAGCTGTTTGCCAAACTTATTTGAACACGTAAACGTTTCGTCCTTTAACTGTACATAAGGGAATCAAAAGGAAAATGATACAGCAACATACAATAAATGAAAGTTGCTTTCATCCAAAAAAAAAACTACCGCGTGTAATGTTCAAGAATACGCATGATATTTCCGATTTGTTGCGTTGCTCTTTGTGTAGTGTCAAGCTCTGTGGTCAAGAGTAGGCCAATTCCTGCCTCCCCATTTCCTCCCAGCACCATGCTTTAAACATCTTCGCGGAAAATCTCTGTCTGCTACAGCAAACACAGTTGAGTATGGAACGACCTGCATCTGAGCAAACGACAAAGTTGGCTGTAAACAGGAGCGGAGAAAATTTTGCTATCATGAAAACTTCCTGACGGGACTCCAGGGTTGTCCTGAACGCAGTTTGGGAAACGTTGGTTCATATTATTAAAAGAGGCAACAACACTCAGCTACTATAGCAATAATTCCTGAAATAACAATATAGTGTCGATCTGGAAATCTTGATTAGAGAAGGCGGACCGATAAAGTGTCTCAAAGACCTGCAGACTACAAATTGCCTTTAAAATATGCAGCGATGATAAAATAATATAGCAATGAAGACAATGTAACATCTTGAAAGTGTTGTCTCTGTTTCTGTCAGCTGATATATAGATGCCGGCTTAAAATCGTCACTGAAAATATCCAGTCATTTTAGGCAGAAATTAGTTTTTAGACACCAGGTTAATTCATTCCAGGGTCACAGCCGAATACACCAAAGCAGCTGCGTACATTACAACATAGAGCTACACAATATAACACAACCTTCAGTTCAGTACAAAAATTGTGTTTTTACACAAAACATTTACTGATAACTAAGTCACCTGTATTGCAGCTTGACCGTTGCCTTAACTGCCTACATTCAGCCATTCATGCCAGAAAACTTTGTTCAACTTTTCCGAATTACAATGGTTAAGTTGTCTTTAGAACTGCATTGAATTGCACAGCACGAGCTATCGTACCAACAAACAATAAGTTACGCCTCATCGCCATATTGTCAAATGTCATATAGTTAGTTGTTAACAGTTGATCAATGTGAACCGTCGTTTCGATTTGTGTGCCCAGCTAAAGTTATACTTATAAACACAACTGTAAATCTGCTTTTTATTACCTTTCTAATTTTTTTCTGAATCACAAAACAACGTGTCGGGAAAGGGAGGTTATTAATTTGAATTTTTCCAAATAGATTGGAGGGAAAGGCTTCAAATCATACTACTGTACCGTCGCTGGAAAGGTTTCCAGCGAAAAATGTATTCATACATAAAAATCACATGCATAAAAACGCCTGGAATATGTGTTATGGACTATTCAAATGATTTCATCTATACTGACCAATCAATCATGTGCGGTGATTTATTTTTCTGAGCCACATGCAGTCCCTGTTGCTGCACGGTTGTGGTAAAGTACGGACGCAGGGGGTGGGATCGCATGCAGTAAAGAATGGTACAGGGGTTGGAGGGAGATAAATTTAACTGGTACATCAAGGAATGTTTGTAAGTAATCTGCCACACGTCAGGAGCTTACAAAAATTCGTTTAGATCGCATTGAAATTAGATGCGGAATTATCGATGAAAATGTGTAGAATTTATGAAGTGAATATGTCACTGGCGCGAAAGGAAACTTTCAAACACCAAGAAAAACACAGCCGCTAAATTATCAACCGACTAAACAAGGGACACTGTCGTGGAAAAGTTTCTTCAGTCAACAGCAATAAAAATTAAACTTGCAAGTTTTAAGATTTTCACAGCGATGTAATCAAGGGTTTTGGTCTTCTGGGATGTGACGTTGCGTCTCTGGGTATTTGGTTCTCGACGTTTCGAAGGAACGCATCGACTTCATCTTCAAGATTCAAATTCCATTAAAACCTTTAATTGGAGGGCCGTGTTCCTCCGAAAAGTCCAGAATCACTTAACCAACGACGCAACCTTACATTCCAGAAGACCGGAAACCACAAAATTAAATTGCGTTTTTCTTAGAAAAAGGTAAATGTCTCTCCCCGCTCCCTGCCGGCCTAGATAGCGAGCAGAGTTATACTCCTACTCATTCTTAAATTTGGCAACAGATGTTGGTATGTGGTAAAATTAAGACAGGGGACATGAATTATTTGTGTTTGTAGAAAATTCAGTGGATATTTACGAGGTCACTAGCACCAAGACTTAAATAAGTACAGATGACATAATGCCGTCACTAAAACTTTATTCTATAAAAACAGGATACACACTTACAGACACCAGTGTTTAACACTATGAAGCCAAAAATTGATCCACATTTTATACACGCAGATACAAAGATTCATTTCGCACCTCACAGAAAACACTGTGTGCTTCTACTAGGAAGACAAGACTGGTTAATTTGGTATAGCGAAACAACGGATATTTAATATAAGAATAACAAGAACACACAAATACTCGTACAGTGTGCTGAAAAATGTAGAGCTTTATAGTGCTAATCCAGGCGGTATATAGTTTAACCACTGAGCGTTATAGGGTTAATCCATCAACATAATTTAATACTTACACGTGCTCAGAACATTCTTTCACGGAAAATAAAATATGTAGAGCAAGGGCGGGGATTGTCGGGTAGGTCTGGTAATAATACAGATTATGTTGAATGTGTGACAGCACCAATCACAGATCAGGACATCGTGCCCGAAATAATTATTAGTGGTGTACATCGTGTGCTTTGTGACATACCTACATATTATGTTCAATAAACATCAATAAATCAATAAATAATGATCATGTAACGCTTTTGAAGTACTGAATTTTTTAACGAGCACTCCGGCCCGTAGTCACTACCCAACAGCTCCATGTGGCCTCAGATAAAAGCAAATGCAAAAGTCTGAGAAAGAGGTATAAGAAGATTATTCAACAGTGGCTGCGATGTCACAAAAATCTAGAAAGTAATATATAAAGACAATATGAGTAACATTAACTGAAGAAATGATCAGTGCGTTGTACCCTGATTCATTTGAAACATGCGAACAATGACTTCAACATCCATTTCCATGGAAAACAGTTCTTTAAGAAGTAAGACCAATGGCGCGCTCTTGTGAGGACTGTAATGAAACTTCAGTTACAACAGAAGGTCGGGAAATATTAACCAGCTGAGCGACTCTCAGCTTAACGTAAGAACTCTCCTACCTGGAGTTAGTTACGTAATAACATATTC
Source organism: Reticulitermes speratus (assembly GCA_021186555.1). Taxonomy (NCBI): domain Eukaryota; kingdom Metazoa; phylum Arthropoda; class Insecta; order Blattodea; family Rhinotermitidae; genus Reticulitermes; species Reticulitermes speratus. The sequence goes on from JAJKFL010000001.1 coordinate 16,956,205, forward strand.
ACATAATTTTGAGTGTTCGAATAAATAGCTATCCGATAACGGCAGAAAACTGCAGTGTTGAACTTCATAAGCGGTAAGCACTCCTGATTGTTATAGCCACTGCAAATAATTAACGAACGTTGAACAAACGAGAGAGGAATTAGCTACATAGGCCATGCAAAAAAAAAAAAAACCTAGTGCCGGATGTTCGGAAATGCGAGAATAACATTCGCATGTTCTCTGTAAAACTACAGCCCAATAAAAAATGTAAAATGAACTGAACTGGCTTGAAACGGTAGATTAAACAACAGCAAATTTTCTAACCATTCCGCGTAAGTTAAATCTTTACCTTTCTTTATATCTGCATAAAAGTTTACCAAGTCTATAAGGTAATGGGAAAACTGGTGACATTTGGCATGCACAGTGTACTTAAAATAAAAATAAAATATTTTTGGACTGAAGCTCTCGATCTTGATTTAAGTAAGTATTTTAGTTCCAAATCTTTAAAATTGCGTGCCCTAATATTATTAAAAGAATTCAATAAAACTTTCTACATCTCAAAACTGAAATTGAAAAACTAAAAATGTAATGGTATGAGCTGGAATCAGGTTACCACTTTTAAAGGCAGTCGTCGAGTGATGACTTCAGTAGTTTTACCTCAAATAGTTTTAATATCCGTTATGAAACTGCAAGAGTTAAAACTGTTGGCTGTTTATAAAGTCCAAAAATTATAAGAAATGTGTACAGATTTTGAGTTCAGATCTGTATGGCGATGAGGATTTGTACAGTTTTCTCTTACGTTATGCACTGCATTGTGTGGTAGATGGCACAAGCTGGTCGGTGGAACAAACTGTTCCCATTTTCGAGGATGAAGGCACGAGGTCCCATATTATCTTCGAAAAAAGGGTACCCACCTACCAGGCTGCAGGATGAAACATCCATAAATATACCCAGTATGCGAAAAAAATTATGTTATATTAAATTTATTGAGCTGCCTTAGAGTGTGGCGAAATAAGTCACGTTTTTGTTAGCACAAAAGTTTAATTATAAATATAGGTCTCGCTTTAAAATAATTTCTAGCATGTGAACAACATAACAAGATAAACATTTGCTTTGTTTATCACAATAGAATAAAGTCGACAATAAATAAATATATATATACATATCATTTAAAATATATGTGTACAGAACGTCCACAGAAGCAACGTGAGACAGAACATAAGTTGAGTGGAAAGGGAGAAAAAAGATGAATAGAAAAGTCGAATTATGAAGGGGAGGAGAGATTATTATTAATTAATTATACAATCTGTTGGCGGTAACGGAGATTTTGACAGGTTTTTGACGGTTCTCTAACATGAGGCAATATAAAACGAGACGCCATTATATTAGAGAAAGATAGCTACCGCCGCACAGCGGGAGAAACGCAAATTACCTCACAAATCATTCCACTGCCGCTTTTTCTAATTACTCATAACTAACATCTCTCCGGGCCTACAATAGAATTCGTAGCGCTATGCAAAATATTTCAACGTTATCGAGAAAAATCATTATAAATGAATTAATTGATAGCTTCTGTGTTGTTTTTATTTTATGGCTGTTGGAGCATGAAGAGAATGTTGCAGCCATTGCACAGAATAAATCAGCGTTTGAGGAAAGATCCAATGGAAACTAGGTCGGATATTCAAGAGGATGTAATTAGTTAGTTATAGAATACTGACTTTATGGTCAGAGAGCATCACCCTACCACGTATGATACCATAATAGGCATACTCCGTCCTCAAGTTCCTCACTAAAAAGCATACATCTAATATGAGAGAAAACTACCCGTTGAAATTCAATGCAGAAATGTTTCGTTTCTTCATTCCTCATACATTTTTCATTTCCGTTATCCGTTTCGTACAACATATTCTTCAGACGGCACAGTTTCTAACACAGATCTGCCAAATGCGTAAGAGCGTGAAAAATGGCATAAGATCGACATAACACACTTCGTCAACCTTTGCCTGTTATGTAAAAATATTTCAGCTAAGGCCATTTTCAAAGAACGCTTTAATAATTCTTAAGACTTTTTAATTTCCATGGAGAAGACTTACAAAAAATGCAATTCCACGACATTCTGACGAGAGTATGTATATTACATTTGTTATCGTTGTTTTTGGACTTCCCCATCGTCCAGTATTAAAATTATGAACACCATGCGAAGTAACAGAACGACAGAGAAACCTGCATAAAGGAGTTTCATATAGGCAGCAGACAAATCAAAAACTCTTAAGTGGGCTTGGCATATGTAACGTAAGGGGAGGGTAAGAGCTGCTTACATTTTACTGGGTTAACTTGAAGGAATAAACTACTTCAGGGACGCATTTGTTAATATGTGAATAAATTGTCATGGATCTTGAAGAAACACAGTGTGAGGTTTTGTACTGGGTTTATCAAATTCAGAATTTAATTTAGTGAGATGTTACTGTGAACGCGGTAATGAGCCTTTGGATTTCCTAACGGAGAATTGTTGATCTGCTGAGCAACTAACAACATATCAAGACTGACTGTATTTCAGGAGCTTCTTTTAACCGGTCTATTGTGAAGACGGGAGTGCCTCGTTCTGTCTTGCAAGAAGCAGCTACAAGAATTTGCAGGTTTGGTTTCAATGATTGATATTTATATCAGTATGCAGTCTTCATGGGCAGAAGTAATTTTGTGTAATTATTTCAGTCGCTATTTGCAGTATGAAGTTGCTTTTCCCCTTAATGTAGAAAATATACACAAATTTTCTGTAGCATTATCGTTTTTCACAATCATTTAATTTATGAATCGTGTCCACTATGGAGCTTTAAAAATACAAAATAACTTTTCGGGTAGCACAGTTTGAGAATGGCGTTATCTATCGGACCGAACTGAGTACGTGTTAATCTCACTTTTAGCCTAAGTCTGAGGGCGGGACGATGAACAAAGCACGTTAAGTAAATGGTACTAAGTGTGATTTACAGTTGTCAGGATCCTATGGAATTACATCACAGTACGAATATCTATTAGGTACAATATTGGGGTGTTTTAGCAATTTGTAGACATTCAAAATGTTTATATTTGGAAACAAAATAGCGCACACAGTTACATACCGTTATGCTCGCGTATTGAGCGTGTCTCGATAAATATTTACTTATCGACACCAAAGCTGTTTGCGATAAATACTGCAAAAAGAAATGGACAATGGACAAGTGTCGTGGTTTTGGCGATAATTATGCGAAAATAGACAACGCACCTTAACTCTGATGTTTGCTTTTTTTATTATTATTGTTATTATTATTATTTGTATGGCTCGACAGCCTTATATGGGCCTGGGCCTCCTCGTTTCGCCGAGGTTTCATGGTCACACACATTTGAGACACACTACAGTCGGTAGGACTCCTCTGGACGAGGGACCAGCTCGTCGCAGAGACCTCTATCTGACAATACACAACACTCACAAGAGAGACATCCATGCCACCAGTGGGATTCGAACCCACGATCCCAGTAAGCGAGCGGCCGAAGACCCACGCCTTACACCGCACGGCTACTGGGATCGGCCTGATGTTTGCTTACGTTCCCTAAAATGCTTTATTGACGTTGCATGAGTATCGGCATAGAATTATTATGTGGCCCAACTATGACTGTACAAAATTTCAGATAACGTTTCGATAAGAGATCTTGAGTGGGTCCCTTATGAGTTCCACACCATGGCCTCGTGTCAAAGCAGTCTGTCACTCTTTTGGGACTTTGATTCAAGGAACTCTGGCAGAATGTATCGAGCAGGCAGCGAGTATCACACTAGCGGCGCAGAGAACACCGTAAGACAAGGCAATGGCTTCCTCTTACTGAGTTCCGGCAAATTGTAACGACGATATCTGTAGTTTTAACGGCGGTGGAGAGCCGTAATTGGTCAAGTGCGTTACGACACCTTGCAGTCTTGAAGGTGGATACTGTGACTGGCCATGACCTGCAGTTCGATTCCTGGACAGGCTTTGTATGATGAGAAATTAAATTGGGAAACTTGGCAATTAACCCATCTTATATAGTAAAGGGGCGATGAAATTGTTGCTTCCAGTTAAAATGCCCGCGTCTCGCTCAGTGCTCGGTCTGACTTTTGCTGATCTGCTGACATCACATGACAGCAAAAAGTGAAACAAAGCTATTTCGAAGTAAACACTTGCAGATGTTAAAAACATTACAGAAGAAAGCGGGTCAAATGACAAAATGTAAGCCAGTCAGTTTTAATTCAGCTCTTGGAGTAATTTCGGGTTTATATACCGTGCGGCTTTTAAACCATCAGAAACATGAAATTAAGAACTGCAATTTCGCGCGATACATGGTCAGTTACAGCGTTACCCTTATACGTGGATAAGACAGCAGATGAGGTCTATGCTCTTCTGGGATGAAATCAAGCAAGACAGTGGATTTTGCACGCCCGGGGCGTCGACATATAATCATAAATATGAATCCTGAATTTGCATTTCTTGGCCATGTGAACATCATTAGATGAGTGAATGCGTATCTAAAGACAATAGAGAGGCATTCTTAGTGTGACCATTCTTAGTGTGACCATTCTTAGTGTGACTATTCTTAGTGTAACCATATTATTCTGTGTTTGGAACTTCGGCGTGTGAACGTACACTTACATTCGTAGCAGTCAAAGAGTGAAAATAAATAGCAACTGTAATTGATCATCGACACACGAATGTATCAATGAAGCCCAAAACGCATCACGATGTAGCGTTATTGTCGACATTGGTAAGGCAGTGGCATAAGAGATCACCCCAGCAATTGCGATTGACATGGGATAAAGTGAAACCAAGCCAATTCAGTCCTCAAACCAAGTGTGCTTAGATCATTATTTTCTAGTACCATCAACAGCCGAAGTTTCAAGAGCCCATCTCAGATTTTCCCCCCAATATTCCCTCAGAATAGTTCTGTGTTTACGGCTGAGCGCTACTAGTGTTTTAGCGAGCAGCGACGACTGCAACAACGTTACGTTTCGGGGAACGTATTGTATCCATCTTCACGGTACCGTGACTCTATATAATGCCAAAACATGTAAGAATGCAATGGGAATTTACGAAGTTAAATATAAATGTAATTTATGTTTTAGTACTGCCGTTTAGTAAGTGATACGTTAGTTGTCTAATATAAAATAGGAGCTTCTGGATTCTGTATGATAAAATAAATCTTATTTCAACTACCGTGACACGATGACAGTCAGAATATTGCAGTTATCAAACATTTCACAAGAGAGGCTACACATGACTCAGTACCAGTTTCATGAATTTGTGACAAGTGAAAACGTAATAAAATCTCCATCGTTCCACGCGTTTCTTTTGAACTTCAGCAGCAACTGAATTTTTTTTAAAGTCTGATCTGTGTTTCACTTTCTGCTTCATCTGTTAAGAACAGTTTAAAACCAACGTAAATCCTTTACGTTTTCATTTCTCAATCATATTTCAACCGGAAAATACCTCCGATTGCTGTGAACCCTTTTCTAATTGCCATAACCAACGCGTCTTTGTGCCATCATTTTACTGATGTGCTGTAGAGACACAGGAAAAGCACAGCGGCAATTTGTAGTTAATTCTATGTACCATAAAATGGAAAAACACAGGAAGGAATAGTCATTATTATTAGGGTAACCAGATGTTCGCTTATGCCGGTGTTCAATAAAGTACCTCATGCCTGGAACGGTCGCCACAGTACGTCGAGTAGAGTAGCTCATGTTTTAAGGTTGCCACAATATGTTCAGTACAGTAGCTCATGCTTTAAGGGTTACCACAGTGTGTTCAATACAGTAGCTCTTGCTTTAAGGGTTACCACAGTGTGTTCAGTACAGTAGCTCTTGCTTTAAGGGTTACTACAGTATGTTCAGTACAGTGGCTCATGCTTTAAAGCTTACCACAGTATGTTCATTACAGTATCTCATGCTTTAAGGGTTACCACAGTGTTCAGTAAAGTAGCTCATGCTTTAACGGTTACCACACTCAGTTCAGTACAGTAACTCGTGCCTGTAAGGGTCACCACAGTACATTCACCAGAACGGCTCATGCTTTAACGGTTACCACAGTACGTTCAGCAGAATAGCTCATGCTTTAACGATTACCACAGTAAGTTCAGCAGAGTGGCCCATGCTTGTAACGGTTACCACAGTACGTTCAATCAAGTAGCTCATGCCTGTAACGGTTACCACAGTGTGTTCAGTAGAGCAGCTCAAGTTTTAACGGTTACAAAAGTATGTTCAGTACCGTAGCTCATGCTTGTTAGGGTTACCACAGTATGTTCAATGGAGCAGCTAATGCTAGATACAGCGAAGCTTGCTGAGAGCTATACTGAAATACGACATTTTCTTGCACTTCTCTCGGGTCTGTTGTGATTGGAGTACTCTCTCATCGGCTGAAATATTTTATCAACTCATCGATATTATATCACTTACAGTTGGTATGATATCGAAATAAACTCGCGACACAGTACGGAATAGTGGATGTCGCTCTTCTGCCTTGTCTGGAGGAAACTCACACATGGAGCAAATGGTTGTTACGGCTGACGTTCGTGTTCGTTTCACGCACTTCATCAAAGGAACTGCGTCATGATAACTAACTTACTGACTGCCCAACTAATCAGTTACGTAACAACTAATCATCTGAATACTTATCTAACATAATTATTACTAAGCAGTTAACTGACAACATAACTTATTAACCGAGAAATACACTATACATGTTAAGTAATTACTTTCTAAAATAATTATTTGAATAAGAAAATAATACTAAGCAATTGAAACACCAACCATAGAACTACAAGAAATCACAAGCTAACAAATAACTACAAATTAACTTCGCAAGACCAACTGACCAACAAAATGACTGGAAACTAACTAGCTGATTAATTAACTGACTTTCCCTTTCTGAAAACATAACCCACCATTTCAGGATTACTAATACGAAAGACCGCCACTGTTTACTACGTTCATTCAGATCTAACCATCTCAAAAATCACATCACAGTTCTGTAACATAAATCAAATTAATATTCATGCAGAATATGACTTTTAACTCTGCATATAGTCCCATTTTAGGAAAGTTACGAGAATTTCTTTTATTCACCACTACGTTGGATATTGTTGGTTTTTCAAACAACGGATCGCGAAACCCTTATGGTCAATGTCTAAAGCGGGAGGGGCGCTGAGTTCTCAAGCGTTATTGGAAACATAGTTTACCCACGCAAAGTTTCGCCAAGTCAGTACACTCTTCCTCTATAAGTGCTTTCGGAAAATATTTCTGCAGCCTGCTACAATATTGCGCAAAATTCTCTTGATTATACAGAAATATTTTATAGCTTACTGCAGGTGTAGAAGAGTTGCGAAGTTGTTCAGGTTCCTGCCGTGGCCGCATAGCCTCATAGGGACTTGCCAACGTGTGCTTGACTGCATTGCTTGCTGACCTGCAGAAGATAACGGAGGGAGGAACTTAACGGCGCAGAAAGCGCAGCTGGCATTTCCCCTGTTAATCACCGGCGAAACATGCCTTATCGGCGTCTTCGCTCCTCCTTCGCCTTTAATCGATTCATCTTGTGACGTCGCAATACACGCGAAGATGACATTCAAAATTCGGTTATCCAAAATCGACAGATGACCAGTGCCGTCACTGCAGCTACAAGAGTTTGTCCGTGTTTAATTACGCTGTGAAATGTTTCATACGAATCCGCCGCCTCTTCCAATAACGGACACCTTCGGCCTGTTAGCATTATACTGATCAAGTTAGTGCTGTTATAGTGTGAACGATTACAGTATGGCTCAAGCATCGCATGCCCAGCGCCGAAGCAACAGATCACTTACCTTACTCTCAACAGTCCTATATGCATGTTTTCACAGTCAACATTTGTACCACTGTGTTTAACACTTCGAAACCTTTCATTCTGGCCACAGAATGTATTTATGTATAGCGTATAATTTTCACAATAAACAGCGATTATTTCTTTACATAAAATTAATCGACACTTTTTATTATGCCGGGGCTACACGGTGGCGGCGCCGTTGGTTGAGGCACTGCGCTATAAGCCGGAAGGTCGCGGGTTCGTTTCCCGATGAGGTCATTGGGATTTCTCACTTACTTAATCCTTCCGGCTGCACTATGGCCCTGGGGTCGACCCAGCTTTTAACAGCAATAGTGCGAGAAACTCCAACAACTGGATAATTTTGAAATAGTCCCTATTATATTGGCAGAATGTGGCGTAAACAGCTTTTAAGCAGACAACATTCTGTCCCGCTGAATTCCAGATATCGCTGACTTTAATTGAGTATGCATAAAGTGTTTGCCATTCAGATAGACAAGGCGACGTTTAGCACTAAAGATGCTCATTTAATAACCTATGTGTGATATGCTGTTGAGAACAGAGGAAAAAGTATTTAACTTTGTGAAAGAAATCAGTGGGACAAGCACAGCTGAAAACGTCCTGGTAATAATAACAGATAGCAGCATATGGTAACAAATATTTTGTAGTGGCCAAACTGTGTGGGAATGTATACAGACTGGGCACACTCCATCTACGTCAGGCACTCTTGGAAGACTTCAAACCGGATTTAGCAAAAAGTCTTCTCGTGCTGTGTGAACACAGCGCATGAGTCATAGACAAGAACTTTGCCTGCAGAAATTTGGGACCAGTATTACAGGAATTTAGGTTATCTGACGACATGGATGTAGGACTAATTTATTTAAATTTTGCTGCAATTCAAAACAGGCTACTCGGGAGAATGTTCTAACGTGAGTGTTCGAAGTGAATGCTCAAGTCTATCAGTATTTAATAAAGGCAAATCACGGCAGTGAATATACGTTCAGCGACAGTGATATTATTTTTAACCTAGCATGTACAAGTAAGGCGGTAATATTAGCTAATATTCTGCAGTTCAGTGGCACACTGGAATCATTTGTTAAGAAATTTGAGCCGTAGCAGACGAAAATGGAAAGTGACACCGTGGAAATATTTCCGAGTTTAATCCAATTTTTAATCGAAAAATTGACAAAAATTAGGATATAAGAAAATCTGAATTATATTCTTTGTCGCTTTGTTCACCAAAATGCTGTTCTTAGAATTATAATCCTGGAATAGAGATTGTAAAATTATGATTGGATTAGGTATCCTTTCAACGCTCAACTGAAGAGGAATATCCGTTCCAGTACTTGAGGAGCAACTGATCGATTTTTTTTCTGAGGCATCTTTGGAAACAAAACTTCTGACAACGCGTCTCCCTGAATTTTTGATCAGTGTGCAAGCAGAATACAAAATAAATTAGAGGAGAACTGCATGAAGATATTGATTCCCACACCGATTGCAAGCAAATGTGAAACGTGAAATGAGAATGGGTGTCTCCAAATACAGCTCAGGTAGAAAAATTATCCTCATTGCAAGCGACTGAGATCTTACAGGGTATGTAAAGCACCTCATCAAATATAAGAAATAATTACGATTATTATTATTATTATTATTATTACTGCTTTGTAATGGGCACTTGTATTTTACTGCACGTTTATAAATACCCAATAAATTGAACTGAATTATTATCAGCAGCAGAAGTAGCAAAATTAGGACTACAGACCCACTGAGACTCCGATAAGGACAGATGTAATGGGTTCCTACCCATTAATGCTGATGAAAAAGAGCTTCATTTGTAGGGGTGGTGTAAATGTATGTATTTTTTACGGGGTAGCGGTACCACAAAGCTTTAGAACCACTGCTGGCCTACATTTCATATATACGATATTTTCAGAATTTCCTCTTCTCCTGCCTTCAGGTGATTTTATTCATGTTTGAGAGTTCTTATTAATTTTCCAGTTTCTAAAACTAAGAACCATGACTGGGATCAAACTGGGTTAACTTTTGAATCCTTGCGTCGCATGCTAATCGGCGTAGTATATATAAACTGGTCCCCTCCTACCGAACGCTTATCGGCTTATCCTTCATGACAATTTCCTCATGCCATTCGACGCCATAGCATATCTGAAGTTGAAACATCGTTGTTAAATAACAGTAATAAATGCATCCGGTATAACAAATTTAGTTGTTAAATATGATTCATAACGAAGCGAACTTGTCCCTTTGCTTTATATGTTCGTTACGTTCATATTACAACAAGATAACTTATTTATCACGTAATGTGTTTTCGCACGAGTTGACTGATAACACCCTTGTGTGAACTACGCCACTCTCTCTAATCAAGCATTTAAACTGATGCGGATGTGTGATGAGACTTCTAGCCTGTAATAATGTAGAGTTTTCTGTAGAACAATAAAGATCGTATAGCCAATTAGAAGGAAGGCTCTACATACATTTTGCAGCAGACGGCAAACAAGAACTCCGGCTCCAGGGATCTGAGTTACACACACAGTGATCAATCACATGCTCAGACGGACAGACAGACAGACAGTCAGACAGAAACACACACACACAGACAATGAGTTTGCTCACAACACCCTGCCTATACACCAATCCCGTCACTTATTTTCCTGTTAAATGAAGCAAAATCGATTTCTAACCCCTTTCACTGTTTTATTTTTGTGCTTCCTTACAGAGAGAAAGGAATAATGACAATCACAGTTATATATCTCCGTAAAAACACATTTTGAGGAGGGAACGTATTTCCACCGGCTAAAGTGTAGAAATACTTCCTTAAAGTTTAATTGAAGCCTCGTGTGTCATGATACCGTGTAATGTAGTAGGTTGTTACCAACGTATGGAAGGACCTGCTGCCTCATTTATTAGGAAGGCTCCAGGTTCCTACGAAGCTTGACAACCGCCTACTCTGCTACACGGTTTCACAAGCCAGATGACCACAATCAAAACCTACAAGTGTCACAAACTCATAAGCAGGAAATTTCCTTGCAAATTATATGTTCAGCCTCTCGTTGTGTTATATAGAACTATAAACAGATTTTTAACAATTACTGACTATAGTAAAATTGATAAGCAACATATACCATATCAAATGTAAACCTGAAATCTCAATCCTTAAACACAGTGAATGCAATTGTATATTTTTAATTTTCATGATGATAGAGGGCCTGAAGATGACCACGATCCATCTAAAAACGTTCCACGCATAACAGTCTGTTGAAAATACATGCAACAAAATGTTGTGTTGATGGTATTAATTCCTTTATATCTCGGAAATATTTTACACTGTTCTGTAATTGGTACGTAATTATGTAACAGTAAGCAAGAAGTAATGGGAATATTACATAGGAATTACGAAGAGAAGCAGAACTCTCTACATTGCAACCAGAAAACAGGATCAGACAGCATTTTCAGGCAGGTTATCCATGCGGTGTTTCACTGTTTTACTTTGTTCTATACTGCTAGTTATCCAGGCCTAGCGATCAAACCTAGCGGATGTTAACACAGTACGTAGAAGGGCAGACGCGTTGGTGACGCGTTCCTGTCTCCCAAGCTTCTTTCCCTTTTAGCAAAGGCCAAGCCTCGGTGATTTACACTTTCTGTTTTGTGGTGAATATTAATTGCACTAAGACATATATCTAAACTTGTATAAAAGGGATTTTACTCTTCGCAGGTGCTTAATTTTCATGAAGCACATACATGGTGCGAATAAGCAGTTTCTGGACTGACCGCGCGGTGATAGTGTTGTTGCTAGCACGAACTTATACCGCTACGTGTATACAGAATACAGCGTACTGCGTTGTCTCCTGCTTGGAACAAGGCTCGACCACATCTAGCTGTTAAGTAGTGCCTCGTTAAGTGCAAGTGTGTGTTCTTCCATTTTCGATTTCGCCGTACCGAGAAAATGACAAAATTAAAAGCACAGGACCTCTGCATCAAATTTTACTTTAAGCATGAAAAATGCTATAGGGACTTTCAAAATATTGGATGTGGCTTTTGGGGAGCAGATAATGGCAAGAACACAAGTTTTTGAGTGCTTTTCCAAGTTCAACAGCGGTGTGACGGCTGTTGACGAAGCCGAACACTCGGGGCGGCCATCTGCGAGAAAACATATCAGAACGTGGATAGCGTTAAGGAACTTGTCCTCGAAACAGTGGAGTCACTATCCGTGGATTTTCTAACCTACTGGGAATTTCATTTAGATCATTTCACAGCATTTTGAGTGAAAATCTAAACACATGTCGGACATTCGTTTCTAGCACCTGCTGACTGTACTGTGTGGGTGAGTTTCTGGCTAAAACAAAATGGCTGACGACTTTGTGCTTATCTAAATACACAGTTAAAATTTCTGAACTCATTGAAATAAATAAATACAGATTTCAGGGTGTCATTTAAATTCCTTCTGTTACGTGTAAGCTATCTAGCTTATTTTACTTTGTCATTCTGTGGGTATAGCCAAATAAGAAATGGGTCTAATATTGTTTTAGATAGCTGTATGAGGATGTAGAAAATTGTGAAGCGGAGAGCTGCACACCTTGTACTCATCACTGTTATGTCTCATACCACAGGTATCGCCTACCAAATTTTCTTTCTTCCACAAATTTCAAACTACACAATTACAATTTTTGAACAAAGTAGTCATTAATATGAACACTTATTTGGAGTGTAATAAATATATAGAGGCTTTTCTATTGTTTACTGTAACAGCCCATAGATTAAGTTCCTTACGTGCGTGAAACATACTATTTCTGTATTACAATTTAAATGAAGAAAATGAATCAAAAAAAGGGAAAGGAAACAGAAAAAGCTGATAACATCAGTTTCAACAGTATAATTGCATAGTATTTGGATATGTTTTGTTTTTCTGCGTAACAGACCTGATTGTAAAGATCTACGAATGTATACATTCAGTCACAATAGTATGACTACTGGGTTGTCAGCTATTATTTCACTACTTCTCTGATGCTCACGTCAGATGCAGTTTCATCAGTTCTGTCTCCTTGGTTGTCGCGGATATGGTGATCGACTTGTTCCTTAACCTCAAAACGTTTTCACCCTATAGTTAATATTTCGCGCGACGGGATGTTGTCCATTAAAATGGTCTTCTCGGAAGCATGACATTAATTTGGTTTTCCAGAAATTATCTGTATTCTTCATCGTCTTCAGCCAGCCCATCTCTAGACTCTGCCATGAGATAGTTTCTCAAGCCTGCAATTTCACTTCCTATTTCCTAATTTCCGTTAATGTTATTTTCCCATTTACGCCTAAGTTTCCAAAGATCTCTTCTATAAGTGGTGCCGAAATGAACAGCCACACCAATAGATTCACCACCGGGTCTCATTTTTCATAGTTTAGTATCATGTTTTGTGTTCATCCTGTCTGCGGATCACAATTTAAACACACCTGTTGTAGAAGTTACTTTCTGTCATTTATCTGGCAATGACATACTTTGATACTAATCCTTTATTGGAGATATATTTCAAATGCAACATAAAAATGGTCACACATAATAAAAGGAAACACCAAAGCGAGCGAATCCGGTATTAATTTGGATTTGAAAACATTTCCTCACAAAGAGGGTACGACAGTTTCAGCGTAATCACTGTCACTTGCTCATATTAGATGGGTATTAAAACTGTTCAACTAAACTTTATAAAGACGGTACAGGGTTTAACTGTCTCCGAATTTCAGAAAGAGCCGCAGAGAATTCAGTAACTGCTATCGACCAGCAGTGCTTATAGAATCATTCACGTATTTTAATGTATAAGGAACTTTCTGTCTTTTGGGATTTTGAGGCAGTTCAGTATCCAGTGTCCGCTTCTTTTGAACTCGCAGTTCTTATATCTCCGTTAGGGTGCTAGGCATATCAAAAGTTCTCTTCGTCCCCACATTTAATTATGACATAAATATTGCAGAAACTGACCAACTGATTGCGTTACAACCCTGCAAGACCACCAACGAACTGGACACAAAACCTTGCAGCTGTATTCTACTGATAGAAACGTCACTAACATGTCAGAAATACGAATTTCAGATGTGGGAACTGACGGCCTACAACCAATGACTATAAAGTTTTGCCCGCAGATGTATAAGAGCTGTACGTAATCTAATATAGTATTATCTTAAACAGATTAAATCTTCTTTCATTTAACGACGATTTATCAGCAGCCTTGGTTTCGCACCATCGAATGGCAGACGATTACTCTACGGCGGACTGGAAAGGTGTGGACGAAAGCGGTTTACACCGCCGAGTAGAGATGATGAAATGAGGGCAGAACGTAGTCCCAAGTTACATTGTTGATGATGGAATGCCGTACAACAGTTATTACAGGCATCGCATGGTCTGTCTTATACGTTTGAACATTGTAAGTTTATGACGTAACTTGGCACTTTCCATTTTTGGAATTTTAGACAAACATTTCAATACATTAATTAAATAAATTCGCCTTGAAATAGTATTTGTATGAAATACTGCTAGTTCCAATAGATTCCGACGCGACGGACAATGTTTAATGCATGAAGCATCATGGATTGATTTTCGCGTGTCATCGGCTTGATATATTGGAACTCATATTTTACACATGTTTCCAGCGCATTCAAATATTTGTGGAAACCAACTATACCGTAATAAGAATTGACATTTTTTGGATTGATGAACTTGTAACATTTTTTAGATCTGCACTCTTTTATTCTAATCTGATACACCAGAAAATATGAAACAAATGCAATTAAATTTATCTTATGAGGATTTCTGGAAGCACCGATAGAGAGAGCGGAGACAAACAAAAAGAATTATGTTTACTGTTCAACTAATTGGTTTTCATTGTTTTTCTATATTCTAACCGCAAGTCTGATAATGGCCGATCCCCATGGTCGCACGGTCCAATGCGTTCGTCTGCGGAAGCTCACTTGCTGGGATTGCGGGTTCGAATCCCGCAGGGGGCACGGACGTCTGTCTGTTGTGAGTGTTGTGTGTTGTTAGGTAGAGGTCTTTGCGACGGGCCGATCCCTTATCCAGATAAGTCCTACCGAGTGTGCGTGTCATTGAGTGTGAACAAGGGCAAAAATAACCTCTACACCTACAATGGGTAGGTAGGTGGGTAAGGATCAAGACTAAGCAAGAAAGAAAGAAAGTCTGATAATGCTGCATCACTCATTGAATGGCTCAAAGTTTGGTGACTATACGTCAATGGATTTCTGCGGGCAGAGAATTGAAACTTACGGATGGAGGACCTTTGGAGAAATAATTACATAAAGGCGAGAAAAGTTAATGAATTTGTGAACATACTGTGACGACAAGTGATACTTGTAAAATACTGTCTATTTCAATAATAAAAATTTGCATTAAAATCAGTTTTTCTCCTGTAGTTACCAGTCATTTATTTATGTGTGATTAGTTTAACCACACTATCACTAAACCAGACTTTAAATTGTCAAATAGTGCAGTATGGTAATTAGTGCATAATAAATTTAAAAACGTGTAGAATTAAAACATAGCACAACAATTACAAGCATCAGTACAAAATGTTTTGGAGGAACTAAGGAATTTTTTTTTTCCTATGGCTCGACAGCCCCTAGGTGGCCTAGGCCTCCTCATTTTTCGAGGTTTCGCGATCACACACACTTTAGACACACCACACTCGGTAGACTCCTCTGGCCGAGTGACCAGCCTGTCGCAGAGACCTCTACCTGACAACACACAACACTCACAAGAGGCAGACATCCATGCCCCGGCGGGATTCGAACCCACAATCCCAGCAAGCGAGCGGCCGTAGACCCACGCCTTAGACCGCGCGGCCACTGGGATCGGCACTAAGGAATGTTACAAAAAACATTAGGAGGTGTAGACGAGCCCTGGGCCGAGATTTCACCTCGGGACCTACCGTATATGCAGGAGTGCTACCCACGGAACAGCGGCGTTTGACAGTGAACAACCGGATGCCTCACTCAGTTCTGTCTATAAATCTGGCGCCAGTCCTTCAAAGAACTGTGTTCATTTTACGCACACAGATTGGAACAAACCTTCCATTAGTCAAGTGAACCTGACTCCATACCTTCTAGTGAATACGTTGTTGATACTTATCGGACAGGTCATATTTCAATACAAATTGAATTGAAGATATCAATTTCACTTCCAGGTATATATAGACCTACAAATCCATTGTACTTACATCCAAGAAATTTAAATATTAATAACTACGATCTCTTAGTCAATCAAAAGAAATATGGGATTTCTATAACTATAGGAGTTTTTTAATTTGTCCGTTCGAAGTATAACTACGTCGCAGAACGGCGCCATATTCTACCAGTCTCATTTTAAGAAAGTATTAAAGTATTCCTTAACAATAACGAATACAGATGAATCAACTTGTAGCCAGGTCACTACTCATTTACCTGCAACCCACAACAACCCTCCGTCATTCATACATCTCTTGCTCGAGTACCATCTGACAGACAAGTTTCACACTACAATTATATATTTGTTTTTGGTTTGCTTATGCATCTTACATGTTTTGTCAACACAACATTTCCTGTTTTAAAATGAAATATTTCGCCTTAAAGAAGGACAGAGGGGACAGGAGAATATTATTAAAATGGAACTTTAAAAGCATATATGTGTATGGACTATACTCAGCTCATCAGTATGGGGTTTATGTCATGACCTTTTAAATGCGGTAATGCGCATTTTATTGCCCTAGATGACGGGAAATCTCTTGATGAGCTAAGCAACAATAATGATCTCAATAAATCTATAGTTCACAGAGACAGTCATCCTATGAGCATTAGGTCACTGGTACACACCATGAAGCTAGTCGCCACACAATTACCCAATTACTCGTCTACTTCATAGCGTAAGAACTTAGGTCAGTAAGTAAGCCATATGAGAACATACACAGTCGGCATTACATACCTGTAATCATTAATGATGTTTGGTTACACTTCAGGTAGGCTTGGCCGGGTACGATAGTTCTGTTTACATACACAGTAGTTGTGAACCGCTCAACAGACCGTATCGTGTGGAAAGTAAATGGACTGTTTTCTTAACACACTGCACAATTATTAATAATCACCCAATGCACAAATACTGATTACAAGTTTCACAAGAGCAAAAACGCCAGTCTCACAATACACGTGAAGCAGAAGACAATCACTCCTTCACTAGGATAGTAAGCAAACTGATGGCGTCAACACACAGAAGAAGACATGCCACGCCATTACCCTCAGCACTGTTACACATGATACAAGACAAGTCAATGAAACAGCGCCACAGGTGGACAGAAAAGTAACTACCACAACCTAAACGCAAGTCCGAATACACACGTGTACCTACGTACGTCACGACATATGCTCGGTATGATTTAACAGCAAGAATACTTTTCCTTACACCATAACATGGTACTGTTGCTGCATGAAACATATTATGATATAGGGCATTTAATGTATGAACTATGTTTGTCCGTAAGGTAAAGATAAAGCGCGACATGACAAGATGTGCAGGAGTGGAATTACAGGCCCACTCATTCTGAACCCGGACTCTAGATGGATGTCAGCGGACAGCTTCACGGCCCGGCCACTTTGCCCTCGCAAAAACAGCCCGATGTAAGCTGCGTAGGTCGCAGAGCCGGTATGGATAATTTCGAAAAGAGACGCCTCCTGCCCGTATGTTACGTCAAAAAACCTCCTGAATTCCCGTATGATGGAACAGTCTCATCCAAAAGCAAAACACATTGAAATTGTAATATATAATTAGACACAAAGCATTATGTCGGCGACAGAGAACCTGACAGCTGTAATAAAGTCAACTGACGCATGCTAATGCAGAGAGCGTTCTGACCATTGCACCGCTTAGGGAATTACACCCGTCATTCGAAGGCCTTGCGTCCAACATCGAACTAAACACAGAAAGTCGTAAACAGATTTTTGAACGTCAACTAGTGACAGAAAGCGAGGGTACATTTGGAACAGATTCACTGCTTGTTTTTTTAGTTCAATGAAAGCAAATATTACATAAAGTCTGGTCTGGTACACCTCTAGGAAAAAATGAATAATACACGGTACACAACACAACGAATTTCACGAAATGTTCGGGACAATTTTTGAAGGTATTAAAAATAAATTTAAAGTATTTAATTTATTAAAATGTAAGACTATACTGGGTAATGAGCTAGTCTCCTCAGAGTTGCAAAATTTTTTAAGTCCCATAATTACTCATTAAGCTTTGCATATCTCTAACAATATCCGAAAACTCTTATACGGTTCCCTTTTTTCTGGACTAATTTTGAACACATGTCCCTCAAATATTCTGTTCCGCTCAGTGACTTCTTGGTCCAAAGTTCTATTTTTTCAAAAGGTAAAATTGCTAAAACTATCCCTGTCCGCGACATGAAGGCATATTAGGGGGAGTAGAAGTTTAGCTCTACTCATTCTTAACTGCTGCAACTAGACAGAGATGAGTGGTCAACTTCACCCATCGGCCGCCTTAAACCCGAGGAAAGAATCTTGATATCAATATAACAGGAGGTTGTTGGGACCAAGAGTCGGTCTGGACGTTTCGGAAAATAGAAAATCTCTTGCCCTACCGGGATTCGAAGCCCGGATCGTCCAGCCCGTACCCTAGTCACTAGACCGACTACGCTATCCCGGCTTTTTCAAACGCGCATAATTGTACAACAGAAAGAAATTAATAATTTAGAGTACAAGTGACCAATAATTCTTATAGTGAAATAAATACCTAAAACTCTACGCTTAGGACTCTCTCTATACGGTAGCCTATTGGGGAAGAAAAACGACGCTTCATTAATTCCCAACCGAATAGGGTTCTTGTATAATACAGGATAACAGAAATACGGGAATTTGTCAAAAGATTCTTTCTACCCTGTCGGTTTATAATATTTGTTCTGCTGCTTCCGTTTTAATTCCACCACCTTTGTCCCAAAAGCTTTTCTGGAATTTCATCCCTTCTTCTTGTAGTAAGACGCACCGGTCAACTCGGCCGTATCTAGTGTGTTGTTTCAGCTGTCATCCAACGTCAGGAAAAAACCAACCACCACCACCACAATAATAATAACAACCAACAACCAATAACAACAACCAATAAAACAACCAACAAGAACCAATAACAACAACCAATAACAACAACAACAACAACACGCTTCCTCAGCGACAGTCTTCTGCTTTTTTAATGCTCCTTCCTTAGTTGTACTGTCTCGTACACAAACGAATGAGCCAATACAAATACCTTCGTTTCGTAAAAAGAAAGTACTCAATAAAAATTGATAACATAGAATTATATCATAACACGAAACAATGTTATGGGCTAACAGAGGAGTTTATACGTACGTTACTCCTTTGAGGCTGTGAAGGATACGGCGTTAGAAATGAACTTTTTTATAACACTTATAGGGTATGCGCCGCTTGTATTAGGTCACAGACTTGAAAGCCGTCTTTAATTGACCTGGTTATATAAAAAAACAGATACCCAAAAATATAAAGTATGATACAAAAGTATCACAAAACACAAGGGTATTCTAATATGTGGGAAAAATATCTGATTCACAGCATGAATATTTGTGGGTATTTTCCATTTCATGGCTTAAATATAATAAAGTGCAAAGGATGTTCATTAAATTTAATTCCGTTTTTATCTGTTGGCATGTTTGTTATTACGAGGTTAGTAATCGGCATTCCCTTTATACAGTCTAGGATAGTAATTTACAGAACTACAAGTTCTGACAATTTATTAGGAGCACTGAAAATTCATTGAGTCAGATTTAAGTAGTATGTAACTTAATGTAACAAAGGATGAAGTGTGGTCGAAAAACCAAAAGCATAAAACAGGAGCATCATATAACAAAAGGAACAGAGTATCGGGAAGTTTCGTACAGCAGAGATAGAAATAAACAGGACAGAACTGCAACAAAGGGGAAGAAATTTTTTCTCTGCATTTATGAGGTTACTGGGAAATTAGTTTCTGTTTAGGAATTTAATAAGGGTTTAGACTGAAAACAGACGAATAAGTGTTTTACTGGCCAGTACTGCAGCCTGGTTTGGCAGGCTTTACCATGACCAGGAATGCGAGGTCTTTACTATATTACCCATCAGTTCTGAATTGAAAGTATGTCATATAAGATTACAAGAAGATCTGAGAAAAACGTACACTTATGCCTAATTTCCTTCAGATGTTAAATCTACACTTAGGGTTTGGAGGGTACTAGAGCAGGCCTGAGAAATGTGGGCGCCCGGGCAGGCTAACAGTTTTGCGCCACTTCAAACCGATACGCTTTAAACTTTTTCTGCCTAGGACATGGCTGGTGAAATTTCTTGAGGGCCCGATCCCAAACTGCGGATAATTTTCGGAGAAATTCTTCGCGTGTAGAAACCTCAGTTTACTGGTACAATACGTCCGATTATTCCAGCGACATTTTAGCGACCCTTACACGTTAGTTCCCCGGGCAGCTGTCCGGCTGACCCGCCCCTTAAACCGGCCCTGAAGTGTGTTATAAACGAATACTTACAGGACATCCTATTCGACATTTGAACGCTACTTCTACCACATGAAAGTTTTAAAACATATTTTAGACATTTGAATTTTTGTTGAATTTTCAAATTTTGAACTAAACCCACATTTACGATGATGATTTATCTAAAATATCGGCACATATCTACTAGAACACACGCCGTCACATTTCAGACATATTTTCAGCTGTGAAAACCACAGATCTCACCGAACGGATTACATTTATCTACGACAGTAAATCCATTGACTGTTAATTTATTTAACGACGCTGCTTCAGATAATTAATTTACGTACGTCGAAAGGTGTGGTCTGCGGTGACTAGTTAACGATGAATTAGAGAGGATATTAAAGGAATAAGTCGTGACCAATAAAGATAGTCTACTGTGTTGCTAATGTCCAGAGAGACAATAAAAGTGAAACCTTAGTCACGATAGCCTGCATATGAGCAGAGATTTGAACCCGAAATCTCCCGATGACGAAGAAATCAATCACTCAATAGCGATATTTGGTGATGACAGGAAATTAAAAATTACTAAGTTCGGACAGCCTGAAGCGCCATGATGTTAAATTAAATTTTCCTCAAAACCGATAAGCGGTGGAAGTTTTATATTCAGCTATACATACGTGATGGAGCATGTTTGTATAACATTACAAACAAAACAAAGCTCGCTAATATCGGCTGTTCACCAGTTCAGTGAACGTGTGTGAAAAACATTTATAAAGGGCACATTTGTTTGAAGTTTTCATACACTGGAGCCAGTTAGGACATGTGATTATTCTCGCTCGTGAGTCAAAATAGTCCTCTAACAAATCTAAAAAAACGACTAAAATTTTCAAATTCACCCTACAGTCAAACCAGACATAAAGGAAATAAAATACTAATAGCATACGATTGTTACAGAAGACCTTCAGAGACGATTTGCTAAATTTGGTTTCTGTACGAAATCTACAAATTTCTTCCATGCCATAAACTTTTCACTTAAGCTGGTTACTTCGTGATTACGTTCACGAAAACTTGATACATAAAAGCAGCGAATTTATTGTGCTTAGCTAGACGATAATCAAGTCTTACCCAACAACACAGATTTAAGACTGTGTACTATCGGAAGTTAGTGGACAGAATTTACCTACTTTGTATTGTTCATTCCGTGCTTTGTGGATAAGCAATTCACAACACCCAGACGAACAAATGCACAATATTATTCCATACTGTTGCATTCGTTCTATGCAGTTTTACTCTGATATTTTTATATTGATATATCTCTTTTGCTTGCTGGGAACTGATAAACAGTATTGTAAATTTTGTTGGTATGGGTGTTGTGACTTAGAATTTACCAAGTCGTTCTTTACTTCCAAAATATCATAGCGTTTAACGATATACGTGTAGTATACTGCCATTCACGCCAATAAGAAAAGTACAGCCCTTTTTATACCAGTTTTCACGAAACTAATATATACTGAACGGCAACATGTGCAGATCTCTTATAACCGGATTTTTTAAACAATCTGACAATTAATATTGAAATTACGGATTGAATTTCACGTGCGCCCATCAGTAAATTACGGCTTTCACTGCGCTTCCTTTCACAAAACTTAAGGCACTCAATAAAGTTTTGTGAGCATTTTCTATGCCGAATTTCACCCAGATCGGGCAGTGGATGTGGAAAGTACGGATGCCCGTAAGTGAAGTATGGCTTTTAGTGCAACGATTTTCATGAAACTAACAAATTCTGAATGGTATTGCGGCAGATCTTTGATGCCGAACGTTAGGTGAATCGGTGAAGAAATATGAAACTAGGGGTACAAAATCAGTTACATCCTTAAGTAAAGTATAACTACCACTGAGCCGATTTTCACGAAACTCACGCTTTATGCAAAAAATGTTGTAGAGAATTCCTACACCGAACTTCATAAGAAAACTACAATATACTTAGTGGCTGAGAAGTTATACTGTCACATACGGGCAGAAGGACGGACGTGGTCTCCATACAGGGCGTTCTTTTTTTACTTCGCAAAGAACACCTGACAACAGTGCCTTATTCAGGACATTCTGAAGTGTGTATTTTAAGAGTGCCTCCAAGTTTCAGCACCATAAAAAGCTATGCTCCAAATGTAGCACGACAATAATTACACAATGATTTAAGCAACATCAGTATGCCAACTGCATACTGAAGCTTGTACGAGACGACAGAACAAAGAAGTGGAATTATCAACTGTACGAATATCAGTAGAGAAACCCCTTTACGTTAATTGCAAAAAGAACATAGAATTGAGTCACGATTCCCTCGGCACGTCATTTTATGCTGAGCACAGCACCGAAAATTATACTTTCATATGCAGGTATTTGGTAGCGTGCAATGGAAGTTACATGATTTCACCCATGTGTGGGTTAATTAGGGCCTCCAGTGTTCTCATCCCAAAAGTTGGCTATGCAGAGCGACCTCGCCTGCATCATTAAACCCCATTTACCTAGCGTTTTAGACCATGCGTCAGCTGACAGTAGCCAAGTGCGCGAGTTCCCAGCTGTACAGTGGACTACTCAACTACGCTCTCAGAGCACTACCTACCAACAAAATATATTGTGTTCTTGAATAAAGAATGACAATTTTTACTTCGACGGACAAAGCCTGTATATATTCAGAAAATCCTTTCTCAGAGACTCTACTTACCTCTTGAGCTTCCACATTCAGTGATTTTAGATTAAAACATAAGATCATTGCCGCAGAGTTAATATCTGATCACGCTACAGATATCGGGAATTATTTTGTTACATTTAGAATAGCTACCAGGCATAGAGCGTAAAATAACAGTAAATCGGCCCTATATTTCGCAACTAAAAGCCACAATGACGTTCAAAAGCTTAATAAAAGTGGCATTTACATAATTTCAAACAATATCATATACATAAGAATTGTTTTACTTAATAGTTCAATGACAACAACGACCTTCGCCGAAATATGAAGCCACACTCCTTGACATAAAATTTAACTAAAGATAATTCCATTAAATGCAGTTCTATGGAGACATTGGCACTTGCTCAGTTTTCCGCCATCAAGGAATATGAAGCTGCAGTTTAAATAATCATATTCTGAGGCAGATGATTCCTTTCACAACATCGCACCCAATTGCTGTAGGATAAACTTCAATAATTTTATATTAATCTAGGCCCAAGTCTCTATAGTGTTGTTTTTCCTTGTCCATTTTAGTGACTACAATGTTTCATGAACTTGTTAGTTCTGCATACTAGGTAGAAGCTCACTAATAATATCTGCGAAATGTGTAAATTCCGAAGTTCCTCATTATGCAGTTCTCTCCAATCCTACGTGTACTCCCTATTTGTTCCACACACTCATTCTGTCTCAAGCAATTAATTGCCACTCTCGCAATGACATGAATACCCAGAATGATAGGTCCATTACTAGAAATAAAAGCAAGAATTATCATATTGCCCCATTTGAATGTCCAAGTTACATTTAAAAAGAGTGTAGTAAGGCAACTATGCAGATGCTGTCCTTTCGCTAGACACTGCTTACTTGCTCAGCTGTTATACATACATAGTACAGAAGTTCAAAGATCCACCTACAAATTTTTAAAGTTCTGGCTCTGTTATTTTAGGTGCGCGCCGTCTGTTGTCCGCCGACGGACCAACTTTCACGGCCGTGTAAAACAAGATTTATTTTAACATTAAAAATAATGTTTATTATTCGGCCCTGTACATGTAGAAACAATTTCTTTCCACTGAGTGTCTCGGAAGCCAAAATACACGTATATATATATTTGTTATTACGTACGACCTACGTTTTGACGTATCAAATTAAACTGGCAGCATGACTTCCACGTCGACAATAAGACTCATTTCTGTATAATTTGTGTCTACCCTTTGTTTACTTAAAGACTAATCTTATTAACAATTTTCAATATATTGAAATCGCTACGTGTTTGAATCTTATGAACGTGAGTAAATACGACACATACTGTAACCCCACCCCTAGAAATCGCATCTGTTGACGTCAAGGGCCACACCTACTGAAGTGTCTAGGTACTTACAACATTACGTCATATTGTAGCGGAGAATTTCCTTTTTTTTTTAACTATCTGCCTACTGTAAAACGACTCACGTTAAGTTAGTTTATGATATATTTGAAAAACAGATGCCCTAAGACTTTCAATTACGCGCTATGAAGATTCAAGCCTTGTGGGATGTGACGCCGTGTAGTTGGATGAATAACACTCTGCAACTTCGCAAATCTCATCACCCACACCTACATGACGCACCCTACTGCTCCACACGGCTACTCTTGGACTGCCTCACCCCAGAGGTAAAAGCACTACCATACTTTGCAACGTCGTGTACTCTTCACTCAATGTAATAGCGTCACATTCAAGAAAACGTAAACTTTTATCAACAGCTCTTTGATAACCTAAAGTTTTGAGTTATAAACGTATGAATTAAAAAAGATGCATGGGACAAGATTTTAGATACTCTTGCGCGTACACTAGTTGTTACATTAAGGTGACATACACGGACTTTATTTTCTAGTCATTGAGTGACAGGCTGATAACCGAAACCTACAACAAAAATTTGTAACTAATTTATGACCGAACAGTCCTCTAAGAGAAAAAGCGGAATGAACAAAATGGATGGCACAAAGCAACGGTGTAACAAAAGTATTGAGGACATGTTCTTTAATAAAATATGGACATTCAATAGTCGATGGCATCAGAATGCAGGTACAGACGCTTCAACCAGACGTGGGAGCTGAGCTGCCTGAAGGCGGTACAACACGGCCTGCTAAAGTAGGAAAACAGCCGATGGTTAGAACATGTTTTCGGTACGTGCATGCCTAAACACGTATTTAATCGCCTACATTCCGCTTCTTCTGCTGAAGAGGAACATTCATGTGGACAGTGTACGTGTTACCTTAAATGAAATAAGTGTAAATCCACAACGTTCTACAGTCACCACAAAAATGAGTTTCTGTAATCTTATTACGTCCATCAGAAGCATGTCCAAACGGCAAATTTTCCTCGCTTTAGATGAGCATCCGAGTGGATTTTTTTCACCCCCTGGTCAAGTCCATAGCTATTTCGTACAATTCAGCGCTATATATAGCGTTCGCCAAACGTTCTACTCAGTTCCTGTTTCAATAAAAGACGTCTCTACCCTAAGGTGATTGTGCTGGAAGAACCTTAAAGTAACCATGACATCTCAATATTACTTTAACACTTGGGGTGAAGAAACAGGAATATTTCAAAGAAAATGATCAGAAGTGTGTACTGAATAAGTGAGTAAGAAATGAAAGCAATAAAAATATTTGTCTTACGTAATTTCTGATACTTCTAACGATGGTGTGAGCATCGAACGATATAATGACTAAACGATTAATTGGGAAGTTGTGGACAGTAGGCGTGGCAGCACAATTTAAGGTATTAGCTGTGCCGACCTTTGCCTGGAAGGAGTGTGAATCAGAGTAAAAACTCTTCGTGAAAATAGACCGTGCAACGGCCAAGATTCTAACAAGCTACGTCCCATATACAAGTCAGAAGCGTCCTGTGCTGTTGCAGGTAAGTTCAGGATCTTAGTGAGTCACACTCGACTTGACTCGATTCCGTTAGAGAAGAGCAAATTTATCATGGGACTTTCTTATTTCGGAATAATGTAACCTACATTAAGGTAACCGCTCACAGAAGGAGCTAATAAAACATGAAATGTTCGTAAATGAAATAAGAGAAAAAGAAACGTTGAAAGAAGGTAAAATACAATCATGAACCAATTAATATTGGAGCAGCAAATGTAAATAAGAGAAAGAAAAAGGAAGGAAAGAAAGACTATACAAACGAATTACAGAAAGACGATCCGGAGTGCCGCAGTCAGTATAGCGATTAGGCTACGAGCTACACGATCCGGTGTTCGAATTCCTGCAGATGCAAAAGATTTTTCTCTGTTCGAAAACGTCCAGAACCTGCAGCCTCCTATTCAATAGGTATCACTGTTCTTTCCCGGTGGTAAAACGCCCAGGGCGTGAAGTTAAACATTGGCATCCATTTAATGTTGTATATCGTGCATTTTATCGTAAGTCTAAACCAACCAACCAACAAATGCACAAGATTATTGACATATATAAGATGTATTTGCGAGCCCTATATATGCTTCGGCAAACGAGTTGCCGTCTTCAGAGGGTTATTTAGCAGAGAACTACAAGAACTTTCTGCATCCAAGTATACAGTATATGGTTACACATTAAACGTTTTTACAGAACATACACAATTTAATCTTGAATCTTGAATCGTGACCATAAAAACGTTTATTGTGTAAACATACACTGTATATTTGGATGTAGAAAGTTCTTGTAGTTCTCTGCTAAATAACCCTCTGAAGACGGCAACTCGTTTGCCGAAGCATATGCAGGGGTCACAAATACATCTTATACATGTCGATAATTTTGTGCATTTGTTGGTTGATTTATACTTACAGACATCCATGTAGTGCCGACAGTAAGAATGGGTGGAGCTACGCCTTTGCTCCCTTATACGCCTTCACGGTGTAGACGGACACAAGTTTACCTTTTGTACGTTTTTAATTAAAGAAAGACGCTACTGAGGACGAAAGTGAGAAGGAAAGGATGAGGAATGCAGGCGCGTGCGTGTCATCCTTACGCATTGTGTGCAGCATGTAGGACTTCATTATGCAATCGCAACGATGCGGAGTGTAGCATGTCAAGGGGCTGTTATCGAGTGACTACAGCAGTCTGAAACGCCATCCAGTAGCCACGTCTCACTGACGTGCTCGCAGGCGTACAGCTGCCTCTTTGAGTGTAACATCAGCAACGTCTTGTCTTACACATAGTGTCTTGTAATTACGCGATATACAAGACGCATACACCGGACAATGAAGTCTGTAATTATGCTGTTAGAATACCCATCACCACGAAACAAGGAGGGCTAAACGTTTCAAAGATGGTTCGCGGAACCAGTAACGTAATTTAATTTAATTTAGTCAGCCTTAATTCTTTCATCAAGGAGCTATACAGTTACACACGCCATATCCGGTTCCAGGGAGAAGAAAGTTCAACAGGGTTTGCTACAAATATATCTATGACGTACTGAATAAGACTCAGGGGCACCTCCATCAAATTCACATGCAAAGAAAATAAGATCCCATCCCTTTCGATTATGTTAGATTTTAATGAAGACCTTCCACATAAATTTTCTAACCATATCGTATATCTCTCATGCCATATACAAAAGCAGTTTCATTTATTTCACTGCCCTGGGACATGATATATATCTTCTTCTGCTTAATAATTCTCATGTTTCACTCCTGCTTTCTCTTCCTTCCTTCCTTCCCACTACCATTTTTTCGTTCTATTTCAGTATTCAAGAAATAATTCACATAAAGTAATCTTCTACAATGCGTTATGCAATTAAAAACATAAGGCGTTCATCAGTACGCTGATAGTGGCTAATGATTCTAGCATATGTAAGCCATAATATAGTAGACTATAACAACAAGATTACAAGTGGCGTACTTAATAATACATAGACTTTAACAAGGCCTTCTTTAGTTTCAAAACATCATACGTTTTAGGGCACACGCATAAATGTAATTTAATTTGCACCCTTTAGAAAAGAACAGCCTCTCCTGCGTTTATTTTCACAAAACTAATAAATTTTCAATAACACTGTACGCAGATGTATTATACCATATTTCACTTACATCTTAAAATAGTTGTGGAAATGCCAGGCAGAAGTCACTATAAGCCCTTAAGTAAAGAATTTCTTTCACGGCACCGATTTTCGCGAAAAGCACAACTGCTGACTGGCATTACGTGTGGATCGTCTATATTAAGTCTCACCCATATTGTTCAAGAAGTATGGAAGGTAGAGGGCGAAATTTTCTTAAGCAATAAGAAAAGTAAGCTGTCACAGAGCCTATTTTCACGAAACTCGGGCTTCCTCGACAATGTTTTGCAAATACCTTCTATCCTTACTTTCATAAAAGTTTATCTAATGAGTTAGTTGCTGACACTAGGTAACAGACAGAAGTAGAGAGGGGAGAGAAAATGGCGGAATTGTTTCACACATAAAGCGTTTGTTTTAAATTTCCAGAAAAATTACAGTCCCATACTACTGTATGTCAATTCTACTTCATATGGAATACTCTTCACATTTCCTTTTTCTGCTGAGGACTTCAAGATATCAAGATACGTCATACATCGTTAGCCTAATTTTATCTCATTTTATGTTTTCAAAATTGATTGATGTGTTTCCTCTCCGTAGGCGATTCATAACGAATCGAAACAAGTTGGAGGCATGGCGTTTTAAAATTATATATATAAAATTGTTTATTAAAATATTTTGTTGGATATTATTTTATAGAAGCCTTTTTACTTTGTAAAAAAACTCTTAAAACACTTTCCCAAAAATGTGTGAAAAAAGAAAAGACAATTTAACCAATCTGTAGGCCTATCCCAGATACTAAATACATTTAGATAGCAGTAACGATTTTTACGCATCTTCTCGGTTTAAAGGTTTTTAATATCGAGGGTTTCTGTTATCCATGAGAATTATACTTGTATTAATTCTACAGGCTAACTACTTTGTTGCGCAAGGGCACATCATGTGTATTTATCTATTTGCCCAACGTAATATAAATAGAGGCAACTGACGGACTTTCAGTAAGATTTCCATAATACTAGTAATCACCCCACCTGCGTATTTTGCAGTTACTTTTCGACCGACATAATATATTAACCACTTTAACTTCATTTCCCGAAGTATAACTTAAGTGGTCTCTTTCCATTAAGTTTTCTGACAAAATTTCCTTTTCCCTTTCTTTGGATCGTATCAGATTAATGATTTCTTCAACTGTGCAGCGGCTTTTAAAAATTCATGTCAAATTTCGTGAAAAATTGTGTTCAAATTGCAGTGTAACTAATGTCCTCTAATCACGAACAAATATGCATTCAAAGTTTCAACAGGTGTTAAATTAACCAGAAGATTTGAAATATGAGACACGATATGTGACAAAGAAGGATAACAGGACGTGACATATAGCGTCTTGTGGCATTTAACGAAATATTGAATTTTTCAGAACGTGTGTTTTCGGGATTTTGTGTTTGTATATACACGGTTTACTCACAGTCAGTTTCAGTAACACAGATTTCATGGCCGTGCGATGGCTTAGGCGGTTAGTCGCCGGCCTGTCACCGTGGAGGCCCAGGTTCAATCCCGGGTCGGTCCATGTGGGATTTGTGGTGGACAAAGTGGCACTGGGACAAGTTTTTCTCCGAGTACTTCGGTTTTCCCTTGTCAATTTCATTCTACAGGTGCTCCATTAAAATGGAAAAACAGAAAAACCCTCATTATCTTCCTCATAGTCTTGCACAATAAGCCTTCAAGGCTGAGGTGCGTCCGTAGCATCTGCAGCGGGGCATTTCGTAGAATCATAGACTTCATAGAATTATGTAATAATAAATAATAAATTGTAAACGATGTCAAAGAACGGAGTCGTGGCTTAATTAGAGACTAGTATCACTGAAGATAATCACAAAATATCTCGGTCACAGCGGTCTTCTAGACAACACTGAAACATGAAACTTCTCAGTTACGAGGCACAAATGCTAAGCACTCGACCTCGAATTTCGTGTTCTATGGACTAAAAACTGAACACATACATACAGCATACACGCCTGTTCAGTCAGTCTCTCAACACACAGTACACTACTTGCACCTAGGACACTGTCAGAACACAACACAGAATTATGTAAGAAGCGCGTCTTGCATACAAGAAGTTAAATATGGCTACTAGGAAAAGAGAAATTATAATTATAACTATAATTATTTGTTCTACTGTTATTTTCAGGAGCACACCTTGAAATATCTTAAAAGAAGAAACACGGATTTTGTTGCGTCTTAATATGTATTATTTACAAACGTAAAATTTTAATGCCTTCTATGTTTTTAGACACCCCTACGGATGATAGAATTTCGCCGGCACCTGTAGGATTATATGAATATTTTAACTGAACACATTTGAAATACAGTTGTACAGACTGTTGTACTAACTTATGTCTGTGAAACAAATTTACATACATTTTAAAATACAGCAACAGCATATATTAGCTACTTCAATATCGCACTGCTGGCTAGAATCCACTACGTTACTGGACGGTCGTGATACCAGGAAAAACGATTAAGACTTTCTGTGAGTTTGCTCGGTCATAGAGTAACGGCTTATTTCGTATCTAACTTCGAGCTGGACTGTATTATTGTCAAGCAGCCCTCCCAAAATTATGATCAGCATTCAAAAAAAAACTGTGATTATATTACCAAGTTCCTCTTAAAGACTGTTAGCATTGCACATAAAACCTTCCTTCCAGGTGTTCCTGAGAAAAGAAGTGCAGATGTTTCCATACTACTAGGAAAACTGTTCAAGCGTTTTTCCCAATATTACGCTGAATTTAACTCCAGTGCTGACATTGAGGACCGCAGAAAATTACAGGTGAATATAATATGAATATCATAGCTTCGAAGCTCTCTACTACACGATTAATCTTAGGAGAGGGCGCTGTAGTTAGTAATTTTAATTTCTTTAAATATTATGTTTGTGATGTTTCCAAAAGTATGTTTGTTAATTCAAAATAAGAAACATAACTGAAAATGAAGTTGTGGCTAACTCCACCATACGTAGAAAAAAATAAATTTGTGTTAAAAATCTCACGGCATAACATTCATATAGAAAGAAAGAGCACATAATATCTATGGACTCGGAAAATAATAAGACAAATGGTACCTTTGTGACTTTAATTGTAAATATGGAATAAGGTACGTCACTGCGTCTATTAGACACTGTTTACGGATGCGGGGATTCGGCACTGTTCCAGCTGAATACGAACACATCGAGTTCGAATCTTTTTAATAGAAATTAGAGATAATATGGTCACTTTTATTATCATAACAATAAGACGTGAAGACATGAAATGCGGAGAAATGATATTGCACCTCTTCAAACAAAATGACGTGCTCTCAAACCGAGCAATAAACGCGCATGTTCTCCACCTGCAACCCTAAAAAAATACGGGACGTTAACAGGATTCAATCTGGGGAATTTTCTGCGTTATAGACTAGCCTTAGGCTATGATGATCAATTTGCTATTCAGGCAGAATTTTTAGAGAACGCTGGCAAGCGTACGTACTAAAAATGGAATACCATTGTTTTTAATCCAGTTGTATGTCGGAGAACGGGATGCAGTTGATGAGATTTAAACAAAATATTAAGGGGTAAAGTGTAGGGTAGGGCGAGACTAAAAATAATTAGCCCCATCATATAAAGGACGTTTTAATGCCAGGTTTTCGAACATCAAATATTCTATGAACTTTCCCCTCCACTGGCACCTTAGTTTACTTGCAGGTGATGAGCACCGCTGAAGTGTACTGTTTTTGCCTTCCAGAGTGCGCATTCTCCCATATTCTTGGCCTTCATTCCCACTGCTTACGAGTTCTCCAGAAAATAGACGAGCTGTAATTAAATTTCATACCTACACTTCATGTCTTATATTAATAACGCCTTGGTACAAAAACTAATAAATTGACAGCGATACAAAAGAAAATGGCGATACATAAAAACGAAATATGGCTTAAAGGGGAAACAATGAGGAAGGAAAAGAGACTGTACGTAACTTATGTTCTTAAAAAAGAACCAAGCCAAAACCTTTCTGCCATAATTTTGTGATAAGGATGTGACTGAAGAAGAATTAACCTACATTCACTCCGAAAAAACTTCCGACACACGCCACTGTCCTACAGCAGACCGCATGAAGTAGTCAAGACAGCCCCACACTTCATAAAAGAATCTGACATTCTTCAGTTGCAAGTTAACAAAACTTACAGTGCTGCATGTCAAAGAGTATTCATTTATACAATCGTAGTAATTAAATCAACATATGCAGTTTATTTGGGAGTAACTCCTAACTGTCTACATTCCGCCCCTACATATTTCGGCCCCTCCTGGGCCATTATAAAGGAGTATCAATTAATCACAAGTAGAAGTTGAACACGTGCAACATTTATCTTTGTAGTTTCTGTTTGTGATTGATGCTGCTTGATAATGGCCCGGGGGGGGGGGGGGGGGGGGCGAAACGTGTGGACACAGACTGCAGACAGTTAGGTGTTATTCCCCAATAAAGTGTATTTGATGGTTAAATTAGTAAGATTAAATAAATAAATACTTGGAAAAGATTTTCATTTATTCTTGAGCACGCCATTAACCCATCAAGTAGGTACGAAACTACTGAAGGAGCACGTGCCAATAAAAATGAACGAAAACAAGCGAAATTACACAGAAACACAGAAATGCGACCAATATTGCATTAGGAAAGCACATTGTACTAATACGTATATAATGTTGGACATATTCTTCTTCTTCTTCTTCTTCTTCTTCTTCTTCTGTGGCGCAACAGTCCAACTCGGTTGTAGGCCGCCTCATTGTTGACGTTTATAGATAATGCACAATTAAACACACACGCACACTCGGCAGAACTCTTCTGAAAGAGTGAACAGCTTATCTCTGAGGCCGCCACCTACACAAACCACAACTAACACAAGAGACGAAAATCCATGCCCTCAGGGGTATTCGAATCCGCGATCTCAGCAATCGAGCGGCCGTAGAACTACGCCTTAGACCACATGGCCACCGATATCGGCGTATTGGACATATTGGGCACTGTACTTTACCCAAGATTCAACGTACAAAATAGCATATGTGTAAAAATTGCACCGTCATCACAGAATTTAAAGGACTCGGTCTAACATTTCCCACTGCCTGAGGTGCAACACAGAGAACGATATTCGTATAGTGAATACGTAACTCTTGAGGTCTTCACAGAATCTTGCAAAAAGTCTCCGGTTTGACACTGTAAATTGCCTGAAGCATAGCCTAAAGTAAACGTAAATCTGTCATCTTCAGAAATCCTTAAAGAAATATTCGTAAAGTACCCACTATGACCTTTGGCCGAGGTACGCCTAATTATGTCTGAATGAGCTCTCCGTCAGATTCCTCAGTCTCTCAAAAGTCAGGAAGAACTTAACAAATTAACATTTTCATTCCTTCTGTAAACTTAAATACTTAATTTCGATTCAGCATGTAGATTGATAAGTGTGGCTTCCATTTAGATTGGCTTTTCTTATCTTCCCTCTCCTAATCTACCTCCAGAAGGTTAAAACAAATAAATCTCTTTTGTCTGGGTGTAAAATTTAGATTTCCAACCTAAGCGAATAGCAAAAACGTGGGGTTTTCGAGGGAGAGATGCTACGAGAGGGCAAGTCAAAAAAATGTAAAAATATAATACATTATGTCGGGTTTCGTACTGTACACTTGCCACGAAATACTATTACGGCAATCCAATAAAGGAAGATGAGATTAGAGAAATACGTAGCACACACGGAGCAATGGAAAACACAAAATTTTCTGAACACGTACAGGGAGGCTATGTGTAGATGGAAAGAACGAATTAACCAGACATTAAAGAAAGAAGTTGTGAGGATGAGTAATGGATTCAGCCAGCTCAGGATATATTTCAGTGGCGGTATTTATATACGCGGTAATAAGATTTCCGGTCACACAAGGCAAGAGTATTCTTGTTCCGTCAAACGACTATTAAATTCTATATAAGGAGGTTTATTGATGGATATGGGTAGTTTCTCAGTCTAGTAGAACAATTTCTAGCTGGCTTATTACTCTGCACTAGAATACGACTGAATCCGGAAGCCTCGATTACTCACTGTTCCTGATCAACCTTCCATTCCTTTCGACGCTATGC
This sequence comes from Reticulitermes speratus, assembly GCA_021186555.1. Classification (NCBI taxonomy): domain Eukaryota; kingdom Metazoa; phylum Arthropoda; class Insecta; order Blattodea; family Rhinotermitidae; genus Reticulitermes; species Reticulitermes speratus. The sequence continues at coordinate 16,990,425 of JAJKFL010000001.1, forward strand.
AGTTGAAGTGTTGTCTTAAAATTATCTGTGAATGTATTAGAGTGACGTACTTGTCGTTCCACGAGCAAAGACAGAACAATTGACAAATACATAAAAAAACCAAAGCGCTCTGAAGTACGTTTCTAAATGCGCTTGGAAATACATAAACACTGTGCCAGACTAAGCAGGGCGCGTGACGAATGTAGACGACCTCTGCAGCACCTGAGCGCTGCCGCAGGGCACCGTTCGAAAATTCTGCAGCCACCTGGGAATTTGGGCCAGTACCGTCATTGGTTCTTCTTCTATGCCTGTGCTTGTAACTGGTACTACTTCCGCAGTGTGTCGTACCAGGAGAGACGCGGTAGTTTCATTCCTGGAAAAGGCAGCGTAAAGCCAAAGGGCGTACATCAAACACGTTCTTTCACAGACCCGGTGTTGAAAAACTGTGGGCTATATACCTAACAGAACATTTCTTCAACAGGAGATGTGAAACATGAATACCTTCATGCCAGTGCTATTGGTATTCACCTTCTATTTAGAATATACAGGTACAAAATTTCACGGACATCACGATCGTCTGGCATTGAGTGAAACAATTTATATTGTGTTAAATTAGTTGGTGAAAACAAAATAAAATTTTAAGCCGATGGTAGGGAATTATTGCTAGAAATAAAAGTAGAGAAATATAAACAGATGTTAACAACTTTTAATCAGAATACAAATCATATGTAGTATAGCTAGCAAACAGAAAAATACAGGCAATGACGCATAGCGTAACATTGTGACGCGTTCGCGTAATATTTATACCTTCTCGACTGTACTAACAGCCTGATACCATTCCAGTCGAAGGGAGCGCTTTTGTGGCTATTTAATGTGGCCAGCAACAATAAAACGTGCTTAGGTCTTCATGTAAAGTGACCGATATTTTTTCATTTTCTCGACAGATTTTCATAGAAGTCTCCAATATCAAATATCAAAGAAATCCATCCAGTTGGAGCCGTACAGATATATGCGGTTAGACGGACGGACATGACGAGGCTAACAGGCGCTTTTTGCCAGAATGCGAACGCGCCTGAAACGTATTGATTTAACGGACGAGTGTTTACATAAGTATAAATATTATACTCGCTAAAGTCAGGAGCAGGTTAAATTCGTATATTGCTGAATGCTGTTCCGTTCATAATCGCATCTCCCCGTCTCACATCCAAAAACCTGATGCACAGAATATGCGAAACTAACAAATTTACCTACTACTTTAAATGGGTGTACAATATGTCTGTCAACCCAAGGGAAGGTTACTAATTGAGAATACTGTGTTGACGAAAATGGGTAACTGAAATTAATTCATTCGTTTCTTAGTCCGTCTTACGACAGGTCCATAGCCTCTTCCAAAGCCAGTTTTCCACACAGTGCGATCTAGTGTTCCCTCTTTCAATTTCTACTATCCTCTCGTTTCCTTAATGTCACCCAGTAGCTGCTTACGTCTTCTTCCTCGTCTTCCCGTCACTTATAGTTCAAAAAATACATAATGGAGATGATAATAATTTATACCATTCGTCGAGTGACGGAATAAAAAAAAAAGTGTACAAATTGGGGTTGGGGTGGGTGTGAGAAAATTTGGTGGCAATACCTGAAGAGAAGAGACCGTTAGTAAGGCCTATGCGTAGATACGAGGTTAATGTTATGATTTAATAGTACAATACAGGGTATGAGGAGGGTGACTTGATGCAACTGACTCAGGATACGGTTGAGGGGCGTGTTCTTGTGAAAACGGTTATGGACATCGAGTAGTGTCAAAGAAGTAGTTTCATGAGCAACAGAGCTGATATCGGACGCAGGACTTGTTCTGATCTGAAGAATTAGTTATTGAATTAAACACACATCGATTTCATCTCATTTGTCTATTTAAACTGCAATACACAGTGACATTTTACAGTTTGAAAACAAATGTACGCAGAAAAGCAAAATACTTAAAACAGCACAGATGACAACTGCGATATTTCAGGGCATAAGAGAAACGTACACCTCAAGTATTAAATTCACCTCTTATCTGTAAGTAAGAATCAGCCCTGTTGTTCTACATAACCGCATGAAATAAATATTTACATTAAAATATTGACAATCTGTCACGGAAATCATTTACATTATCCTCTTCCCCGGATTATCTTCCATGACTCCAGGAAGGGAAGTCCATCGATAGGGAATAGTGCCACAGAGAAAATACATTCCGTTAATTCCTTTAGATAACGAATGTTATTTCCTGTTCTTTCGACGTCTGCAGTGTGGCGAGGTATAAACCACGACTCTGAAACGCATTAACAAATGAATGGGGTGTGGCGCGGATATCGGCCGTTCATCTTTCTGCCAGGCGTGGGGCATCAGAAATGCAGTTGTCATTGAGTGTAGAGGAAAAAGTGTGTGATGAAAACAGGAAAATGGTCGTTTGTAACTAGAAATTCATTCATGCAACGGTAATATATCTCTTCGTTCTGGACGTTTATTTCTTCAGAAACAGAACAAAATTTGCTTTGTAACAACTAACAAACAACTACCTCACCATCGGCATAATTCAATAATAAGATTTTAAAAAGCAAAACATTAATTTCCTTCTGAACAAATGTGGGAGTTTTTTTTTTTTTTTTGTCTAATTCATATAAGAATTTATGTATGTATAACTGAGGCTTGGTTTGAAAGAACTGCCTAAAATGAGTGCATAATGCGAAGAACATGACTGTCAGCTTATCTTGTTTAGGGGCCTACACTTATAGCTGCCGGTAGAATTGTATTCAGTTTAGTGAGGATGTGCTAGAATATCTGCTTCACATGAAACTGCAGTATTAAAAATTTATATTTTTTTTTTTGCAAGAAGGGTTTATGATACACATACACAGACTGGTTTAGAATGTAAAACAGAAATTCAATTATGCTCTAAAACTTTCAATTGAAACACTATATTCTTAAAAATGTACAATGGAAAATTAGTAAAATATTTACTTTATATGAAACTGCCGTCAAAATACGTACATATTTTTTTCAAAATCATTTTATCCTACACAAATTGCCAAAGTACCTACACAAAAAAATCACATTAGCTTTAATCTATTTTTTCAAAAATATTTATCTTTAAGTACAACTGGAAAATAGAATAAACCTCAGAAACAGACCGTACTTCGTATCACGCATTTCCGCCTTCAGAGTGCAGCACAAGGCAATGAATAAGAAGAAAAAATATTTTCTTTAGTTACAGTTTGGTTTACGAATTACAAAACAATTTCTTAAGGTCTACTACTACTTCCCTATCCTGCAGGCCGGAAACATTCAACCAAACACAAGGCTAAGGCTGTGTCTAACTACTTTTGGAATCTCAAATTGCCTCGTCAGCAACTGACTTGGGTATTCTTCTACACTATGAATTGAATCAGTAATTTTGCTACAAAATTTCACTGCAGGCGAAAAAAGTATGATAGAAATTAATAACTTTTTCTGCAGTAAATGAACATACGTCAATGTATTAAAGAAATAGAAATTCTTAGCCTAATACAGCCTGAATTAATTTGTCTATAATAAAACTTTTGTGAAAATATAGTAAACCTGTCTCCATCTTTACGTAAAGTAAGGGTGGTGCTACACCCGAAATAATTTATAACAAATTTTAGCAGATAATTGTAATTTATACCCCATTGAAAATAAGGTCTGTGAGCCACGACTTCTACATAATATATACATTTTTATACACGTGATTCAAAGCCTGCATAAACTCTTAAAATATAAACCATCACCTATACGTATATAAATTAAACATAAAAGCTTAAGAATTTATATGTAATAAATGAACGTTTAATCCTGAAGTATTTCACAAGTGTGTGTAGGCCCTTCCCTTGGAAGTATATATTCCCGGTATTGTTGTATGTTATTACAAAATCAAAGTCTTCAGGGATGTTACGTCGTTACCGACTAGGAAACAATTACAGAATTGTCGGAGCAGCAAGCTACCTCCATCTTCAGTGTTTAGTAATTTTTTATTGCTGGAATCTGAGGATGGAGGCAGTATGCCTCTGCGAAACCCCAGTAACTATTTACTAGCCGACATGGCATAACATCCCAAAACATTTGGATCTTCATTATCACCGCTATGATAACCTCATATGTCGCGTAGCTCTATTACTTTCCTCTCTGTGGTTCTGTTTGTATGTCCTCCTCCTGTCCATATGCGTGTAATGTCACAGATTTGAGTGACAATGAACACGTTTTTAACGATATGGCTTCTTGAAATTACTCGTAATCATTTTAATTCGTCCTTCCGCTTACCAATATGCATTTAAAATTAAGAGCTACATAACATCAAGAGAAGTTTTTTTCTTCAATACTGATTGCATCTAACACGTCAAATTTTCAATGTCAAGTACTTAAATCGTTAAAGTCTGTCTTGTAAATTTCCAGGACATACACCTATCTGAACCTTACAAATGCTTAATATTATTCATTCCGTACATTTTATCTCTAAGTGTGTAATTTGAGACGATTTAGTCCCTGAGGATGAACCCGAATTAAGGGTTCGAAACATGTAGGACAGTGTTACACACTTAATGTGATTAAATAGTACATTTGTCGGAATATAAATATACTTACAAATGCTCATTCTAGAGATACAATTGTCATTTTGCAATACTCTACGTAACATGGGAACAGGATTGGCTCAACGCACAGACGAAATACGCAGTCACCTAGGGCGGCAAAATATGATGAAAAATGTCGGGAAGCAGGAATGAAGTACTTTTGTACCAAAACGTGAGGAGATATTGATTGCGGATGGAGAGGCAGGCTTAAGTTTCGTCTAGGGCGGCAAAGGCTTTGTGTTTGCATTGTATACTTCTGCTAAGTGATTTAACTTCACCAAACTGTTTCGAGCGTCACTCACGTACACTGCTTTACTGCTACACAATCATCACATTTCAACTGTATAGTGCTATTAATACTCTTGTCTTATCATATTAATTTGGATCTCTATATCATTATGCGTAATGGAAAAATTTGTAAAATTAATAACATAAACATATACGAATGTTACAGCAAATCAGTCTTGCCTCAGCAAGCAGATGCACTGGTATATCTGAGCAGTACTTGCGATTCGCGCCGCGTTGCTGAATTGTTTTTATTCTTGATTTATGGGTTGGATTCCATTGCCTGCCGAAGGCTGTAATTCGTTGTAAAATGCGTGAATTTTTATTCCCTCAATAACTGCAGGCTCTTTAGTTCACCATCCTTTTCACGGAATTATATGAAATAAACAGAACGTCTCTGTTTGAGGCAATGCTCTATCAATATGCACGACCATGTCTGGCACATGTCTCAATAACCTTAGGTACAACAGGAATATTTTAAAACCATCTCTTTACATTTAATTCAATTGCAAAGCTGTTTACATAAAATGCAACTACTACTACTACTACTACTAATAATAATAATAATAATAGCAGCAGTAGTAGTAGTAATACTAGGTATACTTCAGCTTATGCAACTTATTCGTCAGCTCTCATGTATTAGGACCTCTGATGCGTTTCGACTCGAATTTAATTATTGAAATCCGAGACAGGGGAACAGAAACCGCCTGCAGGTACACTGACGCCCCCTGTGAATTGTTCTACGGCACGTACCAACTCTGAAATGTGATAGGAAGTTCTTAAGTGTTCGCTGATCATTGAAAATCACATTGCGATTTTCGTTCTGCGAAGAGAATCGATATCTAAAGCCGTGGAGAATTAAATATGCACGTTTACCTGCCACAATTATGGAGGGGTTCGGGTACAAGTGATAGTGACGTTTCTTAAGAACAAAATTTTCAAATACAACCGTGAAACAAAATGTGTAAAATAATTTCTTATTTAATGTCTTAAGGTGTAATCATAAGGTATAAACCTAACGTCAATCAAATTATTTGAACGCCACACTTAATTCTCAAGTATCGAACAACCTTTTAAGTGAATCACTCGAATTACAAGATTTTGTTAGTTACAAAAGGCTTAAAAGAGGTTGGTAAACTTCAATTTGATGTTTGGTAAGGCACTATGGAGCCGATCCCAGTGGCCGTGCGGTCTAAGGCGTGGGTCTTCGGCCGCTCGCTTACTAGGATAGTGGGTTCGAATCCCACCTGGGGCATGGATGTCTGTCTCTTGTGAGTGTTGTATATTGTCAGGTAGAGGTCTCTGCGACGAGCTGGTCCCTCGTCCACAGGAGTCCTACCGACTGTGGTGTGTCTAATGTGTGTGACCATGAAACCTCGACGAAACGAGGAGGCCCAGGCCCATATAAGGCTGTCGAGCCATAAAAAAAAAAGGCACTATGGACATGATGTGGCCTATCGCCAAAGTTGTATGTGCCTGGCATAGAACATAAAAGTACAGACAGACCGTGTACCTTAGTCGTGATCAGAGTGTTCGAGTATGTCAGCGCAGACTACGTCTGTGCTGTGATCGGCGTCACAACATAACTAAGCAACATGCAACGCAGACCTATAGCTTCTCTGTTACATTCATTAAGAGGAACAACATTATAAATAATTTCATCACAGGCTGGGGAGAAGTAATTGTCATGTGTAAACAATTCGTACACTCAACATTCCCTCCATTACTTTATATTAATTTGTGTACGCTTATGTTTGAACAGTAAATGGAACATTCCTGGTTTCGAGAGAATGTTTATTTTTTAACCAAAGTTTCCGCAGCACTGACCCTGCAGCAATACTGGACGTGGCAATTAATACGGACCGCAGAGACAGTAATTGTAAAACGAAAAAAACACTCGACCTGTAGTCATAACGGTCTGTTTCTGTAAAATGGATCCTTTTGTGTTATCTTGGAAAAGCGTAGAACTTTTAAGGGGAAGAAAATAGAATTTTGTTAGTTATTTATTTAAAGTACATTATTCAAAATACATAAACCTGTGGTGCGACCTTTCTTAAAGCCATCTCGTGCGTATCACTTCATAAATGTAATTATTCCCACCTTCCTTTTGAATTCTGAATAATCAATATAATAAGGCCAATAAGCAGACTGAATAGGAGAAGAAAACTTACACGAATATGTAATCCACCGACCTAACATAAAACTCGAAATTCATTACCTGGTATTGTTATGGAAAAGTTACAGTAGACGTAAATGTTTGATTTACGACGAGATAAATGGGCAGACAGAAGAGAAGAGGCAGCATTGTTAACACGGATCTTAAAACAGGGGTGCACATATCCCGGGCGACAGTTCGCCCAGGCGACTACATTTTGTAAGTTGGCACCTAATGTTTTTGAGTCGTCAGTTCAAAACTCGCATCATGTCACCCTTCTCGCGCCTAGAATTCTGAGGTGGCTCCTGGACTTTTGGAAAATTTAAGCACTTCTGTGTTAAAGAAACGCGGTTCGAGGACGTTGACTGTATTTAACTGGACGAGCACGGAGTCTATTGCCACTATTTTAAATTAAAACATAGAACTTTGTGTCCTTAACCCTTTAACTCCTAATGATTACTATATTTATTGGCACGTTTAACAATAAACTAATTATTCTGTACGCATAGTACAGTGGTCTCCATGAAACTCTTTTTTTTTTTGGGAGAAGGGTCCCGCAGCAGAAGCTATGAACCCACCGCAGCCTTAAGGCTTATTGTGCAACCCTTGTGATGAAGATGAAAAGAAAGATTATCAGTTCTCTTTACTTTCTCCAAGTAATGGGGCACCTGTGGAATGAAACTGACAGGGGAAAACCGAAGTACTCGGGGAAAAACTTGTCCCAGTGCCACTTTGTCCACCACAAATCCCATATGGACTGACCCGGCATCGAACCCGGGTCTCCGCGGGGGGACGCCCGCGACTAACCGCCTGAGCCATGGCACGGCCAATCCCCATGAATATTGCAATAAAAAGCGATTATTGTTCTACAGAGCATTCACCGATTCGTTCTACCGATGTAAACACACTAACGTTTCTTCACATTAAACAAACATTCCCTATTTAATGTAGATTCATTTTAGTTTTTAGTGTTCCTAACAGAGGATCCTTCTGTTAGGTTTAATTTAGACGAATGTACGAAGACGATTCAGAAAGCACAGCATTTCTTTCTCCTCCTGCCGCAAGAACAATTTAGAATGCTTATAATTTAAACTCGTGAGCCGACGTTTTGAAATACCGCTTGAGGCACACTTAGGCTCACTGCGTCACGTTCATTCGGACTGTGCATGTAACTGCATCGCCGGCGTTTTGCTAGAAAAGAGAGCAAGAGGCTTCGATTTGTTTTCTCATAGGCGGAGAAAAGGAAAGGTGTTAAATTTACAGGACTATATCGGCTCAGTGAGGAGATAATGTGTTAAGTGGTGGAGTGAATATGAATAGACAGAAGAGCTTACGACTAGCTGGCGAAATATTACTGTGTCCAACGGAGAGAGTTAAAGACTGCCATCCACATGAACTCTTGATAAAAATCATACACAGGCCAGAGCCATAAGTCCAGGCGACACAATAAATAACAGTAAGGGACACTAACACAATCAAGTCTATGGACAAGCAGAGAGACCATGAAGAAAAGCGATTAACTTCTATAGTTCATAAATAAATATAAAATAAACAATAAAAAATTGCAGATAACTTTTAATGGCCCTCATATTCCTTGGCTTACCAGACACCCAGTCAAATGCTGACTCTAATAAATGCAGTCAGTAAGGTCAGCAAATTTAATCAGCAAATCAGGCGGTGAAGTAACTTATCTACTTTTCACAAAGAGATTAGCCCCATCTGACTATTTTTTTTGTACATGGTGAAGGGCCCCGCAGAAGATGCTACGGACGCACCACAGCCTTAAGGTTTTTTGTGAAACCCTATGATGAAGATGAGCAATTTTTTTTATCAAGTTTTACAAGTAATAGAGAACCAGTTGAATGAAATTGACAGGGTAAAACCGACAACTCGGAGAAAAACCTGTCCCAGTGCCACTTTGTCCACCACAAACCCCACATGGACTGAACAGGGATCGAACCCGGGCCTCCGCAGTAAGAGGCCGGCGACTAACCGCCTGAGCCATGGCACGGCCTCCCATCTGACTATATTAATTTAATTCAAGTAAATCCATCAGTGACAGGTATGCCCCCAGGTCATGGGTTTCAATAAGCAATTCATTTCGGCCATCTGTCTGTCAGTCTCTTTACGCAAACAGACATTACTCAATCAGGCAAGCCAAGAACAGCTCGATAGTATCTTCAGACACTTCCTTTTTGCCTGGCAAATTTTAAGGATTCTTTTATCGCAGATTCAGAGTATTACAATTGTAGTGCAGAATCTTTGAAGTCGAACTTACGGGTTTCACTGATTCCAAAGAGGGCATTATGGAGAACCATGTAGATATCTACGAAGGTGAAATTTTGGCATTACCTCCAACTTAGTGCACAAATTTCCCCTCTCTAACTCGATATTTGTATAATCTGAAAGGGGATAGGTTATCTACTGTTGAAGCATCAAGGCTACGATAATTATTATCAGTGATTTTAACAAGGGCTCCTACGTTCATATAGTAAAGAAACAAAGAATGATCCTATTCCTGACGAAATTAGGATCATCAGTTAATGGGCCTACATCCCATATATTCGTTAATATCCTCGTATACACAAATCCTACCACGAAAGACCAAAATTCCTTTTATGGAGCGTTCAGAGAAAGAAAAACTTAAAAGTGTCCCTGTTGACTTCGCAATGTTTGACGGTCCTTATGTAAGAAATCTAACCAAGCGAATTGCATTTTTAATGGTAAACTTTACTGTAATTTGTCGATACCAGCACATTCCGTTCTGCGCTGAAATCGGGCGACAATAACGCACACTTTGCACGAAGATTTATGTGGGCTTGTAAGAATATTTAAATCGTAACTCGCGAAATATTTATTGCAACTATAAATGTTAAGGCTGAAAGTTATACGAAAATATGCAATACATTTCACGTTCAGTACACACTTCCCATAAATGTTACAGCTATCCATTCCATATAATTATAAAAACTAGAGGAGATGCGTCGGAATTGTTAGCATAAGCCACTCGATTTTATGACTTTTTTCATGGTAATTTATATTTACTGTCCAACACATCAATTTATTATATTCAACAATGCTCAACGATACTACATGTTTCGGTCCATACGACCATCTTTAGGCATAAATGTACATGGTTTAAAAAACAAGTGGAAGGCGTTAAAATATTATCAGATGTAATTAGAACGTATTGGATACACGAAAACGTATGTCCGCAAATATAAACACACCAGGAAAATGATATCCAAGAAGCCAATCGTAACACAATTGACGAAAAATATTTTAACAAACATTTTTAATAAGAAACAATCCAGCATGGTTTTAATGACAAAAAGTTACACAAAATAAATACCTAAGATTCCAATGTTACGATAACTGTAAAACTCACGAGATCTCGCGAATTTCAGGATATTTTAACGCATTTCATTTGCTTTTCAGCTCATGTACATTTATGCCTACAGATGGTCGTATAGGCCGAAACATGTAGCACCGTTGAGCATTCTTGAATGCAATACACTGCTGTCTCCGACGGCAAATACAAATTACCATTTATTTATTATAATTACGAGATGAATTCCATTAATTGTTTCTCCTACAGTTCATACGGGATAGTAGGATCTGTCCCTACCTATTACTTGAGCAATCCGTCACAGAAATGGAATGAATGACGAAGGTAATATTTCTTGTTAGGAAAGACGTTTCAGAAAGCAGGTGTTTAAAAATAATATTTTGCCAAATTTGTACGTTTCTGTATCTTTCTACTAAAAATTTATTAAGCGTTGGATCAGGCACAGAAACCAAGAATAACAGATTACAGAAAAGAGATGCAATGCCTACTTTCGTTGAAGTATTTTGTATTGTCGGATTAAATACTGCATAATGGGCGGCATCATATTAACTCTGCACCAAACACGTCGTTCTCTGTACGCCGTGCAGACCGGCGATGCAAAATACTGCGTTTCGATCTAGCTTACATGACGAAACTAGGAAGAATTATAAATTAATAATTAAAATATTTCTTGCTTTATTGCAGGGCTATTTATCAGTGGCGCACGCCAAGCGCAGGCCCTATTAGTTTTCTACCTTATGGAGTCAAATTTCAAAGCATCAAATTAGTCTTGAATGCCAACTCTCATCCTTCGTACCGAATGTTTCACGGCCTACTTCCAAAACAAAATGTAACATGTCTAACCAAAATGGTACATTTCATATCGCAAGAAAACCGAAAACTCAGACGGATTTCTCGCTGTAGGTATGCTGTTGTTTACATTCTGCAAAAACCGGATTAGAACGCTGTCCGATGTTGGAAAATACGGTACATATATCACACAAAATTTCTACAGCCTATTTTAAGTAACCGCATTTGTCATTTAATTTATGTCAGAAAATTGAAGGCCCCAGAACTCTTAATACTATAACGTTCGTATAGAGTTTCGTGAAAAGTCGTCACTTAGTTTAGATGTTGTTCCCCGATAACACTCGTGGACGTACTGACGGACGAATGTGCATGATTATGATTGCCCGAGTATTACAAATTTGCCTTTTCTTACAGATAGCAGTAGACATGCTAAAAGAGATTATTTAACTTAAACTATTGTCCCTCGTTTATTTCATCCAGATTGCTAACAGAAAATTAAAAGTAGCAACATTTCGTACAAATCTTTGTTTTGCGCAACTTGTTGTTACTGTTGTTACTCCACCAATATATTTCCTGCTCCTAGAAAGCGCCATCAAAATTGAATATCTTGGTTGAGATTTTGAAATCTTGCTTCGTATTTGGCAGGTATCTCTTTCGATTACCGACACTGGTGATGATAATTCTGAGGGTTCTCACTGTTTTTCTTGCAAATGTTCCTGGTACCTTAAAAGCCATGATGCCATTAAACTTTCTACACATTAGTCAAGCACTTAATAGGGCTTCATTAAATAATCCAAGGAATAATAGGAATGGTTTCTGCAGCAAAGAGTATTCCACCGCGTCAAAAGGTTATCGCCTACGGCTCCTGGTAAACGCGTGATTACAATGAGACGGTTTATGCATAATTAACTTACTTGGGAAAAAACGTCGCCACTGGAGACAAATAAATAATCGCTTCACAAACTAAATTTAAAACTTTTTAGAAAACGTCTCTTAACAAAAACTTTGGAAACACATTGCGGATAATTATATGGAATTTTAGTTCGCTGCGATTAATTAACATAATGCTGTCCGTGAGCAGAACAAACTGAAGCTCCCTTCGATTAAGAACAAACATTTATAATTCTACGACAAGTTCACACAGGCTTGCCTTGCTGAGCAAACACCGTAACTTTCAGCTTCTACTTTTAGTGTAAATTACATGCGATATAATCACAGTCACTTGAGAGCAGACGTACTCTTTGCAGTAGAGCATTGCTCTTTCTTGTATCTCAGATTTCATTACTAATTGGGTTCAAGGTGAAAAAAGCCTGAACACCGCAAATGTGTGCTCGAAGACCGCTTAGAATATGAATACATGCCAACTTACATCTGTGTTGTCAGAAATATTAAGATATAATTAGCCAAGTTCTAATAGATTTTAGGAATAACAGTACACACTAATCTTTCAAGCTCATGGATATCTATATGTGCCAGCTGCTGTACGTCTAAGAAGGTCTGCATTTCAGATACACGTTGTGTTTATACGTTTTACATAATTCTCACAATAAAACGCAATTACTTGCCTATGTAGGTAGGTAGGTAGGTAGGTAGGTAGGTAGGTAGGTTGGTTAGTTGGCTGGCTGGGTAGACAGCCTACAGATGGAAATGTATAAAAATGAATGATTGTTTATGTACTTGCGTAGAATGGTATTGGTAGCTGGACACACCGTAAGTAGAACAGTGCAACTGACTGCTTAATACGGTTCATATTTTAGTTTTAGCCCAGTGATATTTTCAAGCACAAGGCTAGGAGAAAGTCACTTGTAAAGCGATAGCGGATTGGAAGAAGAAACAAAATATTTACCCTCCTCTTTACACCTCAAATACAGACTAGGCGTGCCTGCCCGCTCAGCTAGGTTCCTAACCGGGCAAACACTGAAAGATGACCTACAGACAGGCACGTAGAGAAACAATAGGAATGCAAGTCTTTGAGAGTGTGTGTGGTCTGTAATTACCCATGTATGTAGAAATACATAATCAGGGAGGTAGCCTAATCTGTAGAAATAAGTGGCTAATAGGTCCGAAGATAGGTCTGTCTAGCTGGGGGTATGGCGGCAGTCAAATGAACACAGAGACGTTTAAATAACGAGGGACAGATGAGCGAATTTATGGATGGATGTGTTGAGGTTCGAATGGTTAGGCGGGTGTATTTGTACAGGAGCTCTGTGTGCTGTCGCCAAAGTCCTCTCTCTGATCATGAATCCACAGACTGGTGCTAAACAAGGCGCTCCAGCTTCAGCATTGACATAAATCCTCTTCAAATTACCTGCTGAGAAGTATATTTAAACCGAAAACCTGATGACTGGGGCCGCCCGGTATAAGTCGCTTATACTTCTCGATAATTCGACAAGTGTTCATCACGGGTTTCATTTCTACCCTACGTACAGACATATGTCTGCAGTTTTCTATGTTGTGTCATATGCAAGCAGACGCCTTGTGATGGCTCGGCGCACAGTTCAATAAGCATTAGTGCGAGACTAGTGGGGTGGCCTCGCCGGGGCCAGTGCGTCAACACTATTCATTACTCTGACCAGAATGTGGAATCATCATTGTATTAATCTCGTCACCTGCTCCAAACCTATACGAAGGGCTGAAGCGTCAGAATACACACAAAAATACAAAGATGGGGAAAGCAGGTAAAAGGCAATGTGCCCCAGATTGCAAAATGGCATTTTTTATGGATATGGCGCCTGTCATAAAGGAGTGAAACTGAAGAAAAAAAAATCGTAATACTGCAATTTTGAACCTCTCTCTGCAGCGCATAATGACAGGTTCTGCGTCTACTTATCTGAAAGTTATATATTATCTTTATAATCGAATTTAAATGAACAGTTAGAAACTTCTACCTGGAATGGCTCACTTTATAAAGGTTTAAATTTACAACACTGTACTTTCATGATTATTAAATTTGAGTATTTTAGAACTTTAATATTTTAATCATTTTAATTAGGGCGACATAATACCTAGATTAGGTGTCAGCCTTATACGCTTTGTTCTGAATAACTACCTGATGATGGTACCCCGGTGCCGAAACATGTAGGAGTTTTATACTTGCTTCTGAGTGTATTTTATTAAGTGCATAATTTTGTTGATGTATGAATTATGACAATATGCACAGTATGAATAACATAAAAAAGATACGTGGAAGTTATTTGGAAAAAAGTCTCGATATGAGCCCTTTACTCTTCTGAGATAAGCAGTTTACGTTGGTAGTTGTTTACCGACGTTTCGGGAGAGCCTATCGGTTTCATTTAAGGGGTCAAGGAGTCCAAGACTTTTACCGTTGAAGACGGGACCGACAAGGCCTCCCGAAACTGCGGTGAACAACTACCAATGTAATCTGTGGTCTTCTGGGTTATTACACGGCGTCGTGTGGTAATTATAAATAATTACAATTATAAATAATTACCACACGACGCCGTGTAATAATCCAGAAGACCACAGATTTCATCAACATTGCGGCGGAAGCCTGAAATCAAGGTAACTACCAATGTACCTTATGTAACATCCCAGAAGACCGAAGGCCTAAACTACACGGCGGCGGAAGCCTGAAATCTCTCATTCTCCACAAAATTTCATGCGATTTATTACAACATTCGACTCAAGTGGAACTACAGACTGTATGAATGAATCAAGAACGACTTCTGCAGCTTGTATATAACACTGACTCTCGCTGACTGAAAAATAACCACCACATTACCACTGATTATGTTCCAGCGCAACTACATTTCCTGCCATTTTTCTCCTGTACGTTTCCAGTTTGACTTTTTGTCATTTTCCTCACTAACGTAGCGGAAAGCCATTATTGCTTTCCCATCATACGCACACGCAACAAACCTGGGACTTCCTTTCCCCGGGAGAAGCATCAACAAGTCCCGC
Source organism: Reticulitermes speratus (assembly GCA_021186555.1). Taxonomy (NCBI): domain Eukaryota; kingdom Metazoa; phylum Arthropoda; class Insecta; order Blattodea; family Rhinotermitidae; genus Reticulitermes; species Reticulitermes speratus. The sequence goes on from JAJKFL010000001.1 coordinate 17,005,519, forward strand.
AAAGTCTTGTTCACGCAAACATCCAATTACAAATTGTCGTATTAAAACGTACGTCTGAAAACTAAGGACAATATTGCAGTAACTACAAACTGGCCAATTCTGTGCCACAAATACACAGAACACCAAAACTGAACCACTATATATTATTTAACCTTCAATTCCTGACTCAGATTGTAGATTTCTGGATTATATCAACATGTAGAGGGTTCAGGAGAAACTGTCTCCAGTTTATGCCCTGAAGATGGCGCAGCGGCTTTATCTGACACGTTGGTAGCAACCTACCAGACGCATGACCCAGCAAAACACAATCTAAATCTGCACCTTCGTGTAACTCAAATTTAGGCTAATAGAGCTATTATTCGGGCTCTTGTGAGTGCGGTAATGAACCTTCGGGTTCCATAAAACGCGGGGAATTTCTTGACTAGCTGACGACCTGTTAGCTTCTCAAGAAGGACTCTGCTCCATGGAGTTAGTTAGTTAGTTAGTTAGTTAGTTAGAGCTACCTACTATTGGAATGGGATGTGGGCTTTGTAACTGCAAAGTCTAGTGGTAAATATTTACAAAATATACTTTAATATTAAAAACGCTGCATTTTTCCAACAACATGTAATTATGTGTTTCTTATTATTCTCATTTAATTTCCCGTCTGAATTGTGCCGAAGAAAGAGAGGATAAAAATAAAGGATTAATACTGCAAATTCAGAGATCTGGAGCAACCACAACGAATATATCAGGGTAATAAAAACTGTAATGCGAAAGAGGATGAAATTCAAGACAACATACAGGCATTATCATCCAACTAGGTAATGACAGCTTATCTTCTAACGACTCGACTAACGAGGCAACTGACGACCATGACGATGATGGAAGTGATGACAATGACAAGGACACAAGACCAGATTAATGCGGTAGTAGGACCGGAGCAAGCTGTCTCCGTCTTTATACAGCTTGTTACGCATGTGCGGCATACGTATTGTACAGTGTAGTTAAGTAATAATCCACCAAAGATGAGAGAGCAGTGACTTGCTTTAGAACACTGTGCTGTGTTGTTTGTGGTTCGTCTGTACCTAGACAGCCAGCATTCTGCTGCTAATGCACTGCAACAGCCTAGGCATACTGTGGCACAAACAACTGACTACCAGCAATTACTTCCCTACACAGCATTAATCGGTCGATTCCTCTAACGGAGAGATGTGCGGTGGGAATGAACATCTAACATTCTTATGTATGTAGTCGTATATCAGGCATCAAAGCTTATAACACTGATCGACTTTTTATTAGGCGCGTTCACAAAATTGCGAAAAGCGTCTTGTTTGTGTGTAGAGGTTGTGAACTACGTCATCTCTCTCGGTCCGCCTGGAAAAATTAGGCTCCCACTGGACGGATTTTCATGAAATTTGATGTTAGTGCATTATACGAAAATGTGTCGGAAAATTCAAATTTGATTAAAGTCTGACAAGAATAACGAGAATTCTACATGAAGACCTATGTACATTTATGATAATATATCGCGCAATTCTTCTCAGAATGAGAAATTTTTCAGACAAAAGTTGTAGATAAAATCAAAACACACATTTTACGAGTACCTACAATACCATTCTGCCAGAAATTGTGCTGTTTAAGATATCAAATGGAAAAATATGTCAGAGCCAGAGAAGATGGCGCAGAAAAATGGGACTTGCATGCCGGATAACTAAGGCAGAAATACTGACACACACTGATAATATTTAATACTTATTGCTGTTCCATGACAACAATGGTTACACGAACGTGTCTCGATGTTACATTGTACGTACATTGTCTTGTTTCCTTTTGTTAAGGTTTCCCCTTTATTCGGCCTCCCCCATAGATTTACACTGCAATGAACGAACGTCTGTTATCTTATTTAAAGAAGATTTCCAGTTGCATGTACTGTGTATTGGGGAATTGCATTATGACTTATGAAAGACATGGAACCAACTTTAAAGTGGATTGGTCGTACATTATGTATCGACGATGTACACACTGGAACGATTGTTTCGCTGCTAATGGCACAGTCTATTTCAAGGTACACCTACTATCCTAACAGCATTCCACAGGGACTGAGAATGCCCGTGAAAAAGGAAATGTTATGTACTGAAAGGAGATACTACCGCTTTCATCATCCTGCTGGAAGACGTATTTTTTAATCATCTTTCATTTGTCCGCAAAGACTGAGGAAAACCACGAAAAATTCTTCATTCTAACCAATATTAGGCAGGACTGCCATCACTCGACGACCCTCGTGACAAAAGTTCCTGATGCTGATCCATTCTTTTTATGCTCCTGGGTCCACCTGGACCTCAGGGTAAAGTCGACTGTGGTTATGATATCATAGTGCAAATTAGTGAACTGAAATAGCATGCATAAATGATACTTCGGTAACTTGTGATGTTAAACAGCAAGTGTGTTCGTTACTTTGCGTCTTAAATTAGCATTTTATTATTATCATAAAACCATTTACATTAAGAACCATACGGGTAAATAATAGACATTTCCGTAAGTTCGTGTGTGCTTTCTGAGAGCCTGTATCTAAGCAGCACAGCCTGAAGAATATAGTGGGTGTAGAGGGACACTTGATAAACATGGATGGTCAGCTTCATGCTACCGTAAGCAATGGGCAGCAGTCCGTGCTGCATGATATAAGTCGCAGAGGGCAGCAAAATGGCTAGAAAAAGCTGCAGTTGGGGACCTTGTAATGGGTGTATAATGTGTGTGTATGTATGTATGTACTGAGGTTCACACAGCGTCCTATTCAGTGCCTACTGGTGTGGGGGTTCTTTCGTTGGGTACAATGCGGCCGGGGCATCAAGCTCCTGACTGTCCTCCATCTAGTACTGAGGTTATAAATGTTTGTAGCTACAGGCCTACCTCAACTTCAACATATGCCTTTAGGCGTGGTGCTTCATTTAGCACAGGGTCAAGTTTTTATATTTGCATAACATGTACCTATGTCGAGATCTGCGCTCTTCTGGGATATTACGCGGCGTCTTGTGGCAAATGTTTATCGACGGTTCGCGACAACGTATCGGTCCCATCTTCACGGGTCAAGGACCGTGAAGATGGGACCGATACGATTTTCCGAAACTTCGGTAAAGAATTAATACACGACGCCGCGTTATAACCCAGAAGAGCGCAGATCTCAACATCGCGGCGGAAGCCTGAAATCAAGGTATGTACCTCTGCCATAAACAGTTAACGTACCTCGGTTACCAAGGCATATTGTTGAAGGCATAAAATCACCGAATACACGGTACTTCAACAAATTATCCCACCAGATTACGTCTCAAATGGAAACAAATGAAAACCTCTTCCGCAATTACAAGGAATTATTAAATAAAATCAGTTTACACTTACATAATTTTTTGTCGTGAAATGGGAACAAAGAACTGAGTATAGAATTCACGTATAGACTACAGTCAACTACGTCACATCGGTCGGAGAGAATAAATATGAGAATGCACTGTGATATCGACTCTAAACTTATGTTGGCTTAAACAACAGAATAGCTCATCTTCAGCTGAAATAAGCAAACTATTAAAACCTTGATTGCCGAAGTCCCTTCAATCTGAAGTGTGTTTTTCTGTCTTATCATTTTCCATTGTCAAGACAGCAAACTACATCGATGCCTGTAGAGTACGCTCTGGCCCTTCAGTGTATTTGTGCATGCAGAAAAATATAATTTGTGTCAACCCCCGCATCTTTCTATCTCGCCATTGTCGCTCATTTTTCCGATAAGCTGAAAGAATTGAAAAAGATGAGACAAAACGATCCTCTGAGGAATTGCGGGGAGAATGCACTTAAAATATCCAATCCATCTATTATAATTTCCGCGTATTGTGCTCTCTTTTCGTGGTATGTTACGGGTAGTTGACAGCAGGCGAAGTGCCAACAGGCGCAAACAGACTGTGATGCAGCTACTTTCATAAATGTATTCTACATGGCAATCACTGGTCATGAGATCGGAATTGTAGGGAGGATGGTCCTGTAGCACCGTAACTAGTCACAAGTTCGGTGTGAAGTAGTGAAGCTCAGTGACACCCATCCGTTTGGAAGCGTTAAGAAACACCTGTTTCACGAGCAATTTGCAACAGATGCCTACATGAAGCAAGCTGTCGCCTCATGGCTACAGGCACTTGACGCCGATTTTTTTTGTGAGGTGACACAAGTGATGCCACTGTGGTATAAATGCTTAAATGTCTATGCTGATTACGAGGAGGTCGGATCTGTACCACCTGCTGTCTCTGTACCATGTATACGTCCACGTAAGGATAAAGACCTTGGCATCAGCGACTCTTACCTCATTTTTTAAAAACATTTTTAGTAGCTTTAAACGGGTTGTTTTCTATATTACCGTGAGAGAAGTAGCAGTAGTGGTGGTCATGGTGAAGGTGGTGGTGGTGGAAGTGATTAGTAGTAGTAGTAGTAGTAGTAGTAGGAGGAGGAGGAGGAGGAGTAGTAGTAAGAGAAGGAGGGGAAAGAAGAGAAGGATCGAAAATATTATAAAAAGAGAAACATCGTAATAGGTTCCCTTAATAAAGTATTTTTACTTAAACAAAATCACGGAGGATGAGATGAGTCGACATGTATCAATAACCGGCTACACTTGAAATGAATACGAAGATTTATTGAAAACATTTTATGGAAATAGAACATTTGTGAGACTCAGTCGTAGATGAGATTATAATAATAAAATGTAGGAAAATGCATGTGAGAAAATAAATTCAATGTTCATGTTTCAGAGTAGGGGTCCCTTGGTGGAACAAAAAATCATATTAATGAATAAATGAATTCAAAAAATGAAGGGAAATTCCTTGAGCAGAAGAACTACTCAGGCTCTCAAGAAGACATCATAAAATACACAAATATAGAGCATATTAATAACGTAACTGGAATAAATTATATTATATTATATTATATTATGTTATATTATATTATAATATATTATATACTAGAGATAGAATAATTTCAGCAGAGCTAAACACTCTGGTTAAACTATTAAGTAAATCATCATGTTAATCTAAAAGCTATACCTGCAGTACAAAGAGACACACAAACGCGAATCCCTACACAGAATAGCAGAGAAACGGAGAAGCGACAAGCATCCTGTTGCAGTGTATTGCAAAACATCGCCATCTAAACATGTCGTCTGCTCATTTCCCACGTTATAACAAATGGCAAAACGTTACATCATAATGGCGGCTCTTTTGAAAGTGTCTGCAAGGTGACAACATTATGTATTCCGTTAGTAAATCTCCTAGGACATCAACATCATCATAATCATCATCATCACAGTTGAGCTGTGAAGTTCAAGGAAAGAGCCAGAAAATGGGGAAATGTACGTAATTTCATTGTTTATACTTCTAGAAAGTCGTTTTACATGCGCATCACAACTGTTTAAAAAAGAGCACACCAAAATAATTCTCTTAAGCCTCGGTAACATCCTGTCTAGTAGTTCCTAACACGTAACAACTAAATCACAGGGAAATTGTATCAAGTGCTGTAAACGAAAAAGAACTGTTCTATATAAAACAAGTTCAGGGAAGAACTCACGAAACGTCGAGTGCTTAAGGTTATATGGCGAGACAAAAAGGAATTATAAATCAATCAATATTCTATTTACTAATCCGTACCAATGCATTCTTTCCATTAGCGGATTCAGATTGCAGTAAATGTGCTAGATGTAACTAAAACTTTGCACCACCACTGACTCTTTCATAACTTTTATCGCGTAACATTATTTAGCGAATATTTGCAAACTGTGTTTGTGATGACCTCCATGTCAACCTAACCGTTCTGTGCCGCCTTCAGAAGCAAAGCGTTGTATTTTAGTCTTCATGTACTTTCAAACTTTGGCACCAAAAAGCGTTAAATGTGTCTACAAAATCTGTTGCTATAAAAACACTTTCGTGATCCGAAGTAATTAAGGACAGCTATTACCATAGGTAAAGGTCAAGTACCTGACCCGGCACTAAGGCATACGACGATGGAGTGGAGGCAGAGCTCCAAGCATTCTTGACCTCGACAGTAGACAGAGGTGAGTGACAAGTGTCTTTACCACCGTGGAAAGAGCCACTGGTACCCAGCGATTTTAAGGCTGGGTGGAAGCCACAACTGTTCTGAACGCTTCGAAGAAAAGACAAATCTCTTATCCCTGCCGGGGATCGAACCATGACTCCTCAGTCGCCAGTCCATAGTTCAGTAACTATACTCAGCTCCTACTCATTCATAACACTCCAAAACGTGTCACTCTCTCGTAAGACATGACTTCATCCACTTACATTCTCTTACATTCTTCATATCTATCAGGAATTACAATGGGAGAAAAGAAATAAAGCAAGCGAAATTACTGCATATGTTATACACGATACTAACGAATTGAGGCAGGCTGACAATGATGCATCAGATTAATGATAAGACACGATTCATAGCTTCTTTAATACGCTATTTCACAATTTGTCTCCAATAACTACAGAAATCTGCCAAAATTGTGGTCGATTTGATTGCTCTAACCAGGAAATCCATCCGCGACCTCCTACGTACGAAGTCGGAGAGGACATTGTCTGGTTCAAAAATCGATTCCTGGGCCTCCCGAGTACTACGTTAAACTGCTTTAACTGTGTAGGACACAATGTTTGTCAGTCCTAATTTCATATACTTATTCAATCTGTATTTACACTGATGTGAAGAACATTATATGAATATATTATTCTAGTGCATTAAAAAGAGTAACTTTTTTCCTGTGTTCTGCCGCATACTTAATACAGGCCACATGAAGGTATGAAAATTACCCTTTGCTGCTGTTAACACATGCATGATCGCAGGATGACGAGGCGAGATGCAAATGTTACAGGAGATATTTTGGAGATGATTCGAATCGTCATTCCCAGTGCTTTTCTTAATTACATGAGTATATTTATCTCCAATAACCTGACTCGTAGGTCCGCTTGAAAATTTTAACTACTATACATTTTGGTGTTGTTAACAGTAACATCCCACGTCCAAAATGGGCGCCACGTTTACTAATATATACAATATGAAATAAAGAATATAACAATTATTGAAACATGATATATTATACTGCATAAAATGTATAAATATCTACGCCTTCCTTTCTATTGATATTCATATGAGTTCTCAAGAAAGCCCCACAGGAATATATTTGGAACTAGAATGGAAAAAGCGTGTAGGCAATTTTAGATATTCCGTCATTCAGGGCTTCACTATCATTGCTGGAGTAATGAAAACGAAGAGGTTGTGACGTGCTACATTAAGACTTTCAGCCTAGATGTGGAGACGAGAAACGGGTAAAAATTTTGGCTGAGGAAAAATGAAACCGCCACTTGGAAAATAGAAAAGTAAATGGTAAAGTACAGCAACACGATTGTTAAGACTGAGAGAAGGGTACGTGGTTTGGAGATCTGTTTAGTTTCAAGTTATAACAGTAGAGACTGAGTGCGCAGGTGGCAGTGCAAAGTGCCGTGTGTACAAGAAACTTTACTTACAAACATAATCCTGAAAAAGGAAACACCATTTTTATTCGAAACTTCGATACATTTTACAATTGTGCAAGTGAGGTATAATGAACGAAGGTCGTAGTGGAATCTGACTCTTTGAATTCCCATATAAATTAATAAAATCAGGAAATTGTTTCAGACACTGAAGAAAAAAAAAAAAAGACGGTAGAGTTGATGCAGGTATGATCTGAGAGCCAGGCAGACAGCGTAGAAAAACAAGGCGTTATTTTCAAGTGTAAAGTACACAATGCATAACGGTGTAGGGCAAAGTGTCTTTCATTCCATCGCTTCTGTGCCACTGTGTTTAATTCCATTAAGTAGTTTGAGCTACACCGAAACTGACCGCACTGAACAAGTGTTTACCCACTTTTTCATGTTAGTAATGGCATAGCAGTTTTTAAGGTTGGACACTAATCGACCCTTAACAATAAACTTTACGTAACCTTGTTATAAGCAGAATTTTCAAAGATGGCTCACTGTTCCAAATGAATTTTAAACTGCTGCCTACAACACGGATCAGAAAACAGCTGAATTTTATACAGAGGAGTCCACAGTAAAATAACCAGCATGTTACAGAAATGAAATTTGAAACCTAATAAACCTGAAATGTATCTAAATAATGTTAAAAAATTCAGTTCTTCTCTCACAGATAACATAGTGTCTTCCTATAACATACACAAGCCGGTTAATTCTGTACAGAGAAATAATAAATATTTATTTTGAGAAAAAAGAATCCATAAATACACAACGTAGGCGAAATTCAATTTTATAGTATTAAAGCAGACAGAATATACAATATACTCTGTGCTTTAAATGGTTAAAAGACTGTTGTACCCAAGGTGATGCTTATATTGTTTACTGGATGCAGAAGCAAAACAGAACTATTCTTAGAACGTGGCGATCGACAAAAACAGACACCAATTTTAAGGTCAAGTACCTTTACTTTATTCTTTGAGACCCTGCTGTCTCCCAAGTGACAAAATTAGTAATGTCATTGACGGATTTTCCATCAATCAATTAGCGATCTATGAGCTTCAGGAAAATCTTATGCCACCTACTCATGTTTATGCATGTAAGATTAAGTTAACCCTACCTGAACCTCGGAGAACTCGTATATAGAAGACGACATATTCTGTTGACGACAAAATGTTAAGTAATCCTATTTGAATATCTTAAGTAGTCTGGCATATAGGGTGTGTTCATAAGTTCTGTGGCAATTTAAACATAACGTTATCTTATGAACGCTTCGTGCTTTACATAGGAAACGTGCTCCATCATTTGTTCTAATAAACGAACAACTCGGGAAATGTAAAATAGAATTATTGCCTTCTGAACAGTCATAAAAGAATAGGTGAAGACAAGTGAAGCAGTAAGGGGCATTTTAGACACCTCAAAGTAATTTCGACGGTAACGAACACTATGGCGCATGTGAACAATATGAGCAATCTCTTTTTTGTTCTAAATGGTGACAATACCGTGACAAGTGTAACGTGATTGTTACACTGTTACAATGTACTAATAAGAATAATGATTTGTGAATAAACTATTATTGTCTGAGGTTGCTAAAAAAAGTGAAAATTGTGGAAGAATAACAATACGTTATGGCGATAAAAGTACGAGTTGGCCAGAGTGGAAACACTATAATTAGCGCGTACATAGTGTTGATGAAGCACATTCTGGCGATCACCGCCTTCAACACTGAAAGAGCAGCAGATATCCATCAGCATATCCGGGACAATCGTAAATCATCATTTCTTATTTTGTACGATGAAATAAGAAAGGAGTATATTGGTACACAGACAAAACTTAGAAAAATAAGACACTCCTAAAATCTGTGTAAATTTTTTAACATTTGTGATTATATTATCAACAAAATTTTTCACTCGTATTTGTATTTTTGATGACTATCTAACGAGTTGTAACTGCTAGCAACTGGCATAGTTTAAGACAAATAAATTAATAAATCTTTCCTTTTGAAGAACCAGTGAGGCCACACTTCTTCATACTGCCTGTGCTGTGCAGCAAAAGTAGTTAATGCCCTTGCTCGTGTAATAAACCCACATGAGATGAAGCTGTGGCCGTTCCTCGTAACGCATTAAGACAACTAGCACAGACGCTGAAGCATGAAGCAGGTGGCGTTAGAAGACAGGCAGTAACATGCAGTACAAGCAGCCTAATTGTATCCCAGGCCGCAGCTCAATTAGCCTAATTATACGCTTCATTTCTTTATCCCTACAAAGAAGATGGGTACAGTATTCTGGGGTTCCAGAAACTACCTATGTTTTGTCTTCACTGTGTACACTACCCCTAATCGTCGCGTAAAAAGTTATTAACATTCCGCGCCACTCACCCCTCAACTAAAATGCCTTACTTGCTTCAAATAAAATAAAATAAAACTCTAACTCACAACAGTAAAATAAAATAAAGTTTACTCTAAAAGTTAATTTCTATGTTAAAGATGGAATTCTTAAAAGAGTTTCTTTGTTGCTCGTGTAGGTTTTAGAGTTGAGGAGTTAGGGGAGATTTGTATTACAATGTGCAGGAATTATGTAAATTTCAGGCGGCTTTGAACAGATTATTTGAACAAAATGCCTTCCTTGTGAAGATTCTTAAAGATGTGACGAAAGAAGTCTTCGGTTCTGAGTAGCTTTCTAGAAAAGAAAGATTAAATACACGTACAAGCCCCAGCACAAAACAGGCTAGTGCTGTATTTTTGGTTCTATATTCATGCAATTTTTTTTTCTAAACAATTGTGACTAAACACAAATAAGAATTTTATCTGCTTTGCAAAGCCGGGTTCCCTACATTCTTGACTGCGATCACTGACTCCGTGTAGGGATTTTAGTTCAGGTGACGGTGCAGTCTTTCCTGTGCCTAAGTGACACCTAATAAAGGAGTAGAGAGAATTTGAAAGCAGGCATAAACTGCGTGCATTTTGAACTTCAGTAGGGGCAGCCTCACTTTCCAGCCCATTTACTTCTACAGGTAAAGGCTCCCAGTATCCACTCTACAATTATTTGGTGGGATTAATTTATTTCACTTCGTTACGAACAAAGAAGAGAAACACTGCACCTGATTTCTCCATGTCACATGCTACACACTCACATTCACACACGATAACGAATTCAATCACCTCCACGCACATTCTTGGGAAGCTAACAAAAATATACCATGTTATCTGAAATCCTGCTGCTTTTTTACCATGTTCACGAGACAATGGCTCCTATCTTGAAGCAAATGAACCAGTCACAGTTTTGCTAGCCTATTTGTTTAATACCAATTTCAACATTTGCCTCCCCACCACGCCTAGGTCTTCCGAATGATTTACCGTCAAAGTTTCTAACCAAGAATTTGTAGGTATTTATCATCCATGTCATGTTTGGTACATGTCTTCCAAATGTCCTCTTTTTGAATTGCATCATATTATATTATTTGATGAATAATACAGTTCACGATTTTCCCCATCACGCAACTGTTTATCTAATGAGTAAAAAAGGCAGAAGAAAAGGCCAAAACCTTCAAACGCAATTCCACTGACAGTGAAATTAGTCCAATGTCAGCATCAAAGGCCAGAATCATGCCGGTGTGCTTTTCTCATATTAAAGATATTACTCAAAACAAAATTGTGCCTCCAAAACAGTCGACCAAGGATTCTGCATGCACGTTTTTCAGCCTTTATGGCAACTAATGCTTAAAATAATTGTACCTGGTCGGAGAAGTCGATTTTGTTACGTAAGAAGCAACTTCTTACACAGAATTTCGGTAAAGTGGCCGTAACGTCTGTTGGGTTACACAACAAATAGGGGAGAGGGGGGCTAGTTGGCTACAGGGGTAATTTGGCAAAAGGGCCATAACTCCCAAAGATGGCGCAGGATAGCAACACCTGTCAATTTGCACTGTTCAATGACTTCTCCTGAGAGCAGTCAGCAAGCGTCAGCGCTTTGTGAGCTATGACTGAAGTGTGGTGTAGTGTTTTATTTTGTACACCGCAGGAAGTAATTTTTTATCGCTTTATAAAATGTTTTGTGTTTGAAGTTTGGTTACAGCTACATGTGACATTGTGCCACCCATGAATGGTACCTCCTTTTGGCTAACATTGGAGCTAGAGAGAATTGTAGACTTCCATTTTGTTTGAGGATGATACACTCTAAAACTTAAGAAGGTGGCGACGGGGCAGGTCGGCACACTCAACGTGGGGCATGTTGGCTCACTGTGTCAACTTGCCCCGCTGTCGATCAGAATCTCATTGGTTAATTGTTTAGCAGTGTGATTTTTTCTGTCCGGTTTAAGAAGCTAAATAATGCGTACTTGCAAGAAGAGGTCATATAGGAGCAACACACGTCTGGATTATTGCTACAAGCTGTGAGAGCTCTGCGAAAACGTGGACGGTCAACACAGAAAGCGGCGAAGGATTTCAGATTTCTTTTCGTATTTGGGCAAGATACTGCAAAAGGGTAAGGCAGGGTGAGGTAAAACCACCTCACCAACACTGTCATTCAACATACCGTCCATCCCTCTGGGTAGATGACGGAGGAGCATTTTGTAAGCTATGTAAAACGTTTCGTGGCACATGCTAAGCCTTCTAAAGAGAGATCAGTAGTTCTGTTGCTAGACAACCATGATTAGCATTTGGCCATACGGGCAACAGACTACTGCAAGCAGAATGGCGTGACTATCCTCAACTTCCCTCCACACTGCAGTCGTAACTCCAGCCTCTTGACAGGTCTGTCAACGGATCGTTTACGACATATGTGAACCGAGCTTATGATACCTGCATAACTAACCATACAGGCACAACAGTGAAATACATGACAATCTTTGTGTCGTCAACACACCTTCGCACCTGACTTATTTTTACTGCAAATACCAAAGCAGGTTTCCAGTTTTCTGGAATTTACCTGTTCAGCGGCGATATCTTTCAAAATGAGGAATTTATGGAAGATTACGTTGCAGATATAGCTGCCCTCCTATGGAGGAGGTAGCAGCTTCTAGTAGCAACAGTGAACTTCCTGCGATTTTGATGATTCTCCCAAATGATCATCTTCTGCTTCAAAAGTTGCACACATCCTGCTACTCCAGAAGACGTTCGAAACCTTCCTAAACCGTATGCAAAAAGAGCAAGAATGTAAACAAGAACAAGAAAAAACTGTCATTTTGGCTGATACCTCTGTCAAAAATGCTTTGACACCAGTACAACAGAAGGCTCGGAGCAAATGAGAGAAGAACTGGGCCTAAAATATAAGAAAGAGGAGCGTGCCACGTATCTAAAGAGAGATTTACAAGAGCAGAACGCAAAAATACCAAAAAAAAAAAAAATCCAAAAATGCAGGCGACACAGACGAAGAAGACTCCGAGGATACTTCCTACCTCTACTGTCTTGGTGCACCCAGAGAAATGTGGATTCAGTGCACAGAATGCAAGTTGCGGTCACTTGAATAATGGACTGATGGCTCTCCCAACTGTGTTTACCTAAATTGCCAGTCTCATAGGATTGGGATACTTTATTTAGAATGAAAACGTGTGTTGCTGGTGGTAGGCTAGTGCCATACTGAGTTACCTTTCCTTTTGATTTTCTTTTTCAATTTAAGTAAATATATTGACTTTTGGGCCGAAATTCTATTGTTTCTCAACTGTTTTATTACCATAATAACACCTCGTTGTTGCGCACAACCTGTATCTGACACCAGGTGCGCAACCAGAATTTTTCATTGGGGGGGGGGGAGGCTGACCCTGAGGCTGAATATAATTTGTGTTTGATTTTAAAAGTTGTGTTATGAAAATCTTGTCATAAGTATAACATAACACTGTCAGCAACTGCATTTATATACATACAAATATAACTACATGTTCCATGACTCAATCACAGTGTTCTATCTTATTGTTTTTTAATTTTATTAATTTGTTATTCAAAATTCTAATGTACTAGTCATCAGCTGATTTCAGTGGCTGAATTTGGCTGCAGGATAAATCGCGTAAAACCCTTGATATCATCGTATTCACAAAATCTGTGTTTTTTAAATTTCAGTTTTGGGGTGTTTGGGGGGCTGCAGCCTCGTAGCCCCCCCCCCCCCTTTGGTGCGCCCCTAACTTACACGTTTGTTCCATATAACATTATATTAATCACTGTCTGTTATGTCTTGGCCTTGAAAAGTTGGCATCTTGATTTTCCACATATTTTACGTATGCCAACTTACCCCGTGTGTGGGGCAGGTTGGCACACGTGCAGAGGTTAGAGCAAAAGCCTCTCCCTCCTATTCCTTACGAATAGCGTCAAATTTGTGTAGGTCAGATTGTAGCCCAAGAGTGTTGCTAGCCATACGTGCCGCTATATTCAACTTAACATGTACAGGGAAAATGTGAAAAATTATAACGTGAAAAGTGTGCCAACTATCCCCCCTCTCCCCTAAAGATGTTGAAAAATTGCCGCAGTCACCTGATTTGTCTCTGAGTGACTACTTCATTTACCCGAAAGTAAAATTTTGTTTAAAATGGTTTCATTTTAAATAATTTGGAGAAATTTAGATAAAGGGCACGAAGGTAGAGAAAATATATTTGAAGTATAATGTTACTAAGATCTGCAGGAATTTAAGTTCGTATGAAGGTGTCAGTAGGCCCGTTTTGAATCACAGAAATGTAATACAGCACCCTAAAAAGAGAGACTAATTACTTAACCTTTTGTCCTTGTGTTGTACCTTCATGTTTGTGGGTGTCTGTTTTGTCCGTTCCACGTAATAGCGTTTGAATCAACTGGTTATTACCAATTGGTCGTTACTCACTGTAGACTACGTCATCTCCAGATACACTCAAATACAGCCATCATTTGTAGTGTGATTATTCCTTGACACAGTGTCCTATTGTATGAAGGTGCACTGAACACTGTATCTCAAACGTCAGTGCGGGTACTATGTTGGGGGATCACTCGAGACTGGTACTTCACAGTCCCTAGAACCAGCATTTCCAATATGACGACAGGACGAAATACTGAAGTGTAAACGACACTGGTCCCACTCAACGTAAAAGGTAAAGATCACCCCATGACAAGCCTGTGCAGGAACAGAGAGTAGGCGGGAGTATAGCTCCAAACCATTCGAAACCACGGCGCTAGAAACAACACGTCCCGGCCGCTTTACCCCCGAGAAAATCAGGTACCCATTTTACAGGTGGCTGCGTTGTCCTTGGGGCCGGTCTGGACGGGCACAAAAATCTTTCCTCCACCGGGATTAGATTCCCAGACCCCCCTCAAGATACTCTTCTAAAATATTAAGAATGAGAAAAACGTCTAGTGCTTAGGTAGTCGCTTTACCAGATTGTTGTGTTATAGGCAATGTGATGTGTTGTATATAAGTCACACAACCTATAAACTATGTACCTGTTTCTAAAACATAAATGTGGCACTTCTTAATAGGAATTATCCTCATATATATACATATATATAAATGAATTTACACCTTATTTCAGAAAATACAAAACCTGAACTAAATTAAAGGAATTTGAAATTTGTGTCGCTTCTTTATCGCCTTGTAACAAGAGTATTAAGCTTTTACAAAGGTTTGAAATGCAGAAACACACAGACACAAGACAAAAGAGATGAGAGAAGTTAACCCCAAGGCTAGTCGTAGTTATGTAGACGCTGCATCTGCGAGTTAAAGTTAAGGCAATGTCAAAATAACCTGATCGAGGGAGAGATGGGTACTAGCAAGAGAGTGAAACCTGCCTTAAGGGCATATGGGACAAAGACGGACTTCAAAGGAGTACTGCGCTGCTGAGTATAAAGTTCGGTGATGTGGAAAGGCGGACTGTAGTTACCCAACTAAGACAGCTCCACACAAATGCTATAAGAATGGAGACCATGAACAGAATATTAATTGGGTGGGACTCTTTTTATACCTAAGCAACTTTTGGACTTTTACATCATGGAGTATTTCACAAATAAAAAAGGAGTGTTTTTCCGTCCTCAGGCCAAAAAAAAACTGAGGCGGCATTTAGTCGCTTGGGTCTTGTATGAAACTATTCTCAAACTCTGAGCTCTAATTAATTATAGCTATAAATCGTATTTCTGAAACACTGTCCTCACACTTGCTGGTATTTTTGATATAGTGGACCATGGAAAATGTCGATAAGCTGAGGGATTTGTTTTGTGGTACATCAGTGTCAGAACCCTATAGGAAGAGGCACATTTTCTAGATTTTCTTTCCCTTAAATCCTAAGTGGTTAAAATGTTAAAGTTATACCGCGTTAAGACACGTAATTCATTTTAATGACCAACTGTGTTATTTATATGTGGTATAAAATCAAATTATAGCCTTATTTCCTTGTTTTATTGGTAAATGCAGCCTATTTTATAGCGTCCATATACATGTATGCATGTCAACATAGACACAATCGTACTGACATGACGCTCAAGGTCATGTGTGTTTATTAACAGACAGCAAAGTAAATAGATTTAAAGAAAATGTAACAGAATAACGAAAAAATTCGAAAACGTAAATAGAAAGAATCCTATCAGTTATAACATGATCACTACGGCACCGCGACCTTATGTGGCCTAACAAAACAGCGCAGTTCAGTGCAACAGCACATAATTTTGTGTAATGATGCACCCTCGGGGATACGCGCAACTTTTACAGGAAACATCCCACACAGAAACGGCACACAAATATGCATTTTGTAATAACTTGCAATAGAATCTATTTTTGCATATTACGTTTCCTGAAGTTAGGCTATTGTCCGAAACACACAGGGAAATCTGTTTGAAATAAAGACAATAAACTACCACCACGGCTGTATTGTGATTATGTGAAGCAATAGATTTGCAAACGTATTACACGGTACGTCACGGACAACCTGAAGATGCCTACAAATTGTTTGTAACGGTTTTATACACTTTAAAATAAAAATAAACACAAATATATAGGTTATATTTAAAGCTACCAAGTAGTGCAAATACAACGTAATCTTAGGAATATCGTGGTTGAGTGGCTGGAAATCATGACTAGCACCGGGGCCTAAACTTTTGCTTTATGACAAAGGTTTATGTGAACTTCCCCCGTCCGTCCAGCCTAAAGCGGCAAAAGTACGTAAAATAAATGGCAACCGCATCCTTCCATACCCTTACAAATTCATCATTCGAGGCTCTGTTTCAGACGCTACGAATCTAAAGAAAATAAACAACAGTAAGTTATAACCTTGATTTCAGGCTTTCGGCGCGATATTTACGAAATTTGCGCTCTTCTGGGGTATTACGCGGCGTCGTGTGGTGATTGTTTACCGACGTTTCGGGACAACGTATCGGTCCCATCTTCATGGGTCAAGAGTCCCGTGAAGATGGGACCGATACATTGTCCCGAAACGTCGGTAAACAATTACCACACGACGCCGCGTAATATCCCAGAAGAGCGCAGATTTCAACAGTAAGTTATAGGCGGAGGTAAGTAACTGTTCGTGCTTTAACTGGTTAAATCATTACTATGTCTAACGTACATATTTTTATGAAACAGTTCTGATAAGGATATCATTGCCGATTACAACCTGAAGCTTGAGATTTAGGGCCTGTAGAAGTCATCGACAGATTGTGGTTCTGTTTTCACCCGACAGGTGCCAGGACATGGCGAAACATCCGGGATTTGTGATGTTCCACTGAAAATCAACATTTTAAAACAGCCGCAGAGTACATGAAGTTGTCTATATCTTCCGAACCATCTGTGTACCAATTTTTGTGATCCCCTTATTTTTTACGTCCATTGCTTCATGTTTCATTGATATATTTTATAATGCAAATATGTTTCCGCACGATAACTGATTCATTAAAATGTCGTTCCACTTTATTTGCAACATGAATATTTCATGTTGTTTGGCAAAATCGCTCTTCCGTATTCCAGGCTTCGGGATGACGGTATTATTGATTACGTCATTTTATGTATGAAGATCCGGAAAATAATGCTTATTTTTTCACATTTCTTTAACCTCTTTGCCTGCACAGACCAATCTGGATCGTAAAACGTTCCACCGAACAGGTTATGTAGCAGTAAGGCTCTAGAATTGTATTCGGGATTGTGAGGTTCGATTCTCAGACGAGGCAACGGCTTTCTCAGTCCGTCCAGAAAAATTCTGGAATAACAGCTGTGTTACACTAAGATTGCTTTCTTACATATTCTTTTTCATTTTTCGTTCACCAATCATCCACTCAAAGTCATACAGAGTGAACGAAAAATGCACGGCAAAACCTACAGAATGTGGACTTACACCACAATCAAGAAAATAATATTAGGCCTTCTGGTAATGGTTTCCGAGTTACGCGCTCCTGAATATTAAAGAATATGCTTAAAACTGGTCAAAATTGAGCTTAATCGCAGGAAACTAAACGTCTAAATAGTGATTGCCTGAATCGTTGGGAAATTGCAGGTGTCGTACGAATCATGTCAAATCCACTCCGTATTCCTTGTTGCAAGATGTAGATCTGCTGACTAGGATTCATTTATGGTTCATGTATGATGGTGTTCTACCACATTTTCTTCTTGCAGTTCGGGAATTCTTAAGCAACGTGTGTCCGGAACAGTGGATAGGACAAGGTGGACCAACAACATGGCCTGCTCGTTCCCCTGACTTAAATCCCTTAGGTTTTATCTCTTAGGACATCTGAAGTCTACTGTTTGTGCTACAGAAGTCTGTGACATCCAGGACTAGCAATAACGAACACAGAATGGATTGGAGATGATTCATACGACACCTGGAATTTTCCAGCGAGTCAGGCAATCACCGTTCAGACATGCAACGTCCTGCGTTGAAGCCCAAGATGGATACTTCGAATACTTTCTTTAATTTACAGGAGGCCGTAACTCGGAAACCATGCTTCAGAAGGCCAATGTTCATAAAACATATTTTCTTGCACTTTTGTGTAGATTCGTCTTCCGTAGACATGGCCGTGCAATTTTCGTTCCCTCTGTATAACCTGTGGTACAAAAAGCATTGATGATTAAGCCAAAAATAAAAAGGTAAGAAAAGAAAGTTGTCCCAGTCCAGTTGAGGTACACGAGGTAGATTCACACATTGTTGATTTCGGAATTAGAGTAAAGTGGGTTGTCAACTTCACGTTCCGGCCGTTTTACCTCCGGGAAAACCACCGGTACCCACTGAATAAGAGGCTGGGTGGGCCCCAAGGCCAGTCTAAATGTTTTGGAGGACAGCAAGTAAAACTTTCCGCTTCTACTGGAATAATCAGGAAGGAGGCTGAAAAAGAGAAAGACAGAAAGAACAGAATTTAAAAAAAATTATGTTTCTTTAGGCCCTAAACGGACATGAATTCCCCTAAAGTTTAGGGGAATGTGTGAAACTTTACATCAATTATAACTTTCTGTTCCATTCTTGTCCTCATTACCCTGTAGAAGTTATTTTCAACAAATTTCAGGTCAAGGGCTTTTGAGGTTACCTGACAAACCTCAGTACAGTGCTAAACACTACATTAGTACCCAATAATACACAGTATAAAATTAAGAAGTGTTTATTTTATGCAATCTGATTCACTTTAATTCAAATACAAGCCGAATATAGCATCAAAGGCAGCCGTAAATTGGATTGACTTGCTACACCAAGAAAACAACGGAAGTAACTGACATCTACCACCTGATACAAGCTAATCGGCGAGGTCGCAGCAGCATGCACCCGAACCCCGTTCGCCCCACCCACAGACAACGACCAATGTCATTACGGACAAGAAACACATTAATATGAGCGATCTGTTCACACTTGCCGATATTCACCGTCACAACCAGTTACACGATGCCTGGGAGTCACGGCTTACGTTCCATTGGCTGGTCACTGTAGTGATCACTGGAACTCATGACAACCTGGCAGCGCTGAAAGAGTCGCTGTTTACAATTTGCTCACTGGTTGCAGCCACCCAGTAACTGACCGGGCTTCGGTGTACTATGAATCGTTACCACAACTGGCAGACTCGATCAGCGACGACGCGAAAGGCGCCCTCTTCTGTTCTTCGCCAATCTTATTTTTGAACGTTTGAATTTTCAAGAGTATTGACGTCTGTTTCCACTTTGTTCCTTTCTCATTTACTGCGTTCTCACAATTCAGTTTCTACGAGCTACAAACGTTGTAGTACGCTTCTGTGGCGTCTGCCCTCATACTCGACAATATGTCCTGTAGATTTAGAGTGCGATATTTGTTTTAATTGTTTACAGCATCCGTGTTTATTAATGAGAATTTGTAACTAAAAGACCATCATTAAATCATGGAAATGTACAAAACAAATTACGGAGTTTTGGGTTTTATTTCAGCCCCGTAGTCATTACATAATAAATTGTTAACAAATATAGAGCTAAATAAATAGGCCCACATTAATTAATTCACGATTTCACGTAAAAAGCTTCAGAAGTACAGACAACTGCATTCTGCAGTCCTCCTTTCCCTGGTTTGTAGGTTTACAGACTTTTTTTTAAGGGCCCCCGCAGCAGAAGCTACGGACGCACCGCAGCCTTAAGGCTTATTGTGCAAACCTTCTGATGAAGATGACTAGTTTTTTCGTTCTTTTGCAATGGAGAACCGGTGAAATTAAATTGACAGGGGAAAGCCGAAGTACTCGGGGAAAAACCTGTCCCAGTGCCACTACGTCCACCACAAATCCCACATGAACTAACCCGGGATCGAACTCGGGCCTCCGCGGTGAGAGGTCGACGACTAACCGCCTGAGCCATGGCACGGCCGTCTGCACACTTAGTTCGTAACCTAACAATGCCAGTGGTAAGTGCCACTGTTTAAAGTTCTTCACAAGTTATTTTCACTAGAACAGCAGTGAATTCGAAGTAATTGGGTCGCTCAACTTAAAGCGATATTTAACGTTGATAGAAATTCCCCCTGCATCATCTGCATATCATGATAATCCACTAAACAGGCATACCTATTCCACGGATCATATAATATAAAGAGTAGGATATACTTACAAATTACCGGGCAATCATAAAGCCCTACAAAATTTCTATCATAAATATGTAGTTAAGAGAATGTTAGAAGACACATATGGGTGGATATTATTAAAAACCGTCCATCAAGAGGTTGCAAAGGTGCAAACTGACTATTATATTTCCAAGAACGGTCCAGTGGTGGAACATTGCGAACACGGCGATTAACCTTCCGTTTGTGTAAGTGGCTGAACACCTATAAGCTTCTCAAGAAGTAATACGCTTGCAGGAGATTTAAATTACTTTTAATAAGTGTGTGACTACACAACTAGAAAATTAACGAAACAAATGCCGAACACATTCTGTTAAAACTTTTATTGTTTCCCTGTTTCCACGAAACCAGAAAGCTCGTTACCTTGTTCTGAAAATCCTGAAAGCTGTAAAAACCACTTGAAACCAGACCACAGTGTGAGTTGCTAATTCGTTAGGCTTCATCTTACTTGGCATTACTGGGTTTTAGGGCTTACGTTAATCCATAATCTACAATTCCGACAGAAATAGCACAATTTTTGAGAAAACAATATTTTTCCCGGCTCAGATGACAATAAGTGTCAAAACAGTTGTATGCGTAGACCGAGATATTTTTGGACACCGTACCACTCTACTATCTGAGGAATTAATCACGTAAAATTATGCGAGATCATTATGTTAAAATCTGAGGGTGTGAGAGTCGGATGTAGATATCCTTCTTCTGGATTGTGTCCACTGGCGGGGCTTAACGCTAGTAATGTTCCATTCCTGCAGCAACAGTGTTAGTTATATGTACGTATAGATATATATGTTTATGCTTATGTGCGTCCTTATGTATGTATATTGGGAGAGAGAGAGTTACTTCAGGAAGAAGGCTCTGGAGTGTTTCGGCCACAAAATCATGCTTGGTCCCTCGTCTATTTTGGACGTTTTATAACTGGTCTTAAGGCAGGAGTGATGACTCCTTGGTACAAAAATCTGACCATCGCAATGTATCCGTCACAGATACCACAGAGAAACGAGAACAAACATCCTAGGCCGGGTATGATTTGAACTCACAGTACCCGTGTACATGCGGGCTTAAACCGCCCGGCCACCGGGACCAGCTAAAGTAGTTTAATTACAACCAGCCGTGCCTGTATCCACTTGCACATTCATGGGGAGAGTGTTTCTGGGAGTCTCGGTGGCGCTCAAAGTGTAGTTAGAGGTATGATGCTGGACCTCTGGGCGGTAAAGAGTAAGTAGTTGGTAGGCAGGCAGATGGACAAGGAACGTGCGCTGAAGATACAAAAGTCCTTCTTGAGTGTTTGATTTTCGCCAGGGAGACAACACTGCGAGATACAGGAACAGAAACAAGAAGATAAAATGCAGTCTGTATATACACTTGCTACTGCAGTCAATACATGCATTACTGCAAAAGCGATTTAAAGTACTTGTTATTAAACTCTTCTTGCAGAAGATGCTTCTTGACCTGTGTCTATTCGGGACTGGTTCGTGAATTATATATCATGATAACCCAATATGCATCTGCAGGGACGGTGAAAAACCAAGTCACTGCTAATTCACGAAATCCAGGGTACCTCTGAACCCCTTTAGTACTTAGGGAGTCTAACTACAGCATCGCCACACTGAATATTGAAGTGTCGTGTGTTGGTTACTTGTGTTGTTTACGCTACTTGCCTAAATGCTAACTTACAACGAACGCCCGAACTAAGGAGTATAATAGACTTTATGGGATGTAGAAGGGTGAATTCTATATACCTCGCGCTTAATTTCATAATGAAATAGTTTCCAATAGTAACTAAACTATAGACAGTCTTAGTCTCGCTGACTCCTGAACATCCAATAAATTCTTCTGCTTAAGTGGATAAATGATGTCACTTCCTAAAACCGAACTTCCAAAATTGCACGCCGGGGCATTACTTTGAAAGTAATGCAATAAGAATCCAACTTCATTCGTTACTGTGACACAACTGGAGACAAGTGAATGCTGCTTACGTAGGGCTTCTTCAGATTTATTGTCTGTGTGACAGAACAGAACGGAGTTGTTTTGATAGCTAAGTGTGATTGGCTTGTGTAAGTTCACAAAACTTTAAGTCAATCTGCAGACAGGTTTCAATGTTACATTGATTTTACGGAACGTATATAATATTAGGATCCCAGTGACCGCGCGTTCTAAGGCGTGGGTCTACGGCCGCTCGCTTGCTGGGATTGTGGGTCCGAATCCCGCCGGGGGCATGGATGTCTGTCTCTTGTGAGTGTTGTGTGTCGTCAGGTAGAGGTCTCTGCGACGG
Organism: Reticulitermes speratus; assembly: GCA_021186555.1. NCBI lineage: Eukaryota > Metazoa > Arthropoda > Insecta > Blattodea > Rhinotermitidae > Reticulitermes > Reticulitermes speratus. The sequence goes on from JAJKFL010000001.1 coordinate 17,028,286, forward strand.
GCTGGTCACTCGTCCAGAGCAGTCCTACCGAGTGTGGTGTGTCTAAAGTGTGTGATTGCGAAACCTCGAAAAATGAGGAGGCCTAGGCCCCCTAGGGGCTGTCGAACCACAGGAAAAAATTAGAGTCTTAAAACTTACCGGAGGTCTAGTTTGCGAACGTTCAATTCACTAAGCTACATTACACGAGCAGCATAAACTAATTAAGATAAGGCACAATGCGTGGTTAGATATGAGATTTTATATAGGGATAGTATGTTTCTTATAACATTTGAATGGCGCATTATGCATACAGCATACACATAAAAATTACAAATATAAATTAAAAACACGTTCATTTAACACAGAGCGAGGCTTCTGGCACAGGAAATCCAGTCATTTCGCCTGAAAATATGCAAAGGCAATTGAGACTTCAAGGGGTGTGATTTTTTTACTAAAATGTGGCCATAAAAACAAACTGAATGAAGGACCGTCACTAGCAACGTGACTTGGATTGCATTTTTGGATGGGTTGACGATGGACTGGATTAATTAAAAAGAAAGAGTACTGCAATTAACACTGAAAAATCAAAACAGGAAAAAATAGTAAAAATAAATTCGCCAAGGAACACAAAAGTCAAACACGCAGGTAACACGACTGGTTTACATAGGAACGCATTCAAAAATTTAGATTACGTAGCGTGGATCTGAAAGAACGCGGAAGAAAGCTCCTGCCTCCTACTTTAAATAAGATTACAGCGTTTACTGGAGTGGATTAGGGGAACCACAAAAACCCTCACCCAGGTAGCTAGTTTACGAACCAAGAAATGACCCTGGGGCATTTAGAGTAAACAGCATTAGTGTTAAACATTAGACTTCTACAATCAGATCTGCCTCTGAAGACAAACTCCACTTATTCCGTCTGTCATTAGAATCTACTGCTGAAGAAAAACAATTCTGTGTTCGCCGAACAACTATATTCTCGAACCAGGTATGTGAGAGTCTGAAAATCTGACTGAAATATTACTTTGCGCTTATTCCCCCAAACTAAGACGTGAAAAAATAAACATTACTGAAACACAAACCCCGTATTTTCAAAATACTTACAAATAACTGAACACACTGTCAAGAAGATTGATAAAATCAAATTACTGTCTACACTGACGTAATCCAGTGCATTAAACAGCACTCATTTACCTCTGCTTCCTGTCCTCCCACCAAGAGTTCTGCGGATCCTACTAGAAGACCAAGAAATTGTCAGCTGCAATGAAAGGGGAATAGAAGAGCAGTAATGGGCTGAGCCTTCAATATTACTTACCTTTATGGCCCATATTCCAAATAATTGAATACACCCGCCTTACGCCATTATAACAGCGCCATCATTCTACGAAATTCAAACTGGAAAGAGAGGTAGCGAATGATAACAAAATTTAGTATAGTGTAACGTATTTTATGTCACCTTTACCTTCTTCCTCAGTACACCCTATTGCGACATTACAGTGGCAGAATTATGACACATTTAACGTTTCTTTATTGGATACTTTACATATAATAATGCGACCTCTAAACAGTGTTATCGTCCGGTGACAGATGGTGATATCCCTCTATATTAAAGTGCGATCTAATGGATCAACCACAAGCAGAAGGTTGAATAAAAGTACAACGTGTTTCGGAAGTTGGGCATGCTGCTGGTTTTCTTTTCTTCTCGTCAAACAGTTCACGTATGGACAGCAACCTCTCTGTGCCGATTTATTAGTTTGAACTTCCACTGGGACAGTCCTCTATGTTTCAGCAGTGTTAAGGAAGGTTCAGTACTTACAAGCGACAGTAGCGACAGTAATTAGAAGTTACAGAATTTCAGAGTGTTTCTCGATTAATTTGTTACTCCAAGCATCTTTTGGAATGGGATCACAAAGTATACGTTTTTTTCCGTCTACACAAATTCTGGCAAAGCTATTCATATGGTTAATGGGTTTCGACAACTAAATTACCAACATGAACCAATCTAAATACATAAAGACGAGGAAAGTAAGTATGTAAATGTGAACTGCCAATCTCATGGGGCGTACATTCCTTTTAAGAAAGATGTATCCATCAACCTCAATTGATCTGGCTCATGATCAGATCGAATAATGGACCGTCTTAAACCTACTGATTGAAGGCTAACTTCGGTTAGTACATGGTACCAGTTGTGAATAATAAACTGCACTACTGTTGATGTACTAATATTTGTACTAATAATCAATTAATAGGTGAATAAATGGAAAGTAGAAAACAGGAACAAAAAGAACACGTATTTCGACACAAATATTACATTGTAAACTTTCATAACAGAAAGTAAATATTGTAGCGTCCGTTTTCTGACTTACCACTTCCGGTATACGAATCTGCTTAGTGCTAGTTTTTTTTATTGGAGGGCTCCGTAGCAAATCATACGGACGCACCTCAGCCTTGAAGGCTTATTGTGCAACTCTGTGATGAAGATGACGAGTTTTTCTGCTTTTCCATTTTAATGGAGCACCAGTGGAATGCAATTGACAGGGGAAAACCGAAGTACTCGGAGAAAAACCTGTCCCAGTGCCACTTTGTCCATCACAAATCCCACACGGACCGACCCGGCATCGAACCCGGGCCTCCGCGATAACAAGCCGGCGACTAATATCCTGAGCCATGGCACGGCCTTAGTGCTAGTTAGTATATGTTATTAGCACAAAATGAATGTGTTCTTTCTTTCATCTGGAAAAGGTTCTTTTTTCCATCTGTCAGCACATGTCTTCTAAATCTACTGAAATTATTTTAAATTTTGAATTTTAAATCTACACTGATATGTGCCTAAAGAATGTAGTTTTGGGTTCGAATCGGTCTGATTTAACCCGTGCGCAACATGGAGTTCAGGCTGAATTGCAAATCAGTTTCTTTCAAAAGATTCAGCGCACAAAAATTTATGTGCTCCATAAATTAAAGGTAAGGCTAATCAGGAACTAAATACATCAAAGGACGCACTTGGAAAACAATAAATTTCATCGAAACACATAATTAAATTTCTGATTTAATTGGGCCTAACGCACTGACGCACTTCGACTAATGCTGGATGCCCCTCCTACCTGGGAGATGGTGACTTTCTGCGGCTGTAAAATATCGCCGTACAAAACTTATTTATTATACACACTGGAAAAGAGATGATTTATTATAAATCCATTGACATTTCTGATAATTCTGATGCATTCACTTTAAAACCTCTGCATCAGTTTTACACACACAACAAATACGAGCCACAATTATTCAGTTACCATAGTGACTTGCTACGGACAACACTACAATTGTCTAATCGCGGCCGAAACAGGGATCCTACCGGATCTGGGGCTAGCCATTATCCTGACCAGTCGCTACGACGTGCTCGGGAGCCACCTTGCATCCTGACCAGGGTCTGGGGGTCAGGGTACTGAAGGGCTTTGGAGGTGACCTGGTATACTTTATATTTTTAACTGTTTGACTCTTGTATACCATGTCAACTCTTTATAAAGGTGACTAATTTGGTTTTATACGTTATTGCTTTGGTTTGGTTCTCTGATGATGATCCCTTGTGGATCGAAACATGTTGGAATATTTACTGTGATATTATAATATAAATATCTAAGGAACAATATTGTGAATTTTATCGGTTGATTGTTTCGAATTGGTCACCAGGTATCCTACTAGTGGGTATAGTGCAGTACACGGTTTCTGGCTGGTGGAGGATTTAGCGCAGCTGGCGGATGGGCCTACTGGGTGTGGTGAAGTGGCAAAGGGGTGAGAGTTTATTTGCTTGGAACGTTCGTGTGAGAAGGTCAACTGTACTCACGGAGGCGGAGAGAAGGAATAGACCAAACATGATCTTGGCGCTGCAATTAGTGACTCGCTCCTAGTCTACCATTTGAAAATTCACTATACCAGGGACTCGTTCCCAGCGGACCAAGCTGATGAGTCGACACGTTTATCACAGATACTAGTAGCAATGTTAAGAACGTTTGTGGAGGTACGTCTACCAAGCGTAGTGCTTCATAAAATCATAGAACAAAATTCATTTTTCCCTAGTTAACTTCCATAATGCTTAGCCGAATCATATTAACCGTTGTTGTAGCAAACATGATGTCAAAGAAACTGATTTGAAAAATGTGTCTGTAATTTTAAAGGTAAGCTGGTTATACGCACCAGCTTTCGTGTTTCAATAAATGGTCGTTAACGGAAGGAAACAGAATAAAACTGAGCCGGAAAATGTTGAATATAATGGTCTCTTAATTGAAAAAGGGTGAAAAATGCAGCTAGGCCAAATACAAGAGAACAAAGCATTTTAACCGTGATCAGGAAATTATATTTGCCATAGATCTGGACTCATGAAAAGAGGAATCAATATAACACAACCGTATGAGGTTTTGTAAGCTGAATACAAAGAGGACAAACGAACTGAAAGGAAAGGTTGTGCCAAAAAAAAAAAAAAAACACGGAACAGGAAGAGTCAAAATAACCTCGCACAGAAAGTGTAAATTATAAAAGTGGAATGTGACGTGACAAAGATTTGCTCAGGTATATTTTCCAACTATCTTTTTTTTTTACATGGTGAAGGGCCCCTTAGTAGATACTACGGACGCACTACAGCCTTAAGGCTTTTTGTGCAACCCTGTGATGAAGATGAAGATGAGCAGTTTTTTTACCAAGTTTTACAAGTAATGGAGAACCAGTGGAATAAAATTGACAGGGAAAAACCGAAAACTCGGAGAAAAACCTGTCCCAGTGCCACTTTGTCCACCACAAACCCCACATGGACTGACTCGGGATCGAACCCGGGCCTCCGCAGTGGAAGGTCGGCGACTAACCGCCTGAGCCATGGCACGGCCTTCTAACAATCTTAGGTCACTGTCAAATACTTTGTTTCCCTATCCAAATAAACACGAATAACTCAGCGGTGCTCACTACATTTATAGAAATTTCATAAAGAAAATATAAAAACAAAAATTTGTGTGTTAAATTAATCAGCATACAATTTTATTACAGAATCATATTCAATAAAGAAGATAATACAAAACATTAACATTTCAAGTCTTAAACATTTCTGTGTAATAAAGAAAGGCTCCTCATTGCAAGAACGCATTGAACATTAATGAAAAATAAAATAATCAATAGTATCTAATGCTAAAATACATCCTAATCTTTTTTACATGTACTTAGGTATGTTGTACATTTGCCTACTATCTTTCCTTTTCTGTCCACATTCCTGTCAGCAAATATTGGTTGGAAAATTTCGTATCTTAATTCCTCAATTTGTGTGAATTTGAGAATACGGACTTTCGCGTAAAAAGAAGGCCTAAATTTGAAATGTTCAACAGCTGAAAAGATTATGCACCCTCGCAACGTAAGCCATTGGTGTTCTGGATATACAAAATTACGTGTAATTGTTTGAGCTGCTGACAGAAAACTGATGTGATGCCACTAAACATACGTCCATATATTACGTTTATACATGCATACTTTAACTAACGTTTGCCACAAAAATAGAGCAGTATTAAATCTCTGAAGGAAGAACTTTACAAGTCTTTTCAGTAGGGTAAGCGTGCCTATTTTCGCACATACGCCTAATTTCGCACACCGAAGTATTTTTGATGCTAAGTGCTGAACTCTGACCATGATTGATGGAAATTGTACCTTCAGATGTACACGACATCTTGTGTGCCAGTCGACGGACAGGAAGCGTGAATAGTGGTTGTGCATTGGTTTACAGATATTTCTCTTTTTGAAATATTTCGCAGCATTCTGTTTGTTCAGCATTTTGAATGTGAAGGTTACGTAGTGAAAATAAGTTTGTACTACTGATAAGCTCTAAATATACTGCAGTGTCGCTTTATGCTGCATGCCTTTAATAATTCTTGCATTGTTCACCCGTAAAGGCCCGCCATGTGTATTACATGATATATGTGCCTAATTTCGCCCACCAAGTGTTGCCCCAATTTCTCACTGTGCGAAATAAGGCCCATCGAAGTATTTGCACCTCCCTTCAATAAAGCCGAATTTATCGTTACAGATGGGTCCAAAGAAACATAACACATGGAAGGACAATATGATGAGGGCAATAATGGCGTTAGGAACAGGGAAACGCCTTTACTGCGAGCTTCGAAACTAGGTGAAGCGCCAAAATCAAAACTCAAAGCCAAAGTTAACAGTAAGGAACAGAATGTTGGAAACTTAGTCAATATTCGAAGTTGTGGGAAGGCCTTCTTAAGTGAGGCAGAGTTAATGTCGATTTTTTTCTGGAAGAGATTATATATGTGGGCGAAATTGGGAACATAGTATTCCTAATTTCGCACAACATGTATTAAAATAAAAATAAAAAATTCAAAAGTACGATCATGAGTACGAAAGTACTCTCACCCAGGAACGTGTTAATACTGATGTCATTTTTATGGCACAGAAACCTTAGAATTTGGCCTATATCAAAATGGATGCAAAATTGGGCACATTTGCTATAAATGTAAAACAAAATAATGGAGTGAACCGACAAGCTGGCGTAACATATACACAACCGTAGATAAACACAATTTGGCAATGTTTTAGAAGACACTTCTGTGAAAAGTGCGTGAATATGACAGAGGAAGTAAAATAAAGGTAACGCAGAAAAATCTTAGCGATTTATAATATTCATTAATTATTAAACAAAATGATTAAGTAAACTAAATTGCAATGGGCAATAATATGGGGTGACATAGTTCACGCATATTAAATTTTAGTCGCAAAACTGAAGAAAAGGATCAATTGGGAGAACTAGAAATAAGTAAATTAATTGCTGGGGTGTGGACTACATTCATCTAGCTTAGTGTAAATTCTGCAGGCGGACTTTTGTCAAAGCGGGAATGAAACATGGGTACCATTAGAAAGGAGGAGGAAACAGACACGCCAGCAGAGACGGACGGACAGAGAGACAGACAGACAGACAGATATGCAGAAATGGGGCAAGCAGACATAAACAGAGAACCAGACACTTAGAGAGATAAAGGAGAGAGGAGCAGGGTCGTTAAGTAACCCTCAAGCTTTTCAGTTGAGACAGCACCCTACAGACGACATTTCTTCGTAAGTTTACCTGAAACCGTGTACTTTGTACATGACGTATGCGGGAGAAAACAGCAATTTTACTTGAATCAGCACTGCTCTGATTCGACTGTTGACTCTCATGGAAAGGAACAAGAGGTTTCCGGGCCAAGATTCAAACCTGTTACTTCCAGTACAGTAGAGGCTAGTCAGAGAGTCACTAGTCGAGTGAAGTCCATTCATACCATTGCGTCTTGCTTCGAACTTCATTTTATATCACAAAACATATACACTTTGTGGTCAGACGGAAAATCCATCAAGATGCCTACAGGTTTAATCTAACGGCACTATGTCAGTCGTGGAGCACACTATATGTGTGTCTGTGTTCCAACTGACGCGGTCCAATTCCCAAATGCAAGGCTTCAATGTTATCATGTTCCCAAACATTGGTACTATGTTACGATTTGATAGCCTACTTCGATTCACGAGGCATGTAGCGTAAATTAGTAACAGCAATGACAACGGAGTGTGAGGGACATCGAGGGTAGAGTGTGTATCGGTTAACATTTACCACGATCACGTTTATGTGCTGCCCTAAGGACTCCCATTACGAAACGGTGTCTCTTGTTACCAGGTGTAGCTTGCTATGCCGAAGTACAGACATATCCCTATCATTAATGCATTCAGCGGCAGCATCGAACTTACTAGAAGACAGAAATCCCTGACAGAGTTAAGTAACATACACCAGACTGCGTTGAGCATGTTTCTAACGTTCATCGGGTTGGATTCTGAAATACGCATAACTGTACGACACTTAACAGGAGTACGAAGGTATAGTAGTGTACTACACATATCTTACAAGCCTTTCCTTGCGACGTGGACCAACTAATATCATGGACTAGAATTGTTCCTGCGAGGCCAGCAGTCATTCAAAATGTACTAAAATACCCCGCCTTTTAAGAAAACTCAAAATATATTAACGTGTTCGCAAAATGCGACACGACACGCCTGGGCCCGTAAGAACAGAACTACAAACTTTCACACAAAATTTAATAAAAGCGTTTACCAAATAATTTGGCTCAGCCTGCCTATTAAACGAAACATTGTTTATGCATATATACATATGTATATGTACAATTACTGTGAGTAACAATCTATCTAAACGGATGTAAAACAAAGCGAGCAAATCCTACAAATATGTACCTGAATAAACTGTGCGCAAACACGAAAATCGAACCTCGGACCTCTTACACAGGAAACAATAGCGCAAGTCATTCAATAGTGCAGATTCATTATCTTTATTCTGGAGGATTCGTTATTTATACTGGTTTTACCAGTTCCTTTAGCACGAATCTCAAGTTAGTTGCTTTGCCCTGTATTACGTAAGAATCCATTCTGATCCACTTCCTTACATTTCAATCCATGCATGGATTAAGGTAAATTTCCCTTTGACACAAAAAAATCCGTGCAAGTGGTACATCGTTGTTATAGAACAGAACATCATACTGTAAGCCTAACTGTGACAGCAATGTACAGAAAGGGACAGAGAAGGAATACAATTAGTATGTAATGCAATTTCCCTTTCCTCTGTCTCATTACTTCAGCTACCAATTAGCTCTGTGGAAAGATGGCCAGGTGCAAGACCCATCCTTTATATATTCATATTTTTTGTATTTTATCTCCTAATTCTCTTTGTTCCTCTATTCCCATCTCGACTGTGCTCCTCTGTACCTCACTGCTTTTATCGACCTTCCTGTTCCCAGCAGTTTTCACACGTTCTTTTCTGTACTAATTTCGTTAATCTACAGCCACTTCTTTCCCGCCTTTCTTTATCACGGACGGTGGACCGTAGTGTTGATGAAATTAGGAAATGCCACTGGCACATCCTCTTCAGCCCTACGGACTACCCGACCCACACCATATAGTGTTGCACGACGTAGTACAGAAAACCGAGTTTCGCAACCAAAGACGAATTCGGTTTGAATGAAACTTGTTTTCTGGAAGTGGGCGTACAAGTTATGAATCGTATTACTCTTGTGTTAAATTAACACACACGACACTGTACACTGAAAATCAGGTAACTAACTTCTTCCACTACAGAACATAATTGCATATCAAACTTTAATAACTCGTAACTTCTAAACTAATTTAAAATATGATACAGTTATTGTTTATTTAAATTACACTATGTTTATAAAAATTTCTTTCTGCTCGATTTTTATAATAGCAAGAATTTCATACAGAAATTTCGTGAAATAATTACTACTTTAAAAGCACAGATATAGATACAATAATAAGATTTAAATAACTTTAAGGATTTAGAATAAACTGTTTAACGATATATTTTAAGTTGCGAATCCTGTTTGGGACGTTGAACCTGCAGAGTAATATTAATGTCACACATTCAGACGACTTCGTTTACAGCTTTAAGAATACGAGTATCATCGCGACTGAAACACTGTCAAAACTCTGACGAATAAAAATGTAAAATTACTGTCATTCGAAGGCCCTCGACACTAACGCCATTCAAGTATGTAGATATTTTCGTTACTCGAATAACATAGGGCGCTACAGTGACTTCAAACAATATACAATGCTGTGACTGAAAGAAAATGAATGCTGTTGTCTATGTACACACACACACACACACACACAAACACACACGTGAGTACAGTCGTGTCTCGGACGACACTGACACTGCCGTAACTTACACCATGTGGATATTTGGACTGAGTGAAAGGATGTACATTCTATCGTGATTTAAATTTGTGAACAACATTGTGCCTCATATAGTTTCAACACTACTGTGATTTAAACAGGCTAACACTAATCTAACTCAAAGTATTTAGACAGTATCTTCCCTCAGATGTTATGAAAATTTTAGTAATTCAAGGGATATTAGCTGCTGCAACAAGAAAATAAGTCGGAACTACGAATATGACTATAAACATAATTCATCATGACTTAGCTATTATGAGCCATACCGTAAGTCGAAACAATCTGACTTTTTACGGCTGTCACTACGGAAGGATTTGACACCAAATATTTTGGTAAATATGTAGAAATATCTAGCACATGGATGTAGGAAGCTCCTTCCACATGGTAAAGCAAAGGCGAAGAAATCCCATTACAGGCCTGGACAGGCCCTTAGGGTTCCAGGAGGTTGAGGCTCCCAGATTTCTAGACAATCGGCACATGAAGGTAGTAATCCTTCCATATGTTGGTACTTATCTACCAAGTTACACGTCGTCACTTCCCGGAACACAGCAAGATTAATTACTGGAAGTGGCACTTCAAAGTATCGCTCTGGAATTTATCTACACAGAGAAAAGCACAAATATTATCTAAAAAATTTATGGCGCGCGCGCGCATTTTAACGTCTGCATGTGTTTGTGGATGTGGGTGTGTGCGTTTTACATGCGGGCCCTAGTGATCATATCCATCAGTAACACGACTCCAGGGGGAAGCTTTGGAAAGCCGGAGGGCATTACGTACATCTACTGTACAGGCTGATCAAAGAAAACTGTCCTCTCTTTACACACATTTGTAAATGAACAATAACGATTATTCATAATTTGTCCAGTATTTTAGAATGAGACACCGTATAGCTTGGTCCATAGGTGCCAATGTTTCAGAGGAGGCTCCTACCTACATTATCACGGTGGTTCATCCTGAAAAAGGAAGCAGCAAGCTCCTACAGAACTTTGGTACCTATATACTGGTTCAATACTTCTCCCTGCAAAACGAGGCAGCAAGATCTTACGAAAGTGTTTTTCCATATAAAAATGCACGTGACGTCTTATCCCATAAGTCTAGAATCTTCAAGTCTGTTGCTGTGTGAACCTGAAATGTAACAAAATTCTTCCTTGCTTAATTTACATGGCTATTCCTTGTGTGGAATGTTTAGTCTCCAAACTCTTCGCAGACTGAAGTGCAAAGCAAGTGATGGTCTATTGCCATGTTGCAGGCTCTCTTCATACATCAGTACAAACTTCGAACCAGGGGCGTAGTTAGGGGGCCAGTGGTGCGGCCGCTCCGGCAGCAGAGCCCAAGGGGCGGCAAAACGGGCAGGAAAATGGATATTTTAAAAGAAAGTATTTCATTTTCTGCAGTTAACACATTTTAAATTACTGATCCATATGAAAGGAAATTCGATATACGATTGTGAATTTTTTAAAGTTAATAACATATCTCTGGAGTGGTCTTTTGTGATTACTCGCCCCGGGTGCCAAAAAGTCCGGTTACACCGCTATTTAAAGCCCGTATCATTAGCAATCATACATCAGACACGTTGTGCAAATGTACTGCATTAATTCTAGTCGAGTTGTACTGATTATTCATTGGTTTATGCAGATAAAGAAGCTCACTGGTATACCTGGGATAACATTTAACATTCGCTGCTGGGAAGGTCAGTTTCTGAGTCAAGATGAACTAGAAACAAGAACTGAGAAATTTCGAAATCATGATTAATATATGCCGAATAATTCGTGTTTAAAGGAATTAATTACGTGTTTTACAATGTTGGAAAACACTGAAAACTGAATATTGCAGTATGTAATGTAGACAAGCTCTGTCCTGAGTACCACCCGGTGTCGATACCGGCATAAATTTAATTTTATGTATATCTGTGTTTGTATACATACATACATGCACACATGCATACACACACTCAAATAAAAGACTATGGTACCGTTGCGTGTGGCGCAAATGGGGGATGTGGGAAATGCATACATAATTTTTTGGTCCGAAGCACAGAAGGAAATAAAGTACTGTAGCAGAGAAACTTAAGAAATACGAGGGACGATAATTTTAAAATAGGCCTTATGAAAGCGGTAATGATTTCACGTGCCATAAGAGCCAGCTTATCTTGAACAGCTGACGGTGCTTGACCTTTCCAGAAAGGACTCATTACATACGCTTATTTACTTCGTTACTGAGTTAATGAAATGAATGAATACTGCGCGATTCACTGCACCGTTTTTCTCACAGCATATGTCTAATTATGCACTACATAATTAAATGAATGTTACATGTCTGTATTTAATTTGTGTTCACAACTAGAGCAGGCATGAACAGAATCTTCTTCAACTGTGCTACAAACACCGCTGACTCTCCTTCAGTTAGTCTCCTATCGAATGAAATAAAACACCCTTACGTCAGCACTTCATATTAGTCTCCAGTACGTGACACGTTTCATCAACTGAATACGGAGAAAGAGAGAGGATCAAATAAGTGACAATAAGTTAAACTAACTAACTCCATTGAGCAGAGTCCTTCTTGAGAAGCTAACAGGTCGTCTGCTAGTCAAAAAATTCCACGCGTTTTATGGAACCCGAAGGTTCATTACCGCACTCACAAGAGCCCGCCACCTGTCCCTATCCTGAGCAATAGAATCAGTCCAGGTCCGAGGCTCTGTATAGTGTTTCGTAACATGGTAATTTTTTTACGGTGAGGAGTTTTTAGCACCTCGCCCAACCCCTAAGCCGGAGGACCACCCCTTGTCGGCTGTCAGCGACTGCATATTCGCAGCTACCCTCCATTATCCACAGGCCGTTCCTCCATCCGCAACCCGAGGACGCGCCATGCCGTGGTGACAGGGACCGACTTATCATGGGACAATAAGTTAAACTGGAACGGTAATTAAAAATGTTGTTGGCTATGTTATTTGTCTTACATTATGATTCTGTTTTGGTATTAATAGCACTGGATCTTGCTTGAAAGTATTTCTGACAAATTAATAGCATGTTTAGCGACAAGGATCAGATTTCTTACATGTTTATCTAAGTGACACGTGAAATTTACAGAAATTCTTACTTCATTTTAAGAACCTACGTATGGTAGTACACTGCGATTGCCAGCGCACACTCAGGCAGCAGAGTCGGACACTCCTACTGTTAAGTCGGTCAGATCAATCACGCGTAAGTTCCACTCAAGCCCACACTGTGTAGGAAACTCGCTGTACAATTTACGTTAGACCACTGCGTACTTATTTCACGTAATAAGTAATCTGGCTGCCGCTACGGACATATGATTGCAAATAAAACGCTATGAACATAAAGTAAAGCATTTTGAATATGTCATAAAACGAAATCGTTTTATACCTAACTCCACGGAACAGGTCGTCCTCGGTGGACCCAAGGTTCGCGGGTTCAATCTCGACCGAGGTCGATGGATTTTTAAGGGTGATAAGAATCCGGAGCACCACTTCCTTCAGAGGGGAAGTAAAGCCGTCGGTCCCATGTCGTAGATTTACGGCATGTAAAAGAACCTTACGGGCATGAATAGAGATGTTTCGTAAGCAAAATTCAGCGGCCATTTCTCACCCAAGTCTCCTGAATGACTGCTAGATGGCTCTGGCAGTCATATCAGGATGAATAGAACTTGTGCAATCGGTGGACTGGTCACCCACTACAGAATGCACACTTCCAGACCAAGAAACCTCTGAAAAGAGGCCCCATGCTCCGCAAGGAGCGACAGGAAGTAACTAACTAACTAAACTAACCACGGAACAGGGTCGCGCTTTAGAGGAAGGTAGACACTCACATGGTCAAGAATTTCTCCGCTTCTGTTGAACCAGAACGTACACTTCTACGTACGTAAACCAACAAACTGCAGACAGTAGAATTCCTCTTCGTAGACCAGCGAAAACTTAACTGGCCAAAATATTTTTCGCTTTGCATGAGAAACCAAACGTTCACAACAGCCTGCCAAGGAATCCAGTTCTGAATCACTTGCAGCAGTCCAAACCATCACACCCTGCTTCTACATTACCGGTCACTGAATATGCATATCCAGCAAACGTAAATTTAGTGTACAAAGTTTTTCGCTATCTCAGATACGGTTTATGAAAAATTCTGGGTCTTGTATTTAATGTTGGTGCTCCAGATTAGTCCGTGTTCATTTCACACTGGTGACAATGTAATATGTTTGAGCATCAAGGTTAGAAAACCCATATTATGTTGCTCTACACAAATTAGGATGCACGTTTGGATTTATGTGACTTGTTCGTAATTCCTAGTTGGCATTTATTTCCAAATCACAACGCGTTGAATATCACGACTGGAATACTAACAAATTTATAAAGGCATGATTGCTCTTAATTAATTTGCGTTCACAAAAATAGGCAATCTATAGCGGAATTTGAATTAACGATCCTGTTAGAAATTTATAACCATCTCGTTACACGCTCACCTTACACACATGGTAATTCCAACACACACGACAGCTAGCTGTAGTGTAGCCAACAGTAGGTCTGCCGAAAAACAATTGCCCACTTATTAAGGTACCACGTAATTCACGCCTATAACAACATACGGCCGCCATTCTACAATAATATGAGGTAGAGGTCTCTGCGACGGGCTGATCACTCGTCCAGAGGAGTCCTACCGACTGTGGTGTGTCTAAAGTGTGTGATCATGAAACCTCGACGAAAACGAGGAGGCCCAGGCCCATATAGGGCTGTCGAACCATAGAAAAAAAAATTATGCCAGTCACACAAACGCCGTTCGCGACACTCGTTCAATTAGTGTATCTCATAATTCAGGCACCGATTAAAGGAAAAAAAATCTGGAAGGCAGAACTGAAGAAATAAAATTATGTTTTCGATAAGGAAATATCGTACCCTAAATATGTAACAAAACTCTAGCCTTCTTTACGTTAGCAGCCATCAGAGATTGTAGTAGTCACAAACAGGAGCCAAAGAATGCTTCAATATACACGGATATTTGCAGTGTCCACGTTTGTCTAAAATATTCAATGACCTACATGTACAAATCAGCAACTTTAACAGAACTGCGACTATCAAATTGAAGTGTCCGAGTATAGCCACAGTTGTCTCTCCAGAACTGTTAGAGATACCGACATTTATTTATTTTGACAAAGCTTGTATGTAAAAGCAAAAGACGTTTCACATACACAGAAACTGTTTTATCAGTGGATTATATGCTTCAGTTTCAGTAAAGACATTGCTAGCAAGTAGTTTTCCGTTTAAATTTAATGCAGTATGTACTGGTAAAAAAGTTTCATTATTGAAGGTTTAAACCTTCAATGCCAGCCTCGGTGCACTGTACGGATCTTTAATTCCTCACACGATTCCAGCCTCGGTGTAACGTACGTAACTGAATGCACAAGAAGGACAATATAAACGTAAAATACCTCTTTCCTGAGCAGTAGTTTGAATTTAAATACCAGCGTCATTAAAGATTGGATACCATTATATGTAACATGCTTTGACATCTGTCTGTTTATGTACGGCCTCCCTTAAAACATCTATTAATTACATTCCAAATTTAAAACGTGTAGTAACCTAGCAATGATATGTCCCTCTCAACAAACGTCAGAACCGTATATTCTTCTCTTGCCTATATTTCATATTTCAAATAAACTTAATTGGCGTACAGTTTGACTGAATCATTCATATAACGTAGAATTAGAAACAACGCATCGGCAAACAGACGGCGTGCCTTGCATTGCCATGACATCGATCTGACTGATAAAACAGCACACATATCCTTAGCACAATTCCATAACTGTGCAGTATGTACGAAACTGAATTAATTAATGTGCACGTTCATGGTCGTGAAGGAAATGCTGTAAATATCTTGGCTTAACGTGAAATGTAATGTAGGCAGTCACTAAGTAGTCTGCTATTGACATGTACTGCTGGTAGTTTGATATGATGGTTGTTGCTGTCACAAGTTGTGTACTGCCTGCAGTAGTGTCACTCAAGTTCGATATCAAAATTTACTACATATTTCATCTGGATTAATAGAAAGTTTGAAAGCATGAGGACTTTTATTAAAGCAAGTACAATTGTATTTTTAAGTGTAACACCCCGTTGTGATATGAACACAAGAAGGTACAAAGAGAGTATCGTCAGTCACAACAATCTTCGTATAATAAGTTAAAATTTATTAAGCTACATGTTTCGGCTCACCTATAAAAGGGCTATCATCAGGCAGTATGATAAAAGGGGCAAATTATGTGTTACATCTTTTCTAGTTTCAGTATTATCTGCGATGAGATCGCGATCAAAAAGATATTATCGTTACACAGGAGAACTTTCCTCGTAGTATTCTTGTATCTGTTGATCCATGAGACTTGACTGGCAGGAAATATTTTTTAAGTGTGACCTCCGTTGTGATATAAATATACAAAGGTAAGGAGACTACCGTCAATCATAACAATCTTCGTATAATAAGTTGAAATTTATTAAGCTACATGTTTCGTCTCATCTATAGATCAGCCATCATCAGACAATAAGATACAAAGGGAAAAATACACATGTGTTACATCTTGTCTAGATTTATTTGCATTGAGGTCTCAAATTATTATAAGAAGTTTGATATGCCTGACGATAATCTCCTTTCCTTTATGTTCAATTACGGAAAATATAATTATGTTTCTTCGAACTTTTTTTCAATGTACTAAAACTGACCAAAATGTACGTTCACAACCTTCATTATTCCCTAAAGAAACTATACTGGAAAACAAAATATTCTTTGTGTTATGGGTATACTCCATAATCTTACATAAACACTTAGTCACTGCTTTTAAGTCTCTGTATATTGATTTCCTGCATGCATCCTTTAAATAACTTAAAACTCAACTACAAAGTAGGCGGACGTTTAAACGCCTTATCTAACAAAAGGAATCTTGGGTTATTCTGATGTTAATTAAGTTTAGACTTTAAAAATGATGCATTACAACTATGCTATAATTTATTAAGTGATTTCACAGAGCAATAATCCTACCATTTGCAAAATTACTGCGTCTGTCCACATGTTGCTGCCTAGTGGGTACATGCTGGTGAACACACAGTTTTACGCACTGAATTCTTATGACGTGTAGTCTCCAACGAACAACGAAGCAGGCAATGCGGGAAAGAAGAAAGAAGAAATTATTAGGTGTATAGAGTTTCACATTCCACCATTGCTTTCTGGATAACTTTAAGTGATATGTCCCATAAACATAACATTTTGAACGAAAAAGTTGATCTCGTGTGCCTGCTGAAGAAAACTGAGGGATGTAAAAGCAGAAAAATCAGCTTCAATGCAGCTATACCACACTCGCGATCGAACAAGGTTCTGAATCACTTCTCTTCACCATTTTCCATTCCATAATCTATGTTAAAATGTAGTCCCCCACGCTCTTGTGGGTCTTTCAAGAGAATGCTTTCCAAAATATTCCCCTACAGATTACGTACGCATTACTTGTTCCCACAATCTGCACTCCTAGGTTTAATTATTCACTGAACAGTAGATGACACTTATTAAGCCTCTTCTTTAATTTGTATCCTAAGTTTCTGGCTGACATCACCCATTATGCTTTCAAATATTTTCCTCTCTCTTTGGTTGCAAACACTCATAATATTTTTCCTCCAAATAAAATGTCACGTTTGGTGCCCATATTAACCAACTGCCATATTAACGTTATGTGTAGCCTGATATTAATTATTTTGGAAAATGAATACGATGATAACAATGTTCTAACTGAATAACAAAAAATTATTTCTACAACGTATGTGTATCCTAGTTCATCACGAAACTCTTGCGAATGCTTTTCATAAAACACTGCAGTTAAATTTTGAAATCATCATTTCAAAATAGTCAATGACGCACTAGAGAGACTTTCCACGTGAAATATCTTTCTTGCCGTCGCTGGGTGGAAGCATTGGTCTATTTTATTGCAAATATAATGTAGTTTGACTATGTGCTGCAACTTCGTACCAGCTCGCTAATTAAGCTGACCACCCACTGCAGAGGAAAACACTGCATGGAATTTTAACTAAAATACTCTACACACACACACAAACATGCATATATGTACTGAGTAAAATGGGTCAAGCTGTACAGCTTGTCATATACGAGAGGTGCCACGTTCAAACCTCGATCTTGACATTACCAGCTGGACTGAAGAGTTTCATTGTTTTCTATAGTGATCCCGGACAAATGCTGTAATAGGACCTCAAACTGGGAGATTAACGCTTCTTTATATGAACAAAAAGTGTAAAATGATTTATCCTTCTCGTTCAATGAATAATAAACAAAAACAAAACAAAAATTAACCTATTGATCAGCGAACAACTACAAACACTTTGATAAAGATCCTGCATTGTAAAGTTTGTGCAGGCGAAATTCTGTACTATCAGACAATTCCAATGGCCCATTCTTTCATTTCGGTTGACTACTTACTATGAGCTCTTTGCATAAAGTGCACGAAGTGAACCGTGACATTGGCCTAATGTGCGTTTGCAGGCAAGTTTACTTTCAGAAACTCCTGTACAGATTTAAATAAAGTAATATTGAGGTTTCTATTGAAGGAGAAAATGGATTTATCTACTTAATATAAGCAGTAAATTACATGGAACTAAAATCCAAAGTCTCGTGGCATGGAAAAGTGGAACGTATAGATCTCTTTTTAAGGCGCCAAAGTTTCATATGAATATTCCTAATAAAGCAGGGAATATTAGTTTTTGTGTAACTCTATTAGACTAAATTTGGCGTAACCCATTTTATGTGCAATAAACTACACAGAAATCAACAAGGCCAGCACAATAATTACCATCGTAACAACCAACACGACATCCTATCACCTATGATTTTAGTAGATTTTTAAACCAATAGCAGTTTCATTCGTTACGTAGTGTCTTTAAAACTCTCACTCGGTTTGCTGGGCAATGCGCTTGGCAGTTCTTAAGAGTTCCGTAATTGTTTCTTATATCGACATTTTATTTTTCAAAGCTTTTTCCGTCACATTTCCTGATTCCAATCAAAATTAAAATAAAAAAATAGAGAAAAAATTTTACGATTGTAGTCTCACCAGATTGGGCACTGATCACTATGCATCGACCACGCTTTTGTGTTTTCTTTGTATGAGACAACCCAATAGTTTTACTTTACGACATCGCCATCTTTCTTTGCGTCGTCCATTTAGATGGCTGTACTCCTTCCTTTTATGTGTACTGGAAAGACAATTTATATAAAAGCCATGACAGGTTCGAGAACATTTTGTCACAGTCTGTTGCTGCTTTTGTTTTCTTACCTAGTTTACTACTGCCGGAAAGGTGAAATAAATACAAAAATCCTACTGGTTTCTGCACTACAATGAACTTACTTGGTACATTACAATTTCCTTACCCACGAATCGCAATCACTCTTGCAGAAAATTATAACACACCTATTCCTATATTACAGTAGGTCGTTTGTCATGTCTGTCGCAGAGACTGGGGGCTGTCAGGGAAAGTAGACGATTATTTCTTATCACATTTCTCACTCTATATCATCTGTCTAAAACACATACTATAATGTAAATTTACCTAAGAAACTTCTTCAGCTTATATAATGCCTTATAACAGAACTGCTCTATCCAAGCAAGAAGTGATGCATTATGTTACATCACAGATAAAGTTACTGAATCTATTGTAATACGGAAAGCTTTCCTCAACAATGCAAGTAGTGTATTGTTGTAGATATTTAAAATAAGGGTGGTAAAACTGAATTTAGTAATTACCTAGGAATATCATTTTTTCATCTACGTTCAGTTTTTAACTAACATTATTTTCTACAAGTTAACTCCATCTTTAGGCTAAATAGGTCTGTACCAGCAGCGTGGATTTCGACACAATATGTCAGCCTCCGATCAGATAATCTGCACTTGTTCAACACCTAAAGAAACTGGAATACAATGCAACAGGACAACACCTATTTACAGACTTCAAGAAAGCCCATAATTTGTTAGGAGTTAAATACTGTATAACATTATAGTTTTGTCATAACCGTGAAAAGTTAGGTTAGTTAAAATGTGCTGAATTGAAACGTAGACTGAATTCCAGGTAGGTAAATACGTGTCCGATGCATTTCCTTTCCAGAAACTTCTGAAAGAAGGGAATGTTTATCGCCATTGCTTTTTATCTTTGTTTCAAAATAAGTATATAGAAAGGTCAAAGGAAACCAGGGACTTAAACTTTTTGAGATACACCATCTTTAGATCTAAGCTGATGGTGTTAATTTACTCTGTAAGAACACAGGTATTATAAAGGGAAACACAAATTGTTTCAGTCGGTAGCCATGAAATCATTTCAGAAGTAAATTAGAAAGTTCATGTCTCACTACCAGAATGCCGTACAAAACCAAACATAAGGAACGTCTACAAACCCTTCAACAATGCAGAAACTTCCAAATATTTGATAACAATTACAAATCAAATTTGCGCGCAAAAAAAATTATATTAAAAGGAGATTACATTCAGCGAACCCTTGCCAGTATTTGGTCAAGAACCTTTTGTCTTTCCGTTTCCCTTGCTAGGATCTACATATTCAAGTACAGAGATCTGATCTATACTTATGCCTGTTGTTTTATTTGGGTGTCAAGCTTAGTCCCTCACAATGAGGGCAAAACTTAGGCTGAGGGTGTTAGAGAGAATAGGGTGCTGAGAAAGATATTTGGGCCTAAAATGAAATATAAAATGTTGTGTAACGACGAGTTTCATGATTTGTGCTCCTCACCAAATACTGTATTGTTAGGGTGATCAAAACAAGGAAATTAGATGGGTGGGGCATATAGCACGTACGCAGGAGAGGAGATATGTATTGAGGTTTTGGCGGGGAAAATTGAAGAAACGAGCTACTTTGAAGACTTACGCAAAGATTAGTGGATAATATTAAAAAGTTTCTTAAACAAACAGAACGGCATGCTTTCAGGATAAGGTAACTTTGCAGGACCTTCTAAACATGGTACTGGAACTTTGGGTTGAATAAAACTGAGGGTAATTTATCGCCCACATGAGAAACTATCAGTTTATCAAGAGGAAGTCTGTATGAGTACCATAAGGTTGGTTGCTTAGTTAATTAGACAGTCAATCAGTTAGTCTGTCAGTAAGTTAATTAGTTACTTGCTTATTTACTTTGTCAGCGGAGGTCTTTGAAGAACAGTTATTTAAAAATGACACGTATGTGAAGAGTGGCGTGCACAGCAGAAACTGATTACGTGTAGGCAAGTCAAATTTTAGAACTGAACCCATCCACGGGCTGACCACTTTGAATAACAAATTGCGTATACCTAGCCAGTGTTAATACATAAACGTAGGCAAGCCACGCTGCTAGCTATTTTTTTGAGGGCAGATTAAAGTTCTGTCACATAAATTTATATTCTGTAAATGCGCGTGGAAATGTTACACTATCTGACACCAATTGTTATTTCATCGTTATATTTATCTCTAGTCTTGTATAAAGCACTACTTAAATATTTAATACGTAATTAATCATATGTTTGACAAATATCACTTCCTTTTCTAAAATATTAATCCAAAGTCATCTAACGACGAATAAAACGTATCTAAAGCCTGTGATACAGCTACCGCATTGAATCGATTCCGGTTCGTGGAAATGATATAGCAACAGCCTAATAAAAATAACGCCAGAGGGAACTCCTACATATGAGCAGCCGACATAATTACACATTTCTACTTAACGCTACTACAGGACTTTTTATGGTACTTTCATGTCAGAGTAAAGGAAGGCACGGAACAATTTATTTCATTTCATTCCTCATATTTCTTCCCTTTATACATTCATTTTGTTTTTTAATACATTCTGCTACTTTTTCCTTTATCATTTTCTGTCACTTTACAGTTTCAAATTACATTCTATTTTTTTTACAGCCCAGATCTTCATTTTCTTAACGCAAGGGCAATAACTGTATACCTGCGAGTAGTTTTTATACAGAATAAGTGACAAACGGTCTTATGAAGACAATGTCCAAATTACTCAAGTCAAGTCGAGTCAGTGACATGAAAGATTCAACTAAAATGAGACAAAGTAAGATGCAGATAAATGTGTGTGAAAGAGATAAAGTGATGTGATGAGACAGTGCTTGCGATTTGTAACGTTCTAAACATGATATTGACCAATATTGAAGTATTCTGAAATATGACGCCATGTAGACTGTGAAATAGTCACCGACGTTTCGGAAAAGATTACTCTTTCTTACACTGAAGATGGAGGAAGCAAACCGACACGTAGGCGACTATTTAAGAATTGGCACAACTTCATTTCCCAGACGACTTGGATCTCTGTGACAATAAATGTTGTGCAGAAGCGTGATTACCGCAAGTTAAGGCACACATCTTTGTGCCCTCACAACATGCTTCTATCCCTAACCACGTAATCTTCAGCTAATCGTGTATTTAGAACTAATTAAGATTTACATAACACAATGTGTCTGAGAATGAAGTGATTAAGAGTGTTTCATGGAATATTCAGAATGTTAACTCATAGTCTGAACCCAGTCATATGACTGGATTTAAGCAGCTTCGAATAGGAGAAATAGTTTTTATGGCTAGAATTTTTTAATAATAATGCATTTATCATTCCCACCTTTGCTACAAAACCACTTTTAAATTTTATGTCGGGCTTTGTAATTACACAAGTTACA
Organism: Reticulitermes speratus; assembly: GCA_021186555.1. Lineage (NCBI taxonomy): Eukaryota > Metazoa > Arthropoda > Insecta > Blattodea > Rhinotermitidae > Reticulitermes > Reticulitermes speratus. The sequence continues at coordinate 17,050,748 of JAJKFL010000001.1, forward strand.
TTTCACTGGCCCGTTATGTATTCTGAAAAACCTACATTTTTGGCAGACATAAACACGAAAATGTGTGTTACTATTATACGATAGTGCACACCAAGAATATGCGACGTCACTGAGGTATATTTTAAATCACTTTTCTTCAGTACATTGGAACTCGATTCCTCTTGTCTTGCACACTTCTGTACTTTATATTACTCTTCTTTTTCTTATTACATCTGCATCAGATATTTCAGTTTCTTTATGAAGGCAGAAAAATTACACTAGAAATGAGGCATGCTGTTTTTGGACTGTATTCACCACGCTCTGGATAAGGTCAAAGGTCAGGCCCAGGTGGACACGTTAACGAAAGACCTCGAGTTCCTTAAAAGGAATTTTTTACTAGATGAGCAACTAACAGCTTCTCAGGAAGCAGCTTGATGAATGGTGTTACTAAGAGACTGAATTATTAAGTCACATAAAACAGAACGACCGGAGGTCCGCTGGGAAGACCTGATAGGCTTACTTTCTTCATCTCCCTGGCCATAAGAGCTCCTGTTTGCAGTTACTAATGTTTCTTTCTCTTGTTAAAAGGGAAGAGAAGTGAGAAAATGTCAACTCATATCCTTTCAGTAATAAGCTCTGAGCATAATTAATTTATATTACCGCCACGCTCTGCCTCTTTATTCGTGGCGCTGAGCCCCTACAGAGGCAGAACTGTACCGCCATGAGCATTTAGTGTTGAAAAATTCTAACGTAGCTTTCGTAGGGCTTGGTATTGATATTAGGTGTATCTCCTTGAGTAAGGAGAAGATTTGATTTCGTGGGACATATATGGAATTCGAAATATTATATGGAAAAGAATGGGGGCACGCGGCGGCGCGCTTTGTTGAGACACTGCACTACAAGCCGGAAGGCCGCGGGTTCGATTCCCGATGGAGTCACCGGAATTTTTCATTTACTTGATCCTTCCGGCCGCACTACGGCCCTGTGGTCGACTCAGACCCTAACACAAATGAGTACCAGGAATATTTCCTGGGGGTAAAGACGACCAGTACATAGGGCTAACCTTACCACCTTCACGTGCCGATTGCCTGGAAATCTGGGAGCCTCAACCTCCTGGAACCCTGGAGGCCTGTACTAGGATAGCTTTACCTTTATATGGAAGAGACTGACTCTGTAATGGAACTACTACTGAGATATTTGGAGTTCCCACAGCGTTGATGTTGAGAGTGTACAGTGGTTAGGCACGTACAGCCTTTATCTTCAAGGGTTAATCAGTTATTCTAGGATGTACCAACCCTTACAGAGGGAGGCACCAAGTTCTTTCGAAACGTCGGGTTCTTTTAAATTACGCATTACCCAGCGTCATATCTCAGAATATCAGAGCCCTCAGCGCGTAAGTTGGTATGGCGCTAACAATTTCTGATTTTCGAAACAAGCTTCGTTACTGAACCCCATTCCGACAGGCTTAAATCCGGTTCAAATCTTCACCAACTATTTGTTAAATTACACTTTAATATTATTCTCAGCTTCGATTAAACAGATTATTATTTCACAGGAAAACATATATTCAAATTCTGTCCCTCTATTTATGTGAGAAAAACATCTAGATATGCGGCTGCATACGAATTGACGCAACGCTAATCACACAGGTTACGAAGAATCCAAACAGAAGCGCGTTCATACTTCACATGTCTGCTCCATGTTAAGACTGCAGTACACGGCCTTGTAAACCGAGGAGAGACAAGCTAACTGTCACGGTTGTAGTGTGCGATAATGATTTACATGTCGCATACTCAATGGATTATGATATTGACATATACGCCGGAAATTGAGAGAAGAATATGGGATGTTGTCCCACTGAACTGCTGTTGGAACGGCAAAGGAAATGTTTACACGCTCACGAAAATCTGAGTGCAGGCAATCATTCGCTGCACAGATGGGATTACTAGAAGCAGGGTGCCTTACAGTGTTTTAGCCACTGTCAATCTTCAAAATGTCTGACAACACCAGTACAGTGGCCACTTTATTCTAGCCTTTCATAAATGTTCAGATGATGATTGTGTTTATACTAACGTAATAAAGAAAACATTTTCCTTGTGCACTCCATGAAGTTAAAAGGGGGAGTGGAGGTAAAGCCCCACTCATTCTTAACATCGACACTGTAAAGAGGTAAGGAGCTTCACAATCCGGCCGCCTTACCCAGGATAAATTGTCTATGGTGTCGTTTAAATAGGAGGATGGATGAATTCTATAGACGGATTGAACTTTTGGAGCAGTGAAAAATCTCTTAACGCCGCCAGGAACAGAACAATTCGCAAACGGCCGCCCATACCGCAGCCCAGGTGCTAAGCCTACTGGTTCAAACATTTGCGTAGTTACATTTAACATTCAATATCTCTCAAAATTTCCTGCTCTTCCTTAATTTGTTTGCGTTTTTACGTTTGTTTGCTTGGATCTGTCCTTCTTTATTTCCCACTTACCAATTCTGCAATTTCTTCCTTCTATTCTTTTAGACGTCGCCAGTACAGTTTCACACCTCCACACGTTCATCACTCGAGGTTTAGTTTTCATAGACTCTGAAATGGTTGCTCTGCAGATAATTAAAGAGAGTTCTGCAGCTGCAGACGCAGTACTTCACACATCGTCTGCATGTGACTTTGTGGTTGCAGACTGACGTGTTTAAGCGGAACTTTCTCTAGATAAATTGATGTTCCTATAGTGTATTCATTTCAAGACACGCCTCATTACGTTTCAGGCATGTTTTTGGCTGACAGGTCAACGGCTCCCACAGGCGATAATGTTCTTCTCTTCAAAAGATCTTCGTTACCACAGACAAGACTGTCAATCACACGAAGTGGACGTAACAGTCTAGGTCTCTCGGAAATATTCCTCTTCTACTACTACCGACATGATACCTTCGAAGTCCCCACCGAAGCCACGTTTTTAATCTTGTTACGGGAAATATGTTTATATATAGAAGATAGACCTTTATTAGTATTCCAAGTCACACCTTCTGAACCTCCACTTACCCGCCTTCATTATTAATTTCAGCAGAATGGCAGACAGAAAGACAGCCAGACAGACACTATTATATATCACTACTACTACTTCTTCTTCTTTCACTACCTACTACTACTGCTGCTACTACTACAACCACCACCACTGCTACTATTACTACTGCTACTATTACTACTGCTACTACTACTACTACAACCACCACCACTGCTACTATTACTACTGCTACTACTACTACTACTACTACAAGCACCACCACCACTGCTACTGCTACTACTACTACTACTACTGCTACTACTACTACTACTACTACTACTACTACTACTACTACTACTACTGCTACTACTACTACAACCACCACCACCACTGATACTGCTGCTACTGTTTACTGTGCCAGACACCAGACTTCCGCCGTGGTGTGGCTGTGGCCTTCGCTCTGCTATGTTGCGCGGCCTAGGTCGGTAGATGGTTACGACGTCTGGGGAAGACGTAAAAGGTAAAGACACAGTTCACACTACAACAGGCCATAAAGGCCCAGAGGGGGAGTAGAGGTATCCGTCCTATATTCAAGGGTCACCTAGGTGGTGGTTGTGGTAGCAGTAGTAATAGTTGTTGTAGTAGTAGTGGTGTTGTATCCCGGCTCGTGCCCGGAGCCCTGCGACGACGTATCGTGGATGTTGTCGTGCTCGGCGAAGGCCCTCTGTAGCGAGCTCAGGCAGGAACGTCGAATAAGTGGTGGTGGCCGTGAAGTGTTTAGCAAGGAAAAGAGCTGTTTCCTTTAAAATGCTTTATTTCCAGAGACTTGAGGTTCCAGTTTAGTACCCGGGAGGGTCAGGCCCAGTGTGACGAGTCGCGAGCAAGGCCGCCCACGGCCTGCGTTCCTTGATGCGTAATCGTCACCACAGCAGACAAGAAGACAAGAGAAGAGATTGTGGGGCGCAACCCACTGGTATATATCTCGTGCGCTGGGCGTGGCCCCCTCCAAAGAAATCACTCGTCACGAGTTACATATTCATATTTCTTTCTCGTTAATTCCCCCAAAAGCAATGTCCAGAACTGACTCACACTGGCGTGAGTAGGCCGACCCTTGAACGGTCCGGGGTTCACCCGACCAAGTCAGTCTCATGTGATGCTGAGGCAAGGAGGAATTATCGAGTTACATGTTTGTACATTTCAAAACTCTTATAGCAAAATATACCCAAAACAACCTTAACTTAATAGCACTTTAACAAAATAATCATATACATTTGCCATATATAACACCTCCCCCCATTAATTATAAGGTCAATTTACACTTCAATTGAACTTGACTCTAAAAATAGGATTTAACTGTTCTTGGTCTAAGGGACCTTCCAGTTGGGGTTTCCTCTTCCAAGGATTGAGTGGATTCGTGGAGTGGGATAGCTTCAGGTCTCGCAGCTAAACTTTCTTTACTGGTTTTAACAGTTCTGCTTGCAGGGTTTCCTAACCCACTGGAGTCTGCTAGGGGTGTTATCTCCCTGACTGGTGCAGGTAGTGCTTTAGGTAGGCTGGTACGTCGCCAGCGGTGTCGAATGCATGTACGTAGCTTATACAGGACATACATTACAATTATTAAAAGAATAATATACATTTGCCATATATAACAGTGGTAATAGTAGTAATAGTAGTAGTAATAGTAATGGTAGCTGTCTTAACCGATGAAGTTGGACAGTACTTTGTAGGGTATTTGGAAGGTAAACGATTGTAACCTCAACAATGAGACCGACTGCCATGAGTCTTTATGACCTTGCTTCTTCTGTCAAGGCGAAAACAGATATAAATATCAAGAATAAATTACGAACATTTAAATCGAACGTGTGTGAAGAACTGTGCTCTTAAACTGACACACATACTGTACTTGTCCAACGTCTCTTACAACAAACTACACAGACCTGTTCACTGAACGCGCCTTTGTAAAACCTGTACTACTGATGTCCTGTCACTAAAGAAGTCCATGCAAACAAGCATATGATAACTAGGAAAGGGTCGTACTTACGAAGAGTGTATAGAGGACTGAATATTAACATATTTTAGATTCTGATGCATCATTCGTCTGGAAGAATTGACGAAATCTGCGAAAATCGCAGCGAAGTCGTTCTATCCAGGACAGAACAACGCGTGTATCCGAAACGAAAGAAGCGAAAAAGCGCGATACAAACTTTGGAAATCACAAATATAGAATTAGATCTCATTTTGTAATGCTATACTACTTTTCTTACACCCGAAGGCTAGAAAGATTATCCGTATATATATATATATAGTGTGTGTGTGCGTGCGTGTGTATACAGGCACATATTCCCCACACCACCGAACTGCGGAACCAAATCAGTTATTCTCATTCTGACTTCTGTTGCTATGGGAACGCAGATCGGAAAAGCAATGATTTTAGCTCAAAGGCAAATCCTAATTAACCAGCCATATCTGATAGGGGTTCTCGCTACTAACAGTCTGTTTAATATATTATGAAATTTTAATAATTCCGTACTTCTCTCATGTCATAATGAAAACTCCCATCTAAATATAATCCTCTTTCATTAATGCTGTAATTTGAAACAGTACTATCAAGTTACATATGTTTCTACGAAAGTCGCATTACCCCTTCTTCGTCTCCTCTGAATCACATTCGTTTAATGATGCCTCCCTAGGAAAGGATATTGTTCTGTTCTTTTATTCTGTGATTTCATTCCTTTGTTCTCTTCATGGTATGACCTCTTATGTATTTGGTACCAAGCGTATTGTCCATTATCTGTATTAAGATTAAATCGATTTGACACTACATAGTAAAACGAGAGTTTGTCAATAGTGGTTAATGAAAACATTAGTATCGGAGACTGCTCCTTAGGAAATACAGAGGTCACAGGGCGAAGCTCATATACCAGGCCACGGTATCCTCATGTCTTCTACAAAATCTGCTTAACGTGATGCACAGACACTGAGCTAGCATTCCTTCTTGTCCATATTCTGTGACACTGTATCAGTTTCCTGCAGAAGCTGTTAAAACACAGCCAATTAAATAGTTAGACATAAGCTGGGCAACCGTGCCTTCGTTTCCAGTAGGGTGAGGAATTCTCTCATTTGTCATCGTACCTGTACCTGTATTGGCTCTGTGACTCACAGAGTCTCTTATCCACAGGGCAGCGGCAGCCATTTCTCCTGGGCGAAGTGTCTAAGCATGGTGAAGCTTATAGTATGCGGAAGCATAGCTTCGCTTCCTCATACATCTCAAGTGCGTCATGGCATATGCGCAGTAGCGCTGACATGTACTTCCAGGGACACATGTACTGTACTTGTATACAGAAAAATTATTAAATGTTCTTTCCGGCAGTCTGTTTTATATTCAAAGTAAGGACACAAGTTAAAGCAAATTTACATCAAGAATTTTTCTAAGAATATTTCATTAGGATTAAAACGTAGAGTGTATCTTATTTTCCATTAATATAAGCAGCATTATTCACCAATTAGGAACGAAAACAATATGTTCACAAGAAGAAAAAGGAGGAATAAAAAGTATCAAGTCTGTTATAAGAGAAAATAATAACAAGAAAACAAATATTATTTTATTATTCCGCTTGAGTCCATTTGAAATTCAACCTGCAGCTCTATCAGATTCACAACACGTGTTCGGGAGCCATCTCTTTTCAATTCCAAATTTCAATTACTTCAAGTCCTTGTGTACATTTTATTTTCTTTCTGAAAGCTAATTACATTTCTTCTTCCTTCTCTCATCCTGGTATCCACGGCCAGACAGTGATTTACCGTAGAGATTTGCATTCAAAGATTAGTTAGGCGGAGAGGGTCTCACTGGAAATTAATTTAATGGCAGAAGCGGAAATTCGACGTAACGTTTAAGTTTATCAGAACACGCCAATCTTTCTCAAGAGGTATGAAAAGAAACTAATGCCAGGCCATACCTAACAATCTACCTAACACACTGTTATTGGAAAGGCAAATTCAATCACAGGTACCGAATGTTGTCATTGGACACTATACAAAACCACATTCCATCCCCAAAACCTACCCGCCTCAGACCCTTCTTAACGCTTTTCTCCAAGACATTCACTACCAAATTCTGTAAGTCTCCCTTATCTTGTTCGTTATATGTGCGTGCCCAGTGAATTACTTCGTGCTAGGTGGCACTAGCCCATCTAGCCCAAAATAATGTACTAAGTGAATAAACCACTAAGTTTCTTGTTACGTAATATACAGTGGCCTAGGTATATATTCCTTAATTACGTAATCCTTGCTATATTCTTATACTGTCCCACACATTGCTATAAATAGTTTACCTTTTATTCCGACTGAGCCATTACAAAGCTTACTTTATGTAACACACTTTTCAAAGTTGCAATGTTTTCGGTGATGCTTTGCCATACATACAACAGTACAGGGCAGAACATATGGGTTGAATTAAGGTTTACAACTTCCACTTGAGAGACTTTTCAGTACCGAGTATATCCTATATGTAACTCAACACGGTAATTGTAGTGGGACAGACACATACAGCATCAGATTTACATCTTCCGTAACTGAAAGTTTCTTTGATTTTCGTCAGTCTCTTATGCAAATGTTGGGATAATGCCCCCAAATTAGGCCACTGCTGCATCCGTCCGTATCCGTTATACTCGACTGTCCAATTAAGTAATTGTCACAACATTCGACGCTACGCATTCTAACCTACTAAGAGCGTCGTTAAGTAAAAAAGTAAAATAAACAAAAATCGTGACACAAGTATTAAAAAGAAAGAGCTGCAAAAAGTGTAAACGAACTTACAAGGCGGTTTACCCTTTTATTAGGGGTTTCAGTGAATTTCATTCCTTAATTTTGTAGTCTGTCCAGCGACGCCAACGTAGTCTCTCTTCTTTTCCTTAAGGTCATCCAGTAAATGCTTACGTCTTCTTCCTCGTCTTCTGGTCCCTTCTATCTTTCCTTCAATAACGTGTATTAGAAGGCAGTTCATACGCAAGATGCGACCAAACCATTTAACCTTCCTTCGTTGTATTGTATATACCGGTAGGATGGTCTTTTCTTCCTTGACTCTTTGTAACAATGCGTTATTCTTCTCCATTTATAAGAAATAAACGAGTGTTAATAGGAATGTGTTTAAAAATAATTTATAACTCAGGACGTTGCCGCTAACGATAACTCTTTTGACTTATATTCAGAAAACTGCCGGTTCGAATTCAGATCGGAATATTAAATGCCCAAGTTAGCCTATGGGTTTCCTCAGTCACGCCACACAAATGTTTGTGTAGGATCTCAATTCGACCTTGATTCTCCGTATTAAATTCTTTCCTTTTGATCACTCCCCAGTCCGACGTACCGACTGCGTCGGTAAAAAATAAAATAAATAAATTACTTCAGATTAATGAGGTAATATGAACTACAGAAAACCCCTTTAAAATATTCGTGCATTACTTAGATATACTGCACCACTACTGCGTTATAACTGTAATTAAATTTACCAGTAATCATAATGAGAACGTATTTACAAAACAAATCAGAAATATTTAGGAAATTTGTTTCTTTCGCGGTAGGTTTTAGATATTTTGGCAGACATTATACTTCGCTTTCCCTTGTTTTGTCTGCAATCACTCTGAATTCTTGTGCGCATCACAGCCTGAACACCGTGCCAGCAAAACGGAACGTACACTGGTCGATTGCGCCCGACGAGCAGACGACTCAGCCTTTCCAACATTGCCAGCAGAGCGAATGAGTTCACGCGAACGAGCTTCCAAATTTGGATTCCTCTGCCAATTGATTACATTTCCTTTTGCTAACCCTTTGAAGCATAAATTTCAAGTACGTAAAATCTTAAAAGCTAGTTACTAACTAACAGAAAACACACATATATCTCATTTACATCGACCACACGGTCAATACTGTTTAGGGGGCAAAATGCCATCAGTTCTCACAATCACATGTAATCCATAAATATCCGGTGTGGGAAAAATGAGGAGTTATTTATTGAAATAGTTGGTGTACATGATTACTAAAGGGGCACGTGGTGGCGCAGTTGGTTGAGGCACTGCGCTACAAGCCGGAAAGTCGCGGGTTCGATTCCCGATGGTGTCATTGGAATTTTTCATTGACATAATCGTTTCGGTCGCACTAAGGCCCTGGGGTCGACTCAGCCTCTAACAGAAATGCGTACCAGAAATCTTTCCTGGGGGGTAAAGGCGGCCGGTGCGTAGGGCTGACAACCTTACCACCTTCATGTGCCGATTGTCTAGAAATCTGGGAGCCTCAACCTCCTGGAACCCTAAGGGCCTGTCCAGGCCTGTAATGGGGTTGCTTTTACATGATTATTAATATCAAAGAGTTTTTGTAACAAATCGTAAGTGGTTCTCAAAGTTTTAAGCAATGAACGTGAAGTGAGATATAAGCTATGGCCTCCAGTTATGCAGTGGTCACGGCAACGCAAATAATAGGCAGTGTTCTGTTTATTCACATTGCACATCTCAGGGCTCACGTCTCATGCAATTGCCTGTACATAATTTGCTAACCGGTCTAATTCAGTTTACTTTCCACAGCTACTGTGTAGGTGTGGAAATGGAATTGCAACAGGTATAAATTAACTTACAAAGCAATGAGGTGTAAAGGAGTAGCAAAGACTGCATATAAAAAATATATGAACTCCAAAATGGGGACCATAAAATATAACTTGCAGCTGATTTGGCTATGCTTTATCGGTTTGCCGTTGCTGGTATGCAGTCTGACAGGGACAATTTCAGCCCCTAATTAAATCTGACGCTACACTGTTTACCCCTTCCCCCACAATGTAACAGTTGTGTACTGTGAGAGATATACAGTTATATGCATTTGTGTCGTCATCATTTCATTTTCATCATTCAACCGGAAAATAACTTTTGCCACAGCAGTAGTGAGAGGCTAGGCCCTGACATGAATATACAGATATTCTGATACTACGGTGGATTTTACGTGTATAGGTATATATTCTAGTAACTGTAATAACGCTGCGCGAGATATCCTACACAGATAGGAATAATCAGTGAACCATATTTATCCAAAACCTGAAAAGTCAAACTCTCCTCCCCTCTCCCGTCAGCTGCCATCACACTGCCACCCACCGCAACTTGTTTTGCTGACTCAGTTTCATAAAACGTGGTACTAGAAATCACACACAAATATAGTTTCTATTGCATTCACGATCAGCGGTGGTGTATATTTTATACTTCTGTGCCTATGTGTTTCGTTCAATTTTGTTCAGTTGTACAGCAGGCTACTTAGTAACACGTGCGTAAATCAAAGCCGCGAAAACTTACATTTCCGATTCCAAACACACAGGACTTCCACACACATTTCCTTTACGAATTTTCGCCAATCACTCTGCAGATACAAATCATTTTTGACAGCTCTAATTTACACTAAAGCATTGGGTCATAAAATCTGTTACAAACATAATTATTTTTTGCATTTCCATTTCCTGTCTGACACTATCAGTAAATATTAAAGTACAAATCTTCCTACTCGGACTCTTGACCCACGAAAATGGGACCGATACTTTGTTCCGAAACGTCGGTAAACAATTACCACACGACGCCGCGTAATATCCCTGGAGAGCGCAGATCTCAAATTTTCAACTGTTAATAGGCTATGTGGCTGTTAAAGTTTTGCTACCGCCGTCAGGGAATAACACCGTTTAAAAATGTATGAAAACAGAATAAGAAAGAGATTGTTTGTATACAAATGAAGCAAATATAGATGTAGAAAACTGGAGATTTTCCCCCATGACGCAACAGCCCCTAGTGGGCCAGGGCCTCCTTATTAGCGAGGCTTCATGATCAAACCCAGTTAGACACACCACACTCGATAGGACTCCTCTGGACAAGTGATCAGTCTGATGCAGAGACCTCTACCTGACAACACACAAAACTACAAGGGAAGATCTCCATGTCCCCGGCGGAATTTGAACCCGCAATCCCAGCAAGCGAGTGGCCGCAGATACACGCCTTAGACCGCGCGGCCACTGGGATCGGTTGAAAGGTGGAGATAAACTGTTTAATAGCAAGCTTCATAACCTGAATTATTCAACTGATATTACTTTAATAATTAAATTAGGGCGATGAGAGAAGTGGGACATGTAGAACGCACTGGAGACATAATTTAATAGAAACCTTAGTCGGACAAGCCAAGCAGAAGAAACCAATAAGTAACGACAGAGATAATGGCGGGATAATATTAAATTTAATCATAAGGAAATAATCCGTGAGCAAGTGGACTATATTCAAGTGACACATGACAGGTTACAGTGGCCGGCTCTTGCGATAATTGTGTTTAAGCTTCGAATTTCATAAACGTCTAAGCGGCTACTAGTTTCAGCAGAAGTATTGTGTTGGTTTCTTGTAATATAGTCCTTATCCAAAACAAGGTTACTAGTGATTTTATCTTAAGTGACATAAGGTTACACGACGGAGAAGGATATGGGAAGATCCTAAATTGTACGCGTAGGAGTTTGGAAGGGGCCGTTTCTATTATTTCATATTCATATCCCGATGTTATCAGGAAACTACGACTTAATTATTCTGTTCTGTATTGAGACAGCTGTAGGAACCATGTGTGTGAGATTCCAAATAATTTCCCGAGGTATTCGATATCTTGGGGACACTAACCGATAACACGTGTATGTTTATTTGGCTCAGTGGACCGATACATAGGTCATGGAAGTAATACAGCCGTAGGTAACGTGGACAAACATACAGCTAAACGTGACGTGGCAGTGACTAAAGACTTACAACCTAAATTGAGTAATACGGTGATGTTCGCTATTCGCGAAATAAGCAGATATTATTTATTATTATAATAAAACTGTGCAATAAGAAGTTTAAACGACACGTGTTCTTCGTATTAAAACAAATTTTCTGGATTATTATTCTTCTTTAACATGTGGTGCAAAGGAACAAAAGAAGGGCACCAAACGCTTGTTTACTTGCAATTAAAATGCTTTTGACGGACAACAAAAAAAAACAGCTTACTGTAGCTAAAGTGTAAACTAAATTCCGTCAGAAAATGTAAACGGGGCTTCTAATATTTCAAATGTTTTTCTTAAGTTGGTACATATGCAAAACCAATTAACCTATTACAACTATTTAGCAATTATATTAATTTGATGAGGAGAATTTACAAAATTACCGAAAAGAATTGATAAAAAATCTGTCATAGTACAGTATAAAACCTAAAGCACATTTAACTGTTGATATAAATAAACACACAGACGACGAATAAAAATCAGCAGCAAAATAATATTACAACTATATTTAATAAAAAATCTGAAAATGTTTAAAAATGTAACATCTATTGAAGACACAGAGTTTATAGATAGCAATCAGATTCATGGCGATACTACTAAACATGTAAAGATAAAATTATTATTTTCGAAACTTCTTACATTAAAGTCTTTCTAAAAATATAAAAATCGGAAATACAAACCAAACATTTTGTTACTAAATGTTACTTTTATTGTATACAACAATCGAAAATACAGGTGTTGGAATGGAAGTAATCTATAAAGGATTTGAAATATATATTTATTTGGTTAGTTATTGGGTCGACACTTCGGCACTGTCCACAGTTCGGACTTCGTAGTCTCCAATATTCTGATGCTCAGTGACTAAGAATTTTAAAGGGATGTGGAAGGAAACGAACTTTGCCTAATTTTGTGCAATATCGCGGAAGTCTCCGGCCCAGTATTTGAACCTTCGAATTCTGTGTTCCAAAACAGAATAGGATGCGACGTTACATAATCTGAAATAAGAAGGATGTAACCGGTCGCAACAGAGGGTATTCTACTACATAAAGAATAACTTCCATATAAGCCTATTATTATTATTAGGATGTAGAGCTCTAAGAGGACTAAAATAGGACAGGGGACAAAATAATTTATAACAATTCTTCATACGGAAAAGTCTTGGACGACATCCGGTTGGAAAATGAAGAACGGAATGAGATACTCTCTTAGGAAGATGGTTAGGCTCGAAGGCGAATGGAACTGCCTTAGGAGACTTTATTTCTGGGATTTGATATTAGCGATGTTGACATTTCCATCTGTTTTAACTCCGTGTTTTTTAGATATTTGGTGACTCAGAACTGACCAGCAGTATTGTCTGTAACTACACAGAAGAACGCTGAGAAATATGCTGCTGGCAGGATTTGAATCCGACGTAGAACATTTTGAGCGTTTTAAGAAGACGAAGCAGCTGTTTGGCCATCGCATTTGTAGAACCAAGTGAAAGAGACGCTATTGAAATGGAACATGCTTCTAGAACTTCGAAATAATTTTTTCCTTCTTGAGTTTTCCAGAAATGTTCGTAATACATTTATGCCTTTCTTATTCTACGTCCTCGTTCTACGTTATTATGCCCATCTCATTTACCTTCATTTAAGGACCTTACCAAGGTTACAGGACTACAAACATTATTCTAAGCTCCTGATTAGGTCACTGCGCGCTCATCTGTTACCTTAGCTCATCCTAATACAAATACTGTAATCAGCAGGCTCTTAGACTATTAAACTGCTGGTAATACGAGCAGCAGTACCATTCCAGTGGAGTTGTCTCTATGGATGCCGTTAAGGCATACGTGGGGAGTGAAGGTATAGATATAGATATAGATATATATATTCATAAGCTCGGCACCAACCGAAGGTGAAAGGCAAACTTCATGACCCGTTCGCTTTACCCACGGTGAAATAACCACCCCCCCTCCCCCTATCCTTTTAAAAGGAGGCTGACTGGGCACCAAAATCAGTCTGGACGTGTTTGAGAAGAGAAAAATCTCTTATCTCTGCGGGGATTCAAAATACATTTCCTCGGACTTCCAGCCCGTAGCCTAGGCACTTCACCGACTTAACTAACAGCAGCAGCAGCAGCAGTAGTAGTAGTAGTGGTAGCAGTAGTAGCAGCAGTAGTGCAGTAGCAGTAGCAGTAGTAGTAATAACAGCAGCAACAGTAGTAGTGGTAGTAGTAGTAGTTGTTGTTTTTGTCGTAGTCGCAGTAGTAGTGGTAATCTCTCCTGTACTATTATAAAACTGAAAAAATTACACAGCAATGTTCCGCGCTTTTAACTCTTCAAGTAAGGTCACGATACACTAAGATACACGAGAAATTGGTGGAATGAGAAGGGAAACAATAAATACGTACAGAATGTTGGTGGGTAAACCTTTAGGGACAACATCACGTTGAGACCTACGCAGAGATATTACGATAACAGAACGTGTTTCTCTTCCTCTCTCCGCACCCCAGAAATGTGTTTGAGAGTAGTGAGATGTCACAATTTTGTAACAGAGTAAACTGGTTGAAAATTCGTAGGCAATTCTTCATTTTATGCGGTTTCACAAAATCAGCTGCCGTCGGACACCTAAAATTGAGTTGTTGTTAAAATAATATTATTACTTGCAAACGTCTTCTTTACTTAGCAACCATATGTGCGGAGACTGCGTATGCTAGCCTTTACGAAACACGACACGAAGTAATGAAGGGGTACATTATTTACTTCAGAGCTTATGACTGTGAAATTTTGAGGTTCTCGCGGCAACTTTTCAGGTAGATAACTGCCTTCTGGAATCGGGTGCCCTGTAGTACGATGTGTACCGACAAGCCAGAGGAATCTGCTGTCTCCTTCATCAGTAAAAATGAGGCGCCGTGTTGATACAGGCAGCATGTTCGCCTGAAGTGCCTTTAGACCGCGTCACATCGCAGAACCCAGAATCTTTACAATTACGGTTAGTGTCACTTCCGGTGAACTCAAGTATGAAAAGTTTGGAAACTTTAAAGTTTGTCGGTCTTAAAGGAATTCCTTGTCGCATAAGAGAAGGATGTTCAGGTAAAGTTTATCCCTGTGTTAATTTGCATTCTTAGCCTCAGCCAAAACATTGAAAATCTCGCCTCGTTTTGGAAGCCAATTCTGTATTCCCAGTCTTAACTAGAAATCTATATGCATACCGTAGGACATTACTGACTGATGGAGACACGCAAAATGAGTAAATAATTTCGTAACTCACAGAAATGGAAACTGGGCATTATTATTGTGATACACACAAATCGATAGAAACATCTGAGGGTTTCCTATGAACCCAACAGGCGCTCAATATAAAGGCCACAAAACACAAGTCAGAAGTCGAGTCGGTATTCTATTTCTTGCCAGACATTTACCATTTTTTTTCTGGTAACTTTTCGCCTGCTTCAGTAATCCTGCCCTCCCGTTCAGAAATGTTTCTTGTCAAATGTAGCACAACCCGGATATCCTTCTTACACGATGACCGCGGGAAGCAGGAGCCGCAAATATCATCTGCAGCACCACATCCCATATCTCGCTGCAGTAAAGTGATATTCAGAAATGTCCGTACCTCCAGATGGAAGTGAGAAGATGCGCAGTCTTGCTGGAAGATTAAATTAATGGAATATTCATGAAGTTATCATGTCTTGGGAAATAGTGACACTCATTGTTATTTATGCGAAAAAGAGGGGAGGGCACAATTTTTCGGACTTCAAACGGCACAAAACACATTAAATTTTGTAAACTTAAGTTCCTGCTTGATGTCATAGTAAGGACGCTTAGAAGCCAACGACAATGCTGTGCCTGCTGAGTTTGCCGTTCGAGAGATATTACCTCGTCACTGAATAACTAGTGCAGCTACCTCGGCAGACACTTGTTCTTTCTCTTGGAAGTCACAGCAGAGCTCGAGAAGCTTACCTTTGTCATTTGGTTTTAAAGCGCTCAATAACTATAACTTTGAAGTTTTAGTTTCTGGAAAACTTGCCAGAACTTAGTTTGAGGCGAATTCATCTCACCGCTGTTATGTTGACTTTTGTCGGCTGTGGTGAAAGGTTTCCTTTACACTTTGCTGTCTTTCATTAGTGATGCATGGGTAAAGTGGACTGATCCTTTGCAGATGAACCTTCGTTCTCACACTGCTTAAAGCAGGTGTAAAGTGACTTACTTTGTGGTGGGTCTTCCTGAAGCATCTATAAAACTCACGTTAAATTCTACACATTTGTGTGCCACAGATAGTGTTTCCGCATTTGGGATAAATAAAAATACATTATACTAAAAAATAAACAATTTTATAACATGTGGGTCCCTGGCGGATAAGGAGGCATTAATTTCTGGTGCGGATGTAACAAAAACATTCACGACTTTGTCTATGGATTGGTACACCACGAGCAGGTTTACTTCGTCACAAAAGTCTGAATATGTTTACTTCTTTGTGAAATGCCCTGTAGGCTATATATATCCTCAAAAATTCTCCAAAGCACTGCTGTGGAAGAGAATTTCTCTTCAGAAGTCTAGAGTCACTGAGGTTGTCAAGACAGTATCCGCATTGGTGAAAGCCGTGCCTTCGAATTCCATAAATGGCGGAAATTTCTTCGCTACCTAAGCAACGGTCAGAATCTCAAGAATGATTGTCTTGCATGGAACTAGTAGTTAGCTTCACCCCATATTGAATCACATATTCTTATACAATACAACAAGGCCGATTTTAAGCCCTGTTGTGTACCTGAAAACGGGGCCGTAAATGAACAAGGCGTATATAAAAATTAATATTCCCATCGGATAAGAGAAAAGATCTAATCAAAGTAAATAAGCCAGCCAAAGAGCGTTAAACTGAAAATGAGAGGGCATAAATTAAACTGTGGTGTAAATTGTTAAAGGGCTTTAAAGCGAAAAGGCATAAAACAAAAGAGCGTAAAACAAGTCCTCGGTGTATAAATTATGTGAGTTGCGTCACTCTACTACGAAGATCGTTCCGACAGAAATGTCTAATTACATGTGTTAGTTAGCACGCCGACTGCAGACTTGCGGCTGAGAATTGCATGCGGCCCCAAGTATACGACCGCAGAATTACCATATGAATAGAGAAACCCACTTGTTTGTTTGTTTTGTGGGTTTCGTTCGTCGAGATAACCAAGCACAGCATTCACTGATGTTCTAGGCAAATCTCCTTAAAACGGAAATGTTTCCTGAACAGCAACGCAATCTGGGCCGGCGAAGATACAGTAAACTGTTCAGTTCAAGTCTAGACAGAGCAAGTTCAGCGATAACATGCAGCACTGGTATTCTAGTTGTCGTGTGTGGCATATACGTTACGTTTGCTTAGAAATAAAACCAAATTTCGAAACGTCTGAAACCAGAACGTTTCGGTACATATAGATACAACTTACAGTAAATTTTAGTGACACTAACTTTCAACAAGAGCTTACACACTTTTCACAGTCGTGGCGTAGCAGCGCCTTGTTTTACTCGAACTGGCACTTGCAAGTGTGTAAACTATGGAGGGAATTTCACTACAATCCCTCGAAGATTATTAAGCGAAGTCTGGAGTTCTCAAGGATTTGTCGATAGAGATTCAAGTATTCTTGGATGTTATTTCGTGTCGAATGGTAAATATTTACATACGCTTGGAAGAAGCGTCGGAACGGTCTGCCAGTCGACGAGGCGTAACATCCCAGAAGATTTGAATCTTCATCATTACGCGTTCTTGGTGTGACAAGCATTTTCTACACAGGTAAGTAATTTAGAATGAGAAATATAACTATGCTCTTTCTCACGTTTGGTTTTTGTTACCTACAGTGTGATAAATAAAAGTCACCACCTGCTCACCACCACGCGTTTCATTTTTCAGCATTTAGACACACGTAACATATGGCTAACCAAGTGCGTGGCACATAGTTCTTGAAAAGCTCACATTGTCAAAAATGTTCAAACCTCGACGTTTCATTTTCATTTCGCAACAGCCGACGTTGCATGAATTCGGCCGACATTCTCCAAATCCATTCCTTAAAAATATATTTTAATATTATCTTCCCATCAACTTCTGTTTTTCATAGTGGTCACTTCCATACAGGTTTCCCCACCAAAAATCTGTAAGCATTCCTTATCTCTCCCACTGTTACGACATGCTCCACGCACGTCAACCACTAAAGTACTGTTACGTAACACAGAACGTCCGTAAACAGTCTACACATCATTAATCTTGTATTGCTCAGAGACCATTTAAACACAGCATTAAGAAATCAAAGGAACCTCAAATATCAACTCAAGAAGTGTTATGAAAATACATAAATTTCAATATTTTCTTCACGGAAGTATCAAGCAATATAAAATAAGAAATTAAAATTTAAGCCACACTTTTTGGATAAGATCAAGGCCACTTTTTGTGCAGGTTACTTTTACCTCCACTGTCACATAATCGAAAGAAGGAGGGGCACAGATGTTATCCTTAATAAAGCCTCAGAAACATCTAGGTTCACGGAACCACAAATTCACTCACTACTTGCACAGTTGTTGTGTTTTTATGCCGTACAAGCTCATAACAGAAAAACAGGCTCCTTCTGGATTTAATCTGGACTATTTTCTGGCCATTCTAATGAATTGATATCAGATGTTATGGGGTAGCAGCTCATCTGAAAAAAAATAAATAAAAAAACTTTCGAGAATTACTGAATCCGCCTTTACGAAAGACAGTTGGAACAGACTGGTATATTAATCGAGTGTCATGCTTACACGTTTGACCGTGCAGCTATAAAACTCAATTCCGTGTCTGCTGAAAGTTTTTCCTAATGACTTGTTTCAGGCACTCTTCCAAAATATTTCTGCACTTCTCAGCAGTAACTACTCGTATATCCTACCACGCACAAGTTTCAACTATCTATCTCTTATGGTCATTATGCAGCCCCGAAGCGCCTGAATGTCTGGAAATTTATTTCCTCAACAGCCTGTGTAACGGACTTCAATACTTGTGTGCCCTAAGTACTGCGTAACATCACGTTGATGGGTGTTGTACGTGTATTTATATTTATCAGAGAGAGAAATTACTGAGTCCTAGCGCACACTTTTCCAATTCGAATGCTCCTTAGCCCTGTCAAGAAGCTTCGTCTTCGCGACAGAAGTTAAAATAAGCTTCTCTCGAAACCAGGGGGCCTGAAGACCAAATTCACAAGTTCACCTTCACTCCGTGACTTCAGTAACAAAAACAACATGATCTTACCACGGACTTCACAAGTCAACTGAATTTGCTTGAAGATCTGAGAGACACAGACATGTCAGCACTGTCCTGCCGGGAACTACTGACCTGCCTCAGTCTGTTCCACGTTTTCCCTAACCCTTCCCCTGCCATGTTCCCTTTTAACAAGTCGGTAAAATGATGACCAATTGTACACGACATTTTCTACGATATCCCGGGTTCCAAACGGCTCCCTTATTTCAAGAAACAATTAAATTTTAGTTTCCAAGCGTTAGCTGCTCTCGCTGAGCCACGGTGCCACATCACACAAACACAGTACTGTGTATTTCACTCTTGTTCAGTAATTACCGTCACAACCAACATACATGTTTTTTGACACAATTAGGCTACCGGTTTCAGCTCTACAGAGCCATCATCAGGCCTATACAATAACTACGAAAATTTAAACTCTATACATTTCGTAAAACAAATCCACTTATTTTGTACAATTATATGTATAAAACAGGGGGGGGGGTTGCCTAAGAAAGGGTATGTCTTAACAATGTGAATAAAAAAGTTATAAAATAAAAATATAAAATACAAAGCACATAAGCATAAAAACCTGAATATAAAAAGTGTATAAAAATATATATAAAATGGCGTCGGACCGTAAGATGTGGATGTATATGCAGTGCTAATGTAAGAAGGCCAGTGTTAATCCTGTACTTTTACGTACGGATCTTGGTGCGACCGGATTAACACTGGCCTTTTATATCAGCACTGCATGTACATCCACATCTTACGGTCCGACGCCATTTTATATATATTTTATACACTTCCTATATTCAAGTTTTTATTCTTATATGCTTTGAATTTTACATTTTTATTTTATAACTTTTACATTCACATTGTCAAGTCTTACCCTTTCTTAGGCAACCTTCCCCACCCCTCGCCCGTTTTATAAATATAATTGTAAAGAATATGGGGATTTATTTTACAAAATATATACAGTTTAATTTTCATAGTTATCGTATAGGCCTGATGATGGCTCTATAGTGCTGAAACCGGTAGCCTAACTGTGTCGAAAAATATATATGTTGGATGTGACGGTAATTACTGAATAAGAGTAAAATATACTGTGCATGTACATACCAAAGGGGAAGTTAAACGTTAAGTCAGTACTGTATAGCTACTGCTTGCTCCTACTGGGACGCAGATACATTTGTAGCAAAGATGAATAAAGCAGTCACAAGAAAATGCAATATGATGCAACAGTATTAATACTACATGGTAAACTAAACATTCTGTAAGTGGTACATTTTCAAATAATTTTTTTTTCTTATGGCTCGACAGCCCTATATGGGCCTGGGCCTCCTCGTTTCGTCGAGGTTTCATGGTCACACACATTAGACACACCACAGTCGGTAGGACTCCTCTGGACGAGGGACCAGCTCGTCGCAGAGACCTCTACCTGACAACACACAACACTCACAAGAGATAGACATCCATGCCCCAGGTGGGATTCGAACCCACGATCCTAGTAAGCGAGCGGCCGAACACCCACGCCTTAGACCGCACGGCCACTGGGATCGGCTTCAAATAAATATACTGTTATAAATTTCTATGGTATTATATATGAATCATACTGATTTTGGAGGGTGACGCTTTCCAAATGGTCTCCATTGTATACACATTGTAAAAGAGTCTCATCTGTTCTTTCTTCTGGCGTTCCTTTATTTGGGCTTCACAAATACTGAGGTTTCTCTCATCTCAAACGAAGCTTTCCGCTTGTTTATTCTGTAATTTTACGACGTAATAGAAAGCAGTCTGAGACATCCGGCCACAATTTCAGGTATCGAGTATTGAACGAGATGTGGACGAATCACTGCGATCTTATGCATCAGAGAAAACATAGTAAGAAAAGTTCGTGATTTATTTTAAGGCGTGTTTGACTGCAAAGACTGGGGTGAAATATTCTTTGCAACCGAGATTCGAGACGAATCGCTCCCGACGGAGAGTATAAAGCGCTACCTGCCCAATTCACATTACATGAAACAAAAAATAATTCCCCCAACAGAGTGCCAAGTCGCACGATGAACTGTTACAAAGGTCTGTTGGCTCATCTAGTGTCAGGTGAAGTACAACGATACAAGCACGCTATAATCAGCATTTCACACTGCAGTGGACTTATGTAGTACACACATCTGACAGCGGTTAAGCCTACAGTGGAGTAATGGACTGATAATGTCATTTATTCAGGTATAAAACGTACATCAAATTCTGATTTTACGAATTAGTTCCATTTAGACTGTAAACCCAAGGGGCGGGAGAAAAGAGGGTTAGAGTAAAGTGCATTTGCTACTAATTCGTCGCCAAACAACAACAAAATTCTCGGTTTTGGGGGCTTGTACGGGGTGTTGGTAAAATGAAAGGGGAGGAAATAGCTGGAAATTTAAATGGTTTGGTTCAACACTATTTATATCAAGTGAGAGAACATGACTATAACACATTCAATCTCATTCTCACTGAACCTCGCTGATGACAGATACAGAGAGAAAGAGAGAAAGAGGGGAGTGAAGATAAAATTCAACATATTACAGTGAGTTTCAAAACATTTTGTGGACAACAATTTTCAAATCATTTGGCTTCTACTAGTAATATAACCGCAAAATAAAGGTTATCCAATAAAAATTTATGAAACACAAAACATCACCCCCTACCAGCTATAACATCCCAAATCATTCATATAGAAATATCTGTATTATCAGTTCAGGGATGCTTCAAACCCAAATGACCTCTCGCCAATATCACATGCACACAAAAACCACTTCAAACAAAATACAATTACACTGACAATGTTTAGAGCCCATACTAATTATTAGTTAAAAGACTGCAGTAAAAATTCAACAAAAGGGAAAGATGTATATATTTTTTAACATTATCGAAATTACTGCATTTTGAACTGTAACCTTCTATTATATAATATCAAAACAATATCATTTTCAATTCCAGCTTAATTCTCCTTCAAAGCCATAAAGCAACCTTAAAAGATCGCCATGCTGTGTATTTGCTTGTGTTAGCCTATACCCTCTCTTTTACCACCTAAACGAACTGGCCGAAATTTACAAAATTTTGTTTAAAGATTCTGCCGTTGGAGGCCAACCCAAACTTCTAATTTCCTGTAATTAACAATAACAATATAGCCAAAATAAGACATTTTGAAGTGACAATGGCAATATCGAAATAAAATGCTCAGTTACAAAAATTATGTAGCCTATTGTAAGAAATCTTGAAAAGATACGCAATTGTAGCAATGGCAATTCTTTTGTAGAATGTGATACAACAACATGGCGGCCGTAAGAAATTTATATTTCGGCTTTCTGTTTGAATTAAGTAAATAATGAAAGACTGAAGCTACGAACATATGTTTGTTTATGAAAATGATAATATAAATAGTCTCACAAATTACACAATTAGAAGCATGACGAAGGCGTGAAACTTTGAGATTATATATAATAAATTTAAAATAATCAGAATGAAAAAAATATGTCATATGTATAACCGGTAAGGAATACTAATACACGCGTATATCGTAAAATAGTCATAATGATGATAATGATAATGGTAATGGTATCCTCTCTACTACTGGCTTAATTAAAACAGGAGAAAATCATAAATTTTCAACAAGAAGTATTACATTCTTTGACCACCAATACGGGATTCCAGCACACAGGTATAATAAATAAACACCATTTTTGTTTTAATTGAAGGTTTCCGCCGTGGTCATAATGTTGCTTAAAATCTTCTGGGTTGTTACCCCCCGTCGTTTTTTGGTGTATGACTAACATTTCGGGATCACTTGTTTATCCCATCTTCAGGGTGATGGAAGATGGGACAAAAAAGTGATCCCGAAACGTTGGTCATACACCAAAAAACGACGGGGTGTAACAACCCAGAAGATTTTAAGCACCACTTTTGTTATAGAATTGCGCGTATAAACTTACACAACCTTCGTAAAAATTATAATAAAAGCACAAGATTTGCACGACTGGAAATTTATGCATTACGAGATCAGGCTTATGAATTCTGCTTGAAAAAAACAAAGTTAAAAAGTAACTGACTTATATAATTAAATTTGTGTGTGTTACTTTTGGTTAAGCGTTAAAGAATCTTTTATTGTAGATGCTTCCCATATGACGTCACAGAAAAAATCTGCTTGTACTAAAGGGAGGACATATGTTTCCACATCGAGATGATATCTGCTGTTATGTGCTATAATTTATAACCTTATGATGTTGTGGTCAAATTGGTGTGTTTGCACATGCCATAATCGGATGGTATTCCTCTAACTTTATCATGAAAAGGACATTTTGACAGTGGCACGAACATAACCCCAAGAGATACATAATACACCTATACATCAATGCGGATATGAACATAATGTCGCTATGCATTTAGGCGACTAAGGCCTGTGAAACAATCAAAAGTCGATTAAACTCGTTACTAACTGCTACAATCTTGTTGAGGAACCGAGGGGTTCATCCCCAGTCTAGAACACAACAGGATGTAAATAAGAATATACAATTACTAGACCCTGCAAACTTTAAGTCTTGCTAATTGCAACCCTAAAATTAGAATCCCTTGCCACTACAAAACGCCAGTGCAACGAGGGTCACTGCATGCTTTTACAATGCGTATTATTAAGGCTCTGCTTATAGGTGTTAATAAATTCTGCCTGTACTTAAATTACAGTTATGACTGTGACACATATGAAAACCGCTGTTAGTTGGAAAGATACTGTGACACCACTTCAAAAACACAAGCCTGTCTCTTTGCTAAATCCATTGAGTCACTTCACATTTTGTCTCGTATTCTCCGTGGTGCTTTCAATATTCTGAAAAAAATCTGTTGCTCTAGGGACTTTTATTTTAAGCGGTCCAACTCACACGAAGCCAAAGTTTCTGCTTCTTTTCAACTTAAATCCCAGTGGCTAATACATGTACCATCTTGTGTATAATTCAGTAAGTATATATTTCACTACACAATGCATTAAGTGATATGTGTGAATATCAAAATATATACGGATTTATTATTTGAATAACCTACTGAATTGAACAAAACTTTTGCGACGTAGTTACTGAATTAAACAAACTGTTTATTTGTAAGGTAGTTACTAAATTTTCTTATACAATTTAGATGAACCTCTGTTCTTAAAGGGTTAATGCATTTCATTCTCAGATCATCATGCCCCTAATCGCTATACAAAAGAATTTTCCCAGACTATTTTCCGACTTTTCCTCATAGTAAGAACAGTACTTGAAAACGCAAATTATTGAAGTTCTGTGTGTGTGTGTGTGTGTGTGTGTGTGTGTGTAGGCCCTGGTGCAATTACTCCACTTGCCCTCTTTAACTCCCTGCATTGTAAGGAGAATATAAGGTAATTCTGCTCACTAAATTAAACGGATCAATTTACGTACTTACTTTGCTTCACCGAGAACTAAATACAACTAAGGCTGGCGATAAGCAGTTTATGATCATGGCAGCATATCGGTCATTCCTCAACTTGTTTCTGTGCTAAAAACCGCAAGGACTACACAATCCCGCAACAGCCACAATTCTGCACTTAATGTTGAACAGGAATTTGGCTATGAGAGAAAATGTTACGAAACATATGAGAAGAATGTCTAAAACAATGAAGATCTAACTTCAACTTCAACTTTGCAGCTTCATACTTCTTCGTAGTGTATAAACAATTATTGTAAAAAATCTATACTTTTGTTGAGAAGCGCTTCATAAGCAGGTATAACAGAAAAAATCATACGTTATGAAAAAAGAAGAACGAATTTCACGATGATATACTAGATGGTGTTCTGAATAATGCCGATGCAAACTAGATAAGAGGAATGTCTACCCAGAAAAAAGTGCTGAGTAGCTTATCTGGACTTCTACGGAAGTTAGCAACACCATGCTGGAGAAAGTCCTACCTCTGACGAAGAACGATTCCACATTTAGGCCAAATGGAATACAAAGACACAGTAATGCTGGAGTTCGAGTCCACCCTACGGATACAAAACACATTAAGGACAACTCTGAAATAAACGTGCTATATACATTTACAAGCATAGAAGTTCAAAAACCCACAAAAACCAATATCTACTTCGGTAATCTCCCAATTTACGCTTCCCTACGGACTGGTTGAGGTGTTAGTATAATTTTCCAGCAAGGTGCCACATTCACACGTTTTGGTAATGCTTTACTGCAATCACACTACATGCTTTGAATAAGTGAATGGGTAAAGAGTGTCCTACTTTTGAGCCTTCCTCTTCGCCTGGTAACAGTAAAAGTATTTCACGGACGTGTTATATGGAGCAGAGGACGACAAATTTTAGAGAAAAAAAAACTTGGAGCCACCTCAGAATTCTAGGCGCCAGACAGGTGACATGAAGCAAGTTTCATACTAAAGACTCACAGATGTTACACGCCACAGTATAAGATTTAGTCGCTAGATATTTGTGTACCTCTTATGTAGAAAACAAGTTTCTTTCCCCAAACGTCACGTTGTTGCGTCAGTTAGAAGAAACAATATCGAAAGCTAGAATTACAAGAGAGCCCCACGCTGAAACACCTGAGGTACTGCTTGGCTTTAGGCTCGGTTTCGAGCCGAGTTAAATAATAAAATTATATGCTATTTTTCAGTATACTTTTCCTTGCTGCACAGTGTGGCACCCAATACATATCTAAACGTTACATATAAGCATTCTTTCTATGTCTTTGATAGGGTTTAGAGGTAACACAGTCTTGCTCCTACCTTGCACTGGAGCGTAGATGTTGAGGTACAGACAATCCTCGCTCTGATTCTTCAGATACGGCAGCAACCTCTTGAGGTACTCCACCCTTCCCTTGGGCATCCTCTCTAATGCGGCAGTCTCGTTGGAGATGTCTGGCAGTTTCTGAGGGCAGACGGGGCCTAGAGTATCCGCTATCCTCACACCATCCCACGGCGACGGGGTACGCGTCGGACTGAATCGGTTCGATCTTACAGGAGGAGTCGCGTAAGGAATGCCTAAGAAAAGCTCCACAGGCTTCAAGTGGCGTTGGTTCTCCATTGGTAAAACTAGGCCTTGAAGTTTACCGTATCGTGTTTGTACTATCCGTGTGCTCATTACCGGTGTGTTACCACCAGCACTGTGACCGCCTGAACCACCACTATGGGCACTTGCAATATTTACACCAGCACCACGAGCATTCAAAACATGGAAAACGGTTACCAACTGTAGAATTTGAATCCAGTATCGGAGCAATACTGAGTGTTTAGAAGTACGGTGTGAGTAAGTAAATATACCCATATTGGGTTTAGAATAAAGGAGACACACAAGTAACCTCGATATAAAATAAACGCAATTAACACATTTTCTTCAGAGATGGTATATACTTCACACTTCCTAGAGTCGTTCGCTTTAGTACCTCTCCTACATTATCCCTCTAATAACAGCTAGCTGCAACAACCAGTAAACTCTTGAAAAATTTCACGAAACTCATCATCATCTTCAAAAATATTTGGTATTAACTTGTAATAATTACTTACACAAGTGACAATAATTAATAATTTATTTTTACTAAATTTGGATGCCATGTTATTCTTCCATACACAAGTGACACAATCTCGTTCACAACTCAGACGAATTTACTGCTAATCTCCCGTCGACATCATACAATAGTTGTTGCAGTCTTCGATGCATGTCCCACGAGTGGCCGGAAATTTCGATATCAGTCA
The DNA here is from genome assembly GCA_021186555.1 of Reticulitermes speratus. Lineage (NCBI taxonomy): Eukaryota > Metazoa > Arthropoda > Insecta > Blattodea > Rhinotermitidae > Reticulitermes > Reticulitermes speratus. The sequence goes on from JAJKFL010000001.1 coordinate 17,077,494, forward strand.
TGTCTTTCGTCACTGCTTTCCATCTGCTTCCCGTATTAAGTATGGTAACATTTAAAAAGTGTAATATGAAACAGTGTCGCTCAAGAAGAAATGAGTGGAAGAGTCTAGCAGTGTTCAATATTGTACAGTAAAAATAACGGAAAAAATGCAAATGACTGCACGTGTCACAAATAGCCCTTCGTTTCAAATAATAACTACAAGTGTTTCCTTTCCATCATGTACATGTTCTATCCACGATGCAGCAGTTCAGTTCCTGTGATCCCTTTCTCTTCTATAGCCAACACACGAAGAATATATCGAAATTATATTCTCGATTTGTTAAGAGTAACCACATAGACTGGTAGAGGCATGTATGTAGATCTGCCATGGTGTATCTGAAATGAAAAGAATTGGACACAAATATTAATATCAGAAGACATGTTGCTGCTATATAAACGTCTGTCACTGAGCGTTCTACCTCAAACATCAGAAGTTCACTCAGGCAGTCAGTGCGTGAAATAAGCCTGTAAGGAAAGGATACAGGTAGCTGTCAGGTCTGTACAGTTAAGGTTTGTCAAAAAGGCGAGGACTGAATTTCAGGCGTGGTGGGGAATAACTGATCAGGACTTAGAGGCTGAGAAAAAAGTATTGTTTTTTACATTATAGTACATTATGCAGAAACAAAACTGGCAATAAATCACTAAGAACTCTGAGAAGTAAAGAGAGGGTTGATTCAAAATGGACGCAGTTTCATTTTTAGCCTCCAATTCTTTATTAAGAAGATTTAGGCTTCTTTTACAATTATGTTCACGTGGGCGACGATCTGTCTTGCTGCCTATCTGTATGTTCCACAATGTAGAATTTACGAATTGCGAAAATTAAATAGTGAGAAGTTGTAGTGTCCTCCAGGGGCATACTGCTCATATTAAATTTCATGAAAATCGGTCAGTTTGTTCAAAAAAAGTTCAGAGTAGGAATATACAGAGTACTTCGGTTTTATGAACTAATTCCCCTCCCGAAAGAAAGCACCGGCGTCCCAACGAGAAGAAGCAACATCGACGGTCGACCGCCGCAGTGAATGCGGATTGCAAATGAAGCCAAGACCGCTGACGGCACGTAAGTAATTCTTTTCTTGGTTTCACTATCGACTACCACCATAGCTTAATTAGTGGCTTTACTGGTGCTAGTTCTGCAAACCGTCTGACCGTAGAAAATGGGTTAGTTCCTTGTTTCTCTTCTTTTGCATTTTAAGACCTTCTATTTTACTCCCTATCCTTTGCTTACTGTCTCTGTTTCTTTCCTCTCTATTCACGTTGTGTACGTGTAATTGTGTGTAGGGCTTGAGAAGGTTGAGAAGAAGAACGAAGGATTGCGCTAAGTTGATGTAAGAAGAAGGGTGTGGGTACATGGATGGATAGCACGTTGAGGAAGTAATGGATTAGAACGGGCAGATAATACGTCTTGGGGATCCTTGCCGAGATAAAACTACTGGGAATGAAGTACAGTATGTCTAAAATTATAGTGCGGACAAAAAGTGGCGACTCTTCCTGTTGAAGGGGTGGAAGGGTGGTAATGTAGCCATCTGTCTTCTTTAGTTGTCTTAAACTGCGATACATAGCACTGTTTATTGTCGCGTTTGTGGATATCAGGGCCTGCAAGCTCTTCACTTTTACAGGCGAAAAATATTCACCTTAACTTAGCTTCATTCATATGTGTATGAAAAGTAAGTCATAATTGTAAACTAAAATTGTAGACCGTGTTTTTAGCATGGGTATGAAACTTTGTTCCTCAGTCAAAAGAAATTTTAAACAACGTCTGTTTAGAACATAAATTTACAACGCGTATATTTTGGATTCTTTATTTTCTGGTTTAACAAAACACTAGATTTAAATGTGCTGCTATTCCACTAACTTGCACATGTTCCTAGCCTCAAAGCAAGTACGTAGCTACACTTATCGTATCGTGGGGCGAAACTTGCTATTCCCGTCGACAGACGTAAGTGTCTTTGTGTGTCAGTGTGTCACATCTGTCTTCACCTCGCGATAATCTTTAAATATGTGACCGCTAAGATTTTGTTTTAGCGCCAGAAAAGACGATAATCGGTCAGCGAAGAATTTTCCTGATTAAAACCACAAACGGTATAGGTTCTTTAAGAAATTGCGCACCATGTAAATTAATTTTCTGACCTCCTATCTAGGTTGACAGTGCATGAGAACAGGATACTGAGCGGAATGTTTGGAAGAGAGAGAGAATTACAGAAGATATTCACAAGATGAGAATCTTTATATCTTGTAAGCTTCACCAAATATGACTGCATGATTAAGATGATCGAGGGAAGGACAGGTCTAGCGGAACCTGTGGGAGAAACGGCAATTTTGTACATTAGATACTAGAAGCTGAAGGGAAAAATTACTTAAGAAATATAAGCTTTGAAGAGAGGGCTCAATGAATGTGAATGTACGTGACAGCGTATTACCAGGGTTTCATTAGTTCAGAGTACGGTCCAGTGGCGAGAATTGAGAAGGACAATAAACATTCGGGTTCTATAGATAGTGAGAAATTTACCGGCCAAAAGAACAAGTTTCTCAACAGGAAACAAGCTCAATGGAATTAGATGAGGTATTTATCTATGCGCTCATCCCAGTGGCCGCGCGGTCTAAGGCGTAGGTCTGCGGCCGCTCGTTTGCTGTCATTGCGGATTCGAATCCCGCCGGAGGCATGGATTTCTGTCTCTTGTGAGTGTTGTGTGTTGTCAGGTAGAGGTCTCTACGACGGGCTAGTCCCTCGTCCAGAGGAGTCCTGCCGAGTGTGGTGTGTCTGAGTGTGATCGTGAAGCCTCGAAAATGAGGAGGCCCTGGCCCACTAGGTGCTGTTGCACCTTGGCGGGGAAAAAATCTGCCTATGCGTAATCAACTGTCCGTACAAGAAAAATATCAAGTTCAACTGCTGACACTCAGCAATTGTCTTTCTTGGTACAATTCACTTCCAATAATTGTCTTTCTTGGTACAATTCACTTCCAATAATTGTCTTTCTTGGTAAAATTCACTTCCAACAATTGTCTTTCTTGGTACAATTCACTTCCAATAATTGTCTTTCTTGGTACAATTCACTTCCAAAAATTATCTTTCTTGGTAAAATTCACTTCCAATAATTTTCTCATTACTTTATCTTTTAAGTAAAATAAAAATTCTCCTGTCTTATCCATGGATATAAAGAATACACTCCTAAGTAAGCCGGTGTAAACCTATGCGTTTTCTGTCACTTCTTATTGTTACTCGCTTATGGTTTCATCAACTATGCTGTCAGCATGTCAGATTCCAGGACAACGTTTTGAAACACGAATCTACTGCTTCTTCCGAATCACTAAACTTCCAGCTTTCACGGGCAAGTCATTTCATTACACGCTCCAAAGGAAAGTAATTAAGCACGTAACAACCAATCAGTCGAAGGCAGCTTACACTGCCGACCCATATTTGTGGTGTGCCACTCGCCACTCCACACCACAGAAGGAAGGACAGACAGACAAACAGACAGACAGACAGACTCAACGTCGCATACAGGCACCTGTCCTTATTACGAATATGAAGACACAAACAGTAAACATAGTGGACAATCACGTTGTTCAACACCGACGTTCTGACTAATGTCCTACCGAATTTAAACTGACACTAAAATCTCTCTTTACTTCATACTACTGTCTGTTAAATAGAAGTGCATGCATACGAAGCAGCATCCACTTTATGAAAATTACAGCGTCACTGACACTGTCACGTTTCAAAACAGTGCACCTGTTCACACAGCTCTCTCCGTGCCACAGGGTTGTGATGCTGGAAGGATGCCTGTAATTACTAGAATATTGCCCACTACAGTCATAGAGGGGGAGACAAGCGGAACGGCATAGCCTTGTTCCCATTACACGTGTACTTAACACACGTCTTTCTTGACATTTATGAATATACATTAGCCACGTCTTTCATTTATTACAGATAAAAATAGAGCGCCTATATATATTCAATCTAAAGCAGAAATGTTACTTTGGAAAGACGAGCTTTCTGTTACGGAAAAAAATTACAGAACTGTATAGGCATGCATTTCATGAATTGTCTATCACATCTCCCGTAACACAAACCTAACCATAAAAAAGTAAATGTAAAAAAGAAGAAACAAAGTTGCACTGAATTTTATTCCAAAACATAATGTCCAAAATTATTGTGACACGCGGATAAAAATAAAAAACACATTACAGTGATACAAACCGAAAAAATGGAATTTTAATTTCAAATTATGCAAATTGTAAAATAAGAAGAGAATTACAGATATATTAATAGACAACAAAGTGGAGAAATATAGACCAGTATTTATAACGTCTGAGAAGAGTGGAAGATATTTTCTAATATACACGAATGTCAAAAGACACTGAAAGCCCAAGAACAAGATGGATTATGAAGTTGTAACAGACACACTTTATGCGTCCCTGGAGTCAGGATTGCGATAACAATTACGATTATCAAGGAATGTCTTCAATAAAAGTGACGAAACTTCAGGATATATGTAGTGCTATTTTATTATGAGACATTCCATAAGAAATTCAATATCAGATTGATTTTAAGTACAAATTTTAGTTCATCAGGAACCAAGAAAGTAGCCAAAGGGGAACTGAATTCTTGACTGGTCGAGACATTTTTTGCTCTTAAAAAACCAAAATTTCATTATCCCATTCATTAAATCTCAAAACCGGACCCCCAGTTGCAGATATGTCATTGCATGTTAAAACTTTGAAGCCACGCCACACTCATAAAGCGCCAAACACTACAGAGAGATGTTCACACTTTATATTGCGCTAGTAAATATTTTTGTCTCACCCGATTCCACCTATACCATAGGAGCATTATTTTACCTGACAACTCGAATCACTCTTCACGCAGACCGTTTCGCATGACAGCAGGCAGAGCGGCGCTCCCCACTATTCCAAAGTAACGTGAGTCTGGTCCATGCATTTGAGCTCACTGAATTGCGATCAATATTAGGTTTTTACTTACCATGCTTAGAAAAGGTGGTGGAAATGTTTTACGTTGGCTCGCAGATATGCATACATCTAACAAGCACGTCATTCATTGCACGTCGAAGTTTTATAAGTTAAGCTTGTCGACTGGAAGGAATACTGACATTTGTCAAATAAAATAATGTTCCACTTTTCCGTCCACGTCATGACTTTGCTACATACATATGAAATTTTAATTCTCATTGGAAATATCGGGTCATATATCCATTCTACAAAGCCTGTCACAAATTACTACGCTGTATAGCCGCCAGTCCACAAAGGCTATAATGCAACGAGGTATGTCTAACACGCAGCCCTGTGTTCCGGTTGCCTACTGATGTAGTCTGTCTCCTCCAACACCGTGTTACAATAGGCGCTATGACACTGGAAGCTTGTACTTAGATGTACAGAATATTCATACCAAGAGCCCGGTACGTAGTGGTGTCGGCGTCTGCCTCTGCTGCATCCGTTCATTACGAGAGCCATAGGGGCGAAGTCACTGTCATCATGAGACACATTATGCTATGTTACTACTTGGAGAGAAGGCAAGGACCGCTTAGTCCAATCGTTTCCCTATTTGTAAAGCCGTTTGAAACAAGTGAAAATTTTTATGATTTTGTCACGAGCACGCGATTTAAAATATTGACTCATTTTATTACAGTTTTAGGTTGAAAGGAAGAAGAGGTTGATCAATTATCACGAGTGTCTGTCCGTGCGACCATCTCTTTGTCACTCCTGAACAGGCAGTTACATAAATAAATAAATAAATAAACAAATGGATTGCACAAGGCTTCGTATGAGCATGTCAGTATAGCGCATTTATCCTTTGTAGTTTTCAAAATTTCTTACTACCAATTCTACATACATATAACTAACTAACTAACTACCTAAGTAACTCCATGGAGCAGAGTCCTTCTTGCGAAGCTAACAGGTCCTCAGCTAGTCAAGAAATTCCCCGCATTTTATGAAACCCGAAGGTTTATTACCGCATTCACACGAGCCCGCCACCTGTCCCTATCCTGAACCATATCAATCCAGTCCATGCTCCCCAACCCACTTATTTAAGATCCATTTTAATAATATCCTCCCATCTACGCCTGTATCTTCCAAGTGGTCTCCTTCCCTCAGGTCTCCCCACCAAAATCCTGTATGCACCTCTGCCCTCCCCCATCTACACATACATATATATAGTACGTGAGCGCTAAACCGAAGTTATACTGCCTTCTAGGACGTAACCAGGTGTAGTCTGGTAGCTAGTAACCACATTTTGTAGAAAGATAATTCCCTCGGCTTGATGGTAGGAAATCAAAACAGAAGGTTCCTAGAAAAAGTTACTAATTAGCTACCAAACTACACGGCGTCACAACAAAGAGGACAGTAATATTTACATTAACAGAACCTTAAAGTGTTCACCCTTTTCCGGAATAGTTTGTAACACAACTGAAAGAACATAGCCTATACATGAATGACTGCTTAGATTCATTCGACATTTCAGCGTATTCATTTCACTTATATGCGTCAATGTGGTGAATCGTATCATGTGTGAAAGGAATACATGTATATAAAGAAGGAAAGACATTATGAAACATAAATATTTTCATTACGCTGCGTGAAAATAATCCGTTGAGAACAGGAAAATGTTGTTAAAATGTGCTTCAAAGCAGAAGGATAGACTCACATAACCAAGAGCTTCAGTAAATATTATGGTGGCAAAATCCTGTAGGATAAAGTGGACGAGGCACGTATAAGCTTGGATGTGATGAGGAATGCTTAAAACGTTTGGTGAAAGAAAAGGCGAGGAGGAGGATATCATCTGGGAGACAATGGCCTAGAAGGAACGGTAATATTAGAGTGGATTTTAAGGGAACAGGGCGTGAGTGTGTAAACTGGATTAAACTAGTTCAGTGTAGGGTCTATTTTTACGTTCTAGTGAACACGGGAAAGAACTTCCGGGTTACACAAAGGTGGAGGTTTACTTTACATCTGAGACTTTGTTATCTTGTTAAGCACTTGTCCCATGGGTTTTGTTTCTAAGCTAGTTTGGTGTTGAGGTCTTGCGTCATCATTACGTTAAATGTAAACCATATCGAAAATACTGAAGAATTTTTTAAATAAAACTCGAGAGTCCTACGAAGTAAGGCCTCCATTTTGCTGCACGTGCATATTTTGCAAGACTGTAAACTTAGAATTGACTTCAAAACAAAGTATAGTTGAGCCGACACGAAAAATATCTTAATCACTCCAAGACTTTAACGATACACTTCCAATAAAACATTTAATCGAAAAAATTGAATATATTCGGTGATGAAAATCGAGAAGACAATACAGATGTATATGCGAACCTCTCCACTGTGCGTTCGCTTTAGGTACGTTGTTCATATAAGGCATTAATTTTTTTCCCAATGGCGCAACAGCCCCTAGTGGGCCAGGGCCTCCTATTATCGAAGCTTCGCGGTCACACTCAGACACACACACACACACACACTTACACACACACTCGGTAGGACTCCTCTGGACAAGTGACCACCCCGACGTAGAAACCTCTACATGCCAACATACAACACTCACAAGAGACAGACATCCACGCCAAGGAGGGATTCGAACCCGCAATCCCAGCAATCGAGCGGCCGCAAACGCATTAATACTCATGAAATTTGAAGTCCGACTAGATGTCAGGGGATGTTAGGCAAGTTTAAACGTGTTAAGTGTCGTTACATGTGCTATCGCTGTTACTCCCAAACACATGTAAGATTTAATGGGGCAGATTCTATGCCCCTTTTCGAGTTGCTGTTGTTGAGTGTCATGAGAGTGCAGAAGCAAGCTTCCTAAGCTGTTTAATATCACGTGACCTACATTTCACAGGCGCCTGGCACATGCCGGCAGCATTATTCATTCAAGTACCTCTTTTATACCGAAGATGTTGAAAACTTAATCCCAACATCTTAAATCTCTCAATACATTCAGAACTCAACTTGGCTCCCTGTGTTTAATATAGACCCATAAGATAGTGTTTTTATTCTCGGAAAGTAGTTATGGTATATTAAAGTTCACTGAATATACCGGAATATTCAAACCACATCGTGCACATAAATTGTGTGCTGGAGGTGCGTTCTCGAAGCTCACATTCACGTTATGTCTGAAAGTCTTATGGTGAATGTGAAATGAATTGTTGAGTATTAAGTAGGAAACGATGAATACTCAATTATTATTTGTTTGGTAAAATAGACGTGCTGGCGTAAATTTAAGGCCAGAATGTCATTCAAGATCCTTGAAAAGTTACTGCAGTGTCAGTTGTTTCGTGCTTTAAAGACGTAGCGTAAACTGTTTTACTTAAAAACCCAGTTCGTACCGCACAGTAAACACTTTTCATCTCGGTTATAAAAAAAACCAAACAGTTCATGTTATATAGGGGAAAAGTCGCTGTTGGTTCTGAGGTAAATACGAAACACATAAATTCAGTGTGGGCAGAATGTACAATTTTTGAATGTTAAATCTGTTGGTGCATTAAGTAACCAGTACGTTTTAAAGGGTTACTGCAGACTGATATAACAAGAGAACGACTGTTTTAAAGTTCTTAGGTTTCCAGGCGAAGGTTCGTATTGTGTTCTTAACGCGTTACGACACCTTTTAGCTAACAGTTGATACTAGCCCTTAAAGACAAGTATTCCGCTCTACCATGAATATGGAGACAGCATGTTCCTCCGAAAAGTTAATACCCACGTGTACCATGAACCAGAGGACCCAAATTTGGATTAATATTCCAATGTCTCAGGCGCATTCTAAAATATCTCCCTACGTAAACACGACCTTCGTGTTTCTAGATTACTGACACTGTCATTACCTTACATTGACATACTCAGAGAACTATTTATAGTAAGTAAGTAATTGTTACATATTGTCTCACTTCAAACCCACCGGTCCATTAATTAGTATCAAAAATGCAATAGTAGGACGACAGTTGTTTGCTTTTCCGTGTAGAGTTTTCGATACCACATTTGGTTGTTTATAACAAGAAAGGTGCTAACTTTTACAATAAGAAATACAATGCGTAGAATTTAAAATTAAACACTATGCACAAACCCTTTGGGTGCTTAACACGTCTCCATAATAACAACTTACACAGTACCACAAGACATTGACAACTCACTTGTTGAAGTCAAGCACGATCGTAACTCAAACATAAGCTTTCCGAGTTGCAACGTAACGTAATTGTGAAACTAACAGACACGTGTGCGTCATATAGCGGGCTGTCACAATATTCACGCGCCTCTTTCAGTTTCTATCTTGCTTGATAATGGCTTATTCAGACACAAAATTAATGTTTCCTCAGTTACTGCGGGACTTTTAACATACCTGAAATCCCTCATTTTTATTGCAGAAAATTGACTCGGTATCACATGAAACATCAAATCATATTTTAGTTTCTATTAATGCTGCACCGACACGAGCAACAAAAACCTATTAAATGCCATCTCATTAATCATACACAATATAATTATTTTTAATCTCCTCTTTTAATTTTTACACAATATTCTTATTCACCAAGCTTACCCGCCAAGTGTCATCACTTAAATTATTTAAGTGATAACACATTAAATTAGTCGTATATATGTTAAATACGACTATATTTAATGTGCCGTATAATTTCACACAGGACACACACTAAAAGGTTTATCCATTTCCTGGCAACAACTTGAAAATCAATTATGACTGTTTTTGGTAGCACAGCGCCATACTATGCCTGTATTCACCCTCAGTGAGTCACACCCGCTAACCATGGCAACCATTCTCGACGCTCACCTTTCTCTTCTTTATCAGCGCTTACCTCACAGAGAACATACCTCGTAACCAGGTTACTTTCCTCTGTCTCCTGACTAATGGTATTAAGCACAAAAATGCCATTTATAATTCATAATGTTACTGTTCAATGCACCCATCTGCCCGTATCGTACTCTGTATGTCAGTTCAAAACGTACTGGAAACCTGGCAAGGTAACAAACCACAAGCGTGTCCTGTATTATGCCTAAAATCATAATAAGGAACGCGACTCAACTGAAACTAGTACATGCAGCGTATAACGGAAACTTCACAGAAATTTAGTCTTGTATAAGGAACATGTAGGCTATGGTGCAAGTGTGATTAATGTAGCGAATATTTAAATTGTGTCATACGGCGCAACTTCCCATAACTGTTCGTAACACAACCAGCGTTTACATACTACAGTGCTACTTATTAATAAGACGCATTTCGACAGTGTTCTGTCATATTCTAGACTTGCACATTCTAATTCTAAGACACACAGTAACAGAAAACGGATGCTTGGTATCGCAGTCTCCAGCGGGAGATTATTGGAAGAAACAAGAATAAAGGTCACAGAGAAAGAGAGACATGGGGAAAGAAGAATACAGAGGCAGAAGAGGTTTTACTCGTATTCTGCGTGAAGTCTAAAGAGCTTTGTGTTGGAACGGTAAAGAAAGGAAAGGTAAGGGGAAAAAAGAAAAAATGAAAAGACCTCCCCCCCCCCCCCGCCCTTTGAGACTGTAGTCTCCAGACCAGACAGATGAGAATGAATGGCGAGCGATTTTTCTTACTCTGCTCTGTTGTGAGGAGGCCCATCTAAGACAGAAGACTTTCAGTAAAGGGAAAGCGAGTGGTGCACACCACAGGAAGCAGTTGATACTAAGAAGGGAATAGGGATGAAATTTTCACGAGTAAAAATCCCTTAAGGCACGGTTCGTTGGAGGACATAGGTGTTACAGAAACAGAAAAACCCACTATACGAAAATAAAGTTTGCTATAGTATATTATTAAGATCTAAGAGGATGAGCGGTTTAAGTCTTCATGACTCCTAATCTTATTTTTCCACTACAATTTTAAGTGAATATAGTATTCTAGAAGAGAAGAAATTATAGACTTTAAATTGCTAGAACATGTTCCCAATTATTTTTACTTAAACCAGGAAAGAAAAGGAATGTAAAATATATGAACATAAAATTATGGATGTTCTCTGTTGAAGTGAATTAAAAATTATATGCAGCAACTTTGTAGATGTAACTTCTGTTCTTGATAGGCCTACGTAAAACTGGTGGCGAATTTACAAGTACAATATGTAACTTACATTATGATATCAGTACCTACCCATGTACGCAACTTACATCCTGATAACAGTATCTACCCACGTATCTCCTTACAAAATGTTATTAATTATCTACCCACATAGACTGATGTTCCTTGCTTAAAAGCCGCATGTGATATTTTCGATTCCGTGATGTGATCAATAAGTGTTGGGAAACTGAACGTTCTACATTGCACTACGATTATGAAACACGCAAATTACTTTATTGTCTGCATAGTATTGTTACCTTTGGATCGATACTTCCTTCGCCCTTTACAGAACAAAATGCCTAAAACGGCATAACAAATTAGCAGGCATTTTGGCATATTACATCGCAAGACGAGCATGGAAAGACTATTGTATCTCCCGTATAAATCAGTGAACTGCGTCTACCCTGAATATGGAGGCAGAACACTCTGAAATGTCGGCAAACATTTACCAGACTACACGGCGCCACATCCCGGAAGACATAATTCTTCAGAGTCACCGCGGTGAAAACCTCAAACCTCTTTGATCGTCCTTACATCCGGGGAGGTACAACACCGTTAAGCTACTGGTCATGCTAATTGTTAAACCTCCTGTTACTTCCTCCCGCTTGGGTCATCTTATCTCCTACGCATCCCATAATCAAGGCCCCCAATCTGGGGTCACCCCTGAGTCTGAGATAACGACATTCATTCACACACACACACACACATACACACAAAGCAGAAAAAATTATAACCTTGCTTATTTTAATCACTACGCTTCTAGTTAGCACACGGGAAAACACACAATTCCCAAATGAATTGCAGGAAGCACTTCCCTACTTCGTTCTGCTCGTAAATCTTCGACAAGTTTCGTTACTGTCCTAACGAAAAATTTGAAATTCGCCATATTTTCAAAGGGCACACGATTTTCGCCTGCATTTTGGTGACGACAGCCGATGTGGCATGAAATCTGGTCATGACACCATTTCCATCTTATATTATGGTTATTAAATCTGTGGGTCTCTCACCCCCAGGGGGTATAATGGGTACAGTGCAGTTCTATAAATGTACTTAAATTAAATTAATATCTGTACAGGCGTTCAGCCAGTCAGTGTCTCAGTAAGATTTGATATATGCATTTTAGGAAAATGTACCTGCAATTAATGAAGTATTTCGCAAAGTTTTGTGGTTGTACTGGAAAATTTTTTTATCTCATTTTAAGTGTAGAGGAGTTTCGAAGCTATTTCGGCTTCTTCTCTTACCGAACAGCCGGATGGGGACACGTAAGAGTGTGGAGAAGTAAAGTTTCTTGATTCCATGAAATCAGGAAAGGAAGATCTGTGGTCAGTAGTACAGTAGTTTCTATAAACAGGGATACATACTGTTAACTATGTCAAAACTAGAACTTTAGATTCGGGATAAGGATGTTTCATAGTTATATTAGGAAATAAGTAAATAGCACATTTCTTAAAATTTACTGTGAATAGAGATGACTCTCTCGACAGAATGTTTTAACATGATTATTCGAAACAAGAGATAAATTTTATCAGTACGTAACAGACGCAAAGCAAGTCAGCTTTTATATGTTAAGTGGCAGTTATTACATTAGGACGCTATCATATAAAAGTGACATATTTAAAAGGCTGAACACTTTTAAAACTTCACTGCAAAGTAGTGGAAATAAAATTCTTAACTCCAGTGAGAACATAAAATAATGTATTAATAAGTTATTCAATTTCCAGTGGAAGAAAATGGAAAGTGAAGCTGTGGAAACGTTTCCAAGTTTAAAGCAGTTCATCACCAGGAGTAACACACAGATTACTGGAGATGTAAGCAAGTGTTACTGTCACGCTTCTTCGCCGAACTTACTGCTTTGAGAATTAATAATTAAATTTCTGGTTCAGAAATGGAATGTCATGATCGAATTAAAAACGCTTTCTTTGCTCAGATAAGAGTAACATCACAATCAACGCAGACGAATATATGAATGATCTCTTTCTAACAGCTGTCTGAATACATAATTTCCAACAATAGAGCCTACTGCCTCCATGTTCAAGACCTACCCTGAAGATGGAGGCAGGAGGTTTCTACGGACCAATTATACCTTTCTATCAAAGCACATGGTATCACATCGAAGAAGACCTCACTTGCTAGACAAATACTGTTATCTCCAGTGTAATTTGAAGCAGTCTATCAGACGATTCACCGCTCCTCGTTTGTAGGTGGTTCAGAGGGACCCTGTTCTCTGTGCAGTGTAAGAAGAGTCGAATAATGCCTGCTAGCGAGCGTAGTTTCTGCCCAGCGCCTTACATACCACAGCTGTACGTAGGCACAATGCTGTTAATAAGTGGCAAAACTAAGCGGATTTAATTGAATTTTTTAATAGACGGAATAGGCGTGGCTCCAAATGTCGGATCTGCAACGCTATACCCGTAGTTAAACACCACACCACGACGTATTCTCGAACGGTCGAAAACGTGTGCAAATTCTTAATCTCGATACTAGATGTAGTTGAATAGCTACTTTAATCACCTCGGTATCCACTGAATGGGTGGCTGGGTGGATCCCACAGCGGCTGTGGGGATAAAGGGAATCTAACCCCGGACATACAGTATTGCCTACAGTTAACTAATCGCGTGCACCATGAATTGCTGAATTGTTACTGAAATATGATCGCTAACGTTTTTATCCTATTGAATATTAACGGAATATTTACGTAACTAACTCCACAGACAAGAGTTACACTTCCCAAGCAAACAGTCGCTTATTAAGAATTCCTCTCATTTTACTGAACCGCAGGTATATTATGGTACAGAAAATAAATGTAATCACTATTTCAGTCGGAACAGCTATGTTTCTACTAAGACACAACCATTTGCTACATGGTAGTATAGTTTAATATAAACACAGATTTGGCGACTGAAAGAGAGACTGAATTTATTGTATATACTTGTTAAGCACTAAGAGCACAAGGAGATGTCTTTCCGAACATTCATAGCTGTGTTCGCAGCAGTCCGTATCTGGACTCTTGAACTGAGCCAAACGGAACACTTCCACGTGCTAACATCATATTTCCTTCACAAAATTGTTAATATTTTCATCCAATCTAGGTCTATATCTTCCAAATTTTCTCCTTCCTTAAACTTTCTAGGCCAAAGCGGTATACTCGTATCCATTTCTCACCTCTGCCACTTGCAGTAAATACCCGCCTGTCATATTCCAGATTATTTTGTCACTTTAATAGTGGAGAATAGAGGAATTTATAAAAATTTTCAGTTAGCAATTTTTTCAGGTTATCGAAATGTATATTCTATCTCCTTAAATAACAATCCTATCAACACCGTAGCTTCAAATACTCAGAATCTACGTTCAAGTTAACACTCACACAAATTACCAAGCACATTTAACCTCATATCACGTAACGTTGAAGGTTTTATACTCGAAAGGCGAAAAATGAGTGTTCAGGGTTGAATGGTACCAACAACTCGCGAATTTTATCTACTCTTAAATTATTTCTCTCGCATACTTTTCAATGTACCATTCACAACAGACGCCTAAAGTCATGTCTACGCTACATAACCAGTAAACTTGAAAAGCATGTTTCAGTAAATGAAGATCCAAACTTTCTCTCGGATTATGTAATAGTCATGTTACTTGCGTTTATTGCTTCAATTTCATATCGCAACTTTGTTTATTGAATATCCTGAATACGCCGACGGCGGGAAAGAATTATGAAGCAACGCCTTACGCGTAGTACAAATTTACTAATCCTTTATATGATGTGTAGCAAGTACAATTTTATGTCATCTCCTGCAACAGCTTAACGCACAGTGCCTAACAAATTCCTCTCTAATTGTGATTATTAAACTACAAAACCTTAAGCTCTCTCACACGTAATGTAACGAGAAACAGAAGGGCAACTCTGACTGCTCTGTTTGTGTGTAGGGCTTATCATCTGGGTAACTACATTGCATGGTGAAGGGATGGACGGTCACAAGGTATCTGTAAAGATTACTGACAGGAAAGTTGGCGATTCAGAGAAACTACCGCGGGGCTTGAGTTTGAGTTATGAGTGGCAGCGGTCACAACTATAAAAATTCAGTGCTTAATTTAATAATTCAATAAATGAACAATTTAGACAGTTTGCAAAACAGTCTTTTTTTAACATGTGCACTAATGCAACATGTTTCGGCCATCCTCAGGCAGTACATATAAAATTACAAACGTGGAATGTCACATATTTTAAACAAAAACAGTGAGATCCCAGAGTTTTCCCTTTTAACATAAATAAATAAGCTTAAAATGTCAGAATCCTGTTGAACGGAAAATAAGCAAATATCCGTTAACACAGACAAAATTCGAAACACGTCCCTCCTGTAAAGACGCTGCCTCGACAGAAACCTGTCCTGCAGGTTCACTTTCAGCGCAGTCCAATTGGGACTGGTAATGGAATAAGCGACATTAGCACTGCATTTTTCCTCCGAGTACAGTACTCTAGTTGTTCAGGGTAAATATTATTCCGCCAGTGCTCCGATTTAATTCATGAATCACGCAGGAGACGGACAGTGAAATCTGTAGAGGCGACAGTTTCTAAGAAATACATTGTTGTCACCCCTCTCCTAGAAAGAAAACGAAAATATACTAGATCTAGGGAGAAGAGATAAAATAGAATTGGGTATAACAAAATTAAGGGAAATTAAAAAGTAATGAAATAAAATACCATTCGGCGATAAAACAATGAAAGTTTGTTTGAAGTAGAGAAAAGAGAGTGTCTAGTAGAATAAAGGTGGAGTACGTGGTGAATATTGACTCGTTGTCTCCCGGGTAACGCGATGAACACTGCGTTCGTGGGCGGGGACGGGCAGACCTTTCGTTGCCTGGGGCATATGCAGTCTGAACTCTTACCATCACTCATGTGGATACAGGCTTTGGCCCATTATGCCACAGTTCGATCATTTCCAAACTAACACGCCAAATTCAAGTTTAAAGGATCCTGACGAAGATCTGTGGTCATAGCCGTCACTGAAATGTTGGGCAGTGTTCACGGCGAGGCTACAAAAACAAGGTTTCGGAGGCTGAATCTGCTGCCGTCTTCACGTGGAACGGGGAAGGAGGAAAAGTAATTCCTATATGCCCGTTATAAAAAGCTAATCTGGGATTTTTGGATTTCTAGTTTACATACTTGGAAAATATTTAATGTTCCAAGTATGCTTACGAGACGTAAAAGTGAAGCCCTGCGCAAGCATGCAGGGGGAGCAGAGGAATGGCTTCATTTATTCTCAAGTTCAGCACTAGATCGAGGCGAATGGTCAACTATACGCCGCTACCGCTTTACGCCTGGGAAAAGAACAAACGCTACCCATTAATTTGGAGGCTGGGTGGGCCCCACAGCCGGTCTGGGAGTTTCGGAAAGGAAAACCCTTTTGCCCTGCCGGAAATTAAACCCCGGATCATCCAGTCCATAGCGCTGTCATTACACCGACTTCGAGGTATACGACATCCAAAGAAAATTAAAGCACAAAAATTTCGTGACAGTAGCAAAGGAAAACTGCTTCCAAGGCTTGAAGATTCCTTGACAACAGGATAAGGTAGAGTCTTCGCGGGCGATAAGCCGTGTCAGCTCTGAATAGAAGTCAAATATAGTCTCGTTGCTTCCATTACAAGACTCCCTCGGAAATTACAAATGCAAGGTGTGTTTTAGTCGTAGAATCATCATCATCACTATCATCTTCAAGCAGTCTGTCTTACGACAGGTCCATAGCCTCGTCCGAAGAGAATTCTCCCTACAGTGCGATTTAGGGCTTCCTCTTTTCAATTTCCAGTATCTTCTCATTTCCTTAATGTCATCAAACAAGTGAAAATTCACGTAATGATCTTATAGGCTGTCATACCGTGTAATTTCTTAAGTGGTTACAGACGTTTCGGAGGAACATATACTAGTGTACACACCTACCAGACTACACCGTGTCACAACAAAAGACCACCACATAAATATCACCATCACAGTCGTCACTGTTATTGTAATATGAGACACTTTTTCGTGCAATGCAACGACATCTGCCTGTTTGTTACACGAAACTTAATGAACAAACTGAAATCGTGTGAGCTTTAAAGTTATTACGGAGACAGTTATGAAGGTTACTGACTTCCGGGATGTAACGTGTATTTCGATAGACAAGTAACAACACTTCGGAGAAAACTGTGCTCCCTTCTTCAGTGTAAAACAGACGTATCCTATTATAAAGCTGGAGGCGACAGATTTTCTTTCACTCTTTACTTCCCACTTTCGCTCCATTTCCATTTATTTACAATTTTTTCATTCCCCCCTTCCTTAAATTTTCGTTTGCTTACTTCAGATCTGGAACAAACCTGCCTCACCTCCTATTTAAAAGCTATATGTTTGCGACGGCAGTAGCAATGGTGGGGACATAAGCTGTTTAGGCGGTTTAACCTCAGAGCCTGCAAATATTTTATCCATAGTGTTAAGGTTTTACAGTATACCTTCGAGGGACACACACTTGGTCCATCAGACAAGCCATTAGTCTCCGTTCTCCTTTCTCTTCTGCAGACATCACCGGGTTTCCCCGAGATGAGTGACTGGGTGCAATTGGAGCAGTCCACCCCCGTGCGAAGCCCAGTTTATTTGAAATGTCAGGAAAACTCGGAGCTTGCAGTCAGCACCTGTGCACAGTAACCCATTCCTCTCTTCGCACTTTCTCCTGTGCTTCCAATATTCGTACCCCAAACCTTCTCCCTGTTTCCACACACATGCACACTATTTTCTTTATCCTTCCCCTCCGATGTCACTAGAATTGTCAATAAAACTTCACAAGGAATATTGAAATTTAAAACACTTTCCTCTTGTAGCTAGGCAACTTTGTTTCGAGACGCTCCGGAAGTAAGCCTTAAAAATGGCAACAATTCTGGCTAGTTACAACACACTAAGACAGAAAGTTGCTATTTTATGATTAGCACACCGACCATTCACACTCAGGTTTTGGCGTTCGACATAGGTAATGTTGACGTAACTTGGACTGTGATCGCACGAACGACGCACCAGTCTTGAAAAAACTGCTCACTGAAAAATTGGCGTTATTATGGTAACCTAACCTCAGTGATAACGCATATCGGTGTTAAAACACAGTTTCACTCGAAGTGTCGTAAATTGTTAAACATTACTGCAAACACTGCAGCCAGTGGAAATTAAGCCAATCTTTGCGATGGGCAAATGTATAAAACAATTTTCCAATCTGTTTTCCCGTAGCACTCCACACTCGGAGAAGATATTAACAATCAAAATTGCGTTTACGAAGAAATTAACCAAATACTTAAACTATTTCGGCCAATCTTAGCAGGGACAAAAGTAATACAATACAATTCTCTGTCAGTTTTTTTACGAGACTGGAAATTTCTTGTGATATTTCAGATTCCGGCAGTCGCTAATGTGACCATTACTGCCTGCTGGTATGGGATGCATGTAATCTGGTACATATTATGAACCCTTAGTACAAATTTACTACATTACATGGCGTAACATTGCAGTCTCCATAATCTTCAGGAAATATCGTTATTATACCAGCGACTATCAGCTTTCCAATAATGTTTCTTCTTCGAACAAATGCACGTAAGTAAAATGATCTTTATGTCTTTCTTTCTAAACCTATATATATGTCTCATTCTTCCACTTTTATTTATGTGAGACCTGTGAATAATTTAAAAATACAAATAAATTTGAAGGGGATATAATATATATAACCAACCCAGTACGCTTTTTACATATATATATATATATATATATATATATATACGTTGTTTTTTTTAAATCCTGCAACATGTTTCAGCTCATTAGATACAATCAGGGATAATCATGGGATCAAGAACATTACATAAACAGCCAGAAAAAGAAAGTAATTAAAATACATGAATAAATTTACATACATTCCATAATTTAATTATATTGGTGCACACTGTAATAATGTATTACAAAACTGTTGTATTTTTTAAACTGAAATAACTGAAAGAAAAATAAGGAATGTATGCGAGGGAAAATAAAGAAAGACGAAAATCTTCTTCACTGTAATCAAGAGCGTTGCTTAAACCACAGTAAAACACCACTAGGCCTGCACTGAGAGTCCATTAATCCGTCATTGTCGGTTCCTTTTAGAGTTAAAAGCTTTTCCTGATTCCCACTCCGTTAGGGGAGATCTCGGGTTTCTGTGGAGGATGACCTACACTTTTAGGTGTACTGACTATACGGACGGTCGGTCACTCACTAACGCTTCTCTTGTTTAATTCAAATGGAAGGTTTGCAGTTGCCAAACTGTGTACAATGCCATGTCTCTACGTCCTCCAGCCGCATGCCATTGAGTCTCCCTTTCATCACTCCAATACTCTGTTTACTTTATCAGAAAAATGCATCTCTGTCATCACATTCTGACATTTGCTAACAAAACATATCCCTCAAAAACACTTCTGAAATAATGGAAGAATTTTTATCGGACTTTATATGAACACCATGAAAATAGATGCCACTCCATATTTTTAATCCTCAATTCTCAGTCGTGAAAAGTACCCAAATAGCGTTGATGTGGCATTCTAACTTGCGATTCTAGCGGCAAATAATGTCGGACCATGAAATTATTTGTAGTAAGAAAATACCCTTCGATTTGTTCGTAAAATGTAATGAAACCGTATGGCAACCGACAGAAATTATCGTTTTATTTGCATTTTGATTACGACAAATAACCAACCAAATTTGGGAATTTGAAACTCTGTACGTAGGATGACATAATGATCCAACAAACTTTCGATGCACATTAGTGGCTTTCACAAATGTTAAACGATACATATTGGGAAAGTCTGAGGTCAAGTTTTGCAATTTCGAGAGAGGTGGGACCTGCAGTACTGGAAGTTACGCCGGTCAGCGAAAATACGTTAAGTCGTTCTGCTAGCCCCATTTATAAACTAAACCATTCAAAGCAAATTACGCGTCAGAATTTCTTCAAATAAATTCTTCTTCCTCCATGTAATGACTGTAATAGCAGCAGCAGCAGTAGTAGTAGTAGTAGTAGTAGTAGTAGTAGTAGTAGCAGTAGCAGTAACTATGTGAAGAATACAAATAATCAAATTCCCGTTACATAATCTTTTCTGTCCTCTTTTAAAGTATAAATGTTTTACCCAGCAACACACTTGTAGAAATGTTTAATTGTTATTCTACTATCAGAATCAGAAATTTTGTTTCGCTGTCGTACAGAACATCTGACAAAATCCAGAGCAGAGTTAGTTCTCTTCAAGTCCTTGGCTTTAGAAAAAAGATGGCCAGTGTACGTAGCTGTAACGTAATATTGCGGCGCGTTCGTTTAACCTTGTTGCCACGGAAACGTAACAATGCTTCCCCTTTATACTGTTGCTGACATACATGTAACTGTCAGCAATATTAAACAGTTGAGTGTTGCCGTGGAAATGCAAGAGTTGGTTCCGTCTGCACTGTTGTCGAGCTACAAAGCATGTCGCACTGCTGTCAAATACATAACTGTACTTAGGTCTTCATGTAAAGGATCCGATATGCAATTAATAATCATATAACATATACTGTTATACATCAAATAATAAAACCGACTAATGCACTATATTGACCAATTTTATTCTGGCCTGTTACCCCTCACCCTACACGTGTTTCGGAACTCTAAGGTTCCATCTTCAGGGGTTGTCGTGTGCTACCAATTATTTACATATGTAAATAATTGGTAGCACACGACAACCCCTGAAGATGGAACCTTAGAGTTCCGAAACACGTGTAGGGTGAGGGGTAACAGGCCAGAATAAAATTGGTCAATATAGTGCATTAGTCGGTTTTATTATTTGATTAGAAAATGCACGGTGTTAATACTGTGAGACTGTTATACATGTTTAATTTGTGCTGGCTTTATAATAGGCACTTGTGTTGTTAAGCTTGCACCCATTGAATTAAACTGAATTATTATTATTGTTATTATTATTATTATTATTCTTAGTAGTAGTAGTAGTAGTTATGACCTTAACAAAGGGCATTCACAATTATATACCTGGAAGGATCTATGTTGCTTATATAACATTGCAAATATTGTTGTTGTTGTTGTTGTTACAATCGAGTGTTGATTTAGCAATTGCCCCCGAGCTTCTTGATATTTTGTCTAAAATATTTTGGAATAAGATAAAGACCACAAAACCATTAACCCAACAACCAGTTTTTCGACAACATCCGAAACGGGTACCTTCGGAATGCAAAACATTCGTTACTGCTAATTACTCTCTCTGTACATACATAGTGCCCCACTTTCCCATCTCTGTTGCCAGCTACACGACACAAGAGACGCCCTGAGAGCTGGATACTTATCCTTGTAGTCGCCCGCATTGATCCAGGGCAGTAACGTGATGATCCAGTGAACTTGCGGATTAAGCTGTTCCTCGGGTCAACACAGGGAGGACCCACTACGTCATTATAACCCCTTCCGGTCAAACGGGAAGTAATGATGATATGAACCCTTCTGCCCCGGCGTCTGCACACATCTGGCTCGTCCGTCCATTAGTTTATATACAACCGGAGTCTAAATGACATCTCATCTCGTGGCTCAGGTAATGCCCTCTCCCGGTACAGTCTGTTGCTGCTAACACTGGTTCACTATCTACATAAATTTAAAGTAATGTGTATGACAGTAGACAAATAAAAAATTGGAACGTCCGTAATGTTAGACTGAAATATCAGTTTTATATCTCTGAACGTAGAAATGAACGTGCAGCAACAAGTCAGAAAAGCAAGAAGAAGACGTTACGTAATCAAACGTGTCTGACTGGGTTATTGTTCAACGAGCTGTATTAAACACACAGCTGATATGTGCGCGTGATGATGGGTGTCAATGTCGGTAATTCGTTTAATCAATGGGGATGTGTGGGAGTCAAATGATCCTTCCAGCAAGTTTGAAAAGGGCAGGTTTAAAAAAAAAAAGTGGTAAGAAAATCACGACGTTTACAATTCACAGTAAAAGGGGGATCTTGTGACCACGTCACTAAACATTCGGGTTCCATAAAATACGGAGTAATTATTGACCAGCTGCGAGACTATTACTTTCTTCAGAACAAATTTCACCATGAAGGTAAGTAAAATATAAAAACGATAATGTGCTGTACCTCTTGGGGTGTCACTTGGATATCATTTTGAAGGAATAAGATAATCAACTATATGTCTAACTGAAAAGTCTTGGCACGTCGTAAATCAAAAAACCAAAAAGAAAAAATTCCATTCAGCTAATAATGGTGCCCTTGTGAGACGGAAGAGAAATATAATATGCAGGTAAAAATGATGAATTGAACCATGTGTGATATGAGGGTTTTGCAGCTTTCTTGACTTTGCGGAATATTACGCATATGTTGAACGGTAATTTGTTACTGAAGTTTCGGAGAAACGCAGTGACTCCGTCTTCTGGATAGTCGGAGGAGGATAAGAAATTAATTCCTATTGGTAAGGTGAGGATCGGAACTGCTGAAGGGCTTAAAGCACTAGGGTAGACAATATTAAAGTGAAATTAGAAAGAAAGTTAGGATTCTCCAGTCGAGACAGTCTGCGTCTCTGTGCAGTTTAACATGGAAGTCTTTCTTTACAGAGTGGGAATTCTGACCATAAAGCTGCAATATTCAGCATCGGTTTTACTGGTGAAAGGGAGAAAGATTGTTTGTGGTTTATTTGTACGCAACTTTTCTGGCAGTAGCATGTGGATTCTGAACGTTTCAACTTGGAAACAATTCCCAGAGAATTTCGTTCGGTGAAAAATAAGTCATGTTATAATGGGAGGTTTTAGGCATTTGTACGGGTAATTTGAGAAATCGATGTCTTCCCACTTACAAAATTAGACAGGGTTATTGATTCTAGAACTCTTTAAGGTTACAGACCTATCAAAAGTTTCGCATTTACAAAATGTAATTTGAAAATTAAACTAATAATTTCAAGCATTCTATTTAACAGCCGAAAATACGTCTTCAAATATAATTTTACTGTATTTAAGCAAATATACAAGAGCTTGGTTTATTTTAATCTATTTGTATACGAAACCCGCCGAAAATTACGTGTCCACAAGATGTGGCACTACACCAAAACCTCAATCAGCTGAATCCAGTCCTCTCTTCAGATACATTTCCCCAAAATTCATTTCAGTAGACCTATTAACCTCATATACCATTTACGCATAACATACTGGCTAGGCCTATAAAATAGCCCGTCGCTCTTGGGTTTTAAATAAAACTGTGCGCTTTCACCTAATTCGTATTACATGTCCCGAAAATCTTATCTCCACTTTATCAGCGTAAAATTTAGAGACGAATACAAATTATGAAGCGGTTTTCTTCTTCCTCATGTCACTGCCGTTTGGTTAGTTCCACATGCTGTCTTCAGGAACCTGCTCTCAAACATTTCAATACAGACGTCTTCTCTGACGGACAAACACAAACTTCACACCCATTAAGTAAACGGTGAAATTACAGATTTAGCTGCTTTACCTTAAAGTTTTATATACGAGATCTGAAGATAAAATGTCCTGAACTGAAATGGAAACATTTCTCGAATTTAATCTGCTAGACACTTCTACTTGAACATCTACTTAAAAGAGAAGGCAGTACTTCGAATTACATTTAATGCATATACATATGACTTACGTTTCTCTTAAATTGCAAAAAGTGGTTATATTTTCACAAAACACTTCAAGGCATGCATTTAAATGTATAAACACATATTTCTTCCAATGTGTTAGTAAGTACGTTTACAAAGCAGGTGGGAAATAAAAAACAAACGGAAGTAAAACAAACACTATCTCGGCTAGAGTCGGTAATGACGACAAAGCAACATAGTAGGAGGTTGACTTCAGGTTGTAAGCTTACGTGTTGCTGGTTTGCATGTATCTGTTTGTTATGACATAAACCTAGACCGTGATAAGCACGGGTACACACTTCAGTAGAACAGTCAACTCGGTAACGCATGCAAACACAGCAGCGTAACTCTGGATTAGTTGAGTCACGTTATCCAACATACAACTTTGACACAAGGAACACTTCACACGTGAGACATGATGCTCTCACAACCGTAAATGTGAACATCAGTGACTTCTGCGACATGACATTGTAGTCAGAAAACTAGCCACTAACTTACACAGTGCCACATCCCCAAGACAACAGTCTTATGTAACTGAAATACACGAAGCAGTGTCGCTTAGCTAGCCAAGAAATACACAGTTTCTAATGGAACCAACAGTTGCAGTATTATGTTCACGAGAACCCGCCACTTATCTCTTTCCCGAGTCACATAAATCCAACCGAGCACTAAATCGTTACTTCTTTAATCTTCGCTTAATTAGCATTTTTGCATCTACCAAATTATCTCTTCCGTCCAGGGATTCCGACTGAGATTTTGTATGCATTTTTACTGGGCGTTGTATTAAATCCTCACAAGATCATAATCTGTGATGGTGTTCAAGTGATGCCGGCCAAAAAGAATCAAATTTTGAATTTTCTTGCATAAATTTTAGTTCTGATTGTGAAGACTGAGAAAAGTTTACAAAATGTTCACGTTCTGCTTCTCTTGAGTATGTGCTCTAAAAATGTGATAACATACATATGCGATATTTGTATTGCGAACGAATAAAATTATAATAACAGTATTAATGGTAAAAGCAAAAAATTAAAAACAATTATGTTCAGATTTGCGTTATTTAAGTTACACATTTATCCTTCATGTGGCATATTTTCGAACATGGCACTGCCATCTGTAAAAGTATACGTAAATTGCTATGGCATCAGAACGGCATAGCATACTTGCACAGCCAGACTATATACACGTAGTCACAAATCATCTCATAGTTTACATACGCCTTTATATTAGACTGCACTATACACTTCATTAAAGTTTAAGTACTGATGTCACAACCGATGGATACTTTGTGATCCTGCTACTTAACAATTTATGTGTGAAAATACAGCGCAGTAATTTCAGTTAATAACACCTATTTTGTTGCTGTTTCAAACCTAAATGTTAGCAAAGCATGAAATGTAGTTACACAATACTTTTTGTTTCCAGATGATATTCAAAGTAGTAGAGGAAAGTAAGCAACGGTCACTGGAGGACAATGCATCAAAGGACTGTGGTCATTAATCAAGCCAGCTCTTTCACCTGCCAGCAAGATACACACCGCAGTGTTGCTGGTCATTGTTCAGCAAGCCTGAAACAAGCTTTGATTTCTGTTAAACTAATTAATGCTCTACTGAAATACTGGGGTTGCCTTTTGGGACAAGGATTATGAGGTAAACGTTTATACTTGAAATTGAGGTTCTGGTTTGTAAAACTGCTTTTCGAAACTGTACGGCATACACCTAATTTTAGAACAGCCTTCTGATGCGAAGAATACAACACAGTATGTTTTCATGTCTCCATTTAACGAAATTAAAACTCATAAAGCACAAACATAGCCACTTCTTTCGTTGTAGTCAGTGCATTACTTTTCTACACTGAATCTCAATACATTAAAAGCCACAGACACTTGAGGATGATTCATAAGAAGTTCTGAGCAGAATATTTAGGCTCAATAGAATTGAACAGTACCTACAAACCGAGAAAATCAAGAATAAAATGTCATAATTCCTATATTTACCTAGTTCTACCAGATCTAATTTATCCAAAAAAGAGGGCAATGACCAGTAATATGGCTCTAAGACGGATGGTAGATAAGATTAATATGCACCTGTTATGTTCCATTTTATTAGGTGCGTTCGCCAAATTGCGAAAGGCGACTATTAGTTTCGTCATGTCTGTCTGTCTGTCTCTCTGTCCGTCCATCCGTCAGTCCGCATAGAAATAATCGGCCTCCGCTAGACGGATTTTAATGAAAATTTATATTTGAGTATTTTTCGAAAATTTGACCAGAAAATTCAGGTTTCATTAAACTCTGACAAAAGTAACGGGTACTTTACATGAAGGCCTATGCAATTTTATGAAAATATCTCGCTGAATTCTTCTTAGAATAAGAAATGTTTCACACAAAAGTTGTAGAGAAAATCAAAACACACATCTTACGTTCAGTAACCATTTCCCGAAAACCGTGCCGTTTATGAGATAACGCGCAAAAGTACAGGTAGAGTCAGACAGGCCACAGATAACAATATGATAAGGCGCATATGCTTTGCAAGCTGAATAAATAAGGCTACAGACACACCCTCAGAATAAGTAATAATTACTGCTTTTCCACGGCAACAATAGCTACATGAGCGCGTCTCAATGTTACGTTTATAAGTACATTGCTTCTCTTGGCATATTGTTATAATTAGCTGATCTCAGCTATCTGAAAAAAATCATTCAGTGGATTGTATTTAATTATTTTTCTTTGTGTATTTTTAATTGCCTGGCGATGGTTTTTCACTAAAGCCGAAACATGTAGCAAGCAATGAAACTGATATAAATTTAGTTGTGATTGACGGCTTGCACTTGCCCCTTTTACTGCTAACATATATCAAAGGGATGTCATTGAACCTCAGACTCAATAAAAGGCTGGGAAATTATTGACTAGCTAAGGACAATTAGCCGCACAAAAATTCCTTTTTTTGTCGTCATTGTTGTAATCACTATTTCTGTCGTCGTCGTCGCCATGATCATAAACATAATGGTAATCAGCATTTTTGTTTGCACTATTATTACTGTTGGCTTTATTTTTCTACTTCGTCATTATGGTGTTATTGTTTCTGTTATCATTATCATATCACCGCTGCAGAATATGCGGTTATACAATGTACAAGTACGTATACACTAAGTGCATTACTATACATGGGCAATTTATATTCCGTAAGGTTTTCAAATATTTATTTGGTGTGAATTATGCTTTGAGCCTCTCGTGCCTGCATTTTCTATACTTACACCCTGCTACCGTATCAGCTTTACTGGCCTGTTTCAATATTTCGGTCTAAAGGAAAGCTCAGCATTTTCCTTCTTTATTTCCAAGCCTTCCGTTGCCATTCCTTAACACCGAGGCTATGTAATAAATATAAAATCGCGACCACTCTCTCACAATACACTGTTCTTGTTGTCTGCCATATCGTCACATGGTGTGACCAAGTCCTTAGGATTTTAACCTTAAATCTTGCAACTGCCTGTTAGCTAACACTATTAATAATAATCTTAAGGCGAGCTAACCCAGCCCCACAC
Organism: Reticulitermes speratus; assembly: GCA_021186555.1. NCBI lineage: Eukaryota > Metazoa > Arthropoda > Insecta > Blattodea > Rhinotermitidae > Reticulitermes > Reticulitermes speratus. The sequence goes on from JAJKFL010000001.1 coordinate 17,104,812, forward strand.
CACAATTGATGTTTCAGACGTAGGCAGTGCTTCTGTCATTAAACAAATTTGAAGTACCTTTTTATAATACATTTTTCTCACAGCTATGTCGCTGGTTCTGTGAATAAAGGAAATACAAACTATGGGATCCGAGAGGTATTGAACCCAGTGCCTGCAACATTTGAGCATTTCGAAACCACATCGACCTTTTCTGTCAGCTACGCATTTCATGTATGGTAACTGAAAATATGTCAGAGTTTTAGTTGTGCCGACTGAGTGAATTGTTAGGAGATATCACGGCATACTCTTAAATTCCTTCCCCTTAAAACTGCGTTGCTATGGATTGACTCTGTATATTCTGGTAGAAAATTACCAACGTTCCCAAATAACATACTGCCCACATCTCCTACGTCATACTCTGAAGATGGAAGCACCATGTTCCCCAAAATTTTGATTTACTTAGCGTTTTTATTATATACCTAATAAGAACCTACGTTCATCGATTCAAATAGAAGTCCACATCATACAACAGTTAAAGATTCTTTACTTACATTGATTTTCTAAACGGCGCTTCCGCGTTATGGGTGGCCCGACTTGTTAGGGAGACCATCGGACTCTTCCGCCCGAGTACGCGCTCGCAAAATATCCCATTGCATAACCGTTTTAAAGTAACCAAATGAAAACAGTTTTCAAAGGGATGATACAAGAGGTGTACAATGCGTGATTTCAGGCTTCCGCCGCGGTTTAAATGAGATCTTCGCTCTTCTGGAATGTTACGCAGCGTAGATTGGCAATTAGTTCCCGACGTTTCGGGACAACTTGTCCGTTCCATCTTCAAGGGTCAAGCAGTCCATTCTTCTTGGACTGCTTGACCCTTGAAGATGGAACCGATAGTTTGTCCCGAAACATCGGTAATAAACTACCATTCTCCGCTGCGTAACATCCCAGAAGAGCGAGAATATCGGATGATACAAGAATTTTCTAAAATAATTTTTCTTGTCATTTTTATTGTCACCTTCGGAATTGGCAGGCCATACACGTCATTAAGAACACGTAACTAGAAACGTGGATAGGGTGGTAACGCGTTCCGTAAGAGAAGACACAGAAGAGGTGCAGCAGATATGTCTCAGAGGGACAGGACGCTGTCTCACACGCAATCAAACTTGGCAAGTGCAGAGAAAAGAGACAGAGTGGTCGGCCAACCACAATTCCACGGACACTCTGAGCACTTAAAGGACAAGGCGGAAAGAAAGAACGAACAAGCGGTCAGGTCAAGTGGGGGAGAAATACAAAAGAGACGAAACTGCGGTGCGTCGCTCCAGATTGGATTGAGACAAATCAGTTTTAACGCTACTAGAGGAATTTCGTGACAGAGTTCATTAAATTCATTACTTAGGCCAATTTAACGACATTCTATAAACTGAAAATAACCTTATGGAGCAGCGTCATTTTAAGGACGCTAATAGCCACCCAAGTGGTCTAGCAAATCAAGGTTACTTTCACACTAGAATGCACAAACATTCTAGTTATTTCAGGCTTTTTCAATAAATTCAGTGTATATCCTTACACTCTCCATAGTACCCTACATCCACGTTATCTTAAACGTTTTGAGTACCGCAATAAGAGGTTATGTGATTTAGGGTACAAATCATTAAGCACCTCATTACGAAAGGTTTCGTAACGTTACGAAATAAACAAAGCACGAAATCTCTACCAATTTAATTTGCGAAGAAAAGTGCAAGTAAGTCTTATCTGACATTACGGGAAAACAAGATTGAGATAGGAAATATTTATCAAATTTATCGTAGTTATTTGATAGGCCTATAAATCCTGAAACTACACAAGAATATGTATCACGTGATAATAATGAAAAAGGGAAATAGAAGGGCATAACTACAATGTTTGGTTTAATATCAGCCTCTAAACTTCCTGGCTGTAAATGACCTTAGGAAGGGAATCAATGTCATTCTTAATTTTAATGTGACTATCCAATATTACACACCGCTGGCATGGTTACGTAGTGAGCAGTGGAGGTAAGGGCATCAGTTATAAGTACAAAGGTTGTGGCAAAACATCAGGCCTTACGCCGAAAGGACACATACAAACATCTCTTAAAATAAATAAGTAAATAAATAAATAAATAAATTTTAAGGGAGTTTAGAAATGAGAAAGCGATGTGTTGGACCTTGTCCTCCACGTGACGCGTGTTGACTATATACAAAACCCGAAAGTACATTTACATCAAACACGTCACAGAATTAACAATGTTAAAATAACTGCAATGTAATAAATTACTTTGATTGGTCTTTCCTTGGTTCCATTCTCGTGCGAACCATTCCGAGACGGAGTAACATAACTACAGATTTAGGGTCGTGACCTGATTTATCTTAATACAGGGGTGGAGGAGCAATTACGATTACTCGTTAGGATTCTTAATGGAAAATTAAGAAATAATTAGGTTAATGATCATTTTGGGCCAAAGTTTTCATTAAGGCATTAGCAATGTTTTCGTGGCGTCTACACGCCAAAATATCGCTTACCCGGAGCATAGGTAAGAGCTTCCCGTTTGCCTGCAGAAGTTCTAAATCTCATTAGAACCCAGAAAAACTTCCAGAATATTTGATTAACTAAATTCACCCGAAGGGACTGTAGTCCAGTCCGGCTGGTTCTAGCCAGAATAGATCTCGGGCTGCCAAATATCTGGGCCAGCCAGATTTCCTGCTTGATTTCTAAGCTTTAAACCATCGTAGAAAGCATATTTGCCTTGTGTTGTTCCAGCGTGCAATAAACTTGTCTCCTGGTCTTGTAAGGGGGCGGAGAGCAATCGATCTCCAGGATTAGAAACAAATTTCAAATTTCGATTATTTCAAGCAAAATTTTAATAAATGACTTTTAAATTTGTTTTACAAATTTTTACACAACCACATCACAGCAGAAATAATGCGGAATATACATAAATGATTTAAATAACTTACGGCTCCTGCACAATAAAGAAACACGAAATTCAGATGAAGGCATTCAGTATTAGTGGATACACATTCGAGTTCACGAGATATCATAATTATGATGTGAACTAAATTAACAAACAATGAATATTGAAGCTTAATCTTTCATTTCTACTACATATCCGAAGTAAAATTAAATAAAACTACGCCTTTTAAACCTTATTTACCAAAGGCCTGAAATTCATATTATAACAGACCACTGCATTCAACAAATAAAGTGTACCCCTTTCAGTGCAGTCTACACAAAGTTAGGAGTTTGATTTCTTTGTGCCTGGGGTGACTGGTAGGAGTAATCTGGAATTAATTTTGTTTTCACGTGGGATGATGAGAATGCCAGTGTACGCCAGAGATACGCGCAGAAATGCATACAACTATACATGTAATACATCCGTTACATTTGTCCGATTTTAAACAAAACCCAAACTGCTCTACAATCTTATATTAGGTTTCCAAATATCATCCCTCAAGTTGATTTATGCAGAGAAGGACAGACCACAGAGCGATCTTAATAGGTTCCCTGCAACAACGGGAACATGCCTAACAACCCTTTAAAGACTAACATAAACCTGAATTGAATATGAAGGTTCAGTTCGGACCGCGCAGTAAACACTCCTTCTCGGTTACAAAATCTAATCAGCTATGGGAAAACAATTACTGCTTGTTCCGAGATCCACCCACTCTTATCTAGCGCCGAGGTTAGAGAAAGAGTAGAGCAATACCTCTATTCCCCCTCTGGGTCTTCATGGCCTATTCTAGGGTGAACTTTGACTTTTCCCTTTGTTCTGAGATCTGTACACAACATGTAGATGCACTCTATTGGCAAAAAGTAGATTTGAGAATGTTGAAGCTGATGGTACACATACTAACCATTAGCCTCTTAATAATAGTCAGTCTAAAGGGCCCGAAAGTGTCCCACTAAACCAAAGTGCCCTAACCTCGGTATGAGAACATGTCAAATGTTACATTAAACTAAATTAAACGTTAGTATTTTGCGCCATGAATAAATTCTGTTTTAAAGTTAATAGAACACAAGCTTTCTTTTTTCATAAAAGATACGTAAAGTCATTACTACCAGTAGGTAAATTGGCTTTGATTACCCGGTAATGAAACACAAGGCCAAGTTAAACTTTTACTCACCATGGTACAGGCCCGATAGGGATCATGGTGGTTAGATTTCGGAAGCATTACCAACTTAAATTATATTTAACAAGTGACGAAATGAGCACCTAGCAAGACAACTGGAATGCTTATACTTTGTTGTCTAATGCGCATTCAGATTTTGAAGGCTAAAGTTTAAGTTTTACAAACAGCGCAAATGAGGTAGGGTCGGCGGTCAAGTCCGCACAAAAGATTACGTTACCAAAATCAGCCCGATAATCTTAAGTTAATGATGAAATAACACAGCATATATCTCCCTTTATCTCCCTTGGTTAAATGATTTTAAAAAATCGTAAGACTTAAAAAAAAATCTATGGGACAAAATATGTTTAATTTTTCTACAACGTTTGTTCTAAAAAATGCTCTGTCCGATAAATATTTAGTGACAGGCGCTCGACGTGCACGAAGAACTGCAAGTAGGTCTTCACGTATAGTCTCAATTATGTAATTATTGTCCGATTATAGACAATATTGGAATGTGCAGTTTAATTATAGTTAAATTCCTCAACATCAAAATTCATGAAAATATATTCAGAGGTTATTGACATAGTACGTGCGGACAGACGGACATGGTGAATCCAACAGGCGCATTTTTCACATTTCGTTACGAAAGTTTCAAAACTTTACGTTATTCTTCAAAACAAAGACAGACTGCCTAACGGTGGTTATGACCTTAGGGAAATAATTCCTACTTACTTTGAGATATGTAGATACAGCATAAATATATTCTGTGATAAAACTACACAGCTTTTAATGATAAAACAGGCTGTGTATTTCTTTACAGGGTTAGAGGGTAATTGACGGAGACAGAACTAAGAGTCCGGTTTGAATTAGTGTTGGATGTGACGCTGTGTCGATGGGCGAGCGGTTTGTGAAGTAGTGCCTTCAGCTTCAGGTTCAAGCAGTCCAAAAAGACTAACAGATCCTGAAAATGAAGATACCGCGATCATTCGAAACGTGTCAAACTACACATCGAAAGACACAACGTCATATCCAAGCCAAACCGAACCTTCCGCTGTGAGAACCTCAAATTCCTCAGTCTTTGATGATACTGATAATAAAAACGATGATGATGAAATCTCGTCTTCAGAATATAGAATCATATTATAAAACAAATATATTAATAGTCTATGCGCGATTCAGGTTTCCGCAGCGGTGTAAATGAGATCTTCGCTCATCTGGGATGTTACGCAGCGTACATTTGTGACACATTCCCATATTTTGAGACGTAACACATCTAAATTACATCCACGAAGAAGTAATGATCAGATTAAATTCGGAGTATGACTGTTATCGTTTATTTCGGAATCTCTTTTCTTATTATTTCCTATCCGAAAAACTAGATGTGAAAATAATTTTAAGTGCTGCTTTATACAAGTGTGAAACGTGACCTCTCACTGTAAGTAAAAAAATTAAAACCCGTGTAGTAAAAATACTTCGACCTAAGAGGGAAGTTGTAACAGAAATTTGGATAGAAAGCATAAAAAGGAGCTGCATAACTTATACTCTTCAGAAACTGTTTTAGAGTGATAAAACTGACAGGGTTAAAACGGGTGGAACTTTCAAGGCTTATGGAAGAGATGAAAAATTTTGAATCGAAGGAGCAAGTTAGAAGACCTACGCATACGCGAAGGATAATAAATTAGAATGTGACGATGCAAATTGGATTCGTCTAACTCAGGATAAATTCCGATTCCAAGGTCTTGGTAGTATTAATCAATTTCCCGGTTTCACAAACGTGAGGTATTTCTTGACCAGATGAGAGGCTATGGTCATGTAACGAATCCGAACCAAGGAGAAAGTACACGAGGACCACAACCGCCAACTGTGAAAAAATTAATTTTTTTTAATATTAAGAAGCCTAACACGATACACTCGAAAGTTTGAGTATTTTGTAGGTGTTCGTTTTTCGCTACGGGTACCAGTACACAATTTTCTCGCATATTTAACCCAAAAAACAATGAAGTACATTGCCTGAGCACCTGAATACTGGCCCATTCTCTATAACAACTTTCACAGACATTCTGTTACCAGACAGCCAGCACGTTGACGATGCATCAGAGGTTTAACGTCCGCTCATGTCACTATAGCCAACCTGTCATATGTCACTTTGTAATATGGGATGTTCTAACAATGTAGTCGGAATTTAGAACACGGCTTTGTTCACAGCTTTAACAGCAAACACAGTCGAATACGAACTATCAACAGAAGCGTGTTAGAATGTAGAACCATTTCAGAGGGCGAAAACTTGTCCTATAATCAAAGACACATCACTGTCATTTAATTAGTCATCATACCTTTGATGTTCTGTCGTAATAAGAGCTACCTGTAGAATTTCAAGACAACTCTTCATCTGACGCTGTGACTCTAGTTCCGATAAGAATATCTCTGCACTCGCATTCCAGTGGCCAAGGGAATCTCTGTTCGTTGTATGAATTACATCAGAGCCGACAAAGTTACCTGTGCAAATACCGCTATAAAAATACCAGCTTCTTGTAATTGTCGTTTTGTACTTCAAAGCAATTCTGCATTATAGTGCATTTTATGAACAGAATCGAAGATGTAAATTGTTACATAAAGACAACAGACTATTAACTGATTCTGCAGTACGAATTGCACATGTTGTATATTGCCAGCCTACAGATAATAAGGTGGCAAGAGAAAATAACAATTTCTTATTCTTAAGCTGTCACACTACGCAAATAGTTCCAAGTCTGATGCTTCGGATTCGTATTGGGAGACGACTGGTCAAAATTCTGGTCAGAACGCAGACTATTCTGAGGCAGTTGATGCGTGGCTTTCTTCAGTCCCTCCAGGCGATCGTTGAGAGGTTACTTGAGATAAGACCACGACTGTTCCCTTGCGCCCTTTCCTGTTCTCTGTCCCGGTCATCCGGTACTTAGACGCTACAGGTCTAAAACTGACAGCGCCCTTAACTGAAGTGGAAATAATAAGCAGATACATGAAGAAATAGGTAGATAAATAAACAAACCCAAACATTTCACAGATTGTCTTTGTGATATGTCCCGATTCAGAAATAATTCCGAACCTTTCTTATCCAGATATACGGTGGAATTCCTTGGAGGGAATCACCATGTCGCAGTGCCTATATCCACAAGCAACAAAACAAATAGAAAAGCGAGAATCATCCAAGCCTCTAGTGATATATGTTAGAAGGCACTGTATCAGATTTCCAGCCGTTCAAGAACATCCCACATATTGCGAATACGCTTAGTGGTAATTTATCATTTTTAATGCGTAATAATATATCTAAATAATAGACCTGTGTGTACCTAGCAGTAGTTCCATTAAATATCACGACTAATTTAACTTTAAACTCGAAATCGTGGTCACTATAAGCTTTTTATTATTATTATAACTGTTGCTGCTATTGCTTTTGCTGTTGTTGCTGTTGTTCTGTTTTCGATCTTGTTACTGTTTTGCTGTTGTCGTTCCAGTTGCTGTCGCTAGTACTGTGGTTGTTTTTGTTAATGTTATTGCTGTTGCTGCTGTTTTTGTTGTTACTATTGTTGCTGTTTCTGTTGCTGCTGTGGCTGCTACCATTGTATTATTGTTAGTTTTGCTGTTGTTGCTGCTGTTCCTGTTGTTATTATTGCTGTTGTTTCTGTTGCTGATACCATTGCACTGTTGTTTATGTTGTTACTGTTGCTGTTGAGGCTGTGTCTGTTTCCTCTGTTTCTGTTGCTGTTGCTGCTGTTTCCGTTGATGCTATGGTCTTGCTGCTACCGTTGTACTGTTGTTGCTGTTCCTGCTGTTTCTGTTGCTGCTGCTAATGTTGTTACTCTTGTTGAAAAGTGGCCTCTCGACTGTTGCTGCATCATAATCACGTTTATTTGTCTTTTATTTATTTCAGACTCCATTGATGGCCTGTTGCATATCTAGAAAGTTTGTAAGTACTCTTACCACTAAAACATTTGAAGGCGAAAACAGTTCTGTTTTATGAATTTTAATGCAGGTGCAACCCATTATGGCCAATCGCATCTCATTTTAAGTATGCATGAAAGATAGATTCAGTTATAATACCTGAAGGGTTGTTGAGAAAATCAGGTTAAATTAAAACGCGTAATCAACCCTTATTTAGGGATACACCCTAATATCTGTTTAATTACCTTTCAGGCGTCAATTAAAGAGCGAGTTCGCTAATTCGAAGGATATGGGCAAAAATAGACGGCGCGATAATGCAATTCCACTCTTCGAAATCCACTGACATGGAGGATTATCTCAAGCGCCTGCCTCATCAAAATTCATGGAGCATTGTGTAAGAACCGTTGTGAAAATATTGGCTGTGGTGTAACAGAATCGGGAAAATGGCGCGCCCTACTTAGTGAAGCACACCGTCTGTGAAAACCGAATCCACAAAGAAGCACACACAGAACATTGACTGAAAGCATCATGGAAAGCCTAAGTCGTAATGGGTGGATAATATTAAAATGGACAATGCAAAATGCGATACGAATTTATGAATTCGACAGGCGCCTGAAACAGGCTTATGGCTGCGTCCTGAACTACTCCACACCGCATTTGTCAAAGTCCAAATTTAATTCAGATTCAAACTTAATATTATCATTCAGTACACTGCATGCCTAATCATTCATTTATACCAAAATACGCACATAAGAGAAATGAAAAATCATACATAAGCTTGTACAAGCTTGTACATGTTTCAGCGATTAAATTGCCAACTTCAGCGAGATGTAATTACCAAGGAATACATAATGCCGATACACTAATTTTGTATATAAGAGGTTAGCGTATTGGTATTATATATTCATTTGTACTTAGATGTCGCTAAAGATGGCGATTTAATCGCCGAAACATGCATAACTTTTAATTTCTGTTATGTGTATGTGTTGGTATAAATAAACGATTAATTCAGATTCTGTTTCATCAGCGTTAATTATTCGGCTGCTCCAGCTATGCTCACCGACCTGCTCCCAAAACTCAACGCACGTTCCCGTCGATGAAGGCCCGGAATTAACAACACAGCACTGGTAACTGCCGAACTGAACTGTCATCCCTGCGAACATTCGAATACTTTTCACACCCTATGACCACAAATTTCGGATTGCAGATCATTTTTACCTTGGTAAATTCCATCAGGGTAGCAGTCGTATAATGCGTGTTGCACTATAAACACTACTCACAGAGGGAACGAGAACCGACTGGCTGCGATCTTTCATATTTTATGCGCATGAATTCAATGTCTTCTCTTAGAAATAAGTTTATAAAACAAAATGCTGTTTAAAAGAGATTGGCGGTCTGAGAGCAGAATATGAATTTAATTATACACTCTGACGTTTGCTTTACTTTCCTTTTAATTTTTCTCTTCCGTTTCTCTCTCTTATTTTGTCTTACTTTTTATAGTTAACCTGTATCCTTCATTTTATAAGGAAAAAACGTGCCTCAGGTATGAATAAATCAGTCAGGCTGACCTTTTCTTTATCGTCACTTAATGTAAAAGTCTGAACATACCGTTACTAAAATTCTCGACAAATTCAATCTTTCGTTAAACTAATTTGTTGTATGTTGCAGAAAAACAATATACTACGCGCATGAATTCTAGAATTCTATGCTTTGTTTCGTTTGAAATCTGATGTTGAAGAACCAATTGGGATAAAATTGTAAAGCACTTGTGCAGACTCCGTAAACATACCTATATATTCTGCATGAAGTATCGTTCATATGTCAATACTTAGAAGTCTGTCGACAGGGCAGATCATTGAGGTTAGTCTACATGTAGTAATCGGAAAGGATAGCTGTTCAAAATGTATACAGAAATGGATTTATAGAGTGAGTGCATTTAAACTGTTAATACAAATTTCCTTATACAGGCTGAAAACCTTAAGTAAGGTAAGATTCACACCGTCTTCTTATAAGTTCTACTTTTTCTTTCAATACGAAAAAAATACTTCACTGAACCTACTACTGTAATTACTTGGTACACACGACATAAAAATCGAATAAGAAGAAATACAACTTTCCTGTGCATGATCACTTAAACTGATAAGCATCTGGCAAAAACCGAATTACTAGTCTCGACGGTAACCTTTCTTACGAAGTTATACGTCGAAATTAAATTGCATTTCAACCTCACGTTCAATCTTCAAAGCTTTTTCCAAATAGACAAAGGAGAATAATTCAGTAAAAGAGATTGGACTTTAGTAATAAAGTAAATCTCCCATTTATTTTCCAAACCAGTATTCCATCCAAGTAGGGGCAAATCTCCGCCATCCCAATATTCCCTCCCTTGGCCTTCAGTGGAATGTAAGTTTCTAGCTAAAATTCTTCCCTAAATTCCATTCTTCGCCTTCTCGTTTTATGTTCTTTCACGAAGTGTAATATGAAGCTCCATTATCAGTGTATTGCACTGGAAGATACATAATTTCTGTTTCGGTGGGAAAAGGGCACAATCGATATCAGTTATGACTCACATAAGCAAAGCCGTCATTAGCAGACAGACATCTCAACCACTGTATATAAGTAAAGGTCATCCCATGACATGCCTATTCAGGCACAGAGAGGAGACGGAGGTTTAGCCCCAATTAATTCTTAACCTCGGAGCTAGAAGAGGGTGAATGGTCAGCAACAAGCCCCGGCCGCTTTATCCTCAGCAAAGGTCCCGGTGCCCATTGTAAAGCACACCACAGGGCCGTGCCTTGGCTCAGGCGGTTAGTCGTCGGCCTCTCACCGCGCAGGCTCGGGTTCGATCCCGGATCAGTCCATGTGGGATTTTCGGTGGACAAAATGACACCGGGACAAGTTTTTTCCCCGAGTACTTCGGTCTTCCCCTGTCAATTTCATTCCAACGCTGCTCCATTAAACAAAAAAACGAAAAAAATAATAATCATCTTCATCACAGTGTTGCACAATGAGCCTCAAGGCTGCGGCAAGTCCATAGCATCTGCTGCGGGGCCCTTCACCACAAAAACACCATACCACGTGAAGACCGTAAGGAATTCCACGTTCTGCAGCACTTCTACAAAAGCTTGTAATATATCAAGTGGTCACGATATTCTCCACTTTCCCTAAAACCTGAACGTAGACCTAGATGTTGATGAAATCTGCGATCCTCTGGGGTATTACGCGACGTCGTGTGGTAATTGTTTACCGACGTTTCGGGACAACGTATCGGTCCCATCGTCACGGGTCAAGAGTCCGAGTAGGAAACTCTTGACCCGTGAAGATAGGACCGATACGTTGTCCCGAAACGTCGGTAAATAATTGCCACATGACGCCGCGTAATACCCCAGAGGGTCGCAGATTTCATCAACATCGCGGCGGAAGCCTGAAATCAAGGTTAGATGTTGAAAGCTGAAAAATATTAAAATTGATTTGAAAGAAACCTGTGTTATTACAATACGTCTTCCATATCAGGGGAAGAACATGGACGGAGGTGTTCGATAACGGAGCCCTGAGTAAGATACCTGGACCTGTGAGGAAGGATGTAACAAAGTGCTGGAGGAAACCGCGCAATGAGAAGCCTCGTGATTTGTACACGCCACCATATATCATTAACAGGGCCGGCCTTAGGCCGATTAGACCGATTTGACGCATTTGGGCCCCGCGCTTAAGGGGGCCTCGCGCTCATGGGGGAAATTAAATAATATGTTTGACTGCTTGCTTCATTAAAAGTAAATAAAAAATGATAAAAACGGATCATTTTAATTTTTCATCCTAACTTACGTTAATATACCAAAACAATAGCCCTATTTTTGCCCTGCGCAATAACTTTTAGGGGCCCGCCGTAAGGATCGTAAACGGGCCCCTCGTTTGCTAAGGCCAGCACTGATCATTAGGGCGATAAAGTGAAAGAGAACGAGATAGACGAGACATATGGCACGTATGGGGGAGAGTGAAATGCATATAGGGTTTGGGTGAGGAAACCTACAGAAAAAAGACTACTTGGAAGACCATGGTGTAGGTGGGAGTAAAACATATGAACAGCTCCAAAAAACAGGATGGGATAGAGTGGATTGGATTTATCTGGCTTAGAATAGGAACAAATGTGGGCTGCTGTGGGCACGGCAATGAAATTTCGGTTTCCAAAAATGCGTAAAATGTCTTGACTAGATGAGGAACTACAAGCTTATCAAGAAGGATTCTGCTGCATTCATTTCGTTAGGTAATTAATAAGTTGGTCGGTCAGTCAGTAAGTCAGTCATTCCTGTACCGAATTAAGCTGACCGACGACAAAATCCACAGACGCGCGTTTTTAACAGAAAACCGATACTTTTGATCACATGAAATGTGAGGAATTCCATGGCCCGATGTTTGACTAAGAGCTCCTTAAGGCCGTGCCATGGCTCAGGCGGTAATTCGCTGGCCTCTCACCGCGGAGGCCCGGGTTCGATCCCGGGGTCAGTCCATGTGGGATTTCTGGTGGACAAAGTGACACTGGGACATGTTTTTCTCCGAGTACTTCGGTTTTCCCCTGTCAATTTCATTAAAAGGAAAAACACTAATCATTTTTATCACAGGGTTGCACAATAAGCCTCAAGGCTGCGGTGCGTCCGTAGCTTCTGCTGCTGGGTTCTTCACAAAAAAAAAAAAAAAAACTCAATGACTCTGGTCCACGAAGTTAGCTACCATGACCTATCCTTCTTTTGACCTGTCTTCCTTAACGTAGCCTTTTGTAAGGATTTCGATTACTCAAATTTCTCGAGCTATCTATATGGTAATTCATAACAGACAGAAATACTTCACAGGCGTTTCTTAGATCAATTCACAATTTATTTCCAAACCAAAATTCGTATGTCTTACTACAACAGTGCATCGGCTATTGGTGAGGTAATTGTATGCTTTAATATATATGCACAGGATAGCGCACATGGGCGAGCTTTTGTGAACACGGTTATGAACCTTTGCAAGACGCTGGATTCCCTGATTATTTGAAAAAATTACATTCTCAAGACTTGATTCTTTTTCCACTAAGCTCTTTACGAAATTAATAAATTGTGAAGGTTAAAGAGACTCAAATTGGCATTATATTCTTACCGTATTTAAAGAAATTGGTCACGTATTTCAAGTAGAATTATGTGGGCAAATAAAGATAAGTTAAATTGGTAGGTCTGGACCTTAACTTACAACGTATGCAAAGCAGAATGAAATAGTACGAGTGTTTTCTGAAGACAGAAAATGATAGAGGATTGCTGATCGTAGATTGAAATTTGAAACAGAGACGTACGAAATATCAAACTTGTTACCAGAATGTTAATCTGCTATGAAAGTAAAAACAGACACATATTATTTTACATTCTTACTTTTTACGTATATAGGAAGTTTTGGAAAATAAATACGATAATACGTAACTACAGTATCTTCTGTTATTTTCCTAGATACTGACACACTCGTAGACTTTCTTTTCCCATGGCGCAACAGCCCCTAGTGGGCTTCACGATCACACTCAGACACACTCGGTAGGACTCCTCTGGATGAGTGATTAGCCCGACTCAGAGACCTCTACTTGACAACACACGACAATCACAAGAGACAGGCATCCATACTCCCGGCGGGATTCGAACCCTCAATCCCAGCAAGCGAGGGACCGCAGGCCCACGCCTTCGAACGCGCAGCCGCTGGGAGCGGTGATTCGTAGACATACCTATGTTTTTCATCATGATTTTAAGCCCTTCGAATTTCATGATATTTGTAAATTTTTCGATTTGCATGGCATAATTAACGTATTTCGGGCACAAGTGCTGACGATTCTCCCCAGCTGCCAAGTGCAGAGTATAGCATGGGCTCCTCTCATAGTAACAACCCGACGCCTGCAAGAAGCTGGCAACCCAACTCCACCAACCGCTACAGAAATTAAGAAAGCGTGGGGGGTTTTAAAATTTTCCTAAAGCGGGTCTCTTTCGTAATTTGGCCACTCGGACGACACGTGGCTAATATAGGCTTCAATTACATGTAAAGAGTGTGTCGGTATAAGCTAAACGTTTTCCATAACATGAATGGCCTTCAAATTCTCATGTTTAAGTCACACAATATTAAAGGGAGGTGCCTATGCTGGAATGCCGATCGCATTAGAGAGAAATGCTTTGTGACTGACTCATGATCGACTACATATAACCGATACGTCGAACCAAAGTTGCATTCCACAAATGGTTTCTCTAAACACAGAACATAGTCTGCGCAGTACATGCGGTTTAGTCTGGAAATGCGTATGGGGAAGTGTGCTCCGGGAACAAAAACATTAATATTACATCTTACACATAAAGTAACGCTCCCTATTAGCTAAAATAACAGGACTACAGTGTCACCTGCGTAAACCTGAAACTCAAAATAAATCACATTTCACAAGATATTTCTCTGGGCCCGTAAATATAGAGAAGAAGCAGATGTTACTTACATCTGTTCTTGAGAAACCGGTTAATGCGAAAAGTGTAATGGAATTTTTGTTTGCATAATTTGGTTGTGTACCCTAATTCACTACTTTATTAGAAATGAATGCAGAATGTTCACTAGGACTAATGGGAAAAGAAGAGACACACAGAAATCTAACCATGCACTGCTCAATTGAGAGTGTAATGTAATTCTTTCGGTTTGATAATTACTTACAAGCTTTATTTCCGGCGGTTTCGTAGGACACCGTCATCGGGAATAGAGGGACTGATGTGTGAAGCTGACCGCCCATCACCATCTAGTATGCATGTACACATTACACAGAACTGCAACTTCACTCACTCACACATCTTATTTGCTGGAGTTTAATTCAGCAAAAAGGAAAGTTTTTCTTTACTTTTGCTCTTAATCACGAATGTGTAAATACCTACTGTACTGACTTCAGAGCGGTTTAAATACGTAAGACAATACATGCAATTACTCTTTAAGTATGTTCACTAAAACCGTGTCAGCTCTAACGTTAATGCGATGACGTATAAATGTAACAGAAGTAGCCTAAGTCGTAAGAGGTGGCGCAGCAATAGTTTACATATATAGGTGAAAGGTAAAGCAATCCCATTACAGGCCTGGACAGACCCTTAGGGTTCCAGGAGCTTGAGGCGCCCACATTTCTAGACAATCGGCACATGAAGGTGGTAAGGTTGTCAGCCCTACGCACCGGCCGCCTTTACCCCCCAGGAAATATTCCTGATACTCATTTCTGTTAAGAGGCTGAGTCAACCCCAGGGCCATAATGCGACCGAAAGAATTATATCAATGAAAAATTCCAATGACATCATCGGGAATCGAACCCGCGACCTTCCGGCTTGTAGCGCAGTGCCTCAACCAACTGCGCACTCTAGCATAAAAACTTGCCAATATTTTGAATGACGTTTTACAAGCTGTATTTCACTAAACAGCCCCGCATTTTTTTTAATGCTGCTAGTAAGGAACAGATTCACTTAGTTGGTCACAGGACTTTGAAAAAGGGTTTGTACTTTATGACTTTAGCACGAGTTGGGTAGTGCGGTCAATTTCATTTTTATAAGTGTCAAGTACATATTTTAGTTTTAAAATTTATTTTCTACTTATCTTTCACACAATTTGAAACACATTTAATAAAACAATGATTTCCAACATTCTGTTCACTGGAATGTAATGAGGTTATGTCTTTATCTCAAATTGAAATTTTACCCTGTCAGAAAAAGCGAGTGTGCCGAGAATTCTCGCAGTCTGCGGGCACAGAGAAATGTAGGAAAAGATATTAGAATAAGTTTAAAGAATATCTTTCGATATTCCTATTAATATATTTTTACATGATGGGAACATTATGACTTGCTGGTTGAGCGTCGATTTCTTGAATATGATGGCCCTTCTTATTACGTTTGATTTGATCACTCAAACAATACTAGAAATTCAGCCGCGATATGATGGTGTTAATATAACACTGACGCTATAAATCACGGCGCCTTCCATCAGGCGTTTCTTCATTCATGCTCTTTGATGAAGTCATTACAATACTGATCATTAAATTATTTCCTCATAAACGTAGTTAAAATTTGTGAATTTTGATGGCAGTAAATCACCTCACAAAACAAAAACTCACCCTTCGAATTTGTTTCTCAAACATGCTTTTATTACACCACTTTTCGTAATTTTTTCGCCAGCTGACAACTTTCCTTTGATAACGCGTGTCGTGAACATAAATTTTTAACTTTTCAATGATTGCTTCTGCGTTTAAGCGCAGATAAGATCGACTGACACATAAATACGAAAAATAATTTTGAAACACTGGAATGAAATATTTTGTTAATCAGCAATTTTAAAATAAAGCGCTAAATCAATTAATTTGCAAAACTTTTTAAGACGAAATTTGGAAAGCGATATATATCGATACTTTATATCGATACTTTATACTATATATCGACAAAAATAATAGGTAATAGAAAATAATACATAACGAAAAAATAAGTCACATTTAACTTAACTGCAAAATAATACTTTCATTACGACATTAGATTTTGGCTCATCTGGTGTTCCACACAATTCAGTAATCAACAGAACTATCCGATCAAATAGCATCCCGATACTGAAATTCATTGTGTGTAATTCCATCTATCGCACTGCTGGCGTCTGGTTTAACTATCCTCAATCACCTCAATTCACCCACACGTTAAAACCAAGCGTAAGGAAGACTTGGTGAAAAGGATTCAGTTATGAAGTCTCTCATTATAACATTATCTCCTCCCTTACATATTTAAGGACTGCACTTAGCACTTTTTTTTCCCCAACTACCCAAATCTATGAGGAAAGAAACTCCACACGCATACAAAACCAAAGATGAACGTGTCTTTGCACAGATTTTATTATTTTTTTTACGTTTTTGCGTAACACATGGAAAGATAAACTTAACTTAAATTTAGTAAGCATTCCAGGAATGTAAGCTGCTCTTAACTTGTAGGGACTGCGGTTCTTGCGGCAGTAATTATGAATAATTACGTTCTTATTTGTCACGCAGTGTGGTCTGGCAGAACCATATCCTTTTAGCACACTACATACCATCACAAGTCAGACAATAAGAGCCCTAAAATTGTACCTTAATGTAAACATGTTTTGTCATTCCTTTCCCAGAAAATTAATTTTGACTTCTCCGAAATTTCTAAGCATTGATGAACTACCTTTACACTTAATTGTGTTCACTGTTACCACCTCCACGAGGAGGAACAGCATAAAATAAAATGGCCTGACCTCAAAATTATGAGTCACATCAAACCAGTATTTAAAAACCCAATCCTTATCACATAAAAATCAGTGCGTTTCCCTTATGCAGACCTAGAAATCCTGTTTAGAGAACCGATATTTATTCAGAGAAACATAGCGAATCGCAAATATATTCTTTAAGAATAAGACAGGCGATGTACGTATAACGTAAAATTAAGGCGCTTTCGCGTAATCATTTTTGCCATGGAAAAGCAATAAGTATTACACATTCTGAGTGTGTGTCTGTAGCCTTATTTATGCAGCATGTAAAGCGAATGCCCCCTATTATACTGTCATCTGTGGTCTGTCTGGCTCTACCATATTTCTTCCACATTATCTCATAAACGGCACGACTTTCGAAAAAAGTTATTGAACATAAAACGTGTGTTTGGATTTTCTCTAGAAAGTTTGTCCAAAACATTTTTCATCCTAAAAAGAATTCAGCGACATTTTATCATAAATGTACAAAGGTCTTCATGTAAAGTACCTGTTATTTTTGCCAGATTTTAATGAAACTAGCATTTTCTCAACAGAATTCCGAGGAATCCTCAAATATCAAATTTCATAAGAATCCCTCCAGTGGGAGCCAAGTCGTTCCATGCAGACGGACATGTCGAAGCTAATAGTCGCTTTCCGCACTTTTTCGCAGGCGCCTAAAATGTGTTTGTTAATCTTAAAGCAGATGAACACTGCTCAACATTCTTGTTGTACCCTATGAAGATGCCAGAGCCGTCGCGTTTTTCCTGCAACAGCTCACAACCTAGGGCAAGTCCAAAGCGTCCGGCAGGTGCAGACGGCTAGTCATGTATGGCTGCAGTAAGACACAGACATTACGTCAGCATTTGGAGTAAGAGAAGGCTGCCCTGCTGCACGTACCGCTCTAAAGTATGGCCGACGTTTGATATATGACGCTGAATTACTCGAGCGGGAGGTTGCCTTGTCAAAAGTTGAAGCAATTTCGAGCGCCTTGGAAATGCATTGGGACTCAGGTGCACTTTGAGGTTACGTCTGACCTTCTACTGGAGAGAGAAATACGACCTATCATCCATTTGAAGAAGCATTTGAGCATATTTACTTTCTGTAAAGAAAAGAGGAAGGTGTACTCCAACGGAGTATATGTGTTTTCTAAAATGTCTTGCGATTTTACATAGCCTGTTTCACTTGTTCAAAGACAAGGAAAGAGAGGGGGAAGAAGAGAGTGAAGAGCAAGGGAGTAATGAGAGATACTTTTATAAGGGCGCGGGGGAGGGGGGAGAGGAAGAGAGCATTGTGGTGTTAGAAGGTTCTCACGCTTCGCCCGCTCGTCCTTCTGGTTGTAGTTTGAAAACAAGAAAACATAGCTGAAGACATTAGAATTGTGACAAGTAGCTTAAAATAATGGCAGCGAAATGTTAATTTCTCGATAAAGCTAAGGCGCATAATTTGGACATTTAATTAAATTACTTTTAACTTTAAAGCAAAGGGATTGATTGTGATAAATTTAAATCGAGTGGGCTGCATGAGAAGCGTGCAGTAGCAACTTGGAGTCTTGGGAAATATAACATTTAGATTCCTCTCTTACAGAGAATGCAGTCCGTCGCCAATAGAGACCCCAAATGATTAACAGTGTTTATGGAATAATCTCTATTCTTTATGTGATTGTCCCTGCCTAAGCCACGAAGGCATATAGGAGAAGAGGTGCAGCTCCACTTATTGTTAAACTCGGCGCTAAATGGATGAGTGGTCAACGGCACACCCCGAACGCCTTACCCTCGAGAAAGAACCCCCTACCCATTGAATAGGAATGTACAACATTAGACGTATCAGAACAAATATTAACACCCATCTAACACACAAGAACAACAGACGATAGCGTGGTCGCTCTCCTGGCTGCTTGTACACATATCCATCAAGTGCTTAGCCTCTGAGCAGGTCAAAATTGACAATGGTAAACATAATGGTACGACAGACACACTTGCCGCGCATGCAGGAGATGTCCCATCGTTAGCAAGACCGTACACTAAATCTGCCGTGATGAAAGGCTTTTGGAATTATTAATTAATAAATACGACATCGGCTTCATAAGCAGGACCTAAGCGCGCTACGCCGAAATAAGCACATGAACATGGAATTACCGTCCTCTGGGATATGACCCCGTATAGCCAGCTACACGGACATACAAGTTTCGAAGGAACGCGTTGCCCGCATCTTCAGGTGATTACCTGTATTTTGGTGAACCGGCAACAAAGTTTCAGAGCAACTAACTGCCTCAGCTACTCTGAAATTTGGCAGCCGGTTCTTGCTAAACGTTGGCCCCCCCCCATTACCAAACTGGAGGAAGCCACATACAAGACCACTACATTTTTCAATAAAATGTGTCATTCTGAATGACACTGCCGTTCTTATGGAGAAAAATGTTTATGAGGTGCGTTTACATTTAACAGAGTTTATATTTAGGTTCAGCGCATTTTAACGTTAATCGCGGCTACGATTATCAGGAAGGTAACAACGTATTTGAGATCTGCGCTTTTCTGGGATTTTACGCGGCGTAGAACTGTAGTTTATTACCGACGTTTCGGGACAACCTATCGGTCTCTTGGACATGGGGACGATAAATTGTCCCGAAACGTCAGTACGAAACTACAATTCTAAGCTGCCTAAAATCCCAGAAGAGCGC
This sequence comes from Reticulitermes speratus, assembly GCA_021186555.1. Classification (NCBI taxonomy): domain Eukaryota; kingdom Metazoa; phylum Arthropoda; class Insecta; order Blattodea; family Rhinotermitidae; genus Reticulitermes; species Reticulitermes speratus. Next base: position 17,124,774 of record JAJKFL010000001.1, read on the forward strand.
AGATCTCATTTACAAAACGGCGAAAGCTTGAAATCACGAGTGACATATTTGTTTATGCTGATGAAGACAGACGCACGCATTATAAAAACGAAAATCCTTTCTCCACAAATGCAACAAAGAAACGAGCAAAAAGTCTTCTGTCATGCGAACAGTTTTAAACTGCTTTGCCTTCTCCGTATGTTCATGTGAATCGTTATTGGTTAAAAGTACTTTATCTCACATCTACTTACGTACACTACGCGACTACTTTTAAAAGATACTCCTGTCGGTAGGAACAAGTCTCCTTGCCGAGCCTACTTGGCACAATGAGTTCCGTACCTCACTCTGAAACTCACGATTTGAGTTCTGACAGAGGCAGGGCCCATGATCAACAGTATCGCTTGCATTGGCCCTAACAGAACTATCGGTAGTGTAGGGCACTGTTAATTTCTAGAAGGTTCCTTATTGCCGGAGGTTCCATACATTATTGAAGACAGAACAAATCTGTGTCTGAAAGGATTCTATGAGATGGAAATTTCAATTTAAAGGAAAAGAGAAAATTGTATAATAAATCTTAGGTAAGAACCATAGATAAGAATTAGTGGGGAAACATCCCATTATTCTTAAATGGAAAAATCTTCTTCATTGTATCTCTGCTCTTCAAAACGTGTTTGCACTCTTAGGCCTCAAGTGTTCTCTTTAAATTGTTCAAGAATATTGGAATAAATCAAATGGATGAAATTCTTTCGATTTCTTCCATTTTAAGTGTCTTTACCGAGGGTTTATCACCCTTAAAGTGCTCTTACAAAATTCGGATTCAGTGTTTAGAAAATCAATCTGCGCTTCTTGCAGCAATATATACTGCAAGGTGCTCAGGCTACGAGCATTTTCATAATGACAGGACGTCTTGCATAAGGAAACACTTTGCAAGAAAGCGAAAGGAACTAAATCTTACAAGCTATATTTTTAAGTGTTATTTAACGACACTGTCGAATTATAAGGTTATATAACATGGTGGTAAAGGAAAGAGTGGGTACGGATCAATAGCCGAATGATACTAACAAGAGAAAAACCAGAGTAATATGAAAAACCTTGTCTCAGTGCCACTTTGTCCACAGAATATTCCACATGGACCGGCCTATTTTGACGCGATAAAACATATGAAGGGTTAAATGAACAACAGGTAGACCAAGAAAACACTTATTTTAATTATTACGATTCAAATATACACAAAATCGTACACAATCGCAAACTTGCACCCACCTATTTATGAATCCTTCCGTAAGCTCGAAAACCATACCGTGGAGAAATGACACAAGACAACCAGGGTAACAGGAACGAAAGCAGTTGTGGGATGTGACAATAAGCCCGTAATAATAGGCCTGTAATCACAACAAACAGGCTTCCGAACGAAACTACCGGATTTTGAAAAGGCACAGTACGAGCAAACCCTAAGTCCTGTTGCTGTTTACAGCGAAACATTAAGAAGACTCAGAATAACATTGTGTCCACAAGTGATAAAAAGGATTATCTCGAAGATCTTATATTACAGTTACAGTTACAATATATACATTCCCACTGCGCAGACATCCATTTCTGCAAACCTTGCATGATTAGTATGAGTTTATAATCAGAAAACAGTCATGTGTTACCTTACTTGTCTCGTGCGTAAATCGTCGTCAAGACCAAATGCAAGTCAAGTCAGGATCACGGCTTGTTATTGCAAATGTCTACAACTCGGTATGCTATTATTATTATTATTATTATTATTATTATTGATATCACTTTGGAAAGAACTTACTGGTTGAAGTCTTCGCTCTTTTTGGATATTACGCAGCGTATGTTGGTAGTTTTTACTGACGTTTCGAGACAGCCAATCGGTCGATTCTGCAAGGTCCAAGCAGTCAAAGACTGAACCTTGAAGTTGTGATCGATAGTCTCTCCGAAACGTCAGTAAACAACTGCCAACATACGCTGCCTAATATCCCAGAAGAGCGAAGGCCTCAGTTAAACAGTGGCGGAAGGCTGGTATGTCGTAAGAACTTGCTACTTACGTGCAGAATATTTGTACGTGCCTGTATTAAATTTGTGAGACATAAACTTATTGTTTCGTACTGCTTCCATGTTTGTAATTTGTCACTTAAATATAATGCACTTTTCTAATAAGGTTATTTGTTATCCTTTTCCACACAAACCTTAGTATTTCCAGACACAAAGACCGACAGTTACTTTTATGAAATAAGACCCAAATAAATTATTTGCAGGAGTGTAACTTTGTCTTACGTTTTAAAAAATCCCCAATTAGTTTCCACATTTGTCAAAGAACTATTACCACTCCAACCACTATTTCAATACGATATTTGAAGTGACACTGTTGTCACTCCCACCTCACAAATTCGTGATTCAGCTATGCTTTTTGTACCGCCCATACTGCAGGAAATTAAAACGTGCGAGTGTGGGATGGCCATCAATGGAGAATGAGAACCGGTCGACTGGATGAGAAGTGGAAAGGGGGAACCGGAAGACACACGAACACACACACAGAGTTAAGTAAAACTCACAACGCTAAAACTTGTACATTACATTTTACGAAGAGGTTATATAATGTAATCAAATCACCTATTTAAGCTGAAGTTAAAAAGAATTCATTATCTCTCTTGTTTACCTATGCAGGAAGTATGCTACTGTAAATAAGCCAATTACACACGAATACGTTTAGTGCTAAGTACAAATGAAAACACCAACAGAATGAACCGGTAGAAGAATTTCATTAAAATTATTGCGTAGAAAGCATGAATAATGACAGATTATAGAATACGTGTCACATCGAAATGTAAAAGATTTTACGGCACCTAGAAATAAAACATTACTGGAGGAATGATATAGGAATAATACAAGAATGAAATCGAGACAGCAGTAATGACGACAGCGGATGAATGTCGTTGCTTTTTTTATAGAATAATGTCTATCACCATTAACATAGGTTCATTACTGTATATGGTATGTAGTTTTATGAATGACGGCAATATATGTATTTAGCCTCAAACGTTGGTCACCTTCAGCATACTTACATATAAAGCGCGTAGAAGAATTTAATTTAAAAAAGTTGAAATAAAATGTATAAAATTTCGCATATCCTATACAGAATTGAGATCTCGTTCCATTTCACATTAGATTCTTTTTATACGTCTCGTTGTTTTATTGAAGGACTGTGTACAGCAATACGTGTTATTTTGTATAGAATTAAATATTGTTAACGCATTTGTCTAAAATTAAAACTTTGCTAAGTTTTCCTTCCACAAGAGCACACGCATTCTTGAATCAATACGCCCTTTTTGCCTTCTCATTTCCCATTTAAATAATAAACTGGGCGTTAAGTTATGCAGCAATCTTAAATGTATGCAACACGTCAGTCGGTGTCAACCCCATAGTTCGCATATGTTCGTATATCTTTTGACGTTAGTGTTTGTTGTCATACACTATGGTCAGGTAGTGCGTTTCTTTTGTGTTTTGTTGGGTCGTGTTTGTCCAAATATGTTTCAGTCCCCTGAGACTAGTGCGTGTACGTTTTAATGCCACATTGACTACTATGTACCGCTGTGTAATTATTACGGTTTTATATAACTCACGGTACGTGTGTTTACCTCTGAAGTTGGACGCGGCCTAGCCGAGTCACTATTAGTTCCCGTTTTCATGCGAACTGTACGTCACACTTATTCTGTTATGGCTGGTTGGTTTACTAGAACCTCAAAAATGGGACTGGGCATGATGTGCATGTTCCCTTCTAGGGACCCTTCATGTATCTGGAAAACTTATGTTCCGAAAACTTAAAAGAAAACACTGTTGGTTTCATAGCTGATAAATGTCATAATTTACATGTATTGGATGAGTAAGATCAAAGTGCTAAGAAGACAAAAACACTGGAAAACAACTCATACACGTAGGTAGCATTCCACATGGGTGTTACAAATTGCCGTTATATGACAGGCGAGTCCATAATTTATGTCAATTTAAAGTGCTGGCAACAGGCTGGCCGTTCCCGCTGACAAGGCGTCCTCACACCAACTTATATTACGTACGTCCTATTATCTTTGCCATCAAGCAGTATGCATGTTTGAAAGGTTAAATAACACGCTATGATTGATTGGTTGAAGATATACATTTTTAATAATCTCTCGGCTATTATTTAACCAATTAAGCTTTTAATCACAACGGGTTGTCCTCCATGAAGTTAGACTTTTTGATTTTGAATTACCTTACAGTTCCAAATTTTCCACACGAATGCGCATTTTATTTTCGTATGTCGTGTTTCACCACACATGCTCAGAAATAACACACCTAGGAACAAGTCTTGCAAACTTAAAGTCTGCTCCGTCTTCCTTCCTCCTCTCAGCACTACGAAGACTCAAATTTGCGCCTGCATGTTAAAATCCGCACTGCTACAATATCGTAAAATATAAGCTGTTACTGCTGTGCCTTTATTTCCTTGTAACCTCCCGATCGTTACTGGGGAATGGTGACATCTAAGTACCGTAAGTAGCTGTTACTGTGACATCTAAGTACCGTAAGTAGCTGTTACTGTGACATCTAAGTACCGTAAGTAGCTGTTACTGTGACATCTAAGTACCGTACGTAGCTGTTACTGTGACATCTAAGTACCGTAAGTAGCTGTTACTGTGACATCTAAGTAACGTAAGTAGCTGTTACTGTGACATCTAAGTACCGTAAGTAGCTGTTACTGTGACATCTAAGTACCGTAAGTAGCTGTTACTGTGACATCTAAGTACCGTACGTAGCTGTTACTGTGACATCTAAGTACCGTAAGTAGCTGTTACTGTGACATCTAAGTACCGTACGTAGCTGTTACTGTGACATCTAAGTACCGTAAGTAGCTGTTACTGTGACATCTAAGTACCGTAAGTAGCTGTTACTGTGACATCTAAGCACCGTACGTAGCTGTTACTGTGACATCTAAGTACCGTAAGTAGCTGTTACTGTGACATCTAAGTAACGTAAGTAGCTGTTACTGTGACATCTAAGTACCGTAAGTAGCTGTTACTGTGACATCTAAGTACCGTAAGTAGCTGTTACTGTGACATCTAAGTACCGTACGTAGCTGTTACTGTGACATCTAAGTACCGTAAGTAGCTGTTACTGTGACATCTAAGTACCGTACGTAGCTGTTACTGTGACATCTAAGTACCGTAAGTAGCTGTTACTGTGACATCTAAGTACCGTAAGTAGCTGTTACTGTGACATCTAAGTACCGTATCGCCAGCACAGTCGGGGATATAAACTCAGGCTCAAGTAACTGAACTGTACTCTCCGTTTCCGTTAATTTTGTTTATGGTTAACTTTGGTACTATTCAGTACAGTCCGCTACATTTTACCGGATATATGTATAACTTATATGACCTTAAGATCTGATTCATTTGCTGAGTAGTTGTTTGTAAATTACGGACACTTACGTGACATTCGAAATTCTCAAGGCGTCGATGATGACGTATGCACACTCGTTGGACGAGACGCCATGTAAACCATTCGGCAAAAATTTACCAACGCTTCGGACGAATCTACTGTCAACATACTTTGGTTCACAGGACCCAAACATGGACGGAGCAGGTTCCAGCAAATCTTTGTTACTGTTATACTAGAATGCACAGCTGTGTACTTACACATCTAGCGCTACTTCAGAGAACGCATGTCCGTATTAAATGTATATCCCACTTTAGAATACAGCCCAGACTTCACCTGTGAGTACACCTGCGCAACACGGAATTTGTAAACAGCCTTTTCTTTACGATCGAAGCTGGTGCTGTGGTAAGAATGGAGCTGAAAACTGGATTTGTTGACCTTTTACACTGATGTATCTCTGGCGTGTAATAAATTCGCATACGTTGAACATAAGTCTCTCTTTATATCCAGTTAGTTAAATTACCACAAAAGGGGCTCGTTACTGTTTCACTCTGCCAGATTGTTAAAGTACAGGAAGCGGAAGAAGAGTTTCAAATGTAGAAGTGAAAGTTTCATATAGCTGACATGTTATGGGGGAACCAACTGCAGGATAGAGGGATGAGATGGAAGTAAGGCACAGGGTGCGGTGGAATTTGAAGGGTAGCTTAAGGAAGTTAAGGATGGGGGTTTTCAAAATCAGTACATAGATGAACGGGGAAAGAAGAGAGAAGATGGCATGAAGCCGCGTTACATTCCATGCATACGCGAGATTGGAAACCACATTTCCTGTAGTATACTCCCCCCCCTTCCACCACTTCCCATACGGGCGGTAATATTATTCCTGTAAGTATATATGTATGAGACCAGACAGCCCGCGAGACAGACTTAAAATATTCAATCACATGTGAAAATTACAAATCAGTAGTGTAATAGGGGTAGGTAGCGAGACTGTGGGGCAAAACCGACTTAGGAGATAAAGATCAGATCTATAGTGGAGATTAGGCTTAGTTTTTAAGCAGCTTATATCTGCTGAACTGCTCAGAAAATTCCCTGACCTGGGACAGAACAGAAAGCTATCGCGAAACAAAGTGCTGCGAAGTGTAACTCTACCTAATGTTACACGGCGTAATGTTATTCAAAAGTGAATTATAAAGATACCGTCAAATAACCTAAATAATGTTTCAAAGCTACGCTATAATTCTTTGGCAATGGTGTAACATGCGAAACACCACTGATGTGTGTTTAAACTTCTTCCGTCGTCATTGAGTATACAAACACAACGTTTAAAAGCAGAATGCTTTCCTCTTCAGGTGTACCGCCTGCTTTACATTGAATACCTTGTTATATCATACACACACATGCAGGTGCGTCTAAAGCAATTCATCTAATGTACAACCCATAAAGCTTCTTAATAAAATTCACCCTAGAACAGGCCATGAAGGTCCAGAGGGGGGAGCAGAGATATAGCTCTACTCTTTCTCTAACTTCTGCGCTAGATAGAGGTGGGCGGTCAACGACACGCCCGGTTCCCTTTACCCCAGAGAAAGAGAAGCAGTGCCCATTTTACAGGAGGCTGCGTGGGTCCCAGGGAAATCTGCATTTGGCACACAGTGGCTTTATGTGTTTCACTTTATTCTTACAAAGACCGATTATTTCCCTGAACAGCGTTGATCGGTCTTTAAAACGGACACGCAAACTGTTACTCTTTTCGCTTCCATCAATTCTCCATAACCATAATTCATTAATCTAGCATCGACACTATATCATAATGGCAATTGGCAGCTACGGAAAATAGGAATAGAACACTTAAAAACAACATAAACCATTATTCTGCTTGAGACTGAAACTGAATTTGATATACCTCGTACGATTTCTTATACTCGTACATATCAGTCTTTATTGGGTTAGGACGTTGTTAAACACTTGTCGACAGTGAGCATACTCACACTACCTTCTAGGCCCGATTCACTTCATAGGGACAGTCACGATAGAGTCAAGAGCCGCGCAGACATTATTCACTGTGACCGAAGAGAACTGTCAGCACTAGCGATCACGTTCACGACGCGGCACAGTCACGAAAATAAAAGCATTCGTATACAACCAAAAAATGTTTTCAGTGGCCGTGAGCGTAGGATACTGAGAATTTCCTTGTCTTTCTATTTTCTGTTACAATTTCGCTTCTTGTTTCACATTGCTACCTGCAATTTTCATGTACTGCACTCGACGCTGATCATATTTTGTCATATATCCGTGACAGTCATCCTTCGGTGCTCTTCCTCATCATTTCTATGAATGCTTTTATTTATGTGTTCCTTTTCTTGCGTCTCATTCGTGTGTGCTCACTTGTTCAAGTATTTATTCGTTTGCGCTCCGTTCTGGTGTATTTTGTGCACAAGGACCTGGGGTTCTGAAGCAAGTTCAATGATACGTCGTACATTGTGTAGACAACCTTGTGAGGCAAAGTGTCTCTGTAGCTAAAAGTTACCCCCTCTATTTCAAACTTTAGGTTTACGGATCCCTTCTATAGCCTTTTTTTATATCCTACCATTCTGCTTTTAACATTTAATAACAACTTTCAAAAACCAGTTCACACACACACACATATACTCGTATATATATATATATATATATATATATATATATATATATACATATGATTGCATGTACTTTCGTACGCAATGAAGAAAATATATTTAGGCCTACAATTAAATCATGCATTTTTCTAACCGCATAATTTTTAACGTGTTATCAATAAATATTCGAATCGGAAGCAACCGAATGCTTTACTACACTGTATCACATACGCTACCACGGACACAGCAGGTTCCAATCCATACTCTATCTCAAAATGCAGAACGTATATACGAGTATACGGGGAACGGAACAGGCACCAGTGGGGAGAGGGGTTGCTTGGGAACCTGACACAAAATATCTGAGTTCAGAAAAGGACGTGGGGTTTCTTTAAAGACAACTTGCTTCTCAGCATGGAACTTCGTGTCTTAGTGTTAGCTAATGGAATTCTGTGAAAAGCTCCTTGTTGATATGTACTGTTCTAAATTCCACTCTTTCGTCCTTCCCTCTCAAATATTCTTTTAAACAAGCGGCTCTCAATTGCTGCCTCTGCGCACACAGTCTTCCTTCAAGGTAAAAATCTAGCTTCAAATTCTCACTAAAGCGATAGAACTATTACATGTAAGTATTTTATTAGGCATTTGATTAAGTATAACGATGGAAATATTATTTAGGCGCGTTCGCAAAATTGCGAAACAAGGCTATTAGCTTCGTCATGTCTGTCTGTCCGTCCGTCTGTCTGTGTGTCTGTCCATCCGCATGGAACAACTCGGCTCCCACTGGACGAATTCTCACGAAATTTGAAATTTGTAGATTATTGGAAAATCTGTCATGAAAATCAAGTTTCAGTAAAATCTGAAAAGCATACCTTTACGTAAAGATCTATGTACATTTATTATATCTCGCTCAATTCTTCTTAAAATGAGAAACGTTTCGGTCATAAGTTGTAGAGAAAACCAAAACACACATTTTAGGTTCAATAACTTTCTCCCGAAATCGTACCGTTTGTGCGATAATGTGGAAACATATGGTAGAGCCGGAGAGGCCACAGATGACAATATAATAGGGCGCATGCGCATTGCATGCTGGATAACTAAGGCTATAGACACAAACTCAAAATATATAATACTTATTGCCTTTCCACGGCAGCAACAGTTACGCGAACGCGCCTCAATATTAATTTATACGTACATTTCCTACCTTGTTACGTTTTGACACTGAATATAAGAGTCGAGTGGGTGTCGTCATTGCTTCGCTTTCAAAGGGTCTCCGTTCCAAAACTCGACCCAGATATAGGTTTCCTCGACAGGTTTATTGTGAATTGCCTCAGTCCCTTCAGTGAAGACTGAGATAGTAGGCCTGCCTCATATCAGGCCTTTCCAATTCAATATTCACTTAGCATTCTAACATTCGACGCCACAGTGTCTAAATTACTGAAAGCGCTGTCAAACAAACCGCACATAAAGCGATGTGTACTTCAGTAACTAGGTTACACTTAATATTTGATTCACCTGCCCCTTAAATCTATTCTTAGAACTTCGGAATCTGAAAAATAAATTAACACCTCACATTTTATGAAATTTACTGTAGGCTAGCAGCTCTTCTTCAGTTTATTGACACCTCTATATAAATTAGACTGTCTTTCTTACTCTTTATGCATAAATTGTCTCGTCCAGCTGTTCTAATTCCTGCTGAATTTACACCAGTTTATTTCTTTCTGATTCTGCAATCATTTTCATTTAGATTGTTCCTTTGTATTCTGTAATATTAAACACCTTTAACCAACCTACGTTTTAATGCGGAAATATCTAGGATCTCCTTTTTCTTCAATATTTGTAATACCTATTAATTTTTAAATCCCAGTGGTAAATACATGTAATATTAAGAAGCCTTTCATTTTGCCCTCACGGATTATTTTTGTGTCTATTCTAATTCTTAGAGCAAACAGTTGCTTGGTTTTTGTAATGGACTTGGAAAACGTCCTCTGTGAAGTAAAAACCGAAATTTTGTATGTAATTCAGATGAACGTCATTCTTCAAAGCATTAAGTACTAGTATGTTCTTATCCAAGTTTACCAAAGCAGTGAACATGTTATAGCTTTTAACCTGACACTCTTATGTTAACTTCCACACTGTTTACTTTACTTAGATAGAATATTTTGATATAGACTACGTATTACGTTGCTGACTTACCAGTCTCTCACTCCCTGCAGTCAGCCCCCCTTCAGCTATTCTAAAAGATCACATAATATAATATTTCAAAGTCTTGTTATATATATTAAGACGCGTTTAATAACCATGTGCATCTTCCTACGAGGTACAGTGAACGTGTGTTTTTGTTGAAATTTTATAGACTTGACATTTACATATACTATAACGGAAAATTTTATTTTCTCTCTCTACTATAATTATTTATTTCATGTAAAGTCGTGTCTTCATGGTTTCAAAAGATATATTTTTCCTACTTTTGTATGCAAATGTAACATTCTCATGCGATACGTAAGGATTTCATCGAACTTATGTCTAAAGTATAGTTCCTCAAACTATCCTTTAAGGAAGATTCAAGTCTTCTGGGGATATGATGCCGTGCGGACTAGAATAGTGTTACTATTTTGCTATTGGAACCTGTACTATTAGCCTAACTATATATCAATCTGCCTGGCATCATGTTCCTGAAGGCCTGACTCTCTATCAACATCGCTGTGAGAACCTCATATCCATCGTTTATGTAAGAAGCTTAACGCAACATAAGCCTATTAAAGGTAAAGGTTTCCTCGTCCACGCCATGAAGGCAAACAGGGGAAGTATGGCTCATAATTCAGATCTTCTTGGACATGATGTTTCGAATGTATTACTTTCCTTAGAATCGTCGGGAAACACTAAGCCAGCGAAAGAGCGTCATATCGCAGAAGACCTGAATCCTGAGGAAATATGAGGTTCATACGACCATTACATGCATATTTGAAGAGTGTATCATCCAAAGAAATGCATATCAGAAACAGACAATTTCCCAAATATTACAAGTAAAATTAAAATCTATCGGAATAACTAGATGGAAAACAAATAAAGAAAATTACATAAGAAGGACTTTTTAATTTTTATGAAATAAATCTTGAGCTATGAAACAGATTTGGCTAACAGGAACGGATCATGAAGCACATGCAGGGCAGATGAGGAATACACCTTAGTCGGAAGCTCTGAAGGAAGAGGACCACCTGGGAAAGAGAGGCGTAGGTGAATGAAACGTATTGGAAGAACTACGAAATAAATAAGCTGTAAAGCTGAGGACACGATTTGGAAGGTGATCCGTTGAAGGAATTTCGTATGCCTACATACAGTAAGTAAACTAATTTTCCATGAAAGGCGGATCAATTTCTGAAGATCTGAGAGACTATCGCCTTCTGAAGTTGTTGTTGTCTGTCACGTACCCTAGTATTATAACAGGAATGTCATTTAAAAAAGTATGACAACTTATTGAACCTACTAGAACGCGTGTAAAAAGCTTCGTGCTTATTGCTTTTAATATTGAGATTTGTGTTGACTTGAAGAGCAACGTGTGCATCTGCAGGTCATTGTCCGGAGCTGACCGCTCCCTGACGCCTTTCTGCACGTAGGAGAATTCGTCGCGGCGCAGAGGGACGAACCTTCATTATCACACGTTCCGAACGGTCTCATTTCTACGTCACTGGTAGAAACAACTACCGCTCGATGCAAGGCGGTTTATCGAGTTCACGTACCGCCAGTGGCACTCCTTCGAATCTCTCACTGTGTTTCACACCGTTACTACAACTGCATTTTTAGGGCTGAGACCACGCAATAAATAGAAGACTGGAGGAAAGTGCATAATATGGATCTTCTCGATTTTATCTGCTCATAAATATAACGACGACATAATCAAGATAGACAGGACAGGCGGGATATGTAAAATGTGTGACAGGAGTAAAACTACATGTTATTAATTTGTTAATCGAAAAGAGGAAGGGCTAGTAGGAGACCTAACCGTGGATATAAAGCTTGTGGTAAAGCTTGTAGATATACAGATAAGATAGGGACGTACACACTGTCATGAAATTTCACGCTCCTAAACAGCATAAATTCTTTACCAACTCCGTGGCCGTCACATTACCAAAGATAACACTTTGCCATACACTTAGGAAGGATGTGAATGGATGTACAGATATTCTGTTTGATACTTATAAAAGTTTCACCAACTTCACCTATTATTTATTACATAATACTATGACTATGACAGGATAATGTCAATAACATCCAAGCACATGAATGTTTGCAGGGGAAACCTTGGGCCTGAACGAATAGTGTAGGTGGATGAAACGGAGGCGGCTTTACATTGTTTTGGAATAATAATGTTAAAGGGCCGATCCCAGTGGCTGTGCGGTCTAAGGCATAAGTCTGCAGCCGCTCGATTGCTGAGATCGCTGGTTAGAATCTTTCTGAGGGCATGGAAGTTCGTCTCTTGTGTTTGTTGTGTGTTGTTTAGGTAGCGGTCTCTGCGATGAGCTGAGCACCCATCCAGAGGAGCCCTACCGGGTGTGGCTGTCTAATTGTGTGTGATCTAGAAACCTCAACAATGAGGCAACCTACATAGGAGCCCTACCGGGTGTGGCTGTCTAATTGTGTGTGATCTAGAAACCTCAACAATGAGGCAGCCTAGGCCCGATATGGGCTATTGCTCCATAGAGAAAATATTTTAAAGGCGCTCATAATAATTGGGCCAAACTATATCTTTAAAAATAGGATGGGAAGGTGAGGATGGTTCTGGCTCAGGATCCTGAAAATGGTAGGCTCGTGTTAACACTGCAATAAACCTTCCAGTACAAGAAGTGCGTGGAATTACTTGACTGCAACTAATACATTCTCAAAGGGCTCTTCTCCATGGAGAAAGTTAATGTTCAATGTGGGGGCATAAATATTTGTGGCCCAAAATTGTTAAATGAGAGGTTAAATTTCACTGTTTTTAGACGTCCGCACATTAAATGTTCCTGAGTCTCTGATTTCGGTTTGGGATAAGGTGATGGTTGAACTACCCAGGGAAACATTTTAGGTTGAAACAAATATAAGACACTGGTTTAAAAATTTCACTCAGAAGACGAAAATCTTATAATTGAGCATCCCAACAAATATTATTGCGAGAGGATATGAACAAAACTTCATCAACTTTTAATTTCGTCAATGAACATAAATGAGCACCTGGAATTATATTTCGGTCGAAGTACGGCTGCGGAAAGAACCCTCGCTACCAGTCACCTCGTAGCCTGTCACTTAACTTACCTGAGTTAACCGGCTTATAAAAGGAACTAAATTAATCGATGCTTAGAACATCCTGATACTGAAATAAAGAACAAAATAATTAGGCTTCTCATGCTCTAATAGTGTCATGAATGAGATTCTGTCTGTGCTGAGTGAGGATCTGTGTATGTTGCGGACAAAACTACTACTTATCAACAATATCAGGAATTAATAGACACTTAGGCCTGCCTTGCACTAAGTTTCTGCAGGCCAGGTCGGATTGTCTGCAGACTACAAGAAAGTTTCAATACCCAGGCACTACAGTGCTTGTTCTGTATTCCTTTGTTCTCCTTTGTTTTCTGTTACTATTCAAACATGTGCGGCTTAGCACTACAATGGCCCTTCCACACCTAAGTCCACAACTGCATAAATTTCCTACTAGATTATGAGTCGTAATAGCGGGAAAGATGGGGACGGGGTGCGGTTATTCATCTGGACGGATTATCCGTGAATGACGATGTAAGTATTAGTAACAAGTAAGCGTTTGGAGGTCACAGAATTTACACATTTCTAAACAAAGTACTTACCACCCAATCCTGCAATGAACAACCAGAAAATACAAACACTTTAGGAAAAAGATTTCTGCAGCTCTGTTCCAGAGAGTGACGTATTGGAAATTATGCAAACCACAATTGATTTATGCCGATCCCAGTGGCAACGCGGTCTAAGACGTGGGTCTACGGCCGCTTGCTTGCTGGGATTGTGGGTTCGAATCCCACCGGGGGCATGGATATCTGTCTCTTGTGAGTGTTGTGTGTTGTTAGGTAGAGGTCTCTGCGACGGGCTGGTCACTCGTCCAGAGGAGTCCTACTGAGTGTGGTGTGGCTCAAGTGTGTGATCGCGAAACCTCAAAGCATGAGGAGGCCTAGGCGCCCTAGGGGCTGTCGAGCCATAGGCAAAAAGAAAAAAAACGATTTTTATTAAAGGATACGTATTTATAATTTACAGTATTGTAGAATTTGTTTATTAATATTAATTTTAAGAAAAGTACAAAACCTGACACTTTCAATGTTTGTGATTTCAGGCTTCCGCCGCGTTTTAGGTCAGATCTGCGCTCTTCTGGGATATTACTCTGCGTAATATCCCAGAAGAGCGCAGATCTCGCTTTAAATATTTACTACACAAGTTCAGTCGAATGTCCTGAATAAAAGATAGCATTTAGAAGAGGAGAGAGAGAGGAACTGAGATGGATTTTAAATAAGATGTTGTGGAATCCACTGATTAAACTCACTCAGAATGGAGTAAACTGTCGGTTTCTTTTTGGACATTGCAACGGACTTTTAATTTGCATTAACACTGGAGAATTTCTTGACAAATTGAGAAATTATCAATCTTCCAAGAGATCCTCACCACCTAGTCAAATATTAATTTCAGACCGCAGAAAACAATACGAAATAAGTACACACTGTTTTAAATATCGTAATTCTAACTTCAAGTTATTATAATTACTATTATTAAAGCACCTTGTTTTAACAACTTCTTGTACTATGCTACATTTTATCAAGAAATCCCTGAAGGTTTTACATATTTAACTTAACAGGCTACTTCATAATTTTTCTGACGTCATATTCTTTCTCCGACTTTGCCTTAGGGCAAATTGCAGCTACATTATACACAATCCAGCCATCCATCTGCATATAAATTAGCCACAACATTTAAAACGTAGTAAGATGTACATACGTTTACAACGAAAGCTGTATATTGCCTGTAGTACTATAAGATATTTATTCTGAAAAGAATTTACTTTTAGAAAATCAGCTTCAAGTTACTATCGAAAATACTTCAGATCTTATAACAGCTAAACACTAATCGGGTTTTAATGGAAAAGTGAAAGATAATTTCATCCAGCCTAATGAATGCTCGCATGACGTCAAAATATAGAGAATAAATCACTGAAATTATTTACATGCGATTATATGATCCATTGTATCACAGCGCTAAGCGAAATAATATATTCAGGACAAACTCATTTCATAAAAACACGTGAATTTCAATTACCAACAAGGCACAGCTCCCTATGTTAATCGTATGAATTGATCAGACAGGGATTTGCTACGGCTGTATTATTGGTAATGCGATTTTATCATACTTTATTTATAAACGAATACAATGAAACCGGGCATACAAGAATTTAAAATGATACGTGGGTTAATTCTTTGCGATTTACATACGCTTACATTCGTATTTTCATATTGTGTCAAGTTAATATTTAGCAGATTTATTCATTTCTAAGTTTATTTCTTAAAAATAATATTACACATAAATTTACATTTATTATACCTATTAAGTAATCAACATTTACTGAAGAACATAAAAAATACATTTAATTTGTTTTCAAATGTTTTTCAATTACAAGTTCTTTAAACTACTACCGTTTGTGAAATAATTAATACATAAACTATTATGTAGAAACAGCATAGAAATTTGTTCAAACATTCCTGAATGCCAGGCATCCCTCTGAAGTTCAGAGCCACAATTCGTCTACGTATACTACAGTTGGGTACTACTTCTGCAGCAAATCAACATTTTTTAGAAAACTGAAGGGAAAAATTTGATCCCTCTGCATGGAACATGAAGCTGAAAATCTAGGGAGAGTATTACTGAGGCTTTTAACATTTTCGATAATTATTTTCCAACACTGATGAAATTTTCTACGGGCTCGAGAACACTACAAATGATTTTCAAGTAATAAGTTAAAATTGACCGTGTGCTTAAGCACTGCAAGATCAAGGCACATGCCTAAATGGCAATGGAGATAAGGCTCCATACGCTATTAGCCTTTGTACTGCATCGAAAGAGAGGTCAGATTTGCGCTCAGGCCGATTTATCCCCGGGGAGAGCGTCTCTTTTACCCTTAAAGGGGTGAGTCACAGAGACAGTCTCGAAGTTTATGGGAAGACAAAAGTTCTTTGTTTCAGCTGGAAATCGAAAACTGGTGGCCTCACCGGTAGTCAGTCATCGTCACGGGCATGAGTTCATTACAACAGAACTGTAAACTACCGTACATGATTCTGCACTACATCAAACTCGACACTAGTCAAAGGGAAATGTGATGTATATTAGCCTGTGATGTGATTCAGGGTGACAGTCACAGAGTCAAAGTTCTACTAGCAGTCCTAGGTCGATGGAAAAATAAGCAAATCAATGCAATACATTGACACACGATGTCCCAGACCTATGACAAAGCACAAACAGTGGACATTGCTATGGCACAGAAAACAGGTGTTGTCCTTCTGTTTGATCAAGATATAATTTGTATGGTAAGCACGTAACCGTGTTTGGAATCATAAAATCCACATGATCAACTCTGCCACTGTATCTGCTAAAGACAAAAACACAAAACTTCAGGGTCAAAATCGGTCCTCGTCCTTAGGCTAAAATAAGTTTAAAAACTACTGTGTCGTGTTCAAAAGCCCAGGTTTTCAGAAAGGTATTTTTTTAAACAGGAACGATAAATAAAATCTACAAAATATGGTTTTAATTGTGATGTACAATTGTCACAATACTATACAATTGTAATACAGATGGTTGTTTTCTTGTTTGTATTTTTTATGCTTAGTTAACGACGATCACAGCATTAAAAAACACAGCGTCGCAGTTACGATGATTACTGAACGAATTTTAAATGATGCACATGTCAGCGGCCGTGACGTAATGTGAGGTACTAATACGGAATTAGCCTGCAGAGCCTGAAGAAAATGACGACAAACCTCAGTCATTATAGAAGGAATTCGGGTTGAAATTTTGACCAGGGACATTTCGAACACTCCTCAGAGACCTTCGGTATACATCAGTTATGATGGCCCTCGGTTATAATATAATTCATTATTTTAGGACATGCAAGTGTTGCCGTTCTGTTCGATTCAGAAGGGTTTTAGAGGTAATGAGTAAGGACATTAAATGTATATATCTACACAATATAGTTTTCTCGGGCGCACAGCCGCGTCAATTCGTTTGAATACAACGTTTCGGGGACTAGCTCCGTCCCCATCCTCAGGCAAAACTGATTTGCCTGAGGATGGGGACGGAGCTAGTCCCCGAAACGTTGTATTCAAACGAATTGACGCGGCTGTGCGCCCGAGAAAACTATATTGAATCATGTTGCCGCGAAAGTTTTAAAACTTATATGTATATATCTATATCTTATGCAGACAAATGTACACTGTATTATGTTATTTTATTTAACACAATTTTTATTAAATTATTTTAAAATTATTATTTTATTAAATTATTTTAAATTATTTTATTAAATTAATAAGATAACATAATACAGTGTACATTTGTCTGCATAAGATATATATAATTAAAAATGTACGGTACAAGTAACGTAAAGACATTAAATGTATTAACAATGCTCTGGTTATAAATCCAGGTAGATGTTTAGATAAAATTAAATGGAAGAAGTTGAATAAGGTAAGATTATTGTAAATAATATAAGTATTTTATGGCGAAGAGGATACCACGGTGAAAATATTAATAATTAATTAAATTAGTATAATAACAATAATAGTTTGAATGATCATGGGAAAACAGACGTTAATACAGCGTTTGATTAAGATGCAGATTTTTGTGGTCAGAGCATACGCAAATAACGAACCAAAGAACAGATGCCTTTCCACCAAACTACACGGCGTCACATCCTAGAAGGCAGTAATATTCAAGAATCCTTCACCAACTTCAACTACAGAGTTTACTCAGGGGCAGGCGAGCACTGGTGGCCCACTGAAAAAAAAAACACTAGCTAAACTTACACACTTGAAGGAAATTTTGGCACGGAAAAGTTTAGAAATTAAAGGAGAGAAGGTAAACGTAGTGAATGAAAGAAAAAAACATGAGGTAGGACAAAGGAAATAAAAAAGAATGTGAAAAACATGTAGGACAAGCAAACGAAGGAGATAAAGGAGGCACATAAAGAAACCAAAGACAGAACGAACAAGAGCAGGAAAGGAAAAGAAACGACTAGGCCTTCAAAGTACAGTAAGTTTAGTCTGCCGATTTTATTTCTTTGCAGTGCTACCAACATACCTATTCGTGTACCGTCCAATCGTTGCTCTAGAGATACCAACATCAGGTTACATATGCAGATCTCCGTTCGGCATCCACTCACCTGTCAACAGAAAGCAATTTAAGCAATGCAGTGCCCGATCTCTTCAGAACTAGGGTTTCAAGGCTTCTGTACAACAATTTCATATTACCCCTTGTCTTTCACCTACAAAGCAGAACACAGAGCCAGAACGCAAGAAACCTCGACAGGCCTAAAACATCGGAGATCCCGAAACAAACAGTTAAGATGCAAGACTTTATTCATATTAATATTACTCCTTCCACTGCGCAGGTTCTTCTGTGCTGTGAATTAAACCACGGAAATTTACGGAATTCTGTGTCACCGTAGAATCCCAGGCTCATAACCTCCATGCAGAGGCTACCATTTACATTCTAACCTGAAATCCCATCTCTGTAAGCCTAATTTTAATATTTTAACTCAACATATATTTCAATAAGGAAAACATAATTTGTACACTACGTTGTGTTAAGTGTGAGACAAATTTCTTTTAAATAATGGTCCTGTAAACGCCATAAATATATATGAATATAAATTGCAAGGGCCGTGTTTGAAAATATACTATCAATTGTAGTGGGCTTAGGCTCAAATTTTATCGTCTTGCCTGAATGCCATAACGTATTCAGACTAAGGACTTTTACTGCTGGTGATACGAGTCTGATATGTCTGTAGGAAACAATCTTGATTTGGGAGATGTCTGAGATTGAATACATAAAGGTTTTATTCGTTCTGGGTGAAGGTATACACGGTTAAGGAAGAATCACTTTTTTTAAGCTTCCATGAATGGGGAAAGCGGATAGTATCTTTATTTAACTGCAGCCTGGCATTTGCTTTAAAAACATAGGCAAGTCACAGAACGCCTCAGCCATAGCCGATTAGTGCGTAAGACGAATTCCAATCTTTGTGTCGGTTTGGCCACCTACATTGCAGCAGTCTCGACTGTCGGGCTAAGTTCCCACCGCCTTTGGTTTACTAGTGTCACTTCGGAGAGTCGTTGCTCGACAAAAATGTCTTCCAAGCTACCGACGTAAGGCATTCCACATATGAGGCAAATTTGAATCGAAATCTCGGTCAATGGAGTGGGCGAAAATCGGGACCGCCAAATTTTCGTACATCTTCCCGTTGCTAACACATGTGTGCACGGATCTCAGCACCTGGTCGCCCGGAAGTCTAAAATTTGTATGGTGGCAACTAATATTTTCGGCATAATTATTGCCAAATAAATGTATTAATAAGTCAAGAAAGCATTATAATCAGGAAAAATTAGTCCTTATTATTCCTGAATATCTTCCTGGACATAATGATGTGGTGATTGGTTAAAACACTTATTTGTATGTAATAACGCAACGGAGATATGCCACCTTAACAGTAAGTACTGACACATTTTCCTTACGTAATTAAATGCTTATCAGTTCACATTTATCGAGCAGAAATCACTAAATAAGTGAGATTCAGAGGTCAGTTCGGAATTGTGTGTCTTCACTACAGAACTTGCTGAATGTCAATCTTCTGGGATCAAGTATTTGGAAGTGGCTCCTAGATCTAAGAAACATTTTGTGATCTCATCCGCTAACGTACCAGGGAGTTTTTAGACGTAATGAGAAAACACGTGGATTGTAACACGTGCAATGAATCTCCAGACAGGTTACGCAGAATCCAACATCGCACAGATAACCCACTTAAAGGCAGTACACCGCTTCTGATACCGTCTCCTTTTGCGCCGAAGACCTAGAATATCCACGCTTTTTGATTTCTGTTTTTCCGACGTCGTTAATATCAGCTGACCAGTCCAGCTGCATATCAAGGGTCACACCGACACACCGCCCTGTATCGACAGTACCCACAGTACTGGGTCTCTAAGCAGATGGGTGCTTTTCGTGGTCTTAGAAAATAGAAGAGCAGTGCTGCTCGAGACATCGATAGGAATCCTTCAGTCCGTAGTCAGCACTTAACAATAAGCTACAGAGCACGGTGCGGTACTACAAGAATAATGTCACGCGCACAGAGGGTTAGCTCATCTTGGTGGAACGGTGTCGACATGTCCTTTACATACGACCTGACAACGACGGATGGGACTAGTCCAACCTGAACCACTCCATCCCCTATTCTAAGACTGGTCGATGTGACTGAATGAAAAGACGTGTCCGTGAATGAATATATGAGACTATTATATTAAACAACTGGGATGGTAAATGTAGGGTGGTTTGCTTCTACAGGAGACCTTAAGACACATAGGTGTCGAGTCTTAAGCCACATGCAGGAATACAGCACCATTTGAACATTGTTCTTTGAAGTTTCAAAGAGACTAGCCAGTTGCCAGTCTGAGTCAGAACCCAAACTGTCCCTCACTCATCAGCCAGTGATGTCACCGTTCACTTAGAATATTACAGTCTGAGATCTTCACAAACACCTTGCCAATTTTGCCAAGCAGACTTTGATATCGAATCAATTAAGTGAATGCAGACAGACATGGTAACAGTAAGTCACATAAAGAAAGCATGAAGGAGACAGAGACATAGAAAGTAAAAATGGTATGACAGAGAGAGAGAGACGGGAGGAAATAAAGACCACTGACATTGTGTATTGCTCAGTACATAACACAGAATATTCAGCAGAGAAGCGAGCAAACGGCAGATGTCAGCTTAAATGTTAATGAAGATCGCTACTCGTCTCTGTTCTGGTTAAAATAAAAAGACAACTCGTAAATGACCTCTCTCCCAAAAAAGTAAAATATGATATGGAATATTTTACTAATGTACTGTGTTCTTCCTCCTGAATCCGTCATTAACTTACACGCATTAACAGAAAGGATAATTAAAATTCTGCTCTTTCATGTAGAAATAATGTACAGTGAAACGTATTGTTAATTTTTCAAAGCATCTAATTAATTCAAGCCATGACATATAAAACATAGGTTACATGAAAAGCGCAGCAACTCAAAGTATTCATACATCGTTAGCACTAAGGGCTACTACCTTCTTTCACTACCGTACAAAAACTCGATAACAAAAGCAGAATTTTTATTGCCCAAAACCTTAGAACATGTACGTAGAAACATTCTCCAGCAGAGAAGAGTGTCTGTCAATTTGTAAATTTTTTTTTAAATATCCATGTTTCCTACAGAGAGATAAGTAAACCATATATATATATATATAACTGCAGTATAATTAGATACAATGATAACGTGTGGTAAACCTCCTACATATTTCGGCCTTTCTTAGCCTTCTTCAGGGAGGCGTTCGACTAAGAAAAATGCATTAATGGCTAGTTATAACATAGCTGTATATAAGAAACATTAATTACATATATGATATTCTTTTGCATTCGTCAGATACTTGAATAAAACCGGAATAACATGGGGCAATAGATAAAATGCTTATATACTTTGTCAGAGGAGAAAGACATATTTGTGTAATGTTATAATTGAGTATGATAGATCCATTCAATTTCTACGAAAATTAAAACGGCCTTTAAATGAAATCTATAATACGGAAACACAAAAGTTTCTTCATCCAATATAAATTCAGAACCTTCAACAACATCATTTTCTGAACTTTTCACTTATCCTTATGTGAAATATTAGTGCTCTGTTTGAAGCAGTGGCGTATGTTATTCCGTCAATGCCTTCTTTATTTATACGATAATAAAATGAACCAGTGCTAGCACAAAAATTTAATTATCACTACTATCGCTTTTATCACTACTGTGACTAACTAAACTATCATCCGAATTACACGAAAGCTCACTCGCTTCTCCGTCACTCAGATCAACCTTCTGCAATTTCTTTGATTTCGAACATTTCAGTACTTTGTAATGGCTACTGCTGTAACGGAGAACGAGTAACTATCTTCAACTACAGCGAAGAAATAGACAACCTAGAAAGACTGAAGTTTCTTCTAACCATCTGCATGATGAAACACCAAGTTTTTCTTGCTCAACGAAAAGAGAGCAATATTTACGAAATAGTGTGCCGATCCGGAGATGACTGGAAAATTCCTAACGCTGAAAACATATTATGTGACCGATATAAGTATCGACCCATGCAAGAATTGGAACCAGGGAACTTTAACAGAAAAAGCATATCTATCCGAAGCCTGCTGTGTCAGTACGTTTGATAAATTACCCATAACAATTTTTCGGAATGCATAAAACAGTATGGCTGATAGCCATACAGTTTAGTCAAATATAAACTGATAAATATTAAGTTACAATGCAAGAAAACCAATTACGCTTTGTATTCCATGAAATATCAAACGTCCTCTATAAGGCCATAACATTATAATCTCGGTAAGTACATAACAAAAAAAAAAGACTCCAACTCTGGAATGGTCCATAGCACATACAGAGATTGGTGACATGTGAATGAATGATGTCTATACCGCGTATAGTTCCCGGAACTGAAAGAAATATTTTGCAGTTACCTAAAATTTCTACTCGAAATATTTTAAGACACGATACATACTTAAGGAGTTACACGTAGATCATGCAAGAGATGTGTGCAGAAAGAAATGTACACCAATTTATCGTTATATAATTTACCTGGTTTTTTTTTTGCTCGATTTATCCAAAATTTGACTATGTCGACATACTTTGGCAAAATTCACCAATGAAAATCACTGTACTTAATAATATAAAACTCTATTTAACTGAATACTGCAGTTAATAGTCACATAATAATAAGCCCTATATATTCTTATCTTAGGTCTACATCTTTGCCACATAAATGAGACTTCGGCCTTTAAGCCTTTGAAGGATGACTGTAAACATTTCTGCAAAAGATACATAAAATTGTAAAACCACGACAAAATAAAAAACTACTTGTAGGTTTCAAAAATTCGTCCCTTATTATAAGGCAATTCTTTTTTATTATCGTGACCAAAATCTTTAAATTATCTACTAGAATGTCCTTCGTAAAATTCCCTATGAAATTTATGGTTTTCTTAGGTCATACACTTACATAAACATCTTTCATTCCAAGAGTTAAATCTGATGTTCAGGTTTCATTTTGACGTCGTTCAAGAAATTGGCCAGTACAAGGAAGATTTTGTTGTTGAAGTTATCTGTGAGCCACGGAAGATTGATTTTGTGGTGCATTACTTTCGCCAATCTATTATTATTATTATTATTATTATTATTATTAACATCATCATCATATTTTTTCCTTAAGATCTGAAATGGTTCACAATTTCGCCCCAACCTTTTGGAAACTGTCCGCTTTCATGTGCCGAATAGAAACCTCAGAGACGTTACTTTGTTTAACGTTGACCTTAAACGTCACAACTATCCTTCCGCTAGATGCGCTTCGGCAGCTAATATCATCACTAGGGATATTGGTATATTTACTGCTTTGCTTAACGATTTGTTATATTAATTATGCCAATTATCGGGACTAAAATTATTGTGTTCGTATTGTTATTTTTACATGTTTGTATTTGTGGATAGTTGTTCCATGTCTTCTTTCTCATTTTCCTGTGCTGTTCCTTTTGGCTGTTGTGTTAGCACATTAATAATAACACTTATTATTATTATTATTATTATTGATAGTAGTAGTATCACGTATATTTTCCTGAATTCACAGCGGTTTAGCTGGTTTTCAAAGAGTACATGAGTTCGTGTTCAGACCCTCGAAGATTTCAGTGAGTCTCTCATAAAGATTTGCATTGGTTAGCTCATAAAATGTCATTTTCATTTTAACAACCCGATGGTTAGTTTAGAATTTATTAGTAAGATAAATTACGTTTTGAAATTATGCAAGCTCTGTGACTATCAGTTTCTCAAGAAGAAATACGTTCCACGGAAAAGTCAGCGCTTTCCAAAACTTTAAAGATCTAATTAAATAAAACAAATAACAGCCGGTTTCTTTGTAGCGTCCTTATAATATATAGGGAAACAACAGCCGTATTAAGAAAAATTTAATGAAAGGAGAACTTTGAAGGGAGGAGAGGAAGGATAGAAAGGAAATAAGACAGGACAAACGGAAATAAAATGAATCTCAACAACTCAGAAAGCATTTATTTCCGAACGCCCAGTACTATAATTTATAAGCAGAAATCTAAATGTAGCACACATTTCTGAACGGCCAGTAACTACAGTTTAGAAGCAGAAATCTAAATGCAGTGTACTTATTTCTGGAAGCCGAGTAACTAGAGTTTAGAAGCAGAAATCTAAATGTAGCACACTTATTTCTGGACGTCCAGTAACTATAGTTTAGAAGCAGAAATCTAAATGCAGCTTACTTATTTCTGAACGCCCAGTAACTATAGTTTAGAAACAGAAATCTAAATGCAGCATACTTATTTCTGGGAGCCGAGAAACTACAGTTTAGAAGCAGAAATCTAACTGTAGCACACTTATTTCTGGACGTCCAGTAACTGTAGTTTATGAGCAGAAATCTAAATGCGGCACACTTATTTCTGAACGCCCAGTAACTATAGTTCAGAAGCAGAAATCTAAATGCAGCATACTTATTTCTGGAAGCCGAGTAACTAGAATTTAGAAGCAGAAATCTAAATGCTGCACAATTTTGTCTAATTAAATATCATTGTTCCAACTTGTTTAAAAGTTTAGAGCTTGCAGCTGATGTGGAACATTCCTACATTCTCATCCCATCAGCTTCTTTTCCGTCGCCTCACCAAACCAGATCATCTCATTCACCAGCATAGTGAATTAAATGCACGTATCCAAACCTGCACTTTCAGTACCTCCATTGATATATTCGATGAACAAGAGACAGCAGCTTTCACGCCGACATTTTGTTTAAACTTAAGCAAATGCCATTTTATCGCAGTGTGCACTTCACGTCAGCTCTTTCGATACCTGTGTCAATTAGCTGCAGTTATGCATGTTTACATTTTTGAAACATTAATTTTTCCTGAATTGAATTAAAAATTCAGTTCGTCCCAAACAATGACTATTGGCGCCTCCGTTTTGAAACTCTACCGCTTAACACTCTACAGGTAACGAATGGGTGTACAATGTGTGAATCATAAGAAACATGTGAACACACTCTGTTAGGAAGTATACATTTTATCACTGTCGATGCAGTTCGCACAAATGTATTTAAAAAAAGGCTAATACCATAATGCTTCTAGAAACTAAATTTCTTAAATTTTTTATCCGATCTAAATACCCACTTGACTATATGAGGATAAGGACTTGGGCCCTTAGACCAAATATATCACAGTCTCGAATTGTGTTCGGGGCTTGAATATTAAAATTCTTGGTGTGTGCACAATAATGTCACAAAATCGCGCCTATTAAATTTTCCAATCAGAAATGTCTGACCGCATGAGAGAACTTCAAAACCGCTGAAGATATATCAGTCAAATTTGACAATGGAAATTGTTACGTGTACATCTCCAGCATTAAACTCTAAAAATGTATATGAATGAAAAATGTGTCAGAAAAATTGCCTAAAGAAGTCCATGGAGCAGAATCTCTTTTAAGAAGATAGCCGTCCCCCAGCTCGTCAAAAAAAATCCCGCCCCCATTTTATAGAATCCGAAGGTTCACTACCGTGTTTACAAGTGCCCGCCACTTGTCTCTATCCTAAGCCAAACGTATCCAATCCACGCACTTCCGCACCATTTCCTTCAGATATATTTTACTATTACTTCTCATCTACACGCACGTCTTCCAGTCGTTCTCTTTCATTCAGTTTTCCCCACCAAAATCCTGCATACATTTTTCTTCCTCGCATACGTTCCACAAGCAGGGCCCATCTCATTCTCTTTGATTTGATCATCTGAATAATATTTGGTGAGGACTTCTGAACGCGAAGTTTCTCACTATGCAATTTTCCCTGTCTCTTTTTGCTTCCTCCCGCTTAGACCAAAATGTCTTCCTCAGCACACTATTTTCGAACACCCTCAGTTATATGCGTTCCTTAATGTGAGATATATTTCACTGCCACATAACACAGCAGGAACATTTAAAGTTCTGCACATTTTAATCCTTATATTCTAAGGTAGCAAACACAGGAAAAAGTTCTGGACGAAATGGTAGCAAATATTTCCCGTATTCAGCTGCCCCTAATTACTTCATTCATGCAATTTTGATTTGTTAGTGTCACGCCCAAGTATTTTAATTTTACCATTAAAATTCAGATTTAATGCTCCTGTTTTCAAATGTGGAGATATAACAGCTAGCTGAGTACTCCGCTAACTTTAATAGCGTCCAGATGCAACTTCCCAAGTACACACATTATCCTCCGCAGTACACATTCCGATAGGTGTTAAAAAAACCTAAATACATCTGTAAAAATCCAAGAAATAACTTCTAGATAAACACTTTACAACAAATCTACAATCTTGATACTATCCCTTCAGGAGAAGGTACTGTATCTCCACGTTTGAAAACCGGAGGATTAAATCTAAATTTCAATAACTTATTATTGCTTTATACAGAGGTAGTGATTGCGATTTTAGTAATAATTCGCATCCTTTAAGTGGAGCTCTATATTGTTAGGCAAGCATTATATTGGGCATCAACATGAGGTTATAGAAAATCCTATTTCCAAAGTAAAGGAGGAGATCTCATTTTTTATGAAATTTCGTTTACTTGATTCTCTGACAGTTATTTTATATTGTGATACCTGATGACGGCTTTATTTAGGCCGAAACATGCTGTGACTTGTCATTAAACAACTGACAATATTTATGTTGTGATTGACAGTTTACGTATTACTGCTTTATATATGTGTCACAACGGAATATATAAACTAAGGACTATTCTCAAAGGGGCCTGCATTCTGCTGAAGAAACATGAATATAATAAGTTATGTAGGTACTTTCTTCCAGACCAACCTCCTTATTAGCAACTAATAAACCTGTGTGATTATCTTCATGGTGTTTACGTAAAATACATTTACAAAGTCTTAAGGTGAAGTGAGTATCATAAAATACCAGTGGTGTCTGAAGGTATCATAAATTGAAATGAACTTGAGTCGGACGATTTCAAGTTACGAGGGAAGTTATGTGTCTCAAGATTAGGCTCATATACAGGAAAGGGGCGTCCCATTGTGGATTGGATCCAGTGGGTTGACGATACTGGAAAACTTTTGAAAACCGTAATTAAAAGTACGTTTCTGGAAATCTTTTCACCAGATGAGCCATTGTCAGGATCTCCACGGTATTACCTTTGTAGATTTGGTTACGTATCACAGAAACACTTTTCAAACGCTATTCCTAAAGTAAACATACCAATCAAGTAATTCATTCTCTGATATTAGAAACTAATATTCAATTTATGCTAACAATAGAACCCGCCACTTGAAGTAATTCTAAGACGTTTAATACAACTTACATTTCCAACAACTCCTTTCCAATCGATAGACTTTAAATGAGTTTCATATATATTTCCATCCCTTTCACAGTGTTCTGTATTGGAAATCTTCAGGGGCTGTCACAGTCAGCTTAAAAGCACTCTGTTACCACTGCAGATATGTGCATCCCATCTTAAGATCTCTGATGTAGCATTCCTAAAGGCAGAACAAGATGAGATCGAACCATAAGCATGGCGCCTCTGGCTGCTCATGCTGTACGAAGGAGAAAGAAAATCTACACACAGAAAGGACAACGATACAGTAAGTCTTCGTGGTCCAGCTTTTATGAGTTCTTTCAAATGGTGCATAGAATGAACTCGTAATTGGAAATCTCTGTACGTGTGACGGTTCACACAAAGCAGCCCATCAACATCACTTTATACTCTCCCAACCCAAACCATGTCTTGTCTCCCCTTCGATAATAATAAGGGGCCACACTACACACAATCCGCTCTGACTACACTGCTATTCTTACTCGTATGTGGCCTGACTATTACATCAATTGTTCTCAGATTAATGAGCTATACTCTACGATATACAAACGCACGGAACAACGCTCCGAGCCTTTAGGACCGCGACAAAACAGCTACAAGTTCTGCTTTTCTGACGCTCGCGACAATCTACACAATGCGCTGATGTGAAGTGTTTGAGGGGAGAGAGACGGCAATAAAGGGACAGCAATCGGACTATTGTCAATTTGTGAACATGGTATCATACGAAGAGGCATAACCGTCTAGCAGCTTTCGAATAATTCCATTAGGGAAATCAAACCTTGCACTATGATAGGCTACGATAAGTGTGGGACACGTAACACGCGTATGAAGGGGGAATAACATAAAAATATATAACAATCTAGTTACGAGCTCGATGTAAAAAGCAGCTCAAAAGCCACAAGACGGAAACTTTCAAACGAGAATTAAAATGCTGTAAAGAGCGGGAGGCTATAGAGTGGAGTCTGCTGGCTCAGAGTACAGTCCATCGACTTAGATAAGGTGATGGACATTCGGGTTGCGTAAAGGCACAGAATTGCTTTACTAATTGTGCGCCTGTTAGCTATGCTACAAGCAATTTGTTGTTAAAGACAGTGCACACATGTACAGACAGACAGACACCAATTTATATTTTTACCTATGATTTGCTAAACGACGACAGCAGCTCACACTATATGACTTTGATTGGGATGACGAGGACTTCAGGTCACGACATAATACGCCATAAAAGTCACATAGGTGGCACTAGATGGGTGTGGGTAGTCAACGCCAAGCTCCAGTCGCATTAGTCCCGATAGGAAATCGCGGTATCCATTGCAGAGAAGGCTAGGTGGGCCCCACGCCGGTCTGGACGTTAATGGAGAAGAGAAAATCTCTTACCTCTACCGGGGTTCGAACCCCGGACCGTCTAGCAAGTAGCGACTCGCACTGCTACCTACGCTATCCCGGCTCCCCAGGATAATCAGACAAACTAACTGAACAGGACGTGGAGGGAAGCAGTTGTAATGCGAGGCACAATTCCGAGATTGCACGAAGAAAAGGAGGAACATATAAAAAAAATTGCGTTACAGGATTACTTCTCCATGACCTGCTAAATAAGAAGTAGCAGTACTAACACTGGACTGTGATATTTACACATACATACATACATACATACATACATACAAACATATATGCATACAAACACATACATAAATACACATGTACATACATACATACAAACACATATGCATACAAACATATACATAAATACACATGTACATACATACATTCATACATACATACATACACACAAACATATATGCATACAAACACATACATAAATACACATGTACATACATACATACATACAAACACATATGCATACAAACAAATACATAAATACACATGTACATACATACATACATACATACAAACACATATGCATACAAACACATACATAAATACACATGTACATACATACATACATACATACTGTTCTGTAACAACGCAACAATTTATTTCTTTCTTTCAGTCACTATATAATTATGTATTTTTGTTGGCGTCACTTCCTGGAATCGAAGTTCGAATATAGGCCGCATTCTTATACTATGTTTGCTAAGTTGGAAGTACGAGATAGCTCTATTAGGCAGTAAGCGGGGCGCTGTTAAGCCATGTTGCAAAATCCCTTTAGTCTGGAATCATTTTGTGTATCGCCTGCGAATTCTTACGCGTGGGTGTGTCAGCGTGAGTGCGTTGCATGCGTGTCTGTGTGTGTAGAATCCTGCCACACAATGTGCGCGTGTATGGCACAAGTATCATACCCTCAGGAACTGAGGGGCAAAACGATAAAACTTACTAACAGCAGTGGATACTTCAGATACTAAAGTATTCAGTAATAATACCATACACTTCCAATTGAGAGTTTACATAGTATTAAAGTTATGCAGTCATTTCCTCCCAGCACTAGCACATTACTCGCCTGTTAATTGAATAATCGTCACACATATCGTCCCACGTATTTTATTATCTAACTTAAAACACCCAAATAATCATCTCTATAAAAATTATAACACTTTAGCAAGAAAGCTGGTTCTTGATTTGTTCATATTTGTCGTTCATTTATTTAACTGGCTACATGGAGGAGAATCTTCTTGAAAACAGTAGCTCAGCTGGTGAAGAAATTACATGCCAGTCAGTCAATTTTCAATTTTACAGTAGTAACAAAAAAGATCAACCGCACTATTCTCTTGTGAGGAATCTGAATCATGTCCAAAACCCCACACTGTATACATTTTTGGATGGATTTTAAATCTGGAGTCCTTGCTACCATTCAGTTCACGATGTGCCTAACTTTCGGTTCCCAAACTCGTATCTAAAGAGAACACAAAAATTACAGTTTTAGCTGCTGCGTTACACCACGTAATCTGTCATTCATTCTGAAGGACGACCATAGTCTGAGGGTGTTTAAAGATTGATGCTCTGTTTTTACGCGAGGGAGACGAAGTAATAAAGGATGCAGAAAACTTCACCATAAAAATCGCCCTAATGTTTACAGTTTTTGAGAAGTTAATAGTTACGCTAATGTTAATAAAATTCAACTTTTTATAGAACTGAAGGCTTCATCGTTGTATCTGCAATAGGTTACCAAACATTATTAGCGCCAATAAATCCAAAGGGGTGGGCGTGATTGTAAAACGCAATGGACATAAATATACACCAAACATCTGTTACAAAACGGGAGAGAATAAGACCATTATGGAGTCCAAGTGTAAACGTATGGTGTTAAAGCTGCTGTAAGGAATACAACTTATTTTATCGTGAACAGAGCTACTCAGAATATAAAAGTACTTATCCGATAAAATATCGACATAACTCCCTTCCTGTACGTTGTTTCTATAAAGAATGTGTAAGTGTGAAATAAATCTGTGTTTGGTAGAAATCATCTGCGTTTGCGTGTGGCGGTGGGTAGGTTTCCATACCAATTCCCATCCTTAGTTAAATATTTTGACGTTTGGAACTAGTAAATATTCGCCGTACCTTCATAACCTAATTGTATGAGACAAACTCTTCAATCATCCAAGATGCCGCTTTCCAAGAGGTCTCCCAACGAATTTCCGTGTATATTTTTTTTTAACTGAGGACATGTAAATTTCCCAACCCCACTTATCTGACTATACAGTCTTTCTGAAGTATGTAAATTCTTGGTTGTGTAATGTCCCGCATTCAACTCTCATAACCATGCATACTTGTAAATACAGAACTACGAATTTTCTCTTAGGTTTTTGCTATACTCGTTCTTCCTTTAAATAAAGACGACATTGAGATTGTGTTACACAGCAACCAGCATTGTGCCGAAACCTGAGCGACTTCCCACACACGCTGTGTATTCAAAACAACTTATATATTGGGGTTTACGGCCGGAGCAAACCGCATGCGCTAGAGTAAAGCTGGAGATTAGAAAGCCGAGGCATTAGTGCGGGAGATCTAACGGTAATTCCAATGGTCGACAATGGTGGATAGGTTCAAATCCAGCGGTTGTTGTACAGCACATACCCAATCGATCATGGTTGGGCAGCAACAAATGCAGGAAGCTGTGTGGGCTGCAGATGCGTAGTCTGCAGACACTAAACTAAGGCATGTACCTTTGTCGCATCAAATCATGGTCATTTGAATCCCTTAGCAATTCTGTCGGACCAAAAACCTGAAAACCAAGCTGCTTTGGCAATAAAATATTGCCAGTAGTAATACAATAATATTAACATTCCGACCGTCTAAACATCTAAGCTTAAAGTGTAAAAAAGTGCGCATAATTTTAGTCAACTGTTCTTTTTGTACGGTGTAAAGCACTGTGCCTTTCCGAAAGGAAGCGGAAAAATCGACATCAAATATCGCCTATGAATAAGCCAACCGCTCTACAGCCTCGTATTCTGGAAACCTCTTTCAAAATTTCGACAAAGAACGGGTATTCTGAGTCCTCTTTCATGGTTTTGCTCAGTTATTTACAACAAATGTCAGGATACCACGTCAAATTAGGGTGAGACTGCTTTCTTCCGTAAACTTGTCAAATTATCTTTTATTAGTCATCCTATAGTTCCATGATGACAAACAGAAACTCCCGATTTACAAGTGATGGTCCGGAAAGTCCGATGCAAGTCGAATCTTGGTCAAGTCGGAAATGAGTGCGCATATGGTCAACTAAGAAAGTCCAGTTGAAATCCAAACTCCAACACACTTACAACTGTTCGGCCACAACATTACCGCCCCGCCACCTGCGTTATCGCCCAGCCATATTTTTTGGCCTCCTTCATCTCTCTGTGCTTTCATTCCCACATATAAATTTCGGCGTGCGTTTAAAAAATTATTTTGTTTCATTTTTTAATCTGCTTTTAAATTGCGTAGTCTGAAATCGCGTTAACTTAAAATTGCCTAAGTTGGGAAGTGTTTGTAATTTTAATATGTATTTTATTACAAATCCTCGTCACAAATGTTCGTACACCCGACAGATTTACGTAATCTGATGTTCATACTTACCATTCATATCGTCAAGCTGTAAGATCGAACACAATCCTAAAGCTTTTAATGAACGTAAGCAATCCTTTGTGAGCATTTCCAATTATCTTACACAAAGACAATGCCAATATTTCGGAAGGTGAATCTTCCTCCATCTTCAGATAAAAGAAGATGTATATACCGCGAAACAGATCTTATTTCTTATAAAATATGAGGTGTTCACAGCGGTTATCCTGTGCATTCTACTGCGGTGCCCTAAAAATGAAGGCAATATACTCCTCCTGAATACTGCTCTCTCCTACAAGATTACTCGATGACAGAAGTCAGAATCCGACAGTGCTGTTTATACTCTAGGAATTTATGCAATTTTTATCTCATCTTTTCAACTTGCACAAACTTTTCTTCACTGTGCTCATTACTCTTCCTTTTAAAGTTGTTATTCAACGGTACATCACTTTCCCTCCAGCTTGCTAGATATTGTATAGCTACTGATGAATAAATACTTTATCATACCGTGTTTAATCAAGTTGACTGTAAATTGTATGTTGTTATTATAACATCTGTTATTGTTTCAAAATACGAGACAAAAGTTGCTAATTGTCACTGTGCGCAAGAACTAGGCTATAAAGACATACAGGGAATGTAACCTTGCGTATTATCCTCGTCATTAATAAACTGAGTTGTCATGTTAAAGTTTCGGCCGCAAAACCCTGACTAAAAAGCACTCAGTATTTATTGAACAGAAGTTCTAGGTCGCCCTCAGAGCCAAAGTCGGGGTGGTGGTAAAAAGAAGAGTCTGCGTTTACCGAGGATTTAATCCCAGTTATTCTGTACGCAGTCAGTCACTTCTGTTGTCCTTGTTGTGCACAATCACTTTCACTGCCTCTGAAATCTGCGTCATTGTGTAACTCTACAAACTTTTGGTCCAGTGGCCGAAATTCAGATAGATAATGCCATTGAATCCTTTCCTTTACACTGCCATACGGATGCAAGAATACAAAGAAATGATTTGTCCCTATGCAGAAGGATTCCATTCCCGCATCCCCATTCAGCCGTATTTTACTAATTATTAACGTAGGTTCCACGTAATGAGAAAATTACGACAACCCTTCATCTGCTCGTGCGAATCTTCCACACACATTGAATTCACTACCACATGTTTCATCACCACTGTTTTGTTGCTGTTCTTCCTGTCCTTAAGAAACGAATCTTTAACTTGCCTAAATTCCTACCAATCTGTTTGATAAATTTGTCAATTTCTCTTGTTATTACCTAGTTCTAAATAACATACTCTATCGTAAGCTATAATTTTAAACACTAAAAGCAAAGTTTACTTGGCGCACTATAAGGCAGCCGGGAAAGAAAACACAACATCAATTACGAAACATCCCACCGCAGGACCAGTACCTGTACCATCTCCGCCTAGCTGTCTAAGTTCTATTTCCCATGTCCTTATCGATTTGTGTTTCAATTTGACGCCCTCACAGAAGTTTTATGCTACAGTTCTGCATTTATTTCTTCTCACCTCCATCCCAGCTACGTCATCCGTTCATCAAAAAGCTTTGGTATTATTGTCCTACAAATATGTGACGTGTAAATGTATAAAATATCTTAATATATTGAATTCCTTCCTTAGTTCCAAAAATGTTACAGAACACCTCAGAGTACACTGACTGAAGAACTTCTGCTTTTCAACTTTTCATAACCACAAATCACGCATCAAACTTACTCTTTTCCGTATACAGTTTGTAGGAACACTTTTATCTCAAAAATAAAAAGCATTATCTCCATTTGTTAGCCATTTCATCATTAAAATCATTCATATGCCTTACGGAAGATCCTATCCAATGAGTACCTCTGACACTTAACTTTCAAGATTCAATAAACATCCGCCAAACTCAATGTAAAGTAATGAATTTTGGAAAAAACTACTAAGCTGTAAAATTCAGAAATGCTGTTACAAATTACGCTTTTAATGTATGACGAAATGATGTAGAACTGTAATGTTATGGAATTTTAATAGATGTTATAACGTAGACGGGGACGTACGAGTTGCGTCCCGCGGTCAAGAAAGCGTATCAGTTGCGTCCCGAGTTGTCAGCCCCCTCAGATAAGGCAATGTATCAGTTGGTCCAGTTGTGACCCCCAGTAAGATTATGTGAACGCCCCAAGATCTTGCGCATGTATCATGCTCAGTTGGAGGACATAGAACAGACAAACCTCCAGAAGAGACCGGGAAGCGAACCCGCAGAGCAGCGAGGGACATCACACACACACACACAGACACACAGACACCACCCAACTCCTAAGTTGTCGACGGTTTCGACGACCACGTATACCTGAAGTGCATGACATTTCGTAATCTTTCAATTTCTTGAACCAAAAAAGGAAAAGAAATGAAAAAATAAAATAAAAAAGGTGCATTAGTTGGTTGAAGAAATTGAAAATTGATGTCAAGATGCACGGTGAATACAACGTAAAATTTCTAATGTTTCATATGTTTTGGCAATAACTGTAATGTGTAAATTGACATCTTTCTCAAACGATTCTGTGTTGTTTGATACACAATACTGTTGGTTTCTTCGTGTATCAATACTCTTTTCAAATATCCAGTACAGCATGAGATATATTCTATTTCCGCTAATGCGCTTGGGGAAATTTCTTCAGGCCGAAAATGAGCTGTAAAATAATAATTATATTAACAAAACTGAAAATAAAAACTCACTGAAAATTGAAAATAAAGCAATTACTGTTTAATTAATATCGGTTTAATTTTTATGAAATAAAAGTTTCACGTGGTATCTAGATTCTTAATTGAAAACAATGAGATCTGTACATCCCTATAGCACTCTTTTTAACGTATTCACTCTTTATGTTGCTGTGCTTTCCTTTGTGTCCAAATTTTAAACAACTCCTTGTGCTTTAATTTTTATTCATCTGTAAATAATTGTGCGAAATGTTTTCATAGTTTATTATAAAATATATAACAATAAATATATACATATATATGTCTAATAATATAAAGTGTATACTCATAAACATAACATACATAATGTGTAAGCTGGTTAGTTATGCACACTCTACTAACTTTTTATTAAAATCGAAGATGGGCACTCAAAATGGTAGATTAGGCTACATGTCAAACCGCATAATCAAATTCTCTAAGTACATGACACTATCTTACGCAATCGTTAATAACTTTCAGAGTAGCATGTATAAGCAGTTAATTTCTTGTATTAGATAATAATAAAGTTTGAAGCTATACAATAATACAACAAACGGATAGCTAAAGCGGCTCAGATCAATTTTACAGCTCTATGTAAATAATAAACTTCAAATTTTATGCAGAAAAAAAATCAGCATAATTTAAATTGACATAAAAATTATTTATTTCTCTTGAAATATTACGTTTTTAATTAGTTCACACGTTACTTAACTTTATTGCTCTGCACCGTGATCAATTAACTTAATAAATTAAATTGTCACTGTAAAAATAATTAATAAACCACTACTGAAGTTTGCGTACAAAGTGCCTTTCCGAACCGCTGCTACTAACAACGCTCTCTTTGTGAGATCTGCGCTCTTCTAGGATATTACGCAGCGTCCAGTGGTAATCCTTTACCGACGTTTCGGGACAATATCGGCCCCATCTTCAAGGGTCAAGAAGTCTTTCTTAAAGACGGGACCGATACATTGTTCTGAAACGTCGGTAAAGATTACCACTCGACGATGCGTAATACCCCAGAAGGGCGCAGATCTCATCAACATCGCGGCGGAAGCCTGAAATAACGCTCTGTTTAAAAACTTAATATTATTCATTCCGTACATTTTCTTTTCTATATTTATAGTCCTACAAATGTACATTTTATTCACTATTAGTTGTGTAACACTGTCCTACATGTTTCTAACCATATTCTGGCTCATCCTCAGAGACTCAGTATTTAAAATTACACATTTTTACAACAATTGGTACAATTGTTTAAATAGTAAAAACTGAATAACATAATAACATAAATACGACTATCAATTTTATCTTAAATACTGTATGTTTCAGGATATCATAACAACACAGATTATTCAACTTTTAACATTTTAACCCGTATAAGACTTGGTTTATAACACCGAAATAAACAGCAGCTACATCTATTCACATTTGAACCAGTGTATAAAGACGATTGTAAAATAAATCCATGTTATTCAGTTTTTACTATTTAAACAATTGTACCAATTGATGTAAAAATGTGTAATTTTAAATACTGAGTCTCTGAGTATGAGCCAGAATATGGTTCGAAACATGTAGGACAGTGTTACACAACTAATAGTGAATAAAATGTACATTTGTAGGACTATAAGTATAGAGCGCTCTGTTTGTTTGCCTCTACCGAAAATATATCCACCCCAAATGTCATAAAACTTACGTTACCCTGAGAAATTCCTGTTGCCCCTCAAGTAGATTTTTAAGCATTTTGTGGAAGTCGAAGAATTGTAATTGTGGTCAGGTCTCGCTTAATCTGACCCACTGTACAGCGTCACAGACGGACTTCGAACCAAGGCACCCTGGACCCGATTCGACACTACAGCCGTTCGGTTTTTCCTCAGCAGCCTGCTACACAACTGTTGTACCTTTAAACTGACCGCGGGACGCAACTAATACATTGCCTTATCTGGGGGGGTTGACAACTCGGGACGCAACTGATACACAGCTCTTATCTGAAAAGTGACCGCGG
Source organism: Reticulitermes speratus (assembly GCA_021186555.1). Lineage (NCBI taxonomy): Eukaryota > Metazoa > Arthropoda > Insecta > Blattodea > Rhinotermitidae > Reticulitermes > Reticulitermes speratus. The sequence goes on from JAJKFL010000001.1 coordinate 17,162,177, forward strand.
GACGCAAGTAGTAAACCCCGACGTAGACATTGTTTGTTGATATGCGAAGGCCAAAATGCTGTTACGTATTAAGGATTTGTAATATTCAGACAGAGGCCAACAGTTGGCAGAAAACATAGTGAGCCAAAAGGAAGGACTCTAGTGTGTAATATAGGACTTTTGTCCTTGGTGGAACAACATGCCAAGACCTATGGCGTAGTTGAAAAATCAGATACGAAAATATGACAAATTCGACCTTAGTTCTGGTAACCGGGTTTTCATCCAAAATTAGACTTTTATTATCTTAGGTGTTACTAGCCTCTTGTTACATTATGAACGTTAACAGACCAAGTGCGATAAGATGTTATTAACACACAGTGTGACATGTAAAAACACAGAACTCATAGTAAATGAAACAAACTACCAAAACGTCTTACAACTTGATGGGCAATATGCTTCTTCAGATGATATTAGCAACTACGTTCAGCATAAAATGCGTAAGAGTTCCTAATACAAAACACTGAATTCTATAACTGTCTGACTTTGCTGCATTAAAATGCATAATTAAATGCAAAAATAACAAAACACTGCGTCTTGCATTTCATTCTACATGGGAACTGCGGCACATGTAATTGTATGTGTGTGCTATAAACATCCCACGTCTTTTAATAAACCTGATACGGGCACGTGTTCAGTTAAAGTTATAAACACTGTTTTATAAACTACCTATAATTCTCTTTGACAAGAAATAGGTGATCTACTGCTCACTGGTAATGCCACGTGTAGACTTAATATCTATAAAACGTAAATCATCACACCAAAGGCTGACCCAGAAAGACAAGCTTCACTCACGAGTAATACAATTTCTGCTTAACGAATGTTGAAAAGCGCTTTGTAGCAACATGACAAAAGAGAGTTTCCCCGGAAATTAATTCAGTAAATTCAGTCTACCATTTTACAAATGGCGACAATAATATCTCATCTCCTTTCGTGGCAGGTCTTCCTCGTTACAAACACGGACCACAAGTCTATGTGTCTCTGAGGGTACGGTCCTCCGGCCTGCTTAGAACAGTTCAGCTGGAATGAAAATGACAAGTGGAAATGTAAACTGCTTGAAACATTCAATAGCAATTTAAACTTTATTAAAGATTTTTTATGGAGCTGACAGATTTTTACTCTGTGCATCAAGCCATTTAAATTCACAAGTTTCATGAATACTTCATAGCTTAATACCTCAATCTTTCCATCTATTTACGAAAATATTAAGACTTGCAAGAACTTTACCGTTCCTTCTCATTATCAAGGCTGTGCCAATTTGATTGAACTTTGTCCATCTGGGTCCATACACTGTCGTACCTCATTTTTATTTTCTCTACTTGTTTGTAAGCCTGTGATTGAGTCACACCCACGCTTCCTATTTGAAGGGCATTCGCATAGCTACTAAGCCCCTATTAAAAGTGTGTTGTTTGACCTGCCTTTCGTCTGTCTGCCTGCCTGCAAGCACATAACCACTAGACAGATTTTCACGAAATTTCATTTTGAAGAACTGTAGGAACGTCTGGATATTCACATAAATATATGGGTTCCACAGCTAGTAAAAATGTTTTGACTATTAGACTATTAGATTGGGAAGATCATTTTAAACCATGTGTACCGCAGAAAACCTGTATTAGCAGTCATATCCTTTGGAAATACGAGTGTACGTCAAAAATTAATGTCACCTATTTTATTTCCATGAAAGTGACGCAGCACTCTGCGACGCTGTTGTACTTTAGTACGTTGTTCCTGCTACCAGGTGGCAAGCTTGTCCACCAGTGCAAACAAAACATCCTTTCTCAGCGTCAGATGAACGAGACAACCGTACCGAACAAGTGAACAAGTGGATAAAAGAAGAAGTGTGACCTGTACTGCCTTTTCCCTGAGCAAAGTCATTCAGTCCGTGGAAATCCGCCGTCAGTCTAAGAGTCTATGGTCAAACAGAATCCATGACATGGCAGCGTCCCTGTTCATTTGTAAAAAAAATTCAGCACAAGCACGAACAAGGAGATGGGGACCATCTTTAGGGACAAACACGTAGAAATTGTGGTAGATTCCACTCATACATGTGCAGGGATGAATGCCAGTAATTATCACGTTACATTAACCGGAATTAAGGGGGCGGTTTGCTGTCAAAGAGGGCGCTGCTGTTGCACGATACGTTAATATCCGACCACACATTCCTCGCACTACACGCACTGGCACTGGGAGATTATTCCCCATCCTATGTATAGTCCCGATTTCGCACAATCGGACTTCCATCCGTTACCAAAAATGAAATACCTTCGAGGTCTACACTTCCAAACTAATGAAGACATCAAAGAGTAGGTCAAAGATAGACGTCTGCAGGGCGCATCATTTAACAATAAAAGTCTTTAACTCTTTGATCGACCACGATGATAAGTATCTTAATATAGAGCAAACGTGCCTATATCCAACCCATATCTTACCGTAAATTGTTTCTACTACAAATGAAGAAGCCGAAAAATTTACTTTCTAAATTCACCTATCATGTACTTAAACAAGTAAATATTATAATATATTATATTATATTATGTTACGTTATATTACATTATATTACATTATATTATAGGACATCGTCCTTATTTATTTTTCTATGTATAATACTGGGCATATTCGTGTGCTTCTCAGCCCGTCTCCATTAATTTGTTACCTCGCTCAGTATAATTCAGATGGGTTTGAAACTACAATTCACGTTCAATTCACAAAATGGATGCTAAATGTTTTACATGTCTGGGTATATGATAATACACTGCCTGGCAGGAACTATTTTAAACCTCAGGGATTGGTTGTAGATGAGTACTGAGCAATGGAAAAAACGATGATCGGCTGAGGAAAACGGAAGAAATTCGGAGGAAACTTAGCTTCAACTTTATAAGGTTTAAGTAATCAGGCAGTGGTACCTTCAACAATATTATTGTGGAAATTAAATTAGAACATTACAAGAAAGAAATATGACTTATAAAGAGATTTTCGGTGAAAAAATTTATAAAAATGGGAATAAGTAATATCGTAAAAACCACATATGAAATGTGTCAATGAATGATAATATTTAATTAATAGACGATTAAAGAATGGAAGCAACACGCATGTTTCTGCAACCTTAAATGGGTGACACAGAACTAGACCAACAAATTAAAGACACTGGAAAAAAATGTTTCAAATCCTGTCATTGACAATAGAAACTACCAAACTATTGCAAAATGTAGAAAATTAACATGTCTAAGATTTGGAATACAAAAATAAATACAGGAATACGAGGTACTCGAACAAAGGGATCTGGACATGTCAAGAACAGATGGAATGAAATTGTAGGATTACTGGTGAATAATTAAGTGCAACAAACGTGCTAACTTGGGATACCGACATGGACATTTTATGGAGAGACTGAGGAAAGAACGAGAAGTGTCAGTCAATTAGCTGGCTTCTGTGCCTAGATTTGAAAGAAATACCCCAAGTATATGAAGCAAGATTGCTCTTTATTCGACCGCCAAAGCCGGCGTTTATATTACAGGAGGAATTAAACGTCTACAGTCATTTGCACACTTCAGTCTACAATTCGTTGCAACATAGCACACAAATCCACAAAACTGAGTGGGGGATAATTTGTGTTAGAAGGGACAGATGGACGGCCATAGAAACTGAACTACAATGTGCATCATAAAACTCTGACAATACGGAAATACTATGTGGATTTCGCGTAAAGTGTTGAAGTATTACACTAAAGTCCATTACATACAACATAATAAGATTATGTGTCACTTTTAGACGTTAGAACTTCATCAATAGAATAAACGGAGTGTGTATTATGAACCTCCTGAATGCTGTTTTAAACTGAGCCTTTTAATTCCTAAAAAATGGTGACCCCATAAGGTAAGCCGCTGAAAATTTAGAGCCAGCAATGTACGTACGTTTCTGAAAACATAAGATGTTAGCAACTGGTTTATGAAGATGGTACTTATTTCTTGCAGTATAATTGTGTACAACTGCCTTTGTTTTAATTTTCTTCTGGACTATTGACTATGCGGTTTGTTAATGAAGATATGCATTCACATGGAAGTGGCAGAATGTCTAATATTTTAAAAATAATTCGACAAGTATGTCTAGATTTTGCGACAAACATAATCCCAACAATTACATTTTGTAGAGTAAATGACTCTTTTGTGTCAAATTACCTAAAAAATAATCACATACTTGAGGAAAAATAGTTACTAGTGAAATATGTGTGAAATCTCTCACACTAATTTTGTTTTTTGTGCAGTGATTTAACTATTGGCATTTATAGACAGGCACGGAAATATTTGTGTATAGAGAGACACTGCTATGCACTGTGCAGAATGAGATGCTGAGTGCACCGTGAGACATTGGCAGACACTGCGCAAAACGAGACACGTTTAACTTTAAATACATATATATATATACATATATTTATTTATAAATATACTTCACTAAACGTACTTGCAAGAAGCCCTATACAACATGTGATATCTGGTAGAGACACCTGGACAAACCTTCAGAAGAGCACAAACAATGTAACAAACACAACATATACGTCACAAGTGCAAATGTCGATTTATGTGGCATGTACTCTAACCAAACAGAAGGAAATGGTCTATGACTGCATGGCAACCAAAGTCGCTCGTGCATTTCTATGCATGGGCACTGGGTAGATACGTAGTTATCCCGCTGCTGAAATGTAGTTCCCACACTAATAACAGAAGGGCACGGTCAGCGATTCTTCCAGTTTAATCAACAAGTAAGTGGCGTCATGTCACAGTCGAATAATTTAGTAATTATTGGGCTACGTAATAGGTCTTTTTAAACTACAGATGACAGCGTCGACGATGACGTCATTATTTCTATTGTTTTCTCGGGACCAGTGGCTAATGTGCAAATTCTGCTCCCGGGGTTCACTTGTCGTATGTTGAAGATTATTTAAACGTTTCAGTGTACACTCTAGTAGTAATTACAGATATTTACTTCTATGAATCCTGACTAATTAAGATATTTAGGAGGTAACCATTCTTGATGAAAATATTTACTTATCAAAATTAAGTACAGTAGAATCCGGTTACAACGACATCGGTTTATATGACACCTAGCAAATAGAGTCAGATATGGTGTACCAATTAATTCGTCACTGTTAAACATAACATTATACTCCGCGGCTATAACGACACAAAATATACAGTCCCTTTCATTACGTTATAACCGAGTTCGACTGTACTTATGAAATCGCCATTCGATTGAATAACTTGCAGAATTACTGAGTAAAACTTTATCAAGAAGGATGCGACCTACTGCACGCTTATACCATAAAATATAATTATGTAAATTTAATACACATAGGTCTAAATATTTGTAATTATTAAACTACTTCGAAACATCTTTCAAAATACAAAATTTGTTTATGATGTCTCGTAATATTGTACACAGTCTTGCTTCCATATTAACGTCGGAGCACTTCCTTGTTAAGTTCCTAGTCCATCCCATGTGTGTAATTTGTAATTATTACTAAGATTATTACTAGTTTTGGGTCTCAATCACCTATGATGACCCAGTTTTTCGGACCCATACATTGTACGCACGTTTATTCGGATGTGTTCAGGTGTGCGTTTATTGTTTACTGCTCCTTTTTTCTATATTTATCAACAGCTACTCTCCCAGGTTAATATACATTCGTTCCTACTTTCAAAATATAATAACAGAAATCCGTGACCAATGTGATCAGAAGAACATACAATCCTAATAACATCTGCAAAGTCGTAAAAATATATAATTCCCAGGCTCAAAGTCCCATTTCAAGGCAGCAAGCCTCGAATTTCCCGGGTTCAATCCTTGCAAACAATAACACTTATTTTAAATTTAAAAAAATTATCTTTATATTATTGCCATATGAAGACAAAAGCGGAGGATATTAAATGTATCTAATTCGGTACAGCCAATACAATACTGGCCGATCCCAGTGTCCGCGAGGTCTAAGGCGTGGGTCTGCGGCCGTTCGCTTTCTGGGATTGTGGGTTCGAATCCCGCCGGGGGCATGGATGTCTGTCTCCTTTGAGTGTTGTGTGTTGTCAGGTAGAGGTCTCTGCGATGGGCTGGTCACTCGTCCAGGAGTCCTACCGAGTGTGCGGTGTGTCTAAAAAGTGTGATCACGAAGCCTCGAAAACTGAGGGGGCCTAGGCCCTCAAGGGGCTGTCGAGCCATTGGGGAATAAAAAAAAGAAGAAACAAACGCTATTACGATTATTGCATTTACGAGAACCTAATTACACCGAAACTTATTAAAATGTAAGTGGAATTTCTTCACCCTCCTATTACTGGGATGAAGGAATATGGTAGCAGCTTAATTAAAAAATTTGAAAGCAGCTGTCTCGTGTACCTGAAGACTGCCTTACACTATTCATTATGTCAATTTCCGCCAGAAAATAACAGGATTGAACCTTACAAGAAAGTAGAATTAAAATGAAAAACAAGAAGCAGCCAGCACACATACTAATTCCTGACGCTTCATATAGGAGATAAGTAGCAGATTTCCTGTGCCGAATTAAATATGTTTCTTACTCCATTTTGAGGAGTCCTTCGACCAAAAGCAGGAAATAGATATTACAAGACAGCTGGAAGCAAAAGAAGCATCCCGTCTAATCTTGCCGTTACCACAAAAACCTTCCCTCAATTCATACTGAAGCACTTGTCAACCATTCCCTTCCGGTTCTGCAGAGGACGCATCACAACTACACAACTGAGACTACTCGCTTGGCAGTAGTCACAACAGGCACGATATCCTATGGCGTAAAGTGTCATTGTTACGGCGAGCTGTAACGTCTGCTCTGAAGAATCAATAAAAGTGTATAGAAGATAAAGTACAGCAAATACAATTCAAAAAATATATCGTGTGCCAAATCATAACATGCAGGGGAAGGAAAAACGATTTGTGCTTTATTTCCTTATAAAACAAATATGCGTTTGATTGGTTGCTGCATATACAGGGATGGGTATCTATTCTTTATGTGTTAGCCAAATATATGTATGGGGAAGTAACAGAAAACCAAATAACACCACGGCACAGTCTGTACACTTAAACATGGACAACAAGTTTTTCTCTTCTCCACCCCGTCCAGCCGGGCTCTGAGACCCATCCAGCCTCAAAGTCAATGGGTACTGGGAGAGCTCTTACAGGGAGTAGAACAGCTTTGGATGAAACTGACTTCTCACCCCCATCCAGTGCCGATGCTGAGAATCAGTGGAGCTGCATCTCTGCTACGGCATACGCCTTCATGGTGTGAACACGGACAAATTTATCTTTACCTTTAGAGGTCGGTCATAGACTCGTGAGCTTTGGGAATGTGTGGTTATAAGTGTGTCCCCCTCGCCTGCCAATCAACATCGTACATTTCAATTGGTCTTGCGTGGGAGGTTGGAAACGTTTTTAGCCAAGCCCGCCCAGAGCTCACTAGTCGATGCAGGCATGACCTACACTAACGAGGGATGATAACGAGACTGTATGTACGTTTACCGCATTATCGAGTAACATAACTCGGCTCAAGAAGGTGCCAATGAAGAGATGCAGAATCTTGCTAAGGCAGAAGCTGTCTGTTCATTGTTCGGAAGAAGAGGAGAAGGAGGAAAAAGAATAAGAAGGAAAAGGAGAAGAATTATTCTAAACAAAGCATCAACTGAAAGAAAACTGATAACAATTAATACAGAAATCTCATTTACTAATTATTATTCAATAAATTAACCCATTCAATTGTGATTAATTTAAAGACGCTCTCGGGTATTCGGCTAGGCCTACGCTGTATGGAATGAACGTTAGAAATTTTTGTGCAAGCAAATTAAAACAGTTGTGAAACCAAGCATTTGTGGACTATTTTAAGGTGTTACATTATAAATAACTTGGAGAAACTGAGCAAAATGGCTCGAAACCTAGAAAATTAAAAAGCATCCAAGAAGAAACTCGAACCCGGACCTCCCAAATACGGAACAGCAATAACATTTATTCGATGACAGTGTTATTGAAAACTATCTCATTGTAAACATGTGTATATACATTCAAATACTTTTTTAGTTTATGAGAGTGAAGTTATGTTTCACCCTGTCACGTAACATCCGAACTCTGAAATTGAATTTTCCCGTCACCTCCAGGCAGGTATCAACCAGACACCCTGTCTTGTAGCGCCACCAATGATCCACGAGGGAACTAAGCCGGACAGATCTCAGTAAGAACAAACTCCCCTCTAGGGACACCCCTATATTACATATACCGACTTCTAACCGCCTTTCTTTTTCTTTCTGTCTAGCTCTCCATTCGTATTTTCTACGACTCCATTCTTTCTTGACTTGACAGGTTTCAAAATGAAATCACCATCTACATACGCATGTCTTCTCACTCGTTCATCCATTCCATGTCACAAGATGTGGATCTGCGGGTCTCGAAGCAAGAGGAGCTAAGCTTTCAGAGGACGGCATGGATTTCCATTTAAATAGGCCTAATTTACAAAATCTCATTTAACAAACTCTCATTTGTTTTTTAATCATTCTGCAGTACGTGTGCGTGTATGTCATACATTTCAAATAATAAACTGATTATAATTTAAGGAAAACTGAAATAAAACTAAGCACAAAGGTGAATGAAGTAAATTTGGAACAAGCAGCACATAAATTTTAAAAGGAGCGATTTGGAAATCAGAAAAATAGATCAAATCTAAAAACACCAACGTGGTAGAAGAAGCGCAACATGATTAGGAAAGGCACAGAAAGGAGTGCTTCCCATCCATAAAAATATTTCCTTTTCAGTACCAAAATAAAGCAATATTTGATTTTATAAATTTAACTACTATCACCTACTGACGTAAAACATAGGAAGTGTTGAAAGAAAAAAATATGGACTATCACATAAGAGAAATACAAATGGTCATACTGATAAAAAATAAAAATATATTCAACAGCAAAATAACATTCGTTTTTCTTCCAGAGTGTTCATTAAAATGCCTTTTTAACATCCACGTATTTTTCGTCTAGTGAACTTGACCAGCACACATTCGACTAATAATTTGAGGACCGAAAGTTATTATTAATATTATAGGCTATAAGATGCCTCCGTGCGGTCTAAGGCGTGGGTCTGCGGCAGCTCGCTTGTTGGGATTGTGGATTCGAATCCCGCCTAGGGCATGGATGTCTGTCTGTTGTGAGTGTTGTGTGTTGTCAGGTGGAGGTCTCTGCGTCGCGCTGATCACTCGTCCAGAAGAGTCCTACCGAGTGTGGTGTGTCTGAGTGTGATCATGAAGCCTCGATGAGGAGGCCCTGGCCCACTAGGGGCTCTTGCGCCATTGGAAAAAATGAGATGCATATTCGGAGTTTAATAAATGGGCAGTAAGTAATTTCCTTCACGCTATACAATTCAATGTGACTACACACACTCAAGAAAAAAAGGATGTTTTGATTCCGGAAGGTCAAAGGACAGTCTACGATCAATCATGTGGGCAGCACCCAACGAACTTATAGACTGTTACATCAGCCACACTTACGAAAAGGCTACCAGTTTCTCTGAAGGATGGTGGAGCGCGCAGTGTATTAAGAATTGGGAGGGACTCCGCTGTGCATTTATACTCGTACATACGCAGATTGTTGGCAGGACAAGGCGAAAGTCATTTTACGTAAATGGAAACGTCCATGAACCGCTTTGGAATACTACTAAAAAGTTCATACAAAGCACGTAATTCCTGCCTCAAGGACAAAGTGCAGACCATGCTCTATTCTTCATCAAGCAACAAACAAGTTTTAATTCATAGTAATCTCTTCGTTGGTAGGGTTTTCAACCACCCCCAATGACCCAAAAAGAATTTCTCTCTCCCCGAACCCAATCAGCAGGTTACAGCCTAATGGTCGTCCATCAGCACAAGGATTCAAGTAAGGGCCCTGTAACCAGGGGTGTAGCACCTTAGGTATTTCGCACTTAATATTTACAACTAGATTTAATATATAAAGACAATATTTGACACGCATTGTCGTTAAGATAACACAAAATAGAAGTAATTAACCAGGAACTTGCTTCGTAACTGACACATGAAAAGTAGTGCACTGCAAGTAAGACCGGCGTTAAGGAATGGGAGCTGAGCCCCACACAGAGTGCCGATGTTAAGGGCCACCAGCAGTGTAGCAGTATGGTCTGTTGTGGTCTCATCGTGCTAAGATTAAATATCCTATAAAGGGTACATGTTTCACAGTCATCATAAAATCCTGTCTTCAGTATCATGTTCAAAAATTCTTCCGGGCGAGTTTGGACTACACGCGGATCCGAATCAACGGGCCCCTGCTCTGTAGTGCCAACTGGGTGTCATATTAAATAGCACCGGCCATGATTGCAAGAAATAAACACGTCCGTATCTCACCTACATATTTGAACTGGAGATCTAAATTTTAGACACATAATCACGCAATTTGTCCATTATTTACTGTCGTACTGTCGTAGTGATAAGCTTTAAAATGCCTACACACCACACAGATCAGTTTATATATACATATATATTAAAACGTATAATGCTACCTAGCGACGAAACAGTGACGGACAAACACACGTACAAACGCAGGGAAGAACGTGTTGCCAACGTCTGCCCTGAACATGGAAGAAGCAGGTTCCTATTTGGAGCTGAATTTATTTTGAATAGTGATAATGCCTTGATTAGAAAAATGGCTACTGGAATAATACACGAAGGAACAATGGCGACCTGTAATCCGATTTGTGTGGCCAGAAAATATAAAAACTAACGGAATTTGCTGAAGAAAAACAGAGAATTCAGTATGGCAGAATTGTACAGCACAAGGAAAATATACGATTGAGTGGAAAAAAGATCACGGGAGGGAGGACGAGTGTTACTGTTGGTGAGAGTTCCGGGCTGTAACGTGGTGGTGCTAAGGGCGTTCGGGGCAACGAAAGGATCAGAATCACAAAAATATATCTGAAATGTGAAGTAGTTAAACATATACGTGTAGGTTAAATGTTGCAATTAGCCTATGGTAAAGGCCCAAATGTACTCATTTTATTTGGAAGGAATCAGCCCTCTTGTGGGCAGTCATCGAATACACTGAAAAGCATTAAAATTACGTAAGAAAATAAAATATGTCTCATAGTGTGTGAAAATGTTGCCCAAACGTAACACAAAACTAACAAAATCATATCCTACCTACGACGTTTGGTACATCCTTCATGTAAAGAACAATGCCTAAATCCATACACATGCAAACTATTCAGACAAACACTGCCCATACGACTCTCGTCATTTTGCGCTTACGTCTGCGTATACATAAACTTGTCATCAATTTATGGTTAATGTTCCAGGATACCATGACACGTATAAAATATGTGTTAGATTTTATCGAAATTCATCCAGCAGTCTGAAAACCGTAACAAGAATGGTCCTTCATCTCTATAAGCTACAAATAAAGAGCATAATTTCCTTTACATTCCTTCCACTATTAATGTGGACTATTAATGCAATAAAAGGATATGGGTGGATCTTCCTTCTGACATACAGATATTCAACAAGTTTGAGACGAAAAAGAAATAAATCTCGGGTACACATTTAATTTAATTTTACATTAGTCCATATCCAACAACAATTATGTTGCCTACGAAATGTGTTGTTCTACATTGTCAATCATATTTCCTTTGATCTAACGTCCGATTCTTTCAGTAAACAGTCACTTCATTAATTATACCGTAGACCTGCTACATGCCCTGGCCCAAGCAACGAAACTGACTTGACTAACCTACACTTTCGCTATGACATTTTGAGAACGTCGCACAAGATGCTAGAAAGCCTATGTAAAGTTTCAAGTCTTCTGTACACATGTTTCGCAGCAGCTTGCTGCCTAAACCTTCAGGACAATCCAAGAGGACTCATTCATAATTATTTACCAATCAACACGGAATCATATTCCACATGATATGAATATTCATAAGCGCCAATGATAAATTCAGTCACGCACAAAAAATGTGATTTTATCAATCATACTGTCTCCAGAAACTTAACAAAACTTTTAAACAAAATTTATTTTATAGAGGATTGATATTAAATAGTCTGATAATTGTCTGTAGTAGACAATTCCACACTCTGCAAGACCTTTCTTCTAATTTGTACAATATTATCTGCAAAATCATTTAAAAACCCAAGGTTTTCTTACTTTTTGGACATACTGTACAATAATATTCACCTCAACGCATACCTGGCATTGATACCTGACTTGTATGCTCAAGACTGGAAGTTTCAGTTCGCCTTCTGAATGTGAAATGAGGTCCACTTTCCAGTGATGGATGCATCACCTTCGAACCTTTAAAGCTGCAAGTGGGATATGGGGCATACACAGACTTCAGGCTTCTGGGACCTGCACTAACGCAAAAAGCAACTCCTTGCATGCACAAAGGTCAAGGAGGATAATTTTCTGTTTCTTACAAGTCAGGCAGTGTCAGCCGCAGGTATGGCTAAGTGTTATTACGTGGACAAATACACAGGCGGCAAAGCACCTCTTCCTTGTACGTATTTAACTTCGACTTTCGACTGCATTACCTTGTATTGTGAGCTTATCTTCCTTTTTTTATCGCTCACTACCGGTGGATGTACGTACAGTACTTGATGTGTTCCGGTAGTGGACAATTAATCAGAATTTCATAAGTGCGCAGGCCAAATGAATTCTTTATCGAAAACAATTTTGAAGTTCAGCCTGTTAACTATTCATAAACATTGATAATTTAGCAGTAATAGAAAGGCGGAGGACAGGCGTAAGGTTCTGTTGCAATGTCCGTGTCCTGCCTAATTAGGTAACAATGATTGTGATAAAAATCTCTGGAGGGTCGCACCTCGCAGTCAGGCGGGCTGCATAGCACATGAACAAATTAAAGTTTTAATTTTCGTTGCATTTGTAACAGGCCTGCATATCTTACGCACGAAAACATCCTTTCTGGTACCCAATGTAGGCCGAAGATTTTTTCCAAGGAATAAAATGGTTATAGCTTAAATCTGATCACTGAAACCCTAGGCGTCATGATTAAAAATGCTTAGAACTTTGCTTCCACTTTCTATATTTTTCGATGGTGTCGTTCTTAACCGCAGGGTCAGCATTACTGACGGAAGGTGCAAGAGCTCCACAACAAAGCAATCTGCAGTTAACGTACCAGGAATATAACTGGTTGATGTAGAAACTGCGGCAGAGTAATAGACTAGGCCAAGAAGGGTAAGGGTAGACCTTACGTAAGATCGCACTGGACAGGCACGAGTTATGAAAATATTCTTTGGAAGATGATAAAAACGGGCTATTTTATATACTCGTATACTGTTTAATAGCTTATGTGACTAAACGAAAAATAGAAGTGCGATGCAAATAAAAAAACAAACACCCTGAAAAGAAAAAGTGGGATCACTTGCTTAGGGTTAAGAGCGAGAATATTAAATTGTTATCACATTTTCAAAAAGAAATTCCCTTAAAATATACCAAAACCAATCCTGACAATACTGACAAAAATAATTCTCCACTGCCAGGAATCGCTTATGTGTTTCGTGGAGTTAATATAGTATGAACATGAGCCGAAAACGTAGTCTGGCTTTAGCCGCAGGCCTGTAAACTTCCGGTAAAGGAAAGTGAAGTAATGTCTGTCCTAATACCAGGAAGCACAGGTCGAAAAACAGCACGATATCGGAGCACATGTTTGGTCAATTTTGGAACTTATAGTGTCATGGCAGTGGTTGCAAAAAGTGGCGCTGAAACCTTCGGTACGCCGTCAAAAAATCTACATCTGGTATCGTCATTTCTGCACTTTGGTAATTACGACAGACTCTGTCAGTCACAAAAGCGCAACTTGAGGCAAAATATAATAATAATATTAATAATAATTTTGTTACTTAAGAATTGTACAATCGGCGCTTCCATAGACTGCATCCAGTGAATGGGCGAACAGTTTAGGCAAGCAGCAAAACTAAGGGGCTCGGTTAGGGGTAATGAGAGAGAAAGTGTGATTAAAATATTCGTCATAGATACAAAAATAAAATACAAAAATAAATTACAAATTAAACTGAGGTGAGAAGATGGAAGAGTAAGAAGACTGAATGAAGGAAAGACAGGAGGTGGCGAACAATAAGTGAAGAGAGAAGTGAAGAACAATACCGAAAGCAACTTGGACCTGAAAAGAGCAGTTTTGTGGAAATGTGGACAGAGAAATACAAAATACATTACAGGTCGTACACTGTTTTCCTTTCTCCTTACTTCCTCCCCTCTTGTTCTCTCTGCCAGCCTTGCTCCAGTCCACTTTGTCCCTAGGTATGCGACCGCCTCTTCTGTCCTGGAGGATGGTTGCAGAGCTTACTCTGAAATGTCGATACACAGGCCTATTATAACAGGCCACTCACTGTAAGCTTCTGTACGCCATTTTGCAATATTCCCGCAGCTTCCCTGCTTGGTGTACAGAGCGTTTTGAAATCCGTGTCTTGGAAGCCAGTGAACTTACCGTCACAAGCGATAGATGGGAGACGACGTGAATTTGTGGAATCGTTCAGACGACGGTACGCATTTCTTTCAGTCATGCAGCGAGACGAATTTCTTGTGGTCAGGACATATATGAATGGGGTTTTATAATTTGTATGGGGTGATGCGGGTCGGTACTGCGGGCAGATTAATTGCTTACAGCGTACCGGTACCTGATAAAACGTCTGAGGTACCTTGTGACAGTTTACAAAATGAAGATTACAGACTTCTGGAACATGACGGGGTGTTGATTGGTAATTAGATGCCTACGTTTCGAAGGAGTTGTGCGTCTCCAGCTTTAGGTTAGTCCAAGAAAGTATTCTCGGACTACTCTGAAAATGGAGTCAGCAAGCTCATCCAAAATGCCAGTAAATAATTACAAATCAACACACCGTCATATACCAAAAAACTTTAATCTTCATTAAAAAGGTTCTGAATACCTTAAATCACTAAATTTATAACATTAATTTATAGTCTGTGTGTGTTAGTTGCACTTCGAACCCCATGCCGGAGGACCACACACTGTCAGCTGTTAACTTCTGCTATAGTACCCTTATCATAGTTCACTGAGCCACGCAAAACCTGCCAGAAATTGATACAAGATCTTTAAAATAACGTACTAACGAATTCATAACATTAAATTATTCGGTGTGAATATAGCTAGAAAAGTGAGCTGCAAAAAAATCGAAACAACGTGCGTTATTTGATGTATGAGGGAGGATAACAGACGAGATACGGCTCCATAAAATCGGCTTATAGTTGTCATTAGTAGGTAAGCCTGTTGTGGGAGTACTCTGTAAACTAGTTACATGACTGTGGAAACACTGTGTCGAAATCTGTGCTTTGTTACAGAGAATCGCTGGCTCCACGGATGAGAGTTGCAGCATTTTTATATACGAAACAAAACCAGGCGTAAACTGACAGACAAATCGACATGTTTTAGCCTGTCTGAATAAATAAGGTATATGACTTTCCAGGCCGTAATGCACATATCTCTCTTACGTATTATATTCACTGACATCTGCACTAAACACTGCTGCTAAATTAATTGCTTGTTTTTATTCTGGTTCTTCTCAAAATAAACTGTATTGAAATTGCTCCATTCTTATGTAAATATATTTAATAAATTCTTTCTTAATATTTGCAACTATGTGCGAATTAATTTAATATTCTGTGCATAAACTTAACAAATACTATAAACAATAGTAGGGCGCTTCAGCTTAGAAACGACTTGTAAGTTTAATTTAAGCTGTACTTCTAGGAATTAATATTGAATTATTCGTACTTGTCATAAGAGCGAATTAAAAGAAATTCATGTTACAATCGTCGAATAAAAATAACTATTGTTGTACTTAATAACTCTGCAGTAATTATTACTCATTACTCCTTAACATTCATATGAAGTAATTATTACTTGTCTTCAGTTTAGCTAACGGTTACATTTTCTAACTTCCCATTCTTTGTCGCAATACCTGAGGCAGCGCATTAATGTAGGGCTTAAATAATACAGAGTGTAAAGCGTGCATCTGATACAGCAGTTCTGTACTTATACTTAAAAGAACTTGTCCCTATTTCAAACACTTCACTGGCTTCTAAATATTCATTAGAGCAAAGCTAGGACAACTGCGAACAGGCCACACTGCACATTCTAATACCGTTTCTTTCATTTCTTCAAATACTCACATATTAATGAAAGTTCCGGACAAAAGTTACGAACCTTACGGACCTCCCATTTTATTTTAAGTGGCAAAATTTTGTAAATCGAAACGCTCAATCCTTCCAAGTTTCGATCCACGTTCGATAAAAGTTTCACTAAATTTTTTTTAATATTAATAAAATTAAATACATCCGAACACTTTTAAAGTTTCATAAAAATCCTCCGAACTATTTTCGGAGATGAAATATGCAGACAAGTAAATGAACCAGCAGCATTACCTCCGGATTGTGAACTTGAATGTTGTGCGAAAAAAAGCGTAAAGTTTTTCACAGGCGAGGTGAAAAACAGAAAATTTTTCCTATACCATTTCCTACGCCTGTCCGGAAATATTGAGGTCACTACACTCAAACTGCAAGGGATTTTTCTTGTCTAAATTTCACCGCAATGCGTTAACAAAAACGCTGAAATTATAAGAAAGACCTCTTCCGGGAGAGAAAATCTTTTGACCTAATTGCAGAACGTAGACTGTCTGACATAGAATATGTTTCCACCTTGCACAGGGTCATCAATTTTAAATACACGTTGTCAGTTCGGATCGGGGTCCGTGTTTTTCACTGTGTTTTCAAAATATATAATTAGAAGGATCGTGGGTCCCATGACAATAGCTATAACAATCTGCCTCCTACTGTCCTTACTTTAAATTCAACTTTCTGTTTCTAACCCAATCAATTCAGCGACGCCGGAAATGGAATGCAGAATGCAGAGTCCTCTTAGACAGGTTTGTACGTCACATGAAGAGATGGGGTCGGAGGTCATGAAAGCTGCCTAAGTCTAGAGATTAAATGTATTTGATGGGGGTCGTTTACACAGCGCTGCCCATGTTGGTTCAGTAGCTAATGGATGCGGGACGTATAACACAAAGTGGTGTGAGAGTGATGAATACAGGGGGGTGAACAGAGGACTATGAATGGTGTGATGGAGTGTCTGGCGTCATGGGAAGATAGGATTGAACTGTTAAGAGAAGAGAGAAAGAAAGGGTAAGATAAAATAGAGGGATGAAGCACTAATGATCCAAACCAGGTAGAGGGGTGACACATAGCTGCTGTATGTAAAGGAATGAGATATTTATTTTCATAGATGTTCACAAACTTAAGGCAGACTCTTTATGTACGGTGGTGGTTTTCGCCTCCATCCCTCAATAAGACTTAATTTCATTCCGAAAAAGAGGGTACGCGTCTATGAGCGTTAAATATTCGCTATGTTGCTAAAGGTATAGAATGGAGAGATTACAGAAAAATGGGCACTCTGAGGCAGAAACTTGTTACAATAAATTGGTTCCTACACGCCTGCGAGAAACTCAAGATTTTTCAGCAAAGAACTTTGGGAAGATTGATCTAAAAATCGCAAGAAGTAAGACTGTTTGATATTTAACGGGAAAGAAGAGGATATGTGGAATAAAAGATTTAAGTCTCAGACAAAAATAAGAAGAGGAAATAACACTTTACAGAGGTGTACACTACACAAAACTCAACGATCAGTGACCAGTGGTAACAATATGTACCACTTACCGTAACATTACAGAAATCTGCATTTTACCACGCGACGTATTTTTGCTTTTTATATGATTATCGCAACAAACATCTGCTACTTTCCTCAACAATTTTAACCGATCAGCTTTTATACTGCAAACTATGAGAGGAACTTGTATGTGACTGTCAGTATTTAAAGAACTGAATTTATTCCCAGATACCTCGCAAAAAACTTTTATAAGAAAATCGTATATAAACATTACAAGAAACATTGTCTTAAAGTACCTCCCTTTATTTATTCGTCCTTAAATTCACAGTAAACAATTTGCATACAATATATCATAAAGAGGCCAAATACCAAAGCTTTCCGGAATTATCATGTCACCAAAGACATAAAGTATTGCTCCTGTCTTCCAAACTACAAGTCAGTTAGTTAATTAAATTCCACGACATAAAGCTCCACTAAACTAAAACTCAAGCATAAAACTTCAACTTAAATTAATTAAAAACTATTCAAAGAGAATCCATGTGGCTTTAAGAACATGCAATCTGCAACACACGCATATTTGCGGCTCACAGAACACCCTTTTTTGTTCAATGAGAGGGCTTTCGATAAAGTGTGAATAACTGGGCTCATTTCAGAATTTATCAAGTCAGGAATTCCTGCTCAGTTTACAGACACGCGTTGCACAGTTATCTCACTAACAGAGCCTTCAGACTAGTCAACGGAAATTCCGAGTCTAGCAGGATCCTATCCTGGCGGGAGTATCCGACAGTCTGTTAGGTTCCACACAACTCAACGTTTATTTAACGGACCTACTAACTCAACAAAAGGACAGGAATGAAGACCGTCTTTCTGTATGATGTCGATGGGAAAGTCACGATTCCTTCAGACAGCATAAAAAGGTAAATTTCAACCTAGAACAGGCACAAGGCCCAGAGGTAGTGTAGAGTTAACGCTCTACTCTTTCCTTAACCTCGGCGCTAGATGGAGGTGGGTAGTTAACTCCACGCCCCGGCCGCTTTACCCCGGACAAGAGACCCAGTATCCATTTTACAGGAGGCTGTGTGAGCCCCAGGGCCGGTCTAGAAGTGTGCGCAAATTCTCGCCCCAAATGAGATTAGATCCCAGGACCGTCCAGGCCATAGCGAGTCGCTATACCGACTACGCTATCCCGGCCCACTCAGGCAGCATAAAACTGATATTTGAACAGTGCCTAAACCCTGGTTCGAAAAATAGAGAATTAAGACTAACGTCAATAAATGTGCGAAGACATTATTTTCCAAACGAAGGAATCACAACCTCAATAATCCTCATCCGCTTAAATCCTTTCATATATATATATTTTAACTGCACAAATGAGATCAAATGCCTTGGGCCCATTCTCGATTCAAAACTCACCTACAGCTCTCATACAAGCAGACGGCGCACGTAGCTCCCATTGGGGGCTATGCAGCCAACACAGACCTCAGCAAACACAAATTTTTCACAACATGGTGTTACGAATTGCCACTAAACTCCCAAGAGTAAAGTCATATGTGATATACACGAGAAAATTGATGTAATGTAACGTAAAGTAAATTTTTATGTCAACAGATGTACGTATTTTAAATGTGTTTTAAAAGTATCTGCTGTAAACATACTTTAGTGATAATGAGCAAATAAGAGAAATAGGCCAGTTTAATCCTGTCTGTGACAAATACAAAACGCCTGGAGCCCTGCTGTCGAAGTAACCTTCTTTCAAGGCGAAGCGCTGTACCACGGAACTAACATCTCGTACGTAACAATTGCAATAAACTGACCAAATAATGTGTGAATAGTATGTCTCGTTTCTAACGGCCAATCTACGAAGGCACTGCGGACGGTCAACTACATTAGTTGCATCAGCCAATCTCTACGGTGGACCAAATCGAGAGCCCACGTGGTGAGTAACGACTGCCAAAGAGATAACGGGCCGACGCTGGAATACAATAAAAAGGAATATACTATAGACCTATATCGAATTCACTGCTGTAAAATGTTTACCATGTAAGGTAAAGTTCCTCCTAGAAGAGGCTACGAAGGCCCAGAGGGGGAGTAGAGGTATAGCTCTACTGTTTCTTTAAACCTGACACTAGATGAGGATGGGTGGTCAACTCCACGCCCCGGCCGCAGATTTAGCATGTACGTGGTATTTAATACGTAAATTTAATTGTTAGTAAATCATCGGAACACGTGTCACGGGAAACTTAGCTTATTCACATATTTTTGCCGAAATACTGGCTAGAAATCAGCATATATCCTGAAGGTCCTGCGATCGACAATATCGACACAAGTTTTTCTAATTTTTCTTTCGCCTTTAAGCAAATCCTGAAATTGGTCCTAAGTTGCAAGTTACAATTCCAAGTATTTTGTAATAACTTTTGTAACACAATGTTATAATAATCATTAATATTGTATGTGATATACACATGTATGTGTATACACATTACTTGTAAAATGTATGACCCTGGCGTAAGCAGTTAAATACGACGTATTAACCGTTTCTTATCATTTTAAAACTGTAACTATTGTATGACTTTCTCTATTTTCACCTATCTCTTCAATTCAGCTATGTCAATTTCTCGTCTTAACCTAAATTGCATGGTCTAAAATATCTCTCCTTATGCTTTTATATGATGCCTGACGAAGGCGGTCTGCTTAAACACTTAGGATCTTGAATTAATATACCTTTTTTTAATATTGTAGTCCGTTGGTATTTCTTGCAATAATCTTAATATGCTACTTCACATTTCTCATGCAGCCTTCCAAAATTCCAATTCATCAGAATTAATTTTCTTACACTAAAGGCCACAACCCTTTTCCCAAGCTATGTTTTTTTTAGTTTTAAAAAAAACTTCAGAATCCCGCAACCCTTATTTTAAGCCACTGCTCTTCATCTTTTTAAAACCTTCAGTCTACTCTTATCAGAAGGAAAAGCGGGAAAGGTCTAGGAAACTTCCTACAGTGTGATGCTCTTTATCTCCCCCTTCCCCCACGAAATATAGTGTCACCCTTCTTCCTTGACTTTCCATTTCTTCTACTCTTCTATCAATCTTAAGTTCCTCTGTATACTTCTATTCTGTTTGCAAATGTTTAATGATCGTTACACACATGGAATGTGGTTAATGATAAGCACAATTATCTGGTTACATACTGCCATACTAATTTGAATAAATGGAATGATAATCTTGATATAGACCTGCAATGTATTCATGATGTCAGGAAGAATAGATACATAAACTCAGTCACTAACACCTGGTCCAAAGTTATTCTCTATATGTTTAGATTACTATAATATTTCTGTAAAGAAATAAATTATAAAGTATTTATGGATTTCTGGTAAAAGCATTCCAAGCAAGAAATGTATCTTAAAGTTGATATTCAGAGTTCCACAGTAGTGGAAGGAATTTAATATCATACATAGGCCTACCTAAAAGTACAGGATATAACTGACTAGTAATACATCAAGGAAGATCACAGCAACACATATAAACTATTACCCATAACCGTTCCCTTTAAGGTTAATTCCATACGTAGACACAATTACTGGGAGACGCCAGTGTAAATTTCAAATTACAATGTTTAATGATAATATTCACATACTATTGATTCTTTAGGCGTGCTTAATGTGGAAAGTACATACAAGTTTCTTGCACGACAGAAGAATTGTTTATCAGGACATACGTACGGTCTACTCTACAAGTCTCACCGAATTCGACATATCCATAACAAAGTGTTTAAACAGAACCTATAGAAAAGACCTTGTATGTAAACATTTGTCCGCGTCATTTCCTTTTCCAGGAGATGCGCTGTCTTCAGTGCCTTTCAGCCACTAAAAAGTGCATATCACTAGAAAGGAACTGGAAACGAAAGTTCATCGGGTTCTAGTCTATATGACGGTCGTTGGTTTCGCGGATAAATACAAAACTTATAAAAACAGTGAAAGTATTAGATGCCAACAGTGAAGTGCGGATAGCCGTAGACTAGGGAAATCTTCACGTCTTTTCAGTAGAAAACAGTCATTGCATAAAGTACATAATAAATGCTTTAAAATGTAATAAATTTCAACACTAATACAGCAAAACGTCACTCAAGAACAAATTAAGAGCCGATTACGTTACTGGAATGTTTGCTGCCACACAATACACAAGTTCTAGGTCTCCTATCTGCTATTTCACTTGCAGACATTAGACAATAAAAACTGTAATTCTACTGTCATTTTACGATGGATGTGCGACTTGGTCTCCGCGCCTCAAAGGAAAGGACAAGATGTAGATTTCTCGTAACAAAGTTCTGGGAAAACATTTAGATCTAAGACGGAAGAACTGTTAAAAAAACAAAAAAAACGCAAAAAGAAAAGCAACACGAGTTTTCTCTTCAGCACGTTCTATCGAATTTACTAAATCGAGGACACCGAGGTATAGTACAGGAGAGGAAAAGAAGAACTGCGTGCAAGACATTAATTGAAACCAGCCGTGACGGAGAGATGATTCGTTACACGTAGGTGAATGTATTAAATGGATGAGGACAGGGAATTCTACGATTGCATTAATGAAACAAACTAGTTCATTAAATAAAGGTAGATTTTACTAGATGTATTACTATAAGCTGCTGGTACCATTCTGTTCCCTCAGCTGTAACGGGACCGAAAGGTGTAAAAGTTATTTCCTATGATAAATATAGTCTCTAATCCAAAACCGATTCATAGAGCTTATGCAAAGTACAAAGAAAGCATTTACATTTATTTATTCCCTGACTTGTAAGCTATTTGGCTTCTATAGGTTGAACTGTGTCTTTCCCAGCGTGTTGCCTATAGTCGCTTGTGTAGTTACTGGGAGCGAGAACAGTGAGAACACGCCAGAAGACAACGGAAGTGTTAGACAAAACGTCAAACGACAGCTTACCACAATTTTATTGAATTAAATAACTTTGATTTTTAAAAAATGCGTTGATGACTAAATTACTAAATAAATTTAACAAAATTTAAAGTGATGTCGTCCATTAAAAGGATGACATTTTAAGTTAGACAAGAATCTGTGGGATGGGTTGATTAATGATTTGCGTTGCTTGCAGCAGGCTCTAGGATAAAGAAGTCACTTTATCCTTTATAAAAGTACTTCAAGGCACCGGCTCCTGTCCACTTAGCAGTTCATACCCTCGCGCAATACAGAGACTGTAAAAACTTCCGCGGTGTCATCACAAAGATTTCCCAGCTTGACGAGTTGTGGACAGCGGACAGCTATGCACACGCAACGAAAGTCAACATTGTACATTCAACAGTTTAGTTTCCGACTGACACCGCGGATGACCAAATAAAGAAGCTGAAAAGGAAATAAAGAGTCCTCTACGGGTCACACTCGTCACAAACATCCTAGGGTAAATATTCCAATTTATTAAAAATGACAAATTTTTATAATTTGTGTCTGTTTCCAAACAGTCCAGACCGGCTCTGGGGCCCGCCTAGTCTCCTATTCAATAGGTAAAGGTAAAAGGTAAAGCTACCCCTATACCGTTCTGGATCGGCCCCTAGAGTTCCAGGAGGTTGAGGCTCCCAGATTTTCAGACATTCGGCACATGAAGGTAGTAAGGTTGTCAGCCCTACGCACCGGCCGCCCTTACCCACCAGGAAATATTCCTGATCGTCATTTCTCTTAAGAGGCCGAGTCGACCCCAACTCCAGGCCCATAGTGCGGCCGGAAGGAATAAGTCAACGAGAAATTCCAGTCCTATTCAATAGGTACTGTTGCGAAAGCGGCAGTACAAGACATTCTAATTAAAAGGCCTCAAACTGACTCAACCGGAAATTTTCTCCACACTCATGTTCTGATAAAATTAAACTCGAGCAATGGCACAAAACAGCCCGATCAAGAAAACGTAGTTCTAACTCGTTACTGCATAAATGAATTACCTTTAAACTGCGTCTTTTGTCAAACTAATCCTTACTTCTACCATTCCTTATTCACATCCTGCAAGTGCCAATAAACTACACTCAGTACAAACACATGTACATGGATCAGACAACCATCTATCACCTTGAGTTTGTAGGTATGAACTCAGCCGGGGTTTACTAGTTGCGTCCCGCGGTCACTTTTCAGATAAGGGCTGAGTTTCAGTTGTTTCCCAGGCTACCGACGGTCAGCGTATTACTTGCGTCCCGAGGTCAGTTTTCAGGTATAAACGTTGTGTAGCAGGCTGCTGAGAAAAAACCGAACGGCTCTAGTGTCGAATCGGGTCCAGGGTGCCTTGGTTCGATGTCCGTCTGCGAAGCTGTACAGTGGGTCAAATTAAGCAAGATCTGGCCAAAATTAAAATTCTTCGCACAAAATGTACAATTGATCTGAGCCGATCCAGCTCAGTTTGTTGCATTATGGTATAGCTTAAAACTTTATTATTATTATACAAAACATTAACTGCTAATACTTGCTACTCTGAAAGTTATTAACGACTGCATAAAGTAGTGTTATGTACTTACAGAATTGTTCAAGCAGTTTAACATGTAATCTACCATTTTGAGTGCCCACCTTCGATTTTAATAAAACGTTATACAGTGTGGATGACTAACCAGCTTACACATTATGTATGTTATGTTTATAAATATACACTTTATATTCTTAGACATATACGTATATATTTATTGTTACTTATTTTATACTAAACTATGAAAATATTTCGCACAACTATTTACAGATAAATACAAAATTTAAGCACAAGGAGCTGTTTAAAATTTGGACACAAAGGAAAGGCAAGCACAACAACATAAAGAGTGAATACGTTAAAAAAATCGTGTCTTAGCGATGTACAGATATTTTTGTTTTCAATTAAAAATCTAGATACCACGTGTACATTTATTTTATAAAAATTAAACCGATAATAATTAAAGAGTAATTACTTTATTTTCAATTTTAAATGAGTTTTTATTCTCAGTTTTGTTAATATAATTATAATTATTATTTTACAGCTCATTTTGGGCCTAAAGAAATTTCCCCGAGAGCATTAAGGGAAACAGAATATATCTAGTGTTGTAGTGGATATGAAGAGATGGATTGATGCAAGAAGAAACTAACAGTATTCTGTATCAAAGAACGCAGGATGGTTGAGCAAGATGTCAATATACACATTAAAATTATGGCCAAAACATAAGAAACAGATTACGTAATGCCATGCACTTCAGGTTCACGTGGTCGTCGAAAACGTCGAAAACTTAAGACGGGTGGTTTCTGTATGTGTGTGTGTGTGTGTGTGTGTGTGTGTGTGTGTGTGTCCCTCGCTGCTGTGAGGGTTCGCTTCCCGGTCTGTTCGGGAGGTTTGGTCGTGTCTCTGTATGATACACATGAAGCAGAGACCTTGTGACGTAACTGATACGTTGCCTTAACCGTGGGTTTGACAACTCGGGGCGCAACTGATACACATGAAGCAGACAACTTGGACGCAATTGATACGCTTTCTTGACCGCGTGACAGAACTCATACGTCCTCGAACTCAGCTGCATTATAAGATATTATAATAATTTTAAAATCAAACTCACGCTATATCACACTAACTGTGTTTACAGGTGCCAACAAGTGGTATGGCTAATTGATTGTCAGTCATTCTGACTAAATATATTGATTATTATACAAACAGAACTTGACATCGATAAAGTATTCGCGTAGATTATTAAGAAGTTTAGGTTCCATTGCACAATTATGATCAGAGTAAAGAAAAGATCGACTTAAAAGTTCCGGTATTCATATGTTCATTTAATAAGCGATTACACGTAGAATGATTTGAAACCTAGCGGGTGAACATAAAGGCACAGTAACTACCCGGGGTCTGAATGCCTTTAGGGCTTTTAATGTCCCTTTTCACAAGACACATCAAAGGTCTTAGTATATACCACAAAATTTTCTCCATTCAACTGAAACTTCCTCTCGCTCAGATCCAAATATTCTCCTGAACACTTTGCTCTCAAGCAACTTCGATCTTTATTACATTACATTCTTCTCTTAGACAAAGTTTCTTACCTTTCAAAAGGAAATGCCGCATTTGTATGAGTCAAGTTTCTCGGCTTTTATAACCATATGTTAGAGGTGAGAAAATATACCTTACAAGAATCTTATCACGTTCGCAGCCGTCTTCATTCCGTCCTTGGTTTCTTTTTGTTCTGTTGCTGACACTGCATCCGCTGCTCTCTTAAATGAAAAAATTTACAAACCAAAGAAGAATTTTATAAGCAAGTTTCTGAACATACATTTTCTGCCCCATGTGCACCTGCAGGTGTGTTAGAAAAAATATCAAAACGCAAGTGACAAGAAATTTCAGCTGCTGCCATTAGGGACCCTTCACACAGAGCACAAATTGGACATATAGATGGAAGTTCAAATCCCGTTGTTTTTTATCTCGCTGTTGTGGAGTTTAGAATATATTTTCTACATCGGCGATTTTAATTTTCCTTCGTATAGGTGCAATGTAAACACAGTTTTACATGCAGCTAAAATATAAATTCCCTGACATTCTAAACATATTTGGGGCAATTAAAGTAAATGAAAATTGGAGAAAGCGACATAACAAGGAACTAAAGCAGGTGTTTGGAGATTTAGATATACTGTCATTTGTCAGAATAAGCCGGCTCAAATGGATTGGTCATGTTAACAGAATGGAGAATAAAAGAACAGGAAGTCAAGTATTTAATAATAATCCTCAAGGAAGTCGACCAAGAGGACGACCAAGAAACAGATGGTGGAATTGTGTACGAACAGACATTAAGAAGTGTAAAATTAACAACTGGAAAGAAAGGTAAAAAATAGAGCTGACTGGGAAAGGGCCATTAAGGAGGCGAAGGTCCGCATTGGACTGTAGTGCCACCGAAGAAGAAGACATTCTAAACACTCTTCTCAGTTCAGTAAATGGTAAGATAACTGTCTTCTTATATGTGACGCCCTGTAGAAGAGTAGACAAAGATAAACAAAGTCTAGAGAAAATCATCTTCACAGATAGGACTACTCTCGTGGCAATCTCATACTTCGTGTAGGATAAAATACATACATCAATACGATCTACAAGTTTACTTAAATACTTTTTTCGCTGTGGTAAAAATTTTACTAATTACAGTACAAAACATGTGCAGTAATTATACAATTATATATAAAAATGTGTCTGAAATAAATACACATGAAAAACCTTAAACCAGAGAAGCAGGTCCTATGGTCAGGATTTCTATCTTACTACGAAAGACACGGCACTACCTTTGTATTAACCCAACAGACAATATGTGTCGCACAGAGCAGCTTTTAGATCGAATATGTTCCCCTTTATAAATAATTTGAATAAATCAATATATATTTCTCTACATTCATTCTGGAAGTAGAGAAAACTCCAAGACTGGCTCAGGTACAGGATGTCCTTCCTACTCGTAACGTTGGGATAGATTCCGATGGCAGTCGCTTCCATGAAGATGTATCTACATGTGCAGGAGAGGATACTGGTTTTCCGGAGATGGATTCGATGACCGGTGTTGATGTCGTGTTTGGTAACCGTTGACTCATGCGGATATATCAGACGAATGTGCCAGTAGTGCCCTTTCATCCTGGTTTCAAAGGAATGGCCAGTGTGTTCAATGTAGACCCGGTCACAATTGTAGGTAATGCTACACAGAACACAATACTGCTTACCCCACATATTCGTAGCTACCCTCCGTTCGTGGAGGCATTCTGAGCAGGCGCCGTGTCTTGATGACAAGGTAGCCCCTTAACACACTACAATCTTGATCAAACCGTGAAGAAATAATGTAACGGGGACAGGTACCATCAGGGTACTCTTACTTACAGATAAGGTAACTGTTCAAATATAACACTTGTGCACACGTAATATATTAATTTATAACTCTTCGGGACATGATAATGGTTTTATGTTTCCATTTGTTTAGCCCTATAACAAATGCAGTTGCAATAAACGTGTGCATGATTGGACGTCATCTGCACCATGATAGAGCGATGTGTCTATTTTCCACAGAAGCCTGAGTTCACAGTGCATGTGCAAATGTGTGCATATTCAAGAGCCCAGAGATGATAATTCCTACCAGCAGCATTTGTGTCTGTGACACAGTTAGTGTATAGATTCTATGGAAATTGTTGGTCATAACAGTTTGGAATTACTCTCTTTCATAAATCACCGAAAGCACATTTCACTCATTTAACCCGGAATTTGTTAAACCTGCGATTGGTTTGACGAGCCAGTTGTTGCAGAATGTTGCTTTATGGGGAAGTGAATGTGATTTTGACACACTGTGCCGTACGCAAATTGAAAGGGGGGTAGAAGCAAAGAGAAAATGAGTAGCACAATCCTGCAGGTATGTGGTGGGTCACATATCGTTTGTGAATTAGTGTTGTTCTACGCATTTACTACTAACCCAATCCCTTTCTATCTCTCCCTCTCTCTCTCTTCCTCACTCACAAATATACTCATTCCCGAACTTTCTAAACCAAATAATTCACTCACAGCCACTCTCACTAATCCACTCCCATACTTATTCTTCTTCCTAACTTATTTACTCAATTTCCTTCTCTCTAATTCTAGCTCATCCTGTCTAATAACGTCTGTCCATAACTTTATTCTCTTAGTCTCTCACCCGTCTCTTACGACACTCTCTTCCTAACTTACTTTCCCCCTCTTTGACTTTCTTTTATTCATACTTATGGTTCCTCTCATTCGCCCACTGCGAATATAATTCCTCTCACGCACTCACCCCCTTTCTCATAGTCATCTACATTGTCTGTTTATGCCTACTCTACTTAATTCGCTCTCTTGCTTCATTCCTTCTTCTGCGTTACTTTTGCGTTCACTGCCCCTCTTTATCACTCGGTCTCTCATTCCCACAGTCACATATTTGTTCATTCTTTAACAGAAAATTCACTACACAATACACTTTTCACCCTCTCTCTGTCTTAACCTCATTTACTTACTCCATAAAAAAGCGTTCCTTTTATAGTTGGGCTGAATTAAACGCTACAAAACAAACAAAAATGTAAATCACAGGTCAGCTGAGAGTGATAGCCGAAATGGGGTGTCCTTGCTAGAGTGTTCTGACAAGATGGCTTACGACTTCTCGCAGCAAGAGAAATATAAAGTTACAAAATGAAGTACATGACCCGGATTTGTCGGATTTTGTGTAACGAAATACTCAATGGACGACGCATGAGATTTTAAACTTTGAATGCAAAGAGCCTTGGTACTTCGGGTTCATTGACAAGAGTTGTATGACGGCTACATGGCGAATTATAGATTAGATTGTCTTTTATCTGTCATAATATGTACTGGGTACGGTTCCTGAGATTCTCATTACCTTAGTTTTTCCGCATTCATTCCCTTGCCACTGCATCTTCCAATTCCAATTAGCCTATCAGTCATGCCCTGTAGCATCCATTCTTCCTTAGTTAGTAGCACAAGGTCATCTGCATATTTCACAGTGCGAATTACTTGTCCTATTTTGAAGTCTCCAAACCCTTCAAGAGCTTCCTCGGTAAGACATTCGCTGAATAATCGAATAGAACCGGCAACAAACAACAACCTCTTCTAACTTCTCTTCCAGTCTTCACACTTCTTGTCTCCCCTTTTTCCAGTCGCACTTTAACACTCTGCTCCATGTACAATTTTCTGACGAATCTTCTTTCGCGCCCATCGATTCCAGTTTCTTGTAGGAAGTGCATTAATTTGGTCCAGTTGACACGGTCAAATGCCTTCTGCCAGTCTATGAAGCAAGCACACAATTTCGTTCGTTCTGATATTATTCTCAGCATCCCAACTACATCCCTAGTTCCTTTCCTCTCCTAAATCCAAACTGATCTTCTCCAACCGCATCCTCGTTCTTTCTTTCAATCCTTCTTCTAAGTATCCTCGCTACTATCTTTGCTGTATGTGCGATGATGCTGATTGTGCGATGGTCGCTGCATTTTGTAGCTTCGGGCTTCTTCTTTAAGGCAATCATTTTAACTTCAATGAAATCCTTGGGCCACTCTCCACTTTCACACATGTTGTTGATCCGTTACGTCATTAGTCTGAAACCATCTTCTCCCAACAATTTGAGTACATCCACAGCTATATCATCATTTCCTGTATCCTTCTTATCCCTCATCTTCTCAGTCCAGATTATGTAACGTCACATATCTGGATAAATAACGTACTGGAAAAGAACATGGAAAGAATCTGTCATGGCATAATTTGAAGTGCTAACCCAGCACTTTCCTGGAAGTACGCAGGAAAGCCAAGAAACATCTCCATCAGTATAGCGTGTTTCTCGGAACGTTCAGAATAAAAGCGTTAGTGCTTGAGCCAGCTTGTTCGGTTACATTCTTGGTTTTACGCCATTTGTTAACCTATCGACAATCGTAGAGAAAACTAAGCAGTTATGCATATATTATCAGCAGAATATGGGTCAAATTATAATCTAAAGACAACTAATAAATCATTAGAAAATAAAGAAAAGTTAAAATACATGGGGACGAGAGCATAAATATTACATTTACCAAGACGTTAAACGCTTATTACGATACAGCCACAGTCTGTTACTATCTTCGCCTCTCATATTTAAATTCCATACAGCGTACGGAAATCCACAAAACGTGGCTTTCGTCTGATGATGTGTGTGATATTCAAACGCTGTCTCTCAAAGCACGCGAGGTACATGATGGATACTGGTGGACAAAGTTCTGTGTAGAAGTTTGGACTTATAGCGGACAAGTAACATGATGATGGAAACATTCACGTATTCAGGAGCTTCATTTGTTTCCCGACCGACATTCGAATTTGTGATACACCTCAGATACAAGGTGGGAAATACTAACCTGTCAGTGTCAAATTTACGTCCAATGTACTAAATCCCAGGAACTCTTAGAAAATCATAATCCTAAAATTTGTCAAGCTTCTATACGCTGTGTGATAGCGGTACTGAATGAAACATAATCATTCCAGACCTGCTCTATTTTAGGATTTTGCGCATTTCAAAATGGTAGTTTCGTACGAACGTTCCGGTACACTTTATCGCTCCCATCTTCAAGGGTAAATCAGTCCAAGAAGAAAGCACTGGGATTATTCTTGAAATGCTTGACCCTTGAAGATGGGAGCGATAGGTTGTACCGAAACATCGGCACGAAACCACCATTCTACGATGCGCAAAATCCCAAAAGAACGGAGATCTCATTTACGACACGGCGGAAGCCTGAAATCACATACGACATCCTAAATTTCATATGAATGAATTCAGCATTTTAGGATAGGACCGAAACAGGACATAGGACAACAGTTATGTCAGCGAGACTTATACTTGCAGGGAGTAACTCAAGACTGTAACAACCATTTGTAGGGTTATCGGTCTCTCTAGTGTCTTTCAAATCGTTGTGCGCAACACGTTTTTGATAAGAGGATAGTAATATAACTTTCTATAACACGAAATGTGTTCACATACATCTCGACATTTCGTTTTCGAAATGCCCAACACTTACATAAAATAAATAAAGTTAGAAGTTTAGTTTGTCCTATTATTGTGAGATCTGACGAAGAAATGTCCAAATGTGGAGTAAGGTAAATTTCCGCTTTCTTTAAATGGAGGCCTCTTTTCCTTCGTGGTCATAAGGCGCAGTTTTAAAACTCGGCCACAGTACCTTCTTACGGTGCAGTGTTTCAGCCTACCCACAGCAATAGGTATGAGTTGTACATCACAGCCCACAACTTGTGAGTGTGTGACTGCACTATCGCTTTCAGCGTCTCCGCACTCTCTTGCTTCTTATTATTCCCAACAGACCCCTCGCCATTATCATACGTCGTATATCTGACTTGTAATCTTCGTTTCGTCCTCCTGTATGTGACAACGAAACACCTGCCCTTGCCTATCGTCATTTTTGCGCAACGCCTGTCGGCTTACAAAGTCTACAGTCTACACTGACGTTTCGTTAATACCAGTTTTGATTGGTTTTCCTCGTCGGTGGAAACTACTGTGCTACAGCGATTAAACAGGAGAATTCAAGGTCACACAAAACTTTTCAGTCAGCGTTGACTTCGGAGGCAGTGTGATCTTGAAATTCAGAAATACGGAACAGAAAGAATTACGTGGTATCTTCTAAACAGCCCGTCACAGACAAAGATTATTGTACGTTAAAACACACTTTTCTTACAATTCCGTTCCAGAAAAAATAAACAAACTACCTAACTCATTCTAAAAACAGGCATACGCTGCTTACAACACGTGCAAATAAATTATATTTTCGAAAGACTAAGCCGGAGAAGCAATTCAACATCCTAAGTGGTTTTCTTGTTTGAATTTATCATAAATGTACGGTCTTAACATTCTATTACAAGAAACCCACCTTATAAAGTGTAAGAGTTAAGGTATAGTTTTACCAATTATACTAATCAAATGTTTAGTTTTATTTCAGACTACTTCTTTAGTATACGTACTTACATGAGCGTAATTCATAAGCCCTTCTAAAGTACGATTATTATTTAAACCCCGTCTCCAACAGCCAGACAGAAGAACTATAGAATTTAAAATCTCACTTCATTACCTCTTAGGTTAATTAACGATGACTTTAATTACAGCACCGAATAACATAAGTATCAGTGAGTATGTAAGGAGTGGAGTTTTGGTTCATTTCAAAGTGTTATCTCAGCAGCCTTATGAAAAAGAACTATCGAAACCAGAAGGAACTTTAGTGAGAAGAGCCGGTAGCAGGACAGAGTTTCGAAACACGTACCTACGGAAAACAAATCCAGAAAGTTGCAGATATGCCAATCTGCTGGGATAAGGTTTCAGAACTAGACAGTTTTTTGGGGGTAACATTTTGTGAATGGACAAGGGCTGCTGTGGGTGGAATCGTAACAAGCACTCGTTTGAAATAAATAAATAAAGAAACCCCCTTTATAATGTTGGCTATGGAAGTGTACGTGGATGAATGCGAGGCAGACACGCTATATTGCATTCTGATATTCCTCACAGTTTTGGACTCTAAATTTTTGAGTAATGTATATGATCTTAGCTTTATCAGCGCTTTGGCAGGTGTACAATCTGATCCTCTCTGTAGAATTTGTTCATGCACTTTTTCTTTCCTTCTTCTTCATCTTCTTCTCCTCCTCCTCCTCCTCTCCACAGATTAGTCTGAAGCCTGTTTCCATTCCACAGTCATCTTTGACTGATATTCCTATTTCTATATCCCTTTCATGTACAACAAGGTTCAAATTTTAGAACTTTATCAGCCATCATTGTGCTCTAATGGGTTAAACATTTGTATATATAACCACCTACATTTTCCCATTTACTCAATATATATCGAGTTCAGCCTGTACATAAATTTTTCTTTTCTAATTACAGCAACTTCGTCGAACTTCCACTACGGTAAAATATTTGGAGATGGTAACATAACAAGCGGTCCGGGGATGGACTCCCGGTGCGGGCGAGATTTTCCGCACCTGTTCAGACCGGCCCTGGGACCCACCCAGCCTCCTGTAAAATGGGTACCGGTTCCCTTTCCCGGGGCTAAAACGACATGGGCGTGGTGTTGACCACCCACCCCATCTAGCGCCGAGGTTAAAAGAAGAGTAGAGCTATAACTCTACTCCCCCTCTGAGCTTTCATGGCCTGTTCTAGGGTGAACTTTTTAGCATAACAAGCTGGTGGCCATTCGAAGAATTCTTTTTGCCTTTACGGTCTATGACAATAACTAATAAAATATTGGACAGAGAAATTTAACTTTGGCACAGAGATAAACCCCAACACAAATAAATATTTAATACGAAAGTTTCCTTCTTCATTAATAATCACAACATCGCGACAGACCGAATCTCTGAGGTCATATCCGACAAGTGTGACGTCACATATACAGACTATATGCTTAATTCCGAAGTTATTTTAAAATGAAACAACAAACGCAATACCAATATAAGTATACAGGAGATCAGAAATCTGTGAAATATATACGAAGCTTTGTGAATTCTATTCGAACCCTCTCGTTACTTACAGTCTTAAAGAAAAATAATGAATACGTTTACATTTTTCTAATATCTGCATAAGCCTGAAATATAATTACAGTTTCAAGTGCGTCAAACTTTGGAAACAAAAACAAGCAGTGATGCATACAAAGTTATCGCAATATCAGGTCATACAGCGTGCTGCATAACAACATCCACTTGTCCCCTCATACTACCCTCACTTGGCTAATGCCCCTTTACCGATTTTCCCTCTCTTGCAATGTTAGGCCCTACACATCGCCTGCTGATCAAATGGGAGCTTTGGGGTGCGTTCCACTGTGCAATTATAATGTGAAGCACTTGCCTCCCTTACCATCCCGACCACGCCAACGTGAACAAACACTTACACACGCCGCGATCAAATGGCTGTGGTTAAATATGGAAGTGGAATGCAACGTAAGGCAATCACCACGGACTTATTTAAAAAAAAAGCGAACACTGTTGAAAAGTGTGATGACTGTTTAAATGGTACTTAAGACGAGTTGTTTTGCAGGAACTACGCGTATTTCGGCGATAAACTGACAAAAATACACTTTCTGACGTAACTTCTGAGAAGAGGTTTATTTATACCAACTACTGCACACCAATTACATATATTCATTCTATATACTCCTACATGTTTCGGCTGACATTCTCAGAGTGCAGAGATATCACGTAGTGAATAACTCCAGGTACCACAGCCAGGGGTCTCCACCCCACAAAACTGCAATTTGTCACGAGACAGATGTTTGGAAACAGACAGTTACATACATGTTTTATTTCTAAATATTTTATGTAACAACACACCGGGTTTTATTGTATTTTGTAACTACGGTTGTAATGTATGTATATATTTTATCATTCAGTGACACGCTGCATGCTGCATAAGTCTATAGAAGATGACTCCCTGATGATGGCCGAGAATGTCAGCCGAAACATGTAGGAGTATATGGAATGGATATACTAGTATGTAATTGGTGTTCAGTAGTTGGTATAAATAAATTTATATATGCAAAACCACTGCACGGTATATGTATAATATTAATTTCTGAGAGGAAGGTTTAGCACCCTTCTTCGTCCTCGCTGAGGCATGGTTTCGATATTTTTCCTGTTACATACTAACCTGACATACTTAATGTCTCGGTGCTGTTAAGCAATAGTTTCATCGTACCCAAAACAGTGGTTAACGAATGACTCCTCTAGCATTTATTCCAGTTCATTATCGGCCATCATCATATCAGTCAACGATTGTAAACAACAGATTTGATAAAAAGTTTCATTCAATACAAAAATCAAGGGCAAATATTTTACCACGCATGCACTAGCTAGATACACATTAGTGACTACAAAGAATATGCGGAGAATACGTAACATTTTGTTTCCATAGAGAAATAAATAAAGCGATCCTTAGTAACAGTCTTTCGAGCAGTAATCACTTCCATAACACGTTATTTCATCATATTTGATTATTTTGTTACAAATGGAAAACAAATCTCTTATAAAACTCCAAGAAGATTTCCTTATTCGTTTTCATCGTGAACGCTATATATTCTTTGCAGTAATTCAGCTGCTGTGTGGCATGCAATTACGTAAAGCTCAAGTGACAGTAACAAATCGACTTTACATTCACTAACAAGTTAAGAGCAAACTGAAGTAAGGGAATGATAGCATTTAATTAGCGATCTTCTGGTTTTACATCTGAAGAATACTACACAGAGAATTCTATATCTATGTGGATATGAAACGACATAACTCGCTGTAAAAAAAAAAGCACAGATTACTGAAGTTTGGCAAAGAATTTATGAAGAGAATGTTCGGGTTCAAAAAAGAGGAAATCATGAGAGTAAACTGCATGATGAAGAACTTCATAATTGTTGCTCTTTATAATATATTATTGGCAAATAAATCAAGAAGATGCATGTGGTCGAAGCATGTAGCACGTATAACAAGGACGCAAATTTCATAACATATTTTGGTCAGAAAACTTGAAGGGAATAAATAACACTTATACAAGGACAAGATAGCACTAGCATTAATCTGAACCTACATAAAATTGGCTGGACATTGTGTACGGGATTAATCTGGCGCAGACGCGGGTGAGTTGCTGTGAAAGGTCTATCGCAATCACACTCTTTCAGCAAAAGACTGAATTTATTGACCAGCACAGAAAATATTGCCTTGCAATTCCAAGACCTCTGGGCTATCATACCACGTCGACTGGCAGTTACCGACGTTTCAGAGGACTGTAGTGCTTCCATCTTCAGTGTCTTGCAGTCCCACCCCACTTCTTGGACTGTTAGCCTGCTTGACCCTGAAGATACCAAATCAGACTACTACTTCCTCAAGAATATTGTTCTCTGAAGCTTTATAATGTTGACAATGATAATAATAACAATATTATTAATAATTATAACTATAAGTAGCCATTAGACTGTTCAGTCATCACGTCAGTAAATACACTTTCAACTGATTTATTAACAGCAATATAAGTAATATCTTTCCCTTTCTGCTTGAGCGTACTCGTAGATACCGAAGTCAATTTAAGCGCCTGGCTCTGCGCTGGACGACCAGGTTTCAGTCACTTGCAGAGACAGGTACGCATTTCTCTCTTCTCCACCATTTCCACATTGCTCTCAGACTGTCCGTCCTACATCCTTTGTCTACCAACAACTGTGTTCCAGCAAGTAAATGAGCCCAAGTGACAGCTAAACACATATTGCCTAGGTACGGTTATACGGTGCTTTTACACCTCCACATATATCTTCATGTCGTGATGGCCAACTAAACAACTTTCACTTTCTTCTTATGCATTTATGAGATGCAGAAACACAAGGACAGTTTCATGTGAATACGTATTGTCTTACTTAAAATAATTGTGGATTCTCAAGTTTAAATGATCCGTAACCGTGCATTAGGCAGTTAGATATGATAACAAAATCGACAACTGCACATAAAGTATGAAAGTATATTATACACACCGTCTACCTGTTATATGTTTCGGCCACTCATGTGGCCATCTTCACGGAGGTGCATTACAAAGTATAGATACATCGAAAAGTTATAAAGGTTTTTGAACCAATAAACAGACATAAAATATTAAATTTTAAAGACAATACATGCTTTACAATACATATGCAAGATTAAAATACAGATAAAAACATCTGTGATTGATTCTGATGGGTAACGAGTGTTATGTGTGTAATTAATCACCATCCAAGCAGGGATGTGTTGAGGTTACCGGTAAGGTAGACCACTCTGTGTACATATTTATTCATACCCGCAAACAGAACAGGAGCTTCAAATTTCGTGCGACTTGCAAATAATTTCGATGTCCTATTAATAATATCTGGAATATTTGGTATTTTATTTAAAATGCATGCAGCACTCGCACATTTTTTAAAAGTAATAGCAATTATGTTATTTATGTAATTTATTACGTTTCTCTAGAGGCAAAATCAAACAAAACTAGTGGTTCCTATTATTGTTTCAAAATAGTAAATTATTTATATAACTGTTTAAAAAACAAATTATCACACAGACACCAGTGCACTGGACCTTACTGAGGCCTTAACATCGGGAGCACGCTTTAAGGTAAACGGCGGCTTTAACCATAATGAAGGAGACTATGAACGTTGCTACGCTTCTGTGTCTCAGTCCACATGCGGGCGATACGCTTACGTGCGTTCTGTTGTGCTTTTATTAAATTTCATATTCAGTTCAGTTCGTAGGAAATAGTGAGTATGGGGGAGGGCGGTTGAAACTAGCTCAGGTTGGAGCTTTTTTGTTAGCTGTTTAAACTTTGGAATCATGATACCAGCAGCCAAAGCGTACGTTGAATTTGAGTTCTAATGTACCTTTAGGCTTGCTTAAGTTTCAGTGACTCATAAAATAGGTTTCAAAACATGTGGAACTTTCCTTAAGGTAGTCCTTTTATAAACTGTAAAATAAAAACATAACAAGCTCATGAAATCTGAGTTCCATTCTCTATTTCATGGGCATAATGAATCCATTTCTGTAATTACGCACGTCAGTATAGGTAAACGGAAAAGAGTCTATGGGGAACGTAAGCCAGACATTTTTTCATACTAAACTATTAAGAATATAAACGCGACTCTAAAATTTCAGGTTGTAGGCCTAAGTGACAATTGTGGAGTCTGTATTCCTGAAGAGTACGAAAGGAAATAAATCGTCATTTGTAAAATTATAAGTTTATAGAGCTTAAAGCCCTCACGATATACAAAGTATTCTGCGACGATTTGAGCGAACTTCGGTAGTGTAAAGTAGACGTTGTTTGCAGCAAGGCTTGTCATTAGGACCATAGGTCTAGTCTACACAATGTTCAACTTAGGCAAGCTATAACGTGGATGGAGATGCATGCTAGTGTAGCGAGATGTGACAGCCCTCAAACCGATTTTGAATCCAATTATAAATCGAGGTATGCGTGGTTGCGTGGTGTTATGCGGCAGTATTATTCGAAATGCCCCAATAATTACAAATGCGGAATATGCCGACAAGCATTTTGTATAAGGTTTGTGCGGTACAAATAAAATGGCTGCCGCACCAGAGTGGCAGACACGAAATCCAAAACAAACAATCCCTTCGATACGCACGTCATAATGCACATAGAATTTTGATGCAGACTGGCTACTTCCCACAAGCGATCGCAGAATGTGGACAACCACGACTTGGAGAATATGATGCAGTGTAGCGACACTCAAGCAGGTATTTCTCCAAATGCTTCGGTTTTCCCTGTTAGTCGTCATTTCATCAACGCTTCATAGGCAAATTTCTTTCACCTATCACCGACGCTACATAAGCTATATAATTAAGAATGCAGTTAAATAAAACACTTCTTTTTCAAATATAAGTGCAAGCCGAATTTCCACGAGGACTGACATTGCGCCAATACAGGAAGAGAAGATTGTACAAGAAGATAGTTTTTAACTTTAGCAACTCCAAGGAGTACGAAACCATACCATGAAATATGCCATACCTCTACACTTACGTGACTGGCTGCAACTCCGGTTACAATGTACCTTAAATTCTGTTCACGGATAAGATTAAAATGTACACGTGATGTATTAACAGCATAAAGAGTTCTCATTTTCTGGCGCAGCTAAATCCACGTGAAGTTGTATACAGTAATTTTATAACAGAGAATTCTGGTACAAGAAAGTGTGGAATATTACAGAATGAACTCCTTGGAACACATTTCTTCGAAAGAACTTTAACACCAGTTAATCCAAGAGTTTTATAAAAAAAGGACTACTGCTTTAGTTAAAACATGCATCTCCTGCAAGAAGAGGATGAATATGGCTATAACACGACAGCTTATCTTTACACTTTGGTGGAAAGTTTACGTATTACATGAAAGAAAATTATCAAGAAAAATGTATGGCAACAGTTGAATCTTTCACGTGGCCAGCTCGATCCCTCGACTGAAATTCAGGCTCACATAAGGTCAAACGTGTACTGTAACGTTAATCTGAAAAGATGGCAGCAGCTGGTAGTGTGCAAAATCGCGAATATTCAAAGGATCGACCCGGGCAGCATGAATGTAATCGAGACGTGGCCATTTTGGAAATATGATTTTGGTTGTACCCCTTTAAGTTGGTATAATAAAAGGTAATTTAAAATCGGTTCTGTACTCATTACTCCAATACATTAGGGCTTACCTCGATAAAGGTGTCGAATCGACCTGTTGTTTATAGGAAATTTTCTCTCAAAATGACTCTGCAGCACCCGCCTGCAGCTTTATCAGCCCGCAGGGAAGCAATCTGCATACTAGCCCTTCAAAGCCAATGAATACTCTATGTACCGCAGATTTTAACATTTTGAGAACCCTGTATTTTTTCTACAAAGGGTTGTTGTGGGGATTTCATATGATTATGAGATTAAGCAACATTTATGTTCTTAACGTCATTAACTGAACGAGTTCTGTAATGGAGACGGAGTGTTTTCTATGAGAAATTTACTGATGTTGTGTATATCACTTATACCACGTTAATGTTCTAAGAAATTAAAACATTTGACGAAATGTTGACGTCATGTTTTTTATCCATGAAGTCCTGTGCTTTACCGCATCTCTGTATTAGCACCCATATGTATGCATGAACACAGTGGTATATAAATTACAAGCTATGTGTCACGAGTCGTGCTGTGAATGTAACCACGTATATATATACATATGCAATTGAGAGAGGCATTAACTTTAAGTGGTTACAATAACAGCTGAATACAACTGCTGGCTTTGACTCTCCAACGTACATTCCATAACCACTTTCTCACCCACCGAAGAGTAATAGCTCTGATGGTCTCAGTACTCGTATTCCTTACTTCAGTCACGCTTTATTTGTAACGGTTGCTGGGACACAAGTTTTTATCAAATCCACATGAAAAACATCCCACATCTAACGCCCGCTGCATCCGATGGACAGGTGTTTGGTCACCTTAATCGATAATCTGTTTTAGAAAGTGATAATTTAGACACCTTTTTTTCTGAAAACACGTTCCGAGTTAGGTACTGAAAATTGAATGGAGTATAATGGGACAATACATCAACAATTTACAAACTATTACCCAACACGATACTTTGACTGAAGTGAATAAATTCATGGTTTTAGTCACTGTCTCCATTTTACTGCTGACAGAGTGCCTTCAAATCAAAACATCTTACCAACAGTCACCTCCTACGTACACTACACAAAACGTAATACAGGGACAAGATCCATAATGCATCGACGGCTACACTAGGTATTTGTATAAGCTTACGAATGTCGCAACGATACAATGAACACAGAACTTTAATCATCCTTTATGATATTGCTTTTTATATATTTTACATCAACTGGAAAAGTCAATATGATATGTATGTAATCCTTTTATAATATGGTATAATATGTTTATATATTATCCACCATGAAACTAGAGTTTAGTTGCTACATGCTGTATTTAATTTGTATTATGGATGTAATCTGTTATATACCAGCAGGTTATGAGTTTGGTGTATGAACTCCCTGAGGATGGCACAGATGTGCCGAAACATGTAGAAATAGTGAAACATCATTCTCTTAAATGTGTTTATAACTTGTGCATTAAGTTGGTTTTATAAACGAATATCGCACCAAAAATTCATAACACATTCCTACCTAATTATAATCTGTAAGTCTAAGTCTTGCGAGAGTTCTCAAATAATCAAACAATCGATCCAACATTCGGTAGAATACAAAAAAAAGGCATCTCATTCGTCTCTCCCTTCCTTCCTCAAAAACGAGGCAGTGATGAATAATAAGAAAAACAAAAATGTCCGAAAGTTCAATCCAAATCATTCATTTAAAGAACAATTTTATATTAACAAGTTATGCTTTTAAGGTTACGTACGTACCTAAAAGTTCTGTAGGAACGGTTCTGTATTTCAAGTAAGAAATTTTTTTGGGATAGATGTTCCGCTCTGGGAGTTCAATATACCTCACACTGAATGCCGTATACCGTGCAATATGTGACAGGGAGGGGCTAAGCTTTGTATGTATAGTGGAGGAATAGATTATGTGACATGTAATACGTGTGCCACTATGTACGTGAATACATATTTGTGTGGAGAGAAACATTAATTTTGTGGCTGACAGATGGAGTGGCCAGTAAAGGAGTACACACCACAATGCACACCTACAGAAAGTACCACAATGGCACAGGCGGAAGGATACTGTTACTGTCCTGTGTAGCGACAGAAATCTTGCAACGAGAGCATTTTCCACATACGAGTATCCTAAACATGTAATGATTTTGTAACGGAGTAACTGAATGACTCATTGACCCACTAGTTCACTGAACAATGAACTAACTACCCAATTGAATTCAGTGAATTTACTCATCTTCTAAATAAGAAATTGACTTGACTGATTGACAGACAGACTAACAAACTGACAGTTCCTCAAGAAATTCTACTCTTAGGAAACAGGAAACTTCATTTTTCTCTTTACAAGTATCAAGCACTGAACTCAAAGGTGATTTGAAACCATTCCGCAATCGCACTTCATACTTCTTCAAGATTAATTTTAATTCTCTCGTCCCGCTTAGCTCTATGTCTTCGACATGGCCACCCGTTATTGTCAAACTAGAAGTTCTCATGTTGATTACTAAGACAATTGCTGTCTTGTGGGCTGTTACGCCGTGTAAAGTTCTAAGATAGGGATCCACTACAACCATCTACTGGACAGAAGAGTAAATACTACCCTGATGATAGAGGAACCAAATCCCTCCTATCATATGTTGCTATTTACCAGACTACACAGCATCATATCATAGAAGGGAGCATTGTTCGTCTACCTTCAATTTTGTACCCAAAGTTCTGTATACATTTCTCATTTCGCCCATGTACGTTACATGTTTCAACTACCTCATTCTGCTTGATTTGATCGACATAAGAACATTCAGCACAGAATATACACTATGCGGGTCTTCATTGCTTAATTCTCTCCGTTTTCCTGTTACTAATTCTATCTACCTTATGTACAATATTCTCCTCAACACGAAAGTTTAATATGCCCTTAAACCACATTCTTCCCTTACGGTGAGAACTCAGGCTTGCATTGAAACATTATTCCATTGGTTTCTGTCTTTCCGAAACATCTTAACTTTGACCCACTTTCAGATAAATTATTAGCTATCCTTATATTTTGACTGCGGTCTATATTCTGATAACGAGATATTGCTAAATGTTTACTTCCTAATTCATGTCTAGACCATTATATTCACTGGCAGCAAAATGCAGTCGCTATCTCCTCTCTTGATATCTGACTTTCACAAAACCACAAGCTTTGCATTAAGGTAAAGGTATCTGTAAAGTTGTCCCTGTCCAGGCCATAAAGACATATAGGGGAATAGAGGTATATCTCCACTCATGCATAACTTCTGCGTCAGATGGAAGTGAGTGGTCAAAATCACGCTACGGTCGCTTTACCCCAGTACTCACGTTGCATTAAGCAAGTGTTATAATACATATCCACGTAAGCAAGAGATAAAGATACCATCATAAACAGTTTCATAAAATGTGTAAATCGAAATGTGGTTGGCCACACTGTGCAACAAGCTTTCCGAAGAAAATAAGCCGTATCGACTGTGATGACGCGATTGTGCAGCACAGTCGACAGCGCTCCAGAACCTAGCGGTGTCGATTAGCACAAATTTATGCGACATTCGAGGTTCTCACAGCGGTGTTGCTGAAGATTAGAGGCTTCTGGAATTTTACGCCGTGTCGACTGGTAAGAAGTTACCGACGCTTCGAAAGAG
Source organism: Reticulitermes speratus (assembly GCA_021186555.1). NCBI lineage: Eukaryota > Metazoa > Arthropoda > Insecta > Blattodea > Rhinotermitidae > Reticulitermes > Reticulitermes speratus. The sequence continues at coordinate 17,205,194 of JAJKFL010000001.1, forward strand.
CAAAGTGGCTTCATCATCAGCGTCAAGCAATTAAAGTTTCCGGAACTGAACACACAAATCTTTAACACAAACGTATTTCAGGATATCTTTTTGGGTTATCACCATCGAGATGAAATCTACGTAAATAAAAATTGTATGTTTACAGTTTTGGCTAACATGTTTATGAAATTCTGACAAAGAAGCAATAAATCAATAAGTGTAGACAATTCCCCCCCCCCCCCAATGGCTCGACAGCCCCTTGGGGGCCTTGGCCGCCTCATTTTCCGAGGCTTCACGATCACACTTTTTAGACACGCCACACTCGGTAGGACTCCTCTGGACGAGAAACCAGCTCGTCGCAGAGACCTCTACCTGACAACACACAACACTCACAAGAAACAGACGACCATGCCCCCGGTGGGATTCGAACCCACGATCCTAGCAAGCAAGCGGCCGCAGACTCACGCCTTAGACCGCACGGCCACTGGTATCGACAGACAACCCCCTTACATTAGCAAATAGTAACAGTACGCTTACGTCATGAAGCAAGGCAACAAGAACCCAGTTGTCAACCGGAAGACAGAAGCACACACACTTCAGTAGCTAATATATTTAAAATCACAAGATCCTGTCCAACACAGTAACCTCCTTTCTTACAAACTCCGCAACTTCATCAAGACTGTATCTTAAGACAACAGTGGCGTGTACGAGCAGCTCTCCGACCTGTATCTTAAGACAACAGTGGCGTGTACGAGCAGTTCTCCGACCTGTATCTTAAGACAACAGTGGCGTGTACGAGCAGCTCTCCGACCTGTATCTTAAGACAACAGTGGCGTGTACGAGCAGCTCTCCGACCTGTATCTTAAGACAACAGTGGCGTGTACGAGCAGCTCTCCGACCTGTATCTTAAGACAACAGTGGCGTGTACGAGCAGCTCTCCGACCTGTATCTTAAGACAACAGTGGCGTGTACGAGCAGTTCTCCGACCTGTATCTTAAGACAACAGTGGCGTGTACGAGCAGCTCTCCGACCTGTATCTTAAGACAACAGTGGCGTGTACGAGCAGCTCTCCGACCTGTATCTTAAGACAACAGTGGCGTGTACGAGCAGCTCTCCGACCCAAGCACAATTTCCATTGACGCGCTCCGTAGTTTAAGGCACCTACAAACTTTTCATTCTGTATTCACTTCGTAGTATGGCAGGGGATTAAGTCGTAAAGGATAAGAATATCTGGTCATGTAGCATGCTATAAATAGGTACCGCTTACTTAACTTTGACTCTAAGATGCCATGGAAGGATTTCACTTCGAAAGAAAGTATATTAGGAAATATTTTTGTTATAAAGATGTAACACTAAATGACTTGTTTGTAATTTAACTGACGACGCTTCATTAACTTCTCGGTTTATTTTAAAGTATTATTTCGACATTTCTCCATAAACTGAAGAAGATCACGAGAAAAAGCAGTAAAGGCGGCGAGTCAAATATTCGGTGATTTGTCGGTCAGTCAGTCACTGACGTTTCAATTAATTTTGACGTTGTTACATGATCGGCACGCAATACACTGCAAGCGAACAAACAAATAAATTAATTTACGCCGCATACTAATTGGGTCTTTATGTTTGTTACCAGCTCATAAATTACATGCCATGTGGCTTAATGGTAAATTCATAAAGTCAGTTGTTACCAAAACCAGTCCTTTTAACCAGAACCCGATATGAGTCCCCTGAAAGTTTACATGCGTATAAAACCACAGGCATGTGGTACGAAATTTCTAACAAAGACTGCGGATTACAGAAGATGAGATTGGCTGAACATGCGGTATGCGTGGAAAAAGTAACAACTGCCCACATGCGCTCAGTCAGAAACCTAAAGGAAAGGACCTAAGCGCAATTAGCAGTAAAATTCCCAAAAGGATCATAAATACATGGAATTTGAATTTGGGAATTGCATTAGTCAGACTGACGTGAAGACGGCAGAGAACTTGTTGGTTCCGTACAAGACGGGAATTCTTGACTAGCTGAGCAACTAGCAGCTTCTCACGAAGCACTCTCTTACATGGACTTAACTGCTTAAACACCGTTCTGTGAGTTACACTTCCTGACGTCAGGCATAACAGACCTACTCCCAAGGCTATTCTTCTGCACACACCACTTTAACCAACAAATACACTCTTATTATACCTTCTTATGTTATACAATACAGTCACAGTGAACTAGCCAGACATGTTTCGATTCCTTGTTGGGATCATCATCAGGGACTTTTAGATTATAAATTACACAATTACAAATTAACAATAAAGGTACATATTAAAAGTATAAGATGCATAAAGGTTAAAATTGTAGGCTATCTCTGTTGGTTCCTGGGTCCACTGTATATCGGAAATTACCTGTTTACATGTGGAAGGCTTCCAAAAATAATTTGTAACATTCTCATATTCATATGCCAGCTACATGCACTGCCCACCATATCCTCCATCACATATATATAGCTTTCCACGCTATGCAATATTCCATGCTGCTGTCTTCCTAGTCTGTGCTTAGACTTTCTCTTACTTATTTGTATGAGACTTTGTGTGAAGGAAGAAAACTGAGGGTGTTTGAGAATACAACCATAAACAAAATACTTGCATCCATAAGTAGCAAGGAACAGGAAATGTAAACACAGAAATTAGGTGATTATACTCTTCATGCCGTATCAATGGAGTTACTAACCCCAGAATGGTAATGTGAAGGTAAGGCATACTCGTAAGCCAGGCAGAGATAATGCACACATGGTGGGGAAGGACAGTTGTTCTAGCAACAGTTCAGCTTAAGAGAACTACTGTGATATTAAAGTAACTTGAAATTTACCAATATATATATATATATATATATATATATTATACCCTGTCGACCTCGGTGGACTAGTGGTTAGCGTGCTCGCCACTGGACCCAAGGTTCGCGGGTTTGATCCCGACCGAGGTCGATGGATTTTTAAGGGTGATAAAAATCCGGAGCACCACTTCCTTCGGAGGGGAAGTAAAGCCGTCGGTCCCATGTCGTAGATTTACGGCATGTAAAAGAACCTTACGGGCATGAATAAAAATGTTTCTTAAGCAAAATTCAACCCCAATTTCTCTGGCTCTGGCGGTCATATCAGGATCGATAGAACAGCAGCGCGGCCAGTTGCCAGTCACCAACTGCCACGAATGCGCACGACCCAGTAACCTCGGAAAGAGGAGGCCCGAGCCCATATAGGGCTGTTGAGCCATGGTTATTATTATTATTATATATTAGTACCTCCACATCCCCCAAAGCCTTTATTATTTTCTACCGAGTCAGGGGGAAACAATACAATTTTACAGATTCTGACGGGAGACATTAAGCTGAAAAATCGACCGTACAGAGTGTGGAGATGAATATCGTATAATATTTTCATTTATGGTGCAGGAAAAAGTGTTTATATGAAGAAATAATGATGTAGTGTAGCTGGAATAGAATCCATACGAAAATGTTTGTCGATAGAAGGGTAAAAGGGAGAAATGTGTCATAATCGGACGGTCCGAATGAAATCTTATAACCAGACAAGAGGTTGCACAACTGACCGTGAGCGATATCTTTGCAAACAGAAACAGTTTCTTGTTGTAACCACCTTATTCCGGCAGTTAATGTAACTACGTTATGAATTTTAAAATATCAGGAGGCCTATTTCACACATCCCTGAAATATTATTTAATTTTACTGATTTCCAAACACGATAAGTTTACAAACAATTACTAGTTCGCAAACGTAAAAAAAATGCTATCTTTGGGGTGTGTAAAACTTGGAGCGCTATAATCTAAACTTCGTGGTGCATTCAAATCGGCACAATTCCTAATTCTTCTTGTATAGCGTATACAAAAAAGGTTTAAGAAAAAACAGAGGTGCTAATGAACGTTCAGGTGTTCGTCGCTCCTAATATACTAACAGAAGATAGGTCGTAATTTCTGTATCGAAATTGGATATGAGAAAATCAATATCATAACCAGTTTAATGGGTCTCTTAACACCTATGCAAGAAAGAACAGAGTTTTGAATAGCCCGTGAAAATTAATTACACTCAATAATGCAATTGCTACGCCTGTCTACAGCGTAGGTTCAATCAGTGCTTAATAATTGACTGTCCAACTGTATACAACACACCGATTGCTTCGTTGGTTATTTGATGATCATTGTCTCGTTCATCTGAAGGCAGGCCTAAACTAACTGCACAAGATATGTATTGCAGAATGATACTTTGTAAAAATTCAGGAAGCCACAATTACAGGTGTTGCTATCCCGTTACTACAGTTTCGGAAATGAAATGAATTGAAAAAAGTTCGAAATTTCAAAGTCAGGGAAGAAGCTACTAAAGATTCAGTTAACAAGGAAACAGTAAAAGAAACTTGCCATCAAGGAAATTCTAGAAACTCAAATCGCAAAACAAAAGGAGTCAAGAAGACGCGGTTAGTAAGCTTTGAATCAAAATCTCATAAAGGTGGGTGAAAAGAGTTGCTAGATTTATGACAGACGGTTCATTGTCGCTCTAGAAATAAAACAGATAGTTCATGAATTAAGACCATAGAGGAATTTGGAATTCATTAAACATGTATTATTTAATATAGCCAAGAAAGTGATGAATAACTCTGACGCACATCAATCGTCAGTCCTCTGGATTTTACGCCGTGAAGTAAAATGAGTTTGTTCGGAATTAAAAGATGGAGGCAGCACTTTCCTTCGAAACGTCGGAGCAAACTATTCATACTAAAAGTTTCAAAACCCCAGATGACCATCTGAACAAGAGCCGCCATGTAAATACAGAAATTTTGACAGAAACGTATAGCTACATTTGACGAACATTTATAACTCTTTCCCCCAAAACAAACCGGTGTCCATAACACAATTACGCTGGTTTCCAAGTCCGTCTAAGGCATCTATAAAAGATTTCTGGAGTGACCGTAACATCTCTGTAAGAATAAAGAAAATACTCCGTGCTGTCTCTGTGACAGCCAGAAACACAAACCTGCCTCTTCCAAAGCGACTCTAGCCGGAACACCTCTTTTATTAGGAACCTTATACATACTTCTTCTTCTTCTTCTTTGGCTCGACAGCCCTGTATGGGCCTGGGCCTCCTCGTTTCGAGGTTTCATGATCACACACATTAGACACACCACAGTCGGTAGGACTTCTCTGGACGAGGGACCAGCTCGTCGCAGAGACCTCTATCTGACAACACACAACACTCACAAGAGACAGACATCCATGCCCCCGGTGGGATTCGAACCCACGATCCTAGTAAGCGAGCGGCCGAAGACCCACGCCTTAGACTGCACGGCCACTGCGATCGGCCTTATACATACTAGTTTTCACAAAAGTGCGAATTGCGGCAGCATTTTAACGTACGTAGCCTACGTCGCATTTACATTATAGAAAAATCATTGAAAATTTACAAATTGACAATTTAAATTTCCCAAAACCAAAATACACATGCAAATACACTACTCTCATTAGGCCTTTATTGCACACAGTACAAACTATGCTTAGAACTGCATTATAAAAAACGAAAAAATAGAAGAAGTTAGATCAGGCTTTCGTTGGTTTGCGTCTTTCGGTTATGTAATAAGCATTTGTTAACATATGCCTCACAACATACACACACACACACACACACACACAAGAACGCATGCAGCATGCAAGTACGCACCGCAAAGTGCTGACTTAGGCAGTGCACATGGCTTACTCCTCAACTGAAACTTCCTACAACCTTGATAAGTTTGAAACTCAGCAAGAACGACATTCTACCTCTCGTGACAGATTTAGAAATCACCAAAATCAACCGACTTTACCTCTGCACGTAATTACGAAAGCGAGAATCCTGACAAGTTTATGAAGTTCTAACTTTAACCACTATGATTATTATCAGCGCCATCTCTTGAGGAACACCAAAATTACACATTACATAAGTATACTCTACCGACTGTTATTATTACATTTCTACTCATATAATCGCATGGTTTCTATAGCAACGTTGAATTTATAACCACTTAATTACACAGGCCTACTACGTAGACATCAGTTTACGGTAAGGTTCCGTATAGCGATATTCTCACTATTAGAAGTTACAGAATAGTGTTTGGAGGCCAAGTGTAGACGACGAAAGAAATTATTCTTGGAGTTAGCATAGAGTTATTATGTTCGACAACTGGTGAAAGAATGTGTTGAAAGCAAATACGCAAGAGTTAACAGTACGTCTTCGTGACGTATTAAACTTCAAATACCTTAATCGCTAAGAATTCAAACCATATTCACACAACATTTGTGACTCAGAAAGGCTTCAGGAATGTGCTCCTGAAGAACAGACATTGTCGGAAAACTTCCTGTATACTATCGAACAACAAAGGCGTCTTTACAGTATTTCTTACGTAGGTGTTCATAATGTCGCCGTCGTCACCTGTTTCAAGGTGGGCCTACTACTCTAGCATTCACTTGGTAAGACAGAAAAGTCTGGAAATATACGCAAAGCGTAACTATTACGGAGCGTCCACTCCTCCAGAATTCTGGTGCACCACAGTACATGCCTACTTTGTGTGTTGTGGTTTCGCCTTGTCCTAGCAATTTTGCTACAATCTAGGATTACAGAAATTGGAAATGTGCTCAGCGCAGGCGCGCGAACGCGTATACTGTCACAGCAGGGATGCGAAATTTCATGCGCAGAAAAAGGCAGTTATAATTTAATTAAAATATTAGTTAAAATTTTCCAGTTTAAATTAAAATATTATATTTCATGAAAATCCATTTCGCCAGAGCGAATAAAACCTCAGTCATGATAGCAGATAGGCAGGCCAGGATTCGACTAAAATACTAGAAAGTTAATACTAAACTACTCTTCAGGTCAGATTTCACACACCAGGTAAGATGGAAGCAACTACATTTTACGATAGCCATAACTTTCTAAAACCGAACAAATTAAGGAACAACGAAGGCACGCGTACTTTTGGTTTGTGGAACATTTGTACGACAGTGTATCTTACACAACATACACTTTTACGAAACAATTTTTGTATAAACTCTTACACAATGGCACGAGGCACAAGGGAAATATTCTTAATATTATACATATTTCGTGCAATTATTTTACGTATAGGTTTTTATTACTACCAACTACAGCACAATAATTCTATACACTCCATTCTATATGCTCTTACATGTTTCGGCTAACTATGGTAGCCATCATCAGGGAGTAATTTTCTATAGACCTGCGCCGCTGACAGTATGTCACTGAATGGTAATGTGTACATTCACTGTTTACAACCGTAGTCATTACATAGTAACAGTGATTTTACATAGTTTAAATTGTGTATGATATTAAAACATGGTATGTTGATACATACAATATAAAATATATATCTATAAAAATCTGTCTCCAAACATCTGACTTGGCAAATCAATTATAGTTTTGTAGGGTGGAGACCCCGGCTGTGGTACCCGATGTTTATTGCGTGCGTAATATCTCTGCACTGTCTGTATTGTCTAAGAAAAAACATGGCAGTAATGACGAAAACCTTTCGGACTGCAAAGTGATATCACCGAAATTAATATTTCTCGTAGATTACGGTAGAACATCATATGCTGCATGGCTTGCCTTGAGTTTCAAATTCGTAGAGTTTGTCATTCAAAAAATATGTACAGTGAAAAGAAGGGCGTGATATAAGCGACTTGGTGTCTTAGAAAGTGAACAGAGCAAGTTATGTTTGGAAGTAAACCGGGGAAAGAACTTACAAGGATTGTGTACTTGTGTGCGTGTGTGTGTGTGTGGAAAAGAGAGAGAGGACGGTATACAGACATTACATACATACATACATACATACGTACATACATAGAAGAACGTAATAATCAATAAACCTACACATTAACTTATTGTCATTTTTTCAAGTAACAAATTCTAGCACTTACGTATTGAACAGGCACAACTAAAATGCGTTATTATTCAACGTCCATTATTTCACTACAGTCACTTTTAAGAATGATCCGGATGGAGGACAACACAATTCGCTAGTCATTATTGAACTGTGTGTATTTAAACTTAGCGTTTAACATTTTCAACAGCACATAAGTCGCACAAGCCTGTGATAAAACTCCAGTTTTTCAGCTGTTGGTTGGCACTACCTGTATGAAAGAGGACTGGAAATAAACTAACTGGATCGATTCACTGTAAAATGTACCTTTGATACTGTAAAAAGATACAGGAATTAAGTTCTTATATAAACCATTTCAACACCGCTGTCACACTATCCAAAATGTTTCAAAATGTTTCAAAATAACATTATACGTCGTATCAAAGATATTTTTAGTTCAGGTAATATGAAAAGTCAGACCTTGCTTATGTGCCTGACAATCTATGTGCGATCTCAGTATTACAGAATCTTTATATCTAAACTCATCTGATATTAGACACAAGAAAGTCCGTACAGGACATTTCACGTCAGGAAGACAGACCAATTCGATTCTGTTCAGACACCGACGTCTTACTTTACTTGTGGTATTCCCGGTTCAGGACAGCCTTGAAAAATATTTAGATAATTTTATTCCTCCTTTCGCTACACAGCGATTCCCTCAAGTAAAATGAACGTGTAGTTGATACGGCTTCGTTAGTAATCTTCCATAAATATAGTAAACTAAAACTGAAAGCAAATCACGAGTTGTATACCATGCTTATGTTTACAACTGACACGTTTTATCGCTCATAATGTAGACTTTCGCCTGTTATATGGAGCTGGTTATGATATAAGGACCTACTGAACATGAGATATATGTTCTATGCGTGGTACTGGCTCCTCCTGCAAGTTCTACAACACAAGATACAAAATAGGTCTAACTCTATGCATATTATGTGTTCCCCTTGCTTACATGACTGCCGAGGAAATATTCTGACTGTGTGTGTAACAAACAGATTTATTGCGTTGCAGATATTGGACGCAGAATATGGCGACAGGCGTCGGCGCTAAACGCCATGGTGTGGTTAGTTACGACAGTCCCCAAGAATTACAAGTCGACCGATTATGACATTCATCTTTCATCCGTTTTGGAGTATCTATTGTGGGGAACGCTTGTTAGTGGCTGTGCTTGAATGTGTGTAGAAAATAGGTGAAAAATGGCTTACAAAAAGAAGAAATGTAGAGTGTACGAGATTTTAAATTTCAGTGAAATAATGTTTTCATCGTTCCCTCGACCTCCTCCCAACCATCACAATCCATTCCACCCATTCCTATGTGTAACTCCTAACGTCCCTCTCGTATAACCAAATTCCAGAACTAACTAAATCCTTCCCTGCAACCCCTAACCATCATTTATCTAACTGGTCAGTGGTAACAAGTCAACCTACATGTGCATACCAAAATTTCAAACGAATGTCACAATGACATGAAATACTGCTTCTCTGAATGTGGGGGCAGATGGCAGCATGGGAGCATCACAACACCAACGACAGAATGGATCGTGAAGGAGAATGCTACTGAAAGTGAGTGCGAATTGGAAGGAGAAGGGTGGGGTTATGCATGTTTGTAGATGTGGTACAATTATTACAGAAAACACTTTCTCAGCAGTTTCTTTAGGATTTAGAGGGAAAAAAAGAGTACGTGTGTTAACTAAACATTTTCTGAAAGAGCACTCTTTCATAAGCGACCTTGTTGTACTTTAAAAGCTATACGTAGGCTTTTTCCTACACAGCTATTTTCGCTGTGCAGTCCACGTGGGATTTGTGGTGAAGAAAGTCGTACTAATGTTGATTTTTTCCAAGCACTTCGATTTTCTCCTCCAAATTGTCATTCTATCAATGCTTCGTATTCATTTCTTCCCTCATTATTCAATTATTTTATTACTCTATGAAAAGTCACTAAGTTTTGTAACCGTTGTTATTATTCTCTTGGTTTCAACAAAGGACACTGTAATTCAATCCAAGTAAGAGCTCGGACCTTTGAAAATTTACATAAACTTCTTTCAGCAATCCACCGCATTGGTGTGAGAGACTTCAATGGTTCTGAGCCTCCGAAAGGAGCAGGATCCATCAATCACCCCTCCTATAGCAGGAGCTCGGCTCCACGGTGACAGCCATCCGACCCCTACCAATCAGACGGGTGCAGGCAGGCGTTTCACATAGCCGAGAAACTAAATTTTGGTACAAGCGCAGATATGACGTTTCCAAGTGGTAATAACTTACAGAAGAGTGTATCGCCCATGCTGCTGTTGGACTAGTGTAAGGTGAAGGAAATTTAGCTTAAAATTTTAAAATCTTTTATAGTTGTATTCTCGAAAAGGACAAGAGATGCTCAAACCGTTCGGACCGTCTCTGGGGCCCACACAATCTTCCTATTAAATGCATAATTAGGGCTCTTGCTACAGGGGAAAACGCCTGGGGTGTAAAGCTGAACACTGACAGTCTGGTACCCAGACTGTTTAGAGCTATACTTCCGCTCCTCTATTTGCCTTCATGAAGTACACAGGCACTTCACATTATCTGGTCTAAACCCTCTTGGATTGGCCAGATTAAGAATTATGCAAGAAGGATATAATTCTACTGACAATCGGAAGGCTAAATAACAACTTCGCCACTTAAAATCTCAAGATTCATACTAATATTTGGTTTTCATTTAGCGTCATTCCAGATCAGTCGGAACTCGCGATGGCAGCTCCTGCGCCACACTTCGGAAGGTAGACCTCAGTTATCTACCTAAATACTGAAAATTAAAATAGTCATACATATAAAATGTAACATGGCAGGCAATGTACGTATAAACGTAACATTTAGGCGCGTTCGCGTAACCACTGGTGTCGTGAAAAGCAATAAGTATTACATATTCTGAGTGCGTGCCCGTAGCCTTAGTTAGCCACCATGCAAAGCGAATGCACCGTATTATATTGTCATCTGTGGCCTGTCTGGCTCTAACATACTTTTCGACATTATCTCATAAACGTCGCGATTTTCGGAAAAACGTTATTGAACATAAAATGTGTGTTTTGATTTTCTCTACAACTTTTGTCTGAAACATTTCTCTTTCTAAGAAGAACTGAGCGAGATATGATCGTAGAAGTACATAGGTCTTCGTGTTAAGTACCCGTTATTCTTGCCAGAATTCAATGAAACTTTAAATTTTCCGACATATGTTTAAAAAATAGTCAAATATAAATTTTCATGAAAATCCGTCCCGTGGGAGTCGATTTGTTCAACGCGGATGGATAGATGGACAGACATAAATGGCGAAGCTAATTGTCGCTTTTCACAATTTTGCGAACGCGCCTGAAACGCGCCTAAGCAATATATTAGTGATGTTTCACATCTTAAACCATTGTCAAAAGATTATATGATACAAATTATTACTACTGCAAAATTTGATTTTCTAATAGTGGTGCTGATAAAGATTAAAACATTCTCTGATGTAACGTCGTGTCGACCGGTAATATTTACCGTAGTTCCGAAACGGCATATTAACTTCATCTTCAAGCAGTCTAAGACTCTTTTTGGACTGCTACAGCCCTCAGAAACGTCCATAATTACTCGCCAGCTGACACACCATAATACACCAGAAGACTTGAGACTTCAAATTGTAAGAACTATTTGACACTGCTTATTTGAATACGAGTATTCCAACAACAGAGCCACATTTTACAAGACAAAAACTCGCCGTTTACAATAGTTGTTAGACATCAACAATAACTGTGAACGCGTGACAGGAAACCATTTTTGACGAATAATTTGAATCAGTGCCGCGTGTCTTAATCACATTTAATGTCCAATTATTTTTACATAAAAATATTTTGAAAACCTACATTCTTACGTGCCTACTGTTCACTCATTTACCAAAGACCCTAAGAAAGTTTCATCTTTACAAATCCCATACGGATATCTCGCAGTCAGCCAGACATTAAAATTCACCCCGGCACAGAGTAGATGGCATCCGCATGAAAGACAGCGAAATTAGAGCAAAGGTTATGTGTTCTGTCGTTCAATTAAAATTCTCGTATGGCTATTGCTCCTTTGATTTCAGTTCCATGCCGGTTTATTTCCTACTTCAAGCTCCATTTCACTCTGTCACTTATGTGTGCTCATCCGTGCTATTTCGCCGTCTCCTCTATGTTGATGTGCAAGTAGCTTAGTTTACTGTTTTGTGGCATAATGTGACACCAGGAAGGGTTTTGGATGTCTGTGATTGCATTGCCAACGCATGTAGAATTATAACATTTACGACTCAAATCCTACTTTATAGATTTGGCAGTTATTTCTTCCTTAATAAATTGACATGCCACGTTTCCCATACGTATCCAATAGACAAACTTTCAGCATATATTCGATACGCTATTGTGTCTTATATTACACTATATGTAGATTTAAAATCTGTAAAGCTTTTTACATACGCAGAATTATCTTTAGTACGTCTTATAATGGGTACTTTGTACCAAGTTTAAAAGCGTCTCCCTTTCTGCCCAATATGAAGCTTTGTACGAAAAAATTAAATTTACAGCCACCACTTTAATGCAATATGATTTTACGTCGGTTTCACCACAAACCAATATTATAGTCTTGAGTCGTCACTAAATCCACTTCTCTGTCGCCTGAAGACCAATGTTCCCTCTCACCCTTCCGGATTCAGTTAAGAAGCTGCAGTATAATGTCATCAGCCTCTTAACTAATCTTATTTTCTTGACTGGACTATTCTTTTTAGATTCTCTCTGCTGGGATGTGAGGCAGTGTAGTCTGGTAGATGTATGCCGAGACGTTAGAGGGACCTGCTGCCTCTATTAAGTCTCCGGGTTGACACTTCCGGGACCTCCCGAATACGAAGATCCCACCATGATGTTACTTGACAAGTAAGGCTCGTGTGGCGTTATTTTAACGAGCGTATTTACTAGCAGATATATATTACGATATTTTGGGTTCTGATACCGTGTACTCCCGATATGGTAGTGGCGTCCACCTAAAACACAGAGCAACAGCCCAAATCTCGTAAGCTTTATATCTACTAGTCTTATGTTTTATAGATGAAAGCTGTAATCGGTGATCTTTTAGAAACAAAAATTTACAACATAAACACCTTTTAAAAATTACAGTGTTACGTTTTCAAATCAAATACAAACACAGTTGATTTGACGGCTTCATGCCTCTTTACTAGCAAAAGTTTCCACGTTCGTACTTGTTGCACTGTTGCTCTGAAGTCAGTGTCCTGTGACGTACACACCCCCGCCCACTGCAGGCCCGCCCTTGTATAATACTGGCATCTGGTTAGGGACGGGAAGGGTTATACGGGCATATAACTAACACCAATTAGGTTATAGTTGGCGACATGGAGAGCATTGCGTTGTGGGGGCTGACCAGCCAGTAACGTGGGTTGTCCACTGCTTACTGAAGGCACTTTGAAAGTCCCCCAACCCGTACACTGAATTACCTTCCCGTTACGGGAATCTACGCCTCCTGTCTTACGAAATGTGCACAGTTTCACATCCCCTTGCCTTGGACAATCCATAAGATACAGAAACACGGGGAAATCACCTTAAACACGACTTCTGCACGCTTGAACAAATATTAGCAAAGAAAATAAGATAAGCATTCCGTGCAGCACATATTAGAGAAACAGAAACGCATACAAAACATAAGTTTTAAAACAAAATGTTTGCCTATAAACATGAAGGTAAGAGACCAAACTGGAGATCCAGAATTAAAAGAGATATTATAAAAATGGGCTTAGAAATTTGCAGATTCGGAGCGAAATCAACTGGCTCGGGGTTGGATTAATGGCAGGTTCCTGTGAAGAAGGTAATGATAGGCGAAATGTTTCTTGATTGCCTGAGAATATTAGCTTCTCAAGAAGGACTCAGCTCCATGCAGTTGGTTCAGTACATAAAGTATCTGTTGTCAAACATAATATATCTACTGGCTGTTCAACGAACGTCTTCGTCCCGCCACGATGACATGGTATCATACATCATGCATTATCCGAACGCGTGTAACTGGCACACTGAATATTTAGCTACTAACACTAATCTGTCTTCGAGTGATGACGGCGTGTACAAGCGGTCTGCATTTCAGACGTTTCAGTCATCCCCACTGTCTACATTTTCAAGACGAAGGGTTTAACCTACGACCCTGCCGTTACTTAGCAGTACACATCTACTTATTGAGCTTCGAATGACAGTTAATGGTAAGCTGAACAAACAGACAGCCCTATGAGGAACGATCTTCTTCTTTGATGGTATAGGGGAGAAACGAGTGGGAAGCATGTGGAAGGTCTGGTCGGTGGGAGGTGCAGTAGGATAAATACTAACAAAGAGAATATGCGCTCAAGAAAGAACGCCTGATCGTATGACATGGAGTAACGCAGGCGTATCTGTGTCACCATGAACAAAAAAAGACAATACAGTAGGTTATGAGAGAAAATATTTAGAACGGAACAGTCTAATTAATCAAAACATGTAGAAGGAAGTCATAAAAGTCGTTTTGTTTTTATGCCTTGCGCCAACCTTCGTATATAGGCCACGTTCCAGTGACACGTGTCCTTTTTACTATATTCAGTTCATTCATGATTTATGATGAAATCTGCACCAATGGCCGCAAAACCTAATTTATATTACTTCCGTGGAATTACTTAAAAGATGAAACTGGTCATAACAGCCAATGTCGAAATGAGAGACACAGAAGTTGAGTAGTATTACAAAAATATTTCGCATCGCAAAATACAACAGCAGCCAAGACCATCTGGACATGACGAACACAGCCTAAATTAACAATCATGTTTGACTGCTGAAAGAAGAGAATCTGTTTTGAAGCTTCTACAAAGAAACATGAAACAAAATATAAAAACAGCCTCGGACTGGCATAGATCTGATCTAGGCGACCCTTCGATATCAGTCTAAAGAGTTACCCGTACATGAAGCTGCTAAGTAAAACATATTTCAAAATCATTAATTAAAAACCTCTAATTACGTAAGAATTGCTTGCGTTTTTTAATTGTTACTACATATATCTATTTTCTTTCTCTGAATATTTACAAGTGTAAATCACCTGGCAGTATCTTAGTTTTTTAACGTGTAACTAGAAAGAACCATACACAGAATAAAGTACCTAATAGTAATAATGTAACGTCAAATGTCTGCGCTGTTCCCACGCAGGTCACACTAAATATAATTTAAAGCTTCGGATAAAACACACGTGATTATAACAGCCACAAACGTTCGTGTGATTGGCTTTAACATTTCGTCAAACAGAAAATGTTATAAGCAGTTGCTGCAGTCCTATTTTCCAATACAGTAACAAGCAGATTTAAAAAAATGTTATTATGTTTAAGTCTAGTACAAGTTTCAAAAAACTTGATAATTTGCAGAAACTATGACATACATGCTTCACGTTTCTCCGCGTACAGGTACATTAAATATTCTTCATATCACATTACTCGACAGATCGTAAACGTTTCGCCTTGTTTCAAGCAAAAATCACTTGAAGGGAAGTTGTATATTTCACTATACGAAAATCAGAGCCCTGAAATAGGCTAAAATGCCTCAATACTTAGCATGACTGCATCGGTGAAAACATAAAGATTTTAACAATAATTGCGTCCTGATGGATTATGACTTATTATAAGCATATTTTGTCTTATAAATTTCCGTAACGGGTAGAGCAGAATGAAAGCAAACACGCAAACATTTTTAAAGTCAGTATAGATTCAGCTTCTCGTTTTAGCCATTTCATCCCACGGCAAAGAGCTCCAGACCTACGACACAAGAGACCAGCCTGGTGTCAGTGCCACGATGGAATTTTCAGCAAGAAGAAACATTCTGTTACTACAGGGAATGTAAGTATGGTCATCAAATTAGTAGCTTTCAGTCACATTCCTTTGTGCGCTTCAGCCCAGTCACGAATGGTAGGTTTGAAGTAAAGGAACACGCCAGAGATCGCTAAGATTTTTGTGAGAATAACAGAGAAGGGGCCGGTAAAGTGGTGATCCATTAGTTCGATTGTAATCCTCTCAGGTGAAAAGTTCAACATCCGGTAGCTCCAGGATCTCTGTACTAAATACTGGCAGTAATATTAATTACATATATGTTTTAACAATGCCTTTCATGAACTGGTTTTTTACCGTCGACAGGTGAAATGGTGAAATGGCGGGCAGTCATCTCTCCAGCTGACTGGAACACAAAGAGATATTTAAACTCAAAAAGGTGCAAAAGAATAATTACTTTTGGGAGTAAATAAGCAATAGTTAAGAGTAACTGTCAGACTCGAAAGTCAGTTACCGAAAACACCACAGAAAGCCTGTCCTCATTTTCATTTCAGTGAGAATCAGCGTGAATAATCAATTGACAGAAATATTTACAAAGAAATAAAATTAATGAGTGAATGTTAACGTGACTGATATTTCAAACACGGAATACTTGTTTTATTCAAGCAGTTATAGCATTTAGAATTCCATAATTTTAATAGTTGGCACCACTGTAAGGCGCGGTGAAGGTGATACAGTGTATTTGCTCCAATATGAAATGCGACATTCAGTCTGAGATACGCTGCCTAACTGACCCCATTGTCTGCAGGACCATTGCTGGTCAATGTTTCGATAAAGGTATCAGGCACGGATACACTAATAATGATCAACTATCAGTTTGCTTTACCACTATCTGCATCTCTCGTATCTGAATACCAAATTTTGTGTGACTTGGTGCAAAGTCCTCTTGACTGAGGCAGTCTTTGTCCGCATGGTTGCTAGTGTGTAATGTGGGTCCTTGTTACAATGGAACACCACGTGAGTATTTTGTGTACCTCCACAAATATTCTCCGGTACCTTTGCGAAATAAAAGAACACACCTTCCTTCTGCACACGCCAAAAATTGTTCCTTCATTAACATTACACCATAACTGAAAACGTATAAAATTTACACTGGCGACAGATCGCCGTTAAGGAAATAGCCAAATAACGCTATCGTTCGTCGTCAGACTCAAGAAGATAAGCAACCATTTCGCAAGAAAACGTTTGTCTATTCGCAATCAGATTTACTGCTACCGTATTGAAAAAAGTAATAAATTTCCGTTGCACCATCCACAATGCAAGTACACCTTTCATGCTCTCGATGCATTCACAAAAATTCATTTCCTGTGGTCTACTCACAAATAACTTGATTTGGCCCGGCCACGAGAAAAGCAA
Organism: Reticulitermes speratus; assembly: GCA_021186555.1. NCBI lineage: Eukaryota > Metazoa > Arthropoda > Insecta > Blattodea > Rhinotermitidae > Reticulitermes > Reticulitermes speratus. Next base: position 17,222,349 of record JAJKFL010000001.1, read on the forward strand.
TGAAAATTCCAGTCTTCTGGGACGTTACACTATTCAGACTGGTAAATGGTTACCGGCGTTTTGAAAGAGCGTACTGCCTTCTTCTCTGGGTGCATGCCGTGCTGGAAGAGAGACTTTGACTAACTAACCATGACGACGAAAGCAGTATGCCCTTCAGAACGTCGGTAGCTATTTAACACGCCGACAAAGCGTAACGTCCCAGAAGATCTGAACTTCATCAACACTGGTGTAAGAACCTGAAGTCTCGCAATAAGGGGGAACTGTCGTGGCCGCATTGTTGCGCCACAGTTATTATCATCATCATTATTATTAAGCTTAATCACAAAGTAGAATATCTCAGAACGCAGGATTGCTCACCACGATAAGGGGGCTTCAATGCAGTAAAAGGTAAAGCAATCCCTTTACAGGCCTGGACAGGCCCTTAGGGTTCCAGGAGGTTGAGGCTCCCAGGTTTCTAGACAATCGGCACATGAAGGTGGTAAGGTTGTTAGCCCTACGCACCGGCCGCCTTTATCCCCCAGGAAATATTCCTGGTACTCATTTCTGTTAGAGGATGAGTCGAACCTAGGGCCATAGTGCGACCGAAAAGATTATGTCAATGAAAAATTCCAATGACACCATCGGCTTGTAGCGCAGTGCCCCAACGAACTGCGCCATCGCGGTTTCAGTGCAGTAGGACTTAATATTGTCGACACTGTTAATACTGTGCGCTACTAACAGTTAAGTACAGAATCAACTACGGATAAATTCCGCCGCAAGATTCTCGACAACGCCCCTCACTAAACTTCAAACACAGCAAGATAATAAGGCCACTTTTGTAATCATAAAGTGTGAGATACGCCTTTCTTTTCTTAATGTGTACACCGGAATTTAGACGCTGCAGCCAAGGATGGCTTGTTAACCTAATGTTCCTTCTGGCTAGAAGCCATTGGAGAACGAAGCAGAGTAAAAATTGCAATAAATTATCCAGGCAGGCCGGTAAATGATGATGAAAATTTTCCTCTTTTTTCTTGCTCACACATACCGTCCTTCAGCTTCGTATTTTGTTCTAGACCTGTGTTTCGTCACTGATATACAACAGAGGTAAAGTGGAATAAAGTGGAACTGATCCTGAAAATCAACATTACTATCACAGACGTGGATCAGCAACTGTAAAGTATATCACATCGTTTATATCTGCACTCAACTGCTGCTGTTTATGGCGTGGAATTTCCTGGACGTGCAGCATAAAGCGAAGTTCTCTCTGACAACACTTTTGGCTCTTTGGCCGTAAAATGTACTTCCAAGGCATAAATTTTATGATTGCTTTTAGCAAAGAGATGGCTTACGACTGCCATTCAATATTCTTGAAAGAGGTGGAGCTACAAATCTGTTGTATGTTCAATAAACACCAACTAATGCACATAAAACTTTTTTCACAATAGTTTATTCTTAAATACATAAAATATATATATATACATATAAATAAATAAATAAAATTTTAAGAACAAACTATTGTGAAAAAAGTTTATGTGCATTAGTTGGTGTTTATTGAACATATCTCATTTGAAAATGCACGGTAAATACAATTTAAGTTACAAATCTTTGTCTGAAAATACGTAAGTGAAAAAAAAAATAAAAATCTGATAGTTTTAACAAGCTAGTGACATCATAGTACAAGAATATACAACTACATCACGACGAATAGGTCAAGAAGACTGTGAGAAACGGGCGGTGCAGCCTAAGGGTTAAGCACGGCAGTGAATCCCCCTAAAGTATTTGAAGCGAGGCATGCCTCCACCCTACAAAGGTAAATAATTTATGTACAAAAGTAAGGCACTAATAATAAGCAACAAACTGCGTATGGAGCCACTTGACAATACTGAGCTTTCCCTGTGTTGGCAGCTACCAGCTGGATAGCCTAGCAGCAGCCGATTTGCAAATTTGACTCAACTGTCTTTTATCGACCTAGCGAACAGTCTTGTGTCTCTCTCAGACGAACTCGTAGGGAAGGTTAGAAGCAGTGGTACTGAATAACAATCAATTCACCACTCCAGCGGAAGGCAACGTAATTCCGCAGTATTCTTTAAGAGGCCCCCCCTTTTTTTTTGGAAAACCATTCGAGTGGAACTGTCGACTTCGTGCTTCGCCTCTACTGTCTGATAAAAGGAAAATATACAAAAAAGATACCTGAAACAAAACGCTGATGTTCAGGAGGTGTTCATGTTATGTATTAAAAAAGAGTGAAGTTATGATGCTCATGGGCTCTTTTATGTGACTTTGGGTGTCTCCTTCCCGGTTGCTGTAATCTGCTTGTCACTAACTCCTGCATGCTTGGAGCATTCTTATAAAACGTTTAGGGAAGAAATCAGAATAAGGCCGAAGGGAGAGTGCAGTATGTGATGACATGGGTGTGAAAGAATTTTGTGAGAAGGCAGGAACTAATTGAAATATCAGAATATCAAATAAAAGCAATTACGTAAAAGGGTTCCCGTAGGAAATATTACAACATTTCAATGTTATGGGATGTGTGAAAATTTAGACTGGATCACGTGTGAAGCCGCATCAAATTAAAAGCGGAAAAAATCTCCAGGTCTCTAAGATCAGAAATTAAAAATATGTTTGAAACGGGTGGGTCAGAAAACATTATGTAATATAAATATAAAACAATTTTCCAAACATAGTGTGTATTCTAGTTGCATAGTATTAAGAGATGCTGGTCGATATCAGGTACTTCTCTTTTCATACCAATATACTTCTGGCTGATAAAATTAATTTCTTTATTTCAGCCGTTTTGTGTTACGTTCGAGGAAATACGAGTACATTATCTTCTATATTTCCACAAAATTATTTATTAGGAACGAGTGTCTCCAAATTTTCTTACTTATTGCACGGATACCTAAATGCCAATGGAAACTTCGTTAAAGATTAAAAATAAATTCTTGAAAAAGATAAGCTAAGAATGAATAGCCGAAGGATTGATTTGCTGTGTGTTGCTATTTTCTCAGTAGAATGAAAAGCTAAACAATAGCCTGTATAAGGGTAAGTATTAAATATCCTGAAAGAATATAAATTCAAATATTTTGATAAAAATTATCGAATAAAACTATGTTAATAATAAAATTACGGATAACATAAATTTGTCCACATCTGGAAGATTATTAGTTAACTAGAAGTAACGAAGTTGGCCTGATAGAATATTTTTTTTTTATTTTCATAATATTCCTTTTGTTTTGCAAAATAGGGTCACATGTAGTTTATTAAATAATGTCCTTTACACTCGAAAGTCAAAAAAAACCGTTCAAAAGATGTAAATTACTGAAAAAATGAAGAAAGAAAAGCGAGTATGTTTGAACGAAGTATAAATTATTTTCACTAATACGCTATGTGGATAAATGTAACACGAAATATGTAACCTCTTCACTTTGTTTGGATGTTAATGACTCAAAACACTGCACTAATGACAGTAAATTGTGTAATTAGTACGTGTGTGTCATATTTAAAATATTTTAACACCGTGTAATTAAAACGATACGCAGATTAAAGTAACAACTACTCTACTGTGGTCCACGTGTTAAGCGGTTCTTACATGTAACAGATTCACAAACATCAGAGCAACAAATGAAAACAAGATACTTATGTCATAAACGCAGCCAGAAAATTCTACAAATTCATGCATGGAATTAATTGACATAGGCCTATCTACTCGTACAACTAAACCTGCATTCGCATTACAACAGTCCACGTGCTGCTATAAATGACATTCTGCAACACGGTGATAATCAAGGAGGTTCTAAACCCCATTAACTTAAAAGTTACATACTCCCGGCATCAAGGACGGTTTGCTGATTGCAAAACCCGCAGGCCAGAATACACTAACAGAGTTGCTTTAAAGTTGAGGTTTTTACATGACATACGTATATGGAAAGCATGCCCCACCCGACAGTGCAAGGCTTCATACCATGACCTCTATGGTTACGAATAAGAAGAAATATTCCTACGAACATTTGACTTTGGTAAAGCAATTTAAAATTTTCGAAATTTGAAATTCCGTGGCGGTGACTATGAACATCTTCACATTTTGCAGTTTTATGACGAAGACCTTTCAAATCCTTGAAGAAATCTTTGGATCAAATGCAGTCAGGGCTCCGAAGCTGCCTACGAGTCATAAAAACAGTTGTAATTACTTTCTTTATTAATATTTCTTATAAAAACCAACGGCTTTTCTCTCTCTTACGAAATGTACATAGGTCACATTCCACGCAAGATACGTAATTATAAACGAACCTAACAGGATTCATTCATGCAGTACTATAATTATACCTAATCTGGCTTTCATTTGAGACGGTACGCGTTAAAGTCACTGCGAGGCGCACTTCTTGTGTTGTTTACCGCAACACATTCGCTAATTTCCGATAACGATAATATTCACAAACGGAAAATATTCAAACACCTACGTGTTGTGTGGATATACACACCAAAATATGTTAGCGACTAGGCGTTTTTGTCACGAGTCTTTTCCTCACCGAAGGCAATCAGCTTTGAAAGAGTAAGATAATTGTTACAAAAATAGTAAATTTTTATCCTCGTCAAGAATATGGCTTTCGAAGTTACCGTCTTACAGATTCTGTTGAAAATAAAATCCTTAATTTTACTCCAAATACCTCAGCGATAAGTACTCCAAGAATAACAAAGAGATCATACATCACTGCGTCATGTGATACTCGTATTTTCGATTGTGTGTTTCAGTCTAGTTAACTGTTTTGTAACATATTTAATGTAGTATCTTAGTAGTATCTTAGACTGAAAGGTTCAGTAGTAACAGAGTATCAGCTCTAACCCTGCCCTGTACAAATGTATCCAAATTTACGGCCAGGAAACGCCGAAAGGAACCCTACTTCAGTCAGTGTTCATTAACCTACAAGAAAAGTAAGTACTTCATTCACACAGATTTCTTTTCACCAATGAAGCTACTATTTATAGAGGTGAGATTATAAAGACGCTGAATTTTTACTATTTCGCAGACGAAAAGCTCATCATCCATGCTAACCGTCCTCTTAGTGTAGAGCCGCACGATTTCCATAAATATACAGACGGAACTCTTGAGTGACCATTTAACTGGTCCACACGAGAGACATCATCGGCTTAACGGTGTTTTTCTACAACGACTTCCTACGGGAATAGCTGCCATTACTGGTGGCAGTTGTACCAATTGCCACTAGACCACGCGGTTGCTTCATGCATGATGTAGCCCAAGTCCATTACAGCAGGGTGGTTTCCGATTACTTAAATACGTTCCCTCTTGATCGACGGATAGGTCGAAACGCACTTGTACGTTGGTCATTAGCATCTGCTGTTCTTAATTTTAATGGAATCGCACCTGCTGGAAAACCTAAAATGCAGATAATGTGAAAAGGAACATAATTTTCACAAGGAAGGAGATATGTGGGACCAGGTAATTGACCATACTGTCATCAGCTGTGAAGTTCTAAGCACTGATATAAAATTACAATAGCCTCTGTATCTGCTATATTATGTATTGCGTGTGGAAGCCGATACTTTGATCATTGGGCATTCCAACATTTGAGAAAAAATTACTCTTTGTTACTTTTCCGCACATAATTCACTCTGTGTCGAAATGAAACTTGAAACTTACACATGTGTATAGGCTACTAAAACAATAAATGAAATGATACTAACTAAACAGGTCCAGGTTAGGTGTTGATTACGTGAGCTAGTTTTCATCCCATTTTCAGTCATCTACAGGAAATCATTTATCTGCCACTCTATCCTTGGGTGTGAATTCAGATTGCAGAACACGTGTTTGGACGATGTACACTTGAACCTTTCCATTTATTTATTTTTAATGGCATCGGCGACCCAGGACTCTGATAGCCAATGACACACGCCGCCTCCAGGCTGTCGGAAATCCTGTGTGATATGATGATTCGAGCAGGAAATGTTATTAGGATAAGAGAAAACATCACAGGGTCGAGTTGTTAGTTTGTGGCAAACATTTGGACTTCAGCTTTCCTAAAATTACGTAAAAGTGCTTGAAAGGTGAGTGAAATATTCATGTGTAATTTCTTACCAGGATCAGCGCACAAATGTTTCAGTGTACTTAAGTCTAGCTTTTATCCGTCAGAAGCAACAATTAACTTACTCTAATTTGATACTGTCATGTAGACTTTCCATTTTGTGGGAAAGTCTCTTTGTTGGCCATAAGGAATGTGAAGCCTAAAATACATACTTCATGAAACTGCAACTTTCATTTGATAATACTTCCATGTGGTGTATATTGCGAAACAAAATGGAATTTTTTTCCGTATAATATCTTTGTAAAATAGAGTAGTATATTTGCTAAACGCAAATGAAGGTAGACAGTATACAAACTTCTACAAAATATATTATTTAAATATTTTTAGACGTACTCTAAAGAGAGTACTCCTACATATTTTCATTCTTCACAAACATTATTTCATATAAGGGTAAACCTAGATATACAGATTTAACTATTAGTTATCTCACTATATGCCTCCATCCGAACAAAAAGTGTTCTGTAATGTATCATTTATATAAAATACTAAATATATGTTGCATTTAACAATATCATACCACGAATTAACTGGATACTTTTCGACACGGTGCAAAAATAAACTATTCTGCCAGATTGTGCACAGTAACAAGCAAGTGTTCATTTCACCCTTCATATATGTATCATCGGTTTTTCCCTTTTATATTAACATATTTAGCAATTTTTACTACTACACCCCATATGTCATACGTTTCGCACAGATTCAGACGACACGTTGTCCAGCATAAGAAACCTAGACTCAGTGCTGTTGAGTGCCTATGACATTTGTGTTCACCTGCATAGGGAGACCGTGCTTTTCTTATGGACATAAATGAAATTCCAATTACGCGTTAGCCGTAAAACAGAATGGCATTTTAGAAATAAAGATTTTCCGTGGTAAAATCAGTGAACTATGTCACGAAGTAAGCAATTCGCAATCTCGTTCTTGTCTTCTGTTCTCCACCTCACAATAGAGGAACTGCTGTCTGTACGGGAAGAAAAAGTTTTTCTATCGCTTCTGGATAATTTATTTTCTGGTTTTCCTCTAGGATTATATTTTAATACTACGTATGTCATCGTCCTTCTTCCGCTATTTGTAGGTTTTCTATCCATTACTGATAAAATGTATTTTTCATGTTTATATATACACAGTCAATATAAATTTTTCTTTATACCTTACTTTTTTGGTTTGCCTGTTACTGTACACAATTCGATTGTCTGAAACTTGTTTCGAGCGTCAAGCCGGTGCAACGCCCGTAATACGTGCCGGCTTCTCCATAACTTCTTGAAACTTAGTTTTTTTTGTCTCTTACTTAACTTTACAGGGTTCGATGTGCGATTCCAAAAGTCTGCTTGAAACTTGTTCAGGTTTAACGTCTATATTCTCACACATTTGTAACCAACGTTTTTTTTTATTGAAGGGCCCCGTAGCAGATGCTACGGACGCACCGCTGGCTTGAAGGCTTATCGTGCAACCCTATGAGGAAGATGATAAGGTTTTTCTACTTTTCCGTTTCAATGGAGCATCCGTGGAATTAAATTGACAACGGGAAACCGAAGTATTCGGAGAAAAACCTGTCCCAGTGCCACTTTGTCCACCACAAATTCCACATGGAACGACCCGGGATCGAACCCGGGCCTCCACGGTGACAGGCCGGCGACTAACCGCCTGACCCACAGCACGGCCCGTAACCAACGTTACAGCCTATAATGTTGATTTATAAACTTGTACTAAAACATAATAATGTCGACCTCGGTGGACTAGTGGTTAGCGTGCTCGCCACTGGACCCAAGGTTCGCGGGTTCGATCCCGACCGAGGTCGATGGATTTTTAAGGATGATAAAAATCCGGAGCACCACTTCCTTCGGAGGGGAAGTAAAGCCGTCGGTTCCATGTCGTAGATTTACGGCATGTAAAAGAACCTTACGGGCATGAATAAAAATGTGCGTAAGCCAATTGCCCCCTTCTCATCCAAGTCTCCTGACTGCCTGCCAGATGGCTCTGGCGTGCACATCAGGATCGATAGAACACTAAGCGCGGCTAGCTGGCCGGTCACCAGCTGCCATGAATGCGCATGACTTAGTAACCTCGACAAGAGGAGGCAAGAGGAGACCCAGGCCCATACAGGGCTGTTGAGCCAAGAATTATTATTAAAACATAATAATCTAAACTAATATGTGTTCTCTGTTGTAGGGAATGGCTTTCCTTTTGTGCTGGATTTTGGTAACATTAATATGGGTTCCTAATTCTGATGCAGCTCCGAACAGGTCTACAGCGTGTAAATACGCAAGATATATTCTTACAATGGACTGCACGGATGTAAATTTGGAGGGTCTTCACAGCAATATGTATCCAGTCAATTCACCCACACTGCTAACTCTCATCCTTGAAAACACAGGTATTAAGACACTGGAACCTGAGGTATTCAGTCACTTAACAAAACTCACACGTCTCGATCTGAGTAGGAACCAATTACAGACTTTGGATTACCGTCTGTTTATAAACCTCACTGAATTGTGGAGTCTTGATATCACGAATAACAGGTTGATTTCTCTAACAGACGACAGGCTCTTTGCATCACAGCTCAAGCTTAAGTACTTAAAGTTATCCAGCAACAGTCTCATATCGCTAAATAGAGGAGTCCTCACTCCACTTGTCTCTCTCAAATACTTGTACCTGTCAGGCAATCCATTTGTCTGTGACTGCGAACTACGGGACACAATGTTGTGGTGTGAAAACAGAAATTTATCAACAAATGCTGTTTGTCATTACCCTAATGTTTACAACGGTTCTTCATGGCAGATACTCAGCGATCCTAAGATATGTGTCGAAAGCCGAACAGCTTCTAATGTGACATCTGTAATAACAGGAGTCGGTGTGATCTTACTGGTCTTGCTTGTTGTGTTGGGGATTTGTTGGTTCATTTTTAAGCCAGTGACAGCAAGGTCTGATCGCCGGCAAAGAGACGGATCACACGACAAAGGGTCCGAAGAGGACTAAATTACAAGAAATGTTACCTTTCCTCTTAAAATTCCGGTAACGTTTGCTTATAAAATTGGGATGTGTAATGTATAGATGATGAGGTGGGTCGGGCAATAAGCATAAATGGAGAGTAGAGAAATAGCACATTTATGTGCGTGTTGCATAAAACACGAATAGAATACATAATTTGGGTTACCTAGGCAAGGACGTGATAATATTAAAATTGACAACATACGTTCTACGAAGTGTGATGAACTTTCGGACTGCATAGAAGAGGAGACTCAATTGACTAGTTCAGCCACATTCGAATCTTCTAGAAGAACTTTCATTCATGGATTTGATTATTTAATTTAATTTGTTAAATGTATGCCAGTAAACGACACTGTCGAAGAAGAGCAGAACATTTTAATCGCCCATAAAGCGAAGACTACGCCAAATTCTTAAGTGTGTTCGACTCATATTTATGGGCGGCACTAATGAACTGCCCGTTGAAGATGTAATTCTCATTGAAGAATCAACGAAAATCTCTTCGTTTGTTATATGAACATTATTATTATTATTATGTTATTATTATCATTATCATCATATTCATCATCATCCCCAGATAAAAATGCAGTTTAAAAAAAACATAATGTTTCAAACGCCAGTATAAATTTAATGTTTCAATAACTCATGTTTATATAGAGCGATGGTGACCTTTGAAATTTGCACAGGTAAGCCCCCCCCCCTGACAAATACAAATACAGAAACTTTTATAACTGTGAAATTCTTAGTTACACTGTATCAACTAAAATCCTAATATGCTACCGAGAAATAACCTGCAATATTATTATGTGATTTTGGAGAAAGTAAAATAAAGTGATCGTGACCTAGTTTTATCATAATGCTTTCTTGGCATGTTACTGAATAAATTGGGATAAGCCGCTAAATAATCTCAGGATAACTCCTCATCCAGTCCTGACGCTTATCACGATCGCGTGTTTGGTCTCTCTGGGAACCTAATTCATTTTCGTCATCTCCTGATTCCTATCTTCTATCCCTTTCATACCAGTATCTTCTTTCCTTCCTTTACCTATATTCCTTTTCATTCCCTTTTATTTATCAGTCCTACCGTTATTCTTCTCCTGCTTCATCCCCTCTCTCTCTTACTATTACAACTCTTTTGTGAATGACATTCGAACATATTATTACCATATAATAACAATGAAACACTTCAGCCTGACTACATACTTTGTTACTTCAATCTTTACTCTGACGTCTGCGTCCTCGAACGTGTGCGCGTACGCACACAAGCGCGCAGCCACACACACACACACACACACACACACACACAATCTGGCTTTAACAATTATAGCGACAAACATGAAATAATATCAGGAAAAATAGGACTGATTCTCAGAAGTCAATCAGAACTAAATATCTTACAGCACATATCACGGTACAAAGTAAAACACATGTAGGTCGAATTCTACAAAGGTATTTCTGGAATCAGTTCGAGATAAAATGTATAAACATAAATGAAATTTATGTAACGCCAGAATATAAAATTGTAAAGAGAATAGTTTGCTCTTTGAACTGAGTGCATGTTACAGTCATTCACACGTGCACAGTGGCACAAAATTCGCGGAAAGAACCGACTGCGAGCAGCTCACTTAGGCCTATTCAAATTAAACTCACCATACAGCGCACACACGTAGGCCTCTGTGCAACACAAAATACCTTTTATTACACACTCTTGCCGGCAGTTACGATGGAAATGTTAAGGAATCATGAACGTCATAATTATGCCTTCAGTAGTTGACAGCCCCCTTTCCGGTACGTAATTCTAACACCTACTAGAACACCAATGAACTCTGTACTTCATGAGTAGTCTTCAATCTGAGGCCTGTTTCAGAAAAGCTATATTATTAGTCTCGAAATACATCTCATCCATTGCCACTTGCACCTGCTATTTCAAAAGGAAGTGACGTAAAAGTCTGAAACCAGGCAACATGAATGATATTTAATTACATAAATTAGAGTTATAGCGTTATGTACGCCTCTTCCTCCGTTTTAGCCATACCTTATTCTTTATCAGGAACTGACAGAATACAGTACGGCCCACATAATAGAAAGCACTGTGATACTGAACGTAAAAGCCACAAGTGATACAGATTTGCATTATGGAAGAATGGGGGCTGTAAGAAGCCCATTACTGTATTAAACGAGTGCCCGAAAGTGACAGAAAGTTTGTTTACACTTCCACATGCTTAGCGAATTTTTTTTACATATGTTGCATATCGCCATAAGTAACACTACATACAATTCATTACATACTTCAACATTCGGAATTCAACATGAAAGCTAGAGAGTATACGAGTAAGCGTAAATAAAACTGTACGATATATTTAGGACATTCCTGCAATAAGTTATACTTTCACAAACAATTCAGAAACCTATTTTCACGTGCCAAAAATGCTAATCCTCTGGAGATATTGCAGATAGAAATACTTTCTTAAAATTTTAAAACAATAAAAATTAAGTGTTCAGTGACCCGATATTGTGAAAGAACTGGATCTTCTTGCTCAAATTAAATGTTATCAAGACATGTTTAACCATCGTGAACCTGCGCAATTTTATAGGTACAAATAAATGGATATAAATACCGGGACATTCGAATTGCCGATGAGGGGTCATCGGTGTATGAAGTCAACTTTGTTTTGTTATTCAAAGGTTTCCTTTTGTTTTTCTGATGTAGAGATAAATTTATAAGAGATGAGCACGACATACTCACGTGTTAGAAATATTAACTTCTCTCCGCTTTAGATATCCTTTCTGCCTGGATGCAGTCCGATTTGATGGTAAATTGCAAGCGGAGTTTAAAATAATTAATTTGTAGACAAGCTACAATGGTTCTTATAACAAACAGCTGAACCGTACCTGGAACAAAAAAATTAGAACATCAGAAAAAGTTTACAACAGGCAAAAAATACCAGTGCTTCATGCAAGACTACCACCGAAGAGGAATTTTTAAGTGTTGAAACTCCGTGGTTATTTGTCTATCTTTATGGTTATAAGACGCAACTTAACGCAGGGGATGAGGCAGTTATTGCATATTGTAATACCGGGTTCTAGACTCTCTCAACATATTGGTGTTCGTGATTTGCTCAGTTGCTTCAAATGAAAGGCAGGACAACAATCATCAACAGACAAAGGTAGCTTCACAGGATTTTAGATTCTCTCGAAGTGACTGAGCAGGACACTTCCTTCTTTGGTGTGTCATCGTATATACTGGTACAAATTCACTAAACTTTCGAGACAAGCTACTGCTTTCATCTTCCACAGTCACACTCAAGACAGAGGCAATAGGTTCCTCCAGCACGCTGATCCATCTCTAACAGTCTACATGTTGTCTCATCCCAGATGACAGTGTCTTTCGATGGTAATTCCGCTCCCGAAACTTTGAGACCAATCATATATCATTTTCGCACGTTCCATAATCCTCAAATTTATGAGACGTCATTAGATACATTAATAAACATTCAAAGTCCACACTGATACCGTGAAAGTGAAAACAAACGAGTATGCAGCGTAGCCCACAGATGAACATTTACGAAGTTTCCACCAGTCCATTCATTACACAAATGTACGAGGTATGTACAGAATTCCAGACACGGTGTATTCATCCCTGAAGAGCTCCGAGGTAAACAATATCCATGCTTTATGGAAAACGGGGATTTAAATGCCTCTTTTTAAACTCATTTTTCAGAAATTCCATGATATCATATTCAAATTGACATACATATTAAAAACACGCAAAATCCCTAGAAAATAACTAAGCCACTATTAGGAAGTAATCCTTAACCTATTTTGAAATTACACAGACTCGTATATAACAGAAAACTGTACAAGTCTTCAAATATTTAATACCTAGCCGCTTTGGTAATAGGCTTAACATTTCTGATACAAGTAAAGCAAAACAAAAAAAAAGAGAACTTATTCCTCAGTTATTGGTAAGAATGCCGCCTAAGCGTTAACCAAGTTTTGAAACATCTCCATATACAGACATTATGAAAGTCGTGCCATTAAAATGTGAAATTTGTGACAAAGTTGAGCCTAAAAATAATAAATTTTGCAAATGATTGCTAAGTTTCTCTTTAAGGACATTACTTTCGCTTGTAGGACTATCGTCATCACATTAAACTGTTCACAACATTTTGTGCATTAAAAAGCGATTTCTCCACATCTCAACCTAATTTTACAATAATGGTTTAATCGATGGCAGCCAGTTAAGTATTACACAAGCTATGAAGATGTAACAATTTTTCAAAATTGTCAGCACTTCTTACTAACAACAATTTAAATCGCAAATAATTACAAACCCCAATTTTACAAATTAATTAATACATATGATTCATGCAAACGTACCGTTAGGCGCATTCTTATTTTTTGATTTGATAAGCATATGAGTATAAGTCTACATGTTAACCCACTCTAATATATGTCATATAAATTGAGAAATTAGTAACTCCAAGCAGCACGTCCGATTCAGTAGCAAAAATGTCACTCTGCTATTCAAGAAATTTCTCTACGTCTTACATTACGAACGCTCGCAGACAAGTTCAAAGTCCAACACTCGTACATATTGTATAATGTTTCCATATTGTCCTTTAATCTGTGCCCAGTGTTTCATCCCAACCCACGCTTTACATCCAGGTTTTCCTACCAAAGCTATACAGCCATTCTTGGTCTACTAAGTACTAGACATTTTGTAACTGGAACATGATGAAGTTACCCTGAGAACGTCTGTATTAATAATCTTAAAATTTGTGAAGAATGTATGAGAAATAAAAAATTGTGGGCGCACTGAAGCTAAATGTCTACGTGCATATACGTACCATGACAAAGTTATTAGCTTCACCCAGTATATTTATCATTTGCACTTTTCTTTCTCTATTAGAATATTCGTTGTGTTTATGTACGTATATGGCCGGTGTTTCAAAAATCATATATATTTACTACCGATTATCTATTCTGCTTTCATGAAGGAACCGAAGTTGACGTGCCTCAAAGTAGTGTGGCTTACTCTTAACAGATAAAGATACAATACCTTACCCATGATTCATAGGGTAACACAAAATTGTGGGGGCTCGCTTGACACTTGAGCAAAGCAAATTAATTCTGAAGTTGTACTGGAAATTTGAGAATGTGCGTGAATAGCAAAGATGGTGCAGACGTGATATTTCTCAACTTAGCCTTCAACATGACGTAATAAGTGCAAGAATTCGTGATAAATTTGAGACTGTGTGTGCTGTGCGAGACTTGTTCAAGCAACGATGCAGAAGGCTTCGTGCATCAACGAGAGCGAAATACTCTACTATAGTGTTACATCAACTCTGACAGTCACCGAAGAATCTGTAGGCAATTTGCTCGTGAGACTGATAGCAGCAGGTTAAGTTACACGCAACTGCTGAGGATGTTAGGGCAATACTTGATAACGGCCCTGAGCTCAAAGCCGAATTTTATGAATGGTTTCACAGCAATGTGGACGAGAATTCACAATTTATTGCGTTATTCTATGAGAGGAGGAGGCAACACTCAAACTCCGTGCTGCAGTAAATCGACATAACTGCGTTTACGTGTGTTCCGAAGACCAGAATATTCATGTAGAGAAAAGAGTGAATTTACCAGCACTTGCAGACTGTGGTGTATCATCCAAGATTATTGCAGGACTGTACAGTTACTGGATCTCAATACCTCACCGTGCTTGAGGTATCCATTGTCCTCGACATTCAACAATCGTAGGGGGTCAAAATTTTCTGCCAATACAACAAAGAACCTGATATTTCCATCTGATGTCGGGACTTCTCTTGAACACAATTTCCCAGAGCGGTGGTTATGCAGAATAGAAGTTTTGAGTATGTGGTATTTGAGATTCTCACATCGGTGTTGCTGAAGATTGAAGTTCTCTGGGACATTACGCCCTACCTGCTGTTAAACACTTACAAAAAGTAAGACGTAACATCCCAGAAGACAAACTTTCGAGTTGAGTACCCCATGTTTGCCTGATTGAACTCCATTTGTTTTTATGTGTGGCGTTACCTGAAGTGTTCAGTGTACAGTAAAATACTAGCAACACTTCACTTCACTTTCACTTACTGGGTCACCTACAGAATTAAGCGTATAGTACAAAACCCACAACATTCAAAGATTTAAGAAATGAAACTGAACCGTCCTGCACAGACATCCCGGATGATACCTCTGTGAACCTTTGTCACTCGGCTATTCCCCACTGTCACAAGTCCCTACAAATTAAAGGCTGTCATTCTGAATTACTGCGATCGTGTAACATGTGCCTCATATAACTATTTTCATACATGCGAATGGTCGATATTTCCTGAATCATGTGGTGGAAATTTCTTTCATTAAACTGTATACAATTTTTGAGACCTACTGTATATATGTATATATAGGCGTGTATATAACATATTTATGTATTATGTCAGCCACTAGCGCCCACTGTGTAAGGTGAAATGAAACAAAAATCCATTAAGGAAGCTAAGCATAAAGAATATACCGGATACTGCCGACTTTCCCTATAACGCCTAGTTGGCCAGGGAATTCATACGGGAGAAATCTTCCATCTGGGATGACTAAATGTAATATATTATTGTAAAAACTCTATAACTGTTTCATTTCATTTGCTGGAGATCATGAAATGATTTATTTAAGCAGAACCCACTTCTATTACTTATCTTCGTTGGTGTAATGGAAAAAGGCATTAACAGACTACCTCACGATGCAAAATGCAAGAAAATATCGGGTCTTACTGTCATTAGTGTGATTATTTCTTTAACACTTAGAACTTGTGATTTAAATTTCTTTACAGTGAAGCAAAGTTTGATCTCCTATATTCTTTGAAATACACAAAATAAAATTCTCCATAAATGTAAACTTTCATTGTTCCAAGCTTCCTACAAGGCAGATACTGAATTCTCCGTTCAAACCATCAGTATGCTTTTTAATCCTTTTCTACAAACTTTATCCGTATATTCGTCTTGTGGTACGCATTTAGTGAGTTACGACGGACATGCTAAGTGAGAACCCACATACTCCTTCATGTAATGTGTTCGTTATTTGCTGCGCTTTTAACAAAAATTTAAAAGAGGCTGGCAGTACTTCCTACGAGCCTCCAACATCAAATTTCATAAAAAAGAAGTGGACGCAGGGATGGACAAAATTAAGTTATTAGACACATCTTATGCTACAGACACGGCAAAAGAAAATTTGCTCTTAAAATTCGAGTACATAATTCTTCAACTGAAATTGGAAGATGCTATAGAATGGAAATGAATGTGGAAAAAACTAAGGTAATGAGAATCTCAAGGTAACCATCCCCAATAAAAATTATGATGGATCAAAAACAATTGGGGAATGTAGAATATTTCAATTATTTGGGTAGCCTGATAAAAATGATGCAAGATGTACACGTGAAACTAAATCCAGAATTGCCATGGCAAAAGCAGCATTCCACAACGAGAAGATCTTGTCACAAGCAAATTGGACTTAAATTTAAGGAAGAAACTAGTAAAGTGCTACAATTGGAGCATAGCTTTTTATTGTGCTGAAAGTGGACACTTCGGAAAACAGATCAGAAATACCTGGTTAGTTTTAAAATGTGGTGCTGGAGAAGAATAGAGAAGATCAGTTGGACCGATCGTGTGAGAAATTAAGTTTTACACAGAGTCAAGGAGGGGAAGAATATCCTATATACAATAAAAAGAAGAAAGGCTAACTGGATTGGTCACATCTTGCGTAGAAACTGCCTTCTAAAACATGTGATTGAAGGAAAGTTAGAAGGTAAGGACAGGAATGACGGAAAGACGAGGAAGAATGCGTAAGCAGCTACTGGATGACCTTATAAAAAGAGAAGATACTGGAAATTGAAAGAGGATGCATTAGTTTGCACCCTGTGGAAAACTCGCTTTGGAAGAGGCTACGGACCTGTCGTAAGGCAGACTAGAGAACGAATGAATGATATAATTCTTCATCCGTTCAATTAAACAGGCCTCTCAATAACATTTTTTCCGAACAATACTGTTTGATGCAACAAAACGTATCCTCAGATCAACAAGGATGTATTAAGGTGAAATAAATCCAACTCTGTCATTGTTATTAGTAGGTTGATTCTAAATATGGTAGCCAAATGTATGCATCACGCAAAAGTTTGAAGAAGTAAAATGAATTTTTCATGTATATGTGTGAGAAATAAGCATCTCTTAACCATTGCTGGCTGAATCCGAAATTGGAGACTGTGGGAAACAGTGAAGTGTGTGGGTATAACGTTTCGTTTTTCAGAAGAGATTTATCATTTAAACAAACGTATGGCTTCATAACAAGTGATATGTACCATCTCGTGCCTTGCATATGTAAAATCTGAGTAACAATAATTTTGCGCGTACAGCAAATTCTTAGCCCTCAATTTTGTGATCAAAATAAGCTTTATTTGTGCACGTAACCGAAAAATTTCCAAATTGTTGAGTTGCATAAGATCAAGATGAATAATTTCTTCCGGCATTAAGAAACAAAAATTGTGGGTATAATTTTCAAGTAAGTTCGCATCTCTTCTGGTTTAGCCTATTACTAGAATTATTCATCCGTAGCCCCAGATATGCAAATGGGACTTAGATTGGATCGGATTCCATGTCAACAGGAGACTCCATAATCAAATGTATAATTGTCACCTGCCCAAGAATCTAAATGGACCATGAAATGAGTTGGTTAGTTAATTTGTTTCTTAGTCCGATGTACATGGGCGTTACATACGTAACAGATACATAATATACTAGTTTACTTGATTAGTAGATTGCTTGGTTGAATAATGCGATAAAGCGTTCAAAGTTATTAGTAGCAAGTGAACTGAAACACATTTCATCTTAACGTATACTCACATGGTTGAATGGATTTAGAGAGAAGGAATGCCCACGTGCAGCAGCTTCTAAGGAAGATGGTGCAGCCAGTTACCACAGATATTACTTGAGGCTACCACTTCTGCATGAATTTGCTACCCAGTGACACGAATCATAAAATATTTACGTGCATTAGTGGAATTAATATCGATTTACTAGCACTTCTTCGGGTTACCACTTAATTACACGGACTGAGATAGCATGCATTATACACAGAGTTTAAAACAACTGTCCAGTGCGAAGTGAATTCAATTGGTCTCAGCATGCAATAAATGCGCAGGACTGAGAAGGCTGCCCGTATTCGTTACGGCACAATCCGTGAAACTTCCTCGAGAACACGTTACCTGCTATATCCATAAATGCCAAATTCTGTTTTAGCTAGACGTCGCACCTGCAGGCCCATATTCCTCACACAGCAACGTCATCACAAGAGCACATTCAGCAGTCTACAACATATTATATGGTCAAAAGAGTCTGAGAATTGCTTTTCTTTTGGTACAATTCGGAGGAGTTTTAGCATTTGTAGCCAACTTCCCTCCCTTAAGGAAATACATTATTCGTCTGAAATCAATATAATATCTGTATATTCCCGTTTTCAACTTTGAACCATTTGACCGACATTCAGGAATATTCTGGCTGAACGTTAAACCACTGTGGACCAAATCTGCCTGATTTTGTATGTCCTACATTCAGCAACAACAACGAGGACAGCGGCCGAATTTCAGATGTGAAAGTAAAACCGAATCCAGGGTGCTGAAATGTGTGATACAAGTTTTCGGAAAAAATGGAAGTTTCGTCCAGGTAATCCTTGGTATGATATAAAATAATAAAATGTTGAACGTGTAAATATTTCTTTAGCTTTGATTTGCTGGTGATAGTTTAATTCAGTACTTGAGCTAAGCACAGGCAATACGGGAATCACACAGACCTTAAACAGGAATGGCATCTGTTCTCTACGGCGCCGCTATGCGAACTGCATTTTTTCGTAAAACTCGATTTATTTCTGCATTACAACAGGTGGTCAGAAAACCATTGACACGGTGTGGTTCCACTGAACTTCTACATTCTGCGTAGCCTTAATAGGCCTGCGTACGTAATTACTTGTTATAAAGTTGTAGATACTTATTTTCTTAAAGACAGAGAGATACATACCCCATTTTTGTACCTATGCTGTATCCGCGTTTAGGCCCTTAAACAACGGGTCGGGTGGGATGGCACTCTTTCGTACTCGGGAGCTTTGGGTTCACATCTCTTCCTGAAGACCAACCATCATGCCTAAGATATTCTGTCGCTTCCCTCAGGAATTCCAAACAAATTGCGCGATGATATCTTCAATTCAGCCATAACCAAATCAATCCTTCCAAATCCAGTACCTTTTATATTTACTAATTACCCCACCATACACTTTACATGGTTTTATATACAAATATAATGCACCAAATACAGTTCAAAACTAAAAGAAGCTGATGCCTTAGCACCATAATGCCCTACTGAATTGATTGCTACTTCAGAAAATGCAATGTTTCCACATCTACTTCCTTAAGATTTCTATTCAGCTTATTTTATTACTCAATTACCATTTTATGCGAGTATTCAAGATGGTCTGGTGAAACGGGGTCCATACTGGTCGTTAAACGAAACACACTCACGCCCGTTCTTCTCCATGAACGACGACAAACTGGGTAGTTATACTTTTAAACAAGTTAGACCTTCTTTTTCAAAGTTTAATAGACCGAAACAATAGGCTTGGGCGTCTTCTTTCCCACCGGACCTTCAACGTTGTTCAGCAATCTACTGTTGAGAGATTAACAATAAAAGTGTCTTATGTAACACACCAGCAGGTAAGGCAATGAATTGGTTAAAAAATTGTTAAGTGTAGTTGGCGAAAAATGTACTTATTAATTTCACACTTGGTAAGAAAACAATAAACGAATGATAGTTTAGCACACTTTCTCAACGCTTAAAGACACACGATTAGATAAAACCATATACTTATTACCTCTTCCCCTATTTCAGCACTATTAGTGACTTCATTACAACCACTCACTTTTATAGAAAGTACTTAAATTACATAACATTAACAAATACTAAGAACAAATAATACTTACTTTTGAAAAATTGGCCTCCTCAAAGTATACTCTATAATTTATAAAATTATCCTGCATATCAATATCAAACATTTTTCAGCAGTATAAAATAAATAAAGGCCTATATATTTATATACATATTCTTTTCATGAGCCAACAGTGAAAGGCTCCGTCAATGAATTATTTATCTAAGTATGACGCAGAAAGCGCAAATATGTCCGGCCAGAGTGCGACATTCCAGATCAAATCAAGTTGTTAAACTGTATTCACAACGACGACACATTCTCACACACTTCGTGCACCCCTGTCATCTGTTTACTTGCAAAGGCATGTATCAATATTCATAGTTCTCAAAAGGAAAAAAGAAAAGCTCTAGTCTTTCAGTATACTAACAACCGATAGATTACAAATGTCAGTACAGCCTGCTTACAAAACATCATTATATCAAATACGCTTGGGAAAAAGGGTATTGCCCAACAACGTTTTGGTGTGAAAATACTAGTGTTATTTAAAATCGTTAGGGACTGAAATCTGTAACCTATAATAGGTCTATTTGGGCAAAATATTCTTTGGAACAGGAAACAAAAACCAGCTGTATACAAAGTTGCCTATGAAGATTCTTGGAAAGCAAGAAGAACAAAAAAGAACATGAATATATTTTGAAGGTGAAACTTGGATACAGCTGGCTCACAGCCAAGACCGGTGTGGGTATTCGTAAGAGCAGTGTTGAACGTTCTGTTTCTACTAAAACAGAATGATTGACTTAGTGTAATTAGTTACATTTTAGGTAATTTAACGGAGTGCTGTTTTTTTCCGGGTAGAGTGATGAATGGAATTATTGGATGTTCTTGTTGAAGTGAACTGGAACTAACTGGTGTAGGATCAAAAGTCGTACTTGTTTTAAGAGAGGTCTACATTCTGGATATTTGCTTGAAGTTGTATAAGGAATGTGTCATGACAGACTATGCAGATTCTCCTGTTTTATTCCGACTGCGAAATTCCGAGTTCTTCCAGGCGAAAACCGGTATAATACTCTGTAGTAACCAAGCACCCGTCTGTTATGCTCACAATCATGTGTCGTGCATTCGGCAACAGGATGTAAACAGCGTATGCACTTCATATAGGTTAGTTAAAATGAGGCACATATAAATAACCCACCAAAAAATCCACACAAAGGTAAAGGTAACGCCATCCCTCCTCTCAATTTAGCACCTCTCCCTGAAGACGCATGGGGAAATGGTTTTATAGCTCATGCTCTTGACTCTTTTCCGCTGGGGGAAGACCCTCCCATACTCATTTGGTAGGACGTTGGGAAGGTTTCGTTGTCTGAGTGGAAGTGGTTGCAAAGAGAAAAAAAAATTGCTTCTAACGGAAGTCAAACTCTTGATCGTTCAACCATCAGTCTAGGCACTGTACCGCATGAGCTACATCGACTTATTAGCGCTGAACATCTACAAATTACAGAGAGTTAAATGCTATGCAACTGCATCCAGTATTCACTGTGTGCAGGTTGTTACAAATGTGCCGCTCTTGCACTCGTACTACGATCTTGATTTCAGCGGGCTCCGCAGGGCCGTATTGCTTGAAACTTATGGAGCAGAGCGATCCAGTCTACAGCAAACCGTCCGGAACTGTTAGTATTGCCTCTGAGAATTTCAACTTTCCGTTCCATTTTCAGGATATCGCGTGACCAGACAGCAACATTCAGAAATACGAAATTACATACTAAATGTAACCAAGAGACCGTGTCAGTGACTAGCTTCAGGAATGACGGAAATTATTCTAAATGGATGCTAGCATACATTTAAGCTCTGTTCAGCTTTGGTTAAATGGTTTATTTTTATTTACCGGTCATTAATCGAGGGTTTCAGTGAAAGGAATAAGTCTAACTGTCCTATTAGACACATAGTGTTACAAATCGTGTGCTGTTAATGTCATATTTAGGTAATGTAACTCTATAGTGCAGCCGATCCCAGTGGCCGCGCGACTAAGGCGTGGGTCTTCGTTCGCTTACTGGGATTGTGGGTTCGAATCCCGCCTAGGGCAGGATGTCTGTCTCTTGTGAGTGTTGTGTATTGTCAGGTAGAAGTCTCTGCAACGAGCTGGTCCCTCGTCCAGAGGAGTCCTGCCGAGTGTGGTGTGTCTAAAAAGTGTGATCGTGAAGCCTTGAAAAATGAGGCGGCCTAGGCCCCCAAGGGTCTGTCGAGCCATTGGAAAACAAAAAAAAAACTCTATAGTGTAAGAATAACACGCACTTTAGCTTATAAGTCAGCGTGCCACCCTCGCGCGCACGTGCTCCCACAACTAGATTCTATTCGACTAAGTTTTCTTGACTGCTCGTAATTATAAACAATTCCCGATATTAGTATTGTTATTATTAATATCATCACTACTCTTGTTGCAACTTTTTAAATCTTGGCCTAACACACATTTGGCATAATTTTAAAACGTGTAGTACATCACCTCAAAATTTCGCACCGTCGGTATTTGTCAATGACGCACAAAATGTCGACCAAACCTCTCGCTGTTCTTGCCACAGTGACACAGTTTCAACTGCCCATCAGTCACCGCAATCAAACCAACAAACAAACAATTTGTTTTTTCAGATGCACCGACAAAACGCAGCTCAACAACAGTCGTATATTTCTCATCTTAGTGACCAGGGTACGGGGCGGAAGACCGAAAAATCGTGTTCGATTTCCCGACGTAAAACGGATTATTCTCTTCTCCAAGATATCCAGCCCAGTTCTGCTTCGAAACCGGAATCCGTTCCGTAGGAAGAGGGAATCTTTTCGCTGAGGGTAAAGCGGCCGAGGCGTGAAGAGTCTCATTTTAACTTAGTGCTAAGGTTATGAATGAACGGAGCCATACCTCTACTCCCCTATAGGACTTCATGAAGTACACATGTCTAACACCACTTTATTATTACTACATAACAACGTGGATTGTGTGGCACTGGTACCGCTCCCATCTAAGAATTTCGTTAGTCCGCCATGTTGCTGTTACTGCTTATAGGAAATTAAGAGGAAATTGAAATATGCAAGAACATGGTGCCCCCCGGGATAACGTTCATGCCAGACTTCTCAAAAATAAAACGGGAAGAACATTAACGCATGGGGACTAACGTATGGGGACAAACGGACATACACACGGACACCATGGTGATCTCACAAGCCCTCTTTTCCAAGTGAAAGTAAAAAGGCAAGTAATGCAATGGATTAATTTGTGGAAGGAAAGCTCAAATAGGGACTGTATAAGTCACTTGTTAATTGTTATATTGATCAGTCTGATCAGGTTTGGATCGGCTGCATAGGTTTGTGCGATGGCTCAAAGGATGTGCCCAGTCAGGGAATGGCCTAAAGAAAACTTGATCAGATTCTTATATCTCGTGAGACACTTCATTATTGATTGTGATTCTGCACACAGAAAGTGCTGATTAGAAGGCAGTAACATGGAGGAAATTAGAACGCCACACGCCAGTGTCAACGTATTTATCCTGATAAAAGGTAAGCTGTATCGAGGCGCTGATGGCAGAAGATGCACGTAATGAAGTTTCGATAATGGAAAAGTAGATTTTTCTGAATTTTTATGCCTGTTGGTTTACGGTCAGACATGAAGACACTTGTACAAAGAAACGCAGGTATTTAAATAATACAATTTTTTTAATATGGCTCGACAGCCCTTGTGAACAAAGGCCCCCTCCATGAGGTTTCGCGATCCTTCTCATTTAGACACACCACACTCGGTAGGACTCCTCTGGACGAGTGACTAGCCCGTCGCAAAGACCTCTACCTGACAACACACAACACTCACAAGAGACAGACACAATGCCTTTGGCGGGATTCAAACCCGCAAACTCAGCAAGCGAGAGGTCGTAGCCCACGCCTTAGACCGCGCGGCCACTGGGATCGGCTAAGTAATAATACACAACTTACTAATTACACTTGTGTCAAGATTATTGCAGATAGAATTAGTGTGATTAGATAAGGGCAAACTGGAGTGGATACAACCTCCAACACAAATGAGAAACAGAGATGTCTCCTAGGGATAAAGGCGGCCTTTGATTCAGGGCTGACAATCTTGCCAAATTCATGTGCCGACTGTCTAGAAATTCTGGGAGCCTCAACCTCCTGGATCCCTAAGGGCCTGTTTAGGCCTGTACAGGGAGAGCTTTTAGATAAGAGAAGAATATAGCAATATTTGTTCAATGTGTAGGGGATAAAGACTTCGTGCCCTTGTATTGTAAAGAGTTTCCCGGTTGACCCAACTTCGCTAGCTCCCTTTTCTACAAAGAGGAGTTTTTCGGAATTCATGCACAGCCGCTCCCTGCGATCGTGTGCTGTTACATTCTTCGTACGGCAAGCTAAGGTTATCCGCCACATGCTGCGACTAGGCATAAGAACATCTGGTAAGTAGGTGCGTATGTTGTCGGAAAACCTTGGTGCTGGTTTGCACTGCATTAATTCACTGCAGGGAGTTTAAATTATGCTTGGCACTAGCATTTGAAAGGAATACGAACCAATGCATTTTAAGGTGAGAGCTACTGGAAGGACTGAGGGAATGTGTGTACCATTTGTGGTGTACAGCCCTTTGTCAGGGATCGGGTAACGACATTCTCTTAGCGCACGTGGCGCTTATGTGTTTAAGGAGATGCAAGGTGGTGTTAGGAGGTTTTTTCCTACAGCAGAAATGCGTGGGCACTGCATCAATATATGCATACATATATTAGATTCAGAAAATATTTTGAGTATACACCATTTTTGCTCTAAGCCATGTGCCATTATTTTAAGAGAGAGATTTCGAAAGGACAGTCACTGGCACAGTACAAATTGTATGCTTTACAAATGGCTGTGAAACATTCAAAGTTTCGTGATATAGGAGTGCATGCACTTCATAACAGTATAAACTTGATTATTTAAAGACTTACTGAGCACTACAATCACGAGCAATATCTAATTTCATCTTTCAAACGCAGTGTAGAATTAACGACACGAATCGGCCCTTACATAATGACTTCCTTAATTTGCACAGGAAAGTGCTCACACTAGGGGTTAGAATTCAGTGTCATAGGATTTCTTCCTATTGTCACGGTTATATAAAACGTGTCAGTCAATCCCGTTCTTCTCTGTACTCTGATCACAAGTCATGCCCTTCATTCTGACGTTTCTGTATTCCTCTGGTTCATCGTAAAATAAAGTTCTTCAGCTCTCATTATTCCTCCTGTCATGCATGTTAAAAGATTTTACCTACATAACTTTCTTCCTTGTTTCGTTGCATTTTCAAATAAATATTTTGTTGCGTCCTTTACTGCTACTTAGAGTATAGTTTCCCTTCCTGTGCTTTGATATTATTTACACTTGTGTTATTCCTGAAAGAAAGATATAAGCCGTGTCTTCATAAAGATACGACATTCTGGGGCCTACAGAGTACCTAAATTGTATGCTATTCTGAAAATTTTCTCTTTACAAAAGCAAATTGAGACGGTAATGACTCCCAGCATTTTCATGCTCATTAATTACGAAGGGAAGCAAAAGATGAAAGGAAATTTAATTATACTTTTCGACTGATCACAAAGTAGGTGCATAAGTTACATATTATTTCTCTAATATAATCACCTTGATTTTCGATGCATAAGGTACATTGACCCCACTCATAGCAAATTCCATCCTTTTAACAACTTTGGATAAATGGATAGGTTCAAATGTTACTTAACGATGCGTAATCAAATGAAGCGCTTACTTAGCTTCGTATAAGATGACATGATGGTTATGAACGATGAATTCTAAAACGTAATACCAGGCATCCCTATGTAGTAGTTGGTATTTCTGCTTCGTACTTGGGAGGTTCCTTGTTCGATTCTCAGAAAGAACTCCGATATCTCATTAAGGATATCTGTACTTTATGTTAGCCCTCGAGGCAAACGACGGAAATGTTCACGGCCAGTACCTTCCCATTTAGAATAAGTCCGCCATTTGGATCTACGAACTTATGACGCTAAACGTTATTAAGTGAATGAAAGCAATTAATCTGGAGAAGAACTGATTACACCCTAATACAGACTCTACGATCAGAGAGACTAATTGACTCAAGAAAAACACAAATATCACCCGCACTTGACAGGAGCTCTTCGTAAGAAATTGGAACAGGGCGCATCAAAAACAAACGATCACTTGGCCAGACGTAGACATTGACTCCACATGGGCGAAATGGAAAAGCTACAGTTTACGTAGGCATATGTTCCTTTCTGTCCGTTGTACATTCTTTCAGACTCAGTGCCTACCGTACGGAGCTTCTCATTATTCTGTGCCAAGGTCGTTCTATCTATCAGAAGACTACCGAAGCGAAAAAACACGTAGAAATGGTTGGAAAGAGGTCTCGCTCCAATGAAAACAAACGACATTTCGATGGTATTCAGTCCGTTTGGCAAAAACAACTTGCCAACAAGGCAGAAGTGAAAAGAATATTTCTGTTCTTGCATTAAAAAGATGTGAATACATGAGAGTTTTTTTTAAAAAGAGAGAGCTTTATACTACTTTCATTACATACATAACATGACAACGAACAGTAGGTAAGCTGTGCCATATACCAGCTTCTGTACTACACAATCTTCGGGAACTCCTCCCTGTCGCACATGTGGCCATGACAATCATAGCATAGTAAGAGTAGTGAAAAAACATGAGAGTGCATCAAACAACCTACAACGATGTAGTAACAAGACTTTTTATCTTAGAAATTACAAGGGAAATCGAAAGGTAAAGGTGTCTTTCGTTCACTTTACAAGTAATGTCGCGAGAACTTCAAATGGTGGAGGATATAAATAAAATAAGCTGTGCGACATGTTTAACATGACTGCTTCTTTAAAAACACCAGAGAATTGCCATGAAATCTGATCCGATTTTGAGGGCAGAGTGCGTGAAAATTGGTAAAATATAAAGAACAGTAACAGTTCAGAATGACAAAGAATGTGTGAGCAAGAGTAGACTTTAGGATTGGGTGGAAGTACTTGAAGAGTGGCTAACGAGTGTTTCGGATGATCAGCCTTCCTAGCTTCCATAGATGATAATAAATTCTGAAGTTAAAGAATGAATCACCATCGTATCCGAGACAACTCAAGAATCATAAATGATGGAAATGCATATGATGAAATCATCAGTCACGGAAGGGAGCGGTGCAAGAAGGGCTTAAGTTCAAATTGAAGCCATCTTTTCTTCTAAGTTACTAACTTTTGGAACCATGATGGCAGAGGCTCTCTAATTCTCCAACTACGTAGGAGTGTCGCTTGGCCGAAAAAGTGTTCGGAGAGCTTCTGATAAGTAAGGCCAAGTTGCGAACAGCTAACGGAAAAACTATAACATATTTATATGCTCCGTGGTATTAGTACTGGTGATGGCAGCGGCGGCGGCGGCGGCGGCGGCGGCGGCGGCGGCGGCGGCGGCGGCGGCGGCGGCGGCGGTGGCGGCGGCGGTGGCGGTGGCGGTGGCGGTGGCGGTGGCGGTGGCGGTGCGGTGGCGGTGGCGGTGGCGGTGGCGGTGGCGGTGGCGGTGGCGGTGGGCGGCGGCGGCGGCGGCGGCGGCGGCGGCGGCGGCGGCGGCGGCGGCGGTGGCGGTGGCGGTGGCGGTGGCGGTGCGGTGGCGGTGGCGGTGGCGGTGGCGGTGGCGGTGGCGGTGGCGGTGGCGGTGGTGGTGGTGGTGGTGGTGGTGGTGGTGGTGGTGGTGGTGGTGTGTGGTAGTAGTAGTAGTAGTAGTAGTGGTGGTAGTGGTAGTAGTAGTAGTAGTAGTAGTAGTAGT
The DNA here is from genome assembly GCA_021186555.1 of Reticulitermes speratus. Taxonomy (NCBI): domain Eukaryota; kingdom Metazoa; phylum Arthropoda; class Insecta; order Blattodea; family Rhinotermitidae; genus Reticulitermes; species Reticulitermes speratus. The sequence goes on from JAJKFL010000001.1 coordinate 17,250,206, forward strand.
AGTAGTAGTAGTAGTGGTAGTGGTAGTGGTAGTAGTAGTAGTAGTAGTAGTAGTAGTAGTAGTAGTAGTAGTAGTAGTAGTAGTAGTAGTAGTAGTAGTAGTAGTAGTAGTAGTAGTAAAGACCATGTTGGAGGTATAGGATTATGAATATAAAGACGAATACAGACTTGAGATAAAAGTTGCAAACACATATACTCATAAACTCGTACGTACGTGTGTGTATGCATATGTACGATCACGAATGCATGGGGACCTACCTATGTATGTATATGCATATGCAGACATACTCCCTTTGTTGGTTCATGCAGTGTCTGTGACTGTAGAATTGAGAAGCACTTCAAATATTCATCACTGCCCCATATTGGAACAACGATTAAAATATGACATAAATACGCATCGCTTTGCTCAGACTCTTATCACTCAAAAAAAAGGAGATGGGTTATTACAATTTCATCATAATTTTAATTTCCCTGGTATGCAGTTGATACCAAATTATTCAGTCGAAAACATTCCAAACACTCGGACAACGGAATTAGGAAACCGATCTCTATATCATATAAGCGACGAATATTCTTCTAATTTATTTTTCATGTTTTTACCTCATACAGGCTTTTGAGTGAAAGGACGGAAGGAGTAGCAATGGTGCGAGATAAAACAGATGGAAAAATGCTACAGAATATGGAGTCCGTAATGAGATGGACATAGAACTGTTGGAATGATAGATCTGAACAACTACTCGGGATCGAAAAAGGAAATTTAGACCCTTTCGGCTAAGCAAGGATAGGAATGTTCCTAAGCGACCATCTTGATATGCCAAGCATGTTCGTATGTCTCGGACTGTATCTTCTACTTCCAATATTCTCGATTTTTCATTTATTACGCTAAACTTCAGTGTCTATTCACGTCCTCTTCCGCAGCATAAAGATATGAAAGAAAAAATATACACAATCTTCTTATAAAAACAAACGCAACAGATCACGTATGCCTTAGCTATTTGATGGGAATAAAATACAACATAATCTGGGTTTTAAACAGAACCAGAACATCGTTTGCACTCCTCATAAACACTGATTTTTCAGATATCGACGGCGGAAGTATTGAGACTACGGTTTGCTGAGCTGTGACACCGTCAATTCTGGCAGATATGTACAACTGTGGAGAGGCAAGATGCGTCCATCTTCTACTACACTGAATTGAGAATTCCAAAGCGATGGGTAAAGCGACAGGAGCTTGAAGTTGGTCACACCTTGCGCTAATATTAAAACAGCAAGGAACTTCACGACCATAGCTGTCTGGTAACCTTTCATGGAGCACTGCTTAAACACAAGTAGAATTTGTCAAGGATGATGTTTAATGCTTAAGTGCCAATAACTTTAGTATTAAAAACAGGCTCCATTTTCCCTCAGATTATGTTGGATGTTTCTTATGAATGTCGGAACAAACAGCATTTGTTTTCTACACAGCGTTAATGGATTGATGTTTGTAACAGATATGTACTAAGTTTTCTGTGGGGTAAGAAATAAATATGTAAATATCAGTTACGCAAACGTCAGGCTAAAAAGGGTAAGGATCGATATCTTGAAAATACACCATCAAAAATAAAGGGGCTGCAGGCTAGAAAGCTGAAAATATATTGATAAGATAAATAATAATTATTATTGATTATAATCAATAACATCAGGAATATACGTATTGTAGAGCTAGACAAACACAAGCCAGGCGTGATGAATCTATCCTAGTATTGTGATGGTCCGGAGTTCGATCCCAATTATTGCTAATAACATGAAAATAAAATGTAATAACAGGTCTGTAAATATAAGAGCCACTAACGCATGAAAACCCAAATAGAACCAACTACCGAACAGTCGAGTAAGCCGAAACCAAGTTAACCTCAGATAACAGAAAATGTCCAAAGTCATATTCTTATAATGTATCAACGACTGTCGCAGGCTCCAGAGCACGGATGTACAAACAGCATTTCTCAGGCCCCTTGGTGTCATCGGAATCACATGCGTGCCCGCGAGAACAGAAAAAGTTTCAGAAGTGTTCTAATTTTTCCGCAGATAATCGCAAATCGCGTGATGATTTGCTCTTCAGAATCCAATATTTCTGTCCATTACTACGACTTTTTAAATGTACACCATGAAGTACGTTAATATATCAAAGAAATTTTTGTGTTGCGGAAGTTCGAGTTAAACGCCACTTGCCATGAAAATAAGAAAAAATGTGGACTTTACGCAGCCATTATATTACTGAATGGATTATCTTATGCTTTTTTGGTATAACCTAATTTCAACTTAATACTTCTAACAAAGAGAATATGACAATAGACATCTCATAGTGAAGCATATGACCGTGCACCTTGTTGCAAATCCCATAGTTATAATTAGGGTTACTCGCCAATAAAGTGTATTTGTTGATTTGATTACTACTGGTTAGATTTATCTCATTTTGACCAATTCTTTTATTTTAGCCTCATTCTCATAATACCACAGGATTTCAGGATCTTGGGTACAAATAACGATTAAGTGACTTTTGGACGAAACCTGCAGTCGTGGTTCATCGAAGTTTAGGAAGTTGACTGATACCGTGATAAGTGGGTCACTGTCACCACGGCATGGCGCGTCCTCGGGTTGCGGATGTAGGAACGGCCTGTGGATATGGAAGGTAGCTGCGAATACATTGAATAAGCAATCGCAGACGGCCGACAAGGGGTGGTCCTCTAGCTTGGGGGTTGGGCGAGGTGCTAACAACTCCTCACGTAAAAACTTACGATGCTATGAAACATTTCACACGGCCTCGAACTTGGACTGATCCTTTGATGCTCAGGATGGGGAACGGTGGCGGGTGCTTGTGAATGCGGTAATGATCCTTCGGGTTCCATAAAATGCGGGGAATTTCTTGACTAGCTGAGGACCTGTTGGTTTCTCAAGCAGGATTCTGCTCCATGGAGTTAGTTCATTGATGTAAATGAAGGTGCTAAGCTGTTCGTGAACGAATTTCTTTTCACATTTTCTTACCGTATTCATACAGTGTCTGTTACAGTTTATAGGCTCATCCCTGCTGAACGTGAGCCTTACGAGCTTGGTGACTCATGTTAGAGGCTCACACGACATTAAGTCCCGAACTTGCAACATCGGGTCTCACTACAAAATTTAAACTGAAATCTTAGCTTTATAACGTAAAACGAACACAGGATAAAAGACAGGTTAATAATTAAGAGATGATGGATAAAATGCAATTAAAATTATGACAGTGAATGATACACCTGTCGGGTAACTCTATGATGAAACGAACTGAAAGACTGGAAGGTATGAAAGTGCGGGTTCCGGGACGGTAAATCGTTTAATTAGCGCGCAGGACAACAATTCGACTGAATGGCAATGCTATGGTTCGCAAATAATTACAATGTTGAGATAAACCACAGCACAGTTTGTTCGCTTATTCGTAAGGCTCAATTAACCAACTTCAAAATAGAAATGTTACGTTCATCCGTCTCTTTTTGACGGCCAGTCGCACAGTCACTGCAAGACAAAACTGTAATTAAATAAAGTACGTTGTACGCCGCTTATGGCTTGACCTAGTGCAGAAGGAAGGTAATTATTACACTGGAGAAAATCAGAGTGTAGGAGCAGACAGCTTTACTGATGCAACAGTATATAATAACTTATTACAGGGAGGCGGACTTATTTTTGAGGAAGTTGATACTCGCACGTCTAGTTAAAACATATCTGCTTTTTAAGAGAGAACAACCAAGAATCCTCCAACCACATATTTCTGTACTTTCCCAAAGTGATTTTTTTTCTGCGTCTCTAATTTACCCCTACGTGTTGACTTCCTCCAAGGCATGCACCAGATAAACAGTCTGCGGGGTAACCAATATGGAGCTTCTCATTCTGCAGTTTTTGACGTCCACTGTCCTGTCACTTCAGCTCTCTACTTAGTACAAAATATTCTCTCAGATTACATACTTTTAAATACTTCAATCCAACACCGTTTCCTCCACAGTGAGACACCAAATCTGCATACACTATGGGAGTATGTAGAATTATAGTATTATGTACGTAGATGTTAGGCAAGAGTAAGGAGAACTCCACAAATTCTGTAATGATATACACACTGACGGACGAGTCTGTAATCTGCGACCTTTCGAATTCGAAAAAGCGAATACCCGTGCAGTCTGCTTCAAAGTCAATGGAACTGAAGCTCTCTTATAGTAAACTGATGTTTTTAATAGAAGTAACAATTAGTCCAAAATAAATTTGTATTTCTAAAAGCCAGATAAATATTACGGGGATAATAGTATAAGAAGGAAACCATAAAATTCGTGATTGTAAAAATCAGACACGAATTTTAAAATGGCTTAATTCTTATAAATATAATTCTTCGAAACATGGCACTATGGGCGTGCCGATCTTTCCTTCGCTAATCGAATTCCAAAGAAATCACAGCACTCAGTGTCAACTGTTGGAAACTCATATGTTAATTTTAAATTATGTAACGGTACCTGATATCTGTATAAGGTCGCCGAACTTCGATATCGAGGGACCAGCTTTCGTGTTTCATGTATGGGAGATCACAATTTCACTTACCTGCCCCGAGGCCGACTATTCTACGGGAAGCACTTCACAGCTTTCCTCCGTCCAACTAGGCAACTGCCGGGTGTAGTATAACAGATTTTGTTATGATTACTTTTTCATTTTTTTAAATTAATTAATCATTACTCATCACATAATTCGACGTTATATCATCTAAGATCCTGAATGATCTCCACATACATATTCACTCATTCATTTAGAAATAAACAATAATAAGTGAGGTTTATCAGATTCATCCACTATCATCGGGAAAGCGGAAAGAGGCTTTACGTTATGTGGTGACAGCAAAGAATAAGGAAGAAAAGTCCTGACAAAAAATTACAAACTTTACCTTGCATAGACTACTAACAAGGTCTAAGGTGGTTCACTCTGTGATTGCAGTGCACAGACTTTACCAAGGAGTTTATACTTTCGAAATGTAGTAAGATTTCGCTGCACACGCAAAAACGTAATGTTATTAGCCCATAAGAGACGTATGGCCTTCCCTGAGCTCCTTTTCGCGGCATCCTAAACGGCTCGACAGCATTTTGTCACATATAATTTAACCTATTACACCAAAATTTGGTAATAAATTTGGAAATTTCAGATAGAACGTAATTTACGCCCTTGAGCAAAGAATGGTTTTCACTGCGCCGGTTTTTTACGAAACTCGCAGTAATGCAATAGTTTTTTTTTTTGTGGACGCCTTTCATAAGCAACTTTACTCAGATCGGAAAAAAAACATAAAACGGGAAACACTTCATTCACAGACCTGAATTTCTTTTACGGAACTCACATCTGCTCAACGATATTAGGTGGTTTCTTACATTGAACTTTCTCAAAGCGATAAAAAACACGGAAAGTATGGGCAGAGTTCCCTTCACATCCTCAAGTATAATATAAATGTCACTGCGTCAATTTTCATAAAAATTCGCACTTGCTCGACAACCTTGCCTAAAAAAAACTCCTATACCGAATTAAATAAAAATCCGACAAACCGTTCGGTCGCTGACATTGCATCACAGACGGTCGGACGGAAGCACGGACGTGGGACTCGACATTAGGAATTCTTTTTTGCACTTCTTAAAGTGCGCCTAAAAAATGTACTGACATTTCACGTGTCTCCCATTCCTTGGATAAGAACATAAATACAAAACGTTAACAAAATTGCAGTTAGGGAGAGGAGATAAAAATTATCTACATCAACATTCAGAACAAAACTAAGAAAAGTCTTAGCATAGAAAAAGTAAGTGACATCTGGCGTAATTCCAAAAGCAGGACGACCCCATTTTACTAAAGGCAGAGCGGCAGCATACAGAAGATTTTGGGAGAAATATATGAGTTGCCCCCACACAAAGGAAGACGAAGTTGGCAGGATTTTTAAAAATTATGGAATGTATGCATCGTGCATACGAAAACTTTTATAGTGCAGACGGAGAACTCCGTCACAATTGTCAAAGGGGGAGAAAAGTTATATAAACGATTCTTGTTCTTTTAATCCAATACAGATATATAAAGCAACTGAAGAGAACTGAATCTTAAATTTCATTGACAGATGCCATTCAGCATTAAATTACATATTCTTAGAAAACCTTTTTAACCTGTTAAGACTAGATCGATCAATTCAATTCTATCTTAAGTAATGTATAACATTATTTGTTTTACAAGTTTTCATAAGTAATATACATCGCAATGAGAAGACGTACGTGTAACTTTAATATCCAAAGTATATAAACATTATAATAACACAAATTATCCTTAAAAAGTGCAAGATTCAGTATTTTTATTTGCCTGAATCAAATCCCGTCATTAAGCATAGACGTGCATCAGTTTCTAACAATTCACAGAAACATATCTTCAGAATTCTTGTAACGAGAGCAACTCCGTTATTACAAGATAATAAGATTAATTTTATATTGAAAGGACGTTATGCGATATATCGATAAACTGTATCCGTATCGACATCGAATACATTCATCGATATCACAACGAAACAATTCATGGATACCAACTGACACCTGTAAATTATATTCACACACTAAATGGAAATGCTGAAATTAAAATTAAATGTACAACAAATAATTTATTCACATTAATCATATTTACAGCTCTGTTAACCCCTCTCCAGAATAGGGACCAGAAATTATTTCTAGGAACTACTGAATGAAGGTACGCAAGAAGTACTCCTATCTTTATACAGTAATCTACAGACGTGTGTGTATGAGTGAATGAGTGAGTGATGTATTATCTGCAGACTGTTACAGTTAATTTATCTTCGTAGGTGTTTTTAAAACTTCTGTATGTTTCATCACTCTCAGGAGGTGTGCTACTTCCCGTGTTCGACATTTGAGGACCTTTAATATTAAAAGCGAGGTTCTAAACTGCTAGCAAAGTGAAGATAAGCCGCTATTTGTAATTTGTTTTAAAACTTCTGTGATATTGGTGCTTACTTCTTTTATCATGTGGACATGAACTCTTTAACTTAAATCTTAAAAATATTCCGGAATTCTAAACTCTTCTATTCGGCAGGTATTTAATCTGTTTTTTCGGCACAGGTAAGACACTCTTATTTTACTCTTCGTCAAATCGTCCAGAACGACTCTGGGCCCCCCACTCAGCCTATGTTCAACGGGTACTGTGAACTTTCCTCCGAGTTTAAAGCAACCGCGACGCGAAGACGACCACATAGCTCCAACCAGTGAGGATGTTAAGAATGCGAAAAGCAATCACGTACTCCCTCATACGCATTTATGGCGTGATGCTCAAAAAAGCTTTACCTTTGCTGCTTTTATGAACTTACCACTTTTAAAACAAGTATTTTCATGTATTTCGTGACCAAAGCTACTAAAGTCTGTGCATACATTTTGTGTAAAAGTCTCTATATACTGGCCTGTTCAAAATTACGGCCCGCAGACAGTGAGACAGATAAACAGATAGACAGGCGGCTCGTACTGTAATTACTTTTCTGAAAGCGTTTCATAGCATTTAAAGCGAAACATTGGCTGAATTACATCACGGAACAACAAGCAATAATAACGAACTCGCCTACATTAGTTCATCTGTGACACTCCATCTGGGCCATACCTGCATCATTTCCCACGGGAATAAGTTAACCAGTGTCGTCCTACGCAATCAGATGCCCGAAATTTGACTCCCACGTCAATGCTGTAATACAGTTACTTCACTACGAATCGAAACAGAAGGCATAATCCTCCCGAAACCAGTCATCAGGCGAACTGCTGAAGAAAGGAAAGAAGACACAATTGCTCATTTAATTCTCCAATGCTTTTTTCGTCTTCTTCGAAACACTCATAGTCGAGGTTAGGCTGATTTTAAAGTCACACGAGCGTTCTTTCATCACTCGTGCATGTAAGCGACAACGACCACCAGACGGCAAGTCACCGAGATCAACAAAGCGGCCAGATGCATACGTGCGTAAGACGTCAAGAAATCGCCGGTCTGGTCTTCGCCTAACTCAAAATACAAGTCTTAAAGCGCAAAGTTACAGCGAAGTGTGGTGTTAATATTCCGTTTTGCTGCCATGTAAAATAATGCGTCTCGTTGGTTATGAAATGCAAAAGGTTCTAAACAAGTAAGTTTCTCCAGGTCACACAAATTAAACACGACAACGTTAAAAGCAGCTCATGTGTTCATTTGAGGTACAATTATTTTTCAACATAATTGCCGAGCTCATTGACGCATTTTTCCTATCTTGGCACGAGTTAAAAAATTCCATCGCTGTATAAATCAGGTTTTTGAAATCGCGACCATTTACGAGAAACCACTTCCACTTAATAATTTTAGTGGAACCGTCTATCACCGAAGTACTCGTATTTCCAAATTAGTTCCTCTACTCACCCAGCGTTCACATTTGTCACTGTTGCTCCGGGCCGACCGGTGCAATCATCATGGACGTCTGTTCGACAATTTTCGAACTCTCTGCGCCACGTTTATGAAACTGTGCCCTCTCAATATGCCCGGTAACCATAGGATGACAGGTTCGAAGGTTTCAGGGAAGATATGGTGGTTGGTAGTAGGGAAAGAAGGAAGTTATAGTTGTCCCTGTTCAAGCTTAGAAAGTGTATGGGGAAGCAGAGAAACAGATCCTCTCATTTTTTTAACCTCCTGCACCCTCTGAGTAGTGGTTAGGCACCTCGAAGAAGAGTAAAACTTTTTACCCCTTCCGGGAATCGAACAACGATTTCTCAGTTATTATCCCGTGTCAGCAGCTCTACAGAAGAATATAAATTATGTTGTTACAGAGGTGCGTGTATAATATCGCTCAGTATGGAGGAAACGTTAACAAGGTATATAAACCTAGAGTACACATACAGAAAATTCTAGGAATACATTTTTTTCAAATAAATGGAGTAGCGTTGTAGTTTTAAGCTTCCATACCCGTGTCAGTGGAGTTGTAACTGCTTCACAATTCAACACTCCCTTTTTCGATCCAAGTAGTCAGGTATAAAACACATCGAGTTGTGTTTACAAATGCAAGAAAGCATAAAAATCACTTTAAGCATACGTTAGAAAATTTTTGTATACGAATCTGTTGTGTTGTTTCAGTTTTCTTTTACGCAATTATTTGTTTTTAAAAAAGTGACCTGAACACCTAAAGTGTTTTAATTAACCCTTTAAAGGCTACAATTAATTTAATTATGATCTGTTTAAAAATTCAATTTCTACCTCACAGAGGGCGGTATATGTTTCCATTATAGAAGCCAATCAGTTAGCGCTGCGTAGAGAATACGCTCTGCTCACTCTGAAGATCATGTGAAGCACACAATTGCACGGCGTTTGCAAAATGCGCAGTTTTTAATGTCACAGTTATTTGGCATACGAATTAACTGCTGAGCTTTAAGGGGTAAAGAAAATTCGCCTAATTATCACTTAGTAAAGGCTCGTTATGTTCCACAGAGTAATAGTTCAGCACGCTATAGGACCTACAAGCTAAAACTATGGAATATTCCAGAAGCACTGATACTCGCATATTTATTTAATAAATTGCCCGTTTTTTATGATATCCAAAGGTTTATTACCCTCTTAGGAAAAGCTCACCAATGAACCAATCCTGAAACGGTATGCAAGTATCAATATCTCCATGAAGCTTATACTCGTTCTTTCCATCAAGCAAGTCCTTGCATTTTATGGTACTAGAACATCCAATACAGCGCTCACAAAAGACCAAGGATGAATCATATCTTGAGAAAGCTGGATGAATTTTGTTTTCCCCTACACTGTATGCGTAAGAATTATCTGAATGATGTCCTTGTTTGTGACCAGGTCTCCCAAGCGGTCTCACAGTCTCCGGGGATTGTTATAAATCACACATCTCCTACTCATTTCGTTACCTTGTTATGACCTCCTTCAAGAGGAAACCTATTGGTTGTCCCCTGCGTGCGGACGGAAGTGTTCCGTACGTCATTCCAGATACATGCTTTTTGTTTTTTTATATATCGATCAGGATCTTAGAGGCAGGGATACCCAAATGACATAACAAAACAGAAAATTACAGAAAAAGATTTGATACGTTACACCCGGCAAAATAAAAAAAAACCATATTCTAAGGATGATAAAATCAAAGAAAATGAGATTTTTGCTCACGGTAGACCACATGGGGATTAGTATACAAAATTCAGTCGGTAATCCAGCAAGGGAGAAATCACCCGAAACTCCTAGCTGTGCACAGTAAGACAATATGAAAGTAGCAATCAAGGAGATCCTCATTAAGCAATAATTGCTTAATGATTTGAAGCCTGCTTTCAGCAACAGAAATATTATTCGGGTGATTAAATCGAGGAAGGTGAGATAGGATGGGCTGGAGCACATACGGCGGAGAAAAGAAATGCATACAGGTTCTTCGAGAAAAACGTGATGAAAGTAAGCACTTGGAAGACTAGTTGTACGAAGATAAATGACATTTAAACTGACCTTAAAGAAATAGGATGAGGGGAGGGGGAGGGCTTTGACTGGATTTATCTCGCTTAGAATAGGGATAAGTGGCGGACTTTTGTGAAGGTAGTAATAAGTATTCGGTATCCATACATGCAGGGACGTTCTTAACTGACCGAGGACATATCTTCTCAAGAAGGATTCTGCTCCACAGTTAGTGAATACTCGTATAATGTCCAAATACATCTTACGATAAATAAAAAGAAGAAAGGCTAACTGGATTGGTCACATCTTGCGTAGATACTGCCTTCTAAAACACATGACTGAAGGAAAGTTATAAGGAAGGATAGAAATGACGGGAAGATGAGGGAGAAGACGTAAGCAGCTACTGGATGACCTTAAGGAAAAGAGAAGATACTGGAAATTGAAAGAGGAAGCACTAGATCGCACCCTGTGGAGAACTCGCCTTAGAAGAGGCTACGGACCTGTCGTAAGACAGACTGCAGAATGAATGAATATCTTACGAAAGAGGATGTGGTGGTAGTGACTGTATTACTCAACGAGTGATTGGAGGATCTCGGAGAGATGCTAATGATTATGTCCGTCTTCTGTGACATGACGTCTTGTAGTTTGGTACACAGGTGGCAAAGTTTCGGAGAAGCTTTCTGCCGCCGTCGTTATGGTAGTCCTCGAAAACGAGCCCTGCGGAAGTACGTAGGTACTATATACGGGCAGTACAGCATAGACTGTAGGAGCAGCGGATCAATGGGAGGGTTCCATGACAAAAGCCCACACGACGAAAGCCCACACGACGAAAGCCCACACGACAATTGCGCACTGATAAAACCCCACTGTCATGAATGCTCACAGGAAAAATACCCACACCGATAAATGCTCACACGGATATATGATCACACGGATGAATGCTCACACGGATTAATGCTCACAAGGATAATTGCTCACAAGGATAAATGCTCACACGGAGAAATGCTCACACGGGTGAATTGTCACACAGGAAAGTAATGGTAGTGTAATGACGGGGACGAGGTTGAAATATCGCGCTGACTGTAACAGAGACATAGCCTACACGCTAACCTAAGTTTGTGTCCAGTGGCCATTCCCTTCATATACAAAACAGAGACATAGCCTGAACGCTAACCTAAGTTTCTGTCCAGTGGCCATTCACTTAATATACAAAACAGAGACATAGCCTGAACGCTAACCTAAGTTTGTGTCAAGTGGCCATTCACTTAATATACAAAACAGAGACACAGCCTGAACGCTAACCTAAGTTTGTGTCCATTGGCCATTCACTTAATATACAAAACAGAGACATAGCCTACACGCTAACCTAAGTTTGTGTCCAGTGGCCATTCCCTTCATATACAGAACAGAGACATAGCCTGAACGCTAACCTAACTTTGTGTATCCAGTGGCCATTCACTTAATATACAAAACAGAGACATAGCCTGAACGCTAACCTAAGTTTGTGTCCAGTGGCCATTCCCTTCATATACAGAACAGAGACATAGCCTGAACGCTAACCTAACTTTGTGTATCCAGTGGCCATTCACTTAATATACAAAACAGAGACATAGCCTGAACGCTAACCTAAGTTTGTGTCCAGTGGCCATTCACTTAATATACAAAACAGAGACATAGCCTACACGCTAACCTAAGTTTGTGTCCAGTGGCCATTCCCTTCATATACAGAACAGAGACATAGCCTGAACGCTAACCTAACCTAATTCTTGTATGTGCGTACTTTCCTGTGTGACGATTCGCCCGTGTGAGCATTTGTCCGTGTGAGCATTTATCAATGTGAGCATTTAAACTTGTGAGCAATTATCCTTGTGAGCATTCATCCGTGTGAGCAATATCCGTGTGAGCATTTATCGGTGTGGGTATTTTTCCTGTGAGCATTCATGACTGTGGGGTTTTATCTGTGCGCAATTGTCGTGTGGGCTTTCGTCGTGTGCGCATTTATCCGGTCACCCAATGGGAGCTGTGGTAAATGAACAGTGGGCGGGCGGGGCTGCGAGAGGATTAAGCAGCTCAGGGCTAGAGGCAAGCCCCTGAGAACACGGCAATGAAACTTCGGATTCCGTAAAAGGAAATGAATTTCGTGAGCAGCTTCTGAAGAATTATGCATTTTAACGACGTTCTCAAGTAATTTCAAGACAGCAGGACACTATGTTCTTTCGAAATTTCGGAAAACGATTGCCCACTGACGCGGCGTCTTATTCCAGAAGAACGAGTCCTCAAAAGCACCGCCATGCAGGCCTAGACATAAAGTCTCGCATATACCTGTTTTGCTACACACTTTTCAACAAGTTGTAACAGCTTCGCTGCAATCCGACAAATTGAGTTCTACACCGTGAAGTTCGCCCTTAGACGTAATATATTTTTTTCGGGCTATTAAAATTTCATGGAAATTATGAATATGTTCTAACCATATTCTGATATTCCTGATCATAGATACAGAGAACGTGTATAAGCTGTCCTAACTGTTAGTCAGCAAATTCACATACATACATACATATATACATACATATACATAAATTACATACATACATACACACACACAAATACACAAATAACAACAAATAATTTTGTGCTTATACAGCGTTTTCCATTTTTTCATTACACGAAATAACTGAAACCAATTTAAAGAATATTTATCCAAAATACGAATCTCATATATTGGTTCCCTAATATTAGAATTTACATCGGGAAGTCCAAAAGAAATAATTTTAATTTACGATAAAAGTAATGTTAGCAACACTGAAGATATATCCACCTATTGATTCCATTAATTTTCCCAACTCCTGCTACCAAACAAGCTACCCTATTTCCAAAAAATGCCCGTAAGCTAGCAAAAAGACTTGGTCTTTCGGTTTAAAATTTCTGATGTCCTCGAATCAACTTCCTTCCGTTATTTTACTGCTGCAACTTGTCTGTCACGGGACATAGATTACATTGCGGTTATACGGTTCATTGTGAAAAAGAAAGATTTCTTACGAAGAATCTTCAAAACCAATACCAAATTCTGTTCACGTTCATGTCTCACACTGCGTTTGTGAAACAAAAATTCACCGCAGGTCGCAATGAAATCACGCATTGAAAAATTCCGTTAAAATTGACATGCTTCACAAACGTCTGGACTCAAAATGAAACAACTTTGGAAATGTTTCCTAACGTTTTTGTTCTTTTCATACGTTAAGGCACGTAACGTAACGGCATTCAGACTACCCGTTTAACACCTTAATCCGTGAGACATTAAAGGCAGCAGGACAGGAGCCGGAGGCACGAGAGACAGAACACAAAACACCGTGTCAAAGAACACAGTATTAGCCCTATGAATACTAACATCAACGTACATTTTAGTTAAAGATTTAGTTCGTACCTCATTGAGAACACAATGTGCTTCCACTATAAATGGCAGATATATATTTTCCAGGCAATGGTAAGCATGTAATAATTTGTAGCACACAAAATCTCAACAGAAATTAATGAAAAACAACCGTAGCTTTCGTCATTTCACGTGCTTTCCTTCCTTGTCTTTTTCAACGTACAACAACGTAATGGCTTGGGATTTTATCCCGCCTTTCTGTGAGTTTGTATTTAACTGTTACGTCGGCAGGAAAAGTTTTTAATTAGTTTCTATAGTGATCCGCCCAACCCTTATGTGAGGGGGAGGGGGGAGGAGACAGTCATTTTTATATTAGGCGTACCAAAAGCAATTCAAGAGAGAAAACTGCGTGGAACGACCGCTTCCAGCAACCGTGGTATGCACACCAACGTTGGCATGGAAATAGAAAAGTCTCAATTTCTCTATTTTACTGAAGTTCACAAAATTATTTCGACCCGTATTGAAATCAACTCGCTTATCACTGGATTAACATGGCGTGAAATATGTCGGAGCTTCCAGCCGCACCGTATTAACCTGATAAGCAAATATTATCAACGTGCTAGAGACTGGGCAGATGATAGGTTGCGGTGTCATCCGTTTCGAATTTGTGCCGCAGAAGAGTTAGTCTGTCTGGAATGCCTTGTGGTTATGGACGTTCAATCCACACAGTCCAAAAATATATACAACGAGGCAATGATCGTGTGCTGCAAATTCTTTCCCACTTCAGTAGAAAGACAATGATGTCTTGTTTGTAGCAACACGATCCCCGAACTTAACAAAGCAGTTCTCAAGTTAACGTATTCTCTTTTGCTGATAATGCGTTGTGTAACTTCAATGTTCAATGGAGGAACTGGTATATCAGACGTCTATTGGAGTGCATCCAATTCCTTCTTTGCTGCCTCCGAAATGGCGCTAATACGAGTAAATTACCAATGACCACGATGTCATCCCAGAAGAGAGTAATATTCATCAACAGTGCAAAATCCTCTGATCACGTATTAATAATTACTAAGAAGCGATGTCCTGGGCTATCACGTTATTTCCCCATTCATTGAATCATCATTCTGTAGTCTGTCTTACGAAGGCCCATAAACTCTTCCAAAGCGAGTTCTCCATAGAGTGCGCTCTAGTGCTTCCTCTTTCAATTTCCAGTACCCTTTTCTTCCTTAAGGTCATTCAGTAGCTGCTTACGTCTTCTAACTCGTCGTATCACATCTATCCTTCCTTCTATCTTTCCTTCAACAACGTGCTTTAGAAGGCAGTTACTATGCAAGATGTGACCTATCCAGTTAGCCTTCCTTCGTTATATTGTTTGTAGGATATTCCTTTCCTCTTTAACTCCTTGTAATACTTCTTCATTTCTCACACGATCGGTCCAACTGATCTTCTCCCTCCTTCTCCAGCACCACATTTCAAAACTTTCCAGGTATTTCTGATCTACTTCTCAAAGTCTCCAAGTTTCAGCACCATACAAAGTTATGCTCCAATTGTAGCACCAGTTTCTTCCTCAAATTTAAGTCCATTTGCTGGTGAAAAGACCCTTCTTCTTGTTGAATGTTGTTTTTGCCATGGAAATCCTGGATTTAATTTCACGTGTACATGTTGCATCATTTGTCATAATGCTACTCAAACAGTTGAAATATTCCACATTCTCCGGCTCCTCCATGTACAAACAAAACATTTATCGTAATAATTCCTCCCTGTTTTCCTACCTAACATGTTTCGATGACGTCACTCAGCCCAAAAACCACGTCATGGCTTTGCCAATCCGCATGTTTCATCTCACAGACCATTTAACAGGTGTCGCTAGTATCTGGCATGGATGATGTACTTGGACAGTTGTCACGGAAATCAACTTCATTTATAACATAAAATAATTATAAAATGAAACTGGGGTGGATATTTATACCATTTCTGAAAAATTAACAAGTGTGCGTGACGTTCTGTGCAGGCCTCAGTGGGGTACATAAATTTCACTGTAAGTGTTCCTAGAACACAATTAACAATGCAGAAGAAAATTACGTTTTCTTCGAAACATAAGATTCTAGTACTACTGTATATTAAGTACTGTATCAGGCCAGGGTACGTAGTTCAAACCTCAGACGGAGCTTCCAAACTTAGAGGATATAAATTGGTAATTTAGGCTATTTTCTGGTTTATATTACATCAACTAGCCGATCCCAGTGGTCGTGCGGTCTAAGGCGTGGTCTCGGCCGCTCGTTTACTAGGATCGTGGGTTCGAATTCCAGCGGGGGCATTGATGTCTGTCTCTTGTGAGTGTTGTGTGATGTCAGGTAGAGGTCTCTGCGACGAGCTGGTCCCTCGTCCAGAGGAGTCCTACCGACTGTGGGTGTCTAAAAGTGTGTGACCATGAAACCTCGACGAAACGAGGAGGCCCAGGCCCATATAGGGCTGTCGAGCCATACAAAAAAGAAATTACATTAACTAAATAAACTGGTGCTGCGCAGAATTTAGGAAGCGCGGAAAGAGTTGGCAATTCATATCTCCATGCGCTGTCCGCATTGAAGGCTTATGGGTAGAGGGCTGACAAACGTCACTTCCATTAAAAGTGGTAAAACCCTTTATCTTGTTCTAGCGGTAGGTAATATCCCAGTAAGGCAATCTTAGCACAAGAATCTATCTTCGGACAAGACTATTCACAGCGATTAACTCCTTCTTGACAAAGGGGGAGTGGAGAAAACCATTCCAGAAATATTTCAAGGATTGTGAGGGTTTTGGGGTTCGCAATGGACATTACGGACACAGGCATCACATTTGATTCTTGGTCCTCTCTGTCCTTCGCCTATTGCGTTAAGCCATCAACAACATTCATTCAACTTCTTTATTCTCAGACGCTTGACCCGTGAAGACGGGACCGATACGTTTTCCCGAAATTTAGGTAAATAATTACCACACGACACCGCGTAAAATCTCAGAAGAGCTCAGATCTCATCAACATTCATTTTCGCCGACCAATATAATTTCCTTATTTGCAATTAACTTTAGTGAATCTCCTTTAAGCAACTGCAAGGATCTTGTTAATTAACCTAAACAAACGCTAAGCTCTATTATGATTATAGGCATAGAGTTTTTGGCTATACGAGAGTAGAGTAAGCTTGACACTTCATCGCAAAAATTCCCTTTTGAGAAAAATTTCGCGTGATCCGACGGCAGTAGTGCAAATCAATATCAGGGAGCAGTGGCAACAAAAAGTGGACACATTCTGGCTAAGTGTTGCCTTCAACATTAATTAGGGTTACGAAGAATACAATAAAGCGTGCAACAAATAAACGTCACAACCAAAGGAGGATGCTAAATATCAAACAATGCGATTCGAAAGCCTTCGTGTTCAGATATGGAACGTATTACTTCCGATAGAGTTAGCTAGAACATAAAACCCCATTTTGCTGGTGCTCGTGTTGCAAGTTCCGTCATTTCACACATTACGTATTCTAAACTTTTAATGGTCACAGTAAGTACGCCTAAATAGCCCTATTTATAGGGCAACATTCAGAATGTTGATGTAAGTCCGAAGTTTGGCAGTACTTAAACACCTTCGACAAAACCTTCAGAATGTTGTTGTAAGTCCGAAGTTTGGCAGTACTTAAACACCTTCGACAAAACCTTCAGAATGTTGATGGAAGTCCGAAGTTTGGCAGTACTTAAACACCTTCGACAAAACCTTCAGAATGTTGATGGAAGTCCGAAGTTTGGCAGTACTTAAACACCTTCGACAAAACCTTCAGAAAGTGCATACTTGGCCATACAATACTGACGCTGTCAGGGCAGTAAAAATGCACAGTACTACCTTATTATTTATAATATCCATAGTATAGTAAATGGATACCAAAGTTTCGGAGGAAAACATTGTCCGTATCTACTCTGCAGATGCAAGTAGCCCCAACCGCAAGTACTCAGTGCCAAAGGGTCCATATCTACTCTGCAGTTGTAAGCAGCCCAAAACGCTGGTACTCAATACCAAAGTGTCCATATCTACTCTGCAGTTGTAAGCAGCCCAAAACGCTGGTAGTCAGTACCAAAGTGTCCATATCTACTATGCAGTTATAACCAACCCAAAACGCTGGTACTCAATACCAAAGTGTCCATATCTACTCTGCAGTTGTAAGCAGCCCAAAACGCTGGTAGTCAGTACCAAAGTGTCCTTATCTATTCTGCAGTTGTAAGCAACCCAAAACGCTGGTACTCAATACCAAAGTGTCCACATCTACTCTGCAGTTGTAAGCAGCCCAAAACGCTGGTAGCCAGTACCAAAGTGTCCTTATCTACTCTGCAGTTGTAAGCAACCCAAAACGCTGGTAATCAATACCAAAGTGTCCATATCTACTATGCAGTTGTAACCAAACCAAAACGCTGGTACTCAATACCAAAGTGTCCATATCTACTCTGCAGTTGTAAGCAGCCCAAAACGCTGGTAGTCAGTACCAAAGTGTCCTTATCTATTCTGCAGATGTAAGCAGCCCAAAACGCTGGTACTCGGTACCAAAGTGCATATGGCATAACCAAGAAAACCGCAATACAAATCTTATTCAGTCGTTTACCCAGCTTGACACGCGAATATGTAATTGTACACGTATATCAGTAGCTAATAATGGGAGTCGAGGTAAAGCGTCATTTAACTAGATCTCGACACAAGACGTACATAAGCGAACAGGTTTACTCTGCGGCCACATTGTTTCCAGTGCATACAATGTCAAGTGAATACCATCACCATTATGTATGTTAAAATAGTGGCTAAGAGAATGGTTCTAAGAGCCGGACCGAGATGTGAACTCTGGCCATTCTTTATCAGTAACTTTTTGACAGAGGTATTACGTATTTCCATTCAGCTTCAAATGTCTCATTACCCAAGATAAGAAAGATAAATCCAAAGCATTATGCACTCATAATCCTATTTTCAGGGCATATTGTCCTGTTTCTACATTCAGATATCTGAGTTTGGGTAAATAATGTAGAGTGCAATGTGTTAGTGAGTCTCTTGTTACCGCGACGTGGTGTGGCCTTAGACGGCAAAAGGTTTAAATGACGTCCAGTTGCGGATGACAGTTGCATCTAGTACACCTACATGTAAAACTTTTACATTTGTACTTCCTGCTTCTCTGTTTTCTCTTTTATACGGCGTACCGAACAGATTAACAGAAAAACACAGGATCAAGTTCGCTCCTTACTATTAGTAAAACAAAAGACAGCCACAACTGTTAAAGCCTGCATTTTTTGGATGCATTATGATTCCTTATCATTTACTGCATAATAATACTTCAGTTTCTTTAAATCAATGTTATTTGTTCTTCAAAGATTTAGGTGCTCTACAGTAATTGTGATACTGACAGGAAAGGAAGCATATCCAGAACAAAAACAGAGGTGGTTCTTGTACTATTGAATAAGCAATCCCGTACAGCTGCAAAGGATGGTTCTACATCTTGGATTTTGGGCAGGGGACTTGTGATACGTCATCGCATAACATCAGCATATTAACAAACGTCACAACTGGTCTGGGAATGGGATAGATTACTTGGGAGGCTGGGAGTAAGAGACAAATAGGCCTACTTCAAATTTGGAACGTCGTAGCTGTACTAGGAGTCTCTGTGGGATATATTCATTTGTATCACAAATGGGGACATGAGAAATGCATATAGAAATTCACCTGGAAATCTGAAATTGAAAGAGACCGCTTTGGAGACATAAACGCGGATAGGGAAATAATAATAAACTAGCTTTTAAATATACAAATTTGCAGAACGGACTGATTTATATCTAAGTGGCAAGCTCTTGTGAAGATGACAATGAACAGAAAGTGGGTTTAACAATTCAATTCAATTCAATTCAGACCGTTATCAATCATGTGCTGCAGAACGCCTATAAAGCCAGTTACACAGAGAGCACAGGAACATAAGACAAATATATCAACTAACAACCCACAAACATAAACACATAGAAAAGAGATAAGAACAACAAAGTACACCAAGTAATAAACAGCACGAATTATACTGAAATTGTTGAAGTAAGAAATATTTAAGAGAGATACTTTGTTCCTGAATATATTGGTAGTACAATAGAGTTCAATTCACCTCAAATCAATTCCGTTTATTGACATGTAGGCTTACAGCGCAGGACCAGTTACAAAACCAACACAGGCATAAATGAATACACAATTGCACAGATACAGAAAATGTACATGACAAACATAAGCCAAGCAGAATAAATTTAAGGTGAGTGTGAACTCTGCCTCAACAAAATAATGAAATAATAACGGTAATTATTATTATTATTATTATTATTATTATTCTATACCTTATTTTTTCGCCTCTAACAGGACCATATTGCCGATCCCAGTGGCCGTGCGGTCTAAGGCGTGGGTCTTCGGCCGCTCGCTTACTGGGATCGTGGGTTCGAATCCCACCGGGGGCATGGATGTCTGTCTCTTGTGAGTGTTGTGTGTTGTCAGGTAGAGGTCTCTGCGACGAGCTGGTCCCTCGTCCAGAGGAGTCCTACCGACTGTGGTGTGTCTAAAGTGTGTGACCATGAAACCTCGACGAAACGAGGAGGCCCAGGCCCATACGGGGCTGTCGAGCCATAGGAAAAAAACAGGACCATATTGCACGAAAAAAGTACAATAAAAATATTCATGTGCATAACATTCAGACGTCGGACAGTAACCATAAAGAACAAGATTCAGGAGTTATTTCTACACGCACATGTTTCGCTGTTATAAATGTCGTTACGCCTAACAATGTACGAGTGTAGAGCTACTTAGGGGGGTTCGGGAATGAAAATGCAAAGTAGATTTAGTAACTGACACTATTCGATAAAGAGAGGTAGATCTGTTTTCACTGTTACATCTGTGTTCTTTGTATGGTAGTTGAACCTTCCTTAGCGTCATCACTCAGGAACGGGATATCGGGGGGGGGGGCGGTAAATTTGGCACTCTTCAGTATTCGATGTCCTTTGTTTAATAAATGCTACATGGCACATGTTCTTGATGGCACAGAAGATGATGTACTCTGGGAAAATCTGATATTTACTGCCCAGATTTAAAAAGCGACTTAGAAGACTCTGCAGAGTCGGCATGTAAGACTGAAGCTCTATTAAAGAATTTTTATGTTGGCATCCCGCTGTGCTATTTAATAAAATTCCAATTGAAAAGTGGTAGTGCCTTCATCCTGCCAGCACAATAATCCTCATTCTGTCACAGATGGTTGCATAAAATTATTTTCTTAGATAGCTACGCAAAGAATCACAGCATGTTTCGAGCAAAGTATGTCATCTTCAGGTGGTGTCTGTTTAAAAACACAGAATGATTGTTGACGTGATGCTCAATATTGTGTAATTTACTGCTTGTATTTTTCGTATTCTTGTTTGCTTGGCATTGTGGTGTGGCATTTTGGTAATGTTGCCTGTTCAGCATCTGCTGGCTGTTCTGTGTTTTCCTATTCGCTTGTCACGGGGATGAGTGTGTAAAAACTGTAGTGTTTGGTGATAGTGTGATCGCCGTTTAGTTTGCCTTGTTTGCTAACGTCAACTACCTGCCTGCATTTTTAAAAAACGCCACCTGAAGATGATCTGCACTGGTCGAAACATGCTGTCATTCTACGTGGATTTTATGTAGTTATTTGTGACACCACATATTTTTGTGATTATGGGATAAAAAACACTATTACTTTTCAATTGGAATTTCACTGTTAATGAAGATAGTAAATGTATAAATTTGTTTAATTTAAATTTTCATTTTCGTGTTGATTTGTGTTTATTAATACAAAGAATGTTTAATTTTGAATACTGACCATTTCTATTGAAATACACATATCCTATCCCGAAATTTAATTCATAAATCAAGAGTACATCTTACAATTGATAGTGGTTTCTTTTCCTGGAGACATCTTACGAAATTAAGGGTGCGTCTTAGAATAGGTGAGTTTTATACTCGAGAAAATGGTGAAAATCGATTTTCCATTCACTGAAATTTAGCCCAGTAGCCTACACTCTACGACACCATATGTTCTCTGAAAGGAAGGGTGCTTGTCTCTGAACTGTTCTACGGATTTAAAAACGAAGGCAAATAACTATATCGTTACAAAGAAACTGACTTCATATACGACCTATATTTGTCCAGCAAGCCACTTGTGCAGCGTGTGTAAAGAACTAACAGACGTGTATAAAACATAAGCTTTACCGTAAATACGCTTAGTGGAGGGAAAAACATGGTGGAATAATAATGAGTTTATTCACACTGCGGCATCATGGAATTACTGCTACGTTCTGTAATTGACAATCTCTGCACTGTGCCTTAGTAAAGTTGCAAATACTCGCGCGCTAGTGAAATCGTATTGCACTTCAAACGCAGACGGGCCATTGACACATGATGGCACATTGGAAGTACTCGTAATACCGTGAATGACAAATTGATGTTTTATGGCGTTGTATCATACACCTAACGTAATTATAACAAACGGTCTCATTTCAACCACAGTCTTTCTCATTTTATTTGGGACCTCCAATTGAGTACAAATAGAAGGTTCGAGGAATCAAATAGAAGAGCATGTCGTTCGACAAAACGCATTTAATTTGATAAAGAGGGCTACATATTCAAAGGTAAGTACTCGGTGCTGTAACCGCATCTGCATAATATTTGATCACGATTTGCCCAAGGGTGTTGAAACATGCAAAGTGCTACCGACATAATGCTCGTCACTCCAAAGACTCCATACAGGAAAAAAGGTCCGGGCACAGGACATCAAGATTAAACGCACACAAACCCGCCGTACGATATTGTTTACACAGCAAGTACAGACTCAGAGCAACGCACAGAAAATAAATAGGAAAATGAGAAGCAAAACGCCGGGAAATACAAGAAATCCGTTCGTTATGTCTCTCATAGAAAGTTTTATGGGTTTTGACCACATTAACGAGAAAACAGCTGATCATCTTCTCTTACAAGGCATGCATTTCTTTAAAACAGAAAAAGGTGTGATACTTTAATTATATTTTGCCTGTAGTAATATTTAATGCTTACAAAGTTACTGTCTAAGAATAAACATTGGCCATGAGTTCGAATTTCTACGTATTCATTAAGAAGCTGAATGCGCCTTTAGCAGTGCCAGTATCAAACAAAAATTAGCCCTGAAAAAGCTTCTTGGACGTCGGAAACACCACTGCCAGGTCTACGCGCTTACCGAACGCCTAGGCAGAATTCTGCAACGCCGAAAGCAGGAAATCTTCACCTGTACTCTGAAAACGATGTCAACAATCCCACTCTCTTACCGCCAGCAGAGTTTATGAGTACAAACAATTGTGTGTGAGAACATGGCTAGAAGATTGGATAAAAAATGGGGAATTATGCTGCAAGGGAAAACGAAGCAGCTTGAACAAATGTGAAGAGGCTCGATCTACGGACTTCTCTCGACATCCTCAGTATATCCGCCTAATAGCGGCTACTTCACTCTTCAAATGCAAACAACCGCCATGATATTAGGCAAAATGTATGCTAAATGTGAAATTAAGCCAGGCACTACTTTGCACTTTAATTAAAGTTTGACGAGGGCAGCGATATACAAAACAAGTGGATTAAAATTCGAAGCAAATTATTAATGAAATAAATAAATTTAAATCCTATTAATTACACACACCACAAAGAGATAACTAACCCCACTGAGAATAGTTCTGAGAATTCACAAGTGCCTTAGCCACTCAAAACATTGCCCAATTCTTATAAAACATTATTTTTATCACAAGCGTGAACCAATGAAGTTTCGCCATGAACTGAATATAGTCTACATACTGCTGTCTACATCTTCTATCCTGAAGACAGAAGTAGTACCTTCTTCCGAAACACGGTCACTACAAACGAGACAAGGTTTTCCATACCCAAAGAACACATAAGGTTCCATTCATGAATTCATTCTGTAGTGTATCTTACGACAGGTCCATAGCTTCTTTTGAAGCGCGTTCTCCAGATATTGCGCTATATCGCCTCCTCTTTCAATTTCCAGTATCCTCTCTTTTCCTTAAGTTCATCCAGTAGCTGCTTGAGTCTTCTTCCTCGTCTTCCCGTGACTTTCATTTTTCCCTCCATCTTTCTTTAAATAACATGCTTTAGAAGGCAGTTCCTAAGCAAGATGTGACCACTCCAGTTAGCCTTCCTTCTTTTTATTGTTTCTAGGATATTCCTCTCCCCCTTGACTCCATGTAATACTTCATTCCTCACACAATCATTGCAACTTATATACTCCATGCTTCTCCAGCATCACATTTCAAAACGTTTCAGGTATGTGTGATCTATTTTCCGAAGTGTCCAAGTTTCAGCACCATACAAAGCTGTGCTCCAAATATAGCAAGTTATTAATTTCTTGTTTAAATTTAAGTCCGCATAAGGGTGTTGGCTTTATATTCTGTTCTAATACCAGCAATAAATTAGTTCATCTGTTAGTCCCGATTGGGTAATATAACTGTTGGAATGTGACAGTTTTTAAAACTGATATTCAGGGGAGGTTAATAATAAAAATGGTAAAAAAAACAGGTTTTTAAGGTGTGTGGGTTAAAGCCTTCTAATTCTGTAATTCGCAAAATAAGTCTATAGTGATTTCATTCAGTTTATATTGTCATATCTGTATATCTTGACGATCCCAGTGGCCGTGCGGTCTAAGGCGTGGGTCTTCGGCCGCTCGCTTACTAGGATCGTGGGTTCGAATCCCACCGGGGGCATGGATGTCTGTCTCTTGTGAGTGTTGTGTGTTGTCAGGTAGAGATCTCTGCGACGAGCTGGTCCCTCGTCCAGAGGAGTCCTACCGACTGTGGTGTGTCTAATGTATGTGACCATGAAACCTCGACGAAACGAGGAGGCCCAGGTCCATATAAGGCTGTCGAGCAATACAAAAAAAAATCTGTATATCTTTCTCGTAAATTACACAAAACACAAGTTCTTACGCAGAGGTTTGACGGAGTTCTCTATTTGATTAGAACGAAAGGGCACATTCCGATGTCTCTGCTCCCCGCGATTTCTTGACCTACCTCATACCCGTCATACCATTCTCTCGACTTCCTTTACTGCTTGCTTATAGCGACGATACAAATACACTTGTGCTTTCGTAGTATTTTTCGAGAGCAACTCTCTCTTTCTCTCTTAAATCTTGCCTTCTAGCAGTACCATCAAATCTGCGCTTATGTGAACCGCCAACAACTTCAATATAGATATGAAAATGAAAAAGGAAACAGCAGCATACAAAGAAATATGCCAATTTGTTCAGTGGAATGAGGATAGGATATAGAGAGACAAAGAGCAAAGAAAATGCCATCTCGTCCTGAATGCGACCAACCACTGTTCTTCGCTAGCTTACACAAAGTGCAAAACAAAGATAGAAAATAAAACTTTGCTTACCACACATCTGTGATTTGTTGGTACTTAAGCAAACTTGTTTCATAAAGTTTGTCAGAACTAGAACTTTAATAAGTTAAGAGTTACATGTGGGAAGATCTCCCCCCCCCCCCAAAATGGTGGGAGGCAGCCTGTCTGTGAAGCAGGGTAAGCACATGTACACAGTATGTCAGAGTACTACACTACTCTATTGTATTACAATAATGACGTGACAGTTACAGACATTGCTTATATTTTAGGCAAATGCCTTTCACATTTCCATACTTAAAACTCTAATTCAATCAAGAAGAGTCGATCATACGCAGCTGATAGCCGCTCAGGCAGCCGAGAATTTTTCCAACTTTTATTAAACGTGAAAGTTTGTTAATATCTTCGCAACACAACCCCTCACTAATCACAGTTTTGAACCTGATAAATCCGGTCCGCATCCTAACATCTCAGTAAGATGCGTTTTTAAAACACTGATTCAGTTCACGGAAAGGCTAGTAGCTTTTTCAGCTCAGTTCCATTATTTTCTCTTTCTACCTACTTTCCGATTTCCTTTAACTTTGTATTTCAGAATCTGTTCAAGAATACTCTCGTCATCAACCCGTCTTTTTGAGTCAATTATTTTTCAGTAAATACTATTACTCTTAAGAAAGAAAAATCTGTAAATTGTGCAATCTGTCTTCTTTCCAAATTCTGCTTCATTCTTTCACTCTTGTACTGCTCATAGCCTGATTACTGTAGTTCTTTGTTTCGTACACTCTTGCAACTGCTCGCAGCTTTGATTACTGTAGTTACATGTTTCGTCCACTCCTGTACTGCTCACAGCTTGATTACTGTAGTTACATGTTTCGTACACTCCTGTACTGCTCACAGTTGATTACTGTAGTTACATGTTTCGTACACTCCTGTACTGCTCACAGTTGATTACTGTAGTTACATGTTTCGTACACTCCTGTACTGCTCACAGCTTGATTACTGTAGTTACATGTTTCGTACACTCCTGTACTGCTCACAGTTGATTACTGTAGTTACATGTTTCGTACACTCCTGTACTGCTCACAGCTTGATTACTGTAGTTACATGTTTCGTACACTCCTGTACTGCTCACAGTTGATTACTGTAGTTACATGTTTCGTACACTCCTGTACTGCTCACAGTTGATTACTGTAGTTACATGTTTCGTACACTCTGTACTGCTCACAGTTGATTACTGTAGTTACATGTTTCGTACACTCCTGTACTGCTCACAGCTTGACTACTGTAGTACTTTGTTGGAAATAGTCTAGGTGTTAGGCTACATATGTATAAGGGACAGTACCAATGAGTGGTAAATATGAGTGTGTATTTTTGTATTTTTCCTTCGTTTCTGTCCTATTTCTCAGTACATATTTCAGAATCTCTGATGTTAATTTTCATATCTCATCAAAACACAAATGTTACTCAAGACTCTTAACACGTGAAGCATGTGACAAATGTAATGAAGAAATTACAAATAATAGTACGAGTATTTCTTATAATAGAAAATTACCTCTATTATCCGTTGCTTTGTTAATTCCTTTAACGACGCTTTGTTAAATGAAAAGGTTACACACAACGGATTGAATAGTTAAACATACGGAAAAGATGTGAAAGGAAGCAACTGCAGTATGTTGAGACTTTATTGGAGGGTCTGAAGAAAATCTTAACGAAAACTTTGGAAAATACTGTTTTAAGAATTTACCATGAAGTCGTGGGTCGCTCAACTATTTGGCTTCAAAGAATCTGTCTGGAGTAAAGGTTTAAGACAAAGACTCTGTACACATAAAAGCATCATTATACCGTCTGAAAGTCCCTCCCTCCCCTATAGCAAAAATTCTGTCTTCAATCTTTGAGGTTTCCTTACGTGGATGGCCTAGTTGCACTTTAGGAAAAGGACCGAGGACAGAGTTGGGTAATTGCAGGGTGGGGTTGTCTGATATTCTGTCACTTACCAAGATTGATATCGTGTTTTATCCCCCTCCGAAACCTCTGCAAGCACAGATCTCGGCATCTCCTTCCCTTGAGGTCTCATTATCATCTACTTGTATCATTAGACACCAGGCTTTTCGTATAGATGCGGGATGGAATTGAGGGAGGCTTATTCAAGAGAACAACAAATATATATTGCTGGCACTTCAGGGGCTTTTCAATGTGGTTGAAGGTGTTAGGGCTGATTGAATATAGTTGTGGGGGTGCAGCAACTCTCACACTTAAATGTGCCGCAATGTTCACATCGGTTACAACAAATGACGTGCCAGCTGAGCTATGTTGCCAAACGACATGCCGGCTGAGCCTTGTTGCCAAAAGCAGGGAGAGGTTTATAGACAAAAGGGAGGCCTCCAGATGTTATTTAAAATTCTTTCAGTGATTTCCAACAAAGCAGAGTTGATGCATAGAACTCAGTTCACTTGCAAATTTATTTCAATTTACTGAACATTCTTACGGCGACTTTTTCAGTTCTCGGAGGACCTGTATTTCACGGTGCTCTCTGCGGGACACCACGACGAACTGACTTATTAAGCCACCATTCGAAATAGAATAACATTAATAGACGTAAAATATGCCTTTTGCCATATTATATACATGGAAAGGCGGATTTTGTATAAGAGGCTGTGAGGGAAATGTAAAATTCAGAAAATATTTCCCCATTCATGTTGTTCTTCATACAAGTTTTGAAAATGGAACACCTCTGTTCCCAACGCTGAAGATCAGTGTTTTGCGAAAGTAGGTTTCTTTTTAAACAGTAACCTAAACCTCTCTTCTCATAACGTGACTCTCTCTTTACTGTGGTCAATCCCTTCAAAATGTCTGGTTCATAATCCAATGATAGCTATCTCTGCTTGGTGACTTAAGATATATTCGGTTTCTCGTACAATTACATACGCTGATAGCTTGGCGATAATATCAGTGTCGTTTGCATTTTCATTGGCGCATTTATTTTATCTGACATGGGGCTTGATGTTTTCGTGGCGGTAGAAATTTGTAATAGGGTCCTGCATTATGACAATATGCAGGCTTATAGATAAGTGACGTAGATCCAAATAAATATTTCACCCTATCTTGAGAGTAGAAGTTAAGACTGGGGCAACGTGTTCGTCTGGCATTTTAGTGACCACCTATCTGTTTAAACGGTCTCATAAGTCACATTATTATAAGAATCGGAAAGAATACCTAAATATACTATGATAAAGAGGAGAGTTTTTTAATTTTATAATTAAAAGCCGTAAAACTTGCAAGCTCTAATTTCCATGACATTATTATCATTTTCTATCGCTTTTCT
Organism: Reticulitermes speratus; assembly: GCA_021186555.1. Taxonomy (NCBI): domain Eukaryota; kingdom Metazoa; phylum Arthropoda; class Insecta; order Blattodea; family Rhinotermitidae; genus Reticulitermes; species Reticulitermes speratus. The sequence continues at coordinate 17,278,759 of JAJKFL010000001.1, forward strand.
CCTTTTTAATTAGTCAGCTTTTTCACAAGAGTAAAGGCAGGTAACACAAAGGACGTCATACCCATTTGAGGCTCTTCACTTTTTCATTCAATAAATTCTGAAAATTATACACGAAATACAATACATTATTTCATTACATTATATATTTAAGATACGAGAAATTGAAAGAGGAAGCACTAGATCTCACTCTGTGGGAACTCGCTTTGGAAGAGGCTATGGATCTGTCGTAAGAGACTACAGAATGAATGAATGAATAAGTGAGCATATTCGAGCCACGTGGGTCAGAATTTGTTATAAGGTTCAACAGCATCACATCAATTTTTTCAACTCTGCTCCGGCAGTATATAATATACGACGTATGAACAGGAATTTGTTTGAAGTTATTAGCTAAACAAACCAAGACCTAAAAGGGAAATTAATTTTTAAACCCCTCTGGAATGCTTAAAAAACCAACTTTCCCTTGTAACTGCAAGTCAGTAGCCTCAAATTACAGATAATAGTAGTGTAACGTTTATAAGCGGGAGTGCAACCTCAACACGTTCATCGGACGAGTTTCTAAATTAAATTAAGTGATATTTGCATATCATGGAGACAGCAACACGTGTCTGCTGCCACACTGTGTTAGTAATAACGTGACCCAACAGTTTTCGTTATTTCCCTCAAACTAAAAGCATGAACATCTGTAATTAAACACACAAAATATCAGTAACAAAGTTTAAAAACATAGATAAAAACATTTTATACGCTGAAATACTCTTAATTACCAAGTGACGGGACACACAAGCCTGTGCTTTGTCAGAATGAAAGAGGTTAATATACAGACACTAACAGATGAAACGTAAGGATGGCGAGTTAACAACCTAAAGCAATTTTGTAAGAAGACCTGAGACAACAATAATATCGCAGTTATATTACAAAGAAGACTTACTTTTAGAGACTCGCTTATATTCAGTTTGGGATTTAATAATCATTATCTCCGTGAGAAATAGGTTTTTATCTGCAATAAATATGCATGAAGAGAAATAAGGGGAAAGACAAGCTAAAGGTTAATTTGGAAAATATGCGTTCTCAAAACAGGAGTACATATTTCAATCCTTATTAAAATGCCTTCAAAAAATCACTACTTGGAATTACAACAGATATATACCATATTAATTAATATTCAAAAGAAATGTTTTCGGTTTGTTTCAATGTTTTAAATTACGCAGAATGTTTTGCTTTTTGGGGGAAAAGTAATTGCAAAAATGCGCCTAATGGCCTCAACATGTTGCTCTAGCAGCCGGACTTTCCTTCCATATGTCAGCATGAAACTATTCCAGCACTGCTGAATGAATGTCCATACATTATTTGGTAATTTTTACGTTATTCATTCCATGCAATGGGACACAGTTTCATTTACAAAGCCAATACCTTTACAACACAGTATGCATATTATAAACATGCTCTATTTACTCCGACATGTTTCGGCGTTTGTACGCCATCATCAGACAGTGTACGCCATTATATTTAAAACCTAATGGATATGATACAATTACATTTTAATAATTATGATACGTATGATACATTGTAATTTTGTAATGTAATTGTGTTATATCCATTAGGTTTTAAGTATATTGGTGTACTCTCCCTGAGGATGGTGAACGAAATCCGAAACATGTCGGAGTAAATAGAATGTATTTATATTATACATACTGTGGCTAGCAGGTGTTGGCTTTGTAAATGGAAATTATTTGGTGAATTTCTCTATAATGTGTCAATACATTGGAGTCCTGGTTAAAGGCAAACAAGAATATAGGGCACTTTGTCTAAAACCTAAACATGTTTCAGCCCGTATCTAGTATAAATCGCTAAATATTGTTTCAAATAACGCTTTAGATAAAACTGAACAGCATATTTCATGCTCATCAGATATTTATGCGAGTCTCAAGATTTTCGAGACAAACAAATGGAGCGAAAGGGCCAGAATTGCAACATAATGCGCACATTTCCTAACTTGATAATAACATTCTCGCGTTCACGAATTCCCTTCTATTCTTCCTACAATGAAGTACTTACTTCCCTTGATTCAAGCACTGACTGCCAGGAGGTTTCGAAGCGCCAAATCTTACTATCCTTTGGTATAGGCACATCCGGTTTCACAACAGCACTGCTTCCACTCACTTTCGCTTTATAATTATTACATCCGACGTAGAGTGGATCACCTCTAAGAGCAGGTAAGTGATCAGGCATTTGTATGCAGAGCATCCCGAAATTTGAGGCTACGGGATCGACCGTGCCATTCCTTGATAAATATTTTCATAACAATATTCCTACATAAAATTTCAAGATTTTACAATTTTCTAGTTAAATGCAATGACATTTGGATGCGATGTTACAACGCAGTATGGATATTCGTGCATATAGACCTCAGTACGCCAATTCCAAGATAAACACCGAAAGAAATTATTCCCCAATAAAACTTCCACCGTCGCCCAATTTTCACACTCAGATTTACTAAATGTGAATAAGATCTAGGAAGACGGTATTTACACAGAAAGTGATAACGCAGTGGCGAGACCTACAGCTGTTATCAGACCGTGTGATTGCAGTTCCGCACTTTTTTGTTTTATCCTGTTTGCAGACACTAGCTTTTCTGATGTATCGTCACCCTGCATTTAGAATTATTTTCCTTTGATACGTGAGTTACGACTGTTATTTGAGAAATTATTATTGTATTTTTCATGACATTTATTACTTAATTAAACTTGCCTACTAAATTCTCAAGTTAATTTTTTTTTTCGTTTCGCATTCCATTTATAATATTTTCGAAGAAGCAAGTCTTCTGAGATGTGACCTTCTGTCGCTGAGCAAGTATTTCCTGACTTATCGAACGATGACAGTGTCTTCCTCTTCACGGTCGAGCCATTAAGCAGAATAGCATCGTGGAACAAAGAATGTACCGAAACTGGTTAGCGCGGCTATTATTACTCGATTGCTTGACGCTGAAGGTGAAGATATATCTATCTTTCGAAACGTCGGGAACTACCCGCTTAACTGCACAGTGTCACGTCCCAGAAGACTGCTGTAAGAACCTCGAATCTCAGGCAATATATTCTTGAATTCCAGTGACGTTTAGGATATATTTTTTAATTTTAATTTTCAGTAAATTTAAATATTTAATCCACGTTACAATGTCCTCTTTGTATTGTAGATTAAATATTAATAAATACAATTGGAGGCTACCTGAAGACAATATTGTGCGCGTCATGTTTGTCTCCCTACTAGACCATCTTTCGTAATTCCAGCCATAATGCACGCAATTAAAATATTATTCTCATCAATTTATTTGTTACGTAAGCCTGCTTCAGTATGTTACTTCGATCTACAGTGCATATGCATTTTATGTCTGATAATATTAATTCAGGAATTAATATATAAATGATTATTTCGCGGAGCAGTGGCGGTGCAAACCTTACCGCACTTTTATATGCAGAATATTTTAGGGCCAACTAGATCACTGACAATGAGAAAGCAGACAACTGTCACTTCTTTTACATCTTAATGATGGGCGTAATTGAAACGTACGAACACAGGACAACGAAAATCGCCTAATCTAATTATAGCTAATAAAAACTCACATACAACAAGACACCAGATATTTACTGGACAAAACTTAACCGTGCTGTTAGACATGGCATCCTGCAAGATACTCGCGTTTTGCATCATTATGCGAAGTAAGACTGCAGATGATCACCGTAAGACAGAGTTTGGCCAGTGGATACTAGCAAAACACGCTAAACACGGAAACTCGCTTGAAAGTTCAATAGAGCGACGAACCGACATTTTCAACTGAAGGCATTGTGACCATACGAAACGAACATTATTGCACATTCCGAAACTCACATCTTATCGGCGAGAGTGCTTGCAAAGTAGATCGCGATCCTGGAGTGACGAAATAAAAATGTAATGTCATCTTTAATCTACGTAAATGATAAATAGGCCCAAAGGGTTCCCCAGGATACTGAATATGCATACATAAATCTCTATGATGGAAGTATCCAGTACGAGTGATCAGCAAACCTTCCTCTTGTCATTGATTAATTTCAAGTAATTACTGAGTCCTCTCATCCATATTTGGCCAAACCACCTTCACACCCGCCCAATCCAAAACCCAAATTCCTGTCGCACTTCAAGCCCAGAAACCATACCAATGTCTATGTAAGGCAACGTAATTATTGCAGTTCTCCGGCGGCCGGCCCAAAGGAAGATGCTCAAACCGAAGTTACATAACAATTCTGTGTTCCAGTGTTTAATGTATTGAACGACACTTCAACTGATGAGTTCCGGCTCCGAAATTCCTCCCACAACGAAGCGTAAATAAAGAGAACTCTAAGAATTACGTCCATTGCATCAGATAAGGCAACTTACGAATATTTCGAGCAAAGTAACTTGGTCTCCTCCTGTTATTTTCTGGTTAGATACTGAGTGTCACAGTGCATGGATTAACATTTTATTAGTACGTGGGAACATGCAAACTTTTAAATCTTCGCCAGATACTTTGCTGAGGCTGGTTTGCTGACTGTCGGCTGAGTAGATACAATAAATTCTACTTTACGAATTTTTAGTCTTTTGTAGCGGTGCAATTGCCTGAGACCTGAATTCTCCTACATCTTAATCTACATACACAACTTGATTAACAGAAATAAACATTTAAATGATTTATATCTACTATTACACAAAACCATATTTTTCGCACGCTACTTATGTGCAACATGTCAGATGGCACCCTGTTGGAGTCACGCACTCACACAAGCGCGCACGCACACACATACAATAAACTACTACTCCACAAGCCAAAGTTAAGTACAAAAATATTTACGGTACCATCACGACAGTCTGTTTAACAAGGTACAGTAGAGATCATGTCTGAAATGTTCCAGGAGAAACAAGTACAAAAAATAACATAACGCGAGACAAAATACGGACTTCACAGGGTGATTTTTTGAAATCCGTTCTAAAGTATCTAAGTAATATATAATTTATAAAGTCGTAATTATGTAAAATATAAACACATCACTTTCTCACAAAACTAGCTACATCATACAAATAGACCTTTCATACCTAGAGAATCCACTCACATCTTAAACGTATTACAGGACTACAGAGACAGAATAAGAATCTTGACGAAATCCACGGTTACGCGCAAAGATAATTTAACAATATCCACCAGACAGGTGGATATGAAACTTCAGAAACAGAGGAAAGACATTATTTATAAATTAACTTTTGAACTCAAAGGGTTTTACGTATATAGTTAGTTAAAAATTTAAGAGTTATATTAAGCTCCACGCAAAAAACACTGCGTTCCCACTGTTTATTTATTTTAAAATGCGTGACAGTGTTCGCGTTTGTATTCACTTTGTAATTTTGTACAAACTGCCTGAAGATATTCGACAAATGGTAGATTCAAGTATAGGAAAATCGTTGTGCAGACTACATAATTTATTGTGTCTACACAGTTTCTAAATCACAACGGGGTTGTATCAACTGGGGGGAAAGATTAAAAATGCATGGCTGAGCTCCTTCGGTTTCTCTCGATGATAATGCTGCTAATGCTCCTTAAAATAGGTCATGGAATTCTCTTGCCATGCGCTTTTCAATTCACCAATCATAATATTTTGCAGATTCCTCTTTTACATACGCTGAAGCAGAGAAAGGGATTGGATCTACACTCTTCTGATGATGAAACAACGAAAATACTGTTGGTATGTACGTAGGTTTCATTTTCCTTTCGGCAAATAACAAATACACCAAATACTCTAAATCTACAGCACATGGTCTACTGTCGGTGTCTGAAATTTATTCATGTAATCAAGAAAATTATTATAGTAACAGAGTCGAAAATAATTAAAAGACAGGCTTCGGACCCAGTTCTGAGCCAAGTGAATCCAGTTCATATTTTTACAAGAATGTTCCGAAGTTTATATGATCCATAATCCGTGAATTAACTGAACATATACAATAATAATATCAACAGTTGCACACGAGTATATCGAAGTTAGTTTATATACGCAGTGACCTCCACCATGTTTCGGTCAACCATGTGGCCATTTTCAGGAAGGTAAAACACATCATACCTTCCTGAAGATGGCCACATGGTTGGCCGAAACATGGTGGAGGTCACTGTGTATATAAACTAATTTTGATACACTTGTGTGCATTTGTTGGTACTATTACTGCATATAATGTGTCGAAGATACGTTTTAATATTAATGTCAAATGTACAAATCAGTTCCCCGCGTTCTTCCTTCTTCTGAGAGTCTACAACAAAAGTTTTCAACCTGCTCATTTCCTGTTCTACTATGCTTACTGCAAAAACAGTTCATAATATCAACCTTCTTCACCCAATCACACAGCCAATACTCCGCAACATTTCCCATCTTATATAATATCTCTGTTTTTTTTCAGGTTTCTCCCAAGTTGTCTGCTTGGTGAATACTTGATTTTGTTGATTATGTAAGTTGTTGGCATTTTCAAGGCTTGTCACAAACGCGCGCCAAGATTGTAACAGAATATGTGTGGTGTCATAAATTTTTGTTTAAAAACCTAAATTTGTTTAAGGATTAATACTTACTTGTAGCGCACTTGCCAATTAAGACATTAAGGTTCCTGCGGTTCCTCATTACCCTTAACATAGTTTATTAAAATACATAGGCTTTCGAACAGTAAATAAGAGGTCAGTACAGGTGTGTGACAAATAAAAGAATGATGTTCGATTTATTTAACGAAGCAGTCAGTACCTCAGATTAATCGACTTGGCGTCGAATGGAAGAATGATTAATGCAAGATGAATTGGAGCGGATGTGGAAGGAGGGCCCTGGACCACATGAGTGCACAGTTGCAGCCTTAAGATGCAAGGACTGTGGAAGATCATAAAAGATTTCAGGCAGCGTAATCTGTGTTCAGGCTTGCGATTCAAAACACGATGTTTTATATAAAACATTAACAATTTAATTATTCAAAACAGCTTACTTTAACAAAAAATAGCGGAATAAAGTGTATCTTATTCTGGTCCAATGTCTTTACATACAGCAGCACGTAGGCCAGTGTTTAATTATGAATCGATCAATTTGGTACTCACAAGGAGGACCACTATGTCTTGAATTTAGTTGTGAGAATACGTCACTGTTTAATTGGAAAATTAATAATCAGGATATTAATTCTAAAATATTACAATTAAGCGTGGTGTAATAGAAACGTAATTTCTTAATTTCGGTATTTTTTTTGTTTTAAGAAAATCTTGGGCGACAGCAGAAAATTAAACATGTATAATTGTGTAATCCTATATTATAATCAGATATGTATTATATACTCCGATGTGTAAGAGCTGGCAGAATTTATTTGAAATCGCTGTGAAAATCAAGCAGTTAAACGTCAGGGCCATTTAAAGTCGCATTACAACTTTCTTGTATTTGTTACAACACACACATAAAGAGACGTTCGCAATCAAAGAATGGAGCATCTAAGACATAATGGTCGTTTGCTGCACAAGGCGCTGCTCAGCATCTGCTGAAAGAGTTAGATGTGCTTGTATTTCGGGAGTAAAGAGAGAGAAATTCGTATGAATGAGGAGAGGAAGAGTACCGAGCAGAGAGAGAAAAAGACAAGTGAAGCGTGGTAATGCGCTCTAGAAGACCGTTGAAAGCACCTGCTACGTCACAAATGACACAATAATGCCTCGTCACGTGACCCTGTAGCAGTGATACTATGAGGATCTTGGCAACGTGAATGGGAGACCGCACGCGAACTAGTTGTGTTTCTTATAAGATTGATATTGTCATTATTATTACATCCATGTATTATCCGTTGGAATTACGTAACTTCAAAGTGTAGCATCCTACTTGGGAAGCTGACAGTCACAGGGTTGATCAAGATATTCCTCGTTTGTCACTGAACTGAGTTTTCATTACTGTGTTCACACGATTCAGCCACCAAAAGCGATTCATAACTTGGCAACTCCAGGCCACACGGTCACACTAATTTAAAATATATTTTACTATTATCCATCCATATAAGCATGTTCGTCTAAAATGGACTCTTTCCCTCAGTTACACAGGCCACAATTTTGTATTCACTAGACAGCACGTACGTCTAACCCTATGCATAATACACGCGCCTCCAAGCACACCACCCTTAATTGAATCACCCTAATAACATCCGGTAAGGAGTACAAATAAATAAGCTCCTCATTTGTAATTTTCTCTATCCTCCCGTTATTTTTTCGCTTAGATCTAGATTAATGCCACAGTATCTGGTTCGCATATATCGCAGATAACAGCCTATATCTTTCTGTAGAGTTTCATGTCACGTAAGAATCTCTTTCACAATGAAAACGTTACTGAAGCAATCGATGTGTCCGATTTATCTTCATGTAAAGTAACAGCTACACTGAACAGACGATTTAACGGAGCAGAGTCCTTCTCCCCAGAACATCCACTATCACGTTCACACCATCCGTCACTGAACTCTCGCCTCACCGTGTTGAACCCAGTAAACATCCTCCTACCGTATTTACGACCTACGCTTAGGCCATTCTCAATAAGCCGTCTAATTCAGACGTGCTGTGTAACTTTCGTATCGTTCTTGTGGTTTTGGTACAACGTTATGTCCTTGACTAATCCAAAGCTAAAAACCACCCCTTTTTGGCCGTCCACAACGGCGTATTTAATATCTGAAAGACATCTCCTCCATCCACGAGCCAGTGACGCATCAGGTCATTGTTAACCAGCGGCCGGGTAACACAGAATGTTGAACAGATACCACTCACCACAGTGTTTTGTCTCTGTGAGCGCTTTCCTTTGAGTATGTCAGAATGTTAATTCTAAATCAGCTGATTTTCACAGAATTTGTCATAAACTTTTTGCCACTAGAGCCCACGCCAATTCCGCAATTTAAGTTTCCCTAGATTTCAAAGAATCAGTCATAAGGAGCAGAAACGGCTGTTGACATTGTGAATAGGCTAAAGGCTAGACGTTATTAACTGTCCACCAGACTGCACGGTAACACAACACATATGCCCTCAGATAAACAATTTCAAAGTGTTAGTAATGTTAGAACACAAAGAAAAATTTGTACTGCAAAATACACAGGACGATAAAAAATAATTTCCTAAAATTAAATATGAACATATAATACACTTTGATACAGCAAGTATGGGGGAGGGGGAGGTGCATACAGGATTTTAGTGGGGAGACCTAAGAGAAGGAGACCACTTGGAAGACCCAGGCTTAGATGGAAAAATGTTATTAAAATGGATCTTAAAGAAGTGGGATGGGGGGCATAGACCGGATTGATATGGCTCAGGATAGGGACAGGTGGCGGGCTCTTGTGAATGCGGTAATGAAGCTTCGGTTCCATAAAATGCGCGAATTTCGTGACTAGCTGAGGACCTGTTATCTTCTCAAGAAGGACTGCTCCATGGAGTTAGTTACTAAGTTAGTTGGAGTTAACACACTTTGATACACATAATCACAGGCGTTGTTGTCAAATGCTCAGAAACTGCCTGCTGGGCACATGCATACGCACGCGCACTCTAATCTCTCAGTGCAGATAACACTGTTGGCCTAAAGCAGTCAGTTTAGGACAGAGCCAAATGCGTCCTACGGTTTGTCGGTTCACGTCCATTTTAACCGTTCAATGCAATTTTCAGCGACGTGTAGAAGGGAATCAGGTGTCGAATCGATTCGCCATTGATTCAATAAATTTAGGGGACGAGGAAGCTTCTTAAACTACAAATCACCAGCAAGGAAACGGACTTCAGGGAAGGATGCTGAAGGCATAAGGGCAGTGTACGGAGTCAAAGAACTCTATCTCTCATTGCAGTTTGCAAACTGGCGTAACGAGAACCACGGCCACAAATGTATGGTATATGCGGCTGAGATTACGTGCTTACACAAATGTACTGGACATGGGGTTAGACACTGATTCTACTTGACTGATGCGATATTAAAGAAAGCTTATTACGTTTTTCTTTAGTGATCACATGATCATGATCACACACATTTGAGACACACCACAGTCGGTAGGACTCCTCTGGACGAGGGACCAGCTCGTCGCAGAGACCTCTACCTGACAACACACAACAATCACAAGAGACAGACATCCATGCCCCCGGTGGGATTCGAACCCACCATCCCAGTAAGCGAGCGGCCGAAGACCCAAGCCTTAGACCGCACGGCCACTGGGATCGGCAAACATATGTACGAGTATTATAACTGACTTTTGTTTTGATAATTATGAGCCACATAAAACATAGTTCACATCATGACAACATGTATTTTTACCAACTCGTACAAAAAATTAAAATAAAACTTACAGAGAACTTCACACAATCTAGACATGTTTCGGTGTGTTAAACACACCATCTTCAGGGGAACACACTGAGTTGGTAAAAATAAATGTTGTTTTAGTACTACATACACGGAATGGACAAGTTCAGGTCATATTTATAGCACTCAGTAGTGAATATTTTGATACATTCCAACAAACACTTTATAACCAGCACCGATACTTTTGTGTGACGAGTCACCTTCTGCATGCTAACTACAGATCGAGTAGAGATTCTTGTAAATTGACCTAGATTATATATGAGACCGAGAAGTGTAACTCCCAAATTCAATAGAAGGTTTATATTTAGAACCCCTTACACAATTTCACATTGTCATATCTATGCAGTAGTTTTGCACTTATTTATTTATTCATTTATTTTAATTAAAAAACGCTGTTAGTAGCTCAAGCTGCATAGTGTCGTAAAAGTCAAAGGTCTAAAATCAGATTCCATTTCGGTATTGGCATAAAGGGGCTCAAAAATCATAAGGAATATTTTAAGATCGAAGATCTCAGAGCCGAGATGTGAATAACGGATCTTCGGTATAAGAAACAGTAGTGCTATTTACTCGACCGCTAATGGCAGCCATGAAACAAACTGAAAAATATGTCACCATTTTGCACGCTCATTTAATGTATGTTTTACAAACAGCTCTTAAAATATTCATTTGAAAATATGTCCTGAAATGCTGCATATAGAGAACAGTAGAATAGTAGTCACAGTTAGGAGAGAGTAGATGGGAAAAGACAAAGAAAATGAAAATGCGGAAAGCGGGGTAGGAAAGAGAGGGGATGAAGTTTCGAGGACCAGTTGGTGACGTTGTTCCAAATCCTCTTATACTCCCTCAAGACAACGACAGCAACGCTGGCAGCTCTGTGGATCGAAAAGTAAGGCTGAGGGGGGATATCTTCCCTAGGAAAAACAAAACAAGAAACAGAAACGGGAAGCGGCTGCACTAACAAATGCCGACATGATTTCTGCTACAGAGCGTGTGTTACCTGCACCTGGGAGCGCCAACCAAATAAGCAAAGAACATTAGAAGACAACTTTAATAGAGCAGTTAAAATTCATTAAAATAATTAAAGGGCTAAGGTAACGAGGAGAAAAGTAATGGAAAGAGGAAAATACCCGTAGTTAAGAAAATAAACATGTAATACAAAAGGGAAGAGATGATTAAATTCAGAAAAATTAAGGTTGAAAATTCCTGTCTTTTTTTAATATGAGGCCGCGTACTGGTAAACAGTTACGGACGTTTCGGAGAAGCTTTGCTGCGTCTACCTTCAAGGTTGTATAAGAAGTAATATCACGGAAACTTTGAACCGTCATCGACACCGCTGTGAGAACCTCAAATATCTGAATAGTGAGGTTACCAGACTTTGATTTCCAAACATGCCACGCGTCATCCTGAGGTCCGGGTGAGTATCGGGTTTACATATCCTAGAGGTACGTTATCTCAGCAAGTCCCCCCATTATGCCTTTTCTAAGCCACTTTAATCCCTTCACATCCTTGTACATCATGATATATATGTAATGGTGCAACTGTAATAATTTATCATTACGTCGCTGCCCCAGTTGTTAGAATGAAGCCTCTGAGAACGTGGCAGCCACCACCTTGCCTATTCTGTATCATCCGTCTCGGTACATACTTTCGCATGAAAGGAAGGCGAACTTTTCGTAACATTACTTTTTTTCTGGTTCATTCATGGTTTTCACTGTCTACTCTCACCGCGGAGGCCTGGGTTCGATCCCGGAGTCAGTCCATGTGGGATTTGTGGTGAACAAAATGGCACTGGGACAGGTTTTTTCCCGAGTACTTCGGTTTTCCCGTGTCAATTTCATTCCACCGGGCTCCATTACAATGAAAGACGAAAAAACTTCATCACAGGGTTATAAAATAAGCGGTGCGTTCGTAGCATCTGCTACGGGGCCCTTCACCAAAAAAAAAAAACATTGCGACAACATAAAAGGAGTCATTGCAAATAAAAATATTTGTTTACTTAGCTGAGATGAAGCTCACATCAGATTCCCACAATGTGCAGAATAACCTTCCAAAATGCTTACAAAATAACGTCTTTACATTTTGTAGATCTTTGACCCGCTTAAATATCACTCAGCTCTTCTAAAGATCTGCATCTCACATCTCCACTCACTAAACATTATCACACGCGTGATTAAAGCTTCTGCAGGGCCCTCCTGTCTTTCAAAAGTGGTGCTGTGGGTCTCGAGCAAATGTTTCGTAGGATATCTGAACAAAAGGCTTCAGGAAAGCTCTAGAGTGACCTACATTCCGTAAGCATACATCAAGTATCCTTCGAATCTGCAGATCTCTTCCGGGTGGATTAGTACTATAGTAACTGCGAACTGGATTCGTTGTTCAAATTAGCTAAAGAATGTTACATCGCTCGAATTATTTACTACGGCGTAGTTATCACAATACAGTTTGATATCTTACCGCCACATATTTCTCCATCATAAAAGTAGCTGCTTTCCGAGATATATCCATTTATATTTCCCGCTGTCCGTTCAAGTTACATATGCGAATACATCTTGTCCGTCAAGTGTCTTAACAGTCTCAACAAAGCTACGAGCATTACAAGCCACGAAGTGGCACACTGCGCAATACAGAGCGTTTCTTCTTTCATCTCTACTTAGAAAAACAATTACAAGAGAATTTTTAACTTCCATTAGCAGAATTAGTATGGTAGTAAAATTTAACCTCTTTAATTCAAGTCAGTCAAACACAGAACAATTATACACCTCGACAGACCTTCTCAGGCAAAGTGACAAGTCAGTGAATTAAGAAAGAGATGAACTCGTTCTTACGGGCTTCTTTAAACTCTAGCGACAGGACAGACAGGGAGCAGAAAGCAGTAATGTTGAACAAAATTGTAAGAAGGAAACAAAAACCACCACTATTTCCAAAACGGCTCTGGAATCCACTCTGCCCTTATACAGTTAGTACTACAGATTCTTTCCCTTGTACAAGACGGACGGACAGAGGGTCTAGTGCCAAGACAGGGCATGGCGTACCAGCAAAGTCTTTCAACGGGCAAGTGATCCTGCATCATTCCCACACAGAAGTTTCGGTAGAGGAAATAATCCCGCTCCTTTGTCACTCCAAACAGTGTTTCAGGATTCATCGACAGGTAATGGTGCCGTCTATAAAGCACAACAAGTGTCTTCAATTAACCGCTTGGAAAAGCTTGCCACAAATGCATGTTTAATATTAGAATTCATGTTTAAAAAAAACACCGAAAAAAGAAAGAACATGGCGATAGAATTTCGGGTTCTACACAAGGTGAAACTTTCTTGACAAGCTGAGTGACTGGCAGCTTCTGAACATGCGTCCTGTTCCATAGAGATAATTAGGAATATAACACATGCTCCTTTTCCGATACACACACCTAATGGGAGTAGTAACTGAATTTGAGCTGAGGCTCCTATCGTGATGCACTGACAGCTCCAGGCCTCGCAGCAACCGATGTAGAAACTGCCTTCATATACGCAGTTCATGTTTGGATTTCAACTCTGGCCTTAATATATGATTGAAATTGATAAGGCTTCGCATACTGATGAGAATTCTAATGTGTGTTCAACGGGGTTCGTAATCACATGGAACATCACAGTGCAGTATTCGTAATATTTGAGGGATATATACCAGCACAGACGTCCACGTGTATTTTTAAATGTTTAGCGATTGAATAGCTGTTAATATACTGCACACTGTTGGAATAATAAAGATATTTTTAAAGTAAAACAGAAGTAATTATTTCAATGCTATAATTAAATGCTCAGTAGTTATATCTAGTTCACTTTTATAGCAACGTTTGCTGAAAAATCAGTTCCAGTTTCCATTTCTTAGTGTTGATATATATATATATATATATATATATATATATGCCGAGATGCCGAGCAATGATATAAAAACTAGTGCCAAACAAGAAAGAAATTATTGCAACACTATGCAATGTATTAATGTTACTTCAATCACTAAACTCTCAAATATTCATGCGAATTCGCATTTAAAAGAAATTAAGGTGTACTCTAGCCTACGACTCACCTTCTACAATTTCGGAAAATTTAATCACAATTGCAACTATTTTATTACTCAAAAATCTACTTAAAAATAAATGTTTAACATTTAGACACCTAAATGCGGTTGGCGCAGTTGGTTGAGGCACTACTCCACAAGCCGGAAGGTGGGGGTTCGATTCACGATGGGGCCATTGAGAGCTTTCATTGACTTACTCCTTCCGGCCGCACTATGGCCCTGGGGTCGACTCAGAGTCTGACAGAAATTAGTACCAGGGATATCTCCTGAGGGGTAAAGGCGGCCGGTGCATAGGGCTGAAAACCTTACCACCTTCAAGCACCGATTTTCTATACATTCTGGGAATCGTAACCTCCTGCAGACCTAAGGGCCTGTCCAGGCCTGTAATGGGATAGCTTTAGCTTTTTACATCAGGCGTATCCGACACATGAAGCGCGTTCATTGCACAGCAACTGAAGGGAATTCACTGATCAACAATCAAAATTATTTTCAGTTGTATTTAAACTACAATACAGCAATAAAAAGAAAGCCTCTTCAAAAATATTATAAAACGAAATATAAAAATTTCTTCGATAACTGATGGCAATATTCAAGAACTCACTGTGGATTTTGTCTTGACAAATTGCTCTACAATGTTTCCAATGTTGTGTGCACAAACACGTACACCGTAACGCGCACATAATCGAAGCGGTAAACCATAAAACCTAAAAGCACTGTCAGTACGAAATACAAAAAACCCACAGACAACTTCGTCACGGTTTTCAGATTCTCTGTTTTAAAATGGCTAGTACCAGCGGAGATTGAATGCAAGGGCAAAACTAAAGGCATACACCGTATCCAGTACACAGTTTTACGTTTAACCTAAGAAGTACAAATCGGCAAAATAAAGAATAATTAATTGGAAAACAGGTGTGATTAATTCCGAGACATAAGAAATCCATACGTAGGGTGTCCTAAATGTATAGGTAAAAATACCGTTATAACTGTATCTCAGAGAAGCGCCATCAGCTTAGAAGTGTGTCTCCACTTATTTTCCATTTATCCATTACAAAAGAATTAATTAGTTTGTTTCACGCTCCGGACGCTTTATCCTCGGCAAAAAGTCTGGTATGTGGTAGCACCGCTAAGAGAAGCCACCCAACGGACTAGAGGACCCGAAGACGGACTGGCTGCAGTGATGTTACAGAAATCCCAAAGGTCTTATTTGTAGCCGAATCCCAGATGGCCATTTCCTTTATTGATTCAACCATCTCCGCATACTACGTGCGGAGTCTACTGAGCACGCGGAAAGAAAGCTGTCAATTTTGTTTATCGACGAATAGCGAAGTCACTACCGGCTCTTCGCCCGGGCTTTTCTTAAATAATGTGTACTGCAAGAATGGAGGTGCTTTGAAACATGGCCTTCGGGATTATCAGACTTCACTGTTTAATAAGTGGTAACATCATCTCGGAGAAACATGCTGCTTCCATTTTCTAGCCTAAATTTGAAGACTGAAACTTTGGTAACAAGCTACTAGACCACAGGATATAACAATTCAGAATACCACAAGCTGACAACAAGCTACCAGACCACAGGGTATCAGAAGCCGTATTACCACAAGCTGAATTTTCATCGCCATGAAAACTTTAGATATTTCAAATGGTATTGCTTATTTCTTAAACTGTCAAATTTATGTTTCAAGCTACGTGTATGGCTACACTCACTTCTGTTAAATCTTACAAAAATGCAAAATGTAATATATTAACTCAAACCTAAACTACGTACACTGCAAGAAACAAACATTGAAATGTTCTTACTAATTAGTCAGTTTAGATCTACAAACGAAATCCAATGACATCGCATATTTTCTCTCGTTTATCGTCGTAGCGCCGTATGGTGGGCACCGTAAAAAATGAGACCAGGAGACGAATGTCTAAGTAGTAAGTCTTTAAATGAGTACTCTAATTTAATAATAAAGAAATATTTTCCATTCTTCTAATTTTCATGTTAAATTCTTTCTTCTGAATATAAACTACCAGCCTTCAGGGCCATAACACCGTGTGATCTGGTATCTGGGTACAACCTACTAACTAGAAGACCCCAACATAAATTGTCTAACTAAATGTACAAATCAAATACACAACTTTCCTAAAACGCTGTGTCATGTTTATGCGTTCAAGGGGGCGAGACGAAGAAGCAGGGTCATAAGTATGTAGGTTAGTGGTAACGTCGTATTGAGTTACGCGCAGTTGTGTTTACAGGTAACGTAATTACAAAATCAATGAAAATGACAGATAGTTCAGATAATTTCTTTGTTTATTTACGTGCTGATCCAAAGAACTAACGATGAATTAAACAAACAGCACCACAATAATAATAATAATATTATCTTCCAATTGTTTCTAGCGTTTTGTTTCAAGGTACGACAACCCCTAGTGGGCCAGGTCCTCCTCATTATCGAGGCTTCACGATCACACTCAAACACACCACAATCGGTAGGACTCCTCTGGACGAGTGATAAGGCGGACGCAGACACTTTTACCTGACAACAAACAACACTCACAAGAGACAGATTCGAAACCTGTAATCCCAGCAAGCCGCGTGGCCACTGGAATCAGCCTTTCTTGCATTACCTGTAATTGCTTTCTTCATTTTTCATTGTTACAATACGCACCTATTTCAGTTTCAACTGTGTTTATTTATAGTTGTCATGTGAGTTCCTTTCCCCCTTTTGGTTATATCGTCTTGTGCCTGCTCGAATCATCTTTTAATTTCATCACTCCATCCATGCGGCAGTCCTTCGACTAATTCATCAAGTCCTGAATCACTTTGTGGTATTTCTTTACTTCCACTTCCTCTTTATAATCAAGTTCTTCAACCAGTGTACCAGAGCGGTGCAGCCGGCGCTAATTCCAGCCCTCGCTCCAAAGCAGCACACTGCGTACTTGAGGTTTCCATAAGCTTATTCCTATTCCTCATCCACCAGAAGTAGTTCGCCCCGTTGCTTACTCTTCTCATGCTAGAAACATCATAGTAGGTCCTGGTTGAGTTTCCTTGAATGGAAGGATGGGATTTACAGTGCCACTCCACAGCGCGCCTAAATACACCTACACTCGGAGAAACAGGAATTCAATTTGGTTAAACCGACTTATTTGTAATTCAATTTAAAATTAACTACATCCACTACTACTCGAATCATGATTCTACTGCACCCTTTAAGAAAAGGAACCAATGTCCGAAAAGCATATTATTTTCTTTGAAAGTTTACAAAATAGCAACTTATTTTATCCGAAGGCCATGCAAATATTGAACCGTATAACCTTACAGAATTGTGTATTCCGTGTATTTGTAGTTCAATGCTTATTAACCACCAGCACTGTGTTCGCTTTATCTGTGCAACTTTGCCGCTTCACCTGTCACTGGATTGGACAACTTGCTTTGCGCTCTTCCACGGCAAGATTCGCTTAAGCAGTATTTGTATTTGAACGCAAAATACCTTGCAATTTATAAAAATTGTAACCAGTTTATAAATAGACTATTTTTCACTATAATACTGCCAACACTCCAACAATAACAACAATAACATCTAAGACTAAGACTACAAATAACGTTTAATTTGAACTCTTAATAGCTTAATTGCATGTATATATATATATATATATATTAAACAGTAAAATACTGAATCTGGCCTACTAGTTTTGAATATCATAACAAATTGCATTTGATATTACATATGATATACACAACATCGATAAAAAGTGTAAGCAAATATAATTCTTCGATGCTTCACTTCCCCTACAATTTTAGTCTTCCTGACGATGGTTCAGTTAGAACCAAAATATGTTTGAGAATGATACACAATAATACGTATACACATTTGCCTGGTAAGTGATTTTGTTGGTGGTTAATAAACACTGAACCATATAGTATATCTCACAAACGATAACTGGACTTGCACGAAATCTATCAAATGACGAGCATACACAAGGAATTTCCTTTATTTTCCAGCAATTGGAGTACAATTATTTACTCAGCACGGACGCATAAAGATTGGAAATACTGGAGCATTTTAGTCATAATAATTAAACGGGAAGCGCTTTCTGGCAGTAACAAGCGTAGACGAGAGAATATCAAAGTGGTTTAGAAATACACATTGTGAAGGTGTGGACTGGACTGAAGTATCTCACGACAGGTCCCAGCGGCAGACGTCTGCGATCATGACAACGAACTGGCAGATTCAAAAATTGTTGTTAAAATCTTAAAAACTTGAAAAAACATTAATTATTCAAAATGTACACAACTCCTCCGTCCGTGAAAGCATTTCTTCATCCTAGTAACTTGTTATTACTCTTTACTAAAGTACTGTAGGTACCGAGACACTCTATTACAGACCAAAGCGTTATAGTAATTTAAAGAACGTAACGCCCGAGAAGATGGTACAGCAATAAAGCAACCCACTTTTCTTCGGCAGATTCTGTGTTTGGAATCTGATTTTCCAGTTCGTCACTGATCAACGATACTACGATTTGGCACTGTATTATCTGACATACCGACAGCGTCATAAAATAAACAAAAAATAAACTTGAAGAGTATTCTGCACGAAGCAATCACACTCATAGCGTCCTTACATATGCATACAACTTTACAGTAAATTATGACTTGATTTGTGGCGAGATTTTGGCGTTTAATTTAGTTCCAACCACTTCGTCGAAATTGAGGTGAATTGATCACGGCCTTCTACACGCGATATGCTTGCCTGCATGGCCGGATGTGGCAGACAGACAGGCAAGCAAGTGGTTGCGCAAGATCGGCCTCGTGTTTATTATAATAATGCTGAAGAACGAAAGCGAAGTTTGCGAATCATACATCTTGCAGCAGTCGGCAGAAGATTTTGAGTTATAAAGCGAGTCAATAAATAATATTTACAAGGAAATAAGAAAGAAGACGAGCACCAAGGTGGGGTGGGGAAAAGGAGTCGATCGTAATTTAGTTTTTTTGAATAAGTTTATTTTCTCTTCCCTTCTACTTCAATTTTTCATTTTTCCTCTTTCTTCTACTACCACTTGCGAGTGTCAAAGGAAGAAAACTGGGAATACGACGTTGGAATTTGTATATTATGAAGTTCCGTTTACGATGAAAATTTTCTTATCCCAATTTCAATTTTTCCAATTACCTCTTCGTCCTCCCATAAATAATAATAATAATAATAATATTATTATTATTATTATAGGTGGTGGTGTGGTGGAGGTGGTGGGGGTGTGAAGAAGTTAAACAGCAAGAGGTTAAAGTTAAGACGACAAAAGAGGAAGAAGAAGAAGGAGCGCCTTTGAAAACCGTTCGTCTATCCAGTAAGTTTCTTAATGGTGCAAATGAAAGAATAAGTAAGAACTATCACATTTTATTTAATTCCTATGTTTTTGAAATCGATATACGAATTGCTTATTCATACGTAATTAATTCGTAAGACGTTAATAATATACGAGAAAACACAATGTATCACAACTCTGTTGCTAATCTGCTTTTCCAATAATGTATTTCTAACCACATTGACTAAATATCGACAGCTTGTACACACATATGTAGCAGTTTCGTATTTTGGAAAGCCAGTCTAAAAACATATCACAAAGTACTAAGGAAAAAATGCAATCTTAATTACTTTCACTTAACAATGAACTTCTACGCCTACAATCACAAACTTGCGCTTATTTCTGCTAGAGTAATTCAGCACAAGAACAATAAAATGAAGGAAAAGGGAAAAACGCGTTTTTATGCAAAAATGAATATAAATGATTACAAAATGCAAATTTTCAGAGAAATCCCGCTGAAGTATGTGTATTCCATATCCGCATACATAAAATTTTCCACTCTTGTTTGAAACTGTCACCAGGGGCTTAAATTTTATTTTCCGGTAAGAACTGCAAATTCAGTCTTCATTGTTGTTATACGTTTGCCACAGACCTCACTACATTTACTGGGTTTTCATAATATATGCATCATTATATTGTTCCCAAATTACATATCAAAAATTAAATTATACGTCGGTATATTTAATTACGCCGATCCCAGTGGCCGTGCGGTCTAAGGCGTGGGTCTTCGGCCGCTCGCTTACTAGGATCGTGGGTTCGAATCCCACCGGGGGCATGGAGGTCTGTCTCTTGTGATTGTTGTGTGTTGTCAGGTGGAGGTCTCTTCGACGAGCTGGTCCCTCGTCCAGAGGATTCCTACCGACTGTGGTGTGTCTAATATGTGTGACCATGAAACCTCGACGAAACGAGGAGGCCCAGGCCCATATAGGGCTGTCGAGCCATAAAAAAAATATTTAATTACATTTTTTTTCTGCACCATTAAGAATTCATCGCCCTGTCAGTATTTGATACACTATAGCTAAATAATGTACAGATCAAAATGTCCTCACCTTTTATTCCATTTATCACAGTAACAAAATATGACCCCATTTTCCATGTGTTCACAGCACATAGGGTTTCACGCTACACCACATCTTTCCGTTTTACCAGTTCAAAAAATTCAAAGCACCCAACTTTTATTTCAAGGATCATTTAGTAAAACTTGTGGCTATTATAAATCTCTGAAATACAGTGCGTAATGTCTATCGGAACATATTGTAAAACATAAATAAATTTAATCATTTGATTTATTGTCGCGTAACAGCGTTTTAAATGTATTGCGCCACAAGTAAACACTGTTTTTAACACAAATTTCTCCACTTAGCCCTAAATAAAACTCTTCCACAAACTCTCCAACCTTACCGAGTACAGCTCCTATTGAGAAGCTGACTGTTGCCCGGTAGAAAAATATTTACTGCTTTGTTTAAAATAATATTTATTAATGTGTTCAGAAAAGCTTTCCCCTGGATACTATACTCGTACTCAGTCAATTGAATCCTGTCAACAGTCTTTCATCCCTCCTTTTTTAAATAACCATTTCAGTATTACCCTCTAAACTAAGACAAAATTTTATATGCATTTCCGATCTCTCCTACACCCACTACATGTATTGCCCAGTACATCTCTCTTCATTTTGTTACTAATTAAATTTTGTAAAGAGTACAAATTATGAAGTTCTGCACTTGCCTGAACACACCTCTTATTTCCTTTCTTTTAATTCGAAATATTCTCCACAGCACTCGGTTCTCAAACAATTTCAAGTCCTCTCCATCAGAAAACAAAGTTAGACGTTTCCCACTTATAATTTGTTCGAGAGAAGGAAGGAAATCTAACATAATTTATATACACTGTACCAACTAACGTTCCGTAACAGACTGCATGCAGACTAATTCTTGACACAGAAATGTACTATATACACTGACTAGACAAGAATTACTTGAATTACACTTTCTGCTTCTTACCGTTTCTCCCCATCTTCACACTTTTTCTTTTCTACTTTAATTCTTACTGGTTGCCATGGTGAAGCTAGGTGACTAATCTCCTTGCCATTACCCATGTCTGTTTCTTCACCCACTCTCCTTGATTTTCAGTACCGTACTGAATCACCTTGGTTTCTGTGTTAATCTTTTTCTGTTCCATTCTCCCTTTTCTCATTACATTCATTTTCTGGTTTTTCACGAATATAGAACAGGGCAGAATTTCTGTCAATTCCTAGAGAATTCTCTCCTCCTTCCTTACTGCTTGATAGCATCTCTACAAGAACTCAGTGCCTCCCTCTTGCCTCTCCCAAGAAATGTAAATTACTAGCATAGCATCCTTATTCTCTAGGGTTACTTCGACACAGCAACTCTATCTGCGGAAAATAATTTGTGTATCTCTATATAACACTTTCGTATTTTCATTTTCTTATTTCTCATATTCTCTTGATACTATATTGTGTTCTGAGTCTATGTATGTGTTTTGGCATTTTGTTTTTGACATATATAGTGCAACATAATGCCAGGTACTCTTACTCTGGGAATTTGCGTTGTCGAGAAAATGAAAAGTGTCGTTCTAAGTTTCCACGTCTCGAGCTGTGGCAATATGGTGACTGGACTTATTAGATTTCCCTGAAGTAATGACTACTGTGGAAGATGTTGAGCAAAAGACATTGACCCAAGGAAGAGAATTACGTAGTCAAATGCTTAATAATTTGCACCCTTTACGAAATGAACGTTCATAAATTCAAAAAATAACTGGGATATTCCCCCGAAATATTCGTAGTCACCTACCAGACCACACGGTGTCACAAAGCAGGAGAGTACTTCTTAAATTCGTGAAGAGTCTATAATATTGGTTCCTAGTCACAAAAGGCAATTACAGCCTCAGTGCACAGGACAGATTGCTGCTTACAAAAGCAGGCCCAGTTTTAATTCAATATCTAAAGGTCTTCTTATACTGTAAATATGACAATAGTGAAATGGGGCATGTTGCATGATGAGGCATTAGAAGTGCACAACTACCACGGTTATCCACTCATACAGTAATGAAATTAAATAATTACGACAAACAGGACATACTGTGGCAGCCAGAGGACGTAAATGTCACAAAGTGGACACTATCAGACTAGAAACGTTTTGTTTGGCGCGAAGAAGGGAACTGACCTCTAGTTAGTGTACAACGTAATTAAACAAATTACACCGAAGAATGTAAACCTCAGCAGATGACAAATGGCTTGAATTAGTCAGAAATGTCAGCTAAATAAATGACTGGATTAGAATCCTTCCTGATAATATTACAATTGATGAAGACAACAGCCTTCTGGGATTTAACGCCGTGTTGATTTGTAATTCAATATTGACGTTCGGAGAAATTTGCTGCCACAGCCTTCAGGATATCCCAAGGTACTACCCCGAATATCATATTCCGAAATACTGTAATCCTTGGCAACATAACAGTGAAAATTTCAAATTCCACAAGATGATTTTGGTGGGGATGGCTCTTCAAAAGGACCCTAGCTTAACAGGATCTGCTTTACTGTACAACAGCATGCCAACAGACACTATCATAGGCCAGAAAACCCCAATCAACGACCCAAACATAATTTCCTTAATAATAATTTTATCTTGTCCTACCATTTACGTTTAGGACACTCACACGTGACCATTCTCTTCAGAATTTCAGACTATAACGTTGTATCGTATCTCAAATATCCTAGCACATAATCGTCGGTGCTGACGCGCCTCTAAAGTTACCCTCACACTTCCCATATCTACTGTCAGTCTCTTTTTCCCTTTTATTAGACCTTTTATTTAGTGAAGCATATAATTTATGAACTTCCTCATTATGTAATTTTCAACGCTTTCCTCTTATTTCCTCTCCCTCAGGTTCACATACATTAATAATAATATTAGGATCAACTGCAGGATGGTTAGAAAAGCGGTACATAGAATGCCTATGGAATGCGAAATGAGGTAAAATGTTTAGTAATAAGGGAGAAAGCAAAGAAACCTATTGGGACAACTAGGTTTGGAAGGGAGGATAATACTGTTTACAATCTTCCATAAATGGGCTGTGAAAGTGTCACAACTCATTAGGAATGAGCCCAGTGTCGAGCTCTTGCTAACACAATACTGAACCTTCTGGCTCACTAATTCTTTGTACTGACAGCAATAATTATCAAAATACGCACTCTTAAACTTCATGTATGCAATTAAACCCAACATTCTCCTACCGAGCCGAACGCCACAAGTACATGAGATTCTGGGTAATCATCAATGTTGATTTCAATGTAATAATCTTCAGACGCCAGAGGAAAAAGTATACAATGCACCAGTACGTCGGCTGTTTACATACCTCAAGACCGCCGAAGATTCGCTTATGAAGAAAGTTTTGTAGACTACTCTCCCTTTGTCTGATACACCCATAAAACAGTTTACATTCATAAGAGTGCCTAAATGAAACGTGAACTAAAGGACAGACACGGAAGCATTTTAAACAGACCTATAATTTTGTACCTTGTTTTGTATGGTTATGAAAGTTGGTCTCTCACATTGGGAAGGACATAGAGTGAGGGTAATACAGAAGAGGGTGCTGTGTATTATATCTGGGCTGAAACGGAAGTCACAGGAAAAGGAGAAAAACTGTATACTGAAGAGCTTCCGGATTCTCACTCTTGGCCAAACATTATTCGGTAGATAAAATCAATCAAATGGGTGGGGCGAGGTGTGTGGCACGCACGCAAGAAAGAAGAAATGCATACAGCGTTTTGCTCGGAAGCCCTAAAAGACAGTAAGCAGTTGGTTCAATAGGGGTTGCCACCCACCTCCTGTCAGTATATGTCAGTTTATACCGATAAAGGTTTTACTACCAGAGTCTGAATTAGCGAACCGATGTTCCACTAATAAGGACGAACTGTGTCATCGAAAAAGACGAACAGATGACAAGATAATATTAAAGTTGATTTTAACGAAATAGGATTGGAAGCTGTACACTGGAGTTATCTGACCAAAGTCAGCGACCAGTGGAGGGTTGTTGTGAAAAATGTATTGAAATTTACAGTTTCATAAAACGAGGCGAATTTAATGACTAGCTGAAAAATGTGACCTACTGAAAAGGGACTCTGCTCCAAGTGAGTTACTTGTGTGTACTGAAGAATTACTGTACTTAGCATTTATTGCTTCCACAATGGAACAATCAAGTACAATGGTCACAATAACGAAGCAGAGTCAGTTACAGATGCAATCACGTAGAAAGCTGTCAGGATTCTGACTCCTAAATTAGTTTGTTCCATCGAGACTGATACGAATGGGCTTTTGGGGGAACCGCCCCAATCTCCAATACTCTAAAGTTGGCTGCTTCCTTTCCTCCTCACTCACAGATTTATCGTCCCTTAGAGAAGATACCCCCCACCCCCCTGACAGCTTCTACTGCCTTAATTGCAAACTTGCGAGGTGTGAGATACATTATGGACTCCGTCAGGGATTCAAAAGGGGTGGCCATTCACCTTCTGTCGATCTGTCGTCAGTTGATACCGTTAAAGGTTTTTATGTCATAATGACGAGTGTATCATCGTCGTGAAGGTCACACACACGCACCTGAACACCAAAAATAACAGATATAAAAGGCGGGAAAATAAAGCCCTACGTTAATAGTTGAGTAAGGGTGTAACTTCAGGCTTCGAACCCATGAACATTCTGTATGGTAGCCCGTTAAGCAGGAGGCTGTATGGAGCTCAGAGACGCTAAAGATGACATATTTTAAAAGTGGACTTTGCAATAGCAGTAGCATGGTTACGAGATTCCAACTTAATATACACATATTAATATGCGTGTGTGTGTCACTTCCTTCACCCTGTCCATATTACTTTATTACGTAGAACTGTAAGTATTTTTCTTCAAAAAACCGACAACAACAACGGTAAACAACCTACGCATATCACCACTCGCCAAGGTGTGACATGTAGCATGCATGGCTGAAAAAAATTACAGCAAGAAATGTTGACTAAGACCTTGAAAGTTGAAACATAACTTGGCATAACATGACACAAACTGTACACAAAATTAAGTTGACATTAATATCGCCTAGCTGAAAAAAACAAACCAATCTGCAGATTACCGCAAAATTACAGGACTTTCCCCTCGAGGCCGAAGAACAACATGTCAAAGAATCTTCACTGTCACCCGGAAGTACTAGATATTAATTTAAATTATTCGATTTTAAACCCACTTTTTACTATTTTATGTGGAACCTGTCTCTCTTCAAAAAAGTTTAAAAATTTCGTCTTCCTTTATCTTGTGAGGATTGTAATGTTGAGATCTCAACTATATATAATGACACGAACAATGAATCAGTTTACATGATGACTTTTATTTGGTAATCTGATTTCGCCTCATGATGACTTATTGTACTTAAGCCGAAACACGTTGCGCATTAAAGTTATAAAAGAATATAACATAAAACGTAGTTTGACGGCCTTCACCCTTTACGTTTTAGGTATGATCAATAATTCAAGTTCCATGATCATACTACTTGAGTTTCCAATTCTTTCCGCCAGTGGCGCAAAGCCGCAGTTGCATAAAATGGCGTCTCACGTGTAGAAAGCTAAGTTTGTGCTCTGGTATCAGAAACCAGATCTGTGATTAGAGAGTAAAGAAGATTTTCTTAAACATTACTTTATATGAGGCTACGCAAGGGAGAAAAATTTCCACCTATTCTTAACCACGACAATAAGCGAGAGATTGTAACCCCTCTCCGACCGCTTTACCCCAGAGGAAATAACCACCGGTACCCAAGGGACAGTTGACCAGATGGAACCCAGAGATGATCTGGGTTCCTGGACTGGGAAGAAAATCCCCACCCATTCCAACAATTGACATCTGACTGTTCAGCCCCTCGCCAATCACTATTTTAACCATTATATTTGACGTTGTACATCTTTCCTGCAACAGTCTAATACAAATTTCACCACCCACTAGTTGCACAGTGTTTCATATTTATTATAAAAAACTCCTACATGTT
Source organism: Reticulitermes speratus (assembly GCA_021186555.1). Taxonomy (NCBI): domain Eukaryota; kingdom Metazoa; phylum Arthropoda; class Insecta; order Blattodea; family Rhinotermitidae; genus Reticulitermes; species Reticulitermes speratus. The sequence continues at coordinate 17,305,560 of JAJKFL010000001.1, forward strand.
TCGGCCATATACCCTGGCCATCCTCAGCCAGTTACAATTTGGCTGACGTGTGCAGCGTATATGGTAACTTGTCACAGATAATTGGCAGATTATATACATGTGTATAATATAATGTAATAAGAACACAAGGATGATTGTCACTATATAGATAGTCAATGTAGACTAATAAATATAAAAACACTGTGCAACTAGATGGTAGTTAAATTTGTGTGTACTATTTTAACCAATTTAGACTGAAATGTATTACAGTCCACATTTCCCCCTTTTGTCAAATTCCGTAGCATCTTTATAATTACTGCAGTGGCAGCCTACATTTTCTTTACTACTGAAACAAAATAGGGAGCTCTATGGAATTGCAATGTACGTAGGAGCACATTTACTGTAGTGTGTGCGTTTGACTTCGGTTCACCACGAAAGAAAACAAGAAGAAAAAAGAAAACACAAAAAAGAATACAATAGGCAAGGTCTTGCTGTTACTAAAATAGAGATACTGGTGAGCTAAGGCGCAGTTTGATCATTGCAGGAGCGTTCTGTACTTCCTTTATCACCGCGGTGTGACATCAGTCTAGGAACTCGCAATTCTACTAATAAGTTGATTTTCTCCAGAGGCTGTTTCGTACACAGACACTCCTTTGGGCTTGACTGTTGCTGACTGGCCCCCCACGTTAAAAACAGATATCTTACAGCATATGGAAATAAGTTAACGAGTTCGCATTAGAAACCTCAGTTTCTGAATGGCTCTAACTTTAAAATAGGGTCTCTCTGCTCATAGGCAAATGAAGACTTCACTTTAAATAACGGTGTGATGTCTCTTTTCGTGATTCCCTCAAACTTTGTAATAATACTTTACTCATTACACGAGACTGAACGTTCTCACAGCCGTGTTAAAGTACACTCAACTCTATTAGCGTGGTACGCTATGACAACTGGTAAAGAGTTAAGACATTCTATTGCTCCCATCTTCAGAGTCAAGGAATCGAAGAAGAGTGTCTTGTAATGCTTGACCCTGATAAATGCTCTACACTCCAACGAAAGCTTGGTGACTCTTTACCACAAGGCGTATTATCTCCAGCAGACTTGAATCTTCAACGCCTTAACGAGACTGTTTAACAAGTAGACCCCACTGCCGTCACTGGTTACCCTCAGAGAGCAGTTTATAATTTTAAGATCAGAGAGAACGACTGAGACAACACCCGCGACCTCCTTCCCACTAGACCAGTGCCCTAATCACTAGACAGCGTGGGGTTATCGAGGAAAGGTTGTTGTCAAAATCGAAAGAGTTTTCACATCTGAAATTGTGGCTCAATGCACCTTTTAACCAGAAAGCTTATAGAACAATGTCTGGTCCAGTAATTAGCGTACTAGCAAATTATTCAAAGGGTCCCGAGCTCCATTCCAAATATCATCACTAACTTAAAATACGAAATATCAAAAATCAATACATTTCTCAGTATAATAAAAACCCGCTAAATGTGGAAGACACCCAACTCCTGGAAGGTCAGATATGGTGACTAAATCCAAAAAATGCACATAAGTTTATGGAAATATATTATACAAGTAGTAACACCTCCTATATATTTCGGCCACTCATGTGGTCATCTCAGGGAGGAGCGTTAAGAAGAATAAATACATTGAGGTGTTACAAAAGTATGTACTTGTAAAATATTAGATACTCGTATTATACTTACATGGTTTTAGTCACCACATCTAATTGTTCAATACACGCTTCTGGATCATTTACAGTTTCCTGAAACATCGTTAATCAAAACAATATGCTCAACATAATATTAAGTATAATGTTTTCTACAATTACGACAAAAGAGATATAATTAGGCGTCCTTATAAAATGCATAAAATTAAGCGCATAATTGGGAGATCGCTTTGGCTTGTGTCCGTTATCAAGTTTTACTTCCGAAACTACTTAAAGAATTTAAATGAAAGTTGCTGAAAGTTATCTGTTAAATGTTGTTGGAAGAACTGTTTCGTAACGACCGAAAGCAATTTGTACTTTGCACTATGTTCTAATAAACATCACAATTTTTCTCAAGAAAGAATAAGCATAAAAATACCAGGTCTTGTAATTAAATAACCTCATGGACTTTGCATACATGTGGACATAGGACATGATCACAGTATGGCACATAAAAGGTGCCCGCGAAAACAATAAAAATTTCACTTGAATGAATAGGAAAATTTTACCTCCACTTCCCCACACAGGGCAAAATTTACATTAAAATATTCCAACAATGCCAATGCATTATTTAGAGTAAACAACAGATGCAGAATTCAAATTCAAAACAGGACTCGCATCTGATGAGAATTGTCCATTGAAGATCATATCTTACGTGACGTTTAAACTTGCTTGTGATGTGTGCATGTCCAGATAGGCCTCGCGAGAATTCATTATACGTTGTTAGTTATGTAAACTAATCAATTAACTGCTAATGGGTATTTGTGAACTGAACCAATCACAGCAAATGGCATCGTAATATTGTAAATGGAAGACAGAAACAGAGCCTGGTACAACGTGATAATCTATTTTATTGCCCGGAGCGGAAAATCCGGAAGGTGACTCAAAGAAAATACTTCGAGGGTAGTGTTTACACGGAAAGCTCATAAACATGATAGTTTTCGTGCGTACACAGAGCTGGTCATAACTCAGTTTCAGAGAATAATTTAACTGTTCTGTGGAACTATAAAAAGCGCATTACTCGTGAAATGCCCAACGCAAACCATACTAAATGTTACAGACCACAAGCCATACGAGCACCTATATTTGTGTACGGATATCACTAAAGGGACAAAGGAGAAAAGGGGACGGCAGAAATGTGTCTCGCAGAGCGATGGGTCTTAAAAACTATGAGCTTGCCGAAGTAAAACTGGAAATAACAGATATGAATAGAACAATAAAGTATTTATTAAGAAGTGATTCAATTCTTCGAAATAACTCCTGAAAATTAAGCGGGAAGCATATTTACTTACATAGTACTATAGACAGGAAGTAATGGGGATGTTCGAAAAAAATCGGAGGAACATTCTTAACACACATCAGTGATGGTGATGGTGATGGTGATGGTGATGGTGATGGTGATGGTGATGGTGGATGGTGATGGTGATGGTGATGGTGATGGTGATGGTGATGGTGATGGTGATGGTGATGGTGATGGTGATGGTGATGGTGATGGTGATGGTGATGGTGATGGTGATGGTGATGGTGATGGTGATGGTGATGGTGATGGTGATGGTGATGGTGATGGTGATGGTGATGGTGATGGTGATGGTGATGGTGATGGTGATGGTGATGGTGATGGTGATGGTGATGGTGATGGTGGATGGTGATGGTGATGGTGATGGTGATGGTGATGGTGATGGTGATGGTGATGGTGATGGTGATGGTGATGGTGATGGTGATGGTGATGGTGATGGTGATGGTGATGGTGATGGTGATGGTGATGGTGATGGTGATGGTGATGGTGATGGTGATGGTGATGGTGATGGTGATGGTGATGGTGATGATGGTGATGGTGATGTGATGGTGATGGTGATGGTGATGGTGATGGGATGGTGAGGTGTGGTGATGGTGATGGTGATGGTGATGGTGATGGTGATGGTGATGGTGATGGTGATGGTGATGGGATGGTGATGGTGATGGTGATGGTGATGGTGATGGTGATGGTGATGGTGATGGTGTGTGAGATGGTGGATATGGTGGTGGATGTGGTGGTGTGGTGGTGGTGGGGTGGTGGTAATGTTGATAAATAGGATGATTATGATTACTGCGGTTAGAATGATTATGGGATAATTACAAGTTCCTGTTCAAGGCTAACTACAGTTTGCCAATGAGTAAAACTTTTTATTTATTTATTTACTTATTGCCTTCTTCTTTTTCTTTCTTTCTTTCTTTCTTTCTTCTGACCTCTTCTACCTACTCATTTCAGGTGTATGGTTATTATTGCATCTGATCACACTCAATGACACAAAAACTCATTAGGACTCCTCTGGACGAGGGATCGGCCCGTCGCAGAAACCTCTACCAGACACCTTACAACACTCACAACAGACAGACATTCATGCCCCCGGCGGGATTCGAACCAGCAATTCCAGCAAGCGAGCGGCCGCAGACCTATACCTTTGACAGCGCGGCCACTGGGATCGGCATGTGTACAACGTGACACTGTAAATTTCTATAATGTTTACAGTTGGTTTAAAGCAAATTCTTAATGACCTCAAACACGAATTTCGTGTAAATAACACATAACAGTTCAGTTTATACATCACAGGCGAAACGAACACGCGACCGTTATGATGCTACAGGGCCATCTGCCCTGTAAATGAAGCCGTCTGGAAACCACAAATGTTGGCTGCGAACCTTGCTCAACCATCACTGTCACTTCATCGTGACCGCTGACAAATACGGAGGTAGCGGCGTGGTGCTTGGTATGTGCATGTATTCAAAACTGCAAATGTTGAAACAGGGCTACGTTTCACGTTACCGTCAAGTAGCTGCCATATGTACAAAAACGTTTAATGCTAAAAACTCCACATTTTGCGGCAGAGTGTGTTTGTATGTACCGCACGATTCTTACAACATTCCCTGATTGATTTTTTCTGATGGAAGCACATTACGTTATTTGTGAGGTAAGCTCTGAATCACTGAATATTAAGTCATACAATTATATCATAGCTCTCTATCAGCATCTCTATCCTTATTCATCTACAAGTCTAATTTCTAAGATTTGTTATCTTATACGCTGTGTAAATATACAGATAATTATTTACGTGTGGGGAACTTCGAACCACTAGCATGACGTAAGAGAAATACATTTATGACCTTATGTCGCGTTAAGACTTTCTTCCTTAACGGATAACACAGTAACACACAAAATCAAACCCCGATATAGCGCCACCCTCACTTAGCGCCTACGAAAGTCTGTGAACAGAAATTCCGTACTGCACAATATTTCTGTATACCGCCATCCTCGATATACGGAAACAAATTGCGGTGAATAATCAGTGGCGCTGTATCGGAGCTCGACTGTAGCTGAAATACAGCATATGAAATTCCTCTATCACTTGTTTTACGACCGACAGATTTTACCCTCTTACGTAACTCAGACTGTAATAATGTCTTACTTGTATAAAATAATTCAAGCCAACTTCAAAGACTCGTATGCTCTACATACGACGCAAAATTTCATTTTTTCTGTAAAAATTAACAAAGAAACATAAAATGTCAGGATTCACAGCCACAATCTAACTTCACCTTTACTATCCCTTTATTTTCCGTTACCTCTTAGATACGCTGTTGAAAAAAGAAGCTCTTACTCAAACTTCCGATCTCCAGGTACAATTGCACAACAATATTATTTTCAACAGCAGACCTTGCATTCAAGCACAAAAGACTGTATTCCTGCAGAAGCGTGGGGGTTTGCTTTCTCTAAGTCACTCATCCTATTCTGTTCTTTCCAGCTTTTTTGCTGTCTAAGTTTTTGCACTTCCGATCAGAAAATGGAAAATCAGTTGGCAGATGCTTTTGATACTGGTTCCTTTCAACAGTGGCATGTCTCTTTTTGTCCTGAAATGATCTAGAAGAAATAAAGACGAGTGGGTTAGATGGAAGACCTGCAGAATTGTACCAATATGTAGTCCAGTGTAAAACTGTTTCGCAGTAAAAATATGTGGTCTGGATATAAGAAGGACGGCGCCCTATGGAGTTTTCTAAGGTTGTCAGATTGTAGGCAGCCTTTTTGCTAATATGGTAATGTTTTCAAAATAGGTCTCGAGTGATTTATGTGCAGCATATCTCTGCATGTGCCGATCCTTGATGACCGTGCGGTCTAAGGCGTAGGCCTCGGTCTGAGGCCGCTCACTTGCTGCGATTGCAGTTTCGAATCCCGCAGGGGGGCATGGATATCTGACTCTTGTGAGTGTTGTGTGTTGTTAGGTAGAGGTCTCTGCATCGGGCTGATCACTCGTCCAGAGGAGTCCTGCCGAGTGTGGTGTGTCTGTGTGTAATCTCGAAACCTCAACAATCAGGCGGCCTAGGCCACCATTTGCTGTTGGCGCCATACGTTCCACTACTCTACATAAGTCTAATTTGAAAACCACTACTTCCGAGAGTGTCACAGACGAATTCCCTGAAACAGAACGACGAGGACTTCAATGGCTGGTGTGATGGAATGTGTTCAACAGCACTGCTCTTCTTTTTGCTTGGTTTAAAGATGCTTTCAATTACTACAATTCTACAGCTCCCCTCGATAAAATGGTTAATGGGTAGTGAATTGCAAAGCATGTGGAAATAAGCGGTTGCTGCCTAATTGAATATAGCGTCTCCGAAATTTCCCGATAAACTGAGAAAAACCATAAAGAAATTAGCTCAGTATAACCGGATTGAAGGCAGAGATTTGAAATCTAGACCTTTCGAATACGAAGCAAAAATACTGTCCACTCGTGTGAGACCTTTAGCAGCACACCATAAAATAAGTGGTTGAAAATCACAGAGGATCGATGAAAATATCAATACAGACTAGCGTCAAATTATAAACTTAAATTTATGTTAAAACATATACAGAATTTACACACAATACAGAAAATTTCAACATATGTATGTCTGTTATAAAAACGCAAATTATATCAGTGTGCCACGCGGCCGATACTCTCCTGCCAGGTAGAAAGCGTCTAACCGAGTCCGAAGGACTTCAGTGCAAGACCATATGCAGTTGAAGCGAAGTATAATAATGGTGGGTTAAAGAATTATACAGAGTCTTGTAAGCTACGTCAGAACATTCATTCGACAAACTAACAGATTTGATGCCTTATCTGTAATCGCAAATGACAATCATAATATTTTATTTTCATTATATTGGGCGTAATGCAAAGTTATGAAAACACTGTTAGCCTTATCTTTAAGTACCGATCCCAAATCGCTTTTGTAAATGACATTTAAATGGAAATTTTAAACTGATAATTTCAAAGTCTTAGAAAAGCACAAACTAGAATTTCATTAAAACGCATCAAGTAAACTTTCTTAGTTCGTTAACTGACCCCACAGTAAAATCTCCTTGTAACTTCTCAGCATAAATTACCATTGCAAATTTCTTCTAGTCAACTCGTAAAGCGGCATGACTGAGGGCAGTGGGATACGGCATTCTTCAATCACTGGTAAAGATAGCAGGCCTAAAAAATAAGGGAAGATTTCATGATTACTTTCGCATTACACAACTTTCGAATTCTTTCCAAAACTAAGTGTAATGTAAAGTTTTACATTTCAGATGAATTAAAAATCAGTAGGTCTAATTTCCACATATAATGACCTTCAGTGCACATGTTTGCATATTTAATTTGCTGGTTTCCAGCGCATTTTAGAATCTAGAAGCAATTTAAAGCAGCACTAAGAAGATACTTAAATGCACACTCCTTTTACTCTGTAGATGAATTTCTTATGAGTACTGTTAACCTATAATACTGACGTCTAAGACTGCACATAGAATGTTTAAAGCATTTTGCAATGTACATTTTTATATGATTTTGTATGTTATGACTTATTCCACATCCTCTTGTCTTGTGACAAAATTATGGATCCATGGAATGTATATATGTATGTATGTATGTATGTATAATGTAGTGGGTGGCTAAGGTCCATTATTATTAGTATGCTGCTGGTTACGAACTGCTTAAATAGGGTTCGATTCTCAGCCAACGCTGTGAATTATTTATTTGTGATCACGCTAGACTTATTCCTGCTTCTAGACGTTCACTGTCTGGTACGCTCCTACGAAACTTCCCTGCTTGTAAAGCGGCACAAGCACAAAAATTACCTCTCACCTACTTCTAGTGTCGCAGTTAGAAATGTGCGGGTCTATAAGTGCCGATTCATACCGGGGTACGCTCACGTTCCGCTCACAGTCATGGTACAGATTCTTTGTCTGTCAAAAATGCATGTATTCCTGACTGTACTGTGCCTTGAACGTGATCTATAGTGTCGTTATTTCTATTCAAACACAGGCGAGAATATTTGACAGGTTTCGATTGGAATATGACTGTCCGTATAATGTGAATTCGGACCTAAATCGACTTACGTACGCTCTCTCGGTGTGGTACTTAAGCACAGTGATTACTTTAAGTTTCTCACAATTACGTGTTCAATAAACATTATTATTATTTTGGACGTTTTCCAGCGTCTTGAGTTTTTTCAAGCATAATTTCAGCAACTTACAAGAAGTTATCTTTAATGTGGCTCATTATTTTCGCGTCATTTCGCAAAATTCCTTTTTTTGTATTATATTTATCGTTTTGGTTTCTGTTATAACTGGAGATTTCGTATTCCCCTTTTCCTCTCCGTTACTGGTTACTTTGTCCTATCGTCTTTAGTTTGGTTCTGGTCAGTAAGGCAATTTCGCTTTTGTATATGGGATTCATTTCTTTTCCCTTCACACCTGTCATAATTTTACGGCTATGAATTTTATTCTTATATCAAAGTGACATCAGCAAAATTGCTGCAGTTAGAACTTCTCGGTACACTACACCGAGATCATTTTTTTCTGTGAAGACGGAGACGACAGCAGATCTGATTTCCAAATACCGCTTTTTGAAATGACCTCTTAATGATGGACAATGTCAAAATAAGCGTCGTATTTGAGGGTTTGTATTTTTTTCATTCCAGCCTACCAAAATGGCGGACGAAATGCAGAAACATTGCGTTCGAAGTAAACTGTCCAATTAGAACATGCAAATGTTTCCTCATGAATGGTCAGATAGTGAGGAGAGAGGGGGAAATACTGACACTGACCCTGACACAGACCCTGACCCTGCTTTAGCAGACGCACAAGGCTCAAATCCCCCAAAACCAAACGTCATGGACACAGAAGCTGTGCCGGTTCCATCCATCCTTCAACCTAACAATTTATCGCCCTTACATACAGTAGAATGTTGCTTCGCTCATTTCTTGATCTTCTAAGTGGTTTCCAACTAAAATCCTGTGGGCATTTTCGTTACCCCATTCTAGTCACATTCTCTCCAACCGTAACAATCTAGACATCTTTTCCTCCTCCTCTTGTTCTTTTCCTTCTTCTTCTTCTTCCCCTCCTCTTCCTGTCAGAGCTATGATCTTTCGAACAGTTCCGATTTAATTTCAATTTCTTACGTGCACTGATATCCAAAATGTCTTGGTAACCTGTGTAAGTCACTCTGTTGCGCGTTATGCACCACGTCGTCTTGATGACTACTGTCCAAGGAGCTTTCCAAGCATTATGATATTGCCTGCTCCTCTGTTATCCGTAAACGCAGACACTAAAAAGTCAGAATTTTGTTTGTTCCGTTATATGATACAAAATTTGGTCTCTCATTTTAAAGACATAAAACAGACTGAATGTATTCGATAACAAAAGTGTGAGGAGAATATTTGGAGCGGAGAGAAAGGAAGTAACAGGAGGCTGGAGAAAATAGGACAGTGAGGAGCTTCATGATTTGCACTGTTCGCCAAATATGATTAAGATGATCAAATACGGAAAAATAAGACAGGCGGAGGATTTTGCGTGTAGGTGAGGGAATAGAGATGCGTTCAAAGTCGCGGTGTATGCGGGGAAAAAGACCAGTCAAAAAAACTAGGAGGGGGGTGTCATTAAATTGGATCGACATAAATAGGATTAGAGGGTGCAGACTGATTCAACTGGCTCGAGGTAGAGGCAAGTGATATGTTCTTATGAACACGGCAATGAAAAATTTGGGTTATATAAAATGCGGGGATTTTTTGACTAGCTAAGAAAGTATAAGTTTGTCAAGAAGGATTCTACTCCCCGGGTCAGTCGAAATTCATTCCGTTAGCCACTCAGGAACTGAATTTAAACACTCAAGTGACACAGTCTGTTTCTGTGATTGTGATACGGCACCATTTGTCAGAGAAACTGGTCATCATGAATGATTGCGACAAGTTGATTTTGAAACTCGCAATAAGAAACAAAGACGTAGACTCACTGGAATTACAGGTCACACTACGGACTTCGAAAGAGAGGCGTCGTCTTGGGTGTATAAAGTGATATAATGCTGTGCGCGTCGTACAAGGCAAGACGGCCAATACGTCGATAGCAAGGAAGTTAGCCCCAGCACTGAATGTTTCTGACTTCGATTCGGGAGGTGCACGTTTCAAAACCCGGCAGGGGTGCCCAATGCCATGATGAGGATTTATCATTTTCTTCAGATTCTGAAGGACATGTTAGTATAGTGTCTAAAAATAAATAAAAAAATATCTTTCAAATTTACCGAACATGAAAAACCCACATAATCTTACGACGATAAATGATAAGAGTCAGCTGATACAGCATCATCAAATGTCACAGTGTCATGGGTAGAATTCTTGCTTCGCATTCGACGGGTTTCGGATCCAGATTTCAGCATGGAGACCGGCTACTCTGACAGCCTTTTTTCATGGTTTCCTTCATTCCCTTCCGGAAAATTCCGAAGTAGTACCTCAAAATAAAACACACCCTTCAAAAACCCTTCATATAAATAAACAAGTACACATCCGTAAGTAACCTACGACGCATCCAGCCCAAAAATTAACATTTTCATCAGGAGATCTGTAACACCAACCAATCAAAGTCCACAATCTAACGCCTGAGCTGGCTTTACTAAGTCTTCCATGCAACTGAATGAAATCTCATTTCACAAACGAGCTTTTCATTCTTGCATTTAAAGGTAATATGCTGGCATGGAATTCAGTAACCAAATATTCAGCAAATTTTTGTAGAAACATATTTTGCGCCAAATCAATCCACAGCGTGAAAAACTGCGTACACGTAACTTAGCAAATCAATTAATACTTGCTTTGTGTAAAGAAGCCGTCTAGCATGGCGGAACATAGACGAAGCACAAACCTAAAGACCGAGGCTATGATAATGTGCTGCCTGGTCAGGGCTATCGCACAGTTCAGAGGGGAGGTAACAGAGGCATATGGAACAGTAGTGGAATAGTAATTGGCAGGGGAAAACCGCAGGTACTCGGAAATAAACCTGCTCCAATGTGACTTCTTTTGACAGGAATTTCACATGATGTCACCCGGAACTGAAACCGAGGCTACGCCGTCGCAAACCAGAGCTATGACAGCCTCGTCTTTCTAACATCCCGAGTAATAAATTCAGTCTAAAACACCGTATAGGATATTATTTTCAATCGACTGTTTTGATTGCCAAACAAACACAACACTTAAACACATGCACTTTACTTTCCTCTAATGGAATGGAAATTATATTGAGATGGACTCCTCAGCATACTCTTAATTTTATGGTATTGTAATTCCTACCTGATGATGGCTGGTACACGCGGCCGAAACATGTCGTAGAGGAAAATAAAGTGCATGTGATTAAGTGTTGTGTTTGTTCTAATAATCAAAACAGTTCATTATATGCGCAACATGATTATGATACCAAACTTTATTCATTTTTCAACTGCTTTCACATGTGACATAGATCATTGTTATGCCTTTCTTTCTGCAAACTGCTACATATTCAACAACAGACATCACAGTATAAGGCTCGATTATTTTGTCCGGAGCTTTGTGACACTGGTTGTTTCTTTATACGTTTATTTTGTTGGGCATCGTGCAACGTCTGTGTGCCTAATACACATGATGTGTTCGGAAGTGACGCCACTCCCGTCTTAAGGTATTCACAGTAATAATGAATCAAAAGTTGTCACAAAGTTTTAGAGAAAAACCCAACACATGAGCGCCTGAAGATGGAAGTAGAGTCAATTGCAGAAACGTCGTGTAAATCCCAGATTCCTAAGAAAATGAAAAATTTTGAAGGAAATAAGGGTATAATATAGCTGCATTTTCCTTATTTTTCCTGTAATGAGAAAAATACTGAGATAAATACAAAATGTTAACAAATACGTCATAAAATAAAATATTTACCATTCACAGCAGATCCTCATTTCCTTGTAAAGGAGTATACAAGTATAAGTGTGTTTGTGTTTGAGAAATATCCAATATAGGAAAATCGAACCTATCAAATTTTGTGATCTCTTTCGCCGTACCGCTCTCTAAAGTCGTCAATGAATCATGCATGTGTCCCACAGGTGCGTTAAAACATTTCTTAATAAAAGCTCTATTGTGGCATTGTCAACGGAGAATTCTTAAAACTGAGGAAGAAACGCATAACAACCTCCAGTTTCATAGGGAATTTAGAGTGTTGGATCGTGAAAATTACGACCCAAAATTGGACAGTTTATTCCTCTGTTCTTGGTTATTGGTAATACAAGCGGCTGTGGTACAAGATATATTTCTTAAACAGATGGTAGTTACTCAGGCAAACAAGAAGACACCCAGCTGTTATGAAACCAAAGATATTGTATAATTTTAAAGATGAGCTACAGCTGTTTTAGTTCTATTGTTAAATATCAGGGTATGGACAAGATAATCACGGTTCTATCAGAGTTGGAGACAGGATCTTCTCTCTTCACCGCAATATCCAGATTACTACTGAGGGCGCATTCAGATTCTCATGCAATGAGATTCCCTGCTTTCTCTCTTCGGGCTTGTAAGGACCCTGAACCGTGAAGTTCATCATCCATCCAATTCCGAGGTACAGATTTTATGTTCTACACATCATTCATACGACAACATGGACTGGTGCACGCGTCTGCAGTCAAATGCAATATTGTATTTTAGCTATGGATAGACGCTCTGTGAGCTTTCAATCTTCATAAACCTTATCGTTTATTCAACATTTATGTTCATACAAATTTTCACTTATCGATCAGCTTACACACCACAGCAATGTTGAAAAATACAGTGCATGAGATGAGAGACTTGAGGTTCTTCCAGAGGTGTTTATGAAAATTCAAGTCTTCTGGGAATATAATATAATATAATAGAACAGAAGGGAATAGAATAGAATAGAGTAGAATAGAAAAGAATATATAATGGATTGGAGCCCTTAAAGACCCTTAAAGTCTTCTGGGATATGATGTCATGTCGCTTGGTAAATACTAGTACCATTTACCTACTGGTTACCAATCAACTGAACTTCAGTCCCATAAGATGTTAATTTTCAATACGTAGGATAATTGCTTATAAAACCAGAGAAATTGGAAGTAGTCCTAAAAGAGGGCTTCTGTATTTCAACTGTAGAATCATATTTAAAGAAAATAATAATTTATTGTAGCAATAATCCAGTGATATATATTGCTTCAGAAATCCTGTAATTGATGCATTCTCTTTGGCAAGTAAGTTGGATTGTGTTATTCTGAGAGAGATACAAAGGAATGAAAGGAGGAGAAGGTGAAATGTAACAAGACATATCGGAACAGGAAAGGAAGATCTCTCTCTCAAAGCTCAGAAACAATTCGAGAACAGAAATTCCAAAATGCCTCCACAGTACACGAACACGGAAAGGCGGCTGTTAGGGGAGAAGGGGTAAAACTTTTGAATGAGGACAAAGAGAATTTCAAAGTAGATACACGGCGAATAAACTAGAAAGAAAATATTTCCTCCTGCCTTTTTCTGGAAGAGCTACATGCCAATTCGTGAGCAGAAAGACAAAAGATGTATGTTTACATTTGCATTTAAATACAAAGTCGTACCTTGGAAACTATTTTTAAACAGCCTACTAACATTTCATATTATAGGCACAAGTTCAAGATGCGAAAAACTTTCTTTCAGTGCAGGTTAAAGTATACACTTTGCCAGAGAAATATTCATCCCAGCATGAATATGTACAAAGCAGGCATAAAACTTGTATCGAATAGCTGGAGCCCTCCCTTTGAACAAATGGAATTAATACAAGCCGTAAGAATTCCATTCCCCGTTTCGAATAAGCACTTGTCAGTTGCCTTATACATTAGTCAACTTTGCATTTTAAAATGACTGTGTTATTTTCCACTGACAATGATGATAAAACATTGAATTTAGTAAAGGGGAGAGGACCGGGAACAAAGCCGTAACTGCCGTTTGAAAATATACAAAAACTCCGACCGATAAGGCTGAGAAAAGCCGAGAAAACTGTCAGGAAACCGGTGCTTCGACGCCGGCTCGAACTCTTTTCGCCCGCTTGAAAGGCAAGAGCATTGCGACTTGAACAACTTTTGCAGTAAAAAAACGCCGTGTACTTATAAAGAGGACCAAAAACAGCTTTATCTGACGGGCGCTAAAAAGTAAGAATCTTCTTATTCTCCACTTCTCTGTGATTCACTTGGATGAGGAAACACAACCAGTTTCAGAAAAGCCGCAGTTTATAAAAACTGTCTTTTTTAAAGTTCTGAAATATGACATGGAACAAAAAATATGCTGTAACATGTATAAATGCGTCCCAACTACCAAGTTTCAGGATCAAAAAATGAGACAGAAATTAATCAAAGATAATTTCAGATCTGCGCTCTTCTGGGATATTACGCGGTGTCGTGTGGTAATTGTTTACCGACGTTTCGGGACAACGTATCGGTCCCATCTTCAAGGGTCAAGAGTCCGAGAAGACTCTTGACCCTTGAAGATGGGACCGATACATTGTCCCGAAACGTCGGTAAACAATTGCCACACGACGCCGCGTAATATCCGAGAAGAGCGCAGATCTTATCAACATCGCGGCAGAAGCCTGAAATCAAAGATAATTTATCCTACACCTCTGTTCAGTCATCCAGAATATTAGACTATTTGAAAGTAAGTGATACTGCAACATTGGGCATATCTACAAAACTTTCTGTTTTGGAACAACTAGTGAAACAAGTGGACTATTATGAGATTTAAACTGCCCACGACTGTAAATTTTGGTACATTAGCATTATGAGATGGGACAATATGTATCCTGGACGAAACTGCGTGTTTTCTTTAGGGTATAAGTAACGTATTATCCTGAAAAAGGTATTAGGCTCCTCGTTGGTAAGCACCTACCACTCTACACGATGTCATATCCCTGAATAATACTATATGAACTGGTATACTGGCCCACTCACATCAGTAGGCCTTATTCCATGAATATCTAGCTAGAGTTCATCACAGGGAAGCCCTCCTACCACCAACTATGCATATTATCGTTTATCTTGTCTCCTAGTGCTTATGCTGCTTTCCTTGCGTGGATGTTATACTGCTGACCCCAGGGAATGGTAGACATACTTGTCTTCTCGCTGCAAGAGGTTTTGGTAAGCGCCGGGGTGAATGTTCAACCTGAACGCATCGTGAGACCTAGGGCCTCTTCATTCGAATTGCCTTGTCCAGAGAACGTAAGAGTATAAAATAGACCACGGGACTTCCAGACCATGAAACGGTGGAACAAAGTGTATGGAAGACAAAGGGGGGACAATAGGCGAGGCAACAGTCAACCTTGTTGGCTCCATTATAAAAGTGAAAATCCAGCAGGACGTGAAATTACAACAAAATCTTGTTCAAGGGAGGAAAACGTCTTAGAAAAAATATCATAAATTACTGCATGCTTAAAAATGCGTTTCTGTAAATGGAACGGTGATGCACTCCATTGATTAACCTCATACTAATTTGACGACACATTTTGAACTGCAGACATTCATACAGATTCTAATGAGAAGTTAACAAATTCGATTTGTGGCTCTAGCGGTAACGAGTCTGACTTCGATTCGGGAAGGGCAAGATTCGAATGCCGGCATGGACACCGAATAACCTGACCGTGGTGTTTCGGGGTTTACCTCAGTCCCCCAGACAAATAACGGGACAGCGCCTCAAATTAGGCAAGGACAGTTTGCTTTAACATCCTATCCGGTTCAATGACCACTGTCATCCTGCCATTCGACGTTACATTACCTAGCCTGAGCTACTTCAGGCTTCGTTGTGTGTACGTAAATTAACAGCGCATATTTATACCTAAAGAAGTGGAAGTGATACTAAGGCAGCAGCCGTGGCATAATTTAAGGTACTATCCCGGAATTTATCCATAGGAAAAAGTCAGTATGATTGGAGTACCGGTTGCCTAGTTGTGAAGATAAGAATAGCACGTTAGCAGGTTCGTCAGTTGTTTGTTACTTAGTTACATCACGAACGCCAGCAATTAGTTTTTAAGAAATGAAAGCCAACAAGCACTTTCTGATCTGAGCAGGAAATATCCACATCTCTTGAGGTAAGGCCTCAAACTTCCATCGGGTCTGCCGATATACTGGGACATCAAACTTTACCATTCCCCTGGCCCTGATGATGTACAAAGCTGGGGACGAGTACCTATCTATCAAATATACTGGTCGATTAACTATTCATAATCGCCGACGCAGACAAATTGCTTCTAATCAGTAGCGAGAATGCGCGATACGTGCTAAGGAGAGGACGCATTTCGACTCCTGCCGCAAACCGAGCGGACGCAGCCTTCCGGCTGTTAGTAAAACAAATTCTGTTACGTCACAGAAGGGTATGAACTCACGGTTCTTGCTCAAAAGTATGTTTGACCATGTTTGGTGTAACACTTCTTCACTTAACACTCGTAGTACTAAGAACAAATACAGTGACGCTAAAATCTACATACATTATCAGTTCGATTAGGGTTACTTTTACATACTACGTGTCAACCATTTTCTGACCCATCGGATTCTACTGGTAGTAGATTAATAAAGAATATATCAGCGATGGTAGTATACACAGAGGTTTAATTTCAAAACAAAATTTTAAAAATCAGTAGCTTTTTGTGTGTGTTCCCTCCGTGGAGGCAGACAATAGGGTGGAGTGGAGGTTAAATCAAAATATAGCTAACCTAAAAATGTAAATCATTAATAGGATTACGGGAATATATCGGTGACATTCATATACAACGTATAAAAGTATTCAGTACATTGAGCTAATACCTGGTCCATGGCACCAACTCGTCAGCTGACACCATGAATATCTCAATACCTAATTATCCTACGGGCTTTACGACACAGAATCTTTATACAGTTGCAGAGGGGCCTATACACATTCAGACTATCAAGAAATATCTTCTTACTATGCAGGCCAAAAATATGTTATCACACACAGGCAAGCTTTCTAACCAGTCTAGTTTACAGTACTGCAAATTATTTAAAGAAATTCTACTTTCACATCATAGGGCGTATTCTGCTTACATCTAGTTCACATAAGCGGATTGTTCTCCGTTAGGAAATTCAACATATAACAGGCCTATGAGTGCATTTCTTCTATCTCCTATTCTATCTACTTAATTCTAACCACCGAAACATTTACATTAGTTCAGTCCTAAAATGTGTTATGTTCCAGAATCTTTCGAATTTCCGTTTCTGATCTAAAAACACAAACACTAAAATATTTAAACATACATTCTGTCTGCTATTTAATAGGAGTGTGAAACTTGGTCTCTCGTATTAAGGGAAGGAAATAAGCTGAATATATTCCTGAACATAGGGCTGAGAAAAATGTTTGGGTCTAAGAGAGAGGAAGCAAAATAAGGATGGGGAAAGCTGCTTCGTATTTCTGTCCTAATATTATTAGGTTTATTAAATTAAGGATAATGAGATGCAAGGGGTATATAGCGCGTGTACGGGTGAAGGGAAATGCACAGAGGGCTTAGGTGGGACAATGAAGGAAATAGACCACTTGGAAGGACTTAAAGAAATAAGAGCGTGAACTAAATTCGTCTGGATCAGGATAGTGACACGTAGTGGCGGGCTTCTGTGATAAAGGTAATGGACCTGCACGTTCCATAAAAAGCGAGGAATGTCGTGAGTAAATGTGGGCTTTTTTCCACTGACTCAATTACAACGCAAGATTAAATTAGTCCTATGCAACTGTCATTATACAGTTGTGCAACTCATGCAATTTTCTCCATTCTTTGGTCCAATCCATCCTTCTAGCTTCCGCACATTTTTCTCAGTACACTGCTTTCATTGTTATGTCTTTCTTATGTAGAAAGTTCCTTTCTCTACTTTGGTTGCAATGATGATTAGCATTTAAACACAGTGCTCATGAAAGATATACTATGGCCTTCATCTCTTAAGTAAATTATTTACTACAGAGACAGATTGGATTTGAACATAGTAATACAGGGCTAGGTCTGTACCGAGAAGCACACATACTTTACAGAGACTATAATTTCAAATGAATGATTTGTTTTTGTGATATAATTTGTTATTTGCTATTTTCACTACTATTTCTAGGATTCGTGTTTAGTGAAATTTCCTCTATTTTCCACCCTCTCTCATTTTATTTAAATACCTCAAAGACATAACCTTCAAATGTAGATAAATACTGCTGTTGTCAGATTAGTCATTATACTAGGTGTAATATACAATTTTGTCACTTCAAATACAAGCGTGCTAATTAAGTTTCGATGTTTTTAAATATACAGGTAATTTTTTTTCATAGCCTTCACTACTCAAAATCACCGAAAAGACAGAGCATTTAGCAATAAAACGGCCTTTACTTTGTTTCTAATATTGGTCGTTTCTAAAGAACCTTTCATGATACACAATTACCTATCCATTGCATAACAACTAAAATTGTACAATTTAAAGACATTGAAACAGGCCAATGTTTTGAAACCTAATTCCTCTATTTACTAGGCCTAGACACAAGAGAAAACACTGTGATTAGCTGCCTCCTTCCCCTACAAACCCTTCGTCGTACATAAAACCTTATTAAGTCAAAAATGGCAGGGACATTTATGTTCAAGTAAAACGAATTTTGAACGAAACTTGTAAGTAAATAGGCTTAGGTACATAACTTCGGGGTTGTTAGAGATATATTAAACAACAACACGACTAGAACAGACCTGTGCATGCTTGTAAAACACGAAAGATTAAAAATAACACTTACATTAAAATATCATACCAAAGGGAAACATAATACAAGCAGCAAGTTAAAACGTTTTTTGATTACATAGAATTCCATTTATTGTTATTGCAACAAGTAGAATGTTGCTTAATACAAAGAAATTTCATGTAGCCGAATAGAGAAAGCAATAAATTAACACTTACAAAGCTGTGATAGAAGATTCGGTTCGAAATTGGGCAGTAGTTAGCATCGTAAAGATTTGTCATTTAAGATTTATATACCACTGTCAATGTTACGAACAAGGAAAGCCATTTTGAATCACAACCTTCGTTCCTGTACGCAATATTTGCGAAGGATTATTGGCGGGCAGATACTTTCAGTACAACATCTTGACCAATGGCAACACCCTGTTAAATCAACTTATGAACTGCCACAAAATATAAACCTAAAATACTTCCCCGCCTGAAATGTCAGTGGCAGTGTCAGTAAATCCGACTATAGCGCAGAAAGCTCGGGTGGCTGGTGATCAGCAAAACATCAGTGTCGTCTAACAAAGCAGTCCTGGCCTAATTTGAGTTTCTATTCTATAATTCGCATAGAGGCATTGAGTAAAAGCCGAGACATACACGGGTTGCGAGTCTGGGGCCTCCCGAATAGGAAGCGTGCCAACCTCGCGGCAGAGATATTCGCAGTTTAAGAAAGGATAGTAGGATAATACTGAAATTAATTTTGAGTAATCGTGTTATTAGGCTGAACTGTTTTACGATCAGTGACATAGTTCAGTTTCGTATTCAAATTGGTGACTTAGTCACCAGAGAACCAGCTTCGTTGTCACGCTTCTTAAGGCAGGAGACTTTATAGCGCAATTCGGGGACAGAGAAGAGGTGTTTATTTCCCGTAATTATTATACAGTCACTAGTACAACATAAATTTTAAACGTCATATTTTTATACATCACTTCATTCATTCTGTAGTCTGTCTTACGACAGGTCTGTAGCCTCTTCCAAAGCGAGATCTCCACAGGGTGCGATACATCACTTATACCATTAATATTCTTCTTTAACGTTTCTAAGCATCAAAACTTTGGCATACAAACCCCTCCAGTGGCTAGAAACAAAACGTTGACTTTCCCTCTCAGTACAATGTTTTTGTCTTTATTTAAGTTTTTATGTTTTTATATTCTGCTTCCCTGTGTCCGTATTTTTACCACTTTCTACATTCTTTTTGTAAATCGGATATTTTTTCTCCCAGCGTCTCACTTCTGCTGCTTCTGATTCTCGGTATATATGTTCAACACAAGTCTTGTAGTTAAAACGAAAGAACGGCTTAGAAGACAGCAGGAATATGAAATGTGTTTTGAAATCCGATATGTTTTATTGCGACGAATACTTTAAACTTAATGCGTTTCAGGAGCCGCCAGGTCGCGGTGTGTTTTATGAGGGACAACGGGGTAATGCAACATGGACGCAATGACTCTGACTGAACAGACTTTATGCTTGTCATAAAGCAGGAATAATTATCACCGTGAACGACATGTTGGAGCCTCGTGTGAAATGTTGTTTTGCTTTACGTGTGTGGCAAATCATGTGTTTTAATTGATTCAAATATGTGGGGTTTACGAGAGTTTGGAAAGCTGGTTATAATGGGACCGGAATTTGGACACAGTAACATACACATGAGCTTAATGACATTATAAAAGTGCATATATATAAAATATTACACAATAATTATTTATCTAATATTATTGCAGTAATTGAATAAAAGTGTTTTATATGTACATAAAATTCGAAATATGTTCATGGCAACAACACATTTTCGGCTTAAATTTTGTCTGTTGCTTTTACTTTGAAACCATATTTCCCTACAACAGGTTCCAACAATCATATAGCAAGGCGTTATTTTTCGCTACCTTTTTCCACTAAATGCTTACAATTATTTAATTCCACATATTATTTCTTGAGCCCTGAGCTCTGAATTAAAAGGTGGCCTACATAAAAATAATAATTGAAAGTGATGGAACTGATGGAAAAAGTATTTCTCGGGAGAAAAAGTTTTACAGAGCCACGAACAACGGCAACTAAGAAGAAGAATAAACGGAAACTCCTTTTAATGGATTTTAAACAAAGTGTTAGATAGGAGATATGGATGTAACATGCAATACAGAAATAATGGAAACGCTCGTAGCAAGAATTCATTCTGAGAACAAGGCACAGAATAGGGGGCAATACCACTTGGAAGCAATAAGTTTCAAAAAGACGCTTCCTATGATGCTAGAGATCATGATTCTATCATCGTATTGTAATACTTTAGTGGGCATTAGACTTGAGATAGTGAACATAAAATTACAAAAATTAAAATTTTAACAGATATCATGTGGCAGAAAAATTTTTATATTGCAGTAATAGTGCAGAGTTCCTATCGCGCTAAGAAACTTTTTTTTTCTTAGCCCGGCAGCCACGTCAGTACACAATAAAATTCCATATAACACGGATGTCCTCTTTATCCAGTCACATAGAAAGGAGGGAGGAGTCGGCCACGACCTGACTGCGACATCAAGGGTTGCGTTCTGTCCAAATTCTACTTCAATTTCTATTAATATCATTGTGATTGTTTTATTTCAGTTTAAGATCAAACGATCTTTGAATTTAATGCCATATTTTTGTCTTATCTAGCTGTAATTACATAATTTTTTAATAGTATTAAAATCACACACCTTTGTGCTAACAGGAATTGTGCTTTTGTATAAAATGAAGCAAGAAAAATTTTTTTTCTTTTCAAATCCTAATAACACAGGCGTGGAAAATAGGTACTGCATGGATACTGCGTAAAGTAATATTAGTCTGTTACTGCATTATTTGGCTTATCGATAGAAATGCCTACCTGAAGTCACTCAAGACTCTCTGAAAACCGTCGAGTGTACGACGTCGCATGAGTCATAAATGTTGACAGCGTACCTCGGTGCAACCGAAAACAATTGTGGCCACATTGTTTATCACTCTATAAAGACCTTTAACTTCGCAGATATTTAACATTCTCTGGTGAATTTTATCATTAACTTGAAACATCGACATTTTCATTATTTAAAACCTTCTGAGAGGCATTTTTTTTCACTTCAGTGAACCAAATGACGAAAAGAAAGAAGTGACAACTTATAACTGAAATTCAGTATAACATGAAAGCTTTCCGAATTTAATTATAATTATGTCGTTCGCAGATTTTTAATAACATCGCTTCTTTCTTTACAAACTACTACAAAATATCTCACTCAAATAAGGTAAACGACAGTCACTTACACGAAGATCTGCTGTTTCCGGAAGGGAGGGTTTTTTAACAACTAATTGGCTGGCTGACTCACAAAATAACTCATTAGTCAAAGAAAATACGTCATTCTTGCGAAATTAATAGTCGCTCAGCTAGTCACCAAATTCTCTGCCTTTTTTGGGCTCGAACTACCGTTATTGTGTTCACAACGTCCTTGTCCTGACCAAATGAAGCCACTTCACACCACCTGCCCTAAGTATCCAGAATCTATTTTAATATTACTGTCATTTGCATTTAATTCTTCCAAGGTTTTCAGCTCCTCCGTCCAAAGTTTCTACGCCCTTCCTGTCTCGTCCAGGTGTGAAAGATCCCCTGCCAATCTCGTTCTGCCAGAATATTTAAGAGTCCTCCTGAAACGTCGTATGAGACTTCTGACGCATTTTATAAAAGGACGTGAAGAAGCAAAATAATTAAGAGAAAAACTGTCGTCTCTAGAAATAAATACCTGTGGTCTGTCAACAAAATAAATTATACGCCTAAACTACCATGAAAATATACGAACAGAACGAAAATATTTGTAACACAAATGTAGGTAGAGATCTATTTTTAATTAAAAGGTATTTATACAAAGCAGCAATATTACTACAAAGGACCTTCATAATATAAAGTAAACCCTTCCGTTTCTGGTCATGGTGTGAAATATGTAAGTTATAAAAATCACCAGCGCATTATTATAAATTGGATTGAATAATAATAGTAAATATAGACCCGGAAAGTAGAAATAGCTTCAAACGTTGCTTACAAACTTGTTACTTCATATCACAAGCTCTTGCACACTCTGCATAATAAATACATAAAAATATTCTTTGTTGTAACCCAAACAATTCTTGTGAAGAACACGAAAGCAGAACAATTCGTGAAAAAAAATGAAATATGCCCGTTTCTGAAAGCTCTAAAATAATTCTGAATGTCTGTCACTGAAGTACAGACTACAGCCAACAATGACCCACGTGTTTTTAATATGTCAATTTGCTTAAAACAGTATTTTTATCAAATTCCGTCTATATAATTTAAAGCTTTCACGGCGACGAAGCTGAATAAAATACTCTCTGGCTAGCAGCCGCGACAGATTGCTTAATGGCGAGTAATCCAACGTTTTGAGGACCATCTTCGCCCCGTCATCAGGGAACTGAGTCCATTTTATTCAAATTCCGTGTAATAATTCCAGCTGCCACTTGCGTACTAAACGTCGGTAGTGCAGAAAACAAAATGCAAGAAACGAAGCAAAACTGAAAACTGATAATAGCATAACGAAGTTACCGATGAAGGCAAACTTAACATATATAAAAATTCTAAGCAGCACATCAACAAAGTAAATTCACGGCAACAAAGGCAAGACTTATCTGCGCTACACAACGGAAAACTCAATAACCAAGACCAGTGGCCAGCCAATTACTCAAACCTATATGGACATTTAGCCATGTTTTAAGTTTAACTTTTAAATCTTTAACTACATTTTAAGAAAAATAGGGCCTAAAAATTTAAAGAAATTTTAAAGAACATTATAGTATTTACACAACAATCTACCTACATGTTACATCATCAAAAACTACAATATTGTTGTAATATATACGTTGTAATATTTGAGAAACTTCTCAAACAAAAACATTTTACCTTGTTTTTTAAGATTTTGCTGTTGAAGGCCTGATGATTGTTATCGTTCGAAACATGTAGCGTTTGAAAATAACAATAAAAATGTTGCGTTGGGCGGAATAATCTGCATCTATGTGAGGTTTAAAATAAACTGGAGTATGCGATGCCACGTGGAGGCTACACGAAACACTGCGCCTTCCATCTTTACTCTTCCACAGGGACTGAGACACTGTTATACCACCAAATACAATAGTTTGTGAAGGATATACATATGCCTGTAATTTATATAAGACTTCACCAGTTTCATTTATCACCGACTGTCCCGAGCAAGTCTTTGGCACCTGTTTGTATCTGGGAAGTCCTGCGATGTTTGAATTCCGAACACGAGAAAAGCTAACGAAAATGAGGTTTCTAGTGCTTTTCGGCAGTTCCTGGAGGCCAGTGCCAGTTTAGCATCTTAAATAGGTCACGACTGCTTCTCTCAACATTCTTTTCCAAACTCTTATACCGACCGAACATCGCGGTCCAGCGGATAGAGCTCGTGTTTTCTATTCAGGAGATCTCAAACTCAAACCTCTGCCGAGACCTGGTGCCCTAACTGAATTGTTTCACAATTTTTAAGCCCGTCCACGCACATGCGTGCAGTAATTCAATTTAGCATACAGTCACTTCTATATTTCTTCATTTTATTATTTACCAACCATCATACAATTTAAGGCAATATATTTTAAGGTATTGACAGAATCGTTAAATTAATCATGAATGAACGAATACGTCATCGCAAAATTCGTTACAACGCAGCCTAAACTGTAGTTAAATAATCGAATTCTGAAATTGTTTTAATTTCATTATTGTTTATTTTCTCAATCAGCGATTTTTTCCACAATATTACGGTAAAATATCCATGTCCACCTTTCAAACTGTGCTAATGCTTTATTGTTATCAGTCCGCTAATGAAGAGGTGCTCTGATAGTCTGTCCGCACCCAGTGTACATATAACTCTTCACATATGTCGAAAAATGTAAGTAAATACGAAGATAAACACATTACATTTCAAAAACATGTCACACAATGAATATATTTTTAATCTTTCCGCTTACCTTAATTAGTAGTATCGGGGCTCACCATCAAAGGGCATGGACGAAACCTGAAAGAAAACACGGTCAGAATCATCTATTTTTTTAAGTGCTACATACACAAATTTTTCCGAATTTCGGGCACTATATGGGTGATGTTTGAAACAATTGGATAAAAATACCTGGCAATATCCTTCGTTTCCATACAATAAACGTACCATGTCTCGATCTTTTGTGTAATCTCGACTAATTATAAATGGAATATTCTGAAGAAAACATAATGAGTAAACAAGAATTTGAGATAGGAAGTCTACTGAATAACAGACTTCTGTGATAAAGTGTCACTAACCCTCTTATCACACTTTATATTCCTTCTCATCTGTAAACATCATTTAAAATGACCAAATTCAACCATGCTTATTTTGATGTCCTTACGTCAATCGTCACATTGCACCACTCTACAACGACTTCCTGTATTGCTTATATAAGGAATTAAATCAAAGCACGATTATATTTCTAAGGCAGGAGATGATTGTTACAAATTCACTCCTTTTTTAGTCATATGGAAAGGCTTCTTACTGTTTCTTCCACATTCTATGGCTACTCTCGTCTGACATCACTCTTTAACACCCCGACCACTCCGCTTGACAAAACACACTTGCGTTACTTCTGTGACCTGAGTTCGCTGTAAACAGCATTGGTCTGTCAAGTGAAACGTTAAGTTTGTTTTTAGAGCTGTCGATGCTGCTGTGACTTGTAGGACAGACCGTATTATTGGAGCCTTTCGTCGCCTGTTTTGTACTGAAGACCTTAAAGCCACGGGTATTAATTAGCTTACTATCTCCTTTAAATTATAGGCTCAATGTCTTGCATTAATAGTCTGGGGTTGTTATAGAGGAGCAGGAAGAACAACAAAATCTTAGGGTAAATTGCACAGAAAACACTGAATCGTCAGTAGCCATTGATTAAAATGCATTACGTTGGTGTCTGATAGGACTCCTTAAACTGGGGCAATACAGCAAGACGCTAAAATCCGATTATAAACTTGGGCGACTATTCACGTGATTTCGGTAGATATGTGGTTTTAACCTTGAAATTGTTTCGCGTGTCTATATAGCTTCACAGTTTCAGTACATCATTGTTTTCACCTGACGAAATATCTAGTTTGTATTTTAATAACATAACCCCGATTCAAAAACGCATTTCAGCTGAATATTTTTCTAGTAACCTTTCAGAAGTTTCCTATTCTTTGTCTTCATAGCAGAGCGTGTAAAATAAACCCTTTCGGCTATTTTAAAATTCAAAAACTTTTCATGATTCCTGGTAAATATTTAAGGTTAAATATAATTTTCCATCTACAACATCTAACATGAAGGAATTAAGTGACCCACGAAAGTTTTTGACGCTATGACTTACGACGTGTCAGAACAGCACCTCAATGTGATTCTGTTTATAGCCAAGAAAACTTTATTGAATGGTTCTACCTGTTGCTCATTCGCTTCGAAAGGTAAATCCATGAAGTCTACCTGAAATAAAAGCTTTAAGAAAAGGAATGTTTACAATACAGAATATTCCTTCCACAAGTAAAAAAAACGGTTTTCAGGCACGAGAGTGTATTCCACATGGTCAATAAACATTTGTCAATAAAAAAACATGGTGTGGTCCTCCTGTCACTGCTACAGAGTATAAAGAAAGGCGTCAGTATAATATATACAAATAAACAATATTTAAATAAGAGCCTCTAACAACACGTAAGTCAATCTAATACAATCATCTTATATAATTCTCGTATTCCAGTCTATTTAATATAATGGTCACGCCACCCTACATATTTCGGTAGTATAATGTCGTCTTCAGGGGTGCTAAGTGTAACGCAATGTTGTATATTTTTCAATAATTACAACCAAATTTGACACCATAAAATATTTTGTTTTATCTGCTTCTGATCTTCTAGAACACCGTGAATATGGCAGAATTATGCCGATGTACCTAAGAGAAGGGCACATTTCATGTATTAAATATTCTACATATTTTAGTAACAAAATATAGGCATATTCAGGAAGGAAGAAAGAGGGGATTAAATTATTGAAAGTCTGACAAAGTCACTTCATAATCCTCTTTGTTCTCGCTACTGCCTAACTTTAAGAATTCAAATATTGGACTGTACAAAAAATGAAACTACGATATTAAGACTGTATGGAGTCTAATCAGAACGGCTGTACTTTTCTTCACATGTAACGCTTTAACACAAGGCTATGTGTATGATGCACAGGCTACAACTGCCGTTTAATTTCCACAACTACACTACACAAATCGCACCCTTCCAGACCGGCCCTGGGCGCACCCAGCCTCCTATACAATGGCTAACTGGTCTCTTTCCTGGGGTAAAGCGGACGGGACGTGGCTTTGACCATCCATCCCCATCTAGCGCCGAAGTTAAAGAAAGAGTATAGCTATACCTCTATTCCCCCTCTGGGCCTAGATGGCCTGTGAACGTTTACACTACACAAACACTGTATCACTTGCATCTAGTGTACAGATTACGTACGTCTTTGTGGCTTGGTTTTTAACCACAGGAGGAATGTTCATGTTATTTTGTACACCAGTATACGAAACTAATTTTCGTCTTGGCCCAGCACAACTCTACAGTGACATGCAGTCTTACACTCAGTGCCAGAATATGAGTGTGTAAGAGTGGCAAACTTTAAGGCAAGTTTAAGGATAAAGACGGCCGATACAGACCACATGAAATGCGCTCGACCACTTCCAAAGTCAACGTCAAATATTAAGTTTCACAGAAGAAAGTTGAATGTTTTTGGCCGTGAAACATAAAGCCATACGGAGATAAATACGCCAACGAGGATATCGAAGTTAGAGCCAGCGGCTGCTTAATATATTCTCAGCACCTTTAAAGTTTTTAGGCGGCTACAGCCATATTTGTACTAGTGCCGTCTGTCCTTATCCATGAACCAGGCTAGTCCAATTCCCTTCCCAAACATTCAATAACTAAGGTTCACTACAGAATTGTCCTCCACGCTACAGCCACGCTTTTCAGGTAATTTTCCCCTCGGACTTTCCGACTAAAATTTATATTGTTTTCTCATCTCATTATAAGCATATTCTGGCATACTTCACACCCACCTCATCGTCCTTCATATGAGTACTCTAGTGCAAATTCGCAAGACTTGTCTGTAACCTTAAAAGTTCTTGTAAATTTCAGGAACATTAAACGTCCAACCTAACTTCGCAATAGAGGTTCTTTAGAAGGCATAACATTCTAAAGATGCAGTTCCGAAGTCTTGAAAAGTACTGTCTTGAGATAATCTTAGTATAACGTTCACGCACAGCAACGGAAGAAATCACAACCACTATATTATCACTCAGTCACTTTGCCTTTAAAACTAGTACAGAACAGAGGGTTTGAGAAAACGAAGAATAAATTTCACACTGATCAGAGAATTAAAGGGTAAATAAGGCTGACGATACAGGAGGAAAATAAAGGTTCATCTGAAATAAAAGCAGTTTCGAGAACGCGTCTGATGGCGCGCGATCTATCAGGGCGTTCGTGCATCCTCCATGTTCACACGAACTTCCGGCTCCTCTAGTAGCCCCACACCCCCACACTGAAGACGTAACATATCTTGCGCGGCTTTCTGGACAATGTACATCGCAGGCTATAAAAGGAGGCCAAGCGGCAGAGAAGAAGAAATCACATAAATTCGTGTGTAAACACGCAATGGCGCATTGACTGCAGCAGCTCCTACCGAATCGAGTTTAGGAAAACAACGTCAGTAGCTATCCGATAGTCCTTTTAGCGCGCACACGTGTGTGTGTTTCAAATCTCTGCGCTAGTCCTTACCTGAAGAACGTTCAGTCCTTCCCTTTTAAACACTTGGCAATATCGAATTTTCACAGCAAAAGTTTCTATAAATGAATTCCGATATTTCAAATGTAAGTATATTTCAATAAGATAACACTGTAATAAAAAACACAAGAAAGAGACTCTGACTGCAAATAAGGCTGTGTGCGTAAAAGCCTCTTTTTCATCTTAGCTTGTAAAAGGATGCAGAGGAAGTGGCAGATGACAATGGTGGTGGCAGGTGATGGAGGTGGTCTTGGTGGTAGTAGTAATGGTGTTGGTGGTGATAGTGGTGTGGGTAGAGGTAATGGTGATGGTGTTGTTTCTGATGATAACGGTGATGGTAATTCTTGTAGTTGTGATGGTAATTGTAGTGATGGCAATTTTTGTGACGGCGTTGGTAGTTATGGTGATGATAGAAGTGGTTATGATGGTGGTGGTGGTGGAGAATATTGACAAGGCATAATTTCTAACTTAATGTAAGGAATAAATAAGTGTATTTGCAGGAATAAGGGAAAACCTAGAACACGAAGAAAATGCGCAGTTTCAGTGGATGCTGCCTACACACACGCAAGGAACAGACAAGCCTAGACCACTCTTGTTTTCATGGAAGGAAAAAATGGCAATACCTGCTAGGGTTGTATAGAAAATTGCGTTCTTCTGCAGCTTGATGTACGGCAGGAACGTTGTTCCGCAATAACGCCGTGTAGACTGGTACATAAGTACCAAATTTTCTAAGAAACGTTCCCCATAGAATTTGATACATTTCTACAATGCAACAAGACAACATATCCCGGACAAGAATAGCCTTATTTTCTACTTTTTAAAGTAATTTCTTCAGTGAGGGGCATGTGTTGACCTTAAATATTATTAGTTTCGGTATCGTCATCCGTTCTATTTGAATACGTACGATTCAATTTCTTATGATCAGAAAAACAGAACTGATAAGAATGTAGTAATTTCTCTATATTTCTACGAATGCTTCGGCCTATTTGATTGGCCATCATCACGTAGTAGTACAGTGTATGTAAAAGAGAAAAGATAAAAAGTAAGTTTTATAAATTAGAAGGAAAAATGTATCCAACTAACATATATTCCACCAATATACAATGTTGACATTTATACATTATACCAACAGTTGCTTCTATGAAAGTTTGTCAGGAATGTTAGTCACTACACATCGCATAATAAACTTCTCCACCAATCTACTAAGTACTTAGAGCTGATTACAATACAAATGAGAAGGAATCAACGCACGTACTTTATATTTAAAGGGTTTTAACACTGAGCTGTTTAAAATATACATGAAAATGAACCAATGCACGCATTTTGTACTCGATCAGTTTTAATAATTATTTATCTCGATACTATTCCGCTTTTTGGAATAATAATTTTAATATGATTACTGTATTTAACATTTGAAAAGTAGACGCCTCGTCATGAAATAATTTTTCTTTTTTGTACCTGATAATGGCCAATCAAACAGGCCGAAACAAGTTTAGAAATATAGAGAATTTAATACATTCTTATCAGCTGTGTTTATCTGAACATAAAGAATCGAATCTACAGATTATTAGTTATGTGACTAGGGATATTTCTTCTTTCAAACATAGTAATAATTCCAGAGATACAGTCAACAAGGCAAATGGTAATGATCAAATTATTCGTTCAATACGTAGGTATAAGCATAACGATTTTGATAATGATGTGTGAAATCAGAAATAACAATTTCAATTATTACGTTACATTTCAATCTAATCAGAAACGGGGGGAAGAACCCGCACTTGAGCTAAAATACTCGTAGTGTAGTATTCACTCGCTTGGCGCTGAAGTCCGATCCGTCCTCCGTCTCTTTTGACGTAAAGGCAAACTAAATCCTTTTCAGGAAACAGGATGAACTCCTTTGATAAATGATAAGACCATCACATGACCTGTATTTGCATTCGGTAACAAAGAAAATACGTACAAACAGCAAAGCTCCTAAGGGATTTTATACACTCTTTCTGAGATTTGGAATGGTTGATTCAGAGAAATCTCGGATATCATGGCCACCGGTACTGGCTATACTACTGCCTACTCGAAAAAATGTACTCGTATTACAACCGCCCTCTCGGGCAGTTTTTTGCTGAAACTTATCTTTAGTCAGGTTTAAAATTGCAAACGTACAGCCTGTAAATCAGCCATACCGTTCGTAGGGAAATTACTTCTGTTGCAGCTAAACAGTCGTTGTCCTTCAATTTATTCATCTACTTCAAAGGAAAAGCGCTGATTGGCTGAGATTTAAAACGTGGTTACTAGGCATCAGGCCTACAAATCGAACTTAACAATTTAGCGGATTTGCCTCATATATCAAATTCAATTGTCGTTGCTATGTAGCGAATCGACCAACCACTGTGTTATGCTTTGAAATGTTACACCAAACAGGAAAATGCAGTGAAAATGATGCACTACGAACCCACTTACATGGTCTCTAGAAATCACCAGTTCCAGTATCGAACCTTTAACGATTCACTGAATTTCCAACCAATATCAAGCCAGTTTCATAAATATTAAATACAAAATTCTCTTTTCTATTCCATTCATAACATGACAAGTAACTAAATAAAGAAGAGGCAGGTGTACAACTTTCAGTTACTGCTGGAATATTATTGACTTCTCACTGTTGTCAGTACCTAGAGGGGAAGAGAAAATACTGGAATTGCGTCTTAGGTTAAAGAGATTTTAACAAGCACAAATGCCTCACTTCCCTGCAGTGAATGTTCATGAAATAGTATAGTGGGAGCATCAAATTTCAAGATATGGTTTAAATCTTCATGCCAGTAATTTTTTTTAATTGTCTTCACCGTGCATTTTGATAACACTCAACAATTAAACCAACAAATGCACTTTATTTCTTAGTATGTCCAATAACTCTACATGTTTCGGCTGCAATAGAGCCATTCATCAGGGGTTCAAGGTCACGTTCACTTCAACATTCATAATGGATTAGTGAATGTTGAAGTGAACGTGACCTTGAAACTGATGATGGCTCTATTGCAGCCGAAACATATGTAGGGTTATTGGACATGCTTAAGAAATAAAGTGCATTTGTTGGTTTAATTGTTGAGTCTTCATGTTAGCTTTAAAGTTTCAGATGTGTGATTCGGTACAAGCTAATCTAAACGTGATTTGCTATTGAAAGGGTCACAACGGGTAAAATCCTGACTCATGATGACAGAACTGGTATACCGCACCAAAACCACCACATAAATGTAGACAAACTGGAAACCAAAACGTATTACAGTAATTACCGAAATAACAAAAAACTCATTCAGCAAACTTCTAGTGCACTAACAGCATATAAAGTCCTTGTAGTGAATGTGCCAGTACTTATAATATTCAGAGTGTAACTAAATACTAACAAGTTAGGAAATGTACGTGTAACGTAATTTTGAGGTGTCTTTTTATCTTCGCATAATGGGCTACAAAATGCACTATTATTCATTTTAGTAACTATCAAATATAAAAATAATAATTAAATATTGTAATTTCATGTTTTCTTCTTTAAGCACACAGGAGCAAAATCGAATGAAAGAAAAGACGAAGAGAGAGAAACGTTTTATAAACGACGCTGTATATTGCTAAGATTATACAGTGTCTGTGGTGTACAAAACACGAATATTGAATACTGGTATAATGATACTGATGGGGGAGAAACGAAGCACTTGGAAGAACCTTTCTCAGTGCCAATTTGTCCGCCACAAATCCAACAGGCACTGAACTTGGACGGAACTCAATCCTCCGCGTTACACGACCGGCGACTAA
Source organism: Reticulitermes speratus (assembly GCA_021186555.1). NCBI lineage: Eukaryota > Metazoa > Arthropoda > Insecta > Blattodea > Rhinotermitidae > Reticulitermes > Reticulitermes speratus. The sequence continues at coordinate 17,337,922 of JAJKFL010000001.1, forward strand.
CCGACTGAGCCATGGCACGGCCTGCGCATGGGGAAGACCAATTTACATACGACCGTGAGGCAATGCGAACACCTGCTACGCAACCATATTAATACAACACACCAGAGCTCATTAGAGTTAAATCCTAGCTAACAAGCAATTCCGTATAGTATTCATAAAGCCTGCTTGCCATTACACAAACTTCTGGCTATACACATATACAGAATGTCCCGTAAGTCTAGAACCATAAGGTAAAATAAGTTATCAGGATGCAGTCTGTTGAATTCCTCAGCGACCACCCTATGACTCATATGAAGTGGTAAAACACAATGTTCACTTTGGAACAAATTAAAATATTGCGATCATTTTTATTAAAGAATACTTTTCAAAATGTTGTTGAATGGAAGTAATATTGTTAGCAAGGGTTAAACAACGCCCCAATTACGCACACACTATGCGAGCTGTTTACCTTGTTTGCAATTTTGTACGAATCATAATGGCGGGCACATTGAATGCAGTCTGTAAACACAAGCCTTTTTCATCATTTTCTCTGCACTTCGAGACCTGTGGGACACTCTGTATAGGTGTTGTAAATGCTGAATCTAGTAATCAAACGCAATATATCACGAATTAGCATTCTAGAATCCTTTTAGGACGGTTACACCATTTTTGTTATTATTCATAATTGTGGATATATTGTAGAATTCATTACTGTTATTAGAGTCTGTTATTACTTCTTATTGTATTCTTTTATTAATTATTTTTATATGTCTACCTTCACTTTCTCCGTGTCACTTTTATCGGCTGTAACCTCAAAGATATACCACTTCGAAATAAAATTATAGTCATGTTCAGAATCAGTTTCTCTTCTTAAGCTAGAGACTGATTCACCAGTTACAAATTCCAGCTAATCGGATCATTCATTGTTCACTTTCTAGTAACGCTGAGCTGACTAACGAAATTAAAGGCACTAAACACAGTCGAAATTACAGGGTTATACAAAAAGGTTTCACTCAAATATCTCAGGTTAACCATAATTTTAATCATCAGGGAAAGTAAATATGCAAATTATATCTACAAGTTTTGGAAAAAAAATCCAACAAATTTACTTCTAAACACTCACTGAAAGGAATGTTCCTTCGCTTATGATCTTCTTTAGGGGCATAATGCGGCAAAACAGATCGCAATCAAAGATATGTCGTTCCGTAATTTCTGAGTTTTCGTAAATTTTGATTGTAACATTTATCTTACCAGATCAGAAGGAATTAATCAAATACAATGCAATATTAAATACACAACGGTATAAAATTTGTCTTGATTACCAGGAAAGCAATGGCTTGTTTTTGCGCCATATTACGTTAACATGATCTACGGTCTGTCAGACTCAGCGGTAATTCTTGTAAATATTTCGTAAACTGCACGATTTCCAGCAAAATCTACTTCACATAAAGTGTGATTTAATTTTCTCTACAATTTTTATCTGAAAATTTTCTCAACAAATTCAGATTTTACAGAGATATTACCATAGGTCTTCGTGTACTATTTTTGTAACATTTTTACTTAACTTGAAGTTTCATGGCAGATTATATTAGAAGCTCCCTATATAAAATTTAAGGAAAATCTGTTTAGAGGAAGCCCAATTATTACATGTGGAAAGATTACCACACAGACATGACGAAACTATCGTCAGTTACGACAAATGTTTCGAAATTTACTAGAAATATATGTGTGAATAATTTAGACTTTTCGTCAAAAATTCAGACATTCGAAATAAGTTCCATGTTACACTCACTCTATATAAGAGAGTTCAGACTGAATACAAGCTACTGGTTTCGAAAATCTTTATTTTTCTATCACCTCATAAAAGCATAAATAATGAAATATGCAAAACTATCATTTTACTACTGTTTTGTGGGTGTGAAATTTGCCTCTCACATTAAGCCAATAACACAGATTGAGTGAGTCTAAGCACGGGGTTCCGAGGAGAATGTTTGGAGGAAAGCAAGGGTACAGACACTTGCTTAATAAGGAACTACGTAATTTGTACTATTCACCAGGTATTATTAGGATCACAAACGAAGATGGATGTGGTGAGCAAGATATGCAGCACTCGCGATACAGATGATGGAGGCATATGAAATTTAGTGGCAAATCTGAAGAGAAGAGATCACATAGACAACTTAGGCGAAGATGGGACTGTAAAGTTAAAACTTAGGTTAAATAAACGCGCGGGAAAGGATGTGGAATCAATTCATCTGCTGCAGTAAAGGATAAGGGTCAGGGTCGTGTCAACACTGTAATGGACCTCTGAATACCGCACGAGGCAAGAAGTATATTGACAACCTGAACGAGTAATAGCCTTTCACAGTGGAATTCGCTCACAGAATTAGCAAATTTTCTCTAAAATAAATCTGAAAACTTGATACTATCGCAAATCTTACTTTCATCACAGAATGATTATGTTTCAACACATATCAATACCTCAAAAGAAAATTTCATAGCTAAATTGACAGTTACTTGAACAATAAATTGACAGTCCATGGGTAGAAAAATCAAAATGAGCTTCTCAGCAGGTGTGACAACCTTCTCTCAGACACTACGAACATCCAGGTTCGGACAACAAGCAGTCACCTATAATATCGGAACTAGACTTATTCCCTGGAATTAAACGAACGTAGCGTCAAGCATCTACATATTCTAAGAAGGCGTGGAAATTTTAGCAGTCATTCTTTACTTAACTTTCCCATATGTCACGTGTATATTGAATGCGGCTGATTAGTTGCCGCCACCAAAATAATTTCATGTCATTATTGCAGTTTTCAGTGGTTTATTTAGCAAAAGCTGTCAGCATCTAGACCATATACCAACGATGGCAGATGAATGATTATGAGTATGAAGCACTGTTGGAATAATAATGACAGGGAAATACCGAAGTACTCCAAGTAAACCCTGAACAAAAGCCACTGATCCACCACAAATCCAACATGGACTGACATGAGAGGGTAGGGTCGGCATAAATTAAAATAGATAGATGGTATTTGGATGACTTCTCGTCGATTTGATATTCCGAGTTCATGTAATGTACAGATTCGCTTAACAGGAGGATTCGGACACACATTCACACACAAATATAAGCTCACACGCGTGCATCGGCGTGCCCACACAGTCTACACTCTCATGTGGAATTCTTTCTCTTTCAGAGTCCCGCCTAAATTGAAGGTAAGTTGATATAATATTCATGCTACACTAATTATATGTAAAACAGTTTTACTTTAAATATTGGTTACGCAACCCTCGTTAGGACTGTCAAAATATATATGATATTAAATCACATATTAATTAGTGACAACTACTAATAACTTTACCTAACTCATTAGATATACATATATGTACATTATATACATATAAACCCACATTCCCGAATGACAAATGCTTTACATCTATAAATTATTAGAGGAAGTGCACACGGACATTCTTGATTTGATAACTTGACTAAAAATTGCTCGGTATTTGTTGTTTGCATCAAAAGCATGTACGTCACCCCACGTGTTCAAAGACCACTAATATGTTAGGACAATGGAGCACATACGGATAACAGAATAACTCAAAATCCATTTTGAAACCCATGTAGATTGCGTGTTTTTAAGCGTAAACAAAGGCTCGTTTTAAATACTACCACCTGGTCATCCTGTTTTACGTGATACTTGCACTCCTGAAATCTGCCACGTAATACGTAAAAGAGTGAGTAGGTTTTTTTTTCTCCCATGCACTAAAGGTAAAGAATTAAACTCACGTTCATGAACGGACAGACTGTCGCTTGTCATCCTCTTTGGTTATTGTAAGGGAAATAGCACTGTAATACATACATATACATATATATAGGCCTATACATGCATTTAAGTAGAAGCTAATAAAACAGGAATAAAGAATAATATTTCCGAGTTTATTAAAAGAAATTAAAGGTGTTGCATATTATTTACGTAGTTGGAAAGCGTGGCCCATTTGCAAAATTGTGTCTGATTAGTTGTACAGACAGACATATTTTCTGAATTGAGGATCTGCAATTCTTTGCCGCCGTCTTTAACATTCCGGCGTCTAACAACTGTTAAATGCACGGCATATGCTAGAGAGAGGACGGGTAAATAGTCAGTGCTCCTAAGCACTCAAGTCGCGCAGTGCATGCGAAAAGCGAGCAAACCGAAGGCAAGACTAAAGGGATTGAATTTATATAATTACAGGTAACTCTGAACTATCATGAAATATGACAATAATTCATTACCCCAACAATAGTTTGGAATCCCATTTATCTATAAACATGTAACTCTAATACATGAGGTCTTACCATATTTATCTAAAGTTTCCTTGAAGGTTTCGTTCTATATGCGGTACGTACCTTTGATTTCCACTTAGCCTATTTATCCTACTGTACATTTCGGTCCCAGCAAGCTTCTTTCCATAAATATTATAACCACATTTTCCTGGTAAACTCTTATTTCTCCTATCCGTATGACATGTCTTGACTCTCTAAAAAAACATTCCACTCTACCATTACATTATTAAAATTATTATAAGTAAATATTAAGTTTTTGGTTTTGTCTCATTTGTATACGTTATTCTGTAATTCGTAAATGTAAATGGGGTGACGACACTACAACAGATCTTTGGAAAAACTTTTTCTGAGGATAAAAGGTAAATTTAATTGGCTGAGGACAAGCAAATGACCGTTGAGCAAGGTGGTGACTGATGTAAGGCTTCTCATCAACCGATAAAGGAAGAGGTGTGTCCGATTAACCTTCATGCCCGAAAAAGGGAGAGTCATAGTAACTAATGAAAACCATGGCATCTTATCACGGCAGTCTCCTGGTCTAGATTCTAACAAAGCAATATTTTCCAAATCATATACAAATCGTATACCTCAAAGCTCTTGACCGGCCATGTTCTGATTTAGAATTTCAGAGTCAAAATCTCAGGCGAATTTTCCTAAAGCGTGGACTTGAATTCAACTGGAGAGTTTGGTTCTAGCCCACTTCATATAACAAAAAACTGATGGTCTACTTTTGTAATTTTGGTTAGGATGCAGCATCCTTCTCTTCAGCAGCAGCAAATGATTGGGGTTGATTACGATTTATTTAGCACCAAAACTTGTCACGAACTAAGGCATGTTCGAGCACATCAGGCGACAGCTTGTGGGGAAAGATTCGTGTAACAAGAACCGATTGCCAACTGGAAACCTACACACTATTAAGTACTCGTACAAGTCGCTTGGCAGTTACGGGCTGAGATTAACTGACGCCAGCGGTAAACAATCATTCTGAACTGGTTGTCTTGCGTGCTTCTGTGTTATGTGGTATATGGGCCCAGCAACCGATTAATATTCAAAATCTTCGCAAGTCTCGGAGCGCACTTTAACATACCGTCATCCTAAACGAGCGAAATAAACTGCTCATCAGCCTCAGAAATATATATAATATATATATATATATATACTTTACACTTGTACATGAAGATATCCGAGTTACTAAACTAACATCTTAGTTTCTAACAAAGAAAAAATTATGGCTATATATTAATTCAGAACTGCGCAAGTGGTTTAGATCTGTTACAAGAAATTCAGGCATTATTAATATATACTCACGCTATGAAAATAAAAATTCATAAACTATATAATATTTAGTGATATAACAATTACGACTTCTACAAAGCAAGTTTACTAAATGAAGCATAAGGAGTACACACATGCATTCAGTTTATCAGCATCAAAGTAACAATCTAAAGTGAACTTTAAGTGATGAAGTGACACGAGTTTCCTGTATATCTGCGCACTTCAGACGAACCAGCTAGCGGGGATACGTTAGTGGTGGCTTTGTACCCATCCTGAATAATCCCTGATATAATTCTTTAGCTAACCGTGAGCCAAACTACAAACACATTATTCCATCCGAGGACTAAAAACGAGTCATCATGAGGAAGAGACGCTGGTAAAACGAATTCGTTAACCTACTAAAATTGTGACAGAATATATCGGTTCATCAGAAAGTAATAGATAAAAACATAAAAATTGTTTTAACTGCGAGAATACAGCATTTCTACGCTCTGTAGAACTCAAGATCTCTTCACGAAGAATGAATATGATACAGCACGAACTGAATCTCAGCCCAGACATCGGAAAAATAAAAAACCAGCCTATTCTATGTTTCTTTAAAACTGCGCTTTTGTGTATTTAAAAATGTTTACATTTTTGTAAAAACTCAAAATGAATAACCAGTATCCCTCTACCGTTATCTCTCCCTCGGATAGAGGCCTATAGACATATACAAAGATAATCCAAGTGCAAATGTCATTGAATTCTGTAACTACACTACTTCCGTTTGTCCAAACATCTATTACATTCCAGGCTCAATAATTTATACGTGTATATTTGAAGTATTGTGTACTTAGCTCTTGCTTTACTTGATCATGGACGAGTTCACTTATTTGTTATTTGGCTTAAACGCTATTTTTTCTTAGGGTGCTTGAATAGGTGTGTGATAGATGGTATGTAATTACCGTACTAGATGAAGAAGACCCATTCTCTTTTCTTTTCCTTCTTTGTTCTCCTCTATTTGGAGACTGGTGTTATAATTAAATTATTTATTTGTTTGCTGTTATAAACATTCCTTCTGCAATACATTCGATGATTTCCCATTTCCCTTCCTTAGTACTATAATTGACAATCCTGTTTTTTAGATTCAGTTGAAAAATGATGCATATTTGTCTTCGCCTGGGTGGTTGGCGGTATTATGTAGCGCGAGATTTGAGGTACTCACAGCGGTGCTCATAAAACTTCATGCCTTCTAGAATGCGATGCCGTGTCTGCAGGTAAATAATTACTGATATTTCAGAGAAGTTCACTGTCCCCCATCTTCAGGGCTTGAGCAGTTCAACTCTCTTCTTCGACTGCTCAGACACTGGAAATTGGGGCAGCAAGCTCTTCTGAAACGTCGGTATATATCTACCACTCGACATACATCAATATCCAGAACACTTCTTTCTTCGTTTACTTAATCTTATGTTTGAGGCCGAAGGTTTTCTATGATGTCTGTGGATAGTGCTAAACTGATTTGGGTTTATAAATACACTCATTAATTCTGTGGACTTCTCCATCGTCTAATGCATTAATTTAATTTAATTTAATAAACACGTTTCGGAGGCAGGATAGACCTCCGTCTTCAGTCTTGCTTTTGAAATATCAAGCTATCACATAACCATGAACACTGTTCTGTAAACAAATTAAAGTCAAGGCAGTTTCTACACTCTCTTTGAACTATGATTTATTCACCAGACTTACAATCAAATTCACTTACAAATCTCATAACTCATTTCCAGTTGAATTCAGTCCCAATCCCGCATCTCGGGTTTGGTTTAATTCAGTCCCAAACCTCATCCCTTCCTTATAGTTGAATTAAGTCCCGAAGCCTCACACATTATTTGTAGCAGAGTTAATTACTAAACCCTCAACTTCGCACCTAATTCCTTGTTAAGTTTAGTTCAAGCCTCGCACTTTCATTCTAGTTACATTAAGGCCTAATCCTCATATCGTATTTATTTACGATAGTTTCAGTAGTATCTTCCCTCACTAATTCTTCTTTCTAACTGAAGCAAATTATGCTCCCTATGAGGTAAGAAAAATGGTTATATATAATGTAAGTTTAATAGTTTTAATGTGCTGGGAATTAATTTTCATAATTCAGCAAAGAAATATAGGAGATAAATAGTCCACTTGTACAAAAATCTAAAGATAAGTTGGAATAATGAGGTGTAGTGTATTACACACAATAATTATAAAGCATTACGAACACCATAAAGAACATTTCTATTCAAATTTTCGAGCACATTTTGTGTTAAAGAAAACAAATGAGATTTCTGGTACTCAGTGTGTTCGGTCATTATCCCTTCAGAGAGAGAGGGAGACAATGTACAAATATAAATGCAATTAGATTCTCACAGAAGTTCGCTGCATTTACTACTGTTGCTATGTGCTATACTTACGAACTTACGAGTAAAATATCAATTTTAATGGGACAGACATGCTTTCGACATAACGTTATTACACAAAGATATGTTTGCTAACTTAAGTTATGAATAATACCTAAATGTGTCGGCTAGATCTTTGTTTGTTCTGAATTCATTATATTTGTCTTCATATATCTAGCTATGTGAAAGTGTATTTTATAATGTGCAGCGAGAGCATTGTGGCGAGTTTTTGTCGAAACCAGGACTTACGACCACGTTTTATGTTCCGCGGCATGTTATCAAATATTTATGTGCTTGTGATGGGTCTGTTCACAATAGCCTTGACATAAACGTGATGTATGGAACACTTAGTGTGCGTGGGGGATGGACAGACATAATTCACTGCACAATGCAGCGGATGGCAGAAAGGGGAAGGGGAAGTACCTAAGGGACATTCAACCCAATAAATTCCCCACTATATCTGACAAGGTTTTCTACTGTTAATAAATTCTGACTTGTATCTGTAAGAAAACACTGAAGAGCGTTCGGTATTGACAATTTTACAAGACTGTAGGCCTATATTTGACTATCCATTTTGATCATGATGTTCGACTAAGACACTCACTCCCAACGAGAAAAAATGATTACATTTTGCAATTACATTTATGTATAGAACTTTATCTTACATAGCAAAAATCTAGAAAACATACACATCAAAGTGCAAGTGTTACAGAAAAAAATTACACAAATTTGTGACACCCGCTAATTGTGCCTCGAAATTAGGCTCCATAATAGGGTAATCTCTCTGAAAATTGTATCTCTGAATCAGTTTTAGATTGTTGTACGACGAAATAAGACAGATACGAAACTGTGTACTTTACCATACAAAGACTACTGGACCTGTTGGCCTGAATCTTCTGTAGCATCCAGGGGCTCTTGGTGGCTCACTGGCCACACGTTGCACTTCAAAGACAACCTTAATGACAGACATACGAGTATACGCAGACATTCCTGCACGTATTCTTAGTCTTCTCGTAATACGGAAAACAGAGGGTTTTTGTAACCCTTGTGTTTTTGTGTGTTGGATTGTAAGGAGACGACGACAGGAGAGTGGGGTGCGATACTGTAGCAGACTTTACTATAACTAGGCTTGAAGCCTGAGAGACGGGAGGGATCATTTCTACAGTAGCCTGGCCGAACACTTGGCACCAGCGAAGGGCCATGTACAAATTGCCGGTTCTCCTGCACAACTGGACTACACCACTGTACAACTTACTGCTTATTAAAACCATTAGAATTAGGAGATTGCCGTGCGCTAGCACTCTTTAACGACAACGACCCACCCTCCGAATGTCAGCGTTCAATCTTCAGGGCAGCAAAGTACCGCTCGGCTGTCTGCCCGCACAGTCTCTGTCGCTGGGGGGAACAGGGCCCAGGACCCCCTGGTTAGGAACACTACACTTCTTACTTGCAGAACACTGCCATCATGACTTTCTACGTGTCCAGTTTATTACACCGCACACTTTTAATAAGCAATTACTGCTGTAATTAGGCAGTACCTGCTTCACTTTTAAATGCGTTTAATAAATTTCTTAAAGTGTGGAAACAGCAATAGATCATCTTACTGTATCTTAAAATGGCGCTTGAAACTTTGGTACATTGCAAAGAAACAAAGACTGAATTGTCTGCTAACAATAAACTCACATACTAAAAGCGAAAGGACGCAACATACACGTATTTCTATTATGGCAGTATTGTTTCGTGGTTACAATGCTCGTACATACAAAATACAGTGATCTATGCTCTGCATTGCATATGATTACTAACAATGAAATAGAAGACTGGCATAAATTTCTTTATGAAATGTAATAAGTATTGCTAGGAGTCAAGGAGGAAAGAAGAGTGCCACATACAATATAAGAAGGAAGGCTAAGTGGATTGGTCACATCTTGTGTACGAACTGCCTTCTACAACACGTTACTGATGGAAAGTTAGAAGGGACGGGAAGACGAGGAAGAAGACGTAAGGAGATACTAGATGAAGTCCAGGAAGAAGAAGATACTGAAAATTGAAAGAGGAAGCACTAGCTCGCACTCCCTCGAGAACTCACTTTGGAAGAGGCTATGGACCTGTCGTAAGACAGACTACGTGATAATGAAGATGGCATAACCTAACACAGACCGATATAGTTTGCTACCAACAAGAAGACAGTATGTAAGATAACATCTAGAAATAATAATTTTACATTAAATAAGTGTGTACGTTAAGACATTTCATGCCACGCATAGTTAAACGTTCGGAGTCATTTCAAGGGTTTTAAATTTTAAAAGGCATTTATCTTCTATTTTACATGTATTTTACCTGCATTAAACCATAAAATATATGCGGAAATTGCTTCAACAGAAATTAACTCTTCAAAAACTGAAACTCATACGAATGATACATCAGTCAGTTTCAAATTCACAGACAAAACTCCTGTCTCCAACACGCACACCACTTAGCTAATGATGTTAGGGAGATAACTGATCATAATTGTCAGAATATATGAAAATCACTAATACATTCTATGCGAAAAATGCAGAGTGTCGAAGTGTTACGGCAGGCGGTATATACAATTACCACTCAGCGATATATCATTATCAAATCCATACTAGCTTCTAGACGAGAATCACACAAGAGCTAACCTTGTATATTAATAAGCATACTAAAGGCAGAAATATCAAATTCATGGTTCCAAAAAGTGGTTCACACAAAATATTATTTACGTATTTATTTTAAAAAATATATAAATTAACCAGTTTTTTATCAGCAAGAAAAACCTATAAACTGCAATAGTTCTAAAATTTTGAAAATGAATACAAAGTAATGTGAATATTCATTTGTGTCAAATCATCCCCAATATCAGAAATAGCACTGCTTTTTTTTTTTAAGTTCCCGGATTTTGCTCACTTTTCCTTCTAAGAACTGTTTTAAACACTATCAAGATGGACATGAGTATGAAATATGAGAATGCAATGACAAGAAGAAAGAAATCCTCCGAGGGAAACTTGTCCTCGTGGCGCCTGTCCACCAGAAACCTCACATGAACTGGCCCGGATCGAAACCTGTCCCCTGCGCTGAGAGGCCGAAAATAACCGCCTGAGCCATGACACAGCCTTTAAAACGTGAAGTTTATCTAACTAATACAAACAATTAATTTCCTGCCTCAGAGTAACCAACGATAAATCTCCATTACAAGAACTTGGCAATAGGGGCTGTTTAGGAAAATGAACGATCTTTATTGTGATAATATTACAAGACACAAACACAGTGGGTCGGTGAAATGTAGACAATTTTAATATTAAAGAAATCTGTATAGCCTACATTAACCACTGCACCACAAATGGTTAAGAAGACATCATTACGTAATTACTCAGGCATTCAATACTTCTAAACATATCTCTACTCATAATTAACTACGTTTGCCGCTTTGGTAACAGTTTATAATGTCAGCGCCTTAACTTATTAGTTGTAAGTGAGCCGAGAATTTTGATGGAGCGGGAATATTTCCTGACTTAAAAATTTTAATAAGCATACGCAAACCCATACATGTGTTTTATTAAGTTGTACTGTGAACACATTCGTGTGGTACAATGTATGTGAACAATAGACATTAATAATGTGCTCATTAGAAGTGTAGCCAAATTTTTCAGTTCATATAATTAAATAAAAAATTAACTGACTATCAAAATAAGAGTGAAATTCAACAGGTAAAAATTGTAATTATAAATTAAACTTTACCTTCAAAACGTACAATATATTTCCCTTTTTAAATTAAATGGTATAATAAATTTAATTCCTTTTTAAAGTACTTCGTTATTAAAAAGCAGACAGAATGATTGACCATAAAGTGTACGAGCGAATGTCATTTATGCTCATAACATAAATGTCACACGGCCTAATTAATGGAACATTAAATCGCTCACAGAAGAAATAGATGGATGGTTCAATAAAGAGGATGGATGAATGGATGAAGATAGATTGAGACAGATGAGTGAAAATGGGTGTATGGGCACACCGAGCAACTGGCAATTGATTCCACTGGGTACAAATTACGGTTCATTAAGGAACATTAATAATTAGATAAGAAGCTGTACAACGCCGTTGCCTGAAGTAGGGAAAACATAACATTTTTAACTTATTCATTGTTTCTGCTTTCAGTAATCGTACTCTCGAACACAAGCTATGAATTATTTAACGCAGCACTGCAACAGGAGCTCACGCTGCATATTCTATTTCTTCTTACAGTTTCAAAGACCAAGGTCCCTCTCAAACTGTACAAGCTCATCTGAAAATTATTATGCAATCTGAGGGAGAACCAAGAAGTTTATATCGAATGGCTGTCACACACGGTTCACAATCAAATACACCTTGGTTCTGTATTAGCCCTTTGTGAATACCCATTATTTCAAGGAGCACAAATTGATTCCTTAGCGGACATTCAACCACCAATTCTAGCAGGCTGGAAAACAGAATATGTGAAGACAATGTTTTTCGTCGTTATGGATCAAGGTAATGAAGTATCCTTGTGTCATAATAAAATTTCTGTCCTCACTGCCACATGACGCTGCCCTTAATTACAATGTTAAGTGCAAATACTAAGTAGGAGATTCACAAATGATGAAGCTCATTGTACTGACTTCAGAGAAGTACTTACAGGCCACATGAAAATAACTGATATTAGTCAGTACTGAATAAAGGAAGCAGAAAGACTAATATAGTAACGAAGGCGAACAAATCCGAGGGCAATGAAGACTTCATGAAAAAACAACAAATGAAACTTAGTGGGAAAATCTAAAGATAAGCTGCAGTGTTGGGAACTTCAGTGCAGACGGGAGGATAATATTAAAATATATCCTCAAGTAACACTATCTGATTATATGGATTACACAACACCAATAACTGACAGTCCTACTGCCCGTACGTTGGGTGTCTGAAGGCAATGAACAGAAGAAACTTAATTCATTCATTCTGTAGTCTGTCTTACGAAAGGTCCATAACCACTTCTCAAGCGAATTCTCCACAGAGTGCAACCCAATGATTCCTCTCTTAATTTCTAATATCTTCTCTTTTCCTTCAGGTTATCCAGTAGCTGCTTGTCTTCTTTCTTGTCTTCACGTTACTTCCATTCTTCCCTCTGTCTTTCCTTCAAAAACGTGCTTTAGAATGCACTTCCTACGCAAGATGTGACCAATCCAGTTAGCTTCCCTTGTAATTATTGTGTGTAGGATACTCCTTCCCTCCTTGATTCTACGCAATACTTCTTTTCTCACGCGATTGTTCTAACTTATCTTCTCATGCCTTCTCCAGTACCACATTTCAAACTTTCCATGTATTTCTCATCTACTTGCCGATGTGTTCATGTTTCGGCACCATACAAAGGTATGCTCCAAACGTAGCACTTTAGTAGACACTTCCTTAAATTTAAGTCATAATTGCTGGCGAAGAATCTTCTTGTTGAATGTTCTTTTCTCCAGACAATCCTGGTTTTAATTTCACGTATACATTTTGCATCATTTATCGGGCTACCCAAATATTTGAAATATTCCAAACTCACTCTTTGATAGGGTACGCAGAAAAGGCAAATTAATTGGAGCACAAGATTCTCGTTCTTGACATATCGAATTCAAATTTTACGAAGTCTAACTTAGTTTTCCTGAAGTGCTTACGGATTCAAAGTGTTATAGTAACTTCGCATGCTGTGCTGATCAGCCACGCCCATGATCTGCGCATACGCAGAACACGGATTCAACGCTCATTTGCGTAGAAACGCAGGTAGATCTACATATGAGTTGTCGTTACAATTATCCGTTTTAAACAGTAGAAAGACTCGACAATTTTTCGTGAAACTTACCAACATAATACTTTATGACGATATGATCAGCGGTTTTCGAGTTTTTACATGAGCGAAGACAAAAAGGTCGGACGGAAAAAGCGATTTTAACACGCCCTCCGCAGGATTAAAGAAGCGACCAAAAACGTTTAAATTAATTTTAAAACATAACTTTATTGCTTTACGTTAAAAGAAGAGGTTGGGGAGCGTTCTTGAAACCCTGACTGCATTACCTTGAAACCGGCCTGCCCAGTTGTTTGTAATATAAGTCTTCATTACAGCAGTCGCTATATGCATTTATATAAGAGAAGTCTCTCAACCGCCCATGCAGGTCTCTATTTATAAAGATATCTGTATCTGTATATCTACCATTTCGTTTATTACACGTGTCTCGCAATCTGTTGACTTTACGATTCAGTTCTTCTGTGAAATTCAAGTAACTCTCTGCTCCTCAGTTAGAAAATCTGAAATGACGAGCGATTCGTACAAGCTTATGTCAGTGAACAGAATCAGTACAAATGACAAGTACAGCACGCACACAGTTTTAGCGTTCGTAACTATTGCGAAGAGTCGTTTTTGTAAACGTGTTCCAATATTTCAAATTTCTTTCCATTCACATCATGAACTTCTTGTTTCAAAATATTTCAGATGCAGTAAATTCACCGGACGTTTAGTCTGAACAAATTCTTGCAGTCATTAATGCTTCAGAACACGAAGTGCTTGCATAAAGTGATCCCTACCCTAACATCTAAAGTGGTATAAAAGGGAGGTAATTTACGATTCCCAAGAGGGCTGCAGTTACTTGAAGGTTTCACCATGCGCAGACGATATTCTGGCACTCAATGAGACCTTGATCGGCCTTAAGGTGTAATGAAAGAAAGAGAAGAGGCCACAGCAAAATGGTTTAAGCTACAACCACAGAGGTTTCATGGAGAGACTGAGATAAAACAAAAAAAAAAAAGGACATGGATTTTCAAGTGCTATTCGGACGACGTTTTAATTATGACGTTACAATGTTAAAAAAAAGAGTGTAATGCTTTGTGCTGCATCAACCACAGACGCCACATAGTTTAGGACATCAACAAAGGCATCCCAGCATTAAACGAGAAAGTCAGCACAAGATACAGCGACATCCCCACTTCTTTAAAAGTGTAAGGAAGGACGGAGTTCAGGGCCACGCTCTTCTTCTCAGGAAGAAATTTAAAAACACGCCTCATGTTCTGACGGGTGTAGATCATGCTACTAGCAATGGAAAAGACATTTTCTTAACAGTTAACAACGCTGTGCGACCACCCTGTTCTCAAACCAGTTCTTGCAACAAATACTTTCAAAGAGTAGCGATAAGCAATGCTCCCTCCGCAAATCCTTCCACATATTTCCCCTGCTTTCCCCCAAGATCGGGGGCCACAAATGTGAGTCCCGGACTGCATATTTCACGATCTCAGACTGAAGAGTCCGACATTGTAAAAAAACAATAATATCTTTTAAAGAATTGTTCGAATTTCATGAAAATTGATAAAACGATACAGCCACTAGACGCTATTTCAATACTGTTTCTCTTAGCTTTCCATTTTCAATAATACCAATATTAACATCATAAAAACTTGTAAGGTGGGAGGAACACTAGCATCAAGTATTGGAGGGCTTCATAATTTTGTGTGATGATAGATGTTCTGCAAACTAAATGACTTTCATTAGAGTAAAGAGAGGCTTTGATTATCCAAGCTTATACGTGCTGTGCTTACAGTTAATTAAGCCACTACCGACCGAAACTTTTTCCATTTTTTTTGTGTAGCAGAATTAAAATAATCTGTAGTTAACTTTTGTTGGACGGCTATAATTAATGAAGCACTGTAATCGGACATAAAAATATGAAAGAAGGTAGAAAATAAACAAAACTAAAAATTCAATACTAGCAACTCTTACATGTTTACAACTGCAAACAGTGCGACAAGAAAAACGTTTAAAGTCACATCAAGCAAATTTAATATATTACAGATCTGTCAGTGCAAGTGGAAATTGTGAATGGCAATAAATTATTAAAGTATATAATTATTAGTTTATATTTCCTGTTAGCCTCACCAAACAGGAAGCACAGTAGGCGTCACGAGTAACTATCACAATTTTCTGCTACTGGGAACATCCCTAACATTTTGGAATACTCTATTAACGAACTATCGCAATTGCCGTATGACTCCCCCTATCGCCGCAGCACGTCATTCAACACTACAGAAGCCCAGATGTTTATATACAGGGTCATAATAAATTTAATAATGCGTCGCAATATTCTCCTAGAAGTGCCGATATATCATGCTCTTCAAAGAGATAATTTTTCACAAAGATTTTCTGCTTTCCTTCTTTCCCTTTCTTCGCTTGTAATTCAATCCCACGTTCCAGCTACCCTGACAAGATAAGACAAGAATACAAACCAAGATGATCTTTCGCAGTCAAGCCTCTACCATACTTTGATGAGACTGAGCCGTCCATCTTGTTTATGAAACGTCACCGGATGAAAGTTAAAACAATTAGATTCACGGACAACAAATATCGTAAACATATAGACAGATACATGGCGCTCATAACCATTTCTTACACACACATACACACACAGAGTTGCGGACAAAATACTGTTTTATATAACTCAACAAATTTTATGATCCATAATCCGTGCATTAGTCGATTATACAAAATAAGAGTAAAAATAAAATGCACACAAGTATATTAAAAGTAGTTATATACACAATGACATGCTACATGTTGCGGCCAATCACGTGGCCATCCTCAGGGAGGCAAAACACAAAGGATGAGTACATAAAAGATAGAATTACTGAAATACGAGAACAAATTCACACATATGTGTGGATTGATGTGTGGATTGGTTTCGGTACTTCAGCAATTTAACATTTTATGTATTCATCCTTTGGGTTTGCCTGCCTGAGGATGGCTACGTAATTGGTCGAAACATGTAGGAGGTAATTGTGTACGTAACTATTTTTAATATACTTGTATGCATTTATATATATCTTATGCAGACAAATGTACACTGTTTTATGTTATTTAACACAATTTTTATTAAATGCTGCCCAACATGTTTCTAGCCTATATAAGGCTCATCTTCAGGGGCTCTTTCATTGAAATGAGCCTTATATAGGCTAGAAACATGTTGGGCAGCATTTAATAAAAATTGTGTTAAATAACATAAAACAGTGTACATTTGTCTGCATAAGATATATACTCGTATAATTAAAAATGTACGGTACAAGAACGTAAAGTTGTATGCATTTGTTGGTAGTCTTATTGTACACAATAAACAATTCTTAGTTTTGAAAGCAGGCAGTTAAAAATCCCATAGTCGTACCCACTACTTCATCAGGATGAGAGATAAGCGCACATGAGTGAGGGCGTAAGAGAAGACGTGTGTTCCTGCTGCTGTGAATGTCTTACACGTGTTTGAATTCGTGGCTCCAAATGAATATTTTTGCGCGTTGTTGAGAATTTCTTTCTATATGGTGTCATTGAAAAAATATGGGCAATAGATTTCGGTCTATAGTGAGACTGAGATAGAGAAACTGGCAATAAACTGGTATAAAATTGAATTTGTTCGCATAATAAGAGAATTATGTTCTCCCATTAACCCCTCACACAACCCCCCATAGCTACTGAAGACCACAGTTCGATTTAGGTGATGGATGAGTGAACAATGACGTGCGCTGCATGCTTTCACCCCTCCTGGCCACTTTCCATCGTTTTATTTATAATTTGAGTAATTTTTCAAATAGTGGTTAGCCAGAACAAATGTACCAGTGGTTATCGTATGTTTCCACAGTCATAGTGTTGCGGCAGGTCAGAAATCACCACATATAGACAAACTCGGAACAGAATTACACATCAAGTTCAATGGGGCTGTTATACAAAGACTCCAAAGCACAAATTATAGGACATGCTAGTTGACCACGGCCGGTTGGCGGATCTGCTGACTTAACACACACTTTACATCATTATATCTTTTCGCTCGTAGACTAACAATATCCATGAATAAAACGTTGGAAAACGTGTTTAATTATATGGCAAGTAAATGAGAAATGTGGATGTTTGCAAGAACAGATAAACCTGATGGGTGGTTACTGCTGCTGCCTCGCACTCGAAATGTGTCGGCCTGGACGCTTGCGGGTTCTTTTTTCTCCCCCGCAGTCTGTCCAGACAAGATCGGCTCTTCAACAGCCTCCCATGTTCGTAGTCCATAAAATATTACAACATTTTATCCTATATTGCAAAGACAGGCGCTTATCATTGCATCAACTACGAATTAATAATAGCACACTCGTTCCTTAACGGATATCTTTATATTTCAGCCGTCCCAATTTTACTTTACTTCTTTTTCATCGCCCGTTTTCCCTACACTTTTGTACATTTTCATTGTACTATATATTTAGTCTGTTTATTATTTTCCTCCTTCCATCATAATGCCTGTCTCTTGACTTATTTTTAATTAAGCAAATATCCCTTTATCTTTCTTCGCATCCTTTACAATCTAGTTTACTCGGGTGATAGTACTTCCATAGCGTCAAAATCAAATGGATCAAAGTTTGTGTTTTCCATCTAAAACACGCAGAATATATATACCAAAATACTAGTAATAAGGCCAAACCAGCCAAGAAACAAACACACAAATATTTATAACAGCCTTTATAAGCTGACAGTCGTTAAAATTGTAAATAAATTTTCAGAAGTCTACGGATTCCCATACCTTCATTACTGTGATAACAAGGTCCCTGATATGATAGAAAATTTTACACCTGTCTGGATAACACGTTGACGAATTAACTTGTTAGAAATAACCAACATGACCACATCACAAGAAAATAAAATTATCTTTTCAAAACAACAAACCGTATTTTCATAAGGCTGGTACTGTGCATTCACCTTTTGATATGGAAGTTCTGTCATGCTTTTCTTTCACACTCTGAAGACTGATGATCAATCCATGTTATATATAAACACTCATTTCGTACCCAAAAAAGAAAGCAGTTTGCTTTCTTTAAAAGAAAAATCAGTGCATGCCGTATAAAAATAATTGGCATTTACTGTAAAAATCATACGAAACAGATAAATATACCGTAACGAAGGAATTTACATTATTTGTTATTAAACCTGTTAGTATATACAGGGTATTTCTAAAATGCTTGAACAAACTCGAGGAGTGCGTTTCCTACACCAAAACAAGGAAAGAAGTTCATATCAGTATATATCCGCAAACAGTTAATGAGGTACATTTCAACAACGTGTTGATCTCAGTCCTTCAAATTTTTATCTGTGGGGTCACTTGAAACCCCTAATGTATTCAGCTCCAATTGAAAAAGAACATATGTTTCACCAAAGCATTTTCTATGCGTGCCAAACCATTTGCAATCACCCAGGTCCTTTGAAATTTGTCTACGATTTTACTGCATGATTGCACTGATACAGGTGGAGGATATTTTGAGCACTTGTTGAGGGTTTTAACTTAATAAATAATACAAAATCGACAGTTATTAAAATGGAAATGTGTAATATAGATGTAGTATGTCAGTTTTAACTAAAATATTACGTAGTTAAGGTGATAATTGTTGGATGTAGTCTTTCAGTTAAACTCAACCCCCACTTACTTCCATACATAAGTTAATACAAATAACTTTCTTGGTTTTGATTTGAAGAACTCAATCTTCAAGTTTGTGCAAGCACTTTAGATACACTCTGTATACTAAACACTAGGCCATATAGTGTTAATGTATACGTATTTCCATGTCTTTAGCCTAACTACCCCACTCCATAGGGCAGAGCCATATTTGCGCAACTAATATTGGTACAGCTAGACAAGGAATCCCCGCCATATGTATTTAGTTCATAACTTCACACCCAGTATATTTAAGATTCATTTTAGTATCGTGCCTCACCTAAGCCTATGTCTTTGCTCTAGATTTCCCGACTAAAACTGTGTATGCATATCTTGTCTCTAACGTTTAAGTTGCACGTATCGCCCACCTCATCCACTGTTTTCATCATTGTAATAATGCCTGATAAAGAATATGAACTGCGAATTTCTTCACTAAGTAGTTTTCCGCAGCCTACTGTTACTGCCTTGCTCTCAGGTCAAGCACTGTTGTCGGCACCCTCTTCTCAAATACTCTCAGTGTATATTCTTCCTTCTTGTGCATTGTTTCACACTCATACATGACAAATTATTTGGTTAACTTTCTTATTTCAGAAGAACTAGGCTCGTGTTGTTATGCCTATGTGTCTATAAAGGTAAAAAAAGATAAAGGTCACCCTAGAACAGGTCATGAAGGCTCAGAGGGGAGTAGAGGTACGAGAATAGTTTTACTCTTTCTTTAACCTCAGCGCTAGATGGGGGTGGGTGGTCAACGCCACGTCCCGGCCACTTTACCCTCGGGAATGACCCGGTACCCATTTTACAGGAGGTTGGGTACTCCCCAGGGCCGGTCTGGACGGGTGCCGAAAATCTCGCCCCCACTGGGATTCGATCCCCGGACTGCACAGCTTGTAGCGAGTCGCTATACCGACTACGCTATCCCGGCCCACCATGTGTCTATAATCTTTAATTATCTTTAAACAACTGGACGAATTTTCGTAACATTTTACTCTTTTTTTAATAGCTCGGCAGCCCCTTGGGGGCCTAGGCCGCTTCATTTTTGAGGCTTCACGATCACACACTTTTTACACACACCACAGTCGGTAGGACTCCTCTGGACGAGGGGCCAGCTCGTCGCAGAGACCTCTACCTTACAACACACAACACTCACAAGAGACAGACATCCATGTCCCTGGTGGGATTCGAACCCACAATCCTAGTAATCGAGCGGCCGCAGACCCACGCCTTAGACCGCACGACCACTGGGATCGGCTTTTACTTTTTTACCTACCATTACTCATGCTAACATGGACACCATGCAGATTTCTGAGTTTATTAGATACTATAGCTGGTGTGGATGGAGATTTCTGAAAAGTAAGCAATTTTGTTACAGCAGATACAGTGAAACGTACAACAACATGTTTATCAAGCAAACTCTGCATGTAGCTTCTAGCGTGATGGTGGCAACTGATGAAATATTAAAGAGGGGATTTTATGCATACAGATCATAAACACGCCTACACATGTATGCAGTATTTATTTATACTCTGAAGCTACATTTAGTAAATACGTCATTATCACAATCGGTATTAATGGTAATTATGTATATACATCGGTGCCTAAAATACAGTCATTAATTTATATCGACCGCTTACATGCGCTGAAACCTTCAGAAACAATGACGGTCATAAACTGTTAACACAAATTCTTGTACTTAAAACCGTAAATCTTATGAAGAGAGATTATAATTAATTTTCATCCAGCAGATACTCAAGTCCTGTATCCAGCACTCCTAATTACACGCGTCCCTGTCAAGCTTTGTAACTGTTGATAATTGCATTATTACACAGTCCGTATCCACTCACGTGCAACATACGGAAACACATTTGACAGTGGATAATACAAGCTACGTTTAATTCTCAATGACACCAGATTACAGCGGTGCAATATTACATACCGCGTCCTGTGATTACATCTGTGATATTACCAATTATGGGTAGATAAGGATAGACGGTAATGTCTATGGAGAAATCAGAGAAATAACATACTATAACAAGAATTTTAGTTTCACAGAACATAAATTTGAAACTTCCATAAAATTTTCGAAATTTCAAGAGAATATTTGTCCAAATATTTCGTAAAACCATGCACACAGTTCTCCCTATTCGAGCTGTTTTTCAGTTCCTCCAGCAATTTGATTGTAATGCTTTAACAGTACTGGAGAAAGTTCTATGGAGAATATTTAACACAAAGAAAACTATGAACGAAGAGAATGGCTAATAACTGCTAGAGCACTCAAATCAAGGAAAATGAGATGGGCGGGGCATGTAGAATTCAGAAGAGCGACATATTTTTAAGAAATGCCTAGGAATATTGCTTATTAAGCTTGAAGGTAAGAGGCCTCTTGGGAGATAATGGCGTGGAACGGAGGGGAATATTAAAACGGATTTTAAGCAGTGACTGTGAATTTGGACTACTTTCGTTTTTCAATTCATGGTCCACTATAGGGCTCTTGTGAACACAGTAAAAATCTTACACGTTCCGTAAGAGGCGGTCAGTTTTTTCGTGATCTGAGCCAGTATAGCTTTTGCAAGCACGGTTCTCTACCATGAAATAGTGAGTTACTGCATTACGAGAATTTCCTTATTAAATGCTACTGCCCACTTTTTTACCCACTACAGCACCACGACTTTCGTAGTCACGGTGTTTAAATGTTGTTCTATCGTCGAAAGCAACAGAATATATTTAACAATACAGAAAGAACAGAAGACTAAAGATACAAGCCGTCTGACGATATAACGCTGTGTAAGTTACCGACGGTTCGGGAAAGCATGCTGTCTCCGTTTACATGACCTAGCAAGCCCCGACTTATCACTCAGCAATGATTAAAAAATCAAGTTTTTCCTTGGTAAAGTTTTAAAATTCATTACTTATAAACCTTTTTAACATAACAATTTAATATTAAAATAAATTTCAGCTTGTCTTGTGGCAAGTCACAAAGCCGCAAACCACACAAGGACCCTGCAGGTAAAAGCACGAAATAACTAAGTTTCGGCACTACGCGAAATGCCGTAGTCAGTTTGATGCTCCGGACCTTTTAGTTTTCCAAGCCTGGTGCCCCCTGGATGAAAAGCAGAGCGGGCATCAAAGTGGTCGTTGATGTGGTGAATGAAGTCACTCCATTATTCGGAGACAGAAGAAAACCCTGTTTGTGCAGTCGATTCACATTACTGAGTAAGCTAATCCAGAACGTCTAAAAGAACTCTTGCGAAACTCAGTAGGTTGTTAATTTCAAATTTCCAATCCAGAAATTACTACCAACCACGGAAGGAATCCATTGCTCTACAATGGTAAAAAAACCCAATCAACACATCCTATACGGAACACTGATCTTACAGAACTGAATACACAAGTGAACATTGATGTTCTGGTTCACGGATTTGGGACACTTTCACTGGGAAATTCTGTAACATTGCCTGGGATGTAAAGCGGTCTTGCATGTTTTACGCGAGGGCATGGTAAGTTCGAAATTTCGTGTCGCATTTCCCAAGTAGATAGAAATCGCAAGACAGATTTGTGGTAATGTGTAGGTGTTACTTTGCTTAGAATGGATATGGAAGTCAAGTTCTTTGATCCATTACAGCTCAGAAGTATTTATGCCAGTTAATAGATAACGGACTTGAACTCGCGTGATTAAGTGCAATTACCATATTAATACTCCATTTGTCACTTTATGGCCTGTAGTTACGTGGTTTAAACTCAGTGGAAACTCACGTACCCTTTTCAAATCCCTGTTTAAAGAGCGTTGTTTAACTCAGTAGCCCTACTCATTACCTTTCACTTTACAGGCATTCAGCTGCTTAAAAATATACAAATGTATGGGAAGAAGCCGTCAGCGACAACAATTCTTTGTATGTTGAAACATTTTACTGCTACATGTTTCGGCTCATGTATAAGGAGACATCATCAGGCTCACAAGGTACTAAAGAAAAATTATCATGTAGAACACTTTATATGATTTTACACTGTATAAATCTGCGGTTATCTCAACTTACGTCATAAAAATATATGATAGGCCGAAATGTTTAAATTCAAAATTATATCAAGTGTATAAAATACAACAACATATTAAAAACGGCGATACAACAGTTATGATTATAAATTATTTACTAGTACTTTCAGATGACAGTGTAGATCTCGGTCAGTGCTGTCGGCCTCGGGTGATGTTACGTTTACTTTCCTTAATTCATGTGCGCATTAAGAGGCATGTTCCTGCAGTCATCACGCTTGTGTTAAAAGCAGAAAGTTGCCTTAAACAATCCTGAAGTTCTTAGACAAAAGACCCCGACACCACGTCTTATTTAACTCAAACTCCAGTTTATTATTACACTGGCATCGCTGTCGTTTAGACCTACATACATCATTTGGATGATCTCTTCACTGTACTCGTATGTACTAGTACCAAATATCTGTAAACATTTGTTATTTTCCCGGTATCTTTAAAATACCCCAGTCCCCTCATTCTTCTTGACTTTATGGCCCTAATATACTTAGGGGAATTTTATGTAGTAGGGAGCGCCTCGTTATGTAAAGCCTGAAACTATTTTGTTACTTAAATTTCTTAGGTTCAAATATAGGATGTACTTTAAAATATTCGTATTTGAATTCCAGCACACGTTATAATGTCAAACATTAATATTTCTTTGTTTCTAAAAGGCAGACAGGTTAGGCGTAAATAAAAACTAATAAATCCGGAAATAACTGACAAAGTCAAGAATTTTAAGTTCATTCTTTCTTAGTTTTTTTATATAACAGCACTACATACCAGAGAATGAGTTACACTTGATGTGGGGTATGCTTTGCCTTCTACACTGAAGATAGACATAGAAGGCTCCCAGAAAAGTCGCGACTTAGTAACAACATACACGATACCACATTCCAGAATTTTCTTCCCCTGACCACATTTCAGCTAATTACCTTCGTATCCTCTGTGTCACGCAGAATTCATTTGTACTATTATTTCAATGCGACAATTTCCTGCACAAAATTTAATTTACAACCATGCTGCAGTTCGGTGGACTAAGCCTGCGGACAGAGGGCGAATTGAGTAAGCATTTTCCTTGGTTTAAAATTTAATTATACATCCAGGCTAAATGTTATTAACTTTATTACAGACTCAAGTTATGAAGGGCGGCTGCGATTGTGCTGAATAACCAATCACAACCGACAAGGGGCAGTACTCTATCTTTCCTGCTCTGTTGGAGATAATAAGATTTCACTGTAAAAAACGCATGTTATGTAGTGTTGCATATAATATTGAACTTAATGTACACTGTGTGTCTCAGAAAGGGGTGCTGCGGAAAAATTTGGACATAATGAGAAAAGAAAAAAAAGAAGAGTGGAGAAAATTGGTTGATGTGAATGTTCGTAATTTTAAATTTGCAAAACAATATTTAGACTGACGGAATCCAAGATAATGAGATGAATGGGACACGCATTAAACATAGGGGAAATGTGAAAAGCGTGTGACGCTTGACCAGGATAGCGTCGTCGATCTAGTGACTAGGTGGTTCGATTCCCGGGGCAAGAGATTTTCCTCTTTCCGAAAGCACAAAGACCAGCGCCGGGACCCACACGTCCTCCTATTCAATAGGTAGGGAGAGGCTCTTTCGCTGGGGGCAGGGTTACCGGGGAGTGAAATTAACCACTTACCTACATCTAGTGCTGAGGTTAGGACAGAGCTTTAGATCCACTCACCTACGTCTAGTGCTGAGGTTAGAATAGAGCTATAGATCCACTCACCTACGTCTAGTGCTGAGGTTAGAACAGAGCTATAGATCCACTCACCTACGTCTAGTGCTGAGGTTAGAACAGAGCTACAGATCCACTCACCTACGTCTAGTGCTGAGGTTAGAACAGAGCTATAGATCCACTCACCTACGTCTAGTGCTGAGGTTAGAATAGAGCTATAGATCCACTCACCTACGTCTAGTGCTGAGGTTAGAACAGAGCTATAGATCCACTCACCTACGTCTAGTGCTGAGGTTAGAACAGAGCTACAGATCCACTCACCTACGTCTAGTGCTGAGGTTAGAACAGAGCTACAGCTCCACTCACCTACGTCTAGTGCTAAGGTTAGAACAGAGCTATAGATCCACTCACCTACGTCTAGTGCTGAGGTTAGAACAGAGCTACAGATCCACTCACCTACGTCTAGTGCTGAGGTTAGAATAGAGCTATAGATCCACTCACCTACGTCTAGTGCTGAGGTTAGAACAGAGCTACAGATCCACTCACCTACGTCTAGTGCTGAGGTTAGAATAGAGCTATAGATCCACTCACCTACGTCTAGTGCTGAGGTTAGAATAGAGCTATAGATCCACTCACCTACGTCTAGTGCTGAGGTTAGAATAGAGCTATAGATCCACTCACCTACGTCTAGTGCTGAGGTTAGAATAGAGCTATAGATCCACTCACCTACGTCTAGTGCTGAGGTTAGAACAGAGCTACAGATCCACTCACCTACGTCTAGTGCTGAGGTTAGAATAGAGCTATAGATCCACTCACCTACGTCTAGTGCTGAGGTTAGAATAGAGCTATAGATCCACTCACCTACGTCTAGTGCTGAGGTTAGAACAGAGCTACAGATCCACTCACCTACGTCTAGTGCTGAGGTTAGAATAGAGCTATAGATCCACTCACCTACGTCTAGTGCTGAGGTTAGAACAGAGCTACAGATCCACTCACCTACGTCTAGTGCTGAGGTTAGAACAGAGCTATAGATCCACTCACCTACGTCTTCATGGCTTGCACGGAGGACAGCTTTGCCGTTACTTTCGTAAGATATTATTCTGAAGCACTGAAAATAATTCACCTTTGGGGAGACCAAGTTTAATGGGAGGATGATACTAAAATGGATCGCAAGAAAAATAAGACGTGAGTCTGTGGACCGTATTCAACTGGCCCACAAGAGGTTTCAATAGCGGGTTCTTATGAGCATTTTATCGAAACAACGATTTCTGCAGAAAGCGAAGTATTTTATGGCCAGCTTTCCGAGAACGACTCTCGTGCACGACATTCTTTAGTTTCATTAAAGCACACACACACAGGTGTGCGTGTATTAGATTGTAACTGCATAATAGTTTTAATTAAAGTTTCCGGCATTTTCCTCCATTCTTGGGCAATTACTTTAAAATTACTGGATCTACTGAAATCACGAAATGCCAAAAGTAAGGTGTCACCTTCCCCAGACTTGTACTAGTCTTGCTAGGTTAAATACTATGCCGCTTTAACAGACGTAATTGTTTCTTTTGCTGAATCTCTAGAAAGAAACGATATATCGGTTACACATTCTTTTGCAGGCAAAAGTGTATTATTTAATATCAGGGCAAAAAATTAGAAGCGCTCAATCTGCAGCGGCATTTCTATTCGCAATTTCCCAAAGTCCGGTTATTGTTCATTCTGTAACCTGAGTAAATGAAATGTTTTCCTCTTTAGAGCCTACGCAGAAATGTAACTTATTCCCCGGGCACTTTCACCGTGCTTTGAAACACCTTAAAATCTATAGAATACTCTCTTCTGCGATTTTATACCACCTAGACGTGTGCTTATTAAAAGAGTTCAAGAATTTAATGAATTTCACATCATGGCAAAGGACTTTATAATAAATGATAAAATTGATTACTAGATATATTGTCGTAAAATGGCATAAGTACTAAATTTTCGCCTGCGTCTTCCTTAGAATACACTGATAATACGGATACTACTGCAGTTTACTTATATATTACTTTATCTTCCTTCATAACTTCGATTAGTGCTTATAATCCTCAGTACTTTTGAACATTAAGGCATAGTGGAATGTGATACTGTGTACGTTGCTACCGCACGCACAAATGCTTCCGAGGATCTATCAGTTAAAACACTAAGCCGTCATAATTTAACGTTAATTTAAATTACTTAACAGGTTTATTAAGGATTAAGGTGAAATATTAACCCATCCATCTACCTTGAAGATGCAGGCAGTAGTTATTCCGAATCCCAGAAGACTGTATCTTTATATGCATTTCGGAGAAAACCTCGAAACCCACCGGCCCGTCTAATACATTTATCTTAAAAACTCAGTTAAAAACATGAAAACAACACGGAAATTTAGTGCCTTATCCAACACATAAACGTTAGTACACTACAAGAAAAAAAATTTAATTGTTCATAACAAATCAAAGTTCTAAAAAAGTTATGTAATATTACTCAGGTGCTGTATTTACTACCGTAGCTTGTGTTAGGCTACAAATCCCAAACAGAGTGCGTTACGCACTGAACGTATGCGGTTGCCTAGAGACGAAAGAGCTGTGAACGTAGATCGCTTTATGCATTAATATTTACACGGTCTCCTAGCAACCACAGGATAGCAGAGAGGACAGCATTAAGTGTGGAGAGAAGGATTTTACAACAGAGTTATATTTGAGAAGCACAAGTTCGTCTCTTGGAATACCACGACCGGACAGGTAAATACGGATACAATTGCGACGACTGTGTCTTTAACACGACATATTTCGCAGAAGGATACTACATGGTCGAGTGAGAGATCGATGTTAGGGCAGGAATCTGATTCATATCCCTTTCCTAATTGAAAGTCCTGACAAATCCTCGCAAGTGCAGCTTCCTATAATTCAATACTTTATCTTAAGAGAAGTACAGTATAATGTATTCACCTGTGTCGCACACAGGGTCTGAGGTACTTCTAAATCCCTTGAGGTCCACATGTTTCGACATACGGTAAACCAACAGCACGAATCTTAAGGCGTGTTTGTCTCCCTGTGAATGTGCCTATTAAAATCTCTCTCTCCGCCGCTGCGTCTGTCCGTCGTCCGTCTAGAAACACTCCATAACCGCTGAAGAGACCTTAATTAAAAACTGCTAATCCATTTAAGCCTTGGTTATAATTAAACCAACAAAAAAAATCACTTTCCACGAAGAACATGTGTGCGTATCTCCTGCGTATATAGGTCTAGCCATGATCACAAGCAGGAGTCAAGAGGAAACCTTCCATTGACTAACCCATCTCCCACACGAAATGAAGATAAATTCTTGTGTTTACAATATATATAAAAAATGCACTACTTTATCCTTTTAAAACAGGGCCCCATAAAAACATGACCTTTGAAGCTACACGCTTCACCGTTACCACATATACCGTACGTTTTCTCTGTATTTGAACAACAGCGCCACAGTCGTGAGTGATGAGCAGCACATCTGTTGCTGGGATATGGAAAAGCTCGTAATGTGTACTGTGTAAATGCGCGGCGAGTTACATTAAAATGCTCGCAATTATCGGTACTTTGTTTGAGAGCATCGGAAGCTATCATGGAAGAAATAAAATTGCAATAAGACGGAAAAAAGGGTCAAAACTGTTGTGTTAGGCTTGTATTTTCAAACTTGCTTTGTACCAGTCTAAATAAAGCTAAATTCACTATCACACTGAACTGAAATATGAAATTTCGAAGGTTGATTCTGCCTAAAATAGGCTAATTTGGGGCGAAATATATATGATTTATTGACTGACAGGTTACTAATGTTGCCCCACGGACGTCTTAAAGAAACTTTGGTCAACTAACATACTTACATACTACAAAGGAAACCTTGTAGCTATGAAATGCTTAGTTAAAGCGTAAAAAAAATATTTACGCCATTCAAATTTGAAGGAATTTCCAATCACTCACAGCGACGTAATGAACCAAATCCAGGTCCAGTGTTGAAGCGATATGTACAAACAATACCTTCCAATACAGGCAGAAAATAAAAATTTGGGACTTAAATTAATAACTTCATAACTTCAAAAGCTCAGATGCTCAAGAAATTTCCTGGCTTTCGCTTTTACGGAACCCCAAAATTTACTTCTGCCGCGTTCACAACAGCCCGCCGAGGCCCTTTGTAACATTTCGTAAGGCAAGCAAAGTTTGAAAAGTTGAGGTGTTTCAGCGTCTCATCCAACACCCAGCCTGGACCACCGTATACACTGTATTGTCCACGACTTAACTAACGTCCATAGCTTAAGAACATTATGGCTTTAAAGTGCAACAAGATTTAAGTTATCATTGAATTCTCTTCCGTTATGAGACTAAACTTACCGACAGATCTTATTATAAATTAAAACACGTGCCTCCGAAAGCAAACATTTTCTGTAGTTCATTACTTAAGGAAAATGCTTGATTATTTTAGCAAAACCTTGTTTTCGAATTATTAGAACGTGAACAGCAACTCTTCTATTAAAACCCTCTGCGGCTACAATTTGCACTATCTTTTATCGGGTCAAATTTATGATGTCAACATCGTAACCAGACACTGAATTGCCACCAACAAACGACTTTCCCTTTGATTAAATAATTCTAATTATTGCGAACTACTGAAACAAGCTACTAAAATTCTGCACTGCTATTGACACGCTCAGCACATGTGTTGGTTATAGTTAACGTCTGATTAAACTGTGTCCTGTTTTCCCTATTATTTACGTTTTGATGCTGTTGTTTGAATAAGGTATGAACCACTGTATTACAGTCGGCCAACTAACAAAAGGTCCATTTGATTTGGATGTTTTCATGGAAACATGCGGAGACACGATGTTTCCCGTTTCGATTGTAGAAAAGCACGTTATGAAAGGCTTATAAGTGTTTATTTTATTCAATATACCATTAACGTGTTTCAACAAATTTAGATGTTGATGCTTTTGCATAAAAAAACTACTAAAGGAAACAGGAAAGTGAAAATTTTTATAAACTTGTTGTCATAAATCAGGAAGTAAGAAGAGAAATATATACGTAGAAATAACCTGGCGTGTTCACAAATGTAGTCTTCTGGGGTGCGACGCCATGTTCATTGATACTTCGTTACCAACCTTCCGTAGAATTGTCCTGCCTCCATATTCAGAGTGGTCCAAAAAGTACCAAAGACTAAACTAAACATCCGGTCTGGGGACTTTCGTAAAGATAAAATCGATTCCTTCTTCCGGAAGTAAAACCACGATTCATCGATGTTCCTGCTCGTGGCCTACTCACTATAAATTTGGGGGTTTCACGGCCCCCGTCTTAGCAGCAGTAGCGTATTACCATACGACCTGCGGAAATGTTCAGTACAAGAAAATCCGACTTTCAGGGATATGGCACCCTGTAGATTGATATATATGTATTGCAGTACGTGGTGATAATAAAATATTTCTAAAGACAATTTAATTTTTTTCCCATGGCTCGACAGCCCTAGTGGACCTAGACCTCTTCATCGTTGAGGTTCCTCGATCACACTCAAGACACATCACATTCGGTAGGTCTCCTCTGGCCGAGTGATCAGCCCGACGCAGAAACCTCTGACAACACACAACACTCACAAGAGACAGACATCCATACCTCCGGCGGGATTCGAACCCACGATACCAGCAAGCGAGCGGCCGTAGACCCAGCCTTAGACCGCGCGGCCACTGGGATCAACTTACTAACTGCAATAATGTTGTGTGTTGTGCAGTTAGCGGCCTCTGCGACGGGCCGATCCCTCTTCCAGATGAGTCCTACGGAGTGTGGTGTGTCTAAATGTGTGTGATCTAGAAACCTCAAAAATGAGGCGGCCTAGGCCCAAGTTGGAGCTGTTGTGCCTCAAGAAAAAAAAAACCCTAATAATAGTGAAGCATAGAACACAGTAAGCAAGGTACTAAAATGGTACATATGTTTCACAAGTTATTAAAAAATCGGAATGTTGACAGACACTACAATTTACGTTCCCTAATTGGCTACACATATTTAATATCAGTCATTACAGTTACAACTAATGATGAGATCGAGTAGCGGCCAGTGCAAATTTGTTTTAAAGCGAGTCTCTTTAAAAGGAGGTTGCGAATATGATCATACCTCACCCTTACATGGAATGACATGTTAATTTATTGATAAATTTCGAATAAGTCCTGACTATTAACTGTTTCAATACAGAAATTTTCTCGGGAAACGTGTCTGGTCACCGGTCGCATCAAGTAGACACTTCAGTAATCATCCAAAAGACATTCTCCAAGAGCAGTCCCTGTAAGAAGCACACTGTGCAAGCAGGTTAGTGAAGTGTCACATGTTGTGTAATTACAGATAGGGGCGTTTTATGTCCTGTGTGAACAATAATGCCCTCTGCTGGAAAAGTCGAGTAAGGTTTGTGATGTAATGAAACAGAGCCAAATAAATCAGAGCAAACCGAAGCAAGATACACCAAAAAACTCTCAAATGGCTGCAGTATAAACATGTTACTAAACGAACCATGTGTGTCAAAGCGTGGGCACTGTTAATCAAGTTTTTTAGAATATTCGTGAGGCAAGACATAAAAATTAAACAGTGTCACTTGCTCCAACAAACACGACTGAATCATGCGAGTGTGGTTGCGTGTGAAAGGACAAAAAATTCACAACTGCATAAAGAATAATATGGCTTATGTTACCCAATTTCAGAATAAGATCCAGTGAAAATGATTAAAAGAGTACTGGGCCGTAAATTTCTTGTCCAGGTTGAGAGACATTTATGTATTCAAAATGGGTTCTATCTCGCGGAATTAGTTGTCTGTTATTTCAGATGTTACAATATAACAATTCGAAAATTAAACCTCAGGTAGGCCGCACCCAGTGGCCAGGCGGGACGCACTTTGCCCGCCAGCCGTATTTTGGACGTCCCGATGTTACACAGAGCCTTGGGCTTGTCTGGCTTTTTTAAACACTCGTTATATAAAAGGAACGAAATTCATTAACCAGCTGCGCGACTGACAGTTACATCCTCAATAAGCACTATGCGATATAGAGTTTATGCTTGTCCCTAACTTATATTGCTTCAAAATATTTCCATGCTGATAAACACTTAAAATGTAAATCAGAATTGTAAATTATAAAAAGTAACGTAAAAAGGTAGAGAATCCCTGTACAGGCCTGGACAGGCCCTGAGGGTTCAAGGAGGCTGAGGCTCCCAGATTTTAATACAATCGGCATATGTAGGTTGTTTCGTGGTGTAATTGACTGTATAACATGAAGGGTTGAACTTACGTTTAGAAGATTCTGTTTAGCGTTAATTGAGCAATCACCACTTTATTTGTCACCTTTAACTTAATGAATGTTTCACCAACAACAAATACGTTTCTTCTTCCTCCAGGCTACCATGTCAGCGCACCAATAGTACAAAACAAAATTTACCTAACTTAACATAATGCGTCATAACAGAGGTGATAAGGTTATCAGTCCTACTCATCGGCCGCCTTTACCCACCAGGAAGTATTCCTGGTACTCATTTCTGTTAGAGGCTGAGTCGGCCCCAGTGCCATAGTGCGGCCGGAAGGATTAAGTCAATGAAAAGGAAAAACAGGTAATGTAGATATTTAAATGTATAGCAGTCTACGCTACATACTGAAGTTTTACTCCCATCAAAGTAAAGAAGAACAAAAATTCATCTCTCGCTGCAACTTGTTACAAGTAAAACTTTGCCATGGAGAATAAACTAGTGTTAGTGACATTACTGTAACTCGCGTACGTTCCCCAATTCTTTTACACTGTACATAACGCTATTTTAATGGTCGTACAACATAGGAAGATGAATCACATATGATTAAATTACTGAAACTGCACGTCACTGCTAGTGTCTACGACACAGTCCACATCCCTTACGGCGTTTTACCACCACGTCATCAAGATGGCAGGAATAAAGGATGACTTAGAGAGTGGCTACCTTTACGTCAGACAGAAGCATGTGATGGTATTAAGAGGCAAGGCTTTGTAATATGGAGTACAGCGTGTTCGCTGAATGTGTTGGTACCTACATACCTACGTGCAAGCATGTATGTCCCAGAAAACCATAATCTTAACCCAGTTAACAGCCTGAGTGAACATGAGTGAACCAAGAGACTAGAGGGTAACCCGGGACTGTGCTTTCGGTGTGCTGCACCTCTATTCGTAACAACCAAATAAGACATGATAAAACTTTAGAATTTTCTAGTTGCTAAACTGGTCAATAAATTTCCTCTCTTTATAGAAAACCTGAAGTTCATTACCGTTTTATAAGAATATGTTTTGTTCCTTAGCTTGAGCCACTAGGTAACTACCCGAGAAACTCACATTCTTATTTATGATCTGTTTCAATATTATCCTCGTATCTACCCTTTAATCTATCATTTGACCCTTCCGTTCATTGGTATTATCATCTTTGTGTGTGTTACATGTTCCGTCCATCGCATCTGCCTTGATTCGGTAAACAGAATGCAACTTGGTGTTCAGTAAAGTTTATGACTTTTATTATTACGCAATTTTCTCTTTCCTATTGTTACCTGTTGCTTAGTTCTCAATATTCCAACATCGCTTTATTATCAAACACTCCCAATATAGATTCTTTGCTGCAAATGAGAAGATAATATTCCACGCACGTAAAGCAGAAAGTTTAAGAAATCTTTTTATACATTTTAAGTTTCATATCTGTGGATAAGAGACGTTAATTTAAAATATTCTGACCGAAAACATATCTTACTACCTATCAATATCTTCGTCAATTTTCTTTAATCTGAGCGTCATGTCATGCGTTGCTCAATGACACATGCAATGAACAGCCACCGCAGTACACAACCAACTCTTATGTAAAATTTCGGATGATTTTTTTATAAAGTACGCGTTTACGCTGTAATTGTTTGCTACATGTCTCATGTCTCGACCTTCAATACAATCATCACTGGCTCGCAGTCACAATGCACCTCAAGTGACATCGCCCTACATTACGTTTACGTTTACGTTTACGTTTACGCTGTAATTGTTTGCTACATGTCTCATGTCTCGACCTTCAATACAATCATCACTGGCTCGCAGTCACAATGCACCCTCAAGTGGCATCGCCCTACATTACGTTTACGTTTACGTTTACGTTTACGCTGTAATTGTTTGCTACATGTCTCATGTCTCGACCTTCAATACAATCATCACTGGCTCGCAGTCACAATGCACCCTCAAGTGGCATCGCCCTACATTACGTTTACGTTTACGTTTACGTTTACGCTGTAATTGTTTGCTACATGTCTCATGTCTCGACCTTCAATACAATCATCACTGGCTCGCAGTCACAATGCACCCTCAAGTGGCATCGCCCTACATTACGTTTACGTTTACGTTTACGCTGTAATTGTTTGCTACATGTCTCATGTCTCGACCTTCAATACAATCATCACTGGCTCGCAGTCACAATGCACCCTCAAGTGGCATCGCCCTACATTACGTTTACGTTTACGTTTACGTTTACGCTGTAATTGTTTGCTACATGTCTCATGTCTCGACCTTCAATACAATCATCACTGGCTCGCAGTCACAATGCACCCTCAAGTGACATCGCCCTACATTACGTTTTACGTTTACGCTGTAATTGTTTGCTACATGTCTCATGTCTCGACCTTCAATACAATCATCACTGGCTCGCAGTCACAATGCACCCTCAACTGACATCGCCCTACATTACTCGTGTTCGAGCAGCCATCACAATGTGTCACATCATATATCCAGCCAGCATTTCGACAAAACGGTCAGTACGAGGAATGTACACGGCTCCACAGTTAACTTTACCCAAAAAGAGCAATGTTCTGTCTAAAGAATAAGAGTGCAGCAGCCTACATCAGGACCACGTATCGTTGTGAAAACCAGTCCACAAAACAACGATTAGAATTTAAACAGTTTACCAAAATGGAATAAATATCCCATAAACACACACACATATACATACATACATATACACATACATACACACATATACATACACACATACATATACATACATACATACATTACATACATAATTACACACACATTACATGCATACATACATACATTACATACACACATACACACACACACATACGAGTACATGTAGTATACGGACATACGTATAGTACAAACATCACGATGTTACAAAAATCCAAGAATAAATTATACGTATCACAAAACAGAACAAAAAACATACGACTTATCTGCAATTTATTTAATGTAAAGTAACGTGTTATCACAAAATAACTAAAATCTGATATGCTATAATTTAGAATTGTAAGAGTAAGTTTGAAATTTTAAATGTTAAATATATTATTTCAATTTAAACTGTTACACTTAACCTAACTTGTGTGGCTTATAATTGCTAATGTTTAATAATATCATATATTACTTCCAATTACTTCCAAGATTATAATTATCTTGATACTGATTACACAGTGGAGTCAAAATTTGTAAAATGCACGGCTGTTTGTTTAACCTTAATTTGTTACACGCAAGACAAACAGTACGGCCGGACATAAAACTTATTATTCAGTTTCAAGCAATGACATTCATTTACCTGAGAAGAGACTTTAATTTAACAGCAGAACGTCATATTCTCACATGACACATATTACTACACTCCAACTCTGTCAACATTCACTAACCGATGTTTGTGTGGGAACATACGTACGGTAAATGATTCCTGTAATTTTCTTAAGAACCGTGACGCCATGGAACTCATTTGCATAAAGATTAGAATTATGATAGAAGAATCAGTTTCCTATTTGTTAACTTCACCTCTTCAACCTGTACATTTTAGTTACACTACTATTTGAGATGTTATGTGGCAATGGTATAGCGTATTACATGCAGCTTCCTTCTGATCTGTTACTATCGTTTCCAATTACTTAAATTTTGTTACGTTAGCGTAACGTGCGTCATTTTGGCTAGAAAGCATGAAAGAAGTATAATAACTTGTAAGGTAAGAATAATGTTATAAGTAATGCTTGTGAAAGGCTGTAGGAAGGCCTGAACTCGGAGTCAAGAGGCCCAGGCATATCAATCTTCTGCTTCGGCAAGAAAATGGAATTTAATTAATTTCCACTGACTGCTTTATGAAACTTGCAATAGGAAGACAGTTACTAATTTAAATGTCATCCTCAGACAGGACTACGCTGACATACACCGAGCTGCTCTTCCAGATGCCTCCCTAGCATTTACTTTATGCAGCAAATATCAGCGACCATACGTGAAACAGCTGAGAGAGTATTACTTGTGGGTGGAATTTATTCTCAGCTGTGTTCAGGCATAGGGTTTGTCACTTACGTCACACTCTCACATGCTAATTAATGGCATACATCAGCGAATGGTGCTCCCTTCTGTTCTAACTTCAACAAGACTTGAACCTTCTTGTAGAACGAGTAATAAATGCCGCTAGGCGTACGGAATTAATCCACGTGTTACTGTGCTGGGGGCTGGAAAATTACAATCTCTGTTCAACATGAAATAAGCCTAATAGCAGGGCGACCAAACAAAGCAATCTGTAATGGGCGGGACACGTAGCACGAGAAGGAGATATGAGAAATTTTTACATTTTAGTTGTAAAACTAGAATGAAATATTTAAGAGGCCTAGAGTAGGTACAAATAAATTGGATGTCAGATATGGTAACTAAAATCAACGAAAGCACACAAGTTTATGAAAATATATTATAAACAAAGTAATACCTCCTACATGTTTCGGCCACTCATGTGGCCATCCTCAGAGAGGTGCGTTACGAAGACGCAACCCCCTGAGGATGGCCACATGAGTTTATAATATATTTTCATAAACTTGTGGGCATTTGTTGGTTTTAGCTACCATATCTGACTGTTCAATGCACGGTTACAGATCATTTAAAATTAAA
Organism: Reticulitermes speratus; assembly: GCA_021186555.1. Lineage (NCBI taxonomy): Eukaryota > Metazoa > Arthropoda > Insecta > Blattodea > Rhinotermitidae > Reticulitermes > Reticulitermes speratus. The sequence goes on from JAJKFL010000001.1 coordinate 17,375,074, forward strand.
TGCGATGTACAGGCGCCACTTTAAACCAGTCACAGTCCTACGCATTAACCTAAAAGCCGACCCTAAGGTACAAGAACGGTAACGTGACTGCCGCCATCTTGTAGACGTAACCTTGCTTTTACCCCCTGGGTAGCAAGCACTATTGCCATCATATAGTTCGTTTGGTTTTCTTGAAGAGGTCACGAGTAATTAAAATCCACCTAATGCACCTATGCATGACTGTTAATTGTGTACGTAAAATTTTTATAATAACTCACGTATAATTAACCAAACACGTTTCAACCCTGATTCGGAACATTTTCAAGGACATATAAACAATACCATAGAAAATAACCACAGAGTTCATCACCGGTACCACTCACAAGCAATCTAACTTTCCCCACCGATTATCCTAACTTATAGCTGCATGTGCGGCGTCTTTTCCTTGTAGGGTTAGCGCTTTGTCGCTGACAGATCTGACTATGAGTTACAGCGTCCGACGGCTTAAGTAAGCCGCGGTATTGCGGTGGAGTTTAGAAGTGTGATATAAGAGTGAAACGGATTAATTGGCTTAGGACAGGTTGGGTGAACGGGTGGCTGTGGACACCGTAATAAATCTTCTTGCTTCGCAAAACGCAAGGTATGTCTTGCCCAACTCAGAAAATATCGACTTTCGAAGAAGGCGGGGTCCTACTTCAAAGAAGAAACTAGTTTTAAAATTCTAACACCATCCATATATATATAACTCACTTGTAACTTCCATCAAGTTTCGAGGTCATGAATTAGTAGAGCTATACCTCCACTTTCCCTTATGCCTTCGTGGCGTGCATAGAAACAGATTTACTTGAATTTACGTCTTCGACACGCTATTACCGTTTGCTTCTTCGCGACGATATGAGTAAATCCAATTCCTGTATCACAACACAACAAAGTGAAGTTCTGCAATCGTCCGTTCTAGCTGTAAAAAGAGCTAGAATCAGCTGACGATACTGTTTCATGTAACAGCACTCGATATGAATGACGTGGTAGCCTTTGGCACGAACGTCAAGTTAATGTGCTTTCAGTTCTTCGGTGTAAATGCTAGTTGCTGTTACGTTACTGCGCATGCGATCTTTAAAATGGCACTGACTGAAGACTCTTCAGTCTGGACTAAACTGCTGCATTGTTGTGCCAATCGTTGATTACAGTTTTCATATTCACTCGCTGACTGCCCTGAACGGAAATGTAAGTTCCGCTGCCGAAGAAATTCAACAAGCAAATAATAGGTATACACAATTTATACCAACAAACGCACACAGACATATAATGTCAATAGTTTATTTTATTAATAGTTTTCCCCAATACGTATTTCGGCGTGCTTACATCATCTTCAGGGGGTCGTTGAAGTTTTCTAACATAGACCAATATTCATAAAATACATCGTAACAGTCATAGTTATGTATAATAATGTTACAATGTTAAACAGTGTCACTATATATAAAATTGTATATATTGTATATAAAATGAATATTGGTCTATGTTAGAAAACATCAACGACCCCCTGAAGATGGCGATGTAAGCACGCCGAAATACGTATTGGGGAAAGCTATTAATAAAAGAAACTATTGACATTATGTGTCTGTGCATTTGTTGGTATAAATTGTTCACTTAAGCAAAATGCACGGTGAATGCAACGTAAAATAGGTATACACGTCTAGGAACTGTTCTCGAATTACGCTGCTCTACCAAGTACCACAAAATGCATTCCTTTTTATTCAAGGAGCCCCCAAATTCCAGTCACATGTTCACTCTTCGGGCGCCAAAGCTCGACTATCTTACACAAACAAAGTATAACGGTAAAAAATGTTTTCCTTAGCGCGTCAAAATATGAAGTTTGAATTTGTATCACTGACTGCCTCAACAGCGCTGAGGTTGTAAATCTCGTGATTGCGTTGAAAAACCTGATTAAAACCTGATTGTATTGCAATCACATCATCACAGTTCCGTCGGCAATGCTTTTAACAAATGCAACAATTTATTCCGTAACCGATTGCATTTCCTCTGCTTTTAAAACTTACAGCGCAGAACACTCGGCGCCAGTCTTGACTGAACATGAGCGCAAAGCGCGGTCTTGTGATCTCAAAACAACAATAAAGTGTCTTTGTTAATACATAAAGTGGAGTCAGTGCCAAATCTCCGAGTGTTGTATTCCATCCCAGGAAACCTGTCCCGGAAATGAACTGCGGTGCGAGACCGGTTACCATTCATATCCTACGAGTTAAAATGTTTCATAACCGCACATTCTTATACATTAATGCTGAGGTTAACAGAACCATGTGATACGTACATTGCAGTGAAATACACGTACTCAGTATTCTAAACTCAAATTGATTTGTAACAATCCCGTGTTTCTTCAATAGTATTTAAACAAGCGCCATCAAAATATACTTATTAAATATGTGCCAATAGCTGTTCATTCACACCCCTATATGTTCTGGTTAATGTTTCAACCTTCGTGAGAGAAGCATGATATAATATAAGCATTACGGCCCATACATATTGTACACGGTTTTCAGTCTTAAACTTAGAAAGTAAAATTACTATCATGACGCATACGTCCGTGTGGCAATTTTGTCACATAATCGGACAATTATGAAAAACACTGAATATAACAGTTATTGAAAAAACATATATGATTCTTTGTTGCATGACATGTATTACTTTCTCCCGTCAAATCTGACGGCTTTCAGCTATGTTTACAGTAAAATAATAATGTAAAAACCATTGCTGCAATGACGTCAGTCATCATAAATCAAGAAATGCCTGAAGAAAGACGCCCTTGGAGCAGCGAGTGAATGTCATGTTAACGCCCTCATGTGAGAGACCCACTGCTCGTTATTTATATGGAACACCAACTGTCAAACGCATCATCAGCTACCAAATTGTCATCAATACTACATAATATTTCCGTGCAGCTTAAATACTGAAATAACAGTGAAAAGAATTCGGACACACTGGCGTGAAACGCTCTGTTAGTTACACATGGGCGATACAGGGACGCCTGTATTGATTTTTTTCCTGTGGCGTTGTAGTCCAAATCAGGCCTAGGCCGCCTCGTTTTTGAGGTTCCTAGATCACACACAATTAGACACACAGGCACACGCACCCGATAGGACTCCTCTGAACGAGTGATCAGCCCGTCCCAGAGGTCGCTACTTACACAACACAAAACAAACATAAGGGAGGAATATACATGCCCACAGCGGGATTCGAACCCGCAATCAAGAGGGTGCAGACATACGGCCACTGGGACAGGTCCTTGTATTGATACCCCTAGCCTAAAAGCGGCAGCACAGTCACTCAGAAACGAAGTTCTGTCTTAATCATGAAAAACGGTGTGTATAGAGACGAGCGACATGTCCCGACAACTTGTATCGCTAATCCTAGCCTTAATACGGATGTGACGTCATTCAGAAACCAAGCTCTATCGTAACCATTAAAACCGGTGTGCTATTTTCTCAGGGAGCAATATTACTTTGCGTGTAAGGTAGACTACGATAATCTCCTGCACTCTGGTGACGAGATCTAAATGTATACTTTGTTAGTTCTATCTGCAATCACGTTTCAATAAACTTCCTTACTAGCGTCTAATATATCTCCTGTTCTGTTATTTACGGTACTGACGTTTTCGACCAACAAATTAACATCATAAGCACGGTGAATATGGTGATGTGCCCCGTCATGCTTCTGGTTTGCTAGGACCTTCTTAACGGGTAGCCTAAGCAATGGCGATAAAGTACCTCTTTTTTTTTGTGAAGGGCCCCGCAGCAGATGCTACGGACGCACCGCAACCTTGAGGCTTATTGTGCAACCCTGTGATGAAGACGATTAGTGTTTTTTTTTCGGTTTTCCTTGTAATGGAGCACAGGTGGAATGAAACTGACAGGGGAACACCGAAGTACTCGGGCAAAAACCTGTCCCAGTGCCATTTTGTCCACCACAAATCCCACATGGACTGACCTGGGATCGAACCCGGGCCTCCGCAGTGACAGGCCGGTGACTAACCGCCTGAGCCATAGCATGGCCTAAAGTATGTCTTGCTCCACACCATTCCACTGTGCTACATGTTCAGTTCATCCTACTATCGCCAACACACAGCTGATAATTAAACAATCTCTAATTCTAACGACACAAGTTAAAAGTACACTTGCACTTACTATGTGTTAACGAGACAATTAATAATGGACACAGACTCAGCGATTAAAACTGACACACAGCAATAAAACTTCATTTTCATCTCCTCCTCTCTTACTGCCACCGTACATTACTCCGGTACCCGACAGCTTCTTGGACATCTTATCTCAGTCCATTAGCGGAAAGGAGGGGCAAGGGATATAAGAGACCGTGACTCGATCTCACTTCCCTTTGGGGATCGCTCTAGCAAACGTCATAATGGCAAAATCGACCATTTAATGCAAAAGCGACCAATGTGCTTAAAGAATCTTTTAAACTGAAAGGAAAGGGAAGCTAAAATCATTTGGTTTTACCGAGTGGAACACATAGAAGAATTTTAAAACCGCTTACAGTTCCTGAACATGCTTCAGATATTACGGAAGTTACGTCCTTCCAACAGCAAATATTCTTAGTAGCCTACTTCTTAAACCAGGCTCCACTCTAAAGATGAAAACTTACTGCAGGATAATTCTTTGAATTTCACAAAGCGTAGGCCCGTTTCGAATAACATCGGAAGGCAGAGAATTTTTGTGGTTTTCCTTAATTTTTTACCGGCGAATTTTAGACTAATACCTTGCAATGTACTACAACTGTTTTTCCTCCAAAGCATCTAATTGCAATGAGAAAAACGGGGCAAATTTGTACTTGTGTGCGTGACTTATTTATTGGTGTTGTTAGGAACTATGACTACGTGGAATTCAAATCATTGAATGACAGTAAAATAAATTGCTAAGGAAGTAGAAGAGAGTGGACGTGGCTTAATGTACGGTATTGTTACGAAATTTTCCTAAAGGTACTGAGAAAATGCACGATAAACGTAGGATAGTCGGTGTCCCGGCCGAAGTTGAAATAGGAGCGCTCCCCTAATACAAATCAGAAAAATTACGCTAGAGCCATCTTACTGCAGATATGTTAATGACTGGAAATAGGGTAGCAAAACAAAATCAATTCGCTAAGTCAAAACTAGATTAACATCGGAACGTCCTCATAATAATTCACTTCAGAATCGTTTTTAGGCGCGTTATTAGCTTCATCATGTGTTTGTCTGTCTGTCTGTACGTCCGTCCGTGCTTCAGCATCGATAACTCGGCTCCCACTAGACGAATGTTCATGAAATTTGATATTTAAGTTGTTTTTCGAAAATCTGTCGAGAATGTTCAAGTTTCATTAATATCTAACATGAATAACGGGTACTTTACGTGAAGACATACGCACTTTTGTGTTAATATCCCGCTCAATTGTTCTCAGAATGAGAAATACTTCAGACAAATGTTATATAGAAAATCAAAACACACATTTTTGTTCAGCACCTTTTTCCCCGAAAGCCGTGCTGTTTATGAGATAATGTGGAAAAATATGGTACAGCCAGACAGGCCACAGATGACAACACAATACAGCGAATACGCGTGCCGGATAACTAAGGCTACAGACAAACTCAGAATATTTCATACTTTTTACTTTTCCATGGCAACAGTGGTTTCGCGAGCACAATTCATTGTTACGTTTATAGTACATTCCCTGTCTTGTTCTTTTCTCCCGTGAGGTATCTGTAAACCTAAAGATTAAAATAATCAAGTCTCAGTTTTGTTGCCTTTCACGGCTGTGAATCTTATTTTCTCACCAAAATATAATAACACATTGAAAGTGACAGCAAGGCTCTTACGAAAATAGGTTGTGTTGAAAGAAAGTTAGCAGCAGAATGTAGAAAGTTATGTCATGAGCTTCAAAACTTTTAATCATAACAATATTAATGTGATGGGGTTTAGGGAGATGACGGTGTTATGCATACGGAATTTTAATCTGGAAATCTGAAGGGAAGAAGCACATTTGGAGACATCGGAGATATAGAGGAATGCCATTCAGGTGGGTAGTTAATGTCTGGACGAAATGCAAGTGGCTGTGAACAGGGTTCAGAAGCGCGATACCGTATTGTGATTATGGCTGGGCTTGATGAAGGTTTTGTTCCAAACAAAAGAGGAATTGCTTGAACAGCTGAGCACTGTATGATTCCCAGGATGATCCTTATTGTATATAATCATCTGATTGCCGCCGTCACTTCCAGATCGACATGATATACTGTCGTCATTATATTACGTAACGGAATTCAGACTGACCCTTATACGTACAACATTCATTTTTATGCACAAATTTACACGATATTTGCTGTCACATAATATTTGTATGGAAGGTGCTCTTGCAAATATTACTTTCACAATGCAATAACTAGTAATATGGCCAATTCGAAAAATGTTGCATCCAAACTGAAAAGTACATTCAACACATAAAAATCTGGCAACATTCTTCTTCGTTCTCGTGTTACTGATAAATTATTGTATCACTTAGCATCCAGTGACTAATATTGCAAATTGGAAAATTCCCTAATTCTTGTGTGTCCAAGACTGATTCACGCATATCTGAAATCTCCTCTTCTGAAAACTCCTTCATTTCTTTCAAAATTTTAATCTGGACGAACACACACGAATATGACCCTTTCGATGCCAGTTACGTTAAATTATTTTTGTAAATAACTTAGATTTATGTAAAAGCAAATATATAAAAATATCCCCAAAATGCAGTCATATTAGCTTTCAAATACTAGTTACATAAATTTCGGGTAACGGACGGTTTATACCAATAATTACGAGCCAATATACATTTTTAAGAAAGGTCAATAAACGAGTTCCATTTGAACACATATGAAAAGTCATCCTATTTAAGACACTCATAACGTAGTTTCGCTACGCAAAATCACAAGCTGCGCGTTTTCACCAGATGTTCTCACCACAACTTCAACCCCTCCCACAGCCCCGTTACCGTCAGTATGTACTTAGCTACTCGTCTCACATCAGCCATTTTTGCGACTTTCGCATAAAAATATTTTGTGCCACACATGAATCACCACCCATGACACAGAACAGCGCCACTTCGTCTTTTCTTCCCCATTTATGTCTACCTTTCATTCATTTATAGCGCCCATGCGTACTGCATATTTAATCTCCTTAACTCTTTTGTATACCAATAGGACCTGTATTATTTACTTCGGCTGTCAATAAAATAACAAGATGTACGTGTGCGTGTATGTGTGTATGTCCGTGTGTCAAATACAGTGAACCAGTACTGGCTCACAGATATTGCATGTTAAACGTTACTGAATGTAATCAACTTCAAAGTAGAATAGCACTCCAAGACACTCACTGCAAGGTCCCTGCCATGCCTGGAAACATCGCTGGATACCATTCCCCCAAAATGTTCTCAGTACCATCAACATATCCCTTTGAATATCTTTAGTTTATTCAAAACTTGACCCCTTTGGAAATATTAATTTCCGGAACACGAAAATGCTATGCGGAGACACATAAAATTAGTAATATGGCTGTGCCAAATTCGCCCTCATTTCTGGCCAAACATTTGTTGGGAGAAGGCTGTGTGGCAAGGCGCTGTTTAACATACACAATCCACCTGTCGGTCTAAAAATTTGGTCTTCTTTGCAACGTTTGAACAGAGACGTCTTCAGTAACCGATTCATAATGGATAGTTCTTCCTTTAACAGAAAAGTGATATATTTTCGAGCTCCAATTTACACGTACCTCCTCTTTCTATCCGGAAACTTCGAATTTGCCATTAGACACTTCGCTCTTTATTTTCATCAAAACTGAAAAACCCAAAACTCAGCCGGTAACCATCCTTTTCAAATGATCTTTCTCTTCCAACTGTCTTGCCGAAACTTCTGAGCTTTTTTGCTCCCTTTTTTTCTCTATCAAACAAACAAATAAAACCCTCCCCTGATAGAAAACAGACTGGAACGCAAAGCATGCCAATCCCAAAGATTGTTTCACATAAACAGCAGTCACGCAATCCAACACACGCCATCTTTCAAGTATTGTCAGTTTGTGCCCAAAACAGTCCTCTTGGTTTAAACGTCAGAGCACGTATAGAGACTGTAATATTTCAGGAATTTAGTGTTAATTGTTGCGTTTAAAATAACACAACATTACTTTCATTTACCGACTTTATGTAGCCAAATCTCTTTAGCCAAACGAGGCTTAGTGTATTTCGTCAGGGTATCTTATTTTAATGGTAACACAACATATTTTTCTCGCGGGTATACTATACATACAACAACCTAATGGAAAGCTTTCCAAATCCTCAATTCATCATCGCCCTATCATCAATCACCCCGTCTTCAAGTATCTGAGTAAAAAAGAGTGGAGGAAAGGCATAGAAAGACATTTATCGTCCATTTGAATGACGTCGATTAAACAGGAAACAATGTACGCAACGCCGAGCCATAATCCCCTTTTGCACTGACACAAATAACGGGACGCTGTAGAATAGGTGGCCCGATGCTCTTGAGCTTCAGCGGTGAACCAACACAAAAATACCCCTCAAACACCCACCTAAGGAAACCATCATCGCAGAATGGGCAAGATGGGCAGGACAAAAAAAAAAGAATGATGGCGGGGACACTGAAGAGCAATATAGGGATGGGGGAGGGGGAGACAGGGTACCATTAGCGTAATGACATCGTTGTGGTTTCACCACTGCCCAATACTAAAAAGATATTTTCAAAACTAAAAACGTGGTAAAAACTGTACAGTAAACTGAAAGGAATGCATCCTCTATGGTGAGGGTATGGAAAATGCTGTTAATTTGAGTGAGACCTTGGTGGTGTTGCAGCATTTAAGCGCGTTCTGAATCACACTGAGATAGTCTGAACTGCACATTTAAATGTTTACTTCACTATAGCACCAGGTGGAGGAATACGAAGACGAATGCAGTGTTCCTTAGACAAATTACTGTCGCAAAGCACTCGCTGTTCCACGTGTATAAAATGATGACATGATCCACGTTCCACAGCAAACAAATGAACGTAGCAAGAGCATAACGCCTGTTCTTAAATGTCTTCAGTTGAAAACTGTCTTTACGATAACTCGCCGAATGATTCATGCAGTAATTTCCATAACTGTTTCCAGGCACGTGCTCTGTGTGGATTCCAGCCGGGACATCTACGGTCCTGATTGGCGTTTTTCGTGGTTTTCCTCAATCCAGCCAGTCAAATACCGGATTGCACCTCAGATCAGGCCTTCCATATCTGTCATAGCACACTACTGACTAATCATTCTACTATTGGGAACTATATAATCTGATATACCCATTGCATTATTAGTTCATAAATAAATGCAGCTTGAAAAACTCTTGCACAACTACACGCATACCTCATACATCTTATATTGGCCATGCAACGAAAATTACTCTCTTGCAGTGAATCGAATATGCTCTTAAGTGGAAAATGTATTGTCTCATAAGACATGGAGAAAATAACTACCTCTTCTTGTGAGATTCGTTAATTTTACTGACTCATTACACTATCTACTTGCGTCTACAGCACAAGACGACGTGTGTATATATCCTTCTTGAGAAGCTAACAGGTCCTCAGCTAGTCAAAAATTCCCAGCATTTTATGGAATCCGAAAGTTCACTACCGCATTCACAGCAGCCCACCACCTGTCTCTATCCTAAGCCAGATCAATCCAGTCCATGCCCCCATCCCACTTCAAGATCCACTGTAATTTTTTCATCCCATCTACACCTATATCTTTCAAGTGGTCTCGTTCCCTCAGACTCCCCCGCCAAAACCCTGCATGCACCTTTCGTCTCCCTCATACATTCTGTATGTCCTGCCCATCTCACTGACGATGTGTCTACAGAGTGCAATTAACGAGCATAACTAACATAATTCAGTAAATGGGAGAAATGAACCGAACATCGCACGTAATCCATTCAAGCATTTCTAATGTCTTAAGCACTCGAAAACATGACAGAAATTCACGTTATTTGTGTTTGCATTTATTGCTATCTCGGATGAGTATTCACATCATGAATCTAGGATTCATTTCATTCGAACAAATCAGTTCTTTTGATATGACTGCTCTTGTGGTAGTGATGACAAGTATAACTAAAGCCTGTATGTTTTCATCAGTTAGATGTAATTATCCCATCGTCCAATACTACCAAACTGCATAAATAGATTCGCGCTAAAAGGGGCAATGCAGTAGTAAATCAGGGACACCGAATTACTGAAAAAAAATTAAAATTCACACGCTGCTTTTCACTACAGATTTTGAAAACATGAACATCTGGAAGCACCTGATATCCAGCAGTTAAGCAGACCATTTTGTTTGGAAATTTCTGGTTCTATTTGATATTTACAATCATAAAAATTTTTTCGACTCGCTACGGGCTGGACATTTCGATGATCGAATGCCGGTGGGGCAAGATTTTCCCACCCATCCAGAACGGTCCGGGGCCCACCAGCCTCCTACATTATCGGCACCGGGTCATTCTCGGGGGTAAAACGGTATGGACGTGGCGTCAACCACCCCCATCTGCCACCGGGGTCAAAGAAAGAGTAGAGCTATACCTGGTTATACGGTGAACTTTACCTTTGTCTTTAAAAATTTGTTTAAAAGATGGCTACACGGAAAAGAAGTCTTCTTTTCTCGTCTGGGTATAGTTAATAATATGACGTTCGTCCGAAAAACAACCGAAATAATGCAAATTCCAACAACATCGCAACTAAGTAAATATTTAAAAAATACAAGGAACTTTGAATCGATGGACTGTCTAGAGAATCTAGGCATGTAAGTAAATATCTGATTTAAGTCTTCTAGGAAGGTGACGGTGCAATAAGGATGACAGACCTGACAGGCCTGACAATTTTAGTTAGATTTGGTACTAAGGTACGAAAATTTTCATGTATTTCGGTACCTGCAGCTGAATTTAAATTACAGGTAGGCCTACCTTGTCTGAGTTAAATAGTGTCAACATTAGCTTATTATTGGGATTGGGCGTAGAATTAAGTTATACAAGGCAAGGTGTTCTGCGCTAATGAAATGTAGCAAGAATTCGTAACTGGATTCTTTTAAATATCCAGCGGTGGGCTTCGGAATTACACATGTTGACTCTTCAGGCGTTCTGCTGCCAGGAGGTTACAGAAACGTGTTGAAAATTATTAGTATACTGCTTATATTAATAAAATGTGTTTGAAGTACTTCTTAACTGAACGTATTACTAAGCACATAAGTAGTGGGTAACAAGTACGGAAGACTGTACAACAGTCGAGCACACAGTGAGGGATCGTAGAGCCTTACTTCCACTCCGCAGGCGTCTTCCTGATGTCGTGCATAGGAAGAGGGACTGCATCTTTATGAACTATTGGCTGTATTGGAAAAAAATATTTTTGTTTTTACTATATTCATTCCATACAAAAACTTTTATATATTCTAGCCAAACACTGATTGGGTTCAAATCCCAGTCAGACCACCCTCAGCATGAGAAAAAGGAAACATTCTACAACTCTGAGGATGCTGAGAGCCCCAAATCATCTCTGAAGCGGTATTCGCACCTATATCGGATAGAAACCATCGACCCCTTCCCGGATTTCACTTATTTTCTCTCCTGTCGTGACATCTATGGCATTCGTGCGAGAAATGAGATCTTTTGGAAGTTTCGCTCAGAATCAAAATTTTGCTTTGACAAGTTTATGGTTTCGCTGAGGAGCAAATTTTGCTTTGACAAATTTATGGTTTAACATTTGAACCAAAGCAATGTCTGACTTCTACAGTTTTACTCTGTCGGCGCTTTTTCCCCCAACAGAAAACGTAATTAAACTTAACTAACCGAATTTACGTAATATTCCCCAAGAACTGGATCAGCCACAACCACAAAATACACGCTTTCCTTGCCCGAAAATCCATGAAGTTGAAGACAGCCTTGCCAGAGATGTCACTCTAAAGCATGAATAGATGATACGACGGCAGAGTAATCAGGACGGTCTCTCAATAATCAGCAAAGGAGTCTGAATCAGTCATGGACTGTGGACAGAAATTATACGATTTGAAGAAGTAATAAGACGAGAGAGTGACCAGTTAGTCAGGGACTCGGTAATCGGCGAGAGATCAGAATTTTTGACAGGCTGAGCCACAGTGGATGATGATTATTACACGGTAATCAGTCATAAGCAGTGGGCAGTAGGCATAAGGCTCTATCTCCCACGTGTGTTTTATGTGTATGCATACAAATTTTCCCGTGTGTATAGAAATCACACAATAAAATCATAAGACAATCCGTTAGTGCTTGTAAGATCGGTGTCTGTACTTCAACAACCCCAACACTGAAGTAATAAGTTAAACCCCGACAGGACTCTCTTGCCCTCGGGAATCAGAGGTATCTGTGCACCTTTCCATCTATGAAAAGCTTAAGATGTGAGGTCAGGTAAAATCTCTCTCGGAAGCCGTGGGTTACAAAAAAAAGAAGCCACCGCGGACGGCGATATATTAACGATAATTTTATTTCACTCTACGTAGTGGTAAATTTTGTGAAGATTATTATAAAGTTTAAATCGAATTTAATGAATTGGGTAACATCGTGAAGTAGGTAGGCTTTTTTACCGATGCTTAACAGAAAGAATTTTTTTGTGTTGAAGGGCCCCGCAGCAGATATACGGACGCACCGCAGCCTTCAGTCTTATTGTGCAACCCTGTGATAAAGATGATTTTTTTTTTCGTTTTTCCTTGCAATGGAGCACCGTTGGAACGAAATTGACAAGGGAAAACCGAAGTACACGGGGAAAAACCTGTCCCAATGCCACTTTGTCCACCATAAATCCACATGGACTGACCCGGGATGGAACCTGGACATCCGCGGTGAGAGGCCGGCGACTAACCGCCTGAGCCATGGCACGGCCAAAAAAAGCTGTTAATCTGATCAATACCCTATGAGGTGTACCTCTTTAAACTTTTCAACTTTTGAACCTCAGTTTCAAAGATTCAAGTTCACACATTTCAGTCTAACACCATGCACCCAATGTAACGTACATTTCAGTGTGCCTCAAACACCATTAACCCAATGTACATTCAAGAGCTGACAGAAGTAATTCTTCTGTGGAAATCGGCAATCCTTTACGAAGTTAATTCCAATTCTACAACTCTCCTTATGTTTACTTATGCTTCCACATAAAGCCAAGACGCATTACACCTGAAGGTCTAACAGTGTCATATGTTACGTCTTGCTTAAGTGCCTGAGGTATTTCTTATCATCGTTACCCAGAATTAATATAACTCGCAACACTGGTGTCTCTTCGAGATATCAGAACCAATGTTCATTGCATTATTTACAGACTGTGCTGTCATTCCTCCCATGCAGTGGACATAAAATTTGTAACAACTTCACTACCCTTACAATCTCCCACTATAAGAACTGTGCCTCAGTTTTAATGTTCTTTCACAAATGACAAGTCTAGCAGTTCTGAGCACGAAACTAATTTATCAGAACAATTAAAATTATATGCTTAGCGTGGCGGAGAGTTTTTATCTTTATCCATTCAATTTTCATATTTAAAGTATCATCTTCAGTTATTTTTAAAAAAGGACGAAAAAGAATTTTCAGTTGTGTTTTTATTGGAAACTCGTTTGTATAATAAACGTACAATACAAACGGGTGGGATTTTGAAAATATGTTTTTCTAGAATAAAACTGTTTTGTACAGTGAAAGTACAGTATTGCTAGAAAAAGTAAATTTGCACTCAAAACAATTTCAGTTCGCACTGGTATGTTTTCAATGCATTTTGACAGTGGGAAATGCTGCTTTGAGGCAGACAAAGTCATTTGGTCACAGGATCTGCGTGTAAAATAGGCTCTCCGCTATATATTACACAGTGGGTGGACCAAGTGACTCAAACAAACAAGGCGACTTTCTTAAAGATTTTACCTACGTCTTAATATTTTCCGGAAAAGAAAGGTAAGAAAAATGATCTTCATGTTAGTAAGTTGTAAGATAACTGTACCATTAAATTATCGACACAGAGGCATAATGCATTTTATACTGTTATTCTCAAAATTCGGTGTTCTTATTGACATACGCATAAGCACGAGATCAGAATACTCTTAGTTACATCAGGTTTTTAAAGTTTTGTGATTATGAGTAATCAATTCTATCATACTGAGTTGAACGAAGTCAAAGTTCTGAAAATTGGCCCACGTTAAGGAATTGTGACTATAGTTGATCAGTTATTCAATACTTAGTTCAGAAAGGTCCTCTGAATATACTTCAAGGATTTGTGACTACGGCTGATACAATATTCAGTATTAAATTGAAGAAGGTCCTTTGTCTGATTAAACTTTAAGGGTCTGTGTTTGTGACTGTGGTTGATCCACTGTCACATATTAAGTTGAACAAGGTCATTTGTGTGAGTATACTTTTTACCTAATAATATTTCGCACATAGATCCAACTTCCGAAATGTCGCAGTACCAAACAAATTTCACGCAATGAATTATGACCAACAAAATATTGGTATGGCGCCAGCAATATGTACGAGTATATCAGCTTCCTATATCATATTAAGCATCCTAATACTTTCAATTGTTGCTTCTGTAATATCCAATTCATGAGAGGTGGTTTGCTGCCAGTTTCACAGTGTAGTTGCTTACCCACAACAAACCACGTCAGTGCAGTCTTTGCCACAGTACTGCCTCACGAAAGTAATGTGGCATCTTCCTTTTGCTCATCAAAGCGCGCTACTGATTTGCAGGGCGTTATTTACATAGCGACGCAAATGGCATTGTTTTGGCTACTGAAACTTCTTACATCTGATTTTATACATTTCTCGAATGAAAGTAATATTTAATACGGGGAATTGGGAAAGAAGTGTGACGCTGAGGTTTACGTCTCCGCTTTTCCGGTGTTCATAACGCAAATATAAACCATCAAAATAAATTCTCGTACAAATAGACTGTGACTTGGCGGAGGTTTGAAGTACCAAATGGCTACAGATGTTATGATACGACGAAATGTCTAATAACTGATGCCAGCCGAAATCTCAGTCGGCGCCAATCGTGGTACAGTGTCTGGCACGCTGTTAAATGGTTGTGTGAGAACCACAAGCTGATCACGTACTCCATTAAAATGAATGTTTTTCAACTCACCAAGTTCAAAAACAAGAACACAGCCAGCATCAGGGTTGCCACTTACCTGTAAAAGACAAGACAGAATGTTAAATTTGGAAGGTAAATCGCTAACATGAATGTGGCCATTGACTGGAAATTGACAAATAAAGTAGGAAAGTCGAATGTAGCTATACAAGAAAGTGTTTAGACATGACTAGGAATACTGCATCTATAGTGAGGAATTAAACATTATTTTAAGAAAACATTGTTAGATTATCGGTAGTAAGAAACCTAGAAAATAACAGGAGAAAGTAGCATGAACCTATTGAACAATTGAGATATATGAAGGTATTGTAATGGTCACTACCAGCAGGAGGTGGAGGAGGAGGAGGAAAAACAAGAAAAAAAAAGTAGCGCCAGGGGGAGTGAGGGAGAATGGAATACATAAGGGGGCAGAACATTATGCAAGTTTTGGACTACTTTTGAATACGAAGATTCAGAAAGAATCCCACTTTTCAAGCGGAAGACGGAGTGTCTAGGAGGGGATAAAATCAAAATTATGACGCACTTTGCGGTATTGGTGTTCCACACGTGCACTACGTATTTATTAAGAGTTTAAGTTTATGTACAAATGATTAGATCCTAATTAATGCTAAATTATATTTGCTGATTTATAAATGGGTTAAAATGTACTGCAGGCGTTCATTTATCGTGCAAATATGTTTGGTTTTTATTGTTTCATTTAATATGCAGCTTGATTAATGCGTGTTTCTTTCCCTGTGCATTGATATTTACATTTCGAGTGGCACATATTGTGCTGCAAATAATGTAATATGCAATAAAATTGCGGTTCAGCGCTAAATTATAATTAACTTTTTCTGTACGGACGTGGTTATTTTATTCCAGTCCATTACATAGCACGAAAAAGACACACCATATTTGTGGGATTCGTAACCGCGACCTCAGCAGGTAAAGCTACCAAGATTTATACCAGTTTCAACATTTTCTTACGGAGAAACGGGTCAGCAAGGAGAAGGTGAATGAGGTATGATGTTTTCATATCATTAAAGATTTAGATTACAGTTTTCTAGGAATACGACACCGTACAGTCTCTTAGGTGGTTATCACTGTTTCGCTAAAAGCTGCTCCCTCCTTTTTTTCAGAGGACAGCACAGTTAGATACAGCTTTCTCATCCGAGATTGCACTGTATCTTTTAATTGAGCTTTTAAGCTATATCGCTACACGACGTCATAACCCATAATAATGTTCTGGCACAACAGCCATATGGCCAATTACAGAGACAGCACACGAACAGAAGAAAAATATACAAACAACAAACGAGAAGAGAAAAGAGATAATAAGAAATCACATCTAGTAAGAGCATTAATAATATTACATTTGTTGAACTAAAAATTTTTAAGAGAGATTATTTTTTCCTGAATGTACTGATAGCTCAGTTACATTCAGTTCAGTTCATCGACATGCAGGCTCAGCAACGCCGCGCCAATCGCTAAATCAACACTGGAATGCAGCAATAACAAAACACAGAAATACTGCACAATTACTTACTTAACAGAGGATAAAAATCAGAAAGAAGGTACAAAATATAATCCAGTCAATTACAAGTATCCTAAATAAATTAAACCACAATTCACAGAACGTCAGGACCGAACTAAAGCGTAAAATCCGTATAAGGGTTCCCATTTCTTTCCATGGTGCAACAGCCCCAAGTGGGCCAAAGCCTCCTCATTTTTCAGGCTTCACGATCACACTCAGATACACCACAGTCGGTAGGACTCCTCTGGACGAGTGATCAGCCCTGCGCAGAGAACTCCACCTGACAAAACACAACACTCACAAGAGACAGATATCCATGCACCCGGCAGGATTCGAACCCGCAACCCCAGCAAGCGAGCGGTCGCAGACCCACGCCTTAGAGCACGAATATTTCCCAATTACTGAGTAAAAATATATAAATCTTAGAAATTGTTAATCAAAACAGACTTTCCATTGAATACACCACCATCCCTATTGATGGCATTAGCCGCCGAAGCGCATCTAGCGGAAGGACAGTTGCCACGTTTAAATAATAATGCAATTCAAATAATAATAATATAGGCGCTATATACTGCCTAAGTGTATATGTACTTCTTCTTCTTCGTATGGCGTTATAACCCTGTGTGGGTCTTAGCCTGAAGTGCATATGTACTATATGCATATATTGATATCCAAAAATGTTTTCTCAAACTATAGAGGCCTGCAAGGATAAACGACAAAGGCAAGTGGACGTGGGTCTTCAATTCATGGTTGAAATAACAGTTTCGTCATTTTAGAGTTGGACTTTGTTTTAAAGTTTGTTTTTAGTCATGTGAGAGAGGAGGTAAATGAGAGGTCCCTGAAGAGTCCTAATCAGTTATGTACCTTCCCTTCTACCTGCTCACCCAGCTGCTTGTTTTATAGGACAGTGTGCACGTGTATGTTCGCAATGATGTCTACACCCTGCTTTGACGTTCAGTACAAAATTTATAACTGTAACAAAGCAGAGAGTAGTCGCGTAACTGTGCAGCCAAACTTCAGAGTATTCTAGATCTGCTTCGCCCCACCATACCTTAATTATTTATTTTATAGGTTTGTAGGACCCTAGTGTTTGTTAATGAAGGGCACAAGAATATTTGTAAGGCCTAATAGTAATAGGGCCGATCTCAGTGGCCGTGCGGTCTAAGGCGTGGGACTTCGGCCGCTCGCTTACTAGGATCGTGGGTTCGAATCCCAGCGGGGACATGGAAGTCTGTCTCTTGTGAGTGTCATGTGTTGTCAGGTAGAGGTCTCTGCGACGAGCTGGTCCCTCGCCCAGAGGAGTCCTACCGACTGTGGTGTGTCTCAAATGTGTGTGACCATGAAACCTCGACGAAACGAGGAGGCCCAGGCCCATATAAGGCTGTCGAGCCATACAAAAAAAACAGTAATAGGGCCGATCCCAGTGTCCGTGCGGTCTAAGGCGTGGGTCTTCGGCCGCTCGCTTACTAGGATCGTGGGTTCGAATCCCAGCGGGGGAATGGATGTCTGTCTCTTGTGAGTGTTGTGTATTGTCAGGTAGAGGTCTCTGCGACGAGCTGGTCCCTCGTCCAGAGGAGTCCTACCGACTGTGGTGTGTCTCAAATGTGTGTGACCATGAAACCTCGACGAAACGAGGAGGCCCAGGCCCATATAAGGCTGTCGAGCCATACAAAAAAAACAGTAATAGGGCGATCCCAGTGTCCGTGCGGTCTAAGGCGTGGGTCTTCGGCCGCTCGCTTACTAGGATCGTGGGTTCGAATCCCAGCGGGGAATGGATGTCTGTCTCTTGTGAGTGTTGTGTATTGTCAGGTAGAGGTCTCTGCGACGAGCTGGTCCCTCGTCCAGAGGAGTCCTACCGACTGTGGTGTGTCTCAAATGTGTGTGACCATGAAACCTCGACGAAACGAGGAGGCCCAGGCCCATATAGGACTGTCGAGCCATTAAAAAAAATAGTAATAGGGCCGATCCCAGTGGCCGTGCGGTCTAAGGCGTGGGTCTTCGGCCTCTCGCTTACTAGGATCGTGGGATCGAATCCCACCGGGGGCATGGATGTCTGTTTCTTGTGAGTGTAGTGTGTTGTCAGGTAGAGGTCTCTGCGACGATCTGGTCCCTCGTCCAGAGGAGTCCTACCGACTGTGGTGTGTCTAATGTGTGTGATCATGAAGCCTCGACGAAACGAGGAGGCCCAGGCCCATATAGGGCTGTCGAGCCATAGAAAAAAAAAAATAGTAATAGGCTTTACAGAAATAGGAAATAAATAGCCGCGAAAAGATAACGTCACTCAGTCGAGAAGGCAATATACTGTGAACTGTCGCCATTACTACCATAGTTTCATAAGCGTTTTCATTGTATTTCTGCAGTTAATTATTTATTTCTTCGGCCTTCGCGTTTATAGAGTTCATCCCCTTATTATTATTTAATCTCATATTACACTTTCTCTTTCACAAAACACTGTCAACTTCACTATCTTTGCCTCCGTATTATTGCGATATCATTTTATTCGGAGTTTCTGCGCTTCCTCTCTTCTTACGAGCGTAACCGAATTTACCTTCTCACATATCTGTTTCACTTCATACACACGCTTTGTATTACCTGCATCCCTTTCTGCACTCTCATTTCTCTTCTCTTTGAATGTTTCTCTTTTCAATCCTTATTGCATTCTGATCCTTTCAGCCAATGTACTGTCTAAAATCTCTCTCTCTCTCTCTCTCTGCACCGCATATCCGTCTGCTTCCTACTTCTTTCCCGAACATTTCTATGCACCCACGTCTTTCCCAACTATATTCTCCCCTCAACCCTATTTACTCCATGAATTTTAGTACTGCACCTGTATTAACAGTGCTTTTACTACAGTATTTACCTAACTTTTTCCTTTCCGTTCTTACAACGTACAGAAAGCAGTGCAGTCTCTCTGTACCGACGTAATGTATCCAGTAGCCAGTCAGGTAATGCAGTAAAGTTTTATTCAAATCGTAAGGCAACCGACTGAACAATTAATAGGTCAAGTTGTACACAGTGTTCTCACAAAACGAATCACAACTTCCGACGTGACAGCTCCAAAGCAATTAAGTGGACAATGGTACCACTTTATTACGGCATGGTGCTGCTGTTACATTGGAAAGAAGCTAAACAGAAAAGACTTCAATAAGCATCAGACATGTATATCTCGTTACCCAAGCAGTACAGCATCAATACCTTCAATGAGAAATTGTGTATGGTGTTAGAGAAAAGAATACGAGCCTAATGAAGAACAACATGAAATACATATTACGTGACGTATCGTACTTTACGTGGTATGATGACAAAAACGTAGACACGTCATAAATACGTCGTGTATGAACAGGGTGAGGGCTAACTCAAAGAGATGTTGATATCTGGTGAGGCACACTTGCAAGAACAGTCGCTGTCCGGCAAGGCATTCGCGTAGTAAGAGCCGGTATCAGGTGGGGCACAACTTTAAGAAATATCGGCGTGCGATGGACACTCCTGTGGTAATTGTCAGTGAGGCACTCACACAATTACTGTCAGAATCTGTTAAGTCACGCCTGTAACAGAACAGTGTCCGGTGTGGCACTCCTGCAGGAACTGTCAGTGTAAGGTGGGCACTCACAAACGTAGTAACTGGCAGAATCTGGAGACGCACGCCTCGTATCTGATGAGACATGCTTGAAATAGCTGCCGTTATCAGATCAGGCACAGTAGAACCTGTCTGCATTCGGTGAGAAACATAGTGTGAACTGTAGGCATCAGGCACAGATGCGATACCTGTTGTCATCCAGTGAGGTACGCCTAAGAGAACTATTACTATCCATAGAAATCACACCTGTATGAATGGTCGGCGTTCACTAAAGCACACATGTAAGGACACACATTAAATACGAGTTTCTGCCAATATGCGGTGAGGCACAACTGTAATAGCATTCGGTGTCCGACAAACCTCGCCTTAAAGTTAGGACTGTTGTATCGGCTATGGATCAAACTAAAGCACAGCATAAACTTCCACTGACACAGCCGCCATAAGTTACAGGCCAAAATTAAAGAATGGTACTATATATGATAAGCTACAATTTCTTTGTTTGAAGATATTAAGGCATTGAAAAACTTGTTAAAGCTAAATACCGACAATATATATGGCAAGCTTCTATAATAATTTTGAGGATGTATTTTAATAAAAACTCCGAAATCCTGATAGATACAACATTCATATATTTTGAACGTGAATCCCAGTAAAAGGACACTGACGATGAAACTGTAGGATACTTCCTTAAAAAAAGAATGCTGAGAGAGGTGCAATAGCAAAGTATTCGTTACGCAGTTTCGAAAATATTTCAGCCTAGCCTCGGGATAGATTTGTTTTATCATCATATAAGTGTTTAGCCCGCGGACTGCAATTATTGGCCGCAATCGATATTGGAAAGGCAACACTGCAAATATAAATTTTAAAAACCTTCGCTGTTGGAAACTCAAAATTAATGGGGTAGTCTCTTATTATTTCCGTAGAATAAAGCTTTTCTTCAGAAGGTCATAGTCTCTCAGTCCCTCAAAAATTCCTCATAAATAATGAATATTCTCCTGATGCAGTCTTCTCAGTCGTTTGGTACTTTCTCTCGCAGTTCTAAACGCTTTCCCCGGACTTTGTTTCAGACACGCTCAAACTGCGTTATACCTTGAGAGTGCGTCACCAAATTTATTTTAGTGTTGTGGCTTTAAAGTATAGCAGACTAAATTCGAGATTATACACAAGTACTACAGGAGAATTTATACAATTTAAACGATGCAATAATGTACATAGGTAAAGGTAAAAGGTAAAGTTCTCCCTAGAACAGACCTCGAAGGCCCACAGGGGGAGTAGAGGTATAGCTCTACTCTTTCTCTAACCCTGGCACTAGATGAGGGTGGGTGGTTAACTCCACGCCCCGGCCGCTTTACCCCCGGGAAAGAGATCCGGTACCCATTGTATAGGAGGCTGGGTGGGCCCCAGGGCCGGTCTGGACGGCTGCGAAAAATCTCGCCCCCACCGGGATTTCTTTTTTGTACTGTTTAAATCCTTTCGTCCTTCATGTCACTTTACGTTCCATGCTACCGTCCTTACAACAAACACAACACAAACATCCATGCCCCCGGCGGGATTCGAACCCGCAATACCAGCAACCGAGCGGCCGCAGACCCACGCCTTAGACCGCACGGCCACTGGGATCGGCGATTCGATCCCCGGACCGTCCAGCCCGTAGCGAGTCGCTATACCTACTACGCTATCCCGGCCCACGAATGTACATAGGTGTAAATGGAAAATGAACAATTAATAATGAAGACGGAAAGAAGGCATTAGGAGTACTGATTACAGAAGAGCAACAAGACCAGGCAGTATAATAAGACAGGCAATGTACATATGACGTAACACTATGCCGAGTGTGCGTCATGTTTATACCTTCTCGGCTATCCTAGCAGCCTGATACCATTTCACTCGAAGAGAGCGCTTTTACGGCCGTTTAATGTTGCCGACAACAATGAAACGTACTAAGTCTTCGTGTAAAGCGACCGATTTTAATAAAATTTTGAGTTCCGCGGAAGATTTTCATGAACGTCCCTAATATCAAACTTCAAGAAAATCCGTTCAATGGGAGCCGCGCTGATACATGACAGACAGAAGGACGAACATGACGAAGCTAAGAGGCGCTTTTCGCGACCATGCGAACGCGCCTCAAAGTGGAAATAAGCTATGAGGGAGAGAGACGGATTAACTTCCAGATAAATGCGTTCAAAAATATTGGAAAAAGAAGTAATAGCTTTAAAATGTTTGTACTATCGTTCGTACAATGCACTGGCATTAGCTGCAAAAACGTTTGCGAAGGGACAGAAGGAAAATATTATAGCAGACGAAATGAGTGATGAGCCAAATGGACGTAGAGCCGGATGGCAAAGCTCAGGCAATATATTCCTGAAACATTACATAATCAAGTAAAGGAATGCAGCAAGCCCTTGTGAGCTGTGTACACTTCTGTAATGCTTATCCTAGGGAAAAGTTAACAGGAAAAATTATGAACACTAAGGCTACGTAAGAACACATTCCTAGTCTTTCTCGAATACTAGTCATAATATATTTTGAGCTTTGAGTATATAGCACAGACTCTGAGAGTGGAGTCTTAGTTTTATGAACAGAACATCATTCGTAATATTAATATTCATTCCCTTACATAATGTCAAACACGTATTTTATCAAGGCGATTCAAGACTTGTCGATTGGAAAACTCTGTGCAAATATTTACCAGTCTACAGGCTTAACATTCCAAAAACTTCAATCTTCATCAGCTCTGCTGAAAGAGCCCCAAATGTGTCACAGCCTATTTACTGTTTCGCCATCAGACGCCACTAGTAGTACCTGATGAGAAAAGTTATTTAAAATGAACAGAGCCTTTTATTTCTTTCTCTTTGTGGATGGTGAAATTGTGCTTGAAAAAGACAAAGATGATATGAGTTGCATATGACGAAGCAATAGAAAAGGCGTGGCGGCAACATAATAAAAAGGATTACCAACGTGCGGTGAAAGAGGTTGCGGGTTTGGTTACAAAACGGAAATTCTTTAACTCATATAACCACTATGAGATTTGAATACAATAACTAATGTTCGAATGTATTACACGTATATCAGAATATAAATACTGTGAGAGACATGATACATGGCCTTCTATGGAGCAAAATTAGATCCAAGGAAATTAAAAGAAATATATATTACGTACCATCGACGAAAGTATTTTGTTACATGGAGATAAAAAGGGGCCAGTGACTGAAGAACTAAGGAGTACGATACGTAGCGTTGAAATTGGGTTTATAAAACGTCATCGGGTGGTGCAGAGAAAGTATTACGAGACATGAAACGTTATGGAAAGGACTAGAAAATAAAGAGCTTAAATGGCATGAGTGCCGATCACAGTGGCCGTGCGGTCTAAGGCGTGGGTCTTCGGCCGCTCGCTTACTAGGATCGTGGGTTCGAATCCCACCGGGGGCATGGATGTCTGTCTCTTGTGAGTGTTGTGTCTTGTCAGGTAGAGGTCTCTGCGACGAGCTGGTCCCTCGTCCAGAGGAGTCCTACCGACTGTGGTGTGTCTAAAATGTGTGTGATCATGAAACCTCGACGAAACAAGGAGGCCCAGGCCCATATAAGGGTGTCGAGCCATAGAGAGAGAGAGAAATGGCATGAGAAAACGGAGGTTGAAAAGTTATTTAAGTGTGTGTTATAATGATCATCACAGATAAAGAAGGGGTGGAGGAGGGGGAGAATGGAGATGAGAATTAGTAGTAGTAGTAGTAAATGGAAGTGGGGGAGCAGAAAAAGACGAAGGAGGAGGAGTAGAAGAAGAAGAAGAAGAAGAAGAAGAAGAAGAAGAAGAAGAAGCTGATGATGACGATGATGATGACGACGACGACGACAATAATCATGATGAAGAGAAAGAAGACATCCGCGCATGAAAGGAAAATACATTACGTCCATCGTGGAAGACTGGGAGACTAGTTTACTGTAGAAACTGAACACGGGAAAATGATGAAGGAATAAACCAAAGATTAAATGAGGAAATACAATTACATCTTGGAAATAATTACAGACACAAAGTTGTATAAATAAGCGCTGCACAAAGTGTTCAAAATGAAACACTGTACAAAGAGAGTTAATTATTTTGCTTAAGGGTTTTAAATGAGACCGTCCGAAGTATTTCAGTTTACCCAATAACGTGACATACAGCGCGGCAACACTGTAATATAAGCTGTGGAATTATACAAATTATCATTAAACACTAAGTATGTTAATTCCATTAAGTTGGTCGATTAGAAACAAGGTAATGGAAATTGAATTTTATTTATGAATTTCCTGCATATAAATAAGAAATTCAACTCTCTACTCGACATCACAGAAAATTTTCAGCTTGAATGTGGTGCAGTTACAAAGACCTCCTTGATGACTTTTGCAATCTTTAAGATGAAGGTCATTCCTACTTAATGCACAAAATCAGGCGATCGAAGCAACAAGTTCGTGAATAAAGTACACATTCAAATGGCTGGCTGTAATACTCAGCTTACTCTTAAGCGTTTCTTCATTTCTCAGTTGCTAACTACAAAACGTATTCACTAATTCTGACAAA
This sequence comes from Reticulitermes speratus, assembly GCA_021186555.1. Lineage (NCBI taxonomy): Eukaryota > Metazoa > Arthropoda > Insecta > Blattodea > Rhinotermitidae > Reticulitermes > Reticulitermes speratus. Next base: position 17,399,903 of record JAJKFL010000001.1, read on the forward strand.
AACAAAGTGACCGACCTGTCCTTGTATCCTCCAGCATTACTTAACATAACTCGAGAATCCATGCCTGCAATATTTTCTGATTTCTGAATGAAAGTTTCACATCTTACAAGTGGCTTCCTAAAGTAAACAGTAAGAAAGAATCGCCACAGGGTAAAAGAGAAAGGGGATTTACCTCGAAAATATTTCAGCTTAGCAGTAAACTAAAATATCAAAAACAAAACTTTCACGTGGCAAGTACATCGCGCCCAAAAGCGTGCTGCGTGAAATTAAACAAAAGTAGCAAGACAAAGCCGCTAAGCTTTTTAAAAGTTTCAAGATAAATGAGTAAACGAGTAGCGACAAAAACCATATCAAGTTGAAAGTGATGAAGGATAAAATCGTCGCTTTCAGAACACAACACTTTAATCCAGTGAAGTACTTGCCTACGGACAAAATGACCGGAGTTCGATATTCCTAATCACACAGGCCTACACAAAAATGTCCAGGTTTTGTCCATTGATGTGCGAAGTCAGACGTTTGTCACAGAAATGAAATTATTTCGGAGACTCAGTCCCACAAAAAGCTAATATTTTCCGTCCAGACAAATAATTCCTCCATCGCATTTTCATAGACATAATAACCAGCATATGACGCCGTAGCTATTGGTGATTTGTTCCTGATTATTCAGACGAGTTTACTGCCTTCCTCTTCAGAGTGGACCAAAATGGTCCTTTTGCGATACCCTGAAGATTTAAGCAGTAAGCTCCTCCGAAACATCAGGAAAATATAGCAGTAAATACGGCGTCATATCCATGAAGAATACGACCTGCATCAACAACGCTGCGAAAACCTCACATCACACAACCTGTTATTCAGAATACGTAAAGACAAGTACTAATCACTGCAATGCGCACCCCAGCATCAAGACTTTAAACAAACTGTCTAACGTAAAATTATGAAAGTGCCTTCAATGCAACCGCAACACAGCACAAGGGTCATCTGTTACGCAAGTCAAGTGTTTCGAGTTAAATGGAATTGCGTTAAGCACTTAGACCTATGAAGTGACGCGATGAGCGGCCAGCAGAGGGTACATACAAGAGTGGACTTAACATACACATTACATGCGGAACAGCTGCAAAGGTAGAAATATATTATTCAGAACTGTACAAAATATCGACACCTAAATAACCATCATGTATGTCACACTGGTGGTTACAAAGAACATACCTCTAGCGGCAACTGAAAACATCAGAAAATAATGGATTTTTGTGTGTGTGGGGTGTGTGTGTATTACAGCAATGAGAAATAATTGGACACACAAAAACACTTTATTGCCTTAGCCTGAATTTGTAGTTTGTTACTTTAAAAAGTGCTGCGAACATTTTAAAGTTCAAAAGTCAGTATCAGGACAACATTATAAACACGATGTAATGCATTCAGGGCGTAGAATTTCGAAAAATCATAATAACTATATAAATTCGAGAACAATTTTCAAAGTAAACATTTCTAACATTTATAATACTGGTGCATTTGACTACTTAGTTACTATCATCCATTAACTAACTCGATGGAGTCGAGTCATTTTCTGACACTGATTGTCACTCAGCTGTTAAAGGAATTCCCCAGTTTTTATGAAACTCAACGGCTTTAGAGCTACAGTTTCCATGGACTTCTCGTCTGCCTGATGCATAATACGTATATGTCGCGGTTATCTAATCGTTACTGAGTTATTCGCCTTAACAGAATTAAAATTGATTTTATAATACTCATTTATGATACTCCTCAGGTGTAATTTTCCACGTACCCCTCTTAATCCTCTGTCAAATACTTTCCACAACACTGTGTTCTTATCGGAGATTTGGGCGGAACTTTCATGTCCTTATAAATCTAAAGAGTGAAATTATACTTCCGTGTTTTAATTTTAGGTTTTAACATAGGATAAATGTAGACTGAAGTTTCTGTGTAAAAGGAAACAAGTATTCTACGAATTTAGCCTACAAATTCAAGGACATAATTTTGATTGATGAGGCTTGCTACATTTTCAAAGTACTTACTACCCTAATAAAAATATGATTTGTATTTTTAAATAGCGTACTACGATATTTAAAACATAGTCAAATATCAGAAAATGATTAATATTAACATTACAAAAAGCAAAATAGTTTATAAAAAAGAACAGTTACCATAGGGGCCCACAGACAAGGTAGGCCTACTCTCACTATTTCCGGTTCACGGCTTATCAAACGAGTCACTCATCACACAGTTATTACTAGTACTTAAATCTGTTGTACATAAAAGCTTATCTACATATTAAGGAGAATAACGAATAACAACTATATTTACAAAAATTTAAGAGCAGAATACATTATCCAAATGCTTGATAGAGTTCATTTCAGAATTTCCAGCTAGTCGGTATTCTAATACTGCAAAAATTGAAAAACATAAAACTATAATTTTAACTGTTATTTTGTACGAATGTGCAGAATGACCTATCAACCCAATGGAAAGAAATACATTGAGAAAGTTTTAAGCACAGGGTGCTAAGCAGAACATTTGTACGTGAGACGGAAAACGTAACAGTAGGATGCAAAAATGGTACTACGAGAAACTCAATAATTTTCATTGAATTACATACTTAACGGTTCACTTAAACGATGGTTCCAGCAGTTCGGATAATAGCGTAGAATTTTAGCATGAACAGTGAATTTTGACGTCACAAGTACATGGGAGGAAGCGATCAAAGCCTAATTTTAGGCACTTCCTCGGAGATTTCCTGGACTGAATGATGAAACCAACGGAAAACCCACATCACTAGAGCCGGTGTGCCAAACGAGATTAGAAATAACAACGTCACGAATATAATTTAGAATTTTTATATTTTAAATCAGCCTGACAGGTCATAATTTGTATTATTCACCAAGTATAATTATGGCGATATTATAGAGTAGGATAAAACTAACAGAGCACATAGCACGCAGGAAAACAGTTTTAGTGGAAAACTTGAATGGAAAGGGACCGCGTGTTATACCAAGACCTTGAAGGAAGAAGAAAACTAAAATGTATATTACGAGAAGTAGGTGTGAAGTTGTGCATCTAGCTCTAAGAAAAGCTCCTGTGGCTAGCCCTTGTGAACGTGGTATGAAGCTTCGGGCTACACAAGGGGGGAGGGATTTCTTAATTTCTCTTCAGTTATTGTCATCTGCAGAAAGACTCACCCAATCTTTAGTTTGTGAATTGGCACGGCCAGTGAGGTGCGTGTTACAGGCCCAAGCATTTCATCCTTTTGGGACTGAATGCTACAAGTAGTACCAAAGGTTTGCTTACAATAATAATTATTTTCAGTTTGGATTTCAATACTTGTTTGATTTGTTGACATTCCGTGTAGACAGTGCAGTACAATCAATCAAATAATATACTTTTATGCCCTTACTGCTTAGGTTGTCTTTGTATGTAAACTGCCACGAGCAGTAACGTTACCCGCCATTTTTTGGTCAAGCAAAACTTATTTCAGTAAAACCCTCTGAAACATCCTGTATCCACACATAGATAGACTGAACTTTAAAATTTCGGTTCTGAGTATAAAATATTTAACAAATCTAGTCCTCTTAAGGACAGCAAACAATTGTGTAAATTGGAGTTTCATTTAACAGCTCAATTCACCATCGAATTGTTGCGACGTAAGGCGGGGTCTCACCTCTGCAAAGACACACATCAGTACGTCCACTGTTTACTATAAATTATAATATTAATTTCCTCCATCCTATCACTCTACTGAACAGGAAGGTTGGCGTAATACCCTGAGCTGCCCGCTTCAAAATATTTAACATAATGAATTTACGCAAATATCCTAAAACTTTTGTAAAATTTAAATACGTTATTCCAGGCTTTTCGCCTAATCGTACATCTTAAATGTTTGGTACTTATGGAGACTACACTTTAAACTAACAGACTGACTGCCTACATGCACTGTAGCAAGAACCAAGAAAGCCTAACGAACACGGCGTATCTCTTAAACGCCCTGTGGAACTAAAATGTAGCAGCATAATACTGGCTTAAGCAAGCTCCTCTCCACATACTCCTACTGCATGATCGAGCTAGCTGTGGAAGGCTCTAAAAGCAATATGACACCGTATGACACAGTTTCAGTACCCACACGTAATCAGCGACTTTGTCTAGAGTCTTAAAATGCAAAACCTAAATTAGGCCTATGTAAAATATGTCAATAAAGTCATATGTTCTCAAAAAAAAGTCTCTTTACAACTTTCTTTACAATGGATGAGTTCCAGTAGACGTATAATGGCTATAGCTGTTCCTTTGCTTAAACACCACAACGTGAAAAGAAATGGGAGACTGGGGGCGGAGGGGGGCAACAGTCCACCCATTCTTAAACTCCGCAGGCAAAACAGATTGACCGAGTAGTCGTCTTCACTTTCTAGCTATCAGAAAACCAGACCTCCACATGATAACTTCGAGTAATGAACTATCTCCAAGAGAATGCACAAGCACTAAAGACATATTACTTAATTATGCTGCACGGCTGCATGTGACTGGAGTCTTTCTGCATTGATTTCCTTATACAAAATAATACACCGAGTGTGACAACAGAATGGCAGGCAGATACAGGTATGCTTGCACAATACCAAGCAACAATGTTAACTGGCGCGACCTATATTTCATGATAAATTTCTAAGTACTTTTTTTTTTTGCAAAACAGTTGTTGCTCTTCAGAACATTGTATGGCTGCAGTGTTACAGTAAAAAAAAGTGTCTTTGTCAAGTAGATGAAAAGAAAAGTTTGTTCAGATATTCCAGCAAGAGTGTTGGAAAAACAGAATACACTCAAAATAAAACAACTTCAGATTTGAGTCTTCCAGTACAACACAGTCTTCCAAAAAAAAGATATCAAAAAACAAAAAAACAGAGATTTTACTTCATATACAGAAGCACAGATTACTAAATCAAACCATAAAACTTTCTGATATGCTGTCTTGTGTAACAGCACTTTATCTATTACGAATTTGTTCTCAAGAAACTGAACTTCAGTTTTTGCTTAGGAATAATAAATATAATCACGGTTAAACCAGTGGACAAGGTTCAACAGATCGCATTAAGTGAAGCCACTTCCTCCGCTCATAAGAAAAGGACAATTTACTTTAATCTACTCGGAATCGTTGGTCATGACTCGGATTTAGGAGAGAGCAAGAGTAGGGGTAATAAATCTATACGGCTGAAGGGACGTGGGCTGTTTCAGGAATTCGGAAGACAAATGGTTTATATTAGGGTTAGGTCTGATTATGGAATGGATAATTGACGTTCAAAACCCTGTCGCTTGGCGGTTTGTTTGCTTTGTTATTTGTATCGTCGTATTATGTAACTCGGTTAACACTTCTGACACCGCCGTATCGAATTGACACTGACAATTCCTGTCAGCATATTTACATACATTTTAATGATAATAATTCACGTTATTTTCGTTTAAAGCTTTTAATATTTCACTACAGATATAAAGAAACAGACCATACGTAGAATTTGAGGTTCTCTTGGCAGTTACTATGAAGTTTATCATCGTGTATTCTGTACCCTGAAGATGGAAGCCGCAGGTCACTCCGAAGCCTCGGTAAATTTCTATTACAATACGTTACCCAAGAATCCAGAAGGTTGCCCTCTTCATAGACACTATGCACTTTCCCAGTTTGCCTTAGTATTCTGATACTGTCTAGCGTTCAGTTAAATAGCATTTGTAAGATCTGTACACTTTGTCTACTACGCTACGCTTTAACGTCTCGCCCATCGAAAGACCCTGTACGGCCTGGTAGTAAAACAGCTCTCTCAACGAAAGCTAAGGCCCAATTATTTCGCCTTTCTCATACGGGAAAAGAAAACCCCCTTAAAAGAAAATGAGGGCTGCAGAAATTTGCAAAATACCAATATTTACAATCCCTACTCTTCATCAAATAAAATTAAAATCATAAAATCGAAGAGGATTTAATCTGCGGATCGTGCAGCACGCACAGTTAAGATAACAAATGCACAGAGCACTTCAGTCGCAGAATATGAAGATCAGGAATCGCTTGAGGGACCAAAAGCAGGTGAGAAAATAATATTAAATAAATAAAACGGAAATATGTGGAGTGGATTCAAGTGGCTCAGGTTAGGGTCCAGTGGAGTACTCTTGTGGACACGGTAATGACACGTCACATTCGATAAAAGATGGGGGATTTCTAGACTAGCCGAGCAGTTAGTAATCTCTCAAGAAGGTCTCTTGACTCGTGGAGTCCGATAGACCATCTACTGACACAATCCGGCTATTTAACCGTCAGTCCTCGTTTTTTTTCATGCACGTTTAAACCGCATTTCATTCGCAATCAGGATCGGCCGCAATCCTATACACACACATCAGGCTTCACACTAAATGACGTGACAGTGCTATACGCATTCAGTTTCATTTCGTACATGCGTGCCACTCTTCACATTTGGAACTTCACATGTTCGTAACAGTGTGTCCACTGCATCATTCGTTATCAGACTGTCTGTATCCTGTACCATGTCCACGAACGTTCATTTCTGCGCACTAAAATCGTTATTTCCTCATATCTGGTATGACAAAAACAGCCAGTATTTTATCACAGATTAATTACATTTCTCTTTCTTCTATGCGTTTTGTCTGTTTTGTCAGAATATAATACAGGATTCATTGCAGTATGTGTGGAAACGTAGACCAGAATTATTTCTTTCCTGAACAAGGGTCCTTTTGAACACGGTAAGAAATTTTCGGTTTCAACAAAATACAGGAATTTTCTTCAAGTGTTGGAGACTATTAGCTTTTAAGAAATCTCTGTTTCGTGGAGACAGTTTATTACTATTATTGGTTGTGGAGTGGACAGCTGGGGTCCAGTCTCTGGCAAGAATATTCAACATTGTTTGCTGAAATTTTCTGATGTGTATGACAAACCTTCCTATCCGAAATGTATAAGGATAAGACATGAGAATTGTGAAATTTGGAGCTACGTACACCTGCAGGGATAAGAACGTCGTCCGCATTATTTATCAGCGGAAATAATTCCCTAAATCAGAGGCAGTATCTACGCAATTACAAGTATTAACTTACAATGCGTGGACATGTACCTCCAAGAACTTACATTCCTACAGGGAGAGATACTTTGGCACACTCAAACATTTGTCTAATTGATCAATAGCGTATATTATATTTACCTAGCGAGGAAAGTTGAGCTTATATATAAAAGAGTACATTAAAATCAGAACATTCGAGTTTCGAATCTCGTCGAGTGTACTGACTAGACAGATTATTTTCGCGATTGGTTCGGTTTCTCCAAAAAAGATTCTGGGGTATCAGATTAAAACAGGGCATGGTCCCCTCATTCATATTACTTGGCCCTAACGGAAGGCCAATTAATCGGCGAGTCGAAACCTAAGAATAAAAAGTTTATTAAGAAATAAGATATTTCAGTAGATTACTTTGCTTTAATAAAAGAGAAAGATTAAATGTAAAAAGCCAGGTTGTATGCTGTCTGGAAAAAAGTAGGTTAATAATATACTACTCTGTAAAATATAGCATGTGGCCAATGACTTCGAGCTGTTCAAGCACGTGCGTGCGTGAGTGCGTACGTATGGGTTTATCTCAACTTTTCTCGCTTTAGACGATAAAGCCTCTGTCACTGTGATTTATATTGGTCGTTCCTTTTAAATAATTACTTCATCTGTAGTCCAGTGATTGTTCCGTAATGTCAAATTAAGCGAGACAGCACATCTTTCTCCTTAAGTTCATTTTCTGCATCTGCAGGCCAGGGTAGGTTAAGAGTTAGTCCTGTTTCCGTTGCCAAAGGGCATCAGGTAGAAACTTGCCTTCTTAAATTTCACCTTAGAACAGGCAATGTTGGCCCAGAGGGGGAGTAGAAGTATATCTCTACTCTGTCTTTAACCTCGGCGCTCGAAGGAGGTGGGTGGTCAACGCCACGCCCCAGCCGTTTTACATCAACATACCTCAGTATTTTGGCTTCATTCAGAGTTCAACTACGTTTGACAGGCCCAGATCCCAACCGACTCGTGTCGCTGAAGACGGCGTAATACCTCAGATGGCATAAACCCTGCCAAGTTTATTACTTCCAGCAATGAACACAAATACAGCGGATCCATAAAAATCGCATATTACACTTCTATTATTAAAAAGACTAATGCAACATGCGTGCACAGATTAAAGAGTTTATTGTTACCGACACAAAATGGGCTAAGGTTACCAACTGTAAGCGTCGTTAAATAACACGCTTAAAAATTAAAACATCTAGGCGTTCCACCACACCAAAACTATTTTACAAAAGTTAACATGCCACTATGCCCATGACGTAGCGTAGCATACGGGAACGGGGGTAAGCATCCGCATATTCTTAACCAAGTCACTAGACTGAGATGAGTATATTCCCTACAATTTAAATGTCTTCGTGAGCCGTGCGTTTGGCCAGCCGTGGTTTCAAGAGCCCTGTTCTAGGGCATATTGAAAAGCAGCGGGGATAAAATAACCTTTTGATTTATTGCGTTGTAGAAGGGAAAAGCATGAAATAAATATGTGCACGTAACAACTCTATAAATACCTCGCCGGCACAAAAACGTTAATTAACCTAATAACTTTATTTCGTACCCAAATTCAATTAAAACTTCATACGTTACTCCCTTCCTAATTTAAACAAAGGTTTCCTTGAAATGTATAAACAGTTGATGTAATAATGTAGTATATTGAACGGAGTATTCGGTTGAGGATCATCCAACCACTTACCCAGAGACACAGCCTCACACCTAAAGGGACTCGAATACTCGTCAACAGCCCTCAACTGTCTCGCAAGATACGTTGTTCTTGTAAGCACAACCGTTCCAGCTGTCGGTGTCTCTGCAGCCGTCACCGCCTAGACTGACTAGCAGTCCATGAGCTCAATGTCTTCCGTCATATTAGCATCTGACATTCCATAAATGATGTTTTTAAGACAAATGTGCCTTCGACTGTGATTGATCCGGTAAAAACGACTACACTTGGCCGTGCCATGGCTCAGGCTGTTAGTCGCCGGCCTTCCACCGCGGAGGCCCGGGTTCGATCCCGGGTCAGTTTATGTGAGATTTGTGGTGGACAAAGTGGCACTGGGACAGGATTTTCCCCGAGTACTTCGGTTTTCTCCTGTCAATTTCATTCCAACCGTGTTCCATTGCTTGGAAAAATGTAAAAAAAATTACCCATCTTTCTCTTCATCTTCATCACAAAGGTTGCATAATACGCCTTAAGGCTGCGGTGCGTCCGTAGCATCTGCTGCGGGGCCTTTCTAAAAAAAAAATTACACTTGCTAATGGACAATGCACAAACCTCGTTAGTTAATGTTCACATTAAAATATACCTGTCAAAAAACGACCTCAGCAAGATACGTTGGACGAGTCACGTACAGCCGCAGACAAAAGGTCAAAAGTCAAAAGGCACAACCTACTCTAAATTCCGGGTCCAAAGCAATTGGGGAAACAGAGTTTTGGGTTCGTCCAAATTACCTTTTTCGCGGAACTAATAACGTCACCAGTCACGACTAGATTGAAAGAAGTAAAGCTCAAAGTTATTGGGGTTGTTTGTTCCAATTAATGTAAACGACACAGCTGCACTGGTGCGCCTCCGAAATTGTCAAATTAGAATTATTTTATATTTCCATGTCACATATCAACGTTGTTTTGCACGGAATTTTCACTTGATTACAGGCTACAGTAGGCTATGCTACCTACGTAACATCATTTGGAAAACTTTTAAATGAAAAGCGCCAGCATTTCGATGTCTGTCTCAGACAGTAAAAGTATTTCTTGATCCCAAAACTGCTGAAAATATTGCTAGTTCCTATGTCTCTTGTTCTTAATTTTGTTTTCAGTTCCTATGTGCTCTTTATTATTTTCGAAACGAAAGGTAAAAACTCCTTATAAAAGCAGTGTCGCAGCAACCTACTGAAGGTCCTAGCGGTGCAAGGATAAACACCACTGCTCCCTTATACTACTTCCTGTAATGGTGCTCACTGAGGGCGGAAAACTTTATTTTACAGTACCAACATTGATACTTGTAACATTACTCTAGTAGCAGGAGGAATAGTAGTAGTAGTAGTAGTAGTAGTAGTAGTAGGAGGAGGAGTGGTAGTAATAGTGTAATGTAGTAGCAGTAATAGTGTAATGTAGTATCAGTAGTAGTGTATTAGTAGTAGTAGTAGTAGTAGTAGTAGTAGTAGTAGTAGTAGTAGTAGCAGTGGCAGAATTCAAAGGAATATACTACGTAGATCAATAATTATACTGCATGTAATCGAATTATTTGTCACAGCGATTTTTAAAATTCTACTTCATACAGACACGATTTAAATACACAAGTACCAAAAAATATCAATATGAATTCGGTATGAAACTTAATATCGTAGTCCCAACGGGGCAATACGGTACGGTCATGGGTTACATACGTAACATAATGTCGCTACGTACGAGGAAACGAAGAGAGGCAGTCATGGTGGGGCTAAATTCATACCATGGCGTAAGAAATGTGCTGTTTATGAAAGGGGATAAACGAAATATCTGCGAGGCTTCTGAACACAGCTTGAGCTGCAGTCCTGCTGCACAAGCACAGGGAATAGAGCGAAATACAAATCGGTAGAGAAGGAAATAAAATATATTTCACGGAAAATGCGGGTAAAGGACGACAAAACTAGTAAGGACCGAGCTAGTTGGCTGAAGCAGTAAGGGCACTGACGTGTATGGGAGTAGTTCCCAGTTCGAATCTCTGCCAGAACACCGACTGTACCGTGTAAAGTTTATTGTATTCCTCCAGGCAAATTCCAGAATTTTAGCCAACACCACTTCCTTCCATAACCTTTACATTTCATTGTTTATAAATTATCCCACCATTCGACGCAGTCCGATCTATTGACACATCCGTCAAGTAAATATACTGAGTATATTGACACTGCGAGAACTGCTGTAAGACTGAGATGTAAGCAAGATAGCATAGGTAGTAGCACGCACATATATATATATATATATATATTATGTGTGTGTGTGTGTCTGTAACTTTAATGTAAGTGAAAGTGTGGTTACAATTGGGAGAGTAATGGGCAAAATAGGAGTAAAAAACAAAAAACAAATTATGAATTGCTACAAAGATATTTTCCTGAAATATTCTCGCTGAATACAAACACATAGTCTCATATGTCATGTTTATTTCTATCACGAATTATCACCATGTAATAAACAGCAGCTCATATCCTTTTTGAGTTTGTCGAAAAAGCGGTAAACATTATCAACAATTTCTAGGATTAAGTTACCGCAACTGAAATTGCTTTGAACTTTCAAAAATTTATATACTTTATAACATACGTTCCTTTTGTAAATTAGGTATGAGTTTCCTCGAAGTTCTTCAAATGCTCCCATCAATTGTCATCCTACTGGTGTTTAGTAATTATTCATTCATTCATTCATTCATCATCCAGGTGTGGTCACAAAACGCATTTCCAAGAGGAAGTCTGAACACATCCAGTGACAAAAGAAAAATAAAACCCCAAAGTGACTGTCCACAAGTTGACTAAAACTAATGCAATTTCAAACATTCGCAGCTCTCCATAGGACAGAGTGTATTGCCATCTCGGGAATTAAATAAATAATGTAGGTAGCTGCCTGTCACTTAAGTCGAAGGCTGCACACACGCCTATCAGCGATGCTTTCACAAACATTTCCAGTGTAATATATGTAAAATTATTATAAATTAATACAAACATGCAGCACCGCAAAACGGGACAACTCGACATCCGAATATTACATTAATACATATCAAGAGATTACATTAAAGGAGAGCATCACTGGAGACAGCGGGAGCAAGTCATACATAGTCAAATAAACCGCAAGTTGCAAGTGGCTGGCTTGCATCCATGACTGTTGTGAACTTGCTTTAAATTCGAACAGCATAGAAGAGCTGCCACAGGAAAAAACTCGTGCGTGAAAAACTAGAGGTGTTATTTCGAGGCAGCAGAAAGTTGAGAAACATTTGAAATGTAACACTTGAAGCAAAGAGAATATGTACAGACCTTGCGAGTGTTACTGCGAGGAACACCACCAAGTTTAGGCATCTTGGAAATGCGATATGAAACACGGTAGGTTTATAAATGTACGAGCGCAACGTATGAGCGAAGGCATTGTGCATAAATACCTAAATGTAATGTCTGAATCAAATATGCCGCACATAGATATTTAAAATTACACCCAAAGCAGGGCACACAATAAAACAAAGGAATGTGACCTCTGAAACTAAATGTTGCATGTAAATGGTTTAAACATATTGATATAACTCCCGAAATAAGAATATTGTGTAGAACTGTCTGAAACTCCTAAAAAAGGACATGCATAAATACCTAAATATAACGACTGAATCAAGTTATTTTGCAGAATTCCCTCTGAATAACTTATAAAATAAGAATATCGTGTGGAAATATCAGATAAAATTAGACTGTTTGAAGAACAAAATTCAGACAAAAATATTTGTACCTTAGAGAGGCAAATTATCACGCAGATGAAAAGTGTATAATATGAGAAACTCCAAATTTTTTTGCTCTTCACCAAATAAAGGTCATCATCGAGGATACAAGATGGAGAATTCATCACGCACTAAGGAGTTGAAAAATATATACAAGGCCTAGGTCGGAAAACCGTGTCAGAAGCAGGCGTATATGTATGTATAATATTAAAATAGATTTCACATGAACAAATTGAGAGGGCATGGTGTGGATCTTTTCTGGCTCATTTTAGGGTAGAAGTGTCATATATTTTGAGCATAAAAATAAAATTATGGATTCCATGAAAGGCGGAAATTTTTCGGGCATACTGCCTCACCATCATCTTCCCAATAACGATTTTTTTCATGTAGTTACTTGAAATATGTTGTGTCCTACAAAAACAGCCAAATATCCCCTTTAAAAATCCCCTTCATATATGAGCGTTTTTAAAGTGAACATAAGGTTACTTTAAATGCATAACTCTGGTAAAAGCGAGGGGCTAAGGCAATTCTGCATGCCTACAATGCCAGAGGACAGATTCGAATGAACGTATTCAAACCTGCAGTTTCAAATTACAACACACTCTTCCGGCATTTAAGATACATAAACCACCGCAATTTTTGCGTGTGTATAAATCTCCGTCCACCACACTCCATCACATATGCAATCAGCGTCCACACACAACAGCCCAGAATGCTAATGGTTAATTCTTATATGAGATTCAATTGTTTCACAATTACTATTTCTGTTATATAAATGTCATCCAATTTGGAACACTGCCAACGTTAAAAGAAAGGGCACGAGGCCTGTGTAATTACGAATACAGGCTACGAGGTTAGGCTCTAAACAACAAAGGTTTACAAAGAGGGTACGTAACTATTTTTTGAAAAAACTTAAAAAGAATTCCAACATTTTTAAACATTCAATAACAAGTATTATAATGAGACCGAATACAACACAAACATACAAAGCCGGGTTTGCTTCTGTATATACAAACCTCAAAATAAATCTCGAAAGCAGAGCGTCTACAAACTCTTGCCTGCTGTCGTGTGAACAAAAGTAAACATAGCTCTGGAAAGATATTTTCCAATTTAGAAAAATAACATTAGTTAACGTGCGTACATTTCAAACAAATAAGTAAATATATAAACTTTATTTACGGCTTTTTATAGGGTCAACTGATGGAATGATTAGGGAGAAATGAATTTGAAAGTTTGCGAAAGATAACGGTCGTGCCTCCTACTATCCCGGAATTTTTCTCTAGAAGTAAAGAGGATCGGCCAACCGAAGACCGCGACTTGAGCCCAGAGGAGGCAATAGTGCTAACCGCTTCACCACAAGGGTCTGTACACAAAGTAGGTAAGGTAAATTTGTCTACGTGTTCGAGGGCCACAAGGAGGAGTGGAGACAAAGCTCTACGCAGCCTTATTCTCATCACTGGAAGGCGGTTAGTGGTCAGTTCCACGATTCGGCCACTTTATCCGCTATAGTAATTGGCTAGGTTGCTCAGTGGACCCGCGGGCCGGTGTACACGTGGTTCTGAAGGGAAATAATCCTGCCTTTGCGAGAATAGGTTTCTGGTCGTCCAGCCTGCAGTGAATCACTTGTAATAGCATCAGAGCTTATGTACAAGTACGACAGGTTTGAAAATCCTTTACTGATCATTAGTTCTACTTTCATTTAAATACATGACATTCTTGACTGACCTTACAGGCATTCTTCAGTTTCTTATACATGTATTCGTATAATAAATTTACCGCGTGCCAGTATCAAGACATATTTGTACAACTACCACATTGGGCGTCAAAAGTTACATATATGTAACGCGCAGTGTAATTCGCAATACTCCGAACGTTATATATCTGCTCTTATGCAGCCCCCATTTAAATCCCAGTTTTCTGCAGATCGCTAGGGCATTTAATTCCGGCGCCAAAGGGCTACGTAATTCCAGAGCAAATTTGTGTCATAAATATCTTAGAACATTGAAGCAATATATATATAAGAACGAAATACATTCAACACAGTTCATATTCGTATCACTGAAAAAGTGTAACATCACATAAGTATATATTTTTCCTTCTCCTGGTTATTACTCAGAAGCCGTAGGATACATTGCGCTAAATTAAGTAAAAAAATCTTTGTTTAAAAAACAGATCCCACCAAATATGCAAGAACGTGCATGGCGTCCTGAAACACTCACTCTATATTAGCACTAAATTTCAAACCAATATTTTCTGTCTATTACGCCTTTTATAATAAATGTCTTACCTACTTAAGAAAACCCATAATCCTCTACTAATGTCTTGGCAATAGTGATCAGGTTTACGAAAGTTCTAATGTGTCTTGTATGATGTCTTGAAATACTCATTGCTTACGGCATGCAGTGAATTTTGCATTGAAAACAACAGCGTAGCCACTTCCTGTTTAACGTTAGGAGAAAAAATATAATTTTGTCTGTGTGGCTTGTTGAGGGTCAATCATCAGATAAACCATTCCGTCAGACATGGTTCCTAGTTTTTCTTTTTTTCTCTTTTTTTTTGCGGGGAGGAAGGAAACAAAAGCACACTGATTAAAACATTTATTTAAACCTCACAAGTCCTCATTTCAATAATTCAGAAACTCTTTTTGCCTGGTTCAGTAGATTACTTTTGACTTGTTACTATAATATCTTAAGGTATCATGATGATGAGTATTTATTTATGCGCCGTTAGTTATAAGGGTAGGCAACGACGTTTCGGAGAAATTTCTTGCCTCCTTCTACGGTCTCCTAACGTGAAGATGTCCCGAGCAGGTTTCGCAAAAGAAATTTGTATGGCATCAATCTACCAAATACACTGCGTCACAAACAATAAGACTGTTTTCTTCTGCATTGGATATCTGCTGATGGACATGCTGACGAGTCACCTTATTCACTCACACACTCACTCACCCACTCACTCTCTCACTCACCCTGTCACTCACTCACTCACTCTGTCACTCACTGTCACTCACTCACTCTCACTCACTCTCTGTCACTCACTCTCTGCCACTCACTCAACCAATCACTCTCTCTGTCACTCAATCACTCACCCACCCACTCACTCTCTCACTCACTCACTCACCCACTCCATCGTGCTAAGGTGATAGTCGGCCAGCTTGACAGCAGGTTTCCGCCTATCACGAAAGCCCAACATGCATTACGTTTTACTCAAGAGCCCGCCAATTGACTATCTCACGCGAGACAAACAAACTCCATAACGTCACACTCTGTTCATTAGAGACATATCTTAATACTATTCATCCATCGACGCCCAGCCCTCTCAAATCATTCCTTCCCTTCATATTTTCCGATAGAAATTGTGTACGCTTATGCGTTTCTCGTCTTGCACATGTAGCGGCCATCTCATTTTCCTGCTGTTATCACCCTAAATGTCAAGTCGCAAATAGTGTTGTAAGTAATAAAGGATTTGTACTGTGTGTCGGTGATATAAATAAATAGAATCAATATCAGTCGCACCACGACTCTATTTATTAGACAATACAGTCTTACTTGTCTAAATAAAAAAACATGAGTGACGTGTTTCAGCCTGGACCAGGTCATCTTCAGGCTCCCATACTAAGAAACATTTTGAGGAACTATGGTAGCTTGAAGATGCTATTCATTTAGACAAACAGACTGTATTGTCTAACACAGAGAGTTGTGGTGTGACTGATACTGATTTTATTTATTCATAAAAACTATAGTTTTTTTGTTTAGTTTTGGCTATAAAAGGCATTAAATTTGATTCTACAGATTTAGGTCAATAATAATAATAATAATAATAATAATAATAATAATAATAATAATCTCGACACAAACAACATACGGTAACTCTGTATTAGTTTAACAGTGACTTTTCAGTAACATTCATCCAGCTCTTGCATTTAATGCTCCTATACTTTCAAATTATCTTTCTAATTAATAAGCTCCATGAACGAAATGAAAGAGACAGGTAATTCAATTTTTGTTCACCTTGACGGATCGCTTTACTAACGAGTGCCAATTTCACAAATGAAGGCTAAATACTACTACTAAATACGTAAGCCCACCAGTGCTTTTGTTTGACAAAATATATCTCCCGCTGTTTTCTTTATTCATAAACTCTCCAGAAACTCGAAGAATTCACTATGACAATGCGCAGCCTAAAGTATAATGATAACGCCTAAACATGTTTAAATTCAGAGACTAGATATTGAATAGGCGTGGTTTAATGGGCTGAAATTCTACACAGCTCTAAATAATTCGTGGAATGAAACGCAGCACAAAGAGAGAGAGAGAGAGGACTGAATCATTAGGAAGCACCTGCCGCTGTGCTTTTCGCACTGAATCCTGTTTGCTTTCCCCTGGGCGGCTGTCCAACTCTGCCGAACGCTGGATCAAATTTTGTTAGCCGTAACTAGACCAGCTCCTGGATACCAGACCTCACGCACGTCGAAAATTAACAGTGATTCAAGTACATGCATTTCGACTTGCTCTGACACTCAAGCTCGTCGAGATTCACGCAGTTTATCTGCGTTGTCGGATTCGTTCTAGTAAAGTTCTTGGCATATTCATAACAAAATTTGCAGAAATATGTAAAACAGCTTTGCCATGTACGCCTGCCTGTCCGTCTGTCATCATGTAACAATCCATGAACCACTGAATGAACATTCATTAAACAGGATATTGAAGAGGTTTTCTGAAATGTATCAACTTTTTCTAATTTTAGATAAAACGGGCACAAATGACAGGAACTTCACATGGAGAACATAATTTGTTTCTGTTCGTATATCTCGTCACATGCTAAGTACGCATTCATTGAGCAAAACAGAGATAAATGAATCAAACATTTTATGTCACACTTCTTCTGTAAACAACGCCGTTCTTAGATAATTTAAAATACTCAGTTTAATGTTCTGTCATCTCATAACTCGAAGACGGCGACGCATTTTGACCAAATTCTCAATGGTATTAAAAATTTAGAACTAATAACGAGTTAGTGCTAGAGAACGTTATCGTTACGCCTACATTTTCTAACATGTGCTCTTTCATTTACCTAGAGCGAAGAAGGTGCTGTGACACCAACCACATCCATCTGGAGATATGAAGTACATTATCGGCAACATTCAATCACAAAATTATTTCCGGAATTTCATCTTGTCTGCGTCTTCGACTGGAAATCCTCACGTGAACGAAACTTTTAAAGCTGACGCTAAGAAAGGGGATTTACTAACTCCTCGAATGAGAAAATTAAGCTGAGTAATATACAAAAATTCAGTTCGCACTGCACAGTAAACACATTCCGTCTCCATTACAAAACCCACTCATATAAATATGTAGTCTATAGAAAAATAATCGCTGTTTCTTCTGAGATCGACATAATACACAGAAATACACTCTTTGGGCAAAACGTAGGATTGTTTAATGTTAAACGTGATGGTACATGCAGTAACCACTAGCTTTGAATGGATTAAAATATAATGTATGCCAAACAAATAAAAGTGTGTGAAAGTGCGAAATAGATTGAACTTCACTTATACATATGTTTTATACAATTTTGATGATAATTATACACATTATTTCTACACTACATATAAAAGCCTACACTAACAGGTAGTGTCTTGATTTTAATAACTATGAACACGCCAGGTATATTTTTGTACTATGGCGTTGGCTGTTCATGTTGGCCTATACTTTGTAGCGGAAACTATTTATGGGTGATTATTTGTGTTTGCCATTTAGGCGTTTAAGCACCCAAGTTTTACATCAACAAGATATTAAAATCTTAAAAAAAAGAGTAGGTTATACTGAAATACAAAACTTAATGGTTATTGAAAAGCATAATATTCTCAATAAATGTGACGCACATTGGGCAATAACGATGTAAATAATGCCGCAATAGGCAAATATGCCAGAACGTCTGTCCAGATATTTCTTTTGATACGCACAACGAATATCAGAGAACTTGGGATCGAATACTTTAAAATAGCACGAATGCCTATTACTCGCATCCTGAAAGTATCAAATTAGAATGTGGCCGTGAAACTACAACTCAAACCTACTTCTTGTGGATTTAGACAGTACCTGCAGGAATACAAAACCACTTGATTTTGTTTAAACATAACACAAATAATTCGTACAGCGTTTAAGAATGTTTATAATCCTGAAACAAAATTATCTGGTAGCAGAATCATCAGTAACAACCATTTTGAAGTGTGTAAATTACAGAAATATTTTGTGATCATGTTAACTGGCTTTCTCTGGTTCTCTAGAGTCCAGCTGCTGGCTTATATGAAAATGGAAATGAATATTCAATTTCCATTAAAATGGAAAATTCCTGACTACCTGAGCTACTATCAGCTTCTCATCCAGCACCTCTCTACAGTACTACGCTGTTAGCCCGTACAGGATTGAATGAGCAGTCAGTATGTTCATGGATGAATAACTCACATGCAGGCACCGAGAAAAGCGTAACAAAACACTGCATCTTTAAATTTGCATGTACCGAATAGCGGTATGGATTTTTGCCGCTACACCTACGTGTTCGATTCAACAGATCACACATTTAACGTCACGAAACAATCTAACGACTACCAACTCTTCATAGAACATGACAAGTGTTGTGCCTTTATTTCCTCTCTTTAAGTGGAATTAAATTGGAGGCTCTTGTTTAGGTGGGCATAAAGAAACAATGTGAAACAAATCAAGATCACTTTCCTCAGGTGTGAAATTTAATGCTCAAGAGAGATACACGCCCCTTGCAGATGCGGCACATAAAGGGACTATAACGTAACATATGCAGCACACACACTCAGTTGTAAGCCCATAAAACCTGATCGATGTTACACTCGTGAACAACTTTAATAAAAATCCAGAGAGTAGCTAATGGAGACATAAAGTTGTTTGCCGATAAAACTGAACCCTGTTCCGTGAAGCTAGGCAAGTCATGCACCTGAGCGTTAGGGCTTCTGTTCGGGTTAGAGACATTTGCCTGGCATATCAATGGCGGGCCTGGGAACACGGGTTATCCTGTTTGAAATACTTACCTTAAGGAAATAATGTTATCTGATGACATCACCGTACTTTTCGAGTGTGTACGTGTGGCCCCCTTTCTTCTTCTGAACGAGCTGAGAGACTATCACAGAACTCGGTTCAAAAATAATAATAATAATATGGTAAGTACTCAGATTTGTGAGAGAGAAGCCACACCAGCGACACTCCATTTAGTCTTCTGATATTACTCACAGTCAGTCCTAATACTAAGATCTTCGAAAAATATCTAAATTTCTTGCGATTTATTTTGTACAAGAGAAAATAATGACATGGCCGTGTGAGAATTATCTTTCGCATTCTGTTTTGAAAAGCGACAACTGATAAGACATTTGATCTAGAATGTCACATACTTGTCTTTACGAAATCTAGTCTGAAATCCTCGCTACCTGCGACATTCACGTCTTCACAAGAACCAGTCACTGTACCATGTTCTGAAGGTGTTTAATTCAGTTCACATACATAAATCCCATTTCCATAACAACCACTTTGGTGTATTCATCCCATGGACGCCTAGGTCAGCCCCAGAATGGCCCCTTCTTTGAGGTCTGGCTGCCAGAAAACAGGAAATTTCTGAAGGTCTCTCTCATGCAGTTACTATCAACTGTAAATTGTATGCGTGTTAAGAGAGCTGATATTGTTACATTAAATCTAAAAGTTCTCCCTAGAACAGGCCATGAAGGCCCAGAGGGGGAGTAGAGGTATAGCTGTACTCTTTCTTTAACCTCGGCACTAGATGGGGGTGGGTGGTCAACTCCATCTATTTTAAGATATTTCACGCGAATTTATTTCCAGAATCTGAGAGGAACGTAACTAAAATGTGGTACGACGCGAATAAAAGTCAGATGGCTAGCCGCTGCGATACCATACTCGGTGTAACAGTAAGTAGACATAACTTGATGCAAGCGAAACAGTCGCAAACAGGTAACGTTTTTTACAGAATTCTCTATTTCTTGCTTAGCATGTAAAGACAGGGGGAGGAGGGCCAGGATGGTGCAGTCGTCACCAACTGTGGGACTATCGTTTTAAATGAAAAATAAATTGCTCATGAATAAGCGGATTGACTATATAATTAATGGATGCGTGGTCCCGGATATTGTAGTTGGTACAGCGACTCGCTACGGGCTGGACGGTCCGGGGATCAAATCCCGGTGCGGTGCGAGATTTTCCGCACTCGTCCAGACCAGCTCTTGGGCCCACCTAGCATCCTATACAATGGATAACCGGGTCATTCTCAGGGGTAAAGCGGCCGGTGCGTGGCGTTAACCACTCATCCCCATGTAGCGCCAAGGTTAAAGAAAGAGTAAAGCTGTACCTCTAATCGCCCTCTGTGCCTTTATGGCAGGTTATAGGTTGAAATTCACTTTATTCATAGACGCAAATTCCTCAGTAATTACTAGCCAATCCAAAATGGCAGCACTGCTCAAATGCATGACAACTATTTGTACAACTTACTGCTAAACCAGAGTGTACTTATGTACGGTAAAATCTTCAACCCCACACATTCAAGAACATGGAAAAATTATTCAACATTTTGCAGAGAATTACTGTCTCAGAAAGGCGCATGTCATAGGCCTAATACGCATTTGTAACTGTCTAAAATGTACTTTACTTCCAACTTTTTTTCTTTAATTACATACATACTCATACGTACATTTCCCTCTTCAGGTCTAAAGTAGTCTGTCTGCTTAACCATATAAAGTTAGGTGGTAAATGCGTTTACCAAGAGGTTTAATGTTCACAAACTCTGCAGTTGGTCAACACAGTGTATTTATGTACTCCGTATAATTTTCCTAATAAACAGGAATTTCCTCCCTATGCAGCATTAACCGGTTAACCCGTGTAATTGAAACTGCGCTTATCTACCCTGCGTTATAGAATAAACCTTTCAACATAATTCGTATAAATTTGTCTTCACAGTGTTATCTGTCTGTTGTAAGCTGTTTTACACAGAACGTATTAAAATCAGAAGCTTCAAGGGCCGAGAAAAATTTACTGTGAAACTGGAGGCTGAAAGAAAAATTCACAGTTCGTTTTGAGTTATTATTTTTCTATTGCTTTTGAAGTGCCGTGAAAACTACTGAGAACTCAAGACAAATCAAACGCTTGGTGGGATTCGATACCGACGCCTCTGGAACATGTACATTTGCACCAACTCTTGATTTTTTAAAGTAGACCTACATACTTCAAACCTGTATTTGAAAAGGAACTCTCAATGTACATTCACTGTGGGCAAACAGTCATTGGCCACAGACAAACAGAAGAACAAGATTCATTAGTCAATATTTGCTGCTCTTAAAAAAGGGTTAAAATTTAAATATTTATTACTCACGTATCTACATTAATTTACGATTTATTTGATATTACTATAAAAGATACCTTAAAGGTTTCAAGCCTTTAATGTGAATAAAACTTCAAGCAGAAAACTACTACCCAAAGAGAAGGCTTTCAAAACCGAGCCATGGCATAAACTTTACATGTTTTATGGATGAAATACCGCTACTTTATATAAGTTAAAATACTTTGATTTCATAAAAGTATTTTACCATTAATTTAAGGTGTTAATATTCACAAATCGCAAGTTAGATGAAATGGACTTTAAAAATGTTAATAAGTTTGCTTTAATCGAAAATTAAAATAAAGAAGGCCCACTTTCCTGAATTCATGGTAGTTATACATGAAGGAAATTTTTTATTCCGGTGCTGTTATTTTTGTGGACCATACTAATATCCTACTGCTTCAAAGCTGGTCTGTCCTCAAAGATGTAAAACTCACGTCCAAAAATGAAATAACACGTGTCGTCAATAGAGATTAAAACTTGTGCCAAGGGAGTGTAAATGTAGCCGTACCTTTGTTTGTTGAAACCAGAAGCTAAAATTGCCCTGCCAATATTGTAATTCTGGGATTCTGAATGTTACACAGTGTGTAAAAATGAGCTCGTAAGCAGATTTTGTAAATATAAAAAGTTGTCTGATCTAGTCTTGCATAACTACAACTTCTACAAAAAAATAATCATATTTTACATTATTTCACATTTATGACAATGACATTAATCTGATAACCTAACGAGTTGGTAACCAACATGAATTATAAGATAAGTATTGTATGAAAACAATTTCAAGATTAAAAATATTGGACTTATCTTAATATCAAATATACACCAGTATAATGGTTTTCGATGAAGAACTTCGATACAGATACGGTTTTTTTTTATAATTCGAAACAAAGCCCCAGGAATGAGCGAGCGGGGTTGTTGTTCCAGGCTCAGAAGATGGGGTGGGGAAATTGAATACTGTCAGCTTATATTCTTGTGCTAAGAAATAAAGCTGCTGTTTAGTTTTGCCGGTGACACGGGACGCGAATTGCGAACAGAGAGGAACAAGTCTAGACCCGATTTTACTAATTGCCGCTACAATATTACTTCTTCCGTTTTGCAAACTGCAGGACGGGAATACGACACTGAATTTTACCGGCAAAAAAATTACCTAGTCCTCCATCTGCTTACATTTTCATCGGAGTTGTTCATAATTTCACCGGCAAGAAAATTAGCTAGCCCAATCTGTTTAGATTTTCACCGGAGCTGTGTATAATTTCAGCGATAAAAAAATTAGCTAGCCCCCATCTGCTTACATTTTCATCGACGTTGTTCATAATTTCACCGGCAAAAAGCTAGTCCCCCATCTGTTTACATTTGACCGTAACTGTGTATAATTTCACCGGCAACAAAATTAGCTAGTACCCCATCTCCTCACATTTTATTCGGAGCTGAGTACAATTTCAAGTTCAAGAGAAGAACATATCCTAATTCCTAATATATATGCTCCCTAACTTCAAGCCGGTAAGGGGCCATAACTTGCCTTTGTCCCTCCTTCGTCGACATCAGTGTCAGATACTTTCTTTCCCTTTGGAAGCTCAGGCTGACAACAGCAGTCTGTCAATGTATCTCGCCATTAATAACACAGCTTCAGAAGAGGCTGTACTGGAACCCGTTGACACAGAGATATTGTGCCCCTCCAATCCCACGCTCTTCTTCCTTCGCCTTTTCATTACAAATACAGCTGCTGACGTCGAAACGCTGATGTGATAACACCCGGCAGCATGAATGTGTCCCTCCTGTGGCACTTGCTGCTCCCTCATTTTGCCACGAACATTCGCCCTCCCAGATTAGCTTTTCCCGGCGTGCGAGACAATACGGAAGGTAACTCCTCCTACAGCAGCAAAGTACGCTTCAGTATTCTTCCTATAATTTCCACTCAGTCCGACATGATGGAGGTAGACAGAAAAAAGATTACGCAATGCAGATGATATTCACGACGGAGTACCTGTTGAGAAGTCGCTGGTCGCTTAAGTGATAAACAAATCATGCGCGTCTTCTGGTACACTGTCTTCACCAGAGCCCGCCAGTGGTCCCTATCCTCAGCCAGAAGAATGTAGTCCAGATTTTCCCATTCTATTTCTTCCCCTTCTCTCCTTCTCATCTCCTTCTCCTGTTCATTCTCCTTGCCGTTCTTGTAGTTGTACATGTTATTTTTTGTCACTGTTGATGCTTTTGTTCTTTTTCCCGATTATCCTCTTATTATTATTATTTTATTATTTTTTATTATTATTGTCGTCGTCGTCATCATCATCATCATCGAGACGGAGTAACTCTGAAAGTAATTAGGCCTAAGTTCCTACAGATTGGATGACAACAGTTAAGACTTTTCTCTTTAGAGCCGTGTCCGAACAGAATTCGTAAGTTTCAATGAGTACGAAAAGGCCGTAAAGAGGCAGGACCGCTGAGCTTACCACTGCGGATTTGAGGTTCTCACACAGGTCGTTTACGTCTTCTTGGATGTTATGGCGTGTCGACTGGTAAATATTTACCGAGTTTAGAAGAAGCGTCGTACTTCCACCCTCAGAGACAATTCTAGTGAGGGCACAGATGGTCCTCGAAACGTTGGCTTACTCACCGTTAAGCAATCTGACGGGGCTGCTAGCCAGAGAGCATTACATTCAGACTCTAGTTCACTCTGCTAGGACTGCTTAACCCAGAAGATTGAAGCATACGCTCTTCAGTACCGCCAGTAAATATTTACCAGTCGATACAGCGTAACATCCCAGAAGACCCGAAGGGTCTAGATTACCACACTTTTCAACCCAATGCCGAACTTAAAAATGTATAAGTCTTTATCCCTGCTCCCCTACGCTTCTTCATGGTATGGTACACACATAGAAGGACTCTACCTTCTACTGTTACTACTGAAAATCGTGTGATAGTGTTCCGTTATCTCCTCTTTAACGCGGTTCATTATTAATCCTTGATTACAGACAGGCAGTTGAAGCCGTGTGCTTAGTCAAACATTGAGTGGAATTACCTAGGTTCCCCCGCTTGCATGTTTTACTGCTCAGCAAACAATCATCATTATCGCAATCCACCCACTTACACACCACCTCTCTGATTCAAGTCGCTCTGAGTGGTTCAAGGAACGGGTGGGTAATGTATGAAGCCGAGAGACAAGTGTTTTGTTTAACTACGCTGTCAAAGGATGCGATCACACGGTGTAAAGTTGGTGGCTGATGAAAGAAGTATGAATATGTTACTGGCAGGAGGAAATCGAAGAACTCGGAGAAAACCCTGTCCCCTTTTAAAAACAAATCAAGATACGTACAGGACCGGGTTTCAGCAGTGACAGGCCAATGACTAACTTCCTGAGCCCCGAAACGTCACTGTCTGAAGACAATAATTCCTAAACAGCAAATGAAAATTGTAATATAAACTTCATATCCCACAGTCAGCCATTACATAATATCCGTTAAAAATAATCTGACGCATTTCGGGGGCTCCGTTTTTGACTTTCTGTCAGAGACCGACAGTCTTGTCTTGATGTTTTGTGAACGGTTCGTAGGTTTGTTTTAGATATGCATCAGAAAATCGATTACGCGAAGTAGAGACACGTGCGAATTTTAGAAATATCCCCTTGATGCACCTGTAAGTAAAGGTAAATTTTTCCCTGTGTAGGCCACGACGAAATGCTGGACAGTGACAGTATAGTTCCACTCATTCTTAACCTTGGCACTGGATGGAGGTGAGTGGTCAGCTTCCTTCTCCACCCGCTTTAACCCTGGAGCAAGAGATCCTGTTAGTCATTGAAGAGTCGGTCCCAATGTGGGCTTGAGAACCCGTCTGGACGGTTTGAAGAAATTAAATCTCTCTTACCACTGCCGGGAATGGAACAATGATTCCTCAGTTGTCCAGCCCGTACCTAGTCACAATACTGAATACGCTATCCCAGACGTGTCTGTCTAAAATGATCCAAGACTCGAGTCCTTGTCAAATCTTGTCGCGGGTTCGCTAGAAGTAACAAGGCTGCCACAATTTCTCTTTCCTTTCCCGAAACCTGACAATTTGGTACGAAGACAGTGTCACTGAAAGGAATTGTTTCTGCCGAGTCAATCTTTACTAAACAGAAATCTTCCAATAATGACTATGCATTTTATTGCTGTGTCGCAATACATATAAATCATGACTAATTCACTACACAGTAATATTTATCGTCAGTTCTTTACCATATTTAAACCTATCATACTTGATATAAGTTTTAAAACTTTCGCGGCGACATGATTCAATACAGTCTTCTCGGGCGCGGCAGGTAGAAAAACACGGGACAGACGAGTTGTATGTTAAATCAGTTTTGCCTGAGGATGGGGACGGAGCTAGTCCCCGAAACGTTGTATTCAAACGAATTGACGCGGCTGTGCGCCCGAGAAGACTATATTCTATCATACTTGCTTTTCATAAGAGTATATCTCACGGTTGAAACCTTCAGCACTAACCTTAATGCAGGTGATTTGAAAGAAGGAATACAGCAAGGAGTATTTCCAAACTTCACAGAAATTTAAAGGCTGTACCACGGAATTTCATTATTCCATTTCGATACGTAATTTCACAGGAAACAAAAGACGTGGAATAGGTTTCACACTGAGAAGTAAAATTTTAATTCTCGCCTGTAGAGTCACTTTCTATGCATAAATAATTAGACTTGTCAGAATGCTTTAATTTTGTGTCTATATGAAATAATGCGTTAAATATAAATCATTCTATACATTATGCAATTTTGTACTTAGGAAATATATAGGCTCGCATACGGTAAACAAACACCTGCCTTTTACTGGGAACCAAAGCTTCATTACCTTTTCCGCACGAGTCCGCTGCTATTCCACTTGCATTCAGTACACATCCTGAGAGTCTTCTTGGTAAGTTATTGTTAGTATTAACATTTCGCCTGAACTTTTCGCAAGTGATCTCTTTCCTTCAGGCATTCTTACTGAGTTAGTACATAAAATTTCATACAGTCCAGTTGTGTTATATGTCTCATCCATATCTGAAATGTCACCATAATAATATCACAGAAACGAAAATTTATGAAACTCCTCATCATACAGTTTTCTTTAGCGTAATTTTGTTTCCTATCTCTTAGGTTCTCAGTGTTCTTTTCTCAAAATCAATTTGCTTTTCAATTTCATGACACTAATTAATGAAACACTGTGGTCAGATATTTAAAATTAAAAATTCCAATAGGACACACATGAATTTAAAGTTGTTAATGAAACTCTTTCGTTGTGTTTCAGAGTACCGTACAAAAGGCTATTGACCTTGTTCCATAATAGTATTTATGGAAATGCTGTAGTTAGGCATATAAAATTAGGTATGAAACTTCACACATACATCTAACTCTGTATGTGTGTTACGTAGTACAAGCATAGCTTTCAGAGAGTGTTTGTGAACATGTGGATGCAGTAATTGAGTTTCGACGGCTCTTGAATTCTGCCGTAAGTAATTAGGTCTACACGTAGTGTATTAAGAAGCTCCACACACCATGTCTTATATCATTGCTCTCAGAAACTTTACGAGACAAAATACCAGAGTAAGATGTAGAAGACGTACTGCAAACTAAGGAATACGGCATAAAAAATTCATTCATACTGTAGTCTCGCCTTGTGACAGGTCCGTATTCTCTTTCAAAGCGAGTTCTCCACACGGTGCGATCTAGTGCTTCCTCTTTCAATTTCCAGTATCTTCTCTTTTTCTTAAGGTCATCCAGTAGCTGCTTACGCCTTCCTCCTCGTCTTCCCGTCATTTCTATCCTTCCTTCTAACTTTCCTTCAATCACGTGTTTCAGAAGGCAGTTTCTACACAAGATGTGGCCAATCCAGTTAGCCTTTCTTCTTTTTATTGATGCAGGATATTCCTCTCCTCCTTGACTCTGTGTAATACTTCTTCATTTCTCACACGATCGGTCAAACTGATCTTCTCCATTCTCCTCCAGCACCACATCTTCAAAACTTTCTAGTTATTTCTGATCTGCTTTCCGAAGTGTCCACGTTTCAGCACCATACAAAGCTATGCTCCAAATGTAGCACTTTACTAGTTTCTTCTTTAAATTTAAGTCCAGTTTGCTGGTAAAAAGAGTCTTCTTCTTGTTGAATGCTGCTTTTGCCATTGGCAATTCCGGATTTAATTTCACGTGTACATCTTGCACATTTGTTATCATGCTACCCAAAAATAATTGAAATATTCCACATTCTCCAATTGTTTTTGATCTATCAGAATTTTTATTGGATATGGTTGCCTTGAGATTCTCATTACCTTAGTTTTTATCACATTTGTTTCCATTCCATAGCGTCTTCCAATTTCAATTAGTCTATTAATCATGCCCTGTAGCACAGTTTCTTCCTTAGCCAGTAGCACAAGTTCATCTGCGTATTTCACAGTGCGAATTACTTGTCCTCCTATTTTGAAGTCTCCAAACCCTTCAAGAGCTTCCATGGTAAGGTACTCGCTATATAAGTAGAACAGATTCGCGACAAGCAGCAACCTTGTCTAACTTCTCTTCCAGTCTTCACACTTCTTGTCTCCCCTTGGTCCAGTCGTACTTTTAACACTCTGTTCCATGTACAATTTGCTGATCAATCTTCTTTCGAGCCAGTCTATCCAATTCCCTTTAGGATCTGCATTAATTTGGTCCAGTTGACACGGTCAAATGCCTTCTGCCAGTCTATGAAGCAAGCACACAGTTCCTCAACTATGTCCAAGGTTCGTTCTGATATTATTCTCAGCATCCCAATTGCATCCCTAGTTCCTTTTCCTCTTCTAAATCCAAACTGATCTTCTCCAAGCGCATCCTCTGTCTTCCTTTCAATCCTTCTTCTAAGTATCCTCGCTACTATCTTTGCTGTATGCGCGATGATGCTGATTGTGCGATGGTCGCTGCATTTTGTAGCTTTTAGGCTTCTTCTTTAAGGCAATCAT
Source organism: Reticulitermes speratus (assembly GCA_021186555.1). Taxonomy (NCBI): domain Eukaryota; kingdom Metazoa; phylum Arthropoda; class Insecta; order Blattodea; family Rhinotermitidae; genus Reticulitermes; species Reticulitermes speratus. Next base: position 17,428,775 of record JAJKFL010000001.1, read on the forward strand.
TGTAACTTCAATGAAATCTCTGGGCCACTCTCCAGTTACATATATGCTGTCGATCAGCTGTGTCATTAGTTTGAGACCATCTTCTCCCAACAATTTGAGTAAATCCCCAGGTACATCATCATCTCCTGTAGCCTTCTTATCCCTCATCTCCTTGATAGCTTTTTCCACTTCACTTTGCAAAATATAAGGGCCTTTCTCATCTTCATCTACTTCAGCTTCAGGTTCGACTTCTAGGTGTTCTGGTCGATTAGCTCGATAGTAGAGCTCTGTAATATAATTCTCCCGAATTTGCAGTACTCGTCTGTGATCTATTATTATATTCCCTTGAGAGTCTTCGATGCCAATGTTTTGAATCGCATGGTTTTCTTTCAAACCTAGTTCCTTTTTCTTCATGTACATTAAATCATAACGTCTTGTTCTTTGAAATTCTATGATCTCTTCGCATATGCTCTCCAGATATTCCTTCTTGGCATTTTCCGTGGCTCTTTTCAATTCGTTCCTCAGTCTTCTGTAGTTCTTCCTTCCTTCTTCGTTGTTGACATTCTTTCATTTCCTTAGTTCATCCATTTTACTGATCATCTCCTGTGTAATCCATGGCTTTTTTGCTCTCCTCCCGACTTTTCCAACAAAATCACTCATAGTATCTAACACACATTTCTTGATGTCGTTCGCGTAAGAAATAAAGAAGAATAAATTAAGCTGTAAACATTACCATAAAATATAACACAAAACAGAGGAGTAGGAGAATCAAACAACAATAACTACTCTTAATACTACTAATACTACTAATTATTATTATTAATACTACTACCACCACTACTACGTCTACCACACTACTGCTACTACTATTATTATTAGTATTACTACTACTACTACCACTACCACTACCACTACACTACCACTACCACTACCACTACCACTACCACTACCACTACCACTACCACTACACACAACAACAACAACAACAACAACAACAACAACTACTACTACTAACTCAACTACTACTACTACTACTACTACTACTACTACCACTACCACTACCACTACCACTACCACTACCACTACCACTACCACTACCACTACTACTACACTACTACTACTACTACTACTACTACTACTATACTACTACTACTACTACTACTACTACTACTACTACTACTACACACCACCACCACCACCCCACCCCCCATAAGCAGATGTCAAGATCAGTTCCAGATATTCTGAACATCCAACTTTCTAAATTATAAAAAAAAAGAATAATAATTTAAATACTTTTTCTGCTATACAAGATACTGGGCTGATAAATACTGTTACCGGAGCAAATAATCTACATTACGTCGTCCCCAAACTTGACATAGTGAAAGTCAAACACTGTATTCGGCATCATAAATTATATTTGTGCAGAAACGCGCCCAATTACGACGCGATGTGACGTTTCACAGACTCACTGTTAAATATCCCCGTGACGACGACACGACATGTTGAAGTTCCACAGTCTGCTGTGCTTGGGATGTTACGAGACTGTACAAGTCACAGTTTGCAGGCTACGGCAAGTAGATATACCACGTCCGGCCACTTAGCTCTCTCCGTTCCTGTTGGCGTCTGGCTGCTATTTTACTGTTACGTTTTCATGCAGTATGAAGAGATCGACACCCACTGTTTGTTCGTTCCTAGCATGTGTTAATACAGCCCGTATACAAACACTTTCGCTTGGCAACCGTTTCGTACATCGCATTATCACTATGCGACTTCACGAATACAAGTGATATAACACTGGTCAGTGGGTATACCGTGGGTATATACATTCACAATTACTGTCATCATAAACACACCTTGCTTTGGTACGACTGGAGGTTCTCAGGGTGGTTGAATAAAAAATGCAGTCATCTTGGACGTGAGACCGCATGGTCTGGTAGAAATTCACCGATGTTTCAGAGGAACATACTGCCTCCATCTTCAAGGTAGTACAGAAGTCGTTGAATCTCTACCAACCATATGACGCCACACCTGAGAAACAGTATTCTTCAATTTATTTTGTACATGAGTGCAGTTAACGTGAAAAAAAATTTGGCGAAAAATTGCGTCTTTCGGTAGTACCATGAACGCATATTATAAACACGCAACTAGAAATATTTAAAGAACAGAAACAGTTACAACATTATAAAATTTGCTGAAATGTTATTATTAGTCTTATTTCTGTAAGTTACAGACTTCGTAAATAAAGTCCAATGAGTCAAGTTGTAAGTTCCTGAAGCAATAAAAAGTGAAGACTAATGCAGGTAGCCAAATAATTACCTACTTGTCTGGAAATCAAGGCGTCACTGACATAGTAACTTTGTTTTCTGAGCCACTGCAAAAAGTGTCACGTTTATATCCAATATACAAGAGCTCTTCAGTGATAACACCATCATACCAACGAACAGGTCACTTCCCTTAAGGTCTACCATGGATGTTTTCGTATATGCTCTGTATCTCAACGCCTAATTTCATGTTGGGTGCCCCGCCAATTTATCCTCTCCTTAAATCATCCTAAGGGAACTTGGTGTAACGCATAAACTATACAATTTCTTTCCGTGTAACTTTCTCCATGCTTCTCTTAAGTTGAAATTCAGTATTTTCCTCAGCATTTTGTTCTAAAACTACGTAAATGAAACACTCAAAGATAGTAATATTAATACTTTAATGCATAAAAACATATTAAACAATTTACTTCTTCATTCAAATGCTGAATATTTTCGCCTATTTGTATTGTAATGGGGACTTTATTCGATTTTATTGCTAGAATGATCTAAAGTTAGCAAGTATGTAACATATGATACATGCGTAAATACCTTAATGATAATTGTGTTTTAAGCTCCTTATGTGACAGTAATACTGGTAAAACTAATTATCTGTAATTATTACCTACACAGAATTGCTCTATTAAACTGTAGGTTTATTCTAGACCCTACAAGTGTAGGGTTGTACAATTCGACAAAAGCGCGAGATACGAGCCCAAAACTTTCCCTTATGACGACGTACGTGAATGTAATGCATCCGCCATAACTCGGGGCTTACGAGGGTCTTGTGTCTGCAAAATATCCGACGTCTACAAACTTCGTACATCTGCAATAAGTCTAGAAGCTTGATATGTTTATATTCTTTGATTTGGAATAAAGGTCAGTTTCTGAAGTTATTTCATCTGTCATTAAAATTGTTTTGAGGCCTTTACATCTGACATAAATGTGACATTTGTAAAGTTATGTCTACAACAAACCTTAACGTCTTCTGTGTGCACCCCATGAATTCATATGGGGGACTGGCAGTGTAGCTATGCTCATTTTTATCACCGACTCTAGATGGAGGTGTGTGGTCTGTTTCATGAATTTGCCACTTCACTCCCGGAAAGACTACCACTGGTACACATTGAATACGAGGGTGGGAAAACACGAGAGCAGATCTTGACTCTTTGAAGAAGCGAAAATCTACTGCCCATTACCGGCAATCGAACTACGATTCCTCGGTCAGTCAGTATACAGCATAGGCTATCCCGGCTCCTCTGCAACAAACACTGCGTTTGTAAAGTTTCTACTCCTGCAATAAACCTAACATGTGTTAAGTCCTTATGTCTGAAGTAAACCTGAAATTCTGAAGCCCTTAAGCTTAAATAAACCCGATATTTCTGAAGTCCTTACTTCTGAAATAGCGTTTTAAATCTGAATCCCTTACATATGAAACAGACATGATATTTCTGAAGTCTCTGCATCTGAAAAGAACCTGGTATTTCTGGCGTTATTATATTTGAAATTAACCTTTTATTTCTGAAGACCGTACTTCTTTAACAAATATTGTACTTATGAAGTAATTAACTCTTAAATAAGCCTTGTATTTTTGGAGTCCTTAGGTCTTAAACAAACCTTGTAGTTCTGAAGTTCTTACAACTGAAATAAACCCAGAGTTTATAAAGTCCTCATAGCTGAATTAAACCTAGCATTTATGTTGTTTTAGCCTACATCCGAAACAAACCCGGTGCTTGCAGGAGGGAGGGGGATAGATTACTGACTTCTGAAACAAACACGTTAGTTTAAGTTTCTGTACCGTAAATCAATGTGTCATTTTTGAACGTAAAGTGTCAGCCATAGATATACAGTTGAGGAAGAGGGGTAAGTGGGTCACTAGTCTCGCAATGTAGGACTGTACAGCATACTTCCCTGAAACCATACACGTTCAAAGTTCACGACAGCATAAGCTGCTTCTGGACCTAATGCTGCAGTAGAAAATGAGTTTCCTCAGCAGCCAAACAACATTCTACTGCAACATCTACACGCTTCACGCAATCCAAGCTTCGCTGTTTTAATCCTGGAATGCCTACACGTATTATACATCTGTCACTACGCACGTGAGGTGCTAGCAGTCCCAAGCGTTTTTTTTTTAATTTCCAGTGAGTAAATATATATACGTTTTTAACTTAATATTTCTGTCTCACTGGATCCCAACGCAAAGGAAATACAAGGAACTCAAAACAGCGAAACCATTATTAAACTATAATTTAATATGCAGTGTATACAGAAATTCAGTATTTGAAAGTTACATATAAATTTTGACATTTTGCACAGAGCTTGATACATTAGGCCAAAAATCTTCTTAAAAACAACCCGTCATTACAGCTGAGACAAAACATGACTCTTCGGAAATATAAAGGATATAAAATATTTAAACCTGTTTTTATATACTGGAAAGTATCATCAATATTACTGCGTGAGTGATATAATGCAGAACCCCGATCACATCCTATCTCTCTGAAAGAAGAAGCGAATAAAGCAACATATCTGCGGCTTTTCAATATTTCGCACCCTTGGGATTACACTGAAGTACAGCACACGGGCTTTTTAATTATTTAATAGTGCAAAATATAAGTAAAGGCTCTGGAGTACTTTAGAACCCTTCTACTAATTTAGGGTTAATAATTTATGTCCTCCCACCGAACATTAACCAGAAAGAGTAAAATGTAACTACTATCTTCTTAAAATGTACACTGATCACCACATGTACACGTGCAATTTGTAACTGTCTTAAATGCTGATGTCTACTTTTATTTTGGTAACCATTTTATTTGACCAGTCTGATTTTTTTTTGTTTTATCTTTATGGACATTGGACACCGAGCAGAAGTATGGCGTGGAAAAGGGACTATAAAAGTGGGGTACAGACTAACCGAGTCAGACTGTTCGCTAAGAATGCCAACCCTGACACAGTATTATTGATGGAAAGAAACGAAAACAAAGGAAAAGACAAGAAATTATGTAAATAGTTAAATCAGGGTAAAAGAAAAGCAACGTAAAATGCATGCAATACTAAGGAAATAAGAAAAATTGAAAAATTAAAAAGAGTAAAACTTTGATAGAAACATAATAGAACATTCTTTTTAGTGAACAAATATCAAACAAAAATGGAGGTAAGGAATACATTTCAAAACCCTAATTACTTTAAGAGGTTCACTAAGGAAGGGCTACCGAAGTGTAATGCCCAGATGCACAAATAAATACGACACAATCGGACATTTCTCAAACCGCTGTCAAATATCAGGTTTGTCTATGAACCATCACGTCAGCCGTAGACCTTGTTGACCTCTGCCGCGTGAGACAGCAGCCTGCTCTTCGGACATCAACACGTCATATGAAGTCAAACTAATCGGAATTTACAAAACCCTGTGAAATGAAACATGCGTCTCCACACTACAGTTTACGGGTTGCACATTCTCAGTCTGTTCAAAAATTTTTTTTCGACGTAACAATAAACTCAGTGTTAGTCTGGCTATAAACAGGTGCCATTAGCAGGTGAAATGTATTATACTATAAACAAAGGGTAATTAAATGCTACTGCAAGAACCAATACAAACGCCGGAACACTTACGAAACATTGTAAATAGAGACTAGATTAGTATCGACCGTAGCTTTGTCGTTTACGACTTTTTCCAGGTATAAATATTATTTTACGACCAAAAAGTATTTCAGAATTCCGGCTTCATATTCTAACCGGTTGTGAAAATCGTAACACATTTTCATGATTTTTAAAACTCTTCTCAGTCATACATATGATACAGAACAGTGAATTTCCTCTCGACTATTGCCACAGCATGTTGCCACAATTTCGGCCGTCACATTTCGTTTTATGTACTGTTTATTACTCATCCCACTCTGAAAATGTAATTTTAACAAAGAGCATTAGAAGCGTGACTCTAGAGAAAATACATTATAAATATGTTACATAAATCATTCGTTTTCGTAAAAATAGACTGTTAATGGAAGAACAGCTCCTGTGTATTGGTAGTTCAGATGCACTACACTCATCTGAAATCAGGAACAAAGAAAATTTAAGCCTTTCAGAGCTCAGTAATACGTAAAATATTAGGAAGATAGAGCGAAGAATTAAGAAATTAAACGAAAATATCGCCCATGCGGAGTTTTATAATTATTCTTTGTAGAATCTACCTTATCTAACACCTTACTTAATTAAATTAGTTTTTATACATAATTTAAATAAACATGTCCTTACAGTGTTAATCTAGAGCTTTTACACATAAACATGCTACGTACAATTCACTGAACTAGATTGTTTAATTTCCTGAAAAATGATTATGCATTAAATTCCATTGTCACTTGTCCAGTTCATCGTAAAACCAGGTTGAAAAATGTTGACAGGCATGCATTATAACAACAGCTACCAAGTGACAGTGTTTGAATAAAACACACAGTACCATATCCGTTTCGAGCTTCCTGTCCTTCCGTCTCAGTTCTGTAAAACTGCGAGTGCGACAGAACAACTTCACAGCCAGTAACCATGTCCACACCACAAACGGCGTCACCACTCATGAATGCAACCTGTGCCTAAATATTATGACTGCTACTTCCGTTGACGAAAAGGCAGTTTTACAAACGATACCGAAATAATCAAACTGCTTATTTATTATGTCACCCTTATGAATATACATTCACAGGGGCAATGTTCTATTACCAGCGTGGCGCAGTACAGTAACTCCAGGTAATACATGGAATAAAACTCAGAACAGCTACAGATTTAAACGAAATTAAAGGCTGAAAATACAAATCTCAAAACAGATGTTAAAACAACCCGAGTTTTCCACGACAGTTCTAAACTTATCAAGTTAATAAAAGTGTAAATAGATTCCACAAAGTTTAGCTTTACGAGTCTTCGGAACGGAAAAATGAGAGCTTGTATGGGCAAAAAACACACAAAGGTACATGGTGGTATTTTCAGCTGCAAACTATTGATGCTTGAAAACATTTGTTTCAACATTTTGAAGCCGTTGATCCCTCTCTCTACATATATCTCCCTCGAGAAAATCGACATTGCTCGTAAACCGCTAATAAAGCTGACTGAGACCTGCAATAAAAGGCTGCAAAATTTTTAGTAAATACGAGATCGCGTGTGGCTTTTCAATTGGGACTCAAAATTGAGTTTTAAACCGCTTTAACTTCTGTGCCGCTTTGAAGGAAGGAAATGCCATATTAAGTCGAGAAACTATTTCGTTTTCAAAATATTACGTTAGCTTTAGAGTTTGGCGTTTTAACTCCAACTACAACCAAATGGGAAATACTGTGTAATATTCTTAATAAATTGAAGAATAAGTGATATTTATATCGCTGCTCTACATGCGAGATACCAAATGATACATTTAAATGAACGCAACAGACAGGCACAGACCACTTTTTGTCCCATAAAATGCGCTGAATGTCGCGTAGCCTTCACAACGGGATGCGGAGTGAAGACCACTGGATTAATATTTGTTTGCATACAAGATAAGTCTAATTGTGGACATGTATTATCACAAGAGGTGACATAAAACAAAATGGTGACAGAAAGCTCCGAAGGTTGTTTCTGAATTTCCATTTGATCTAGTCACAAGAGAGTACAGTGCACAGTGCGAACTATATCGCTCATGAAACAGCAATTTGTCGTAACCCACATAATTCGTCAAACTGAGGTTCCCGCATTACTAGACAGTTAGGTTACAAACACACCTACTGTCGAAACGTTGTGTCCACCAAAAAAAATTGCTTCTCCTTATATTTTCTTAAAAACATAACACGCTTAAGTGTTGGTCTATTAAGAATCTGTCAAGTTTTTTCTGTTTCCTGTAAAACTGTGTATCGGTGGGTTACGACATATTGCTCTTTCATGAGCGATATATCACAAAGACCTTGCTTCTTTTCCTGACAAAATCCAATCACACAGAAATTAACACATTGGAACTTACAACAACACTTAGCACGCTTGTCAGTCCAAAGATAGAGAATCAAAAATCTGGTGACCCCTGCCGATAAAAGTTAGTCTTAATTCATCGGCACACTTTTACCTCAGCACCTTAAGCGAACACGGCATGATGTGAATGGAACAAATGCATATGGCGAGATCATATGTCTCTCTGTTTATCCATCTATATGTTTCAGTTCTATAACCGCCAGATATATTTTCATTAACTTTTTATAAAACTTATAACACTGTAACCCACCCCAAATTCCTACGTCCTATTTTGAGGTTGTTCATTCCGTGCATTGTTCCAATGAAGTATAGTCAATTTACCAAGCCAACTAAACGCACACAACTATTCACATACGAATATTACATATGTCACACTGTCACCTTACAAGTCGAGGTAAAACCGTAACATTGTCCTATGCAGCATAAAAAAACTCAACGCTAGTTTCAAGTCACTTCCTTCTAGACAAGTTGTTGCAGCTGTGAGTACTAGTTTTGCCAGCTCTAGAAGTTAACTGTCGCAAGAGCTTAAGGTGATGTCTCTAATGCCTGAGCTGATTCGGTAACAATCCGGATTAACGACTTCAGTCGAAAGGATACTAACGGTTTTGGCAAGTTAGTTATTATGTAAAGAGAAAGACAAAGCCGATAAGAAAGGAAGAAAGAAGGGACAAAGAAAAGGAATGAGAAAAAGCGTGGGCTTAAATTGTACTGTATAACAAGAAATTCCAGAATTCATTAAAGTAAATTTATTGTGGTTTCTCTCTCCTTTAACCCTCCACATATTTTATCAATGTTGGAATACCTGTTCAGTGCTTCTGCATATCTGTTTCTTTTGTGTTCTATAAAATTACGCGAATTTCAAGAACAGAGGAGAACACTCTCCATTAATGATAATATACTGTACTTTTCTTTAGTAATTACGTTTGATGTTGAGAAATGCGAGTTTTAGGATTTCGTCCTTGCGTAATTTTAAATTTAAAGCAAACACACCCTCATGGAACTGCCCAAATATTGCGACAGATTACCTCATTTTCATTAATCCTGCCTCCTGGATGGAATACATTTTCGGCGAATTTTAATTCAGTGTATTTCCAATTAAATCCCTAATATAATGCAGGCCCATTAATAGCAGATGCCACTGACACAAAATAAATGTCTCGATTATAAGAGAAAATGGCAAACACCTTTGCCAACAAACACTTATTCAAGCCTGTGCCAAAAGTGCCCACTGAACGCAAAGTGACACAGCTTATCTTAGAAAACCATCTGTATGCATGTTCGATTCTGGAAAGCAGAATGACCATGGCGGTAAAAGCAAGCTGGTAAACCAAGTTAATCTGCCTAAAACAAGGAATGTATTTCTTGTAAAAAAAACTCACTTTTGAACCTTATGTTGCAGGTTTAATACGCGAAAGACGCATTCCACTTAACTATATGACCCAGCAGACGGAAAACCATTGCCAAAATCTGTAGGGTGCCTTAAAGGTTTTATAATAAACGTAGCTGTTTTTCGATTATGTCTTAATATTGACTTAGAAATCCCTTGTGGATTTCCTGCAAGTCTGAGGTAAGTAGGAGTCCCCAACATATTACAGCAATTTTATAATAGGCTGTTCAAGAATATAATCGCCGCTGTTTCTACTAAGAACCATGCGATACAAAGACAATCTGTGGGCAAAGTGCACAGCCGTAAGCGGTTAGACAAACATCCACGTAGTTAATACTCTCATAATAAGCACAGGCTGACAGGTAAAGTAAACCCATTCTCTATGCCTAGTTACGATGCCAAAAAGTGAGGATCCTATGGCTGAATCCCACCAATATCAGATCTTTCTGCTGGACATGAGCATGAGTTTCTTTCATCTATGCTTTGTGATCGTCTTCTAACCCTACTAAGGTTTCTATGATCCACAAATATGCCCCCGTCTTACACGTCTTTTCCACCCACTAGGCTTTCTAGAAAATGTTCAGCCCATTTGCTGTTTCCAATACGAGTGCCACATATCGTAAATAGTTTATGCTTCTTTAAAATAACCGGCCCAAAAATGATTAAACACTTGGCAAGGTAACTGTCGACCTTCTACTGTTAGTTCATTCTTATGACGCCCAATTATTTTTAGACTGGTGGTGCTACTCTATGATTTACACGTAAGGACAAAACGAATTATGTAGACACAAAGGCATCATGCAGAATGTTCCTCCACATCTACCACATCCCCAAATTGGCCAGGAATACGTGCACTTTCCAAGTTAAAGGAATGTCAGTGCACACACAAACAAAATTCCCGAGTCGTATTGCACCCTCTTTTCTTTAAATTCTGAAAGGCAGACGTCATACAATGGACTTGCCACTTACAGCTAATAGACCTACGCCGTACCTCCGTACAAAACAAAGCCCGTCTTCGTTATTACTTTTACCCAAGCTGCTGAGTGAAAAAAGATAAAAGATAAATTAAAACACGAAAATGGTACTAATATGTGCGGAGAGGCCCTTATACCTAATATAGATCTATCGATGGCCTCCAAGTGAATTTTACAGAAATATTTCTCTCTCTTCCCGTTTCCTCTTTTCTTAGACATCACTTAGCAGAGATTGGTTTATATAAAATGTATAATGGAAAAAATCTTCCTAACAAAAGGTCCCAGACATACGCCTTTAGAAATGGTATTGAAAGAAGTGTGCGTGTGTTAAAATCAGAAGCTGGAAGAAACATGAAAAAGAAAGAAGAAAATTAAAGTTTTTTTTGCAATTTTCCCTAAATAAATCAGTAAAGGATATATAACAAGTAAGATTTAGGGTCATCATATCTCCATCTGCTATTCAATTTACATATTTTCTTCTCTCTTAGGCATTCCAAGGTTCACTACAAATCCATCGAATCATTCTTGAATAGCAGGCACAGGAAGAGGAACAAGGGACTAAGTGCTATTGGGTACGACAAATTATATCGAAGAGTAACAGCACATCATTCATGCTGTTTTCAATTCCATTGTCGAATGTGCTGAAGACAAAGGAATGTCGCCTAAGCTTGGTGCAATTTACCTCCTGTCCCACGGATATCGGTCAAGTCGCCATTACTCCTACTCAGTATTTTGGAAATGTCGGTTTCTAATCTAGGTCCGGAGATCGGTAATCCTAGCCAGGCCCCTTACTGGCTTTCCTCAGTTCCTGCAGGCAAATGCCGGAATACTAGCTCAAAAGAGGACAAGACTATTCCCTTTCACTTTATTTCAAAATCGCCATTCACTAATAATCCCAAACTTCGAGATACTTACAGCATTGTTAAACAAACCTAAATGTTAATGAAAAAGTAACAAACTAAATAAAAATGCCTTTATTAAAACACAACTTGTCGTTCCTGAAATCTACTTTCCTCCGTCCTGATACAGCCTAATACCTACATAGGTCTCCAAGTCAAAATAAACCTACATATCTACGTAGACTGATCCTTAGAGTGGTAATATACCCGACGGGACTCCGCACACTAGCTTCAAATATCCATTGTAATTCTCATACGTTATAACACTTCGTCATTTTAACCTGACATTCTTCTTTGTTTCCACAGCCTTCCTTGTGTACAGTATGCCCCTAGCTTCTGTAGTCATCAGACACAGTACTTCTTGGGAAACTTACAGGTTCTCATGTAATCAATAAATCCCCCGCATTTTATAAAACTAGAGGGTTCAATTCCGTGTTCAAATAGCCCAAAACTCCATCCCATTTCTTTAAATCAATCTTAATATTATCCTCTTATCTATGATTATACCCTCCAAGCGGCCTGGATAACTGCTCTCTTTCCTCGAAAACATTTTCTTAGTGACATCATTTTTTCCTCAGTCGGGTAGTGCACATTCAAAACAATATCACACCAACCACTACTTGGTAAAAATATGGCATGCTGTACCTAACAAACTCTACTCATTTAACTACAGATATGATCCCTTACCTACGAAAAACTATCCATAATTTATGACAGAAAGCATGAAATAATCTACTGGCTCAGTGCCGCTATTGTCCTGTCTCACTTTCTGTACTCCAGCTTAATCCATCCCACGCTTTGTTAATTCTGTTGTACCCGTTTTAGGGATCTTTGCCTAAGGAGACTTCTAACACTGCACGTTCCAAACTTAATTTGCATCTTCCGTTGCATAGGCCGTTAAAAATACATAAATTTTACAAATCACAAAATTTACTCTGAAAATAAATATCAAAGAACCACAATGCTCCAGACTGAAGAGGATTAAACTTGTAAAATTTGTACCTGCGCGAGAAAAAAACATTCACATAACCTTCATGTTTGAATTGTAACTCTACAGCGAATATAGTAATTAAGCACATCATGTTTTTTCTGGTACGAGATCCAATCCTAGTACAAACTGTTACGTGAAGGAACACCAAGTACATTTAATATAAAGAAAATGGCAAGAGTTCTTGCTAACACACATCGGTAATTTAGTAACAGGCGATTCTACTGTCACATACGCGATACAGTACAAGCATGTGTAGTTACTAGTCTGTCCAAATTCGTGTGAATGTATCAGACTTTCATTCCACATTTCGGTGCCAGTCTGTTTCATCCAAAATTCCTACAAGTGGGCCCCAAATCCACAGACATAATAAAATGGCACCTTGATTTCAGGCTTACGCCGCGATTTTGATGAGATCTGCGCTCTTCTGGGATATTACGCGGCGTCGTGTGGTAATTATTTACCGACGTTTCGGGACTACGTATCGTTCTCATCTTCACGGGCCAAGAGTCGGACTCTTGGCCCGTGAAGATGGGACCGATACGTTGTCCCGAAACGTCGGTAAATAATTACCACACGACGCCGCGTAACATCCCAAAAGAGCGCAGATCTCAAAATGGCACCTGATTATCGTCGTCGCTTTTGCACCCAACTGACGATACCAGCTCACATACTAATAGCTCGAGCTAGTCTTAGTAGCGGTTCTAAATTATCCAGAAGTTCTAAGATATACGAACATGAGCCAGCACAGGAAGTTGGCCGTCCACTTCACGAGAAATTAACAGTGTGAAGAAGGAAACAACATGAAAAAAAAATACAGGATGGGGCAGAGTCAATTCATCATTTTGATTTACGCAGTACTCGGGCTGCCCGGAGACAGCATGGCGAATAATTTCGCTATGGGTTCAACTAGGAACGCCATTTAATAAAAACATGGATCTGAGGTCGGCTGTCCACCGCGCATCCGCCGTAGAGACTTTTCCAAAAATATCGACGTTTATGGTGACATTTCTTGGCCAGCCAGTTCGCCCGATCTTGATGGTGCTGTTTGAAAAGAAGAGGTCTCAGAAGCGTTCGGCAGACTTACAGAATCTCAAACTAAGAATTTCTGAAGAAAGAAATGAAATATGACCTGTCATGGTAAGTGTTATAAACCGAGTTAATCAGTGCTTCAACCCTAATGGACGATATCTGACGGGTGTTGTTTATAAGAGTAACTTTGTTGTAAAGTTCCTCAATGATGGCAAACATTTGTCTTCCAATTCACATTACTAATTAACTAACAAACTAACCCCATGGAGCAGAGTCCTTCTTGAGAAGCTAACAGGTCGTCAGATAGTCAAGAAATTCCCCGCGTTTTATGGAACCCGAAGGTGCATTACCGCATTAACAAGAGCCCGCCACCTGTCTCTATCCTGAGCCATATCAATCCAGTCTATGCCCCCCCATCCCACTTCTTGAAGATCCATTTTAATATTATCCTCCAATCTACGCCTGGGTCTTCCAAGTGGTCTCCTTCCCTCAGGTCTCCCCACCAAAATCCTGTATGCACCTCTCCCCACACCCATACGTGCTACATGCCCCGCCCACCTAATTATTCTTTATTTTATCACCCGAAAAATATTTCGTAATGAGTACAGATCATTAAGTTCCTCGTTATGTAGTGTTTTCCACTCCCCTGTTACCTCGTCCTCTTAGGCCCAAATATCCTCCTCAGCACCCTATTCTCGAACACCATCAGCCTATGTTCCTCCCTCAGTGTGAGAGGCAAAATTATAGTTCTGTATACCTTAATCTTTGTATTTTTGGATAGCAAACTGGAAGTCAGAAGATCCTGCATCGAATGATAGATAACAAGCGTTCCCCGACTTCAATCTGCTCTTAATTTCTTCCTGATTGGAATTTCGGTTTGTTAGGGTTGTTCCCAAATATTTGAACTGTTCCACCCTTTCAAAATATTTATTATCTACCTTTATGTTGTGATTTTGTCCCGAATTCACATTACTTTGAAAAAGTTTTATATAAACTGCTGTCGACTAGCATATCTTTAACAACGAAACCTGTCCCTCCTGTGTTATGAACATACCCCAGGCATAACAGTTCGGAAGCATTCACTCACTACATTTAGGTCCACTTAAAAATCGTAACATTTAACGTAGTGTAATGTGTTTTTGACATCAGCAATTTGTGTCTTCATTCTAAAACTTCTGTTCCAAATATGTTTTGCTCCTCTACTAAATAGTCAATAAACACTAACGATTTACCCTAATAAGCGCAAAAATCTACGTAGGTCCTCATTATGTTTTTTTATCCAATTTTAACCGACAATTTAGTAAGTCCCCTATATACAATTTCAAGGGAATCTTTTCATTTATCCTGTAGTTATTGTACGTGGATATTTGGAAGGACAGACAGACATGGCAAGGCTAATAGGGGTAGTTGTAAATCTTATCGTTTTGAACGTGCCATGAAAAACTACCACACGAGTATATCGATGTTACTGCTAGTACTGCTAACGCTGCTGCTGCTATTTCAACTACTTTTATTATCACTGCTAGTTATTACTATCACTGTTACTAGACAGTGATTATTTGTTTAGTTAAAGTCAGTCAGCAGTAATATAATATGATTCCATTTTATACGATACCTCTCTTTCATCTCTCTGTTTGGGTCCCTATATCACGAAGATTCAATTTACTGTTTCCTGAGTTTATATAAAACTAATCTAAAGTGACGGGCATTGCTGTCACCTTCAAGCTGCTGTGGTTTCCACCTACAGGCAATCAACATGGCCACCACTTCATTTTATCTGTTTCATGCACTATTTCTCATGCGCGATTGCAGCAATGTAAATTGAAATTCGGGTCCATCAATAATTCCGAATCTCCCTAGGTAAATCACCAATTTCAAACGTAATAGTGAAGCTTTGATAACCCCTCTAATGAAAACTGAAACACACGGGACCTCTCCTCCATTTTACTATAAGTGTCACAATACAACGGACTTATCAGAGAAAAACTTTCCTAGAAGTAAAAAAAAAAAGTAAATTTCCTTAGGGGTTAACCTCTACTAATGGAATGAAGAATCAGGAAAAGCTAAGGTCTTCACTATATGTAAAGGTTAAGTTATAACGTATTTCATACTTGGTAACTGGATTTGATTTACGTCCTAGAAGTTAGCAGTCTTACGTGGCACTTCGCGTGTCTTCCCCGATTCCGGCGGAATATCTGCCACACTTCAGTTGGTTAATCATTGCCTTATTTTCAATGAAAATTTCTGAGTCACGTGAGTTGAATCTCAACCCTTTCGGAGTTACGTAGTCATGATCAGCTATGTTGTGCCAGAACGCACGTACCTACGAGACTAGCTGGAGACCTGACCTACTGCTACGCAAAAACGAGCCCGTCCTTAAAAGCCACGTGTTGCTTTTCGTATGCTTACTTAGTTTTTTCAGTATGACAGCAGCACAGTATAAAAGCAAAGATCCTAATTTTCGTCCCACAATAAACAGAGAACCAGTATTAGAACATAAAGTTTTTCGGAGCTGTATTAATTTGGATAAGGTAATGCGAGCATATCAGATTTGCATAGGAATAAATATCCAGTCCAGGCTAATTATTAATCCTATACGGTATAGATATACTCAGAAATGTAAGGGCACTGATGTTATCTTCCACCAACTTCCTATTTAGTTATATAACAAAACTACATTTTCGGAAATGGTTTCTGTTTCCATTGCCTGGCGCGCTGCTACGATAATACCTTCTCAACTGCATTTGTAAGCAGTAAAACAACTTCATATCTCTCGTGTACCTGACAAATTTATTTCGCTGTGTATGTTAATAAATCATCTTTTCGGGGATCAGCGATTGATATGATATGGCATTTTAAAACTGCCATAAAAATACGGCGTGATGCCGTTGTGTCATGTACGAAGTGAAATTTGAAATAAAATTTGGATGTCAAGGAAACTGAAAATAAAACCCCATTAGTCCACAACAGTTCGGTCTGTATGGCCCGTGTTCTAATAACAGTACAACCTGCAAAATGTCCATATCGTCGACTTGTGTCCACTACATACCATGGATTCTTTCCCCACGACGGCTGGACCTTGAACTTCAACTCTCGGGCAAGCGTCCTGCTTTGTAGCTGCATGGTCGACCCATATAAAATACCTAGTCAAGCGAGTCCCACTCGAGATCCTATTTCATTCGCGTCTTAGTACCTCGAGACCACCACCCAGAGTTTACGATGTCATACACAAATCAATTATTAATGCAAGTAGTAAAATATTTATGGTATATCAAGTACATTAGTTACTTAACAATTTTCTTTTAATTACGGATTACTGGGACTCCGGTCTGTGGCCGGTAAGGGATTAAAAATAATTACCTTCCCTGACCTACTGTGTGCGCGTGCGTGTATGTTGGTGTACAGTCGTGTCAGTACAGACAGCTGCATGGGCTTTTCCTCCCATCTAGGGAGAAGATCAATGCTTAGTGGAGCTCTGCCTCTATGCCTTTAATGCATAGCATTTTAGCATAAAGTAACCCTCAGTTTATCTCTCTTTATTGTGCAATGTACCGAAGAGTACTCATGCCAAATTTACGATCCAATAATTTAAAGAAAAAAAATTTCACAGTCGAGATATCATGGCACTCTGGCTCCAACTAACGTGTGAGAAAAGAGTTACACTACCTGTCAATCTACTTTACTTCTCTAAGTATTTAGTCATTTAGAACACATACAGGCATTACATTTGTATTTTGAAATTAATCTTACAGTTTGATGAAGGATTGTAGAATTATAGCCTTGAGAAATGCTATAAATTTCTTTCGAAAAACATGGACTCTGCAAACGTCGACGCGGCACACTTTACACTGCCGTTTATTCCTGCTAGCTTCTGTTCACGTTCATAACTATTTGTTACATATAAGTAAGCATCTAACATATATAACAGCAGAATGGCAAGCTTTAACTGTTTACACACACACACATACAACATGAATGTGTTTTGTGTGTGGGTAAACAGAAATTCTTCTTGACTTTCATCATTCATCGCACATAGCACAGCACAATTTGTTTTACTAGTGCATATTTCAAAATATTAATAAATAATAAGTCTGTAAACGCTTTCGGCGCAGAGTGTTGAGCGTAAAAGCACTGTGGTTATGATAATGGCTCACTTTAGTGACTGGCGTACCAAACCACACACTACATTCACATGGGAACCCTGCATCGATTTCCCTTAAATGTTGTGATTAGTGGCGTTAACTTAAATGCCAGGCAAATTTTGGGGGAGAGAAAATTACCAGTATGTCAGCATTAACAAGGGAAGTACAGAATTCTGTTAACCAGACATAATTTCAATGCTTGTTTCAAACATAACCGAAGCATTATGCTAGGGTACATCCACGGCAGCCGACACAAAAAGCACGCGATTAAATGGAGAAACTCTCTTTGCATATATATAAGTCCGGAGAAATGCACTTGGATTCAATTTGTTTATTTTATTATTACACATTATTTTCCGCTACATGTTTCGGCTTATTGGGCCATCACCAGGTGGTGTTCAGTTCGACTGACCATGAGCAGAACAGACCAAATGTTGTAATGAGAAGCTCCACATGCTGCACCCGTTATTTCACCGTATACTACTTTCGTGATCAAATGAAAGGAAATAGGACTGGCAGGGAATGTAGTATGCATGAGCTGGATCATAAATGTCAGTCGGAAAACCTGAAGGAAAGGACGACCTGATAATTGTAGGGGTGATTTCGATGACGATACTGAGATGAAATTTGAAGGAGAAGGTGTGTGTGTGTGTGGCTTGTGTGTCTGCCTGTAGCAGTCATAACATCAGAAAATAAAATAGAAGCTTACAATTTGGCAGCATTTTCAGAATTACTATAAGCTGCACCGTGCAAAATATACACGAAATCGGAATAAGTGTCGTTCTTTCGGCACTGCAGCGTCATGCATTGCCAATCACATCAGGCTCTCGCTTTTGAAATTTTCAAATTCATGGCATGAATATTCAGTGACATTGTGACTTCATAATATCCTTAGTATCCTTATATAATGCAGCTATAATACAGCTACTGGTCCTTCTCTTTTTCCATGTAATAAAAGAAGCTGTCTGTGTGTCTACCTATGGCAGCCGTAATTTATCATAAAGATAGAAGCTTGAAAATTTGAATGTAGTTTTACAATTGTCATAAAATGCAGCGCAACAAAGATAATCCCAACAGGGTAGCTATTGTAGAGTTTCGCTTTCCCGACATCTATGAATCTCTCAAAGTTTCAAAATTTCCCTTTGAAATTTCACAAGCTGTACTAGCATTTAATAAAACTGAACAATATAAATTTTATTCCCCGTGATATTTATGTTAAAAACGCGATAATCTAAATTTGTCTTCTTTCGCTTATTTCACGTTGTTTAAATCGGCGTTTAAGCTAACGATTCTAGTATCCAGGGATATGAGGACGTATCGATTGGTTAATATTTACCGACATATCAGATAGCTTGCTGCTCCTTCTTAACGGTCCGAGCTACACTCTGAGAATGGAGGTAACAAACCCCTCGCGTCCGTAACAATCAGCAATTCCATGCAACGTCCCACCCCAGAAAAATCGATTCTTCATCAGAACCATTTTCACAACCTCAAATATGCAACGCTTATGTTAATATATGTTACAATATGCTGCAGGTCCTTGGTACGTGTCCTGGATGAATACATGTCTATTTTAAACTGGCAGCTTTGGTCTTCTATCCACCAACTTTTGTAAGATTTCCAACACTTTGTGTAATTTACTTCGGTTTTCTCTTTGTGGTCGCCTGAACCGTGATGTAAATAGTTCTGCTGCACTACGGAATACGGATACTAAAATGGTACCCTACCGTTACCTGTTTCCGTATCGGAATGTGTATTTTATTTGTCCCCTAGCACAACACATAAATAACAAACCGGCACTAAAATTTTCCTGACATCTATCACAGTATACTACCCTTCAGTTCTGCAGAGAAGGGAAAAGAGAGGTAATATTAAGCGTAATTTTCAAACGGGTACTGGGCGATTTGCAATTACTAGTTACTCTTTCTCTTCATTTATTGCGTATGTAACCGTTTTCTTGCGGACATAAATCTAGTTATCCACCCTAACGGCAACATTTAAGTCACTTAGGTTGCAAATCGTGTACTTGGAACCTGGAGACGGTAGGAAAGAAATTACTGACTCGGCCCTAATTCAGGTTCTGGACATGACAAGTATGTATGACGCATTTTTGTAAAACTGCCTCATTAAAATTATGTTTTTGGTTTCGATTTTGCATACTGCATTGATTTTGACCAATTTTCCCTCCTAGCCAATAACCCTTTTTCCACTCTTGAATCATAAGTTATCTAAACTACATATAGAGTGGAGTACTGAAAAGTTGGAAACAGTTTTGAACAGTCAGCAATAAACTCAGTTAAGGCCTATATATCACTACTTCTGCTTTTAGCAGACCCCACTACTTTGCAGAAAAATTACATTTTCTGCAGTGTGTGTGCTGATCGCCATAACGAAATGTTTTTAAAATAAACGTCTTAATTCTTAATTAGGTCTACACTTTATACGCATAAATACTTTGCAGAACGAAACGTTTTACAGATTTTAGATTTGAGATCAATTTAATCTTTATGCAAAGTGGAAATTGTACTCGACCGACAAAACCAAACTTTAGTTCGCTGGACACATTCTTCGTATCTATCTCCAAACAATAAAAATAATCAAAAGCTGTTACAGAACTTCTGAAGATAAAACATGCGTAGAAGCAGAGGGATACGACCTTCCTATCATGCACTCACTCTATACACTTTGTGCCAGTAACATAAAGCGTGGAAATATAGCACTACAAATCCAAAAGAACAAACTAGCTCTAGAGCACTAAGTTTTGTTTGAACTGCTACGAGTTCTTCCGGAACTGCAGCCCCAATGCATGTAGTGAATGCATTCGTAACTTTATTTATAACCGCCACAGACATATAACTCAGGTTGAGTTTCAAACCCAGACGACGAAGAGGTGGAATAAGAAATTTAATATGCAGTATAGCTCATAATATATGGGAAACGGGGGCCAATGTGCATTGAACGAAAGTGCGTTATAATGTAGTGCTCTGATACGTGAAGAGAAGGAAATCGCATTAATAATTCAACCACCAAACACAATTTTGTAACATACTTCTTTGCCAACCGCTACGCTCCTAGTATATAATCTGTAAGTGCAGTACATGCTTTATGCATCGATAAAATATGTTTCAAATGTCGACCGAAAGTAAAATGTTGTACGAAAATTAAATCACAATATAAGCAATGTTAGCGATGGAAATTTATAAAGAATGTATAAAATAAGAGGATCACGTACTTTTCAAATGGAATATTTCACGGTATTATTGCAAGAACGCCTGTCGCGAGGCAGACAATGTTTTATACATACGTGAAAGGTTAAAACCTTTCATTGTAACAGATTTCCACGAATTACATACACAAACATGAAGGAATGACATTCGTATTTGGGAGTTCCGAGTTCATGTCTCGGTCCATAATCCGCCTATTGTGACAGATATTTTGTGGTTTCCATCAGTACATCGGAATGGCCGACTTACGTCAAATTAAACCAAGACCACATCCTACCATCTACTCTCCAGTTCAGCACCCATTAGTCATTACATCATTTAATATTACACTTTTATGTGACTTGTGGCAATGCTACGCATATGCACGCATTTCCTTCTCTTTCGAACGGTGTTACAGTCTTATACGTATCCCTTGTATGAAATTAATGGTAGTTGTCTCAGTATTTTCAATTATCAGGGACACGGTTACTTATGAGCACATTTAAAACTGTAAGTTATTAGGTTTACCATTGCGTTAAAGATTCATACTTATGTGTCTGTGACATCGTGCAGTCTGGTATTTAGACATCAACGTTTTAGTTGACATTGTGTCCTCTTTATTCAGGGTAAATGTTACTTCAGCAGCTATATACCAGAAAGCATTGTGTCATAAGACAGTCGATTGTTTCATGGTAATTTTCAGACAATAATACGATTTCACATATTGTGTGATACATGAAATCTTTCTTCATACAATATAATAAAATCTGATCATACTTTACTTTCGGGCTGCCTAACATTCCGTTGTTACATCGCAGTGAGGGAACACTAAATTAAATCAATCCCTCAAATTGCAAGACAGACCTGCAAAAATAATTATAATGAAAACGTTTTTGGTAGTTGCAGAGAATAATTACGCGGATGAATACAAACTCCGCACTACAATCTGATTTTATGAAGCATAATATGCCAAAATATTTCTTACTCCAAAAAAAATTTTACACTGGCTTACACTCACTGACGCTAGTTGGTGGACATAAATTGATACCTGCAGCCCGGTGTTTAAACTTGCTTCAAGAATAACACACGTAATATGAGCTTGCTGGCTATTTCTCTGCTTTAGATAAATCTCGTCATAAGTCACATTTATTAAACAGTCTACTGTGGGACGTATGTACAATATTACATACAAAGTTTTGAAGGTTTTATCTGATTCTTTTATATTCTCAGAAAAATTTGCATAATTCTAAATTCATAAATTACCTTTTTAAACTCCAACGTGTTGGCTGGCGTAGACCACGGTTCATTAATTTTATTAATACAAACAAAGTAAACAAAAAGCATTAACCGATGTTTTTATATCTCAAACTTCACCTGAGGCTTCTCGAAAATGTTTCGGCCTGTCAACAATCATCGGCGAGATACTTATATCACATTTTGTAGGTAGCGGTAAACGTTTTACAATTTATTTACAACGTGTATACAGATAATAACATTTAAGTTAAAACGCATCGAAATAAAACCTGTGTTAATATGAAACTCAAATTTTGTTAGCATGAATTATAATCACATTAGATGTTTATTTTTATCATTCATCTCTCTATGATATTTACTGATTTATGTACTCGTATATAGTATTATATATATGGCTGTATTATGGTGATCGATACTTAATCCAATATCTGGTTAAATATAGGGAATAGCTTTTATTAAGACAACGATATGTAGAAAGCTACGGTGGTCCCGGACATGTGGTTACAATGGAACACACAAGAAATGCTAACAAAATTTGGTAGCGAAGCCCCTTGAAAACTTACAATTTTAAACACCGAGAACGAGATCTGAAGATTGTTACAGGTCCTTGAGAAGGTATCATAGACGGAGAGGAAGTGAATGGTTCTGACTAGGGGTCTTGCTCAATAGTGGGCTTCCGTATTAGCAGAGCTTAGAATCTCTGCTTTCTGTTACCACTGTGTTACGTCACATGGTCGTAGTATATACATATTCCCCACATTCTGATCTTATATCACAGAGAGTTATAACTCAGAAATACGGCCACATTCTAACGTATTCTACAATAATTTATCCTGTAAAGTGGTATGATTAAGTGTTCTATCTGACAGTCTTAAGAGACATCTTGCAGGATCCTTGTCCGGACGCCAGTCGCCAGATTTCCCAAGACAGTGATTCATTTCTCCACAGTGCAGCTTGGCAAAAACAGAGTCCCTCGGAATGTTGTGACTTACAGCGACAGAACCCTGGAATACGACTTTCTTCCCAGCAGATAAAAAGAAATCGTCACAGCAACCAAAATATTAAGATCATAACCTTCGTCCTCGTAACATTTTCACATAGCAAAACATTTCATTTTAAATTCTTAAAAGACCCGTGAGAAATTCTCTGAAAATAACACATGCAGCCCCGCAAAGCTTCCCAGGAGGCATAAAGGAGGAATCAAGATTATAGTGGCATAGACGATGAAATCTCAACGCGAATTATTTATGTAAAAACTCTTTCGTAAACTTTGAAAAAAAAAAGACGGTGACTTTAGACAATCTATACGTAAAACAGTTGCTTTTCACATGCATATTAAATATATGTAAGCAAAATAAATTAGAGGTATCCCTCGTAGCTTCTATTCGAAGTGTCTTGAATTGCATTTTCTTTGATAAACTTCCAGCGCATGCTCTTAAAGACGACACGTTGCCTTTTTCGGGAGAAAACTCGCCAAAAATATTCACATTCCTCAATGCACTGATTCTCAACGTATTCTGCTACGGAGACCAATAAAACGTTAGCTAGATTTCTGAAGAATCATATGGCATATTTCGCACGTTAAAACACAAATATATCCTACAATCCTTTAAGCCTTCTGAACATAAGTGGTGACTACACTGTACCAGCTGCACTTATCCTCAAAATGAAGGCCGACTCTTCATTGAACACTATGTCTACGTACTTATTATAATAGTGATGTGTTGTGTCTGCGGAGGGAAAAGAAATCCTTTTAATAAAATTCCAAAGAATTTTAATGATATTTAAAAAGTTAAACCTGTGCGGTTCCTATACATTCGCCACCAAATTTAGCATTCACAAATTCTGCACTTCGAATGCTAAGTGTAGTTATATGGAGGCCGTGCCATGGCTCATGCGATTAGTCGCCGGTCTCTCACCGCGGAGGCCCGAGTTCGATCCCGGTTCGGTCCATTGGGATTTGTGGTGGACAAAGTGGCACTGGGAAAGGTTTTTCTCCGAGTACTTCGGTTTTCCCCTGTCAATTTCATTCCACTGATGCTTCATTAAATGGAAAGCAGAAAAAACTTCATCTTCATCACAGGGTTGCACAATAAGCATTCAAGGCTGTGGTACGTCCGTAGCATCTGCTACGGGGTCCTTAAATTTAAAAAAGTGACGTATTTTATGACAAAATAAAGATCTTATAAAGTAAATTAAATTTGTTCTTTGAAAACAACAAAGTATCACCGCCGCCTAAAAGAGGTCAGACTAAAAAGAATGGAAGAAAACCACGAAGACATATGGCGGAGGTGGAGATTCCTCTCTACGCGTTCTTAAACTCTGTACTGGATGGAGGTAAGAAAAGAGCCATTATTATTTCCGCAAACAGCAATAACGGAGTGACCTGAATAATAGAGACAGCGTGTACTGCTGTTAAACCCATGCAGAGTTTTGGATGGTCTCTAATCCCACTGATATTAGCTGCTCGTATAATCTTGTACATTCTCCTTTTCTCTGCTTCACAAGACTGAGTCAACAAGGCGATACTTGTTCCAGACTAACAGAATTAATCACTCCGCCTTCCATATTTTTCCTTCTTTTTAGATACTCATCCTACCAATTTTAAGATTCAGTTGTTCAAAAATCTCCCTCCCTTATATCCTAGCGAAGTGTCAGACCAAGGAAACAAAACGAAATAAAGTAGAAGAGCAGACCAGAAAGTTGTCATGGTCGTGAGACTGAAGAGCAGTAAACTTCCAACCAAAGAGCACAAGAAACAAAATGGGCTTTATGAAACATTAAAAAAGTTTTCCTGTATCTCACCACAACCACACCGCATTTTTCAGCCTTCTCAAACCTTTCCTTTTCCCTTCCTCGTCACACTAAAAGTAAAAACTACTTCTCTGAGCGCCTCTCTTGAATATGCCGTAGTGTGGCTGGGCATTCACTGCAAGGAATACAGTATTTTTTCGCCCTACAAGAAACCATTTTACGCTAACTCTCTTGAGCTGCAATTTTATTATCCAAAGTTTTAAATTGTTTTTTTTTTTGTGTCGTTAGGAAATACACAGGAAGTGTGCCCGGTACGACCAAGTTCAGATGGCTTTAGATATTAAAACTGCTAAATTTTGTGGAGCAAGGGCAGGTGAACTTAATTCTTTTCTACATGCACAGATTCTTTTACGGTGAGAGTGACTTAAGCTATCTTACTTTTATGCCAGTCAGAGGCCAACCATGTCATTCACATCGTTATTAAAGAGACCGGTTTTCTAACAGGTGACTTAAACAACCCACTAAATACGATACGCATATACATAAAGCTAACTTAATTCCCGGTGAAATACTTCTAACGTGGCTAGACCCGCTTCTCTGTAGCCGTGTAAAATGTGTCTATGTGACCACGTACAGAAAATCAGAAATCCCTGCACTGATACTATCAGATTTCTCCAGAATTTTAACACTTTGAATCATAAAACTCATATGTGTAACATGGGCCAGTAAGATTTCAGCTCTTACCTTATAGGAAGCACATTTCTCTGCGTAACAATGATTTTAATCTGGGTGATAAAACACCACTGCGTGTGCGACTTTATGTCGTGTAAGGCATTGTATACACACCTATTTATTAAACATTGTACACAACATAGCGACAATTAATAAATTGAGCAAACGTATTTAAATTCAGTGGAAGTGAAATATCTGTGCAATATAATTCATCTCTGAACGCATTTCTTTTCTAACCTGTCCAACCATCGTCGCCCCCATGCTTCCAGAAGTTGGAAGGAGAACCCGCATTTGAAATGCTGCAGTTCTAGCACAGAACCCAGAAGATGGATAATGACCGCGGCATTAGAAACGACTCTTGTTTTTGAGTTTGGTACAGGGGGCGTCTGTATGGTTTAATCACGTCCCTGTGGGTATGGATGAGTCTGCTCCAAATGCCTCTTCCCCCAGAATATTTTAAACTAGTTTACAAAGCTTCATTAAAGTTGATACATGCGCCATGCTACTGGGTAAGACCTGTCTTCGTACTTTCTAATTTCCTACCGTCAATAATACCAACGTTACGAAATTCTGAGTTGAAATGTCAGTTTTTTTTTGTATGTTGGCCACATCAAGAGCGTTGAAACTCGTATTACAATTTCAGTTCGATTTAAATAATTAATGTAGCTTTAGCACTGCTAACAGGAATTTTAAATTTTTTATGGAAATAAAACATAAGAGTGAGCATAAATGCTGTATAAATCTGTTTTGTTTTTAAGCAATATAAACATAGACATATAAACATAGACCAAAAGGATTAGTAGTTAGTGTAAGAACTCTGTTGTATAGGGACAATATGTACAAGAATAAGCACAGTTACTGATCAGTAACTTGCAGTGTCAATTACTTCAAAATCCGCCTACAACTCGGTATCTCAGTTCATAACAGCCAGTTTCCAGCACGATGAAGGATAAGAGCCAGACATTGCTCTTTTAGCGAAAAGGCTGTTACTGTAAATGTGAGTTCACAAGCTGTCCGAGCAGGCTGCCAGCTCAGCTCCTGTATCTCTCATTCCCGTGAAATACCTTCATCAAAATATCCTTTCACAGACACGTCAAAGCTCTGGGCTGGACATGGCACTTTCCGATATCCAATGCTACCTTCAGCAGGGTAACAATATAATGCGATTCCCTCGTTAAACAGTATTTTGTTGCAAATAAAATCTGAAGGCCTTTCACGAATAAATTCCGAAATCCAGTCATTGACACAGCGAGGCGCCTTAAGCACATTGCATTCAAGCACAACTTTGTTTCAAAGCTCATGGTTTATGTTCTGAACACTCCTGATGTGTGTTCCACGTATTATTTACCAACAGTAAGTCAAAGTAAAAAAAATAAAACAGAGAGAATAAACAAATAAAGCGAAACAAAACAAAGAAGCCCTTCCGTACGAATGGGTCGAGTGTATTGTTTACTTTGGTGCCTTCGCAACAAAGGCTTTATACGCGCCTGCTGTCTTTGCCATGTTCCTTTCTCTGCCAGTTAGAGGGCAACAGCCCTAGAATCGCTCAATAACTTTCCATAAAATTTGACATTAGAGAGCATTTCTAACATTTTCCAATAAAAAAGTTTTACATTAAGATCAGAAACAATATATGTGTTACTGCGTGCATCTTGAGGGCAAATCGCGAGTAACTTGCTAAACAAATTATTTATTGGAGTGAACAATAATTCCATCACAGTAATTATGTCCATTCTGGTTCTTCGTAAGTCTTACATTTTTAGAGACAATTAAACAAAGTAATATTTATGTTATAACGCCGTAAATACGAATTAGTAAGGCAGTTAAGTTATTTTCTGCTTTATTAGTAGTGTTTAATTCTTAGCCTACTTTAAGAAGCCAGGAAATGTAAGTATAACCTAATATTGAGACTGCGCGAATGATGGAACCCTAGACTGGTCTCAGATAATCATACAATTTAATCAAATGATGTCGCACTTTTGGCTAATATATATAACAAAGTTATTGCTGATATTATGTTATTATATTTCTTTGCAGAATTTATTATTGATATGTATACGTTGATGTTGCACGTAAAATGTATCAGTCATACCTAACCACAAAAATTAAACCCCGTCAATTTTATAACTGCTGACATAGAATCATATTTCTTATACAGATGGTAGGTATAGTCATTGCGGGAGAGATGTCATACTTTCCGGAACAAGCGCAACTTCGTCTTGGTGTCAGAAGTCTGCAATACAGAAAGTGTGACGTCTCTCCTGGAAAGACTCTATATTAATTATCTACATAGTAACTTGCATATTCCAGTATGTGAGAAATAAATATTAAATACTGTAATTGTAGTTTCCATTTTCCTTAATTATGCTTTCAAGTAAATCGTAAGAAGAAATGAGTAACTGCATAGTAACGTGGCGTAAGAACACGAAGACCACATCACTGGATTTCTAAGCTACAACACAGCACAATCATGAATATGTAACGCCATAATATGTAATGACGATTATAAGAAATGCAAACTGATAAATGTTATTAAATCTCATATTTTCACCCTAAATATCCGGCAGGCAAGTCGCTTTCACGTGGCGGTATATTACCTATTTAAATCTTCAATTGTATTTCTTTTACTTAACACAGAAATGGGTAAATATAATTATACTGCCACATTCCTATTTAGGCTCTGTTATTCTGTCCGGTTTCAACCAAACTTGAATATGGTCCACAGATTTGAGTAAAAAATCCTATTATGAAATTTTATGAAAATGTGTCCAGTAGGATCCGAGTTGTTTCATACAGAAAGACGGACAGACAGACATGACGAAGCTAACAGTCGTTTTTTTCGCAATTGTTATGCGAGCGCGCCTACAAAGGGCAGTAATTTATGCACATCCATCCTTGTGCCTGCACGCATGTCCACCCGGTCTGTTTCACCACTTAACATGACAGCATCAAAGTTTGCCATTCATACGCTGGAAATCTATAGGCAATAATAGAAGGAATGAATTAAAATTTTTAAGTAGGCCTATATGCTGTAGTTTGTTTAACATAAAATAATAAACAAAGTTTCAAATAAACCCGTGGGCCTGATGTCAAGTTCCGTGTACTAGTCCATATTGTTACACAGTGTTTTAACGCCCTGTGCTTATCAATCGATTTCTTACGCCCAAACATGTAACACGCACGCTGCAGACCTATCCGACAGTAATGTAATTCCGTGCGATGTAGGAAGTCGACGTGTTAAATGAAGTCAATGCATAAATGAGTTCATTCTCCCTCATTATATTTGTCATACACGCGAAATAGTTTAACGTCATTAAAACGGGATTTTAAAATCAATTACGAAATCATATTGCACTCACATTTAATGTAAAAACAAACACGCAACACAATACAACACGAACTAGTGCCACTGTACATGCTAATCAGAAAAACAAATTGACGTAGGTAGCAGGGCACTGAGACGACGTCACTGATCCTTAGGTTTTCAGGAAAACCGTTTCTATAACAGTTACTTACCGGCGGATGGGATGGGAACGTGGCGACGAATAGAGTGGCCGAATATATCTAATGAGGCAGTCACAACACTTTCCAGGCACTAGAGCAGACAGACTCACAACATCAGTTACAAACGTCAGCAAGTATAGCCTGTAATCCTGCCATGAATCAAGTCCAGTGCCGCCACATATGTGTGCAGTGAAGTCCTGGACCATCGAATATTCGAGTTACGAAAACCCGAACATAAGAACAACATGCGATCTGATTCCCACAAATATGAAGGCGCTTAGAACGTAAGGACAAAAAGTGGCTCCTTTAATAGTACTTACTGCCAAGGACGTGACTCAGGTCACTGCTTAGGGTGAGTCTATCTCAGCTACCCTGTGGTGTTCTTTGCGTGTATACATCATCCAACTGATACGTATGATATGATATGATGTGATATATTTGAGTTGCACATACATTCCTTTGGATGTGCCTGGTAACGCCAGGTTTTACCACTACACATCCAATACATTACTAATAAATCATCCAACTATTGCTGTGAGTAATCTAATGTTTTTTACTGTTAACAGTTCTTATAATGTCCGGAGAAAGTAAAAGTGACAAAGACGTATCAAATCCCAGGAACAGGACTTCAATAACTACTGAAATGGAATAGAAGCAATAAAAAGGCACGAAAAGGGTGAAAATCCATCTCGCATTGGCAGAGATATCGGCCTTCATCGTTCGACTACTGGAAGAAACAGGTTAAACAGGCTTTGATCGTAAGCTTGCGTACTGTATTGCTAACTACACGATTTCTGATGGGAAAAATTGTTTTGACATACGAACACTCGGCTTCCAGCGGGTTTTTGCAATGTGACATGTTCGTTAAGTTCAGGACTTCCTGGGAGCATTACTTACTCTTTCGCATTGGTTACTTCTTACGTTGGAAGTAATCGTAATTCAGGGTAACGGCTCTAGGGTTATGAGTTACTTAACAACGGAAATTCGAAACAGTTTGTACGATGTGAGAACAACTGTGAGCGATGAGTTATAGAAGAAAGCGTAGATGCGCTCAGGAAAACTAAGAAATACACCAATCAGCGATGTTAGGGCCCAGAATTGAAAGCAATTCGCCCGATTGCGAAGAGAGACGTCACACAAATGCATTTATTCGATCAATCAGAAGCAATAAGCGAAATAATAAAGAATGTAATTACTTTTCTGATGAGTTTTGTTATACATGGCAATAGCTCTTTAAAAGCTGTTAAAGGCCTTTTTGAATTATTCGGGTTTTACTAAGAAAAACAGAAAACACATTATTATCTCTTCGCTAGCAAAACTACATGGGCCACTAAAATGCTAGTTATAGCCATCAGATTTTAAAGAGCAAATTGCAGTGTCCTTTTTGAGAACACGTCAGCTTAAAATCTGATAACTTTTTGTCCGCGAGTATAAAATAAATACAGATTAAACTAATAAACATGGACTAATATATTATTTCACAGGCATCATTGTCACTAAACAGGGAGGAATTGACAAGACGCTAGAGACGAATGTATAGGCGGAGAAGTCATAACACACACTCTTCATCACATATCATTAAGTTTATTATAATTAAAGGTAATGACATGGGAGGAACATGCAGCTAGCATGAAAACACTGAAAAATTAACATAAAGTTTTGACATGAAAACATGAACGGAAGGTACCCCTTGGAAGTCCTACGTGTTGATGGGAGGATTATACTGGAACTTATCCTACAGAAGTAATGGGGAAGAGTGGAAATTTACTCTCCCCCAGGATTGGGCCCAACAATTGGCCCTTTTGAATACGACAACGAACTTTCACGTTACTTGAAATTCTTTAGTTAATCATTTAGGTAATATATTTGTATGTTTCAGTCATACAGTGAGTCAGTACATGAAGTAAAGATACTCAAATCCATTTTCGTGTGCCAAAGCTTGTGGATGATGTTTAGCAACTCTCCTGCGCTGCGAGGATTCCTCTATGGCAAAGTGACAGGTATGATGACAGAGTGACAGGTATGATGACAGAGAGACAGGTATGATGACAAAGTGACAGGTATGATGGCAACGTGACAGGTATGATGACAGAGAGACAGGTATGATGACAAAGTGACAGGTATGATGGCAACGTAACAGGTATGATGACAGAGTGGCAGATATGATAACAGAAAACAAGATATTTACGTGTAGGCCATTAAGGCAGCAGTCGTGGCGTGTAGAATTACACTAGTATGCATCTGACAGAGCACTGAATCTGAATTAACTTGTAACAACGAACAGACAAGAAGACAAACAATCACACAAGCATGAACAAATTCCAATCTCTAGACATGAGCGAGACAAGTAAGTGTCAAATTTGAACTAGAATTGTTTTTATAAATAATTAAACTAATATGACACCATGAATTTAAACCATTTATGAATTTATGTCCTTATCGAATATTTCACAATACGGTACGGTATCGATTTATGGATATTAAAAGACATCCATAATTGTAATATTTTCCTCCCCTTATAGAGTGGTTTGTGATTAACTGTCGATACTTTCCATGTGTTTCAAGTTAAAAAAAATAATCGTGTTTTATATCCTACACGTTACTTAAATCTGAAGGCGCATAATGACGGAGGCAGTAAGTCCTCTTTAAACAAAAGGCCAACTTAGGTGTCACGTTGGTAATTACAAGATGGTTTACAGATCCACCGTAAAGACTGATCTGTGCACTCGCCCAAGG
The DNA here is from genome assembly GCA_021186555.1 of Reticulitermes speratus. NCBI lineage: Eukaryota > Metazoa > Arthropoda > Insecta > Blattodea > Rhinotermitidae > Reticulitermes > Reticulitermes speratus. Next base: position 17,460,641 of record JAJKFL010000001.1, read on the forward strand.
CAGTTTTATGTGGACGCTTTCATAACGTATAAAATAAAAATCATGTTGCTTATAGGCAGCCTGTAACACTGTCTTTTAAATTTTAACTTCTAATACGAACATAACGACTGGTTGTTGTAACTTTTAATGTCTGTACAGTCCCATGTGTTGTGTTCCTCTTAATGAGAGAAATTCTAAAAAGATATGCCAAGCTGAACTGCCTTAGTTTACTACCTGCCACTGGCTACGTAATTATGCACATACTTAACAACGTCTGATGGGCTGAACTTCCTCTTTGTTCTCCCTTTCTCTCATTTCCGTTCCTAATCTACCTCTAATCCGAAAACCTGACATCTCCTTCGGTAACATGCTCACGAAATGTTCCTTCTGGGCATTTAGTGGGATTCTGAAAATCCCACGAGGAATGAAGAGACTAGAAGAGATTGAAGCAACTTTCTACGATTTTTATATCCTACAGAATTCTTTAGATCCTCAAAGTCCTAAGGCCTGCGCATCCTATCTGCCAGAAAACAGAGTAGCAGAGGGGAAAAACTTGAAAAGGGCAACTACCTAGTAGTGGATAGGCAGAGAATTTTTTCTGCTTCTGTGCACTTAAATTTTTTTTCTGACTTTAAGAGTATGGATCTTCTCCATTTTGCAATGTTCACAAACGGGAAAGAAAAGAAAATCGACAGCGAACAAGATCAGAATTATCTAGGGAGCAACGTACGAGAACAAACTTAATAACTGTGATCATATCATCCATGAATAGTTATGTATGTGTGCGTGTATGTATGTATGTACGTAAGTACTTACGCATACCCCATGCATGTATGCTTGTATGCATACATGTGCATGAATGTGTATATGCACATACGTATTAAGAATGTATGTGGGCTATGCACCTACCCATACATACACAGTCAACTTCCGACATAGCGCCACCTTCAACAAGCGCCCAAGAAAGTCTGTGAACAGAAATTCACTATTTGGGAGCCCCAATACAGCGCCAACTCCGCTAGCCTCCGTCTGCCAAAGACTTTTGTGATACCAACATGCCAATAAGCATTAAATAATGTCCGATATAGCGCCAGGTTGGACGGTATGTAAGGAATGCGGATAGTGTGGGTTGGGATTTATGCCTGGCGAGACAGCACGGGGCAGCTGTGGAAAAACAGTTGACGTGTACGCATTAGAGAGGTCTCTTTTCAATAGTTCTAGCAGCCAGTGTATTTGGGAATGGTGTTAACTGACTTGACTCGCTACACCTGCAAACAGGAGCTGTGTTGACAGCCCCGCTTCCTTCTTCCTCCTCTTGGCGCCACGTTCTCAGACTCGCAAGTTTCAAGTTACCAGTCCTAGACGATCTAGGATAATTTTAATATCGTTGCGCACCGTGACGTTAAAGCGGCTGCTGAATCGTCGTCAGACGAACGTAACAGCCTTTAATCGTTCCAAATCTTTATTACAATATTGAAAGATGGAGAAAAGAGCAGTATTGGTCTGGGATCCTGTAGCTTTTCTGCAGACTACGGCCATCTGTTTTTCTTTATTATGGGACAAATCCATCAATCGACGCTGAAATGGTGACACACTCGGTGAAAATAATAAGTGAAAGAATCTAGCAGGTGCTAACATAAAAAAAGATGAGAGGCAGAAAACATGACAAACTGGCGGAATAATTAGCAATATAGACAGGGCAGTTAAATGTTAAAAATGGTACAGGAACAGATGGGGTTATTAAGGCAAGGGCGAAAATTATTGCACTGCTACTCTATTAAATGTTCTATTGCTACGTTCCTATTTTGTAACTAATATCTTTTATCATTTTAAGTAACTTCAACTAATTCAAGAACGTTCTAACACTGAGTTTTACCGCATCCTTGATACAACGCCATAAAGTGCGGTGAGCAAATGTTGGCGCTGTATCGGGGGTTCACTGTGTTTCATATTTTTGTATGTAAACGTACTTAGGTCTACGTATGTATGTATGTATGTACTATCTATGTACGTATGTGCGTACGTACGCAAAGTTTCTGTACCTCCAAACGCGCAGGATGGTGTAGTGGTAATAGTCTTCATATTAGTGGGCCTGAAGTACCGTGTTCGAATCACGTGCGCGTTAAGGCTATCCTCTGTAATTTTCTCGCTGTGTACACACGACAGCGGGATAGTGGCTTATAGAGCCTAACGCCACCCCCTGTAACACACTTACTTACGCGCTATTTACTAGGCCGTCCCATGCACCACGCTGTCATGTAACTACTGACTCTTATGCATATCATCGATTGACTCACGAATCAGTCACTCTCCTTTCTATCATTACGGTTACAAACTACTTTCAAGTATTATTCGACGCGACTTACACAGTCCAGCTGAAAAAGCGTTGCTATATAACCGGCGAAATCTCTGATTATTGTGGGAATTTCCGCAATCTAATCGAGAAGTCTCCCATCAAAACGTGGACACTGAAACAGGTACAAAAGAGTGACCTGAAAGAAACAATTACGTTATATTTTTCTGCAGCAGTGACAATTCAACATCTCTGTCCTCTGTCGATGACTTACATACAACTACACTTTCATCATTTTAACTTCACTAGACTCCAAATTTATTTGATAACGATGTGTCAAATGCGAAAATTTTATGTGATATTGAACAATTTATACCAACAAATGCACACAGACATATAATGTCAATAGTTTCTTTTATTAATAGCTAATAATAAAAGAAACTATTGACATTATATGTCTGTGTGCATTTGTTGGTATAAATTGTTCAATTAAACAAAAATGCACGGTGAATGCAACGTAAACTTTTATGTGATAGTCTATTTATAGTGTCAAATAGACTGAGGAGATCGTCATGTCAGTTAACTAACGGCGTGTAAGGGATATAAAAAGGGGATCGCGTCGTATTCCAATACATATATATATTCTACACTCATTCGTCAGAAGCGTCTGTGGAAACCCATATAACACCTGACAGAGTCAAGATACGAGCCGAATGTGGCCTAAGTACAAGTCTGGAACCAGTTACTTGGTTGTTGTACATCCCCTTGACATATTAACTTTCAAAAAGGCTATATAATTAACTAATTAATCAGTAATTAGCTAACTAACCAACTCCAACCGACGGAACCAACCTTGAGAAACTGGCAAGTGTAAGTCGCCAAGCTGGTCAAGGTACTGCTACGATTTATGACGCTCGAAGGTTAATTATCGTGTCTACAATAGCGAGCTACTCGACCTGCTCTGAGACAGAATATTCCAGTCCGTATCCTCATTCCATATTCCTTGAGATCCCTTTTAATAATATCCTCCAACTGACACCTTTTTTTTAATGGCTCGACAACCCCTTGGGGGCTTAGGCCCCTCATTTTTCGAGGCTTCACGATCACACTTTTTTTAGACACACCACAGTCGGTGGGACTCCTCTGGACGAGGGACCAGCTCGTCGCAGAGACCTCTACCTGACAACACACAACACTCACAAGAGACAGACATCCTTGCCCCGGTGGGATTCGAACCCACGATCCCAGTAGGCAAACGGCCGTAGACCCACACCTTAGACCGCGCGGCCACTGGGATCGGCCCAACTGACACCTAGTCGTCTCCAAAATTTAGTTGTAAACCAAACTGGCCTGTTCGTCCTACGTCATCATTTACCAGCTCCACTTTCTCGTAAACGTGTTCTTAGAATTCGCATGCGTATGTAAAGCAGTGCAATGTAGGTTAAAGTATTCACATTTTGATAATCTTGGTTATAACATGATATATAAACTCGTAGGTGAATAATATCGACGTATTCAGCCCTGAAGTCCGAAGCAATAGATTATTCCGAAATATTGGTGCCCACCTACCAGTATCACCACGCTACAAGCCGGAAGGTCGCGCGTTCGATTTTCGATGAAGTCATTCGAATTGTTCGCTGACTTAATCCTTTCGGCCGCACTATGGCCCTGGGGTCGACTCAGCCTCTAACAGAAATGAGTACCAGGAATATATCCTGGGGGGTAAAGGCGCCCGGTGCGTAACGCTGAAAACCTTACCACATTCATGTGCCGATTGTCTTGAAATCTGGAAGCATCAACTCCTGAAACCCTCAGGGCCTGTCCAGGCCTGTACAGGAATTGCTTTCACCTACCAGTATATATGGTACCATACACACGAAGAACACAATATGATTTTTTGCCCAGGTAAGAACCCCAAGACTTACATAAGCTAATGAAATAATCTAAGAACGTGTCAGAATTAAATTTCCCCGAAGATTTAAAGGACACACTAGTATCTTTACTACAGCGACTTCAAACCTGCAATACATATTCCAAGTGTACACGAAAGTGTAGAAAAGCACCCTCCTTCTTAAAAGTGAAATTAGAAGTTAACTCTCAGTGAAGAACTTTCGGGTCAGAGGCAGGTCACGGGTAGTGGTCCTAGGAGTAGAATTACAATAGAAATATGAGACCTTTTTGTAAGTCCCCAACTCCATAATATAAAAAGGTCTGTTAATTAAATTTAATAGCCGTATAACTTTGAAATCTTACACTTTAAGTATTACAGAAAGCTGAAATAATACGTTCTACTTAAAGAAGGCCTTGTGTTGAATAATACGACTGCCTTACTTCCATTCTCCAACCAACCCACACAATAAAACGTAACCACCCACACAGCCGACGAAGACTCAGCTCTATCTGTAGACGTTAAGCCTTTAAAGTGCAAAGGTAACTGGGGCATACACGCCATCCATTTTGAAGTTCATGTTTTTGCATTTTTGCCCATAAAATGTATTTCTGGAGGGGTTTCTTATGATTTTCAGAATAAAGATGATTCTTTTTCCCAAAACAGCAATTGGTCTTTACAGTAAAGATGCAGAGTATTCTGTGACGCAGAAAATAACCCTTTAAATATTATACACATCAATTTCTGGCTTCAACGGTTATAATATGAAGTTAAACTAAACTGTACTCCTGCAGCCACATTGCATCATTCTTAGGTCCAAATATCCGAGGCCTAAGTATCAGATGCTTGTAGTTTGTGTTGACGCCTCAAAGCAAGGTAGCGTATTTCACGCCCTTACAAGACAATGATAAGGTTAGCGATTTTTGTACCTCACCTAGTTCCAGAAAACAGACCATTCTTCACATCATAGTCTGTTAAGTAGGCAGACTATGACGCCAACAATAACAAAACTTTCCCTGTTTTATTCGGCTTTGTTTCCTCCACAACTCAATTACCAAATACATAAAAAAATTTTATTCCTTAACACCTCGGAATTGTAGCACTCGTATTTCGTCTTGGAAAAATTCTGAGTTCAAGCCTCGGCTCGGGGACAGGCAATCTGGAGTTTGTCTGATTTTTCTCACTCCCTCTGCACAGTTTCCAATATAATGCCTCTAATCAAGCCATTATCAGTACCTACCATAGCCTTTCCAATTCTTCACTCATTAATCATAACGTAACCATCCACTTGCACGGCAGGTGTCACGGGCTGTCCCGGCGGATGCAAGCTTTCTGTGTGATGAAAGTGCGGTGCTCAGGAACAGGAGAGTGGGAATAGCTTGTTATGAATATAAACACGTAATTCTGTAATTAATTGCGCATATGTGAAGCAGCGAGTACGTGGATTAATGAGCGTAATTATATTTGTTTCCATACATGAAAATGTATTTCGAGATGTCCCGTAACACCTCGAAGCTACAGACGCGAGTACAAGACAACGTATCGTGACACGTTTAAATTTATTTTTCGGTCCTCTGGTGTTCCGAGCTAGGAATGTTAACCCACTCTCTTGTGGCTTCTCGGAAAGTTTGGCTGCATTTCTAGGGCCTACATGTGGCGTCTCGTCCTCAAATGAATTTCCACTCGCTGCATGTCACTCAGAATTTCTATCAGCTGCAAAAAGTATCAAGTTTATTTCTAGAGAGATTCGCTTCAATCTAACAGGAACTTAACAGTAACTTCACTACTTCTTTAACTCGTTGTAGCATGAATATTAGATTTTCTCAGCGCAAGGATGCGAGCTGCATACAAAGAGTATAAATGTAACTTTGAAAATGTTGTGACAGATAAATGTGTTGCAACACACGTGATAAGAATGGCTGGCCTTGGTTACAACATGCAGTGCATCCTGTCAATATGACAACATCCTGATATCATGATGTGCAACAGAACGTCAAGAGTACTAATATTTGTTACTGGTTGTTTCGAACTAGATTCCTTTCTTCTGACAGAAAAGTGTGTTCTGTATCCCGGTTATGAGATCTGGAAGTAACTTCGCAAATAATCATTGACGGAGCCGAATTATCGAGTGGCAAGGGCTCACAGACCGACTACCTACGCCAGTCCTTCATGGCGCCACACACATTTACGTACAGGGACAAAGTTAACGTTCACCTTAAATCCGAATGACCAAATGTTACAGTGTAGCAGCTAGAGATCTATTTGTACTGAAGAATATCTAACCCTAAAAAATAGACAGAGACTAAAGTGAGTCGAGAACAAAGTTTAGGCTAAGAGTTGGGCAAAATGACGGAACTACCTCAGGAAAAAGAGTCGTAACTCACTATCGCATAAAGTTCCAGTAGACAGCAGTTCTGTGCGTTGTTCATTTTACTAAAATAAACTTAGTGCTCCTGTGTTCACACTACAGATCTACGGAAAGGCAACACGGTCTAGAAATTTTCCTAATGAATTTCTCCGTCCCGAAGACCAAGGAAGTGCGTCGCGGGTGGGGTTGGGAGGAAATAAAACCAATAAGGTTACAATCAATACGTGGCAGCGTGTGAGTGAATTCAGCATTGGTGTTACGCGTTTCATTAACTGCTCTTACTGCCTTCCACTACAAAATGACAATCATTATAACAATTTCATTAGCACAACCTTTTGTATCTGAGGAGCAACACTAGTTGCACAATTAATGTCGACAAGCCAGTAGGAGCACCGCTTTGAAACTGAGGCAAGGCTGGGATAATAAAAGGATTTTAGGAAAATAACTCCATGCAGCAGAATCCTCAGTGACAGGCTAACAGTCGCTTAGCCGGTCAATGATACCCCCGCCATTTTCAGAACCCGAAGGATCATTACTCTGTTCATAACACCCCGCTCTCGGCCTCGGGCCAGTTAAATCCAATCCATCCCTCTCTTATTATTTAAAACGATACTAATATTAAAGCCATCTACGCTTAAGTTTTCCAGCTGGACTTATCCTTTCAGTTTTTCTAACCTAAATTCTGTACGCCTGTGTCATCTCTCCCAGGCGAGCTGAATCCCTCGCCAATTGCATACTCATAGCCAACAATACTAACCAAAAGCATGAATTATAAAGCTCGTCATTTTATTATTTTCTGCGGCTTCTCACTACTTCATCTTCCTCTTTCATTTCTTTCCCTGTCCAGAACCAAGTATTCCTCTTACTTAGCAATGTTTTTCTAAAAGAAACTAAGTTCTTAATTTAATGTGATAGACCAAGTTTCACACCCATACAAGATACAAATTAATTGCAAAGGGGTGAACTTTCAGTAAATTTTGAATGTTACAATGAAAGGGGAGAGGACAGTCCAGGGTGTTAAGTTACATTTGTTCCGTAACAGTGTCTAGTTCTGGTTATTCTCCTATCTTGCACAATTACATTCAAGCCCGTCCAAATTCAAGGATTTTTAGAGGCGTTCGCAAATATTGCGAAAAGCGACGACTAGCTTTGTCATATCTGTCTCTCTGTCTGTCTCTCTCTCCCTTTCCTTCTGTTTGTTGTATGTATGAATGTATGTGTGTATGTATGTACGTATGTATTTATGTATGAATGTAAGTACGTATGTATGTAAGTATTTATGTATGAATGTACGTGTGTGTATGTATGTATGTATGTACGTATGTATGTATGTATGTAGTATGTATGTTATTTATGTATGAATGTATGTTGTATGTATAGATGTATGCATATATGTACGTATGTATATATGTATGTACGTATGTATGTAGGTATGTATTTATTTATAAATGTGTATGTATGTATGTACGTATATATGTATGCATTTATGTATGAATCTATGTATGTATGTTATTTATGAATGCATGTATGTATGTGTGTTTGTATGTATGCATGTATGTATTTTTGTATGTGGGTACGTATGTATGTTGTATGTATGTATGTATGTATGTATGTATGTCCGTACGAAGAAAATCGGCTCTCACTGCACGAATTTTCGTAAAATTTTATCTTGGGAATTTTTACTAATATCTGTCAATCAATGGAACTGTAAGAAAATGACACGTTACATGAAGACCTACATACCTGATCACAAAATGAAGCCGTTTACAGAAGTAGATCAAATACAGTTGACGGTCTAATTATAATATGGCGCCACATCGATGCGATTTGACAGCCAGGTAATTAGGGAAAAATACAAACACGCTTACTTATTTATTTATCTTTATTATAATTACATCACGTGGCGCCATATAGATGCGATTTGTTTTTGTGTGACGTAACAATTCAATGATGTAGTTTTCGTGATATTACGTCACGTTCCTCTGCAGTTAATCTTCTTCAAGCGATGCACATGACACATAATTAAGGAAAATACAAACGTGCAATTGATTAGATCTGGAAATATGAAATTTGATATGTAAACAGTTTATGAATGTATCTACAAACTGTAAACGAAATACAGATTGTATTTCAGCAGTTACAAAGTTTTCGATGAGGTGAAAATTTGAGGTATGTTACCAACAAATTGAACACATATAAAATCAACATCAACATACAAATAGCAAGTTCTTCAAAGAAATATAAAAACAGAGCGGTCCTAGTTAGAGTAATAACTATCTATATCTATAGCTGTCAGAAAAAAAGTTTCGCCCCAGTGGATGTAACAGTATGAATACGTCAGATGTTTTCAGGATACTAAGTTATGAACGCCCCTCAATATTATGCTGTGTAAATTAATAATATATATATTAATATATTAAAGGTAAAGTTCTCCCTAGAACAGGCCATGAAGGCTCAGAGGGGGAGTAGAGGTATAGCTCTACTCTTTCTTTAACCCTGGCACTAGATGAGGGTGGGTGGTCAACTCCACGCTCCGGCCGCTTTACCCCCGGGAAAGAGACCCGGTACCCATTGTATAGGAAGTTGGGGGGTTCCAGGGCCGGTCTGGACGGTGTGGAAAATCTCGCCCCCACCGGGATTCAATCCCAGACCGTCCAGCCCATAGCCAGTCGCTATACCGACTACACTATCCCGGCCCATATATATATATATATATATGTACATGTTTCCTTATATCTGCGTATTCCTACGTTTCAGAGTGTAAGTGTAAGGTAAATATTTATATGTAAACAAGACTAAGCAGTTTTTGGGATACGCTGATGATATCGTTCTGATAAGCAGAACAGAAGCTGCATTAGAGATGTTTCTTGCCCTGGAAAGAGAAGCAAGGAAAGTAGGATTGGTGGTTAATGAGAAGAAAACCAAAGTAATGTATGTATCTCGGAAGCAGGCTGATAGACATGAATGGGAAGTTAGGAGGTACAAATTCGAGATTGTATCACAATTTATATATTTAAGTTCTGAAATCAATAACAATAATGAAGTAACAGAAGAAATTAAAAGACAGAATTCAAATGGGAAATAAAATGTTCTTCTCCATGTTGAGATTATTTCGGAGTAACATCCTGACAAGAACTACCAAAGTAAGAATTTATAAGACAATTATTAGGCCAGTGGTAACCTACGGATGTGAGACATGGGTATTAAATCAAAGTAATAAAGAAAGACTGGACATTTTTGAACGAAGAATTTTACGTAAGATATATGGACCAGTCAGAGATCAACATGACGAATGGAGAATAAGATGGAACCACGAATTGTACCAACTATACAAAGATTTTCCCATCTCAGCTTATGCAAAAATACAGCGATTACAGTGGTATGGACATGTTATGAGGATGGGGAAGGAACGTCTAGTAAATAGACTGTTTAAAAGGATGCCCTTAGGAACAAGACCAAAAGGAAGACCCAAGACAAGATGGAAGGACCAAGTGCATACTAACATGAAGGAGCTGAAGATCCAGTATACCCCAGATAGGGCAGAATGGAAGAAGCAGCTATATCGGGCCAAGGACCAGTGGAGTCTGTAGAGCCATCGAAGAAGAAGAAATATTTATATGTTTACGTGGGTTTTCTTAGAACTCGTTTATTCTTTATTTTATCAGATAAATTTTTATTCCTAAATTATGGTCCACGGACCACTTCCCGCCCGCGTAAATTTTATGGTTTATCTATTTGTACTAAATGCGTGTTTTTAATCGTATCACATAGGGCCCTTCTACAGTGTTATAACCTCAGCCTTCATTAATTTTAAACGGTAGTGAGCGCATCGCTGTTGGCTGGCGACTCCTCACATTCTTTGGCGAAAAGAAAAATTAAAAACTGCTGAGAATAATTCTGGTATTATAACTTACGAGTATAAAAGTCGAGTGATTTTCAAACTGTCATGGACTTGTATAATATAAAGGTGAAGGTAAAGTTCACCCTAGAACAGGCCATGAAGGGCTGGGATAGCTCAGTCGGTATAGCGACTCGCTACGAGCTGGACGGTCCGGGTATCGAATCCCGGTGGGGGCGAAGTTTTCAGAACCGGTCCAGACAGGCCCTGGGGCCTACCCAGCCTCCTGTACAATGGATACCGGGTCATTCCCGGGGGTAAAGCGGCCGGGGCGTGGCGCTGATCACCCTCACCCATCTAGCGCCGAGGTTAAAATATAGAGCTATACCTCTACTCCCCCTCTGGGCCTCTCGGACTTGCATATCAAACAATATCTAGGAAGTCATTATTTTTGTTACACTACATAACGTGCGAAGGTAAATGTAGTACCTAAATAAAATTATTCGTAGGACCTTATCATAGGAAATATTTCCTGGTGCTTCTTATAATTTAATTTCTACCTATTATTATTCTATGGACATTTTTTCTTCTCTCAGTCCGTGTTTGACCGTCATATGCGTTGTTCAATACTTACACAAAATCAACTTTGGTTTTTTCTTTTCTTGTACTGATGCTCAATGTGTACGTAGTGTCGACCTAAATAGCATGTCCAATGACACCTATATTAAAAATCAATTCTCGAAATGTTTACGACAATGCTTATTTCATTACAAAAATATTATGTTGTAACTTGTCATTCGTATCCGTTAACAGCTATCTGCAATACATGAATCAACAGGCCCAACGATCATGTTAATGAAGGGCTGTCTGATTAATTTCATCTTATTTGTAATTGCCCCTATTTATTTTTAAGGATTTTTCTGTGTTCAACACAGACCTACAACCGGTAATTTTATTAGGGCAGGTTGGGCGAATCGGTGTACAGCAGAATGCGCGGACAAATCTAAACAAGAGTCTACAGGAGTAAATATTCTATCCCATTTATTATGGATGCGGTCGTTGTGTCAGCAGCGAGAACGACCGGACTCAATGTTTGCACTGCCCAATGCCGGCGTTCCATCCCGTCATATTCAAATACAAGTATCGCGCACTAGTTTGATGCTGTAAAGTTACGGAGCGTCGTCGCTATATTCCGCCTCGCCGAACATGGAAAGTGTTCAAATTAGTCAGACCACGTGTGTGACCCGCAGAATTCATCGCAGGTTTACGATCCCAAGCTATCGTTATCTGCAAGAAGTCACCAGAATACTCTCGAAGAACAGAATGTTTATTTCTAAATTACAAAATCTGGTGACGATTTTTTCATGAATTACTTTGAAAGCTGACGAGAGTACGACAACATACATGAACATTTTCTTGCTTTCTGCCCATCGCCCCCCTTCTTTCATAAACGAGGCCCCAAATTGCTCCCAAAATAAAAACCGATTTTCCAAAACGTTGCAATTTGGATACAAAAATCTAGGATGGCAGACAGCGCCCAAGATAATAATTCGAAGCGATGACTGTTCATGCTTTGTAGGCTACAACTCAATGTCACGACTAGGGAACTCAACAAATACCTTTACCAATCCACCGCATGTCCTACCAGATATTTAAATTTCATCCCCACCTTTAAAGTATGAGTTTCGTTATTCATTCATTCTGTAGTCTGTCTTACGACAGGTCCGTAGCCTCTTCCAAAGCGAGTTCTCCACAGGGTGCGATCTAGTGCTTCCTCTTTCAATTTCCAGTTTATTTTCTTTTCCTTAAGGTCATCCAGTAGCTGCTTACGTCTTCTTCCTCGTCGTCCCGTCATTTCTATCCTTCCTTCTAACTTTCCTTCAATCACGTTTTTCAGAAGGCAGTTTCTACGCAAGATGTGACCAATCCAATTAGCTTTCTTCTTTTTATTTTATATAGGATATTCCTGTCCTCCTTGACTCTGTGTAATAATTCTTCATTTCTCACACAATCGGTCCAACTGATCTTCTCCATTCTTCTCCAGCACCACATTTCAAAACTTTCCAAATACTTCTGATCTACTTTCCGAAGTGTCCACGTTTCAGCACCATACAAAGCTATGCTCCGAGTTTCGTTATAACTGAAGACAAAACTGTGAAGAAACGGAAGCAAGGGAATTCGATGTTCTGGTATGTTAGGCGGCGCAAATGGGTAGTTTGTTAGCGACGTTTCGCGAGAGCGTTTCGGTCAAGTCTGCAAGAATCAAGATGTCCAAGAATAAATGTCGCAAATGGCAGGTAAATAAAGGTTAAGCTCTACATATTTTTAAACCTAGCTCGAGACAGGCGCCTGTGATAACCTTTAGAAGGAAAGACTGCATGGCACCTATTGTATAAGAAACTTGATGAACACCCAGAGCGCATACAGACGTCGAAGCGAAGCAGGAAAATCGTCTGTGCGGAGCCACTACTGAGCGAGCTATCCACGCTCGCTTGCTTCCCATCTTTACGGAAATATGTCAAGAACAAAGACTCAACGTAATCTGAATGACAGTATTTTTCCGGGTTAGTAGGAGTGGGGCTGATTCAAACCCAGATCTCCCTCTCTGGGATGTTTACAATGTTGAACCCAGATGAGCATGGCTGCTTCGAGATAGAGCTTTGCGAATTACAATTACGCATATTAAATCATCTCTCTACTCTGACGTCATTCTCCTGCTGCCTGCAGGCTGGTGATAACATTCCCAGCCGAGCCGGTCTCCAGTTGTTTCACGAGAGTGCTGGTATTCCCTCCGCTTACGTCTGTCTTAAACCAAGTAGGTGAAATTTACACCACTCACACCTCGCTACCAGTTACTTATGGAGATGGTCGCAACAGATGCTACACTATTATACACGTAATCACTTCTTATATGTCTGTAAGCGGTGATGCGTAATGATTACAGCACAAAGCTAAACGGGAAGTTCCCTGAATTCATAGCGCCTCTGCTGCTTTGAATCTTTTAGTATGTGTCAATTATTCCGTAGCCCTTTAACCCTCAGCGGTCATTATATGTACCACTGGTTTCGACATTAGAACTTTACACTCTTCCCATAATATCTCTTCTCATAAAGTGTCCAGACCGGCTCTGGCGCCCACCCAGCCTCTTATTCAATTGGTACCGCGGGCTCTTTCCCCCGGAATATAGCGGGCGAAACGTGAAGAACATTCACGTCCATGTAGTGCCCTGGTTAAGAACGGGTGAAGACATAATTTAACTGCCCCATTGTGCCTTAATGGCGTGATATGAACTTTTACTTGCTTTACGTTACTCTACTTCACTTTGCTTTACTATCCCACCGTTTGCCGGAAGGGTATGAGGTAACCTGCGAAAAGTTTGCGCCCCCAGACCGCGAATACGAATCACGAGTCCGTGAGTGTTAGACAGTCCACAAAAAGCGATAAATCAATGAAGTGCAACCTTGCACGGCCTGTCGATCTTACATTGTCGGCCCTTTATCGGTTACTGTTTCCTTTATAAGTAAGCTTGTGTCTCACAAATTTGCGTAATTAGCCCAAGCAGGCACTGTAAGTTTCCCTGAATACTTGTCCGCTGGTGTTCGTTCGTTTCCATGCAAACACTAAACTCCCTGAGTTAAGATTAGAGGCAGAAGATGACATCAATAAACGGCAGTGGAACGTATGTTTCTGTCAGCATTACGTTCTCGAACTTTGAGGAAACAGAGCAAGACTGCTTATTGTACCAATCTGCAATGACAATACTTGAATAAGGTCACATCCTGCGCTACAAGTGTTCAGATTGCGGCACTGATTCGATAAGTGTGAATTATATATGAGCATCATTTATTCTACCTTATAATTCCTGCAACAACTAAACGTATATTTACTGCCTAAAATGTAAAAAATTTGTAGTATGAAGAGTGTTCATTGGAACGGGATGTTAAATCAATAGCAGTCCTGTTAAGGACTTAGATACAGAAATAGAATTGGACTGGAAGTAAATGAGACTGGTTCGGGCAATTTGCCGTAGAAGGTACAGTCACAGAGCATCGTGATGGAATATGACAAAACAGTCAAGTTTCTAAAGATTTAAAGAAGGAAATACACCAATTACATTAACTAAAGAGAAGGATTATGTTGGTCATTATCTACAAACGTTCCTCGCAAACTATATTTATTGTTAAGAGCCATTTAATCTCGTGACGAGTTATATAATAATGTAATGCAAAATGCTTATTGATCGATATATTTGGCTGCATGTTTCTTCAGTTTGAACCCGAATAATTTTCAAAAGCATACAAATGGTTATCAGATTGAGGTTAGGTTCAAAATCCATTTTCTTATGTTTTGCCCCATACACACTTAGGTCTTACGTACAATTTTGGAACTGAACACGGTTATTTTTAATATTTGCCCGTATTTCCAAATATTATTGATAAATATGAATTTGAAATTTCAGGGCAATGAAAGATATGATTAAGTGGGTTCACCACCACTGCTTAAACTGCACCTAGTGTCTTACTGTATCACCAAATTTTCTAGCTGAATTTTGAAAGATCGTGCAAACAGTATGACTAATTTTTAAATACTGGCTTTATTCAAAATTTGTTTTACTAAACTAAATTCTCTATTAACAACATCTCATTGCGGAGCCAGCATACCAATTAGGATTTTTCAGACCATGTTTACAACCCCGAAGGCGAAGACCGTCTAGGAAGGAAGTAATAGCGTTGAAAGCACGCGTTAAAATTTTAGTAACAAATATACTTAAGAAAATTTGAATTTATGTATTCTCCAGTATCAAAGCGGACATCAGCAACTCCGAAAAAAGACAAATCACAATGATGGTGATTAGTTTAAAACTACCCTATAAGAAAAAGAGTTAAAGTAATTGCTATAACTAATATGAACATAAGAAAAAATAATTACTGCACGAAAACTGCCACACAAACTTTAAGCTAAACACACGATGTGTGTACCGTTGTTTGTTACGTATCATCTTAACTAAATTACACATTCTAATGCACCGTCAGTTGTCCATATAAAACTGTGAAATGAATGCACATTCGGTGCAGTTGCAAGTTGAGTATTTGCCATGCAGATGCACCGGTATACATTTGATTAATTCGAAAGTGACCGTTAAGAGGTCAGTGTTTCTCTTTGGTATTCGGGAGGTCCCAGGCCTAAACCTCTACCTGAAGACCGACTGTCCCTAAATTCCTCCGGGCAAAATCCGGGACAATAACTCAAGTTAGGCTACGACCGCTTCCTTCCACGCCCTTTCCTATTCATTATTTACGAGCTGTCCTAGCATTCGACTACACAGGATTTGGGATCCTGACAATCACAAGAAGTACGCAAGTACAAATAGAGGCTTGCTACATATTTTATGTCGTTATGTAAGGTAAGTTCCGATTCATGTGGTGCAGTTCCTTTCCCTAATTTCCCTACATTTCCGTGACGCATATTCTCATTGTAATGTGCATTTCCGGTAAACTCCTGTCCTCTTCTGTCTTGACTTCCGTCTCACCGTCCCTTCCTCTAACAGCATTTTGGAACGTGTCCAACTTCATACTCTTCACACAGCAAGTGACTCTACACCGCCACTTCTGCACGATCCCATATCTGTATCAGTGCTGCTCTTACTGTTGTTTCGTTCTTGTAATGCTATAATTACATGAGACATGATAACACGGTAAAGTCGCTGGAGTTCGTTTGCCGGCAGACAATGGATTTTTTCTTGTCCATAACTTCCAGACAGGATCTGGGAACCACGCACCCTAGTATCTAGCGGAGAACTCTGGCTTTCTCCCCAGATATAAAACGGGCGTGTGTGAAGTTAACCACTCAACTCTATCGGGAACATGGAGCATTACTTCCAATGCTCCATACGTTCATCATTCCATACTCTGTCTTACGACAGGCCAACAGATTCTTCCAAAGGGATTTCTCCACAGAGTGCCATCTAGTGCTTCCTCTTTCAATTTAAATATCCTCTCGTTTTCTTAAGATCATCCAGTAGCTGCTTACGTCTTCTTCTTCCTCATCTTCCCGTCACTTCTATCCTTCCTTCTATCTTTCCTTTAATAACGTCTTTTAGAAGGCAGTTTCTACGCAAGATGTGACCAATCCGGTTAGCCTTCCTTCTTTTTATTGTATGCAGCGTACTCCTCTCCTCCTTGGCTCTATGTAATACTTTTCATTTCTTACACGAGCGGTCCAACTGATCATCTCCATCCTTCTCTAGCACCGCATTTCAAAACTTTGCAGGTATTCCTGATCTACTTTCCGAAGTGTCCAAGTTTCAGGACCATACAAAGCTATGCCCCAAATGTAGCACTTTACTAGTTTCTTCCGTAAATTTAAATCCTATTTGCCGGTGAAAAGAGTCTTCTTCTAGTATGCTGCTTTTTTTCATGCAATTCTGGATTCAATTTCACGTGTACATCTTGTATCATTCGTTATCATGCTAAACAAACAGTTGAAAATATTCCACATTCTCCGGTTGTTTTTGATCTATTATAATTTGTGTTGGGGATGGTTGCCTCGAGATTCTCATTACCAAATTTTTTTTCCACGTTCATTCCCATTCCGCAGCATATTCCAATTTCAGTTAGTCTACTAGACATATGTTATCGTTACAAATTTTTTATCACTGCCACCGTCTTCGCCATTGTTGACTATTTAGGTGTACTGACGCAATCGGTATCACGGATTAACGATTTATATCGTTGACGGTAAGATGACTGCTGAGCGATGAAATGGAAAGGTTTTCAAAGGAAGCGACAGTTGCTAATATAGGCTAATATAGGATTGAAGAAAATCACGGAAATAGCAGCTGTCACGGCATAAATTCCAAATTCCTTCCAAATACACGTCTGGAGCGTCACAACACAATCTTCTGTTCCGTATCTGTTATTACAGATCCACAATTCCTTAACCGCAATTCCGAAATCGGAAAAATCTTGAAGACCGAAGTTTTTGACCCACGCCACTCATGACGAAATTGTGAGGCGCCAGTTGTGTCTCAGCGCTCCTACAAGTCACATGCACCTCTTCTGTTTGCTGCAATGTTTTTTGCTTTTTTAAAATTAGTGTGAGAATATTCATACGCTTCACTGCAGAAATAGTAATATTTTGATTACCGGAATGTTACGTATTGCCTCTCTAAAATCCAAACAATTCTGAATTCCGAAACACATCTGGCCCCAAGAGATTCGGATAAGGGACTGTGGACCTGCATTACATTATTATTATTTATGTTTTAATAAAAACAAAATATTACTTAACCTTTCAACACTTATTCCATTATTCAGGGCCGCGGTCGATGACAGATTCTTTAATCTGACATTAGAAACTGCGGGAAAAGTAGGTAGCATGCTTAGCATAAATAAGAAAAGCATGAAACATTTTGGTTGGAATATCACAAAGCAAGGGACCCTCTTGGCAGAAGCCAGCATAGATGGAAAGATAAAAATAAAACTGTTCATAACGTAACAGAATCTGGCGTTGTGAACTGGGTTCAACTGGCTTGGAGCCCTTCAATATTATAATGACGAATCTTATGTCTTATTTAATCAAGGTATAATTTGGCCAGTTGAATAACTGGAAAATTTTAGAAGACGAATCTGTCATGTGGAGTAAAAACCTTGCTCTTCTTCTTCACCTTGCTCGTCGCAGTTATTGTTATTACTATTATATTTATCTCACTTATATAAGGTATCTGAATTATATACCTGGAACAACCTACACGTATGTCTCTAGGGTACATCACGTTGCAGCTCTTCTGTGGTTACAATTTATGGTATATATTATTTATTATTATTATTATTATTAAGATAAATCTTATAACCTCTGCTCCATGTTTACTGCGTAATGCACAAAATTTTACGTGGAAGAAACTGTCTTTAATTATACTGAAACACGCAGTCTATAACATTTCAACGCCTGTATATTTTTCTGCAGTTTTTAATAACGACGTAGGAACAAGCGTATGTGCAGCTGACCGCAAATAATTGTACACATTTGAAATTATTTGCTATGCATCCTTAATCAAAGTGTTCACTTTGTGACTCAGATTCCCTGTACCAGAAGAATGACCACTGGTTCAGTATGAACCGACATAACACTAGCACGGCAAAGAAAACTGGGGTGAGTACTACAGAATGAACTACACTGGAATACGCCAGAAAAATTAATTTGTAAAATTTACTAAGCTTTCTACACTTTCAATCAGTTTAGGGTTTATTGTGTTGGCATTATTTTTTGGACATGGAACATTCAATATCTAGTACCGAAAATTTCAGTGACTCGAAATTGTCTGACTCACAGATCTGTGAAACAGCTGTGGGGTTTTCAAGGACTGATATCATAACCAATTTCACGCATACTGTAAAACATGAATAACGTTATACATAAATTATTAAAATAACTTTAACACACATTTTAATATATTAAATCATGTTTAATATATGAAAATAAATGCCTAAAATTGCTATTTATTCTCAATTAATACACTTGCATATCAATGATACTGTTTTATTATGTGTAATTTGAAAATATTAACATTAATCCACATTAAAATTTCAAAATTAACAATTCTGCATGAACGTGTATGTAATAACTTAACGTGTCAAGCAATGACCTGTATTAACAGGCATTTATACAAACGACGTGAGAGAAAGAAAGAGCAATAAACTTTCATATAGGGTAGTGGTGGCGGTAGTAACATGAGACATAAATATTTAGTGGGAAGAAGCAAAGAGCGACAGTTAATGGTTGTAAATTAATAATATTTTAGTTCTGGTAAAGTACTGAGTTATGCAAAAATGTAGACACTTTATGTGCAAAATGTGAGTAAACACATCACAACATCTCACCCCAAGGATTTTCGCTTCTGGAGGTTTGTTAAGGACAATGCCTAGTCTCTCGGTTGCGGACTACACAAGAAGAAATGCCTCCAGTCACGGACCACATAGACCTGTGCAAATTCTGAAGACGACATTCTCCTAAAAGGTGGCAAGAATTTAAATACTGGTTTGACAGTGCTGCAGCCATTCGTGGAGCAAAGAGTGAGCTTGATTAGTTTTCATAACACACTGTGAGTTTACGTTTCAGTTAGCCTCCATTTTCTACGTTTATCACAAACGTACTATAAATAATATAGTATGAATTTCGTAAAAATCATCGTACAGACACTCTGCTTTGTAACCAAAATACCCTAATTTTCCAGACTTTTTAAATGGGCCGTACTTTCAATTTTCGACAATATTCTCTCGCTTTTGAAAGTCTCAGTCCTTAGTTAAACAGTAAGACACTTAAACATAACAGAAATCCTATCTTCTGGAATGAGATAATGCGATAGAAAACATGTCAAGAACGCTTACTTCACTTACACATGTGTGTGTCAAATTTATGTTTTGTATGCGTGTCTCGTACCTGCATAAGTAATGAGATAAGTTTCCTGGGACTTAAAATATCTTAACTGGCAGGTAGCCGATCCTGGGGGTTGCGCGGTCTAAGGCGTGGATCTGCTGCCGGTCGCTTGCTGAAATTGCGGGTTTAAATCCCGCTGGGGGCATGGATGGATGGATGTCTCTTTTGAATTCACTGTGTTGTCAGGTCTTTGCGACGGGCCGATCCCTCGTCCAGAAGAGTCTTACCGAGAGTGTGTGTGTCATTGAGTGTGATCAGGTGCAACAATAACCCTCTACACCTACAATGAGTAGGTAGAAGAGGTCAGACTAAGAAAGGAAAGAAGGAAAGAAAGAAAGAAAGAAAGAAAGGACTGACAGGCACGAAATTAAACGCAAAACAATTTTAAAATATCGCATTATTCTGACATACATTTGTCCCTAAATTTAGGTTTTTAAAAGAAAAGAATACGTCATCACACGTACGTTCTGTTATTAATCGCTTTATGATGAAAAGTCCTACAAATACAAACTATACAGCCTTAGGCGTTAAACTGTACGTGGCCTGTTAAAAACCATCACAATGGAAACATTGATGCAATGAGATGAGAGGGTTTTGTGTTATAGAGATTGGTTTCCATATTAAATCAGGAACATCTTTGAGGGTTAGAGAGGCATCTCTGTCAGTAACAGAACAATACAACAAGAACGTTCGCCATCTAACATTCTACTACACCTACAATTTACCTTAATTGCGAGTATGACAATTTTGTACGTACTGGGTTTACTACGATTGCGACAATGAGGACTCTGGGCGTTACGGACCCTGTAGTTTTCAAGTATCTGTTGGTTGGATATTGCCTCTTATTTTAGGTGAGTTTGAAGTTAGCTCAATTCCAGCTTCCAGATAAAACAGCTATTGCTACTTTACATTTTACTGTCACTAGCAAAGTTTGGAATTAAAAATGGAATGCTCCGAGCAATAGGCTACTAGACTACTGACACTGATTTCCAATGATTTTGGAGAATATCATTAAATAAAACAGTTACTGGTCTAATGCGCAGCCATGGAAATATCACGAAAAGGAGTTTTGTTGAAAATCATACAACACAATATCCAATGAAGAATACTAACCGAAGACCTATGCATGCATCCGTATTGCACATACATGATATAAACATTATTCAACCTCAACACAGAGCTCAGTGTCGAGTGCTGTAATATCATGTCAGAGATGAAAGACAGCGAACCAGGATTTCCATCATTAATCGTTCTCAGTGACGAGGCCATCCTTCATCTGAGCTGTCAAATTAACAGACATAAATACGTGCTGTGGGAAACTGAAAAACTCCACGAATTGTGTGCGGCAGCAAAAGGGATACGCTCAACAAAGTAAATGACTAGTGTTCAGTCCCACCTGTGTGTCATACAATACTGTTCAGTCCCTACTGTGTGTCATACAATACTGTTCAGTCCCACCTGTGTGTCATACAATACTGTTCAGTCCCACCTGTGTGTCATACAATACTGTACAGTACCAGGTGTGTGTCATACAATATTGTTTAGTCCCACCTGTGTCATACAATACTGTTCAGTCCCTACTGTGTATCATACAATACTGTACAGTCCCAGCTGTGTGTCATAGAATATTGTTCAGCCCCACCTGTGTGTCATGCAGTACTGTTCAGTCCCAACTGTGTCATACAATACTGTTCAGTCCCACCTGTGTGTCATACAATACTGTTCAGTCCCACCTGTGTGTCATACAATACTGTTCAGTCCCACTTGTGTGTCATACAATAATGTACAGTCCCACCTGTGTGTCATACAATAGTGTACAGTCCCACCTGTGTGTCATACAATATTGTTCAGTCCCACCTGTGTGTCATACAGTACTTTTCAGTCCCACCTGTGTGTCATACAGTACTGTTCAGTCTCAATTGTGTGTCATACAATACTCTTCAGTCCCACCTGTGTGTCATACAATACTGTTCAGTCCCACCTGTATGTCATACAAATACTGTTCAGACCCACCTGTATGTCATACAAATACTGTTCAGACCCACCTGTGTGTCATATGATACTGTTCAGTCCCACCTGTGTGTCATACAATACTGTTCAGTCCCACCTGTAGTCATACAATACTGTTCAGCCCCACCTGTGTGTCATACAATACTGTTCAGTCCCACCTGTATGTCATACAAATACTGTTCAGCCCCACCTGTGTGTCATACAATACTGTTCAGTCCCACCTGTGTGTCATACAATACTGTTCCACATTTCCTCCAAAATGCATCTCTCGCGAGCGAAGGTTCTACACAAGCTCACCGTTTGGTTTAAGGTTTTTGCGTTGGTCTAGCTGTTTCCGGTGAGCGAGTGCTCTTTGGGATATGGCGTGCGTTTATTAAATCTGGGGTAGTTGATACTGGTTGTAACTGAATCAACCTTTATGTACTAGTATTTACGTCAGTGGAATCCAGCTAACCGCTTTGGGTGTAGGCGGTATTGTATGTACATCCCTTGGAATTCCGCCTATTGGATCCGACTGCTAGCACACTTCAAATTTCGACTGCCCTCTTTGTCCGACAATCATGAACTCCCTGCTTTCGATTCGTGCAAGAACAACTCAATGTTATATTTACATGACTAACAGATTGTGATTTTTTGCTTCATATTACTGGAACGTCCCATCATTGTTCAAGAATCCGGTTGGAAATCTCACTGGTGCGTATAGAAACTTCGTGGCCCCTTGGGTTCGACGCTTAGTGGTGTCAGGCAGAGACGCTTTCACCCTCTGGTAGATTATGAATATTTAAATTTTTCAGCATTAACTTTAGACATTAGCCAAGATTAACTATTAGTTCCTTTGGCGGTTGCTCACAGTGGGGATTCGAAACTTAATATCACTCTGGAGCACTTAAATTACGACCTGCTGCGACATTTTATGAATAAAAGCTCCTTTTATATGTTTGATGTCAGTACAGATGTGAACAACATGGCCTACACTTGACGCTTGTTCTGTTTTCTACAGATGGCTTGAAACCACGCGCAATGAAGGACAGCAGTCTCAGTGTCTATACACATCCCGCTCGAACAAATATAAACTAAGTCATATCGGCTAGAGTTGTACGCCAGCCACTGTCATGACTCTGCCTAGTATTACCAAGAAATGGCCGTAACTTTGCGCCCTAATCGTTGGAGGATATTTAATTCTTTCTCCTCTGTCCGATGAACGAAAGGAAGGGGTGTTCTACAATAGTCACTGGCTTCATTTCTGATTTAAAGGATGGTCAAGACACCCTTATGTCTTATTAGGGCTCGATAAATATCAGGTATAAATAAAGTTCAACAAAAGCTACGAGTATTTCATGTACAAACAAAAATTATATGTGTGCGCTAAAATGAAGTGCTGACGAAGAAGATATTTAGGCACTGGAAATTTTAACTATCCAGGAGCTTTAGAATTACTGTTTAGAATCCAACCAAACGCATGTATTAGTTTTTACGTACGACTTATTATTACTTATTATATACGACTTATTATTACTTATTATATGCAACTTACGATTTGACTTATTATTTAGATTAGCATATCTCCAACACATTTTTTTAATCATCATTCCGTTGTGTATATAATCGACTACTTCAATCTTTGTCAGAGTAAACACAACACTTTTCACATGCTCTGTTTATTTTCTCTACAAGTTTCGGCCGCATACTATTAAAACGTGTGCAAATACATATTATTCTTTACAGGGAATAATAAGTAATTATACGGTTTTATATATTTGAACTGTAAAGGGGAGACCTCAACCTCAACATTTGTTTTTCATTTTATGATCTTGTAACTTCTACATGATTACAGCCGGCGTATGCGGCTGAAACATGTTTAGAGAAAATAAACAGTGCATGTGAAAAGTACTGTGTCTACTCTACCTTCATGATATACATGATGTTAACTCTTCATCAAATCCTACTGGTGTGGTCAAATCAATAAAAATGCGATCCATTGAATACCTATCAAGCTTAGGAAAATAAGAAATTCCTGCACAATTTCTGAAAATATTTCAAGAGAAGAAACCACACAGAATATGTAGGCGTAGACAAGTAAATTATAAATTTAAATATATCTTCTGGCGACAGGTTGTGGAAATGTACTGAATTCTCCTCTTTCCGGATAGGATCCAAAGGTGAGGTTTTGTAAACTTTCGGTTGGTTTCATAAAAGAACGAACTGACTGACTCTGAACAAAGACCCTGTGCCATGTACTTACGTTCGGTATCCTGATCTTACCTAGGCACCTACTCAACACTGTGTCTGTATACACATAAAATTATGATATGAATTTCGAAGGTTCGACACAGCTTAGAAGGAAGCCAAGCAACAGAGCGTATTTTGGACCAGCTGAAGTTATTTCTATGACTATGCCCTTTAGATCAATTTTAATAGTATTCTTCGAACCCTGTCTTTTGCTATGACGTTAACCCTAAGAATAGCAATGTCATATTTATTCCATTGAAAGTCATGAGGAGGGCAACAGCCAAAGCAAGAAATAGTTCAACTGTTCACCACAGAAACCAAAACCGTAGGCCTTCCTACTTATACTATGCGAACTGCATGTCCACTTCCTTCAACTAATTCTCCGCAAAGACTAAAATAGTGTATTTAACACATATCTCCCTATATAGGCCTAATCTCTTCGACCGTAAATTTAACCGTTAAAGGGTGTTAAAGTTTTCTTATGAATTTATATTTTCTAGTGTTTGTATGAGGTTGCACTCATTAGCGGATGGACGATAGCAACTTATGAACCACACAACCCCTCTTCAAACTGTCTCCGTTTGATGTAAAACTCAAGTTATTTCACGGTATACGTGGAGAGGCATGTATCCACTAACGAACCTGCAGCAAGCCGCAGCGTTTTATGGGCAGATCAATTAGGCGCGAAGTAGCAAAAAACCGCAGCTGCAAGAAGAACCTGCTGGCGATGCATGTGTCTGCATGTCAATACATCGTCATAATTAGCAGCACTATAGAACAGGCAGCCGATAACTCGCCCTCAACTCAATACGCTACGCACCAGACGCTTCAGTGGACGCTTCTATGCTTCCTTATAAGAAAATTCAGCTCCCCAAACCTCTGTACATCAAACAGACTTCAGTTAATAGACAATGTCCAACAATACACTCGTACATTGTCCCGAATCATTCGAGGATTGTTGACAGCCTTCCGCCTCTCCATGTGTTAAATTGTAACTTCACAGGAGCTGATCCGGTTACAAAAGAAACACAACAGAAATAAGGGACGACTGACAAAGAAAGGTGGAAAGAAATAAGGAAAAAAGACGGAAAGAATGGATGAAAGAAAAAGGGTGCGAAAGAAAGAGGTAAACAAATAAAACAAAGAAAATAATGAAGTAAGGAAATGTTATGGTTAAATGAGAACATATCAAATTATGGGGAAAATGAATTAGCCGGGCGAGAAGCATCAACATGCACGCACCACACACACGGACCTGTTTGTGTTTTGTACAGACCGGCTGTAGATTCTTATTTTGTTCTTATTACTCGCACGTCCACTTTGAATTACAAACAGGACGCGTCTCTTTAAGCCATTCCTAAGTCAGTACAGTGTATTTTACAAAAGAGAATTGCATTTTCACAAAAGAGGACCTTTAAACCGAATAATGGCAAACTAAGTACATCCCACCCACCCACCCCCACCCGCATGGCGCAACAGCCCCTAGTGGGCCAGGGCCTCCTCATTATCGAGGCTTCAAAGTAAGTACTTTGCTAGGCATAATTTCCTTACCAGTTTTATAGTTTATTTCTTTCAGTATAATTTCTATTTGCTCCTTTGTTTCATTTAAAGTTGCAGAAACACACACTATTGAACCCCATTCCAGAAGCGTTAACGAATCTGGCGTTCTACGAGTATATGTTCTAACTTCATGATTATTTCTATTTTCGGAGCCACAATTTACCACGGCTGGCCGATTGAACAAGCTACAGTTCTATGTCATTGTCATTATTATAGCACGTTTTATCGCTACATTACGAAAGTACTATAATGTTTAGTTCCTGCCCGTTCAATGCTACCGCAGTTGTTTATTTAGCCTTCTATCATTGCATGAATCTCACGGGGGCTGCTTGCTGTGCCTTTAATCGGCTGACGACGGCTTTTCAGTTCCAATCATGTCATGACAGTCACGAAGCGTCCAGGAAAATCTGTTCAATACGACGTAGTCTCCAGTGACACGACTTGAACTTCTTCGCAAGTCATTATAGCTTGCGCATATGTATTAAAAGAATATACTTTTTGGGCTCATGTAACTCGCAGTGTTTTCAAGACTGAATAGAGTTTTTAGTTTGTGAGTTTATCCCTCTGGGAAGCCGAAGATGAGTTACAACAGAGAGGCAAAAGAATGGGTTGACAGAGAGGGGGTAGTCGCTGCTCCCATCATGCTGCCTTCTTAATTACAACGTGCTGCAATGGGTAATTTCGGTTTGGGTAACTTGGGAGCTGGATAGCAGACGAAGCGGAGGTTTCAATAGAGAAAGATGCTTTGTCTGACGAGTCGTTGTGAAGTTAGGTGGCTTTGTTTTGTACGTGGTTTTAGGTCATGAGAAGGATAATCCTTTGTTAGAGGAAGCTCAGTGGCTGCATTCGGTTTACATATGAATAATACATAACTGGCCGCAACTCTCCTCCCTCCCCCATATCTTTTCAGTTTTCGGAATCTAGGTTTTAGGTATGGATAACTGGGCAAAACAATTCCTTGTAAGAGAAACCTTATGGGACTAGATCTGTGGATGAATATGGTATAAATACATAAACATGCATGGGTTTTAGTTCTATACACTGTGGATTTCATCGGAGAGTTAGAAGACGTACTGAGTCTCAAAGACTTGTACAGGAATAATTTAAGTCTACTGAATTGCATCATACGTTTCAGCCATGTACTGAAGGTTGTTATTTAGTCGCATACAACGAACTTAATATCATAAGTCACACAATTTTCGTCGACTTTGGATGTGTCTGTTAACACAAAGTTTTTGCCAATGCACATCCACCATAGAAGCCACACATATATATACCACGTGTATAGTATGTGTGTAATACAACCTCTTCTTGGATCCAGAAACCTGAAATTCAATTAACACTATGGAAAACGAGGCACAATCGTCACTACTGTAGTAGCAAGGGCCCTCACCAGCCCCTATCTTTGACTCAGGTTAATACAGTCCAAATCACATCCTACTGAAGATCCATTTTAATATTATCATCCAAACTACGCCTAGTCCTCTGGTCCTTTCCTTTCAGTTCTTCCAGTGCATTGTGCATGCACAATACTTCCCCTCCATGCATGCTGCATGTCTCTCGCTTCGTAACCGCCTTCATACGATCTCCTTAAAAATGTTAAGAAAACACGAATTACGTTCCACATTTAACCTCATGTTATTTATCCAGTTCCTTTAATGCGGGTCACTCCGTAACATTTCGTCACATGAAACTTTTCACCATTAGTTACTACTAGCTCACAAGCAGACACACTGCTACGACAAAGCCCTTCTTCAAACACCAAGAGTCCCTCAGCTGAACAAGACATTACTCCTTTTTCACAGAACATGAAATTCACTGCTGTATTCACGACAGCCTGCATGAAACTACAAAATAAATTAAAATGACGTTTCATTGACACCTGGAATGTTTCATATCATTTCGATAAAGAAATTTTGAGAAAATTTGGTTTCAGAGCGCAGACTGTTAAATACCTTTACACTGACTCCGGAACTTACAGATACAAAGCTCCCTCCAATGTGGGTGTGGGTGTGTGTGTGTGTGTGTGTGTGTGTGTGTGTGTACTCTTTTGTGACGGTTCTGGAAACTTTCCTTGAATTTTACAGGCATTGCTAAAATAACTTGAAATATTTTCTGCATTATACAGTTTACAGCGCGACAAGCGTTGCCCTTCCCATTTTTGTAACGATTCGTACGATGTGTGTAAGGTTCTATAAAACGAAAAATTTCATACACACAGATGCATACATCGGATACGAACTCACGGACTGAAAAGCAGTACTTCATGTCCAAGGTTTAGAATTTCGGACCACGTTGCCAGAAGGTTTAAATTTCGTGTAGAACACTGTAGAGTATTCACGACACTATACATGACACACGGGACTTCCATTTGTTTACTCTAAACACTGTCTGTAAATGGGGAGTCAGTAATGTTCATTTAAATTTGTCCGTATGCTGGACAAAATATTCATTCAGCAAGAACCAATTTGCAGTTTTAAGGCATAATGCTATCTATATCATACGTATATAAGTATATGTGCTTTTGACGACATCAATACAGTATTTCATTATATGGGTAGACTGCAATATTAACACATTTGTAATATCGTTAGCCCACAATATATCTGGTTTCGAGTACATCATGTGACGGAAACATCTGATACTTGAACCTAACTATGGAGAGTGCATGTCATTAGTGACAAGCATATTTCATACTGCATCATTACATACGTTTTAATAGCCCAAAATACTTTTGAAAAATTCTGCAGTAACCGAAAACGCGGAAGTAGATTATGGGATAATGCAACTTAAATTCTCTAGTAAAACATGTACTTTTCTTACAAATAAATCGTTTTTATAATAAATTTTTTTTTTGTGACGTTCTAGTCAGAAATATAGTTTTGAGTCCCCCTGTAATGCACGTAAACTCTAAAACAGATGATGTTAACACTGAAAAAACAATTACCTAGAGCTACTGCGCTGAATCTACAGCGTAACAGCCCAGATCGATTGAATTTTGAATAAGAACACTTATTGTATAGCAGCCAATCATATTGGTGTTCAAAACAGAAGTATAATTCTTTATCATTCTGTTGTGAAACGCTACAAATTTATGAACTTGCAACTACAGAAAACCTAATTCTACAAGCCTACTGAAAATATATATACTTATAAGACACTTTTTTACTGTGAGGATTATTGTCGTTCGATATAATAAAAGGTCTATCCTCAAATTTATATTTATAGGCTACAAATTACGAAATGTTATGGTACTTTATAATAATTTGCAAACACTACAGCAAACATATTTTGAAACACTCTCTGCTATCTGTATCTGTGCCTAAGTATCCATCTTCATCTGGCACTGACCTGCGAAGAAAATCGAGCTACGCTATGCTACAGGCGAATTTGAAATCGCGGATCTGAATTTTCAGTGCCAGGTAGTACACATAACTCGCTGGGTTTCAACATTCCTCTGCATAAATATACTACCGCATGCCAAGAAGGTTCTCCAGTGAATTGCCTTGCAAAGGTTTATCCAAGCTTTTGATTACAATTTTCTCATCGCCATACCGAGAGAGATGAATCTTTCTGTGCACTTTATAAAAGCGGCTCTGTTTACAAATACGATTTCTTTATTTAGGATTAACAAGATTTTGTTAAAAACATGAATAGTGCTACCACAGTTGGGTCGTTCAATCCAAGTATCTATGAAACCAGTGACCAGGAAAACCAAAAGAGAGATGACGATACATACACATACATATGTACATGATCGTGATAAATAAGAGAGAAAGTAACCACATATTTTTAAATTCTCACTGTGCGGTTTATCACACCATATTCGAATTCATGTTTATTTAATGCACATTCAAATTTGTTGCTGCGTATGAAAGCCCGTCATTGCGGGATGGTGTCCGTGTGTTCCTGTGAGACTCCTGTAATCAACTGCCAGTATTTACGATATCGCAATCCATAAGGCCGTAATCTAAAGCGTCCCTCAGTCAAAACGTCAACTCTCACTTCATGACTGAACAGAGAACTTCATAATATCACAGTACGTAACATTCATAATTTTTTAGTTAGGATTCAAATGTTCTGAGATGTGATGCTGTGCAGTTGGGCGAGTGGTTCTCGACGTTTCGAACGATCCTGTTGCCACATCAAAATTGTTTTCCAAAAAAAAAAATATGAACTTTAATGAGAGACGCATTTTATGTAACATGCTTCCCTTTTGCTGGGATACATTCTTGTTTCTACCAGAACATCGACGGTTGGATTGTAGATTTAAGTGAAGTAGAGGTACAGTGCAAAACTAAATTCTCCCAGTACGTTTTAAACCAGGCCCCTCATGAAATAACGAAATCCGCCATTTAGTACAATTCGTGCGAAGAATACAAACAATTCAATCTACATTTTAATACAGTCGCATCTCTTTCATGTTTCTCAGAGTCCCAAATTTTACATTCCATCAACGTAAATGTTTGTAAGAAAACATATTTTTCTAAAGGCTAAAATGTCTGATCTTTAAATTCAAGGTATTTTTAAGCAGGGCAACCTCCTCGAAAGAAATATTATATTCTTAATCAATACTACTCTCCCTGGTTCCACCAGGAAGCCGTTGCCCTCATGGGATTAATTAGGCTTATTATTTGTTTATTTAATAAATGCTACTTTCTAACAGATGAAACAGACTCCACTTACTACCTTCACGGATCGTATATCTCCAATCCTAAATACTCGAATGTCGGATTCTCTTTCTAGACGATTCCCCGCAATGAGGAAGTCATTTTTATGTTTCTTTGTGCTTCTTAGGAAAAAAACGACAATTTCACTATGAACACCTCACTCAATACATAATTATACAGTTTTCTTAATTAACAAACATCTTGTTATGACACTTCGCTCGTTTTATGGAACCCATATTCTCGACAAGCGGGCACTGGAGCCTATTTTGAGCTACATAAATTCAGTCTACATCCTCACACAGTACTTTTAAGATATGTGTTCACATTACCCCTTCATCTACTCTTAATATCTATCAAATGTTATCTTTCCTTCAAGTTTTCTATTAAAATTCTCTCGCTTATTTTCTACATGCTCCATCCATGTCATCATCCTTCATTTAGTCACCCTAACACACTGAGCGTAACGTTCCATATACATTCATTTTACATTCTACGGCATTTGATGTGCCATAAATAAGCTGTGATGGTGTGCCGTCGTTTCGTCTCACTCACTACAGGAACTTGTCACAGGGCGTTTAAGAACAAGGTAAGCAAAAAGTTACATAAAAGGTGAGCGACTATGAACTTCGCAAGAAATAAGATCCATGGAATGACCAACCAACAAAATCAACGGATATAGCATTTTATGCGTCCAAAATCACACAATATGTGAAATTGTTGTCTAGCCTTTCTTTCCGCTTGAAAATTTAACATTTTGTCTTCAAATATTGCTCTATTTAATGGTGTGACTTCATACCTGAATGCCCGGTTTAATAAAATAATGCAATAAATAAACATGGACATATACACACGTATTCTCTCTGAATATATTCATTGTCATTACACTTAATAATGGTTTGATAATTCGTGATTTCAAAATTTATGGAGGTATCAGTCAAATTGTCTCGCCGGACGTTTAAAATTCATATTAAAATAACATATATTTCTTATTCTGTGGCGCAAAAGCCCCAAGTCGGGCGTAGGTCGCATCATTGTTGAAGTTCCTAGATGACACACAAATACACACACACGCAGTATAACTCCTCTGTACAAGTGATCAGTTCGTCGCAGAAGCGGCTACCTAAACAACACACAACACAAGAGACGAACATCCATGCCCTCAGCGGGATTCAAATCCACGATTCCAGCGCCTACACAGCACGGGCACGGGATTGGCCATCACATTTACATAGGCTTACTCAATATGAGCTCCTTTGATAGATCTGGATATATCCAAGCGTTACAGAAATGCATGGCAAATGTCACGCAAGGTTTCATGTTTATTTCAGGCAAAGGCTTCACAAGTTTAATGGTTCAGCTCACCAAGCTCTGTTGGTATAGGCGCCACAAAGAAATGGCCTCTTTTAACACAGTTCCGTAAGAAACAGAAGAAAGTACAGAGGCCTACAGTTCAAAGTTTGCAACACCAATCAATCTTCAATTAAATCGCTGTTATGACAGAACCTCATCGCCGGCACGGCGTCGCTTTGAACTAAGTCACTGGCCTACATAATAAGGATAATGGTTCGTGCGTTGCTCTTTTAACTGACAATATTGTTACTTTTGTATTAAATGTTTAAAGTAATTGATTTTTTAAGTGTACACTACAAACGTAGTAACAATGTGATTCCATACAGAATTTTCGGGAGAATATACTCATGACGTTGCGAGACATCTAACGTACTCTTCCTAACAATTACTATAAAGCTTTAAGAATCAAAATGAATAGAATGCAAGTATTTTGAGGGACATCGGAATACAGGAACGAAAATGACACAAACCTGGCAAAGTAATTACAAGTGTTTATTACTGATTGGAATTACGAATATTTTTTAATTAAACGGTTTTTCTGATTTCCATAAAGAGACTTGCAGTAGTAATAATATTAGAAGCAACAATTTCAAAATTCTAGGGCAGTTGTTGGCCTTTGTTTTGTAGTTACTCAGCTTCAATTTTCGTATCCATGGGTTTTATGACACTTTAAAAGTATCAGACTTAAGCAGCACTTTAAGAAATTCTTTTCTCCTTTTAATAAACGTATTTAAAGACAGGCCAGCCGATCCCAGTGGCCGCGCGGTCTAAGGCGTGGGTCTACGGCCGCTCGCTTTCTGGGATTGTGTGTTCGAATCCCGCCTACGGTATAGATGTCTGTCTCTTGTGAGTGTTGTGTGTTGTCAGGTAGAGGTCTCTGCAACGGACTGGTCACTCGTCCAGAGGAGTCCTATCGAGTGTGGTGTGTCTAAAAAAAGGTTTGTGATCGTGAAGCCTCGAAAATGAGGCGGCCTAGGCCACCAAGGGGCTGTCGAGCCATTTGAAAAATAAAGGCTAACAAACAGCCAGACTCACATAAAGCCGACAAGCTTAGCTTCCCTTTGATAATACGTATATACCTAGAAATCTTACGTCTGTATGCATCATAACCACGTCACAAATTAGTACTGTGAAATTTTAGTCGATGGACGTTGGTGTTAAATGGAACGTAAGTAGACAAATTTAAGTTTTGCTCGTTTCATCTGCGGTGTCGGATAAAGTGTGCAACACAAGTTTTGTGAAGAATAACAGAATCAAAGCGCCATCGTCTTTCCCGCTCCAAAGCAACAAGATTTTCTAATTCACTGACTAGTTAACTACAGCATACCGAATACGCAGTAGCATGTTCGCAAGATCCCGGAAACGGAACCAAGCCAGGCGAATTCAGCACACGTTTTTACATTACACATATTCACATCATGCCTTCGCCTACGCTTGTGTCTTATAACAATATGTCTACTTTACGGTTTCTCCTTAAAAGAGTGAAGGAAAAATACACTAAATATTTCGCTTTAGCATTTGTTCTTTATTAGAAGTGATCACAAAATTATCACAGAAGCATACGTCATATGACAATGTGTGATACACGAATAACTAGATTATAACGTCCACTGCATTGCACAAATTGTTGGAGGGACGCAGCAATAAGGATCGCAGGAGATTACGAGATGTTAATTGGGAAAGCGCGTTCATGTCCGTTTCACCGCTGTGAATTCCCCCTCACCTTCACGAGAGCAGTGGGGCAGAAAATCCAATCTGATTTAGAGTACAGCCCTTTAAACGATTATAAGTTGTCTGTGCATGAAGTTCGTGGGATCAGAGACCGACAGGTGGGTTTATGGGTTTTTCTGCGAAATTGGCACAGCAGAGCGGCACCGGAACGTTATTCCGAACTGAAGTGAGAGACATTACCTCGGGTCGCAGTTCAAAGCGATAGGCAGAGAGATTACTGTCTTTCTGCCGTTGGCTATTCTACCGCATAATTAAATGTTCGCTTCTATTTTTATTAATTATATTCTTATTTCCCTCTCTGTAACTAAATAACTACATTGTTTATACGGGCAGGGTCTTTCTTGAGAAGCTACTATTCCCTCAACTGGTAAACAAGTTTCCTGCCTCATACACGTCTGTGGTTTACTATCGAGTTCGCAATAACTCTATTTCCTAGTAAAACTTTCCTCTATCTCCCACTTTGCACGCCCACCTTACTTCAAGTCCTCTGTTCCTACTCTCGCATTATCCCCGGTATTTTTATTCCTTTCCTCTTAGCACAAATTTGGAATATCACATTTGCTCTCCAATTTCACAAATCAATTCTCATATTATTACGGAGCTAAGAATTTCCAATAACTGTGATCAGTACTGACCTACTCCTGTGTAACTTGATGACCTTCTGAATCATGTAAGTCATAATTTGTCCCCCCGCTGCTCCACATACCCCCTCCCCACCAAATGTCAATACAGAACTCTCTAAAGAGTGCGGTAAGTTTCGACGTACAAAATTCTGTTAATAATACGACTGGTAAAGGAATGGTATTTATCATAAACTATTTACAAATACTTTGTTCTTTTTTCTTCTATGGCTCAACAGCCCCTTTTCGGGTGCCTAGGCCTCCTCATTTCGAGGTTTCATGATCACACACATTTGACACACCACAGTCGGTAGGACTCCTCTGGACGAGGGACCAGCTCGTCGCAGAGACCTCTACCAAACAACACACAACACTCACAAGAGACAGACATCCATGCCCCCGGTGGGATTCGAACCCACGACCCTAGTAAGCGAGCGGCCGCAGACCCACGCCTTAGACCGCACTGCCACTGGGATCGGCAAAACTTTGTTCTTAGCTTACATAAATATGCTACTTCAACTGTAGAATTTATTTACCACGTAAGCGCGACTCGAAATAAGCTGTGCAGAGGAACGAAACCCCTTACCCCTGCAGGGTGTCTGAGAGTGAAAAGCATCAGAGTTCTGTACTTGTTTCAGTACATAGTTTAAAAACGTGTTTAGAATTATGTAAAATCATGTTGCGATTTTTCTGTTTATGAATGTGCTAGCTGCAGCCACAAAGAAGCAGCATGTGTTTAGAGCAACCGTCCACAAATAAATCCATTGCATACGCCTCTATTTGGAAATTGAAGAGGTTTGAAGGAACTGGTTCTGTGGTAGACCAGCCAAGTTTGGAACTTCCCAGCACCATGGAATAAGCTCGCGAAAATTGTAGCGAAGATGTCCTTGAAGTCAGGGAGGAAAACGAATTTTATAA
Organism: Reticulitermes speratus; assembly: GCA_021186555.1. NCBI lineage: Eukaryota > Metazoa > Arthropoda > Insecta > Blattodea > Rhinotermitidae > Reticulitermes > Reticulitermes speratus. Next base: position 17,495,530 of record JAJKFL010000001.1, read on the forward strand.
CCGCCAATAGGGTTTTAAAAGAACATGAAATGTCAGCAAAAGATTCCTTGAATATGTGATAAAGATAATTGAAGAAAGGCTGTAAACTTAGAGCAAAAATAAAAGTCGGATGAGAATAAAAACTGGGACACAAACAATTTTATTTCACCCCAAAACCGTCCTTACACTCAGATCGTGGACATGAACAATGTGAATCTTCTTTTATTGCACCTAGTCGACTTTCACTGCCTTCTGAGTGCTAATAACACTGTGACACACACAACGTGGCTGTTCCACTGATAATGCACCAAACAGCAATGACCCATGATCGTATTTTTATGGTCAAAAGGCGTATAACTAACGAAATTTACGAAGGAAATACTGTTTAATTTGGCGAACTACATAAATCAGAGCAGTGTTTTGGAATGGCTGGAAAATTTCGAAGCAAGGCGATGGAATGATACGAACCGCATTCCTTCTAGTTGCATAGATTCGTAATACGATTTGAGGTTAATAAATATGTTGACCAGTGTAACCGGGACAAACAAAACATCCAAAATAAGTCTGAAGTCGTAGAAAGAAGCGGTGGAACAATACCTTCAGGCCAAACTTATGAAATACTTTTTGTGGTGGAGTTACGAAACTTGTGGATCGTTCGACAAAATGAATAAAAGACAATACAACAATATAAATATAAGCGGTTTTTTACCACTGTGTGACTATTTTGTCTAAAATTATAATAAAATTATCTTTGATTTTTTACTTGTTTCGTCTGTTGCTTTTTCCAGAATTGTTTATATTCTGCTTATCTTCACATAGAAGAATTCATAATATAACTAGTTTATCATTTTTGTTACTGACATAGCTCTCCCCGACATGGAGCCAGCCTCACTTAGCGTCCACAAAAACCTGTAAAGAAAATTCTCTATTATACAGTATTTCGATTTTCCTCCACCCTCCACATACCGCCACAAATTGCGGTGAACTAGCAGTGGCTTTACAACGGGGTTTCACTATATTTTATGTTATACACCTCACACTGATTGACTTCCAGCAGGGGAAACAGATAAATCTCTTCACCAGAGCGTCCAGCCAGGCTCTGGGATCCAACCAGCCTCTTATTCAAAGGATAAAGAAAGATTTTTCTCCGAGCGGCTGGAGACGTGAAACTGACCACTCGCCACTATCCAGTGCCGTGGTAAAGAATCCGAGGACCCTTACAGCCATGCCACACGCTTTGACGATTTGCACAGAGACTTTACCTTGACCTTACACGTTACACTGGCGCGTTTCATCTTCGTGTAACGAACAGTTTCTCGAACAGCCTTTGAGACCGCGTTGTGACTATATAGACATTACACATGATGCTGAGCAAATGCCAATTATATTAAGCACGTTTGTGCTGACTTATATTGCTGAGCATCGCGATAGACTGAAATGCCAATTACAGATCATCCCAGGAGAAGTAACGTCATGTGTTCCTTCAGGATATGGGCTACTTATTAAATTACGTAACCTAACCTAATTGGTTACATTTCACAGAATTCTGAGTGCTACAAAATAATGAAACTGCTTGTAGGACGGGACGCGGCACGCCAGTTCGGCCCAGGGTCTCCTTTTTTCCGGGATTTCGGAATCTCTCGTTTAGACATTTGGTAGGATTTCTGTAACGAGAGGTCGGCCTGTCGCAAGTTCTCTACCTACAGCCCCTCCTCAATCTCACCAGGCCACATTCTGAACTGTATCTTCAGACAGGCTACAGGTGTCTCGTTACAAACTCGACTGTACACCAATTAATGATCAGAAGCGCAGTTATAAATTCTGAAGGTGAAACGGCGTCCTTACATAAATTATAAATCAATAAATCAATAAAAAGGCATCCTGATACGCTAACAGTCTCTCAATATTACGGACATTGCTCCATGAGAACACCTGAGATCAAATCCCTGAATAGTGTCATTGTCATTGTCTAGAAAGGTAGCGCGGTAATGTCTGAAACTGTGCACTTATGAACACTGTAACTAATAAGGGAGTGATCAAGAAACCTCTTGCTGGGACGGACACAATCATTTTAAATCAACGTCGAATTTGTACTGTGAGTGGTAACAGCATCAACTGCTGGCACTGCTATAATGAAGACTTTTCAAGATCTGTGCCTTTCAAACAGTTCCGTCACACCTATGGCAAGGCTTATATTTAATTAATAATATGTCCAAAGTTTCTATTCGTGCTGAAGTCAAAATATTAATAAAATACCAAGTGCTATATTTTCTTCTTTCTTGCTTTTAAGTTCAGATACTAAATATTTTGAAAATAGATTAGCAATCAATCGTACTACATATTATTGTTCAGAGTCCTCCTCATCGCAGGGAGAGAAGTGTTACATGGTGTATTCATTTCATAGCTTTACTAACACTTTCTACATTTAAAGAGCACGATTGTATGAACTTCGGCCCCGCAATTTCGTGCGACCACCATGTTGTCAGTAATGACTAGGAATTAGAAGACGTCTGGGTGGACCCTAATGACATAACGCTCACCAAAGTTTCGTAAGTATGGGACAACTGATTCTCAAGTTGAAATGGAGAGAGCGTGTTGTTCTCATAAGCACTATTTTCTTTTCCTTTTTAGGGAGGAAAGTATGCTATAAAGGATACAAAACTGGATTTTGAAACAAAAGCAACACTGCAGTGCAATTTACAAGAGAATCGTTTCTGGTGAATGAGGTAAGGCATAAAAAATTCACACGACTTTAAATTTTAAATTGTATATTTCGTACTGTTTCACTGTAAGCAGTAGCTGCACCTCATCAGGACAATTGGGAAAGTATTTATATAGGCCTATTTCTCTAAACAGTGACATTTCATTCAGCAACTGTATTTGGCAGATTCACCTGCTTTTCAGAACAAACAACAACTACAGCTTTCCTAAACCTCATTAGACACATTAACTTTATAACAGAGAAACCTACGTAGTGTGTTTTCTTGGAGGTAAGAACAACACTTCTGATTACTGTTCCTTTCAATTTTGTCATTTAAAGAGTTAAACACACATACCTGCCCCCCAAACGTCATCGCTAACCGTTCAGTTTTTTGGGGAAATATTAAATGAAGATCTCCTATAATGTACTCACGTTATATCCTCTTGCACAGAACGTTATACAATGCCACACGAAACTTGAGATTTTAATGCCGATGAAAATTGGCACGGTGTTCTGGTTGACACCATTTTATCTGGTAGCAGATACCAACATCTGAGAAGAAATACTGACTTCATCTGTGGGTATAATAGGAGGGCAGTGTGTTTCTCCGAAACGTTGCTGTCTACATGATGTCATAACTCAGAGCACAAAAACAGGAACACGTAAAATACATAATACACTGCTGCAGACTCACTCTGTCGTCTAATTAAAAGTTGGAGAAAACGGCGTCGTATAGAAGTGCAACATGTGGGCATTCAGGGAAAACAAAGCACCAGATATAAATTGTGTTCGCATTTGGAAGCTTGTTTCTGCTTCTATGTGGAAACGCCAGACGCACTGGAACTGACAGACTGAGAGAAAAACGAGCAGCTAATACAACATTTAAAATAAGACGTGACACAACGGGTTTTTAAACTACACTTTTCACTAGATCCTAAATTAAGAGGTAAGCCATGTGTTCTAGGTCTATTAACTGCTATTTATGCCCTCAACATGGCACAGGATGTTTGCCTACTCTGACACGCTCACATTCAACAAACGTAGCTGCAGTGGCGTTTGTCTTTAATCACTAAGGTCATGCAATACTATAATCACAATGCGCTTTTCCATACCATGAAAACCAATCAATACCTTTATACGGTTTTCCCATACCTTTTTAACAAGCAATACCCCACAAAATTTCCAGTAGTAAAGAGATAAATGATATGTTTTTATAATTAAATATATTATGATAAATAATTATTGCGTTAGTCACAGCCGCTTTTTCGTCGGCTTATCTTAGGCAGCACTGCTTAGGAAATAACTGGATGAATAAAAATTTTAAACCATCTGACAAGAAGTGCTGATGACGTTATGACATACTTCCCCGGCGTCTGCCAGGAGCAAGAAATTACACCACGTTAGTTTCCAGTCAAGACAGCTGACAATGATTCAAATCCGAGATTTTCCGAATAAGAAGCAATAGAAAAAAAAGTGAGAGAGAAGTGTTTTATTTAACGATGCTCTCAACTGCTAAGGTTCTATGACATTGGTGGTAGATGAAAGAAATGTGAGTAACGAACATCGCTGGAATAATACCGACAGCATGAAACCGATGTTCCCGGAAAAAGACCTGTACCAGTGACACTCCACCAGAAATTCCAAGGGGACAGACCAGGAATCGAACTTCAGCTTTCGCGGTGCAATGCCTGACGTTTTGATGGCACCATCTATCTACCGCTGCGAATGGAAGTTTTATACTTGCTTCTGCTAGATATGTGTAATACATGAGGGAAGGAGAAATACATATTTCTTTGGAAAGGAGATCAACATCAGAGACCGACACACATACAGCGAAGTGTTATTACGTAGAATTGACTTATTAAATATACATGCGAAAAGGAAACGTTGGATGGGCTGGTTTAATTATGGGTCCATCTGTCACGGCGATAGCGTTGAATGTTTGGTTTTTATATTAATAAGAAGAACAATTCCTTGCTTAATTACGTAACGTTCGCTGAAGCTATCACGCATTTGCTTAGAACGTTATTGCGCGAGTGCGTGACCGCCTCGGGCTGAGTGGCTACAACTGTGCTCGAACAGACGCATCAAGAAAGCAGAAGTGCAGAAATTGATTTATTTAACGACAGTACGATATGTATATGTGTACATGAGTTATTTAGCGATAGGACACTCGTACATTAACGGAATATGTTAGCGTCCAACGATATGAAACTATGATCGTCACCGATTAACGTGTGGGGATCGGGAAATAAATGGTCGCGGCCTACTTAAAGTCATTATCCTGGACGTAGACTGAAAGCGTGAGGTAAACTATAAAAAATTCCCCAAGGATAGTGTGTGTCATATCAGAAATTCTAACCACGCGCTTTCCGAACAGAATTTGGAAACATCATCATTTGAACCTTTCTTTCGTACGGATTGAAACAAATACTGATGAGGTATAATGAACCTTTACAAACACTTATAAACTATGAGAAGGGCTTAAAGCCACTTACAACAAAAGAGAACCGACCCGTGACCCAGAAGTTACCAGACATACGGCCTCGTTCTCGCTTATGACGTCACTATACGTGTATAGCGGGGACTTACGTCACGCGAACTGCATAAAGCAGTAGTTTTTTTATATATTTCACTGAATAATAAATAATTTCTTCACAAAAAGATAATAATAACAACAATAATAACAAATCTGCTGTACTGGCAATCTACGCCACAGAAAAACAGGTTCAAGCGCCTATTCTGCACTCCATGTTAATAGTTCTGGAACATCGTCTCTTCGTATTCTGCTTTCGTGCTTCTGCCTTCTTGCTTCAATTCGTTTAATTTTGTATTTCATAACCAATTCAAGTGTTTTTGCCATTCGTGTAATAAATATCATTTCACAGGCTAAGTCTGATTTTGTCTTTTGTTTCAGCTACCATATAGAGAATCCAGTAAAAATAAACAGGGCAATAAGGTTTCATTCTGACGTGTTTCTGAGAGTTTGATAGCTTACAGGTTGTGTTGATTAGGTTCGTTTCTTCTGAAAACTTAAAAATATTAAGGTCTGGGCCTATATTTTCACTCCATTATTCGACATTTGCATTGTCTTTCGCTGTTTTACTTGGAATGTATTCTCGGCCGTATATTGGTACTTTTTGATTTCCCTGCTTAAATATAAATCACGTAGCTGTAAATTAATTTATTCTTTTCACGAGCTGATATTTGTAATTTATCGTCGGAATGTGACATCACTACTCGGTAACTTGGTAATTGATATTAAATAACAAACCCTAACAATAGTCAGACCAATGACGGACTTTTTAGGACTCCAAATCAATGAAGTAACTTGAAGTAGCCTAGAATTTCATCCTATGTCTGCGCACGAGTTCGTCATGCTAACGCATTAGCCAAATTGCATTTCATTGTTGGATCATCAACTTGCATTACCTAACTATGACAACAACAATACAAGATTTGTAGGACTGGTAGTCTCTTCAATAGGAAAGTACGCTGTATGAGTTTCGGCCGGAACAATAGAGCGGATTTAACACCTATATTAATCTTTGCTGATAGCATTAATCATTTCTGTCCTTTCAAACATTCCCTGCATTCACATTAGACGCACTCACTTTCATCTGAATACAGACTCTCTGGTTTATACACTGTAGAACAATTTATCTCCTTTTCTCCTGCTTTCACGACGACAGACATAAATTTGTGGATGCTGTTTCGTTAACAGCTTTTGTTAATCTCTGGTTTAATATCTTAATCTCTGTTGGCTTAAGACTATTCCAGAGCTGGAAATAGTAAGGACAGAATGTGAGACGCAGGCGTACCACTTTCTTACACAGTCAGCTCTCTCGTCCCGCTTGTATATTTTGCATGCAGAAGGTAGGCTTATTTTGTATACTTTTCGAAAGTTGACTCAGTCTCTAGCAGAAATGAGTACCAGGAATATTTCCTGGCGGTAAAGGTGGCCGGTGCGTAGGGCTGACAACCTTACCACCTTCATGTGCCGATTGTCTAGAAATCTGGGAGCCTCAACCTCCTGTAAACCTACGGTCCTGTAATGCTTTTAAAAAAGGCAGTCCTATAAATCGATGCGTAGTTCTGTGTATACTTTTTTTTGTAAATATGACATTATACAGAGGATACGCGTGGGCTGGAAAAACTCAGTCGGTACAGCGACTCGCTTCTAGCTGGACGGTCCGGGATCGAAACCCGGCGGAGAGGAGGTTTTCCGTGCCGTCCACACCGGCCTTCAGGCCCAACCAGCCTCCTGTACAATCGGTATCGAATCTTTCCCGGGGGTAAAGCGGCCGGAGCGTGGTGCTGACCACCCACCTCCTTCTAGTGCCGGGTTGCTATTGAATTGGAGTCATACCTCCGCCTCCCCTCTGTGTCAGCATAGGCATGTCATGCTGTGACCTTTATAAAGGATGTGTAAACTGCCACCGTTGGTACAAATCATGGATAGATTCATTAGAAAGCCAATTGCTAAAGACGTAAAAGAACAAGTAACGAATATATTTTAGAACTTGGTACTCTATTTTAGCTTAGCTGGTACACTTACATGATTGGATTTGCCCTTACGGCTATAGATTATGACCTTGTCCAACTATTTCAGTTCATATCCTTGTCTGACTGGGAAAAATAGCTGAATAAACGTTTTTTAACTAAATATCTCTGTTATAATGAGTCTACTGAGAAGCTAATATTCGCTCGCCTACTCAAGATATTCGCCGCCTTTTATGGAGCCCCCGAGTTCACCAGCGAGACAAGCACCTGCCCCTGGACCCTACCCTAAGCCAGTTTACTCAACCCACGCCTTCCGCCAAACGCTCCAAAATTATCTCCCTTTCTGATTCCATGAGTAAGAAGCAAGAACATTTCATCTCTCCTACGTGCGTGCTGCAAGACTCTTCCATCTAATCCATAACAGTATGTGGGAAAAATTTCGACTAACAAATTATTAATTGTGTATTGTGACAGAACTGCACCTTGTTGTTTAACAAATTAATCGATCATTCATAGAATAGCAGTAACCGTTCAGATGATTCTGTAACAAACATTGCAATGAATTCCACATACTGGACACGCAACTATGCGCCCCAAATTCTACGCTGAAGGCATATATCCACTGATAACACGTTGTGATAAGTGTCTGAACCTTCAGGGCGACTGTGTGGAAAAAATATGTCACTCTTCTCTTTTCTCGTGAGAAAAATTATTTTGAATGAAAATTTAATGAATAAGCAAATATTTACTATGTATTCTTACTTTCCGATCGACCCTCGTAATTTAGAGGGAATATAAAATCGGCTCAACGCAGAAGCAGAAGCCTCAATTGGCGTAATTCATAATATGAATTATCTTAAAATTTTGAAACACGTATAAAAATCAATTTATGTTTATCCAGCCATTCAACGGGATATGTTTTTGAATTAGTAACAATAATTTAAATTTTGCTGGCTTCAATATCAGAAACGTGCACATAAATTTTGTGTGAATAATTCTCTCGTGTGCTTTAACGAATACTAACAATGTACTGAAGTTTCAGAGTATGTTTCTGAAAGAAGACAGCCTTCAGCAGATGGGCGTACTGCAATCTACAAGCACATGTCTGTTGGAAAACCTAGTTCTTGTAACATACAAACGTTACAAAACATCGAAGGAGGAACGGTGGGCGGTGATATTACACGGTGTAAAATCAGTATAAAGGATGCCACGTACGACTGGCAAAGACCACGGCATATCACGAGTATCCGTGTTGATGTACGAAACAGAATTAGGTTCTGATTCGACTGTCATTCCATCTAAAACAAAAGGGTGCATGAAGCAATTTATATAAGACAAAATATTTACCTCATAAATGGTTAGAAATGTGTCCGTAACATGTTTCAGGCTACAAGGCCTAAATACAAGGCGATCAAAAACTCAGGCTAATCAACACAGCCGGATTAACCGTACAAGCCTGAACATAAGGCGAGATTTTTTCGGAAATAGCCGCAGAGAGAAGTAGGGGTCGTCATGTAAGCGAGGCCTTTACGGCATTTCCCAACAACTCGTCAGGGAAAAGGTCATTAACCAGTAAACAGAGACTTAAGTAGGCATTTATAGCGTTGTGCCTTCTCTCTCAGTACTTTTTCTCTAATTACCCCAAGTGCCTTTTATTCGGGCTTGTACGGTATTTGTATAAAATACAGTAACCCTACCAATTCAGTGTTATTTTCACCGAAGTTACAATTACGAGTATAGAAACTTTGAAAATGTCCACTGCCCTCGGTAATGCACGTTCTTTTTGGCAAATTTTATGTGACAGGACGAAGAGATGTTTAAACGGCTAAAACCAATGGTTACTTGATTTCAGGCTTCCGCCGCGATGTTGATGAGATCTGCGCTCTTCTGAGATATTACGCGGCGTAATATCCCAGAAGAGCGCATATCTGAATAGTTACTTAATGCATGACGGTTTTATCTTTCAGAACTTCTACATTCTGCACTCAGATTGTGTTTATGTGTTTTTTTTTAATTTACATAGCTTTATTTCCTTGACATGTACATACAACAGTATAAAGAATATGGGCTAAATTGTTCCTAACACCAATTTTGAGGTTCGTGCATTTTACACTTTGGAACATAATAGGTACAGTGCACCATTGAAAAGTAGTTGTAGTGAAAACTAGGACACCAGCTCCCTTAAAAACATTATGTGTTTTGTATCTTCTCAGAACTGGGATTATTTCTCTATACAGCATTAACTGACTGGTTTCCATAACAGGCGGTGTGTGTTTACTGCGCGGTAAGAGCTGAACTTTATAAATATGTTTTAGGTTAATATTAGTCTTTAAAGGGTTAAGTGATCTGCAAAGAATTCTTGTAACAGTTCCATCTCTCAGCTGTTGACTTTAGCTGCTGCTCCAGTTCCTTCTTGCCTTGTACGCAGGCATACGTCTACACAACAATACATGCTCCTGAGAAGTATTTCTCGAAACTTTCGTGCAGATCGCACATTCACTTTCCGCAGATTCATCACGCGGCACTGACAGTCCACCGGAAACCTTCTTATCATTCACACTTCATGTATCTCGGAAACCTTTTATTAAATGAAGTATTGTCAGTTGTCTGGCAGAGGAGAATCGGAAAACTGACATGCAAAGTGTCTCTGCTGTTAACACAAAGCTGACGCAAACTACGGACATTTCAGTAAAGTTACAATGTGCCCGGGTTTATGCGCAACATCCAATTTTAAGCCTTTTATAGTTACTTTCCTAATGGGTTGCGTGACTTCCTATTTATTCTGCATTCATAAAAATATATCATACATTTCTTTAACCAACCAATGCACACTTATTATTCTTTATTATACTATACAATTCACCGTAAAACTAGTCTGACATGTTTCGAATCCCTATTTTGGGATCATCATCAGGGACGTGGATTGTGAATTAACAAATTACAAATCAACAATAACGGTACATTTTAAAAGTACGAAAGTTAAAATGTAGGCTAACTCAGTTGTTTTCTGGGTCAACTGTGTAGCAGAAATTGTGTGCCTATGCGTAGAACGCTATATCTCTAATTACTTTTGGACTTCCATATAACGTGGGGCCCCACGCTGTTTAATTAAAAAATATTCAACGATGAACTTCGGTAGGCCGAAGTCCAAATAGTTACATTTCAGCGTTGAAGATTCTTGCTTCACTTGACTGAAAACTGGAAGCTGAAAAGAGCCATCAAGAAATGTCGCAACTGGACCCGAACCTAGTCCAGTTCGTTTCGTGTCACGTCCCAATTTTATCAACACTTTTCACCGTAAACACGCGTTCCTATAGCAGCCTAATCACATTTTGTACTCTGTACCAACCACGGACTGCAGAAGTGTGGTCTTTATTTGTACCTTACATGGATACCAGTTATCAGAAAAACAAGTAGGAAGGAACGCCTTAAGCTGAAGTCATAAGTCCGCCTGTGACGTACTAAGACGGCTTCTACCGCTGGACATATTGCTTTCTAAACTCGACATTGGAGACTTGTACTAGCTGTTTGTTCCAATTCAGATTCTAAATCATATTTACCCACAGCGAAGCGTATTTCACACACAAACGTTTCTTGTATATTATAAGCCGTTAATAAAATTTTCGTGAAATTCGATATGAGAACTCCATGCATAATGTTAATCGGTCAATTCGAATTTTATTCACATTTACCGATTACAAAGCGTTTTTACAGATGGTCATAAATGAAATTTATATGTACGTATATCGTAAAACTGATTCACATTTTCTTGAATACGTTATAATAGACGTTTGTAAAAAGTTAATCAGCCATTTTGACATTAAGATTATTAAGCGATTACAAAGCCCGTTTCGTACAAGACCATAAGAATTTATCCATCTATCCCGATAACCATTTCGATACGAGAAGCTTACAAGAACTACAGTTGATGGGTGATTCCGATATTCCCAAAAACTGGTCCATAAAAGCCCACTTTACATAAAACTGTAGATCAATTTTTTGTACATTAAAACTATTAGCAATACTTTGTTGCAATTCGATACGACAGATCTGTGCATACACTTTGTAGGCCATTTAGACTTCTAACTACATTGACCCTTTACGAAGCCTATGCAAGGCCAGTCCATGTAATACGTAGTATACGTGGTGGGAAAGTGGCAAGGGGAAGGTTTTTTTTTCTCTGAATAATTCGCCAGTATCTGAAACCGACAACATACAAACTTTTAGATTTTAGATTAATGAAAACCTTAATCGGTCCCATCTTCAAGGGTCAAATAGTAGGACTGCTTGACCCTTGAAGATGGGGCCGACAGGTTGTCCCGAAACGCCGGCAACTAACTACCAATCTACGCTGCGTAAAATCCCAGAACAGCGAAGATCTCATTTACACCGCGACGGAAGCTTGAAATCACGCAACTGTCATTGTTTTTAAATACAACACTACTCACTCACACTCACACACACTTGTACAGAGTACTATACACAAGGCCGTAAACAGATCATACTATATCTCCCATAAACATTTTCACAGACTTGCAATTATAAATGTGGATTACTATTCTGTTTCTGTGATCTTTTCTGCTTTATCTAGTTGTAATACATTTCATATTCTGCTGAAACGCCGTCTGTAAACAGGAAGCACTTGGCCTGTGTGAATAAGCCGCAAAGAAGACAGATGGCAATTTTCAGCACTACATTACGGAGCACAATCTTTTCAGTCTTCTTATACAGTGTCACAACCCGGAAAACAGCAACCTTCATATGCGTCAGAACATCACAGCTCTAAAACTAGTCTTTAAAATACTCGTTTCATAAAAATGTCTGTCCTTCACCCATGAAATGTTTGGGACGAGGAGCGAGACAGGCACGTCGAAGCTAAAAAGACGGATCTAATGTTTGAGACCTACCAGTAATAGCATTCAAAACACTGCCTTCCTTATTTGACTATGGGAATTTCGTATCTCTACGGTCAGTTCCACGTCTTTTTCTATAACCTCACGATGCTACACAAAGCAATATTCTTTCGTCGATCTGAGTGACCCGCCTCTCCATCCACTCGTCCTAAGCGAACAGTACGGAAATAGCTGAGAAATGCGAATATTTCTAATATAGTCTCCGTGAGATATAACAGCCTACGAACAGTCCAGTCGCTATGCGCATTTGTTTCTCTGCATTCCAGTGTTATCTCTTACGCGAGCCGGTCACCAAGCTACAGGCAATAAACATGTTAGCATGCATTGAACGTCAGTAATATCGAAAAGCGATGAACAGAGCTTAGCACTGACCGTCCTTGGATCGACCTGCGATAAGGTCTGTCGTGACAGGAGGGCGATTGATTTCTGAATTAATCCACGTGAATTATTGATACTTTGGACTTACAACAACGCTATATCAAGTGCACAGATTATATACCTTCGACTGAGATAGGAAGACTATTCATTGTCTACGTTAAAACGTAGTGAATAAATCATAAGACGCACTAAAGCGTAGGTTGTTGGTATGATCAGTGAACGATAAACCTTTAAAAGCATGGTGTCCGATATGCGGGACTTGCATACAGCAGGACCCCAAAACACGTATTTTATATACTTAGGCAACAAGGACACACTGTATGTTTAAAACATGCTGCACAATCTGCGTTCTTGTTCCCACAAAATTCCGTACATTTCGTAATGATATGTTTCTTGGTTCACATGATACGTTTTACTTAAACGGTGCGCTAAAATTTGAATGTCCACCACCGGCTCTTAAACGTAAATTATAAATGGTGCAGGATGAAACGGCTGTTGCCTTATTTAATGCACATACTGTCCTAACATTTCGTACACAGACTGAGAGAAACGAAGGAAACAACAGTCAGGATAACCGGTCTCCGGCAAAGATCCGAAACCAGGACCTCGCAAACAAGCAGGAGTGCCCTCCGTTCGGCCGCGACTTTCGGTAAAGACAAAAATATGATCTTGTACAGTGAGCAGGACGCAACAATGGCATAAGCATAAAGTTATTAAAGTACCAACTGCATTACTGAGGAAAACACACAAAATCTTGTACAGATTAGCAAACTGTCGGTCTAAGATTCGAATCAAGTACTTCCCGCACGGAAGTCTGGAATATCAGGTTTTTTGACTTGTGTTAAGCTTTTGCGGTCATTCGTTGTTAATGCTGATAATGTTCTGGGGTACCTGCATCGCGTGTAACTCGAATATGTTGCCGACGTTTCAGAGAAACTTACTACCTCCACCTTCATGGTCAACATGAGTAGACAGTAAGTGTTTAGGTTATATGAGCCCTCCCGTGTCGCTTTCATTACTGACAGCTGTCGGCCCAGACCGCGTACTCGCGCCTACTCCCCTTCCCGTGGGCCCGACAGACCGCCCATCTGTTTAACCTAAGAACATTCGGCAGTTAGTCGCCGGCATCACACTGAGGAGCCCCTCATTCGACCCCAGGTCAGCCCACGTGAGATTTGTGGTGGACGAAGTAACACTGGGACAAGTTTTCCTCCCTGTACTTCGGTTTTCACCTGCCAATACCATTACACCATTGTCTTCTTCTACACGTTGCTCTTACCAGAAGGACAAACGGGCGAAGCCTGGAAACCTTCCAAAAAGGACTTCTCTTTCGGAAATCGTGAAACACGGGATAAAAATTACTTCCATATTTTTCTCCCTACTCACTTCGACCCTGAAGTTGGAGACATCAATTTCCTCCGAAAGTCGATGACATAACCCACTGACAACGGTGCAAAAGCCCTGCAATAGTATCAAGTTCAGGTCAACTGCAACATCAGTGCACCTGGCATAGTACTATAGCGCCAAGCAAATTCGTTTAAAACCGTCCGGTCCTTGCCACCTCAGAGCCGAAAGGTAACATATCTACCTTGTAATCTGGCGATGCCGTGTTCCAGTATTTGCCAAATTTGAGTCTATCACGAGTTCAGGTTTCCGTGGTCTACCTCAGCCTCTCCACGTGAATTCGTGATAGAAACTTCAAACATTTCACTACTCCAAGCTTATATACACCACTCACCCTCTTCAAATTTCAGTTAACGCTACGTAATTCCTGACGTTGAAACAACGTTATTTAATAATGGAAAAATCAATACATCTCTTTGTTAAATATAATCTCGCCATTTGTTTCAAAATGCGACATTAAAAAATCAAAACGATACGTTGTGAATATATAAGCGAGATTCGGTCTACAGAACACGAGTCCTGGTGCCAAGCGCACAGTGTACTTACTACTTGTGTCTTCAAAGCGTGGTCTGTCGTACTCACGCTACAGAATAAACTTTCTGGGAAATTGTATACAGTAAATCGTAACAAACCCATGTCGGAAGGGACCGAGTATGAGGCAATACTTACGCTCTTGACTGTTGTGTGTATAGGGTGTATGTCAGTAAGAGTATCATCTCTATGAAGAGCCTGTATAAGCCAATTTCATACAGCCACATAAAACAATATGGCCACCATCGTGTCGTCGTGTTTATGGAAATGGCGGTTGTATTGCATGGGGCGTCTCGTATGAGGGAATTGAATTATACACGCTCCAGTCTCACAAGATGGTTCCAAGAGACACAGACTTAACAAGACGATCCAGTCACATTCAAGAATATTATCCACACCGTGGCGTGACCATAACAAGACACCAAATTGGAAATTTGCATACAAAGTGCGCGAAAATTGGATGTGTTACACGAGTATAGTGTCGCTAAGGGCAGCGGAGGGGTGAAGTCATGAGAAGGTAAAACAGGAATTCCGATTTATGTTTACATGGTACTTTTCTACAAAAACAAATCTTTATTAGCGAAATGCGTAAAAAATTCTTAATACGTTCAGTTTGAAAAATATTTCTTTGTATTTTGAATAGAATTTGGATTCGTTTCAAAGCGGATTTTCTATAATGTGCGTGGAGGAATGTTGCGTCCGTCCACATGTCTGTTCGAAATGTTCTAACTCCGAAACGGCTGAAGTATTTCAACAAAATTTATGATTGGGAAATCAACTAAACATTAAATGTGAATTCAGTTTGATAATGCCTACTTTAAATAAAGCGCATACAACAATCTTTATAAGTGGTAACGATAGCGTTGTCTCCGTGCAAACAAACGTATATGGAGGGAGTGGACGTAAGTTTCACTTACCCTTAATCTTGGCAACACACGGGGGGAAGAAAACACATTTTATGGCTCCGTATTCGCCTAGTGTATATTTCGTTCTTTATATTGCTTCTTGTCACTGCCAAAACCTGAATTAAGTTTCAATATTAATTCCTTTTAAAATCTCTACAGAAAATTTAATTCAGGTACAGAAACAGAATGCATGAGCACTGATATATTTGTATCAGACTTAGTATCAACGCCAACTGAATGCGAAAAATTGCAAAGAACACATTCAATGTACTAACTAACTAACTCCATGGAGCAGAGTCCTTCTTGAGAAGCTAACAGGTCCTCAGCTAGTCAAGAAATTCCCCGCGTTTTATGGACCCGAAGGTTCATTACCGCACTCACAAGAGCCCGCCACCTGTCCCTATCCTGAGCCATATCAATCCAGTCCATGCCCCCATCCCACTTCTTCAAGATGCATTTTAATAATATCCTCCCATCTACGCCTGGGTCTTCCAAGTGGTCTCCTTCCCTCGGGTCTCCCCACCAAATCCCTGTATGCACCTCTCCCCTCACCCATACGTGCTACATGCCCCGCCCACCTCATTCTTCTCGATTTGATCACCCGAATAATATTTGGTGATGAGTAGAGATCATTAAGTTCCTCGTTATGTAGTCTTTTCCACTCCCCTGTTACCCCGTCTCTCTTAGGCCCAAATATCCTCCTCAGCACCCTATTCTCGAACAACCCCTCAGCCTATGTTCCTCCCTCAGTGTGAGAGACCAAGTCTCGCACCCATACAAAACAACAGGCAAAATTATAGTTCTGTATACACATTCAATGTACACTTCCAAATATTAATATTCAACCAAAAACCTTTCAACTATGTATTCAGTATACAGCACACGTTTTACTCTCCTACATATTTCCTTTCAGTACGAACCATCATCAGGGAGCCTGAGATTAAAATATAAACTTGCTGTACACGTGCAGCTTACTGTATGTGACAGACTTCGTTAGTCTTACTCTGCAGCTAAACACATAAACACATATTGTGCGAAATATTGCTCACTTGTTTAATTATAGGAGTACAAAATTTTCCTTCTTCGGGTACTTTGCAAAAATAATTAAAATTGCTGTTATATACTGAATATGTACATTTACGGATACTGTTTTAATATTGATTGTTACGCACACGGGAGGTAAACCAGTTTAAAGTGCACTACCCAGTTTGTGTAAAGTGTGCGATCTCTCGTTCCAAGTAGTGTACATTTCCCAGCCTCTTTTTCTATTCAGCTCCATCTGTCTGTCGACCCGTCTTGTTTCTGTTTATCCATTCAAATGCATTTCGCACCGTAGAAGCAAAATTCGGATCAGTCAAGATCGTGGGACTTCCAAAGCTTGGGGCAATGTATCATCATGCAAGCACTTGAAAAGCACCGACATCTGAGACATCTGAGATTTCTGCAGTGGCTTACTGAAGCTTTATGTTTCCTGGGATGCTGCGTTGTGTTGACGGTAAAAAGGTACCGAAGAATAGATGGATCGTAGTGCTTTTAAAAATTGACAATAAAGGTAAAATTATAATAAAACAAAAATAAATTATATAAATAGCGATAAATTAAAGAACATAAAAATAAAGTAGCGCCGTTAGGTGTCCACTGAAGCTACTAAATGTAGTTTGGGACGACATTCTGGTGTACTGCTTGAGACTGGAATGAATTTACTACGAAACGTCGGTAAATATTTACCAGTCGAAAAGGCATAACATCTCAGAAGAATTGCATATACTGAAATATAATTTAAAATTATGTGCTTTAAATTTGTACAACAAATTTTTAATCTCCATGCCTTCACATTTGCTACCCCCTTCTTCTTTTCCTTTCCCTTCACGTTCTTGACTTCCCTCTTTCTCGCTTTCTGCCTTACGTCTAAAAGTCATTACAGAGAGGATTAATAGAAAGGAAATAAAAGTAAAAAAGTCTCTCTCAGTCCCTTTGTGTAGCAACCAACCTAATAAATGCAGCTGCTTTAATTATTTTCTCCTCCGTCTTGTCCATCAGAAATGCAGAAACAAGAACTCGCAACTTTGTGAAAACAGATGTTAATATAAAGTTAAAGTGCTTTGCAAAACAAAGTTCGCCTGTCCGTGTACTTTTTATTAAACACAGTGTCACAGCTTTATAATGCAGCACGAGGACCAAAGCATATTACCAAGTCAACATTACATTACTAAAGTACACTATTTTTAAAACAGCTTTTGTCAGCCTTGTTAAGTAACGCTTTATTAAATCTTTTTCAAACGAGAATATTAACTATTCTTGGAAAATCTTCAGACAGATCTAAATTTGTCTCACGTCTACTCCATGTGCCGTGATATCTGGAAACAAGTTTGGTACAATTCAGGAAGGATTGAATGTAGGTTATTTCACGAAGTTATATCAGTTTTAGAGATTGTTTAGGTCTAATGATATGACACGATTGCTTTCACCGAAATTATGAACCAATTGGGAAGTTGTCGTGGCTAATTTCAAAGTACCATCCTTGAATTCGCCTATTAAGGAATGCGGAATACGTCAAACGTCTTAGATAGTACGTATATACTCGTATGCCCAGACTGCAGCTCAGATTACAACGGGGCACCTCCCACATGCGAGTCAGAAGTATTACCGCCTGAGAAAACTTGTCCTTACAAATCCACTGGTACTGCGACAATAACATTTCGCGTCCATACAAAATAAACAGTGACATTTCAATGACCACACAGTTATTTTCCACTCCGTATATTCCAAATTTACTATTTAAGAAATAACCAAGGTTTAAGTAGCTCAGTCTGTCTGTCTGTCTGTCTGTCATTTCAACTTACATTACAAAAGTCAAGTAACTACGAGTACAGGGTTCGATGCAAGAACACAGACATCCACAAAGCAGAAGATTCAATCCTCCTGAAATAAGACACTGTGTCGGTTCTAAATATTTAAAAGATTTTTCGGTTTTTCTTCCTGCCTACATCTTCAGCGTATCTTTCTTGGTTGACCTTAGGATGGAGGCAGCAAGCTTGTCAGAAATTTCGGTAACTAATTCTCAATTGACGTGGTGCTGGAACGTAACCGCAAATCGCTTACTACAAAACTTTCACGATGTCCTTACTTTATAGTAAAGGGAAAAAAGATTTGGAGTTCACATACTATCTTCGCATAGTATACCTAGCTATATACCCGTGTATGCTTACGACTGTCGCTGCTATGACATACAACGTACAGTTTATGTTATCAACCAAAAAAACGCCGTCTGTGAATGTAATAATCGTCCATCACATAAACAAAATTGCGAAGAATAAATTTCGAATACACATGAATTCTAAATTTTAATAATTTTGGGGGGAAATAATTATAGGTCTTATGGATTCTTTAGCTGAACACTGCTTTATAAAAATTTTTAAATTCCTAAGATCCGATTAAAATTCGCATCCATTATAATATTCTACACAGTGGCAAGAACTAAACTGGATGCTTCGGAAATTCGTTGGTGTGCCTGATGTAACAAAACCACAGGGAGTGTAGCTATCAGCTTACAATACAATTGAAGTTTAAGTGGCTATAAAAATGTCTCAGCCCGTTGAAACATATCGGCAGTATGTGTATAATATACTGACGTTAGGAGCAATAAAGCGTGCTTTATGTGGACGGTCGTTACAATAAATCTGTCCAAACTTCTCAAAATCAGCTTATCGTCTAAAACAATTGTAAACTGAACATCCTAACGTGACGTGGAAGTACGTCAGTCTCTACTACGCATGTGCTAGGGTTGCTGAGATTCTTCGATAAGAAAGAAAATCATTGTCTTATGATGTAAGTGAACAAACAGAGAGCTTGAAATAAATAAGAAACGTTTTAAGTTCGGTTAGTAAACATTAACACTTACACTCACATTCTTACTTCTAAAGAAGTCTCTAGCATCCCAATATACATTGCGTCCAATAGGCCTATAGGTCCTATAGAGTATAACGTCCAAAATTATTACCTTACTTCCAGTCTTTTTTACGACACGATGATTAACACACTATGAGAAATTAATCTGTGTTTCTATGTTGTATAATATCATGCTGCAGAGTAAAATTCTGAATAAGAAATCTACGGCACTATTTAGTCTTAAGGCCTGTTTGTACCCTACACTTAGGTTGTTTTAGCAACGGACCGACGGACGAGTGGGAGGGAGGCTCGGATATAAGTTCAGGAGTCCGGAGGTAATATAGGATGCTCGGATGATATGTATCCAAAAAAAAAAGTTATATCTCGAAATCCCTTCATTATACAGCAGTCCGGTTTTACCATTACGGAGGAATACTCTCAAAGTTTTTTTTTTGTCAACTACCTACCTTAGCGTATTTCAACGTCGGCACCCCTGGAGACACGACAAGTATCCAAAAGATATTCGAATTCTGTGCACGCGTTTTGGAACATGTTGTAGGTTGCCGCAGCCACAGCGTCCCTTATGACGGCTTTCAACCGCTGGTAGACAACGTTCTTTACATAACGCCATAGGGGGAAAAAAATCCAATTAGGTTAACTCTGGCGACCTAGGACGGCAGGAAATTGGCGCTCCTCTGCCGTTCCATCCGACAGAACACGTGTGATTAGCGTGGTTATCTCACATCATCTACCAGGTAAAACACAACGATCTTTAGCAGCTGATAGCCCCCATAAGAAATGCTGTGACTTCGGTAAGGCACAACGTTTCCAAACCAGTGCCGGTGTAAGGGGCGGGGCCAGACGAGTAGCTGCCAGGGCGCGAACCTATAACGGACGCTAAGACGTCACTGGAATAATCGGAAATATGGTGCTAGCAAACTTAGGTTTCCACACTTCAAAGAATTTCTCCGAAAATGATCTGCAATTTGGGCGCACGCCCTCAGAAAATTGTTCGCCAACCCTGTCCTACGCCGAAAAAGTTTCCAAAACATCGGTTTTAAGGGGTGCCAAACTATTAGCCTGCCCGGGGCAGCAAATTACTAGCCTATCCGAAGCGCCCACATGTCTCGGGCCAGCCCTGTTCAAAACATGTAGACTTGATGTAGAATTCCGTCTCCATATTTGTCGTGCCACCAGAGGTGCACACAGTGAAGTCTACTAAGGTAGGTAGCAGTCAGAAAAAAACACTCTGAGAATTATCCTTTGTAGTGGTGCTAACCAGATTTCTGTTAATGAAAAGATCTCGAGATATAAATATTTATTTTATACCTACCATTCGGACACTCAATATGGTTCCACTCCGATCTCTCAACCACTTGCTCATACTGTTGCGTATCGTTATAGTCGTTAGCAATGGTTAACACCAATAATAATAATAATAATAATAATAATAAGTCACAATTAAATATAACAGTAAAATATTTTTAGTATATATTCTGCCATTATTTCCCGAACAGTCACATGAATGCCACCTCGTGCCTCCGAACGGCAGCTCTTAAGTTATGAGATCAGCACTAATTTTCACCTACGACAACACATGCCTAAATGAAATAAATACTTTCAAAATACACAAAGATGCATTCGGAAAATGTGTAGTCCAATTAGAGTACACCTGCCTAGTCTAGTAATTTTGAGAGATAAATGATGTTTAACCTTTCGACGATTAAAATGAATCTATATTGTAAAGGCTGAACAAAGATTCAGTTCCTACCTCAAAAATGTTTTCTTCCATTAGCAAGAATAATAGGACATTCTGTATAAGGAAATAATCGCGTCTATTGTAAGAATCACACGTAACACATAATACTCTTTTTTTTAATGGCTCGACAGCCCCTTGGGGGCCTAGGCCGCCTCATTTTTCGAGGCTTTACGATCACACTTTAGACACACCACACTCGGTAGCACTCCTCTGGATGAGGGACCAGCCCGTCGCAGAGACCTCTACCTGACAACACACAACACTCACAAAAGACGGAGATCCATGCCCTCGGCGGGATTCGAACCCACATTCCCAAATCCCAGTAAGCGAGCGGCCGTAGACCCACGCCTTAGACCGCGCGGCCACTGGGATCGGCTACATAATACACTGTGTTGAAAAAATGTAAAGTTTTTATTGCTACATTTGGTGATACACATAGTAACCACTGGACTTTATGGTTAATGCAAACGGTTTTACGCAGCAGCGGTTTCCATTCTCAGATCTGAGAACCAACACTACAAATGCGGAAGCAACTATAGAACAGTCTTTACGTTCTTGATTTCATGAACCCTCCATCTTCGTCCCCACCTTCATTCCTGGGCGTGAATTCTCTACCCCCATAAAAAAAGTTTCCTCCTTTAGTTTATGTTTAAACAACACATTTTAGATGTTTCGAGAAAAACAGCTTCTAAACTTTAAATTGTCCGTGCCTGTGTGTGTGAAATGTATGTATGTATGTATGTATGTATGTATGTTGTGTGTTTGTGTGTGTGTGTGTGTGTGTGTTAGAGAGCTATACATTGTTGTATGTGGTCTTGCACGAACCTTACGAGTTAGTCATTACAGTTTACCGGGTAACGGACTGACCACAACGTGAAGATTACGTTGGTTTTGCCCGTGATAGGACCAAAATGAGCAACGTCATTACTGTGGAATGGTGGCGAAGATCAGTGGAAGACAGGCCTATTAAACTACAAGGGAGTTTAGAAAAAAATAACAATGGGATAACAAGCAAGGATAACCAAAAATACATCAGTTTCCAAAGCTTAGAGGAAACAGGTTTAAAGTGAGGTAAAGAACCTCTCATTTATACATAGAAAAAGGAGCACAGAAAATAACAAATGATGAAATGCATCGATAATGAAGTTTACTTTCAAAATTCAAACACAGCCATTCATACGTGTCTTTTGTAGATACGTTGTGCCCTTAAAAATATGGCTCTAACAGGAACATAGCGTCGAAATGTGCTACATTCAGAGTTTCCAGTGCTTCCTGCATGTCTACCTTTCTCCCGTACATAAATGTACATTACTGTCGACATAATTCGGCAGTAACATGCTGTATGTTGCAAAGAGTTGTACAAGCTATGTATTAAAATAAGCCTTCAGTCAAGATAGTGCATCTCCCAGGTTTCCATAGATTACAAAACATTTCGAAAAATATTGATGTCATGAGTATATGTATATACAGGTGTTCCGTGGCAAGTGGGCCAAATATCAGAACCATGGGTCGAATGGACAAAGTTATCGAGTTAAGCGTGATCGAGTTGAGTGTCAGTGTAGCTAGCTGGCATGCTGTAACGTTGATTAGTCTGCTGCTGCCGTTTGTAGCGCAGTAGAATTATTCATCATGCTCTAACATTTAAAAAGAAGGGATAAGCCAACATCAAAATCTTATACACAAATAAACGTCCTTTTTATTTACAGTGTATTAATCTTACTGCACTCAACTCAGGTTTAAATTTAAAATCATATTTTAATACACTTTCAGATAATAGCAGGGCTAAACGGCCTGTATATTCGTACGTTGTTCTCCATTCTAATTCACTTCCTTTGTTAAAAATTAAAATGACGCAGTGTATAAAAGATAAAAGGAAATGCACAATGCCTTTAGCAAAATATTGTTAAAATAAACATATTTAAAGCTGAAATAGTAATGTCAGTAAGCGACATACATTGGTTTCAACATCTACATTGTTAATTATCTGTATGCTTGGTTTTATATGGCGAAAATACTGTTCTTTGTATTTATATACAATTTGCGAATACCTAATTGCTTATACACACACACAACGTACCTTGTTATTTTCTCCGGTATTACTACACAGCAAAGGTTTTGAGTAATATGTAGCCACTTTTTCTAAGTGACACAGTTCAATCCTAGCGCCGAAACATTAATAAGGCAAACATTTCTTCTCCGTCACTGCAGGTATTTCTTCTAAGATGTTTCCCGTTTAATAACACTACGGCACTGCACTTATACAAGTCGTTCACTCTTGACAAGCGTTGTTTACCGACCTCACTCTATGCACCTCGTTGGCTGAGGCACTGCTCTACAAGCCAGAAGGTCGCGGGTTCGGTTCCCGATGGTGTCATTGGAATTTTTCATTGACGTAATCCTTTCGGTCGCACTATGGCCCTGGAGTCGATTCAGCCTCTAACAGAAATGGGTACCAGGAGTAATTCCTGGGGGTTAAAGGCGGCCGGTGCGTAGGGCTGACAACCTTATCACCTTCATGTGCCGACTGTCTAGAAATCTGGGAGCCTCAACCTCCTGGAACCCTAAGGGCGTGTCCAGACCTGTAATGGGATTGCTTTACCTTTTACTCTATGCACCTCAGTTTTTCTCTATGTTTAAGCACCACTTCATAAGCATATGGTGTATCGTAAATAACCTGAATACTAGATGGACTTGACAAAAAAGCTTCTCCCTTCAACCGCCTTACCTACGCGAAAATATCTGTACTCATTCTGTAGGAGACTGGTGGGTCACACACATGTTATACATACAGTAGCAACGACAGAAGTGCCTGCCTCTTCGGAGAATCGAACTCTGATCTTTCAACCAGTAAGCCAGTCCGTATACTGAATGAGCTATCCCGGCTTTTCCAGTGTTATTTTAACCTTCGACATGTGGACTCTGTGGTTCACACACAGGTGTTTCCCTTCTGCATTTTCTTGCAAGTAAACATATCGTTCTCACGAGCCACACGTGACTCTCATTCTCGTGTATTGTTACAATTTTTATTTGGCCCCAGCCTGCGCTTCATCTCAGCATAACTCGTGACACTGCAGTAAGGAAGCCGCAATGCCGAAAGAATACATTTCCTCCAGTCTAAATGCGTCAACTTGCGCTGGATTTACTGCTTCCTTCCAACACTTCTTCACTGCTACAATGACGTATGTGCCAACTCAAAAGCCAACACGACCTTGTCTTTATGCCAGTAACATCGAAATTAGGTCGAGGCAAGTGGTTAGCTTCACGCTCTAGCCGTCTTAGTAACGGACAATTACACGCTTAATGCAGGCACCGCATTAAAAACATCTGTATACACACACACACACGTACGCAGCACTATATACATATAACAGCATAGTAGGAGTAGTGGCTAGGCTACGGGCTGGATAATCCGGGCTTCAATTTCTGATAGTGACAGGGAATTTTTCTCTTCTCTAAACCAGTCCGACCGAACCTGGGGGCCCGCTCTAGACTCCTACTCAGTCCTAATAAATTTTTGGAAGCCACATACTCGATGTACGTACAAATCTTCCAGCATATATACTGACGCTGATGGTAATGATTTTGAACACTTATTGTAAATTTATATACAAAAAATTTACGGAAATATTTGTTTGCTTAATACGTATTACTTCCTAGCGTTCAGAAATTCTTAAAGAAATATGACGGGAATATGTGAAAGGGCTCCATCTGGCTAGGATAGGGGCCAGTGGTGGGCTCTTTTAATCACATTAACGAATTTTCCGGACCCATGTAACTCGGGGAATTTCTAGACTAGCTGCAGACCTATTCACCTTCCAAGGACGATACTGCTCCACTGACTCGCTTAGTTATGTAGCCAGTAAGTTCAATTAGATAGTCAGTCAGTCAGTCAGGTCAGTTGGTCAACCAGCTAATTATAAATCCGCAATTCTTCCTATATAATCTATGTTTTGCAGCCAAACATTGGATTTGATTCGAATCCCAGTCACACCACCCCTCAGCACGAGAAAAGGGAAACATTTTTCATTTTTTGTTTGACCATGCTCGGGGCGCGAATCCTCATCTGTGCAGCGGTGTCCGCACCCTACTTGAGGAAGGGCCCTCTGACACCCTCTGAATTCACTTGTTTCTCCCACTCCTGACAATTATGGCATTCGTCACAAGAACCAGACCATTCTAGGTTTCGCTTGTATGGTTCCAAATTTCGCGTGGGAATGTGTTACTTTTTAATTTACTATGCCTGGGCGTTTTGTTCCCACAGAAAACTTAATTAAATTCTAACCAATACAAATTAGGTTATGTTTACTAAAAATTGGTCAGCCAAAGACAGACGACCTTCTTTCGTTGCCCAACCAATCACAGAAGTCGAAAATATTAGTCAAAGATGTCACCCTGGATAACGAAATAGGAGGAAGGACAAAAGGGTAGCCTAGTTAAAATCTGGACACAACAGGAAATGGATTGGAGAGAAATTGGTCTAAAATTGGTAAACCAGTAACCAGACTGTTATCAGATTCATCAAACAGTAGGAACAGTGGTAAGGCGCTAGGAAGTACTGGAGTCGGAGTAAAGGGTACAGTGTGTGCAACCTAGGACGGCATTCACCAGGTCTAATGTGTACAAACGAATCATCCATAAATGCAAAGCACTATTTCGCCCGAAGGCGAGCTACGGTAGAAATCGGCACAATAGATAAACCAGCGACCTGCATAGGACGAGCTGGAACGCCGAGAAAACAGAGGAACCGACAGAGCGACGATTCGCCGAGGCACGAACAGTGGACCCGATACACCAGTGACTTGCTGCTAGCGACCACGAGCACCCAACGAGCGGCCGTACAACCGATGTCCCGCACCAGCTTGCACCGGTAATAGAACCTCCATCACACGTCAGCAGTGCCATCCGCATGGCGTACCTACTGCAATTTTTTCTACAGGAAGCTGCCAGGAGCCGATACGCTGATTTCGCTTTCACGTACCACCACCATCGCTAGCACCTGCATGAATCTACTACAGACCGTCACTACATGCTGCACCAGCAGTTCTACAAAGTAATAAGTGGTACATGGTTTGTACAGTTCTTTTGTGTGTAAGGGACTGCTAAAAACTTGAGGAGCAGTATCTGAGAAGTAGGACTGTTCCAGTGTCATAAAATAAGGAATGTTCAGGTAAGGCAAATAGCTTCAGCGAACAAGGTGAGGATGGCATTGGTGTCGAGACCTTAGCTAATGCGGGTGTAGCTGCAGCTACTCCAATTGTTACGGCAGATATAAACTGTCTCTAACGTACTTTATTCTAAAAACACCGTGCATCTTGTCACAATCACTATTTAAAAACACCAAGATACAAGGTGACTGTGCACATCATCAACAGTGAAGGTGGTGAAACTGTGTTTACAAAGTGAACCAATGAACAGACGTTTTTAAATATATGCAGTTTTAGTGACAAAAAACCCCTGAGGATGGCTCAGTGAGGAGCCGAAACATATGTCGGGTTTTATTATAATGTTTTAAAGATCTATACAGTTTTTTAAAATAAAAGTACATCCAGTTGGTGTTTTTAAATACTGATTGTCTCTAACGCTTTAGATCGCGATAGGGACCGGCAGTGGACGGCGGCAGTTCATATGACATTCCTGGCTGTCAATGAGCCATAAAAACGCCATGCAGACGTTCAGACATCACATCGTAAAGTCTCCCTGTAGGCCTACACACGTGTGATACAGACAGCTTCGGGTCGGCACTAGAACATATCACATGCATCTACACAGGTACCCGTTGACTTTATGTAAATACTTTTAAATCTTATTTCTGACGTCACTCCCATTCATAAACGCTCTCAAACGTAACGCACCTACAGATATTTGAGACAGGATAATTCGCACAGACATAATTAGCTTTAGTGGGGGGAAAGGAGATTAGCTTTGCAATTCGGTTTAACAACTTTCAAAATGGCCGCCTTCAGGCTCATACACATTCTGACTCGTGTGACCATGGAACGTGCACCTGATGTGGAACATCCGGGTCATTCTTGCGTCATGGAGCATCGAGATCAGGCTCCAGCCTATGCCTGCTCGCACATGCGTACCGAAACTACAGGCGGAAGCAACCACAACTCCGTAATCGTTCATACTCAAATGCGCGTGGGAGTGACCTCAGGAATACGATCCTGCAGTGTAACGGAAGGCCACTTGACACTCCGCGTGTCTCGACACACTTACCGGACAGCATCGGAACCAAACACATTTATGCCCATAGGATAGTTACTTTATCAGATAGTTATTGCAAAATGTTACTACTGGAAATTAGTAGGAAAGTGAGGCTACCTAAACTATTTAAATTGAATGTTTAAGTTCCATGAGTGAAAGGCTCGATCTTACGGGAAGAACATGGACTGGGGGGGAAGGGGGAATTTAAATATATTCTGAACATATTTTTGGTTATAAACATCCAAGAAATAACATAAACATGGCGCAGCTTGCATTATACAGACTTATATCATGTGCACCCTTACAATGTAGCTAGTACTTAATTACCACCAACACTACTATTGATTGGTATGCAAATCAGATAAAATTACGGGGCAACATGTTTCGAGCAGAATGTGGTCATCTTCAGGCGATTTCAGTACGTAAAAATACAGCTGCATGTTAATTTACGTGTAGTTAACCAAAGACTGAGATCTCAATACAAGTACACGTACATCAATATGGAACTGTAATTTACTTTTATGTAACGAAATGACCTGAAGATGACCACGTTCTGGTGGAAACATGATGTCCTGTAATTTGTTCTGATAGAAATTCCAATACATAGTTGTGTTAGTTTGTAACATTAAACACATCGGGACGTCTGATGTAAAAGTCATCTATATGCTTCCATACTCTTCAGCAAATGTTATTACAAATGTTATATCAAGATGGGTGCAATAACCAGGGTATACAGCATGTGGGGGAGAAATGCGAAATGCAGACAGAATCTTTTTTGGCAGCATTAAAGTCAGAGACTATGTCTTATATCCTGGGGCAGAGAAGGAAATAATATTCTAGGAATGTCAAAGAGTGTAAAGATCTGACTCGAATCATCTAGATCCGAATATGATCCAGTGGCGTGTTCTTGTGAAGACAACAGGAAACTTTTGGATTCCAGCTAAGGAGAAGAATTCCTTTACCGTATGACTCTGACTTCAGTATTCATTGTATTATACAGTCATTCTAGGTGACGGTGAGTTAAAATATTTCGAAAAACCTTTTGCACCTCGTTCCCAGTATTCATCAGACTCACATTACACCATCATATGAATATCGACAATTAATCTACATCAAAAAATATCCATACACATAATAGCAACATATTAAACAATTTCCATCAGAATTAAAATTACCTCCTATAACAATATCTGTAATCGTACTCTAGCTGTATACATGAAACTGAACTTAGTACTGTCATGTTCTTTGTGCCTTATGTAAGATGTCCTACAAAATTCCCTAATCCACTCCATTCCTTAATTCAGATGAATTTTATTTTGCACAAAAAATGCTAGCCCAACAGAAGTTGCCAACAAAGGGCTCTGCATCACAGGGCATAGACTAGCCACTCACACATAAATGAGGTGCTTCAGTTCGTTCGTCAGCAACATAAACTGGCGCGACTTGTCGAACAAAGTGACGATCGACCTCTTTGTATGTGTAAATGTGGTTTCATTTTTCATTTCCATTTCGCCGCTTCCTCCGTTCTCTCCTTGCCTTCTGCCTCGTTTCACTACCCACTCCCGCAACACTGTCATCATCAAAATCATTTAATAAATTAACGAACATAAGCTCCTTCACCATAGCTCTCATTCAGAAGAAGTCTTTCCTTTCACGGGACTTCAATGTTCATTGCCAGGTTTATAACAGCCTTACCTATGCAACACATACCCAGCCAATTCAACCCAGTCCACACTCAAACACCCAACATATTTATGATCTATTTGAATATTATTGTCCCATCTAAACCTACTTCTCCCAACTTGTCACTTCTCCACAGGTATCCCGACTAAGTTTCATATGAGTGTCGCATAACCTCTTACGTGCTGCAGCCCGATCGTCCTCCCCCCCAGTAGTGTCTGAAGTAAACCAAATTATGAATTCCCTCATTACCTAACTGCCCCATCCTCTTAACTCGCCCCTTAAACCAGCGCTTAACATTTTTTCTTAATGCAATTATTACTTTCGTTCCAGGTGCATCGTTTTCGCCTCTCTCTTGTCATAAATTATAATGAGATACAGATGTAACAGAAATACGAAAAGTAATAGTAGTGGTAATAATAATAATAATAATAATAATAATAAATAATAGCACTAATAAAGGAGAAGTGGTGGTGGCGGCGGGGGCGGGGGCAGCGGTAGCAGCACTACTAGTAGTAGCAAAAGTATTACACTCTTCTAATGTAACTCACTGCATTGATTTACCAAAGACAATCCATGACAAGCTATTTCTTTACCTGTTTTCCGTCTTCAAAGAGTCCTCTAACAAAATCAAGTGCGATGACGGGAATAAATTTAAAAATCATGCTAATCAGGTCGAATTTGCTTAAAACTAACTTAAAAGAACTTTTTTACAACATGCTTCAGATGATTACACGAATTTCAAACTCACCAAACACAAAGAAAAGAAATACGAACTGCAAGTTCTGAACTCACCTGAAACAAACGAGAAGAAACACATTAGCCTTTTCTTAGTATGTATTATTCAAAGAGTGTTAATACATATAAGTCCTGTGGAAACACAGTGAAGACTAGTGTTACCACCACAACTTGCTCGTATGTGAAACACAGTAACAACTAGTGTTAGCACCAAAACATACTCGTATGTATAACACGTCGAATAAGCTGCACGACTAACTATAAGTTTAATTCGAGAAGGCTTTACTCATGCACAAGAAGTGTGTATAAACATGTAAAATGTGCACTCGACGAAGTAATCTCCTACAGGATACGGCAGGCAAAATTACAAGGGCATCTGTCAAAAGAGTAATTAGATTCAACCAACTGCACGGAGCTGGACCCTTCTTCAGTAGTACTGAGTTGCCCATCCACTCAATCAAGATCTAGGCTTTCATGGAACCGCAACTTTCACTCCAATGTTCACACCCCACTACAATACCTCAGGCCCTTCCACAATTTTGTACTTCTTTATTTACTATACGTTTCAATAGCATCCTCGCATTTAAGCCTAGATATCACTCGTAGTCTCTTCAGAGTGCCCAGTTATTTCATGCCTGCTACATGTCCAACTTATCTCATTCTCCATAACTGGATCTCCATAACAACATTCAAGTGTGCAAATTATGAACTTTCTCATTGTCTTACCTTAGTCCTTTCTGCTACTTCTTTACACTTCATGTCCAAATATAGGGCCCGCCTTTTAGCATGTTTTTCTCAAAATTCCCAACTCAGTATGTTGTCTTAGTGTGCAAGAATAAATTC
This sequence comes from Reticulitermes speratus, assembly GCA_021186555.1. Taxonomy (NCBI): domain Eukaryota; kingdom Metazoa; phylum Arthropoda; class Insecta; order Blattodea; family Rhinotermitidae; genus Reticulitermes; species Reticulitermes speratus. The sequence continues at coordinate 17,525,959 of JAJKFL010000001.1, forward strand.
GTGCCCATAAAAGAATAAGATATAAATTTATGGTCTTAGGTGTTTTTAAGTATCAGACGTTAACATAAATGAATACTGGCAGTAGTCATTTTCAAAACTTACATTTACCCCTAACTTCGTCATAAATTCTTACTGTTGTTCTCAAATATTTGAACTACGACACATTTTCCACGGAATTATAATCTATAGTTATAAAATTTTTTTTTTTACATTCTGGTCAAGACGCATTAACGTTTTCTCGGCATGTTTTGGTAGACCTGTTCCGTAGCGTGTAATAGAAAGATTGCGCCTTCTTGTACATGTTCAGTCAATTTAATTAAAAAAATAACTTGAAATGATGTGACTGGCTTACAGCCGTGTCCAGTAGCGGGCTTCAATATTATCAGTGCTGAAACTCTGGGTTCTGTACCCCACTGTCACTAAATGACATCGAAATGCGTAACATTTTACTTGTAATTTTATTACGAGAACAGCTCTGTGCTAGCTAGATTCTAATAAGTTTTAGATACACAGTAAATGTCTGCCGCTAAGTTTCGAGCTAGGCTGATTCACCACTGAAGTTACTGAGAAGTTACGTTATGTACTGTGAAGCTAAGATTTTGTTACGCCGAACTACAGATTAAAAATATCGTACGAATATTATCGAATATTTGTTTATATGCCACTTTAAGTGGCAACGTGACATATGAAGATTAGTCAAGTAGACTAGTAAACCTCAATTATATTGACGTGTGTCGTGTATGTTTTGTCTTTTTGTTTAGCGAAGCTATTACGTGGCCCATATCTATAATGCATGGCGTCGGTGATAGATAAATGAATATAGCTATGGAGCTTTGATGGAGTGATAACTGACAGGGGAAGAACAATGCGCTTGGACAGCAAAGTGCCCCAGTGCGATTTAACCAATACAAATCCTACATGGACCATCCTGGCTTCGAATCCAGGCCTCTGCGGCGTGAAGTCGGTGACTAACAGCCTGAATTATGTCAGTTTACTTTCAAAATTCAATTCGAATGACATACTAAAACTGTTTTAAAAGATTATCCTGTATATTAATAGACAAGGACAGTTTTATAAGTATATTTGTAGGCATACTGCTCGAGAATAAATCTGCTACACCCCTGTCAAAAATGCTCTAATTGGAGATCAGAGGAACTGTCGTATGGAAGAGACAAACGTTAGTACGTGTAATAGAGTCGTTTATACTTGAGCAACAAACGTTTTGGAAATTTCACAGAATATCTAAATTCATATTTGCATTATATACAAACAGAGTTGTTCAAAAGTTTATTAACATGTCTGAAACTACATAACCTGTTTATTTGGCGGCTGAACACAAATTTCAAAGGTCCGCTCTACGTGAGTACTTGTCAAGTTCTTTGATGCAATTATTTTATCTCCATGTAACTGCCACCAGTAAGGTGGCAATCACAAAACCTCTAGTCTCCTTCCGCCCACACTTCTCCGAACACATCGCGTGTGACAGTTTGCAACAGTCCATTAGATAATCGTTTTTGTATTCGCTAAGGTTTTTTTCCAGTGCTGGTATGTACATAACGTTTTACAACTCTCTATAGAGAGAATCCATGTGTGAGGTGCATTTAACGAGGCTGCCAACCGATCTAACTACTTCGATTAAATTTTCACGATAAGGTTTCCAACGATTTTCAAACAATTTTCCTTATCATACCAAGGTCTCCAACCACATGATAATTTGCCTCCTTCTCAGATCCCACACTTCAAACATCAATGCTTGCTCTGCCACGCTCTTCATGCGACTTAACACCCAGTTGCAAATAAAAATTCTTACACTCAATATAGGTCAATAGGTCACGTACTGGAAGAACTACCGTAACGTGCCATCACTTACGTCACACCTGTGCGGCAACAAAGGCTGGCTGACCAGCAAACTTGAAATATTGAGCTACAAGGCTAGATGTTGATTTATACGTTTAACTGTAAATAAACAATACAGAGTTCTAAAGTATTCCGCAACATTCGAATAGTTCTGTATTCATCACAGATGGCTGTAATCCTGTGCTTAAAATTAATGTAATGAAGTGCCACTTGTTGAACAACCTATTCTTGAAAACAAGAGTATATTTTCAGCTTAAAAAGTCTCTCTTGTGCAAATAAATTTAACATCCAACGTCAAATGAAAACAAAGAGAATATGCACATTGTGCAATACTCGTACAGTGTTTTACGTCACAGCAAGTCAGTTTCAAAGGATGACATGCATTGTTTCTGATACCTGTCTATCAGTCGTAACTGGATATACAATTATTTGTCGTGTTTCAAAGTGAACCCTCATGAAGGTCCTTATATGACGCTGTATATTTCTAAAACCGTTGTTCAGAATGCTTTTTGGCTGTCACTGCACAAAACCGATATGGTAGTTTCAAGTGTGAATGGACCGTTATAATCCATCTACATAAATATAAGACACACAATATTCCAACATAAAATCCACAGAAACCTGGTCACACCGAGCAATTTACATTCAGTTCGTTTTAATTAAAGTATTTCTTTACCCCTTACACACCCAGAATAAACAGTTGTGAGTGTTAAGGCCAATTTCACACTGTCACGTTCGAGTCAAGGGCCGGTCAAATATTCTTCTCTGAACAGAAGCGTCCAGGTTACCTATCACGTTAAAGGCGCGACACTCATATTCAGACACAAAAAAAATACTGGACCAACTTTTGACTGGAACCTGACTGTCCTTATACAGAGAATCCGACCTTATGTCATGATTACTTCTCAGCTGACTACAGACAGCGCGCAGTTTTAGCTTTTTATTATGATTTTTTCACGAATCTACGATTAAATTCTGAAGAAATTACAAAAAAACAAAACAAAAATTTATAAACTTGCCTTCCACTTTCTTGCTTGTATTTTTGTGCCGTGTACGGACAAACTGCACAAAATGAACGAATAATTGGCTCGACACTCGTATCTCATCTACATATTCCAACTAAGTTTTGTAATGGAAATTTTCAACGAAAATTGTCGCTCCGATTTCATTGTGATCCACACTAGTCAAATATAAACCACATTTTGCATAAAGATGAAATTTAACTGTGCCTTCGTTTTTCAAGGACTGCATAATTAAAACACAGACCTCACTGAGATCTACAACTGTATTTCAACATTTCTCGATGACATCAAAAGGCGCAAAGGTAGAAATTATTTCTCATTCTATGCAGGTCGAAGAGATTTCTAACTTATTATGATATGCCACGTAAAGGAAGTGAATACTGATGTTTGTGTTATTGAGCTGCTGAGAGAAATGACGATGTCTAGTTGCGAATAATTAGAAATTGTTTTGAGAATTAAGTTAAGTCGTTCAATGCATAAGTTTCATATCCACATGTACAGGTACATGCAAATTCTTTTAAAATACAGATATTACAATACTTGATATGGTAACATGATAAAGAAACTCAGAATTAAGTTGAAGAAGCTGGTCCTAGTTCACCGCGATGTCCTACACACCATTTAAATATGTAAATATTCAAATCTTTAATGACTGATTGATTATCTACCTAAATAATTCCACCGAGCAAAGTCCTTCGTGAGAAACTGAACGGTCTTCAGATACTCAAAAAGCCTTCGCATTTTATGGAAACCTGATGTTCAATGCAGGGTTCAAAAGACTCCCACTTTTCCCTATCGTAAGCCAGATTAATCCTGTCCATACCCTCCCGTCCTATTTTTTTTAACTCATTTTATTTTTATCCTTCCATATATGCCTAGGTCTTTCAAAACTCCAACAAAAACCTGCATGTATTTCTCTTCTCCCCCATATGTGTCACATATCCCGCACAGCTCATCTTCCTTGATTTTATGACCCCAATAATTTTCTCACAACAAACTCTGAATCGTAATTGCGATAACACCAACGTTACTAAGGTCTACAAAATCGCTAAACACAAAGGCTAGCATATATATGCTAAACTGAAGCACAGCTTTATACTCCTAATACTGTATAGGCGAACAATCACCTACTTATATGGATCCATTAACCCGACATGGTTTCAATCACTCTCATCCATTTTCACCTAAGGACAAAATGGATCCTCATTTACAGGTCAGGTCTTCAGGTAATTTCGTTACATAAAAGTAAATTGCATTTGCATATTAATTTACGTGTAGTTATATTGTGATCTCAGTCTTTTGTTAACTACACGTAAATTAACAAACAGCTGTATTTTTATGTACTGAAATCGCCTGAAGATGACCACATTCTGCTCGAAACATGTTACCCTGTAATTTTATCTGATTTACATACAAATCAATAGTAGTGTTGGTGGTAATTAAGTACTAGCTACTTTGTAAGGGTGCACGTAATATAAGTCTGTGTAATGCAAGCTGCGCCATGTTTATGTTATTTCTTCGGTGATTATAACCAAAAATATGTTCAAAAGTATTTCAATTCCCCCTTCCCCCCAGTCCATGTTCTTCCCGTAAGATCGAGCCTTTCACTCATGGAACTTAAAACATTCAATTTAAATAATTTAGGTAGCCTCACGTTCCTAGTAATTTGTTACAGTCAGAATACCATACGAAAGACAAAGTCCAGAAATATGCTGTACAGAAATTTTTACAAACACAGTTACACGTTTCCATATTTATTCTTTCTTACATGGCCAACATGTGTTGAGCTAATTTCTGTCCCAACATCAGGCAGCTTGTTCGTCCTTCATGACATATGTGACAGTTTTCATCTTCGACAATACATTATTATTAATATATTATTGTTCCCGTTTCTATTACAGCTGTTGTGATTAAACGTCGTCATGGCGTGGACAGCGACAACTTTAAATTTAATCATCATTACTTCATCCACAGAATTTCTGTCAAGTATGAACGTGGAAGTTAATTATTTGCTCCGAATGCTTTCAGCCCAAATATACAATATTATCCACGTTTCCAGGGTCGTTCTGTTCGTGAAGCAATATAATTATGCGACAGGAGCCATAACAATGCACAAGTTACAATGAAATTTTAGCCTCCATATAAGAGAGAAACTGTTTTGCTGGTAGGTCCTCAGGGACAAGAAAGTACTTTACAGCAATATATGATATAGAAGGCTGTAGAAGAACAAAGGCAAGACTGGGGTACAAGCAGCCCTCTGCCTCTCCACTCTACAGCCTTGTATGCCTTCTATCCCACAGTATTCGCTACAACACTCCTCACACGACGCCCCGTTTCCACAGTCTTCTTTACCACTACAGTGTTCACACGACATTATTCTTGTCATAACAAGGTTCACAGACTTAATCTAACTTAACTAGTTAAGAAAATTGTGTGCTGACTACGCTAAGCCGAGTTAACAGTATTAAGGTGGTGAAGCTTAAGTGTGTTTCCTTTCGAAGTTCAACGAACCCAGTCTTATTATTGAATTTCTAGTTACAATGTTCAAGTAGTTTGAAAACATCTGGGATCAGTTGTCTAACGATAATGAACAACCAAACCTTGTGAAAGGTCACAGGCAGAGCAGAACAAATCCCTCCGTCAAACGGAACAACCTCAGGACTTTCTCTGACGATCCCTAATTATTAACTTAAAAACTAATAATCCTTAATTAATAACCCATTAAACGGGACTTAGAAACGTAATTATTGTGGCGCTTCGTAACAAATAAAATGTGTCAGCTTCCTAAAATCTATCCCATTGCACAAAGTCCATACATAACACAAAACATGTCATTAGCACACACGACTTTTATAAGAAACATTTTTCTGTACTCCATAAATATTTAATGAAATATGCATAAAGGCAGCTTCTGAAACTACATATAAGAAATTTTCAAAAAATAAGTAACGACACGCCATGCGTGAAGTTCTTAAAAACAGATTAGCCCGAGGTGACCTTAAAAGCAGACGAGCAAGAAGGCTGTGCGTAATTCACGGTCAGTGAAGCACCTGGGCAGGGCTAGAACAGTTCGGTTCCAAGCAGGCCCTTTCCCTTCCTCATCATGTACAGAGCATGTCTGCAGCCTGCCCCGGTTTAGCGCTCTATTCTATGCTTATTGGGTCTTCTCTCAAATAACTAGCGTGAAATTAACCATTAATTTACACCGACTGAAAAGGTCAACGATCAACTTCACCAATCACATTGACGACGTGATGCTTGACCGGAATGGCAATTGTAGCTTTATCAATATGAAATATTACCATGATTACTGGTACCTTGAAGACGGTGTAAAACGAAAATCAGAATTAAAATTCGGAGCGAAATCGTCAGTCCTGCTTGGCATCTGGGGCATCCCTCTTTCAAAATCAGGTTGAGGACGGAACACCCTACAAGTCTGAATGGTACTTCTCAGTCCTGCCGGTAAATTATCGCACAACGTAATCGACAGGAATGTGTTTTAAACTTGTCTACTCCGTGTCGATATATGATGGATATAGACGCAAATATCTCAAAATTTCGTGTAAATCTTGGTTTTTTCAGGAACTTCTTACTTAATTTGCTTCTCGTAACAATTCAAACAAAAAAACAGATAGCGGTCAACTCCAGCCAATAATAGGCCCAGTTTCCACTACGCACATTTCGCTACTCACAAACATTAGATCTCTTACTGAATACTGTAAATCCCGTGCAATTCACATGTTTTTGGTAATCAAACTGAGCAATAAGATGCAGTCTCGTTCCGTAAAATTATACAGCGCGTGCAGCAGAACTCTTGTCCCTTTACACCAAATAATTCTGTTCTCCCACTTTCTTTTTATCGTGTTTTTTGTTTCATTGTATTTATTTTTTACTTCTCTTCTGCTCTAATTCTCGACATCTTTTACCTCATTCTTCACCTAATTCTCTGTTCCATATCTCGTTCTCTCCTGCTCTGTCTCTTTAAACTCTTTGTATATTTAATTTTTATTTATTGTTCCTTTCTCTTCTCTCCTACTTTATTTATTTCTTTGTCCTTATTTCTTTCTACTCCTTATTTCTCTTTCAATATCTTTACTTCCGTATTTATCGCGATTATCTTTCTTCCGGACTTCGCAGCTGCAAATAGAACCTACTTGGTTCGCAAGGAAAGACAGAACATGGAAAACCCCCAAAGTGTGTAGTTTGGGGAGGAAATTAATATGATTGCTAGTAAGTAAAACTTCACGCCCTACGTGGAAAACAAACCCGCGACTTCAGGGCAGTCTATTATCTGTAGGGTATGCTCCACTCTTAACACAATACATTTCTGAAGACCAATAAAGTTTTAAGTACTTGACATTTGGTCATTAAAATGCTTTTAACACTGGTAATCAGTCTTACAGAAAGAATACATATTTACAGACGGGCAACGTAAACAACAAATATTCTCTACCAGGGTAGACAACATAACGCGAAAACAGATTAACTGAAAGCAAAGAACGCGCGAGCAATTGTGTGTGTGTGTGTGTGTGTGTGTGTGTGTGTGTGTATGTGTGTGTGTTTACATACACAAAATGAAAGAACTAGATGGCAAAAAAGGGACAGAAATTGTGGAAGAGGTGGAAAATCTAGAAGGAGAAAACGGAGAAAGAAAATAAAAGTGAAATGTGAGTCAGAAACATCATTGGACCATAGCACGACGTCAGAACAAAGCAGCAGACTATGGCTCGTTCAACGTTCACTTGAGACCATCTACTTAGCTCTGCCGCGTGCATTTTAAATGCACGATCTCAACGTTCCTGCATGTCGTTTTTAGTTTCTAGCCACCGAAACTTTCAAGCGTAAGGCTAGGAGCGAGTCACGTGTACAGCAACACCAATAGCGTACTGGCGGACGAATCAAAACAAATACCCTGCCCTTTACAACACACCTACAGATTTGGCCCGTCCGCCAGGTTTGCTAGGTTCCCATCGGCCTAAAAGTAACAAATGGTCTATACAGTCACTATGAATACATCGGCTGTTTTGTGGGATTGCAGATGTAACGAAAAATAAACCTTTACGATCTACATGTATTTAAATATTTTCTTGATTCCTTATGGTCAACAAATGTGCCTAATAAATAATTATGCTGCATATTAATAACATTTCAAGTTTCCAGTAAACAAATATTTGCAGGACGGCAGCTATAATGACCGTTTACTGTGTATTTAAGTGTTTTAAAATGAACAATAGACGAGGTATTTTTAGTCTTCAAAAAGCAGGTGATCAGTGCCTCGTTACACACGTATATGAGCATGCAAGTTTACGCTGGCCCGCTTTGTCGTCACACGATTCACTGAAGCATTGGGAAATGCAACTTATCGTTCAACACTTCTTCAGTGCCACAATTCCTGAACTTTGGAATGTACGATTTACACAACGTGCCTCAGAAAATGTAATAAAGTTTTGTATATCTTCCCCTACTTGTTCCGCTACTTTCTCATACAGCTACAGACGAAGAATGAAAAAGCAAAACTTTAACACGTCTTACATATCGATAAAGACTTCAGACGATTTATACAGGCCAATACACTGAATTTATCGACTTTCTGGAGCATAAATGAACAGACCGAAAACGTCATGTTAATATGGAGATCTTCTGCAATGACACCATGCAGCCTGCTACGTGGGAGCAAACACTTAAAGAGGAATGTACTGCGTGTAACTTCACTTTTACTCTGAAGTTGGAGACTGTTCCTTGAAACGTTGGTAACAGCCTACTCTACTACGCGGCCTCATAACCCAGGAAACCGCAATATGAAATCTACCAGCGAGAAAACCCCAAATCTCGTAACTTCGTGTTAAATGAAACAAAACATTTGAATACTATGCAACCGGGTGAACATTGATTTTAGGCTTCCGCCGCGATGTTGATGAGATTTGCCCTCTTCTGGGATATTACGCGTAGTCGTGTGGTAATTGTATACCGACGTTTCGGGACAACGTATCGGTCCCATCCTCGGACTCTTGACCCTTGAAGATGGGACCGATACGTTGTCCGAAACGTCGGTAAACAATTACCACACCACGCCGCGTAATATCCCAGAACAGCGCAAATCTCAACCGGGTAAACACTCTATGTTCTCCTTCCCTCTCCAATCGGTTCGTTTTCCTTGGGTTTAGCTCTTCTCTACAAAAATACTTCTATTCAGGTACCTTACCAGAATAATGAGACGAAGATTAAGCTACCATTTTTAGAAATTAAATGAGGATGCTTTTGGCGTTTTAATATTTAATGCTTTTTTTTTTAAAAAATAAACGAGAATTACATTAACTCAATATAGTAGGCATCAAATTTAATCACGTTAATGTAAGGAAATGCAGGCGAGATTAGGATGATGCATCACCACATTTCAATTCATGGTAACGGACACAACAACGGCAAATGCAACATAAAGTATAAACTGTGCCTGTATTCAATCAAGCGCCAGTTCATGAACACGTATTCATTCATTCTGTAGTCTGTCTTACGACAGGTCCGTAGTCTCTTCCAAAGCGAGTTGAAGACGTATAGGAGAATAAAAGTACCGCTCCACGCATTCTTAACCTTGACACTAGATAAAGGTGAGTTACCAGCTCCACACATCGGCCATTTTACCTCCGCGGAATACGTCTCAGAAAACAGTTGGATGTAACTCTGGGTGGTTTTCAGGGTATTTCCATGTTGGAAATTGGCCCCGATTATCCATCCTGTAGCCTGTTCACTACACTGACTAATGTGTCCCGGTTAACAGAACGTATGAACTAATTAAAACAACACATTCTGTCAACAGTGTTGGGAGTTTTAAAATGGAAAATAATATCTTTAAGTTAAAATAATATGAACACAATTTATTTGGAGACTCGATTGGAATGATAGGTCCAAAAACATTAGCATCAAAGATCGGGGCGGCAAGAAATAAATGCCTATTAGTATAGTTTAAATACCGGCAAACCACAAACGTTTTAACCAGAACAAACGCTGGTTTCGCGATCGGTGACTTTCAATTGCGTTCTGGTCAATTTCATTGTCTATTGCACACGAGTAAGCGTATAGGATATTGATTTAATTAATTAATTAATTAATTAATTATACTTTACTAAATATTACATTTATAAATACATGTTTTTAGTAATAACTTCGGTATGTGACCTACAACACATTCAAAGAACAACTACAGATAGCCCTAATTCCCAGCATGTTCTTTAAACTTTACACCTCATTGTAACTGCAGGTTTAGCAATTGATTTACTTGCTGTTACAAATCCCATTAAAATTTGAGGGGGATATTTTTGATAATTCCCACCTCTGGCTATGATACACATCATGGCCATTGAAGGATATTATGAAGTAATAATTCCCATCTGTGGCTATGATTTACACAGATAAAGCTTTCATTCAACCAGTCATATACGTATAAAAGTCACTGAAGAATGCCATGAAATCACAAATCCGATTAAATATGAAGCCCATAAACTTGAAACGTCTTAGAAAAACAGACTGATAGAATAAGCTGTGCTACTACCTTTAACGCAAAGGTCGAGGCTGCAGTACCCAAAGACTAATGGGTATGGTAACATTAACGTCTCTGGCTTTAGGCGCAGGAATTGTAAAGCGAGCCTCGACTGACTTCACGACGGTCAAGATTTTTCGCTACGTCGTGCACACGTACTCAGTGTTTTTTTTTTATCAGGGAGGTGGAATTACCAGCACGGATTGGCACTGGTTCACTCCCGGCTTTGCTGGAAAATGCTGAGAGACCAGACGCGGGACGATGCAGTTAATTTGCTGCAATTCACGCATAAAGTATCTGATCGAAACAAATCTTTTATTATGTCCGTCAATAACGAGCACTAAAGAATTATTGCGCTCTCATCATGTGTTATAATGTTGCATAAACTATATATATAAATATATATATATATATATAAACTATAGAGGAAAAAATAAAGTCAAAGTGATGACAAAACTGTAAACTTCGGTAATTTCATGCGTGAATGTTCGAATTATCGTATCCAGCATACCTTGACTGACGAGTTTGTGGAAACTAAAGTTTAGCATGCTTCTTCAACTCATCTCTTTCCCTTTCTCCTCAGACCTTCATTTTTTCTCTCGCTCTCTCCTACGCCGGCTCCGCTTCTTAACCATAAATTAAAGAGAGGAAAAGAAGAACATTTTACACGATAAAGCAACATCTCACCAAAGGGTATCTTTAAATTAAGAAATTCAATTAAGTATTAATTAATGGGAAATATTCGGTAAAGACAAAAGGAAATACAAGGAGATTATAAATATTTCATTATCTAAAAGTGAATTTCAGATGTTACTTGGTCAACGAGAAACATGCTTCCGAAATTAAAACAGTAAGTTCAATGGCATAGAATGAATTTAAAAAAAAAATTACATCTAACTGTACCTTCCCTCGTTATATTACAGTACGGTCTCATTTCACATCCTGAAGCAGTGTCTTTGAACAAATAACTAGTCCACAGTTCAGTGAATGGCTCTGGTTGCTGGCTTCAAACAAAATTTAATTAGCACTGGTGCTTTAGAAGTCATAAGTGAGAAGGTAATATTTTCTAAGGGGAAGTTTTACACACATTTTCCATTACTTTTTTTGCGAATTTGATTTCCTGTTTTGTCTTCATATTTATTATTGCAGATACAAACGAATTTCTCGGTTTCTATTCAAAATTCTTCAGAACACTTGAGGCTGAAATGAGCACCAAAAGGCTTGGGAAGGTATAAAATACGCAGGTATTTTCTTGACAAAGCTAATTAGAAATAGATAAATCATTCAGGAATATATTTTCAGTGCCAAAAAAATATTTTAAACAAAGACTTTAGTCCTCAACGACACTACCATTTCATGTTACGTGTAATCTCTTACACACAAAAAAAATTAATTTATCCATTCACTCTAAAACTTTCTAATCGATCCCACGCTGAGACGAATACAATCCTTGACCCAAATGTAGCGCTTCTGAGTCACAAACTAAATATGCCTAGTCTTTAAAAATATCCCTTTTCAGGACCAACACATTAATTCATACTTTGTACGAGTATACGTGAGTCGCTTTAAGAAACAAAAATACTTTTGAAGCATGTATTTGTCAAAATTGTCGACATTATATTATTCATACCTTTGTGTATTGTATTTAATATTTACAATAATAGTTTTCAGTCGAGCAGAACTGTGTTAATAAAGACAACAGCTGTGCTCGACTGAAAATTGTTATTCTTGTTATTTGTCTAAGGACACATTCCAACACTTAACCCTTAATTCAGGTCGCCAGTGAAAATCGCATCACGAGAAAATAACAAACACCTGCTTCTCTAGCACTTCCAGCCTCGCCAGTGCGGCAGAACGTCACATTTTAAGCTCGCCAACCTCAATGTCATATACCGACATCGATAATTTAGGAGCAACAGTATTTTTGTCCAGACTGTTTCCTCCCAACCAAGAACCGAACACTTGTCTTCCCCAGTGCTCACAACACTCTGTATAGTGACACGAGCAATTCATGCGGCGATCAAGTGTCTAGTTTAAAACATTCTTATCCAAATGGCATTTTTAATATTGCCATCGAGCATATTGGTTAAAAGAGTAAACCTTCTGACGCGTATTCGTTCGGTCAAACTCGGCTAAGACACAAACATACCCTCTGACTGAAGCTTTCATGGTTCTTTGTCAGTATATTCAGCCGAAAGCCCGGACAATGACCCTCTCTTATCTTTAAATGTCTAAGAGCGCTGCAGCTGATATAACGCCACAGTTTCCCTTAATTCTTCTGAATCGGTAGTATATCAAACTGTGTTCTGCGGATACCTAGGTTTCCGTAAGCTGGTTTCCTGTATAATAGAACTGGCAAATGTAATTATCATAATTTTAATTAAAATTTTATTTTCATCCTTATTTTCGTTCTTGGGTTTATTTTTAGCGTAAATCACTAACGATGAAATTTAGTTTTTTTAATGTGGTTACGTATTTTATTTCTTTAAATTAGTGTTTATATTTTTAAAAATTTTATTTCATTTTTGCACACTACAAGTACACTTTTGATTTACAGGACTTCCGCAAAAATTCTGATTTAGTCACAAATATTCCACCTCTATCAAAATTTTGAAGAGCACTGTTTCGAAGAATGCAAAGATATTTGTTTGAAAGAAGTCATTCGAGTTTTGTGCGGCGTCATTTCCCAACAATTTCCACAACCCCCTCCCCCCCAATTCCATTTCATGCCAAATAACCACTAAAAGTGATACACGTTACTCCTACAAACCTAAGATAATCACAGAAGATGCAATAAATGCATTATTATGAACTGACAAAATGTCTTCTGCCAACTCATTCCTGGTTTATTAACAACGATTTTATAAGCTCAAATTATGTCACATGAAAAAATGAATAATAAAGGATGAATTGGAAACAATGTGAAGGAAGAGGTCATGACATATTTTACAGTACTATCCCGGCTTCTTCCTTCAGTGACTTATAAACCGCGATAAACCTCAGATAGATACTGGGTCTAAGCGGTCAAGATTTGAGCTCGGGGAATTCATGAAAAGAGCATTAGTACTATCCACTCGATCCCGACATTCCGTATTTGTGCAGCTGATAATGATCTCTGCACAGCCTAAGACACGTAACGATGCTATGCTTCAACAAGGGCCGCAAGTTAAAATTTAATTAACCTGTCCATGTGCTAAGCATTAAACAAATCAATATATATATTGTAGCCGTGGAGTTATAAAGAGCCACACATTTCCAGGCTTCGTCATTAGACTGATGTAAATTATGAGCATCACGTAGTTCTCCATTTTACTGCACCTCGGCAAACCACTTCTCGTGTTTATGGCCCAGTCCTTGTGACTGTAGAGTTATCCTGGATATGAAAATTAAAATAAATTTCCCAGCCTCACTGTAAAACATCTGAAGCAAGCTAGTCTATTCTACAATGACGAACTGGTATTTTCAATCGTTCTAATATGATTAACTTCGAAAAGTAGTCCTTCCTGAAAGGCTGACTCGTTCAGATGGTCAAAAAGTTCTCCACAGTTTATCGAAACCAAAATTTCATTACCGTGTTCACAACTGCCCGTCACAAGACCCGCAGCGCTTTGCATCTAGTATACAACCTCACGATCTGTTTATTTAAGATTTATTGTCTTATCTTCCATAAACAGGCACTGTTCACAGTCTAATACAACCATTAGGCCTGCATCTGTTGTATTTCTGTTACACTACGATACATAGAACTCTGTACGTAGAGTGATAAAACTACAACAAACACTGTGGTTACATTACGCCGCGAACAGTGCCTGTTTATTCAACAATTCAACGGTATATCAGTGAAAATAAAAATTAACTTTCTTCTCTGAAGGCATCTTCCAAGCACCCTCTTTCAGTTTTACTCACCAACTGTTATGCTCACCCCACCTCCCAATACGTATACGTTCCGTCCATATCATCCTCCCTGATTTAACCGTGCCAATGAAATGTGAAAAGTACACATTGTGAAGCCCTTTATTATGTAGTTTTATCCATCCTCCTGTCACTTCTTCTGTTCCGATTACCAAAACCCACAGCCAAAAGAAGTCTTAGTTAGTAGGAATTGAACCAGAATGAAGCAAAACTGACACGGTTGCAAAGTGGGCGCCAAATGAAATAAAAAATATAGAACAAGTTTATAACCAACAAATTGCACAAATTAAGAACAGAAAACACTCCTACATGTTTCGACTGTTGTCTTTAGCCATCTTCAGGGGGTATCAATACTTAAACGCGTATACAGCGTTGTTATACAGCTTTGTCATATATATAAAATGGTAAAATATGTAATGGCAGCAGACCATTAAAACATGTGCGTACACTGTCATATAAAAATTATGTTATAATTATTATACTACAAGACAGTTATTGAAAGATTTTGCATCCAAATATCTTGAAATAGTAAAGTCTCTTCGAACGAAATCGAATGGTAAATACTACACATTGCCACTCTGTTTTACAACATAAGCATTACCCTGTACTAACCAATTTGTTGGTTATAAACTTGTTCAATGTTTATCAACTGCACAAGAGATGTGCAACATTGTCTGAAATTAAAAATAGTTATAACCAACAGTTTCTCAATCATCTGAGTTCTGACATGTATCTACTCACCTCCTAAACACTTCGTTCTTACATCACAGAACGCATTGTGCCTCCTTTGTAACGACCAACTGATAATGCTATACGTATAAGGAAAAACAATACCTATTAATCGATCCGAGAAGCATACGAAACCGATAAATACTCTCTCTGAGCATCGAGCAGAGCTTTTAATGTCAAAGCACGTGATACATACACACAGCTACCACTGGGCCTCGAAGAGTTTGACTTCCCTATCTGACCGAACGCTGGCTTCCTTCCTCCTACCTGCCAACACACACAGTGATATCTGCTATACAAATCATCAGAATACCAATCCTGGGCAGTTCACCCCCACCACACTGCAAGGCGCACTGACGTATCGTACTGTCAACAGATGCTCTGTCGCGAGTAACCGAGGTACGGATAAACAAAGTCCTTCCAGGCGAGTTTTAGGTTCTCACAGAGATGTACAAGAAGATGAAGGCTCATAATACTGGCTTAAATCCTTTTACAGCATAATTAATAACTCTTGTTGGACTGCTTTATCCTGAAGAGAAAGTCAACGAGCTTTCGAAAAGTCGATAGCTAACAGTCGACACGGCGTAACGTCAGAAGACTTAAAATTCAGAATATTTAAGGTTACTCAACTTCGTAGAATATGACAGAATATAATCGAACATCACAGAATAGAAGGGAACAGAATAGAACAGCACAGAATAGAACAGAACCGAAAAACAATATTCATGTATATTCTATAGATCCTGCACAAGACTAAACCAAGGATTGCAGATAAATAGAATATATCTATTTACAGCACTACAGCAACACATATTTACATCATGGAACCATCGCCATTTTTACATTCATGTTTTATAATAATGTAGACTGTATAACACAGACACATTTTTGTGCAGGGTAGCTGTGATGTGACACCGTTTTAGTCAATTGCCTTACATACATATATGCATACATCACGACTCATGATCTCAGTAACTGTACCACAGCGTCCTTCACACCTTACAGTTCGCAGGTTTTCTATGTATTGTACTGCACCGCCTTCTTTGCCATTTAACAGCTCTGAATGAAACCCAGAAATTGCAAGACTAGATGCGGCTTTCGCAAGATTCCCACAACCAACAGCTGTTATTTCTCTAATCAGCATTAACAAGATAGTCCTCGTGATGCAGAACCAGGGTTATCTACGTGGCCGTTCAATATTATTTGGACAAATTCTGGGCTGTGAAGGGTTAAACTCAGTCATAACGACACCAAACTGATCCAGAAACACAGTCCTGTAACTGTCATGCTATCCGAGGTGAGATAAATATGGTAACTTTACATTTATTTTTAACGATACCAAAGATGTAGCGATGTCTTTTTAAGGGTTATAAACATGATTTACCCTTTAAGGCCTAGTGGTAAGTATATGCACCACCAGGTTAACACTAAAATCTCTGCATTATGTCTATACACTCTACATATATGTGTTGTGTAATTCTTGCAATAAAACCGTTGTTTCTGTATACGACTGTCACCTCCTTGTTTTTGTAATGGAAGCTCAATGTGTTTTCTGTTAGGTCCGAACTGAATAGCTATATATAGTGCATTGCTTCTCGGAATGTTGTCACGCTTCGTCTGTTTGTCCTTCCGGTAAGAGCAACATGCAGATGAATGTGAGTATGGAGCAATGGTGGAATGATATTGACAGGGGAAAACCGAAGTACTCGGGGAAAAACTTTTACCAGTGCCACTCTGTCCACTACATATCTCACATCGATTGACCTGGGATCGAACCCGGGCCTCCGCGGTAAAATCAAGTCTAACCTGAATTGTATTTAAAATTCAGTTCATACCGAGCAGTAAACACTCTCCATCTGGGTTATAAAAAAACCAATCAGTTAATGCTGTATAAGGAAATAATCGCTGTTTATTCTGCGATTCTTTCAAAAAACACAAATACACTTTTTCGGCGGAAAGTAGAATTTCTGAACGTTAAATTTGGTAGTACGTAAAGTAGCCACTGGGTTTAACTTCCTCCCTTTTTGCACAAATTCTTACCACAAAGAACAAGAAAGTAGGCTGCACATAGCAGTCTCATATAACGCTTCCACACAAGAGGGGAAGACATGGTTATTAACTCTATGCAACAATAATGTTTATTCACACAACATTTAATTAACCCATTATGCACTGTTTATATTTAAAATCCAAAAAAAATCACCCCACTACTCAAGACATTTCGCTCGTTTTATGAAACACAAAAGTTTATTACATTGTTCACAATAGCGCCCCACTGGATCCCACCTTAAGCCGGATTAATTCACTCCACATCTTTCCAACCTAGTCCTGTATGCAATACTTCAATATTATTTTACCATCAACACTAGCTCTTCCAAGACGTCTCTTCCCTTCTCGTTTTACGACCACATTTTGTAGGCACTTCTCTTCTCACATGCATACTACATGCGCTGTCTATATCAACCTCCTTCAATCTATCAGCCTAATAATGTCCTAAACCTTTGGCGCCAAACAAAGCATACGCTGCGTCGTAGGGTGCTGGGTTCAGTTTCCGAACTACGCGGCATAAGCTTCGACCAATTATGGCAATTCTTTTACATGCCTATTGGGGTTTTCCTTTCTTTTTTGTGTAAAAGGTTGCATGAAAAATTAAATCCTGTAATTCGCATCCGGGGTTTTGCAGATGAAACCGGGAATTTACTTCCGGCGCCAAATGGTTAACGGACGGCTGCATTTGGCGGTAGAGTGATATCAGACACAAGCCGTACGATCTTGCGTTCTGCGTACCGAGAGGACACACTGCAGCTTAATGCGAATGTCGTGGCTGTGACTGTAGCTGTGCTGACACATTTCATCACCTTAAAGACGACGGTGAAATTTGATAAAGCAGCATCTGCAATAATATTGTCGGACAAATTCATTCCAACTCCTATCGATCCATGTAGGTGCCACCACCTACACAACTGTCTGTCACCAGAGTGCAGTCTCCAGAAATTGATAGTTGTGGTCAGGAAATTCCGACCTATGATTAATTCAACCTGACCGTTCACAAACGTGCTCACAAAACCACACCATTACACAGTCCTGAGCCATGAACATCACTGTCGTCTGGAACTTGGTGCCGTGTTGTCTGTTGATACATATCGACGTTTCAGAGGAATCTGCGGCCTCCACCATGAGTAGATCACGTTCCTGTAAAATTCGGTACGTACCACGACGGTGTTACAAATAGTTAATTCCGAAATGCAACTAACGAACAAACTAACTCCTTGAAACAGAGTCCTTCCTGAGTGCTAACATGTCCTCCGCTAGTCAAGAAATTCTCCGGGTTTTATGGAAACCGAAGGTTCATCACCGCAATCACAAGCGCCCGCCACCTGTACCTATCGTGAGCTAGATCAATTAAGTCCATGTCTCCCCGTCCCACTTCTTGAAGATTCATTTTAATATTATCCTCCCATTCATGCCTAAGTCTTCCAAGTGGTCTCTTTCACTCAGGTCTCCCCACAAAAACCCTGTATGCACCTCTCCTGTCCCCCATACGTGCCACATGTCCCACCCATCTCATTCTTCTTGATTTGATAACTCGAAAAACGTTTGGTAAATCAGAAATTCAAACAGTCTTTAATGCAACACATTACATGCTGAGACGTTTGGTGATTCAAAATACTATTTCCATACACAAGCTATTCTATTTGAATAAAATTAGGAACACCCTAACAGGAACTTTTGCATTCCTCGTCCAGACATCATATTTCCGGCACCTTGCCTCGACATCTTCAGATCACTACGAACCGAATGTTTGCCCCGTACTTGAAACCTCATCAGGCCCCAGCAACCACCGTCCTCTGGTTGCGCAACCACTTCACCAAGCTTATTTACAGCAATCGTGTACTTGCTAAACTTATATATTTATTCACTTCTTTATCACTTATTTATGTGTGTTTATTTATATATGACTCTACATTCTATTTATTGCTTTACTTTCTTTCGCTTGGCCTCACAGTTAATTACCTGTTGTTCGTCTGTTCCTTGAGAGTAACACGTTATAGCAGCTACGATTCTAAACATTCTTAGCGACCGGCAGTTTCGTTAAATAAACCACTTCTCTGTTTTACTCCTTTTCTGGGTGTTTCCTGTTAGGTCCGCAGGAGAAAACACGAAACCTTCAGCGATATTATATCTCCACAGAATATTAGATAAACAAATTCCTAGAGGATTTTTCCCACATAGATAAAGGATGGTGGAATAGAAACAATTAATTCATCAGTTATTATATTTCATATTACTTTGTGGTCATCAAAAGAAAAGGAATTAAATGAACAGATTATGTGCATACTCGCAGGAAACAAATGCAAAGAGAGTGGCTGAAGACATCGACGGACGCAGCAGACCATCCGGTAGCACAATGATGCTCGTTACTGCCACTTCCTCCCAAATCAGCTCAAACCATCCGATGCTATGTAATCGCTGAACACCAGCTTTAAGTAACCAATTGTAGACCGGGGGAGGGGGGTTTATGGGCAATCCCATTGAGTGAAGATGACGGGTAGGGCTGGCTAGGTGCGTTTATCGTGCAGAGAAAGGTGTGGCAGTGACGTTTTAATTAGTGACACCTACTCTAAACAAACTGCGTTAATTCTAACGGGATTTATGTAAGTTCAGAGGTCAAGTTTCAGAGACAGCGGGGGCCGACAGTCATGAAAGCGTAGCTGTTTTCTAACGACTTGTCACAGGCTAGTTTCAGATATTTTTACTGCATATCGCAGTCTTGCTTTGTTTTTTAGTTAAGCTCCAGGTGTCAGTGGGATATGGTACGGGCATGCATCGAGTGACAGTGTCCTGTAGCATTTTGTAAAGAAATCTCTGAGATTTCAAGTCTTCCACATCATGTAGAAAAACTCCTGAAGTGTGAGACACAGCTTAGTCGCACGACAAGCAGGATGTTTAGGACCGTGTGTGGACTCAGCGTGATAGCAGCAAGCACATCACGTCAAAAAATGAAATTAATTAATTTAGAGGTGGTTAAATTCTGCAACTAAATGCAGAACTGACGTGCCCGCCTAAGCCAAATTTTCAGCCACCGCCGCTTTCAATTGCAAAAAAGCCCAGCGAGTGCCAGATATATTACATATACAGCTCATCTCCTGCTTCTCTGCTTATATTTTCGGATGTTAATCTCATGTACACAGGAGCTATCATCAAGAGAGTCTAATCCACGTCCTTGAAATCCTACCGGGACACACGACCATCGGAAGTGGAGCAACGCTGTAGAGAGCCGAAGAACGGCTGCTCTTTGATCCATCCTTTCTTCTAAGAATCAACATCAATTGCTGAAGGAGATCCATTACCCGCAGATTCGCTACTTTATTTATCTACGTCATTCATGTGCTTACAAATCTGCCACAACAGCCGCCTCCGTTGAACTGTGTGAACTGAGTAGTAGAATCTCAAGTCGGAAGTATTAGAAACTGCAAGGAAAGTGAAAGAGGTTTCCTTTTGTAGACGTGAGAAGAGGACAAATATCTGAAACTTTATAGCCTGCAAATCGTTTTTCATGGTTGCCGAAATAGCTAAGTCGGTTCAGTGACTAGGCTGCAGCCTGGATGACGCAATAATTAGGTTTCGATTACCAGCAAAGACAAGAGAGTTTCTTTTACTCCAAAACGCCCAGACCGGCTTGGGGCCCATCTAGCCTCCTATCCAGTGGATAATTGGGGCTTTCTGTCCGAAGATAAAACTGCCGGTGCGTGAAGCTCACCATTCAGATGTATTTAGCGCCGAAGTTAAGAATTCCTGAAGATACACTTCCGTTCTTCCGTGCGCCTTCAAGGGCGTGTTGCTTAATTGAGCACAGAAGCAATTCTGCTTTTTACGTTGATTCTCGCCACGATTTGCCTGCGTTGCACTTAAATTAATAATGAGAAAGTAACGTAATTAAAATTCCGAACTAATTGGCAGGAAAAATTCATAGAGTTTAATATATTTTTGACAGTTTTTTATTGTACCTGTGACTGGAATTAATAATAAAAATATAAAAATATAAATATAAATAATTCTTACAAGAATGTTCCAACAATAAATAAAATACTCCCTTCTCCTTGCTATGCGTGACAATTTTATTCTTATAATAGCACTGACATGATGAATGCCTGTTCTCAATAGCAAACTCTCCAGAACATAAGCTGAAAATTCATCATAAAGTAGTGCTGAGATAAAGAAGGCTTTAAACTTAACTCCTCTTCCTCTTTATGCCACATGGCAGGGTGCTGAGACACAGAAATGACACCACTCATCTCCTACGCTTCTCATTACAATTGACGTCATTAGCATATACATATTAATATCACATCAACTGCTGTCAGTGTATTTGCCTGGTTCAACAAAACCTACTAATTTATAATTTAATCTACAGGTCTAACGCAACGAATCAAAATACTCTTAGAAAACAATTAACCCAGACAGTCCGTTCTGAAAACCTGAGTTCACTATTTTTACCACCCTCTAGACACACAACACATACAACACACACACACCACACATTTCTTGCTTATTGCCACCGTGCCCTGAGACTATCATTAGGCAGACACTACCTAGGAACGTTACTCCACACTTGAATATAATTGAATTTTCTGCCCAGTATGAGACAGGTAGCTATTGTTGCGTTGGAAGTAAATAACGCCAGAGGGATCTAATGCTTTGTACTGCAATACAAAGGCACTAACAGCACTTAGGAGCTACAAATATGAAGCGTGTTAATATGGCGAATAGCTTCCCACACGTTATCGCAACTGACAAGTGAGTACAGCCAACTTAGCCTTATGCTACGTCTGATTTTTTTGGTTGTTTTGTCTGAAATTCACTGGCACCTTTCCCTTGATTGGGCGTAGTTTCAAGCAGACTTCTTTCCTGTTCTATTTGACCTGCGTAGGGTGAAATCGTAACTGATCATAGCCTCCCGCTTGCGTCGACCCTCAGAATAGACAAAGTGACAATTCCCCATTTGTTTTTAAGAAATAAAATATTAAAAGTGTATAAAAATACACATGGTTTGTGTAATGACTAGGCGACAGAGGAATTGCAGTTCGATTCGCGACACAGACAACAGATTTTCCTCTTTTCCAAATCGACCAGACCGGTTTTGAAGCCCACATAGCTTCCTAATGATAGGGTAGCCGAAGGGCGTTCCCCCTAAGATAAGGCGACGGCTGCGTGAAACTGACGGCTAAATTCCATGTAATGCCGAAGTTCAGATTGAGTGCAGCTATACGTCCACTTCCCAATACACTTCATTGCGTACACTGACGTAACTTTCTTTTACCAGGATTAAAACTGATCTATCACACACATTGTGAATGACCGACAACACACTTCAGAGGAAAATATTTATCCCTAAGAGGGCAAAAGTAGCGGGAGATTAGAGAAGAGTCGGATTATAATGGAATATCACAGTTTGTACTATTCAGCAAATACTATTATAAGATAAGGATAAGATACATCGGACATGGAGCCTAAATGAAGGTGATGACAAATTTGAAAATGGAACATCTGCGAGAAAAACTTAGGAAACCACGCTACAAGAGAAAGGGCGAAGCACGACACAGAGAAATAGTGTGTAAATGGGTCACCAATAGAGCATCCCACTAAACTTTTCCCCGAGAGTAGGAAGATACTACCATGCTGAGGCCAGCTGCGTCTGTCGAGAACTGTCTTTTTGCCAGCGCTGGAAGTTGAGGTGGGAGCCCGGTAAATTGTTGTACATCTCATATAGGGCAGGTGGTCAATGTATGTGAAAAAAGTTTCTGTTGAAATACGTGTTTTCACGTGTAACACTTTCGCAAATTATACTTCGTGGAAAAAAATATTCGCTGTAATTATTGTAAAAACATTCAATCGTCAACAGTGCCGTGAAAAAGAAAAATATAAAGAGGAGTAGAAATTTTTCGAACTACAGGTTTAGGGTTGGAAAAAAATTAAATAATAAAACTTGTATTTTTCTCGGATGAGGCATGGTTTACCGTCCGTGAAAAATCAAACAGCCAGAATGAAAGTTACGAAAATCCCTATGCTTTTCGTGAAGTTTCCTTTACGTGCTCTTATCGCGCAGTGAGTGTGCGCAAAATCAAAGGACTCGTGTTTTCCAAAGAAACAAATTACGACCATTATGCTAAATTAATCCTGACACCATTATGCAGGTAATTAACAGAAGAAGAAGAAGAAGAAGAAATGAAAAGCAGTCCACTTGATTGAAAGAAATAAAAAAGATCATTTTCGAAGAGAAACTGGGAGCCTTCAAGACTAGAGTTCCGTCTTGCGAGAAATACGAGTATATTCAGAAGCCACGAGGCCTGCGTAGTTGGAGGTTAGCACTTGCAGACACTGCAGTAAAATTAGGTGAGTTGAACTGCAGGGTGCAAACGGATTCCTTATGTCCCGGCGGATGGATGCTTCGTATGCGATGAAGGTCCCGCCACAGCTACCGTGCCGAGAGAATAGTTTAGTGGAATGTTCTGCAGAACCAAATGTTTAAGAAGAGCTCCCAGCGGCTGATTTATTTGAACAAGAACTGTTCGTCTACATGAAATATGTAATTAGTCTTTCAAACATATTTTAACTAGAGATCTGCGCTCTTCTGGGATATTTCTTAAAGTCAATATTCAATATATTTTTTCGTACCGCTTATTTAAAGACAATACTTTTTTTGTCATAAATGAAAGATTTGACTCTTACGCCGGCCAGAATATCACCAACCAATGTGGTTGGATTCTGTGAACTTTGCAATTTAGCATACCTACTTTGAGGCGATAGTTTTGAGTGTCCTTCGTGAAACCACTCTTTATGTTGCCTTAACTCCTCATAAACTAGACTCTTTTTTATTCACTCTATGATTTTTCTCTCTAACATACTTCCAAACCCTGCAGATGTCCACGTAATCATCCAAGTTTTCCAAACTCACAAACTTGTTGCCCATGTTAACTCTATAAAGTTTGTGAACTATCACATCGCTTACCCTCTAGCAAATACGTATTTTAATATAAGGCTTTTCATTAGCCTTTAACTCAAAGTTTATAACCATGCAGGCTCTCTGTAACTTCTCTAACCACAAACAGTGGGCGGCGTCTCAGTTTACTCCTATAATAAAATGGCTCGTCAGAATGACAGAATGCGACCTTATTCAATGACGGCGTAATTAATCCGACCTTGAAAGTATATATAGATACGTTTCAATACGTGGGTATGTTCTCTTACGGGTCACATTGCTTGCCTTATAAAGTATTTTAACAGCATTAGATTTACTATTTTGTAAAATGATGGCAAGGCTGAAGAAATAAATTAAAAGGAACACATTTGTGGGACGTCTTCATGGATAGTTGAATAAAAGATATTATTACAGTGAATCATAGAGTAGTACGTAGTGAGAGGATGAGTTAGACTGAATTGGTTAAGAATCGGATATAATGGCTGTAGGGGTTAGGGACCCCCGGCTTCCACATCAACACGAATTGTCTTAAAAAGAAGAATAGCTACCAGTAGCCCATGAAGGAATATGTGGTCTTCAACTGTAGTATTTACCGGATACTTTTCTTTCTTATCCTGGATCCAATGGACTCGATTGGGCGTGTCAAAACAATGTGGTACGCTGACTCTCCGCGAACGTCTAGAGATCCTACAGTACAATCTCTTTCATTTCTGACATTCGGCCTTAAACCCGCCATCCTCTGTGAACATATGGTTCCATTATCTGGAGTTCACTAAGCTCCGTAAATAGGCTTACTCGGTTATGTTGTTTTATGAGTTATTATAAACAAAGCTAAAGCACTTTCATGTTATAAGATATTATAAGAGGACTTTGTGGTACTACTGGACTCCGCACCACAAAGCAAATATATATTTACGCAAAGCCCTCTGTTGTGTCTTTGGACAAAATAGCTGAAATTCTTCATCTGCTAATGGAAATAAAATAAAAAGGGTCAACATGTTGGGTTGAACTGAAGAGTGTGACATCAACTTGCCACTGGAAAGTCAAGGAGTGTCTGAGAAGTGGTGGTGCATATCACCATTACTGAGAGGATCATAAAGTAAGGTATCATGACTGTTGTTATGGCCCTTGAAAGGACAGGTTCATGGAAGTGACCACTCTCCTGAGCAACGTACAAGAGCAGCTCTGTATATTCTCGCGCTCTTTCTCTCTCACAAAATCCTGTCTTTGCCATAAGCTCCTTCAACAAGAAATAACAGTAGTGATTGTCAACAGCATTAGGGACATTGGTTATAATGGAGTATAGATCTGTCTTCAGTGCAATACAGTATCATGGGACATACATGAAGATATAACTTGTGTGACGTCGACTGAAATAAAGCATAAAAGCAAGAATGGAGAATCGAAGGGCCACGTTTATATAAAAAAAACTGTCCTATTTATATTTTAGATATTCTGGTTTGACGTATTTGTTTTTAAATTTTCATAGGTTTTGTGGTTGTCTGCAATCATGGGAAAAGTGTCCAATTCGCGATTCCTACACTTTCTGACGTCCTTTCACCAAAGGGTAACTGTCAGTTCCTCGGTGGAGCTGTGCGCCTTTCCCTAGACGACATTATCACGCCTAAGAACCATCTTTACGCTTCTCTTTTCTTGCCCAGAGCCTCTCGTTTGATTAAGTAAGGGATTTAATTTACCAGTTCTTTTCTATTTTACGCCCCCTTTCATCCTCACACATGACCTCACGCATCTTTGCCGAAAAAACCCTAAACAGTTGTTGTTACTACTTCTACTAGTAATGGTGGTGGTAGTAGTAGTACTAGTAGCAGTAATTGTTTTCGTTTTATGTTGTAGTGTTGGTGATGGTGGTGTGCCCGTGCAGAAAAATTTGCAATAAATAATATGTTTTTCTCCAGTATCCTAGCAAAGAGGATATCATTGAGCACTGGTGTTTCTCCGAGTCCCTGGACCAGGTTATTACAGTGGAACCCTCCAAGGTATCGTGAGGTCTAAGAGTGCTCGTTGCCACTGAGCCACTTCAATAAACGCAGTACACTCAGACCGTAGTTTTATTACATCGTCACGTCTTTCTCTGTGTCTCGCTAATGATGTCTTCTTTTCGGGCTTTCCGTCTAACTGTAGTAAGCACTATTCGTCTTACCCATTCTTATTAAATGTCCCGTCCAGCCAATCCATCCTTAGCTGTATGCATGAAATTTCGGAAAATTAGACTACAGAAATTGAATTGTACGTTAGAGCTGAAGGAATTTGTCTGCATTCAAGTTATGGGAATCTTATTCAATTACTGGTTAATGCAAACGACACAACAACTTGCAAAATGTACATTTGGACTGGCTCTTGCAGCCTTATTTTTTATGTTATTTTAATTCTTCCCACAAAAATATTTCCATTTTTTAGACAAATATGTTCTGTCTTTCTTTTATCATTCTTTAATGCACTTGCAACCTCTATTTATGGAATACATTTCATTTCTTAAATAAAAGAATGTAGCTTCTTTTTATTAAAGAAACAATTGTATTAACTTTTACCATTAAAAATTACATACTTATAACCAATGACTGCAATTTATGATACAGCCCTTGCCTGCTACCAATCAAATAACTGTTATTAGTACTAGCATTTCAGGCTAATTACAACACACTGAACTGCGATTTATGCATTCCTGAGAACTTAAAATCCGAAGCTAAAGCCAACAATTCTCCCGTCATGTTAAGTGATTCCTTTCATGTCTCCAGAACTGAAATCCAATCGTACGCCGTAAATTAATTAGTGAAATTGGAACCGTCATGCCAGGGAGATCGCACGTACAGCGGTGTACAAGCGATTGAGAGTGGTGATAAAGGAACTACAAGCTGCGATATTTAGCAGAGACAGAAGAGAGACCGCTTTATGGAAGTGCATTCTGAAGTGTGCATAATGCTTTATTAGTCTCACCCAAATGACATCCCAGTGTAACAAAGACAGCATATTCCATTCAGTATACCAAGCTCCTGGCTGGACGAGGTCGGTTCAATTCCCAGCAATGCAAGTACATTTCCTTCATCAGTCTCCAGACTAGCTCTCAGGCCTACTCAGTCTTCCCTATAACGAGTATCGGAGGAACCTTCCCGTGAGTGAAGCGGCCGGACCGTGAAACTGGCCGCTCCGATCTATTGCAGCGATTAAGAACACATGGAGCCTTATGTCACATTCCCTATAGGCTACGTCTTTGTAGAAATAGTTCTTAAATTAAAGGAAGCCAAATTCCATGTAAATTTAAATTTCTTCTTCACTGCGAGGTTCGTTAACATACGACATGCCACTATAGCTATTATAAGACGTCAGCCTAACACACAAAACATATTTCGGCACCTAGTACTCGCGTAGCCTGCATCTTAACTAGCTTCATGATATGTCGTCTTAATTGTATTGTGTTAAAGTAAAATTCCATAATAATCTCAGTCCATTAAAGCGCAGTGGCAGTTAAATGTAGTATCCGCTATAATATTCAAACGGCTGTATTTTGCTCCCACTCTTCCCACAGAGTACATCTTTATCGTATGATTCCCAGAATAAAGGACGGCTATTTTTCTTAAAAGCCTTAACCGACCTGTTTTTAAAGGAGACTGTGCCTTGAATGCGCCTAAGAGATTAGATCACGTCGGGGAATGAGGATTCGCCAATGTTTCACACACATTACAATTTATATCTTCAGTGTGAATGAATAAATGTGTGTGCGGATTAGCCGTATGCCCTTATATAAAACTGGCATTAAGGGGAATTTGTGAGGTGACGGTATTATTGGGCAGGGAGGGACAGCGGTGTAAACCAATAGGGACTTTATTCCCGTGGCCTAGAAAACAGATGAACAGGTTACATTCAGGCACTTGGGCCTTCATGACAAAAGATTAAGACCCAAACACAAAGTAATTTATAAAATCGTCCTATGCGTTTAAATCCGTATACCCCCCTATGTGGTCACAAACGTTTGGAATTACACACTTCCTGAAACTTCAGGATAAAGATCTTTCTATCCTGAAGTCGAAGGCAATATGTTCCTCTGAAATGCCAATAAACATCTACTGGAATACGCGGATTCGTAACTCAGAACACAATATAAATAGTATATTCTGCCGAGAAAACATCAGATCTCAACACAAATGAACTTCGAAATAAATTATAGCACTTTGTCATATCGATCACAGACGCAGGATACCAACGTAACGACATCGTCAAATTGTTTTGCAAATGGAAAACATGCCAAATATTGAAATGGAATAAAAGTCACAAGAACTGTAGAAACCTCTCGACGTCAGTGTACGAATATTTTATGGCGTGAAACTTCCTTTGACATCATTTATATAGGCGCAATATATCGTAGTACCCCGATTTCTGTGAAAATACAGGTAGATGTTTAAAACAGGAAGGGTCTCTAGAATAATTACTCGAAATTCCTCGTTATCGTCATTTCTGTTATGATCATTAATTCCTCTTATGAATGTGGGTAACATAAATATTATTGGAGCGTAAAATAAAGGTCAGCGTAACGGTTACATTCGACTATAAAAATATACCCGAGTTATTATCTCGTTCTGAAACATACTGAGTTTCATTATTTCGTGGTTTTCCTCAGTCTCTCAAGCTAAATGTTCTGATGTGCCTAAATGGACGGATGCGCATGAAAATTGTATATATTCACCTGACAGGAGCCAGAGTGGTTGTCCAACAACATGTCTGTATATCAGCCCCCTGAAAAAGACATTTTAGACTATTCCACTTCCCACAACACATTGTTCCTATAAACTAGGCCCAAAATGGCACATAAATGAGTTACAAAATTGTCAATAAATGAGGTACAACGTGGAACATACTTAAATATGTTCTTCCACAGCAGTTGTTCTCAGGCCTCAATATATATATATATATATGTGCATACATACATACTTACAAACACACACACAAATGTATATATATATCTCTCTTTTTCAGAGCAGCAACTATAAAGTATCAATCAACTATTTACTTTGTTTTTCAGCATTTCAATCTTCGTTAGCACTATTAAAAGTAACGATAAAGCTTTCATTACAAAATGAGGAAACTTGATTAGCTTGTCTCACAAATAGACTTAGGGGACGTTTTGTATTTTTTTCCCATGCCTCGACAGCTCCTAGGGGGCTTAGGACTCCTAATTTTTTCGAGGTTTCGCGATCACACACTTTAGACACACCACACTCGGTAGGACTCCTCTGGACGAGTGACCAGCCCGTCGCAGAGACCTCGACCCGACAACACACAACACTCACAAGAGACCCGGCGGGATTCGAACCCACAATCCCAGTATTTTACCAGTTATAATTCGTATAATGGAACGTTTCCTATCATAAATAATACAGAGTAAGTGCTCCCTGTTAACTTGAAGAAAGTGATGATGGCACACAACTAACTACGCGTGGTTCATTTTCAGCATTCACGTGGTTCCGTTTTGGATTTGTCTACCTGTAACACATGAACCTAAAAATAAAACTAACAGTTCGAATTATTACGCATTTTAAGAGTTCGTAGTTCTTTTTATACTTGTCTCGAAGTAGAGGATTATAGAACGCACAGAAAGCAACGTCCTTTCGCTGTATTATATACTGCTATTACTCCTAAATTTTTATGGTGAAAGTACTGCAGCTTTTCCTCTTTTATTGTAACGCTTTTGTTGTTTACTGAATATCATCAATGCCGTGCCTGTGCTATAGCAACGCACCACGAACTGATGTGTACGAGCAAAATGACGTTGGATTGCGGGAAAATATACACAGCCTGGTACGAAACGGAACTTCTAACCAGAATCTCTCTGGCAAAACGCAAACTTCAAATAATTTTGCTGTGTGTCAGCAGACGGAAACAAGCACTGGTGATATAGTATAAACATCATACATATATAGTGCCTTGTCGTCAGTCTGTTTCAATAATAGAACACATGAGAAAAAATACCTAAAGGGCATAGAGAACAAAATATACCTCTAATAGTCAAAAGATTTTCCGAGGTTTACAAAACCCGAAGACGGATAACTGTAGTTGCTGGACAACATCTAGGGGCTTTTGAATCTAGTCCACAACCTCACACCATCCTTTTTCAAGACTCATTTTCCCTCATCGACACTTATGTTTTCAAATAATTCCCTCCCTTCATTTCCTTCAATTTCAAATGTATATGCAATCTTTCTGAAGTCCATTTCATCGTCCTTGATTTTATGACTCTAATAAAATTTGATAAAGGTAAAAATATGAATCTCCTAATTTCTCCTAAATCCCAATATTCTCCTCATTGCGTACAAACTTCAGGCAGTTTATCGAAAAAGAAACTACGAGCGCAAATCATTTAATTTTAAAAGAGTTTACCTTTGCCACAGCAAACAGTCCTTGTATACTTTCTCTATTTTTGGCCCCCATGTTTGTCAGCTGTAAAACTGAAATACAATTTCCTAAACGTTCTCAAAATGCTCATGTTTCAAAAATACAGGAAGGGCATGAAATAAAGCTCTTGTGGGCTACGAGGCCATGTATTCTCATTGGTAGTTGCAAATTTAAGAGGAATATATTAATTCATTCCACGGGGTAAAAGTAAAACAATGTCACAATAATACCAAAAAGGTGGGATGCAGACTTTTAATAAAAAAGCTGATAGTTACTCCGTTGGCCAAGATATTCTGTACTCAAGCAGGACCTTATAACTGCATTTATTAAATACAATTTGAGCTGATGAATTAGAGTAACATGCACTCTACGTATTTTAAAAAATACCCTGTTTAATTCTTTTATCAAAAGAAAAGTTTTAGCTCTATTAATTCATAAATGCGGAGGTTTGTGAGAGCTTCATATGACAGACTCGCGAGAAAAAGTTCAGGTCTTATACAGAGTCAATGTAGGTCTTAATATTCCCTGCCGTTACATGCGTATAAGCCTGACCCGTAATCACAAACACACAAAAGAAACCCTCTATATATGTAACGTTTTACACAATAACCACAAAAAGCAATTAATGACGTAATTAATCTTACATATTATTTATGTTCTGTGACAAATTAAAGCACGTTTACCACAAATATACTGTATTCTTAACATCCAAGTACTTAGCACTTTTTTCACACAGTTTATACAACTATGTTGTCTGATCCCTATAACAAAGGCAACTATTTCCCTAAGTAGCATTCACAGGTTTGTTTCAGAAGCAATATGCCTTCTACGACGTGGTAACTACATTTTTAAATAATATTTATACAAATTTCATGTTTAAAGTGTTCCATACACTGCGTTAAATTGCCTAATAACGGCTGCAGAATGTACTGTTAGTGTATGGTTTGAAAGAACTAAAATATATACTGAACTTCATGTTTAAAATGTTTAACGCACGTCATTCAATAGCCTAATGACGGCTGCAGATTATGTTCGCAGCATACGGTTTGAGACAGCCAAAATATTTCAGTGAATTATCGGTACACATTCGATAAAATGATTTGGAGCCAGAATCTCTTAAGATATCCTGCTTAGTTGTGGCCGTCTTGCTCATCGGATTGAACTGGCACTTTAACTCCCTGGTGATGAATATATTATTCAACATGACAGTGACACAGTCCTTTAGTTTACACAGGAAGATCCCGATTCCTGCTCGTAGGCCGATCTTGCTCAGAATACAATATGCATGACGCAATACATGCTCCGGCCAACACAACCAACACATAAGAGAGGTCATTTTCGAACAGCTGTATGTTATGGGATGAGTTAATGGGGGAGAGGGTACGTGTGGTGACCAGGCCATCAGTAAAGAGGGCGGTTGCTAGGGGCTTGTAGTGGCAGTCGCTTCTCCAACAATAAGTGGCTTGTGGACAACCCCACACCCTTGCAACAGCGTCATGAGACTGTTTCCAAGGGCCATACAAATCATCAGTTAACTTACGTCTCCCACCAACCACTTCTCAATCTTCGCTTTTTTTTTCACTTTTTCCTTCCGATGCTGCAGTGAGAGTGAAGCAGAAATGAATCCACCTCTTGCGATGTAACAGGAAGTGAAGTGGTGATGTTTGCGTGCATATTGTCAAGTCTACCAGTGAAGTAACACGAGTCTGAATGTTCATGGCAAAAAAAAATCGACATGGACAGATAGCAGGCAACATTCCGACGATGATAAAAATAGGTCCTTATTATCCAGGAGTTACGACAGCTCACGGAACTAACTCTCGCATAGATCGACATCACAGTGTGCAAGACTCAATGTAACATTAATGTGGATTAAGTACAACAGGATTGATTGTAGCACATAAATTTCTGACAATGGTTTCACATGAATAATACCACTGCTTCCGAAACGTTGTGTCTGTGTTAAGCATTGGCGACCATGGAAAAAGTCCTTACAACAGGATTAGTTTGACACTAACGTGGTCTGATCCTACTGAAAACATTGTTAAATAAACTTGAAGCGAAAAGGATTAATATGTAAATGTGAATAATATTACAAAACTCGAGTTATACCGTGCTCCAAGCTTATAAAATTGCTAGCATTCCTTTTAATTCCTACTTCCAACTAAACATTGTCCAGCATGTCAGTTCTGTTCGATCATGATACTAGGTTATAAAAATAATGGGCTCTATAGCTAATAATGTACGTAAAGTAATTATAGCATTAATTGCCCCTCCCCTTCCCTTATGATACATTAGGTAGCCTCTAGTGAGGCTACAACCTTGGACGAAACGAAAAATTTAAAAATTAAACAGCGATGCTATGAGTCCACCTTCTAGCAAATTTTAATGATCTACTTGCAGAGGCATAATACTTTAAACTTTATGGATTTCTTGCTAGGAAGTTCAGTCTAAACGTCTCGTGTGCAAATTAAAACGTGTCTCTTCTAAACAGGTTCCGCTTTGACCCTTCATATTTCAGAGGTTCCTACACGTACCAACGCGTATAATATTTAAAAATCCGCATTCTGGCACAGAGGGTAATTGTGTATTTAGAATTTTCTGAAAACAAACAGCGATTACTTCCTCATACAATAATCACACACACAATCTGCTCTCCGAGAAGAAGACATTAAATTTTAAAAACAATATGCGCCGTAGACTCATTTTGGCTTCTAAAGGGCTAACCCAGTTAATAGATTATTGGCAATTTGTGATTTTAAACGTTGGTGTAAGTATAAATGACGGAGAATTATACAAGAATTAATGTTCTGTGTCCTCGCAAAATCTAAAAGTTTAGAAGAAATTTTGAGTAATATACAGCTTACACATTCCGTCCGTATTTCATTAATGAATATTTAGGAAAATATGTCAAGAAAATGAGAGCTGTCGCCTGAACGCCTCGTTAATTACAACGTAATATAGGCCATCAAGAATAAAAAGCGCACCGGTGAGCTCAAGACGTTGCATAATAAACCAAGAGCAAATTACCTTCTCTGGTACCCTCATGCCACTGCACTGTACACGGAGTGCGAAACAGGCACCGGTGAGCTCTTGTCACTGTATAATGAATCAAAAGTGAAATACATAATATCACCGTGCAATTAGGGTAATACGTAATCAGTCAAGAGTGAAATGCACAGTGTCACCGGTACGGTCACGGTACTACACAGTGGATCAAGGGTGAAAAGCCTAGTGTCACCGGTACGGTCACGGTACTACACAATGGATCAAGGGTGAAAAGCCTAGTGTCACCGGTACGGTCACGGTACTACACAGTGGATCAAGGGTGAAAAGCCTAGTGTCACCGGTACGGTCACGGTACTACACAATGGATCAAGGGTGAAAAGCCTAGTGTCACCGGTACGCACACGATACCGCTTAATTAATAAAAGGTGAAATATACAGTGTCAAAACTACGCTTACAATGCTGCAAGAGTAATGAAAAGTGAAATACACAATGTCACCACTACGCTCGCGAACTGCGTAATGAAACAAGACTGACACTGTGTCACTGGTAAAATCACATACTGTGTAATAAACCCCTTCGGTCTTCTGAGTGTGGGAACCGTATTACAGTATTACAGTATAAAGTTTCACGAAGTGGAAATGTGTTACAATTCTCTGACAAATCAGTACTAATTTCTCGTGTTTACGGTTTCGTATGTAGTGCATAGTTCTTAGGCCTACCTGTTAAACGTCTTCTCAGATGAAAGTCTAACCGTATCTTCTACAAAAGCTGACAAACTTTCACCTTGTCAAGATTTTCCAGCCTTACGGCAGACGAAATTGCATTTTCGTGTTCGCATACTCGCCACAGGGCGAACAAAATAAGCTACTTTAACTTGTAAGCTTTTGTCGTCTCAGTCATGCAAACCGCATTTTCGGGCCGTAGTTTTCTTGATCCTTCTGTTGTAACATCGAAGATCCAATTATTCTCCGAAACACCCTCTTGTCCAGCAAATTCGATTAGAAGACCAAGTTTCACCCATTCAAAACAACTGTTTGAGACACCATTAGCATTTGATTAAAGCTGTATTTTACAAATACATCATCTTTCGAAAAATCTATTAATGAAACAAAATTCTGAATAATCAGAAGGCCATATTGATGACTTTTGGTAAAAGTTTTCTATCCCCTTTATATTTAAACTTATAAATCAAAACATACCGAAGGTCTATTATTAATCTACCTATAATATGAGAATTTTTAAATTGATTCATTATAGTACTTTACCTCAAGTACAATTCCTGAAGAAAACACTGTAACTGTTGGCCTGCACATATTAGCACTTTATTATGCAGCTATTTCTGTAGGGGCTCATGGTTCGAATATACATACCTGCACAGCGATTAAGTTCTTTCATATACAATTATTATTTGTACCATAACGACGTATTTTAGTCGCAGTAAAGACTTTGGGATTAGCGAAGTTCCCTACGGTTGTGTTTTATTTAAAAGCAAAGTTTAAAACATTTTCCTGGAAACTTGTAGGAAAATCAGTGAAAGTCACATCTCAAACGATGGATCAAACTAGAAGGAAGCGAAACATTTTTTCCTATTCAGGAAGCCTCGAGTCTTTACACAAGTCGATTTTCCTTAGACTTCTAAATATTTTCCATATTTCTTCCAAACATTGCCTAAAATTGGTCGCGACCTTTGCTTTTATGTCTCTTCTAATTCATTATTGGTAGTTATCCTATCATTTGATCCAACACAACAGATGGAGACAAAATAGCTTCATTACAATACCAAAGAATCACTTAACCATTTTATGTGACAATGTCTAACACAGGAGTTATTGCCAAAGTATTTATCCAACACATTACACCAAATAGCAACCCTTGATATCAGTGAAACTGGACATCGTAACCTTGCGATTTACTGCCTTCTCTAACTCGGGCATCGTGCAAGGTAAACGTTTTATTTGATCAGTGTCCTAGAGGTAGTGTCAGAGGGTTAGGTTTATTGAAACTTTGATTGTTTCGAAACCGTACAAAGGCAGGGGAAGGGGGTAATTGCGGCACTAGCGATATAATGTAACGACGGACGACAAGGCTTTAATTCGAATTTCATTTCCCTGTCAAGGACAGGAAACTGGAGAGAGGGCACGCGCGAAGTGGTGTAGAAAGTGATGTGTTGGAATGTGTAGTTGAAAGGGGAAGAAAACGTGATGAGACTAGTATCAGGAAAACGCGATTTTTTCGGTGGATACTTCTTTTTCTTTCTTGAAGCTTGTTCCCAAATGGTGATGAACTCAATTATCACACGACAATTTTGCCTTTCTGCACATTCTGTTCTCACAAAATATAACCTGCTTGCTAGTCCGCGATATATCAACATTATTCTTATGCCCAGCAATCACAATTAAGAAACACAAGTCCAATTTCCTTTTATAACATACAATGTGTTAAATATTATTGCAATCGACTTTCTGAGTTGGTTCATCATGTTTCAGATACTTTCTATTTTCGTCGGTGCCTAAAGTGTTAATGTACCGTAAACTGTAGGGCTTTAGCTGGCGATCTGAACACAAAATAAAACGTAAACGCGTATAAATACGGTTTATAAAAAATGCTTTTTTATTGTGGGGGCGTCTAAATATATGTTCCTTTGAAATTGTTTCCCTCACACATTTAATTCTAAGACGAGTTCACTAATTAAGAACTTAATTACTTGGTGTATAATTTCCTTTCATTTAATTCAGTGACACCACAGAAAGATTTACGTGTACTTGAGTGTGTATTTACTTATAGTTATAGTCAAGAAGTACATTAAAATCTTCCAGAAGAATTTGCAGAATAAAAATAAGAAATTAAAACAAATAGTATAACCACAATACTTCCTCAAATATTTCAGTCTAATCTATATCTAGGTTTATGACGAAGATAGGAGAGAATATTAATAGAATAAACGTTTACAATAACGCCACTATAGCTGTAAAAAGTCACTTTCAAATTCATACCGCACACTTTTACAAATCCTAATTTTTGTTTTAATTAATATCATTTAGTAAGTTCTATACATGCAATTACGAAAAATTTACTTCCTTCCAAATATTAGTAAAAATATATAATGTTGCAAGACGACACATGGCCTTAGTGTATCCGTACAGGATATACTAACGCCACCTTCGTGAAGTGTGCTATAATCAGAAAAACTGCAAAGCGATTAAGTGGAAAATTCTTTATTTTTATTAAATGGCAAGGAATTTAAACAGATGTGTTGTCTTGAGCCTGTATCCGATATCACAATCAGCGCAATTGACACACGTTCCTGTGTGTGCTCTCTTCTATCCATTCCCTTTTTATCTCACGAGTTTTGTATCGTTCCATGAACACTGAAATGTCTTACATTTTGTTTTTATCGTTCTTAACTTCACATAACTGGCACCATAAAAACTGGTGGACAGCAAATATATTTAATACTTAAAACATGGAATTTTATTGTATCCAACAAGTATGGCAGTATTGCATCTCACTCCACGATTGCACAAGATGTACAGCATTACAGAAAGTAAGCAACTGCCAAAATTGCGCTAATTGCCTCTGCCGTACACACGACTTTTCTGGCGTGAGAAAAATACCTGGCGTTTTTGTAGTAGTGGCGTTAATGCAGCCGTTTACCCTATATTAGTATATAATTCAGCGATACGTTTCCCTTTACAAAACGAGAAGGAATTTAAACTGAGTGAGACATAGGCCTACATTCTTTTGGTGTGTGCTGAGTGAGTTACTTCATTGGGAGAAAACATAAAACACTGCAGAACACGGAACATGTTTTAGACGCTGGGAAGTAAAATGGTCTAGAAATATAAAGTATGTCGAGTATACTAAGTATACGTTCACGCCTTGTCAACAAAATGTGGGACAAGATCACAATATAACCTTGTCTAATAAATCTTTTGAAAATGTGGTAAAATACAGATAGTCCTAATTTGAGAACACTAACAAATCAAAATTTAACTCACAAAAAATTAAATAGCAGTCATAAACGATGGATGTAAAGTAAATGTAGATTAAGAGCTTCCTGAAGATGGCCTTGTAAAGGTTGAAACATATGTAGGCGTTAAGAATAAAAAGTGAAAATATAGTGCATTTCATTGGTATGTAATCTATAAATTACAAGCAGTTTAAGTTCTGAGAATTTTCATTCTACCATTCAGTTCAGACTTGTTTTCCCGTCTGCTATATAGAAACATAAAAATTCTGCCTCTTGTCATGCATGGATGTGAGACGCGGCCTCTCACATGACGGGACGTGGAATGAGGATTTCTGAGAAAAAGGTGATGAGGAGAATGTCTGGGTCTCATTGGAAGAAGTAATTGAAGGCTGTAGAAAATTGCGTAATGAGAATCTTCACGATCTTTGACATTTGTCAAGTATTATTATTATTATGTTAATGAATTCAAGAAGAAATAGTTGGGCGAGGCGTTTGGCACACACAAAAGAAAGAAGAAATATAAGCAGTGTTTTGAAGGGAAACCCGAAGGAAAAGTGTTTACTTGGAAGCCCAAGGCGTAGGTGAGAGGATAATATAAAAGTAGATCTAAAGGCAGTAGAATGGTAGAATCTGTAATGGACTCATCTGGCTCTGGATATGGATTAGTGACAGGTTATTCTGGACACAGTAACGAGAATTTATTGACTAGGTAAGTAATAATAATGTCCTCAATAAGCACGCTGTTCGATTTGTTACTTAGTTACGCGTCTTCACAGTTTTGATTATTACAGGTTTTAACCACATTAAATGTGCCAAACACACCTTAGGGTGTTTCTACTCTCTCCAGTGTTGGTAAATAATACTTCATGGAATGCATGTAGACCCCAAACATTTAAATTTCTTGCCACCAGTATGTTGTCCAGTGACGTCTTAAGCTACCTTAACAAAGTATTATAGTTTGTTTCAGATCTATTACAGATATTTCACATTTCAAGATCTGAAATTAAGTGATGCTAACTTCCTTTTGACTTCATATATTCGCGAGGTGGCCAAGTTATTGGTATGAACATTAGGGGTGTATAATCGCCAAGGTAGGACGGCTATACCTTAAGGGCGTGACGTTCGCACTGAATTTCTTAAAGGTCTGTCATTTTGTTTGAAGCTATTAGGGAGGACAGACATGCGGCGATTATTTTACCAACTACCTGTCTTTTCTTCAGATAATGGAAAGTGGGCTAAAATCACGTCGGGTCTGTACATATTTTTCCTCTGTATACAGTTTCAGACATTTCATTGTGCTGAATTTTACATAAAAATTCGTCTACATTGATGCTTTAATCGTTTCTCCAATACAGTACGCACTGTATTTTTAGAAATCTGAGACAGGCATTTGAATACTGCCTACAAACGTCACTAGTACCATTCTTTAGATGTGTGTTACCCATCCTGAGACTGACAAAATCACCGTCGCATTTACAAATGACGTAATTACATGGCCGTGCCGTACGATAGCACTACAGTTCGAGTAGTGCTATCGTAAATTCGAATCTCACTGTAGGCAGGGATATATGTGCGCAAATGTTACGTGTGTTAGGTGGATGTAGAGGGTTTGCGATGGGCCAACCCCCATCAAAGGAATCCCAAGGAATACCTATGTAGTGTTGGGCCATAATACTTAGTAGAACAGACGGACTTGCATAGGTCTATGAAAGCCCTACAAAAAGAAAAAAGAGAGGGGGAGGAAGAAGAAGGATGTCCAGTAAACTGGGTGAGATCACGAAGGGTACGATTCCTGCAGTCTTGGGGCAAAAAATGACGAATTAGAAAATTCTGTGACAGAAATTGAAATACGGATCTCAGAAGAACAAAATACGAATGACTGCCGGTTACCCACCGTACCGGTTCACACAGATTGTGCTATATTTATTTTGCTGAGTAGAAGGAATATATTTTCCTAACGTGTTACAGTTTCCCTCAAAGCGCAAGATGAGGAAAGTGCAGGCCGTATACAGGTCCATAAAGAACGATGAGATTGGAGGTGACAAAGTGTGAAATGACGAAGCTTCCTTGTACAAAGCGGCACAGAAACATTGCTGTAGACTTTCAAGCGTTACATGTATTACAAAAGCCTAGGCTATCTAAATTCTGCGTCTCTGACGCGCATAATCTTACAGATTGAGTCAAGCAGGCACTTTTATTATGATCCATACTTCAGAATGAAGTGAAAGAAGGGCGTAGAACCGTCTGAATAATATTTAATGTAGACATAACAATAAAAAAACCTTGTTAAAATGTCATTAGGATTTTATAATCTCCTCAGTTTGCCAAAAGATTAAAATAAAAATATAGCCTATTTTACTGAAATATATCACCAACAATCGTAAGTGTATATTTTATAGAATATTTTCTATATTTATTTACGCACTGATACAAGTTTTGAGGTCGCCACGGCACTGAATGTTTACACTGCGGTCTTGCCGATCGTGACACAATAGCGCTGTATAATCTTAGCAGTTGACAGCTTCGTTAAATAACACAAAGATCACAGACACCATGTACCCTGGTAGATGGGTATCGACGTTTCAGGCGAAATTTCCTGGTATCTTTACCTTAAGGTAAGAAGGAAATGTAACATTCCTCTGAAAAGTTGGTACCTTCCTACCGCAATATATGGTATCATAACCCAGGGGACCACAAGCGTTTAAACTTTTTTCAGTAAAGTCTGTAAGATAGACTCCTAGCCGGAGGATGTACTGGTGCGGGCAATTAATTTTTTTCGGAGAGAGGGAAGTAGCCTTCCAGGAAGCATTTTACATAAAATCTTACCTGCAAATTATTCACACCGACCAAACATTTTATAGGAGTTTCAGAAGATGATAACAATTAAGAGTAATAATTAGCTCACACATTATATATTATTTACTATGACTGAAGTACCTATAATGGTAAGATATGCATTAAACCGAACCTTTAATTGATGCCATTGGATTTTCCCATATTCTTAGTGGTAAGAGACTCTCTCGCTCTGTCTCTATATATGCGTGTGTGCGCGCGCGTGCTTGTAAATTCGTGAACACTTCTTTAAGGAATGTCTTTCATTCCGTGCCCACAAATCTTGCCTTTGTGAATAGGAAATGAAGTAATAATTATAACGATTTTGCAACTGGCATCCTAATTGGAAGGCGCTGCCTGACAATACGTCCACTCTGACAATCTGTTGAAACTGCCTACTTCGTCCTACCATCAGATTTACATGGAAGTGTTACACAACGTTGTCTGAAGCACCTCCCAGACAATGAAGCGGCCGTAATGGCTAAATCAATTCGGTTCAATTCCACACCGTGGGGTGCTGAGCTTGAAGGCCAGCTGCTCCATACGTTTCTACATACCCGAGCATAACGCAGTTCAATCCATTTCCCACCACACAGATTGCTGCAGAAGAGACCTCCCGCAGAGAGAACATTAGGCCCGTACAGCTGACAAAGACATTGTGTCTTGCCGTTTGATATTTACTAACGACGTAACAAACCGCTGACAGCTCGGTTTAACGGAAGAGCTTGTGGAAATGTAGCTATGACATCAGCGTATGAAAAATCACTCTTGTCATTTTTTTTCAAACTACAGACTAGTAAGATAAAAACAGAAAGATACATGCAAAGCCTTTGTTGTTAAAACACCCTGTTAGATTGTCAATTAATGCTTTAAAGCTTAGTGGTCAGTGTGCGTACCACCAGGTCTAACATTAACTGTACGTTATGCCTTCAGAGTGAATTGTGTTGTGTATGGACAGAACGGCTATTATTTCCTTATAGAGCAATAACTGACTGGTTTTTTATAGCCGAGATGGAGTGTGTTTACTGCACGGTAAGAACTGAATTATATATGTAATGCAGGTCACTTGTATTCTTTAATAAGATACTAAAACTTGGGCGTGGATAATGTTTTTTTAATTCTGTCTTTTATTGGAAAGCAAAGGGCTTTAAATAAGGCATGAAATCCTCATCCTAATCCACACTAACACTTCAATTAATCGAAATTAAGAATTTATACGTTCCCTTTATTGTTTTTTTAGAGTCATTCAGCGGTGTTTTGAGTATTAAAGTGTTCTGCGATATGGAAAAGTGCAGTACTCTGTGCCCAGAAGAATAATCTTCCTGGGATATGGCACAGCGTATCATTCTATATCCAGAAGGCCGGAATCTTCTGGGATAAGGCACAGTGTGCTTATCTGTCTTCAGAAAAAGCAACCTTCTCGCGTCATTGTGTTGTAAGAGTGAACGGGCAACAATTTGTGCAAGTGTATCACAGTCATAAATAAAAAGTGTGAAATATTGTCGTTCTAGGAGGCTACATAACGTTCGAATATATTATTGAAGAATATTTGTTACCTTCAATGGCGGCACAGAGTCTACAATTAAAGAGAAGCGTGAACTAATATGTAATATATACTATATATATATATATAGTATATATAAGCGCCTACAGATACACGCAAGACATACTCGTACATGCCTATACCGTATAACATACATATCTTACATAAATACATACATACATGCATACATACACGCATACATACATTCATATATACATACACATACATACATACACACATACACACATACACAACATACATACACATACATACATACATACATACATACATACACATACATACATACATACATACATATACACACATATATGTACATACATACATATGTACGTACATACATATATACATACATGCATACACACATATATGTACATACATACATACATGCACACATGCGCATATAAATGTATACAGTACTCAAAGACGAATGCAGTTATATGGTGCTCAGATGTCTAATGAGTTCGTAAGCAGCTGGCAATACACACAGACTTGACAGGCACAAATGCGCTCTCTGCTCAGGGAGGGCAGGTGCAGAAATTGCAACTGCTGCTCGCTGTTTTACCGCCAATAAATCGGACAGGCTTCTCTTTCAACAAAACCACAATACTAGTACAGATTAATTCCACACTCGCTTTAACGCTTGTGTATGTGGGAAACAGAGCAATAGGTTCGTAATTCTCTGTCAACAGCAGCTTAAACTTTTATAATAAATTAATCTGCAAAACACGTCCAGGCACAACAAAATGCAGAGACATACAGAGATGATGCAGTAAAACTCTGATGACCCAGACACCGGCCATGGACACCTTGATATCTTTTAATTTCCTAAGTTAATTTAAAAGGGAATTTGCTTCTAAATGACCTGGTTACGGTACATTTCTATAAATAACATTAACGGTTACCTCTCTCGTACTGTGTACTGGAGGAAAGAGCGAAGGAGCGAAAAGTGCGATGTGCCCACGTATACCTTTGCCTACTTCCGTGTTCTGCACCGTGTTGTAGCATGGTTATAGGATGATATTAGGAACTGAACAAGCCTTACATTCTGAACACAGCAAACACGTCACGAAAAAGTAGAACTATTACTCCACGTGTAGAGGAAACACTGCGCCTAAATTGAGGTTTATAGGAGGTATTCAGCGATTTAATTAAGTTTGCAACAGTGATCTTTCGTAAAATCTCTTACAGTGAATTTCAGAAAAACACGTAATATGTTATCTGAGGTTTTCACGCAAATGAGGATTCATATTGTGGTCTTCTAAATCATGGCTCTGTAAAATATAGTAAAGGGCAACACCTTTTAAAGAAATACACTGCTTACATCGTCAGGCCTATAGGCATGTGTTGTCGAAGACCGTGTCACCAACCCAGCACATTTCATGGTGCTATAACCCAGATGACCACAATATGAATAAAAGAAGATCTGAGCATAAGTCATAAAGTGTATTTCCCAGTTTCATAGGTTTTTACACCTAACGTTTATTACCATCACGATTGTTATTGTTATTGATAGTTCAGGTTACTTGAGCTTTGTGCAGCACGTAGTCTATTGCTTAACATTTCATTCTTTCGAATGTAGTCTCGAAACTCATCACTGTCTTCACATTTGCAGTCGTTGACTTACAAACAATGTCTCATACACAATATCCGAGTATGTTTACGATCTATTACTATGTCAATTTTCACATACCTAGTTCCAGCGTTTCATTAGCCATTACTATCCAACGAAAAGTTAAGGATTTATCTGAATACACGTTGCATACTTGTTTCGAAAATTTTTTACCTATAAATATTCAGGACCCTAAATTACGTGACACTAGCCATTCCACCCACACTGGTTAGTGCGTCAGCTACGTTACTGCTACGAATTGTACGAATATAAAGGTACGGCATTTGGAAGGTCTCCCAATGTCATAAAATTCAAACCGAATTTCTTGAAAATGGGTCACTTAGTTAAAACGTTGAAATAATGATAAACTCATAAGTCAACTTATTTTTGCTGAAAGAATATTAGTCTAATAATTACATGTTTCAGCATTTTATCTTGCAGAAATTTTCAAGAATTCTCTGTTGGACATCACATTATCCTCTGTTACAGTCGTTTCCTGTTACGCTAGCATGTGATGTCATTACATGTTACCTGACAGATCTTTCTTGTCGCGCGGTTGGTCAGGAAATTCCCAAAAGGTTCATGATTGTTCAAACAAGTTTGAAGGATATGTAACGTATCCTAAGACGGTGATCTCAACAAAAGAAGTTTAGACTGATTGCCAGTTGTTGGAACTACATCGCTTAAGGTACATTATACAAAGTAAGTGCAATGAAGCTATAACAGACATAACTTAAAGAAACAACAATGTACAGAACAACAATATATTGACACGTGTACAAAATTCATACCAATCTCTGTTATACAACAGACAAAGGTAACTTTAGTACGACAACCCGCATCTAACGCAACCACCTAGGCAATAAGGAACAATAAATTTAGCCCTCTGTTGAGGAGCAGGGCCTAGATGCCATATCTGACAACGTTGCTTTACTCCAACCTTCAACTACTGTCACCGGGGCTATCACATAAGACTTTCGTATAGAGAAGAATTGTTACACCACCCACCTAACAACCTTTAAAGCCATGTAATTTAAGAATTTCCTCTGGAGCTCGTGTACAGACAGGAAAAAAGAATGTAACATTTCTTTGCAGAGTTCCTTGTTTAATCAAGACCAACAGAA
This sequence comes from Reticulitermes speratus, assembly GCA_021186555.1. Lineage (NCBI taxonomy): Eukaryota > Metazoa > Arthropoda > Insecta > Blattodea > Rhinotermitidae > Reticulitermes > Reticulitermes speratus. The sequence continues at coordinate 17,570,507 of JAJKFL010000001.1, forward strand.
ATATTACCAAAACAAGTTGAGTTTCGTTACAACTTTTAGAAGAGTTAACATTCCCTCTGGCATTAAATCAAACAATATACACGCAAATTAAGATATGTCGACGCTAGAGGATTTTAAAATCATCGAACAGCAGTCAAAATTATTTTCTCTTTTTAAAAAACCTCTCGGAGGTTAACCATTGTTGCCAACATATCCAAAGCTATTGAAGAGCGTGATGAAACGTCCACATCATTACCGCGTGGTAACAAAAGACCGTCACAGCAGCGCAGGGGAAGGCACACGGGAGGAAGTGCTCTAACAAAACGCGCCGCTAACATGACGTCACATCTCCTGGCTCCTAATTAGCAAGCGGACAGCTGAGTGCCAAGGCAAAGGCGGTGTCTTTGTCGCCCGAGGGAAAATTAACCACACAAAGCTGTGTAATTAGGAGGTCCATGGTTCTATTCCGCATGCTCCATATCCCCTCCGAAATAACTTCGTGGTTCTACTTGGCAACTACAGTAACTGCTTTGAGATAAAAGTAGATTTTTCGTTACAAGTAACGGTTTGGAGGTGTTTGGTTTAAGTAGAGAAACCCAATTAAGCTGCACAATGTCTCTTATGGAGCAGTTACATACTCTACGTAATTTACTTCGATATGTGGCCTACAAACATAACTTGCTCCAAAATGTAATCGTACCTTGTAACTTTAATTTGTTTGTACTAACTAGATATAACAGATTTCGTAGGAGTTTACAGTCGTTCGTAGGTCAATAAATTCCTCTCTGTGTACAAAATATAAGGTTTATTACATTCTTAACAGATTCCCGCCATAATCTTTATTGACGAAGTTCAATCCAGGTTACGTTCACAAAATCTACTTTTTAAGGCCCATTTTAAATACCATTCTCCCATCCTGGCTTAGATGTACCAAGTGGCGAATTACCTCTCCATTTTGCAAATACGTATTTTATAAACATCTCCTTCACTCATACTACTATTCTGTATTTATGTTCAAATATCTGCACATAATCACTTTCCATCAACACTTATTTACGGCACTTGCGTTTTTTGAAGCCTACTCTACTAACTTAAAATTATTGTCAAATTCCAGCGTTAACATTTTTTAAAGGAATGCCACAAAGTTTCAAATTTAAGTGTGTTAACATTAATAGAGCTAAGTCATTTTAAGTACGTGAACAACCAATTAAAGTAGCTTGGAATAAGGTAAATTTAAAAATTCCATCCTACAGTGTTCCAAATTCTTTATTAGAGCACCGAAAATTGTTAAAATTGACAATTGTTAGGCAGTTAGATAAAATTTAATGAAGGGGTGATATCCATTTTACATACAAATTTGCACCTGCGACAAATATAATATTGCATTATTTTGTTAAAATTATTTTTCAGAATTTCAAGGCATCCTCACACTCATAGCGAACAATAAAGGTACGGGTATTTATAACAGACTGCATTCTGCGTAGAACTGTCCTTGTTATCTTCTGTTTAATGTACTAGTCTAGTACGCAAAGTGGTCCTGATTTTTACAAATGTTCACACTCAACGATATCATAGATAAAAATGTGGCATCGCTAAATTAAGACCAATGAGTCTTATGACGAGTGCAGAACCAAATTTCGCAACGTCATACATGACAAATGTTTCTCAGAGACATACAAAATAATAATGGCACAATCTTTACAGTCACATATCAGGAAAGAAGGCCAAGTCATGTTTTTTCTATAATTTATTTTTAAACATCCTGGAGTGAAGTCTTATTGCATGCAATTATAGAGTAAACAGAGCAGTTAAGTGTAGAGGCAACTTGCAGGCATCAAGGATCCAGGTCGAATGGGTCAGCAGTTATTCTGAATCACGTTTCTCTGATTTGATTCAGTCACTCCTGCAGGGAAAAGTCCGCTATACTCCAACATTATTCGCAGTTCACTGGTTATATACTTTGTAATTTCTCGTTCACCGCTATGCAAATTACAGAGTTAAGGCCCTATTTTTATGTTCTAAAGAAACACTGTAAATGTAACAACATGAAATTTCGCCATCTCTGTGCTACGAACTGAAAATAAATTCTCCTACTACCCCTTGACACTTCAAATGATTCTTATTGCTTTTGTGGACTGGAGGTTATAAACGAATGTGGGAATACTGTATCGCTCTTTTGGCTCTCTCGTCTCCAAATGTATTTCTTAATATCCCTGTGTTGAAATTTGTAAATATAATTATGCAGGAGGTTAAAATTACTTACCTTAACATTTGTAGGTTTTGCCTATAAAAGTGTAAAAACTTTGCCTATTCAGCCCATCTATGCATGCCTTGGTTCTCCCTTTCCTTCGCTTTTATTAAATATTCCTGCAATAAAGGAACGGAGTATGTTTGTTTATTTATTTATTTAAGATCCTCACCCAAGAAGCAAGAAACGTAGAAACAAATTAGATTAAGGTACGGTAGTTATTTTCTAAATTAAAACAGTACGAGGAAAGAGCTCAAAAATCTAGAAGGAGGTCATGAATTTTAGAAAAAACTTTAATTTTTCCTTAAATTCTGGGAACTTGCAATCCACGTTCTCTACTATACAGTCTTCATGTTTGCAATGAGAACTTACATAAACTCTCTGCAAAACGGCCTAAAAATCTGCCAGCTTAAATCCACATCTGCTTCCGAATTAAGAGCAGAATGTTAGCCCAGCTCATGTTTTTACTGTTTATAAATGCGAGTCACGATGAAACGTTGCTTCCACAGCATAGGTTGAGAAAAACTAACAAGATGGAAGTTAAGCGGTTTAGAGCCAGTGCCGCGCAATAGCTCAATACGGAATCTGTAATGCTTAAAACTGGGCTAGCAAAGATGACAAATTTCTAAGTTATTCCTCTAAATCTTGTAAATTATATACATAGATTCCACTACCCAGCTTTTGTGTCTTTCTGTAAATCACACACATTCAGCCACCCAGCTACTCCACAGAAGTACTCTCTCTAAGTCTGAGACACTTAACAGAGTAATTTCCAATTCTAGAAATATTTATTTGTGGTTATTCTAAATAACAAGTTTCTCAAACCTCTTTTGTCATAAATCCCATTCTTGTTGAAAACTAACACTGTACACTCACACCAGTGGACACATTGCCCTTCATTAAACTTAAATTTCCAATACAACGTAAAATAAACATTTTTGTCAGTCCGTTTCTTCCTTCTGAGGGTTTTATGACTAGGTTAGGATGTCGCCTGGATAACAATATAAATGGCATTTACGGGAAACATTTTGGGAAAGAGATGACTAAAGCAACAAAATTAAGAATCCACAATATTCCGGTTAAAGCGGCCTTGAAGTTTGGTAGTGAAGTCTGCGTGCTGAAGGTAAGAGACGAACAAAGACTGGAAGCAGCACAGATGAAATTTTTAAGACATTTATTAGGGATTACTAAGTTAGACAGGGAAAGAAGTCAATCCGTCAGGGAGAAAACCTGGAGTGCAGAACATTGTTCTGGAAATAAAACAATACCAACGAGAGTGGCTACAACACTTAAGAGAGAATGGATACAGACAGGATACCCAAACAGGCACTAAAATATAGGCCAAAGGGGAAGAGAAGCATAGGAAGACCGAGGAAAGATGGAAGGACCAGCTTGAGAGATAAAGAACAGGCACTACGCCTAACACTTCACAACTCATGAAGGTAAAATAACTAACATGCTCTTCGTGAATGTTAAACCATGATTTCTTTTGCGAGTGCAGACTCGAAGGAAAAGTCGGACGCTCTTTCCGTCACGTCGGACTGACACCCAGCGCATTACGTTCCCTTCATGGCCACGCTGTGTATAAAATTTGCTGTATGAAGGAGAACTGCATATTATTTTAACATGTTTTAATTGTTTTTTCTTAAGATACAACCAAAAACATTTAACCGCCCGACAGGTTAGTAGGTTAATCACAATTCTTCTGTATCGTTTTTACTACGTAATTTTGTTGCATAGTTGCCATCTATGTTGATTTGTTGACGTCTTATCTTATATAAGATATAATTATATGAGGTCCTTAGAATTTTATTTATTCTTGTTTTAAATCCATCTGCTCAATGGTTTTTCATCCATTTTCTATTTGACTTGTAATTATAAGATCTCTTTTATCTGATTTTCCCTCACTAAATTTCTTACACGGTAATTCCTAATCTTATATTCCTATTATATTTTAAATGCCTAGTATTGCATTATTTAGGTTGTATCCGACAAATGTACACTTTTATTTACTATTATTCAATACACATATTTCACTGAAGATTGGTCCAACATGTTAATGAATAACATAAAAAAGTCTAGTATTGCACTTTATCGTGTTGCTGTGTGCACCTTATCTAACACTCGCTATGTCTCTTATTACGGTTAGCCCGCCTTATAAAATTTTCCACTTGTTTTGTCTTTGTGATTGCTATTAATACGCGATAGAACTGGACAATTATTTTGTAGATCAAGCTGCTCAAATTTCCAGATCGAATGGGAGAACCTGACAGCTGTGTATGGAGGCAAACAGCGTTTGTGTAGGACCTGAGTATCTGACATATGCATGTTACAATACAACAAAATCTTAATGTTGGAAACACGAATAAAGAGAAATTAATGCAATTCAACCACTTGTATGGGTGAACAATGTATAAAGCTTTGCAACAGGCCTTGTGCTCAGAGTTCTTACTATACGTACGTACAGTTCATCGCATTACTCGCAAAAGTAAGCTTTCTCCGTCACACCACATCGTGACGAAAGTCTTCTACATTTAATATGTAATTTACTAGTATCAGTTAAAATAAAATATATTCCTAACGAACAGAACAACATATATAGAAAAAAAAGGATGTAAAAATTTACGACTCTCTAAAATCCAAAGATATTTGCAGAAAAACACAAAGGAAAACGAGTTATAATACGCAGATAAAGGCAAGAGAATTAATTACTCGAATAATATAGAAGTCGCATTTCCATTGTTCCTAAATACAGGTTTTCTGACTGCTGTCAACTCCCTGTTAGAAAAAGTAAACTTTATTCTCGCTCCAAGATACTTTTTGTGACAATATGTTATTATATTCCTCGTCATTTCGATAGCGTCTTTCTTTCAATTAAATTTTAACAAGGAAATATAAAAATGCTAAAGACATTTTGTAATGTAGTTTAGTATAAAATTGTATAAAGTTAAAAAGAGTTTAATACGTCTAGGTTCCATGAAAAATGCCAGAGTTTCAGATTTAAATCCCATGTGTGTAGAATGGGATAAGATTTGGAAAAGAACAGACTGTGAATAACAAACTAAAGTGCAGTTTTTATTTTTGGTGTATTTTAACAACGGGCTCCGTTCGCATATCTACCTGCACACAATATGCAGTTCTTCTCTCCACGCGCGCACTTTAACTCTACATACATTTGTAACTTATGTCTGATAAAGACATGTTCCATATATCAGTAATTATAATTTCGATGGCAATGTTCCACACAAGAAATACTTACAAATGGAAACAAATGTTTGTAAATCTGTGGTGTACACAATAATTACAGAAGTGACATATTCCATTTTTCGCAAAAAATAATAAGCAAAAATGTGTATTAAATATGTTAGAACATAACATTTGACCGCAAGTTGTGAGACATTCTATCACACTTATTTGGCAAGATCTGTACATTTCAGTAGCAGACGGCAATCACTGAATGTTCAGGATAGGTTTCTCAGCCTTCCCATTCACCCGACTTCATTACATTACATTTACTAATGCTGTCGTTCAAAGAAGAAAGTTTTCTTCGAAATGACATCGCTTCAGCAGTCAAAAGGTCTAAAGCCGGAAGTTATAGCTACAGTTACAGAAGATACTTTGGAGCGCATATGGCAATGTTTAGGTCACAGGTTGGATATAAAGGCTACAGCGCTGCAAAAGAGCTCATACCGAAATAATGCACGTAAAATAAAAGCAATTACATCTATAATCTGGAAATCTTCTTTGTTGTAATATTAAGCCCTATATTTTACGTAGTATACTGACAGAAACACAAAACTCTTACTTAGGAGAATTATTTCTCTCCTAGCCGAAACTCAAACCGACATCTCCAATACGAAGCAAATAACGCCTCTGCAATCTTCACTGTGCATTCACGACGGTAAATTTTCACCTAAGGGATAAGAATTCAAGCCGTCGGATGTGCTCCGACTGCTCTGCAATTTGACTCCTTCAAGTAACTTCTTTATTTCATAAATTACGACAGGTGAATTATCGTGCAAGGTGGCTCAAGCAACAAGCAACAATATTTCTAAACTGTATCTCGGATGTTAGCTTCTCAAATTTCAGAAGAAGCACCAACTACCCTGATCGAAGGTCCCGTCATTTTCCTAAGTTTCGCCATGAGAATACTGGTATACTACCAAAATAAATCACGAATCTAACGTTTCACCAAGTATGAACATCTCCCTATATTTATCGATAAAGAATAAACTCTACAGCCTTTCCAGTATCGTTAAATGACTTTCATGCCTGTTGCCATTATTCCTGTCTTACAGAGTTCACTAATAATTAAATTCAAACAACTTTTCCATTTTTATATAGACATACATATGTGTAAATGTAGCAATGCCTGCAGTCCATTTATCTTGGTTACAAATCTTCAATCCATATATTGCCATGTAAATAGCTTCTATATTCGGTAGCGAAACCTCCTCACAATGAGAATAAAAATGTCAGATTTACACATAAGTTGTTACAAGGTTTCGTTACCAACTCGATGCTCCTTCCTTGAGCACTGTAAACTACAATGATTTAACCCACGCGAAAGCCTTTGAAGCTAGTTGTGTATTTTTAAACACTTAGAAGCCAACATATCGGGACAGGAGGTGTTCTTGTTCTACAAACTGATATTGTAACTTAAAGTAGAACACAGTGTCTTCTTCCGACTAACTCTATTGAGCAGGGTCTTGCAAAAGGACCTTGCAAGCTTCCACGTGATTAAGAATTGTCTGCACGCCGTGATTTCCGAAAATTAGTTATCATGTCCAGAACAGCCACCACTAGAAACTACTTTGCGCCAGCCCAAAGAAAAGATCAATTATCAGACAAAATTCTGTAGCTTCCACTTTAATATTGTCTCCCCTATACGTCTGTCTCCCAAGTTGCCGCTTTCCTCCTGTATCTTCGTCTAAATAGCTTGTACAAGTTTATAAGACTCATGGCTGCCACGCCCTCTCCTCTCCCCCGCCAAAAATTACTTTTTAGTTAAAAGTGAAAGCTATAAAGCACCTTATGCTGTAATTTTCTACTTCCGCATGTTATGTACTCTACATCCTCTCTTCAAATATTTTAATTTTAGGCATATGTTCTTCCCTTGGGGTAAGATATTAATGTACGTACTCATACAAAACCATTTACAATTATAGGACTTTAAACACTCGTATAAGAAGGGACGAAAGAAGTTTCCGATCTCAGGTGTAACAGATATTTTCCAAACTTAAATCAGGGCTAAAATTTATATGCATGTAATTCTAATTTGTCACTGCTCTCCCAAGTATTTATTCTTTTCCACACTATTGTTTGATTAAACACTGTGTATGTGTCATAAATCTTGCATTCTGGTAATGAAATATAAGCCACAACTTACTAGTAATCAAATTTCATTTCACGCTGCATAAAAACAGATGTAAATACGAGATCGTAACACCCAGCCACCTACGACATTCCTACCTTGAACCGTTGGTGTAAAGAATTTAGACCTACCGTGTCCACGCTGCTGGGTGCTTGCCTTCTGCCTTGTCCAGTTCCGTGTAAGTTACAGGCTTAGCTTCCCTACGTGTTTTAAGCCGAGTCTTAGTTCCGTCAAGCCACTCCCTAGCCCAGAAAATTCTGTGATCTACACTAAAGTTGGGGCAGCGCTAGGAAGCATGTTTCGCGCCGCAGGGTCAAAGGATTTAAGAGTCAGGGGGAAGAAAAGAATAAAAGATATAGTTTACAACAGGCTACGTATGTATCTGCAGTGAAGCAAACTAAACGAGCAAAAGCAAAATATACTTCAACGAGCGACATTTTGCTACAACGCCTCTATTTCTAATACATATGTTGAATAACATTCGGGATACATAGCCTCAACTCTTCATCCTATTTACATGTTAACATTTTAAGGCATAAAACAAATGTTAAGGCTAATGTTTTGTGACGAACATGCATTGTTAAACCGACACAATATTGGACTTTATCTATTGGGTGATATTGGGTGATTTTTGTTACGAAATAAAACATTTCGGAAACTGACTCTACTTCTGTCGTCATTAAAATTATGGAACACATTCCCTTGGATCCATTACTTCCAGGTAATCACCATAGCCATCAACTGGACTCAGAAGTTTAGGCGTAGGTTTATTGCTTTTTCCTGATGATGAAATGAGAAACGCATTTCGAATATTTGTTTTTTTGACCAAAATGAGAGATGGAGAATATCCAATTGTCTCTCAGTTAAATAAATATTTTTCTTAACAGTCTGCTTCGCAGTTGCGTGATTTCACCAAATTCTATCTACAAGTTATCAGAAATTGTCAAGAGATTTGTGAAAAATGAAATACCTTTGGAGGTGAAGGAAAATTTACTGCCTATTAAAAGGCGAAAACATGCAGTTCTGTGTTTGAATTGAAAGACAAGGACATGCTTAGTGCAGAGTCAACCTACTCCTTTATATATAGTGGTTTTATACATAAATTTTAGACAGGAGAATATTCAAACGGCATATTTTTTATTTTCATTTGTCTATCATAAAATTTATGCTACTGCCACTACCGACTATACATTTACTGTGATTCTAATATACAATAACTCTTTAAGCACACGGCTTTAATTCAGAGTTTACAGTATGTAATGGCGTGAAAAGATGCGTAGTTTAGAATGCAGAAAAGGAATCAGTAGCTATTTCTAGATATTATACCAGTTTTTGGCTGCAGATGTTGAAGGTAAACTACAGAATGCCTGAGTCAGAACAGCCATCAAGCCCACTGAAATTCTAATCGGTACTAAGGTAGTGAAGCCTCTACACCAAATACTTGGTAGGCATATGTAGGAAAACAGCAAATATATTATCATGGAGAGCTTTGATGGCATTACTAATGTGATCAGTTTTGTACAACTATATCATTCAAAACGTTCTGGATTTTTAAAGGAACACAAAAGAGCATGCATAGCATAAAGTCTGTCGAACGCCTTGTAAAAGTGACAATAAGTGGTGGGTCTGTCTGACAGAGCTGAATGTATTCGCACTGTTATGCAAGAATAGAACATACATGTGGACTTGACCCCTTATATTCAAAAGCCACATTAGCCATCTAAAGCTTGGCATTTTTTGTGCATTTTTTCCTCCTTTTCTGAAAAGTTCCTGTACCTGAAATCTGCTTAATGACAGTCTGCTTCTAATTAAAAATAAAGTGTAGTTCGGCTCTGAGGTAAAGGAGAGTGTGCTTACAATTTTGACAATATTTCTTTCCAGGTCTGAATTTTGCATCACCCTTCATATGTTATGCAATTTATGAATGCGCAAATAAAAACTAATTAACCAGATAACTACGTAATTACAGATTCGCTAAAGGTTTTGAAAAAAGACAGGCTCATTATACCAATATAATATTCAAATTGACCACTGTCTGACCTGCGTAAGGTTTAGAGTGTTGGGTCTAGACTCGTCATCTGTGAGGAGTTGTCATTATTTTGACACATCAGTTAGTACTTCTTTTAGTATTCCATTTGTGGCAATAATTGGAGGCGAACACACGATCGCTGGCTTAGTGGTTGGATGACTGGCCTGGTATTCAATATCCCCAGGTTTAATAAGAATCAGTTTAACAAATACAAAAGGTAGTAACATACGAGTACAGTCGGTACAAAGAAAGTCATCTGGAATCGACGTTAGAATCCAAAGCCCAAAAGCCGTTTATGTCCTATAATGAATAATGCCAAATGACATATTCGTGTAGCAACCACGTACACGTAAATTTGTCCTTGTGCTTGCCATGAAGGCGCATGTGGGAGTGGAGGTATATTTATTATCGTTCCGTCATGATATTAAAGTATTCACATAAATTTGTTAAACCTCGGCATTTCCTGCCAATTTCTTGCGTGTAAAGTCCAATTCCCTCTGGCATCAGTATCTTTGATGCGACGTACTCGTTTCGACGTCTTCCACGCCATCATCAGGGTCTTGAATACAGTGTTTTTTTACAGTGTCATAGTCCATAATACATAAGACACTGATGGTAAAGGTAAATTTCACCCTAGAACAGGCCATGAAGGCCCAGAGAGGGAGTAGAGGTATAGTTCTACTCTTTCTTTAACCTCGGCGCTAGAGGGGGTGGGTGGTCAACGCCACGCCCCGGTCGCTTTACCCCGGGAATGACCCGGTACCCATTGTACAGGAGGCTGGGTAAGCCCCAGGGCCGGTCTGGACAGGTGCAAGACACTGATGACGACATGAAAAAGTCAAAACGCTCAGGTCGCAACAAAAATATTAAGTGCGAAAGGCAATTGGACTTTACACAACAGAACTTTACAAAATGCCACGCGGAAGACACTAAATTATTTACTGCCATTTTTTTATCAAGTCTTCCTTATCATTTAATTTCCAATGCATAAAATATTACGTAAAAAATATGAATCAATAATTTCACTTGACGTAATTTTACTATAATGTCTTTATCTTAGACGTGGAATAACTTCATGTCAGTATGTTTCCAGAGTTTGCCCACAGAACTACATTTCTAAACTTAATCTTATTTGGTCACATTTAGGGAAAAAAGGATGACAGACTAGCTCAGACGAGTCATTTGTGCACGTCACTGCCAACAGCATAAAAGGATAGACAGACTAGCTCAGACGAGTCATTTGTGCACGTCACTGCCAACAGCATAAAAGGATAGACAGACTAGCTCAGACGCGTCATTTGTGCACGTCACTGCCAACAGCATAAAAGGATAGACAGACTAGCTCAGACGCGTCATTTGTGCACGTCACTGCCAACAGCATAAAAGGATAGACAGACTAGCTCAGACGAGTCATTTGTGCACGTCACTGCCAACAGCATAAAAGGATAGACAGACTAGCTCAGACGCGTCATTTGTGCACGTCACTGCAACAGCATAAAAGGATAGACAGACTAGCTCAGACGCGTCATTTGTGCACGTCACTGCCAACAGCATAAAAGGATAGACAGACTAGCTCAGACGCGTCATTTGTGCACGTTACTGCCACAGCATAAAGGATAGACAGACTAGCTCAGACGCGTCATTTGTGCACGTCACTTCAACAGCATAACAGGATAGACAGACTAGCTCAGACGCGTCATTTGTGCACGTCACTGCCAACAGCATAAAAGGATAGACAGACTAGCTCAGACGAGTCATCTGTGCACGTCACTGCCAACAGCATAAAAGGATAGACAGACTAGCTCAGACGCGTCATCTGTGCACGTCACTGCCAACAGCATAAAAGGATAGACAGACTAGCTCAGATGCGTCATTTGTGAACGTCACTTCAACAGCACAATACCTTATTGCGAGTTTCTCCTCTGCTCATAAAATTGTTTGTGTGGGCAATGCTATTCAATATTGCACACGCTACCAATTATTTAACGACATAAATTTGTTTTCAGCATGTGGGGAGACCGTCTAAAGGGATTTCAGTAAACTCACACTTTAAAAGTCTACCTGTTCACAACACTTTCTCTTTGTTACTACACCAGGTCTCTAGACTCTTACTGTAGAATGACTACAAAAACCACTATAACTTCAAAGGCAAATTGTCAGAACTCGCATCAGTGCCTCTCATTTCTGCGCCTCACCCTTCAGTTCGTCCAGCACTCTTACACATGATACAGACCTTAACAAATGTCATGGAAACACAATTTACCGGAACGTGTACTCCATGGACTTGAAGAAAACGTCTTGAGCAGAGCATGATACAAGCAAAACAACTACCAACAGATAATATGATATTAGCAAAACTACAAGTTGCGGTATCGCCATAAATTCTTTCTTTATTTCTTTATGACAGGCTGATTCAGGCAACAACTGCCAACAAGCGTACTTTTTCTTAACTATAGGAATACCCTGCTACGCAGAGACAATAAGGACAGAATTTAAACTCATATGCTTATATATGTGCCAATGGCCTTCTTTTGCCGAGCGCGCATTCAGGCGGAAAAGTGCGACGTGCATCACGTGCAGTCGCGTCTTTCCGTAAGGATGCAAGTTTGTACACTGACAGCGCTTCTAGAATTATGCATAGAAATATTTCTACACTTCATTCGCGAGGGCGTGAAACTCGGTCTCTTCGTCTGAACATGGCCGGCAATAGGAAACAAAGACGGACAAAGGAGATGTGAATTAGCACTGTGTTTGGATCTGAAGGATGAAAAAGAATATTGGGATTATAGATTTACCGAATGTCTCGTTGTATGATAAATGTGAAAAATCAGTACCCTGTATACAGCACGTTATAGAATGTATATCACTGGTAAGTGATCAGTAAACCTGGCTTGAGAGTTTTTCACACGAATACCAAAATAATTATTAATATCAACGTCGTCATCCGCTTATGTACGATGATTACAAAATGAGCGAAATTGGACAGATCGTATATATCTTTCGGTATTTTGAATAATGTATAAAAGTAATCGAAAGATTTTGGCTAAACTTCTTACCATGGTCTAGAGTTAATGCCGTATCATCTGAAATAAAACCCCACTTTACATGAAAAATAAACTACATAAACGTTCTAAGAGCTCATATGAATAAAAGCCAGCAGTCAGGTTGACTAGCGTATGGTAAGTTGTCCACTGCGTTAAAATTTACAGCACAGCGTTTCGAGAAGCTGTGGCATAAGACGCCCAAGGCGTTGCATAATGCACAGAACAATTCTCAAGCTTACGGCAGTGTATCGTCATCAGCATCCTTCTCGTGAGACAAGACACACTGTGCGTATAACGTAACACCGAGGCGCGTTCGCTTAACCGTTGTTGCCGTACCAACGTAATAAGTACTACGTATTCTGAGCGTGTGTCTGTAGCCTTAATTACCCAGCATGCAAAGCGCATGCGCCGTATTATACTGTCATCTGTTGCCTGTCTGGCTCTACCGTACTTTTCCACATTATCTCATAAACGTCACGATTTTCGAAGAAAAAAAAAAAAAGTAACTGAACATAAAATGTGCATTTTCGTTTTCTCTGCAAAACTTTTCTGAAACATTTCTCAGTCTACGAACCTTCAGCGAGATATTATCAAGATGTACACAGGTCTTCATGTTATGTACCCGTTATTCTTGTCAGATTGTGATCACACTTCAATTTTCTCGACATTTTATCGAAAAATCGTCAAAAGTCAAATTTCGTGGACGCCAAAGACAGACAGACATGACAAATCTAATAGTCGTTTTTTCGAAATTTTGCAATCGCGCTTAACAATTAGTAAAGGTAAAGGTAAAGCAACCCCTTACAGGCCTTGACAGGCCCTTAGGGCTCCAGGAGGTCGAGGCTCCCAGGTTTTTAGACAATCGGCACATGAAGGTGGTAAGGTTGTCAGCCCTACGCACCGGCCGCCTTATTACCTTACTGCCTTATTTTGGAAGTCTTGGAGATCAAATCTCAGGATCGAAAAATTGCCCAATCCTGACAGAGGTCTTGGCGGTTTTCCTCAGTCTTTCAAAAGCATCGGCACCGTACCGCAAATCAGGCCACAAATGCTTCCGCTCTTCCTGCCGTTCCACGCTACATTATCGCTGCTATTGAAGGCATGACGAAACAAAAACATATAAACAGCATACTGTGTATACATTTTCATTAAATTTGTGTATGTGTGGGTGTGGCAGTTTCCCTTCAGTATCGAATCTACTCTGTTCATTAAATTTGAAAAAATATGCACTGTATTTGCAATGAATGGATCGCAAGAACAATCGAAAAATGTGTATTTTACTGAAGTGCTAACTACTTAACACAAAAAGCACAGCAATAATTGACAAGTCATTCGTCGCTAAGCGAGTCAAAGAATTTCCTGCCACGTACGGAATTAAAACGTATTACCTTGTTCACAAAAGCTAACAATTGGCCTATAACTTTCACAATTGACTGTAATCCTTCAGAATGTAAAATATTCGAAATTGGTAATAGCTTACACGTATAGGTCCACATCCTGAATTTCATGGTAGAGTTCATTACATCGAACAATCCACAATTTCCGATCCATATGTTTTCCAGCATTCCTTTCTACATGTCTTATTGCTGAAAGCCGAACTCCCCATTACCCTTCGTGTGTAGTGTGTGTGTGTGTGTGTGTGTGTGTTTGTGTAGAACAAGACTTCTCCCAACTCTCCTGAACCACAGTGTAATGAGCTCGAACCAATAAATTCGTATTTGTGTCAGACTCCGGCACGTTGCCCGGGTAAGTCTAACCAAAGTCTCTTTATCTTTGCGGCGTTTTGTTTCTAGCTATAGGCCTAAAACCAGGCATAAATGAATAAATAACCCTGTGAAGCGTAGTGTCACATTCTTCGTCCTTACATGTCAGTTTAACTCTAAACAACTATGTGGAAATTTCAGAATATTTATACTTTGTAGAAGACTTTTAACTGTATACATTACATCTTCTTAGATTTTGGAGACACAAGAATATATTTTTACTTGTGGGAATAAAACGTTTCATATACTAGCTCTCCAGTGCTGGGAGAAAATAGTTCTTGTACATTCTCACAGAGAGCACTATTTTACTAAGTCGGTAATCGGAAAACATTGGTTAAATTCTAGCATTCCCAGTATATTTCAACTCCACAGTTCCTTATATTCAGATTGCACTAATTCACCAAAGTTTACGGGAGGAAACCAAGGCGCTATTTCTTGTAACATAATGACAAATTTTGGGGTAGAAATGTAATGCTCACGTCCATTAAAATGCTTGAGTCAGCATACACAGTTTGCCAGACATTTTAAATAAATAAGTGTTAAGCTTGGATAGAGTCACGGTCAGGGATTTGGGTATAGTATTCACACTGAACAGTCTTGCGGAAGGTAAGGATAGATCATTTTGCCCTAAACGTGCTCATAACTTAACCAATAAACATTTAATGGTAATATAATTAATTTTTGGCCAAGTATTCTTTCAAAGTTTACCCGCGCTCACTTGGGCGCCTGGTGACGTGTGTGTGACCGCTGGTACGAAGAGATTAATTTAAATACGGTCCAAGCGTATTTCAAGTGACCATGAAATGACCTTAAGCATACTCATAGGGTAAATCAATCTTTAATCTTCATGTAACCTTTCTTTCAGTGTATCTCTGCTGGAATTCATCTCCATTTCATAAAGGCTGACAGGCATACGTAGCAAACTGAATACATTAAATACCTGTACAGCCTGGTCGGTGCTGTGACTGGGCTAAACGACTGAGAAATCGTGTTCGATTTACGGCAAGGACAGCAGAATGTTCTCTTCTTCAAAGCATCCATACCGAGTCTCGATCCCACTCAGATTCCTGTTCAATAGGTACCGGGGGGCTCCTTCTGCAACCTCATCTCGTGTCGAGATATCCATTGGCAGTTAGGTTTGTGTCTTTAATGACTTACAGCCATATTGTGTTTCCCGTATTTTGTTACAGCGTTCATACTGCACCACTAACCAAGCCTGAACATGTATTTTGGACACAAATAACATCTCTCTTTCGAGATTTACTTCAAATAACGGCAACTCATTTGTTTTTAAAAATCCCCTTTTCACAAAATATTTCTGGGCTGAAAATTATAAGCTTATTTTGTTGCTCCCACTCAAACCTTCGCATGGCCTCCACAATAATATAGTTCCAAGTGATGTAGCACGCACAGTAAGAAATTAGATTTGAACGAAATGAAATGTCACTGATAAAAGATATGCGTCCTTTAAAGTTGTTGGGAAGAAATATCTGCATGCACGTGCAAAGACACAAGTACATGACACAGTGTAAATAAATGTTATAAGAACTAAAATCATGAATCACTAAGCACGAAAACAGATTAGTATTATTCGGGTGTTATAATTTCTCCATACAAATTGCATATAGTGAAAATCATAGTGAAGAAATTTTTCTTTCTTCGGTACTTCTCTCGGACATAGATGATTATTTATATTAAATATTGCATGGGACTTTTGTGCTAGATTTCCCGCGAACTTAACTGTAGCTTTATCATTCGCAATATAACAGTTACATAGTGCTAGAGACCGACTGCCTTTTAAGTGAAAAAACGCGATATAACCCATTCAAAGCTGCAATTTTTATGAAGCTTAAATGTCAGTTCATTAGGTCCTGGAGGTCTACTTGGTACACACAACATTTTGGAAGCTGGCCGTGTTCCCGTTATCAGATACAACTAATGTTATAAAACTCATTCTTTTTGGGTCCATTACATCTAGCTGCCATTTATCTAGTGTGGATGGCCGAAGTGGTGGCGTTAAGCACCACAAACATCTTTTGTGTCTTCCTTTAGAGGAACGTGAATTTTTGAAGGCGTCCGTCCACTTAGCGTTGACATGGATACATTACCGTGCTGCTGTGTCTTCCTAACCACAATAGAGACGCTTTCTTGCCGGAAGGAAGCTTGCACCTTCCTTGATAAATTATTCTGCTCTCTGCGCAGTGTCATTGCAACAGACGTCGTTCTCAGCCACGGCCCATCCGTCCACGCATTAGTGGCAGCTCTTGTTTTACTCAACCGGATGACAGCACAGCCATAAATGGAGGGAGCATTTATTCAACTTGTGAGATGCGAACGTCTGTGTGTGGGGGGGGGGGGGGGTGAGTGGACTGTAGATGTAACCACATACCCACGTATGTATGTCTGTAGCTATCTACTTGAACGAACATCATGAAAACAAAGCCCGTGAGAAGCTATTAGTAGCCCAGGTGGTCAAGAAATTCTCACATTAGATTTTGTTTTGAGGCAGTTCAGGCCAGTCCGTAAACACATCCTCTATATGTACAAATACTCACTTGCCTTTACGGTTTTTCAATTAATACTCATCTCTCTTTGCCTGCTACATGTTCCGGCCATTTTATCTTTCTTTAATTTACCAGATCAGTAATACGTAAAGTGTATGTGTTATCGAGGTCCTTATGGCATTTTATAGACTTAAAAAACAATTTCGAAAAGCAGCTATTAGCTTCGTCATGTCTCTCTGTCCTTCTTTCTTTCTGTCAGCAATCAGTTAGTCTGTCTCTTTTTCTGTCTGCATGAAACAACTTGGCTGCCCCTGGATGGATTTTATTGAAAATTTGCACTGGAAACTTTTACTAAAATACGTCGACCAAAATCAAGTTTACTTTAGAGTCACAAAAAACAAGAGAGGCATTGCACGTATACACGTAACATTCAGGCGCCCTCGCGTAACAATTTTTGCCGTAGAAAAGCAATAAGTATTACATATTTTGAGTGTGTGTCTGTAGCCTTAATTATCCACCATACAACGTGCATGCGCCGTAGCAATTTGCCATCTGCGGCCTGTTTGGCTGTACCATATTTTTTCACATTATCTCATAAACGGCACGCTCTTCGGAAAAAAAATATATAATGAATATAAAGGTGTGTTTCGATTTTCTCTACAACTTTTGTCTGAAACATTTCTCATTCTAAGAAGAAATGAGCGACATATCATAAATGTACTTAGGTCTTCACGTAAAATACCCCTTATTCTTCTCAGATTTTAATTAAATTTTAATTCTAATTTTCTGGACGCATTTTCGAAGAGTTCTCAAATATCAAATTTCATGGGAATTCGTACAGTGAGAGCCAAGATGTCCCATGCAAAAGGACAGACAAATGTACAGACACGGACAGACAGACACACATTACGAAGGTAATAGTCGCTTTTCGCAATTTTGCGAATGCCCCTAAACCAGCCACGTAATCTGAAACTACAGATATTTAGGACAGAACACGGTGCATCGAGCATGATCCTGCTGTTGTTCTGGTAAACATTTTTATCCATGGTATGTATGTATTTACGTACGTGTTTGCATATGTATGTATGTATGTATGTACGCAAGTATGATCGATAGCATTATTCGAATATCTACGTTTAAGAGATACTCTTTCTATATCTCCCCGCCTTACAAGTTCTCGACTGTCGTCGATGGTATATCTATTGCTAAGATGTAGAGAAATTCCAGTGCTTTTCAGGCAAGTGTTGACGAATGCAACGTCTAGGGACAAAAGGAGAGCAACCACGTCGCAAGTATTACGCACTGAGGGCGTCTCCTAACTTGTTTTTACATGCAACTCCTACTTATTCTGTCCTTCAACATATCCCCCTGAGTGCTTTGTCGTTACCCGTTTAAAGCACAGCAGAAACAGCATGCACCGCCTGCTGTGACATTAAACCAACTGTTCACTTTATGCACATAGTGTACAATGTATCTGTGTGTTTTGTATGGTTCGTACAATAAATAGTGATAGTTTCCCGAAGCAAAATTAGCCGGTTGATCTTTATAATGGAAGCAGGCTGTGTATACTATGAAGGAGAAAGTGAATTTTTAAGTTTAACATAGATGAAAGTCAGTCTGTAAAGTTTTAGGCAGCCTATCTACGAGCTTTCTTTAACTTGGGCGGCCAAATGTCATATCCACATAAAAAAGAGATACAACTTTACATTTGCATGCTTTAAACTTTGGACTGAAGATTACGGACTGTATGATAAAAGATTCTGGACTTAATTGCAGCCTGCATTCTTTGACATTATCCTATTTTAAAATTGTTCGTGAGTTAAGTTTTTGTATGTTACCGTCCTTACAAAAGAAATATATTTTTCTACACTTTCCAAATTAGCATGAATTTTAATAATTATGTTCAAAATAGTATAAACTAGATTCAAAGGTTCCTACAATTTAAACATAATAAATTATATCACATCCAAGTACATGTCTTATATTTCCTCAATAAAAATTAACAACTATTCAAGAACTTTGTACGTAATGGAAGGAAACACTAAGAACGTTAAATTAAATGTACAGGGATCAAAGTTTTATAAATATGTATGCAGCTGCAATTGTATATGCAAGGCTGACTGGCAGAACATTAACCATTAGCAGCCTGAAGTTCATCTAAATAAACTTTAAAATTAATTCCTACATCACAGGAAGCACATCCTCTCTCCATAACAAGGAAAAATAAGCAACTGCATAAGCAAGTTCTCTCTCGGGAAACTGTGGTGATTTATTGTAAAAAATCATATGGAGCACACTTATGTATTCAGTGGATAAAATTTCTTTGGGTGTTAAGCCTATATGTATTAACTGCTGTCTTTTAAAGTATTGTACCATCGTCTTTCAAGTACGTAAAATATTTGAAGCCGTTGAGTTAGAAACGATAAACCTAGAAGTGACTGTGGTAATACTTCGAGAGTCCTTTGATGAGAAAGAAAAATTATTCGCATATCTCGACATACGGGTACAAAATCTGAGTTCGAAATGATGTCTAAAATCAGAGTTTTTCTCTTAGCTAATCTGCCCGGTGCTAGCGACAAGACCAGCGGCATAACCTCGAAATCTCATACATAATGGTCAATGTGTTACAGTGATTAACTGCGCACAAAACAGACAAAACTGGCGCCAGTTACATGGACTGTTCTGCTTATCCACGTTTCCCAGTCTTCGTGTAATTATGTCGCCTTTTCGGCTGTACCTTCCGATTTCCAAACATCCGTTGTACTCAGTTAAATTTACACAGAACCACCTGTCATTCCACCATCTTTTGGAAATTAGAAATCTAAGCAAATACATTTAAATTCTCTTTATGTTATTTAATACAAAGTTTCTTATTTAATAACTGAACAAAGCGAAGAAAATAGGGTGAAGCGAAATTGGAGAAGAAAACGCAGAAACGATGGTACAATTTTACAATTCTTAATTCCGTTAGAAGCGTTTAATCCGAAAGTAGTTGAGGGAGGTGTGGGTGGCTCGATCTGGGGGTGCACGCCAATGGAAATCTTCTCTTACCCCTCCTAAACATGTCTAGAAAAGACTGAGGATCCCAGGAGCAAGAAAAGGGTGAGGCTGGGCATGCTACCGCTTACGCCAAGGGATTATTGGCAATTAATTTTGTGGGGGGAGGGAGGGGTTTGCGTAAGGATGAGGTGGAGAAGACAAGAATTAAAACAGCGTCTAGCTGTACAGAAAAGTAGCTTTCTAATTCTCTTCACAGTCAACATTGTATTTTTAATCGGTTCAGCAGTTTTCTACATACTAGCATTGGAGACTGTCTGTAATGATCTGTCCGTCGATGAGAATCCTGGGGTGAGTGAGCAGAATAAAATGTTTGGAAAAGGAGACAATATCACATATAAGGCCGATCCCAGTGGCCGTGCGGTCTAAGGCGCGGGTCTTCGGCCACTCGCTTACTAGGATCGTGGGTTCGAATTCCACTGGGGGCATGGATGTCTGTCTCTTGTGAGTGTTGTGTGTTGTCAGGTAGAGGTCTCTGTGACGAGCTGGTCCCTCGTCCAGAGGAGTCCTACCGAGTGTGGTGTGTCTCAAATGTGTGTGATCATGAAACCTCCACGAAACGAGGAGGCCCAGGCCTATATAGGGCTGTCGAGCCATAGAAAAAGAAATCACATATAAGATTACGAATGTCGGTTGTAAACGCTCGCATATTGACACTCCTAAATTTCAGGGATAATAATAGGACCAAGTTAATTTTGGGTTCCAGGGTTTCAGAGTAGTCGAGCAAAGCGTGTTACATCATTGCCTATAAGATGCCTTTAAAGATATTTCGAGTATTAATATATTGAATCTTGATAAAATTCAAAACTGTTACTCAAATTTTCTACTTAATGCGGTGTTCCTATCCTGTGTTCTGCAGACCGTAACCGCTTTAAAAGTTCTAATTAAACTTATTATTTAACAACAGTGAAGAAAATCCTCTTTTACGATTACCTATCTTTCTTTATTTTAACAATTAGAAAGTTTATTTTGAACATTTCTATGTTTTTGTAAAACATTTCTGCAGGCAACCCAATTAGCATTCTATGTATTGATACTAAATGGAAATATTCTCAAGCTTCACTTTTTTCTGTACAGTAAGTATGTTACTTCTTTCCGCAAAACCAAGTCATTTGGACGTTATACTTGGACGAAACCAAGATTCATTTCTCACAACCCTAAGGGACCCTAAATTTATAGGTCGAGTTACTAATCTTTCGAAGCCGTAATTCACGTCTTCAGATTTTCTCTCTATGGACATTTTGTTCCAAGAAAGTTTTTAATTAAATTTAACTCATCAGGACTGAGGGATGTCCCCTAGAAACGACGAAACAACCGAAGAGAAAATGCTCTCTTTTTTTGCCTAACCCAACCCAGGTTTCGGGCACACGTTTGTCAGAAATGTCACTCGTCTGAACAAGAAGTAGGTGATATGGCTGTAGAGGTAAGATCGTCCGGTTGGAGAGTTTCGGCCAGGAGATCCAAGTCGAGATTCCCTATCCTGGTTCGGGCAAACTAAAGTCCTCCAAAGTTTTAAATCGACTCGAATTTTTAGCAATAAGCTGCTTGTTGATCAACGTGTGCATAATAATCGTGTCACAATTTATGTGAACTATTTTTGAGTCTATAAAGGTGTAACCTATCATGGACCAGTTAACAGTTCCTCTTGAGCTGCGAAATGCTGTATTCCTTCCGTCAGCAGTTCCACGAACTGTCCGTTTGCTTATCTTTTAAGTACCTAAAAAGAAACCTCATGACCATAAAATCACTCGGACACGCCGTGCATCTCGACTTCTCACTTTATCACCTAAAATAATTAATTAACAGGGCCCATCTCTGTAATATGAAGTGAAAGTGAGGACAAGCCGAAGCTGCATCGGCCACCGTGGGTCTTATATAAGTACTGACTGTGGGAGATGAAAAGACTTAGGAGTACATGCAAAGATAATATTTAAGTGAATTTAAAATGAGTGCACAGACATAGACTTAGTCCAGCTGACGCAGGGTAGTGAATGTGACAATAAAAGTCTGGGTTCCGCCTTTTATCTGGAGGTGCTGGTTGTAATCACAGTCGCACACCAGGCTAAACCTGAAAGAAGTTTGTCATTGTGTCCCTCAGTCACTTATAATTAAAATCTTAATAGTACCTCGGGTGGGCCACGACCATTTCCTTCAAGATCTTCAACTCGCCATTCACAATTCATCCTGTCACCGACGGTACAAAGACAGATCTAATGACAGTGTCATAAAATGAAACTCCAGATCAAGATTTCTATCTTTTTGGCGAGATAAGGAAATATTTCGATATTACCCACAATATAACAAGAAAAAATTAAACAAGACATGTGGGATCAACAGAGTAATACCAACAAATGTGGTAGCATTATTACGAAGACGTAATCGTAGAACAAGCAATAATTTTAAAACCATATTTGAGGTGACATAGGTCTCGGCAAAATAATCAAAACTAAATACCACCGGTTGGTTTTCTATCGAACCTCCTTTATATGTAACATAAACTTAGTGTATTTCAATGCCCATTCCCTCAAATGTTATTTAATTTAATGTATCCTTTGGACAACTAAGTTAATGTCATTATTTTCCGCACCTATACCCACCACAAAGAACGTAGAATTCGAAGTCCATAACACATGTTGTGAAAGGGTATTCTAAAATGAGCCACAAAATACTGCGCAAAAAGAAAGTGTGTCAGTGTTTTATATAATTTCTTCTTTGCTTTACAACATTTGCTCCCTTTCCCATCACCACCATCAACGCCCAGCGATGTGCAGGGGAATATATGGAAGATTTCACTAATTTGCAAGTAATTAATGAATCCGTATAAATGCACTTAAAGGAAAGGGACCGATCAAAGTCTAGTTCAATCTTACTGGTGAAAAGACTTAGAGAGGTTTCAATCGGGCAACTTCCAAAGTCCTCTACTGCTGCCTTCAGGTAATTGGAGGAAAATTTACTCTTGATGTGCAATTTACTGACCTAAGGCGGAGAATTTAGTTGGACCCAATTAATCAGTGATTTCTAATTTACTGTGGCTTACATAGAGAAAGTGGAACTGACATTCTATAGAGAGACGACATAATTTAGTTTGGAATACCTGAAAATGGGATTGGAGGTTTGAAACACCCTCTAGAAACACTGTGACCTAAAACCAAAGAAACTCTAACGTCTTAAGGGTGAGTGAGATCGGAGACAGAAATGGGTTCAGACTGAGTAAAGTGGCAGAGACTGGGTTTGTTTGTTCTGAATCTAACCGTCTCACGAGTTTGGCCCACTGGAGTAAATCAATAATTGATTCGTACTTTAGATCTCAGTACTGCAGACTCTTATAGAAAGGGAACACACCTTACTCAATAGAACAAATTTAGCGTACACATCGGTATTCAATATCAGACGCATCGGGATATCAGGCCTGACATATACCACTTCACCGTATTAATGCGCGATGAAACCAGATCTGTCTGTTGTTCATATTAAATTAATTTACCGTCCAAAAATGATATACCACACTTGTCGTCAACATAGACAATTTATATACGGAGGTTGAGATTTCCAACTGTTTTATTAAGCCTTCAGCACGTTTCGGTCTATTATGAAGGCGTTCAATATAAAACAACGAGTGAAAAGTTCCACAGACTTACTTAAATGATTATACATGAATGTTGGCAAAGTGACATAGCCTAAAACTCACTCATTATTTAAAATGTGATTCATATTCTATACTTAATAATACAATATTCGTGCGACGTATCTTTTATTGCTGTTCCTAAAGCATATCAACGTTAAAAAGGTAAAGCAATCCCATTACAGGCCTTGACAGGCCCTTAGGGTCCCAGGAGGGTGAGGCTCCCAGATTTTTAGACAATCGGCACATGAAGGTGGTAAGGTTGTCAGCCCTACGCACCGGCCGCCTTTACCCCCCCCCCCCCCCAGAAAAGATTTCTGGTACTCAATTCTGTTAGAGGCTGAGTGGACCCCAGGGCCATAGTGCGACCAAAACGATTATGTCAATGAAAAATTCCAGTGACACAATCGGGAAACGAACCCGCGACGTTCCAGTTTGTAGCGCAGTGCCTCAACCAACTACGCCAACCGCGTGCCCCGCATATCAACGTTAGTAGATATATATTGTATATAAGGGTCAAGTAGTAATATTAATAAAAATATTCAGTACGGATTTCCTATCTATTTCAGATGTGCCGTATTTGCATGCTCTGTTATTTTCAAACGTCCGAGAAAATATTAAAATTGTGAAGCTACATTAAAACAATTGTTCAATAGAGGTTGTACAGAAACTTCCGCGCATTACGTGATATTGCCTACCCATTTATTGAGAGACGTATCATAGTAGACCTAATAGCTGTCAACCACATTAAGGGTACAAACGTGTACAGGAAATTAAATAGCTGCCATATATAGGTGATGTAAAAGTGATGAATTCTTAATCAATTAAGTAATTTAGGAAGTATGAGAGGCAAAAATATGTTGATTTAAAACTTAAATTTATAGTTTATCATATGGCCCCTGTGAAATAAATTCCTCGTCATACGGTAAATACCTACATACCTATTAATATTTACATACCTGCGAGGTTTCAGATGTGTTGGGCAACTAGGGGTGATGTAACTCAATCACTATAAGCAGAAGAAAGTCTATAGCTTATACTCGTACATGCGAATGCTTGTTATGATTAAGTAGGTATATAGTAAATAATCTCAAACACTATGTCATGTCCCCCAATCGTTCGATCATCGCTTTAAATATCGTCCGTTTTACGCAATGAAAATATACACCTTTTTTGCAAGTATTCATTCCACAGCCTTTTGGGAATTAGGCAATTAATTCCACAGTTTCTTTAACAGGACCGTAAGATCTTCCATTACTTACGATAAGTAATGAATATGTACACGTATTTAATTTCTTACTGGAACTAATGTATCTATCACTGTACCTTCTCTTAAGGTATCTGCCCCATTTTTTTATATAACTTTTATTACAGGCCAGAAAAATGAGATTATATATCCCATTGGTACTCTAAGATTATCACGTAGAGGTGTTGTCAGTATTTTTGGGTGGTGAGTTTGGTCCTATAGGCGATTTTTGAGTCAGCATAATTAAAGAGATTGTGATTTTTCTGATGTACGGCCTATGAAAAGTGAATGTGACCTAGGTCTTATGATGAGGTGTATACAACTCTCAAATAGTTTAATGCAAGTTGTGTTTAATTTTTCAGCGTATTTGGAATAATATTTTTCTAGGGAAACCGCTTTTTTGTAATGTGTGTATTTTGGTGTCCATTTTGTGTTGTTGACATTGACATCGGTCGGAAATTTTGTATTTTTTATTTGTGGAGAAATATAAGTTGAAATTTGTGCCCTATAAATATACATTAAATAGATAGTGGAATTCCTAGCTCCTGGTTTCTTAAGTTGTTAATTACCACATTATAGCTCTGCCTAATGATTAAATTTCCAGGTAACTGATTATGTTTTCCATTTCATAAGTCGGTGTGAGTTTTCTATTGTTATGCAGATTGTCCAACTTGGATTGGATCCTCTCAGTGTCAATTTTCGTGATGTCGTAGACTATCAGAAAATCGTCAGTGAATTTCCTAGTAGGAAAAAAATATTATTGATTATGAAAAAGGCAGAAATATTTCTGTAAGTAAGCCCAGGATTTCTGAGCCGATAGCCACATATTACATAAGAGTTTGCTGCCATATTCTACACATTTATGTTTGAAATAATGGAAGATTATATATACTTATGTTTGCATGCAATTTTCCTTTGTATTTGATTCTTCCTGAAGATGGCTCAGTGAAGCCGAAATATATAGGACAGTGTACACAATGAGTTAAAAAACGTATATATTTGTTGATTGCAAGTGTATTTAGTTGGAATTATATTAATAGAAACTAATCAGTGTATTTGGTTGGATTATATTAAATAACTTTTCTTAATGTTTTAGGTATTTTATATTCTTTTAATTTTATGTCACAAGAAACACGCTACAATATTGACATTCTTATATGCTACGCCTGAAATTAAAATGAAACGCCGGCACACGTAGCAACATAGTGTGCATTTCCTACTGAAAATATACATTATTAGAGACCGTATCTGGCAGGAAGCCCTGATAGCGATTCACAAACATTTCTACAAAAATCTTTAAAAAATAATAAACCGGTATACAAATAATAAATTAACAAGATACAATTGAATCAGCCAAGAAAATAATAGTAATAACGCAAAAGATGCAGCCTGCCAGACACGGAAGTTCAGAGAAGAGAAGAAACGAATACATGAGAAACGAATTCAAAATTAATAATATTGCCCAGGCGACGTCATAAGATACAGACGCAACAGGAAAAAAGAGAGAAATATCGGATAGAGAGAAGTGGACGTGGTGGCATTGAAGTAAAGCCAAAGGATGAAGTAGGAGACAGGGCTGAATTGATTTGCTTTGATGAGAGACAGGCTTCGTGTATTGCCGCAGCGGAAAATAAAAGCAGTGAGAGAGGGTCCGGAACCCTCTTGATAACAGCAATAACAAGAATAACAGTACGCAGCTAAATGAATAAGAATTAATGTTAAAAGAAGCAACGTAACACCCCGCAAGAACTTCCCACAAACTCAAAGGAAAAACTCTACTGGAACGCAAGTAGCATCATCAGCAAACATCCATATACATGGGGTTTCCGTTCTTCTGGCATGTGGCGCCGCGTCACTAGTGCTTGGTCCTTAATTCCCCCGACCTTCCTCTTGCGATGCAGGAAAAAAGACACAATATTCCGCTTTCTACAATTCCGCTACCATATCCAATCTCAGGCTGGCCACAGGGCACCAATAACTTAGTGACGCAGCGCCACATCACACAAAAACGGATACCTCATCTATACCGCTGCGAAAGTCTAAAAATTCGCATCAACGTACATAATACACTGTCCGTCTATCTGCCCATCCATCGCCCCGTGTGTCTCAAGAAATAACAAACATATCGGAAATTATAAAACAAATGTTCGTTTTAGAGTACAAAAGGCAGGAAAATTTTTAACGCTGATATTACGTCAATGGAGAAACGATCTGTTCGGACAAAGTCACTTGAAACATTCCACAGCTCGGGGAAGACCATGGCTACATAAATTCAAGTCCTAACAAAGAGTGAAAACACATCTCTCCGAAAAATCCCAAACTATTCCTTTTGTTATCATACGGGGAAAATTGTTACACCGTTGAGAAGAGAAACCTAAACACACTAGGGCAAAATTTCTCTTTCGAAATAAGCCCAGTAAATATAGGGAGCCAGATACACACACACATTTGGACAAAGTTTTGTGTTCCATTTCAACGAAACAACCAAACAAATAATATTTTCATATGGTCAGAACAATTCCGACCACAAATTTAAAATTCAATGTATTTATTTAAGTTTCGCTTATTTATTTATTTATTCATTTATTTATTTATTTACTTATTTGTGGTATATTTATGACATTGTCAGCAACTCAGATCGTACATCGTCGACAATTGGAGTAACAACAAGTAATAAACTGGAATGATACAGTCGTGGCCCCGTGTGCGCTACTGTCCCGGCTTTTGCCTGCAACGACTGAAGACAAGTGCCCTGCGCCTTTATGGATAGCCGGTTCCGACTTAGAACCCGGAACTTTCCGAACGCAAAGAAGGAATGCTGACCAGTCACCCGCAAAACCAACTGCACCTGTCTGCGTTGTATAAAGCACTCTTCTCTAAATAAAAAATGTAAAAATCCCTTTTAGCAGTAGTCTCCGTGCATTAATAAAATATTCAGTCAATAAACCTCCACTTTCACTTACACTACAAATATTCTCTTTCCTCCTTCAATGGAAATTTCAACGCTCGTAGGTTCGGGTCCAACCCCTTAACATTGGAAATTCATCACAAAACCTCCCTCCCATTTTGGTAAATATCACGATTTTAGAAAATAACACAAATCTGAATTTAAAACTAAAACACCAGCAGAAAGCATGAAAAAAAGAAGCCTCTATAGATTATGTGCAACTGCATGCTAATTTCTTAAAATGCAGCTACAGTAATAGGACATGCTTTAATATCCCCCAGTGATCTCAACATTATATCATTTCGCCCGAGTTTGTTAACCAGCGCATTACTCAGAATTAATGACTTACTGAGTAATTCGGCTCGAATCTGAACCGCAGTTTTAACAATCCTGATTGAAAGTTATGGAGTATAAGTTTATCAATCGCAGGCCCATATCGGTACAGTACACTTAGGGCGAGTGGTCATATCCACTTGCTACAAACCAATTTTCCACCTACTACTATTTTTCATGGTCCTATTCCCCTGAAGTTTAACGCTAATTAGCACATGCACTTAACAAAGTGTCGTTAAGTTAGGTAAAAATCTTATTACCTCAAAGAATGTGTCAGAGTTTAGGATCTTCCACATTTAGCCTCTAAATTTTAAGAATCATTCGATGTAAATGGACAGCTTAGAACTTACGCTGTTTCTCGTATAACTTCTAAAGTGTTTGGAAAAAAATAGAGGCTACTGTATAGTTGCATGACAACCTTCGCCATAAATAATTTTGCAGTACGGAGTTATATAGTAGAGGACTAGTCTGCGAGCTGTGTGAATATATTGGCTAGAAATTGTTTGTTTCGCGCCGATATGTGTTGCGGAAACATTATGATGGGATTCAGTTCACGCTGTGAATCGTTTTATTCTCTTTGCTTGTGGTTCAAAGGGATGAGTGTGTGTGTTTTATTTACCTCGCTGCGTGAGGAAATACTTTTATTTGCTTGTTATTTGTATAATAGTACAAACATATATATATATAATATATATATGCATCGTCGTTATTTTCAAATTTAGATCTTCATCCTCTTATTTTCATGCTCAGGCAAGTCTGAAGTGTACACAGCTGTGCGTTTCAAAATTCCATAACCCTTTCCATTATAAAGCATTAATATGCTCCGAGCAGTCATAAGTACTTGGTAAGGAAAGAAAGCCACTGAAACAGAACACAGATGCTACGTTTATCCCAGTTTCCCAAAAACGGGTAAGCTTACATTTATCGAAATTAACGTGTGATTACTTTGCTTTCAGAGAAATAGGTTCAGTTTTCTCATATTCTATATTCAGTCTTTACTAATAATAGAACAAACGGAGTGTGCATCTGACTTGTTGCTGTGGGCAATTTGGGATTAACACTTCTCAGTAATGGCGAAACACCCATTGCATTTAGACTGCAGGCTTCACACACGAATGTTTCTCTCGCATTTTTAATTACAATAACTAGAAGTTCAATCTAAGTTCTAATATATATTTCTTGTCTCACACATTCCTTTCCTTCCCTTCTGTCTGCTTAGTAGTTCATATAAAACGTTAAATGCCTTCAATGTGTTTTTTTCATAAAGCAACTTAAATTGGCCACTGCTTCTTCAGTAGGAAACTTAATCCAGTTTAAAAAAGGTGAACTAATTTGCATGTATAAGACATATTACCATATGGCGCCACAGCCGTAAGTAAAAAACGATGTGTGATAACAAAGCCATTTGTTGCGAGACCCTCAATTTAATGACTATGAGTACATTTCTCTGTGTGTTTTCTTTAATGAAAATGTTACAATTTGCCATTGTTATTTACAGTTATTAAAATGTTTATTAAAATGCATAAGCTATAGAAAATTAATCAAGTACGTGCATAATTAAAAGGCTAAGCATTTGTTAAAGATGCGTAATGTAATTTCATAATTTACTTTAGAATTACCCGTTAAATTCAATGGAAAATTGAAAGTATAACCGTATTTACTCGATTCTAAGACTCGTCTTTCCACGTTTAAATTTTACATTGGAGTACCTCTCCTATTTTATGTACCCTGAAGACGGAGGCAGCACATTCTCCGAAACATTTGTAATTTTAATTGTAGTCACGATTCAGAAGACTCGACTCCTCATGATAAATATATGTTAAAGTTAAAGTTGAACATTCCTTTTAAAACATTATTAATTATGCTCTCTACAGGTGTGAAGACGAGTTAAAGTTAAGGTTTAAAACATCTGGTTAAAACATTACCATATATTCTCTCTAGAGGTTGTGAAGATGAAGACAAATATTTCAGTGTGCAATTCTAATTGATAACAAACGTATTCTTCTTTATTTCCTGGCACACAACTCCTCCAATCAAAAGACAGTTAAATGACCTATGGCTTACATTTGTATCAAATCTTGTTTGCCGTGGTCTTTATAGCTCGACCTATCTGCAGATTGTAATTTGTGCACAAACGAAAAAGACTGATGCCTTCCGCACCATTTACATGGGGCAGGGTTGTAATAGCGTCCAAAGGCAGTGTTCTATCTTCCAGTGATATTATTGTAGTGCCCCTTTTTGCGGCACTTTCTGTACTCTTGTTTCATTTCTAATGCGATTAGGTACTTTAGTGTGCTCTGTGTGGGAACAGGCAACGCAGGCAATTCGGTTTTAATGTGTGTTAAGAAAGGCCGCTCTTCCCTTATTGCCAGTTTCCCATAACACGTTTGTCTGTTCAAAACCGGCAATTTATTAAAAGTCGAGTATTTTTTAGGAAATTAACTCTCGTGACTGGTCAGGCAATGTACTGCCGAGGCAAGAGGCAGTTAATGTAACAGGCTGCAAATCAGTCTGAGTATTTTGTGGCTGGAAGCTCTTGAATTCAAAGGTCAGGAGTAGGCCCTAAACAGAGCTACTACCCTCATATGTGGTCTGGCCTTTATGGACGTGTGAGTTTGAGTTGTGTATGCGCATATGTATTATATATCTTATAAATTTCTGTCCCAATACGTACTATGGAATGTGTTTGGACCAAAAGTGGGAAGTAGTAAAACGTTCTAGAAAATTTCCTAATGAGGAGCATCATGATTTTTACTTCTTGCCAATTATTATTATTATTATTATTATCTTTTTGTTGTGGCGCTACAGCCCAAATCGGACCTAGGCCTACTCGGTTTTTAGGTTTTTAGATCACACACACCTTAACACACACACACACACACACAACCAGTATGACTCATCTGGACAAGTGATCAGCTCTTAGCAGAGGTTGCTACCTACACAAGACACAACAAAACTAAGAGAAGAATATTCATGCCTCAGCAGGATTCGAACTTGTGATTCAAGCACTCAACTGACCGCAGACCTACGCCTTAGACAGCAAGGCCACCGGGATATGCACCAAATATTGTTGGGGTGAGCAAATCCAGAAGAATGAGTTGGACAGAGTATGTGGGACCATTGGAGAGAGCTGCATATACAACTTTGAGCGTAAAACCTGAAGAGACCACTTGGAAGATCTAGGTGCAGATGGGAGAATAATAATAAAATTGAATTCAACGGAAATGTTATGGAATATTGTAGACTGGATGTATATAATTCATGATGTGGACTATCTTCTGAAGAAGGACTCTGCTCTATAGGGTTAGTCGGTTAGATAACATGAACTATAATGGTCGTCAACATTGGCCTTTGGGCTGTATATTGAAGCCCCTCGACAGGAATTTACTTAAAATACGAACACTGCGACTGCATTTCACGGCCAACTGGGATCTATGGGAAATTGAAAATTAATACGGGGCTCATATTTGTTATGTGGTTAACAGAACTACTGAAATGGATGTGGATATTATTAAAGTTTGACATTCCTGCAGCCAAAAAAATTGATCCGTCCATTCATCCATGCTACTTCATGTCATGACTTGTGGCAGTGGGATTAAGCAGTCATGGCACGGGATCACGGAGGTTTCTGTGCCTGTCCAATGCGGGGGTGTGTTCACTGAAGTAATCCACGCACAGCCTCTGGTCATGCGACAGCACTCTGCTTTATTGCTTCGGAAACCCCACACTATAGTGCGAACTCAGCTTCCAGCGTAACAACGAGTAAAAACCACTAAATAGTGCTGCCAGCACCTTCCGTAAATGGAGCCACTGACTACAACTGTCGAACAGAAAACTATGGACGGTGTTCACTGAGGGACTATGCCATTAAATTACAAAAATTTAATCGTGGGAAAAAAAGTGTTTTAATGTGGGTTCATCCCAGTCATTTGTAATTCCAGAAAAGGGCATTCCTTTTTTCCAAAAACGTTAAAATAGATCAGATGTAAAGTATTTAGATGAAATGGTAGAGTTTAAGTGTTTGTGTTAATAAACGGAAATTTTACGCAAGCACCATGATGCATTTGTTAATCCTGACCAACTCATAGGCATAGCTCCACTAATTAATGATAGGCGAATGCCTGGGGAGAGTTGCGCTGTAATTGTATCACACTTGTATTCATAGAGTAATGTTACGCCCAAGAAGCGGAAAGGTTGTTCACGTCCGGACAGTCCTTCCGGGCAGACGAAAGAGATACCACGTGCACAATGCATTAAGTGCGAGGATAAACAAATGAACTTGCCAAGAGTTTCGAAAACTGAAAGAGGGTGACACAGACACATATACACGCAGACACGCGTGTGCACGCACAAGAAAACACGCGCACGCACACCCACATGCATGCATACATGCATACGTACATGCATGTCATACATACATACATACATAATACATACGCACATACACATAAACATGTATACGCACATACATACGCACATATATACATGCATACATAAACGCACGCGCACACGCACACAAGGAACGTAGACCAAAATTGCGCTGTCTCATGTCCGTAGGCCGCTTAACATTGACGATCACGAAGAATACCGGACACTGTTAAGTAATCATAAGTCGATCACTAATCTTGCTTTTACAGTCTGCTTTAGACAGGACGAAGAATGGGCTTTTAATTAACTAACACTTTAGCATATGCCAGCAAAGTAAAGTTTAATTACGTATCAAATAACGCAAAGAATTGACATGCCAAAACCGACAGTTGTGCGACACATAATCAATCCCGGGGTCTTATGTTTAGTACTCAGACTTCCTGAATCCTAGTCGTCATGTGGAATTTATGATGGACAGCACTGTTCTCAGTCTGCTTTTCCCTCTCAAAGTCACACATGAAGGCAATGGTCAGTATTCTACCTCGCGGCTAGGAGAATTCTGTTTCGAATTTTGGCCGCGATATTTGATGTCTTGATTGTGGCTTTTGTATTTATGCTCAGCCAACCAAATGGCGTGACAGTACAGAAACCACTGGGATACTTTGACGGCTGCTGGACGTCCGCCCATTCGGATGACGCAGTTATCTTTGTGAATATGCAGTGTCATCAGACTACAGTTTATATACGCCTACAGATTTACGAGCGCCGTTGGACATTTTGTGATAAATTTGAGGAATATTTCTTAAACTTTTAGACCACTCAAACACGTATAAGGTCTGAAGGGAAAACTGTAGTGAGTAAATGGATGAGACTACAGGCTGGAAAAGAACGGAATCTTGAATCCATTTCCGATATGAAATGAGGGACAAAGCTGAAATCGGCTGACAAAAAGTCTTACAACCAATGGTATTAGAGAGCAGTAACGTAGCCGTACTTGTTTTCAACATCAGATTAATTTGTTTACAGTTCTTTATGTATTATCAGTTACTCAGATGATCGCTGTTAAGTCGCTGGTCGCAATAAAGCTATATAAAGACAGTATAATTTGAGTTAACTTGCTACACTTCTGTGTCTTGCAACTGGTGTTCATATTCCATCGTCAACTGCCGTGAAAAGAATTACAATTTCACATGCCGAAGAAATTCAAACAGTCTATAACTTGTTTACATGTTTTAGAAGGTCTCTCGAAATACATGTTTACTTCACCAGGTACCATGCTCGCCTTTCCTTCTTACTCAATGAGGTCTTCCAACTCCAATCACACTTGCCCACCAAGCTCAAGTAAATATCAAATCTCGGTTTACATGTTCACTGTGCAAGCAAGTTCGAATCCTTCTCGACGCAGAGGATAACTTGTGATTCTAGCTTGGAAAGTTACAAATTTTGAATTTGGTTCGTTGACTGGCTAAACGCCATTCAGGATTTAAACTCAGTAATTGCGCGAAGAAACTGATTCGGGCCTGATTGTTTTTCATTATGTCATTAGACTGCATCCAATTAAGACATTTACGGTTAACAAACCCTATGACATAGATCGTAAAGAAAGACTTAATTTTTAAACTGATAACTTCTTGTTGTGCGTCATGGAGAAATAGGCCCCATACTTGTTCTGCTTGGTAGTGAAAACTGATTTCAATCCAGTAGATATGCGGACGCTCACAGCAGTAGGAACCGGTGTTCAGAAAATCTTATGTTATTCCACGAGCTACCATCACATGGCAAAGTTGGTGTGTGTTGTGCTATGATTGCAACTACGAAATAATGGACCCATTTTTCTACGGCCATAAATTTGAAACCTCATAGTACACATTCTGGCGTTTTTTTAAAACCTCTACGATTACGACAAAACCGGTGTCTTTTTTCAACAAGACGGTGTAAATAATTTTTTTAGTCCGACTTCTTCTACCTAATCATCGTACGAGTAGAGGGTGACTGTTGATTTGAACACACTCAGCGACACACACACTCGGTAGGAGTTCCCTGGACGAGGGATCGGCCCGTTGCAGAGGTCTCTACCCGCACGACACACAACATTCACAAGAGACAAACATCCATACCCCCGCCGGGATCCGAACCCGCAATCCCAGCAAGCGAGCGGCCGTAGACCCACGAGCTACACCGCGCGGGACGGGATCGGCGGTGTAAATAAGCCGATGCCTTATTTGGAGAGTGTGTTTGCTGACAGGACAGTAATATCTCCTTGTTTGTAAGATACGAACCCGTGCCATCGATTGTTAGATGTGGAGCAGGTTAAAGGATAAGGCTTATATTTACAATCTTAACACTGAAACACGGAAATTCGAGGTGCAATAAGCAACGCACGTTTATGTGCGACGTGTAAATGCAAGCAGAAGGAAACCATCTCCAGCTTCTCTTTCAGATATGGTGAACAAAACCTAATATCAACCGACACACGACAAAGTAAAACAGCTGAAGCACTGCGCCGCCTGCCGTCACGAGAAAATACCTGAGTGAAGTGTGATGCGGGTTGCCAGATAATATAATGTCCGTGCATAGCATTAACCTCATTTCAAACAATCCCCCCAACTCTTTGAAAACGAAGCTGGACAGATGCATTGATTACATACTCCACGTTTCTGGCGCGTGAACCGAATGAGCACTGAAAAGGAAAATTCTGTATCAAGTTACGTCTCCTCACTTTAAAAAGCTTTAATTAAAAATGTTTGCTTTGCGCACTG
Source organism: Reticulitermes speratus (assembly GCA_021186555.1). Lineage (NCBI taxonomy): Eukaryota > Metazoa > Arthropoda > Insecta > Blattodea > Rhinotermitidae > Reticulitermes > Reticulitermes speratus. The sequence continues at coordinate 17,605,780 of JAJKFL010000001.1, forward strand.
TTAAAATTAATATTAAGCAATGCGTGATCTTTCCGGCTGCAGCACCTTGTGGCTTGCAGGTGGCTGCCAGTGTTTCGAAGGAACCCGAAATAATTCTACCAGGTGTTATGGTGTTAGAAATAAACTAAAAACTCTCTCCGCCGTTAAATTACGAAATCTCTTATGAAAATCGCCCTGTGATATGCGTAATAGCGTAACAGAGTTGTCACTGCAGCAAATCAAAAGCCTGTAAAGAAATAAAGTTTGGCCCCACCTTTTTAAGACACAGATACCTTGACATGCCTCGGCAGGTCATCTGCCTCAGAATCTTGTGCCACTGACGCACCACTGTCGCAGGTATGGAATTTCAGTATTTCATTTCTTTCTTTTCTATTTTACTTTTTCTCCCTTTATAATATGCATTCAAGCGTGTTTTAATTAGTAGCCTTTATGCCAGATTTTTTATTCCTCTCCTTCTTTACTTTTTCTTCCCTCTTCGCGTTAGGATCAAGGTTCTTCTGACTGCATAGTTATTCTTGGAATGCTCTTCCTGTAATGTATATACTCCTTTGGCTTGTAACAAAATCAAAGTTTTGGGAGTCTGTAATCACCAATTTTGCCAGTGAGTTAATTGTTTCTTACGTAAACATCCATTTTTAAATGTACTCTTCAATATTTTAAAAATAGAACACTAAGGAAAACATAAAAAAAATAAGTTTAGGGAGTTGGAAGAAGGCGCACATTGAGCACCTTTATGTATTATACTCCTTCCAACATAATATTATAAGATAATTCGAAGGACAAAAAGAAGGAAACAGCACGGACTGCGCACAGGAGAGAGGAGAAATGCATACAGAAATATGGTTTGAAAAAACTCAAGACTTTGGCTTAGATAGAGAGTAATATTAAAATGGATTATTATGATATACGGTGGAATGGTGTGGCCTAGAGTCATGACTCAAGACAAATTACCAGTATCAGTTTTAGTGTGTATGATAATTAAATTTTTGTTTCCGTAAAAGGCGGTTTCAAATTACCTGATAAGCGCAAAACGTGAAGCAAAGATTCCACACATACACCATTTATGAACAGAACTTAAGGCTTAACACAACGTAAATTCTTCCTCAGGCTTAAACCACGAGCAGTAAATAGAAACTCCACGTCTTTGTTACCAAAACTGACAAACGCTGTGTTTGATAGCTAAACATAATATGTGAACTTGTGAACTGCATTCAACTGACTCAAGGTGTAACCTAGTAATTGGTTCCTTGAAGGGGACGATGAAACTTCGGATGCCATAATGCCTGAAGGCAGAACCCGCTAATAGGATCTACAAACCCGCTCACAGACACGCTGCTGCATAGCGAACGATGACGTCCTCAGCTCTGCAGTCCCGCGTAAAAAAATCTTTGTACACCAAAAAGCCGACATCAGTTTTGAAGGACAAATATACTAACGAATTTTGAGAAATTTGAGGCTTTCTTAGCGACATGGCAGAAGTGTTTTGGGATAATACGCCACGTCACTGATAAATATTTACCGGTGTTTCAAAAGATCGTACTCCTTCGAAACGTCGGTAAATATTTACCGTTCGACAAAGGGTAACATCCAAAAAGACTTCAATTTCATTATCGAATTAGTTCATGTGTATATAATTATGGTTGTATAGGACTAGGCACTAAGGTCGAATGTCACAGAGACTTCACAAAATGTACCACGGCCTTCAGCTTGCAGCTGACACTTCGCCTGGGTAAAATGGTGAAAATATCAACTAATTTCACTGCGTCGTTTACACCGTGCAATTTATTGAATTGTTAACTAGAAAGTACGGACAGTAATGCGCAATTTAATATACGACACAAAGACTTTAGAGGATCACTTAAACTCCGACATGTTTCGGTGACATATATACCACCATCATCAGGGAGAGAGTTCACACCGAAAGCTGGAACACCGCTGGTAAGGTAAAGTCCTTCTTGCTATGTACACATTGTGCGCTGCGAAAGTCTAATTTCGCAGCGCGTATACAGTGCCTGCCGTGCTCTATGGGCATGAATTCCCGTGAAGTAACTCTGCCAATGTGTACATAGCAAGAAGGACTTTACCTTACCAGCGGTGTTCCAGCTTTCGGTGTGAACTCTCTCCCTGATGATGGTGGTATATATGTCACCGAAACATGTCGGAGTTTAAGTGATCCTCCAAAGACTTTGTGTCATATATTAAATTGTGCATTACTGTCGGTACTTTCTAGTTAACATCAACTAATATTTTGCCATTTGCATTTAAGCAAGAACGTACTATGACCAATCCAAAGTGTGGTTGATATATCAGTCTCAGTACACATGCACTACTCTCCGCCAGTCAATTATATTTCCATCACCCCTTACCAAACTTTCATTCAATTTTTTCAATTACTTTTTTCCAATATGACCGCTTATGTGTTACATTTATTTTCATTCTATTTTGTACTGCCTTGCACACCTTGCTTCTTTTCCTTTTCAGTATTTCCCATTTTATTTCAACGTGCAAAGAACTTAAGTATCATGATTTAACATACATTGTGATAAAAGAAAGAAGTAGAGTTCATACAGGCGGAATATTTTACAAAGAGACCCGCCATCGTAACAGGCGGGGTCAGTGGGAAAGCTCACGCAACCCACGCGTGGTAATCCACCTGATCAGCACGCTTGAAATATTGATTCTATGTGGCTGGGAACGCAGACATTATGAAAGCACAGTGCATGTCTCTTTGTAGTCATACTGATTTCACATAAAAATTTGTTGATAAATAAATATACTTATAATTGGGTATAGCCCTACATATCTTGTTCAGTGACTTCAATAATTTTTTGAAGCACTAATGGAGTCTGTTCTAGGCATGTCCTAGTCACTGCATGCAGTCAATTTTAGTACCGTTATGCATACAGCTAAAATCGGGTGGTTATCAAATATTATTTACATAAAACGCACAGAGTGATGTGTCTGTGCACTGCCCCCTCTGAGCTTAAATCTTATTAATTTGGTACTTATTTTGGGATACTCTCATTGGCTTAATATATAGCGTCGAATGTTAGGATGAGCTATAAAAAGTGAATTGGAAAAAAATGTGTAGAACGTGACCTTGCCTTCATTTGAGGGACTATTCTGGCATTTGAGCAGAGAGACGGGGAATACAGTCGATAGCCTCAGCCATGAGAGCCAGATTAGCCCATTAGAATCGACGCAGGCATCTTCCGAATAAAAGTCAAAAGTTTTACGGCACGAGAAGACTTGTTCAGTATATGTTTTCAGGCTACTCAAGCAATTTTCAATTTTGAATTTTACAGACTTGGTTTTCGCTTTAAAATATTACTAAGAGTCCGAAATTTAAAAAATGTTTGCGAATTAATTTGACTATTAGCTAATTGCTTTCCAATATAAAAATATACATATCGCAATATTTGAGTTTCTCGCAGAGGTAAAGTTTCATCTTCTAGCATTCTGAATTATGAGGTCGTACATTCTAGTAGGATACCAGCGTTTCTAAGGCAGATACTGTCTCCATATTTAAGAGAAACGTAACCTGAAGCAGTGACAGTACATTTCCCAAGAACGGTGTATTCATGGACATAAAAGGGAAGATTTGATTCAAGATAACAACGAAAAATGGACTACTAGAATCTAATATGCTTATTGTCAAAACGAGATTCTTACGACTTTAAAAAACATTGGACGCATTGAATTTCCTTTGCAGACACATATTTACCATTTTCAAACAAAAATATACGACTGTAGACTTAATCTCACTACATGGAGTCATAAATTAATCATCCATTTATTTCCTTAAACTTTCATCTCGTTGAAAAACAGTTCAAATCAAACATGTAGAACCTATTGACAAGTACAGTTTTGTTACCTGCTGTGCACTGGTTCTTATACTATGCGCCCTCTATGAATAAAAACTGATAAACTTCTATCGAAATCTACACTGATCACACAAGAATCGAGAAACTTTAAGGAAACTGTAATATGTTTTACAAGGTGTCAGGAATCTTTCGAAACGCTGTACTGCAAACGGCAAGCATTGGCGCTGAGAGCACGGCTCGCTGTCATGCACAAGTTCCTAGGATCAAATTCCAGGTCTAATATTTACATTATTTGTATTAGTAGGATTAGTATTAGTTATAATGTTGGTGGTGTGTGGTGGTGTGTTGGTGGTAGCAGTGGTAGCGGTACTGGCAGTAACAGGAGCAGTAGCAGCAGCAGCAGTAGCACGGTTGCTTTATTTCTGCAGTTTCTCCTTCTGTAACTGCTTCTCAGCTATGTACCTCTCTTACGAAAGCACTGTTAAATCTCCTGTTTTTATAGAAAACACTCTAATTTAAATGAAACTAGAGAACTATGTAGGACAGTCTACCCCTTAGTACTAACTTTGTTATTTTTGGTGTTCTGCTACTTTGATATCAATATTTGTTTTTGTAGACGTATGATCTGGATGTTATTTTTTGTTTGTTTGCTTTATGGTTTGTGAATGTTTCTGTATTCTTGCTGACTTAGTAATTGGTCCACAAGCCTATTGAATCAGCAAGTAGATAAATAAAAATTAAATTGTCTTATCTTCAACGCGAAAACCAGGATAATATGTAAATGGCCATTGCCGTTTTATACTTCCTTCTTCAAAATTCATAATCGTTATTGTATCCCCATTAGTTTTCATAACGCTCTTCGAAAACGTACGGATGCAAAATAAACAATTCAACCCATGGCAGCCAGAGTCGTCACAGCAACATTTATTGATATGATCAGCAATAGATTTATCCTCAGTAAATATAAATTATTAACACGATATTATCGGATATTGAGCCCCGGTGCACATGGGAAAAATAATCGGTGGATCAGGCGTTGTGCATTACTTCCTCTAGCCTACTGAATAAGTGCAATGTTTTATCGTTTACTTTTTCATGGGAGGTACATGCAAGTGTCAATGTAAAGATAAACGGATTTCAGAGTGCTGGTGGCACTGACATGAGTTCTAACGGAAATTATTCCCAAAGCAATATGTAGTTTCGAGTGCAATGCTTAGTTTAAACTGGTTCAGGACGTTAGTTAAGTGTAACTTTTTCTAAGTTACGCCAATATTCAGAAATTCGTCCAAAGTTGCCCCTAATACTCGTATGACGGTCACATTCCGTAGACGCCAAGTAATGGTGAAACTCGGTGCGATTCCCATTGTTCATTTTGCTTTCATCGCCCTAGTCACCGCATATCCCTGAGTAGCGTTATATTCCCTGAAACTTACTATATAACTAATCTGCTTCCAGCACGTCTGCTTGTCCCTTACGGAACCGCATTCACACACTTGCTTCAACAGTGACGTAAAGACACAATGTACAGTACTTTACAAACAAGTGATGCCAACTACTACCGTAATTTTTCTTGCGGCTTAATTTCGGCATTAAATCAGAAGTTTTGCCTATGGGGCATGTTTGTAAAGGGATCTACTTGTAATTAATAGATACCGATTACCATCTGGATCAGTTGTATTCTGTTATTTTGTGGAAGAGGTCTCCGTGATTCTGGATTACGATGCCGCGTCAGTGGGCAGTCGGTCCCAGACTTTTCGAGAAAAAAAACACACTCTCTTCAGTTTTAAGGATTTATTGGTGCGGAAAGAATGCCGGAGCAGGGCAGTTATTTCTACTATGATTTATTTTATTGGCACAGCATCTTGAAGTAAGCCACGACACTCGCCTTACATCTTGTCGCTCAATTCAGCTTTCCGTAACGATCCTCGCATCTGAAGCCAAAGTTATCATTCTGTGCGTTTAACCCTTTGGAGTCGTCAAGTACACACAAATCTAAAAGCCAGTTTCATACTTAACAGAAAACAGAATGCACATACATTGCAAAGCATAACAGGGCAACGCCTGTTAGGAAAATAATTTCCATCTAGACCAAGAATCATTAGAAATCCACAAATAAAGGCTTTTAAAAAAATGAACGGTATTTTGGTGCCCAAGAGTCAGTACTTTGCTTGCCGCTGTGCCTTGAAAGATAAACAAGGTTGCAATATGAAATATACTATTTAAAAGCCAACTGCCTATCCTCATATAATTTTACGGTACAGCATATTTCAGAACACGGTTTTAATATGACTTAAAGCTAAAAATCGCACAAAAACGGACACATGAATAAGAAAAGGATAGACTAAATGCTTAACATTGTGGGGGGAGGCGGTGGAATATCGTGTGTGAGAATAAGGAAAGAGAATGAAAAAAATTATTATTATTATTATTATATTATTATGGGGACGAAGGATAATAAGAATAGTAATAACAATAATAGAAATTAAGGACGAAGAAGACGCAAAGTGTCATAACCTGAGCTACTGACAGCTTCGTTAATGAGAAAATAATTAAATACGATAACATAAAGAGCCAGCTTTGAGTGGAAGAGTATAATGTGATCATGTTAAAGAAAAATGAGATTTTAATAAATAATGCTAAAGATGACGACGAACATCTTCTTCTGTTCAGTGATATTTGAGTTTTCTCAGCGTCGACTATGCAAACTGCTGTGATCTCTGATGCGGCATAACAATAGGTAGTACACCTCTTCTAGGCTACATGGCATCAAATCCCAGAAGACACTGCTCTTTATTTGGTAGTTTATTCAAAGATGTTATATTAAACGGCAGGTTATTATACGTTTAGTGGGATGGTAAAAAAATTATTTAAGGTGATGTAAGGAATTGTGGACGAAGCACCCCCCATATATATAATATATATATATATATTGTGTGTGTGTGTGTGTGTGTGTGTGTCATTACGCCACTCGTTCAGAAGAACCGAGAAACCTTGCAAGGAACAGGGTCACAGTCGAGCCTCAAGCTGGGTATTTTCCCCACACAACCCATACACATTCCCGAGTGTGCCAAACTGTCCAGGGGTGATACGTTACTAATGGGCTGGAGAAGGGGTCAGTACTTTGAAGAATTTTCTTGAATGGTGGTGGTGAGCAGAGGTGTTGACCGGTCAGCCCCCGTCTCAATACATAACCGTGACAACATCCATCAATTTGTTATATAATCTCAGTAAGTAACAAAAAATCAATCAACCAACCTATAAACGTCAAATTGAGTAATCAAATATCAAATAATGGGTTATATTCACAGGACGCAAGGTCATCCAATTTCTTGTGCATAGTTTAGTATTTAGTTATGATATTATAATACCTGATGGATTTCAGAGGCCTTATGTAAAGTACATTTCCCATATTGGGAGTTTATATAAACGATATTCTTTCTGTTCAAACCCAGATAGCAAATCACTTCCACTCGCACAAATGGATTCCACTTAGTTGGGAAAATCGTAAAACTGTTTTCATTCTGAAGTAGACCGGTAACTGACCTTTGAAAACACATTTTGTAGACAACGCAGTCGATGCCACGAACCCACGACCATTATTGTGTATTTCTCCAAAGGCACTATATCAAGTAACGAAGTTGTCACGCTTCAGGATTTCAGACTTTTCTCATCTATCAGCTATGTTAAATACATAATGTCACAATATTGGTGCATGTGTCATTTCGCACCTTCTTCTGATTGGATAATGCATGCTAGGATACTGTTGGTTGGTAACGTACTATGATATAAGGGTAAGAAAATCGTACAAGACTTTCGCAGGGAAGAACTTTGGAAAGATCGGAGAAGATAACACTGGCGTGTGTTTTGTGCGGCTAAGCTGTGTGAATGGCTCGGGATCGTGTCCAACGACCAGACGTCGCATCAACGCAGTTCAGTATTTAGGCTTACTTAACAGTAGTTTTAGTTACTTGGTTGGTTGGTTGGTTGATTACATGATTTTAAACTCCCGTCAGAGAGGAGAACTTAAAAATAAGAAGCTACAATATATTTTTGCAAAATCTTGCTCTTAATCTAATACCTTTGCTATTAACATAGACTGACATACTTATTTGGCTTCTGCGAAATTACTTCAGTAGAAACAGTTACCTGAAATTGAAGCCGGGCCTTACACCAGGACACAGAATTGTTTGCTTTCGGTTTGGGCCAGGCTCAGTAACTAACATACGCAAATTTACCACTTGAGAAGGAAATGTTCGTATGAATGAAATGGTTTACAGGAAAATATGACATGCCACTTGGTGTCATACATTAGCATTCCATATCCCCACACGGCACGTTCCAATCTCACAGTCCACATTTCATTCTGACTTTATCGAAACATAAATACAACTTCCTTACCTCTAAAAATGTTGCAAAAATTATACTGGATAACACAATTAACTACGGTAAAACTGTATGAGATGGTTGGACTTTACAAGAATCTGTACCTCTGATTTTGAAAATGACCTCACATTTTGACTATCACTCAAATACTTTGAGAAAATCGAAAGTTAATTCTGGAATAATTAAAACCACAATAAAGTTATAGAAGTATAATTCCATATTTAATGAACGTAACATATAGCTGTTCATGATTTTCGCTTGTATTTCTGTTCAGGGCCTGACCTAGCAATGTCAAGCCGCAGCCAATTAATATCCGGGAGCTCCCATTTTCTGGATATCTCTTCTATATTTTTCATTTCTTGACGAAAGAGTTTCATATGCTTACTGATTAATACCTTCCATATTTCTTTGGAAAACGGTGGCATGTAATATAATAAAATTAGCATTAATGACATTTTCTACATGACTTTTGTAGCTTGTAAAGAATCGTCAAAGAGTAACTCTTAATTTTTTTATTTGAAAGTCCCGAAGAAATGTTGCTCCCTCTTTTCAATACCCTGTAAGAAAATCAACTTCATTTAATGTTTCATCAAAGGCACGGTCTCATGATTTCTCCCATTTGCGTTCACACAGTCACTCCCTTTTATTCTGCCTCGCGTATCCTCGGTAATCATTGTTTCACTTAGAGAAACCTACACCCGTGTAGGCCTAAAGATTTAATATATTCCTATTTTGCAAACTTTAATAAATAGTGGGGAAGAAAAAAATATTTCTCTCTATGCTAAGTGTTTGCTGGTAACATACGTTTACCCTAGGCGCTATCCTTGCCGAAATTATCATAATTTTCTTTGATAAACTCCTTTACCGTGCTTAGTTGTCTCCTTAACAGATGAAAGAGCATAATTTCTTATACACCAGGTACAAACAAAAGTAAATGCGATCACTGTCAAAGAATATTATCAAATTTTACATGCTTAGAATAACGTGCCTATTGTCGTATAATTCCTTCGTGTAACACTAATGTGTTGTTCAATCTGAAAAGTTGCCTTTTTTTCCATTATGGAGCAACACAGATTTCACAAAGAGCTAAAATGAATGGATAAGTAAACGTTATACATTTGGGTCGTGATTTTGTCTAAGGGCTTCCATGAAAGAACCCACACCTGTTCTTTGTACTACACTGCTTCCTTAGAAGAAAACCTAAATGTCTGTTTGGCGCTTGCGGCGCAAAGATATCTTTGCGCCTGTAAATACCAATACTTCGGTACAGACGCCAAAAGTTCAGATTGATTTTCTGACAAATTCTGATGATGGACAGCCCCACTCACGTCTGCTTGAGATATTAAGCGAGGCACTGTCGATGAACTAGACGGTTCAAATAATGGATCAACAACTTATTGATTTGCCGTCCGTAAACCTTGTTGAGCTTCGCCATTATATTTTGCATCCCTTCTACGGCAATCCTGTTACTTTATAATGTTCATTCTGTCAACCAGCTGCTTGTAAAGTTGGTATTTTTCCGTACTTTTATAGTTTGCAGTAAAACAGAATAAAATACAATTAACACAAAAATGAGCTGTCTCCATATCATGGGCATAACAAACACCTTTTGACGAAACCCATCAGTTCAGCATGCAAGACGTCTTAAACAACTGATGCACATTATATGACGTGTCCAATTCATGTCGTGGTCGACTGCCCAACAAAAATATATTTCGGATGCCTTGTCAACGAGCGACATGAAATTTCAGATTTAAGATTTAACAGCTAATTATCCGCACACACAACAAAAATTATGAGTGTTTCCATGATTGACAAATTAAGGCTACATTCTAGTACGGAACGACATGATGTAAAACATGCATAAATGACCAACAGTTATGGAAAACCAGGAATAAAATGCATGAGGTTCGCTGACCGAAGGAAAGGTAGTAACAGACAAAATTCAAAATGTAAGTTGCGTTATAAACTGAACGCGTATGAATATGCCCTAAACATGAACATGCAAGCAGTGGCGTGCAAAAGTGTACAAAGCGTACGAGTATGCGACAAAACACGCAAGCAGTGGCGTGCAAATCTGTACAAAGCGTACGAGTATGCGACAAAACATGCAAGCAGTGGCGTGCAAAAGTGTACAAAGCGTACGAGTATGCCACAAAACCCTCGCCTTTCTTATTCCCATTTAAATCCGGAATAATGTCATTTGTTTATAAGTAGAGAATTGCATGTCATCAAACATTGTTTTCTTTTTCTTAATTATTATACAAAGTGCGTATAAATTACCAAAAACGTCTGTGTGACAAACGTTTGGTTTAAGACTGCCCATAGCAACCCGCTACGTCAATAACAACACAAATAAATTATTTATTAATACCTATACAGTAAGGACTACCTAAAGGTCAATTTGTTCAAACGGCAGTTCTTCTGATTTTATTCTGAAAGTGGTCATTTGAAACTCGGTAGTTCACCATATTGGCTGAGGTTTACTGTGGATATCATCACAGCCCGAAGGTGAATGCCAGGATAGTGTCCTCCGCTTAAGTCATCCTGTCATTTGACGCTGTGTAATCTGAGTTACAGAAAGCATCGTTAAATAAAAAATAAATAAGTAACTTTATCCCAGAATACAAGCAGCACCCTATGGAGAAGTATGGAGGAGCAGATATAGCCCCACTCACTCTTAACGTCGGCACTATAAGTAGATAAGTGTTCAGTTTTATGTCTCTGTTGCTAAACCCCCAAGCTTTCAAAGCGAGGTGAGACACTACCACACTTAGTTTTACTTTTAACCGAAATACCACTTCTAGTTCGGCAGTAGTTGAATTAAATATGACAATGGAGCAATGTTGGAATGATTCTGATAGGGGAAAATCGAAGTGTACTCTTAAAGAAATCTGTTCCAGTGTCCCTTTGTCCACCACATATCCCATATGGGTTGTCCTAAAAACTGAAAGAACAGTGTCCCAGTTACAAGGCCATTCCATGTAGTATTTGTGGTTGACACGGTGACACTAAACGTTTTCTGCGAGTAATTCTCTTCCCCCACTCCCTATCGATATAACTTTCCAGCTAGCTGCTATCACTAATAATGAAACACTTCTTATTTCTGATTTTGGAGCGACGATTCACATTTAAGAAGCCTTTATTAAGCACTCTAGCGCTAACCTGCTACTACAGAGAAAAGCATATATAAACTTAAATTAGGCTACTAGGTACAGCAGTCGCCGCATATAAGAACTGCAGAGTTGAATTTTTCGTGCGCGTAATTTACCAATCATGACATAAAAACCTACAGGTCAATAGACGTAGAGATCAGCTCGCGATTGACATTGCCACTAGGGGGAGAACAGTAAAGATCTTCACGTCCTTGACTGCTCTACAGTCGCGCAAAGAGCCCCCCTACCTGCAACATAGGAGGCTTTTGAGCCACGGGACCGCTCTGGACCATGCAGAGGGAGACAAATTTTTCTGCCTGGTATCGAACCCCAATTCTGGTCATACAGTCAGAAGCCTAATTCCTATATCAACTATTTATCCCGTTTCCCCTGAAAATAAAATTGAAAATGATTGTTATGTAGGCCCCCCAATTTTTCCCTTGGTGGACTAAACAGCGCTTCGTTCAATCGTTAATTACGATATTTGTTTGCTATTTTATTATATCTCCACAAAACACAGTGTAATTATTCATGCAAATTGACATTACTCATCCTTTGTTTCTGCTATACAATGATCATTACAACGGATATATTAAATAAGCTTATTATTGCTTTACTTGTATTGTCTTTTATTGTTCTCTTCGACATTCACATTGTTATATTAGCCGCAATTTTTGTATGATATTGTGATTACCGATGGCTGCTCCTTTTCCAAGTAGCTGTCATTGTCATGTTACTATTAGACCTCCGAACATTCCGGTCGTGTACGTACCATTCCTGCTTCACATTGGAGAGATCTCAGCTTCAAACCTCGCCTGCGAGCCAGGTTATTCCGAGACAAATGCACCTAAAACGTGTAGAACGTGTAGAATGAGCTACTGACATATTCCTTAAAAATTAAAACAATGGTCCTATTTTGGGTTTCAACATCATGTCGTGATTAAATGTTCTGTCGATCCGGCGAAACGTACTGCCCCCATTTTCAGGGTGACTAACCTGGTTCAGATAGATGCGTAAAGTCCTAGAAGTCTAGAGTCCTCAAGATGAATGTTTTCCGAGATGAGATGCCTCAAAGTCCGGCTGAACCTCTTGCCTGCGTCTGTACGTTTATTCTATCCTCCAAAAACTCGGTTAACTTCCTACCACACTACAGTGAGTTAAATCCCACAAGACAGTCGTCTTCATAGTCACCACCGTAAGTATCTCAAGCTTGGCACGATTAGCACCCAACAAGCTCGGACATAACTGTATCAGAAACACGCAATATTAAATACTGTACAATCAGCCATCCTTTATTTATTATGGCTTATTTAAAGATGCTGTCAGCAGCTCGCCCGCTATAATATCCAGTGGTGGGACAGTTTGTCAACAATGAACTACAAACGAATGTGTATGGAAGCAATCGTGGCTTAATTAGACTACCAGGCAGTCATTGTGTTTCGTGGGACTGAGGAAGACAATGAAAAGCCTTAGGGTAGCCCCCGTTCTTAGCGAAATTTATAGCAGCAAACTCCCCAACACACACAGAAAGCAGGGTTGCTACCCACTTGACCACAAAGTTATCGGTAGTGGCATCAGCAGCAGTTTATTGGTAGCAGCAGAGTTAGTAGTAGTAGTAGTAGTGTAGTATAGTAGTAGTAGTAGTAGTATAGTAGTGTAGTAGTAGTATTTATAAATCTATCTGGGCAGTTGTTTTAAGTAACTCGTTGCATTTTGAGGTAGTTTACTCATTTTCATGTCACATTCTAATTTCCCTGGGATCGGTTTAGTACCTACTTACTATCTTCAACATGGTGTGCGAAATCAGTTATACTGTTTATTGCTGTCATCGCAAATCTTGAACGATCAGTCAATCGTTAAAATAATGCTTCCTGCTTTAGGGCCCGTTTCATATATTTGGTAACATTACAACCTATTCTTCTAGAATTTTCCTACCTTCGCCCTCGTTGTTTTAATATTATTATGATTACAATTATTACTATTATTATTATTATTATTATTGCTTTTTATTACTTGTTAGCATCGTCATGATTATTACCATCATAACTGTTACTATTGTTATCACTCTAGTCGGTAGCCACTTTATTCAAACTGTGCTGTTACAAGGCGGTATAATCGGCCTTCCACGTCTAACCTCCGAGAAGAAAAGAGGCAAGCAGAGGTCAGCTTGACGACTGTCGCTTAATTCCTTTTTGTATCAAAGGCATCGCACCCTGCTCACTAAGGCGCGCAGTCGTCCATCCATTCCAAAACCTCCTAAAGCCATTGTCTACATGTCATCTACATCCCTAGCTACCTTATTATTTAACACCCCACGGGCCTGACTGTGCGGATTGGGGAAGGACGAAGAAAAGAGAAGAGACAGATAAGGGGTCGGAGGGAGAGAATTAGATTTGTCTTTCTTGTCCACAGTCTTTTGCTGAAATAATCTCTGCAGCATTGCTCCCAGACTCAGTTCAATAAATACATTTTGACACTGTTAATATATTCGACGACTGTGTCGAACCACCTAGCAGCCAGGGTGCGGGCCTCTGTAATTCATGCACATACATTTGCAAACCAAGCAATTAGTTAATTTCACCCAACCACAGAACATGGTCTTTGTTTAAGGCTTACAGCTTCTATTACTTCAGCTTCAAGATGTGTAAATGTATGTAATACTTGTCAGTTTCATCTTTGTTAGTTTCAGTGTTACAATTTGAAACCTTTCGGATTTTTCTGGAATTCTTTGGTCACGCGTAAATAGCATTATTTTAAATACGTTGTTACATGATACTAGACGCCATTTTTGCAGTCTTTTAAAATCCTGTGTTATTTAGTTGACTTTAATTAGGGCTTGTCTCACGGTTTGTTTCTTCCGGTTGGTTTGACATTTGTCCTATTCGATATCTGATGCAATTTTTTTAAATGTTATAAAAACTTTGTATTGTTCAATTAAATCAGCCTATATATGAGTATTTGCTTCCGTAAGAGTGTATCATAATTTTCAAAATCAGGATATTTTAATGAATCCTACAATGTGGGAATAAAGTAAATATTTGAATACTATATTGGGCTTTATTAAATGGCGTGACTTATATCTCTTCTGAAAAAAAACATTTTTCTCCTTCTAAGGATCTTCCGCTGGCTTTGTTGTTTATTTTCAAGTACTTTGTGTGTACTTGTGTGCGTAATACTCTTGCACAAGTGTTACTTACCCCACCATTGTGAACTGCAGAACAGAGCAACTCTTATTTGTTGGGGCAGCCATTTCCGAAAGTAGTAGCATCTAGCGGCACCTTGCGCAACAACTGTGACCCGGGTCATTTGAAGCAAATCTTTTCCAATTCCATCGACTGATGTAGCTGTGAAATTCTAAGTATCCCACATTTGTTTTCTGCGTAGATCCTAATGTAGAAAGTCCTTTGCGCTCATCCGGTATGTAGAATATCTCTGTTTGCGTGGCACTACACACCACGCTGTGTATTTTTGCATCGTTTTAATTTACACTTTATGTTTATGATTGCAATGTTACGTCCATGGAACATTTTAGGAATATTATTTTAGTAAAGATGTTCTTTCATAATAGAATACACTGTTAAGGTGTATAAATTTGGTGTGTGGTTATGACTATAATTTAAACGTTTTATCTTTAAAACGAATAAATATCTCTGAACGTAGTACGCGCTATTACCGAAGCCCGCCCTTGAGTTTTATCGTCCGCCAGTTCAATTTCTTCATCACAAATTGTTTTCTAATATGAATAACCTATTCATGCAAATCCTTCTCCTCCTACAAGTAATCATCTTCCAAGACGTTACTCTACTAAATTTCTACACTAATGTCCTTCCTTCTGCTATCCAAGTGCAAATTCAGTCCATTCTACCTCCTTAGTTTGACTACGATAACTTAACAAGTGTTCTTTGTAACTTAAAA
This sequence comes from Reticulitermes speratus, assembly GCA_021186555.1. Classification (NCBI taxonomy): domain Eukaryota; kingdom Metazoa; phylum Arthropoda; class Insecta; order Blattodea; family Rhinotermitidae; genus Reticulitermes; species Reticulitermes speratus. The sequence continues at coordinate 17,621,057 of JAJKFL010000001.1, forward strand.
GTCTCTGTCCTCTTTCCTCCATTACTCAATTTACATTTGAGCGTGAAAAGTGCTTAGTATTCTGTCTTCAAATATTAATTTTATAATTTCATCTCACACTATGGGTTCACTTTTCATGCTAAACATTGAAACTAAGAAATTATTCCCTTTGGAAGACACAGTTTGAATAAGTAATACGGAGGAGAAGGAGGACAATGATGAGAAGATGGAGGAAGTGGAGTAGAAGAGAAGTAGAAAAGGAGCTTTGGCTGAACTTACTCTTGTTAAAATCCCATTTGAAAAGATTTCTGTCATAAATAGGTAAGCATTTATACTTTGAAACTCTTTAAATAATTGGCCATTTATTGTTGAACATGTATGAAATTCAGAATTACGAAGAATGTCCTAAGAAAAACAAAATGGGAATTACATAACGAGAAGCTTCATGCTTTGCATTAGCCACTATTATTCATGACAACTTCGAAGGAGCTGATCTTCAGCTGCAGGGTCTGTTCTGATTAGTAATATGAGTTTACGTGAAACCGCATTACATGAAATGTGAAATATTGTTAAGCTAACAACGTCGCAAAAGGCAGGCCGCCAATCAAAAATAAAATTTTACACTTCCAGATAAGGTTATGTCAAGATTGGATTATTAAAATAAAATTACATTTATGCATAATACAGAAAACGAATACTTAGATTTGTTATATTCGCCTTGGAAATTACAGAGCAATCCAGAAATGATAAAGGAAGGGACAGATTTTACAGCGGGGTTTATACATGTTATAAGCGGAAGAATATAATGAAAAAGAAGTGAAGGCAGGCAAATAAGAGAATGGTGAGATCGAGAAGTAATTTTTTTCGTTTACCTACACGCCTCACACGTAATGGTAAAAACGTGTAGGTTCATTTATCCCCGCCTCTAAGCATATAACATAAAGGCATTCAGAGAACGACGTTACGAATCAGCCAACATCCTCAGTCTGAAGTTTAAGGAAGTGAAATCATCATCGTATTCAGGATCGTTTACTGTACATAAACTGGTAAGGATAAGCATTAGCTGGATGCTGTGTGAGACACACACACACATGCTCTCACTGGATTAGTTAAGAAAGGCAATTCATATTGCCCCTTTCAGAAACCAAAAAACAGAGGCGTTGTCTGTGGTGGTAATTACTAATTAGAAGTATGAGGAATACACGGATGCTGGGTATTCGTGTTTGTAAAGAACTCACAGTTGATATATATAAAAAAATATAATTATAATATATATATATAGATTAGCCGATAGACTGATCTCAGTGATAACAGATTCTATATGCACAGACTCAATCACAAAATGTGTGGGGGACATAAACTGACACAGTTTAGATGGAATTTGTGTGTATTTTGTAAAATAACGTGAAAGCTGCATTATACGAGTACTTACAGGATAATATGTATTAAGAGTTTCCTTCTTTCCATGGAACATTTCACAAGACCCAAAAGTGGTGTGTGGAACACAGTTTGGAGGACACTCACTTTCTCATTTATATAGTTTAGGGGCATGAAACTGAGCGAAAGTGGTTGGTCGTAATTATCACGTCTGCAGCTAGATGGTGTGGTCAGGGAACATGGGCAGCAAGGGATGTGAGTTTGCGGGCATAAGGAGAAGCTACAAAGGGAAGGAGTGTAGTGACCTGCAGAGGACGAGGATTAAGCAGCTGGTGACCACAATGAAATGGAACGGAAAATGACGGAGGAATAAAAGAGATAACCTAGAAAATTAATATAACAAGGAAGTAGAAGAGGAAGGAAAAAAGAGTTGTGTGAAATATACGAAAATAAACATATAAATAAGAAAGCAAGAATGAAAAAACGCAGAAAGGAAAATGTCAAAAAGAAATTAGATTAGGAGGAAAAATGCAGAGAGATGGTGAAGAAGGGATGCATCTTGTTCATTACAGAGAACAGTGTAGGGCAATTACACACACGGTAATAAGAGTCAAGGAGGGACAATGAGAAAAATGATATAAACTTGTTACAAATGAAAATGTGCGAAGATCTTTGGAAACAAGTATTCATTGAAAGAAGGAAGGAAAAACTGTTGTTGCTTAAAGTGAAAACACGTAGCGTAATAAGAAAGCAAAGCTAAAAGCAGACAGGAGAAATCTTAGGAAGAGACGTGATAAGATAAGTTGTGACGAATGTAGTTTCCTGAATAATTTAGGCAGAAAAATGGCAATAAATAAAATTATAGGAGAAAGATTGCTTTGAATTAATGTGAAAAAATAAACGTGAAAAATTATAATGAAGAAATATAATACCGAAAATAGAGGAAATGTTAAGTCCAACAACCTCTTTATTGCATAGAGATCTAAAAGACGAGTGGAGGTAAGAGGCAGGGAAGAAATAGCAAAACGAAGGAAAACAACTATTGTAATAAAATTCGAAAGAATGAATCGAGAAAATCAAAGAAATAATTAATCCCATAAAGAAAAAAGCTACAAAATTAAACAAAACCCAATAAAGTAAACAAAGAGAAAAAAATAGAAAATAAAAAAGTGACAAAGAAATCAAGAAACAATCGACAGATGAGAAACTGTTTACAAGAAAGACTTCTAAATCTGGTGAAATAAGTACTTGTCTGCATTCACACAGATTACAGGAATTATTCGCCGGCGCTAGTGATCCAAAGTCGTGGATTAAATTCAAATGACCCGAAGGGGACCCATGTGTCTATATGACAGGGTAATTACATTGCCTTGGAAGTAAGCAGATTTTACAGGAATTAGCAGCCTGCCCTTGAAACCCTGCAGAAATTTGGCCGTTAAGTTGAGAGAAATGCGGATTTTAAACTTTCACAACACAATTCATAAGCAACTCTGCTGGTCATGAATATTCACCACCACAGTCGGTATTTTGTATTTAGGGTAGCTTAAAGCGACAACTGCAAAGGCTTTTTACGACATAAATCCACCTTCAAAAGCCAGAAATAACAAGACATAAGTACTAGTGTCGAAATTTAAAGTGAAATAGAGGCATGATGAAGGAGGACAGGCATAATTTCATGTAATTCTTTTAATTACTTTAAAAACTCGCTCCATAATTACATCCTGCACACGTTTCTGTCTAGACGTGCCTCTGTTGAACACTGAGCAACGAAGCTGATTTTCAAGACAATCTGTAGGAACGTTATGTTACTGACTGTCACTCCAAATTCGACCATTTAAATTCATAGCTAACAGTTTTAATATGGAGGCCATGCGAAAGTTTGTAGTAGGAAACCACTGCCGTCAAAATATCGTCATTAAAATTTTTTAATTATAGGCCTAGTAATTTAAATGTGGACTATAACATGTCTGTCTTGGAGAATAAGGTGTAGATCTTTGGGATTAAACTTGTTTCAGATGCGACCCCCCCCCTCGTTTTTGTGTGAGTCTTCTGCTTCTTTTACAGTAGCATACTTCTTGAGCAGCTTAGTAGAAAACCTCTGTATAAATTACTTCTAAAAGCAATATATGAGGTAAGCCTATTCTGTATGTTAGGACACCCTTAACTGTCATGAAATTATACAAGTATTCTAATCTGTGGGACACGTTGGTAATTTCGTTGGTAGCTTGAAGGCTGTACCGTGAAATAGGGAAAGTCACAAAATGTACAAATGTTTTTGTTTCAATACAAATTTCCGACGTACACTAATTCACCAATATAAATTTAAGTCAATTTTCCCATATAGATCTGTTTTTATTTTCACCTCTTTACTCGACTTCTTGTGGCTGAAAACTGCGATTTCTTTTCTAGAGCATCTAATCTCAATATAGGTCTCCTGACGTCATTATCATGGTAGAACCATGCAGGAGGCCATATTTATTCCATTTTAGAAGCCCTCCAAGTCTTTTAGGAACACAGCACTCTGCGCTACATGTCTGCTTTCCTGCAAATTTGATAGCCTAAGTGACACAACCACAAAGCATTTTTTTTAAAAAGTACTTTATACACGAATGACTTTATGTTAAATTTTCCCTACAGCTAAATACAGGTTCACTAATTAATGCAATCATATGAGTCGAGCAATATAAATTCAGTTTAACAGTAATAATATTCAGGCCAAACATAGTTTTCATAAGCCTGCTATAAAACTGTTGGACATTAATGTGCAGAAAAGCAGGTTATTTTCATGTTTATTTATTTATTCATTTATCTCTGTCATTAGTCCAGCAATTACATCGTTCAGTGACAGAATGATTAGTGAATAATGACTTGCAAAAGATGTGGTAGGAAGCAGCCATAACACAATTTATAATATTATAACCGCATTATTCATGGACGTACTGAGGAAAACCGTGAATAGCATGTCATAAATGCCGACCCACTTTTGGAGACTTTCAACCAGGACCCTCTAAATACGAGTCATAAATCGGTTTAAGGAGCTTTCTACTTTTCCGCGACGTCCGGTACTACGCCTACAGCAAATGGTGCGGTATTAAGTGGGTCCCTTTCACCACAGTACGACACTTCTTCAGGCTGCAGATATTGAGGGCAGCTGCGAATATATTGCGTATGCAGTCGCTGATGGAACAGAATAATTTATCCTCTATCTTCGCGTTTTTTTTCTAGGCTAACAATCCTTCACTGGTACAAAACATAGTAGAGGGTCTCAAATTTGAACGGATTCTTTTGAAAGATTTGAGCACTGAAAGTAGGTAAACTGGATTAAACTGGCTTATGATGGACTCCAATGGCGCATTTATGTAAAAACGGGTAAAGAACCATCAGGTACCATAAAATACGGTATCCAAATGCGTGCTAGTAGTGTTTAAAGAAATCTGTTCAATAGAGCTGCTCTTAAGATATTAGGCGGTAGAGGTAGACTTCGTTCCGAGTTGCGATGCAGTTCGTAATAGTGTCAGTTGTGACTCACAAAATGACACAGTCTTTTTACTAGCCGGTAACCTGGGAACTCTGTGTAATGAGCGCTTTATTACGTGTGAATCCAGGACACATTTGCTGTCATCGTTCAATTCCGCGCCAGCCTTACTTCACGAAGTATTTAATAAAAGTGCGTGCAGATTTTAACTCATTAAATTACCACTGCATAAAGTTTGGAATCGTCATCCCGTTGTGCGTATATATAATCACTACCTCAATCTTTACAGAATACACACTACCTTCATACTCCTTTTATTATCCTACGACATGTTTCGGCCACGTATGCTGGCCATCATCAGGCAGAAACTCACAAAATCATAAAAGAAAATTACACGTTGAGGTGGGTCCTTAGGATCTCTTAATATCTGTCCAGTCACTTTAACCTGCAGCAGCATTACGAACCCGAGCTACATCAATATTTATGATTCAAACTGCTCTGTCCGTGAAGAGTCTCGAACACTTCCGACAATGTTCCGTTACCTCAGCCATTTCTAAGAACACTCTAAAGATCTCGCGTCCCGTTGGTCAGCTTTTTATCCATTCATTCTCGATTTATTTAACGGCGCTTTTTTCAAAACGTACATCATGAAGCGTCGAATAACAGGGCGATTAATGAAAACTGAATTTCAGAGAGTAAGGACCGAAGTGTTGTTTGCCAAATTTGCAGTACTAACCTAGAATTTATTTGCATATAATGAGGAAAACCGTGAAACGTCTGGATAGCCTGTTTCTGGGCATAAGACTGGAACAGCCAAAGTTTCATGCCTGACTATGGTATTTTCCAAGTAAATTCCAAGGTAAAATAGGTCTAAAATATGAACTTGATTTCAACGGTTTCGTAAAATTTCGCACAGCTACTGCTTTAAAATAATAACAAGCTAAAGGCAACCGAATAAATCTGAATATTCCATAAAGAATTTTAACAGAAGAGCGACCTTGTATTTGAGGGTATTCTGACAAAGTAGGGACACCTTCACTGGAACTTGGATTCAGTGTCTAAGATAAGTCACTTTTTCAGCCAATAATTCATGAACTACGAAAACATGAAAAGCTTTCATTTACTGAAATACAATTTTGTTAGTTGAGACATAACCTATGTGTTATTTGAAGCGCACATAAAACTCAGTAAACGTGTAAACTGGTAGAAAAATAACGTCTTACGGTTAGCGAAATCTGGACTCACGGCTTCAAATCCAGCCCTGTTTACAGACGTTTGTTGCGATTTTCATCACCTTCGCATTGTTACAGTCCTCTAATCGTAACACACTGAAACCCCCTTTACATACGCGACACCTTGAGTTGTTATTTCAACTCTTGAACGCGTAACATCCGGTAAGTTTAGCAAATATATAAAACAATGCATCTCAATCTTTGCTGTCTTTACACCTCATAAGAGCCTAACAACCGCATTCCAAGAAGTACTCGTGTCTAAAGGTTTCGAAATATAATTTGAATTTGACCCTTTAAATAGCTGTAATGCACTGATAAATTTAAAAAACTGCTTTTTCGATGTATGGTCGCTTTGAGATCTGAGATCTACCGTTTCATTCTTCGTTTTCTTATTTGTGTTAAGTGACAATTCCTCTCTTCTAATATCCTTTATTATCGTCTCGTCTTTTCTTCCCCCTTTATTGTGTCTGAGGAAACTATATGCTAGCCCAGTATTTCGGTAGTTGGACACTTCCAATGAAAAGTACAATGATCAGAATTATTTTGAATTGCATTTCCATTTTCGTCATAATTTATTGTTTCCCCGCTACTACTGTCATTCAAAGAGTAATCATTTCAAACACTCTTTCAACGGCGTCTCTAGGGCCAAGAATGCTTTTACAGTAATTGGTAATACACAAGCATTCTATACTACGGAAATTAAATAAGTTGAAGAATATATCACGGAAAATATACATCACCGGCATAATACCCATTGAGAAATAAACAGAGAGCATCTTCAATTGTTACATGAACAAGGCTATAATATCGCTACCACTCACAGATTAAACGAGTTTAATTATGGTCCTAATGTGAAGTGTAAGAATAGGCCCTTTAGAAGAACTACACTTTAAAAAGTCGTCTGTGCTTCGTACTGTATTATTTTAACGCTTAACGCGAGGTCCGTTTCCTCTGTCATGCAAACATGCAAACAATGCAAGAAACATTCATAAGCAAACTGGCTTTACTATACCGAATGTTCCGCTATGTTGGTTATATTTCATGAGCGTGTTCTAGAGATTATTTGAGCAAAAGTGTCTTATTATCCGATAGAACAACTCGACAGCTTTACCGAGTTCATTTCGAATGTACTGTGCCAACAAATAGGGAATCAATTTTCAATTAACTTGCATTAATATAAACTTAAACATTTCCATCCAAATCATATTCTCTAAAAGGCCACGTTCTGATAGCACTGATGCTACCAGTGTCGATCCAACATACTTGCTCGCTGAATGTGTTCCGTTTCCTTTATTCCGCAAGCAATTACGAGTTGCTGCCTCGTTTCCGGATAATTCTATGGTACATTCTAGAATTCTTGTAACAGAAATCAAACCAATTTAAGATGTGCAAACCGGCTGGCGATGCCACATCTTTACGTCTTTCTGTCCACTTTCTTGATAATTTTTTTACGTAATCCATAATCTCTCTGAGAAAATATGTACACTCTCTTTCAAATTGCACCCACATTCGTGTTCCTGTTGCAAGCAACATATCCCCTACAACAAGGCATTAGCTGATTTCCTAGAAACTTCCTTTTGTAAGCAGCTGTTATATTTATCCAAATTGCCGCCCTAACGTCAACTCCATTTTTAAAGCAAATTACTGACCAGTGCCGTCGTCGACGTAACAGAAAAACCGGTGTTCAAATAGTCTGCATTTGTCACATATTGGAGGAAAAACTGGAATGCAATGCAGAAGTACATCCAGTAACTTGATACTAGATGAAAATGAATGGTCACTTTCACGCCTAGGCCGCTTTACCCCTGAGGTGAGAATATTCCTGAAACCATTGTGTAGGATGAATTTTTGGGTCCTAGGGCTGGCTCGGTCGTTTTGGAGAAAAATATAACCTTTCTTCCTTGTCGGAAATCGAAACACACCTCCTCCGTTGCCCAGTCCCTAGTCTATTCACTAATCCGACTACGTTATCCCAGCTCAGCTCTCATTCCAATATAGGCCTTCAAAAATTGTTAGGTTATCTAAGTTCTGCGAAAAAGATTTTGGAATAATTCCTTTGAAGAATTAGTTTAAAATTATATATATAATTTCATTTTTCTCTCAAAGTAAACACACTCCAAATCCCTTACATAAACCAATCGGTTAATGCTTTTCAGGAAAATAATCTTTTATCTTCCTTTCTCTAGTCGTTTATCATGTGAGTGCGTGACCCACTGACGCTATATGCAATCCTGACCATAGCTAACATTTAAATTAACTCTGCAGACAAAGTGCAGTGACGCAGTGTTAAATGTACATTTACAGCATAATAGCCACTTTTTTCGTATTAAAGCCAAAAATATGTTGCTTAAAACTTTATGATACATTATGCCATTCAGACGCTGAATTAAAATATTTCTTGGTGCGCGAATTTGCAGAGCACTTTTTCTAGTGCATAATTTATCACGTGTTGGGCAGTTGTGTATACCATTAATATATTAAATCAGTGTAAACATAGTTTGTTAACGTGTTGTTGAATTACAGACAATGTTCTTATGGAATTCATAAACACAAAAATGTCCATTTTGTCGTGTCTCTGAGCACGACTAATGTCACGGGATATCCCAGCGGTTGCAAGTGTTATATGCGATAAAGCTGCCCTACTCAAGAATACAACAGTCAAGACGTCCTGTGCGTTCTTGAGCTACCTTCGCACTGAATTTCACAAACAGGTCTCAACTGATCCTTACTTAGCGCCATTAAACCAAAAGGTAAAAAGAGTTTATGCAAGGCCATTCTACAAAAATTTTCCTCAAAAGGCTACATACATATCCAATGTCTGTCAATACGTATTATTTCCCTGCCCCGAAGTGAATAGATCTCTATCGTTTCCGCCACGCAATCTCCCACGTCCCCTGTATTGTTACTGCTGGCTGCAAGAAATTAAAAATTACGGCATTGAAGTCAATTGGTTCAAACGCTGAAATGGCGACAGACACAAGCAGCATAGTGACCTCATATGCTTCATTTTATCTTTTTCAGATGTAAAAGTGGTCTAAGTACTGATTTCTTCTATGACGCCGACCCTCCACGTAACAAAATGTTATCTCTCACTATTCCCAGCAGCCTTCTTTCCCCACCTCTCTGTCCACCCACTCTCAGTTTTCAGAGCAAGCGGTGAAAGCTTTAAAATCTTAGAACCTACCATTGCTAACAGGCATAAATAATTCCACACACTCTCAACACATCTGTTTCAAAATTCTGTAATGCATTCGGTCGTTCTGGGGCGAATTACACCTGAAATTAACTTCCTAGTAAAATGGGGAGTAATTCCATCAGACTGCCGCCAACCCATTACTGTAATGGAGAAACAATTTTCTGAGACGCTTCAATGCAATAATCCGTGTGTAATTTTGTTATGCATTCAAGTGAGTTAAAGGGAGTCGCGGCATATTTTATTTTCTCTTTAATGAATTACAAAGGAATGGAGTGGATTTTAGAGGGCGCCCGATAGACTAGGTTGTAACATGTTTGTGCTGATAAGTTTCACTTTAAAAAGAGCAGCATGTATGAAACAAATGCATGCACAAGCGCCAAGTGCAAGCCTCGAATGATGTAACCCGAATTCTCAAAACAAAGCCTTAATAATGTACAAGATATACACAAATGAATTATAAAGCTCTCTTTCAGTTTGTTGCAACTGAATATGAGGCTTCAATAAAAGCTGCCAGCATCACAATCAGTAGAATCAATAGAAGACTTCTTGAAAACGCAACTGGTGTTAAATATTCGATATTTAATTATGCTAATTTTTTTTAAATCTGTTTTATCCCGACATCGTCATAGAATAGAATTGCCCGTGGGAGAAAAATTATTACAGTTGAAATCACTGACGCATATAAAGCATTGCTGTCACTTAAGAGATAGACAAAACGCGTCTTAAACGTTAGCAGGTTCATTAAAATAGGTCGTCTTTTTGACCCGTTTATTTAACCCATTCACTTCGTACGCTTCATCTCGTCACTGTGTCTGTTATCCAAAAATTACGGGTTGTTTTACGTTAAATTCGGTATTATCAACATTTAATTTGCATAATTGTACATATTTCTATGCAAATGATTGTTGCATCTAAATTTGTAAAGTAACAAAGTAAAAAATACGTTTTAAAAAGTACTCAAAATGTAAACAATATTCTTTTTTGGGTCAAGGTATTTCAAGAAGTTTCAGGATAGTTGTAGGTTGCTTTAAAGAAAGAATTTCTAAAAGAAGTCAAATGGCAGCCCTCCACATTTCGACCCACCTCAAAAGCCGTGTACAAATGTAAACAAAACAATAGCTACTCTACACCAAGAAAGTGACAAGTTTGCAGGGAATTACGGACCATAACACCCTTACATTCAATAGCGCTATACAACTTGGACATGCATGACTTTAAAACATAAAATGAGAGGGTATAAGCCCTCATATTTTCAATAGCGCTATACAACTTTAACAGGCATGACTTTAAAAGTAAAATTAACTTATATAATGCTTGTGTTACTAACTTTATTTGTAAGAAATTTTCCTCCTTTCGAAATTAATATTGTTATTTGCAAGTGTCATGAAAGCATCAGAAAAAGAATGGAAAGGTGAGAGAATGAATTACAGTCCAATTAGAAACATGTTTTCGGCTTGTATGCAGGAGATCTCTGGAACGTCGAAACAAATGCCCGAAACATCACAGGTTTTACGCAGGAAAGTGCAGTACACCCAGCCTTTGTTTTACGTCCTTTTTACTCGTTTTTAAAGCCCTTCCTGAATTTACACATTTTACTTTCCGCTCTCTCATTTTCGGTTTAACGCCTTTTGGCTGCTTTCTATTACGCTAACATCTTAGTTGTGTTGGTAATAACGTTTCAGATTTCCGCAATTTTTAAATTTAACCCCAATTTTTCAGGAACGCGATACAGCGTAAAGAAAGGGATTTGGTGTATATCTGACTACTGTCATTATTTTGTAAAATACATATAAAATTAAACGTTTACTTATAATTTCGGTTTTAGGTGCTTTCCCGTCGCAGTTGCGAAAAAACACCGCTAGCCTCTTAATTTCAATCCTTCCGTAAGGAACAGCGCGACTTCCACTGGGCGGATTTTCGTGAAATTTTTTGTTTTGTATTCTTAAGGATATTTTTTGGCATATTCCGATTTTTGTTAAAAATGAATAAAAATAACTGACACTTAACTTGAAGACCTCTTAATATTTATAATTTCTCGCCGTGAGTGATGTTTCAACTGACGCAGACTCTGATCTGAGTAAAATACGAGCCGAGGAAAAGTTGATGATGTAAACTTTACAAATTAGAAGATGGAAATTTACCGTCTCCGAGACATCGAATAAATTTGTCTGTAAATCTGTTGCTAAGACGCACAGTAAATTAATAACGTATATTGCGTACAAAGTGGAAAGACGCATTTCAGTTCTCGCATCATCACTGACTTTTTAAAATAGTCACGAATCCTAAATCTAAGGAAAACGAAACAGCGAAGGCGCCGGAAGCTTTACGATCTGCCGACATTACCTAATTTGTTAATAATCTTATTTTATGTAATTTGTAGACAATTTAATTTAGTACTGAATTTCTTTTAATAAAGAAAGTTACACGAAAGCAGTATTGTAGCAATATTCTGTGGCCGTTTCAACTTTAGTGTATCAAGTTCGGAACAATAATAAGAACTAGGAAACAAAACTACGTTTTACTCCCACTACTTCCTGGGCTCCTGAAGGCATGACGTTTTCCTCTGAAAAGCAGGATCCTCGACATGTAACAAAGGCCACAAGAAAGGTTGATCCAAAGAGCGGAAAGTATTGTGCGCATGTCGTAAACTCGCCGAGAAGAGTTCTTGCATTTTTCATGAATGAAATAAAAGCTTGTCAAGGCTTGATGGACGTGTTTTGTAAATCGCAACACAGTACGATGCCTGCCTACACGGCTCAGCCTGGTAATGTCAGAACCGTGACGTCTGTCTCTCGATCCACAGCCCTCGTTTTGTTTTTCCACGTCGCCTCTTCAAGCTGGCATTTAAGTGCCAGATAACGCAGTATTTCACAGTGTGCTTTCCTGATTCCTGACACGTATTTGGCCAAAGGTGCATTGCCAACCACTTGTTTACCTCCGTAAATTTGTTTTTCCTAGTTTCCTAACCGTAATTGCATTCCGACATTGAAAGTTTAGAATAAAGCTACTAAATTTAGTGTCAAACCTTATTTTATGACACGACACTCGCAAGTCGCTAAGAAAAATGTGCCTGCTCGACAGTTTCTCTTAATATTACATAAAAGACCCCATGCAGCCCCTTGCAGAAAATTTTCTGTTTCGTAGTGAAGTGACAGTGGAACCATCTACGTAGAACAATTCAAACTAAATGTAAAACTTACACCTAATATCACTAAGAAATTTACAGTACCTTGCCACGAAATAAATGTTGTCGCCAAAGTAAATAGCCCTAATTTTTAAATTATGTGAACACACACAATAAAAGAATGAGTGCAATAAATCCATAATTATATAACTGGAGCAAAGCTTCTGGGAAGATATAACCACGCTCACCTTACAGTAATTTTTTAGTAAGCTGCCAACCTTATCAACTTAATGCAATTTAATCTACTGTATTTTGACAACATTAATTGATACACAAAATCTATTGCAAATTATCAGTGTGGATTCCGAAAGGCAGTGCATGAACTGGAAAATATCTGTGTCACTAGGTATGAAAAACATGTTGGAATTAATAATGGTCTCTAAGCTAATAAATCACGTGTACAGTATCAGGTCGATATTCCTTTATCGAATCGCTGTTATAAGAAGTCACGTTAAGAAAGAACAGTTGTAACAATATAGTTGCATATTATAAAGAATAATGACAAGAACTGAAAAGGCGTACTCCATATTTAAGTACATCAAATTTTTACTGGCATTGTTTGCATTTGATGAGGCGTGTTTGCGATATCCTTATAAAATTGATGAAAGATTTATGACACAGGTGGAAAATGTATTTCTGCCCTTAAGTTGAGTGAAATTTATTGTGGATCAATATGGCTGAAAAGTAGAAATTATTGCTAGTTCTAGTAATACTCTCCCTTATTCAACGCAAAAATAATGTGTCCAAAATTTTAGGCCCTCATTCTAATTCACAGACATAGAAACGAAAGCAGACGTTTCTATACGACATTCGACAAATTCTTGCAAGGATTTTTATTACAAAATTCTACCAAAATTTTTCCTCGGATTAAGGGATGACTCGGTAAAATAATTCTGTCCTTAAATTTCCTCAAAAGCCCTGAGATTTAAGATTAATTTAGTTGGACCTAGTATATATAACTTTCACTTCAGGTTATAGCTTTTGTTTAAAATATTCGTGAGTCTGACATGTATATAGAAGGGGCAATTTACCTCTATAATCATACAAGGAAAACAGGCCTGTAGGTCTTCATTCGAAGTCTCCTTTATTTTTATTCGATTTTAAATGAATCTGGAATTTTCTAACAAGTCAAAATGGACGTCCCCGTAATCAATTCTATAAACACCTACCCAACGGTATACGCTGTGGTACTAAGTCACAAATAGACGAACAGACATGTGTGTAATATATGTACTAGAAAGTACTTCATGGAAAATGTAACCAGTCGGTATCAGAAGTACTATAAAAGAAATAAAAAACATTGTAGCTTTTATTCAAGACTGTGAGTGGTGAGAAAATGTTTTCTTACATGAAGTGTTTAGAGCCAGGCTAAGAGTTCTGACGCAAACTTTCCCGGCGAAACCTAAGGTAATAAACCTAGTGTGATTACAGGGCAACAGCTGTCGAACAGCGTGTCATTTACAGAAGCATCCACTTCATGTAAGCGTTCCCTGTACCCATTTCCTAGTAGTGTAGCCAAGTCGTCTAAAGACGAAATGTGCTTTTACTGCAGTCTAATACCCAGTTAGCGTTCATCCATAATTTTCACAATATCTAACACCAAACGTCGCTGTCCGGTGGACAGAATTTCTGCCTCTTATTTTAAGAGTGTTGAGGTTGACATTTATGCGTAGATACCCCTGAGTGAGGGTTTTCGTGGACTTCCCTTAGTTCTCCGAGCAAAGCTGTGAATTGTGTCAAAATTAGGCGACGAAGAGTCCTTCTAACATCATTCCTAATTGATTATTCACCAGTCGTCCAACTATCGTTTGTTGCTTTATTTGAGCTACAGAGTGCGTCGTTAGACACAGTATAAATAAATAAATTTTCGTTCCCGTTTACACTGACGTAAAGGATGAATAACCGATTTCCTATATGCATAAACTTGTTAATCCACGACAGCACTTCGAGTAAGATTGTTATATTAGAAAAGCTCTTGCTATGTTCTTTCGAATCGTCGATTCATTTCTGAATTACATCATCTCGTTCTGAAAGGAAGATTTTCTGAAGACAGTGCTTCTTCTTTTATAGGCAGTAATATGTGTGAGTGAAGGCAAAGATTTGACTCCAAGCGATGAAATGAATATTTATGACGTCAAGGACACTGGATGCGTTGCGAGATTTACGACTGGAACAAATATGCAAGATGTACCATGTGCGGCTGCCAATGTTTCAGCGGGGAGGCAGGCACTACACACATCAGTCCTTACCAAAGTTTGCAAAGTAGCATTCAGTGCCCCTGTTGCGTGTAGAGTCTCACACTGTCACTGGCGTTTATCGGGATTTTACGCTATTTACCCACGACAGTGTGTACGTACAAATATGTTCATGACCGTTTCTTTAAAAGTCCTATTCTTTCTAACCATTTTATAATCTTCCTGCACTTTCCTATCATAGGCAGCCATCGACTAAGCTCACAGCCTTCTATTTAAAATATCCTGGTCATTACTTGCCCAAGTAATTTTTAAGATTAGCAATTCACTTCCTATCATCGACCATGGCCAATTTCTCCCACATCCAGCCCTTTGCAGTCCTATTGATTTTTCTATAAACCCCATAGCCTACATGTTTGTAGCATAAATATCTTGACTAAAAATCAAATAATTAAATGCATAATAAATGGCGCAGTTCCTGTAAGGCTTAAAACTTTCACGGCGGAAGAGATAACGTCTTCCCAGGCGTTCAGGAATGCAATGTGTAGGAGAAGTCCGAAGTTCAAGGGATTGTCTTTCTCTCCACCAACCACTGAGCCGGATTAATGTGGCTGATCGCCTGAGAGAGTATTAAATACTGTACTCCGTCCCTTCAGACAGCTACGGATGTCTATAGATTACACAGGGGTTTATTGATTTCTGTGGAACTTTGTATGAAAAATGTGCCTTCGGTAGCCTTATTACGTTTTAACAAACATGTTTAGTTGTTTGTCATAGGCTTATACAACACAATACAATACAATACAATACAATACAATACAACACCGACATTTCGATCATGAAAACTTTGAAGTTAGAAAGATCAACAGCATGTTTTCGTGCATAGTGACACAGAATGTTCAGGCGTGACATCACATCTTATTATTCCCACAAATTTGCGAAAAAAGGGTTTATACTGTGAAGTAAAAAAGTCTTATTTTACTAATAAGCTGTCTCTAACTCGCTTTCTTCAGTACACAGTTTTTTTCATGGATCGACAGCTCCTAATGGGCCACGGCCTCCTCATTGTCGAAGCTTCACGATCACACTCAGTTACACACACCACACTCGGTAGCACTCCTCTAGACAAGTGATCGGCCCGACGCAGAGTCCTCTACCTGACAACACACAACACTCTCAAAAGACAGATATCCATGCCCTCGGCGGGATTCGAACTCGCAATCCCAGCAAGCGAGCTGCCGCAGACCAACACAGTATATAGTTTACTCTACGTAATTAATTTAATGAATAAGTTTGCTCTAATTTACGTCCCGAAATTAGTAATCCTGACCGACAGAATTGAGATCCCATATTATATTAAGAAAATACTCTAGTCGGGGACTTCGTGGTGGGCCGGGTAGCGTAGTCGGTATCGCGAATCGCTACGGGCTGGACGGTCCGGGGATCGAATCCCGGTGGGAGCGAGATTTTTCGAAGCCTTCCAGACAGGCCCTGGGGCCCACCCAGCCTCCTATATAATGGGTACCGGGTCTCTTTCCCGGGGGTAAAGCGGCCGGGGCGTGGAGTTGACCACTCACCCTCATCTAGTGCCAGGGTTAAAGAAAGAGTAGAGCTATACCTCTACTCCCCCTGTGGGCCTTCGTGGCCTGTTCTAGGGAGACTTAACCTTTACCTGAGACTTCGTGTAATTGTTCGAAAACTTTCTCCATTACAAATTCTAAATATCTAATACTGATTAGAGCACTCTCTCTTTATTCTGACATAAAAACCATAAATTTATTCTGCAGGCAAAATATAAACTTTTAATATTAAAGTAAGTTGTATGTACACGTAACGCTCTGCGTGCAAGGTTAATAAACCATATTTTTTACTTACAACAATGTTACTATATAGTGAGTAAGCCGAGGACGTCTACCGTGTTACCAAACCACGTTTCACTTCAACATGATCTCACAGATATTACGGGTGCACGAACTTGTCTTTTCACATTGCACTGAACCCTCGTGCTACTGACAGTCCCAAAAATTTTGTATTTTGAGTCAAAACACGTGAATGTTACGTTATAATAAAATTGTCAAGAAAAGAAAGCTCGAAAGCATGTCAGCTGAAAGAGGAGATAAAAACAAACTCTGCAACTCTGCAGAACAAAATTCTACAAAACCGAATCAACTTGGTGGATAGTTCGATATTCTACCTACAAAATTTACTGAAAACCTTATATCGTAGATTGGCCTCTGTTATTTTTCGACATTTCTGTCCAGAGCACTGTTTTATGTTGGATTCTTTCTCAGCGTGCTTTGATTTGAAGCTGAAAAATTCCAGTTTGTTTCCATTGTAAGCCTTATATTAATATCCCTATAAATAGAAGCAAAACAATAACAAACTGACAGACGAATCGGACTTTGAAAGTCATAGGAACTTATTCCATAACTGTAGCCACAATTGCAATGCAATCAATACACATGGAACTTTTATTTTGGCTGGTACCAATGTATTGGGTCAAGCTCACAGGCGGCAGAGAGTCGCCTCGTTAATATAGCGGAAAAACACATTCAGAAACTCATGACCCATGATAATTCATATCAGATATCTTTGGTTCCATTCTCATAAGGAGCGGAAGCTGTTTTTCGCCTTAACGGCGCAGCGACCCTTCCGGGCTTTTATCCAGTATGTGTCAGATGTTGATTTCCTGCCGACAAACCGTAGACAAAACCTGACCATTAATGTGTCTCTAGCAAACTCTAAACAGTTACGAAGTGTAGGTTTTAAATAGAGAGAAAATAGTCAGACGCTTTTGCTCACGTTTGCTAAATTATTTCAAATATCCTACAGCTTGCCAGAAAAGAAATATGTTTGGTCATGAAATGTATGTTTCCTTTTTCTTCATAAGACTTTTACGAAGAAGAGATTGGTTCAATAAATACATACCAAGTTACGTTCGATGTGCGTGCAGAGACGCATGCAGGTCTCCGTGTAAACTAAAAGTTTTGTTGCACGACTTTAACGAAAACTATAACAAGTCTAGAAAGTTAGTTTACCTCTCCAACACTAACTTTTATAAAAATGTGTTCAGCAATTTTCAAATTGTTAAACAGAGAAAGACAAAAAGGCATAGCGAATAAGATGAACGCATTCTCACGCCTTCTTGTCTTGCAGTTTAATATAGGAACTTACGGTCGCTATGGCCACATCAGGTTACTGCATACAATTTCTGACTAGAAGAACAAGTCCTTAAAAAACCCGAAACTATACTTACGTATGGGGCAAAGTACTCAAAAAGAAATGTGAACGTAATAAATGGGATGTATATTTACCATTAACTGGAAGCAAATGGTTGCGACATTAAATACAGAAACAAGTACAATAAAGCAGCGATTCGTCAGATGATGTAAAGTGGCTTGACTCTGTAGAAAGAATGGCTAAGGCAACTGAACCCCAGCGCATAAAATGCAGAATGCGGAGATGAAAGGAACGGGGGATGGAAAGGATGGGACTTGGATGAGTATTAGTTTGGCCTAAAGAGAGGAAAATTTATAAAAATTGGACAATCGGGTGAAGAATAAGAAGGAAGAAGGAAAGAAGAAAGAAAATGTAATTTATATTTATTCTTGCTTTATTTAAAGACCCACTTGACTGTCGATATTATAGAGGCTGTGCTTCAAATCGAACAAATATTAATGAATAATGCATTGTGCGAAAGGCAGAACGAATCGATGGTGGCCCAACCTGAGATACTGTTCGGCATTTTCCTGATGGAATTGAAGAAAGTCGCGCAAACATCAGTCATGATATTCGATCGCCGGGTTTAAATTTGATCCCGGTATATAAAGCAATACGACGGAATACAAAACAGTAAGAATCAATCCGAATCAATAATAAGAAATACGAAACAATACAAAGAAATACGAAGCTATTCATTCGACACGGAGTTCGTAAGGGCGCGAAGATAAAGATTATGACAAATCTCGGGCGGTAAGTAGGCCTTATCGGTTGTACTACAGTGCTTCCATGTACGAAGCACATACATCCTGATGCTTTACACCATTTTTACATATCTGTAGCAAGAGAGTATCTCCGCCTCCTTCCTCACCCTCCGCAATCCATGCCTTACAATTCGACGCTAAATAATATGTATCTGCAGTTGATACAGCGTTAATCAAGTTAAGAAACTTATAAATATTTTCTGGGTACAACAATTTAACACAGCTGAAGCACAGTCTAGACAGATCATGTCATTATGTCACAGGATATTTCCATCTGACGTCACTATATTAAGAATGTTTCAACCACTACTGCTTTTGCAACTAGAAAAATTCCAGAGCCAGTCATTTATAGTTTACATTTAAATAGGGGTCATTCGGTGCAATTTATCTGCCACGCTCTTTGGTTGGTTAGTTCTTATGCCATTCCTTCCAGGGAAGGTTCAGGAAAGTTTTGTGAAATTGGCTGTATTTCCCCGATCTGCCTTCAATACTTTGACATCACTTTATGACAAAACACCTTGTTATCTGACGCAAAATCGCAAAATAATCTACAAGCCTATCAACACTATTTACTACAAAATTCATTGAAGCGATGCTGTAAAGATGATAAGAAGTATACATGAAGTTAGCTCATAGCGCGTTAAAGGACAGAGATCACTAGAACTGTATTCGAAAGATATACTTTGGAATGGACCCTCTAATTAAGATTTCTGGTTTATCTCCTTTTCTCAGTCTTACTCAGAATCACTTTTCTATCTTATTTAGAGCCAAGTAATATCAGCACCTGAAGATCCTCTTTCAATAACCAATTAATTTATCTGCAAAAGAACTTTAAATTTGGTCAGATATATCCCTTCGGGTCCTTCCCAATCCAGCATCCCTTAATAGTCTTGCACTTGCACATGTGGAGGCTGGATAGCGCAGTCCATATAGTGACTAGGCTAAGACTGGACTTGCGAGGAATTATAATTCCTTTCGCGGCATATGCAAGAAGTTTTTCATTCTCCAAACGGTCCAGACCAGCTCTTGGGCGCTGAATGCCTCCTACCCAACGGGTACAGGGGCTCTTTTCTCGCAGGTAAAGCGACCGAGGCACAAAGCTAACACTCACCTAAGCTTAGTGTCAAATTTATAAATGTTTGTACTTATATCTCCACACACCTTTGACCTTTACATCTTGCATAGGTAAAGTTTTACCCTTTCTCCTTACGTATGCTCTTAAGTAGCAATTACAGCGTCCTTAAATAAACTACAAATTAACCAACTAGACTTGATTTCAGGTTTGCGACGCGATGTTGATGAGATTGCGTCTCTGGATATACGCGCGTCGTGTGGTATGTCACTTCGGAACAACGTATCGGTCCATCTGCGGGTCAAGGTCCGACTCTTGACCCGTCAAGATGGGACCGATACGTTGTTCCGAAACGTCGGTAAACAATTACCACACGACGCCGCGTAATATCCCAGAAGAGCGCAGATGTAATCAACTAGAATTCAGCAGCCACTGAACTTTGTGCTGACGCTTCTAGAGTAATAGGGATAAATCTGAAAGCCACCCTCTAGATTACTAAAGCAACTCGTCGACTGTTAGATGACACATCTCATGTGACTTACATAATAGGGATTTACTACGCAAGGGATAATTGTGGCAATAAAGAAAACAATCAGGAAAAGCGATGAAGCATAAGTATTACGTAATAATGGTAGTTCTCACAGTTCTACGGTGAGCTGATGATTGATCGTACAGAAAATATTAGCAGCAGAAACTAAATGAATGAATGTACCAGATATTTTCACGAAAATAAACAGCTTACAAGTTTGTTGTAACTTGAGTTTAGAACCCGTAATATCGCAGTAATGAACAGTGGTGTTAAGACTCATGCATTAAAGGAGACGGACACGGAAAAATTATAAAGAGCACAAAACAGATTTGTATGACAGCTCATGTCTACCATAAGACCGATAGTTCTATTGCATTTTCGAGGCAAGCATACTGGACCCTCTCTTGGGAAAACTGAATCCAGTCGACAAAACAAAATACTGTTCCTTAAGGTCAATTTTAATACTGCCCTCCCGAATAGGACTCGTCTCTAAGGTAGTCTTTTCAAGTTTTCCAACTTGCTACAATTTTTTAATCACTTCGCATTTATCCGTGCATGCGTTATGGTAAGTGAATTTCAAATTTATTTATTTTACCGCCCTATCATCATCAGGTCTACGTAATTTCCTCAGTCCTCCTGTCATATCCCTTTCTTAAGTGGAAATACTTCCCTCAGCATCTTGTTCACAAATGCCTCCAAACTAACTAATTAATTCCATGCAGGAAAGCCCTTCGTAAGCAGCTAATAATCGCTTACGTAATTACAAATTCTCAGCATTTTATGGATATCGAAGCTTCATTGCCATCATTTTAATTAAATATTTTCACGTGAAATTTTTAATGACATGAATAAATATTAACTCCCCAAGGAAACGTCTGTGCAAAGGGGATGATTGATTAATTTGTCAGCTAATTAGCTAGTCAGTTTTGATTGGAATTCGTCAAAACATGTCTCAGGTTCTCACAAGAATGGGTTTTAATGGAAGTTGTTGAGGAACCTGAGCTCATATTAACTTGCTAAATTACATTTTAATCATATTTAACATAAAAAGTGTACATTTTGCACATGCATTTTTAATTCTGAATAGTTCTAAGAAATTTATTATTTCATTAAACAAAATTAAAGCAAATGCATTCTGTTTCTCCTGATGCAAAAACTGAGATTTAGATGTAAATTATATTAACTCCTGACCATATATGGTTAAAATGCTGTGGAATTGTAAATATCAGAAACTTTTGCCTTAAGGGCGCTGCACTGCAGTGAGGTCGCTACCTCGAAACTAGCAAGGATGACGATGTAAATGTTATTTGCTCTACGAAGTCGTAAGGCTCTTCAAACACCATATTATTCTTAATCTTACACGGAATTTTTACTGATTCATAAACGATAACACTTAATGCACTTGCATATATATATATATATATATATATATGCCTTTTTTCCATAACCGTGTTGCAACTTATACGTAACAAGAAGAGGTGTTAATTTCTAACTTCAGTCAGATGTTTCTTTCCTATACAACAGGGCGTGCAAAGCTTACAAATTAAGAATTATATGAATAGTCACCCATCCTACAAAATTTCAAGAAGTGAGAATCATCATTGTGTTAAATTTTTCAGGTATGACTTCAAGGATTCGCGCCGTCGCCGTGTTTGTAAGTCTCACCACATAAACGATCTTGTATACCGTCCT
This sequence comes from Reticulitermes speratus, assembly GCA_021186555.1. NCBI lineage: Eukaryota > Metazoa > Arthropoda > Insecta > Blattodea > Rhinotermitidae > Reticulitermes > Reticulitermes speratus. Next base: position 17,642,968 of record JAJKFL010000001.1, read on the forward strand.
CGTAGGAATGTTTACGATCTATCTCAACACAACATGTCACAAGCGATTTATTAATTTCCGCCATCAAACCTAAAATTACACACAGGCTTCCCCCGATTAGTAGGTCATTATTTTACGTTACGCAGAAAAGTTTATGTAAAAAATATGTTATTTTTTAAGTATCTACTACAAAACAACAAATCATTGGCGCTGGTGTTGCTATCACCTCACGTATTCTATTTTGTCGTTACAAGTGGTAGGATTCCAAGCCGTCTCCGCTTCAAACTTCTACATTAATTTCTTTATTTTCCGTCCGAGATACATATATGACCCGTTAAAAACTCCTTTCTTTATTGTTATAATTAAAACGTTACAAGCGACTCACACAAATGGCGATGCTCATCGTTATGCAACATTATATTGGTCACATACGTCATCGTTCCTACGTTTAAGCCTTTCCCTATGCCATATGTAAAGCTGTAACAGAAGAATAGAAATTTTAAGTGGATACAATATGGATATTACAGATGAATAGGACTGTAAATCTGCTAAGTTCTGGACGTTACACTGTACCTTCACGACGGGTATAATATATACATGAATGTGTAAGATAAATATAGCAGTTGAGTTGCTGGTATGGCAGACATAACAAATTATGTCTACCTTATGTATGAGGACCAAGTCTACATTTTTTCCGCACATGATATATAGTATAAGTGTTTCATATGATCTGAAAAAACACCAATTATATATCCAAACAACTATAATCGGTTTGTATTTCGAATGTGCACGGAATATGTTCTCTTTGAAGTAAGGGCAGAATTTTCACATAACATAGAATAATTTTAGTGTTCGAAGGGCTTTAATTACCCTAATAATATAAGGTAAAAGAGATAAGTTATTAATTTCATTTTATGTAATTTAGAGAAACCACCTGCCACTTCCGCTGTACTTCCACCAAAAATTCTCTAAAGCCTTCCTTTTTCTATAAATTCAAGCCATGCTCTTTGCTTAGGACGAGAGATCAAGTTTCACAGCCACATAATAAGTGTATCATTTTCGCGTTTGTATTTTAATCTTTGTTTCAAGTTTCTACAAATTATACAAAAATTCCATGCAAAATGTTATGTCTTCCTGGAATGTCATCTGTTGTTAACCCTAATTTGTAAATATAATCATCCTTTACTTCTCATAGGAATAAATCTGGATAAAATAACTGGAGCTCTCGTTAGATACCAGACGGAAATAACAGAACATTTACAGAGTACACAGGCAGAACATAAATTTCAATTCAACTCTTACGGGCTTCTCATCAGGAGGTATGAATCGCCGGTATGTTTTTAGTCTCTACAAAACAATGTCAAAATACAGTCTGCAGCAAATTTAATGTCGGTTACTAATATACTCCAGTAGGAAACCAAGTGAAAAAATAGAAAAGCAACCAAACAGATATTCTACTTTATGTTCCGGAAGGCACAGGTTCAGACTTAGGTGCACAGATGACAGTGTTGACCAATATGTTTCGTGACCATTCCCAGACCTGCAGACAACCGCCGGACAGTACCTCAACGTAGGTCACTACTGCCTCTTTTCACATTCCTTACTATTAATTTGCCACTAATTATCGGAACATATGGCGTGAAACACAAGTTACTTTCTAATCTGTTAACACCATCAAGCAGTAAAGAAAAATTGATTAATTAATTCCGAATTCAATCGGAATATATTATCACTAGCCAACAATTTTCTCTTCCTGATTTAACCAATATGTAAAGCTATAGTTTAAGTAAAACGGTGAAATGAGACGCGCATCCATAATCTTTTAAAATTTACGCTCATTTCAGGACATGAACGTTTTATAATTCTTAAAAAATTCATTTATAACTTTCAGAGACGGGATCGAATAATTCCGTGACCCTATTTATGACTAAGTCATGATGCTCTCTGTGCGTAACTAATTCGATGTTAATAAACATACACATGTAATACGTATATTTTACCATATAAGGAGTATAGTACTTACCAAACCCGCGTTCCAAAATCAATTGGACAGTTTCACAGATGTTCTACAACACAAGAAAGTATTCACTTTGATTTTAAATATCCTTGTCTTTAGTTTTATTTTGTTAAAAGTTGTTACGCATTTTCCACTTGTTACAGATGTTTCATACGCAAACGCAATATAATAAAATGTAAATTAGAATGTGTTATGGACGCCGGCTGTTTTTAGTACAGGAGACAATGAGGAACACAACACAACCATGTTTACTTGTGTACTTTTTGACAAAAGACATCAAATATACTTGACATTATCAAAGATAATATTCTCAGAGTCAGCAATGACTGCACGTACATAATATTTGAACTTTCACTTCTTCACAATAAAACAAACGAAACGTAAGCTTCGTAGATTTATATTAATATAATTTGCACTTAACAATGAAATATATTTTATGTTAGAAACAGGCAGTAATTCGTTTCATACATATATGTAACCGGCTCAAAAATTAAACACCAAAAGCACACTTTCTATGTAATTATGATAAACACACATATATTTTGTTTCTACAAATGTTTCTCTCCTTTATTTGAATACTTAATCACCGCACTGTTATTACTGTTGTATATTGAAATTCAATAAATTGTGACTCACAAGAGCCTAATAATTTTGATTAATACAGCACAATGACAGATGCTTAGTTTTATACAAAATCACATAATGACGGCAGACGTTTTTCCTTCCACACCTTTTCGTAATTTTAGTACAATTCTCTCTCACTTCTATATTACTCTACAGACTTGAAGACCGTGGACGTAGTTTGTATTCTGTCTCCTGGAACTGACTGCAGTCTCCAGTTGCGCATCAATAGCAATGCAGCCACGAGGTTGAAGGCGTGAGTTGGACTCCATGACGATGTGTTTTGAGCACCTCAGGGAGTGACTGATCCCTGCTTTCTAAGCACCCCCACTGGAAGGGCCCCGCACGCGTGTCAAAGATACTTGATTCGACATTTTAGTGAGAAAGCTTGGCGTCTCGGCGTACTACCGACGACTGAGATGCTGTATGCAACTCCCCTTTTGCCCAGGCACATACTGACATCGCAAACACCTTCGCTTGCAAAGATATTTCACTCGACATGCTGTTTTTCCCACTCAGCTATAAGGGTTACAGTTACTGCACACAAAACGAAATATACAACGGCGCAATTGATCACATTTCTTGTATTTCATTTCTTAAGGTAAATTAAAGCAAGAAACATTATCTACTGGAGCTATGAAACTACAGGAACGAATTTTATTCTAGGTGTTCGCAAATTCGTAGGAAATATTTTTGGTTGCATAATCATAAAATAATGCCCTTTTTAAGACTTTTTGAAAGAACCTTAAGAAAGAAATATTAAAATTTAACAAAAAATAAATATTATTATTATAAAATTATTCAATATTAAAATCTTGTACAGTTATTAAGAGAGCAAGCAAACGTACATTAAACTAAGACATTGCAATCCACGTGTTATCACAAGTGATTCTCCAGCATCAACTTCCTGAAATCCATACACTCGAATACCAGTCTTCTGAATATCGTCTGTTCGTTACGCCAACCTCACTTCTCCTGTGCTTACCGCACACCAGACCTGCCCTCCTCACATTACTCCTTACATCAAAGTGGTAGCAGGACCTTCCACTTACTTTATTACTCAGACCTCTGCATTTTTCACACACAATATATTTCTGAATTTCGCATGATTCACAGTGATTTTTTCCCTGAAGTGCATTAACATTTCAATTTTTGTAACGGGGATTTCCGTTTCCATAATTTGCGAGGTTTGTATTTAGCACGTTTGTAACGAAGAGGTGATTACTAAGACAACTCGAGATATTTAACAAACGTGAGTTAAGACGCCAGACTATTACTCAGCTGAAGGTCAAGCTGCAAAGGGTTTTGAATTACCTAACAACAGGGATTTAAGGACAAAGCAAAGTTACAACGTTACTCGGCATGTTATTTCCTCCATTACACAGATAGTTCTTCATTATGCTGATTACACTGCTGATACTGGTGTTATCGTCACAGATACATCAATATCAAAGTGACTGAGAAAAGATGACCAATGTTTAGAACTGAATAAGGGCATTTATCACCACATTCATAAGCAATAGTGTGGGGAGAGAAGACAAAAGGGTCGAGGCGTACAATTTTATATTTATATCAGAATGTACCAAAAACGTAAAGAAATACGATATTGTAAATTATTCAAGGATAAACCCTTTACTGAGGACAGTCTAATAAGATTAAATTTTTAAAATTACGAAGATGCTGAAATTTATCATAATATTTAGAGAAGCAAGACCTCGTAACACCCGCGTGAAATCGACATGCACTTATGACATCAACTGGAATTACTTTACAACGCGGAAGTTTGAGGCGTAATGGGAATGATAAGATTACGAGGCAAGTAGGTCTTGAAGACTTACATTAGATTTAACAAATTAACGCAGCTTTTACGTCCTTTGTGAAGACGGTAAAGAAATTAAGAGTTCTTTAATATCGAGGCATTTCTTTAGCAATGAGAAATAATATTTGGTCAGGAAATACCTCATGCTAGAAACTTCGTTGATAAGTAGGATTAGCTGTGCAGTCAGTCTGTCTGTTAGCTAGTGAGATGCACTTTGGGTCAAGAAAGAGAAAGGCTGGTTTCCGTGAGCTCGAAAATATTAGTAACGTGATTTTATAAAATTCTAAACTTTCGTCGAGATTGTTAATGATGAAATTTTAGCTTTGTAAAACGTCCACATGACACGAGTTAATTGATCTACCTATTTCAGAATAGTCCATGTGTCTTATTTTCCATTAAACGTTTCTTGCCAACACTGGCTTCAGTGGTATGTTAATACATCTACTCGTATTTTGATGCTTTGTTAAGGTAAACGATGTCGGTTAATTATAACTGAAATGTAAAACTTACTCTTACATGTAACTCGTTAAAGACTTTTTTCCTCGTGTTTTCCATTTGTACCATCTGTCTGCAAATACTGCATGAATCTCCAAGCAGATGTCGGCCAGCAGTCGTATTCATTTCTCATGTAGTATTACTCCATGGTAGAAATCTCCTGATGTAATCTTTCACCATGCTCGTCGACGATTTCTTCAAGGATTGCTGGAAAGAAATCCAAATGAGCGAAATTTTCAGCGACATATGCCACCCCATCTTATGCAGACTAAACAAACTCTGTAGTTGGGCGCTATCTGATGGCTCAGAAAGTTGTCAGAAAACACTTGTAGGGTTCTCACGCTGTCTCCTAAGTTTCTTCCAGAACTTTATCACAATTCCCATCATTCATAGGCTTCTCTTTGTGACAACCAACGAAGATCCCTGATTTCATTTTACATGGCTCATCTGCAGAAACTCTTTTGCAGGTACCGCAAAACTTATTTTCCGGCTCAAGGCTTTCGCATAATTTTCCATCAGTCCAATCTTAATGTGAACTGGCTGTAGAACCATTTCCTGCGGATCTGCAAGTGGGTCATTCGCAACGTTCTCTTGCCCAGAAGGAATCTGCTCACAAGGAAGTAGTTCTGTTACAGCATAATGACTACTTCTTTCACGACTGTCCCATTTACATTAGCAGCAATACTATATCGCGTCAACAACTTGCTTGTCGACCACACTAGTTACGGCTTCAAATCTTCATTCATATTCCAACAGTATTAATTACACTGAAAGCTGTTAAGTATAATGTTTGTATTTGCTTTCACATGCACAGCAATGTCAATAACAGCTGGTATTAAATTTTTCCACTGTGAGAAATAACAATTAATAATCGTAGAGCCTCATGCTTATGTTCATGAAAAAGTGCCCTTATTAACTCACCAACATTTTTCAGAATATTATATCACCATTTTAGAGACACATTTTTCAAGTTCTTTTTTTTTATTCTTTCGAAAGTCATAAAAATTTCTGCGTCTTTAGAATAATCCAATTTTGCGAACTGCGTCAAAGAAGCTCTGTTTGATTCTTGGACACGTTTAATTCTCAAGTCTCTCATTCCATTTACTTGGGTTTCTAAATTCTTTGCCAAAAGTAGCATTACAAATTCTGTAACAGGCTCCATAACATATACGTCCGTTTCTCTGTTCATAATCCAGCTCTGGCCATTATCATCAAGTTTAACCGACTATGAAATATTAAGTGCGGATGACTTATTACTGTGTGGCACCGGTTTGAATGATGAAAGCAGATTTGGGTAATCAGTGGATCCTTCGCTTTTATGTGTGTGTGTATGTATGTGTGTATGGAAACATCAGTCAAGCAGTACAGTCTAAGATGTGGTCTTTTGATCCCCTGTAAACCATGGGTACAGCAAATGTCATAACACGTCCTTGTCCATTAATCCCAACTCCTGAGATCCACAACATACGTTGAACAATAAGTATTAGGAGCCAAATACATCCATGTTACGTATTGCTTATTCACATATAGTTCGTAAATCCTTTATTAAAAAGCGTCTTTTCTCTTCTGAGAATTGAGAGCCACTGATCACAAATGAAGCAATCAGCATTACTGTTACTGACACTCCAGCGACATATAGTAGAAGAACTCAGGGTAAAGAAGAGAGGCCATATACGTATAACGCAATACTGAGGCGCGTTCGACTAACCATTCTTGCGGTGGTAAAGCAATAAGTATTACGCATTCCGCTTACGTGTCTGTAGCCTTATTTATCCAGCATTCAAAGTGCATACGCCATATTATATTATCAGCTGTGGCGTGTCTGGCTCTGCCATATTTTTCTACATTATCTCATAAACAGCACGACTTTTGGAAAAAAGTTATTGAACATAAAATATGTTTTTTATTTTCTCTACAACTTTTGTATGAAACATTTCTTATTCTAAAAGAATTCAGCGAGATATAATCAAAAATGTATAGTCTTCATGTAAAGTACTGTTATTCTTGTCACGTTTTAATCAAACTTATATTTTGTCGACATTTTTTCGAAAAATCTTCAAATATCAAATTTCGTAAAAACCCCTTCCAGTGGGAGCGGAGTTGCTCCATGCGCATAGCGGACGGACGGACGGACAGACAAGATGAAGCTAATAGGCGCTTTTCGCAATTTTGCGAAGGCGTCTAAATATAAAATATTTAAGAAAACAGACCCACCACCAGTAACTGAAAATACGGCGTTTTAGATTTTATTAACAACTATTTTGTCCCACATGGTAAAATAAGTTACTCATTGGATAGTAATGTCGAAGACTTGTGGAGTGGCCGGCGAGAAACTCTGTCTCACCCGGCCGGTCTTTTACTTCTGGGGTCAATTGGAGGCGTTGGTATATTCGGAGAAATTTCAGAGTGTTGGAACATTTGCGGAAGCACCTTCGACTCATGTAACTCAGTCACTCCAGATACCATTCGCCGTGTGATTGTTGACGGGACACCTAGTTTGCATTTGAGTATCAGTCATAATGATATGCAAACTTGCCAAATTATGTGATTACAATAATTCTATATCATTTTTCTCTATGGTTCTCTAATCCATATATTCAGCAATATTAATATACAACTTTAAGTTCAAAAGCTTCTATTACACTAGAAATGACACTACTATGTACAGGTAGGCAACAATACAAAACAAAACTTTCCTCTATAATAAAAATATATCTTTCTACAAATAGTCCCAATCACAAAAAATTGTACTTGAAAAATTAAGGATGATAGAAGCAAGCACGTTCATAGTTCGGAATTAGGAGTACAATTCTACGAAATTAGGTTACTTTACTCAGGAAACAAAACATATGTTTAGCAGTGTTATCCATCTTTATCTGGGCATTGCCACTCATCTATCCCAGGATGACATGTGGGCTCCATTTCAGTACATTGCTAGAATACAACCCACATGTTCGCGTGATGTCGATACGGCTGTACTGAAAAGGGTAGCGACGCACACACATACGTACATATATTGATTTATGTATACAAGAAATGTTGTACGTGACCGTAATATATAGCAGTGATGATCCTCCCCAGTTTCTGGTTTGTAATTACAGCACGAGTAACAGAAAATGGGTTTGGTTTTAAGCTATTAGGCCTACTTCATATAGACCCTGACGAAACTCCATTCGGATTCCGTTAGGCACTTCAAATATCATCTTTGTGAGTGTATTCGTACTTTCCTTAAGTCTACATGATTATGGCAAAAAATGCACCATTGCCCATTTCTGAAGAACCTGTGACGTCTCTTGGCTCATACGGTTTTTCGACTTCATTTCAGGCACTAACGTTAAATTAACGGCCTTCATAATTATCGTGGTAATATTTCTCTTTCACCGTTGTATATTTTAACTCCCTGTCTTATTCGTACCAACATGGTGGTGAGGCGAAAATGTTTTGAGGTGAGAGAAGTGCAATGTTGTCGAACATAAGATCAGGAATAGTTGTATATTGATAAATGTTTCAAATAGTTGAAAATTTTATTGAGTTATAAAGAATCAACACTTTGAGCACCACTTATAAAAAAAGGAGAAAAATCAATTTCCTTTCAAATAACTGAAAATCATGAAAACAAATGAAGAAACTGAAACGTCGGAAAATTCTCCAAAATCCCGCAGCACGATCTAAGCGTAAACTCATACACAAAGATCTCGACACACGCCACCGCAAAAACAAAGTCAAATATCTCTGACACTTTGGTTTCCGGACCTGTAATTTTAATAATTTTTTTGTTTCAATGAGCTCTATTTATCCTTTAAGTTTGTATCTCTAATTTTGAAACACCCTATATAGGACCAAGTCTGTTTTCACAGAGACAGCAGATACCTTATACTAAACAACAGCCTGTTTTTAAACAACAGCCTTGATGTCTTTATCGCAAACCGAAATATAATGCAGCCTTTTGTTGTGAAAACAAAGAAATTTGTGTCATCAATACGAAGAGTTTTGCTGAGTGGAAGAAAAATAATTTAGACTTTAAATGGTTAAATCTAGAGAACTAAAACTTGAATTTATAAAATGAATTATCTTTTCGAAAGATGAAGACAAAACGTCGCAGTTTAGTACTCGTTCAAGCCAAATCGGGAAACCAGGCTCTTAATTCTCTGCTTTTCTTTTCATTTCCTTAAATTAAGTGACAAGATATGTAATTTTAAAACTCTTATGACTAAAAAGTTACTTTTCGTTGTCAATCGACCTAAAACTACATATGTAGTTAAATCAGAGCACGTATTAACAACTTGATATAAGGAAACTCAACTGCAGTTTATCTTCTGTTTGCTGCAGAGATATGGTTTCCATGCAATAAAGGTCAACCACATCCACAGAAATAATTTCATTGCAAAATTGTCTTATGTAATAAAATGTACATGACAATTTGACAAATGCTTCAGGTTTTGTGTGAGGAAGGTGTAGTATTAAATTCGACAAAGTTTTACCTGATACATATGTTGGTATATGGATCCAAACTAAAGGTTAAATTGATAAATCGGAATAAAGACGGCAGTACTATCTTTCCCTAAAACCTAGAATTCGGAAGTCACAGATTCTACTTAAAACGTCGCAACTCCTATTAAAAGAAAGAAGGGCTTTCGATAAAACTCACACAGAATGTTATTCTGCTGATAAGTCTTTTAATTTCGTTCAATTTTATGTATTATAAGTCCGAAATAATTACTTAGATGTAGATTCAAAGTACTGTTAAATTTTGTACATATAATCTCAAGCTTCGAAGCGTCGTCATGTTTTTAACTGTTACCTTAAAATACATATGCTTGAAATATGTAGGTACATTTTTAATATATTTATAGCACCAAATTCCACATACCTGGTTTTAATCGTTTATTAATATTGTCATCAAACCGAAAACTAACAAATATTTTTGCATATTCGTTACCTTAAAATTTTATAATATGCAACATTATTGCCTTAAAGTGATTAATATTTTTCGAACTTCTCTTAGCGTAAACAACTTCAGTGTTTAAAGCGTGAAGCCAGTGTCGTTCCAGTTTCACAAATTTGCTCGTCCGTTATGCTGTCACTACTTTCTGTAGGACATTTCTAGTTGTGGCTTTGTGGTTTCCTCTAAATGTATACTCTTCTCACGAAGTCCGAATGGAGCAGATTTAATTTGTGCTGACAGGAAGTGTCAAATAAATGTCATTGTGTTTTATATTGGTCTTAGATCATTTAATGAAAATCTCCTTAAGTAAAACTGTCATTCGACGTTGTGTACAAAACAATTAGAAAATCGGTAATAGTGAACATCAAATGTGGGATTTTTCTTTAAATTCTGTACATTCGAAAGTCTTCGCTTAAAGGCAGGGTTTGGAGCTAAAGCCTCTATTCCAGTTTGTCGTGTATGGAGATTACAGGTTTTAGCTAAATGCATTACATTTTAGGATTAGTCACCATATTGAAAGAAGGTTCTGTAAATGGTACATGATGTGAGGTGTTTCATTGTCTTGCCGACAAAAGTAAAACAAATCCGACAGGTGTTAGATGGTGTCAAAATATGTGTTATATATTGTTTATAGGTCTCGGGAAGAGTTTGAGATCTTTTTTGTGTTTTGTCGTTGTAACTATAATAATCGACAACACAGAATATGGTTTGTAAATTAGTACTTTCCTGTAAACGGCTTTACACTTCATGCATCTGCTTGCCACAACAACTCGAACAGGAAGTGACAAGGTCCCATATTTACATACAACACGCCCCTCAGTAATGCTGTGTACAGAGCGCTCCGAAAAAGTAAGGCACAACACCAGCTTTCAGTTATCAGTACACAGACTTGATACAGACGGTACGACAGCGGTATCTTCTACCTTGGTGGCGATTCTTCCGCCAATACGTCATGTCAGCTTGTGAAGTCTCCCATTTGAGTTATACGCAAGGTCTTGCCACAGGATAAAACGGTCTGAACATGATGGTGACGATGAATTGCTCTTGGATGCACAGATTACGAATGTGCATGGATTTATCGCATCTCTCTTATGCGCATTTATGGTGTGGTAGTTAGATTCGGGGATATAAAAGTGTTGTAGCAAACAGCTTCTTAATTCAAATTTTCTGGACTTCAATTTGCATTTTGTTTTACCATAGCCTTAATTAAAATGTATGCATAAAATCGCCAAGCTATATTAAACGAATGTCCTTTATGTTTAGAGAAAACACACACAGCATTTTAACAGCTGAGTTTCATCGCGGAAGAGTATGGTTTGGATTATCTTTGGCTTGCGGTGATCTCTGAAACAAGCGACGATCTGCGCAAGCTGCACAAATTTTCGGTGTTTCACGGTTATTCCGTCAGAGGACACAAACACACGCGGCTGCGCAAACCTGAGTTTCTGTCCCTTTCCAGCACTGGACAGTGGCGTGAGAGCCTTGATATATACAAGACCAGACTGGGTACCCATATCACCATATCGGGGAATAATTTTAAGTTCTTCCATCTGCATATGTTAATATTTTCACAGTAACGAAGAGTAGTAAGTGAAAATGAAAATAGAGGCTGCAATAGTATCGGTAACTACCAACTAGCTTTTGGCCCTCAAAAACTAAAAAAAAAAACGAAAATTCTACACGATATTTTAATGTTCCGCCGAGAATCAAATCTTACGAAAACAGACCAGATGCGTTACTGTCATGCTGACCTGCACAGACTTGTATCATCATTACGCTATTATCCTCCACATAATATTACTCATGCCGATCCCAGTGGCCGTGCGGTCTAAGGCGTGGGTCTTCGGCCGCTCGCTTACTAGGATCGTGGGTTCGAATCCCACTGGGGGCATGGATGTCTGTCTCTTGTGAGTGTTGTGTGTTGTCAGGTAGAGGTCTCTGCGACGAGCTGGTCCCTCGTCCAGAGGAGTCCTACCGACTGTGGTGTGTCTCAAATGTGTGTGATCATGAAACCTCGACGAAACGAGGAGGCCCAGGCCCATATAGGGCTGTCGAGCCATATAAAAAAAAATATATATTACTAATAACTATAGTGTTTTTAAAGTACAAAGTACAAATTAGAATCTCTGAAAGTTTTGTGGGTTACCTAAAGATGGTTTATCAATTGACAGAGATTTTCCTTAAACTCAGTCAGCGCAGTGTGAAACTGTGCACGCGACGCAAACAAGCATTTGAAAGGACTCACCCAGAACAGTGGATAGTAACTGAGATTAGAATAATGAGCGTTCTAAGTAAGAATTGTGTTTTTCTTACACTGAACAAAAAAGTCGCAGTACGAAGAGATAAACAGATAAGATTTGTTTCAACGTATTGCACAGTTTATACCAGGCACAGGTTACTCAAGACTAAATTGTGTACGGTATAAAGCGTGCAATAATTTGCAATAAATCTTAACTGTACATTACTCATGGCACGAAGATGTACAATGTTACGTTTCAGTGTGAAGTTAGTAAACTGCTCCATTTTTAGATTATTTATTGAAGACGCATCAGCTGCTGAAGTTATGTAGCACGAGTTGTAAACAAACACGGTAACACTATTCAACATTGAGGCAGAGGACGTGGCTTACTTTGGATAACACTCTGAAAACAAACTGAAACTGCCTACAAGTTCACTAATTACCGAGGATACCGAAGATACGTGACATACCAGCGTATTGTCATGTACGAAAGAAGAAAAGCGTGAAATTATGTACCATGCAAAGTTGAAATATTACAATTTCGTGCAGTCGTGTGAGAGAAAATATATTCTAACCCGTCTCCCAAAAGTTGACTGAAGGCATTACGAAGAGTGAATTGCTGTTTAACCAGCAATCTGTTGTAGATACATAGTGTAGAAGTGCCATAACGCCTATCCCTAGTTTCTTGAAAATAGGTAAACTGGATCAAAAGATCACTTAAATATCGAATATTATTTATTTATTTAATACTCGGTGACTAGCTCATATTAGTGTCTAAAAGTAGAACTATTACTGAACAATGCATTGGAAAGGATGTGAAAAGAAGCGACCCTGGCCCTGTTTGCGGTATTTTCCCAGAATTTATCTCGACAGACTGAAGATGGGTAAAGAATGATTGGTTCCTGCGCACACCATGAAGGAATATTGGGAAGTAAATTTAGAACTATATTCATTATAAACCTTGGCACTAGATGGTGTTGGATAGTCACTTTCAAGCTTTGGCCATATTATCCCTGGGAAAGTTTCCCATTACTCACTAAATAGATGGAAAGACTGGGGAAAGAAACAAACCCTCAGTCATAACAGCTTGTCTCTTTGCCGAAATTCGAAGCACGGATAATCCGGAAACAAAGAAGTAGTGTCACTCTACTGCCATAGTTGCTTAAAAGTCACTAATGGGGACTAACACAGAGGAAGAAGGTGATCCGGTGTGAAATAGGGAAAGCAGACAAAAATCTGATGGAATTTATAGGAGTTCCATAACTATTCTGTCTCTCGACGGAGACACATCACACATGCTTCACAAGTAATTCTAGCACAATATTGTTATTCCTGCACTTTCTTTCCCTCGAGTTTATTAAGGCAGGCGAGGTTGCTTATGAACTTGCACCGGAGAGGATATTTAGCTCGTGCGTCGGCAGGAACGACAAATTTTGATAGGGATCTAGAAGACGGAAGAATAATGAATAGGAGAAACTGAAAGAAAAGTTGATAAAATAGTAACAGGGATGAAAATGATAACAGTACAGACAAATCCGAAATAATACGTCCTAGAGAAAATACTAAGAATGAGTAAAAACAAGCGATAAAAATTCTAATAATAAAGATGTGTTGATGCAAAGAGGAAAGAAAAAACACAAGTATTGTTTTAATTGTTTATTGTTTTAATTAAAATTCAAACGCTTCTTTAAATGTTTATAAATATTTTTCACTTCAAAATTTTCTTACAAGTGGCTAGTGAAATTCCTGTCCGGCATAATGAATATTCTCTCACTTCACTACCACAAAAATATTAGTACAAGTGCAATTCCTCTTCGGCGAGATGACGAATTCTTGTGTTTAGCTTACTCAGGTCTCACCTTTGACAGAAATGTGCTTGGAATTCACTATTGGAGTAGATAAGAGATGCAAACAAACTTTTTGTCGAAAAATCTGAAGACGGATCACTTGGAGTGCCTAGCCGTAGATGATAACATAACATCGAAGTCGATTTTAATTCGGTTCTAAAGGAATGATATCTTTTTAACTTATTCCGTGCAAGGTTCAAAGGCGGGATCTTAGACACAGCAATGAGCCGATGGTATCACACATGAGGGTAAATTTCTTGCCCATCTGAGAGGGTGTTAGCTTCTCTGAAAGGCCGTTTTCTCCACTCTTCTAATACTTTCTCCCTGTTAGGCACAATTGCCTTCCGCAGCACCGTTTTCGCGAACACACTCAGACTGTTCTTCCCTTAATGTGAAAAAATGTCACACCCATGTAAAAAAAGAGGCAAACTTTTCAAACTACTCGTCAATATTCCAAAGGCTTCCTGTAGTATAAGAGACCAAGTTTCCAAATTGCCAAACAATAGGTAAAAGTTTTCATTTTCACTTTGCAATCTTAAAGTTTTACTACAAAATAGACCATAACAACATTCTAAACTGAACAGAAGCAACCATATGAAACCTAAAATATTTTTACTTTCTTAATAACTGTAACATTCCTAAGATAATAAGAAGTATATAACAAAAAAGGTTACTCTATTGAAACGTATTTATTAAAGGTCCAACACATTTTGTCGAGCCGCCATCATCAGGGCTCAAATGAGAAATCATATACATGATTAAAGCTGCTTGTTTACACTAATAAGGTCGCAATGTGCTAAAAAATCAAATAAGAATTTGTAATTTCGCTCTTAGATTACTTCACGCCACACTTTTCAAAATATTTGTTACCATGTTACGATTTTGTCCTACGTCGTAATGTAGAAATTAGCACATATCAAGTTTCCTCCGTGTTTGTTTCTAATTTTCCTAGCAGCGTGTAATACAGCTCTGGATTTTTGTGTAAGGAACATATTTTACGCAACATGTTAGCGTCTACAGCATATATACAGCTAATAATATGTAGCGAAATAATCGAATAAGAAAATAAATTTACAGGGCGTATTGAAGCCAGATTTAGATTACATCTTTATCCGCTGCAATCCGCCCTGCCCTCTAACTGCAATCTGAAAACAGCACAGTGTGAAAGAAGGATGGCACAAATAAAGTGGTGATAATCTTACCCGACCACGACGTGACCAGAGTCTCGGACCAACTGTCAAGCGCACGAAATATACGTAATACCTGAGTCGCATTTATTCATATCGATTCCATCGATGTATACGGGTTCTTGTCCTGATGAACGGACGACTTAAGAGCTCTACAGATTACCTTTCCTTCTTATTTCCTTGAAACATTTTCGTGCGTCGTCTTCAACATTATAAGCACATCTCTCTTTTCACATAACTGACTGCCTTTGCGTGCGGAACACTTACCACTTCACCTCCGTAGTTACCATAATATTATTACCCTGGGTTTGCAAGGTGTTCTTTTGTTTGTGAAAGACTTGCCGTTATCGGTCCTAGCGGCAGGTTCCGGAAATTTTTATACACTCTCTTATGTGAATTATATTTTTATGTTGTATGTATGTATGAATGCATGCATGCACATATGCTTGTGTATTTAGCTACTGCAGCATCGCCAAATAACCCATTAGGTCTGTTCAAAAATCGAGGCGACTTATTTTTTCTCATTGTGCAGAGACGTTTCAGCCTCCGTACTTACAGCGGCTGAGGTAAGTGGTTCTATGTCGACAGATGACCTTCTGTGTCTTCATATTCATTTCGATAATAATCACTGGATATACAGTTTTTTATGTTTTTCTTCAACGGCTTTGTCATTAGCTCTGACTAGAAACCTTCGAGTAGTAGAATGATTAATGGATACTGGAAAAGATATTTACGAAAGCTTATGTGGTCTAATTTAAGACAATCTTGAGGAACTTCACCAAGACGGTCTGAGGAAGAGCACTACAGACCTTAGTCAGAACAACTGGCTGCCGGGCCCAGATCTGATAAAAAATCTGCAGAATAGGATACATAACTGCTACCCACTCAAAATTTCGCAAC
The DNA here is from genome assembly GCA_021186555.1 of Reticulitermes speratus. Lineage (NCBI taxonomy): Eukaryota > Metazoa > Arthropoda > Insecta > Blattodea > Rhinotermitidae > Reticulitermes > Reticulitermes speratus. The sequence continues at coordinate 17,659,017 of JAJKFL010000001.1, forward strand.
TGCTATAAAATCCTCACATGATGGCCATACTGGCCGAAGTTATGAAACATTTGCATAAGCAGTTACAAAATCCAAAGTCAATGTAAATGGCAATATTGACAAGCCCTGGATTTGAGCTTGACATCGTAGCAACAAAAGAGACTTTTACCAGACCCATATCTATGATGGTAAGCAATAACCATATCGATTAGGCTCACGAAACGACCCCATTTTGCCTTCCCATCTCCAGGTACCTCTAACATCATCCAAAATAACTGCAAATAGACATACAGTCATCTAAATGATTCGCAATTTGGGATTTTGTTAGACATGGAACACCCTAAGACAGCTTCCTTTGATGTACGGCTTCAGTAAATTTCCCTCTGCTTAGCACCATACTGTGAAGAATGTGAGAGAATGAGGTAAATATTATCATTGCTAATACATGGAGCTGAGCTATCCTTCTTATGACAAGAGTGAAGAGGTTTATTTAAACATTTCCATAATTTGATGTTCTGTGTAACTCAAGTGTCAAGCATTCACTTAGGAGATCTGACAATTTAAAAGTGAATATAAATTTAAGAGAGAAGATGGATTTCTTATATATGTACAGTGAAGTGGAAATATTATAAAAGAAGCAATCATAGCCTGCAGTCATCTACTACATGGACTTTGTCCATCGCCTCGTCCCTGTAAAAGGATAATAAAAATTAATAAAGGCTACATTCCGGAGAGAGGGAAACGCACTCAGGCTAAAACGAAGTCAAGACGTACTAAGCTGCGGGCAGTGGACAAAGTTACTCTCAAACCCTGAGTAACCGTTATCACGTGAACTGGCAACGTATTCTCGTGTATGTCAGATGGCTGTTTCAATGTAAAGGAAATAATAAGAAATTTTTTCCTCAAAATTATATCCTCAACTATAGCGATACAAAACCAGACAGCCAACAAAGTTGAATTAAACACCATCTAATATACTAAAAACAGCCCCCGCATATTTAATTCTAAAAAATAGAGAGTTAATTACTAGTACAAAAACTTTCCTGCCACTAGAGTCCGTTTCAAACAATAGACCTTGATGTTGCTGGGGAGTGAGGCACGATGAGCTTCAGTCGGGATATCTGGTGGCCGGACATGTACCTCCACATGTTTTAAGTACTCCCTTTATCATCTTTTCAGAGGATTCCAAATTAATGTTATTTAACGACGCTGTCAATTGCTAATATCATACAATATTAGGCCCAATTAGTGACACTAATTATGTAATTGTATGACAGCACAGGCCAGGTCGTGTCCTTGCCTCCGCTCGCTTAGAATGCTCGTAAAAAGAGCCGTTTTTGATTCTACAGACGTGTGTTTTGTTGCTTCCTACAATGCCATGCTCATCATACCATGTTGCCTTGCCAGTGCTACGTTCTACAAACTAGGTCATGAAAATCAATCTCTCGTTGTTTAACTATTATTTCTACCGTGAAAAAAAAACTGCTTCTGTGTGTAAGGATAAAATTTTGTTTTACGTTAAATTCTTTGTGTTCAAGTGTGTGTTTTTAAAAAGAATGTTTAAATTTTTTTCTCAAGATTGTAATTGGTATAAACCAAACAACTGACCTAAGACCTTGCAGTCATCCAATAAGGCCACTTCCATAATTACCACTTTCTCTCTCTCCTTCTCTGACATATATACAAATTCTACTCTGAGCAGTAGTGCCGTTATAAAATCCTTAAAATTAGAATGACATCGTTAAATAAAGTGTCTCTTAACTAGTGGTACGGCAATAAATAATAAATCAAACACCTGATGATAAAACAAGGGCATGTAGACCCTAATTAGCAAATAATTCAACTGGTTATACTCACTGTTTAGAGAAACATAGCGGGCCGCTGGTTTAAAATGGACGTTAAACTAAACTTACACATGAATATATAATGTCTTGTAAATTAAATATAAAGTGAAACAAGAGTGCCGAAATGAAACGGAATTTTATAAAATTTTGAACGACGGACAAACGACTATCCGGAAAAAAGTACAAGCCAGGGCATTCTGGTCACAGTTGTGGTGAATATGAAATGATTGGAAGATGTGAAACATTGTGCTAGTTTTTAAAAGTGAAGGACTTGATCCAACAACCAGCTAATTACCTGGTTTATAAAAGATTAAGTGTACAAAATAAATACATTTCAAGCGTAAGGTCCTGAATGCAGGTATATTTTATTCTTTAGCTTACCTTCCTTGAATATATCAGAAAGATGAGCTATGAAATCACCATGCTGTCCGTATATGTGGACGTGAGTGTGTCTGTGTGTCTGCCTTTCAACTCTCAGACCAAGTGAGCGATTTTCATAAAAAGATGATTTAAACGTACTGCCAGATACAATCATATAACTTTAAAAGTCGTGCAATCGGTAATATCAACACTGCAGATGCACCAAATTTGGAGATGTGAGAGAAAACAGCGCCAATTAATCCGTAATTTACAATGGGATATTTGTACATTAAATATGTAACACATAAAACAGCTTTTCAAACACAAAATACTTTACATAACTGTAATCTGAAAGTAACAACTCTAAAAAGTCTTTTTAATTACACCTACGAACTTGCAGGCTTGAAAATCTGTATTAACAGAAGTTTTACATAAGGTTTTATGTGTGATTCCGATTAAGTTCCGCTGATGTTTCTGCCAGAATTAGAATCACGTAACGTACAGAAAGGAATATAAATTCTTCATAGAACTGCTATTTATGTAACTTTTTTGGCCAAAGTTTCAATTCCCAGAAATAGAACACAGGAATCCTACCTGCCGATTACGATGGAAGACCCGTGTTGCTAATATTTGTTGTTACAAAATGTAGTTTTGTTATAGGCCCTCTTACATATTATAGTAATTACACTGTGGATATGCTTATCTGTTATTTTATTTGTAGGTTTATTTTTGTTTTTTTCCTCTCACGTTCTGCAACATGGTCTGTTTAATTTTACTGCGTGTTTTTGCTGGTATATGTCTCCTGCGTATAGACTGTTGCGGTCGCGTCGCTTGACTGTGTGGTACAGAGTAACACAACCTTTAATAAAGGCTCCCCAAACCAAAATTCGTCGCAAGAGAATTTGGAGTCTGTACGCTGGGACAGACACCAGATGCACATAACCCTCTCCACAGTGTATGTACTTTGTACATGTATTCATTTTCTCTCGCTTTCAACGGGAACTGCACTAAGAACGCCGTGCTCGGGCGGCATCTTCTCCGACAGTATAGTAGTGCGTGCTGTCTAAACGATACGATGCAGGCGTTACCTCCGACATGAAAATGTTTGCCTTTACTTCACGTATCAGCACAATTTAGACGTGTTTAGAGGACTTCGTACACAAGCATACAAAAACATTATGGGAAACTTTTTAATCTTGAAGTATTGTTCATATGTAACGTTTCTTTGCTTGCAAAATAAAATTATTATTAGTCAGAACACTTAATTCAGTAAAGCGGTTTGTGGTTCGAAACTTTGTGTCGTACATGTATGCTAACATACCAAACGTACTGCAATAACGACAACTCAAGCACAAAATACTCCCAGATAACTTACATAACTAAATATACCAAAAGATTGTCGCTGTCTTTAAGTGCTATACTACTGCCCATAGTTTAAACATCCTCTGATTCACAAGAGAAAAACAGGAAAATCCTAAACAAAGCTTTACCAGAAATGTCGTCCATCCGACAGTATGCGCTGCGCAAGGGACAAGCCATTTATTATTATTATTATTGTCCGAGTCCTTTGGTCATGCGGTCTAAGGCGTAGGTGTGAGGCCGCTCGATTTTTTGATCGAGGGTTCGAATCCCTCTGAGGGCAAGACTGTTCGTGTCTTTTGTATGATGTGTGTTCCTTAGGTAGCGGCCTTTGCGACAGGCTTATCACACTCTTAGAGTAGTCCTACCGTGTGTGTGTGTGTGGTGCGTGCTTGTGTCTAATTGTGTGTGATATATTAATCTTAACAACAAGGGAACCAAAAGGAAACTTCTTCGCGCTTGTGGATAGACTCAGTCGTCAAAGGAAAAACAACTTGCCTTGAGTTATAAATTTTCTTATTAGAGACAGACTGGTGGATTCCCTCTTCAGACTTAGCCCGTGACTAAAAATATGAAAACCCAAATAACTTAAAAAGGTTCTTTCCGAGGAACTAACAATTGTTTTGGTTCAAAATTTATTTCAGAGAATTTTATTCTCTTTTTAATGAATATTTATTCAAATCATCTCTGATTAAGAAGCCTTTTTCTTCTATTTGTAAGAGGTCTGCCCCATTTGGCCCGTTTGGCGCTACATTTGATCTTCCCAAAATTTTTGCGGGCGTTAAGACTAAAGAAATCTTCTGCATAAAATTCCGTATTGTGAAGTTCGTGGGAAGGGATGCAGTGGGCCCCATTCTGGTCATTCTGAACTAAGTTTGAATTGGATTTATTTCCAGCGATTCTTCGCTTAACATTTAAATTTTCCAGATTTAAAAATGGCATTAGAAAACTGACTTTTAAATAATACTTAACATTACACCATCGCCTAGAAATATGAAAATTACGTATACTGAGGAAGCTTATGAAGAGGATGCTGAAGGAAATACTTAATATGGAACATCATATTTTTGCACTTTACCAAATATTATTAGTTTGATAGTTTGGTCACAGAAAAAGAATTAGATTGGTGTGACACGTATGACACAATGCGAAGATGAAAAATGCAGCTATATACACATGAGACAAACACCAGGCCTAAACGCAAACTTTTATATGAACATTGACTTTGACGAGATAGGGGAAACACCAAGGTGAACTATCTGCAATGCATATGAAGGTATACCACTTTCAAACATAAATATACATCTAAAGACGATACACAAAACACCTACCAGAATTTCCAGAACTTATTTATATTTAAGCTTCGCTTTCCAGCAATATTCCCAGTAAGAATACTAAGCATTTCTACGGCAATTTTCTCGCGCCTCAAAAAGAATACAACACAGTATATGTAAAATCAATTACTGAAAAACGTTACTGCCTACCAATGAATTCCTAAACAATTTTTTACAACTTTTATATTACTTACTCCTTGTACCTTTTATTTACTGCTCAAATTTTACAGCCTTACTACACAAAACTTGTAATATATTCAAGGCTTCTTGTATTTCTTTTTAGTATTTTATCAAGCATCTTATAAAGGATCAGATCTCATACCTATTTGCAGTGATAAATAGCCACTGAAAGTTTTTAAGAAAAGAGACCTGATGATGGATTTCATCAAGCCGAAAATAGTTGTCTAAAATACTTGTACTCTAAGGTTGTGTGCTCGTTTAATAACACAACGGGTTTCAATCATCTTATAGAATGCATATGTGTTTAATCGAAAGCCCGAAGACAGAATCTGCTTGGAAGCTCTAGACATAGATGGAATATAAATGTTAAAATTTTATTTTAAAAAAGTATGATATGAGAGTGTCAACTGGATTTAACTCGTTCAATACAGGTTCCAGGCACGGCCTCCTTTTGACACAGGAATGAGCCCCCGGGTGTATCTACTAAGCTCCTATCAATTCTCGAAGAGAAATTTGTTCCACGGATTTAGTTAGATAAATTTAGCCCTACATTTGTGAAATTTTCAGCCTCCCCACTACCTGACAGAGCGCAAAAGATATTTGGAACTAAGTTACGTCATATAGAGTTACTGGAAGGAAACAAGGAAGAAAGGACAATAAGAAAACAGAGAAAACCCTTTCACTTGTTTCATTTTCTGACCACTCTACTGTACCAAAATTTCCCTTGACACTAAGCTCCACGCTCAAAGTTATGTCTATAGAATTCTGCGCTTGTAATTGTAGTAGAGGCAGGCTCTTCAAAATGCTTATTAATTTATTGTCGTGTTGATCACATTTTCTGTCCCTCATATGTGGGTGTGTTGGTAAGTGGTTGCTTGTTTGCCAGTATGATCATTTGTAGTGCTGCCAAAATTTTCACCACTGCCTGGACACTCTACAAAGCAACTGGACGTCATACTTGTGTGCGATTATTTACGCTACTCTTTTGTTTCAGTACTGTAACCACTCCCGAGCCCTCTAAATGTGGTTCTGTCTTGCTGCTGGAAACGAGAATCGATGACCCAGTTTTCAAACGTTTACAGTTTAGAGTTTTATATACATCGCACTGTACATGTGAAAACAAAGAAATTCTTGTTCATAGTTATTTGGATTTCCATATGACGTTGATTTTCTATTTACAGAAAAGAGGTCCATCCTCTTACACTTACATGTATGAAGCAAATAGGGATATTGAGGATCTGTAGTTGGTATAGACGCGTTTTCATTCAACAGACCTGGATTTGTTACCGCACGTTCCCAAGAATAATGAGATGAATTGTTATTACATATCGTTTTTAACTTTTATCCAAAAGAGTATATTTTGTTGCCAATCTGCGACTAACACCAAGCCAGATGGCAAAAGTATGCCCATTTAGAACTAATAACACAGCCCTACAAAGCAGTCAAGCATCATAATTACTCGTAATGACCTTTTTAATGCCACCGCAATAGTTCGTTTGCCATAGTGTTAGGTTATTTGTTTAAGCTTCCTTTTTCACTTCTTTATATTTCACAGCTCAACAATAAATTATATGGGCCTAATCAGTCTTACACAGCTAGTTTTATTGCCTATAAAATGTATTATGCATATTATGCATATATTATCAGTCCAGTACCTCAGCCTTGCAGATCTAATTTATCTGTACAATATATCTAAGTCTCTCTTGTAATACAACATGTTTGCCTGTTTCGTTATCATCTTTCTTGCTGTGCATTTACTTGTAATTCTGCCTACATGTCTTTGGGACATTTCTAACGATCTAATAACCTGCCCGCGCGACTGTTAATCTCTTCGTCCATCTACTAGTCAACCTGCCCATTTGATAGTATCTTACCTGTTCTATTACCCGTGTACAGGTTTGCTTGTTGCTTGTAAATATTACTGTAACTTGATATGCATTATCACTTTCTTGCCAATTCATCTTATATCACTAACTTCATGTGCAATTCTAATACCTAGTCATAGGCCTGGCCCGATTGCTTACTCAGGGTAGCGTCCGGATTATCTGTCACTGTTTTTTTGTGAGACTGCAAGAAAGTAAATTACGGTATAAAGTTTTGTATTAGGTGTTCCTCTGGAGTTTGTCAATCCAAATCAATGCTCAATTTTTCGTTAACAAAATTATGTCCCATTTCCGTCAAGCTAGGATCAGGGATAGCGTAGTCGGTTTACCGACTAGGCTACGAACTCAACAGTCCGGGGTTCGAATCCGGCATGAGCAAGAAATTCTTCTCTTCTCTAAAACGTCCAAACCGGATCTGGGGTCCACCCAACCTCATATCCAATGAGTAACTGGGTTCATTCCCGGGGATAAAGCGGCCCAGTTTGAAGTTGACCACTCTCCTGCATCTACTGCCGAGGTCAAGAATGAGTGAAGCTACACATCTGCTTCCCCAATACACATGTACCGCGTGAACATGGACAACTGTAACAACTTTACTTCCGAATTCTACACAACCTTCTCGGGCCAGCAGTAGCGTCAGGTGGTTGAAGGCGAGTAAACCAATGTTTGGAGAACCATGTTTGTTCCCGTCATCAGGGAACTGGAAAACTCGGATGTCAGTCCGCGTCATATATATATATATATATATATATATATATGTGTGTGTGTGTGTGTATATATATATATATATATATATACTGCCCGTATTACAAAGAGTCAAGGAGGAGAGGAATATCATACAAAACATAAAAAGAAGGAAGGCTAACTGGATTGGTCACATCTTGCGTAGGAACTGCCTTCTGAAACACGTTATTAAAGGAAAGATAGAGGGCAAGATAGAAGTGACGGGAAGACAAGGAAGAAGACGTAAGCAGCTACTGGATGACCTTAAGGAAAAGAGAGGATACTGGAAATGAAAGAGGAAGCACTAGATCGACTCGCTGTATAGAACTCGCTTTGAACGAGGTTATGGACCTATCGTAAGACAGACATAAGAATGAATGAATACCTGCCCGAAATCTTGGCTCATAATTTGTCGTGAGACAATGAGTGTTGGTGCGCGGAGTCAAGTGCTGGCTCTACTTTGTCCTGCTTCGTAATTTATTAACATGTTGGTTAGAGGATACCAGGCTCGGCTTAATATGAAGCTACTGTCTCTTAAAGCTGTCCCTGTTCAATCGTATTACAAGTGCTTCCCCTAGAAGGCGGTCCATGTATCCCGATATTCTGTCTAATAGTGAGGTACTACTGAAATCGATGCGATGGCCTGTCTTGATGCTGTGTTCTGCCACCGCCGGCTTCTCAGGCTGATCCAGACGTATCTGTCTCTTGCGTTCTTTGCACCTCGCCTCGGTTGTCCTTCTGCCTTGTCGCACATATACTCGTACTTTGCTGCAAGGAAACGGAATCAGATATACGCAAGGGGCCTTCAGATCTAATGCGCCGACCTACATGCAGAATTTAGTCCCAAAGTGGGCGTAATGTTTTTTTAAAGTTGAAGGGGTAATCACTTCTCAGTCTCGTCATCAAAGAAAAGAGCAGTACCTATCCACGTCACTAAGCAAATTAGCTCAACTGACGATGCATTTACGAAGTACCCGCTTCACATCTCGGCTTGAAGCACAGTCCACTCTTAGATTTTTACAGTATGCCCTAATTCATCATGCAGAATTCCAAGACCCTCTCATTTAATAAGTCACGAATAATACATCACCCCTTGAAATATCATGACAGTACGAAAACCTGTAGTCAATACAAACGTCTCTGTTAGTAGGTTCAAATGCTTTGTGTATTCTTTTGGTCTCGCCTTTAAGCACCAAACCGGAGACCGCCTAACCTGGCTAAAGTTGACAGTGGTTCTTCTCAAAAATGGAATGAGATAGTACCTCGAATTGTTTCGCGACCCCTTCTTTTGATAGCCTTTCTAGTGCAAATTCATCAATCATCCTAACCTTTTCTATATAGCCTGAGAACTTATCAGCGTCTTTAAATAAACCATAAATACACACAGCCATTAAATGACAAAAGAACTAACAAACAAGATTACTAAACGGATAGTCTGACATACAAAACACAGCTGCGAGTTACAAAAATTGAACCTGGCACGAAATTCTGTGGAAAGACGTGAAGCTAAATTATCATACATCCGCATTACAGCAGCAAAGAACTGTAAAAACTTGCATAATAAATATGCCGGAATATGGTGTCTAGAACTTTAGTTACGCTGGCTAAGGAAGTATTTTAATAATGCATTCAGTTATTATTAGCCTTGTGCACAGCTACCGTCGGTAAAATCATTTAAACATACGTCACGTCGACAGGAAAGTGTGGCCAAACATGAGGTTCTGCGAATAAATTACAGTGCCTGCATTCTTTTGATTGCTTACATCTAAACAGGCAGGACTTAAAGCCTTATGACGCAAGAACGTTTTACATTTCAGTGACCTAGTGAATGTACCAGATTCGCCAGTGTAGAAACTTGGAAAATATCTGACATGTGTCCAACTGCACCCGCTTACCTTCGTTTCTACGCGCGTTCGTAAAGTCGCAGAAAGGGCGTATTACCTTCGCCATGTCTACCCGTCTATCTGTCTCCCCATCTGTCCGCATGTAACAACTGAACTCCCACAGGATGTGTTTTTGTAAAGTTTGCTATTGCAGACGTTAAGAAAAATCTGTCGAGAAAATTCAAATTTGGTTAAAACTGGGCAAAATGTCACGTTACATGAAGACCTAAAGAGGTTTTATGTAGTCGAATGCGACATATGTAGCTCGCCAACAATATAAAAATAAACTTACATTTGCCTTTCCACGGAAAGACTTTAAATATATTTATTGTTGACAGAGACATTGCAGTTCAACAATACAAAGAGAACTTGTTGCATTTCTATAATAACACTGTTTATGCAAACGTGCCATAAAGGTTTCGCTCAGCAAATATTTCCTGTCTTGTGTTAATCAGTACTGCAGCAATTAAGCGGTTTTGATTCCTCTGGTCCTCCCCTTTCGAATATATTCCTGGTGACAAGAGTGTAGCTGGTAGTGCCGTTTGGCCTCTTATAAACCTCGCATGGTGCGGTCTGCGACTGAACCTAGGTCTCCACCTTATAGGTTAGCTGTGCCAGTTTGATTGTTTTGCTGATGTGGTGGTTTGACTTTGCTGGTTGTTTCGGTCGGTCCGTCGGTCAGTCATTCGGTTGATTGCCTTGGTTGCGCCGGTGTTTGTTTCTTTGCCTTGGTTCACCGAGGTTGTCGAATCTGTTGGCTGAATTTGTTCTTGGCAAAGTTGACAACCAACTAAGTCACCTAGCGAGCCAAATAAGTCAACCGGCCGATTCAACCACCCGAACAACATTGGTTGGTTATCTTTGATTTCAGGCTTCCGCCGCGATGTTGATGAGATCTGCGCTCTTCTGGGATATTACGCGGCGTGGTGTGGTAATTGTTTACCGACGTTTCGGGACAACGTATCGGTCCCATCTTCACGGGTCAAGAGTCCGAGTATTGACCCGTGAAGATGGGACTGATACGTTGTCCCGAAACGTTGGTAAACAATTACCGCACCACGCCGCGTAACATCCCAGAAGAGCGCAGATCTCATTGGTTGGTTAATCAGTTGGTTGACTCGGTTCAACAACCCGTACAACCAAGTCAACGAGTTGAGTCAACTAACCGAATAACCTGAATGCTTGATCGACTGGTTGAACAACCAACAGTCAACAACTCGGACAACCAAGTCAAAAACGAATCAACCATCCGATCAACCTTGAATGCTGACTCGAGTCGACCAACAACGTCAACAGCCCAATTCACCAAGTTTACCGGCCTAATCAACCACTCGATTAACCACATCAACTAGCAGCTTTAACAAACCGAGTGTAACACGATCAAACTTGGTTTACTTGAGTCAACCAACCAATAAAATCACCCAATCGACCAAACCAGTCATTCCCATCACACGAGCTCTATCATGACAGCGAAATGCAAAAACACTTCCTAGCCCAGAGAAGTAAGCGGTTACAATTATGGAAGACAGCACTGAAATTGAATACACTAGGCAATTGGCTGAGCAGAAAGACGCTTCACTTGGGCCCTTGTAGAACCAGTCACACACAATTTCCTCAATTATAGGAACCAAATGACTGTCAGAACACAGCCCACAAAAATCTTCATTTCTTCTTCCCCAACATAATATAGACTTCAAAATATTTGTTTCAGGTGCATGCAGTTTTCTTGCACTCTATACGATCTTGTTGAATAGTGTATAAATGGATGTGATTTATGTCTTTGGGTTTGGTATTACTGATTCGGGAAATTTATTTTTATCCATCATTTGGTTCCTAGATGACCCGTATTGTAATAGATTATTTGGAGCTTGTATAAGCATGTGTTTGAGCCTCATTTATTGAATTAGAAACTACATTTTAGAATTTCAAGAGATATATGTCAGTCTGCCTAATGTAGTTATGTGATAGAAGGGAAATTATATATTTTACCACGCAAGAAGTTAAGGACCACAGCTTTGGAACAGGAAATATCAAGTAGGACAACCATGTATGATGTGAGAAAAAAATTAAATTGATCTGATGGATATGAATTTGAGAATATTGGCTTGAGTTATTAGCAGTGTTTAAATTTCTACTCCTGCCATAACAATGTGAGAATGTATGTTGCATTTACATGAATGTGTTTGTTCATTTCTTATCACAGTTTAATGACTTTAAATTTATTTTGGGCATTTTCACTATCGTAAATTGCAGCGACGCGGAAGATTTTTACACGGGTGCTTAGCCTGTCTAAAAGCTGTCAGAAACACAGAGACGCCTATACCGTCACTTTACAGGACTTCATAAAAGTTGTTATTCCCTCAAATTTCACGGCGTAGAATTATTTCCCCCTTAGTAAGAGTTACGTAAATATTAATTCACTTTCTGATACGCAGGTTTGGAAACCGGGCATACATTCTGAATCACCACCAGATCGAAAACATTATTCCCTCTGGCTAAATTATGACTTGCTGAAAACATAACTAGCATGGTGGAATATATCACTGATAGTGTCTAATTACCAGACGTGAAGAAGAGACGAAGATGTGTTATATGCAGGCCGTACAGAGAGAGCGCAAGAAAAGGATTATTATGACGTCACATGACCCCCTTATATGTGCCGTCGGCAGGGAGATACAGGGTAAATGAGAAAGAGAAAGGGTGATTCTGTCTCCTTCTATCTCTGCTCTCCAATATTCTCTACCAGTGTGAGTGAACACAGAAGAGAGAAGGAAGATAACAGAGTAGGATAGAGAGACGCTAAAATAGAAGGTTTCAATGTTAAAATGGTATACGTGATTATAGAAACATGCACCAAAATAATGGAGACATAAATAAAACATCAAATGGGGTGTAGCTCTAGAATCGTTTAAGTAAAGTTTTGTTTGAACTAAAACACTTCCATTCTTTGTCCTACTAATGTCATTCATTTTTGTGCATAGCGCATATAAATGTTCTTCATAAAACATAAATTTGTCTCTGCGCACACCACAAGGGCAAAGATCTATGTGAGAGTGGAAGTATAGCTCCACTCGTTCTTAACTTTGGCACTATATACAGGTTAGTGGTCAGCTTCAAGCGCGGGTCTTTTTACTCCCGCGCAAAGCACAACTGGTACCTACTGCAGAGGAATCTAGCAGGGTTGCCGTACCTTTCACGTTCTCCTACCAGAAATCAAAACCCGATGCCTCTGTCTTCAGCCTGTAGCCAAGTCACTGCGCGGACTAGGCAATCCCGACCCTAGTCGTATAAAATATGTAGCCATTAATAGAGATTCAGTTCTTTTATGGTCGTTAATCAAAAGAGATCGACCCTCAGTTCACTGTACCTTTCTGACTCATATTTTACAGTTCTGATAATAGAAATACGAAGAAACTACACACTCTTTATCACCTTCTGTACATCTAAGTTACTCTTATGAACTGTCAGAATATTTATCATTGCAACTTCTAGTATACTGATGAACCGTACATTACATTTTATATGTTAGAATTTCGATGATGTCAAAATGCCATAAAGGATTATAGGCTATAATTTCCTTACTTTAAAGGCAACATTCAATATCCATGACTGATGTCAAACCTATGACTTTATGTAGGTTATTCCGAAAAGCAACCTTTGTATCACTTTGACTTTACGGAGTTGAATTCACCATCACTTTCTACGACCTACTCCCTAACATGTACCGTCTCTGTCTTTCTGAAGGGAACACACGCACACAATCTCCCATGGCCCCGGCTGGCGCTACTTGCTACGTTCGACTTCAAAGTGGCAGGGTCGATAGTTGACCACTACGCATGCGCAAATGATGCTGCTGTGCTGCTGCTACTGCTGATGTGATCTTTCCTATGGACCATGTAGAAAATGTACACCTGTACTCTTCTAGTGATTTCAAAGTTGACCGTTAGCTTGGTATGTTCATTTCGGCCCTGTAAATCGGAAGGTTATGGTTCTGAGACTATGACCTGGCAGCGGTTGCGCTGACTACGTAAATTTACCATTTTATATTACTGAGTTTATGTATTTACACCGACGATACATTTTTTCCGCCATATACCACGTCAGTGTAGAGGTAGTTTTGAACAGTTGCATGTACATACTATATAATAGTAAATCACTTCTTAATGTTAATACGTATCTAGCTAAAGCACCATTCTTTGCCCATTTCTTCTTAATTAAGCTGTACTGAAATTATAAAATTGCTACATGGAAGGTGTGATGTGACATTTCTTTAATAAACATTTACGTTACATGGATGCAATCTATAAAGTTGGCGGGCCACAGAAGATAATTTCATTTTAAAGCCACGTAAGATCACATGATGCTATTAAAATGTAGAAACCTGTACTTCATTCCTTTACGATTAATTTTAACAGAAGCTCTCATCATATCTAGGTCTAACGAAGTCCCCCTTATCTTTAGGTTTTTCGACAAATATTTTATACCCATTTTTCATTTGTCCAATGTGTGCAATATATCCCGCTCAACAAATTATCCTTAATTTTGCCATCCTATTATTATTTGTTAAAGAATATAAGTTCTTCGTTACGCAGCTTTGTCCAGATTTCAATTATAACTTCCGTTAAAGCTCAAAACATTTTCTGCCGCAACCTATTCTGAAACACCCTTAAAATATTAATTTGACGTTGTGTGTACCGTGCATCTTGACATTAATCTTTAGTTTTTCAACCAACGAATGCAAAAACTGCATTCGTTGGTTGAAAAACTAAAGATTACCCTTAAAATATGTTCATCCCTTAACATGAGAGGCAAATTTTTACTTTCATACAAAACAACTTGTAAAATTAAATTAACTTTTGTACATTTTTTATCTTTGTGTATTTAAACAGAGGCGTGAGATACGACAGACTCTGAAAAGAATAGTAGCGAGCATTAACGGATTATAATCTGCTCTTAATTTCTTCGCGAAAGCAATTTTTCGGCGCCTTCGCATAGTCGAGAAAAGCGCCTGTTAGCTTCGTCATTTCCTTCTCTCTGTCCGTCTGTCCGCATGTATCAGTGACGCTCCCACTGGACGGATTTCAGTGAAATTTGATATAGGGGACTTTCATAAATACTGTACCTGACGGGTACTTTACATGGAAACGTAAGTACCTTTCACTGTTGCCAGCGACATAAAATTACTATACACTTATTTTCCGTAACACTCAATATATTGGTGTTATTGTTAACAGTGACATGTAGCTCAAAAATACATACAGAACACATTGCTGCTTTCCATCGCGACAGTGATTACGTGAACGTGCCGTAATGTTGCGTTATACTTAAATTGCCTCTCCTGATGTGTTTAGTGTTAATTTCACATATTTTGACACCGCAGTTTTGTAGAATTTATTAGTTATGCTTGTTAATATTAGTCCTATATTCTGATGAGAAAATATGATTGTAATTTATTTTAAGTCACTTTTTGTTGTTTGAAGCAACTATCCAACTTTCGTCCGGCGGGATTGAGGAGTACCGAAAAATCACAAGACAAGACAGCTGGTCCCATGAGGTGTCAAGCCTGGCTGTCCAGAGTACGAAAGAGGGTGCGGTTTGCTCCATTACAGATCTATCGAGTGCAAATGATTAAAATCTCATGAGTGAGAGTCTTTCTATAAATTGCAGATCATGTATGGTTTTTAGTCTATTAAATATAATTACAGTGGAACACAAATACCATATGTAACCCATAAGACATCCTTAGTTTAACTATATAAACATTTGTCCATTTAATTTCTCCGTAGGAACATTCGTCAAGAAAGGCAGGCGCCTGCATTTTGTAATTTTGTATGCATTTTTACGAGCAATGATTTTATCCATTGCTATGGTAACACGACACAGGAAATGTCAAGCATAGATTACATTAAAAGTTGTAGTATCGATTTGTAGTGACTGCTATTATGACAGAATATTACTTCGAGCTACACAGATATTGTATAATGATTAAGAGTATATTTGTATGTCATGTAAGCAGGTATTCTCCAGCAAGGTGCTGTTTCGATCCCAGAACAGCCCTTGGGGGAATTTTGTACACTAAGTAACACCAGGACAAGTCCTTCTTCTAGCATATCTATTTTCCCGTGTCAATAACATTCCACCAGTGCTCCGTTGTATTTATCCATCATCTGAGCCAGAGACCATTAGACAGTACGGGCTGCAGTTTGGATGTTGTTTCTTACTTTAGTCAGAGAAGAAGAATAAAGGAGAATGCAAACGGTGCGCTACGGAACTAGTACACAGGCTTTACCAAGGCGTTCTTTATATTCAAATATCATAATGTTTCACGGTAGAGGCGTAAGTGTAATTTTTAAGCTTATAAAAATCACGACATTCATTTCTCCGATTTTCATGAAACTCGTAAATGCCCAACATTATTTATTTCCATGTGTCTTAAAATAATTTGTATCTGTACCGGAAAAAAATATGAAAATTTTGAATAGAAAATTCCTTACTCTTCTGCGTAACGCATGGCTTTCGCTATCCTGATATTCACGAAACTCACAGTCAATTAACAAATTCTGGTAGACAGCTTTTGTAACTATTTTATCCAAATAGAACGTAAACTGTAGAGTAGAGGGGCAAAACTTTTTAAGGGCTCAATGAACGTTTGGCGTTTACTGCATCGACCTTAACTGCCTCTATAGATCATCTAGGATCGGGGATTTTTAAAGGCATGCAATAGAAAATACGTACGTAAAAAACCGTGTGCCCTACCCATGAAGACCAAAAACTAAACTGAAAAAGGAGTTGAAAACGTAATTATCGTGACTTTGATTGATGAAGTCTGATAAATATTTTCAAACTTTTTTTATTTTAGGTGCAATTCCTATTACCTCCCTTTTACAAAATTAGTCCCAAGATGCGTAAATAGAAGTAGCTAACAAATATACTTTGTCCGATCACCTGTCGAAACAATCTCAGTAAATAGCTCCACAAACATTTATCTGAGGACGGAAAGAGATTTAGGTACAGAAATTTTGTGTCCTTTTTACAATAAAAAAGGATCGAGAAGTCCTGAAACAAAGTAATTCTAATTGTAACTTACATACCACTTGCAAAACACTTTATAATGTATTTCAGAAACGTTGGGAGCTTTCTCGTCTTAATA
Source organism: Reticulitermes speratus (assembly GCA_021186555.1). Taxonomy (NCBI): domain Eukaryota; kingdom Metazoa; phylum Arthropoda; class Insecta; order Blattodea; family Rhinotermitidae; genus Reticulitermes; species Reticulitermes speratus. The sequence continues at coordinate 17,675,712 of JAJKFL010000001.1, forward strand.
TTAACTGCTTCGGAATATTCCGTATTTAATAAACAAGATAGACGAGTATAATGCGAAAGAAATTAGTTAAATTAACATTATAACTGTTATGAATAACCTAAAAAGAACGGTATGAGCAAGAATAAAGGGCAGTAACAAGAAAGGGAACAAGAAAACCAACCGTACCCACCACCTCTCCGTATTCTCCTTACATTCCCTTGTACCCTTTTGTTAATTAAATTTCCTATCCTCGAGCATGCATTTTGGAACGAAATTAGCACAAGAGAGATGGGAGGGGGATAAGGGGTGGAACGATTCTTGGAAATGGAATTTTTATGATACAAGTGCCTTAGTGGAACTATTTGTACTCTCAGAACATGCGGCTTCTGAAGTCTTTACAATTATGTTAACATTAAGGCACTGGATGCAAATAAGCTACCCCTCAGAATACCAGTGCGCTTAGATTCACACATACACTGCACCAAAGTCTGTTTTTATAGATTAGTACTGCTTCCTAATCGGGAGGTTGTGGGTTTAAACCTCAAGCAACGTGCAAGCTGTACTGACTTCCTCCAGTCCCACCAGGTAAACAACGCCTTAAAGACGTGACGACAGCTTACTAGCCTGTCATCCACTCGACTAACTTTGCAGAAACTCTTAAGCCATTATTAGGCAAGGCTAGATACAAGCTAGGTACTTAGCGAGATTTTTATTTATCAAAGCAGTTACAACAAAAATTAACCGTCTTCTGGGACAGGAAGCCATGTAGTCTGGTAGAAACTTACCGACGTTTCGGAGAAACATGTTGTCTAGATCCTATTCCTGAAGATGGAAGCAGCAGGTTTTGATCTTTTAAACCAACACATAAATCAGTTACTGCAACCACAACTTGTTTTAAAGTTTGATTAGGCTGCATTCAAATGCAACTATTTGTAATTTGTCAAATTTTAAAATTATCAGAAAATATTTTGAATATAATTTGTGGATTTTAACATTAGGTAAAGGTAAAGGTAAAGTTCTCCCTAGAACGGGCCATGAAGGCCCACAGGGGGAGCAGAGGTATAGCTCTACTCTTTCTTTAACCCTGGCACTAGATGTGGGTGGTTGGTCAACTCCGCGCCCAGGCCGCTTTACCGCCGGGAAAGAGACCCGATACCCATTTTATAGGAGGCTGGGTGGGCCCCAGGACCGTTCTGGACGGCTGCGGAAAATCTCGTCCCCGCCGGAATTCGATCCCCGGAACGTCCAGCCCGTAGCGAGTCGCTATACCGACTACACGGATTTTAACTTTATCTGTGCTTATCATGAAATAATTTCCTTTTAAAGTGGCAATACTTAAACACCTATTTTAACTTTATGAAAAAAGGGAGTCATATTGGACAGAAGAGAAAAAATATTTTATCATGGAGGAGAAAAGTGTTGCCTGATTTAATAAAAATTCCAGTCGTTTTGGAGATAAAGTATTAGAACTGAAAGATATCCTTTAAATATTACGCTTTTATTTGATAAACTTAGTACAAAGAAAGCACTAAGTGGGACGGCAAAAAGAATTTTCAATCTTTGTAGAATCCCGAAATATTTGCATAGTTAAAAATTCGCGGCAACGTAGAAAGAAGTTTAACCCTTTGTAAACTGGCGTTAATCTAACTAAAATTACTGTATATAAAAATTCACTTCCTACCTGAGAGAGAGAAAAATTCCATGTCCATTATAAAGTCCAATCTGTAAGTGTTGAATAGGTATATGTATTATCGGTGTTTATTGTGAGAATTTTACCGAACACATACAGAGAATGTTGGAAGGCAGAATGCAGTCTCTAAACGTTACAGCATACGGTATGACTATATGTAGATATATTGGGCTTTGAAAGGTGAAAGACTGCGCAGAATGCTAAAATAGAAGCATTTTGGTCTTTTATTTGCAATTGTATTATGCCTTGTGTAACATTCTGTGTGAATGAATCACAAATATTAATCAATACAATCCCTGTATTAAGTAACGTTTTCATTATTACATGAAAAATATTTTTCAAGTTCAATTTAAAATTCATATCAATTACCAATTTAATTTTTTCCAGTTTCCATCGCTATTAATTACATCTTTATTTACGTTTTGTTTACTGCTAAATTTAATAAAAAGCGTTAGTTCACTGAAGAATTATCATATTCGCATGATCAGACTCGCAGGTGGACAGTAAAGCTAATATGCGCCGAACACTTGTAAAAAGAGCCCTATAAGATTACCAGTGACAGAATATTTTAATACCATTCTACTTAATACTTAACAGCCCTATAAGGCACAAAGTCGGATTGTTTGGAATTTCAAACTACCCTCATTTCTTGCCTTGATTGTCATCGGAAATCGAAATTGCAGTATTCTGAATACGAGATTGCAGTATTCTGAATATAAGTAAAGTAGTCTACATCACCTCACTCGCAATGACAACAAAGCATCCTTGAATAACCGCTACCATGCAGTAATCGGACAAGAAACTACACCTTGTAGATCAGGGTTTCTCAGTCGTTCTGGTAGCACGGATCCTTACAAAGTCTCACAAATTCTGCGGCCTCAAAGACAAAAATTATCACAACTCGAGGACCCCTTAGGGACAACTCCCAGTAACATTTAAATTTTCTGTGTCGACAAACGGTAAATTGTAAATTGTAAACCATTTCATAAACATTTACTATAAAAAATAATTTTCTGAGCATCAATGACAGTCAGTCCAATATTAGGAAACCTCTGAGTGCCACCGAGTGGAATTCATTTAACTCGCTGACAACGTAGTCACAAATAGTGATCTTACATTTCAGAAAAGCTGCTGTAGCTGTCAGGCCAAATTTTGAACTCTTTTGAGGAAAAGAACGAGGTGTGTCTGGAATTTACAATTTCTGCTTAATACAAAACACATGCCGCTCAATAACCGACTGCTGTGAAGGTAGCGGGTTTTATTAGCATTTGTCATGGTTTAGAACTTTCAGAAACCCACAATAAAATTAAATTAGAGGCGGACTTCATGTTTGGTGACCGCGCTAGGTTCTGTGGACTCGGATCTGCACGGGCAGTGGGGTTCTGTAGTGAACGCTCTGAAGGAAGAAACATGAAACCCGTAAGATTTTCATAAAGTCGGGGAGCCTCAGACAAATAACTTCCATGGCGAACAAGCACCAGGACTAGCAGCTGCAGTTCTGAAAGGGTGCAAAGCAGAACGTTGTAAGCGCATAATGGTGACACTGGCCAAACCACAGCAGTTTTAGAGAAAACTGTTTTGGGAATTACATTGTATGCGATTACACATTCTTCCTTGAACCTGATTATTTATTAATTCTAACGGAAACCTATTTATGCAGACAGCAGAAGAATTACATTCTAGAGCTGTAACTAACTCCACGGAGCAAAGTCATTCTTCATAACAATACATGTGCTCAAATATTCAAAAGAGCCTCTAAGTGTTATTACCTTATCCGAAACAGCCACCTAATGGATCACATCTGCAAACAGATTAACCTCCAACCTACACTTAAGTTTACCATGTGGTCTTTTCCCTTCGCATTTTCTGGATAAAATTCTGTATGAATTGCTTTCATCCCCATGCGTGATACGTGTCTTGAAAATCATGCTCTTTTTAAGTTCCTTATTCTCATATATGCTGTAAAGTAAAAATCAAGAATCTCATCATCATGCTATTCCTTCCATTCTCCCCTTCTTCCTTTCTCTTACGTCCATAGGAGTATATTCTCAGCATCTTCTAAGGAAACTATTTGTATATATCATCGCTGCCCATTACGGTCTCACTAGTTAGTACCCACAACGGCGTCATAGATTACTTTCGGTTGAGGTTCACACCTTCGTTTAATCGCCACCAATACATTCACCCGTGCCGGTTACAATGTGGATCCGCAGATTTCTTTAATTTTCTAAAAAAATCTCTTATCTGTCGTGGTGGGTCTTCTTCTGCCCTTCTTTTCCTACTCCCCTCCTGTCCCAACCCACTCCCTTTTCTTTTTATTTCCCTCTGGCCCTCTACCGATATCGTAAAGCGAAACGAGAAGGTCGGAGGGTCAGAGGGTCCTTCCTCAGGCTGAGGTTGGACACAAACACAAAAAAAATGTTTCCCTTCCTCACGAAGAGGAATGGGAAGGCTCGACTGGGGCTCGAACTCAATGTTTGGCTACAATACTCTTCCCTTAGGATGTAAAAAAATCTTCATATCATACACAATAACAAGTAAAATAATCCTTTTTTACTTTATTTCAATAAACAAATTGTTCAGCCATAAGAAATTATATTTTAACTTTAGCCAATTATTTTCAGGGCCCTTTAAGACAAGGAAACAAATACGAAAGGAAAACCTAACCTGTTTTCATTCGTATCATGGAAAATCCCTTTCTAATACATTTTAGAATCAACTTTGTGTAAAGTGTATATCCTTTTACTCTATTTTTTTACGTTCGCTATTGAGAGTAAGATGAGAAAATATTTGGAATTTTAAAGTTAATGACACTTAGGTATAACAGCCTGAATCAGCAAATAGGGAAAAAACCACTATAAAATCTTTATCTTAAAGAATAAAACCCAACGCAATTAGCCGTATTTCGGCAATGCTTAGAGGAAAATCAATACAAATCTCGGAAGAATATAGGAAATAAAATTCTTCCCTTTCCCTGAGTGGGAAGATATTAAACTTATACAACGTGCTTGTAACCAGATTTAATGCGGGTCGCTTATTGCGAATTTTTAACTACCTTGTTTGGAAAGTTGCAGCAGTCTATTTAATGACGAAATTTTGAGTGGAGTGTTAAAGCCAAGGCTTTATACATGAAAAAATAAACGAGTGCAAAATTAGACACACATGGTGGAAAGATAACAGTGGACATCCTATACGAGGTTCTCTATGCTTTGAAACCATCTACTTTAAAAATGTTGTGGAAGAAACCAAGAATTTAACACGACTAAGAGCAAAGTTCACGGCTGGACACAATTCTGCGGCAGTATAAGTTTACACTTCATGTTTCCCTAACATACACCTTAATATAAATTTGCTACTCTTTTCAGTGTTGTATCTCATGTATCTGGGACAGGGGGTTGTGAAAAATCCGTTGCCTATAAAGTACTTGCAGATCAGGCCTGCAAAACCTTTAATGTGGTGCGGGCAATTTCGGCAAAATTTGGTCTGCGTATGGAAACATGACTTTTAACACACAGAATGAAAAATGAATAAGTACATGCACGCGTATAATTTTACCTGATTGTTTTTCTTAAATAGGATGCAATAATGAGTATGATTACAATGACAGAAAAACTCATAAAAATTGTACTTCACAACCTAAGCTAGGGAGACGCTATTTTCAGTATGTTTTTACAAAACGATATAGTAATGTCATGTATATCTCCACAAATAAACAGCTCATAAGTTTTCAGAATTGCATTTTTTTTTTAGAGAGAAAAGGTTAAATTTAAAAGTAAAGCAATCCCATTACAGGCCTGGACAGGCTCATAGGGTTCCAGGAGGTTGAGGCTCCCAGATTTCTAGCCAATCGGCACATGAAGGTCGTAAGGTTGTCATCCCTACGCACCGGCCGCCTTTACCCACCAGGAAATATTCCTGGTACTCATTTCTGTTAGAGGCTGAGTCGACCCCAGGCCCATAGTGCGACCGGAAGGATTATGTCAATGAAAAATTCCAATGACACCATCGGGAATCGAACCCGCGACCTTCCGGCTTGTAGCGCAGTGTCTCAACCAACTGTGGCACTACGTGCCCCAGAGAAAAGGTTAAAAGAATTTTTCTCATTTCAAGTTTCACCGCGGGGCACAGAAACTGTGTAAAGGGCAACATGTTGCAAACGTTCTACGGATTGAGAAAGGCCTGCTGTAAATGGTAAAAAATATGTTATTAACAAAGTACTAACACAAATTTTTACGAGCAACATATTATAAAATATGGACTATAGATAACTGAATACTATCTGACGTCACAGAAGCACTCTCTACGGACAGCACCCTGGAGTTCAATCTAAACCCGAAAAGTGCGTGTAACCAAAACGAGCATAACAGCAACTTGCGCGAATGCATATACATAACGGCAGGTCGCCTGACATATGGAATATTTCAGAATATTTCAATTAAAAGTAGATCCAACGTGTCTGGGCCTTGCCTATCACTCGGGGTTCGTCCAATCTTTCTTATATTTCTCTGTTCGCCTGGGGTGGTGAAATTTACCCTTATATTCCGATGCGTGTGAAGTAATATATTGTTTATTAGTTTTACACATCAGTGGAGGAACCCAGTTTAAAGAGTTTTGTTTATACATGTCCTGAAAGCGTTATCTGTTTCTAAATTTGTTATTGACTGGTACCACATTGTCATTACAAGTTTTGAAATCATAAATACGACGCTTCTGCTTAAGATCTACATATTCTATAAACCTCTGTGTTAACAAATAAAATAATAGCAATAAGACACATAAGTTTATAACAATGTAAAATATAACACACAAATGTAAAGCATCAGGTTTTCCAAGCCCTTCCATCCAAAACTCTGTCTGCACACCTAACTCACTTCCCTAACTTACATACATGTCTAGAGGATCTCAGTCTCCTTTATCTCAATACACCAACACTACAAAGAAGCAAGTATAATTAGCCCAATTCCCCACCCACAAAGCAATCTCCAAATTTCTCCATGAATTCATTCTTCTTATTTTCTTTTACACTTTGTTTTCCGACATTGTAAATTTTATTCTTTCCTTCAAGGAAACGGCCATATTCCACACCAAAAAAAAAAACAAAGTTTGTGCCAAGTAAATTACGATTCAATGTAATCCATACTCCGTGCAATAGTCTGATTATACAGTATTTGATCCAACAGATTGCACAATCGATAAAAAATAATGATTTAACATTTATGTTTACTCCTACATGTTTCGACTTCTACAAAGTTATCATCATGGAGGGATATACGAAGGTCTTTTTATGCCTTTGTATATACCTTCATGATGATGGCCTTGTAGAGATCGAAACATGTAGGAGGGACACAAGTGACAATGATTATTTATTATTGATTTTGTAATTTGTTGAATCAAATACTGTAACAAACTAAAATTCATTTGTCAATCTCCAGCCCAATTTAATTATAGATAAACAAAGGCAAATTTCAGAAATAAGTGCGCAAGAAAATTTACTAGAGATACTCGAACCCAAAATAGGCTACAAATTTCTCCGATAAGAATTTGACCACCTCCTGCGTAATGGTCTGAATTCAGCTGAAACTCATGGGGCTTTCGCGACTGACATCAACCTGAAACTCATTCTTCTTTATTGTCACAACAAATGCTTGTAACCTGAAATATTCTTGAAATAAATTCTGAATGAAAGAGGGCACTTAGTGATGATAATAAATAATACATGACATAGAGTCAAGGAGGAAAGAAATATCCTACATAAAATAAAAACAATGAAGGCTACAGGATTTGTCACATCTTGAGTAAAAACTGACTTTTAAAACACGTTATTGAAGGAAAGATAGAAGGAAGATAGAAGTCACGGTAAGAAGAGGAAGAAGAGTAAGCAGCTATTGGATTACCTTAAGTAAAATATATTATACTCGAAATTGAAAGGCGAAGCACTAGATCACACTCTATGTAGAACTCGCTTTGGAAGAAGCTATGGACCTGTCGCAAGAGAGACTACGGAATAAAGGACTAAATTTTAAACTGCATATCAGGAGGATAAAAAGAAATGGATCTTAAATGGATAAAATAGTGAATGGATTTGCCTATCCCGAACGTGTAGGTTGAACGTTCCTCCGAATCTTGGGTGCTCGTGTACAAAATTACATATCTTCTTATAGCAGAAAACAGTAGTCTTCATAGCCACCACCATGAGGAACTCGACGCTCACGTGGATTCATCTACTTCTGAATAAGGTCCGTGCTCGCCCTGACACACTTTATAATTAAGCGTTGTGTTCCATGAAAGGCGGTAGATTTTTGACCAGCTGAACGACCATCAACATCTCGAAAATATCTCGTGCTTTCACAGAGGTAGTTATTTGTTTTAGCACTATACGGCTTCGCGCAATGAAACTCCATGTAATTAAAACTTTAGTGGATCCCTCTCGTAACAATTAAATGAAATGCGCCCACCTTCTGTTGTATAGCATGGCTTACCTCTCCAACGTGTTTAATTCTGACATCCCATACGCAGTGGCTAAAGCAGTGTGGCGTATTGGCTGAAGTTTTATGGACAGTAACTGTTAGCAACTTCTGCTCCTAAATATAAGTAAGGAGACAAACAACGTACGTGTACGTATAAGTATAAAGGACTTGGTGAAGTACAAAACGCCTTATTATTTACTGACACTGTAAAGATTTATTAACTCCCTTCCATCGTACAAAACTGTAAAAGCAATCGGCACGAATGTTTTGTCACTGCAGTTCTAGAGAAATAAATTTTCATCTTTAAGAAACGTTATTACTTATGTTACAAAGTTTTGGATACTCACTGGTTTATGGTTTCGCATGCAGTTAGTACTTTTCATTCCTCAATTGGTTATCAGTCCTACAGGGCATCAGTACGGCCTTTTTTTAATATAACAGAAACGTGACTTTCTTCAAAGGAGAGAAAGCTTATGTAAAGGTGTGAGGACTGGAGACGATGTAGGAAACATCGCCGCATAAGTAGATTAAATTATTATGGCGCAACGAAAATACAGTTCATGTTTCCAACTGGATCTATGTGAGAAGCAGAAGTAGGAGAATTGGGTGCGGTTCCGAACTACAATACCGAAGAATTAAACAGGACTTCATGCCGGTTCTTTAAAATGTTGATATCTACTCTACAAATTGCTTCCAATAAATACCTCCTAAAAGATTGGGAAGGAATTATATGATATATTACTTAAATTGGAGGAAATTCGTTTGTAGGCGTAGTGTGTTAGATAAGTGAATTGTAGATGAAGAGACGGATTGTCTTTTGAGTGATAACTCCATGGAACAAAGTCACTCTTGAAAAGCTAATAGCTCCTCAGATAGTGAAAAAATTCCTCGCTTTCTTTGAGACACGAAGATTTATTACAATATTCAAAAAGTCCCGCTACTTTTTCCTGAGTCAGATGAATTCAGTCCAAGCCGTATAATCCATGTCTATAAAATTAATTTTAATAATACTCCATATCTACGGGGATGTGAATGAACAGGTTTCAATTCTTCTTTAAGGAGAACTTGTAACCTTATGCATCATAAATATTAACTACCAATATGCCAGAAATGGGCAGCTACCGACAAAACTTTCTTTAGTTTGCCGCAATAAAGCGAGGTAAGTTTTAATACCGTTCAGATAAGTTTCGTGTTGAAAATAATGAAATAGAATACACCAATATACAAACTGTTACAATTATAATAACACAAAATCTGTTTAAAGTTTTAATGTAAATTGACCCTTGCCTTATCAACCTTCATCTTATACGAATGCTTATAATAGACTGGGAAGAATGTCTATTGTAATGAAAACCACAAATATTGTTTCCAAATTCCACCTGGAAGTGATAAACATTTTTCTTAATTTGTTCATCTTCCTCAGTTTCCATATTAATACCGGGATCAAAAAAATAGTCCATGACGTACCCTTCGAGTTCCTCCCCATTTCTCACTTATCATATCGTATCACAGTCAAAGATTCCTGTATTTCGATTGGTGAAATAAGAGAATAAATAAAATCAAATAAGCAAAACTGATTATTAATCTTTTCCAACTTCACGGGGATACTAAGAATTCGAATAAAATCTTTACATTCCGTGAAGAGTACACATCATGAACTTTCATGTTACATAGATTCTGCTTCCTCTCTTCTTAGATCCAAATAGCCTTCTCAGTCCTTTGTTTTCAAATACCTTGTCAGTGTATATAATACTCGATTATGTACAGGTTTCTGTACTTATATTGCAAAGTTTCAGAATGTCAGTTATGTGGTTTCTTGCAGTTCCTCACGATTTCAACATATTCACCATGACATTCCTCTCGTCTTTCTTATTTCTATCTCCTCAGAATTCCGATGGTATTTTCCACAAGGCTAATTCGAAAATTAGTAAAGGACTAATGCACAAAGGATCAGCTTGTTAATACTTGACAGTAGGGACAAACAATTAGGAGATCAGAACGGACGAAGAGGACTCTAATTCAAATTTAATTACTCTAGAAACTTCAGTCCAGAAACCACTTGATCTTCTGAATTCTCTACATTTATTGCTTTGCGTTCACACTTGTGTTGTAACACAGCACTCGTTATTTGTGATTTACAGAGAGGCAGTTTTACTTACTGGATGTCGGTCAGTGTAAACCAGTCTCCCTGAAATATGTGCTTCTGTAGCACATGCTGCACAGCTAGTATTGACAAATGAATAAAACGACACGTCCGTCATAACTATATTTCGACAATATTTTATTTTTTGGTATTTCGGCTTTAATTACAAACCATAATAAGGCACTGACAAAAATTCGTGAAGGAAGAACTCTTACATAAAACTCGTTACTATTAGACGGGTTAAGATCACGATCTCACAATGTTTAGTCAATAAAAACCCTTGTATACACTGTAAGGTTTAAATCTCTTATCGGTTGAAAATAACGTGTTGTATGTAAGTATTCTTTCTTCTCGTGCCTTTATCAGTGCCTAATTATGACTTATAATTAAAGCCAAAACGTTTCACTACAAACACTTGTGGGGTTCAGAGTTCATCCTTCCAAACATTGAACATGTGCTCTAAATTGGTAACAAATACAACTTTTTTTCAGAATTCTTCATTGCTTTCTCTTAATTTCCAAACTTAGTCAGACTCACTTTTGATGGTCAGTGTCACAATCACAAAAAAATATATTGCAGAAGTGCGAATATTTTAGAAGGCAGCACCATTTACTCCAAGGTACTAAAACAAATTATGGTACTAGGGCTTACAAATTATGCAGCTTCAGTTCGAGTAAAAGTTTTGTACAATGCAAAGTAACAAGACGGCAGGCGTATGAATATTTTCCTTAATATCCGGTTTTACAGCCATAAATGACGAAACATTGGATCCCATATATCATATGTAAGTCATTAACCAAATATTTCGACACTGCGAAACTGTGACGCAATCTCCGACAAAAGAACAACCTGGAAGACGTAGTTTGGTCGGGGTGTAAGACTTTATAGTCTCTTATGGATGTAATGTAAGATGTGAAATATGTTAACATGGCCCCGACTAGTGTCCGAAAGCCGACTCCTGTGAATAATGTATTGAATAGGCCTATTTGGGTAACATAAAACTCGGCGATTTCGAGCTAGCCCAGCGAGTATTGGCCTTGGATATAGATCCTGTTGCATGGAGTAAATTAACTTTATTCATTATTTACTTAAAATTAAGCACTCAATATTTACACCTTACCAGATTAATGCATTATTACAGAAATGGACGCCAGCTGCATAAATCACACCGTGAGCTGTGGGTTGATAACCCCCAAACTACACCAAGAAATTTAGAAAGCCAGGAGTAAAGTGATTCGTTTACTACAATCTGACTGAGCTGTAGGAGAAGACTAAGTATCGGGTTTGTCAGTCCCACAGCTGTTTACCGGTTGTCAATGAGGAACTTTCGAAACCACTGATGTAAAATCACATCGCTTGAACAGAGTTGTAGATTTGAGTGCGAAAATGTGGATAACTTCAAGGCACGTAATAATGTGAGACTGGTTGTATTTAAGATGCTGTGAAAGTTAAACCCCATCACTGAGCTAATAACAATAAACAAATCCAGTTTTAGTATAATGGTAATGAGAAACACAATTCCCATCATAGCACTGATAATTTTTCCTTGAACAGCAGTCCTCGCTAGGACGGGAGGTTGCTTTAACAGGGAATTCACTGCAAAGTTACGTAGACGTATCAAGACGCTTACTCTTTATAATGATGATCAGTTCAGAAACGAATATAATGCCAGGAACCTAAATTTCAGAGCATCTCTCTCACTCTGTACACAAAGCGCTATTCCAAACCACGAGACAATCAAAGAAAGATAGCAAAGGAGAGAAAATTTTGTGCATGAGAGTGCTCAGTGCAATCACACAGGCAGTACATAACTGATGCAAGCAAGCATAACGTAAAACAACTAGAAAGAGAAAGATACAACACAGAAAGATGTAAATTTTCGAAATTATTAGGAACTGAATTTTGTTTTCGAACCTCGTTCTTATTTGCAGTTCTCCTTCATTGTTCTTGAATTTCTCAAGACCGTCAGACGTTTGTAAATTAGAAGCGTATTGTAACAGAGGGACTTCATTTGTGTTTCTTTCACGACGCCCCGAGAGAAACAAAATTTCTCACATTTCACCACCGAATCTCCTCCGTCCTTTTAGCACACCCCCACTCTCTCTCCCTCTCTCACACACACATACACACACACACACACACACAACACACACACACATACAACTAGAAAAGCGGAGTGCTAACCAGGGGCAGCGCCTGCTGTTAAAGAAATATCTTAGGAAGTTTCTCACAAAATTAAGGATCATTTGCCACCGTCAATGGATATTCTCCCTGAAAACGGCGAATGAAATGTAAGCAGAAAAGTTACAAGACTTTAAAAATATGACGCAGCTTAACGGCGAAATTCGAAATTACGCAATACCTGCGCTTACTCGCCTGTCCGCAGGCCAGAATGGTCGCCCGCCTACGTCTGCCAAGGAACTCCAAAATATAGCGTCATGAAGTCGCTTTAATGAGATAATGAAGTACGTGTAATTAGCAGCAATTATTTTCAATTCTCAGTTACACCACTTGGAAACACTATGGCTGCCCTAGCTATTTTTTCCATTTTTAATTGTTATAATCAAATTATGCGGGTGGTTGTTTGTAAATAAAGTAGTGATTTGTGTTTCACGTGAACATCAGTACATTTTCTGTGAAATGATCTTCAGTGCAGTCTGTGTTTGAAATGTACCACTTCTCAAAAGATTAATTAGCTGACTTTTATTAAGATTCTTTTCTCTATTCAAATAAGAATACATGAATAGACTGTTACATTTACTCTGCATTTATTCCAAGTCTACCTCCTTAGTAGGTTGAAGTATAATTTGTTCTCTTTATTGCCCTAAGTTTGCGCCTAATAAATTAACACCACTAGTACACACCAAAAGCTGGTGTTTGTCATTCAGTTTCCTGGTTTTCTTGGACTTGCTAATTTCCTAGACTACAATAAAAGTAAAAATGAATATAACAAAATATCTTGTTTCAGGTCATTCTGAATAAGGAAATATAAAATAACAGACAAATATTTACCTATTAATATATTCAGTTTTAATATGCCTATAACAAACTAACTCACTCCATGCAGCAAATTTTGTCGTACAGCTCTGTATATTATAATATTTATGACTTTAGACAGAGTACAGGGCTTATAAACGTCCATGTACTTAAATTTTCCTTTAAAACTTATTTGTTGCTATATGGTTCTCTTCTTTGTACTGAGATATGATTGTGACTGAAATTGCTAGGAACGGGTTGACGTAGTCATGAGTAGCCTTAGCTATTGAAAACTTATCAGTCTGTATATACTAGCACCAGCCTGCGGACTTGTTACGTGGACACAGCGTATACAATATGTACGAAAACTCTACTATCGATTCAACAATCTACAGTTCTGTTTCAAACATTTAGAAAGGAGATAATTCAGTTTTCAGACTGCAACGGACAGCTCTTCAGTCATTCAATTTGCTTATGGTAAAAGATATAACTTTAATATAAAACGGTAGTTCCTACACCCTCCCCACAATTCGGAATTTGAGCCAATAATTTACATTAAATTTATAAAAAATTATGCCATGTTTTATTATATAGGAAACAACTACATATGATTAACTCTTAATAAACCTAAACATGAAAGAAAGATAAAATTAGTGCTGTCCCGTTACATTCCCAGCAAACACAGAGGCGAGGTAGAAATATAGCTCTACCCATACTCAAACTCCGCATTAGAAATGGGTGGATGCAGAGCGCCACGCCCCGGCCGCTTTACCCACGGGAAAGATATCCGGTATCCACATTCCACAGGAGGCTGGGTGGACCTTAGGGCCGCTCTGAATGTGTCCAGAAAATCATACCCCCACCAGGGTTCAAAGAAAATTATTAAATTACTGCAGCTTAAAAACCTGCTTCAAGCTTCGGCCGCCTTACTATCGGGGAAGTAACGTTCGATAACCTCGGTATAGAAGGTGTGGAAGGCCACACCACATGTCTGGTTATTTGTTGAAAAGCACATGGCTTATTCTCGCAGGGATGCATTGATTGGAAGAGCTCATTTTTATGAACCGGATGTTTGAAAACAAAATGCTCCTTTTTGTATGTGCTATTTTAGTGACTTTTAAAACTCTACAGGCTTTCCTTTTGGATGCGTATTATTGTAAAAAGTGAGTAATTTATCTATTTACATTTTGGCCTAAGTTCCCATTTTATAGGCACGTTATGAGCAACGTGATAAATCCACGTAAGAAGCCATGACCAATCAGTTATGTGTATCTATCCACTGACAGCAAAATATGTGCAGTAGTTTTATAGCAAATATATTTGAAATATTCGTCACACCGATGGAAACTACGTGTGTTACCCTCAACCTTGAAAGTGACAAGCCACAAATTCGATTCCGTGGGTTCGTTCACAATTCCTTGAGACATGTTCTCTTCAATCTATTCAACAGTAATTCGATGAAAATCTTTTCCTCCTCCTCCTCGTTCTCCTCCTCTCCTCTTCTTCTTCTCCATCTTATCCAGATTCAAGAATTAGGTCCCCTGGCCTCTTCCTCCTTCAGTTAAATACACCTTTCCGTTGTCTTTTGTCTTGCTGTACCTCCTTCTTCTTCCAGTTTGTAAATCAATAGTATTTTTGGAAGTTTGTATTCACTCAGTTTTAAAACTTGTTTAAACAAATTTTTCTTGTGTTTTTGCTCGTTCTGATTATTGATACTTATTGATACTTTCGTAATTCTTCACTTTTCTTAAAAGTATCAAATTAAATCCATCCATTGATCTTAGCACCCTCATTTCAGCTGACAGCTCATAGTCAGAAATCTGTTCAAGAAACTATCTTTTATGGAACCCATAACAGCTTTGTAACAGCTTTCTTAAGGCTCTGTCACTGGACCCTCTTCTGAGTCACATGAACCCGGGTAACAAATTCCTACTCTTTATTCTTTAAGTTTCATTTTAATATTTTCCCCCCTATACGGGTCTAGATTCCGCAAATGTTCTCTTATCTTTAAGTTTCCCAAATACAGCTACGTAAGCATTAATATTCGTAGTTTACATTGCGTGCTGACTTTCCCACCCATCTCGTCTCCGTGATTTGATCACCTTAATTATGATAGGTGAAAAGTACAACTTATGAAGCTCATCATGCTCTTGTCATTTCTCCTCTGTAAATTCAAATTCTTTATCGGCACTCCATTTATCAAACAACTAAATATGTGTTCGTATTTTAATGCGAGAGGCCACAAATTACACCCCTCAAAAGCATCGGTAAAATTATGTAATATAAAGAGAGTTAAATAACGGAGCAGAACACAGAAGATTCTGAACTCTAAAGTTGGCAAAGTCTGTGTTCGTAATTTCTTGGTAAAAGTAATCCTGCTTTGTTGCTCTTTTAAAAAAACACCAATATCTTATGTGGTGAATTTAACCCGAGAATAAAGCTCAGATTCCGTCCAAATGCTTCGACTAAACTGCATATTTTCACCTCAGTGATTATAACCCTGTAAGGACCTCCAACTTTATGCCGCCACAATGCATGATAATTATTTATAATTTTCATTTTATTGCCTTATTTATATTTGTTCTTAATTTTCCGACTGTGGTAAAAATTAAAAGTACTGGAAATTAATATTGCTAGTTTTCAAGGTTTTGACACAATTACACATGGGAACACGTATCGTGCACTACATTACAAAAGACTCATCGAAAGGCCAGCCCTTACCTCATATCCAAATATTTAAAAATGTTTTATACATATTTAAATAATTTAAAAATATTTCCTATGTGTTATTTGGTGTGCCCTTCTTTTAAATTTCTGACCCATCTCAACGTTGACACAATTGGTAAGAACGTTTTGCTCCTTGAAGAATGTACAGTGTTGCACCTCATACATTCCTACAACATGGAAGGGGCGCAAGTTTGTAATATGGGAATAATAATAACTTTCCTAACTTTGGAGCAATGAAGTTATGTACGAAAATATATCACAAACAGCATGCACCAAACTACTGGACAGTAGGTACGGACATAGACAGATCATGAACGTACTTAGCCATTAACGTGCACGTATGATATATAATTTTTAAGTCAACAATCAAACAAAGCAACGGTGTAAAACTTTACGGTTACATCGTCAAATTTAAGGTACACAAAATTTGTACGTAAGTAAAAAAGTAGAGACAAAGTTGAAGTTCTTCCTGCAAACGTCATAAAGGCATATTGGGGAAGTAAAACTATAGCTCCGCTTATTCTTAACCTCGACAGTGGATGTAAGTGAGAGTTCAGCCTCATGCCCCGGCCGCTTTACCCGGTGAAAGAGCCCCGGTTACCCATTGAATAGGAGGCTGGTTGGGTCACACAGCCAATTTGGAAGTTTGTAGAAGAAATAAATATCTTTCAGGGATTCGAACCTCGGATTTTGCAGCATGTAGCCTAGTCGCTATACCGATTGTAACAGCTATAACAAGAATAGAGCAGTACTATTCGTAGGCCGTGCCATGGCTCAGGGGTTAGTCGCCGGCCTCTCACCACGGAGGCCCGGGTTCGATCCCAGGTCAAGTCCATGTGAGATTTGTGGTGACAAAGTGGCACTGGGACAGGTTTTTCTCCGAGTTGTCGGTTTTCCCCTGTCGATTTCATTCCACTGGTGCTCCATTAATTGTAAAAACTTGGTAAAAAAACTGCTCATCCACCTATCAACATCATTGGGTTTGCACAAAAAGCCTTAAGGCTGTGGTGCGGGGGCCCTTCATCACAAACGAAAAAAAAAGTACTACTCGTACTACATACTCTTATAATAGGGAAAAGAGTTCATGATTTCTCGTAAGAACTACTACTTAATTGAGTGTAGGCTTAATGGTAGTGGCTTGAAACAACACTCACCAACCCCATGCTCCTTATAGCCATTCTATCAGTAGATGGCGCTTGCCTTACGCCGGGTGCTAACATAAAGAAGCATCTAACTGACTTATCTGATAGGCTGTTCTGGTCTGATATGTTGCCTGCTACTCACATTTTTGTAACTATAAGAAACATTACCTGCATGTATGTGTGTGTGTGCTGAAAATAAATTTGTGCATGAGCCCTCTATAATCCGATCTCTTGTTAAAAAAAAAAAAAGAGTCCAAAGTATTATACGACGTTCAGTTTGCAAGATACAACTTCACTGTCAAAGGGCTAACACACATCTCAGCAGTGTTCTTTGTAACGACGATGAAAAACATTGTTCACTGTACTCAAAACACTTCGTGCACGGCAGGACACAGTTGTGGTCGAATGATTATGGAACACACACACTGTGAACACTGCAACATGCACGGAAATTTGCACTTGACTGCAGCAGCTTTTCCGTGAGACAGAATTGTAACGTCTATAGCACTTGTCAATGCAGGAGGACCACGAACTCTACGAACACCGGCCAATGAATATGCCAAAATTGCAGCTGTGGGACGACACCCGTTGAAAGTTAACGCGATATCGCACAAGAATTGGGACCAACACAAGCTAAACGCCTCGAAGTACTTGTTTACAACCAATTATATCCATAAAACTTTTCGCGGAAGGCACATTTGTTTCCAGAAGATTTTCCTCTACATCCATTAAAAGTGTAATTACGAAGAGCCCCCCGGTTTGATCATTGGCACCTTGCGCAGTTGGATGATGGTGTGTACCTCAAAAACTAAGGGCCTCGTAGCACAAGTCGTATAATATATTCTACTTATTTTTAACAAGGAATCGCACCATAGAGAGTTTGTTCGCGAATTACTTTCCATCCGGTATGTTAAACAGTGCTCTGGGGTTCGCAAGAGGTCCACATAATCCTCCTAAGAGTAATAAAATGGCATAGCTGCGCGTGCTTACTGCAGTGACTTAAAAAGGGCTCCAAACCCTCCCTTGAGCATGTTTCTGTGACCTTCCTTTGCACCGCAGTTTTTATGAAGCTATTTGTAATGAATGTTTAAACAAGGGTACTTTTAACCCCCTACAAAAGATTAAGAAGATGGTGGTAATAGTGGTATAGGGCATCGTAAGAATAGCTTATAGGTTAGCCAGGTCAGCATATCAGTGACTTAATGTTCAGCGATACCCATTTCTGTAGTGTTTTTTTCCTATAGTCCCTTCGCAATCCCCTGTCCAATAATTCTTTATATAAACGTTTGAAGACCCGGTGTTCTTGTTTTCTCGTCTCAGTCTCCCTAAAATATTCCTTCCGCAACTCCAGCTCCAGAATTTTACATAGTCCGTGAGGAATAAACAAAAAAGCAAATGCTGGAAATTAGGTTGGCATGGGCTGCAGTAAGTCGATGCTGTGTCCTCTAACGTCACCACATGACTAAAACGCAGGACAGACTATCATTATATTGTAAATTTCCATACATATCCAAGGGCGTTTGAGAAAGAATGGTAAGGCGAACATTTGAACCTACGGGACAGAAAATAACAGAAGGCTGGAAAAATTACACAATTTAGAGCTTCATGGACTGCATACTCTCCTCCAGATATCAAGACGGCCAAATCAAAGAAGGATTGAGGGGCATGCAAGAAAGCAATGAGATATGCACACAGAATCGTGGTCGGAACTGAAAAGGAGACATCATTCGGAAGACCTAAACTTCGTGGGGAATAATAATAAAATGGATTAATTTTACTCAGAATGGGGCTACTGACGAATTCTTGTGAATACAGTCATGAACTTTTTGGTTCCATACAACCCGAATAATTTTTTCAGTAGTTTAGTTACTCTTAGCTCCACAAAAAGGATTCTGCTACGTAGAGTTCATCTGTCTGAGAATGTCGACAGGATGTTCCTTTCTATCTTGCTGCGATACATTCAGGGAACATATTTTGCTGCACACAAGCCGATTATGATCTAACGTTGCTCTGGATACATAGGGCTATATCGAGTTTAAGAATCAATACTTGGGTTTTTTAACCCATGGCCTTTATCCGGTGCATCACTTTTACAACTCCCAAGAATAGTACATAGTACTGTTTCTTAACATAAAATGTTAACAATAATCATATAATGCAGTGTCATTTATGTGAGTCTACCTTTTTGTTTAATCTATAAAAACATTATTTTCGCATTGGTTAAATTTGGGGTATGGGGTATAAATGTTGACTAAAATTGTCCCACGAAATTGTACATATGATAAAATATATAATTATGTTATAATACATAATTTTAATATGAAACATATTTTAGATGTTCAATGAACACAACAAAAATTCACTCTTTGTATCTCTTAAAAATACAAAGCCGCCGGTCCTTAAACATTGCGTAAACAGTTCTGCTCCTGATGCCTTAATTGTAAAATGTTTCGCAAAATACCAGGACAAATTTACGTGTAAGTATCTTTTATTCTTGGTTAACTTTGACAAGAAGAACTTTCAGTAGAATAGGAATATATAACCAAAGTGTCTGCCTTAAGAGGGAATCACGAAACAGTAAGACGTTAACATTTTTACGTCACCTACAATTTATTGGAATGTAAGTCCATTTTAATCGGTATGTTTATGGATATTATAAATATTCTGAAATGGACAGTAACAAACATCACCGAAATTTAAAGTGCACTTCTTAACTTGTTGTAATTTCCAACTATTATTGATCTTTGCCATAATTTCAAAGAGTTTATTAGCTCGACACATTTATTATAAATTTGGATATCAAAGCCAGTTACCTAAGAGGAACACAAAGAGTATATTACTATTTTTACTGGTGCTGCAGAATTTTATCCTCTATAAAATTTATTTAATTTTGATTTCAAGATCATGTTACACTCTGTAATATATATCTTAACGATATGATCGTGTTCTACTGAGTTTTTATTCATACCTTTAGCACAGAATATAAAAACTTCCAAACAGTGGAATTGAATGTGTTATTTTTCAGATTTGAAAAAAATATCCGTCTACTCTTTTATATTTTAGTTGTTAAAACATGGAAAAATGGCCAAGTCATGAACTTGACGTAAAACCCGGTTGTCGCAATGAATGTCTTCTGTGACACCTATACAACAGCTACTTCTTTCCAAAGGCTCCTCTAAACATGAGGTAGCCTTTCTCTGTATTGCATCTAGCGGAACATATATTTAATAAGTCCTGATTCATACATACATACATACATACTACATAACATACTACATACATACATACACATACCATACATTCCATGGATCCATAAGTCTGTCGAAATGACAATTGGATGTGGAATGCGTCATAATATACAAATATACAGCTATACAGACTATAGAATATTACATTTGAACACTGTGAAATAAACACTGTGTTACATACCTCACTATGAATCATCTTTATACATAAAAAATTAATCTACTGAGTAAAAGGAGTGCGTATTTAAGTATTTTCTTAATGCTACTTTAAATTTTGTCTTTTCATTCTTAAGACTCATGAGACTCAGAGGGAGTCTGTTGAAAATTCTGATACCGGCATAAAATGTACTTTTTTGAAAACAAGATAGGTGCTGTCTAAGGCGTGGGTCTGCGGCCGCTCGCTTACTAGGATTGTGGGTTCAAATCCCACCGGGGGCATGGATGTCTGTCTCTTGTGAGTGTTGTGTATTGTCAGGTAGAGGTCTCTGTGACGAGCTGGTCCCTCGTCCAGAGGAGTCCTACCGAGTGTGGTGTGTCTAAAAAGTGTGATGTGAAGCCTCGAAAAATGAGGTGGCCTAGGCCCCCAACGGGCTGTCGAGCCATTGGAAAAAAAGGTGGTGCTTATTCCTGGTGTCTATACTGTGTATAGATTAATTTGGTTGGAAATTTTCTTGATTGTTTAAAATAAAGTTCATTAATGAAAATATATATATTGACACGGAATAGGTAAAATCTCTAATTTTGTAACAGACTTCTGCATGGAGTTCTTGGTTGTGCACCGACCATAATTCTGATGATGTTCTTTTGTAAGGTGAATATCTTCTTACTGTTGGAGGAATTACCCCAAAAAAATTATTCCGTACTTTATAATAGAAAGAAAGTATGCGAAATAAACTGTCTTAATAAACACTGCTTCAAAGCTCATTTAATGCTTTGCACACAAATTTATGATCTAAATAAAGGTGCAAACGTTTTTAGTTCCGTCGGGTACAAAATTCGAAAAAAAATAATATAACAAAATTTACGAATTAAACGGCGCTCTTGTATCTTGCTTCATTTTAATGTCTGTATCCCTCCTTTTTAACTCTCATTATTTTCCTTCAATTTTGTTTCGGAATACTTTGCATGTTTTTCTCTCTTAGCAAAGGATCATGACAGGCAACCTAAATTTGCGACAGATTTTTCGTGGTTGAACCTCATAATTCGCCACGAAGTTAGTTATATTTTCAGAGTACTAACAGTTCTTCAAACACGGCGCATTTAAAATTAAATGTGGAACACCCATCCCATTTTGCAGAAAATTTAGAATATTCTGTGACCAAATAAGGCATATCAAAAGAATTGGGGATTTTTAACCTGCCAAGATGTTAGAAACTTGTAATATATCAGAAAATGTCAAGGATCTTGTAGTTTATACTTCAACGACAAAAATAAGTTCTTGAATTTTAATCTTCTTAATTTCATCCCGAATCCTTTTATATTTGTCGTAATTTTCACAGTAATTTGAATTCTGTCGCGCATACAAATTTATTGTCTAAAATTATTTTAAAATTTTCTTACCTTTATCGAATAAATTTAGGTGGTTCTATGTTAATTAATGTACTTGCAATGGCTAGACGTACAACCACATTCTAGTAATAATTTGGCGCTACAATGCAAGAGTATGATCATATGTGAATTCCTTTGTTTGCTCCTCTGACTCGAAGAAATTTATGAGATTAGTTTTAACTTGAGAGTAGGTTTGCAGGGGGTATTCTATCTGTTCAGACCTCTGCATAATTTTGACTTCAGCCTTCTTATAAAGTGAAAGCTGAACAAATGGCGGCCAGTAGAAAGAAGGGTAAAACCATTGCACTGACACTGGGGACAATGAAACCCATGTGAATTGATATTTTAAACAAGAATTTTTGGAAAAAGTACGTGTACAATGAATTGTTACCTACTTGTCGTGCGAACGAAGAAACAGTAAAGTACTGTGGTGTATCAGTTACAATATCAAATACATAATAAGGGAGAAGAAAGAGAAAATTCAAGGAAGATCTCAGCATAGTGAAGAAAAGAAAACTACTTGAAAATTTGAAAGAAATGTAATTATTGTAAACTTTGGCTTACGTGCGATCAAAATAAAGAGTTATGGACGTCACAGTCAAAAAATTTAACTTGCAGAAAACTCTCCCAAATAATAAAAGAGGACATAAATTTTCGTTACAAAGAACAGTCTTTAAGAAGACTGCTGCACAAAATTGAATTCGGAAACATACATGCCAAAAAACAGGCCTATTTTCGTAGAGCTGCCAGGTATTGTTGAGTGGCATTGTAGTAACTTGCTCAAATTAAATGAAACACCTTCTGAAGGGAGGAAGATTTTTGCGTAGATGACACATGAATAGACAGCAATCTGACATGTAAGAAATGCTGGCAAGCGGATGAAGTGTAGGGAGCCTTAACAAATGGCAACGCGGAAAAGAGGCTGATTGTGTTTCAGGCTGTTTCAGAGGATAGCTTCTTCGCTGGTGCTCAGCCTTTATACAAAGCAGAGTTATTACATGAAAACTACCACGATCAGATAAACAGCCCTAATTTTTAGATGCGGGTGAGGAAAAGAAATCAATACCAAACATAACAGAAAAGCCAGTGGTCGAGATTTTAGGCTTCCGCCACCGCGTAGCTGAGGTCTTCCGATCTTCTGGCGTGTTACGCTGCGTATATTGTTGGTTACTTACCGAAGTTTCGGGACTACATATCGGTCCCATATTCAAGGGTCACGTTTTCCAGGACTGCTTGACCCTTGAAAGTGGTCCTTTATTGATAATGCCGCTTACCACTGCGTGCAGGTCAACGAGATTCCAGGCAAATATGCAGTAAATACAGAGAGGACTTCGTGCCTTCGTAGACACAGGGTGACAGGTACTTATGTTTTTGAGAGGACCAGTATACTTTCTGTGCAAAGACGGCGCGGAGGGAAAGGAAGCCTATCCAAGCTGTGAAGTTGCAAGAAATTCTCTTGCGTTACTAATAGTAAATAAACCCACTTTTTCTTGGCGTTGTCTGTTATAATGGTGTCGGAAGGTGCGAGTTGTTCCAAAAGCAATTATGTAGTGAACACACAACAGCTCAACTGGCTGCACTGTCACATAAAAAATATATTAACGCTACTAAGTGGACACAACGCGCAATGTAACAGAATGATCTTATTGCACTGAAAGACTAATAAACGTAAATTCACACTTTTTCTTGACTTCTGAAATTCAACGCATTGTCTTTGTAAATAGGCTGTAGGCCTATACAGCAGACTATAAAAATACGTAAAATATGAGAAGTACTTAGAAGTGAATAAGAATATTACCTTTTGAATGTTTTCTTACCAGTTTCATCTTTTCTGCTCCCCTTCAGTCTTTCATTTGGGAAAGAAGGTTGAGTGACCGGGTAGCGACACTTGTTACCTGTCCTAGCATAATGGGGAAAGATACTGAGGCGGCTGTGATGTAGTGCAGAGAGAATGGCGCGGGAGAATATAATGATTAACTATTGAAAAGGGCAAGGACACAAGGGGATGTTTTATCATATTCTGTCTCCTATCCTCAAAGAAAGACATGTTCCAGATTGAAATTGAATAAGGAAATAGGATGAAAGAAAGGAATAGCAGAATACTACGCATCATTTTCCATCTGGATCAAACATTTCATAACTTCTCTTTTTGGAGAGATGGTGAAAATATGGAGAGAAACCCCGTACGAAAGAGAACATGTGAAAGACAAAAGAAAGTGAAAGAATTTATTATACATCTAAAAGACAATGAGTAAAACGGAAGAAAAATAGAGCTACAGAAATGTTGTCTCTGCAGGATTCTCAAATATACCGTAACTTATGCCACGGAAATTATACAAACCATACAGATCTTACGTGTAAACCTCATTTCTAAATGAATATTTAGATATTTTGTCACAAAATATTAAACAAAAATTTGGCTCGAGAGTTTAAGGTGCGTTTTCTGTTTTATGCTTCTATACAGACTCCAATAGAGTTGCACACGTATCGCAACATATCTACAACGTTGATTGCACGCTTCTTTTTGTATTCGTAATTTACAGGAATCCTTTCACCAGCGTTACTCTTTCCTCACCTTCCACGAGCTGGCTACTGCGCAAGTCTAACTGGCTTCGAACACATTTATCTTGTCCAGTAACTATTTAATACATCACGTGGCTCCTGTACTGAGTCTCTCTGTTCAGTAATAAGGTACATTGACAAGTTTTTCATAATATTCACAATATCCTTTTTTTAATGCTGACTTTTTTTAAGATCATACATGACTTCTTCAATGGCTTATTTTAACAGATCTAATTTTTAGGTACTACGGCTTTCATATCCTACCCAATTTCTGTAATGCCTTTCCGATATTTTCCTGAGTCCCTTAAATCCTTGTCACTCTCATGGTGCCATACATATTCCAAATCTCTTCCATTTTTCTTGTGTCAACTTTGGGGGGGGGGTCACATTCAGTTGAATTCCCCTAATTGCCAATAGTACTCAATAAATATCTCTAAGAAGGCCAATTTCAGGCTTGCTTCCCCTTACATGTTTTGGCAGCTTCAAGTTTACGCTTCACCTTACCAAAAACGCACAAATTGTTGCACAGTACACCTGAATGGTCACACCCACTGTTCACACATACGACACTTAAAACAACCCGTAAAACGCGTCTGTTCTGTACAGCAACTATCACGCAAACGCTAAATTGGGAAAGCGTAATTCTCAATGTTTGCTCAGTAAATGCAAGAGAAGTAAAACACAGATAAGAACAGTAAATCCAGGTAACAAGAATAACAATGACAGAATTCATAACTTTGCATTTCGTTACAAGCCACTGGAAACAACAATACACGTACTGGGAGACCACTCAGACGATATTATGAATACGAAGAGGTTTGAATTTAATCCGTGGTAAAGAAGATAAGGTTTGGTTATATTCTCTCTAAAGAAATCCTTCAACTTGTCAGCTATGTTGCACGTAACCACATTTTCTTCAAATTCTTTCTCCTTCAAGCATTATGTCAAAAATTCCTGCAATCTTTCAAAAATAGGATTATTTCTGTAAAACTTCATTCTTTTCATGAAATGCATGTTACGATTTTTTGCAGTATATGAGAGGAGAGCCATCTAACAATAATGTCAGTGAAAAAATGCGTGTCATTATCGTGGAATTCCAGCAGCCGCTGACCTGCAAACTGCTGGTTTACAATTTAGTCATGTTCGGCTAAGCATAAATAATTTACGTTATGAAACTGGATTTAAATTTGACGCTTGTTCGACAGCTTATCAATGAAGCTCTCTAGAGAACTTCAAAATTCATTCACCGAAAGAAAATTACTAGAGGTTGAAAATTGCGGCTTTGAACGAGCTATCATTTGCTACATTAAATTATGCAATTACAAAAGTTGTAATGTTTAAAGTTGCTCCAGAACAGAAAGTGTAGGTTTCTGCTTTTGAATTCAGATCTTTCAGATGTGTGTTTCTCTCCTCCTTTACGTGTTGCCAGCAACTACTCTAAGTAATTCAAGCTTCAAATACCTGAGTTCCTCAGCTTGTTTCCACAAGTCGGATCGTTCCCTTTCTAATTCTACCTCTGAATTGTACTTTAGTACCCCATAAACACGGAGCTGCCTCACCTACTTACCCGCATTCGCGGACTCCCTTGTGAATCCCCTTTCTGATGTTACTAAATGTGTGCTGTCAATTATTACGAACGTTGTAATAAATAAGCTGATCAATTAGTTTCAGATGAAATTAGGACAGTTATGTATGATAACTTGTTTTTGGTTTATTTAAAGATCAGGTTGTAGCTGCAGATATATTGTGAATAAATATGATGTTGGTCGTCCATGGTGTAGCTTTGTGGAAAGAGACAGCCGCGGCTTATTCAAAGCCACTGATAAAATCAGTAATAACGGCAGACCTCATGCCCATGTTCGAAAGAACAGCGTTCCAAAAATTTATTGTATAGCTGAGATACCACACGCGATTTTCCACATACCCTCTTTATAACTGCAGGATAAGATTCTAAATAAATCTAAGTATAAGCACATTTATACAATGCTAACTTGAAATTCTAATAAAAGCTAGGGTAATCTAGAAAATTTCTCATTTCATTGAAGTACAATTTTCATGACCGTGTCCACAAAACCACACCGCAAGACCCTATCCTCATTTACTTCAGTATGTTACACCCCTCACACTCCATAATTTCAACATCCAGATCAATATCATCCTTTTCTGAAAGGCTCAATGGAAACGTCGACGTAAGTTCCACTATTCTAAACTTCGATGCTAAAAGAAAATAGATTCACAGTTTTGTTCAAGTCGCCTTTCCTCACTGCGTTGAGAGCAGACTCATCTAGACTTCGAGGCGAAATGACAATCCAGAAAACCCCTCCGGAAATCCGTCCCTCACTTTCAAGTGCGCAACGAGTTGCTTTATTGTAATACAAAACAATATCACATCATCATCATCATCACTAATATTATTACGCAGGCAAATAAATAATAAATACAATGTTATTTTAAAGTTGTACATACCGTGCATGTTTGAAATATTATATACTATAAACCAACAAATATTGCACTATTATATATGTACTGTCAACCCTACATATGTTTCGGCTCTGCCTGAGCCATCTTCAGGGTTACTCTTGATGTGTCCACTAACTAACACTCACTGCATTGTCTTTGACCCGTATTAGGTTTCTTAATATCTAGGCACTATACATTGTCTCACTATCTAGGCACTATACATTGTCTCAATATCTAGGCACTATACATTGACTCCCTATGTACACTGATGCTCTGCATACGACTAAGAAAAAAGGACTGGAAAAACCCCGCAAGCTACAGATATGTTCTATACGAGATCACATTTCACATGTTCCGAAACTGACCAACAACGTCAATTGAAAACGTGCAAAAACCACAACCACAAGTGCATCAGTGTACATAGGGAGTCAATGTATAGTGCCTAGATATTGAGACAATGTATAGTGCCTAGATAGTGAGACAATGTATAGTGCCTAGATATTAAGAAACCTAATACGGGTCAAAGACAATGCAGTGAGTGTTAGTTAGTGGACACATCAAGAGTAACCCCTGAAGATGGCTCAGGCAGAGCCGAAACATATGTAGGGTTGACAGTACATATATAATAGTGCAATATTTGTTGGTTTATAGTATACAATGTTATTATAATTTCGGTAAAATGATTGCATGATTGAGTAACATTCCTTAATTTTCTGGCAAATCACCATCTGCTTTTCAGCATCTGAAAATCTGCTTTTCAATCCATGTGGTGCAATAAACCACACGCTCCTGATTCCATCAGAATATAATATTTCCAGTTGGGTCTGAAGGTATTTTTGCCCCTCTTGCACTTTTAATTTTACAGATTTCAGGCAAAATTTTATTCTCTGATGCCTTTGGCCTTTGACCTCAGTGTGTTACAGTGGACGGTCAGCCAGAATGTACAACATAACGCCCTTCCTTCCGCCTTGCCATATTTACAAACATTTATAAACTCCCCTCTCTTTCACACACGAGTATAGAAGTGTCACCCTTACGAATATTTTACCAGTTTTTCAATCTTCAGCCACAAAATAATATCACGTATTCGTTTTCTTGTTTATTTCATTCTATCAATGACGCAGCTACGATAAACCTGTCACATTACTTTTACTTCTCAAAAAAAAAATGAAAATGAACTAAGTGAAACTGAGGTAGGCGTTGTATTACTTATGTGTGCTATCTTCTTCAGTATTCTCGACATCTCTTCTGCGTAAACTGAAATGTCCTTGCACTTTTTTCTCTAATGTTATCCACCACCAACACGTTTGTCAGAAATGTTAGAGACCTCATTTCCGTAGTAGCGCCCGCTTCTTCGAAACATCCTTTCTTGTATTACCATGAACCTAAAAGCTGACACCTGCATAAAGCTGACGTGAAAATCCGATATATATGATCACTGTATTTGGACTTCCAGTCTAGAATAAAAGAAGGAATGAGCAAATTCCAAGTTAGAGAAAGAAAAATTCAAAACACTGGTTATTTTTCCGGGGCAGAATGTTTGCCAAACACACGTGCAGAATACTACAAAATATTGGGCGTATATCAAGGCGAAGCTCGGTATAGCTTCACAGCCGCAGATTTTTAATATCCGTGTGAATGTGATTGCTAAATGATATTTCGAAATCTGAGGAAGTTACACGCCTTTGTAGAAATACCTACGGACTGAATGTTTTGCCCGAAAAAGTGGACTTTATCATTACTCAAATTTCAAACTGCCTAAATATAATACTTATGATAGTTTATGCCATCCTACATAAAAAAAACTTACTTTTATTTCAAGAATCTTGATCCGTGTGATTTTGAGTGCAAATTAGGTACATGCTTTATATTAAAAGCATTTTTGAAAAAAAAGTAATAAGCATAGTAGTTACTTTGACGTTTGAAAATTTAGGCCAATACAGTCTCTTGAACAATGTAAAATGGCTTTACTTTGCTTCATAAATAAGAGAAGTTCAGTTCTCAAATTTAATTACATTTATATTTCACATATTCAAAAAGTAATTATAAAAACTGTCATGGACAAGACCTTTAAGCGCAGGGCTTTAAATCTTGGACCTGGTCGCAGAATCTATGCCAACAATTGACTATTGCTTATACAGTTTCAACAACGAATATCATCAATGAGTAGCACTGTTACGGACGTACTCTAATGCATACCGGGTCAACAAGCGTCATAACACAATGTACAAAGCCAAACCTCTGCACGGATACTCCCTTTGATGATGAAGATGATGACATTGTTGACAATGATAACAAGGACAGGGCAAATGTAATTAATCATCATTATTTCCTACTTCATAATACCTTGCTGGCTAATGTACTGAGTACCAGCAATTTATGCTTTATAGCTTATAATCATACCATTTACTTGTGTCTGAGAAGCAAAGTAGTTCAGGTATCAGGTGACTGAGACTAGTTCTTTTCAATATAACCAATATGGTTCATGAAAACAACAGAAAATTCAGGACTCGAAGCACTAAGCTTTTTTATAAAACCTATACGATATATAATATCCAATGTTCCAAACTAATTCCAATGTACGTATTTAACAAAAGCTAAATTGAGCTAACTCCATGCAGCAAATTCCTCCATGAGAAGTTAATAATTCCATAAAAATATTCCCCATATTTTATGGCACCCGAAAGTTCATTACCGTGTCTGCCAGAAACAACAACTTGTCCCTATACTAGGCCAGAAGAATACACGTAAAATCTAGGCCCTCCCATTTTATTTCTGTAAGGTCCATTTTAATATGGTTTTTCCACCTGCACCTAGTTCTCCAAAATAATTTCTTTCCTTCAGTCTTCTCCACCAAAATCCTCTACGCACTACTCTTCTCCGCAAGGCGTACCACATACCCCGCCATCTTATCTCTGATCGGGTCATTTAACGTATGGCAAGGACACTAACCGTGAAGTTCCTCATTATGTAACTGCCTCTAACTTCCTGTTCTCCTCTCCTCTTAGGTCCAAATATCTTTTTCAACACCCTGTTCTCGTTCAGCCTCAGTCTTTTTCTCCCTTAATGTGAGAGACCAAATTCACACCCATTTAAATTAACAACAAAATTGGAGTTTTATATATTTTAACCTTTATGCTGTACATATAAATGGAAGATGAAAGGTTCTGGACCGAATGGTAACAATCATTCTCCGAATGTAACGTGCCCGTGATTTCTTCTTGCCTGGAATTTGGTGTGTTGAGGATTTTACCCGTAACATTGATTAATAATAGGTTATACAGTCCTGATCCTCTCTGCAAAGCATCGGCTCTAAAAAAATTGTGGGCTGAGATAGTTTAAATTCAAGAAAATTAATTGACCAAATAATGAGAGATTCGAAGTTCTCACAGTGGTGTCGGTGTACAGTCCAGTCTTCTGGGATGAAACCGGCTAGTTTGGTATATAGTTACCAATGTTTCGGAAGAGTTTGCTACCTCCATCATCAGGGAAGTTCAAGAAACGCCACCGTAAAAGTGGAGATAGCAATAACTTTAAAATGTTGATACCTATACACCAATCTACAAGGCCTTATGGCCGTAAGGCAGGAATATTCATTATATCTTGTTGAAAACGTGTGAGAAACTAAACCATATGAATTATCTGTTACCAAATCCTTGTCAGGAGGCCAATTGGGAATGTAGGCCTATATAGAGCCCAATGCGTTACTTCTGTGTCTAGCCACATAAAAAATCGCTTGGGCCGGTGTATATCAATGTAAATCTTCCACCTAAATATCCAGAAATTTGTCCTCCTTGGGATTAGTTTCTTTCTTATTATGTACTTCACGGTAAGCGTGATTAACTACATATTGTCCGTGTGGTTTCGTGACGGATAATTTTTGAAAGACTGAGCTCACGTGTTTATACTTTTAATCGTCCAAATTTAAGGTATGAGAAGAGGAAAAATTTGTATATTACATCAGTGCATATAGGTATCGTATATCCATTCCTTTCTGCAGATAGTTTGAAATTACATAGAACTATTAAGCTCATAAAAGATTTCTACAAAACAACCCAGAGATAAAAGGGGGAAATTGAGCTTGAATGCTTCATAAAAATGGCAGGCAATTTGAGGGAATTTTAAACAAACACAATCTCAATCCATGAAGTGAGAATATCTGCTTAGTGAAGTTTAAGTGTTCGCTGAAAGAAAAGGCTGTTTCATGTATAGGCCTACATTGTTCAAGGTAAATAAATAACATATATATCTAAACAAACAGATAAAGCTAAAGGAAGTCAGATGTCAGAAAGCGTGACTATCAGTAAAATCAAATATTAAAAAAAGATTCGGCTTCAGCAAAAATACGTATGATAAAGATCAATAGAAGGCCTGGGGTGCAACCACGTCTGGAATAGAGTAGCTCCGTAACAGAAGATACGAGACAAGTGTACAAGGTATAGTCTTCCTGTTCCAGCACGCGTTTTTCAAGAAACCATTTCTTTTCTACTTTAACTATGCGGTTAGCTCAAGCGAGACCGCTTCTGCCTGATTCGGACCATCAGCAACAAAGAATATTCTAAACAAGTTTTCCCAAGAGATTTGAGATTTTTACAGTAACGAAAATTTTCATTGTGAAGACTGGGTAAATCCCATTAAGACGGCTGCAGTTTCGTCTGTCATGACCCAGAAGATCAAACACTTAAAGATATTCCTCGCCCTCTCTCACTCCAGACGAATGTTAGATAAGAACTTGAAGGTAATCAATCACAGCCAATTATGATCAAGAAGCCCATCGCTACGAACCGACTACTTACCAGATACACTAAGATTACACGTTACTTGAATCCGTCTTCCTCCAATAGTACAATATTTATGTATGTTGGCTAGTACATAGAAGGCAATAAGAATGTCAGTCGCTTTCCGTATATAAAAGGAATATATTGAGGAATCGTTTTCACAAGGAAATTAAGACAGGGACGATGAAATGTAATCCGTTTGCCACGGCTGCCTAATAAACAAACATAGGGATTTCACTTCCAATGATGGGAAAGCCTTCCAGGTAATAAAAGAAAAATATATGAAAAATTCAAGATAAGGTATAATGGAGTGTGTTCCTTTGATAAATAATTTAATACACAGCACAAAACCACTCTAGAGAAATCAGCGGATTTAAAGCCCCCACTCCATGAGCCTTTCACAGAAATTTAATTTTGAATGAGAGAAAAAAGTTCAAACAGAGCGTTATATAAGCCACATCATATAACTGGCCCTCCGAACAGCATGACGTACAATTCTATTACAAGTAATACAGCCGGGACACAATGCATTGGTTGCTGCAAAGTGTTGGAGAAGTGATATCAATACAAATGAAATATTTGCTACGAATTACCGTCTTTCCTCTTGACTAGGCTACAATAAGTTTGTCAGCAGTTAACACACACTCTCTTCAATCAGAACCCAAAGGTTCAACGCTGCCAAATAAAAGTCAGCCACTATATCACATCAAAACAGACTACATTTCCCTACACATAAGTTGTTCTGCTGAAAGTCTCGTCTCTTTATTCTGAAGGTCCCCGCTAGAATTATCCGGCTGAGGCTGGTTGATGTGACTGAAGCCTTAATGGTTTTTTCTTGGACTCTCCGGACATTTATGGCGACAGTATTTTAGTAGGCTAACATAAATGCCCGGTCTCTCCAGTTTAACCTTTAGAGGCACCTCCTCATCCCTGACCAATGTTTACTGTGGTATTATTTTCTACTGAGAAAGGATTATATTCAAAAAGCTGAGAAAGCTGAGAAACGAACAGCGGTCTCCGTGTTGTAATTCGAATCAAATACTTGTGAATACAATGGATTGGCAGGAATTTTACTGATATGCCTATGCTTGCAATCAGAGACACTTCTGCCGCCGTGACTTGTATATTTACTCATTAATATTCTAACGAGTAGCCGGACAGAAGTGGCTGACATATTCAGTGACTGAATTCAAAGATCTAACAGGATGAAGTGACTGAAGTCATTAAAATTGCAGAATGAACTCAACGACTGACCTTACTGCACTCTATAAATAATCATGCTGAGACGAATGAATAAAGTCAAAAACTGACAAACTAATCTGACTGAACTGATTGGCTGAAATCAATGAACAGTCTAAAATCACTAAACGCACTGAACTCACTGAGTGAAATCAGTGACTGACTTAACTCAAAGACCTGAATAACTGAGCTCACTGAACACAGTGTCTGAATTCAGATAAGTAGTATTACTGAACCCAAAGAACTTAGTATAACTGAACTCACTGGACTGACTCACTCACTCATTCGCTCGTTCGTTGAAGAACCTAGACACATGGAACCGATACTCAATAAATTAATACTCATAGAACTCACTGAACTTATTGATTGAGTCAATCGACAGACGTAACTGAAAACACCAAACTGGCCGACCTACTGTTTTACTGAATTCGTTCAAGCTGCAGATTTTCTCCAGCCTTGTCGCAGGTCACCTACGCAACTGAAATATGTTACATTAATTCCGTTTCTTTGTACAACCCCACTGTCTTCTGAAGTCACTGTACAAAATAAAGCCCTTCGGTTGAGGAAGGCTACATCATCAGTCGGTGACGGGCGTCACAGTCAGTAAATTGAAAGCGAAGGCCACTGCTCGTGAGTAATATCAGTGGGAAGTAGGCCGCTGGGTAATCGACTTGGCCATTGTTGAACCGTGGTAAACGTTTGCTACTGAGCGACTGAGCGGCAAACACGGGATAAGCGGCGTTGCCGAGTTTACAGCTGTTCAACTAACCGAGATCAGGAACGTGGTCTGTGTAACAACGCTGTATTAACTGCAGAGGATATATGTCGTCGAAAGTGGTACTAGTATAAATACAAAATGTCAGATTTTACTTGGAGAGAAATTTGTAAACTTCCATCCTTCGGAATAGAGGCAAATTATTGGCTTCACGCTCCGCTTCCTGTACCCCCCGAAGAAAGGAACCGCCGGTACGTATTAACTTGCAGGCTGACTGTACCCCAGAAGAAATCTGGACGCACTGAAGCATAAAAATACCCTGCCCCTACCAAGAAATAATCCTCCAATCCGTAGCAATTAAGTTTGCTAACTAACTTACGGCTACACTAATAAAAAGAAAAGAAGAAATAACTTTCGAAGAACGTCACTGTGAGACGTCCCTTGCAACAATCACGTAGGAAAACCAAATGTGCTTAGACCGCTAGAGTTTAATTTTGTTTCGACGATCTCTGGGTTAGAGTTCTAAGGGTGTTCTGACCAGAATTTTTATAATTGTGCTTCTGTTTTCTTTTTATGTTTGTGTTTACATTTCAGGGCACTCTCATTAATATTCTTTCCTCTTCCTCTTTTTTAGTTGTTTGTTCATCACAGTGAACTCTTGGCCGATAAGAGAGCTCAAAATAAAAGAAATTCCAGATGGTAACGTGGTTAAAGTAAAAATCTCGGTTTATATGGCTGATGTTTAAGGACTTCGGAAAAATTAGAACAGTCAGCAATGAGATTAGCATCACTGACGTCCCAAATTCGAGAGAAACTGTTAATGCTGCGTCACGCGTTCCTTATATTTTCGCAGTCTGCATTAATGTGGAGATAGAATTTGGATACGACTAGTAGCTGCGATGCTTTCTTTTTAAAAATCGAAAGCTGTATCTTAAATTTTGTACGGAAAAGAATGAAGGTAATAAATGCTACAATGCAAAAATCAACGTGATTTGCAAGAGTGTGTTCTTATGTATAAACCTATTTATGTAGATATATGAGACTGAAAGCCTACTCTACTGTTTAAACAAATCTGGAAAACCGCATTCTCGTAACGTTGTAAAATTCAACGACCAACACTTTAGAAAAAAGGGAATAGAATATGCATGAGAGAAAAAATATAGTAAGAGAAAAGAAACGTTGTACAAAAGAGAGAAATATTTTCAAATTCAGTTGGGAGTTTACATCACTCGATCACATTTATATACATATCTTCTTTCCACTTCCGACCTTTATTTTTTCTTTCTTTTGTCTTTCATTGAGAGTGGACTGAAAAATGGAAACGAAGAATGCGTAAAAATTTTCTTCGTTATTCTGTAGCTAATGTATCAGTAGAATGGAAGAAAAGTGTTAGGATAATAAGGGGTATAAAAGTTAAAAGAAAAAACTTACAAGTGAAAACATAATCGTTAGCTTTTGGCTGATTTCCTTTCCCCAGAAATAGTTCACAATAAAAATAATATATTCTGAAGCTTGATCACTATTTGAGGCATATATACATATTTGGTTCGCCGACCAATGTCCAACTTGCTTATATATATGGATACATATATACACATATAAATGCATATATGCATACACGCTCGACGCTCGTTGCCAAACCACGGCTAACTATGCCACATGTTGTTTCACAGCCAGTGCGATTAACAAATGAAAAGGCGGAGGAGGCAGAATAAAATGCTTTGAAATATTCAAGCACATGAAGCTCAAGAAAAACAATTTGGCAAATGATGCCCTAGAAGCATTTCAAGCTTAATGAAAGGTACTGCTTCTTCTTCGAAATAAAATAACAGATTCAAGACATTTCCTTGCCAATATTTTTCTTGACATCGATTAACCCAAAACTTTAAATCATGTGTAGGCTCATGGGCTGCATAATGACAAGAGCTGCATTAACTATTTCCATTGATCAAAAATTTTCCCGAGGAGCTAACAGTTGCTCAGATAGTCAAAAGATTCTAGGCACTTCATGAAACGTGGGAGTTCTTTAACGCGTTCAAGCCCACTCCCCCCCCCCCAAATAATAACTATTCTGATCCAAAAATATTCAGTCCCCTTCCTCATATTCTACTCCGTCAATATCGACTTTAATATTATGCAATCATTATGTATTAATTTTCTAAAGATTTTTTTTCCTTCCTCTGACACGTCCAAATATTCTCCTCAGCACTCCGTTTTCAAATATAATTTCTTTAAATCAATGGTAATTTGTATTTACCGTCAAACACAAAAATTCATTGTAGTCAACAATGCTCAACAATGCTACATATTTCGGTCTATAAGACCAATGTCAGTCATAAATGTACATGATTTAAATAATAAGTGAAATGCGTTAAAAATATGTTCCAACATAGTTTTAATGCATTTCACTCGTTGAACAAAAGGATAGCAGACATTCCGCCAATTTAATTCACTCTTAATTTTTCCATGAAAGAAAATTTGATATTTTGTATTTCCCAAATATTGAAACTCTGTCACTTATCGTAATTTTGTCTCTGTTTGTATTACGATAATTTCCTCAATTCTTGTCACAATACATGAACATGTACTTAGCTCTCTTTTACGTCTAACCTAACCGTTTAATTTGCTCTGATAAATTTTCCATGTTTCTCCCAAATGTTTTATTAATATAAATAGTTCAGTAAAACTGCAAAATGCCATTGGTTCATATAATTTTATTATATGCGTTTAACAATAACATTTGTTTCGTTTTACAGGTATTCTGGGGCATATAGATGCCAACTTTTCCTTCGAGACTTCGCTTTCGACATTCCTCTTGATGCTACTTATTTTACAGGAAGCTTTCTTATCACAAGATATGCACTTATATGTGTTCAGAGAGTTATAATGAAATATGTATGAATTACATCGCATCAGGAAAAATTATTCCCTTGTACGTGCTTCAATATCCATGTAACTACAAAATATTTCTATATATATATATGTATATATGTCGAACGTATTTCATCTTTCCAGAATTTTGATTTATATTTGGTCTCGTAAGAAACAAATGTATATTAGACCATCACTTAAAGGAGGGATTAAATTGTGTCAACATAAACTACATTAAAATTCAAAGAGTCTACAATGTACACCCTTAATACCAAATTTCACGTCAGACATTCATAATACTATACTAAACATGCGGTCATAGGGACAAGGTCTCGCAATTAGGCCTCCATTTAATGCACTTCGAGTTACGAATTTATACATACCCTGCGCTGTTTGCAGACTTAGTGGATGTTTCAGTTCTTTCAACTAGCCATTCTTCACTTGTAAATCTTACACAGACGGTGCTTCAGATTGAGTGGCAGAGAGTGATGGCACCTCCGGAAGATTTAAATATTAACTGATTGGCTATTTATATGCAAATGAAGTAAATAAGCGCAGCCCGGCAATAGCAAGCGTACACAGAAGCAAGACAGAAGAAGAACGTCAGCCGTGACTAGTAATTGGTCACGCTTTCCTTCCTTAGCTAACGCACACTTATGACAACTCAAAATAAATATATAGCCCACTTTTCTGGGAAAAACAATTTAGAATATTCTTATTGATTTTGAGTGTAATTCATTATTATTATTATTATTATTATTACAGTCCGGAACTTCAAATAGATCAATACGTATTGCCCTTATTACCTTATACTTTCCACATCAACACAACTTAATTTTATTCTTTGTAGAATTAACATTGTTCCTACTATATATTAAACCAAAGAAATGCACCTTCCCTATCAAATTTTAATAGTAATATATATATTACTATTAAAATTTGATAGTGAATGTGCATTTCGTTGGTTTAATATACAGTGAGATTAAAATGCACGGTGAAGGTCATAAAAATAGTTCCTACTAGTTTACAATAGCTTTCTTAGTTCACTGGTTCTCCCTTCCGAAATACATGTCTAGAATAAACTTTAAATCACTCAACAAACTCGAGTCAAATGTTAATCGTAAATAAAAATCCTAGTACCTTATGCTCGACACTTACCGTAATCTTCAATGCAATAATGCTTAGAGGTTCAGCCGAAAGCTACAGTGTACCCGTTCAGGTGGTGTTTGTAAGACGCAATACAGTCGCTTGCTAATGTATTTACATCGTTCTCAAACTGTCTGTTCTCATATAAAATGTCGAGGAAGTACCCAGTCAGTAACGAAACTGGTTCAGATAAAGAGATGTAGAGAAAAATATGTCACTGGGAGAAGATGCAACACAACAAGTGAGCTCTAGAAAGAAAGACAAAGAAGGCAGCTCAGATACGTTAAATATTTCTGTTAAAGTATAGGAATACCTGCCACTGTTAAAGACTCAAGGCCGTCCTATTATTCATCATCCTTGTTAACATCATTAATGAAGTCCGAGATCTCTTTCTTTTAGAGCAAATTTATCCCATCAGTGTCAGCCTCCATGGCATCTTCCATGGTGTGTTTTATACTGATAGAGCACCCTGGAGGTTCTCCTTTCAGCTGTTGTTTCTAAACGTTGCTCTTCTCTAGTCTTGTACTTATGTAGGGCCCTGTAACCATATTTGGCGCCTCATTTTTATGGTTAATGGAGGATACCATCCGAGAATTCATTGGTCTAAATGAAATGAAAGAGAAGCAAGCAAACCAGCAGAAAATCCAGATTCTTGCTATTAACGAAAGCTAGATTACGCTCGCTTCAAAATATAGACATTTTAAGGCCTCGAGGCAAGTAGTAAGATGAAATAATCAATGACAGTTTGAACGGCCGTTCACTGGATTATATAGAGAAAATGACCACAATTTTTTACAAAAAGGAACTGTATTTCCAACATGAGTCTCACCCCGCCTTGCGTTCTTAACTTCTCCAGGCTACATATATATCGGAGCTAATCCAAAGAATTGTCAGGAATGCTAAATCATTCGTGACTTGTGCTATAAACACTGAATTTCCCCGGATTATAGAAATAATCAAGGCTAGGATCCTGCAATCATTTTTACGTATGATTTCTTTAACGACATTCTTTAATGACAAGTAAATCGTAAATGATGTAGAAGGAATGGCTTCGGTCTAATTTGAAGTATTGTTTCGCCAGCGGCCTGCAGGGATTTGAAAACCATACCAAAAATCTCAGTCATCTTAGCTAGTCTCCGATGAAATGTGAAATTAGGACCAGGCGAATAGGAAGGAGTTGTACACACTCGACTGCAACGTACATCATCACATAAAATAGACCTACTTAGGAACTTCAAGGGCTTTATGTGCGTACTTGTCTCAGAAAGAGAGTCTTATGAGTAAGTCTCACAAAGAAAGTCCCACGATTAAATTACAGCCATCTGATCCTCCTTACGACAGTCTCTTAGTGCGTCTCTCAACATCTGAACACTTTGTCGGGTTCGCAAATAAGTAACGAACTCCTACCAAATTCAGAGAGTGTTTACGTCCGTGGTGTTGAACGGACTGCATGGGAAGCATTCGCGATCTATTTCAAGGCATTACTTCAGCATTCACTTCGAGGAATTTAGTAAAAGATGAATGTAGTCGAGCAGTTCTTCCCGTATGCCAAGTCACAAGAGTCACTCCTTAAACCAGGCTACTCCACTGTGATTTTGTGCGAGTTACATTACGTTAACCAAACAATGATTCTACTGTTGCTACCAGCCCATTAGTTCGTACAGATATTGTTTATGACAGGGAGTTAAAGTGTACTGTCTTTTGCAATGTCGTTCATCTACACTGTTAAGAAACGCGATAAGATAGTCCTAACTGAATCATATGACGGACGGACATGAACACGCAGCTCGTCATGTGGCTCCTAATAAAGAAGCACAATCCAACAAATCTGAAGCTACCCGTCGAGTTACTTGTATTTCTGCTTCGTATTCGATTAAGTGCCGGATTAGATTCTTGCCCAGAGACATGTTATTCTGGCTGATGGTTCCGTTGTTTTCCTCAATATGCCTACCAAAGCGAAACTACTAATAGACTAAATTACAACAGGCTACAACATTTTCCTATGACATTATTACATCATTCAAACAACCCTCATGGCAGTCGATGATCCATAAATGTGCAGGTGAAAGGATGGCTTTATTTAATCCATCAATAAATCATTAAATTTTAGAAAGATTAGGAAATTTGATGATAGCTTATGAATCTTTTTTTCCGATTGCATTAAGAGAAGTCTACCACTTAACACATGGAAGTTGATAAGCTGTATGCTAGGGCTTTAGTGGAGAGGGAATTCCTCTACATAGCTAGAACAGAATACTGGATACCATACACGACAGTCAGCTGCGTGAAAATATTTTCTGCCTGTAGACGTGACAAAACAAAATAGTCTATTAAGTAGCTAAAGAAAATAAAATAAATTTTGGCGAGAAAAGTACGAAAGAAGACTGAAGAGAAAATGAAAAAGCAGGAGTAAGAAACGAAGGGAAAAGAAGTGAAGTGCTGAGAGAGGTGAGGGTTAAAAGGATAAGACGAACACTACATCCGCCGGAGAGGCGACATCGTCGACTAATACTAAAAGCGTCAGTCCCATGACCGTCTGCGTCGGTCGGTTCGCATCATGTTTTAAATGCCAGAGTCAACACGGGGTCGGGGAATTGGCATTTCTCCGAGATTCAATTATAGATAGCATGGTGGCATGGCTAGGCAAGAGAGCCGCGGTATACACATATCATCGTCAACCCTCTATATTGCCATTCCTCTTCGCTGTCGGATATGAGGCGACACGTAAAGAAACTTACTTTAGAATCCTGAGCTCTTATTGAAAATTTTTTTTCATCTTACCTATTAACAGAGCTGTTAATTGTGTCGGTTCAGATAAATAAACGAAATTACAGAACAGACAAGAGATCGTGACTCAAACCCATATAACAGGCATTAAAGACACTCACATTTAGTGCTACTATGATCATTTGCTAACAAGAAGGCGGGTTCATGTCGGTGTGTGGGTTGAGGGAGAGAGGACTCGAGAGGTTAACTTTAACAAACATGAGTATCAAAAACGAACATCGCTGTCATGAGTAGTGCAATCTTTCGAGAAAGAAAAGACGGTGCACATATCAACCACCCTCCACCCCTTTTATCATTAATAAGCAAAACCAAGTATTCAAATTCTCTACGCCTTACCTTACACTTAAATTCTTGTTCACTGGTTCAAAAAATTGTGCGAACTCCACGGACACCAAACAACCACCTGAAATATTTGCTTTCACGAAGCATTTATATTAATAGCCATGTGTTTGGCCAAAAGTTTGCGCATTCTAAGTGGACATTATAATGTCCAATTATATTAAGTTTTGAGGGCCGACAGAAAAGTGTGCGGCGGCAGCAACAAAGGATGGCTGACGCCTATTGTTTCAACTCTCACCACGCAACAATCTTTGCTATGATGACCGAAATGCCATCCTTCAGTTTCCGCAAAATTCATAATAGTACTAACCCTGTTAGGAAAGAAGTTATGTCACCGAGTAAATTTCAAACGTCAAATTGAAATGATTATTGACTTATTGTCATTATATCAAATTATTTTGCATGATTAATACGTTGTTTCTCACATTCATAATCCGTCATTCTTTTCGAGGATTCATCACCACACAACTTCAAGACCCAACACTTAAATTTCGCTCGGCCACAATGTTGCTGTCGTTAAAGACAGAGAGTTAGGACCCAGAGGAAACATAAGGAGTTTATATTATAGAAAATACAAACCTATTTTAATTTCGATACTTAACGGAGTATCATTTAAAGCTGCCTTATTCTTTGTTAAGAACAAGCTCTAATGTCATCGGCTTTAAAAAATTCTAAATAAGCAATTTTTACACCAACCGATGCACTATTAAAACCACCTTTATTGTAGCTTTTGTAAATATATACCCCTTATATATATATATATATATATATATAATAACGTGAAATTCTAAATATCTGAGAACCATCCAGAACATGAATTCTCCATTATGAAAAACGCCTCAAATATTTGTGAAAAAAATATTGAAATATTTTAAACTTGTAAACAGTGATTTATGTTGGAGAATGAGCATATTTGTAATTTGTAATGAAAAAAATCCCGTGACAGTTTGTGAAATTACTGACATTCTTGTTTCTGTGACGGAAGAGAGTCCAGAATTATTACATATGTTATTACATATTAACACCCATTTTAATAGCGAACAGTAGAGTGGAACCTAAACTCTTCAAACCGGATATTTAGCGATGAGGAAGAGGAAGTGTGCATGTGTTTACGAAATTATATATGGATTATAACTTCTGAAATAAAACACTACAGGCTGTTTTATACATAAATTTCACCGATTTACTGTCTAAAACATAAAAAACTATTTTAAACAACTATATTAAGAATCAGAACTCTGAGTCCAATATTTTTAGTTCAATGGGGCTAACAAAGCGTGTCGTTTTGTTTCTTCAACAACTGCCGTAAAGTAATTACTCTGTTTATATTCGTGTTCTTTCAAAGCCAGTACTTCAGGAACGTCTTTCATATAATCCTAATTTTGATGCTTATTTGATCATGCATATTCTAAATTTCTAAAATTAATTAAGCGTTCATAAAAAGATAAATTGGGGCCCATGTAATTATACGTCTCTCTACAATTTCTCGTAGATATTTGGCTGCTGAACTGATCCTGTTTCAATTTAGCCAAGTAAATTAACTATTTTATATTAAGGTATTTATTTTTAAAGTGATATATAAGAGAAAAAGAATTTAATTTTTTACGTTTGTCGTCCCGTTATGTTATACTAGTATAAAATAATAAGAGAAATAAATTGCCATCAACGCAACTATTAAGTGTTATACCCTTAATATGGCAATATGTTTCGACCTCAGAGGGTCATCATCAGACCAATAGTACAAAACACATAAAAGTTATTGTGTAAAATGTGTTAAGGTTTGAATTTCAATTCAAAACTTAATTCAATTGTAAACAATTCATTCTACGCACTTTATACTACTGACCTAATGATGATCCTCTGAGGACGAAATATGTTGCCAAATTAAAGATGTACCACTTATTAGTTGTACACTGATATGTATTGATAACCAACTCGTACACAAATGATAAAACCCAATACTCATTGTGTATAAGCAAGTACACGGTATTGACAATGTTAAACTTACTAGGTGTGTTGACGGCAATTTATTTCTCTCGTTAAAAAAGAAATTAGCTTCAACGTTTTCAATGTCTGTGCCATTCAAATACTGTAATGTCCCAAACTTCAAGCTTGTAAAAGAACAGCTTACAACAAGTCATTATTTGTTTCTTGTTAATTCACTAAATAGCTTCTGCGAGTAACTCAGACCACTTAGGATCATTCCGTCAGCAACGACTTTT
The DNA here is from genome assembly GCA_021186555.1 of Reticulitermes speratus. Taxonomy (NCBI): domain Eukaryota; kingdom Metazoa; phylum Arthropoda; class Insecta; order Blattodea; family Rhinotermitidae; genus Reticulitermes; species Reticulitermes speratus. Next base: position 17,718,748 of record JAJKFL010000001.1, read on the forward strand.
GGCCTAAGTTATTGAATGTATTTAATCTGTAAGAAAATTGAATAAGTAAATTTCAATATTGGCCCGTTGAAAGACTGACTACCGGATATGTGGTTTCAGTTGAGGCTCGCCTGAAAGTTATGAGTAGGGTGAACGTTTATTTTAAACCCGCCCGAAGCTATCATCAAAGATCAAGATTGAAAATAAACCCTACAGAAGCGATATTGCTGAACAGTGGAGGAGAAACAACGCAGCTCCGCAAAAAAAGAATATAAGGCCAAAAGTATGACAGCAAGGTAATGCTTACCGTCTTCGTTCATCGCCAAAGACTCTAAAACCGTGTTTTCTTATTTTGGACGTCGTACAAGCCACTGAACTGACGTCGAAATATTTCAAGCGTTGAAAACAGAAGGTTTCGAGCCCTTGAATTCTACAGCCACAACATAATTCTACAAGAAAGACCTCCAGAATTTGGTGACTACCCGACATGTATAAGCCACTATTAACTGTTAATGTGTGTCTGTGGCAAAACAGATTTACGATAATCGTCTTCGGCCAGGTTGCTAGTGAAGCCCCGTTGTAATGTAACTTATAACAGAAAAATAAGCAGATTTCATCGTCACGGTCACACACTTAATTGTAATAGGAGATATACAAGGGTTTGGAGCCATCACCAGTTAAATGAAGAAAGATAGGGAACACAGTAGATAACTACGCGTTGGGAACGGAGTAAATCCACAGTGGCTTCCTAGGGATTCGGACAGGTAATAAGGATCTTCCGGAAAAGCACTCGGATAGCAGTATTCAAAATTTCCTACATGAACACTAACTGGCATCTTTATTTATTTGCCACACAACTGGCACATGGTTTTGAACTTAGTACACATTACGGAAATTTACTTCACTCGATGCAGTTACTTGTTCTAGTCGTAGCTGTAGCGTAAAGAAAACAACATTAATTGCATGACACACGACCGTTAAGGACTTCTCGGTTATCGCTAAGTTGTATGGATAGCTTTGTTTGCGTAAGTTCAAAGATTCAAGTTGCAATTCTGTCTGAAAAGCGACACGCCAGGATATATCGTCGCCTCCATATGTAACAATGCTTCTCAGAATGTTTACAATTAACGGTGTCTGTTTAGTTAGGCAGCAGTGTTAATATGTACATCTCAATTCTTAGCCTAGCAATCAGTTTTATTTTCATATAAGCTTTCCGACTCGCTGAGAATAGGTAAGAGAAATGAAGACAAGCCATTTGTGTGAATGCTAAATGAAGGCTTTTCTCACACAGAATCTTCAAAGCTCCGAGCCATTATTCTGAATTTTATGAATAAAATCCACCCCAGATGTGCCAAACACTTTTGTTTATAAAAGTTAAATTTGTTCACCTGTAAGGAAACTGGAAACAACACGCAGGAGCAGCTTCGATCTCTCTTTTACGACCGCTATACGGTCAAGTCTTATCCTTTAGAAAAATAGAACCAAAGGGCGAGGTTTTTGGTTACCCTAAGGAACAAGTCACCTTTGAGTCCGGGATTTACAATGCTGTAATCTCTTTAAATGAAAAAACAGCGCTGTGAGATCAGGTGACCGAAAGGGCCATGTCGTAAGGTCGTAAGGGACGGTAAACAGTAAAACTATATTTGAGATCATCAGCATACGAAGCAGAAAATAAAGCTATTACGCTTCGAATTTCGGTAATTTGTTCGGAATGTGTGCTGTCTTAATACTTCGGGTCTTCTTTGGAAATTATAAATTATAAAATATAAATTATAAAAACTGAGCATTGTAATTTTTATTGTTTGTGTGCCGCTGTGCCGCCTTGATATGTGTATAGCACTATAATCTGACTATTCGTATGTTTTAGAAACTTTATGTTGCAATGCGAAAAAGAAAATTAACTCAGACCATGCCAACAGCAAAACAATGAACCTAACAGCAAAGCCATGAAAAAACGAATCCAAGATAATACACACTACATGCAAGTGAGACGAGTTACAGCCTCATACCGCTAGGAGCGTTACGCTCGATTTCATTTATGGCAGAACTTTCTCTATGTGTGTCTCTTTCTCCGCAGTTTTTTTTTTTTTTTTTTGTCTAAGGAGAATTCATAGGCAGCAGGTTATAGTAAAATCTAGTTAAAAATCTCTACTTCATTACTCATACATTTTATCATTTGTTATCTCTCTCTCTCTCTCTCTCTTCCATTACAACCAAAACTGCTCGGTATGTAAGGCAGAGCTTTCAGCATTTGCATGGCCTGTCCCTAGTCTGTCAGGTCTGCTTTTTTTTGAACTGGGATATACTTTCATTAGCATGCCCTAAATGACAAAGTTTTAATTCTTGTCTCTGCAGTTATAGAACATAATTTCTGCTGCGACTGCTATTGATACCATGAAGCATCGTCAAGATTATGAAATACATCAAATATTAATCCCTTCAACTGCGACTTAATTTTCGTGTGTACGGGAACGAAAACTCAGTGCCTCAGGTAGTTTCTGAAAACGAACTGCATTAAATAAGCTGCTTATTTGTTACATCACAAATCCAAATAAACTAACACTTAATGCTTGTAAATAGGTGCACATCAATGAATCTGTAATAAATTTAATAAGAAACTTAAAGCGAAGGAACTTAAAACTTTTAACTGACACGTAAGGATTAGAGCACTGCAAGAGGCAACCACGGATTTCTTCTTACCTTCCATAAATTCAGGTTCGAAAAAAGAAAGAGATGTCACTTGTTTTATTTTGTTTATTACAGTGGCGTTTAGGACAATAATTCTTGTAAATACTTAAATCTCTTTATGAGTGAATCTGCCTATTAATGCCTATTGACTAAACTGAGACGATCGCGAAAGGCTCTGCGCTCTATACACCGTATGGCCTCTCAGCAAATATACTAAACTTAAGTGTAGATGACAAACAAAGGAAACTGGAAAAAAAAATGGTTTTCTATCATTCTTAACGCCTTAACATTTTATGCCATTACGCTCTTCCTACTACTTACCTCTCCACATACGTTCCTGACAATATCTTAAATATATAAATAATTTATTGTGCCACAATTTTCGTGCCTCTAAGTTTTCATTATTTGTAAAAAAAAGAACCTGCTTACATCCCTTTATGCTTAATGAAATTATAAATATAAAGATGCATGTTTTTATTAATTATTATAAAAGTTTTAATAACCTGCATAAAAATTAAGCTAGCAGTCTCCGCTTTCAGTAGTTTTCGTGGCCGAAGTTGTGTCATCATCCTTAAGAAACCAATTTACAAAAGTCTTGAGTTATGTCCACTACCATTAAAGGGACTCGGTCCTGGTTTCATGAAAATAAGTTCAGTAAAGGTAAAGGTAAAGGTAAAGTTCGCCCTAGAACAGGCCATGAAGGCTCAGAGGGGGAGTACAGGTATAGCTCTACTCTTTCTTTAACCTCGGCGCTAGATGGAGGTGGGTGGTCAACGCCACGACCCGGCCGCTTTAGCCCCGGAATGACCCGGTACCCATTGTACAGGAGGCTGGTTAGGCCCCAGGGCCGGTGTATATGTGGATGGGAAGCATTAAAATGGATTTTAAAAGACGGGGTGTACTGAAAGGAACCAGTGGCGGTGAACAGAGCAAAGAAACTTTTGACATCATAATATGTGGGAAATTTATTGAGTAGCTGAATGACTCTTAGGTTTACAAGGATTCTGATCACTGCAGTCAGTTATTTAAGCCTAACTAGTCAGCCCATCATCTACTACGTAGTTACATAGCGAGCCAGTGCGTAAATTAAATCAGTTAATTAAGAAAATAATAAACCCTTTAGAGAGCGAGTTATGGGTCAGTTTATGTAAAAGATTGAAGTATTATGGGATGTAACGTTGAGCCTTTGGGTTCGTAGTTCCTGAAGTTTAGATGACACCATGATCCTCCGAAAATGTAGGAAAACATTTACCTAACTACACAGGGCAAAATCCTGGAAGATTTGATCCTACGGCAAGAACCTAAAAGCTCTCACCAATTTAGGTAAGTATGTAAACAGATGGTAAGTCAACGGTTGGGTTTTTAGTCAACTATTTCGTCAATCAAGCATTTCTTTATTGACTGACTAGGATGGTTTGTTAGTTAATCATTCAGTGAGTCAATAAATCATTTTCATTAGTCAGTCAATGAGTCGTCAGGCAGTGAGTCAGGCGTTTACTTGGTTCTTCAGCCAAACAGTCGATAGGTCAGTTATTTAATCAATCAACTAATCTGCCAGTTACTTGAGTTACTAATTTAGTCAGCTATGTATACGGCCTTGTTAGATATTAAATATAAAATTACATTATTTATTTATGGTTTATATAATGGTATTTTCAATGGCTTCGAGTTTACATAAGCTATAGACAAATGGTTAGGTGATTAGTGAAAAATAAACTAGTGACGAAACCGAAGTAAGCACTTTTGGACTAATATGAGGTAATATCGTGTCAATTTCGCATAGGGACTTGAACCCCAAAAAGCCTCTGCCTGAATAGCCGATCACTGAGCCAGATTCGAACTTTGGACCTTCTGAATATGAAGCAATAGTAACCACTCGATTAATTACAAATTTAATTGTAACGTATGAAACACACAGATAATATAAAAATGCCTCCTTACTAATATGTATTTGGTGTATCCATGCCCTACAGGCATAATTTCGTGAAATTTCACGCTGTTCCATTCCCTTAATGAAAACAATAAGATGTAATTAAACACTATCACATATTCAGACAGCAACAAAACATGTCCCACGCACATGTTGTGTTATTCAAACCAACGAACAAGCTGTGTCTAGGCATCTCAATTAAGTCACCCATTGCTCCGTCACATGGACATAACCTCACGGATAATTTGGTAGTCGATGTTGCATCATCGTCCGCAACTATAATTATCGCCAGAAGGAACAATGTGAAAACTACAATGTGCTCCGTCATAAAAATTGCCACAAAAAGAAAATAACAGATTTCTTTGATGAAAATGCTGATAATATTAAAATAACGAACAAACGTCTGATATATATTCGTGAGAACCTTTAACAAGCAAGTTTGCATTGCAGGAACACACTCGGGTGGTAGCCTGGTTTTGTTACAATCCAAGAATTGTTTTTTTTCCTGATACCTGTTGTATTTCTCCTCATTCCTCTCAAGTAAATTCCGCGGTAACACGCAATATTAAGCCGCGCTTTCTTCCTCCCATATTCCTAAACACCATGATTTATAAACATCGCACCATACCTCACTCGACGCTACATAAACAGCGTTATTGATACAGCGTCATTCAGTGGTTAAAGACTAAATCACCAGTGCGTGGATTACAAGCATCAAAAGCGCAAATAATACGTTAGTAGTGAATCATCCCAAATCTACCTTTTTGGCCCTTTCCCAACGAAAATTCTAAAAGTGCTTCATCTACCTCCGCTTCATGTTCAGTCTAATCATATGTCTGCATTAAACGTCAGTGGCGCTCCAATCGCACAAGTTTGTGCGGCTCTCATGTGGTTGAAACGCGATGCAAGAAATTAAAAATGAAGAGCGGGGTGTAATGTTCATATGAAATTTTATAAAATTCTGTCAAATGGTTCAAAAGCTGAAAATAAAGACAAAAAACATAAGGATATAATGGTGAACCCATAAGATGGCTCCGATCTTGGGAAGTAAAATACACTGAAAAAGAAAGATTTTTTTCATACGTAATTTCATGCACCTGGTGTAAGCGACGGTAATATTACATCTGTACTGCCAAAATTATTCCTGTTGTTGTAATACGAAAGATGACACACCTTGTAAAATCGTCTACTTGCTAAAAACAAATGTGCTCTGCAAACTACTTGAAAGGTTGTGTCTCGTACTGTTTACACGTACATGTTCTTTTAGTCTTACATAAATCTGAACGTGGTCTCCATGTTTAATGTTTCCACAACAGGTGGCCGATTTATCGAAACCCGGTGCAACGTACACAGGCCATGACAGTGCCTTTACCTCAACACCAGTAAGCTTTGAAATCTTCTTAACAAAACGATCCGTCTGTGAAGGGAACGGCTATGGATTGGAGTGCCTGATTTGGCTTTATGGCACATGGGTCTTTTTTTTTGCCACTCTTGCCGGGGCAGCTAATGAAGAGAGGGCAGCACGAGTTAACTTATTTCTACTTATTGTTGATATTAGTTGGTGCCGCTTCACATCCATAGGTTCTTACACTTCATGATACGTTTCTAAGCAATGTAATAACATCGCCTTCAGATCTTAAAATGCCATCATGTAATCATATGATCTTTCCAGGTGGAAACAAATTCAAATCCTTCAGTGAAAGAAAATCTGCAATTTTCATAATAGGTCTTCCAAACTGTTCACATGTTGTAGTGAATTATCTTGCAAAGTAACATAATGGCTCCCTTATAGGCCACATTATAGGTCAGTACAAATATTCAATTCATGTAGCTAGACAAACGACAGGTTATAAATTTATATTTTAGTTTCGTTAGAATATTTTATGTATACTGAATAGTTTTGTATATCTAATGTACAAATTCTGAGGCTATGATATGATATTCTTACGATAACTTTCACAATTATATCCACTTGTTTCCCCATCCTTGCCAATGAAGCAATCTTCCTACTGACAGCTCTAGCAACCGAAGTTCCATTGCATCTACTTGCAATTCATAAAGATGATAGTTTAGAACATGTGGCCATTAGCATTTCGGCTACACCGTGTGAAAAGAAATATATAATTATTTTAATTCACAAAGCAAAAGCATTATAAATATAAATTAATTATTCCGGTAAGTGTAAAGACGAACTCTCCCTTCTACTTTATAAGAAATACAACCGAATGCCTCTTTAGGGTAATTCTAACCATTAATTCATTAGAGGCTTCCTACACATAGGAGACTTTCATGTATTCTAAAGAGTACGCCTAGTTAAAAAGTGCAAAAACTGCGAAACGTTATAAATATCGGTATTAAGAATTTAATTTCGTCACTAATTATACTGGGGTTGTACTGACAGCTTGCAGTGCAGTACACAAAGCTGAAGTACGTTACGTCTATACCCTTACTCTGCAGTAATCCCCAGAGCTTCGACTATAAGGCCTACTTTCTAGAACAAATTTCTTCAAAGTATTTATCACACACAGGCAGCAAGTTGATAAACTTATCCCTGAAAGAGAAAAGATTAATGACTCCATGGTTGTGGTCCTTAAAAGTTCAACAATTCGTCTTTGCTTCTTTAGAAAATGACCAAGTTTGTACACACTATCAGAGCGTTTCATGTTTGATATCCACCGAACGACGGAATGAGTGAGTGACGGGGTTCTTCGCCGAGTGACACGGAGTTAATTAATGAGTGACTGGGTGGCTGACCGATAGTGGCACGTGACTGACCGAGTAGCTGGGTGGAAGAATGAGTGGCACTCAGTGGCTTAGACTGATTGAGCGAGTAGCTGGGTGAAGAATGAGTGGCACTCTGTGGCTTAGTGTGATTGAGCGAGTAGCTGGGTGAAGAATGAGTGGCAGTCAGTGGCTTAGAGTGATTGAGCGAGTAGCTGGGTGAAGAATGAGTGGCACTCAGTGGCTTAGAGTGATTGAGCGAGTAGCTGGGTGAAGAATGAGTGGCACTCAGTGGCTTAGACTGATTGAGCGAGTAGCTGGGTGAAGAATGAGTGGCACTCAGTGGCTTAGAGTGATTGAGCGAGTAGCTGGGTGAAGAATGAGTGGCACTCTGTGGCCTAGAGTGACATCGAGTAGCTGGGTGGACGTAGGAGTGGCACTCAGTGGTTTAGAGTGACTGAGCGAGTTGTTCGAGCAGTGAAACTGACGACTGAAGTATTTTGGATTGTGACGCAGTGTATATAATTGCCGACGTTTCGGTGGACCCTGATGCCACTATTTTCAGGGAAGTTTTCTGTACTGAAACTACAGGCAGCAAAATGTCTCTAATTATCTACACACTACCAGATGTCACATCCCACAAAACGGTAACTTTATAGTCAAGGCTGTGATAACTTCGAATCTCATGAAAGATATTGCGTTACTTAATGCACTGGTATATGAGTGACTGAGTGTGTGTGTGTGTGTGTGTTTGTGTGGGTGGTTCTCTGAGTGACACTGAGTGGTTTATTGTTAGTGACTTACCGAGCTGCATGTTGAATGATGGGTGGGCGCGAAGGCGATTGAGTGGATGAGTGAGTGACGAATGGATGGATAAGAGACTGACGGAGTGGTTGCGTTGGTAAATGTGTAATAATGAAAGAGTTTTTTAGTAGATACCTAGGAGAATGCCTGAGTGACTGACTGGCCTGTGACTTAATGGGTATTACATACCAATTTACATATTTTTTAAAATAATTAAGTTTATACAAATTTATAATATGCTATGTAGATAAAAATTGGTCCCTAGATGTAATGTAAATTTTCTGCAGATTCAGTGTCCATAAGTAGAGAATCACCTTATACATTTTTTTTCTCTGGCTCGACAGCCCTATATGGGCCTGGGCCTCCTCGTTTCGTCGAGGTTTCATGATCACACACATTAGACACACCACAGTCGGTAGGACTCCTCTGGACGAGGGACCAGCTCGTCGCAGAGCCCTCTACCTGACAACACTCACAAGAGACAGACATCCATGCCCCCGGTGGGATTTTTTTTTTTTTTTTTTTTTGCCTGTCCGGGTTTTTTTTTTCCTTTTGATCCATTTTTGTACTGTTTAAATCCTTTCGTTCTTCGTGTCACTTTACGTTCCATATTACCGTCCTTATTTACAACAAACACAACACAAACATCCATGCCCCCGATGGGATTTTTTTTCTGTACCGTTTTTTCCTTTGATCCATTTTGTACTTTTAAATCCTTCTGTCCTTCATGTCACTTTATGTTCCATACTACTGTCCTTATACAACAAACACAACACAAACATCCATGCTCCCGGTGGGATTCGAACCCACGATCCTAGTAAGCGAGCGGCCGAAGACCCACGCCTTAGACCGCACGGCCACTGGGATCGGCACCTTATACATTACTAGCCTAAAATTCTTCATAACGGTGCACTGTAAATTCGTACCACTGTGTAACACGCGATATTTGTGCATGCTAACAACATTAATATTTCTAATTCACTTGCGTCTAAAAGTTATTTGTAAAGTTTAAAATTCTTAAAGTCTACAACATAAAAAGCTGTTACGAAATTGGATCATTAATTTACATGATAGACTATATTTCTTCTTAATCAACAGTTGTTACAGATTTGGTCCCCTGACTAACAATGGTAAAGCATGAATTCTGAAAACGTGAATCTTATCAGAAAGTTGGTAAGATTCCTCAGACAGAGAATTGGCACATCTCCAGGCCCCTTTGACCAACAAAGGGACACAATTACAAGAGTATACCCCCATCGGAATTCCAAGTTGAGAACCGAGTGTTCGAGGTTTCACAGTACTAGGAGCCTTAAATATTGCAGACTATATCATTTCTATAAGCTTCATTACTTCCGTTTTCACTACACGCAGTTGTAGATATTTATCCGTCGGTACTCACAGGCGAAGTGTATTAGTGTTACCAGTACATTTTTATACTCCAACGGATGTAATGTAAATGTAGATTACGAGCCCCCTGAAGATGGCCTTGTAAAGGTTGAAATATATGTAGGGGTTAAAGAATAAAAAGTGAAAATATTGTGCATTTCGTTGGTGTGTAATTTGTGAATGTTTGAGGAGTTTAAATACGTGTACTAATTACATACCTCGAGGTAAATTTGTATTTAAAAACGCGGGAAATTTTCTTCTATGATTTCTTTTCGGCAAAGCGTTGTACCTAACACAAGGACTTGTTCACTACTAAGAGGGTTTCGTGGCTAGATATTAGCCTATGCGAAATGCGTTGTGTACCTTTTTTTTTCAATCATTACACCACTCAAGTCGAATAGTTAGCACTCCTACTTCGTATTCACGAGATCAAATTTCGAAACTCACTCTGGCGCCAAGCTGTTCTGACAAGTATTTTTCGTGATTTTGCACAGTTCCTCTACTCTCGTTCCACGGATCTGCAAATGGACGCCCATAAAGTGGTTCGAGTTCATGTTGGGGAAACTCGCGGTTTCTGGCTCGGTGACGCAGAAGCGCCGCGTAGATATGCAACACATCCTATTACACTGTCAAGCTCATTGTCTAAACGCAGCACTTTAGGCTTTTACCCTGCTTTATGCTCGGCCCATTACACTGCCAAAACAAGAGCCAAAATGCAGTTTAAAGCGTAAAGTGGTCATTGGTTAATATGCATTCTCACCACAGGAAAAGAAATAAAGTGAAACAAGTTCGAAACACTTTCTTAATAACACAAAATTTTCAGAACGTTTTACATAAAATCAGTCTGTTGCACATACAGATGGTAAGTTAGATGGGGTAGCCTAACTTCTCAATCACCCTGCAGTTTTACAACACTGATGCCGGACGGCAAACAAACAGTTCAACAGCTTCGTAATGAAGGTGATTATTACGCTTGCTACAGAAATGCAAGCGATATCTACATTATATATTGAAAATTAAGACATAATTTAGAACTAATTTTCAGCAAAGAAATGCAATCCATCTTCCCGCCAGTCCTCGTCTAATTAGCCTGTCTCTGATCTTAACACTCCACGTGCGTCAAACATATTCGTAGAAGGTAATTGAAACTGTACGGAGAAATCTCGGTTCCAGTGAGTGCGACTAACTGGCTAATTAAATTGAAAGTTAAGTTGCTAATACCTCTACGTGTTCTAGCGGCACAGATAGTGACAGTGAACATGATGAATGAAGGGACAGCAAAGGAGAAAGGAAGGAAATTAAGATATAGAGAGTGCTGTGGCAGCAAAACACAAAGGAGAGTGGGGATTGGTAGGCTACAGCACTTGAATTGCAGGAGCATCTAGATACAGCGTACATACACGTAACGTAAAAATTGTTCCAATAAATTGGCCCTGTGGCTTATGAGAGTGTCAACGTTTCAGAGAAATATTCTGCATCTCTCTCCAGGGTAAAAGTAAGCCGTGAAAACCCCAAACCTAATATACCTTTTATTTAGTATAGCCTAGCTTATTACAAAATCGATTCAGTTCTAATGAGTCACCACCAGTGTCACACGCCTAATCTACAAGTAAATTATATTCGTTACATACATTACTTTAGTCGTGTGTTTTGAAATATATAGCTGGGACATGCGGTACGTATGGAATATATCATAATTACTTAAAAAATTTGTAGAAAAATATAAAGGGAATAAATGAGGGCATACGTATAGCTGCTAATAATAATAATAATAATAATAATAAGTGATAAAAGGACATAGTAAAGATCTGTACGATCAAAGGTTTAGAAATTCTCCCTGTCCGGACCGAGAAGCATTTGGTACAACACCGAATTTTACCTTCAAACGTGTTACCTGTACATGAGCGAAGCCCGACGGTCTTATTCTAGTCCGAGTGAGACATGATACGTTTACAGTCTGCCTTATCTTGCATCTAATACATGTCCTATTAATGCAGAAATGTCAAACAACCTTGAATGAAGGATTTAACAATGTTATAAGAATACCTGTCGCATTTGGCCTTCGAAGAGGAAAGGTATATAGACACCCGAGGGAACAGCTACGAAAATCCCACAGAAAATCAGGACTGGGTTTATTTTCGGAGCCCGATTAAACACAGATTCCCCAAGTTAATTGTTTAACAATGTATCTCCACATTACGTGTAAGCGCATGACCATCGTAACTCGCTGGTCGAATTGCAAGGCATACTAGCGCCACAGATCTTGACGCTATGATTAATTTGCTGTGTCAGAACACAACATAAAGGCAACTACGAACAATTTTCCTTTGCGAAAAAAATTGTCCAAAAAGACCGAAAATTTTGATTGGCATCTTTTGAACTAGGCCGAAACTCGAATATTACTTGTTACCCGGCCCAGGCTCTTTCCCCGAGCCGGATCGAGCAGAGGCCCAACGACAAGGACCGGCCCCGTGCAGGCTTCTAGAACACAATAATGACATTTACAGTTCCATTAAAAGTGTGATTTTTTGGACTAGATGAGATAAACTTAGGTACTCAAAAGGACTTTGCTCTAGGGATTAAGTTATTATTGCGTATGCCAGCGGTGGCAACCTGTGGCCCTCGTCCCCTTTTTTTGGCACCTCGCCACATCACTTGCGTTTGAGAGGCCCGCGGTTAAAAGCTTGAGCAATGTTGGCGTGTACTACATAATATAAATTTTACGAAACTTAAAAACCCACAGTTTAATTTACATTGTGATGTCCTGGTCAAAATCGGTCACAGAATGTCATGTCACCTGGTACTGTGAGCAATGGCAAGAAATCTGTTTATGTCAATAACCTGTCAATAACCTAAGAGCGACTTTGAGTATAATGTCAACATAGGCCTACACAGCACACTACCTATGAGTTTTGAAGCCTCTTTAAGATACGACACACATTCTATAACGCTAGGGAACGTAAATTGTAATACCTGTTTCAACATCATGCCGCTGTTGACAGTTCCGATGAACCAAAATATGTCTGCAGGTCCGTTTGGCTAAATTTTGAGGCCCCTGAAGTAATTGATTTACGGCTTCATTACCCATCAATTACACTAAACTGCAGCTAAATTATTCATTCATAACACCAATGAATGCACGTTTGACAAATAAAAACCTACAGTCTTACATTGCTCCCACATGTTTTGGCATCATTTACTCCATCTTAAGGGAGATTTACACCAGAATCTGAAACTTACTAAAATATAATAGATTACAAAAGTAATTCGTATTATATTACAACATTTATGCAGCTAGTGTCAAAATTTAGGTTTCTTAACTCGTAATTGAGATAGTATAGACATTTTTTAAAAGTGTAATACATTAAAAATAGTAATACATTTACGGTTGTGCATAATTTAAAAAAAAACAATGCTCTAGTTTATTATAACTATTATCATCATCGTCATTATTGTTATTATTATTATTATTTATAGGATGAACTAACATAAAACAAGGAAAGTCTCGGAACCTCCGAGACTTTCCTTTGTTTTATGTTAGTTCGTCCTATAAAAATTGTCCTTCCGGCCGGTGTGCAACTGCCGCAAATTCAGTTTGTAATAAACTGGATGTCTTCAGAAGGCAAATTGTCACACTTAGATGTGATATTATTTTACTACATTATTACAGTGTCCTTATTAATTATTTAAGTATTCTTTTATTTGTTTGTTTGTTTGTTTGTTTTGGTTGTGTTTGTTTCATTTGTGTCCTGTTCATGTCATTTGTTATTTGTGTTTCTGTGTTGTGCTGCTTCTGTAATTGGCCATCTGGCTGTTGACTCGGCACATTAATAAACTAGAATTCAATTGAATTGAATTATTATTATTATTATTAACTACAGGGGCTAGAATCCCAGACAATCTTGACATCTCACACAGCCTATCATGAAATTTCCCACTGTTTATGTTGTTAGAAGCACTGAACATTATTCTAGGCCAGATGAATGCAAAGCGAGAATTGAGACTCTCACAGCGGTATTGATGAAGATTCAAGTCTTCTGGGATACGGCGCTGTGTCGTTGGGTGAGTAGATTCCGACGTGTTAAAGGTTCATATTGCCTTCATCTTCATGGGCTTGGTCTGTTTGACTCTGTAAAAATCTTGGTCGGAAAATCTGAGTCGAAATTAAAATAAATCTTATTCCGAACTCGGAACAAGTAACACTGAGTCGAAATCCTAAGTTGCCGCAATTAATGAACGTAAGTTGGAGGATAATAATGAAACTGAAAAGTTGACACTTAAAGATTAGGCTACAAAAACCCTAATTAAAACTTTGGCATTAAAGAGAGGGATACAGACAAGATGTAAATCTTCTGAGCCTAATCCTCATTTTCTGGAGCCACAGAATACACCAATTAACTGGGGATGGCTTTTAATTTTGTCACCAGATTAGAGTAAGATTAACATGTCCTGCTTCAGCCATTTTCAGTTTCTTCGGAAATCGCCGAATATAGTGGTTGAGCAGATAACAGATCTGCCCAGTATTTGGAAGGGCATGGGTTCTAGTCTCGACAAGCAGATCAGTAATCGTGACTGAGATCTTTGTGATCTTCTTGCTACCTTGAATAAAATGTGGGAATATTAGCTGAAATTAGGCAACAACCACTTCCTTCCACATCTTTTCTCTCTACCCACAAAAAAAAATCCTACGACTGGATCCTATGTATTCTAAGCTACTAACAGCGCCTTTAAATAAAAAACAGGTAAACAAATTCTTCCCAAATTACAAGGGACCGGGTGACAGAAGCATATCTATCAACAGCTTTTTCCACTGCCCCTGTAGCACCGCCAAACAAGACCAGGTGAACTTTTTAATTTTATCACCATGTGCATGTTTTCTATAGGAAATAATTAGCCGACTTTAATTGCGTTTTAACAGGAGTCACACTTGAATTCCGCCTGCAGCTCTTCATCAACGCTTCGATTTTCTCTGCTATTTACCATGATGCCGTATCGACCGCCAAATTGAATATCAGAGTAACTTCCACTGCTTTGCATCTTCTCAATATGCATTCAATCGGTACAAGTTCAGATCTGACTGTTGTTGCAGGAAGCTTAAAATTCTGTGGCTTACATCACTCCACAATCCTATATAATATACAAATGCCTTCTGTCTCTAGCTTCCTCCGTCCCTTGGTGGCTGGTTTTGTTGCCACGCATTCAGTAACAATTTTAATAGCGCATAAATGGTTACATCGCAAAAGTAGGGCAAAAGGTGAAGCAGGTACAGTAAAGTGAACCCTATAACAGGCGATGAAAGCCCAGAGGGGGAGTAGAGTTATAACTCTCCTCTTTCTTTAACTTCGGCGCTAGATGGAGGTGGGTGATAAAGGCCACGCCCCGGCCGCTTTATCCCGGGAAAGAGACCCGGCAACCATTGCACAGGAGGTTGGGTGGGCCCCAGGGCCGGTCTGGACGGGTGCGGAAAATCTCGCCTCTACAGGGATTCGATCCCCGGACCGTCCAAATGTGACGCAGACAACTATAAATAAGATATTTTAAAGTTCTTATGACTTTCCCAATTTAGAGATATTTTGATTTTTAGATACTTACATGGTCCTACTGCATTGCGTGTAATGTTAATGAACTGTGAAGAAAATAGAAGGAAACAAATTCACATATTTATGGTTAAAACTGCCAATAATAGAGTTATGTTTGATAGTGTTTGTTCTATTTCTGCTACAGTAGATAAACAAAGATATTATGTTATGTGTACAACAAATAAATATCAAGGCCAAAGAAAAATAAAAATCATTAAAGAATTCTTTTGAAAAATGTAAGAGACTCTGTTAACTCTACCTCTACACTTCTTCTTTATACCGTGGTGAACAGAGTCAGAGAAGAGTGTAAGAAAAGTTGAGTGAGTTGGTCTTATACTATCAGGACAGCGACTTATGGGCACCCGAAGAAAAGACCATTAATCCTGCTTATAAGGAAATGAGACAGGAGACAGCACATTACCTCCATAGGTGATGACGTTAGGGGTTCTGCAGCATCGCTTGACTAGTCCAAAGATGAACTGAGATTCTGGAAGAAAGGGTTAATCTTTGCGGGCCATATATTATGACTACCACGGAAATTGCAATTAAAAACTGTGAGGAAAATCCCCGAAATATTACAGGTACAGACGCGATATTTTTTATTTTACAATTAGTGCTACAGAATAAGGATAATCATAAAGTCAGCGAGCTTTTGAAGCACATAAGCGCTTTTTCTTTAAAGCTAATTTTTCTTACTTCACTCCACCTCACATGGAGAATAAGAACACAGGCTGAGTGTGATTGAGAGGAGCATCGACAGAATTATAAAGAACTTCATAGTTTTTACACTGATCAAGAAATTGACCGCCTATGAAATCCGAAGAATCAGTTTGGTACTAACACAATGCCGCAATAAACTGTCCGGAACCAGCCGATTACTGTCAACATCCTTACAAAATATTTGTTTAAATTCCATTTAAATTTTACTCTCAAATCTAAGATATCTTCAAACTGTTCATGTATCTCTCATATCTTCCGTGTTACTACACATCCCACACGCCTCATCCTCAAATATTTAGCCGCCCTAACAATCTGAAACTACAGGAACTTCCCAGTGTAATTTTCTCATTTTCCTGCTGTTTCCCTTCTCTTAAATACGTAAAGACGCCGTCCATGTCACTTTGTTCTGAAACGACTTCAATCTATAGGCCTACGTATCCGTCATTACATAAATAGGTATAAACTAACTTAATTTAAAGATAAATACATAAAAATTCGGGTACACTCCAACCACATTTTATTTTCATTACTATTATTATTATTTTTATTATTATTATTTCGAGACTGTCGGTTGCTCGCATTTTGTAGCGTTCAGTAAAGAATGATTAGTGAATTATGAACTGGAAAGGATACGAAGGGAAGCAGTCGTGGCTTAGTGTAAACATCACCCCGGTATTTACCTAGATTGACTAACGCCTGAGTTGGGATAGCCCAAATCTGGTCTAAGATTTGGACCCCAGACCTACCGAAAACCAAGAGGCATGCTAACCACTCTAAAGAAAAATTATAGCAGAATTCGGCATATTTTTGTTCTGAAGGAGATAACTACAAATATGAATGGTGCGCAATCCGTGTGAGTTTATCATGGAGTCTTAGCTCGTAAAAGTAACTTCATGACAAGTCTCCCCATGAATTTGATGGGAAATATGGGTATCAACACAAAAACAAGATTTTATTTATTCCCATTAAATTACATAAAACAGCAGGTATGGTGCTGTTGTATCTCTCAAAAGTACTCTATGTGTATGCTCTTTTAAGCAACACGAAATTCAAGCACACGCACCAGTTTTTATACGTAAATATGGCTCAACAAATGGACATTATTATACAAGCCGATTTTAAAGGCTCTTATCTTACGTATCTAAACTGCTTTAGGTACATAAATTACTTTTCAAAGCATTCGTACGCCTACTGTTATTAGGTCTACAAATTTCAGTGTTGACAATGCCTTGATACCTAATTTATGCACAGTCTATTTCTTCTGAAAATGGTTTTCGGAAAATACTTTAATAAATTTGAACCTACAGAAATCTTTCAGACATAAAAATACAGATACTCTGAGATTCATTCCATCAACAAAACTTCAGGGCAAGAAAGCACCTTATGTGGAACTAATGAAGCACCGCCACGTGTAACAGTACCCTCGACACTAGATTCGAGTGCCTGCTTGGCTTACATATTCCAACCGCTCTTCTGCCCGGAACGAGCCCCCGGCACCCATTGGCCAGAAGGGTGGGTAGGTCCCAGAGCCCGTCTAATGGGAATCGACCTAGGATTCTTCGGGCTCCAAGCCCATAGCCTTGTCATCAACCGACGCGCAAAGAAGAAAATTACAAAACAAACAGAAAAGAAAGAGGCAGGTTAAATGTGTTAGAAGTCAAATTCGCTATAATATTTCTTGATTTTCGTAGAACACGCAGACACACACGGCATTCATTCTCAGTCAAATATTTTCAACATGTTACTACAATAAATGTCAAACATTTGACAATTTCAGTAAACGATAATGAATGTTGTAACTATGACAACCATTGCTCCAACGGTAAAATGTTATCCTCATAAAATAATTCAACCTAAAAACTTCGATCTACGAATCGAGAAATAAATTCCACAAAGGCAGTAACACAGATTGTGGAACAGAATTTTCAAACACACAAAAGGCAATAATATATATAGAATAAAACAAAATGCAAAAGGAAATTATAAATAGATGTGTGACTGTGTAATTTGGAAAGAACCCATACCCAGTTTGTAATTCGTGTATGTGTGGGCTTGTAAAACGTAATTTATACAACTCTGCATCAAAAGAGATTACTATTAATACGACTTTTTTTATGAATGGCAGAAGAGGAAAGCAAAACGAAAATACAAACAAAATACTCCAATACAAAGACAGTATATATAGGGGAAGGGAAGTAAAAACTTTGGGGTCTATTATTAAAATCCCATCATGATGATCCTACAAACGAAATTCCACGTAATTACGCAGTGGGAGAGCGAGAGAGAGAGAGAGAGAGAGCGATTCAGTGTCGACATCCACAACGCATTTTCGTAATGATCGAGCGGCAGCAGAATATGAATACGTGACAGAATTCACACAAGAATGTTGAATCATTGTTATGTTGTCATGATATTATTATTATGATAATCACGATGATAGTAATTGCATCAGAACAAAACAATTTCCACACACTGCTGTTGCAAACCGGACATTCCTTGTCACAGAAATTAAATGTCAGAATTGCGCACAACATTACAGCCTGGTTCAAAATTTAGCAACAATATTTTCCACAATTACAAAGTGCTGAAAAATTGAAAGTATTAGTTACAAATTTTTATATGAAAAGCAAAAGTGACAAGTCAGTGGCCATTCAAATCTGATCCGCGACATAATTATAATGCGTATTAAATTAAATAATACACGATGTAATGTAAGCAATTTTATTTGACTATGTGCACCATTATCATGGATTTGCAGCTATTATTTCATCACCGTAAGCTCCAGAACAATAATATATGATTAAAAATTACAACTTTAGTAACAGCATTTTTGCTTGTTACTGTAGATTCAATTACTGAAATTAGTCTTGAAATAAAGCCCCACAATATTAAAACTATAACATTTTTATAGATAGAAACACCGCCTTGAAATAAGACATTACTTAGGCCTACGTCAATATTCCACCATTACTTCCGGAAAATAAAGAAGGGCGAATTTCGGCTGTGCAAGTTCTCATCCATTTTAGTAACATCTCTAAGGATGAGTAATGCACCAACACTAGCTTAATGTATTATTCTTGTAAATGACTCGACTACAGTGATGGTGATTATAGGAGCATGAGGGGAATTCATCGCCTAGCGAATATTCTTTCTTTGCCGGTGTAAAGGACAAGTTATTTCACGGATACCAGAACAAAGAACGTAGAGTTTAGCAAAATTTCGACAAATCTATACAAGTGTTGGTTCATCGAAACTTGGTACAAGGTGAAGATCAAGACAGTCTGAAGACCCAACCTAATAGTATTTCACTCCAACCCGTCACACTGCCTCATATACGGCAAAAGGTAATGTTAATAATCAACTGAACTCTTTCGCATGTAAATATTTTTAGACTACTCACAAAAATTGTGGTTCCTGGCAGTGTATCACGCCACAAATATCCAATTTTATACTAACGTTGTTCATTCCGTGCAATAAGAATATCCAATTTCATGTTTCAGGCGCAAATGATAATGATCTTTCCATACGTTTGTAATCCTCAATTTTGCATTCCTTCCATTTCCACATACCGCCTGCATTCTTGGAATTGAGATAAACAAGTGCATTCGAAGAATCTACATACACCTACTTGCACGGTATAAAGGAATTGTGTGACACCATGAGCAACAAGCTCGTTTTAATATAAATCAAGAAAAGAACGGATATCTGAAAATGGAAGGAGTTAGAGAACATCCTCTCTTATTGCCCCGGGATTCTAGTTTCGCGAATAAGCTCAAGAGAAACACTGATAATGCAAGTATTTGAAAAGTACCTAAGTTTTACACAATATACATCACATAATTTCGCGGTATCCTAGCAACAGATTTACAGTCGGTCATAATCAATATCTCTTAAACATAATGTATCGTAAGCGGACAGATTCACAGTCGATCGTGTTTGATTTTTATGTTTCGATTGTTAATTCTTTATTCGGCCTCAGGTTGTACATTAGTGAAAACACAGTCTGCATTTATTACGAGTACAAATACTACGAATGGAGAAATATTACCATAAATGTGGGCAGGTCGAATCAAGTAACTGATTTTTTCCGATTTTAGTCAAAATCGAAATGTGACGACAAATTATCAAAATACCGAATATGAAACTTTACGAAAATCCTTCCGGTTGGAGTCGCGCTGTTCTATGCGAGCTTATGGACGGGTATGACGAGGCTAGTAGTCACATTCTGCTTTCCGGAAGCGCCTAAAAATATATACGGACACCATTAGAAGTTCACGGCCCGAAAAGAATAAACGCCACGGACCATAATTCATGCATGTGTAGGAATTATCTATTCCCCATGGCGCAACAGCCCCTAGTGGGTCAGGGCCTCCTCATTATCGGGGCTTTACGATCACACTCAGACACACCACAATCGGTAGGACTCCTCTGGATGAGTGATCAGTCCGACGCAGAGACCTCTACCTGACAACACACAACATTCACAAGAGACAGACATCCACGCCCCTGGCGGGATTCTAACCCGCAGTCTCAGCAACTGAGCGACGGCGGTCCCACGCCTTAGACTGCGCGGCCACTGGGATCGGCAGGAGTTATCTATAACCTACACGAATTACCAAGCAGACTCTTCGTTAATACAAAACACGTGTGCGGTTCAAATCTCGACACAGAATGAGAGTGGCTGTTTGAGATATTTGAATAAGATACGAGAGTCACTACGCAGAAAAAGAGACACTGTTTCATACACATCTGCACACATTATTAATGTAATATTTTTATGTTCGTTTTGTTTGCCTTCATATTTTCATATTTATTTATTTGTTCACGCATATAAGGATAATGGCCGAACCCAGCAGCCGCGCCGTCTAAGGTGTGGGTCTGTGGCCGCTCGCTTGCTGGGATTGCGGGTTCGAATCCCGCTGTGGGCATGGATATCTGTTTCTTGTGATTGTTGTGTGCTGTCACGTAGAGGTCCTGCGTCTGACTGATCACTCGTCCAGAGGACCCTACCGATTGTGGTGTGTATGAATGTGATCCTGAAGCCTCGACAATGAGGAGGCCTTAACCCACAAGGGCTGTCGTGCCACGAAAAAAATATATGTATATATAAGGGTAGTCTGATAATTTACGTTAGAAAAGCAAAAAGAGTTTTCTGGTAGGGCAACTCAATCTTCGTAGCTGCTTGTAATAAATAAATTGCATTCGACTTTAAAGCTCAAGGAAAGCAACACAATGCAAGGGTGGAGACGGTACAGCAGACAGAATTGTTTTACCTAACTATTGCAGCAAAAAAAAAAAAATTATAAATCTCACCAGTGGCCACACAAAAATCAGCAAAGCAAATAAAATGCCTAAAAGGTCAAGTTATTGCTTCAAGCTTATTGCTTAATCGTTCTTTACAGAAAATGAACAAAACACAAGCGGGATGGGAAAATTATTTCTCCGTCCGCCAGGACGTTTTATCCCCAAAAACACTACTACAGTTATTTTGATAAACCTGACCATGGTACCTAGACCAAAATTTATGAAAAGTGATTGTCTTGTTAGTATGCTTGGTTACGGGTTGGACTGGGATTACACGCCGACACAAGCAGGGCTTCATTCTTTCCCATCACGTCGAAACCGTCCCTGGGGCATATTAGTCGAAGAAATGATGAAAATTCACCTCCATCCCGTACAGAAATTAAAATGCTTTACGATAAACCACAACCAGCCGATACGAATTCATTAATATTTCTCAGTCAAACGCAGGGAGAGTTTATCTTTTAATTTACACTTAACACGAAAGATTTTCATGCATTGTTATTTGTTGACTCGATCGCCCCTGCTTCACTACAACTGAAGTCAAACGTAACAAGTTTTATCAAAAACCTCTCTCGTACAAAGGAAATAACTTCCTTACGTCTACGCCATTTTAGACATGATGAATACTTAACGAAACGAAAAGTAATTTTAAGACTCTCCAGTATAATAATTGGTTCAAGATTATAGATATCAACTAACATAATGTGCTGTGCAAATTTGGAAAAGAAAGAAATTTGATAATTCCGTCCTGATATAACAGCTGCTTATTCCGCTAATACATGTTCCTTGAATGTTATACAGATTTAGGTTTGTAGAATCGGGATGGCCAGCCAGTAAATCGCACCAGTGTCGCCATCGTAGAGGAAAAGGGGCGCTGGCCTATACCATTTCGACCCCCTTTCCCACCGCTAACAGAACTGCGAAGCAAAACTGATCCCACCCACCAGAGAAGAACATATGCTGTATAATTTTCCCCATTTTCATTCCAATTCTTGCTTTGTCAGCAAACTGTGAGAGTATTGTAGTCTGATATAGGTCACTGAGCTTGCAGTGCACTTCCTATCTGCTTGTGACACAAATATCTTTCCAGTCAAATTACTGGATACTCTTTGTTATAGTATTTTTTCAATCAATCTGCACGTCTTCTCCTAATAAGAGCAATGTCGCAAAAAGGCCCTTTCCGATCACCGCGGACATTTTGCTTTACGATATATAAAGTATACAGCTTACAAAATTTGCACTCATTATTGAAATCACAACACGTGTCTCTTTCTGTATGAGCACATTTTGCTGTTATTCAACAATGCATATTTTCAATAATTCTTTCTCTCTTTTTCAAAAGTTTCAACAATAATGTTTCTTTCACAAATTCTGCCGGCGATCTAATTTAATCCGCTCCCATTTGTGATGTAAATGTACCTTGTTAACAAATACAAAGATCACACCACGGAACAAATACCCCATCAGCATAAAACTGTGTACATCCAAGCAGAATATTTTTTGTACTTTTCGGTCTCTTCTTTCAGCAGTTTCAATTAATGAAAATCAACTTAAGATTATTATACCATAACACACTTATTAGATGAGTCAAATTGCATAAAAGGCTGCCTTCGCTAATATTAGGTATTTTGCAGTTCGCAGCCTTTATACTTACTTTCATAAAAATATTAATAATAAATATTAGAACAGGCCCTAAAGCAATACTACCGAGAATATTTTTTCGGAGTGTCCTATTATTAACCTTCGATCCGCGGACCGAGTATTGACTTAACAAGAACCGAATACTGGCTTCGAATCTACCTGTAGTTTGTAACCTACTTTCGTTTTTAATAAAAAAGGGCTTATGAAGTTACCACGCTATCTAAGTGTAGGTGCTTCTTCATTTTTCAGCATTTTAACCAAATGAAAGCCACTACAGGAGACACAAACCTCGTTTTTTTTCAATTTTATGCGGTAGAAAATAACAATATGTCAGACAGACGAAATTGTGAGGTGAGAGCAACCATAACGACATTTAATGCAAGGTGACAAAATGAGGCATATCAATTGATATTGCAAAACCAAACAATCAACTTTTGCTACAGTTACTTCTGTGTAATGTAATAAATATTACGGCCTTGCAAAATCTTTCATTCACTATGGCTTTAATGGTGGAATGTACTTACAATGAGAAAGTGGCTGAGGCACTAAATCTATACGTAGTTTGCGGTTTTAGGATGGTTAGGTCTACTAAAGAATAACTGGAACTAGGCACGAACTCTGTGAGATATGCTGTTTATAAGTAAACAAAAACGACGGGCGAGAATCTTTGGGGTTCTCTCCGATAAAATAACCGTTATTTCCAACAACAACAATAATAATAATAATAATAATAATAATAATATAGGTTAGGCGGCTACAATAACGCCAGATATATTTATCTCGCCAAAAAACCGTTATGTGTAGGGCAGCAGCATCTAGCGCAAGGGTCTTTAAACGTTTACACAACGGGCTCAGTTGCACAAGAACTTTGGGAGCAGTCGGTTGTGATGTTCCTCCTAACGGCCTTGGAAATTAACATTGTCCGTTCAAGTACTCAAAAAGCGAGTCAGATTTTTATAACAATTGTGAAATATTGGTTTTATTACTGTTATTTCAATCTCAAATTACAAATGTATGAGTGGTAAATTTTTTATAGTGCAAATTTTCAGCATGCAACACAGGAAATGTTTCAATTGCCTATTTCCTACACTGTGGTAAATCTTGTGTAATCGTATAAATGGATAAAGTAACGTCATATTTGTTGGATAAAATAAAAACCGTGTTTTTTTAAGATACTTAGCATTTACTGTTAAACAATTTTTATGGCGCTAGTTATGTTTCAATTAAGAACAATAGAAACGAATTGTAAAGCATTTCGGAAGTCATGGGTAGACACAAAACACATGGGACGAGAAGAAAATGGATAAAAGAAAAACTCACACAGAAATGTGTGACATTCGCACCGACTGTTACAGCTAGTAAGGGCTCAGGACGTTATAGCTGTTCACATGTTTTATAATTTAAAATAAATAAATAAATTTTCACCTAAGCCTTGTGCAGTGTTTCTGACTATAGCACACTTTCCGAAGGTGGCGTTACGGATACAATAACGCCACTTGTCACTTTATATTTATAAGTTAATTTATAAGCTATAAGTTATATTATTTACTAATATCTGGGAGGAAATAAATGATTTTTGTTTATACATAAATAACTTATTAGATATATGGAATAAAAATATAATAAGATTTGTGAAAGTATACTGTGAAACTTTGACAATTACTTCCTAAAGAAAGTAGTGGAGTTATTGCAGCCATTTGCCCTAATAATAATAATGTGTGGCATATTCACAGTTACAAAGTATAAACAAACTGATCCCACTAGAATTCGATCCCTTGATCATCTACGCACATATACAGCATATTAGCCAGAGTGACAAATGGCATGTATGTCGTTGTCGGGTTCAAAACTACATCACCGTATCTAAGTGAAGTGTTTAAGAAGGCGAGATTTGTATCACTCAAGAGTCAGCAACACGGTAGTAGGATTTATGAGTTATACCTGGAATTAATTTTTTAAATGACGTCAATAGTTTTTTACAACAAACTATCAGCATTTACATCTGAGGGATCTCAGAGCGTGTAATATCGAAATTACGTCAAATATGCCGAAGTAATTTTCCTCGTAGAAAAATCCGAAGAATTCAAATGATATGTAAAGTGTAAGATAAGACACTTTTACATAAAACCATGCACAAACATTTATGCGTAATATTTGTTTTCCTATCTCTTTCTAAACCAGAAGTTATGTTCATAGCCATGTCATGCATATACTTTTATTTCACACATATATTCACCCTCAAACTTTCTTTTCAGGCCATCACGAATGTCCCATTTCCATGTTATTATACAGCCCAAATAAATCTGTTGAGGTGCCACTGCGCAAGCGTGTTTCAGAATAAAGGAGCACGATATTTATTACGCATAGCGAACAGTAAATGTACAAACACACTTTCCAAAAAAAAAAATCCTTTTAAAATAGAACCACTTCCGTTTTCTCTTGGAAAAGTCTTTATAAATCGTATGTGACGATAAGAGGGAAACGTGGGTGAATCTTATATTTGTTATGTGAATTTTTCGGATTAAGAGTGAGGAAGTCGTAAATGCGAACCCGATTAAGTAAACATGTTACAAATTTGACTAAGCTAATTTGTATGGCAAGTAATTAGTACAGGTAGCTTCTCAGTACCTGCAAAAGTAGCCTACATGTAAGGATGGAGTATCTAATTTTTTGAGTTATTTTCTTCCACGATGAAGGGTGGAATATACTATCTTGGCCTGTATTTTTATAGGATATATGTGTATGTGTGTGTGTGTGTGTTTCCATACAGTGAATTTATTGAGGTAGGCCTACGTGTGTACTCTTATACGTATAGATGCAGTCTTATGTGTTTGTAATTCTACATAGGCCATGCGGCAAGTCTATAGCCGCATAAACATTTTTACATAAAATCTACGTTCATACACATTCAATATGCCGTAATACCAAACGAGTAAAATCCTCCTACCAATCTCAAGCCTTTCTAGCTTTCGCTAACATACAGCCCAGCATGAGTCTGCATGCTACTTAAATTAATCTCACAATTCCGCAAACACGCATACGGCATCGCGTTTAACTAAAAATTGAGTACTGTCCATTTTTCGCAAAATAACAAATTACAGTTGTAGCCCCCTTAAGCTGGGCGCACTGGGCAATCGGCCAGCTAGCACACTCCTGAAGTCGCCCTTAACCGTCACCAGAATAGTCCCCAGTATTTCAAATTCAGTTGAAACTATAGGCAGTGATCACAAAAACTTTCAATGTCGTTGTCAAATTAGGGGCTATTCTCACTCTCTGGTCACTCGATCAGTTTAACATGGCTGACGATAAACGTAACGTCACGGCCAGTTGCATGAATGTCTTCACAGCTGTGTTCGCCTTGAGCTCCCTCCAATTGCGGAGGAATTGCGTTCAGCGGAGCAGCAAAATGCTGCTGCGCATTGCTTGTTGATACTTCTACACAGGTCTTGTACCAAGTATAGTCGTCTATTTGCTGCACAGCACAAACGAGAAGAAATTTATACAATAATGTGCATATTACGAAAAATTGTGTTCGTTAACACAAATACTGTCCACGGTCCTTTCCCTGACGTTTCCCTGTTAAATTCTTTTTTGCGTGTTTGCATAAGAATGCTGAAGTAGCAGAAGACACATAAATTATATTAGCTAATACTTATGGAAATACCTGTTCAGTTAACATCGTGTCACTTCAGATCGTGCTTACCACGACTTTAACCCCGATGTTAACTGATCTTCCATCACAGACCCCTAAGCGTAACACCTACCGTCAACAGTTTTGTTCCTACGAATCGCTTGCTCCGCTGCTAGTTACATAATCTATTCACCAAACTTCAAGCACACACACACGATATTACCACCTGCTAAAGTTTTCATCACTAGGTTTATCACTCACATATATTTCCTTCACACATGCAATTAATTGCCTCTATTATACTTCACAATAACTATATTCTCACACACTGTCACCACCACCATTCCTTTCTTACTCGACAAGAAATCTCTTGACTGCCTGTAGAAGTAAATCGATATGAATGTCGATAGATCTCTCTTAATATCTTATGAGAAATTGATAATGCAACTCGTAATTTATGAGAATAATGGTACATTCTGCCGTCACATGATGAATATACTGACATACTGTATAAAACCTAAAACCTATGTATAAAATTCCAGCACCAAGACACGTTTTTAAAGGCGTTCTTTAAAATATTTCATACCATAATGTCGTATATTGATATCACATAAATTTGTGGTTGCAGTGGAAACTGCTTTCAAAATACATTATATTGACACAATGTGGGTCTATGTTACTTTGCTTATATCATATTATAAACGCAAAAGTAAAGTTTTTCCTGTATGTAATTAAATAAGCAACATGCACGGAAGACCTCCTGGGAAGTGGAGATGTGTCTCCACGTATTTTTAACCTTTACACTACTTGGAGGTGAGTGGTCAACTTCACGCTCCAGACGATTAGGCCCCACGGAAATAGTCCCCGGTATCCATTAGGTAGGAGGCTGATTGATCCCCAGGGTCTGTATGGACGTTGGGGGAAGAGAAAAATATCTTGCCGCTACGAGAAATCGAACTCATTTCCTTGGTTGTCCAGCTTATGGCCTACCCACTATACGAAACGAGCTGCCCCGGCTCGTGGAATATATTTTATATTGCAAAATCTTTTGAGCATCGTGCAAAATATACTTTGTATTGGACTGATTTAAAACAAAATTAAATTTGCAAAGTTCAGTGTAAATTCCAGTTCAAAAGATTGGAACCCATTAATAAGATGATGTTACATTGTGTGATCCAGTTCCCAGTAGGGGCCCTGGGGATTCCTTTCTTCACCACCATGTCCACAATACCTCAAGGCCCATCCAGCCTCCAAACGAATAAACAGGTGAAGACATTTTGCCCACAAAAAGATTTCCAGTAAATACTGCTATACCTGACCCTGTATCTTCATGGCAGATTCAGTCATAAATTAAATTTTCTGAGGTACAATGAAAAATCAACTCCAAGCTATCATTTTTACCACTCACCCACTTTATGTATTACTTCATGGACATGGTATCCAAATAATAACCCATAACCTAAAGTTGCACCAAATAAAAAAATATTACAAACCTCTACTTTTAACAGCTATTATGCTTATGAACTACTTTTGAAAAATTTGGTATAAATTGCTTGACAAATTGGTGTGCTACATCTTGTTTGCCATCATTTTATATTTTTGAACGAAACTGTAAAGCCCAGAAATGTTTAGTTTAATAAGTACAGTTCAAAGCAAGTAAAATTTCAATGTAACTGTTGCAGGGGAGTAAAAAACTGGGTAACTCAAACTTTGTGCTTCATCACACTTAGAAGGAAAGTTGATGAAGGAAATAACGCAGAAGAATGTTCATTTCCATAATCCTGTTGCACAGTTACTAATATCTGACATATTATTACACCCACAGGTATGTGCAAAACAATCTTCTAACCACTGTCAGAAAAATGAAAGAGAACAAAAATATTTATTTTACCCATCACTTTCACAAAATTAAATCCAATTTATAACACCGCTCACAAGATGCTTAAAAACATATACTGAAAATAACATATTCTTCTAAACTGTTAAATAGAAAATGGAGGCCAAGCAAAGCGCTTTCTAATATTTTACTTCTACAAAAAATGGCCACAATTCACATAAAAATTTATGTTCATGAAAGTCCATGTAACAAGCCATCTTGAGGTACAGAACTGCTATACATTGAACAGTCCGACAGGTCCTAGGAACTATCTCCATGGATCTTCCTATAAATTACCCAAACAGATAACTCCCAGAGATATCATGAAATTTATTCCTAACACATACAGTAGCCATGGTACAGCCAAGTATTGCAGGAGAACTTTAGGGCATAATCCAAATCCTCATTCCCAATCTTTATTTCTTTATTTACACAAGTAAATTTTAATTTCCAATTTGAGTGTTAGACATTCTTTCAAGTTTCACTACTATAAATTCCGATATTTCCAAAGAAAGGAAGCATATTCTGAGCAAAGAACAGACATATTTGTTTGTACATTGTAACTGTTGGTATGCCATGACTTATCAGATGGTTCTGACTGCTATACAAGCAGGACATCTTCAACATCTCGATGAGTTTTGCATGCATTCTTTTGCAGTTGCTTTGACAGTACAACAGAACAACACAGCAGGTACTTTCCTCGCACAGTACAAGCCTTCCTGTGCCCTAAATCTGTGAGGTAAACGTGTCAATACACATGGTAATGTTTTCATGACGAGCAACTCATTTTGGAATACTCAAAACAAATCAAGATCATGTGCCTCACCTGCAACAGTTAAATATTCTCTCCATGGCAGGAACCAAACCTGCAATATAAACTATTTGACAAAACAATAACAAGAGAATCAGCCAAATATAATTTATATTTAGTGGGAGTACGAGATTAAATGGGACAAAGGTGGCATTACACTTGCAGACCATCATACCGGTATATTTTCTATACGAAATGGAACGCTAATACATTACTCAATTTCTGATGCAAAAAAACAAGCATAGATCTTGAATACGTGGATGCTGTATTAAGAATAATATGTAGAAAACAATATTTCTGTTTATTGGTGTTCATTTTCCCTTTTCATTTAAATATGGGTATACTGTTATTTTTAGTTACACATACTGAAAAAAAAAAATAACATACCACATATGTGACTTACTTTATAATATTTTCATTACATTATTATTTCAGACAAAACACTGTCAAATTTACAAGCACCCACATTAAAATGGCAGCAAAGGAAGAAAAATTAGCAATAATACACAGTGCTAATACTTTATTCAGAAAAAAATTACTCTTATTATTAACATAAATGACACTGTTGTTGTCACTGTGATTGTCATCATCATCTTCGTCATCTTTATCGTCGTCATTGTTCTGGCTGTTGCATTTTTGAACACATAACAGGTTATATTCACCTTTAATTCCAGATTAACAATTAACAACAGAAATGGTGTGGGGAAACCACTGCATAAGGAGACAGGAATTGTTACTCTTCCACAGATGCATGTGGAGCTTGTTGTTCAATTTACAAACGGCATGGGCATGTCACTGGAAAGCATGAGGGTCATCTACCAAATAAGGCATTGATGTACAAACGTTGTGAAAGGTACAGTTGAAGATGCCCACTACAGAGATGAAACTTACAATTTCAAATTTTATGCTTGGAGCTACAGCAGGTCATGTGGCATAACTCCTCCTGTTAAATGACACTGGAAGTTTTACAGATCAAAATGTGGAACATTATTCTAGAAATTGTGGAAGGTGAACTAGTACAGAATTTGTTTTGTCACAGTGCAATGTGCTTGGATGTTGGTTGACACAACCGTCAGCAGCTACAGCAACCTCTGGTAAGTAAAACGACTTTACTAAAGACATGCTGCAAGTGTGGATGGAGCCTTCCGTTAGATAAAGTGGTAGCACATGATCATCTTATGCAAAAGAACACACCCACAAGCCAACATCCAATAGAAGGTAGGAAAAAGTGAACCACTATTTATGTTACAAACAATAAAATGTATTTTAACTTAGAATCAGAAGTATGAGCTTCAGAGATATTTTTCTTTGCTAAATCAGAACAATGTCAAAAAGTATGCATATAACTGATAGGAAGGAACCATGTACATTGATGCTGTTATTTACAACATTTATAAATTTGCATTTGTGGCTAACCACTAAAAACCTTTACACATTACAGCTTTCATACATAGCAATTACACACATGTTAAATATGTACAGATCTCTTGCATTCACTTCTATGTTAAGGCAACCAAGATGTCCACATGGAAAACATAGTGAGGCTGTAAATCTGACCAATTCATGCTTAACTAAATGACAAAATTCTAGATATTTAAAAAACACTCCTTTCACAAACATTTTAGCAGTAATAATCATCAGCATCATTCACATATTTTTTTAAAACCAGAAAGAAGGGAATTTGATGCAATAAACATGTAAGTGCCCATTCATAAAATGGAATCTTCAACACTTACAAACAACCAGGAAATCTACATATCACAGTTTCTGGAAGATTACAAACAATACAGTTTTTCTTATCCAAACTAACAAAACCCCTCACGTCCATATTTTGAGTACCCTAAAAGATGCATGCCGCTTTATAAAGTATTAATTATTCTTCTGCTATTAAAATTTGTTACTCTTTGTGACACACTATTCTTTCAGGGTCAGTAAAATTTCTTGCATATTTCAGTTCCAACACGAACAGTTGGTGGGGCACTTTGGGGAATGTAGCTTATAAGACATGGTACAAAGAATAATTAGTGGCATACAGTGATAGGGATTGAGAAATCAGACCATTATTAACTGTAACGGTGTCCATTTCGTTTTCTTGCAGAATGCAGAGCCCCAGTAAATGACTCCTCTAAAGTACTCTGCCGACCTCTCCCTTCTTTCTTAGCTGCAGCATTTTTCTTTGTTGTTTGGGGTTTACTGGAGTTCCTCAGCTCATAGGCTCGTAAGGATCCTTTACTTCTGTCAACCCTTCTGTCAGCAACATCCCATTCACGCTGTAACCTGACAGCTAACTCAAAGTCTGCTTGCTCCTGCTTAATCAACATCTCAACTTGGGCTTGTTCTAGGGACAGCATCACAGAAGCATCACTAATGACAGAAATATCATTATGCAAGCTGTCTTTATACTTCTCTGCAACATTTTCTTTCTTTTTTTCAAAAACAGCTGGCACTTCAGTTTTTGCATGCATATTGGGCAAGATGGCACTTTTAATGTGACTGCTAGTATTGTTATTGTAAACTTTCTTTATGTTATTTTGCAGAGTATGATGAGTGTTTCTACAGTGATTAGGAGATGTTTTCTCCGTTGGATTTATACTAAGCTGGTTTATTTTTAAATTTACTCCTGAAGAGGAAGAAATCTCATGTCCTATCATAGCAGAGGCCTCATTCTGATACGTAACTTCAGTTGGAGTTTGACTGCAAGATTCTGGTTGTACCCTTGTAACTCGGGCCACATCTGAATCACTGTAGTCCTGTTCATCATCTGACTCATTCCTATTCGCCACCCTATCCACCAAACTGATTACACAATTCTCATCCTCTTCAGAACCACCAAATCTCCGGTCATGACCTCCAATCTTCCCTTCCACTTCCATCAATGAATCAGCTTGATTATGTACAATTGTTATCACTTTCTTCCCTCTGCATTCTTCATCACTGTAAGATGTCAGTCCAGCCAATGTAAAATTTGATTTTTGCCCTTCCATAGAAACATCTCTGCATGCCTTCTTTCTAGGTGACTCTATATCTTCTGCAGTTTGTTTTTTCTCACTGCTGTTACTCCCCGGTTTCAGGGGATCTGTCTTTTGCCAGAAGAATCCTCGCCCTGTAGGAATACAACAGCAATCAAATACATGTAATTATCCCACTACTCCATTAACAGATCTGATTAGATGTAATTAGATTCCACAGATCTCATCTTTACAAATCCATCCCTCTGGCCAAATGCTGCAGAAATACACAGGGAAACTTGTGGAACATCCCTCTGGTGAGATTGCAGAAAAAGTACATATTAAGCAGCAACTAAAGAAAGGAGACTTACTCCAATGGAGTGCACACATTTTTGAGATGTTCTTGCTCCCTCACCAACACCCCCCCCCCCCCTCCACAAAGCATCAAAGATCATACCAGTGCCTTAACTGATTCAACAAGTAACCATCAAACACAGTCACATCAGCTTTTATTAGGTACCTCAGATCATGTTGCAGGGCCCCACATCACTAGCTACTGAGGTTTTACATCAAGACCATATTTATGGTAAAAACTAATACTGCACCCCATACTAAAATAGTTTCAAACTTCAAAATTTGTCCAGTAATAGGACCAGCATTAAAATGTTTGTACCCTTTCAGAAGTGTACTTCCTCATGTTCTGGCACAGATAGCACATTATGCACAAGTTACATACTGAGATTCTGTACAAAATTTCACCATGAAAAAAACTGCAAAAAAAATCATGCAATTTACTGTTGGGAGCTCAACCACAAACAGCAATTTATTAAATGTGGATGATTAATGTAAGGCGACAAATGTCAGTTTAGATTTGTGTTAATATGGTACATACATCCAACAGAACTCTGCAAAGTTACCTCTAAATGCTGAAACTGGTGGATTTGTTTCTGAAGTCCTCAACACGCCCTTCAAATGTCTCATCTGTTCCACCTGCACCTTCATTAACTGCTGCCTACATGATTTTCTATAAAGAAACACAAGTGCAAGCACATTCCATTACCTATAACAGTTCGTCTCAGGCAAACCTACATTACCTAAAGGTAAAACATATCAGAGTCTAGAGCTCATTTCCTTCATGTTATATTGGATTTCTTAAATGGTGTGGTGAAGTAAGGTTTTGATCCTTCCATGTGCCACAAGTGGCAAGTGTATGGTGACTAAATCCTGCTAGATTTTAATAAGTAAATGCTGATAACATTAAATATGCTTTAATATTATTTTAAGACTGTTGCAGTGAAATTATGTTTTGTTCCTTCCATATGCCACAAATGGCAAGTTAAGCACACATGATATACATGGTGACTACACACTGCTAAATTTTAATTACTGAATGCTGATAAAATTGGATGTATTTTACTATCGTTCTAAGACAGTCACAGATTCACTGACAGAACTAAATTACCTGAAAAATAACAGAATCCACTTAAGGAAATGAATAACAACAGAGAATATAAAATGAGGTCTTCTCAGACAATCAGCCATGTGAAGACCAAATAATGACTGTCTGCAATACTGCACTGTACTTACTCACTGTGAAAGCAACAAATCTGATAACAGAATAAAGGAATTAATGCAAAGCAGCTAGGTACACAAGTATGAAAGAATGAAGCAAATAAACCAGAAAGTCTACTGATCCTGTTTGAAAATTAATAACTGATTGATGACAGATTTAAAATAAACTTATCTGCTGTGGTTGTGACTGTCAGCCCATTGAATAACAATTCTAATCATAATTTAAAAATTACATTTACAATTAGACTTAACCTACTATCCAGAGAGTGATTTTTTCCACACTCAGTGTAATGATTAAACTGCCAAAGCCTAATTTATGAAAACAACAGAAAGGCACCAGACACACATGCAATTAGCATGAAGGCAGGCAAAGACTTAATATTTAGCCTACATCTTATACCCCAGAAGTTATGACTGCACACAAGTCACACACTAGTCTGCTGTTTATGTTTTTTATTTAACAATACCTTCAACTACTAATATTACACAATGTCGGGGGTAAATAAGTAAAATATAAGCATGGGGCATTGGTGGAATGATACTGACAGGAGAAAACTGAAGTCCTTGAAGAACACCATGTCCCAGTACTTTGTTCACCATAAATCCCACAGTAGCCTGGGACTGAACCCGGATCACTGCAGTGACTCTGGCAACCATTTGCCTGAACCATGACACAGCCACATATTCTTAAATAATGCACCATCTAAATTGGTACATAGTTACTGACACTGCAGAGGAGCCTACTACCTCCATCTGCATGGTCTAACAAGTCTTGTTGGACTACTCAGACCCTGAAGATGGAGACAGCGAGCTCGACCAAACCCTCTGTAAAAGTAGATAATCAAAAGGGCATCACATCACCGAATACTTGAATCTTCAACTTTCATTTTGTCATAAAACTCCTTGCACATCAAACCAAACTTCGAATTGGAGTTCAATGCGTCTCAAAACTGTGCATTCAAACATTCAATTCCTGTCATGTGACCAGATGTTCACAACTGGGAACACATATTCTGCAGCAGCTGATGTTACAGTCAAACAGGAGACAAACTCAGTAACATGCTATGACTGTGCATGCATGAGCATCATGTAATTATACTGGATGTAACAGCCAGATGTCAGTCAAGGCCATGGAGGTGCAAGCATTCGAAGCAATAGCAATGGCCACAAGATTGGAAAGTTAGACCACTGTGGAGGTGTGAGACGAATTTTGGTTCCTGCATGCACAAGGCAAAACACCGATCTAAATTCACAGGGGGCTTGTCACTGTATACTGGGAACACATGATGAGCAGAAAACAAGTTTCCACGTGGTGCAAAGCATTCCAAAACAGCAGAGTTGATTTCACTGATGAACCGCAAGCAGGAAGACCAAGAACGTGAACAATGGACAACAACATCCGTCTGTGGAAAGCCCTATCCATGACGACAGGTTCCCTTCCAACAAAAAAGTTCAAAACAGGCAACTCTCTGCACCAAATGTGGCCACAATCTTCTGGAATGCCAAAGGCATCCTGTTGGTGGTCTTTCTCCATAGAGGTGAGACAATCAGTGCAGCTTGTTACTGCAACACACTAGATAGCCTGAGAGATACTGTTTGGAGAAAAAGGCCAATAAATTTAACACACTTAAAATCAATGTAAACATGTACGTGAAGTTGAAGAGTAAATGTATTTGTGATCCACAGATGTGTGCACCTTGTTGGTTGCATTACTTGATGAAATCAAATTTATCAGTACTAAAACTTTTACAACCAATAAGTGTGCACTGTTTATTTCTTCAACTAAACCACCAACCATTTAACGAGCACACCCCTGTATCCCAAAACAGTCACATCTACCAAGAACAGCTCTACTGAGGCAAGTAATGTGAAGAAAGGAGAAACATTAACGTATAGCTCCTGTTCCACAGTTCTATGTAACTTACACACATTGCATAAAAAGCAACAACTTCTCCTCTGAACTCTCTAGCTTAAATGTTTCCAGCTTTTTCCAGTTCTATGAACAATATTTCAGCTTACTACAATTCTAATTCTGGTGCTAGTGTACACTTTTACTTGCCAAAACATTCCTTAAGGATATCTACAAAAATGCACTGTTGTTACACAAGGAAAGCAGACATGTTAAATATTATAATACGGTATGGAAACAGGACTTGTCTTACTGAAACCACTAGCCAAAAGAAGTTAAGGTTTTACTGGGGACTGTTCCAAAGAAGTTTCAGAAGGAACTCAAAGAGGACTTGTACTGCTGAAAATGGAAATCCACAGATTTATGTTTTACTGTGGACTGTTCCAAAGAAGTTTCACTACAACACCCATCCATTTACTTTTCCTGTTGTACCTGACAAATGGTTCTGTTGTATTGGCTTCATCAAGTGACTCAAATAACATGCTCAAATTCTCTGGAACTGCTTTCATTACCATTGGAACAAGCACTCGGCCATCTGAAACACAGAACAATTAACAAATTTAAAGAACAGATGGCAAAGTACTAATCAGTACAAACAAGGAGTTCCAAACAAAACTGAAAGCCTCCTGTACTGCTACATATATCTCTAGTCCTGTACATCTATTAGCAATATTAAGCTCTATTTTGTTCTTCTGAAGAACTTATGCAATAAGTGCAGATTCCATATACATTCAATTTGTCAGAATTAACCACAAAGTTTCACATCCTCGCCATGTTTGTAATGGGCGACTCACAAACAATATTTCACATGTTAAATATAGGAATGTTGATGATCTATCTCTGTACCGAATTTCGTATATCAAGCTCCAATAGCTCATCAGTTACTGCCATCAAACCAAAGGCTAAAGTATATTTTCTCACAGTTCCTATCTTGTTTTACATTCTACAGAAATATTACCTCACAAAAAATTTTCGATCTCCATTACCACACATCACTTCAGTACCTCTGAGCAAGCAGGGCTTGCATCACAAGTTTATTCTAATGCCATATATTATTACTGATTGTAATAAAATAAGAAGTATGGCACTGGGGTGTCCTCCAATGGCATAATGTCCATACCTAGTTTCAGTCAATTGATTCAAGAGGTGAAATCGAGGACACACAGATAATATGGTTATCTCAAGGGCCAAATTCTTTACTTGGCTAGGAATGGATTTTATAAACTTTGTAAGACATACAGTTCACACTAACAGTAAAACTTCTAATATACCACTTAAAATATACAGCTCTGAGGTCAACATTTTACCACAAACAGAATGAAAGTTTGCAGCTACTTGTCATTTATACATGTCTATCTGTATTTCTGCCATGAAATTATAGTTGTGGTGTTACTGTTGGTCTGACCTGTACATGCTAATCTCACAACATAAAAGCAATACTTTGAGAATTATTTTACATATCTTTGTCTGAGGAAACATGGAGTGCAACCAATGCCTAACATAGCATCATACACAGCTTTGTGAGTGCAAACATTCATAGTGAAACCCATGTCTAATGCAGCATCTTACACAGCTTCGAGAGCAGAAATATTAGGAGTGAGACCAATGTCCAATGTAGCATCTTATACAGCTTCGTGAGCAGAAATAATAGGAGTGATACCAATGTCCAATGTAGCATATTACACAGCTTTGTGAGCAGAAATATTAGGAGTGAGACCAATGTCTAATGTAGCGTCTTACACATGTCTGTGGCTAGAAACACTGTGCATGAGACCAATGCCTCAAGTTACAGCAGTCACTTCTATAAGCCAAAGAATAGAAGCTTGCTCACCAGATAATTTTTTGGGTGGAGTCCGGGGTACACTCTTAATAGGCTTGAAATGATGCATTTCCTGATTAATGCTGTCATGGCTGCCTGTACTCATACTGCTGGTGCAATGGACTCTCTCCAGTTCTGTAACTGTGTTGTAAAATAAGCAGTACTGCATAAGTTTCATACAGTATTAACTTGGCTGAGGATATTTAGCTTTATGTATACACCTCTGTATCTTCATTACATTGTGCCATCATAGAGTATGTATGTTTGGGGAATTCAGTAAAAATCATGTAGAATATATTCATTGACAAAGATTCCAAATGGGCAACTTATCTTGTGCCTCAATATAAAACCATCTTCCATAAAATTTAACAAAGGTGAGTCACTAGAACATATCATTTACATATTATGTATATAATCTCACTTCTTTAAAGCAGAACTCCACGGCTATTCACCAAAAAAAGCCGCTATAAACTGGATCATGTGTTCTGCTTTAAACCCAAAAGGGATTCTGTTACTTTTAGAATAACATCAATGCAAACACTGACAGCTAAACTCCTCCTTCATATTCTGAGGATTTCATTGCAATCTAAATCTATATAATGGATAAGTCTCACAATTATATGAGCACATGTAAAAACAAAGTTAGGCAGTAGCAAGAACAACGGAGTACACTTGTTATGACATGGCAAGCAGAAAACATGTTACAGCAATTCAATTATCACATTTCCCACATATACTACTTCCAGTTTATAAGAGTCTAATTTGTGAAGAAACTGAGTCCAAGTTACACTCTGGAAAAGCTTGCTACCATTAAATTCAACATCTTGTTTACCCCTGTCTCTTCTCTAAAACCCTACAGATTAAAATACACTACTCGTAAACCACAACTTTATGCCATTTTACATGAATGTGAAATTTCTCCCTCACCCTAAAGGAAAGATGACAGAATAAAAGTTTTTCAAATGTCATTTTCGTATCACGCAATAATGCAAGGGTCCACAAATTTTCCAAAAATCTAGGAAGCCACGCCACACCAAATTTCTTATGCCCCGAAAGGATGACATGAAGCAATTTTCACACCAAAGACCCAAAACATTAGACACCACCATATAAAATTTAATTGCCCTGGTGACCTTGCACCCAAGATTTGCATACCCCTGCATTAACTTTCAATTTGATGAAGTCTTTTTAAACCATCAAAGTACATTCATTTGTTTGCATATGTTAATTTTAATTGCATTATATCTTCCTCCAAAATGTTCAAACCAACACAATCATCCTCAGGGAGGTCATCCAGTAACAACAAAGTTGGAAACAATAAAAGGTTTTACGTTACATACCTTACAGAACTAACATTTAATATATGATAAATGTTAGTTCTGTAAGATACATAATGTAAAACCTTTGACTGTTTCCATGTTTGATGTTAATGAATGAATGATGATCTTAAGGATCAAAACATGTAGGAGGAAAATATAAAGTAAATAAAATAAACATGCAACAAAAAAATGGAATGGATGCTATGAGACAAGAAAGAAGAAAAAATTGCATAATGAAATTCATAACCTGTACTTTTCACATAACATCATTATGGTGATCAATCACAGTGGATAAGGTTGGTGCAACATGTACTACACATAGGATAAGATATGAGAAAATATGGAAATTTCATTACATGCTACAGTGAAATCCACACAGGCTCCTCTGGTTTTGAGTATTTCGTATACCCAGCATTATTCTACATTGAGATAACTCGTGCATGAGAAAGTTCCATCACATATATACACACACACACATAACATCCCATACCTGGTCCAGGTTGAAGTACCGATACCAGACTTACCATTGCAGCCACTGTCTGAGGCAGTCAGAAATTTGCCACTTGAAACTGACTTATTCTTCTGTGAAATTATATATAAATCCATGGGTCCCTTTATTTGTGTCCCTGCACTACCTTGGGCTCGATTTTTGTTCTCTTTGTTATCCATTCCAACATGCAGGCCACTAATCTCCCTTTTAACAGTCAAACCATTACCACTAGAACTCTGAAATGAACATACACAAATTATAAATCCAGCAGTAAAGCCCCAAATTACATACACAGACATGATATTTCATCTCCAGATTATACATTTCACAAAAATAAGTGAGTGTTATTTTAAATATGCCATAATAATGGTTCAGAGAGGGCAACGAACATCAGTGTTCATTCCACACAAGCCCCCCTCCATTCAAATACAGTCCCAGTAAAAGTGATTACTGTGGGAGCTGGTGGGGAGGGACAGGATGAACAAACCTCTTCATGGTGATTCCTTGTTTAGACGAAGAGATCTTTGTTCAGCAGTGTTGTGGTCAGAAGCCTCCCCACATGGGAGGTTAGGCTCTCAAACATGGGAAAGTAACTGATCAGATGGGGCAATCAAGAGACTTTGGGCTCCATAATATTGAAGGAGCTGACATCCCAGTTAAGACAATGTCCAGCAGATAAAGTCTGCTCAATATATCTGTGACATGTGCCCATTATGTAAAATATTTATGTGCAAATGTTTGTACATCTGACAGCTATTATTTGCTCACTACAGCCATGCCCTTGTTATACCCATGCTTGTTATAACCAAGGTTGACAGTATTTCCATGACTCAGGAAAAATACAAGAAAATTCAACCCAAGTTTATTAAAAAGCAAAAGGGCTTACAGCTTCCTTATGACTTCTGAAATACTTGAATTTCTCATCATGCAGTGAAAGAAGTAAAACTCGTGTTAGAGGAGTCTTTAATGAAGAGCAAAGGCTCAAACAATTATGTTCATTTTTTACTTTAATGTACAGAAGTACCCCAACAAAAAGAAATTAACAGTAACCTGTGACGACTGTCCTTGCAGTTCTCTTGCAATCTGTTCATCAGCTGTCGTCTGGTCCAACAGCTGCTGTCTTGCAGCGAAGTAATGTCTTTCCTCTTCTTCCTTCAATGTTCAA
This sequence comes from Reticulitermes speratus, assembly GCA_021186555.1. Taxonomy (NCBI): domain Eukaryota; kingdom Metazoa; phylum Arthropoda; class Insecta; order Blattodea; family Rhinotermitidae; genus Reticulitermes; species Reticulitermes speratus. The sequence goes on from JAJKFL010000001.1 coordinate 17,759,040, forward strand.
AGAAATCAACCATTAATAAAATAATATCTATTATCTTGAAGAAAATGATCCAATCTGCAAATTTAGAGTGTGACTTTCTCACTTATATAATGCCATATAGTCTTGTTGGCGGCTACCAATGCTTGGAGGGCCCTGCTGCTACTTCTTCATCACAGTAAAAGGCAAATTAATTACTCTGATTTTAAAGATTATGGTTCATCTTCTCTGGAGTAAAAGGATTAAATTATTATCAGAAGCATGATTAGAATCATTACAAATTCTAGAAATAGAAATTCCTGTAGAGAACTATTTACGACAATAAAAATTCTTCCACTTCTATCTCAATATATCTTTTCTTTATTATGTTTTGTTGTCAAGAACATGGGTCAATATAAGGTTACTCTGGATATTCATGGTAGGAATACTAGATAAAGTTCCAATCTTCATCAAACTACATCTAACTTGTCACTTTATCAAAGAGGTACCTACTATATGGGCATTAAGATTTTCAAAAGCCTTCCTTCTTACATAAAAAATTTATCTCATAATAGTAAACAGTTCAAATTGGTTTTAAAGAATTTTCTACATTTGAATTCTTTTTATAGACTCGATGAATATTTTAATTGCAATAATGTGTAATATCTTGGTTGTTTATATATTTATTTCCTTTATAATTAATACATATGTACATTCTTTTTATGTGCATTATGCCTGTTTTTATTATATTGTTATTACTATTTTATGAATATGGATTGGAGTTAATGTATTAATTATCTGTCTATTGCATATAATATAAGCTATTTTCATTTATTCTCACATTTATGGAGGTTTGTCTATCAGCTATTTTGCAGTTAATATTTTAATATATCTATACAGCTTTATTTTATTAATGTATTTATATTATTGTATCTTTTTCTACTGATGTGCTTCTTAACTGACATCTTTTGTCTCTTTTGTTTTTCTAAAGTATATTATATATTTGTTTATGTTCTTTTGACCAATTCTATAACCCATGGTCTCTAATGTGACCTTTAGTGGATCAATGAATGTGAATGTAAATAAATAAAAAATAAAGAACTTCTGACAGGCTGGTCTTACATAGACATACATTGCTATAGGAACTCACTACAGTACACAGCAAAAAGCAATTTATATAATAACTGGTATGAAATAATTAAATTACAATATCAACAACAGGGAAAATACCATTCAAGAATTAAAATTACAAAATGACATAAAAATCAGTTCTGCTGGATACATTATATATTACAAGATGGTTTTCATCTTCAAAGAGAATCATGAATTGCTCCACAAATTGGCCAATGAAACTGCACTTAAATACATTACCTCTCCATTCAGTGACCATATAATGACTTATAAAAATACTATATCATTAGTAAAAGTGTCGAAGTTGTTGTCCTGGCTTATCTTAAAACAAACTGTACTTCAATCATGAAAGGGCTGATTTACTATGGCAATCTTATGAATATATTATGTGAGGTGAATCTTTTAAGAGGTACTTTCATGAAGCAAACCTAAAAGAGGAGTACCCAACTGTTTTGCTACATGCATGCTCATAAAATACGAGTATCTCATTGTGCACATACATTAATCAGTGTTCTGTTATTTGCTGCCATGGCCCTGCATAATGACCAGCTGATGCAGCCAATGCATGGAATCAACCTAAAAACAGTTATGGTTTTACAAAATGAAAAGTGAAACTAGTATTTTTCATATACGTCTCAAGAGTTCAAGCCTTCTAAGACAATACTAACCCAAGGGAACTGTTGAAAGAATATAGCAGGGATGCACAAACCCCAGGCACCAGGTCACCTGGGCAACTAAATTTTGTATGGCGGCACTTAACATTCACAGGCCCTCAGTATGGAACTTGCTTCATGTCAACCAGCTGTTGTCTAGAATTTTGAGGTGGGTCCTAGATTTTTGGAAAAGTATTACTACTACATCTCATAAGACTTAAGTTCCACATTGCACTCACTGAATGAAAATGTATAGCAGGTCAAGAATAGCATTAGATCTTGAACAAACTGTGTTAACATTGGCATTATTTGCAAATGACTGGACTCATGCTGGAACCACTCAGTACCCATTTTATAACATCTTCATTATGTTCATACAATCAGGAATGCAATAACACTCACGCTGTCCTTCTATGCCAATTAGACATTGAAATATAAAAACAAAAACATGGAAGAATGAAACAGCAACAATGGCAGACCACTGACCAAGACTAGCTCTGCCAAGGGGTCATATGCAATGGGATGCCTCATTTAATTCACTCACCTAAAGAATAACAGAACCAATTTCCAAAACACTGTGATGCAAAAAAAAACTGGGATAATGAACAATGTCACAAACCCGCATCTTAAGATTGTTATACACCACCAGCTGAAACTCAGTATCTAACAATCTGCACTCAAGTCACAGCCTTTGGTAGTATTAATGGAAAAGGGATTTGTCACACTCACCCACACCATGGAAAAATACCACCTTCAGTACGAAACACAGGGACATTATTTTATTAAACAAACTGCATTATTCTTCACTCAGACCATTTCGCATGACAGCAGACAATTCAGTACATGCGGCTATTCAAATCTGCATTGTATTGTATTTTATTGTAATGTATTTTCGTTCAATAAATCCAAAGGGTTACAAAACCACTGGATATAGAACATGTCAGAAGGATACAATATTCATTCATTCTGTAGTCTGTCTTACGACAGGTCCGTAGCCTCGTCCAAAGCAAGTTCTCCACAAGGTGCGATCTAGTGCTTCCTCTTTCAATTTCCAGTATCTTCTCTTTTCCTTAAGGTCATCCAGTAGCTGCTTACGCCTTCTTCCTCGTCTTCCTGTCATTTCTATCCTTACTTCTAACTTTCCTTCAATCACGTGTTTTAGAAGGCAGTGTCTACGCAAGATGTGACCAATCCAGTTAGCCTTTCTTCTTTTTACTGCATGTAGGATATTCCTCTCCTCCTTGGTTCTGTGTAATACTTCTTCATTTCTCACACGATCAGTCCACCTGATCTTCTCCATTCTTCTCCAGCACCACATTTCAAAACTTTCCAGGTATTTCTGATGTACTTTCCGAAGTGTCCATGTTTCAGCACCATACAAAGCTATGCTCCAAATGTAGCACTTTACTAGTTTCTTCCTTAAATTTAAGTCCAGTTTGCTGAAAAGAGTTTTCTTCTTGTTGAATGCTGCTTTTGCCATGGCAATTCCGGATTTAATTTAAATAATTGAAATATTCCACATTCTCCAATTGTTTTTGATCTCTCAAAATTTTTATTGGATATGGTTGCCTTAAGATTCTCATTACCTTAGTTTTTTCCACATTCATTTCCATTCCATAGCATCTTCCAATTTCAATTAGTCTATCAATCATGCCCTGTAGCACCATTTCTTCCTTAGCCAGTAGCACAAGTTCATCTGCACATTTCACAGAGTGAATTACTTGTCCTCCTATTTTGAAGTCTCCAAACCCTTCAAGAGCTTCCTTGGTTAGGTACTCGCTGTATAAGTTGAACAGAATAGATGACAAACAGCAACCTTCTCTAACTCCTCTTCCAATCTTCACACTTCTCGTCTCCCCTTGGTCCAGTCACATTTTGACACTCTGTTCCATGTACAATTTGCTGATCAATCTTCTTTCGCACCAGTCTATCCCAGTTCTCTTTAGGATCTGCATTAATTTGGTCCAGTTGACAGGGTCAAATGCCTTCTGCCAGTCTATGAAGCAAGAACACAATTCCTCATCTATGTCCAAGGTTCATTCTGATATTATTCTCAGCATCCCAATTACATCCCTAGTTCCTTTTCCTCTTCTAAATCAAAACTGATCTTCTTCAAGCACATCCTCAGTCTTCCTTTCAATCCTTCTTCTAAGTATCCTCGCTACTATCTTTGCTGTATTTGCGATGATGCTGATTGTGCGATGGTCACTGCCTTTTGTAGCTTTGGGCTTCCTCTTTAAGGCAATCATTGCAACTTCAATGAAATCTCTGGGCCACTCTCCAGTTACATATATGCTGTTGATCAGCTGTTTCATTAGTTTGAGACCATCTTCTCCCAACAATTTGAGTAAATCCCCAGGTACATCATCATCTCCTGTAGCCTTCTTATCCCTTATCTCCTTGATAGCTTTTTCCACTTCACTTTGCAAAATATAAGGGCCTTTCTCATCTTCATCTACTTCAGCTTCAGGTTCGACTTTTAGGTGTTCTGGTCGCTTGGCTCGATCGTAGAGCTCTGTAATATAATTCTCCCAAATTTGCAGTACTCATCTGTGATCTATTATTATATTCCCTTGAGAGTCTTCGATGCCAATGTTTTTAATCCCATGGTTTTCATGCCAATCTAGTTCCTCTCTCTTCATGTACATTAAACCATAACATCCTGTTCTTTGAAATTCTATGATCTCGTCCCATATGCTCTCAAGAAATTCCTTCTTGGCATTGGCCGTGGCTCTTTTCAATTCGTTCCTCAGTCTTCCGCAGTTCTTCTTTCCATCTTCATTGTTAACGTTCTTCCATTTCCTTCGTTCATCCATTTTACTGATCATCTCCAGTGTAATCCATGGCTTTCTTGCTCTCCTCTCGACTTTTCCAACTAAACCACTCATAGCATCTAACACACATTTCTTGATATTGTTTCACTGCACTTCCAAATTCCCACTTTCACATTTGATTACACCAAGTTTTTCTTCTAGACTATCGAGTACTTCCTGTCGTTAAGCATATAGCTTCTCCAAATCTGATCTTGGTTTTCACTTTTGGAACCTTGTGATTTTCTTCAATCTGGTGCAGATCTTTGCAACCAGTAAGTTGTGGTCAGAGTCAATAGCTGCTTCAGGCAGTGTCTGCAAATCCTTCACACTGTTCCTGAATCGCTGTTTCACTAGTACATAGTCCAACTGATGTCCACTCCTCTTCCCTGGTGATTTCCAGATGTACAATCTTCTTTTAGGTTTTTTAAACCATGTTCTGTTATAACAAGCCCATTTCTTTCACAAAAGTCAACGAGCATTTGACCTCTCTGATTTCTCCTTTCCAGTCCATATGGACAAACAATGTTTTGATGTGCTTTATCTCCAACCACACTGTTCCAATCTCCAATTATAATCATATTGTCTCGCCTTTTCCATCTTCTTCAAGAATTTCTTCAATTATATCATACAGCTCTTCCACTTCATCATCTTCATACTCCGATGTTGGCATGTACACTTGAACTATGAAAATACTTACCGGTTCCGCCTTCAACTTAACAGCAATGAGTCTGTCACTATACTCACTCTTCTTAACAACACTTTTCACTACGCTTTTACGCATCGCTACTGCTACGCCTCTTTCAGCCCTGTCACACCCGGAATAATATACTGTATAATCACCACTTCTTATTTCACCTTGACTCTTCCATCGCACTTCACTATCACCTAGCACAGACACTGCATTCTTCTTCATCCTCGTCTTCAAATTTTCGAGTATTCCTCCTTGATTCAAGGTCCTTACATTCGAAGTTCCTACCTTGAAGCTGTGATGTCCTTCTGCTTCTGTTTGTAGCCCTCACTGTAACTCCTACCACGTGCCGTGTCCTCTAGAAACACTCCCCACCCCCGGAGATCCAAATGGGGGAGTAGTTTACCTCTGGATTGTTTTGTCTCCAGAGGAAGCATCTTGCATTTGTCCCTGTTTCTGGAAGAGACTATCCAGGAAAAGTAATAATGTGGTAGTTTTCCCATTTGCTTTCCACATCGCATTACGGCAGCCGTTCAGACCACTCTGGTCAAGCCTGTTGCTACACGATCGTGAACCATCTCGAGTATCATTTGCTCTGTGCTTCAAGTCGCTACTGATGTCGCTGCTTCCAGCATCAGGGAAGTTTTTATTGGATTTCCTATCTCCTAGGCATCTCCCTTCATCTGGTTCCTACGCTCTTGATCTGTCCAGCTTGGGAGACCCTACTGGTAGCAATGCTACCACTGGCTTAGCTCTCAGGGTCACTGGAACTCACAAGCCCCTCTACCATGGCAAGGTGGAGATACCAATAAATATGTAACATAAATAACCAGAAGAATACAAGAATACAATATGAAACATAAATATACAAGAGACCATTTAGGATTACAGATGAACACAATATGATATATATGTGTGGATATAATATATAAATATGGAAGAGACATCAGAAGTTTACAGATGAGCATAATATGACAAGATGGCTATCCAAATAGACAGATAAATCTATCTAAGTCCATGTGGTACATCACATTTTAATAAATATATATTGAACATATTAAATACTGGGATAAATACAAATTTGCTCGAATTAAATAATCATTAAATATGCATTAAAAGAAAATTGCATAAATTGAATAAATTAATTATTTAATTAAATTGCATAAATATGATAGAATGTTGAATAAATATTACAAAGCATTGAATAACTATAATACAACCTGATAGATCATTGAGGGAAGTCTTTAAACAGATTAAAATCTAAGAGGTCTAATAATACCTACTTATTACTATTATTACTATAATACTCATCTAATGAATAAAAAGAGTTTATATATAGAAATTTTTTTAAAAACCATTTTAAATTTCTTTGGATTATCATAAAATTTTTTATACTAGAAGGAAGACTATTAAAAATCTTAACACCTGAGTAGTGAACTCCCTTCTGATAAATATGCAAATTTGCCAGAGGTAAATGAAGGTTAGAACCATGTCTAGTATTTATACTACGAATTTCTGAGTTTATAAAAAACTGATCTCTGTTATTAACCACAAATACAAGTAAGGAAAATATATGTTGTGACATAAGTGGTAAAATTTTTAGTTCCTTAAATAAATTTCTACAAGAGTCTATTCCCATGAGTGCAGTGAGTCGGGATCCATGTATTTAGAATCAATGTATTGCAGTTAATATTAGGTTTTCACTCACCATATTTAAAGATGATGCTGGAAATGTTTTCCTTCAGCATACAGACTTGTGTCTCACCTACCACATTGTTCACGGGGTGTCAAAATTCTACAAATTAAGTGTGTCAATGGGAAGTGACTAGCGACAGTCGTCAAATAAAATAATATTTCTATATGAGATCACTTTATTCATTTGTAAGTTTTTCATCAATTCTATCTCTCAGATTTATGGCAGAACCTTTCCAAACTCTTCTCACATCTATATGCTTTTCCTTGCACCATTCCATTCTTAGTACAAGCAACCATGTTCGCCTCACTGATTGAAATGTACAAAAAGGAGTGTGCAGAAGTTGATATACAATCAATGTAACTTTCATATTTATGCAGGAACACTTCACTCATTCAATTATTAATTTACATGCAAACAAAAATATGTAACTATTTCAACATTCAATGTTTATATAGCTGACACTTCCTTTACCTGTATGTTTGTAAAAGAAGCAACACTGATGACTGAACATGTTAATACTATCATAATGCAAGTACCATATTTTATGGCATGCAATTCATGTTCCCGAGCAGCAAACATATGCAATATGGGATGACAACAATGATAGTATAAGTAATGTATGTGATATCTGCAGAGGTAACTAAGGAAGGTGCCTGCACACAATGCTTCATTAATATTTAACACAATCTTTAATATTTAAATCATATTTAAAGTTGTATATCTGACAATTAAATGAAACCTCAAAGAAAGTCTAACCTTGAAGCAATAAATATTTTTGCTGAAGTTCAGTTCCTTACAACAAAATTAACCCACACAGCCTAAAGTCTCCGTCACTAAAATGAAACCCTCTGTAACACTACTGAAAATTCAAAGCCTGCACCTCATTGATCACAATTTTTTATCAAGGACGCTGTATCTCACTAAAATGAAACCTGAAAGCCTAGGTTTCCATTCACTTAAAAGAAAACTGAAGGCATAACCTCCACGGATAACAATTTATTTTTCTGTTTTCACATATGTTGTAAGACAATAAAATAAAGCCAGAAAGCTTATGCTTTTCATCACTAAAATAAAAACTCAAAGCCTAACCTCTGTGGATTACAAGTACCCCCCCTCCCACCCCTTCCCCATCATATCAAAAGCTTAAGGAGGGCTGGTTCAATGTTATAGTTTGGTCATGTACCTTGGGTAGCATGACTTCAGTATCAGTATTGTATTTGCAACTCTGATCTAAGATGGCATGAAAATAAGTAATAAGAATTCTTCAAGACAGCCAAGAATGCAGATACAATACTTACATCGCCATTTTCTTGAATATACAGCTGATTCCAACAACAAAAAAATGTGTCATAAAAATTAGTATTAACATTCACATGTTTTTGTGTCACAGATGTGCAACCAAGCAATGGTTACCACCTGGGCAGTGCTTTACCACATTCAGTGGTCACTGGAGAGCAAGTTATGATATTTCAGTGTTGTTTGCATGGCATAATGTTTAGAAATTATATTTCAAACACCATCAAAGAGTGCACATTTTTCAATCATCTGTATACTGCTTCATATAACTAATAACAGTATCCCAAGGTGTTGCCAAATACATGTTTGTAAAATGCTGTATGCAAAAACAATAATTCCTAGCTCCCATATCATGGACTACAGCAATATTGTCATCATATTTTTTGAAGTTTTTTTTACACCCTACCTGAATTTTACGTATAAGTTCTTCACTTGCCCGACATTCCACTTCCCGTTTCTTTCGGGCTTCTTCTTCCAACTTAAGGATATGTAATTCATATTCTCTACGTATCTCTCCCTGGCAACTGATTTTTTGTGATACCCGACCAATATCTATAAGAAAAGCAACAATATCCTTACTGTAAGCAGCTGATAAAATGCAATTACAACCGTATATAACCTTCGGATGCATAGTGAAATGTCACAGTATAAGACGTATGGTCTCCTACTTCGTATTCTGAATAGTGAGGTTATATACACCATAAAAGTCCTAGCAAACTATTGTAACAGCAATATTATTAAACATAATACATACGTTCTTCGATCCCATCTTCCTCCCCATTTAATTTTGCTTTGACTTGCTTTGGAAAACGCTTCTGGATGATCGCCCACAACTCATTATCTACCAAGTTGCGATCTTTCGTAGCCGTCCTTAACCAACTACCTATTCTTTTTCTACACGTAGGACAACTCAAACTCGTTTCTTCCATAGTGCGTTGAAAACACTGTAGACACAGGCCGTGATGGCAGGGCATTACTACTGGTTCGATGAATATTCCTCTGCACACAGGACACATTACGTCTACTATAGTAATATTTTTATACATATTTGTTATTACTTCGTTCAAACACGTCGCCATTTTCAGCGCGAAACTGGTTGCATCAAAAACCCGAAGCTAAAACTTGTGACAGTATTATGAACGGAATGTTTAAAAGGTGAATGAAAGAGAACGACGGCGTATTTTGTCACTGATATACGGTTTTGTGATGTGGAAAGGGTCAAGGAATTTATATTTTCTCCGAACATCCAGACCACAGATAAGAGACGTCCAGACGGATTACGGATTGTACCCAGCTTCCTATTAAGGGTACCGGGGGCTCTCTCCCCAGGAGTAAAGCGGCCGGGACGTGAAGCTGACCACTCTACTGCGGAGGTTAAAAATTAATTGAGCTATACCTCCACTCCCCTATACGCCTTCATTGCGTTATGGTGACTTTACCTTTACTTTAAATACTTCAATTTAACCGCGTATAATAACCACTGAACTAAATCATAAACTATCACACTACAATTAAATGTACTATGTTATATTCATTTCCATTATAGTTTCCATCCTACATTTTTTGTCTTAAAGATAATCATGGGATATTTAAGCATATCGACAACAGTAGACCAACCGAAAGTTTGATAAGAAACATTACAGAAATACATACTCTATTCCTAGTAGTCTGAATGTGTTAAAGCATATATTAGGCAAGAATATTTGGAATAAGGTGCAGAATTTAAGGTTCATAATTTCAGTAAATATATGTAGCCTACTACATCAGATATTTTATATTCTTTCAAAAAGCCAGTTCTATATTATTTCTACATTCAGAGGTTTTGTAATACACACCACAATTTTACACCTGGTAAACTCTGTCGACAATACTGTATTTAGAATTTGGAAATTCAGAGAACACTGGATTGGCACAGCCTTTGAACTTATTGCTTTTGAGTGCGACAATAATACAAATTGTGTTAAGTAGTATGTACTGAGAGAGTGAACTGTGTATTATTCCCCAAACCTTTATTGTTTACTGCAACACATATTATTAGTTTCTTCTCTTACAAGGTTTACTTAACTTTTCTGTTAAGTTACTTGTCATGTATATGTCTCTATTGTGGATTTCTTATTTTATGCCACAGAATGCAGTAAGTATAACATGTGGAAATACATGTGTATGTATATTTGAAAGGAATAGGAAGGTGGTTACAATGTAGATACTATCTCCATTTGTAGCACTAATTTTCTTCTTGTAAATTCTATATATAACATAATCTACATTTTATGAGGTATAAATTGTTATGTGTATTATCAAAGCCTTGAATTTATAAAGTTAACTTTTTGAAGCAACGTAATATGGTATGCGATATAGCATGCATATTTATGGCAATCAAAACCATTAAGTTGAAAGTCTGTACCTTGTACCAAATATTCTTGTCTAATAAATACTTCAACATATTATTCAGATTGTACAAAGTACAGAGTATGACTTGTGTAATGTTTATTATAAAACCTTTGGTTGGGACTGCTCTTGCTGATATTATTAAATTTTAGTATAGGGACAGAGGGATTTGTAGGCTAATGAGAAGTGGTTTCATTGGTGGATGCATTTATATGTATTAAGGAAGTATACACTGTAAGCCTTCAGGAGCATAACTTGGTCATAATTTATAACACAACACACTCACAGTTCACATTTTATCAGCAAGCAGATTCCTCTAATTTGTCAGTACAGGATTTAACTGACACTAGAAGGTACTTGGAGGAATTTATGACACCGAAGTTCAATTCAGGCCATGTTTAACTTTCTGTCATGTCCAATTCAATGGGATGTAGAAAAATTAAATGCTCACTGTTTCACTTAACATAAAATGTTGTGTACCAAGAACATTTAAATTTATTGGTGTGACAGCATCAAGTTAGAGAATTTTTATGGCATTCAGTAAATTTACACATGAGATTTGAGGTTCTCATGGCAGTGACTATCAAGATTGTGGTCTTCCATAGTGTATCACCATGCTGAATCTATGGAATGATTAGAAATACTTTGAATACACAGGTGTTCTAGGCAGAAAAAAAAACAAATGCTACTTACATCCAGGTGGAAAGCAGGATGAATGAAGTTCTAACTTGGAGAGAGAGGGGGGGGGGGGGGAAGAGGTTAAAAACTTTAAAATCAGTAATTCTATTATCGTATTTACTCGAATGCAAGATGAGGTTTCTTCTTTAACTTTGGCACTTAAACATGCGAGGTCATCTTAAATTCGCATATAAAGCACCAAACCGGACAGTACCAAACCAAGAACAGAGCATAACTGAAGCTACCTGACACAACCTTTTTTTTTTTTTGGAACTTTATCCATTGTCTTATTTTTTAAAGCAGCACAGCATTTCAGAAGTTGGCTAAGTTTCGCTTTTCAGGCAAAGAAGCACCTAACCTGGCGGACCCCTTAGAGCAAGCTATTTTCAGTTACTGGGTACCACACAAAACGTAACATGTTAAGACATGCACCTGAGAACAGATCTAGTCCAAGAGCAGTAACAAGAAAATGGCTAATGAGAAATTAACTACAAGACTAAGAAATAAAACATGGACAAATCTACAAATTAAAAACCATAAAAACAGCCATGAACTCAGACTGATCAGATCACAGACACAACACAAAAATTCAGAACACATGTATTTTAAAATTCTAAACACCACTAACACCAGCTGTGGAGAAAAGTGTGAATCTTTATGGGTTCAAGTAAATTTATAAACCAAGAAATATAAATGTATTAGTCAATGTGGATCATAATGGCATGACAACACATCTCACCAGAATTGACTGTGAAGGATTTTAAGTGCTGTATATTCAGTGCAATGGATGGGACCGATGATGATATGTTGTGGAACGACAGTGAAGAGGATGGGGATGTTAGGAGTGAGTGCGAGGAAGATGAAGACACTAGATGATCTGTGATGAAGAGACAGACTGTGAAGATGGAGACAGTGACACTGATTGGTAAAGGTAGATAGAATCTGACACGCTTTGTGTATTAAGTGTATGAAATTGATAGTAAAATATTTTTTCTTTGCAGACTTTTATTTTTGGTGGGTTATCTTAGATTTGAATAAATAAATTATCCCTTGGCAGACGTGTTTTATTTGGGGGATTGTCTTAGATTAGAGTCATCTTGGAGTCAGGTAACTACGGTACTGTGGAATGTCATTTCCAATTGCATTTACAGCCCTCACAACTCTTCAGCCACATAATTTAAGCTGCAGTGTGGTATTTTTATCCTAACAGCAGTCGCAAACAGTCATACCAGAGTATCAGTTTACTTCAAACACAAGGACACCATAAGTACATTTTTTTTTCAAAGTTATGTGATAATTCATTCAGTTACAGAGAAACATCAAGGCACTGAAATATAAAAGATTACCCACGAAACCCATCTCTACTCCACACCCATTTTCAGATTCCTTAATAATTCCAAGCTATACTGTGATATTTTTCATTAAGCAATGCAGATTCTCAATTAGGTATAGAAATCATGTCTAGATATTCCCTGCAACAAAATGTCAATAGACAAATCATGCCTACAGTACATGTCTACATGTCTCTCATTCTGTTTGACCTCTTTCAAAGACTGCTAAAACAGCAAGTGTCTATTTTCATGTCATATCATACCACACAACACTATGCCATAAAAAACTCTGTAGTAATCACACATGCACACATAGGATGCTTTCTGTTGACATGTTACTTTCCCACAGGTTGTCTGCTAACAAATCTCTTCTCACACCTAACATCCTATAGCATATCACTGTACATAAGATCTTGTATATGTCTGTAATTATGGATATTTTAAAAAGGCAATGTCATGAAGTAATATATTTTATGGTTTCACCTAGTTTCCATACACCGTCTTCTTTTCTAGCCTCTTCTCATAACTCTGAAAAATAAAATGTGCATAACAGTTAAAATGAACATACATGAACAACTTTTTTCATTTATTCTTCAAGTTGTAAGAACAACATCCAAGGTGCATTCATATAGATCAGGGTATGCATATTCTCCAAAAAAAATCTAGTAACTACCTCAAAATTCTACGTGCCAGAAGGGTGACATGAAGCAAGTTTCACATTCAGAACCTGTGAATATCAGGTGCCACAATATAAAATTCAGTTGCCTAGGCAACATAGTGCCCAGAATTTGTGCACCACTGATATACATGAATTTTTTAAAATAATGAGCATGAAAAACACACAGTTTTTAAAAATTCAAGCCCAAATTCCACAACAGTGGCTCACTGCTCTGAATACATTTCTCCACTCTGAAGCCTCAGAAAGTGCCTTCCTTACACCGCATACTGTAATCACAGATCGAGCTTGTTTCAAGTAACTGCTATTAGAGCAATGGTGCTAAATCAATTGGTCTGTCTGGGGTTTACAAATCACAAAAATTACATTTTAGTTTGAAGAATCAATGGGGACACACTGTCTCAAAAAATACATCATGTAAAACACAAAGTGGGTGATTACACTTATCAGCAGTGTTAAGTGGCAGAATGGTCACTGTTTTATTTTTCAGCAAGAAAGGTTTTACCATTAAGAAAGTACAGACATGCAAGTTAAAGAGTGCAATCAGTACATTCACTTTAGATAATGAGGCTATTTTCTAAATGTAAGCTCACTGTATCTGTACCTTGAAATTCTAACACAAATAAGACACCAGTAAACTTGTAAACCACTATTGTTACTACTATATATAAATAATCTCCCAGTAAATATTCAAGCAGCAAAATTGGTTTTATTTGCAGATAATATTAGCTTGCTGGTTGTTGAAAAGGATGAAAGTGCTCTTCACCAAAGAATTAAAAAGGTTATGAGGGAGTTACAGTACTGGTTTTACAAAAACAGTCTTTTCATAAACAAGGAAAAAACAATAGCAGTGTCATTCCATACTTGACAAAACAGAAATCCCTTAAAGCCTCAAGTCACTGACACTAACATGGATATTTGCTATAAATCAGAATTAAAATTTCTAGGCATATATATCACATAAAATCTAAAATGGAATGTCCTGGTAAGGCATCTAAGCCTAAAACTGAGTAAAGTGTACTATATTATTCAATAGCTAAAGTAATAAGCGCGCATATGATAAGAAGTATTTATTATGAAAACTTTCAGTCACTCCTGAGATATGGTATAATTTTTTGGGTGGGGATAATGAAAGCATTAAAATATTTAAATTTCAAAAAAGGATTCTGCGATTAATGAGTAGTGTTAATAATCATACATCCTGTAGAGAGATATTTAAGCATTACAGGATACTCACAGTTGCTTGTTTATACATACTTGAAATAATATGTTATACTAAAACGCACAAACAATTTCTGGAACAAAATGCACAAATTCACATATATGATATGTGAAGAAAATTGGATCTACATGTTCAATTCTGCAATACAGATATTTTCAGGAAAAGTATAGTAAATAGAGGAATTAAACTGTATAACAAGGTGCCAGATTACATTAAAAAACTGGACAAAGACAAAGTCTTTAGAAGAGAGTTGAGATCTTTTCTGTTACAACAGGCATTTTATTCAGTGGATGAATATATGTCATTCTAAATAAATGTGGTTTATATGACTATATGAGTGTTATAAGTTATGTCTATTTGTTTAAAGTAGTATTGTTATTTATTATACATTATATTGATACAGATATATTAAAAGTTGGTTTTGTAAACTGAATTTGAGATGCCCAAAGTCACATTTTGCAACTAAATACGTATATGAATAAATAAATGAAATGAAATGAATTGTTTTCCACATTCACTACTTTAATCAACCTAGCTTTTGCAGGTACAGCAATAATACTTTCTTCAATAGAATTCAGAACAGAAGTACTCACTATCTGTGCCATTTTAGACAATGACTCTGCCATAGCAGGTCCAGTTTGCTGCACCATCTCATACAGAATGTCATCCTTATTTTTCAGAAGCAAGTGTGGATGGTCAAATTTCTGCATGGGGAAAGACAAATATATTTTTAATATCACATCATGTCAATACACAATTAATGATCATGAAAACATGTGACTCCAGACTGCAGTTTATCTTATGGGGTTAAGTCACAAAGTGCAAGTTATTGGTCACAAAGACAGAAAATATTTAAGTCTCCTCAGTGAAACTAACCTACAAATCTAATTATGTATGACTAACTGAATCTGCTACTAGAACATAGCAACTTTATCACTTTACTCTTCTCAACATACAAACTTTGCTGCCCTATCATACCCTAGAGTCACAGAAGCAAGAATACCTGGATCCACTTTGTATTTTCCTGCATACTCTTCCCTTCCAACCCCACGCCTCAACCATGATTTTAGTCTACATTAATCTTTTGGTGCCATATAATGTACACACGTAGTATAAATGTGACTTCCATTTACTCATTTTTAGTTGACTTTGTAAACAATCAATAAGGGACTGAGAGGGTTAAACCAAAACAGTTTAGATCTATTTTTAGAACTTCTTCCTGACTTTACAAGCATTTTGAAAGAGTGGCCTAATATACAGAGAAAAATACAATTTTTATACGACTGCTTCCACCAATTTTTATACGACTGCTTCCACCATTATGGATGCAACCAAGCTAGTGACCCCAGTCATAAAATAATACACAATTTACACAATCAGTTGAAGGTACAGTGTCAATAATCACACAGTGACCAGCAGTACAGTCTGATAAGCAACTGAAGACAACGCTAGTGATAAGTGATTCAGAGGAAAGTTAAATAAATCTGGACTCCAAAAGTGATGAAGACAGGTATAACATTAACAGCTTCCCGTGGGAAGACATGGAAAATTACACAGGATCAAAAAAAGAATTTCACAAGTATTCAAAAAATGAAATGCCAGAGAATCAAGGTAGTTATATAAGCAGTTTCTAGGGTTTATCCTTGATTCAATACCAGGAATGCTTTCAAAAACTAAAATTTAATGTCACTAATTCCAATATGCTTTCTTTTTACATATAAAGTGACTTTCAGTACAATCTGTGATAGGACAGGCTGTTATGACTGTCTATGTATATAAATCTCTTTGGAACTCTGGACATCTGATCAAATTATATGTAATGTTATTTGTACCATGCATTTCGTGGTATGATCAATTCAGAACTATCTTCTTGTACAGTTCTTTTAAAAATGTACATAAAAATAAGTTAACATAGAAAATTACTAATTCCCTGATCATGTATGCAATAAGTATATTTTGCAATCTGCAAAATAATTTGAAGTGAAGTCTCCTGTGCTTAGCACAATTCCATTAACTCATTAACTCATAGGGGGAACATAGAGATAACAATCACACACTCCTGATCTCTGCATTAGCTGGCAGGGAATGATAAACTTCACATCCCCCTGCACCTAGAAAATACGGTCAAAAGCCTGTCAAGCAGCAGGTTGCACGGGGCTTACACCCGGACAGTGCAGTGATGGGAAGAATTTCCAGACCCCTGCCTGAGGATTCATATGCATGCATTGAAACTGGTAACTCACCACAACAGACCCAGCATCCATGATAAGAATACGGTCACTGTCCATGACTGTGTGCAGACGATGGGCAATTGTCAAGACTGTGCAGTCAGCAAACTTGTGGTGAATAGCTTCTTGAATTAGTTCATCAGTCCTGGATAACCAGATAAGAATTTAAAGTTGCATATTATTTTACCTGTGCCTCACTTCCACATGCAGGACATTCCACTGATAAAAAGTGAGACATATTTCAAATTGCAAGCAAACACTGTTGAAAAAGTTCAAAGGTCCATCATTCAATTCACACCTGTTCAAAATGTTTTGCACAATATGAGATCTCATATCCTATGCTGATATTATAAAACCAAAGAGTAATATTGTAAAACAACCTTCATGTGTCCAGTCACATGCATTTAATATTATTCTGAATATGTAATTCAATGTAGGTGATACTTAGTCTGCCAAATTTTAGCTTCACTTCAGAAAGCATAGTCTGGGTCTGTCATGCTACAGGCCATGACCCATCAGTGGGTCACTGATGAATTCACTGTCCTGTGGCATATTAGTTAATGTAACACAAACTCAGTCACTTTAAATAAACCTAGTAGAATTTAGTGGGTTGGGATAGCGTAGTTGGTATAGTGACTCACTATACGCTGGACATCCAGGGATTGAATCCCGGTGGTGGGGGGAGGTTTTCCGCACCAATCCAGACCTGCTCTGGGGGGCCCATCCAGCCTCCTATACAATGGGTACCAGGTCATTCCCGGAGGTAAACCGGCCGGGATGTGGCATTTATCAACCACCCCATCTAGCACCAAGGTTAAAGAAACAGTACTGCTATACATCTACTCCCCCTCTGTGCCTTCATGGCAAGTTCTAAGGTGAACTTTAACTTTTTACTTTTACCTTTTCATGGTAGAATTATTATGATCGCCAGTGAACACAGGACATAATACACCTGCTGTTCGAATTTAAACTGGTATACCATAACATGCACTACTGCAAGCATTTATGACAATCAATTCAAATGAAGAAAGGAAGTCCTCACTGAATATCTGATCCTCTATTAAAGGTACAGACACTTTTTTAAGAACAAAGGAAGAACTTTACAACAAAGCAAGTATAGTGTAGAAACGAGATGCATGCAATATTAACCGTTTTCATCTGGAAATAGGGATTTTTAAATCCCCCAGTACTATAAGGCTGTCATGCAGAATGTGTGGTGGATAAAGTGACATTGGGTCAAGGTTATTTTTTCCAAAACACTTTGGTTTTCCCATTTCATAATCATTCCACCAATGCTCCCCATCCATTCATCTATCAACCAGGGGACTGACAATAATCCAATAATGGGTTGCAGTTCCATTAAACATAGTTTAACCATATAAAGAATAAATTAGAAATAAAAGAATTTAAAAAGAACCTTGGTTTAGTGGTAATAGCATTGAAAAAATACAACACTCATACAAAGTTATAACTGTGCAACATATGGCCAATAAGAGTTAAGATCATATTTATAACAACCAATTTAGAAACACGGATAATATCACTCACTGTGGATCCACATTAGCTGTAGCCTCATCTAGCACCAGAATCTTGTTGTTCCTGATAATGGCACGGGCCAGACACAGGAGCTGGCGCTGCCCCACACTGAAGTTGGATCCACCCTCAGACACCTTGTGGCTCAGACCAGCAGGCAACTCATCCACAACTTGTTTCATCTCTACATCAGCTAGGGCAGCCCACAGTGCAGCATCTGGGTATTGGTTGAACGGGTCCAGATTGTTGCGAAGAGTTCCTGAGAATAGGACGGGCTCCTGTGGGATGATGGAGATCTTGGATCGTAGATCATGGAGGCCAACTGAGGCAATGTCCACACCATCAATTTGGATTGAGCCCCCAGACAGGTCCACAAGACGGAACAGAGCGGTGATGAGAGAAGACTTGCCCGCCCCAGTGCGGCCCACAATGCCTACCTACAGGTTTAGGTACAGGCCAGAAATAATTCTTTAGCATCATTTATTCATTCAATTTCAAATCATGATATTTGTTCTTTCTAGGTACACAACACAAGGACCGCCAGAAGAACTAAGCACATTCTGCCATCACTAACATGACCGGTATACTGCGAATGCATTCTGTTTTCCTCATGGAATGTAAAAACATGCTACAGGCCAATTGGAAAGAAGTTGGTAGGAGAAATAATTGATAAAAGACTACTTCAAACCACTTTCCGTTTGTATTAAGTACTGCAACATGCCTAAGACTTAAACTTTCTTTACAATCTTCTCTAATTAACAGTCACATCATACTGGTTAGAGATGTCACCTTTTCAGCAGGTTTGACAGCAAAGGTGATATTCTTCAAGACAGATGGCTCATTCTTGGAGTAGGTAAGAAAAACTTTATCAAAAACTACTGCACCCTGTGAAGGCCAACCATCTTTGAGCTTTCTACCTGCAAAATAAGATCAATATCTATCAGAGTACAACATCAACATGCTGAAAAATACATATTCAGAAACAAATAAAGTCTACTGTACTTCATATCCTTCAATCTAAATGTTCCATCCAATAGCACATATCATATTATACTATTTAGTGATACTTTTAGAACATTAGTACATTCAATTTTTCATCACCATGTTTGCAACTGCCAAAATACAGGAGATTCACATAGAATATGTGTGTACACAGCATGTCTGTGAAGAAATGAGACACAAATTATACAATAAAAAAAAGTTCAGAAAAAGAAGTTATTGTGGAAATCGTACACAATACTTCCCACGGGACACGAAAAACATGTTACACCTCTCCTTTAATTGTTGAAAACATTCTTGGAATCCCGTCAAAGTTACCTCCTTGAGGTTGTTTGTCAAACTGTATTGGATGATATGAATCATTTCCCTCTGAGCTTCATTTTTAACCTCTGAAAGGTAAATAAAGTCAGCCAGAACCAAATTTGGTGAAATGGTGGGGAGGGGGGCTTATCTTGGTAACACCTTTTTGTGAAAGAAATCTCTGAACAATTAACATGGAACATTAATTCAAAAATTAAATCAATATTTATAACTAAATAGTTGTGTTTGGACAGATATTGATTTAATTTTTGTATTATTAACAACACAACTGGATGACTTTCGTTAAAAAAGGAACATCATTCCTTTTTTTTTTCGCAACAGTCTCTCTGGCCTCTAGAATATTTTGCAACAATCATTCTGTCACTTCTAAATAAAACTGTGTATTTATGATTCTTCCTTCTGGAACAAATTTCTTGTGAATTATTCAACTTGAATCAAAAAGAAGGATCAACATTGTTTTGATTTCCGATTTTTGGATCTGAATTTCTTTTGGTCGAGGATATGATGTTCAGCACCACTCAGAACTTTGACGCTTTGAATCTACTCCCCTCTAGACCTTCATGGCAGGTTACAGGGTAAACTTTACCTTCACTTTTTACCTGTACATCATAATCAAAACACTACAACTTGTTCCCAGTAACAATAGAATTTAAAAACAAGGCTTCACTATCGGTCATTTCCAAAAAATGTTGATGACGTGTTCCCATGCTCCAACATTTTACATTTTCATTCATTACTGTGGTACAAAACAAGCACAAATATATATATATATATATATATATATATATATATATATTATACATTACAAATTATACATACAATGTAAAGAATGGTTGAGAGGTTAAACTTCATAACACAAAAAAACAGCTGTACCTGAATACCGCTATAATATTTGGCTTGATGATGGCTTTTAGAAGAAGCAGAAAAATGTTGCCTATACCGTTTATTACATATTTAATAAACGTGTTGTGTTGAAACAAAGAACCCTCCTGTTTCATTGCATATTTAATTACATATTTTATTATCTATAAAGAAGTGCAAAGATTGTATGTACACTGACCTGGAGAAGACTGCAATGAAGGCTCCTTGTCAAGTGTAGTATATTCCAAAAGACGCTCTACTGATGTCATCTGGTTCTCCAATTCTGCTGACTGGCGTATACCCCACTGTATAAGTCCCGTTAGTCCAACTGCTTGGGTAATAGCAAGTCCCACATCTCCTCCATACCGATCTGCATGCATAATATTAATTATAAAACCCAAAAGCTAAGAACAGCATCATAAAATATATTTTATCCCACAGTCCTTAGTATGTTACATCAATCCACAAGTTAATACAGCTTGGGAAGTAATATGGCATGATTAATGTAACGTTTAGGCTTATTCCAGAAAACCATTTAAAGCCTACAATGCCATACAGGAAATTTTTCCCGCAATTAAAGCCACTGGCAAATACTATGCAGAGAAGAGGTGCATACAGGGTATCAATGGGGAAACCTGGGTAAAAGAGACCATTTGGAAGGCCTAGGCATAGATGGGAGGATAATATTGAAATTGATCTTCAAGAAATATGACAGGGAGGCATAGACTGGATTGATCTGACTCAGGACAGAGACAGGTGGCTGGCTCTTAGTGAACACAGTAATAACCTTCAGTTTCCATAAAATGTGGGAAATCTTACTAGCTGAGGAACTGTTAGCATCTCAAGAAGGATTCTGCTCCACAGAGTTAGTCGGTTGGTAATAAATGCTATTGAGAGGTTTGAAATAATGCTGAAACAGCATAAAGTTAAAAATACAGTGGCAATTTTAACAATTTTATAATAAAGCTACTTAAAAAGTGGTTTTAGTGTGCATCAGTTGGTTTATAACTTAATTTAACAGTGGCAAGGATTACATGAAGTACATGAAAAATACACAATTATTTAAAAATCAACACACTTTTATAGTTTAAACACATTACAGAGATTAAAAAGCACAGAATCTCTGGAAAAACATGGGAATTATTAATGACAGGAACAGGACCATTCGATCTGCTCAAATATCAGTGTATGGATCGAGTGAAACAGAATTACAAATTTGACAAGGCAAAGATTTGTTATTGATTTATAAACGTGATAAGCAACATGCCAGTGGAAATTTTCATGTAACACTGAACTCTACCTAACAAAAAACACAGGTTTAATGAACATTAATGCATGGGATGTTATCTACAGCCCCACACATACAGAAATAATAACTGAAGAGACACTCGAATAGAGTAAAAAAATAAAGTACAAACTCACAAGAAATACCGTTTAATATTTTGGAGATGCAGGTGTAAAAACAGTTACCATGCACAGTGTATATCTCATATTAACACTGACCACTACGCTTCAGTATCCTGGGCTAGCATAGACCATAAATTATGCAATTATTTTAAATTTTTCTGACAAGCTTTACCTGTCAGTGACAAACTGTACCTACTCTACCACCTTCTGACAAACATTTGAAACTCTGTGTACATTTCTTCCAGTCTTGATGAATCAGTGAGATATGAGTCAAAAACAGTTACATCACATAAAATCCAGTTTTCAAAACCCTCCAGCATTACATAAAACTAAATAAAATGCACATTACAAATTGAATGATTCTGTATCACAGTTCAGTTAAGTAAAAAAAAACAAGATAGGCAGTGTACTTACAACAAAACACTGTCGCACATTCACACAATGTTTATACCTCCTCAGTTATCCTAACAGCCTGATACCATTTCACTTGAAGACAGCGCTTTTATGGCGATTTAATGTTGCTGGCAACACTATAACATACTTAGGTCTTCATGTAAAGTGCCTAACATTTTGGCCCGAGTTTAACCAAATTTGGATTTCCTTGACTGATTTTCATAAGAGTCCCAGTATAAAATTTCGCGGAAATCCGTCCAGTAGGAGCTGTGCTGATACATGCTGTCAGACAGACATATGGACAGACATGATGAAGCTAACAGGTGCTTCTCGCAACTGTGAACATGCCTAAAAAACAGCTGCATATGCTTTCATAAAATAATGCTCTTACACTAGAAAGCAGAGCATGCCACTCACCTTCACCCATAACGAGGAAGCTGAAGGTAACAATAGTTATGTACAACAGGCACGTACTGTCAAGCCACACAGAAAATGCCCTGGAAGTTGTGAGGAACATAAACCAGGCCGATGAATGTAAGTCCTGTCACCACAAAACAGTAACAAGTAAGCAGGATAAGCTATTACACAGTCAATATTCATAATGCAACTGCATCTGAGGCAGATGTGATCGGAAATACAAAAAAATGGCTGAAATAATCCCATACTCTTTTTATAAAAATAACTGGGTTTGCACCCACTCTTCTTTTATTATAGAGTGTAAGTAATTTAACAATTAAAATACAATCTACTATTCAAATATATAGTATGCTTTTCCCTAGGGAAAGGGACAATACCATTTAATTTATAAAAGAATAGTAAACAAAAGAGAACACACAAGTATATTACAATAGGGAAGAACTACATTTTCATCACTAGCTTGCAAACTCAGACAAATAATGAGACTTACTGAAAATCCAATGCTTAGTAAAGTGTTCTTTTTTAAAGTTAGCCCTTTTGTTGAACTGTAATTAGGTTTCCTGAGCCACTGAGGCAGAAAGTGGCATGAATACACTACAACAGTGTTGCCCATATTTTCATCCATACAACTCTTCTACCTGTAAATACACCGACAGAAAGCTGTACGAAAACTAAAGCCACTGATAGAGGATTTCTTGAGTACCTCTAGAAAATAACATATATAAACTTATTCACGATCTACATGCATCACAAAATACATGTACATCACAGCAGCCATCACCTTCACTGCAAAGTATATGATATGACTATTAAATTGGAAGGTATGTAAAACCAGGTCTCATTATGATAGAGTGTACTGAGAATTTTACACTGCAGAACTCACCTGGTGATCATCAAATTCCTTCTCCAACATCGCCTGTGCACCAACAGCTCGAATTGTGGTTAGACCTTGCAATGATGCACCGAGGTGTGCAAACACAGGACTTCTAGCTGTCAACATAAGAAATAAAATTACTTCACTGGTTCTGAATCTGTCACAAATCTCTCTTCAACCCTCTAAGTCAACGATTAACCTAAATTATATTTAATAATTCTGCTCATACCACACAGTAAACGCTCTCTGTCTCAGTTATAAAAACCAATCACTTAATGCTGTATGGGGAAATAATAATTGTTTGTTCTGAAATCCATACAAAACACATAAATACAGGGTGTGAGCAGAACGTAGAATTTCTGGATGTTAAACCTGGTGGTACATGAAGTAACCACTGTGCTCCAAGGGGTTAAGTGACCATTTATTATTTAACTACCAGAACTTATGTATCATAAAAAGCAGTAAAATGATAAAACACAATATAAATTTTACAAACTGTGATCTCTTTGTGGAAAGTTACATTGCATGTTAGTATCTGTAATAAGAGTGGAATGGTGTACTCCAAAGCTAAACATTCACCAAATGTGTTTACTTTTTATTTTTCATATCTCTTTGACAAATGTGCATTTATAGCAGGAATAAATCAAGCATTGCAATGCTATCCCATTACAGGTTTCATAGTGCTCAGAGCATACATTATTTTTTGTACTTACTCCATTATAAGCAGTATTATAAACACTTCAAACAACAAATGTAGATTTTAATGAGATTTACATTTCATGTCAAGTTCTCTTTTGCACAATGAGCCATTTTTTAGAAAATCAGTATGTTCAATTTAATTCTCCCGTAAAACAAATGTTATATCAGATAAACACAAAGCAAAAATGAATATGCCTGACAACTTTCATTTCAGATTGCCAGTTCCATACTGCATGATAACTGCTTCAACAGTTTCATAGATAAGACATGCAGACACAACAAACATTTCATTTCTTGTCACTTCACAATGACGAAGCATAACATGGAGATTTTAATAACAATAACGAATACTATAGGTTATGCCTAAAATAAGAGTTCAGTAATTTTATATCAACAAGTACACAAACTTACCGATTGCTTCCAGTCTCTTGATACTGCGCGATGTGGCCACAAAATACACTCGCAGTATGTAGAAAACAGAAAACATCATTGCTGTTGGTATCAGCAACCAGCCATTTACAACAGCGACCACAGTAATAATACCTAACAGTAACAATCCTATCTGCAGGACAATAAAATAATTATAATGAACACAACGTTGCAATAATTGTATCAGGATAGTTTCTGATAATAGGTCACAAGCATTTCCTCACACAACCATCCCTTTTCACCATATATACTGATTTTAGCATTTCTCATCTGATGGTACATGACCTCATCAGCTGACAGAAACACAAAAGAATTGGATAAGCAGGACACATCTACAACAAAGGCACAAAATATTTTGTCAAAAAGCCTGACGGGAAGAGCCCGCTTTGAAGACCTAGACATGGATAGGAAGGTAGTATTACAATTGTTCCTAAAGAAATATGGTGGGAGGGTGTGTGTGGATTGATCTAGCTCAGGATACAAACATTCTGATAAAGTTATGGGTTCCACTAAAGCAGAGAATATCTTGAGCAGCTGAGCAACTACTGGCTTTTCACGGACTCTGCTCCATGTAATTAGCTCCTTAATTAAAATCACCATGCTTGGATTCTGCCACCCTGTTAGACATATTGTGCGTCTAAGAAAATAAATATACAAATAAAAAGGGAAACATTCCATAATAAAGACATTCAACTTCCAGTAACTGGCTTTATTTATTAAGCATAACAATATGAATAATGAGCATTATACCTATGCAGTGCCCAGAAATTTAGTTATTAGTTTCTTAGCACTTAAACGCCATTGCACTCCATTTCAGAAGTGAGATTCACAATTTATTTTTAAAAATTTCCTACTCTCAGGACTTCCACAAGATGAATAGGTTTAGTAAGGTACATGGTGAACACATAAAATGTAGATGGCTTTAATGTAATATTGTCCACGAAATGTACTCAATTTATGATCAAGCTACAAAATTGTGCTACTTCAGCTCCCAAGTCTTGCCACCAGTGGCACTAACATTGCAGTTGTGGAAAATGGTGTCTCACTTGCAGAAACTTTAACCTGTGTTCTGGTACCATGCATCGAAATCTATGGTTACAGTGTAAAGGATATTTCGTAGACTTTACATGGAACCACCAACAAATATGTCAGTGGTCACTTGAATTTGTAAAGGGAAAATCCCCAATAAACAAAGAGTCACTGGATCTAAGTGAACGAAGTTTGAGCACCTTTTGTTTCCAGTCCAAGAAAATCAACAAGGGAATGCGCCCAACAATTAAGCATGCCACAAATAACAGTGCACAAAATTTTATGAAATTGTTTCAGATTTAAAAGGTACAAGTACCAATTGTTGCACCATGTAACAGCCCAAGGCAACGTTGGCTACACATTTTGCTGCGACATTCTTTCACAACTGGAAGACAACAAACCTTTCATAGCAAAAACTGTGTTTAGTGACAAAGCCACTTTCATCTCTACAGACATGTTGACTGATGTAACATTAGAATAAGGGGAGGCACCCATCCACATGCAGTAACTAAAGGTACAACGGACATTCTCAGGTTCCATGTCCATTGTGCTCTCTCGAAACAAAAAGTGTTTCAGCCTTCCATTTTGCTGCACATACTGTGACTTGTGTAATGTACCTAGACATGTTGAAAGAATTCATCAAGCTGATTACAGAAGCAGATGGGACTTCACGACACCCTATTCCAGCAAGACAGAACACATTCAGCATTTTTCCATTGCAATTTGGGACTTCTTGGATAGAAAGGTGCCACAGAAATGGACTGGCAGCAGTAACCCTACAACCTGGCCACTTTGATCCCAGTACCTTACACCACTTGACTTCTTTTCCTGGGCATACATAAAGACTTCTGTTATGTTCCACCACTGTCCCCCATAATGCTACACCTTGCTGGGAGGATACAAACTGCTGCAGTCAGTTACACCTGCCATGGTTACAAATGTATAGACTGAACTTGAATACAGACACAATTTGTGTTGGACTACCCCCAGTACCCTCACTGAACATCTGTGAACTGTTAGGTGTAGGTCACAAAACCTTAAGCAATATGTATAGTTGTTATTCCTGTGCCTCTCACTTCTTGAGCAACACAGCGTTAAAACCATCTATATTTCATGTGTCCACTCTGCATTAACATTTCTATACTTTCTCAGTTTTCAGCCATAAATTTCTCACACTTTTTTCTTAAATAATGCACTTAACTTTACTTCATGGGATGATAATCATTACAGCTAATTTAATTATACAACTAAAATTAATAATTTCAACAGGCTTGAATATGCTGAAAATTCAACATGTTCTATGCCCTAATGTGAACAGCTAACAAATCTCCACCAGAATTCATCCTGCAGTTCAGTTTGTTAAAAAAGCATCCAGTAAGTCAACTGATAATGTTTCAGTTCATCGAAACAAATAAGCTTTAAACACATGAAATTAACGTACTAATTTCTTGACGTTTCACCAATGGCTTTCTCACCTCTATACAGTCCATCATTGTAAATGGAAGAATTTCATCTACTGCTCCCATATCCTTTGAGAAGCGGTTCAGTATCTGTCCTGGAAAAGAGTAGTAGTATTTACATATTATAAGAAACACAGAACAGTGAAAGCTGTGGTGGATTTAAAACAGAATGAAACCTTAAGAATATTTACAATATCAAGCACATCGTTTTCTATTGCCACACTTACTTGCTCCCTTAGTCACTACCTTCCAGTTTCATCAATTTATTCAATGAGTCATTCACTCCACTAAACAGTTCCTCACTTAGTACACTGCTTGCTCCCATATGCCCTCACTCAGTTGCTCAGGAACTCACATTCAATCATCAGTCTACCAACACTCTCTCTTTCACGCTCACTTCCTGGTACAGAGTAGCTGCTAACCTATAAATAATTATTCAGCTGTTAAAAAATTCCTGTTCTTATAAAACCCAAAGGTTTATCATTGCTATCAGACATAACAGCGTCGTGGCTTGTCAAAAGTTGAGGTTATGCTTCTAAATAGAATGAAAACTCACCATTACTAGATTTTTTCATGTAAAAATTACACCTTGTCTATACTGCCACAATTACCTGAAGGATTGTTATTGAAGAACCACATGGTGGCTTGTGTAATGCCAGACAACATTGCATTGTGCAGACTGATTGATGCTCTCATGCACATCATGAAGAAACACATTACACTGCATATGATAAGCACCACAATCGAAATCATCAAGCCAGAGTATACATATATACAAGTCTCTGTGCTAGGTAGTGAAGCCAACTGTGTGAAGTTTGTAGTGGTGCTGCTGGCTGAGTTGTTGCTTTGAGATTGAGCAGGATCATTCATAACAGGTTCTGTCACATTGTAGAGTGGAATACTGGTAGCTTTAAGCACAATCAAACGTTCTTCTTCTACAGTTGACCTGACACATTATAAAGAATTCTTGTATAAAAAAAAAACTGACCATGTGAGCATGTGCATGCGTGCGCACACCACACGCACACAACACAAAAATGACTCTAATAATGCTGTAACAGATGGAGGTACAAGAGATAGCAGAATATTAACTTCAGTAAAATATCATTAATACATAGAATATGTCACAAGAATATTTCCATATTTGCACTATGTATTCATCAGCACAGATTCAGTGACACAAAATGCTTACTGACTGCCAGACCAGCATCAGCACACACCCAACAAGCCACTATCAACTTTCTCAATAACACTGCTGATTACAATTTAACACAATATTAAATCTGTACAGTTAGTACAAGGTGTGTTCGGAAACTAATGCCTCCATGTTTGTATCTTTACTCCCAAACAAGGTATCAAAATGAAACAAAGCACAAAATACAGCTCAGTATGGGTACTTTGTCTTCATACTTCATTTTTTCACATAGTCTCCCTCTTGTTCAATACAACGCCATCAGCACTGAACAAGTTTTCCGAACTCACTGCCACAAAATTCTTCAGGCCGTTCTCGAAACCACTTGAACTTCTTCATCACATGCGAAATGAATTCCTTTGAGATGCTTCTCGAGACCTGCAAACAACCAGAAGCCAGGCGGTGTCAAATCCCGGCTGTAGTAAGTGTTTGGAACAACTTCCAATCCAATGCCCTCTATCGCCACTGAAGTGGCAGCACTAGTGTGAGGTCCAGTGTTATCATGTTGAAGAAGCATCGAATTTCTATCCCAACGAATGAGACTGATTCATTGTTGCAACCTCTTTACGGTCTTCACATAAGTCTTGGAGTTGCTTTTCATACCTTTGACCACGTACTCCTGGTGAATGATGCCTCTCTAGTCCCAGAAAATGAGGAGCATGCATTTTTCAGCAGAAGGTTCAGTCTTGAATTTTTTTTTATGGGAGAAGTGGGGTGACAATAGTGACTGGCTTTTCATTTCTGGGTCTTAGTGATGCACCCAACTCTCCATCACCTGTGACAATGCTGTACAGAAAATAACTACCCTTGCCTTCATAGCCAGTGAGCAATCGCTGACGTGCTTCCAGTCTTGCTCCCTTCATTTTGGGCATGAGCTGGCATGGCACCCATCAACCACACACTTTTTTGTACCCAAACCTGCAATAAATCCACTGACACCAGCTAAACCAATATGCAACTTTTCCACTATGGCTCTCTGAGAAATTCGTAGATTTTCTTGAATAAGTCTGTCGACTTTCTAACTGCTCAAATCACGAGCTGCAGTGACAGGCCTTCTAGAGAGCAGCTGGTCATTCAGGTCCAAATTTCTGCCACTACCTCTTGATTTTCTCACCCAACAACACACAGTACCTATGTTCACAGCATCTTCACCATAAAAAGCCAATAATCACCAGTGAATTCTGATGGAAGGTTCATTTTTATGCGTCAAAATTCAATAACTGCTCACTGTTTAATGCGCTTCAACACCAAGTCATCCATTCTGAACCAAACACAATGCAAACCACTACATCTACCAAGCTGTAAACCACAGCAAACTGAAGCAAGAAACAACGAACAAATTCGGACAATTTCTGCTTCAACTTCACAACCTTTGCACGAGACACCCTCATGGAAACATTACTTTCTGAAACACCCCCATAAGCTGATAAGATCTATCTATTCTGCAGAGCCCTAGCATACATACCAGTAGGACATCCAATAATCTCCTCCACTGATGGCAAGCTGTGCTAATATACACATACCAAACACTAGGAGAGTGACAATACAATTTCCTCCTGCAGAGAAGTACTTCCAGTATACTTTGGAACTTACACTGCCTTCGGCCTGCATCTCAGCCACCATCTGAGGTTCTGATCCTGTCCCTGAGCTCTGTAACCCATCAGTACCAAGTGGCTCAATGGAAGTACAAGCAACACTGATTTATAACACAAAATCTTCTGTTTTTCAAGTTTCCTTTCCACTGCTCTGCAGTGCTTTCTATGCCTGGTTGCTAAAGCACATACAATGTGTAAAGCACACATGCATTAATTTTTCAGTACTGATACTGTTACCCCCATGTCCAACACTGGTCACCAGCCCCATAGTACTGAGGATTTCAAATCCCAATTTTCACATGACAAAAGTTAATGTATAAGGCAACCCTTACAAAACTTATTACCAAGTAGTACCACAGAAGTAAATCAAAATGTGTCACGTCATATGCTTTCATCTTTTGGAACATGAATTTAGTGAAGGAAAGGATGATTCAGCATTTATTACTTGCAGTTGAAGGGGAGACACACAGACAACATAATCTCCTCAACCATAAGAAAGGAAAGTAGACTAAATACAACCAGACAAAGATGGCCATAAGTCACACTCAGATGGTTTATAATAAAGGATTCATCACTAATGAAAAACAAAAGAGGGTATGGTATGTATGCAGCCTCTGACTAATATAAGGGAGGGGTGAGATATTTGAAAGAAGGGGAAGAGAAGGGTGTGATATGAGACACCATGATTGGGATTCGCAGTTTTGTAGGGAATTTTTCTCCCTTTAGCATGTTCTGCCATTGCTCATGTCAGAAGTCCATTCACCATCAAGGAGCACCTTCTTAGTGTGTGGGCTCACAACAAAGAACAAAGTGGCCACATATGACAAAATATGAGTGAACTCTGTCTTGTGTTTCAATAAAGCAGCCCTGTCTGAGACTAATTTATATAAACTGAGGAAACATATCCCTAGTTGGTTCTGTGTTAGCCACGCAACAAAGCCAAAAACCAAAGAAATATGCAGATTTCAGTGCTCATTTAAAGGAATAAGTTCTTTGATCCCCCAAAAATGTGCAAAGAAATGATCTACAGATTTCCAGAGTTCAAGAAACTCCATGTGACACATGATGAGAAGGAAGGCTACTGTAAGCACTGGCCCACATTTACTGCATTCCGTGGCAATGACATGGACGTGTAGCAGCAGACATGTGCACCTTTCCTTCATACCTTCCAAACCCAGGCGTCCCATTGCAACATTATTTTCACTGATGAATGTGCAGGACATCCCAGCACAAAGTCTCAAAATGCTTAAAAATGGGCTAAACAAAATTCATGTTCTTTTGATGAAGTTGCAGGTACTTGGAGTCTGGGATTCTGCAGATAACTTCACCATGGATTTTCTGGGAGTTTGAAGAAGTAACTTATCCAAATGTGCACTAACATCTCCATATTTCTGTGAGTTGCCACTTCATTTCAAATCTAACATAGCATCAGTAACAAATGTTTTCTTCTCAAATTTACGTAAGTTAGAGGTAGAGCTGCTTTATTAAAACACTAGACTGATTTTGCTCTAATTTCTTCACATACTTGGCCACTTTGTTATTTATTATGAACAAGCCTGCCAACAAGACAATCCTCAATGGTGAATGGACTTGCTTCCATCATGAAAAATGTCACGGCATGCTAAAATATAACATAATGTCAACACACCCACGGTAGCATGCTTGTGAAAGGGAAATCCCAGTCATCACGTCAAGTGACACTCCCCTCTCCTCTGCTTCCATGCCTCGACCCATCATCATATTAATCAGAAGCTGCAAACATATCATCATCCATCATCACATCTCTTGTAAGTAATTACACTAACCAACAAATGTGCAACAAACAACTGAAAATCATATGTAACATATAATATAACATTGGAATTTATATGTTATGTACGATTTTTAGTTGTTTTATGCACATTTGTTGTTTACTGTAATTGCTTGTAAGAATAATGCATGGAGTATATACATAATGTAAAATTATCTCTTGTGTTTTTCATTCATGATAAATCCTTCCTTATGAACCATCAGATTTATGACTTTGGCTATCCCTTCACAATGGGAATGTCTTGAGGGCTCCAGCTATTGTAACAATCCAGCTTACCACTTGAGATGATTCTGAATCCTGACGTTGCCACTTATTTACAGAATGCTGTGCATTACAGTGAGCAGGTAAGTTTACACTCATCATGTTTAAGTTATTTTCCTTGCCCTCCTCCAATTCTAAGTCAAGCTGTCTGGCAAAGTCAAGATGTCCAGAGCCCTGTAGCTGGGTGAATGTACTTACAGCTTCTACTGCTCCCTGCAATATGAACAGAGATAAAACTCATAAGAATGTCTGAAAGTTCTACTGAAAATGTGTGCCGAGCACCATGTCTTTTTCTTCTATCAATGAACTTCAGAATGTCCATTTTGTTACAAAGTCACTTTTTACCACTACTATCAACATCACTACCATTTCTTATTTTCTTGACCAGTTCTACAAGAACAAGATAGATGTTAGGGAAATATGGTGTGGATTGAGATGTACCATTACTGTGTCAAATGACAGGCACTGGGATTGGTTGTGTTGAAGCTCTTGGTTGTATTGCAAAAATGATGTAAGTTACAAGATTAAACGAAATTCTTAAATTAATTGACAGCTCTGATTGGTCAGTATCACTACAAATATAATCTTATGTTTGGGTTTTGGAAACACTTTATTTTCCAGTGCTATTAGCCACTGAATAAAATTCACTGCCTTCAATGAACTGGCAGGAAGAATTATACAATCATCAAAGATGAAAGTACAACATAAAACAATGCTCTGGGATGTTTGTATAAGTTTTAATTTCAAGAGTGCTAAGTGGAAATAACGTTTCAGAATATAATTCATTTCAGAGATCAATTTAAGCTCTCATAAAAGCATGGTAGATCTGTGCATAAAATGGCTGTCACAAACTAAATGGCAATACATATTCGTGATTTACTGCTATCTGCAATAATAGTTTAACACACTTACTTTGTTAAGTATAATAATGTTGTCAGCTGCATGCAGGTACTGCAGCTGGTGTGTGACCAGTAACCTCGTCTTTCTCTGCAGGAGGCCACATACACACTCATCAAACAAATGGTGCCCTACTTGTGCATCCACAGCAGACAGTGGGTCATCAAGCAGATACACATCTGCATCTTTGTAAACAGCTCTGAAAAGTGATTAGGTGCTCTATGCACAATGTTCAGAAAATAAATGCAAATAATGTTTATCAAATCATCTTCATGTTTTACCTCTGAACCAATTAATCAGATTTTTATGAAATTTGGTATTATGGATCTACATAAGAGTTGTTGTACAAATTTAATTTCACTTCACACAAGTGCAATATAACCATTATATGTTATGAAACTCATACTGAACTTCACAGAATTTCTAAAAATTCACTCACACGAACGAACTACTGGCATGTGATATGGACTACAGAGCTGATTAGGACTTACAACTGTTAAACAAACATTTTTTAATGAATATCACTTACAAACAAGGAAGATAAAATCTAAATCTTGTGTGAACAGGTTTGCAATCATAGCCATTTATCCACAATGTACTATAATAAACTCGCAACTTAAACAATTTTTAGTTTCTATTTATTTAATTTATTTCTATATTTAAGTTTTATTTAACAATGCTGTCAGCAGTTCAGACTATACAGCACTGAACGGTAGGATGACAGTGAATAACATGTTGCAAAACATGTGAAAGGAAGTGGGTGTGGCCCAATTTGAGGCATGATTATGGCATTTGTTTTGAGTGACTGAGGAAAACCACAAAAAGTCTCCATCACAATAACTGATATCTTGACTGAGTTTTGAACAGGGCACCTCCAGAATACAAGAGAAGCCAGAAGCATTGTCATGTGAGTCAACTTGCACAGCTTTACTGTTTTGAAGAAAATATACATAGTTACAAAATGGAAGCAAGAATAAGACAATGATGTGAGAAATATATAATACTAGACAAGACAGGCAATACAGTGGAACCTCGTTCCCGTTACCGTCGTTTTCCCGCATGTATCGTCTGCCTTACTTGGTCCCGAAATTAGCCCCATATAAATAACACTATTTTTTCCCGCCTCAATCGTTCCTCGAACTCGTTTTTCCCCGCATCAATCGTTGAAAAATCACGGTCCTGACACAACATTTTCCCGCATTGATAGTTTTTTTTTAATTTGAAGCGATGGTTTAGTGCGCTGCGCGCGCGTGTATTGCTTTCTTAGTGCCACCTGGATTGGCTCCATCAAAAAGTATGGAAGTGCATTCTGTACTCTTTGTTCTCCATCCTTTTCTTTGGACTAGATGAAGATTTGGCAACACTGTTGTGGAGCTTTACTTCATTGCAAGTGGTTCTGTGCATTCTGGTGTGCTTCATAGTTTCATACGTTACCCTGGTTTAACCATTTCCATTGTTTATTATCCTTTCCTTATAATAATTTTTTATTTTGTTGTTTTTATTATTTCATTATATTTTATTCCTGTTATTTATTTTAAAATCCGTGGACCATGTCCCAACCCAATTCTTTCTTTTATGCGCACAGCATGAGTGACAGTGATCGTGAAAGTGTTCTAGGCCTTGAGAAATCGTACTTTGAATTGAGGAGTAAAGTTTGCACAAAACAAACGTCAATGAAAGATTTTCTCAGCAAGAAGTAATAATAATCATTAAATTGTTCTTATCTATAATTTTTAATGGTTTCCCGGTACTATCGTTTTCCCATATGTATCGTTTTTTTCCATCCCCCTGAAAAACGATGGATAAAGGTTTTACTGTATATGTATAACATAGCATTGAGGTGGTTTTGAGTAACCACTGTTGTCATGGAAAAGCAATGAAGTGTTACGTATTCTGAGTGTGTCTGTAGCCTTAGTTATAAAGCATGCAAGAAAAGTGCATGTGCCATATTGTCATCTATGGCCTGTCCAGCTCTATGACATTTTTCCACGTTATCTCATTAATGGCACGATTTTCAGAAAAAATTTATTGAGCATAAAATGTGTGTTTTGATTTTCTCTGCAACTTTTGTCTGAAACATTTCTCATCCTAAGAATAATCAGGCGAGATACTATCACAAATGTACATAGGTCTTCATGGAAAGTACCCAGTTATTCTTTTCAGATTTTAATGAAACTTGAATTTTCTCAACAGATTTTTGAAATACTCGTATGAAATTTAATGAAAATCTGTCCTGTGGGAGCTGAGTTGGTCCATGTGGGTGGGTGGGTGGGTGGTAGGTAGGTGGGTGGGTGGGTAGGTAGGTAGGCTGGCAGGCGGATGGACAGACATGATGAAGTTAATAGTAATTTTTCACAATTTTGCAAACACACCTAAAAATGAAAAGTAATGTATACTGATAATTGAAATGTCACTGAAACAACAATGAAAACTAATGTGCTTCAATGCGTGTATAATATTCACTCAAGGTTTAGATATCATGTCACATGAACAGTGACAGACTATTTAAAAAAAAATGGATGGGCGGTGGTGGTAGCAAACCTCTTGAAGTGATATGTTAAAACTAGTCCCGGAATATTCTATACAAAATTAAATTCCATGCGATTACACTTTTAAAGTTATGATGAAGAAATACATGTTAATTATTCCACTCCAGTTTTGCATTAGCACTAAGCAGACATCTAGATCAATTAAATATGTAAACTCACAAAGACAGCATTTGGAAAATCCACGTAATTCAGTTTGGAGTGCACTTCTCCATTCATTTTAACAATGCAATAATTATTCAAAAAACAGGAATTAAACAATTAAATACACAGATATGGACACTACTGTAAAACATATTCTTTCCTTTATAGCAACATAAGAAAAACTTCTAACAATAATCACCTAGCCAGGTTGATTCTTGCCCTCTGTCCACCACTCAGAGTGATACCCCTCTCCCCCACAATCGTCCTATCACCATGGGGCAGCAGCTGGAAGTCCCTTTCAAGAGCACAGACCCTCACAACTTGTCTGTACCAGCTCCTGTTCATGGGTTGTCCAAACAGGATGTTCTTTCGTATAGACCCTGTGAACAGCCATGGCTCCTGTGATGCATAAGATATTGTTCCTCCCACCATGATGGAGCCACTGCTTATGGGCAGTTCCTTCAGGATGGCATGGAGCAGTGATGTCTGCAACAGTGACATAAGAACATGCTTCTTTCTACCTCAATTAGTTATGGTTTCTAGAAAACAAGACCAATAGCTAGCATATTTATTCAGATGGCATTATGTTTGTATGCTATTCTGAAAGTCACAGAATTCAGTTATACATATTCATGCCTATTAAGTGTCATGTCTTTTTGTTATATAACATTAAGAACCAATTAGGAATATAATCTGTATAATGTACCACTCAATACTTTCAGCAGTAAATATACAGGGAAAATGGTGGATATTACTCTAAACCAAACTCAAAATGACAAGACAACAACAGTTAGTGCAAGTCTGCTCAATGAAGACTGAAAAAAGTTAGTTTTGGCACTGTTACTAACACATGGATAGATGAATGGATGAAGATGTATATAAAATAAACCTAAAACCAAACTATGGTAGTGTAAGGACTGCACTAGTATAGCTTCATGATATGTATGACATGGCTTCAAAAGGTACCTGCTTTACAGACTGGTTATTCTGAAGTTTATATGATTTTCTGAGCCCCCCCCCCCCCCCCCTAGTGAATACACGACCTTACTTTAACACCTTCTAAATTATTACTTCTAATAACAGCTGATGGCTCAAAACTTCTCAAATGATATCTTGCTGCTGAATAACACGTGATTATACAAGTGTAATTTACCTTTCCTGATCCAACAGGACCAATGATGGCCACAAGTCCTCCAGGTCTAACATCAAGGCTCACACCAGTCAGGGTGTTCTCAGACAAGTCATTAGTCCACTTTGCTGTTATACTGGTAACTCTGATGACTTTCCTGTGTGCAGGATCATCTCCCCCTGCCTTCTCAGTCGCTTCAGCTACTGAAGGAACAGTTGTAGTTTTGGCCCACAAAATTTTGGAGTCTGGGAAGTTATTCATCGATTCAATGTCACTTACACTGTATTTTCCTTCACAGTGCTTGTCACTATCACCAGATGTCACAACAGTCTTGCCATTCTTGATCTCTAGAATTTCTGCAATTGCTACTTCATCATTCAACAGATATGCCTACAGATATAGACAGAAATGCATTAATATGGATCTGTCATGGGAAACCAGTTGATGAGAAACAAAGAAGATGTAAATAAAGTTGGCTACAACATGTAACAAGAATGAACAACAACAGGATGCCAAAAATAATGCTGAATTATAGACCAAATGAACGAAGATGACCTGGAAAACCTTTAAATAGACTATCAGACAAGGCCGAAACAGGTCTATTAAGGCCTAAATCATGCTGGATGATGATGATGAGGAGGAGGAGGAGGAGGATGTCATAGATATATTTTTAATGTATCAACAGGTTCTGGTTGGAAAAAGTTACATGTAAAAGTAGTTATATTCATTGTTGTAAAAATTTCTGCACTAAAGGTACAAGGTCACCCTATAACATGCCATGACTGGCACAGAGGGTCAGTAGAGGTACAGCTTTGCTCGTGCTTAACCTTGGCACTACATGTAGATGAGTGGTCAATGCGACATGCTAACTGCTTTACCCCAGGAAAGAGCCCTGGTATCCACTGCAGAGGAGGCTGGGTGGGTCCCTGGGCCGGACTGGACAAATACAGAGAAGATAAAATTTCTTGCCCCCACCGGGGTTTGAAACAGAGACCATTCAGACCGCAGAAATTCGCTATGCTGACTGCACTATCCCAGCCCCCATAATTTCTGTATTATTCTTGGAAAAGTTAAAATTTACTTTTGCCTTCAGGAAGTGGTACCCAACTGCCCGCTTGCTTCAAAGTATAATTGGCCTACAGTTCCCACAAAACTCCTCTGAACATTCACTAATATACTCAACCTCTACGGTGATCCCTTCTCAATGTTTCTGGTTTGTATTTGGAGGAGTCTGAGTCACTTCTCAACCAGCACAGACTTCCCTGACACTGGGAACTACCCAATGTCTTGTCCAGTGAGGACCAGGGAGCTCTTTCTCCATGGGTAAAGTAACCAGGACATGAAGGTGACCACTCACCTGCATCTAATGATGAAGTCCAGAAGGTAAAAAACTTTTCTGACCTCCATGCCCACTATACGCCTTCATTACATGGTGCTAGGCATGTGAATAATTAGAACACAATGCCTGAGTCCTCACATCTAAAAACAATTATTAAAATACGAAATCAGAAACCATATCATATTCAGGGTACCTGTATTCTCTTAACAGACACACAAAATTCAGCAGTGTCTGTTATTGCTAATGGAAAGAATTCAATCATTGTCCTCTTCATAATATTGAAGTAGGCAATTACCATAAACATCTGAAACAACACAAGGCAAATTATTACACTTAACTTTTATGTGTGGTTGCTTGTACAAAATACAGTAAATTCTCATTAATCTTAAGTGCTTCAAACTGGAAAATATAAACTTCCATTTGCGTGCATCCAGTGCATACTCACCTGCTGTGCAATCAAATTTTTACTGGTGATGACAGGATTATACCGGATTGGCAGTAAAGGAATGACAGCAATTATCTCCCTAAACAGCATTAGCAGGTTTGGTCTTTGTAAGAAGGACACAGTGTGTTTCATGAGGTGGGAACTGAATTTTCAAGTATCATTTATGTGAATTTCAACTTCTGAGGGTTACATTTCGTTACATTAAAATCATAAATGAAGCCTAAATATTTACAAACACTTGTCATAACTTAATGTCACTAAATCACATTGAACTGCTCCTTGTGGAAATACAGATCAGTTCTTCTCTGTATTAGACTGTCCCTCCATATCTTAGAAGCAATTCTCATCCACACGTTTTCCATACGTTTTACAACGTCATCCAACATGGTACACCATATTAGATAATTCAGTACTGATAATGTTGTATGAGCTAATTTCCACATCAGACATGAAGGGAACAAATGCTTTATCCTCAGCCTCCTCTGTGTCACCACATTCACTTCACTTGGAGTCAGGACGATCACATTTCTTTCAACACTATCACCAGTGGACAGACGAAGATTGTGCACTTCTATGCAGTCAGTACAACTGTGAAATAACTCCTTGGGCCATCTGCTTGCTCTTGTAGCTCCCTCCAGTTACTGTCATAAAGGTCTTCATGTTTCTCAATGACAGATTTCTCTAAGCTCGAATTCCTTGTAGCAAAGGAGTTATACATGTCTCCCATAAATAAATACTTCTAGACTGCATATTCCATGCAACGGATAATAAACTGATCCAGTGGCTGCATGCAACTTCTGGTGGTAGCAGCAGTGGTAGTGGTAGCTGTGGTGATAACAGTAGTAGTAGTAGTAGTAGATGAATGAACTAATTAATTAACTAATTGATTAAATAAATAAACTAGGTTTCAGGAGATATTTTACTTTAATTTAGCAACACACATTAACGAAACCAGTAATGAAACTTGGCCTTACCTCTTCAGCTGTAATTTTTCCATTGTGCAGAATATAGGAGACTATGCTGACAAATACGGCAACATTAGTTCCAAATCTTGTAAAACAGAGGAAAGAACCCCTCACAAAACATGTTGCCCTGACTGCTTTGATTTCGTGCCTCAAATGAAAAGAACATATATTTTACCCTACAGAACATAGTAAGCCTAACATAGTAGAACACAATTACCTTAAAAGATTACCAGGGAGTTCCTAATTATGTACTTTCCTCCATACTCTACACAGTTAATCTCTCAGGTTCAACTGGTAACTGCAACATCTGTTTTAAAAACTTGTTCTTTCATTTGTGTAAAGCCCAGACCTTAAAATCATACAAAATAAGAGGTGAAATACCATCACTTTATACAGACTCGGTGCACTTTTCAGGCTACATGTTCCACTATGGATACCAGAAACAACAGCATACTAGACACCTTGTCAAGTCCTGTCTGACCTGGAAAAATGTGTGGTGATTTTTCATTTTTTCATTACAGAGATGACAATAAAGTTTTCAGAAAATTTCATGACAATGATGTAAAACTGTGAGGTCATATATGACAAACCTGAACACAGAACCTGTATGCAATGTAAAGTGTATCAAGAAACTGCAACGAACGAACTCACTCACCCACCCACCCGCCCCGCCTGCTCACTCACTCACTCATCACTCACTCACTCACTCACTAAACTGACTGACTGACTGACTACATGGAGCAGAGTCCTTTAAATCTACTAGTTCCTCAGCTAGTTAAGAAATTCCCCACATTTTATGGAACCCAAAGCTTCATTACCATATTCAAAATAACCAGCTGTTACCCCTATCCTCTACCGGATTACTCTAGTCCACACCTTCCACCCTATTTATTTCAGATCCATTAGGTCTTCCAAGCAGGCTAACTTTCTTCATATTTCACCACCACAACCCTGCATGTACTTCTCTTCTTATGTGTACCACAGGCACAACTTATTCTGCTTGATTTTACCACCCAATTAATATTTAGTGAGGATTAAAAATCATGAATCTCCTCATTATGCAATTTTCTCTAGTCTTCTGTTACTTCTGCCCTCTTACGCCCAAACAACTTCTTCAGCAATGCTCAGCAACATAGTCTTTAACACCCTCAGCCTTTGTTCTTCACTGATTGTGAGCGACCCCAAGTTTCACAACCATATGAAACAACAGGCAAAATTATACTTCTGTATATTTTAATCTTTAAATTCTTAGAAAGCAAATTGGAAAACGAAATATTCTGGGCAAATTGGTAGCAAGCATTCCTTGAAATTAATCTGCTCTTAATTTCTTCATGCATACACTTTTGATTTGTCAGTGTGCTTCCCAAACATTTTACCTCTGCCACATTCTCAAAGGATTTATTAGTACCTTCACATTGTGATTTTGGCCCACATTCTGTTCAAGGGACATGAACATATACTTAAGTTTTGTCAGTATTTATTTCTACACCAACCTTCTGACTAGTGACCAATAAATATTCTATAATTTTATTTATATTATGCCCAAGAAATTAACATAATCAGCACAGACCAGAAGCTGATGTGTCCCATTCAATTTCAACATAAACTGATAACTCCTGCTTGCATTATCAAACATACTGACATATTGCATGTGATGCATCTGTCTCAATTTCTTCCCCCAATTTCTTGTTCTCATTTTCTTCTTACTAATCTTGATGTTTAGATTAGACAAATCTCAAATTAACCTACTTGCGAACAAGTGAAATAAGATGTGCGAATGGTTTCTCCCAGGCATACATCTTAATCACCTGGATGCCAACAATGATCTCATTCATGAACCTGATGCGCTCATCTGTTCTTCTAGCTGTGCGCAGGCGTAATGTTGATATCATCTTCCCAAATCCAGCTGTAACATTAAAAACATCAGTTTCATGATTAATTTGTGAATTTTACTTTAACAGAGATGGGAATGATGAAGTAAGCACTGACTCAAGTGGGATCATATGAGATACACCATCTGATTTCAATCAGGAAGTCCTGAAATGATCCTACTCCAAACTATCTCATACAGGAACAAGAAAACAAAGCAGAATGAGCAGCTATCACACACCTTTAGGCACATTCAATAAGTCATGAAACGTGCCTACAAGCTTTGGCATGTCTGTCCGTCCACCGCTCTGTTCATCTGTCCACATCCACTGAATGAATTTTCATGAAATTTGATACTGGCTATTTTTATCCACATTTCGTTAAAACCAAAGACAAAAATATCAGGCATTTTACATGAAGACCTAAGTACATTTATACTGTTGACAGCAATACGAAATATTTTGTAGCCTGACACCAATGCAAAGGCATCCCACTGCTGCATTTTTATGGGAACACTCAACCGTTTTATAGTGCTGACAGCAACATGTGGCACAACAATACAAAGGGAACACACTGCTGAATTTTAAAGGCAGCATTTTCAATATGTTTATATTGTTGACACAGACATATGTGGCTCAACAATACATAGAGAATGCACTATTGCGTTTCCATGGCAATACTGGTTACACAAATGCACCACAATGTTGTATTATGTGTACATTGTCTTTCTTTTTTATTCCTACCTTTTGTAAATAATCCTTAACTTGGTAATCCACTATTTTGAGAAACCTGAAAGTTGTTGAGAATACAACGCTTAACACAAATTCATAATTACTATTTCATGCAAAAATAAACTAAAACTATACATAAATCAAACACCTGATCTATATTCATATAGTGGTTTCTTCAGCTTGTGACTGCATGCACGCACACACACACACACACACACACACACACAGGACTTTGTCCATTGTCTCACTTTTATTAAAACTTGTCAATTAAGAATCTTGCTCTACTCCCATCATCAGGTAAAAAGATAAAAACAAAAAACCTAATCTGCTGAGTCCAACAGATGGAGCTATTCTACATATAATGGTATAAAATGAAACAGATTAGCTCAATCTGATGGATAAAACAGATTAGGTTTCATATTGCTGTTGTTTCACTTGACGACAGTAGCAGAGCCAGATTCAAAAACATCATACATAAATAACAAAAGAAACAAACAAAAAGTCCAATATATGTGCGTCAATTTCATGACACACTTCTGTCACAAACTTTTGAGCTACATTGTTTATACTCTGCCAGGTGGGTACTAGTTTTTTGTAGGAACAAACGGCCTACATCTTCAATGGCACTGTTAAATAACCTAAAGACAGTCACTAGTCAGCTACTATATTTTTCATCTGTTAATTATTAATTACATAACAAAATCATAATTATATAATATAGTACAAATGCATATTTCATTCTGAATTACACGGTTTCTAAATATGTAATTGCACATCCATCATTGTATTTGTTTAAAGCAGATATAAACATATTATTGAAAATGTAATCAGCTTTCTATGCATTTCCCTTCAGTAGTTTCCTGAGGTTTTGTTACACATACACCACATTCAAAATTTTTCCAAAATGCATGTATCTTTCCCCTTGTACAGTAAACAGTTTTGAAAAACTTTTTAAGTTCAATTTGATATTATGCAAGTTAGGAGCCAAAGGGCACAGAAAATGAAATTCACTTGACTGTTACTACAGATCTCCCTTACCGCATTTCATTCAAACCTCTGCCAAGATTTGATATTTGAAATATGTGGATTGAGAGACAGACAGACAGACAGTCTATGCAGTATTCATTCACTTTGACCACTGTGAGCAAAGAATACATAAAATGTTAACGAGGTCCTACGGATATTACATGCTCATAGAAACCCTCACCAGCCCTCTCCCCACCAAAGGCCCGGAGGGAGCTGTTCTGGCAAGATGAACTTATCTGATAAAAGCTGGAATAACTGGATGAAATAGCATTGCATATCTGCTGTTGATAATCACTACTGCAGAATACGAGTATAATGTATAAATAATTGCAGATACACAGCAAGGATGGTACTCTAGCATGGACTTTTGGCAGGGAGCTAAGAACTCATTGCTTTAAAGAAGCAGAAAGTTATCAAATGTTAAAAAGCCTTAGGTTGGCTCTTGTAAACACTATAAAGAATGTTAGATGTGAGGTTCTTACCCCAGTGTTGACAGAGATTCAAGTCTTTTGGGAACTTATGCTGTTTTGACTGGTAAATAGTTTCTGACATTTCAAAGATACAAAATTTGGAATCAAGCAAACCAAGAAAATATATTTATGAAGTAGTTCTTGGGTCCTGAAGACGGAGGCAGCAAGCTCCTCTGAAATATCAGTCACTACTTACTAAAAGATGAGACATAACCCAGAAGACTGGTATCTTCATTGTAATGAACCTTTGGATTCTGAAAAAAACAGGGAATTCCTCAACCAGCTGAGTGACTATTAACATCCTGAGAAGGACCACAGTCCACCACCCCATCTGATCATCTCCTTCATAGCCTAGCAGGATAGGAACTCGCAGGGTAACTGGAAAGCACAGATTCAAGCCCTGATTAATACAATATAATGTTCACTGGAACCAAATACTATAATGCAACAGGATAAATCCCTAAAAAGTTACCATTTCCAATATCAGTTTCTAATACAGACCTTGCAGTGGTATTAAAAGCAGAACAGTAGCAGCGCCAATGACTGCTGAGATACCAATCTTCTTCCACATAAAGCTAACAACTAATGCTGTCTGCACTGGACCAATAAAGAAAAAAGGGAAAAAAACGACAGCCCTGTCTAAACGGGCAACATCATTTGACAGAAGATTTACTGCCTGACCCACAGTTGCTTCTCGCAGAGCTGTCTTACTCAGCCTTAGTGACTGAAAAAGAAAAAGCAGAACCTGTGCATAGAGGTAGTTGAACACAAAATATATTTTACAGCAGATTTACTTCAAATGGTACAAAACATCACAAACTGCATAACAGAATGCGTGGGTCCCAAAGTCAGTTTGGACATAATAGCAAAGAACAAAATCCCAGCTTGCCCTATTGTTTGGCCCAAGGATCAAGAACGATTTGCAAATCTAAGACTTATGAAATGCTTCTAAAAGCCTTTCATGATGGTGCCATGAGCAGAACACAAACCTTTCAATGGCATGCATGCTTCAAAAGTGGCCAAACTCCAGCCAAGGAGTTTGAACATCCATGTTGCCCCATCATCAAGTCAGACTGATGAAAATGTGGAAAAAAGGGTGAAGAG
The DNA here is from genome assembly GCA_021186555.1 of Reticulitermes speratus. NCBI lineage: Eukaryota > Metazoa > Arthropoda > Insecta > Blattodea > Rhinotermitidae > Reticulitermes > Reticulitermes speratus. The sequence continues at coordinate 17,803,740 of JAJKFL010000001.1, forward strand.
TCATCCATTAGGGCAGATGACGTACAGTGAATAATGTATATAACACTCTAGGCCTATCATATGGTACAAGCCAATGCATTTTAATTTGAGGTTTAAACACGCAGCAGATTTTTGCCAAATTTGTGTCCCATCTGCTAATAATGACCAGAAACAAATATGACTCTGTATGCAAGGACCTGCAAGATCAAGCCAAAAAGGATTAAAACTTGAAGCCCCTTGTGACTACTTCCTGCTCCCAAAGATGAAAATCCAGTTAAAGGGACAAATATTTGAGGATATCGTGGGGATTCAAATTGAATCACAGGCAGTGCTGGACAGCATCAGGGAACAGGAATTTCAGAGATGCTTCCAGCACTGGCACAGGTGCTGGGCCCAATGTATAAACTCCAAAAGTGATCACGCTACAAGAGACAACACCAACCTGTAACTAAATTAAGCCTAATATTTTTACCCAGTCTTGATTTCAACTTGCACCTCATATGTTTACTCATATGGACTTTATAATAGGTTTCATACAAATACATTCTAATTAGCCACACCAGTTTCATGGGTATTCCAAACTCAATTAGAATGCTGTGCAAGACATCACTCCCACCTTAACTGTAGGCCAGCTTGAAGTTTACAAACAGCTCATGTATTGCCCCCTATGAAATTCTCATAATATCTGATCAGTAGTTTATCTAGTGCATCATAATGCACACTAATAACATATAAAATTACTTACAGAAAAAATATAATTATGTAAAACAGTAAATGCAAAAATCTATTTCTAGATCTGCGGCTGTCATATTAAAATTACCTTTCTGTAGATTAGGGAACAAGTACCAACACGCATTTTCATACCAGTGTGTAATGCAGCTAACCATACTGGGTTTTCAATAAGTACAGCGAAAGTGGAGCAAACAACCACACCAGCAGCATACAGGTAGGCTGTGTCACGATCCATTTCACTGCCTGGTGAGAAGTAGCGAATGAGTCCTCCCAGAAATATTGGTTGTGTCATGCTACACAACAAAAGAAACACTTTCTCCACCACTGATCCTTTAGAAAATGGCATATGTGTATACAGGAAGCACAATAATTTGCTTTCATTCCACCATAAAAGAATACAATAAAAATTTAAATTTCAAAATGGGTGTTTTCATTTTCAAAAATAGCTCTGAGTCCAGGTGAAATGCAATTTTTCACTGTTTTATATATACAGAAAAATTCCTTTAATTCAACATCCCATAATCCAGAAACCATGATAATCCAGCACTTGAACAGAGTAGTCCCAAGACCAGAAGTTTGGCTTTTTACCAGAAAAAAAGCTTCATAAATGAAACAGGTGGATCTCAGGAACATGTTCAAAAAGGCCTCAAAGAGCATCTGTACACCAACTGTTATGGTATCTCCTGACCCCTTGTCTCCTATTCCATCAATTCTTCGACTATGAAAACTCCATAAAATACAGAAGAGGACCCTGAGGAACCTGAACCAGCTGATGAAAGAGGTATCCAAATGAAATACTTCTCTAATCATTTATGCATCTCAAGTACAGGTGCAGTAATAAAAAATTACCTGTAAGAACTTAGGTCAGCATATGTATTGTATGATAATTAGGAATATTCAGCACTTGTCCAGCCCCATGCCAAGTTGGATTAACGGAATTTTGCTATACCTCTTCCCCCCCCCCCCCCAAAATGGTCTAAATTACTGAAATTCATCCACTAGTTTTGTGACGCCACTACTCCTGACTCAACAACTTCCATATTTTTTGTTTCAAAATTATCAGCACATAACACACAGTGATACTGTAAGGCATAGGTGGCCATACTTTTGGATTCTGTGATCTACTCTAAAGACAGAAAATCTTTCGCGATCTACCATAGCACATAATATATTAGTAATAGGTCAAGTAGGAAAAGAAATGTAAAATAGCATAATAACATCACACATATAAAAGTAAAATTGTTCCATTTATTAAAAACTGATCTTTTCAAACTAAAATAATTTACCATACTTAAGGGGTGTTCTCATTAACCTCCTCTTGCAAAGTTGATGCACGACACTGCGTATCTTGCAATAACTTACTGGAAGAAGGTTCATAATTATTACGCACAAGTGAAGGCAGTATTTTAGATGTTCATCGGTCAGACAATTTCGGTAGCTTGATTTAATTATCTTTATCTGGGAGAAAGTTTCTTTGCAGAGGTAGGTTGATCCAAAAAATCCTGTCAAACGAAGAGCTACTGATTGTACTGAAGCGGCAAATAAATTTTGATAGAGCCCAAAAAGTGGCCACAATCGACCAAACAACTGGCCGTGATCGACTGTTTGGCCACCTCTGCTATAAGGAGTCAACCAGAGATGAATACACAACACACTGACAGAATTAGACGAAAGTTCAGTAAGCATCTGAAGATGGGAGTAATAATAAACATGACATCTGAATGAACTTACAGCCTTAGTGTACTTACCGAAACATGAATTCTGAGATGGCCATGCTCAGTCCAAGCCACAATGCCATACCACCAAAACACCTAATCAAAACTCTTAACAAACTGGGCCTCTTTTTCCTTATTTTCACTTGTTGTACCTCTTGGTGCCACATCCTGTAACACACACATAAACCGTAAGACTGCAGCCTCTTGGAATATGACACCATGTAGTTTGGTAGACAGTAACCTATGTTTAGGAGGACAAAGCTGCCTCCATCTTCAGGATCAATAAAGTAATTTTTATACCCTGAAGAGTGAGGTAGTGGGTTCCTCTGAAACATTGGAATTTATAATACTGCATATCTTCTGCCAAGAAGACACCACCCCACATGTCTAATGCAACCCTATCTACAAACTTATTACAGTATTTAGGATAACTGTGGAAATGATCAGAGATGCAATCAAACATAAGAACACAAGAAAAGAATCACCGAAACAGTGTAACCCGAGTTCATAAGGGAACTAAACAAATAAATGATAAAATGATCCAGTACTGGGTAGTACAGTACAGTACAGTACTGGGTAGTTCCATACCTCAAAATATGCTTACATAAGATATGGTAGCTAAAACCAACAAATGCACATAAGTGCATGAAAGTATACTATAAACACAGTATACCTTCTACATGTTTCGGCCACTTATGCGGCCATCCTCAGGGAGTTGTGTTACAAACTTTGTAGTATTTCAATGTAGCCATCCTTTGTAACGCACGTCCCTGAGGATGGCCATGTAGGACGCATATTATGTTTATAATATACTTTCATACACTTATGCACATTCGTTGCTTTTAGCTACCATATCTAATTGCTCAATGCACAGTTACGGATCATTTAAAAGTGCTTACACAAGATTCCAACACACTCTGTTCATCCATGGTGAACTCCGTGTTTTATTAGCTCCAACCCCTCCCCCCCCCCCCCCCCCCCAAAAAAAAAAAATAAATAAAATAAAACGTGCATGACATTACAGACAGCAAGAATAAGAGATCAAAATTCCATCTTTTACCTTATAACATCAAGCAAGAGCCCCAGTGAAAACAGCTCCCATATCAAGACTATTTTTTATACATCCCTGATCAAAGAATTTAGGCAGGTTGTGTTGAGGCTGCTTCCAAACAAAAGGCGAGTTCCCAGTTGAACTGTTACCAGGACAAAGGGATCAGATAAGGTACGGTAAAGAGAAGGGTGGAACTGGAGATGCACTGATCGTCACACAATTCATAAGGAAAGAACCAAAAAGTGGCATGACTAACTAACTAACTAACTAACACTCCATGGAGCAGAGTCCTTCTTGAGAAGCTAACAGGTCGTCAACTAGTCAAGAAATTCCTCGCGTTTTATGGAACCCGAAGGTTCATTACCGCACTCACAAGAGCCCGCCACCTGTCCCTATCCTGAGCCATATCAATCCAGTCCATGCCCCCCCATCCCACTTCTTGAAGATCCATTTTAATATTATCCTCCCATCTATGCCTGGTTCTTCCAAGTGGTCTCCTTCCCTCAGGTCTCCCCACCAAAACCCTGTATGCACCTCTCCCCTCACCCATACGTGCTACATGCCCCGCCCACCTCATTCTTCTCGTTTGATCACCCGAATAATATTTGGTGATGACACCATCTTTATATATAAACTTACCAGCATTGTATGAAAAAATAAATCATCAACAGCAATAAAATGGCTCATAATTTATTTGCAGCAGGTATGTTAACAACTTGTCAACCAGGAAATGAAGTTATTTCAAAGAAAAATTATCACAGTGTGTGAACAATAATGACACACTGAATAAATGAGAGGCAAAATTAAGCAATTCCAAAATAATCCATCACCGTCACCACAGAAGCCCTCAACTGGACGCTGCCCTCATCAGATATTTGAGTCCATTTTGTAACATCAATGCATGTAACATGTAAGCTACCACCCTCAGTTCAGTAAGTCTAAAATTTCACCTAGCCAATTGCATGAGCCTGTCTGGTGTGGCACTCAACATTATAAAATTAATAAGTTTATATTATCGTACAAATGTCACATTTCTTTTAAAAACAAATGCCCACAACCAATAATTGTAAATGCTCTTATTATCACACATATTTTTATGATCCTACTCTTATTCCACCTCAAAGTTCACATGACCATAATAATAGCAGGTTGGAACTATCATATTTCATGTAAATTTGTTAGTTCATTCAAAAACAAACACAGACAACATGATTCATTTCATTTTAGAACATGGCCTGAAAAAAGCAAGGTAGGGGCTACAGACATACTGTAAACTGACTTACACTGACAGTTATGTGACAAAGAAAACATACTTCTCCAGTTTGTCTCCTAGGAAATCAGACCTATGCTCATCAAGTGCATCATATAAATCTTCTATTTTCAAGTCCCTTTTGTATCCCAATTTGAATATATCAAGGATCCACCTAAAAAAAAAAGCTTCAATACAACACATGTTATATACACATCAATAAATCGTTGTTCATGGGTTTCCAGCTGGCAACCCACAGGTTGCATGCAGTCCACTACGTTGTATTATGCGGCCCACAGCCACATTTGTAAATTATGTATATATTATAAAAATTACACAATACTTTAGGCAGTAAGATACAGCATTTATTATTATTTTTCCACAGGCAGCCCACAATAACAGGTGTAGCCCTTTGCCATAAAAAGGTCGGATGCCCATGATGTAGTTTATTAAACGTCTAGGAAGTCTGCAAGCATGTGTCATTACATGTTGGCTTAACCCTTTAAAGCATAGTGGTTACTGTATCAAATCAGATCAGATCACATCAAATTTATTGACTGATTTGCAAACTGGCAACACCATAGCCACTTTACATGAAGGTTCCCCTATTACTCATTGGATATGAGGCTGAGTAGGGCCAAGAGCTGGTCTGGATGCAGTGGTTGAACCTACCTCCCACCAGAATCTGAATGCTGGTCATGCAGCCAATTACCTAGTCACTGTAATGACCAAGGCAACCCAGCTCCCATTCAGTGCAATCAACCACAAACCATGCTAAAACTTTAATTATTTTCTAACACATCTAAAACTCTACAGCTTTGGTTTTGATGAAACAGTACATTTAGACAATGTTTTTATCTCTATGTAACAAATTTTAATAACAAAATTCTGTTTACATAATGAATGCATTAGACCAATTTCACTCAAAATTTAACTCCATTATTGTAAGCCCACCAGACACAGACAACAGATTATCAGATTAATGAAGCCTATATATCAAAGAAATGGAGATGCTGCCTCATCCTTTCTCAACATATAAGGTCCACATCCATACCATGCAGTTTGAAATTATCTAGTCCCTCCACTGCAAGGCTAATTCTCTCCTGCTCTTTTTCTTACTCCTCTTCCTTCTGGCCTGCACTGTCCATAGAGGTTTCCTAATATTTGAATCCTACCACACCCCCTTCCCTCCAGAAACAAATTTGCCTTGTTAAGGTCTTCTTCCTCCACCCCCATTCTTATTGGCTATCATTCAATTTCAAATAAGTGGGCATGTATTGTGATCATCAGCAGCAAGGGTTGCATGAAAGTCACTTTACCTCACAAGCCAGGAACAGTAAGAATCTCCAAAATGTTGGCAGTACTTCTACATGACATCATCCAGGAACAACAAGAACATAACTGCATCATGCCACTACACAACTATTAACATTTAATACATGGAAAGTCACAAAATAGTATGTCTTTGCACTTTCATTGTCTGAAGTAACACATGTGCATAATTCATATACCTACCAAAATGTTATAAGTGACAACAGATTAGCAGTTGTTCTAGGATTGACTTTATGGCTTTTCTTGAAGCCAGAGTCCATGTTTGCTCTTCCCTAATTTGCATACAGTCTGTTCATTAACTCTGCCTAGGCAGGCTTGTTCTGTAAAGACATATACAATGCAACTTTGGTATAGGTCTATCTAAATAACAGCAGCTTTCAGCACCTGTAAATGAATTTCACTCATCAAAACAAACAACTTTATCTCTAAAGCACAGACATGAACATGTAAAGTCATGAAATCATACAATTTAGCTTATCAGTAATTACACAACATCGTCACACAAACTGGTTCTGCAAGGCAACAATTTCACTAACAAACTGCAAGAATCATACAGCACATAACCAATGAAACAATATCACTTTTAGTTGCATAACATCCCATTTCATCATTATTTTTTAACAATTAAAGTGTGGGGAATGGGGTACAATATGCAGCTTAAGGACTCTGTCGTTCTGGGATATGACACCATGTCACTGGGTAATCAGCTGCGACATTTTGAAAGAGCGTAGTGCCTCCAAAGAGTTGGGAATGTACGAGCCAGCAACACATCATATCCTAGACAAACAGCGTCCTCAACCACACAATTGTGAAAACCTCAAGACTCAAATATGCAGATTAAATAGCCTACTTTTCTTCTGAAAAAATTAAGATATAATTGATATACACCACCCACTCAGTTTTCCCATAGGAACAATATTATAAAAAGGGTGGTCAAAAAAGACATTCTGATTATTAACTGAGCAAAAAACAGCAGTGTTAATTAAATTTCACAGATAAGTAAATAATACACATTCAAAAACAATTACATGTATGCAATTCGTTAAACAACAATACACACTGATAAATACATCCTAATTACATCAGTACACATGTGGACCATCCACAGCATCCATCAGCCTATGGCAGTATGGCGTTTGGGAGGTGCAAGCACATTACTACAAGGCCCTGCATAAACTGAAATGACTCATGCAAACAACAATCCACTGTTGCTTATTACACAGTTTTATAGAACTCATTATGTTAAAATATCTAAATATGAAATAAACAAAAAACTGTTACAATTCTATTCAAAATCAAACTCAATTTAATCATGTCAACAATGCACACTGGAAAAACCTAAACATCTTAGTTGACATGGAAATTTACCAGAGGCATACATGCAATTCTGTAATAAAATAAAACAAACATCTCATTGGTGCAGACTGACAGACATGTGAAAAATACATTACAAGTTAAATTCTAAGACAATGTCAGGCTTACATATGTTGTGGTGGAAACACTGACGATTAATGTTAGTACTAACATTGGTAGGCATATACAGACAATAAAGTAAGGGTAAAGTTCGCCCTTGTGCACTTCACTAAGGCATATCAGGGAATGGAGGTATAGCTCCACTCATTCTTAACCTTGGCACTAGATAGAGCGAGCGGTAAACTTCACGGCACGGACGCTTTACCCCCGAGGAAGGTTTCCTATTTTATCCACCGAATACAAGGCTGGGTGGTCCCCAGAGATGGTCTGGACGATTTGGGAAAAAGAAAGATCTCTTGTCCCTACAGAATCGAAACAAGATTCCTTCGAAGTCCAGACCGCAGCCTAGTCATCATCGCGACTACTCATCCCGGATACACGTACATACACGATACCATAGCCCAGGAAAACCAAACTGATATGAATCTTCACCGCCGTGAAGACCTCAGGCCTTCAAAATATCAGTGACACTTTTTCTGCTGTAATTTCAACAGGTTGCACAACCAGGTGAAGTGTAAGAAGCACATAAATCATCGGTTGAAGATTAAACACGAGGCATTTAAATCAACACATTATGAGAATTCACACATATTCGCATGACATTTCGCCCTTTTACAGAATTCACTCTAATATCAGCTACGCTCATTTGATTACCATCAACCTCCGATCTAGGCCATCAACGTACCGGCAACCACTCGTACGCCTCTCACACAGACCACATATTACACTCTTGTACCTTCTCCTCGAATGCACAAACGAGGCCAAAAGAGAGAAACGTTTTATCTAATGACACTATCAGCTGCTATGAGTATACAGCGTCGGCGGTAGATAGTATATTGGGCACTGGCGTAATGATATTGACAGGAGAAAACTGAAGTACTCGGAGAAACCCCTGACCATGTGCTGCCTTCTCCACCACCAATCCCACCTGCACTGGCCTTGGATCAAACCCGGGCCTCCACAGCAACAGTAAACGATGCAGAATGAGAGCGACAAGGACGAGAACCATTCTTCTGCATTGGTTCCCGACACAGTTCAGAAAGTCAGACACAGATATGAACTAGTACTGGGCTTGGAGTAGTAAATAGGAAGTTACTTAGCTGCTCCCACAGATCATGCTCCTGTGTGTTTTAACCCAGACAGGGCATTAAATGTTCGTATGTTTGTAATTGTTTCAGACTTGGAATAATGAAGAGGACTGCGCAGCTCTGCCGACCGTATGCCTACTTACTGTAACGTGTCTGTGATTAAGGGAGGCGTACTACAATAATTCCCAAAGTTCTTATTAAATTCACTAATCGTAGAAATTTGTAGAGCAAAAGGGAAAATTAAAAAGATCAACAATTCATACCACAACATGTGTAGGGTTGCAACATAGGCCTACTGCCCGCGTTCTGTCCGAATTAACAAACAATCCTGCCCGTGCTTCTCGCTCCGGGTAACTTCAGGGCCGGATTAAGAAACTGCAGTGCGCCAAGCTAAGACAATTCTGTTTTATTAACGTACTGAAAAAGGAACGATTAGTAGACAAATATCTGATTTGAATGTTTATATGGCCAGACTTTTACGTAACAGAAGACAATGTAACGAAGAATGTAAGAAAGCCTTTTTTTTTTCCAGAGATATACGAATTTTGGCAAAGAAAAAGTATTTACATTACTACCTAACGTTTAATTTATGCGCGCGTGTGTCTTAGTGTGTGAAGGATGAAATGTATTTCAGGTTACCCATCAAATTATAAATGAATATAAAATACATGTAATTAACTTACATTTTAGCAACATTTTAATTCATAACATTGTATTTTAACTACATGTATGCATTACATAGAGTCAAGGAGGAGAGGAATATCCTACAGACAATAAAAAGAAGAAAGGCTAACTGGATTGGTCACATCTTGCGTAGAAACTGTCTTCTAAAACACGTGATTGAAGGAAAGTTAGAGGGAAGAATAGATATGACGGTAAGACGAGGTAGAAGGCGTAAGCAGCTACTGGATAACCCTAAGGAAAAGAGAAGATACTGGAAATTGAAGGGGGAAGCACTAGATCGCACCCTTTGGAGAACTCGCTTTGGGAGAGGCTACGGACCTGTCGCAAGACAGACTACAGAATGATGAAACGCACATCTTGGGCATCATTTATTATAAATGTATTCCTTTGTAAATTATCTCCCTGAATATATTATACATATATGTATACATTATAATATAGCAGTAACTTCACATGTTGTTGAGAGACCGTTTTCATCACGTATTTATTGTTAATACATGTTAGATACTTTTTATAGTTTTAATTGACGTATGTGTAACATAATACACATTATTTAATATTATACTTTACATGGACAATTTCCATATCTTAAGGTCATTTCCTAATTGGATCTATGGAATGTATATAAATAAATGATAATAAATAAATAAATGGCCTATACGGGCCGAAACGTGTAGGAGGATCATCACAAAATAACAAATATTTATGGTTACATGTGCAATTAGATTAAATACTGTATAAATGAAATGTATATTCGTGCATGCGGAACCCATAAATACTCGTAAGTGCTACAGTTTGTTTCCGACTATCAGTGTTTCTGACAGGTGGAGTGACAGAGAACCGGTTTATTCGTTATGAGTCTGCTTCATTTAACCCGTTCACTTAATCACGCTACTATACATATGCTAGGCCCTGGATTTCATGTAATTAGAAGTGACATCGTTTGAAATTGGGTGTTTTACTATCCGTATATTATACAGTTTTACATTACTTCCATGCAAATGACTATTGCAGGGAAATCACCAAATTAATAAATAGAAGAAAATTTTGAAAATATTCAAAATATTATTGTCCCCCCTCCCCTTCCCCGGATAGCAGTATTTTTTTAAAGACGTTCATGGATTGTTCATTTTTGCTTAAAGGACCTGGGACGGTTTTCGTATTTCTAAACGAAGTAGAATGGCGTCCCTCCGAAATCTCTAGGTACATGTACATAAAAACACAGCACTCTACACGAAATTTACATTTAAAAAATGGCAGGTGTACAACGAACTACCAAACCTAGCGTCTTTACAATCGTGGTGTGACAACTGGGGAGGCACAATGTTACAGGTAAAATTAAAGGATATATTTTGCTTGAATGGCGAACTAATTTCTTACAGATGGAATCTGGTAGCTCTCCACCCAGTCAAGAAATTCCTCGCATTGTACAAACCGAAATTATCATTACCGTGTTCACAACAGTCCACCACTGATCCCTATCCCCAGTCACATTAATATTGTCAGCACCCGTATTGTTACTTTAAGATCCCTTTTAATATTATTCTCCCACCTGCGCCTAGCCTTTCCAGATAGTCTCTTTCCTTCATATACTTTCATCAAAACCCTGTGCGCATTTCTCCTCCATGCGTATCACATCCCGCACGAATTTCACCCTCTTTGATTTCTTCATTCTGATGCTATGTGGCGAGGATTCAAATTCATGAAGCTCATCATTGTGCAAATTTTCTCCAAGTACTTTCTCCCTCCGGGATCAAAATATTTCCACCAGGTTTCCGTTCTCGAGCACCATCAGTCTTCCCCTAATTTGTGTTACAAATTTTACCTATGCTGTTGTTTTTCTTTTTAAAAAAATATAATTTGGAAGTGTTAGTAACAGAGTTAGTGTTCAAAATACATAGACATTTGACAAGTAACGACACTGTCCTTCAGTAAAGCAGAATTTCAGACTTTGTAATATTTATCCTCCTTTTCACACTTGCCTCCAGAAGGGCAGTTAAGTTACAAAAAGAAACACATTCTAAAAAACATGCTACTATACACGGACATTTCGATCAGTTTCGTAACATAATGCTCTGTGCGGAATGGTTCACTTGTTTTATTAGAGTCTGCAGATATAAATCTGTTTTTTTTCTAACCGTTTTTAAGTTATGGCCCATTTTATGACATTTAAGTTGATGGAACAAATACCGTTTTTATATTTCGTATGTCAGATCGCGGGGCCTGTGGTAGCAGCCCCAATCTCAGGCGGTCCACTGCCCCTACCCGTGTTTGTTATCTTTGGGCATAGTGTCATACTGACGCACTGGGCATATAACGTATTGGATAAGACAGGAATAATCAACATTTTAGGCAGACGGCCACGTTGAAAGATTGTATATCCTGCGAGAGCGGGAGCACTCAAAAGCATCTGTGCCACAACCAACACAGAACAGAAAATTACACTAGAAGAAATCCCAAACTAACAGTGTTACTGCAAACCTTGGACCTGTGTTTGCTCTCAAGGCAATTAATATTTGGCATAATTTGTGTAAAGACTAGATATGGTAACTAAATCCAACAAATGCACACAAGTTTGTGAAAACATATTATAAACGTAGTAATACCTCCTACATGTTTCGGCCACTCGTGTGGCCATCCTCAAGGAGGTGTATTACGAAGAATAAATACATTGAGATGTTACAAAATTTGTGAACCAATGTACATGTAAAATATTAAATATTAATATTACGTGCTTTAAGATACGTATTACAGTTTAAAATACAGATACAAGTTTAATTCTGGTATGTAACAAATAATGTATGTATGTCACCATCCTGAAAGGAAAGAAATGAGTGTGTGTAGGAGGTTATTGTTAATACATTGATATATAATATTATATAGTACAATATAGAGATGAAACAGCTGTCAGTGCGATACGTACCAAGCAGAGCATTATTGACGTTACTGCATCGGCCAACCACACTGGACTGGCTTCAAATAACATAGGGTAGAGAGGTGGAGGCGGATCATACGCATGCGTGAGTTCTATTCGTAAATGAGATCAAAGAGGGAGTTGGTATCCTTCTGAGATTGTTCCTTAATGATGGTATTACGTCGCTGGAAAATTTGAATGTTGAAAGTTTTTAATGAATTCATGCGTTGACATTGTGACGTTCATGGGTCCATAATCGCGTTTGTTGTGGAGAATGTGGAGCAGCATATGCAGATTGGGGGTTATTGGATGTAATATGTCGGATATGCTCTTTATATATTTGTATAATTTACATAATTTATATCATATTTACATTTTTTGTCGTCCTCTTCTACCTACTCCGGTTTCCCGTTTCAGTGTCGATGTTTGTAATTCCCTTTGATCACACTGAGAGACACACCACAGTCGGTAGGACTCCTCTGGACGAGGGATCGGCTCGTCGCAGAGGCCTCTACCTGACAACAACACACAACACTCACAAGAGACAAACATCCATGCCCCCGGTGGGATTCGAACCCACGATCCTAGCAAGCGAGCGGCCGAAGACCCACGCCTTAGACCGCACGGCCACTGGATCGGCTATCATATTTACATAATTTATATAATTCTATCTATCAACGTATTACCATTAACCTCCTACACACAATTATTTCTTTCCTTTCAGGATGGTGACATACATACTATCTACATACATTATTTGTTACATACCAGAATTAAACTTGTATTTGTATGTTAAACTGTATTACGTATCTTAAACCATGTAATTTTAATATTCAATATTTGACATGTGCATTGGTTCACAAACTTTTGTAACATCTCAATGTATTTATTCTTCGTAACGCATCTCCCTAAGGTTGGACACATAAGTGGCCGAAACATGTAGGAGGTATTCCTACGTTTATAACATATTTTCATAAACTTGTGTGCATTTATTGGTTTTAGTTACCACATCTAACTGTTCAATGAACGGTTATGGATCTTTTAAAATTGCATAACGACCTCGCACATCAGAATGCTAATTCTTGAAAGTTGTTCATTATTGGACCGGGGGGGGGGGGGCTAACCCTGAGGCTATATAATTTGCGTCTGATTTTAAAAATAATGTTATAAAAACCATGTAATAAGTATAACTGTAACATAACACTGTTTGCAACTGTATTTATGTACATACAAATATAACTACATGTTTCATGACTCAATCACAAATTCTTGTTTTTTAATTTTATTAATCTATTATTCAAATTTCTAATGTACTAGTAATCAGCTGATTTCAGTGGCTGATTTAGGCTGAAAGGTAAATCACGTAAAACATTTGATATCATATCTACAAAATTTGTGTTTTTTTTTATTTCGGTTTTGGGGGTTTGGGGGGGGGGGTTGCTGCCCGGCAGCCCCCCCCCCCTTTGGCGCTCCCGTGGGATGTCCGATAACTTTCAACCCTGGAAGATGAAAACAAAACGTTGTCTCCAATCGGCAGGCACCTATCAACCAGTGGCACCATGTCCCAGAAGAACGGAGACCTCAGTTCTTGCAAGAATCCACTTTACATTTGAGTCTAGTAGGGAAATATAATTTGGTTTTCTATCACACTAATGATTTTATGTGTATTATCTTTATAGTTTTTTTCAGGGACGTAGTTTCTCTATTCTGTACTTTAGGACCTTATTATTAAATACGTAAGAATATCCTCGACGACACATTTTCAAGGGCCGTTTGCTCACCCCTAACTAAACGTAATGTTAAGACTGTTTTAGATGAGTTATATTTAATCATTACGTGGGGTTAGCTTACACTAGGTTAATTCAAGTTATTTTCTATTTAGTTCTGGATGTGCTAAATCCAGACAGGACACAACATACTACGGAATTTGTTAATTAACTAAAACATTTATCAAACGTCAGCGTTATTTAATCTACACGGATCCTTTGTTATGGGCACGGATTACAGGTAGGTCACGAGCATGGATTAGATTAACCATTGTCAACACGGATTATCGACTTACAAATCACGGATTAGAGCGTTTTAACTAGAGTAGAAGGCAATTAGCAAAGATTAGGTTAAGCGTACCTCATAACACAATAAGCCCTTAGTTGTAACTTATTCACGATAATCATATAAAATGGACATAACGATAGTAAAAGTGTCATGATGAAATTATGCGTACTATCGTTGAAACAGCTGGTCACAGAACGGCAACCATGGATTACTTTTCTTTTTTTTTTTGTAATGTTATGTTTCGAAAAAGAAGCACGGTGACTTTGGAACTCTGAAAAGCCTACGACAAACACGGATGCTAAAACAATAAATTCTGGGAAAACATTAAGACACTTACGTTCATTCAAAATCAAATGTTTCAGTCTAATTACTTTTAACTTCGAAAACCTAGCAAAGGCTGTAAAGTATTAACAATGTGACCATGCTCTGTTCTGGTGCATAACTTTCAATAGCTAGATTTTTAAATTAGTCAAAATATGAAGTAAAATCGGATAAGTACAATAAAGGTACAGTATTTTAACCCACAAGAAAGCGAATTTCTAAAATTTCTGATGTTAGTATTCTGAATTGAGTATAGATGGCAGTAGTTTGTGTTTCGTATGACAGCAATCATCAGTGCAACTCTTCCCAAACGAGCAATGGAATTTCGTCGCCAAAGCAACGGGGCATCAATTTTGAGGTTTGTTTACAAAACAAGATGGCATACAAGATGGAAATGGAAGATAGTCATGTATCTTATTCTCCTGGAAATGATGTTGATGGGAAAAAAAGATTGAGGTGCAGTAATTTTTCCTCGCAAGAAAAAAACATTTTAATACATATCATAGAAAAATATCAGGACATTATTGAGTGTAAGAAAACAGATAAAGTCAGTGTTCAGGAACGGGAAAAGGTGTGGGAAGGCATAGCCCAAGAATTTAACGAAATAGTGTTAGCCGAGCCGGTAAGAACACCTCGACAACTGAAAATGTGCTACGAAAATCTAAAGAGAAGAATTAGAAAAGAAGTATGTGCAGATGAACAGAAACCTGTTAAATCTAACATTGATCCTGTAGTTGCTTTGAGATCCCAAGTACACGTTCCAAGTGACGTTGATGCAAATTCATCAACACTTCTCCGTGTTTCTCAAGGTAAAACACCTTTTGTCAAACGAAAAAGAGTTGCGGGATATTAAGGGGGACCATTTGGGGTCTCCAGTAGCACTGTTCCTGTTTGAAAGGCTGCTGTTTGAATGATGGATACAAAATAATGTGCAAGATGCCATTTTAACAGCAAGTTTCTTTGGTTTAAGGACACTGAAAAGCATAACATAAATAGTTTGAAAAGTGAATGTGGTCCATTTAAAGTAACTGGGATAAGTCTGGCAGTAAAATGTCTGGCCAGAGGCTGGACTTCCAGGAGGGGCCAGAATGCTTGTCACTACATTGATATAGGTTTAGAGGCCCAAACAGCCTCTTGCCATTGTGGTACCTGAGAAGTAGAGCACCTGAATTATAAAGTTGACATTTGACATTAATGTCCCAATTCAAGTGTTCATGACATAGGGCTTGGGCACCGGGACAGCTTTACTTTCCTGTTGTCTGTTTGAATTCACATTAATGTTAACAGAAAATATGTCATGTGTTGAAAGGTAATGTGTAAATTTTGGCACAAGTATAATTTTATTTCAAACTTCAGTCATTTCTATAGAATCAAGTAGTATAACAACATTTAGTGGTGTAAGCATCATACTTTTTAAACTTTTTGCAATTATTTTGTTTCCAATATTTCTTTAGTTATATCTGCTACATTAAAATATTCAGTTGCTATGTTCTTGGAGTAGGTTGTGGACAGCAGTTCTGTTATTTAACACGAGTGTTCAGAATGCTTTAACTTTTTTCAGAAAGAATTTACATGTTTATGATGCTCATCAAGTTCTTCTGTGTAAAATTCAGTTTGTAGATATTTAATAGTGTCACACTGAAAGTTGCAGTATTCTGGGCTGTAACATTTATTGTTGGGCTATGGGGACCTCAAATATTGCACAGTACCACACTATTTTGTGAAGAGAAAAGATTGCATGTTGAATGTAGAAAATGCTTTAGTCACCACCACTAACTTCTTGTTCTGTACAAATTTAATTTGGTTGACCTGTCATCTGTAAAGCTTCCAGCATTACTTTTTTACTCTTGCGCCAAAATTCAGAATGCTCAGAGATATAATTTCCTTCTGTTTTATATTCCAGCATGCCCATACCATGTATTTCCATAGTCTGAAATAATCTTCATTTCTTGTCTATTAGCTTCCTTTAATTCATATTTATTATCTCAGTGAAAAATGAGCTTATCATTGTCTTATACAATTTAATACATGGTAGTTTATTAATTTACTCTCTCTTCTTTATTTTAAGATGGTAAATGAATTCTTTTATGCCTATCACAATCATCAGTTATGGGCTGTAAAAGTTTTGTATGTTTAAATGCATCATATTGGTTGGAAGTGCTATTGTTTTGTTTATAGTTTTAGGGTTAATTAAGCTTAACATTTTACAAAATTGTCTGAAAATGGAGATTATTTGATTATGCATACATTTAATTTATTTGTGCATCATTTGTCCTCAGAATAGAGCTGACCATCATGTGGACTCGGTAGTTATGGTGGTACATATCCCATTTGCTTCTGTTGTACGTATAATTTCATTTCACTGCTATATGCCTTCGCCTCATGTATTATGTGACCACTTTTTGAAGAGGAATGTTGATATACAAGCTGTACGAGGAGGAATCTGCCATACTTTGGGAGAACATTCGTTGAGTTAATTCACATTGATATAACCAAAGATACCTACAACTGAAGTTGGAACTGTTACGGAGATAATGACTCAAGAAAAATGTGTTCTTCTTGCAGTTCCACATACTGTACCTATTTAACACAGTGTTATCCATACACTGCATTGGTCCATTGTTTAGCTCATAGCCAAGCCAAGCCATATGCAGGCCACTTCATGACACGTAAAGTACTTTGAACCCTAAAGATAATTTTTATGAAACTAATAAGATAATTAATGTCTTTGTATCACTCAGATGTTAATCAGATATTAAGTACAGGTGTTAAAATTAAAAATCTTCAAATTACTCCTCATTGTAATATGTATTTGGTAATCAATCAATATGTAATTTTTAAAACTTGACTCATTATCTCTGTAACTGTTCACCTTTTGATATAGGTATCTTTTGTTATGAAAATGTTATTTAACCTCAGGAACATTGCCCCAGAGTATGGCAGATTCCTCCTGGTACATCTGTGTAATGGTACATACCAGAAGCAGAATACGCAGCAGTGAATATGATGGGCATGATAGAGGAATATTAGGCTGATGCCACTTAGTTTGGCCCTTCTCATACAGAATAGTCATTCGGTGGGTATCTTCTCATTATACTAAACATATTTAATTTCTGCACTTAATTTTACAGGTTCTAGTGCAGGAACAGGGCAGCTTAAGTCAGGTTCTTATTCCATGCCAGCACAGGACGATGTAGATGCAAGCCATAATGCACCAAGAAGAAAGAATGCTAATCTAGCCAAGCTACAACGAATACTGTTGACTAAAGAAATCAGTTTAATTAATATGGACTTAGAAATGAGGGCAAAGAAGTATGAGTTGGAAATAAAAGTAGAAGAGCCAAGCTTGAGTACTATAACAGAAAAATTGCGATGCTCAGGAACACACAAAATGGGGAATCGTGATGTGCTGTTTATCTGTGACTTGCATACTTTAATGCAGATTTTCACAGTCAGGTTTATATTACAACTTTTGAGGATTATCGGAGTGTGAATTAGTGATTGTGTAAAACATTTTTTCCCTACCCGAAAGTTGTTATAGTATAACAATGTAATATATGTTGACAGCGAACAGTTATAATGTGTTATAGCATTTGTTCAAAATGTCAGCATTTTATTTGCAGTGCAACTGTTCCATTCAATTACAGTGTAATTATCAGTCAAAGTAAAGTTACTTTTCAATGATCAAAAGTGTTTACTGATTTTGGACTTTCACAGTGATGCATTGTTGATGTTGATCATGTTTTGGGGTGTTGCCTACATTTGGGAGGAACATGCTGCCTGCTGTAGGATTGGAGTAGGGTGAGGATGTTATTATATGTGCAGGTGTTCACTTATACCTATGGGATATGGGAGGGGGAGGTTTGGTGCAGCAGGACTGGTGCACTAGGAATTCTTAGAAAAATGGCCATTTTTACGGACCCATTGTATTTATCTTCTTGCTATGATATATGGTGTTGGGACCCCTTGTCATTGAGGGTTGTTGGTCATAGTGGGGAGCATATGCTATTACAGCAACATGTTGCTGTTTGCAGGGGTCATGTTCTTCAGAATCCTGCAAATGGTGAAACAGCAATGCACAACACATAATACATAAAGACAGACAGAAGGCTTGGTGCAGAAAGGGGTGCTCTTTGATTGCTTTTCTTCTGTGTCCTTACACATTTCCTTGTTTAGTGCCATGACAACCTCTTATCTTCATTTTTTGGCCATACACACAAGGCCCTTTCCATCTTTCTGAGGAAAGGGACACAACTTATACAATAAATGTATGCACTTAGTAGAGCACTGGTCTTAGTGCTTCACTTTATTATGTCTTCATTTTTATTGATGAAACAAAGCATTGATTTGCTTACACCATAATGGCATCCAACCACAACAGTGCTTATTCCCGTCCATCACACTTTCCAAATAGTTAAAACACGAGGGAAATTAGTAGTTCTAAAACTTATGAAAAGTACAAAGTACATTCCATATGGCATGATATCTATGTAACTACTGAATTAGACAGGTGGGCAGATGCGGCCCCATGTGTTATTCCACACGTGTACATACGTGTGACTGTAAATGAGCAAGGACCTTACACCACAATGAATGAAGGTTGCCACAATAATTATTCTGTGAATACGTAAAACTGTGAACAAGGAGGTTCTGCTGTGCTAATGATTCAAGTATTACCAAGGAACCTTACACTGTGATTGGTATAGAAAAATTGTTTTTTCATCATGGGTATACAGTGAATATGAATAAATGATTTCCTTTTCTAGTACACTGTTAGGGAGGAAAATTTTCTTCTTTCTTTCTTTCTTAGTCTGACTCTTCTACCTACTCATTGTAGGTGTAGAGGGTTGTTGTTGTGCCTGATCACACTCAATGACACAAACCACACTTGGTAGGGCTCCTCTGGACGAGGGATCGGCCCGTTGTGGAGACCTCTACTTGATAACGCACAACACTCACAACAGACAGACAGTCATGCCCCCAGTGGGATTCAAACCTGCAATCCCAGCAAGTCTGGCTGCAGACCCATGCCTTAGACTGCGTGGCCGTGAAAATTTTCTGAGTACTCAAAAGTTACTGATCTTAATTAGATATGTACTTCACTATGTATAAATCTTTTTATGACACAGTTCTTAGAAATAGGACACAATTTTATTTCGTCTTCACAAAAGTAGAGGCTATATTTGACCAACATAGACCAAACAGAATTTTATTCAAAGGGTTTTAATGTAAAATCCCTGAGATACCAACTTTCATAAAAATCTGCTGTTTGTCTTTGAAGCTCAAACATGCAGACACATTGACAGATATGAACTTCCAATTGTGCTGACATGTAACTGACTTTATGCAAATGATGCACCAAGAACTGCTGCTGTATTTAGTACTGTTGCTTATGATTCATTCTGTTCTACTTCCTGCCAATTACATTTCTCTGCAGTAAAGCACCTTACTCCTTGCTCTTCCAGAGCCAGTCCCAGAAGAATCATCATGTGGAACATCAGAGGTTCCACACCAAATAATTGATCAAACTCACCATACATTTCATGTACATTGTTCACATGTAGTTAACATCCATTACACATCAGACAGTCATGTGTCTATGTGACAGATCTGTGAAACAAAATATTTTCCCATGTACTCCTTATGTTCAATGGTCTGACTGTCTCACATAGCAAGTGTCTGTCTGCAATTAAGATATTCTGTATCTGTACTGAAAGCAGTGCCAATAACTTCACTGTTAGCAGCAGCAATGATGATGATGATGATAATAATAATAATAAAGAGCCTTCTCAGAGCTTAAAAACAATTTCTTCTTCAAGTTCTAATGCTATGTCACATGTTTTCTTGAATCATAAATTAATATAATCCTAAAACACAATGTACATAATTACAATTACTCGTAAATTGTTGCAGTTCTGTAGGACCATTATGTTACATGACCCCATTTGCTGATCACTTTCTGTTGGGTTGTTTATGTTAGACACACAAGCCCACTCACTGGTTTGCTCCCACACTGCTAATCGGAGAGTCTGTGCATCATTTGCAGTCTAGTGACCACAGATTTCATATGGTACATATGCTGAATACATTTGCTACATGAAGTGCTGTGTAAATTTAATCAAAAGTTTCCAAGCAACAGGTCCTATTCTAGACAGTAAGAGAAAACTCAGAAGACACATGCTACAAGACAACCAGGGTTCACAAACTGTGACAAAGCTGGTGAAACAAAACTGGGTTTTGTGAACTGGTACCTTCAAGGGGTTCATGATGAAGAAATAGGCTCCTGGTGTATGGTGTGCTATCAGTGCAACTAGGATTATTGTTCCCATTTTTTTCTCGGACCTGAAATTCATGTCGATATGTAACACACATTTTGACACCATTTTTTGAATACCTGTCCAATTATGAGAGAGCTTTTGCCTGTCAAGCAAGGCACTGGACCAGCTCACACTGCAAACAGTTACCTGTGTTCTTGAACACATTCATTATTTCCTTGCTAAATTTTTAATTTAATATATCACAACATATTATTTAATTAAGAATCATATCACAACATACTATTTAATTAAAAATTATACCATCCTAGTATGACATACCATTTAATTAAAAATCATACCATCCTAGTATGACATACCATTTAATTATAAATCATATCATCATAGTATAGCATATTGTTTGATTAAAACTTGTATCATGCTAGCACAACATATTCTGAATTCTTTCTTCAGATCATCTTTAGTGGGAAGTTCAGGCTTCACAGTTAAATGTAGTGTACTTTCTGCCACCTCAAGAACTGAGACACACTGATGCTATTAGATAGTTATCACTACTTGTACTTAAAGGTGACTATAGTATGACTCATGAACAACCATCTCTTTTTTTATATCTTTGACAGCTGCACAACCTGAAAGGAAGGAAAATAAAAATAAATAAAACAGAAAATAACACAGGCTGCAGCAGAAATGGGTTACTACATACCAGTAAGGGCCATGACAGAATCCAGCTCTGTTTTGATGATACTGAGGATGGACTTCACTCCATCTTCTCCACCACAGGCTAAGCCCCAGAGAGCTGGACGTCCCATGAACACCATTTTTGCTCCCAATGCTATAGCCTTAAACACATCTGTACCCTGTCTTATTCCTCCATCCAAGTAAACTTCACAACGCCCATCTACTGCTTTCACAACCTCTGGCAATGCTTCAATCTGAAACCAGAGTAAGAATTACCGTTGTCAAGGAAAATAAAGACTTTCATTGATTTTAAAGGTTATATTTGTAGGGGTAAAGGAAAAAGTTGTCCCTCTGCACACCATAAAGGGATATGAGGGAGTGGAGGTATTGTTCCACTTATTATGAAACTCTGCACCAGATGGAGGTTGAGTGCTAAAGGTCACACCCCAGCTGCTTCACCTTGGCAGAAAGTGCCCACAGTCAATACCCACTAAATTGAAGGCTGGGTGGGCCTCAGAGCCAGTCTGGACACTTTGGAGAAGAGAAAAATTTGTTGCTCCTGCTGGGAATCGAATCACAATTCCCAGTTTCAAGTTATATTCAGTTATAAATATGACAATACAGAGAACAGTATGGAGTACACAGAGCTTTCACTGATATCCACATTCTCATCTGCAAGGTCTTAGAATTTGTCAGTTACTCTGTATTGGTACATTATTAAGCACCTCACTAAGTAATGAGCTTCGGAACACTTGACTGCTTTTTGCTTTACCAGTAGTTTTACAAATCCCAAGCCTTGGGGTCCCTGCCAGTATGACAGGATGTGACCTCAGGTTGAGGTTGAGAGATATCAAAAAAGAGTTCTTGTACATATGTTGGGTAATCAAACTTGAACACGTCTGTTTAGCTTTTCATCTCTTGTTCAGACATCAGCCAGTAATGACAGTCTTTTTAAGGCAAATATGACAAATGTGCTATTATCTGCTACTTTCCCTCCTTTGTCAGACCTTTTATTTGTGTATATGCAAGAGCACTGGCAAGATTTTTTGCGAGGTGGTGCATATTTCCTGCACATAAACTGACCAGGTGTTTTAATGATCAATGCTGGACGAGACAGTGACAGAGTTGTCAATTAAAATCCTTAATTAATCCTTAGACTAAAACTGTAGGACCTGTACAAAATTTAGTTTTGTTTTCTTAGATTTCTTACTGTTTGATTTAATAAATTATTAAATGTCAAAATCCCAAGGTGCCGGCAGTGTGGTGCACCTTGCACCACACTGCCGGCACCCCTGTGTGTATGCCTTGACAGTGTTATTCTATTTCAGTTTTCGAAAACTGGCATGATTATTGCTGCACCACGTGTGTGCTCACCGAAGCAGGAGTACAGTCCACTTGCCGAGCACCATGGTTTGACACCAGGATAGCAGCTACACCCAACTCTGCAGCAATTGTAGCATCATCTGCTGTCAGGATACCTTTCAGAATCAAAGGTAGCTGTGTGATGCTAGAACCAAACAAGTGAAGTAGGTCACAGGACAGGATTCAAAGTGGAGGACATAGGAATAAAAGACACAGAAGCACATATCACATATGGGAGTAAAACAGAAGATACTGGAAAGGGCTTGATAAAATCACAAACAGAAAAACAGAAAGGTCAGTGGGTAATGGTGTAGTGATGATGATAAACACACAACTTAAATGTCAGTATGATTCAATTCTACTGTGATTTTATCAAAAACAAATACATAATATAACCCTATGGCATGAGGAGTTGACAATTCATCATCCTTCAATGTAAGTTATCATCATCATGTAATTTATTATGAAACTAGAAAAGAAAGAATTCTGTAAATGTTTGTTATTATTTAGTTAAAAAACTGCTGTTATTCCATTTAATTTCCAGTATGCTAAGGATCAAGGTATGCAAAATAATTTTGCCACATACATTTCTATAGGTGTGAAGAACAGTCTGTGAGAGGCTATAAATTACAAGTGCTGAAGAAAGTACATACGAAGCATGGAGTAAGCAAACAAAGTGGGGTAATAAAAAAAAAATAAAAAAAAAACCAGCTATTTGTACAGGTTGCCTAGTATTGTTTCGATAATGAATCTAGGCACATGCCTAGCTTATCAGGCATGTGCCTAGGATGGGGAGACAAGGAATACATATACAATTTTGATGAACAAACATATCTGAAAGTGTCAGTTTGGATGACCAATGGTAAGATGGTGGGAATATATTAAGATGAATCTCAGGGAAAGGTATCTGAAGATGTGCATGCCTGGGAGATGTCACAGGGGCAAGTATCACAAAGTTATCTCATTGTCCAATGCCAATATTGCAGGGGATTTAAAAGAGATCATTGGAGGGGGAAGAGTTGGAAATACTAAGTGTATCCCAGAGTTCATGGTATCTTATGCCTGCTGGACAACTTGCTATAGGGTTCAATGCACAGTGTATTTGGAGTGGGGGCTGGTGTACTGCTCCACACGCATGTTTCTTGAGAATGCTCATGTTCACAGTGTGTAGTTGCCATGTCCGGTGACTGTCTAAGGTCAGTCTTAAAAATCTAACATACTGTGAAAATGACACAGGACTGTTGTCAATTAAAGGTGGGCTGAGGAAATACTCCCTTCAACTGACAGAAGTCGTTACAAGACCTTCACAATTGATAATATGAAACTGTTCTCCTGATTCTACAATGATGATTAGTTGACAGATAACTGAAGTTGTCATACAACAGCTGATAGACAGAGAGGCTGGTAGTAGATAGTGAAGTCACTGACCTATGACAGGCACAGAATGGAGTGATAAACACCACTTGTGAGGCCACTTATGTCAATGGCCAAGACTAGCCCTGAGGAATAAATTTCTTTATGAGTGGGAGATAAAACTACCCAACTTGACTCAGAATCTTCTATCAGACATTTAAAAAATTGGTAAATGGCACTCTTTTGCCAATAATAAAATTTGGAGAATGCCATATTACCAAGTTGTCATAGGTCTTCTTGACATAAGAGTAAACAGCCACTAGATGCTGCTTGCTTTTGAAGGCCAGTCTGATCTGTTCCTCCAGGGATATGAGATGGCCCATTGAAGAGCAATTCTGCTGGATGCTGCATAGATGTTCAATAGCAGATCTTGACTTCCCGGTATCCAAACTAGCCTGGGGTTGACCACACCTTCTGGAGTTTACAGACAAGTGGTGAGACATATATGGCAGTAAATAGTAGGGAAAGAGTAGGCTTTACCTGTTTTTAAGATATGAACTACAACTGCCTCCCATTCAGACAGGAAGGAACATTTGATCAAAATTTGATTTTACATATTCAGAAGTAATGACAGGCAAGAAGGTGAGACTTCAGTTTTGGTCTCAGGCCCATGAGATGTACTGCAAGGGTTCACTATAAGATTCTGCAACCCTAGTGGAGAAACAAAGTTATCACCCCTCCTTATAGGCTTTAACCTTTAGTGCATGGCCTCTTAAATGCTAGGTTTCTGTGGAGGCCAGAGTACTATTCAATTTAAATTTCCAATGCGGGACAATGTTTTCCCCTTCAGATGAAAGGTTGTACACTTAATGGGACAATGTGGTCCTGTTCTTCCATTAGAGGTTAACCAGTAGGAAAGCTGGGGCATAGTATGCAGAACTTGTGACTGATTCAAAGAAGGGTGACAGTATGTCAGCCACCTCACTCTGTGTTGCAATTACAGAAATGGCTGGAAAAAAGGCACAGGTACATTCACCCAACATATACAAGAGTGGAAACGGTGGAGTTGGGCAATGATGACACAAAACTTACCACAAGTTACATTTACAATGACCACATTTTGTATACATGCTCATTTCTCTTGTGCCTTGCCTATCCAAGGTAGTGTAGGGTCAGTACAGTGACTAGGCTACAGGACAGACATCTGAGGAATTGTGATTCAATTTCTGGTAGGGACAAAAAATTTCTCTCTTCTCCAAAGCATCCAGGCCAGCTCTGGGGCCCACACAGCCTCCTGTTCAGTTGGGTACTGCAGGCTCTTTCCTTGGGGATGAAGCAACCAAGCATGAAGCTGACCACTCCCACTTAAGAATGAGGAGCTATACACCTCTACTCCCCCACATGCCTTTATGGCATGAACAGGAACATCTTCTAACTGTCCAGTCCCTCCTCCATTTAATTACACTAACAATTTTAGCTAAAGAGTACAGATTGAGAAGCTTCTCATTATGTATTTATCCTTATGTTAGCTCCTCTAGGTTTGAACAATCTCTTTAGCACTGATTTTAAACACACAACCTCTGATGTGGAGATCTAGTACAAAAAATCTTACCTTTTCAGCCACATAATATCATCCCACGTCAGAGACTGGTCAAACAGTGTCTTAACGTATTCACTAACACCAGAGCCAGATTCAGATTTTACACCAGTTGCTTTGATGCCTTCAAAATTTGCCAGACTGAAAAAAAAGTTCTGTTTCACTAAAAGCTGTGGTGCGGTGCTACCTGGTGGTGTAGGGTTGAGCTATTGATAAGCTAAATGGTGTAATTTCTTTGATACCTAAGCTGAAGCACTACAACTGATTCTTACCACATTATTCACAAGAGTTAGAATGCATTCTGTGTCTCAAAAAGCTATAGTATACCTCCCCTGGAGTTATATGTCACAGTAAAATCGTGTTTCAGTGAGGAAACTATCTGTAGAACAAAGAATTTTATAATAATAATTATTATTACCTGAGATGTGGTGGAAGTGTGAACTTATTCCTGATGTCTGCCAGGCGAATTCCAAACATTGGAGCATCAACAGTCAGAACCAAAGCTCTGAAGCCAGCTTGTTCTGCACGCTTTACGAGTTTACATGTCACATCCCTACACAAAGCAAAATTTGTGTGACCTTTATTTCATATCTATTTAACCTGTGGTGATATTTAATTTTGAAAACAAACTCATATTTTTTCCGCACATTTTGATGTTAGTTTACAATTTGTATGTTTGAAAAGCAAAAAATAGCTTCAGATGTCAAAAGTTGATACAAAAGTCTTATTTCACTTAATTAAAGGAGTAAAAACTGTTAACATAACTTTATTTGTAGTATTCATTGCAACATGTTTCGACCCTAAAGGTCATCATCAGACCAAATAGTTAGGTGTTTTAATAAGTATCTGGCCTGATGATGACCCTTTAGGGTCGAAACAGTTGCAATAAATACTACAAATAAAGTTGTGTTAACAGATTTTACTCCTTTAGTTATTCAGAAACACAATGGGATGTCTCACTTTAAAATCTTCTTTCACTGATATTATCGAACTACAAAGGTGCTAAGGAGCAAAATAAGCAAGAGTTTTGGAACATGTTAAATTGTTAATAGCCTGGTACACCAAACAAAACATAAACAGTTCACATGTTTCTCTTTAATATTATTCTCCAGTCTCCCTTTTGGTCTTCCACATGTGTACCTTCCAAAAAGATTCCTCCCCCACAATTTCTATGTGCATTTCTTCTTGTTTCTAGCTAAGCTCTTTATCCAATGACAATGGCAATCTCAACTTCAACATTCCCACAGTATTAGAATGTCATTTTTGTGCAACGTCCTTTGTTCACCACTTTATATTTCTTGATCTAAATACCCTTGTGCTTTGCTTTCAGATACCTGTTAATGTTTCTTCTGTAACACTGTTTCACAACCATATAAAAAACAGGTCAAATTAATTCGGAATATTATATTTAACAAAAGCCCATTAAATGTGGATTCTATGGCTATTCAGCACTACTTTTTCAACTACACAGATTACATAAGATTCATGTGACATGATTATCATGATTCCAGAATTTCACTGGGTGTAGAAGGAATTGGTTTTCTTATTTGAAGTTACTATCTCGGCATTTTCCTGAAGGAACTGATGAAAACCACAGAAATCTAAGTCATAATTCCTAGCGTATGAGGAGAAATATATTAATTGGCAGTATGATGACAAATGAGTACACACAGACACTTCACTGAATACAAAATGTACCTAAAACAAATGAAGATAAGTGGCAAATCCTGGTCTAGAAGTCAAGCCATCCAAAATACAACTGCATAACCTGGCAATACTAACAGAACCATAGCCTTTTCCCGTTTTCAGTATGCTAAACACATAAAAGCACAGTTCTGAGCCCATAGCCAAGCGCAATGAATTTACCTGTTTCCCTCTCCTGGTGCATTCAAAGCTAAGAAATGCTGTGGTGTTTAAGATACACAATGCATTTACCTCATTCCAAGTGAATGGTAAGAGTTTCATTGAATGCAGGAAACATTTTTGTCTTATATTCATCTGTTTTCAGCAGTCTGAGGGCACTTGCCACTGATCAACATATGAATGTTATACCTGTCATTGTATATGTACAGTTGAAACCACTTGATAGTGTCTGGTGCAGCTGCTGCTACTTCTTCTATGCTGCTCGTCGACAATGTGCTCAGGATGAAGACACTGCCTGCTGCACCAACAGCTATTCAAAAACACAAGAATAAATAAAAAAAAAAAAACCATGCACATCACCGTGATGGTAAGTTATCCAATTTTTACAACTTGCCAACATATTTTTACCACTGATAAACAAGCATTGCATAACAGAATTTTGACAGAATTAGTTATATTTGGTTTATTTTAATGGTGACTTTGCAATGCATGTGCAGCTAGGAAAAAAAATCTGTTAAACTATGACAACACTCACCCCTTGCATTACCACATTCTCCATCAGGATGTGCCATACGCTGCATGGCTGTTGGGGCTATTCCTATTGGCATCATCACTTCTGTCCCCAGCACTGTAGTTGACTGGTCTCGACAGGATACATCACGCATAAACCGCGGACGAATCCTCAACCTGTTGGCACAAATAACATTGCCCCAGGCTCTCCCTTATACCTTTATGTCATAAATTCAGTCTTTAACCACTCCTTGTCACCTAGTTGTGTGGCAATAATGTGACACAACATATGTGGCTTGCCTTCACTGCACCTCATTATAGGAGGGTCAAATTATTACAAATGTAGCATACAGTACTGCAGGAATATATGAAGACTGTACTGTAATACAAAAGTGTGTAACTTATGATCACAGTGCTCCTTACACATGCGAGATCTACACAGTTCAAATTATTAACTGCTAGTCAGTTTATACTACCACTGTCACATACCAGATCATAATCTTCAGTTATCTTGAGGTTTTAGTTTCCCCAAGCAAATATCAAGATGATTTTTTAATGCATTTCATCATGACAAATTTTGCTTAGAAACTCTGGCTATGCCTGCTATAAAACATGTTTATATTTTGATAACCTTAGTGGAAATATGCTCTTATGTCACTTGAAGTTCTTTGTCGCTTACCACAAACTGAAACTATAAACTAGCATCAAAATGGACAAGGGGTTTGATGAATGGAAGTTTTAACCATTTGGCATATGTGTTTTACATGTCAAGGAATTCTTTTGGTAATATATTTTTTATAATAAACATTTACGAAAATAATGTACAAGAAAACTTTTTAATGCTGTATATTTTACAAATGAACTGCATATAAGCAGTGTCATTAATCATTCTTGTAAAAACATCTCAGATTCTAAGACCACAGATATCACACACATCTGCTGTTAACTGCAGGTAAAACTGACACAGCAGAAAAACTGGAAGCCTGTTACAGTTACCTTCCACAAGATGGCTGGGGAAATTAACAAACTTATATTCTTTACTGGCATTAGAGTGGTTACAATAGTGGTTTATGACATATATGGGTCCTGTGGTTTATCA
The DNA here is from genome assembly GCA_021186555.1 of Reticulitermes speratus. Taxonomy (NCBI): domain Eukaryota; kingdom Metazoa; phylum Arthropoda; class Insecta; order Blattodea; family Rhinotermitidae; genus Reticulitermes; species Reticulitermes speratus. Next base: position 17,833,070 of record JAJKFL010000001.1, read on the forward strand.
TAAGGCATCATCTCAGAATTTTCTGGGAGAAGCTTAAGAAAATTACAAAAATTATCTTTCAAGACAACAATCAAAGCAAGCACATCTTGAATATGAAGTACAAAATGCTTACTTCACAATATATGCAATTTCAACTGGACCAGCCTTTTCAGTAACTGGTTCTGAAGCACAATATCAGAAATGTGGTGTAATGGTTTATTGGTGTGTATTATGCACAACAGAATCAGGCTTGCCTTCGAAATGCATCCCTGTTGAGGCCCAGTGTGAATTCCTCACCAGCCCCACTGCAATAGTAATCCAGTGCATTCTTGGGCAGAATGCTTACGGCATGGCGTTCAAAATCTCCAACACACACAAGATTCTTATTTCCTGACATGTTGCCCCACTTTTCAGCTACACAGAATTAAATCAAAGACCATATATGTTTCTTGTGACCATCACTGTCTCCCCACACGAGTTTTATCAAAAAACAGATCAAAGAAGCAAACAAGATATGTGCATGCATACATACACAACACGCAAGGAATGACCTTTGGTCTGAGTTTATCATTCTGCTTGGCAAGTCAAGGTTACCTCAAGCCTGTTAATCACACACAATGGCAATACAAGTCCTCTGAAAACCACAATCAAATTCATTACGAAAAATAAAGGTAATACAACAGATGACATCTGTTCAGAATGCACTTCCTTTTTCGATGCCGACTTTTTGTTTACAAATCTCGTTATGCAAATACAAAAGTGAAAATAAAGTCCTTGTGAAAAGTGATTGTACTGCTTTACATTACACGTAACTTTACATTATATAACACAGTCACCCTTTTCCAGACATCTTCCAGTGATTCCATAATGTCATCATGTAAAAATTCTTTAGTTGGTCATATGATCAATTTTACACCTACATACTACACCTCATCATCATGAAAGCAGGTTCCAGTGAGTATGATGTCAATGGCTTGAAGTCACTAGAAGCAAGGTCTGATGAGTCAGGTGACTAGTTTACCATGGGCCCCTGCATCCCCCTAAGTATGGAACTGAGCATCAGATTATAAATTTACGATCAGTAACAGAAAGAGAAATGCATATACAAGTACACAGCAACATACAATTATACTTTACAGTACACAGTAATATAGAGATGACTGGGAAAACCAAATACACAGAATACGCTTCACCACAAACCCAATGAATATCCCTAATTATAGAACATGGGAAGAAACACTGGTCATACCTGCAAGAGAATGGGAGCAAGAGTGTACACAGTAAACTGAAGAAATATACATAATTCATGACAATGGAACATGTTAGGGTCATCAGTGAAGGACATAAATAACACTCACATTTCTAACTTACAAGTAAAAACAAGAAACCATGTCTAAACATTGGATTCTGTACTTCTGAAATTAGATCCAGTCTTTATTAATCACACAAAGTCCAAGTTTGCTGACAAAATACAGGTTATGCAATAATTGTAAATCATCACACACTTTAAACTTTCATTAAGTTCAGTATCCTGGGTTCATGTGTTTGTTAGTTTTAAGTCTACAGAAACAAGTGTTAAGTCTTCATGTAGGGTCCTGACTGCTGTCAAATTTCAACTAAAGTTGGAACTGGTACTCAGATTTTAGTTAACCTGTACATCATCAACTGCAGTTATCAAGTTGTTTCATGCAGACAAATGGGTAATTGTAACAGGTGCTAGGCTGGAAGGTGACTAAGGCTACCAGTGGTCTAACCCCATTTCCAGTCTGTGTCACTTAGTCACGTGGGTCTCATTCCAAGCCAAAGATGTGGCACAAATGTCAGACTTGCTTCACATGCAGACGCCGGTGATTGCAGCCTATCTGCACAGTGGGGTAGCATCCTTACTGCATTGGGCAGTGGGACAAGTATAAAGCACGCATCACAGTGATTTTCTCACACTGAACTTGAAATTATTAACTGTTCATGGAATATATAAAAACAAAATTACCATATTTACCCAAACATTTTCCTAAACCATCACTTGAATATGGTGGGGGGCACCTTATAATCCCAGAGTTAGCACTTTCATGCTTGAGGTTGACCACAAGCAACATGCCGTGTGCGTTTAACACAAAGTCACCAGTAACATGCAAAGTATTGGTGGCCATTTAAATCCTCAGGCACTTCATTCTCATGTGAAAGGGTAAAACATGCATATAAATTTTCCTGAAAACTGAAGACTGGGTAGGAGGGTGACCTTATATTTAGGTAAATATGGTGCAAACCAGCAACTTGGTTCAAGTGGTAATGCTGCTGACATGTATTTGGTAAGTACCTAGACTGAATCTAACCAGGATACCAAGTACTCCCCACATACTTTTTTGTGGTTTTCCTCAGTCTGTCCATACAAATTACTTGACAGAACCTTAAAATAGGCCATGGTTGCATCATCCTGAATCCCTTCAATTACACAAATGTGAGTATACAAAAACTGCTTGTTTATACCAACTAATGGTAATAATCAACCATAAACAAAGGGACACTGTGGGTTCACACTAGAACAGTGAAAACATACCACAAGAAGTGACAGTATCTTTGAAAAGCCTGATGACATATTTTCCAAATATTATAGCCCATTACTGCAGTGACAAGGTCATATTGCTATTCAAACATACTGTAATTTTCAGGTAACAAATATTACAAACATACAACTTAGAACAAAGAACTATAAACTTCATGACTCTGGCAGTTACATGTAACACATGAGTTTATTTATGCAAACACAAAAGTGCAGCTCCTGTCATAAGACAAAAGGAACACAGATTTATTAATGGCTATGCATCATCCACCATCATAAAGTACGTGTCAAGTAGGTAAATGCTCTGAAACCAGCCATAGTATGAGGTGCACATATTTGGACAAGAAAGCCGTTTCTCCAGCTCATGGACTACTCTTTTCTAGAGTTTTACCTGCTTCTGCTCCTGTGGTTCAAACTTATCACACCTAAATTGCTGACCTGCGTTGGTCAGTGACATATCAGAAGTTGGAAAATTGCCTTGGCCTCAGGCCATCCCACCCTTTCCACCAATCAATCAACCTGACAAACACTGGCCCTTCAAAGGAATACAAGTTCAGTGTTGTGTGTCACATGACAAACAAACAAACCAGAACAAAATTCGGATGTTTCAAATGAGATGTGTTGTTGTGTTTATCCCTGACACAGTGCATCAAACAGCATTTCCTAAGGTTATCCAACAGTGAAGTATAAAAAATGGAACACACAAACACAAGTACCAACACTGCCATTACTGTACATTAATTTCACAATACAAAGACCTTCATGACATAACCAGGCTAAAGGGGGTTGTGGATTTTAGGACAGGGCTGATAAAACAAGCAGAGGCATTTCTGAAGCCTTCACAGATATTTATGATTTTGTAGTTTTGTATGACAACAAAGAAGGAACAACTATTTGGAGAGAATTACAAACATTTCATGACTTCGCAACCTTCGTAACATCTGTAAGCAAACACAGCCCTTTGCAGTGGAGAACGATTAAGTTATGAACAACTGCTGTCAATCTGAGACACCTGTGGAAAATTTGAGATATTGAAGACAAACAAGAGTTGTTCCTGCCTAGTTTTTCACATCACAACACAACAGGACACTGCAGACCCATCTGGCCAATAACGAACACATTTTACTGGAAATGGAATCCTTTTTAAGCTGATAAAGGGCTCCTACTTCAGTACTACTGGTTTCAATAGCTGCACTTAATATGAATGTGATTCTCAGACTACAGACCATTTTCTGCTTACTTCCTTCTTCTAGATTTCAAGTGATTAAGACAGTAATTCACTAGTGTCAGAGAGAGAAAGAAAAAGAAAAGAGAGAGAATAAGATACAGCCTTGAACTTCAGTGCCCCCTTCAGATATATGTAAAACCGTTTATACCAGTAGGACCTCTTCCTTCATCTCTAACACAGGACATGAAACTGTTGCACCTCTTGTGAATGTCATGTTTGTGAACATTAATTTCTAACAACTACCATATGTACCTATGACTCCCCTTCCCAATCTTCAATTTTCAGGAAAATACCTGCACAGTATATGTTTAATTGTGTGCATGATTACAAACAACCCCCCCCCCCCTCCATTTATCAGACATGAATTGGGTGGGGGAACTATTATATTTGGGTAAACATGTAATATCTGAGATTTGTAATTAGACTGACTTTACAAAAAAGAACATGGGTATAATTGCATACCACTGGTGTGACCCCTACCTACATGCAAGCAGCAAAACTTCATGCAATACAATCAAAAGCAGTATATAAATCAGGTTTCCCTTCATCCACATAGCAGTAATGCATGAATGCATCCCAGCACTGAAAGTAACATTCAAAATATGATTTTAAAACACTAAATTTGTGGAACATGTTAAGAATATGCAGGTCTTTTATAACAATTCAAATGTGCACCTATTCCCTTAACAGAAGACATCCTTGAAAGGAGCAGACATCATAACAAATGAAAAGAAATAAATTTCACTGGAACTAATCTGACTGCTAATGTTGTGTGACTTGCTTGATATTAATCTTAGACACTGCAGAGTGGGTAACAAAACTGAATTCCTAAATAGCGGCCAAAAATTCCCTCAATTTAAATGTCCTTAAAAACAGTTAACATGTATGTATAATACAAAGGTTGTTCAATAAATGACATTGAAAATCTCCACACAGCTGCACTTGCCAGAGCAACTGAGACACATGTCCCACCGACACTGTCTACTCAACTCCTGTGGAGAATAAATAAAGGCAATGTTTACACTCCATCTTTCACCTCATCATTACACCAGAATTGTTCTCGTGTGAAGTACTTTTCCAGTGTCCAGAAGGAGTGGAAGCTATGTACAGGGCTATATGGTGAACATGGAAGACATTTCCTATGAAAATGCTAGGCTGCAGAGCATATATTGTGGTAGAGAACAAATTGCTCCACAAACAGGCAGGCGCGACTCACATGAATGGGTTCCTTTAGGTGCCACTGTGATGTGCTGCAGTCATCCACATTCACTGCTCCCTGTAAACTGAAATGCAGGAGAATGCACTGCACATCCCAAAATGCCACCAACACCTTGCCCACAGACTCTTTCCCATCCAATACACATTCTGGACCTTGCACCGCACAACGTCCACCTCTTTGAAGGACACGCATTTCTGACATGATAAAATGCAAGCAGAAGTGCACTCAAACAGGTATGTACATCTCAATAACAGTGGCACTTATGTGGGGAAATGAAGGTTTATCCCTTATTTCGTGTTTCTTTTTGGAAACTGTCCTGGTATTACACATTAATGTAACCCTTCTGAATATTACTTACTAAACAAACCTCATACTTTCTAACAGGAGCTTTTCCTCAACCCAATTTTACTCTACAATTCAGAAATTACAAATGAAAAAAAGAACTACATCATCTGTTTTCTTTTGGAAGAATCATATGTTAAGTGTCTTCACATAAATGGCACCCTTTATTAACACTACTGAAATAAATAGTGAAAATAAAATTTAAAACTCAGAGCAGTAATGTTATCACATGTTGTACAGTAGCAACTCAGTTCTTATATTTACAAACATCATTTCAAATACAGTCTTTTTTATTCTTTGTTTTATAAGCTACAAAACAATTTATCTTGATTTTCATTCATTTACTATACATGTGATACACATGGAGAAATCTAACAGGGAAGTCCAGAAGCTGTATTTGCATTAAGCCGAGACTTGAAATAAATTAATGTATTTTGCATGACACACCCATATAATCTTGTTTATGATACATACTGTTGCTAATGAACAGCCACTGGAGTTTCCTCCTCATTGGCATAGTTTTAATTTACCATATACTTAATAATGATAATGATAATAATAATAGTAATAATAATAATAATAATAACAATAATAATAATACGGACTGTGATGTATTCCAAATAATTTCCATCAGCAGTTACGTTAGCAGAAAAAACCACAAAAAGCACACACGTGAGGAAACTTTTTTTTTTTATTTTTCAAAACCTGCAATACGTACAAAAACAGAGCTCAAAACGTTTTTAGAGGTTTTTCAATAAAAACTTGTGATGCCTTCATATAAACTGCTTCTATACATTTCCATTCGTTTACCCAAGCTTATTACTTTAACATAAATTATACGGTAATTACATTTTTAATAGTTCATTTGTGAGACTCCAGAAATCCTTACAAAGGACAAGAACATGCAATGGTGCTTTGTTCCCCAAAAGAACATATCACACAACATACCTTCCCTTCCAAGTAACAAAACCCACAATTCAGATTTTAAACATACAAAAAGTTTGCTAATCAGAAAAAAAGAATTACACATTTCTAGAATTATTACAAATTCTGTTCTGGAGACAAATGTGACATCAACAACTGTAACTTAAAGACAAACATGACCGCGCAAATACAGGAAGGGAAAACTGCTCTCTTCTGCTGCGAGATGTCTGCCAAGTGCAGACAGCACACAAAACACAACAAACTACTGCTGAGCAAATGAATGTGGTGTGCTGAACAAAGAGAGTGAAATACATGTGCACACAAACCCAGGAATTTAGTCACCTGTAATTTATTACTGTTTTTAATTGCAATCTACTGATAGCCATCACATAGTATTTTTTAAGCTCCTGTTGTATGAAAATGCTTGGAAACATTGCCAAATAACCATTAGCAGATATAGCCATGACTTGAATGATTATTTTAGGACATGCAAGTTTCATGGTATGATGGCTTAAACTGACTAGCTTTGAATATTCTGAAAAACTATAGTTCTTTTGTTTCATAAATACATCTGATGAGGCCCATACATAAATCAGAAAAACTGTGCAGACCAAACCTTCAGTACACAAACAGAAGGCAAGTGGCCAGAAAAGATGTGAGGGCAGAAATACCCTGACCTGATGTGTAATATTAAAAATAATTTAAGAACCAATATTAATCCTGCCTAATCAGATGCTCTTAGGAGCTCTCCAAATAATGATGGTATTCATGATTTTACATACTTAAAATTGGCATGTCTGGCAAAGAAAGTATCAAGAACAGGCAGAGGCAGGGAGGCAGAAATGGGTGCAATGTCATTGACAGCACTGCAATACTTTCCTGTGCAATGCAAAACTCTTCACAGCATGACAAGGTAAGTAATTTATTTATAAAGGACTAAACAGTTAATTACAAAATAGTAAATTACCACCTCAAAGTGTACCTCTTGTTATCTTCTCATTCTTTTAAAAAGACCTGTGTCTGACCTGCTAAAACTGTCCAATTTCCTAATGGCTTCTAGTGCTGGCACTTAACTCTCAATATTACAGTTTGCATTTGATTAACTTGCTAGCACTGTATAAACAGGCAAACACTTGTTCAAGTTTATGTACAAGTTGATTTGTTCCGGGTATTATTGAATTAAAAAACTGTTTTCAGTGTACATATACAACTGTAATAAATGCGCACACAAAAGTTGTGCAGAGGAGAATAATAGTTTACATCACATTTTTATACATCAGAAACTAGTCAATACACTTGTTAAAATAAGTATGGTAGTGACAATTAGTGTGTTGCCACCTGACAGCATCCAGTTCAACATACTCTATACAAAGCCACCTACTTTTCACAATAGCCTAGATGTGCCATCTAAGTCCTCTGTCACTGGGACAGATCAAAATGTAACTGTGCAGTTATATGTAGAAAACACTTGACAACACCATCAGCAGAAACCCAATGCACAAGTACTAGCTTGTAACACTATCGAATGCCAACACACAGGTAAATCAATGGCAAGCTCTGTGATATTATTCCTATTTCAACACGCAAACTAACCGGAATGCAACAAAATTATCTTTAAGTTGTAATTTATTTATAATTATACATTTTATTCATTTAAATAAATGTCCCGCATTGACATGTAAGGGGGGATTGTAAGTGGTTGGGAAGATTGATGCTCAAACATACAAATTTACTGTACAAACAGAGCCCATAGTGAACAGCCTTTTTCAAAAGGTTGATCCACTGACCATAACATCTCCCCATTTTGACTTGCATAATATTCATGTATTTTTAAAATAATGTAATAATAATAATAATAATAATAATAATAAAAGCATGAATATCATTCATGATACAAAAAATTGTAGCACTAACAACAAAAGCTCTCGAGGTCAGATTCAAAACTTTTCAGTTCACGGTTACAATATATTACGTTTCTAACTAAAGTCTACTTCGGTTTCACGGTTTAAGTGTCAAGTCTTCCAACTTCTGTAATAGTAAATGTCCTATTTCCACCCACTGTGAACCACTTCTTCACACCATACTTGGCATTTACAAGGAACTCACTTGAGGCCTGTCAGGAAAGCCAAACTACATTAGCATTTTTAACTAATTTGTACAAACTGTTATGGATTGTATGTTACACTTTTTATACTGCAGTCACTAGAAGGCCCTCAGGGTCCAGCACTTAAAAAAGTTCATGCTTGATGCTCAAACTTGACTCATGGCTCAGCATTCCATTTCACTCATTTCCCAGAATGTAGGGAAAATGTACCTCTAAAACATGCGCGCTATTCAACTACTATGGGAACCACCATCATATGGTGTCACGCTGTTTTCCTAGGAAGTATGTTTCAAGAACTACTGTACCAAGATAACAATTTCCAATTACGAACAAGATTATACTGAAAACTGGTTACACTATTTCATCTTCAAAAAAGAAAAGTGCACAACATAAACACCAATTCCAATTTAATTATTATACTGTTTCCAATATCTTTATTTACTAGAAATGTTCAGTTTTTCAGAGATTTAAAGCCACTTAAAATTAAAAGCGTACGGGTAACTTGGTTCGAAACAAAATCACACTCTCTCTACAGCCACACTACTAAGGTGCTGCAACACGCCTTCCACTACAATGTTCACTTCAACATCAAAAAATTATGGGAATAAAAAATTAAATTTGATATAAAAATTAGTAATAAGCAATATACTAGATCAAGTGCTCGAGTTACCTGGTGTGTATTAAGCTTTCCAACTACTGCTCATATCCTCAATCAACCACTTCAACTCCACTTGCTATTACTCAGTGCAGAAGAAAATCTTTACGTGTCACACTGGATATGCAACCTGTAGCCAGTCTGTTTATACAGATGCCTAAGTATCCACAAAAATGCACCAAACATACAGCCGAACCCTTGTCTCCTGTTCTCATCCATCACCAGCACACACACACCCAGGAACTTACTCCTTCATCCACTTTCTCTACAAATGGTAATAATTATGATGGAGGTTATGTTACGCACACACACACATATATATATACCTCGTTGTGTATCTTTGAAAGGTAATCCTCCACTGATCAATAGGTAACTACATGTCATGCTGGTTCATGTACCATTTCACCAAAATTCAACATCTCAAGGTCACCTTCAAAATTAGCACATTCAAGGGACAACTTGTAATCCAATGTCCAACAATTCTCTCTTTGACTAGGGTTATTCCATAACTCTGAGATGGTATGTCATGCTGAATTTAGAGCTGAATCTCACCTTCACCTTCTCACTGGTTCTTCAACAGATAGCTGGCATGCTGGTTCAACTGTTTTGGATGTACAACATTTATGACTGTATGAACTTCTCTGGCTACGGATCATAATTACAAGGGGAGTATATTACTTTATTCCAATGCAAAACTGTAGTACTTAAATAATGCCATGCTGACTGAAAGGAATAAATTAAACATAGTCATCACCATTGTCTAGGAGACCTGACTTGATGATTCCACATGGAATATATTGACCTTACACGTTGCAGTGTATTAAGACCACAGTTGATAAGGGGGGTAATCTTGACACATTATGTGAATCATGCACCTTCCTTTCTTCCACATATAGCAACAAATTTGTTTGGTTAAGCGTGTCATTTTAATATCACAGTACTGAGAGTGTGAGAATCTTATCCTGCAACCATTACACTCAAATACACAAAGCACTGTGTTGCTATGGAAGTTTCCCCATCACAGCTTTCTTACAGTTGTGTTGGTAGCAGTGCCATATCCTTCCTTCTCCTAGCCTGTTCACACTTACAGCGTAATATTGCTTCCTCATTATAGATGCTGTGTGTGTTGTAACTATGCTGAGTCTGCTGTTGAGTGGGGGGGATGATCGATTTCCTCACACTGTTGCTGCTCTGATGACTGCTGAACCAAAGTGGTACTGCTGCTACCGGACAGGGTACGTTCATTGCCACTGTCTTGCATGGCAGCAGGGGTCATACTTATATCAATTAGATAATTGTGCTTAATATCAGTGGCAGACCCTTTTCTTTGAGCATTCCTTTCAGCGACTATGTTTGCAAGTTCGGAGTAAAGGTCATCCGTTTCTTGCTTATTAGCAGACTTCATTCCTTTCTCTTCTGTATCCTCACTTGTCCCTGACTGAGGATGATTACTGTTGCCTCCACTAGGCCTTGGTGATAACTGCTGCTCTTTCACTCCAATTATGTAACTGAAAACAATGAATTTAACTATAATACACACATACAACAATCACTGTACTTCTCTCCTGCCTCAGAATTTTCATCATAAGACCAGAATAAATAAACATAATTTCACACTGACCAAGTATATATTCCAGCATTTCGTTCTTAACACCTTCAATTTATTGTTCCCTTGAAGTGTGAGCACACACTTCAACCACATTCTCAAACTATTTTGTAAAACTTATCCCACAACTTCACATGTAGTGTTCAAGAGCTTTAATGCTCAACTTCAAATTCTCAAAATATTAATTTCAATAAACATTATAAGATTCTGGAATGGAGGGCAAAGGTGGAACACAATGTTTTTGTTAAGTTTATTTCTTAATATAATGTATTATAACCATTACAGCACAGCCAAGTAGTGTTAAGTATTGAGTTCCTACAAACCTCAGGGTGTTTCAACATGAATGAGCCATCTTCATATGACAAATTTTCCAAACACAAATACAGTCATAATTCATATACTGTGTGATACATATTACATACATACATACAGTATGTGAAATGTGAGTGCATTCACATTTGGAAAATGTGCCTCTTGATGATGCGCCACTACGACACAGTAACGCTAAGGTTTGTATGAACTCAGAATTTTTGTTATTTGCCGTGCTGTGATGGTTATGATATACAGTAAAATTCCATTAATCTGATGTATTATAATTTGAAAATCCTGATAATCCAGCACTTGAGAAGAGTAGTCCCAAGACAGAAGTTTTTCTATTTTACCAGAAAAAAAAACATCATCAATGAAACAGGCTGATCTCAGGGACATGTTTAAAAAGGCCTTCGAAAGTGTCAATATATCTACCATTGTGGTATCTCCTGATGCCTTGTCTCCTACTCCATCAACTTCTTCAGCTATGAAGACTCAAGAAAACACAAAAGAGGACCCTGATGATCCTGAACCAGCAGATGAAAGATATATCCAAATGAAATACTTCTCTGATCAGTTGTGCAGCTCAAGTACAGGAACAGTAACAAAAAAAAATTACCTGTACGAACTTGGGTCAGTATAGGTACTGTCTGGTCTCAATATCCGATAATCTGGCACCTGTCCAGCCCCGTACAAGTAAGGTTAATAGAAGTTTGCTATACTATATTATTATGTACAAAACTAACACAGTGGTATGGAAGTTGACATAAAAGTTATGTGATTCCCATTTTGTGTTTATGGCATTACCAGATACACGAAAAACTGTACCATATCACAAATGTTATATAACACAGCCATGAACATGGCACTGTCAGCCTTCCTAATGGCCCTTATATCCTCACCCAACAAATAACAATCAGCAAAAACAAGGAACAACCCAGACACTGAAAATGTGAGGGATCTGATGTTCCTAGGATACAGTCAGTGTGACTGCTTCAAATGGCACTGGTGTGCTACCCGGAATGAAAAGTCTGTCACTTCTTTGAGTGGTGGCCAAATATTCCTTTCTTAACAAAAAGAAGTAAGCTAATTAAGTCATCATACAGCCTCTGTATGTGTTTCTCTCTTTTCACCTTTTTTTTCATTAAATTTTCATGAAATCTGGTAAGGGCATTATGCCACTAGAAGGTACCTTTATTTTGTAATAACAACATGGTATTAATTGTAAGGCAACTTATCCCCATTGTGCTTTCAGTATAATCAGAAGTACAATACACTCAGTTTAAACACAACAATGTATGTAGTTACAATGTTTTTGTAGTCAGCCTGACAATGGCTACATATTAGCTGAAACATGTAGCTGATTTTGTATGATAAATAAATTGTTGTGTTTAGACTGAATATACTGTACTTCTGCTTAACATGGCATTCATAAACATACAAGCTGGGTTGATACTAGTGCCCTTCATATTAAATTTACTAAAACCAGTAACAGAACATGATGTGTGTGACACAAGCAGTACTTAATGTAAGGTCCTGAAGTGATACATCATAAAAGACTTAAAAAAATGAAAACTTCATTTAGGTAATTTTATGGTTAAGCATGAAACAATATGGTGGCAGGGAAAATTTTCATTGAGCTTACATCCAGCATCACAATAACCCTCCACACCTCCTACAATTTATCATCAATCATAGTTTAATGTCTTCTTTCACTAGCTACAAATGACCTACTTGACTGTGTCAACCAATCACGGTAAGTCCAAGTGTGCTTATATGTATATAACAATGCAGAAAAGTTGCCCTTTTGAGAATCACGATTTTGGATATGGCAAAATTCACTAATCTCATGCCATTATCATTACTAATTTCATGTGAACTATCACCCCTGTGGCTGATTTAAAACTGTTCTGATTTAACATTTGGTGCATATTTACTAATTTTACTGCCTAGCCATGCTTTTTAAAACAGTTTCTTATACAAATGTTACATATTACCCCTATACCATATTTTTGTAAATAATGTTTTCTTGTACTTTCTACTAATAATTTCTTAATAATTTTTATGAGGTACTGTGTAAAGGAAGAGTTCTTTTGTAACTGCAGTCGTAAGTTTTTATTGACTGGTTCTTAAAAGAGAAGGCCTAATGATACCTTGTAATAAGCCGAAACTTGTTTGCCTAGTTGACTTATGTATGACTGTTTACTTGGAAATATACACATTTGATTAACAGCACAGTGGGGATGAATCACCTTAAAAAATGAACAGGAAAACTAGAAAGGTACCAACAATGAATAAAATGCATCACCCAAAAGCTGATACAGATAGGCTATATGAAAAAGCAAAGATGGAAGAAGAGGCTTGTTACAAATTGAAGCCACATACAAAACATAGATAATCAATATTGTAGAATATCTGAAAATAAAATATAAAGAAGACCAGTTTGTAAATATTGTTAAAAGCCACAAAAGGAATCAATCAAATATGAATTCAACAACTAAAACAACAGCAAAGGCTGTAGAAGCATTAAACCAATCAAATTAAAACAGTGACACAAAAAAGGAAGGCATAGAACAGACAAAAGCAAGATTAGGAGAGTCCTTAAAGAAAAAATGGGAAAGCAAAGTAATTCATGGACAGTATATCAGAAATACAGATGGACAGCTTATTAGTGAAGAAGACATGTTCCTATGGCTGTCACGGGGAGACCTGAAAGCAGAACTGAAAGTGAAATAATAGCAGCACAAGATCAGGCATTACAAATAAATTATTATGCAATAAAAAATATTACCAACAGACACAGATAGCAAATGCAGACTATGTCAACAATTTGGATAATAGACCACATTATATCTGCATGCCCAATATTGGCAAAATAACAATAGATAGACACATTCTACTGTGTGTTCAACTACACTTTAACATATGCAAGGAAATGGGGGTAAAATTAGACAATGAACACTGGTATAAGCATGTACCAAAATCAGTAGAAACATGTCATGAAGGTAAGGTAATCAAAATATGGAATCAACAAGTGCAAACCAACCAAACCATCCCCAACAGTAAACTGGACATCATAATCCATGATAATGAAAAAGGAACGTGTATGTCAATAGCTGTTGCAATTTCATTAGACAAAAATGTGATCAAGAAAGAAGCCAAGAAGGTTCTGAAGTATAGAGACCTTACAACAGAAATACAGTGCATGCAGAATGTAAAATCAGAAGTGATACCAATAATAATATGGGAAAATGGAACATCTCAAAATCATTCAGAAAATACCCGGGCAACATACCGGGAAAGCAAAAAATCAAGGCACTACAGAAACAGCCATACTGGGCACTGCACACATACTTCGTAAAGTACTAATGTGAAAGTAAAAATCGCCATAAATTGTAACTACGGAATAGCTGCAACACTATTTATCCTAGAAACATTGTTTGTTTCAGGTATATAGTTGTAAATACCCTGCATAAAAGTGATAAATGATGATATTATGATGATACTTCAGCCTAGTCACATGCAGGCTTAACAGCGTGGAACCAATTAAAAAACCAGCACAAACACATAAATACATAGGCATGACAGGATTACACAAACAAAACAAAAACAAATTTAACTGTGAGTACTGACCCAGCACCCTACTAAGATATTTTCACATTCAAATACAATTCTAATACAGAAAGAAGATTCCATATTTTATGAACAATCAGAGTAAGTTAATACAGATTTGTTTTAAAACAGTAACAGGTTTTCTATGACCCAGAAGGTATGACTATGATAGCCTATAACTAACACACTACTTTTCAAACCACAAACCACTAAGAAGTTCTACTTCCCTTTTCCACAGTAAAATAGTCTCCTCTTTCATGCGTATTGTCACAGGCCTTTTGTATTTTTACTAACCCCTGTATTTCATCACAGGTTAATATCCCCAAGCACTGTCCTACAGATCACTGCCAGACACCAATTACAGTGCAACCCCTATCCATTGTTTCTGTATGTGTATTTTCCTGCCAAGTATCGTTCATTTCTTCTGGTCCTGGAAAGTCACCCATATAAAGAACATATATTTCAACTGGATGTATCATTCTCAAAGTGTTTTTTTCCCTTGTTAGTCATTTAAAACTCTTGGTCCTGACCCAAAGGATTCCCAAAATGATTGTTCCTGAGAAAAGGGAAGCAAACACAATAATATCTTTGGAACATACAGTAGCAAAAAGTAGTAGCCATGTTCTGTCTGAGTGTGAATAATGGTTGAGCTGCTGGGGGGGGGCATTAATGGACAGGTTTAATTGTAGGGTGGCAAACCTGTGAATTATATTCTACCATTGTAGCACAGTGTCGTTATGCATCATTCCATTTGCTTCCCTGTGTGTTTGACAGAAGTTGTGTGACTTTGTGTTATTATTCTTGTAATGTGATATTTGTGCAGATCATGGCTGGAAAATCACTGAAATGTCATAAAAATGTGAAATACTAAACAAATATAAAAGTATCGATGACCACAACCATTTCACGAAGTTTTTAAGGGTAGTGAATGCCCTAATGGGTGTGCAAAGTAGAAACATTTTATTGTTTGTGGACAAATGTGCCACTCATCCCTAAGATAAGTTATTTCTACAGAATGTAATATTTATGAATTATCCACTAAACACACAAGCATGATGCCTTCTACAAGGAGTGGATATGGCTAGACACTGAGAAGGATGATAATTTCAGTTCTTAGGCATCTGTAGACAATGAGCGTGCCACATGGGGCAATTCCTGCATTGAAGACCTGTGTGATGATTGTGAGGGTTGCAGCAGCAGTGGGGAGGAGGAAGAAAGGGACAAACACAATTTTGTTCCTGCAACGAGTTTTGCCGAAGCCCACATTGCTAACAAAACTTAAATCATTCTTTTATGTGCAGGTTGGTGCACGTGACAAATAGAACTTTTTGGACTTGGAACTGGCGCTGTTTCATCTGAAATGTAAGGTTTCCACCTAAACAGTTCTCTTTCACACATTTGCAGAAAAAGTTATCTGCACACAGGTATTAATGTAAATATTGATTTATTCATTACTGTTGTGGGTCTAAGCGCAGAATGTAAACATTTTATTTTTGTTTCCTCATGTTTCTGACAAGTTAATTCTTCTCCTGCAACTATTATTTTCATGCATTTATCATTAGCTCTCTATGGTTCCTTCAGAAACAATGAATTGAGGTTTCACTACATTGATGTATTTATTTTCACAAAGATTAAAGGCGCTCGAAATGTAGTCCTTAACATACCCTGATTAAATCAAAGCAAAGGTTCCCAAAACAAAGCGTATGTGGTATTCACATACATACAGTATATTATTTCTGAACCACACAGCACTGATTACAAAGCATTCAAGGGGAAATCACTAAACTGTAGTCCTGAAACAAATTCTTTTAATGGCTGGAACATAATTACGTTCAACATCATCACTGATGCATACCTTGGACTCTCACACATCTGATTCCTAGCTCTGCGTCGTTGACTAACTTTGGAGGATTCAGCATAGGCTGGGTAAGCTGTAAATGTTGGTGCCATTTGTTGCTGTGGTGGCTGCTGCTCCTCAGGTTGTGGGCTCTCACCTTCTTCCGACATCTCTTCTACTTCTGGCTCCTACGCAAAATGTGTTATACAAAAATATCAAGCATGCAGAAGGCATATACATATTACTGAAAACAAACAGTATCATGTGGACAACTGTACTGAATAAGAATAGTAGGACCACTTCCTGTGGATCAAAAATACTGGGACAACCTGTCCTAAGAACACAAATATGGGTCACCTGAGCTTGAAGGCCTCACATCATTTCACAGGAACAAGCAACATGGATTACTATGGATAGTTTTGACTGATGCTTATATTGGGTGCTTGTTTAAACTGATGACAGTTTGTTGGTAGCCAATATAAATGTCATATAGCATGTTTTTCAAACTGTAGGTCATGACCCACTCTAAATGGGGTTGCAAGTATTCAAGAATTATTTAAAATATAATTTATTCACACACAGTTTTATTAAGTCAATAAGATTTAATATAGGTGGTTTTGGAAAACTCAGCTGCAGCTGATTAAACATTTCACAACTTTCTTGTCACTCCACAGTAACATTTTATAGCTTACAGGAGGTGTGGAGACTGTAATCACATACCTGATAAACATTATCATGCCTAAGTTTGTAACTTGCAGAATGAAGTTAACAGAGATGGAATGATGTATCATGCAATGACAAAAACTGCAACAATTTAAGTTTTATTACCAACAAATTACACAACAAATTTCACTTATCCACATACATAGGAGACTACTACACCATATTTCAGCTATTTCTTATAGCCATCTTCTGGGAGCACTGATATACAAGGGATATAGAGTAAAACCTCGATGCATCGTTTCTCAGGGGGATGGAAAACAAAAACGATACATACGGGAAAACAACAGTACCGGAAAACCATTAAAATTTATAGATAAGAATAATTTAATGATTATTATTACTCCTTGCTGAAAAAATCTTTGATTGACATTTGTTTTGTGCAAACTTTACGCCTCAATTCAAAGTACGATTTTTCAAGGCCTAGAAAACTTTCACGATTACTGTCACTCGTGCTGTGTGCATAAAAGAAAGATTTTACTTTCGTCAGCGCTTCTCGGCAAAGTTCGGCACAATTTCAGGTTCGCCATCTTCTTTTTCTCCTCCTTCTTCCCCTCCACACTCCCGGACGTCACGAAGCTCTCGCATAGCTCCTGTACTGTTTCTACACCACTGGTTGCCATGTAACTGTCCACAGAGACGTAATCCTCGAATATATCTTTGTTCATGCCACTGAACTTTTCCCAGTCTTGGCGGAAATCGTCGTCATCGTTGGTCAATACGATGTCACTATCGCCTGAAGATTGTCCCTGCACGTAACCAGCTTTCCGAAAACAATTTTTGATTGTCTGCTGGGTTACTTGTTGCAAGGCTGCTACAGTGTAGTGCAAAGCTTCCAACATGTTTATCTTCTTTTTCTTATCTTTGCCTGCATCCATTAAGCAAACAGCTGTTTGCACGAGGTGTTTTTCTATAAAGCTGCTTATAACACTTTATTACCCCTAAACCAAGGGGCTGGAGCACACTTGTACAATTTGCTGGGTACCGTATGACTTTTACATTTCTTAGAAATGATGTATACTTTGGATGTGCGGCACAATTGTCCACAAAGAGGAGAATGTTCCTGTTTTGCGCACCCATACTTGCGTCTAATGAACACAGAAATGAAGAAAAAAATGTCCGTGGTCATCCAATGCATGGTATTTGGAGGGTAATTTTTTTATATTCTTGAAACACTGCGGTTTCGGAGATTTTCTGATAACAATTGGCACTTTTTTGTCACTTCCATCACTGTTAACACAAAGCAAAACAGTAACTTTTCCCCGAGTCTTTCGAAGATCTTGTATAAGAATATACATGCATCTCAATCTCGCGGAAAACCAAAATGATAGAAATTAAGGCAATTTTCTCATTCTGGTATTTGGTTCAACACGCAGCAGGCAATCCAGGCAGCACTAAGAAAGCAATACATGCACGTGCAGCGCACTAAATCATTGTTTCAAATTAAAAAAAAAAAAAAAACTATCCATGTGGTAAAATGTTGCATCAGGACCGTGATTTTTCAATGATCAATGCGATAAAACGACAGTTCGAGGACCAATGGAGGCGGGAAAAAATAGTGTTATTTATATGGGGCTAGTTCCGGGACCAAATAAGGCAGACAACATAAGCGTGAAAACGAAGGTACAGTGAAACCTCTATCCATCGTTTTTCAGGGGACAAGAAAATAAGAACGATACATACGGGAAACGTTAGTACCGGGAAACCATTAAAAATTATAGATAAGAACAATTTAATGATAATTATTACTTCTTGCTGAGAAGATCTTTCATTGACGTTTGTTTTGAGCAAACTTTACTCCTCCTCAATTCAAAGTACGATTTTTCAAGGCCTAGAACACTTTCACGATCACTGTCACTCGTGCTGTGCGCATAAAAGAAAGATCTTACTTTCATCAGCGCTTCATGTGTCTCAGCAAAGCTCGGCACAACTTCGGGTTCGCCAGCTTCTTCTTCTCCTTCTTCCCGCTCCACACTCCCGGACGCCACGAGGCTCACGCACAGCTCCTGCACTGTTTCTACACCACTGGTTGCCACGTGACTGTCCACAGAGACGTAGTCCTCGAATTTATCTTTGTTCATGCCACTGAACTTTTCCCAGTCTTGGCGGAAATCGTCGTCATCGTTGGTCAATACAACGTCACTATCGCCTGAAGATTGTCCCTGCACGTAACCAGCTTTCCGAAAACAATTTTCGATTGTCTGCTGGGTTACTTCTTGCAAGGCTGCCACAGTGTAGTGCAAAGCTTCCAACACGTTTATCTTCTTTTTCGTATCTTTGCCTGCATCCATTAAGCAAACAGCTGTTTGCACGAGGCGTTTTCTATAAAGCTGCTTATAACACTTTATTACCCCTAAATCAAGGGGCTGGAGCACACTTGTACAATTTGCCGGGTACCGTATGACTTTTACATTTCTTAGAAACGATGTATCCTTTGGATGTGCGGCACAATTGTCCACAAAGAGGAGAATGTTCCTGTTTTGTGCACCCATACTTGCGTCTAATGAATGCAGAAATGAAGAAAAAATGTCTGTGGTCATCCACGCTTTATTGTTCGCGTGGTACTTGGTGGGTAATTTTTTTACATTCTTGAAACATCGCGGTTTCGGAGATTTTCCAATAACAATCGGCACTTGTTAGTCAGTTCCATCACTGTTAACACAAAGTAAAACAGTAAGTCTGTCTTTACAGTTTTTCCCTCCATGACAAGACTCTCCTTTGAGAGCCAAGGTTCTATCAGGAAGCACGTTGTAGAAGAGCCCCGTCTCATCCGCGTTGTAAATATCACGTTGTTCGTAGCCCTCCAACAAAGATGGCAGTCTTTCCAGCCACGCTTCCGTGCTTTCGCTGTCCACTGCCGCACTTTCTCCGACTAACTTCTTGTATACTAGGCCATGCCGGTCCTTAAACCTCGCTATCCAGCCATTGGATGCAGTGAAATTTTCTATATTCAGCTGCGCTGCAATCATCTTCGCCTTTCCACGAAGAATGGTTCCATCAATTGGGATATTCGACGCCCTTGCCTGCTGGTACCACGAGAAGAGTACTCTTTCCAACTCGGCGAATGTCGACTCCCTACCTATTTTCCTCTTCTTACTGGCGTTACCACATTTTTCTGTCTGCTCTCGGATTTCGTCCTTCTTTGCGAATATGGAGTTTAGTGTGCTTGGAGCCAACCCAAGGCGTTTGGCAATGTCAACAAGTTTCTCTTCAGGATTCTTCTCCACCTCTTCTACTATTTTCAATCGCTCGTGCAGAGTTCTCATTTGCTTTTTAGGTTGGGACATGGTCCACGGATTTCAAAATAAATAGCAGGAATAAAATATAATGAAGTAATAAAAACAGGAATGAATTAATAACAGAAATAAAATATCATAGGAAAAGGATAATAAAGGATGGAAATGATTAAACCAGGGTAACGTATGAAACTATGAAGCACACCAGAACGCACAGAACCACCTGCAATGAAGTAAAGCTCCACAACAGTTGCCAAGTCTTCATCTAGTCCAAAGAAAAGGATGGAGAGCAAAGAGTACAGAATGCACTCCATACTTTTTGATGGAGCCAATCCAGGTGGCACTAAGAAAGCAATGCACGCACAGCGCACTAAACCATCGCTTCAAATTAAAAAAAAAAAACTATCAGTGCGGGAAAATGTTGCGTCAGGACCGTGATTTTTCAACTATTGGTGCGGGAAAACGACAGTTCGAGGAACAATGGAGGCGGGAAAAAATAGTGTTATTTATATGGGGCTAATTTCGGGACCAAATAAGGCAGACGATACATGCGGGGCAACGACGGTAACGGGAACGATGGATAGAGGTTCCACTGTAATGGGAACGATGCAATGAGGTTCCACTGTATAAGGAGTTAAAATTTAACTTCATCTGTAGCAAATGGTAAAATATATTGTAAATATATTACTACAATATCCATGTGTGGTGTTGACAAAATATACAGATTACAATTATACAGGACTCAAATTAAAATAAAGTGCATCCAAACATCTGAAACTGATAAATTCACTTTGAGTTTGTTGAGTGCTAAGTCCTGCATGGACACCGTACTCAGTACAGAGTGTCCGTTCATAGTGTACACAGCTTGATGATATACAGGACTTACCACTCAACAAGCTTGAAGTGAATTTATCAGTTTCAGGTGTTTGGTTGAACTTGATTTTAATCTGAGTCCTGTTTAATTTTAATCTGTATATAATGTCAACAACACACATGGATATTGTAATAATATATTTACAATGTATTTTAACATTTACTTTCATTTATTAAATTTTAACTTCATATGTATCCCCTGTATATCAGTGCTCCCTGAAGATGGCTATAAGAAATAGCCGAAACATGTTGGAGTAGTCTCCTGTGTATGTGGATAAGTGAAATTTGTTGTGAAATTTGCTGGTAATAAAATATATTTATGTATATCTACTGCATGGAAGACATATATCAAAATTTTCTTCTTCCTTGCTCTTTTTTCCAAAGCTGCTCTACCATCTGGTAAGCAACTCTGCAGTAGTTTAGGGAAACCACTTAAGTTTATGGTGGGCCGCGATAGCTCAGTCGGTATAGTGACTCGCTACGAGCTGGACGGTCCGGGGATCGAATCCTGGTGGGGCGAGATTTTTCGCAACCGTTCAGACCAGCCCTGGCGCCAGCCCAGCCTCCTATACAATGGGTACCGGGTCTATTTCCCTGGGGTAAAGCGGCCGGGGCGTGGAGTTGTCCACCCACCCCCATCTAGTGCCAGGATTAAAGAAAGAGTAGAGCTATACCTCTACTCCCCCTCTGGGCCTTTGTGGCCTGTTCCCGAGAACTTTACTTTACTTAAGTTTATGACACCGTGACATAAAATAACTTAAAAATTAATGGGGTCAAGGAGCAGATTCCCATTTCACAACTACAGGCACATGATACCATCATCTGAACACCTAATCTCTGCAGCAGCTTCCTAGTCCCAAGCTGCACGACTGTAATATTACAAAAGACAAGGGTTAAAAATCCTTTGATCATTTAATATAAACCTGAACTTGTTTATTGCTCATTACCTCACATACAAGTGACATGACAATGTACATCAATACCCCCTTTAAAACCTAAAAGGTGATCTGACATAGTTCGGCTTGGACTGTACAAAAAAATGCAACAAAAACATAAACTTCACCATATCAATGAAACAAGAACCAAAATCACAGTGTAATCAGAACAGACAACACATTACTGAACACTGTGTCCACTGGGAGACCTGAAAATTTTGGAATATGTATATGCAACAGATCGATGCTCTTGCCAGAGTACAAAAATACAGACTTCCTACATTAAAATACAAAAGTTTAAATTGTACACATATACTATTACAGTACCACCTACATCACTACTGACAAAGGAAGTATGTTAAATTTTATGGGTCAAAAATAAGTTGAGTCACAATCGAATGAATATATCTTTGTAACATACCTCCTCTGGGCAGAGTTCACATGCTCTCTCCAGTGTCTTTCGAGCACTATTCGAACGTTCTAGGAAGTAGCCATTTGTAGATTCATTTGACTGTGCAGGAGGTGACCAGTTATTGTAACTGTACTGTGCACTGGGTGCATATGGGCGCTGAAAAACACAAATGTCTTTGTAATGTTTTCGCTGAATGATATAAGTAATAGCCATAATTTCATAATCAAGTTATCTGTGTAGTTTAACATCAGTTCTGCAATTACTTCAATGGTAAAATAAATGCAGAGATAAAAAACTCTACTGGATGGTAAGAAGAAAATCTGCCTGAGAAGGCAAATTTGTCTTTAGTTTATAATATGCTGTGTATTTATTATCAGCATCACTAAATCACAATGTCTGATACATATTATGAGAAGTATGACTCAAAATAGAATCACACCCATCAAGCCTTCCAATTTTGACTAATATCATACCATACAACAAAAGAATCAAATACAATTCAAGTCACCAAAACTACCAGTTCTCTTAGAAGGTTTTTCATGGCTAAAATAATCTGATCTTTACTTCAACTACTTTTTCATTCACATTATCTACTTCCTATTCCATTTTCTAGTTTTATTATTATCCTCCAAAATACAAGCGATGATTGTTAAAAAACACAGCTTCAGACATACTTCCACATCCACAAGCTAACTGCAAATAATGTCTGCACAAACCTGTTTCATAATGTATGGACAGCACCGGCCCCATGTTTTCTGCTGCCCCAGGTTAACAAACTAACAAATTTTTGGCCACTCAACCCCCCCCCCCCCCCCCCACTGTCTCACTTTTTACTCACACTTCCCTACACTTTGCACCACTTTTTCTGGGGGAAAATTAAAAAATTAGAACAACAAAATGCAGAACATTTGTTGTTACTGAAATAAAATGTAAGTGGATTTTTAATAATAATAATAATAATAATAATAATAATAATAATAAATAATAATAATAAAGAGCTAAAATGCCATCCCTGGAAATGTGCTGCTCCAGGCAGGAGCTTGCTTTGCTGGTGGGTAGAGCCATATGTGTGTGTGGATTTACCCTTTTACAACACCCTCTGTTGTCCAAATTGCTGATCATGTATGGGCCCTTTACGAATGCAATGATAATGATATGTATGTCATGATTGGAACTAAGTGTGTATTTATAAACTTTATACTATTCATACCGTGCATGGTAATTCGAACACACACTACTTTAACCAATAAATGCACTCTTATTATACCTTGTTATGTTATAGAGTACAGTCACAGTAAACTAGTGGAATATAAAACTTGTCCCTGAACAAAACACGGGAGAATGTAACCCACTTTTCCAACTTATTTATGATCTCCAACTATGTCACACCCACATGTGGCTTCAGCCTGCATACAACCCACCCTACTAATCTAGCTTCAGTACTGTCTTAGCCTTCCACATGTAAACAGGCAATTTCCGATACACAGGTATGTACAATATAGCCACTGCAACCTCCATTCTACGATACGAAGTTTTTTTATACATTCATACAACTTAGAACGTTTATGTATGTTCATATCCATTTTTAACTTAATATTTTTAACATTAATTTCCAGTGGACCCAGGAACCAACAGAGATAGCATACAATTTTAACCTTTATACATCTTATGCTTTTAATATGTAACTTTACTGTTAATTTTGTAATTGTGTAATTTATAATCTAAAAGTCCCTGATGATGATCCCAACAAGGGATCGAAACATGTCGGGCTAGTTCACTGTGACCATATTGTATAACATAACATAAGGTATAATAGGAGTGCATTTATTGGTTAAAGTGGTGTGTGTGTGTGTATTTGTACTTCGCTTTCTTGTGTGCCACTGTAGACACAACAACCCTGTGAAGATATATACTGACCTAGTGAGAAACAAATGTATATGTTAGGTTGCAAATGCTGTTACAATTGACTAAGTGGTGGACCCAGGGAAGTTTAGTGGGGTTGAGGGCTGCATGATGCACTTCACTCCCCCAGACCCCATTCAGAGTGCATCAGGACCATTCCATGGTACGCACAGGAACTGTCTTATGGCACAAACATCAATTTAAGCTTTCACCAAGTTTTATGTTACTTTTGTTTCATAAATACAAGTCTGGATACACCACCTAACTTTCGCAATTCTGCTAACTGCGTCATGAGAAAGCATTTGTTCATATCCTTCTGATATTAGACTCCAGAGCAGGTGGTGATAAACACTTAACATGAACCTACACAAGTCAGCAGAGCCGGCAGAAAAACTGCATCATCATGTGTCTGTGTTACCAAATCTATTTCATGGTCCCAAGGGGTCAGAATAGTAAGAAGAATACATGCTGACAAAAAAAACTTAATTTCAACTCTGGTGGCCAGCTACAGGGGCATATACATATCATATGGCTGTCCATGAACATGTCATAATTGGCACACTCTTGGTGATGGGTTAAACTTTACCTTACTGCCATCCCACATATAGGATGCAAGTAGGACTGCACCTTAAGTCAGTTTATATATTCAGGCAACAAGGATATGCGCATTTTTCACAACATGCAGCATAATCTGTTTTACTTCCCACAAAATGCAGTGTACTTCACAATTTTATCTTTTTTTTGTTCAAATAATAATCATGTTTTACATAAAGGACGCACTAAAATTTAAATGCCCACCCCTACTGGTAAAAGATTAACCTGACATTCAACATTTTCAGCACCATACTATCAGGTGAATAATTCACTCAGCACCAAAGGGTTAATCTCATATCTTATGGTAAGTGTGTGATCCAGAGTCAGGCAGTCAAGAAATTTCTTCAGTGGACCTGTAGGTGTTTTAAGTCTCAAGACGAATTGAAAAAGCATTCTGAAGCTTTAAATGTCACCCACTAAACAAATGAGCTTACCCTCTCAAGTTCATCCTGAAGCCATTCAACAGCAAGTGTCCACTTCCTCTTGACCTCTCCATTTGTATGCAGCAGCTGGTGAGCTGGCCGACAGTTTGAGAACAGAGTCACCATACACTTGATACACTGGTATGCCCTCTTCTGGTAGTGGTTCTTACTGCGCTGAATTGTGTCAAACAGACCTTCTCGTTCTTCTGGCACACCTTGAACATGGGAGCAAGTTATGTTCATGCAAGGCAAGTAACATGATAAGCACAATAAATGTGGTGGGCAAATAAATGTACAAGAGCAGAAATACTAGCATCTGGAAGACCATGAAAGAAATGCGACAACATTATTACAACCCAGCTTAGGGAAACAGGAGCCAGGATAGTTTATTCAGCATAGTGACTAGGCTATTGGCTAGTGACACCGATTACTAGAGGTAGATAGAATCTGACATACTTTGTGTATTAAGTGTATGAAATTAACAGTAACACATTTTTTCTTAGCAGACGTTTTATTTTTGGGGGGTCATCTTGGATTTGGATAAATACATTTTCTCCTGGCAGACATGCTTCATTTGGAGGGTTGCCTTAGATTAGAGTAGTCTTGCATTCAGGTAAATAAGGTAACTGGATTAAAGTGGATCAGGGTTTTGTCTAACTGGGAGTTCTACTAGTTGTTAGACAGTTAAACTTCAGTCTAAATTTAGATATGCCATGTCGACCATAAAAAGCAGTGTGCTACATGTTCTTCACTGTTACATCACGCCTATAATCAGAGCTACTGTGCTATATGCTTGCTCCTCACTGTTAAAGAGACTGCATACCAACTCCTGAGCAGGACAATGGTTTCCTTATTCATTCACAAATCATGCATCCTCACAGGAGACATTCATATGTTACAGATTACAATAGCATGTTAGCTTCTGTTCATGGACATTCAAAAGGGAATTGTTACTTGCAATTTCTACTGCAGAATGGAAATAGTTACAAGCTGGTGATCCCAGCATATGACAACCAGACCAGGAAACCTATCATGTTTGGCATAAGTTGTACTTAGTATGAAATGTAATATATATACATATATATATAAATGGGACACAGAAAGATCAGGAATAAAAAAAGGCAGTACACTGAAAGCAGCGCATTCTGATGACTCACAGAAATTTAGGAAATGTGACAGGGTACACAGTACAGTCAGGGTTAGATGTGCATTTCTCCAATTACAGAAAATACCTTTCAATGCATTGTGAATACGATGAGACTGCCAAGAATCCTCAATCAGTAACATGCTGAGAAGGAGATCCATGTGGTGTCTCAACTCATGGCAGTACGCATACGCAATTTGCCAGAGTAATTCACTGAGCACTGTACGTGAGAAATGAGGGTTCTCCCAGCAGCAGAACTGCAGCAGCTTTACAGTTTCTTCTGACAGATTCGCATCCTCAATCAACTTCTTGATGTAGCTGTTACAACACATAAGAATAATGGTACAAGTTCATTATCACTAAATTAAATCCAAAATCTCACTGATGCAGCACCAATACACTCCATCACTATTCACAACATACTGGTTTCCTGCATATGGGTACAGCACAAGATAAGGACAACTACTGTCAGCCATTGGGAATGGTAGCACTGTGCACTTGGCTGGCCATTGGTGGACTGGGAAGGAGTTTGTTGGCATCAACTAGCAGTTAGGTGTGAGGTCTGGAAGGTGAAGCCACATGGCAAGAGATCAGGTGATGTGATGGATGGATGGGTATGTGGAGACAGGAAATGAGCACGACTTTTACTTATCGACACTGTCAAATGCTGTCATTACACAGCATCAATGGGAATGCAAGAAGAGCATGGAGCATGATGGAATGATTCTGATCCCCTCTTCCCCCAAAAAGTAGCATTAAAAATAAAATAAAATCAAGCAAATAAATAAAATAAAATGGCCGAGGCTTCACTGGTACCATCAGATATCCACCAAGGCAACCCCAAGTTGCAGAGATATATCTCAAAAGACAGCAGCCTTCACAATCACTGCTATAAAAACCTGAAAGCACACATTGGAGATCTGACTGCAATTATATGGAAGAAGAAACATGACCATTGATGGAACAAAGGAGCTTGTGTGCCAAGCCAGTAAATGACTTCACATACATTTAAGTCACACCTCCTTATCAAAGGAAGTGTTACAAAATTAGGTGGGGTTAAAGCAAAAATATCACAAAAAATGTATGTTGTGAAAATTCAGACCAGAAAAAAACAAAAACACTTCAACTGCTTTTGAAAAGAAATGTGCATAGAAAGCAAACAGGACCCCTTTGTATTCAAAACCAAAGTTTCATTTTAAGTTTTGTGTATAGGTTAGTGATGTTATACAGTACAATTTACTCTGTGAGGTTTTTTTTTTCAGTTAGTTAGAAGCTGGATATTTCACTGACTTCAATCTAATTGCTCCAGGCATATCAATGTTGTTATGGAAGAATGCAAACATTTTTTAAAAGTCTGAAAATAAACTCTGTCTATAATGACTTCACACACTGCATTTTAATCTGGGGCATAAGACTTGACTGCCAAATGGCCTCCATCCATAATCTGGTAGTAATGCATGCACATCCTTTCACAAATTTTACAACCATAAAAGCTGGTGCACGTGTGCATCCATACTTTGCACTCAGAGGGGACATGGACCTCATGGATAATAAAGGTATACAGTGTGTAGCATGGCTGACATTTTTTACCTTTATTCTCACCTAATATTCTGCTCAAAATTGCAGGTTCCCAACAGAATACAAGATGGAAGTACAATACATAACCTTGGACACTACATGAAATGAGCACATATTTTTTAAACCATCAAAGCTGAAATTTTGTTTTAATTATGCAAGCTGTAAAGATAATAGTATCAGTCTGTGAGAACAGTACTTACCTGGTTCGACCAAACAGAATTTCTGCAGCCTGTGGTTGAACTGGCATGATATAATCAGGGACAGCTGGGTCTCCATATGGGTTTGGCAGAGGAAGCATGCCCTAAAAAACAAAACATACTTTTAATTCAACTATAATACAAGATTACTTTACTTCAGGAACCTCAAAATGTAATGGCTAGATACATAATATTTGTCAGTACAGAATTTATGCTGGACTCCAATGTGTCTGTACAGAACATGCATAGAATTCCTCCAAATCTACCACTGGGTAAAACAGCATTAATGGTCTAGATGTCTCCTTCAAAATGTGTGGAATTGATTACCCAGTGACGTGGAGTCATACCACACAAGAACAGTCCTCAAAGACACATACTTCATCCAAGCTTCCAGGCGTAACAGAGATGATGGAAATCAGTGTATAAATTCAGTGACCTAATATTCTGAAGGTGAACACACATACTAACATCAGTAACAATAGTCTTGCTACAGAACCAGCCCATTTATTTGTCAGGCTATGGGCAAGGATACATAGATTACCCCACCTGTTGTGACTGAGATGACTGCGTCTTCAAGCTGACATCACAGCACCGTATCAGCTGTGAAACTACCTGATGAAGTTTGGTCAACTCTGGATACTGATACTTGATGGGGGGCCCTGGACCTTCATCCAAAGCTACCAGCATAAATGTTGCAGGTACATTCAGCTGTAAAAATAGAATAAATCCACTTTAAAATTTCAAATGGGTACTAATTTTGGAATCTGAGGCAGTGATTCAATCCACTGGTCATCTTTGTACCTATTAGAATATTTGAAGAAAAAATTAACGAACAAAAATTTGTTTCCCTCACTGCATTCTGGCAGAATTATTCCCTTACAAATTTATAAAATAATGCATTCATTTTCCCCTGCTATCTCCTGACTGACAGAAAAACAAAGACAGCAACGCACACACGTGCGCACACAAACAGTTCTGTGAGAAGTTGGTGAAACTTTAGGAAAGAGATCAAGAGGTCTTGTAGTGCAAAAAATGTCGCATGAGTACGATAAGATGTCAATTTGACACCACTATCAAGTTAAGCACTACTGTACTGCAGCAATGCATACATAATCAATTTTAAATTAATGTTCTTAAAAGCAATGAAAATTCTGTTACTAAAAATGTGACAGTAATGTTTGTACATTGTCATGCTGACAGTTTTAATTTCTCTGTCTTACTGGATGAGAGTGGGAAAGAGATTTAGACAACATCATAATAACAGGATAAGGGATTAAGTCACACTCACTCATTCACTCACTCACTGAAACAAATGCACACATGTGCATACACATCTGGTGTTTTAACAGGTTATCTATCCACTGATAATACAGATAATTAAACCAACCATGCTGGCAATGCCTTGCACTATAATTCTGGCACTGTCATATGGTAACAGAAATATTTCTGAAGCTCACCTTTAACAGCTGTGTTCGTTCAGGCACACCAAGCGAGGCATACATGTGGAACAATGAGAAGTAATGGGGTAGATGGCGGCCATGGTCAGACACTTCTTTGTGCAGAAGTAGCAGAACAGCATGCAACAGGTGGTCACTCAATGTTGCATGAGGATCCAGAAGGACTGCTACAATGGGAAAACAATACTCAGTCTTAACACATTCAGTATATATTAAAAATTTTAAAATGCAGGGGGCCCTGTTACCCCCAGACACTGACATTCATTTCCCCACACATATGGAGCCAAATTTTTACAGAGAATAAATATGTAAAAACTCCCCATGCTTCCGAGGATCACATACAAAGACCATATATTTTCCAACAAAGAATTGTTTCTACCAATTTCCCTGTATATACAAGGTCAAATTATTCAGGAAGTAGGCATAAAAATTCCACAGGGATTGTGTTGTGAACTGAAGTGGCTGAGACAGAAAAGTTATGGTAAGACTACTGGAATCCTGGAATCTGTCTAGAAAAACTGAAGAAAACCACACAAGACATCAGGCAAGAAAGTTCACTGGCCAAGATTAGCAAAAGGTAATTGAACACAATAACGAAGCAATTAATTACCATCAAACACAACTAGGGTATATTACGCACTTTATTTTGGCAACATGTTTCAATCCAATATGGCTATCTTCAGGCCAATAATATAAAATTCATTAACAAGTACGGTACACAATTGTATTAATATCTTTTAATACAATTACATACAGCATTTTTATGAATTTTATATTACTGGCCTGAAGATGACCATAGTGGGTCGAAACAAGTCACCAGAATAAAAATATATAATATACACCTGTTGTGTTTGATGGTAATAAATTCCTTCATTGTTGCAATCAACACAACCAGATGACAAACATAAAAAACACAAAACAAAACAAAGAAAGAAACAAAGAAATGAACTTCAACACAAGTCAGGCCTCAAACACCACAGATTCAGACATTAATCTGCCACTAAGTCAACAGTCCAATGCTTAACATATTAGGCCAAAACAATGAAAAGGTTAGCTGAAAACGTACTGGGGGCATCAAGCATTGGTGTTATGCATGGACCATCCTGCAGTGAGAAGTGTGCTAAGAACACAATGATCTTCATGAATGCTGACCTAACTTCTGTGCTCGGACAGCCCAACAGATACTCGCAGAACCTGCACAGAAACAATTGCAACATGTAAATTTCACATCAACCACACTTCCAACATTCACATTTCCCTCACCCTTAAAACTGTACAGCCCCATCATTAGACAGTACTAGCCATAAGCCTATAGAACACACTACAGTCAGACAGGCTTGGTGTACAACCAAAGGGGCATATGTGGCTAAACTGGGCATTCTAGTACTTGTAGTCACATTTTCCTGCTGCTATGATAATAATTTGTCAAATTCTACTATCAAATGTTCAGGTTACAAATAAGACAGACACTGCTGTGGAAGTGTATTTATTAGATACAAGCCCACAATAAAATAAGGATGTAGATAAATGGTTTAAACTTAAACAGACTGACAACACACAATCAATTTTCCACATTAGCACAAATGCTAATGGTGAAATTGTATAAAACAGTGGAAGAATCTTTCTAAAGAGATGGCTAACAGTTGCAATCAGATGGCTGATAACAAAAGATTCATCATGAATGACAACACAGGGGATGATATTTGTTATGATGGTCGTACATGTGGCCTCTGGATTAATATGGTTGGCCGGCAAAACATGGGAACCAGCAGGAGAAACAACCCTCACATGGCCACTGTGGCTGGAATTCTCAGGTTTGTGGTGGATCTTCCTTTCAAAAGCATGCTACTGTGGGCATGTTTTACAGCAATAACTTTTTATTACATTTTGGCTTGTTCAGACATTGTTCGTGACAGATAAAAGTACCCTAAGCATGAAGGAAAATTTCATTGTTAGCATGTGGGATCACATGGAAGAATAATGTGGCCAATGTATAATGAAACAAGAGTGAACTTTGGCTTGCACTTTAATAAAGCAGCACAAACTGAGGCCAATTTACATAAACCAGATGACTAAACATTCCTAACTGGTTCTGTGTTAAAGTGCCCCTGGATGGTCAATAATACTGTGCAGTATTAATTATTGCACATTATTACTGACCATCTAGTTGTGATATTGAAGGGTTGCACAATATATTGAATAGTCTGTGGACACTATTGTGCAATAGTCATTTCGTTACCATCTGTCTGGCAAGCAGTAAACATGTCTCCAGCACAATAATTCCAATTGACTGACATGTAACCCTTATGAATTTCAGGTCTTAAAAAAAGTATTTACAGTAACCAAATAGCACAGCATAATGGATAAACGCTGACTGAGTGACTGCTTCTCACATGTTAGCATTTCTTTAGCAATTGTCTTGAGTATCCCATCAACTGATGGACCGGTGAATCACACCCAAAAAAAAAAAAAAGTTTGGCCCATTCAACATTACCTCTGTCATGAGATTCTCGTGTGTGTATTGTGGCCTTTGTTTGTACCACTCTTTGATCCAGTGATGATTCTTTTCCTTTTTTTAAAAACAGGGCTTGAGCAATGGCCACACAAGCAGCATCAGTATCACTGAACTTTTACTCTTCGTAACCCACGGGGACAATCAAATACTGCAAAATATTGAGTCTATGGAGAAACATATTGCACAATATTAATTCAAAGGAATAATAATAAGCAATAATATGGGCCGTATTAGATGTCAAACCAAGTGGAATATGACAGAAATGTGCACATGTCAGTGCTCATTTAAAGGAATCACTTTTCTGATCTCCCAGAAAATCCACATTCCAAGAAATTCCATTCATTCATTCTGTAGTCTGTCTTACGACAGGTTAGTAGCCTCTTCCAAAGTGACTTCTCCATTGAGTGTGATCTTTCAATTTCCAGTATCTTCTCTTTTCCTTAAGGTCATCCAGTAGCTGCTTACGCCTTCTCCCTCATCTTCCCGTCATTTCTATCCTTCCTTCTAACCTTCCTTCAATCACGTGTTTCTGAAGGCAGTTTCTACGCAAGATGTGACCAATCCAGTTAGCCTTTCTTCTTTTTCTTGTATGTAGGATATTCCTCTCCTCTTTGACTCTGTGTAATACTTCTTCATTTCTCACACAATCGGTCCAACTGATCTTCTCCATTCTTCTCCAGCACCACATTTCAAAACTTTCCAAAGAAACTCCATGTGACATATAATGAGGTAAGTATACCATACGTAACAGCCCACATTTATCAACAAATTAAGTGATTATGATATACATGTGTGGGAACAGGCATGTGCAGCTTTACTGCATACTTCTGCAACCTTGGTGTCCTGTCACATTATGTTCACTGATGAATACAAAGTAAACATTGGCACAAAGTCTCATGATGCTTATATTGGGGCTAAAATCTACTTTCTTTGAAGTAGTTTGAGATTCTTGGAATCTGGAATTTGGGACACTAAAAAAACTGATTCCTCCAAATAAGTACTAACACCTGCACATTTCTGTCATCTTGCAATATGTTTCACATCTAACACAGAAACTGTAGGGAATATTTCTTCCTCCAACTTACACAAATTAGCCTCAGCCAGAGCTAATTAATTAAACGCAGACCAAAGTACACTCTTACATTGTCATAATTTCGGCCATGTTGCCCATGAACCCCACACTCTCACAACATGGCACTCCTCGATGATGAATGGACTTGTATTGTCATTAACAAACTTGATGGTGGACTTCCACTGTCATGACAAAATCACAATATGATAAAATGTAATAAGAAGTCATATTTGTTGTAAAACACGTGCAATAGCACACTCATGAAAGGAAAATCCCCAAAAAAACTGGGAATTCCAGCCATGGTGTGCCACGTGATGCCCCTCTCTCCTCTTGCTTCCAGATGTCACACCAGCCCCACAAGGCACCAGAGGTCACGCGTATCATCATCATAATTAATACCATCTTGTTTGTCCATTCATGGCGGATCTTTTGTTATAAACCAACTCATCTCGACTTATGGCCATCCCTTTAGTTTCTTTACCTGTGTGGATGCTGAAACAGAACACTATGAGCAAACCACGCCCTGACTGCACGGGAACTGCGTAAATGATGGCACAGAACATCATACCACTCTGTTGCTGTACCACGAAGAGTCTTCTTTGTATGGAATCCTGTATGGAACAGAAACCTTGATGCTAGCTGAACACTCAACATTGCCAGCTCTTCAAATTCCGGTGTCTGTAAATAAATATTATTACATGAAGGATCAAATATCATATTTCCAAAATTCAAATAAGAATTAGATTGACACAGAACCCTTAATTTATGAATAAGTAAAGCGAGAGAAAATGTGTGGAATCTAATTACAGTCTACATACACAGCTCATTTTATAAACTTCTGCACCCACAAAGGACTTGTTCTGAATTTTCTTAAGATGGTGAATAATAGCATAGCACTTCAAGAAATCATGATTACTCCCTCTCATTCTTTTTGATTCACCACAAATAACGTCTGTGTCACCACTCTCCGTGCCACATAACATAACAGTTGATGCAGTAGGACTAAATTACCAAACAAGGCGCTTCTTTGCGCAAATAACAAAAGTTCTATTTTGCAATACTGCCCCCAGAATTTTGTATGCCATAAATTTACCCTTCTAAATTTGTATTACCTTAGTAAGATAACACTACAAAGTGGCATTTGCTCAGTTGTCTTACATAATATGACATCTGATATAGTAACAATTACTTCAAATAACAGACTATCACCTTTTCAGCCTACTTTCCTTTATGACATTAGGCCGAATAAATTGTCATGCTGTCTATCCACCCTCACATGAAAGAGGTTACAGATTTTCTCAAGATTTAAACACTATCCAAGGTCACGCCACCATACGTTTTAACTTTATACTATGAGTAATAACAACATGGCCAACACACAAACTTGTATGGGTGACACTACTGACATTTAGTATTGGATAACAGTTGTATTAAAAAAATTAAATGCAGTCAGCTGGACTATGCACGAATACCACTGCGAGAATACACTGCACAGACAGTACAGGTTATTCTTAATTTTAATTTTTCTGCAGTGCAGTGTTCAAACCAACTCTCTGTTCTGCCCCAAAGAATTCCACCATCTCAACAAAATTAAATTCAATGGCCCTGATTTTTTAGCCTTTGTTCTATACTGTAGACTCTCGTATGAACAGACCTCTTATGTACGGATTTCAGAAATAATGGACAGAATCTGTTGGTTTCTTTTTACCTCTTTTTTTAATATGTAAAAGCACCAGCACAGGCTTATCTCCTTAATTATCATTTGTTTACATTCACTACAAGGTTAATTATATTTGTGTATTATGTGTATGCATTAGTGTTATTTACACAGTACTGCTTTGGCAACTTTCTAAACTATATAATACACACACACACACACACACATACATACACACACACAATTTTGACATTCAGCATCATCAGACCACCCACCCCACTAGTCCATTCATAAGAGGGTCTACAGTATTATTTTATGTAGCACTCATAACTTCACATAATACAACATGTTATACCTTGGTGAGATGCAGGAATTTAAGACGAATACTGTTGAATCAAATACAAAGATAGCTGTTTTATATAGGGTTTCTCTAGTATAACAAAATGGTACACAGGGTACAAACATTCAAATTAATTGTTTTGGCTGAATGTTCACAGACTCAACAATTTAACTTACCAACTTCTCATTGCTGTGCTGTCGATTTACTGGAGGACTATTGCAGGACACCAGTTTTCGGATGAACTGAAAATATTCTGCTGAAAACTGATTTTTGTTGTGCATGAACTTTATGTTCTGTTTCCGAACACTTCGTTCAATTGCAGGTGGCATTTTCATGATACCCAGTTTTGTATCAGCTACAGAAAAGATAAAATAACAGTGTACAAAATTAATCAGCTACAGTGCATGCTCACAAATCATACTCAAGCCTTAACAGAACACATTAAGTTTTCATGGCTCTGGGCGTGTTCAGTTTGTGGTCTCATGAGTCATGACACTATGTTAACTTTTAGGTGCATAACTGATATTTCAAAAGAAGCAAGATGCCTCAATGGCAATGTAAGGGTCACGTCATATAGACAGGTTGCAAGCAAGGTGGTCAGACCTACACAAGGAGAAGAGGTTATCACTGTGGTCAGGGTCAACATGAATGGCAAACAGCGAACTGTAAGAATATGACCCTATTTAGACATCTTCACTTCCTTGAGGAACACCTACTGTCCATTTGTCTGCACACACACAAATCAAAAACTACTCATGAGACATTAATAAGACCTTGACACTGAAAAGAGCTTCATGAAAATGTAATAAGCCATTTCAATCATAATGACTACATGAAAACCTACTAAGTCCCTGCCTTGGGGCACATGTTCACACGCCTGTGCTGCATGCATGCCCCGCATGCCCAATTCCTATAACACTCAACTACAGCACTGTTTTTGGATGCAGGGAAAATACAGTAAAACCCCGATTTAATGGTCCCGCATTTAGCGAAATCCTGGATTCAGTGATGATTTTTTCATGTCCCGACAATACCTCAATATAAATTGAAAACCTCCATTTAATGAAAACCTCGATTTAGTGAAATATATTCTAATCCCCCAGCAATTCATTAAATAGGGGTTTCACTGTATGTAGTATTTGTAGCAGCAAATTTTTCTGGCACATGGATGATTAGATGTCCCACAGGTCAGAGTGACCACCTTCCAATGCAACCTGCCTATATAACCTGACTGCATCCCCGCCTTACTCATTTTAACCCTGAAGATGAAGGCAGGTTATTCCTTTGAAATATCAGTTATCTACACACGGTCATAACACAAGACACTGCCGTCTAAAGGCCTGACAAGTCATACTCCAGTCAAACAAATCAATACATGAAGCCCACTTCCTACACTAGTAAAGCCTTGACAATCATGACTGTTATTACAAATATTCTTCACACTTCTCTCCCAGGTTCAATGATGTTAAATTGCAACCATTGTGAATATTTTAAATACATAAATCTAAATATTTACAAGCACAAGTTTCTGTAACGGACCAAGTAAAGTTCCAAAATATTAAAGTCTGCAGTACTTACACAATGACAGTTCATTCAGGCTCTTCATTAATGCATTTTCCTCAACATCCAGTCGTGTATAGAATAACATGTACGCATTCCACCACCGTTTTTGACGTCGATAGCTCATTCTCTTTAACATGTGGTCAAAGACCTGAAAATTTTCATACAATGTCAGATCTATTCCAATAAAACCTTAATTAAGAACATTTGCTATAAGTATGGCATGTGTAAAGGCAAAGAAAAATTCAGCTCACCTCACCCATATAATCGCCACCAAAACACTGTGTTTTCATTTCTTCATCATCATCCATCTTACACTCACTCACTTCACCATCATCAAACTTATACCATTTTGAACTTCCATCATTATGCCTACAACAAAGTACAGAGTATGCAGGAAAACTTTAAGTTACAAGAACAAAGGATTAACCTAGAGTTTACTTTTCTAAGTAATTTTGTAAAGAAAAGTCCAAGTCCTTGAATCAATACCACAGAAATCCCTGTTTCATGTTTCTTGGTTTAAGACTTTCTTCATTTAGTTTTGGTCACCTTCTTACAGTCAGATTTTCTGAATTTTAGTTTCCCTCAACAAAGTTGAATTCTGCTGCCCCCTGAGAAACAAATGGTGGTCTCACTGTACAGAAGTTAACTGTGAAGAGTTACCTGCAAAAGGCCCCACATTCTGAGGCTATCATTTTTTCCTTTATTTCCACAACTTGCAGCACTGCACAAAATACAGGAACTGCTAGTTACAGTTGCTGCATCATGTCCTATTGCAGTGAAATCTCACTTTAACAAACACCAGAGTAACAACATATTCAGTAAAATAAGATTTTATATATCTTTATGCAAACATTTTCACTCTGATGAATACCAACCAAAATATCACTTTAACACAATAAAATCCATCATGCTACAAAAAAGCAATATACAAAATTTAGGATCATAAAGCTATGTTCATTAGACTACAAGGATATACAGAATGATGAGAGCCATGGTGTTTTGGCAGAGAAATACCATTAATAAAACCCTGATTAAAAACCCATCCCTAGTCTCAACTGCAACGCAAGAGTGCCAGCCAAGCAATGCACCCTGCTATCACAGAACATCATCACTTACGGCACATTTACACTGGTCGATTGCACAACTTTAGCTGCATAAACAAAACAAAAATTAAAACCATTCTGACATGATCAATTGGCATTTCAATTCGACTAAAGTAGACTAGACATGTTTACATTGGCCGGTCTGAGTCAATCAACACCATTAGCCTATGGATTATTTACCTTTTTGGTGCTTAATTATAGAAATGAGTAAAGATCAAATGCACTGCAAAATGTAACAGTGGACATGTTCTTTACAATGACTCGATATACTGTATTTTTCGATGTACAAGACACACCGGCATATAGGACGCATCCCATTTTTTATGCAGATTTTTTGGAAAAAAATAATTTTAGTATTAATATTCACTCATTGAACCAACAAAGTGCATTCGTTGGTTGAATGAGTGAATATTAATACTAAGATGCACAGTGAACACAAAGTAAAATTAATTTTAGTATATTTTATCATGCATTTATTGAAAAAAAGAATACATTGATTTTTCAGGAATTCATATGTAAAAAATAATCTAATTAGCAAAAATATTAAGTTGCATTAAAGATATTAATCTTCATCCTCAAATCCACAAAAATCGTCATCTTCACAGCTAGATACACTTGAAAGGTCTTCTGAATCAGGAACCAAGTCATCACTGTCTTCAAACAATAAATTATCCTCTGTACCGTCAAGGGAATTACTAATGCCACACTTCTTAAAAGATTTAAAAACTATCTTGGTTTTCACTGCATCCCACAAATTCTTAACCTATTCAAACACTTTTGAAATAGTGGGCTTCTGCCTTCTTCCTGTTGGTGTCTCTTTAAAATCTGATGACTGCATCCAGCTGTTCCACTTCTCCTTCATGAATCCTTTAAATGGTTTATTAATTGAGACATCTAAATTTTGAAGCTGGTTGGTTAGTCCTCCTGGAATTACAGCTAACTTAGTTTTCAACTCACTACGTTTATTCTTAATAGCTTCAGTTCTGTGACATCGAAACTGATCCCATACTAGCAAAGCAGGTTTCTTTAACAGTCCACCAGGAAGTCTGGTCCACACCTTTTCTATCCATAATTTCATCCCCTCATCCATCCATCCATCCTTTTGGGTAAGCATGAAAATAAACTCCTGCAGGAAGTTTTCCTTGGGTAATGTCTTTCTTTTAAAAATAAAAAAAGGTGGCAATTTTGTCCCATCAGCACAGCACGATAAAACAACAGTATAGTGTAAATTTTACGTTGTGTTCACCGTGCATTTTGATAACATTCAACAATTAAACCAACAAATGCACTTTACGCTTTTAACCCAAAGATGAAAACAACCTATGCCAGACATTTATAAGATAAGGTGGTATAAACGAAAACAGTGAGTGATATTAACTGTTAACAGAAACGTGACATACATTGTGATGTATAAGTGGTGATACCAAATGGATTAGTGAATGCTGAAGTGAACATGAACTTGAACCCCTGATGATGGCTCTATTGCAGCTGAAACATATGTAGGGTTAATGGACATACTTAAGAAATAAAGTGCATTTGTTGTTTTAATTGTTGAACAGTATAATGTGTTTTCTCGTGACCACAGGTTTTAACAATACTTTTTGCACCTTTGGAATCCACTGTCTTGTTCGAGGGTACATCGAAGGTCAGACGGACTTCATCCATATTTGCTATCTGTGAAAGCTCAAATTTTTCCTGTTTCCTAGCATTAATGACGAATCTGTGAAACTCAATAATTTTATCTTTGTATTCTGCTGCCATCTTTTGTGATATTTTTGTTTTAGCCCGCATACATAAATTATTTCTCTTCATACATCTAAAGCACCATGATGGTGAACCTGTGAAGTCAATGATATTTCTGTCCGTTGCCAATAATCTTGCTTGGTGAATAATCATTTTTGTACATCCTGTAATACCAGATCTTCTTTGATCTAATATCCATGTTTTTAATTCTTCTTCAAGTTCTGGCCAATTTGTAGTTCCTCTATGGAGATTGTGATTATTAGGATTCACTCTTTTAACTGCTGCTATTGTTTTCTCCAAGTTTGTATCATTTTTTCAGTTGGCGGCGGCCCAAATTGCCGCTCTGCTGCCCTAGTGCAATGTTCCTTTGCGTACTCAATGACTGCACACTTGAATGCAATGGTATAGCAATGTCTGTGTTTCAGGTGATTCATGGGTTAAGTCTACTGCGAGACTGTGCAACTAGAAGAACTCAAACTCAAACTGACATCACCAACACGTGAGCATGTGCTGAACATGCATGCCCGACGGTTTATACGAACATAAACGAATAGAGTAGACTTTGACAGATCAAAATTCCCCATATTTTTCGGCGTATAAGACGCACTCCATTTTTCAGACAAATTTTTAG
Source organism: Reticulitermes speratus (assembly GCA_021186555.1). NCBI lineage: Eukaryota > Metazoa > Arthropoda > Insecta > Blattodea > Rhinotermitidae > Reticulitermes > Reticulitermes speratus. Next base: position 17,873,539 of record JAJKFL010000001.1, read on the forward strand.
GTGAAAAAAGTGCGTCTTATATGCCGAAAAATATGGTAATTAAAAACACAAAAACTGAAGGTACATAACCATAACCATGTTCACTAGTTCATTCATCACAGTTTCTACTGAATGGAACTGAACTGACAAGATACACTGTTAACATTTTCAGCCTCAAATCTGGCCAGCCACTGAATTGTCATGCAACTTAGATCAATCAATGTATATGTGCACAAGGTAGATTCCATCACGGTCACGCGACCAAGTCACCCATGTACACAACTCTTCTACATATTGTCATTTGGATTATTTGCTTAAATTTGTCAGTAATGTCACAGAAGCAGCCAGCACAGTGCAAAGTTGTCAGTGTGTCACAACCAGGAAGGATGTTCCAGACCATGAATTGGAGATCAGTGACATTCTTGAAGAATTTACCAAAGAATCATTAACACAGGCTGTACAGAAAAAAATTATGGACTTCTTTATAAAGCAAACACACTACGTCTGTCTCTTTTTCATTTTTTAGACACAACCAGCCACTATTCTGACATTTTTAATGCATTTCAATGTAACAAAATTTCATTACAAAAACACAATTTTATCACCTGCACAAGTATGTTATACTAAGATTTCACTGCATCCACTTTTAGATAAAAAATACCTCATGCACAGGCATTACCTTCCAAGCCACAGACCTCATATCTGAAGAAAGCCTTTCATATAAATTCATGCACTCAAACCTTTCAATGAAGGCAAAACCTCTCCAAACACCAGTTTTCTTAACCTGGCTAAAGCCTCATGCTGAAGGGGTCTATCACTACAAATAAATGAATTATTGTCCACTGTGAGGTTCTTACCTATGCAGAATGTAAGAGTAGTAATGACCTCCGCTGGCCTGTCCGCTATGTACAACAATTCCTGTTAGCTGATATTTTGTACAAATGTCTTTTGATATCTCATCATAATCACAGTCTATCATTTCACCTTCAAGTTTCGCCAAGCCTGAAACTGCATCAAGATTACTTTGAATTAAATCAAGTTCTGTCCAGTAGGAGTAACATAAAGGCTTACAGAAGTGTGATACTGAAAGACAAGGAGCATGGACATCATCCCTTATGCTTCCAACTATAAACAAATAATCATTCAAATCACCGTCTAACACAACTGTATATTTGTGTATTATAACCAAACCACAATCATCATCAGGCTTCCACACAAAAACCTTAAAATCAAGGTAAAACTGTAAACTTACATATATACCTGTTTTGTGAGGTTTCACATTACATGTTTTATTACAATTTTGTTAATTGTAAAATACTAACACAGAAGCTTAATCCATAACAGTTGCATCTGTTATGTTATATTCTACATGGTCTTTTAAAATACCAACTGTTAAAATCAATTCTTTTTCTTCCAATACACTGAAGTCCATTAAAGTACTTAAAAATCACTGTAATCATTTGGACTTATATGTATGGGAAGAAAAAATTTGATTCTAACAGTTAATATTTAAAAGACTGCGAACAATATAACGCAACACAACTTTTACAGATTAAGCTACTTTGGAAGTATTTCACAATTAAACTAAATTGTAACAAAACATGTAATATGCAAATATAGTTGTGTTAAGACAATGATTTGAATGATTATTTGTTGAACATGAATAACAAACAGTAATTTAAAAACAAAATTTTATTACTGAATTTACTTCCTGCTATATAATTCTTGGATACAATATCCATGTTGTACGTTAGAAGGCATATATATACCCCTGTATCTGCAAATAAACCCATGGACTCAGATGAATGCAAACTAATAATAAATTAGGCATTATTCTTTTCTCTCTTCACAGATTGCACATATGAACGTACACTGGCAATACCATATAACTTTCTTTTAACAAGTACATGTGCATGGGATAGGAGACAAAGATAAATTCTGTAAGATGTTGCCATCAAAACAGTAAGGCACAAACTGAGGCAGACCATGACTACGCACACACAGGTGATGTACAAAAGACTGCACAAAACCCACATGATGTACAACACAAAAACTTTAATGAGAGGTGAACAGAAAACAGTGAGTTCATGAATATGCAGGTATGACTGCACACAAACATCAACAATTATAAGCAATATCATGACGTCATACACAACACAGCTATAAAAAAATTTGCAAATTCTACATGTCATGAATAACAAGGTAAAGATCTTAGAGGTATAGTGCTTTATATGCTTTAAATTTATACGGTTGCTTGGTAATAGTGAACTATTGCTTATGAAACACTCGACAGTTTCAGGATTCTAAACAAATTTGTGCTTTATGCGCACAGAGAATGATACCCTAACGGTTGTTAATTGAGGCGATTCCTCTCATCTTCCATGTGTTCCAAATTCCATATACAAATCTCAGCTGTAACTGGGCTAAATCTGTAACTTTACATAATAACAGCCACAATTTCTTTAGCTTCACATTCCATTCCAACAATGAAAAATTACTTGTACTCAACCTCAAAAACTTCAAGAATGTTTTAAAAAATTGTATAACTCCACAGAACTTGTACATGACTGGTGTAAATATAATTCTGCAGTAAATACCCATCATGCTATATAAATAGATACTTATACCATGAAGCCAACGCAAGAAATTGTGAAGCCAATATTATGCTTGATATTCACTGCACCATATGATGTTCAAATACACATTGTGGCTGATGTACTACTATACAATATTATTACGAACAGAAAGTCTCAAGATTAGCATACACATAAACACTTCATAGAAATAACATTAGTCAAAGTTCTCCAATGTCTAGTGGTTCAGTCTTACTTTACAGAGCATTGCTCCTGTTACCTACAAAGATCATATACAACAAAATAAGGTAATCAGAGAACAATGCCCATTTTAACTACAAAGATTTCCATACCATCACATGAGGTAAGCAACATTAACCCTGTAGTCTGTCCAGCACAGACATCCCACATGCTTATGCTTCATATGGTGTCGTACAAAAAACATACTCTGCACAACAGAATGCCCTGCCCTGCCTTTGGATAGCCACATTATCCAGACTAACAGCATAAAAAGCTTAATACTACTGCGTATGTAAAGATCCAGCCAACGTAACATTATGACACCCAAACAAATTTGTTGAATACACTAGAACCAAGTGACGTATTTTCAAATGTCCAAGTAAGCAAAGATATCTTACTTTACTTAATATTATACACAATCCATGTACTTGTTTTATACATAGGTTATTATTATTAACAACTACTGCACAATAATTCTATATATATACTCCCACATGTTTCGGCTAACCATTGTAGCCATTTTCATAGACATGAGCAGCTTACAGTATATCAATGAATGGGAGTGTATACATTTACTATGTACAGTTATAGTCCATATACAGTATCAGCAATCTCATAAAGTTCAAATCATGTATGATATTAAAATACTGTATAATTAATACATAAAATATATAAAAGTCTGTCTCCAAACATCTGTCATGCAAATCACTTTTTGTTTTGTAGAGTGGAGACCTGTAATATTATAATCAGTATAAGTTATAAAACTGTGTGTTAAAATTAATTCTAAAATTAAAAACATTTGAATTATGAATTTTAAAAAATTATTTAAAAATTACTACATATTAGTATGTCAATAGACCCAGTGCGTGTCTATACGTGATTTTAACTTTATGAGATCGATGATACTGTATACGGACTATGGCTGTAAATGGTAAATGTACACACTACCATTCAATGATACAATGCAAGCTGCTCACGTCTATGAAAATGACTCCCTGATGGCTACGATGGTTAGCCGAACATGTAGGAGTATATACAGAATTACTGTGCAGTAGTTGGCAATAATAATAAAAACCTACACATTTTACTTTCTTGCAATATCGACAATAACGGCCCTTTAATTAAGAAATTTTTTACATCATATATTTTTTTAAATTTACAGATACCCAACCAAAATAAAAAAAACAAAAGAGGAAACCTTCATAAAATCAACATTCAACTGGGCCACAAGAGTGAAAACACCTTACTTTATTTATAAACAGTAAATGAAACATATTCCACTGCTTTATACTCATCACCAAGTACTTCATTATGATCCGGTAACATACTCGCCTGCCTACAAGCACGCTTTTTTAAAAAGTTTTGAACCATTTTACCTTTAGTTTGTATATACTCACACTTTTACCATATATATAAAGATATCGTTGTTAAAAAACCTTTTTTAAAAAAAATTTATAATGTATTAACACATGTCAAGGTGCAGATTTTGCACCTGGTGTAGTATTAAGTGTCTTTTTAATGTTCTTCATAAGGGCCTGATGATGGCTTTACCAGCCCAAACATGTGGCCTATTTTATCCTGCTTTGTATTTTGTGTATGATAGTTTTGAATAAAAATATATCTGTAAGCAATTTACCTTACTGTAAAGAAAGCCCTCAGTTTTTAGCTGCTAAACCAACAGGAAGAGGAAAAAGACTCCTTATACATAGGTATATATTGTATCTCATGACATCAGCCCAGCAAGAACCTTGACTGGGACAAACTACAAAACCAAGATACCTCCCACAATACATACCCTGAGCATTACAACTATACCACTGCTCATTTCCAAGCATTCTGAGCACTTGTTTACAGAGTGCTCCCTCATACCTGTGTATGGATCCATGTCTAGGTCTCGAGGAAATTCAAAGTAATCGTTAAACTTAATGGCACAAACTCTCTCAAAGTCATACTCGAAACGTTTTAACTGGATTGCAAGGATAGGTGGCAGTTTCTTTACACACAGCCGTTTCACTGTTACAACCTAAATAAAAAAGTAATCTGTTAAATCGTTACACAAGAAACTGTTTTTATTTCAATACTAGGAAGTTCTAATAACCAAAGTTTAAAAGAATATACAAACAGACTTTCACTAATGAATCAAAGTTTTGAAATGAATACATGTTACACACATTTTTATATCCTGCTTCTTTTAAAATCTTCAATTTCTCACAAACAGTAAATGATTACAGCCACTTTGTTTTATCTATTTCCAACAGTTGTGCTGCAAGTGGCCCAATCAGCACTGGAAATGCACTGTGAATGAAGAAAATGCTATACTTGGCAAAGTAAGCAAAGGTGCAAGCTCAGGCTTATGACATTGCCAAGTCTACCATTTATCTCATATATAAACATGCATAGCACTACTCACATCAAAGCCTTAAATATGATCCAAACCTTGGTTTTTGGTGCAAACATTTTTGAGAAAGGACACAAATGTATATATGTATATATTAAATATGTCACTACCACTTGGAATTACAACCAGAACTTCATCACTACTCCCACTATGACAGTCAAACAGTACACAAATTATTTCTGAATGTTTCTGACAAAGGTGCATCAGAGCTTGCAAACAAAATGTTGGCATAACACTGCAGCAAGTTGAACTGCGCAATCAGCAGTTTATAAAACAGTATACACCTAACAACAAATAGCTTGTAAAAATATGTACAAGCAGTACGATTGAAAGGTTCAATGACAAGCCAAAGAGGTGCAAATTTTAGAAAAGGGTTCACAAAGTAAACAGGGGCATTTCTGAAGGAACTTTGTACATACCTGTCTCATTTTGACACTCGGAGAAATGACAAAACAATAATGGCTACTTGGGCAGGTCTAAAAATAATTCAGGACTACTGTAAACATTGTATGGGCGACAGTAAACAAAATAACCCATCAGAAGTGGACAATTCAATTAGATGTAAACCTCAGCCAATCTTTTAAACCTATGGCAGCATTTAAGATAAACATGGTGAATAAGAGTTCTGTTTTCATAAATACAGAAAATTTTAATAATATCATGACATAACAGGACACCATTTTCCCACAAAGGATTACAAAGTATGGTATAGTTTTCCTTTTCAGATAATAAAGGTAAGCAAAGTAGTGCCTGCAAAACAATTGGTCATGTTAGAAGTTACTAATTAACACATACCTTTTTGTTGCACTTTTCGCAGTGATACGCATCAGCACCTTCCAACAGTTCGCCCTTTACATACTGTTCTAATGAATCTAGCAATGTACTGTGATTCCGAATATCCACACTAATTACGCTGAATGGCTCCTCTTTTGAGTACCTACAAATAGAATTACTCTTAAATGGGGGGAAATGTACAACAATGCTGAATTCTTGCTTGGCTTTTATCAGATGCAAAAATGTATTCAAATCTAACTATAACAATAATGCTTTAGAATGGTGAGCTACCAAACCTATCTTTCAAAATCCCCCTTCTCCCAAAATATTTTGTCACTGCCATCAATCAAAGCCTGCTTTTCAGCCGTTTTCAACTGCAAAGAAACAGCAATGCCTAATAGACATACACGCACAGACGCTACCGGAAATGGACAGTGACAATATGTAGGTGCACAATAATGTATAATGCATAATTAAAAAACACTGAAAATGTACACTGATGTTACTGAGGTAGCATAAATCACACTACTACCAATATCTTGAATCCTGCATCTCATTCTTAATACTACTTTAAGTCATGGCCATAATTTCTCCCTATCTGAACTCATGTCCTTAGAGAAATAAATGACCATTGGTGAATGGACTGTTCTTAGATACTGCTTCAGCTTATGCATTAAACAATGCAAAATACATGCCTGTGTGGACAACCTTTGCAGATTTTTTGGTCTGAATATGAACCACCAAGAATTTTGCCCATGATCTGTTCTTGGTTTAGGGCTTTCAAGGCCTCATCAATGCTCTCTACAAGACTCATGAAAAACTCGACTGCATCCTGCTGCTCACGGAGATTAACTGGCTCTCCTTGTAGTCTGCCAAACAGGAAAATACAAGTTATACACACAGTGAAGAACAGGCCTAATGATCTGGAACCACCTGAGCATGAAAAGCAAGACCCTGGATTCTAATTCAAGGCATTATAACTTTGATTCCTGGGCAGATTGTGAGTGAATATTTCTACTCAAGGTATTAACACCTCCATCATTACTCACAACAAAAGCAATGCGAATGTAACAAATATCATTCCCATCTCCTTACAAGCTTACAGCTACAGCTCTAATCATGTCTGACAACCATCACTCACATATCACCCCATTCTCTGGGGAAACAGGATATGCTATATGTCAACCCCACCTCGATAATGGATTCTAGGCCCATGCCTACACAGGCAGACAGGTCAATACAAACCATTCACACCTAGACACATCAATAAACAGCACCAAAACAACAATCATAAATTATATTTACAATAAGGAATTCATAACTCACTTGAAATGCTTCCACAGTCCTCGAGGAACATAATACTGCAGTCTGCTGTATGCCAGGTGACCAAAAATGGCTTGCACTTGCTTCAGGATGCCAATGTTATACTCTTTTCGTGATTCCTCCAGACCACACTTCTCATCATTGCAGTCATTTTCATTTGATTCCATATTTCCCTGTATCACACAAATACATATACTGACAGGAAAACATGTACTGTGGAAGATGAAATTTTTTTCACCAAACATGGTGTTTCACTTGTTGAGGGCCAGCATAACAGTTTTCAGCACTGAGAGCATACCATCACTGCACAGGAATGGTTATACTAACCTCTCCTTCCATTCTCTCCTCACCACTGAAGTCCTCATTGAGGTCTACAGCTGCACCTTCAGAAGCTAGGATACCAACACGAATACTCTCAACCATGTATAACTGCTGCAACACTGAATTCATATAACAGGTGGCACCAGCGTTTTTCAGGCCAACAAAACCCTTTGGTGGTCGTGGACCCACAGGCGGAAGATAGTCCCACTCCACCAAGGGTTCATCACGCTCTGTAAATAAATACAGCACCTTTTGTAACATCAGATTTCTGAACTTCAAATGCAATCACAAAAAATTTCCCCCACATAAAAGAAAACTAACCAAATTATTGTCTTTGTTAAAGTGTGACAGAAGTCAAACATTTAAAATGTGTGACAACAGCATAACTTTAAAACAATCAGCTTCATTAACAGACAAATAAAATGCAAGGCAAGGAGAAGAAATTAAGATGTTCATAAGCTAGGAAATAATTTTACTTACTGGCAAATGAGTTGAAAACATTTCATTAAATCAAAACACTGGTGTACCTTAACTACACAGAGCGCAGTCCTTTTTCACAAAGCTGAGTCACTTTGCTCATTAAAAATCCCCCTTTTAGGAACCCACACATTCTTAACCACATTTACAACAGTCTACTCAGCCATTACTCAATTACCCCTGATCTGATCACTCTAATAATATTTGGTGATAAGTACAAGTTATGAACCTTACAAAAATTTATGTACTGTGCACCAGCATTATGAAGCAAATCAATCACCAACATTTGTTACAATAACCACATTTTTCAATATATACGCCAATAGGTAAACAAACGTGTAATCTGTAAACACAATATTTCATGTTCTCTTAAAAGAAAAACCATGTTTAAAGAACATTTTGCAGAGAATACATGAAGATAATAAAGCTTTCTGAACTCTTACTATCAACCCCCCTCCCCACCCATTTTTACAGCAAAATGAATCCAGTTTTACTTATCCACAACTGCTGCTGAGCTGACTCACCTGGCACAAAGTTGTGTAAATGTTATGTATTAATATCCACATTACTGGATGAAACATTACATTTCCTCACCATGCATCCAGTCAAACAGGAAGTCAGAAGTAAAGTCATAACTAAGGACGGACATGAGTACAAGTTAGCTATTCTGAAGTCAAGGAAGTAAGTCCTATGGCCCAAACCCAAAGCATCTCCCTCAAGCAGTTATATTTTCCCCTTCAGTGTAAAGGTAAAGAGGTCACCCCACATGCCTGGGCAGGTACAGAGGGGAGGCACAAGTATAGCTCCAACCCATTCGCAACCCCACGCTAGAAGGAGGTGGGTGGTCAGCACCACGCTCTGGCTGCTTCATCCCCCGAGAAGACCTGGTACCCAATGACAGAATCAGAAATAGAATTCATTTCGCTGAGTTGCACATACATTACTTTAGATGTGCCTGGTAACACCAAGTTATGCCAGTAAACATCCACTAATTTAGTAATGATTACAGATTCACTATACTATTTATTATGTTTACAAAAGTTCTAGTTTTGTCCAAGTTATTTATAGCCGATCAATCCTACATGCAATCTAGTTATTCCCCTTCCCCCAACCTCAATGCTACTTTCTTCACCTGGTTTTCCCATTTACATTTTATCTTGTAGGCAAGCGCACCTAAATTTCTCAGTTCGTTCACCTTGCTACAAGTGAGGATCTTCTGAGTGCAATTTCCTCATTGATAAGAAGCCATTTGCTCCTCAGGAACTCCTCTCTCCACCTCTGTGTTTCAGGACATTTCAACAATAGATGGGATTTGCTCTCCTCCCCCACACACAAGGTATGCGCCAGGTACCCATTGTACAGGAGGCTGGGTGGGTCTCAGGGCCGGTGTGGATGAGACGGAAAATCTCACCCCCACCAGGATTCAATCCCTGGACCATCCAGCCTGCAGCAAGTCACTACACCAACTACACTCTGTCCCCTTCAGTGTACTTCCCAATATTCCACTACAATCATCCAGCCATGCCATTTACAAGAATGACGGTAGTGATAATGTGACAACCTTCACTAATGATAAGCACTGGATTGGCTCAGGCCAGGGGATAAATGGGAGCAGAGTAATACGTAAATAGTTGGATTTCTGAAACGTCATCGCCCCCACTAAAGATGAAAATTCATGTAACCCTTCCAAATCTAAAGCAATCATGCAACCAGTTCCTACAAAAACATTTAAAGTGGGTTGCAGTACATATCATATGAGGTTTTACTCAGAAATTCCATCACTTTAGCCTTTTGCTTTCCTTGCATGTTTAATTATCTTCTCAGCTCAAGTTTTAAACATCTTTCCTTACACAATGTGCTTATAAACATTATCTAAACATTCTACAAAGAAAATGTGTTATACAAGATGAACAAAAAATGCACAGCCAAACTTACACATGGTGAATCTACACCACAATACCAGAAAAAGAATTATATTAAAATAGGCTGCCTGAAGCACTCTTTCTGAGTTATGGCCTCCTGATGATTAAAGAAAATGCTCAAAGTGTCCACCTTGAGCTTCAATGCAGGATGTTGCACATATGAACAGTGATTGCTTAACTTGCTGTAAAAATTCCAGATGTCGTACGAATCATCTTAAATCCATTCTGTATTCACTGCTGAGTCCTGGACATCACTGACTTCTGTAGCATAAACAGTAGAATTCAGATGTCCCCCAGAGATAAGAATCTAAGGAATTTAAATCAGGGGAAGGAGCAGGTCATGCTGTTGGTCTACCCTGTCCTACCCATTGCTCCAGGAACAAACTGTTCAAGAATTCCAGAACTGCAAGAAAATGTGGTGAAGCACCATCATGCATGAACCATAAATGAATTATGGTGTGCAGATCCATATCTTGCTACAGCTCTGCAACAAGTTTCATAGCAAATCATGGTAAACAGCCCCAGTCAAACGTGGTGGACGAACATAGGATCCCAGAAGTATCTCCTACAATGTTCACATGGAAAGTCAAGGTGGACACTTAGAGCATTTTCTTTAATCATCAGGAGGCCATAACTCAGGAAACTGCTTCAGAAGGCCTAATTTCATGTAATATTTTTTTTATTGTATTGTGGTGTACATTTACCTTCTGTAGATTTGACCATGTATTATTTGCTCACCCTGTATATACACAGACCCTATTCCATTCACTAGTGTTAACACAGATTTGTATAATGAAGCATTAACACCTGAATATTTACAGACATAAACAAACCTGAATAAAACATGTCAGTGAGCATATGTACAAGAAGCTTCATGTTAGGTACACAACTGACACACAGCCCCACCAACAGATCAAATGCAGCATTGGTAGTGAGAGGGGTGTTGCAGACTGGTATCGCTTGGTCTGCACACAACTCGCCTGTACGCTGTAAGTGGAGCATCAGCCGTGATGCAGGAAAAATAAAATCCTCTACCAGCTCCTGAAATATAAAGTCTTGATCACAAACAACGTTCTTTCACATTTATGTTGACAAACACTAGTGACCAAAGATTTGATTAATACTCCTGGACTTGGATTAACACTGTTTTTGCTGGTGGGATATTTTGACACTGCTTACAAAGACATGGATGTGTTCAGACATATTCTTCTCTCAGATTCACATAGGCCACAACTGATGTCATCTAAATTGAATCTTCTTTTAGACAGAATTTACTACAGACCAGAATCTGAACTTACATGATTTTCAATTGCAACTGGACTTAAATTTTAACAAACATCAATTTTTTAGCCAACAATATAACAGCACCCCACCCAGCCATCTGCTACAAACAGTCTTCAGGTGTCATTTTGCTTGTATGACACTTTGTCTACACAGTCCTCCCTAACCCCACACCTAACATCCTTCAGGTATTTTTTCTGATCTACAACTGAGTTACCGGCTTCCCATCTCACCATCTACCTGCCTATACCTATGCCAGATACCAAATGAAATGTAGAATTGGGTTAGGTGATGTGTAAGGCCAGCTGTAATACACAATGCAGGCATAGTAACCCAGAACACCACAATGCAAATTATTGACCAATGTTCTGTTATTTACTACTGTGGCATTGCAGAGTGACAGCTAGCTCACTAACTAACTAACTAACTAACTAACTAACTAACTTCATGGAGCAGAGTCCTTCTTGAGAAGCTGACAGGTCCTCAGCTAGTCAAGAAACTCCCCGCATTTTATGGAACCCAAAGGTTCATTACCGCGGTCAAAAGAGCCTGCCACCTGTCCTTATCCTGAGCCCTATCAATCCAGTCTATGCACCCCCATTCCACTTCTTGAAGATCCATTTTAACATTATCCTCCCACCTACACCTGGGTCTTCCACGTGGTCTTCTTCCCTCAGGTCTCCCCACCAAAATCCTGTATGCACCTCTCCCCTCCCACATACGTGCTACATGCCCTGCCCATCTCATTCTTCTTGATTTGATCACCTGAATAATATTTGGTGATGAGTACAGATCATCAGTGATTAAACAAATTAAGCCCAGGCACTCTCTAGAAACTTTAGCTGTAATGGGCAAATTGAAATATTTCGGACACATAATGCGCACGTCAGACTCACTGGAAAAAGATTTGATGTTAGGATTGACAGACGGCAGTAGAAGAAGAGGAAGACAGCGGACAAAATGGACGGACGAAATACGAAGAACCATAACGATGAACTGGCATGACACCATAAATGCCACGCAAAACAGAACGCAATGGAGGGACCTGATCTACAAGGCCGCAGAAAATAGGAAACAACTAAATGAAAACAACTAAGGCATAGCAAGACCATGTAACTCTTGCTCAGAAAATCCAATGGGATCACCAGGGGTCACTTGCGACCTGAAGGAACTACTACTACTACAGATCATTATGTTCCTCGTTATGTAGTCTTCTCCATCCCCGTTACTTCGTCCCTTTTAGGCCCAAATATCCTCCTCAGCACCCTATTCTCGAACACCCTCAGCCTATGATCCTCCCTAAGTGCAAAAGACCAAGTTTCACACCCATACAAAAGAGGCAAAATTATAGTTCTGTATATCTTAATCTTTATATTTCTGTACAGCAAACTGGAACACACAAGATCCTGCACCAAATGATAACAAGCATTCCCCGACTTCAATCTGCTCTTAATTCTTCCTGAATGGAATTTTGATTTGTTAGGGTTGTTCCCAAATATTTGAACTGTTCCACCCTTTCAAACAATTTATTATCTATCTTCATGTTGTGATTTTGTCCTGCATTCTGATCTCGAGACATGACCATGTACTTAGTTTTCTCAGCATTCACTTCCAGACCAATCTCCTTACTAGTGACTACAAAAGCTTCTGTGTTCTTCTTTATAGCATGTATACTTCCGCCCAACATATTAACATCATCAACATAAACTAGCTGATGTGTACCATTTAATTTCAAGCCCTCCTTGTTTGCCTGAACCCTCCTAATGGCATATTCCAAAGCAAAGTTGAAAAGCAATTGCGATAAAGCAACTCCTTGTTTCAAACCATTCATACTAGGAAATGTTTCAGACAAATGTTTGCCTACAAAGACTCTGCTATAGGTTTCATTTAGACACAGTTTTACTAGCCTTACTAGTTTTATGGGAATACCAAACTCAATGAGAATATTATACAAGACCTCCCTCCTAATTGAATCGTAGGCCTTCTTGAAGTCTATAAATAGGTGATGCACTGCCTCATTGTATTCCCATTTTTTCTCAAGTATTTGATGAATGCAGAATATATGATCAGTAGTTGACCTGTTACGTCTAAATCCACGCTGATGATCCCCAGTAATTTCCTCTGTATATGGAGCTAACTTTGACAGAAGATGTTGGACAGAATTTTGTTATGTGGTCGACAAAAGTGATATGCCTCGATAATTACTGAAATCTGTTTTATCATCCTTCTTATAAATAGGTACAATGATTGACTCCTTCCACTACTCATGCAATTCCTCTTTATTCCAAACAGAATTAATAAGTTTATGGATCTCAGAACGAATTGTCCTACCTCTTGCTTTAATCAGTTCTGCTGGAATTTGATCAATACCTGGTGATTTGTGCCTTTTTAACTTTTCAATAGCCATCTCAACCTCAGAGTCACTGGGCTCAGGCACCAGTGACTCTGCTGTCTGTATTTTGGTCTGCCTAACATCATTAACCCCATGTACATTCAACAACTGAAAGAAATGATTCCTCCACCTAGCCAAAATACTGTGGGAGTCTGCAAACAGATCACCTTTCTCATCCTTTACTACATTACTTCTAGGCTGGTAACCCTTCTTAAAGTCATTGATGCCCCTATACAAGTCTGATATTCTTGTTCTTACTGTCTGTTTCAAGTTCATTAATTTTAGCTTTCAGATATTCCTTCTTTTTGCTCCTGAAATGTTTACTAGCTTCATGTCTTATATCGTGCAGGTTATCTACATTACTTTGGTTTGGATTCTGTAACCACTGCATTTTAGCCTGCTTCCTTTGATCTAAAAATTTTGAACATTCTTTGTCAAACCATGGTTTATGCTGCTTTCTTTCATACAGCCCTAGACTCTCTTTAGCTGAGATTTTGATATTCTCTTTAATGTTTTCCCAAGCCCTATTTATGTCCTCACTAACATGTAAGTTCTCCACAGCTGCAAACCTGTTTGAGATCTTTATCTGTATACTGTTTCCTAACCTCTAGTTCACTTAGCTTCTTGAGATTAAATCTCACCGCATCAAACTTCTGTGCTGCTCGTTTACTTATTGCCAGCCTTTCCCTAACTTTTCCAACCACCAGATACTGATCAGCATCACAGTCAGCTGATCGCACATCGAGTATACTTGAATGCCATCTCCTATCTATCAATACGTGATCGATCTGATTATGAGTCTTCCCATCAGGAGAGGTCCAGGTGTTGATTTCAGGCTTCCGCCGAGATGTTGATAAAATCTGCGCTCTTCTGGGATATTAAGCAGCGTCATGTGGCAATTGTTTACCAACATTGTCCCGAAACATCGGTAGACAATTACTACACGAAGCCACGTAATACCCCAGAAGAGCGCAGATTTCAGGTCCGGATGTATATATGAATGTTTCGGTGCGGGAACATTGTGCTCTTAACAACTAGATCTTTTGATATGGCAAAGTTTACTACCCTAACACCATTACCATTAATATCCTGATGTAAACTCACATTCCTGAGTGACAGCTAGATGCATCCCATTTGTGAAATCACACTTCAGAAGATCAGACACAAACAGATTTTACAATTAAAAAATAACATAAAACTACATGTTCAAAACAGGCATAAGTTGCAGTATACCTTAACAAGACTGATTCCCTTTTTTTCGTCAGACCCAAGTTCATACTTTTTTTCAGGGCTCATGAAAGACAAGAGTTCCTTTGCAATACCCAAGTGGCCTTCCAGAACAGCCTCGTCCACTTGACTGTCTCCTGTATCCTTTACATTTTCCTGTAACACATTCATTTTGTCAAGATAACATGACAAAGAGTAAAATTCATGCCAAAAAAAAAAAAAAAACTTGGAACACGTTATGAACAGAAAGTTTACTGCAAAACCATTACAGAAAATATTTTCAAAATTATAATTTATAGTAAGAATAACCAGCATGACAATGTGAAAGACAAATTTAAAAGACACATCTATCTCTCGACACTTCATGGGTTAAAAAACTGTGAAATGTGAATTGAAACTTTAGTGGTTTACACTGGTGGAGTAAGATGGTAGGGTCACAGATTTCTTACTTAATCATTTGGGTGTTATTTCAAACACTGAACACCTGATCTTGAATGGGTACTTAATGGCTTAAATTCAAGTTTATATGGAAAAAGCCAACTAGCCAGACTTCAGTGAGAAAAGTCTGGCTTTTTATTAACCCTTTACTGTCCTGTGGTTACTGTATGTACCACCAGGTTTAACATTCAAAAATTCAGATAGAAATTATGTTTTGTACGGATCTCAGATCAAACAGCGATTATTTCCCTACACAACACTGATTGGTTTTTACAACTGAGACAGTGTGTGTACTGTGTGGTGAAAACTAAAGCTTTAAATATTATTCAGGTTAATTTTCATATGCAGAGGGTTAAATCACAAGGCCCTCTAGGTGAAGTGTGGATTTCAACTTTAACTAGCCAGGCAATAAGCAGGACGGTAACTTAAAATTGTAACTAAAAATGTGCCACACTCCTAAGTTCAAATTTGTCCTTGCTTGTGTTCATGCATGTCTCTTGCATCAAACCATGCTCTTATCCACTTACCCTGATCTTCTTTAGCCATGTGATCTCATTGTTGAGCAGAGTTTCTGCTGTAGGAAGGGGACAGTTGGACATGAAGGCATAGTTAAGCAGACGACATAACAACTGGAAATATTCATGGGAGACACGAGCATTCTCAACAACAGTTGTGTTCAGTACTGTGAACAAAAGTGTGATGCAGAACTGAAGTGGCTGCTGGCTTGCTACACACCACGTTGATATCAAGAGGAACTGTTCTGCTGCTGCTACCCGGATTGACCTGCAAAAATCATAATGTTCATGCAGGGATGAGTACCATCTAAGTTGCATTCCAAAATTGAATTCGCAGATGGGGCAAAGAAGAGTTTTAACGGCTCATAAATGTATCCTTTCCTTCCACAACTACATTCCAGAGCTAATGGCATCCCTTGTAATGGTCTGGTTATAGGTGAGTGAAGTTGCAACATAGTACGCTAACTCAGGGAGGTGTGAAGGTGGAGGTTAACAGAAAATCAATGATTACCAACACTGTGTGCATATTAGGGGCATTCTGCATCAGATGTGACCAACTCGAACATCACACTATACTGCAGCCAACAGGCAACATTTTTATGTCTCGTTTTCTCATGCTCACAGTCGTGACACGCAAATTTTTGCTTTACTGTATACTGAAGCATACTCTCCCACATGTGCATGCAAACATGCACACACAGATCTCACCCTGTTTGTAGCTTTCATTCTACAGTGTGAACACACACAAGCCTTTTCTATTTCACTGAGTGAATCAGTATGCCAAAGTTACTATTCACACTGACAGGCATGTACAACTGAAACCCACTTGAGGATGCATTACAGATGAAGTTACTGAAAGAGTTAGAACAAACTACAATATGCATTTAGGCAGCAGTCACACTGATGCACAGGCTGGCATACCCTATCTGTAAAGTACTTGCGCTGCTGCCTAAACCACTATAATACAACCTCCTGTACACTGTTGACTGACTTGAACATATGGCCTTTGATGGCTTTCATAAACAGTCCAAAAACATGAAAATTGCAAGGCAATAATCTGGGTTTATCTTTACATTTGTTCTTGAGCTTTATACACAGCTTTTGAGAAGCGTACAATGGTAATGGTTTGCAGTGTTCTTCCATCAAGTTATTTGAAGCTCAGAAGCACAGGGCCTTCAATATTTTTCTCTACACGACTTTTGTTTAAAATATTTTTCACCCCCTTAAGTAATCAGAGAGCAATAATTAAGTTATAACTGAGATATGCACAGAAATAGGTATGTCTTTGTGTAAAGTGTCTTGTTATTTGGCAAATTTTAACCAAAACTGGAATTGTCCGACAACTTCAGTGAAAGTTTTCCATGCCATGTAAATCAAACGAATAAATAAATAAATAACATAAACATAAAAATAAAAGAAAGTGCCCAACAGTTTAGGTCCCGATCCTAGGTCGGTCATAGGGACAGACATTAGCCTCCACACAACGCATTCTATTTTACTTCACTAAAAATGCCTAATAATTAAACATCAATTATGTCAGTCATACCTGTTCTTGCAGAGTAAGAGAAGGTCAATGATAAATGTATGCCACATTTTGTCCTTTGTTAAGCTCTCTAGGGTTTTGGGGTTCAGCACTAGAGCCACTGTTAGTACTTCCAATGCTTCTTTACAGACTGAAACCAGAAAACACACAGCTTTGTCTACTAGAAAGCTTATGAACATACTTTTATACAGCTACAAAGACCACAAGGCATATGGTAACACATAACATTATGGTTTGAAAATTTCACATAGCAAAATAATTAAAATAATGCTATTTATAAAGAAATATCATTCACCATCCCTATGTAACACATGTAACAGTGCCTTTTTTACTTCACAACAACAAGAATGTAAAAAATGCATACAACTGCCTCTTGAAACAATCATGTGTTTTCTACATGTCATGAACCACATGCTTCCCTCACTACCATGTCATGGATAAGTTTACATCAACTGAATGCAACAACGCAACTCAAAAATGTTGGTTAGATAAGACTTTAGTGTTTAACAATGATACAGAAAATTAATAAAATAATGTAACCTATAATATTTCTTGGATACATCTTAATCAGTCATCCATCAATGTAAAACCAAACCAACAAATGCAAACCACTGCAAGTACTCACAAGGCAACATACTTCTGGGCACAGCACTATGTCAGATAAAATCATGTGAAGTTTCATGTCTGCAAATGGGCAGACCGCTGTTCACTAGGCTACAAAGGAACTCCAGAATTTGCATGAGTTTCAGATTTGCATCTAAATAGCTTCCCAGCACAAAAAATCAAGGAAGATTTTAAATTCTATTTAATGCTCAACCAAAACATCAACCCGTTTTGGCACATTTTAAATTTAGCATTACAATCCTAAGAATAAAGGGAATTTCAACAAACAGTTACAGAATTCTGTTTGCACAATCGTTTAGCCAGCTGGCTAAATTTGCAAATCATACGACCGATTCGAACTGGGAAACTTTGGCGCAGCGCAGAAAGACAGCACACATATGTGCTCTCTTCAAAGCATACACTGGCGAACAGGCTTGGAAGGCTATAGGTGACAGATTACAAAGGCCACACTATCTGAGCAGGGTTGATCATAATCAGAAAATTAGGAACAGGAAGCAAAGGACGGATATCGGGAAATTTTCCTTTGTAAATAGGACCATCCAACTCTGGAACAAACTACCTGCGGATGCTTTAGGAACTCTCCCTTGTAAGCCGAGTATTTTTAGGAAGAGGGTTAGGAAAGTGATAAGTGAGGTGAAGTGAAGGGTATAGAGGGTGGGGAAAACCATCTAATAATGCAGTGAAGTGAAGTGAAGTAAAGGGAGGCAAAATGGGGAATGGCGTGATGTGTATATAAGCGTAGTGAAGTGAAGGTCCTGTTGAAATGTGTATCACTTTTTCAAAACATGGAATTTTATTTTTGTATAGTATGGTTGACTCATTGCTTGGTATACCAAATTATTTTTAACTTTGATTCATTTACGTTAGGTTTTAGGTTAGGCTTAGCTACTATTTCTTTTTGCAGTATGTGTGTTTTGTTGTTTTTGTATTATTTAATGTGTGGGTGTTTTTGTAAGGTGTGGATGTTTCTGTTAACAAGTGGATGTTTTTGTTAAGGTGTTGATGTTTTTGTAATGTGTGTACTTGTATTTACTGTATGTATTTTGTTTTGTAATTGTGTATAGTTTGTTTTGTATTGTTACTTTTATGTATATTATATTTCCATTTGTATTGTGTGTACTAGTGTGAGGACTACTGCCACCGGGTGAAAACCCAATTGCAGTAAATAATAATAATAAATTCCTTGATCTCAATGTGTTAATTTTAAATGTGCAATGAAACCTGAAACAGCAAGTTTACAGAAATAACTGACACTCTGGAGGCTTTACACACCCAGAATGATTCTAGAAATCACAGGAGGAGAAATCCAGTGTATGTCAGAATATATTACTTTGGTATGAAATGTGTATCACCACTGGAGGACACTGCTTTCAGCTGTTGCAGCATGAAGTAAACAAGGTGGTTTTTTACTAGCACTGCTCTTAATGTAGAAAAAATGAACACCACACAGTCCCTCACTGTGTACGTACATGGTAATAAGGCTGCAAGCAAAGGAATGAATCTCTCTGTATTATGATCACATTTATGTTATAGGAAAGCAGTATAAATAAATACCTGTATTAAATAAAAAAAAAACTGAACAACAAATAAAAATTATGGAATATCCCATCAGTGGGTAGTACTACCTTTTACATTAAGCAAGAAATATTCCAAGTCCTTCCCATAAAAGTTGGGGTAATCGTACATACCTAGAACATCCTCTCCATCTGGCATTTTGGTAGCCATTTTGTCATGCATGCGATGCAACTCATCATGAGTGGCATTGAGCAGTTGCAGGTTACCACTACTTGCTGCCCACGCTAAGCGAATGATTGCTCTCACTGTTGTGATATTTGGAAGTTCCCAAGCCAAAGCCTGAACAAACATTGGTCGTGACCTTTCACCTTCATTCCCCGTCAGTAAGAGCTGCCAACAAAACAATCATTATCATACATGACAATATCCTAACTGAGGTATGGGGGAGATGAAAGCAAACACAGAACCACTCACCTGTTCAGCTAGGTTCTGGGCTAGTTTTGATGCCACACTGCGTAACATGTACTCTGTGTTCTGATTTGGTATACTGTGCAGGGCCTGCCTGAGAACAGCTACTGGACTACGGGGTGAATTGACAGTGGGCACTGAGTTGGTACTATTGGAGCTAGGTCCTAGATTTGCAAGACCATTCCCATCTGGTGTTCCACATTCTGTCTGCTGTAGTGGTGAAGGCTGAGGTTCATCCACAACACGAGCCATGACATGACCAATCACAGTTAGAAGCAGCTTACACATCTTCAAAACTGTAAGATAGGCAGACCTGCAGGCACAAATTCAAGTACTTACTATATGTCTAATACTTAGGACACAATATTAACCTTTGGCATATGGCCTTTTAAATCCCTCACTTCTGTTGCAGTTGGAGAACAGTTCCATTTAAATGCACATTGTGGGAAAATGTTTTTCCTTTCTGAAGAAAAAAAAAACAAGACTGTCCCATTCATCTGTTAAAGGTTAAGAGCCAATCTTAAACTGTTTTCATAGCAAACAAGAAAAACAAACACTGCACTATGCGAATCTGTCGGCATTCAATAAATTTTCAAGCCACCTGATGCACTGTGTTGCCATGTCTTATATGGCCACCAGTGCAGTAGAGCAAATAGATATTTACAAATGCCACTATAAGAAGTCATATCAGAGTACACCACTAAATGGTGAAAAACTCCCTTTACAAGTTCAATAAACACTATTTGCCAATTACAATGTTTTCTACAAACCTCTATTTAAACAATTAACAAAAACTGAGTTACATAATACATGCACACACAATAAGAACACAATCAGACTTTACATCAACACTATGATCTAAAATAAAAGTTCATGTTATGTAACAATAAGTTTGCTAAATTCCATCATGTGGACTCATCTTAATTACTCAGTCAATACTCTATATGCTCTTTATTGCTATATTTGTAACCAATAGGGGTCACAGATTAATTGTAACTCACCAAAATTAATCATCCATCGACATACATATCATGCAGACTGCATATGAGGTTACAGTTTGCATATAGTACATACCCCACACAATCTACATGAGCAAGTGACACCTTCCAATGATGCAGGTAGTGTGCTCAGTGCCCTCTCATTCGGTGGGATCAAATCATGGATAAGGGCACAAATAATGTAAGATACTTGCATATGTCCAGGAACATCAGCAGATAAGAATAGGAACCATCACCGTCAAGAGTACTGGACAAACATACTATCTAGCTGTCAACTTACATTATATTCCTTTGAATTTCAACTATGAACATACATACTTGCAGCACGGAAATGTGGAAATTTCCATTCCTATTTTTAGACTTTACTAGCTATGTGCCCACTATATGACAGGCTGCCATAATATGCACATGCTACTCCACAGACTCTTGCACTGCTCATTTCTTTATGCTTACAGCACACTGAGCATTAACTTCATTTATGACTTCTGCCATCTGGTTGTGCTTTGTTGAATTATATGTTTGATGCTCAATTGTTTCATCAGCCTCAGCTGTACCTCAAAGAAAACACACCTGGTAACCATGGCAATCATGCTCAACTTCCCCAGCGTGTATGTCATACAGAACACACTCCGTAACCACAGAAACCATGCTCCACTGCCTCAGCACATACCACACAGAAAACAACAACAATGATTAATGTGGCAACCTACCAAGGAATGAAGAAACCAACCAACCAAACTCACCTTTAAGAATACAAAGAAATCAGAAGTACTCAGGTAAATGAACATTTGTGGTTGGCAGTAATACCATTGTTGCACATATATGAATTGTTCAGAATATTTGGTTTTATACAAGGTATGTTCACTTACAGGTGTACTGTGAGGGACACGGTTTCCACATAGCTCCTACAGTACCATCTCTCTTTTCTGACACTTCAGCCCAGACATCTTTCCCTTTGAAATTTAGAAAAACCTTCTTGCCTTCAGGACAACAGTGGGTGAGATATCACAATCTCTATTATCTCTGCTTCTGCAGGTTGAACCACGGGTGATCTGTTCCAGCCTGCAGTTTAATTGTTGGTATTCTGGAGTGGAGTTTTTGCATTCATAGCCCTTCAAATTTTGGTTGGGTGTTAATATTCTATACTTGATGTTATGAACAATGCAATGATTCATTCTGAAGCAGCCATCAACAACTGGACTTACTATGTGGAAAAAATGTACCTCGCAATATAAGCCTGCTCCAGTAACACACAACCTATGGTTGAAGCAACACATGTTGCACATATGGTCAAATGTAAGAATGGAGAGGACACTTCCACATTTCACAACCTACAACTTTCCTCTTTTTCAAAAAATCTGACTGGTCCATGATGTCAACTGGTGACGAGAATATTATGAAACACCTGGTGTGCATTTCCCCTACTTGCCAGGGAAAGTTCCTTTTCTTTTTATATCTGAAAATCTAGCAGAAGGCCACATTTTCAGCACCTGAATCAATGAATAAACAACTGTAAACAGTCCTACCAGTTTCCTTATTTCTACATTGCCTTCAACTGACAACTGTGAGATGACATAATGTTTGCTTTGGTAATGTTTAAATTTATGTCAACAAAGAGAGAAAATGTACCAAATTTCTCTTGTTACAGAGGTCACTGATGACAATATCATCATAAACACTTCAAAAGGCAGTGGGACATAATAATTTAGCAGCCTGCTTTCCACATTGCATAATTTATTTCTTGTCTGACAAACCCTTACTGAGTTTAACAGTTAACTCTGAACTGACAGAATATTAGTGCAACTCTGAGACTGATAAAATTGATATACAAACAGCATATAAGCTCAGGCATTTAAATTACATGTTTTACTCTATAATTCTTACCAATAAATAGCATTACTTAAAAACAATTCTTGACAGGTTCTCACCGTTTGGTAGCAACATCAGCATTGGGCAGAAAGTTATTTTTGGTTAGCATGTCCAGTATAACTGGTGCATCCCCACTCTTCAAAAAGTTGTACTGGAATTCAAATGCTTTATCGGAAAGAGGATCTAAGGCTGGCATCAGCAAAGCATACATCACCTGAAACAGGAAAATATTCATGGCCAAGTTTTTCCAAAGGTGTAACTAAAACAATAAGAGGATAAGGTAAATTTACCATCATAAATTAAGCTAAAAGCACTACTGAAGATTACCAATAAACCACCTGTAAATGATCAGTCTATGGCTACTTAAGGTATCTATGAGAAGAAACCTTTAATCTAATCTTAAACTATCAAGACAAGATTATGCTGCAGAATTACGTACATCCCAATGTCTGAAAACCAACGATATGTACACAAAGCTTTCCAGCATGAAGAAACTTTCACTACAATGTAAACACATTATAGCTGTGGACATAGCAATGAAAGCTCAATGAAAAGTACAATGTTGTCAGGTATTACCATTATTATTAAATTTGCCAGATGAGTTTGCAGTGTTGCTATATTTTGAATTTGTATGCTTGATACAGCATGATGGCAACACAAAAGGAGATAAAACCCCTAACATACATATTATGGAACAATGACAAACTCAAGGGGACTCACAGTTCCATGATGAAATGATATGGATTATCCATATCTACAAATACGTCACAAAATCATATGTACATGCACTGCTTATTCTGTGCAAACACTTTTACAATATCTGACAAATAATTTTAATTTCTCCTTTAAGGTAAAAGTAATAAGTTTAAAATGTTTGCATTTACTGCTATTTACATGACACTGCACTTTACACCATCTCTCACCTATCCCTACACAAGTGTAAACAAGGTGTTTCACAGTATGGAATGTTAAAAAATTGGCAGTGTCAACAGTTTTTGTTGCTGTAACCTAGTGGTTATTATAAGCCATACTTTATGGCTGTGACACTGTGTCTGGAACACACTTCATTCATCAAAGGAACCAGGGGAAACATGCTCATTGGCAAGTGTGTTAATTAATTAGGTATAACAACTTAGCCAGTATCATGCAGCAGCTTCTTAAGAACACAATAATGAAGCTCTACATTACATAAAGGTGCAGAATACCTTAACTAGATGCACAACCCTCAACTTTGAACCTTTTGCTGCTTCTTCATTCTGAGCTGCCACAGATCTTCCCCCTAATACATAGTAACACTTCAACCAACAAAAAAATTGTATCTGCCTTTACATCACTTTTGTTTCTTCGCCACGATCAATGGGCTCATAAAAACAATTACTATTTTAAATGCTGACATTACATATTACAATATCAATTCTACAACCTATTACCTCCCTCCAAAATGTTCATTCACTTTCAATTGTGCATGAATGTGTGTTGAGAAGTATTCAAATTCCCCATCCCATGTTACAGCTTATCATATCATTCAGTACTTCTACAACTTTGACAACTGTGATAATCTACCCTTACCTCAAGGTGATAAAGAACTTGTGAAGATGAAGTTCCAAAGAAAAGGCTTTCTACACTTGTAGGTGGAAATTCTGGCATGCTCTGACTGCCCTGCTCAATGACAACTGCTCCATTTGTACCAGCCCTTGCATGATTCTGAAACAGACTTTGAAGGCACTCCACAGTGTAGGTGTCTGGTGGGATGAGCTTGAGCAGCATGCGGGCTCCATCCCGCAGAGGCGGGTACTGTAGCTTGCAGCCCAAGTCTGCCAGTTGGAAAAAGAACTGAGCACAATTTGACCGCTGCGACATTAGCTGAAAAAAATGCAAACATGTATTACAAGAATTCTTATCAACCAGATTCATAACATGGATTACTTTTACAGAATAATGATTTACTTACCACGCCAGGTAAACTGTTCTCTGCCTCTAGATTGGGTCCATCATATGGATGCTGTGGTGAGCTTGTTGAACTGTCAGAACTGCTATCTGGGAACTCGGCACATTTGAGTTTGCTTGGCACAATTTTGCTGACAGCAACTGTAAATAAATTCACATAAAAAATCTATAAATAACTTCTCCTCATGAAAATTATGTCTGTCCTCATGTCAGGAAAAGTAAGTCTTGCCAAATTTTAGACTTCAGCCATAGAGCAGTTGCGGTCTACACTCCTCTGGGATACTGTACAGACATGGTTGGTAGTTTGTTACCAATACTTCAGAAAAATGCAGCAGTCTCATCTTCGAGGGTCAAGCAGTCCAAGAAGAAAGACAGACTTGCAGTCAGACTTATGAAAGCTGCTAAATTATGCCTTTTCAGCATCAACACATACCAACGTTTTGCCGTGTTGTAACGTAATACTTTCATTCTGTGAGTGATAATATGTGCATTATGTAAAGCAGTTAGCATTTTAACCATGGAATGTGAATTAGTTTATGAAGATTTCAAAGGTTCCTTTTCTTTGCATGATTTGAGGCTTCTGCCACAGTATAAATGAGGTAATTCCTCTTCTGGGATGTTACAAAGCATTGATTGATAGTTACCAATGTTTC
Organism: Reticulitermes speratus; assembly: GCA_021186555.1. Taxonomy (NCBI): domain Eukaryota; kingdom Metazoa; phylum Arthropoda; class Insecta; order Blattodea; family Rhinotermitidae; genus Reticulitermes; species Reticulitermes speratus. Next base: position 17,899,016 of record JAJKFL010000001.1, read on the forward strand.
AGGACAGCCTATCAGTCCCAAGTCTTGGACTGCCTAACCCTTAAAGATGGGACCGATAGCTGTCCCAAAGCATCAGTAACTAACTACCAATCAACACTGCATAGCACTGCAGAAGAGCGAAGACCCCACTGCTTTTCTTTCTTTTCAAAACAGACACCTAAATGTCCATACATACCTGTTTAGTAAAGTCAGGCCTGAGAGATCAAATCTAAAACCAAAAGGCTAATCTAAGTGGACACTTGAAAAAGTATGTACTATAGTGACAAAAACACAACTGCCTGAATTCACACCTCTGTCAAGATCACCAGACATATGTCAGTAAATTATCTGTATATGCCTCCTGTTCATTTCAACAGTACTCAGCAACAAAACAAATTGATCAATCATGATCTGCAATGGGTCCTCGATGCAACTTTCCACAGATTTGTACCATTTAATTATAGTGTAGAAAACAGGAAATTTGTACAATAAAATTTTCTCGGGTTAGCAGCCATGTCAGGGGGTTAAATGGCAAGTAAATCAAAGTTTGAAGAACCATCTCTGTACTCATCATCAGGAAACTGACTCACTCAGATGTCTGTCCACATCATGATATACCTGCCTGAACCCTTGGCTCTTAGCTAGTGGCGAGACAAAGAGGGTTGGTGGTCGGTGTCAAGTATGTGCTCTGTTTGGTCCTGCTGTTTTTGTTCAATAGCATGCTGGTTATAGGTGACCAGGCCTGGCTCAATATGAAGCCACAGTCTGTTAAAATTATTCTTCTTCAGGTGTATTTCAATTGCTTCCTTTACGAGGTGGTCCAAGTATCCTGATGTTCTGTATAACATTGAGGTGCTACTGAAATTAATGTGATGACCCATGCTGATGCTATGTTCTGCCACTGCTGACTTCTCAGGTTGGTACAGACGTGCATATCTCTGGTGTTCTTTGCACCTTGCCTCGATAGTCCTTCCACTCTGTCCTACATACTTTTCCGCATCACATGGAATTTCATGCCTGACCAGCTTAGCATATTTTCCAAGCATCTTCTCTGATTCTTCTCTGCCCTGGTTTGTTGTACCTGGATAATGTATTGGCGATTGTTCGAAGCTGCATCAGTTTTAAGAAAGTTTGGAGGTAACAGATGGTAAATAACTGGGCTGTATGTTGGAATGAACATGCTACCTGCCAGGCAGATAAAAATATCAGTCTGATTCTAAGAGACAACTCAGCGTGCCTAAGCATTAACTTTATTGTACAACATGTTCTATAAAATTATTATAAGGAAAAATGTTCCGTGTACGTGTCATTTTGAATGAAGCTAAATTTTTCTGGTATGTAACCCCAACGTACATAGAAGATTCTCTGTATATGCACACGTAATCCTGTTAGTCATCTAGACAGCCATCATGAAGTAAATGGTAAATATACCTAGTAGAAACAACTTCACACTTCAGTAGCAAACATCATTCTTCACACTTGCAGTGTAAAAGAACTTATACTTAGGGACATTTTAACCCATCCTTCAACACCTTCTTTGCTGATATGGTTAACATAATTACTTACTGGGCATAACATTGCCTTATTAATGCATACAATCTCCAGACATTTCCTTAATTAGTCAAGCGTTGCTTAAAACTTGTTATTTATCAGCAATTATGTTACTGCCTAAATAAGCACACATTATAATCTCTATGTATTAAAACAAATCATTCAACTTCACTCTTTCATCTAAGTAATGTCATTCTGAGCTGTTATTTGTATTTAGAAAGGAACAGCCTTCTCTGGACTCAGATCTTGTAACAAACATAATTCCTTCATTAATAACTGGAATTTCTCTTTCCAAAAGCCACTCAAGTGCAGTTCGTATTTTTCAGTAGCACTGTGTCACAGAAACTGAACCTAAAACCAACAGGCTAATTGAAAAAGGCACTTGATATGTATGTACAACAAAAGAAATATACATAGCACTGTTTGAATTTACACCTCCATGATGATCATATGACACATTTGAATAAATTCCACTATCCACGCATCATCTGATCTGAAGGTAATTACATTGGCACTGACCTGGAAGAACTGAGGAAAACCACAAAATATATCAGACTGGCCAGCGTCCTGTCAGTCACTAACAATCTCTGAGTCAACTTCATCATCCTGTTAATGCAAAATGTCTTCAGCAACAAAATCATCCACCTGATTGCGGCACATTATATGTAATGCCATTCATACACTGCTGTTCAAACACTTCCCACATAGACGTACCTTATTCTAATCTTGTGAAAGTTGCACCAATGATGAAATGTGCTGTGCACAAAGAACTCACCATTTTGTCTCTAAGAGGAATCTGAGAGAGCAGTTTACGGTCATCAGCTGGATCCAGTAATTCCCCATTGATGAAGAGATCCAGCTTTAAATTGGCCCCACTTGCCTTGATTCGACGTAAAACCTGCCTACGCAGAGATGCTAAAGTGTCATTACTGTGTGTGAAAATATCCACATCATCTACTGCCCTACCAGGATTTGAAAACCTAACTAGTAGCGCCAGATGCTTCCCTCTGCAAGCCCTGTAATTAAAATTACAATATGTTTACAAAATTCTGCAATTCCAAACCACTTCCAGATAAAGAACACTGGATTAGCATGCAGCAAGAACTGGAACAGATCTCAAATTCTCCATTCAATTTCACAGTCACAATTTACGATTTCAAAGAAACATCATACACAGTTACCGTCAATTATTTCTGGCATTTCAAGCTAAACAGAAAATTTAAGAGCTGATTCTGAAGAATAAATAATACAACAGTGACAAAATGTTAAAAATAAGACAGGTTATATCAAAACTTAGAACACATGTAAATGTACCATTGTTTGAACTTTACTTTTTGTTTGCACCTCCTAGTTTGAAAAATGTAATAGATAGTCCTGACACAGTGCACATAAGAAATCCAAATGAAACATAAAAACAGGGCTTACTTCTTTTGCTCAGGACTTAAAAAGCCATCTGCTAAAGACTAATAACTGCCATCACTAATGCCTTCTGTTTTTTAACCTCCACTTTCCAGGTACTTCTGGGTATTCTGCACTCAGTTCCAAAAGACAGGCACTATAAAAGACACCATCTGAAACAATTGCGTACCTGTGCAGAGGCAGTATTTTCCTCTCCAAAGCAAAGTCACCATCACATTCCCCTATGTACTCCTGCAACACCTTCATCACACGACACATTTTCACAGCCTCGACTTTAAGTTTGTTTATTGTGGCTGGTGAACCAATAAGGCCACCATCCTCCTTGATTCCATTATCTTCATGACAGAGGGCTGATACTGTATCATAGTGGGCACGTAGTCGATCTAGGCACTCCGAAATGTAGGTTTCATGGAAATCAAGTAGAGAGGACTGTAGTCGTGGCCCAAGGTTTGTGTTTACTTCCTTCAGCAGCTCAATGGCTCGGTTTGCTATCTCATCACCACTATTAGTTACAACCTGGAAAATACGAAAATAATGCCCACTAAAGTTACAGGTCATTACTTTATCTGCCACCTATCAATTGCCACCTCCTGTTGGCTCAATACTGTATTTACACACACCAATCAGCTGACTGCCCACACGTGCAGCAGGAAGTAACAACAGTTGTCCGATAGTCACCCTATATTACAGAATCAAAGATGGGCACCCTCATTACTAAATTGGTCTCTTAATTGTAGTGGAAGATCACAGGCTGTGAAGAAAGTACATAGACATGACAGAAAGTAAAGTAATGGGTAGAAACAAAAATGTATAATGGGAAGCTTGAGAATTTGTTCTCTTTACCACATATTAGGATGATCAAATCAGAGAGATTGGTATGGGATGGGAGAAATACGAAATTTACATGAAGTTTTGATCACAGAAATTTACATGAAGTTTTGATCACAAAGCCTAAAGAAAAGAAAGCAGCTACGAGACTAAAGGACAGACAGGAGAAGTAACACTGAAGTGAATCTTCAAGGAATGGAGTATGAAGGTTGGGGACTGGATACTTCTGACTCATCATAAGGTCCAAATACTAAGACCTGAATCAGTCACCTCTAAAGTGCAAGCCAGAATCAATACTCTCAACTAAAATCCATTCACACTATCAATTCTTCCTCTTTCATCACAAATGTCAAACAACGCAATACAAGTGTATGTATCATATTTTGTACTGAATTTCGAGGAAGATACTATTCCTTTCAAAGATTAACTGGACTAGACAACATAAAAAAAGTTCTTACCCTCCATATATACTCTGTTCCTATTAAATCTACGTCATCCATTAGGATAGCCCGCCTCTTGGCTTTCAGCTTCCCTTCTTTAGCATTCACAGCCTTAAAAAACCTTTCAAAACACCTGAAAGAGGTAAAATACAAATTATGAAAACTACACTCATTTATGTGCTATGGCACAAAACAACAATAAAATCATCTAATGCAACTACTCTGATTGAAAAGTTGTAGCAGATGTTTTGTCTTATTGTGTTATACTGAAATCATTCCAATACTGTGCAGTCCTTAGTTACTGGAATATCTTCATTGAAGATTTTTTTTTCTGTAACATACAATAAAGTAATTGATATGTTTGTTGCTATGTTTGATGCTGCAACAGAAAATCCTCAGGGAAGATATTTCAACAAATCAGGACCCCTGAATAGTGGAATCATTTTAACTAAATTACCACACATTTTAATAATTTTAACACTGTAATAGTTATATGCAACATGTATTGATGTCTTAAGTGTGAACTGAGATCTCAGTGTATCAATATATAAATTAAGCACGCAATTGTAATTTATTTTATGTACAACAGAGACCTGAAGATGACCTAAATGTGGGTTGAAACATGTTGCCATATACTTTAAAGTCTAATAGTAAAATTAATAAACAGTTGTATCGATGGCAGTTACATACTAATTTGTAACACTATAAAACACAACGGGAACTCTAAGATGAAAAAGTATGTTTACTTGCAATACGTTTGAAATTGTGTGTCATGGAAAAAATACTGCTAGAAGTTTTGTTAAAAAAAAATGTGCCAACAGCTCCATATAGATGAATATCCTGACTGAAGGGTTTCAGTGCTGGACAACAAGACGATAAAAAAAATTCTGTTTTTCTTGGATGAGGCACTATTTACTGAAGCAAAAACAAACAGAAAAAATAATATATTTTGGTATTCCAAAAATCCCATGCTGTTCATAACATCACACTGTACGACCTTAAAGTTGGAGACTGATGCGCAGTAAGTGTGCACAAAATCACAGAGCCTGACATTTTTGAAGAAACAATGAATTCCTTACATCACACTGACACCATTCTTCAGGGAATTAACAGAAGACAAAATGTGCAGTTATTTCATGCAGGATAACACCACAGCCCATACAGAAAATTTCTCAATGACTGTACATGTAGCGGTATTTGGCAAACAGGAAGTCCCCAGTTGTGACCTTGTAGATCTCCAGATCTGAATCCATATGATTATTATATGGGGCATGGGGTAGGGGTCATAAGACACAATTTATGTGAGTATTCCATATTCATTGCAAGAAATAAATGAATATATAAAAGAGAAATTGCTAATACTTGAAGAGAAGAGCTCCACTGCCATGTTACAACACATCTTCTCAAGTCTGAGCCTGGCTTAGAAACTAGAGGTCAGCACTTCAAGATTCTTCTATGAAACATGGTACACTAAACTGCAAGGAATAATAGATTCTGAACACATCGCTTCCTATGCACTAATGTTTCCTTGACAGCTGCCATACTCACATATACTGTATACAAATACTCACCATATTACTAAGTTATGTTTTATTAGCTATGAGATTTTCACTGCTATTTACTGCTTTGGTATCAAGAACTGTAATACTCACTTCATGCCACTTTCTGTTAGCAATGTAGGGTCCAACTGCAGTATATTATTTTCAAAGAAATCTTTAATTATGGCTGGATCAAGATCTGGTTCTTCACCCATAAGTTTAGAAAACCATTTAAAGCACGCTTCTCTGTCTGAGGGGAAGACGGCCTCTTCAGCAAGACACTGCCAAATCTGTTTTGCCTGATCAGCACATAACCACAGCTGGCCATCCTACAAAAGAAAATGCTGCCATGAAGGTGAACGAAGCACATGATTATCTGATGCACTTCATTCATACTCAAGTACCTTGTGTTATTGCGCACAGAATGCAAAACAAATTTGAAAAACAGGAAGGCAATGGCACAGGGAATATTCATACCACATTTCGTTGCTTGGATGGAATTTTAGATTGACCCTAATGCACAGATGCTCAGCCCCCCCCCCCCCCCCCATTCTAAGCAGCATTATTAAGGCAAAGTCCAGCTACAGCACAAATTCTGACACTCGGTACACGAAAAAACCTGCAATATTTCAGATCACATACCTTTAATAAAAACCGTAAGAAATTTAATCTTTCTTGAACTTGCTGTACATGATTATACCTATTATCAGGGAAGAAAGTGTTTGGGTCCAAACCACTATTTTCTGAAACAAGAATGCAAATATTTAATTCACAATTTACACATTAACAAAAGTTCTTCAAAGATTTTATCATACAAAGGCAAAAAGTGTGAACAAAACATACCTTTAGCTATATGTCTAACTTTATCCATGTATGATGTTAGACTATTAGTGACTAAAATTACAAGGCTATGTTGGTTTTGTAGTCTTTCAATTACTTCTTGCCTGGAAATGAAATAGAATTTTCAAAGTAGCATAAAACATTGTAAAATCTGAACAGGTTCCAAATAACAGCAGCTTATAATTTAAGAACAAAATACTGCTCTCAGACTCTAAACAAATGAAATGACCTGTTTCAAATGTATTAAGTCCAATTTTAAGAAAAACAAATGTCTATGAACAGAAATAGAGATCAGTTCACATACTCTAACCACAAAACCTTCTGCTACAACATGACCTCTGCTGACCATCTCACTTAATGCCTGCCATTACTACTGTTTCAACTAAATCCTAGCTTAACACTGTTTTGTTCTCACCTATAGTATATGTGGTGCTACGTTGGGAGTGATTCATGTTAGGTGAGGGTTCATACAGGCAACAGATTTCACGAATTTGCTTAAGTGCTGGCAAGGCCCATTTGTCCCCAGACTTCAATTCCTCAACACAATTATCTAACCACACTGTCTTCTGTGCATCCCGTTCCTGTGAGCAGCTGTAATCCAGAATCTTCACGTGTGCTGTTAGTGCCTGGTCCATGATCTCCGTAGGAACATCATCAGAGTGTGCAAGATTCCAGAATAAAGTCAGCACCTGACACACATGTTCAGCAACAATCAGCTACATTTGAATATTAACACAAAATATGTGGTAAATAACTCATGTACTAGCCTGAATTGTGATCTACAGTATTTCAGCAATATTCTCACATTAGGGCATCCACAAGATAGACTGAATAGATTGCTAATTAAAACTATCCACACACACAGTACAACAAGAATTAGAACAGCACCACTTTCTGTAACTGATCCTTAACTATGGTCTGCCTGTTGATTTCCATTCTTCCTGCCACCCTTATAGGAACCAATTTCTACAGAAACTTCCACTGCAAGTCTGGTTTCTTACAACCTCAATGAACACCCTATTTTGAACTAATCAGTTCCTGGAAATATTTTAACTTCCCAGATTAATTACACAGGTCAACAAGGTTATGGCAACATAAAAGGAAACAGCCTCTGACAGCGATTCTAATTTCCATGTACCCTAAACTTTGGTACATGAGATCTCTACATAATGCTGTTAGGCAACTGTGAATTTTGTAAAACTGGTGCAGTGAAAGCAATACTTTACTCAAGGGCATCACTGAAATTACACCTCCTCCCCCACACCCCTTTTCATTTTTCATCTTGAGTTGGGAAAAAACTGGTACGAAATGTTCACAAACTTTCTTTTTACGTTGTTCACAAATGTTTATTGTGTAAATATCAATTTTGTGAAAACTGTCACAACAAAAGCCATACTTAACTTTGGATGTCAAGAGATTTCTATCCATACTTTCTACAGTTAACATCTAATTTAGGTAAAATTTGGTATATGTGATCTGCACATAATGCAGTTGAGCATTTGTGAGTTTCATGAAAATCAACAAAGGAAAGGCTGTACTTTCTTATGGGTATGAATGAAATTACATCATGCGTATACCATGAAACTGTGACATTTTGGAAGTACAGAATACCTTGGTAAAGTCTGTGAACTACGTCACAGGGTACAATATTTGCAATCTTGTTGTTATTCATCTTTTACTACTAAAGCACAGCATACACAGATGCTGTTACAAGGTTTAAACTTCAACTGTATTGCTGAAGCTTTCGTTGCCGTAGGTGACAGTGTAGTGTGACTTAGCAAGTACTGAAGACCTGTGTAACGAGAACCGTGAGGCTAAGAATGCAAGTGAGGTAAAGAGAAAAAGTCAACATGGTCCATCAACAAATGAGTTTGGACTCTTTTATTTTCAGGTTGTCCACCCTGGCATGTGTTACAGGAATTTTTCATCAGCACTGAAGTAACTGTATATCCAAGTAGCCACGATAATATACATTTGTGATCTTTATGACTGACTACTTGGAATAAAGTTATTAAAGTGGAACCCTAAATAAATAAATAAATAAATAAATAATACATAAACTCAATTTTTACGTTTCCCTTAAAGAAGTTTTCCTCTGTAAGAAGTTCTTTCCCAGTGGTGTGTTAAAAAACTTCTTATGCAGGAAAAACTGTATTTCATTACAACCTTAAAATCTCTTCTAGTTTCATCTGAAAACATACGGAACACATAAATGCTCCAACTCAAAACTAACCCAAAAGATCACTGACCAGTTCACCAGAAAAACAATGCTGATCTCACAAAACAAAATGGAATAAAAACGTTCCTCAAACAATTCGTAATTCTGTCTTGGACATCACCATCATACCTTATGTGCCATAACTCCATCTTTGTCATCCTCTGCTAGGCGACGAATAAGTTCTAACAACTTTTCCCTCTGTTTCTTATTTGCATTTGTCCAACTTGCCTGAAGTGAAAGAAGTACAAATTTGTATATTTCACACACAACACATCTACATCCAGTCAACACATAACTACATGGTGTGATCAAGTACTTTCTGGATTACATTCTTTCTGCTGTGGTGACTGTACTAACCCTCTACTTCACACTGAACCTTATGAAGCAGCTGTAACACTGCACAAAGTCTAGCAACAACACCACTGTTTCACGCACTGACAGAAGTCTTGTATTTTGAACTTGGCAACTGCAGCCTGCAACTGTGCTTGAATCATGTCAACCACCTCCCTTTTGATGTCAAATTGAGTACTGTTATCTGTCATGACCTTTAAAGGGCATGCAGGACCCCCTGAACTTTTCTTGAGCATTCTGACACACAGTAGTATGATTGTGCTTTTGCTTGTCTGTTAGCAGATTAGGAAGGCATTATTGCAGCAATCCAATGCATGTTGATATCTTCAGTCAAAATGTTTTGGCATGATCCACATGTGATTCCAGTCTCTTTAGTCACACTGCACAAAGTAACACATTTGCTTTCATGAGCAGTTCCTTGATTTATGTTTGAGGTACACTCACTGTTTCTTCTCCAGAAATAAGCTTTTTACATCTTATAGGTTTCAGGTGGCAGTTTTGCCTTGTCTGAAGCAGAATTTGATGCATACAAGCTGGTCTTTGACATCTGCCATTTTCTGATCAAGCAAAAATCAGACAGGCCGTAACATGTCACTTCACATGATATTACTTCTATCTGATGGATACAGCCTACAAGTTCAAAATGAGCAGAAAATGACCCAGCAGATTCTACACTACATCCAACCAGCAGAGAAGTTTTGTCATCACTGCAGTAGTGCCCTAACAGCTACCAGTCTGGAAACTATCACTCCATGTACTGAGAGCTGACAGATATATACAAAATCTACATCACATGGACAAAAGGACAAGGACGTCTGCTCATTCTGTGCAGATTTGGATAAGCAATACCTTCCCGCATGACCTTCTGCACCTCACCTGTTCCACCTCCCACTCTTCTCCTGACAGGACTGATCTGCACCATGCCATATGACAAACACTGTCATATTCTGCAATCTCTCTGGACAGTCTTCAAATGATGGCTAAAACCGCCTTTCTGGGGCTTATTACTGTATAGGAAGTCTACATATGCCATCAATGGCCACTGCCTAAGAGTCGAGGAAGCTTGTTATGAAAACCGTAACAATATCCTGACATAATTTCCACAGCTGAAGTGCCAATAAACCACTGAGAACCCATTTACATCATCCTCTTCCAGGTTAACAGTGTAGTCTGTTATCCAGGTACCGATATTTTGGAGAACCTTTCTGATATCATCTTCCAGGTGAAAAATAAAATGGTGTTATAACTGACAGGACCACAATATCAACCTGCACTGCAGTGGAAACCAAATATATCTGCTTTAATAAAAAATTATATCTGCTGGTCAAAAACTATATCTGCTGGACAACTAACAGTCTGCATGCTTTACATAACAAATTTCTTCAAATTACATGAACTGCTTTGTGAGACAAAACACACCAACATCCACAGAGGGAACGAGATTAAACAAAAAATGTTACACAAGGTCTGAGGTTTTCAGAAAAGGTAATATTAATATTGTTGTGCTCTGGGTTATAACACCACGTACACTGGCGGGTACTACCAACATTTCAGATAAAGATATTGCCTCCATCTTCCAGGTAAAATTGAAGATGAAGGCAGTATATTCCTCTGAAATATTGGTAACTACCTACTGACCTACCCAGTGCCATAACTCACAACCAAAATATGTTAGTAAAAAACTTGGTAGCTCATTACTTCCACACAATTACTCCACATTCACTTTAATTCACAATATAATACCATCCACTAACACAAAGCTATCCCACGACTTACCTGGAAGCACTCAAAGAGATGATCTAGCTGTTCAGGTGAGAAATCCCATGCAAGCTTGGCAAGAAGATCATGTACATTTTTAACAATTGCTTCATGTTTTCCGGCTTGTGCTGCCCACACACTGTCCAGGTCTTCAAGGGTGAGAGCCCGCTCTTTGATGATAAATCGAAGTATCTTTTCTAGCTTCTCTACATATTGTGGCTGGTGTAAAGAATCACGCAAAACAATCTGCAGCACTCTGTTGTCCTTGATCCACTTCTGTACTCAGACAGACAAAGTAATATGAGAACATTGCACTTGTATTAAAAGGAGCAAAGGATGATCTTATAGTAGAGTAGCAGCAGATTACCTGATACAGAATCATGTGCATTTGTACAAAGATAGTCTCTCTCAGTCTATTAACTAGTTTCTTTTAACCACAGTGGAATTGTACATTTATGAGCATAAATATATTGTGGCTGCTCAACTAAAAAAGTAATTTCCATTTCATGTAACAGTCATATTGGCATCATGGCAAGCCAATCAGATGGCTATATATATATATATATATATAAGAGAGAGAGAGAGAGAGAGAGAGGCAGCTGATTAGGTCACAGCCTTATATCCCAACAAACAGCTCTTCTTTTAGCTGCAGCAGTGGGGTGAGGCTGTACACCTTGGTTCCGTAGCATCAAACAGTCCTATTGTACCAGCTCATGACGACTGAGGGGTAGAATACATTGGTGGAATGATAACTGGAATGGGAAACCTACAACACTTGGGAAAAAACCAGTTCCAGTACTAATGAAACCACGCCTCTGCAATGAGCTGCCGCCAAATGACTGCCTAGGTGACAACAGAGCAGTGTTACTTACAGCCATTCTCTCAGCAGTGAGCCACTCCTCCTCCTCCAGTCCAGTGTGACGATGAGGATAATATGTTACACTGGCAATTACTTTATTCACCTCATTTAATGCATTCATTTTGCCATTGAAGGATGAGATCTGAAGTAACCTGTAAGGAAAAATAATCAGTAGATTAGCTTCTTATATAAAATATATATAAACTCACACATACACAGTAACAATCTTTTTTACCTCACTAATTCTATCACATGACAGAACTCTATGAGGAACTAGCATGCTGCACTGGTGGGACAGAATTTCTTTACATACAATATAACTCTGTATTATTTATAATGGTGAAAGGACTAGACGCTAATCCTCTTTAACACGACAAGGAGTATCATATACAGTATTTGGAAAAGTATATAAAGAAGCGTGGGGTGCGCGGCAGCGCAGTTGGTTGAGGCACTACACTACAAATCGGAACGTCGCGGGTTCAATTCCCGATGGTGTCACTGGAATTTTTCATTGACATAATCGTTTCGGTCGCACTATGGCCCTGGGGTCGACTCAGCTCTAACAGAAATGAGTACCAGGAATATTTCCTGTGGGGTAAAGGCGGCCGGTGCGTAGGGCTGACAACCTTACCACCTTCATGTGCCGACTGTCTAAAAATCTGGGAGCCTCAACCTCCTGGAACACTAAGGGTCTGTTTATATAAAGAAGCGTATGTGCAAAAGGAAGTCTACGAGGGCTGCCTTGTGGTCATGCATCCCTTACAAGCAATCCTGCATCCTTATCATGGTCAAGGGCAACATCATGATAGGGAGACAAACAGGGCCCTGCGCCACTGAGGCCAAGTTGTGAGGCACCAAGGATGACAGGATCATGAGCATCTCCTTAGGGCATCAGGCAGCACCCCACTGTACTATGCCTTCCATTGGTGTGATACTCCACAGTTAGTCATTTACTTCTCTGTTACTCACAGAACAAAAGTGGAAACCAACTTTAACATGGAAGTCATCAACACCAGGTCAAGGAGGTGGGGCACCTAACTGGGGAAGCTAAAACTGAAAAACTGATTATAAACCATGGCAGGAGCCTGGCAGCACGAGCAAACCAATATAGCAGGCCAGTGGAAATATGAAACCTGCTGTTGAGATGTTAATATGGTAAAGAGGCACAGTGGTTGCAGGACATCTCTCTGCAGGGTAAAATGTCATACTACCAAATCTATATGACAAAATAATCTAAGACACATAACCTCAGGAGTTCAGAGGCTTCACCTGGCAGAGACCAGATTACCTGGATGTGCTACAAAAAAAGCTTAAGCAGGCTAGGGAGAGGCAAAGCATGATTAGGGGTATGCAGAAACTGGGATCTATGGTCATACACAAACTGGGGCCTCTTAACAGCCCAACTGGAAGTATTCCAACAGAGGTCAAGCTTCCTGAAAGACCAAGGGGCTCTAGGGGGCAAATTGCAATACCAGCACCCACAATGTTCACCACTTAAAATTTTCACATTCATGTCACTATCATCACTATACCCATTACTTTGCAGTCATTCTTGTTAAGAATCTATCATCACACAACACTGCTAGTCCCAGTCATAATGCTGACTAGCAAATTCTCAATTTCAGCACAGCTTTCAGTCACTGAGCAACTCCTTACTCACTGTCAGTAATGGAATGTCTTAATATATTATACAGGTTTGCAGTGTTGAATGTCATCATACCTGGTGGGGTAGAGTTGTAAGACATGACGTGCATGGGCATTATTATACCCACTATGTAAGTAGTAATGCATAACAAGTGAATACATCACAGCCACTTAAAAGATTAACTATTAAGGTTAATATAAAGTAGAAATTAAAAAATCTTCTTTAGATATAATATACATATTATTATTGCATATGGTTAGAGCACATCAAACATAAAGCAGAACAAATCTTCAAAATATTCTGATGAAATGAAATACCTCAATGAGGCATTAGTCAAAGATACTAGTCACACTGGTCTGAGGCAACCAGGAAGGTCCTCATATTATTGCATATGGTTACAGCACATCAAACATAAAGCAGAACAAATCTTCAAAATATTCTCATGAAATTAAATACCTCAATCAGACATTAGCCAAAGATATTAGTCACACTGGTCTGAGGCAACCAGCAAGGTCCTCACCCTTTTAAATACAAAGTTCTAAAATATGTTACAAATGTCTTCAGTAGGAACAACTGCTAAAACTCTCCAAGACAACAATATGTGATCAATTAAGCCTTTAGCATGACACATTAATGATCCTGATTCAAACTGGGAAATAAAGTGTTAATATTATCACATAATTTTCATACCTGAGAATCATTTTCAATCTAAATATTTCTAAGCTTTTGACCATCTCCTCTTGGTTAGGTACCCTGGACACCAGACATTTGGCAGCTTTGATGATTGCAGAAATAGCATCATTTTTTGATTCATTTTTTGCTTCCTTTTTTAATTCATCATCAGTCAGATTATCTAAAATTACAGGTACCATTTCCTAAAACACAAATAACACTGATTTGGAACAATGGTGCTCATGCCTTCTCTAATTTAAGAATGAAGCCCTTGCCACTGTCATGCTAGAATTGTAACTTCTTCAATATATTTTTGCAGGGAGACAAAAAATAGGATTATTTCATTGTGTCTGCATAAAAAGTGAAATGCAGGCACTCCAGCGGCCTTATCAACCTGCAATAAAAATGTAACATTCTTTTGGCATCTCTAGTCTTAACACATAAGGAAGAAAATCATCAACTGTTTGTGCGTTAAATGTCAAACGTTTGGTCTTGAAACTGATGATCAACTACATGTACCACAGACCTGAGAAGCCAACAGCTGTTCAACTAACCAAGGAATTCCCCACCTTTTAAGGTCCCCTTAGTTTCACTAGTGTGTTCACATGAGCTTGCAAGGAAGTGGTATTGTTTGTGATTTTGATTTCATCCACTGTTTCTCTGTGTGATGAATTTAATCCACACTTTAATCAAAGGCAGGTAGAAGTACCACAATTGCTTCGAAATGTGGTCCTTACATTCTGTGGTAAGGACCCTTTGAGAAAGAGAGACAGACTGGCGAGAGGGGAAGAGAAAAAAAACATGGATTCCTTCCATCAGGATTAAACTCATTAGCGAATAAACATTAATCAGCATGGTACTAGAGAATGAGATAATTGTATTGCATCCTTGGACCATTTTCATTATGTGCCTGATGTGAAACTGCATACTGGTAACCCAGATTATAAACTTTAAAGGGATGATACCAAAAAATCCAGACTAAACTGTGTAGCTGCAACAAAATATGTTACAGACTACTGCCCTCTGGATGTGTAGTGGCATTTCAAAGAAACCTGCTGCCTCCATCATCAGAATAGCTAAATGCAGCAGTTTTACTGAAACATCAGTACACATCTAGATGACATCACATCTCAAAAGACAACAGACCCATTCCAGTATGACATTTTCTTATTAAAAAAAACTGTATGTGAAAGCCGTATGATAAGATGTCAAGATTTCCTTGGAGGTGGCAAGTGTAAACATATGCAAAAATAAACTACACAAATACTGCCCACTTTATGTTTACAGTTTGGAAATAAGATATTAGGTAGAACATTTAAAATAATAGTAAAAATTTTCACAAATGGTTATTTGAGAAATTTCCTAAGAACAAAATCACTAGTGTAGTTCATGGCACCTGTTTTAGTCGACATGAAGACATCAAGAATTCATGTCGTACTTCTAATGATTCCAGGTGTCCTGTTACACCATATTTATGAGTGTGTGATTCCAATATTTCCTACCTCACATTCTTGAAGGTTTAGATGTTAAATTATTAGGCAGAGACCATAGACAGGGTCCAGTGTCTTTCCACAAGGTCCAATCCTGAAGGGTCAATAATACGGGTATTTCCATAATTTAGTCTAGTTATGCAAACTGTATATAGTGTACAATAAAAGGGATGTATTGGGAATTTACTTATCACTATACAGAACACGCTACCATACCCTATGCCAATGAGGTATACCCACACCCAGCTAATGATTGTAGATTGGTATGTACTAATTAGCAGCGATATAAATTTACAAGAGTTGTCACACTTAACGCCAATGGTGGATTCTTTAAGGTCCATCCAACGTCATTATAACTAACAGATATGATCGCTATAACCAGTAACCACACCCATTAGAGTACTTATATAATTTCATTTCACAGCACATTAAAGTACAGTTTTACCACTTCCAAAGAAAAAATCATACAGTTAGAATTCACAGTGTTCAAATTACCTACCTTGAAGATGAAGTTTTCAAATGCAGGAAATGCCACTGACACTTCACGTTTTGTGTCTACAATACCCTAAATATTTTTAAGGAAATTCGTTGATGGTTATATTATACTACCCCCCTGAGTGGAATGGAATGGGTCAGTTACCTTCACTGTCATTGCTGTGACAACCTCAAATCCCACAAACACATTATAAAATTACATTTAACTCTTTCATTATTTTCCATTCATTCTTACACCTATGATGTTGGAAAGATATTTTACATAAAAACTGCATTGTAGATTTGTATTAGTTTACATGTTGGCTGCCAGTATGTCATTCTACACAATGTATGTCTTTGGTAAATTAAGAGAGCTGCACTCCCTCGACTTTGCGTACTATATGTTTTAATGAACACCAACGCCCTGTTAAGAAAGTACGATTCTTGGATAAAAGAGGTCATTCTTCAAAGTTCTTTCCACTTCAAAACATTCAGAAATAAAGAATTTAAACTTACAATAATGGGCATGAAATATTTCACAATGGTGTGAACAGTCAGAAATTCATAGCAGAGTCCAAATGGGCGAATAAGT
This sequence comes from Reticulitermes speratus, assembly GCA_021186555.1. NCBI lineage: Eukaryota > Metazoa > Arthropoda > Insecta > Blattodea > Rhinotermitidae > Reticulitermes > Reticulitermes speratus. The sequence continues at coordinate 17,915,670 of JAJKFL010000001.1, forward strand.
GCATAAATTACAGTGACTGTAAGGTTCTTCCCACTCTGAAACCTTTCCAGCAGGATCTGGAAGCCACCCAAGTTTCCAAACCTACGACAATTAAGAATACACAATACAATCACATTAACAAACACACAAGGCAAATGGCCACAGAATCATCTCAGATAACTTCAAAACTGTAACGTACAAGCAGATGAAACCGTCATGTGAACTAATTACCGAATAATTCAAATGCTATAAAACAGACAGCCAAGTTTTTCTTCAAATACTGTTTCCATTCCATACAGATTATGGTTAAACCTAATATTTGGTCAATTAAATAAATTTACACAATCCTGGACTTACCAAGCATCTCTTTACTTGACCATCAATATTGGTACCATCAACAGACTTTGACCCACACAACGCATAAGCAGAACCATTTTTCAGAACAAGAAAATACATTCATAAATTGTTACTTACAAAGACAGTGTCACATTCCTTTCACGGTTAATTTCCCACCAAAAAAATTATCACACATAATCATGCAATTTATGCGTTCTTTAACCAAAAAATCATGTCTGAAAGTTGTGATGCACAAAATATGCAAATACTACTTTAAGAGTATAAGCATAACAAAATTTAACTGAATAATAGTGAGGAAAACACAAATTGTGTCAAAAAAAACTTCATTTTCCAAACTTTACCATGTAATGTATGCCCATAATTTTAAACATGGTTGTCTAACTGTAAGCTGCACATGGCTCTGAAATTTTCCTGAACATCAAGCTGTTGCTGGACTGCCTTTTATCCATGCCCATGTGTGTAGGCTTGCTGGCTGAACTGAACAGTGGGGAACAGGGAAATGTGGGTGTAGGTCACACCACCAAGATAAAAGAACAACTTTATACTATTCACACTGTGCATGTCATTTGAACACACACCACTTTAACCAACAAATGCACTCTTATTATACCTTGTTATGTTATACAATACAGTCACAGTAAACCAGCCTGACATGTTTCGATCCCTTGCTGGGATCATTATCAGGGACTTCTAGATTATAAATTACAGAATTACAAATTAACAATAAAGGAGTGTAATGACAGCAGACATGTACACTGTAGCGTAATGCTGGTGTCCAAAAGAGGATGGTAAATGCAGAGCATTAAATGTAGACAATAAACACTGTAAACTACTGACGCGTTTCCAGCATTAGACAAATTCTGAAGCCCTTGGGGTGGTATCTGGCATATAGTTGATAACTCATGGGCTGTGGCCTCCTAGACCTCTATATCTGAATGACTGCGATTATTATTTGCAGGTGACACTAAAAGATAGTTTGTGAACAACCCACATATACTGTAAGAACTGAAAGACAATATTTGAAGGTAACCTGTCAACATTTTGAGACAAGAGTTGTGTCACATATCAAGAAAAATTTTCAGCAAGTGCAAGGCCTGCTTAGAAGCTGGAGATCAGCATGTTGCGTATCTTCCATCAAAGATGAACTGCAGGGGAAATACAGGCTATAAACTTCTGGCAGGAGCTGGCTTCATATGCGGTAAAGCTCCTGTGACACCAGCCAAACAATGATTCAGAAAGTTACCAATGTCTGGAACACATTCTCCCAAGCCTACAGTGCAATCAACAAAATTACTCATGTGTGTCGAGTGTTTCAGTTAATATAAGCCATTTTAACTCCTGGGTATCTTTCTTGATTGACTATGTCAGTTGCAAGTATACAAAACTGTGAATTATATACATCACTGATATATATATATATATATATATTACAAATACACATGGTTGTGTGTGTGTGTGTGTGTGTGTATGTTATATAGGGTCATATGATTAAATTTACAATTTCTCAGAGCTGGTCTCTCTTCTTACATTCCATGGCCAATCTTCAACATTTGCAATTTATATCCCCTAACTGAACCTACTGTTTTTGTCCATAGCTTGATCTGGTCAAGGCAACAAGGCAGGTTTCAGACATTCACCCAATGGCTGGAACAGTCAGCTTCTACAAATGTTTCTTTAGCCAAAATGAGGCCATGAAAAATGTCACAACATGTGTCAATTTATGTTACAAAAATGACTGACAGCAACAAACTCTATGCAAAATTAATGCTCGGTAGTACCTAACACTGAAATTCACTTGACTCTGAAAACATTTTATGCCTATTTGTACCTTCCCATCTTTCATTCATTCATGTATTACTATGTCCTATTTGAACAGCAATCCAAAATAATTGCATAGCAAGGCATTGTAAATTGAACATAATGTAATCTCTATGATCACATTTGTAAAAATTAAAGAATTACACATTATTAAAAATTAACTCTCAGTGAAATGTGAACAGCATCTCCAGTCACCACTACATGATAGTCGACAGTTCCAGAAATTATTCAAACCACTCCAGTGCCTATCCAGTTACCAGTTATGAAGCAGTGATTCCAGTCGCTGCTACTTCAGAGTAACAGGAAGTGGGGGGAGACTTCTGGGGTGATCTGATCACTGTTATGAACATATCACTCATTTCTACATATTATGACTTGGTGTGCATTCTTCAGAAGATACAGCCATTTATTTTCATACATGCTACAAATTTACCTATTGATAAGGTCAACTAGCCAACCACGTGGTGTCCGGGTGTCTGGTGGTAGCCGAGCATATAAATCCTCATCTGGGATATTTGATGCCGGTGAAACAGTCTCCGAAGGGCGTGAACCATTAAATGTATGAAATCTGCAAATAAAAAGTACATACACGTTACATTTTAACAACAAATGCTCACTTCAGGGATGCAGCAGAAATTTACACTGCTCTCTGTGTGCCACATTTCTAAACTGGAAGTCCTTCAAAAAATCACTTAATAATAACTGGTATCTTACAAATCATACAATACAGAGCCAGAGGCATTATTTTACCTACATTTATAAAAAGAATAAAATTTCTTATTTCTTCAAAGAATGGCACAGTTCACATTTACGAAGATCAAATTGATGAAAGAACCAAGTACAATGAGTTACAGACCAAGTGTGAGATCTGAGGGCTGAGACACATGTAATCCTTTGGAGATGGATTCATATTCCCCCTATAAAGTTCTACTGGAGAAAAATTCATGCCTTTATTCAGTAAACAACAAAACCACCAACACTTCCACATCACCTCTGTTGAGTGTGTGAAAATTAAATACAATGTTTACTTACCAGCCACAGTACAGTGCAGTGCCAATTCAATTACAAATAATGCAAAACACCCTGCCTAGGCACTTGCATACAGTTGATAAATGCTCCTAGACTAAAACATCTGCCTATGAAACACCAACACAAATGCTTTTGTTTTTATTAATTTACATATTATGTTTTATGTGTTTCTGGTTCCCCTAACCCCATGGGATCAATCACCATTTACACAATCTGAACACAATTTCCTGTTGAGCCTTTTCCTTTATCTATAGATTGCATCTAGTGTGATAAATTTTCTTCCGAGAACACTGCTATGAGCAATGTCTGCAGTCATTCCAAACTTACAGAAAGATTACACAGAATGTCAAGTAACATTCCAAGTGATCATTTTATCATTTTAATCACACATACAGATACAAAAGTGAAATACTTTTCAAGGAAGATAAAACATTGTGATTCAAGGTAACATTAAGAGAGAGAGGGTTAATATTCAAACTCCCTTGAAATATCTGGAAATTGCCTACCCTCCTCAAAAAAAAAGAGACAGAGAAAAAGAGAGAAAAGAAACAAGAGGTCTAACAGAAAATTTAGTTGGAAGAGACTATAAATTTAACTGCGGCAAATACAATAATAATGCGTTCATACTTCATCAGAGGACATTTTACCATACATTCCTGTACCTAGGAACATGGAATGACTCCCAGCTCTGAACACGTTACAGGCAGTTCTCGTTTTATGCCAGGGTTACGTTCCTGAAAACGTGCAAATCAAAATCGCACAAATCGAACACAAAATTCCCATTTAAAACAATGCAGTTCCTGGCGGTTAGTGGACTGACAACCTAATCCTATATAGTGTGACTATACCACTAGTGGGCATATGAATCTGTAAAGTATATATGTACTGTATATACAGCATATATACATTTCTATAGAGTATACATACAGTTCCATACAATATATTTATTTACTTCTTCTTCTTCGCTGGCTCTACAACCCTTGGTGAGTTTTGGCCTCATTGACAACTGCCCTCCAGACTTCTCTATCGGCTGCTTTTATCCTCCATCCTCTGATTCCCATTGTCACCAGGTCCGCCATCACATCTTCTATCCACCTCATCCTAAGACGTCCCCTTCTTCTTCTGTTATCGAGTCTTCCTTTCAGCATTCTTTTTGGCATCTGCATTTCTGGCATTCATTCTACGTGGCCCAGCCACCTTATTCTCTGTGCCTTAATAAATCTCACTATGTCTTGACCCTCTATCAATCTGTCAAGCTCCTGGTTATATCTTATTCTCCAGCCATTTGTATCTTGGACCGGTCCGAATATTCTCCGTAATATTTTTCTCTCAAAACATCTCAGTGCATTCTCCTCTCCAGTTTTTAATGTCCACGTTTCTGATCCGTATGTGACGACTGGTTGCACTAGTGTTCTATATATTTTAACTTTAGTATTCCTTGTTAGCAGCTTGCTTTCAAAAAGTTTTAAGTTAGCGTGATATGCTCTATTTCCATTCTGTATCCTATCCTTGATACAGTCACTTATTTCATTTTGGCTGTTGACCAGGGCTCCCAGATATCTGAACTGACTCACCCCTTCAAATGTCCTATTACCTATGTTAATGTTTTGTGGTATTCTTGATGTGGACATGACCATACATTTCATTTTCCCTTCGTTTACCACTAGACCATACCTTTCGGTTTCCTTTTCCAATTCTAAGTATATATGTTTAAGAGTTGATATATTCCTGGTAACAATGACTATGTCATCTGCATATGCACAAATTTGGCTAGATTTAAAGTATATTGTATTTATTTATTTATAATGCAATAAAGATGTAAGAGACTCACATCCATAGTTTTTGGTACGGTTCATTCCGATAGGACTGTGGTAGTCTTGCTACACAAACAAAACTTCAGTCCCCGACTTAGCACTTTCTTTAATTCTATCAGCATTATCACGAATTGTATGTACACTACTATAAGCGAGTCTAACATTATGGCATATGTCAACAATTCGTTCACCTTTTGCAGGTCGGCTTATTACGTCTGAAGTTCTCCTCAATACTGACTGTCTTTCGCCAATTTTTCACTTGGATTGCACTAGGTGATGCAGAGTTACATTTCTCACTCATATTTGTAAGAAAAGCCAATGCTACTGAAGAGGAAACTAAATGAGCCGCGTGATTATGTCACCAATGTAATAAATAAATACATGTCACTGATGGTGTGACAGTGACGTCACTTCCTGCTGGCCTCCTACAGAAGATAAGCATGACCACGAATTGTCTATGCCAAATCGTGTTAAACCGAAAATTATTGCATAAATTTGAAAAGTGTAAATTTTCAAGTCACGTTAAAGCGAAATCGCATAAAATGAGAACTACCTGTATATCCAGACCTGCAGTAAGAAATATAAAAGTATGATGGTGCTGCTTACTTGTTATTTGGGTTGAACACCATGGCCAGTAAATCTAAAAGTGGAAACCAATCTTGTGACAGTTTCACTACACACAGCTCCACCAGTCGTTCACAGTTCTGATAGATGCAATGATGGATGTTGAATTTCCAGCTATTTACTGCATCATCTGTCAGGATTTTGGTAAAGGAGATGGTAAGACCCTCACGGAAAAATCGCTGACAAGCCTCGCTGTGCACATCCAAACCTATAAATGTAAAAAGGCATGATCCTTTGATGTCACACCCGTACATCAGGATTCATGACGTAATGTGTATCAATTCTATATATGACACACAGTTGCATCTTTGTCACTTAACACCTTGTTAAGATACAATAAGCCAGCAGGTGTCTGCATGCAATATACTCCTTTTCCTACAAGAAGTCTCACTAGATTAAAATTTCCAAATCAATAATGTAATACAATAAGACCAATTTCAAAGAGTATAAAAACCATATTGGTCTCATAATAAATTGGTCTAATAATACCATTTAGAATTACATAATCCTTTCCATGAGGTATTAAAAGACTGCACTTTGAGAAATGGGCCTTTTAATGTTGATTTGACCTTCAACCTTGAATTGCTCCACATGCAATCCTTCAATTAATTTTACAACACACATTTTCTTCATACTCATACACTCCAATGTATCACCCCAATTTCAACTGGTACTGCTGTGCAAACCAAGAGATCAATTGGTATCAAATCGCACACAAGAGAAATGAGGCAATCAGTGTATAAAAAACACATTTTATATGTAAGGTTATTAAAAGTGAAATTTAACTCCTACTATACTGACATATCCTAACACAGACTTTATTGAATGTAAGCAGTCAGCTAGTTTCTATGTTGGTGACTGTTTTCAATATCAGTAAAGTTATAGGTGCAACCCATTATGGTTCCTGGATTCAGCCTACAATTAGCTGACATAACTCACTGGTAAATTGGCAAGAGTTTCACAGTAAGACCAGAAAATGTACAATAGAGATGGACCGTTAGGGTAAATATAGATTATTTTCACATTCTGTGTGATTTCACTTGTGAACAGTACACAATCAAATCACTGTTAAATCACTGTAAATAGCTATCACTAATACTTGGCTTTTCCAGTGCACCATACTTCCTTGTGCTGACACACACAGTAATGTACAAATCTGGAACAGTAAAAATAACATTTTGTGGGATGCAAATCATTTTTATTGGTGAAAGGCAGAGAGCTCCAGTGTGCCACATACAGGACCGACTCTTGTGAAACAACAGAATAAAAAATTTTCTTTCTCTAAGTACCAACAGGAGGTACAAACGTAAAATTTGTGGTTGCTGTACTGTACTCTGCCCAGCCAAGATTTGGGTGAGGAATGATAATATGAATAGTAAGACTACTGTAAACTGGTTCTTGCTGCCAGCCATTTTACAGCACCAAGTCCACCATAAGCACTGTCTCCATGGGAAGTAGCAAAAGAAAAATGCCATTCTGCTGGGATCCCAAAATCTTTGTTGTCAAAAACTAGGTTTACAAAGCATTTCCGGTTTTCATACTGGGTACCTGGAAGTCACTTCAGTCCTCTGCAAATTTTCCAACATCTTCATAAAATCAGAAGGCCCAACACACTTGTTCTATTTAAAAAGGCCCAAGTCAAACATTGTGTGACACACAACCACAAGCTCTGTTTGCATCTACTTCAAGAATTCCACTATAAGGAGCTGTGTACAAACAGGGTACAACCGATGCTTATCTGAGACTCTCTGAACCATACCATAACTCTGCTATACCTCTTTAAGTGATGTAAAAAAAGAACAATTTCTGAATTCCTGTAACACAAATTTAAGCACACACAAGGAAATGTGGTCAATCCAGAAAACACTCAAAGATATGTGACAAGTTTGGTAATTTGGCTGTATACTGTACACACATGAACCACTGAAGAAGAGACCATCTTTTTTTTTACCCACATGATCAATCGCTGTATGTTTTTCATTGTCTTCTAGACATTTTGTGGATTTACTAACCAGCAATATAAACAAATATGATTCCAAGGGCAATAACATGATGCACACACAAGCTGAATGATGCTGAAGAAATGTCAGGAACACACTTAACTCAAAGATGGCAGTTACCTATAACTTAGTTATTGTAACAAATACACAAGGCATTCGTGTGCAAGAATACAATAAACCTGAATCTCACCCTTCCGACAGAGGTCAATTGATGCCTGAAGAAGCACTTCCAATTCTTGCTCCGGCAAAACAGGAACCACCCAGCGTGGACTTGAGATTTTGTCATCCAGCAAAGCAAGCTTTGCATGGGGAAAGTCCGGCTCTGTTCCTCCACTGCCTCCTGTATTATCTTCCCCCATAAACTCATTATTCATTTGCTGCTGGTCTGATGATGGTTCACCTCCCAGCATATCAGTCTCCAATAGCTGCATGCTACCTCCATTCCCTGGCTGTATAATCTGTTGTGACTGCTGGACAGACTAAACATAATCAGAACATTTTAACACAAATCTTTAAACAAAATATACAGGTTGTCCAGATGATCGGTATTCAAAAAAAATTCATATCAAGAGAAATGTTCCTCATATGCACACCCAGTGTGCAACATTGCAAACAAAAACTCTCAACATTTCTAGCCATACCCCACTCACATGCATGTACCAATTGACATCCTTGGGCAGCCTCAGGCAGGTTCAGCAGCAATGGTGATGCTGCAGAAGGTTGCAGGTACTTTCTGGCTTACTGAGTTGCAGTCTGTGAGGACTGTTCAGCATCATTTCAGAACTGGCTATAGACATGAACCACGAACATGCATACACATCTGGTTGTGGGACTACAAACTGAAGACTGCAGGGGGTCCATTGTGTGAAAAAGGCAACCTTTCATGTCAGTGGAGTTATGAATGGGCACTACTGCAGGACTTGGGGAAATGAAAATCCATGCCATGTGTGAACTGGTCAGTAAATGTGTGATGTGGCTTAATGCATGACAGGGTATGCTTCTTTCGAGACTGTGAAAAGCACCTCATACCTAGACATGCTGAAACTGTATGCGCTTCCCAGGTACCACCTGGAACTGTCTTCCAGCAAGATGGGACACCACCTCACTACAGCCACATTGTGAGGAATCACCTTAATCACACAATGCCTGGCAGATGGTTTGGCTGAGAAGCACCAACTGCCTGGCCTCCTAGGTCACCAACTTATCCCCACTGGATTTTTTTCCTATAGTTATGTGAAGAATGTCTACCAGGTCAAAAACGACAACCTTCAGCAGTTTAAAGCCTGCACAAGGGACGCTGGTTCTACAGCAAGCCATAACATGCTTCAAAATATGTGGACAGAAGTACAATATCATCCGGATATTTGCTGTGCTGCCAGGGGTGCCTGCACTGAAATCTACTTAGGTACACAGCAGTCAGAAAAAAAAAACTCAAGAGTTTCCTTTTACATTGGCGTAGTATGGATGTCTGTATAATGAACAGACTTCAAGACATGAATTGTTACTGTGGCATTCCTATCATCCAGACATCCTATACACTTGCCAGAGAGTACAAATCAGGGATGCTGCTGACCATATTATACAGAGTGTATCTAAAATGCTTGGACAAACTTCAAGAGTTCTTAACATTAAAACAAAGAAAAAGTTTGTAAAAACATGTCTGGAAATGAGTGGTTTTTTAGTTTAATTGAAAGATTACACTCAAAAACAAATACCATAACTGTATAATATTTTACTTACAACTGACACAATGCATTTGCAGTACATGTTCCCAATTTAATAACTGTTGAGTTCTTATTGTTTATCAAGTCAACGATTAACAAGAAATGATCAAAATGTCCTCCAACTGAATCAATGCATGCATGGACACATCTGATCATGTACTGTCAAACCCTTTCAAAGGTCCCGGGGTGGTTGCAAATGATTTGACAGGCATAAAAAATGTTTTGGTGAAATGTCTCTTCATTTTCAATTAGAACTCAATACACTAGGGCTTTTAAGTATCCCCACAGATACAAATCTACAGGACTCAGGTTGGGCGACCATGGGGGCCATGCAACTGGCCCTGCTTTACCTATTCATTTGTCATGATAGGTATTATTAGGTGTATCTCAGGCGGGTCAGCTAAAATGTGCTGGAGCCCCATAGTGCCTAAACCACACTCTTACTGCCAACATGTCTTGGGCTGTACCTCGAAAACTAAGTGTTTGCTGACATACATTAATATGAATTTTTTCCCTTGTTTTGGAGTGGGAAACTCATGCCTAAAGTTTGCCCAGGCATTTGAGATACATCTTGCATACATACAAATGCTGTGAAGACTAAACAAACTATACACAAGGCCCTAGTCTTATGCCCTAGTTGTGTTCCACAAAAATGTGGGCATAAATAAAAAATGCTATTTCCATAAGAAATACTGGAATAGGTAGGGGTTCAAGTAATAGAGTGCAGCAAGCCAAGGGGTGTTAAAACAAAAAATGGAGAGGGTGTAAAGAAGTGGTGTACACTGGCACGGAGCATTAAAGTAAAAAGATGTATAACAAGGGGTCATAAAACAACGGCTACAAGTACATAACTATACAGTAAGGCACCTTTCTTAAACCAGGAGTTCAAAGCAGAACTCACAGCCTGTTTCCCAATGCACAGATTTTTATTTTTATACATCTATTAGTATTTTTGTTTCATTTTCTTTTTGTAAACAACTTACATAGAGATTCTGTGTACATTAAATTTGTTTGGTATAACCTCTAAGTTCTGCAATGTTAGCATGGTTGTAACTGCTGACTCAATAACTTTTACATGAAGTGTAGGTATGTTAATGGTCTATTTTCATATCAAATTTCACATGTGTAGCTCCAATGCTTTGTTATTTCCATCAAACAAAAACCAAAGAAAATCTGAACATAGCCACCACCCTGTTTTTACATTTCACAAAAATATTATCCTAACAGAAGCTTCGTAGTTTTCCAAGATCAATTTCCAAAAACCATTTCAGGGCCCTAGAGTAAGTGGTACTGGTGGCACACCCACCTCACAACATTGTGCATACACAGCACTGTTAGCACTGACTGTAAAAAATAGCATTAGGATCCCCCTGTGACATAACATTTATACTAAGTTTTGTATATACCAAGACATATAATTTATAAGTTGAAACAGGAGGAGAGACAGATAAAATGATTATCAAAAGCCTACTTCTTTCCATTTTAGGGTGGAAAGTAATGTAAAAAGTTATTATTCAGCTGGTGAAGGAATATAGTGCATTTACAGAACCAAAGATTTATCAAAATGTTCCCTACAGGCTGTGGCTCTATCCCACACTCATTTAAGTAGATTTGTTTTTCACGCCCTACTTTTCAAACATCCATTTTAAATCATCTTTCGATTTATGTCAAAATCTTGCAAGTGCACTGTCCTCTACATATTTTTAAGTCAAAACTTATGCATTTCAAATTTTCTCCATGCATGCATGGATTCTAAATTATCCAGTCAATTTAATCACCATAAGAATGTTATGTGAAGCGTATATGATGAAGCTCCTAAAAACGATGTCTTTTCCAGTCTCATACTTCATCCCCCCCACATCCAAACATTTCGCAACACTTTTTTAAATAACTTTAATCTGTGATAATGTGGCAAAAAAAAATATCTGAACTGGAGGCAAAGCAACATTATTATACTGAGTACTGAGATTCTTTTATGGATGATGGTAAAATACACTCTGTGGAATTGTGTGTCATTATTTTCAATGAACAGCTAAAGGTCAAGTTATTCCAATGATCACTATGAAGGCATACAAGGGTGTGGAAGTATAGCCCTACTCATCCTTAACCTCAGCACCAAATGGAAGTCAGTGGTCAGCTTCATACCATGGCCGCTTTACGCCCAAGGAAGAGTCCCTATATACCACGCTACAAAGGGCTGAGTGGATCCAAGACACATCCCAACACTTTTAAAAGGAGAAAACCTCCTGCCTCTGTGGAGAACTGAACCATGATTCCTCAGTGTTACGGCCAATAAACTACACACTATACTGCTTTCCAGTGTGTGTAACTTCTAATTTCTAAAAATTCCTTGAAAATAACTGTCAGGTGTCAGTAGAGCTAGAGATCTGGACATCCAAACCTCTAAGTTCCGCAATGTTAGCATAACTGTCAGGTGTCAGTAGAGCTAGAGATCTGGACCACTATACATTTAGAGAAACAATGCAAATCACCGAAGAACTCTTGCAAAACCTGCACTGTTGAGGTTACAGTACCAGCTGGGTTGCTCTGTCCCAGTGGAATCAACAGTCATTAACTCCCCAAAAGGGGACTGAAATGTCCAATCACGTGCTGATAACATTCAGGAATTACAGTTTAACTACCGAGGAGCCTAATTACATTCCAACATGGAATTCCATACTACTCGAACATTCAACAAAAAATGAGGATTTTCATATCTCCATATTTACCTATCACTACATCCACTGACAGAACAAAGCATCATCAGTAAAATAAACACAACCTACAACCTTAAATGAAGTTTTCACACTACTGAAAATAGGCCTTTTTTTTTTTCCTTCCTTCAATTTGTGAATGATGTGTCAAGTCTTCTCAACTGGCTTCCAAAAAGATCATAAAAGTTTTACAGATTCTTTCCACAGATCCATCCCTCAATACTGAAGTTCAATCAAAATGTTTCATTTACACTACTTGTGTCATGGGAATGTTCTATGGGACTAAATAATATAAACTTATGCATCAGAGAGAACTCAAGAATGTTATGTAATGTTTGGCAACAAACACATAAGGCTCCTCTGAAAGAGGCATCAGGCCTTAACTGTCCACATATAACTGCCACAAGATGCAGCAAAATCGTAAGTTACACCCTGTGTGGAGCTACAGGCAATAAGTAGCAATGTGTGTGTGTGTGTGTGTGTGTGTGTGTGTGTGTGTGTGTGTGTGTGTGTGTGTGTGTGCATGCACATACACATACACCAGCTCTACCTCCTATTCAATGAATATGTGAAGCCTTTTCCCTGGGATAAATCAACAGGGCATGAGGCTCACCACTCACCTCATTTTAATATTGAGGTCAAGAATGAGTAGAGCTATACCTCTACTCCCCCTAGATGTCTTCATGGCTTCCACATTAAGGTTACCTGTTAAGCAAACTCACCACATGTCTGCTTAATTTAAAAAACAATATGGTTTAATGATAACCTTTTGGAGCTTCACTTAAGGGTCCAGTGTACTCCGCAAAAGACCTGGGACTTAAATGGCCACCCATTACCTTGCATATTCTTAGCCAACAACTTTAGTGGATGTTCAGTTTCCTCAGGATCAGACTGTGTGTGCGACAACAGTCAACTTCTGGTGACAAAGGGTTAATGACTTTTTGCAAGATGTATGTCTACCTTCCACAGCAAAATCAGGGTAAAAACTACACTTCACTTGGACAACCACATACACTGGCAAATGAGAAAACACCAGTGTTGATACAAAGGTCAAATATACTATTTCGAGTTGTATTACCATTACGTTCCCTTGTGTTCAAACACTCATTGAAACTGTGCAGTTACATTACTGAATGATACATTGCAACAGCAATTTGTGCTGCAATGGTGAGGCCAGAAGTGTGAAAGAAGCAAGTATTTATGTTACTTTTCCAAAATCTACTGTTCTGTTTTTGACCGTGACTGTAGATGCCGACAAACAATTTTATTTGCAAAAATAAAATAAAATAAATAAATATTATGTTGACCCCTGGAAGGGCTGTTTCCTAACCTGAAAACTTTCAATATGGTTCAAAACCTCCCAAATTCAACCACAGATTTTGCTTATGTCAGCACAGACTCAATTAGGGACTGCACATAACACCAAGGTAAAGTAACAACATTTGAAGCACCTGCCATAAGGACAAAGAGAGCACATCTACTTCCTGACGAGAGCTCATGCCAAGTTTCCTAAATGGTTTTCTTCACCTTAGTTCACATTCTTGAAAGGGTTCACAACAGACTCTCATGATGGCCACTCAATGAGTCACACGCTGGACTACTGTGATAACCATTCTTGAACATGAAAATTGTGAATGGATAAGTGGTCTTCTTGGAACTGGATTACCACAATAGGATAAAGTCTTACAGATGGCATCATTATGCTCAAGATCTGTTTATACTGATGCTATCTGGGTGTTATTCTATACACTGGAGTATTCCAGCCCCTCCAAGCAAGATAAATCCCACAACAACAAATAGATGAAAGACTAATGAATTTGGAGGTCAACATGTACTGAGAGTTGTAATGTTTTCTCAGTAGTCTGTAAATTAAAACCAGCACATCACTTGCTTGGCTAAATGTTGATATGTTAACAAATATGACTCTATTCTACTAACAATCCACACTGCTATCAGAAAATGCTAGGCAGTATAGTTTATGTGCATCAGCAAGCACATCCTTCATCGCAGAATCTCATGCTCTGAGACCAGATTCTTTAAGTCAAAATAAATGCATGTTTCATTCCATGAAAGCAGGTAGCAGCTGTAAGGTGCCTTGCACTGGTGAAATAGCTCCTTTGTATTTTGGCTACTAATGTAGTACCTTACACAGGACTAGGCACGTGCCATAACCTAGCTGTTCGGCGTTTTCCATCATGCTCATCCATCTAACAGTTCTATAACCATGCTCCCACCATGGACCCTGGCATACCATACCATCCACCCGCATTCAACCTGCCGTCCTCAAGTTATGGTATATTCATGATCTGTCATTGTGAGCTACAGTGATGAGAATAGAGGAGGAATGGGTATTCCAGTAGATTTACCAATATGAGATGATGTTAAAAACCCACATCCCCCCCTCCTACTCAGGAGTTTAACCTGCCACTGCACTTTCAAGCATTAAAAAAAGGTACATACTGGGTAACCATCACAGTACATGAACCTCAGTCCAAGTATGTCACACAAAGTAACAACTGTATTTTTGTCCAGCTCACATAATAAGTAACAAATAATAAATAAAACCTAAGGTGAGGTTACTATGAGGCTGGTTACTAAGAAAGTTGCATTGCCTCAATGTTCGATGTCTAATTGAATCCATCCAAAGACAAATGCAACCCATGGTTGAACCTCGGAGATTCTGGGACTGCTTTTAACGATGCAAAGTCTTCAGCACAGTCATTTCATAGCCTGTATTAGTATACTTTAGGAAATGACACTGCTTGTAATGTATGTGTATTCTGCAAATATAACAGTTTTTGTACAGCCACTTTAGAACATAAAACCTTTCAATCAGAATGCAAACAAAAAACAAATAAAGGTAACAGAAATAAGTGCTTCCCTTGTATTTCTACCCTTGCCAATAAAGCACAAATTACACATAAAACATATTGAATAATATCACTACAGTTTAAACCAGTATCTATGCAAATACAACACATGGAAGATAGCACAGTCTCCACTTTCACTTTACTGTGGAACAGTCACATCACATCAACATGAATCCACATACTGCAGTCTGCACTCAACACGATATACATAAACATATGTGCATGCATACATACGTGGACATAATTACCCCTTTGGTGACAAATTTGGACATTTAAATTTTTGCACACCCTTCATGACTATTTTATGAACCAAAAAAGGTAACATTATGAAATACATGGCATTTTGTACAAAAAATCAGAGATTGTGCAGCATGTCTCAAAACATTCAGTGTGTATATTGTTGACTAAATATATAAAATGCAGTTGCTGAGGGATAGCAGTACACCCATCCTATGTATAGGACGCACAGTGCCTGAAGTTTAAGGCACAGAAAAGCTGCACACTGATTAATACAAGGGAACTATGAATAATGGAAATTATGAGGATGTCAACTGTATTCTTTGTGACTTACAGGTTTGGACTTCCATTCCCTGAACTTTATGGAACCTCAAGAACCACTGCCACGTTCACAACAGCCTAGTCCCTGTCCTGGGCCTGATAAATTCCAATCCACACCCTCTAATTGAATTTCTTTAAGAGACATCTAAATATTATCCTCCCATACACATCTGTGTCTCGCAAGTATCTCTCACCTTCAGCTTTTCCCAACAACATTCTGAATGCACTTCTCTCTCCCATGGTGGTGCCATGTGCCACACCCATCTTATCCTTCTTGATTTGACCATCCTCATATTTAGCACAAGTACAAATCACAAAGATTCTCTTTATGTTACTTCCTCCTTCACCAGTCAAAATATTTTCTGCAGCATCCTGCTCTCAAACACCCTCACAAACTATGTTCTTTCCTCAATGCAAGAAACCAAGTTTTACGCCCATATAAATAACAGACAAAAAACATTGTCTTGTACATTGTTAATCTTTACATTTTTAGATGGCTCATGGGAAGTGAAAAGATTTTGGACTGAATGGTAGCAAGCACTCCCCAGATTTAATCTGCTATTAATTTCTTCATAAATCAAGTTTTGATTTTTTATGTTCTTCCTAAATATTTGAACTCTGGCACATTTTCAAAGGACTTGAGAGCTATCTTAATGCTGTGATTCTGTCCTATGTACTATTAATGACACATAAATACATTCTTAGCTTTCTCAACATTAATTTATTTACCAAACTCCTCACCAACAACTAATAAAGCTTCTGTCCTTGTCTTTACGGTACTCATGTTTTTGCCTAATAAAGTATCATCAGTGTGGAACAGAAGCTGGTGTGTCCCATTCAACTGCAGTACCTTCTGGTTTTCTTAAACTCTCCTAATGGCATACTCTAATGCAAAGTTGAATAACAATGGTGATAAAGAATCTCATTTCAGGCCATTCAGAACAGTAAACATACCAACATAAAACTAGCCAGAGTTCAGTTTCATTTAAACACATTTTAATCATCTCAGCTAGCATGATGGGCATACCAATCTTGATGAGAACACTGTACCTAACTTCTCTCCTAACTGAATGATAGGCTTTCTTGAAGTCTATAAATAGCTGACATATTAAAACACACTAGTCCCATTTTTTCTAACACATCTGATGAATCCAGGAGAAATGATGTATTACATTAAAATACACACATCCCTAATAATTTCATATGAAGTTAACCTTGAAAAAAAGAATGCCTAAAACTCTGTACATGGCTAATAATTGTCATATGCCTTCATAAATACTATAATCAGTTTTACTGCCCTTCTTACAAACAGGTACAAAATGTTTTCCACTACTGATGCAATTCTTCCTTACGCCAAATACAATTTAAAAATGTATTATCTCAGAAGATGTTACCTCCTTCTTCGATTAATTCTGCCAGAATCTGATCAATGCCTGGTGCATTATATTGTTTAATAGTGGATCCACTAATGCCAGAGGTCTCCTAAGATGCAAACTGTAATGTTTCACAGAAGCAACTTTTGCTCTCATATACTGCATAATCCAACCATACCTAACCCCACTTTAAAATTTAATGTTTAAGACATGTTACATAACACTGCATATTAAATGTCACATATTGTGTTACAGCTTCACATGTTAATATTCAGATTTTGTATGAAATGTTCATGGCAGTAAAGATTTACATTTTGTCTTCTGGGTTATATGTTGTGTGGTCTGCAAGATAGTTACTAATATTTCAGAGAAACCAGCTGCATCCACTTTCAAGCTAAACCACACTATATGTGTTATAACTCAGAAGGCTGCCACCTAATATGGTTTTCAACTTTTTGTTGCTCCATAAATGTCACACAAATACCCACGAAAATGCATCACATATATCAAGTTTTTTTTTTGTAAATAACTTCCTAAACAAGAAAGAAAACTTACTTGTGTGCTGGTTTGGCCATCAGGTGGGTCCACTACTACACCTTGGCCTCTTGTGGCTATGGTCATGGCTAGCTAAGATACGTTGTTAATAAAGCCACCGCAATAGCATTAAATCTATAAGATCTGAAGTGTGGTGCGCTTTAAACTTCATAAAGGATTCTTGTTACAAACTAGCTACATTATCTGAAATAAGAGAAACGTGTGCAGTTAGTTCTGATACTTGCTGACCTCAACCAACTATATTAAAAACCAGCAAGTTGCACACAATCAGTATTTACAGTTTTAAATATACGTGTCACATATGACACCAGAACATTCCTTTTACGCTACTGTAACCTTATGTCTCCCATCTTATAAGACAATTTGTTATTAAAAATCCTGATGTGTCACTCCTGTCTTCCAGCAACGAATGAAGAACTTACAAATTTCAAACCTTGTTCTTTGTATTTTTCACACATACGGACACATCACAAAAATTAACACCAACACATTAATGTAACTAAATAAATACGACAACAAGCACACACAGTAAAGAATACGGGAGTATTAAATAGCGAAAAATAGTCTCATTCATCAGCCGGGCTACATACAAAATGGCGACTATTCCCAATGATTAGTCCAAAGAATTAAGGGGTCGAATGTTATACTTGCACAAAGTTTCCTGCAGCATATTCTATTTTATATGAAACCCTCGCCGGTTTGTGACTACTTCTAAAATTATAATACAGTTATAAATCTTACATAATAAGTGCTGTAGGAACGAAACCTCTTTGACGTAAATTTTACACGCACTGTGTAAACACGACTGCGCGACTCACCGGTTATATGGGCGTATGAATATTTCCCATATGTAAATCTGGACTAATATTAAGTACTAAGTTTGAAGAATATTCTTGTCCAGTAAAGTGTACAATGTTAAATTTTAGCCGTCTCTTGTATGACCAATATATAAAATTTAAACAAAAGAAATGCAGACACCAGACACACTGTACTATTTTTCTCACAATATCAGCTGGGATGTGTACATATTTACCTCGTGGGGTAAGAAAAAAGTTGCTGGACTTCGCTTCACGTAATACTTTTAATATACAAAAGAGCAATACATTTATTATCCGTGAAAGAAAAGTGAACCTGATCGAAGTGCACGCTGTATTGGCAGTTCAATATCAAAATTGTCAATGACCGTAATATAATATTTGAGGTTCAGCAAATCGCGCAGGTTACCTGGAAGGGTTGTCAAAGGAAATTCCCAGGAATTACAGAAGGGTAACCTTTGCTTCGCACAGTCTAAACGGGACTGTATTTCATATTATGACACTATCACAGTCTCCTGGTGTGGATACATCGTAAGTCATTTATAACATACTCGTATGGAACCAAAAGCGAGGTAAGTGTGGATGTCGACCACGGATATTACATTCTACCCCACCCCAGCGCTCCAGGTTGCTTGAAGGTCAGGGGCAAAGCCATATGTGAACGTCGAAGAATCCGTAAGATAAAACGTTAATTCAACTTCTTAAAAACATTAGGTGTAAATCTATGAATATCTGCTCGACCCTTTTAAATATACTTTTGTACCAGTCTGGAAAATTTACAGAATACTTTTTTTCCAAAGTAGCATGCCTAATTTCATCCATGAACTTTACATTATGTTCCAGTTATTGTACATCTAATGACATTTGATTAGAATGCAAGCATGCCGCCGTTTGTACCTGTCCAATCTCTCTACTCATCATGCTTGACTGCTGTATTTGAGCATCTTCTGGACAGTGTTAAGAAACCATCCAACACTGTTGAGCACCTCCGGAAAGTGGTCCTCTCTTCTCTACATGCAGGGATTCGTGAGCATTTGATTCACATCACAACTGCACATTGTAGGTAAATATGCTACAAATTCTTTTGAAGAATAAATAGGCATCTGTTATTGCATCAGTATCTGCTTCATAAGTATATTATGTAAGTCATTTGATAAACTTCTTGCCTACTTCAAAAGAACGTATTGTTACATATAATGTGGGTTTCAATATTCAACAGGACAATGTACAGATGTATACATAGATAATGTCATACAGCATTAAACTTAAAAGTATGCAGTAAACATCTGAAGTACCAACCAGTGGTGTCAAAAGTTAAAGGTTGCTAGAGGACAAACACAGAATAAAATGTTCTTAGGCTAGCAGCCACATCAGGTTGCTTAATGGCGAGTAAACCAACATTTTGAGGACCATCTATGCTGTCATCAGGGAACTGACTACTTCAGAGATCTGTCCACGTCATGATATGCCTGTCTGTTATAGCTGGTGGTGAGACAAGGGGGGTTGGTGGGCAGAGTCAAGCACCTGCTCCGCTGGGTCCTCCTCTTACATTCATTAACACGTTCGTTATAAGTGACCAGGCCTGGCTCAGTATGAAGCCACCATCTCTGTTAAAATTATTCTTGTTCATACTGAGCCAGGCCTGGTCACGTATAACCAACATGTTAATGAACATAGGACCCAGCAGAGCAGGTACTTGACTCCTCCCATCAACCCCCCTTGTCTCGCCACTAGCTATGACGGACAGGCATATCATGACGCAGACAGATGTTGGAGGTAGTCAGTTCCCTGATGACGAGGGCAGAGATGGTCCTCGAAACATTGGTTTACTCACCATTAAGCAATCTGATGCAGCTGCAAGCCCGAAAACATTTTATTCGGTTTAATTGCCTTGAAAGGTTTATGTTATATATAGACAAACAGAGACATCATCTCGGTAGACATGTTTGACTAGAAATTATTATAGCTTCATGACATTCTGTTTAGATTCAGTCTGCTGTCCATCTAGTAACTAGGTGTTGTATGTGCAGTATGTTACTGTCCTGAGAATAGAAGAAGAGGACAAATCTCACAATGTGTCAATATGTGTTTCAAAGTTACTTCTGAAGCAGGGGTCAGAACAAGTAGATGTAGCTTGCAAGTCAGACAATATTTCTACTCCACAAAAGAAACTGTGCCTACCTACGTTATTGTTGTTCCACATTGGCTGACCTACAATCATGTAACACACAAGACATGAAATACTGCCTTATATATTGCATAATACACATAGAAGATATCATTAGTTTTACAATGAATTAGAACCCAAGATACTGCCACTTGCTGGTCTTGTCACTCAAAACAGATGATCAGATGAATAGGTTGGTTCAGACCTGACAATAATATATAACTTAGGCCTCTGGCAGACAGTCCTAGGTGCTGTTCAATCATTCACCTCAACTTATGACCACCACATCTCAGAATATTTCAACACAAGCTATATTATTTGAGCAACTTCTCCAATGAAATGTTGGGAGCTATATACAACAGTACACAGTGTCATGTCGCTGAATATTTGCGTCCTCAACATTTTATCTGACTTGATTGTTTGACAGTTTCACAAAGTTGTTGGAGAAATCAGACCAAACAACATAGCCTACTTTTCTTCCATACACTATACTTGGCAGTGCTGCACAGCTTCCTGCTTTAACTTCATTTGTTCCCAGAATGAGAGTTTTCCACCCTCCCAGGAAGGTTGTCCTGAAACATCAGTAACCAACTACCAACTTATGCCATGTAACATCCCAGAAGAGCAAAGGCCACATTGATACGTAGCTACCAAACTGCATGGTGTCATATCCAAATTTATCTCAATACGTACTCTGCACCAAGTACACGTTAACAATCATTAGCCAGTTTGATTCCCTAGTGTATACCGTTACATCTGTTGCACATGAGGGAAAGCAATTTATGAACTGTAATAGAGTAACAATCCATCATATCCACTTTGTTATTGCCACTTACATTTCTTGAGGTATGAAATGACAGCCTAAAACCTTTGTTATATCAAAAACTGTAAGATGACTGGAAAGTATATGTATATTGAAGAACTATAAGAAATGCATGAAGTGAGTGTTGTGAACCCTACCATACAAACATTTTGTTCTGAAGTAAAATATACTGGTACTTACTATTTTACCAGTATATATTCTTATTTTATCTTTCTCAATAGGTGTTGAGGGTGTCTTTGAGACCATAACACATCTCACTAAACAGGTACATCAAAAGACATGATTTATTTGGTATATTTCCTGCAGTGCTGTGCTGAGTGAAACCACATAAACCAGTGTATGGATTGCAAGGATAGCCTCAGCCAATATTTAAACACCAGAGTATGGATAGGCAGGTTAATGCCATCCTCCTGCATATGTCTAGACCTAGCAAATGGTTTTTTCCTTGGAATTACCTTATAAAAATAGGTGCATTTCTGATCTTCCTGTGTGTGCTATTTGTCTGACCCACATCATTATCCTTAATTGATCATCTCAGCCGAGGGGTATGTTGTGCCATCCAACAAAACAAAAAATAGAATTCAAATAAATAAAGTAAATACTTGTTACAGAATAATTATAAATAATTTAACCAGACATATCCAGTTGCATTTAATGAACAACTGTGGCTGCTGACAAATTATATAATAAAAATAATACTTTAAGAAGAATTGGTTTTATTTACTAAAAGAATGACCTATCACTTTGTTTAAATATAAAACTGATAACAATATTCCTTTGCCAGGAATAATATATATATGCTATTGGACCTGTTAAGCATATTGCTTGATCAAGCCATTAAACAACTTGACCACTCTGGTGGGGATGATAACTCGTGGCTTCGTGCTGAGCAGTGCTCTGCCTTGCTGTCTACACTGGAACAGTGTGAAGCTACAGGTCTCCAAGAACTCACAGTCAAGGTGATTCTCTGTCTGATAAGTAGTATTTCTCCCTGATTTTGTAACTGTGACACATAATTAATTTCATGCACAATAAAATTGGAACTACATTTTCTTCCCTCTGTACAGTCACATCATAATGATACTGTGTAAAATTATGGTAATGCAGAGTGCTATACATGCTGGTTCCAGGTAAGACCCAATTCTGCTGGAGGTGAATCTGCCACTCTTTCATTTTTAGGCGCATTTGCAAAATTGCGAAAAGCGACTATTAACTTCATCATGTCCGTCTGTCTGTCCATCCGCATGGAACAACTCTGCTCCCACTGGATGGATTTTCATATTTGATATTTGATATCTGCATATTTTTCAAAAATCTGCTGAGAAAATTCAAGTTTCATTAAAATCTGAGAAGAATAACAGGTATTTTACATGAAGACCTATGTACATTTATGATATCTTGCTGAATCATTCTTAAAACGAGAAATGTTTCAGACAAGTGTTGCAGAGAAAATCAAAATACACATTTTATGTTCAGTAACGCTTTTCTGAAAATCGTGCTGTTTATGAGATAAGGTAGAAAAATGCTGTAGAGCCGGACAGGCCACATATGACAATATAGCACTGAACAACAGTGAAAATGCTTCAGAGGTGAAAGTAGTAAATCTTTACTAATTTTGGGGCACTGAGTACGAATATGACAATTAAAATTGTTAATTGGCTCTACTTTAAAAGATCTGGGATGGGCCCTAATTTCTACATTTTACACTGCTTTTGGCGTTGAGCAGCTTAGAGCAACGATCTGGCAACTCTTAGCGTGAAGAGAATGATGCAGTCAGCATCCAGGCATTGCATCAGCCTACTTGCTGTTTATCAGAAGAATGAAGCAGTGCAGCGGGGCAAAGGGGATGATGAACTCAGCTCCCAGGTATTGCCACTCCCAACGTTTTGCATTTCATTTCCTTCCAGGGAGTTGCATTGTACACGCGTGTGTTTCTCATTTCAAAAAGTCGTCTTTCGCAGCGTGAAGTGTTTATAAATGCCTTAAAAGTTTTATACAGCCACCATAATGGCAACATGTTGCCATCAATTCCAGTTAGTTATGCAGTCAATATGATGGAATCATGACAACATGAAGCTTCTTCTAAACTGCATAAATTACAAGAAATACCAATGGCAGCTTTGTGGAGACTTGAAAGTTGTTGCTGTATTGCTTGGACTACAGCAGGGCTACACGAAGTTTTGCTGTTTCCTGTGTGAATGGGACAGTCGGGCAAAGACCTCCCATTACAAGAGGAGGGACTGGTCTTCCCGACAATCACTAGAACCGGGAACAAATGTACAGCATCTACCGCTGGTAGAATCCAGCAACATTTTGCTGCCTCCTCTGCACATCAAACTAGGACTAATAAAGAACTTCGTTAAGGCTATGGATCAGACACGGCCAGCGTTTAGGTACCTCGCTGAGAAATTCCAAGGAATCAGTGCTGCAAAATCAAGGAGGTTGTTTTCATTGGTCCTCAGATCCACCAGCTCTTCAGAGACGAACAGTTCAACCACATTCTCAGTGGCAACGAGAAGAGGGCTTAGAATGATTTCTGTCTTGTAGCAACCAACTTTCTAGGAAATAATGAGGCTGACAACTACAAGGAACTTGTTGAAAATCTGTTGTTGTCCTATGAGGAATTAGGCTGCAATCTGTCTTTAAAGATCCATTTTCTGCACTCTCACCTGGATTTTTTCCCGGAAAACTGTGGGCCACTGAGCAATGAGCACGGCGAATGTTTTCGTGATATCGCAGCAATGGAGAAGAGATACCAGGGCAAGTGGAGTTCATCAATGTTAGCAGACTATTGCTTGGACAGTAACAAGGGATTCTCCTGGACTTGCGTACAAACGGCAGGCGAAGAGGCAGAGCATTTAATCAAGGCAAGCAAGTTAGTATACACTATGTCAAGAATATAGTGTGTAAGGCATGTATAACTAAGTTAGATAATTTTTTTTGAAACTGTAGCCAATCAAGCCTTTTCGTGTTCAGCGTCCCAAAATCTATAAAGGGAAACATATTTCGTTTCTGAAGCAGAAAAAAAGTAAATATTTGTTGTACATTGTAATAGGGCGCATGTGCCTTGCATGCTGGATAACGAAGGCTACAGACACACACTCAGAATAGGTAATACTTATTGGTTTTCCACGGCAACAGTGGTTACATGAACGCACCTCAATGTTACGTTATATGTATATTGCCTGTCTTTTTTGTCTTCAAATCATTTAAATGAGAAGGATAAGAAACACATGGAAGGCAAGAACAAAAAGGGAAGAAGATTCCCCGACATGGTTGGCAAAACAAAACGGGAGGGGAAGGGGGCTTATTACAGAGAGTCGTCAGGTAATGACATTTTTGCAGTAACAGCATACATACATTATAATCTTCAACTTGGATACTGGTACCCATTCTTTGCACTGGAGTCACTCACAGCATTGTATATAAATTTCAGTGACTCTTGTTGACAGAACAAGTCTGGAACATTCAATTGCACACACATCATTATTTTGGATGTACTATTCAACTGTTTGTGCAACAAATATTCATTATTTTTGTGTTTTTAAAATAAATGTTTAGAATCTAATCTAGATTGAATATTCTTTTACTGTTATATGAATTACATGTTAGATTATATGACAGTGAGATTGTTAAAGTAACAGTTTGGAGGTATTTTGTCCAAGGTTCAGGAATGTACATGCCACTTGTAACATGTAACCCATGGGAAAATTATAATCCAGATAATAATGCATTTTCCAGGAACACATTAACATTGCTATGTGCAGACTGCCTGTATTAATAACTGTGTTATCCAAGACACATCATATGACTGAAAAAGACATTCTGTGTGTGCATTCTTCTCTTGGTAGATTTGGAAAGTGAATAAAATGTTGGTGTTACAAAACATGACTCCATTTAGAACAGACACTACAATGTGGAACACAACAGAAGTTACATGCATATGTACTTGCACTATTACTTTTTAAAATAATGAAAAAGTGATGTCTGTATTGTTGGTTGGATGAGATGAATGAAGAGCAGCTCTCTTTCCTAATGTTCAAGTCTGCTCTCGTTGGCATTGTTGATCTCGTAGGAGCACAAGTACTTGAGATCTGCGGTCTATTGGGATTTTATGCAGCGAAGAATGGTAGTTCCACACCAACTGCTTGACCCTTGAAGATAGGAACCGTCAGTATGGAAGTACCTTCTACACTGTGTAAAATCCCAAAAGAATGCAGATCTCATTTACACTGGGGCGGAAGCCTGAAGTCACACATAGCACAAGTACTTTCTGACAACTTCAAAACTTGAGACTGCCTTACCACATAGGAACTGAAGTTTTGTGCCTTAAATGCAGGAAAAACCTAAAACCGAGAAAAATTATGCATTATTTATATGGGGTGTTGGCTGGGACCACAAAAAATTACCCTAAAATGCTGGAAAATCATAAATTGAGATAACTTAAATCGGGATTCTACCATATTATGCCAGTTCATCAAAGATGTGGAAAGCCACAGAAGATGTTGAAAGAAATTTTCTCTTCAGAAATGAATTGTTCTTCTTATCATGTTTGCTGACACATAATAAAGTGTTTCCTAGGATGTGGTTACTGTGTATCCTTCAGTCTTGTAACAGTATTAAAAACAAACACAGTTCATGCACCATGTGAATCTGACATAGCACAAGTTTCAGATGCTCCACATACCATTGCAAACTTTGACAGTTCAACTCAGTCTCCTGAGACAATCCTATGATTGATTTTCTGCGTGACTGTGTTAACACAAACAAACCCTTGTCAATGTTAATGTAGATAGAAGTGACGGCTAACCAAATCACTCTCGTCATCCTCATTGTCTGTTCCACAGTATGTTAAACAGGCCACTATACTGCTGATTTATTTGGAATGCATGAATCAGGAAACACATTCCTAAATGACCTCTGGCACACTGCATACAACTTTGACATGATGTAACATTTAATAATAAACAGCAATTCTGCTAGTGAAATCTCAGAACACGTGTTTGTGATCCAAATGTCCCCTGGACTGGCATACAAAACCAAAATCTCATGGTCACAAACACAGCAGATTCTACCAGCTAGCATGCTGGTGTAGCTACACGCATAGACAAGTGCACACATTTTGTGTTCTTCTACAAGAAAACTATCGTTTGAAGAGGTTACATGACTTATGACTTACCCTGTTCAACCCATGCAACTGAGAAGTATAATTAAAAGACAATAATAAACACATACCCTGACTTCACTCCCATCCTGGAGTATATCTTTCATTTGGCTACTTGTTAACCGAGTATTATATATTAGGTTCGCCTGGACCCACGTCGTGCAGGAGATATAGAAACAGTTTCATCAGCCAATCTTTCATTTCACCGTGTTTTGAGAGGTGGGCTGGCAGCAAATCTTCGTTCACTGGTCCTGCGTTCTGTGTGTGACAACGAAATTCTTAGACTCTTGGGCCGCCACTGTCCACATCTGCGACATCTTGATGCCACGTCATCTTGGCTTGTAGATGATAATGGCCTCCGATCTCTCTGTTTCAAGGTATGTAACGTCATGTATAGTAAGATGAAATGTCCCATCTTGTGGAATATGATGGCATGTAGATATAAGGAAAGAGTTCATTTTAATGTTAATAATTTTGTGCATGGAGAACTTGCTCCTACAAATCATCTCAAGGTGAAGATCGGTATCGAATACAGATTTATCACTTCTCTTTCTCACATTAGGTACAATTCCTTCTCATTAGCAATTTGAAGTGCATGACTTCATAACTTCTTCTGCGAAATATGCCTGTTGAGTGTCTGCTGTATAGTTTACATTTTGTTTGTTCATAAAATGAATTATTTTTTTGTTATTTTAGCATGAATGCTTGTGTGGATCCTTTACTTATACATATCTCCACTTACAACTGAGTAATTTCTAACAAGGCCTTACAGATAAAATGTTCCATCGCCAAATTGGTAATGCTACTGTTTAAAGCTAAATTTGTATTTTTTCTCAGGAACAAGAGGCTCATATGTTACCTCCTGATGGGTACTGTGGTGACACCAGCGAGTGGTTTTCAGCCATTCAGCCATCTGACTTGAACACTTGCTGTCGAAGTCTTCAGGAGGTTCGCATCCAAGATACAAACACATCAGAGCTTGGTGTTATAATGCTCCTTCTCTTCATCCCAAACCTCAAATCACTGGGAGGGTTTATATATTACAGGTACAAGCATCAAGCCATCACTTGTGATTGAGGTGGCAATGCAGCTAATCAAAATCTGGTATAACTTCCTTGAAACACATTCTTTACTAATAAGTGCTGTGGGCAAGAGGTTGGCAAGATCACATTATGATGACACCTTTACAAAGTGCTGAGTCAGTAGGCACATGTTTGAGACCAGTGACATACTCAACTTGGTACTGTAGTAGAGCCCCAGTGAAGTTTGTAACCTAGCAGCTTGTTTAAACTTGCTTTAGTACTATGTTGAGCAGTTCTCACCATATCAGCACTTGACAATAAAGGGTTAATCCATGAATTTCTTTGATCCTTCCTGTGCCATTAATGAACTGCTCTTCAAACCTTGGAATCACTTCGACACACTCAGTATCTGTTACAAAGGAACAGTATCTTAGACTCCACAGCAGCTGAAGTTGAAGCATAGTGCATTATATTTAGGATAAAAGTAATAAAACCACTGAAGACTGGCATCATTCAAAAGCATAAGAAATTTAGTCCAACACCATGTACAGGACAAGCTGGGATACAACAGGAGTAAAACTGCAGCATGATGCTATGTAGTGTAGTAGATATACTGAAGTTACCTTCTTCCTTTGGACTTTCAAAGAAAGAAAATCACTTCAGTAAGTCATATACCATCGTCAAGAGCCCTACAGAGTATAGTAGATGGTTATCTATGAATCAGAAGGACCTGCTGTCTCCATCTTCCAGGTAGAAGCAGTCTCATACCAGGAGCCTCTACCCTGAAGATGGAGGCAGCAGGTTCCTTTGAAACATTGTTAACCATCTACCACATTGCATGGTGTCACATTCCAGAAAACCACAATCTTACCCTTTATCTGCTGAAACACAGTTCAGTCCATTGTTATGTGTAGGTGTGAATGCAAAAATGGACAATTGTGTCCAAAAACAAAATATATACACATGCATGTGCACGTTCAGTACGCCCACACACACATTTTTTGCATTACATATAATATTTTTAGGACATTATGTGCTCATTAAATGTTACGTTTGTTTGCAGTACTGTGTGACAAACACTGGACACATGTTTCAGGACTCGTTACGGCCACAAATACAGCAAATGTTTGATTCTTTTTACAAGTTAAATTGCCTGTTGTTATATCAGTTAAGCTCTTGTTCTGTAGCCATCCATGTGAACCTTGTCACTCAAACTTTGCTACCATTCATAAGAAAGAAGCCCAGAATTTGAAGCTAAGAAAAATGAAATATTGGTATTAAAATTTCTGCCTTTTGGAGAATGACTTTTTTTCACACTGTGTTAAAAACTTTTTACAATAAAGGGCATACACTATAATTGTTTCTGTGTTCTATTTGAAGCTGTGCAATTTATTTCACAAATCTTTCATTATTCTTAAAATATTTAGATTTTGCAAAGATAATTTAAAACCCCAGAGAGTTTCAATTCACTGATCCTACAGGGACTGTAAACCACCAGCATTTTAAAGATTAATATTGACTGCTGTGAGAACCTAAGATCTCATACATAAGTGAGATTATTCACACTAAAGAATGTGACTTCTGATAAGGATTTGTATTATAATATAGTAGAATTCCTTTAATCTGTCTACTGATACTCCAGAAATCCTGGCAGTTTGGCAGTTAAGGAAAATAGTCCCAAGACTGGGAGTTTTGCCATCGATAACATACATTATGTGCACTGATCCCATATCTTTATGTGTTATCTGGACTTCGTTGATCCCATGGAGCTATTATAATGGCTTCAAAAGATCCCAATATGAGTAAACAACACACTGCTGACCAGAGGAAGCGCATAACATTAGCAAGATCACAAAAACTTGAAATAATTAGGAGGCTTGAAAGTGACAAAAGCCAAAGTTATGGCTTCATACAACATTGGATCATCAACTGTCTATGATATAAAGAAACAGAAAGACCAATTACAATCATTTATGGCATCAAGTGGAAGTGTGAGGGGCCTTTTCAAGCGAGAGACATTGAAACAGCCTAAATTATTGCAATTGGATAAGGTGTTGTATAAGTGGTTTACAGCAACACGTTCTGAAGAAGAACCCATGACTGGGCCTCTGATAATCAAAAAAGCAGCTGAAGGAGATATCCAAATGGAATAGTCCTCTGATTAGTAGTACGGCCCAAGTATAGGAGCAGTAACAGCAGTTTACCTGTAATTGCTCAGGTCAGTATAGGTAATGTCTGATGAACTGGAAGTTTTGATAATCCCGCACCTGTCTGGTCCTGTGGGTGCCATATTAAAGAATTCTACTATACCTGTATGCATAAAAGTCAACTGAAACCGTTGTGGATAGACATCAATGATTGATCTCAGACAGTATGTGTTTTCAATACACCATGACATCTTTCTGTACAGCCTATAAAATTGTGACATCATGCCCCTCTGTTTTTATAAGCTTTGAGGGACTGCCATTTGTAGACCACATACACAGGCTTTTTTAAAGGGCGAGAACTCGTACTCTGATAGCACTGTTAGAAGGGGACTGAATATTCAGTTCACCGTATAAGTTGTTCTCAGACAGAATTCTGAAATAATTTGGACCTGGAAGAAAAGTTTTAAAAGACAAGATCATTTCCTTA
Organism: Reticulitermes speratus; assembly: GCA_021186555.1. Classification (NCBI taxonomy): domain Eukaryota; kingdom Metazoa; phylum Arthropoda; class Insecta; order Blattodea; family Rhinotermitidae; genus Reticulitermes; species Reticulitermes speratus. Next base: position 17,945,710 of record JAJKFL010000001.1, read on the forward strand.
ACCTGGTGGCAATAAATACTTTTTAAATCAACTTTTTCATTTGAACCATCCTCACATAGTGAGTTATATGATTAAGGAAAACTGTTATGAAGAGGAAGCAATATTAATATATGTTGTAATTGCAGGAATGTGGGTGATGCAATTGTGAGTCTGTCACAACATCATGAGGGGAAACTGAAGCTCAACCTGACAGACTTATGGGACACATGTCTGTCGCCAGAGAAGGCCAGTATCCTCTCTACAGCTGCCCCCCACCTGACCAGTCTCTACACTCGTGGAAGCTGGCTACAGAGTGTTGGATCATTCTCTCATCTTGTGGCACTCACAGTTGACTTTGACTTTGTAGACTTTTCTCCAGCACTGGAATGTTATCTCATAGAACATGGGCAGAAACTGCGGAAGCTTGTGTTGGTTGACCAGGTGGGGATCCAATATGGAAGCATCATAAGACTGCAATAACTAATTAGGACTGTCATAAGCACTTGTAATGATCTAGTGATACTTATTTATTGATTTGGCATAACTGTCAATGAAACAGCCATCAGTATTTGTGTTTTCTGTCTGCCATAAATTGTTACTGCCCAGCTACAGTATTTGGCAAATGACATCACATATTGAACATGCTCTGAAGCAGTATGGCTTACAGCTTTGTAGTTCCTTTGATTCTTGACTCAGGTTATGTCAGTGTTTAGTTTGTACACCATTATTTTAGAAAATAATTTGTTACTATTGATTATGTAACTGTATTTGTTTAGAAACAGCTTGCTTACCCCATTTAATAAAAACCTTAATTTTGTGTAAGAAAAGCCATTCACCCAGAGATTCATTAAATAGGGATTTCAGTGTGACTGGTTGCATGTTGTACATATATAGTTTTTCAAGATTATCATTGTAAAAATCCTACCCATCCTTTTCAATATTAGGCCCACTTTGTTGCAGCTTTCCATCCCTATTTAAACCACCCTAGGCATCTTCTTTTGGGTTGATATGTAACTGGATGATGTAGGATTGTTTTTAGTTAACTGTTCTAACTGAGGCTAGTTGTTCTCAGTCTCACTAGGCAAGTGTAAGGACTACCTTAAAATTAGGCCATGACTATTTCTTCCACATCCTTTCCAGCACAGTCCTACAAACTCTACAAACAAACCTAGCTAACCAATATACAAAATAGCAAGGTGGGGGGGGGGGGGCACTCATAATTTGACAGAAAGGAAGAGATAAGACAAGTATGTGAAACAATATTCCTTCCAGGTGAATCCAAACAAATATATAAACCAGCAACTGCTAAACACTTAGTAATAACAAGAGGCATAAAATTAGAAAATGCTTACAAATCTTTATGCTGTATGCTGTGTCCCTTAATAGCAACCAACTGTCAAAATAAATGAAACCCGTCTGTGATGTATTACCAGCACTAACCAATGCAAACCATTATTCTGAATGAAATATGATCCTGCCCTTCAAAATGTTATTTTGAAATCAGGAAATCAAGAAGTTGTAACAACATTTAGAAGAAGATCTGCACTGCACCATGGGCTGGAATACATTCAGGTATCTCTGTCATATTAATTATGTTCGTCTTGATCTTCAGACGCATTCTGTGGACGTGTCAATGCTAGCAGAAAACTGTCCACGTCTCGAAGAACTTGGGGCCAAGTTGGAAGGAGGATGGTATGGTGAGGAAGGAGCTATGCTGCCTCAACTCATCACATGCAGAATTCGTGTTGGGGCCACTGAAACACTGCATGCTCTACTTGTTCACACTACTTGTCTTGAGCACCTTGAGGTAAGGTATTCAGTAATGTCAGTGTATCACAGAGATTCTACCATAACAAATTGCACCAGGTGTGTGAATAAAAAATAAATATATTGAACTGTAAACATCCCCACCATGCCTAGCATGAAGGTATATATGGGGCACAGAAATAAAGTTCCAGACATTCATAATCTCAGAACTGAGAAAGTAAGTGGCCAACTCTTCTCACTGTGGCCACATTTACGTATCAGAGGACGAGTCCCTTATACTCACTGGCTAGAAAGCTTAGCGGGCTGCAGTAATTTTGGACACTGGTGAAGAGAAGAGTAATAACAATCCTTGCCAGGATGAAACTGAGCCATCCAGGGTATAACACTTGTCACAAGACATCTGGAAATTTACTGGGCTGTCCTATATAATTCCAGGCAAATTAATATTTCTTTGAACTAATGTGTCTGTTTATAGCCTTACTGACCTTCCCCAGCTATCTGCTTGTGAAAATGTACAGATAATTTAAATGGCAGTTCTAATCCACTAACAATTATTATTTTGTCACCAAGTTCCAACAATGCATAGCATTTCATAAAAATCAAGTATTCATCTCCTGTACAAAAATGGCCACAATTGAATATTGGTTCTTGTTCTTGTGATAGGTGGTGCTGGAAGAAGAAAATTATGGAGAAGGTGTGGAAGTGGTAGATGACTCCTTTATCGCACAGAGTCTGGCTGAGAATCCTCGTCCACAACATCTTCGTGCATTTGTGCTACGCAGTGAATGCAACCTTACAGCTCTGTCAGTACAGCTACTGATCAATTCATGTCCTTCATTGAGGTTCATAGGTGACCTTCATTCCTGGGCGGGTATATGCGACAGTGACGTTGAACAGCTTGCCCAGGAAATTGTGGCTAGAAACCTTGATCTTATGTTAAGTTATAGAGGCACTTTGCTACCACATCGCCGGGCTCGTTGTCTTGTGGCCAAGACCTAGAGCTCTATCCAGCTGTGTTCCAAATTCAAAGCCCATGTCAGCACAGACTGCTTGGAGAAATAACTGGTAATGCTGTGAATAAGTACCAACATTCACAAGATTGCTTGTACAAGAAAAAGGTTTTTAAAAATATGATTCAATGTGGGTGGATTCATCTGGCTTAGGATAGGGTCCAGTTATGGTCTCTTGTGAACATAGAAATGAACCTTCAGGTTTCATAGAAGGTAAGAATTTCAGTAGCTGAGTGACTGTTGGCTTTCCAAGGACTCTGCTTCATCGAGTTAGTTACAGGGTCGTGATTACTAGGTTCTTGAATATAATGCATTGCAGTCACAGGATACATGACAGTATGAATACTTAACAAGATAGGCATGTACAACATATAATGTAACGTGGTGTGTTCACGTAACCATTGTTGCCATGGAAATGCAGCAGGGCTGTCCTAACGGCCTAATACTGTTTGGCTTGAAGAGATCAATTTTATGGTGATTATATGTTGCCATCAGCAATATAAATGTACTTAGATCTTCATGTAAAGTGCCAACATTTTCGTCCAATTTTAACCAAATTTGGATTTTCCCACCAGATTTTCATGAAAGTCTCCAATATCAGATTTCACAAAAATCAATTCAGTGGGAGCAGAGTTGATACATGTGAATGGACAGACATGACAAAGCAAACCTGCCTAAAAATGATGTACAAAAAAACTTTCTTACCATGTCAGGCCACAGGTGAAGACTAACATGCGACGGATTGCAGTAGCATGCCAAATCATCAGACTTGTCACACACCTGAACATGGACCATTTCTGGAATGATAACTGGCAAAGGGAGACTGATGTGCCTGGAAAAAAAAGAACCTGCCCATATGCCACTTTGTCCAAGTCAAATTCCAGTCTCAGGATTAAATCTAGTTCTTATGAAAAACAAGCCACATCTAACCATAGCAGTATACTGCAATTGCAAGATCCTTCCATCATATTACTGCACTGTTAATAAAGAAAGGTGTTGGTGATACACTATGCCATATATAAAAATAAAAATTACCATGAACATTTTCTGTTATAGGTATTTCCATTTCATGAAAGCCCCTACAACCACAGATAAATGAATACACAACACACAGCACACACCATAGTATATATTGGCCACACAATTCACAAAAATATGCTGGTATAACTCAGAACTTTTCAATGTAAAATTCACCAACCAATTTCCTTTTTCCAGATTTCTTTTTCACTTTTTGTAGTTTGCCATTAAGAAACTTCTGTACTTGCAACACAAAAATTTTGCTGGGGAGGGCGTGAAAATACAAGCCGGTTTTACCGCCATCAGTAATGGCCTTGGATTCATTTTCTTTGGTAGGAGATTACAACTCAGCTACCAAAGTAAGCCACAGTTTCTTAATTCACGCCTGTCTGCACATCTCAGATACACTACTGTTTGTTATTTTTATCCTACGCAGCCATTCATTAGTAACTTTAAAGTTACTTTTACTCAGCCCCTTGCCAGTTCTTTGCTTATGCTTGAAGTATTGTTCCTGAAATTTGATCTTCTTTGATCTTGTATCTATAAAGCTCTGTACAAATGATTCGTGTGTTTGTTGTGTTCAACAATTTTCTTCTCATTCAACCATTCATGCTAAGCAACCCTTCAATTTTTCTCTCTACCATTCTTAAAACTTTGTGGTGATCACTGTGACTCTCAGTTCCTGGTTTTCACTCATTTGGATCAACTTCATGTTCATATGTAAGTCCAACACACTTCTCTTTGTGGAATCCACTGCTATAATGATGCAGTATAACAACAGAATGCTTCTCACAGACAACTATCCATGTCTCTGTTTCAAAACAAGCTGGGATATTCCAAAGCCCAACATGACCCATTTACTTGTTTAAAACTAAAACAGGTGTAGGTAGCATGAACAAACTACAGTGCATAACAAAATCAAGGAGTCAAGGTTCCACATACTGTCATACAGTTGCATTTCCTGTCTCCTTCTGCATTATGCAGTTTCCTTTTCTTGGAGCTAATTCTACATTAGGTCTGCACTGTTTTGGGATTTTACGCAGTGTAGAATTGTAGTTTCTTACCGACATTTCGGAACAAACTATCAGTCCCATCTTCGAGATTGAAGATGGGACTGGATAGGTTGTCCCAAAATATCTGTAAGAAACTACCATTCTGCACTGTGTAAATCCCAAAAGAGCGCAGATCTCATTTACACTGTGGTGGAAGCCTAAAATCACACATAATTTTACACCAAATTTCTCTTTGTTATTAGAATCACTGAAATATCACACTTAAGACAGTTTAGCCCCTCAGTGTGTGTCAGGTGGAGCGCCTGTTCCACATCCATTTTTTAATTAAATAAATACTGTATTTAAAATGATAATGTAACAGCTATAACTCAGTTTCATAATTTTCCTTCTAATGCACTGCAGAAACTGTAGTATCCTGTGGACTGCAAAGCAGGTCATTTGAAGAACACTATTTTAGTGTTTAGCATTATCAGAGTGACACAGTTCTAGCACTCAGTATTAATTAACACAGTATTACTGCTCAGTACCAACAAGACAGAACTTTTGAAGAACACTGCTTTATTTTTCAGCATTAACAATGCAGTACTGCTCTAGTGCCAGTTTTAACCTTTTGAGGCCCAGAGTTCATGTAAATAATATTTAAATTCAGTTTCTACCTCACAGGAAACAAATAACTAACTCCATGGAGCAGAGTCCTTCTTGAGAAGCTAGCAGGTCGTCAGCTAGTCAAGAAATTCCCCGCATTTTATGGAACCTGAAGGTTCATTACCACATTCACAAGAGCCCGCCACCTGTCGGGAAACAAATAATTAATGTTAATTCTGGGCAAATATGGGAAATATATAAATACATTCTTTGGAAAAAATGCATATTTTATGAATTTTCAGGTGCTACGCGTAGTAACCACTGTGCTATAGAGGGTTAACAAAGCAGACTATTTGAAGAACACTGTCCTAATGCTCAGTATTAACAAAGTGACACTGTTACAGTACTCAGCATTAACAGAGCAGCTTTAACAAAGTGACACAGTTACAACTTGGCATTAACAGAGGAGCATTGTTTTAGTACTCAGCATTAACAAAGAAATACTGTTCTAGTGGTCACAGGTAACAAAGCATGACAGTGTTATTATTCAAACTGTAGTGTCTTTGGTATTACTGTTTTTCCTAAAATTAATCTGTTGTACTCATATCCAGCATTGCTATTAGGGCATCATTTCCTACAATCATGAAATATTTGTCAAGTATTTTCTACCATGAACTTTGTAATAAATTCCTCACTCTGATATAACCTTGCATGTAATGATGTTGCTTATATTGCCATAATCACATAAGGCAGTCTTCCATGAAGTGAATGGGACTTGAAGAAAAGTTTCTGACTAAAGTTTGTTGTGTTGAAACTACGTACATATAATAGCACTGTATATGCATGTACATGTACTTGTGCATGTATATATGAATATTTTGTGAAGTATAAGTCTGTTACACATTGTCAGAGAAAATGTAGAAGAATGTTTCCCAGGGTTCAAGTGCCCCATAGACACTGTTAAAATATTCGTCAATAAAGTACGAATAACTGACATGTTAATAGATGGGTAAGAAAAATGTCAGTGATCAGTTGAACACAAGAAAAGTTGCATACACGTAATACCAGAGTTTGGCTTGACCATTCACCCTATAACCCTCATAAGCCCCTGCAATGCAAAACAGCAATATCAAATGAGACTATGAGAACAGCATCACAGTTACTGAAACTACAGCCATACAAAACAGAAGTCGCGTGTTTCTTTTTCGACCAAGTGACAAAGTAATTTCTGTAACTGACATCTTCACTTAGTTCATGGTAAATGGGATCCTAAGTTAGTATGCTTTCAGATGAGCTGGGCTTTATTTAAATGAATATACTGACAATAAGTGAACAGTAATGGAGCCCAGAAAATCCACATCTTAGACACAGAGTATCCCTCTATGATGCAAAAGTTTGGTTTGGTGTTCCCTGAGTAGGAAGATTATGGGTCCTGCATTTTATTCAGGTAGCATTATTCTGAGATACATACACCCCAAGGGGACCAGTAACCATCCTACATGTTATATCTGCATGTGACCAAGAAAGAAAGAAACACCAAACCACAGTCATTCCTCAGAAACTTGAAATAATTAGTCTTGGAAGTGGCAAAAGCTGAAGAGAGGTTATGACTTCATACAACAGTGGATCATCAACTATCTGATATAAAAAGAACTGAAGGACCAATTACAATTGTTTACGGCATCAAGGGAAAGTGTGAGAAACCTCTTCAAGAGACAGACACTGAAAGAGCCCAAATTAGCGCAACTGCAAAAACCTTTGAATAAGGTCAAAGTGCACAGGTCACTTTGGTGCCCACCCTTATGTATTCTAGCACAATGGGACATGGTACTGTATTTTATTGTAAAAGTGGTTCACAGCAATGCAGTCTGAAGGAAAGCCTGTGACTGGGCCTATGATAATTCAAAAAGCTAAGTCATTTTATAATGAAATGAAAATAACTGACAAGTGCACATACTTGGAGAGCAGTAACAAAAATTTACCTATAAGAACTTAGGTCAGTATAGGTACAGTATAGTCTGACAATCTGGCACCTGCATGGTCCCATGGGTGCCGGATTAAAGGAATACTACTGTCCGTACATCCTGTGGTTATAACTGCAAACATGATTAAACATTTGTTCCTCAGGTTCAGTCTCCAAATTAGATAATTTTGTTGTATGGTAATTGTAATTAATAATTATTATAAAATTCTTAGAATGGAAATTATTTGGTTATACAGAGTAGGAACCTTTAATCAATGAATAGCTGCAATGATGCTTCATTATAGACACTACAAGGCTTAAACTGTATATATCCTATATCACTCTGTTGTTAATAATTAGTATCTCTGTTTACCACCGAATACAACTTAATATTTGATGTTGATTCTAAAACTTATTTTGTTTTCTTTCACCATACTTTCCTTTTAGTGTCTTTTAACAACACTGTAAATCGCTAGATGATACAGCATTGGTGATAGATGAATGATGAGTATGGAGCATTAGTGGAATGATACTGACAGGGGAAAACCAAAGTACACAGTGAGAAACCTGTCCCTGTGCCACTTTGTCCACCACAAATCCCATATGGACTGGCCTGGGATTAAATCTGGACCTCCCCAATGTCACCATACTGATTGTTTAAAACACCTAAATTACATTTCAACCTCAGGTTGCATCATGTAACAATGTGAAATCCCTGAAGATGTGTAAAAAACAGACAACACATGTAAATCGAAAAGCAAACAATATTTCAGAACATTAAAGTCGTGTGGGATATGATGCCATGTCAACTGGTAACCAGTTACCCACATTTTGGAGCTTCTGCCACCTTCTTCAGGATAGTCCAAGAACAGTGAGTTGCATGGAAGAAATGGTGTGTGTCTCATCCACTCTCTGAAGGAATGAAGAAAACCTCCCCTTGAGGATACACAAATTTAGCATGTGGCCTTTTTCAGGGTAAACAGATCCAGGCTATCGTTCCTCCTTACTTTTTTCAGTTGACTCCCCTTCCTCCTTCATTTCTTTGTTTTTTGCTCCTCATTTCTCTTATGTGCCCTACCCTCAGCTCCACCAACTCCACAACGCTGTTTCTCCTCTTGTCTCACTAAACCAATCACCAAACCCACAATTTCCCTACATAATGCACCATCTGTTCGACACAATTCACTCTTCTTGGACTATCCTGAAGGAGGTAGCAAGCTCTTCTGAAACACCAGTAACTAATTACCGATTGACATGATGTGATACCCCAAAAGACTTTAATCTTCATCAACAATGCTGTAAATAAATCAATTAAGACTTCTTACACGTCAAATGCCAAGTTGTTTAACGGTAAACATACATACCAGTTACAAGATTCATTAGTATAAATCTCATTTCAATCTTAATCCTCGCACACTGAATTCTCTTGTGAGATCTAAGTAATAAAAATTTAGTTACCTCGGTAATAAAAGCCAGAAGGGTATTCACTCCATTCACTGTAATGAAGTACATGCGTCAATACATGAAAAAATATTTTGACAAACTCTGTATGTACAGCTTTCAACTGAAAAACATTTATAAGACTGCATACATATCTGAACATTATTCAAATTCTTATACATATAGACAAAACATTTATATATGTGCTTTCATGAATAGTTATTAGTATGTAGTTGTGTACTTTATCATGTTTGTATGAAAAAGGTGAATATATAACATTTAAAACAACAATGATAATTCTCCAACAAATTAAGCTGGAACAACACCTCTTTTATACTGACAGCACCTATGTCAGTCAGAGATGGAAATCAAACAAAGAGTGATGAAGCCTGAACACTGTCAGTAATACCTGCCACCAATGGGTATCAGGTATTGGGTAGCATGGAGAGGGCAACTGAGTTTGTGAGAGAAGTGGTGTGCCTAATGTGCAAGCCTGTAAGATCACATGTGGCTGACAGTGGCTTCGTATTGTGGCACTGATTTTCAGATGTTTTTTCCTTGACTTGCTTGGACAGTGGTGACAATGACTGGGCATTCGTCATAGTGCCATCAGGTTTTTGGCATTAATAACAATGGTCAGTCATTGATAACAGTGCCCAATTTATAACTTGACTGTAATATATGTGATTTATAGGAAACTAAAAACTGTCAAATTTCAAAAGACTGACAGGTACTGTTAAATGATGTAACACATTATTATACACACATAAAAAGTGGTATGCTATTACTTTGTTGTACTGTAGAATTTTTATGAAAAATATGTACCAGATGAAAGTGATCTGTATGTAATTCCTTTATACAGGTATTTTGGAGGCAGTGCACAAACTGAAGGAAACATTTAACTCATTTGTAATAAAAATGTTACATTAATATGTGTCCTATTTATGATGGTTACAGAGCTGTAGGTTTTCAAGAAGCAGAGATGTCCTATTCTATAACTCACAAATGTTCATACGTAAATCTGCCAAGTGTTACACTGTTTGATTCATTACTTAAGTCTGCTGCAAGGCATATTCAAACTGTTTTCCATCAAGAGCAGCACACTATGTAGCCTATTGTGAAGTTGATCGACCACTCAAGCATGTGTGGAGTGTTCTATATTCACTCTAGCATCCAAGGTGCAAGGCCTGCTTAGAAGCTGGACGTCAAAACTTTCAGACTGCTAGGAAATAAGGCACGTAACTTGAACTGCGGGGGAAAAAATGGATGACAAATTCCCAGTGCATGCAGGCTGCATAAATAATATAGCTCTGACAGCTGCCATACTGAGAGTAAAGGCAGTGATGCTCTGTATTTAGTAGCGTCACGTGAACATTATACAAACTGTATTACTTCCCTCATTTTAACAAACTTCAGAAAAACTTTACACTCAAAGCTTCCAACTTACATCATTGGCCTTCTATTTTTCATTTATTTCTTCTTGTACTTCTTCTCAGACTTGAAGCTTTCTTGGATGCTTACCAGCATCTGTTCCTGTGTTTCTCTCAAACTGTCATCAGTAATAACCCTTCCTGCAACTGAACCTGCATCACTTATGCTGTATCTTTCCTTTGAAACTTGACTGGACCCAGGGCCAGCTCAAGGCACCAGCAAAGCAAGCACATGCCTGGGGTGACATTTTACCCATTGGTAACCCCCCCCCCCTCACAAAAATCCACTGACAATATAAAAAATAAGACCAAAAACTTTTTTGTCTGTCTTAAAATGAATATTTGTTTTTCTTTATCACAGCTTTCTGTTTTCAACATATTTGTTAAGAACAAGAAAAGCTAGAAGAAGAAGAACTACAGCTTTGCATTCTGGTGGATGCTATGTATTTATAAAATTATAATTTAAAAAATTCAACTATATCTGAATTTTCAAAAAAGGTGATGTTATGGCAGACCTTGGCAAGTAAAATGTATGTCATTGTATAAGTACTGCCTCACAAACCCCTTTTTATTTTTACTTAATCAAGTATGTGAAAAAACTTTACGTTATATTGACCGTGCATTCTATAGCAATTGGAGGTTATTTATTTATTTATTTTTCATGCACAATTTTTACAATATTATTACTTCACCCCAAGGTGAAGTAATAATATTGTAAAAATTGTGCATGAGTTGGTATGAAAAATAAATAACCTCCTATGTGTAAAAAAAATCATGTTTCTAAGAGAGATATTCCATTTATTTTTAATACTTAAGGAAAGAGTTTAAAAACCAAACACTAAGTACATCATCTAAATGTAAAGATGTGGCACAATTCAAATCTGTTGCAGATAAAAAAATTGTTCAACTGATTTGAAACAAAATTTTCACATAATGTAAACCACAGCTCAACATTACTAACTTTAATGGTACTGACAATTCAGAACAGGGTTGTATTACAAGAGATGACATTCATACTGAGCAAGTTAATACCTACTTCGTTTCGTTCAGACATCAGAAAACAAAATATATAGTACTGAGGACTGTCATAAAAGGCAAAGTTGTTCCTGGTTTGCTATCTGTTAAGGATCAAAGGACAACAGTTTTTGAAATCATCAGAGTGGGAGACTTTTTTAATTTCTTAAATTTAATTAAGTTTTGTGTTAATTCACACTTCATATTTTGAATTAGCATTCAGAACATGTACCTACCCTACAAATACACTTTTTCATGTACAATGGCTGATCAGAAAGTAATGCCTATTTTTTATCTACTTACATTCTTTTTTTATGAGAATAATCACTACATCAGTGAAGTCCCTGAACATTTCGATCATATTCTATTAGTTGCAACTGTTTTGCTCTACAGATGGCAGCACAACTGGTTATAAAATGGCACAGACTGACATGTGGTTGAAACAATGCACAATGATAAGAGTTTCTGGTTGCTGAAAGTAAGAAATTAAATTGCATTCATCAGCATTTGCTCAAAGTGTACAGTGATGCTACTGTGGATGCGAGTACTGTCTGACGATGGGTTAGACGGATTAAAGAAGCTGAAACAGGAGGAACAGCACTCCATGTAAACTGCAGTGATTGCACTTGCACTGCAGTGATACCTCACAACAGCTACTGATTTGATTAACTGGTTTGTGGCAACTGTTGCTTAACAACAGATGAACTATTCTCCACCTATCCATCAGTCAAGGCACTATAATGGTAACTATTGAAGAACACGGCTATTCCTAGGTCTGTGCTCACTGGGTGCCATAAATGCTGACATGCACTAAAGAGACGAAGAAAGCAATCTCACTGATCTTTTGCACCAATAAAACACTGGAGGTGAGGACTTCCTGTCACAGAGGATGAAACCTGGGTCCAACATTCTGAACTCAAACTGAAGTGGCAATTCATGCAATGGCACAATCCAAAATCCTCAAGGAAGAAGACATGCAAGAGTGTGCCATCCCTCCCAGGGGACACCGCCTTAACGAAGCACTGTCCGTGCGGGCGGAGAGGGTTTAAGTGCCCCAAAGAAGCTGGGGACTAAACCGGCGGTAGCTTAGCTACTGGTAGGGTCTCCCAAGCCGGGCAGGCCTCAGCTGAGGGGCCAGACGAAGTGTGTTCCACAACGACCTGTCTGAACCAATAACCTTTCCATAACATCCTTCCTATTCACCCAAGTCAAGGTGTGAGGTATTGTGCCGAGGACTGCATGGCACTGGGGTGGAAAAACAGCAGTGCATTTACGATCCCCTCGGGGAACCGGGCAGCACCCCGTTGTATTTATGCCTTCCACCCGTAAGGGGCTCTGCGGGTGGTGACTGTTACTTCCCCATTACTTGTGGGAATAAAATGGACACAGTAATTAATGGACTTGATCAAGGAGTGGCTGAGGCTGTAGACTTGATACAAGTAAGTTCTGAGCTGAGTTCTGATGAACCTGATCAAGGAGCAGCTGTGGCTGCAAACTTGATACTGAGGCTGTAGGCTTTGAGCCTTTCGCTGTTTCTTCTGATGAGGACAGACTGGCTGCAGGTGTCTATACGACTAGACTGCAGTCCAGGCGACTCTCGGGAGTGCAGCGGAAGTAGCTCATTAAAGTAAGAGAAGGTGGTGGCGAGAAGTAGTGGGGGTGTGAGAAGACCCCACTCTTACTCGAGTATTCCACCTTCGATGAACCTGTGAGCCTTTTGCTATCTCTGCTGATGAGGACAGACTGGCTGCAGGTGTCATTATGACTAGACTGCAGACCAGGCGACTCTTGGGAGCGTAGCGGAAGCAGCTCGTTAAAGTAAGAGAAGGCGGTGGCGAGAAGTAGTGGGGGTGTGAAAAGACCCCACACTTACTCGTTTCCACCTTCGATGAAACTGTGAGCCTTTTGCTATCTCTTCTGATGAGGAAAGACTGGCTGCAGGTGTCATTATGAACAGACTGCAGACCAGGCGACTCTTGGGAGCACAGCGGAAGTAGCTCGTTAAAGTAAAAGAAGGCGGTGGCGAGAAGTAGTGGGGGTGTGAAAAGACCCCACTCTTACTCAAGTATTCCGCCTTCGATGAACCTGATCAAGGAGCGGCTGTGGCTGCAAACTTGATACGGAGGCTGTAGGCTCTGAGCCTTTTGCTGTTTCTTGTGATGAGGACAGACTGGCTGCAGGTGTCTATATGACTAAACTGCAGTCCAGGCGACTCACAGGAGTGCAGCGGAAGAAGCTCTTTAAAGTAAGAGAAGGTGGTGGCGAGAAGTAGTGGGGGTGTGAAAAGACCCCACTCTTATTCGAGTATTCCACCTTCGATGAACCTGTGAGCCTTTTGCTATCTCTTCTGATGAGGACAGACTGGCTGCAGGTGTCTTTATGACCAGACTGCAGACCAGGCGACTCTAGGGAGCGCAGCGGAAGCAGCTCATTAAAGTAAGAGAAGGCGGTGGCGAGAAGTAGTGGGGGTGTGAAAAGACCCCACTCTTACTCGAGTATTCCTCCTTCGATGAACCTGATCAAGGAGCGGCTGTGACTGCAAACTTGATATTGGGGCTGTATGCTCTGAGCCTTTCGCTGTCTCTTCTGATGAGGACAGACTGGCTGCAGGTGTCACCAAACTGCAGTCCAGGCGACTGTCGGGAGCGCGGCGGAAGCAGCTCATTAAAATAAGAGAAGGCGGTGGCGAGAAGTAGTGGGGGTGTGAACAGACCCCACTCTTACTCGAGTATTCCACCTTCGAGGAACCTGATCAAGAAACAGCTGTGGCTGCAGACTTGATAATTGAAAGACTAAGGGTTAGCACAATAAGCCTAGGGCTGTGGTGCGTCCGGAGCTAATGCCGACGGGCCCATAGAGGGGCTGTACGCTCTGAGCCTTGCGCTGTCTCTTCTGATGAGGACAGACTGGCTGCAGGTGCTGACCAAACTGCAGACCAGGCGACTCTCGGGAACGCAGCGGAAGCAGCTCATTAAAATAAGAGAAGGCGGTGGCGAGAAGTAGTGGGGGTGTGAACAGACCCCACTCTTACTCGAGTATTCCACCTTCGATGAACCTGATCAAGGAACGGCTGTGGCTGCAGACTTGATAATTGAAAGACTAAGGGTTAGCACAATAAGCCTAAGGCTGCGGTGCGTCCGGAGCTAATGCCAACGGGCCCATAGACAGAAGAAGAAGAAGAGTGTGCCATCAGCTGGAAAAATCATGGTTACAGTCTTTTGGGATGAGAAAGGTGTTATTCTTGTGAATATCTTGCACAGGGAGGCAAGAATGAACTCTGACTGCCATGTTGAAGCACTAAGAAATTTGTAACACACAAAAAACTTCTGAAGTGTTGGTCCTCCATGACAATGCTAGGCTGCACACAAGTGTGTGCACCAGAGAGGCCATCACAAATTTTGAATGGACAGAGTTGCTGCATCCGCCCTACAGTCCTCACCTCACACTATCAGATTATCACCTGCTTGGTCCTTTTAAAAAAAGCCTGCAAGGACACTATTACACCAGTAAAGAGGCACTGCAGAATGCCATGCACCAGTGGCTGCAGAGGATGGAAAGCAACTTTTACCCGGTGAGAATACATGCTCTTGTTCAAAGGTGAAAGAAGACTGTTGACAAAGATGAAGACTATACTGAAAAATAGCTATGCCTTCAGCGTTGTTGCAGTGAAGTTCTGTGAAATTTTCACATGTCCAACTTATAAACAGAATGAAATAAAACACAGGAGGCACTACTTGCTGACTGCCCCATGTAATATTATGTTTTATTATTAGACAAGTTTTTTAGTATAATGAATTTGATTTTAAAGTCTTTTCCCCTTTTATAGGACTAAAATATTGGGATAAAACAAAAAATACTTGCTGGGGATGCCTACTAGAACCACAAAGAGAACCACCAGAAATAATGAGAAAAACTGTCTGGTTCTTTAGACAAATATTTTAAGAAAGTCGACAATCAAGGGAAAGGCTCTGAGCAATCCACTGAAAGTCATAATTCATCAACTGATGAGGACTAATAGAACCACAGATTATCTTTATCAGCTGATAAAGATGATTAACAACTGGACCAAAGGTTATCTTTCTTCACTGATGAACACGAAAAATCAGAATCTAACCAAAGATTTATGTTTTCAGGTGAACAGTCCGCAGAAGATGAACTGTCATACAAATCTGAAACCATAAAAAAATTACTTGAAGGTGGACAGACTGACTTAGGACCACATCCAGCTACGCAACCAAGAACAATTACTGATGCAATGCAAAAGATTATTGTGACAAAAGGGTCTTCAAAACCAGACCCAGCTTTTCAGTATCCAGTTCATCAGCTGGATCATCGAGTTTTGCCATCCAGTAGTAAAGAAAAAAGAAGAAAACTGGAGAAGAATCAATAGACCATGGTTAGTGTATTCCCAGACCAAAGATGTAGTGTTTTGTTTTCGCTGGACACTGTTCTGTAACTTGGAAATTCTTCCTGCAACTTCAGGCTTTAATGACTAGAAAAATTTTTATCAGCATTTGGGAGCACACAAAACATAAAAAAAAATCATCTACACTTGACAAACTGGCTACAGCTGTCAAATAAGATTACCTTGTGGCAGAACAATTAATGTGGCACAAGTCTACTAAATGCAGAAATTCTGCATTGGCAAGTTGTGTTGCAATGTTTACTGGCAATCATTAATTTCCTAGCCAATAATAATGTCTTGCATGCCATGGATCCGCAGATCCTCAGATGTTTTACATGACAAACATGATGGGAATTTCTTGATGCTGGTTGAATTATTGGCCAAATTTGACAGTATTATGGCTAAGCATGTACAAAGAGTGAAAGATGCAGATTCACACTCATTATTTGGGTAAAAATATACAAAATGAACTAATACAAGCAATTTATAATGAAGTACATAATGACATTTTGTCAGATTTGAAAGTTGCCAAATATTACTTGATTATAGTTGATTGCACTCAAGATACAAGCAAAATCACGCAAATGTCAATAGGGTTGTGATTTGTGCAAACTAAAGAAAATGCAGAAGTGAAAATTGTGACCACTTTCTAGAACTTACACCAGTGCATGAAACTACTGAGGAAACCCTCACAGATGTAATTTTACAGAAACTGAAACAATATAGAATTCCTACAGACAATATGTGCGGCCAAGAGTATGATAACCATGCAAACATGAAAGGACAACATGAAGGTGCAGAGCAAAAAATAAATTAATTTAAATAATAAAGCTTGTCTCGTTCCTTGCCATGCGCATTCACCCAGTCTGGTAGTGACGCTGCCAAATCATGTAAAGATGCCGGATCATATTTTGGTTCTGTGTAAGAAATTTACAACTTTTTAGTGGTTCAACTTGCTGTTGGGCACTCGTAAAGAAGCATCTTCAACAAAAGCTCACTTAACGTCAAAACAGATGGGAAAGAAGGATAGATGCTATTAGATCATCCGATACACATTAGGACAGATTTACGATGGACCATTCCAAATACACCAGGACCAGGATAAGCCTTCATCTTGACATCAAGCTGAAGTATTGGCTCAGAAAATGAAACAGGTTCAATTTTCATGTTGAACAGTTATTTGGCATAATATTCTAAGTCAAGTTAATGTGTTGAGCCCACCTGTTCCAGGTTCTATCCCAGGAACCAGCACCCTTGAGGTATACAGGTTTTACAGTAAAACCCCGATTTAGTATTCCCACATTTAGTGAAATCCCGGATTTAGTGATGATTTTTTTATGTCCTGACAATAGCTCCATATAAACAATGTATTATTTGCCCGCATTTAGTCAACCCGATTTAGAGAAAAACCCGCATTTAGTGGAAAAATATTACGTACTCATACTTCAATTGTTATTTGACGTTTCCGCAATTAGTAAATTTTTTCATGAGCAAAAAAAAATCACAAAAGATACATATTGTACGTAAAAATTACGATATACACTCGAAACATTGAGGCAATGGCCTGCCACGATGGAAACACTGGTTCCCGTTAGATCATCGAGCATAGTTGGGCCGGGATAGCACCTGGATGGGTGATTGTCCAGGAGTGCCCGGTACTGTTGCATATGTCTAAGTGAGACAAATTAGTGTGAAATATGCAGAAGCGCAATGGTAGAGGAAACTGTGACGTAATCACTTAGCCAGTCCATTACTCCGATCCTGATGGCGTAATGCCTGTTCCCTCTCCATCTGCCTTATCTAGAAGTTACTCTGGTGCTGCAAGCCTGTTTTGCTATCACTGCGTAAACCTGGAGCATTTGTGAAAAATTCTTTCTACTATTTTTATTATATTTTTTTATTCCTTAATAATGTCTACTAGTGAAAGGAAGAAGCTGACAATTGTGGAAAAAGTGAAAATAATTCAAGAAGTGGAAAAGAACCCAAGCATGCCCACAATAGAAATTGCACGGAAATTTAATCTTGCACCGTCTTCATTGTTTTGTATAATGAAGAATAAACAATTAATACTAGATGAAGAAGTGAAATGTGGGGGTGAAGCCATCAACAGAAAAAAACATCAAATCATCACCATATGATGAAATGGAGAAGATATTGAGAGAGTGGTTTGAGGGAATGCGCTCTGCCAACCTCCCAATCAATGGTGTACTGTTGAAGGAGAAAGCAATTAGGGTAGCAACTAGGCTTAGAATAGAAAACTTTACGGGCTCCAATGGATGGCTGGACAGATTTAAGAAGCGTCATGGACTTGAATATAAAAGTGTTTGTGGCGAAAATGCTAGTGTTGATGAAAGAACTGTTGACTACTGGAAGAGTGTAACATTGGTAAGGTATTTAGAAGGCTTTAAGCTGAATAATATTGCAGTCAATTGCAACAGTGCTATGGAAATTGATGTAGATATGGATGTGATTGACCATGAAAATTGGTTGAAAATTGTACCTGACATGGACACAAATTTTGAAGAGTTTGTCCAGTGTGATGATCTTGAGAATACATCTGGTCCTCCACAAGACGTGGAAGAAATCTGTGATGCCAAAGAGGAATTTGTTTCTAAATGTTTATCTTAAAAATATTAATATAAGTATTGTGCATACAAACTTGAAAAATGGATTTTTATTATAGAGACCATAATGGAACTAATAAACAAGCAAAAAAGATAAATTT
Source organism: Reticulitermes speratus (assembly GCA_021186555.1). Classification (NCBI taxonomy): domain Eukaryota; kingdom Metazoa; phylum Arthropoda; class Insecta; order Blattodea; family Rhinotermitidae; genus Reticulitermes; species Reticulitermes speratus. Next base: position 17,964,058 of record JAJKFL010000001.1, read on the forward strand.
AACTCATTTTAATTGAAAACCTCCATTTAATTAAAACCTCGATTTAGTGAAATATATTCTAATCCCCCAGCAATTCATTAAATAGGGGTTTTACTGTATTTAAAAACTTTATGCAGAAATTTTCATAGATATTTGCCTTGGCAAGTTGACATCCTGTCTGCCATCCATCAGGCCACCAGATTAGTAACATACATTGCTGGTGAGGTGTGACAGAGATAAGACAATTGTGTGAAAGAGATTGGATTTTGGTCTTTGAGCCTCGCAGCATGTTTTAGCTAATTGGGTTCGATACTAGAATCAGGTGATAACCACATTAAGCCAGTTAAGGCTGGAATTTAGCAACACATGATTTAAAGAATCTTTTGAACAAGAATGCCATTATCCACATAATTGATCAGTAGTATCGATGTAGCAAGGGCAACAGCGTTATGCGTGTGCTGGTCAAAAGCTACAGCAGTTGTAATTAAGTGATTATTTGTTACTGTGTAGTATGTGGAGCCTTCAACTGCAATGAGCAGTGTTCTGTAATAATTTTTGTTGCTTAACTTGCGTGGTTCTATTCATTCATACATGTGTATCAAGGCCTATATAACAGTGTTGCATTGTTTTTGCCTATACATGTACTTGGCTGGATTAACTGTGTTATAAGCCTGTCACTCAAGAATTCTACTTGATGTTAAAAAGACAGTGCTTTGAACCAAGGATTTGTGAAGAATAAAGTTGAAATGCCATTGCAAATCATAAAATTCAAACATATGTATTAGAAGTTTTGAAGTTTCTAACTTATAAAGTTTCATATATAAATATTGGATTTATAACCCACTCTCTATTCCTTGGGAAAGAGAAGATCAACTGCCCGATGAGTTGTGAATGAAACGGTGTAGAGCTGTTGCCCAGCCGGGCCCAAAGAAGAAAGGGTGGGTACAGTGTCCGGCCAAGTTTTGCAGAATGCAACCACAGACATTTCCAAAATGAAGACAATTTTAAATAAGACACAGAAATATTTAAAACATCACTGTTCACATGAAGGATTTGAAGACACCATCAAAGAAGCAACAATAACAGCAGAAGGTTTTGATTTTGAACCAATTTCTGCACTTAAAGAATCCACTCATCCTCGCAAGTTCTGTCATGAATGTCATTATGATCCTATTCACAATCCAAAAGAAAGGTTTAAAGTTGAATGTTTCTATTGTATTTTGGATGCTGCTGTTAACTTCTATCAAAGAGATATTTTAACAGTTGCATGGTCATGGTAATACTTCCAAATTTTTGTGTGGTATTGGCAATACTGAAAATGAATTTTCTGAAGAAGACCTTATGAAACACTGCCAGGACCTACAATTAGCACTCAGTTCTCATAACACTGCTATGAAGCTGGTGGAGCTGAAATTTACAGTGAACTGATGGTGTTATCTGAGCTGATAAATCCTACAGCATCTCTTCTAAATGTATTGGAATTTAATGAATGACATGATTTTTATCACTCCAAACATTTCAATAGCACTACATATTCTTCTTAACGTTACCAGTTTCAGTGGCTTCTGGTGAGCACAGTTTCTTAAAATTGAAATTAATAACGGATTACCTGAGATCAGCCACGTCTCAAACTCCTCGATTTCGGGCTTCCGCCGCAATGTTGATGAGATCTGCGCTCTTCTGGGACATTACGCAGCGTCGTGTGGTAACTGTTTACCAACGTTTCAAGACAACGTATTGGTCCCATCTTTATGGGTCGAGTCCATGAAGATGGAACCGATACATTGTCCCAAGACGTTGGTAAACAATTACCACATGACGCCGCGTAATATCCCAGAACAGCACAGATGTCATGTCTCAAAATCATTTGTTGGGATCAGCACTGATTTCAATTGAAAACAACATACCAAAAAAATTAAGATTTAACCAACTTATTAAAACACTGAGTGCAAAGACTAGAACAATCAATTCCAAATTGAAATTGGCATTACTTTCCTTTAATGTTCGAGGAAATGGGCGCAACAGAAGACACTATAGTGTCTCCTTACTACAGCATAGGGTTCAACCCCAAAATGCTGGTAATTGTGTTTTTGTTAAATGAAATGGGTATACCAGTTGGAAATTGTTTTATTTCACTGACTACAATTTTTTTTTGTTTTACTTCTCTAAATTTTGAGCTGTCCAAAAAAAGTGCAAAATGCAGACAGTGGTGGCTAAAAACTGAAAGGGGGGTGGGGGATTGGGAGCAGAAATTTGTTTACCTGGGGTGGCAAAACATACAGCCAGCCCTGACTGGACCTCAGCCTCAATTATCAATTTCATGCCTTGACTCAACCAGTCTTTCTACAGAGTCTCTCCTTTGTTACTTGGGGTTCATTTCTTCCAAGACATGAAATGCATCACCAGCTTCATGTCATGTGCTTCCATTCGTTTCAGATTGCTTCACAAATAGAGCAGTTAAACCTTCAACCAGAGACAGTTTCTTTAAAGCATTAAACTCCTCTTCATTTTTGGCCAGAGTTTTCCTGTCAATGCCTGAAAAAACAAGTTTTTGGTAGATCTCATAAAGCCTACTTTCCTGTTGTGCAGACTCCCATTCTTGTAAATCATGCTGCTACTGTTATCTTTACACAAAGCAAATTTATAATCCAACAATAAAATGTATCTTAGCTAATAAGTTAATATGATGGAATCATGCACAGATGGACCTCCCACCAAGGTAAAATATTCGTTTCTTATCACAATATGTACACCTCCTCCTACCGGACACATAATAATGCTCCCCATATATGTATTGTTTATGTATTTCTTTTCATCACAAGAGAGGTGTTACCAATACATAGTCTTTACCTTTTAATGAACAGCTTGTCTTGCATTAAAGTAAATATAATTCTGATTAAACTTCTAGAACAACAAATTTCAAATAAGATCTTCTACATGTAGAAGAAGATTACAGTAATCATTATTAAGATTATGAATGGAGGACAGCCACGTTAGTCGAGTGGCGGAAAGCCTACAATGACACTGAAAATATTAAAAATTGTGTGCTAACAAGGAAGAGTGAAAAAGGCTTTATTTGCAGAAGGGATCCATAACAGGAATATATCATCATCATCGTGGTGATGATTGACTACAGAAGTATTTCTCTGTGGTGGTGGTGGTGGTGGTAGCGGTGGTGGTGGTAGTAGTAGTGGTGGTGTAGTAGTAGTAGCAGCAGCAGCAGCATTGGGAGCAACAATATTATTTTCTTTTGGGAAGAACTTACTACTGCAGTCAAAGCATGACATCAAAGTTTCAACATGTATATGACTGCTAACTCTAAACAACATTTCATACAGAATCTGTTGGTATGTTTATGATCTGACTCCACACCGAAGTGCAGTTTATAGTTTCAATGCTTCATTAGTTATCACCATCAAACTGAAAGCTAAATACAGATTTCATGCAACTGCCATAGCTGCACATACATTTTGCAACTAATACCATAGACTATATCAACTCCCTATATCAGGTAGCACCCCGACTTCACAAATTCATGCAGCCACAAAGCTGTTATTACTAACTGCAAGACTTTAAAATGAGAGTGTAATGGCCTCCAATCACATAATATTAAAACAAATTTTGTAAAAACTGGCCAATTAATTCAATACTTGAAAGATTAATGTAGAGTATGCACACACACACACACACACATACACAGTATGGTGATTTCACACAGCTACTTTTCTGCTTAACAAAGAAAAATATGCTTAAAATATGTTTGGTCTTTCTGACCATACTCACATTCTACTACATCCTTATTTGGATTTCTACATAGGCATTCATTAAACTAATGCTTACCTTTGCTCTGTACTTCAAGAGATGCAGGCCTGACTCCAGGGGCTTCATAAATTAAGCTGATGGTCAATGGTCTTTTATTGGTATCAAGTACTGTAAGCATCACAAACATGCAGTCAATGCTGCTGAACAGCTTCACTCCATTAGACTTTGTCCATTCCTGTGAAAAAAAGGTTTATTTAGATCCAGCACCTGGTTCACAGCTCTGGTAATCTTGACATGTAACTCATGAAACAAAATGACAAAAGCAACTAGATACAAAACAAAGTTAAGCAAATACTAATTCAATTGCAGTGCTTGAACTAGGAGAAAAATAACAATAAAAACCCAGCATTACATTACCTCTGCAAGTGTGATTTGATGCTTTCTGTCAAGGTAAGCTTCTATACACAGCTGAACAGATTGTATACACTTGATTACTTCCCTGTCACTATTCAAGGGACTGGCCTCAACCATCTCTCTTAGATTCACTGAGTCAGGAAGAAAGTAACGTATTACAACCCATGAACCTGTACGCCACAAAAGGAGGAAAAATGTCAAATCAACTGGCACAAAACTCAATAATCAAATACAAACATACTCTTAAGTAACAAGCAAAAACTTGGTACAGGCAACATGGACAGGAACTTCCCTGATTCATAAATTACTGAATGGCATATAAAATGCAAAGATAATAATGTAAGTATGATCACTGATATCTGGGAGCAGGTGGTCTATTGTATGATGGATGTACCAAGGGAAAGAAGAAAACCAACACATAAGGCCAGTTTCACCTTGCTGCCTAGTGCAAGAAAAACAAATGTCCATAGTCATTCACTGTTGGTGATTATAGCAAGTGGTCTACTCTTTTCATGCAAAACTATGTCTATTTCATTTTGGAAGGCAAAAAATCTTGATAGTACCTTGCCATGATTAAGCCATAAAACTGCATTATAAGGCAAATCACATGACTCGGACTCAATATCAGCTAAGAATTTGCAGAAGTGACAATGGTTAAGTCTGCTAGAGCAAGTAAAATTCACTGCTAAAACTCTGGGTCCATAACACATGACAATTCGAACACAAAGTGCATGCTCATGAATAACATATGTAAATACAAAGCCTTCAGACAACCTGCACTTTAACTCACTGTAAATTTCCCATCTAGCCCTGTCACAGTAACACACATTCCTGCCAACATTCGTTGTCACGTATTTCAGCTGCTTCTACTGACGACTGAATTCAGCAACTGTCTTCTCAAGTTCCTCAGAAGTAGGCCTATTTTTATACAGGACATCCCACTGTGATGAAGATACACAGATGGATAATAACTGTCAATCACAACTCTTTTTGAATAACAGATAGTTTAATGAAACATGTTTCCGCTTAACATGAAGCCATCATCACGCAAATAAGACACAAAAGAAATTAGTATGTAAGTTGCATCATATTCTTTCACATCATCCATATATGGTTGGGATCCCAACGTCACAATGTATCATAAAAATATATGATAAGCCAAAACCAGTAGTCAAAAAATTATGTCAAATCCAATAAATGTGTAAAATAGGAAGTTTAAAAATATGGCATTAAAATGGTTAGGATTAAATAGTATAACAGTACTTCTGGATGTGAGTGCAGGTTTCCGTGTAGATATTCGGTGTTGGGGAACATTTTATATTCACATTCCATAAAATGTGTGTTCCTGGTTTAAGGAATGTTTAAGATGTCATCACTCTTTATTTTCATTATATTCTGACCTCTGTTTTATGTGAAATTGTGTAAGTAAATGTACACAAGAGCTGCAAACCCCCTTTGGTTTTAGTGTAGGCCTCTAAGCACTGGTACTGCTTAGGAATATAAAACATCCCCCCAAGGCCCAATACCTACAAGAAAACCTGCACTCATATCCAAAAGTACTATTACACTATTTTAATCCTAATCATTTTAATGCCATATTTTTAAATTTCTTATTTTATCACATTTATTGGATTTAACATAATTTTTTGACTACTGATTTCGGTTTATCATATAGTTTATGACATTTTTGTGAAATTGTGATCCAAACCATATATATAGATATGGATGATGTAAAATAGTATTATGCAACTTACATAATAAGTTCTTTGTGTCTTATTTGCCTGATCACGGCTTCATGTTAAGTCAAAAATGTTGCATTAAACTATCCAATACATAAAAGTAGCTGTGATTGACAGTTATTACCCACATGTGTTCCTCAAAAAATACTCATGCCCATGGTAGCTCCACGTATTCTATGTACAGTGCTAATCCTATTGCCATTTTAAAATCACTATTGCGTCCACAAAGAAACAACAAGAATTGTGAGCAATCACTAACATCTCTTTACTGAACTGCTAACAAAATGAATTCAGACTTGGATGACTTTTCATGCAGCTGTGAAATATTTCAACCAATATCTTAAATTCTACAGGTACGTTGACATTAAGGTTACTTGTTTTTAGAAGCTCTAACTTTTCTGAATGCACTTCCTGAACCACTTCAGTGATGTATGACTTAAGTATTTCACCATCTGTGAATGGTTTTCCTGCTGTGGCAAATAAATGCACTACCCAAAAACTAGGTCATGTTGCAGCCTCACTGTTTGTTTTTGCCTGTGCAACAGTATTCTGTTGTAATAACAGACAGCATTTCATTGCTTCCAGATCAGCAGCACAAAGTTTTCCTACTCTTCCACACACATTTACTCTCTCAGAAGATATATTCTCTCAGTATTATCATGGTCTCAGTACAAAGAAGACACAACACTTTTCCACTTGAAGAATAAAAAATAATTCAAACTCTTCTGTTATATTAACACTCAGAATTCAATATTCTCTTTGTTATTGTTCCCATCATATTATATTTCACAGCTAGAATGTAACTGGTGGCAGAGAGGAGGAGGGATATTACCTCCAGTTCATCTGGCAATTTGCAGGGCCAGCCAACAGACCTAGGCAAGAAGGTTACTCAGTGGTGGGATGGCTAAACCATTTGCTTGGTAATGGTTCTACAGGTTGCATATATAACTCTATCATGCAAGTGATGCAGAATTTACATTTAAACGTATGTTAACTTTACCAGTTTACATATTTTTATTATACTAATATTTGACAAGGTAACACTCCATAGCACATAAATAAAGTTTTTGCTGTATTTTGTCAAAAAACAACTGTGGAGCAGATGACAGCTTTGACATGACATGAAGTTCTGGGAGCCCTGTTACAATTTATTACCTATGATTAAAATGTTTTCGCAGGCTAGATTAAAGTGTGTGGCAGGCCGTAATTTGGAAAGTGTTGATGTACAGGATAAAAAGCACGGTAACAAGAACACTGTACAGAAGCGGTTGGATGATATCAGGAAGGAACTGGAATGTGAAGGTTATCACTGTAGTGACATCTGAGGTTCTCATAGCGGTAATGATGAAGAGCCAAGTTTTCCGGGATGTTATGCCATGTCAGCTGGCAAATAGTTACCAACTTTTCAGAGGACCATAGTGCCTCCATCTTCAGGTTCAAGCAGTGAAATCAGTGGAACAACTGAATCTTCATCAACACCATCATGCGCAAAATTTCAGTCACAAAATGACCATATATCATCATCGGAATCTTTTAAAGTTTGCTTCTTACCTCCACCGACCTTCCTGAAATGTGCATAGCCTGGCTCACAGTAACGTCCCCTGACAGATGCATTGAACTCAAAGATAATATCCCTGCCCTCCCTTTTAGCCACAGTCACACCTGCGAATAAAAATATTACCATATATTTGTGCAAGAAAGAAAAATTCAGACATGTAGTTGGCCACACAAGACTTTAGACTGCACAGCAAAGGAACCTATTAATTTATACATTAGTACTGTCAGCATAATCAAATCAGGTAATTGAATTATTTATACCAACAAATGCACTAAGATAGTTTTTTCACTGTTTTCTTTATTATTACGATGCCCCAATACGCATTTCAGCAGTTATTCTGCCATCATCAGGGGGTATTTTAATTGAGTTTTTTTACATAGACCAATTTTGGTTACGTCATAACAGTGAGACGGTATACTATTCAAACTCATAAACAACCCCAACCAAGCCTACAGCGCAGGCGTAACGTAACAACAGGAGAGTACACCACAACATCAATACCATTCACCACACAGAGAGGAGAGAAGGAGGTTCTGCCAGCAACATAACACACAGATAACTGGAACACATGATGGAAATAGGACCATGCTACCATTAATTAATAATTATACTATAGAGGATAGTATAATATATAACTTGATTTTATTGTAATTTTTATAAGTTTTAATAATTTAATAACTTTTAGCAGCTTAACCACTAATTTTACAAAATTTTATACGATGTGGTAAATACCGTCTCACTGTTATGACGTAACCAAAATTGGTCTATGTAAAAAAATTCAATTAAAATACCCCCTGATGATGGCAGAATAACTGCCGAAATGCGTATTGGGGCATCGTAATAATAAAGAAAACAGTGAAAAAACTGTCTTAGTGCATTTGTTGGTATAAATAATTTAATTATAAAAAGATGCACGGTGAATATAAAGTGAAACAAATCAGGTAAGTTACAATGGGAAAGGCATGCAGCTCAGACACAGAAACTAGACTTTCATGCACAGATTTAATGGGGAAGACTATTGTGAACTGGCCATACAAAGTATCAAGAAGAATCTGGAATAATAATATTAACACGGATTTTAGGTAAAAGAATGTCTGATACATACGTAATAAATATGATGTTTTCCCCCTATGTCAATTATGTCCAAAATTATTGTATTTTGAAGTTTTCAGTTTTCCTTAAATTTCTGCACATTCTCATTCATGAAAATGCTTATAACTCTCATCGTAAGGACAGTTTATTCTGGTGTCAATGAATGCATATGCCACTCATAATATTTTTGGGCACATTCACATTTGACCTCACCCTGGACTTTCATTTATGTAAAAGCTCTACAGCAAGATACGTTTTTCCCAGAACATTTTGTGATTTCTTAGCATTTATAATCTGGCCTTTAAATCCCAATGTAGCTGCTGTGGCCACAGTTATTTTCGTTTTTAAATGCTCATACCTGCACCTACGTGGGACAGCATTTTCCCTTTCGTCCGTGAAGAGTTACATTTAATAGGACACTGCCTCCTGTATGGCTGATAAAGATTAAAAACATTTATAGAAAATTTCATACTCTGCCACGAATGGGCTGATGAGAGACATTCTTTTATAGATATAGGCTACATACATATTGTTGCTGGTCACCTAGATTAAAGATTATAGTAAGCTACATAGATAACACACCAACAATAAAGAAGGTACAGTGGTCCCTATGAACACCTTGAAGGCATATAGGGGGAGAAGAGGTTCATCTTCACCCATTCTTTTATTCTTAACCTCAGCACCAGACGGAAATAAGTGGCGAGCTGCACACCCTGGTCATTTTGCCCTTGAAGCAAGAGGCCCTGGTTCCACCTAAACAGGAAGGTGGGTGGGCCTCATATCTGGTCTGGACATTTTTGGAGCAGAGAAAAACCTCTTGCCCCTACCAGGAATCAAATCACAATTCCTCGGTCATCCAGCACATACCCTAGTCGCTATACTAGCATGCTGTCCCAGCTCCTTAAAGGTAAAGGTAAAGTTCTCCCTAGAACAGGCCATGAAAGCCCAGAGAGGGAGTAGAGGTATAGCTCTACTCTTTCTTTAACCTCGGCGCTAGATAGGGGTGGATGGTTAACGCCACACCCCGGCCGCTTTACCACCGGGAATGACCCGGTACCCATTGTATAGGAGGCTGGGTGGGCCCCAGGGCCGGTCTGGATGGGTGCGGAAAATCTCGCCCCCACCAGGATTCGATCCCCAGACCGTCTAGCCCGTAGCGAGTCGCTATACCGACTACGCTATCCCGGCCCACAAAAGTTGTCACTGTGCATGTCATAATGGCATATGGGGGTGTGGAGGTACAGCTACACTCATTCTTAACCATGGCACCTGATGGAGGTGAGCAGTCTGCCACTTTATCCCCAGGGAAAGAGCCCCTGATACCCACAGAACAGACAGATGGGTCCCAGAGGCAGTCCGGACGATTTGGAGAAGTGATAAATTATTGCCACTGCCAGGAATCAACCACAATTCCTTGAGCGCAGCACCAGAGCATTAGGAGAAAAACAAATAAAATCTTATCACTCTCAGGTCCCAACACAATATTTTCCAAAACATGGACAGGCAAAATCAATAACAGTCACAACACAACATCTACATAGACAAAATGTAGCTGTTGTGTTCTGACTGTTATTGATTTTACCTGTCCACGTTTTAGACACACAATGGGATTTCACACTGAAAAAAATGTTCCAAGACAGTGAAATTATCACCATGTGTTCAGGGAAAAACTTGCACAAATGTGGCAATATATTTTTTATAAACTTAAGTCAGAAATGGAGGAAAACATGTTAGTGTGCTCTAAAGTATTTTATGGGTGTACCATACGAAAGCCCCAATCAGGAGCTTCCAGCTGGTACAGCAATGAACTATCTATCTTAAGTAGGAGCAGAATTACAGTACAAACATTTTAGTGAATCAGAATGAGGGGAAATTTAAGGTAAACATAAAATTTAAAAATGCTGTATTTTTGCAATTGATAGACAGAGTAAGATATAATTTCATATGTCACTTCCTACAAACACCCAACAGGCTGGCAACATTTTATTGGAATGAGAGATGCTCATGAAACTTCTGCCCCTAAACTATGCTGATCTGACATTGAATGGCCCATTTTCACTCATTCATCAATCAAACACAACATTCTTTAGAAAGAATAACATTGTGAGTAAATGTTTAAAAAAACCAATAGAATGCATGTTATTACAATCACTGTAAAATCAGAGTTAAAAAACGTATAAAATGTTTTATAAAATCCTTAAAATTCGTTGAATTTTGTGTCAAAATAATAAAATGTAGTAGAATGGATCGCTGTGTTACTCCACACATTTACATTTTATTATTTTGACACAAAATTAAACAAATTTTAAGGATTTTATACAACATTTTATACGTTTTGTAACTCTGATTTTACAGTGATTGTAATAACATGCAAGACATTGCACAATATTTAAACTTGTACTAACATTGGATGTGATGTAACGTAGTTTTGACCCCCCTGAGGATGGTTTACATAAACCGAAACATATGTAGGGGTTAATTAATACATATTAAAGTGAAAGTGAAGTGCATTCTGTTGACTTTTTTAAACTTTTAATCGTAAAATGCACGGTGAGACTAACATAAAATTTAACATTGTGAGTGTTTAGTCTACTGCAGCAGTGCTGTTGAAGTCTCCTTTCTTCTGGGATGCAATGCTGTGGACTGCATAATTGGTTCCTGACAATTTGATATGACACAATGGTCTTATCCTTGAAGATGAGGCCACTGTTGTCTTAAAACGTCAGGAACCAATTGCCCAGTGATGTAGTGTCACATTCCACAAAAACAGAGATCTCAAGAATAAAACTATGTTTTGACAATACTTTCTGGTCAACTGCACAAAGAAATGTTGACTGGTCAATATACTAATCACAGTCTCTTATGAATGCCCCCAGTTCATTATGTAGTTTTTACCTTAGTTTTAATTTTATTATGACCAAATAATTACCTGACAGTCTGTGAAACATCAATCCCTTCTGCAACAACTTATTTTCAACCTGTAGAAAGTGTTTCTGGGTGTTTGTGGCTCTTTCCATGTGTTTTTTGCTTTCAAGAGACCGTAATTCTACTGGTTGCTGGAGAAGCTGCTCAAGGTTTTGTTTCTGTAAACGCAAAGCTCTCACTTCCTTTTCCAAATCAGCCAACTTTGCCTGTAGCATGTCATCATTATCACTTTCTCCACCTGACAAACAGAATTACCAAACACATCGTTGCAATTTTTGTTTCTTTATATAGGACCAACTCAGTACCTTTCAATGATATGTCATCAAACTTCAGGAATTTGATGCCACTGCATTTAAATGTTACACTACTTTGTTCAAAACATTCTGGGTAAAAATAAAGAATAGAGTTATTTATTTATATCACATGATTTTCACAATACCTCATTTATACATGCAGTATCATCATTTTAGCACTACCAGAAGAGAAGTGTATGCTGCTCACATCAACTTGGGGTGACAGTTCCAGGCTAAGAGTGGCCATGACAAACCAAGATCCTACACACATTACAATTTCTCTTCAATGTTGCTCCAGTAAACTGTTTAACAGCTATAATGAAGAAGTTTATGCATTATGTGTCAGCTGCCCATAAACCCAAGTCCCTGTTATCATGTCAAAATGCCACCCATGAGATACATACTGAAATGACAAGTGTTCATGTACAGTGCAATAACTATGTGAAAAGTGGTTGTGTAAGAAAATGAGAAGATTCAGAATAAAATTTCAGGATGTTGCAGTTATAAACACAGAAACCATTCATACAATCATATCAAATTATGACAGATGGGGTCATTACTAGATGAAGAAGAAGAAAATCAAAATGCTGAGTACTCAGTAAAGAGAAATTGGAAGCAAAGAGTGCAAGGCTTTTATCATCCTTAAAAATCCCTCACACACTTTGCATACGACACTGAAGCTTCAAAAACGTTTGAAACCACGTAAGACAATTATTCTAGGCTTGTGTTTATAGTTGCCAAGATTTCTTTTATTCGTTTTAATTTACAACTAGTTTATCATTTTATGTATGTATATATTATAATATAGCAGTAACTTCACGTGTTTTTGAGAGACCGTTTTCATCACTTATTTAATGTTAATACATGTTAGATACTTTTTATAGTTTTAATTGACGTATGTGTAACATAATACACATTATTTAATATTATACTTTACATGGACAATTTCCATATCTTAAGGTAATTTCCTAATTGGATCTATGGAATGTATATATATAAATAAATAAAAAATAAATAAACAACCACATTCAGCTCGAACATAAGCATAGGTTTGCTTCATGATAGCTTTAACAAGTTATTGGTGTGATAATGAAGAGAAACTGTAATGTGTATAGCTGTTAGTTTGTCAAGGCCACTACCAGTTCAAATGTGTGCACCCTGAGATGGTGTAAGTTGTCTCTCTTTTCCAAATGAGCAGCTGAATGACTTTTTGGTAATTCTAAAATGATTGGTTGTACTTAGACATGACTGAAGAAAACACTGGCTTCTAACTTATCTGTTTCATTTGAATACTAATATCAGGGTGTGTAGAGTTGTATCCTGCACTAACTGGAGTACTTTACTTCAGTTCTGTGTCACAATGACATCCAATTAAGCTGACCTTATAAACCAAAAATTTAAATTTACAGCCAGAGATCTGTGCACAGAGATTGATATAAACATCCTGGGCCATATCCTTAGTGCTGGGTACGAAGGACTTCAGCCAAATTTTTGTCAATTTTGACTACACATGATAAGAGCACACACGAAACTTTCTGTTTTTAATGGCATTAATGGGATAAATGCATCACACAATGACAGTGACAATGACCTACACCCCAAGTCAAAAACACTGCCATTGATATCATTCATAAAGCTTTTTACTTCTGGTCTTCTTACTGAACACAAAAGACATGTCTTCCACAAGAGTTTTACATTCTGAGTAACTGAAGGGCAGGTCCAGTCAGGGGCGCACCCAAGGGGGGAGGGGGGGAGGCTGGGCTGCAGCCCCCACAAATCAAGAAGGCTAGTCCTTGTGATTTAAATTGGATGAATGAGTCATGGAACACATAATTATATATATATATATATATATATATATATATAAACAGCTGCAAACAATGTTATGTTTCAGTTACATTAATGATGATTTTCAATATAGTTTTTAAAATCAAACGTACATTATATATAGCCTCTGGGTCAGACGGGTCCAATTACAATTAGATCAGACTGGATATAAGGGACATAAAATAACTGCGTTACCTACAACCATTCACGGGGCAGTTAGCTTCTTTCACAAATGGTACAAACAAATAAAATCTTAAAAGAACACCCACCTTCCGAATTTCCATACACAACAGCCATTTTGGTAAAACGTTCTAGCGACATTTCTCTACAGTTTTAACTTTAATCTCACGCATAACACATCGCAGCCTAATACACCAACTCTTTCACTTTTCGCGCACTGGTATGCACATTACCACAGCCAAAGAGAAATATGAGCGGATAACCAACACAACTCTCGGTAGTTTGACGGATTACCTTTGAGTCGCGTTATCCATGCCGTGGTTGTGTTTCATTACAGCCAAGAAACAACTTCAGTGTACAGATCATCTAGTGTTCGTTCTTCTGCCATCTTTTCGTCGTAGCAATAATCCTGTAGCCGGCATGTCGGCGTAGTCGGCAATACGGTTAACTACTACGTAACGCACACGCGTAATGCAATCCACAATAGGCAAACCCCTGCAAGCTATTTTGCGCCCAAACCTGATTACATACATTTACATTACATAAATTTGTGCATCATACACCACAGCTGTGGCCGTTTTTGTTAATTGTTGTTGAATGTACAAAATTATGTCATCCACCGGACAATACCAGCTCTTACACCATAGTTAATTCTGCTGCATCCTCCTCCACTCCTAGTAGGTACTGGGTTTCGAATACTAGTTTTGCATTTATATATAACCTTGCATAAGAATCTTCTTACAATTTTCAATATTGCAATTTTAGTACACCACACTATTCTCCTGCATGCTACGTCTTCATTGCAACAGTAATTAACCATTTACTACTCAACAACTGATCTCTCCACTTCACAGGCACACCCAGAATTTTTCTTTGCGGGGGGGGGGGGGGGGCTGACCTTCAGGCTATATATAAATTACGTTTTATTTTAAAAACTGTGTTATGATAATCATGTCAAAATCTCTGAGCCAACAGCTAGTTAGGTTACAGGGAAAATTAAAACTAACTGTAAAAGAAAAAAAATATATATATAACATTCGTAAGTTTTTATTATATTTTTCAATATTCCAATGTGCTAGTCATCAGCCGATTTCAGTGGCTGATATAAAACCTCGACATCATCGTGTTTACAAAATCTGTGTCTTTTAAATTTCACTTTGGGGAGCTGCATCCTGGCAACCCCCTTCCCCCCCCCCCCCCCCTTCGGGTGCACCAATGCTCCACTTCCACATCTCTGAACACTTCAAAAGTATGTGAATAGCCTTCTCTTCCTCCCTACATAGGGGAAATCTTCCCCTTCTCACCTTCAACCTCCTCCTTATCCCTTTCAGTTTCCATGTGTGTCTAATATAACAAGGACACTGCAATTGCTAACCAAACATTAACAGCATACTGGGCCTTGACACAGAACATCAGAAATAGCAAATTCAAATGAAATAAAACACTGATTTCATTATGTAATAATATATATATATATATATTTATAATGTACTGTACGTTACACATGATATACAACTATGTATGCATATAACTGCTACATGATACACTACACTTATAATATAAGAAGTACTGACATCTATATGAAAAATGCACTTGTCTCTACAATGCATCATTTTAAAAAATTAGCATTTTCTAATTTCATCTATGTAAGAAAATTACTCTAGTTGGTAAACTGCATAGCACTATGCTGATGTTCCACATCTATTGAAAACAGTCATTTACTCATCAGCACGTTAATCTGTTGTCTTACTAAGAAACAAACAGCTGAGACAAGAACATAAATAAATCTTTTCAGGTAACTAGAAGCAAATTGATGCAGAAACATGCTGAATTTGGTATAGGCCTCCAGTTTTACAGTACATGTATGTCATTCACAAAATTAAATTATAAATACTTTAATAACAACAATTATAAGAACACATATTCAATACTAACTTTACAATAAATCATAATACAGTATATATTTTAACCAAATTAAAAGCTATTATCACAATGGTAATTTCATACTTTCAAATTAACCAATCATTTAAAAATCAATTCTATATATGACAATGTATAATTATTGTGGCCAATATAATCATAACAATGTTATGTAAAATGATACAGAAACTATACATTTTAAAAAACGTTCTTGTGATTATGGGTTTCTGCGATCAGTATTGAATATACACAATCTTTAGAAATGGAATATATTTGTGGCCCATGGGTTCTCATTCTTGATAATTTAAACAGTAATATAACCAGCATATTCTAACTGGAACTATCCCATCTGTTCCATCTGCCATCACAAATACTTAAAATAATTGTTTATACACAGGGAAGTAGTTGACACTTCATTGTTATGTACAATATACCTGAGAAAAGTAGATTTTATATGCAAAAAAGAAGTCTCAAAAGAGATGGCATATTAAAACAATCAAAACGTTATTTTGAAATGTTTGAATGTAAAGATGTATACAATATTGCCATAATATATATATTCTATATGCTGAATAAGTTTCTAGTATCACATTGAGTGCTTTAATAAATAATTGTCATTTCTGTCTTAATTCTCAAAAATGCTAAAAAATCTAATGCTTTCTTACATGTTGAACAAAGACTTTACAGTGATTGCTTCTTTTTATGTACACAGCAAACACACTACTCATTATGCAGTGATAAAATTAGCAACAAATTTTCCACTTAGTTTCTGTGCTAACTCATTCAAGGCTCCATCTTAAAAGTCACTGCATTAACTAAATCAAAATGCTGCAGTCATCTTTTTCATAATATTTTACAAGAGCCTGGAAACTGTTGGTCTTTCTTCATAACTTCTAAGACCCAAACAAGTTGCACATTTAATAGTACACATTAAACGCCTCTTTCACATGTCACTGCCAACTAGGAATCTGCTAGAAAAAAACCTATTCATAAAGTACTGTGAAATGACATGTTTCAACTGTGAAAGTTGTAAATTTTGTGACATAGGGAAGTGCAGTCCTTCCCAGTGCTGGTTGCAATCCTTTGCAGTAAGTTACGGTGTTTTTGTATGATGACATTTTTTCTGGTATCATTCTTTGAGAAGTTGAAAGAAATGAGAACACACTACATATATCTAGCCATTGTTCAGAACCTTAGCTATGCACTCCTGATGGATATCCTACTCAATAGTTTTAAAAATTACAGAAAGGCCAATTCATAATGTCTTGCAACTTGTTACTGTTCTCAAATTGTAAACATTGTAACACACATTTTCAGTATCTGGAACACATTCAAGCTAGATTACGAACCACTGCATCCTTGTGTAACTGCACCTAGGTCAACATTACTCACCCTTGGGTCATGAAACTGGTAGTCGTATATCTTACCCTGTAGATATATTGTGGTTCTTGTAATGGCACTGGATATAATATATTTCAATATCCACCATGCTAAAGTTAGTATACTATATGGACATAAGTTCTTATAATACATATCCGCACATATGAATATACAAAGCATCAAATTTGTTAGGGGCTGAAAAAATGTATTCTGTAGATTTATTTAAGCATTATTTAACACTGCAGTCATTAGCATCAAATGGCAGGATGATTAGTGAATTGGGAAGAATGTGGAAGCAAGCAAAGCCTCCCTTCACAATTCTAGGCTCTCACTTCACCTTCCTCTCAGCCTGATCCCTACACTGTTCTTACATAACCACAACACATCTATCCCAGCTCTAGTTACTCTACCTCAACAGGAGGCAGAAGGTTCCTCCAAAACTTCAGTGATTACCCACAAGATTAGTTGGTGTCATAAACCAGTAGCTCACAATCTAAACCCTCACCACCGCAATGACCTCAAATCTCATACATAACAAATTGATACACATGGACCCAGAACAAGTATTTTTGCAGCCAGTATAAGTGCCAGTACTAAAACTTGACACCAAATTCTTAATTATTACCAAATAAGCATTAATATCTTAAGGTAAATTTTACTAAACTTCACACTCAGTCAATGTAAATGGTTTCACTTCCCATTCTTGTAGCAGCTCTGGAATTGTTGCAGTTGTTATTCTCTTTCTGTTAACTATCATGCAGATTTGGATGAATACATTGCTGATATTTCCTTACAAAAATGTCAGATTAAAATTTACAACTACCACTCTTCTTGAGAATCAAAACTAATTCTTAAAACAATTTGATTTTGTGAGGGATCAGAAGTCCAATCTGAACAGCTTAATGAAATAAATATTTGAATATATAATATACCTTTCATACAACTTCTTGACTTAATGACACTCTTTGATGGTACTGTATGTGCTTTATATGTGCTCTACTACCCTGACTTCTTTGTAGGAATAACAGCTTACTGTAAAGTCCTTTCCCAGCATTAGTCTGAACTGAGAGAGGCACACAGATCACTATGGGGACAAACAATCCAAGCTGTCAGGATGCTGAAGCAAATTCAGAAATGGTGGCAGGCACATATGTGCTCTGCCTGTCATTCCAACTATCAGAGCCTCTTTTATATGATTTATTTTCCATGAGACGCCTAATCATCATGTTCTCAGCCATTAACCCTTCAATGCAGGCCTTGGCGCACCATACATCCATGAATGCATTTAAAACCTATACATCCTGGGCAGTAGTTGGAATTTAACCCCAGCGTCACTGAAGGGTTAACATAAACATTAAGTTTCAGTATACAAATTTGGGAGACGTTTTATGAAATTCAAATTCTGAATGTCAGTGCTTACCCTCCTTTTTAACTGTGACATGTCAAGCATCAGAAATGCAAGAGGCCTGTGAAAATTAGTTCAATTAAATACATAAATTTTGATTCCTCCTAACAATTTCTTTTCTTGCTCATGGTTTTACATTCAAACATTTTTGCCAACCGTTTCCCTGAATATATGAGCATTATCATCATCACCTGTCCATGACAAATTAGCTGTTCCACTGCTATACACTAATGTCTATAAAAAGTTGCTTCTAAAATGTTATTTCAAAAGATGCAACATTAAAAGTAACATATTTTTAACTATGCTAGTTTCTAGAAGATATTTCAACATAAAATATGTCATTATATTTTAATAATTACTGAGATAACATCCTACAAGATTAGTACAGTACTTGCTCCTTAAACTGTTTATTTAAACGGGACCATCTAAATGAACCAACTGTAGATGTGTGAAATACAGTTCTTGCAGATCCTTGTCTTGTTCCTTTTTTCCACAATTTCATTTTCCATACTTGAAAGACGATTTGAATTATTTTAAAAGAACTGTGTCTTTTAGACCTCTAAAGTTATCATAAGGTGACATTTAG
Organism: Reticulitermes speratus; assembly: GCA_021186555.1. Lineage (NCBI taxonomy): Eukaryota > Metazoa > Arthropoda > Insecta > Blattodea > Rhinotermitidae > Reticulitermes > Reticulitermes speratus. The sequence continues at coordinate 17,983,118 of JAJKFL010000001.1, forward strand.
AAGAGCATTCCACACTGCGCGCGCACGCACGTAAACACATACAATTACACAATCACACTCACAGATACCATACTTGTTAAGCTGCGACAATAGGTCTGGCCGCTCATATGCTGATGGGGATAAAATGTTTAGCTAATATCACTGGAGCAGCATACTACTACTTCCTACAATGCATATCACTAATATTGTATCATGCACCCAAACAGCCAGATCATACATTCCTTCACATGAAAGTATGGTGTACTTATGCATCACTTGTGTTTTGTTTGATTAAACCTGACATGAATAATTTTTACAACTACTATTTCCCCCTTTCCTCATACTTTTACCACATGACACAGCAGAATTTCCTTGCTACAGTTACTAGATCCAAGGTCTTTTACAACACGAAGTATCATAAACTTTCTGCTTTAAAACAAAAACTGTATATCAGAATTATAACACAAAAGCAATCTTCAAACATTCTTCTTTCTCAGATGCATGTTTAAACAATATTATAATGCACAAATATAACTTTTATTGAATTGTATTCAGTAAAAAGGAAGCTATGAACACAGAATTTTAAAAAATCTAACAATTCTCAATGAAAATACCAGTAACATAAAAGACTTTTTTTAAAAAAAGCATGTACCAATAAAATACTTTCATTCTACCAGCATTATTAAATAACTCTTATGTAATCAACCAGGGACACAGGACCATATCCATATCACAGATATAAACTAATGAATGGTATCCAGTTCAAACAACTAAAGTTATGCAAAAATCCAACTCCAAACAGATGTATAGTCAAATGTAACATCTTATTCTGTTAATTTTCTTGTACACTGGAATGAACACAAAACTGTCACACACCAAGTGATGAGCATATTTATGCAGCTAAAAACTGACAGCTGCCTGTTTAAAAAACATATTAAACTACCAAATGTTAAATGACAATCAATTATTTACTGTGCTTATTGAGCCACAATTGTACTGAACTTTTCCTTTTGTCTGAATGACATTTGGGTTGCTCTGAGATCCATCACACTCTGTTAAGTGTGCTGCTGTCACCCTCCCTAATAAAATCTGACCCAGGACTTTATACACTGTACAATATTTGTAATCATTATGTATACTATATTAGAATAAGTTTATAATTACAATGTATATTTGATGTGGTAATTTATAATTAAAGCTATATGTATATTAAATCATGTTTTTGTCTGATTATTTTACACTTCATTTTGTTACAAAAATTAAACATGATACATATCTGTGATATAAGCTTTGAAATATGTGGCTTTTTTGTTGGACCCCAGATTCTTTTGGTCAAATTGTACCATGAAATTTCTCACATTTAATGTTCACATAAAATAAGAAATAGTTCTTTAATAACATAATTCTGTTCTCAAGCTTATCAGACATTCAGATTATTTAACCATTTAAGGACCAAGGTTTAAATTGCCAGTACACATCAGTGGCCTAGGGTTAAATGCCAAGACCATCACTACTACTGCATTTTTGACAACTTCATTAAATGTTGGGCCACTCACCATTGCATTCAGCAACTGGGCCTTAAAAGGTTAACAAGTGTTAATTCCTCAAATACTTCCTTTTCATTTATCTTCATTTTTTAAATATGTGAGATCTTGCAAAACCATTTCTATCTATATTATTAATTTTTAGCCATATTTAAACTCAATCTTCAAGTCAGTTACAAAAAATGAAATCACACCTGACCTAAGAGAGCATAAAATATACATACATATTAAAAGATTGCAATGCTGTGCCAACAATATTTTTCCCGGCAGGATCATCTACTGTATTTCACCTATACTAACATGTAATCTCTTTCATTCATATATGTAAAATAAATCTGAAATTTACTTCACTGGTAATTCCACTTTAGTGCCACATTTTTTAAGAAAAAAAAACGTAAAACAGTGCCACAGAAAGCTTTCCTACAGCCTCATTCACACCAGTCAAACTGCCTGAATTCAAATTGCTTGAAAACAACTGGGAAGATACCATGAACTGCGCTTTAAGTTGTTTCAAGTGTGCTAGAATAACTGCTTAAAGCCTCAGGTAAACTAGACATCAGTTCAACATTTTACTTGAATTCTCCTGACTTGAATAACAACATCAGAAGTATGAACTACTACTTGACTCTTCTGTTAACTTTAATGGATGAAAACAGCACCTTTTGCAGGTACTACTGAGAAGAGGATTGAAAGGTTACAGGCTTATAGTTTATTAATAAAATTTGTAAGTTTAAAAATAAATAATAAGTCAAGCAAAGGTGACATCAATTTTTGGACATGTATAAAAGGTACAAAATGATCTGGAACACTGGAAACCAGTATCATGACAGGAAAGAGGGAGATGGAAAAGGATGAAAAATTACTTGTGGTACTGAACAATGAAATGCAGGCTATTTAAAAAAATATTCAAGTGATTACAAAAGGCTACAGCCATGAACTGAACAACGTTATGAAACCAAGGTAGAGTTGTGCAGGAAATAATGATTTATACAAGCCAAAATTAGTGTGACTTGAAAAAAGCTGACAGCTTCTTACACAACACAACTGCTGTGAGGCCACAGAAGGTTGATATCCACTGCCATATGTTACTCCACCAATGTTCTATATTCGTATTCACCTACCATCTTTAGTGATACTGTCAGAAAATAGGCTTAAAAAAACTTCCTTTCCCAAGCAGATCTCTTTTATCCTTTTCCCAACATGTAGCTGCTACTTCACTGATTAAGAAGGCAACCTCTCAGCGTACAAGTAAAAATACCTCTCTCTTACTAACATCCAATTAATTTAAAATAAAAGTATCACAAACTTCAAGCTACTTGAATTCAAGTGTCTTGACTAGTGTGAATATGGTTTAACTACCAGCAACCTTCATAATATTTATAGATCATTCTTACTTCACAAAACTGTTAGATTACAATCACTGGATACCAACAGTGTTTCTCAGCGCCAAAAATATCCTGCTGACAACACAAACAACTATAAACATGCCATTTTCTGCCACATTTGGAAGATTTTACTCCAACACATCTCTGTAGCATATTTCTCACTCAAATCCACCTGTTTTGATGATAATGTACAAACAGAGTATATCTTTTGCTCCCCTCTGATATCTATACAGGCCCACTGAAAAGTTTTGCAGGCTCTAATCTTTTAAGCTGTAGCAAACTTAGGTTTAATCTGTGAAACTTCTACAGTAGTCTTCCTCAGGACATGATATGGACTACAGTGTTTATAAAACCTCGAAACAAATTCTTGCTAACCCTATATTAGGTATAGTTATGACTTCTATTTTCATATGTTTCATATTAGTTGACACTACTTAGGAAGTGTTTAACCTAAGGAAGAGGAAATTTTCACTTTTAATTCATAGAATCCAATTCAAAATCCACTGTTAAAATGCAGGCAATATCTGTGTCCTCAGTACGTTGCTATTTGGTGTGATTGAATTAAGAATGTTATCCACATCATAAATTTACTTGATGTTGCCTTCAGTTTTAAAATGTAACTGTACTTCAAAATTTAAACTGCATCATACAAAATCGACCACCATGATGTAGGAAGGCAGTGGAAGTCATAAGGCCTTAGAATGGTTGAATAAAGTAGTATGAGAATGATGATGTGGCAGACTGAGCCAAGCACAAAGCAGCAAGAAATCTTCACAAGTAATTCTGACATAAAATTATGGGAAAGTAGCAATGGGATTATTGAAGACCAGCTTGAAATTACAGTTTCAAGATCAATAAATTTTATTATCTGATAGGCATTATTTATGATTTGGTCCGCAAATATTTTCTAATAAAGCCTCCTGACACTCATTTACTATCATAAGGAATATAAAATAATTCACAGTAGTGGGGAGGAAAGTTTTTATCCATATTATATGACTGTATAAAAATTGAAAACATCCCTCAGCATGTGTTTCTGAAGGGTTATACCTTACATGCTCTTATTTCAGCTGTCTTCCCATAGTTTCTGTGTTATTAAGTTTATTTACAGTTTTCAAAACAGTTTACCAAGATGCAGTGGCATGCTGTTGGTTTGAAGAATGTAAACAGTTTTACTAAAAAAGTCACTCAAGATTTCTGATCCAAAACTGCAGTGAACAAATACTATAAAAAGAGCATGTATGTTTCAATATGACATTTATCTCCTTAGGAGCTTTGCAAGGCAGCATTCACTGGGATTTTAAACTTACACATAATATTGCTTTAAAAAGTTATTTTGATGACACATGAATGGTAGATATTCCACCTCTCATGACCTCACACATATCCAGTCACATCCTAATCCTGTTGCAGTAAACATGGTTATATCTTCACCTGTTCTGACTGTTTTCAAATTTCAGGGACAGAGTCCTTGTATCCATTCATGTTTACACCTGCTACAACCTGATCCTTACCAAAGTATATCACCTTTCGAAGCTGGAAATCACAAATTACAAGTGAGTTTTACTGTCTTATCATGTTAGAAGTTCTTCAACACAGGTATTTGGTAATTAAAGTAATAAAAGTGAACACTGTTTTAATCTGGTCAAAGTCCCAAAATTATTGATGGAGCTAGTACAAGCACACTCTAGTGCAGCCTTTTTTCAAGTTCTTCTTGTATAATACATCACAACAATAAAACCATCTATTTATATTTCTTCATGTTCAATTTAATTGAAAACTATTGCATCCTACATATTTCGGCACTGTTTGCTCAACATATTCAGCGATTCCATTTCAGTACATAGATCAACACAGTTTCAAATCTTCTTGTATGTTACACCATGTCGGTTGGTAAATAGTTACTGATGTCTCCAAAAATCACAGTACCTTCTCCTTCAAGGTCAAGTAGTCCAAGATGAGTGTTCTTGGACTGCTTGACCAGTCAACATGGTGTAACTTCCCATAAGACTTGTATCTTCAGCCACACCACTGTGAAATCCTCAGATCACAAAAGCAGATGAATGGACTGTAAAAGGGAATAATTACCGGATTCTATGTACATATTTGGAAGAAGCAGAATTTGCAGAAGTACAAATCACACAGTAATAATTAAGAGATATGACATAAGAAAGGGGCACTGTAGCAAAATTTTGATAACAACTAAGAATACGTTATGTGTCAACTGCATATTATGTTGATGCATAACATTTAATGGTGTTAGTTACTTACTAAAATGGAAACACTGGAAATTGTAAGTAAATAATAATGAAACATGTAGGATGCCGAAGATTTTATTAAACTGAATTTTAAGAGAGATTGTATCAGATGCTTTTAATTATTCTGATGTATGATTAACCAGCCCACGCAATATTGAAAATATAAAATTTTATGATATTGTATTTTTATACTGCCTCATACATGACACCAATATAAAGCGTGACAGCGTCTTAGAACTCTCCATTGTTAACAGGGAATGAAAATGAAAGCACATGATACTAAAAGAATTAAATGAAAATGAATTGATAAAATTTAAAATCGTTAACCACTTTATTAGCCATTCCAAATTAGGTAAATGGTCACAGTTCATGTGTATTCCTCTGACTTCTCAGCTATTACATGCTAAAACAATTCATACCAGCAGCACAGAAACAAATCAGCTGACCTTGTCTTGAATCAGCTCAATTGAATCCACTTCTTAATAATAATTTTTTCAAGGATTTAGTTTAATATTAAAATTCCGTTTATTTCTCAATCAGACTTTGAAGTTTCTGCTACCCAAGAACTTCTCAACCAAAATTCTAACTATGTTTGGTTCCTGCATGCCCAACTTGTCATAATCTCCTTGAATTAACTATTTTGTAATACTGGGAAAAAAGGTACAAATTTTAAAATTCCCTCCTGCATTATTTCCCTCCACTACCCATTCCAATCATTCCTCTTAGGTCCAACTATTTTTCTTGGTTTTCTGTTTTTATGCAGTTCCAATTTATAGTCTTACTTTACAGTAAGGGGTATCTGAGGACCATTAAAAAACAAGCAATTTTTTTAAAAATAAACGTTAATCTTTCATCCTGTCGAGTGAATATGGTTGGAAAAGCTGTACGGTTCATCAGGTCTTCTATCAGATGTATTTATTTGGGGGAGTTCTGGCTTAAGGGAGCAGCTAATCTCCCCTCCATCTAGTGCCAAGTTTGAGAATGTGTTAAAATTTACCTCAAACTCACATATACATACGTGCCTTCATAACAGGTTGCTTGGACATAGGAACAACTCGTATACAAATGTAAGAAACAAACAAGCATACGCTTGTTGATTGCTCAAAATTGCAACCCAATTCACACATTTATTCTGTAAGTTAATTTAATACATTTTCTGGGACTATCATCTGGTAGAGGCAGGAAGGAATCTGGTGGATGAGATATAAATAGGAATTGCACTATCTTTTTTTAAAAATAATCAGGTATAGCTGTCATGATGAAGGTGGCAAGAATGAGATGGTTTGGGCATGTCATAAGGATGGATGAAGCAGCTGCTCCTAAACAACTCCTACTTGCTGAATCCTGGGATCACAAACAAGCAGTGTGACCAGAACTATGATTATTGGATTGTGTGACAGATGACCTAGCAAATAATGGTGTTAGGGACTGGAGAAGGAGAGCCAAAAACCATGGAAAATGGAGGAAAACTATGGAAGAAACCAAGGCCTACCCAGGGCTGTTGAGCTGCTGCAGCTGCTAATAATGATGATTTTTCTGTGCAACTGATAAAAGAAAAATAAAAAGGAACAGTGATCCACAAATTCTGATTGAAATGAAAACCACAAATACCTTCAGTACAACATGAAATTTCATCTGCAATATTTCATCAGTAATGCTCACCACTAATTTGCAATGTGGTGACATTTTATATGCTGGTAGTTGGTATGTTGCAGAACTTCCCTCTGAGCTCACAGGAGTACACACCCATTTACCATTGTAAAGACTAAGCTGTTATTTTTCTCTCTGTACTACTTCGGACAGTTCCTCTTCGAAGTTGGAAGGCATTGCAAATTTTTGGATTATATCCTTGCCTGTCATTCATTGCCAGACATTTAAATGCTAGTTTTGACCCCTGGTCCATGCAGCCATGACTAAAAAAAGACCCTGTATGCATTATAGATCGGCAAAACAAACCATTCTATAAATTATGTGTGCATTTGATTTACTACACTGATATAATTATCTGCGAAGAATTTATTGAAAATGGATGACATCTGTTGAAGTAAAGACAAGTAACCGGAACACTGCAAGCTGTCTTGGGATGAGCACAGCATGCCATCTGAATCTTAGTTGAAAATTGTGGCAATGAACCTATTAAACTAACATAAACCTGACCACACTGTTCAAGAACCACTGAATTTGAGAGCTACTGTATTTCCACAATTCCTGATATAGTGAAAAATGTAGTATAGCAGTAAGAATTCACTGTCAGAACGAACAAGAAATACTGATACATTCACAATACATGCTCTTCAACTGTTCAATTACAAAATGATGGCAGTATCATGCAGAACACAACCTGGCACCAGGTATGAGGCTGTACCCACAATGGATAAGGGTATGGTCACTGAAGTTTTTGAAACACATCAGTGCCAGAGAAAGAGATAATTAGCTAGTAGTGAGAGATCATATTCCCTATTTATATGCTGGCTGTAGAGACAAATATACTAACTTGAACAAAAGTTCCACTACAGGTATTCAGGTCTATAATTTGGGGACTTTTTATCTAATTCCCAGAAATGTAAAATAACTCTCAATTCAGTCTCTGGACTCCACCTACAAAATGATGAAGGAACTACATCAAACTTGCAAACTGTATACTTTGAAAAATACTGATCTAGGCAGATATAACCAGTTAAAGTGAGAGGTAGGAAGAGAGCAGGATGTCCACCATTTTGGGGACTTAACTACATCAACCTGTTAGCCACAGTCAGTATGACCAAGAGCTGGGTACCATATCTTGTACTGTTTGTCTTGATGTAACACTTACATGTATCATAACTAACACAACAGGATACTTAGTTCTTTGTAAAATGCAGACCATAGCCAACCATTTGGTTCCATGTTGAATTGCTTCTCCTAACTTTGGTAATTCTCAGGAAGCAATGTTACCAATGTTCATGACTGCTGTTGGACAATGCCCATTATTTATGGCCCTGTTGCCACAATCTGACAATGACAAGACACACTCACTTTAATCTCCAAATCTTGTACATGCCTTCTTCCATTTACACTGGGTGCACCACATTTCTCGATGCTCCATTCCATATACCTTGCGACACTTCTTTGTTTCACCTCGCAGTTTCCTAGTTGGACTACCAGGCAATTTGTTTGGTGCTGACATTGACAGGAGTTGACTGCTGCTGGACTGGTGATGTGACTGAGTTCCTGTTCGTGGGCTGAGTTTCAGGTGCTTCTGAGGTGAGCTCTATAAAACAGAAAGCCAATGTAACCTGCTGTGATGAAGTGGATAAGGAACAGAGATATTGAACAATTAGATACTGGAGAATTGCAAGAAGTTTGATATTGCCTTAACTGCAGATTGGGAATATGTGGTTCACATCAATCCCTCCAAGCAAATGCCAAGATAGGCCACTATAACAATTGCTAACTTCCTAATTCTTTTTCTATGACACATCAGTTTTTGGGCTATATACACACTAACAGTTGTTTCTTGATACTTCTTAACACTGCTGACATACCATTTTCACAATTAACAGCCTAGTTACAGTAGGCCTACATTATGATTCTGGCAGGGCTTGCACCACTCCACTTATACTCATCTGTTTCAGCATTATGTAACAGCCAGAGTGGAAGGAAGAACACAAAGAAAAGCCAGAAAATATCACAGGGTGAAGAAAATCAATAATATTTTGCTGTTGTTATTATTGTCATCACATTCTGGGGCAGCTGTGAGTTTTTTCAGCAAGAGCTTCACTTTTTTTTAAGACCAATTCAATCATTCAGAGAATTCAATGACAGCACTGGAAACGATAAAACAACAGACTCACTGGCGATGTGGCAGTGGTAGATGATGTCCATGGTAAACTTCCTGATGGAATGTTGATAGGGCCTGCTCTTTGCTGACCACCTGTGAAACCATTCTTCAGTTGTTTCAGGTACTCAGGGTCTGAAATTACAGGATAAACAAATAAAAAATTAACTGAAATAGGAGACAAGAAAAGTAACAGATCTACATCGAGGGCCTAAACTATTCAATTCCAGTACTTCATAAAGAACAGATACACCCTTAAAACAGGTCAGTCACCATTTTAGATTCTTAAAACAGAATTATAATTTGAATTTTAGTTGCAAAATTTGAAAGAAAAAATAAACAGTTGTAATGAAACACATTTATTTTTCCTTTAAGGTAGACTTCAAGTTGAAAATGTGACATGAAATCTCAGAAGTAAACTTTCTACAGGCACTGATGAAATACCAGTAGTCATAAAATGCATCAGATCCTTTAAAAGGCTATTTTGATAGATTGCATCCCATTGTGTAAACTGATAATATAAATGAGAACTTTCTGTTGGACACAAATTTTAAAGTATGATATATACAAACATGTAGTCTGGAGAGTGTACATATCATACAATAAAAGTTGTGACTAAATATTCTTCTAGTGACTTGCATATACATAACAGAAATCATATGCCACATAAAAATAAACAAACAGAAGTTGGAAGAAAAACCAGAAATTCAGTGTCTCAACATATACCAAAATTTGAATCCCCATGCTGAATGCTGTAGAATGGATGTTTTTCAGAAAATATAACGAACACAAGACTTCAGTTATACAGTGCGTTACCAAATTTAACTGGGAAACTGGCCCGGGGGGGGGGGGGGGGATTTAAAAAAGGAGCCAAGATCCTTGCTATTACAGCAAACATTCTTGCTCTGTAGATGAATATATGTCTTATTAATTAGCAGAATATGATACTGAGTTGATATTTAGTTATTCAATTCAATTTAATTTGTTCAATTCAATTATGTTTGTTTCTGTGTAACAGTTTGTATTACATGCTACAGGCTAGACAATTGAGGAATCACGGTTTGATTTCCGGCACAGGGCAAGAGATTTTTCTCCTCCAAAAGTGTCCATAATGGCTCTGGGGCCCATCCATGGGGGAACTTTCTCCGGAGAAAAGGGGCTGGGTGTGACACTGACCAATCACCTCCATCTAGTGCTGAGGTTAAAAATGAGTGAATCTGTACCTCCACTCCCCATATATGACCCCATGACACATAGAGGGACGACTTTACCCTCTACATTTATTTTGTGTTTGCTTCTGAGTAAAAATGACTTGATTTTGTATTATGTTATATGTGACTGCAATTTACTTGTAATTTTTAATTTATGCACTGTAGGTCAAAAAAATAAAATACTAAAGCTAGACACAAACATAAAGAATTAAAAATTATTCACAGGACTTGGCAATTTGTGTGCACATGAATGAATCTGTAATTCCATTCACCCAGCCAGCCAGTACCCATTTATAGAAAAGATTATGGCTTCATTTGGACATTAAAAAGTGCAAATTTATTAGTTTCCATACATAAACTATACCACCATATCAAATGGGCCAAATAATGCTAACAAGTGATGTGATCTAGAATCTTGATGCAAATTGTAACAATGCATAAACACAGCCTACAGCTTCCCTGTCTCTCCGTTTATCAGCATTTAATAACTCCACTCTGCAAGCTTTGAAGTTTGCTGAGGAATCCGTTTTTCTACACTATGATACTACATCAATGGGCAATTATATCCTGACATTTCGAGCCAATGTGGTGTGTTCATCTTCAAGTGTGACATGTCCTACAAGAATGTGAGATCCAACTACTCATTCATGCAGCATCACATCCCACAAGAACGACTTCCTTAACTCTGCTCTGGTACAACAGATTTACATAACAGATTACATTCAGAATTCTTGCCAAAAGTCAATGAGAAAATTAAAAATTCAATTGAAATTTGGAAACATAAAGGCAGTACATTTTTGTACATAAGTCAGCAGATTAAAGATACTACACACAGTTGCTGCCACTAAATATGACACTATTCTATGTTACATGTATTTTCTACATACAAATGTGTTATCTTCAAGATAATAAACATGCCTTTTTGTGATATGCTGTGCACGCTTCCAACCTTGTTTAACATGGTGTTACCTTCATGTGGTGGTCTGGCCATGTCACGATGTGACAGTGTTGGAGGAGAAGATGTGTGCAGACCCAACTCCACTTCTGTGTAGTAGAATTCTTCCTCATGATCACTCAGCTCCAAATCATTCTCTGTTGTCTCACGGGGACTGAAACAGCCACAGCAGCAGAGGTTAGTTCAGGAGAAAATGTGCAGATGTGTCTTTGTATAATTCTTACATATTACATTCCCACAGTTAATTATTCTGGCATTTCTGTATCGATATAAAGTTAAATATTCTGATTAAAATAGTATATTATAAAGAGATAAATTGATGTAAACTATGTAAATGTCAATGCAGGCATTTTCACTCTTTTCCATTGAACTATTTCCTGAATACAGTTCTTTGTTTTTAATTTCTAACTCCTACACTTGACACTTCAATAAAAATAGGCTTACATACTGACATTTACTGAACCATTTTATATACTGATAGATCCAGGCAACACGGCAGCCAGGAGATGGGCCCCTCGGCCGCTCCAACGAACAGGCAACTGCGTTGATTTCAGGCTTCCGCCGCAATGTTGCCTGAGATCTGCGCTCTTCTTGGATATTACGCGGCGTCGTGTGGTAATTGTTTACCGACGTTTCGTAATATCCCAGAAGAGCGCAGATCTCAGGCAACTGCGTGTTTAAGAAAGTTGTGGGGTCACTGTGGATAGGTGATGGCGCACTGTCATGTCGAAAAACATCACCCGGTTTCCCTTCTAGCGATTGGGGCATCAGCCAAATTTCCAACAAACTGGTAATTCCATTAATTGCCTTTTCAGCAAAAAGGAAGGGCCTTACACTATGTCGAAGGCCAAAGCGCAAAAGACCTTTGGGCTATGCTTGATGTATTCAGTGAGGATTTTCACTGCCCCTACTGGAACACTGTGCCTGTTCACCATACCGCTGAGACAAAACGCGTACCGTCGCTAACACAAATATCGGACAGACAGGTTTCATCTGTACCAAAATGATCCATCATGACATAGCAAAATTCATAACGTAGCACTTTGTCATTTGGCGTAAACAGTTTAATTTTTAGGGACGGGTGGACCGGATGGGGGGGGGGGGGGGAAAGACGTTTTCTGAGAGTCTTTCCATCCTATCGACTACAGAACACACAGGGAACTTTATTTCGCGAACTGCGCAGCCGCCGAACACTGTCAACTGTTTGTTACTGGCAACCGACCGGCCTGCACTTTTTTTTCTTACAGATGCAGCAGCCGTTTCTTGAAATCGCGGGTACCACTTGCAAACTGAATTCGCACATGCAGGAGTTTCATGGGACACCCTTCAAACCCCCCCCCCCCGGAATAATGGTTACTGCTTTTGTAGACTGGAGCTCGGCCACGTACAACGCTTTCTTGAGTTGAGTCGTCACGTTAACGGTCCCCGTGGTCATCGCTAAGTTACGCCACTTCTCATTTCTGCATGCATGGCATTTAGTTTTTGTTAAGCAAACTTTTGGAACCGCTCATATCATCTGCGTTCACCACGGTTCAGACGCAATCATGCTTAATTTGTATTCACGTCGTCTTCTGATGATCAGTCTTGCCACCACTGCTGTTACGGCTCAACCGACTGGCACCAAGTCTTTGGGTGTATTTTGCTCCTACCTGCACTTGACTCAAAGCAAAAAGCCTTTTACATTAGTTCACAACTTACCCAAGATGCATCTTCCGAACATGACCTTCAATGGCGGCACACGTCGTGGTGATAACAAGGCAACCAGGCCACGTGCATTGGAACACCATTCGGCTTGCCTGCACAGAGCAGAGACAACATTCATGTTCAAAAGTCATACGACAGACTAACTACAAAGGTAAGGGTAAAGTTGTCCCTGTCTACGCCATGAAGGCATACAGAAGGAGTAGAGGTATAGCTCCACTATTCAAACCTCGGCGCTAGATGGAAGTGAGAGGTCCCTACCCATTGAATAGGCGGCTGGGTGGCTCTAAGAGACGGGCTTCACATTTTGGAGAAGAGACAAATCTCTTGTCCCTACCAAAATTCGAACCCCGGACATTCCAGCCCCTAGTCTAGTCGCCATACCAACTACGCCACCCAGACTAACTATAAGTCGGATGATTGAAAACCTGTCACTTCGAGCTTATTTCTGAAATTTAAGGCTTCTTTGTAATGCCTTCAGTCACAGTGTTTGAACTTCCTCACTTTGCGTCGTAGGCATATGTTCCGTTTGCAAAACCAGAGTGCCCGCATGGCAGAAAGTTTACTTTGGATGCTAGACCAATGCTGAAGGTCGAAGGAGTCCTACATCTTAAAATCTGAACCATGATAAAGGTATAGTATTGCCACATTCGCATACAATGTAATTCGGTTCTGAAGCACAATGACGGTTTGGAATTCTCCATATTCATATCCACCTTAATACGGTTCTGTGAAGCCACATGACTATCGTAAGACCCCTCTGGGCACGGTACTGCGCTTCAGATGAAGTGCAGAACTACTACAAAGCTAAGTACTAGAAAATGGTAGTACAATAAATCGAATACAGTGGCAGTGTAAGGGTCATTTTAAAACCAAACACTTCAGTATAATCCAGGGTGCACAAATCCCGGGCAACTAAATTTTGCACCGTGGCACGTACTATTTCTGGGTGCTCAGCATGGAACTTCCTCCATGTCGCCCTCCTGGCGCCTAGAATTTTGAGGTGGCTCCTAGAATTCTTTAAAATTTGTGAACCCTTGGTCTAATCCATTTTAATATGGTTCAGAACTACAAGGAGGCCCTGGTATTCCCCCTTGCACATATAAATTACACGTAACACGTTTATAAACTACAGCAAAAGTTTTGAGATTTTGACGATTCAGGTCTACTGGGATATAACGCTGTGTCGTCGGGTGATCCGACCACACAGTGTCACATCCCAGTAGACCTGAATCTTCAGCAACACCGCTGTGAGAACTTCACATCTCGCACTTGAAGATTTTCATCGTCAATATGATACACCTAATAAACATTATGTAAGAAAGTAAAAAAAAAAATACCATATTCATATTACGGTGAATGTGTGTATTTCGGTGTACGCGCACATTCACCGGTAAATGTACGGATTCTTAGACAAAATTTGTGAATGTGAATAATGTAACACTTACACCAAGATTTTGCGGATTTACCGGTAATGTGCGCATTCCACAATGCTACTTGGAGAATGTGGATGTGAACATGATGGACACGAAACTTGTGAGACTGGACATAACGGGCCAATGTTCCACATCTGTGCCAATACTGTACTCTTCGAGTAAGATTGGACCGTTTAAATGTTATAAAGTGCAAACAGACGAACAGCACGGAAGCGTTATAACAGTATGTTTATTTCAAGAAGACACTACAGATGTTGGGAGGCAAAACAAAAATTTGGCGTTAAGAGCGCTGTGGACTAGACGGCAACAGAAACATTATCTGTCGGAGATCTGCAGAAACTGATCCCTCCAGTTACTGCTGCAGACACTGACCTACTGTAGTTCACATGCAACGAAGACATGCTTGATTATACACACGAGACACATTTCAGTATTTTTCGTAGTGGTACGAACAGAACTATGCCTGCACTGACGAGAAAATACTAAAGCATTACTTCAGAAACTGTCGCTATTTATTTAAATCTGTGTACATCACGTCAACAGACGGTGTTAGCACCGTAGAAAGGGGACGGCAGTGACATCAACACTCTTTGTAGAGACGAAAGCGTGGGTGCTGTCAGACTTAGGCCTATACAATTGACACCCACAGTCAGCAAGATTAAAATCACAAGCTTATTCTTGCATACCAAGATCATCTGAATGAGCTGCTCCCCGGACCCAAACTAAGCAACGAAGTAGCAAAAGGCAAAATTAGTAACAGACAGGTATTGAACATACTGATACAAGACGAACTGCAGAGATGAATGCAAATGCAACAATCTAAAACATTCTAAGCAATTCAAAATGTTATCGTAGTCTAGCTTTCGTAACGTACATACCAGCACTGAACACACTGATACATTCGTTTGTAGTACAACACATGCACTACAACTCATTCACTTTGATTATTTATATCATAACTGTATTAATTTGTATCTGTCTGACATTTTCAATACTGGTTTATTTCACAACTTTATTAATTTTCGTCTGCCTCTCTTCTTTAATTTTCAGTAGGGTGAAGTCACGTAATACCCTCTATCACTGTATTACTTTGTCTCTGTCTTTTCTATTCAAAGTTTCAGTAGCTCGAAATCATGTTGGCTTAATGCAGTTTTCCCCTTAACATAACTCTCAAAGAGAAACAAGTGTCAGCAGTGCTTCCCGAAACCTTTACTTAGTCTCCAAGACCCCGTACAATACGCGCACACATTACGGTCAACTCTCCCTTAATGTACAATTATATGCACTTTCTCTGGTTGTTTAGGTAACAGCAAAAACACCCGTGTGTGTGCGTGCGTGCATTCAAAGGATTTCTGTACGCATCATAACATTTACGCATTTTTGGAAACAGCCACGTGCCACTTCCACGCATTTACTAATAGTTTAACAGAGGCTGTGACTGATATTACAGTAAATACGAATGATGACGGACGACAGGATTACAGTTACTTTAACTCTGCCTGGCCATTTAAATTCGCCGAATCTTAACTCCATACTAGTTAACTTAAATGCTTACATAAATGTCTTTATACACTGAACACGCCAGGAATTTAAATTTACCATGATCCACTGCATTAGACGCAGTAAAGGGATAAGGCAAACACTGATTCACGCAAGCGGGGGAGAAGTTGGACCTTGATTTCGGTTAATGGTCCTCATGAACTGAGCCAGATATTTTGCTGCAGTTACCTCTTTTTAGAAAACGTATATGTAGAGCAATCACTGCCCCATAAAAGGATACAAGATATACATCTGGATAGGTAACAAAATAAAGTTAAATTCTACTGACTGATAATTTAAACCAGTACCACTAAAACACACCAAACAATAACAAAGAGTCGGTAAATGATGTGCCCATTTAAACTAGTCACTTGTCTGAATTTTCTTTCAATCACTGTCACATAATGTGACGTGGCTTACATTTTTATTTGGTCGCATTCTGTGATGTCACCATGACACTCAAAAATACCGACTAATCAAAATAATGAACTCAGGTACAAAGGCCATTGTATTCACAACTTCACATTTGCTCTTCTTGCCTTCAGTATCTATTCAACTTAGGGCCAAGCAGAGGTTGGTTTAGGTGCCATTATTAAGCAGTAAAAGCAGATCCGTGAAATGCTTGGTGGGCACAGTGTTATCAATGAACATTACCTTCATAGGTAGCTGCAGCAAAACCAAGGACTGCATGAGTGGGGGTAGTTTCCAGTCCAGATCGGGAAGGGGTAGGGAGTGTTTTGGAACAGCACGTGGCAGATATTGATCCAGAGGGTGGTTAGTAGCAAACCAGCTGAAGGGGTGCTGGTGGTGGTGGTACTTTTGTCAACTGTGCACTGTAACTCTGTATCTTGGGAGACGCAAGTGAAGTGTTACTACATGAGAACAGGTGGAGGTAGTTTATTATTACAGAAGTTTTGGTTCTTGGGTACGTCGGAAACTATAAACGCAACTGTAAGCAATGCAAAATCAAATTGCGTCGCGTTATATTGATACTAAGGCCGTTCTGGCAATCATACTAAGTAGGAAGCATATCAGTATCTCCCTACCTTTTGCTTAATCGGGAAGGTCATGTTCGATTTCTGGCTAACAGATATTCATAACACGTGATTTTATTCAGTACGACACTGACACCAGAACGCATCTGTTCAATCTTATTTCATCAGTACCCAAGATCACAATTTTTTACATATACGAATCACGTAAATAACCGTGTTAAGTACAACCACTGGACAGAGCTCGGTTAAATTACATACGGATGAACTCATTTCATCCTGTGACAGAAGAGCAAAGGAAATGCAGCGAGACCAATTGGCATGGTCAAATGCAACTTGTAACGTGCTCTGTCACTAATTTACACTATCTGTTTACCCTATTCAGCGAAAGCAATCGTCGTCGCGTGATATTTATAACCATTTTTTTTCTTTTTTCCAATGGCTCGACAGCCCCTTGGGGGCCTAGGCCGCCTCATTTTTCGAGGCTTCACGATCACACTTTTTAGACACACCACACTCGGTAGGACTCCTCTGGACGAGGGACCAGCCCGTCGCAGAGACCTCTACCTGACGACACACAACACTCACAAGAGACAGACATCCATGCCCCCGGAGGGATTCGAACCCACAATCCCAGCAAGCGAGCGGCCGTAGACCCACGCCTTAGACCGCACGGCCACTGGGATCGGCCTTAATAACCAATGCACTAGCTAAAGGTCTCATTTTCGCTGAAACCTTGGGGTTGCCACGGGAAAAAAAGGATCGACGTGACGCACAAGACCTGCAATTGTACGTACACGAGTCTTCATCAGACACTCAGATAGTAGGCTCAGAATTACGGAGTAAAGCAAATCCTAGCGAACAGCAGGAGTTGCGTTCCGGAAAAACGATGTGGCTGGCAACACCGGCGTTGGCAATGATGGGAAACTGTGGGGTCAGGGGAACCACGACTGCTGTTGTCTCTGCCTGCACTAAACAGAAAAATTACGTAATGACATCAGACATGGAATACCGGTGTATAAACGTCGCAGAGAGACGCAACGCAATAATAATAATAATAATAATAATAATAATAATAATAATATCACATGAACACCAAGACCTGGTTTCGGATGCCACTGCAGCACATCACGTGTGGATATCTCGGAGCGGAAGCCATAGATTATTTGTGTGTACACAAAGTATAATTCGCGGATACTTCAAACTAAATCCACAGTTGGCATAATTGGATACAAATCGAAAACCGCGGATTCATAAAATCTGCGACTGATGGATTACTGGACTTCAGTAACGCAACCTTCAGCACCGCCTCAATAAAGAAATTCACAACACAAAACTGAAAAACGAAACAGGCAATGTGTACTTCTGAGGCACAATCCTATATAATTCTTAGTTACTTTGAAGAATAGTTAAGGGTACAATGTATACAGGTTAATGCGCAAATGACGGAAACAGTGTTCGAAACTACGTATTCACTATTAATGTCAACGGTTAGAGAACTTTCCTTTACAAATTTAATAAAGCTTATTGTTCACTGCAAACATTTGTTACAATCATCTCCATCACAGTGATTACGCTTAAATTTATATGTTATACTCTAAGATTAGTTACTGTCTAAATATCATTGATTCATGTTCAGTCCCGCTAAAATGATATTCAAACAAATAAGAAAATGCCACTTACACCTGGAACTGAAATCGGGAAGTTTCATTTATAAATGGCGTGTGAAAACGTTTTCATGCACACCGAAAACAACTTAATATCCGTCAAATGAATAATTAAACTGTTTCTCCGCGTTTAAATGTCATATTATCAGATATCCTTCACAAGAACAGACACTTATTCAGGCCTGTCGGATTGAACTCTAGGCGGAACTGGACAACATTTGGAAAGCAGGACAACAGGCTAAAACTTGTGTGTCTCAGTACATTCCCAAGCAAACGATAAATATCAAAGTCACTGCTCCAGTGATATTAAATGTAAATAACAATGCATATTATGTGCGTTACGACTAATTTTAGATTAGAATTAGCTGAATTCCCATGAAGCCCACGACTAATGAAATCCCATCTTCTTGCCCCGATAAAAAAGTCACGTATTTTAAAAACTGTTGTTGTATTACTAGAAACGTCATCCGGGTTTGCAGTTTCTTACGTCCTCAAATGAATGTGTCCATGCTTTCCTTACATGATGATACGCCTCTTGTTCCTGCATTGCTGTCAAATCTTACACTTGAATTTTATCATTATCTCTTACACTACATTAAATTTCTGAGTTTGTGTCAGACATGCCTGTCAGCAGACACACCTTCGCAGGATAGATGAAGAACCAAATCACAGTTTGGACGATGAGGCACAGGGGTTTCATCGTGATTTCTTCAGTTCTGAGATAATAGTACCATCTTAAAACTTCGCAACTCGATAGCTATAACAACGCCCTACTTGGCGCGTTAAATCACAAGTCTAGAGCAAAAATGTGGGACGAAGATCGTGGTCGTTTAACGGCGTTGTATTAACTGCGAAATTTTGGGGAGGAATGAGACGCAAGCCGGAAAAGATTAGGAGCATAGTGGCCTATTTCAATAGTGTCCCGAAAATCGCCCAAAGAAAAGGAGAAAAAGCCAGTATAACCTTAGTGACGACAGTTCGTGCCCCAATCGATATCCGAAGTAGGGATGTGTACATTCCAAAGACGCATGTAACCAAATCCAACAAAC
The DNA here is from genome assembly GCA_021186555.1 of Reticulitermes speratus. Classification (NCBI taxonomy): domain Eukaryota; kingdom Metazoa; phylum Arthropoda; class Insecta; order Blattodea; family Rhinotermitidae; genus Reticulitermes; species Reticulitermes speratus. The sequence goes on from JAJKFL010000001.1 coordinate 18,002,651, forward strand.
ACTGATACTTAAAAATTAAACTAAACTAACTCCATGGAGCAGAGTCCTTCTTGAGAAGCTAACAGGTCGTCAGCTAGTCAAGAAATTCCCCGCGTTAAAATTTAAATACATTGAAAAATGACGTACTTTATTCACTCAAAATAATCCACGACCCATACTTTTCTCTCTTTAATTATAATTAATTTTTACTTTCTCGCGGCACATTAGCCTTTTCTACAGTTTTACTGGTTTACTCCAGTGATCGGCTTTGAAAATCCAAAAACAAAGGGTCCAGCATTATTTTCCTTCATTTCCGAACACGCTTCTGCGGTGAACGATTCGCTTAATTTATCACGGCAAAATTACAACATGACGTGCTTATATTTTAGACTTTACATCAAGGATTTCTTACGCTGTAAGTTTATCCTAATCTCCAGCTACGATGCCACTATTTTGAAGCAACACAAAAAGAGCCTGCACACTTTCTTCTTGTACAGATAAACCATACGGACAGAGCAGGAGGCAACTATGAAAGCAGTGAGGCAGCAGTCGCAAAAATGATAATGGGTCTTTATCAGGTTAAGTGATACGGTATTTGGTTGGTGGCTGTTACATATAATAATGACGATCACTCTGGCAGATAAAGTCCCGAACAGATGTATTTTACTTTTTTTAGGTGCGTTCGCACAGTTGCGAAAAGCGACTATTAGCTTCGTCATGTCTGCCCTTCTGTCAGCCTGTCCGCATGCAGAAATTCGGCTCCCACTGGACGGATTTTCGCGAAGTCTGATAATGGAGACGTTTATTGAAATCTGTCGAGAAAATTCAGACTGGTTAAAATCGGAAAAAAATATCGGGCACGTTACAAGAGGACCTAAGTACATTTATTATAATATTTTGCTGAATTCTTCCTGGATGGAGAAGAGTTCAAGATAAAAGTTGTAGAGAAAAACATACATTTTACGTCAAACACACTTTTTTCCCCGAAAACAGTGTCGTTTAAGAGAAAGAGCCAGGCAGGCCAAAGATCATCGAACATAATATGGAGCAAAGAACGTTCGATGTGTTAATTTCTATATACAACTATAACGACACAGTTGGTGGCTTCGACTGCACAGTGAGCCGGTTGACCACGACCACAGCACCTCGACTTATAAATGATATTGTGTCATTTCACCTCACCTAACTAACGGCAGTAGAATTTGATATACGAAGTCTTTCCTTCTGAGCCTACTTACCTTCCATACTTTTTGAAGAACGCTCTCTCTGTGCGCCAACAACTCTTGAAGCAACTGACAAATTTTAAATGAAATTTGTATGAATATGGTGCCATCAGTCCACCCCATTTTTTATATATTTTAACTTCTTGATAAAAATTATATCAACATGGCGGCCGTACGACTTTCCGAGCTAGGAGAGGTACAAGCGCCACCTATACAGGGTGCCAAATTTTGTGTGGTAAGGGAGCTCCGAAAAACATGTAAATGTTAGTGGCTGCTTTTAATGCAAAACAACAGCGTGGAGGATGCCAGAAATAGATATTCTACTGTGCTTAATGTTTCATGGTTTGAGCTAGAAGTGTGAACTTTTGTAGACAGATACATCATAAACAAAGGCCTACCTACAGATTTCACACGACTTTTGTGGTACGTTAATATTTACAAAAATTACGACTGAGTGAATTTTTTAGATTATATCTGACTCATAATGTATATGAATTCAGAATAGAAGTGTCTGTGTACGTAAATGATTCAGTAATTTTACAATTAGCTACTGCACCTTGAAACAATAAACTAATCTTAATTATACGCGAGGATTAAACTCCTAAAACTCGTACCGCGCAGTAAGCACCCCGTCTCGGTTATAAATACCAGTCAGTTAATGCTGCATAGTGAAGTAATCGTTGTTTGTTCTGAGAACCATATAAAACACATAAATACACTGTGTGGACAAAACGTAAAGTTTTTGGAAGATAAACTTGACTGTACATACACACGAGGCTTTAAATGGATGGTTAACTTCATTTCCTCACGTTACAGACCCACAGTTATTATTTTTTGTTTTTTTCGTGTGTGATGAAGGGCCCCAGCACCACAGTCTTAAGGCTTTTTGTGCAACCCCAATGATGATGATAGATGGATGAGCAGTTTTTTACCAAGTTTTTACAATTGGAATGAAATCGACAGGGGAAAACCGACAACTCGGAGAAAAACCTGTCCCAGTGCCACTTTGTCCACCACAAATCTCACACGGACTTGATCTGGGATTTTTTTTTGTTGCCTGTCCGGGATTTTTCCCCTTTGATCCATTTTTGTACTGTTTAAATCCTTTCGTCCTTCATGTAACTTTTACGTTTCATGCTACCGTCCTTACAACAAACACAACACAAACATCCATGCCCCCGGTGGGATTCGAACCCACGATCCCAGTAAGCGAGCGGCCGGAGACCCACGCCTTAGACCGCACGGCCACTGGGATCGGCTAGGGATCGAACCCGGGCCTCCGTGGTGAGAGGCCGGCGACTAACCGCCTGAGCCATGGCACGGCCCGACCCATAGTTATGGATATGAAGTAAATCAGTAGTTCTCAGAACTCTTTTGTAATCATGGAACAATTCTCTGCGTTTCGGAACTATGCACAGAGATACATGTTGCTTCACAGGACCATGCAGCGTTATTGTTTTTATAATACTTCTATCTCGTTTTTCAAAAGTTCACGGTCGAATGCAGATTCGGCTACGTAGAAAACTAACGAACCGTTCAGTTAAATGAAACCTGAAGTCTCACGTGCATTTCGTATCAATTCCCCTTTTGGCATGGGCAGCACTGCGATCCAGTTGGCACTTGCTGATTCACTGCAGTCAACTCTTTGTGTTCACCGGTACATGGCAACATAATTTGTAGGAATGTGATATTCATGATCAATGACGCACGACGGTTTTTTACGTAATTGTTTTACAATTCTTGATCGTCTTACTTTTACGGTGAAGATTTTAATAATCAGAACTAACGTAACATGTTGAACAGTACGCAGCATGCCACTCAGCCCTTCAGTAATGAAATTAATGTAAAAAGGAGAGCTCACTGTTAGGAGCCTCTGTACTGAAAATTTGAATTCCATAATCTAATTTCTAGGACATAATTTTAATATCCTCACATTGCTCGTTTAAGATGTATTTTAATATTATCCACAATGGAATGATAACATTAAAATCGGTCCTTAAGAGATTTTGGATTTAAGTATCCCTGGATAGATTCCAGTTATCGTTAATACAGATATGAACATTTCGCTTTATAGAAGGCGGGTAATTTCTTCACCAACAGCGCATGTATCAAATTCTCAACAAGAACTTTGCCCCACGAAATTAATTATGCCTGTGCATAAGCATTCTACCATAAACACTGCATGCACACAAGACGTGCAGGAAAAGCTGGACAGCAATAAAGACTACGAGAAAGTCATATTGCAACTGACGGTCGGTCAGCCTAGCGCCCGTTGAAATACACGTACATTTCTTGCCAGTACTCCCAACGTTAGTAAGAACATGACTTTTGATGGTTCCCAGACTTCGCCAGCTTGTCCTTCTGATAGGAACAGCATGAAGATAAAGATGCGTATGGAGCATTCGTAGAATGATACTGACAGGGGGAAGCCGAATTACTCGGAGTAAGACCAGTCCCAGTGCCACTCTGTCCTCCAGAAACCTTATACGGACTGACCCGGGATTGAACCTGGTGTTCCGTAGTGAGACGCCGGCGATTTTTAAAGACCAAGATTAATCTAAATCATATATAAATATTAAGTTCCTACTGCCCAGATAACACACTCCGTTTCCTTTAGAACTGTCAACCGTTTAATTTCGTATAGGCAAGTAATTGGTGTTTCTTGTGAGAATCATGTTCAAACACATACAAATTATGTGGGGAAAATAGCTTTTTTCATTCTAAACAAGGTGGTACGTATAGCAACCATCGGGGCTTAAAGGGGTGACATCAGAACTAGATGGAGGCGAGTGGTCAGCTTCACCCTCACATCGCCAATGAGGCCAAATTCCCCTCTGAACAATTTCATGACTGCAGGTTCAGTAAACATTAGAGGAGTTTTGTACGCGATGACACACATCAGTAACCGAGTCAATGTCTAGATTTAATTCGATTTCATCTCCCGAAACGTTTAATTATATTCCTGCAGTTTCCTTGTACGTTCAAGCCTCCACGTATCCATGAGTACTACATGGAGGGCGTACAATTTGTGCTGAGTGGGAAGAGAAGGAGCAGTCACAATGAAGATATTAAAAACGTGTATTTGCAGATTGGCGTTAAAATTCTACCGTTAAAATAAATGCAAAGAAAATGCTTTGTCTCCAACAATCTACTCATATAAGATGTCAAGGCCTTTTACTCACGGAATTGCCGTAGCTGCGATAACGTAATCATACCTCACAAAGTATCACTAACTTGTGTGAAACCTTTCACAATGCGGTATGGCAACGACTTGGTGGCAAGGCCAGTTCTGTTGAAGACAGGCTATGACATTTTGTCGTATGGTTGCGCAGTGTGTGAAAGGTTCAAGTGCTCAAGCGTGTTCTCTGTTTTGGTATCCGCACAACAGCAGTGTATGTTGGGTTGTCCTGCAGCCTGGCGCAGTAACTAATTCAACAAGTTGGTCAGCACAATGCCACTTTGCCGCGGGAATAATGCATTAAGAGTTAACTGACCTCTAACAGCTGACAGCGGCAAAAGCTGCTTTCCCGGATATGCTTTTGTTTTGTTTCTGTCGAACTTTCAAAACCTAGTGTGACGCACTTCGGTCGGGACATGTAACTTCACAGCAATACAGTTTCATACGGGCTAGGGGAGTCTTATTTAGACTTAACTTCCCGTCCTCAAGGAAAAATAGGCTTAAGAGATCATCAAGCTGTCTGTGTGGGTCTCCCTCCCTATTTCAACTTTTGAAGCAATGGACTCACGTCACGAAATTTGGCAAGAACGTTATGCCATTAGAGGACACACTGACGCTATAAAAGATAACGGTAACTGACCCGTGTTTAACTAAGTACCACGCCATGAAGGAATACGTCCATACATTCTTAACCTCGACACTAGATGGAGGTAAAGCGTTACCTTCGGGCTTCGACCGCTTTAGCCCGGGAAGATAGCTCCCGGTATCCAATGGGCAGAAGGCTAGGTAGAGCCCACAGAAGGTTGGACGCTTTGGAGAAGATAAAAATATCTTAACCCTGCGGAAACGGAACCCCTGTTTCTTGGTTGAAGCATGTAGTCTGGACACTGTCGATTTGGCGCCGTAATTTCCTACAGTCAGTAATAAAAACGTGGCGGACGCATGACAATGTACAGATGAAGCGACACTAGCGCCATGTACCTTAGGGTCCTGAAATGATGTACGTAAATAATCTTGGAAACTACATACAACTTCAGTAAGGCAATTTTGTATACAATTTAAAACCACGCGAAACTGCAGACATTTTCTTTAGCTTTCGGTCTAATGGCGCCAAACAATTAACCACTGGCGCTACACACATGAAATGGTACGGGCGCGATCATGTTGTGTATAAAATGTCGGTTTTAAGACAACAATTACAAATGACGATGCGAAACTTTGTGCTCATATCTGATAAACTTAAGGCACCGCACACATAACCTAATAATACTACAAATAACATAGTAAATCTGTAGGCCTAAAAACCTATAAAATACGAAATACACTCCCTCACCTCTCGGAACTACTTGTTGGAGGTACAGGAAGTGACACACTGCAAAGGCAAACACAGCAGCGCTCATGATTCCTTTATTCGTCGTCGAGAGGCGGGGTCATTGAGATTCGCAAGGGTTGTAATACTCTTCATGAGGGGCAATAGGCAAGGTCCGGTTCGTCAGCGGTAACTCACTGGAAATGCACTTGTTCACAGTTCCCGTGTAAGCATTCCGTATTACGAGGAGACACTTTTCATGCTACGAACGACATACACCAGCTGACACCACCCGATCATCCCTATACACTGCGAATGAAAATAAACTTACCATTACCATCCTATATTTCAGCACATCACCTATAGTGTCCCTCTAAGTTACTTACGAATTACGTAAAGATATTAATAAAAGAACTCCTGTATACTAAAACTCTCAGTATAAACAACTTCATAAAACCATAATTTTGACACGCATCTATAATGATTTTGTTAATGCAGGAGATATTTTCTGGAGCAGTAACATTACCTGACATCACTTTGTTCAAATTTACACTTCCGGTTATGGCTACCAACGATTTCCTTTCTTGATCAGCTACGGGGCTATTAAATATCACCTAAACTTACATTTTTCCACAAAGCCCGATATTTCTGCAAGCGTAAAGTGTCATCATATATAACGGAAAGCCTCCTGCCAATGGCACAACGTTATGCCATTCGGTTACACACACTCGAGATTCGTAACACGCGTGTCAATATTCGAATGGACACGGCAAAGAAAATACTAAATTCAGAAACACAATATGTGAATCTACTGATTCACTTAATTTAAGGAAGCATTGGCAATTTTTCGCGAAATACGAAGTCGGTTGGTTTTTTCTCCCTCCACACCCCCTTCCCCCTTCAGCTCGACAGGCCAACTCGCCCACCCCAAAAGCCGACTCTGCGTGCAGAGGCGTGTTAGGTCCTCATAAGGAGCTGGTTAGTTGCAAAAATAGGAGTGTCCTTCGACCTCAACTCAACGGATGTCAGAACCACTGCAATACAATTCAGCGCAACCTTCACTGCCTCTTTGCGTGCTCCATTGGTATTACGTCCACATACACCATGAGAAACGAGGACTGACAGAGGGATCAACGCCTCCGATCCTGTAAAATGGTTTTATAAGAAGACTCCATTTATATCAACGACGAACCCTTCAGTTCTGCCAGGAACACGCTATGGATTGGGCAGCCCGAGTCCATTCCTTACAGAAGCACTGGTATTGCTGTGTTCGTATCTACTCGTATGTATTATCAGTTCTGGAAACCACCCAGCCTCTTGGCCAGTGAGCATCGTGACCCTTGCCATTGGATAAAGGTGGAAGGGCTATTGAGCTGATCAGTCACATCTAGTATCGAGGGAACACGGTAATTAATACACACTCCCCTTATGTGACTTCAAACCCTGTGTTCACCTAAGAGGAGCAGGTTACTACAGTGGTTTATGTAACTTCCTTAAGTCTCAACCACTGATCGAAAGCTGGATACATATTTTTTTTTTTGTATGGCTCGACAGCCTTATATGGGCCTGGGCCTCCTCGTTTCGTCGAGATTTCATGGTCACACACATTTGAGACACACCACAGACGGTAGGACTCCACTGGACGAGGGACCAGCTCGTCGCAGAGACCTCTACCTGACATCACACAACACTCACAAGAGACAGACATCCATGCCCCCGGTGGGATTCGAACCCACGATCCTAGTAAGCGAGCGGCCGGAAGTAGACCGCACGGCCACTGGGATCGGCGCTGGATACATATAGGAAGTGATAATAAACGCATTTTTTTAAAGAGTAGCAGTTCATTTTTCGTTCATACACATTCACTTTTCAGCTTGAAATACTGAACTACCAGGGACATATATTTTATCCGACCTAACTGTATGTCACTTCCTGCCGGCTTACTTATCATACAAAACGTAGCCCACATAGCGGCCCGTATGAGGTTTGTTGGCGTCATCAGTCACAGGCACAACTGGGATCCTACCAGAGCATCGCGTGTTTCTGTATTATGTACATGCTAAATGCAGTTCCTATAAGAAGTGTCGTCGTAAATTCAGACGGAAATTTCCTAATGCCCTATTTCTAACACGAAAACAATTTACAATTAAGCGAAAATTTTTCGAACAACATGTTCCATTCCAGACAGCAAGAGAACACACAAAACACGTTTTAACCGAGGAAAAACTAGACGAAATTGGCGATTGATTGGAGACATCTCCATGAAAAGAGTCGATTAAACTCGCACAACAAACGGGTGTGTCTGCATCATCAGCACGCAAAGCAACAAAACTGATGAATTTGCATCGCACAAGACAGCTTCGTTTCATTCGCCACATCTGAATCCGTATGATCGATTTTTCATTGTGTGGCATGTTAAAGGATAGTGTGTGTAGCAATAATCCTCGCAATGAAGGTCTAAAAACCAACCGGGATGTACACGTAGTTCCTTCAGTTTCAGCTGCAGAACTTCGACGTGCAATGAATAGTGTGTTTGTTATACGTGAGATACGTCTGCGAGCCGAAGGACCTTCTTTAAATACTATATAGTGAGTAAGAAACGTAATATTAACTGCAATACATTGAACAAAACTTTCCAAAGGCGTTGTTAAGTATGGTGAGTAAAAACCTACAATATATTGAACTAAAATGTGTGGACACCGACTCACGGCAAATTGGAATAGTGGCGGGAAGTGACGACCGATATGGGTAAGATAAAATATGACCGTCTAAAACGTTCACATCAATCCGTGATTATGTCACTGACATCGTATCGAATTATCAGCACCATTCCAAACCTTAGGTTCAGACACGTCACTGTGGCTCGACGCAATTGAATGTAATAGAGCAACAAAGGGAATAACTGAGTAAGTTAAGAAGGGCGATGGTATTATTCTTCCACATTGAGAAGAATGCACCGACGGTTCCATCCAGGTTGTTGGCACCGTGTCCTTGAAAGTTCAGCTCAAGGGAACAGAACCACTAATTACATACAAAGAACTAGAGGAAAAGAGATGGGAACAAAGAAGGATTGAATAGACGGGTTACAAGATATAGAATACAAACAGAGAAAAGATACAACAAAAATTACAGACATCTCCCACCATTCCCAACAAGACTTAACACCCAATGTTTATAAGCATAAATGTGAGCCTTAAGAAACTTCAGGTTTCCTAGGATTGACCTCTCCCCTTACGAAACACCTTGCTAGGTTACTTCCCACATGCTGCAGGTGGCTGATGCAGATTTCACTGTTATCATCATCAAAACTAGTCTTCACTGTTCTTTAGCTTTCATCTTACTTTTCCTTCCTAAAAGAGAAAAATCGGTCTTCTGAGACTGGCATGTTGTCTGGATGTGGCTGTGTCCCTTATTACAACTTCTGAAAAATTTTACAGATTTCGACGAAGCTTGGTATATGCATTATGCCCGTGGAGGCCGCATGTTCTCACTTCCTACAGTCAACAATAACAGCATAACGGAGGTGCGGACTAGTGAGGTGCGAGCACCTTATCTTGAAATTATGTGTGGCACCAGGGGAAAGATATGTAACTTTGGATACAGCAATATGTTTATAAAATACGAATTACAACATAGCGGCCGTGAAAACATTTTTTTGTTAGCTTTAGGTTTGAAGGCGATAACCAAGGTATGGGAAATTTAGTACCGATGCAGACCATTAACATACGTACACGTTAAACAAAAATGACTGTTTTTTAATCAATCATTACAAGCAAGTAGATGATGCGACATTTTGAGGTTATTCCCAGAAACCTTCTGCATACACAAAGAATTTGTGCTTAAGTAACTGGTTCTTCACAGAGGTAAAATTCAACAGCAATACTAGTTACTAGATCCGTATGACTAGAATATATGCACAAAGAAAGTAGGTTTACAAGGTCAGCTCCGAAATCCTTGTTACCAGACATTTTTTATTGCGTAGTTTTTTTTTTCCGTTTCTTGATTATATCTCTCTCCCATTTCATATTATACCCAATATTGTAATCTCGAATTCCCTTAGCTGTTATGAAATTGCATCTTTCCTTTCTATTTAACTTACAATTCTTCATAAAGGAAAAATAGACTTTTTGAAATCATTATGATTTCTGTGCGGGTCTCCAATTCAACTATTCAGTATACTGATTTTCACGAAACCTGATAAACGTACTGTCACTGGATGACACCCGCATTCCCGTACTGCTTAAATTCCTACATTCCTTAATGAAAACATGGCAGACACGCGAATTTCAGAGGCGGGACCGACACTAGCGACACTTCCTTCTAGTCCGGAAATGACTGGTAATGGCCTTGGGAACATAAGCATTTTTGTTACATTTCTGTAGACTATAGAATAATAAGACGGTAGCCGAGCGCAAATTCCCTTTATATTTCGGTTCCTTGCCCGTGACTAATAGACAATGGAGCTGGGTATGTGAAATTTTGTAGGAATATTTAGTAAACGTACCTGCACATTGTTTGTAAGTCAACAATTACGAAAATGGCAATGATGCCAAACTATGAGTCTGTACCCGACAATTTCAACGTGCACAAGATCTGTACTTAAATAACGCACTATTCAAAATAATTAGATACAGGAACAACATAATAAATTCTCATAGATAAGTAGAACTATAAATCTATGCAATAGTAAAGTGGGTGTAGAGTTCTGATCGGACCTCTTTATTTACTTCTGCATTCCTTATACGGCACATGTCTCTGCGTGCGTAAGATTTGTTTCCTCCTTAGCTGCTCAATTTCATTTGTTTCGATGTTCCTTCGTTTGTGTGTTTATTTAACCACGTATTTATTTTTTATATTCATTCGTTTTCTAGACTGTTTTTTTGCATTCACTATTTACATACACCAACTGGATGCACTTTATTTAAAAAACTGTATAGTTTTTTAAAACATATTTAAAAACTTTTTAAAACCCGACATGTTTCGGCTCTTATAGAGCCATCTTCAGGGGTTTATTGTCGTTAAAACTGCATATATTAAAATGTCTTTTTCATTGGTTCATTAACGTTTTAATATATGCAGTTTTAACGACAATAAAACCCTGAAGATGGCTCTATAAGAGCCGAAACATATGTCGGGTTTTAAAAAGTTTTTAAATATGTTTTAAAAAACTATACAGTTTTTTAAATAAAGTGCATCCAGTTGGTGTATGTAAATAGTGACTGTGAAAAGATGCACGGTGATTACAGAATAAAGTACGTTTTTTGCATGTTACCGAGCAAGCTATAAACTTGTATTTAAGTGGTAACTGGTTCGAATGTTGACCAATAACCGAATTTTCGTGGCTTTACTTACTTTTAGCTGGAAGGAGTCGTGTCTTGAAAGGGGCCACAACAAACTCCTTCCAATCATTTCTGTCTTTTGCGCTCAACGGCTTTCCTGACCGTTTTCTTGTTACTGATGTCACTGCAGTACACTAATAAGCTTACGTATCTTATGACAGCCACATGTTTATAAATATAGGTTTATAACTTATACCAAATAGACTAAGTAAATAGGCGTCTACTCTGAGACAAATACAATTTTACGATAGTATAGTCATAATACAAGATATAAATTAATACCCTCAAACAAAACATGTGAAAACCTTAGCAAATGTCTTCCAGGAATTCCAGTTTAGTTGATTGTAGGTTGACTGATAGAACAACAGTCAGTTATAGAGGACGATGATCTTAATACACTACCCACCTGACAAAAAATGAGCAAAAGGAGAAAATGTAAAGGAGAGGGAGAGAGAGGAACAAAAATTGCACTCTAACATGAAACTCACCATCAATTTTATAAACACAGGTTTAGTGATGAGTCCGTAGCGTGCGACTGGCTAAAAAGTTTGACGGCAAGAATAAATTACGACCACAGCTGCAACAGCAGCCAAACCCTCAGTTTCTCTTGTCCACTTGCTCTCTTCAGCTTGGTAATAAAACGCATGTACTCGTATTACTTGCTTCTAATTATTTAAAGGGCAATGGCAACTATATGTAGCAACTGCTTTGACATACAAACGATCTGCACTACGTCCACAGATCAAATTTGTTTCTTTCGTAGATTCTAGCACAAACTGTGATTATTTCGCCACACAGCATTTCATAAGTTCGTCTTTATAATGCAGACGCAGGGTGTTTTCTGTAAGGGTTAATTCAAAGGAATTCTTAAATGTTTTGGAGACTGCATCAATTAGTGGGGTATGCAACTTCCCTGCTCTCCTGTATTTAAGGAAGCTTTTCAACTGCCTGTGTTATACAGCGACGAATGCCAGCATAACCGTAAATTATAAACACCGAAGCATGTGGAAGGAAGCGGTCGTGACCTGTTTCAAGGCAGTATCACAGCATTCGCTGGGACTGTAGCAAAGCGCGATTATCGGCCTTCGGTCTAAAATTACATGGTTTATTTAATGTTCAAGGCACGTTTAGAATACTGTAGCTTCAACTCCTCCGAAAACACTGACTTTCTGCCTACGTGAAGGTACCACATTTTCTTTAGTTTTCAGAAGTCATAATATTATTGTGGAGCCTCCGAGTGTTTTGTCCATGTTAAAACCTGTTTAACCTATCAGTTACTCTTTCATTATTGTTTAAAGTCTAATTAAAACAAGAACTTCTCTGGCACATGACCAATGTGATGTTTGATCAGTTCTACAATTAACGGTTTATTAACATTTTTATAAAATAAAATTGGAAATGGTGAACGCGCACGTGTCAGAGACAGAGGGGTGGCCATGACGACCGGAATGTAAACATATCGTACGCATTCACGCAGGCTTAGCTGATGCTGCGTACTACTGACGCAACGTCGGGCATTGACCTTCTACAGACGCCACAACAAAGGAGACTGGGGCGACGACTGAGAGAGATAGCGAGAAAGAGATGCATAAACACAGAATGAGGAACACAAAGCAGCAGAACAGAAGACAGAGAAAGAAGTAAGATCGATGATATAAAATGTACACAACAGTATGAAAAGAAGTTGATATACAGGGAAATGCAGCATGTTAACAAATTAACAAAATGCAGTAAAACTGACTTAATGAAGGCAGCAGCACTGTAACTCCAGAAAAAAAGGCAGTTCAGTGAAACAAAAATGCAGTTATATGACAAAACAGGATGGAAAATTAAAACTAACAATGATAAACTGACAAAAATATGGGTGAAATAAATAGGGAGGAAATGTACCTTCCACTGTGACTTTTTCGTGGTTCTTCTCAGTTGCTGGGGAACTTACAAGCATACCACAACCTTCTGACCCACCATTCATGATGCTCCATACATTTGCGACTACATAATCCGATAAAAATAACCGCCAATAAATACACCGTGCAAGTATCACTTCACAGCTTTTACACTTTAACAGGATAAAACTGTGTTGGTACTTACTAAATTAAAAAAAAAATCCTTAGACACATGATGATGGTTATACTTGATACGTTTTACATTAGCTTTCAAATGTAGAGGTTAAACAGTATTGGATGATATGAGGTTTCGTGGATGATGAAGAGAGAAGGATTCGGGAAGGCAAGAGAATGTCCTCATTAAAGATCCAGCATCAGCACTGACAGGCTAAGAACATCCGCTCTCAATCCTGATCACAGCAACGGGGTCTCCGGTCGAGATTCGACCCATTATAAACCGTCAACATATTTTAAACTATCATCATCATCATCACAGGAATTCAAAAACAAATGTAGATTTCAAAATATTTTAGAAATAAGGAAGTCGACAAAGAATAATTATTTATTATTATGCCTGGTTTATTTAATTACTTTTTATACAGCTCTGAATGGTAGGAAAATTCTAAAAGATTAATTGGAAAAATACATATACTGTAAGGCATTAAACTAGTATCTGTATTGTGGAACCAAGAAAACCACAAAAAATTCAGTCAAGACAGGCGTTTTCTGGGCCGGGGATCGAACGCCGGATCTCTGAGTAAAAATGACGAGAATAACCATGACACTATTTAATAATGCGATTATAAACACAAGAGATAAGTAAAGGTCACAACGTATTGACGGTCACATAGGACAAAGGAAAGCAGGAGAACAAAGGGCAGACTGGCGTCCATTGGTTTCCATGAACACCGCTAGATCGCTGCACGTACGAAGTCAGAGCAGCAGTAACATGTCAATTTTCTCTTCCAAAGCACTCCACCCTATCGACGGACCACATATGCGTTTTTCATGCATTAGTTCGAGTGGTCGATCAGAAGAAACATGGTGCTGAACATAAGCCAGACATAATAGGATCCTGTTGCATGAAGGACATTTGGCTCTTAGCTGCCACCTACCAGGTGACTAACAGAACAATGAAGAGGAAATTGTGGTTCGTCAGTCAAGCTTTAAGGATCTGAGATTACATGCCCTCCAGTCACAAGTTTCTTACTAACGTTTATGATAAGAATCGGATACGCTTCTATGTCATGTTTGCAAGCACTCACGGACAATTACGAACAGTCCCGAATTACGAGTAAAAGACCGGACAGGAAACCTTGTCCAACAAGATCCAGCTGTGGACAATACACGTGAAGTCCCACGTACCTTGGCCACACCAGCCCTACATACACATGTATATGCCTTAAAGCGAGCAGATTTTAAGAGTTAAAACTCTTTATGGATCGAAGATGGTGCAGTTCAACACCAAAATATAAAGGATGTACATATCTGTGGCAATCCTATTTACGTAATTATAAAAAAGAACTTGCGTGGACCACAAACCTTCTTGAGACGCCAGTAGTTGCTCAGCTACTCAAGAAATTCCCCACCTTCTTTCACTGCGTCGTTTACACCGTGCATTTTATTGAATTGTTAACTATAAAGTACCAACAGTAATGCACAATTTAATATATGACACAAAGACTTTAGAGGATCACTTTAACTCCGACATGTTTCGGTGACATATATACCACCATCATCAGGGACAGAGTTCACACCGAAAGCTGGAACACCGCTGGTAAGGTAAAGTCCTTCTTACTATGTACGCATTGCCAGAGTCACTTCACGAGAATTCATACCCATAGAGCACGGCAAGTACTATATACGTGCTGCGAAAATCTACTTCACACTGAGTGTATTGAAATTCAAGCCTCAGCAAGTCATGTGAAACTAACGTCCAACTACGTTTCATTATTTTATGTTAGTCATACCGTGCAAAATCTTACAATCAATACGCCAACCAACTTACGCACTTAATAAAATACATTCATGAACAAGTCTAAAAATCCTACATGTTTCGGCGCCGGGGTGCCATCAACAGGGAGTTATTCAGAACAAAGGAGTACAAACCCAACACGTCAATCTAGGTATTACGTCGTCCTTATTGGAGTGATTAAAATATTAAAATCCTAAAACACACAAATTTAATAATCATAAAATTACAATGTTTTAATATTAAAAGCGAGCCGTTCCAGATGAAGTTCGCAGTTGTTTACACTCTGCATGGGGCATGCATACAAACATCTGTCTCAATCTTATATGATCCGAAAAGATCTCGTCCTGATAGAGCGTGTGCACTGTGTCGTGTCACGCGGTGTATACATCGCCCGACACGACAGTACTGCATTACACAAGTAAGAGGACAAAATAGCCTGAAGAAGGGGGGCACTGCCTCTTACTGACCAGTCGAACCCCTACTCAGTGTCTGTGTTCAGCTGCATTCCTCTCAGTGCTCCTTTAACAGCACAACTGCGGTTAATACACACGATAAATGATGCAGCGCAATTAAGTAACTAATATATATATATTTTTTACATGGTGAAGGGCCCCGTAGCAGATGCTAAGGACGCACCACAGCCTTACGGATTTTTGTGCAACCCTGTGGTGAAGATGAAGATGAGCAGTTTTTTTTACCAAGTGTTACAAGTAATGGAGCACCAGTGGAATGAAATTGACAGGGAAAAACCGACAACTCGGAGAAAAATCTGTCCCAGTGCCACTTTGTCCACCACAAACCCCACATGGACTGACCCGGGATCGAACCCGGGCCTCCGCAGTGGAAGGCCTGCGACTAACCGCCTGAGCCATGGCACGGCCTTAACTAATATATTTAATATAATGTGAATAGGCCTACAGGACCTGCATATCTGATGATGTAAATTATGATCAGCTGTTTACTTTAATTATAGCCTATTTAACGACGCTGTCAGACCCTCACAATAATATAGGCTACAGCGTCGAACGGAAGGATGATTAACGAATAAATGATAACCTAGGCCGGAATAGTCATTGTGTCGGCCGAGATTCTAACATGTCTCCTTCCGTAAAGTCAGAAACATCACAACTTGGGACGGCTTTCTCGGTATTGTCAGACGAAAGGGCTCCATCTCCGTTAACTGTCACTTCCACACCGAAATTCAACAACTTCATATTTAATTATGAGTAGTTGTCTGTCCGTCACGCTCTATATCTCGGAAACTAATAATGATAACGCATCAGTGTAAATACAACATTGATACGTTTTATACACAAAAATATGTGACAGTGTTCATTTCACATTTACATTCATGGGTTCGATGCCAAGTCAGTTTCTTTCGCCATTCTTTCACCGATAACGAAAGCACTGGGACCGTAACTACACCGAGTACTGCTATTATCACCAAAGAACCACTTAGTTAGCCTATATGTTAATTTAATACAGGTTGTTTGGGCCGTGCCATGGCTCAGGCGGTTAGTCACCGGTCTATCACCGCGGAGGCCCGGTTTCGATCCCGAATCAGTCCATGTGGGATTTGTGGTGGACAAAGTGGCACTGGGACAGGTTTTTCCCCGAGTACTTCGGTTTTCCCCTGTCAATTTCATTCCACCGGTGCTCCATTACTCGGAAAAAACGAAAAAGCACTAATCATCTTCATCACAGGGTTGCACAATACGCCTCAAGGCTGCGATGCGTCCGCAGCATCTGCTGCGGGGCCCTTTAAAAAATAAGTTGTTTTGTACTGCAATCAAAGGTACGGCAGTATGGTCTCGAAAGACGGTACTGTATTGCATAACGTCGCTATTAAAGTTCTGCAGCACTTGACTGTCTCGTATGAAGACGAAGGCTAGACATGAATGATAACGGGGTGATAGTGAATACACAGGGCATAAGGACACAAGTTATCATTTTTAATAAGAAAGCCAAAGGAAGCATAGGTTTCTGCAACTAATGAAAGATCGATAATTGGCACCACAGAAAATGCGAACTCCTGTATTTTCTCCTTACGTAACGCGTATAATTTTCCTATGGAGCATTAACGTCTCATTGTTTTAAAGTCAGAACGCGCAAAATTTAACGTAGTACATTACACGCCTACAAATATGGCCATTTTCGCTGGGATGTCGGTTCTATTTTCGTTCATTACGATTCTTAAATTTAAACTTCAAGGTCGTTCCTGAAATAATTTTTTTGGCTGGAAGGGCTTCATTTGTCAGCTACAACCCGTGTCCCTGTTTATAACAGCAAGTAAGAACCGACTCTTATTCATAAACAACACGACTGTTCCAGTGCCTCAAAATGCTGGGCGCAGATAACCTTCGACGTCACTTCACATTTGTCGATTGACTGGCTGTATTTACGACATTTACATGTTATACGGCGTTGATCACATTAACGTACCCAATAATTTTTGTATAACAGGCCTATGGAAACAGACTCATATTTTTTTGCAACTATTATTATTATTATTATTATTATTCCAGACTAGTTGTGCAACTTCGGCCCAATTAATATTTTAAAACCAGAAACTAACCTAAATAATATTTAAAATTGCAATTCCTACTTCACAGAACACACACTTCTTCATCATACACTGTATTCCGTTCATGCTGTTTAGGGACATAATCACTGTTTATTCTGAAAACCGTAAGCAACTCATACAAAAACACTCGACAAAATGTAGAAACTTCGACTACTGAAGCAGGCGGTAGGTACAACTGTCATTGTGCTAATGGAATTAAGTACCAACCACTGGCAGACCTCAAAGTAATGAAACACCGACTGTGGAAGTCATTGCGATACAACTGTCATGAAGATTATTGGATTTACATGTTAATGTAGTCTTATTGGAAACTATAAAAGGTCCTTTTTCTGCCAAACACAAGAGTATTTACTCAATTTGGAATGCACACGTTGATACCTATCTGGTACCTATTTGGCCTTCATATTTATTTATTTCAAATATGAATCTATTGTCGACAGAGATAATAATATACCACAGTGCACACAGCCATGAATTAAATTGCTTGCAAAGAGAGTCAAGAGTGAACACATTGCACTACACAAAGGCATACATAAATGTACATGTATTTTGTTAAATAGTTACCTTAATAAATCAGTATTTCAGGTCACGTAGCTACTAATTTTTTACATATTGAATTTAAGTAATTTGATAGTCAGTTATCCGTTTCATATAAAGCATGACTTACCGTTGAATCAATACAGATCGAAATTAACTTACACCAACAACATTTAACACCGACAACCAAAACTAAATTTAATCGAAAGCCATGTAGTAGTTTTCGAGAAGAAAGTTTTAGATATAACGCCCTCTTCGCGTGTCCATATTATTAACTTAATGCAAATATCGCGTAATATTTCGCAATGAACACCTCACACTATTTTATATCGTAACGTTTTCAATTTAATGTAAAGATAAAAACTAAAATTCCTTATAAGAGTCCCTTTTCAAGGTATTCTTAACGGGCTACATAAGATTCGGGGAATTTCTTAACCACTCATAGCTCAAACACTGACAGCTCCTCGGGAGTGCTCCGCGGATTCAGTTAGTCTCGAATATTTGTCGCCGCCGGTGTTGTTGTTGTTGTTGTTTATGTAGTCTCGGCTTATTTGAGACATTTTAAATTGCTCATATTAGGATAGTCTCGTGTCCATTAGTTGAAAGAGTAGTAAATAATGAGGTGGAAAAGTGTGGAAGGAGTCGATCGAGGCCTAATTTGAGGCACTATCCTGGCATTTGTCTGGAAGAACCAAACCTACGGCAAATCCCAGTCAAAATAACAGGTCTAAGGGCTAATTTGAAGCCGGAACTTCCAAAATATAGGCCGCCAGCTGTGATGTTCAGTCTCATCTACTAAACTATTTGTGCTAGTTGTCTTAGCGTACAAAATAAAACCACGGTTCGGTCACCCGAATGGTAAAGTATTAATAAAAACCAGACCAGCTGTTTATACGTGTAAAGCCGAGACAGGTCGCAGCTGAAATTGTTTCTAAAGTAAGCCTACTGACTGGAAGAAAATAAGATGTTTAGTCCAGTTTATCGTTACTCAGGAGTAAAGCTTTGGCCTTGATGGCGTGGGCGGTGGTCTCTTATCTCCGGGACAAGCTTGCAGAGAAAGCGTATCGATCCTCTGATAAGCCCCTATCACTTTCCGGTGGTCGCCATTTGTTAGATGTTCAGTTTATAACAAGTCTAAAGTCGAATTTATTCACAGCTCTAACCAGATAGAACACAACAGAAAATCTTATCTTGCACGATATAATTAACTCGCCCTGACAAGACATGATTGCACTTCAGCCTAATGCATTTGTGTATTTGTAACTGAAATACATCGGTTACTGGTCATATAACATCTAACGGTCTGACTAGCCCTGCGAAACCGCTACCAAGGTCAAAGTCGTACTCATGAGTCACTAACGTTAGTAGCTAGAGCTAACACTTGAAGATCGCTACAGGCTGTTATGAAAATGACCTTACAGATCTTGCATTGGTTGTTAGAAGCTTCTACACGTATATACGCGGAAGCTGTTGAACAGCAGCCATCAACATTTTAAATTGCATGTTATCGCCCTAACAACTCTCAGGTCGTAAAACTGGTGCTACAGGTGAGAGAAGCCTTAACCACTGAAGACTATAGTTCCACCTCATTGAGAACATACTGCATCTTCCTTAAAACTACCAATCAATTAATGCCGTACAGGGAAAATTTCACTGTTTACTGTGAGAATCATGTGAAATGCACACATACACAAAGTGGACAAAATGCAGAGTTTAAGAATGCTACAGCAGGCTGTGCATACAGTAACCGTTGATTGTTATAGGCTTAACAGAAATGTATAACTATAAAATAAACTATCCAAACAATGTTCCACGAAAACGATAACAGCCTCCCTAGAGATGCCAACTGTATGGGTACGATTTGTTGCTACTGCGACCAGGTAACTGACAGCCAGATGAGCTCACAACTGCAAGGCGCATGGACGACCAAACGACAGAACAATCAGCATGTTAGCAGCTAAAATACGAACAAAGAAACGCACCTAAGTCGATAATGAATTGTGTAGAATCCCAGTTTTAGTAAAACTCCCCTAAGACTTTGAAACTAAAACCGAATCATACGGCTGTGAGAAACGCTAACTCCGCCTTGTTTGTAACTCTGTCACCGCTAGTATACGAGGGTAAGGCATGTGCTTACGTATCACGCCACAATACGTATAGGGGAGTGGAGGTAAAGCCCCATATGTTTGTTTAATTCTGGCACTACAAGGAATTACGAAATGAGATTCGCGATCCCTTGGTTGGCCGTAGAACCGGTTATCCAGCCCGTGGCTAGTGATCCCGTGTGATCTTCGTAAACGTGTTTTTATTCATCCAATGTAACAAATTGGTAACAGGCTACATTTCAAAGTTGAGGTGACAGTTTCAGAGCATATCGGTCAATTATGGCTATCGCTGTACTCCATTTCTAATCTATTATTGTACCGACTAAAATCAACTAGGATTAACAACACCAATGCAATAATAAAAAATAAAGAAGTACCAAATCCTGTCAAAAATGCCTGAAAACCGATTCCGACAAAACACACAGAATAAAAGGGCGAAGATGTAATTTCTGATGGTCAGTATCTTACGTTAGGGATGAAAATCTTATATCGGTTAGGCTACATTCGTCTACTTAAAAGTGAAATTCGAATGTCAAACTTATTTCATTGGATCATGGACAATATAAAAGAGAACGTGACAAAAAATAAACAGGAATTAAAAAGCAAAATGTCATAGCCACAAATTCCGCCAATGTGCCCTACCCTAAGGGAACCGCAACTTACAACGCAGTATTCTTGGCTGTCTTCCAACGCATCCCTTGGTTGCCCGAATAAAATATTTTCATGAGAATTCCTCAACAAAATTTGTATACATGCCTTGTTCCCCTGCGTCTGCAACATAACGTACCAGTCTAAACTTGAAAATTATTGCATTTATGATATTTCAAGTATACTTTAATCGCCTGCGTCTCCAACAGCCATGGTTTGTTCCATGATGTATAATATCAACCTACTTGCGAGCAGGGACAAAATCGGTGTTCATTACAATAGCATCACGGCCGTTCGGTTGGCGTCGTTGAAGACAATCTACACGTGTCTATTTGACGTATAAACAGGTTCGTGTAATGTCTTTCTGCATGGCCATGGGCTTCAAGACATACAGCAGTAGTTACCAGCCACACAACGCCATGACCTCGGCAATACGAAGGCCACCAGTTGGATGGCGAATTATGCGCCAACCAGGAAGTGCGCCAACAGCACTACTTACGCATCACAATTTAGACTTCACCAAGACACGTGTTAGCAGCTACATGGACGAAATCACTAACACGCCTTAGCTGGACTCCTCTTAAAAGTTTAAAAGGACAGAATCTCTCTGACTATTCCAATGTTTCAACTGCGGAGTTTAATTAACGTCGAATGAAATGCAGATTACGAATCATGATTAGTGATGGGATCAGAATACGGGCCGCGATCACGGCATCTTTCAAGGTAATTCGCTGGACACAGTGAGCATAACCACAAGACAATTCAGTCATGATGCACGCAAAATCGCAAATATTTGAAACGGGCCCCCTCCGATTAAAAATTTATCGTGTTACCGCTATACAAGCTTGATCGATATGAATAATTATTACAATTTTTGTTTGTCATATACGATCACTTTTTTGCGACAAATCACAAGGTGTTACGGTATGTCAAGTCAGAAAGTCAGTGCCAAGTGCAGGGTCAGAGGTATCTTGTCGAAAAGCCGAAATATTTGTTTCCAGTCTATTGCACACAGAAACATATATAAGGCTTTCTTGATCCAACCGCACAAGCTTACAACATTATAATACTAATCGATAACTAATATGCTGGGAGATACAGAGGAATCAAGAGTTCTTGTCCAGGTTTGCCGGTCTTCTTAAATCAGATTCGAAGGCCGGACACGAGTACACTACGACGGCAGATACTGCTCTGATTGTCCAAAGAAGCCTGGAATTGATCTATATAGTGATCAAAAATTCAGTTCCTACCTAACAGAAAACATTCTGCCTCTCCATCACAAAGACCAGTCGGGTAATACTGTTTAGAGAAATAACAGTTGTTTATTCTGGGAATGACAGGAAATCCATAAACAATCCATGTGGAGATAATTCAGACCTTTAAAATGTTAAAGCATATGGTAGGCCCGTGTACAAATACCGTGCATTGAAAGGTTAAGAATCTAACCGCAAAGAACACTCAGCAGTCTTAAGATGAAGTACTAGTGAAGATGAACAAAGGACAAAACTATCAATCTCACGTTAAATTGCAGCCTTCAGAAATGACATGCAATTTTCCGTGGCCTACTCTGTCCGTTTTAATAAGACTGTAAACAAAAAAGATTCACGTGTGTCTTATAACTGTTAAGTAGACCGTGAATTTTGTTAGGGGTCAATAAATAAACAACGTAACACTATGAACAGTTACAAATATGCTCCTACACACATAGCCACCATTACTTCACGTACAAATAAAGTAGGTCACGCATATTCTCACGAGCGAGTGAGGACAGCCTAACAGTATTCACCGTCTCCAAGTTTAATATAACTTCGTTATAATACGGTTAGTTATACCAATAAATCAACTGCCAACGGCCGCTTTTTTACACATCCTTTCCAATTCAGTGTCCATGAATCCCCCCAGTGGACAATACACAACTTGAGCAATTGAAAGCATCGTTAAATAAACCATATACTCGTACTAATATATAAAAACTAACCATTTTGATAACAAAAGACATCGTGATTTCAACTAGGTCTACTGACGTTATAAAGAGCATCTGAAGCTCATATGAGTTAAAAAGTACTATCAACGAGTCCCAGTAGCTGCACTGCTTACGGATCAAGTAATTCTTACCTACTTCCGTTACTACAGAGGAAAACAGGCTCACGAGATCACTATGCTGGCCGTGTGTGTGTGCCTGTGCGTCCACCATTTGCAACATCTGGACTAGTTTTCACGAAAAGTGATACGAACATTATGCCACTGCAGGACACAGCAGTGTCATACTCGTCAATTCCCTAAACCAGTAATAACAACATGGCGAAGGCGCGAAGTTGTGAGACAATAACGACAATAGTGACACTTACTTCAAGAACATGAAATGATCTACTTTAATTGATATTGAAGAAACGTGCAGCTTCTACCAAGATATTTTGATAGAATGTACCAATGAATGGAATAAAGCAACCACTTTCCTTCTGAATAAAGTACCATAAATCCACAACGTAAATAATTATGCAGAAAAATGTAACCATGTGAGGAGCCTCTGTGGCTACTTCCATTACCTCCAGCTCCAAAAATGCCACTTAAGAAGACTAAGCGAGTGTACGTTCAAGATGCGCGCAGGAGCACAGGTAAGTCTTTATGTAAAGTCCGTTTATTGTGTAAAACGAAAATGTGAATATAGTAGCACATCGTCCTAAAATGTTCGAGCTTTTATACGCTGAGAGACGGCCAGGCAGACTGACAGGACATAGCTCATAGGCGCATTTATGCAACTACCCGTTGTGAACGCTGCAGAAGTAAGCCCACGATAAACAAAATAAGAAATATGTAACACCAAGCTGTTAGGAATGATAGGCATAAACATGAAAGACGCTTAGAACATAAACCAGACCCTAAGTATAAGCCTATTCCGAATTTTATTTCATCTTATGGTGAACGATACTTTTGCAGCTAACGCTAAGCTTGTTAATGCATCAATTGTGCCCATTATAACTACAGCACTGAACAACAAAAACATACTTGTACATCACTCGTGGCATCTCGCACTGCAGATGTGACCTTCAATCCTAGAGTTAAGATAGACATGACCGATTCTGTGAATCAGCGTTTTTTAGCTGAGGTTTTGTCACTGTCCATCAAGCGGGCAGCGGAATTCTTCGGACCAACAAAAACGTCCCACCAGTCATTCTCTAACCACAATGGAACAAAGGAATAGTCATTAATTACGATCCATAATAGTAAGAATTCGTCAGGGCAAATGGGTCCCCACCCAAGCAGTCGTTGTCACACCTCCAAAGAATAAACTGTACAAGTGTAAATAAAGGTGTCCCTCGGGTGAAGAAAGGTATAGCTCCACTTCATGCTTAACCTCGGCATTAGAAGTAGGTAAGAGTTCGTCTTCACGCTCTGGCTGCTTTACCCGCCTGACAAAGCGCCCCCAGAATCCGCTGAACAGGGCTCTGGGTGGGTCCCAAAGCCGATCTGGACGTCTTAGAGAAGAAACATGACAGGCAATGTACGTATAACCTAACATTGTAGCGCGTTCGCGTAACCACTGCTGTAATTGGAAAAGCAACAATGCGTTCTGTGTGTATTGTTAAACTTATGTTACTGTCAACAATATAAAAAATTTAGTGTTCCACAAAAATGCTTTCATGGCGAATTTATGGCGCCGGCAACAATAAAACATACTTCATTTAAAGTGACCGATATTTTTGTCCGATTTCAACCAAATTTGGAGTTTCTCGACACATTTTCCTAGAAGCCCCCAGTATCAAATTTCACGGAAATCCTTCTAGTAAGAGCCGGGCTGATACATGCGGATAAACGGACAGACACGGACAGACGGACGGACACGGCACACCGCTTTTCGCGACTATGCGAACGAGCCTTAAAAGTCCTGTTCCTGCAGGAAATCGAAACACGATTCGTAGGTCCTCCAGCCCACAGCCTAGTAACTACGATGACTACGCTATCTGGACTCCAAAGGAATATATTGTTTCATAATTGATTAAGAATCGGAGCACGACAGCTGAAAAATAAGATGGCGATGGTGAGAATGATAATGGTGGTGATGACGATGACGATGATGACGACGGCGATATGGAGGAGGGGAGGCGTAAGAAGAATTGTGATGTATGGAGGCACCATGCAGAAATGACTGACAATATGCTACGACTGATTCACGAAGATGTGGCCACGGTTACGATAAGCCAACTGCGAACAACATGGACTGATGGTCTTATGTTATTTAAAGATGCTTCTTTAACTGCAGAGAATAGGCTATTCACGCATAGCGTCAAATTAAAGAGAAAAGTCTCATGAATTTGGAGAAGATAACGCTTTTCACGAAGTAGCCGTGGCCTATTTCCAAGTACCAGCCCATCATTCGTCTGAAGAGACTGAAGGAAACTACGAAACACGTCAGATAGGGTCGGTTATCTGAATGAGATTCGAAGTACGTACCTTCGAAATACAAGTAACCGATACGGATACTTGACATAGGTTGTATGTTGTAACAGAAGTAGCAGTGGTGTAGTGATTTGGATTATGCAACGTTACCTATATTGTAATAATAATAAAATAATAACAGTAATAATAATTCACTTCAGTGTCATTCAATCCTTTATTTGCTTCGGCCTACGTGCTAACTCAACAGCCTTGACCAATTGCAAACGTAACACTAGTACAAATAAAATAACTTAAATACACACACACACAAACAAACAAAATTCTCACAAGAACGCACACGACAAAATATAACCAAGAAAATACCCTTCAATTAATGACAGACCAAAATTAAAATAATAAACGTTATACATAATTATAATAAATACAAGTACACCCCGGCCGATCCCAGTGGCCGCGAGGTCTAAGGCGTGGGTCTGCGGCCGCTCGCTTGCTGGGATTGCGGGTTCGAATCCCGCCAGGGGCATGGATGTCTCTTGTGAGTGTTATGTATTGCCAGGGTAGACATCTATCTCTGCGACGGGCCGATCAATCGTCCAGAGTAGTCTTACCGAGTGTGGTGTATCTGAGTGTGATCTCGAAACCTCGACAATGAGGAAGCCTAGGCCCACTTCGGCTGTCGAGCTATGAAAAAAAAACAACTACATCCCCTATTAAGACGTCAAAGAATGCCAGCTAACAGATGCACACTTCAATTCCGATCTAAAGTAAAATGCAACTACGGCCAAAGATTAAAAATAAGAAAAGTCTGCAGTGCGAACTAGACCCAGCGCCTTCATACTCGTAGACGAAGAAAATACGCTTGTGAATATGATTACGTACATGAAGGTCCGATCAGTAAATACTCCCTGGTCTTTGTAACATGATTATGACAATGACGACGGCGACGATGACAGTCTATCTGTGGCCAGGTAAACTTGTGTATTCGTACACGTATCAATAATAATTCAGTTCTATCTATTATTAAAGTGGGCAACAGCAAAAAAATCCAATTACAATCACAGCATACTACTACTACTACTACTACTGTTGCTATTTCTACTACTACCATTGTTGCTACTACTACTACTACTACTACTACTACTACTACTACTACTACTACTACTACCACCACCACCTTTCCTGCTGCTCCTTCCTCCAAGAAGTCCCTTGCTTAGCCACGCGTGGCTCGTTGCCCCTCTCGCCCCACACCCTCACCACGGCTTTACAAGGACGTACAAGAACAGAAGATACACGCTGTCTGGGCGGACATAGCACAAGCCATGCTCTTCGTCAGTCTGTGAACAGCCAGTCAGTTTCCGGAAACGGGAAGCGGACAATTGTCAGCAGTTCCAGTATTACAAATGTACTTCAGCCAACGTTCTGTATTTTGAAATTCCTCCCGCTACCAAACAGGGCACCGATTTTGGACCTTGCATTAAAGGCTGTTCAGCCATGACCTCATAAATCTTTCAGTTTTCATTGCTAATATTTCTACAAAACTGGATTCATTATGGGGTACAAAGAAAGACCAAAGTGTTGCTTACACTCAAGAACGACGAATTTTAAGTTTGGCATAAAGAAGATTCGTGGTGTTGTCACAATAAAATTATCAGCCTTTCACTCACATATGATAAGTATCATACTTATAGCATTCCCAGTGGTCACTTTTAATGCATTCGTGTACAGGAAGTCATTTTCACTGAATGCATTCCAAATATTAACGTTTCTTCATACACTAAATTGAGGGTCAAATTCTGTTTAGCACAATTATCAATGTCTGTTATATAATTTTCCTTCCTACTCCTACAACCATACCAAACTAGTTGCAACAACGACTTAGGTTGTAAAGGCGGTGTATTTTACCCCATAAAATGGTTATGATTACCGCCTCACGCACAAGACACGTCTTGGAGAATGTGTCAGAATTGTGAGGAGTCAAAGAGCGGCTTGAAATGATACATAAAAGCACAGAGTTCGTATTAATATATGAGTAAAAAGGAAAGTCAAAAGGAGAGAGGCACCTTTAATGTAAGTCCGCCTCGAAACTGACGTTAACAGCGCTGAACAGACAACGCACACACACAATATGAACATTTGTATCTAGTTGGGTCCCACTCTCTTTCGACTAGTAATTATTTTGTTAAACGTTTATGTTGGTCCACTGACAGAATGCACGTGAGAACATTAAAGATCTGTGGTCACATCTTTTTGGTCGTACGGTGTGAAAACTAGTGAAATTTACGTTCTGAGCGACGATCAACTGCAACGTATGCTGAACAAAGAGAAGATCTAGCTGCTTATCCGAACAACAGAAGAATCAGCAGTGATAAAATCACACCTACAATAAGCATCAGTTATGGAAACAAAAGATAAAAAGGAATAGCTCAAGATCCACATGAAGACATGAAGGCGTGTAACAAAGAAACTCAGTGGACCGCTGGACGAAACACATCGAAAAGCCGAGGGATGGAAGCTATTACGTACAAAACAGTCAATGTGCAATCACTTCGTAAAGGGTTTGTAAGATTCTTAAAACAAAACTCCTTTAAGCTTCCACATGCCTTCTTCGTACAGAGGTATCAAGTTCTCGAGGTATTAAAGAAAACAAATGAATCCTCTACGAGTAATTTATGTCCCGCAAACAGAAAAGGTGAAAAGATCAGCACATAGGCACAGCTTATTCTTACGTACTTACGCTACAAAACCAATAGCTAAATACACACTTTATGTTGTCATCGCTTGCTCTCCTCCGTGCTACAAGACCTTACCTTCACATTATTTGCGCATTTTTTGAAAGTCTACTTAATACACGCAAATTATGAACCATAGAATAGGTGGGCGCTAGTGTCTCTCCTACTCACGTGTTCGTGCGTCCGCCACGCTGTTGTTAGCGACTGTAGGAAATGAATAATTACGGGTTGAGCTGGTCTCTAATGACCTTCATCAGAATTTCGTTAAAATCGGTCAACTAACTCAAAAGTTAAAAGCGGCGCAAACGTAGGCCGACACACACAGCCCGGAGATCTCCCAAGCCTATCTCTTTTACCCCAATAGGAAGTGACGTAGGATTTAACATATTCTGGGCTAGAACGCAGTTTTCCACTCATTGCACCGCACTGTCCTCGAGCCTATAGGGCTTAACATCTCAGCAAAAGCTGAAGCACACCAGAGGCAGCACGAACGCTATACACTACAGGTTGCTGCCAACTGCAACTTAAAATAGTTCACGGTCTTTCCTCGATAACCCTACCGGGTTTCCTTGTGAGCTTCATCACTCACAGAACAGGGACCTGGAACGGTTCCGACCGACAAAATACAAATGCATCTCTCCCCTGGGTTCTATTTAGAGAGATTACATCACAGCTTTCGTTCTGACAGCAGTAGAAATACGTACTTATATTGGATCACACTAATCCTTTGAATGTATTCTTAGGAAATGGTTTTTATATTCATTTACAGCAAATGCCATTATTCTGCTCCTCTTGACCTAATTAGTGACATCAGCCATACACAGACACAAATTTCTTCAAGATTACGGTGTTCTGTGAGCATGGAGGCAGCAAATTCCTCCGAGACCCATCCACCGCAATACACGACCTCACATCCGAAACGACCTCAATCTAATACTCGTCCGCATTAGAACGTACCTCAGAAGCCATACACGTCCTGTCTTCATACGTCTTCATGGCGCGCGCACAGGGACGAATTTACGTTCCTAAATTTCTCGTAAAATGCAAGAGATTAACATGTCGGGCGTATGATTACATACAAACGGATTAAAGGCTAATTACACATTATTAACAGACAGTGTACCAAGCATCCAATATCTGAAGCCTACTTAGTAAATAACTTTAATCTTAATTCACCGTGCATTTTCATATATTTAAAAATAAACACCAACAAAATGCACAACTTTCAAGGCGCAGACCAGCTCCTTATATCATGATACTATCCAACGCGTTTCGGCTCTTTGCGAGCCATCATCAGGGATCCTTTACTCTTATAAAAGTGCTTCACAAATGCAGCATCTGTTTGATTATTTAAAAATATGCACTATCTGGAGCATGAGTTAAAAACACACACGAGTCATAAACAAAGTTAAAAAGATGATTTGTTAAATAACTTATTAAAAACACTGCGAACATCCTTTACACAATAGACGTGTGAACAGTGTTTTTAATAAGTTATTTAACAAATCATCTTTTTAACTTTGTTTATGACTCGTGTGTGTTTTTAACTCATGCTCCAGATAGTGCATATTTTTAAATAATCAAACAGATGCTGCATTTGTGAAGCACTTTTATAAGAGTAAAGGATCCCTGATGATGGCTCGCAAAGAGCCGAAACGCGTTGGATAGTATCATGATATAAGGAGCTGGTCTGCGCCTTGAAAGTTGTGCATTTTGTTGGTGTTTATTTTTAAATAGTAAATAACTGTTTGCACACCGACACTGCTGACCTATTTCAACAGCTGTTCAAAGTGTCTATAGTTATTTGCTTAAAAGCAATGTGAAAGAAAGCACGTCCATGGTTCTGTCTCAGTGTTCGTATACCCTTCACTCAGCAGACAAATGTACAATACAGGTGGATATACTGAGCTGAGTCGTTAATATGACCTTTGAATTGTATTGCTTACTGATTATGAAAGGTTAGGGCCATCAACTTCAGTAATTTCCGCAAAACTGCTGCGTCATGATTTACATAATGTTCTCAGATGGGAACCACAGAAAGGGCTGATACATCGTGTGTAATTTTTTTTCATTTTTCTCAATATATACACTTTTCATGCGCTTTTCGGCGTGCATAAAACTAAAGCACAATGGAAGACATGACCCTACGTATCTGCTAAACACTAGTTTAAACCTCCTACCTAACAAAATAATTTCAATCAAATTTTGTATGTGATAATATAGACTGACATCTGTCTGGTGGCCAGTCGGGCTACAGTGGGTGATCCGTATTGTATGGTACACTGTAGCTTCTGTAGAATCTGTGTATATATAACTTAATTCTCAAACTTGGCAGAAAATTAACTATCCTACGTAACACACTGCAAGCTCGGAAAATAAGTCCCGTGGATCGAGTTCCTCCACATCTCCCTCATGTTCCTAGGCTTTCTCTTCCAGGGTACTTCCTAATGTTCCTTTCCAGCGCCTGTAGCCTTTATTTGCACACACAATATTTCAGTAATAACTTTTGCTAGCAATAAGCTTTCACGGTTGTTGATATACGTAAACTGGAGGGAGCGGCAGGAGAAAACAACAGGCAGAGAGGGCGCCTTTTCCCCCACCATCCAATAGACTTTGTTCCGTGGCCGCAGTGTAACATATGTTACTTCTCTGTTAAATGTTTTTGGATGTGGTATATATTTAACGAAGTAAACGAAAAATTAAATAGGCATAAACGTATTTCAAAAAATTTGCTGTTGATAAGATTTGTCGCTAATTACATACGACATCATGCAGTGTAGTAGGCTACGTCTTCTGTTGATTGCACCTTTCAACAATATACGTATTTATAACGTAAGAGAAGACAATCCCGTTGTGTTTATATAATTACCAATATTCAATAAAATACCGTCAACACGACTACGTGCTTATTATGTAAGAGAAAGCTACATTTTTGAAGGATGGCACCGTTGTGTTATTTTTACAGAATGAAGATAAAATCCGTCCAAGCAAAACTACGTTCATTTATTTACAGAACAACATGTTTCGGCCGTTTAGGTCATCTTCAGGTTCACAGTTATTTTTCAAAACATACTGAGGAATGGATAAAAATCTATAAAATGCTACATTTTTCGGTGTCAGTAGACCATCATCAGACTGAGTATGAAGAACTTTATTACAAGTCAGAAAATAAAATAGGTATCTATGAACCATATATAATTCACGTGAGATATCACTCATATTTTGCGTTTTACAATTTTCAATTGTAAAGCTGATGCCTTTTTTGGTAGCTTCACTAATTGGAGCTGTGTTTGACGTTAAAATTACTATACTAAATATTTATAAATACGGATATTTTAAACATTTTAAGATTTAATTTAAAATATTATTAAAATTGATCCACTTGAGCATACAATGACGTTATGATTAAAATAAATAAAATAGCGGTTATTGGCTGAAATAATGGGAACTTAGAAAACTTCATTATTTCGGTCAATAACTACTGAGAATTGTAAAAAACATAATGTGAGGTCTCACGTGAAGTATATGTGATATTTATATTTAATTTTCTTACTTATAATAAAATTCGTTATACTTAGTCTGACGATCGTCTGCAAGACTGACACACGTAGCGTTTTGATACACAATAAAGGCACAGTTGTGTTCACGGCATTTTACTCAATACTAGGAATAATATACGTGTTTGTAATCGTATTTGCAACATATGATCACTATGTCATGCAGAAAGAACACCTGCTTTGTATCATCCGCTGTAGCTAGGACTATGCCACATGCAATGCGCTGACATGAATAATCATGCAGCTCCGTTAATGACGGTGTACCAGCTACTCAGGTTACGCTGCAATATTAAAACCGGTATAGTTAGTAGTCCGCAAAAACAATGACGCATTGATGGAGGAAATGGGAAAATCAAGGAAAACTTTATTTCAAAATTCTCCCCTTTAAAGACCAAAGGCGGCCACGGGAGGTTTCCAATAACACATCCGAAAGATGCAATCACGAACAGCAATTATTAACCTTTTCGCTTACATTAATTGTAGTGGTACAAATGAAGAATTGAACGCAGAGGCTCAACCGATGCAAAATAAACATCCCGTATTTAAAACTGTAAATGACGTAACCGCTCGATGTCTTTAGTTCAAAGCCTGACACCTAGGAACGATGCACAGGAGCCAAAACCGTTTGGTGGCCGCGGTCAGTAATCCACTTCTGATGACCAAAACTAATGGCGAATGTAACCGCCGGCGGGGCAGAGAAGGGGAGGTACTTATTTCCCTGTTGTACTGGGCCGAGTGTGTCCCTGAATCATTCCTTGCTTCAACACGTGCAGATGGGTTTTGGAGTGGGGAGGAGGAGAGCGTTTCCGTGGTTCTCCGTCCCGAACACTAACAGCAAACATAGTACGCCACAGTACTGCTGGCGTGACATTGCAGCGCTTCGGCCGCCATGTTCGCTTCGTCACCGCACATATTTTCACGTCAATCCAAGTGAATCAACAGTTAAACCTTCATATAAACATTACACACGTACGTAAACAAATTGGGTTAACACAACAAACTAGAAGACACAGCCACTACAGAGAGGTAAATAGCACGCGTACGATGCCGAAGTCGTTATTATGAGTTATTTACGCGAAGTGCACGAGTACAGCAAAGATCTCGTCCGTCGGTCTATCCCTACGTCAATATGTTGCAAACACAAAAAAAAAACTACAGAACATTTTTCGATTCAGTCTGATATTAGGGGCGTACACGAGGACGAGTTTAATTTTTTGGCCGTGTTGGTCCCACACACACTTAAATTCACTTACAGCTCACAACGAACTTCTCATTTCTCTAAAGAAACAGCTTCTCGTTCAAAAATTGCTATGGGCCATGAAGTATTACTAAACTTCCACTTCAAGCAGTTGTCGATATGACGAATATTCAATGAATTATAAGGAAAACTGTGTATAAGTTTTCGATTCGTTGACGTGAATATACCAGCCTCTAACAGAAATGAGTACCAGGAGAATTTCCTTGGGGATAAAGGCGGCCGGTGCGTACGGCTGACAACCTTATCACCTCATGTGCCTCTTGTCTTGATATCTGGAAGCCTCAACCTCCTGGAACCCTCAGGGTCTGTCCAGGCCTGTAATGGGATTGCTTTACCTTTTAGATGTGAATATACTATGTGATTAAATGTAAGTAAACAATTAAATGGGGTGTCTAGGAAATGTGATTGCAACAAATGTGGGACAGCTGTAATATCCTTAACGCTGCAACCTTCCTTGTTTGCTCCAAATTAAGATTTGTTGCCATTTATAATGTACATTCCGGATGCAAATCCCCATAATAGAAATAACACGAAGTAACGAAGAATGAATCTGGATATCGTGTACTCCTTCGGTGTATAAACCCACCTCTCTTCTTTTATTCCCAACACTTCCGCACTGTATAACCGAGTCTCCGCTATTTATAGTATAGTGTTTGGCTTTCAGAGAATGACCGGCCAAGCCAGACCAGACCTAGTGTCACGATAGGGAGCTCAGAACTCTTGCCTTGTCCCTCTAGAAAAACTTCAGTGCCGAGGTTAAAAATGAGTGGAGTTTCATGGTGTGGCGCTAATTACAGCACAGGGGCAACGTTACCTTTACGTATACTTTATTCCCCATTAGTATAGAAGGGAGCCGAAGTTTGACATCAAAAAGTTAATAGCAGATTTTAATAACATTTCTGTTAGAAGACCTACAGAATTCCCATGCTTTCGCCGCGGGTAAACGGTCGGAGCGTGAAGATGACAGCTCATGTCCGTCTAGTGCCAGGCGGAAAACATCGACAAAGATGCGCCTTAAAACCCAAGCACTCACTCCATCTAGTGCCGAGGTTATGAAATCTTATAGCTAGCTATCCATACCTCCACTCCCCTTAGACGCCTTCATGGCTTGCTGCTTAACTGAGCACAAGAACAATCTCATCTTCCATTTACGAGTACAGTCACCGACGTAGTACGAGAGTTATCAGACAGAAAATAAATGTTCGGCAATTCTCAGTTATAAATGTTTCACACAGTTTTTTGAACATCTTTCACCATAAACGTGCCTAATTACACAAGCCCAGTTACAACAAGTCTACAACTATCCTTTCATATTTGAATTAATATAGAGCAGAATGAATCAAGGACAGGCATTTGAAGGTTTGACGTTATTTTCATCTGGCATTGCTTGGAAAGAAGTCAAAAACAAGACTCTTTTAAATCCGTGTTACAGGCCCACATTAGGAAGTCACGTTTACCACAACACACTTGTCAATAACAATTCAGTTCACGTTACAATCAATATTAACTGTTAATACGAAACATGGGATCTTTAGGCCGTTAGTAGGGCAAAGGCCAAAAATGTGTCGGGCAAAATTCAGCAAGTACAACACACAATTGGACACATGTAGGAATTACAGCCAACAGTCTCTCCCCATACTAGAGAATACAAATGTTTAAATAAAATAACATAGATGGAATAATTGCAAATAACCAATAGCCACCATGTTTCACTATGGAGAAATCTAGCTCCATGAATCAGAGTCCCTTTTGGAAACCAAAGGTTCATTACCGAATTCACAAAAGCCCACCAATAGTCCCTAATCTCAGCCAAACAAATCCAGTCGACACTCTTCTCTCCCATTTCTTTAATATCCATTTTAATATTATCCAGCCATCTATTCCTACGTCTTACAAGTGGTTTATTTCCTTCACGTGTTTCACCCACTCACTTCTGACACAGGTCCGCCCACCTCATCCTCCCTGAACTGATTACCCTAATAATAATAGGTTTGCATATAAATCATGTAGATTCTCATTACAGAATTTTCTCCAGCCTCCTGTTACATCCTCCCTCTAGGGTCCAAATACGTACTTCACCACACTGCTCTTAAATACTGTCAGTCTATGTTCTTCCTGAGATGTAAGAGATCAAGAGTCACACCCACACAAAACAACACGCAACATCAAAGTTTCTAATATCCTAATCTTTACGTTTTTAGATTCCACTTTTCAATTCCGAAGAGCATCTTCCTTTGCAGTATTAACAGATTCTTCAAAGACTTACTACACAGTACTCAGAGTCCTTCATTATAAAGTTCTGTGTGTGCTCTCACCTCAAAAGTTCGTCGGGGGGGGGGGGGGGGGTCGAGTCGCTATTTTTAATCAAACCTACACTTAATAAACAGTTAAGGTTGAAGAATTGCATGGCATTCATACTAAGTTCCATATTACTCAATTTTTGGAAATTTATTAGAAACTGACCCGCACATAGTCGCACGCATTGTAATGATAATCCCATGAATGTCTTTTCATTATAGCTCAAGGAAAATAGCCTAGACAATACGTGTGCCTATAATATTTTCACTTTTTCGGTGATTTCATTAAGTGAAATTACAAGTTCATCCTAATTTCTTGAAATGAAACAATTAATCTATTAATGTGTTCAAATACTCAGGATTCTGCGGTATTTTTCCGTAGTAGCTGCTTTTATGTTCAACCTTGAGGAAAAAGCTGGCTTCCTGGAACATTACATAAGCTAAGTGTATCACTGTCCCATCCAACAAAAGCCTCAGAATCACTCCTGTGTCTTCACTGTGAACAGTGCTCCGACAGCACACCACTATTTGTAGGTGTATATACATTGTTTGTTTGTTTGTTTGACGACGCTGTCGGTAGCTCAGATTGTATAGCGTCAAATGGTAGCATTATTAGCAAATAGTGAATTCGATAGGGTTTGGAAGAAAGCAGTGGCAGGATTTCAGATTCTGCGTCTGGAGGAACTGAGGAAAACATTTTATTTCTTCAGTCAAATAGCAGCAAAAAAAGGAAGTCCTTTCAGTGTTTTACGGACACGCCACGTAAACTAAAACTCAGAGCCCATCAACAAAGTAAGGCACGGCAATGAATGGCATGTGAGACTCGAGCCTGTAGATGTATCCTCTCTCAAGTCTCTTTCTACGTACTTCAGTGAGGCCTCGGACAAACGCAAGTGCTCAACTCTTCAGTGCTTTATATCTCTATACATGATTAAAGACTTTCTGCGTGAATTATACGGAACGTCGGCGACGGTTGCAATGACACTGCTGCATGTACACTTCTATGACCTGTTGATCGCCATGCATTCGAGAGTGCGATTCAGATCCAATTACGTCAAGCAGCTGAAGCATTCCTGGAAACAAACAGCGGACTTAAAACCAAGAATTGAGAATGGAAGTTGCCAAGTGAACACACCAAATACGCCTAAAGATAAATGGAGCAGCGGTCCCAAATACATGTGCCGGTGCTTTCCTGTCTCCAAAGTCTTATGATCGTGTACGAGACGCAAGAAGTATGTGTTCTACAGTGGTTACAATTATCACTTATAGTCTATTTAAGCAGCAGCTTGCTATAAAGAATATGCTTCGAACATGACTAAGCATTCAAAGGCACAGAGGCAATATGCTACTGTAAAATATGCGAAGGGATATCGATGACAGAGGTGACAAAATGTGAGAGGTGCACACTCTGGGCTCATGAAAAATGTGAAGCAACAACACCGGCAACAAAATTGTTCTAATGCTGGGGATGACAACGCAAGAGTTAATTTAACACTTCTCAAGCGTCTTGCTAGATTCCAGTTGCTTTGGTATCGACATCACACACTCAAATTGGTCAATGCAATTTCTGAAATTTGGTTTTGTACTTTGTGTACACTACTTACAAATATGATCTATACTACAATGAATATTCGATTCCTGTAACTGTAAACGACACTTAAATATCACAGCATAAGAGTCAATTTTAAGAATTCAATGTTTCAGTTTAGGAGTTCATGTCTTTATAATAGATAGAGTGCAGCATCTTGCAATCTGGTAAACACTGGTTGCAAAAGCGACTTCCCTTCAGCAACAAACAAACGTGTTTGTAAAGTACCTCAGTCAGCAAAAGACAATCCCCTTGGCAGGTCAAGGGTACCTAAATTATTTGTTCTTGCAAGATGAAATGCGCCACAGACCGGTAAAAATGTAAGGCAAAAGTTTACATGTGTAACTCAAAACGTCATGGAACCTTCCCTTTATGTAGTAAGTGATACAATGGGCTTTCATATCTCAGGCAAACCTGATCATTATGCGCATTGGCTGTTTCAATTCGTTTTATTCACAATCTCGATATGAATACTATCAACGCAACTATTTTGCCTTACAGAAAAACCGTAACTTTTTAACT
Organism: Reticulitermes speratus; assembly: GCA_021186555.1. Lineage (NCBI taxonomy): Eukaryota > Metazoa > Arthropoda > Insecta > Blattodea > Rhinotermitidae > Reticulitermes > Reticulitermes speratus. The sequence goes on from JAJKFL010000001.1 coordinate 18,039,763, forward strand.
CCTCATACCTGTGGCGAAACTGTCATAATTGAGTACTACACATTTATTACCTACCCCAGTATTATTTTTCCACCTGGCATTGGAAGCTGATGCACTTTCGATACTTTAATGTAAGATGTAATACAATGTAAGAATATGTTAAAACGGAGCAAATAGCTAAACTAACGATTCTTAAAATGCGAGCTGTTTGGAAATTTTAACTCTTTGACCAGTCAATTGGGCAGTTCCAGGTACAGGGCATATCAAGATCAGCCTGTTTAAAAACAACTTTATAGGCAAATCATACCACGACGTGATCAGTTTCGGCATTTGCATGTAAAATGTAGGCTACGTAAAATTCGATATCCTCCTTCAGATTTTACAGTTCGATAAATAATTACTCAAACGCATAGTGTTAATTAACCTTTTCAGGCAATCACTGCAATTTATTATTACAAGAAGACGTACTGTTAACATTTTCAGAGTCAGTGATAAAAATATCCTCGACAGTATGTGCCTAGTTGGTTATAAACCATCCTCTTTACCGTTTTAAAATACCACCTACACTCATCACCTGCTTGACAACACAAACGCCACGTTCAGACAAGGCTCTGAAACCTTGCCACGTACAGCTTAACCCTCATGCCTGCGGCTTATGCAACCCACACTACACTAATACGAACAAATGAACTACGGGCAGCCGACCATGCTACTGCTCTGTATGCTCTATTGCTAGTTCCGTGATCGTTGGCCAACCTACACTTCCCCGTGCAGTGGGATGTCTAACTGGTAGGTGAAAACTGATCCGTCAGCAGAAAAGGGAAAACAAGAAAATCGATCGTTCTGCAAGCTAGGCAATCCACACCGCTCGACCGCATAGTACGAAGCAGAGTTGAAATCAAATTCACACGTTACGGCACGTCTTTTGGAGCCCCGTGTCGTCGAATTCGTTTCTCCTGCTGGAAGGAAGAAGCAACATCGGCAAGACGAAATTATCAGCTATTTCACACTGACGTACTTCATTCTGTCCGTATTATCAGTCAAGAGAAAACGCAATGAACTGTCGAAACTCACATCCAAGTTACGTAGAAATAACCTGAATATAAACGTTTAAATGTGCAGTGCCGGCAACCTTTTATGGAAAGGCTTCTATAATGTCGATCCATCGATGACTACTGGACTCGTATTTAAGTCTTGTAACAATCTTTAACTTATCCATCTCGATTCGAGTCTTGGTAGTATACACTAAATATTAAAATTTAATAAAATTATTAAAGGAATGTGATCTGTCAAATCTGTATACAGGTACAGTAGAGTAATCAACGCATTCATATAGCTATAAAAATGGTTCATTCTACTTGCATAGCGTAAACAACTGTTTAATTTTACTGTAGAAAACATACCGCTGCTAATTAACGTGACAATAACGACCTTTGTTCGCGATTATTGAAACGGTTATCATCACGGATTTCTCCATGGCATTATTAAGTTTATCATTTGTTATCGCATAAATGCATGTCTCAAAACAATGTGTGTTTAAAAATAACATTCCGATAACATTGTACACGGTAACCTTGGTAACCGGGCAAACAGCTGACAGAGAAAAATTCATGGCCTTGTTGAGCCGGTGAATGACAGTAGGCCTACATTATAATAAAAGGAGACACACACGCACACACACACAGACACGAGAGCCTCATATCGAGGGACGTAAGAGCTGTTATTTATTACGCATATAACAAGGCCGCTTGGAAAGTGTTTCACACCTTCATCACATACTGATACAGTAACACAAAGCATCTACAGAAACATTGTGACTCTGAATATTTTATTTTCCACTATAAGGCCAACCCCTTAACTACATGTCGTTATAAATGTCACGTACTGGATTTTAATTACAGCTATATATATTTACATAGCAATAACTGAATATATTGGAGTGCTGGACTCGAAAAGTCATTGATGCTACGAAAGCAAATGTCGAAATGTCTAAAGAAAATCTTCTTGGACATTTCGGCCCTTCAAGAGGACACCATCACGTTGTCTCGAAACGTCGGGCATCAATTATCCAGTAACGCGGCGCTACGTACCAAATGAAAAGTCACAATACACCGCTGCGAAAGCCTAAAAACTCGCACACTGTGTACCGTGTGGGTCTTTGCTGAAGAATATACACTCATTAGTGCGCGGTGAATGATGTATCAATTTAAGTGATCAGTAGTTTGTTACATTGGTACCTGTATTATTAATTTAATTCACGTTACTACTGTTAGGTAGCGAACTGAAGTTCCGTTAGTCTTTTCGACTAAAATACAGTCTCACTAGAAATACATTTTGTGTTCTGTACGCCATTCCCTACAAAACGTGAGACAGATGCGGAGATTTAGGGCCATAACAGCTGAAGCACCGTCATGATTACACCGTTAACTACGCTTGCGTGTGTTCCATAGTACGATCCACCTGAACGTGAATGTTGTACAGCCGTTAATTCCGTTAAGACTGAAATGTTTTTATTGAATTAATATCGGCTTATGCAGAAGATCCGTGAAGTACAACAACGTTGCCACGACGATGGCGACGTTGCAAGCTGTCACGTCTTTCAGACGTAGCCTCGTGCAGCGTGCACTTGTCTTCAACCCTCTTTTGTAATTTTCAAATGACCTCCATCTGACCCCTTAGGTAGGTTTTTCTAACCCCCTAAATACTCGCAGCTCCCATCAACTGGAATTTATACGTCTGACTCTCTCTCTCTCTCTCTCTCTCTCTCTCTCTCTCGTGTAGGCCCACGCACGCTCCACGCATCTTTCGGTTCTACTAAAAGTAGTGGAGAAGGAGACGGAAAGATAAAGGAAAAAAGAACTCGTAAAATCTATCCAGGGAACCGGAGAGGTTCAGAACAGGATGTTACAAAAATTATTCTCCAAGATGAGATTAGCATACCTCACCAACGATCAAACGGTATCTCAAACTTTATGTGCGTTTTATCAGCCACACAGCTAAACAGGTAACAGAAGAAAGAAACAAAGACGACAAAAAGAAGAACGACGTAGCATATGCAATAAGGAAAAGAGGGAGAAAAAAGGAAAACAACGGAATCACTTTTTATTCCTGGTTTACTTTATGACGTTCTTAATTCCTCAAATCATGTACCGTCCACTGGCAGGACGACGAGTGAAAATAAATTGGAAAGTATACGGAAGAAGGAGTGGTGTGAGGGAAACCCCAAGAAGTCAGTCAGAATAGCCGGTATCCTGGCTCAGATTTGAACCTGGAACTTTTAAATGCAAAGCAGAGGAGATCACTAGTCGACGGCGACGTTCGGTAGGAATTTTATTGTTAGAAACGTCCCATCTCCTGGCACAGCTGACATTAACGTTCACCTGTAAACACTTCTGGTATTCCAAATTAATCGTAGCACACTAAACTCATAACATTTAACTGTGTGCATTTGTGTTATTGTTAAACTCATCATAATATCGACCATCTTATACCGCGAAGGTAATCATAATAGTCAACGACTCGTAACAGCTCCCCACTGTTGTAAAACATTGCCACAGGGCTGCAAGTAAGTATCCTAAATGACCAGTTCGGTTATAAAACCTAAATTTGAAAATTCTAAAAGCAAAATTTAATTCACCCCACATCCTCACAACCTAGTTCCATTTTAATTTCAAGTGTAGAGATCGAGAAACAATTCAGCTTACAGCAAGGGTGTAAAAATCCTTGGCGCCAGGACGCCGTGGCGAATAAATATTTTACGGTAGCGCCTAATATTTGTGAATCCCCGGCATGGAGCGTCCTTCACGTCATAGTTCTGGCGCCTAGAATTTTGAGGTGTCTCCTAGGTTTTTACTCGTCGTCGTCATGTTGTCGTCGTCGTCGCTGCTCCTACTACTGCTGCTGCTGCTGCTCTTATTCTTTTCCATGCATCAGGCTGTAGTATCTGTTGTATAGTGTATTTTTTTTCCTGCTTGACCGATAAGGGCCGGCCCAACGCTCCGCCAGCGTTGCGTCGTACGCTACGTGTCGGGGAGGTTCAACAGTCAATGACGGGAGATAAAAAACGGAAGCAGTGATACTAACCTTTAGAAAGTAATAAAAATTCACTACAGCGTCGGGCCGGCGCTTGTAGGTCAAGCAGGGTAAAAAAACACCATATACATACAGTGGACAAGTCACCTATTCATGGAATATACTAGTGCACCATGGAGTGTTTGTTTATAGTTTACTAACAACGTTGTCAATACGTCTCATTATATTAATTTGAACATAGTGAACATGAATTGACAAGGATGTGGCAGGATGCGGTCGTGGCTTCATTCTAGGTAACACTCGAGCATTTTCCTAATGAGATTGAGCAGAACCGCGAAAAAAAACCTCAGTCATGACAGACGGTCTATGGGCCCAATGTGAAGCCGAAACCCCCGAAAGAGAAGCTGAAGTACTGGCACTCGAACGCGACGTCCGGTCCCATGGAAAACTGCACAGCTGACAGAACACAAGTTAATAATTGAAACTACGGGCTTCTTAACATGAAAACTTCGCGTGGTAACTAAGCTACCAAACACCCAGTCAAATCCACACCGGCCACCATGTTGCGTAGAAACGGATATCACCCTATGCAAACCACGTTGCCACGTTGGTATAAAAACCATTCTACATCTCGCACATGAATCCTTAACACAGAGTCGAGAAAGAGAGGGAGAAACAACACTGTGGACTGCATACAATTGGACACGAATCTTAATTAAGCCTGATGCTTAAGATTTTATTATGCTTTTAGAAGCATCTCTGTCTATTACTACACAGCAAATCTCAACTGACAAGTTAGCTTTGCGGTAACGTGTATGAATGACAAACCTAATCGAGAACTTTTGTCCTGAGGTTAGCGCTGGTAAGGAGTGTGATTCGTGTTTATGTGAACACCTGAAAGAACTGAACGACTTAGTGAAATTCTGTAGTAAGGATAACGTACTGGAAGTCAGGACTAAGTCTGTGTGTTGAAAACAAACATCAGGTATCACAAAATGCGCCCCTTTCTATCGACATGTTCAATGCCTCAGTTAATGAGAACGCCAAGTTACTTGAGGTCAGCAAATGAATTTCTAAAAATATCTCGATAATATTACTCTAACAAAAGTCGTCATACTGGAGCTGAACTATGTCAATCTAGCTAACACTGTACTCCAAACAGCAGACCCTTAGTGAGAAATTCGTAGTACAATAAAAACTTTAAGGACATTCTGTAGGAAGCACAATCCACCGAAAATCACGACTAAGTTACTCAGGTAAATTACGGGGTAATGCTTTGGAACTGGCAACGACAGCTCCCCTGTCCAATTTTTTTTCCATTTTATCAACTGCGATCATCCACTAATACCATTCGACGCTGAGTAATCACGGCAGCTGATACAGCGTCGTTAGCAACACTAGATAATATGGAGTCACAATACACTATGCAAATAGTTTTTCATGAGTAATGTGGCAGTACGAGTATTCTAAAATAATTAATGTTTGTGCACAGGCACTGAGTTGTCGGTGGATATACGATAAATATAAGTTCCCTCCCCCCAAGCTAAAGAACCCTGAGAATATATTCCTTCCATTGGTATGAAAGAGCTAGTAAATTTATGTACGGCAAAATTATTCAAGCATGTTTGGTCTGTTATTGCCTCAGGACAGTTTAAGAGTACTTTTATGTAATTATCCCGCAAATCGACAGACACATGAGAAATGCATATTTTGCATAACGAGGACGTTTCATTTCTCTAAAACGTTGTTCGAAGCATTTTTCGCACCGATAAATACATTTCGGGAGATGCGCGCGAATTACGCTCGACATGCGTGCATAAACGTCTTCACGTCTTCATATAATGTGTCCGTGATTGCCGTCCCATTTTAACCAAAACTGACACAGATCAAAACAAATAGTAACAAGTCTTCAGTATTAAATTTCACGAAAGCATCTTCTGTGGTTCTCGTGTCAGTACACTGGGCTATCAGATATGGCGAGTTACGTTTCCACAGTGGTTTAGCTGAGGACACCGGTCTTCTGGGAAATGCCACTACGTCGCTGGGTGAGAGCTTTCAGACGATTCGAAGGAACGTCGTGCCTTCATCTTCAAGGTTAAAAAGGCACTACCTTCCTTTCAAACGTCGGGAACTGCTCAGCCACTGACGTAGCGTCATATGCCACGAGAGCGGAATCCTTAGACATGGCGAAGCAATAGACGTTTCTTCACCCAGCTGCGACTGCGCCAAAATGAACTTTCTTAAGTGAAAATTTTCCTGCATGTTTTTACTAAGCTTAAAATAAATTTCTGTTACGAATGCAATCTCAAAATTCACCCTGAAGTAGCCGCAGCAGGAGTACATGTTAAGTAGACCGTGTCTGACGTATTTGTTTAGCCAAGTATCACAGCGAAAGTTGTCCATACCCTGGTACGAGCAAGACGTGAGAAAACGTATTGCGAGAAAGCACACAAGTATCAGCCGGAACGGACTGCTGACTGCATGCACAGTCGAATGAGATATGACAGTTGATTGCGAATCAGCATATGTGTTAAGTGGTGACACCAGATTGTGGGATAAACACGTTGTAAAGACAACTAACGAATACTTAAAAAACGTGATAAAATTCAAACAATTGGGAACGACAGACTCTTGCGCGTGAGTCCGTGCTCGCAAAAGATCCGCCATATGAATAAGGGGTTTTACAATGTCCTTCTGTTAATCAGATACGTGACTGTGAAATAAATTATGATACGATGACGTTAATGATTAGGATGATGATAAGGATTATAATACTAATACCAACAAATCTTTATAGTTAATTGACAAAGAAACGTACGATGCCAGCAAATCCTTTTTTATAAGATTACTAACTGTTGCTTAAAGAAACAGGTGTGAAGATAACCTTCATCTGCACACAAAATAGGAAGCAACTACCAAAAGTGCGCGTGACGTGTTGCTTGCAGAGTTACGTCAGGTAGTTGTGTCAATTCATGCAACCAGAAACGTGTGCCTCGCCCCATACAGCTTACGCCACATAATGTCCATGTAATGGAGGTGATCTCCCTGAGTTGTAGATTTTATTAATTTAAAGTTAATTTACTGACGCTGTCAGTAGCTCCGACTGTACTGCATCATATGGTATGATAACTCAGTAAACAAGGCATTTTGCATTCCACAAGACGATATTTTAAGACTTCGGAGTCCCTGCAACTGACCACCCATTTAAATTCTGGGATACTCTAAAACTACTCGTATAAGCCCTGTAAGGTACCCACAGAGAGGTTGTTGACCCAAAACCTAAGTTCTCTATGTGGTATTGTGCCCTAGACTACAAGCACTTTGATCAGATGACATGAAGAAATACTGGTTTTATCAGTTGTGACCACTAAACAAGCCAAGGTATGATTTCTCCTGATATAAGGAAGCTTCTTAGGTCCACCATACTCAGAACTGGCCAGGTGACAGAGCAAACAGTAGGTCTGTTCACAGATGATGCAACTTAGTACTGAAATTAGACGACATGAATAACAGGGGTTGCAGAGAAGTTGGACCTTTTGTTCCAATGTGTAAGCTGTATTTCGTTTCCTTTTTACTCTACATTACAATGGACAATTTTGTTTCCTACTGTCGTTTTAGTTCCGATAACACATCATGGTCGTGTTGAAGCAACTGGGTACACCGAAACACAATGAACTGAGGAAACGCCTTAACACCTACAGTGAGTGAACGAAACATTTATAAGTGGATATTTGTGACCCAAGAAACAACTGGCTTTATGAAATGGACAAAACAAGAAATAAAGCAATTAAACACATTTTAGGTTGGATATTATATGATTGTATTGTTTCGATTAATCAATGTGTAACCATAAAATCCATCGACAATTTTACTAAGTTATTTTAAGTCGAAATGTTTCAAGTTCTACGACTATTTTCAAAAGCACAACATAAGGTCCTTGTTATGCCTTTGAGAACTGTCCCAGTACCGAAAAAGAACAAGTTTAAATAATTTAATAGAACTGGTTTATGACAAAGTTAATAATTTCATATGGATCATGTAGGTAAATGTATATATATATTTTTTGGATCAATTTAATATCTTTCTAACAGTGTGTTTGGTCCCTGAACTTCATTTCTCAGTTTCATAAAGGCACACAGTCAACAAGATTAATGACTGCTATTTAACTTTATTTAAGCCACAATACGTTCCTATCGAAGAATATTCTTCTTCATAATTCAATTGCCTGTTGTTTTTCTACCAGAACATAACCGCGGGGTCTTGGAGAAACTAAAAGCTGGGATCGCCTGTTCGAAATCCGCACGGGGGTATGCATGTTGTGTTTGTCTTCTTTAGCGCCTTCTCAACGAAAGTAAACGTAAGACAATTAGCTTTACATGTCCGTCCGTTTTCCTGCATGTGATAATGCTAGAACCGCCTAAACGGATTATCATGACAACTGAAACCTACAAGTTTCGCTAACATCTGTTGACACATTCTAATCTTGGTTAAAGTCGGACAAAAACAATTAATACCTTACACAGAGACCGACGCGCGTTTGTGGGCGCAATCCGAGCGTAACTCGCCAAACATATTATCACAGCGAAGTTAAGTATCGAACAAAAGTAGTAAAGAAGAAACATATTTTGTACGCAACAAACTTGTTCCCCTACGTTTTACAGTTATCAAGACAATTCAATAAAGGTTACTTTATGTAGTTATTTCATAACACAGGAGCCGTTTGAGTGATCTGATCACATGTACTGGAACTGAAAATGTAGAGGCCATGACCGGCGTCAGATGTTAGACTTCGCTCACCTTCCGTAACTTTTTACTTGTAGTATTGGTCGGTACAAGCACAGGGCTTGTGAGGGGGTCCATCTGCCGTGCATGCAGCCCCACGATTCCTCGGTTGGCCAGCCATCGCCATACCAACCATGATATCCCTGCTCCTTCCCAACCTAGAAGGCTGCAATCTAAGCTAAGTGAAAACTCTGTTTTCCTCCGGAATTTTTGTATCCACACAGTCTATACGGCATATTTGGGCCTAAGAGAGACGAGGTAACAGGGGAGTGGAGAAGACTACATAACGAGGAACTTAATGATCTGTACTCATCATCAAATATTATTCGGGTGATCAAATCAAGAAGAATAAGGCGGGCGGGGCATGTAGCACGTATGGGGGAGGGGAGAGGTGCATACAGGATTTTGGTGGGGAGACCTGAGGGAAGGAGACCACTTGGAAGACTCAGGCGTAGATGGGAGGATAATATTAAAATGGATCTTCAAGAAGTGGGATGGGGGGCATGGACTGGATTGATATGGCTCAGGATAGGGACAGGTGGCGGGCTCTTATGAGTTCGGTAATGAACCTTCGGGTTCCATAAAACGTGGGGAATGTCTTGACTAGCTGACGACCTGTTAGCTTCTCAAGAAGGACTCTGCTCCATGGAGTTAGTTAGCTAGTTAGTTAGTCATAGTCTATACGGCACAGAAATCTACAGCCGAAAGTACCACTGCCATGCAAACCTCACACCTCGTATAATTATTCATTTCTCTTTTACAATCACACCTGCTACACGGAGAACATGCCTCACCAACTGATGTGATTCTCAGCCAATAGCAAATTTATTTTCTATTTCCTTGCAACAATTCATGAGTGGAAAGTGGAAGGTTTAAATCCCCTGATACCGCTAAAACATGCATTCTAATATCGCAAGTCACTGCTTGAGAAACACGGCATGTGTCGGTACCAGAAGTGGTAAGGAGACATACCTCATACAGCAATGTACGTATTAGTACAGGAACTGATATCGAGACATGAAACACTGTACCTGTCAGCAGACGAACTGATAACCTGATATGAGATATTTCTCAGTAGCAATACTGACACACGAACACTGAATGTCAGCAGCATGACTGATATAGAGGCAATAAACACTGTGATTATCCATAACAAAATGATAAAGCAACATTAAGCACTGAATTCATCAGTTGCACTTTCATATACAGGCATCTTTTTTTATTGACAGAACAGATAATGGACACGAGATATTCTATTTGTCAGTAGAATAACTAATAACGAGACAACAATCGCTGTATTTCTCTGTTGTTTAAATGACAATAAAACAAGAAACTTTGAATCTGTCGGTAGGATAACTGATACCAAGACGGGAAACACTGTATCGGTCAGTAACATACTGTCATGAAGATATAAAATACTGTATTTGCTAGTATCATAAATTATATCTAGAGATAGAATATTTATCTCTCAGTACCATAACTGATATCGAGACACGAAACACGGTATTTTTCAACATCAAAACTAGGGTAGAGTAAAACACCGCATTGCTCAGCACCACAACTAGTAACGAAATACGAAACACTTTCATCTGTCAGTAGCAGAACAGATACCGAGACATTACGGGAAACCTCGGTGCTGCTGCTGTCTCTTTGACACGCCAAAACCAGGTGCAACTGTTGTTTTCCTTGTCTGAAACTAAAGACGGGCATGCCTGCTCACCGCTAATAAAATGCAAACAACACTTAAAGCACAAATAACCTACAGATACCTAAGGAGTCCGGCAGAAGTTTAAAAGCCAACAGCCTTGTGGAAAACAAGATAGGTAATGTACGTGTAACGTACACTGATGGCGGTAAGCAATCCTATACAGGCCTGGACAGGCCCTTAGGGCTCTAGGAGGTTGAGGCTCCCAGAATTTCTAGACAATCGGCACATGAAGGTGGCTAGATTGTCAGCCCCACGCACCGGCCGCCTTTACCCCCCAGGAGATATCCCTGGTACTTACTTCTGTTAGAGGCTGAGTCGACCCCAGGGCCACAGTGCGGCCGGAAGGATTAAGTCAATAAAGAAACCCCATGACTACATCGGTAATAGAACCCGCGACCTTCCGGCTTGTAGTGCGATGCCTCAACCAACTGCCCCACCGCGTACCCCCTGCATTGATGGCGCATTCATATATTTGCATCCTGGCCCCTTCTCAGATAGTGGTATCATTAATTCCACTGGCAGGTCACACTTTTTTTTGTTAATGTTCACAATGATAGATATGTTATAGAATGTCATTACCGTTACTAGGATCTTATTATTTGTTAATGTATGATTTCGAAGAATTTATTATTTATATGTCTAAGTTGTGTCTGTGTTAAATTTAACGGTCATATCCTCAAAGTTTTCCCCAGTCGAAATATTTTGTAACTGCTGAATAACAAACAGCATTTCGTACAAAATTTGTAGCGATATTCATAATCTATATCTATAGATTGATTAATAAATTTAAGAAGTCCAGCCAAATTAAATAATTTCCTATTCGGTTCCTAGGAACATCGATATGCTTAATTACCGAAATCCCATACACTCACCACTGTCGATCTTATAGGCTTCTGCGAATAGGGTTTACTCAGGTATCTTCATTCACTCACAATTTCAAGTAGAAGGAAAATTGAAACTCTCTTCACGCATATTACTTCTGTACATTGTACGAATACTCACAGGATGAAAGAAACAATACATTGAAACAAAGACTGTTCGTTCGCTCGTGGTCTACTACATGCACAAACTTACTAAACAAATCGTAATTACACATAAGTCGATGCGTAATGTCTGTTTTCCTAAGTTTGACCGCAAACCTTACTTTAAACAAATCATACAGAATTAATCACGTAGAAAGCAGTAAGTTCCGGCTACACATTACATGTTTTTCCTTTATTACCCGCATTAACATCGGATCTATGTGGCGCCATACTGTCTACGGTCTCGCTGGCTCTGCTGCTTTTCTTGTAATTATCTCGTAAATAGCTAGACTTTCAGAAAAATGTATGTGACATGAAACGTGTTTTGATTTTATCGACAGTGTTTATCTGAAACAACTTTTCGTATCCCCAGGACAATTTGAATAAAAATTCCCGATACAGAATTTCAACCAAATCCGTCCAGTGGGAACCGAGATGTTCCTTGAGAATGGCTAGAGAGTCAGACAGACATGACAAAGCTAATAGTCGCTTTTCGCAATTCTTTTGCGAACGCCCCAGAAAACTAGCCAAACTTAATGTTTCAAACACAAATTCAGATATAAGCCCTCTCTACACGTTGGGGAATCTCCATATCGTGCAATACGATGTGCGAACAAGCCCCATCTCTGATGCGCTAGCAGTATGAGCAGTTGTCCCCTCTTGTACACAGAATCAAGTTTGATCATTCGCCCAAATGTATTAGTGCTGGAGGAAGAGAACTGCTTCAGTGCAACCCATGTAACAGAAATGACTAACAGAAGGTGGATCGAAACACATTTAACTCTTTGAAAGAACAGTGGTTACTATATGTACCACCATGCAAACCATTAAAAAATTCTACATTCTTCCCACGGAGTGCATTGAAGTATTTCGTACGATTCTCAAAACAAATAGCCTTTATTTCTCTACACAATATTAACAGATTGGTTTTTATAACCGAGACAGAGCGTGTTTACTGTGCGGTACGAACTGAACCTTTAAATCTAATTCAGGTTAAATATTAGTCTTCAAAGGGTTACTACTTTACTAATGCAGCAAGAATATGTTATGAACACAGTGACTGCGCTGTCTAATTAGCGCATATGTTCTTGAACCGCTCAGACACTGAGATCATGGAATTGAATGTCCGCGTTCTTTCTGTGCTTGTGTTGTCTTGCGTAGGGAGAGTCCTTGAGATTGGCCGATCACTCGTCCAAGGATTGCTACCAAACACCTAAAAAGAATTCACGGTGTCGTAAATTAATTAATTCTGTATTAGAATGAGGCCAAATATGAAAAAGGTGTGGTATGCATGTGTGTTTGTACTCGTGCGTGCGTGCGTGTGTGTGTGCCATTCTGTTGTTTGTACATCCAATAGGCTATGTGCCACTGACAAGCTACAGATGTTTACAGGCACAGACGGGGCAACGCTTAACGTGGGATCCGGAACACGGTGGAGGAAAGCGATATACCGAACATTAACAGATTTCTGACTGACGTGGGTGGGAAAGGAGAAGGCAAGCTAATAAAAAAAAAATCCGCACTGGATCCAGCTGGTCTCGGACGCGAGACCTTCGGTACTGAAGGCCAGCCACCAGGCCGCAATGCACAAGCGCAATGAGCTGATCACAATCACTAGATCCGACAACTGCTCGATGTCTACATACCTGCACTTGATTTTATTGACTTTAATTCCTAGAAAATGACGTACGCCTAAACTGGTAAGGAAACTGTGTATTCCACGTTGTACGTTATGAGAATTCTAAATCTATGCATAGTTTACTAAGTTTATGTGGAGCGTGCCCCCTGGCTAATATTTTATGGGGCTCATACACCCATTACCCACAGGCTCCCCCACCAATTGTCACGTCTGTGAGACATCAGGAAGTTTGATTTGTACTGATATTGGGTGATATACCGTGGGTCTCCTCAGGCTCTCAACGTATGTACGCTCTTGAACGACTTAAACACTACATCGCGGGTTAAAATCCCACTCGGTCGATACACGGATGTATAGGATCAAGCACAAAACATCTCCGTGAATAAGAAATTAAGAACAAAGGATATAGTTAAGTAGCCTCCTGGAACTGCTGTGAAGTCCTCCGTCTTCCATAATATGTGGAATTCATTTCTTACAGCAACAACTAGCAGATCGCCACGTGACAGCGCCAGAGATGCAGGGTCCGAACGTTGGCCTTCAGATTCTATACGTGTGAAAAACAACGAACTTTCAAGGCAGCAATATATTTCATGGCGCACAGATGCAATTCTATAATGGTGTTCATTCTCATGTAACTGCGTTACTTAACGACGCTGTCAGTTGCAGGGATTGTACGATATAGCGTCCGTGATAAACGACTGATTATGTACACTGACAACAAAATTACTAGAAAAACCCTGTCCCAGTGCCACTTTGTCCACCATAAATCCCACACAGACTGGCCTGGTATTAAAGCCGGGCCTCCACGGTGAGAGTCTAGCGATTACCAGGTTCATCCATGGCACAGTCTCATACAAAAGAGAAATTATGAGTAATAATAAAGTCCAAATACTTCACTAATTCAGAGTAACTGTATGACATGATCACCACCGAAATCTAATGCGATAGTACATCGTCACATACCTAGTGTCAACAGCTACTCACATCTGTTGTTAAGTTTCCGCTCCGTGTTACTAGTAATCCTTAAACAACACATCCTCACGGATTACACTGAGTCAGACGCTTTCGTTAGAAGCCAAGAACCAAATGAAACCGGAAGTAGGGCCTAATGTAATCTTGTAGTAATTCTTAAAGCTCTAAAATTAGTTACTGAGGTACCCTGCAAGGAAACATATTAAGCAAGGACTAGAGTTATGATTTCAGAATAGCACTACCTACTGCTGTCATATACTGGTATACATCCCTCTGAAATTTTAACGGGAAAATTTGACAATCCTCAGCTCTGGCTAGTGTTTCCTCAGATAATCCTTCCAATTACAGCCGCGATAACTCAGTCGGTATAGTGAGTACGCTACAGATTGGACGGTCGAGGAATCGTGGTTCTATTTCCGGCAGGAGCATGAAACGTGTGTCTTCTCCAAAGCCTTCAGACCAGCGCTGGGACCCACGCAGCCTCCTATTCAAGGGGTACCAGAAACACTTTACACTGGGAGTAAAGCGGCCAGGGTGTGAAGCTGATCACTAACCTCCACTAATACCGAGAATAGCACTATGTGGAGCTAAGCGCCCACTCTCCCATACGTCTTGGTGGCATGGTACTTGCATAAGCACAGAGGTAACGTTTACCTTCTAACGATTCACACTTATGTATTACAACCCATAAATCACGACTTCGGTGAATAAGCATGCAATTATCTCGAAAATTTATTGAAAGACATTTTTATGGAAAACGGTGCTCTGCTTCGTAGGAATAACATTTTATCGGTAAACGTCGAGACTATAAGATCGACTGAATCATAGGTACCTCTCTATGTCGTTTATTACCGCCACCCTGTGATTCCATCCGCAACTACTAACAACTTAGCCTCAAATCCTTTGACCGATTTCGACGCAATTTTACTGAGACTAAGCACTTATATAAAGGCAGGCAGGAGCACTATGTCAGTTTAATTAACGTATGACCTCATTGAGGTACGCTCAACTCACGTCAATCGACACGTATTCAACCGATGACGAAATTTCTTCTACACCAAACACGCCTCATCATCAATGAATTCTGTACTGAGCCTTTAAAATCGTGCACAGCTTCGTAAAGTGACACGGTTGCTAACATTTAGCATGCTTAAATAGTCCCAATGCGTACCGTACATAAATCGTGCAAGAAAACTGGATTGTAATTAAATTGTTCAAATTTCGATGATTGGTTTAATACGTTAATGGTACTGGATCGCCCATTATGCTCTCTCTTTATTTCACTGACAGGTTCCATAATGAGGAGCAGGAAATTATGGACAGTAGTCATCATTTGTTCTTTCTAAAATTACGTCATGGGGAAGGGAGAGGTCAAAAATATTTTCGTATATCTGGTGCTTCAAATGTGTTTAACGTTATCGATAAAACAAAAGACAAAGTCAATGCGTCTTCTTTTTTATATCTGCGTACGCAGCTCTTCTTACTACCAGTTCACGAGCAGCCCCTTATTATACGTAATGTTTTCATAGTCACATCCAAACCGGAAAGAATGAACTGACTTTTACGCCGACATGGGATTATGTAACGCGCTTGCGTGAGTGTGAAATCACGTCACACACGACGTAGCCAATTATATAGTCTCATTCTTTTTCTTACTATTTTTTGAAAAGTTTGAAACCAGTTCCTTGTCCCCCCCCCCCCCCCCCCCCCCCATCGCGCTGCTATAGGTTTGTAATTGGCGAGGTTCCTGCTTCGTGTGTCCCTCTTCACTGGGGACACTATGAAGTGCAAGGTACAACCTTGTCCAGTGTTTGTTATTGGAACGGAGCTGCTTGGAGGTCAACTTCTAAATTCAAATACAGCCACGTGACCAACGTCTTCAACTAGAGAGAAGGCTAAAGAGGGAGAAGAGACTCTGATGCCAGACTATTTTTTTGACATGGATTATTCCTAAGTTACGAGCTACACAGAAGCTCTTATAAGTATTTAACATCACAAAAAGTCAGGACGTAAATACTGCAGACCACAGAATATTCCGTACTAAAGGCAGCGTTTGAAATGACAAACAAGATTCTATGCATGAAATGGATCAAGTGTTTTTGGATTAATTACAGATGCAATACATTCACACACATATGTACGTACAGCATATAAGTGTGCGCAATAGAGAAAAGGGCACAATGAGATGCCTTGTGATTTGCACTCCTCACCAACGTAACCCGAAGATTTTTTGTCGTGTTCTCAAAACCCTGCCTATAATGAGAAATCAAGTTTCACACTCATACAAAATTATAAGTACGATTATGCTTTTGTACGTTTTGTCTTTACGTTCTTTACGTAGGAGACAGAAAGACGAGTATCACTTCGGAAATCAAAACAACGAGATTTGGCTCTTTCATTGGCCAGCTGCCCACTATTTTTCTAGGAATACTGACAAACCCAGGTATTCCGCCACAGTTCTGACCTTTTCATGAAGAAAACAGAATCCAGCCCTACAAATAGTCAGCTGAGGTACGTCCTTTGACATCGTCCAATAATGAACCAATACTGACAGGTATTTCACTGGCATGAGCCAAAACGTACCCAAATTTCTAAGCCACTGTCCCCATTTTCAGTTAAGGGTTACGCCGGACGCAAAATTACTCAACACACGTCTACTTTCAGCATACTGCTACTCGAACTACTTGTCAGAGCAGCTTGTCTGAGATTTTTGGTTTTCAGCCATGCGTAACTCTAGTAGGCGACCAAGAGTGGGTGTCATGAGACTCACAGTGGAGCAGGGTTTTAAAGAGAGAGTCCTGTTCGCTTCTGAAACTAAATACCTCTGTACGACCCCTAAACCTGCTTGCTAAGAACAAGTTAGTCTACCTCGGAAAGCCCGAGTTGTCACTTGTAGGAGACTGCCGTTTCTGGTGTAGAATTCAAGACAGCAAAACGGGCATGTTTCATTGTCTTCTCTTTCGTTCTTCGTCTTCTCACTCCAGTCTTTTCCTTTCCGTTCTTATTTTATTTTAATTTGCCTTTTCTTTCTTTTTCTCTTCCTTCACTTTTGTGGTCTCCCTTTCGTTCTCATTTCCTCCATGCCTTTCTTACTTTCAAGACGAGGAAAATAAGAGCCGATGACTGGAAGGTGAAGAGCTTCTGAACGGGATTTCAGAAGACGTGGGCGTGCCATCCTCACGGACGATGAATGCCTAAAACTCAAGGCACGCAACTTGTATGTGGACAACCCCGGCTACATGCTTCTGCGCTTATAATAAACAAAGCAGCAGAAATTCATGCAGTGTTCGTGACACGGTCCACTTGACAAGTGGCTCTCGCGCGCCGCGGTACCGTTGCGTCAGCTAGCGGTCACGTGAACGGAACGAGGCGGAAGACTCGGCGGATAACCGTGCGCCTGATCTTTAGGTTTCATTATTTTCTGCCTCTACAAATCCGTCCTCATATCTTTCTCACGAGCCGTGAACAATGATGAAATGCTGAAATGATTTGGTAAGAGAAGAGAGGAAGAGAGTTTTTACGCAGAAAATCGATACGGTAGCCAATAATGTCTCTCAGGGAATTGCAAAAATCACCTAAAGGAGATCTGGTTTGGTTCTCTACATATGAGGCTGGGTTGGTTTGATTTCATCCATGTAAAACTAATTCAATCAGATCCTACTAACAGGCTCCAAAATTAATGACATGATCTATACCATAACATGTAGTGGCAGTAGTTTTTGTTTTAAACTTAATAAACTTGGGTTTATTAATGCAACTTGTTACTCTGGCATAATAGAACGTCGCGAGCTGTAAGGTAGCTCTCCTGCTTCGTATTCGGGAGGTTTCGGGTTCAGATCTTGACCCCCAGGCCGGCTATACGGAAATAAATCTTCAGTAAGAAATGCATAAAGTTTCTCGGGCGACAATGCCAAGTTAATGAACACGACAGCAGGCGACACACACAGCACTGTCTTACACAGGGTTGGCACATACAGAAGGTTTATGTTTATAGCCTTTATGTATGTAAGAGTGATCTAACCAACTGAACAGCTTCTCTATATTCTGTTTTGGAAATATTTGTAGAATACGGACCCTACACGAATCAGAAATAATCTATAAAATTTCAAATTTTCACGACGGTTAAGATTCTGCAGACAACGTGCAGACGGGAAAGTGGTAACCATCGTTTCATGGAACACATAATATAAAAGACAGGAGCAGTATGTTCCTCCGAAATGATAGTTACCACCCTGCAGATTACAAGGTGTCGTAACCCACAAGATAATAACAACAAAATAATTTGTTTAAAACTACTAAAATCTCAATATTCGTACGGCGCATACCGCTGTGTTTCAGATTACAATTAAATATATCTATGGAAAACCCAGTTACATAGCTGTTTAGATAGTCAAAAAATGATACTTGACTATTCTAAACAGCTGTGTAACTGGGGTTTTCATAAATCTCCTTAATTGTATTTTCAAATAAAGGAGAAATCCAGAAATGTTAATCCAACCTACTTGTAAAGTTTAGTCTTAATGCTTGTAAGATTCGGACTACAATACTTTGTGAATATATCTCATTCTTAGTCAAACATACATGTCGGACAGTGACACACACACACACACAGACAAGGTTGTCACAGGTGACTTCAAAAGAAGAAGCTTAGAACAAAATATAAAGTTAGAGTGATGTAAATAAATAAAACTGAAACGTAAATTAGTCTAACACAGTCGACTGCAAGAAGAAGATGCAGAATGAGAGTGACAACTTAATCCACAGCGTAAGGCAGGAGAAATGAAAACGATAAAATAAAAATCGATGTCAACAACTTTTCTATTGACACTTGCATTCCTTTCACTTGTTTACGTGCACCTGGAGTAGGAAAGAGAGAGTGTGAAGGAAACGCGCAAGAGGAGAAAGGTAAAAACTGACAGGGAGAAGGAAAGGACAGTCATTTCTCATCTGTCCTAGTTTTTTAATGTGACTTGGAGTTTTACATCATTAGTAGTTGCTTTCAATATATTACATGCGAGAAGTTTCCACAGCGCCAAGGCATGCGTGTCCAATGGGTAATTCTACTAATACCTGCCACCGGTTCAAAGAATATTTCAGCAGGTTACATTTCCTAACTTCTTCAGCACATGTGACACAACTGGGAGCTGTGAATGTCTGCGGCTTGTTCACTTTCTCGAGCTGAGCTATAAAAGCTCCTTCACAATATTCAATTTGTAAAGACCACAGAACGAAAGGACACATTAAATAATTCATTTTTCACTTATGTAAAATGGATATCTTAAAAACAGTTTATAATAAAGTGGGTGACAAGCAGACACAAGACTGTAACGGAGTAATCAAAACAATTAACAAAATTAAATATGACTGACAAGAACAAACAAAATGGTATATCCCTAAAATGAAAATCAACTGTCAAGAGCTAATAACAAGAAAGGAACAGGCATAAAATCTAACCCAAAACAGAATGTCTAAAAACTGTCATAATTTCGATATTGGTATTGCACGAAATGAGCCTTTTAAAATTGCACCCAAATGGTACACAGTGTATTCGACATCTCACACAATTATAAAACGCAAATGACTCTTCACAAAACATTCTGAAACTCTCCTCCATTGCTCCTAACACACGCATCAATTATCCTGACCATATCCTGTCACACCCCTGTATCAGCTCCCGCCGGGACGCTGCCGACGGACTTTTAATGTTAACTTTCAGTTGCCGTATGCCTTTTCAATTGTTTTGGTTAAGAACCTCCCCCCCCCCAAAAAAAAAATCAAGCGATGTCATATCTGGGGATCTAGACAACCATGACCCCTTCGACGTTACCCCGTCTCCGCAAACGCTGAAGATCGGGATGTAAGTATACATAATAACTCTGTCAGCTGTTGAGTATGAAATTCGTCCCTTAATTTGCATAGACTGTAGGATACAAATGTTTGAAAACAAAACGTTGAGGAAAATAATTGAAACTAACAATGAGCATGTTAGTATATTTCATAATGAGTAACTTGGTCGGTCACACACACCTGCTAGTGTTGTTATGGTATGGAAATCCAGGAGACGACGATGAGTTGGATACATCGCTAGAATGGTGGAGGCAAAGCATACATACCAAACTTTGTTGGGGAAATCTCTTGGAAAAGGTTATCTTGGAGGACGGGGAGGAGAAGAGGAGTAGATAATGTTACTTCATACCTCCGCAGTGTGAGCTATTAGGACAGGAGGCGGAGGGGATGGGACTGCTCCAGATCGTGTACAATGGCCGACTTTATACTGGTTGTATTTAAAACATTGTTAGTAGCGACGGACTTCGACGGAAAACGCTAAGAAAAGCCGAATCTGCTACAAGCAAGGAGGCAAATTCCTCTCTAAACACACCAAGTCCAAGATGTTTGCTTCGCGCTGTAGTAACTATCCAGCTAGCGAGCTTTGTAAGCCTCACATGGTACTCACCTTCTTCTTGCGTGGCAGCTCATCGTAGTCGTCGATGACAATGCCTTCGTCGGTAGTGACCTGCGACCAGAAGGTGGAAGTGGAGCCTCCTTCGCTGAGAGGAGGAGACGGCGTCGAGCTCCTCCAAGAGCAAGCATCGCTGCTGGGGCTTGGGGGCAGGTGTTCGCCCCATGACAAACCTGTAGAGACAGTATCAACATTACCAGAAACTCAATACAAGCATGGGATTAAAGACCAGCAACAGCCAAAAAATGTATATGCATAACTTGCTCTTTCAGGTTAACACAATTCTATTGGCTGATTTAAATACAATATAAGAAAAACAACTGGACATTTCTGGATGATTTGGTCTCCCAGCTTCACAAACGTCGTTCCCTGTATTGCAGAATTGATAGAGTTAAGAAGCCCGATTAAGTCTATCCCCCCCTCCCGCCAACGGTGAAGAGACATGTTTGGTCATCTGGATCACCACACTGTGTAGTCTGGGATGCAGGTACCGACGGAGGAATATATTTTGTCCTATCGCAAGCACGCATAACGTTCCTCCGAAAACTTTGTAATCACCTTCCAGACTAGACGATGTCATAACCCAGGAAACCACACTGCGATGAAGCTACATTCGTAAGATCTTTCAGATAAAAAAGTGAAGATTCCAGTGTTCTGTTACACCGTGTCGACTGGCAAGTAGTTACTGACGTTCCGAAGAATAGTAGCACCTTCATCCTCAGAGTCAAGCACTCCAAGAAGAACGTCCACCAGTCGACACAGTGACATTCCAGAGTAGCTGAATCTTCAGCAACACTGCTGTGAGAACCTCAATATCGAACTGTATACCTACTAATATCGACAACCTTAATGTACACCATTTCAGAAACCTGCATATGGATGGGAAAATAATATTAAAGTGGACGTCACAGAACTAGTTACGAGGGTATAAACGGATTCAACATGCACAGAATAGCGTCCAGTGTCGAGCTTTAATGTTGCATCTTCGGGTTTCACAAAACAAGGAATTTCTTTACCAACAAAATAACTACCTACTTTTCAATGCAGAATGTACTGTGGAATTCGTTATTCACTAGACAGTTAATTCACATGTAAATAATGAATCGTCTTGAAAATATACAAATAATGACTGCACTACACTCACATTCCCCTACATTTCGACTGCTCTCCTCGAGTGCAAGAACTTGATACTCTAAATAATGAATGAACACAAAAATGTTTTTCACTACATTCGTCTTCACTTCCTGGGCTATTCTGTATTTAAACGTCCTGCAACAGTTACAGTAATTTCCGTATACATACATCTGTGTCTCAATCTATAATAAATATTATAAATAAATGCATACATTGTTTCCTTAGCGTACCAATTCAATATAAATTCTTCTGTGATCAGACTTGCAAGATAGTTGCATCCTAATGATATGACAATATTAGCGATAAAATGCAAAACCACCAGTTAACACAAACACTTCCACTGACAGTCAATTACGTATTTGTCATCTACCTACCCACCCAACACATTGTTTATTGTTTGCATTCTGCCGCATGAGATCACGAGCAAGCCTCTTCTTTTGTCAATGCAATGCCACATCCTGTTGTTTCCTATTGTTTCGAAATTGCATCCATCACTCTGACTCCATTTTAGGCCCATTCGCGAAGTTGAGACAATCTGCTACTAGCTTCGTCATGTCTGTCCGTCCGTCTGCACGGAACAGCTCGTCTATCGCTGGACGAATTTTCGTAAAATTTTATACTGGGGGAGAGGTACTAAAATATGTACAGAAAAGTCAAGTTGGGTTAAAGTCTCACAAAAATAACAGGCACTTCACATAAATACCTATGAATATTAATAACTACTTTGATTACTAGCTTTAGTATGGTTGCCGTCGCAGTATTGATCGATGATAATCGATACTGATCGACAGGATTCAATATTGATCTGCAACATTTCTTCATGCCATTTACACGATGCCTAATTAAGGAAAATAAAGAATGAAAGCACAACATTTCATACTTACTGATTATGTCTAGGAATACGAAATACGATTATACCTATAAATTGTGAATGAATATTTCGACGGAGTGAACGTTTGAGGATATCTGTGACCGATAAATTGAACAAAATCAACCTATACATGCAAATACTAAGTTCTGCAAACCTAAGGCCTTGCCATGGCTCAGGCAGTTAGTCGCCGGCCTCTCACCACGGAGGCCCGGGTTCGATCCCGGATCAGTCCATGTGGGATTTGTGGTGGACAAAGTGGCATTGGGACTGGTTTTCCCCGAGTACTTCGGTTTTCCCCTTGTCAATTTCATTCCACCGGTGCTCCATTACAAGGAAAAAAGAAAACAATCATCTTCATCACAGGGTTGCACAATAAGCCTCAAGGCTGCAGTGCGTCCGTAGCATCTGCTGCGGGTCCCTTCACCCCAAAAAAAGTTCTGCAAAGAAATATAGTAAAAGACCCTAACAATAGTAATACCATTCTATGATACATGCAAAACTGCGAGCAATAACAATAGGTTGACCAAAGTGGGTTAAAGGGTATGATCATCTCAGAAGGGTTCAGGGTGCAAAGATCCAAAGCACGTCAGTCTTACGTTATACGTATGTTTCGTGTCTTGCTCTTTCTCAATCCAGTTTTCCCTCTGAGAGGACAGGATCTTTGGCAGAATTCCTCCGATGCTTTCTGTTATCAGTACCAAACGGTCACCTACAGATGTGTGTGTCAAAGTATACCACAAAAACATTTGCGGTCTCCAGTCTATGATGTCTAAAAAGCACCTATGAATTCTACACAGTATTCAGCTGAACTTCCATGTTACAAACTATTTATAAAAACAAGCACGAATGTAACTACATTACATTGAGGTACAAACGCTTGCTTGCTCAAATACACTTACGCAGATGGATTTCGAGTGATTTTCGTCCATTTATTCTTCTGTGTCATGAACAAACATTTCTCCCTCTTTTGCTTCATATGTTGGCCTAATTATCGTACTCCATTTGTTTTTAGGCCTATCTTCAGTGATCGCATGTTATTGTTAATTTAACAGTTAATTTTTGCAATATATATAATGTTGTCGATTTTTGTTAAAATAACTTTTCATCTAGGCCCATCCCCGGAGACAAAATAATCAAGCTCCCAACCAATCACTTAAATTTATACTCCCTTAGATAACATACTAAAAAAAGCAAGACATGTTTCTCAGGGTGAGCTAGTAACATTCATTTCGAAAGACCCACTCATACAATTTCAAGGCCATCTGCTGTTTCCATTATTACACTTCTACGCGACTGTCATGGTAATTATTTATGTGTGGTAATGTAAATAGGAGAGACGGGCGAGTATCATGACATACTCTTCACCTAATATAACTGGGGTAATTAGATCAATAGGCATTATGACAACATGGGAGGAACGTACATGTATGGTGAAAACAGCATACACATATACATTAACTTGAACATTTTTGACAAATCAAACCACTTACTTTAATCTATTCGTCCGTTTTAAAAAACAGCGACAAAACCATAGGATAAATTTAAGATGCATGTTGTGGTTTAATACAACAGTCAAGGACTTCCAAGCACGATACGACTATTATTATTGTTATTTTATTTCAGTTACATGAAAAAAATACTACTGATATATAGGTTATGTATATGTAAATTTGTCAGACACAACTAACAGTTCCCACCGTCATTATATTTGTAACTGTGAACTTATAAACAATACTTCATACATGTAATATGCATGTGTGTTCAGAATCCATCTCCACACCAAATTGCACATGCTTAGCTACATCAATTGCCGCCATCACACTGGAAACAAGAGAAAACATTCAGATAGCCATGTTGTTAATTTTATATACTCACATGGCCGACGTATTATTCTACATTCTACAAAATCCCTTAATAATAACTGCATTTTTTCCAAAGCCTACTATCGCATTTGCACATTACTTCAGGACAATAAAACAAATGTCAATAATGCAGTTTCTGTCTCACGAGGTGCCAAGTTGTTATTACTCATTGCAGTAAATGATAAAGTATGGCGTTAGTGTTGCCTGTAATGGCATATCTTCGTACCAAGTTTCGTGGAAATAGGTCAACTGGTCCAAACTCTGAAATCAGATACACAGGCAAACACATAGACAGTATGATTATCTCATAAGCCTAATGTTTTCTTTTAGGTAGGAGAATATGCTAAAAACGAACACAAGTAAAACTAAGCGGCTTATTAAACGAATGAATAAATAAATACCAGCAGGTACATAAATAATACATAACCAAAGTAATTATGCTGCCACGCATTCATTGTTTACAGTAGACTGAGTCCGAGTTCAAGCGGCTGTTCCCGCTGTAATTAGAAATAGGCCTCAGCGCCTACAAGGCACGCGAAGACTGCACGCGTCACACTTGTGTTAGAGAAGTTGCCGCAAGAGCAAGGTTGCCGAATGCGCGCATGGCAATGTCAAGAAAGCAACACAGGCTGGGTAGTGCTAGTACCAATCGCTGTCAACCTACATGACACTGCAAGTTTCGTCTTTTTGGTATAACTCTGCGTGAGTAACACAGAAACAAGAAACCAATCACAATTTTGTGTTTACTCATGTGAATAGATTCCTGTAGCGAAGGTGGGAATCATTTTCCTCACAGTGTATAAAAAATCAGCAAAGTAGGGTTCGCGGCCACATGTGGCTTTTGAAACGGGTGACTTCATTTTGGTGTCACTTACTCCGAGTAATCTTCGCATTAATTGCAAGCAAGCAGTGCTTTTCGAGAAGTAACCAGTCGCTCAGCTACTGACAAACACGTGTAACCCGAAAGTTCATTACCGAGTTCCAAACAGCCCACCATTCGTAACCATCCTAAAGCACATGAATCTAGTCCATACGGTGACTGGTGAATAATAAATTCAAAGGGATGTGTATGGAGGGGATCGTGACCTACTTTAGTGTATTATTCTGGAATCCTCCTGGAGGAACAAAAAACCGAAATCAGGATAGAAGGTCTCTGTACCGATGTTTGAACCTGAAACCTTCAAAATACAGAGCACTCAACCACAACGATTGTTACACATGCAGGGACAAAGGACAGGAACGGGCAATTAAGCCCAGTCCGGTATAGCTCACGACTATGAAGACATACGGTGTAAGTGCGTGTAGAGATGCGGTTACACACGCTCTTTAACATTCAAGAAATGGAAAAGAGTGACAAGCTTCATTAAGGAACACGTCAGTGCCAGGAATCGAACAGCGCCCTATATTCTGCAGCCTGCCATTTTACTAAGTTACTCTGGCTCCATATCAGTACCGTTTAAATCTGTCGTTGTGCATACCCTGAAGGCATATGGAGGAGTGACGGTACAGTTCCACTCATTATTAATCTCGGCACTAGATAGAGGCAAGCGGCCACCTTCACGCCTCTGCAGTTTATCCCCCGGCACCCACTGAATAGGAGGCTGGATGAGCCCCAGGGCCAGTCTCGACACTTTGGAGAAGAGAAATGTCTCTTGCTCCTATTGGAAATGGGACCAAGACACCTCGGTTGTCCAGTCCGTAGCCTATTCGCTCTATATACGAGTACTTCGCTATAGTAGTTGCATAAGATACGTGTTGAGAGACACGTACCATCTGTGGCACACTACCGTAGCTGTGTATTCTCCTTCTTCTTCTTTCCTTAGTATTTTTATTGTTTGTTTGTCTTTTCTGTTTTCCTTGAATATTAATTTTTAGTGACACGATATATTGGATTTTACCAGCTCAGATGCAGTATGGCATTTTTACTAACGCATGATATTTTTACTGACGTATGAGATTTTAATAGCTATACGACAGTTTGTTAATGAAAGAAAGTAGCTTCCGTAACTCTTCAGGTACAGGTAACATGTTTTGAATATTTCTTATGCACCGATCTGGACACAAACATACCTTACAGAGTTACGGTGTTTGTTTAATGCATTGATTCCTCTGGACATTACTAGTATATTCACCAGTAGCCGAAAGACGACACAAAGCAAACATAATAATGTAATGTAATGTAAAATAATGTAAGTTTAACAGTTACTACAAAATATAAGCATTTCTGTAGAATAAGCAGAGATGGAATATGCCAAAAAATCTGTTTAACCTATAAAAATGTTTTCCACATACTACATAAAATCCACATCTGATTCGAACCAAGTAACGGTCCAACATCATGCAGAGATTGTAAAAAAAAACATGTATTCAACTGTATAATTAACTACACTACAAGTTAATAGGAATGCGAACCACTATTCAACATTGTATAATACAATCTCTTAACATATTAATAATTAGGCCTAATGCAGTCATAATATTACATAACTACATTATTTCTTAATATAGGTAAGAATTAATATAGCAACTGTTACGTCGCAGGCGCTTCACCAATGGGGAAACAGCGTCTGGTAGTACACAGTATATAGGAGACTGGGTAGACCCTAGATCCGGCCTGGAAGCGGTGGCGAAAGATATCTCTCTACCGAGAATCGAATCCCGGTTGTCCATTCCACACACTAGTCTCTATACTGACTGAGCTATCCCGACTGAGAGTATAGTATATTGTCGAGGTGCCCCATGGGTAGGTCACGCCAGAGTGACAGTTCCTGGCACTTCTGTGAACAAGTAGCAAACACACATCAATAGCCAGCAGACCTGGATATAAAGTTAAGATTTCTTTCTCGCTTTCTTCTTGGTTTGTCTTATTCCCTCTCCCTTTCTTTCAGCCTTGCTCAGTATCTGTTTTTCTTTCTTCTTCTCTTTCAGGTGTGCAAGTCTGATGACCGAACAAACATAGCGGCTTCACGATCGTCTGTTGCATTGATGTGACGTAAGCTGCTGGTCTAATGAGACTGCCATAGAGCTCCCATTGGCCCCTCGTCTCCCGACATCACGAGCACAAATGGAAACAGACATTAGCGTATTCAAGGAAAAGGGCACTCCTTGTTCAGAAGGGTAATAGATGAACTCTTTCCATGCCGAGATTTTTAAGAAATTATTTCTGTATTTCGAGAGTTTATTGTTGAAAAGTCACAGACATTTAGTATGTAATTCCAAAATATGACATGTTCTATGTTATAATTAACATAAATACTGAAAGGTGGATGGAAATAATATTTCAAAACGACGTACTCCTGCCTCGATGTTACAGTTCTAAGGGATTCGTTATGTCGTGAGAAACAGCGTATGTCACAGGCTACAACGATAATCGCAGAGTTCAGAGAGGATGAGAGGCAGGACTCGATCTGGCGCTCTGAACTACGCTGAAGTGACGTCACGGCACCACGATGACACGGTGAAGATATGCAGTACGAGGCGGGTCCCCGAGCGGTCATTCAACCCTCGCGAGTTTTGCGGCGTCATGCCGGGTACACCCGGCGCGGAGGAGTCCCGTTCGTTTCCACCTTCAATGCGCGCTCCAAACAGCGTTTGTTTAATGTTGAAACACATTTCCTTCTTCATCTCTCTTGAAAATGAACCAATGCCAGCAAACAAGCGCGTTTCACAAACCACTTCTCTCTCCTATTAGCAACATTTTTGCTCCAATTCAAAAAGACTTTATGGCAGTATAATGTTAACACACTCAACAAACTGAATATTGTTAATGTTTATATTACTAGCCCATTCCCATACCACTTGTTATTTGCATGACGAGCATAAATTGAAAGCATACAGAGAAGAGAGTCCGTTCGTCTTTTCGTATGTTTAAACCCCATGGATTTTTATTAAATTCGGTACTAGGGTTCAGAAGTAAAGGAGTATTGTGATTCCCATAAACATTTAAATTACGGAGGTATACTTTGATAAGGAAGCACTAGCAAACAACTCGCGTGGAAGCCATGTGTTCTCTGGTACAGACTGCGCGTTACCATTGTGGATTGATAAATAAAAGACAGGCTTGTCTCTCATGCCCGTGTGTCCCCCGCCTGCTATAACATTTTAACCAACCGAAGGGGTTTAACGAAATGAGGAATGAGCATCAAGTCACTACAATTCACTATACTGTTTACTGTTCATTGCCTAACAAAAACAGAAACAACGGCTGTGAGAGCACCTGAGGTGTAAATGACACTACTGCCATTTCATGCGAGGGTTTGAAATTTTGTGTGGTAAAAGGGCTTCGAGAAATGCACAACTAGTAATAAGGTTCCCTACAGATGAAAACAACGTTGCGGCAAGACGAAACACGACTACGTATACTGTACATTTAACCCGGAAAAATACTACTAAGATAACCTATAACGTTTCCCCCATGTTATACACTCTAATTTCATTATAGGTTCTTTTAGGTTTTACAAGAAAAAGAATTCCTTCATTCTGCCCATGTTACTAATACGAATTTATACGTCTAACACCAAGTAAGTGAATAAACATCATTGTATTCCATTTTAACCATAATTTTATTACTCAAGATAAATAATTTCTCACACGATGTTTTCAATTATATACTTTTCAGATTCTACAACACACGTTTTTATACACAAACTTCGTTTTCAATCAACATTATTGCTAATCTTCTAGAAGGAATCTTCGGAGACTTTATCTGTTTAATATTTACTTCATTTTATAAGATTATAATCATACATATTTGTGTGCGGGGCACGCGGTGGCGCAGTTGGTTGAGGCACTGTTCTACAAGCCGGAAGGTAGCGGGTTCGATTCCCGATGGTGTAATTGGAATATTTCATTGACATTTCGGTCGCACTATGGCCTGGGATCGACTCAGCCTCTAACAGAAATGAGTACCAGGAGTATTTCCTGGGCGGTAAAGGCGGCCGGTGCGTAAGGCTGACAACCTTACCACCTTCATGTGCCAATTGTCTAAAAATCTGGGAGCCTCAACCTCCTGGAACCCTAAGGGCCTGTCCAGGCCTGTAATGGGATTGCTTTACCTTTTACATATTTGTATGCATTTATGTAAAGATCGAGATCTCAGTCTCCAAAAACAAGCATATATGTTGGCAGAGAATTATAGACCTACAGTTTTGTACGAGTAAAAAGTGCACAACCTGAATACGACTGCATATCGGTTGAAACATGTAGCTGTTTAATGTAAATACATACTTACTACCTAACTACAGTTAAGCTGAGCAGACGGTAATATTGGTTACTTCAAACAATTTGAACTGTAAGCACAACGGGATGCACAGCATCAAAGTATCATGCTAACATGGAAGTACGCCATTACGGTACAAGTCGTCACTTCACACGCAGTCATTTCGACATTTTGGTCACTGACCAGAGTGGGATTTTTTTGTTTTATCGACTTTTCTTCAGAATCACTTAGGAAGTGGCGGGGAAGGGAAGGGCATGTTACTGAAGTGGAGAGGTCATTGCTACTATGTCATGTAATTTTTTGTCCCCTTCTCCCACCACTATGTATTATGTATAGCAAGTAGGAAACGAGGCGGCTGCTCGGACAAGCACTGCTCTTTGTGCTATTGGCTTGTTAGAATCATCCTCGCCTTGAAACATAGCGTCGGATCATTTCAGACATGGCGTTCGTGTATTTGGTAGAGCCAAGTGCCACACCTTTGCTGCGAGACTGCGAGGTTACGTTCAAGGTTTAATTTAACGTAAATGCGATTAATTTACAGTTCTTTAACTGCATATATTGTATGGCGTCGAATTAAACGTGACGATAATGAATATCAGCAGGATACACAAATTATGATTACAACTCATACTTTCACAATATAAATTAAGATTATCCACCGTATACTCGTATGATTTAAGAGATAAAATAGAAGATGGGATGAGATGGACAGGACATATAGTGACATGAATATGGGGACAAAATATACACACAAAACTTAGTATACACCTTAAAATGTTCAGGGGAAATATCACTTGAAGTACCTAGTGTTACGTGGGAAGATAACATTAAAATGAATAATACGATGGACTGAACTCATTCGCCTCAGGACAAGATCAAGTGTTGGGCTCTTGTGAGCACAGCAATGAGCATCGTGCAGTGGTTGAATGTTACACTACAGGATGCAGAAAACCAAAAGCACACAATCATCTGATCAGTCTTCGGGTTCCATACGGGGCGGAGAATTTCTCATCAACAGAGAGAATACAAACTTCTCTGGTATCTCGGAGGAATTAGAAACTTATGACCATCGGTTTTCAGAGTGGGTGAGGATTTGAAGAAGGAAGGGTCTATTTACTATATGTGGTCTATTTTATGTTTCTTACGCGAAATGTTAAATTTTCGCGTGATTAAGATTGATTTTAGACGACAAAAGTAACTTCCAACACATGAACGTGAGATTATCGTAACGTAAACGACAATACGTGATCTGATTTACATAAGCAGGAAACCGGCGGTCTTCGTCAAGCCTCCCTGGTGTTAGCCATATTGGGATAACAGGAAGTCTGTCCTCATAACCAGCAGGTACTGTCATGAGTACCCCCACGGTTACAGATTCGAATTCCACTAGAAGCATGAAAGTGTGACACTGCGTTCCCCACAGGTTTCAACATGTTCTGGTCATAAAGCATCTGCTTTGTATTCAAGAAATATCTGGTTTGAATTAGGTAGGCAAATTCTACTGAAGGAACTGCGGTTTACGGAGTTTTTTCTCCCCCTTACCAGGCTAGCTCAGGACCTCTACTCCCACACGCATACGTGTCTGATCTATTAACTAACAATTTATGACCATTCTACCAATGGGGGCCGGGAGGCAAAACTCCCTGCATTCATAACCTCGGGAATAGATGTAAGTGAATAGTCAGGCTCATACAGGGGCTATTATTACTTCCGCAGAGAAACTCCTTGCTCCCGATGGATGAGACAACTTCTGAATCCTCCTGAACGTGGATGTCAAGAACAAAATACCAAATCTCAGTTTAAGGTTAGCTTGTTTCCCACATTGTCGTGATAGCGTAGTCGGTATAGCGACTCGCTACGGGCTGGAGGATTTGCCTGCTTGGCATGTTACGGACAGCTTTACCTCTCTTTGTTTCCCATATTGACTGTGATTTACAAGGCATAATCAGCAAGATCCTTTCCAGTCGACAGTACACACACTCAACCGCTGAAAGGGACCTGTTAAATAAACAAAAGGACGAGCAGATGATGAAGACATGATTATAAACATATTAGCTCAGTGTCCATACTTTCTATTACCTCACTATTTTCCATCTCAGCAGAAGAGTACGTTCGAGACCAATATGTAATAATCGCTACATAACAACCTCCAAAGAGCGAAATCCTCCATAAGACGATAGTCGCTGGTCAAGAAATTCTCAGCCTTCGTTATCATGTTCGAAAGATCCCGTCTCAGAACACCATCCTGAATCACTTGCAAGGAGTCTGCGCCTTCACACTCTGGCTCTTCAAGATCCATTTCAACATTTTCCACCATTCTACTCCTTCGAAACCTTTCCTCAGCATTCTATTCTAAATCAGTGCCACTAAATTATCCTTGGCTTAGTTCGTGCCAGAGAATCTGTCCTGCGACACTTCGCAACATGCTAGTTCTATTTACGGTCAGCCCAACCCCCAAGCTAGAAAGCCACCCTTGCCGGCTATTCGCGACTGCTTATGCAACATTTCTGCTGTTGCTCACCACAAAGTATTTACATTGTCATCAGATTCCACGTCGTTGTCATTGTCCCTGTTATTATATTATTATATTATTATTATTATTAATTTGTGTTGTAATTACTTTGTACGAGTTTTGTAATTGGCCACTGTGCTGTTAAACTAGGACTTCAATAAAGAAAACCGAATTAATTGAGAATTGAATTATTACTGGTCTATTTTTATTATTAATTTTAGGTTGGTTACTAACGCCATTTAATCTGCAGGTATCGTACACCGTCAAATTATAAGCAATGAACTGTACAAATGACTTTTACGAATTATGGACAGGGCACGACTTGTGAGCCATACGCTATCTCGGTATTCGCCTGCATACAGACTGAAGAAAACCACGAAACCATCAGTGAGTGTAGCCTTTTTCAAATGGCACTCGAAACAGATATTTACAAATAAAAGGCAGGTACGTTACCGCTGCGCTAATCCCGAAGGTGAAGAAATCAACATAGTTTAGACACATCAGGCTGAACGAAAAACAAAGAACATAAAACAGAGGGGCAGCACTAACGGTCAGCCACACGTCCCACGCTCCCTCGATTTAAATTAATCCTTCCAGTGATAAACTGCGCTGAGCCGGGTTTTCTACCCACTTGTGAGGATAAAAGTGTTTCCCACTTTTTGAAAGGTAAATTAAACCCGCCCTTTTATTTTTACGCTGAGCTGGGATAACCTAAGTTAAATTTTCCATTATTTCTGTTCGGAACTGGGTTTCTCTGCCCACGCGTGAGGATAAAAATGTACCTTTCTTTTAAGGTCCAAATGAACTTTAGCATTCGACTTCATCAGCACTGGATTCCTCTGTAAAAACTGTAATGTGAAATCTTATCATGCTTTTTAAAGCTATATTAAATTTACCAGCCTCTTCGCGGTGCCGGATTCCTTGCCAAAGTGTGAGAATATTATAAACATATTTTAATATTTCAATTAAAGTTAACATTATCTTTGCTCCGTACAGGAGTTTTCTGCTCAAATGTGAGATAAAAATACTTCCATCTTTTTAAATAGTAAATTAAACGGGCTGTCATTTCTTGTTCTCTAACAAACACTGCAAGCTTCATGAAAGCTGAATTACATTTGTCGTTTGTTCAGTGCTGAGAGAAATATGTTAGAATGGATCTTAAAGATACGAGGTGGGAGTGTATGGATTGGATTCATCTGGCTCAAGACAGGATCCAGTAGTGGGCTGCGCCCACGGTAGTAAAAATTCGTATAGCGGGGAATTTCTTGACCATCTAAGAGATGGTTCATCTGTCACTCCTTATACTTAGCAGTCGATTAGTTGAAAACTTCCTGCAGTTATAAAGTGATTAAAATGCCACTTCCTACAGTCATAAGTTCAATGATCAATAACTTCCCAAAAGACAGTCGGATTCTTTACCGCTGTGCCAACTCGCTAGTCGTTACTGACACACTGCATGAATTTCACCTGGCTTCCAATGCAAAACCATTAAGACAGGCAGTGCAAACAACTAGCCGTTCATGCGTTCTGACACCAGTGTTGACATGGTAATCATACTGAATCAATTCCTCGAAACCTAACGGGTTTTCAGGCTAAGATTACAAGTGCTACTGCATTTGAAGTGGTGACATTTGAAGACGACTTAATGCCCAACTTGAGGTACCGGTCTGAGAAATTAACTGCACTTAAAAGCCACCAGGATATTAAGACCCTGAGTGTGAAGCCAATTGCGTTCCGTTATCACCAGATATATGAGATATGCACAAAAAACACGGGCAAAGAATAAAATAAAATAAAAATGAGATTCTAGCTTGTTATTGTAGAAATAATCGGCCAGTCTCATCATTTCTTGAAATTTCTATTTGAATTATTACATGATACGACAAACACTTCGAATAGAAGCAAATAGCCAAAGGAAGGCGGTCAATTATTCATAACAAGAATTCTGGGAGGCCACGTACTGACGTTAAGTAGAACCTTTATCGGTGTCATCAGGGCGAAACCGGAGAATCTGCACTGGTGAAGTGCGTCAGAAACGAGCATCAGACGAGGAAACAAGCAGTACGATAACGAATTACGAGGGAACCGAAGATATTTTATTCTGATAAAATCGAAAGCGGACAGTTAGATCAAACTCACTGAAAAACAGAGCGGTCACGTAGTAAGATACGTCTAAGTATCGTGTAATTATTTTATCAGAGTTTGTAATAAAGGTTACTTTAATTTTTTACGTAGGCCTACCGTCGCATTTCATATCATACGAACATTAGCCGTTTCAGTAAAATCTGATGAATCGAGAACCAATATAAAAACTGTTAAGCCCTAACTATGGCAACAGTGAATTTTAAGGGGTCCTAAATTTAAGATCTTGAAGCTAGAAAAGAATAAGTCCATTTTTTGGAAACAAGGGCCTTAGCATAGGTTTATCTCCACGCAGTAAATAACACGTTCCGACCAAACTCAATGTCTCCTCTCCTAGTGCAAACAATTCAAGTCCTACATATACGAGTATATTACTGTTACTACTGTTGTCCTGTTTCATTTTTGTGAAGAATTCGTTAAGTAAAGATTCTGTGTACGTTACATCTGTAAAGCTTCGCACCGGTACCATGTTTGTAACTGTTTACTTAGAATCATACTTTAAACAGCGTTTATTGGCATGGTCATGATCCAATTTTGCAACAAATTCCACATGCCTAGTTCCAGCGGTCCACTGGTTACCGCTACCAATCTGATGGCAAAGGAGTTTTCGCACGGCAGTCATATTATTTTATATCCTGCAAAAACACTATCTTAACCAAAGTTGTGTGTTTCTCCAAGATCTATCACAGTACATCACTTCATCAAGTAACACTAAGCGGCGCCAGAAACGCCCCAACCTCACACGTTAGCGTGTCGCCATGTTGTTATTACTAATTATAGAAAATTTAGAATTAGACGTTGGTTTGCTGTCCAATGGCATAATGTTCATGCCAAGATTTGTAAGAATCGGACAAACACATAAACAGCACAATGTTCTCAAAACAGTGTTTCCTTTTTAGACAGAAGAGTAAGATAAAACATTATATTCGCTTTGTGCAAGAACGTCATTACTCCCAGTAATTCTGTAGCAGGTAGTCTATTCCACGTGTAGAGTCTCTACAGTCATTTGCAGCAAGAATGAGACAAGGCCGGGGTTAGTTTGGAATTTCGTACTGTCAAAATCCGACAAGATGAACAACAAAGTATTCGAGGTTCGCGATGAAAACGTTGAGAAATGAAATACTCACACCTGCTAATTTACATTCCCTATTACAAAACACAATATCAACCAAACGGTTGAAGATAAAATGACGCGGTATTACGAAGTATGTACTGCCAGGTGTGAAGTTTCTCGATAGTACACTTCGATGTATGTCTCTTGGGCTGCACACAGCATATTAAGTTAAACTCAACTGCAGTCTACGTACGAGCCAACATATCTGGTGTCACACTGTTGATCGAGCGTGTAATTTGAGAATGTAGGTTGTCCAAGTCTGTGCAGGTGTGCAGGTGAGATACACTTGTTGCTTCACGTAACCCCAAACGAAGACATCCGAAGGTGTAATGTCAATTGACTTGAGGCCACGGAATTGGGCCGTCCAGTCCAGTTCATTGTCCTGGAAAACTTTTGGTTTAGAAACACCCGTACCGTTTGAAACCAGTACTGTGGGACACCGTCTTCTTGGAAGATAAATGAAGGCTGAAGTTCCCACACGTGCGTGCCACAAACAATTCGAGCTGTCTGGACACGGTTTCTTCTAATTAAAAAAGGCCAACAATTTGATCGCCCACACAACACACTAATCTTCGGGATGTCAGAAATGTGCTCAAAAAGTGCATGTTTATTCTCGGACCCCAAAAACTGGCCAGTTGTGGCCACTTCCTTTTCCACTGACACAGTACGTTGCTCCGTCCGCAACCAATACTCGCGCAAGGAAACTTGTCGTCATCGTCAGGAGGTTGAAGAATGTCACTAGCGATACTTGCACGTTCTAGCACATCATCCAGTTTAGAAAACTGCACCATTTTCGCTCTGAACGCGTGATGCTTTAACGTTAGGCACACCCCCATGCATCGTTGTAGGTAAATTCAACTCATTTGGCACACGACGGGTGAATTTCTTGGTTCTATGCATACAAGCCTGCTGAACACGATCCACACTTTCTTCCGAGAAAGAAGAATGCCCGGCTCCTTTCCTCTATAACGCACTACCTGTCGCAAGAAACTTTCCCATTCACTCTCTGATGGTTGGTTTCGAAGGTGGAATCTTACCGTAGTACACATGGCGCATAATTTTTTAAATATTCATTTTATGAGTCTCATTTACAAATTAGAAAGGTCCGTGACTCCTAACACCAGGTATTCCGTACTACTGATCCCTTATATTTAGTTTTTTTATCAATACCATTTACAGTAAGATTGTTAGGTAATTTATCGTCTCCTATTACAATAGCGCTCCACTCTCTTCCTAAACCTTTAGTGCTATTTTCTTCGTTTGGTTTTCCCCACTTACATTTTACCTTCTAGAAAAATTTTTCAAAGTTCCCAGTTATGCGATCTTATACACACTGTGGAAATTGCCTTGCACACTGATTCTGTCTCGGCAGGACACAGAACACATGGGAGCATTTTCCTGCACCGTATCCATTACATCTCTCGACGCGCTTCGCGCGGCATGGGAAACAATTTACACCTTAAGAAACAAAATCTAGCAAACTGCAACATTTTGTATTAATATGATTGGTTTATATTAAGTTTTGTGACAGGAAAGTTACATTAAAAGCATCCTGTAAAATAGTGGCACTAATTTTCCAATAAAACTTCTTTCCTTGCTATAATCTCGTACTTACTTATCATTTGTGTTACGTTACGTATAACAAGAGGGCCTTGCTTAACTAAACTCTTCTCTGATTAACATTCCGAATGAAAATTCAGGTATGGTGCAATAAGGGGGCAACTCAGCTACATAGTTCTTACGTACTGAAATAGTAATGTTTACATTGCCAAACTTCTTACCTGATGTGTCTACCAACCGCATTCAAAGATTTAAAACACTTTCAAGAATTACGAATTACGGAGTTTTCTACGTTCGTGGCAAGGCCTTAAATGCCCCCACACATACAGCCCATGTCTACAGTTTAACCACCTCTACTGGCATCTCGTAACGGATACGGCTGACTTTCACTTAAATGGTAAATTACCGTCTGATATTGCCAACATGCCGGTTCACATTTCGCAATGAAAAATTGTGTGATAGGAACTGGACCTTGAACAGGTGTTACGTAAGGATCCGGAACCTTAAAAGGCCTTGCGCTAAATAAACGGACCTTGCAAGGTAGCTTGTTGATGGTAACTGCGATGAAATCTCAAAAGGAATACTAATGTCGTAATAAAGTGGGTGCTGGCGACGCGTCCTCGAGAATACCCTCAATATGGGTAAGCAGTAGGCTACTGGCAACCGGTATGGCGTCGAGCATAGCATCCGACATGTTGCGAATGCCCCTGACGAGAAGGAATACAAGAGGCCGTGCCATGGCTCAAGGGGTTAGCCGTCGGCCTCTCGTCGCGGAGGTGAAGTGATTACGTTAGACATGCAACCGCACAGCGGAGTTTAGCAACTAGCACAGTCAGCAACAGCAGTTACATTAAAACATCAGAAAGTAGGACACGCTCTCGAAAGGACGCAGAAGACTTGGAGGTATGCTGTGACGTTGAGAGGGTGCGAAGAAACACACTGCGTGTTCGACGTCATACGTATAAGGTCGAGAGGTCAGGGGCTGCCGTTACGACTCTTGATATGTACCCAGAAGTTCGACCCACATGAGCTGGTGTTCAGTTCTCTGCGGCATTGGTTTTATGGTCACATGTGGTGACGACACGAACATCTATGAGACGTTAATGGTAGTTGTTTGAGCAGAGTTAGGGAAAGATTAGTCTAAACTGACTGAGAACGATTCAATTAGAAGTAATTTTAAGAATGTTAATTATGTATATGATCGTATAAAACAATTTTAGATGAAAGTATTAACTGCTGCACGTTATCAGCTTTTTTTTTCAATGGCTCGACAGCCCCTTGGGGGCCTAGGCCGCCTCATTTTTTTTCGAGGTTTCACGATCACACACTTTTTAGACACAACACACTCGGTAGGACTCCTCTGGACGAGGGATCAGCTCGTCGCAGAGACCTCTACCTGACAACACACAACACTCACAAGAGACAGACATCCATGGCCTAGGCGGGATTCGAACCCACAATCCCAGTAAGCGAGCGGCCGTAGACCCACGCCTTAGTCCGCGTGGCCACTGGGATCGGCCGTTATCAGCTTTCCTTACCCGAAACCAATATCTCGAACGCGTATGACTATTCCAACGTTAATTAATGCATTTGATGAACTGAACGACCACGTAAAACACGTCACCTTTACTTCAGTCAGTTACGAAGGAGGGTGAGACAACCGACTGGGATCACAGAGCACGGTAACAGCGCTACCAGAAGGAGCGTAACCTGATGTGCTTGGTGATTCCATCCCGCAAGCAGAGGACGCAGTAATTATCTCAATTTTGGGCTATGCATTAACTACGGTATGGGTGCATGTGGATGATCGTTAATAGAATCGGCCACGGCACAACAAATGAAGGCAGCGGTGCGATGAGAGACCGGCGCAATGCAACTGATGACATCGATGGAACTGAAGGAAAAAATAACCCCAGGGCGACTGCGGTTTGGCAGTGACCGTAAACTCTCAGACCGTCCGAACTGTATAAGAATCTTCAGTCACAGTTCTTTTGAATTTTATAAAGATGAAACTTCATCAACTTCTTAAAAATAATCACATTCGAAACTATTATACACATCTGGAATATGTAAGCCTATCATACTAAGTACTAAAATATTGTACATATTTTTTTTGTAGAAATGTGAATATAGTGGTGAGTGACACTGAATGAAAAGAATGTTGCTAACGATTGGTTAAAATTCCTGTCTCTTATTCGGCAGGTCCCGGGCTCAAATCTCTACCCGGAGACCGATAATACTGGCGGAGGGTTTCTGTGCTATTTTTCTTCTGTCCCTCCAGGTAAATGTACTTTACGTGGACTGTACCCACTTCCTTCCACATATTTTTCAATAATCAGACTATTCACTACTTATCCCGTCATTCCACGATATAACTGTATTCTGAGCTGCTGAAAGTGTAGTTAAACAAACTAAGCCACGAAAAATAACGTTTTCTGGGATATCACGCCATGTCACCTGGTAAAGAGTCACCGATGTTTCAAAGGACTATAGTGCCTTCAAGAATTACAAGTTCTTTGACTACCTGACCATGAAGATGAAGGCACTACGACCCTTAGAAGCGTCGGTAACTACTTACCAGTCGACTCAGCTTAACATCTCACAAGACTTGAATCTTCAGCAACACCGCTGTGAGAAGGTAAAACCTCGCCAGGCTATTTTCACTAGCACGTTCAGAATTGCGCTGAGATCCGTTCAGCATTCTATTACAAGTGAAACTTTCACCCTTCACTATAACGACTCACCGTTGAAGTTAGGTGAGTGGGGGCTGCAGGACAGACTCATTAGCACCAGCGCCGCGGTGCACTCGTCCATGAAGTCTTCCTGAGAGGAACTCGGCCTCCGCTTGCGAGACCTGCAACAATGAACACTTGTCACACTTCGTGCCACAGTGGTGTGTACGTTGCTAAATCAGCAATGGTATATTACACTCGCAGCATGTGGTAGATACGGAGAAAAGACATACGGCTCTAAACCATTCTCATCCCGCTCGGGGAAAAAACAACTCCCGACGGCAGCAACAAGACAGGCAATGTATATATAACGTAACGAGGCGCGTTCGCGTAACCACTTTTGCCGTGGAAAAGGAATGAGTTTTACATATTCTGTGTGTGTCTGTAGCCTTATTTATCAAGCATGCAAATCGCATGCGCCATATTATATTATCATCTGTGGCCTGTCTGGCTCTACCATATTTTTGCAAGTTGTCATAAATGGCACGATTTTCGAAAAAAAGTTATTGAACATAAAATGTGTGTTTTTATTTCCTATACAACTTTTGTCTGAAAACATTTCTCATTCTACGAAAGATTCGGTGAGATATTATCATACATGTGCAAAAGTCTCCATGCGAAGTACCCGTTATTCTTCTCAGATTTTAATCAAACTTAAATTTTCTCGACAGATTTTCGAGAAATCCTCAAATATCATAAAAATCCGTCAGTGCGAGCCGAGTTGTTCCATGCAGACGGACAGACCGACATGACGAAGCTAACAGTCGCTTTTCGCAGTTCTGCGAAAGCGCCTAAAAAAAGGAACTACTAGGTGCAGATTTTTTGCGCGTGGTTATTGTATAATAAAGTAAGGGCCGAAATACGGATTACTCATTAGTAACCGATTTAAAAATTTATACTGAAAACAGAAAACATGCATGAAATCTAAGTCATAACAGAGACTAAATCGCGGGCTAGACTTAAATAAAATCAATACAGCATGACATAGACTTCATTGGTTCAGCGTTACATATCACTTAGATGCATTTAAGCTTTAAGGGCCTACAACTTTTATTGCAGTACGTACGAGTACATTCCTACACGTTTTCATGGTGAGTTCCACCCCTTACCCATCTGCCTGCTTGTGTGTTTGCCAAGTCAATGGCGACATTATACATAGTCCAGTCTCCAGTATTCAGCTTTCTACCGCGTCTGCATATACGTTCCTCTTTTGTACTCATTTCTACCGCTTTTTCAAATAATTTATTACATTCTTGTTTTTATTTGCTTATTTATTTTACTCGATTTCATGCACATACACGTAGTAATTTTCTTCAGTGCTCATAAGGCGATATTCCTTTCCGTGACCTAGTTTTCCGTTAACTAATCAATTCTACCACATTTATGTCGACTGCAGAACAGTTTATGTTTGCTGCATATTCGCTCCCCTCCATATTGTTTCTCATGTTAAATATTCTTTAATAACCAGAGAACTAAAGGGTGTAAATTTGTGTATAACCTATATTCATATACTGTTCTTTCTAATGATGACTCTTTTTAAAGAGAACCTAAATGTAAAACACTGTACTATACACAACAATGAATACAAAACACAAATAAGTATTCATAAACCATGATGAAATACTCCCTACTTTTATAAATGCAAGCACCAGTCCTCGAGAGACAAGTGTGAGAGTTTCCTCCGTAATCCTATGTGGGTATGGATTTAGGTCAGTCACACTGTTAGGCATATGTAACCGTAATGCAAATTGCTCACAGAAATTTAATTCCATGGTATTTTAAAAGAACTTAAATATAAGGAAGGAACTAGTAGCATGCTACATCTGAAGCACAGTTTTGTACGACGACGAAATTTGGAAACTTCGGAAAGTAGATCAGAAATACTTGGGAAAGTTTTGAAAAGTGTTACTGGAAAAGGATGGAGAAGACCAGTTGGGCAGATCGTGTAAAAAACGACGAAGTATTACATAGAGTCAAAGAGAAAAGGAAAATACTAGATACAATAACATGAAGGAAAGCTAACTGGATTGGTTATATCTTGCGTAGGAACCGCCTTATGAAACACGTTATTGAAGCAAAGATAGAAGGAAAGATAGAAGGGACGGGAAGACGAGGAAGAAGACGTAACCAGCTACTGTATGACCTTCAAGAAATGCGAAGATACTGGAAATTGAAAGAAGAAACACTAGATCGCACTGTCTGGAGAACTCGCTTTAGGAGAGGCTATGGACCTGTCGGAAGAGAGACTACGTGATGACGACGACGACGAAGACGACGATGATGATTATGATAATGTTAAAAGACAGTGAAAATAGCCAAATGAATGCCAAAACGTGTAAAGTTAGAAAAACGGTCTGATATAATACCTAAGTTATATTGCGTCCGATGTTACTCCGACAGTACATAATTGAAGTGAGGGGCACCGGTCATTAAAAAAGGCATGGAAGTATAGACTTACTTTGTATAGACAACTGTCGTAAAAATGTTTATTAAGAACAGTAGGGTTGCGTCATTTTTAGTTTTTTTTATTTAGGGAGAACTTTTTAAGGACGACCAATATACATAAGCCTAACTATCAGTGTAATACGGGTTTAATATTCTACGGGAAGTCTCTTATATGCGTCTCTGTTTTTATCTCCTCCTCTCTCTTCTTCCGCATTCGTTTGCTATCCCCGTTATTTGTCCAGCTTATCGTCGTTCCTCTTCCCCTTCCGTCAACATGTTTATTGTTGATCACATTTTTCTGTCACGACGGCACCATGTAGAAGTTGGCTGTATTGCCGGCGTTTTGAATATCCTTACTGTCTGCACTTACAATGCAAGGCGACTAATGCATGGACCTCAAACGTATCGAGCGGATATTTAATTCTGGTAATGGTATATCACATTTAGCACCATTCAGTTTATAGACTTTGGCCAGTCGTGTCCAGAAATTAAAGAAAAACTGAGCATAATGTTTCGGAAACGGGTTCTGTTTCCATCTTCAGATAAAATGGTACGGGAATACCTAAACAGTCGGCCCAGAGGAAGAGACTAGCTCTATCTAACGGGCCCTTTGTCGGATTTCGGAAATACTGCCTGTCTCCCGACATATTGTGTTCGATTTCTGAATGATACTAGAACGAGTGAAGAGTTCACTACAACGCGCTGT
Source organism: Reticulitermes speratus (assembly GCA_021186555.1). Taxonomy (NCBI): domain Eukaryota; kingdom Metazoa; phylum Arthropoda; class Insecta; order Blattodea; family Rhinotermitidae; genus Reticulitermes; species Reticulitermes speratus. Next base: position 18,082,653 of record JAJKFL010000001.1, read on the forward strand.
TTTAGCCTGGAGCCATTCCAATTCCAATACATCCTTTCGTACTGCAGAAATTGGGTACATTCACATGAAGACAATATACACACACCACAAATGCAGAGATTAATGTTTTTGCCTTTACATTTCGCATTTGTTTGAACCGACAGATCCCCCCCCCCCCCCCCCCGATAACATCAAACATAAAATCTGGGAATAGTTCTTTATTGAGGCCCTTTTTATCATTCAGTAAAACAAAATGTGGAATGAGGATGAGATTGATCTGCCCACGGCGGTTACATTGACAGTTGTTGTTTTCAGTGACGTGACGCCGTGTAATTTGGTAGCTCGTTACCAAAACTCTGGAGGAAGCGATAACTTCTGTCTTCTGAGTGGAATATTTTCCATCTTCCGTCATTAAGATATAGGCTGCAGGTTCCTTCGAATCATTGCTAACGAGCTAGCAGGCTACACGGCGTCCCATCACAGAAGACAGCAATGATTAGAACTAAGTGTCATTCGGTGTAACTCCTCGGTCGTCCTGCCCGTAGCTGAAGAAAATTAATTAAAATTACGAGACAGAACTTCGTTGTTCCAGACAGAGATCACAGTAAAGGGCACAGATTTCTAGTTCTGTGACACCAGAAAACGTTTCCCAGAAACTCAAGATGGCGTTAAAGGGAAGGATATTTAATGATATCACAAGATTAAACAAACTAGCGGGACGTAACTGCAGAGTCTCAAACAATGCACTTTACGAAATGCTTCGAAAAGTGGCGCGATCACTGGGCTCGCTGTATAAATTCTCAAGGAGAATACGTTGATGAGGACAACATTGACTAGAAGGTAAACGTTGCTGTTACTGAGGAATAAATTCAGTCCGCAAACTATTGTATCGCACCACATACACTTCTAAGTAAAGCGTAACGACGTCGTATCAACTAATTTTCTGATATCGGCTCTCCACTGAGAACTTGAGAGTAATTCAAAATTCGGAGGTTCACCATCGTCGTCCGTGATCCCAGTTTAAATTAACTGGACAAGAAAATAAAGCAGAGTTTAGTCAGAAGGGTAAAATATAATAGACATATGACGACAGTAAGGTCTTGGATAACGAGGGGCAAAGAGAAGGCCCCGAATATGATGTAGGAAAGATCCAAGGGCTTTTTTCTTTTTTTAATTTCAGAAAGTGGTGGAATTATCTAATATTCGAAGGTAACATTAATGTCTCGATGGCCAAGAAAGAAGCCAGGAGAAAAATTTAACAATGAAAATTTAAAAAAGCAATAACTGATCGACTCTATTACAAAACCAGTCCTAAATCCACGTCGGTAATTGAAGGAGAATGCAATATGCGTCCTTTCTATTCAGTTTTGTTGCAACACGTACTCTTGCATAACCTATAGACTCTCAGTATATTGCAACCATTTTTTATCACTACAGCAACAATGATTTACAACGATGGAGTCCTCTTTAATAATAGGCCCAAACATTAACCTTATTTGCGGTGGAGGCATTAGTCCAGGTGAGTTCGAAAAGTAACAGCACCCTTGAAAAAGCATAGATGATGTCACGACATTTAGAAATCGGCAGATAGCTTCACCTGAAAAATAGTAAACTTAGGCATACAGGTAATTGTGTTTGCACTGAAACGATAGAAGCTACTCTTCTGACTAACTGCCACGTCATCACGAAGCACAGGGAGTCGGGGAAGTAAGATTCACGCATTCTCAGACATCAGCCCTGTTTCTTTAACATGCATTTCAGAACTCAGAGGCATGATTCTTGTAATGGGGCCTCCATTACGACCGCCACAAAAACAACTACAACATTTGCATTCCAACCTCAGGTTTGTTAATGTTATTACATTTTAATAGATTTTCTCAGCTGAAATAGTACCTGGAACAGAAATTGATTACATCTGTTGACCACCTCCCTCAAATGCCCCATCTTCCCTTCTCTCCTTATGTTATTTGTATCTTACTTTTATTCATCTTCCTTTTTAATCTATACATTTGTTTGCTTCTTTATTCCTTCATTTCTCCCTCCTGATCTTTGTTTCTTCCTTCTTGAAGTTTGTCTCATTCTTGTAATGCAGTGCTGCATTAAGTACGACTTTACAGCTTCACTATTATGACACCATAAAACTTAACACCGCGTGTGGGTGTCTGTGCTTGTGCGGAAACACTCGGTTTGTTGTTTTTATCAGTGTTTTATCAATGTTTTTGCATAAATTTCAAGCTATTCATAACAGAGCGTCAAAATTGACAATTCAAACATTTAACATAGCAAACGTGAAAAATTGTTACGCTATGAGTAATTTCCTGATGTGTTTGCTTTCCTTCTTTCTCTTTCTGTTAGTAAGCTTGCTTCTCTCTGCCGCTTTCAGTGTTGCATATGATGTAACAACTGCATACTGACGAGATTCATAATCTGTAAACCTACTCTCCACCAAACATTATTAGGGTGATCAAGTGAAGAGAAGCGTACAGGTGGGGCATGTAGCCAACAAGGGACAGATGAAAAATGCACAGAGTTTTGGTCGGAAAACCTGCAGTGAAGAGATCGCTTGATAGACTAAGCGTAGATTGGAAGGTAACATAGAAATGAATTATAAAGGAACAGGGTGAAGGGTGCAAACTGGATTCATTTGGTTTAGGACAGGGACCATGCACACTTGTGAACAAGTCAATGGACCGTCGGTTCTATGAAAGGCGGAGAATTTATTCACTTTCTAAGCAACAATTAGTTCCCAAGTACGATTCTGCTCCATGGAGTTAGTTATGTGTCACTTTGCAATTTTTAAATTGCACATTGAGATACTGCGTCAAAAGTCAGCATATAAAACTTGATGCATGTACGGCAAGTTTTTTGACGGTTCGAAGATACAGCAGTCACAGCGCGAGGAGTGAAATGCGACCGACAGACAGTAGTGGTGGCAACTCCGTGGTGCGGCTAAAACTTAGGTTATCTCTCTTCGGAAGAAATAGTAAGACATTTTCAAAGACATAATTTGATGAAAACAGTGACATACAACAATAGGCTGCTCGGGATGTTCATTACACTGGCAAAACTTGTTCGGTATTCGAATTTCTCCTCCAGGAAGACACTGTGTTCTTTCGTTATGGGACTTACTTTGGGTTATTTTATTTATCTGTGTAGCGATGCTGTCGATAATTCAGACTATAGGCCTGTAGCGTCGAATGACAGAATTATTAATGAATAAAGAAATGAAAACTATGTGAAAGAATCGGACATGGCTTAACCTGACGTAGGACTACGAACACGGCACATGTCTGAACACTGTCAGCATAGCTGGTATCTGAATCGAGATTTGATGCAGGGATCTCCCGAATACGAAAGATGGGGGTAACTCACTCGACCGCGGCTTTAAATTTCGAGAGTCTAATATCTAATAAATTACCTAACAGTAGAACGCGGTGTAAGTATCAATTTTGAGCCGCAGACGGTTTAAGTCCTGAACGCCGAAATCGAGAAGTAATGGATTATTTGGCTGTACTATGACGATCTACTAATTCCGGAAACATGCGACATCAAACGATAAATGATAAGATAGTTATGAATAATAAATGTGGAGTGTTGAAACGCGTCATCGTGGAATTCATTTTATGGATTAAATGCAGCCAAAAATACCACCACTCTTTCTGGTCAGAATTATTTGGTCTTTCGAAATTCGCTGTATTTATAACAATTCAAAAAATTGGTACGGTGGCTGACATTACCAAATGACATAGCTAAGCCTACAAGGATTAAATAGGACAAAAGGTGGCGGTGACAATGAATTAAGTAGAGAGACGAAAAGGCCTTTAACTGACGTGCGAGTCTCGGTCCGCTTGGTTCTCGCCAAGGCTGGGAGTTGAAGACTCTAGTGGAGTTACTATAAATAATATCCACGCCATACGATATAGCTACTCTCTGTTGTATCTAAATTTATCGTGGGTGGCGACCTAGCAGTGAACACCGTCATCCTCGACACAGTATTCACTCGCTGCATTGCCAAATCCTGCCTGTGTCGGGCGCATCACACGGAGGTCAAGGAAGTTCCGTGTGCCACTGTCCCGTTTCCGCATTGACTACTCGACCATCGGTGCTTTTAATTACCTCCTAGCTTAAACCAGTGCCAGGCAGCGTCAGCCGTCATATGACGCAATGTGCACCTGGCCCGAAGTAAAGATGGATTACTGAAAGGCGATGCATGAATGATGAATTTCGAGAGACTCAGTAATAAAATGTGTGGGCTATTTCAAACGTTTTACATGGTGTCTCCAGTCTCCAGAAAACGGTATTCTTCAAAACTAAGACACAGCTTTTTCTAAACATCCCCCCCCCCTTCCCGGAGATCTTGTCCATTTATACTCCTATATTAATCTCACTCCTTTCATATGCCCATTTCTTCTAGCCCATCACATTGTAGAAAAAGCTTTACGCATTCTTTCACAAACAAATTCATGCCGTAAAAGAAAGGACGCTAAGAGGAAGTAAGAGCAACAGGTAGCTAGAGAAACTTACACAATGAGGAACTTCACAATTTGTGTATTGTTCAACGAATACGCCTATTACCTATTTGACCGATAACATAAAGCAGGGCACATAGCAGCACGAATGGCGGAGATGAGAAACAGGCATAGCATTCTAGTCGGAGACCACAAAAATAAAATGAACTTAAAGTTACAGCGTGGACTAGATTCAGCTGAATGATAATAATGTTCCAACGTCGCGCTCTTGTAAACACGGTAATGAACTTTTGGATTTTATTAGAAGAGGCGAATTTCTTAACTAGCTGAGTGACTATCAGTATCTGAAAAATTCTGTTACACGGAATTACTTACATATTCAAGGAAAGGAAGCTTGTGTAATGACAAGCCTATGCCTCACCTTTGCAATTACGACCTGCTTTAAAGATTAGATTTGTAAGAGAAAAAGTAAAGTACAAACGCCCACTTTAGCGTTTTCTAATTAACTGGCCTGAAAATAGTAATATCGAAACACACAAAAATCACCATTACGCATTATACATGTAAAACAATTGATCCCCTTTATATGCAAACTAAAATACAAGAACCAGTGTCAAAACCACAAATAACCGCAGCCAGGTTTCAGTGGACCGGCCTAGATTCTAACCGGGAACTGCCTGAATGCGTGGTAACCGGTAAGTAAGATTGTATCGACTCCCCATCGAGGCGTGAGAATGACCTCCACGTGTCATACGACACAAAACCTCATTATGAATAATGTTGACCATCGTGAAAACGTCTCATCTTGTACAGTAAAACTTATCCTGAAACGTTTTATTTTGACCAAAAATTTTGTGAAAGCCGCGAGGGAAAGCGTGCAGTAGGAATAACGAAGACTGGTTTACTCTCACCAGGAGACAATTCTTGCTACCGCGCAACTAACAGTCTCTGTCTTCTGTGTTGAATTCCAGGAGGGGGCTGGGAATATCTTAAACCAGAACACCATCTACAGTAGCTGCCGCACAGAACAGCTACGGACGTTGTAACCAGGTTATGACGCATTGAGCACGCAACACCCCGTAGCATGTGTCTGTGCCGTGATGGCCACTAATGAGATGACGTAGTTTACGAGTGTGACGTCAATGGTAGCCTATGCAATGACTAAACTGCTTTCAACATAACACTATGGAACTCTTCATTGCATTGCACGGAAATATTTGCTTCCGATCTTTAGTTTAACAACCAGTTTAAAATTCCTACGCTGTGTCATGACTTCCCTGTCAGAACTTGGGCAGTCACTATCCGCACGTAAAATACTTTGGAGGGTGAAGGAAATGTAAAGGTAAAGGTAAAGTTCTCCCTAGAACAGGTCACGAAGGCCCAGAGGGGGAGTCGAGGTATAGCTCTACTCTTTCGTTTACCGTGGCACTACATGGGGGTGGGTGGTCAACTCCACGCCCCGGCCGCTTTACCCCCGGGAAAGAGAACCGGTAACCATTGTATAGGAGGCTGGTGGGCCCCAGGGCCGGTCCGGACGGCTGCGATAAATCTCGCCCCCACCGGGATTCGATCCCCGGACCGTCCAGCCCGTAGCAAGTCGCTATACCGACTACGCTATCCCGGCCCACCGAAGGAAATGTAACTACAGAAATTTATTTCACTTTGAAGTTTGTTGCGTCGCGTAGTCGGACAGAGTTCGCAAAGATTCACAGTAACCTGCTACCTCCACTTCTGCATTGACGATGAAGGCAGCAGGTTCCTCCGAAACGTCGAAAACTCCATGCAGGACTACAAGGCGTCACATTCTAGAAGACAACAAACTTCATATTCACTTCTGTGGAAACCTCAGATCTCGCGTATACTATTTTGGTTTAATTTACAATTGATATGAATTGTGTGAGCTGACAGTTGCGAATAACTGGTACAGTGAAGCCGACACCGAACACGTCAATCATTCAACCCATCAGCATAAATCAAGTAACAGCCTTGGGTTTACACGGATTTTTCCGCATGCGTAAGTTAGAAAATTCGTTTAAAGCTACAGCTAATGTTTTCTTCTCTGTTGGAAAAGGAATTGAAACGTACTTATTTGCGAACCTAAACACACGATAACAAACAACGTTACGCAACGAGAACCTTCACAGTTTGCACTTTTCATCTAAGAATGTGTGGATAACATGAAGACTGGAAGTAAGCTTACCTGAGCTTGCCTTTTCATGGCGGAAACAAGAAATGCATACAACAGTTTGATAATAAATCCCAATAAAAACAAGACAACGACTGAATCCATACCAAACGCAATCCTAGTGACTTCTTATTTACTATTTATTATTTCTATTCTTCACGTATTATCAAGACATTTCATTACATTTACAACACGTCACGAATTCGCAACTGAAGTAGATTGTAATAGGATATTCGCCTGAAGATGGCATCTCATGCCGACACCTATAACGAGTTTGTGATGTGAAATAATGTCCACGCAACAGTTGTATTAACCTAAACATTTAGTGATACTCGTGGAAAAAGGCTACATGTACTAGGGAGAAACAGACAAGTTACTAAGAGTGGAGATGTACCTAGGATAGCAAAAACAAGAATCGCAGCATTCTGTAGAGGAAAGCTCTTGGAAAGTGACAGTTTGGAAGACCAACAGAGAGACGCAATGGTGATATTCTGAAGGAAGCAACGACGTCCAAAGCGTTAACGGTACAGTAAGCTGCTCGGTAATTGCACAGTTAGTTACACAGTTGATTAGAGAGATAGCACAGTCGGTATAGTGACTAGGCCACAGGCTGGATAACCGAGGAATCGCCATTCGATTCCTCGCAGTGGCGAGAGTTTATCTCTTCTCCGAAATCTCCAGACGGGCTCTGGGGCCTAACCGGCCTTCTATTCAATGATTACCGAGGGCTCTTTCCCTGTGGGTATAGCGACCGAGACGTGAAGCTGGCATCTCCAACTAGTGCCAAGGTTAAGAATGAATGGAGATACACCTCCACTCCTCCGCGTGTCTTCAATGCGTAATCAAGGACAACTTAACATGTACCTTTCAGACATATCTAGTTAGTCGGCTAAACTGTCGGTATCCGACTTCATATAACAAACAGTGTTCAGTCAATTTCTGCCTTTTTATGTTTGGAAGGTAAGTGAGTACAGTAGAACAAGTGAAGGTTGCTGGTTGTGCTAATATTGCAAGACCGCGCGCGCTCGCTCGTGACATACTTTCATTAGTGCGGCAGTCACACCGTCCCGCAACGATACGGTTAGTAATGGGGCTACTGTGCCCTACTCATGCGCAGCCAAAGTTGCCTCACACCCGGACTCTAGCGGTTTGTTGTTGCTCGGCTGTGAGAACAGTTATAAACCGGAGTTACTTCCTATCTTCAGTTTTCTCCTCAGTATGTGGGCCAATGTCGACACTCTGACCATTAATTGGCCACGCAACATAAGAAACAAATGGCGCAAACAGAAATGTTACCGTGAATGTTGCCGCTGAGTGGCCGGCACTCCTGTTTCGTAATCGACAGGTCCCGAATTCAAACTCAGTCGTGAGACCGGATGATCTGAATCAGAACTTCCATGCTGTTCTTCACAGCCGTTCCAGCATATGTCGAGATAGTACTTAAAATAGACCACGATCGCTTACTCGCCAGTCCATCATTAACAAATCATCGTGCCATTCGACATAATTTCTTTTTCTTAAAAAATATTTAAACACAAGAATCAGTACATCATCAAAGTGACGCCAAGAAACTTTCTGCTACTTGCGACATGTAAGGTTATCACAGCGGTGTTGCTGAAGATTCAAGTCTCCTTAGATGTTAGGCCATTGTAAATTTGTAAGCAGTTAGCGACGTTTCGAAGGATCGCAGTGCCTTCATCTTCAGGGCCAAGAACTCCACGAAGAGTGTGAAGGCCCTACGATCCTTCTATACGTCGATAACTACAGTGTTCCACTTAAACCCGGCCAGCTTGCACGGCAAAATCAAGAACGGATTCTGTTTCGTTTAGTTTTTGGTAGACTAACTGCACACTCTTACAGAAGATGTTGGAAATGAGATCCTTGTGAATCAGTACATTTTTGTGCGAGTGTTATCAAAAATCCTTTCTTTATTTCGCCGTGCAAGCGGGCCAGTTTTAAGTGGAACATTCTATATTTAACAGTCGACAAGTTGTGACATCCCAGAAGACCATAATCTTCTGTTCTGTCACTTCTTGCATTTCCACCGATTGAGACTTATCAATAAAGCTTACGTTTCCACGTATAATAGGGGCGTGTATGGTGTAAGAGTATTAGCTCTATACATTGTAGACATCAGTATTCCATGGCAGTCAGATTTATAGTGACGCCATTTTATCTCCAGGCAAAGACACCTGGTAGCTATGGAAAAGGACGCATATTAGTCCTCATGGCTGAACAACTTGTTCGCCAACGTCGGCCACAAAGCCGGTCTCAAGCCGGTAATAAAGAGAATAATCCGAGCCCCGGTTTTTCCGTCCATAACCAGTCACTTCGCTGCCTTATAGCGGTTCGGTCTATTTCGACCAAAAACACGGATAATGAATATTTTAAACACAAAGTAAGATGCCTTAAACTGGGACTCAGATCAATTCAAGGCCCTAACGATCATGAAACAAATTATTATAACATGGACGCTGACAAACCATTCATGCCTACAGCGGATTTCAAAGTTGCTATCTCAATGTGGAGACAGCTTATGATACTGGGAGGGCAGAGTTCCGTTAGTAAGCGTGTTCGCATAGTCGCGAAAAGAGCCTATTAGCTTCGTCGTGTCCGTCCGTCTGTCCGCATGCATCTGCCCGGTTCCCATTGTGTGAATTTCCGTGAAATTTGCTATTAGGGACTTTTATAAAAATCTGTCGAGAAACTTCAGATTTGTTTAAAATAGGACAAAAATATCGGTCACTTTAAATGAAGACGCTTTATCGGTGCCAGCAGTATAAATTGGCCATAAAAGCATTATTGTGCAACACTCAATACTTTTATATTGTTGACGGTAACAATTAGCAATATTACACAGAGAATGCACTGTTGCATTTCCATTGCAGCAAGGGTTACGCGAACGCGCCACATACGTTGGGTATCCTGTTATTTTATAGTAGCACAGTTTTCACATAGGACGAGTGTTACAGGATGCAAACGGGACAAGAGACGAGCAACTGACCACTTCAGTTTAATCAGACTGTAATTTACGTACAGTAATCCCTGCCAACAGCGGAGGTTACGTTTGTGCAGAAGATACTACAGCTAGGCTTGTAGGAAATAGGCGAGGGACAGGAACCACCATTGACATTCATGCAAGTCTGATTTGGTTAACTGTTAATGTCATAATTCTCTTGATGTCGATGGTTCAGGTTACATCGATGATTTAAAGCACATAATATTTTATGTCCAACATACAGAGTGTTCAGTGAACTCACATTAAAAGCAAACCATTAAAATGTTCTGACACAATATGAAATACTTCTTTATCCTTTGTCCGAACGCCATGGTTATTCTTAAACTTACAATACAGAGCAAAGATATTACATTCAACCATCAATAGCACACATTAATTCAAAATAAAGCAGAAGTGGACATAAAATAGTTGTGATTTAAACTATCGACGTTACGTCGAATGATAGGACAAATCACGAATAATGAATTTAAAAATACATAAAACGAAGCAGTTGCAGCCTAATTTCAGGCAATATGCCGGAGTTGCCTGCGGCTACAGACGAGAACCACGAATGACACGTCACGAGAAGTTTGTCGAAGTTTATATAATTAGTATATACGAAATCAGTCGTTAAAGTAACAGGAAACGCCGCAATTTATTCCGTGACTATCTACTTTCATGCTAAAGATAACCATTTCGCAACAGCTTCAGTAATCACTGAAACAAATATGAAACGCGAAACAATGGTCACAACGAAATCCAAATACACTTTGTCAAAAGGAGATAACATTATAAACTCAATTAGATAGCAAGACATATCAGAAACCCCAATGCCGCAATAGGAAGTTTGCTAAGTCCATGCTGGATATGGGTCTTTGTTCAATAATGGAGAACTAAGTTAGGCGACACAACTGGGAACATTCCTTCTTTGTTTGCTCGGTAATTCTTAACACTTATACTCGTACTAACTGTTGAGGTCACATAGCAATAATATTATATGGTGTGATCATTAGGAATAATGCGTCGGACGGGATATGGAAAGAAACGGCCGTGGTCTGCTTCACGGTACAAAAGCCTACCAAATACGCTGGCATTCTATTGGAAGTTCACACCACCCCATGCATATACCACTCCCATTCCTTGACTTTAACAACCTAATAATATTCGGCAAGAAGACAACTTATACAAAGTACCGAATTACGCAATTTCATACATTCTCTTGTTATTTTCCCCCTCGTAGGTTTAAATCCTCGGAGTCAAAAAAGCCGGGCGTGAAATATACCACTCACCTCCATCTACTGTCGACGTTAAGAATGACTGGAGCTATACGTCTACTCCCCCTATATGCCTTCACGGGTTGTGCAGGGACAACTTTACCTTTTTGACCTTAGGTCCAGTACTCTCCAGGTCACTGTTTCAAACGCCCTCAAGCCATGACTCTTAAAGAAAAAGACCATGGTTCACACCCATTAAAAGAACATGTAGGCCTATATTTTAATATTAACATTGGCATACATATTACCTTCAAACAGAACAAACTTTTAATAATATCATCATTAAATTGATGTGTTTGGCGGTAATATATGCCAATATTAACATGTCACAGCACAACGACATTTATTCCATTAAAAAAACTGTATTTCAATATTTGGAGGGGGGTACTTGACCAAAAGCCTTAAGGAGAAGTCCCTACAACAGGCTGCGAGTGACACAAGCTGCACGGCCAGCTCTGTTAGTCGAAGTCCAAAGTTTGATAACACTTCTAAAAGAGAGACAGAGTTTTGGAAGACCACACAAGAGACGGCGTGACTCACACTGCGGAGATAACACGCGTGTAGTGTAAAGAATAGAAGCAGAAGCAGGTTTTTAGGTAGGAGAAGTGAAGATAAAGTACTACGAAAGACGTGTAGCAAGCACTCCTCGAAGTTAATCTGACTTCCAAAATATCTGTACATCGCAATTTTCAGCTGATTCATTACCCAACTCTTATAGTATGAGTTAACGAGATATAAAAATCTACCGGCCGCGTTTCGGTACTGACATTGCCCCTGACACGCATACATCTCGAATGCCTTCCACTGTATTGTGTGCGGAGCCAAGTAAAACCAGCACCAATGACAATGTTTTCGATTGCTTTACATCCGAGTGGCTGTTTCAACACGCAGGACAATGACAGATAAAGTAGTGTCGCCGTGCTACTGCGATCACAATTTCCATCCAAATATTATCAACCAGTTGCAAGTCAACAACGCACAGAACACTTACCTCGGTTCACGGAACCTCTCCAGTTTCCGTTATCTCCCATCACAGTTGATAAGTTTCGTGATTTACCTCAGCCTCACTAGGCAACTGCTGGAACAGCAGGCTACGTTAAATAATGTCACGACCGATGCACTTCTCATGTCCATGCCTGTTCACAAACCCCGTCAATCCCTTCCTTCTTGATTTGATCATCCTAATAATACAGACTGTCACTTATTGTAGCCCTGAGCAACAACGGTCACAGAAGATTAATCGCATAGGAAGCTTGATCCGCAGAAGTTTTGGAGTCCGTTTTCCGATTCAGTTCACTTTACCTTATTCCATAGAAGAGTCTTGAAGTGCCCTAAATTCCCGGAGGATGCTGGCTTCCTATACATTAAAGTGCCCTTGACAGTCGATGTGCTCTGGGACACAATAAAATGGGCACCAATGTAACAAGTACTCCTCGGTGCGTAATCCATATAGCGGATGGAGCAGACGGCCTGCAGGTATGGGGGTTGACTGCACACATATGAAGAAGCAACTGCAGACAACAGACAAGTAGTAGTCCTCCAGCTCTGGTGATTCGGCAAAGGGCTAACAACGTCTAAACGTAAAAGCGAAAATGTTACGAAAAGTCATAACTAAATTCGGGAAAACTTTGCTACCATTCAGTTCAGAATTGTAGTTTTGTGACTTGTACATCTCGCAAAGAATTGAGGACGATAAAATTAAAGAGAATGCAAGTGAGCAGGGCATGTGGCACGCATGGGACAGAAGATAAATGCATACAGGATTTTTATGGGAAAACCTGAAAGAGAGACCCCTTGGAAGACTTGGGCTTAGATGGTGGATAATAATAAACGAATCTCAAAGAAGTGTAATGTGATAACGTGGACTAGATCCGTCTGGATCAGGGGAGAAATGAGTGAAGGGCCCTTGTCAAAACGATAATAGAACTTCGGGCTCCACAAAATTCGTGGAATTACACGATAAGCTGGGAGACGATTGCCTTCTCACGGGGGACTGTTTACTTATGACGGAATTACTACAAACTTAATTTAACGTATTTCAGTTAACCTGAGTAGTTTCATGGTTATAACACACTAGTTACATAAGCATATCAAACTCAGTGAGAATATTATACAGAATTTCCTCTGTAACCAAGTAGCAGGCTTTCTTCACGTCTATAAATGTCTAACGTATTGTATTCCTACTGTTTCTCAACTGTCTGACGAATGCCGAATATCTTATCAGTATTTGATCTCTTACGTCGCAATCCACACTGGTAATCCCAATAATTTCGTCTACAGACGGATTTAACCTTGAGAGAAAAATGCCGGATACAAAAAAGAAACTGTACGCAGACGATAAAAGTGACACGCCTGAATAATCACTACTACCAGTTACATACATACATGGCGAAGTTAATAGTTGCTTTTTGCAACTTTCCGTTCCGAAGGTGCCAAAAAGGCAACGTTTCCAAAAAACAGGTTATTTCCGTGATCAGGCAAGACCGACAGCTAGTCTGAAAAATCCGCTGTAAACAGTCCCCGTGGTCCAGCGATTGAAACTAGCAGCACCAAACGGATCTCAGATTAGGGCCCCCTTCCGCCTTAAGATTTTAAGACAAACAGTGTGGCTCTCATCTTCAAATTTGCGCTTCCGCCATGTTCTTATTACTGACTGTGGGGAAATTAAAAAAATAAAGGGCCGTGGTGGGATCAAATGGCATAGCGTGTATACTGAGTTTCGTGATAATCGACCAACTTACTAAAGAAAAGTGGTTTAAAAATGGTTAAAATCTCGTCTGAGTTATACTTGGAAGTTACGTAAACAATAATCAGTCGTGAAAGGTACGAACTGAAAGAAGAAACAGCAAGGCATGCTAAAGCGTATCACGACTGTAGTAACCAGCTGAACAGCAGTTCACAGTCATTTAGTTCTTGCCGGATGGCCTGCAAGTCTGTAAGTTGCCATCATTTGCGGCAACTTTGCCTTGGTGCGACATCATGAACAGCTGTCGAAACCTTCTCCCCTGGTTCCACTTATCTTTACTCCGAACAACAAATATCATTCACAATTTGCTGGCTGAATCACGTCAATATACCATAACGTCTAATCTAGGTGGGCACATATTATTACATTCCTCACACATGTAATAAATCAAAAGAGTCATAACATTTGGTTTAACATTTGCTATGGAAATCGTGACAATAATAAATGATGACGATAATAATAATAAATAATAATGACTACAAAACCGTAATTAAAGGCAACTAGGACAATGATTCTCACATGGTGAGTGATAACCCTCCAACGGCTCCTGCAAAATAAAATGTAGAGTAGGATACATTTTAAAAGAACCAAGTAAATTTATTATGCATAAGGCGAACAGTACGGAGTTCTTCCCTTGTCACAATTCCACTAAGTCCAATGACGGGCTGTTATTATTAGACACCATCCCAAACAAAACACAAACAATGATTACAATTAGTGTTTAAAATTATCTGTTAAATGACCAAATAAGAAAGAATGAGACAAAAAGGTAAACTTCTAATCTGAGAAATTTTACCTTATATTCACCGTGCATTTTATTAACTATATTTACAACCAACTAAATGTACATTTAATTAAAAACCATTTATGGTTTCTCTAAAATTGTCTAAAAAACCCCTACATATGTTTCGGTCTGCAACCAGACCATCATCAGGTGGTACCAGCTACACTTTTTATAACCCGTCCATATGTTCTTTCAGTAGCACATGCAATGTAGATTACTATGTCCACTCATATCAGTTGCAGTATCACTATTTTAAAAAACCACACATTAAAATAAATAAAATGGATAAACTGTTAAAATGCATACGAAATACACTGTATACCATCACTGGTTTCGTCTTGTTGTTTTGTTCATGGTGAAGAATTTCCTTGTAACGTCGTTTGTTATTTGAAGTATAGAATCGTGTTCTGTGTGTTGTAGATTATAAGTTTACATGCTGCTTGTTTTGTATGTTGCCGAGTTTGTAGTGCGTACTGTTAGGGTGTCTAGTAAACTGTGCCGAGAATCTGAGAATCTATGTAAACTTTTAAGTCCTTATGTGATGCACTGTGTCCATTTACTTAATATTAGAAGCAAAAGTTACATCACTGAAGTGATGTACATTTTTGTACGAGTAGACAAAATTTTTTGCTTTAAAAGCAATTCTCAGTTGCACCCTTAACTGCATAGTTATCTTGTAATACACGTTTGAAATATCCAGCAAAAAAAGAGAGAGGGTGGTGTAATGATAGCCAAAGGAAAACCCGAGTTACTCTGAGAAAAACCTGTCCCAGTGTCACTTTGTCCACCATAAATCCCACACTAACTGGCCTGGAATTGAACACGGGCCTCTGTGGTAAGAGATCGACCACTAACCGCCCGACAGAAGGCACGGTTCAATACTGTCAAGGATCTTAAAGAAATAGGGTGTCGATTGGAATATTTTGGTTTAGAGCAAGGTTCAGTTACGAGCTCTAGTGAACACGTAAACGGATGTTCGGGTTCCATACAAGGCAAATAATTTCTTCTAATCCCCAGCGCAACGACTCCTACCAAATGCCTACATACGAGACTCGTCAACATGGAAAACGGGAAGCCCTGGAATGCAAGGGACAGATCAAATATGTCGCTTATGGTCTCCAACGTCACACATTTGAATCTTTTGGTATATCTAATTGTCATGCGCCAGCTGCCCAACAGATTTCAATGACAAGACGATGCATTGGCATAATTGTTTGTTCAACAGGATTTCACTTGCATGATTGGAATCGCTTAGCAATGGGGCACTCGTGTATAGGTTGCTTAAATTCTTCAAGTATGACGACTGGTGAAAGTTCCAGACATCAATTTGGAAATCTCTCGAGACGGACTAGGATACATCGCGTCGACATACCGTGACAAACCCAATATATCTGTTGCAAAACAAAAGCACTGCTGTTGTTACGAACTGTCAATAAACAATTTTTAGAGAGTCTACTTTATACGAGATTATCGAATAAACTACATTTCTCCGTCTTTAGAAGTATTTGCGAATAATTTCATTTATTTACGCTGCTTTTAATAGTTCCGCCTACACCGTGCATATAGATACGATAATTATCGTATTATAATTAGTGAACGATGGATTACAAAGTATGTGGATGGAAGCAATCGTGGTGTACCAATGCGGCAATTCACTGGAGGAACTGAAGAAAACCACAAAAGTTCCAGTCATGACAGCCGGCCTCTGGGCCCAGATTTAGACCCAAGTACCGTCCAAATACAACACAACCAAATTTAATAACAGGTCCATAGGACAGCAAATGCGTGGGCCTATTCACCAGTCCATGAAGACGATGGTTCATGATGCCCATAGCGAACAAATCTCAGAATTTCTAATAACCCTGAAACATAGGTCTCTGCCTTCTAAGACGAAGGTGAATAATATCTGTGCTTCATACCACACGGTGCAACCAGTCTGCATGACCATGCCCATTACACGCATGCAAGATGTCATCTTTCACCGATAACTTCCCTCATTAGTCAGATACGTAGACAGACGTGTAGATGGTTCTATTTGGATGATGACCTGATACACTTACAACAAAATCATTAACAAAACATGTAGTTAAAAAGCTATTAGGAAACACGAGAAAATGATTAGGTTAAATTGATAACGAGCTGCAAAATAGGGGAACTACGCTACGGGCCATAAATGAAATAATGGCCGTTATGGTTTTGCAAAAATTCACACTTCAGGCCTGGTTTACAGAACTGAAAAGTCTTGATCCAATAAATAATCTGAAACAATTATGTAACCTAAATTTTAGCGCCGTCCTTTCTTGTAGTAGAAATAAACTTCTATGCGCAAGCTTCAAGAGATGGGGATAGCGTAGTCAGTATAGTGAACACACTACCGGTGGGATAACAAAAAAGTTATGGTTCGATTCCCGGAACTGGGTAAATAATTTTTACCTTTCCAAAGCGTCTAGATAGGCTCTGGAATAAAGGGGGATCTTACCCCGGGTATATGGCGGAAGGAGCTTGAATCTGACCACTCAACATCCCTTATGCCGTCATACAGCGCGCTTTATATGTACACATCTTGTCATATAATATGCACAGCACAGTACTTATTTAAGATATAAACTTGCATGTATTATTATAATTAATTATAAGCATTCATTACGAAGAGCACAGGTCATCACAATCAGTCGTTCGCTGTTGTACAGGCCCAAATCATGAGTCCACTTTAATACTGGATGTCATTACCTCGAAAATACAGAAAACGGCCATTTAGTTTACCTTACGAAAAAAGTTTTTAGTTTTCTTGTCAAATGCTTGTTTTCTTTCTTTTTCTTTCTTTCTTTTTCTTTCTTTTCTTTCTTTCTCAGTCTTGACCTCTGTCTACCTGCTCATTTCAGGTGTAGAGGTTACTGTTGCCCTTAATCACACTCAATGACACACACACACACACACACACACACACACACAATCAGTAGGACTCCTTTGGACGAGGGATCGGCCCGTCGCAGAGACCTCTACCTGACAACACACAACACTCACAAGAGACAGGTATCCATGCCCCACGGCGGAATTCGAAACTGCAATCCCAGCAAGCGAGCGTCGCAGAGCTACGTCTTAGACCGCGCGGCCGCTGGGATCGACGGTCAATTTGCTGCGCGATAATAACAGACTTTTGTAGCGCACGCAGTGCATAACACGACATACGACCACTGCTGTTGCGGTTCACTGGACCAGTTGAAAGCATTCACCGATCACTACGCCGCGCGACGACGGTAAATGGCAGAAACTGTACGTAATGTCACGACGGCACGCGTGCAACGAAAAGCTGAAAACGTTGGTTTATTAATGTCGCAATAGCTGTTGCTGTCCATCCGTCCTTACACCTACCTTCATGAACCAACCCCAGAACCTCGAAAAGGATAAACATTAGTTTTATATTCGGGCGTTCTAACTAAATTTGTTTAGACTTTCCAGTTTTGAATAAGATCGGACAATATTATCGGACACTTTGCATGAAGAACCACACGCGATCCTTTAAGCATCTTTATCGTGAAGCACGAAGTACACAATTTATCGGACACAAATTTCTCGCGAACTAAAGTTGAAAAAAATAAAACATATATTCAGTGCCCAACACGCTGGCCGTAGTCTTACACAGTGTTCGAGATAAGTAAAAAAGGGGGATTTTATGCTATCTCGCTACGAGTACATTTCGTATCTTCTTAGAATATGACTTAATGATAAGTAGGTTCTAAGAACAGTCCAGTGTCTGTTGCTTGCAGTTTTAAAGTGTAAAGATATCTGCGTTACAGAAGATTGCAGTAATTTCATGATTTGAATAGCCTAGGCCCTACAGATTTCTTCAAGAAAAACTAGAACAAAGAGCGAATGCTTTAGCTTCGTAGTAATACCGGTACATACTGCACCATAACGTTACCTCATCAATAGCTAAAACGTTATCGGAAACATTCCAAATCTCAAAATTTAACACGGTCTGTTAAATACGGAGGAAATTTACATTTTTTCCATAAATATTAGTAGGCCTATGACCTGTTAAGTATAAAATTTCAGCTAGACGTACTTAGGCCCATTGCGCCTCCACAGAAAGGCTGGTGGGTGGACATGACAAAGCCAACGGCCATTCGCACGTTTCAGACACACGAGTCGGAAAATTACATTAAACTGTCATGCAATTGCTCCTCTTTATCTATTGAATCATGAAATAAGTGTATTCAAAATGATCTTAAAGAGGATATGAGTGTGTCGATTGGAGCGTATTTAAGTGGGTTAGGACTGATCCAGTGGCGGGATCTTGTAAACACGGAAATAAACCATGAAGTTCCACAATAAGTAGAATCCCTTCATCCGCTGAGCACTTATCAATTTCTCAAGAAGCACCCTGATCCGTGGAGTTTGTAACTACGAGTCGTAAATACACTTGATCGTCTGTCGTCACTGCACTGAAGGTTCGTGTGCGTCAGTTTATTATTCTGGCCATAAATTTTCTTTCACTTGAGAGAATTCTACACTGTGTACTTTCTTTAACGATATATGTTTGTCCGATGCCCAGTACTTAGATATAAACTGCTTATTTGTTTGTTTATATGTACTTATCTTAATCACACTCGCACAAATAGTATTACACTTACGTTTATTATGGTACGCTCAGTTGAAACCCGATTTATAAGCCGAAAAGTAATTTAATGTTATAGTGCACAAGCTAGAAACTGTACAAACTCTAGCGATGATGGTTTAAAAAGCGTCTCCCACTTACTTGGAAAAAAAGCCACATCAAAAGTGACGCCAGAAATTGGTGTAATTCTGAAACCGAATCAAACTTTTCAATCATTTGCTGAGCCCTTATCCCGCGTAACAGAGACAGCACAAAATAACCATTCCAAACAAGTTACTGGTGACGTCGACAGAGAAACTCATATAAGCATCAATTAATCACACCATCTTGATTGAAAAGATGGCATAACCTAATCGAAAGCACGTCATTACAATTCTTTCTTTCTATTCACATAGGCCAGATTAATTACCATACCTCTAGCTTATGTTCACAAATTTAGATAGCACATCCGAGGTTCGAACACATAATCCGGCCTGTCACATCATTCACTGCAGCTTGCGTGGATATGTTCCTACCTCCAAAAATCTTCCTCAGATTTTGAAGCCAAAGACCATCGTTTCTTTCAAAATTATCTGACTAGAAGTTGCTTCACAGTACGATGTCCTCCTGCATCACACGAAATTTCCTTGCTGTCATGTTTTAGTCGACTCATGGAAGCTGAACGGAGGTCATCATGCTACGCCAAGAATAGAAGAAAAGGAGCAACTGTGACAACCCAGATTTTATCCTGGACCTGGCTTATTTAGCGGGTACTTTACTCCTTTCAATGACCCGAATCATTAGACTGGGAGGCTTCATACGACGAACTTGAACGCTGGGAAGAAGTCTAAAATACTTGCATTTACGGACATAGTGGCCCTTTAGAGAAGGCGGCTGCAGAAGAAAAATTACGAAAATTCCTCAAGGGTGGAACAGCTTCTTCTGGCGCATAAAGAGGCTTAGCATTTCATCCAAGCCATGTAAGGAAACAGCATTTCAAGAATTCGAAAATCCTGAAAAATTCATTAAAGTACGCCGAGTGCAGCCTAGCTGGTGGTAGGGTCACCATACCGGACAGGTTTTGAGCGAGGTACCGGACAAACAGAAACACCCTGGCCCTCCAGGTTGGGGAGGGCGTGGGACTGAAATCCTCACCTCACAAAAACTCTGCTGTCTCGAAATCCCAGCAACGGCCCAAGCATGGCCCGTTAGATTCCAGGCTTCTGTCGCGGTGTAAATTAGCTGCTCGCCCTTCTGTGATGTTACGCAGCGTTGATTGGTAGTTAGTTGCTGACGTTTCGGGACAACCTATCGGTCTCATCTTTAAGGGAGCTTCCTTGAAGATGGGGCCGATAGGTTGTCCCGAAACGTCGGTAAATAACTACCAATCGACGCTGCTTAACATCCCAGAAGAGCGAAGAGCTTAAGAAGAAGATTAATTTTAAATGCATTTTGGCTCAGAACAGCCTGAGCCTGCTGCGTGGATTCGTCAGCCATTCCGTCGACTTCGACAACGTCGATCACGCTGATATGGAAATGGGTGACATCACTGACTTGCGATCGAAAGAAACAGTTAAAATGAGTTGTATACAAAGAATTAATCAGAATTCCGGTGCTCCACAATGTAGAAACGTCTCGTTCCTTTCAAGCGGTCTTTGAGCATCTCATCCTGTTCGCAACAACTGAACTGCGTGAACTTAGTTTTAAACACTGCTGTCATCAGATTCATATCCTGAAGTCGGATGGATGGAGCAGATGACGAGTAAGTTGCCGTATCAAAGACAGCCCCTCGGTTTCACGTCCTGGTTGTTTCGAAGCAGCAGCAACCGTCACGTTAAGGCACACGCCGGTTTCTGGTGTTAATTCTACTCAATTCGATTTGCTTCCTGGCGAGTCAGAAAATAGACTTCATATTTTTTCACTACGCTTTGCTGGAGCTTTATGGAAATATACTAATAGTGTGGGTGTTACGGTTTGTATTTGAGAATCTGGAGAGTCCGCAGGTTCAAAACTGAAAAGGATTACTGACGGAGCTGAATCTTCTTATTTTACCGAGACTGGTTTATGTTCAGAAGCGTTGGAAACCCAGAAGCTGTATATAACTTCTACGTATGGTATTATTATTTTGCTTCACGTCAAATTCAGAGAACAGAGCGTTAATTAACGAAACATATTTTATTATACACACGTTCACATAAAACATGCTTTCAGACAAGCATTTCTTCTTCCCTTACCAGTTATTTCACAAGTAAGTTTTATCATCTAACAGCTGTCAATTTAATCCAGAGACGTCAGCGTCGATGAACTAAATATCCCTCAGTCATTAAGCAGGTTGATGTAGCGGCAGTACTCTACACTTGTACGTATTTGGCATATACTTAGTTCAAACATCGACAGTTTTAACGACTTTCTGGCAGATTTTCCGTCGTTCCCATTAGGACCGCAACGTGTTAAAACATTTTCAAATATGCCGCGACATCTTCACTTCAAATCCTCATCCAATCAGCATTCCCGATCATTTACCCACGTTGTGTGACAGTGTCTAAAAACAGTCAGTTGACAGGCAGTCATACATTCAAGCTAACCGACTCTAGCAGTCCTAAATGTAACCCAAGGTTAGGTAGGGATAAGGTGGCCAGTTTGACGTTGTGGTGTTCCGAATTACGACAATGCATTGCAATTTATTTGGTGCATACCAGGATTTCGGGGTAACATACTCCCTTCATCTTCAGGAATTAATTGGGCCAAACGTGGGATGTGACAAGTTATACAGAAATGGTGTGCAAGACAGCTAGTCGCGGTGACTATGGGTGAAGAATGCGTTCTTGCTAAACGTTAGCATCCACCTCCCAGACTTCACCCACAATCATCACGGCCGTGAAATATAAATCTTATATTTGGACCTTCTGTTTCCATACCATAAATTCACACGTGGACGATAACTGGCCTTGAATACGAACACTCCCGCACACCATTCTGAGCGATCTCCCTGTAAGCACAATCAGTGCCTGGACACTGCAGTACCTGTTTCCCTGCTGTTGACAAAACAGTATGGCGTGTAGCGTATAATTTTTCTTGTATCTTTCCATGAATTTCACGGTATACAGCTTCGCACAATGTGCAGGGTGTACTAGTTCATCCAACTGTTGTGTTACCTAAAACGGTGAACGCTCGAACATACACTTGCACAAGTTGTTCGCTTTTTCAGTGTGACCTCCAAAGACCTTAACACTGACCTGGTGTAAAGGCTTGTTACAGAGCAGTCATTCAACCCTACTAACAAACCAGTATCATAGGCCTACAGGTGCGGTCAATACACCTTTGTAGTCTGGAGGGGTAGAATAAAGTATTTGCAAGAGGAAGCTTCAAACGAAGTGCGGACGTGACACGACTAAACTCCTTTATTTTCTCGCACTCGTTATGTTTTTGTTTTGTAATATGGAAAGAAACGAAAACTAACATGCAAGTTATATTTTAAATTTCTCTCCATAACGCGTTTACACGAGTCGACAAGTATCCCGAGCTATAATTTTAATCGTAAAGCTAGAGACAGACGGCTGCGCGCGTGCGTGTGCGTGTGTACACGAGTAATATACATATCACTTCTTTTTTCCCTAGAGCGAAGAAAGTTGAAAATTAAATAAGCCAGCTTTATCAGCTATTTAATATTATGTAACAATTTCTACGTTTTCGTAACACAGGAAAATTTCAAACACGCTACTTGCAAACGAAATTAACATATTAGAATCAGTACGTTATACTGACCGTGCATTCTATAGCAATTGGAATTTATTTATTTATCATACCAACTCATGCACAATTTTACAATATTGTTACTTCACCCCTATACGTATTTCGGCATTCAGAATGCCATCCTCAGGGGTCACAGTGTTAAAAGCATAGACTATACATCGATTGTATAAAATGTTACATCCATATTATTAATGTTGAACATTTATCAATATGGATGTAACATTTTATACAATCGATGTATAGTCTATGCTTTTAACACTGTGACCCCCTGAGGATGGCATTCTGAATGCCGAAATACGTATAGGGGTGAAGCAATAATATTGTAAAATTGTGCGTGAGTTGGTATGATAAATAAATAACTTCCAATATTAGAATCAGATCCAGGAGGATATTAAGAGCAGATTAAATTCTCGGAATTGTTGCTACCTCACCACTCAAACGAAGATCTGACAACTTTTCAGTCCTCGATTTAAGAACCTAGATATTAAGACAAACACAATCACGAGTTTACCTGGTTAATATGAGTGTGCACACCGGTTTCTCGCCCCGGTGAAGCCGCTGATTGGGTGCGTCTAAGAACAGAAAACTATTTGGACATAAGAAGAGAGATTTTAAAGAAATAGGGACTCAGTATGTGGATTCAAGTCGTGTGATATGACCCAGTGGAGAAACCTTGCAAGCAAGTGGGGATTTCTTGACCACGCCACGTTTGCTACACAGATCAATGACCATTGCAGTTCACGACATATTCTTCTAATACAACATGCACCTGCCCAATACAGGTGACATCAGGTGAATTTTCCGAACTGTTCGTTTCCACACAATAACAATGACCAAGTTTCGAAGTACGTCGGCTACTTTCCTTTATTTCACATTTAATGAACAAGAAACCCCGTTGCTGTAGTGTTTTGTTTATCCTACGTAACGAAGAAAATTCAGTGTTTATTTCCTATTTCCGATTCTGTCGCTTGTAATGACGCATGTTTGTGCGCCAGTCGTGTCAGCCAGTATCAGGTGCATGTTTTATCTTTATATTGGGCGCGGATGAAAAAGAAAATTCTCACTGTTTTCATCGTAGGCCATTATCTGTTACGGGCTCCCTCCTCTAGTGACAAATTATGACGACATGTCGGAATTTAATCTAATGTCCACAAAAATTCTTTTCCTCTTACAGGATTGTAAGCTTTGAGGCTTTCACGGTCGGTATTGTTCAGGCAGATCGTTTTCTGAGCTAAGCATCCGGATTTATCAACTGTCTTTTTCGGAGTTCTTCTTGGCCTGGGCCAAGATCTCCCCTCCCATACCCGTGACTCAGACTGGTCACATTCCTTGCAAACCGCCAATACAACAGACCCATATCCTCCCCTCAGGATAATTTAAACGTCTACCTGAGTTCATTCTGTCAACCCTATAGAGTGGGTCAGCATGTACTTCCGAAACGTCAGTATCAATCTACAAACCTACAGTCTCAGAATCCAGGAGATTATCATATTCGTAACACTTGTTTCTGGTCGTCCTCTATTATAATTACACGCAAATATATTCGGTAACTGAGCCGATAAAGCTAACCGTGAAATTCAGTGTAAAGAGCGTGAAAACTGGAGAAGTTGGCGTTTTCGAACGTCCTACAAAAAACATTACCAACGTGGTGGACATGCAAAATTTATGAGATGGGGAAAAATTTCGGCCTACGACTTAGGCGACATCATCATTCTACTTCTACAGCCGTAATCAACATTAATGAAATAAAGACCACACGACCAGTAGCGACCACGTTCTGTGATAATGCAAGAATCAATGCAACTTGACACGTGATATGTTATAAACATATCTGAAGCTGAAACTTACGTGTGGCACATTCTTTATGTAGCTTACCTCACATTAAAATACATTACCGCGTTTAACTGTGTCAAGCATAAAGTTCATCTAAATACTATTGGCAAATTTAATTTCAACATCACAGAAAACATTACGCATTCGTCACAAACTTTCAGAATTATATGAAGCACATAGCGTTTTCTAGCGTTAAAGCAGGTGGTACATACAGTTATCACTAAGCATTATAGGATTAATGTAGCCGCAGCATGTAAGTGAAAGGGATTTTGTGGGCCGCTGAGGCTTATACATCTCGCAGAACTCAACCACAGCCACGGCCATAATTGCCCTGGACAAAACAGAAGGAGTGACAGCGGACGTGACTCCCAAGAATTAATGGAAAGAAAATAAGTTTGATTGGTACAATTAGGCGAGAAATGGATAAACAAAATCACGAAATTTCCATGGAACTGCACTGCATCATCCTCCACCAATCACCCTGAGGAACAACTTTGAAGTATGAGCATGTTATGGAAGTTGAGGTGTCGACTAAGAATTTGATTCGACGCTTTTTTTGGAATCATTTACTTTATGGACTTTGTCTATCGTCTCTTGCTGAAAGATAATACAAAACCAGGTTTCCGGGAAAGGATAAGTTCCCGTCCGCAGGGTAAAAATACGGTTAAAACCTACTCAGCTGGCGCTGAGAGGCAAAGCTTTCCTCATACCCTACGCTTAAATTATTATTCATTCGTTCTAGTGGGTTTAATCATAGCCAGTTTCAATCGATTTTCTTTCGGAAGTTGATGCTGAATTAGATGACGTCTTGTGTCACAAAGAAGTCTCAAGAACACGATAGAATTGTGGCTGAACTTAGTGATAAAATTTGGCTGGGATTTGGTGCTACTGTGTGATATCAGTGATCAATTAAATGACCAGCTTCAAGGTCGCCTGAAACTCATTTCTGGTATTTATGGGGCTGTCAGCGGCCTTAAGGAAAAGGTAGATCTCCTTCGGAAACGGTTGGAAAGTGCTGGACAGCGGTGGACAGTGTCATTTTTCTTCCCATGATTTGCTCCGTAAGAATGAATCAGTAAGTGTTCCACTTCCAAGTATCCGTACTGAAGAAATTATTAGTTTCCTACCTGAGGATTTAAAAATAAGATTCAACAATTTAACTGGAAACCCCATTGGCCGTTTGCTAGTGCTTCGTCTTTCAGTTTCCAGTATCTTCTCTTTTCCTTAAGGTCATACAGTAGCTGCTTACTCCTTCTTCCTCATCTTCCCAACATTTCTATCCTTCCCTCTAACTTTCCTTCAATCACTTGTTTTAGAAGGCAGTTTCTACGCAAAATGTGACCAATCCAGTTAGCCTTTCTTCTTTTCATTGTATGTAGGATATTCCTCTCCTCCTTGACTCTGTGTAATACTTCATTTCTCACACGATCGGCCCAACTGATCTTCTCCATTCTTCTCCAGCACCACATTTCAAAACTTTCCAGACACTTCTGATCTACTTTCCGAAGTGTCCACGTTTCAGCACCATACAAAACTATGCTCCCAATGCAGCACTGTATTAGTTGCTTCCTTAAACTTAAAATGATTATAATAATAATTTTAACTCTTCAGTTAACAACACTGCAAATAACAATAATTCCATTCAGTTCTTGTTAATTAGCGTGCCGATTAAACAGCCAAGTAGAAACAACATAAAGAGCACAACATGCAAACACCAATAATACTAATAATATCTTAATAATAATAATGATAATAAGCCTGATGAAAGGTTTTATGTCAGCAATAATCTGAATTACACTGCCAGATGCGTCATTACTTTGAATCTAGCAATTACGGCCTTGAGACTCGCATTGCATATGCACGTAACTCGATGGCTGGCCTTCCTAACGCAGAAAAACAAAGAAACATATGAGCAGTTCTGACAACATTATGGGCCTAAAGTAAAACTCTTTACGCATTCGGGGATGTAAATCGACCACAATGGCAATTAACAAACACCCAACTGAAATATTGGTAACTATAATATTATCCAGTCACGTCTATATAAGAACTGTTTAACAATCTTGCAAACCTTGATACGTCGCACATGAAAAACAACAGATTACAATAAAACAAGGTTTAGGGCACTATTTTGACGCCAACGTTGCTTTTAACACAGTAGTATGGCCACACGTATTACTATCCATACTCGTTGCATCTAGCCACTACATGTAATTCGTGAACAAATTTAAAACCCTTCAAAAAGCCGCCCTGTTAAACTGTAGTCTCTTGAGTTGGCGACCTATTATTCAAATGAGTGCCAAATTACAAGAAATGTATAATGAATGTAATTTAAGGGCTTGGTGCAATAACATTCCCCATAATTGTTTAAACTGTCGCAGTAGTGTTCTGCACATCTAAAAAAGTAGCTCTACACGATCTGCTGCTTATTTATACTGCCATATAACAGATGGCATGTCAGTGGTCAAAAGACTGTGTCTGCTCTCGCCAGAAATTCCACGAAAACACAGGTATGCCACAGAATCTTCAAGGTGACGGATGGTACTGGAAGACACTGATGGTGTGCCGAAGAAGAAGTACCACTCAGAATTCAACCCTTTTAAGACTGTGGGGAGGAATTTATCGAATCTGAAGACGGCTAATCGTCAGACAATGAAATACATTTTGACAGAAGCACGTTTTTGCGAGTTTCATTGTTTTACTGGCATAGTATATCTCTGCAGACATGTTACTTTAATATTTCTTCAAGGCCTACTAAGACATATATGAGTAAAGTAAAAAATAAAACAAACGAGCCATTCTGAACTTGTATCACCGTATTGGGATTCATGGTGTTCTTTTACCATTGTTTCCTTCATTATGAAATATAGGGAAAAACTGGATTGCAGGATAATCTTGTGCTGTAGGTGTGTGTGTGTGACATCATATCCTGGTTCCCAGTGGTCGAATTCTGATTACATTTTATAGAACAGCAGTTTAATAGAATGCCATTTTGAAATTTCCAAACAAATTTAAGAATTATAATGACCATTTCATATAAGAAAGAAAACTAGATAAATTTTCTTCTTGTACCCCTTGGGTAACTTGAATATAATTAGATTTGACAGAGACTGATATGATGGTACGTCACAAATTTTATTTTCGTCCACGTTGCACAGCTATAATTATCATTTTACATATGGTAAAATAACCTTTTATGTCACTTCTCAGCCCGTCTGCTGATTTTTACAACATCAGATGCCAGAGAACCTCATGGCGACAATAAAATATTGAAGGGATGAGTCATTAGCCTTATGTCAGAAAATTGCATCTGAAAAATTCCACGTGAAACTCTTTGTTTATACTTGCTTAGGGATCATGAAAATAAAAATTATTTTTACTTGTGGAACGAAATTTCAGTCCCAGCTTTGTCATGTGAAATAATCACAAGGTCACGAAAGAAGAACGGGAAGTGAGAATCGCCTTCCAATACAAATAGGAAAAACATAACAGAAAGATTCGGCAAAACGACTATCACATTATACAAGTCACAGAACAAAAAATAAACAAGGCAATATGCAATATGCATTAAGTCTGAAGTGTATGTGTAAGGCAATTTTCCAACAATTCTGCAAACAAAAGGGGTCTCTATTTTTCATGTTTTCTGGGATTACAGTCCCGCAATGCTTGTCTGCTTGGAGGAGTACGTTCACGTGACTGTAAAGAAACGTACAAAGAACACGTGACACATAATGTGTGGGTATATTTATGATCTATTTGCCAAAGTAAATATTCGCATGGCCACCACATGTTTACTTTACATGCTAAAAAATATTACCTGAATAAAAACTGTACATATTTCCATGCCCTGTTACCTTTGCTGCATTTGAAGCCCCTAAAGCAATTGGCGCCGGGGAGAGACCGAATGGTATAATGTTTACATTAACTTTCGTAAAAATATGTAAAATTGATCAAAATTTGAAAAGTACATCACTGTTCTGTCTCACAGCATGGTTACCTCATAAAGACTGCTGACTTTTTTTGTCGTTTTAGAAGGAAAGTCGGGTTAAGTACGAAGTATACGGATACATGTATACATGTCTGGACAAAACTACACGTAACACAGAACCACAAAACGTAAGTCAAAGCAAAAACCAGTCCCGTTTAATGCGTGAGGCAGCGACAAGTATATGCATACTAACAAGTGAGACATGATATGTAGCCAACATTGAATGTCTGTCGAGATAATTCAAAACGCGAAAAGCAACTTAATGAAACTGCCGTTGTGGTAGGTCATGTTTTACATGGAGTGCGATGGACGGGAGTGCAAGGGTTTCACTTCTTGCATACGTCCATGAGAACTGATGACGTATACACAGGCCTATTCCTTTATATTTTTAGTCTCAAGAAAACAGGCTATAAGGAAAACAAAGACAAAATATGCGAGTTTAAACCTCTCATTGTGTAACTGTATATTGACTACGCAGAATATAAATAATTCCAATACGTGTTACGAACATTACAAGGCATATATATATATATATATATATATATACTGTACATATAAATGTTTATGTTTAGTTAAAGTTTAGTAACGCTGCCAGTATTGGAAAGAACAGAACGCCTGGACGACGGGAGAGGAATATAGAAAGTACGCTGCATGGCGAAAAGGAACGTGTGAAAGGAGTCGTTCGGTTGACTGCTTACCGTGGTCTCAATAAGCTGCATTGCCGGTGTTAAGAATGCGTGGAGTTATAGCTTCATTCCCCCATACATTTTATGGTGTGAAGCTTAATTAAGCACAGGGGCAACCTTAACTTACCTTTCGAGGACAATGTTACTAAATGGTAACTTCCTGATTGGTACATTTTAAATTTAAATATACTGGGGTTGTGTGGATCTCGCACACTAATTACTTCACTCCAGTTACGTTCCTCTGATTTATGGGCATTTAAGTAGTCATAGTCACAAATAACAAGCGTTCAATAGGCTTAATTCTGATGGTAATATATCACTTGACAGACCTAGGTGCAAATGGCGGGCAAATCTCCAAATAAGTCCTAAATAAATATATAAGGATGTGACGTACATTCATGCTGCTCAGGACTGGAATTAATCGCGGGTTGTTATGAACACAGTAATAAATCTTCGGTTTCCATAGAAGGCAGCATTATTCTGTAACAACTGAGCGAATACTAGCTTCCCAAAGAAACTTAGTTGAAGTCAGCTACGTGGGTCATTCCCTAAGTGATGTACACGTCAACCTTACCCCACCCCCAACATAAAAATTTCTGTAACAAAATAAAGCTACAGTTCTTAAACATAATCACCATTCTGCCCGCCAACGGACTGACAATGCTTTCGTGAGCCTTATCTATCTGCAGGCCTTCGTCGCTCATGCGTCATAACAGATATCACTTCTACAGAGAAATCCTGAATGCCAAAGTCAGAAAATGTACCTGATAAATTCACCACGTCTGTTCGCAGAAGTGGTTAAGATAACCGGTCGGAGGTACCCCGCTACCCGATAATCGCGGCTCCGTGTAGGTATTAGTGAAGTTAATCCCCGATCTCTCAGAATACTACATTCTGTCAGGAGAAAGCACCCCAGCCCGAAAGAACCCATAACATATTTTAGTGTTCTGTATGTTTTGGGGTCATGGACCCTAACAAGTAAAATGGAAAGACCCTTAATGATGTGGGAAAGGAAAATCTTGAGAAAAAATATATGGACTAACATACGAAAATTGTTACTGGAGAATATAAATGAATCAAGAAATTTATAATAGATTTAAATCTCCTGATACTGTAACTGTAATTAATGTATGTAGACTGGAATGGCTTGGGTATATTCTAAGAATAGATGGTGAACGGACAGTAAAGAAGTTACTGGAAGGCAAATTAGGAGGAGGAGAAAAAAGAATACCTAGATTAAGATGGCTGGATGATGTCGAATTGGACTTGGGGAATATGGGTTTAAAAAGGTACAGAACAAGAGCTTTGGACAGAACAGATTGAGCATCTGTCGTGAGGGAAGCCAAGGGGCTGTACGGCTGAAGAAAGTAGAACTAGGTTTTGGGGGCCCCGCACCGGGGGGGTCGGCGGGGGCTTTATCTACGCCAGCGTCTGTTGATCTGTCTGTCCGCATGTAACAACTGGAGAACCACAAAGCAGATTCAATGCAATATAAATATCGGAGAGTTTTGCTACAAACTTGTTGGTATATTCCAAGTTTGATTGAAATCGGAGAAAAATAACCGGTATTTTACATGAAACCTACACGTGTTTCTAGGCGCATCTCGACATGACTCGCTAAACATTTAGTGAACATAAAAGACTTCGGGAAAAGCTGCAGAAAACAACAAAATTCATATTTTATCCCCAGCGCACGTTTCGGCTGTCTCACTGTTTTTGAGGTAAATGAAGACGAAAGAGCACACGTGCCATTAGTTTTGTGCAATGCCCACCCTTTTCTCTCATCAAACCTTTTTACTTGCTAACATGATAATTCTGCAAATACTGTATCTCTTTATATTACAACTTATAGACACTATCATTAGAAATGTTATCATCTGTCGTGATGACTTTTGCAACAGATTTCAACACTGTACAATTATGTTGTTTGATGAGAATTTTATCAAAAGAAGTGATGACTCAGAGAAGATATATACAGGTCAGTATTATTTTATGCGCTGCAAATGATGAAAAAGCTATAAACTTTAAGACTATTCACGTTCAGTAGACACTGCTTTTATACACAGAAAACTTTCTCGCGTCTGTAGATGGATGTTTCAATAACCATACAGCACACAATATTTCTACACTATAATTCAGCTAAACACAGACGAAACAAATGAAAACAAAGCCCGCGTGTTAATCATAAAATTAATGGTACATTAAAATGTCCGCACGTGCTCACTTTCTGCAATATTTACGAAATATGTCTGTAGAAATAATGTTAAAAATGTGGTTTTTGTTAAGATTTCCGTGTCAACTCTACAATGAGAGTCATTTCGTCTAAGCAGCAGAGTACCTGCTTTATCACCTAATCTAATCTAGCCTTACTTCTAATCCCTTTGCCCTTTCATTTGTTCATATTAACAATAGATAGGCTATTCCTTGGAAACGGACCGGTACTTATCTTTACGTGCATGGTAAAAACTTATCGTTTGCTACGTCACTGTTTTATACTCAGATCTATGAATAGCACTTTGGTACTAAATGCAGGCGGTAGGAACACCACATAGCTTTTCCGCAGCGTTTTCACCACCACCTACCACCGCATTTTGAACGATCATGTAGTACGGCTCTAATTCACCAAAGGGACTAAATGACTTTTTATATATTATTCATACCGTGCACTGTCATCAATGAAACATCAAACACTCAACCAACAAATGCAATCTTATTATTATTATTATTATTATTATTATTATTATTTCAGATATTATATATAATCCCTGTAAACCAGTCCAACATGTTTCGATCCCTTCCTGGGATCAACACCAGTGACACTTGAGAGTATAAATTACATAAACTAAAACCAACAATATAAGTACATGTTACAACTATAATGACATTATCAATTCCGTATTGAAGACGGCAGTAAAGAAACAACTCCCACAAACCGTGCTTCTAACCAAATCCTGGGTGTCAGTCACAGAATTTCAACACTAAATATTTTCAGTCAGTTGAGAAGGCAAAGTAAGGCTATTTCTGTACGTATGCACCAATGTGAGGGAAGGGAAGTCAAGTCCAAGTCTTACGCATTTATTAGCAAACTCGGCACTTGATGAAAGTTACTTGTCAGCTTTATGTTTCAAAAGTTTTATCCTCGAGTACTCTGACTGGGCCCCACAGCCATCTGGGTTTGAGGGTATGAAGAAAAGTCCCTGTCCCTGCTAAGAATTTAAGCCCGGTCATCCAGTAGTCATTTTACACACTGAGAAATACTGGCTCATGATCATTGTTTAAAGAAGGAAGATCATAAATGCACAGAACGCTGAAATAAAAAGAGACAGCAACAGAACCGACGAAACGCTACTCCTCGAGAGTACCTGACTTCACTGTAGCTACAATTGTATTGATACTATAGACAGTAGTGAAGCCTTGTGTACTTACGGCATAGGGATGTCGGACTGTTGCTGTGGATGTTCCTCTATCCCAAAACGGATTACACTCGGTGAATCGGTCCGGTCTGCACCATTAGGAATGAGTAGCATACTGCAAACATAACGTTTTCATATAGGAAGAAACCACCTTTCTGAAATAACATCGCGGCCTGAAAAAAAAGTATTATATCTGCACTCTACAATAAGTTCGCACTTTCCACAATCAGTCACGGAAATACTGCCGGGGAAAAACTCATAATTTTTAAATTAATTAAACAGCAAAATAAAAGTATCATCACTCATACTGCAGAAATGTAGCTAACGTAAGAGTTTAAACAAAGCTTTATTGGAGTTAACATTTTGTACCTAAGAACTGGAATGAATGAAAGAATGAATATCAGGAGACGGGTTGAAATGCTAAGAATGTGTAATACCAACCTTCGAAAATATTTGTAATATTTTATTTTAAAAAAACAAAACGTTCCTGAATAAATTTATTATTGTAGCTAGCATGCAGTTTTTAGTATCATACAATCTCGTTGCAGCGATGTTTTGCTATCTAGTGCCACATTAAAGCGATTTTAACTGTCTTCACACCTCAACATTTTGGTTCAACGCACTACCTCTCTGTTAATCCCTCTCCATTAAAATAAATTTAAGATGTAAGTGTCAGTGTACCAACAATACTCTACATGCTAAGAAGGGAAACCTAATAAAAACAAGTAAACAAGTTTTTGATGTACTGATGATATTAATGAATAATTTATTGGTTGAGTCACGCCAAACTCTTGTAAAATAAAAAAACACAATCATACTGCGCCCGCTAACCCCCTTTTTTTTTGCACTACGCAGCCCATGTGAAACGCAGAGAATATCCTGACTAATCGAGAAACTCTTAGCTTCTCAGGAAGGACTCTATTCCATGGAGCTGGTTTATTAGTTAGGTGGTTAGTTAGTTTACCTTGTTTCCAAAGTCTGTCTTTCTATTTTGATATTGTTGGTCTTCGCGTTCCTATTTAGCATTTCAGACAGTTTTCTAAGTTTAATGTTGGCTACCTATGCAAAATTGTCCTGCTATATGCGCATCAGCTTCTGATGTTGTTTGTAGACACACTGATATATTTTGTAAACAAAAGTCTCCCTTGACAAGATTTTACATTAGCTTAAGTACTTTTATTTATTAAATTAATAAAAGACACATGTCTGATTATCCAGGCTAAAACTGTAATTGTATCTCTACACTTATGTGAATTGCAAAATTTAAATTCGGTTTTGCTGTGTGCTTTGTTCTTGTGTTACATTTGCTTGTTTGCATGTTTGTCTTGTGTAATCGCGATGGCCATGTAAATTGCCGCTGGGCTGTCCATTCAGCATACAAATATACACATAACTGAATTATTAATATTAATTATTATTGTTGTTATTGTTGTTGCTGTTGCTGCTGCTGTACTGCTGGGTAACCAGTCGCCAAATTAAATAATAATCCCAAGATTTAAAAGATGGTAAAACCCTAAATGACATGAACACCTGAAACATAATCCTTCCAATGGAGTAATATATTTATGTGTTATTATCGTATATAATTACCACATTAATCGCCACAATTTTCTAACACTTATTTATATAAAACTTTCATGAAGGGTTGTGTAACTGAACATTCAGCTAATTACTGAGAAACTGAAAACATGGAAATGCATGCTAAGCAAGAAGTCTGCTATATTCAGATCAACGTTCATACTAAATGAGATGATCACAAACAGAAAACTGCATCTATCGTAAAAAGATTCCAAGGAAAATATACCCCATTATGTCATCGCTAAGTTTCCACTTCTATTACGGTAAAGGTAAAGTTTTCTCTGTGCTTAACTACTACACTACTCGTATGACGACGACTGAGGAATGCAGGTACAGCTCCATGTCCCAACAAGGAAGTGAGTGGTCAGTCTCGTGCCCTGGAAGCTTTACACGTGGGGAAAGAGCCCTCGTTACCCTCCGGATAGCAGGGTGGGTAAACGCCAGAACCGATGCGGTGGCCCCCGCAAATAATAATAATAGTAAGGATGATGACGTCGAAGATGATGATAATAATAATAATAAGCACAAAACGTTTATCATGGGAAATAACATTACATGAACGATATATTGTAACAACAGAATTGCTGCAACATTATATACCCTACAAACATAGTTTGTTTCAGTTATAAATTGAAAGTGCCCTTATAAAGGTGATAAATAATAATAATAATAATAATAATAACGCCAAACCCTGCTGTAAATCGAACCCCGTCCATACAATACATAGTCAATAAACTGAAGGAACAATTCTCCCTTCTACTGACAAAGCGAATGACACAGTTCACATGCTGAGATAATGAGGATTATTGTACTAATTGTTCATGAGTCATTTTACATTGTCGGTATTTTAAGTAAATCAGATAATATTGGAAACAAATATCCGGATTCCGTGCGGCAGGCATTAAGACCAGGTGCGACAGCAGCTTCATTTCTGCACGTGCTTTTCACTGCGTCAAGTTCGTCATTTGACCTTTCTTCATATTCTTACTGTACTTGCAGCAGAACAAGACGTGGCAAAAAGTATGATCCAGTCTCTCTTTATTCTTTTCATACCTTCCTTCCTTTCTCCGTCTGGAGTAAAATTACATTCCAAACATAACCTTACCGATTTTATACACCTCACTGACCTTGATATTCATTTATTCCAGACACACATCTATTGCTGCGGACAAAATCACACTAAAAATATCACGGTGTACACAGTCATAAATATTTCTGTGAATTTATCAAACATTGACCACATTGAAAATTATTTAAAATATAGGTTTTAGACAATGATGCATTATTTTATCAGACA
This sequence comes from Reticulitermes speratus, assembly GCA_021186555.1. NCBI lineage: Eukaryota > Metazoa > Arthropoda > Insecta > Blattodea > Rhinotermitidae > Reticulitermes > Reticulitermes speratus. The sequence goes on from JAJKFL010000001.1 coordinate 18,118,233, forward strand.
ACTTGCATCACTCTTCACTCATATAATTTCGCGTAACGGCGATCAGCGCAGCTCTCGCCTCTATCCCATTTCGCCGTGAGTCTGGGTCCACGCGTTTGAGTTCGATGTGCTTAATTTAATATTAGATTTTTGCTCAGCACATTTAAATAAGGTACTGGATTTTTTTCTTCGGCTCGAAGACAATCGTCACATCTGATAATCCTGTTGTTTATCCTACGTCGAAGTTTTATTACGTAAGCAAGCCGATGGTGCCTAGCTACAGCTTTTAGATACAACCATATATCTAATGCCATTATTTTATCTGACATCGGTTTCCACGTCCTGTCGGAATGTTTATCGTATTAACGAAGCCCACTCAGCTGACCCCCTATACACGCGGAAGAGTAGCGGTGGGGTGACAAACAACGGTTGTCAAATAAAATAAGTACCCCGTACACACACACACACAAGATGGGCAACGCATATGTGACATATTATAAAGACATAAAATCCTAGAAAAGAGGTCAATGTTAATTCTCTTATTGTTTAACATTTAAAGAACTGTAAGATATACTAATATGAATGAGTAAACAAACACTGAGACAGGAATGTTCCTGGAACTGTCCTTGAACTCTGGCTCAAACAGACCGAAATGAATTTTTACAATGCAAACCCACATCACTCCTGGAACACAGTATTTTCACATGCCACAAATTCTGTAAACACGTTACGGTATAACACACGCGTCCATCAGGACGACCAGAATCTTTCGCATGCCTAACAATACCTCACTTGTACGTCAGGCTGTTTAGCGCAGCCATTGTCGATCAACGCGAAAACTGTCACGGTAGTGAACGTAAAGACAAAACCAGTTTGAACCATGCTGATGGCAGATTCCCACAATTTTTCTGTAAAATGTGATTCTGGAACTCAGTGAAGATGACCAACGAAGGATAGAATTTTGCAACAAACGTTTTCGGATGTCGCAGAAAGCCGAGAGGTATGTGTTATGTCAACAGACACAAAATAAAATCTTCTGCAGCTACAGAAACAAACGACCTTTAAACACTGAAGGTGTCACAGTATGTTGTAACATTTCTTAAGCTACAGTCCTTGGGACGTGTTTGTCAACGCTGCTAATGCTACAGTTGTTACCGTGGCGTCTGAAAGGTAACAAGCAATTATAAAAGATTTTCATTATTACGGAAATGAGGTACATAGAATTTGATGATCAAAAATTGTTACAGCAGGACGGGACAACTGTCAATATTGCTCGTGCAGCAATGTGACTGTTCGCATATCACAGCATTTCTATAGGCCTATTTGGATATGTCAGATAGCCGGCCAGGCGTCACGACTAACAGCACCGGAGTTCCTCTTGTTGTGGAAATCTGAATCAATCTGGTACCTTTTAATACGATTAAGTTTTTGGACCTTGTCCATCGCCCAGTTTTTAAGAACACAAAAATTAAACACGACCTTACGGAGAGTAGCTCTGTATTATAGACAGTCCAAACATTGATAGGTAATAGTTGTGAGTTACAGTCGTCAAAAACCACGAACAATTGCATCCAATGCAATACCATTCAGTAGTTTCGAGATTTAGTAGTCCCAAAATGCATCCAATACAGTTGCACAAAAATAAACATTTCGCACAGTATGTAACTTGCACTATATTCTATCGACAGATGTCGTTCTTTCGGTAATTTCTGAATACACATACAGACTGGACGAGAAACGCCTGACGGTAGGTCTACAGTCCACCTAGAAAGAACAGCTTACTACACAATTAGCAAGCCTTCATTAACAGCTTACTGAACAAACAAGCAAGAAAACTGTATAACAATTTGTCCTATCGAAGAAAAACTGAAGGAAGAGCTCAAGTGTTCGAAAGTATGTTTAAGATAAGGAACATTTCAGTTTCTGCTAACATTCAAATATATTATATGATGTTGTCAGTGACCTAATCACCATACCACGCGTCCCTTCAGTAAAGGGAGTAATTATTTATAATTTATGAGTGTAGACTATGTTTCTGCATGTTCACTATGCCAATATTAATATAAATTGTTAAGAAAAAGGTGGCTGCATTTATATAATATTAACAGTGACATATTTAAATAATAAATTACCGTTCTTATTAACACATAAAACGCTAATTGCACTACATTTGTTCAGAATATCAACATATGTGGTAGATATACTACTTCTTAACGCTTGTGAATCTATATCTATTTCTTACTGCTCATAAGTACTTGTACACTGTATCAGTCTTCTAAATTTAAAGTATAATTCTAACACGATAGGACATGTACGGACAATATAACACGGAGGCACGTTCGGATATTTATTGCTCGAGAGTTCTCAGATAGTAATGCCATTTAATGCACTGAGGTTGAAAATATTTTGTAACTGCACAATTCGTAGATATATTCATAATCTATCTAAACACAAAATTCATAATCTTTGGTATAAGCAATAAATACTAAATGTTATGGTTGCATCTTTCTATTTTCTTTAATTACGCATCATAAAAATCGCATGAGGAAATAATGCACTGAAACAGCAGACGGTTCACTCGACCGTGGTCTACTACGTACGCACGGGGCGGTTAGACAAATCGTAGTGACAGGCAAGTCTTTCAGCTAACTCTAAATCTTCGTAAGTCTGACCACAAAACGTGTTTTTCCAGATCAGATAAAATTAATCACAAATAAAGCGATAAAACTAGACTTTATGGCTGCATTTTGAACTTTGCCTTAATTACCGGGCAAGAAAATAGCGTGTATGTTGCGCCATATTATAGGTAAATAAATATTTATTTGTTCTCTCCCGCTCTGTCACATTTCCTGTAATTTTTTCTAAACGTTACGATTTTCTGAAGAAAGTTTAGAGGCAACATGTTCTTTCTCTGAAATTTTATCTGAATCTTTTCTCAACCCAGGAAGAATTCAGCGAGATATCACAAACTAACGTAGGTCTTCTATTTAAAGCGCCTTTTACTATGTAAAGCGAATATTATTTCGTCCGATTTTAATAAAACTTGTATCTGGTCGACATATTTCAGTAAATGTTGCCAGTATAAAATTTCACGAAAATCCGTCCACCTGGTACCCAGTTGTTCCACGCACACGAACAGACATACTGTACATACATACATACATACATACACTACATCACAATACATACATACATACATATATACATACATACACACATACATGCATACATGCATACATACATACATAAATAACATGACAGCGAGAGACAGACACGACGAAGTAATATTCGCTTGTCGCAATTGTTTTGCAAACGCGTCGGAAAACGAAAGGATGTGACATCACACTATTTTAAATTGTTTACCTCTGAGATGCCGCATGGTGTCAAGTCTTGTAAATTGCATCTACGTGTCGAGCCTATATTAGAACACTCTTCCATGTAAGTTTTTGAAATTCATAAACACTGTAAATAATAACAGGGCGCTTTCTCTCATAATAGATACAGACCCATGCAAGTTAGTGCACTGTAAGATATAAATACTGAATTATTTGTACTTATCATTATAAGTTCAGGTTACAAATAAGAAATGATGTGACATCACACATCGTCTCAATTACGTATCATCCTGTGATGTCTTCCGTACTAACTAGACTGGTTATGCATTAAACCACATATTGTTGCCTCGAGGGAAAACAACGGTGACCACGGATCGCATTGTGCATTCTCTACCGTACACAACACCTTGTGAATGAAGGAGTGAGTGAGTGATTGAGTGTGTGACTGGTTCTATGAGCACTTCGTTTCCATACTTACGACAGGGCTTGGGTTCCGATTTAGAGCATCGCCCTTGATTTCGGTCGAAACCACGTAAACAGCTCAGTTCCTTACGATAGTAACACCAGATGGCAGTGATCGTTATAAGCAGTCAATAGGTACCTATCATTCGATGTCAAAGTATCCCTCTAGGACTATAATACATATGAACAAAGCAACCCAAGGGCTATAGGTGTAACACATAGCTAGATATGACGCGGTTTAGCGTCTTGAATATTATAGTAACCTGTCACGTAACGGGGCCGTTTCCAGTATCGCCTATTTTTTTTCAATGGCTCGACAGCCCCTTGGGGGCCTAGCCGCCTCATTTTTCGAGGCTTCACGATCACACACTCAGACACACCACACTCGGTAGGACTCCTCTGGACGAGTGACCAGCCCGTCGCAGAGACCTCTACCTGACATCACACAACACTCACAAGAGACAGACATCCATGCCCCCGGCGGGATTCGAACCCACAATCCCAGTAAGCGAGCGGCCGCAGACCCACGCCTTAGACTGCACGGCCACTGCGATCGGCCCAGTATCGTCTATGGTCTCTCAAAACCACCACGCAGAAAGGACGAAAGGAAATGAGGGAGACAGCGGGATTATGTGCTAATAGATGACAAACTACATATTACAGTTCATCTGGCCAGCATTTTAAAAATAGTCCATAGAAAATAGGATATAATGTTCCGTCGTTACTACATTATTTGGTAAATTTCATAAATACCAATTCCTAAAAAAAAGTTATACATATTATCTTAATGACAAACACGTCATTGCCTCTTACTCAAGGCCTTCTGAATTCTACCCATTTTTTCCAAACTACGATTCATCTCGTATTCATCTGGCTTCAGGAGAGCTCTCAACACCTGACAAAGCGTGTTAAAACGAGGACACGTGATATTCACGTGCGGTTTCCCATGATAATAAGGAAAGAGCGGCATCAACGTCACCACTGTTGCTTCGAAGTAAGATAAAAAGAATAATATCTAATTATTTTGGACTCTGATCTAGAAGTTCCTTTATAATAATCCTACACATGTTCTTGATCGTTTAATCCATTTCAGCTGCATTTTTACAGTAGCCCAATGCTTCAAGATTTTGTTTAATGCTGTATTTTACGACAAAAACGACGCAATTGCAGCGTATAATTTTTAGTTCCAAATAGTTGCTGTATATCATTTGTTGCTGTTTCTTAAGTTTCCTTTGCGAACATCTTCAGTAATGATTATTGGCATGATGTAAATCAGCAACGGTCTCGCGTTTAAATCAATTTCGATTTTGTACTTCATCCTAGAATGTAATCTGTACATAGTCATTTCTTTTGCCTCTCTCGCTGTGCCGTATTTCTTATAACTATCTCGCAAAAAAGCATGATTTTTGGAATAAAAAAATGTTTGACATAAAACGTAAGCTTTGATTTTCTTCACAACGTTATCTGACGCTTTTCTCAACCCAGAAAGAATTGAGTGAAATGTTACTACACATTTACATGGACAGGAGCTGCAACACTTTCCTAAATCGAAACTCGGCTATTCTCGCCTTTCGTTTCGCGGAATGTGAGACGCGCAGTCTCTGTGATAGCGAACAGCCCTGTGAACGTTGGTTACGATTAATTAACGTTCCGCAACGCAACATTTGTCCGCCGACATTTTAAACTGGTACGCCTTGAAGTCACAACATAATACATATCGTGATTCTTAAACCTGAATAAATCAAAGTTTCCTTTCACAAGCACTTTGCACAACCGTTCTTCTGCTACCACCAACACTGTGCAGCCTACTACAGACTGCTACAGCTTTCTACTCTTGTTTTTAACTAGGACCTCCTGCTAGATTTAGTCCAGTTTTGTATGCCATATTTCACCATTTGTAAAAATTCTTATTAAAAGTAACTGTGACGTGTTCCAGTGCACGTCATGAAGAGATATGGGGGTGTGGAGGTATAGCAACACTCATTCTTATCTCGGTACAAAATACAGGTGAATGGTTAGGTTCGCGTTCCGGTCGCTTACGCCCGAGTTAAGCGCCCCCGGTGCCCGTTGACTAGGAGGTTGGGAGGTTCCCAGAGTTGGTCCGGACGCTTTGGTGAAGGGAAAACTCGTACTCCTGCCAGGAATGGAACCGCAATTCCTAGGCTGTTCAGCCTGTAGCCTAATCTGTATAGCGACTACGCCATCCCGGCTCCCATAGTTCTCGGTGTGACTGAAATATTTTGATGAATTATTGCTGTGTTCTTCTGATGAGGTTAATTACAACCTTTCTCAATGTGGCACACTACGGTAAATTAAAATCTAGAGGTGCTCTAGATTAACAACAAAAGCAAAAAGATGCATTTTAATTAGAAGAGAAGACTTACGCATTATTTGATATTTTACATAGTGCAACATACGTAAATATCATGAAAATTGTAAAATAGAGCGCATGTAGAAATAATGAAAGTAAAAATGCAATTAAAAAATGCAATACATTACATACCAAAGTTACGCATCAATCACTATGCCGCGCCACAGCGTTAGATAACAGAATATTGATCAATGAGAAATGGTTATATAGGCACCTATACAACAGTCATAATATCCTAATATTGCATAAGCAATTCAATTATTTAAGTACTCATACAGTTTACAGGCCGGTCACTTCATTTTTGGTCAACGGGAATGCATATTCATAATATGATCATGATAAATATGGTAAGCAACTTCATTGTTATTTGTTTCAACGAAATCCACAGTCGTTTCTTTGGTTCTGACATAACGCGTGCAAAGTAATCACACGGTGTTAAAAGTCTCCCGCGTACCTTCATCATAAGAGTGAAAACTAACGGTGTACACTGCTTATAGCCTCTACGTTTCATACTGCCAGCATGACTTCTGAGGTAAATTGGAACTGTCTTTGCTTTTTAACCTTCACAAGTATAAATAAAGCTGTATGATTAGGTCATGCCAACGAAATAGGCTATCAGAGCGAATGGTTTAAACAAGAAGATACTACCATGGGCACGTTGAGAGGGCATGGCTCATAAAGTACACTTAATCTGCATTTTACTATATATTAAACCTCAACACTTTTTCTATTACGTACTCACCCCTGCACTGTGGGTACATCAATGGAGTGGGACGAGGGTCTCTTGCGGTCACCGGCCATGTCCGCCAGCCTCGCGAAATCTGTGTCCTGGTCCATGAGGCGCGCCGACTTGCGCGACTCCAGCAGACGCACTTCTTCCAACCTCTTTTTCAATTCGAGTGATCCCTGAAATAAGAAAACCACCGTTACGTCGCAGGTTGACGAACTGCAGGGCACAGCAGTTGTTAATGCACTTACGAATACGGAAAAGGAAAATTTCTTCTTGCACTTCATTCAAATAAAACAAATGTTATCTTCATAAAGCTAATTATGGACGCAAAGCTGGTACATTACACAGGCCTACACCACAGCCAGCGAACTCAGTAGCAACGAGTCGTACTAAAACTTCCAGGATTCCAGGATTCGAATAAGTTTACCTACATCCTTAGAGATAGATCCTGCTTTCCATGCTTCAATCACAGTTTCCATTAAAATGAATCAACGCTTACAAAATTACGACATGAAAAGTTCTCAGTAATTAGTCAGATTGATACATATGCTGGTCCAAGTTAAGACGCCTAGCGATTGTCTCCGGCGTCATCTATTGTCTTGTACTGGTATGAGCTGATCTTCAATTGAAGGAGTTCTGCCGCGCATTCAGAAGTTTTATTAACTCAAATTCTACGTCAAAACATTCCAGGATGCCAAATTCTTGGCGGCATACGCGTTACTGAAGAAGAAGAAGAAGAGAGAAGAAGAAGAAAAGGTAAATCCCTCATGGAAACTTAATATATAAAAGTAGTTAACTTTATATTTCACGTCTTCGTGCCCCAAAAATCACACCTATGAAAGGTAAAAATACGCAGAATACGTGCAGTGAATAAATCCTTTCTCTTTCTCAAAATGTTTCCTCTCATTTTGTTCCTCATCAAGAAATACCACGGTGAAAATATTTCGCTTTCACTGCATAACGCGAGATACAATGAAACGTAGAAATGCAGAAACTGAAGCAGTAAAGTAACCAAATAAGAAGATACTAACACTTAACACGTCTTTGTCGAGTGTGTAGGTTGACTCAGCGCAGAATGGAGCGTGAAGATGAAAATGAATAGACAGTGCGCAGGGTCTGGGTAGGGGCCATGAAGTTTTTCAGTGTTATATCCCACCATTCGCGTGGTGAAATGGATACAAACCGTAGGAAACTTAAACAGTAAAGCCGGTTCTGCAAGGTACCAATTTTTATACGCCAGCTTATTTTGAAGACACCCTTGTATCTGAACCCGACTGCCCACCCAGCCTCGTATTCAATGACACACACACACCGCACACACACACACACACATACACACACACATACACACACACACAGCCGGTAAGACTTCCCTCGACGAGGGATTGTATTCGTTCTATGGGAGTTTTACCGTCGTATTAGGACGCTGCTTCCTGCTGGGGTCGAACTCCGATATCAAATTGTTGTAATGACCCTCCGTTTATTTTGTAGTGTGTTTTCCTAAGTGTCGAAAGTAACGAACACACCTGCACAAGGAGAATAGCAGAAAGAGTTAAAAGCGACAAGACAGCGTAGCACGTAGCCTATTCGAAAAGCCAGTGGATTTCTACACAGCAGCGCATTCACTAGCTTTCTCTTGGTATTCGGCGGTATTAGCTACATACTTCTGCTCAGTTCTGTCACACTACTGCCTCGTGTGCGTGAGTGTATGCGTGCGTGTGCGTGTTTGCCTACTTTTTCGTTCCGCTGCTCTGTAACTTACTTCACTCGAGTAAAACTTTCACATGAGATAAGAATGACAAGAAACGCACAGCCTTGAGCAATTACAGGTATCCCTGCCCTTTGTACTGGCTTGCAGTGTTGTCCAGATAACTACAGCAAAGTCTGAAGAGTAACGACTTTTTATCAATATTTTTATCTTCTTTTTTTTACTCATTCCATGCGTTATACCTCCGTCTTTCAGCTTCCAAGACGTTCTACCGAAATCTTCCTTACTCTTCGTTTTAAGGGCTTAACACAAGAGCGAAGAGGTGCATTGCAGTTTTGAGCATAAAACTGCTACATGTGTTTCCTTTGTAATTTTTGCAACCCTCATCAATCTCGATGAACATTTCGCGAAATTCTTTACAAATCTACCGTTGCAAAGCTAAACTACACTTCCCGTCCGCTACCTATAACAGTACAGTTTAAAACATAAATTATGCAAGTATGAATGTACCTGTTGTAGTGCATGTGTGTGAAACCTTTTCCCCCACCCTGAGGGGAGGATGCGAATTGCTGAGAGTGTTGAAGAAAGGCTGCAGAGGAGAATACTTGGAACTAAGAGGGAGGAAACGAGAGATTAGAGAAAATTGTATCTCGTCAAACATTGTCTGGATGATGAAATCAAGTGGTCAAGACATGCAGAACTCATAGGAAATGAGAAATGATACAAAATGTTAGCTGTAAAACTGTAAGAGGAATGGCCATTTCGGAGACACGGCCGTGACAGCATAACACTAAAAAGATATTTAAAAGAATTAACAGTGTTACGGTGTGGAATGGAGTCATCTGGTTCACTCTCCTGCTGCAGGCTTTAATGAACTGATGCGTTCAAGTACGGGTAGGCCACTTCTTGTCTAGTTCAGAACGGCTACCCTCCACAGAGTCACATAGTTTTTTTTATGGTGAAGGGCCCCCAGCAGATGCTACGGAAGCACCGCAGCCTTGAGGTTTATTGTGCAACCCTGTGATGAAAATGATTAATTTTTTCCATTTTTTCAAGTAATGGAGCACCGGTGGAATGAAACTGACAGGGGAAAACCGAAGTACTCGGGGAAAAACCTGTCCCAGTGTCACTTTGTCCACCATAAATCCCACATGGACTGACCCGGGATCGAACCCCGGCCTCCGCGGTGTGAGTCATATAGTTAATATACACAACTGAAGCCAGAAAATTAAGTATCGGATAATCAAATTTATAAATAACTCGTCAAATAATAGGTAAAGGAGGAAAAAGGACGAAAAAATAATGTATAAATTCGGTCTTGTTCCGACAACAATAATCCCGTCTATTCTGCCTGTACTACTACAAAAATTTGCCTATCACTGCCCCAGACAAACACCTTTTGGGGTGTTTCTGGGCCAAGTAAAGCATCTGAGCATTCCAACGCCGAGGTGAAGAATGCGTGGAGATTAATTTCCACGCCCTGTAAGTCTTCATGGCACATTGTATGTGGGTACACAAGTCGAGGTCTCACGATTCATCTGCAGAAATTTTTTTACACCAAATGCGGGAGTAACACCTAGATCTTCTGTTACTGTCCACACATTTAACATACGAGTAATAGCGCTCGTGGATCAGATTTCGATACCCCGCGACTTGAACACACTGACTGCCAAGCCTTCAATTCTTTCCGAACACGATGCTATGACACTGAAGTGAGCGGGTGATGCCTTTCACTGAAACAACCATGCAAATTATGCACCATCACGTCGTCACAGTCCACGTGTTGCACCGAACTCACCTCTTCCCCACTGCACACATGAGAAGCAACGCGGACCCATGAGCCGATCCCGATGCATGTACGAGTATGATCTAGTTTCTTCGAGTGCGAATGACTTTGACATAGTAGTAATGTCTATAAAAATAACTGTTGTTGTTACTGTTATTATACAATTAAATGGGTATAACATGCAGCACGCATGGATGTGCGAATGTATATAAACTTTTACACAGAAAATTTTAGGGAAGAGACAACTTCAGACACAGGCGAGGATTAAACAAAGGATTGGGAATAGGGCTATGGATAGGGTCAGTGGCAGTACCTTGTGTATACGGTTATGAAGTTTACGTCTCCATAAAAGGCAGGAAATTTCTTGATCAAATGACTATTAGCTTCTCAGGAAGGAATCTATTCCAAGCAGTAACACTTATTGTTATTGTTAGAAATAACGCTTTTAAAAGCTTCGTGTATTAGACAGACAGGAACCACTCAGGGCTTGTTATTCTCTTCGACTGGATACAATAACTTCATTTGTACGAGTATCATCGGATTCTGTTGAAGGTTTGAATTCACAGTTCTTAGGCAAATGTATCGTAAAAACAATGATTATGGTCCAAATTAGACAACATAGGCTATCAATGTGCAAGACTACTTTCGATCAGAAGATCCTAGAGCAATCCCTCATAAACCACCAACTACAAATATCAGCTGCTTTTCCATTCGCATCTGTACAGTTTTGCCAAATGGTGTGTTTCATTCCATGTATCCGCGATTTTAAATCTCTGTATATATGGACAAAATCGGTGGCTTCGGCACCCAGAGATTCACATTTACTGCTGCCACAGCTATTGTAACAAACAAACCCAGTATTCTAGCATCTACAGTACCAATAAAATTCGTCTCTTTCTACACATTATCTCATTTATTCTTAAACGCTTTTAACCTTTCTTCTTTGTGTTGAATGAAGGAATAACTTTGGGATTTTTCAGGAATGTTACTCTCGCGGCTGGCCAGAGTGCGAATTTGATTGAAGTACTGAGAAGAACGAAAAAATGTTTCTTACAAAACTTAGGAACAGAAATTTATGGAAGGTCTATGCATATTTTCTGCAAACGGTGTGTTGGATTCGATAGGATAACCACCAAATACTTAAATGTGCTTCATAAAACTATCATGTTACAAATGCGCCGAGATAAGCCTTGAAAAAAATACCAACTGATAACAGTCCTTTTCTTGTTCACTTATCCGGTGATTCTCTCTGTTACGAACTCAGCAGCCTTACCCTTCCATTTTCTAGATAAGGAGATGTGTCAGAAAATTGGCGATCAATCTTACTACGGCATATCTGAGCCATGCAGTGCTGATGAGTCACACAGTGACGGGAAACTACTCATAACAGGGTTAATGAACCAATTTACAGCACAGCCACGTAGCATGGTATAGTACATTACATCATCTAACTACAGATTTGGCCGTAAAATCGCATTTCTGGTGCTAACCGTTCGCTAATACTTCTCTTGTAGGCACAAAAGCGAAGGGGTTGTGGTTAAACCTGGTGCTTACCAAACGCCGTGGTCGAATAGTTAGTAGTACTACTTCGTATTTGCGAGTTTTCAGGTTCAAATATCGGCCAGATTATGTGGCGCAGTTGGTTGAGGCACTGCGCTACAAGCCGGGAGGTCGCTGGTTCGATTCCCGATGGTGTCGTTGACATAATCTTTCGGTCGCAGTATGGCCCTGGGGTCGACTCAACCTCTAACAGAAATGAGTACCAGGAATATTTCCTGGGGGGTAAAGTCGGCTGGTGCGTAGGACTGACAACCTTACCACCTTCATGTGCCGATTGTCTAGAAATCTGGGAACCTAAACCACCTGGAACCCTAAGGGCCTGTCCAGGCCTGTAATGGAATTGCTTTACCTTTATGTGGTTTTCTTCAGTCCCTCTAGGCAAATATCGGGATACTCACCACAACGTTCCCTTACACTTTTTCAGCGCACCATTCACAACTCATGCCATTCGAATCAATGCTAAATAATACGAGTATATGCAATTGCAAATGTGTCGTTAAATAAAAAAGAATCAATAAATCAAAGACGACGTCATACCCAGTTCACATTCTGAAGGACGTAGGCACAGATTTTCGTGAATTTGCCCTCTTCCCACTGACGTATCTCATAATCCTACTCTCTCTCTATACATACATACATACATACATACATACATACATACATGGGCCTTTAACACTATTGGTTCTATAACGATAATATAATTCTTTAACAAACGTGGAGATGCGACAGCTGTCAGTGCATAGATCGGAGACCCGAATTCAAGTCCAAGTAGAAGTGTTGGGGTATTTCAACCATATGGTACCACATTAAGTACAAATGGAGCTTCATATCCATGCCTCCCTCATGCATACTTTCTTCGTGTGGTGTTAAATACAGGATCTAATTATGTTCCCTATGCTTATTAACCCCTAAAGAAAGAAAAAAAAATGTTTATATTGCTGATGCTCCCCGTTTACCGAAAGAGCATCACTTTTGTTGCAAGTTCCACAGGCTTCGCCATTTGTCCTTCTGTTAAAAGCAGCTTTAAAGCTGAAAAGAAATAAGAGTATTGGTGGAATAATAATAACAGGAGAAAACAGAACTCCTCGGAGTAAAGTCTGTTCCACTGCTACTTCGTCCAGAACTAATCCCACAGGACTGGCCACGGCTCGAACCCGGGCCGTGGCGGTGAAAACTTATATACGCGTAAATTACTATACCGATTTGGTTCCTACATCACACAGAACACACTGTTTCTATTAGACAGACCAAACGGTTAATTATCCATAGGAAAATAATCGCTGCGTATTGTGAGAATCGTACAGCACAAATAAATAACACCGTGTGAGAGAAATTCGGATTTGTTTAACGTTAAACCTGACAGTATAAGTAGTAACCACTGAACTTTACAGGGTTAATAGTGACCTCTACTTCACACGTGGCAAAGAAGTAGGACATTTAACTAAATAAATAAAGGATTGGTTAATTCAACGACGCTGTCAGTAGCTCAGACTACACAGCAACGAACACAGCAGCAGCACGACTAATGCGGACCTGCGTTATGACTTTCCACTCCCAAGTTACAAGTCTGTTGGCTCAAATCTGTGCAGCGTTGACCTACATACCATAGCTTCTTTGCCTTAGAGAAATGCAAAGCTGTCAGCTGTGAAGCGCATGCATGAGCTGAAATTGTCTTTCTCTCTCACTCTAGGCGTCACGCCGAACGGAACAAAAATACCGGGAGATAAATTTAAAGAACCTTCATATTTTGTGTCTCACTGTCAATGTACAATTGTGGCATTTTCGGGCGTGTAGCAACCTTAGGCACCATCTACTGGCACGCCAGTACGATATACAGTACAATGTTTTCTAAGTATACATGTTTCTGACGATGGTGTGCTAATAATCAACATTCCTACTATTTTAGACAGTGTCCATCGTGTTCGGTTTTCTCAAACATATCTTTTCGGAAACTGGATGTCTCCATTGCCAGATATAAAAGTTTCTACTCTGGACCCCTCCAATGATTGACTTCCTCTTCAGTAGACACGTGGTGACGGAAACGAATCCACTTCCGACGCGTCACGTTAAAAAAACTCACGAGGATTAAAAAGTCCATGTTCATTAGGATGTTTTACATTCATATTTGGGTTCGGCTTTAAAAGGATAATTCTGTACAATGAGAGAGCGGAACATCTTTCGCAACTGTTCCAGCCCGACAGGCAGTGGTATGTTTTAAATCCAGAAGTGAAAGGAATTAACCAAGAGTGCGCCCTATGCGTTAGAGAGTATGTCTCAAAAAAGAAGTTCATATTTGAGTGATATATAATTCAACACTTTAAAGAACAGTAGTTTCTCTATGTGCCACCTGCTGTAACATTATAAAGTCCTGTATTTTGCCCACAAATTGCATTTGTGCACTTCCCGTGACTCTCAAAATAAAAAGTGATTATTTCCCTACGCACATTATTAACGGAATGGCAATCGTAATACTGGACAAGCATTTTGTTATCTATGAGGCAGAAATAGAATTTCTAAGTGTCGTATTTACATTACCTTCAGCCTTCAAATGGTTTAACGCCGAATACCTACTTTCTAGTCTGCATCCGAAACATATCAGCTGGCACATAAAAAGAAGGAGGATGACATGATTAACAACTAAGTGTTCCGGACAATAGATTATATTTATTTGACTAGTCTGTTCAACGTTTTATATCCAGAATTTTGGGTTTATATACAGAATTTCCCCTTGTTATACAGACAGCCTGCAGATGTATAGTAGTTGCAGATAGGCTGAACAAGCAGCCACAGACAGCGGAAAGGTGGTAGTCCTCCAGCACTGGGGTTGAGCTGAGGCTAACAACCTTTTTCCCTAAATAAACTAGCACAGCAGTATGTTGTAACAATCATATGTCATGCTGAACCAGTAATTTGCTTGCAATGGATGGCTTCATCGGGTACCACCCACCTCCATATCCTTGTCTTTCTGCACACAAAATCAGATCTCTCACACGCACATCTAGCTTCCGTCTCAGTCTTCTTACGCTTCACGGCACCTCAAATACAGCACATCCCGTCTTTGTCTTCCAATGTCCTCTATATTTGTTGCTCCTATACGTTTATTCCTCCCCTGGGAACGAACAGCTGCCGTGTATATAATTATCACCAGATTTCCTTAGTATCTGTGTGCCTCATAATCCTGAAACTTGATGGCTTCTCTGGCTTTCCTAAAGAGGTATTTTCTTCAGCTCAGACAAATAATGGGACAGCCCATTCTCCAACCACAAAAACACGCACGGACGCACACACACAGGAGCCAAGAATTATTTTATGGACTGGGTCTACTCTCTTGTCTGTTTCAGAGTCAGCGGATATCATATAAGGAGGGACCTCCAACTACAAGAATAGAATTATACTAGAATGTCACCATTGGTCTCGGAATTTAAGGATTCTTTGGTACGGCCTAAATATTGCAAAAATTTATATTTATATTTGGCATCGATGGTGAACAACATTGAAAAGAATATCAAAGAAACGGGTTGTGAAAGTACGAACATGGTGCAACTGCCTCAGGATAGGTAAGGTCCTGAGGCTGGTACTTGTGAACATGATAATGAACATTTGGGTTCCATAAAAGGCGAGAATCTTCACATCAACTGAGCAATTGTTAGCCTCTCGAGAATGACTCCGTTCCATGAAGTCAGTCAGTCAGTCAGTCATGCTCTGATCGTGCTGCAGGTTGCGTAAATTTCCGTCCCTTTTAAACCATTTCATGACCGCATTTAAAAATTCAGGGTTCAGTTAGCACAGATAGTCCTTGTGAGCAGTAGTAATAGTAGTACCAGTCGTAAAGAATTAACTTATTCTTAATGCATTGCTGTTACACTTAATACAACACGGTGTAACAGAGGCGGTAAGTGGATTAAAATTTAAGGAAAGTCGGTCTTACGTGCATCTAACTAACTAAATAATTAGCTAATTAACTAATTGTAAGTAAGCCCTGCACTATCAAACAATTTTTTTTCAGTGGCTCAACAGCCCCTTGGGGGCCTTGGCCGCCTCGTTTTTCGAGGCTTCACGATCACATTTTTTTAAACACACCACACTCGGTAGGACTCCTCTGGACGAGGGACCATCCCGTCGCAGAGACCTCTACCTGACAACACCCAACACTCACAAGAGACATATCCATGTCCCCGGCGGGATTTTTTTTTTCCTGTCCCGTTATTTCCCTTTGATCCATTATGTACTTTTAAATCCTTCAGTCCTTCTTCATGTCACTTATGATCCATACTAGTCCTTACACAACAAACACAACACAAACATCCATGCCCCCGGCGGGATTCGAACCCACAATCCCAGTAAGTGAGAGGCCGCAGACCCACGCCTTAGACCGCACGGCCACTGGGATCGGCGCACTATCAAACCATACTAGATCTAATTATACGATGGCACAGAAAATCTTATTTAAAATTCTTGAGGGCTGTAGTGCTAAACTTGGGGTAAACAGCAGCTGAGTTACGCAACTCGTGTACAAGTTAACTTCATTAGAGACCACGTACCTGCGTTTAACACGGAACAGTGATTGATTGTATTGGTAAGCTTTTATACAGGCACTTTGTACAACATCGTGACTCGTACAGCATCTATTTGTCTTCTTGTCCTGTCACGAATCTCACTCTCTCTCGCTCCCATCTAAAGCAGCCTAAACGCACTCGATTGTTGTTGCCTACGTCACCGACGCTGTTTAACTGCTACATAACGCAATTTCCTTCTTTTTTGTCTTCGATTCCCTTGGATTAGGAAATCAAACGGCATGTTCACATATGATGTCATCATTAACTGGCGCGGAATTACGTGCAACGAACTTTACAGCGGTTTTTGTTCTACATTCCGTTATCTGTAATCACGGGGTGCGGTTTTTCTGTTCCTGCATTGCATCGTATTGAGCAAACAGATCTTAGGAAATTAAAATTTAAATGCCGGCTGTATTTTATGTTTGGCCTCTACGTATTGACTGGTGCGAAGAAAATCGACCATTTAAACTTCCACACCAGGGATTCCCAAACGAGAGCATTCTGATGTGTCAACTCCAAAAATAATCCTGAACTTTTTTAGATATTATGCTACAAATCTGCAGCTACTGGCTGGGATGTTCAGTAGCATTGGTACTATTTGGGTCGCAAGTACTATGTGATTTATGATTGTGAGTCGTTGACAAAGAAAATTCGAGTACCGCTGCAGGGAATTTTGCTTGATTATTTCACGACGCTGCTCCTTATGGACATTAAGCAGAGATGTTGGTAAGACGACTCGGAATGCTAAGGCTGTTAGAACGTCGCGATCCTGGATCGTATTCAGGAGGTTACAGGTTCAAATCAAGGCCTTCCGCAGTTTCATTCAACCCCTAAGGCAACCTGCCGAGATAAAACCTTTAAATTAAACCATGACCAAATATTTCCACATCCTTTCTAATACATTATGTGCTAACATTCACAGTTCAAGCTATTGGCAGCGCCGTTAAATAAATCACAAATAATATAATACCATCATGGCCTGCTTGTGGGTACGATGTGAATATTCTCATTAAGACATCAGCCGATCCGAGGCCGGATCTCGAATGGAAATCATATGGATAGAACTAAAAATATCGCCTTTGAAGGTCAAAATACGTTGTCCCTGTGCTTAATTAAATATCACACCATGTATGTGAATGACGAGTGAAGATATGGTTCGGCACCAAACGGAGATGACTATAATAATCTTCATCGGGTCAATTAACCCCGGAGAAAAACCTCCAGGTGCGCAGCGGACAAAAACTGTGTGGACCCCCGAGCCAATCTAAGCGCTGTGGGAAGGAACACCATCTCTGTCGCCGACAATAATCGAACCCTCGTCATACAGCCCATAACCTAGTGACTGAGATATCCAGGCCCTCACAACAGGTCTGTTACTGGTATTATAAGCTTTCGATTTCGACTGAGGTATGTGGAACGCAATTGCATACCAGTGGCGAATCCTGATCCGGAGGTCAGGTCTAGCGAAAGGGTAACTGGAACACAATGTGTACCCTTCCGCTAGACCAGACCTCCGGATCAGAATTCGCCACTGGTGCACACCACCGCAATATTAGCAAAAGGTAACAGCAGAGTACACGGCTAAAATTTCTCTGTAGAGACAAATCACATCCGTTTGTAACTTTAACATACGTTATCCTCCAAGCACGTTCCTGTGGGCGAAACTTTATTCCAAGTATATATAATTAAAATGTCTCCGGAAGCGAATTCACGGAAGCACAATGATTCGTACCGTGCAGAGTCCGAGTTTTAAATTTCACGTTTCCTCCCGTCTTAAATTACCATTTCGAATAACTCTATAAACAGCTGAAACATATCCGTTTTCACAGTTACGAATTTTGGTTGGTAACGTTTATCAGACAACTTCAGATTTATAACTGTTGCGTAATTTTGAAATATGCTGCAATTGTTTCATCAGCGTACACACCTGCTCACAGACAAAAGGCCGTACAGATGTGCACAGATTGCCTTACAGGTGCAACAAACATCACGTATTATGACTAAATGCATACCTATCGGATTTGTGCAACGCAAAAGGTCAAATTCAAAAACAGCTGCGAGTAATTCTGTCACATCCAACGCAGGGTGTTTGTTCTCCACAGAAGACATAATGTGAAGAAATAATTTCTTCGGAAACACTGTAACCTAACATTTAAAAAAACTAACTTTCAATTAGGCATTTGAGAGATACGACTGACAGAAATGGTCTACATTTCATTTCGGGCTTCCACCATATGATGTGCGTTTACCTCTATATGTCCATACGCCACAATCCCACCGCTTCACCTATTAACGCCAATTTCATAGACAGTTTCCATAGGAACAGCATTTCACCTTCGCATTTTATCTCCCTCTCAGCAACAGTACCATCACTGAAACATGAAATTTAGCGGCGACAAACCATAACTTATTTTACCTCATGTGAGGGCCGAAATTAAGTTGAAGTTGTGGATATATTTCCTTCCTCCCCCGTGTTAATTGAGGGCGCAACACAAAATACACAGATTTGAAAACTGTGTTTGCATGATAAAGAAAAAGTTAAACAACTGTACGAGTGATTGTTACCACGCAGAGGATGGTCAATGGAAACACGTTCAGACTATTCGAAGTGTTGTTTGCACTGCGTAATTTTTATCGCCGATCCCAGTGGCCGTGCGGTCTAAGGCGTGGGTCTTCGGCCGCTCGCTTACTGGGATCGTGGGTTCGAATCCCACCGGGGGCATGGATGTTTGTGTTGTGTTAGATGTATGGACAATAGCATGAAACATAAGGTGACATGCAGGACAAAAAGGACTTCAACAGTACAAATGGATCAAAGGGGAAAAACCCAGGAATTAAAAAAAAAAAAAAAAAATCCCACCGGGGTCATGGATGTCTGTCTCTTGTGAGTGTTGTGTGTTGTCAGGTAGAGGTCTCTGCGACGAGCTGGTCCCTCGTCCAGAGGAGTCCTAACGAGTGTGGTGTGTCTAAAAAGTGTGATCGTGAAGCCTCGAAAAATGAGGCGGCCTAGGCCCCCAAGGGGCTGTCGAGCCATTAAAAAAAAAAAAAAAAGAAAAAAATGTTTATCACTTACAATTCAAACTCCCACACAAGTTTTAACATCAGGTCGGAATCGCTCCGTATTTATTTTTAACTATTCAGTGGGAGAACATTATTTTGGACATGAAGACACCAACATTTGCTTATGTAACCAGAACAGTCCAATTGTAAATCACTTTAAGAAAACGAACTTAATTTGTTAGTTCCTTAATCGATTTTTTCGCGTTCTCCGTTACAAGGTTTCGTGAGGGCAATGTACAATACAATTACCTGTCCATCACATTAGGCCTACAACCAGCCGGCTGAAATGTGTTTACTTATGACGCAGTAAAAACAGTCAAATCGTGAACACTGAACTTTCTCGGTTAAAATTTAAAAAAGGAGAGCGTATGAAACGACTGTCACACAAATCTGTATCCTGAAGGTTCTCGGGTGTGTAACACGGCTCTGCCTCCCCCAGACCCCGTGTTCTCTTCTTCACAAATCGGCCGGTCACATTTCACACGACGCAAAAAGGAAAGGAACAGAGAAGAGTAATAATACTCGTATTCAACACACACTTCTCATTTGCCAAAAGAAAACGGAATGTACAATTCGATATGCTCATAAAGAGTAAAGTTTCAAATTATGATACATATTTATATACAACACGCATAAGTTATTCCCGTACTTGATAAACACATCTCCAATCTTAACCTCGATACCAGCTGACGATAAATGGACAATTTCTCTCCACCGCCCTCTTCCCCAGGACAAGAGCTCCCGGTACCAAAGGATAAAAAGCTGTGTAGGCCCGACGGCCAGTTTGGAAGCGGCAGCGAAGAGAAAAAAACCCTGCCGTGAATCGAACTCCGGTTGTCAGTCTATACTCTAAGTCACTACACTGGCTGAGCTATCCCGGTTCGAAATATATAGGCTATTATATCATCATAATCATCATCATCATCACGTAGCTATCATGGATTAAACAAAACATGTGACCAAGACTTTGCGGACAGTCAATTACGAAATATTGATGTACGCCAGTAATTAGCAGCCTTGAGCGCTCGAGTCCCTGTTAGAACCTGCGCACTGATTTATATCTACAGAATGTTATGGTTCATCCAAGTTAGTTCAAAGAACTACCACACAATAATCGAGGACAATCCTCATTCTGTCGCAGTTTTGTGGCTCAGCATAAGTTTCGAAAGAAAATGCCTCAGAAAGCCTCTGTCAATCCTGAATTAATATACATATCTATTTTCATCAGTTGTACCGATCCTGTTGCTTGCATTAGGCATTACAATTAAGACCAGAATGCATAATCTGTGGCGCACTGAGCACAGATTAAGCCTGAGGGTGAGATATGAGATTGTGATTGTGATTACGGTCTCATGAAATGTGACGTGTACAGTTTCGTAGAACGTTATCTGTCTACCGACGGCGTCACAACCAAAAATGCCGTAATCTGGATGGTTGATGGTGTTTGAGAGCAATCATAACATTTGGACCCACCAGATTAAGATGGAAGAAGACTAGGATGTTCTTTGTGAGGCGGGATATTAATTTTTAAATATTACTTAAATTACATACTTCAAATGGTTAGTGTCTAAGCGATAATTGTATGAACTCTGACCGTTTCTTTGTATCAGCGTTGCTATTTACAGAATGTATCGGCATGCGTTCTGTATCAGTGCAGTGACGTCAGTATGCGTGTGCATGTATCATCAGGCGTACCACCTGTTGCAATACGAGACCATGACTTCAGCATCCGGCCGCAGGAAATGATAACGACCTGAATCATTCAGCTAGACATAGTGGAGTCTCCAGTTGCTTTGTCACGCAGGAGGAAACCATTGGGGACAGCACTCTTTATAATTTGTTCCAGGGATAAAGCGGCCGAATCGTAAAGCCGATCACCCGCTTCCACCTAGTGTCGACGTCAAAAACGTGTGGAGCTTTACCTTCGTGACAACATACATCTTCATGGCGTGGTATTTTAGCACAGTAACAAATTTAATTTTAAACTGCCAGGAAGACGCACCAGCATCGCATATGTTAATGAATGGCTCTGGAATGTTGAGATATACACATCGAGTGGAAATCCTCACGATAAAATAACATCTGGACATTATGATGCAAACCGATCTTGAATTGGATATTTTACAACGCTCTATCAACAGTTGGGGGCGTGGGTTAACCTCCCACCCCATCTAGCGCCGAGGTTAAATAAAGGGTAGAGCTATACATCTACTCCCCGTCTGTGCCTTCATGGCATGTTATAGGGTAAACTTTACCTTTATGTATCAAAAGTTGAAGTTAAGTGCTTCCAATGAGCTGATTATCAAGTACGAATGTGGACAGATGAGAGAAGAAACTGTGCTGGCGTTCGCTTTAGAATGTGAACTGCGTTCGATAGGATCCAGTAAAGTTGAACACTATTTTCTGTTATTTGCCCACTTTTGGGTGGAACCACAGGTGGCGAGCATAGATTTCACTGTTTTCAGCCTTCCTTGGTGTGAATGACAACGGATATGCGAAGACAAAACGTGCATTGCCATTGTTAAACCCACCAAACGTCTCAATAAAACTGTACATCAATAACCGCCTACGGCACATCTGTTTTGGGTTTAAAATTTTAAATTCAGGTCTTCGTAACTTTCAAATTATTCCAAAGCACACGCACAACAGTACAACAGAGATAACAGTAGTTCGGCGTCATGCTTACGTACATGTACAGCATGTTGTGGTTGTGTTTATACACATGCTTATTCATTCGCATGTTACACAGTGCGAGTCTTCGCCATTCTTTATTTGTTTGTTTGTTATGGTCTTATGGTGCCCTTAAATATGCTATCTGTAGCTTAAACTACATAACGTCGAGTGGTAGGGTGATAGTAAATAATGAATTGGCAAGGATGTGCACGACAGTGGGCGTGCTAACCCAGCACGGTTTTCACTTTTCTGTATACAAGATACGGAGTAAATGTTTAGAGGCTCTTTGCTACTAACAACGAACCTGATTTAAAACTGTAATAAACACGACGTTTCATACAGCATAATTCGAAACATGATGCACAATGAAAAGTTCATGGTCTGAACCTAAGTGTCAATCAAATCAGAGGGATTACGATGAGCTGCGTGTGCCTCAGATGGAGGAAAGAAGATTCGTATATACCCAGAATTTTGGAGAAGAACTTCTTGGAAAGCGAACACTAGAATGAGCAAGGAGAAGATGAGGTAGATGGGTGATTTACAATGAAACTTACGAAAATATCTGTGAGGGTGTGAATTGACTTTAATTCAGTAGTAAGTACAACGCTAAATATTATCTTTCGCCTTCGCTCTAACGCCTAGAGTGTTATAGTGTCGTCATATTTCCAAGGCATGTGGTCTAGTGACCTTGTGAGATAGCACTGCAATAAATGTGTCGGTGTAAAAAACAGTGCCAAAACAGCAAGAGAATAAGGCGATTGGGCTGTAAGCCAAAACAAACTGCCTGTCTCTGAATGGAATCAACACTGTTACAATACGACCACGTGTCACCACGTGTCACTACTAGAGAGAGAGAGAGAGACGTGGGAAAGTTCGTAATATATGCTCAATTTTATTTGCTTTTATAATATGTGAGGTACGTTCCCTACAATTAGGTCAATGATGGTGTGAATTAGTTGACTGTATTGTGCATCAGAACAAACTTACACCAAGTAAACGTGTTCAGGGTTGCTCCTGTTTGAATATGCGTAACAAGCAGACCAAAGACGGAAGCTAGAGAAGTAAGAACTTCAACTCGCCATCTTCAACTGCAGTGTAACGACGATTCCTCTTATCTGCAAAAGCTCGACATTATTTGAAAAGATTAGTTTCTGTATTTATGATATTTATAACATCTCGCCGAAAAGAATGAAATTCATTTGAACTTCCTGGTGGATTTATAGCTAGCGTGTTTGCGACAGCGCACGCAGGCAGAAGACGCACCTCCCATCAAGTCGGGCCAACCCGCAACGCAGAAGTTCGCTTACGGTTGCTCTGTCCACAGAATTCACAGTACGTTGTAGGGTGGGTTTAAGAAGAGGATGCAATTGTTTACTTCACAAACTGCGGTGAAGGCTGGATGACTTCAGCTTCTTGGAAAAGTTTTATTGTTTCGTGAAATCCTAGGCTCCGTGTATTTACGTGTACGTCTATGATGTATAACTTGCCCTCCCATGCTGCAATTTGCCAAATATCTGAATCATACTGAATGCAAGGTGAAGAAAAGTAACAAAAGAAATAACCATTTTCATTAACTGTCAACACTTTAAAACCAAATAAAAAAACCAAAACTTCTCACCGACAGAGGTAACACTACGTTGATAGATCTGGAAATCAAATTATGAGCATAACAGGCGTTCTAACAATAAGTCGTCTGACTTTTCGAAACTTTCAGTACAATATGATATGATAGAATGTGTGTTTGGTAATACGAAAGTGGAATTTTGAAACGGTAAACTAGGGCTTCTGTCATATTTTCTCTCCCAATTAACTTTCAATTGAGTCAAAGGGCTTAGTTCATATTCACGGTGTTGAGAACCACAGAGTGAAGCGCTTGCACAATGAAGTCAAAGTTTCAAAATTCAGTGTTATGTAGCGTCGAAAGATAGTTTTATCTGCAAATGAAAAGGTTCTCGATCAAGAACTCCCTAGATTTAAAGCTGAATATCTAATTTATTTGAGGACATAATTGTGAGTTTCTTGAGAAATGTTCAGCAATTTACAGTTTTCGTTCCTAGCCTGCTGCACAGAAACGAAAAATCGTGTGCTTAACGCAGTCAACATGATGGTGTCCTCTCAGGAATAAACGCTGCGCAAAATGGCTTACACAATTCGGGTACGTAAACGTTTAACGCAATCTTCGACGTCCATGCAGAACAGACGCCCGAAGTGCCAAATCGATTCCTGAACACTCATCTCAAGGAAACGGGAAGCTTTATGACGCAAAATTCACCAGGAAGACTATGGATCACAGAAGAGGACGTTTAACGCATAGAGACACCATTTATACGCTGTCCAAAGAACTCCATCGTTCGAAGCAGCTTAAAACTTAGCACACCGGTAACAAAAACCAGGGCCCAAAACGTGTTCCACAAAAGGCTGAGATTATATGTCTACAAAAGTCAAACGAGACTGGAAATCTCCGAAACCAGCCGAACACATAAACTTCATGTCAAATAAATAGATGAATATGAACATCTTCTAAGACGAGTATTTTTCACAGAATAAGCTTTAGTCTACATTGATGGTCACAACCGATTTGAACGCGACTAACCATGTGACGAACTAGGCTTCCTCCACATCATAGCGCCTATATAAGGCAGACAATTTCACACTGACACACAGAGCTTAATGTGCATGCGAGTGCACATCAAGCAGGCAAGAGACGAAAACTGTCATATGCTAAACACCGCCATCCTACAACAGCCTATCAATGGTAGAAACACATCCAGCATACGTTCTTCAGCTCATACAGCAGATGCGGTATGGTTTCTCCAAACATATCTTGGTACAGTGTATTGAGAGTAAAGTGGCAAGACCTGTCTAAAAATGTCGGCTAATTCTAGGCCAGAAGTTAAGTACCCTATAAAATTTCGTAACTGAGAAATGGATGAGGCGTGTCGTGAAACGGGGCTAATAGCAGAGGGTGTATAAACCGCGCTTAGTGAAAAGTGGCATTGAGAAATGTGAGAGGGGAGAAGTGAATTTACACATTGTTGGCCAAAAAACATTATGCCCCGCTGAGTGGCACCGGGAAACGCGGGAAGGAAAATTTCAGTTTCGCATTGTTGATTCCAAGGGTTTATACTACATCTGAATGACACCTGATAATTCGGTAAGGAGAAATTATTTTACAAGTCGTTGATTCCATTAGTTTACACCGCGCTGAGTGGCACCGGGAAATGCGCGTATTTTCGAATTGCTGATTACAAGAATTTATCCTTCCATAAATGGCGCCGAGAAATCCGAGATGCAGAATTTAATTTTCATGTGGTTAAATCCTAGCGTTTACTGCATTTGGTGACACCGAGAAATGTAGCACGAAGAATGTCAGGTTCACCTTGTCCACTCCATTAGGCGAAATTTTGATTACTAGCATGCACATTTCTCTTTTCATTTTTGAAATTATTCTAGCATAACTTTTCAAAAACGATTATGTAAAATGTAGATATTCTGCACTCGTACATTCTGTTTGAGTGGGAAATAGGGGAAACTTGTAAGTATGAAAATGTGCTATTAAACTTCATAATTAGAAACAAGCGGTCTTATGCAGATGCGGTCTTCTGTGATAAGAGGTTGTATAGCAGTACAAGCAAAATGTAACATATCGTGGACTACCCTGTGGATGGAGACACCAAGATCCTCCGAAACGTCCGTAACAAATTAACAATCAACACAGCGTCATATCCAAGCAAACTGTAATCCTTATCAACAACAGTGTAAAAACCTCAAATCACCCAGGTGTTCATACGTTCGCTCAGGGCTTCTAATCACGAAGAACGTAACGCCAGAAAGAAACAAGACATAAGGACAGCCGAACTTAAGAAATTAACAAGGCAGGCCATGCAGTATAACGTAACGTTGAGACGCGATCGCGTAATATACTAACAACCTGGCACCATTTCACTCGAAGAGAGCATTTAATGATGATTTAATGTCACTGGCAACAATAAAACGTACTTATGTTTTCATGTAAAGTGCTCGATATTTCTGCCCAATTTTAACTAAATTCGGAATTTTCTGACAGATTTCATAAAAGTCCCGATATCAAATTTCACGGAAATCCCTCCAGTTGAAGCCGCGCTTATACATGCGGACAGATGGACTGACAAACGGCGTGATACCACTGCTCTCGAAGAGAGCGTTTTTATTGCGATTTAATGTCGCCGGTAACAATAAAACGTATCGAGGTCTTCATGCAAAGTACCCCACATTTTTCCCCGATTTTAACCACAGTTAGATTTTCTCAGCACATTTTCATTAAAGTCCCCAATATCACATTTAACGAAAGTCCGTCGAGTGGGAGCCGCGCGGGTACATGCGGACAGATGAATAAACAGAAAGACGGATGAACAAACAAGACGAAGCTAATAGGCGCTTTTCACGAATATGCGAAAGAGCCTGAAAGTATCCATCCAAAACAGGCAAACATCTCAGTTGAACATTAGCATAAATTATGGATGATCACTTCAAAATCCAGACATGTTATATCGAAGTTTTGAAACGGCAGGCACAGCTCGTTTATATTTACGGGCCTAATACATTTTATGCCGATCCCAGTGGCCGCGCGGTCTAAGGCGTAGGTCTACGGCCGTTCGCTTGCTGGGATTGTGTGTTCGAATCCCGCCTAGGGCATGGATGTCTGTCTCTTGTGAATGTTGTGTGTTGTCTGGTAGAGGTCTCTGCGACGAGCTGGTCCCTCGTCCAAAGGAGACCTACCGAGTGTGGTGTGTCTAAAAAGTGTGTGATCGTGAAACCTCGAAAAATGAGGCAGCCTAGGCCCCCAAGGGGCTGTCGAGCCATTGGAAAAAAAAATACATTTTATAAGGCGAGATAATTAGTTTTCAGTAATCTAACTTCATTCAAATCCAAGTGACATGGCAAGCGTCACATCATTTTGGACTCCTCGGTTGCACTCTGGGTCAGCATATCGATTATCCTGAATAATATTTTTTCTAAATAAGTCATTAAAATAGGTGACTATCGCTGCCTTCTGCATTCTTCCCATTTCAGCCTTTAAGGTCACTCATCGCCGCCACTAACCGTCTAAACAATTACTGTAAACTACATGAACCACCTGCTTTGACTTAAAAAAACCCTGAACTTTTCCCACAGAGTAAATTTTCGGTTACACATAGTTATCAAAAGAAAAAAAATTATTCATAAACACCTCATGTTCGTAACGTAGCGGCAAAATATTATGTGAGAGACTAAATGTGAATATTTAAGTATTATTTACGAGAACTTCATGCTTCGAAAGGTTAAACTCTTGACAGTATCTTTCCGGACTTCCCGGGGTTGCCCACTTCCGGGCATCATTTCCCACAATGATCCCCAATGAGGGAGGAAACCGCTGGCAGCACCCCAAAATGCAGGATTCATTACGTGTGGCAAGCGTTCACATACACGCAGACACACATTACAAAATATTCACATGTCCATTTCAAAGGCGAGATTTGAACGCGTGTCCCCAGCACGCATGTATAGCACCGTGCAGACAATGGAATCAGCTGATTAAATATCCCAGCTGAGAGAAGAAAGGTAATTTTCAATATCCTTTCAAATTTGCGAAATACATTGGCAATTGGGTCAGTCATCATCATAATCTGAGTTGAGACCTCTCTGTAACAGTAAACTTACACGTTTCAGACGCGATGAATGCACGCAGTAAAGACCTTAAAACGTTATACTGTAACCAGAAGCGCATTTTCTTAGATACCGCGCTGTTGTTTTGAGGTAGCGATGTATGACAGTAAATATACACGCACTGCAGAATTGTCTTTCAACCATGTCACCAATCCTGTCGAAATTAATTTCATATCCCCAGGAAGTACACGTAACACGAGAGTACTTTCTACTGCGTTTACTTAGAGTTTCTTTCACATTACGCACAACGCGTTCTTTTCTTCTCTTTTTTTGTCTCGAAAGTGTAACATTATTAACTTACTCTACTGTGATTTTCAGAACATTTATTTTTCTACGATAATATAAAAACGGTGAATATACAGTGGGATTTAATAATTTATTCTTTATTGTAGGTCCGTTTCATTTTGCGTAACCAGACAGGTATCTTGGCGACAAAAACGATCGCTTTTTGACATGACACTGATACGCACTGTGTGTAGCCAACTTTCTCCACCACATATATACATCTGTAATTAACACAAATGAAATTACACATGCTATCATTTATGACAAAACATCCCATGTATGAGAACACAGACGGGAGAGTGGGTGAGCGTTTCTGCACTGGAAACAATAGTAGCAGTCGTTAACACTTCACGCATTTCCGGTTTTCCACTTGGGCTTATTTCCCGTTCTTTCTCCACTATCTCTATTCATTGTGCGTGCCGGTTTAAAGTGCACGAAAGGAAAGGTGTTCAGCTTTTTTAATTGTGTCAAGGAATGTCGGGTATGCAAATTAGCTCCACGCGTAAGGACACCAGTTGTTTGGGGTCATCCATCTGGAAAATGTTATTGTTTCGAAAGCTACACAGTTCTTGTAAACTGCAGAACCAGCAATTCGTGGCTACATTCATGGGTAAAAATTGCGTTTGTTTTCCGACGGTGCGATCTCCCGCACAACGTAACACACTTTACACATTCTTTGCACATACCTAACATGAAAAATGCCTTACAAGCTTACCGAGATCTTAGAAAATACACATGCGCACCTAGGTTTATAATCGCCAACTATTCCGTACGTAACACTGCCAAAACCATAATTCGACATTGGCCACGATCCTATGCTAGTACTGCTGCCTTAATTGGAAGAGTTCATATCTACACCAACTATACGTATACTATACTATACGTATTTCGGCGTATTTAAAACGCCGAAATACGTATAGGGGAAAATAAAACTAATAATACTATATGATTGTGTGCATAAGTTGGTGTAGATATGAACTCTTCCAATTGTGATAAGATACACGGTATATACAATGTAAAGTTTAGCTGCTGCCTTAAATTTATGTTATCCCCCCATCACCATGGTCTTCCAAATAGGCCCTTCCCAAGAGGTTTTCCTACAAAAATTATATATGCCAGCTCATTTTCCTCTATCCTAGATACATGCCCTGGCCACTAACCTTAATAATAATAATAATAATAATAATAATAATGGATGTATGGCAAATAATGGGATGAGAGTAATAAAGGATAACATGAATATTCATTTCAAATGAAAGGACAAGAGCTGTCTTAGACATTAAAGTCTTCTGAGATACGACGGCGTGTCAATTGGTAAATACCTACGTATCGTAGGAGAATGCTGCCTCCATCTTCAGGTCTATGCAGAGACTCTAAAAATGGAGATAGCAAGCTCCCCCGAAACGCCGGTAACTATTTAACAACGACATGACATTATGTCCCAGAAGTCTTGAATCTTCATCACGGCCACTGTGAAAACCGAAAATCCAGCATGAGCTGTCCTATTTGTGAAAAATTAAAATGAACAGCTGTTTGGTGAATGACATGTTCTATATAAAAGTATGTTTGCTCCTAAACATTAACACTGTGCAATCGAATAGAGGGCGCAGAAGTAAAGAACCACTTCTCTAGTTTCATGCTTTAGCTGCCTTTATCTTGGTAACTATTAGACAAGAGGCTGGTTGACATCTAGACCGTTCTGATTGGCACAATGAACAGAAAAAGTGCCGTTGCTAGAAATTAAACACCGGATTGTTATTGTTGTTATTACTATTACGGCACTCCAAGTGGACTTCCCTCTTTCGGATCTTTTAAGTGAAGACGGAGACAGAAAGATCCCCCAAACGTGGAATTTTTAGAATAAAGTGTTTCAATCAGACAACGGATGAATTAAAATTGGCGTGTCATAGTACGATAAAATGCGATTGTGAAATGTGTAACGTGATACTGGATCGCAAAATGAGGAGTGAATTGAAGGTATTTGTGGTGAAGCCTCAGACTGAAGCGCCTCTCAGGATAAAATCCGAACTTTCTTCCAAACTCGCTTCACACAAATGTAGGTCAGAGTTATTATGTTGTTAAGTGGGCCCATCCGCCTAGCGGCGTTGACATTTAGACGCTGCCAGCTGCCAGCAGCTTTCACGCTGATGTAAAATACAGAAATGTAACCTCCGTATCAGGTATTTCTTCCTTCCTTTCTTTCCATTGACTTTCTTTTTTATGCATGTATTTCCTTGTTCCTTCTTTCACTCCCCACCTTTCTTTCTTCGTTCACTAATTATTTTTTTCCTTGCTCTCGAGCTCTGTTTTCACTCTTCGTTTTTATTTTTCTGCTTATTTATACGCTCTTTCCCTCTCTTTTAGAAGCCGGGATTGCGTAGTCGGTATAGCGACTAAACTATGGGCTGGATGATCCGAGGTGCGATACCCGGCAGGGGCAAGACGTCCAACTACCTCCGGCGCCCACCCAGTATCCTGTCCAATTTTTGCCCGGGGATAAAACGGACAGGCCGTGAGACTGACCAGCCATCACCATGTAGTGCCAAGGATAAGAATGAGTGGAGCTACACATATGCTCCCCCATGTGATTTCACCTTTAACTTTCTCCGTTCCCTTTCGTGATTTCTGTACTGATATGTTTAACATGAATATCTACTGTCATGTAGCGTCTGCCGTGTTATTTGTGAATTCTGTACTGATATGTTTAACATGAATATCTACTGTCATGTAGCGTCTGCCGTGTTATTTGTGAATTCTGTACTGATATGTTTAACATGAATATCTACTGTCATGTAGCGTCTGCCGTGTTATTTGTGAATTCTGTACTGATATGTTTAACATGAATATCTACTGTCATGTAGCGTCTGCCGTGTTATTTGTGATTTCTGTACTGATATGTTTAACATGAATATCTACTGTCATGTAGCGTCTGCCGTGTTATTTGTGAATTCTGTACTGATACGTTTAACATGAATATCTACTGTCATGTAGCGTCTGCCGTGTTATTTGTGATTTCTGTACTGATATGTTTAACATGAATATCTACTGTCATGTAGCGTCTGCCGTGTTATTTGTGAATTCTGTACTGATACGTTTAACATGAATATTTACTGTCATGTAGCGTCTGCCGTGTTATTTGTGATTTCTGTACTGATATGTTTAACATGAATATCTACTGTCATGTAGCGTCTGCCGTGTTATTTGTGATTTCTGTACTGATATGTTTAACATGAATATCTACTGTCATGTAGCGTCTGCCGTGTTATTTGTGATTTCTGTACTGATTGTTTAACATGAATATCTACTGTCATGTAGCGTCTGCCGTGTTATTTGTGATTTCTGTACTGATATGTTTAACATGAATATCTACTGTCATGTAGCGTCTGCCGTGTTATTTGTGATTTCTGTACTGATATGTTTAACATGAATATCTACTGTCATGTAGCGTCTGCCGTGTTGTTTGTGATTTCTGTACTGATATGTTTAACATGAATATCTACTGTCATGTAGCGTCTGCCGTGTTGTTTGTGATTTCTGTACTGATATGTTTAACATGAATATCTACTGTCATGTAGCGTCTGCCGTGTTGTTTGTGATTTCTGTACTGATATGTTTAACATGAATATCTACTGTCATGTAGCGTCTGCCGTGTTGTTTGTGATTTCTGTACTGATATGTTTAACATGAATATCTACTGTCATGTAGCGTCTGCCGTGTTATTTGTGATTTCTGTATCATCTGCAAGACCATAATAAAAAAAACTAAAGCACAATGTGTACTTCTCCGATATTCACTGTTCCATCTGAAGACTTTAATGAACGCTATAAAATAGTCGTAGCTGTAACTACACGTAACTATAATGAAAGTTATATGTGTAGTCAATTATCTAAGCTGCAACTAACTAATTAATCAATTCTAAACAACGACGTCTTATAGCCACTCAGCAACTGAAGACACGTTTTAAAAAACCCGAAGGTTCATTACCGCGTTCACAAAATCCCACCACCGGCCCCTATCCTAAACCAAATGGATCTAGTCCACATCTCCCGTCATATTTTAAGATTCATTCTCATTTGATTCTCAGGTACTAGAAGGTCGTACTAGTTCTCTGCTCTACAGGTTCCCCGACATAGCTTTATATGCATTTCTCGTCTCCCCCGTGCGTCCTACATGGTCCGCCTACCTCACCCTCCTTGCTTTTATCATGCTAATAACATTTAGTAAAGGGTAATATTATGAAGAACCTCACCATGGAATTTTTGTGCAGCTTCCTGCCACTGCATTTTCTCTCTTAGGTCCGAACATCTACATTAATGCAGCTCAGTCAGAGCCTACAGTGACTGAGTTGTGGTTGGATGACCGACTGCCGCCAGGTGCAGAGATTTCTTCTTCGTCATCGCGGCCAGACAGACTCTGGTGCCCACCCTATGCAACGGGTACAGCGGCTATTCCTCCAGGGATAGAAAGGCCAGGACGTGAAGCTGACCATTCGCATACAACCGGCGCCGAGGTTAAGAGTGAAGTTAGGCCTTCATTCCCGCATACGACTTCATGGCATAGCGTTAAATAAAGCTGAGGGACAACTGTAAGCTACTTTTTCTCTCCCCTGTTATCAGCTAAATAACTCCATGTAGCACAGTCCTTGACAAGCAAAAAAAAAAAAAAGCTAACTAGTTTGGTATATTTCATTACTGTGATTTCACGATAGTATTTTAACGTTACCGGTAGTTTTTCGAATATCCATGGAACTCTCCCTACACATCTTATATAACTATACTTTTACAATTGTTGCCTGCAATAATTTTATTTAACGTAAATTACCTTTTAATAATAATGACCGCAGGTGACTTAATTCCAGTGTAATATTCAGTCAAATTAAAGTGACCTACACCGTCTCTGGTAAGAAAGATTCTAATTAAAAAAAAGGATACATGCACTGAAAATATGCAAGTTTAGTGAATACCACACAACTGTCCTATACACCGTATAGAAGGAATGTGTGAGGTTGTCCGATTTTAAATCTTAATGCTCTTGGAAGCAAGATAAAATTAAACCAAATTAAACACCAAATAAGAATAAAATGATAATAACGAACATTTCACTGACGTTTATATTGAAATCTTACACAAAGTTAGTTCCTTACGTATTTGAACTGAAAACACTATCTCAACAACGTATCACAGTGACAGAAAAGACACAACATCGAATTTCATCATAAAGATGAGAAAATGTTTGTACAAAACGCATCCACGTCAACGTTGTGGACATTCTATTACGCTACTTTTAATACGGAAATGGGAAAGAATGGTTTACTACTACCACGAACGAGACTGAGCAGTGAAAGATATACGGAAAATTTGATTATTAATTTACTTCATTGAAACTCATATTTCATAGACAGTATGGTGCACGGATACTCCTGAGTCGCATGTAACTAGTGCAATTGAGTGACTAGATGCTTATTTAACCAAACAACGGTACAGCAGCAAATTATTCACAGTTTGTTCCTTCAATTAAGAGAGAAGCAAGGCCTGCTACTAACTCTCTATACAGAGTTCGCTGTACGCGATGCATGTCGAACATGGGCAAAATTTAACTACTTATATAACTCAAGAAGACCTCCACGTCACCCGAGACCAATCACAAGTACGCCGCATTACCCTCGAACTTGACTGCGACAAGTGTATTAAGATGACCAACTGAGTCCAAAGCAGTTAAAATTGTCTTGTCCACCCCTTGTAAGTGATCGTTACAAATAACTATCGATTCGTTGCACTGCAAGGTTACAGGCTGTGATGACGTAACATGATATTCGTGACATACCTGGTAGGAACATGACCGAGGCAGCGCTTTGTTCAGTACCCTACAAGTCTCCGGTTCGATTCACAAAGTCAGACACTAAGACTGCGGTTATTACGTGCTCTAGCTTGAGATTTTCCTTCAGCCTATTTATCGGTAGAAAAATTACACCCAGCTGTCAACTGTTTCAACAAGTCAGAAAATGTCCGCAGGGCGTACCGCTTCTGGAGCGTAAAGGAATAAGTCTGACCCTGTCCACGCCATGAAGGTATGTACGTGGAGTAGAAGTACAGGTCCACTCATTCTTAACCTCAGCAAAAGATGGAGGTGATCGATGAACTTTAGGCATCAGCCGCTTTACGCCCTGGTACCCACTCAATACGAGACTGGGTGGGCCCCAAAGCCGGTCAGGACAGTTTTGGAGAAGAGATAATCTCTTACCTCTGACGACATTCGAAGCCCGGACCGTCCAGCCGTAGCTAGTTGCTATAATGACTACGCTACCGCGGTCCCACACTTCTGGCGCTTTCGCTCTTTTATTATGCTTATATTGTAAATGTATGAAAAATTTCAAGAAAAACACTGAAAATGCGGTATTGTAAATGTGCATCTCCACGTTTTACACAGCTGACGGTATACGATTTCTTCAAAACATATAAATTTGATCATAATATCTCTTATACTAAATGTAGAGATATCGATCCAGGGGAGATTTACAGTCGATCACGTTCACTTGTAAAGTTTACTACTTCAACTGTTTCCTCGGCCTCAACTCGTACTGCACACAGAACACAACCTGTCTTAATTATAAAGACCAATAACAGCAATATAGGCATTATTATAAAAGTATGCAGGTCTTCATGTAAAGTGTGTTATCACTGTCCGATTTTAACTACAATCAAAAGGTGGTCACAAGTTTTAGCAAAAGTCCAAAATATGAGATTTAACGAAAAATTGTCCTGTGGGAGTCCAGCGTTTCAAGCAAACCGACGGCAGTCAGGTCCTTAAACAGCAATTTTAAATGTACGTGAAAATCTCATCCCAATTTATATTCCACCACTAATTTCTAGCTGGGGGGGGGGGGGGTATTTCTATAACCATTTAATGCGAAGTGCAATAGTTTCGTCATTCCAACCCTGTCTTATGTATTTTAACACGACCCAAACTACTTAACGGATTTCCAATAAATTGACACGGTAGAAACTAAATTTACACAGCTACTTTAGTTTCTGCTTGCTCTTAAGGTCCTATTTACTTAGGGACTCAATTTTTACGTATTTTCTCTTAGTCGTCTGACACTATCCGTTTCAGGTGTCCAAACGACATGTGTCTCTAATAGTTTAATTTAATTGTACACTCTTAATTTTGATGAGTTTTCGCAGCACTGACCTATAGAGAAGCGGAAACCTGCCAGTGGAGCTACTTACGGCTTGCGGACTAGACTCCTGGCGAGGTCCGCAAAGGGGTTTCTCTTCACCCTTATATCTAGAATAGCTCTGCATGCCAACTACTTCCTGTCAGTTTCTTATTAGGCGTAAAATTAACTGAAGCTTGGAACAAAAGAATCACGTACACTAGAGCGTCGTGGTTGCGAACGCTGAAAGCATAAGCTCTTCCTCGCTCCTATACGCCTTCATGATGAGGTGCTTAGGCACAGGGACTGCTTTACAACTTATTTGACTGTGTAATATTTATGATTAAGAAGCGTAAAAGAGTGTAATGAATGCGACAAACTGACGGATTTTCCTGACAAGTCCACGCAGATGGTCCGGGTCTTGAAATTAGGAATATTGGTTGGGGTCTTCGTTATTAGGCATACACCGGCACTAAACTACGAGTAATTAAACCTGCTGGCATCCATTTATATGAGCGGCCTTAATGTTTACCGCGTACAGTAATAAACCGGCACCTTAACGGTACAGTCACGGTTAACGGTTCAGCTCACAACAGCGTCACTCGCTGAGGTGCAAGGTACTTTGTTCGGTGACAGCTGTTTTCCTTCGTGTCCTCTTTAGCTAGGTCAGTACAGTGATCAAACTATAGGACACACTAACGTACAGGCACAGAATTTTCTCTTCGCCACAACTTCCAGCCCGGATGTGACGCCCGTTCAGTAACCGTCCCAATACCGACTCTTACCGCGAGGGTATAACGGCAAAGGCGTGAAGCTAACCATTCACCTCCATCTTGTGCCGTGATTAAGAATGCGTGGAGGAGATACTTGGACCTACAATTACTCCCCAAACGTCTCAGCCAGATAATCAAAGGAACTTATCAAGAGAAGTTCATAGCCTTGAAAAATTAGGGATTAATACTGTTTAGTCAAGCTTGCATTTCATAAAGTACGATCGGCTGTGTACGTTACGCACGAAATCTGTATGGATGTTTTGTTACACATAAAGTTTAATTACCACTGAATAATTTTAGTAAAACACAGAATCAACTTCATGTACCTGAAGGCCATCTCACACTCCCAGCATCTAATTGCTCGCCGTAAATTATAAAAAAGTGGTGCCCGTGCAAAATCCTGAGAAGGAAGCAATGCTAAAACTATTTGACGCTAGGTTCTTACATTTTTCGCGACGACATGTCTTGTTAAACAATTATAAAACCTTGTTCAGCTCATTTTTGTGTAAAATGTAAAACAAGAACATGTGAAGTAGTCCTAACGGTAAAGTTCTCTCTGTGCCTCGGTACCACGCCATAAACACGAAAGGAAGAATGGAGTTCACGCATTCTGCGCCTCGGAATTACGCCTACACAGATGTGAGTGGCCAGCTTAACGTTGTGGCCGCTGTACTTCCGGCAACCTTTGCAGAGGATACTGGATAAACCCCAAATACATTTAGATTCTCGTTTGAGCGCAGTAACTGATGGATGATTAAGCGTGTGGATATGAGAATCGCGATGTCATACAACGTTCGAATGAAACTGTTCTCTCCTAGCGTGTAAACCGCAAATGTTGTGACAATCCGAAACCTGAAGTCATATCCGAAACATTTTTATGTTCTGAAAATTTATGCGCCCGAATTATTCAGTAACACAAATTACTTAAAATTTTCTAGCTTCCTCATTGAGATGGAAGGATTTATATCGAAGTGAAACAGCTGAAGGTGTGACCAACCCGTCGTGTCCGGTGACAGGAAGACAGTGAAGGACCGTATTATGGAGGAGGGGTTACGGTTACAAGGTCTGCATAGGCATACTTGGAAAAATCACGAAAACCCTTGGTGGGACGGGTGGTACTTGATAAATATATTAAGACGTGATATTTGAGTGTCAGTAGCCATCACGAAGACACCGACTGTAGGAAAGAAGAGGAAGCGGGCAGAAGAAAATATGAATACAGCTAACTGTGAAATACCTTACAGATTCTCACGGCAAACCTCCCAGCTTTCAGGTGCTTTTGCGAAAAAAATTCAGAAAATCAACTATTAGCTTTATCAAGTCTGTCAGCATGGAAAACCTACGCCCTCACAGAGCGGATTTTCGTGAAATATTACGTTGGGATTTCTTTTCTAAAATCTGTTGACCAAATTAAATTTTGGCAAACATCTGACAAAAATAGCATACACTTTACATGATGACCTAAGTAAATTTACGACATCTTGCTTTAATTCTTCTTGGGTTAAAGAGCTTCAGAAACAAGTTGCACAAAAATCAAAACACACATTTTATGTCATATTTTCCCGAAAATCGTGCCGTAATTACAAGAAATACGTCACATCCAGAATGGCCTAGGAAACAGTTTACGGTCTAAACATAACATGGCGCCATACAGATGCGATCTGCAAGTCTGACAATTAAGGCAAAAACGCAAACATACAACCTGGTTTGTAAGTCAGGCGTCCGGAAACCGAGAAAATAAGCAACGAATTACCTGCCATCACGATGTGTTCGGCCGCATTGTACGTATACAACAGTCCATGGACGAGCAAATATCTTTTGTTTCGCTGCACTATTTCAGCTCTGTGAATGTTATTTGGTACAATATACGTGCAGACGTGAGGTGTGAATAAACTGTAAATTGGTTGAAACGTTCGTTCTTTTCAAAACAGTCATGTACAATTATTAGAATTAGGATAGAACAAACTCAGTGGTGGGCAACTCAGGCTGCAAAGATCCGAAAGCGCCTCAATATTATGTTACACATACAGTTCCTATCTCGTTACACTTAAAGGACGTTTATTAAAAATGCAGCACTGGTAGTCCCCTCGCAGCGCGAAATATGAATTCACGCGGGAGACGGACAGTAACATTTTCGGCCATTTTAAAACATTCAGCTGCCCAGTACGCTGACATCAGCAACGCTTATTTACTTAATTATGTCCTGTATATTCTAAGTCAACGCCTAATAAATTCTGCAGACCTGTGCGACGACGCATTCTTTCATAATGTGTGTTCATCGCTTTCAAAGCTTTTCAACTGATGCTCAAGCGTTTAGCTAGTTCTGAAAAGTAATATCCACCCCTGACTGTAGTTCACCCTACATCAGAACCCAAGTTATGGTCGAAGTGTTAGAAAGACGTGCCTTCAAAAGTGACGCAGTTCAGGAGTAGTCCTACAAGTTCCCTGGTCACGATGTTTTGACGGTGTTATGAGAGCGAAGTCTGCTTTCACTTTTTCCTGGCAATGCGGGCATGAAGTTTCTAATCCATTCGTGAGGTAAATACATGCTTTAATTAGGAAACAGATTCGAGGATTAATTCATGCTGTTTTAGGGGTAACTCACGCAAACACAAGATACAGCTATTTAAAATGGTATTTATTTCAGTATTTTAATAGCATGGTACGAAAATTTAGCTTAGGTACTAATGTATAGACGCCACGATATATTTTATGTCCCCTTAAAACGGAGACGCGAAACATTAGAGAATCCTTTACTCAGACCATACACGGAGTGTTAAGTGCTCAGGGAGATGTACGTACAATCTCCCTGGCACAGATTGCTTACGAAACTGACAGTCGCCCATTTGGCAAAAAAAATTTTTTGCCGTTTTTCTGGAACCAGAATACTTATTAAACCGTGTTCACAACAGTACGACATTGGATCCAATCATAAGCCAGTTAAATTCAATCCACACCCCATTTCTTTGAAGATTCACTTTAATATCATAATAAAACCTCGAATAGGTCGTGTCCTCATTCCCAACCAATACGAAGCCCAGTGCTGCCTCACACCATACTTTGCCGTGCATTCTCTATATGATGACTAATTACGTAATCAACTTTCTGCGCTACCAGAAAACCTTGATTATGTATCATCAGGGGTGAGCAGAAAGCTACTTAAAGTTAAAAAAAAAAAGAAGAGTAGATTTCAGTCGTCCATCAGTCGCTTTATAACCCTCTTAAAGGAAATGGAAGTAAAACGAAGTGGTGAACATTTATGTTAACTCGTGTGAAACCTCATCTGTGATCCTAATTCGGTGTACAATGTAAGTAATTTAATGTCAAAGGCATTTGGCACTGTATAAAATGAGAGAATTCTATGAGTGAATTAAAACTAACGTGAAAGGAACGATGTTTCCTACTTCAAGGTTTCACTGTCATTCACTTGGAGGAACTAAAGAAAATCCTGATACCCTCACAAAGAATTATATTTGTCACATCCCAGATATGAAACAGATACCAGATTAGCTGTATTCGTGACTGACGTGACATGAGTTGCAACCTCAGTAGGTGGCATGCGTGAATTTTCCTCCGTCATTCAGACGGCAAGAGGGCGATGTTTTAAAACACTCAGTATTAGGGCACTATCAGTCGCAGAGCCTCCAAACGTTAACGATTTCACTCATAATTCAAAAATCACGATTGGAATGATTTAAGGAAACGCGTTATTTTTCGGTTGAAATTCAGGAAGATTTGTTAGAATGTCTTAACTACAAAAGAAGATTACGCCCGAAGATAAACGTATTCTTTACGGATTCAGCAATTACGTACTGATGGGAAAACCTGCAGGAAAGAGCCCGCATGGAAGACTTAGGCACAGATGGTTTTTCTGATTCAGACTGCTTTTCTAATTCAGAAGCTGAAAATAAAATAATCTACAAATTTCTTTCTGCCTGCATTTTCACAAATAACGAAAACCACTGAGCCATGAGGAAACCTAAGAACTTCCGAAGACACGCCATCAACTGGAGTGAAGCATAAAAGTGCGTTCAGGTATGTGCAAGGGGTAAGTAAGGATTTCCAGCTGATAAGGAAAGGAAATAATCATCCCTAATACGGTATCTGGTTAGCTGTCAAATCTGATGTTTCTTATCTAGCAGAACAGAGAAGTTAGACATTCAAATTATCAAGAAATGGATTAAACTATGGACAGATAAGAGAACAAACACACACAGAATCTGCCACATGCACTATCAAAACTCCGAATCCGTTATGCCGAAAGAACACAAACTTCTTTCGGTGGGATCGCGACTACACGTTGTAACAAGATAGGCAATATACGTAACACTGTGGCGCCTTCGCTTAAGTTTATGCCTCCTCAGCTATCCTAACAGCCCAATAGCATTTCACTCGAAGATAATGTTTTATGGTGACTATGTCGCTGGCAACAAAGAATTCTTAGTATTGTGGTTGAGCTAAATAATGTTGCCATCGAAATTCAACAATGTATGGACTGCTGACGTACTCGTACATGTATCGCAGACATGACGAAGGTAATGGGCACTTTAAGCGACTTGTGCAAACGCGCCTAAAAATGCACCTATTACTCGTAACTTTGCATTGTGAAATTTTAAGTATGGCACGGATAACTATGCGTCAGAGGACAGTTCATGAAGGTATGGAAATATTCATTGGAAGGAAGAGGCCAGTGCTGAAAATGTGCGTTCTTGAAGCCACCGACTGCAGCATGAGTTGACACTACGGAGCAGCCCAATGAGCGCAACAAGATCAAATGAATGTCGCGGTCAAGTACGTAACATGGCTGCTTCGTACGTGGGAGATCCCGGGTTCAAATTCTGTCCCGAAGACCGGCTATCCTGACAGATCTTCCGTGGGTTTCCTCAGTCCCTGATGGCAATTGCCAGTGTAGCACCTTAAACTAGGTCATACCGACTCCTTTGTCATAATTTCCAATTCATTACTCACAAGGCATCCAATAGTTCGACATTACATAGCCTGAAACACCAACAATGTCGTTACAGCAATTTAAACAGCACTGACTAAACTGCATGTGAAAAAAACGCCACAAAAAGAAACCGCGCAAAAATAGTTTTTGCACCGAAAATATTTTCTTCTGGCAAAAGCATGAACTGTAAACCACTACACTAAATGCATCGACAAACACGAACATTATGAAGCAAATAAGATGGTCTATACTGTGTGATTGTTTTGTTAAAATACGCAATATACTACCTTTACTTTTTAGGATGTGCACAGCTACAATTTGCAAAAATTCGCATACTTGCTTCGCCATATCTGTCCGCTCATATAGACAAGGAGAACTCGAAAACTGCTGAACGGATTTTCAGTAAGTTTGATATTGGAGGGTCTTACTAAAATTCGTCGACACATTCCAGGTTCAGCTAAATTCTAACAACAGTGACAAAACGTATAAAAAGATCCACATGCCTTCCTGCTCGCATCTTCAGTTAACTTCGTTAAATAATTATCGGGGCAAAAAATGTTTTTAATAACGCTGTGAAGAAAATTTAAACACATATTGTATGACATACGAGTACACAGACCTACACTTTTTCCCTACGCCGTCTGACTGTTGAAATAATTAAACAAAAGGCAGCGAACGCGCCACAGTTGTTCCTCTACACATGCATTTCCTCAACTCGTTTTACTCACCTCAGTATGCAAGGCCCCTAGCCTAAACGGATGTAGACTATATTTAATGAAGGTCTAAGTTTGTGTAGGCACGTTGACCTGTACAAAACACAAACATTCTATTACGAATACCGATAGAATGTTTATCCTCACACTGACTACTACTGCAATATTGTACAACTCAAACAGTCTGACCTACGTCACAAAGAGGTTCGACATTAAGGCCTACTGAAGGAAATACTTAGAACTGAATACGACCACTTAACTACCAGAACACGATTGGTACGTGACGCCTGACGCCACTTAAGACTCCTACATCTTACTGAGATATTCACAGTTTAAATTGTCATATGCAGGCTAACCGGCCCCGTGCAGCGGAGTTCTTCTTATGAAGCTAACAGTCGTTCGTCCATTCCATTAAATTCTTCGACTTTTATGGACTTTATGATCGTGTTCTCAACAGCCTGCACATGAACCCCATCCTGAATCAGATGCACGCAATCCACTTCCTCAAACACTATTTCCTTAATATCTACGTCCATGTTATCCTCCCATCTATACCTAGGTCTCACAAGTAGTCTCTTCTGTTCAGATCTTCCGACTAGAACAATGTAGCATTTCAAATTTGGCCTGTGCATGCTATGTGTCGGCCCACCTCATGCTCTTTGACTTTATTATCGCGATAACATTCGATGAAGAGTACTCACTACAAAACAACGCAACTGTCTCTAGCCTCATGCACTTCCTTGCTCCTTAGGTCATAATATGCTCCTCAGCAACCTGATATGAAGACTCTCAATCTGTGTTTTCCCCCTAAGGGTAAAACACCACTAATATCTAAAACAACAGGTTCAATTATGGTGCTGTGTTTTTTTTTAATCTTTGGTAGATATAAAGCTGGAAAACAAAGAATTTTTAATTGTGAAAGGCAGCAAGCTTTCACAGAAATTAGTACTCACATATTTTTTCGTAAACTGGCCTATAATCTTCATTAGTTAGTGATGTTCTCAAACGCATTAAATCTGGCGCATTTTTAACGGAATTGTTAGCTACAGGCTATTGATATTATTATTTAGTCCCGAATGTAAACGCACAATACTTCGTTTTCTCTGTGTTTACTTTTAGATCAGTCCAGTGCCTAACACATCATCTGCGTTTTGTTTCTGCATCTACGTTTTCGCCTAACAAATTAATATTATTAGCACAGGCCAGAAGCCGACTCGTCCCAGTCAATTCCAGTTCTTCGCGAGTTTTTTGCGCTATCCTAATAACTAACTAACTAACTCCATGGAGCATAGTCCTTCTTGAGAAGCTAACAGGTCGTCAGCTAGTTAAGAAATTCCCCGCGTTTTACGGAACCCGAAGGTTCATTACTGCACTCACAAGAGCCCGCAACCTGTCCCTATCCTGAGCCATATCAATCCAGTCCATGCCCCCCCATCCCACTTCTTGAAGATCCATTTTAATGTTATCCTCCCATCTACGCCTGGGTCTTCCAAGTGGTCTCCTTCCTCAGGTCTCCCCACCAAAACCCTGTATGCACCTCTCCCCTCACCCATACGTGCTACATGCCCGCCCACCTCATTCTTCTCGATTTGATCACCCGAATAATATTTGGTGATGAGTACAGATCATTCAGTTCCTCGTTATGTAGTCTTCTCCACTCCCCTGTTACCCCGTCCCTCTTAGGCCCAAATATCCTCCTCAGCACCCTATTCTCGAACACCCTGAGCCTATGTTCCTCCCTCAGTGTGAGAGACCAAGTCTCACACCCATACAAAACAACAGGCAAAATTATAGTTCTGTATATCTTAATCTTTGTATTTTTGGATAGCAAACTGGAAGACAAAAGATCTTGCACCGAATGATAACAAGCACTCCCCGACTTCAATCTGCTCTTAATTTCTTCCTGAATGGAATTTTGATTTGTTAGGGTTGTTCCCAAATATTTGAACTGTTCCACCCTTTCAAAGGATTTATTATCTAACTTTATGTTGTGATTTTGTCCTGCATTCTGACTGCGAGACATGACCATGTACTTAGTTTTCTCAGCATTTACTTCTAGACCAATCTCCTTACTAGCGACTACCAAAGCTTCTGTTTTTTTTATAGCATGTACACTTCCACCCAATATATTAATATCATCAGCATAAACTAGAAGCTGATGTGTACCATTCAATTTTAAGCCCTCCTGGTTTGCCTGAACCCTCCTAATGGCATATTCCAAAGCAAAGTTGAAAAGCAATGGCGATAAAGCATCTCCTTGTTTCAAACCATTCTTAATAGGAAATGTGTCAGACAAATGTTTGCCTACCCGGACTCTGCTATAGGTTTCATTTAGACACATTTTTACGAGCCTTACTAGTTTCGTAGGGATACCAAAATTCAATGAGATATATACAAGACTCCTCTAATGATAGGCTTTCTTGAAGTCCATAAATAGCTGATGAACTGCCTCATTGTATTCCCATTTTTTCTCAAGTATTTGACGAATGCAGAATATATGATCAGTAGTCGACCTGTTACGTCTAAATCCACACTGATGCTTCCCAATAATTTCCTCTGCATATGGAGTTAACCTTGACAGAAGGATGGCTATTCTAATAGCAAATTCTAAAATAAAATTGAAAATCACTGCTCAAAAAGCATCTCTTACTTTCAGACAGTTCTTAATAAAAAAAAATGCACGATGCAAATGTTCACCAGCATGGAGGTCACTACGTATATAAAAGCAACTGATAAAAATACGTATGTCAAGTTTCCGAAGCATAATGTATTGTCCGAGACAAGAATAAGTAGTGTCTAAAATAAGCACTGGGGTTCAGAAACACAACTCGCAATTCCAGTACTCTTCCCGAAAATACCAGATAATCTGATTAGCCAGACACACAATAAGTGGACCAGCAGAGATATAACTACAAATTATTACGCACAAAATTATGGTTAGGCCACGTCCCCACGTAGCTGCATGTTTGGAATTTAATTTTACGTGGCATCAAATAATATATTTCACAGGTACAGTTACACACAACACCACAACGCAACTGTTGTGTACGACTGTACCTGTGAAAGAAATTTTTTGACTAATAAGCACAACGGGGATGAATCATCTTAATATTTACGAAGCATGTTAATAAATGCGTTGCTTTGAATTGAATCTCATTACATAAATTCAAAATCAACATTTTT
Source organism: Reticulitermes speratus (assembly GCA_021186555.1). Classification (NCBI taxonomy): domain Eukaryota; kingdom Metazoa; phylum Arthropoda; class Insecta; order Blattodea; family Rhinotermitidae; genus Reticulitermes; species Reticulitermes speratus. Next base: position 18,163,193 of record JAJKFL010000001.1, read on the forward strand.
TTTTTCCTTAAGCATCGGTCTCTTCAGTACAGGATTTTTGTTCCTTTGCTTTTCTTGTTGAACCAAATATTCCAGAGAGGAGAGTGTGTTGAACACGTAACCCCACCCCTCTGAACACGGTATGTCGTCCGCAAGGAAACTCTGGGTCCAAGTTTAAGGTTAAAACATCACGAACATCAGCAACTGATAACATGATCGTGCTGAAATTAGATTATAACGAGACAAAACGTTCCTCTGCGGAATGTCATGGCAACCAGACATGACCATGAACTAAACATTTCTCTTCTCTCTTTTATTATCAATATTAATACAGCTGTCTTTCCTATGACGTCTGTTATGCGCTAAAGTACCTGCACACTACAGTTCCACAGTAAACCTTCACTGTATACCCGTTAGTTTATTATACAGCACTGACTTACAGTTAATTACCCAACAGTGGCTGGAAAGGCGCATTTCTATTTAACGGATGTGACGTTACAACAAGCCTTCCTACATGCTCTTTAATGTCACGGAAATGTAACGTAAGCATTTCCTATTACATGGCAAGAAAACGCAACTTTTCCCAGTGGACTTAACATACATGAGCATTAAGACAAGGAGTGTGAGGGTCACAAGAGACACTATTGGTTATCCTTACGTTCATAGCCGCCATATGAAGGCTTCGGAATCTGCTTCTGAGCCAGACAACGCTGTATTCCTGATTATGCTGACACTTCAATAGAGTCGCCTGATTTGTGTCTCCGCCGTGAATGCAGGCTAATGAAATGTGGAGAGCGTCACACAATCCCCTTTCATAACGAGGAACAGCAATGGTAGAACTGTCCCTATGCTTAAATAAAGACACGTGGATGGATGCAAGTGGTCAGTTTCATTCTCCAATCACTTTACCCCTGGAGATGAAGCCCAGTCATGGCACAATAATATTTGTAATGGTCTTATTTGATAATATTGAGTTTGCGGAAAAAAACACTTTCATTTACACGAATCGGTTGTAGTCCTGCAGTATATATTCCTTGCACGAAGCAGATAAAACGAACGCACAATGGGGAAGTTCTGTCTGTCCATTCCGAAAGCCACAACGGATGTCGATCGGTACGTAATTGACTTTAGCACTAAAAGATAGTACAAAAATAGCGTTTTGGTCCATATTTGCTAATCTAGCATTAAACCTGGAGATTCAAGTCTTCAGTAACACAAACTTGGGCCGTGCTCAGGCGGTTAGTCGCCGGCCTCTCACCGCGGAGGCCCGGGTTTGATCCCGGGTCAGTCCATGTGGGATTTGTGGTGGACAAAGTGGCACTGGGACAGGTTTTTCCCCGAGTACTTCGGTTTTCCCCTGTCAGTTTCATTCCACCGTTGCTCCATTACACGGAAAAACGAAAAAAACTAATCATCTTCATCACAGGGTTGTACAATAAGCCTCAAGGCTGCGGTGCGTCCGTAGCATACGCTGCGGGGCCCTTCACCACAAACAAAAAACACACACAAACTTCAAATCTCGCAAAGTATGACACCTACTGTACCCTAACTAGCCCTGACGAAGAGTGGTCAACCTTTCAGGCAGGCAGGCCACACTGACAGATGTAACATACCACGAGGGCCGGACGATTAAAGTATCTCTATCCTAGCCAACATAAAACTAAACAGTACAACAAAATAGTTTAAAACTAGCTTACTAATGTAGAACTTGAACCTTTCTTTGCTCGACAATAGAATATATGTATCCATTTCTGAATTGGTGACTACGAGATGGAAGTTCAAACACGTTAAAGAGCCTGTTCAATGCATTTGTGCCACTGTATTCACTCGTTCAAATTTCGTGCTAACTTGCGTAACTCAGAGAACCGATATAATGGGAAAGAAACATAACATGAAACTACAGCTTCTTGGTTTAAACCACGACGCGAAAGCTCTATCATGCCACAGTTTTCATACAGCATCACTAGCTTCAAGGGAGAGCGGATGTTCGAAAATACATATATTTAAAGCATATGAATGGAAGTAACTGTATCTCATTTTAAAATTCTCAGCCAAGAATTCGATCATTTCTACTTCAAGGACACTTGGAAAGGGAACACTCATCCATCCTTAAAAAAAATAACAGGAAGAAAAAGGACACGGTTAATATTCACCACCTGTTTCCAAAACAGTGTCTGCCTTATTTGTTTTATCTAATAACATCAAACACATATGAAACGACTTTCTGTGACATTGAGGTTTTGTATGTAAGTCACTTAGTGGTTCTTTATATCACTCAGAAATACCAAATCCCAAAGGCATTTTTGATCAGTAACTTCACCCAAAACTTTGCATTTCTCATTAATGAACATTTCTATTGCTTGCCTCACACCTACACAATGTCCCACTATTCAGCCCTCAGACTTCTGTACAGTAAAAGACGTCCATATTTAGCACCAATATCCAAAAAAAAAATTGAACTGTCGATGAGATCGAATCAAGTTCACAATCAACACCACAACTTTCAAAACAAGTTCAAACTTCGGAGTTCTTACACAAGATGATTATTGATAGGTGATGCAGAGCAGGTCTATGTAAAATTCGGGACTGTTTATCCATTTCTCGCGTCATTCTACCAGCCAAACTTGCTTTCTTTGCCATAATATTTGGCTGCCCCGTCTGCTGTCACTCCGTTTAGTTTTGTCCAGGGCAGCTCACGTTCCTTCATTTTCACACACACACAGGCGCGAGCGTCTGTCCCTATTATCATACCATGCAACATTTTAAAGGCCTGCGGGTTCTTTTACCACCCCAAGAGTTTCTATTGTGCTTTGAATGACAATTAATAGTAACTGAACAGTATCGCTTATGTAATTACTGTAATGCTGTGCTAAAAAAACCTTTCAGATTCCTCTGATTTGTTTCAACTCGTCACGTCATTGTTAAACTGAATTTACAGTATTAACAGTTTATTTTTTCAAAGAAATCTCATGTAACAAGTGTTTTAAACACTTTCTTACGACAGACGGAAAGGATTCACTTTCTTTAGCCAATAGGTAAGCAAGACGATAACAAGCCCGCAATGCAGATAAACTGTTATTGGATTGTTTTCTGCAAACATTCTCTTGTGACTCAAGCCCCATGTTTAAAGACGCCACTCTTTCTCTTCTCTGAGAACGGACACAGTTTTTGTACTTTTACGTGTGCCTGGAGTCGTAATGTGTAGCACTTTCGTAACTTTTTTTTCACAATAGGAATACTTTCACTGCAAATTTTATGCGAGACTTTTTCATTCAAAGAAACATAAAAATATTCGTGTCCAATTCTGTTGAAAATTTCTACATCCAGAGTCCATTTGACTTTTTTTTATTAAATCAATCATGTGCTTTTGTTGAATGTAGCCCAGTCGTCTTTAGATTTAGACAACCCAAATCAACTAATACTGGAAAGGATTACTCGCTAATTCCACTCAGAACATTACACGTCAAAGAACACAACTCATACAAATGTTTCAAAGAATGATATTTCTGTCTAATGTAGTGTCGTAATTCTATTTTAAAAAAGTAAAATGAAGCGCGTCAATAACGCACATTCGATAAAGTTGCACATCCACAGCAGACGTGGAAATTGACCACCGGGCTACATCAAATTCTGTAAAGAACACAGCCTAAATATGTCACTGGCGTAGCTTAATAAATACTTAAAAATATGATACAAGTCCAATTTCACAAAATGTCCAGCTGACATGCGTTCTGGAGGAAGTTTTGGGCATTAGTGTCGGCATTAGGTGCTGAACTCTGTCGGAAAGGTTTCCCCTCCCAGAACTAAGCAGAACATGTAGAATAATTATAACATTTTTTGAATCCCACACTCGTTTGAAATTGTTCGCAATGTAACTAAAGCACTGAGGGGTCAAACCGTTATCCACCTGTGTTTAGTGACTACTGTTGACACCACAATCCTACCAAATAATAACTCCTTGCCCAACAGAATCAACACAACCGAAACCGTGAAATGTAAGCAATGCTGTAATACGGAAATTCGAGGCTTGAGGCGACTTGCCGTACCCAGAATGTCCCTATTTGTTAGTTACCTGACACATTAATAGGGCCACATAAAGCGGCGCCGTGGGCCTTATGTTCAGCAGCCATGGTCTAGACCTCAAGGTCCAATCGAAATATATCAAATTCTTCAAAGACAATACAAAAGATTGGAAAAACGTACAAGGGTGTGGAAAAATACGGTATTTCAAAGTTGCCAGTCTGCGTCTATATTCCTCATTCTTCCTTTCAAGTGATAATGTAATATTCTTAACAATATTCTCAATATTTGGATCTCCAAGGAACTGGATCTTGTGGATCATTGTTGCATTGCATCGGAAACAGCGCCTTACATTATAAGGGGCGGGGACAGTAAACGTAGTCCCTGTCGGTTTCTGGGACGAAAAGGCTACGGTTACCGGGGCTGTTTTCTTTTTGGGTCCTGCCGTTCGTGTACGTACCCGAAAATGGCAATGTAACTCGCAGTCGGACTACGCGCATTGCTCTCTATGACTTACACTCCCTACGTCATTTTAACGACAAAACACTGACGGCGAAAAGACTCGGGTATGCCTCGGCCTGTGATGTCGCGTATGCCTCAACTTCTTCTTCTTCTTCCCCTCCTCCTTCAAGGTATTCGGCTAAGTAGACGAGGCAGCCTTCTCAGCAGGGGTAACACAGCGAGAAGCTAGACCGAACAATTTCAAGGCGGCAGCCCATCGCTGCTAGGCGCCGGTAACGTCTTCTGGAGGGAGTATGTTATTATTGTTTTGTGGTTTAGTTAAATACGCCTACACAGCAATCCAAAAATGTTTCCATTATTAATTTATGTATATGATAACTGAAGGAAACAGTAAACATAATTTGGAGTGTCATGTAAGGTCAGATATAATGGACTGATATAAAACATTAATTTTGCCATATAAATTCTACCTTAAACCCGGATATCAATTTTAAGCTAAATTATGTGTACAGTTTCGGGGAATAAACATGCGCAGCTGGATAAGCACAGCCGACCTTCCCATTAGGTGTTCATTTTAAGTAATCTGACAAGGACCCATGACAAAACTTAGAATTGCAAGTTAATGTAGGTCAACGCAATTGTTATCATTAAACAAACTATCATTTCTAAACCTCTGAGCAGAATCTTTACCATTAGGAGACAGGAACAGTGTATGATTACTTTCAGGCTCTTTAAGGGATGTACAGACTCGTATCATATCTGTGTATGTGTGTGTGTGTGTGTGTGTTCATCCAGTAACTTAAAAAAACTCATGAAGTTTCGTTACATTCTGTAGGACGGGGTAGTAAAACATTGAAGGTTGCGAACTTCCGAAGTCGAGCGATACAGTGCAAACTTCTGAGGCGAAAGCGACGCGGTGCAAATGGCTCAGATGAATACAATATTATCACCACGTAATAGAGTGTCTTGAATTTTTGTGTTTGTAGTTCTTCAAAGGCACATTAAATGTGCATAAAGACCTTCTTTTGTACAATCAAAAGCCATAATATGGCGGCCGTACCAAATATATATTCAGTGTTCAGTGTGACAGCAATATATACTTAACAATTACTACTAAAGTTGTCCTTCTGCTGAACCACCATGCCATGAAATATATGAGAAACAGCTCTTAACCTTGACAGCAAAGGTGTCACTATCTCACCGCGGAGGCCCGGGTTCGATCCCGGGGCAGTCCATGTGGGATTTGTGGTGGACAAAGTGGCACTGGGACAGGTTTTTCCCCGAGTACTTCGGTTTCCCCTGCCAATTTCATTACACCGGTTCTCCATTACACAAAAAAAATAATCATCTTCATCACAGGGTTGCACAATAAGCCTCAAGGCTGCGGTGCGTCCGTAGCATCTGCTGCGGGGCCCTTCACCACAAAAAAAAAGTGTCACTTCCTCTTTTAAGTCTAAATACTGTCTTTAATACCTGTTCTCAAGCACCCAAACCTAACCGCAGCCTGTACGCTCTTCCTTTAGGGTAAAATACCCATGTTTGACATCCGTATGAAAGAACACGTAGAACTGAAGCCTTCTAAATTTAACATTTGAATTCTTTGATGTGAGACGAAAGTTATAACCCACTGCTCCCGAAAGTGGACGAAAGTTTTTGGTGACGAACAGTAATAATAAAGAATGCCCGCACACGCACACAATTAAGCTGTCCGATAGAGAAATACTTTATGATAGTACTGATATTGCTGGCCAAAAGAGGAAGTAATGCGAGTAAACATGGCACGGTCGATAAGCAAGTCACCTTTCTTTCTCCACAGCTTAACGCACATGTGTACAACCTACGCAGCCAACACTTTATCTTATCACGAACAATTTCTGGGGCCACTTCAATGCATTCCAAGTTGGAGTCATTACTTATATGAAGGTAAATCAACATCTGCAAATCGTTCGTGCTGGTAACATGACCGATTGTGTAGAGTCATAATGCACACTGATAAACGTGAACGTTCGCAGTACGTGAAGGGAGGAACGGATTGGAATAGGTTATGGAGCTTACGGGGTTTATGGTTTGTATCACCTTCAATTCATTACTTTTCCACGACGAGCAATCAGTGAAGAAACTAAGGAAAATAAATTTGGGTTTTACGTAAATCAAAACTTGTAACTGAACAACACGCACTAAAAATCGATCAGCACATTGTACAGCAGACTGCAAATACCAAACATTATTGAAATACGTCTTTAGATTTCGGACCTCAGCGCCCCCTTATGCCTTCATGGCGTGGTGTTTAAGTATGCGAGACACTTCTACATTGACCTGTAGGCTCAGATTCCTCATTACATGTGTTAAGTACGTAGTTATACATTGGATGAGTTGGCACGTTTCTCTACTCAGTACAAATACACACAAGTTAATATACAATGTGCACACATGCATATCCACCGATATGCATACATAATTAACCAGGAGACATAAGAATGTAACCTAGAAATGTTATAAGGCACATAGGCCTACTAATTTTATCCTAAACGTGCAGATACATTGATAACCCGTTACTGTGACAAATTTCACAAGTCTAACTGCAACGGACTACAAAATGTAGGGCCTGTTTACAACTCGTGGTGTGGTGAGTGTATCCATTTCGGTCTGCGACAAAAATTACCTCGACTAGGTCCGATGAAAATCCATGTCTTCTGCGTAATGTCTAGCCCATTTATATAAAATTAAAAAAAAATCCCGTCGTCGCCATCCTGGTCCTTTCCAACACAAAAACAGTTCCCAACATGTATAAAGATATATATTCGCATCAGATTTCAAATTCCCAGACACTTTGGTTTGTATTTGTTACACAAAATTTAAAAAAGAAAAACTTATTTTGTACTTTTCATGATACATTTCACTTGGAACAAAAATTGCTTTAACAGAAGATGCCCATTTTCTAAGCAACTGTCTTCACAGACAATTTGAACGCCATGTACCGCATTGTTGTAGCGTTGTTCACACTGCCGCCATGTTACAAACATGGAAATTAGAAAGTACGCACAGGAATCCAGTGTCCTTCAACGGTATTCACATCAAATCCCTTAAAAATTCATAAGACTTACAGAACGCAGACAAAAACGAACATCCAGTATAAATATGTTAAAGGCTGGCTAGTATACTCGTACTGCGTCATAGAAAACATGTTCACATGTTTCTTTGACAATCTCTTTAGCGTGTAAGAGCAGTTCTGCGTGAATTCACTCTTCACCCACAGAAACCTCTTGTAACAGTTATTGCCACTGTCGGTAAAGAACATTTGCCACAAATATTACTCAGCTCTTCGTTGTAATGCTGTTTAGCATGGTAGAAAACATCTACACTCTATAACGATGAAGACGATAGATTTTTAGCAACGTCGGTACACGGCGTCATATTCCAGTAGACTAACCTTCATACCCACCGCTGTGACCTCAAATTTAAAAAATTTACCGTCCTTCGTCATACAAGCTGCGTACTTGAGAAGAACGTTTTCTATTCGCGTGCGTTAACATGCGAAGCAAAAGATGTCTATCGACCATTCTCAGAAGTCGCACGAAATAATGAAGAATGCGTAATTCGCAATGAGGTAGTTTTACAACAAAATGATTGCGCTATAGATGACTATGACGTCATGTAGCCGGCCGGCCAAGAGAGAATGTCTGCGTGCTGTTGCGTTGTTCCGGATATGCGCAGAAGCCATGTTTACGGACACCATGGGCAGGAGAGAAAGAGAGAGAAAAAGATGGAATGAAAACAACGCAGCATTTACAAACAAAACTGGGATGGTTCAGACAATTGCGGCGCAGAAATCCAGGCGAAATCATAACTCCGGAAGAAACGAGTTAACGAAACATATCCACAACATAAAACTTATTTGTTATGGTTTAATATGCGTAAATATGACAAGGAACGATGGAAAAGCATCTGCGACTTCCACTAGTATAAACGTAAGGACAAAGCACTGCTGCAGTATGCCGAATTAACAGTATAAACCACACACCAAACCCAGGAACTAACTCGTATATGTTCGTACTTTATAACACGAAAAATATACGGAGCGCCAGCATACAACCATGTGCATTAGCAGTGCACGAACATCATACCGCAGCACTTGACGTTACTACCATGGTGCCTATAGCTTAAACATGGAATTAGGATTCCAAAATTCCTTTCTCTGACGTCTGATTTTAACACAACACTCAAAAGTAACGGAAATATTTTACGACAATCTTTCTACCGACACCACGCTTCATTTAGGAACAAAAGGCCGTTTTCCTATGCCATTTCCACTGACCGCACGTACAATTTATATTGTGAAACAGCTGAATCAGCAATTGAGTTGACAATGTATGAATTTTATTTTACAAAAACGCCAGTTTGATGTCCACTGCAGACTGGCACATTAAGCAAATTTGCAAACTTCATTACTTTTCACGTGATCAGTCAGGTGTTAAACGATAAGCAGTTCCGCACACCGTGTAGTAAGAACTTAAATATCTGTATCTTGGTATCTATGTGATCATTCTCGTAGGTTTGTTAAATCAAACACATAGTAAATAAATCCACGGTTGAGCACTACAAATTACACCCATCCAACCCCCAAATTATCTGATCATGTAACCAGCACTCACCTCGTATCCTGGCGGTGTTATATTAACGATAACTTCATCAAGTTGAGGCTGATGTGACGTCACTTCACCGGATATTTCTCGACCATTGTAGGTGAGAAAAACCTTCTGTCCTGGTAAAAGACTGAATCCTGTTACGGCTTGGAACCCGGGACCGATCAGTTCAGTTTCCCTGTATTCTCTCATTGCGGGTACAAGCCGTTTGTTGTTGCCCGGCAGCGGATCGAAACGTACCGAGTATTTCGTTTCCCCGGCAGAATTCGCAAATCCGTCTGAGTTTCCTGGTGTTTTGACAGCATGAATAACACCGGAATAAAATTTACCGTCCTCTCCCTGGGCACATACTCTAGTCCCTATTATGGAACGTTTTGCCAATCTTTTCCCGGTAGACATTTTTCAGTTCATTAATGTTTATATACCGCTCTAAAATTAATCTAATGAACAAGACCAGCGCTCCCGTCTCAATTCCAGTAATGACACCACTGGCAAGTACGTCACTAAATCGCACCAGTTTCAGCTTTCATTCACAGTTATAAGTGGGTCAATAATTATTTTCAATGAAACCAGTTTTTGTACAAAGTATTTAAACTATTTCGTTAACGAGTCTCCATACACAACATACACAATTCACAATGCACTAAAATGAAATAAAATCCTCTTCAGCGATAACCTTTCTTTTTCGCATTCAAATTTACTGAAATTCTGTAAGAGGAATTGTCAGTTGCGTCTTTCGCTTATTTATCACCAATACTTCCCGCTGTCTTCACAAAACCACACCGGCAATATAACACCATTTACAGGATGGCAACGTTTGTTCACACCTTTGGAAGTAGCAACTCTTCAAGCAACTGACAATCATTAACAAGAGTGTTCTAGAATATGGAGGTTTCATACTGAAGTGACGCAAAGATATTCCACAAGCCACTAACGTCGGTTCGTTTTACAGTAACACTGATCCAATCAGCTGGCTGTCGCCGGCCTGCTCCGTGACTGGCTAGATTGTCGAGCTCAGCTGCTGGCTGCAAAATTCACCGGCCGGTTCCCGGGTCCAACAGCTGACAGATAACAACAAACACACGTGACCTCAAGCTCTGCACTCCTATTGGTTGCTTCAACGATGCTTGACCTACATTTCCTCATTGGTCGCTGCTAACACGTTCGACGCCTGATGTAAGAAAATTTTCCTCAAGCAAGCGCATTAGCAAACAAAATGAGAACTGGGTTTCCTCTTTCTTTTTTTTTTTTCCATTTTTACACGTCTCCCTACAAAATTACAATTGCATATTATGAAGTTGTGGGAAATTCAATTAGCCGGAAGTCTTACAAAATGCAACCGGCACTGTATTACAAAATTGCAGGTTCTTCGAGTAGTATTAAAATTGGGATGGGGACAAGATGAGAAAATGAGTGTTTACAAACACCAGTATATATGACCTCTGTGGCCTGTAGTGTCCGATTCTCTTTATTAAATGTGGATGCCACGATCACAATGGCATTTAAATGTCATAAGCCGGACTCGTTTGACCTTGTTTACGTAACACGTTTTGCAGAGACACTCCCTAATAAATTTCATAGTTCGTCTTACTAAGCTGCATTAACTAATGCAATTGACTTAAAAATTGTTCATGCCCTTAACATTCTTAATTATTACAAATTCTATAACTGAAACTACATTAAAAAGAAACTCCTACCTCAAGAGTAATATATATATATATATATAGATTTACTATCGGTCTTCAGTTCTATCTGAACGTTTGATTGTAAAATTTGTTTTTAAGTGGAAAACCCTTCATGACAATGGTCCATCTAAACATATTTTAAATGCACGTGAGCTTTCGATAACGAGAATATTTTCGGTATAGCTGCAGTTCACAATGCGTGACGCTCTGATAGCCCCCGTTGCTAACTTTACGCCATCTTTTTGATAGTTCATGAACAAACAGCAACTGTTTTTCAGGGCAGCCAACATTCACCGCATCGAATACAACGAAATGTATGTCAGGTAATCAATCTTACAAATTAAAATTTAGCAGTGACTTTACAAACACATAATTATGCGGTATATGACATTATGTATTTTGTGTAAGAGCGATTTTATATTTTAATTTCTAGTTCACTTTGAAAGCATGTTGACATTACTAACATGTTTGTATTTAAATTTTATATCAACTACGTTAATGAAACAAATGTACAACACACAGTTCGGAACCAAAGTTAAAATGCTAGGATTATGATATAAAGTTTAAAATTAAATCGGAGTTCAATTTTATTGATTGCTTTTCATGCAAGGGTTGTATTGGAAGTAACAGGATGACTACTTTGAAATGACGAAATATGGAATAGTGTGAGGGATAACAGCTAGTCAAACTCAGAAGTCAAATGACGTGGAATGCAGACATTGGGGTAAATACTGATCGAATTCATTATACACAAAGTGCATCCGGAGATAACCATCTTTCGGCTAAACAGCTGGCACACTTGCGCCATTATTGGTATAGGAGAGGAGTCATTCGTTTTGTAATGTTGGATATGTTGAACGATAGGTGGAGAGAACTTGTGTTATGTTTAATTAGTATTTCTGTAATTCGAAATTCTGAAGGGTATAGTCATCATTCGGAAGAAAGCACAGGTAATGAATTGTAAACATATGTTAAAATGATTACCGATAGTACAACCAATAAAGTCACATACGATATAAGTTGTTTCTCATGCTAATATTCTGTGTTTATATTGTTGTTCGTTTTGCCGTTTTAGATTATTTGCTCTGTCGAAGTTGTGGTGCTGACATTGCAGATTCCAGTTACATTCATAATCGTTTTAGTCCAGAGGCATTGATTCATGGAAATCAGTCGCTTTTTCGGAAACAAAGTGTTGCAGTTCAACTTTTAGAGAATCCGCTGGGTATAAGGTTTCGAGTGGTGGTTGTGAACAAATCAAATTGCATCGGAGTGGACGAAGTATGTTTTGTCTGATAGAGCAGTTCGATATAATTAGTAGTGGCACTATCGACATATTTGATGCATGTGACTCTCCTTCCAAGTTTGCTTCCCTTCACTCACATGCGGTTCTAAAAAATAATATGTATCTCTTCATCCTTTCCAGTGGCATAGTGAATTTTCTTGGTATCCTGGTTATGCATGGAAGCACTGTTTATGTTCACATTGTGGCCACCATGTAGGATGGTAAGGCTGCTTAATAAGCTTGCCATTCTTTTACACATGATTAAATAGCATGAGCATTGCTGATTATGTTAATCTCACAACTTGTAACTTAAGTATAATGGTGATTGAATGCTTAGTACATTTCTGAATTTTAATAATTTCTTCACAGGATTTTTGAACCTTTGAAATCAGCATTTGCAGACCGCAATATAGCTTCAGACCAAGGTTTTTATGGACTGATTTTAGATAACATACTCAGTGAGAGTTGTAAGTATAACAATTTAAAATTTTATTTCATTACACTTGTCTTCAGTTTTGGTTGAGAATGTACCATACAGAAAGTAGTGTGCCTGAGCCTAATTTAAGTGTAGTGTATACAAAGTTGCAGGGCAGATGTGCACTCTAGTACAGGATGCACTTGGCATGTGTTTTTTTATTATTATTCTTGGACATAACCTTTACAAACCTTCATTAACTAACACCTTGAAGTGTTCTTATTTGTTATCCAAAGCAGCATTTCTAAGCTACTCGCATCTTCCAGACCAGCATATGAGTACAGGGTTCCCAGCACAGTGCACACACAGACGAGTTACTGTACCAGAGGTACATGACACAACCAACAACCTCTGAAAGCACTAACCTGAGGCTTTGAAGTATGATGACAAAAGGAAAAGAAATTGTAATCAACAAAGATTAAGCTATGCATTTTCATTTCAGTGACAAATTGTATGCTTTCACATTTAATCCACCAACTTGGGTCTTTGAAGTGTGATGACAAAAGAAAAGTATTGGATTCTGTGGCAGTTGAGGTTTGAGTTTTCATTTTAGTGACACAAACTTTAGGCCTGCTGTTTTCATTTCATTCAAAACTCAACTTCAACAAAATACTTACAGCACCATGATCAGGCTTTGAGGCTGTGTTTATAGGCACGCTCATGGGAGTTGGGCTTTGACGTTTCATTTTAGTGATATAAAGTTCTGTGTTTCAGGTTTAATTTTATTGACAGGAACTGAACTTTTACAAAAATGCACAAAGGTTAGGCAAGTTTCAGAGTTTCATGTTGGTGACAGAAAACTTAGGGACACTTTTTTTTTTACTTACATTCCCTGTCAGTATTGGCAACTCTGATTTGAAAATGGTTCTGTTCCTTGCAGTTGGACTACAGCACCATAAAATAAGTATGTGTATTATGATTATATTCACATGTTTTAAGTCCCAGATGTTGCTTCTCGTACAAATGTTTCCATCTTTAATGGTAACTACTTATGTATAAGAAGAGAAATAAATGGAAAGGCTATTCTGGAATGAATCTCATAAATGTAATGCAAGTTGTTTGATGACAGTTTCAGATTCTTTGATGACTGTGCCAAAATCATATAAAAGTTGATGAACTGAAAATGAAAGGACCACTATAAAAAACTATAATTAAAACTGTATAGTACTTAAGTGACTGAAAGTATCTGGTGCCTTCATTATTTAAGTTTTGTGACACACCAAGTTTTTAAAGATATTGAGTAAATATGACAGCAGAAGAGACCTCAGCAAGTGGAGAAGGCCCTGCCGGAGGGGTTACGTTGTCAGAGGAACAGAAACAGTTTTTAGCTGCATGTGAAGCAGAGTTTGCTGATCGCTACACAGAAGCTGATGAAGAGTTCGTTCAGTACAAAGGTAGAGTGTGTACTCCACCTATTGTTGATCCATGGTACAATAAACCTCGACGTAATTTTGATTGGTCTGCTCGGGGTAGACGTCATCAGAACTGGGGTTCACGAAATGACAGGGGACATAATCCGGGTGGTGAAGGTTGTGGTTATCGTCAGGGTGATCATTTCTATGGTCATCGCCACCGACCATACTAATGCATCCCGGCATTGTTACAGATATTTATATTTGTATACACTTAACTTTGTACATTATTATATGAAGAACAGGCTAGAATAAATACCAGCATGGATAAATAAAAGAAGCTTGTCTGAGGTTTGTGAAAAGTATTAATTTTTTATTTCAGAATACCAGTAGTATAGAAGTACCACTTTGGAGTCACACCTCTCAAAGCCTCAATCATTTTAGCATAAGTAATCATGGAGTATTTACTACAAGAGCTAAAACCAAAATGATGGGGCCCCTACAAGGTCAATTTCTAACTCTTCCCAGTGCAGCAATCCTATTGGCCCAGACCAGGCACTAGCAGTTCCCTGTGCTCTAGTGCAGTGGTATTCAACCTTTTTTGTTCACGTACCCCCAGATATAATTTCTCTTCAACTTTGTACCCCCAAAGTTGTTGGTGCATAATTCAAGTTATACATAGTCTATAATCTACATCTAAAATAAGTTAAATAAATTACATCCAAAATAATGTATTAAATAATAAGTTTTAAATGAGAGGAAGGAGAGTCAAGCTATTAAATAAATATATTATATGCACTATGTGGAATAAAATGAAACTAGCTGCCCAGATAAGAATCGCATAAAGGAGAGAGAGAGAGAAAAAATGGCGCTCCTAAATCGCATGTCCTTATGCCCGGGTCTTTTGTGGCTAACCCTAAATCTGGCCCTGATTATTCAGTGTTTATCATGAAATAATTATATATTTTTTTTACGCGTACCCCAGGTTGAATACCACTGCTCTAGTGAATCTGAGTGAACACATGCATATGTATCCCATCCAAATTACTTTGATCGTGAGGAGGGAAACAGCATTTTCGTATGAAACGGTGGCAACATGGCCTACTTTCACATGGTGCAAACACCTTCAAATAGGATCAGAAGCAAATGTTAAGTCCAGATCCAATTTAGCCTTTTCTTTTACCCTCAAGAACATGGTATTTTGCATACCACAAGGTACATTACCATCATTTTTAATATAAATACAGCAAACATGAAGAATAAAGAAAAATTACTTAATTTTATAATTATCCTTATTTCAATGCAAGTATTTGGGGCTGGTGATGAGGAGTGCCCTAACAGGAATTTATTGTAGAATGTTCAAAGGTAAGAAATGAATATATAATTTTGACAAGGAAGTCTCAAACAATGTTGTGTAAATAGGTAGATATGCATACACAGTATGAGTTTGATTGTAATCAATGATGCCCTTTTTCGAGTGCTTCCTCCCGAGTGTAGTTCTATTCCTTAGCTACCACTGTGCAGAATTTCAGGGTCCACTGACCTCCAAACTTTTGATATGGCCTGAAGGTTTTCTGCCACAGTACTGAAGGTTACACAGGGGTCTGTGAATAGCCACCTATGCATTGGAACAGGCATGTGAGCCTTCAACAAGATATGGGAATTGTAGAAAAAATAAAGTTGTGCTATAGAAAATATATTAACTCATGCTATCACACAATAAGCTTTAGCAGAACAAAGATTAATTAACTGCAGAATAATGGACAACAATGAAAATATCGGTATGGATACTTATAAATCAGAGGAAATGTGGACATCACAGAAGAAACTGGAGAGATTGTTGGAATCCAAGAGGTCTAGGATTATAAGATAATCAGTGTTAAAAATGGGGATCAGCAGTTTCTTTTCTGGCAGTACAAAATGGTGCACAGCACTGCAACCTATTTCTCTGTTTTAAGGATGAAAAGTGGGCCAGAAATAGGCTTGAAGTCTTCCATTTTGCTTTGCAAATACTGCCACATATTCTGCCAGAAAGCAGCAGCTGTAAGAACATCATATGATGATTGTGTTCATTGTGGTGAAAACCTAACTACATAAAACTTCTCGTGCATGGCTATAGTGATTCATCAGTCAATATAAAGCCAAAAATTAAATTCTTTTCTACCGAAAGGTCGTAGATAATGTCACATTTGTATATTTTATATGTATATATTGTATATATATGTTGTATATGTTTATTTTTGTGAAAGTTACACAAATTACGTACATGTCTGACAATTCTTTGTTATTTTGCCTGTCCCTTATAACTTCACTTTTTCAGAATAAGCATACAGTAATTTTTGACATGAATACCTTTGCATACTTTTTGTCTGTGTAGTATGATATTTCCATATATATATATATATATAATCTGTATAAACCATATAGTTCATATCTGTATTGTATTATTTTACATTGATACTATATGTTCTACATCCTCCTACTATAAAGTATCTATAAAGCATAAATTAATTCTATTCTGCTTTTAAATCAACATCAAAACAATTTAGAAGTGTACAGTCCCTCAGAGCCAACATCTTGACAATCATAATAATGCCATCTCAATTCCATCTACCAAAGGAAAACATATCTAGCCACTGATAAAGCTGAAATAGGGTATGAAAATAGCACTGCTGGCTGACCTGATATTTTCACAAGCTGGTGTATTAAATATTGTGAACAAATGCTAACAAAATATCTGGTCCAATATATATGACAGTAATTTTGTGTTTTAAATTTAAATGGTCTTGATTTTAATAACGTTTATTTATTCCTTTACAGATGTGTTGGTAATATTTTAAACTATGCACATGGACACACA
Organism: Reticulitermes speratus; assembly: GCA_021186555.1. NCBI lineage: Eukaryota > Metazoa > Arthropoda > Insecta > Blattodea > Rhinotermitidae > Reticulitermes > Reticulitermes speratus. Next base: position 18,179,951 of record JAJKFL010000001.1, read on the forward strand.
CACACACACAAATACATACATGTGTGTTTTGTTACAGAAATTGGCCAGCAGGGTTCACTGTATATTCCAGTGGGTCGCAGACTGACATGAGTCATAAAAAATTGCCAATTTTATTTACTTTCACCACCTTTTTACCCTTGCACCTCAAGCAAGGTAACTGGAGCACCCACACCCAATCGATAATATATTCTAAGACGGGACTTTGTGCGTATATTTGTAAAATGAAATTGCTTAGAATAGTATTTTGTACTTTTCTCATTTGGTCGTTGATTCTGCTGAGGTATTTCTAATGTTAAAAAAATGGCTCAATAATAAAATTATCCAGCTGCATATAACGAATTTGGTCTAACATGTGGATACTGTATGTGAAATAGTTACAGTACTTATTACTGTATATATATATATATATATATATATATATATTAATTTGTATGACTTATTCCACATCTTATTATCACCTGGACAAAATTTTGTACCTGTGGAATGCTTCACGTGTGTGCGTGTGTATGTATGTATGCATGCATGCATCCAGGATACGACACAGTCTGAATTATAAAAATTATAGAAAAAACATACCTTTATCTGCGATGTACACATTCAATTTCTGTTTCATTATCCACTTAAACGCGTTTGAATGCTGCACATGAAATTCTGTACAAAGCACGACTTCAAATGAATTTTGCATTTCCCTCGCGCACAGGTGTCACATTCGTCAGAGCTGCCAATCTGTTATGGTGGTTGAATTGCGCTAGATGATCTGTGATCAAAATCGTCCTGCAACAAATTCAGCACAGCTGATCAGTCAACAAAGCGTACACTACCTAAACCACTTTTATCTTGAAATTAAAGACAATCGGTGGACTATAGAATGAAATCTTATAAGGACAGGTTATTGAAAGCCTCCATTTCATACATCCGTGAGCAACGCGCTATATACATTTTATAAAGTGAACGTTGATACGTACTTGGACTTCCAAATCGGCTGACATTACTGTGTAATCTAAAACCACAGAGTAACCTTAATACACAAACTGAACAACTTTGGAAACAAGAACTGTATATCTTCTATCTGTGATCTGGATGAAGTAAGTGTATTGGTGCGCAGGTCAGATGTTAGCTAATAGATAATCTGTGGATGTTAAGAGTGTTTGGTTGTATATGTTTAAGCGTGTATAGTAGATGTGATTCATCATGGGGTTGTATGATGCCTTTAATATTGTGTTGCAAAATCCTCTAGTAACGGGAGCTGTCGAATATGTAAAAATAATAGTACGTTTATGCTAAGAACGTTGTTTCGGTATCCGCCATTTGTAAATGACATAACCGTAAAGTGGAATTGACCTCTTTTTTCTTCTTCTTAGGGAACTGCTATGCTACCGAAAAAGAAGGAATTGCCACCTTCACCTGTTGTTCCACAGCCGCCAACAATGTGCACATTTCCCATTTGGAAGCACTTGTATCCGGGAAGTTCTTTTGTACGTTTGGCAGGTGTATTTGGAGCATCTGCTGTTGCCCTGGGAGCTTATGGAGCACATGGTAGATTCCTGCGTTCGATATACCATATTCGGTTTAACAGAGAAATTCTAATGCCTTTCGTAAATGGATATATACAATATGAGGCCCATACCATAAGTATTTTTTTCTGTTTTTACAGCAATATATCCTAAGGAAGGTAGAGAGGAATTAAAGAAGGTATATGAAACAGCCAACCGATACCATTTCCTGCATTCTCTGGCACTTCTTGGTGTTCCATTATGCCGCTGGCCAAAAACGGCAAGTGTCTAGTTATTAAATTTATATTAACACGTTTTGAAAATATTTTGTGAGTTTCACAAATATAAATTGCAGTATTAAATACTATTATTAAATATTAATTTTTCGTAGAGTTGCTAGCATGAAAGAAATTGACCGCTTACGTGTACCCATTTTAACAAACCACTAATAGTAATGCTGTATTCATAAAGGGGAACATGTGAAATGTAAATGATTTTAATGTAATATTGCTCAAGAAGGAAGAGGCACAGGCATGAAAACTAAATGTCCTTTGGTAGGTTCTCTGATAACGTTTTTGTGACTTACACTTAGGAGTTTACAGACGTTCTGTGAAGGCACTGTGAGTAGCCCAGCACGTATCATATCTGTATTCAAGTTCAGTACACACGTGTAAGCATGGCGGGTGTAACTGTAGCCACAACCGATTATATCCTCCCAGCAATTTCTGGCAAAGTAGTGGGCAGTGGTGAAAGGTAAACATCTTTTATGTACTGCCATAAGAAGAAATGAAGTGGAGTGAGGTCAGGGGAACAAGGTGGCCAATTGATGGGAATGCATCTGCCAATCCAGTTCCACTGTAATGGTTGGTGTATATCTCATATTGAGTATTAGCTGAGACTGTTAAAATGTATTGTGTATCATCCACATGGGTTGAAACAATTATGTGTATGAGCACTATTTAGTAATTGTCCGGACGAAACTAATGAAGCAATTTGGCAGGCAGCAACCTTTTATCTCTGGGTTATGACTGTATGTTGCAGAAAAAATAATTCTTTTTACTAGAACTGAAACAGAGGTGTTATTTTAAATGCCTCGCTGTGGGGTTAAAAATATGACTGGAATTGCAACAGTTTAGTCATGTGCATTACATTGGTCATCGATTTTTAGTATGAAAAGTTTATGACTTGTTGTGTAAACACTGAGAAGGAAATTAACTCATATTTATTGATGTTCTAGTTCTCCCCCACTAAAAAAAATATGACACTACTGTCTCTGAACAATAAATCCTGACATACTCCTGGATAGTGGAGAAGTAGATTATTGGTATAATAAGTACACCAAAGTGATAATTTATGACTTTACTGTAGGGTTAATTAATGGACATTATGGCAATGTGTCTATGTCATAATTGGATCTAGGTGTCTGTTGTGTTGTCACCAAAAACTTTACTCTTGTATACAGCATAAGTGTGAATTAGGCATAAGCAGAAACTGAATTGCTAGTGATGAAAAACTGGTCATAGTGGACCCTCTGTAAGCATTTTTTGCATGGCCTCTATTTCTAGTAGGAGCATGGAAGGACATGTATAGTGATAGAGTCTGTGCAAGTCCATTAGAAGTGACCGGCTGTTAGTTGTGGAAAGTGATGCGCTGTAACGCAGTCTGTGCAAGTCCATTAGAAGTGACCGGCTGTTAGTTGTGGAAAGTGATGTGCTGTAACGCAAGTGAAAATCCTCAACCTGAATGTTCCAGAACTTCTATAAAGAAATATTACAGGGGAATCATTTGTTTGTATGTGAAGAAATTTGCATTTTGAGCATGCATTTTTTGTGAATGACATTCCTGATGTCCAAATATCAGGCAGTGAATAAAAATTGCTCATGATAAGTGGGTCCCTGTCAATGCAGAGTGGCATGTCCTCAAGTTGCAGATACAGGAGATGGCCTCCAGATGAGGGTAGCTACAAATATATTGAAGCAGTCACAGACAATCAATAATGGGAGGTCCTGGAGCTTGGGGGTTAGGTGAGGTGCTAACAGCTCATCATAAAACCTTACCATATTACAAAACATTTCACCAGAAAAATTGCATACATCTGTATAGTGCCAGAATAGCATGTAAAGGAATGCAATCCAATGGCAAGTTTAAATGTTCTGAAAAACAAGTCCCCAGAAAAACGATCGTAATTAATTCCATGGGGTAGAGTCCTTGTTAAGAACATAATAATCATTCAGTTGTTGAAGAAAGTTTCCACCTTTTGTAGAACCCAAAGGTTCATTGCCATGTCCACAAGAGCATACCAGTGGTCTGTTCCCTAAACAAATACATCAACTGAAAATAGAAACACAGCATCACATCCCAGAAGACCAGTGCTAATGTTGAGCACTGTGAGAACTTCAAATCTCACAGATTAATCATGTAACTCTTTCACCTTAAAATCAAATTGGTTTGTTCTCCTAGAATGAGTTAGTTGAAACAGCCCTTAGGAGAAATGTGTTAAGTTTTTATTTCAGTAGAGTTGCCAAAATTTTGGCTGCTACTAAGATGACCTCCAGTTTCAAAAGAATTAAAAAATGCACTGCTGCGAAGTGTTAACTTTAAATTATGTTTTGAGATCAAAGATAATTTTTAGAGGCAGTATTATGCAGAGTTAAACTAGTTGGATGAAACATGTCCATATGAGAGGTTTGGAATTAAATTAACTTTTTAGGTCTTCATGGCAGGGATTGTTCAGATTGTAGTCTTCTGAATTTTTACATTTAAGAGGAACATGCTGCCTCCATCTTTGTGGTTGAAGGAGTATTATCAAAATTGATGCTGAAGTGATAATGGGGAGGATGTGGTTGAGTTACACAAGTGGGATGTGGCTGGGCATAACCATAGGAAGAGGAGAGGGAGGACAAGTTCTCCCTTTTATCTACTCCACAAGGGAACAAGTTCAGAAGGTTTTCTTCAAGAAGAGGATAGTTTTGTACCCACAAGGTGTCTCCCTTACCTCATGTCCTGATAATTCCCATCCAGTGGAGCCTGGAAAAGGGCCATATATATATACAGTGAAACCTCTATCCATCGTTCCCGTTACCGTCGTTCGCCCGCATGTATCGTCTGCCTTATTTGGTCCCGAAATTAGCCCCATATAAATAACACTATTTTTTTCCGCCTCCATTGTTCCTCGAACTGTCGTTTTCCCGCACCAATAGTTGAAAAATCACGGTCCTGATGCAACATTTTCCCGCACTGATAGTTTTTTTTTTAATTTGAAGCGATGGTTTAGCGAGGTTTAAGGACCGGCATGGCCTAGTATACAAGAAGTTAGTCGGAGAAAGTGCGGCAGTGGACAGCGAAAGCACGGAAGCGTGGCTGGAAAGACTGCCATCTTTGTTGGAGGGCTACGAACAACGTGATATTTACAACGCGGATGAGACGGGGCTCTTCTACAACGTGCTTCCTGATAGAACCTTGGCTCTCAAAGGAGAGTCTTGTCATGGAGGGAAAAACTGTAAAGACAGACTTACTGTTTTACTTTGTGTTAACAGTGATGGAACTGACTAACAAGTGCCGATTGTTATCGGAAAATCTCCGAAACCGCGATGTTTCAAGAATGTAAAAAAATTACCCACCAAGTACCACGCGAACAATAAAGCGTGGATGACCACAGACATTTTTTCTTCATTTCTGCATTCATTAGACGCAAGTATGGGTGCACAAAACAGGAACATTCTCCTCTTTGTGGACAATTGTGCCGCACATCCAAAGGATACATCGTTTCTAAGAAACGTAAAAGTCATACGGTACCCGGCAAATTGTACAAGTGTGCTCCAGCCCCTTGATTTAGGGGTAATAAACTGTTATAAGCAGCTTTATAGAAAACGCCTCGTGCAAACAGCTGTTTGCTTAATGGATGCAGGCAAAGATACGAAAAAGAAGATAAACGTGTTGGAAGCTTTGCACTACACTGTGGCAGCCTTGCAAGAAGTAACCCAGCAGACAATCGAAAATTGTTTTCGGAAAGCTGGTTACGTGCAGGGACAATCTTCAGGCGATAGTGACGTCGTATTGACCAACGATGACGACGATTTCCGCCAAGACTGGGAAAAGTTCAGTAGCATGAACAAAGATAAATTCGAGGACTACGTCTCTGTGGACAGTCACGTGGCAACCTGTGGTGTAGAAGCAGTGCAGGAGCTGTGCGTGAGCCTCGTGACGTCCGGGAGTGTGGAGCGGGAAGAAGGAGAAGAAGAAGCTGGCGAGCTTTGCTGAGACGCATGAAGCGCTGATGGAAGTAAGGTCTTTCTTTTATGCGCACAGCACGAGTGACAGTGGTCGTGAAAGTGTTCTAGGCCTTGAAAAATCGTACTTTGAATTGAGGAGGAGTAAAGTTTGCTCAAAACAAACGTCAATGAAAGATTTTCTCAGCAAGAAGTAATAATTATCATTAAATTGTTCTTATCTATAATTTTTAATGGTTTCCCGGTACTATCATTTCCCGTATGTATCGTTCAAATTTTCCGGTCCCCTGAAAAACGATGGATAGAGGTTTCACTGTATATATATATATATATATGTATATATAAATTTCCCTTCTACTTTTCTCATTCTTCAGGCCACGAAAACAAATTTCTGAGTTCCTATTGTCGCGGACTTAGCATTGTTGTCTCCCTTCCTTTGGTCTGATAAACACACTCGTGTAGTCCATGTACATAACTGAATGCATCATCGTAATTACTTAAGTGACAGTCTGGACCATATTCTATGATACCTGAATGTGGAGGCAACATTGGTGTCAGCCTACATTACTACATGGTGTCAAAATCCAGAACATTTCACTCTGAATCCTTTAAGGTGAATTGTATTCCACAGCAAATATGACAGGATGACAGCCCAGGTATAAAAACATGAGATTAGAAATTGGTTCAGGTAGGGTCTGCTTACTCCTCACTTCATTATTTATGACACTCATTATATCTTCATAAACATCTTGCCTAATTTCTCAGCTAAACAACTGTAACTGGAAAGTTATGCATATAACAATGCTCTGCAATTGTACATTGTAATTCCAAACCAAGTTGATGGGGACATACCCTACTGTGAACAGTTTTGGAATGACAAATCTTCAGTCACACTTGTTATAACAAAATGTTGAAGTTTTAATAAGATTTTATGCCATGTCATTAATAATCCTTGAATGAAGCCTTTTTTAGCCAATTACATTTTATCATCATGGTGGATTAATTTTTCATTGCGAATGAAGATTCAAATTTGTCATCTGTTTGTTTACAGGCAGTCTGTACTTACTAATGTGACTGAAAATAGAATCCAAAAAAACTATGATTTTTGAATTGTCCTTTTCATTCTAAAATGGTACCTGCAGTATCTCTGAAGACTACATAAGGAAATTTCAATTTGCTGTGGACAAACTGCAACACTGCTACTCATTTGGCATGATTGTCATCTTCATTGGGGCCTGAGGAACGAACTGATATAAAGTATCACATCTGTTATGTATCTGAGTAGCTGCAGATTTCCCGATTGTTAATAATTAAATATCCTGAAATTAACATTTTCGTACTAGTATTATATTGTTACATTTTTCCTAGTGCAATGAAATTAGAATGAATTTGCATTACCAGAGTTTGCTTACATTTTTATATGGAAGATGTCAGGAAAGATGTCTTAGAATTGATGAAAACCATTTAGAAACTGAGGTGGGTCACATTTTGTATGAACTGCAATTGGTCATGATCAGAATGGCCATTCTTGAATTAAGACATACAGACAGAACACTTACATGACGTACCTTCAGAGATGTAGGGTGCAGGGGAATGTAAGGACCAAACATCACAGTCAGGTGGTTAGCACACCTTCGTCCTACTTGTGAGGTCCTAGGCTCAACTGTTCGCCTGGAGATTGATTATCCTTAGGTTTTTCATGATTCCCTCTCTCCAAGCAAACCCTGGCATGGTACCTTACAATAGATCATAGCAGCTGAATGTGTCACTAAATAAACCAAGAATAAATATAAGGTGCGAATGCAAATGAACTTCAAGACAAAGCAATTAAATGTGCAGTATAAAAATGCTATGCAATTCCTGGTCAAAATTGATCGACAACCTGAGTGTTGGTACTAATTTTTAAACTGAAACTGATGTTTTCTCCTCTCCACAGAGTGGCTCTTTCCTAGTCCTTGGAATGGTTCTGTTCTGTGGTACCTGCTATTACCATGCTCTCACAGGGAAGAGTGAGCTGCGGTGGCTGACACCTTTTGGGGGAACGTTTCTAATTGTTGGTTGGCTTGCTTTGATATTGTAATTCACGTATAGATTGAAGAATTTAAACTGTGTACAGTGTGGGTTACAAGTCAAAATATTTCATGAGAACTTTTGATTTCTGTGTATCAGATACTGTGTATAGGGGGATGTGTATTACTTGTAACATGGTTGTCAAACTGTAATAACCAAGACCAGAAGTAGATCACATAGAAACCTTCTCCTTGCTGTTTGAATTAGCTGGGATGTTCACATGCATATCTCAACGGTTATTTAAAATTTATGTGTATGAATTCAAGAGCGTATTAATTTTTTCTGGTAATTTTGTTTGTACAGAATCTACCGTCTTCTAACGGTAGTAGAGAGAATGTTTGAATGACCAAAACAGTTTGCATATTTATGGACTATTTATCATGGCATCTGAGCCCCAAGACTGATTATGCTAACACAGTAGGGAGAAAGTGTTGTGTATCTTTAATCATGGCCTTTAGCATGGCAGCTGTCATGGGAACTTTAATCACATAGGAAGCTTGCATTAGCTGGGAATTTTAGTGTGCTTTTCCCCTACTGTTCAAATTATCTTATTTCACAGAAGATCGATACCTGTTTAACCACAATATTGTAGACAAATTGTAAAGCTTGAAGTTGTAGTTTTACAAAAACAAAACAAGCTGAGTTTGTCACAGCATGCAAGCCATTTAAGTAATTGGCAGTACAGGTCATTTAAAAATTCATAGAAATTATGCTGCAGCAACTGGATCAAACTGCAGTGCTGTTTACACAGTGCAACCTGAAATGTGTATTGTGTAAGCAGTTTCATATTCACACCAAAAACCAAGTTACTGTAATTATTTCAGTCCCTGCCCCTCCTCTAGAATATTCTTACTATTCAGGTAGTGTTTACTGGATAAAATAAATTTGCAGGGAAATTGTTGGACAGCATTGGTTGTTGTGTGTTATATCGTATTCCTTTTACTAGCTTAAAACTTTCATATTGGACTACACACAACCACCATCACCCCCCCCCCCCCCCCAAAAAATTGTGTGTATTTTGACAAGAGGGTTTAATGCAGTAGCCACATCTGCTTCCCTGATGGTTTTGTGTTCTTAATAACAAGAGGATGGGGTTTAAAAATGATTTAGAAAAGTAAGGATGGAAAAGTGCAAAAGAACTTCCTGAATATTTAAGAAACAATAAAATCCATTAATATCTGCCAGACACATCAGTTTCACTTATTCCCCCTCTTCCTCCATCACCGTTAATAATTTTGCACATCTGATTCCAGTATAACTGTACATACAGGTCAGAAAATTGCAGCTACACCTACAAAGTGGCACTACTTAGCAGAATATTGATAATGTACATTCCAGAATGAAGTGATGTACAGTGCTTGAGTAACAGAAATTGATGCAGTGATATTTACCGTATATTCTCGAATCTAATCCGCACCCTTTTTACAGTTTTAGAGGGCTAAAAAATCAGATGCGGATTAGATTCGCGGTCGAGAGCTGGATTTTGGAAAAATGATAGAGCTGCTGTACGTGCCATATGAACAATACAATACAATACAGTAATTTATTATTTTATTATTATAATTTATTATTCATCAGACTCGCCATCATCACTCATAACTGAATCGTTATCCATGCTCTCCACCCAGTCACTATCATCTTTATCTTCAACATCGTCCTCCCATACAATGTCATCTTCGGATCCGCTGATCTCTGCCTTGTGTTTCCGCCACAGTCGAACGTTGCTTTCATCAACTCCAAAAATTGCAGCGGCTTTGCGTTTTCCATTCTCCTCTGCGCACCGAATAACTTCACGTTTGAACTTTGCCGTATATGAGAGTCGTTTAGATTTCAGGCGTCCCTCTTCCATAACTACGGTACACGACAAATTGGAACAAGCACCTCCCATATTTCAACAACTAAGGCGCGAGCTGGATTCAGACGAGATTGCGCACGTCTGTTGAGAAAGGCCCCGCCTCATGGTATCAGTATGACTCATCGGCCCCAGGCGTAGCATCGTATTTTAACGCATTGGTAACATCCAATATTATTCAATCAGTCGCCCCGTGGGCAAGGGGTGGTTGAAGGATAGGTGCGGATTAGAACCGCGAACTAACTTTCTTCGTTTAAGAAATCGCCAAAAACTGAGTGCGGATTAGATTCGAGAATATACGGTATATTTGCAGTCTTTTTCAAACTCTGGGTTTAAGAATGACAAACTACTGTGATCACCTTGCAACTCAAATAATACAATGTGTTCATAAATAATATTTACAACTTCAATCTTTTCTCTTCAGAGCATGTCAAAGGTACAGTTAAGAAATACAAACCGTGTGAAAGACAAACTCACAAAGTGTTAACAGAAAACTGAAAGTTAAATGCACGAGCCATGGTGGTCTGGCCACCTGTTGTTGCATTTTTTTGGAGAATAATGCAGTGAATTTTTTCACATGTCATTGTCCTTAATGAACACCTAGAGCAACCAGGGTTCCGCAAGAAACTGTGGAATAAATAAATAAACCAATAAATAATATAAAACCACAAAAAATTTCAAATAGCACTCGAAACATGGCAGGATTTTTATCTTTGGCACTTGAAAATACTGGAGTAATCTGCATGGGCCTCTTTGTTTTGTTTTCATTTTCATAGGTGGGGGTTCTTCTGTGGAAAGAATCTTGGGGAAACACTGACCTGGAGAGAAAAATCTGTAGAGGTATAGACATAACTACTGTTCAAGTAATGCTTGTACCAACCAAGAATTGATGCTTTACTTGGTTGATTTCTCCTATACTTACACTGAAATTGTAATTCCACTGTCTCAACAGATTTAATTTCATGACAAGCTAACAAACAAAATGCTTTTTTTTGACTGGATGAAAATTTGGATGACAAATGTAGTGTTACCTAGTGGCAAGAATGTGTGTCAGACAGCAACCTAGGCACCAAACTGAATCTGAATTATAATAAAGGTTTTAATAGATCAACATGTGCACTACATTCTTGTAAGCAAGTCGATCACCCCTACATATGTTTCAGCTTATAACAGGCCATCCTCAGGGGCAAAGTTTTTTACATAGACTTTACATCTGTTAGTTCAATTTTAAAAATAGCTAGGACATCCACATAGAATCAAATGAATCGTAGTTCGCAATGGATTTTGGTATTATTACATCCAGCTGTAAAATCCTAGGGAATGTGTTTACTAGTTTTCATAAAAGGTTAAAATTACATATCTATTGTTATATTAAATTAAAGGCAGTCTGGTCTTGTATGCAGTTATCACAAGTAGGTTGAGGTTTTCCTGTATTATGTTGTTACGCGTTCTGTGTTGTGGTCTGCACCGGCTGGTTGCGTTGTGACTTGTGCAACGCCCAACAGGCAAAATCAGCTTACAACTTTCGGGAAATCAAAGAAAAACTGCATAAGACTAATGCATCTATATGGTTAAACAAAACCTGCAAGTCTATTAAAACCTTTATTAGTTAACAGGATGCACGGTGAATACTACGTGAATCTGAGTTATTTCTGACTGGTGTATATTTCAGCTGTACCTACAGTATGCTCAAAGTAATACACAACTAAAATTGCAAAGATCATTTACAGACACCTATAATTTTGCAAAACTGAGCTCTTTTGAAACAGCATTTGAGTAATGGAATTTTGCATGAATCCATATCTCGTACAAATTCTTATAAATTTGGATTTTAACTGAGAAGTATAGCCACTGTCTTTCCTTACAGCACAGTGACAAAGCAGTTCCAAAGGCATTCCTTCAGGAACTGGTTTTCAATAATGGTGCTGTTCTGGGGCACCTAGAACAAACAGTGTTGCAAGAATGTGAACTTCAAAATTGTATTTGAATAACACCAAAAATTATCAATGGTAAATTTCTCTACTGAACTGAATGAAGGACATCCTATTATGACTATGTAACAGATAAACCAAGTTTGTATTTTAGTAGTGAAACTTGGGTTGAGAAAAAGAAGTTTCATATCAGATTTCTTATATCACTGTCAGGCATGAGTAAAGATAGAATACCAAATGAAAAGCTGCACTGCAAACTGGGAATGTGGCTTTTTCTACAGAAATATTTACATCAGAAGAAACATGTAAATGATGAATACTGTCTTCTAGGATAGGATGGCATATACATATTTGAGTACAAATATACCAATGTTTCAGAGGAACACAGTGCCTCCATCTTGAGATTACACTACTGTAAACTTATGGCATTATCATGTATGTTCAAATGGACGTAACAGTTGGAAAATGTGCCTAACACAACACTTACCATATAAACAAACATGCATGATGGGATGGTACATAGTAATTCATTCTCTCTAAAATAAAATGGGTAGCTCAGATGAGTCAATAATTTAGCTGGTCCTATTTTTACTGTTTGTAGAAACAACTCTAAAAAGCTTTTCATATTAGCACAGTCATCTGGATGATGGAGGCAGTATGTTCTTCCAAAGCATTTGTAAATTTCCACCAAACATGACATGAGATCCCAGAAGTTACCATCATGAGAAGTTCAAATCTCAGAACATGTAAATGGGATGCAAAATATTAACTACAAAAATTAGCATGTAATTCCAAAGGGCAAAGATGTGGGATGACTGAGAAGTAGATGGCGTGATCAGTTTCAGAACTCTGAACATCAGAATAGTTTGTTGGAAGAAAGATTAACTGCTCTATGAATTTACAATATATTGGTGCTCAGTGTGATATATATAACCCTACACATCATGAATATTTTACACTGGGCCAGTTAAAATTTCTACTCATAGCAAATACCATTCTTATTATGACAGTAAACCTTGGAAAATTATGTGCTGTGTTAATATGCGATGTTTTAATACAATGTAGACTGTTTTATAGAAATGATCGAAGGCCAAAATATTGTGATAGTATATTTGTCTGCCATCTTAACTACCTGGGTTAGAACCTGAAGGTTCAGCTTCAGTAATTACTAAGGCTATTGGTAGTACATTACTGTCTGCCACAAAGCTCCCTTAAACCTACATTTCTTGTAAGTGAATCTCACTGAAATTGTTCCCTGTGCAGAAATAAATGTAGTCAGCGTGTTGTTCTACCAGCTGATATTGTTTTCCTAGTGAATATACTGTGCATTTCAAAATTTCCCCATCACACACACAAATTGAATGGGTGGTAACAGCAACATTTATTACATGCGAGCATCAAGTTTTTTGCCATTACGTGGCTCAAAAGCATTGCTAAGACTACATTCTTCTAAGCTGTCACATTGGCAGTCTGTTTCTGCTATTACTGAACATCACTTCTAAGGTACTTGCATTCTAGCTGATCTAGGGGGACAAAGCTGCTTTAGATTCCTGAATATATGGAGAGTGTCAAGGTATTAAAAAGCGTGTTTTCCAAGTGGTATGGGTTTGAACCAACATAGTTACCAAAAAAATTGAATTTTTATGGAATGTAGTCAAGATGATGTGTCATTTCTGAGCTGCTACAAATTTTTGTTCTATAATGCAACACAGAACTTCCAGCTGTGGAAATGCAGTACAAGGTCTCAAGGGCCTCCGTACCAAATTTCATGTAAAGAATTTCAGTCTCCTGGAATGTCACACTGTTTAGTCTGGTATAAATTTAAAGACATTTCTCTGAAATTCTGGTAAATCTCTACCAGACTATAGTGTCACATCCTAGGAGATGGTATTCTTTGTAATCACCAACATGGGGATCTCAAGTTTTTTGTGAGGGCAATGTTAGTGTAAAGGAAGTAGTTTTGATCGATAGTCATGCCTTTTTAAGGCACTTCAGGATGAATCAAGATCTTGAAATTATATACACATGTCAAAGGCCACAAGTTAGTGCTCAGAAAAATTGGAAATCCCAGGAAGTGGCACAGTTCAAATCCTGGTGCCTTCTTTTTCTCAAAATTGCTATACATCTGAGAGCTCATAAGAGTATGTCAGACAAAAGTGATAAATGAATTAGTCTATTCTCAACAGGCTTTTCCAGAAATATGCACACTGCTGAACTGTCAGTGTTAGCTACAATTACCTTTCAATTCACAACTGAAATGTATTTAATGGCTGCCTACAAAATATAACTTTAAACACAGTTATTACTTAATTATTTATTTACATACAGTATTTAGATATACATTTCAGTGAACACATGTTTTGAAATGTAACACATGACAACCTAATGTCAAAGTGACAAGCCAAAAATTGCAGCTGCATATACACAACTGCTATGAGATATGGGCAATGTGTGGTTCAGTTCAGAATACAACATCTGAGCATGTGCAGCATGTATCTTCCCCAGATTGAAGTGGAAGTGCTGGGATATTCTTCATGCTCACACGTAATACAAAGAATATCTTATGGCATTTTCTGTAAGTACTGTGATGTGGAATATTGTTTCAATATGTTCCATTTTCAACTATTCAATTTCTACATACATTTTAATGTTACGCATTTTTCTCATACATTTGGCATTTAAGGCTACTTCAATAACCACTTTTTTTTTAAGTGGCTGCATGGAGATTGACTTCCTACAGTGAAACACTATAATTTATCATCAGCTGCACCAAGTGATGGTAGCCAGACAAATTTTGGCATGCACCAACTAGTGATGTTCAAATATAAATTTCTGAAATATGTTCATAATGGGTAACATAAAGCAGTGCAGTTTTTGTTGAGGACATATTGATTCTAAAAGTGTAACATGACTGGGGCAAAATGTATAATATTTTATGTCATAAATATCAACACAACTGTGCCAATGTGTACTTTCCAAGAATTTCTTTTGGATACACTAAAAAAAAGGAAGTAGGTGGCTACATTACTGGACCATCAGAGTTTCCTGATTGTTTTCAGCAAATTAATCTTCCAGCCATACCTCTGCATATCTCTAGCATGTTTGTTTACATGGCGACTGCTGTGTTAGACAAAACAGTATGTGAACATTTATTGGCTTGACCATATCTGTCTGTTTGGACATAATAATGTATCTATGTTGATCAATTTGGTACTGACGGTTCTTACTACAGTCTGGGGAAAAATTATTTTTGTCTCTGGACAACTACAAGGTTTAAATGTTATGTTAAACGCTAAATTTAACTTCCTGAATTAACACATCCATGTACAAAATCCACATATGAAAATGAAGACTACCAAAAAGTTCTGAATTTCAATGCAGCAATGGGCATAGTTCAAACCCAATACAACTAAAAAATATGCAAGATTTAGAATTTACATGAATACAGGACAATACCTGATGGAATGAAAACAGAATCTCAGCAGCAGAAACAAAAATAATAATAGGTGGCTACATTAATTTGGTTTACAAAAGGGATTTACACATAATGAAGGAACTGCACAACCAATCATGGAATTGACAGAAAACTACAGATTTCAATGGAGAAACCATATTTTTTGAATTCCTGATTACCAATCAAAAAGATGATGATCTTAGGAAACATGCTACAAATGCTGGCATGAGACATGACGGGTTACAGAAACCAAAATGCATCTATTAGTGACATGCAGTAGTGCCCTTTGTGAACAACTTCACAACCCTAGATTAAGTGGTGCTACTGTTGCCTGCGAAGATCCAGTTACTGTCTTAAATTAACAAGTACAAGGCCTCCAATGGCATAATATTCATACAAAATTTCTTGAAAATTAGTCAACTGGTTAAAAAGTTGACAGGACGCACATACACACAAAACATGGTGACCTGACAAGCCAACTTTCTTCATATAGAAGAAGAGTATGCAAACTCTGGTGACAACTATTTTCTGCACTTACTGTTCTATTACCATTTTAGCATTCTGAAAGTCTCAAAATTAATTCTGTATATATGAGAACTTACAGTTATAGAGTGTGTACCAGGAGAAATCTGCAATACATTGTGAGAACGTTCCTTAGGTCAATTTACATCAATATAACCAGACATACGTGTATATAAAGATGAATGGTTGAGATAACAGCGTGAAAAATTGTGGTCTTTTTGTGGTTTCAGGTACTGTACCTATTTAACATGTTATCTGTACACTGTACAGGTCCATTTTGAGCTGACTGCCAAGCCAAACCATATGCAGACCAGTTCATGCCATGATTTCATACTCAACAGTTGTAATTTTTATAGTTAATTGTGAGGTGTCATAACAATGCCTTCTGTGCTTTCCCACTGCCAATATTGTGACATGCATTTCATGCAGGGATTTTGCGATGGCAATGCACATGCTGCTGTAAAATGATACCGAAGGCATGTTAATGACCGGAGGATTCCATCTAAGAACACATTTTCATGTGTTCACCAGACAATGCATGAAACTGATTCTCTTCAAGTGCTTCTCAGCAGTTTGGATGGGAAGTAGTAACTGACATGAACATATGAGGGAACGTCCTCAAGATGATTCAAGAAGTCCATGTTTGCCCACTCATAGAACTGCCTCTCGCGTAGGCGTGTCACATACACAGGTGTTGTGAACTCTACATGAGGAAGATTTACATCCTCATCATGATCAGAGTGTTCAACATGTTGAACCAGAGACCTAGCTCAATGTATGGACTTCTGCCACTGGATATGAGCATCCACTGAATTATCAAGCATCACTTATTCATCGATGAAGCGTCTTTTACCACGACAGCACAAATAATTCACAAAATTCACATACATGTTATCATAGAAATCCACATGAAACAAAAGTAACTAATTTCCAAAAGAGATTGTCAGTGACTGTATGGTGTGGTTTGCTTGGTAACAAGTTAGACCATTTGTCTTTGACAACACTGTCACAGGTGACATATGAATTCTTCCTGAGGAATGAGTTACAAGGTTTTTTTTTTGGAAGACATCCTGTTAATGGTAAGGGGTCAAATATACTTCTAAACTGATGGGGCTCCCCCATATTACACTTGGTGCGAGGGAGTATTGATGTGAAAGTTTTACTAACCGCTGGTTAGGTCGTGGTGGACTCCATGCATGGCCAGCAAGGTTGCCAGACCTTATGCCACTTGATTACTATGTCTAGGGCCACATGAAGACATCAGTGTACGAAACAAAGGTTGATTCAAGAGCAGCACTGCTTTGTCATACTTCTACAGCAGCAGAGCACACACACAACCATCCTGAAAACACTTGTCAGCTACCCAATGTCTACTGATGCATGCTGAAAAATGCATAGCAATGTGAGGAGGAAGCTTTGAATAGTTATTGTGAAATAAGTATTTAGTACTGGCAAGTGGTATACCAAAACATGTCGTCGATTATGTTAAATGAATACGACAATACTGCTGGACATTCAGGTGCTATGTAAAGTACTCGGAACCCTAAGGATGAAGTTCATGGAAATGGCGCAAGTTTTTTCTAGCTTGATTCATGTCTTTACGCCACACACGTTAAATAGATGTTGAGTAAAGGTGTTAAAATGACAGAAAGTGCAAATTCCTCCTCGTTATAATATGTATTTGATAATCAATAAATGTATAACAACTCTCATTCTTTAAAACTTATCATTATCTCCATAACAGTTAAACTTTGGATATACGTATGTTTTGTTCTGTCAATGAAATTTAACCTAAGAAATGTTCTCCCAAAGTATGGAAGGTTCCTCCTGGTACACTCTGTATAAAAGTGCACAGAAAGATTTTTGGTTATTCCTGCTTGTGTAATTCTTCAGAGCCTGATTGCTAGGATCTAGTAGTATATATTTGCGATACAACCATTTATAATAAATGGTATGACCATAATTGTGTACTTAAAACCAAAGTAAGGATGCCAAACTTGAGAACATCAAGAGTAATTTATGTTTCCATAAAGTGATATAAAGGCAAAATGTGTACTGCAAAATTTAAAAGAATTTAATTGCACTGTTGACTTTACAAAGGATGTGAAACATCCATGGTTACCAAAAACTCAATCAAAAAATACAGCACAGTAATTTGGACCATATCACTAAATAAATCCTGACTTCATGGTGTCCATATTTCAAAAGATTTACCTTGGCTTCGTACACATTTTGAAGCTAATACTAGACCTGAAACAAAGTTTAACAGGAAAATTACATTAAATTTTGACCCTTGTTTGGGCTTAAGCCATTTAGTTGAACAAATTATTATTATTATTATTATTATTCTGAATTCTGATCATTTAGAACAGGCTCCACAAACAGTCCAGACTTTGTGTGACTTCAGGCTTCTGCCAAGGCGTGAGGTCGTTGCTCTTCTGGGATGTTACTACCAATCAACGGTGTGTAATATCCCAGAAGAGCAAAGACCTTAACCCTGACTTTGACAAGCTGTGCTTAAGAGTTCTTACATTTTGGGCATACTATAACATTTCCATTAAAGAAGAAAAACAGAGTCACATCATGTCTCAAGTCGGGAAGTGGAAGACAAGTCTTAGCATTAAGCAAAATCATGAACATTAAACTTTGAAATTTAAGTGTAAAGTACCTTGGTTGTTTCGATAATGGTCATCGCAAAAATATACTGTATGGGTAAAAGGAGTATATTATGAAATCAGTGCAGTTCAAAAATTATAAACTGACTTTTACTGTGGTCCAAAACATTCACCCCCACAGAAAAGTAAAAAGTAATGTACTACATATCTTATATAGAGGAATGAATTGGAAAACAGCTTTATACAACAAAAATTAGTTTACCAAATAATAAAACTTTTAAACACTATTAACTCAGACATACAACTTGGATGTTCAGCATACCTGTACACAATCTTTATGAAGCACAAAATGAAACTAAACTTTTGAGAGGAAAACAAAAGTCTCTCTTCTACACAGTGAACTGAATGTGTTTCAAAAAGTAATGCTGTGCAAACCATATTACAGTGAGACTTACCGCAATGCTTGATATTTATGAATGTATTACAGTATATATGTGTATGTATGGGACTAAACAGTCCTAACAATTAAACAAAACCCAGAGATGGGAATAAAACAAGATTTTGAATGCAGCAACTAAAACTTATGTAAACATACTTAATTCCAAGTGTTACTTGTGTCAACAAAAAAAATTATGGCACCAGTAACAAATACAAAGCAATCTTTTGAATTCTTTTACTTTTTTTTTTTTTTTTACCATGTGGCTTATTGGGGTATACGGAAGTAAGAAAATACAGACTTGCCAACAGTGATACCACCCATGACTTACAAATAATTTCTGGGGTAGTTTCCACTTCAGCAACTATGTATCCATTGACTTTGAATCATACATCCCTGCCACTTCCTTTTCATTGCCTGGCTTATTTATTATAACAAATTTTTGTAAGAGGATTTGCAAGCAACAAACAAGCCAAGAAATTTGTAGTCCCGTTCTTATCAGTTGCGATGAGCTTTCCCCTTGTAATTTGAACAGTACACTACAAACTGCATTCTGCTTCACAGTCGATGCCCACCAGAGGAATCCTTTCAGTTTTAGACTCTCAGCAGTGATGCAAATGAAACTACCTACCTGGGCAGTTTTATACATATTTATATATAAAAAATGACACTGTGAATGCAAATCAGAAGTATAAACCCAACTTGCTCTGAAAGACTAGTTTAAAAAATTAATTAACATAGATATATAATATATATCGTCCTCCAACTGTCACCAATTCTCACAGCTTCACAGAATTCACGATCTTCTTCACAGTGCATGAAATTTTACCTTTAGGAATATGTATTTTAAAACTGGTTCACATTGTGGAGGATATATATTAAAGAAATTAAGTTTTTTTCTGAAATAATATCTTACAGCCTCCAGAATGTATGTTCACAAACACACGAATATACACATACACACACACAATGCACACCCTAACTAATTCACATAGAGCATGAAATTTGGTCTTGTCTGCAGTCAGAAATAAACATCACACTTCTATATGTGTTCACTTTCACGTACAACACTTGTGCTCTATTACAAAAGCACTGGTTGTCTATCACATTGATATCATCACTGTTTGTCCTCTCTTCACATCCAGTTAATATTTTGCCTACTGTTGTACTTACACTTCTGAACTTTGGAATATTACACTGTTTTGATGGGTTAGGAGCTTGACTTAAAGAAATTGTTTCTACTGTGCTGATGGCACAAATAGCTTCAGTCAATGTTGGAAGAATCTTATCCTTTCTGTAACATCAGTATTCAGCTTGTAAAGCATATGTTCAGATTGGACAGTTTCTTTTTTCCAAGTTCAATTATGGTACACACATGGTACTAACTTGAAAGAATGTAGGTATGCACGTATCAGTGCCCATATGACTGAAACACAGGTGGGATGTTTTCAATACACTTGTATACAAGGGATATTAATCAAGTTTAAACTGATGGGATAGTATGAAGAAAACTTCCTCTAGTGTGCATGGAAATATGAGATACTTTCATCTGGAGTGACTGGACAAGGCAACAGTTCAAATTAAATACTTCAATATAAAGGGCTTTGTAATAGTCCGACAGAAGTTATACACTAGGGTGTTGAACTTACATGAGTCTGAACTAGGATTAGAGGATGACAGCAAAGTGGGTTGGAGTAAAACAACTAGGACAGATGGAAGGAATGTTGACCTTCCCTGGCAGCAAGGCCAAGCTTATCTCGCATAACCTCCAGCGATGAGTAATCTGGCAGCTTGAGATAGTTCACACATGTCATTACAGATGGCAGGAAGTCATCAGGGTTCATGTTTGGTTCCAGTGTTTTCCGGACGACTGTTAGAGGAGGTGACAGACTTTTGAAGCCTGAATAATAAAAAAAATCAATGGCATTATTATACATTGTCGTAATCGTAAGGCATTCCATTAATGAACTCATAACTAACATTAAAACATTTAAGTTGCAATCCAATGAGACATTGTTTCAGTAAACACATTCGCGCCCATATCTGACCATGGTGGGATAAGGCTGTGTTGTTCAAGTTACCACACCCTACCATTGTCAGACAGGAATATGGTGAAACAAAAACAAAGCCAGCACTTTCTGCATGCAGTTTGGCCATGTAGTTCCCATACTAGACAGAGTCTGCAGTACCCTTTTGAAATCTTTTTCTTACACATGAACAATACTTTCTTGTTTTTTTAGTGTTTTGTTTTCTTCTGAGTATTGCTGGGAGCAAAAGTGTTAACTAATGATATGAGGGTAGCTGTAATGTAAATACAAAATCAGGAATACATGCAGAACCAGATCCTCTGGCCAAAGAAGCTGGTATGAAACAAACTCCATGCTCCAGATACCTTCAGATGCTGATTGTCAATCAGCTAGTCACGAAAAGACAGAAATTTATTTCTGCAGATAAACTTTGTTGCAATAAACCTCTCTTTGTTACAGATTTTTCCAGACAGTGGAATTCATTGCTGAGGTTAAGAATGGGTGGAGCAGTACCTTCACTCACATACATGCCCTCATGGCGTGGCAGTTAATCAAGCACAGGAAAACTTTTCCTTTTGTCAGTAAAATTTAATTCACACGATCATGAAGTGCAAGCCTTTTTTCTGCAGCATAATGTGTGGCCAGCCACACAGGGGGCTGTACAACTCTGTAAATGTTTGTGCTAGTATCACACATGTAGTTACAGAAAAATCCGATTAACTCAGCTCTTCAGAGCTTTATTACTATGTAAGTTTTAGAAAAAAACAATACAGGCAATGTACGTATAATGTTAACATTGAGGCGTGTTCACATAATCACTGTTGCTGTGGAAAAGCAGCAACTATTACATTCTGAGTGTGTGTTTCTAACCTTAGTTATCCAGCATGCAAAGCATATGTGTATTATATTGTCATCTGTGGCCAATCTGGCTTTAACATATTCTTCCACACTGCCTCATAAATGACATTTTTGGGCAAAATGTATTGAACATAAAATGTGTGTTTTGACTTTCTCCACAACTTTTGTCTGAAATATTTCTCATTCTAAGAAGAATTCAGTGAGATAGTATAAATCTGCATAAGTCTTCATGTAAAGCACCTGTTATTCTTGTTGGATATTAATGAAACTTGAATGACAGATATTTGAAAAATACTCAAATATCAAATTTGATAAAAATCCATCCATTGGGAGCCGAGTCGTTCCATGCAGATGGATGGACGGACGGACGGACAGACAGACAGATATGATGAAGCTAATAGCCGCTTTTCACAAGTTTTGCAAACGCGCATAAAAAGAAAGAGAAAAGGCACAGTACTAGGCAATATGGAGGAAATTATTGTTTCGGGAAACTGTATTGCTTTGTTGCTTGTAGTTGCAGAGGCAACTTACATTTATCTAGTGCTGCCACTATGCTGTCATCACAAACCCCACTATTTAGCATAAACTTAGTTATATCCATTACTATCAATGCTTCTTTATCTGAAAGACGGTGAGATTTGAGAAGCAGTTATATCTGTATGCCTTCCCTCTCATCTTCTTCTTGTGCAGTGGTAACTTCCTAATTACACGTGCCATACCAAAAGTTGCAACTATGCATTCCAAATTTGCTTGACAATCCATTATAATTTTCTGGTGAAAAGTATCTTTAGATTTTTAATTCCATTGCTGTTCCAAGTTAATAACATGGATCAGATAGTATTTCTACTTCACCCCACCACAATCATGTGCCCTTACAGACCAGAATGTGTTTGATTATATGGTGCAACCTGCAATGCAAAGCTCATATTAACCCAGTAATGCCCAGTGTCATCTTTTGAGGACATTGGGTACAATACCCTTTTTTTAGAAAAAAGTGTACTGTTTATATACTTTTCTCTAATGCCCTTACTTAGAAAAAAGTGTACTGTTTATCTACTTTTCTATTATGCCTTTTATAAAGTGAACTCTCTTGACACTCATCATATTATATACAGCTCTTTGTTTGCCATAATTTGCATACTTTTGGCATTTAATGGAGGCTCAATGCTTTAGCAATTTGCAGACATTCCTATCGCTTCCTATAACTTTCAAGTTTTGAGGACTGTAACTAAAACTTTTCTACGGGGATACATACATTTCCCTCTTTCAAATCATCACGTGTACCTTTCCTTCAAATAGATCACAGACGCGGTATACTGACGTGAATTTCGATGTCCTTAAAATAGAACACTGGTCACCATACGTAATAGCATGTGAGTGATTCGCCGTTTGAGTATTACAACTGGATGCTAAATTCTCAAATAATATTGACAATACTGATAATGGAGACTTTTCCAAATTAGGTCCACTACTACTTGAAAGGGTATATTAGTCTCAGTGTGCTACACCACACCAACAGAGGACTGCAGGAAAAGTGTTGCCCCATTTATAGCATTTAATATTACTGGGGAGAAGATGCAATACCTTACGATAGTATAATTATAGGATTGGTAGTGGCACTAATCCTGGAAAGTACCAAATGACAAAGAATCATCTTCCAATGGTACAACATGGGTTTTTTAGGCCACAATGTCGCAGAAAAAATTTGTGTCTTAACGCTCACAGATATAATCCTGTTTTTGAGGATGCACTATCTGAAGATCAGGCTCATGTTCATGTTGTATGCCCAGCAGAAAGTTGACACTTTGAAAGATGAAGAAGAAGGCTCATACAATTTCACTGGGACAGTTGAAATTCAAGATGTAACAGAAACACTTGAAATTCATTACCAATCAACAAATCTTTTGGAAATAAGAGTAATTCTGACACATTCCCTTCAATATCTGTTAAAGTGACAAAAAGTAAATCGTCCAAGACACATTGCCTAACTAGTGATCAAAGTGACTGGACAAAAATCCACACAACTAATACTAAACTGTCAACAAAAAGAAACCAGATACACATAAAAAACAAGAAACGAGTAAAAGGCTTCATTCATTGTCACCCAGATAGTTATGTCTAAAAATAAATGCTGACAAATAATGACCATGATTTATTCTGAAGACAACGATTTGGCCAACCAAAACAAACATGATCATGGTTTCAAAACCAGGCCTCTCACTGACATGATGAATGCTGATTTTCAATAATTTGTAGTTTTGGGGGAATATATGGCTATTGGTGAGAAGACTGTCAAATACTATGGTTGTAACAGCCTTAGAAAGTTCATTTGTGGGAAACCAGAAATATATGGTTGTAAACTATGGGCCCTTTGTGGTATAAGCTGGTACTGCTTCAGCTTCAATCAGTGATGTGGTAAGGAAACAACTTAACTGTGAAATGGATGACTTTCTAAAATTTTTCTAAATATGCTAGACTGTGTAGATGATCCAAATAGTCAGTGTCTTTTTTTGATAATTTTTCGACCAACCATGACATTTTGGTCCACCTACGCCATCTTGGGTACTGAGCACCCGGCACCATAAGATAGAATTGTATTGGAGACTGTTCTCTCAGTCAAGTAAAGAATCTGCAAAAGGAAGAATGAGGTGCATTTGACTACCAGTACAATCATAATGGAGAAGTGCTATTTGTTTGATGAAATGACAAGAGGTGTGTCATTACTGGCATCAGTTTTGAAACAATCTTTTTATAAGTGAGCAGATGGAACAGAGACCTAAAACAAAAGGTGGACATATCACAACCCACAGTACTTAAGACATGCAACTCCTATATGGGAGGTGTTGATCATCATGACTGGCTGGTAGGGATGTAGACTATTGGTGCTTGGGAAAAAGTGGTCCATGAAATGTTTACACGGATGGTAGATATGGCCTTAGTAACTGCATGGCTACTCTACAGACATGCACATGGAACAGATATACTGGACCTTCTGGACTTCAAGCGTGCTGTAGCCATGCCTGTCTCACACTCTGCATTAGCCGAAAGCATGCAGGATGACCATTTGTCATTCATTGTCTGCTAGTTACACCAGAACGATGCCCAATGTTAGATTTGATGGCGCAGGCCATATTATAGTGAAACAAAAGGAGCCAAAAATATGCAGTCATAATGAGTGCAAAGGAAAACCAAGGTCATTTTGCACTAAATGTAATATCACCCTGCACATTCAGTGCTTATTCTGTATCACAAAAGTGAAATTTTGTGTTATTAACATTTTGAATAAAAATGTATTATACAGGGCATACACAAAAGAATGGTGCGGTTTCAAAAGTGAATGAAAAATTTATTTCTCACCTTACACAGGCACAACATACACCGTCAGCGGCGGCAACTGTCCACGTTTCTCATTTGGTAATTACAATTCTTCAATGTGTGCACCCTGGGTCACACGACACACATCCACACGGTAATCAAACTCATCCCAGACCCGGTGTAGCATGTCCGCTGTAATGGCCTGCAGTGCATGAGTTATCCGATCATGAATTTCATGGATGGACGTGGGCAATGGTGGTACATAAACGCTGTCTTTAACGAACCCCCAAAGAAAGAAATCGCACAGTGTAAGATCTGGCGAACGGGGTGGCCAAGGGAGAAGGTTCTTGTCTCCATTTGCAGCAGCACGTCCGATCCAGCGCTGTGGAAGAACACGATTGAGAAGCACTCGTACATTCCTGTGAAAATGGGGGGGGAGCTCCGTCCAGTTGTAGAATGTAATCGTCATAATTGGTATTCAGTTGGGGTAACAACCAGCTTTCCAACATGTCCAAAAATGAGTCGCCAGTCACAGTTGCTTCAGCGAAGAAAAATGGGCCGTGCACTTTCTCGCGGGACACCGCACAGAAAACGTTGACTTTTGGAGAGTCACGCTGGTGCTTTATCTGTGCATGTGGTTGCTCGGTTCCCCAGATACGGACATTGTGTCTGTTCACTGATGTGGAATGTGGCTTCATCGGAGAAGATCTTCAATGTTTTCATCAGACACACGAGGTCGACCAGGACTCTTGCCTTTACACAAGCATCCAGTTTCTACAAACTGTCGGTACCACCTGCTTATGTTATTCTTGTGTGGTGCGTGTTTTTTAAACCGTGCACGAAACTCACGCTGCACTGTAATCACAGATCTGGACACCTCAAAACGGAGCACACAGAAAGCCTTCTCCTGCTGCAACGCCATCTTTGAAACTGGCCCCGCAGTAAGCATGAGAAGCGAACTGCTGGTAGTGCATGAGAAACTTGGACAGTTGCCGCCGCTGACAGTGTATGTTGTGCCCGTGTAATGTGAGACATAAATTTTTTATTCACTTTTGAAACCGCACCATTCTTTTGTGTATGCCCTGTATATTATGTTCTTTGTATCACAGAATGTACTTGGTAACAGGTAATAATTCTGTAACACTAATGCAGGAGCCCAGCATCCTATTTTGAGGACAGCTGATATCTTGGAAACAAGGTGTCAGAAAAATTAAATGTCTTCAGATTCCCTTATTTGTAGCCCTCCTTATGTATATTTAATAAAAACAACACAAATCTGTATCAAAAATTAATTTAGGCTTTAATGGGTTAATAGGCACTTGTCTCCAAAAGCAGTTACACTACATAATCTTCGCTCCATCTCCTAACTCCTAATTATGCACATCAAAATATGACACCACAGTTTAAGCAAAATTAATATGAGATTCATTATTTATTCTTTCTAGCAAGGCTTTGACGTAATTCTATGAATAATTCAACATTCTCAACATCTATAGCATTATCTAAATTGAGAAGTTAAAGGTATTCTCACCCTTCACAGAACTTCTACTCACAGCCAAACACTTACTTGGAACTGTCCTTTACAAGCGCAAATCGTGTCGATGATATGGTGTGTGCCCGCAATGCACGAGGTTTCAAAGCTGATATGTTCCCACAAATGTATGCTGTTATGGGCTAGTTCTGAACACAGGTGAGCCAATGAACACTTTGTGTATACTAATACCTCTTCTCCTTTTTAAATGATAAAGCCTCTTCAGGACACTGAAAGTTCTCGGTCTTCAAGCACACAACATGCTGATTGGCTTTTGCCTTGATCATTGGTCCTTTAACTGATGATTCTTGGCAAAACCACTCAAAGGGTAGAAATTCAAAACTTTTACTCTCTGCACTGCAGATGTATTCTGTGTCACCAATCTTCTATCACACAAAACAGGCGATCCTCATCTGCCTTTGTTCTTGCAATGGTTAACAATGTTGAAGTTTATGCTTATTTCTTTCCTATTTTTCTTTTTCATATGACATATTACTTCAAGCTACACATTCAAGTCTTAGCACTTCTGTTTCACTGCCAAAACTGGAGGTGAACACCAACTTCAACACACAGACTTTCACAGGCACATTTCAACTCCAGCTCCTAACCAAGTACCTTTGATGTCCTTCTTACTGAGGTTTATGTTTTCCCTTGTTTTCTAACACAAAATCTCCAGTATCTTTAATACCTAATACTATTAATCAATGCTGCTGTTTGCCCTGCCTCAACAACATGCAGAAAGCATTAAAGAACATTTATAGTAAAACAAATTGCAGTTTACAGTATTGCATCCAACTTGAAGAGCGGGGGCACTGAACCCACTTTGGTGTATTATACAGACCAAAGTAACAAACACTGAATTAAAAAGGGTTTCCTGTACACATATTCCGGTAACTTGGAAGAATCCATATCACATTACACAGACAACTATATTTTACTAACCTCCAACAGGCAGCCTAGGAGAACCAGTAACAAACTGGACGAACAGCCTCTGTTCTTCACGGTTATACAGACTGAGGATTTCAAAGAGGAAGCGTATGGCACGTGAATCAGGTGTGTAGCCATGATCAGGACGGCAACATTCCATTAATGTTTTAACATCCCAGCCGCCTGAACTGCCTCCTGCTGCCAATCCACCACCACAAAAAACGGCCTCCAGTTCCTCTGGGTAGAACATCTGCAGGTGTGACAGTGGAAACACTGTCTCAAAACCTTCTCGGAAAGCTTCCATCTGACGTGATATGCCTTCCATCAGGAACCAATAGCACACCAACTAATTTTCAAAATAAAAATGAAAAATTCAGACATTTCTAGAAAACCTCCTCTGTTTTCTTCAATCAAATTATTCCACTATAAATAAATACTACTGTTTAGTCTTTTAAAATATAAATATAGTTAGAAACAATAACAATCACTGTACAAGGAAAAGGTTAATGTGTGTGTGTGTGTGATGGAAAGTCTCCAAATTTTATTACTGGCCTTTTTGGTTTCTGCATATCCAACATAGTAAAGGAATACAGGTCTAAGATGGGAAAGCCTGTAAAACTGACGTGTTACTCCCAACAGAAAAACTAGTAACACAAATATGTGAAAAGTGTAGGACATGGCAAGGAGTACACACCACAACAAGTATGTGTATAGTTACAAAAAAAGATAAAATCCACACAACAAAGTAACAGACCCTAGTTTGTGATAAGACACATAGTATCTACACAGGAGTTTCAACAGATCAAGAAAATGCTCTCTACAGTTTGAGTGACTTTTGCTACCTCAACTGGGTACTCAACCCAGCTTCTCTTTCCATGGAAGCAGTTTATCTGCAGGTCATTAAGGACAAGCACTAGAACAAGGATGGGCAAAATATGGCCTGCAGTGATCTTACGATATTATGAATGTTTTTTTAATAAATTGAATTTTACTTTCTATACAAAGTACAGGAACAGTATTCTGATCCACTACCCTCACCCCACCATGAAAGGAAGTTAAAAAAAATGGGTATATTTACTACAATGAAACCCTCATGAAAATATTTTTGAAAACCCTGAACAAAATGGGCTTATTAAACATGGAAACTTAAAAATGCTTTTACAATTGCTTGAAGGTTATTTTCCTCCCTCTCCATGCCTCCTACTTCAACTTCTCCTACATATTCATACATCACAGCAACTTCACCTCGCTCATGTTCTACCCACCTGGAGCTAGCACCCACCATGGAAGAAAAACAGAATCTACAAGCAAGCATGTAGAACCTGCAGGATCATATTGACCTTCCATATTATTTGATGATCAGGATAATTCAAATGGGTAAAATTTCCACACTAGTCTGGCTGACTGGATTTATAAAACATGTCATGTGCATCAATTACTTGTATTCACTAGACCTGGTGTTAGTTTAAAATTTTACAAATTCCTGGCTTCATTCCAACCTGCCTGATGACCGACACAAGCACGCTGGGCCACTTTACATTTATCTGTAAGACCCTCTTTGGGAATGTACCTATGTTTCCAGGGTTACATGGTTAGCTGTCAGTTAGTCTCATCAACAAAGCTTCTGCCACGTTTACAGAGGATGCTATAGATGCAATATACCGTGCATTGTATATCCTTTTTGATCTGGTTCTCATATGCAAACTCTGAAGAGGGTATATAATCTAAAGCTTTCACAGTCACTGAATTCAACAAAACTTTCCCAGGCTGGCAGCCACGCCAGGTGGTTGAACAGCAAGTGAACCAGCGTTTCAAGAACCATCTCTGTTCTCATCATCAGAGAACTGAATAACTTGGATGTCAGTTCATGTCATATATATACAGTGTGTCCACAAAGTCCCTTCGGGGTTTTGAAAAATTGTGACGCGCAAACAAATTGAGCTAGCCACATGCGGTTTGCGGCAGATTACAGTGAAACTCTGGAAGTTGTTTTTGCCGCCAACAGATGGCATAAGCGGCCATCTTTACGTTTCTTAGTCAGTTGTTTGTGAAATGGCGACTGTGCAGGAACGTGCGCGCTGTGTGGGATGGCAGAGACGGTCCAATGCCTTGGCCTCCACGTTCACCAGACATAACACCACTGGATTTTTTCCTGTGGGGTTATGTCAATAGCAATGTGTTCCGAACACCAGTTAACGGACTTGATGACCTGAAGACCCGTATCAGGAATGCGATCTCGGCTATTACAGGGGACATGCTCCACAGAACATGGCAAGAGCTCGAATATTGTCTGGACGTTCTCCGTGCTACCAAGGGAGCCCACATCAAGGTCTACTGAGGTCAGTAAAAAACTTCCAGAGTTTCACTGTAATCTGCCGCAAACCGCATGTGGCTAGCTCAATTTGTTTGCGCGCCACAATTTTTCAAAACCCCGAAGGGACTTTGTGGACACACTGTACATGCCCAAACCCTTGGCTCGTCATTCGTCACAAGCCAGTGAGCACTGGTGGGTGGAGTCAAGTGCTCATTCTGCTTGGTCCTGCTTCCTAATTGGTTAACATATTGGTCACAGCATACCAGGCTCAGCTTAATGTGAAGCAACAGTCTCTGTTAAAGTTTCCTTTTTCATTTGTAACTCAACTGCTTCCTTTACCAGGCGGTCCATGTACCCTGTTCTGTCTAATACTGAGGTATCACTGACGGCATATACGATTACTCCTCTTTACACTATGTTCTGCCAACAAGTAACTCTTAATCATGACAATTTGCAGAACATCTCACTGACAACACATGACACGTGTAAAGCCAACAGTAATTCCCAATGGTGTATATGAATGATCTCCCTCAAAATGGCTGAGAAAAGGACGAAACATGTTAGAAATAGCACTATACACAAATAAAGGAAGGTTTCGTACAATCCTCTAGTGTAAAGAGATGGTGTTTTATTATCATTGTGAACTTGCACATGGTAAATATTTAAAAATTCCTTGTATGTCTGACCTCCTCAGAAATGCCCTTCACATATAGGGTAAGTATGACACCAAGAGCTGTACTTCATATTCTGCATGACTTCCTCCCATGGAATGCCACTGGGAATATCCACCATGCTGAAGTTCATGTCAGGTTTTCGATTTCATTGAACAGATCTCGGATCAATTTTACTTTACGTTCACCGTGCATCTTATTATTAGTATTCACTTACTTAACCAACGATTGCACTATAATAATTAATTTATCTCTCACTAGTACCCTACATATGTTTCGGCCCCATTGTGACCATCATCATCATCTCGGATGTTCTTGGCGAATGGCAGCAGCACTTGTTGGATGTTCTATACAACTCCTCTTATGACATGGGGTGGTTTATCATATTCAAAGTTAAGGTAGTGGCCAGACTGGGTTGGTTTTCTGTAAGCCTTGGCACTTAAAGACAGTCCCTTTCTGATGACAAGTACATTCAGAAAAGGAACTGTAATATCTGATCAATTGCCATGGTGCACTGGATGGAGGTCTTTAACTAGTTATGTCATTTAAAAAATCCTGTAACCTCTCTGCACCATGTGGTCACATTACAAGTGTATCATCTGTGCATCAAACCACAGTCATGGTTTGTGATTCACAATGTCAAAAGTTAATTTCTCAAAATGCTCCACCAAGTTGATACAAAGTACTGGAAACAAAGAGATCACCGTGGCTGTGCCATATTTCTGCTGTACAACATACAGTAGAACCCGGATAAGAAGTCCCTGCATAAGAAGTTTTCCCCTGCAAGAAGTCTGATTTTTAAAGTCCCGGAATCCTATTGCTTTTAATAAGCTTCCCTCTTAATAAGTCTTCCCGCTTAAGGAGTCCCTAATCCTCCGGTCCCTTGAAAGACTTCTTAACAGGGTTCTACTGTATCATCCACTTAAGGGCTGGCAGTTCTAAAACTTTCAAAAACTCCACAGTGGCTTTGACCTGCAAGATGTATTATTCTGCTAGTGTGTGATCATTGAGTAGCTGATTCCTGAAGACTTGTAGGACTATGTCAGCTGGTACATTAGTAAAAAGACCAACATCATCAAAACTGATTATGACATCTAAACTCTTGCTTCTTATTATTAAAACCAACAATTTGCACATATAAAGTATATATAAGGACTATACAATCTTCCCTCCTACATGTTTTGGCAGTCAACCACCATCTTCAGGGAGCAACACCTCAAACATGTATGATTTTAAAACCTAATGAAGCCAGTTTTACATATATAAATATACGTATCTTATAAACATGCATGTATGTAAACTGGCTTCATTAGGTTTTAGAAGTTGCTCCCTGGAGATGGCGGTCGACCGCTGAACAACGTAGAAGAGAAGATTGTATTTTTCTTATATATACTTTGCATGTGAAAATAGTTGGTTTTAATAATAAGAATCATATTATATTGCACTGAATAAACAATATCAAAGTAATCTGTCTAGCTGTCTGAGTACCCAAAATTGTGTGATGCTGATATGGGTAAATATCTTCCATGTGCAAAAATCAGGTGTGCTCTATCAGACCACATTTCTAGATTCTAACGGCCTGCAGATGGCCTATCAATGTGATGAAAGACTACATATTTTCTTATTATGACCTTTTTAATTACTGAATACTCATATCTTCCTTTCTCTCTGCTGTGCCAAATAGATCAAACCTGCATGTAGATTATCAAAATTATTCTGAACATTATCTGTACACACCACAGTTCACTAATAAAAGCAGTACAAATACCGTATATTCTCGAATCTAATCCGCACCCAGTTTTTGGCGACTTCTTAAACGAAAAAAAGTTAGTTCGCGATTCTAATCTGCACCTTTCCTTCAACCACCCCTTGCCCACGGGGCGACTGATTGAATATTATTGGATGTTACCAATGCGTTAAAATCCGACGCTACGCCTGTGGCCGATGAGTCATACCGATAGAGGCAGGGCCTTTCTCAACAGATGTGCGCAATCTCGTCTGAAGCCAGCTGAGCTTTAGTTGTTGAAACGTGGGAGGTGCTTGTTCCAATTTGTCGTGTACCGTAGTTATGGAAGAGGGACACCTGAAATCTAAACGACTCTCATATACGGCGAAGTTCAAACGTGAAGTTATTCGGTGCGCAGAGGAGAATGGAAACCGCAAAGCCGCTACAATTTTTGGAGTTTATGAAAGCAACGTTCGACTATGGCAGAAACACAAGGCAGCGATCAGCGGGTGTGACGCAGCTCCTTCAGAAGTGGCGCGGTGGGTGTCGGCTGCATGGAAAGCCATCCCGGAGAGCATTATCGTCAGATCTTTCAAGAAGTGTTGCATAAGCAATGCTTTGGACGGAACTGAAGATGACATTGTATGGGAGGACGATGTTGAAGATAAAGATGATAGTGACTGGGTGGAGAGCACGGATAACAATTCAGTTATGAGTGATGACGGCGAGTCTGATGAATAATAAATTATAATAATAAATAATAAAATAATAGATTATTGTATTGTATTGTTCTTACATTGTTTATTAATTACGTTAATTACGTTATTGTTATATTGTACAGCAGCTCAATCATTTTTCCAAAATCCAGCTCTAGACCGCGAATCTAATCCGCATCTCATTTTTTAGCCCTCTAAAACTGTAAAAAAGGTGCGGATTAGATTCGAGAATATACGGTATACCATTAAACATAACTTTTCAGACAATGAGTATGTAGTGCACTAACCTTTATGTACTGATCTATGTTATGCACAGTCAGGGAGATATCCTTCCCTCCCTTACGGAGCTCAATGCCCGCATGACCGGGCAAAGTGAAGTCAAGGCCCAGGTCCAGTATGGGACAACCATCCAATTCTAATTTCTCAGCCCACTTCTTACGCTGACTAGCAGTCAGATCAGGATCTCTATCAATCTGATCTTTGAGGCGCTGAACACTCTGAAGGCGACACAATGTGCGGTGTACTTCTGGGCAAACATGTGCCAAATCTGGAAGAGACAGTGTGGACTCCTGGCCCAGCAGCCACCGGTAGAACACCACACTGAATGGCAGGTCAAGCTGCAAAAAAAACTTGCCTTACTATACGGAATAAAAAGTGTAATTCTCTTAGCCTTGAGTCTCATTTACATAGTTCTGACACAGACACCAGCACCTTTTAATACATTAAAATGTTAACAAAGTTACGCCCCTATTATTCCTAAACAACTAAGCACTTTTCCAAAACAAGGCATGTGTAAACTACACACTTATTTGGCCAAATATACTAATTATTAAATACAGTAATTCTTGACTGCTATCCTGATGGTTATCCTGGTGGAAATCTTTGTACGCATGCATGTGCACACGCACAGACAAAGAACAAAAATATTTCCATTTTAAGCTGCACCTTACAGGGTGGAAAAAAAATGGGGTGCCTTGAAACTTCATAAATACATGCAATTCAAACAATCTTTTAAAGGCTAACGTGGATCCTCTTCCTGCATAATAGCGACATGCAAATGTAGACTGCTTCAAAGATCCTGTCTTCAGCTTCAAAGTGAAGAAACAGAATCCATATTAGCACTGTGAAAGCGTCTAATCTTCTGCAAAATTTTAACTTGTATGTCTGATAAAAATGTAAGGCAGTACATGTTTACATTTGTAGGAACATTTCAAGTAACAAATACCAATTTCCAAAATAAAACACAGGGCTCTTAAAACTGTGCCACTTCCACAGCTTTACAAATTTATGCAAATTCCCCTTTCAAAAATTGTTCTTGTGGTACGACAGTGTGGGCATCACTCATGGCTATTGAAAAGTCCAACTATGCTGATATCACAATGTACTTACCATTCGAGAGTCCATTACAGCTTTAGCCATAAACTTGCCAAGAAAGCGGAATTTACTCTTAACTTTGGCAACATGATTAGACTTGGCTGTACGTCCAAGTGGGGAAGGGAAAAGGCCAACTGCAGAATGAATGTAGCTAGTGGCTACTCCTGATGCACCAGTGTTCTGTGAAGTGGAGCGCTCACCATGCCATAGGTCCAAGTCTGCACGCTGCATCTCCCTGGACACTAGTGCATAGAACTCCAATGTTGGACCCAAGCCAGTTCCAACCTGACATCAAACAGTAGATTCAGACTTCATAGCAATCCAACATTTCATGTGCCTCCCAAGTTACTGATGTTGGTCAAATGAGTTAAGTTGTATGGTGACAATGCAGAAACAAGTTATCTTCTAAGAGCAGTTATGAATGACATGAAAAAATCAAAGATCACTAACAATTCCACATTCCTATAACTTATTAAGTTCTAAATGTTAAATGTGTACACAGCACAATTGTATTTAAAAAAAAAGTCTCCAGAAACAGACAATGAATCTGAAAAACAACTGTTCCTATCATCACAGAAACTCATCACTAGAATTTGCCCTCGTTGCACCCAGGACATACAAGAACCATATGTACAATGCCAACCTCAAATATCACAACTGGTAATCAGAAACACCATTATTATAGGATATCATAATGGAACTTACAGGAAGCTGTTGAACATAACCCACCTTTCATCTTAGGTGGTCATAATAATTCCAATAGTGGAATCCTCATTTAGTGTTTTTCTATACAGATTTCTATGGAAACATCTCCATCATCTGCGACGAATTATCTTAAAGTCTCAGCATTCCCAAGATAAAACATAAATCAGTGTTTCACTGTATCATACAACAGCATGTAACACAAGCAGCTAAGTGGAATTACTGGCTCTTGGTAACTGAAGACTTAATGCAGTTACATATTCCCTTCTGAACTGTTTCTTAGATTAACTTCAAAATATTCTTCAAGGAACAAAACAGTGGATACATTTCCTTCAGCAGACATGGTTTTACTTAAGGTTTTTCCAAATTCTTGGGATTAATGAGATGCATTATTTTCAGCTTACAGTGTAGCATGCAATTTGAAAGTAGTGTCAACAAGCTATGCAACACATATGCCAAAACAGTACACTATATATAATGTACAGTTGCAGCATGTTCACATAACATTTATACCTCCTTGGCTAAACTAAAAAGCCTGATATCATTTCACTTGAGAGTGCTTTTATGGTGATTTAATGTCACAAGCAACAATAAAATGTACTGAGGTCTTCATGT
The DNA here is from genome assembly GCA_021186555.1 of Reticulitermes speratus. NCBI lineage: Eukaryota > Metazoa > Arthropoda > Insecta > Blattodea > Rhinotermitidae > Reticulitermes > Reticulitermes speratus. Next base: position 18,215,329 of record JAJKFL010000001.1, read on the forward strand.
AAAGTGCCCAATTTTAATCAAATTTGGAATTCCTTCACAGAGTGTCATACAAGTCCCCAAGATCAAATTTTACATAAATCCATCCAGTGGGAACTGCACTCATATGCAGGCAGACAGACAAACGGATGGATGGACGGACTAACAGCCTGATACCATTCCACTCAAAGAAAGCACTGTTATGGCAATTTAATATTGCCGGCAACAACAAAAGATAATTAGGTCTTCATGTAAATTGACCAATAATTTTGTCTGATTTTAACAAAATTTGGATTTTCTTGACAAATTTTCATAAACGTCCTCAATATTAATTTCACAGAAATCCATCCAGTGGCAGCTGCGCTGATACATGTGGACAGACGGATGGATATGACAAAGGTAATAGGTGCTTTACACGACTAAGTAAATGTGCCTAAAAACTAAAACAACACCCAATCAGAAAATGACATTGTCAAAATATGCTGCCCTGTTACAATCTTATTTCATCAAATTCTCTTTCTATTTTCATAAGCTAGCAAAAAAAAATAAATTAAAATCTCAAATCACACAAATGTTACTCTACCTCATCATGGTACTGTACTTCTAACAAGGCCCTTGATGTAGCCAATTCTTGCATCAAATGTTCAGCTTGTTTAAGAATATCATCTCGAGAAATAACACGCTTCCTTCTGTCCAACCTAGGTGTTACCCGTTCTGTTGAATCTGAACTGCTCAGCTCTGGAGTTGACTCCAGTAAGCGCTGCAGAGCACGATCACGGTCAAAGGATGTTGCATAGAAGAGCAGTTGACGTGTTTCAAATGGGAAGAGGAAAGGGCTGAAATTACACAATACATCACAGTAAGAAAGAGAATACATTCTTGCACCATTAAAAACTGTGCTTTATTATGCAACAGTTCCATCTGCTGACCATCTTGCAACAGGCATCGAAAAATGTGTTTTGATCAGTCTTAAAATACATTAAATACAAAACAAAATTTGCATATGGTAACACTTCCATAAAACAAGTTCCATAAAAATCTGATACATGTATGGTAAAAGTCCCAGGCAACAAATATGGTCAATAATGGGAAGTCCATTTTTAAAATAATTTTTTATGTACAGCCAATTTAATTATGTTCAGCATAAAAACATTCTGTGGTTTCAATGAGAGTACTTCTCCAGAATCCCCACTGCAATGAGTATGTTTCTCTTATTTATAAAATTTGTATGGACATATATTTGCCAATGTAGCTTAGCCACAATTTTTTAATTTTCACAAGTCAAACGAGCAAAACTGACAACAGGGCGCACTTCTGAAAGTGTGGACAGCGAGAGAGAGTGACAATAACAGCCTTTGTCCCCTACCCTCTCAAATACATAATTAAGAGCACACTGTTCCCAGACTATGACAGGCCTTGTGCAAGACAATCAGCATGACAGCACACCACAAAAATTCAAAAGGCATCATCATACAGTGACAGTATAACATACTCACCACACAGCAGCTATCTGTTGAAGCCATGAAGGCAAGTTACCCGTCATGATAACAAGTGGATCTTGAAGCTGTCGACTTGCTTTTGCAGCAATCTTGCTGTTCACAAAGTCCTACAAACAACAACAAAACATGTCAAAAAGTTTTCATCCTTCCGGTAGCTACATATGCATGCCTGACTTAAGTCATGGTGATTAAGAACCAGATTTATTGAACATCCTAAGTATACCATACAAATACTGTTTTTAGATATTTAAATTTCAAACATAAGATTTACAGAAACAAAAAGATACATTAGGATGTATGAATTTTAATAACAGCAATTTATGACACGGTGAAGAGCAATATCATATTTATTTGTAATTTAGTTGTTCCTTTGTAACTATGACATACCCTTGGTGACTTTGAAAACATGGTGGATACTAAATGAATATTTTCACTGGCACATTGTTGCATATGATGATCATCAATAAACAACAGACCTGATATTAGTTAATATTTGAACCAGGTACTTCCCAAACATGAATTAAACATTTTACCATTGAGCTGTATCTCCCTTGGATAGCAGGCATAATTACTATACAAACATGTGTATATCACCGTGAGTGCATGCATCACTATTCATACTGTAGGTGACTGACAAAACAAGTACTTCAATCAAGGATTTGAACTGCAGACCTCCAAAATTTAAGACAGGCAGGTAAACAGTAAACCTGTCAATCCACTATACACACCTGCTGACTCAGGATAGGCACATATTCCACACCAGGATACAGAGTGCCCCAGTATCTGTTCAGAGCATGGAGCACTCGCAATAGGCACAGAACTTCCAGTGAAGCATCTTGAATTGAAACTGTATCCGGAAGTTGTGAACTAAGAAATGGTTGCAACGGTGACTGTAGCGGTGGAACTATACCTTCTAAAGCACAAAAACGCCTTATCAGTTCAAGTCCATATTTTTCATACATAAGATGTACAGTGAAACTCTGTCCACCTTTTATGAAATACCATATTTAGTGAATGGAACTGTTAATTGGAGACAAGCAGCGGAGGATAGGGATGGATGGAGGAGAGCAACTAGGGAGGTGCTTATCCTGCTTGGATAGTAGAGCCACAGAAGAAGAAGATATTTAGTGAATACTTTTATGTTCAAAGTCTAATAAAGACACTACTATTCTTCCATATTTTGTAGATTATGACTTACTGAATAACCTGCATTGCACACAAGGAATTCTCAACCTATCAGAACTTGTATTTCAATTCGGTGCAGTTGTGATTAAAATAATCAACATTCAACCTTCTTTCTGCTGGAAATTGTGACTGCACAACTATAGTCTTTGGCATCAATGCTTGACTAATGTTCTCTCAGTGTTTATGTCATGTCATCCATTATTTCAGAGACTTCACTTTACTGAATATGCAATCGTACATATTTGCGTAGAAACATGCTGTTTGCATACAAATTAATATAATTAGTTCAAATTTAATTTTCCATCTCAATGACATGCAGTGTACTGAACTCTTGAGAATCTGAAGACATTTAAAAATGTACCAACTACATGAAACAGTCCTTCTTGAGAAGCTAACACCTGCTCAGATTCAAAAAATTTTCCACTCTTTATGAAACTTCATGGCTGCTTCTGGACTGTGTTCACACAGTCCTATCCTACACCAAATGAATCCAATCTATGCTCACCCACCTACTTCCCTTCAGATTTTTAACCAGACTTGTGTATGCATTCATCTCTTCTTTAAAAATTAAAGTTGTTACACAGTATAATATTAAATGTGTTCCAGCCATTTTGGATCAGAGGCTGTAAACATAATCATCACACATGCTGAGTAAGGACTTTACCTGCACATCTGCAGAATTTATGCAAAATTCTGTCTACTTCTGGACAGGTGGGAAGTGTCATTGTCCCACTCACCTGCTATGAAAGGAGACTGTGTGCTACTCACTTCCTGCCCGAAAGGAGACTGTGTGCTACTCACTTCCTGCCCCTTACTTTAGAAAAGTGGAATATATGACAAAAGATTCTGAACCTAAATTTGGAATTACTTTTATCATAGTCCTTCAAAGAAAATGCTTGAAAAAAATTATTTTCACCATCTTCCAACTCAGTTTCTAAAATTTTTATTTACATATATCTTATTTTAAATTGAGTGTCAAGATTTATAGTATATAAAGCTTCCAAATAAAATTTGGCAACATTTTTTACATCATAAATCAATGACAAATATTTCCCATAGGCAGATATACCACAATTAAGACAGTGAAAATACAGATGTCCCAAGTCTTAGTGTTAAGTCGAGTCAAATGTTACTTGGTGCATGAAATGAATTCAGAGTTCGTCAATCATTAAAAAACATGTTATTTGCAAGAAATAAAATTGTGATTAAGACAAATGAAATGGAATTTAATATGATAGTGAAAGTAAATTAAGCACAAACTTTTATCAAAAGTAACCACACAGTTCACATAAAAGCCTGAAGCATCTGTATGAGCTTCCACCAAGTACTTTCTAATAAAAACTGTGTATCAGGACTTGTGTGTCCAAATGCCAGACTCTTACAGTGAAGTACACAGCAGAACAAAATAGTTACCATTCCAGAGGTCATCTCCTTTACGACTACGGGAGTTGAGCTTCGTACTGGTGCCCTTGCCTTTCCGGCCAGGTGTACAGCTGGATCCTGGTTTACCGCTCAGATTGTTCTCCTCTTCAGGAACTGGCCTGCAAAACCAAAAACATGAACAAATGGAATTACAGGTTTTCAGTCTTAGAACATAACAAAAATCTATGGCAGCTTCCATACCTTAGGTAAAACAGTCATGATAAATGGTATGGTCCAAATATAAAAATAGCTTTTTATTATTAAAAAATCAACTACTTGCACACACAAAGCATGTAAGATATGTACATATGATTTTCCATCCTACATGTTTCAGTGGTTGAACACCATCATCAGGAAGTAACAACTAAAACTTATAAAGTTTAAAACCTAATTAAGCCATTATTTATGTAAGTATACAAGTTAAAATAACATGACATAATTGTTGCATATTGTAAAATAAAATGTATCAACTGATAATATGTTTGGCTTAAAATTTGATACAAGTTTTTCCAACCCCTAAACATAGAGTACTTAATTTATTATAGTCTTGATTTACGATGTAATTGTGAGGACAAGCACTTTATAATCCTAGTAGGTATTGTACTCTTCTTGATATTACAAAATGTGGCAGTGTCATGTTTATATGTAGACTTCGACTTGTTGAATTATGCTGTTATAATATACTGTACTACATTAAGTTATATTATATACATTATAATATAGCAGTGTAATTCAACAAGTTGAAGTCTACATATACATGTGACGCTGTGTCACATTCTGTAATATCAAGAAGAGTACAATATCTACTAGAATATAAATATCATACAGCAGAAAAGCACATGTTAATTCATGAAGTGCCATTACATGATGTTCATGTTGGTGTGTGGTGTGCTACTGGTGTGACTAGAATTACTGGGCCCTCCCCCTCTGCCGCGCCCCAGATCATAAATCCACACCAATACTTTACACACTTTCTTATACCACTTTTTTGAACACCTGTCCAATTATGAGAGGTTCTATGACATTTTTCAGCAAGATAGTAAAACAGCTCACACCACAAACAATTCTATGTGTTGTTCACAGAGTGCTGTCTGTGAAAGAATAATATGCAGGGGATTGTGGCCTCACTCACCAGATGTGAATCTATGCAATTTTTATCTGTGAAGCATGTTAAAGGATAAATTGTGTATTAATAATCACTGCACTGAAGACAATATGAAAGGACAATCAGAATACAGTGTCTTCAATTTCCCCGAAGAAACTAGACGTGTAACAAGCACATCTGTTACATGTGGCACATTTCTGTGAGCTAAAGGGAACCATTTCCAGAACCTTCCATAAATATGGCCAGTAAAACTGCAATAATTTGAAATAAAATGCATGAATCTTGACTCATGGCAAATTGGAACAGCAGCAGAAGTGACCAATGATATGGGTGACATAAAATAATGACCCCACTTTAATAAAATGTTAACATTTATATAATAATAACAATCACAGAAATATTAGAATATCATTATGTTTATTTAAGTCCAGAATGTACACCCTTAGTAAAATACAACCCCTCCCTACTCTATTGTTGATATAAATACATTCCTCTAAAAATTTAAAACTTAAAGAGGTTTTATATTGCTGTCACCGTGCATTTTCACTAATTCAATTTATTTTATACCAACTAATGCACACGTAAAACCACTTTTTTGTAGTTTTTATTGTAAAATGTACCCTACACGTGTTTCGATCCTCGGATCCCTGACGATGATCCGAGGATCGAAACACGTGTAGGGGTACATTTTACAATAAAAACTACAAAAAAGTGGTTTTATGTGTGCATTAGTTGGTGTAAAATAAATTGAATTAAAGAGGTTGTCTTTTTGTACTAAAGGGCACTTTTATTTCCACATATAAGCACCTACAGGTTTAATATGTAGGACAGTTTAAAATTTTGTGACAAAATCCGTTCATTCTCAGAAACCTTATATACAATAATATTAAAGAACACAAGTTTATGTTTATTGTCAGGATACTTACTTATAGTAGATGGTGTGAGTTTGGACCCATACACCTGAATTGCCTAATGGAGCTTCATTGTCTGTATCTGTCTCTGACTGGTCATTGCCAGCAGGACTGAACTGACGAACAGCCTGGTACACAGTCATATTGTATGGGAGGGGCTGATCCCCTATAAGGAACTGCAACCTGTGGCGAGCTGTGCCTTGGCTTATCACAACAGCAGCCTAGGAGCATGAATTAAATTGTGTAAGTATAAAGTGACTGTTAAGCCAGTCTTATGTAACTACCACCCACTGAGATTCATCAGTATCTCTGTACCACTTCACAATATGATAAACAATAAACAACTTCCCTTACAAGACACCTCTTGACCCATTCTATTTAATCTCAATCCATCACAGAACCTGTACGGCAGAGTTTATTATAAGAATAAACACACTCCACATATTCCTTGGTCTTAACTCCAATTTCAATGCATACAAGTTAGTAGCATACTATTTTTTTAATCAGAATTCAGTGTGTCTCATTCAGAGGCATTAGGTGTGTGAATAATAGTAAATAGACAACTCTTCTTCAACCCTCTGAATCAGGAAGTTCATCTAAATAATGCTGTTTTACAATTCAATTTCCACCTTTCAGCAACTGGTTAGAGCTGTTTTAGAGAAGTAACTGTTCATCCTAAGAATTACACTAAACCCAAAATATTCTGTGTATGGAAAGCACAGAGCTTATTAATGTCAAAGCTGGTGATACATGATGCTACTACTGTGCTTTAAAGGGTTACAATTACTTTGCATAGCACAAATTCCTCACAATGCTACCTGATCCTGCTCAGATATCAGAGATCTGTCACAGTGTTTATGAGTGTGTACTGCCAGCTGGTGTATCAACATTTCAAAGCACAGTCCCACAACATGATCAACATCAGTTTACTAGCAGTTAAAGCCTCAAATATTTTGTGTGTTAGTGTTAAGGTGCTTCCACTCAAAGGGTTGAGATTTGCTTTCTGATTCATAATGATATATCTATAGTATAACTCCAGTAACTGTATGACTTAAGACAGGCATCCTACTTCATTAAAATATGTCAGATGCTCAATACTGCCATCTAAATGGTTTCATTTATTGTTTTCCCTAAATTTCTTTGGGATCTATATACCCATAACCATAAAAATTTATAGCAATGAATCACAGAATAAACAGATCATTAACTATCTTCAATTTGGCTGTAATATCTGAGATAATATCTAAGATTTAATTTCACTTGCTCTTGCAGAACACTGCATCCATCTTCATTATGATGGTCTCAGTGGTTGAAGTTTTGACAGTGTACAAGTATCTTTCACCAGCAACACTCATCTAACCATTTTTTAATCATTCTGACCCACTTTCCACTAGGTACTACAGTTGTCTCTATACAACAATGACATTTTTAGTACATTTCAGACATTCTGACATCCTCAAAACAGCCCACAGGTCTTTTGATGCAGTAAGACTTTGAACTTTTCCTCTTGGTGTGTAGTTCACTAATGCCACAGGTGGTGTGTGAATAAAGTATGGAGTTCTTGTGCATGGCAAATGGTACACACACAACACAGAAAAAAATAGGAAGGCATGAAAAAGTATGATATGCTTTACCAAAGCATCAAAAATAGCCTTTACTTACTAAAACATTAAACTTTTTTTAGAGTTAAACTTTTAAATAAACAATTTATATACATTCTGATATAAAACAACATAATGCAGAATCAAAATAATAAATTGAACTTAATAACTTTATCTAACATATTAATTACTGATGTGAGGAGTATATCACGTATGACACGCATGTGTCAAAATGCTACATGGCCAAGTAAAATATTTCCAATTTGCAATAAAATGCAGCTAACTTACAAGAGTATCATCAATGTCCTCTTCACTATTGTCATCATCAGAATCACCAGAGTCTTTATCCTTGAGTCGGCCATACCCTCTCACAACCAAATAGCGTTCAATTGCTTGAACTAGAGCCAGTGGGTCAATTTTCACTGTCCCTCCTTTCCACTGCTTTAGGTTTGTACAGTCTGGATGACGTTGTAAGTTGCACTGTAACAATTTGTTAACTCTCATTTGAACTGTCACAAGCAAAGTTTCTGTAATACACTGCATATGCTCATGTATGATGACAACTCTTTTCCACAGAATATTAGTAACAGTATATTAATGAGACACACAATATAAATGAATTATATTCAGGACACCTTAAGTTATAAGTACAATATAAGGATTTAATTTACTTTTAAAGAAATACTTGTGTTTATACAAGATGAACTGCCAGTCTAATTTTAAAAAATCTAACATGTGGCATACTTACTAAAATACATGGGGCAAATTTACCTTTCTCCATATCTGGCCTTCAAGAATAAGATCACATTATCATATTTACATAAATATATATATATATACATAAAACAACCTACAGAGTGAGCACAGTTATCATTATACTGACTCTGCACTTTTTATGCATATCTGCGTTATTACTAAGATTTGTCAAAACATAAGACATAAAAGAAAATTAGGCTTCATTAACCCATTCTCTGCATAATTCTTGTTAGTAAAAAGTTCCTTGGCTGAGTAAACAAATGTGAAGAAAATCTTTTCACACTTTGCAAAAGCAATTTTACAGGTTGTATTAACGCAAGACCCATGGTACCATAAAAGTCTGAGCCGCTGGTGCACCTTGAAAAACTAAAACAGGTACAGGGACAGGAAGTTTTCTGTGGAAACTGCCTGCCAACATGCCTTGCATTACTGCAAGCTCCACTGCTAAAGAGTTAACTCTGTCTAGAACTCCCTGCTACTGCTACTGAAAAGTTATGAATCACCAGGCAATGACATAATTCTGCAAAATTGATCAAGCAGTATCTGAAACATTACTTCTGAAAACCAAAAATTTATACTCAAATAGGATGATAGTGGGATAGGGAATAAGCAATTTATAAGAGCTCCAAAAGCCTGTAATAGAGTTCAGGGAAGGTACTGTACAAAATTCTCATTGGATTTGGTATAACCATGAAATTACTAATAATAATTAAAACCTACAATAGTGTCTGTGTACAGCTAAACACTGTCTAATGCATCTGCTGTTCAGAATGACCTGAAACAAGGAGATGCTTTATCATTACTGCTTTGACTTTCCCTTCAGAATAGGCTATTACGGAGGTCCAAGAAATTTGGATCTGTAAGTCAATTGGATATATCAGCTCTTGGTGCAGAAATTTAAAACACCATAAAAAAAACAAACTTTATTATGCTACAAGGGTGGTTGATCTAAAAGCAGACACAGAGAAAACACACATTCACATCTCATTAAAAGAATGCAGAACAAAATCACAATATAAAGTTGCTAACAAATATACAAAAAACAAGGTAAACTACACAAACTTTGACTCTCCATTTGCATGGCTGATTGACCAAGAAGAAGGCTTAATTGGACTTATATAAAATAAAGTAAACCCGATCTGACCAATGGACAGTGTAAATGAAACAATGTGTCCACGTTACACAACACAGGAGTTAAAGACACTCACTAACTAACACTACTGAAGATCTTAACATGGAATGGTTATCAGTATGCAAATATAAGATGGCCTCTTGTTTTCCCAACTATAAGGTGGATGGAAAATTCACCTTACATTTGGATAAATATGGCATATGGTTAGATTGTAATTAAACTTCTTAATGGGAATTTTTTAGGAAGAAAATAATATTGAGTTACGCAAATCAGCAGTATGCAAACACAAACTGACTCAGTAACAGCTTAACATACCAAAAATAAAGACATACCTTTAGCTGATGAGTGTTAAAGAATTTGAGTGCACTGGTTCCACCACCTCTCCCTGTGCCAGTCCCTGCTGGCAGGTCATGAACTTTCACAGGGAACTGTTCTAATTGTGAAATACAACCACTCAGCTTGGCAACAAGAGCTGACATAGATGCAGGATTCCAATCTGGAGGCTGGCCACAGAAGTCAGGGTCCAACTAAAAACAAATTATACATAAGAATGAACAAGACTGTACACAAAATTTATATGCAAATTGCATACTCCAGATTACACAATAATTCTGAATTATTCACATTTTACTACTAACAACAGGGCTTAAATGTTATCTCAAATTATAAATTAACTGCACTGTGAAGCAACCACATTAAAAGCACTTAAAAAAAAAATATTTTAACGTTGGTAGTGTTTTTATGGGGCTACAACCTAATTTTCACTACGGGTAAATTTTCAAGGTGCATTATCCAAAATAAGACTGAGTGCTTCGTGTTACGTTTGAGGAAAATTGGTGAACGGAACAATTTGTAATTGTAGGATGTGTTTTGATGTATCCAACTAAGCCAGAAAATAAAGCTTTCAATAATAATAATAATAATAAAAAAAATATTATTTTAACTCTTGGAGCCTAACATTACAGATGTAGCCCATAGTGATGCTCAAAATGCTGAACATCGAATACTATCAATGGTCAAGTGTGGCCGCTCTTATGTAGCCCTTTAAATTCCGATCTGCTGTGATCTGCTGCAGATCACACAATGCATTTAATACTGGTGCCCAAGGGTTAAGGATCAGGAATGACACCTGTTTTAAATTAGCACTTTTAATTCATCAACCAACACTGAATTAACAAAGTTTTAATGTTCACTGTTAGTCACTTGATATACAAATGTGTGTGTGTATATATACTCCCTCCCCATACTAATAACAAAGAGCAGATCTTACAGGCAATCCAGCAAACACATGAAGAAAAGTACGAAGGCGATGGTCCCGAGGGCCCATGACTGCACTGTCAGGTTGTGTGATATACTGAAGAATGGCACGAATGAGTCCACTATGGTTGACTTCAAATGGTGAAATATCAGACTCCATTACTATACTTCGCAGCTCTTCCAAAGCAGCCAGACTTTCGTTAGGCTGAAAGAGAGAATGATATATTAGTTACATTATTACTGCTACAGATGATATAAAGAAGCTGGAAAGTGTATGCACAGTGTAAATATTCAGTTATGTTAATTCTGTTATTGGCTCTACATTTTCAATTCCTGCTCATTTATAGAGAACAAAAACTGATGATTTCAAGTAAAACACTGGTAACTGGTGTTTTCTACTTTTCACATAGCAAAGACATCATGGCTGACAATTACAAATTAAAAATTCTTCCTTATAGTAAACAACCCTTCAATTCACATGCAACTTCATGAATACTGATTCAAACTGGCAAGCAGTCAAAGCCATACAGTGTATGAACAAAGAAAGAAAGAAAGAAAGAAAGAAAGAAAGAAAGAAAGAAAGAAACAATCAATACAATATTAAAGTGTCACTCCTCACCCTTAATAACACTAAAAGAAATTGTGTGCACACATGTGTGTGTATGTGGATGGGTGGGTGTGGGCACCTGCGCATGCGTCAACAGGCCTTGTATACCTTATTTAATATAGGCTTCAAAAGTCATACTGTGATATGGCACTACATTAAAAAAATAAAACATACCTCTCCTTCACGCAGCCTAATACAATCATGTCTATGTTCAAAACCACTGTTGAATGGACTATTCTGTTCTTCTGGGGTATGACACTGCATCACTGGGTGACTGGATCCTGATGTTTCAAAGGCACTATGTTCCTTCAAAATGTCACAAACTGATTACCCAGTGATGCATCATACCAAGCAGAATGGAATTCTCAACCACACTGTTGTGAAAACCTCAAAACTCATGCCATTGAATTATTCAATACACCAATTTGAAAATGTATGCATAGCATCCTTTATTTAATTATCTCAAAAACTGCAGAATATATGACAAATGCACTGGACAAAAAGTTGTCTTTTATTCTTCCCTACAATTTTTATATAAAACGCTTCTACTCTAATAAATATTTTGTGAACTGGGCTACAAATATGCAGACAAGCATATTCATTCAGTGCCCCTTACTCCGTGCATTCACAAAATTGCAAAAGACACCTATCAGCTTTGTCATGTCTATCTGTCCATCTGCACGAGAGAACTCAGCTCCCAGTGGAACGACTTTTGTGAAATTTATATTGCAGACTTTCATTAAAAACTGTCACGAAAATTTAAGTTTGGTTAAAATCAGACAAATATATCAGGCACTTTACATGAAGACATAAGTACATTCCGTGTGTGTATGTGTGTGTGTGTGTGTGTAGTGCTGACAGCAACACACATAGCTAAAAATACAAAAGAGAACTCACTGTTGTGTTTTCATCACATGGTTTTAGTATCTTATATAGCTGACAGTGACACATGTAGCTCAACAACAGCAGTGTACAAACCTTCCAGAAATCTAGGAGCCACCTCAAAATTCTAAGTGCCAGAAGGGTGACATGAAGCAAGTTCTACACATTGGAGGATTTACAAATATTAGGTGCCACTACAAAATTTAGTCACCCAGGTGACCTGGCACCTGAGATTTGTGCACCCCTGCTAAACAATACGAAACAGAACTCATTCTTACACTTCAACTCTCATTTCACTGCAAATGTTGTCCACGCAAAATAGCTTGAATGATACATGTGTTAAGGACAGCAAAGATCTAAAAGTGTCACAACATTATGTTATACAGTGGAACCTCGTTGCATCGTTCCCATTACCTTTGTTTTCCCGCATATACTGTCTGCCTTATTTGGTCCTAGAACTAGCCCCATATAAATAACACTATTTTTTCCCACCTCCATCGGTCCTCGAACTGTCGTTTTATCGCATCGATCATTGAAAAATCACGGTCCTGACATATTTTCCCACATGGATAGTTTTTTAAAATTTGAAATGATGATTTAGTGTGCTGCGCGCGCATGTATTGCTGTCTTAGTGCCACCTGGATTGCCTGCTGCGTGTTAGACCAAATACCAGAATGAAAAAATTGCCTTAATTTCTATCATTTTGGTTTTCCACAAGATTGAGATGCATGTATATTCTTATACAAGATCTTCGAAAGACTCGGGAAAGTTACTGTTTTGCATTGTGTTAACAGAGATGGAAGTGACAAACAAGTGCCGATTGTTATCGGAAAATCTCCGAAACCGCGATGTTTCAAGAATATAAAAATATTACCCTCCAAATACCACGCGAACAATAAAGCGTGGATGACCACAGACATTTTTTCTTCATTTCTGCGTTCATTAGACGCAAGTATGGGTGCGCAAAACAGGAACATTCTCCTCTTTGTGGACAATTGTGCCGCACATCCAAAGTATACATCGTTTCTAAGAAATGTAAAAGTCATACGGTACCCAGCAAATTGTACAAGTGTGCTCCAGCCCCTTGATTTAGGGGTAATAAAGTGTTATAAGCAGCTTTATAGAAAACGCCTCGTGCAAATAGCTGTTTGCTTAATGGATGCAGGCAAAGATACGAAAAAGAAGATAAAAGTGTTGGAAGCTTTGCACTACACTGTGGCAGCCTTGCAACAAGTAACCCAGCAGATAATCGAAAATTGTTTTCGGAAAGCTGGATACATGCAGGGACAATCTTCAGGCTATAGTGACATCGTATTGACCAACGATGACGACGATTTCTGCCAAGACTGGGAAAAGTTCAGTGGCATGAACAAAGATATATTCGAGGACTACATCGTTGTGGACAGTCACGTGGCAACCAGTGGTGTAGAAACAGTGCAGGAGCTGTGTGAGAGCCTCGTGGCATCCGGGAGTGTGGAGGGGGAAGAAGGAGGAGGAGAAAAAGAAGATGGCGAACCCGAAGTTGTGCCAAACTTTGCCGAGACGCATGAAGCGCTGATGAAAGTAAAATCTTTCTTTTATGCGCACAGCATGAGTGACAGTGATCGTGAAAGTTTTCTAGGCCTTAAAAAATCGTACTTTGAATTGAGGCGTAAAGTTTGCACAAAACAAATGTCAATCAAAGATTTTTTCAGCAAGAAGTAATAATAATCATTAAATTGTTATCTATAATTTTTAATGGTTTCCCAGTACTGTTGTTTTCCCCAATGTATCATTTTTGTTTTCCATCCTCCTGAAAAACAATGCATCGAGGTTTTACTGTACATACATTGCCTATCTTGTTTTTGTCCACCTGTAACCAAAACTGAAACTGCTTGACAAGTTTTTTTGGTAAAATTCTCCAGTACTAAATTTCAAGGGATTCTGTTCAGTAATTCTGGAGTTGTTAAATACGAACAAACAGATGGACAGAGCATTTTCATACATGCACTGCAGTGATATGAATGTGCCTGGAAGCAGTGGAATCCAACCACTATAAAACGAGACAGAAGATAGAAGCATAACACATACATTAAGAATAATCTACAGGCACCACTATCATCTGGCAAGGGCCATGCTAGGGCTGGGCATTTAGTCACTGGCCTGTCACTATGGAAGCCTGGGTTCAATCCCAGGCCAATCCATGCGGGATTTTGGTGGACACAGTATCACTGGGACAGGTTTCCCTCTACTTCGGTTTTCCCCATCAATATCATTCCGCAAATGCTTCGTACTCTTTCATCTAACACCAATGCTACATAAACTTTGCAACTGACAGCATCTTTAAATAATGCACTTACTTACCTCTCACACAATGCAATATACAAAATAATTAAATTCTAATAGAATTTACTACTATGTTCCATCAACAGACTTGAAAAGATACTGAAAGGGGCTCTACCTCCACACATGCCATGGCTATTACATGCACAGGTACCAGACTGATATCTGCTGGGGAATGCTGTCCACAAACAGTGCTAACAAATACAGCAACAAGTTGTAGAACAAAGAAATACAGTAAAACCCTTGTTTAATGAATTGCTGGGGGATTAGAATATATTTCACTAAATCGAGGTTTTCATTAAATGGAGGTTTATTTGTTTATATGGAGCTATTGTTGGGACATGAAAAAATCATCACTAAATCAGGGATTTCACTAAATGTGGGAACATTAAATCGGGGTTTTACTGTATATCTAAACCCTCACTTTAATCAATTCACAAATTCAACTTTATGATAACTATGTTGCCATCCTTGCTTCACCAATGTGTGTTCTTACATGCTTACCTCCACCTGAAGTTTATGTATTGCCTGCGTAAGCCTAGACAGTACATTCATGGCAGGATGAGGTGGGCCATTGTTTTCTGATACAGAGTAGGTTTCTACAAATCGAGAAGCTTGTTCACGAACCCAATTTCTAGCCTTTTCTTTGTTACCGGCTGTCAGGTTTGGGTTGCTTGAAGACTTAGACATGGAAGACTCCTTAAAAGAAATGTTACAGTATATCTGAGAAAATTAAAATTAAAAAATATGGACATGATAATGTACGGTAACCTATAAATGTTTCTACAAACGAATTTCAAACCCCTGTAAAAACATCCTGCACTACCAAAGTTACTCAGTTTGATTATTCATTTAAAATTTGAAGAAATGTACTTTCCATCACTTCTATTCCTAGACAACAAAAATATGTTCCTGATGAACATAATGCCACTAAATTCAAAATCAGATGTCCAAAGTAAAACTGCTGACAAATGCACAGTTTAGACTCCACTTTACAAAACCACACATTCTGATTATGTAAGAATGCCCTTTCAACATACTTGATTTTATGGTGATATTTTCAGGGCCCTATCATTTTAACTTCTTACACAAAAAAAAAAAAAAAAACATCTTAAAAAGGATCTTGTTATGCAAGAACCACTGTAACAAGGAGGTCCACAATTTGTCCTCTTCATCCAATATCATGAGGGTGAATCAACCAGGATGATGACAGACATGTCACATATGAGGGAGAGGAAAAATCTAAATCCAAAAATCTGAAAAGAAACCATTTCAGAAACCTGCACAAAGCCTGGAGGGTAACAGTGAAACTGATCCTGCAGAAACAGTATGAAGGTGAAGAGTGGATCATCTTGCTCAGAATATGGCCCAGAGAAAGACTCTTGTGAGGATGGTTATGAACCAACAAACAATCCACCAACACAACATATACTGTAACAATACTGTAACAGTTATGTGTTGACAGATTATTTGTTTATTTTATTTGACTGCAAACACAAAGGGGATGAATGGCCATAAGATGATAACGAACATTTAGATTCTATAAAAGATGGCAATTTCTTGACAAGCTGAACAATAATCTTCTTTTAATGGACTCTACTTCATGAGTTTAAGTTCTCGTTTGTGGCTATTCATGGACAATGCTAAGCCAGTTTTTGTAGAATTACATTTGGCTCAAACACATAACCAAGACACAGCTACAATTACCTTCTGGAAAGGCCTGTCAGTTAGACCTGAACTACCAGTATTCAGGCTTCTTCCCCAGCGTGCAGGATTCAGACTGGCTAAGAAGCTTGTTGTTTTTGATGTGGCACCAGCAAACCGGGACCTTGTTGAGCTAGTTCCACTAACACCTGTTGGTGTTGATCGTCCGGAACTGCCGAGTGATGTCGCTAAAACCATTGGCAACAGTCCTTGGATTCAGCACTCACCTTCATTCAACCAAAACATTCTACTTCATTGCATAATGCACTTATTCCATCTTTTGAGGTACAAACCAGTTCCTTCAAGGGTTATTCAAGGAAAAAGTGAATTTATGTTCAATTTATGTTTCAATAGTCTCACTTATTTCCCCACATTTCCCTCCCCTTTTTTCTTATGCTACTCTCATTTCCCCAGTGGTATACCTTCCGTACACTTTCCTCAACATTTCAGATATCATGCTCATACATTCACATCAGAAAAGAGGTCCAGCCTATAAAAGCCTATTTCTTCTACCACACTTCCCATTGGTTGTCAATTGAATCAGAGCAGTTCCCACTGAACTATGGACCTGCAATATAAATATCTGCAGGGGCCACTGCACTGTCACTTTGCCGTGAAGGCAAGGACAGTCCATCTCCCCTTGATCATTTCAGTCACACTCTTATTATCTTCAGATATAATACAATACCTTTGGAGAAGAGGTCTTGCATCACTGATGAAGATAGGTTGTTGTCAGAGTCTTGCCTGGTTTTGCGATTTGAGGTAGCAGCTCTCTTGGGTGGGCGTTTCCGTTTCAACACATCTGATAAACGTCTAGAATAATGAAATAAAATGATTACTGTTCCATTCTACTTCATAATTACAACTGTGTGTACAACTGAAAAACCACTGTACAAATTTCAAAGCTAGGAGAATATTCTTTTGTGCATTTCCCAGCTTCAATCCATGTTTACAACAACTTCCCGGATTCTTAAGCAGTATGTGTTTTATCTGTATGGAGGAAGGAACAGTCTAATGCTGAACTTTCAAACTGGGAAAGGGAGACTGAAATAGTATACAAAATAATGACAACTTCATTACTTTCTTGAACCTACAAGTACTTGCTAAAGCATGCAAATAAAGTTGGGTGCTGCAGTTTATGTCAACAGTAACCATCAATGAAGACTCACAGCTGTGATGGGCTAGGTGACCGGGTGTCTTCTCCAACTATTCCCATGTCTAGCTGCTGAGTGAATCGCCTGGGCTCAGGGCTAGCTGGAGAAAGACTTGGAGTTGGCACAGTTGTAAACACCAGCCCGCTACCACTACTGCCAACACTTGATGCTGGTGGAAAGTCATACTGAGTCTTATTTCACTACAACATATGTTGTCAATTGTACACCTATCTCCACCAAGCCTTTTTAACCTTTAAACGACTGGGTTGGTATTTAAACTTTTGCACATGGATTATGAAAAACATATTATTTGAACAGAAACAGACAAAATTATGAAATAAACGGCATTTTGTGGAAAATCAGAGATTATGCAGCATGTCTTGAAAATGCAGCAACTTTCCTTGTTGCCTAAATATATATAATTGATTTCTAGGGTTGCATTTTATACATGCATTTGCATATACAAATGCAGGTTGTTTAAAGGTTAATGTCTTTATACATAAAAATTTACAACAGCTCAGTAGTAAGATAGTGTGTAACCTCCATCCATTGTTTCTGAAGGGTTTGCAGGAAAAAACAATCAACAAGGGAAAATGACAGTTGTGGGAAAGCAATAAATGTGTCAGAAACATGCATAAACAAAACCGGAAAATGAAAGCTATATATTTTCCTCTTATGCCTACAAATATTATAAACAAATGAAACATTACACAATACTCAGTCCAATAAAACGCACTCAATTGTTTTCAGATATTCTATGTTTCTTGCTAGTCAGTACTACATGTTTCAATCCCTCGTGGGATCATCATCAGGCATTCATATCAAAGTAGCATTTCACAAAACTGAACTAGCAATGCGTATACTTATTAAAGGGTGTAAAAGGCAATCAGTTAAGATCTAGGTGATTTGCTGTGTGATGGATCCCTGAAATTAATGTTAAAAATATTAAAGTATAAACATGTATAACCAGTTTAAAAATAACCAATTACTAAATAAACTTAAATATAACATATTCAAATATTTAAATACTTTGTATATTTATGTATTTTAAACTGGTTACATATGTTTATATTTTAATGTTTTTAACACTAATATGCAATTTATCAGGAATCCATCACACAGCAAAGCACCTACACCTTAACTGATCACCTTCTATACCTTTTAATATGTATACACATTGCTAGTTCAGTTTTGTGAAATGCTACTTTGATATGAATCCCTAATGATGATCCCATGAGGGATCGAAACATGTGGGATGGACTAGCAAGAAATATAGAATATCTGCAAACAATAGAGTGCATTTTATTGGACTGAATACTGTGTGATTATCAACAATGCACAGTATGAACAATATAACAAAAAATAAAATGTACTTTAATACCTCTGTGCTATCACTTTTTATGTACTCCTTACAAAGTAAAGTAAAAAAGAACACCTTATCTGTAGACCACACCCATCTGTCCATGAACTAATATCAGTGACTAAATCATTCATTGAATTTTCACAAAATTCGGTACGGAGTTCTTTACAAAATGCCGTTAAACAAGCATGAATCCTGTCAAAATCGGTTGAAAGAAAAGGCATACTTTGCTTAAGGGGATCAATGGAATGTCCATATTATCTACATTTTTTTTAATCCAATTTGGATAAGTTTGTAAGAGGATATGTCCATAAAAGTTTTTGAGTTACAATGTGTTTCGTGAAAATCAGCGCACAGAAGGCCAAACTTTTCTCACAAGCATAAATGAAATTATACTATGCATGTACTGACATCCCTGTCAGTGTCTTCCCATCATTTCCCCCACTTGAGCACCATGCCCTACTTTGCCAAGGCATGGTGACATTTTGTAATTCCATTACAGTTGTAATGGTAATTACCAATATGGGCAGGTTATAACTACTTTCTGGTCCAATAACATCACATTGCTTTCCCTGTTTTTTCCCCTCAGAAATGATCATTCTATGAATACTGGGGGTCAGGATCAACAATTCTGAATGACAATGTGGTAAAAGGACACTTCAGGGAATCATGCATGACATAATTACACAGTACATTGTTTATACGGGAAATTTTTGGGGACCAGAAGAATTAAATAATAATTGCAGCAAAACTATGCACATGGGAATGATGGATAGAGGTTTCACTGTAATTATATCAACACAACCAAATGGATGGCTTTGAAAGGGTGTCTTATAACTTAATCAAAATAGTGATGTCAAGGAAATAGAATATGTGTCAAGTTTCAAACATTTGGAATAAAAGTTGTCATTTATGAAGATGTCGGTGGTGACACAAATAATAAAAATGATGATCATGAACAATGAGAACACTAAAAAATAAATATCAGAAAATAAGACAAAATTGTCTACATTCTGATGACAATATTTATGTATTTCAATGCAACCAAAATAAGCTTGTACTCTCAATCCAACATCAGGAACAGAAATAAAAATGATTTAAACAATTATTTGAGGCAGAAATAATTCTGGACATAACCTGTCACAATACAGGCACTATTAAGCAATGACTTATGCTGTAAAATGTAAATATCTGAACCAAACCCCAATCAGTTTGATCCGACATTTTTTTTTCAACCAATAGCACTTTTTTTTAGAAAGCAGGTTTGCCATTAAACTTAACTTTAGAAAATTCTTAAAAAAATCCATATAGTGTCATCCTGCCAACAACCTACTTAGCACAATACTGCCATTTGGACTGCTGTTACATGACACAACTCCCAACTGGCTAGCACTGCCCATGCTTGAAGATGAGCCAGCAGTTACTCCACCAGAGCTTGCTACCGATAGGCTACAGGCTGATGATGATGGGCCTGGTTGTGGTTGTGAACAGTTCAACTCCTGCTGCTTCATTGACATGGTGGAATCACTGCTCTTTGGTGGAGACATCCCCAGAGGAATCTCTGGGTCAGCTAACTTCTTGATTTGGTGCATAACACCTAAGGACACAAAAAGCTGCTTTTTTATCTCTTTCACATACAGGCAACTCATAATCACAGAGGGAGTAAGTTTAGTAAGAAAGACTGGTAAGTAAACAGTACATCACAGGTGCATCTAATATAGTGTATATACTTTAACACTTGGCATTCCTGAAGAGACTGTATCAGTCACGACATGTAATCTAGGGTGGAGTACATTATCCCAATAATGGGGGTTCTTCCATACGGAAAACCATGCCATAATATGAGGCTTCATAATAGCTTTAACTGCCTTGTATAATAAATATTTCTGTGACTAAAACTTGGCATCTACTGACATTTTTTCAGTTGCGGTGAGTTCGGTCACTGACAACAATTCAGTACTCTAATATCCAGTCTAATATATTTCCTACACAATGGCCAAGGAAGCTGGTTTCTTGGGACATAATCTACAGTTTCTCATTTCAATTCTATTTTACCCTATGTAAAATTATATAAAAAGAATATAATGAAAATAATCAACACTGTAAAACAAATTTTTTATATATATGTTCCAAACCAATAAATACCACATTTTACTGTAACCTTACATTGTACACTCTGTTGAACAAAAAATCAACTGCCTAAAATTCTTTAAGTCCCAAACTAAAGTAATGAAAGTGTACACCCACTTTCATTAATTCCAATCATTCATAATTTTCCCATATTTGTCCATGGCCTGCCTTTCATTCATTACAATTATTGACACATGACATCTAAGCACCAAACACGCCAAATATGTCTGCCTGATAGTTCAGTTCAGTTTATTTTGCATTCCAATAAAATCCATATACAGGATAACAATCCAGTGGTTATAGAAACTGTCATAATAGATACAAAGGAACAAATACGAAATCGTAGATATGAATATAAGCATTAGTGTCCTGTCATGCAAGACTACGTTCAGCAGAAAAGCAAAGGTGAAACATACACTGCACTTAAACATCTATATTCACTAACAGCTGAGTGGACACAGCAAAAGACCAGTATTCTTTGGAAACCAAATATTTCAATACTAGTCTTTGTCCCTCCTCAAAATTTGTGTATCTGCAATGTTTTTATGATATTAACATCATAAGAGTCTTCAAGGATTCACACTCCATCATTTTAGGAAGAAAACCCACTAATAAGGAGGTAACATGAGGACCTACCTTCCCTACGAAAGTGGACTCCAAAAACTTCTGGTAACTTCTGCATAAGAATTTCTGCCATCTGCAGTGCACCAACAACAATCCGAAGGTCCTGAGATGCCATCATTCCTGCAATGTGACTTGACACCACCTGGTTTTTCAGTACCTCCTGTAGAAAGTTAAAACATACCACATATTCATGCTGTCACGTTACACATGCAAGATTCCACGGACCAAATTCAAAGTAGGAAGAGCTGTTCTTGCTCGAGTTTTTCATGGTGCATTTTTACACACAGTAAACTATGTCACGAACACCCAGATACAACCACAAGGCATGCTACAAGAACAAACAACATATTAAAATTATACCATATACACTTATGAGCTGTGGCCAGTACAAAAAATAATAAATTACATGCTAATATCCATGCTTAAGTAGTACTTACTGTAAAGAGTTCAAACCTTGTGTAAGATAAGAAAGTATTTATGCCCATATGTAAAATTACATTTTAATTAAACAGGTACTTACATACATTAGACTTATAAATTCAGACAGGAAGAAACTTCATTATTATCCAGAACAAAAGACTTCAAATAAAATACTTCAGTAACCTTCATGTGTGTTCAGAAGACTGCTGTTGACTGTTGGATATACAACTTTGTAAATGTATGCATGGCATAACAATTTCTGTTCCAAGTATCCAAAAAACTGTAAAGCTTATGGAAAAGTGTGTCTGGCATAAAATGTATTTCATTTGTCCCTGTACAACTTTCGTTTAAAATTTTTTTTTGCTCTAATAAATATATAACAAATTATGCTCACAATATATGAAGATATGCACATAGGTCTTCATGTGAAAGTGTCCATATTTGTCAGATTTCAACAAAAATTGGAATCAATCTACAGCTTTTAGTAAAACTTCCCAGTACAAAATTTCATGAAAATCTGTTCAGCAGTTCTTCAACTGTTTCGTGTGTAAAAATGGATGAATAACTGGAGCAATTTTAAAAGGTGTTCTGTAGGGTCATGAATGTGCCTGAAAATGATTACATTACACCAGACTCACAATATTTTGGCTTGGACGAATTACGATTAAATATCAGATATTAAAATGGAACCTAAAGATAAAGGATTATGTGGCTGTGGAATGAATTTATTTGGTGAGGACGGGACCAACAGCAGACTCTGGTGAACGTGACAAACCGCCTGTTTCAGTAACAGGCAGCACATACCTTTGCTAGCTCAGTATTACCTTCTAAGAACCAGCTCTGCTAACAGGAGTTGCATACCTTGAGCAGATCTGCTGAAGCATAATACACCATCCGCAATAGAGCACGTAGACATTTGCAGCGCACAGCTGGTCCCGCTGATGAACTGTACACTTCATACAACACACTGAACAGTGACCGAATAAAGGAGGCACGCACACAAGTTACACGTGCATCTCGGGATCTGAAAATTAGGACATGTAAGTATACAATACATTTGGAAAGTATACGTAATAATGTGATTTCAATTGCTCACTTGCATTTACCTCAAATCTACAATTACACCTGCAAAAATGGGACTTGAAACTGAAGTAATGGAGGAAGTAATTTCATAAATGGGACATTTACAACTGCGTAAACAGTAAGATTTTTTCAAGTGCCCCAAATTACTCAACCTGGTTCAGAACAAGCACTCAATCATGTTCAACCTCTGGCAATTCAAACTGCTAGCAGAACCAATAAATGTATAGCCTCAAAACATCACAAATAAAAATACTCAAATTACAACATATGCTGGGAATAATCATTGCTCTGCATGCGTTCTGGCACTTCAGTAAAACATTTCTGTTCACACACTGATGTTCTTGTTGGGAAAGAGTAAACTTTCCCTTGGGTATTTTATATTGACCCAAACCAAAATTAAATTTTGTCATCAATTATATCATGGAACTTGAAAACTCGTTACCTTGTTCCCCGCCCCCCCCCCCAAAAAAAAACCCTTCCTGGCAATGAACCAGCACCATCAAGTTGGTATCTATTAACATCTGACCCTATTTGTGATAAGCAGCAAATCAGAACAAATTTTAATAATCCGTCATACTTATAACCCAGCAAACCACGAGTGAGTAACAAAGGGTCAATGTGGGTGGGCCCTGGTCTTCAAACGTTGAGGACCCATGTTGAATGTAATTTCACAAGACATCAAGTAAGATGATGTTCTAGACAGCCCATTTAGAAGAGAGACACAGCAAAAAGCTCTAAAGTAGTTAGACTGTGTGTTCCATTCCTAACAAGAACACATTACTTACCCACTGCCACTGTGGACTCTGCCACTGCCATTACTGCTACAGCTAAGGTTACTTTCTGAATTTGAACTCAGAGAGCCAGCAGGCAAAAGAATTGAGGACTGTGCATTGGTTGCTGCAGCTGTTACCCCTACAGTCAAAGTGGAACCTGCAGCAATAAATACCACAATCTTTATTTCTGTAATGTTTTATTCCTTTCTATACACATGTGTTCTATCTCCTCAGAACACTCCTCAAATGAACTCATTCCCCCAATTCTAAGGCAATACATTCACACCATACTGTGAAGGTAATATGATTGCCAGTAACTAAACTATATAGAAGAGAGTTCCTTCTGGAAAAGCTCTTACTCATGCAGCTGGCCAAGAAATTCACAGCCTACATGAACCTGACGGTTCATTTCCATGCTCACAAAGACTAGTACCTAGACCTTATCCTATGTCAAATAAATTCAGTCCATACAATCCTACTCTATTTCCTTAACATCCACTTTAATATTATCCTTCCATCTGTAATGCCTAGGTATTTAAAGTAATTTCTTCTCTTCACGTTATCCAACCAAAACTCTGGAGGTATTTTTCATATTTCCCATCCATGTTACATCCCCTTACCACCTCATCCTCCTTGATTTATCTCCATACAAATATTTGGCAAGCAGTATAAATTCACAAGGTTCTCATTATGCAAATTTTTTCAATGATGCCCATTACTTCAACCCTTAGATTCAAATATTAACCCCAATATGCTTCCTGGTTTGGGTTTAAAGAGATATAAAGTATGAAATTCAGCATTCAAGTAACAGAGTGTATTTATTACATTTTCTTAACATTGCTATGGTCCAACTAAAACTGAATTTTTAACAACAAATCCAGTGACCAGTGTAGGAAGTTTTGAAATAGTCTATATCAGTTTGTATCAGTTTGCATGTTTAAAATTACATTCATTATTTTTCACATGCTTCACTTTAATATAAAAAAGGTATGAAATATCCAAGTTTGAAAGAGGACAGAAACTTCTGAGAACAATTGTACACAGCAGTTCCTACAATTCGGTCATAATTATGACCATCACTCCCTGCATGCTTGTCCACTAATAGATTCTTATTTCAATATAAAAATCCTGCTTTTATAAAAATAACAACAGAGTGGGTTACCTTATCAATTTTCATTACATAGCCTAATTTCAATTACAGCTATGATATTCAGTTGAAGGGAGGTTTTATGTATTTTTCACACACCACAAGACAGCACAGGACATGTGTTCTTCTAGAATGAACTATAAAAGACAACTGAACAATGACAATATTGAACAAATATGACACAAAATCAGAGGTAAATGAGGAACAATGGGACGAACATGATGAGGAGAAAGCTGATGTGACAGAAGAACCTCCAGTTCCACACTACCTAGGAGTGTTTAAGTGGGACTGACCAATAGACCAAACAAACAAAAGTTCAGATGATGAAGAGACAACTCAATCCCATGTTCATACCCAGGTGTGTTGAGGAGGGAACTGATCAGTTATATATACAGGGCATACACAAAGAATGGTGCGGATTAAATTGAATATGAATTGAAACCGCACCATTATTTTGTGTATACCTGTATATATATATATATCCATCAATTCCCTAGTCATATGACCAGCAAACGACACAACCTGGCACTCCACACAACACCGACTCCATAGAGTGTTTTCAGGTTCCCTGCTGGTGGAGGAAAGCAACTGAAACCATCACCAATATTTGGACACAGTGAACACTGGTCCATTCAAGTACCTGATGTCAATGAATCTGCAATGTTTATTTTTCTGGTCATTATCATTCATATGGTACAAAATACGGGACACCCTGCAAGATAAATGGTCACAAATGAGCAGCTCCTTACATCATTTTATTGCAAAACAATAGGATGTGACAGGTTCCAGCACACTTTTTGATTTCTCCACTTTTCGAACAAAGTGCTGCTAACAATAACTAACCAAACTCAGACTATGGAAATAAATATATATTTTTTACATGGTGAATGACCTGTTATGGTCCTAATATGAGGCTGTGGATGGGGGGGGGGGGGGGGGGGGGGGCAGGATTTCAAAAATAAAAGAGAGAATAATTTTTGAACACCATATCGCCAAGAAACATAAATCCTTTTCTTTTCTGGAGGGGGGGGGGGGGGGGGGAGACAAATTATATGCCATGTCTGGATACATGATGTGGACATCTGCTTTGGGAACTGCAGATGTGACAGTAACATGATATGAATGGTAGAGGGCCATGGACTAGGCTATATGCAGACCACTTTCTTTCATTACCTGCTTTATTCAACAATCTGATGAAAAATAAAATTATTAAAGGACAGTGAGACCTAACAGAAAGGGAACACCACACAACCTACGAACACCAAACTAATTACTGAAATCAGGTGATATTTAACCTAGAAAAGGAGATGACTTGATACCAATACTCTGGAGAGGTAACAAGTATTAGTACTGATAAATATATGAGTAGAAGATCCACCAACAAATGGTAATTTCTGTGATGAATATTAAAATGCTATGAAGCCAGCAATTATGTGGGCCTACAACAGACATATGGGATATGTTGACAAAGGTGACAGGATGGTGAAAACTTACTCAAAACAACAATGGACACTGAAATGGCCAAATTAGCTACTTTTTCACTCTTAAGTTGACAACTCTTGAACAACTTCTACCTCCTGACTTCCAGTAGCACCAAAATGAATCACAGAAACTACTGACTTGCCCTCATGTAGATGTTAATTGAAAAGACCTCACCCATGCCAATCTCTGGACATGCCCTTATTTTGGAGTAATAATTAACTCGACTTTAGATAAATTACAGTGTTCACTGGCCGTTCCAACCCACCTGATTATACTATCACACTTGTTCCACAAGAAGAATAAAAAGGGTGCAAATAAAGCAAAATGACGGTGGCCCTGCATTAGTGATTGAAGACTGTCATACCAACTCTACAGCGCAATGTGGTATGAACGGGTGATGCGAGGTACAAAATCAAAAAACATCTCACCAAAACACAATGTTTAGCAGAGATGATTTATTTTGCTATGCTTCCTGCAGCACTTTTGCAATGCATATATGAGTCACAACAACAGTTTTAACTACAATCTACACAAGGTAGAATCTATATGGCATGTTACATGTTAAACATTTCATTACTATACTGTAAATACTTCAACATGTAATACCTGTTGACAGTAGGCCACTATCATTAACACAGGTATTACTAGCAGTGCTAGACATATCCACCATATTGCTTGAAAGGGAGCTTGGGTTCAGTCGTCGCTGCACAGGCCTCGTTGTGCCAGTATCTTCATTAATTTGCTGCATAGAATGGAAGTCTACAGTATACGTACGGCCTTGAGTAGACAGGCTTATCTCATCCTCCCCAGACTGATGAGCAGCCTACGATTAAATAAACAGGATGAGAACAAAGTTTGAGGCTTTTAAAATGAATCTCAATCATACTGTTTGATAAATAAAATCATATTAAACTGGAAGGGAACAGTTAACTTAAAAACTGTATGTCCTAGTTGCAATACATGAATGCAGCTTTCCTGTTCATGATCATGTGTGTGTGCAAAACTCGTCTTCAAGGTGGGCCGTTCTGTCTTGAGATGACCTTACCAACCACCCCTTCCCAGGTACTTCTATAATGATTCAGGCCTTCTGGGATGTGAAACTGTGTTGCTGGTTGACTGGTTCCTGACATTTCAAAGGCACTACCGTCCTTTTAAACAATGGAAACCACTCATCCAACTCAGGGTCACATCCCAGATGACTTGAATCCTTATCATTACCACTGAGGCTCCCACACCTTAAATATCTAAATCTTATCTTACAGGAAAATTTCAGAAATGATCTAAAGTATATACTCTGCATACCTGTGGCAGAATTCTTGTTGGTACAGATTACAACTGTTGGGATTTTGTCATAACACAAACTTCTACTTCCACACTTATTTACACAAACCTGCCCAAATTTCAGTATTCTCTCTTTGCAAACCATTTTAGTGGATATTATTAAAACCTTCGTCATTGAATTGAATATAATGAAACCGGGTAGCTTTCCATTGGACAGTACTTTCCATTTTAGAATAAGACAGCATGTCACCTTCCTCCAAACAGATTTTAGAATAAGATAGCATGTCACCTTCCTCCAAACAGATACTATGGACAAAACTACTACTACTATTATTCAAAGTATTTCACTGGCCCAGACTTTACCACTACAGATTTTGAACCATGTAACATAAACTATAGATTCAACAGGAATACCAAAGAACACACGTGTCTAGTCATCATTTTATGTCAAAGCCTCCAGGTAATCATGTTTCCAGGGCACACTAATCACACACTGCTGGTAAGCAAATTTCTCAGCACAGTCAATGTAAAGCTTCTGAACTAAGGTTGTTCCATGAAGAAACAGGCCATGTCAGCTAAATCTGACGGTCCATCCACCTCTCGCCTGGCAGACCTACTGTGATGTCTACAGTCCTCTATGAATCAGGAAGCAAGCACATTCAAGCACTTATACTCTCACTGCTTGGACCCTCAACACGTATTTACATGGAATTGGCACATTCTGTTCTTTGACTTTCCTCCAGCACCAAATATTTCCTTCAGTAAGAATAAATTATCATGCCACAGCATAACTGAGCTCTAATTTTTAGATTGTGTCACTGCTGCAATGCACCCCATTTCAAATTCTGTGATGCTATAGAACCTCTCCTTCCAAAACAATCACCCTTGCTGTATACCATGGTACTTTAAACCTCCACTGCTATCACACAAATAAATAAAGACATAATATGTACAAGCATAAAGGCTTCCACCATCTGTGTGTGTGTGTGTGTGTTTTTGTCCCCTTTTAACTTCTGATCCAGCTAACTAAGGAAGGAAAGTCAACTCAAGAAGCAAATTTGACAGTCTGTATCCCACCCACACAAGTCTGATGGTACCAACAATATTCCATCTACGTGTAAATAATTCTAGTTTACTTGATCTGCACCACTTATTTCACCACCATGAAAACATAAGAGCAACATACTGACTTGAATATACCTGCTTCAGTTTATAACACTGAAGACATAATATGCACATACTATTTTCCAGCTACAATCTTATACCTCAATAATGCGAGAATCAATGGTGCTATATGGATGCCACAGTCCTCGGTCATCTCTCCACTGCCACTGTACTGTATCTTGGATACTGCTGTTTGGGCGCTCCAAAAGGGCATCCACTGTAAAGATTCCATCTGATGGCAGGCGTGGCATCAGCTCACCAATCAGGCACGTTATCTCATACAGCTCTTGGGGACTACGTGGCACCAGCTCTACCTACAAGCAACATGAAAACAAGCTCTAACCATATTAAGTTCTGATTCTGGAATGTGATTCAATTACTTCAATGCTGACAGCCAATTTTTGTGAAAGGCATAACACTGTGTGATTTGCTGTACTGGAAGTCCCAAAGTTACATGGATAGATGAGTAAGCTTTTTTTCATTTTACCAGTTTAGGCACCTAGCCATCCGTCATTTGTACCAGATGTACAGAGTTTACCTATTATGTTACATAATATATGTACTATTTTATGATACATTTTTTATATTACACATATTTTTGTTACATTTGTGTTTATGTTGAAACTACTTTCAATAGAACTTTCATAATTTTGCACTAATATTTTTATCTGTCACTGTCCACTAAAACCACGCACGTAAAAAAAATAATGTATTTATGCACTGTTGGATTTACACATTTTCAGCTTACATTGAAACCTTTGGAACAAATTAACCATGTAAAGCTGGGGGCTTGCTGCATATAGAAACAGGTTATTGCTTACACAATTTATGACATGTTTTGGCTGAAACAAATTCTAGCCATCATCAGGTCATCTAAAAATATGAGTTTTGAAGACTCAGTATTTAAAAAAGTATGTGTCTAAAAGTTTTGTTAAATATCACAATGTAAAAGAAATGAGAGCTCATTCCTTGTAAATATAAACTTGTAGCCACTGAATCTTCCACATTTACATTCTTTATATGAACAACTGACCTGAATGTTTTTGGCCAAAACATATCATCAGTTCCTGTATAACTGATACATTTACAAACAGCTGTGTAAATGACATCTTCCTATATACAGTTGGAAGGTATGAAGTGACTGTGTAAAAAAAAATGCCCCAAAGTGTGTCAATATAACACAACCTGCTGAAGCCTTCGCTCAAATTTGAGTAGAATTTGGAGAAAAACTAAAAATAACCCTGCAGCCAGATATTATTCTTGCCACCCTTGTCTCATTTATTGGGATAGCGAATTCCGCCTCATGGGAACTTCCACCGCAGAAATGGATTCAAACACCTACTAGGGCAAATACCAGGAAAGTCAATAAGACCATAAATAGAGTCATTTGCCAAAAGCAAACAAAACCACATGACAGTGTTAAAAACTGAAGCAAAAAACCAGGAGACCCTTTTCCATTTCACTTACTTATTCAGCTCAGGATGCAGCAATAAGAATGGAGAGCATGAAGTGCTCCAACGTTCAACAAAAGTAACAGCTGGTCTCTTTCAAAAAGAATGAACGCAGACAGTCTGGCAACCTGAAAGTGTGCCAGGTTACAGGTAGTAATGGGCCATGTCACGGCTCAGGTGGTTAGTTGCCAGCTACTCACCGCAGAGGCCCGGGTTCGATCCCTGACAGTCTGTGTGGAATTAGTGGTGGATAAAGTGGCACTGGGGCAGGTTTTTCTTCCAGTGAGTCGGCCTTCCCCCCTCAGTATCATTCCACCAATGCTCCATTCATTCATTCATTCATTCATTCGTCTATCAATGACACTGTATAATCTTAGCATTTGAGGGCACCATTAAATAACACACTAAAAATATATATAAGCAGTAATGGAAATGGGTAGCAGAATCACAGGACATTTCAAGTTCCATCAGTGATTTCACTAAACTAATATCAAATATACTAAAGACTTAGCATGCAGTATGCAGCCTAAAAATCATCTCTCTGAATTTCCACCTTCTTCGAGATCTTAGAATACTTATATTTCACCACATCAAGTTTTAAAACCAATAGTGATCCATGCACACAGCCAGCTTATATGTAACCTGCTGTTGTTCTTCCTCTGTGGACAGTTAACAGTTTCATTTACAGCACTGCCAAAACTAGCATAAAACACTGTGTGATGATCTTTCCAATAGGATCATAACAAATGTCCTCTCCTCTACAAACAGTACTTAAAACACAAAACAAAGTACACAACACAGAGTAAAGATTCTCATATGTGGAAGAACATGACCACAAAAGCACAAAATTCAGGTATTCACAACAATACCTCATCCACGTTAGCATCTCCAGAGCCAGTGAGGAGGTAACACAGTGTTTCTGCAATGTTTTGACGGAGGAGTGTGAAGGCCAGATCAGGACAATTGGCGCACATCACAGATAACATTCGCAAAACAGTGATGAATGTTCCAGTGCTGATTACTGGCGGTGACACCACCAACTGCAAACATCCCAAACAAGTGTGCACCACTTAAGAATCAAAAAACAAGGAACAACCAATGTTCTTGTGTACCATAAATTCATGTGCTGACTCCACATACTATTAATACTACAAAAATCACTCACCTTCAGATTTGTTTAACTGTTTACAATACTGCCCATGATTATAATCAATCACCATCATCTCTTCTACTTATTTAAAAAAAAAAAAAAAAAAAAAAAAAAGTTTTTCATAAATACTCGGGAACAGGAAATACAGGACAGCCAAAACTCTGGAAATAGTTAACCCATCGGCTAACCTGTCAGTTGTGAGACAGAATTATGAAACCAGCTTTTAACTTACCCATCTGTCAGGGAGATGGATGTTACAGACCTCTGTATTCTCGGCTGTAACTTCTATAATTTGCAGTGCAGCCAAGATATGGAAATATAATGAATTCAAATTGCTGGTCACTGAGCAACCTTTGGAAGTAGCTACATTGCCAAATTACAACACAAGAGGTCAATCTTTGGCAGACAGTGAGATGCAATTCCCAGCAGCACACTGGGCTCATCTCACACAACACATACCTCCCAACCCAGTCAAGCAGAACCCATCAGAGGATGTGTAGTGCGTGCTGCTCAAAGAAAATACAGTAGAACCCAGATAAGAAGTCCCGCATAAGAAGTTTTCCCCTGTAAGAAGTCTGATTTTTAAAGTCCCAAAATCCTATTGCTTTTAATAAGCTTCCCTCTTAATAAGTCTTCCCCCTTAAGGAGTCCCTAATCCTATGGTCCCTTGAAAGACTTCTTAACAGGGTTCTACTGTAAAAACAAAAAAAGCGAGTACAAGTAGGATGGAGTGTGAGAAATGTTTCGTGGCTCTTCATATTTCGGAATGCTTCAAGATTTATCACATGCAGTCAAAATACCACTAAACCTTTCAGTTCATTTGTTTTGTCAACTGCATGAAAATTACCGTATATTCTCGAATCTAATCCGCACCCAGTTTTTGGCGACTTCTTAAACGAAAAAAAGTTAGTTCGCGATTCTAATCCGCACCTTTCCTTCAACCACCCCTTGCCCACGGGGCGACTGATTGAATAATATTGGATGTTACCAATGCGTTAAAATCCGACGCTACGCCTGTGGCCGATGAGTCATACCGATAGAGGCGGGGCCTTTCTCAACAGACGTGCGCAATCGCGTCTGAAGCCAGCTGATCTTTAGTTGTTGAAACGTGGGAGGTGCTTGTTCCAATTTGTCGTGTACCGTAGTTATGGAAGAGGGACACCTGAAATCTAAACGACTCTCATATACGGCAAAGTTCAAACGTGAAGTTATTCGGTGCGCAGAGGAGAATGGAAACCGCAAAGCCGCTGCAATTTTTGGAGTTGATGAAAGCAACGTTCGACTATGGCGGAAACACAAGGCAGCAATCAGCGGGTGTAAGGCGTCACGAAGGAAATTCACTGGACCCAAGAAAGGATGATTTCCTGAAATTGATAATGCAGTATTCACATTTTTTCAAGAGAGACGCAAGACTGGACTGTTTGTGAGTTATGATCTACTTCGCGAGGAGGCGATAAAGAAGGCCAGATCTTTGAACATTCCTCGAAGTCGTTTTAAAGCCAGTAAAGGATGGGCCATAAGGTTCATGCGCCGAATGGGGCTGGCGTTGCGGCATAGGACGACAATATGCCAAAAGCTCCCAAAAGATTTTGAACAAAAGTTGTTGAATTATCAGCAGTACATCATCAACCTTAGGAAGACGGAAAATTTTCTGATGGGGCAAATTGCCAATGCCGATGAAACGGCTATTTATCTTGATATGCCACCAAACTACACGGTGGAGAAGAAAGGTGTAAAGGAGGTACTTTTGAAAACCGCTGGATGCGAAAAGCTTCGCCTAACAGTGATGCTGGCAGCAACTGCTGATGGGAGAAAACTACCACCCTTGCTAATTTTGAAAAGGAAGACTTTACCCAAATCAGAGGCGTTTCCAAAGGACGTTATAGTCAGGGTCCAGGAAAAAGGATGGATGACGGAGGAGCTGATGTTGGAGTGGCTGAAAATAGTATGGAGTCGTAGGCCTGGAGCCTTCTTAAATCAACCATCAATGCTTGTCCTTGATGCATTCAAAGGGCATCTCACTGATTCCGTGAAGGACCAGCTCCGCAAGATGAAAACTGAGCTTGTTGTCATTTCGGGTGGAATGACATCAGTGTTGCAACCAATGGACGTATCCATTAATAAGCCTTTAAAGACAGGTTGAGGCAACAATATCTGACCTGGATTGCGGATCCTGCCCGTGAGTTAACAGCAACTGGAAAAATCAAACGCGCAGCTCCTTCAGAAGTGGTGCGGTGGGTGTCGGCTGCATGGAAAGCCCTCCCGGAGAGCATTATCGTCAGATCTTTCAAGAAGTGTTGCATAAGCAATGCTTTGGACGGAACCGAAGATGACATTGTATGGGAGGACGATGTTGAAGATAAAGATGATAGTGACTGGGTGGAGAGCACGGATAACGATTCAGTTATGAGTGATGATGGCGAGTCTGATGAATAATAAATTATAATAATAAATAATAAAATAATAGATTATTGTATTGTATTGTTCTTACGTTGTTTATTAATTACGTTATTGTTATATTGTACAGCAGCTCAATCATTTTTCCAAAATCCAGCTCTAGACGCGAATCTATCCGCACGCGAATCTAATCCGCATCTGATTTTTTAGCCCTCTAAAACTGTAAAAAAGGTGCGGATTAGATTCGAGAATATACGGTATATTTTGATGATCAATAACAATTAACCAACAAATACACTTTTTTTTTGGGAAACAACCCCTAATTTTCTACATCCCAATAGGGGCTGTTTCCTCAGAAAAGTGTATGTGTTGGTTAATTATTATTGAATATTTAATAAAATATATGATGATATAAAGGTAAAGGTAAAGTTCACCCTAGAACAGGCCATGAAGGCCCAGAGGGGGAGTAGAGATACAGCTCTACTCTTTCTTTAACCTCGGCACTAGATGGGGGTAGGTGGTCAACGCCACACCCCAGCCGCTTTACCCCTGGGAATGACCCAGTACCCATTGTACAGGAGGCTGGGTAGGCCCCAGGGTCAGTCTGGACAGGTGCTGAAAATCTCACCCCCACCGGGATTCGATCCCCGGACCATCCAGCTCGTAGCGAGTCGCTATACCAACTGCACTATCCCGGCCCTACATGATGATATGCAATACTATATTAATCATTTCAATTTTCACCAAAATCCATCAGAGGGTGGAGGAAAAAAAAACAGTTAATAATACACGTACAGAGAGGGAATGACATCTTCACAAGATTTAAATGGTAATTCACAGGCACTGTCATGGGATTTAACAGGCAAGCAGATGGATTAATAATACGAAAAAAGGGTTTGTCTCAAACGAAAAATTTACATTGCCAGGATCTTGCTATGATACAGTACCAAAGAAGATATTACACACCAGCTGTTGCAGATTAGTCAACAGCTCAAGGCTGGCAATTCCTTGGAGTTTGATGGGATCATTCTGAAAACTGTCCACAAGTCGACTGAAGGCAAGACACACACTCTCCACACTCTTCTTATCCTGCTGTGTAAGCCGGTTTGCCAGAAGAGACAGTGAATCAGCCACAAAGTGGAATTCATCTGCATGAAGATTCTGGCAACAATTGGATGTGATGGCTAATGCTGCACGCTGAGCATTGATACTAAAGAAGTCCAGGTACATAAGGCAGGCAGCAACTCCACGCTGAAAAAATTTCTATACATTACTTTTGAACAGCAAACAAGAGAAGGAAAATACAAAAAAAAAAAAACTGTGATGTATTCACCTAAATTAAAAAAGTAGATACAGAAATGCATGTTGTTACAACATTTTGACATTATACATCTGATTAGTGTACTACATGTAGCACAGATTTGCATAGAAGTAAAAATATGTTTAGGAATATCAGCCAAAGACAATAAACCACAATACTGCATACAGACAGAAAAAATACATTCATGTAGCTGCTGAATTCAGAAAGACTGATGAAGAGTATTTTGCCAAACCACTGGTCTTGGAATCAAGTTTCAATAAAGCTGAAGTTCTTAGAGGAAACTGAATCGCCACATATCAGCTTACTTCCCAGTAAAAATGTCCTGGTTTTTGTATTGCAAAGGTACATATGTCAATGTCAAAAATATAAAGTATGTACGTCTTCATGTAAAGTGCCTGATATTTTTGTCTGATTTTAAACACACCAGAAAATTCTGTGACAGATTTTAATAAAAAGCCCACAACATAAAATTTCATGAAAATCTGTCCAGTGGAAATCAAGTTGTTCCATGCGGACAGACTGCATTTGTTTTTCAAATGGCTTTAGTTAATACCCACAATATAATATTTTGATGTGACATACCGCCTGAAGTATAGACTTGCTATGCCTACGAGACAGCATCTCGAGAGCTGTCAAACTCTGTTCTGCAACATCCATACACTGAATCACTTGCAGCTTCTCTAGGAACACAGGCACAGCATCCACTACCACAGCTGAAGATCGAGGAAGAGCTTCCATCATGTATGTTAGTGCTCGACAAGCATGATTCATCTAAATGTAAAAATAAGTCCAGCTGTACTCCATATACATCAATAATGAGAAATTTAAGACAATGCACTTGGGAGAGAAGATGCAATCAGAGGCAAACACTTTTATTATTTATTATTTATTTATTTATTTATTTATTATGGTTTATTTTATCTGCTTTTAGTTGCTAAAAATATATACCATTGATTGATAGCATGATTGATGAATAATGCATTGGAGGCCTGAAATGTGAAACGAAAACCTGAATATGAACCAGGGGTGATAACTGCTCAACTATTAAGTTCACTTTATATTAACAACAAAATATTCAGACAAGCTAATACAGGTAGCCATCGATTTGCGCTGGTCCCATTTGCGCCGATTCAGAATAACGCCGATTTTGAAACCAGGTCAAAAAGTGAAAAAAATATATTTTACTATTATTTACAATTTTCCTCTTACTGCTTCTTACACTAATCGTAATTCTTACATCGCTGATTTTAATAAAAATTATAAATACAGTCATCTATGCAATTACTTATGTTTCGTTAACACGAATTTGCTCTAATGAGATCAATTAATTGGTAAAAGCTGCTTGTAAAATGTGAACTTTTGCATATGCGAGTTTGCTCTTATGCGATTTCATTCCCGGTGCTTTAACCTATCAAAGGACAAATTTAATCTGTGCGGAGGTGCCGGGGTTATTTTTATTACGCAATTTTCTATAGGTTGGCGTCTTACATGAATGCAACACTGCATGCTTTCTTTAAAAAACGTGACGATCCTCAACCAGGGACTTCATCAGAGAACTAACACTGCTTCATTACGCCATTGCCAGTTGTAAGTGTACAAAATATATTTCTTAAATTCCCTTTATTATATTTACGTTATTTGGGAGCTTTAACTGCAATGCCATTATATTATTCGTCAATGTTTGGGTGCGGGGAACGCATGTCACTGACTTCCCATCGATTTACATTATAAAATCGTTTCAATTTACACCGATTCCGATTACGCCGGTTCGTCCAGGAACGCATCCCAGGCGTAAACCGAGGGCTATCTGTACTTTTAATTATCTGTGATATAATCCATTTCATGAAAGAACTATTGTGAGTGTAATACTGTCAATTATGCACAATCTGGGTTTCTTAAATCAGACTTCTATGTCATAATTAATCTAATAACAGACTATTCAAAATCTGAAAACACTTGTCAGCCCAACATTGTCATATAAAATCAGAGCATGTCTAATGAAATGTGCTTCAAAGGTGAATAGTGATCATAACATAAATGAAGAAATTACAAAATAAATTAAAGAAATGAATTACAAAATTTACCAATCAGATTTTATACAACACTGTAAATAACATACCCAAAGTGTTACTGCTGGATGATAATTTATGATGGTGGATGACATATCACTTTCATTACAATACAAGTCACTCTCTTCTAAGGGTCCTGAGGATGGTATATTATACTCAAGATACCCTGATTCCTGGACTTTGTCAATCACCTCATACTAAAATTGGAGGGGGGAGGGGAAGTAGGACTGGGTCTGTGTTCATCCTCATACAAAAGGGTGGGGAAGCGAAGCATGCGAGTGAGGCGGGAGTTGCAAGTGTTTTCTGCAACTCTGAACACTGGAGTTGGTATGCATACAATTAGCTAACTTCATGAGTTCACATGGGGATGAAGTGGATCTTTGACCAGGTGTACAGCCCGCACCTGTGGCAACACCATGTTAGAGGAAATTCCAAGACCTGCATATGACTGACTACAGACACGGGCACTGAACCTTTGCAAGTGACTATAGTCTTTCTGTTATCATGGACAAAAAATGCCGTAACTATCAGTATAAGATCATCATGGAGCATAAAATATCTCTCAGATGACAGTTCCCTTTAGTGCTAATAAAACTTAACAGGGATTACAGCCCAATGAATGTACAATCCCTCTGATTATACTTCAGTATCAGTTAGTATACGTTCATAACAACATTGGTGTAGGGAGGCAGATTTATCACGACCAAGCTTTGAAAAATATGGGCTTGGTGCATGCATATATCACTAACCAACATCATCACCAGTACAATCTCAGCCAAGCTACGGAAACTTAACCACCTTCGTAGGAGAGTGCATATCATCCTAGCACAGTCATGAAATGTATTTTGCTGAACAAAAAATGTTAAATTACTGTACTTCTGCAAACATCACAGAAAAAATATAATTGAAACTTGTAAAAAAAATCCTGCATCAATAATGCAATGTAAAATAACATACAGAAGAGCAGAAAGATGTCCATGGCCTCTATAATACAGATCAGCTAATGGTTGTGGATATAAATATAGGAAAAGAAATTGAAAAGTGAACAGCATCAATGCATAGTTACATTTCTGGGAAATGGGACATGATAACTGTTTACTATAATATTATGGTTACCTCTGCATATTTACTATCTAATAAAACAAAGAGAAAGCATACCATGTCAAAGTTGTGCTCCATGCCCAACAAGGTGGTCAGGGCTGGAACCACTTGCTTGACTGGGAACCCAGCCAATGTGTCCTCATTTCCCATCACCAACATTTGACACATCTCAATCACAGCCTGCAGTTGCTGTCCCTCATCCCCTGTAGCTTGCAGACCCTGTAGCAGCTGCTGTGCTTTGGAAGCTGCACAGACACAACATGCCAGCATGGTTTCCATTTATGGTACAACACCTTATGCCATGATACAGTACAGCAATGTGCACACAACAGAACCTCAAGATACTTGAACATTTTTCAGTTTCATAGTGTTTCCCATTTAATATAAATACATACTACATTATTATTCTTTCTCTTTTACTTCTTCCTGCAGTCAAATCATTATGCATGTCAACATCAAGTTTACTTCTTTTTTTCTTTCTTTCTTTTCTTTATTCTTCATTTTTGACAGAAATGTTTCTCACATAAATACCAGAAAGAGGAACAAAACTGCATGCTTATGCACATGCACACACAAACCAAGTGCTATTTTTTCTTATTCTTCCTTTTAATTCTTATATCAACGGCTCCCATATATTACAGATAATTTACACTGGTTTTCACTATATGTTCTTGGCAGATTACAATTTAATCCAGGTTCCATTTTAGGAAGGTTTTAAGGTCCTCATGCTGAAACCAATATGTGACAACTAATGTTTCAACTCTGAGTTCCTCATTCAATGACTGGTACATAATGAGTACTTATTTTACATCACACTTACAAGAACTGGCACCCATGCTACGATGTAACAAAGTCTGCATTCTTGGTCCCAAAGCTCCAAACAGATGTGGGGGTAAACCTCTAGCCTCAAGCAAGGCTTGCAGTCGACCCACTTCACTGTCATCACTCTCACTGTCTGCAGCAGAGGCAGTCACCCCTGACGGACCAGACGCAGAACCACCAACTGGAAGGAAAATTACACTTCTTATATAAACACGCCTGTTGTACAAACAGGACAGGATATCAAGTTGCAAATTAAATTGGTGATGTCTGTCCATGAGGATTCTAAGTACACTAAGATACACATTAGATACCATGTTCTAATACCCAGAAAATTACAATACCTGGCAACCCTTTGGCCCTGGAAGGGCCTGAGATTGCAACTTTTAGTGTACATTTAATTCTGAGAGGTATGGTAGAGCAGAAACTGAAATAGGGCCAGCAACGTACATTCTGTGATAGTACCATGATCTCAGAGCTGTCACAGTAAACTCAGTAGGAAAAGCTGCAGAAAATGCACTAATCACACAGTGTGCTGCGATAGCTGACAAATAGCCTCATTGAATCACCAAGGTTTCAACACTGAAATTCCTCAATGAGTTCCAAGAAAAGATTAGAAAGGGCCATGCAAATTAAACAATTACAAAAGTCTGCCCTTAGTACTGATTCTTCAATGGAAATATTCATAGTAAAAGTAAAAAATTTAGTGTTAACATCTTGCTTTTTAATATACTGACACCAATGACAAGTGAGGCACTCTATTCAGACATTATAGAGGATTATATTCCTACCTGATGCTACATTTGCATGATGGACAGCATGTTCATCTCCAGGTACAGATGATATGCTTGCAGGGACTGGAACTCCATTGGCAGAGGCTGCTCCGGCTACTGTCACCGAACTGCTGCTTGAGGCATCCTGCCCCTGACCACTACCTGAAGACATTCCTCCTGCTCCTCCGCTCGAAGCAATGGCTGTGGAGGTGGCCCCTGGCAGGGGAACCTTCCCAGCCCGGGACGAGCGGCGACTATCGTAGACGAATAAACAATATAAACCAATGCTATCCACCAAAAAATCAGGATTCTGTTCCACTAGGTTCTACTCTTCTCTAAGGAAATATGATAGATGAAACTGTCATAAACAGAAAATCAGCAGAGTTTCTAAAGCTAAATATTATTAATACCATACATTTATTCCCAGCCCCTTCCCATCTTACAACCTAACAGTACAGTTATGTGAATTACTTGAAGAAATGAATACAGTATCTCTTGTAGATGTCCCTCCCATTAATTCAATAACTTCCATTTCCTTTAAACTCTTTACTACGTCATTTAAACCCACATCAACTATTTACACCCAGGTCACCAGTTTTATGAATTTTTTGTTGAATTTGGTTTCTCTACAATTTTTGTACATGTCTAAGAAAGTACAGAACACATAAATCAGAACATTTTTTGAACAGCATCTAGATCTGTACTAATGTAAAAAGAATTAGAACTCGCAAACTGCATGTAAAATGTATCGAAGCAACTTTAAATGCAAAAGTCACTTTGTAGTCTGGGCACCAATAGTGACACCACAGGACAAGAGCACAAACTAAAAGTTGGTAAGAGTAATAATACCTGTAAGATTTTGAGGTTCTTTCGGTGGTGTTGCAGACAGTTACAGTATTCTGGGATGTAACTCTGTGTTGATGGGCAACAGTCACTGACAGTTTGAAGGAACACAGGGCCTACAACTTCAGGGTCATGCAGTCCACAAATAGTGCTATTCCTGGACTGCATTACATCCTTCAAAATGTCAGTAACTATTTACCAGTTGACATCACAGCAACATCCCTGAAGACTTAGCTGTCCACCAAGACAATGAAGCCGACCACAACTCACGAAAATTTTGGCCTGATGTGGGTTATTTCATGACGAAGCTGGTACTGCAGCCTATACAGCACCAACTGACAGACTGATCAGTAATGATAAACTGAAGGGTATCTGCAACTGGTTCTGGCTTCATCATGGCACAATCCCAGTATCTGTCTAGTGGGACTGAGGAAAACCAACCCCCCCCCCCCCCCCACCAGCAAGGATAGCCCATGTCCTGGCCAAAATTCAAACCAGGCACCTCCCAAATATAAGTCTAGAACATTACCACTAAACAAACCTGGTTTCAAGTCGCTGCTTCCTGTTCAGACTCCTGCTGAAGTGCTTAGAAGTTCATTAGACAAATTTAAAACTAAAAAGGAAGTTCTGCCCCTAGGTATTCAGTTCTTACTCAGCATGAACAAACATAGTAGATATCATTTTATCAATGAAATAGGAAATAAAAGAATAAAGAGCTGTCAACACAAATATACTG
Organism: Reticulitermes speratus; assembly: GCA_021186555.1. NCBI lineage: Eukaryota > Metazoa > Arthropoda > Insecta > Blattodea > Rhinotermitidae > Reticulitermes > Reticulitermes speratus. The sequence goes on from JAJKFL010000001.1 coordinate 18,256,966, forward strand.
TCTGTAGCATTTAGTTCTGCAAAATGTTTCAACCACAAAGGGTCACCTTCAGGCTAAAATACTTTAAAAAACACATAAGGGTTATATACATTTGCAATAAGGATACCAAAGTCCACCAAGGGCTGTAGTGCTGCTGCTGATGATGATGATACAATTGCATTACAGTCATTGAGATCTCAATTATTACAATTTTTTAAATATGTGTTGCTGTTTCTAGTATGTTGGTTTAAATATTAATTAATTAATAAAACAGTTACAAAATATTCTTGGTTTTTCGTGGTGTTCTAACATAGTAGACTGGAGGTAGCACCGGAATCTTAACTGTGTTTGTATGTCTTGTTTTGATTACTAATTCAGGTTTCATGTTATAATTAGAATAGGATTTGTGATTCAGACAACAGTGTTATTGCTGATTCTGTCAAAATTGTACTCACATGTGAGTACAACTGTTGTGTTGATGGCGCTTTATTCTTTTACTTCATAACACAATGGAATGATCAGCTTAAAAAAAGGGGGAGACAGGAAATGTGTGTGGAGTATAACACTTCTGGCACATTTGCTCTGATACTATCTGTGGATTTTAAACTTGAGAATAATTTCAGGAAAAACACTGAAAATGCAAGTATTTTAGGTATGCATTTCCACATTTTACACAATACACAGAATAAAATGTCCCTATACCTCAGGACCAGATTTACAACTCATCAAGACTTTGTTTGTCCTTTGCACGGGAAATGTTTCCTTATCTCTTAGCAACACGTTTACAACTTCTTTCATTTTTTGCACAGACATACAATTGATGGCAAGGTTTTTCTCTGTACCCTACGAATGGATGTGTCTTATTTTTGTCCAATTTTATCAAAAACCAGAGTATGTTGACAAATTTTAGTAAAAATATCCAACACAAACATTTCATAAAAATCCATCCAGCAGGAGTGAAACTGTTCAGTGCAGACAGATAGACATGATGAAGCTATTAGTCACTTTTCACAGTCGTCTTGCACACACACCTCAAAAGGTGAATGAAATAAAACACCATCAGTTGTATCAGCAAACAGTAGGCATAATGACGTGTGCTGATCCCAATTCTCAAAGAACTTATTTATCTTTTAGGGGACACCCCTGTTATCTTCTTCCCTATGGGATTAGTCAAGCAACTGTCTGGGTATTTACCACACATCAAAATTTACCTGCTACTAGCACAGGACCCCGTGGTGGTCTTGCTCCGAGTGCTGCGCCGTAACAGGTGCCCTCTTCCCGCTGCCTGTATATTATCACTTCCTCCCCCACCCCCTCCTCCAGCCCCTCCTCCACCACCTGCTCCAGGAACCTCTTTGTTGTGAGTTGCTGTACTTTCACTACTGGCAGTTGATTGGTTACCACCTGAAACAAGGAATGTAACACTTCAACATGTACCAAGACTGACTTTATATTATGAACTAGTGGAATGCTCACTGAAGGTTTAGTACAACACCTGGAATAGTGAAAAGTACAACAGATTATCCCTCTACACAAAGTCACAGAAATTATTCCAATTCTCACACACATTCTCCACCCCCTGTTTTCTCAATGAAATACGTTGATTTTCACCACCCTGAATACTACCGCCAAGCTTTGTAAAATGCAACTTGTAACACCAGCAACCCCTTTCTTTACTGTAAAAATGTACAAACATTTCTCATGCAGACAGTTAACAGTGCCACCCTGTAACATACACATGAATTACATGCAACAGCAAAGCACTGTCCAGAGTGGGCTTGAAGAACCTGCCTCATCAGCACAATTCATTTACTGATAGGCAGAGAATTGATTACAGAAGCATAGAAAGTACTACACTCACCCAGATTTCTGGTGGAGTCAGCTACCTTGGCCTTCTTCTTGGGTACCACGGTGATGCTGCGTCTCTGTGATTGGGTGGTAGTTGCTATGCTCACACTGTTGGTGGTTGTCCCACAAATGCCAAGTCGGACCTGACTACGAAGTGGATATTTCTTCACTTGAGTTATTGGTACACTTGTTTCTAAAAACAAAATGAATCTTATTTCAGAATGCCTTATGTAACAGTTATATAATGGAGAATATTATGAAGTTAAAACAGACAGGTTACAAACAGTCCACAGAATTTATATACATAACAGGATAAAGCAGAATTTCAATAACTTTGGGTAATGAGAACAAATTGCCTTGAATTACAAAAAAGTTCACATTACATGGATTATGACAATTTAGAACACATGAGACTACATATATAGTATGACATACACATTACATTAATAGGTACTATGTTTATAACATTGTGCTAGAATATCAATGTACACAACAGTACAGGAGTAGAATAATAATAATAATATAGTATACAATATTAAGTTACAGTGTAAAGAAATCAAAACCTTCCCTCTCATTTAAGACAAAAAACAGTCTTCAAGGCTAGTTTTGCCATTGAAACTGTACTTGCTTCTTTGCTGCAAAATCACACCACCCTTTCAGGACCAAGACATCAGGACTGCCTGTTTTTTCCGTTCTGTGTAGCGCAGATACAAACTTAAACTGAATTCTGCATCAAGCACAGAATGACCTTGACTACAGCTCGGACAAAACAGAACCTCAAACTATCGCGACTCGGAGAATCAAGATTGCACTGCAGTTGGTAAGTGTATGTGAGATGCTGGTCTCACACAGTTTCCATGTAAACAAGCAGTTTTACACTAACCCATACAGGTGGCAGCTCTAGGTTCAAAACAATGACATCTGAAGGGTTTTAGGAGGCAAGAGATTCTGGAATAATGATGAGGTCATTGCAGATGTGCAAAGTTAGATACACAAGCAACCGAAAACCTTCTTTGAAACTGGAATTAAGAAGCTTCCAGAACGTTGGCACAGGTGTAAGGCAGTCAAAAGGGACTACATTGAAAAGTAGTGTGCAAGACTTTTCCATTTTGTTGTGAATAAATTTTTTAGAAACGAATACTCGTTTAAATTTGAACGACCTTAGTACATGCAAGAAATTAGAGCTCCAAATTTTGAAAGCAACTGAGGAACAGCCTGCTATAATAAATGAGGCATTAAAAACAGCATTGGTCTTTCGCCAATTACATGTAACTGCTGGTCACCCCTACTCTAAAAGTATGAACAAAACTCAAAACCATGTACAGAAGTCAAGTGACTAATATTAGATGTAATTAGCTCACACACACACACACACACAGTAATTTTTAAAACAAACAAATTAAAGTGATATGCCTTATAATAAGCAGGAACAGTTTTTCTATGAGAGTGAAAGGTGTACTCACCTGTGATGATCTGGTTGTTTGGTGCTGAATGTGCTGTCAAATCTCTCTTTCTGCCCCTGCCAATGCTCTTCCCTAACTGGCTGCTCCCTGGATGAGTGTAAGAAGAAGTTGATGTTGAATAACTCTTGCAACTAACTGTATCCAATGGACTGTTTTTGTCACTGTTATCTTCCCAAGCAGCACTTGCCCCTACCCTAACAGAAGATCCTGTGATGGTTACGTTGTTATTGTTATTGTTCCCGTTGCGCTGCTTTCTGTTGGAGCTTCGAACACTGACTTCTTGCTGATGTGTTACTGTATACTGTTTCTTAATGGCACCAGTGCTTGAATTACTTTCAGAGGTAGTTAATTTATAAGAACTGAATGTTTCACTTGCTTTAGACTGGCTTGTTGTGGTACTAGAAGTTCTGCTGTAAGTGTATGTGGATGCAGAAGATGATGGCTTCCTTGCAGTCTTTATTGTTGACAATGATTGTGAAGTGGCAATTATGTCTTCTGCTGCAGAGACAGATGCCACAGAGGTGGAACGAGAGCTCCTTCTATTGTTAGTAGTCTTCCCTCTAGTGGAAGCAGATGAAATTATACTGGCAGTTTTTGCTTGGGGGCCTTGAGATGAATTTCTTGACGAGTTACTACTGTTGGAAAAATATTTTTCATTATAATATGAAAACAACCATAGTCATAGTCACATCCTACATAACGGTTACATGCATTACTATACAATAACAAATTCACATGCCACAATGTGAAGACACTCTAAATATTCTAAAATTATTAAATACTTTTACAATGTACAAAGTCTGGATGTTTCCTAGAATCCTACATATAAACCTACACTCCATTGCATGAGGACATAACTCACACCTCGGTGGTTGCATGAGTTACAATAGCACATCTGATGACATGAGTTCAAAATACGTTTATTCTTCATGTCTTTTATCATACATTTTCAAATGTTGGTTTCTTGTGAAAATATTTACCGTGACTAATATCAGGAATTATGCAATTATCACACCTTTCACGGAAAAGACAGGAGTAAGATTTTAATGCTATTACATTTGCCGTCATCCAAATGACCTACACCATGACTGTATCTCAGGAAATAAATCATAGGAGTACTATGTTATCCTTCGTTAAGTACGGAGGCTGCCTCTGACATACTGTTACCACGAACCAGCACACTTTATACTACAATAAATTGTCTACATTTTAACTATTTAACCCTTTTACATCATGTCTACTGTGTACAACAGTTGCTAATTTAGGTTTATGCAGTACTGCTTTGGTTGGTTCCCTGATGATGATCCCTTGGGGATCAAAACATGTAGGAATAGTTTATGTGACATTATAATATAAATATCTAAGAAACAATATTGTGCATTTTGTTGGTCTGAGTGTTACAAATTAGTTTTCTAGACATTAGCATGTTATACCTAACAAGCGTCTTAGCGTACCTAGCAACCTCATGGACATACCTAACCATTTAATTTGTCACTTGACACCCTGTCCTGTTTTCACAGCTGCATTTTCTATTCACTTTTCATCACTACTTATGTAACACAGCATATACATAATCTAAAAAAAGTAACACAACACCAATAATTAATGGCCAAACACTTGGAATCAGCGCTGGGTGCTGATGGCTGATATACTAGTGAAATGTAATGGGCCTCCTGGTCAATTTCCAGTTAACAGGGCTTTCCAGATCATCCAGTGCCAGACAATGTAGCTCTGACTGTATACTGTTATTCTGTACACTTTTCTGTAAATTTTGGTTGTAACTTTTATTACTTTTGTATTGCCTTATTTTGAAGACTGTATCTTACATGGTGCAGATCTAACAACAATGGATAATTAGCTCAAGTTTCAACAGCTGTGGCAATCACTAGACCATATCTGAGCAAGGCCATACACATGCCCTACTAGAACCCATCCTTTATTTGCAAAAACGTGGTCAATAAAAGACTTCCTTCTACAAACCTCCATTCTGGATAGAATTACAGGACACTGTGGAACTCCACCATATCATCAACTTACATAAAAACATGAAATCCCACCTTTTACTGCCTTCTGTGAATAATAATTAGCAGCACACACAGCCCAAACTAGCAGCTGTTTGGTTGACCTTATCCCTTCTAGATCAGGCAATGACGGCAGAACACAAACATATGTTTAATAGCTCATGTTTCTGTGTACATGCAGTACAATAATCACTTTCCTACCTACAAATTTGCAGTCCTAAAAGTAAGTACAAAACAGATGAGGTTTCTGTATACTGTGTGCTTCAAACTGAACATGTTAAACTATGTCACAAAACATTGAAACTGAAGTCTGAAAATGAAGACATTTCTTTCCCCCACCCCCTTCAAGGAAATTGTATGTGCAGCACACAAGAGTAAGAATCACAGAAATGAAAAAGTTACATTCTGTGACTTGGCACACCTTACAGTTTGGAAAATATAGTGTATGGTGCACTTCACACAACACTTTCCAAGTTCTTTAAAGAAGCATAAGAAGAACTGAGGATCCATGAATACAAATCATGTTCCTTCAAGTAAGTTCAGAATTTACAGAGTTAGACCAAATATGGACTTAAAAGCATACTATGATGGCATAATGGCATGAATTTGACAAACTCCCATGAAGCAGATGTCAGCCACTGTTTTCAAAGGTACAACTTTGGACTTATGAACTCTGAATCAAGAAGTTTCACTTAAACGTCCAATTGTTACACATGAGTTTTCATCAAAAAGTTCCAGGACTGATGTCAGAGAGAACTCCTGTTCACACTATATGGCTACTAAGCAAATGATACAGCTGGCAACTCTTGCTGACTTCATATGTTTGCACAAAAATGCAATTTTGTCTGTCATGAGAGAAATGCTGTTCTGTACATGAATTCATTACACCCATCACTGTAAACTGGGGGGCCAGCAACCTTATGGCACTTGCAAGCCACATTCAACTTTCAAACTTCATAACACAGACCACCTGAGCAGGATACACTCATAACAAGATAAATAGGAGTTTTCTAAGCACATGTGCGTTTATTTCAAAGACATACAAAGTTACACGCGATTATTTCAAACATGCTATTATACAAAAATGTTTGCCTCAATTCAGTAAAAAGGGGTGTTTAGAAAGGCGTTACTCTTTCATCATACTCTTCAGTGAAATTTCTAGTTAGGTGTCCCTGTCTAATTTGTGAATATTAGCTTTCAAACTGAAGAAGAAACATGTAATGTAGCAAGCAAGTGTTCATCAGTAAGCCATAAACAAAATTTTTTCCACAGTTCATGACTGAAAATGCATGTTCACAGATGTAAGTGCTGTCAAATGCTATTAGCATATTCTTCACATAGGTTTTAATGGTGTACAGATTTTCATGTAGGCCCCCAAGACACTGCTACATAATTCCCTAGGTGAAAGCATTCTTCAGGCTGTTATTTTGTAACTAAGTTACCTTTTTTTCACATCTGCACCTGAACCTAACCACCGCTACTGGCAAAATGGTTTTGGAACACTAGATTCCATTTATCCTCTTATGACAATCTTAAAACCATGAAGAAAATTCATTTTGGAGCCCTTGAATAACCCAAACAAAACTGACCTTCAGTTTATGCAATTCACCTGGTGAGGCAGAATATTCAAAAATAATTTTTCAAGAAGGAAAGTGGCCAAGATTTTGTGCAACAGTCTATATTTCACTTCAAAACACATAATAAAACATGTCACATAGGGTGACTCGCACTCCTTCACTCTCCTTCAGTACTCAGCAATCCATTAGCTTTTGCGTATCACAAACAAAACCTTCCATCTACATATAACTTCCTCAACTAAAATTCTCATTATTTTGATTTAAGATTTCAGTATCTTCAAAACTATATCACAGTCAAGTCATTAAAATAAATCCAAGAATTCTTCAAAACTATTCACCCATAAAGAAAGCTCATAACCCATGAACTACAAACTCACACTACAGATATACTACAATACTAAACCTTCAATTAGTCTACATTCAAGAAAAGAATAAAACTACAAACCTTGAAACTATTCTACAAAATCTTCTCAAAGTAAAATCATATACCAATCAAAAAGTCAACATAAAATAAGCTTAACAGTGTAAAAGCTAGAACTTTCAAGGCAACAGTCTTGCATAACTTCAGGATAACTGGAATACATACAACTACAAAAATGATATAAAAAACATGAATCCTTATGAATGATTGCACTTTACATAACAATGAGATCTCATTTCTTTTTATAGAACTTAATGTGGCATTTAACCTACCACGTATTTTGTATTGTCTTATATTACACGTATATGCCAAGCCAACCGAAACATGTTGTACTGAATACTAAATGCTGACAAAGAATTTTAGTTGTGTATGATGGTTTATTTTAATATAGGTTACAGACACAAATCTTGGCAAAATTTTGCATGTAGGTTATCACAATAATGTATTTCAGTGTTCTCAACAAGGGAATTCTTGGCTGAACATTCTACTTTGTCCCTTGCCAACACATTTTGGAGTAAGTGATGTTGTCTTTGCTCCTGTAACTGAAAACAGACCTAACAACAATAAGATCTCAGAAATAGTAAAATTACAATGGAATAAAATGTTCTCCTGAAAGAAGTGTCAGAAGTGCTTCAACAAATGGTATAAACACTGAAATCGCCACAATCAGGAAACTACTCTGATGTACGTTAATTTAACTTCTTCACCTTTAGCCATCCCTCCACAAGTCAGTCCTGCAACTTCCTGAGCAGATCTTACATGCTGTAAAATTCTGCCTCCCCACCAAAAAAGCTATGATTGTACCTGCAAATGCTGCCTCCTCTGCCCCCTCTCCCTCCTCTAGTTGATGTTGCTGCTGCTCCGTTGTCAATCTTGCTAATGCCCCTTGGCTGAACTGCAGAGTCACTTTGATTTGTTTTCCTTCCTGATGCAGCAGTACAAGACCGTGTTGACACTGCAATTCCCTCAGACTCTGCAGAGCTGAATCCCAAAGAATATCCAGTGAGTTTTCCACGACCTGTTCCCAGTGGATTTACAGGTGGCACAGCAATATCACAATTGGAATTGTTCTTTTGAGCTCTGCGGCTATGTCCTCTCCCTCTTGTGCCTCTCTTTGTTGTACTGCTGGTTGCCGTGCAGTAATCACTGCTGTGTAAAACCTCTGGCACAGATGATTTATCTCGGCTGCCTGAAAGACCAACTACTGGACTGTTGGTTCTGTCCAATGTGCTAAAATTGACAGACTCTGTAACAACAGAGTCTTTGCTGAGTCTCTGATTTGTGCGTAGATCTGATAGTGATGGACTGTCTTCTTCAAAAATGTTTTCTTTTATGGGGGCAACTGTGTGACTGTCTTTCCGGCTGCGTTTCCTGCTAGATGTCTGATGGTTGGATGGATTTCCACGTTTCCTTGATCCACTCAGTCCAGTTTTGTATCTAAGCAACAGAAGCATCATTACACAATGATTACTTAAGGCAGAGCGTTCCTATTATCAAACTGTAACAAAAAAAAATAATTCAAAATGTTTTCAGAGATTTTACAATTTCTTGTGCAGTTTCAAGCTTGTAGTTTACCAAATGATGTGATATGATCAAGGCAGTGATGTACAAAAAGGATTTCAGGAAACAGGACTGGCTCTCATTTACTTACAATTTATCTAGCAACCCTGTTAGGCCTATACAGTCATTCCATGTCAAATCAACAGTTTATGGGCAAAATTTTCATGACCATCTCTGATTCTGATACAACTCTGCAAGTGCAGTGGGTCTCCTTAGGAAAAGCATACACAAAATTTTACCTTCCTGTGCCCATAAACTGCACATACAACAATTTGGTACATCAAGTTTACCATTTAAATTTCCCCCCATTCTGATTCCCTAAAATTCTTACAATTCTGGTCCTAACTAAAGCACACAGCTCATTTTTGTAATAACTGCAGATCTTAAGTGGGACTTTCATGTGGTACCATTTATAACAATGAGAATCTTCAAAAATGTGCCTGAGCCTGCAGCTGTTGCAGATGTACTAGCACATAAGAAGCCTGCATCCACCAGCAATTCAGAGTCCAGGCAGTTCAACTAACTCATTTTATGGAATAGTTTCAATGTGCCAACCTCCAGCTTCTAAGCATACCTCACACCTTCTTAAAATATTTCTAACACATGACACAGCTAATCTTCAGACACTGGCTATTTCTCTTCAAATACTATATTTTAGTTCAAATCTAGAGATCTAAGAGGCAACAATCTGAGAGTTATCAGCAATGCACCAAATACTCCTTCTAATGCATTCACTGAGAAATTTGCTGTATGGGCCATGGCACTGTCCTAGATAAAGTACCAGCACATTCCTGCTTCCATTAATTTACTTAACAGTGGTATCAGAATTAACTGAATTCAATGGTCAGAATTTATTGTTTCTTCAAAAAACATGGGCCTCCATGATTTTGCATGCACTCACCCCACAGCAGACTCCAACTTTAAGGGCATGCAAAGAACTCATGAACTGCTTGAAGAATTTCAGAACACAATGTCTGGCTGTTTAGAGCCCTACTTATTGTAAACAATACCTCATCCAGGAAAAACACGAGATTCCACATTTTCTTGTTATCCAGGAGTTAATGTGTCATTCAAATTCTTACCACTGTTGATGCAGGATATTTTATACAACTGTCAGCAACATTTCTTCCAGCACTTATTCTATGAAAGTATTTCAAACAAACATTCTTTATTCAGCTGAATACATTTCACAAGTGCAATAAGACTGCTTGCACTCCATGACTAACAAAAGATTGGTAACAGCCCACAGCTTTGCTCAGGTTACAGCAGTGATATTACAGCAACAGTGCCCGCTAGCACGCATACAAAAAGCCATGACCATACGTTCTTGAGCTAAGTGGTACAAAAAATTTATCTCCCTGTATTTTATGCTGCACCAACATTTTTACCTTGAACTTTAACCTTAATTTATGAAAATTTACACAAAGTTTCCTTCCACAATACTTAGTAATGATTTCAGTACTTCTTTGGAAAGTATCATGCTGGGGCATGAAACTGATGAGAAAATATGAATTTTACTGTTAGTGGTCCAATGCTGCACTGGATAGTTAGGCACACTGAGCCATGTTGTGACACGCACAGACATGCTGCAGGGCATCGTAACTCATCCAGCCTTTCAGCTTGCATCTGATACCAGTAGTTTAATTGTACTAAACTGAATGACAAGTTCTGTAGTGGCTTTGCCAAATGCAAATTTATTTTTCCAAGTTTAAAATCACTGTCATTGCTACACGTGTCAAAGCATTCAATGTTTTACAATAGTCTTGTAACAACCTGCACATCAATCAGACGTGTTGCCTGGACGATAAAAAAAAAAAAGTTTCCAGTAGTTAAAAATAACAAAAAATTTGTGATAAAATTTGCCCCAAAATATTGGAAAGATGCCGTTTTCTCTCCAACCTCAGAATATGACAAGCAAAAGGAAGACTTGGGCTGTTTTAAAAACACAAAAGACCCATATATCTATTCCTTGAGTTGGACTTCGATTACCAGTTTCCACTACAAAGCTGTCACAAAGTATCTGAAAGAAAAGTTTTCAAGTCAAAACATCCATGAAAAGAAGAATATTCAATTTAAAAAAATTTCAGTGGTCGTGACAGTTGAGGTGAAGCTGAAAAGACAGAACAGTGAAGAAGAAATTTCACACAACAGAAAAACTCTTATTTCTTTTAGAGATCTCTACGTGTATACTCTGTTGTATCATTAAAGTGTAGTTATCTTCTGCATATACATAAGAATTCAGTGGAACACTTAATAATACTACGAACTGTAGTTATATGTACAATTTGTATGCTATGACATCCTATAGTCTCTTGGGTCCATAAACTACGTGTGTGCATGCGCTCGTGCACATATACGCATGAGTACACACCCTACAAATGGCCCTGTCATAGGATGGGGTTAATACGATATTCACAACTCATCCACCCATCTCTCATCAGGCATATTTCCATTCATGATGACTAATAAAGTCATTAAAATAGCGGTTATTAAATTTTTATTTTCCTCTGAACATAACTGACGTCTGGCACTTATATATGATGTGAAACACATCTCATGAAACAAAAACTCAGCTTAACTTCAGCTGTTCCATAACTCTTTTATTATAACATTTTTCATAAATATTCCATAATCTTGACATAACTTCTCATTGATACTGCATATCAGAAACATAAACCTTAACATTTCCATGGTTCCTTCCTCATGTAAGCATAACAGGAATTTGGCTCACATGCAATGGTGAAAAATTAGGAACCATTCAAATGGGATTCTCTGTTAACATAAACTCATTTTCAACATTTTAAGGTGAAATTAGGGATGGGTGATATTTGAAATATTCAATTCCAGACCTTCCATTTCCTTTCAGACATTTCCGATGGCATATTCTACAGCTAAACTGAAATGCAATAGGAATAATGTGCTCCCTTATTTTACCCCAGTATGAACCTAAAATGCATCACACAAATGTCTACCTATACACACCTTACTACAGACCTCAAGCCTTCGTACTAATTTGTGAGTATGCATAAAAGGGGAGAACACTGGAGAAAAAAGTAAAGTTTAGTCACATTTACCAGATTTGTAATTAATCACAAGAATATTAAAACTGCATTTTAATACTATATTTTATCTGCCAATAACCTGGCATTCAGTGCTGAACAGTTCTGTTTCACATGCCACTACTGAATATGACATCAAGTAACAGCCACAAAGAATAAACTATGTAATTCCTTCAGCATGTACGTTGGTTTAACTGAATACAAACATGTACCCTTTTTATAACATACTTTAAAACAAAAATGATTTCTTGAGCATTATCTGCACATAAAAAGAACACACAAGCACAGGTGAAGCCACATGCTGAAGTCTGCTGGACAAAATTTTATAAGAACATTATGCCACTGAAGACCACTGCATAATCATAATTTTCAATTCTCTACAACAAGCAAAAAGAACATGGCAGATGCACAAACTTGAGGTAGAAACAACACTAGCACCACTTTCAAAAAGCAATTTCCATAGAAACCAAAGTTGTACTTAATTCCGTTAATGTGTTCATTGAAGCTACTTGAACAGCTGGGAGCAGTAACAATGCAACTGGACATTGAATGCAGAATTCTGTGCGCACTCTGGTATGGATTGCACCTTTACAATCTTGTTTGTAAAAAATGTTTGTATTAACACGAGATAATTACAAAAATGTTCTTAAAGGACATTAAAAGGAAACATAAACAAGATGAACATTCTTATATCACTGTTTCAATGCCTTTTTAGACAGTTTTTATCCAAAATGTCCAGACTGGCTCTGGGGCCTACCCAGTCTCCTACTCAATGACAAGTGGGGGCTCTTTCCATGGGAGTAAAGTAGCCAAGGCCTAAGTTGACCACTCACCTCCATCTACTGCCAAGGTTAAGAATGAGAGCTGTATCTCTACTCCCCCTATAAGCGTTCCTGGCATGGATAGGGACATCTTTCTGTAGCTTTCATGAAGCAAAAAAGAAAACATTAAGCAGAGGTTATGTCTGTCCACCTACTTGTAACCTTGTACCACAACCTAAATGCTGGATAAATTTTCTTAAAATTCAGTATTCTAGATTTCTACCACAGAATTTTCTGTTCAACCCATAAACTGTTACACAGATTTTGTTGGAATTGAATGCATTAGACTTCCACTGAAAGTTGTCAGCCAATTGTGATTTCTAACCATATTAACTTTTTTTAACAATGCCTAGCTTATAGAAGGCTATAAATGGACTTTTCCATGTATTCCATAAACCAATTCACAGATTTTGCTGAAATTCCACATGGGAGGCTTCTACAAAATGTGACTAGGCTATTCTGATTTTTAGCCATATAGATCCATAATGAAGGCTAGTTGACATGAAACCATGCATCCCATGAACCACTTCACAGATTCTGTTGAAATTTGTTGTGGGAGGTTTCCACTAAAAGCAGTTCGACAATTCTGATTTTCAAATATAGTGATTCATAATAAAGCTTAGTTTGTATAAGGACATAAATGAACTTTTCCATACAACTGACACAACTTCAGTAGATACCGTTGAAAGTCAATATGGCAGACTATTTCATCATTCCTATCTGAACTAAATTTAAACTTCATCATTATCATCATCATCATCATCTGGTATTTTTGTGCACTAATTATGGAGCACGCCCTATCCTGACTTCAGGTCACACTGAAAAATGTGGGCAATAAAATAAAGCATGTTTCAGTTACATCACAGTGCCTCTTTGGAACATTTCGTTAAATTACAACAAAACAACACAAATCTAGGATTTAAAGGTACCTCTTCCCTATCCACAACCCCACGAGTCATCATAACTGTTGCGAGGTCATCTTCTGTTTGTTGTGACTTCTGTCATAAAAAACTGAAACATAGTAAAATAAGTCCCCAAAATGCTTTCTTATTTTAAACAGAAACTGCTTTGTGGGCCTTGAAAGCACAGTATAGGTTTTAGTAAGGGATCTTATTTTATTTCTTGACAAAGAAAACTTCCCTGAACACATCATTTCCACTCAAACCCATCAAAACAAATTCAAGTTGTTGCTTTTCCCATAACAAAGTCACTTTGATTGCCACTAATTCATCTTAAATCACATGTCTTGTTCATAAAGCTGAACAGATCACCACACACAGAGAAAATGGGGGAAGTGAGAGAGTGTGCGTGCGTGCGTCAAAATTATGAATGAAGACTCTCCATCCTGAACTTTTACAACAAAAAAGTAATGTATGATCAATTTTACAGCCAAGAAGAAACCATGTTCAAGGCCAGACATGCATCTTTTATACTGAAAATTGTATTTATACGCACATAGTACGTATAACATCAAGCATGCACAATTCCCCAGGTCCAGGTCACCTGGGCAACTAACATTTGTACAATGACACCTACTGTTTGTGGGTCCTCAGTATGGAACATGCTTATGTCACCCTTCTGCCACTACAATTTTTTGGTGGGCCTAGACTTTTGGAAAATTTGTGCACCTCTATACTACATGACAGGAGATTCCTACTGAAGACATGATAAATGTAATAATATTTAACATAATGATGACGAGATTCTGTTATCCAATTTTTGCACTTAATGTGGAGCGAGAAGCAAATCGCTCTTGTGATTCAAATGTACAGGTTCGCTGCTGAGAAGCAAAGTGTGATATTGGTACACACTGTGGGAAGAAAGCACCACTCAACAAAGGGACTCCACAATGACCAGTCTATGCTGCCAGTAATAATAATAATAATTTCAGATTTAAAAATACTGTAGATAACACACAGATATTAATATTTTATACATTACAAATCAGTGACGGAACAAGCACAAGTGAGGAACTCATTAAAACATTTAAATCAACATTTCTCTGCCTAATAACTATTTAATATCACAGTGTATGACACATATGGGACTAGCAGTAAATGTGTAACCCAAGTAAGTATTTCCAGTATTTCAGATTTGAGCAGTGTAATAATATCTCATGTTCTATCAATGCTTCAAACACTTTTATCACCTGCCTTCCATTCATTCCAGACTTCTACTAAATCCTGATCACATATCCTGAGGCCCCTGAGAAAATGTCATAATCCAACAAACCTGATTTATCAGTCAAGACATCCTTGCCTACAGTAGAGCAATCCAAAGCAAAATTAGCACTTCTATAATAAGGTGGACAGGAGAATTTGGATGTCTGGAAAGGTTATATAAAGATAAATATCAAAGTGATCTTTGAGTAATGGAATCAGTTCAAATCTATCCTAGCCCCTCTATTTATTTCAAAATTCATTATCATCTTTGCTGATTACCCACAGGAAACTGGATGAAATAAATGGCTTTGGGAAAAACATATAGCATCATTGCCCATACAATTTCTCCCTTTTCTTGGGTAAAGATATAGGTGAAGTTTATACACAAACAAATAAGTTTTCTAACGATGCCATGGCTCAGGTGGTTAGTCATCAACTTCTCTCCATGGAGGCCCTGGTTCAATCCCAGGCTAATCCATGTGGGATTTATGGTAAAGAAGCAGCACAGAGATAGGTTTTTCTCAGAGTAGTTCAGTTTCACCTGTCAGTATCATTCCACCAAGGCTTCATATTCATTCATTCAATCATTCATTCACCTAGCACCAATACTACAAAATCTTAGCAACTGACAGTGTGGTTAAATAACACACTTAAAGAAAAAGTAAGCTTCGTCACTTTTAAGAACATCTGAACACTTTTACATTCACCTCAACATGACAGGCAGTACCTAAATTTGGCCACATTTTAAAAGTCAATGAAATAACTTCAACAGTGAATAACCAAGGTGCCCCCCCCCCCCTCCACACACACACACACACAAACAAACACACCAAATTAACTAGTTCATCACCAAAACATAAAAATAAGCACGTGCAGAATGTGATTTAGCATCATGGTGACACAATTAACAAGCTGCAACACATGAACAATGCACTTTCCCCATGAATAGGTGTTCATGGCAAAATTATTAACTAAAAACTTAATTAAAATTAATTCACTGTACCATTTTGTGTCTCACCCACTCTACTGCCCCACAGTCCTTCAGTTTCATCACATTCATTTTAGAGTGAAATAAGAATCCCAGAATGTGGATAACCTAAAGCAAATAAACATTATTTCTCTAACCTTGCTGTATTCTGTGTGATGGTGGCCCCTGCTGTATCAAGAAGCGATTCAGACCCCCCAGACACACAGTTAGGTTGCTCGGCCATAGACGCTCTGCATGGAGTCAATCATGCCACAATCAAACTATTCCTGTCAACAAAAAAGACAGCAGTTCAAGCCCACATAATAAACAATTACCAGTCATGCACCATGACTCTACAAGGTTTATCATTATCTTGTACTTACAGCTCCCTCAATACATAAATAATGCTGTAGTAAATATTATATAACAAAACCTTCAAAAATTCGATTCAGGCCATCTAAATATTTTCGTATCACAAATTATATGTAAGTGCCCCTAGTAAACGTCTTAAACTTCTATTCTCATAACCAAGACACACCAAGGAAATGCTGCATAAAACGTATACGAACTTTTACGAACAGGACACATTCAACTTATTCCAAGGTCACAGGAGCCTCCTGTTTAAGCCCTTATGACGATAAACAACCAAATTACGAAATGATATGTAATCTACTTCTGTCCGCACTATCCCGTCGTGCCAGCCAGTCGACATTCAATCGATTATAAGTCAAAGACACTTCGGCGCTATATTCCCAATCGTCAAACTTACACATGCATTACAGTTCCTTCGGAACATGTTAGCCCTCGAATATGGTTAATAAATTGATACACAACACAGCCTGAAAGGGGCACTATTACAAAAAAAAAGTGTACGGACAAAAGGACTCAAGAGCCACCATTATTATGAACTTGCTCCTCGTTCTCCAAGGCCTTAAATAACAGCTACAAACTGCCTGAATACAAACGCTCTGACGGCTAGGCAATAAAGCCTACCTCCTTGCGTGGTCCGAAATATGGAAGATTTTTCCACATGCAAGTTGACAAATGCAAGGCCAAACTGCAACATCAGTTCGCTTATCATTGCCCAACCTCCAACCAAACGCTTCAAAATCACACTGATTGTGAAAAGGTTCCAGCAATGGAGCCGTGCTCCTTCAAATATAGTTCCATTATTAGTTTTTTATTACGAAACCGAGTGAAAGTTACAAAACTTGAAACGTCACAAATATTATCCATCAATTTTATTTTATATTTTATGGCATGGATGAGCCCACTAACGTCCGGAAGGGTTTAAAATTACACTATTTCACAGCTGTTCACTCGCTATCAATACGCAACAAACAACATGCTTCACAACTACTGACTAGCAAAATATCGATATATGGTCGATGCCTATATAGCTCACATTCTATACGAAACGAGACTATAAAAATTACTGAAAATACACACCCACTGGCAACGTAGTTTTACTGGCCCAATATAATCCGCCATCGTAAGTCAGACCCATAATGCGCTTGACAATTATTTATTTTTTGCAAACCAAAATAAACTAAAAATCGATTCTTATTGCGGGTTGTAATTGTCACTTATCGATACCACTTTATTTGTGAGGGTAGCGGGAAACCAAACCCCCCTTTGTATATTCTCAACTGCAGAATTGTTATATGCTGTTTGACATAGTCCAGCTATTGATGGATTTTAATTTATATGAATATTTTCGAACTATTAATTTCAATTAAGAAGTTCTGTATACCCATCACTTACCCCAGTATTTTTGCGTTTCATTAGCATACATGAATTTTCAATTTGTAGTATTCCAACACTGTATGTTTTCTATCCATTCCATAAATGTTAGCTTGAAATACCCCTTCACAAACACTGGAATTATAATAAAATGGCCTATACAATCTTATTTAACTCCGCACACCAATTTAACTGTACTGGGTGAAACTAATAACCATGTTGTCAATGCACACAATCCATATTAAATAAATATACAAGAAAATAAAATACAAGCATTTTCTATTAACCAACTAAATGCACTTTCACCTTCAACTATTTAATTGTTTACAAATTTTCCCCTACATATGTTTCGGTCCATACAGGACCATCATCAGGGGGTACACAAACTACACTTTATTTACATCCATAGGTTCACTGTCACCATATGCAGTCTAGTTTCATTCATGTAGGGGAAAATTTGCAAATAATTAAATAGTTGAAGGTGAAAGTGCATTTAGTTGGTTAATAGAACGTGAATTGAAAATGCACGGTGAAAGTAATATAAAAAATACAAGCATATTGAACTACAAATCCACTCATCTGTTAGTCCACGTCATATAAAAAATCTAAGTTGTCAGGCAGAAAAATCATTTAATTTATTCATTAATATTCTCTCCAGCTCTCTCCCTCCCCCTCTCCACAGCATAAAAACAGCACACGAAATCTTGTATATATACTGTCTTAAAACAAGGGACAGTATTTTGTGTCTTGCAAATTATGTTATGGTGTATGTGGGCTAGTGTGCAGAAACTACACATGCTTAGTTAGGCATGGGTTTTCTTGTACAGAAATGTCTGGAAAGTAGAATTTTGTTAGACTGTGGAATGCTGTCAACATTTCCATTTACAAAGCCAACACCTGCCATCAACAGGGAGTGTGCACCAATATATTTAAAACCTAATGGATATAACTAAATTACCATATCTATTAGGTGTTAAATATATTGGTGTACACTCCCTAATGATGGCTTACAAATGTCCAAACAGGTCGGAGTAAACAGAGCATATTTATGTTATACATACTGTGTTGCACTGGTGTTGGCTTTGTAAATGGAAGTGTAACCCCACTGCATGGAATTAAAAACATGAAAATAGCAGTCAACATTTAACTCCTGTGTATTACTATACCAAACAATCAAATTGTAAAGAACTGTCACCATTACATTCTCCCAACAAAATAATACAAAATCATGCTTTCCAAGAAGTTTGCCTATTAAAATTTCAGAAATTCACTTCAGCCTTCAAGAATGGCACTTATGAACTGGTGGTGCAAGTTAAAAGGTGTGCAGGAATTCTCAAAAGCACATGTTAAAATCAATTCAAGAATACTGAATCTGACAGGTTGAGTAACGAGTAAATAATGGGTCGAGCCCTTGCGGTCCCAATGCATGTAGGCCTTTGAAAGGCCCTTTGTGCCCCTTGGCTAAAGTCCAAATCATAAGAGCCCTGTCCTTTTAATAAAGTTCCAGATCGCCCCCAGACTTAGGTCTCTGACATCCTCAGGAAGGAACCCAGTTAAGTGTGTCTGCGTGTCGCCACGGCTTCACACTTACACAAGACATGAGCTGAGGTTTCCTCCTCTTCTCCGCATTTCCTACACAAGGGACTGTCGCTCAGTCCCACAATGTGAAGGTGTCTTCTCAAGGTGTTATGTCCGGTAAGAAGGCCAATAACTACCCTGGATTGCATCCTATTAAAGGACAGCAGCCTGGTCTTAGCAGCAATACAAGGGTCCAAGATCAACTCTCAAGCCAATCTGATAGGTTACAAACTTACGGACAACCTTCCAGTAAGGATTTCTATACACCAGGCCTGCTCAACCTTTTATGTGATGTGGGCAACTTTGGAAAAATTTCATCTGCATGCAGGCAACATGAAATTCAATACACAGAATGAAGAATGAATAAGTATACATATAATTATATGTATAATTTTAACTGTGTATACGTCTATACATAATGTGCAATAAAAATATATTGATAATAACAGAAAACATTTATAAAAAATGCAATTCACAACACAGGCTAGGGTGTCACTACTTTTAGCATATTTTTCACAAAAAATTAGTAATGTAATGTATGCCTCCATAAATAAACAGCTCTTAAGTTATTAAAAATTGTTTCGGCATTCTATCCCGGCTTTGCCAGGGAAAGAGTTAAAAGACATTTTCTCATTTCAAATGTCTCTGTGGGCAACAGAGCACTGTGTCATGGGCAACATGTTGCCTGCAAGCTACAGGTTGAGTGGGCCTGCTCTACGCTATGCTAGGCTAGGCAAGGAGGGGAAAGAGATTAAAACTGAGGTAATGTAATGTAAAAACATTCAAGAATTCTCATTTTGCAATTTACCATTTTAACGAGTTTTTTTTCAAGTATTAGTAACACACATTTCTAATATCACACTTTTAATCTTCTTGAGTACTTCAAAATGTTTTAAAACATAATATTACAATATCACTTACATATTAAGAAAAAGCGTACATAGCAAATCATTAAAACACAACTTCACTAAACTTGTTTATGAAATAAGTAATGTGGCAACATTTCTTCAGTTTCACTAGATTTTGATAATATCCAACATGTTGCAAACAGACACTATAATAACTACCTACAATGTTTAAATCCATGAAGTAGACTTCTCCTTGGGAACATAATGAACTATCTTCATGGCTTGAAATTGAGTGTCATGTCATCTCACTCCTTTTCCAGCACACCTGCAGACTAACACTTCCAGGTTATCTGACATTAAGCAGACATTCCTCCACCCTTTCACAGACTTCAAGCTGTAACAGCAACTTTTCCAACAGACATTCTCCAATTGAAGTGCATCTCCCTGTCTATTACAAGGGTTGAGAAATGTTTTATGCACATTCAATTCATTCATTCATTTTATTTCTTGTTCCGTCAATCCTTACAAGGTTCTACAACCAATATGGATACGGACACAGTCGATACTACTATATATATAAAATTTTTGCTTAATATAAAATATTGCTTAAACCAAGCATTGTTTAAAAACAAAGGATCCTACAGTTTAGTTCCCAGACCGTTTCACTAAGTCCTTACAATTACAAGAACCTTAAAATATTATTGAGGTACTGTCTAAAAAGTTTCCAACAATAATGCATTGTGCAATTATTTTTAAAAAGGTATTACAAAGTACCTTTTTAAAAATCATTAAACAGTGCATTATAGCTGGAAACTTTTTGGACAGTACCTCAATAATAAAGATGCACAGTATAAACAGGGATGTGAAGCTTAAAATATTAATTTCGGTATACTTCAACCTTGGTGCCATACTGTGATAAACATAATGATAAATTAGGATACAGACTCCATAATCATATGTTTCAACCACTTGTACAAAGTTTATAAATTCTCATTATACTTGGGTTGCAAAATACATATATACACCAGAAAACAACTGCCATTATTAACAATTAGTGTAAGGAGCAAATGTTTAATTTATGTTTTCATGGCATGGGGTGTTTTCCAGGAAAACAATAAGGATGTAAATTGTTGTACACCCTTACTGTTAAAATAACTGTACATAATTATATGTTATCATGAACCAGGAGTACCATACAAAAGCTGCTTTAGAGATTCCTGATTGATTGTTTGAAGCAGTTTCATCCCAGGTTCCTCCATCTGAGCTGTTTTGTTGGTCATTTTTAATGATTCAGTTGAACTGCTGTCAGTTCTTTTATCCTGATTTGTAGGCATAGCTGTATCGGCAGAGTTCATAAGAAACTGATACACACCATCATCTTCAGAACCAAGTAATGTATCAACAGGAGAAGATAGTGTCAAGTGCCTCAACTTTTCAGAGGGTGACTGTAAACTTTTCACTGATGGTGACATTATCATAGTAAAAAAGTCTGTTGTTTCCACAACCAGGTCTAAATTTTCAATTGACTTGCATCTTCTGTTAGAAGACTTGCAGAAGTCAGTTGAACAACAAGTGGAAATTTGAAGTTCATCCTCTGCTGACAGTTGGAAATCACTTTCTTGCAAAGATGCCAAATTCTTAGCCAACTTGTTTCCTGTGGTCAAAATACTGTTTGTATTGTTGTTACTTTTAAGAGAAAATTCTTCCTGTGAACCTCCAACATTCAATGAACTCACTGCTGGATTGCAATCTGTCGTGTTTTTCATTTTACCAACATCAGAATTATTATTACCATCCTGTATCATATACTTACCTTCTTTGGTCTCTTGCGTGTCAGTCATGAAGTCTGGTTTTGTCATTACAGCTCCTAGAACTGCCAGATTTGGGGGGTTTTGAATGTTTTTTTTCTTGTTCAATAACCTAGTTTCTTCCTTCATCTTTAGCGTATCACTTATTTGCTTCATTTTTGAGTTCTCATTGGAGTTAGAATGAACAACATTTGTACGGGAGGATGGTCCACCATACAAAGAACCAGATGCCAACAATATCTGACCTGTTGGGAACAATGACTGGACATCATTACCAACAATTATTGTGAACTGATTGTCATTAAACTGCTGGTGCTGATTCTGTTGCTGTGGAATTGGGAAGCTGTGTGACTCATTTGATGGTCTTAGGGTGCTTGGTGGCTGCTGTGTTTCACCATTCCTTCCTCTGTCATCATTGCTGGAAATTGTATGAGCAGGGGCATCTGGAAATATTAACAAAGTCAGCTACATTAAATAAGAATTGTATAATACTAAAAGAATATGACAGCAGAAAAACTAAGTGATTTTTGGACATCCAGGTCACACAGAGGAAAACAAAAATGTGTGTGTATGTGTGCGTGCATGCACGCACATGTACACGTACACATGATGAAGGTAGTTCTTAGGGAAACAGTCATAAGGATGTGAACTGGACTGAACTGACTCAGGACTGCTGACAATGGCAGAGTTTAATATTAGTCATACTACATTTTCAGTTCATATTACTAGACACAGAGTGAGTAAATAATGAAGGCAGGGAGTAGAAATGGTGGTGATGGCAGATTTCAAAACTAATATATAACTCAAATGTAAAAATGACCCACAAAATTTTCTTTTTTGCAAATGTTTTATGTCCTATACACAATGTTGCAACAATAACATAACAGGGATAACACAAAGTCTAGAAGATAAAACAATTATTAACACTATTACATGAAGCGTGGCCACAATAAAGTCCATGTAACGACATCCTGGTTTCTTACTGCACAGAACCAGGTTTAACCACAGGGCATTCCAGGTACAAACTGCACTCTGACACACTTTTCTCTAAGTAACTGTTTCTTCCTGCCAGTCATCAATATTAGCAACATATATATGTATTCTGTGTATGTCCTTTATTCTACTTAATTTTTAAATGTTGACTTGTTATTATTTATATTTTACTTGTTTTATTATTTTGTAATCCATATACTTACCTTGTCTTAGTGTGTGAGGATGAATTCTCTTGTTATTAATAGTGTTTTGCTAATTTTGTGTGGCTTTGTGTCTCATTTGTGTCTCAGTGTTTTGACTTAATTGCATATTGCAATCTATTCTGTTCTTGATGAATTCCACATCCAATCCGACTTGTGGATATTGGATCGATGAACGTATATGTATACTCCAAATTCAACCTAATACATATACGGTGTTCAACGAACAGGCCTGTGAAACCAACTTGTTTTTCCAAACTTACTCCTAAAAAACGGGTTCCACGTGCTCATAAATTTCTAATGAGTTAAGTTTTTTAACACCCTAAAGCATGGAGTTCATCACAATAATATATAAAAATTCAATTGCTATCTTACAGTAAACCATAACAAGAACTAACCATTTCATGCTGCGTAAGCATACTAAACACATGAATATGTTGTGTGGTCGAAATGCAAAGGTTTTAAATGTCACAGCAGATGGCACATGCAGCAACAACTGTGCTTTAGACAGTTATGCTGGCAGTGTTGGATCTGTGTTTTCTATCAACCGTTCAGTTAATTCTTAACATCTGACACATAATCATACCTGTGAACTGCCAGGTGCTGCTTTCTGTTGGGCACCCTGAAGTAACTTTTGCACCAGGTCACTTGACTGCCTCACAACTGTGCCAGGGGGCTGTGATGGACACTTATGTGTCCGCTGACTTACCTATGGGACAAC
Source organism: Reticulitermes speratus (assembly GCA_021186555.1). Classification (NCBI taxonomy): domain Eukaryota; kingdom Metazoa; phylum Arthropoda; class Insecta; order Blattodea; family Rhinotermitidae; genus Reticulitermes; species Reticulitermes speratus. The sequence continues at coordinate 18,280,735 of JAJKFL010000001.1, forward strand.
ACAGGACACGATATCACTCACCCATACTGATTTTCCAGTGTATAATAGGACAGCCATGCAATTTTGAAAGGCAATTATGAATTCTACATAAAATTCACACCATGAAGTGTAACATCCGCTTTTGGGGGTGCCAAAAAGACACCACACATCACTGTGGTCAGAAAAGGGTACAACTCTTCCTATACAGGGCTGGACAGGCCCTTAGGATTTCAGGAGGTTGAGGCTCCCAGAATCTCCAGAAAATTGGCACATGAAGGTGGCAACATTGTCAGCCCTACGCACCGGCCACCTTTACCCCCAGGAGACATCCCTGGTATTCATTTCAATTAGAGGCTGAGTCGATACCAGGGCCATAGTGCAGACAAAAGGATTAAGTCAATGAAAAGTCCTTATGACCCCATTGGGAATCAAACCCGTGACCTTCCAGCTTGTAGTGCAGTGTCTCAATCAACTGCACCACCGTGTACCCCAGTGTCAGTGAAAGGAACCACAAAAAGCAGTGGCTGGAAAATCTTATCAAAAGAGATCACACTACATTGTGATTAGAAAAACTTACTGAATGAAACCAAAAAAAAAATGTATCAGCAATTTCACTGAAAGTCTGCCTTATGTGCAGGGTGTCTTATATTTCGGTAAATCCAGTATTTGTATAATGAATCAACCAACCATTATCACAAACCTTTGGAGAATTGTAAGAACATTAAACACATCTCAGACAACTGAAAATGTTCAATGTAAATGCATATACTCCATAAATTTGTCTGTTACTCAGTGAGTGAGTACTTTAGAAAGGGCTTTGCATTCATCCTCTCTGTAGCCCTCCAAACACTTTGTTAGAGAGAAACAGTAAGAAAGAATAAAACTCATATTTTAAGCAGCAGCATAACAGGGCAGATTACTCATGCCCCAAGTCTACAAGAAAGCTGAATTTTATAAAAGGCAATATATTATGCTTGGGTACACAAACTTTCTACAGTAACTTAATGATTTCAACCAGTAGCATAAACATTATGGGGCAGTGGGCCATGACCAGACCTTGTGATTTCAAGCAGCAAAAACATGACTGCAAATAACAATGTTGCACTTTTTTTTCAGATCCATCAATTTTATATTACCGGTATCCATATGCCTTTGTCATCTCTTGCCGTAATTATATCATGTACCTAATGATATTATTTAAACATTTACATTGCCAGGTACCTGCAACTTCTGTAAAATAAAACAAGTAAGAAGGGTTTCTGCAGTTTAAATTATTGATAACAGACAACCCAAGTAACGTGGCTCAAGTGGTAATAAGAAATCAATAAATGAACAGTCGAACACAACATGAATTTTTAACCAACAGCTACATGTTTCAGCTGTATAAATAAACCATCATCAGGCTGTACAAAAAGATAAAGACTTAACACACAAGATGCATACAGAAAACTCAAATTTGATATCTCAGCTAGTTACATTTGGTGTTCCTGACACATCATTAAGATTGCAGTATCTCAAAGTTCCAGACATAACATGCATAACAGATGATGGCTTATACTCTAGTGGTAATGCTTCTTACTTGTATTCAGGAGACAACTGGTAGTCCGACACACCTGTTATTTATCATGGTATTACTCAGTCCCCCTAACAAATTCCAGGATAATACTTTAAATTAGGCCATGACTGTTTCCTTTGACATCATTCCAATTCAATATTCACTAATCAGTCTACCATTCATCACTATGTAGCCTAAGGAAATGACAGGGTAGTTATATAAACAATAAGCAAATAATATACTGGATATGTGAGTGCTTCTGGTATGTCCAGGGCTGGCATTAGTTGGGATGAGGGTTTGTGAGCGTGTAAGGTATAATTGTGTAGGGAGACCCAAAATCTAAGGCTATGCTCATACCATTAGAAACGTCACTACACTAGTGATTTCAATCCTTCTTTTTCCCACCTTATATCGAAAGCTTTTGTCACACGCTGTGCACCGATACGGCATGACACCTGTATGGATCCTTCGATGAACCAAGTACGACACCCTCTGGCGGAAACATTTCCCTGAAATCATGAAATTTAACTGTGGTCTATCTAGTATATTAATGTCTTTTGCAATCAATTCTTGTGCATAAGCAATGTGCATAAGGCAAACATATTTTGAATAAATGCTTTGAAACTTAATAACACAGGAAACAGCTGGCACATGACAGCTGTACAATTTTGCATACCTTATGAGTGAAATGTGGGTTTTTAGTAAGAGACACAACTGATGTTTGGAAACAGTAAAGGGAAGGAGTGCAAGTTCAAAATATATATCAATAGTTCAAGACATGCATGATTACCAGTAAAACCAGTGGGGGGGGGGGGGGAATGGGGGAATAGAGAACATGCAGAAGGTATAGACATCCATAGCACAATATTTTACCCACACACAAAAGAAACACAGGTCCCAGGAAGAGAGAGACAGACCAGTTTCTGGATGATAGTTGATGGAACAGGCTTTATAAATTCATGGTTTTGATATGGGGTTTCTTATCCTAATGGAAGAACATAAAGTGCAAAACAAAATACCCAGGAAAGTATTTGGGCCTAGGAAGAATAAAATCTGGAAATGAAGGATATTATACAAGAAACTTAACACACATAAATTAGGGTATTCAAATGAATGAGGTAGCAATAAGATGGGCAAAAGCCTAAAATGACACAAAAAGGCATACAGAATTTCGGTTGGGAAAAATCTTGAAAGTGGCTCCATTTGGAAGGCCGTGAAGAAGATTGGAAAATAGTATTAAACAGAATCACCAGGAAACAGAATTCAAGGATGTAAAATAAAAATGAACTGGATCAAAAAGATGTCCAATGGTAAGTTCTGATATTAGTCATAACAACCTTAGCATTCTATTATCAGAGGCTTACTGCAGAATGAAACTGGCACACATTGTTCAATTAAAGTGCAAAATTTTTGTAAGCATTTCTAAACAAACTGTTTACTAAAATTTCATACTTTCCAGAGTGGCAGTCATTTCTGTAGACTCTACATAATAACATTGTTTCAACATACACATGCATGTGCTTGAACACTATCAATAAAATTTTAAAGCTATCCATGATGTGCATTTTTTTAGATCAATGTATTCACTTTATTATACCAACCAAATGCACATTATTAGTTACATTACAACACAAGAAATAATGCTAATTTACATCTGCCAAACACCAACTTGACCAAATAAGAAAGGGGCATATTATATGGGAATAGGATTATATAATCATTTACTAACAAACATAAAAGCCTTAAAGAATGACTTGAAACTTCTTGGGCGCACCCTAAAGGAATTTCTTCTTTCTAATTCTTTTTATACCTTAGAGGAATATTTTAATCATAATACTTAAATATAATCACATCTGACATTAATTGCCTGATTTTATACTTTTTACATGAGTTTCCATTCTTGATCACACATTATTTAGTACTTATGTTATGGACATCTACGACTACTGCTATCATGCAGAATCTTACATGTATATTTGTAATCTATTATTTAATTAATTTTAATCTACTATTAATGACTATTTCCACATCCTACTGTACTTGATGGATTTATGGAAATAAAATGGAATGATGATGATGACATATCAGTGTTAAACATGTTGCTCCGACATGTCTCGGTACAACCATACCACCTTTGGGGAGCACCATATGCCAGGTTTAAAACCAACTGTCAGTGATAAGCTATTATTTACAAGATTCCATAGTCTGTAGCAGGCTCCATTGTTGATGTCATTTATGTATAAAAGGTACAACTTGTACTGTTCTTAAAATCATATGGTTAAAATATGATTAAAACATTTCTTACATAATAAATATGATTTATGCAAATTAAAATTATTAGATTACAAGATATTAAAAACGTGTTTAATACTCATATGTAATAATGTGCATTTGGTTGGTATAACAAATTGAATACCTTGACTATCAAATACAGTACAATCCACACTGGCCTACAATTCCTGTAAAATACTCTGCATCTCACTTTGTTATATACATCCTGACTACTTTAAAAAAGCAGGCACACAGTTTGAAGAAAACAGTCACCATCGCCATAAACAATTAAAACTCTTTAATTATTACCGACAGAACTTTTCATATCTCATTTCACTTGTCCTGTCACACAGTAAAGCATGGAAAAATAAACACCACACAGAATAATTTATGAGAACTTTTCCTCTGAACTTTGTAATCTGCTTATAAATACTCTTTCCCTGAATAATGACAGAGACACACAGCTGTCATTAAGATAGCAGAAAATATAAAATTAGAAGCTGGCATTCCTTTCCTTTCTTGAAATAAAACTGCATTACTGTAAGGTAAATAGATGAACACTAGAGACAATTTATACACATGACTACATCATTTATTTGGACTGGAAATGCTTATTTGATTCAAATACAGCTGAAATTACAGCTGGCTGTGGAATAATCTTTGGAAGTTTATTACCTATTCAATACAGAATGTGCCTTCAATTTTTGCCTACATGCCTGGGTATATTACATCTGTTGCTTTTCTCAGTGGTCATGTTCTTTCGTTATCTTAATAGCTGATTTTTTAGAGACACCCCTTTCAAACAGTTTATCAAAGTATGTATTTTGCCTTAGACATAAAAGAAATGAAGTAAAATAAACAACATGAAATATAAATGAATCACCAAGAACTTAACATTTCCCTACACTGTATGTGAACAACTTACCATTTGAAGAATATCACTTGTTAGTGGATTAACAAAACATGACAGGTTACTGGTACACACAACACTTCTCTTATATCACAACATCAAGCATTATTTATGATACTAAAACAGCTGCAGTTGCATCTGAAAACAACATGCAACAAAACACAAGTTTCAATTTGTAATACTCATTATGCACTTTACAAACTACAGCTGGAACTATAAAATGTAAATGTTTTAGCAGTTTTGCGCCCTCAATACCTCACACAAGCAGTTAATACTTCACCCTCTAGTATGCTTATCCTTATTACCCTCCAGCTGTCTAGCCATTCTGTTCACACAAATGTTAGTGACAACCATGCGATAAATTCAGTACTGATGAGTGCTTTGGGCTGGCTGACATAGGCCAGAGGTTTGGAAGGGGAATAATTCACCAGCAGACAGGAGGAGCTTCAAGGACTGTTACTGTGACCCTCCAGAGGATTCCCTTCTGTGGCCTCAATATAAATTAGTAAGATAAAAGAATAAAGTACCATCCACACAACTATATTATCTGTATTAATTATTGTATAACTTGTGTTGGCGGTACTTTATTTTTTTACCTTATAAGTAACACAGTAACTTAAAAAAATAAATTAGTGGCTCAAGACATCAGTAATTCGATGACCCAATTCACTAAATATCCAAGGGATATAATGCCCAACCTGCCCATACACAATCACAGGGAAATTCATTCAAATAAAAGATTCTATGTAATGAATGCAAATGAAATTATTAAAAAAAGGCTTGTGTTATCTTTATTGTTGCAGTGTGTGTGTGTGTATCATTCATTCTGTAGTCTGTCGTACGACAGGTCCGTAGTCTCTTCCAAAGCGAGTTCTCCACAGGGTGCGATCTAGTGCTTCCTCTTTCAATTTCCAGGATCTTCTCTTTTTCTTAAGGTCATCCAATAGCTGCTTACACCCTCTTCCTCGTCTTCCCGACATTTCTATCCTTACCTCTAACTTTCCTTCAATCACGTGTTTTAGAAGGCAGTTTCTAAGCAAGATGTGACCAATCCAGTTAGCCTTTCTTCTTTTTATTGTATATATGATATTCCTCTCCTCCTTGCCTCTGTGTAATACTTCTTCATTTCTCACACGATCTGTCCAACTGATCTTCTCCATTCTTCTCTAGCACCACATTTCAAAACTTTCCAGATACTTCTGACTTACTTTCCGAAGTGTCTACGTTTCAGCACCATACAAAGCTATGCTCCAAATGTAGCACTTTACTACTTTCTTCCTTAAATTTAAGTCCAGTTTGCTGGTGAAAAGATTCTTCTTCTTGTTGAATGCTGCTTTTGCCATGGCAATTCTGGATTTAATTTCACGTGTACACCTTGCATCAATTGTTATCATGCTACCCAAATAATTGAAATATTCCACATTCTCCAATTGTTTTTTGATCATAATTTTTATTGGGTATGGCTGCCTTGAGATTCTCATTACCTTAGATTTTTCCACATTCATTTCAATTCCATAGCATCTTCCAATTTCAATTAGTCTATCAATCATGCCCTGCAGCACCGTTTCCTCCTTAGCCAATAGCACAAGGTCATCTCATACTTCACAGTGCGAATTACTTGTCCTCCTATTTTGAAGTCTTCAAACCCTTCAAGAGCTTCCTTGGTAAGGTACTTGCTGTACAAGTTGAACAGAATCGATGACAAACAGCAACCTTGTCTAACTCCTCTTCCAACCTTCACACTTTTCGTCTCCCCTTGGTCCATTTGTATTTTAACACTCTGTTCCATGTACAATTTGCTGATCAATCTTCTTTTGCACCAGTCTATCCCAGTTCTGTTTAGGATCTGCATTAATTTGGTCCAGTTGACATGGTCAAATGCCTTCTGCCAGTCTATGAAGCAAGAACACACTCCTCATCTATGTCCAAGGTTCGTTCTGATATTATTCTCAGCATCCCAATTGCATCCCTAGTTCCTTTTCCTCTTCTAAATCAAAACTGATCTTCTCCAAGTGCATCCTCAGTCTTCCTTTCAATCCTTCTTCTAAGTATCCTCGCTACTATCTTTGCTGTATATGCGATGAGGCTGATTGTGCAATGGTCGCTGCATTTTGTAGCTTTGGGCTTCTTCTTTAAGGTAATCATTATAACTTCAATGAAATCTCTGGGCCACTCTTCAGTTACATATATGCTCTTGATCAGTTGTGTCATTAGTTTGAGACCATCTTCTCCCAACAATTTGAGTACATCCCCAGGTACATAATCATCTCCTGTAACTTTCTTATCCCTCATCTCCTTGATAGCTTTTTCCACTTCACTTTGCAAAATATAAGGGCCTTTCCCGTCTTTATCTACATGAGCTTCATTTTCGACTTTTAGGTGTTCTGGTCTATTAGCTCGATCGTAGAGCTCTGTAATATAAATCTCCCAAATTTGCAGTACTCGTCTCTGATGTATTATTATATTCCCTTGAGAGTCTTTGATGCCAATGTTTTGAATCCAATGTTTTCTTTCCAACCTAGTTCCTTTGTCTTCATGTACATTAGATCATAACGTCATGTTCTTTGAAATTCTATGATCTCGTCGCATATGCTCTCAAGATATTCTTCTTGGCATTGTCCATGGCTCTTTTCAATTCTTTCCTCAGTCTTCTGTAGTTCTTCCTTCCTTCTTCATTGTTGACATTCTTCTATTTCCTTCGTTCATCCATTTTACTGATCATCTCCTGTGTAATCCATGGCTTTCTTGCTCCCCTCTCGACTTTGCCAACTAAATCACTCATAGTATCTAACACTCATTTCTTGATTTGTTCCACTGCACTTCCACATTCCCACTTTCACATTTGATTGCACCAAGTTTTTCTTCTAGACTATCGTGTACTTTCTGTCATTGAGCATATCACTTCTCCAAACCCCATCTTGGTTTTTGCTTTTGGAACCTTGTGATTTTCTTCAATCTGGTGCAGATCTTTGCAACCAGCAAATTGTGGTCAGAGTCAATATCTGCTCCAGGCAGTGTCTGCACATCCTTCACACTGTTCCTGAATCGCTGTTTCACTAGTACATAGTCCAACAGATGTCGACTCGTATCCTCTGGTGATTTCCAGGTGTACAATCCTCTTTTAGGTCTTTTGAACCATGTGTCTGTTATAACAAGTCCATTTCTTTCACAGAAGTCAATGAGCATTTGACCTCTCTGATTCCTCCTTCCCAGTCCATATGGTCCAACAATGTTGTGACGTGCTTTATGTCCAACCACACTGTTCCAATCTTCCATTATAATCATATTTGTCTTGCCTTTTCCATCCTTTTCAAGAATTTCTGCAATTATGTCGTACAACTCTTCCACTTCGTCATCTTCATACTGCGATGTTGGCATGTATACTTGCACTATCAAAATACTTACCGGTTCTGCCTTCAACTTAACAGCAATGATTCTGTCACTATACACACTCTTCTTAACAACACTTTTCACTATGCTTTTATGCACTACTATTGCTATGCCTCTTTCAGCCCTGTCACCCCCAGAATAATGCACTGTATAATCACCACTTCTTATTTCACCTTGACCCTTCCACCACACTTCACTAACACCTAACACAGACACTGCATTCTTCTGCATCTCCTTCTTCAGATTTTCGAGTTTTCCTCCTTGATTCAAGTCCTTACGTTCTAAGTTCCTATCTTGAAGCTGTGACATTCCTTCTGCTTCTGTTTGTTGTCCTCGCTGTAACTCCTACCACATGGTGTCTCCTCTAGAAATATTCCTCCCCGGAGGTCCGAATGGGGGAGTAGTTTACCTCTGGATTGTTTTCTCTCCAGAGGGTATATATATATATATATATATACACACACATATTGCTTTGTTAGCTTTGAAGTATGATTATGATGGCTAAAAGTTAGATATAGTTTGTTATCTATTAAAACTGGGGATTATGATCAAAAATCTCAAATTTTAAACTGCTGTCTTCACTGAAATGTGTGTGTGTGTCAAAACACAGCAGCCTGTTCATCACTAAACACAGCAGTGGTGGTATTTTATTTAGCAGGTGTGTTGTTTTGGTCCTGTTGATCTGTTGGTTGGAAGATGACTCATTAAATAAACCATAAACAAATAAATAAATATTAAGGGGAAATACCTGAGGTCTTCCTGGACAGCAGTTGAACTACCGAATGCTAGACAGTGTTATACACCTCAAAAAATACAAAACTCTGAGTAGCAAGCAAAACAAGCAGTGTGCAGTTCAATAAGACTCAGATGAATGAGAAAGTGCTTATTCTACAAAATTTTAGATAACGTACATCAGATAAACTCCAAATACTCTTCCCAGTTTCTTAAATGCAATGTCACTAAAAGCTTGTTTGCCACTTCAGTGCTGTGTTGCAACAAAAGTATAAATGTTAAGGCAAAATAACATTTCCTATGTCATTTAGGTATAAAGAGGGACCAGAGGCAAAACCGTGTGTTCTAGATTTCAGTACAATATTAAGAGCAGTCTCACACTACAGCTGACTCTACCCCTTGGGACAGAACCCCTGGTACCAACTCCATATGAGACTTGTGGAACCTGGAATTGGTATGGACACAGTCTAGAGAAAATTCTTTGTCCTGCTGGGATTTTTAACCTGTCATTAAACCTGTAGCCAGTCACTTTGGTGACAGCTTTCGTGTGTAAGATTTAAGTTTTCATGGCAGTGGATAACAAAACTACAGCTTCAATTAATCATCCCAGTTCTTAACAAAACTGTGACTTATACAGACACACAAAACAAAAGCCACACACAGTGCAGCTCGTTCAGTTTTCTGTCATTGTTTCCATCCTGCAGCTGTTGTAATTTAACATTACACAAAGCTCATAATGATATTTAGAAGATCTGGCCACATAATTCAACTGGATGATGCAGGATTATTGTACAGCTATCTGACATAACACTGTTACGTTTTTAATGGTAAGTGAAATAGGGCAACATGCACACATTCCTGATGACAGTTATAGCCATTAATGAGAAAAATCAGTGTTGTATACAATATGCTGTTTTCAAGCTAATAATCATTATGAAAATAATACGAATGATGTCCACTTGTAACAAAACAATTACAACAAAGTGAATATGCAGGTCCTTTCATTTTATCTTGTAGAACACAATCCAAATTACATACTTTTAACATAGGGATATTAATACTCACCACATGTCTCACAGGCAAAGGGTTTTTCTCCTGTGTGAATGCGCTGATGATTGTGTAGAGTAGAGAGCTCTTTAAAGGCTCTATCACATTCCGCGCATACATGTGGCTTGTCATCACTGTGATACAACAGATGCTTATGGTAAGACTGCTGGAATGTAAACGTTTTGCCACAAGTGTCACAACTATATGGTGTCTCACCAGTGTGAAGACGCTTATGCTTCTTGAGGAAATATTTTGTTGTAAATAGTTTGGAACATACGTCACATTCCCATTGCTTGCCTTCATGTGTCTTCAAGTGCTGCTGCAGGTGTTGCTCCTGGAATGCAATTACATTTCAGATACCCTAAAATAACTTTCTCATTTATACAAACTGAAATCATCTCTGAGCTGGTGAATCAGCAGACTAGTAGGCAGATTACTATTCTATTTTCAATTCTGATAAACTGTTATTAGTTTCATTCATTTAATTATCATACAGAAAAGTTATTATATACACATATACAGTACAATTTCACTATTCCAAACCCAATAAATCTGTAAGATTCTGTACATTGTGCATAACTACCTCTAAAACTGCAGTAAAAAGACACTCCTTCTCATCATCATCATCATCATCATTTATTTACAATCCATAGATCCAATATACAGTCACAAAGACAACAGGATGTGGATTTGGTCATCATAAGAATTAATAAGTTATTATAATATATACATTGTCAAATAAATACCTTGGTACTGTGGACAAATCAGTTGTTACTAAAAAAAACAGTAGTTAGATTATTTGTTGGTATGATTGGTATAACAGAACAAACAGCAACTGACATTAAATTACATGAAGAAAACGTCTACCTCATTAATGTTCATTATTGTCAAATTCAGACCCTCCCAATTTTACTCCAGAGAAATGAAGTTTTACTGTACTACGTATATTCACACCAATAAACTAATACCAACCGAATTTAAAAGTCTACATAACATTACATTAAATGCTTCCCTTCATACACACAGGGTGAAGAAATATATATTAAAGCAAATACTCAAAAATTAAAGATCAATTCCTGTGTATAATCCTTACTAGCAGAAACTCACAGTACTTGATACTTATAGCACTTGTTTACATAACCTCAAAGTTTTGCGCCACTGCCACATTCATAAACTTCAGAAACAAAACAATTCTTCATGCAAAGTTTGTAAACATTTCCATATAAACTTCTTCATACCTAACTTCAGTGACCTATTAGTCATCAGTACTAACCATAAATGCTCAGCACTGATTTCCAACAGAACCTTAAACTGTACAAAACAGTGACCTTAACAAAAGTTACTAACCAATCAAGCAAAATTTCAGGATTTAACGCTGAAAGGTGCTAGTACCACTCCCACCTCATAACGTCATAGAACCAACACATTTGTATCATTGACAATATGGAGTTATGCAATAAGAAAGTGTGGTAGTTTCCAATGGCTTGATGTCATACATAAACTACTTGGGAATGGATGGCCAAGTGAGTAGGCATGCCTGCACCTACAAGTGTGTGAGCAAGCACACATACACGCATGTTGTACATGAATATACTTTATATGAAGGCTGAAAACACCATGGCATAATCAATATGAAATGCATAAATATAGTAAACAGATTTCAGAATCTAAAATTATGTTAAGTATTTTAAAAGACAACTATTATGTGTTCTTGCATAAGTGCATGAAATGAACACATACAAGGGAGTTGTGCCTGTCTATCTACACATTTAATCTTCAAAACCACTCACTACATGTTAATGAAATTTTGCATTCAAGATTGCACCTAGATACTGTCGCGTGAATTTCATTTTGGTTCGTAAAGGTCCAATATAACACCTACTTAACACAAAACTAAGGAGGCGAAGGTCCGCATTGGACTGTAGGGCCACCGAAGAAGAAGAACACAAAACTAAAATCAAAATTCATCAGTTTCTAACAAGCAATTTTGAGCAGAACTCACAAATCCTACTCTGCTGTTACATATATTTATAGTCCTATACTCTGTATCTGCTAGTGTTATATTGGCATTCTGTATGCATTACATTTGTTAATGCTAAATAGCTATTGGAATATTTATTTTTGTGAAGAAACAATTACTAAAACACACATTCTATATGCATTATATACTTTTGTCAGGTACAATCTCAAACAGTTGCACCATCACCAAGACTGTATTGTTGCCTCACTTGCACATGCACGCATGCACACATTGGGTATGTATATTTATGATTCATCTCTGTACCAAATTTCTCATATCTGGTTCCAATGGTTCAGTAAGTACCGCTTTCAAACTGAAAGTTAGAGAAAATCTTTGCATTGCTACCATGTTATTATTTTACATTCTATCAATATATTACCATAACAAAAGTCACACACATTTCCAAGGTATCACTATATATCAAAGCAGGATCCTACAAAACAAGTTTGTGCTTCTCCCATGTTGTTGTTGTCGTCGTTTTTGTTATTGTTGTTGTTGTTGTATTATTACTACTACTACTACTACTACTGATTGTAGAAAACTATATTAAAAAGTATGGCAATGTGGTGGCTCCATACCAATAGATTAAAAAATTCATAGAGCATGGTAATGTCTTAAATCTACTTTTCTTTCCTTGATTTCAGGCTTCCGCCACGATGTTGAAGAGATATGCGCTCTTTTGGGATATTGTGCAGCGTCGTGTGGTAATTGTTTACCGACGTTTCGGGACAACTCTTGACCTGTGAAGATGGGACCGATACGTTGTCCCAAAACATTGATAAACAATTACCACACAGCGCCACATAATATCCCAGAAAAGCGCAGATCTCCTTACTTTTCTTTCCTTTTTGGGTAGGACAGTAGGCTACAACATGGCTCACCATACAAAACATTGGTACAAAACTTAAAATACAGATATTAGATCTACAATTTTCATTTAAAACAATTTTAATATCCATATATTTAAATAAAAGCAATAAGACAATATGCAATGTGGTATCAGTGGTATGATTACTCTCCAGCTGATAGACTCTACAACAATGTATGTTTGTAATAAAAACATCACAGTCAATGAAGTATGTAAAAACACCAAACAACATATTTGGAAAATATGCATGCTACTCTGGAGTATCACGAAATTTTATTTCTTTCAATTATTCCTGAATTTTGACAACTTACAAAATGTTTAGTGAATTGCCTGTCTCTGGCATAATCTTAATAGATAGCAGATGTACAAGTTGCTGTAGTAATACTGTACCTGCTGCTTCTGTTGTTGCTGCTACTCCTACTCCCCTTCCTCCCCCCACCACCACCACCACCACCACAACAAAACAACCACACACCCACTACACACTCACTACTACTACTACTACTACTACTACTACTACTACTACTACAGCCACCACCACCACTTTTCCAATTACTGGTCAATTTGTCTCCTTCCTTCAAAATAAAATGCTGTGACTCCCAACCAAATAAAATAACAATTTTGTTCAGAGGCCCCTAAACTGAAAGGAATGACATTACCTTCTTAAATGATTTGGAACATATGTGGCAGTTAAACTTTCTCTCCTCTGAAGGGCTGTCAGGATCCACTCTTCTGATGAATGATCTCCCTACCACATAAATAAATATAAGCATTACAGAAAATGAACAATTCTGCCCATACTACACTTAAAATTCATTTATTACCCAGTATAATAAACACTGATAACAGAAGTCCATAGGTCCAAAGACTTTGTTGTAACAGCTTCTTCAAACTTACTGGTACAGTAATTACAGTAATTCCAACATAAAAATATGTATGTTTCCACAGGAATAGAATATATCACCTTTTACTCTTTCATTGTGTTGATCTATTTGGTATTTTGTGTACTAGTGATGATAAACAGTTTTAAGCTCTGTTCACTTTTCTTTTTAGTTAAAGGTTACAATATGTTACAAACACAGAATTCACATCAATGCAACTACTAAGTACCCCGTTTCCAATTCTGAAAGCACAATTCCTTACACCAAAAACCTTCACTAATTTAAGAATTCTCATTTATTTTACTGCTGTCTGATTCACAATATAGAACATAAGGTTCTCATGCTTGTATGTTGAAGTACCCTGTGATTAATGTTTCAGAAGCAACATCTATATTATAGCACTGGTCTCAAGAGGAAGTCACTGACAAAACACAGCCTCCCCATTATGCATACACTTTATGCCTTTTGTGCAATGAATATATGTGTAAAAATACTTATCATACCTTTCTACTAGTCATACAGACAACATACCTGACACAATGCCACTGCTATGGGCAACTCTGAGATGAACCATTAAGCTTCCACGCATCTTGAATGCCTTTGAACAGAGATGACACGGAAACTGGTGTTTCTCACCTAATGTGTGACCTTGTTTACATCCATCTGAAGCTTCTATTCTGTGATCTGGTGTTTCACTTCTACTTTCCATACAATGAACTAGCTGATGATGTATTGCTAATAGTGATGAATCTTCAAATTCAAAACCACAAATATCACATCTTATAACTCCCTTTATTCCTTTTTCTGTTGGGATAACTTGTGCTGATTCTCTTGTGACAGTGCAGATGATAAAACTAGGCAGTGAACTGAAGCATTCTGATGTGTTGTTTCTGATATGTGGCCAGAACTGTAGTGATATGGAGGATAGGAGAGCTTTCTCTCCAATGAAGAAGACATGTTTTCTATTTTTGTCATCTGAGATCTTTGTGGACATTCAGAAACTGTCTGTGAAGATTTTGTTGCAGTCTGAACTTCAATTAATTCACTGTTATTTTGTGTACATTCAAGTAAAGCAACATTGCTGGTAATTGTGTATTTACAATCTAGTTTATTATTACATGGCTCCTCTTCCCATACTGAATTTATCTCTGATTTTTCAGGATCATATTTCTTTGTTGCTTCACTAGTGTCAGAAATAATTTTACAACTCTGCTTATCATTTAAATTTTTCATTCTTAGTTTATCTTCAGTTATCATTTTCTTGGACCAACATCCTGTTGATCCTGGTACAGTTTTTTGGCTTACACTAGGAGATAAATTAGTATGGTTGTTTGAATTAGGACATTCTTTAATATCTTTCCCCTTAGTATTGAAATCTGCTTTAGAATACACTAGAAGGCTGTTAGTGAGTGAGGGTGAAGAAGACTGTTGATTTACTGGTGCAGTGGCATTCCTAAAAGATATATCAATGGGAACAGTGCTGTTATTTGCCTCATGTTGGTGTTGGACCGAATGACTGAAGAGATGAATTGTAAACTTGTCGAGACCAAACAGAATATCATGACATACAGGGCACACAACTTGACGGGTAGCAGCACTGATAAGCCCATAACGTAACGAGTCAAGAGTTTGGAACCCTGGTTGAGAGCAGAGTGGACATGTGAGAAATGAAGAAGACATTTTGAGTAAGACAGAGGCAGATTCTGGAACAAAAAACAAGGAATCAAAAAAAAATTTGAGGTTTTTATTGCTCCATCTCTAGGATCTGACAGCATGCAGTCTGCTAGAAATTACCAGCACTTCAGAGAAACCTGCTGCCTCCATCTTTAGGGTAGTCTACACCGAAGATGGAGGCAGCTGGTTCCTCTGGAACACAGATAAATTTCTATTAGACTATATGGTGTCATATCCCAGAGCACAGTAATGTTAACTGTCACTCACACAAAACATGAATAACGTCACTAGCTGAAATAACCCAAAGTCCAAGTCTACTGATTTCAGCTTCACAGTTGTGTGTATAGTTATGTTCATACACAGGTTGGAATCATTTACTTAATACAAATCAAATGTATTACTGCTTGAGGTATAAGGAATGTTGAATGCATAGACAAGTTAACTGACAAGAGCACATGAAACTAAGCACCACACAGACTACAATGCTGTACACCATGCCATTTAATGGATAATGAATAGAGCCATCACACATACATTCAAAAATGTTTTCATGTATATTCAGATTTCCAAACTTTATCTTTAACTGCATATGTTTGATTATTTCATCACACACATTTCCATGGAATACATTTTCAGACATGTTACCATTGTTTATGCTAACCCTGTAAGCCACTGTTATCATACAGGATACATAATTTAAGAGTAGACTGATTTCTGTCAGCTGTTAAGTTACAGCAAGTTTGGCACCTGCCATATTGCTATAGAAAGCTTGCTGTAAGAGCTTATGAAAACCATTCTACTCTTAAATTACATACTTTGGATTAGAGCTTCAAATGTTTTCATCAAGGAAATTAAACATTATACTACACATAAATAAAAACAATAACATTACATAAATTATGTTTCTCAGTGGATCCAGAGAATTCACCAATGTGTGAATTGGTGAGTAGGTGTTACTGCACATAATTGACATTACACATTTTATAGTTTTGATATATGTTACTGGTTATGTAAATAGTTATTTTATAACAGGCATGATTACCCTTAAAACTTATTAACAGATCCCAGAAACTAGCACTATGCCTTTCACTATTTTGACAACAGCACAGCAACAAGAATCAACATAAATCATAAGAACTAAATTCTATTTCATTTCTGGTATTGTACAGGCTTTAAAATGTTATTTTGGAGTGTATCACTTAATAATATTACAAACTATGTACAACTAAATGTAGTCATAATACTGGTGTGTCACTGATGCTAGTATTAGTTTGCCTTTCCTTTTCTCTCACATGATGTGACAGAAATAAAACAACTAGGCAAGACTTTTAAAAATAGAACAAGGAACAGACCATCTGTCTGCATGCTGGGATGGGAAATGGGAGACTTCATTACTAACTATGTGAAAAATATTAACTCCAGAGGTGGCGATTAAGTTATGACTGGTGGGACTAGAATCTGGGACATAATTTGATCACACAGACAACAGGTCCAGTTTGTATGATACAGATTATTCATACACATAATATAGAACAAGAACTAGAAATATGTGTTATGTCATTTTTAATTTCCATAAGAAATAAGATTTAGACATATTTGGTCGACAAGATTAATACACTCTGTCTATTTGAACGTGTGCACCAGGAATTAGCAGTTCTGCTTTAATTCCTGCACTTCTATTCCATTGCTCCAACTTTTCCATTTGTTTATTGCTAGGTTTGTTCTGTTAATGTACTGTTTACTCTGCTCCTCCAAAGTTTCACAATGCTACCAATTGGATTTAGATTCATTACTGTTCTCTTCTATGTCCCCTCAAATCTTCAGATTAAAATCGTTATTTACCAGGTTGAATTCTGTGGTAATTTGCATTTAGAAACCACACAATCTGAATTTTGGCTGAAATTATTCATGAACTTCCCCGGTCCTGTCAAGCAAATACTGTGCTCGTAAACCAAAACAAACCATCTGTGGCCTTCCCTGTTTCTCCCACTCCACAATTCACAGAATACTGTTTTCAAGCTACATAGCCTCCACAGCTGATAACATACTGTGAGCAAACTGTACTATCCGTAACCCTCTGAAATTACTTAGCATTTCATGCTATTTATCCACTGTTTCTCTACTTCTTTTTCATTGCCTGCTCTTGAAAACCCCTTTCGGCCTTGGCGTAACAAAACCTTCTCCCACTAACGGCCAACCTAACCTCTCCGCACACTGGTACTGTAAACACGTGACGTAAACTCATCGGCAAAGAGCCATGTGCCCAATACTTACAAAAGTAGCACAGAACCATCAGCTATTGCGATAGCCACTGAATTAATTTCCCTTGCGCGGTGGGATGACATTCCCCCGAGGACTGAATTGTAAAACAGACTTTTCATGATATAGAATACACGACCGAAAAAAAGGGGCTTGTCATCAGCTATCACGTCATTCAAATGCCTCTGTAGTGAGTGGTTTTACCGACAAATCAAACCGTAATATTATAGCGCTTTTTCGCGGCCATTTTAAAGGCCCGATTCACACTACAGGGACAGTCACGTTCCAGTCAAGGGTCGGTCAGTACTTGTCAGTCAGTGTCCACACTAGCGATCACGTTCAAGGCACAGCACAATCGTGAACAAATTAATTCAAATACAGGAAAATAATATTTTACCTTTTTGTGAGCGGATTGTGAGTGTACCCATTATGAGATTCGGGTCTGAATGTTTCTGAAATCTTGAAAGTGTCTTACGGAATATTCTCCGTTTCGTCATTCGCCTGGCGTCTATACCAAGGGTATACGAACAATGGCCCATGAGCCACATTAAAGCTTCGAGAAGAAGCAGACTGGCCACAAGGAAATCAACGACAGGACACTTACAAGAATAAATATCACAGCCCTGTTTAACTTAATGGCCGCAGAAGGTTCCAGTAGGCCATTTTCTTAGTTCTGGTGCTTAAAATTGTTTCACTTTCCCCTTTTTTTCCCCCTATGACTCAACAGCCCCTTTTCGGGTGCCTAGGCCTCCTCATTTCGAGGTTTCATGATCACACACATTAGACACACCACACTCGGTAGGACTCCTCTGGACGAGGGACCAGCTCGTCGCAGAGACCTCTACCTGACAACACACAACACTCACAAGAGACAGACATCCATGCCCCCGGTGGGATTCGAACCCACGATCCTAGTAAGCGAGCGGCCGCAGACCCACGCCTTAGACCGCACGGCCACTGGGATCGGCCACTTTCCCCATTACTATCCATTAACTTCATTAGCAGAACTGGAATAACTACGTAGACACTTCGTTTCCGAAATAGGCAGACATTTAAATCAACAGATAGGCCTGGGGGAATGACGACAGATATTATGAAGCAAATAAATACAGTAGTTATGACATCTTACAGCGGCAACTTAGAATAGCCTTCAATATAGTTTTCTCGGGCGCACAGCCGCGTCAATTCGTTTGAATACAACGTTTCGGGGACTAGCTCCGTCCCCATCCTCAGGCAAAACTGATTTAACATACAACTCGTCTGTCCCGTGTTTTTCTACCTGGCGCGGCAGGGAGAATCAGACCGGTTTGTAGTGCCCACATCGTTAAGTTGGTGGGCGGGCTGTTGACTGTTGTGCTCCCACGCCTCGCTGCGAGGTCCTTATCTGACGTATTGTGGGCTGCCAGGCTCTGCTCAGTATGAAACCGCCATCCCTGTTGAAGTTGTCCGGATGTAATTTTATTTCAATGGCTTCTTTTATTATGCGGTCCATGTATCCTTTTGTCCTGGCTAGTCTGCAGGTGTTATTGAAATCTATCTTGTGGCCTGTTTCCAGGGCATGTTGAGCAACTGCTGATTTATCTGGTTGCCCCAGTCTCAGGTGTCGTATGTGCTCTTTTCGCCTCGTCTCGATCGTTCTTTTTGTCTGGCCAATATACGTCTTTCCGCATGTGAAGGATGACCCTGGATTGAAAATACCCGGCGTATACGGACGGAATGCCGGATGTGAATTGGCCTGGAAAGAACGACCGAGACGAGGCGAAAAGAGCACATACGACACCTGAGACTGGGGCAACCAGATAAATCAGCAGTTGCTCAACATGCCCTGGAAACAGGCCACAAGATGGATTTCAATAACACCTGCAGACTAGCCAGGACAAGAGGATACATGGACCGCATAATAAAAGAAGCCATTGAAATAAAATTACATCCGGACAACTTCAACAGGGATGGCGGTTTCATACTGAGCAGAGCCTGGCAGCCCGCAATACGTCAGATAAGGACCTCGCAGCGAGGCGTGGGAGCACAACAGTCAACAGCCCGCCCACCAACTTAACGATGTGGGCACTACAAACCGGTCTGATTCTCCCTGCCGCGCCAGGTAGAAAAACACGGGACAGACGAGTTGTATGTTAAATCAGTTTTGCCTGAGGATGGGGACGGAGCTAGTCCCCGAAACGTTGTATTCAAACGAATTGACGCGGCTGTGCGCCCGAGAAAACTATATTGAATCATGTCGCCGCGAAAGTTTTAAAACTTATAGAATAGCCTTGTTATGAACAAGATTGTAAATGATGTGTTCCGTAACGTAGCACACAGAATTTACCAAGGCGTTCTTTACTTTCAAAATGGCATACAGTTTCACCGTACACGCGTAAATATAATTTCAATTATGACCGTAAGAAAAGTAGGGACTTCCCTGTGAAAATTTTCACGAAACTCACAATGTCCAACAGCATTACTTGCTGATCTGCTATACCGAATTTCACCCAAAATGTGGAAAGTACGGATAGAAATTAATTTACGTCCCTCAGTAAAGTATGGCTTTCATGGCGTCGATTTTCACGAAACTCACAACAAACCAATAAATTTTTATGTAATATGTTCTGTACCGAATCCAATCCAAATCGGACGAAGACTATAGAAAATGTGGACCGAATTTCTTTTACGCTCGTAAGTGAAGTATACCTTTCACTAAGCCTATTTTTACGAAACTCAAATTACTTAACGGCGTTACGTAAAGATTTCCTGTACCAGATTTCACCCAAATCGGTCACGAAATATGGAAAGTACGGGTAGGAAATCCTTTTTTTTTAGTTCACCCTAGAACAGGCCATGAAGGCCCAGAGGGGAGTAGAGGTATAGCTCTACTCTTTCTTTAACCTCGGCACTAGATGGAGGTGGGTGGTCAACGCCACGCCCCAGCCGCTTTACCCCCGGGAATAACCCGGTACCCATTGTACAGGAGGCTGGGTAGGCCTCAGGGCCGATCAGGAAATCCTTTACACCTCCAAATAGAGTATAACTATCACTGAGCAAATTTTCACGAAACTGAAGTTTATTCGATAGCGCTTTGTAAAGAACTCCTATAACGAATTTCGTGAAAATTTGACAAATGTTTTAGCCGCTGATACTAGGTCACAGACGGATGGATGGACGGACGTAGTCTCCACACAAGGCGTTCTATTTTACTTTGTAAAGAACGCCTAAATAGTAACCTGGAACTCAATAGACGGTGTCTACCAGCATCTACCCCCTTTCCAATCTTGCTTAAACATAATCTGCTCCTGCTCCAGACCTTGGTGTATTTTCTTTATGACTATTTTCTGATTTGATTGTAAAATTAAAAGTGGTAGCAGTGGCGCAGCTAGGTTTTGGCGTCCGGGGCAAGTAAACTTAATGGCTACCTCTACCAGAAATTATGAATTTTCAAAGATTACAATATTTTATTGAATTTCCTTTAATTTTGCTCAATAATTTAAAATTGGTTAAGAACAAAGAGTCAAATTATTGCATTTCAAGAACTAATTTTTCTGTCCATTTCGCTGCCCGTTGGAGTCTGTCACAGGGGGTCACTGCACAACTCACCCCCCCCCCCCCCCCAAGTAAGCCACTGTGTTGAAGAGATAGTCACAGCCTATTTTACTGTATTATCATCACAGTTTTCCCTTAAGTCACTGAGAAAAATCACGAAAGATCTTATTCAGAATCGCTGGTGTCCGAGACGAGAAGTGTAGGAGTGCTAACTTATTACATGCCGTCACAGAATGTGAACCTGATTGAAATGGATATTGACAGATTCCAGCGGCAGACTTTTATAATGATGGTCAACAATTGGATTCCAAAAAACCTGGTCATCTGGTAATCGTATGAACAGATCTCTCCTCTTCATCCAGTCCACAACTTCATCCACACAATTTATT
This sequence comes from Reticulitermes speratus, assembly GCA_021186555.1. Taxonomy (NCBI): domain Eukaryota; kingdom Metazoa; phylum Arthropoda; class Insecta; order Blattodea; family Rhinotermitidae; genus Reticulitermes; species Reticulitermes speratus. The sequence continues at coordinate 18,302,244 of JAJKFL010000001.1, forward strand.
TAAAATCCATTAAAGCCTACTGTAACATCATCCTCCCACACATGCTTAGGTCTTCCAAGCAGTTCTTCTTTCCAATTTTTTAAAATAAAAATTTATTTTCTATTTACCCCATGTGTACTGTATGACCCACCGTCTCATACTTCTCCATTTAATTGCCCTAATAATGTTCTGTGAGAACAAGTTCTGTAAAAATACTTCCTAAAATTGCTTATTTGCTGTTAGGTGCAAATATTCTTCTCAGCACCCTGAAAAACGCTTATGCATATTCGTAAAATATGTTTAGGTAACCTTTTGCATTCTTATTACGAAAGAGTATTGGAACGCGGATAGCAGATCGTTTATTGTGACGTAGAAAAAAGTTCCATATTTGGACATATTTCTTAAGTTTATTACTGCAGTACAGCACTAACAATATTTGACTCCCGAGAGCTGTAATAATTGTAGTTGCAGAGTTTTAAATTCCAAAAATCATATAAACTCGAGAACACAGAAACAGAGGAGTTCAAGCAGACTCATACGCCGTACAATATTGTACCATTACACAACATTTTGGTCATAAAAAATGTTGTTTTTAATGTTAGACTTGGGTAGGATTAATGTAAGTTGATGACTCAAAAATTAAATGCATTCTTATAGGTTACAGTGCTGGACTAGCACGTAGATGGTCATAGGATCGAATACTAGTTGAAACAGAAGTCTTCATTGTTTGCAGTTGTGAATAAATTACAGACTGTAATTGGTATTATTATTATATTATTATTATTATTATTATTACTAATATAAAGTTCACCCTATAACCTGCTATAAACGCGCAGAGGGGAGTAGAGGTATAGCTCTACTCTTTCATTAACCTCGGCGCTAGATGGGGTGGGTGATTAACGCCACGCCCCGGCCGCCTTACCCCCGGGAATAACCCGTTACCCATTGTGTAGGAATCTGGGTGGGCCCCAGGACCGGTCTGGACGGGTGCGGATTATTCGCCCCTATTGGGATTCGATCCCCGGACCGTCCAGCCCGTAGCGACTATACAGACTACACTATCCCGGCCCATTATTATTATTATTATTATTATTATTATTAGTTGTATTATCAGCAGTAGTAGCATCAGTAGTAGAAAAGTAGCAGTATTAGCAAAAACAACATTATTTTCGTTTAGGTGAGACATTAGTTTCATTGGTCACGTAACAATGCTGTCAGTAACGAAGACTACATGGCATCGAAAGACAGGTTGATTGATGAGTGATAAATCGGGAGAGATTTGGAGGGAAGCCTTCGCAGCCTAATTCAGGAACTACCCCGATACGTGACTGGAAGAAAAGAGAAAACCCACAAAAGCCTCAATCAGGATGGTTGTCCCGGATGAGGTTCGAACCAAGCACCTCCGAATCGAAGAAATTCTTAAATACAAGTTCTGTCACATTAATTTTGTTGGATAAAATCTCGAAATATCGAAACGCCACTGTATTGTAAACGTTGACTTATAAATAGCATTAATATAACATTTGTAAGAATGTTTGTAACAGTTGTATATAATTACAGCCGTTCATAGCTCCAACGATGCGCTAGTCATCACTGTCAAACTGAAAACTAAATTTAAATTTTAGCACGGCCTACATGTTGTTCTTTTATATTCTACACAAAAGAAGGTATATACTTTTGAAGGTGTGCTATCATACACAATTTCAGGACCCCACATCAAATGGCGCTAGGCTCTTCCCAGCAAGTTCGTGATTCGGCCATGTTGTTACTGTTTTTAGGAAATCAAAAGATACAAGATTATAGCGGCTTCCAATGGCAAAATGCTTATGCCACGAATCTTTAACATCGATTAATTTGTTAAAAGTTTAATGGGACGACACAAGACAAATAGCCCCGTGGTTTCATACATGCCACCTGAGATCAAGAAGGAATTAGAGCGAAGCGTAGAAAAGTACATCGTAAGGAGTGTCATGATACTAATATGTTATACTACAGGCCTGCTATTCTTCATACTATTAAAACCTAATAAAGTATTGCCGTGATGAAATCAAAGGGTTAAATATGGTAAGGACATTCACAAATAATAATTAGGTACATTTAAAACCCAGGGTTCATTTGAAGGGTGATATTAAGAGAGGTTTTAAGAAAACTCCCTCTGAAAACGTGGCTGTTCATATGCCTAAGTTCTGCCAATGATAGGCTTCGGTTTAATGTAACCGAAGTTTGAATTCCATAAATATCGTAAAGAAATATTTGGGAACAACCCTAACATTCATAAACATTCATAAAGAAATTAAGAGCACACTGAACCCAGGGAATGCTTGCTACCATTCGGTGCAGAATCTTTTGTCTTTCAGTTTGCTATCCAAAAATAAAAAAATCGAAATATACGGAAATATAATTTTGTCTGTGTGCGGAAGTTGGCCTGTCACAATGAGGAAGGAAAATAGGCCGCGGGTGTTCGAGAATAGTGTGCTGAGAAAGATATTTGGACGGTACAGGGACAAGGTAAGACGCGAGTGAAAAGATTGCATAAAGAGGAGCTTTAGTCTGTGTTTCGATACATTCACAATACAAGGAAAAATATTCCAAATAAAAGTTGTAGCTCTTAACGATGTACATATTATACTCGTTGCATGTACCAGCTTTTTAGTGAAAAATAAAGTTGATTCTGTGCTTAATTAAGCTCTGCTCCATGAAGCCATATGCAAGAGCGGACACATACTTCAACGCGTTCTTAACCTCTGACTAGATGGAGGTGGATGGTCAGGTTCAAGTCCCGCCCTATGTAAACCTAGGGGATGGAGGCCCCAGTATCCATTTAATAGGAGGTTGGGTGGGTCCCGTGTGACTGTTAATGATAAATTATTTTCAAATAGAGCAACGTTCAAAATATCTGGGAACGGTACCAACAAATCAAAATTGCATTCTTGAAGAAATTAAGAGCAACTTAAATTCAGATAATGCATGCTAGCATTCAGTTCAGAGACTTTTGTCTTCCCGCTTGCTGCTTAAAACTATAAAGAATAAAATATAAAGAAGTACATGGTATAATTTAATTTTTCCTGTTGTTTTCTATGGGTGTGGAAATTAGTAAGGTAAAGTTCTCCCTAGAACAGGCCACGAAGGCCCAGAGGGGAGTAGAGGTATAGCTCTACTCTTTCTTTAACCCTGGCACTAGATGGGGATGGGTGGTCAACTCCACGCCCCGGCCGCTTTACCCCAGGGAAAGAGACCCGGTACCCATTGTATAGGAGACTGGATGGGCCCCAGGGCCGGTCTGGACGGCTGCGAAAAATCCCGCCCCCACCGAGATTCGATCCCCGGACCGTCCAGCCCGTAGCGAGTCGCTATAACCGACTACGCCATTAGTTTCGCATATTAGTGGACGAAAATAGGCTGCGCGTGTTCGAGAATAGCGTACTGAAGAAAATGTTTGGGCCTAAGAGGGATGAAGTAACATGAGACTGGAGAAAACTGTATAATGAGAAACTTCATGACTTGCATTCCTCACCAAATACTATTTGGGTGATAAAATCAGGGATGCGAAGGGGGAAGGCTCCTGGCATATATGGCGGAGAAGAAAAATACACAGGGTTATGGCAGTACATCCTGGACTAAGGTGGTCACTTGGAAGATTTATGAGTATATGGAAGGATAATATTAAAATGGATATTAAAGAGGCTGGAAGGGCGTGGAATGGATTAATGTGGCACAGGCTACGGACAAGTAGCGGGCTTTGGTGAACAAGCTAATGAACTTTTGGGTTCCATAAAATACTGGAAATTTCCGGACTAGTTGAGAAACGATCAGCTTTTCAAGAATGACTCTCCTTCGTAGAGTGAGTTAGTTAGTGAATTGTCGTGCCCCCAAATCTAGAATCTTCTTGAAAGAGTCTTACTGTGAATCACTTGAAGACGTTCAGAACAAGGCGAGTATAGTGACGAAAGGAATTTCAGGTAACTATTTTCGGCAGTGTTGCTTAAAATCTTCTGGGTTATTATCCGGCGTCATTTTTTGGTGCATGACCAACGTTTCCCAACCCAGACGATTTTAAACAACATTACGACCACGGCGGAAGCCTTCAATTACATATTTTCGGCAGCGTTTCCAGAGGTGCTATATCCGACTTACTTTTAGCGTCAATTTTTTATTTATCATGCTTTCATCTTGTTTAATAAATTTATTTTCGTTTCTGTCTGCGCGTGAGTTGCGTACCTATAAGATGACTCTATTCAGTGAATTTCAGGCCACATACTTTCCTTTCTTTTACAGTCTGAGTCCGGCCGTTGACTGTCAGACTAGTTGCAATAGTTTGCAGAAATCTGGGCGATTTTGACATCTCTGATTTCCCTTGTGTCAGCACATGACATCGTTCTTCCACGTCAACCTAACGACCAGCCGTTGTGGCGTAACCTAAAACACTCAGCACAAAATTGACCGATGTGTGTAAACCAACATTTTGTGCAGTGTAATGCTTAAAATTCAGCTAACACAGTGGTTACCAACCCGTGGGCGGCAAGTTTATTCCAATGGGGTCGCAATATTGTACCAAGGACCCCGAGAATTCACATTACTGCGCAGCAATCCTAGTTTGATTTCCTCTGTTATCTCTCTTATTATTATGATGAACAAAATGTGAAATCATTTAGTGGGTCTGAGATTTTGTTTTTTTCGTCCTCACACATTTTCTCAAATAGGGGATCCTAGAAGCACAATTATTAATATGTGGGGGGTCCGCGACTTTTTTAAGTGCTCGAAAACCACTGGGCTAAAACAAAGGTAGATGACAGGTTATGTACGAGTAAAGATTCATAGACGCCAAATGTGTATTCACTCTTTTGTTACTTCTTACAATAGGGGTGAGCAAAATACGGACGGCGAATAAATTAAATCCGGCCAGTGACAATGTTACGATGCTATTAGTAATACACCCCTTGTTATATTGCAGTTCCCAAGTAGAAAACATCACATTTTACATCTCACTGAACACAAAATATAAGTGACTGTTCAAAATGTATACTGGAAGTGTCCGTCTATGTTTTAAATACATGGATCAAATTCCTTGGCCCTATTTCGAGAGCCAAGATACATGTAGTAGGACTGTATTCTGTTAGGACAGCGGTTTTAGTGAATCATCCTGTATAAAATTAACAGGTATATATGAATGTAAAACATGGATCTTTCACACCAAAAAAATATACATCAAGGGTGTTTTAACGAAGTACTGAAAAATATATTTGGATTGAGGACAGACGAAGTAAGAAGCGAGTTGAGAAAGTTACACAGTGACGATCGTCTTCACTTGTAGACCTACTCTTCATCTCATATTGTTAAGGTTACAGGACAAAAAAGGAAGACTTAGGAGCGGTACGTAACACGCATAGAAAACGAGTAATACACTCACTACATTAATTGCGATGTCTCAATTTAAGGGACAATTTGAAAAAATACGCGAAAGGGAGGACAATGTTAAAGTTTAACTTATGCAAATAATTTGAAAGTTATCTGGATTGATCTGGTCCAGGATAAGGCCCATTACTTGCTGTGGCGATTAGAGTGACAGACCTTAGTGTTCATTATGCAAGGAATCTGCTGACTAGCTTGGAGAGCAAAACCTTGGGATTAATCGAACAATTCGTCAACTTTCGAAACTTTATGACTACAGGCAGTTTCCGAGTTATGTTATGTGGCTTGGGTAAACTCGGACTTGCGTAAAAAATTCTTATTAATTATTAATACTATTAATTAATATTATATATATATCAGTATTATTAATTATTAATGCTGTAATTATTAAATTATTTTACTGTGTGTGTTTCGTATGAAAATAAAACTGATAGAAATAACATTTTAAACATGTACACTGAAAATGTAAAAACGTATACATAACCGACGAGGTATGATAAATAAGTGGGGGTAGGGTCAAATCCGACTTACGTAGATTTCGAGTTACGTAAAAGTTTCAGGAACGGAACCCTTACGTAAGTCGGAAACTGTCTGTAATTAAATAACACAAAACATCTTGACTTGAAGCAAAACTACCAAACTGGAAGAAAACATACTGCAGACTGGAAGTAGATCCCTCTACAAACCAGAAGGAAGTCCACACTGTGGTTATGTTTTATTCATTAATGACTAATTGATCAACTGATTTGTATTCAAGTTTATCGTAGAAGTGTGCGCTTTTCACGGAAATAAAATTGACTATTGACTGATAACTTTGTATTCAACTGTACTGGTTATTTGTGAGTCAACGCACTGAAAAATTCAAGCCCAGAATTAAATGACCCTCGCTAAATATCGGTAGTGGCATTTCCATCACAAAATACATAACGGTCTTATTTCAAACGCAGAAAAAGGGATCACCCCGTTAAATAGACTTCAACTTCCAAAATACTATTTGATTATCTTTAGTGAACATACAGAAAAGGAATGCCAAATTTTTTTAAAATGGCGGAAAATTATCACATAACTATCATATATGTAAATTACGCACACAACATCTTCGACTTTCATCCGGCTACTTTTCACAACACCAGAGTTGCTAACGTCACCTGCAAAGACTGGACGTCCCGAAGCCGTCATAGTAAGCCAATGGAAAGCGGCGCATCCTATCCCTTTCACCCCTTAATGTCAAGGAACTCGCATAACATTCGACTCAATCACCTTATTATACAGAGCAAAGTACAGTTCGCCCTATTACGGGTAATGACGGCCCAGAGCGGGAGTATAGCTCTACTCTTTCTTTAACCTCGGCGCTAGACGGGGTTGTGTGGTTAACGCCATACCCCGGCCGCTTTATCCCCGGAAAGAGACTCGGTACCCATTGTACAGGAGGCTGGGTGGGCCGGTCTGGATGGGTTCGCAAAATATCGCCCCCACGGGATTCAATCCCCGAACCGTCCAGCCAGTAGCAGGTCCCTATACCGACTACGCTAACCCTATTATACAGAGTGCAGCGTTAAAATTGTGGATTATGTAACTTTCTCCATCTACGACAGAGGATTTCGGTTTGGGATACACATGACCCAGGCTGTTTTGCCCCCATTCGTAACAAGTGGATTATTGAACTTGCGAAATCGAGCTACATTGCCACTTAAATGTTACAGTCAGCATAATTAAAACGCTGTCCCTCAGCAAGAAAAAAATGTAATCGTAATAAAGTGGTGGAAGAACACGAAAGAAGCACTTTAAATACCATCCTCCTGACAAGACAAATGTTGTTGAATTTGCAATTCTTGACTGCACATTGTCTCGGCTGTCTGCACAGTTCACACTTTACCACGACAGCCGCAAGATGAAGGCTTTTGAACGTGCCGTCATACTGATTGCTGCAGGATACATATCTTACAGGTAAATTCTTCGAACGTTTTCAAATTTACTTTATCATCCGTTGCTATGTGCATGCGTGTTGCCAATTCATTAATGATTTCCGATATTACCTCGACAATAAATAACTCTGGTAAAGAAATTACAGTTATTTTGGGCGTCCTTTACTTTCGCGTTGATAAATGTATTTCTGGTCAACGGTTCAACTTGAATATAGATTTGGTAACATCTTCTTAGTACAGTAATTGAGGTTTGGGGTTTTTTACGGCGGTGAAGACTCGTGCTATGGCACTCTAAGTTAAAATACCATATAGTTTGGTGGGTGGGTACCAACATTTCGGAGAAACATACTGCATCCAGATGCAAGCAGACGATACTTGTAACCCGAAGCTGTATGTTCTCCCGAAATACTGTTACCCCCCTACAAAACTACATGATGTCACAACCCAGAAGAGCATGCTAAGTCTTCGTGAATCTTCAGTCAATGTACAACCTCAGGTCTTATATTGAACATGTATCACAGTTTCCAATGAGTGAAAAACAGTGACAGCAACAGTCCCATTTTTAGATTACACATCATAATAATAAACAGTGACTATTTTCACTGAAATCATACTATAAAATACTCTTTGGTTTTCCAACCAACATTTAAAGCACTGTCAGTAAAATACAGTCTAGGTGTTCTTTTGTATAACACTGTTTTAATTTTGTAATTACATCATAATTATAACATAACTGTACAAAGAAACACATCTCAAATACATTTTGCCACAAACATAGTATGTTGCTGAGGGCCACTTTCAAAGTGTTATCAAGCCATATCCAGCCCATGAGGTCATTCTTGCCCACCACTAGTATAAACCATATATTGTTCTGTTTCAGTTCCAGTGATGAAGTCTCTAATTCACTGGACTTCCATCCTCTCATTCCTCCTATTCTTGGAAATACTCTGCCACCCATGGAATCATTTCCTTGTGTGTGCGGAGTGTTCCTGAGTGGTCAGTTTGTCAAGGGAAGCCACAATCCACCGAAAGGCAATGCTGCACTTCTTCAAGAGCAACCAGAACCCTTACCATGTAACCCATTTGGCAACAAGCAGTGCATTAATAAATGCCTGGATCTTGTGAGTATAACCCAATAAAACATTACAATTATGAAAGTGTTCATTTTCATACTGTGCACCATACTACAAACAAGAATTCTTTATACACATATGTGTACTAAAGTCATACAAAAAAATTCTTAGACTACTGCAAGACTTGTAGTTTTTGTAGCAGTGACTATGATGATTACAGTCTCCTGTGTGTGGCATGGTACAGTCTGGTACTTGTATATCAATGTTTCAGAGGAACCTACTGAGTCCAACATTTAGGCTAGCCCTGATGATGGACGCAGTAGGTTCCTCTGAAATGTTGCTACCCATCAATCAGAAAACATGAGATCACATCTCAAGAGACATGAATCTTTCTCTCATTACTGATTACTAGTCTGAGTTCATCCATTAGAACCTTTATGGTGACAATGAAATGGTTGATGGTGACATGAAAAAACGCTATCATCGCACACATACAGTTGTTAATACAAATTACCAAATCTCTTGTGTTTTGATCAACAAAGAAGACTGTCAGGGAAACCTTCCCAGGTTCAACAAGGGACAGTGCCAAGGCTTACACTAGATGATACACAGTCACAACAGGATAAAATACTTACAATGTACTTCACATAAAAATATATAGTGCTTGTATATGCCATTATTTTAAAAAATGTACGCTCTGAGCAATTAGGCTGTTCCTTTCTAATTTTTGATTTAACGTTAACTGTTAGTGGCACTAATGTCTAAATGCAAGAACTAAGCAGTAATAAAAACACAGTTATAATATGCAATATAAATATTGTCCAGTGTAAAAATAATTTTGTGGGCTGCTGTTGCATAATTTAAAAATATGTGTGCAAGAAATCTATGACACAGTCATTACCTTTTTCTTCCCAGATTGTGAGACATCTACCAAACAGTGCAGCAATCTTATGTGGTTCAATTGACAGAGATTGCTATAGGGAGCGGGTGAGTAAAAAACTAAATATTTTTAAACGCACAGTGCCCAGAACAGCATTGTGAATGTCAGTCACAGAAGTACTGTGAACTTCCTGTTTCAATAACTATACAAGCATGGCATTAACACTTCCATTTGTAAGGGCAGAATAACACTGCCTGTAGTTTAATGAAACTTTTATCACATGCATAAGTTAAATATTTTGGATGGGAGGTTCACTGTAGAGGATGAATTCATAAGGATGTGTAAGGCAGTTGCAATGAATCATTTCAAGGGATTATCCCAGCATTTGTCTGGATGCAGCAAACTACAAACTCACATCCTGTTGAAATATGGGACAGATGGTCTTTTAACTTGTTCTGTCAAATTAGCAAAAGCAACTGGGAGAAACTGGAATTTCTATATGATACTGGTATATCTCATTCAAAGAAAAGGGTTAAGAATCCATTCCACTGGTCTCAGAAATAGTGGTGACTCAACATGTGTTCCTCACAAGGTGCACAAATACCAGGCAGCTAGATTTTGTAAGGTGGTGCCTAATATTTGTGGATCCTCATTATAAAACTTGTTTCATGTAACCCTTCTGCAGTCTACAATTTTGATGTGGCTGCTGGATTTTTAGAAAATTTGTGCACCCCTGCTTTAAAAGCCACAGGTTAAAGAAAAGCATATCTGGCTTTCATGTATTTACCTTTACCACAAAATCAACAATAATATTACACTTGTTATATATATATATATATATATAATATATATATATAAAGGAAATTCTGACACCATGAAAGTATCAGATTTGGCATTCACACTTACACCTACCTCAGTGAACATTCAAAAAATGTTCATCTCTTGCACTGTCTCTGCACCATAAAAATACTGTTTTGTTTTTCTGAGGAGTTTTATGTCCTCATGGGTGAAAACATGAACACCATACAGACAGACACAGAATGTATCAGGAATTAATCTAAAAGTCACTTTAAAACTAAAAGCAGAAAAAAAAACCTTAATGCTCATCTCTCATCATCACAATGGAAGACAAACTGAGGCGAATGGAACACAGCAAACCATCTTATGTGTGAGGTTATGGAGCTATGATTAATCCTGACAGAAATGGAAGGCAGACACTACAAGAGGGGCAGTACCCTTCACTTGAACATGTGGCAGTCTCAACATCACCACAGATGCTAGCACCCAGTGAAGTGACTGTGAACAACACAAAGGCAGTTCCCCAAAACAGCTGCCAAACAGCCTCTCTATACAATAAAATACTGCACTAACACCACCCCCCCCCCCCCCAATCCCAGAAAAAGTTTTAATTACATATATTTATGTAAAAAAAGTGTGATAACCACATGTGTAATACATTCTTTTCCAGGCCTACCTGTTTATCAAGAACTGCAATGACACCTGGATTAACACAAATCTGTCTGCTGGAAGGGAATACTGCTGCAAGGATGGCATATCATACAAATGTTCTGGTCTGTCCTAGGCTCGTCTCTTTTGAACATATTAACAGAGCTGTACAACAATTTGGTAACTTACACTTTCAGTACAAAATTCAGTCTGTAATGTTATATGTCACTTGTGACATAAAGCTTCTTGCAAATATAACAATAAACTAAACTTACCCATAATGCAACCTGATGGTTCAACACCACTAGTACAGAGTTTTACTAGTGGACCCCATCTCTCACCTAAACCCAATCCACATGACCATAAACTGCCTTCATAAGAACAATTTTAACTTTATACACCATCTCCCTTCTGGATGTTCTAAGTGATCAATATCTCCCAACCAAAACTGAACAGTATATGCATTTGCTGTATACCCTACGAGTTACAGCATATGTCCAACCCATACTAATCTCCTTCAATTAGTCACCCTAACAAAATAAAGTGAAAGAGTATAATTTTCTTTCCTCTGAGAGAGTGGCACCACCTACCCAACTATGGAGTGTCATAACTCACAATGTCATAAAACAATTCTTTAACTTTGTGCAGCGTAACTCTTAGTTAAGCCTCTGAGGACTGGCATTCAACCAAATTACACATAAAAATTCAGTTCCTAATTCACAGAGAACACATTCTATCCACATTAGAAAGACCAACCAGTTGACGGGTGTTTAATGAAATAACTGGTACTTAGTGTGAGAATCACGTGAAACACAAACACACTCCATGAGAAAATTCCAAGTTCTGACAGAGAGAAAGAGAGAACCCCCAAATGTAAAGTTCATATACAAATAGTAAATTACAACTCCGTTTAACTAGAAAAATTTTTAATTGGAATCAGCTTTGCTTCTCCACGTAAAACAGTTACCTTATTTTTCCTGTTAACAGTGCAACTAAACTTGCAAGCTATGAGTTTTCTTACCGAAGTTATCTCTACAGTAACTACCACCTGTTCACCTGCATAGCATGGGTTTGGGAAGTGCAATATCTGTGAAACAACCATGGTACCTGGACCAGGCAACTTGGTTCCTATCACACCAGAAATAAGTCCATTAAGTAATGCACCATGAACAATGGCTGGACAATCCGATGCTCTAGCTGGTGTTTTGTGTATCGGATTGTGATCACCAGTCAGTCTTGAAAAGATATTCACATCTTCTTGTGTCACACATTTTATCTCACTGACTTTGTCTCCTTCTCTGAGAGGAACTTTCTTTTCGTCCCGCACTATATTAACTTTTATGTTATAGCAGGAAGTCTTCATATCATTTTTATCAAGTCCTGAGGCTACATTCCACAAAATGGGTCTGGTCGTAGTGGTATAACACTTCATGCACATGTTAGCACTCCAAAAATTAATGACATCATTAATACAATATTTCTTGATACACGTATTTAACAAACTGTAACAAAATGAGTTCATGAACCTTAGCCATCTAACTGATCCTGGCAAGTACAATGTCATTATGCAGTGGCTAATACACAACCAAGACATGCAATGAAAATTATCTCAGTTCTCGTAATTCATAAAGAAGGGATGTTACAAATTGGATAATGGTAACAGCAATGGACTCAGTACAAATGCTTCACAAGTATACTTCACGTGAAAGAAGTTTTTATAACTACCATATTTTAATCATGAAACATTTAGAATTCATTCCTCCAGCTGTAATTAACAGGGTATGTTTTATGTTACTATGATGGCACAATACAGGATGATGGGTTCAAGACTCACACTATATTCCAAGAATTTGTATAGCCAAAGTGAAATACTATTTTACTGGAAACATAACAATTACTCATTCACCAATACTTATCACACCTGAAACCTTCATAAACAGTATATATTAAAGTGAATTAACTGAAGTCACACAGAAGACATTCTTCACACCAACACAAAATCAGTTCTGTGGCAATGGAATATTTCCAACAATTATTGGCGGTGACTCAGACTTTGTGGCTTCTGCTACTTGTTCGGGTGTGCAATAATCTTCTAGGAATATTGTTGCCAAATTTTTTAGACGAGTGTTTGACTCGTTGAAAACTGAAGCATGCAAGCCACAATCTCTGGTGATGTTATTTCTGTAATGGTTGACAACAGACTCTTAAGTACAGCAAATACTGGTGGCATCAGTAATGTCTTTGAAGAGATCACTTAGTTAAAGGTAAGAATGTGATTAAAAAAGAATGTGACAATCTGAAAGTGGGCTGAAATTTCTAAGAATAGAGTCTACACAGTGTTGACTGAACTGGCTATGGACAAGGTAAATCTTCTTTCAAAACAGTAGTAGATTAGATGTTTTCTTTGTACAAAGCATAGCTCTCACAAATGAGATCTTTACTTATTATACAGGAATAGTAATGATGAGGCCTTGAAGAATCACTACAGACTGTATTGTAAGATATTAAAAGATGTTATAAGGGAAGCTAAAAAACAGCATTATAATAGACAGGTATTAAATTCCAGTAACAAAATAAGAACTATGTGGGATATTACAAAATCAGTAACAGGGAAGTCAACCAAAATTGATACAATACAGGAATTAAAAGTTAATGGGAATGTTATTAGTAGTAGTCAAGATATAGCAGATTCTTTAAATAACTTTTTCTTATCTGTGGTTGAAAATAATACTTTTAAAATAAATAACAGCCCATTGGATTATTTGCGGCAAGCTTTTCATCATCCCTTTCCAAGTATAAAATATCATGCTGTAACGTCATCTGAGATACTAAAATCATTAAATCACTAATAACAAAAGGCTCACATGGATATGATGAAATCTCTGTAAAAATATTAAAACTTAGTTCTCCATTTATTATTTCTCCATTAACCTATATTAGTAATAAAATGTTATCCTCTGGTATTTTTCCGGACAGGCTAAAATATGCTGAGATTAAGCCTTTGTTTAAGGATGGTTGTAAAAATGATCCATCTAACTATAGACCAATTTCCCTTTTAACTTCCTTTTCAAAAATTTTTGAGAAGATCATTTGGTCCAGATTAAACCAGCACGTCTATGACAATAATATTCTAGTAAACGAGCAATTTGGTTTCATACTTCAATCTTCAACTACCAAAGCTTCCTATGTGTTATATAATGAAATCTTAGAAGCATTAAATAAGAAAAAAATTGTAGGTGGAATTTTTTGCGACTTAAAAAAGGCCTTTGACAGTGTTAATCACAATATTTTACTAAGCAAACTTCGATTCTAATGGAATAGGAGGTAAATTTCATGATTTAATTACATCCTATTTGTCAGATAGATATCAGAGAGTTTTAATAGCAAGTACCGACTTGAGTCACATTGGTTGCTCTAATTGGCACATTGTCAGGCATGGAGTCCCTCAGGGGTCTATTCTTGGTCCTCTTCTTTTTCTTTTTTATATAAATGATTTACCTACAATTTTTAATAATTCAGTCAAACCAGTTTTATTTGCAGATGACACAAGTCTAGTCATTAGTAGTTACAATAATATACAGTATAAAAATGATGTCAATATTGCATTTGCTCGTCTGAATGATTGGTTCAATTCAAACCTATTAACCTTAAATTATAATAAAACCAAACATGTTCAATTTGCGGCAAAATCCAGTTCTAATAAAGAAACTTCTGTTAGTTATCACAACAACACTATTTTAAGTAGCACAAATGTTAAATTCCTGGGAAAGTAATTGAAAGCTCATGTACTTGGAAAGCTCACACATCCCAACTTTTGCCTAAATTGTGCAAGGCTTGTTATCTAATGAGGGTGCTTAAACCCATTATGCCCATTGAGACATTAAAAATAGTATATTACTCCTATTTCCATTCCCTTTTGACCTATGGAATTATTTTTTGGGGCAACTCCTCCTACAGCATACAAATTTTTAGAATTCAAAAGAGAATAATTAGAATTATGAGTGGTTTGAGACCCAGGGATTCTTGTAGGGATGCATTTAGGGTTTGGAGAATTTTGCCATTGCAGTCTCAATACATATTTTCCTTATTGACATTCATTGTGAATAACAAGGGTTTATATCATACGACATCACAGATACATGGTGTTAACACAAGGTGTAATTTAGATCTTTACCGCCCGCAGTCAAATCTAACAACTTATCAGAGAGGACCTTATTATTTTGGTATAAAACTCTTTAATCATCTTCCTTCAAATATAAAAGAGTTAGCCCATAATATTAAACAATTTAGAGTGGCTCTAAGTGCTTTCTTACATTCCAAATCCTTCTACACCTTAGAGGAATATTTTAGCCAGGGATAGCTCCTTGGATAGTCATGACTACATTGTCATATTTTACCTTATTGTCATGTATATATATTTTAATATATTGTATTGTTTTATACATGTATTGTAAATGTTATGTAGGTATAAGTAATGCATAACAACTAAATTTTATGTGCTTGATTTTATTTCCTATTGTATTTATATGCATTGTTTAGATGACGCTTGCCGATTATAGCAAGTTCATGTTGTGTGACAAGTTCTGTATCCAATGGCTTTTGCCTTGTATGGATGTGCTGGAATGTGTAATAAATACAATACAATACAATACATTACAGAAAGTGTCAACTTCCAGAAAAGCCAGAAGTTATATCCTAAATTACTGGAGAACTGTGGTGCACAGAATATGTACAGTGCCTATATAAGCAATGAAGACTGAAAAAGTGCACTGCAACATAGTACATATATTTTATTGAATGTATTTTTATTTGCATTTTTCTTACAACACTGACATTACTGTTGCCTCAAAGGTTACGGAAGTTAGGGTTCATGTTCTATTAATGCTTTGGCACTGAAAGTTATTGACTGGCAATGTGCAGCGTAATGCTCAAAATGCTGCATGTTGCCGATCAGCAAGGCCAATTATGGCCTCTCTTATGCACACCCTCATTTGAATTCCAGTCTTCTGCAAATCACACCAGGCATTAATCCTGGTGCCAAAGGGTTAACTGTCTGACAACATGACTGTAACACTTTATCACTTTATGCCAACCACTATCATCCACTGTTACCTTAAATGTTAGGGAGGGCTAGGTTTGTGTTTCATAATCTTGTAAAAGGTAAAGGTAAAGTTCTCCCTAGAACGGGCCATGAAGGCCCAGAGGGGGAGTAGAGGTATAGCTCTACTCTTTCTTTAACCCCGGCACTAGATAAGGGTGGGTGGTCAACGCCACGCCCCGGCCACTTTACCCCCCGGGAAAGAGACCCGGTACCCATTGTATAGGAGGTTGGGTGGGCCCCAGGGCCGGTCTGGAGAGGTGCGGAAAATCTCGCCCCCATCAGGATTCGCTCCCCGGACCATCCAGCCCGTAGCGAGTCGCTATACCAACTACGCTATCCCGGCCCATTTCATAATTTCATAATCTTGTAGCATTATGTAATTGTTTGATATCACAACTATAACACTTTGGTCTCATAACTTTCATCTAGTGCTGCCTTAAAGGGACATTTATGTTAGCAGTTTTGTAAACAAGAAACTTTACTGTATAAAGTCATGCTATTGGCATTTAAAGTTACTTCATGTGGCTGTCATCATGCATGCTATGGTCAAAAACAGTGTACTTAATTTTCCTTCTGTTTGGTGCAGTCCAACTGTCATGTTATCCGGAAGTGGTTCCCTAACCTACAATCTGTACATGTAAATGTCCTATATATATGGTAAATGTTTCTACTTTGTGTTTCACACTACTTAAAAGAACAATCCATTACCTGATTTGGATTCGGGTGTAACCAGAAACATAAGTGTCGAAATTGCTGACAGAACTGTGTCTTCATCACGTGATGACAAGCAAGCAGCAACAATGCGCACACCACCACAATGCAGAATATAGTCTTTATTCTCGAGGTCTATAAAGAAAGTAATAAATTTTGACACTTGTAAACATTCTGATTTATTGAGGTGAAAATGCATGTTTGCAAATTAGTGTTACAGAATGTAATGTCCCAATGAAGTATGTTAATAGCACAAATTATTTTCATTTTTATGTTTTCTGCACAAAGTGCATAAAACAAACATATAGGAAGGCCACATCTGCCCATTCAAATGGTTAATCTCCACAGTTTTTAACAGCTTTTGATTGAATTTAATACTGGAAGTCTAAACCAAAACTTGTTGTGCACATCTGATTCTAGTTCATACCAATCAAATATAAGCCCCACAGTATATAAACACTTCATCAGTTTTCTCAAAACAGCCCACCATATGAAAGTTGTTACAAGACATAAAATTAAATCTTACACATACATGGAAAAGCAGTTTCTGACAACAAACATTATGCTATGGGCTTCACAACCAGGGTTTCTTTCCTGGTAAGGGTTGAGATTTTCTCCTTACCACTGTATCCAGACTGGCTTGGTGGCCCACCCAGCCTATTCAGTACGTACTGGTGCCCCTTTCCCGGATCAAGAGACAACCAAGGATTGAACTGATCTTCCACCCAAATCAGCACCAAAAAACTGTGTGAGCTATGCTTCCAAACCTCCTTATTTTCAAGGTGCAATATTTAAAAAAGCACAGGGACAACTTTACCTTTAACCTTATGAAACTAATTCCCATGAGAGTTGGAAGTGGTAACAACATGCGGCATAGAAGGGGATACAGCATCAATGAACATGAAGGTCACAAAGTGAGTAATACAGATAGGGTGAAGTATGCTGAGCGAGCCATAACTTTTTTTTTTACTTTGATTACAACATCGCTAACATTTACCAAGCAATTGACAGGAGAGGTACATGAAACGACTGCTACTACAATATATGCATGGTTACTATAGTCCAACTTCAGCACAAGAATATATACACTTGCACAATTACCTAGAGCTAAATTGCACAGTCCTGCAAGACCAAACCGGACAAAATTTGTATTTTCTTCCGAAAGTTGGTCGAGGAATAAGTCAATGACATTTAACTTGCGCAGAAATTCATAATTTATTGGATCATATGCAAAATTGGCTAGATTTGCAAGCACCTGTTCCTTAGCTTCTGAAATGAAAGACGGGGAGAACATTTGAGGTTAGATTTGAAAAGCTGACAGCATTAAACCAGAACTGGCATTAATACCACGCGCTATAATACGAGGCTCATGTGCCTCTTCCAGCACGTATTTTTAAAGAAGCAGAACTTTCAGAATCAATACTCAGGCCGTCTTACACACCAATTGACTCTATCTCTCGAAACTCAGTAACCAGTTGCTGTAGGTAGTCAAATCGACCCAACCCTTTTTTACCAGTCCGCTTGACAAGTTGTTCAGGTTTGCTGAACATTGGTCACAAATGTTCAAAATATTACAGCAATGAAAAACATACATTTATCCATATATATACACGCTTCTCACCCACTCCCTCTGTACATACATCACGGCCCCCCCCTCCCCAAGAACCATCATTCTTTGCTGCCGGCACGGCGATGTAATCTTTGATCACAGATTTATACCTGTGTTCACGGGCTCCATGGCTACACCTACAGGTTTGCAACCACGGATTACCATTGCTGCTGACGAGCTGCACGTGGTTGCGATACGCAGGCAGTACATTCAAAATCATTACTCATTCATTCGGAAACAGGAACGTTACAGGATCAAAATTTCAAGTTCACAGTTTTAATTACAAGTCCATTTTTAAGATGACATCATACCGGAACCATCGACACCATCTTTCATCAAGCAAAACTTTTAAGACAATTTTTGAACTTTCACAAAATAAATAATTCTTTAATTTTCTTGTAATTACAGTTATAATAATGATACTATATAGAGTGAAACAAAATTCGTTCACAAACCTTCCATAGTACAATTCCTTTTCAGGCGCGTTCGCAGAATTGCGAAAAGTATTGACTTCCTCATGTCTGCTTGTCTGTCCATCAGTCCGCACACAACAACTCGGCACCCACTGCATGGATTTTCATGATACTTGATAGTCGAATATTTTTCGAAAATCTGTCGAAAAAATTGAGATTTCATTAAAATCTGACAAGAATAACGGGTAATTTACATGAAGACCTATGTACTTTTATGATAGAATCTCGCTCAATTCTTCTTAAACTGAGAAATGCTTGGGATAAAAGTTGTAGAGAAAATCCTAACTCAATTTTATATTCAGTAACGCTTTTCCGAAAATCGTACATTTTAAGAGATAATGTGGAAAAATAAGGTAGGGCCGGACAGGCAACAGATGACAATGTACGTGTAATACGGCGCATGCGCTTTGCATGCTGGACACCTAAGGCTACAGACACACACTCAGAAAATGTAATACTTATTGCTTTTCGACGGCAACAATGGTTAGGCGAAGGCGCCTCAATATTACGTTATACGTACATTGCCTCTCTTGTTAAGAATAAAATGAGTTGAAAATCTTATACAATATGCAGTAAGACGCTCAGTTTTCGAGATTCGTATATGTCACTGCCAAATGGCGCCAGGTATCAAACTATCAAACCCAGCGCACCACATAGTTTACAATAAGCATTCGAAGCGGCCTCCATCCACTTCAAGGCATTTGGCAGTACGTTTTAGTGCATTCTCTCGACAGACGACTTAACAATTTCGCAATGACCATTGCCACACGAAGTCCGATATTCTCATTCTGTTTCTTTAAGATCCAATTTAACAACATTCATCCACGCCTAGGTCTTCTAAGTTGTTTTTCCTTCAGGTTTTCGCACCAAAATCTTGCACGCAGTTCTGTTTTGTTACTTGCGTGGTGCATGCTCCAAACATCTTATTATCTTCCATTTCATCAACCTAACAATACGTCGCGAGGGGTACAAATCATGAAGCTCCTCGTCATGCATTTTCCTGCCTCCTTGACTTTCCCCTCGTTAGTCAAGAGAAAGTGTAATTTACACATTATTGAAATAGTATTTCGTAGTATAGCCCATTCCCGAGTTATAAGCAAGGTCTGGATTCTTATGGATTCGTTATTTAGTGAGTGTTTAACTGGTGACTACAGTCCAGTGGTTCTTAAACATTTTTTGCTGACAACACAATGGCGACACTTACTGAAGTGTCGGAGACTCGCGAACGCGAAATGCGGAGAATGATAATTTTGCGACTAGTGTACTTTCTCATACAACGTATGGGTAAGTAAAATTTATTTTAAACAAAATTATTTATATATTTTCTTTTATCTGCAATAATATAACATTCAAAATTTCACAGCACACCTAGCGGAACTCGCGGCACACTCTGTTAAAACCACTGCTCTAATCTGTAGAACTCCCGGTTTATCGAAAATTATTCTGAATTCACAGCAGCCTAGGGTTCTGAAACCTACAAGGAGAGACAGTGTTGCCTACGTTAGATATGGCTGGAGTTTCGGTTTATTCATGCCACTTGTCTTTACATGAATACAGTAGGCACTGAATGAAGGAATATTAGGAATATTTCAGAATTGTGTATCAAATACAGCAAATACTTAAATGTATATTAACTAGAGTGTATTGTACATAGGAAACAGCTAAGGACGTGTACTAGCGCAGCTTATTTAGCTGATAAGCTTATCAGAATCCTTTAGCCCTATTATGTAAGGTGCTAAAACCCAACGCTGAGCAGGGCCTTCTGTGCCTGCCTGTGATTCAAAATCCCTGCCTCTCAAACGGGAGGACTGTCCGTTCATCTGCGATGTTCGGTCCCATGGAGAAACCGAGGAAAAGTAGGATATCAGTATCCGGGCAGACGATAAACCCCAGGACCTTAAGCATTAAAACAGGATAGCTGGCACGTTCGGTCATTTACATGTAAACTACAAAGGACTCAGGACAGTCGGTTACCGGGGCGTGATTTGTACTCCGAAATAAGAGACCTAGAAGTAAGAGTTATATCACTCAACTCATACGTTCGGACACTTGCCTGAAAGACTGAGGTAAACCACAAAACCCGAGTCAGCAGAGCTGGTTTTTAGGCCGATATATGAATCTGGGTCTTTCCGAGAACGAAGCGGGTGCTGTGATTGGTAGTGTGGCTGAACATATACTGTTCGTTCACGTGGGGGTGCAGAGGGCACAAAGCCTGGTTATATTTCATATTCCATAATTTTCATTCACAGGTTTTGTCTATCTGCATTGTCATTTCAGGAATACGGGATAGGCAAAGATCCCAAATTTATTCTTGTGTTGGACACAGAAATGTCTTTTTCGGTCCGCGGTTAACGTCCACTCAAGAATACTCGGCAATACAAGAGGACTGCCATGTAGTACTACGTACCTTGTAATCTAAATACAAATACATTACGTTAATATTTGACACTATTTATTTTTATCTAGTTTAAATAGACACCAGACTTGTGTTCACTTTGTATTGTATTAATATCACAGATTAAAATGCACTGTAAAATTCAGAACTTATTTGAAATAATTAGCTAGATAATACTACGGCATTTATTACCATTATAAATTCTCACGTAATGTATGTTTATTTCATTAAAAACGGCACTGTAGATTAACTGTAAAATACAGTCGGAATTTAGAACAATGAGGTGGATCATATGCTTCAGTCAATACACTGTGCTTATACGTTACGTCAAGGACAAAACCACGAGAGGTAAATACAGAAAAACCGACTGTCTAATGTGTAACAAGAAAGCCAGTTGCCATAAAGGAAGTTGAACACGGGTAATGTAGACTAAGTACACTGAAAGTCTGAATAAGGAGAAATTAAATAATTACTTCTAACTGCAAAAATACCGATTCCATTGGAGTTGTTTAAACAGAAATTAATTTGTTCCAACGGCGTAATGGGAAGAGCCGTCTTGTATCTACACATATCTATAGCGATAATTTATTCAGTGTTTGCTGATGATTCAAGACCGAATATTGTTGTAATTATGGCTGACGATCTGGTAAGTTTCATATGGTTTATTTTCTAGGCTAAAGAACCGCACGGAGCAGAGTTTATCTTGAAAAGCTTGCCAATAAATTTTTCGCCTTTATTAAATAAAGTCCACCAAGGAATATTGTTCTGAGCCAGTTTAAGCCAGTTAATATTCACACATAACATTCATTTAAGATCTGATTAATATTATGATCCCGTCAACAATTCCCATGTTGTAACTTCCGTTTGTGTTTTTACAAGAAGCTTATGCATGTTGCATGTCCCGCGCACTAACCTTCCTTAATTTGATCTCCGTAATAATACTTTGTTACGAGTAAAAAGTATTAAGTTCCTCATTACGCATTTTTTTTTCCATCTAATTATTTCCTTATCCTTAGGTCTAAATAGTCCAGCTCTTTGTTTTTATACACCCTCTTTCTCTTTGCTCCTAAGAATGTGACCAATTCTCCACCCAAACAAAAAAAATTACAATTGTACATATACGTGTTACACATAATCTTTAGGCTTACAGACACGAGATAAAAAGACGGAAATTCTGTTCCGGTACAAACAAAATACCTGCTTCTCACGCAGCAGTAAAACGAATAGTTAAGACGGGAGTACATTTTAGACTGTTGCTGGTAATTGTGTTAGAAATTCTGAGTAACTTTACAGGGATGGAATGACGTGGGTTTTCACGGCTCTAACCAAATCCCGACACCCAACATCGACGCTCTGGCTTACAATGGCATCATCCTAAATCGCCATTACACATTGCCTACCTGCACTCCGTCCAGAGCGGCCTTCATGACAGGAAAATATCCTATCAGGACAGGTAAATTAGAGCTGGGTAGTACTAATAGCTAATAGCTAGTACTAATGCCTTTCTTCACATTTACGCATAGCAGTTCCTAGGCTTCCTCGACGTGAACCGTTTCTACACATGAAGGCCCTGCCCATTAGAAGCAGAGCTGGCAATATATATCCTTGATTTCAGGCTTCCCCCGCGATGTTGATGAGATCTGCGCTCTTCTGGGATATTACGCGGCGTCGTGTGGTAATTGTTTACCGACGTTTCTGGACAACGTGTCGGTCCCATCTTCACGGGTCAAGAGTAAGAGTAGGAAAGATAGAAAGCCAGCAACCTATAACGTGGATTCTGGAAAGTACGGCGGGGTAGCAGTCTGTAGGCGTGATGACAGCTAATAGGGTGCAACCAGGGTGAGAGGGGTGGATACAAACAACGTAAAGCTGCTAAGGGTACCGAGAATTCGTTTATTTGGTTTACTTCCCTTCCCTGTTATTGCTGTATTCCATACATTTTTCTCCCATTATTCTCACCCTGCCTCAAGGGCAGCAACTTGGCCATACTGAGACCGGTTCTCGCCCAGGTATCCCAGTAGCCACTTTAGTTGTCTCCCCCCCCCCCCCCCTTCCCTGGCGCTGTTTTGATTCATCTTCTTTCAATTTATTTATTTATTTATTTTTATTCTTACTGTTGGGTTATTTTTATTTTATTTTTCTAGTTTATCCTTATATTTTCCTCCTGTAGTGTTACTCTGTTCCATATATGTTTTTTCCAGCTGTTTTAGCTGTTTGTATTCTCGGTACCCCTAGCAGCTTTACGTTGTTTGTATCCACCCCTCCCTCACCCTGGTTCTACCCTATTGGCTGTCATTAAGCCTACGGACTGCTACACGCCCCCCCCCCCCCCCCCCCGTACTTTCCAAAATCTAAGTCGCTGGTTTTCTATCTTTCCTACTCGGACTCTTGATCTGTGAAGATGGGACCGACACATTGTCCCGAAACGTCGGAAAACAATTACCACACGACGCCGAGTAATATCCCAGAAGAGTGCAGATGCCTATGTCGGGGCAGCTGAACTTTTTTTTTTTTGCAGGCAACTTCGGCAAAACTTGCTCTGTATTCACTGTTAAAAAACCAACAAAATGCACCTCAATTTCACCTTTATCATGTATTAATCGACCCCTACATATGTTTCGGTTATATGTAAAACCATCTTCAGGGGGTTCAAAAACTACGTTCATTCGACAACCAATGTTAATTCTGGCATTATACTGTGCAATATCTTTGTATGCAAGTTACAATCACTTATAAAATCAGTATTTAAAACATGTATAAGAACACAGAGTCTAAAACCCTTAAAAATTCGTCAAATTTCGTGTCCAAATAGTAAAATGCGGCAGTTTTGATCACCATGTTCCTTATACACATTTGGCTGTTTTGTTCTTGGTTTTGTATACTTGATGGACATTTAGTAATTATGTCCTGCTGTTTTCTGTCGTGTTTGTCTCATGCTGCAGACATTACTAGAATGTTAAGGTTAAAATCTTCCGGGCCATAGCGCCGCATCGTCTGGTAACATAGCTGCGAGAGCTTCAAATCTCGACTAGTAGGCTATGTTGCTCTACGCTATGAATTTCAACTCCCACTTCTGGCATAGAAATACAGAATTAAAGAAAACGACAGCAAAAAAAAAAAGTTTCTGCAATATATGAAAGTCAAGACTGTTGAGGATTAGACATTTACGACGGACATATCTGGGAAGTGTGTATAGTCCTACTTTATTCGAGTTGTTACAAGACAAATACACCAAGCCAAATAATCATTACACGACCTAAGGCTCTTCGGAATAAAACGTTTATTTTAGGAAATCCGTCACCATTTCAAAATATGTTGTATCGTTCATTGATTTTTCTTGTTGCAGGGATGCAAGGCAGACCACTTTTGTGCGGGGAACCTCGAGGACTGCCGCTGGAGGAGACGACGCTACCCCAGAGGCTGAAGGATCTCGGCTACACCACAAGGCTTGTGGGCAAGTGGCATCTCGGCTGTTTTCGCTCGGAATATACTCCCACAAAGCGCGGATTCGATTCTCACTTCGGCTACTGGAATGGATACGTCGATTACTTCGATTACATGGTTGACCAAGAGGTTCGTACGAAATTCAAACCACGATAAGCTTCCTATTGTCGCCCAGTTGCCAGTAGCTACACGGGCCGAAATTAAACGTTCCAGTCTATTTTATTCTAAACTTATCGCTGTTTTTGTAGTTTTATCGTGCCATTTGGTTCAAGCAAAATGTATAGAATATTAAAACTATGAGAACAAACAAAGTCTTCCTACAGTTAGTTACGTGAATGGGTTAGTTAAGAATGGCAACATGTACAAGTCATTGAACATGGTGCCTTTTCCGACTAACCGATTTTAATATTCTTAAATCGAACCGGCTCTAATTTCCTATCTTGAATTACTTTGAACCATATTGTCAAAAAGCATGTGATTTTAAGTTCGTTACCTAATTTATAAATAATTAAGAATATAAAGGTAACTTTATCTTCTCCTATTCATAGGTGTGAAAATTTGTTTCTAACAATTACAATGAGGGATTCTGAAAACTGGATGCTGAGGAGACTATTTGAACCTAAGAGGGAGAACGTGCCTGGAGAGTGCTGGAAACTGCGTTCTGAGGAGTTCGTAAAATGTACTCTTCGCAAAGCATTCTTAGGATGATCAAATCAAAGAGAATAAAATGAACAGTACATAAAGCAAGCATGGGGGTGATAAAAATAATACATCATAATTATAAAATCTGAAGGAAAAACTACAGAGAAGCTTGAATAAATAAATCGTACGACTGTGGAGGAGATTAAAGTGACTCAGGATAGGGTCATATGGTGGGCTGTTATGAATATCACTTTAATAATATGATCTCCAAAGATTGTAAAAAACCTTTAAGTTCCATAAGAGGATTGGAATTTCTTGACTTATTCACAAAACTAACTCTAATTTATGGTGGTATATATTTATCGGCATTGAAAATATTAATTTACCAATTTTTGAAAATCGGTATCAAGTGCATTCCACTGAAGTTTCCGTCTTCTTTTTACTTTCTAACCAAGTGTTGCAATGCAGAAAACACAAAAATCTCAGTCAGTGTAAGTTAATATACTACTCTTAAATGTAGACAGCTGTTATAACTTTGGAAAATGTTCAACTTCCATATATGGGAAATTTTGGGAATAATAATTTTTTGACCGTCCAAAATTTTTGACTTGATGAAGGTAGCAGATTCTAACGTGGTGTGTGAAATGTCTATTGTAGTCCATCTAATTACCGGTATCTAACAATGGTAGCAGAATCCAGTACAGCAGCATGCTAATAAGAATCCCAGCAATGGATATCATCCCGAGCTAGTTAAATCCACTCACTCTTCCTCACAACACCTCTGGTCTTAATATTTACGTAATTTCCCACTCCGTAGTCTTAAAATTTCTAAAAGATGCTTTACCACTAAAATGTTATGTGCATTCCACACTCTTCAGTTCGGGCCATATGTGTCAGCCTCTTAGATTTCACTGTCTAAACAATTTATTTAGGAATTGTGTATGGATTCTTTTGTGTCTTAAATGTAAAATTGCAAAATCCTTAAAATGAGGGAGCGTCGAAGTCGGGAATGCTATGGCTCTTCAGCTGCAGTACATTTCATTAAAAACAAGAACAGTTTGAATCGGTTTTTAGAGACTAATTTACAGTGTATGGTAATACTCTTAAATCCACACGGGACTACTGTGATTTCGCTTCCATACGCATGCGTTTAGAAGCCATCCAGTATGTACAAACATTTTGCAGCCTGTAAGTACTTAAAAAATTCAGTTCCTATCTCTCACACAACACTGTGTCTTTATTACAAAGACCAAATGGATAATGCTAGTTACAGAATTAATCATTGTTTTTTATAGGAATCATAAGAAACAATAAATACACTCTATGGGAGAAATTCTGAGTGCTTTTAACGTTAAAGCAGGATGTATGTGTGGTAACCGCTGAGTTCTTAAGCGTTAATTATACATTATGGTGAGCTGTCATGGTGGTCCAGACAGAGCAACTTCGTGTATAAAAGGCCTAGACGTTCGAAACCTTAGCAAGATTCTGAGAGCGATTATTACGTGATGATAACTCTATGATCACCGTCAGCTAGTTTCCGCATTTAAAACTCACTAATTTTGAAACATTTATTCGTTTGAAGGATTTTATGGGATACGATCTCCGTCGTGATATGAACGTCTCGTGGGCAGAGAATGGACAGTACGCTACGGATGTGTTCACGAGAGAAGCGGTTCATCTGATCTCGACGCATGACGCAAGCCGACCCTTGTTTCTGCATGTTTCCCATCTGGCAGTTCACAGTGGTAGGAACACGCAGCTGCTGG
The DNA here is from genome assembly GCA_021186555.1 of Reticulitermes speratus. Lineage (NCBI taxonomy): Eukaryota > Metazoa > Arthropoda > Insecta > Blattodea > Rhinotermitidae > Reticulitermes > Reticulitermes speratus. Next base: position 18,329,097 of record JAJKFL010000001.1, read on the forward strand.
AAGTGCCAAACGTTGAAGAAGCTCTGGAGAAGTTCAACTACATCCCAGACACACAAAGAAGGATTTTCTCAGGTACGTAATTTCACAGCCGATCATTCGGAAAACTAGAATTGATTAAATAAGCGAAGAAGGCCCAAGAATACACATTACTCGAATTTAATTCCAAAAAGCAGTTTCGAGCACAAATCACAAAGCTTATTCCCATACAGCACAGATTTATTTTCTTTCAATTATTGTTATTATTAGTATTATTATTTACTTTATTTTATTTTTAAAAGTTACTGTTTGGTACAGATCCTATCTATGTAAAATTCGTTAGATATAACCAAAAATTTCGCACCCGCTGCCATACTGGTTTTTGTGGAATTACAAGCAATACTTCAAAATAATGTGTGGAAGTGTTTATGATTTATCCCCACATAAAGTTTCACGTACCCAGCTCCTGTCTGTCGCCAGTTATCGCCATGAATCTGGAAGCTAAATAATACTTCGCACGCCCGCCATTCCGTTATGTACACAAGACCAAAAACAAAATGCATATTATTATAAGCTATATTGACATACATAATTTCATGACACTCAATTCAGCGGCATCTCTGACGCTCTCAATTCAAAAGTTCGTGCGCCAGCCATTGTTCATTACTTACTTTTAGTAAACCCAGAAGTATGGCACCGAGGTGGCTGCCAATGGAGCAATGTTCATAACAAGTCTGAATACGTAATAGCTGACAACCGACATGTAGTGGTCTTTCGGTTTAAGGCATGGGTCTCCAATCCTTTTACAGCAAAGGGCCACACCCGTTTTTATGGGCTGGTTTGCGGGCCACACGAGCAAAAAAACAATAAATGGTACACCTAATTGCCTAAATTATTGTAAAATTCTTATAGTGTATACACATTTTACAAATGTGGCCGCGAGCCGCATAATACAACCTGGCGGGCCGAGGGTTGGAGACCTACGGTTTGGTGGTTAGGTAGCAGGATGATAACCCCTGACCCCACAGTTCTCAGGCACATATCCGGGGAGGAATGGAGAGCCTTACATAAATCTTCCAGCATATGACCCCACGTTTTACAGCCAAACACTCATACGTACACAAAAGACCACACACACACACACACCACACACACACACACACACACACACATATATATATATGTTAAAAGTAGGCTTACTGGACGGTAGCATGTACATAGTACGTTGGATAAAACGATAACGATAGGTTCCCTGTTCGATTCTCGGTATGGATGTGGGATATCTTGATTGAAATTTTCGTGGTTTTTCTTGTTCCATCAAGGCAACTGCTTCAGCAGTAGTGTGAAATATTCGTAGATCAGAACTTCCTTGTTACCATTTCTTTAAATTTCACTATTCACACCATTCGACGCTAAATAACTATAGCGTCATTAAATAACCAATGACCATCTATCCAGCATAGTGTATTTCAGGATTATAGTACTCATTTATTTATGTTTTTAGTTGTATCAAGCTTAGTAGGTATCCACATCGTATATCATGTAAATTTCAGATGTCCTGATACAAAAATTCGTCAGTTATGGTTATCAAATCAAAATATTTTTTAAGGCCACCACGCTGTTATTTTATATTTTTCTGAAATTCTACTCCAGCAACTAACATTGCATGTTCTGCAGATGTCACACACCACACGCACGTCCGTAAACCTATTACGATATTTTGCTGCTGTTGCCCCTGTTCTTCAGTTCGAACACACATCGTGTTCGTGTTCTTTAAAACACATTTGGCACGCCATTCATTAGGACTTTCAAGAATACCTCTTAATGTAACATGCATGGGAAAGCTGATAAATGCTTACAAAATTATAGACGGGAAGTCTGAATGGAAGACACCGCTTGAAAGACCTAGGCATAGAAGGAAGGATAATATTAAAACGAATATTTAGAAACGGTATTAAATTTTGGACTGAATTTATCCGTCTCGGAACAGAGTGCATTTGTGGGCTTATGAGTACAGTCTAATGGAAAGTTGGATACCAGATAGGGAGAGGAATTTGTTGACTAAATGATAAAATATCAGATTTTGTAGAAGAAATCTGTTTCATGGAGTTAGCTTTGTAATACTGTGGTATATAATTTAATCAGCATGCTTCGTTAATTCGAGTTTAGAACCCTGGACTTAATAGCAACTCATACGTGTGCTTAATTACAGAAATGACAGCCAGATTAGACGAGTCTGTGGGCAGATTGTGTCTGCTCTTTCGGATAAGGGAATCCTTAATAACACTGTCATTGTGTTCCTGACAGACAATGGAGGTGCAACAATCGGTGAACTCCAAAACTGGGGCTCCAATTGGCCTCACAGAGGGGTAAGCATATTAGTCATCATTATGTGAGGTCACTTTGTGTCCCATTTTGTGACAGAATAAAATCCACTTTACGCAATTTCATATGAAACTCATACAGGTTAGGAGCTATTACATAGTTCTAAAATTTTCTGACACTGGTGTACTGCTGCTGCTGCTGCTGCTGTTGCTACTACTACTAGCATTAGCAGTAATAGTAGTAGCAGCACACCACCACCAGCGTGATCATCCTGCACTTCATTTGGGCTTTGATTCTCTGATTTACAAAATACAATTCTAAAAATTAAGCCTATTACGTATCGGACACTACATTTGTTTTCGTCCTCATGGGAAACACAAAAATATACGTCGACTTCCAAGTTTTCACGACAGTTGTTGATCATGTGATGGTCTTCTTTTCAGTTTTGTGCACCGTGAAGTGGTTAAATGTTCAGACGTTTCAAAGAAATATGCTGCCTCAATTTCAGGGTGACTGAATTGGTTTAGGTGGATGCTGAATACATGACTAAATTGCAAGGCCTATTATATAAACTAAGCCGATCCCAGTGACCGCGCTGTCTAAGGCGTGGGTCTACGACCGCTAGCTTACTGGGATTGTGGGTTCGAATCCCTCCGAGGGCATGGATGTCTGTCTCTTGTGAGTGTTGTGTGTTGCCAGGTAGATGTCTCTGCGACGGGCTGGTCCCTCGTCCAGAGGAGCCCTACCGAGTGTGATGTGTCTAAAGTGTGATCGCGAAGCCTCGAAAGATGAGGCGGCCTAGGCCCCCAAGGGGCTGTCAAGCCATTGGAAAACAAAAAGACAAGCTAATCTTCGTCTGTAGGTAGAGATGCAGTCATTAAGGGCGAAGATAGATTCCCAATTATCCGAAATAAACGGGACGGAAGGACTGAAGGATAATCAAAATGTCGGATATTTCCGAAGTCTGACGAAAAAGTGAGGGCAAATATCAGCTCAATATATGACTCAACTGACTATTAAATGTGCATTTAACGCAATACTGCGGAAAAGACTTTATGATCCTATGCACTGCAGTACATGGTGCCTCTATATCTGCGGGGTTTCTATTAAAAAAAAAAGGCCTGGTGTAAAACTGGTATTCCATTTTAGCCTTGCTCCTTGCAAGTACAGATATCTTGGTGTAGAAATCGTATATATATCCATATGCACAAACAATCAAAAACTGCAGATACATAAAATCAATAATGTGGTTGAAATAATTGAGCACATAAAAAACGCAAATATGTAATTGAAAATCTGCGATTGGTGACATACAGTTCAGAGACCGCCAAATGTACATTACTGTTTCGTTCTGTCAGCAACACAGTACTATATGCAAGCAAATGACTTAAAGTACTGTAAAGATGGTACCCATTGAACTCATTACTGTGATAGTCGTATTGTTGTTGATCGAGATTTCACTCTGCCAAACGAGATGCAAATTACTACACGAAAACATATATTGTCCAGGGATCCTGCACTTCCACTATCTTAACTTGAGAGCCTACCTAAGTTATTTTTAGCTATTATATTTGTTACATTTTAGAAACATTGAAATATATTGGTCTCTCATTGCAGATGAAGTTCACACTCTACGAAGGTGGAGTGAAAGGCGTGGCTATTGTCTGGAGTAATTCACTTCGAAACCCGGGAAGGGTATCCATGCAGATGATGCATATTTCCGACTGGTACCCCACAATCTACGCAATGGCAGGTAAAGACTGCTCGCTTCAAACGCCGTGTTTAAAGTAATGGAATGAAATTCTGTATAGGATTTCTTTACAAATAGTTGTCGGGCAAATATGATCTTCGTGAAACCCGACTCAGTGACAGTAATACTTACTTGAAAGCGTGAATGGATTTCTACTCGTACTTTCCATATTTCTTGACTTTTTTGGGTGAAAATAGGAATAAGATAGTGTATCTCCGCATTATACCGATGAGCAATTATGAGTTTCGTGAAAATCAGCGCAGTGAAAGCCATACTTTACATCAGGAAGGAAAATTCCGTATTTTCCACATTTTCACCCGAAATGGATAACATTCATTATATTAGACGGCCACAAACATTTATTACGTAATTGCGAGTTTAGTGAAACTCGATGCAGTGAATTCCACACAGTACTAAAGGGCGTAAATGAATTTCTACGCGTGCTTTCCACATTTATTGTCTGATTTCCTCCTATTCAAGGGATACCAAGGTTCTTTTCCTGGGGGAAAGGCGACGGGTACGTGAAATTGACAATCCACCCCCTTCTAGTGCCGAGGTTAAGAATGAGAGGGGCTATACCTCTACTCCCCTTCTGTGTCCTCAAAGTGTGGACGGTGACGACACTATCTTTACCTTTAAATTAATTAAAATTAACTTCAAATTGAAAAATATTATTGTTTGCTTCAGGCGGTGAAGTTACGAGCCTGGGAAAGATAGATGGGATTAATCAATGGCCAGCTTTACTGCAGGACAACAGTGATATCCGTCGTAATGGAACTTTGCTGAATGTGGGCGACTTCGACGACATGGAAGCTATCATCGATGGAAAATATAAACTTATCAGATCTACAACGAAACATGGAGTGTATGATGGTTTCTATGGTGAAGACGGAAGAGCATTACCAAACCCTCCATATAATGACACTGGAGTCATCACCAGCCCCGTTTCCAAGGCCATAATTGCTTTGAATGTAAACAGTACAGCAGAAGAACCTCAATTAAAAGATAAGATAAGACGAATTAGGTTGAACGCAACGGTTGAGTGTAAGGGGAGTCGGAGGCATTACATTGGAGGACCTTACTGCCATTCGTATTGCCTGTTTGACCTCGATGATGATCCCTGTGAAACCATTAACTTAATTTCCACGTACCCTAATGTCACTGAGACTCTGATGAAGAAACTGCAACAGTTTAAAACGGAAATGGTTCCCGAATTAACTAAACGTCTAGATCGGGCTTCAAATCCATATTTATTTAATAACACATGGGTTTGCTGGCTTGATGACGAAAATGTAAAGAAAGTTCCTAAGACCGACAATGCAACCCAGAAAATTAACTGTACTTTGTCTGGAAGTTCAACCAAGTTAGCGCTTGCTGTTTACTTGTTAATGTTCATGTTGTGTTTACATGTCTTTCTGAGCCATTTCTAAACGGCATTAGTAGAAAGTAACGAAATAATTTTGATTGGGCGACTTCTGATTTCGTGCGTCCACCACGTGATATACATTTGGTTGGTCTTAAATCTGAAGAAAAGCTGACTGCAGCAAAACAGCGCCCTTTCTCCAGCTTAAAGAATATCCATTAAATCTAATATTGGTAGCCCTTCCTGTAACTTACGGAATAAATTTAATTTTAATTCATAACGGATGTTATTAATTGGAACATAAAGTACAACAGAGAAGCTTGTTGTGTTTATACTAGTAAATTCTAATGACGATAACTTAGAGATTTGCTAATACAATATCTCAACATTAAGTGTAGCAGTGATGCTCTTGAATTCCATTCTGCAGGTGCCAGGTTTCAACGTCGCCATGTTATCAGTTATCGTGAATGAAGTTATATGGTTTGACTCAATTTCTTCATGAGCATGCCGGAATAGTGGGCTAATTTAAAACTGTTCAAGACCGCACCCAGATTCTGATCAATAATTTCTCATTCGATAATTGGGCTGTGTCATGGCCCAGGCGGTTTATCGCCGGCTTTTCCGTGCCAGTGTGTGTGGGATTTATGGTAGATAAAGTGGCAGTGGGAAAGGCTTTTCTCCAAATATTTCGATTTTCCCCTATCTGTACCATTCCACCACCGCTCCACACTCATTCATTCATCTACACTGACTCCACGAAATCTTAGCAATTGGCACCGTCCTTAAATAACATACTTAACACAAGTGTCCAATAATGCATAGATTCTGCAGCAGAAGCAGCGTGGCTAAATAAGGGAAGAGGAAATCAATCTTAATAAACACCATCCGAAACTAACACTTATGACCCATAACAATCAGAATTTTCTACTAACTCCGTAGAGCAGGGTTCTTTGTGAGAAGTTAATATTCCCCGTTTTATGAGACACAAACTTTCAAAACTACGTTCGATTCAATCATGAGACATTAATCCAGTCCACACCCTTACACTCTACCTCCTTGACATCCATATTAATGCTCCATGTCCTTACAGTCCTCCCAGCCATATTTTGTTCTCTCAACTCTCCTTTTCCCGTCAGTTTTCCCGACCAAACTTTTGTAGATATTTCTAATCTCCCCAATCTTACTGCATGTTTCACCCAACGCATTTTCCTTTATTTGTCAATTTATTCATTCTGTAGTCTGTCTTACGACAGGTCCGTAGCCTCTTCCAAAGCGAGTTCTCCACAGGGTGCGATCTAGTGCTTCCTCTTTCAATTTCCAGTATCTCTTCTTTTCCTTAAGGTCATCCAGTAGCTGCTTACGTCTTCTCCCTCGTCGTCCCGTCATTTCTATCCTTCCTTCTAACTTTCCTTCAATCACGTGTTTCAGAAGGCAGTTTCTACGCAAGATGTGACCAATCCAGTTAGCCTTTCTTCTTTTTATTGTATGTAGGATATTCCTCTCCTCCTTGACTCTGTGTAATACTTCTTCATTTCTCACACGATCGGTCCAACTGATCTTCTCCATTCTTCTCCAGCACCACATTTCAAAACTTTCCAGATACTTCTGATCTACTTTCCGAAGTGTCCACGTTTCAGCACCATACAAAGCTATGCTCCAAACGTAGCACTTTACTAGTTTCTTCCTTAAATTTAATTCCAGTTTGCTGGTGAAAAGATTTTTCTTCTTGTTGAATGCTGCTTTTGCCATGGCAATTCTGGATTTAATTTCACGTGTACACCTTGCATCACTTGTTATCATGCAACCCAAATAATTGAAATATTCCACATTCTCCAATTGTTTTTGATCTATCATAATTTTCATTGGGGATGGTTGCCTTGAGATTTTCATTACTTTAGTTTTTCCCACATTCATTTCCATTCCATAGCGTCTTCCAATTTCAATTAGTCTATCAATCATGCCCTGTAGCACCTTTTCTTCCCTAGCCAGTAGCACAAGGTCATCTGCATATTTCACAGTGCGAATTACTTGTCCTCCTATTTTGAAGTCTCCAAACCCTTCAAGAGCTTCCTTGGTAAGGTATTCGCTGTATAAGTTGAACAGAATCGGTGACAAGCAGCAACCTTGTCTAACTCCTCTTCCAATCTTCACACTTCTCGTCTCCCCTTGGTCCAGTCGTATTTTGACACTCTGTTCCATGTACAATTTGCTGATCAATCTTCTTTCGCGCCAGTCTATCCCAATTCCTTTTAGGATTTGCATTAATTTGGTCCAGTTGACACGGTCAAATGCCTTCTGCCAGTCTATGAAGCAAGCACACAATTCCTCATCTATGACCAAGGTTCGTTCTGATAATATTCTCAGCATCCCAATTGCATCCCTAGTTCCTTTTCCTCTTCTAAATCCAAACTGATCTTCTCCAAGTGCATCTTCAATTTTCCTCTCAATCCTTCTTCTAAGTATCCTCGCTACTATCTTTGCTGCATGAGCGATGATGCTGATTGTGCGATGGTCGCTGCATTTTGTAGCTTTGGGCTTCTTCTTTAAGGCAATCATTGTAACTTCAATAAAATCTCTGGGCCATTCTCCAGTTACATACATGCTGTTGATCATCTGTGTCATTAGCCTTAGACCATCTTCTCCCAACAATTTGAGTACATCCCCAGGTATATCATCATCTCCTGTAGCCTTCTTATCCCTCATCTCCTTGATAGCTTTTTCCACTTCACTTTGCAAAATATGAGGGCCTTTCTCATCTTCATCTACTTCATCTTCAGGTTCGACGTCTAGATGTTCTGGTCGATTAGCTCGATCGTAGAGCTCTGTGATATAATTCTCCCAAATTTGCAGTACTCTTCTCTGATTTATTATTATATTGCCTTGAGAGTCTTCGATGCCAATGTTTTGAATCCCATGGTTTTCTTTCCAACCTAGTTCCTTTGTCTTCATGTACATTAAATCATAACGTCCTATTCTTTGAAATTCTATGATCTCGTCGCATATGCTCTCCACATATTCCTTCTTGGCTTTGTCCGTGGCTCTTTTCAATTCATTCCTCAGTCTTCTGTAGTTCTTCCGTCCTTCTTCATTGTTGACATTCTTCCATTTCCTTCGTTCATCCATTTTACTGATCATCTCCTGTGTAATCCATGGCTTTCTTGCTCTCCTCTCGACTTTTCCAACCAAACCACTCATAGTATCTAACACACATTTCTTGATATTGTTCCACTGCACTTCCACATTCCCACTTTCACATTTGATTGCACCAAGCTTTTCTTCTATTCTATCGTGTACTACCTGTCGTTGAGCATATAGCTTCTCCAAATCCCATCTTGGTTTTTTCTTGTGGAACCTCATGATCTTCTTCAATCTGGTGCAGATCTTTGCAACCAGTAAATTGTGGTCAGAGTCAATATCTGCTCCAGGCAGTGTCTGCACATCCTTCACACTGTTCCTGAATCGTTGTTTCACTAGTACATAGTCCAGCTGATATCGATTCCTATCTCCTGGTGATTTCCACGTGTACAATCTTCTTTTAGGTTTTTTTGAACCATGTGTTTGTTATAACAAGTCCATTTCTTTCACAGAAGTCAATAAGCATTTGACCTCTCTGATTCCTCCTTCCCAGTCCATATGGTCTAACAGTGTTGTGATGTGCTTTATCTCCAACCACACTGTTCCAATCTCCCATTATAATCGTGTTTGTCGCACCCTTTCCATCCTCTTCAAGAATTTCTTCAATTATATCATACAACTCTTCCACTTCGTCATCTTCATAGTCCGATGTTGGCATATACACTTGCACTATCAAAATACTTACCGGTTCTGTCTGCAATTTAATAGCAATGATTCTGTCACTATACACACTCTTCTTAACAACACTTTTCACTACGCTTTTATGCACTACTATTGTTACGCCTCTTTCAGCACTGTCACCCCCGGAATAATACACTGTATAATCACCACTTTTTATTTCACCTTGACCCTTCCACCGCACTTCACTAACACCTAGCACAGACACTGCGTTCTTCTGCATCTCTTTCTTCAAATTTTCGAGTTTTCCTCCTTGATTCAAGGTCATTACGTTCCAAGTGCCTATCTTGAAGCTGTTATGTTCATTCTGTGTCTTCTGCTTTTGTCTGTAGTCATTACCGCGTGGTGTCTCCCCTAGAAACACTCCCCCCCGGAGATCCGAATGGGGGAGTAGTTTACCTCCGGAATGTTTTGTCTCCAGAGGAAGCATCTCGCATTTGGGTCAATTTATATGATGTACAAAATCAATTCTTAAAATTATCTTGTTCAACATTCACCACTTTTAAATGTGTGATGCTAACATTATCTAACTGCAGATTCAAGCCCTCCAAGGTAAATTCCGGAAAAATTACCTTCAGTAGGCTATTATCATGTCCTTTTAGACACTTTAAAATTTGTCATTTACAAATCATCCTTCCATTCTGCGCCACACAAATTATTTGAAGAAAGTTCTAACCTAGCAAGAGTCAATTACTGCAGCCAGGCTGTCTAGACTCCTTATGTTCTGCATCCTGTTGAACAATGGAAATAAGGGTCAAATTTCCATTCAGTGTCTTTGATATGTGTCTGCGTTTTCTGTGTAAGCATAGTTTTCATTTGCGCCTTTTACAGACTAGGAGTCCAATAAAAGTCTAGACCACTAATGCTCAAACGGTGTCCGGCGGCTTGATTTAGGTGGAAATGTGCCATAAGAATTGGACAAAATCTGGTTTAAAGTGTCGCATTTTATGATATTAATAAAATAAAGATACTCGCTAAATATTGGCGTTTGTTTTGACTAGGCAGATCTTTACATTTATTACACGCAGTGTATATTACATGGATGCATGTGTTCCTACATGTAGGTGTGCGTTACTTACGCTACCCTTAATGTTCTGTGAGAAGTTTATTTTTAATAAAAAGTGTGGCGCGATTTGGGCAGAATTTTCAGTGGAAGATTAATTGTCAAGGTGTAGATCTGAAGTTCTTCCTCAGCACGGCGCTACACTTTTTATTCTCAAAAAGGAGAAATCCAGTCTCGCTTGATTTCGTGGTCAAGACATCACAATTTGCTCATTTCCCATTTGCTCATGCAATGGCCGAAATTCCACAACGTTCAGAACCGCTGTTTGAGAATATGTTATCATACGTTAATGTGCTTTTTATACATAAAGAAGTCTTTTAAAACAGCTGTAATAAACTTCGGCCAATGAATTTAAATGACGAATGTGTAAAATAAAAATAAAAAGTAAAGGCTGTAGATCGCATCAACGTTTGGAGGAACTTTCAAATGAAGTCAGTGGCCTCAATAAATATAAAACAGTAAGGTAAGTTATAACTTTGTAATTCTAAATAAGCCTAAGTAGACCAGTACTGTGCAATATTTCAGGTTTTTAGGCGTAGAGGAAATTCGTGTATGCTGGAATGTTGGGGCACGCCGTGGCGCAGTTGGTTGAGGCACTGCTCTACAAGCCGGAAGGTCGCGGGTACGATTCCCGATGGCGTCACTGGAATTTTTCATTGACATAATTCTTTCGGTCGCACTATGGCCCTGGGGTCGACTCAGCCTCTAACAGAAATGAGTACCAGGAGTATTTTCTGGGGGTAAAGGCGGCTGGAGAGTAGGGCTGACAACCTTACCACCTTCATGTGCCGATTGTCTAGAAATCTGGAAGCCTCAACCTCCTGGAACCCTAAGTGCCTGTCCAGGCTTGTAATGGGATTGCTGGAATGTTACGTCGTGTCAACCGGCCAATAGTTACTATTCGTAAGACTACCTGATCTTGAGAAATTCGCTCTTCCGAATCGTCCGTCACTATTTACCAGTTCACACGGTATAATACCCCAGAAGACTTGAATCGAGGTCGGTATTGGGTTTCACGCTCTGAAGTTTAGCACTAAACCATATGCGTGCTGAAAGAAATAAGAACCTGCTAGTCGTAAGGATAAAATGTGTCAGGAATACACTATGTACTTCAAAGAGTTTAAACAGATCTTCGAAGTCGAACAAGTGGTATTCTTCCTTCGAATTGGGACTAGAGGTAAAGCGTGCAGAGAAATGTTACGTTTACGATACAAGAAGAAAAACGCCGTTTTACTGTACGGTCTTAAACATATACCTCTAGTTCCAGAAACATGAGTTGTGCAACACGAGAATGTTTGTCTCAAACAGTTTTCTGGTATGTGTTAGAAAATAATTCCGTGAATCAAGGTTGTTTTGAGTTTTCATCGAAATATGCTTCTGGCAGTATTGAAGGCAACTTTCCTAACGCATAACGCTCAAGTACAGGGAAAGAGATTGAAGAATCAAGTTCGGCACTTCCATGGACAAAGTAACTTTAACAGAGTCCGTAATTTGGTTACGACCCTTAAGTTATCATTCTTGGAGCGTCTTTTGAAAGTGGGGTCTCTAATTGACCAGGAAGGTGATGACAGACAAATTAATATGTACCATTAGTGGAAAAATAATTCGTATGGGAAAAGGAAGTATTTAGAAAAAAAAAACCTGTTTCCCTGCCAATTTTCTACCATAAATCTCATGTGAAATACCGTGGAAGGTTTGATACCTAAAACATTTTATGTAGCAGCTATTTAGTATGTCTTCAGATAAATAGTTAGCTCTTGGCTCCGGCCACCTATTAGGCCTAACCATTCCTCACAGAAGGACACATGGGACGGAAGGCGGCGGAGACAGGACTTGGTAAATGGCAATGAAGGCAAAGTGTCCTTGTGCAGGCCATAAACGCACATATATATTTTATATAAAAGTGGAGGATAGCTCCACCTATATTTAACCTTGGCATTAGATAGAAGCGAGTGGGCATCTTCACTCTCGAGCTGCTTTATCTCCGGGGAAGATCCCCAGGTAAACATTGAACAGGAAGTTGGGTGGGCCGCAAAACCGGTCTGGATGCGTTTGTAGACGGAAAAAAAAACTTTTCCTTGCCGGGAATCAAAACTTATTTCTTCAGTTGTCCAGGCCAAACCTAGTCGCGATAGGCTAAACCGAGCCGTAGTCAGCTTGTTCCCTTTCCGTTCTCCTGATTCGAAGCAAATTTTAGGAAGATATAAAAAAAAAAATAAAAATAGTAATGATAATAAAAAAAAAGGAATTAATCACATTATTCTGGTCAGCGTTCCCGATGTCAATGAAATATTGTCCTGAAAATTAAAATCAAAGCAGACAGCTTAACAGCAGATAAAACATTTCAGGAAAACATAAATGCAATAATTACACCTACAATGTCAATTGTAATCTCCTGTTGTGATCGTGATTTCCAGTTCATTAACAGCAAACACATGGGACTTCGGTCTGCTGAATATAGTGTCAGAACCATATTTCCAGGAAAGGGGAATCGTTAATGTACACGAAACACCGTAACTTAAGAAACACTCTGCGCTTCGGAGACATCTGTAACTGTTTTGCTGCAGTGTACCGACTTGAATACAATATCATTTGATTTCACTTCGGTTTATATAGTTTTGTGAGATTTATTATCTCTTAATACCGCGTTTCTGACGGTGTACAGACATTTCCGTATCAAAAATTGTATTTTACTTTTATTATTATGAACTACTACACCAGTATCTGTGTGACCTTCTACTTTTCTTGTTTCTAATAGGAGTATTATTTATTTCCAATTTGCCATTTCTTTCACCTTGTTTTCCCATTTCTAACTACAAAATTTTCCTATATTTTTATATGCGCTGTTCTTACAGATTTCATTATTTTATACTGTTTGCTTTTCACATAAACAGTCACTGCTCTGCCTTGTTTCAGCACCTTCGTTCCGTTACAGAGAACAGCTTCCTTATCTATTCGTCTTAATTTCCAAACTACTACCTTCATCCAAGCTGCAGAATATTGCAATGTACAATGGTCATGCCTCCAGGGAAATTGAAACTTTCTTTTCTGGTTAAATTCTAATGAAACTTCTTACTTATTTTAGGGATACTTGTTATGAAGAAACTGCAACATCAAAGCAAATATTTTGTAACAAATTGTTTTCGTATAAAAGATGATCTTCATTTTGAAATCACTCAGTTCATCGCAGGATATCCCGCTTAGCACAGGAAAACATCGTAATGTCAGTCGTAAGTACACATTAACAGCAACAGGCTTATTCCTGTTTATCGATGTGTATGTCACTCTCCGTCATTCTCTCTCTCTCTCTCTCTTTCTCTGAAGTGAGTGTAATCGAAATCATTAGGCATAGTATTAAGAAACATCGGGCGAAACAGACTACGAATATTTACGGTCACTTTGCCGAAAAATATTTATCGGAATGTCGCGATTCATAAGAGTCTGACATGATGTAAACAAGGGTGAAAGGTGCTTTCGAATGCAACAAGTGATCCAAGTCTTAGATTTAATATAAGTGTTTTCATAAAAACTGGTGACGGGTAGGAGCTTCTCTTAAGATCTCAACCAGCTTAATGCGAAATTTACCATCCCCTGGTAAGTCAGGTTTACAAGAACAAGACTATGGAGACCGAGTTATGACCGCATAATCATTCCACCCTTTGTATAGAAAATGCCCTTTTTGTAAATAGAGTAGGTTACACTGGGGGAATAATTCTTACTCTTCAGTCCAGAAGCGTGATCCTACGCAAAACCCCACAACATAAAATCTATAACTTGATATGCAATTTTATGCTCGCGCAATCTCAAGTTTCTCACTCTAAGGGAAGCAGGTAGATTGAGTCTGCTTTAAAAAAGTGTTGAGGAAAATATCTGGCCCAAGCCTATGAGACAGAAGGTTGGAGAATTGTACACAACGAGGAGCTTCAAAATTTATTCCTTTTATCAAATATGGGTAGGATTATACAGTAAAAGAAGATTAGAGGCAGTGTGTGCGTGTAAGGTGATATGGGAAATAATGCCCCACTATTTAGTCGACTAGATTTCTTACAAATAAAAATAACAACAGATGTTACGTCTAAGCGTGAAATATGTTCGGTGGGGTTTCTGCTATAAAACAGTCCGTTCATTTATAGAATATTCAACTGCGTTTACTGACAGTAACAAAAATTGCGAAGGTAAGCGAAGGAGTATCTTCGTAAGATGGGTAGTGAAAGATGACTCATGTGTAATAAAGTACAAAGTAATGTAAGAGTAATAAATAAAACTGAAACCACATAAAATCATCTTTGGTCTACATCACGATATGTCACCTTCTTGCTTCTTTCTAATTTTCTTCAATTTGTCAAGACTTTTGGAAAGTTTGTAACGTCCGAATCAAATGCAGGTTTTGGATAAAGTTACGCAATTTTCATGTAGCCACTTTTCACAGACTGAGCAACACTCTTCTCTGAGCAATATTGCCGTACGCTGGAAATGGCTTCAAAATGTCCTCTGTGAGTGTTGTAGATGTTTGGTAGTGTGAAGATATAAGCATAACAGCACAATATCATTGTTGCAAATGGCAGTATCTTCAATTCATTGCAATGAGATGCCTGTCCATCTAATAACAACAATATTTTATCCTAAGGTGTTCATGTTCTCTCGGTCAAGACATATGTAGCCTTCAGTTCACGTAGAGTGACGTATTTATACATAATAGACTACACCCTGTTGGTATTTATCTAAAAATTCTGGCTTCATATTTATGTTTTTGAAAATACCAAGAAGTGTTAACAATTCTTTAGTGCTTGGTTAATATATGGATGAAAAGCCAGTTCAGTTTTATCCCTGAATAAAAGTCAACCAAATGAGTTAAAACAACACTGGGGCATTTTTACCCATTTTTAGTGGGGGGCGACTTTACCAAAATGAGAAGCAAAGGTGCCCCGGCTGGTGATGTAACCACGGCTTGGCTGACGAAAGTTTGTAACGGCACGAAATTGTATCGAATATCCATCCTTCTTTAATGTAGACTGGTGGTAAAATTACTTTATGTACAAGCGTACATAAAATTATTAAACTATAGCTCCTTCAAATACAAAAAGTTACAAATAACACTGCTTTCTTACTTTGTAAAACAATGATAAGGCTTTAAGGATAAAACAATCGCTACGCTTTCACATTCCCAGGACTCACTACTGGAAGACCTTCCGGCTGTGCAGTGTGTGTTCCTTTCTAGTGTTAAGGCTGTGAAGAAACTGAGAGCGGGGCATCATTTCTCCGTGAGGCAGCTTTGCCCATTTTACCCTATGCTATAAAACTGATTCAACCGACTGACTGTAGTGTAGAGTCGTGGGGTTTTGTGAAAACACCAATAATTATTTTAGTCCATAATGGGGAATAATCATTTTACAATAGCTGAGAGACTCTCAGGTTCTCACTAATGACTACAACTGGGAGTGACTTAGTTAATTATAGGTATATTTGACCGAAACATTTCTATGTTTTAAGGCGGTGATAATCTTGGGGTTCGCAGCCTTAATATCCGGCCAATATGCCCCACCCTCCAGGGTAAATCCTCCAATTTCCCCAGCACAAGTATATGGACCGCCTGAATTAGCGCCACCTACCCCTCTATACGGTCTTCCTGCTCCTCCCCCATCCTTCACGGCTCTCGTCCCTCCTCTGGTACCAAGTGAATCGAACCTGGTACCCCCGCAATTGTCGCCCCCAGCACCTATAGCGGGGTCGCATGGCAGTTCGTCAGCTCAGGCCGGGTTGCTCTCTGGATTCGCCCTTCCTGTATCAACTGCGGGAGCCGAAGCCAGCTCCTCAGTTCAGAGCAGCGCCGGAGGTTTCCCATTTGCGGCTGCTCAACAATTCACAGCAGTTCCAGCTCCCCCGTCATCGCAGTATGGGTCCCCATCTTTCAAAAAGTAGAAGCAGGTAACCGAAAGGCTTTGCTCAGAGCTCAAATAGGTACTGCATAGCATGCACTCACGAAATACACCTACTTTAAATATAATTTTTACCGAGAATGAAAGAAAATTGAAGAGAACTGAAACAGGCCTATTGCTATATTTTTCACCCCCCCCCCCCTCGTTATTACGCGCTTTGATTATGCCGTGGACACATGGGTCGCCCGCAATTTCCTGGCTCCTTAACGCTTGTATTTTTCCCAATACGAAGAGTAACGGTGTAAATTTTGGGGCACGGGCCTTTATATTCGTCCTACACCGCCCGATACGACACACATCACACGCTCCACCTGGACGATATCCGTTCGGATCACATATGAACCAGGCAGACTTTTGTAAGCATACTCCTTATAGAATGCAAACAACTAAGACTTACACTTGGAAATGCTATTATGTAATTTTAATATCACAATATTGTAATCTTTATGCTTATAAATTTTTTTTACATGTTTTAAACTTCTAACATTTTAAACATTTCAATACGAGCAATGTAATATTTAGACTAACGTGTTGGGCTTACATTCGTTTATTCTTGAATTCCCCGAGGATGGCACCCCGGTACCGAAATATGTAGGAGTTTAAACTTGTTGTTGATTGTATTTTATAAGTGCATTTGTTGGTGGATATATTGATTTCTCAGCTGTGATTACTGCATCTGCCCCATTGATTCAGTTGGTTCAGGTGCTAGTTTTATTTTCTGAAGATTAATGTGTACGCTTGTGTTCATTGTTTACAGGTAAACGGAGCCTCAAGCCATCATGTCCTCTTCGTAACAAGTTCTGGTTGACAGACTTTATTGTTCATCAAAACCTAATTGCAACACAGTTATTCTATGAGACGTCACCATGTATAAGTAACTTCCTGCAGCAAGTTTCAACAGAATAATATTGCCCAAAAGAACTCTTCATTCTCTAATTCCAGAATTATTTCAGCACAAAACAAAGAACAGGCAAATTAGTACACGTTCTTGTGTTGCTGAATTATTTTAACATTAATTATTAAGATATACGACACTGTAGAATACACAAGTTTGTACTAATATATACAAATAAATTATAACACCAAACTGGGTAGTCCTATAAGAGCATTTAAAAGGTTCAGTCAAATGAAACTCGGCCAAGGAACCTTAGTACACGCACAGTAAAATTAACTCTTCAACGTATGAGTAAAGGCTAAACAATTTTCATTTGACTAGCCCTTATAATAATATAACTTACAAATGTTTTTTTTACCAACAAAAGTCTGGGTCTGTGTAATGCATTGTATTTTACAACTGTTATTCCTGAAATAAACTTTGCAAATGTATAAATTCTATTCTGGCGAGTTCCTATCGCCCTTCCTGGTAATGTGGTTAGCCCTCCTGCTTCTAGTTGTGAGTTTGGATCGTGGTCCGGATACCAGGTTTCTGTACTGAGTTCTGTGGTGTTCCTTAGTATACTCAGACAAGCAACAGATTACTTCAAACCACGCCACAATCGCTTCCTTCCACACCTGCCCCAAATCATCGACATTCATAAAAATTCTAAACGTCGACATTATGCAAACCCGAATTTAAAAATCATTAAATGTTAAAAGTATAAGTAATGTTACTCTCACCCCTACTGACTTCTGAAGAACTATTGTCAAAAGAAGAAACGCAGCTATAAGGTTTGCAAAATGTAATCTTACGAATATATATTACACAAATCTTCACGGCATAAGCAGCGGCGGTAAATCTGAGGAGAGGTGTGCAAGCTCCACCAAAATATGTGACAAATTTTATATCTAATAATTACCAAATAAGGAAGAATAAGCAATGGGCATAAATAATTAAACGAATTTAACAATCATCATTTAGTTCACACAAAATTCTCAGTTCTTAGTTCGTTATGAGCGCTACTGTCAAGTTCGCATAGGGCAAGTCTTGCAATTCCTGGATTTTATTTTTAACAAACGGACATCTGAAAACTTCTTCATCCAATGGTTTCTAGCATCCAGTTCAGAATAATGTCTTCCCCTCTCTACCCCATAAAGAAAGGAAGTCAATAAAGAAAATCGTAATTATGCATTTGAGGGGTAATGGCGAACATATTAAATAGGAAGTGGCGGAGAGCCTACAATGGGCAGCCGTCCATCTTTTCCTATTTTCGTCTTCAACAGGTTTATGAAATATTTCTTATGTATTCCGTTGATATGACTGGTATAAATACGCGCACATGCAAATACACACACACAAAGCTAACTTGCTGTTAGTCATAGTCTAATAAAACTTCAAAAGTTAACTTATTTTGATCCTTCGTGACTTCTAGAACTGAAATCTGTCTAAGTAATAGACCTATTTTAAAATGCAGTTCCGCTAATATCTCACATCAAATACAATGCTTCTGCATAACCAAGATCAATCCATTGTTGCTGTTTAGAAAAATAATCGCTGTTTAGTCTGAGTATCATACGAAACTAGCAGACTCATTTTACTCTATGGGCAAAATTCCAAATTTATTTAACGTTAAAGCAGGTGGTAGATGTACGGTACACAGGGTGCTTCGAAACACTAAACATTTTTCACATTTTTTCCCCCCAATGGCGCAAAAGCCCCTGGTGGACCAGGGCCTCCTAATTATCGAGACTTCACAATCACACTCAGACATACCACACTCGGTAGGACTCTTCTGGACGATGATCAGCCCGCCGCAGACACCTCGCAAGAAACAGACATCCATGCCCCCGGCGGGATTCAAACCCACAATCCCAGCAAGCGAACGGCCTTAGACCCACGCCTTAGACTGCGCGGCCACTGGGATCGGCCACTATTCACATACTATTCTCAATATGGCTTAGAATAGCAGTCTCATAAATTTTAAAAACGGATGAACAAAATTCACCCGATAATGTAGCGGAGGTTCCCTAGACAAAGGAAGCAGTTACTAAGATACTTGTTTTCTGTAACAAATGTGCAACCTAGCAAATAAAGTTTCTTGTAGTAGAATGAGTCGCACAGTGATATAAAACACTCTTCGCCTGAGTTTATAAGGGACAAGTAAAAGGCCATACGTCTCACTAGCAAAAACAGGCATGGCTGTATCTGGGTATAGGGACCACGTCATGCAGGCCTACGGCAATAGTGGAGATAAAGCACTGCGTATTCTTAACCTCAGAATCACATGGGAGTGACTGGTCAGATTACACACCTCCTCTGTATACCGAGGGCAATAAACCCTTGGTAAACTTTGGACAGAACATTCATGGGCCCAGACATTTTCTGGATGTTGTGGCGAAGATAAAGCTACCACCGCCCCTACCACGAATCGAACACGGGGCGTCAGATTCGTTGCCAGTCTCTTCAGTAATCAGTAAAAGTCCTCCATTATATATTTGAAATAATTTTTATGTTTTCATGAACCTCGACACGTAGGATATGCCACGTATGTTGCACTGTTATAGCTACTTAATCCAAACTGTCCGCAATTTCTACGCGTGAACCCTGAAGCTAGAAGCAATACCAGCGTTTATAAAGACAGTGTCCTGAAATTGTACATAACAAACGTTTTATAAACGTGCATATAAATGCGTAAAACTGGAAATTGTAATAATGCAGTCATGAACACGGCCTGTCTTCGACATGTTAAGTACTAATTCCATTTTCATACGGCTAATTGCCCTGAAGATTTCATTGCGTCTAATAGCAGTGAAAACTCGAATATTGTAAACAAGCCTAATTTTGACAAAATTAATGAAAAACTGATAACTGCATATTTATTTCACACGTCATTAAATATTTCACACTCATAAGATCAGAAATTCGGTAGGCTATATTTACAAGGAGCAATAACTTCTAATTTGGAAATGGTAGAAGAACATTAATATTATTTACGTATTTAGTCAACGTAAGCTTTCACTTAACTTATATCAAAGCAACGGATTGCCAAGTAGAGGGATCTATTTATTGTTGACAGCCTACATGGTAAGTTGTTAAGAGTTATCGATATTAATTAGATTTTCACTTTATGCCATGAAAAAAAATGTCTACTTGGTGAAAGGTTTTTCAGCCAACTGATAAAATTCAGTCACTATTTACATACACCAACTGGATGCACTTTATTTAAAAAACTGTACAGTTTTTTAAAACATATTTAAAAACTTTTTAAAACCCGACATAGATAAACCAGTACCATGCATTAACATTAACATATTATTTTAGTACGAATAACAATAGTGTCTGTGCATACAAAGCAGTGAAAAAGTGAAAAACCTTGCCTAAGAGTGAACCAATGAAAAAGACGTTTTAATATATGCAGTTTTAACGACAATAAACCCCTGAAGATGGCTCTATAAGAGCCGAAACATATGTCGGGTTTTAAAAAGTTTTTAAATATGTTTTAAAAAACTATACAGTTTTTTAAATAAAGTGCATCCAGTTGGTGTATGTAAATAGTGACTGTGAAAAAGATGCACGGTGATTACAGAATAAAGTACGATAAAATTCGGTTTGAGATCACTGGAAAATAGAAGCTAGCTGGACACATACGACACTCATATAAATTCGCTGTAGAACTATGCTGTAGATGCCTATACCAAAATTAATCTACTTCAATTGTGCAATTTCGAAGACGACGCATATAGACGGACAGGTTTCCCCATTATATCCTCCTTGTATAGGACTCCTGCTAAAATATGGCTGGGAAAAGTATTCGTCAGGGAATGCATGGAAAACCTAAACATAAATTAAAAAAAAAAATATTAAGTGTCCAAAATGGGGTTTACTCGTGGATGGCTTACGAGAAGTTCCAGTGATTGGCTCTTGTGATTACGGTGACAAACACCGCAATTCCTTAAGAACAGTGAATGTCTTGATCAGCTGAAAACTTAACGACTGATCGAGGAAGATTTTGTACAGTGAGAATCAAATACTAACAAGGAATTTACTTAATGTTCAATGCACACTGAGAAGAAAACAGAGCTGTCTGGAAGACAAGGATGTACCTGTACCTGGAAGATAGGCGTAACTTGGCTAATAACATTGGGGGGGGGGGGCAAAATCGAACATGGGTATTAGGAACTTTAATTTGAAAGGAGTCGAGTTAGAAATATGGCGTAGATTTGTTTGAACCAGTCTTTAATATCGTACACCCCGTCCCCCATTCTCAAGCCAAATGCCCATATTCTTGACTGACTAAACTATTCTTAGGAAGAAAAAATAGTGGAGGGACATTTGTCCCCTACTCCTCCAGCCCACCTCAAGTTATGCCTATGCCCTGACACATTGCTATATTCAGCTGCTCCAGGCGAATGTTAGAGTAGTACTTTGAAATAAGTCACATTCGTCACACCAAGTCATTACTTACTTACTCATTATTCATCAAATCTCCACCCAATTCAATCCTATAAAACCTCTTTTGTTGCAACAGCGCCGTTAAATATGCTAATAATCAATCAATCATCAAAAAAGAATATGGTGTATTTAAATACATTTACAGAATATGAAAAGTACAACGGGCTAAGACAGAACTTCAGATGCAATTAATAACTTTCGTCAGGTGAAGGTCCGCTGGAATTTAGAGATGAAAACAAAGTCGTAACTTGTGAATAAACAGAAAAATAGCAGATGGTGTACTTTCCCTCCACACCTGGATACGCTTTCCTCACACTGTGACTTCTTAGAATTCTCTAACTCAAGAAGAGTGATATCAATTACTTGACTAATATTATAGCGTTCCAACTAAGTTCTGTTATCCTAACGCAGATATAAAAATAACAAACAAATCTATTGTACCTAATACGCCATAGTGAAAGGTCTCAATCAAGGACTCTGTTTAATTGTATAAAAGGCTCTTTCCAACTCCATTTAGGCATCAAATCCATCCGAAACTGTTCAGATAGTCAATCGAGACGCCTAGAACTCAGCCAACGATGATTCGAACAGTAAGTCTTAACTTCATTGAAACTGTAATGATATTATGATACACGACTTCATCTTCCTAGATTCTAACATTTTCCAATTTATACGTAAAATTAACACTAAATTACTTTTGTGCCATTTTCTCTGCACTCATACTACGCATTAGTTCAGCGATTATTAACAGTTGAGATTAACAGCAAAGTCTTCAGGTATTAGCTTCTCTAAACTGCACCACTGTCGATCCCAGAGGCCACGCGGTCTAAGGCGTGGGTTTGCTGCCGCTCGCTTGCTGGGATTGTGGGTTCGAATTCCGCCGGGGGCATGGATGCCTGTCTTGTGAGTGTTGTGTGTTGGTCAGGTAGAGGTCTCTGCGTCGGGCTGATCACTCGTCCAGAGGAGTCCTACTGAGTGTGGTGTGCCTCAGTGTGATCGTGGAACCTCGACAATGAGGAGGTCCTGGCCTACTAGCGGCTGTTGCGCCATGAAAAAAAACTGCAACACTACAGGCAATCTTCCTGAAGTTTATCATCGCCATCATTAGGTCAATGGGATATTAAGTTATTCTGCATGGACGATCCAAATGCTGAGTTTAGACATATGTTAATGTACAGTGACCAGGCGGAAGCAATTATTAAACACGTTTTACTTATTTCCAGCAAAATAAGATAGCCTATGTTGCATTTCAAGCATGACTTTGATAGAGCTACCAAACTCGATAAATTTAGTAACGTGTATGGTTATTCGTCAATATCATTCTACCGTGACATCGAGTGGTACCGCTCAAAATATAAGCCTGTAGTAAGTTTGAAACAAGAGAGCCCAGCCGTGAAGCCTAATGGTTCGGCCGGCCAAAGTCAGAGCTAGTAACAGAACTCAATGTATATCTGATACACAGATATAAAGTTTGTTAGCAGAAGTCAGCTGCCTTATCAATTAAGCTGGTTGTGAAAGGATTTTGACGGAATATGATGAGTTTTCTCCGCCATATTTCCCATGTATAATCATATTCATAGTTCTTACTACACTACAAATCTTATGCACCTACGCATTCAAGAGAATTTTTTAGGCGCAATCATGAATAAGTACTTTGTACCTATTATCAATATATCCGTATACACAAACAACATAACTTGACTTTGACTTTATGGTTTTAGACGAAACTCAACGTCGGATAGCATTTCTCTGTCGGTGGGAAGAGTCCCACTGGTGGAACTTGGCAGTCGGCGAATGGGACGGGAAGTCTCCAAAATAACTTCCATGAAAGACTAATATAATAGTAAAAGACATACAGTAATTTTAAAAATACGCGTCTTGAAAAAGGAGAAGCTTCGTTTGTACTATGGTGGAACTAAGATTTTCTCTTTGACAAAATGACGGGTGGGACGCAAGATGCCGAAAGCTGAGTCACGGTAATAGGACCTGGATCGTGTAGGAAAATCCAGTTTATTTGTTGTCACAGAAAAGCCAAAGAAAAAAAGAAGGTCCTTTAGGCCTATGTTTATGACCTTAGAGGACACGTGCTTGCCAAACATAAGCTTGCAAGGAAGTTTCGCTTACGATTGTGACTGTAAAACTTAACTACTTAGACATGAGGAGGTTATGGGTGTCAATCACATCGATCCATCAATGTTGGTAACAGATGAAGCTAAAACTCAGTTGTCACCAGTTTCAACTAGTAAACACTGGGAGCCACATCAGTCCGTGTTGCTGCCAACGTACAAGGCTGAATATATGATACTGTTGTTAAGAATAAGCTGTTTGCGTGACATGATTTACGCTTTCAACTGCTTTCATTTGCAGAAGTAGTAGGCTACACATTCTAGTCCATTATGGTAATGTTCTCAACGTTACAGTAACGGTAAAATTTTCCTAGTGCCTGCCATGATTTCCTGTGGGAGAGTGGAGTTGTAGCTCTACACATTCTTAACCTCCGCACTATGACCTCCAGGGAAGAGCCCAAGATATTCCTTGAATAGGAGACTGGGTGAGTCCCAGAGCTGGTCTCGATGTTCTGGAGAAGAAAAAATCTCTTGCCCCATGCCGGGAATTAAACCACAATTCGTTGGGCGTCCAGCCCATAGCCTAAGATACTAAACCGATTATGCTATCCCGACTCCCTCATGTTCACAACGTACAAAAATATGGCTTAATTCTTTCTGGTTTCAGACTGGGTTCGTGGTTATTGTACTTGCTGTGGCAAGTGCGCTGTATGCACCACCAATTCCAAACGCGCCAGCTCCGGCCTACGGTCCACCAGCACCCGAACCCGTATCTCAGTTCTCGGCACCGGCGCCACAACAAATTTTCGCACCACCGCCGCCTCCACCACCGCCACCACCTCCTCCTCCTACCACCCCACCACCTCCTCCTCCTCACCTCCCCCTACCCCCTCCTCCTGCACCATTTGTCACTCCAGCCCCGGTCATTTTAAACCGGAGCCCCGCCCCATTCCTACGACCCGCATCAGTTTCCTTTTCTCCCCATATTTCGCTCCACCTCCTGCCCCAGCCCTTGTGCCACAAACTTCCTATGGGGTACCCATTTTTAAACAGGGTATGACGTCACAGGTATGTTTAGATGTGAATAAGTACGGAAGGGTAAAAGTAATGTTTATGCAATCATAACCGACAAATGAGCCGTGACAAGGGTGGCATATTCTTGCGAAATGTTGCTGAGTAGCGTGTAAGATATGAGGTATTTTAGACCTTTGCGAGAAAGCGTCAGGTAAAAAAAGTACATCCTCCCCACAAGTAACAATAATCTGTATACAGTATATGTAATCTGCAAAATCCGCCTGTCACGTTCGGCACATTGAAAACTAACGATAGCGAATACAAGAAAGAATAAGATTCGGGGGCGGGGATCAGAAACTTGTTAATTTTGTTGTTACATATACACGTTACAGCAAAGGCGTAACTTGGGGGGGAGGCAAATGTCCCTCCAATATTTTTTCTACCTAAGAATATATTTTTGGCTACAGAGTTGAAGAGGGGCAAATAAAAATACAAAAATATTTTCTAAACGATTATTTGGGTGGTGTAGAAAGAAAAAATTAAAAACCTGCGTCCCACGGGACGCAGAATACAGACATGAGTCACTCGTTTACAAAGGAAGAGAAGCACTGTAAATTCTCTGTGCTCTTTGCCTAAGGTTATCGTATATTAGCCAAGTTACCCCTACGCGTTACAGTCTCATTCAGTTTCTTTCCCCCTTCTTGCCTCCATCAGAAAAGAATCGAGTGCATGACGACATTAAGGATATTTTCGTAATAGCCATGGTAAATAAATGTGTTCTGAAAGCCGAGAAAAACAATGCACATGAGTCCAAAAACCCAGAGATACTAAACAAAAGTAATAAAGTGTGAAGAACAAAATTTTTTCTTCAAACTACATCCAAATTTAAAAGCATGGTAACGCCAGTAAACTATACTTACAACCAGCAGTACAGAAGTGTACAGTTTCGATTGAAATATATTTTATATCAAGGAATCAGAAGTTAGATAACCTATAATAGCATTAAAAACATGGAGATCGGTTCATGGTGAACTACGCTTTTCATACATCACAATCTTTTTCTTGTTCCTTGTTATCTACTAGGTAAATGGTCCACTTCTTTAGATGTCTTTCACCTGTCATAAATAATTCTGAAAGTGAATCTAACAGACATCCGGTAGGACCCCTTACAGCAGCAATTGTAGGGTCTCCATCATAACTGCACTGGACGATCATCTCAAATTGCAAATTATGTTGATCAGTACACGTGTAAACTTGTCATATTTAAGTTACTTACACTGCCATCTTGCAAAACATTACAGGATTCTATACACACAAAGGATGTGCAATGAAGTCTTGGAGATGAAGTGCTTCATTCATTAAAGTTCTAGTACCACATGAATAAAGGAAATGCATGTTGTATTTCCATGATTCTAAATCAGATTTTAGCTTCCCCAGTGTTCAAAAAGCTAAGATGCCCAAAATACTGATTTACAATAACTAACAACGAATTTCCTTCTACCCACCCAAATATTTGTGCCATCAGATATCTCAATAGGGGCTTGGATAGCAAAGCATAGACAGTAGAGCTTCTAGGGTATGGGCTGGGCAACTGAGGAATTACAGTTCAATCCAAGGGGAGGAGCAGGAAATTTTTCTCTTCTCCAAGTCATCCAGACTAGCCCTGAGACCCATCAAACCTCCTATTCAATGCATACCAAGTTTCCTTTACCTGTGGGTAAAGCAGCTGGGATGTCAGGTTAACCACTAACCTCCATCTAGTGCAGAGGTTAAGATTAACTTCACTCTCCTATATCCCTTCGTAATGTGCACAGGGACAACTTTACCCTTATCTTTATTCATGTCTCACCATGTTAAATTTGTAACACTAGGTATGAAACAATACACAAAATTTATAAAGCTTCATGCTGTCTATCTGCTTACAAAGACACAGCAGTACTTTAGAAAATATGGTAAATGTAAGGGTAAAGTTCATCCTAGAATACACCATGAAGGCCCACAAGGGGAGTAGAGGTATAGATAGCTCTACTCTTTCTTTAATCTTGGTGCTAGATGGTGGTGCATACTTAATGCCACGCCCCAGCCTCTTTACCCCAGGAAAGAGACCTGGTACCCATTGTATGGGAGGCTGGGTGGGCCCCAGGGCCGGTCTGGACAGGTGTGGAAATTCTCGCTCCCACCAGAATTTGATCCCTGGACTGTCCAATCCATAACAAGTCGCTACACACAAAACCTATGAATAATGTAGGGAATAATCATCATTCCAGCTAATTTCTTAACTAAAGCAAATAAAGATAGGCCAAGTCAATAAGAAGTTCGTAAGAATATGAAGTGGATTTTATAAAATCATGATATGAAATCCAGTGAGTAAAATCTACTTCTCTTGCAAGATAAATTGAATTTGTAAACTTTTTACTTTTATAAATGTAATTAACCATTGCAGCAAATGTTAGGATTCTGAAAAAGATGATGTTCTCATATGGAACATGAAGACAAAGAAAGAAATTGACCTCAGTGCAGAAATGGTTATGTCAAATTGCTGTTTCTTGCTCATTTACAGGAGGAAGACAGTTAACTCAAGAATTTGACACTGCAGAGAGTACCCTCTTCTGAATCTTTGTTTACCCAGGGATATATCACAACAAAGTGTACTGTGAATCTTCATATGTATTATGTACACAGTAACAAAATAAAATCATGGCTAGCCAAAAGAAAAGCACTGAAAGTGAAGAGAAAAAAGCATCCTCTGCGCTCTTTTGGGATATTACGCGGCGTAGTGTGGTAATTGTTTACCAACACTTCGGGACAATGTATCGGTTCCATCTTCTCAGACCCTTGACCCGTGAAGATGGGACCAATACGTTGTCCTGAAACATAGGTAAACAATTACCACACGACGCCGCGTAATATCCCAGAAGAGCGCAGATCTCATCAACATCGCGGCAGAAGTCTGAAATCAAAAGCATCCTCATTTTCCATCACATGAAAACAGAGCATTATGGTAGTGGTAGATACAGCATTATATAGGAGCCTGCATTTTAGTACCTCACAGATATCCGCACATAGCTGCAATTAACCTTCAAATTCTCCATGACCACCTCCATCCAATGCTCAACTCCTCATTATTCATCATCTTTCCATCTCATGTGGTGCTACACACCATCTGCAGTTGAACAGCATTATAAATACATTAAAAGCAAACACTGCAACTTGGAAAATAGACAATGGAGTTGCTGTGCACCCATCTGCTGCTCTGTTTAGGAATTCACTGATATTTAGTATGCTATGCTTCAATTATGACCATGCGTAGGGCAAACAAGGTGAAAGGAAAAAATAAAAATGCAAACAATATTTTAGTTTGAATACATAAAATGAAGAGACCACTTCAGAGAACTAGGCAAAGATGGGAGTACAACATTAAAATGTATCTAAGAAATAGGATGTGAAGGTGTGAATTAGATATCTGCTCCATAAGTATCACTAATATCAACTACATACAAAAGTTTATCCAACACATCTCTCTCAAGGTTAACCCCATATGCAAACAAAATCATTGGGGATCATCAGTGTGTGCTTTGATGTAACAGATCAACTACTGATCAGATATTCCACATTTGTCAGATACTGGAGAAAACACAGGAAAACTGTGGGGCAGTATATCTGCTATTTATCGGCTTCAAGAAGGCCTACAATTTAGTTTAGGAGTTTAGTACAATATTTCGTTGTGTTTGGTCTACCCACAAATATAGCAAAATGATTTTACTAAGATCTTATCCTACAAAAAATCGTATATATCAAAATGATACTAGCAAGATCTTATCCTATGAAGTTGCATGTCTACAAGTCTTTTCAAGACATTTTACCTTATATATACAGCTACTTTAAGACATCAACTTAACATATTTTATAAAAATATTGAATTATAGCTTGATATTACACACTATTAACTGATGTAATAAGTATGAGATCTTAACACTAATATTCAATAATTACAGTTCAAAATATTTTATCTTTTTCATTTCTATATACAGCCTGATGAAGGCTTAATTATATGCCAAAAACACATAGCTGACTTCCGGACTTTTAACATACAGTTGTGTTTGATGGACACGTATTGGTTTTATTGTAAAAATGAATATTAAAGAAATAGGATGGGGGGTGTGTGGACTGGATTCATATGGCTCAAAATTAGGGACCAGTGGCAATCTCTTGTGAACATGGTAACACAGTGTTTCTCAGCTGGGGGTCCACAAATTGTACCAAAAGGGTCTGTCAGTTGAGTAGATCATACTCAGTAACACATAAAGTTTTTCCTCTAGCCTTCTCTTATCTTTGTTTTATTGTCACCACTGCCACGGAAAATTACTGTTTTTTAAATAAATATTTACATTGACAAGAATTATCACAATTTAGGTATGATTCTTAATTCATAATATTCCAATTGCTAATGTTACTGTGAGAGAAATTTATCAATTAGTTGAGGTCCAATTAACTTCTCATGTATGACTCTGCTTCATTAATGCTGAAAGTCACTAAAATTCATCAACTTACAACTATGGGAGGGGGGGGGGGGGGGGGGGGGGGGGGGGGGGGGAGAGAGAAAGAAAGAAAGAAAGCTGCAAATACCATGAAAGAGCCTAGCATGCCACAAAAACACAGTAAGAATCAGTGCTCTATATCTGACGGGGAGAGGGGGTCAGTGTTGAGCACGAGTATGCAGGGGTAAATAAAAATAATTTCTATCAAATTAGGCATGGTGATTAATGAGAAAGGCAGCACAAATAAATACGGTTCTAATAGTTCTTAGCCTGCTGCACAGATTCTAGAAAACTGAAATAAACCACAAAGAAAACTACTAAGATAAGGAAATTACTACGTACTTCACGTTCTCAATACTGAATGCCCGGGAATTCCTAAGACGCAAGTTCAGCACCACTCTGCTATGCAGACAGTGAACAATAATCAGATGCACATTTTCTGCAATAAAAACCCAGCAGATAAATCATACAAATGTTCCACATGTTTATCAAACGATGTTGCTTATTGTACGAATGTCACAGTAAAAAATACAGCAAAATTCTTATGTTGCACGCAGGAGAAGCCACATGATATGACCTATGCTCAGAAGTAAAAGAGTTCTGCAATCAATTGTTACATAATAGTTGTTTTCATTATTAAAGCCAACCAAATTTATAATATTCTTTTATCAAGGTGACACTTCCTGTCTCCCCAGCACCTCAGCCATGGAGCCATGATAGCACAAGAAGGAACAGCTGACACAAACTTTGTTCACATTATCACAGACAAGTTACTTCAGAACTGTTATGGAGCACACTGAAAATGTTATGAACTGAGTTACCTTTCCCTCAGAAATATAAGGCAGGTGAATGACTTGGTTAACACAATTTATTGACAATCATGAAAGTTATAATGGAATAATGTTTCACTTTCAGTAAAATACTTATTATTATTAAAATTCTTTATTGAATTTTCCTTAAATATACAAGTGATATATGATTTGTTTTCTGTGATTTGTCATGCTAATTCTGATCAGAAAGAACTGCTTACAATCTTGTTTCCAAATTCTAACAAGCCATTCCTTACAACTTGCAATTTGCCTTAAACAACAAAAAAATGAGTATCAATAGTATATGACTTGTACCTGAAAGTAGAATTCTTGGATTTTGCATGTGAGTTGCATTTTATGAAATCTAAGTACAACACGCAAAGATGCTTTCAGTTTTCATTACAAACAGCATCATTTATTCATACAATATTTCCCAAAAAATTGTTTCTTATGAACTAGAGTAACACCATAAGAAACATACTTTCTGGAATATACTGCAGTGTAAATGGACAGATATTTCTCATGTAATAATAATGTACAACAAATAATCACACATACTACGTAAAAAATGACAATCTACGTAATATTCATTATAATCTGGATTTCACTTAAAACACAAAAAGTTATTACAGCTATTTTATACACTATTTACAAAGTTTTCCACTTGTTCACTTAAAAAAGCTTTCCAGTTAATTTCTCGAGCTCCATGCCAAGTACTGTCTCTGGAGGTGAGGGACTGGAAAGGGGGGGATGAAAAAACGCATTTTAAATGCTCTTCACATTTTTCTGATGCTGGCTTCACTTTTAGCATAGCCACACACAACTACAACCGGTATGACATGGTGTTCTATGGTATCACCATAGTTATAAGTTCTGTTATGCTGCATGCTGTTATATGTAATATTTTTGCAGTTATGGCTGTTAACTAACAGATAGGATACCAACCCTTTGGGTATGCTGTTTAATCACCTTTTCTGCCTCCTACAGGTACAATAAGTAAAATTACAATTTCTTCTGGTGTTCAACCAATCAGACTAACCTTGTAATACAGTTACTCAAATTTACATTTTACGTAGTGCACTCTCGAACACAATTTTCCATTCTGGCTTCATGTCTTCTCCATTTTAAAATAATGTTGTTCAAGATTTGAGTCTTCTGGGATGTTACAATGTGTTAGGTAAGTAGCTTGAAATGTTTTGAAGGATCGTAATATCTTCAAAATGCTGAGAACTACTTACACAACAACACAACACAACACCCCAGAAGACAAGACTTGAATCTTCAGAAACGTTGTTGATAACTCAAATCTCGCACACTTGTTCAATTTTGTTTTCATGTCAAGTAACAAAATAAAGAGTACAAACCATGACATATTTTTGTGTGGACTTCATCATTTCAATTTCTTTTCACAACACCTAATCAACTGTTTCCTGTTAAACTTGTGTACTGTGAGGTGCTGATGATGACACACTGGTTGTGCATACTCAACAAAGTCATCAATAAGAACAGGCCATGCTCCTTCCTCATCATAATTGGACATATCATCATTAATCATCATGGCAAAATCTAACAGCAGATTCCATGTATCCTTTGGAATTGACCTTTTATGATGCTCCTGTGAGAAGAGAGATGCCATTTAATTCTATATTTAAAACGCATAAAGAAACAGATGACATACCTCATTTCAGTTCTCTGTAGTCTATGAAATTTACTCCCAGTATAACTTATAACTACACTGCCGCATAGCAGTTACTGATTCCTGTGTACCATACTGAAGTCCTTAGGCCTTCATGGTAGTTTGCTGATACCTATGTATTCATTTCCATGCATTCTTTGCACAAAATGCATAAAAAGAACATGTAATGGGACAATATCTGTTGATCTATCTCTTCATCTGCTTGTTTCATTACAAAACTACTCCGCGAATTTCAATTAAAGCTTGTGTTGGGAATCCACCATGCCAAATGTTGTCAAACAAATCTCATGTCAAACTATCAATTTTCTGAAAAATGGATCAATAACAAAAAATTGGAACATGATCTACAACTTGTATTTAAAAAAACATTTCAATACAATGAATAATCAAATACATGGAAAAATAATTTCTAAGGCCAATAAGATACACAGAATCTACATTAATTTCAGTATATTTCAATTTGTTAATATTTGTTCCAAACTCAAGATCCATACTGACATCTATAATTTTATTTATGATAACAGAAATAAAAATACCGGTTTTGTTATAAAAGTCATGCAGATGTAATTCACACCACTGCTCAAGAAAGTGGTCTCTGCTCTCAACACATCTTCACCAATGATATGACATCAGTGTCAAAAACTTTGTGGTTGATCACACAACCAATGCAGTACTACAGACTACACCCTTTTGTCAGTATGAAAGTAGATATGAGTGAATGAGTGATATATTTAAGGGTTCCAAGAAGACTGTCACTTGGTTAGTGAGGTGAGATTGAAAAGCCTTCAAAGGACAGCCTTTTACTGCTGAAAATGACATCTACAAGCAGATGCCCTTGGAAAGTAATCCACATAGTTCTTGCCCAGTTGCAGGCTTCAGAGTCTCCTTATGAAACCTGCAATATGCTTTGCTCTTTACTGTGGATCCCTTCTATAGGATATTAGTAACTATGGTGATATTCATGCACTCACTCCACCCAAAAAAAACCCCACTCTATGATGTTTACAGCTGATGATGCTACCCAATTCCTTTGGGGCACAGAAATGAAGTACACTTCCTCTCTTTGCTACCCATCTGGTGTCAGGGTGGTACCAGTGCTTCCTTGGCCAACTGTCTGCCACAAAATCTCGGCCCCTGCTTCATAGTGCAAGGACCACAAATGTCTGAAACATATGTGCTTCATGTGTCAATTAGTGTGGTACCAAATACACACATACTGTGTTGAGTCTCAGGTTCTTATGGACCACATTAACTGAACACTCAGATGCAGCAGCATAGCTATGTTATCCAGAGTGACTTGGTGGATTGCCCAAATTTGTCTATCTGCTTCTGCAACATGGTCAAGAGTGTTGAAATGGTGCGTTTGGCTTGGCTTCATACCATCATCCAGCTCCTACAATCTGCCTTTATAAACTTCTGCACCGACTTACAGATCCTGTACTTGGATAATCATATCACTGCATATGGCCTTCATTCTGCAAAACGTATTCCTTGCATTGTCACTTTCAGCTGTCAAAAATCAACGAACGCCAAGCATCTGCAGCTTAGCACATGACTCCACATGAATGGCCATCTCAGAAGTGTGGTGTGAAGTACATGTACTCATACTTAAGTGAGCCACTCTACATTGTATGTTACTACTCTACAAAACACAAAAGTGTCTTCATCCTACATAAAAGTCCACTACAATTATCAGATCAGTTATCTTTTGATCTACAGCCAGCCTTCTGGATACGTAACAAGGACTACAGATACGTAGCAGTTTTCGTAAATAATATATAAACTGCAACTACAACATTCCTCAATTCATGAGATAAGAACTTTGACGTAATTATTTTCAGTTATCACAGTCTTTATCTTTAATTATCACAGCCTCTAGTATTTCACAAATTATGTGATAAGAAGCTTCAACAAGGAATTCAGACCTGTGGTCATCCAAACCTGACTTACTTCCCCATTTGAACTGTTTGCTTTGGAATTCTGCTTTATAGGAAGAAGGCTCTTGTGATCATAATAAACTTCTTCGAGTTCCATACAAGGTGGAGCATTTCTCGGCTATTTGAGCAACTATTAGTATTCAAGAAGGACTCCAATCACAGAAATACTTAAGTGGCAATTAGGCAAGAACTCTCACAAAATGTTGGACATAATAAAAAGTTTCTTGAAGGTTTGCCCTTTTTCATCAGAAATGTAATCACTGGTTGGTATTGCAAGGACTCCATGATAATGGTACACCAAACTGCAAAGAACATTGTATCACTCTGATTGCAGCTGAGCTGCTAAGGTGATGTACTCACAAGACATGCAGTGACATGTTGCAGCATGTACACACCTGTTGGTTGTCAGTTCCACACTCTTGCATAAAAGCTCTATGCATTCCATTTCTAAAACGTAATATAAATAAGACACCTTACCTGCAAAAATTTGCACCACAGGTCTAAAAATCGAAACTTTCCTTGCAGGACAATGTTCCAATAAGCTATGGCCATCTCAAGGTCAAGGCCTTTCTGGCCTGGATTCTTTGCATAATTAAATGTGAAGTGGTAGAAGTCCTTAAACCTGAATTGGTCCTTCAGTTCAACTTCTAAAGAAGGCAGCCTAGCTTTAAGTTTTTCAATACTATCACAACTGAAAGAGAAATCAATTACATTACATAAACTTCCTTTAAGCTTTACTGAGATGGTGGCTGGTTGGTTCGTTGGTTATTTAATTGCGCTGTATCAGCAAGAGGGTGTCTAACATTGAATAAGAGGAGATAATTATGTACCGTAAAGTGCAAAGGTCTGTGAAGGAAGTGACTGCAGCCTATTTTTTAAGATTTAACAGTCTAATAAGGGCCACAAAAAAGTTGTAGGGTAGCCATTGCCCTGACCAGAACCTGAACCTGTAACATCCCAAATACAGATCACACATGTTACTGCTAACATGAAGTATGTTATTAAAAAAGGGCAGTGTTTAGATATTTTGAAAATGAATGTAAAAAGTTTTACATTTTCTTCCACCCATCATATACATGATGGACGACACGATTCAGAAAAGCATTTCACAGACATACACTCTATCTTTCAGAGGACTGGCTTGGTTGCATCAAAAGTGGATAACTGGAAAACTGTTTCAAATACAAGCAGTAAAAAACAGATTTTAAACAGAGCATAGACAAACAAGGACAGGCATATGGCATTAGATGCAGTAACTCCTTGTGTATCATACCATCATATACGCACATAAGGGTTGTGAAGGTACATACCCATTACCTTATTAACATCAGCACTAGCTGCAAAGAAGTGGTCAGCTGCACACTACATCTGTCTTTACCTTTGAGGAAAACATCCCAGTATCCATTCAAAATAAAAACAAGTGAGCTTATATTATCTGTACCTTCATGGTATAGCGAAAAATTCCAAATCTCAAGTGGTGCATTCAGTTCTGGTTCTCCACTCTGCAGCTTCTCACTTTACTCAGTAATAATGGCTCTGTGGCATCCTTTGGAACTTCGGTAACAAAATGGCACAGCAGTTCTACAGAGGTGTAACTTACTAACCAGTTACCTTCCACTGCCTAGTGATACTATTCCATAACAGACACTTGTAATCAAATTTGAATCCAAATCTGGTGATAGATTAAATATCATTAAATTTAACTGACTTTATGTTTGTGATGGGTCAATTAAGGATGAATAAAATGCAAATTTTGTGATAATCTTGCTGATAGATGACCTCATACAGTTACACGCTGATGAAGCTCACATACATGGTCACCATATTGCAAAGTTCTTCCAAACAAACAAAAGTGGGTCAAGATGAATACCACATAAGGTTACTATGGCATAAACAAACATTAATACATAACCTAATTTACAATAAAAATTTTTACTGACAACAGATACATAGTTTTTGTTTGAATTAGCCAGGAGCAAGAACTTCAACCAGCACAGTATTCTGTTTCATGTAGGCAAATTTTGCATTCCTATCACTTACCCCATATCTGTCATGCCAGACATAAACTCATCTCTTGTGAACTCACACTGTGTTGCTGCTCTGAACTTCCATGCAATGATGAGAACGAGCTTTGACTCTGGACTCAAACTCAGGTCATCTAGAAACCTCATAATTCCTTCTGCTGTCATCTTATCTGGTTCTGTAGGATCTAAGAGATCATAATGCAGTGGGTTAAAAAATTCAAACTTAACCATACTTACTCAAAAATACATAAAAGTGATATTAGTAATTCACCACATAAACCACAAATCCTGCAAACCCCATAGCCAAAGCATGTACTACACTTGAGATCTGCATTCTTTCAGGATTTTATGCAGCGCAGAATGGTAGTTCTTTACCGACGTTTTGGGACAACCTATCAGTACCATCTTCAAGGGTCAAGCAGCCCAAGAAGACTGCTTGACCCTTGAAGATAGGACCGATAGGTTGTCCCAAAACTTCGGTATGGAACCACCATTCTACACTGTGTAAAATCAAAACCAGCACAGATCTCATTTACATCACGACAGAAACCTGAAATTACACATTTACTACACTTGTTTGCTGCACAAACAGCAGTAATCAGTTACAGGAAATATGGTCATATGACCCTTAACTCCACTCATCAACAGTTAGGATACCTGCTAATAACTTATACTGAATTAAATGTCACCAAACATTCCTGCAGATATTCAAGATCATTATAACAACCTGAAAGTACAGTGTTATTTTGGTCATTATAATATCATGGTAAATACAAAATACTTTCTTGTGTAAATCAAGAAATTAAAAAATAAGTTGCATCTTTATGTATGCATTACAACTACATAACATACACATATAAAATGAAATTTTCATGCCAGTTTCTGTTTCCCATTTCCTACCACAACTGCAACAGAGAACATCTTAAAAATAAGTAAAAGGAAAAGTTGCCTCTCTGGTTAATTAAGCATAATGCCATGAAGGCACACAAAGCAGTCAAGGTACAGTGATAACACTCTCTACATTTGCCAGTATGCATGGCAGCTGTGCATGTTAAAGATGTGCAAGTACTCTCTACTTATTGAGCAAAATGTCCTATCCACATATTCTTCTGCTGCTGTTACTATAGAAGAGTGATTTCCCTGTCAAACTAAACACCTCCTGTTTCATTCACAAACACAAAGCCTTTTAGTAATAAAATGGAACATCCCAACTGTACATACATGATGCATTAAATACGTGTTACTCTTAAAATTACAAACACTGGGGATGGTAGGTGCCTTCTAAACACTGGTAACTATGTACCACAACTTATGGTGTCATAAATCAGGTAAAAATTACATGATCATGTCATTTTCCTCCAATAAAAGTAACATACTACTAGATTTGTTGCACAAATAAAACAATTCACCACTGTCTCACTTCCCCCAAAAGTTCAAACTGAACCACCATCTCTCTTCCATATTCAATTCTGTTTATGAAAATGTGCACACTACAGATATTTGATTGTATGGTACATCCAAATTGAAGCCATCACTTTGTTAAATACTTTTATCATGTGACCTAATATGATTAGTCTTGTGGTCAGTGAGATATTTATAAGACTGTCCCAGGTGGAAGAGTCAAATCCTCCTTCTATCCTTAAATTGGGCCTGCAGAGATCTGAACTATTGGTGGAACCAACAAGCCAACAGCCCTAACACAGAGCAAATGAAACTTGCCAACATTACAGCAGAAGATTAAAATGTTCTCTGCTGTTTCTGTTGCCATGGGAATGTTCAAGCCTAGCACTCACTTCATCCAAATTTTCTTCAATTTCTTCCCAGCAAACTGCTGAAAAGCTAGGAACTGTGAGCTTTACCCTTTGGCGCCTGACATCATGCAATATGATGCTCAAACACCAAATGATGGGTAGAGCTGACAGCCTACCATGGCCTTTATTATGCAGATCCCACTTAAATTCCAGCCTGCTGTGCATCACACCAAGCATTTAATTCCTACACCAAAGGGCTAATATATTATGTGCTGATAACTCATGACCCATGCTCCATGCTTCTTTCACTCCTGCTACTGACTTCATGTGTATGGTAAGTAGTCGCTGAATTGTTTTATTTCCTTTGTTAAATTGCCACATGAGATACATACTAGAACAAAAATTGTTCATGATACCTATGCAAAAAGCAATTCTGTGAGACACATTATGTGATTCTTGCTTAAATTTCTTGATGTTACAGTTCCACGTAAATAAAATGTTCATATAACTGTAAATAAATTAGTACATAAAGGGCTTTTTACTTGGGTCAGGGGAATCACAATGCCGAGTACTCTCGTAAGAGTAACTAGATGAAATCACTGCTAGGTTTTAACATGCTCCTCAAAAATTCTTCAGATGCCTTGTAAAACTTAAAGTTCAGTCTAAACAAGAACTTCAATGCACGCATGTAAACTTTTCATGGGGGTACCAGGACTACATGTCCAACAACACAGAGCATTTCCGGCACCTGCTATAATCTGCGTAAAGTTTACTGGTAATATGTTTTAGGCATTTGGTTCTGCTAGCAATTTGAATTTCCACAGACCTAGCTTGATGGAAGGTGCATCCAACTCTTATGCCAGATGTTTAATGATCTGCAGAGCACTCCAAAAGATCTCAATGTAGTATGCAATGTTTTCACCAGTACATCACACTATGGTTCACAAGACACAGGTAGTCCTCTACCCACTCACAGTCAAGGAGACTTAACTGTTCATCAGAAGATTCTGAAGTCCCATTTCATTACTAAAAGGTTCTGTTTTACTCTGACAATGCTTAAAAAATTTCAGTTTTCCTCAAAGTTTCTCTAACACATTTCTTTAGAGGTGACTTGTTATTCTACACAAACAACACATCCATCACACTGTAAAATCCAATTATAAAAAGACACTACTAATGTAAATAACACAAACAAACAATGGGTTTATGCCTTTCTACAGAACTGTCCAAGGTGATCTTCTATGTTTTAAACACATGCACATGAAGTTGCCCATTTTCTTCAGATTTCCTGAAGACATGCATAACTGACAACAAAGAACATTACAATGAATTTTATATTATATATCTTATTACAACTAACATTCATATCAATTGCATTATGTCATGAAATGGAGAAAGAACTGTAAAATAAGTCTATATAGATGAAAATTTATAGCATACAAATGGACTCAGCAAGACATACATTCAACACAACTTTACAATACTGTCTACATGCAAATTTACATGTTACATAATTAGATATTTATTCAGTTATTAGATGTAACATAAACCATTCCACCCTTCCAAAACTCATTATATGTCACTAAATGCTATATATAAGATAACCCTCAGCAACTTACAACATTCTACCTAACATAACACAGCTGGTCACAGCACTGTGGATATTCCTATGTAAGCACTGATGTAACTTAATTAGGAACAAGCAGTACCTAGCAACAAATACAATGGATTAAAAATAATATACAATATATCAATTTTAATTTTACACCTCTGTATCTTGCAAAAAGTTGCTCCAATTTCTTCTTGTCAACTGAAATCTTTGGTTCCCTGAAGTACACGTCTGGATTCTGAAAATAATTGTCTGAAGCCAAATCTAATTTCCAGTCATTCTGGGATAAACAAAATATAGCAGTATTTTCTCCTGTTTGAGTAAATGCTATAAATTTCTTCACCTTGTCTCTCTGTGAAGACTTCAATTTATGCTGTAAAAAAAAAAGGAAATCAATCTATAGGACGAGAATTAAAAGCAATGCAAGTGGGTTATGCAATCGGCGTTCCGATCTAGTTGCTACACAATAACTGTTATTAGAACTAATCTTACCATTTTCGTTTCTTTTACGGTCAACGAGACCACAACACTTCAACCTGCCCTTGACATGAGAGTGCGCATGTTTCGGGTATTCCAAAACACCAAAGTGAACGAACGAAAGCGGAATGATTACAAATCAGTGCTTTAGTATTAGCACTGCTTTCTACGGCCTGACGAATATACTAACAAATTTCGCAAAATTGCCTCTGTATTCATTTTCAATTTCACTGTAGACTAGACATGTACCATCAGAACCACTGTTGTAAATCAATGAAGGAAACGTTTACGTTTAGAATGCGGTGCTTGGCGTTTCGAATATCGTTTATTCACATTTTATGTGGAAGCACAGTGTAACCACATGTAACACAAAATATTTATTTACCTCGAATTATCTCACTTTAAGTGAAAATCCCTGAATAACATTTATAAAATAGAGGCATGTATTAAGGTTAGGCGTGTAATGTTACCAGTTATTTTGCGTTACAGTTTTAAAATGAATGAATAAATGAAAAAATTTAATTACCACTTTCTTAGAAAACGTGTGTAAATTACTGTCTACGAGTATAAATCTATGTCATGGACTTGTTATTTAAAGTTGCGTTTAAAGAAGTTTAAGGACATAAGTTTACACGTTATGAGTCTTAGGAAGAAGATATTTTTGTGGATACCGTCGACGATATTTTGTGAAAGGTACTTTATGACGACAGCCTTAAGAATTCAAGAAGTGCGAGTTAGGTTTGCTCCAAGTCCAACAGGTACTGGTTCGCGTATTTCATAAGCAATGCTACTGAGCATTTCTTTTCTGTGTCAGCATCATAAATCATGGTGGAATATACACCCACTTTTCAAATTTCAGGTCATTTACATCTAGGGGGCTTAAGAACTGCATTCTACAATTATCTGTTTTCTAAGTCGCACGGTGGAAAATTTGTACTGCGAATAGAAGATACAGATCAAATTAGGCTTGTGCCTGATGCCGTGGTAAAAATTGAAAATGATTTACAATGGGCTGGAATTTTACCAGATGAAAGTCCATCTGTAGGTGGCCCGTATGGACCTTATAAGCAGTCAGAACGTCTGGGTTTGTATAGGTAGGCAATTTAATATGAATGCTAAATTATCCCAGTGTGACATAGTTTGTATACTGGTTTGTCATGGTCTTCCCTTCAGGCTGCATATGAGGCAGTTGTGTATCTGTATTAATAGAATAGAATTTACATTCCATAGGTCTTTCATAGTGTAATGCCAAGGACATAGAACATGTCATAATATGATATTGCATGTTGCACCAATACAATTATGATAGCTATTTACAGACACCTTCTAAGAACATTATATTATATTATATTATACAAAAACAGTTATGTCAAAGAGATGTTTTCTTCATATACATGTACAGTACTTGAGGATTTTCTGTGGTGAGGATTAGAACTAGACTACTTTGAATTTACTTGCATTGCACATGCACATAGAACCTGTCATATATACTTAATACTAATATAAATATAAATACATAGTTGGATGTCACAAATATTTACAGCATCTTATTTTACTAGAATATTATATATGGGAAAGTAATTATATAAAAAAGTTTTAATATAGATTTACATTACTTAAGAATTTTTAGTGGAAAGAACTTCTACAGAGTAGAAGGTGTGTGATAACAGATATTCTTTCAGTGCTGATGTAATTCCTTTGTGTCATGTAATGGGTCATTGTATGTTTCAGCTGATTGTCAGAGCTGACTTCAGATCATTTACTTATTGTGATGTGAAGTGTGAAAGAATGAAGCTCTTACATAGCACAGCTATAATTTTGTTACCATAGAAACATGGCAATTTAATGTTTACCTTTTATGTTCAGAGATCAGGTCAAATTTATACTGGAAGCAGGTGCAGGATATCACTGCTTCTGTACTGACCTTCGTTTGGATTTGCTGAGACGTGAAGCTCTCAAAGCAAGGCAAGTCCCCCGTTATGATAACAGATGTCGTCATCTATCAGAAGCAGAAGTCAGAGAACGACTGGAAAGAGGAGATGATTTTTGTATTCGTTTTAAGGTACTGTACAAGATATCATAGTCAAGTGCTTCATATTTGAGAGGTTCATGTTTAAATTCTTGGTTCAGAGGGTGGGTGTCCTCACAGTTTTTGTAGTTTATTAAAGTTCCTCCAAGAAAATGGTGGGATAGTACCTTGGAATAGGCCACAGTCACGTTCATTCTCCAGTTTACCATTCACAGTCATCTCACTGTGTAGCATTATGTAATATGCTGTTGAACAGCATTCTTAAATATCCTGTAAAGCTTTAAAGCTATCCATATACAGTCCTGGACAGGCCCCTAAGGTTCCAGGAGGTTGAGGCCCCCAGATTTCCAGACAGTCGGCACATGAAGGTGGTAAGGTTGTCAGCCATATGCACTGGCCACCTTTACCCCCCCAGGAAATATTCCTGGTACTCATTTCTGTTAGAGGCTGAGTCGACCCCAGGGCCATAGTGTGGCCGGAAGGATTAAGTCAATGAAAAATTCCAACAAATCCTTTGGGAATTGAACCTGTGGCCTTCCAGCTTGTAGTGCAGTGCCTCAATCAACTGTGCCACCGCGTGCCCTAAAATATCCTGTAAGGAAGGAAATATAGGCACAGCACAACTATTTGTGTGCGTTTACTTCTTTACAAATTTGGTGCTCTAGACGGTTTCTGCTTTTCCTCTGTCCTAGCAACAGCACTACAGTCAAGTGTGATGGGAATTGTGCATGTGCGCAGAATATGGTTGTGAATGTGCATGCACACGGAGCAGAGATGTGAATGCTGATGTGGGCTTAAAGACATGTAGGTGGTCTTCATCCTTTGGTGCTAGAATTAAGTGCTTGTGTACTCTGCAAAAGACTTGGGATTTAAGTGACAAGCCATTATCTTGAATCTTGTTGGCCATCAGCTTTAATGGACATTTGGTCTTCACAGGATCACACTGTTTGTTGACTAAACTTTCTGCACCAAAGGTTTAATTTAAAGTAGCTATAAAATCTAAATAAAATAAAAATGGCTGAGGTTTTTTCTGTTATGAAATTTTATGACACTGTTCATTGGTTGTTGAGTTATTGTATGCATACAGATGGACAGACTGTAATTTTAATAGGCCTTCTGCAGGGATGTGAGTGTGTTGAAAATTAATTATTCAATGTACTGTAAATCTACTGCATATTTCAGAAGGGCAGGAAACTTTATGCTGTTGTTCATTTCTGTAATATGAAGGAAACTTTTCCTCAGGTCATGTGTACATGTTTTTCAAATTTTTGGCTAAGATGGCCTTACATCAACCTTAAGTTGCTGTCTTTACAGCCACAATATAATTTCTTCTGTCATTCTGAGCAAATCATGCACACGAGCAACTGATTCATTATTCAGATTGGTTGAAACTTTTTAAAATAATTGAATTACTCATCTTCAAATGCTGCTTGCATCAGGTGATGAATTCCAATTGCCGTGTCTGGTCTACCAACATTTAATGCATACATGTTATTCAGATGTCTAGGATATTGTTAAATAAAAAATGATAAATACCTGAGGTATAATTGAGTCTTGACACTTCATCATGAGACATAAAATAAAACCATGCAGGTATTTATCTGACTGTTTAGCTCTTATTACTGGTCCTTAAAAGCTTAACTTGGATAGACCTATGTCTGTAGTATTTTTTTCCCCCTTCTTGTTAAAGTCAAAGTTACAGATCTGTCCATCATCAGAAGTATAACCATCACTTCAGAATTTCGTTTTCCTCTTCCTGCCTTGGTTCTTTGAAAATGATGATGATGATGGTGATGACGACAATGACGGTGATGATGATGATCTTTTTTTTTTGTGGGGGTGTTTCATACCATGGTTAAGGTTTGTTGTGACACTTGGAGGAACAAACTGACTTCATCTTCAGGATGACAGTCTGTTTTCAGGTGAATGCTGAAGTAATTGGGAGGAAGGAATGTGTCAGTTATATAGGAGCATTTGAATGAATTTTGTTTAATCAGAGCTGTGGAAGGGGCAAGAGGGGATAGAGCTTGTACTGAGTCAGTGGAAGTTTGAGAGTGGTAAGTTTAAGGGTAAACAGCAGAAGATGTGCAGGTGAATGGATGTAGGTGACAAACTTTATTCATATGGGCGTTGGTATTATGAAGTAGTGCTGCCTCAGGAGGGCAACCTCACTCTAATACCAATGCCCATATGAATAAAGTTTGTCACTCACATCTATCCACCTGCACATCTCACACTGTTGGCCCTAAAAAGGGCTGATCTTAGAACTCTCAACTCTTATTGGCTTGATACAAGCTCTGTCCTCTCACCTTCTGTAGCTGTGATTGACCAAAATTCCCTCAAACTTTCTTATATAACTGAACATTCTTTCCTCCCAGTTACTTGAGTATTCGCCTGAAGCAGAATCATTCACCCTGAAGATGGAGGCAGTACATTTCTCCAAAGTGTCAGGACATACCGTATATTCTCGAATCTAATCCGCACCTTTTTTACAGTTTTAGAGGGCTAAAAAATCAGATGCGGATTAGATTCGCGTGCGGATTAGATTCGCGGTCTAGAGCTGGATTTTGGAAAAATGATTGAGCTGCTGTACAATATAACAATAACGTAATTAACGTAATTAATAAACAACGTAAGAACAATACAATACAATAATCTATTATTTTATTACATTATTTACACAAAAATGACGACATAAAATTCAAATTCACAAGAATATGAAATTGTATTTTGTTTATTTAGGCAGTAAGGATACATGCTGAATTTCTAAAGTGCTCTGCTAAAAGCGTGTTCCATTTTCTACAAAATGGAAGTAATTCCACCATTTTATCTCTTCCAGATAAAATAATATTAAAGTTTTTCTAACGATGGCGCAAAAGTTTAAACGGCCAACGCGGGGACCGCAGACCCGATCACACAGGGCTTGTGCCGTAAAGTAGGCCACTTATCTCGATTTAAAGGGCAAAGCTGAGAAATAAGTCCGGCCGCTAAAGGTTAACGCATTGGTAACATCCAATATTATTCAATCAGTCGCCCCGTGGGCAAGGGGTGGTTGAAGGAAAGGTGCGGATTAGAATCGCGAACTAACTTTTTTCGTTTAAGAAGTCGCCAAAAACTGGGTGCGGATTAGATTCGGGTGCGGATTAGATTCGAGAATATACGGTACATTTGCTACACAGTGTGAAAACCTAAAACATGACAATCATTTGAACAATAATTTCCATGAAAATGCAAAAACCTATAATAATATTCTGCATAACATTAAATATATTATTTTACCATGTCCCTCCTGTTTTCTGTTTTTACTGCTTTAATTTTCAATTTACTGCGT
Source organism: Reticulitermes speratus (assembly GCA_021186555.1). Lineage (NCBI taxonomy): Eukaryota > Metazoa > Arthropoda > Insecta > Blattodea > Rhinotermitidae > Reticulitermes > Reticulitermes speratus. Next base: position 18,373,933 of record JAJKFL010000001.1, read on the forward strand.
CCGTGAAATACAGAGTATTTCTTTGATCTGACAACTATCATTTGTCACTTCCTACTGTGCCATGGGTGTGGGCAGTCGGCTTAGTGGGCAATATTAATATGAAAAACAAACCAACAGGAAGTGGCAGCTGATACTTGTCAGTTAAAATACTGAACCAGCAGTTGAAATATGTTTACAAGGAAATGTTAAGGTGTGTGTGTGTGTGTTTGTGTGTGTGAAGAGTAGTTGTTCTTCAGTTAGAAATATAGTGAAACCCCTATTTGAGGATTTTGTGAGTAACAGTGGATTTGAACACTAAACTGAGGAAAATCCTAAATGAAGAGAGTTTAACACCGAATTTATTAACGTGGGATTATTGAAATTGAGGCGTTAATGAGGTGAAAACTTTAAACTGAGGAACAGTAATATGGGTTCCACTATAAATGGTTCAGCATTTAAACCTAATACAATGTAATTATATCTTTTCAGCTGATGTCAAATGAAGTGTCTTTTGAAGATCTTGTTTATGGTAAAACAAGTATAACACTAAATGAAGGTGATCCTGTCATCATGAAATCGGATGGATATCCAACATACCACTTTGCAAATGTTATTGATGACCACTTTATGAAAATCTCTCATGTCTTACGTGGTGTTGAATGGCAGATCTCTACAACCAAACACATATTATTGTACAGGTACATCACTGATTCTAGCAAGTGAAAGCACCTGGATGGTAGGGATAATAGCCCTTGCAGTGTCATTCTCTGCCTACTCTTTTATTCACCACCAGCCTTCTGTGTTCTGTATCAGCCAGCTCAGAGCACTTCTTGCTAGCAAATGTTATCACTGCCAACCTTTGTGCGAACTGAGTGGCTAGGCTGCTGATCTCAGTGGCTGTGTGGTCTAAGGCATACATATGAAGCCACTTGATTGCTGGGATTGTGGCTTGTGCATGGATGTTCGTCTCTTGTGTTTTTTGTGTGTTGTTAACGTAGTGGCCTGTGTGACAAGCTGATCACTCATTCAGAGGAGTTCTACCAGTGTGCATGTCTAATTGTGTGTGATCAGGAAATGTAAAAACTGAGGCAGCATAGGCCTGAGTTGGGTTTTTGTGCCACAGAAAAAAAAAAGAAGTATGGCTAGGCTACTGAAGAAGATTACGGGGAAGTATACTGGAGGGGGAAGCACAACTGCATGAGGGAGATGGGATTTATTTTCATGGCCTCAGTATAGCTATACCAATGCAATAGGTGGTAAGGGAAGTTTGAAAGGAAGGATCCGCATAAATTAGCACTGGTGCAAAGTATGTTATGTTACATTTTCATTCATAATGTTGAATTATTTGGGTATCATACATAGAAATATTCTTCTCCATATCCGTAAAAATAAACAGTATTACTTCATTAAGTTTTATTTTCATTAGAGAGGATGATGTCAAGATCTTAGAGTGCTCACTTTTTTTTATCATTCTCCTTCAGATTTCAAAATCTTGATTCCTCTTGAAACATACTTACCAATATAATCATTTTGTGCCTTATGTTCTTTGCATCTGACACACAGCTTAGAGGACTAATTCCACATGTGTGATTTTTAGGGAACCCTGTAGGAAATGTTAGAAATACAACAATATCGATGTTTGTCCTGGAAAAGCAGTTGAATACTGTATAAGATATTTTTGTTCTCTTCCATTTTTATTGAAACTAATAGTTTAGGAAATAAATTTTTCTTGAACATATTTTAAAGCATCATAAATTCTATAGCATACCTGAATTTCCTGAAAAGACTGCTGAAAACAACAATTATTGTTCTCTTCTATTTTTTCTCTCTGACCTAATGTTCAGTTGCATAATATAGAAGGAAATAATTGCACCCAAATTTTTTTGTTTTGCTGGGTACTAATTCATGACCCTTTACATCTGATTGAGATATGAATCTTAATTCAATCTTACAAGTGTCTTTAGAAGATATGACGGACAGATGCTTGGAAATTATGCCATATGCCCCATAATTAGACAGTCCACCCCAAAAAGAAGATTTACTGTAGCACAGACCAATGGAAAGTGAGCCAGAAATGCATGAAACATGGATAGAAACAGAGTTTTTGTGTAGTTTAGTTTGACAGGCAGCAGTGCACAGTCAAAGAAGGCAATAAAGTGAAGGCAAAATGCATGGTGATATATGAGAAACATATGTGTTGTGCATGTGGCCTGTGAGTTTGAGACGCAGTTCAACATGCGGAGTTACCAGCATCACAAAGCATTCTGCGGTGATTCTGACCATTCTAGGATATCAGAAGTGTGATACATCATAAAGGTGCTGGTAGGGTGTAGTATGATAGTATAGGTAGTACAGACTGCAGGAAGCATTAGAATGAAGTGTAATGAAATCACTGCAGTGGTTGTCATGTGAGGTTCATGTACCCTGCAGTGCATGTCAGTGCCTTGACAACAGTGCCAAGATTTCATGTCTTGGGTTGAACAGCCTTGGAACTCACTTTGCACATACATGACACTGTTGTATTTCACATACAAAATCATGCACTTTTCCTTCTGTTGGATTGTCATCCACAGTTTGTTTGTTCATCTTTCAACTGCACTAAACAGAACTTCTTGCTTGCAAGCATGTGTTATGTTTTGTTGGCTTTCTCTCTCCAGTGGTTTGTTTGCAATATATTTGCCTTCTTGGATGAATAATTATGGGATATTCATTATGATTTGATTACGAGACTATTTTGTATTCTGTATTATTTTGGTTCTAGAGAAACATATTTTATATTACAGAGCGTTTGGATGGCAGCCTCCAGCTTATGCTCATCTGCCTCTTATTTTGAATTCAGATGGTTCAAAACTGTCCAAACGACAAGGTGACATCAAAGTTGAGAATTACCGCAAAGAGGGCATCTTTCCTGAAGCTTTGCTTAACTTTGTCATTGATGCTGGTGGAGGTTTCACAAAGGATGTGGAGAGAACAAGATGTAAAATATATACAATGCAGGAATTAATTCAACAAGTCAGTATCTGAGGTGATTTAGTCTGAGTGATGAACCTGGAAAATGTCATTATTTTAATCATTATTATAATTGACTTGTTTTATGGAGCTGGGTATCAAGTGGTAATGGATCTGGTGCTGTATCCACTTCAGTTCTTGTCTGGTGCACTGGATGACCTGTCTTCAGGTTTTCATGGCTTTTCTCAATCCTTCCAAGCATTCCAGCAGCACCCCAGTATAACATTTATGTGCTGTCTCTTGTATCTGTAGTTATAATTTCTGTATGTTTTCAGTTCTTATTTAAGGATAAGTAACAACCTCAGAATTCCAATTTGTTATGTAGTTACTGCTGTGATCATTTTTCCATCTTATTGCTACAAACACTGCAGTGTAAATAGCACAATTAAATAACTTAAGAATTCACCATGGAGAGGAGGCTGTAACTTAATACTTTTGGATTTATGTTACAGTTCGACATAAGCCGTATGAAACCCAGTTCTTGTTGTTTAACACCAGAGAGGCTTCCAGATTTTAATGGTTTGGAACTCCGACGAAGACTTATAGATAAGAAGGAATCAGCAATGCTCATTAAAGAAGTTAGAGAGATGGTTTCAAGCACTTACAAAGATAGGTAAAATAATTAAGTCTTGACAGATTTTGTTTTCATCAATGCATGTGGTGAATAATAGGGTAATGTCTTGAAAAAGTTTACAACCGTATATTAATGCTGATGCTGACCAGTCATTGCAGTTGCTACAGCATCATTACATAGTTAACAAATAATTGATGGTTCTGTGATTTCTGTGGTTACAGGTTAGAAAACCAGAACTTGCAACTTCAAGATGACCACATCATGTCTGTACTAGTGTGGAGTCAAAACCGCATTACGAAGCTGACTGACCTTGTGAACAGCAATCTTGACTTCCTGTGGATTGTCCCCTCAGTACTTGCACTCGAGGACACTGCAGATTACAGTAGCAACATAAGTATGAATTTTACAGCTGCATGGCTTCTATGGTAACATGCTTACTTATATAACATGATGCCAATTTCAGGTTTCAGCTGTTGAACTGGCTACTGTGACTGGAATGTATCATGGTTTCTCTCAGTTCTGCTGAGCAAATGTGGAAATACAAGTACATCCTCATAATAGATCAGTTCCCTTACATCCTTCAGTATGCACCATACATAATTACCTTGTTTTGTTTATACTTGTGCACGCTGCAGATTGTATTGTACCGGGATAACTACAATTGAAATAACACGTTTGCCATTAAATACCTGTATTTCTTTACAGTGCATGTAATGCACACTTTCTCCATGCACATCTTCCAGCATTTTATCAGTGCCATGATGCCAACATAACACAGGTTTCTGTGTAACATTGGCTTCTACTGAGTGCTGAGTTTAAGAATACAGGAAGGATAGTCCCTTGGTGTGAGGTGTGATAGATAAGGATGTGTACTGGAAGACTTCTATGGATAGTTCCTTGATTGTTGTAACCATTGCCAAAGAGGTATGCAGACACACCTTGTCATGCTCATGCTACTGGCGGATGCTCTTGGACAACAGTTCCCTTTGTTTTTGCCTAATATCAAGCTTCCAACTGTTTTCCAGAAACCTGCACTGTGTTCCTGTTAATGTATATTACGTTTGTAGGAAACCAGTCGGTATGATACCATTCATGTTCCAGAAAACCATCAGCTTGACATTTTCAGTTTATGGCAGTACCCAAAGTTTAGGGGTTTCATCAGTGAAGGATAACAACTCTGTTGTCTAAGTTGCTTGACTTGAGGCTGGACGTGATGCCCTCATAACTCACGGCCTGTCACAGTATTCCATGAAACTCATCACCCTCTGCTCATAGTGGACCAGCAAGGCCCAGCATATGTCAAACAACATTTGCTTCATTTCATGTATCAACTGGTGCAGCACTCAGTGAACAAGAACTTTGATGAATTCCAGCTCCTTAAGGACTAATCCAACACTTACCCCCAGCACCACAGTCAGATTGTCTAAAGGACTTTGTGATTTTCCCAAATTAGGCATTCTGCCTCTACAGTGGGCAGAAGTGAAGACATGATATGCTTGCCTGTGTGCAAAGAATCATAAAACTCCAACATACTGTCTGTAAACTTCCATGCCCACTTACAGATATGGTACCAAGGTAAACACTTGTCACCATATACAGTTTCCACTGTATTCTAAATGTGACTGGTTTGTCACTTTCAGCTGTCAGAAATTGAACTACTTTGTGTATGTATCTGTTTACTCACACATGCACCATCTATACAGCATGCATGTGGGTTTACAACATGAGTAAAACATACAAAATAAACATGAGATTTAAGGTTTTTATATTGGTGTTTGGGGTTATGACATTGTAATCTGGTAGGTGTTATGAATGTTTCAGAGACACATGCTGTCTTCCCCTTCAGGGTACAGTTGCCACTTCTGCCCTGAAAGATGGAGGCAGTAGGTTCCTCCAGAATATAGTATCAGCCTGCTAGACTACAAAGTATCATAGCCCGAAATGTCAGATATGAGTTGTGAAGCTTTTGGCCTAACAGTGAATTCAAAATTGTCTATCAGTGGGTGCAATTTTTTGCTTATCACTGAATGCAAAATTGTCTGTCAATGGATCCAATTTTTGGCCGAACACTGACTGCAAAATTGTCTGTCCATAGCTTTGGTAAAATTATGTCATTAATTAAATGATTTCAATGTTTTATTAAGAAGAAATGTGACTTCTTTGACAGGTGTTCTAGAAGAAATTAAGCTGTGTCTTTCAAAGCTGGTGGAAACTGAATTTCACAGAGAGCATCTCAAAATATTGCTGAAGGATTTTTCAACAGAAAAGCAGTTGCCATTTGGTAAACTTATGAAAGTGCTACGTGCTGCTGTTAGTGGCTTAAAGGTAATTTCCTTACTGCATGCAGGATTTAAAGTAATTATACACAAAAACCTATTATTGGCCTGATCCTGATGTAGTTAATCCAGTGAATGGCATGGTGATGCACGTTTGTTTTTTTGATGACACTTTCAATTGCTGAGATTATATGGCACTACTGATAGCTGAATGAGTGAGTATCGAGCATTTGTTGAATGATATTGACAGGAGAAAACAGAAGTAAAATAGGCCATCAGTAATCTGGATCCCCGGATAATCCGGACTATTTTGGGCCAAGTATAACCTCTCTTTTTTTCCTGGTGATCCGGACAATGACCGGATCACTGGGGGGGAAAAAATCTGAGACAATCTGTACTCCGAGACTGGTGGCCTGGTTGATGTGGAAGAGTCAGCCAGTCTTTAAATCTTCAACACTAAGCATGTGATCTCTCGAGTGTCGCAGCCATCTTTCTCTCTTATTTTGCTATTATAGTGAAATGATAGCGACAAAGTCCCATTTATTATTATTATTATTTTATTATTATTATTATTTATTATTATTATTATTATTATTATTATTTACTGTTAAGTGCAGTATTTAGGCTGTAAGGAGTTGTACTTTAGCTTTGAGTGATGATTTTTTTTGTATGTTACCTATACCACAGAGTTTCCTATCAGTGATCCAGATTCCCAGTTAATCCAGACCACCCCTCCCTGCCGTATAGTCCAGATGACTGAGGGACTACTGTACTCAGAGAAAAGCCTGTCCCAGTGCCACTTTGTCCACCAAACTGGCCTGGGATGGAACTCGGATCTCCTCAGTAAGAGGCCAGCAACTAACTGCGTGACCCATGGCATGGACCCTTCTTCTTTGCATCCTGGAATTCCTGGGATGGAGTTTCAGCCGCAGTCTCCAACTATTGTAACTGCAGTTTGTTGTGGTTTTCCATAGTCTCTTCTTGTAAATGGCACAGATAATACCGTGAATTTGGTCTCTGCTTCCTTTTAAGTTTATTATTCTTACATACATCCTGCCATTTGATGCTACTTCAGTGCCAGTTTAAGACATTTCTGGGCCCAATAAAAAATTAAATTTGGAGACCCTACCTGCATGTAATCCTGAACTGACACTGCAGGATTATTGTAACAAAATTTAACTTATACCATTATTAGAAGCAAGTATATGGAATTCTCTTGGCACGAAGAAGTAAATGCATTTTGACCTTGCTTACTAGCTTGACAAAGTTAGGTGTACTTTTATAATATTACATGCTGTTAACAATCTCATTAAGTACTGTAGTTCATCTGTTCACTTGAACAATTTTAATTCCTGTAGGAAGGCCCTGGTGTTGCAGAAATGATGGAAATACTTGGACAGACAAGCACAGTGGCCAGGTTAGACCATGCTGTTATGATGCTGAAAGCATTGCAAATAAATAAGTAGACACTTGAAGGCACACGTACAGGTTGGGTGGTGAAGGCAACTGAAACATCTGCAGTACAGGTACATGAAAATAATTGCAATTAGTTTCTGATTTTATTTAATTGTGCTTGTTCAGCTACAAAGGTTATATGGCATCAAATGGATCTGAACAGTGACAGTCTCATTACACAAAATGTTACATACCAGTGCAGGTGTTGGTGTTAGTATAGTGAAACTCGCTTAAGAGTCCCTGGTTAAGATGTTTTCCCCCTAAGACGTCAGGATAAAAAAGCACCAAATTCTCCCATTTGATTAACATTACACGTTGCACTTTTAATATGTCCCCGCATAAGAAAATTTCCCACCTAAGAAGTAACAAAAGTTGACAACGAAACAATTTTTTTACCTGTTTAATACATTTTCTCTATCAGAATCTGAAACAAGTTCCCCAAGTTTCCACTCGTTCTGTTTCCAAAATACAGCGTTCAAATAGCGCGGTCAGTTCATGTAGGTTAATCTCCAAGGTCATTTCCGCAAGTTTCACACAGCAGAATGGCGCAACCTCATCTGCGGGGGTGTTGTATTTCTCCCGCGAGCAGAGACTACAATCAGTCCATCCCCACTACTCAGTCTCTGTTGCTCTTCCATCACGATGACCAAAAGATTGTACTGGTGGGCCGGACACCTATCCTAGCTCTTCCATGACCTGCATGAGCCTGCATTTAGCAACACTGGCATGTGGAAGCTGACTTGCTGCTTCAACTGGCTGGGCATTAGGAGGGAATTCAGGCAGCCAATAACATTTGAAGATGTTTAGGCGCGCTAGCTGACACCACCCGGGTTCCACCTTGCTGGCACGGAGTTTTACCATGTGGCGCGGAAGCCATGTGGAGGTGGAAGCCACCCCGCTGGGGGGACAGCAGTCTGACACCAAATGCTTGTTGCTCCATGCAACAACTTGTTTAAACGTAATTTATCGGCGGTAATATAAATGTGTTGTGGTGTAGCGTGATTGTGAAAAATTTGTGGTGACTGTGTGCAGATAAGTTACATCAGCAATTCCAGAAAATAAATTCAAGACACTGCAGAGTTAGTGAAAGTGACTGGATCTATTGACCACCCCTTATGGAATAATGCAAATAGAGGTTAGTGAGGACTGAGTTGGTGTGTGCATTACATTACCTGCTACAAATAAAGGCTTAAGACAAATACTGGTATGGTACCTTGGAATAGGAAATGACTGTTTCTTCCCATATCCTTCCTAATTCATCATTTGTAATTATCATACCATGTTTTTAACACAACCTCAATCATTGTACAATAAAAAAGAAGAATAAGAACCATTTATCTTCCACTGTCACAAATTCTGACAACAGTATGTTGGTTTTTTTTGGTACCATGTCCCCAAACCCCCTACTGCTAATCAGTTTATATAATATGCAGCTCAGAAGCAGATTTCCGTTTTTCATTACCCTGTGCCTCATACAGCACTGCTCATTTGCAGAACAGATTGTGTGCATACTGTTCACTTCAGCCAGTCACTTGTTGATCAGCCCCATTACTCATATTCCTTTTTTTGTGATTTGTAACAATAGGACTGAATTCCAGTCTTAAAATCATCACAGATTATTAGAGAATATCCATTAATATCATCACCACACAAGGTTTCCCACTTAGTTTCTGATGATGGGGATTTCTGGAAATCTTTCTGTACTAATGTAGGGTTCAAAGTGTTGGATGTCTGTAACTTGCTTGTAGGGACAGTAGCTAACAAACCTGAAACATCATGAAATTAAGGAATAGAAAGTAGACATAAATGTAATTTTATGTAATATCTGTATATAAATTATAAGGCTAAGTCAGAGTATTGGTAGCTGTGTTGCAAATTAATGCTATTGATTAAATTATGTATGCTTTCATCCTAAATGTGCTTGCTTGATCTAATGTAGCATGCCACTCATTCACTGCATCAAGGGTACAAAATATGTCTTGCTGTATATACAAAATAGTTAATAATAAATATTAAAACCCTAGTATTTTCATTAGAATATACAAACATTCCACAGAAATGCTAGCACTTGACCTTATATACATTGGCATTTATTAAGTTTTAGGAGAAGGCTGAAGCTAACAGTTCTTTAAATCTTGTACTTTATTTTCTTTTTAACACCCCTCACTTCAGTGTTAACAACATTTGTAATCAGAAGAAAATAGGATAAAGAGTAAGACAAACCACAGCATTCATGTAAAAATCCAGTGTGACTATACAGTATTAGCCTACAGGCGTAGTAGTAACCAGTATGCTTTGCCATTTAGTTCTCATGTAAATCATTCTCACAGTGACATAATGAGCAAGATGGAGTGAATGTTGGCTGTGCAGGTTCAAGATAGAAATACTACACACGTCTCCATTTTGATGCCAGAGTAATTTTAAATGGGGATACTGCTACATAAACCAATTCTAAAGGTTTTGACAGTATTATATTACATCTGCCTAATTCCTTAACTTAGCAGTAAAACCACAGTATTATTATTATTTACTGCAATTGGGTTTTCACCCGGTGGCAGTAGTCCTTACACTAGTACACACAATACAAATGGACATATAAATATACATAAAATTAACAATACAAAACAAACTATACACAATTACAAAACAAAATACATACAGTAAATACAAGTACACACATTACAACACCGTACACATATTACAAAAATATCCACACCTTACAAAAGCATCCACTCCTTACAAAAGCATCCACACCTTACAAAAACATCCACACCTTACAAATACATCCACACCTTACAAAAACACCCATACACATACAAAACAAAATACATACAGTAAATACAAGTACATACAGTAAATACAAGTACACATATTAGAACACCGTACACACCTTACAAAAACACCCATACACATACAAAACAAAATACATACAGTAAATACAAGTACACATATTACTGTTTAAAACCATTCCACTTTTGGACTTTGTCCATGTTTCAGTGTTTAAAAATACATGGAACTGAACTGGTATTACAGGGTGTCTGGTCTTTGTCCACTGCACAATATTCATAACAGAGCATGTTCTGGAAAGTGAATGTTTCTATACTCAGGTTTTTCACCTTTTCACTTCAACACAGAAACAGACCCAGTTTCAGCAACATTGTGTTCTGATGGAAATACTATCCAGTGCAAGCCCAGTAATACTAAATTCTACTCAACATTTATATTCTTTCAGTTTTATTTAGTATGTTATTTTATACAAATTACAGAGTACAGAACACAAGAGAAAGAATGGTCAACTACCTGAACAATTTTTGTTCTTGTTTCTTAACATTAACATACCTGGTCCTCTGTATTTGCTCAGTTGCTGATAAACCTGCTTCATCCGTTCAATGTTGATTCTGCTGGCAACTGCATGGTTTACCATAGGAAGAGAATACTCCTTTCCAATGATGCATTTTGCTGCTTTTTGAACAGCTTCAGGTGCATTCCATGGTTCATGGATGTAACGTGTTGGGAAGTTCCTGAGGACTGGCAGATACTTTCTGTAATCATGAAAGGGAAGAGTACATGTGACAGAGGTACAAATTCTCATTTGTATGGGGGAGAAATCTGCTTCAGATACGACTAAGCCATGCAATAGGAAGCTATGCCTCGAGTTCTGCTGGGAAGTTGGTGTGTGTGTGTGTGTGTGTGTGTGTGCACGTGCGCACACACACATACACAAGATGAATGGACATTACAATAACAATGATCATCCTACCGAATGTAATCTCCGTTGGGGTCAGCCTTGCGTCCAGAGCGCACTGGACAATAGCAATGAAAAAACTGCTGAAAGAAAGATGAACATGACAGCCACATCCACATGCCAGCATTCACAGACCAATCAGCATCCAGCAGAAGTTCTTCAAACACCTATCAACAACACAAAAAAATTGATGTCAATAATATAATGTTAATTACTGTGGTTTTAAGTAAAGCGCACTGTTTGAACAATGATTATGTATGTTTCCAAGGACACATGTGAACTAATATCACACATTCCATTATAATGGTACAACTATACAAGAGTAAATGTTACCTTCATTCCTTCTTCCCAAGAGATCCAGAGATCACCACGGGTAAGAAAGCATGCAACAGCATGCCGTGCTATGTGATGAATCCATCCCTCCTGTCGAAGTTGTGTCATTATGGCATCAATCCATGGAAACCCAGTTTGGCCCTGGAAGTTCAAGAAATAAACTTTAACATAAAGTGTACAAAATGTTTAGTATTACTCATTTAAAACTCAAGTACTAAAAAAATTACATACAACAAAGTGTAGGTTAGTGGCAAAAATTATGGATTGACAGGACTAGGATAACAATTAAAATACAGATAAATTGCATGTCCTTACATATAATTACAGGTTTGACCTAAAACTATTTGTTTTGATATCACAGTAATGTGTTGACATTAATGACCGTTTTCATATTAAGGAAAGAGGAAGACGACATGAAGGAGGTCAGTATAATACTACAGAGGACAATACTTAATTTCAGTGTCTGAAGAGCCATAATAGTTTAACACCAAAAATATATTTCAGTGCCAAACTGTGCAGAAAAACAATGACTTCAACTACAAATGGTAAAATCAAACCAAAAACTTCAGCAGTAAAACTTCTGGATGACAAAGAATTAAAGACAAGGAGAGACAATTAAACACAAATGAAATGGAAGTATAAAACGTGAAACAGTCCAAGAAAGTTCACAGGATGAAAAAATACAGATTGGGCCTAAGTCTTTTCTGGTTCCTTGTAATACAATTACAGGGGTATTCAAACAAAACGTGTGTTTGTTGTAATCACAGATAATAGCTACATATAAAACAGACTGTGGTGCAATCTAGTGTATGTCAAGATCAAAAAACTGATATCTGGAGCAGTGTTTCTGAATTGGGACAATGCAAGTTGAGTATGTCTTCTCAGTATGACAAACTTTTCTTTTTTTGAGTGTTTACAAATCTTAGTTATATTGTTGTAACTGCTACGAAAATGATTGTTTTTGTACAAGATTTTTTACATTGACTTAGTAAAGTATTTTACATTTTCTTTATGTCAGTATTCCAGCTATAGATGTTACCACAAAGTGTGCCTAAGGGGTCTGCAGAGCAGAATTATTGAGACTTTGTACAGAGGCTGTAGTACCAGGAAGTTTGAGAAAAAGAAAAAAGACATATAAAAGTATCTAATGGGTGGAGATCTGTGGCCTATTGATGAAAACAGAAATTTCTGAAACTGATCAATATAATAACAAAAATGATTCTAGATAAAATAAAACATTAAGTCTCACTGTATTTCTGTGCATAGTACACCCATTCATAACATACATTTGCCCACTTTGCAAGAGCTTCAGCATTCCTGTCCCATGGAATCTGAACACAAATGGGATTTCCACTCATTTTGTCAAAGTTTGGATTCTTTGTTGCTGCACAATAGAAGAACTCACGCCAGAGAAGTTGACCATGGAGAGAGAGGGGGGGATATGCCTTCTTGATCTGTAACAATCAATTGAAAAATTAAACAAATGTGTATAAAATTTCCTCAGAGATATGGTCTTTCTTTGTATTAAACTCTCTCAATCTAAATCTGAATACAGGAATACAGATTTTTAGTTCATAAAAGTTACACTCATACTGTTAGTTGCTGACATGAAATGGTGAATATAAGGAAGGAAATGCAATTTTTGTGATTGGTACTGTCCTAGACGTTGCACGAGAAGAATTGGGAAAACACACAAACATGCTTTAGGTAGTTTGAAACAGATACTTCTCAAATCAACATCAAGTGTTTGTTACCATGTTAAACCTTTCCTGTAAACGGATGATTAGAATAGCTAAAATCTATTGCAGTACACACCTTCTTATATAAATCCGTCAGTTGATAGTAGAATAATCTTGTAGAAAGGCAACCAAACCTTAGATATGGACTCAGACCTGTTTGGCTAGCAAGTAATGACTGAGGTGTCATTTTAGGGCGACCAAATGATGCAACCCAAGCTTTTCGCTCAAGATGCCTCTCCAGTCTCGCCAATGCCTCCGATTCCCCTCCTTTCCATACTGGTGGAAGAAGACCATCTGTATCAAAACCTATGAGCAGACAAGAAGATGCTGTCAGTTGAAAGTATTGTTCATATCTTTGTCTTCCAAAGGCTGCATAGTAACTAGCAAGATTTTGTATGATCATTATGAAAGATGAGTTTGTGAAGATCTAGAAGAAGCCAAGCATTTTTTAAGGTACTATCTCAGATTTATCTGAAAAAAATGAGGAAATCCACTAAAAGATCAGACCAGTTAGTGTCATGGTCAAGATCTGAACACAACATGAAACAGATCAGATGCATATTACACTGATGCATGCTTTCAAAACCAGACCACCCATTTACTTATATACCAATCAGGTGAAATGTAAATAAATAAGAGATTATGTCCATAATGAGACTAGTTCCTAAAGCCACTTTTAAAATACAACACATAGTGCTTGTTTTCTGAGTGCCAAGAAATCTAAACTAACCTAGTTCTTCTAGTGTTGGAACACCATATTTCTCATCATGATCTTCTCCAATGGGAGTGTAGGTACCATTAAGGAAATGTTGGTTGATAGTTGGTTCTGCTGGTGGTGGGGTTTCCATGGATGCCACTATTGTCTGGAATTGATGATAAGTCAGAGGGGCTTTTCCACCATTCTTCTTGATGATACTAGAAGGGAAAAAAAAGCAGTGTATAGGGATACTCAGAACGTAGTGGTACGGTAGGTGAGGTAGACTGGAAAAGCTATGTAATATGAAGATGTAAATAATGTCTGTTTCATAACACCAAAGAATCATTTATTTCCTAAGGTTTTTGTGGCCTGTGTCTAATGTGTAACTTAACAGCTTCCACACAAAATGTGGCCAAACCCTGAAGTCGAGGTTACACACAAAAGGATCATGTTAATAAATGTGTGTATTTTTAACTCTTAAATATCTCAGTTCATGCACTTTGCAGTAAAATTTGTTAACTCTGTAGATTATTTAACATTTTTCCAGATACTGTATCGTGACATGGTGAAATGCCTCTTTTGATACCCCACAGTTTTCTTTCAGTATACAAATAGCAGTCAAATATTACATAAAATAATGTGTATTAATTAATTTTAAGTATAAGTACAATGTAATTTTATGAAAATGGGAAGTATAATTCCAAATCACTACATTAACCTAACTGTAAAATAAATGACATCAAGTGATTCTCAAAGGTATGTGACAGTGGTTGAATCATTATAATACTGTACTGAATACTGTCCATTGTGTGGGCATATGTTATATATGTCAGACAGTGCACAATGTCTAATGTGATATTCTTATATTGTATGAACTCCAAGCCTAAAAGTGCCGAACGCTCTTGGGATGAGGATTGTAGAGTACAATGGTCCAGGCAGAAATAATTCATGAAAGAAGAAACTAAGATTATGAAGCAACTGAAAAATCCACATTCATCAGAACAACAAAACAGGTCATCAGTCAACCAAGCATAGATGCGACCTCCATATGGATCTTCCTGTTATGACACAGGAAGTCACCAGAAGTATAACATACTGTAAGTGTTATTATGACATATTTTTCTAAATTTGTTTTTGGGTGTTGTCCTCCCACTTGTTCTAATGGTTTCTGTATTATGGGTTCTGGCTCTACATGTAGTATACTTCCAATGTTTAGGGGGATTTTGATTAGTTTTAAATATCTGGTAAGCTGGTTTCCATTCTTATCTCACATTGTTGATATTTAACATTTACAGTTTATATGTCCTGATCACAAGTACTGTCAGGGGAGAGAGATCAGCAAGAACTAATGGAACCAACAGAATAAATTTTATAACATTACTTTTACCAGTGAAGGAAGCAGAGCAAGCTTCAGAAATGTGTATATCAAATATGCCTCAGGCAATGGACAATGCCCAATGTAATATTCTTATAAAAGGACATGCATTTATGCAATTTAAGGATACTGTGTAGTTTTGTTATAATTTAAAGTAGGATTCAGTCTAAGATAGCTGAAGTGATAATTTAAGGGCTGTAAGTTGTCTATCCAGGACATGACCACGCATACTCCAGAAGTGTATTCACAAGAATCTTTTATTGCTCCTGGGCAGCAGCAGTCCACCAGGCTGTACTTGAAGGGGAGGAAAGGACATTATGGAAATTAGTTCCACATTCATTTACACAGCATTGGTCAGTTCGCTGGTGGATCACACTTTTTAAGTGTAGAAAAGAGTCACAGGTGAAAGCAACTTACGTTTCGAGCTGGTACAAGGTGTGAGAAACTCTGGATATAACAGTGATGCCAAGTTCTTTGCACATGGCCGTAATATTCTGGTCACGGACCCAGTCCAAAGGGTTCGGGATCCTCTTCGAATGTGAGGTTTGTAGTGCCCCATTCCTTATAAAAGAGGAAGAATGTTTAAAATAATTATATGTGGTATACGAGTATTCACTAATCTTTGAGAATTAAAACATTGTTTTGAAAACTCCTGTCCTTAATATCTATGTAGTTCATCTGTATTCCTCCAGTTCTCAACTGCACTACAGAATAACATTCTAAGAAATGTGATAAGTATCCCCTGTTGTTATCAATGACATTTTGTGCCTTTCTAAATAAAATAACTAAAAATTAAAAAACTTCCTTGTGACAGTATTTGTGATGCAGTCTTACTGATAAATATAACATCTGTTGCCAACGACCAATCCAGTGATTCACTGAATAGTTTTTCATAACTCACTTTGCTGAAAGATATCGGTTTTAACGTACTGAGTAGTGTTTACAAAATTACTGTCTACCTTTCCATCAAAAGCAGTCTGAAAAATCACAGTTTCTGCCTCAAATGTTCAAAACAGTAATTCAGGACATCCTGTGTTTCATAATAATTACTGGCTAAGTTTCTGACACTTCCAGTGTCTAAAAACAAAGTTTTCCTCTCAAAATGAAGAAAAAATTTAAAAAATAAGCATTATCCTGAATACTGCTTATAAGTTGAAGAAAGTAAAGGGACATGTTCTGATATCCATGGCTTCAGAACTCCGAAGACAGAGGCAGTATGTACTAGGAATAAGAAACATTGAATATACCTTCCACAATAGCAAGGTAATGTAAGTTGAAAGACTATATAATTATTCCCACTGAAATGCTAACTTACATTAAATGAAACAGCATCATTAAAGACAAATGAACATAAGTGCAAATCCCAATAATGACAGCTTCACTCTGTGACAGAAGCAAGTGCAGCATAACTGTGGTAGGTAGGCTGCAGCCTGCTTATAGATATGCAGGTCTCCTACACACAGTAGAACTGTCCACATGGTGGCAGATGTAGTCAGTTTGAGAGGAGAGTGGTGGGTGAGGAAGTTGATAAAGTGAAGATGTGGTTCACCTCGAGCAGAACCCTATTAAACAATTTTAGCCGAGATTCAAAAATCAATTGAAGGTAGAGACAACTGCAAAGAAAGTCAAATTTTTGTTAGTGTCAGTCACACACTGTATCAAAAGATGCATGTGTCTACCAAGATATTTTACCAAGAATGCTGACACCGAATCAATGCAGCAACCATATGACGATATCCATCTACCAGACTACATGGTGTAGCAACTCAGAAGTCCAAGATATGAAGAGAAGATCAGTTTTGTGTCATTAACATTTAAATCTGCCATCAGAGAAACTTATAAATTGAATTCCAAGGTTCCTAGAACATGGTTTGTGAACTGTTGATATTTTACTGACACAAACAAAATTGTGGTATGACTTAATCAACTGTAGCTTAACATTTATTGTCACTTATCAATGTTCCTTTATTGAAACTTTCCACTCATAGCCACCATACAACTCCTCTATGGTTTGTCTGGCTCTAGAGAGAACAAGTGGCGGGCTCTTGTGATTACAATATTGAACCTTTGTGTTCCATAAAATGCAGAGATTATCTTGACTAACTGAGGAAATATTGGCTTCTCAAGAAGGACTCTGCTTGAAGGAATTAGTTAGTTGAGATTGTGATAAAGTACATGTCAGAATCACCTTGAATAGTTTTGGAAGAGCATCTGCTGGTTGTCCACGAATCACAAATAAGCGAGAGTTTAGTTTGCGTAAATTTTGATCCAGATCTTCCAGACATTGTAGGAGGAATCTGAAAAATAGGAGTACAAAACACATTAACATAAACTAATAGTCATGAAAGGTTCACGTTGTCAGTTCAGAGCTTCACCCAATTCATAATATGTATGTACAGCGCAGAACATTTTATTTAATGTATCTCTTTTTATTTTCAATTTTATTGAAGTTAGACATGTCATCACATTATGAGAGTCAAACAAACAGATGCATAACGGTATTAAGACAGTCAAAATGGGGAAAGAATAGCCGTACATCTGAATGTAGAATGAACTGTATATTTTACATTTATGAGTATTACTTCTGAATCCATAGAAGTTACAGAAAGAAAAGTCTGGCTTTTTATAGCTGAATTCCCAAGTAATGCTGTGCCATATCACTATATTAATGCTGCTGTGAGATAAGTCTTTACTGGGTTCACTGTATATCTTGTTATCACTAGTATCATTTATCCCTAAAAATGTATGATAGTGGATGAAACTTGCATGTCCTAGTACCTGTATAATTACTTAAATGTACTGACCGAGTTACTGACAGTGTTGTTATATCAACTACAAACAAAAGAATAAGCAGAAAAGTATACATGAAATCTGTCAAAGAACGCAAAACATGTATTTAAAGGTTCAAGAAACCCTTGGGTAAAGTAGTTCTTAAAGCAAGCAAACTAAACCAAATTCGAAATGGTCTTTCGCCTTTCTTGTGACACTATGTGATCTCATCAGTTGACAGGGGCGCACCCAAGGCAGGGGGGGGGGGGAGCTGCCGGGCTGCAACACCCCAAACCCCCCAAAACCGTAATTTAAAAAACAGATTTTGTAGATATTATGGCATAAAAAATTTTACGTGATTTACCCTTCAGCCAAAATCAGCCATTGAAATCGGCTGATGACTAGTACATTAGAATTTTGAAAAATAAATTAATAAAATTAGAAAAAACAAGACGATATGACACTGTGATTGAGTCATGGAACTTGTCGTTATATTTGTATGTATATAAATGCAGTTGCAAACAGCGTTATGGTATAGTTATGACATGATTTCATAACGATTTTTAAAATCGAACATAAATTATACATAGCCTCAGGGTCAGCCCCCCCCCCCCCCCCCCAATGAAAAATTCTGGGTGTGCACCTGTCAGTTGAGAGCATTTAATTTACACAGGACAATTGTACGCCTCGGGACTACAGGTTCATAGTCTTCACACAAGAACTGTAAGAAATCGAATTAAATTAAACCACTGAAATACTAGTTGTACACGCAAATGTTTATACTACACGCACAACACTTGTGTCGCAGAAGTTGCCGCAGTCTCGGCGTTCAAGGCTTGTCACTTACAACAGATTTACCGTAGGGATGTCTTTTTAGCTGGGGTTCCTTAGAACGTAAAGATTATTCAAATACCTCACAAGTATTAGAAGTTGCAGGTAAAACTTCCCCTGTGTCTAAACCTCACGCCATGAAGGCATATTTTTAGATCAAAACACTTTCGTATGAGAATATATTTAGAAGCTCACGTAAGAATGTTATTATATGCGTTGGGGGGATTTGTGAAGATGTGACCGAGTGGTTTATGATGAGGTCAAACGGGGTAATTCCGTGGTGATAAAATTTTAGGTTGCGTGTTAGCAGGAATTTGGTTGATCAGGCAAATAAAAAAGCTTCAGACAACAGCTCTTACACTGAGAATCATAATGCAGTACGCATATTTTACAAATGTATTTTTTTGCTAAGTAGCATACCTCATTGACTTTTATGTACATATAACATATATAAACATGCCGTCTAAAGAAAACTACACTGCAGACATCAAACTGAACAGTCTGAAATGAATTTATTTGCATTTTGTTTAATACGTACTCTAGCAAAAGATGTTGCCAATACTGCCAGTAAACCTTAATGAGATTTATATGTTATGTTGTGCATCTGTGTTCCGTACGGTAAACCATTCTCAAGAAAACTGGTGAAGTTCAATTTGAGCTTCATAATGCAGGCGTAGTATACTGCGAAGACATCCAATATTAAATTTGACTGAAAACGTATAGCGTCAACCTCCTCTACCAAATTTTATCGTAAACCACTGTTAAATTTCTGAGACGAAAAAATGCGACAATGTGGATGGATACACAGGTTTTGCTTAATACATGGCCATTTCACGCATTAAAAGTTACATTCGCGTAGTTTTCACTATACGGTAGGCGTGCAGTTTGCAGCGATTATACTGTACTATATACACGTTAGTGGTTCTGGCCGACTCATTATACTGATATTTGAGCACTGTCCATCGTCTAATGTACATGTGTACTTCATAGGCCTATGCACGACATTTCATGAGTTGGCTCCGATCCAAACTTCATGTGACTGGGTTCCTTATGTTGGCATGGTTTTTTCTTTTGCGTGGTGAAGGGCCCCGCAGCAGATGCTACGGACGCACTGCAGCCTTAATGCTTCTTGTGCAACCCTGTGATGAAGATGAGCAGTTTTTTTACCAAGTTTTACAATTAATGGAGCACCAGTGGAATGAAATTGACAGGGGAAAACCGACAACTCGGAGAACAACCTGTCCCAGTGCCACTTTGTCCACCACAAATCTCACATGGACTGACCCGGGATCGAACCCGGGCCTCCACGGTGAGAGCCCGGCGACTAACCGCCTGAGCCATGGCACGGCCCATGTTGTCATGTTCGGTTTTTTTGTCATATTACTGGCTAACAAAGGACTTTTCTAATACTAGGCTAACACGCTAACCGCTAAGCAACCGAATGACCCAGGAATATGAAACTCGTGTGTAGGCTCGGTTGGCTGATGTGTTCTAATGTACACAGACTCCTCCAGTTCTCTCATGATTCTCTTTTCATTTTTGAGAATGATTTCTGCTTCGTCTCATTGTATTCAATGGTCCTGTTTCCACTAGCCTTCTGCAGTTTGGGACACAGATGTGTCTGCCATGTATGTGTTGGGCTTTACGTGGTCATCCTGTCGTCACATTTGTATGATACATCATCATGTTTCTGCACATCTATACTATAAATTTCCTTGCAAATTCGCTGCACAGCATTAGGAATTATCTATGTGTAAGGACACCAGACCGCATAGCTAAACACGGCTAACGTCGGGACTAAACATGTGTGAACTGATTATTTAATAATGTTGTTTTAGCTGCGACGTCTACGATGCTTACTGTTCAAAGAAACGGAAAGATCGTTCTACCTATGTCTCTGACGGATTACAGCCATATTTATAGAAACAAGCAGGTGCACATTTATACGAACTGAAACACAGTCCAAGCCACATTAAAATCCACTCTCCAAAAGGACGTCGCGCCATTTGGACTACTGCCTCAGAGCACGCTATTGTAGTCAGCTGCAGTACTGACACAGGACTGTGCTACTGACCTAATTTCTCTGCATTATGCACCGCTTGCTGCCTGAACAGATCACGTGGAGCATATTCGGTCACGTTGGCCAGCAAGTGTCCGACACAGGTACACTAGATAACCTGTGGACACAGGTGTTTCCTCACGTGATGACATTGATCGTCAACGTCATTCGCAAGCGTCACGTACAAACAGCCCCAGTTTTGTATTAATGAAATTACAAACGCCAATGTCACCCCCTTCAACACCCTTCCTCGGGGGGGGGGGGGGGGGGGGGAAGGTCTTGCTTTTACGTTTCCATCAAGAGGAAGCAACATTGCAGGACTTGAATATTAAAGTCTTCCGGCGTGTTACGACGTGTTCAATGGTAAATACCCACATGCGTAATATTCCAGAAAACTTGAATATTCAGCAGCGCTGCTTTGATAACCTCAAAAATCGCCATTTAAGGACTTGTTTTTCTTATGTTTATGACAATAAGTGCACAAAGTAAACATTTCAGGTCAAACTCGGCAACGTTTTATTTTCTACTTAAAAATGTCAAATCGAAAACATCGGCATATCAACTACTTCATACCGGGGATGAAGCTGGTTTATAAGGGTTTCAGCTATTCCGTAGGGCTAATGGAAAGAATTTCAAATTTATGTGCTCTAATAAGACGTTCTGTGAAGAACTAATATCACTTATTATCCTCTACATGCAGCCATCTTATGAATGCTAGACGAACTTAGATCCTGTAAATTAATATGTATACGTAGCTTGCGTGAAATTTTAGGTTTTTACGGCGGCGATGGTCCATATTGGGGTCTTCTGGACTATGACTCAGTGTAATCTGGTATTTGGGTGTCAGTGTTTTCCAGAAATATACTGCGTCCAGGGAGACTCTCATAAATGCACAGTGTGGTAACTTGTCGCTTAATACGAAATTCGTTTTCATTTAGGATGGAATTCGGAAGTGTACAGTGCTTAAATAACTCTCTGATAGTATAATCAGAGTTTTAATGCTGATGACACCAAACTCCCACGGTCTAAAAGTTCAAAGTTTACAGAAATTAAAGAAAAAATTTGATAGGCCTGTCCGTTGTTGAAAAAGGGAAACAACATAGGGAGACCATGCGTGACATATTTTGGCATTTCGATTTAATAACAGATGATTTTGCGTAAGAATGAGAAACGTGTTTTAATCGGGAGCTATAAACATGTGTTAATGATCGCCATTGCCCTGTTCGCTAACACAAGTGCCTTACTCCAGTGTTCGATATTCTAACATGATAAGTCCAGTAATCTTTCGGTGTTTATGTGGTAATAAGAAGTATTTTTACCATCTGCCGAAATGAAATTCCTCAGAGAAGCAGCCAGATAACTAAAATTATCATAAACAATATTTTCACGTACGAAAAATATCAGAAATGTATTAAGTGGGCAGATAAAAGGAATACCACAAATCAGGGTGGATCATCTGTTAAAAATGCCGGATTTCCGGATGCCAATACATATGCACAAGTAACTCGCTGAAAGGAGGGACTTGGAACGACCTCGAGTGCGATGGAAGACCAATTTGAAGCCATTAGAAGCCAAATACCAAGCTAAGTAAAGAAACAAGATAGGCAAAGTACGTATAACGTAAAATTGAAGTGCGTTCGCGTAACCATTGTTGCCGTGGAAAAGCCATAAGTATTACATATTCTCAGTGTGTGTCTGCAGCCTTACTTACATGCAATGCGCATGCGTCGTATTATATTGTCATCTGTGGCCTGACTTACTCTACCAAATGTTTCCACATTATCTCATAAACGGCACGATTTTCGGAAAAATGTTATTGAACATAAAATGTGTGTTTTGATTTTCTCATTCTAAGAAGAATTGGGCGAGATATTATCACAAATGTACATAAGTCTTTATGTAAAGTGCCCGTTATTCTTGTCAGATATGAATGAAACTTGAATTTTCTCGACAGATTTTCGAAAAATCCTCAAATATTAAATTCCATGAAAATCCGTCCAGTTGGAGCCGAGTTTCCGTGCAGACGGACAGATATGACAAAGCTAATAGTCGCTTTTCGCAATTTTGCGAACGCGCCTAGTAAGACATGACATGGCTTTATCAAGTGCTTGATTACTTACACAACACCTGGCGTAAAATCGCACACTAACCTAAGTTTTCGTTAGAGTAACTTAATCTGAAATTAGCTTGTAGTCCGGGAATTAATTAGGGACTTTAATTACCAAAGACGTCCAAATAGCCCAACGATTATTCCCAAGGGTTAATAAAGAGCCTCATTGCAATGCTAATGGAGCCAACAAATATTGTATGTACTTACCGCCATTTGTTAATGCCTACATTTGATGAGCCAGCAAACCAGGGATCTAAAATGAACACACAACGGAATGTCGTAGCAGAGTTCAGTCCTTCCGTAAACTTGGATTGTCATGTAAACGAAGTCCCTTCCTAAACCAATGTACGGTATGCTTTTCACTATTTTCCGCGTTCATAATGACTTAGCCAGGACACTGATGATTAACTGCCCTTGACACACATTTCATACTGAAAACGATGAGCACGTAAGAACTGGAACGAACTTCGCGAACGACTGGAAATCGTCCACGTCAAAATTTCTTTACAGCTGTTACGTAAACGACGCCTTTACACTACACACCGCATGCAACGTGACTTTGGACGTCAACTGTTTCGTAATTGGTATACCAAATCACGTGGTATACTTAAGTCACGTTTTATGTAGCGCGGCGAGCCCGTACATGGGCGGGGCGGTGGAAGACCTTCATAACTCACTTCGTGCTTAAAAATCAGTATGGTTAAAGAGACATGTAACATGAGTTTGTTTCACACTTGTTATTTATTTGTTTACAACGCTGTCGGTATCTCAGATTATGTGGACGGAGTTCAGCAACAAGTTCTTTGCTGATTGATTTGTTCTTGCGTAACTCCGTCCATATAGTTTAGATCTACAGGATGAATGATGAATTAGAAAGAATTTGGATGAAAGCGGTCTCCATAAATAAACAGCTTATAAGTTTTCAAAATCGCTTCGGCATTCTATGTCGGATTTGTCAGGGAATGGGTTAAAAGAAATGTTCCGCTCGAGAATCGAAATGGGGGCCGAGTGTTACCGCTACACCAACCTTCTCGATTTTTAGATAGTGTTGCCACTGCAAAGCATTAAACAATTTACATCAACGCAAATTCGGTAATTGTGGTCTAGCTCCCGGCAATATATCACTACGAATTTTCGTTGCTGCGAAGGAGATGGTAAGGCAACGCAGGAGGCTGCTTTGCCGATGTTATGCTACATAGTTTAATACGTTACCACCAGGAGCATGCTGTACTCACAACCACGTCGGCTACAGTAACGGACGAAGGTGCCGCATAAGGCGGTGTAGTTTTACGTTTGCACGGAGTTTCGAATCTGTGATCCATGCTGAAAGGTATTAATCTGTGATGAGGTAATCTATGGTGAGGATAGCTGGCCGCGAAGTGTGTGGAAAGATGTGAAAAGCTCGTTCAGTTTGTTGACGAATATGTTATACGTACATGCCAATTATAAAGAGAGTTGATCCGGAATGTTTGTTTTGTGCCTTACAAGTTACGATGAAAGTAGTAAAGCAAGGTAATGCGTATAAATTAGTTATAAGTAGACTGGTGTGTGAAAGGAAAGGTTAATGGATGTTTGAGGTTTTGTAAGTATAATTGTTATATAACGCATCTGTCGTCCAAAATTTAAAGCGAATTCATACATTAAGGGAACACAAGACCTCAATATTCCAAATGATAGACTGGCTATTAAGGAGTGTACCGCACGGGGATGAAGATGGTTACTGTCTTGTGGGATGTAACGCCATGTAGTTTGGTAGGTAGATACCGACTTTTCTGAGGAATATGCTACGTCCGTTGTAGTCCAGAATGTCACCATTACATATTCTAAGACGTAATTTTTTTACAAACTTTTATTCACTGATCCCCAAATCTCTCATACAGGCGGCAATTTTAAACACATTATTACTGTCAAGGGTAAAGTTTTAGAGGTTTTTATGCAGTAACGTCCTCATATATTCTTATCACACAATGCATTATAAGTTAATGAAATAGAAGTGTAACATGTACCTTCCTTTGCTGGCATAAATAGTTCCTACAACTTACATGTTCATTAATGTCAGGGTTGGCAGTACAATAATGTCATACAGAGACAAGCCACGATATTTAGGATGTGTTACTAAATGACAAATATCTCAGCCACCAGAGTGAACACCTTCATGACACACATACATGAAAAAGGGGAGACACATTTTATTCCACACAATTTCAATTTAGTGACAAACTCTAGCAACAGATGTGTATAGCACAAAGTATGTGTTGTGAGGTTTGATACTATTGAAGCATGGTGACGGATGTTAGACTATAAGTTTTCAACTAATAAGACGTATTTTCCATAACCATATCTTCAGAATCTACTTTCTCTTACGTCCAGAGAAGAGCCACAGGCTCCTGTTGGACAGGATTTTGTGTCATCCATTCAGCCTATTAATTAGCAAGTTCAGAAAGTTACTTTGTGTTGGCCATATACCTCCAAAGGAAAGAATATAAACTATTCCAGAATTTGGTAGGAAAATCTCATAGAGAGCAACCCCATGGAAGATCAGGAAGAGAGCAGGATTTTTGTGGAACTGAGGTGGAAAAATTCTGATGCCACTTTGATAAGTGAAGCTATAGGACATATGATGGTGTTGCTTCTCCAAAGCTTGTATACCATAGGTCTATACACTAGAATGACTATGAATGGTGAATAGGTGAGAATAGTAAATGTGTCAGTTTTGGCTTCTTTTATCCCAGCATGCACCAGGATTCTGCAGAGAAACAAGAAAAGTCCTCAAAATATTCATATTTTGATATTCTGGATCATATTGCTTTGTAATCTGGTATGTGGGTACAAAGATTTTGGAGAAAGTTCCTGAAAAGGGGACAGTATTTTGCTTTAAAACGCTGTGAACTACCTTTCGGACTGCATGGTGTCATACTCACAAGCCAGATGAACTTAATCACTGTGAAGACCTCAAATATCAGGCACAGTAGTCACTAACTCGACAAAGATTGGAACAGAGTGCCTTCTGCAGATAGGACCGTGTGTTTCCATTACAACGTGCCCAATTCTTAAAAAAAATAGTTGCGTATTAAAGTTGAAAAATTTTAGTCCATGTCATTAACACACAAGGTGGTATAGCAACTCGCTACGGAATGGACGGTACCGGGTTCGAAGCCCGGCAGGGGCAAGAGATTTTCTTCTCCAAAACCGTCCCGACCAGCTTTATGGCCCACTCAGCATCCTATTCGGTTGGTAACCGTGCTCTTCCCGGCCGGTAAAGCGCCTACGGCGTGAAGTTGACTATTCACCTCCACTTTAGTGCCGAGGTTAAGAATGAGTGGAGCTGTACCTCTGCGCCTCCTACATGCCTTTATGACGTGGACAGAGGACAACTTTACCTGTTAGGGACATAATAATGAACTTAATGAGTCTGGTATGTTCGCCGTGCTGTTGTTTCTAGATTTCAATTTGTGAATCTTAACTTTCCACACTGTCTTATAAATAGCGATCAAAATCAGCCAAGAGATTCTCGAGTCCCGACGTGACACCTTATAAATATAATTGTCTAGACCCGGGATAGTTAACAGTCGGTTTTAGTGACCAGGCTACGTCCTGGACGTTCGAGGAATCAAGTTCGATTCTCGGCGGGAGCAAATGGTTTCTCTATTGTCCAAAGCAACCAGACCGGCTCTGGGGCCCATCCAGCTTCCTATCCAATGGGTACCAGAGACTCCTTCCGTGGGGTAATGCGGTCGTGAAGCTGGCCACTGACCATGTAATGGCGAAGTTAATGCATGAAGCTATAGTGCTACTCTCCTGTATGCCTTAATTGCTTTGTGTTTAACTAAGCACTGAGACAACTTCAATTTTTACGGGCTCCTTTCAGAAAAATGTGAAGGGCAGAAAGTGTTTTTTTTTTATTTTTCTCTGAACTCTTTTTGAATGTTTTTCCTGCCAGCACGGGTAAGTCGAGTGGCTGGCTTTTGAAAATATTCTGATGACATTTTGGATGCCACAAAGAACTAAATGTTTCAACTGGTCCATGGAGTCCATTGCAGTATTTTACCCACCTGAGACAACTGCCGAAGTGAGGAAAGTTGGTAAATGATTTCTTAATCTGCCTTCTTTATAAGGGACCAATTAGACCGAGAAAATGTTTTAAGTGGCAGATATTCGGGAGGTGATCGGTTCCAATCTTGGCCGGAACACTGAATTTTGCATGGATTTCAACAGTCCGCTTCTTTCCACGTCATTTGAAATTTATAATTGTCTAGGTCCAATAGTTCGATGTTAGATGGTCTGAGTTACTGACAGCGTCGTTAAATAAACTACAATTTAAAAAAACAGGAGGCGAATTTGTGATATAAAGCTTTAAGTGTTTATGTGGGTGTAAAAGACAAGTCTTAAAAACGCGTCTTAGTGGCAGTGGGGATGCGCCTGCGCTAGTGTCACGGTGCGGAATTGGCATGTGAGTTGGCTGGCCTACCACGCAAGGGTTAGAGGCATGTGTTTCCACTGCGTGGCTACTTGTGCCCGGTCCTCAGACTAACACCAACAAAGTAGCCATGCCAACAGGTACGATCTTCGTTAGCTGCAGTATTCCATTTCCCCGCAGCAAAGCATCCTTACCATTCAGTATTCTGTGGTGTAAATATCACACTTTTCGTCTTTTTGTTACAGGAAAGACTTGGAAAGGTGCTTCGATTGTGGCGTTTTTTCTTCCCATTATTACAGTTCATGGACTTGGTGAGTGGCTTAATATCTATTTAAATGTGGCGTTATATTGTGGTGTGCTCTGTTATGGCACTTTGTATTCTCGTAGGCAGGTGCAAACGTTTTTGAGGAGGAACCTGCTACCTTCAGCTTCTCGAGATGAAGGTAGTATGTGTCCTCCGAAACTGCACGGTGTCATAACCGAGAAGAGCGCAATACAAGTTTATTGTTTGCAGAGTTAATGATTCTTCAGAAACCAGACTGTGTAGTCGTGCATTATTTTTGGTAATATTTTGTTAAATGTGCGTTAGGTCGAAAACGTTTATGGCATAAAAAGTTTGGATCTTTATTTAATATCACGTTTGGTGAACCGCTTTTTGTAAACAGTTGTACCATTCAGTTTGCACTGCATGTGAGTGTTATTAAAACTGGAGAGAGTCCAAGGGAATGAGCGTGGCTTCATGTTACCGGCATAGCCAGTCACCGCTGTAATAATTTACGGTAAGCTGGTTTCTTACGGAAGGGAGTTCGTGAATCTGGTTGGGAGACGTGCAAATACGGGATTATTTCAAAGGATTGTCACACTCACTGAACACAAAAGTACAGTAACACAGTGTACTACTGAATAATAATTACAGTTGACTTTACATTGGGAATATTTAAAACTTACACTAATGTACACTCTTCAGTGGTGACAATACCTTTCGAGTGTATGTTTGCTCACTCTTGAAATGGACAGTAGTGTTCTTTTAAGTATCCGACCATCAACTGTGTAACTCTACGATACGCAGTATTTACCCAAGCTCCGTAATATATTCGATTTTAGGCGCGTTCGCATCGTCGGAAAAAAGAGCATCTTTTAGCTTCCTCATGTCTGTTTGTCCGTCCGTCCACCCGTCTATGTGTCCGCGTGTATCAACTTTGCTCCGACTGGACGGATTTTCATGAAATTTGATATTGGAGACTTATGAAACTGTCGATGAAATCCAAATTTGGTTAAAATACGACAGAAACGTCGGGCGCTTTACAGGAAGACCTAAGTACGTTTATGTAGTTGACGGCTGTACGAAATATTTTTTGCGTTTTCGTGGCAACACTCGTTACGCGAATGCGCCACAGTGTTACGTTGTACGTACTTTGCCTGCTTGTTTTTTTTATTAAGTTCGTTTTAATAATATACTGGTTAACTCTTCTATTTGTAATCAAATTTTATTTTAATTTCTGACCGTATAGTGTGCGTATCTTCCACAAATAAATTTCGATTTTGTTACTGAACTCGTTACTATTACGTTATGTAATTTTTGCAAGACCCCTTCTTTGGAACTACCTAAATGTACATACATATACTTAACCGGTCTGATTATTTCTCTGTATTGGAACCTGGACTTTGCTCGGCCATTGTGACATCGTACAGTAGATTTCTGAAGCACCAAATAAACTTTTGTCGTCAAGATTAAAAGCTTCGAAGCTAGTGAATATCTTCTACATGCGGCAGCCGTCTTGGAAGGCATTTAGAGTAATGCTCAGTTTGTAAACCACACGGTTCTTCGATCAACTCTTACAGGAACTGCTCACATAACCACAAACAGTCTTCCTTTTTCCATACTGACATGAACTGTTACTGTTGAACGGCATCTAAATATGTATGATATTAAGTGTGACAGAACTGTAAATGTTCGAAAACCTGCATTAATTTCGGTGTAAGGGTTTTATTGAGCCGCTGCAAGCCGAAATGAAATTCCCTTAACTACGTTTAGTTTGATGAGATCTGCGCTCTTCTGGGATATTACGGCCTCGTGTGGTAATTGTTTACCGACGTTTCGGGACAACGTATCGGTCCCATCTTCACGGGTCAAGAGTCTGAGTAGGAAAGAAAGAAATCCAGCAACCTGTAAAATAGATTCTATATTCTCTTGACCCGTGAAGATGGGACCGATACGTTGTCCCGAAACGTCGGTAAACAATTACCACACGACGCCGCGTAATATCCCAGAAGAGCGCAGATCTCATCAACTTTGCGGCGGAAGTCTGAAATCAACGTTCAGTTTATATAGTACCAAATTTTATCAATATTCGTTAACTAGTTTCTGAGATGAGTTATGCGGACAGGCAGATGCTGCCTAATGTGCTTATTTGTGGAATATTGGTAAGGAAAAGCTGCAAACATGCGCATATTAGCTTTGTTGTGTTTCGCTGGCTGGCCGCAGGTAACATACGTTAAACTTGAGGAGCCGCGGAGTGAATTTGATGAAATTTGTTATTGGGATGTTCTCCTGAAATCTGTCGACATATTGCAGTTTTGGTTAAAACGGGACAACATGAAATGGACACTTTGCATGGAGATTTAAATGCTTCTTAAGCTTAACTAATTACATACTTACCGGAGCGAAAAATGTTTCTAGCAGAAATAGTGGAGAAAAATGAACCTTCCACACCCAGTTTTTATGTCTTTTCACTGAGCATTTTAACGTCACCATGATGCTCCAGACCTGTATTCTGAAGATGCCCACTTCGACGAGATAATTGGTTATACTTACAGGCATTTCGCGGGGTTCTTAATGTAAGCAAATGCTGAAATATTACATTGAAACTGAGCACAACTGCATCCTTCCAAATGCTATTACTCGCCGCTCGTGATCATTTTCTGGTGTCGTTCGTGTTATGTATAACTCCTTAGGGCATCACCTTTGTTGGGAATCTAGTAGTCCTTCAGCTGGTCAAGAAATATTCCGTCTGTTATGAAACCCGTAGGTGTATTATCGTTTTTTAAGAGCCCGCACTTGTTTGTGTCCTGACGCAGATGAATGCAGTTTTCACCCTTACACTCTAAATCTATAAGACCCATTTTAATATGTTCCCGGTCTTCGAAGTGGTCTGATGCCTGCAAACTTTTCAGCGAGAACTGTATATGCATTTCTTATCTCTTCCGTGCATGCTACTTGCTTATTAAACCCTATCCTTCTTTATTAAACCTCATCCTTCTTTATATGGTCTTCCTAATACTATTCAGTAAAGAGTGCAAATTATGTAACTCCTCACTATGCAGTTTTCTCTCTTTCCCGTTACTACCGCCCTTAAAGATCCAAAAACAGTCTCCTTAACAATATTTTTCTCATACACCTTTAATCTGTGTTCTTCCCTTAATATGAGTGACCTAGTTTAATGGTCGTCGTTAAATAGCCGAAATCGTGCGATCAATCGTGTGCCGCTTTCGGCATGTGCTTTTCTAGAATTTGCTCTCTATAGAGGAACTTCTCATAGAATCGATGATGTAGGAACCCTGTACTGCACTTGTGTAAGGGTGCGATGAAAGGCTGTGATAATGGATCATCAGGACTGGCAATACGTTTCGGAGAAGCCGAGGTATCGGCAGGGCCTCTCCGTTTTGTGGTGTACATGACTGTAATAAATTTTATAGTTTGATTTGCGGATTTTAGAAGTTATGGTTTGGTGTGATGTGAGTAGTCGTAACCCCATTTTGTGGCTTTGCCAGAAAACGCTGCGTAACGCGAAAACTCGTATTTCAATTTAAACACTGGATTTAATAAATTCCTCAGGGTATATTTTTCGATGATAAACATGTTTATTATGGGTGTACGGGTGGGTGCCAGGACGTGTATTGAGATTAACTTCGCATTAACAGATTGCATGCTTACCTTGACGTATGCGAAATTGTAGAATAGATCGTACAGTATTTAATATTTTCTAAATACTGTACTGAAAATCTTGGTTAATTCAACAGTTATAAGAGATGTTACTGGCAGCTTTCTGCCAACATCACGGCTTCCAGCTACATTTCGCATTTCAGCTTCGTCGATCCATGCCTAAATAACTCAGTAACACTTTATGGGCGTGTTACTGTTCTTTATATATATATAAGTGTAATGCGGTTTCCTGGTATATGAAATACAGACGCGGATGTTTTCAGTTCGTCGCCATACTCGTCCCGTTGCCCCTGCTGACAACGATGGTTTAAGCGAGAGACATTCCCATAAGCTGTAATTCTCAAACAAAACGACAGTGGAAAGTAGATGTAGTCTCTCAATTGTTATTTTTGGCCATATATATATATACATATTTTTTTTTATTCGGCCTGTCAGTTCAGGAAATGAAGGACGATGTGGAGCAGAATACACAAAAGTATAATGAATTTGATGGCTGCGTTGGGAGAAGTTGTGGAAACAATAATGTGGGGGGAAGTACAACAGACTACATAATGCAGTGTCTCAGCCGACTCTTAAATATGGAAGTGACACATGGGTGTCGATAACCCAAGATGGGAACCTTTTGGGGGCAGCGCAAGGGAGTGTGTTAGAAGTTATTATATTCGTATGTACTTGAGAGAAGGGAACGTGAATAACGAACTTACGTCTTTTTAAATTAACTGAAAGAAACAAGTGTCAAGAATCTTTCCACGCCCCGGCCTCTTTACTTCCGGGGAAAGACATCCCGGTGCCCATTGAACAGGAGGCTGGGTCAGTCCCAAAGTCGATATGGATGTTCTGGAGAAGAGAAAAATATCTTGCCCCCGCCGGGAATCGAACCCCAGACCCTCCAGCCTGGTCACTGTGGGCTGGACGGTATGGGGATCGTACCCCGACAGGGGCAAGGTATTTAAATTCCGGAAATTTATTTGCTCATTCGCCACAGAAACCTCGCAAGAGGCTCCACCTGCCATCTGCCGTTAGTGACACGTCCCAAGGCCTCCTAGGTTAAGACATGCATGGTAGTATGCTAGCATTTGTGTGCATTATTGAGGGATACGGCGCCCTTGAGTTGACTGTACTTGAATCATGAGGGTCTGAATTATAATCCGGATCCAATTTGTGTGTTCGTGGAAAATGTTCATTCGAGACGTTTAAGAGCATGTAAACCAAATAAAAGAGTAAATTCGCAGCAGGAAACTTCTCTTATTTATTCAGTAGTTAGGTAAAACACTGCTTCGTGAACTTTCTTATGCTTATTCTGGGATGACGACAAATAAATGATGAGCTGTGTTGGCCTGTTAGGCAGCCCCAAGTCTTGGGAAATGATCACACAAAGAGATCTCTTTTCAGGGGTATCCATTTTAATCGGGATCACGAAATAACAGTAATCTGTACGTCCGGCTTTGTCGTATGGCATGCCAATATGCCGTACCCTCCACACCGATTGATGCTTGTTAGATTACTTTACGACACTCTTTTAACCGGAAAGCCTATACAGTGTCAGGTAAGAAGGAAAGATGATAATTATTGGCGAGTGGGTTAGTACTGGAAGACCGTGAGTGTGACTCGTTTGAAGCTACTCTTCAGCATAACCCGAAGCATTAGAGACTTCAGTCCAGTCAGCCGGTAGCCCAACCGAGGTTGGAATCCGGTACCTCCCGAATACAAGTCTAGACGCGCTCTAATCTCTACGGTTCAGGCACGTGTTTGAGTGGTGGTAGCAGCGATTACACGTTGAACATCCCTTCCAGTAATAGGTGAGATGACGTTTATTTATTTATGGTTCATGTAACGAGGGTGTCGGTAGCTGACACTGTCTAGCGTCGAGGATAGAGTGGTTGATGTTAATGAATTGGAAAGAATGTGGAAAGAGAGGAACGTGGGCTAGTTTGAGGTACTGTCCTGACATTTGACTGGAGGGACTGAGAAAAACTATGAAAACTTCAAGATAGCCGCCTCCGAGACCTTTGGACATACCGAACACGAAACAGGAGCCCTGCTCACTCGAACGCGACCTTAGGGTGAATGACTTGAACATGCCGAAGTTGCGATGTAATGGTTAGTACTCAGACGGTCTCGGGTTGAAATATCGGCCTGCAGGCCTGCGTCGTAACAGGTCTTCGTGATTTGTGCGTTGTTCCAGACAAACCTGAGCAAGTTGCAGCCGCATCCTTCTACGTGCGTCATTTATAATCTTGTCATTTGATGAATGCGTCGTTATAGAAAAAAATTACTTTATTGCCAAACTTCAGTCAGAAGTTGAAAGACCAAACATCTTTCGGTTGAACTAATTTGATCAACATTTTACTATGTGGAGACAACTTATTGTGTGGAGTTTTCAATTGTAAGGATTTTAATCCAGAATAACATTTGAAATGGCAGCGAAGCTGAATTCGGAGGAAAGTAGCGAGTTGCAGCGTAGATGGAGATATATCTTAATCCCACAGTCGAATGCGGCAATGGTTGCATAATAGGAATGTTGAAAAATTAGTTGCTGTATAAATCGCCCACTATTTTGAGTGATGGTGGCGTCTTCAACAGCAGAATTTGTGTGCAGCGGGGTAAATTTGTAGTGAATTATTCTGTCAGTGGTAGGCACATTGTCTGAATCGTCATTAAAACAAAAGAGACCGATGAAAGCTGATAAGTAGTGAAGAATGTTTAGACTGTGATCTGGATTACAACTCCGTGTAGTGTGGCTGGTGGTTACCAACGTTTCGGAAGAATCTGCCAACACCATCTTCAAGTAGAAGTTCCTTCACCAGACTACACGGTTTCGTAATCCAGAATACCATTATGTGAAACCGCACACCGCCATATAAAAACACAAATGCCATATAGTAGAAACCTTGTTTGGAAGTCATGTATATTCGAAAACGGAATGGACCTTCACCGGTACAATTTTATTTCGTAGGCCACAGTTCACAAAATATAATAGGTACTCCTCACAGCAGCGTTTCTGAACCCTTCTGTTACCGTGGACCCGTTACAAGGTTTCAGTAATTCAGCGAAAGTCCTTCCCAAATTATCTCGACTTGCGGACCTCTTAGACACAACTCGTGGTAGCTTTTAAAGCTGAAATATTTACAAACAGGAACATATTTAAACCGAAAAGAACATTTTTGGTTGTGTAAACAATTGTTTACAGAAAGCGTTACCCAGTCAGAAGAGTAAAAGTAAAGTTGTTCCCATACACACCTTGAAGGTATGTGTGGGAGTGGAGGTATAGCTCCACTATTCTTAACCTCGGTACTAGATGGAGGATGAATTACCCGCTTCACGCACGGTTGCTTTTCTCCCAGAGAAAGGCCCCCTGATACTGAATGGGAAGCTGGGTGTGCCTTAGAGGCGGTCTGAACACTGTCTCTGCCGGGAGTCGAAACACGATTATTCGGTTGTCCAGTCCGTAGCCTAGGCATTGCGACGGACTGAGCTGTCCCGGCTCCCATTACTGTAGCAGTAATGGCAATAAAACTAAGATTAGGAAAACCCTGAAGGAAAAAGTCTGTTCAACTGGCGTGAGTCTTCCTGGGCTAAAGCGGTCGGCATGAACCTGATCACTCATCTCCATTCAGTACTGAGGTTAAGAATGAGTGGAGCTACACCTCTGCTCCCCTCATATGCCTTCGTGGCGTACATAAGACAACTTTACCGATACTTTGTTGACGTGAGTAGAATCCACTCGACTCGTCCACTCCTTGGATAGAAGCATGGGTAGAGGAACACTGTTTTATAAGATTGTTCTATCACAGAACTGATGCATCAGGTGTCACTTTCGTACACAAATGTGTCCATATGCCAAGGCACTTGTTTTTCCTGCATATTAATGCGTTATTACTCATCGAACGTTGCTGTCGAGTTGTTAGCACTCTTGCTTTGTTTCGGCAGCTCTGGAGTCCAAATCTCGACTCGGATACATAATTGTCGTGGTTATTCTCAGTACCGGTAGGCAAGTTCCGAAATAACACTTTAAATTAGGTCACACCGTCCCTGTCACATCCTTGCGAAGTCACTGTTCACTAATTAATCTAATAGTCGACACTATATGAACTTCGCTAAATAAATCAAGACGGAAAATAAGTGTGCCTACTCGGCTGTCAGAAGCGACGGAGATGGTAAATATTTTTTTCTGTGTGGCGGTCAACGAAACTTGTTCAGTCGCATTCCTCAACGGTTTGATATCCCTGAATAAGGAACTGCAGAAGGAAAAGTTTTGGGAAATGAAATGAGATTTTGGAGGCGTCTTTTCCTTGGCAGCTTCTCGGTAAAGGGTAGGAAGGAAGGGGTGATACGTGAACCTGTGAAGTATAAACTTCATTGTCGTTAGCGTCACACTCTCTCTGTCACTCACTCACACACACACACACACACACACACTTTGACAGCTCAGACTTTGTCTGCTGCACGTCGAGAATGTCTTTCTGCAAGAAAACAGATTTCTGATACGGTGTCAGAAGCTAGTGAAATTCTCTCCCTTTCTCATTCGTAATTCAGCCAGGATCTTCAACGTCTACCCATTTACGCCATTTTCAAGGGTTTACGATAAGAATGTCTTCCGAAAGGTCTAGTAAACCGACACGATAAAATGGTAAACTTATCCATTTGTTCTACAGCACTACGTCATGACATTTGGCAACTTGGAAGCATAACTTCACATATTCATAACCTCGGCACCAGATGGGGGTTAATGGTCAGCTTTACACTCCGGCCGCTTAACTCCCGTTACCCACAGAATAGGAGGACGTGAGGGGCTCAGATTCGGCCTAAACGCGGTGGCGAAACTGAAAATCCCTGTATCCGCCTGGGATCGAATCTTCACCAGCCATTTCTGCAGCTTAGCCACTATACTGACTCGGTATCCGGGTTCCCTAAATCCACACAAAACAACTTGCAGCGTATGTGTAATTTCAGTTTTCCGCCGTGGTGTAAATGAGATCGTCGCTCTTCTGGGATGTTAACGCAGCGTAGATAGGTTGTTACGGACGTTGTCCTGAAATTTCTGCAACTATGTATCTACACTGCGTAACATCCCAGAAGAGCGAAGACCTCAGCATATGCCCCTTAACTCACTTTATAGGGTTCTGTTCACTTTTCGACTTGGTGAAAACTGTCACATACAGTGCTTGTTTGACCGCTCTTTCCTCGTACCTGTTATTATAGGTAGGAATTTTTTTGCGTATTTTTATTTACTTATTTGTCTTTAATTTCACAACACTTTCAGTGGCTCAGTTTAGCCAATATAACGTCAATCATCATCATCATCATCATCATACTAATGAAAGATACATTTGACAATGTGGAGCTAAATGGTCGCAGTCTAATATGAGGTTATGTTCCTGCATTTGCTTATTGGACTGAGGGGGACCACTAAAATACCAGAAACTCTTCTCCGGTTCGAGATTTGGACCGGGTACTTTACGGATACGTAATAGGACGGAGTCGTTCTTGACAGTTGGGTACTTCCTCAGCTACGCGATAAATTCCTGGTACTTCATGGACACTGAAGGTTCGTTGTCCAGTTTGCAGAAGCCCATAACAGTCCGGTAGTGGAACTGTTATGTTGAGCACCGGTAATACAAACGTCTGCTGTTGGACATCATCCCGAGTTTTTAACTGCCATATATCATTCCCTCAGCCTCAGTGCATAACGTCTGTCGTACTGTTGTTCTTTTATCTCCTCCAGTCTCAAAAACCTTGCAAAAGGTACCTGCACCAGAATTGTGTACGTAGGCTTTACCTCGTCTCCTCCACCCCAGCTACAACTCTGGTCTTCTCCATTTCACATCCGTAACACTAACAGGACAATGTTTTTATTCAAGCGCTTGTGAATACTTCTAAGTGTTAAGCACGAAGAAAGTCCGCTGAAACAATCAGGATACAGAATAACGCAGTCAGACAAAATTTAATTTTTTTAAGGTTTCAGTACGGCCAAAATCATGATTTTTCCATAAAAATGTTGTGTTGTCTCTCGCTAACCGTGGGGTTGACTAGGAATTGAGAGTTGAACGTCGTTAATATTCAACAAAGGTTAAACAAGTTGCCTAGGGCTTCACTAATGTCAGAACTGTGCAATAACGTGTTTAATAATGACAACACATTGTAAAGTTGCCCTTGTGCACGCCAAGAAGGCGTATGTGCTAGTGGAGGTACAGCTCCACTCATTGTTAACCTCGGCACTAGATGGGGTGCGTGGTCAGCTTCACACTCCAACCGCTACCCCCTGGGAGAGATTCCTCCGCACCCATCGAAAAGAAGGCTGGGTGGGCCCCGAAGCTGGTCTGGATGCTTTGGAGAAGAGATAAATTTGTACCTTTGCCGGTATCGAACTACGATTCCTCGGACGTCTATCTCGTAACTAGTCCCCCCCCCCTCGGCTCCCAGTAATAACAGACAAGACTCTGTACCTATGTACAGTACCATTGACCATGTCCGTCCGTCGCGCTGTGTTTGGGAAATTTATCGTGATGTGTAAATTGTCTGCAAAAATCTGTTCCTCTTGAAGGCACAACCCAGGAATTGATTTTTTATGTTTCGAATATTGGACATAGGGAGCCCAAGAATCTATTTTTTTCTGTCTGTGACCTAGTATCAGCGACTGAACGTTGGTTTTTCAATTAATTAGGTATAGGATTTCTTTACAAAATGTTAAGCAAGCTTGACTTTCGTGAAAACCGCCTTAGTAACAGCCCTACGTTTCTTAAGGGCGTAAATGAATTTCTACTCGTACTTTCTTTATTTCATGACCGATAGGGGAGAAATTGGATGTATGAGATTTACACATAATGCCTTTGAACAGTTGTATGTTTTGTGAAAATCGGTGCAGTGGAAGCCAGAGGCTATACTTAAGGGCATAAATGGGACTTTTACTCTGTTTTCAACATTTTTTCTCGATTTGAATAAAATGTTATACATGAGATAGCCATAAAATATATTGAGTGGTTTTGAGTTTTGTGAAAATCAGCGCAGTGAAAGCGGTATTTCATTTGGGGCGTAATTGAAGTTACATTCGCGCTTTTTTACATTTATTTTTCGATTTGGTTGTTATTTGGTATAAGAGGTCGGCACAAAATGTTCTTGAGCGTTTGTGACTTTCGTGAAAATCGGCGCAAGGGAGGCCGTACGTTTGAAATTACATTTGCGCGTATAACATGAAACCGTATGACATGTGTCTTCTGGGATATGATGCTGTATAATCTCGTATAAATGTACAGTATTTTATTGCTGGATCATGAATTTACATTATATAAATATGACATTAAAACTTTAAATGTGACAGTTGTAGGACAGTCTGCTGTGTGAATTAGGCTCTGTGAGTTCTACCCGGAACTGTTGTGGCACATTACATTGGTGTCATGACATATTAGAGAGGGCTCGCAAGCCCTTTTGTAGACAAGGCTTTAGCACGTTATAGGCCTACATGGTTAACGGTACGTCTTTCTCTTGTATACTTCGAGTACGTTCTTTGATGTCACCTCGTATAAACTGTGCTTTTTTCTTCAGCACTTGTTCACTTCCTGAGTTTAATTTTAAACTTTTAAATGAACTGCTAAAGTATTAATGGCTGTGCCGTATCTGCCATTATGCTTTCCCTTGTCTTTTTATATTGCTCTTACACGTTACTTTTACGACTTTTAGGAACAGTGAATGTTGAAATCCAAAATTATAAATTTTAACTATTATATTGTGTAAATGTGAAACTTGGTCCTTTTTGTAGATTGAGGGTGTTTGGCGGGAGGGTACTGAGAAGAATGATCGGACCTAAGAGGCAGGAAGGGGCAGGAGCCTGTTAAGCAGAGGCGTACAGATTTTCCAAAAACAAAACTCTAGGATCCACCCCAAAATTATGGGCTCCAGAAGGGTGACATGAAACCAATTCGATACTGAGGTCCCACAAATATTTGGCGCCACGGTACAAAATTTAGTCGCCAGGCGACCTAGCACCCAGGATTTGTGCATACCTGCTGTAAAAAAATCTCATAATGAGGAGACAGCTTGGACAGTCTAGGCATAGATGGTAATATACGTAATATTTAAATGGATCTTAAAAGAGCTGGAGGATGTTGATCGGCAGGCGAAGTGATAATGAAAGTGTTCGAATGAGTCAGATCTTTGTATGTGAGCTGTTTCTTTTGGTGTATGTTTATGATTATAGCCACACGACCTGAAAGGGTCAAAGATCATTTGATGCACAGCAACAACCTGTACTTCAGCTGCTGCAGAAGGCTGAATGGCACTTGCTCCTTCAAAATTATTTTAATTATGTCACATGCTTTTTCAGTGTCACTGATACAGATGGTATTTTAACACACTTTCGCATCACTTTCAAGCATGCCATGTTTGATTATTTGTTGTTTGTAATTTACTTAGGCCTAATAACGCTATCTGTGAGACTGGTCAGCATCCAGTAATGGGATGAAAGGGGATAGTGAAGTCAAAGAATGTGAAAGTAAATGGTCTTGATCTAATTTAAAGTACAGTACTGTTCTGAGATTGAGTAAAATGGCGAAAACCCCTCACCTCCCATCTTCTTCTGTGCCTTTCAAAGTCTATTTTCCACGAGATTTTCCCACCAAAGTTTTGTATGCATTTCTTGTCTCCCCTTCCATTTACGTGCCTAGCCCATTGTAGCCCCTCTTTACTGGTACAGCGTTTATTTCGCTTTGTTACAAACCTCATTCTCTTCATCAGATCATATGTAACTATGAAGTGTTTCTATCAGTTTTTTGATTCTTTAAAGTCCCAATTGCGTCGTCTGATCACCTACGTGCTCTTTGAGTTGAACTGCATGTTCGCGCTTGCCTGCTGCGTCGGTGTACGAGTTAGGATGCAGTCTGCAGCTACATATTACTGTGTCCCAAGGGTCCTCCACGTTTTCGTTCCACTTCTGTAGGCGATTCATGTTTTTCCTTTTCCAGAGAATTCATAACCCAAAATTCGGGTTTGTTGTTCGTGACGTAGGTTGGTTTTTAACACTTTTCATACTTTCCCTTAAGGAAAGAGATTACTTTTGAAACCTAGACACAGATGGGGCAACATTAAAATATATCTTAACTAAATAGGAAGTGATGGCAAAATATTTGTAAGGATTGTAGTGAGATTGCATCTGTGAGTATTATTTTTCTGAGAACAATGCACAGAATTCGAAAACACAGCTTTATTATTTAGATGCGATATGGATTAATCAGAACCACTCCAGGAACTAATGTTGGCAGTTGAGTGACAGGCGAGTAGAGAATTTAGATTTGCAGCGGCGAAAGTTCGCAGATTTATGTCATGCCGAATCTACTGCAGCTGGCTTCATACTCTGTATCAGATTGACATTCCGTTCGAAATCGAAGCGTACAGCTGATTATCATGCGGAAATGAACTCCGCAACTTTTACGGTGTGGTTCCCTAGCAAACTCTTACCACATTTAAAGCCCGAATCAGTTATTATTACGGACAGCGCACGTTACCACTCCGTTGTGAGATCAGAGCTTACCACGGCCGGGGTCTTTCAAGATACTATCTTTTGAGATGTGACATCATTAAGAATATCTCTTTTATTTTCTGAAGGTGGAGGCGTTACATTCTGCCACAACTTTGTTACCTTTGTATCAAGCTACACGACAGCGTATCTTAGGAAGAGTATTCTTCATACCATTCCATTTTTTTAATATCATACACTATTCTATGCAAAAAGGCACCGAGCTGCCACTTTGCATTATGTCGCTGATTCCGCATGTTAATAATACTGTTCTGAAGGAAAGGATAAAGCCGAAATGACTCGCTGTCTGTACACTAATATTCAGTACCCCGGAGAGGCCGTTTTGAAATGTTAAATTTACAGAGTAGCTTGCCCCACGGCGTCCGATCCAAACTGCAAATGAATGGATAAAGTATCGGTTACCTGTACACTTTAAGTTACATTGCAGCTCTCAAGTTTTAGCAGAATTGCGTTCTGTAATGCAGTCTAACTGTCCAGACTCTTGGGATGTGCGCACTGCGGCTATTGTATACTATAGAGAGTACTTTTTTTTATCGCCGAACTTAGCATTGGAGAGCGAGTGGCGCCATTGGTCGCTGTACAACAGCCATGTCGTCCGCTCTGCGGCGAACATTTCGGCGATTAAAAAAAATACCCTCTGTACTGAACGTTTAAAAACTCACTGAACGTTAGGGACGAACATAAATTATAAATGCTTGAAAACGAGGTGTACAGAAAAATAGTTGGTCCGAAAAAGAAGTGAAAACTTCGAGATGTGAGACGGTTGTGCTACCTAGGAGGCCGCGATTGGCTGGCATGTAGATAAAATGAGAGAGGGAATGACTGCGTACGGAATTTTGATGAGGTAGTCCTAGAGTACGGACACGTGGAAGAAAGAGAAGGAAGTAGGGTGTGAGGATGGGATGAAGGTGGATGGAAATTGTCTGAAAATCGTGTCCGTTGGTGGGCTTTGGCATGAGCGGTGTTGAAAATTAGGGTTCTGCTGTGAGAATTAAACTAGTAAGAATAGGATGGGGGTATTGTTTACCGATGCTGTGAATTTGCATTTCTGAAGGATGCTGAAGAACGTACTTGTAGGTTCTGTGTACTTAGTTATATACAGTGATCCATTTATAGCCGCACCCAGATGTAAAACCTTAAATTTCATATTTCACTGAACATAAATGTAAATGAGTTCACAAAACTTTCTGGAAGTGCCCTCCGTTCTTCCGACACCATACGAGTACATTACTGCTCTTGATCGTGTTTCGAGAGATGCCGTGCAAGAGTTCCTGTCGTGATGCTGCCGACGGCATTTTGAATGTAAACTTTCAATTATCTGCTTGTTGGTTTCTTTTGGTACACGTTTTATTTAATACAACGCCACGAACATAATCGGGGAG
This sequence comes from Reticulitermes speratus, assembly GCA_021186555.1. NCBI lineage: Eukaryota > Metazoa > Arthropoda > Insecta > Blattodea > Rhinotermitidae > Reticulitermes > Reticulitermes speratus. The sequence goes on from JAJKFL010000001.1 coordinate 18,416,155, forward strand.
TGTTAGATTCGGGGATGTGGGTAACTGCAATCCCTTCCAAATTATCCAGCCTCTCTCCGAAAAATTTCGACATGCCTATTTTTGTCTTAGCAGTATGGTATGTAGTGCAGCCTGCTGAATCCAACACACGCACTCATGAAGTTTTGGAAAGTAGCATTACTGCACAATTATGGATTCATATGCTTCACTGAAATATAGAATACAGTGCGAGGTGTGACGTTCTCACAGCGGCGTTAGTGAAGATTCAAGTATTCTGGAATGTTACGCCTTGTCGCTGGGAAAGTAGTTACCGACGTTTCGAAGGATCGTAGGGTCTTCATCTTCAGGGTCAAGCAGTGGAGGAAGAGCGGAATTCTTAGACTCCTTTACGATTCTTCGAAATACGGTAATTATTTACCCAACAATACGTCGTAACATCCCAGAAGACTTGAATCTTCACAAACTACGTTTTCCATTGGGGTGCGGTTTTTAATGGATGTCCTTGTATTACACTTCTCATTACATCACGAACATATCCTGTACACCTATAAGCCTTCACATTTGTCACTTGTTTGGTAACGGGTGCTAATGGCGCCTTGGACATGCAGTGATTCAGTTGTGACGGATTGGGGGTGATTTATCAGTGGTTTAGAACTGAGGAACCTTGGGAACTCTATTGCTGTAAACTGAGTGAGAAGCCAAACTTCTCGTCGCATAAAAATATCACTCCTCTTTTTAGAACTTAAGAGAGAAGTGAAGTTTGATAGCATGGCTCCAATTCTATAAGAGAGTTATTCTTCTTCAGGGACTTCAGTTTTCCCCAAGCTAACAAGTCGATATCTTCTCCCGTTAAGTTGAAATCGGCATACTTCTTTCTTCATTTCAATGTGATCAATAGCCTACGTAAGGGGATTTGCATTTCAAATGTCGGATGTTTTTCAGGGAACGCTTTTTCACGTTAATATGCAAAATTGAGAGAAACGGAATCTCAAACCAATCTTGCACATTAAATGGCTTCAGGTATGAGTACCTCAAAGTGTGGAAGCTTTAGATCATTGATGCAATGTAAACTGTCTATGAATAACTACGGCGAACCACACATTTACATAATGTGTATGGAAGCCGTGTGTCCGTCGTTCCGTCCGTCCGTAGGTTTCATGTCGAAAACTGTTCGATGGATTTAGGTGAAATTTAGTACTTGGGTTCGCGTCGGTCCAGAATAGCCCACGATTTCACGAAACTGAAGCCAAATTTAATTCTGGAAAATAGTTTCCCTTTATACGAGAACATCAGCACATAACGTGAACTGTAGACCAGGTTTTATTAACTTTATTTCAAATATTTTCATCGGGTGTATATTTAACAAAATACAAGAAAAATTAATAGTACCTTGCTCACTAATCCTACCATTCGACGCTATATACAGGGCATACACAAAAGAATGGTGCGGTTTTAATAGTGAACACTATTAAAACCGCACCATTCTTATGTGTATGCCCTGTATATATATATGGTGTGTGTGTGTGTGTGTGTGTGTGTGTGTGTGGGTGGATAGTCAGTCTGGGCTGTTGCCAGCGTCGTTATGTAAACGGTAAATAAGTCAATAAATAAATGAGTAGGTGGATGGATTAATGTCACTATAGTGACTAGGCTACGGGCTGGACGATCTGGGGTTCGAATTCCGGCAGGGGCAAGAGCTGTATCTCGTCTTCAAAATGTCCAGACCGGTCCTGGGGCTCACCCAGCGTCCTATTTAACAGATGCTGTAGGCTCTTTCCCGGGGGTAAAGCGGCCGGGGCGTGAGGCTGCATCATCTAATGCCGAGGTTAAGAATGAGTGGAGCGATTTCTACACTCCCCATGTATGTCTTCATTGCATGTACAGGGACAACCTTACCTTTATGGATGGATTAATGAATAAATTAGTACTTACATAAATAAATAAGGACTTGTGGATTAATAAATTAATTTACAGAACGTGCGTTACCTTTGCTAGGCGGCTGGCTGCTGTCAATTGGGAATGCATTTCGGAGGCTCGTAATTTGACCGCTGAATCGTTTGTTAAATCTTCGAAAGCTCTATTCTGGCTACGTCTTTAAGATCGGCTGATGATCGTGCTAGTCATTTCTGTTTTTCAAGTCCCTTGCGGGCAAACTTGGATCCTACTCGTATATTACGTATGTAGTACGTACGTAGTTGATGCAGCGGTGTCAAATAGCCAGTGATTCATCCCTTTCCAGCTTGTGATAAAACAACTACCACGAATAAAGGAGGACTAGTAAGCTCATTGCGACAGAAGGAAAAGTGACAGCATTAGTGGACATAAAAATTACATCCTGATCGATTGTTGCAGCGTGGAAACAAACATTGATCGGTGGTTTTATAAACGCCACAAATCCAGTTAGAACTTTGTGAAACAGGTGGCTCATACGTTGTTTTCGTCATTACTCGCTGGCTGTACGTGTGCACGAAATGGGAGGTAACTCAGGACCTCAAACAGACTTCGGTTATTTTGCGAAGAATTATCATTATATTCGTTCAAGATCACGACAAGTGAAATGTGAATGCCGCGGTGCTGTGTTTTAAGCCCACTTTCGTTTTAAAAAAGGCGCGGGGGGGGGGGGGGAGAAGGGTTTTGACGTCGCTGTACTGTCTGTATGTGTTCCCACATTTCGACTTTTGAATCGGTTGACCGATTTTGACAAAACTTCGTGTGACCTTTGCGTAATCTGAGGACACTCCAACGATGTACTTCTTACTGTCTTGTAATTTAGTCATAACAACATGACAGACAGGCAGACTTCTGAGGTTGGAGCGCCACTAGCGCCATTCTGATTTTCATGTGTGGGAAGAGATCTTGGGGAAAATATGCAACTTCTTTGAATGTAATATTTATGTCAAATAACAAGATGGTGACTTAGCGAACTTATTTTTTTCTATTTAATGGCGATAACGGATGAAACGTTTGTTCCGAAATATTGTTTGCAAATTGTTAATTACAAACATGGTGGCGATGCACAATTTGACGTCAGATAAATGTAACGTGTAAGACCTGTGTGTCTGTATACACAATTTTGTTGGAATTTGTTACATATCTGTGTAGCCGTTTGGGGTTTCACAAAAAATCATTAAGCCGAAATTATGTCTTTCGTTTTTCGTTTTCATGTTCCGCTACATAGAAGGTGTTGAAAAGCGTAAGTATAACCATTGTAGTTGACAGGGCATTATAAAATCAAGAACCTAGTTTTGATATCTGCGCTTTTGTGGGATATTACGCAGCGTAGAGTGGTAATTCTGTACCGACGTTGCCGGACAACCTATCCGTCCCTTCTTCAAAGAACTTCTTGACCCTTGAAGATGGGACCGATAGTTTGTCCCGAAACGTCGGTACAGAATTACCACTCTACGCTGCGTAATATCCCAGAAGAGCGCACATATCTGCATCGCTGCAGAAACCTGAAATCACCCAACCTAGTTTTGACCCGAGCAGTAAATTACATAGGTTTCGATCACATTTGCACGTGTGTTTAGGCATGTGCGGCCGCTGCAGTCAATTTGCATTTCCTTGGACAGTGGCTAAGCGCTCCATCAATAATTTACTACGGTCCACTATGCCCGCAGAACGCTTGACTTCAAGTGGAACTGAGGTGAAGGAGGCTCCATGAATATTTGATAATCTCTGTGCTGGCCGGTGAAAAGCTTTCTCTGTATAATTTCTACTCCTCTCCCTCTGCAACCAGGTTGTCATGGGCAACCCCACTGTAATGTAACTACCATAAAACTGATCTATCCTCGTGGAAATAGAAAATGTGAAGTAATTCGGTGTAACGAAACAATTAATATGCAATATAAATATTCAGGCGTAAGTATTTTGTAACATTCTCTGCTGTTCGTATAGTGGTTTTGGTGCAACTTGATGCCTCCATCTTCAGGGTGGAAGTGCCTTCTACTATAAAGATGAAAAACTCAAATGTTACATAGTCTTCTTCGTTCTTATAAAACAGAAGGCCTAGTGGGTGACTGGTCTTTATGTTCGGGAGGTCCTGAGTTCAAATCTTGACCCGGAGACATACCATCCTGACTGAGATTTTTTCCTTAGCCCTTCCATGCAAAGACCAGTGTAGAACCCCAAATTATTCTCCAACTCCTTCCTTCCATATCTTTTATAATTCGTTATCACTAATAATTGCACCACGTGACGCTATAATATCCGAACTACTGATAGTAGACAATTAATAGGCCAGAAAAATAAATAAAATATTTATGAAACAGGAAACGTAGTTATTGTTTATAGATATTTATTGTGTTTGAGAATAAGTACTGTGGAAAATATTTAGCTGAAGAGAGATGAAGTAAATGGATTGGAGAAAGTGGACCCATATGGGAAGCTTTGTAATTTCTACCATCAGCAGAGATAAGGGAAACTAAAACTATTGTTTCTGGCCAGTTTATGTGCAAACTGACCTGGTATCCTGAACATTTTTGATATGTAGGGCCTAATAAAACTTCATTACAATCAGTATAAATTCATATAAACATACATGTATGCATAAAACCTTTTTAAAGCTTTTGTCATTTCTGCCAGTCTGTCTCTTGAATAGTGGCATAATGTGGCCATTTTTTCTGCATAATTTCCAGTTCATCATTCATGTTATTCCTCCATTTTACACCAATCTTTGTAATTGAAAAAATATTAAACTAAATTATCTGTAAGCCTAGACATCGAGACATGAAGGTGCAGCCAATTCTTAACATTATCCCGTTTGATGCTGTATAACTGTTGTAGTTGAGAATATTTTAAACAAAGTGTGAAACTAAATTATCTCTGAGCCTAAACGCCTGTATATGCAGTATGGCGGTGCAGAGGTAAAACTCAGTGACTTCTTAATTTCTGACCTTTTGCATAAGAGTGGGCCATCATGTATATAGAGATGAAGCGAAACACATTTTCTGAGCAGTAAATAGATATCACTCCTGTTATTGTTGGACTTGATCCTGAACCAGTTCCCTAATAAAATTCATTTTAATTTTATGTGTTTTTGTATTGAACTGAAAAGTACAAAACATGGTTCTTCTGGCTGTCTGTTATGGATGTGAACTTTAGACAGGACAGAGACATAAAAGTAGACTTTGACCTTTAGAGATGAAATTTTTATGACAAGCAGCAGGATATACTACTGTCAGTGACATAAGATTTTAAGAAATTTTAGGAGAACTGGAACTGGATTTGTTGGAAGGAAAATGATGTACATATTAAAATGACTGTCATAAACATATTAGCTGAGTAGAAGGCCACAGACTCCTGACACAAAATTTAAAATACCACTCAACAGGAAGACATGTTTTTTATGGTTTTCATCAGCCCCACCATTGCATTAAAATAGGCTGCAATCTCTTGATTTCCAACTCATCTTTTATTACCGTTTGAAGGACACTGGTATGTGCCACCAGCTTAAGCATTTAAAAAACTCTGCATTTTGTCTACAGTGCATGTGTAGGTGGGCGACTGAGTGGACTGCATTTTATAGATAAGCAAGCCAACAAGTAATAACAAATGATATTGGTCAGATAAAGTAAAGCCGTAGATTTGTGTGTGTGTTTTTTATTCTCAGAATTGACAGTAATTATGTTGGGCTTCTGAGGGTTAATTATGCTGTCCTTTAATGCTTTGTAAACAAAGAATTACATCTCATTGTTAAATGAGGCAAGAAAGAAGCAAACTTACTAAGACTTCTGAAATTAGTTGCATTTCATTTGTTGCAGTGGCTCGTGATCTCGTGATAGTGGTGCTGAGTCAGGAGGACCTATATCATGCCTCTCTGGCTCAGCAGCTTCGAAGCAACATCCAACAGCAAGCCCAAATAACAGATCAGGTGGGTACCTGCATTAGGAATGTTCTTCAGAACCAGTTCACCAGTTAACCCAAGTCCAGTTAGAAGTGCATAAATCGTTCCACTTGATCTAATCATTCATACCTAAATCTTCTCTATACTGGGTACATCTGAACTTCATAAAATTTGCCTTCCTTAGTTTGTGACCGGCCATGTGTTGGGCCAGATTTAAGCCTCCAATTTAAAGGTAGTGGACATCATATTATGCTACCTGGTAAGGCTGTTGCAAAACTCAGAAGATGGTGACAGAGAAGTATGGAACAGTGATGAGTAGTAGGTAAAAAGTAAAGTCGTTCGCATGCATGCCATGAAGATATGTGGGAAGGTCTAGGTATAGTTCTGCTCATTCTTACCCTTGGCATTAGATGGAGGTGAATGGTTGGGTTCATTGCCTGGCTGCCTTACACCCGATGAATGAGAACCTGGTATCCATTCAATAGGAGGTTAAGTGGGCCCCACAGTTGATCTGGATGCTTGGAAAAGAGAAAAATCTTTTGCCCCTGCTAGGAATTGAGTCAGAATTCCACATCTATCCAGTCCATAGTCTACTCACTGTAGAAGTTGAGCTATCCCTGCTCCAGATGATTGTAGGGGAAAATTGAAGAAACTTGGAGGAAACCCTGTTTCAGTGCAACCTCATCCATGAGTCTCACCATAAGGCATTTGGGATTCAACCTGAGGCTCCACAGTGAGAAACCAGAGTCAATCAACCTCCTATAGATGGCCACCTAGAACTTTCATATTTCCAGCAATTTTCAACTTTCAGCCTGAGTACTGCAGTTCCTTATTTATGTAATTTGAATCACTCCAAACCAATTTAAGTTTATATTATATTACTCTTTACATGCTGTCTGTGTTTGTATATGCAAAATATGTCCTGGTACATGAAGTAACTCTTGGGAAGAATTTACAGCTCTGGCTTCCTTAAAACTGCTTAAATATTTTGTAAATCAGGGAACAGTATTTTTATTGACATTAGGAATGGTAAAAGTCATCATGACTGAGTTTCTGGTGTTAATTCACGTCTGGTATACTTGTGCTATATATTTTCTGCTTGTGTGTGTGTGTGTAGGTCATGCCAAAAGTGCACCTCTCTCATGAAGACTTCCCTCATCCAGGAGCATGGACAGTGGTCCCACTTTTGTCGCAGTAAGTCAGAAATTGATTTTATCACAATTTTTACTTTTGTCAGTGTGGGCTGGTATAGCGACTCATTATGGGCTGGACGGTCCGGGGATTCAATCCCGGTGGGGGTGAGATTTTCCGCACCCCATCCAGACTGGCCCTGGGGCCCTCCCGGCCTCTTATACAATGGGTACCAGGTCTTTCTCGGGGGTAAAGCGACCAGGGCATGGTGTTGACCACCCACCCCCATCTAGTGCCAAGGTTAAAGGAAGAATAGGGCTGTACTTCTACACCCCCTCTGGACCTTCATGGCCTGCTCTAGGGTGAACGTTTTACTTTGACTTTGTCAGCTGTGAGGGCTGAGGGCATCAGGTACAAAACCAGGATATAATGTAGTCTTTGTTTTTGTCTTTGATTTAGTAGTGCTGTCAGTATCTCAGACTTTACAATGTCAGATGATAACGTAATTAGTGACTAATAAATTTGAAAGGATGTGGAGTGAAAAATTTCCTTGGAAAAGCTGAGGAAAGACATGAAGTACCTTAGTCAGGATAGTTGGATTCTGAACCAAAATTTGAAACAGGGACTTCCTGAGTTCGAACTTCATGTAGGTTGCTTCATATATCATTGTTGATACAATGCAGAAACATCTCATTTACATGTTTTAAGGCTGTGTTTTGTATTTAAGGACAGTGGTCTAGAATGCCTTCAAAGTTGGTTATAAGTATGTTAATATTTTTTGCATCCTTTATGCAAGATTTGTGTTTGTATCACTTAATTAGTTATCAAAATGAAAGAAGTAGTGTTAATTTTAAACAGGCATCCACATAATTTTTAATGGTTGGTAGTGTTATTTCATATTTCTTCACTGTCAGATTCAGTCTTGATTCTTGCTTGGGATGTTTGAGTACATGCATCAGGCAAGAATTGATCACTGTCCAGAGAAGATAATAATTTAATATTGTATGCTTAATGCAGTGGTTTGGAATTCCGTAGAAAATGCCTCAGGTTGGTAATAAGGGGATCAGATGTAGCTAGAAGATGGTGGAGGGGGTCTTTGTTGGCAGCCTCTTGAGAACTTCTGGGTGTATTTTCTTTGGAAACTGTAGTTCTTACATCATGCCTCCTGAACCTGTACATTGAAACTTAATGTACACTGGATGCATATAAAACCATGAAAATCCTCACCATTTCTTGAGCATGTGCATCATAAATATCTTCGTTTACATTATATCCTCTATGAAAAATAACGAAAATTGGTCAATTAGTGATTCCCTTTTTCCAATGCAGTATCTTCAAAGAAGTGCCAAGCTGTATTCCCACTTCTTGCTGCTTTAGCTTGTCTACTAGTAAATTCCCATGGCTTCAGAGTTTGGATTGAATTTCTATTCTCATTGTTAATTTCTCCCCTGAATTGACATGGTCTCTGTGCACACCATGCAAGCATAATGGTAAGGTGGAGGTATAGCTCCACTCATTATTAACCTCGGCACTACATAGAGGTGAGTGATTAGCTTAGTGCCATGGCCACTTTTTCCATCAGGAAAGAACCCAGGTACCCATTGAATAGGAGGCTGGGTGGGCTCCAGAACCGATCTGGAAATTTTGGAGGAGTAGGGAAAAATTTCTAACCCCTGCCAGGAATCGAACACCAGATTGCCATAGCCTAGTCATATTACCAACTGTGCTATCCTGGCTTCTCAGAATGAAAAATATTTCAAACAAAATTTGTACAGAGAGATGAAACACACATTTTGTATGCAGTACACTTTTTTAACGTGTCTTGAAGACTTTGAGATAAACAAAATGCATCGTTTTTATGCGTCTCACAATGTTGGATTGATATTGATACAATTTTGTAATGGATGTCCTTGCACAGATTTGCGAGAGGTCAGGTCTCTCTCTATATCTGTGACCCTGTATTGGTGCCTAAAGTTTTTTTTTTTATTCAGTAGGAGAGACTCACTAAAAGTTCTCAGGCAATTCCAATTTTCAGCCCTGTTGACCCATGATAAAATCTTCTTTACTGAATGCCATTAATGAATGTTTTCATATATATATATATATATATAATTATAGTGTGTGTGGTGTGTGTGTAAGGTTTACCATATATCCATTACAAGAGAAAAGGACATTTCCCACTTACTGACCATAAAAAATAGGACGTCAATGAAAAAGGGGGTTAACGAAGAGGTAAAAGGTAAAGCAATCCCATTACAGGCCTGGACAGGCCCTTAAGGTTCCATGATGTTGAGGCTCCCAGATTTCTAGACAATCGGCACATGGAGGCAGTAAAATTGTCAGCCCTACGCACCGGCCGCCTTTACCCCCCAGGAAATATTTCTGGTACTCATTTCTGTTAGAGGCTGAGGTTAAAGAAGAGGATGTATATAAATAGTCACAATTTTATTAAATGAAAGTCCCTCTCAACATTTCTTAATAGTTCTTTAAATTTTGTGGATGTGAAATTCAGAGAGAGACGCACTTTAGGCATGTTTTTCACTGAATTCAAGTTGTTCTGAATTTCCACACCAAAGTTTTTGAAGATCAGCTGCTGAACTCACATGTTTTTTGTTTCAGACAGTGCTAACATAATATTATAAGCATGCATTTCTTAAAAAAGTAGTAGAAATATTTTTTTGAATTTTTAGTACCATTAAAATATGCAAAAGCTTTAAGAACTAACAAATAGTTAAAACCCAGACGTTTGTACAAATTAAAAAAACCCCATCTGGATGGAAATTTTTGGGTCGAAAATAGAATATGTGTGTGTGGTTAATTAGATATTGTATACAGTCTGCAAGTAAATATAATAAACAGCAAATAATGCCATTGTGAATTTTGTGTACTGCAGAATACACTCTTGCCAGTCTTCTTACATTTTTATAGATGATTTTATATATAAGTGTGACTTATTAATTAACCTGACAACAATCTTATCATGGAATTTGTTCTTCAGAATATAAGCAGTACATTCTGTTTATAGCATAAAAGGAAAGACAGTGACCTTGTTAATAGTCTGATTTTGGAGTTGTTAAATTGTGTTGTTTATTTCAGGTTGTATACCCTGTATGGTTCAAGCTGTTCGTGGCTCATCTTCTGTGAAAGTCACACCATGATTGACCTATTTTTGATGTTGGAGCTTCTTGGTAAATACAATGCTACACAGGTAACATGGTACTCAATGTGTATGTTAATGTATGTAATACAGTGTAGCTGTCAGCATTCACATAACCTTCTTTTCACTGCTGGCTACAAAAAAAAGATATGTGGCATTTTAAAATAATTACATTTTAAAGACATACACACTGTAATTTTTAACATACTGGAAACTCCTCAAAGGACATTTTTGATAATGCTTTTAAAGGATGAAGGTAAGTTTTAATTGATATAACTGAGTAACCAATTAAGTAACTACAGACACAGTCATTGAGAAGGTGGTTGTTCCTCAGTTACCCCTCATCTTTTATGGATGGAACTGAAAGATTCAACACAGCATTCATGATAGCCTGCCACTGGTCCATATCCTGAGCCCGTTGAGTCAGTCTGCCACATCTTCACACCCTATTTCTGTGAGATTCATTGTAATTAATTTTCTCTACCCATAAATTTTAGCAGATAAATTTTGTACATATTCTCACCACTCTTACGCATGCTATGCGACATGCCCATTTCATTCTCTTTGTTTTGTCACCCTAATAACATTAGCAAATACAAGTCAGTTCAGTGAAAGTGAGAATTTCACCAGCAAATGTAATTTCCCGTCATTTTCAAATATTTGCAGATTCAGAATATGTGTGTAAAGTGATTTCTGTACGTCTTCAATAGCCCCAGTTTACCACGTGTGTGTGTTGCTGTCCATCATAAATTTTGAGTATTAGCAAAGAGGGAGAGATGTATTTTGTGACTGCAGTTGGATGGTGGATGTGTCAGGAATGCTTTTGTTTGATTCTGAAGTGAATTAGCAAGTTGCTAATTGGAAGACTGCTTGATGTTGTCATGACACTTTGAAATTGTTTCATATTATGTTCTTTAGTTGAAAGACACTCATATGGCATGTTTTATGTGTCACTATTATCTGATAATGTGCAACCTGTCTCATGTCAGAAAGAACTGAAACTTGTGGAATATGGATTCATACAACCTCTTCATTGCCATCGTGTTTGCAAGCTTGTTTCTGGCCTGGAGTTGAGACATGCTGGAGTACCCTTGTTCCCTGGGTCTATTCCAATGCAGTAATTTGGAAGAAAATTGGAGGAGAACATTAAATGGATCTCACAGAAGTATTTATGTTGTGGTAATGGGAGCTGGATATGGGCCATGGATGTGCCCCATTATGGCCTTTGGTTATTAGAGGTTTTTAAGCTAAGGTTGTGCTACCAGAGCATTTGTTATTTTAATATGTGAAGTACTGTTAAGGGGTTTCTATATCAACAATTTTCTAGTATATTTTCTTTTCAGTTTTACATCCTGTGATGTGAGAGTTATTGAACAAATCACTGCAGCTGTAACCACATACTGCAATAGTAGAATCATTTATTTTTTCGTGCTGTGATTTCATTTTGTTTTAGGACCTTTTCATAGGTCATGCATTACATGACAGAGAAGCTACTATCATCCACCATTTTGCCTTCTCAAATGATCCCCAGCAATTTAAATACCCTCACTTTCGCATCCGGATTTGCCATGAGCCAAGGCTTGTTAAAAAGTAAGTTTAAACTGTAAGTATTTTTGTCAATAAAAATTTATTATACAGTGAAGCAGCATTATGGTTTCTGACTAGCCAGATGATATGTGTACATGGTTATCATTTCTGTTTCATTTTCTGGAGGACTTTGTTATAATTCTCAACATGGAAATGAGCTATTCTGATGGAAGGTTTTTTTACGTTTTTCTCTATTCTTCAAGGCATGTAGTATCTTCAAATAGACCAGGACTGCTTCCTTTCATATATTCCTATTGCATGGTGAGCTTGGGCAAAGAGGTGAGGTACTTTGGTTTCCAAATGGAATTGCTAGAGCTGAACTGTAAGCTTATATAGGAGACACAAGAAATGTGTACATAGTTCTGCCAACAAAGCATATAGAAGATCACAGTGAGCACATTTTGTCAGAAAAGTGTTCATATATTCTCTGTATAATATACATCAGTCATAATGATTCTTTTAACCCTGTAGTTGCACAAACCCCTGCAGTGATACTGCTGGACCTTCCATGTCTACTTCAGGCATATTCCTTGGTAACAAAACTACACTTCTTCAAGAACCATCGTAGTATTATCCTCATATCTGTACCTTTGCTGTTAGGTGATGTTTTTGAGAACTTTTCTGGTCAGAGTTTGCGTATCCATGTCATGTGTTCCGTATGCATGCCATGAATGCATCTCAACTCACGCTTCTTGATTCAGTCACTCTAACAATACTGAGTGAAGAACTGAAGTATAATGTGCCTAGTTTTGCATGTTTAAACACAACAGAATCATAAAAAGTATTAAATCAGAATTAAATGCTGCATACAGCACTGCAATTAGGAAGTGCATAAAATAAACCAATCCATTTAGGGTAAGATAGCATCATTAATCAGGAAAATAGGAAAAATTTAAGGAGAGACAAAAGGTTGAATTTAAGTTGGTTGATTTAAAAATGCAGCTAAATTTTAATTTATGTATATCTTGAGATCATATTGTTGAAGTATTTCTACCAGATTGCAAGGTATTGCCTCCCAGAAGACTAATTATAGTTAACTTTGTGAGAGCTGCAAACCTTGTTATATTAATTTTCTTCTCTGATTTTAGAATTGCTTATCGACTGGATCACGGTGATCACCCTGACATAGACTTCTCCATTGATCCATCCCATGAGTTGGCTCTGTACATATTGGATAATGGGAAGGGACCAGAACTTACACATGCGTCACAGTTGTGCCTTAGGAACCAGCCTTTGTGTGCCTCATATCCTTAGAATTTCATGCATGTGTAAGTGTGTGCACTCTTGTCAGGTTAAATCATCTTGAAAAGGTTGTGATCTGACTGTATGTTATATCTGTGAAACCACATAAAACAGATTTTGACTAGGTTTGGCATGGTGGTTAATTCTGAAAGTTGTCTTCATGGTAAGGTACTTAGGCTTAAGGGGAAACTTTATATTTTATTATGTGCTTTAAACTTTATACCATTATTTCTGTATTTGCATCTGGCCTAATATACATTCACAGGCCACAATACAACTACAGCAAAATTCTATTAATCTGATTTGCACAGGTCCAGACAGGCACAGAATTATTGAATATTCCAGATTATCAGGCAGTACCTGTACTAACCTAAGTTCTTACAGGTAATTTATTGTTACTGCTCCTATACTTTGAATGTACAACTAATCACAGAGGTATTCCATTTGGATATCTCTTTCATCTGCTGGTTCATGGCCATCAGGGTCCTCTTCTGTGTTTTCTGGAGTCTTCATAGCTGAAGAAGTTGATGGAGTAGGAGACAGAGATCAGGATGTACCACAATGGTTGATGTGCACACACACTTGGAGGCCTTTTTGAACATGTTCCTGAGATCTGCCTGTTTCACTGATGAAGGTAGTAAAAAGCAAAACTTCCAGTCTTGGGACTAATCTCCTTAAGTGCCTGATTATCAGGATTTCCGGATTATTGGACATCAGATTAAAAGAATTCTGCTGTATTTACCAATCAAAATTACAATAGTGCATGCCCTTTTTCTATATTATATGTATCAAAATCTACTTTCTTTGTTTTTTCTGTTTCCTGCTGCCAGTATGTGAGGTAGCCATGACTGTTAAAGCAATATGCAGGTATTGTGGTACAGCCACTGGACGTGATTTTATTCCTAATTTGTAGCGTTTTTTAATTACATGAATAAAGATTAATTTAATGTATTCGTTTAAGATAAAACTTTAATTGATTGATTTGAATGTTATTCCTTTTTTAAAGTTCAGCTGTTGTGTATTGTGATTTTGACAAGGAAAACAACAACATACCAGGCAAGAAGTGGGTACCTCTGGTTATATGCTTAAATGCACAATGACTTCTGATATGCACAAGATAATAAATTTCTTACATTTCTAATAATTTTGAAGTGAGAGCAAAAAAAAAAAAAAACGTCAATGTAAGCCTAAATTTAGAATTGGACTGTTATTTTTTTCTGAAGTTATGCCAGAATAGTGCATGCTCTTCTTCTATATTATATGTATCAAAATCTACTTTCTTTGTTTTTTCTGTTTCTGCAGTGGTGATTCATAAGGTAAAGCTGGCCGTGAAAGGGTTTCAGTGATCCTATAGTGTAACAAGTTTGTGATATATATTACAGCCTGTAATTTGGAACATCTATAATTAAATATGTGCGTCAAGATCAGCTATTCTGGCTGAGGTTTAATTATTTTCCTCAGTCTTGACAGGTAAAATGGTGTGCCTGTTCCTTCAGGTACACCACAGTTATATTGTTCTCCATCCTCATAACTCATTGATGGTTCTAATTTATGCTACTGAAGAATGGTATTGTTTCAGGTTAATCCAGTAGCAAAGGAATCCATGTACTTTGCAGTAAAAACATGCACTAAATACCACAAGGACAGAATACCTATTGTGAAACATACATGGGCAAAGTATGTGTTTCATATTGGTTTCTACAGTGACAGTGAAGGTAATGTTTACAATTTTATTGGAGTAAATTTTGTGGGATTGAAGTTGCACAGGAAGAAGTGGGATAAAAATTTTGGCATGAAACAATTCAATAAGAATTATAGTCCGTTTCCAAAAGAACAGACTTTCTACCGTGGGCTGAATATTTTAGCCAGTGTTAGAGGATATAAAATATAAATTCAGAAGCTTGCCCTTTTCACACACAATTTAGTAATTCGAAATGCAAAAAAGATTTTCCATTTCTAGGTTTTTTCACATCCCTATGGAATTCCTATTAATTATACGTAAAAGAAATGGCTTACTGGGAAGTTACAAACTCTTACATATGTTACTTTGATGCCAGACACCTTTATTTACATTTAAACGTAAGAGATGTTTTTATTCACCTTGTCTTTATTGTTCCTTATAAGGACCCATTCTTGAAGTTTTTCTTTGTTGGTTTTATGTCCCTCTCCACCCAGGAAGATGGGGAGCCATAGATACAGTATCCTACATCCAGTGCAGTCTCAGTTTCAAAGAGTTGAAGAAACTGTGTCATTTGAAATTCCTTCTTTCATAGTTCAGTTGGCATAGTTACTGACCTGTGGGTTGGATGATCAGGGTTTGGTTACTGGAAGGATAGTAAGTTTTTCTCCACACTTTTATGCCCTAAGTTGTCGCAGAGGCCTGTGTATCCTGGTGTCCAATGAGTAATGGGAGCCCTTTACTTGGTTGGGCAGGGGTGTCGGCGGCTGGTACGTGGAAATGACCACTGCTGCCATCAGCACTGCAGTTACAAATGTGTATGGAGCTGCACCTGCAGTATACACATCTTCATGGCATGTACTTAATTAGGTACAGAGACAACTTTTACATTTTCTTCAGTTTGTTATACTGGCACTTACCTCTTTGCAGATACTTCAATCCCAACAATTGATTTGGGGGTCCCAAACACAGATCGTGGGCACTGTGGAAAAACAATGGCCATCTTGAATCATATTGCTTTGATTGCTCCATCCATACCAGACATTAGATGGGTTGTAATAGCAGATGATGACACCATTCTGAGGTAACTGCATGAACATCTTGTAAGTTCTCTTCCTTTAATGTATGTTTGATGTAGACATATCACAAAAATGGGGCAGAAATATACTTTAGTGCAGGGAAACAAATGTGACAATACTGAAGTCATTCTTTTCCCAGCCACTGACTTCATTTCATATTATGTCAGAGTTGTTTCTTTAATATTGCTGAGATGTAGCCCAAAACATTGTGCAAAGGTAGAAGTGGTCCCTGTGCCTAAGCATCATGCCATGACTTGTCTGGGTGGGTGGAGGTAAGCCTTGTCATTTTCCTAAACTCAGCACTTGATGAAGGAGTGATCCATACATTGCAGATGTTTTGTCCTATGTCATTGGCAGTGTGCTTTATCTGTTTCGTCTTTTCCATCCCTTTACACATTGAAGTAATTGTTATCCCTGCCTCGTTCATCTCCCTTTTTGTTGGCTTGTTCAATATCACAAGTTTGCAGACACTGATTCATTCTGGTGTGGAGTCTGGAAAGGAACTGTGCCTGGCGTGAGGAGCTGGTCACAGGTTTCCAGAAAGGAAGACTGGGTTTTATCAGCCAAGTTAACTTGGTTAAAGTAGCATCTGTTTTTGGATTTAAAATTTAGCTTTGAAAAATTAATAATACTTAATTTAACTTGTTTGCTTATGCCACACTTCATTGTAGTATATTACAAAATTAGAGGAGTGTCTACATTCATCATTCTGTAAGGTTTTATGTTTGTGTGTTAATGAGGCAGGGTTTTAATTGTGTTTATTTATATAATAATAATAACCATGGCTCAACAGCCGTATAAGGGCCCGGCCTCCTCTTGCCTCCTCTTTTCGAGGTTATTAAGTCGTGCGCATTCGTGGCAGTTGGTGACTGGTCAACTGGCCGCACTAGTGTTCTATCGATCCTGATGTGCCCGCCAGAGCCATCTGGCAGGCAGTCAGGAGACTTGGTTGAGAAATGGAGGCAATTTGGCTTACGCAACATTTTTATTCATGCCCGTAAGGTTCTTTTACATGCCGTAAATCTGCTGTTGTTGGCAGTAACAATCCCTTTCACATGAAGATGCTGTTTTAGGGGTGGTGATGTAATGCTGCGACATTAACTTGTACCAGCCTGCTGGCATCATGTCCCAGAAGACAATAGACTTCACAGTTACCACCATATCAAATGTTTATTGCTTGCAGTGTTGCAAGGCTTCAGCAGCTGCTGAGTTGTTTTCAGTCAAGCAAGTCCTTTGCTATTGGTGAGAGGTATGGTTACAATGTGCAGCGTTCATCTCAAGGCTACAATTACATAACCGGTGGTGGAGGAATGGTATTCTCCATTGCTGCTGTGCTTCAGATAACAGCCTCCAGCTATTGCAAGTGTCCCTCAGATTCAGCTCCAGATGACATGTTCCTCGGGATTTGTTTAGCCAGGCTGGATATACCCATAACACATTCACCTTTTTTTCATCAGGTATATTATGTTGTTGCTGTTGTATTCTGATACTTCCTTATATGGTCTGTGTTGACCTTTCTGGCCTCTGCCCATCCACGCAAGGGTGTAGAATCTACTTCAAAGGTGGAGGACCTTACAGAGCAGATTAGATTCTGTTATCCCCAATGATAAGTTGATAATGAGAATGATAGCAGAGGGGACCAGCAGCATAACATGGACTCTGAGCTGTGAGATAGGGGTCTTATATTCTTCACATTCCAAAGGTTGTATCTCTGGTGTAGATGAAGGTTTCAATCTGTAAGCAGAAAAATCTGCACACATGTCACCAGGGTTTGAACTCAGAGCCATCTGAATGAGAGTCCATTGTCCTATTTTGAGACCAATACATCCACATTCAGTGAGGGAATCTGTAGAGAGGGGATGTGATGGGAGATGTAGGGAGTGGTAGTATTTATGGTGACAGTAGGATAACTGAATTTGGTTGAGTCTGTCAGGGGATGGGGGTAATGGAGGAGGTATTGGTTGGGTTTTGGTGTTCGAAGGGCAGGCAGATTGATATTATTGTGATAATGATTTGAATTTTATGAGGTGGGCCCAAAGTTAGGATAGTAAATTGTGGTGTTTTATGTTAGAAGTGTATGAATGTGAATTTGGTGTGTGAGAATGCTGTCAGATATGGACTGCTCACTATCTGTCTATCCTTCAATGAACTAGGCACGTCCATTGGACTATGCTCCAGAATACTTAGACCCACAGCTGCCAGTGTCATTTCATAAGCACTGGATGATTGATCCTGTCAAAGTGTATCGCAAATGGTTTTCTGAAGTTGACAAGGAAATGGAAGCACACTACCTGGCGCAGAAACATGTGGAGCTGTGAAATAAATATTTTCAATAGCAAGACCAACAAGTGATTTATGTATATACCAGTGTTCTATTGTAAAATTGAAAATAAATATTTAATTACAGAAGGAATATATATGTATTTCCTATTACTTTTATGTTGGAGATTAACTATTAAATTTAATCACATTTAGTGACTCGTTAGTGTTCATTTCACCAGTTTCCAATCACTGTTCTGTGACAGTGCACTATCAGTACAGTGAAACTTGGGTGTGTATGATCCTGCCAGAATTATTTGCAGCAGTGTATAAAATATTCACTATCATAGCAAAAAGTTTTGGGTGGAAGTTATACACTAATGAAACACATTCTGTGCATACCAAACTTTTTCATAAGTCATGGTTTTAAAGATGATAATACAAAAGAAAGGCTTTGTGTACATATATTCTCCAGTCAACAGTAGTCTTTTCCTAACATGCACGAAGATAATAATAATTTAATAATAATTACACAAACTGTCTTCCCCCTAAACTTACAGGTCTAAATGCATATATATACATACAATATACTTCATTAACAGAATGTCCTGCTGCAACTGCTAGTCCATTGAAATCTGTGTATTAGAGCCCTGTTGTACTGAAACTACAGCCTCTGCCTCACGGCTAGAGGTGTATCTTCAAGCAGCTGCTGTAGAACAGTTTTCAGAAAATTATGATATTTTTGAGCAGTCAACATGTTGGTCAGCAGACGGGCCCATGATAATACCAGCCGAAATGTTGTTGCTGAAGTGGACTACATACACATGTTTGCAGATAGTATTGGGATTATCTATGCCCAGAGGTGCCTGCTGTGGACATTGAACACACCCTCACATGTAAAAGATTTTGTTATGTCCACAGACTGACATGTAATAAGAGCTAATCTGCAGTGTTATTTGCAAAATTGCATTCATAGAGGAGGAACATCTCCAAATGGATGTGCCCTGTGTGAGTACTGGTATGGATGCAAATAAAAAGATCCCCCAGTTGGTATAGTTCGGTTCTCATGCAAAGTTGCATGAGTACCCTGCCTCTTGTTTTACAGCTGCAATATGGCATCTTCATTGGCTTGTGTCCATGGGCAATGTGCATTTACAAATGCCAGGTATTGCACTTCATGTCTTGTGGGGATGCTGCTCCAGTTGTTGCAAAACATTAGCCTCTGGATGATGACTATGATAACATAGCGCATATTCCCATGTACCAGTTCCAGCTCAACTGTTACAGACACAAAAGGTTAAGAGCATGTTGCAGTATTTTGTGTGTGGTGTGTATTGCATGATTATTCAATCACAACTGAGTCTTGCAGTGCAGTCTGTGCCTTGAATACATGTAACAATACACTTTATCATCTGACAAGTGTGTTACTCCATGTGATGGTGACATATATCGCAACTAAATACGTCGAGTATACATTGTATAATATTTTTGACTTTCCTCTTTTTTAAAATCAGGAATCACATTATGCAGAGCTTGTGTGAGAATCTGCTTTCACCCTCTGTTTTGTGTGTGTGTGTGTGTGTGGGCGCTGGTATTTACCTATGTACATAAATAACTCAAAGTCCTGCAATTTTGTTCAAATACAACATAACATAGTACCAATATATACAGAACACTCATAATGACCTAGGTTATGAACCCCAGACCTTCAACTCGACGCTCATACAGGTTGTACGTATACATATCAATAGGCTGACCATAATTCGACACAAAAACGGGGGGGGGGGGGGAGTTCATAAAGAGTAGGACATTAAGAAATGTTTTATTACATAAAAATATTGAACTTACAATAATTCTTCACAGAACCGCGCAAATGTTGCCAACACGTATTTTTCCTTTTCTCTGAATACTTCATTGACTTTAAAGTTACACTATTTATTCAATGGGCAATTGTCGATCTCGATCAACGCGCCTCTACCGATGGTTACACGAATGACTGGTACCTAGAATAGAAGCCATTGATGCAAACTTGATTATAGGTTATGATTGACCCATATTTCAGCATATATTAAAGCTTTTATAAAAAAAACGGGACAAAAATGCATTTTTACTAAAACGACGGGACGGCCGGGACATAGCAAAAAACGGTACTCTCCCGTTCAAAACGGGACGTATGGTCAGCCTACATATCAATAAACTTCTCGCTACTTTGTTACAGTATTTCAGGACCGCAATAAATACCGTAAAAATGGTCTGGAGAGACAGGGAGCGGGTTTCTCCGCTCCGCAGAGCACCGCTAAGCTAGATAATCTGTGCCGCTAAGCCACAGAAGTTACACGCTCTTGCACTAGGCCCGATGCAGGATTACCCGACCACAGATTATACCCGACTTTGTTGCTGGTTTCTAACAGTGTTACGCCTCGTGTATGAAATCTAGTATAAAGGTAAAAGATTTTATATGTGTGTAGGTGACAAAGTGATTAGATTCCGGAGGTATTGCTAATTGCGAAGTATAACCGTTATATATAAGCTGAAATCGGTGATATTTGAAGGAAGGTAAGGTTAGGGTTTTATTATGTTAAATTCTAAACTCAGAGGTGGAATCAAAATATAGGTTAATTACCATATATTCCACAAATTAGGACATAAGAACATTTGGCAATGCATTTTTGGAACTGTGTGTAGTAGGACCACCCTAGCTTAGAGGGACATATTTCGGCAGCGGGCTTCAAAAGCAGTAGGCCCACTCAGTTTGTTAAGCTCAAAACAGGAACAGATTTTACTTTTCAGCTCGAACGCTAGAAATTTCCATACTTCACAGAGGTTTCCGGCCATTAATTTTCGAGTGGGGTGAGTTAGCTTAGTTACGTAGCTCGAAGCGTTAGGACGCCAGATGGGCTCAAATGAGTATTTTCAGGGACTTTAACGCGCGAAATGGGAAGCCAATCAAAATTTAGCGTTTGAACTTGTTAACTTTTGGCGTATGGAATTTTTAATTTGGTACCGAGGGCTAATTAGGTTGAAGTAGTGACAGAAAAATTACGTACAGTTCGGACGTTAACTAGACCGGACGTATTTTTCTCTTTAGTGATTCGGGATCATTATTATTTCATTTATCCATTTAGTCGCAAAATGTGACATTGGACATGTCAAATTCAGTTTACAAAACCAACTTTAAATATATCTTTATCAATATAATATATAATAAATATCAATACTAATTTAAACAAATAGACATAACTTATAACACTTGTATAGTCATATAAACCACATATATTTAGAATGACATATACTCATCCACTGAATAAAATGCCTGTTGTAACAGAAAGGATCACAACTCTCTTTTAAAAACTTTGTCTGTGTCCAGTTTTTTGCTGTAATCTGGCACCTTGTTATGCAGTTGAATTCCTCTATTTACTACACTTTTCCTGAAAATATCTGTATTGCAGAATTGAACATGTAGATCCAATTTTCTTCGCATATCATGTTTGTGAATTTGTGCATTTTGTCCCAGAAATTGTGTTTTTTAATGTGACATTATTTCAAGTATGTATAAACAAGCAACTGTGTGTATCCTGTAAGACATATGGTTATTAACACTACTCATTAATTGCAGAATCCCTTTTTGCAATTTAATCGTTTTAATACTTTCATTATCCCCACCCCAAAAAATTATACCATATCTCGTGAGTGACTGAAAATTTGCATAATAAATACTTCTTATCATATGCGCGTATCATTCCTTTAGAGATTTAATAAACTGGTATACTTATTCTTCTTCCTTCCAAGGGCCCATCGGCATTAGCATGTGTATACTTTACTCACTTTTAGGCCTAGATGCCTTACCTGGACATTCCATTTTAGATTTTCTGTTATATATATATGCCTAGAAATTTTAATTTGATTTATAGCAAATATCTGTGTTATTAAAAGTGGCTTGAGTTTTTAAGGGATTTCTATTTTTGCCTAGTATGAAATGACACTGTTGTTATTTTTTCCGTGTTTATGAAAAGATTGTTTTTGTAAAACCAGGACCTAATCCCTCATAACCTTTTTAATTCTTTGGTGAAGAGCACTTTCATCCTTTTTAATAATGAGCAAACTAATATCGTCTTGAAATTAAACCAGTTTTGCTCCTTGAATATTTCTGGGAGATCATATATATATAGTAGAAACAATAGCGGTCCAAGAATTGAGCCATGCGGTACTCCATGTTTTATTTCCCTACGCAAAGAAGTATATTTCTTCTGAATAGAGATTCTACTATGATATTGGTTAATTTCAACATATTGTTTCCACTGAACTAAGTATGATTTAAACCAAAAATTTGATTTGCCACGTATACCATATAAATTTGGTTTATCAATTAGTATGTCATGATTTATAACCTTGTATGCTTTTGTTAAGTCAACAGGTATTCAAATTACATGTAGACTTCTGTCAATAGCCTCCTGCATAATTTCAAGGAAGGATTGGGTAGCTGTTTCAGTGGATTTCTTCTCCCTGAAACCATTCTGGGCTTCCGTTAATGTGTTGTTTTGTGTGACAAATGTTACTAACCTATTACACATTAATGTTTCCAATATTTTTGAAAAAACAAGTGATATTGGTCTACAATTCTCTACATCATGAATATCCTCTTTTTTATAAAGAGGTTTTACTTTAGCTATTTTCAACCTGTCTGGAAAAACACCTGATTCAAAAAAAAGTGTTATAAATATGAGACATGTTTTTTAATGTAATCTATATAATGTTTGACTAAACGTTCTGGAATTTCATCATAACCTGCTGGGAATTTACCTTTCAAATGTTTAGTCGCACATTCTACTTCATTTTCAGTTACTGGAGAAATAAATATGGTATTAGCACAACAATTTATCTTTTGATTTGGCATATGACAGCTGAAGTTTCTGTTATTTTGATTTAACAGTTCATCTGCTATTCCCAGAAAGAGGAGTTTAGCTTTCAAAATTATTAACTAGAAATGTTAAGTACAGACAGCATTTGCTGTGGATTGTAGTGTAGTGATGGGTGGGACATGTGGCATGTATGGGAGACAGGAGAGGTACATACAGGGTTTTGGTGGGGAGACCTGAGGGAAAGAGACCACTTGGAAGTCCTAGGTATAGATGGGAGGATAATGTTAAAATGGATCTTCAAGAAGTGGAATGGGGAGGCATGGGTTGCATTGATCTGACTCAGAATAGGGACAGATGCCGGGCGCTTGTGAATGCGGTAATGAACTGTCGGGTTCCATAAAATGTGGGGATGCAGTGCAGTGATGCAAATTATTTACAATGACACCAGAAAAATGCCAGTGTAGCATTCATCATCATGAGTATTTTTTAAGGTAACAATAATTGTAGGAATTAAATGTTTCATAATTTTTCTGTGATGTAAGTGCACTGCAGTTTGGGCAAACAGCCTACTGATCCCTTGAAGGTCACCACACAATGTAATCCTTGAGAAAAGCCTCATTCTTTACCACAAAAATAGCTAGCTCTCTTACTAAATGTGCGTAATCCATCCTTCAACACCTTGATGGCACCCATACCAGAATTTGAAGGAAAATCAGCCAGACCATCTGGCCAGGCATTGCTGCAGTGAATTAAGGGATGATGTAATTAAGGACTTGTCAGAGTTCATTTACAGTTGTTACACTTGAATGCACAGGACAGAATAAGCACTTGTTATGAATGGCAAATAAGAGTTAAAGGGAAGAGAGTTGAGCTAATAACTCAAAGGAAGAAATTGAAAATTAGGAGTATCATATATTTGGCTGAGCTAAGCATAATCAATATAGACAGGGGTTGTAGAACAATGAAAGAAAGTTGTAATGATATTGAAAGACAAAATCTATTTGCAGGTCTTATTCATAACAATTATTTGTGATTGTATTGTGAATTGAAACATAAGTGGGGTTTAGAGAACTATCTTGAGGTCTGTACAAGAATGAGGGAAGTGGAATGTGTGGCCAAAAACAGGGATATTGAAACTGTGAGGGAGAAGGAGAGGATTTGAGAAAGGAAGTTGTTTCCTATATCTAGAGGATGAGGATGTCAAATCCTATTAAAATGTCCTGAACCAAAAAAGTGGGGAGATGAACATGTACATAGTAAGTGGTTGAAGATGATCGAAGATGTGGCCTACTGGAAAGTTTTAACTTTGTACAAATGGAATGCAAATGTAAAATGTGGGTCAGTACCTATTTAAAACAGATGTCAGTGGGACAGTAACATCAGTATGTTGCCACCCGTATTTGAGGTTACCGGGGAATAGAACATGGAACCTAGAAGAAATTATTCTATTATATTGTGTTGTATTTTTATTCATCCTTGTTGACAAAATTTGTACAGGACACATCCATACAATCTCAATATTGTGTTAGTTGTGTATTAATATTGGAACAGTATATGTGTGGAAGAATGAGGAGATGGGACAATGGACGAGAGTTAAAAATAATAAAAGAAAACCAAGTTGTATAAAAACCCAGTGTTACTTGGGCTCAGGTACGTGTAAATTTTATCTACAACTCAATTGCATAAAATGTGGGAAAGGTCATGAATAAAGAGGCCTTGTTGACAAGATCCATTAAACACTCCCATCTCCTAGGAATGAGAAAGAAATCTTCCAACAGATTTTCACTTTTTAATGTTAACATTTAGTACTTGTTGAGTTTCAGGTAACTGTTCAGTATTATAAACTAAGGTATTACCTAGTGGCCGTGCCATGGCTCAGGCGGTTAGTTGCCGGCCTCTCACTGTGGAGGCCCGGGTTCGATCCTGGGTCAGCCCATGTGGGGTTTGTGGTGGACAAAGTGGCACTGGGACAGGTTTTTCTCCGAGTTGTCGGTTTTCCCCTGTCAGTTTCATTCCACTGGTGCTCCATTACTTGTAAAACTTGGTAAAAAACTGCTCTTCATCTTCATCACAGGGTTGCACAAAAAGCCTTAAGGCTGTGGTGCGTCCGTAGCATCTGCTGTGGGGCCCTTCACCTTGTAAATATATATATATATATATATATTATACCTAGATGCAAGGTCAGACATAACATTGGAGTAGATTCCTTGAATGTTAATGTGAGTAAAATCTACCTTAGTATGTGCATCTGAATTGTATTCAACCACTCAGGCTCAGATATTTTGGTTACAATATGTAGATTACACACTGCTGTGTGTAGCATGTAGCATGTACATTTTCTGTTCCTAAATGTCATCTAAGAAAGCCATGAATGTGTAGTTGTAAGATAAAGTTGCTTGTATAAGATTACAATAGAGATTTTCAAGGTTGCTTGGGTTATGCAACTCCGCATGAAAAAGTTTTATCTCCTGTTTATAAATTAAATGTCAGCATAACAGTTGTAATTTTGTGCAAATTCATCACCATTGTGTGGTATGGGAATAAGCAAGTAATTTGTACAAAATTTATGTTTTCTTAACCAGTGAACGGTATGATATGGTCTTTCAGACTGCTTGAATTTCCCTTCTTGCCACATACATCCTCTTTTTTAATTGAGTCATCCCACTGCTTACCTGGCAGTCTTTTTATGGGCTGATTTAGTGAGTAATGTGACCTCATGGAAGCTTGTTGTTTGTGACTTACTCTGAAAAGAAATCTTGCAGCAGTCTGGTAGACCATACTGTATTAGTTACAGAATTATAGTTATGTTTGGCTCAGTTTTATTTCATTATTTTGATTTAAATATTGCTCCATTTTTAGTGGCCTGAAATTATATTGTTTTACACAACCTGTAAGCTTAATTACAGACAACTTTATTGTTTGCATTTGGATTGGTGGCAAGTGGATGACTGTGATTTAAATTCTGCATGATGATAGTGGATAGCGATGACGTCCCAAACAACGTTTTGGAAAATGAACGTGGTTTGTTATTGGAATGAATTGGTAGTGACTATGGAATTGATCTGAAATTGGCAGCTGGCAGAAATGAAGACTTTTCAAAACCAAGGAACATCTTCACAGTAGTTACACAGTCTAATGATTATTATGTGTTCAAAACAATTTCAGGTGGAGGTAACTCCCTCCACCTCAAAATGTATACAGAGTACCATCGTAGGCTTACATCTTCCTGGTTTGCATGCCTTGACTAAGGCTGTTGGAGATAATCCGGAAGTTTCTGATGTTTGGAACCTATTGTTTACTGACAATATGGTTCATGAGCTTGCTCTCTGGTCAGATAAGAAAGTTTGCAAAATCAGAACTAAATATACTACCAAAGACATTTCATATATTCAGGAAGCATATCTAGTTGGAATGAAAGGTGTTTTATGATCTCTAATAGCTACTTTGTTTTCAAGTCTGGTCTTGCAAGTGTACTAAGCTTCTTTGCAACTAATGAAACAGACCAAGACTAAACTGTTTATTTGTCAAAGTGCATCTAAATAGATGCACTATGACAAATAAATAGTTTTTATTTTGTCTAGTATGTTTACAATTTGACAACAGCAATGTCATGGGCAAAAGAAAGAAATGATGCCCCTACAGTTATTTCTGAAATATTCACTGTGATAATTGAAAACTCTCAAATACATTTTTACTTGCTGCAACAATTTTCATTGACAAAGTGTTTGTTGCTTTTAAAGGTCACTGTAAATTTAAAGTTTGCTTGCCAAAGTGACCATCTAAATTAGTTTGATTTGAGGGTTTTATGTCTCACTGATCCAAGAAGCAGCTATCTACATAATGGCTGCATGTGCAGCAGAGAAGGATCAGACAGGCAAACCCGATCCACTGAGGAAAAGAAGCTTGTCATTCCATCTCAGGCTGTGATGAGTTTCATGAGATCAGTCCATGTGGGATTTGTGGTGGACAAGGTGGCACTGAGACAGGTTTTTCTCTAAGTACTTCAGTTTTTTCTTATCAGCATCATTCCACCAATGCTCCATACTGACTCGTTCATTTGTCACAGGTGCTACATTATCGTAGCAACTTGCAGCATTGTTAAATAGGACATTTAAGAAAATGTTGATGAAACCAGTATCAAAGACTAGCAAGCATGTCATGGCCAACAGTTGGTTTATTCAGAACATACTGTACTGTTAAAGAACACCAGAAAATAGGTACTTCTTACTCTGGAAACCCAAAGAAAAACAAAATAGAAATTTGTTTGAAATTTCTACTTTCTGTATCTTCAGAAGTAAACTCTTCCAGAGTATGGATTTAGTGAAGACATGATGCAGTTTTCATACACAACCAAAGAATCCAATGCATTGTTGCTGATATCATCAGTTCATCATTGTACTAGAGATGATCCTGTAACTGGAAGATCAGAAATTATAAATTTTTATAACCTCACAAAATGGGGTGTTTACAGCCTCCACTAGAATTGTTCGTATTATTCAGCAAGTAGATGCACAAGAGGATGGATGGAGGCAGTATTTTGTACGGTATGAGATATCAGCACTGCAGACACATTAAACGTGACATGGGAGAATAACTCGTGGAGCATCTAATATAGGGAAGATTTTTGAACACACGCATGTACCCAAAAGTTAAGATTTACAATTAGAAGAGAACTTGGAATTGATAAAGAAGCAACATCTATTGCTGAATGCACACAACTGATTACCAACAAAATGTGCTATACCTGCCCCCAGAATTAAAAGGGAAGACAGAATGTCCTCGCAGTACTTTCTAGCATCCAATTTGCTTGAATCTTATAATTTAAATTGTTTTTTGTAATTAATGAATAAGTATAAATAATTTATAAGATTTGAGGTTTTCACTATCATTTTAAAGAAGTCACAAGTCTTGTGGGATATGACACAGTGTTGACTAATAGTTGCAGACATTTCAGAGGAACTTGCTGCCTCAATTTCTGGGTCTGTGGACTGCATAACTCCTGAAGATGGATGTAATAAGCCACTCTGAAATGTCAGTAACTATTTACCAACTGACATGGCTTCATATCTCACAAAACTTGAAACATCATGAATAAATAATTTGCTGAATAATATTCCTGTTCATATTCAATCACATATGCTCGCATGCATGCACACACGTGATATATATATATATAATTTATATTGTTGAAAACAATTCTTTTCTATCAAAACATGCAAGCACTCTGGGAGACTGCATTGTGTGAGTTTTGGGCAGCTGCCATTTAAGGGTTAATTATAGTGTGATGTTTTCACATGCTTAACTTGTTTTGTTTGGAATGCCTCCTCATAGGTACTGTAAGTCCTAAGAAAGTGCTTATGAGCAACAAGTTTCAAAGATGGATGCTGGCAGCAAGAGGAGAGAGATTCCTCATCCCAGGGCCTGTGCAAATCCGCTGTCAGCTATCACATTCTAGTAAGTTAAATTTGTAATCTTTTGACTTTTAATGAATAAAGGATATTATTAGAATAATAATTTTATTTCTAGTGCATGAATATTCATCTTGGCACTCTCTTAGCCAGTCCTTATTACTGATCTTAATGTTCAGGAAACCGTCTGTAATTTATCCTTATTTTACCTTACCTTCCTTACTAAAGCATAGAAGCACAGACAGATTTATGGTCTGTATGTCTGCATCTGTTCCCATCATTGGTATAACTTGGCTAATAATCTTTGGGGGGGGGGGGGGGGTGCAAAATCAACGATGCCTCTATTCTACATCTCGTAACACGCAGGTTTTTCATTTTTTATATCTTTACACCACCCAAATAATTGTTTAGAAAATATTTCTAGTTTCTTTATTTGCTCATCTTCAACTCAGTAGCCAAAAAAATATTCTTAGGTATTAAAAATTTGGGAGGTGCCTTTGGCCCCCCCCCCCCCAATTGCACCCCCCAAGTTACGCCTATGATTCCCATAATAACTTTTAACCATTTGCTGGATTATAATTAAACTTGGCCACCAGCGGCCATCTGATCTTTTTTACTTTTAAATTTTTACCCATCTGTAATGTCAGTTTGTTGGTTGTCTAAACTTGTGAGTTGGGAGTCATTTGGCCAACCTAGGGCCATCCCAGCTTTTGCTCTGGCACTTGGAACTGGTGTGAGACTTTGTGTGTAATATTTATATATCTATTTATTTCTAAATAGAAAATTTGCCACACTAAGTTATGACATTAAATACTTAACATTAACTGTAAGTCATAAAATTGAATGCAACTGAAGTATGGAACTGGCATGTTTCTGACATCCAAGCAACAGTATCTAACTGCAAATGCATGATATGTGAGTTACAGTACCTTAGTGTGCAGTGGGATCTGGTTTCCTGCTGTTGCATTCCATGTGCAATTGGAATCCAGTTGCCAGTTGTGGAACATCAACAATGAACAGAAATAGAATGTAGACAGGGACATGCTGTTACAGTGGTTCCTGTGGGAGGCAAAAGCCAGATTCACAGCTGTTGATAGGCAGCTGAACTCTTTTTCTTGATGAAATAAGTGGTTTGTGATCTGTCTACAGTGTCTATTGAACATGATGAAGTTGTTCAATGCAGGTGTGCACAAATCCTGGGTGCCAGGTCACTGTGGTGACTAAATTTTGTATGGTGGCACTTAATATTTGTGTGGCCTCAGTGTGGAACTTGCTTCATATGACCCGTCTGGCACCTAGAATGTTGAGGTGGGCCTTAGATTTTTGGAAAATTCTTGCACCCCTGGTGCAAGAAAGCATCTTAGATGAATGAAATATGAGTATGGAGCACTGGTGGAATGATACTGACAGAGTAAAACCATAGGACTTGGAGAAAACTGTCCCAGTGCCACTTCATCTACCACACATCTCGCATAAAGATGGAACCTGAGCCTCTGTGGTGAGAGAATACACTATGGTGCACTGTGCATCTCGTATTTCCATAGCCAGTCAAGTGCTGCTATTCACATTTAACCCTCAAAACCGTGATAACTGTATGTGCCACCTGCTTTACATTAAAATGCTTCATCTTGCCCTTTGAGTGTACTTATGTATAAAATATGATTTTGGGAATATATGACATTCATTTCCCTGAGGAGCAAGAATGTCTTGGATATTCTTAATGGATGTGCATTGTGTTTTGTGTGTGGTAGGAAGTGAACTGTTAACAATTTTTTGTATGAACTTAATGCTTCAAAGTCTTAATCACAAATGAGAACTTTTTATGAAGTGTTTTATTGTTACTTTTATTATCAGTTGGCTGTTCGGTACCTTCAAGAAAGGTTTTAAGAAGGACTTAGAAGTAGATGACTTGTACACCACACTTGCTGAACATCGTTCTGATTATTTGGGAGACAGACTGGAGAGGTGAGATTTATGTCTGTGTAGTTAATAAGAACAGCATCTGTCTGTGCAACCATTCTGTAATGATGTATACTATTGTGCCACTGTTACGAAGTGGCGCATAACATTTTACAGCATTGTCAAAACATTACACCTGTCCTATCCACCTGCTGTTTTTACAAAAAAAATGCAAGGTATTTACACACAGTTTGGGCACATGGCCCACACAAGCCTTAAAATGAAACAGAGTTTAAAGGCACAAATCCCTTAGAAGGAATCGTTGTGTGATTGTTAAGTAGGGCCAAGAATGTACCAGCTGAACAATGGTGGTGGTGGGTGGTGGCAGCAGGCATTCTGTGGTTGTTATCCTAGAAACAGCGACATACATAAAAAATACTTCAATCAGACAAGTTTTTTCCCCCCCTATATTTACTTGGTATGAAGGGAAGATTTATGTCCCAGTGTCAAATAATTGGACAGATGTCTGCATTGGCTAAGTCTGCGGTCAGATGGCCATTATGAAGGTTTGCATGAATATTTTTAACATGTAAAATCAACCAGTGCTTACCTTAAACTCAGTCTTGGGAGTCACTACATGGATCCTGACCATTGTCACAGTGTTTTAAATCCTGAAAGTTTGAATTGGCCCACTGTTTAATCACAGACAAACTTCCAGCATTATTCTTCTTATTGTTTAGCCTAGCATCTTTATGCAATCAACATCCTAAGCAATCAAAAGCAGGAGCAGCACTTTGTGGAATGTGAACTTGGTTGTGTAGTTTTGACATTAATATAATTACAAGCCCAAAAAAAAAAAAAAAAAGAACAATACAAGTGTTGCAATCCACAAAACAGTATTTTAATTTCATATATACAATACAACTGTCACTAGTTGCTGTCATTGTAATTATTACAGAACCATATGGTTCTTAATAGTAGTTCACAGACACTCAGTAGATGGCATTGAAGCACCTGATTCTAAGTGACATATCAAATAGAAAACAATGTTAAACAAAAAATTGCCATATTAATTTAATTGCAGATTTATTTTCTGTGAAGCTGTTACATGATAGGCTTTAGGAACAAGATTGTGTGGAAGTAGTAACGATGATGATAACAGGAACAATAATAACAACAACAACAACACAGAAACATCAAAGACATTGCTCAAAAATGAAAAACCATGTGTGCTGGAATAGGGTGTTAATAAGAGTTGAAACAGTAGCAAGTAACAGGCCCAATACTATTTTCGTTAATAAAGGAACAAAAGATGCATATATAATAGACATTTTAATATCTGAAACCCTAAACATCACGTAGAAATATATGGTCTAAAGAATGAGGTGTGTAAAAAGGATGAATGACTGTGTCTGTCAGTGGTCTGATACCTAATACAGTGATCAGCAACCAACACTTCCTCATCCTAAGTAAACAAATACTGTGTATACAAATGCAGAAGGCTGTAATTCTAATACTGTGTGACATTAGAAGAACATTTCATGAAATGCAATGCTGAAATAATGTGTGGCCTGGATAACTTGCATGTGTCATTCCCTGCCACAGAAATGAAAGCTCAGACATTGATGTTGATAATGTTGACCATAACAGCAGTTTGTTGTTGTTGTTGTTGTGGTGGTGGTGGAGATATGCTGACCATACAGTGTGAACTTGAATACAGTGAGCTGCAATATCCCATATTGACAACTACACCAGTCCACCGTGGGCTAGGGCATGTCAAAACCTGGCCAAAATTATTTTCCAATTAATTGTGATGGTTTTTTTGATTGAAATAATTGCTAATGGTTTTGTAAGAAGTGAACTAACATTTATGTAGCATAATTATATTTATTAAGCACAATAAATAAAGCAATCAGGTGGGAAGTATAATTCTATGCCCTTCTTGTCTCTTCTGTTAATGATGGGCAAGTGGTTGGATTGGAACTAGTGAAGTTAGGAACAAGTCCTGTCACTCTATTTGCTGGAGAATGCTTGTTACACCTGCTATGTCCAGTGCTACAATTAAATCCACATTTAGAAACCAAAACAGTTTTTTGAATATTTTTCCCAGCGACTTTGGTGAGAATGATTTCATGCACATGTGCTATGCATGAAATTGTGTGGTCAAGGTGCTTAATATTTACTTCAGCCAGAGTCATTAACTGTGAATGATTCCTTGGTAAGATAACAGTGCTCCTTTGTAGATGTTATATTGTAACTGGGATATACAGTATGTCAGAGTTCTTTTCCTTTGCACACAACCTGGTCATTTGATATTCATGCTTACTAAGCTTTTCATTTACAAAGGACAGTGCTTCACCACCTGTAAAAGATGTAATGCCTACATTTGCTTGCCTAACTTCCCATACATGTTCATTTTTGATGCTCTAGTAGGAGTTGTCATTCCTTCTTTAAATACGGTAGTTGCACTGCACCCTGTTTGCTGGCCAATTGCAAACCTATTTGTGCTGTGTATGACTACTCCACAGCAGAAAACGTCCCCAAGAGTGTTGCCATTTTACTTTGCTCACTGCTGGCACAACTGCATTTAAATGGCATTTTTAGGTGATCTAACCTTACAGGTATTTCGAGTACAGAAACTTGTGATGGTAGGATAAGTTCTTCGTTAACCATTCGGAGTGCTCAGCTGAAAATCTTTCTCTTGTCCTCTTGCTATTATCCCATCTGCATAATATCTTATTGCAGTAATTCTGCACCATCTATCTCCTTCTTCTAAGAAGGCTCTGAGAAATACTTTGGTTGCCCTCAGTGTTTGAGACAATCTTGTATGTGCTGAATCTTTGAACTGCAATTTCCTAGAGATTGCTGTACTATCTAAAAAAGGTTTTGACACATTCTGGCCCACTGTGCAGTAGCAAATCTTGAATTGGAGGTCAGGTCTTGTGTAAGGGTAATTGGATGCATTGTGTACCCTTTGCTACACCTGACCTTTGGGTCAGGATTCACCACTGATCCACACAATCCTAATTCAGTCTTAATAACATACTTGTATCTGTGTCTCCTGTATACAAAACTAGTGGTAAAAGTGTGTTGTGTGGAACTGTAAAAGGAATCAATTTAGTGATGTATAGAATGAAAGTGTCTTTATACACAATGCTAATTTCTTATTTGCTTCAGGTTGTGGAATCAGGAACTAGAGCAAAGAAATGCCAGAATTAGAAAACCTAGTTTGTTCAGGGTTCTCAGACGTTGCTTTGGTGTTCAAGTTATTCTCCTGGGGCTAATATTGGCAGCTGGGGACCTCCTTTTCAAGTGAGCAATGATACTTCTCAGGTTTCTATCATTTAACCATTTAACTACTTGAGTGACTTACTATGGATTTTAGAATATGAATGCTTACAAAAGCCTGTCACTCAGATCCACAGCATGATGGCTTTTAAGGTTATTTTCGTAAGAGATGGCCTCCAGATATTGTGAGTAATTGTGAATGAATTAAATAAACAGTTACAGACTTGTTGTTAGGAACAGATCTCCAGCTTGGAGTGTAGGTCTAGGGTTAATAAACCCCCATTATATAAAGCCAACTTGTTACACGGTTGTATTATCTTCATACTGATTAAATGTACAGGACGATTTTAAAATTTAATAACCTGTCTGTAAAATTTGAGCATTTCACAGCAAATAAATGCACTAAGTAATTTTTAACCAGCAGCATGATTTCAGTGAACCTCACATAATATTCATGAATCTCATTTATAAGCCCTGCTGTAATTGTGCTTATTTTCAGTAATATTGACATTCTGATAGATGCCAAGCTGCTGGCAGTACAGACCATTACTAGTGCTGATTACTTCCAGACAAGTTTGTTGATGAAGTAGAACTGGGATAGCATAGTCTGTATAGTGACTAGGCTATGGGCTGGACAGTTTGGTATTTGATTCTTGGCAGGGGCAAGAGATTTTTCTCGTCTCAAAAACATTCAGACTGGCTATAAGGCCCACCAGCCCCCTATTCAATGGGTGGCAGTGTTCCTCCCAGTGCCTTCATGACGTGGATAAGGACAACTTTACCTTTGTCTTTTTTTAGTGATGAAGTGTTGTGATTGTTAACTTCATGTGTCCATCTGTTTTCTCACATTTGAATAATGTCGGTCTGGATCAACATATTTTGTAATAAAATAACTATTTAAATCCTGTTGGGTCTAAATTGTACAATATTAAAATCTTTAATCCTCTTATGTTTAAGAATGGCCCTCTGGGATCATGTAGTCTGGTGGACGGCTACCGGTGATTTGGACAATTCGCTGTGTGCCAGACTACATGGTATGACATCATAGAATGCCACAGTCATGATATTTTAATTTTAATATTGCTCAGATTTGATCCTTGTGAAGTGAATCTTATTTTGAAAACCTTTTGTTCTTTACTTATATTAAATGGGAGATACAGAATTTTGGATTCTCATAAGATTTGCATGATAACAATTATTCCACTTTGTTATGCTGACACCTGTTTTGATAAAAGTAACCAGATAAATGTTTTCTGCTACTTGTATTTCCTTCATACTCTGTGTAATTTTAATTATGACTCAATACTAAGATGGACTTAAAGGAAGTAATGTACCAAAGAAGTCTTTTTTCTTCTTCATGAGTGTGATGCATTTTGTATGTTGCAATGTGTAGGATAACTCAGCCCATATTTTTGGGAGGATTTATTCGGTATTTCTCGCCAGAGAACAGCATGAGTCGAAACACAGCATTGATGTACGCTGGTGCCATTGTGATATGTTCAGCTGTTAATGTGATTATCAGACAGTCATTCATGCTAGCCATTTTTCATCTGGGCATGAAGATACGAGTTTCATTATGCTCCCTCATGTATAGGAAGGCAAGTATATGTTTTATTCTTATTTATACCATAGTAACCAGCAACCAGCTGCCTTTTCTGTAATATAGTTTCTCTTTTGTTGACATAGTTGGCATTGTATCCCATCATAGGGGATGTACTAAATTAAAACTGTTCATTTTTATGCAACATGCCATATTTACCTGAATATAAGATGGATAATTTTTTTCTAATCATCAAAAAATTGAGAGGTTGACATAACCTCATGCACAAAGTAAAACGTGAATAGGGCAAATGTTTTTCTCTGTGCTGTGACTAGGTGAATAGAGAAAATTACACAGTTGCTGCAGTAATTGTACACATTATTTTGTACTCATGATTTCATTATTGATATTCCAGGCAGATCATTTTACGTAGATTACTGAAGTGAGAATTTGTTAATGTTAAAGTATTCTGTAAGAGTAATAGTTGAGTGTAAGGTAAAAGGTAAAGTTCTCCCTAGAACGGGCCACGAAGGCCCAGAGGGGGAGTAGAGGTATAGCTCTACTCTTTCTTTAACCCTGGCACTAGATGAGGGTGGGTGATCAACTCCACGCCCCGGCCTCTTTACCACCATGAAAGAGACCCGGTACCCATTGTATAGGTCGGCCCCAGGGCCGGTCTGGACGGCTACGGAAAAAATCTGCCCCCCCCCCTCCCCGGGATTTGATCCCCAGACCGTCCAGCCCATAGCAAGTCGCTATGCTGACTGAGCTCTCCCGGCCCACAATAGTTGAGTGTGCTAAAAGGAAAGGTGCAGCAGCATCTAAAATACCAGACTCAACATACTACTACAATACTAATTTTAAATTAATAGTGATTAATCATGCTGAAGAAAATACAAACTTTATCACAGTATGGAAATTCTGTGTTGTGGAATGGCATGTATGATGCTTGGAAAACAAAACTAACTATTACTCAAGGGAGCAGATCCATCCCAAAATGCATTTCATGGACCCAAGCAGAAGAATTTCAAAGCCATTGACAACTGTATCCTGTTGTCTGTGTTAGAAAATAGTAAAAATAGCCCACCCATTACCAAAGAGACAGTACAAAGGAAGGCACTGAAAGTCGCTACATTCCTGAAGAGTCTGTGGCAAGATTTCAAAACCAGTGATGGTTGGGCAGTAAGATTTATGCATTGTAAAGGGTTAGCTCGTTATGTGAGAATAACATTAGCACAAAATTTTTCCACAGACTACCTTGAAAAATTAATATCATAGCAGTGCTAGTAATTAATCTGTGCCAAAAATGTGACTATCCCATAGGACATATGTGTCATGCAGTTGAAACCCAGCCTTATGCCCTCTCTCTCTCTCTTTCTTTGTATGTCTTCTCATATGCTGTTACAGAACAGTTGGTACAAATACAGACAAAACAGGCAATGTGTGTATAAACTTAACATTGAGGCACGATTGTGTAACCATTGTTGCTGTGGAAAAGCAATAAGTATTACATATTCTGAGTGTGTGACTGTAGCCTTAGTTACCCAGCATGCAATGCACATGTGCCGTATTATGTTGTCACTTGTGACCTGTCTGGCTCTACCATAGTTTTCCACATTGTCTCGTAGATGTCACGATTTTTGGAAAAAAAGTTGTTGAACACAATGTGTGTTCTGATTTTCTCTACAACTTTTATGTGAAACATTTCTCATTCTAAGAAAACTGAGCAAGATATTATCATAAATGTACATAGGTCTTCATGTAAAGTACCCATTATTCTTATCAGGTTTGAATGAAACTTTGATTTTGTCAACAGATTTTCAAAAAAATACTCCAATGTCAAATTTTATGAAAATCCATCCTGTGGGAGCCAAGTTGTTCCATACAGACGGATAGACATAACAAAGCTAATGGTCTCTTTTCACAATTTTGCCAGTTCGCCTTAAGAACGTTCATTGCATGATGATTCAAATCTAATTTTTTGTGATTTCAGATTGTTGGGGATTTCTGACATGTACTCCTGTCAATTTGTATATTTTTTTGGTTTCCACATTTTGCAACCTGTTTACGTTTAGTACTCTGTATTTCAGGCATTGCGGCTGAGTAAGACAGCTCTGAGGGAAACAACTGTGGGTCAGGCTGTAAATCTTATGTCCAATGATGTGAATCGATTTGACCACAGTGCCAATTTTTTTGTGTACCTGTGGTTTGGCCCATTAGAGACACTTATTATATCATATCTAATGTGGCGTGAAATTGGTTTTGCTGCAGTTGTTGGAGTTGGAGCCATCATGCTCGTCATTCCTTTACAAGGTGTGTGTTTGCATGAAATGCTAGTAATGAAACTGGAAGTCATATGTATATGAATACACATGTGCAACCTCATAATAGTGTGTTGCATATATGTGGGAAGTGTCTCTTTCATTGTTGAGTGTCATTAACAGGTCACAATGAAGCATTTGCATACATTGTATCTCCAAGAGATAATGGCAAATTTAGTATGACACAGGTTTCACAAATTCATAGCATACAGCCCGTAATCCTGAGATTACTAACCTTCTCTTAAGATTATGGTCCTCTGGGTTAACACCATGAAGTTTTGTAGGTGGTTACCACCATTTCAGAGGTAACTGTTGCCTTCGTTTTCAGGTCATTACGGTGAAGATGGAGGTGGAAGGTTTCTGCAAAACATTGGTAAACCATCTACAAAGCTTTATAGCATCATAACCTGGAAGACAGCAGGATGAACTTTTACCACCATGAAAACCTCACTCTTCATCACCCATCTCTTCATTCTGATAGTAGTCTGTGTTCTTTATTTGGTTGGCATGTGTAACATTAAACATCTGACGAGACTGTGCAGAATTTAAAAGCTAGTTTGAACCAGAGGATGGGCTGTCACATTTACATCTAGTGTTTGTGATGTGCACGTTATGTAGGGAGGCCCTTATCCTGCACAGTAGTCAAAAGCTGAAACTGGCAAACTTACAAGACTGGAACACGAGTTCTGATAACATGAATACTGCCTTTAATCCAGAAAGCAGTATTGATGCTGAAGTGCTGTACAAACACAGCTGGTACTGATGGTATTTGCATTTGGTTGTTAATCATGCATTGTTGTCTTTATTAGCATATTTCGGAAAGATGCTGTCTACATATCGTCTTCGAACAGCCAGAAGAACAGATGAGCGTGTCAGATTCATGAATGAAATAATAGTTGGCATTCAGGTTATCAAAATATATGCTTGGGAGAAACTATTTGCTCATCTTATCTCTCTGGCTCGCAAGTAAGTTTCTTTTAGTGTTGTAGCAGCTTCTGCAAATGATGACACTGCAAAATCTTATTCTAACATATCATACACCAATAACAAGCCTGACATGATCATGGGCATAGTGACAGGCCAAAGATCTACTTCATGAACCTGACTTGACCTTCTTCTGGTAATTTTACCCTTTTGAATATCTAGATGTGAATTTCACACTGTTGACACCGGGCATCTTCGTCATATTAAATTAAGTTATAGACCAACTGATGCACACTAAAACCACTTTTTATGTAGCTTTATTATTAAAATTGTTAAAATTATAATCCCAACACGTGTTTCGATCCTAGAATCATCGTCAGGGGGTTTTTTGTTGAAAGCTACAGTCACTTCATATACATGATTTTAAATATTCTAACGGCACTTAAAACTTATATATTATAAGTTAAAATCTTGTAAAAGACTCGTTAAAAGTTGTAAAATTGTAAAAGTACTGTAGATAGTAGATTGCGGAAGTGCTGGCGTGTGGGATCGTGGTACAGTACTTTTACAATTTTACAACTTTTAACGAGTCTTTTACAAGATTTTAACTTATAGTATATAAGTTTTAAGTGCCGTTAGAATATTTAAAATCATGTATATGAAGTGACTGTAGCTTTCAACAAAAAACCCCCTGACGATGATCCTAGGATCGAAACACGTGTTGGGGTTGTAATTTTAACAATTTTAATAATAAAGCTACATAAAAAGTGGTTTTAGTGTGCATCAGTTGGTCTATAACTTAATTTAATCTAGATGTGATTCCAAGGCCTGGAACCATGTCAGTCAAAGGAGGTTTCAAGAAGTTAGTACTGTAATATGTCTTCTTTAATTCTGACATTGAAGCAGAACAGTCATGCCTGTCTCTGCAATTTGTTGGTTAGTTATGAACAGGAAAGTTAGCTATGAAATTTAGTATGTATAATCTTAAGAACATTTGTTTATGTGGGATTCAAAATTTGAGTGCATTCAGATGAGTTAGGTCATCATGTTGAATGTCACAACAGAAGTGCTGGTTCAAATAACAACACAGAGTCATTTGGAAGCCAGTAATCTACATGTCCAGTCAAGAAATTTTCCACCTTTTATGAAACCCAGATTTTCATTGACATGTTCTGTCTTAACTTTTAACCAAAAATTGCTTTATGGAAAGAGCTGTGTAGGGTAGTGCATTGCTATAATAAAGAACCAAAGTTTATATTTAATGAATTGAACTTCTTCATTAATTATGCTATCATAAACATCCGAAACTGAAGGTACAATGCTTGCGTCACTGTTAGCTGTGTAGGAACAGATTTTTATTGGACAGTTCCTGTGATATCATGCAAGAAGAATGTTTCAATATTGGGACATTTAATGTGTCTGCATTTGGAATTTCTGATTTTATTTGCGGGTTTTACTGGAAAGGCCAGTGTCTTATCATGAGTTAGAATTTGTTCCAAAAAGCTATTTCTGAACAAAGTTTGTATTTGTTCGTTGCTCATTGCTGATGTTTTTCGAATGTTTGAATGAGTTTATGAAGTTGTCATGTAGCAGAACCATCTGTGATATTTAATGTCATCTCTTCTTGAAATTGCTTATCCTACACAAGAATCTCATTCTAGTCACTATTCCTTCCGCATAAACATGCTGTAGCATAATGTAAATATCTGTGGAATTGTTTGCCACTTTCGTAAATATTTCATGTTGATACCCTTACCCTAAAAATTTGTCACCTTTTTTATTCAAAAGAATGAAATACTCGTTTTGTAAAACACTTACTGTTTTGCAAAAGAAATTTACCTATAGAGATGCGTAATTTTGGATGTCCCAAGTCTGTGGCCCTTTGTAACATTGTTTAACATGGCAGCTTTTTACGGTGAGGAGTTGTTAGCCTCCTGCCCAGTCCTCAAGCTGGAGGGTCATCGCTTGTCGGCTGTGTGCAGCTACTTATTCAATCTATTTGCGGCCACCCTGAATATCTCAATGGCATTTCCTCCATTTGCAACACTAGGATGCACCATGTTGTGACAAGTGACCCACATCCTTGGCAAGACATAAACACTATTTAGTCCAGCAGAGGAATTTTATCTTAATATTATAATGATAATGTGCTTAAATGCAGGTATTTAGTTAAGATATAAGTAAGATTGTTTTGATGCATACTGAAGTCATCTAGTCTGATGTTTAATTCATTTAAAATATTTTTCTTACAGGCATGAAATTCAAACAGTTAGAGCTGCATTCTATGTACGTGGTTTGCTGTTATCATTTGGGAAGTTTTCAACAAAGATTGCCATATTTATTTCCATAGTATCATATGCCCTACTTGGGAACAAGATCACAGCTGAGAAGGTGAGATAATCTTGTATACAAACCAAGTATTGTTGACTGCAAAATTTTGTGTCTGTTGACAAAGATTTATGCAGCAGTGGGGCATGTAATGGATTTGTTGCTGAAATCATATCATAAAATTTTTAATTGAATTGTTCCTATGGTAAATGCAGGATCTGTTCCATCTGTATGTGGACGTGATTGAAGTACTTTGCATTTGTGATAAAAATTCTGTGCTGTGTCAAGAAAGAAAGAAAGATGTCCTATACATAATTACCCTATGAACTATGTGAAGCAGTACAGTAGAATTCCTTTACTCTGGCACGAAAGGGACTGGACAGGTGCCAGATTATTAAATATTTCAGATTATCAAATAGTAAGTATACTGACCAAATTTGTGCAGGTGATATTTTGTTACTTTGCAGCCAGCCATCAGAAAATGTGTATTTATCAGTTACTTTTATTTTGTCGTAAAAAAAACTTAGCTTTCTCAATTGTCATAGGCCCACTCATTCGGTCCCATGTCGTAGATTTACGGCATGTAAAAGAACCTTACGGGCATGAATAGAGATGTTTCGTAAGCAAAATTCAGCGGCCATTTCTCACCCAAGTCTCCTGACTGACTGCTGGATGGCTCTGGCAGTCATATCAGGATGAGTAGAAATTGTGCAGTCAGTGGACTGGTCACCCACTACAGAATGCACACTTCCAGACCAAGAAACCTCTGAAAGGAGGCCTTATGCTCCGCAAGGAGCGACAGGAAGTAACTAACTAACTAATAGGCCCACTCATGGGTTTTATTTCGGAGTGCATTGCTGTTAACCACTTTTTTCACATTATATTCACCGTGCATTCTGTCTTATATAATAGCTTTTATTTTAACCAACATCTGCACTACACCTTGTCATCATATATACCCCTACATATGTTTCGACTACTTATTAGTCATCATCAGGGGGATCAAAGTATATAAACACAGACTACACATCCACTATAATAGTTGGTTCACATTCAATGTTAAAATAAGATGAACTATGTTCACTATAAAAACATGTAGCATTTTTGCTTCAGTGGTTAAAATATATAAGTGCGTTTGTTTTCCTTTTTGTTTAAAATGTTTAAAATTTATTTAAAATTATTGGCAGCTGGTCTTGTTTCCTTCTCAAATGGCTGGTGAATTTGTCTGTGGCATGTTGTTGTGCCGTGTTCTGTAGGCTTCGCCTGATTTGACAACACAGCCATCAGGCGAAGCCTACAGAACACGGCACAACAACACGCCACAGACAAATTCACCAGCCATTTGAGAAGGAAACAAGACCAGCTGCCAATAATTTTAAATAAATTTTAAACATTTTAACCAAAAAGGAAAACAAACGCACTTATATATTTTAACCACTGAAGCAAAAATGCTACATGTTTTTATAGTGAACATAGTTCATCTTATTTTAACATTGAATGTGAACCAACTATTATAGTGGATGTGTAGTCTGTGTTTATATACTTTGATCCCCTGATGATGACTAATAAGTAGTCAAAACATATGTAGGGGTATATATGACGACAAGGTGTAGTACATATGTTGGTTAAAATAAAAGCTATGTTAACCACTTATTCAACACTTTGTCCAACTGCCAAAGTATCAGGATTTCTAGAGTATTGGCATCTGGATTAAAGGAATTCTACTGTAATTTGTTGAAACCAGGCACCATAATGTGTACTGTAGAAGTGGAGAATATATTCTAATATTGTTATTGCACCTATACCACTGGTCATGTGGACAGCAGTACATTAAAT
Source organism: Reticulitermes speratus (assembly GCA_021186555.1). Lineage (NCBI taxonomy): Eukaryota > Metazoa > Arthropoda > Insecta > Blattodea > Rhinotermitidae > Reticulitermes > Reticulitermes speratus. The sequence goes on from JAJKFL010000001.1 coordinate 18,458,515, forward strand.
GAAAGACCATTGAAGCAGATAAGGTGGTTTCTCATTGTGTGGGCAAGGCTGTGTGGATGTCCTATAATTATTCTGTAACTTTTGCCTTACAGTTGCCTTACAGTCTGCAGTGCACTTGTTAGTAAGTTACTTGCAGTGCTGTTGAAGGATGTTTTTCTGTTCCCCAGATAGCACTTTTGTGCAGGTACCATATTTGTCGTATAATGGCTAATAACTTTATATAATATTTCACGATGAACCCGACTGTGAAGCTAATAACTCGGTCGTGAAGGACAATCAAACAGGTCCATTCATGTTATGTACGTACCATACACAGACTGTCAGGAAACAAGTGCTGAAGATCTTGGTGTACAATATTTAAAAACTGAATGAGGAAAGCTTGAAATTTTGAACTTATTTATTGTAATTTGGCTGCAGGCAAGAATAAAGATTTTCTGACATAGTGTTTTCCACATTTTGTCAGCATCACATATTGCACTGATATCTATCATAACTCAGATATTTGGTATTGCAAGTTAACTTTTGGTTTCTTTGGTATGAATTACATGAAGTGTATTTCACTTATGTATTTCACTCCTTGTGTGGAATGGTGGTACTCTAGCATCATAATGCTACTTTTTTGTGTTGGTAGAATCTGTTCTTTCTCATCTGCATTGTTACAGGGCTGATATTTATAATTCTGATAGCCAGAATTTATTTACAGTGGTCAGTGAAATGTATTTATAATTTTTCCATTTTTCCCAGATGTTTGTGATAACTGGATTTATGAATATTGTCAACAAGGCCATGACTGATAATTTTCCTCGCTCAATAGCACGTGTCTCAGAAGCAGCTGTTTCTGTAAAGAGAATCCAGGTTTGTTTTTCCTAAGTTTTACATAGCAGTTACAGTTTGTAGGTTCATGAAGTAAGTGTGAAGTTTGATAACTTGTTAGATTGGGTGGATAGAATTTTTCCATGGTGTTGTCACTTCTCCTCAGCTTGTTTCCCATATGGGAACAAGTTATTTTGTTTCTGAAAATTGCAATGTACCATTAGCAGGGCATAGTGATGAAATGGAGGAATTAGTCTGAACATACACAAAAACATGTTAATTAAATAATTGTGGTGGTGGTGGAGGGGTGTGGAGAACCGTCACTGCTGTTTCCATTGTCATTGCACTGCAGCTGTTGCTGTTGTTATAACAAATGTACTCTCACCTGGCCAGGTTGCTTCTTGTCGTCTCATTACCACTTAAAGTGTCATTATACTGCTTCTACTACTACTATTACCACCACCACCAAACTTTGTGTAATATGCCTTAAAGTTACTGAGTTTGCAATGAATGTAGCGGACTGTATAAACGTTCACAAAAATCAGTATTAGTAGCTTATAATAAAATTATACTGATGAATAATTTGAACATGTTTCGGCCTTACTGGATCAGAAAGTGGCATTTCAAATACCTGCTGCACATGTATAAACTCATTCATATTAAGATAATTTTTAAGAAAGTGCCAAAGTTTTAACAACCAGATAAGATACAGCCTTTGTGAGAAACAGCGGTGTTGTCATGCTGTGAGAAGTGTAGAGGAGATGCATATGTCTGACTTGCAATACAAATTAATTTTATCTCCACAGAAATTCCTTCTTTATGATGAAGTGGCCACTGCATCTAGTTTCACTGAAGAAGGTATGTTGACAACAGTCATGGCTGGAGGTAAAATTACCTCTGTTACATGTGGGTACAGGATGGATAGAGCAAAGATTGGTGTTCTGAAAATGAATACATGTACAGTAGAGAATATTACATGTATGGATGCCACTGCAGATAAGAAAGGTATCAGAATTGCCAATATAACAGCCAAGTGGACTGAGGACTTGCCTGACAACACTCTGAACAATGTAAGCCTCGATGTGAAGCCTGGAGGACTTGTGGCTGTCATTGGACCTGTAGGGTCAGGGAAGGTAAGTTACAGGTGCAGGAAGGGGACAATGAACAGTGCTGGGGATTGATATACAGAGCTGATGTTTGAATGTCTGTGTGTTACTGTTTCAGACATCACTGCTCCATGCTATCCTGAAGGAACTGCCCATCAGCAGTGGCTCCATCATGTTGGGAGGAACAATATCATATGCATCACAGGAGCCATGGCTGTTCACAGGGTCTGTGCAACAGAACATCTTGTTTGGACAGCCCATGGACAGGAGCCGATACAGAGAAGTGGTGAGGGCCTGTGCTCTTGAACAGGACTTCCGGCTGTTACCCCATGGTGACAGGACCATTGTTGGGGAGAGAGGTGTCACTCTAAGTGGTGGTCAGAGGGCAAGAATTAACCTGGCAAGGTGTGATTACATTTGTTGGTCACTATTCCTGAAAAAACAATTTTTAGTATCGTCACAGGTTCTTATGTTTCTTATTCTAATAAAATTCTCCACTGTGTACAAGAACATATCCAGAAGTTATCAGACGGAAATGATAACGAAATATATGCTTGCATTTGTTACTATTTGCTCTCTCTTTCAAAGTAATCCCAAGTTATGCAAGAGGTCCAGCATTTCTGCCACTGCTAGAACTGACTTAATGGAATTGCTTCTTGGAGAGTCAGCATGTGTGTGTGTGCTGGAACATTGCCATGGTGAATCAATGAGTCTGGTTTGGCCATTGTTCCAGATATTTTCAGCAGACTTGCTCCCTCAGATGTTGAAAGATCTCCTGCTAATTGTACTGGTTAAATGTTTGGCTAGGAGAATCAAATTCCCGACAAACAGTGCTCTCATGGTCAAAAAAGATCATCAATTTGCTCATGATTGTTGACTTGACTTCCTGTGCTTTGTTTTGATGTGAAGAATATGGGTTTTACCATTGAGAGAACTATTGTACGGTTTCATCTTCTGTTGTGACCCTCAAGAGGAAGTTCTGATCGACTTCATCCAACAATTCCTGGCACACAGACACATGCTGCTGCTTCTGCTCATTGGTGAGCATCTGAGGCAGAAACTTCCCAGAGATCTACCACCTGTTGAAGTTCTCTTTTGGAATTCACTAACACGTTCCATACAAAAGGCCTAACCTGCCAGCAATCTCCAAAATGGTATTTTGTCAGCCTTCGTTAATGGTTTTTTGAACTGTCTCCACTTTTTTATCTGTGCGACCTTTGGAGGGATGACCTGAACACTCACAATCTTCAACCAAAGTGTTCCCATGTATGAATAAAAAAGAACCCCAAAAGTCATGTGTCCTTATCGTGGCACTGTCACCAATAGCCATTTTGAACATTTCATGTCTTTCTGATGAATTTTCTTGAGCTTGATGCAAAACGTATTGAAAATGTATTGATCCTTCAAATTAGCCTTTAAAAAATCATGGATCACACTTAACACATGCAACAGTAAACATCCTTTGAGAAGCAGCACAGCAGAACTCACTGACTTTAGAAGGCAGCGATACTATGGAACTTAGTGGCAGAAAGCTGTATGACTTGCATTCTTGGTCCTAGTGGCAAGTTTGGGAATTTATAGATACAAGTTCATAAAATAAGATGTCCATCTGTTTGAAGCCGATGTCTGTTGTTACAGAAACTTACAATTGCAATTACTAGTTCTGTATCTACACAGCATTGTGCAACTGTATTACAACACTGAGATTTGAGGTTCTGACTGTGGTGTTGATGAAGATTCAGGTCTTCTGGGATGTTATGTCATGTTGACTGGTGTGTATACTTACTGATGTTTTGAAGGGAACTACACTCCTTCAGAATGCTGGTAACTGTTTGCCAGTCAACACAGCTTGACACTCGAGAAGACTTGCAACTGCATTGCGGTAGTTTTCTCACTGAAGGTAACACCAGTTAGGAGAGTAGGGTTTATTAGTGATGGGATCTTTTATAGAATACAAAGAAGTTGCTGGTGTGATATTATTGTTCTGAATGTGGGTGTCCCACTGAGGATAAAAATGATGGTGTAAAGGACAGTTTCTATGAGGAGCTACAGTAGGTATTTGATCAATTCCCCAAGTATCACATGAACATTTTTTTTTTAAGTTTTCCATACAAAGTTAGGGAGAAACTAATCAGAGCAACATGACTACTGTGTGTGTGTCCCGTAATAAATTTATAAGTTTTAATTTATGATTTATAGTTTTGGTTTGCACAAATTGTGTCACAATAGTCATCTTCAGATGTTAATTCCCTAATTGAGAGTGGTTGTTAGTAGCAACATTTTTGTCAGTTTTTCTGTTTAAATAGATCATTTAGTGTGACAACAAAGCACAAAATCTCCATCCAGTGTCCCATTTTGAATAGGGACACATACAGTTATTGTAAGTCCTATATATGATCATATGAAAAGAGTTGCTGTGCCAGAATGTATTGAATGTGGAGAAGTGTCAGTTCTGTAGTTTGAAATGCCTTGTATTCATAAAACACTTAGTATAAAACAGTAGCTTGAAATTGAGGGTAAACTAAATGCAAAAAGACTGAGGTTTCACAATATTATGCATCTTTACTCATAGGGCTGTTTATAAGCAAGCTGGGATATATGTATTGGATGACCCACTTTCTGCAGTGGATGCCCATGTGGGGTGCCATCTGTTTGATGAGTGCATCTGTAACTTCCTGCAGGGCAAAACCCGGCTGCTGGTCACACACCAACTGCAATACCTTCAGACAGTGGACAGCATTATCTTCCTTAATAATGTTAGTATCTGAAATCTTTCAGGATCTGTAGGTACATTTGTAATGTTCTAATTTGGACGTCCAAAGAAGAATGTATGAAAGATATTTATGCATAAACTAGATCAACATGATATACTGGAATATATCCTTACCAGTAAACTCCAACATACCTAAAAGATCAATCTAGGCAAATGCTGGGATAATGTCTCAAATTAGGTTATGACTGCTTCCTTCCACATCCTTTCCAGTTCATTTTACCATTCAGTGCTACATATAAGTATTCAGAGCTGCTGACAGTATCATTAAGCAAACAATAAATAAATAAGACATATATGTGACAGTTGGCATCACTGCCATTATAATGAGTACTATGTTACATAACTGTCAGTTCCCATGTATGAATTGTGATTGTATGTTTTAGGATATGGTAGACACAGCAGGTACATACAGCCTCATTGCTATTGTAGTGAGTACAGTGAAACGTCTATTCGTCCTGTCTGAACGAAACACAGAAAAATAATGAAAAATGCAGGAAAATGATAGTTGTGGGGAAGTTTTGAAGGTGTCTGATTAATAGGTGCCACATTAATGAATGACACTTGTGAGAAAATGATGCATAGGAGAATGATGGATAGAGGTTTCGCTGTACTATGTTATGTGTCAATTTCCAAGTATGAATAGTGAATCTGTATTCTAGGGTATAGTAGAAGCAGCAGGTACCTATGCTGAGCTGCATGCCTCAGGTCTCAATCTTGCCAGGCAGCTTGGTCTGGAAATAGAGACAGAAGACAGTCGAGAGAAGCACCAGTCTATCAGTCATATCGACTCAAAACATTCACTCCACAAGACAAAGCGTCAGAATTCAGAGACATCTGAACATGTAAGTCTGTTTACAGCTTAAAATAAAGAGTTATGATGTTAGAGGTATAAGCCAATGGACTCTTAGCTTTGATTTTTTGTCACATCTAGATGAAGAAATTTAGAGTACAGTTTGCCTTCTGCTATTCTTGCTATTGGAATGTGGGGAACATAAGACCTTCAGTGTGGTCCAGAGTATATGTTAAGGTGCAGGTTCCCTCTTATCAGCCCTTATGCTGCACATAATGCTGTTAATCATTTATTATTTTCATGAAAATCAGTGCAGGGAAGGCCGTATTTTTCTCATGCGCTTGGATAAAATTACATTTAAGTGGGTACCATGGAAACATATTTCAAAAGTAAAGAGCACCTTGGTCAAGTCTGTGTACTACGTCAGAAGTTCAACATCCCTGTCATTGCTTTTTATTGTGTGTACTGTGTGTGATTGAGGTGTACATACATACATACATAACACACAGGCGTGCGCGCGCGCACACACACAGACATATATTCCAGTGAGCCATTGTTCCACCATATGGAATTTGGATATGAAACAGGTCATCATACAATAACAACATGATTATGTAAAATAATCACGTCATATATCAGAAACAAGTAGACAAAATGCCTTCTTGGTATATGTGAAGTCTTGTAGGTACTAAGTGACACTAGGAACTTTGTTGCTTTGTTGAAGCCTTTTGATAGTGTTTTGCTTATTTCTTCAAGTTTAAACAAGCTGTTTTTACATAATGTCACAGCTTTTCACAGTAACAGCTATCCCTATACAGGCATGGACAGGCCCTTAGGGCTCTGGGAGGTTAAGGCTCCCAGGATTTCTAGATGGCACATGAAGGTGGGAAGGCTGTCAGCCTTACGCACCAGCCGCCCTTACCCCCAAGGACATATCCCTGCTACTCATTTATGTTAGAGGCTGAGTGAGTCGACCCCAGGTCCATAGTGTGGCTGGAAGGATTAAGTCAATGAAAAATCGAACCCATGACCTTCCAGCTTGTAGCGCAATGCCTCAACCAATTATGCTGCTCTGTACCCCTTTCACAGTAGTGAATATTTATGTTCATATTGTGAGCTTCTGGGTTATGATGCCACGTGTTTTATAGTCGGGATTTGTAATCTAGACAGGGTGTGTCCTGAAGATAGAAGCAATATTATCTGTTTGTATATACACCTACCATAGTATACAGAATCATAACCCTAAAGAGTGCAATACAAAACTGTTGTTGCTTTTGTTTTTCTTTTTTGTAGAATGAAGTCTTCATTTAAAAAGCTATAATGTAATCTCTGATATTAAGTTCTTACAAACATGGTGCTTTGCAGAGTTCACTGGAGGGCTCTGAGCCCAAACAGGTAGCAGAGATGCAAACAAGAGGCAGAGTTAAGTCTGGTGTGTACGGGGCATATTGTGCTGCCGGAGGAAACTGCTGTGTTATGTTTATCTTGCTGTCTGTATTCATTCTGGCACAACTTGCTGTCAGTGTGGGTGACTACTGGATGTCCTTCTGGTACGTGTGTTTCATTCATTTTGAAAGATTAAGCAAGACCCTATATAATAAAGACTTGTTTCCATTCTACATGAATTATTACAGGTTCTTGATATCTTCATGTTGTTACTTTCCAACACATGAATGTTTGGTACCACTGAGAGACCCAAGAGCAACGTCATTTTGACATTAAGATCATTTAACTTTTTTGTGATTTGAATGTGGATGTTATGCCCTATGCACATGTTCTTATTGTAATTTAAGAGGAAATGATGCACAGAGTCAGAAAATTGCAGTACACTAACTTGCTCAAATAAACTGTTTCTGAGTGGAGTACAGGCATTCATTGTCACCAGCATCTCTTACACAGACAGTCTTACCACCTCTCTTAATATGCTATGGATCTACAAAAAGGACATGGTAATGTACTGATCCTCTGCCAGCAGAGATGTCCTGTTGTCACAGCTTCAGACACTTCTGGCTTATCTGTGGAGGGTCAGTGGTGATGTGTGTGGTGTCTCTCGATTCCTCATCACATTGTCATGTAAGAACTTTTTACTGTGTTAACCTTTAAATGGCCTGCGTTTACGTATGCAAATGCATGTAATAACACCCCTAGAAATTCATTTTGTATATTTGGGAAACAATGACATTTTCTGCATTTTTAAGACGTGCTGTGTAATCTCTGTTTTATTTTCCACAAAATGCCATTTATTTCGTAATTTTATCTTTTTCTGTTTCAATAATATGTTTTTTTCATAAACCATATGTTAAAATTAAATACCAGTGTGGTCATTTAAAGGTTAATGAATAGAACATAAATGATCATATGTGTTGATTTACATATAGATTCTTAAACTCATTTTTAAATACTCTTTATAGGACTAATGTAGAAGAATGGAGGTCTTCGATCATTACTGGAATTGCCTCCAACATAAATGATGCTGCTATTAATGACACCACTGCACAATTCGTAGACATGAATGTTACTGCTGTTGCTACAACTGATATTAGTGACTGGGACTGGGTGAATGGTACTACTGTTGTTTCAGCAAATGTCACCGAATGGAGCTGGATGCCCAGCACAGAGACATGTATTTTTGTATATATGGGGCTTGTGATGGCCTTTGTTGTATTGTCCCTGGCGAGTACATTTTTCTTCTTCTCACTGTGCATGACAGCTTCCATAAATCTCCACAACTCAATGTTCAACAGTATCTCACGAGCTACAATGTGGTTCTTTAATAACAATCCATCAGGTAACTCAGCATTCCAAGTCTTTTGTAAAAGGCATTTTTGTTAGTGGCAAATGCTTGTGTTTATGCTATTCTTTGGTTCTGCCCTCTGTACAAGGTATAGGCATTCTACTTTGAGTTATAAGGGTCTGGAAGGCAGATTATTCTGCTCCAATGACAGGATTAATGTAAGAATGATGGTCAACAGAGGGAACATAACATCAACCTTTAATATTCAGCATTTATATCTCAGTTACAGGAAAACTTTGACCCATGTGGTGGTTGTAGATTAATGTGGATTTGCATTCTCCACGCCCGTAATCAGTAATCTTTAGCAGAGGTAAAGGCTTTGATTTGTGAACAAGAAAATCTGAATGCAGATTTTATCAGGGATCGTTCCCTCTGAACTCACTGAGCAAGAATCTTATGTATAAGGCCACCGTTTCTCTTGAAAGAAAAGTCAGAATTTCTGTTTCAACTGTGTTACATGCAATGGTGTATTTTATTAGAAAATGAAATTGTTTTATAAGGAGTAGTATGTGCCCAAAATATTGTTCACTGAATTAAATGGATTGCATAGTGGTATTTCAGTGCTTGTAAGCTCTTCATAAAATGGTATCTTTCTACTGTCGTTATGTTACAGGTCAAATACTGAACCGTTTCACCAAGGATATGGGAGCAGTTGATGAAGTATTGCCTGAAACAATGATGGACTGTTTGCAGGTAGCCATTTTAACATCTAATAATACTGAATAATTTAATTACACACAGTGGAACTTTGTTTATGTGATTTTCACTAGACCAAGATTGCATTTGTGTTAACAGGGAAACATGACTACAAAACTGTGTATGACCTCATGTTTTGGTCTAGTGATAAGCTTTGTATTTGGGAAGTCCTGTGATCAAGTCTCAGCCCCAAGACCAGGTATCTGGACTGAAGTTTTTATGGTTTTCCACTGTTCCTCCAGGCAAATGCTAGATTTGGCCATGACCACTTCCTTTGGCAACATTTCAAATTCATTATTTTTCAACTGTCCTGTCATTTTATGTTCTATACTGTAGTCTGAGCTATTGAAAAAGCTTCTATAAATAAACCCCAAGAATAAAAAGTGTTTTTGTAGAACTTATGATCAGAATCAACAGCCTGACATTGCTAGCCTTCTCCTTTGGGGGTGGTGGGTGGGGGTTATAATGCATCGTTCAGTACAGTGTTTATAAGACTGCCCTTTGTAGTCGGCAGCAGACTGCTGTAGTTTCCAGGTACTTGGTTGTGACTTCAGATTGTCTCATTGCAGCGAACATTGATGATTCTTGGTGTGATTGTAGTAGTTGCAGTGGTGAACTACTGGATGTTGATCCCAACAGTAGTGATGCTGGTTCTGTTTTTTCTGCTCAGGATGTACTATATTCCGACATCACGCAGTATCAAGAGGCTTGAGGGTATCAGTAAGTTGATACTATTTTTATATTTGACATTATACTTTGAATTTATTGTACAGTTAGGAACTGTATGTATGGCATAAACAGTTTGATGTGCTGTCTGTCTTTTGTCTCATTATTTCAGTAATTGTAAGACTCGTGGAGAAAATATATTGACCGTAAAGTGTATGTTTTGTTTTTGTCTAGAACTTTTGTTTTGAACAATTTTTTGCTGCTATATGTTTTTAGTGATTTACACCAACATGCAAGCAGAATCATATATTTCTTGAAGCACAGTGTCTGTCACTGTTATCCATTTTTAATAAAAATTTGTGTATGACAACAAAATTTTAGTGAATTGCTCCAGCATGTTTTCATAGTAAATGCACAAAATTGACTCTTGCATTCAGGTTTGTGTTATGAAGACATTGAATACTTGCTGTTACATTCAGCCTTTAGAGTTCAACAGAATCTGTGTTGTGCTTCATAGTTCACATTGCCTGGATCAGGATTAGCTAATTGATTATCTCACAAAGTTTCCATTTTCTTTCCTGTTTTCAAGACTATTTTGTGCTGGCTTTTGCCTGTCTGTCCTTTTATCTTGTTCTGAACATTCATCATCTTGTTCCATAGCTTCCGTAACTATATTGATAAATTTTTATTTCATGTTTTGCTGGTAGTTCTATTTTCATTTGAGACATCCTGTTGTGCTTAATGACATTATATATAACTAACGAAATACAAGAAATTAATAATTTGGGATCTAATAGTTACTGCGAGACAAAAATGGTACACATGTAAATTACAGGTTTACATGTGATGATGGTAGATTTTTGTTACGAAGGAATTAAACAACATAAAACACAAATAGTGTACATTATATACGTTATTATGGCAACATGTTTCGGTCTAATTTGGTGATCTTCAGGCCAATATAAAATTAATAAAAAGTACTGTACACAAATGTATTTAAAGATATTAGTAATTTAAATCTCAATTTATACAATTAAATCAATACATGTTTGCTGTGTCAAATTTGTTTTGATATTAATTAGAATGATTAAAGATTATTAAAATATGATTAAAAGAGGATGCTTCTATATTTTGGTGTGATAGGAGAATGTGCACTATAAAGCCCATGGAATGGTATATTGTGTGTGACCATGCTGGTCTTGTTTACACTTGTAGCTGTTTATCCATGTTCATTATAATTTCCTGTAAATATTTATTATATAATAGTGGATGTCTGTCTGTGTAAGGATGAGCATTATTACGTTTTCATCAGGTTCATATTCTGTGTACTTCTTTTGGATTGGTGGCTAATTATGTTGAAATTCTATACTGTTTAAGAAGGATTTTATCCCATGCACAAATATACTGTCCTTCATCACACTTTGCTAGATACTGACTGCTGACAAGTGACATTCTGTGTAGGCGTATATGTTGTTTAGTGCTATGATGCCATCTATATATTTTCATATTGTAGTAGTATGTTGAAGAGTTTGTTTTTGGTGACTGTATTCTTGTCATAGATTTGGGTACCATTTTTAGTTTATATATATATTATATATATATATATATGTTATGTATATATATATTATATTTAGACAGTATCCAAATACCTTCCCATGTTTGTTACATATAGGAAGTCCATGATACCTTTTATAGGCGTCATAGCATGTCTATTATTTAATAGGTGTTAGGCAAATGTGGAGTTAGTATTGTTGTTTGGAAAGGCTAGTAAATCTCTTCATATCTAATTTTAAACTCTCTGCATGTTTGCCTGATGTATTTATGAGCACAATCAGGACTCTGGAGCTGGTAGACAGCATTGTTTTGTGTTTGTCTTCTTAGTCATACCGAGGATTCTGCGAATATTATTCTTAGTTTTATAGGCAATTCCCATATCTAATTTCCTAAGCAAGTTTTGTATTGTAACTAACTTTATTGCTTATCTATGTAAAGGTAACCCATTTCCTATTTCTCTGTTGGTTGTCACCAATTGCGGGAGGATGGTTAAAGCTTAGCCGAATGATGTAGCAATAGAACATTGAATAAACGTGTATAGTTGTGCTAAATGTAATAATTTTGTGATATTGTCTAATGGTAGACCTGGTTTTAACTGTGACTTTATGAATATGATTTTTTTATCATGCTGTTATAATATATTAATTGGCAAATATCTTCTTTGATATCTCCTTCATACATTCTTTTAAACAGGTATCTTATTTTATTCAAACCTGCATATGAATTAAGTTTCTCCTTACATTTACTGCACAGTTTCTGCATGTTAACTTCTTTGACTTAGTGGCTGTTTCATTGATCTAACAAGACTTTGTAAACCCTAGAACTGTAATTTTTTGTCATATAATGTTCACTTTTTAACATTTTTCAAAGTTAAAGTTTTCTTAAAATCTATATTTAACTTGTTTTCAGCTCGTAGTCCTGTGTTTTCCCATCTTAATGCATCATTGCAAGGTCTGACCACCATACGAGCTTTTGGTGTGCAGTCCATACTGGAGAAGGAGTTTGACAAACTTCAAGTGAGTTTACCACAAAAGTTTATTTTTCTTTGTCATTTATTTAACGTACATTATTTCAGCTTGATCTCCTGAATTGAAAAGATGTTTCTGCATTGATCTCTGTCATAAACTTCATCATGTCTGTTGCCATGCAAAGTTGGTTTCACTGTGCACTTTTTGTTTACAGGATGTGCATTCAAGCTGTCATTACCTGTTCATTGCAACAAATCGAGCTTTTGGCTTGTGGTTGGATGGTCTTTGTGTGATATACATCGCTTTCGTTACTTTCAGCTTTCTGATATTGGGTGGAGGTATGTGAGTTGTGTTTAGCCTTTATCATCCAAAAGCATGGATTTTAAATCTGCTGGTACTAAGGGACTGGCAGTCCTGTTTTAACCCAAGGCTAATGGTAAGAGCATTCTAAAACTGCAGTGCTCAATCTTTCGTATCTTGCAAATGGTCAGTAACGGTCAGATAGATGCTGTTCTGACAAGAAGACAGTTGTGACAATACTTCAGTTCTGTTACCATCAGAATATGTTATATGATTTAATTGGCCCTTGTATCATTTTGGATTTAATACTACTACATTGTTGGTATAGCAGGTAGGCTAGAAGCTGGACAACAGAGGAATTGTTTGTTTGTTTGTTTGTTGGGGGGTTTGTTTTGGGGGGAGGGGGTGAGACATTGATTAGAGGAATTGTTGTTTGATTCCTGGCAGGGGCAATAGATTTCTGTCTTCTTCTTAAAGTGTCCAGACCAGCTCTGGGACCCACCTAGCTTCCTGTTCTGTAGTTATGGTGGGGAAGGGGGGTGGGGGTGCTTTCCCAGTGGGTCAAGCGGCCAGAGTGTGAAGCTGACCATTTACCTCCATCTAGAGCCAAGGTTAAGGTTGAATGGAACTATACCTCCATTCCCATATATGCTTTATGGCATGCATAGGGACAGCTTTACCTTACCACTAAACTGTAGTCATATTCAGAAAGGTAACAATACGTATGTACACAGTTTGTGGCAGCAGGTACTGATACAGTTTAAATTGCTGTGATTTTTATGAATTTAAATTTTAGCACACTTGCTAATTCCCAAGGTTAGGAGGGATTGCTGGAGTTTGCAGCTGGCACAGCAGTCTGTTCTGTTGGACCCATTAGATAAAGCTAAACATCATCCACAGATAGAATGATACAAAATTGTAGTCTGTTGATATCAAAGCTAGGGCACTGCGTATGTATGCAGAGCTCATTGTTCTGCCAGACTCCTGGGAAAGTGATAAGGTATTGATACACCACTCTTTGGTAATGTATAAGTCTTTTGACAGCTTCTGATCATTCTTCCAAGTTGTTTCACTCTGTTGTATTTTATATGTAATTGAATTTCAGTACAGTATGGTGGTGATGTGGGGCTTGCCATAACACAGGCCATTGGCCTTACAGGCATGCTGCAGTGGGGCATACGACAGATGGCTGAAATGGAAAATCAGATGACTTCAGTTGAACGTATCTTGGAATACACTGCTGTTCAAAGCGAGCCCCCACTTGAGAGCCTTCCTAGTAAGTGTCATAATTTTTGTGACATAACATAATGAAAAACAGACCATGCATCTTTCTGTTGGTCTGTTTTGTTATAAGTTACTTGTACTATCAATTCATGAGCCAAAAGTCTGGTTATTAGCACTTCCTTTTTCTCAACATATTCACAGCAACTCTTCGTGTATGGCATCTTTATCTTTACTTTGCTATGTATATTCCATAACTGGAGATTACATCACAACAAGGAGCCTGAGAGCCTTCTTTGTCACGGTGGTTAGGAAGTGCTAAACGGAATTCTGTTGCACAAGCAGGCAGTGATATGGTTGTTGTTCTTGCCAGTATCACAATAATGTATTAGTAGTTAAATGTGACCCTTTATTGGATGGGCCTTGCATTATTGTTACAGTGCGTGAGTGCAGGCCAGCTGGCTGAGTATTGCATTTTTCAATACTAATGTTGTTACATTTGATTTAAAATATGGCCATCAGCCCTCTAGAACTGGGATATCTAATATGCCCTGTTACCAGAGAATACAGTGTTATTCTTGAATTAATATATGACTGTCAGCCAACACTATGTAATCTCAGCAATTGACAGCATCATTAAACAGCATCACTAAATAACACAATTTATAAAAAATGGCTTAGCAGTGTTATACTGGGAGGTTCCAAATGCCTATCATCAGATGATGAGGGTTAGAAATTAAATTTGACATGTATCAGTAAAAAAGAAGTGTGATTTGAGAAGCATGATGAGGGTTAAAGAAGTGATGTCACTCAGGCTTAGAAATTAAAGTTGACATGTATCAGTAAAAAAAAGTGTGATTTATGCAGCATTATTTTCAGTTCAAGGAAGCTAGGATAGCTATTTAGTATAGTAACTAGGCTACAGGCTGGATAACTGAGGCATTATGGTTCAATACCTGGTAGGGGCAAGGGACGTTTCCCTGTTCCAAAGCATCCACATAGGCTCTGGAGCCCACAGAACTTCCTGTCCAGTGGGTACTAGGATCTCTTTGCTCTGGGTAAAGTGGCTGGAGCATGCTGTTGACTACTTGCCTCCATCCAGTGCTGAGGTTAAGAATGCATGGAGCTATACCTCCACTCCCATGGTATGGTGCTTGTTTAAGTATGGGGACAACTTTACCTTTTCACCTTTTATTTCCCCAGACAGCATTAACTGGTCAATCTTTTTAGTGGAGATGGTGTATTTTTTGTGAGAACCAAATTTTTAAATACTGTAGTATTTACATGAGAATTGAAAGGGTTTTAATAAGTGCAGATTTATTTTCTATAGTTGTTTTTCTTTGTATGCCTGTTGAGATTATAAAACTTATAAACTTATTTCCTAAAATCTGCCACTTACTGAGATAATTTACTCCTAAAGTACTCATGAAAGAAGGTTTTTATATGGCCTCAGATTGAGAATTAGAGTTTTGTAAGAAGATTGTGTCCTGTTGTAATTGATTTTTCATTACAGATAAAAGTCCACCTAAAGACTGGCCAGCAAAGGGTACAATAACTTTTGATCGAGTTTTTCTCTCATACTCCAGTAATGAACCACCTGTACTGAGGAATGTCACCTTCTCCATTGGGTTAGCAGAAAAGGTGAGAATAATGTGCCATTGTCAACCCTTTCAGTGCGTCTCCATATTTTTAGAAAGTGCCATACAGTCATTTTCACTGAAGATTGCGGTTAAGTGAGTAGCAGCGCATCTGCTTTGTATCTGGAATTCCAGGGTGCAAATCATTGCCCAGAGGACAGGCTGGTGATCCTGACTTAGGGTTTTCATGATTTCCCTCAGGCTGTGTACATAAATGCCAGTCTGGTACCTTAAATTATGCTGTGACTATTTCATAACACATCCTTGCCCAGTCACTGTTCATCCTCCTATTTGACACTATAGTTTGGGCTACTGACAGTGGCTATAAATGAAATGAATTATTAGGTATCAAGGTAAATTGGTTACTGCTTTGCTGGTAGTAACAACAAAAGCAGCAACAACAGCAAGAATAATTGTTCAGTTCAGTCCATTTCTTATACATGATTTGTGGAACTGCTCATTTTGTAACAGTTGTGTGATGTAGTGTCTCTTTCGTACTGACATAGGTTTCCTTCCACCCCTGTCACTGTTGGTAGTTACATATAGCAATCTAGCATTATGATATTGACAACAGACAGTTTAATCAGTGTGTGAACATGGGTAATTTAGCTTTACCACCATTGTAATAAATTTTTCACTGTGAGGGTTAAACAAAGTTTATGAAGTCATACAGAGGTACATATTTATCTAATCTGTGGTAACTGTAATGAGCAAAGACTTTCTATTTGTTACTCAGAGAAATATTTTTATCGTGTGGCTGTGAATACATATTCCAGTTTCCTTTCCATTTACTGTTCCCATATTTACGTTCAGGTAGGAATTGCGGGTCGCACTGGAGCTGGCAAGTCATCTTTAATCACAGCACTATTCCGCCTGGTTGATCCTTCTTCTGGCTGTATTTACATTGATGGAATGAACACCATTCCAATTGGACTCCATGATCTACGATCCAAGATCTCAATCATCCCACAGGAACCTGCATTGTTCTCTGGCTTACTGAGAGAGAATCTTGACCCATTCAACCAGTATTCAGATGCTGCACTGTGGGCTGCCCTAGCTGAGGTAGAGATGAAACAAGTTGTGGATGAGTTGCCTGCTGGTCTGAGCCACAAGGTGTCTGAGGGTGGATCTAATTTCAGTGTGGGGCAGCGCCAGCTCCTGTGTCTGGCCCGTGCCATCATCAGGAACAACAAGATTCTGGTGCTAGATGAGGCTACAGCCAACGTGGATCTACAGTGAGTGCAAATGCAATTAAAGACATGCATATTAAGTCTGTTTCCCACTATAATGACATTAATATACAGGCATTTGCTGATGTAATTCTTGTACCATAATGCAAGTTCTTATGTAGTGAATGGTTCAGAGATAAATGCCTACCGTCAAAATTTCTTTTGTTTTTTAGTTCTTTACCACAGACATTCCTCCTTTGTTCTATATGCTTTGCAAATCGTATATCTTTCTTAAATAAACCAAACAAAATTATTTATTGATGAGAACAGTTGTTCTTTATTTTGTGTTGAATGATAATATTTGTTCTTGCAGAACAGATGAACTGATCCAAGCAACAATTCGTCGCAGATTTGTTGATTGCACAGTGCTGACCATTGCCCATCGTCTGCACACAATCATTGACAGTAACCGGATTCTTGTTATGAATGCTGGATCTGTTGTGGTAAGTTAATAACTTTGATACTTTTAAGTGGAAGGAAATTGTTTACCTGTGCTGTTCAGCAAGTATTAGCTAAGGGCATGTTGTACTTGTATTTATTACTTTGACATAGATTTTGAAAAGGACAAGAAATGCTGGTCCTAGTAATGCACCGCAAGTTCAATTCCTGCAGATAAGAAGTAATGGCTTGCTGTTTTCATCCACTGCCACACATGTTTTTGTCTAATCATCTTGTCAGAAGTTTTCCTTTGAAGTGCTTCTTCATTGGTTCCCATAAATTAAATTTAATTGCTAGGCACGAGGTCTGTGATGAAAGGTGGATTCTGACAATCTGATTTAGTATCAGGGCTAACGCATAAGAGAGAGGAACAATAATGTGTTACTTCTTAAACTTTACAAGCTGTATATTTTGCACACATGTCATCTTGCTTGTCAGGGTAGAGATAACAGAGCAAAGGAGTGTGA
This sequence comes from Reticulitermes speratus, assembly GCA_021186555.1. Classification (NCBI taxonomy): domain Eukaryota; kingdom Metazoa; phylum Arthropoda; class Insecta; order Blattodea; family Rhinotermitidae; genus Reticulitermes; species Reticulitermes speratus. The sequence continues at coordinate 18,475,967 of JAJKFL010000001.1, forward strand.
TTTTGTCAGAAAAGTCTCATCAGTATGGAAGTCCATATTTATGTCTTGAGACATTTGTATCAATATTGAATTCAAGATTAGTCTTTTGGGATATGACGCTGTATTTATTGGTAATTTGTTACCCACCTTTTGGAAAAGTATCCAATTTGAAAACACTGAATTTTGCCTTTATTTGCATTACACAGCTGTTATCTCTGTTTGTAATCATATTCTTAATTACTTTCTTCCTTACTGGCCGAACTATCTATGCAGGTTTTCTGTTATGAATATATTCTGGTTTTTGAGCCTCATTTCAAATAAACAGAGGCAACTTCATGGTACCAGGAGATTACAGGACATTCTCATACACTGAATTTATATTGCTGTTGATTTGATAGTATATTGTATTAATCACTTAGATAAACTGCCATCTAGAGATTTAGGTGGGGGCATGAAATACATTAAATTCTAGTTACTTGTTATAACCATTGTGGGGTTTCATTACCCAATACTTTTGCTATGAATTATGAGTTGGAAACAGAATTAAAACACACTAATACAAAGCATGTGAATCAGGAAACCTGCATCTAAAGAAAAGGTTTATTTTGTTAATTGTGTTTTAACTTGCAGGAGTTTGATCACCCTCATCTGCTCCTTACGAATGAGAATGGTTACCTATACCAGATGGTGCAACAGACTGGGCATACTGTGGCAGAGTCATTATTCAAAGCTGCACAAATGGTATGTAATCAAGTGTGGAAGGAGCATGCTGTAGTACTGTACTCTCAGACTCATGGTAGAATAGAGGCCCTGTACAAATGCGTGAGACAGTTTATTTCAGTTACTTTGACATTACTGTATTAAGCTTTGTGGGTGAGTGTCTGACTTCGAAACCCGAAGATGGTGGTCTGTCCTCCCACCCCACCTTCCTGACACATAAGAAAATGTTCACTTATATTTATTTTCCTTTTAACCTTACTCAGAAGCAAATATTTTAGAGCTTACAAAATCTTGAATGTTGTGAATGATGTACATACAGAGCAATTGCATGGACAGGACTTCATCAGAACCTGATCCATGACTCCTGCCAAGGTTAATATGTATAAATAACTTGCAGCAGTGGAGCATAACAGAAGTCTGCCCAAAGCAGGTGAAAAAATTACTGTGCCACAGAGTAGAGTGATTCCACATAAAGCGGTGTCTAGTGACATGACACTGTGATGCACAGCCATATGGACCAAGGATTGGCTGACAGAAATGTGACACACAGCCAGAAAGGGCTAAGATGTGGTAATATCACTTTCATTGCAGAACTTTGCAAGACTGTATATAATGCAGGTATTGATGATGCTAGGCAATTAAGAAGTATGAACCTGAGTGAGATGTCCATGCCATGTTTGTTAATTGATTTAGAAGCCATTGCACAACAACATGTGTGCATGCGTGATGAATATGTGTACAAAATAGGCATTTTAATATTACTCGTATAATTTCATTTTGTCTTATAAAAGGAAGTTAGAGGAAAAAGAGATAACATTCTGTTGTATTGTTATTTGTAGGAGTGAGTAGAATGTTGTAGTGCTGTTTGTTTATTGTGTAAACACAATAAGTAGATGTGTGGCATACAGTGACACTTTTTAGATCTCAGATTCAGGTTTCATCTGGTTGTATGTTTTAACCCTTTAAGGACAAAATGTGTCTTTTTTATATAAGGACTCAGTTCGTACTGTGCAGTAGACACTCTCTGCCTCAGTTATACAAATCCAATCTGTTAATGTTGTATAAGGCAAAAGTCGCTGTTTGTTTGGAGAGCCATACACAACACATAAACACAATGTGAGCACCATGTAGAATTTTTGAATGTTAAACCTGGTGGTATGTAAAAAGTAACCGATAGGCTTGACAAGGTTAAAGTGAAAAGGAGTCTGTAGATGTGTGTCAAAATTAAGTCTGCTTGACGCTACAGTAAATCATAAATATTGACCTGAGATATCATAGCATGAGAGTCCTATGTTAAGGCACTAAGGTAACTAAAATGTACAAGCTCATGATAATAATTTACTTTTTATCTTATAATATCTTGGAGAGCTGGGATAGTATAGTGAGTGTACTGACTTGCTGATGGACTGGATGATAATGGGATTCTATTACCAGTGCAGGGGCATGCGGGGGCGCAGTTAGTTGAGGCACTGCGTTACAAGCTGGAAGGTCGCAGGTTCGATTCCCGATGGAGTCATTGGAATTTTTCATTGACTGGCCGCACTATGGCCCTGGGGTCGACTGAGCCTCTAACAGAAATGAGTACCAGGAATATTTCCTGGGGGGGATAAAGGCGGCCGGTGCATAGAGCTGACAACCTTATCACCTTCATGTGCCGATTGTCTGGAAATGTGGGAGCCTCAACCTCCTGAAACCCTCGGGGCCTGTCCCGGACTGTACTGGGATAGTTTTATTACCAGCGCAGGCCAAACATTTTTCTCTTCTCTAAAACGTCCATGCCAGCTCTAGAGCCCACCCAACCTTCTGTTCAATGGTTAAATTGTGGCTTCCTTCCCTGGGTGTGAAGCATCTAGGGTCTGAAGCTTATCACTCACTTCCATCTAGTGTCAAGCTAAGAACCAGTGGAACTGCACCTTTGCTCCCCTATATGCCTTAATGGCTTGCACAAGGACAACTTTACCCTTACTTTCTTGAGGCTACAAGAATTTTTCTTCTTTTGCAGAGTTTTGAAAGCTTGAAGAAGAAGAAGACATAAAATAACTGGCTATAAAAATAATATACTGCATTTACCCTAATATAAGATGATATTTTTTCCTAATTCATCGTCTGAAAAATGGGGTGTCACCTTATAATCGTGCAAAAAGTTGAACACATTCTGTATAGGTATTTTCTTTATAACTAAAGATTGTGAGGGGGGTCATCTTATATGCAGGATCATCTCATATTCAGGTAAATATGGTAGTTCAACCTGCACAGTAGTGTTATTGAACTTGGAGAGCCAGTATTAACGTTCATAACCACACGACATGCCTTGGTTTGTCAGGTGTACTGGACTTTCATTCATTCTTGAAACAATCAAGATGCCAGGATCTCAAGTATTTGTTAAAGTTTATTGGTACTTAAAGGTCCTGTATGTATGAACTGACAAATGTATATTAGCTAGTGGTGTACGGTAGACTTACCAAATATATTTTCTGCACTCCTTTTAACACCCAAATTTTCAAATATGAATTAACTTTCACTTTGCTGTAAATATGGCTTGGAGCCTGAAACAGTACTTTAAATGTTACCCTGCACAAGTCCAAGAAACTTATTTTCTCTGCATAATAGACATCAGGTGTGTTTCTTGTTATTGGCAGTGGATGTCAGTAGAGCCTATCTAAGACACTGACAACTACTGTCTCTTTAAACAGCTCATCAAATTGAAGAGACATGTGTAACCTAAATGTTTTTTCTTTTAAGTATAAAGCGTGCCTGAAACAGTTTTAAATGTAGCTGATTTGCATATTCATTTGTGAGAATTGGTGTTAGTAGTTCATTCTTTGTGGTGTCAAATAGAACTGTGATCAGTGAATAATAGGATGTTAGAGAATGTGGTCGTGGCCTAATTTCAGGTACTCTCCTGGCAGTTACTTATAGGGACTGTGAATAACTGCAAAGAGCCTCAGTCAGGAGAGTGTCAGTCTCCAGGCCAAAATTTGAAAACAAAACCTTCTGAATATGAAGCAGAATTGCTACCAACTCATCAATGGCACTGAATTATGGATCTAATCTTACTAAAAAAAGCTTTTAAAAAGTATTATCTTTTGCCATAAATTGACGTGATGCACCTGATTGTGCAGTTCTGTCAGTGAATAAAAGTCCTGTCTTATGAATGAATATCCCAGATATTAGATTTCATCAAAATTTCGAAATACAGTATGAATTTTTTTCAATCCATACTTATAACTTCATGTGGCAATGGAAATTAATAGTCAGATGTGTAAAATATGAGGTTTTTGTGGCAATTAAGATTCATATTGTTGTCTGCAAGGTTATAAAACTGTACAGTCTCGTTAGTGCTTGCTGCATCTTTACCAATCACCGAGTATCACGGATACAACGAAGAAGCTCCAGAAGCTGTCAGCATAGGAGCTCGTTCGGTCCTGCATCTTAAGTTTTGTTGTCTTAAGAGACCGTATGCTGGTTTCTAAAATGTACTGGCAAATGGCCTAGCATGCGACATGCTGGTCTCTGTGTTTGCTTGTTAGTAGTTTAAATGTCCATGCTAAGCCAGAAAAACTCAGGATGTCAAGAGACACAGTTGGCATTTAAATCGTTCTCCTAAATTTTAAAAAGTCTGATTCGTTGTAGAAAACTTGATCTTAATGTGTTGATAGAATTTGCTCAGCATGCAGCTGCAACAAGGGACATATTTGGTTTTATTCTAAGAAAGTGAAAGCATAAAATGGCTTAGCAATAGATGTGTGGATTGTGTTACAAGATGATATCATCCCAGTTACATCAACCCATTGAAGTGAATAGACACAAAAAAAAAAAGTCAAACACAACATGTCTATTGTAATTAAATATTACCTACATAATTTGCTACATGTTTCAGCCTGGCCTGAAACATGTAGCAAACTTATGTAGGTAATATTTTACTTACAATAGATGTGTTGTGTTTGACTGACCTTGTTTATGTCTGTTTGGTTAATTAAAATAATGGGATGACATCTCAAAACATTGAAGTAAAGCTAGTGTTGCATATGAGGTGCCACTTAATGTTCATACAGATAGTTAACCTACATAAATATTTAATTTAGTGACCCAGTTGAGCAGATACTACTTAACACCTCACAACGATCATCCCCGAGACAAAATTTTTCAGCCTATGCATACTGTTCTGGCATATAGCCCAGGCCAACTCCCGTTAATCACCGTGTGAAGCAAATGTTTCACCACTGAACTGTTACCCAACAGCTGTTCAATGAAGACATCAGACTTCGTCGTCGGGGAGGGTCTGGTACAAGGCATTTGATTGAGAAGCACTGCAGTCTAAGATCTTTCATTCAATAACGTGCGGCACTTTAACCTATGAGATCTGAGAGTTAAATAATTTATCTGCTTTGTGTGTGTACATGCGTGTTCATCTGAGGTCACCATGTTGACCATGTGTATGCATTTCCATGTCTCTGTCATTCCTGGAAGTTATGTTCCAAAAGCCCTGTCATTGTTGCCATTATGTTATTGTGAATATTTTAAGGTGATCCAAAATGATAACCCTTTCAAGGAGCTTACCAGTTACATTCAGTTTTGGCCCTCTTTAGACCTCTGATATTCTTTCACGCCGAACTTCACCAACGCGTTGACGTATAAAATGTAAATATTTGAAAGAGCTGACATATTTTTGGAACACAGTATGTGTGTCTAATCTTGCGTATATACAAGTGTATTCGCCTGGAACATGTATATGTATAAACTCAAGTAATTGCATGCAACCTACAATTATGAAACTCGCACTATTGCGGAAAAAGTTGTAATTAAACGTTTAAAATTAATGTTATCATGGTTTGCCTTGAGCGAGAAAGCTAAGCGCCTACACACGTACGACCGATAGACCCGCCTTACATAAATGTCGGAGAAGTTGCGGAACACACGGCGTTTTAAGCAGTCGTTTTCCGGGGTTAAGAATTCTCCATCACGATGGGCAGTTAATTGTTTGTTAAATGATGTAGCTATATAGCGCCGAATGAGATATAGATCTCCACTGTAAGATTCAGGAAGAAGATGGACGTAACCTATTTCGATGTTGGACTGGCAAGACCGGTAACACTCAGTCTAGGCTGTAAGCCAACTGAGATCCGAATACAAGTATAGAAATTAGGCCTAGCATTACACCAACCCATTCGATGTTGACTCAAATAATTAAAACCGTCTGAGGACCTCTGATGTGTGAGAAAGGAAATAAGAGCGGGAATTTTAAGGACAAAAGATGCAGTCAGTCTCATCTCCTGTAAACTTCCCCCATCACAGATGACCAGGCGCCTGTGTGAATACTGTGTAGAATCTCTACGGTTCGAGAAGTAATCGCAATTTAGCGAAGAAAAGAAGATTATGACTGGCGTTAATAACACGTGCTCGGCTTGTTAAGGCCCCATTTTCCAGTCAGTACGACAGACGTAGCTTTCACTTAGCGTGAGACGTAACTCGCTTGCACATATTGGTACCGGTACCGACATGTGCGGTGCGGGCGTTATCACTGTCACTGATTTACTGCGTCATCAGTCGGTGTGTGATCTCATGGCACGCTGTACAACAGGCATAATTAATTCTGAATTGCATAATTTTGACATGATTTGCTGTCCTGTGTTATGTATCGGGAGTCCTAATACATAGTATAGGAAAAGTATTGTCTTGCAAAGAAATAGATAAACGAAGATTTCGCAAGTAAGGTAATGGAGTGGGTATATGTAACAAATAGGTAATTAAATCAACACTTTTGCTAATACGAATTTTTGTTATTCTAGTACATAGGCCTACCTGCGTTTTTTCTTTTCGTCCGACGTGCCTAGAACTGGGTATGACAACCAAGAGTGAAACCCACCCCAAATTCGGTTTAACGTATGTCTTGAAGACTTTGAAAACATAAAACACTTTCAAGGATGACGTCGACAATTACATGTTAACGCTTGAGAGCTCAGTGTTTGCTTTAATTACTACCAGATTTAACACCAAACAATTCCACACTTTGTCTAGGGGGTGTACGTCTGTGTTTTGTATGGATCTGGAAAAACCCGGGTCTATTGCCCTGTACAGCATTAACTGACTGGTTAGTATAACCGAGACAGGGGTGTGTTTACTGTGCGGTACCAGCTCAATTTTTACGTATAATTCAGGTTAGTTTTCGTCTTAAAACCTTTATCTTGGGTCACCTGTTGTCTTTCTTCGCCTCTATTCCTCTAGTACCCCCTCAAAGGTCTCCTTGATTCCTTAATCCACATCTGTCGACAAAAAACACAGATTTTGTAGATATTATGACATCAGACGTTTTACATGATTTCCCCTTCAGCCGAAATCAGTCACTGAAGTCTGCTGATGACTAGTACATTAGAATTTTGAAAAATAAATTAATAAAATTAAAAAACAAAATAGGACACTGTGATTGAGTCGTGGAACATGTAGTTATATTCGTATGTATATAAATGCAGTTGCAAACGGTGTTATGTTTTACGTTACAACATGATTTTTATAGCATAATTTTTAAAATCAAATTATATATAGCCTCAGGGTCAGTCCGCCCCCGGGTCCCCCCAAGGAAAAATACTGGGTGCTCATCTGCCGTTGTACTTACCTGGCGTACACTACACAGCAGGCAACATTTTTAGGCGCGTTCACAAAATTGCTGAAAGCGACTATTAGCTTCGTCATGTCTGTCTGTCTGTCTGTCCGTCCGCATGGAACAACTCGGCTCCACAAACGGATTTTCATGAAATTTTATATTTGAGTATTTTTCGGAAATCTGTCGAGAAAAGTCAAGTTTCATTAAAATCTGAGAAGAATAACGGCTACTTTACATGAAGACCTATGTCCATTTATGGTAATGTCTCGCCGCATTCTTCTCAGAAGCAGAAATGTTTCAGACAAAAGTCGTAGAGAAAGGCAAAACACACATTTTATGTTCAATAATTTTTTTCCCAAAGTCGTTCCGTTTATGAGATAATGTGGAAAAATATGGTAGAGCCGGACAAGCCACAGCTGACACTATAGTAGGGCACATGCGCGTTGCATGCCTGATAACTAAGGCTACACACACTCACAATATGTAATACTTTTGCTTTTCCACGGCAACAGTTGTTATGCGAACACGCGTCTGTGTTACGTTATACGTAATTACCTCTCTTGTTTATATATTAATTGACGGCTGATACATAACCAATTCCCGGAATGTAGCTGTGTTTAAAATTTTACACTTTAAATCAGAAATATGTACAGCTCCAGGGTTGCGTGGTTGGTGCTGTCGTCTTCATACAGAATGCAGTCTTTTGGGGGAAAGATAAGTTTCTGTCGCAACTTTATTATATAGTCGTTATTCGTTCGTGCTGTATTTATCCTCGGTTTCTGTCCGCAAAGTCTTGCTACGCGCTCGTCCAAGAAAGCCTCCTGTAACTTCTCTTGACGGACACTGAAAATAAGGAAATAAGTTTTGAGCAGGTCGGGCTGCGACTGGACTTATTACTGTAAATCATTTATGGGATCGGAAACTCGTGCTGCATCCATGCAATAAATGCCCAACATTCTTGACCCGCGAACAAAATAAGACAGTGTGGAGTGAGAGTACCGTTCGACCGCTCCCCGCTCAGCTTCACAGGGCTAACCAAAGCGACCGGCAACCGTTTCGATACATAGTGGACCCCTCTTGGTATGGTCCCAAGGAATTCGACCATTCCACACGCTCTTTTATTATTGCTCTCATTTATCCTTAAGTTATTTATTTATTTATTGTTTATTTAACAACGTTAGTACTTCTCGCTGTAGCATGGAATGTTAGGCTGATCAGTTAATATAATGGAAAGTAAACGGTCGCCGCCTAGTTTAAGATGCTACGTGACACTTGCTTGTAGCTGAGTTTCCCAACATTTTCTTCCATGGAGGAAAGCGTAAAATAATGTTTAATATCCCGAGGAACTCCTGCCTGTGAAAACGCTTACAGGCCAGTCTTCTTTCTTTCTTTATCGTGTCCGGACCATTAAATTAAAGATTTTTTGCCCAGTATTGGGCTACGTCAAATTCTTTTTTATTTGCAAGCCATAAATCCTCGAGGGTGCATTTCTGGGGGCAGTCCCTGCATGATAGGAGATGTCCCATATCTTGTACCTCTCCACAGCCACAATACAGGTCGTCGGAGTTTGTTTTGCCCCATTCAGGCCAGTTAAAGTTGGTAGCGGGGAGCGCAGATCAATAACTGCTAAGTTACTGTAATGGGGATGTATTCGTAAAGAGCTGTTATATATATATATATATATATATATATATATATATATATTATATAAGCGAGCTTGCGTTGGAAGAAAAGAAAAGTAAGCATTTTTCCTGTCTTTCAAGGGATATTTGGAATTTTTCGCATTATTTCACACTTTGTTTTTATTCCATGATTTCCCGCGGAACCCCTCAAGATGTTCTACGAGACCCCGGTTGGGAAATACTGGCCTGGAAGGACTGAGGAAAACTATGAATACCTGAGTCAGGATAGTCGGACTCCTGGCCGAGATTTGAGCCCATCACCTCCTGAATACAAAGCGGGAATAGTACTCGCTATAACGCGAAATTCGGTCGTTGAGTTTAATGATCTTTTATCAAATACGCACGTAAGCTATGAGGTGGCAAGACGAGCATAAATGGTTAGTGGGTATAGTTTTGGAATGGTTGGCCGTGACCCATTTCAAGACATTCGCCTGGAGAGAAACAGAAGCCACGAACAACATTATTCACCTTACCCGGTAAACCGACTAGCTTCGAACTGTGTACCTTATGAATACAAGCCTAGCGCTTTACCGCGACATGAGTTCGCTCTTTTTCCCTTGCCAATACATTGTACTATTTCTTACATGGCTTCACTTACTACTTCTGGAGCTAACATAAAAATTCGCTTCGTGTCACCAACATACGAGGTTTAACGGATTTGGATGTTTATCTTCCGTACCAACAAAAATAATGAAGCGTGTTAATTAGTAGGCGTATAGATGCGAGGAGCCGAGACAGCGTAGTCAGTGCAGTGTCTAGGCTGCGAACTGGACTATTGAAGAGTCGTTCGATTTACGACGGGGCAAGAAATATTTCTTTTCTGCACAGTGTCCAGACCAGCTCTGGGGCCCACACAACCTCCGATTCAAAGGGTATCTGTGGCTATTTCCCCGGGGGGTGAAGCGACCGGAACGTGAAGCTGATTACTTACCTCCGTGTAGTACCAAGGTTAAGAATGAGTGCAGCTATACCTCCACTTGCTATATGCCTTCGTGGCGTGCACAAGGACAAATGTACGTTTAGTTCTAGCTATAGGTGTGAGCAGGCACCTCGCTTTTGTAGACAGACCCCATGTTAGGTATTATGCGCCTATCATTACAATTCTGGTGTAGTGGGTCCCATTTTTAATCACCCTGAAAACAGTAAGATGGACGGAAAGGGAGAAGTGGATCAAAATATCTTCCGTCTGTGCCTGCAGCGTTTGTTCTAAATGTCAATTCTGTCAGTAAGTGAATGTACATGGGGAACGATGTTTGTCAGACTTATGTTGAGCCTCGAGTACGTAAACTTAGTTCGTCAGAGGTTAATATTCAGAGTTTTTATACAACAGCCGGTATTTCAAATTTAAATTTAAATATAGGCTGTATAATCAGTGCGGCAAGGCAGACCAACAAAACAAGTCGTGACTCACATATAACAGTGTGACTTTGTGTACTGTTTCGATGTATTTATGTATGTATGACTGATATGAGCTATGTTACTACCTCGGCATACAGCGAACCTGTAATTAACTTATGCCATTTTCGCTCCAACGTATATATCCTGGGTACTTGGCTGTAATTTCAGATATTCTGTAATTTAACTGCCGCAACGTCACTTGTGACGAGTACACTGTCCCCTACATAAACCCCTACCCCCCCCCCCCAAAATACCAGAAATTAGTAATTTATTGTGCTGAAATGAGGTGAACGCAGAGGCCAAGAACTCTGTTCTATTCTGTCAGTCGGCTTATTCGAAAATTTACCAAAATTGTATTACCAAAATGTGGAGTATCTCCTTGCTGGAAGATGAGACCAGTGCGTCCGTCCAACTTGTGTCTTCCAAACGACACTAAACACTCCACCATGTCTGCGGGTGACTGTATGTCAATGTTGAAACAAACGCGGTAACACATCAGAACTCTGCTTGAAGAAAAACTGTAACATAGGTGTATTTATGAAACAGATGACATGTTACTTCTGCGCGTATCGTGGACATCCCTGTTTCTCCCACTAAAGCAAAGTAAAGGAGAGGAAATGAGAATGCCACCAGACGATTTACCTGTAGTTAGTCTTTAAGCGACCAGCGTTCTGTGAGGTACTCGTCTGTCAACATCAAATTCGTGCGTCTGGACAAGTGAGCTGCTCTTCGTCATCATCCGTGAGGCTCGTAAAGGCGCCCGTATGATGCCGTGACCACGCACTTACCGTATTCCGGTTTTATAAACAGGGCTTGTTTTGTGGGGTTTAACGTAATAGTGACACAGAATGGCACCAAGTGAATAACGAAACAAAACGATTCGAGATACAGGCCGAAGAACTCTTCACGCGACCACTTGTGAAGGAGTGTGATGTGATAGTTGCATTAATTTATATATCAGTTTGCAAAATGTGCACGGAAAATCCGTGTGGTGGGTTTGAAACAGAGTAACGCGTAAGAGTTTAAAGACAGTTTACAGTGAATTGCTGTAGTTATTCTGAACGGACATGCTGAGTAACAGGCAAGTATTCTGAGTAATGCAGACATCGGTTGGTGTTAATTGTAGCAGCAGCAGCAATAATAATAATAATAATAAGTATGTGTAGAAATATGTATTACACACACCCACCCACTTTCTTTTGATAAAATATTTGGTGTGTTTTCTTATATTCATGACTACAGTTGCCTTGGTTTTGTGTTTTGTTAATCAATATTATTAACATTAGGCATTTTTGCATTTGCACTTAAAAGTGCCTTATTATTATATCATCATCATCATCCCCACCACAGTCATCACCGTTCTTGTTGTCGTCGTCTATGTTGCTTCTGTTTTTATTTATGGTAACTAGAACCCCCTTTGCATCACTGCCATCTTTTGCTATAATGAAACTTGATTTTCTGGGATAGCTTTTTCTTGGGTTTCGCGTCATGTTCATTTCTCCACGGCCGTTGTGTTATTCTTTACGATGCATACCGAATATTCAGAAAGCGAAGGAAGAAACAAGCTATTTGTTTATATGACATGTTTCTAACGATCCTTTGTATTTCACTGCTTACAAACGACGAAAGAGGCAAACTGTTCACATTTAAAAACGTATGAACGATTCACTGTATGCAAACTTTCCTATAAACATAGCTGGAAATTTAGTAACAACATTCCAAGGCAGGGATTATTAACATTTTTGGGTGAAGCGTGTAATTTATAGCGGCCACCGTATGGCTATACGGGAAAGAATGCGAATTGAAATACGTGGGTTATGAATATATTTATGCTCTGCTTTTATGAGGCCTTTTCTAAAACGCTTTTTTCGCACACTGTCTTATAACATTAATAAGGGAAGTTCACCATTATTTACATCTGAACCTCTTAATATGACGCCTGAAACAATACACGGACTAGCCATGGGCTGAAAGACTGCGTTCTATTCCTGGCAGGAACAGACCTGTTTTTCTTCGTCACCAGGTAACAATCAGCTCTGGGGCCCACCCAGCCAAGATCTGAAGTCTTCTTTAGATTTAGATCGAGCGGGGCGTAGAGTTGAACATTTAACCACCTTGTAGTGCCTAAGCTAAAATGTCGTGGAGGTATAACTCCTCTGCCCATACATCTTCATGACGTGGTGCCCAATAATTTGAGCACATGAGACTTGTTTGCAGACGTACTGCAACAACCATGTTCAATATAGGCACGTTAAGGGTTGGTTTGGTTATTAACACATGCGTTGGCCCGGGTTCGATCCCGGGTCAGTCCATGTGGGATTTGTGGTGGACAAAGTGACACTGGGACAGGTTTTTTCCTGAGTGCTTCGGTTTTCCCTGTCAATTTCATTCCACCGGTGCTCCATTACTTGGAAAAACGAAAAAAAAAATTCATCTTCATCAGAGGGTTGCACAATAAGCCTCAAGGCTGCGGTGCGTCCGTAGCATCTGCTGCGGGGCCCTTCACCCCCCACCCCAAAAAAGACATGCGTTGTGACTCGTCTGAGTCAGTGGATAGTGAGAAAAACAGGACTTGGGCTTCTTTTGCATGACTTCTAAATGCATGTTGTGTTGTAGGCAGTTACGAATGTTGTGTGTGTCATAATACTAGTATTTTGGACGGGTACTTCTGAATGTTGTATATACTGTAAAACTGGTGTTGTAAGCGGGTAGTTTTTATGCTGTAATACTGGTGCTGAGGTTTAGAGTTCTGAAGCTAGTGTGTGTGCTGTAGTACTGGTGTCTTAGGCTATTGGAGACTTTAAAATGGGCGTGAATAAACCAGACACACAGAATGACACTTCGTAATGACCAGCATTTTTATCAATAATGACTGAATGAACAGGGAGGAGAGTAGTGTCTGCTTTCACTTCTCAACGAACAATGTGCGTTATGCAAGTCAGATGGACTCGCAATTGATTTGTAATTACACACGCTTTTATCCTAGAATTATTCACAATAGGGAAACAATTATCAACTTTCACTCTAATTTCATGTGTGTATCTTATGTTCTGCGCACATATTAGTTGGGGTCCTTAAAAAACAGACCGGTTAATTGTGGGAAATTATTTACAATTCTGAAAAAAGGATAAAAGATCTTCCTCTAGTAATATTTTAGGCATGTTTACAACAACCAGTTGCAAAATGGTGCCTAATAACTTCGCTGTATCTGCTGTGTTCATGTGTAACACCTCAAGAAATGCTTATCAGATGAATAGAATTTTGTACGGTGGCCTGTTACTAAAATTTACTGGTACATCGCAATTTAGATTAACCTTTTAAAGCCTATCGGTTACTTTACCTACCACCAGTTTTAACATTCAAAAATTCTGCACGGTGCTCACATTGCGTTTATGTGTTTTGTAGGGATCTCAGAACAAACAGCGACTTTTGCTTTATATAACATTAACAGATTGGTTTTGTATAACCGATGTGGAGAGTGTTTACTACGCGGTATGCACTGAGTGATTATATAAAACAGACACATTTCTTGTTTAAAGGGTTAAAATCGGACGACGGGAATATGGGACACTTTATATGTAAACCTAAATGGTTTTCTGCGTTAATCTCGAACATACCCAGTTAAATATTTATCACACGGCAATCTAATTTTAAAAAAACATTAAATAAACACTGTGTAGGCCATACCTCTTCATGGTGTGAGGCCTAAGCATAGATACAACTGTACCTTGCGGATAGGCTAGCTCGGCGGGTGTACAATTTGTTGAAGTTCTGACTCGATTGAACTGAGAATCGTCAAAGGACGACTGGTGAACGACAAGCCAAGTGCTGGGTCAGTCCCAAGGCGACACAAACCGTATTCTCATTAACAGGTTCCTGTAATAGTCGTGCCATGTAACGACGTTTTGACAACCTCGGCTCTGATCTGGGGGACATTCCTTACGAGCGTGTATAGAGGAATCTCAGCTGTCCTGCCTTAAGGTGACTAGAAGATTGAGTTAAACAAAACTCAACGTGTAGACATAAGCGCCGAGGCCATAGCCTGTACAGTGTCACTGACCTCATTAATAACAATACGAAAATCCACGTTCTGAAATTCTGAGTGTATGGGTTGGTCATGTCTGCGTCTCGGCATCGCTAAACTGCTCAGTCGGCTTCAATGACATTTGTTACATGGGATTGGCACTGACAGTAGCCAACACTTTAAACGAAGCCAAAAGTGAAGTGTGTATATTTTATTAACTACAGAACCGACCAAACATGCTCAAGAGGTGACGCTTGATACTTACATTCGGGAGGTACTGGTTAGAAATGCTGTCAAGTTACCGAGTATCCTGGGTACGGTATGTCGTGTTTTCCTCAGTCACTCCAAGCGAAGGCCAGCTTATCTTAAAATAGACCACGACCGATCCTTCACCTGTCCATTCAAGTTAATCGAACGTGACAGTCAGTCCTTAACATTCGACGCCAAATAGCCACTGCTCTCGATACAGCGTTTTGAAATAACCTACGACCCATCAATCCATCTTGAAAAGATGCATATTGTAGGTCTGATTTAATGACAAATACTTATTTTTTTTTAAACATTTCGCACCAAGCCTGTAGGACTAACAATGTAGGAAGTACACGTAACTACACTGAACAGTCTTCGTTAAGGAACTGGCTTATCCACAGTTTGTCAAGGACTAACTCACATTTTATTAAATCCAAAAGTTCTTTACCTTGTTGTATTATATGGGTGGGAAACTTGGTATGTCATTTTAAAGGAAGAGCATAGGCTGAAGGTATTCGAGAATAGGGTGCTCAGGAAGTATTTGGGCCTCAGACGGAGGAAGTAATACGAGGCTGGAGCAATCGCATAATGAAGAGCTTCGTGATTTGTATTCCTCGCCAAATATTGTTAGGGTGCTCAAATCGAGGAAGGAGATGACCGGGGCATGTGGCGTGTATGGGGAGGAAAAGAAATGCATACAGGCTTTTGGCAGGGAAACCTGAACGAAGGAGGCCGCTTGAAAGACTTAGGCTTACATGGAAGGCTAAGAGTAAAATTGATCTTAAAGAAATAGGATGGGAGGGCGTGGATTTGAACCTTCGTGCTCTATAAAATGCAGGGAGTTTCTTGACTAGCTAAAGAACTATTAGTTTCTCAAGAATGACTATTCTGCATGACGGTAGTTAGTGTAGATTGAAGTTTTCAGGTAAGTTACGCTCTGCCCATTATTAAATATTTACCGACATTTCTAAGGATCGTAGTGCCTTCGACACGTCGACGACTAGGAGTATTTACTAGTCGGCACAGCGTAACATCCCAGAAGACTAATGTTTAGCAACACCGCTGTGATGACCTCAAATCTCTTATACTGACTGCTCAAAACAAACGTTCTGGTGCTAGTCGATTGTCAAATTTCATGAATGTCGTCGTTTTGTGCGGCTTTTTCTTAAACACGGCTGTGAAACTTTGAGTTCCGTAAAAGATGAGAATTTCTTGATTAGGTGAGCGACCGTTAGCTTTTCAAAAATGACTCTGCTGCTTGAGTTATCGTCTCCTTGTAAAGTATGAATGAGAAAATCATCCGTGGTGGCCTCGAGGCTGAAGGTTTGAAGCGTCCAGCGTCACCGTACAGTTATAACCGGCTCTGAGTACTGTTACTGTTACAGCAAACACTTGCACGCGACGACAAAAAACAGTAGAAGAATGTTATCGATATCGACTTTTGTATTTTACTTATTCCGTATGCACATTTACATGCTTCCTGCGGGGTCCTTTTTCATGTTTTTAACTGTTTTGTAAAGTACTCGTAGCAGAGTTCGTGAAGCATTTGATACCGACAAGGGAAAACCGAAGTACTGTCCCAGTGCCACTATGTCCACAAATCCCACCTGAACTGACTCGGTATCGAACCCGGGCCTCCGCGGTGAGAGACCGGCGACTAACTCCCAGTGCACCGTACTAATTTTTAATGATACTTTTATCGGAAGGACAAGCGGGCGAAGCTCGGGTACTTGCTAATGGAACGATGCTCTTTTGGAAATAGTTCATAACATATTCTTTTGTTAGACTCACTGCAGGCTAGAATCAGCATATTACGGTTTTACGTTTTTTTTACGGTTACACGTTTTCTTCGTTTGTCTGAAAACAAATGGCTGAAATGATTTCCATATTACAAGCTGCTAATGCATGCTTCAAAAGCAACCCCCCTTATTTAAATTCATCTACATAAAACCTGGATTGGAGGACACCAGATTACACTTCCAAATTACGCACGAAGTCGGACGTAACCTACACGATGGGAAAAAGGAAAGTCAAGCGATCTGCTTGGTATTTACATACCTTGTCACGAAGTGTTGCCACAGTGGTAACTAACAGAAAACACTGTATGAGGTATCGCAGCTGTTCTGTCATAAAGTTGACTGTTGTGATTCGTAAGAATTGGTCAGTCAGCCTTTGCATCAGTTAAGAGGCGAGTGTGTTCTGTTATTTTTTAAATTCCTCGTTGCAATTTACGTATTAAAGAAGCAAGTAGAAGATTGTAGTAATATAGTTTGCGTTACAAGAATTAATTAGGAGACGTGACATGACAATTCAGTCATACCTTTTATTTCAAGAAAGATTCGGACAAAGAAATTCACTTGCCTATTCGCACACATTTCTATTCTCAGTCCTCCAGGAGCTACATAGTGGAATGTTACGTGCAGAAGGCCATGACCCTTTGTTGAGGTCACATTCCATTATTACATCGTTTTACCATCTGACATCCTGTTGTGCCCTTGGACACACAGACATGCAAGATTTTCTCCTCATTTCGAAATCCGTGTACGAACGTATTATTAAATACTAAAATAACATATAATCTAATACCAATTAAGTTAGTTCTATGCATCTCTCATTTTCACAACCCCTCAACTGAAGAATACTTCTGATATTCTTCCACGTTTTCTGTCTTTCAAGTGGACAACTTTATAGAAATTTCTCCACCAAAATTCTGTATATTTTTCTTGCTACCCATTACAGCGACATTTCCAGCAAATCATGATTTACTACCCTACCAATAGTAGGTAGAAAGTAAAGGTGACATTTTCCCTATGCCTAAGCAACACTTTTCAAAGTGTGTGTAGAGTATGGAGGCAAAGTTTCATGCAGCCTCGACACTAAGTGGAGGTGAATGGACGCTTCAGTATTCCGCTTGTTCGTATTTTCCTTAAGGAATTATTCGACAAAAAGAAAAGGTGGTCATCGGATCGGTCTGAGCTGTTGACTAAGAAAAAATCCCTTCTTCTACCTGGAATCGAGCTCGGTTAATTTAGCTTGTAGCGTGTCACATCATTCATGACAACACTAGGTAAAAGCTGTACTTTACACACTTCTTATTTAACACTTTGACGAATGACAGTCACCACGTTAGAGCCTACACACACAAACACACCCTTGGTTCCTACCGCGCAGACAACACACCGTGTCCATCATAAAGACCAACTGTTTGTTCCCACCCCCTCAGTACTCATTTTCCTTGATTTTCCTCAGTGTCAAGGAAAATGCTAAAGTTTAGTTAAATACAGGGCGCGGCCCGCTTTCTCCCATGACGCGGGCCTTCAGCTGAAGTGATCCCCCCACGATCGTTGAGACCATCAGCCAAGATGGTCGCAGCATCTCTGGGTTCAACTTTCGGACATGCATCCAACCAGTTTTCCTCCCAAAGGGCTGATTGCAAGATGGAAGTTTCTCCCCCTAGCAGCAAATATCAGGGCCTTCAGTTAAGATGCCAATACCGTTGGCGTAAAGGTCGTAAGGCACAGTTTTTCACATTCTAGTTACGCGCTTCTTTCGCCGGAAGTCTCCGTTCTTAGCTCTTCGGTTTGTTGGTTACGCCACACAGCATGCTTCATATGCAGCGCCCACAGCGTTAACAAAATATTACAGCCACAGTGCAGACCTACCAACATTATCAAAATTTCTCCAAAAAGCAATAACTACGCCAATTATTTCCTCTCTTACATACGCAAAACAGTCCGCTTTTCTTCACTCCCTAACGCTCTACCTTGCCTCCAGTTTACCTTTTCAAGAAGTACGAGCGGGCACTACCTGGGAACGTTCAGAGACGTTAATATTTCCTTGTAGTGACTGTAGTGTTTCTCACTACCCCGCCCCCTCTTCTTTTTCTTCTTTGTCTTCCTCGTCAGCTAATAATTGCTCTTTATTGTGAGGATCGTGCAAATCACATTAATACTCTTTTGGAAAAATGCAATTTCTTACGGTTAAGTAGGTGGTATATATGGTTACCATTGGGCTTTATGCGGTTGATATTCTTTGTTTTCTACTGAAAGGCCCGGGTTCAATTCCAGAGTAAGCCAGTTTGAATTTGTTCTAGGCAACCTAGCGCTGAGGTAGGTTTCTCCCAAGCACATTGTTTTCCCCTACCATTTATGCCACCACCAGTGCTTCATACACATCTGTTATGAGGGGCCAATACAATAGGCCTATTTGAGGCCGCATTAGCAAGGGGTTCTTTCTGATCCTAATCCAAATGCAAGCTAACTAAAAAGTTGAACAATATGAAAGTTCTGTTTATCCCTAATAGCGACTAGCAAAGAGCAAGAACCTCTGCAGATTTTCTCTGCGCGCGTACGATGTGACTACGGCCGCAGAGAAACAAGCAAGTGGTTTGACCTGTTGGCGAGGTCGTTACTTGTTCCTAGAATTACTTTCATGATTAGACAGCTAGTGTTTCACATTGAGATTCCTTGCTGAGGGGCCGAGGGATTCAGAGTGAAAGGAATTAACAACCCAACGATTTTTGGATTCCTGTCTGTGGTTTCCGACGTTTCAAAGAAACGTATCACCTTCATATTCAAGGGTCGAGTTGTCCATGAAGACGGATGGCCCTGTCTGCGCGTCGTTTTTGTACCGGCTACATCTAGCGTAGCTTTTCTGAAATACTTTTCCCCACGATCCAGAATTGTAAATTACATCGGCCTTGCGACGCACATAGAACCAATGCGTACTCGTCACCCCATTTAAGCCACCAAGTTTGCTTGATTATGTAGGGAGTTCATGACCGAAGGGAAGGGCCAAGTTTGGGCTGCGACTCTTGGTTTGAGAATCTGATCTACCGAATCGGAGCCGGAGAAAGACACCGTACCGTAGTCGGCATAGTGACTACAGCTTCTTCGAAGCGTCCAGAGCAGGACTGTGGACCATCCAGCCTCCGATTCAATGGGTATTGAGAGCTTTTCCCTTGGGGTAAAGCCGCCATGGTGTGAAGCTGAGCATTTGCCACTGTCTAGTGCCGACGTTAAGAATGAGTTGCGCTGTACCTCCATTCCCCTATATGCCTGCATGGCGTACATAGGGACTTTACCTCATAATGTTCAAGTACCTATGCTTTTCAGAAGAAATGTGAGTGATATTAGTGATGTTAATGGGAGTTTAAAGACGTAAACAGAGAAAATAAGAGATACGAAATATGAAATTTTTTCACACATACATTTGTCAGAGTAAACGTAAAGGTGTAGTTTGTCCCTTTGCACGCCATGAAGAAGCGGAGGTGTATTTCCACTGATTCTTAACCACGGTACTAGATGGATGTGAGTGGGCAGCTTCACTCTCCGGACGCTTTACTCCCGGGCGAAAAGCCCGCGGTAACCATTGAACAGGGCGCTGGGTAGTCCCTAGAGCCGGTCGGAACGCTGGAAGCTGTGGAGAACGGAAAAATTCCTGTCCCTACCGGGAAGCGAACCCGACTACTTGTTCACTTCACTAACTGAGCTGTCCAGGCTCATCCAGTGAAGCTGTGAAATAAATAAATCAGTGGCCAAAGATAAATTCGAGCTATAAAGTTTGAGGTTTAAACTGCGGTAAGGCTTCGTATTGTAGAATTCCGTGTCATGACGCCGTGTAGTCTGGTAAGTAGGTACAAACATTTCGGAGGAACATACGATCTCCATCTTCAGAGTGGAAGATGTAAACAGTATATTCCTCTAAAACGTTGCTACTTCTGTTCTAGACTGCATGGTGCCATGATCCTCAAGACCACAGTATAAAAGTGAGGTGTCCAACTTAATAAAATGAAGAAATGTTCTGTGAAAACAGGTAGCAGGAAGAAAATTAGGGCACCTAGTCGCAGACAACTTTCAAACCGTCACATTCCGCACGTGCATGCCTGGAGCTACGTTCATATTCCGGTCACGCAGAGTTTAATTGCGCTGTATGAACTGTTGCCGAGTAATGTACGACGGAGAAAACGTTACCCCGATTAACCTTATCCTCAACACACGTCAGGGTGATCGAAAATTGTGGGACGCATGTCAGATGCAGTTCAATCGTGAAACGGGCTCGCCTTTGAGATACACCCTCTCGTAATCAGGCGTCGGCGTGTCTCAACTTCACTCCAACAATATACGTAGAACTCCCTGTTTTGTGATTTTCTGTTTTGTCTCTTAGTTTGTCTCTTAGGTCCAGCTACTCTCTTCACACTTTGTTTCCTCGACCCGAAGACCAACTCTCCTAACTGAGGATTTCCATGTTTTCCCTCATTCCCTCAGGCATACGGCGAGATGGTAGTTCTGCCTAAATTTAAACCACAGCCACTTTCCTTAATATTCTTCCGAATTTATTATTCGCTAATCATAATACACTTCGAGACTATATAGTCTGAGATACGGAGTCATTACATAAACCATAAATAAATAAATAAATAAATAAATAAGACACTTCACTTACACATTCGTCCAATTTTTCTCCTCCCATAGAACGAAATACCAAATTACGCATCCATGAGAAGCAATGCACCAACTTATGCTTTTATATACGTTGTTCTTTAGAACAGGAAAGGACAAGTATGACCGATCTGTAAATGCAAAACCAAATATTTATACATTTTTAAAAATAACGCTCAAGAAGAGCGGTCATTTGAGAGTCTTAGCTGTAGACAGGAGGATAATATTAAAACTGATATAACAGAACATTGGGAATTTGTTTTCTAATTTTGTTGTGCTAAGCTTGTATGATATTATATAAAATGATAATATGACCGTTACGAATTTGAGAGCATGTTGAAGGGCCCTCTTCTGCCATTATCATAAAGCAGCTAACTGGAGGAAACGACAAAACGCCTGAGGACAGCTGATTGGAGGCCGAATTCCGATTCTCGAACCTCCCACATATGACACGAGGTCAGTACGTCACGGCGCTTACGCGGCAACCGGCAGTCAGTATCCCAGACGAACTGTTTGACCCTTAAATGCATATGAATACAAGCAAAGGAGCTAACAATCTCAACACAGTAACCTCGAAAACACCTCGGGTGATGTTTTGCAACGCGTGCCTACTTTACATATAGGAGTGTGGCATATCGGACACCAGAAGGGACGAGACTATTTGGGAGACCTGGAGGTACATGGCACTATAATGGAGAGGGAGAAATGGCGGTCTCTTATGAAAACGGCAATGAACCTCCGGGCTGTATAAAATGCCGAAAATTTGTTGTGCACCGTGGTGTTGGTTGGGTTGTTGGTTAGTACAACCTAGCGAAGTCTGCGTCAGTAAATTACAAAATACAATTCTGCCACGTATATTCAATACGGGTTATGACTATAAATACCTAAAAATTACAGATTACATTTGTGGAAATATGTCGGTGGAAAATAATATAACTTATACAATCACTTTTAGTAAAATAATTAATTAGAAATTTCAGTACAATATGACAGTTACGATTTCATAAAATTGTAAAAAACATGCCTTCTTGTATGGATCTGGAATGTGGGTTCTGAAGGCAAGTATAAGAAAAGATTGAAGGCAAATGAGATTCCTCTAATCAATTGTCGGGTGTGTGTTAATGGGTGTGGCAGCAGACTAGAGGCTATTGACAGCCCACGTGGAACAGATGGAGAATAGTAGAATGCCTGAGACCTCGCAGAAGAGGAAACCATGGGAGACTGGCAAAGGTAGTTGGACCAGAGGTGAGACTGGAGCAGACCATAGAGGCCCAAATATTGGCAGTAAAAAAGAGCAGTTCTTGGCTATGCTGCTGAAAAGTAAATGACTTGTACTAGAGGTGAGTGTGGAATGCGCACAGAAATTCCTCTTTAGCGGTATAGACCATTGGTCTCAATTTGTAGAGGCTCCCTAATTCCGTATCAATACAAGTGGTGGTACATTTCATTGATTGTAGAGTCACGGGTAATACGAAAACCTCAGACACTCATCCATGTCTCGAGCAGGATGCGAACTCGCGTTTCCACCGTTTGAGCGAGGTAATTCTATGCAAACCACCGGAGTCGACATTCAGAAAACTCTGGAAGTTAGTA
The DNA here is from genome assembly GCA_021186555.1 of Reticulitermes speratus. Lineage (NCBI taxonomy): Eukaryota > Metazoa > Arthropoda > Insecta > Blattodea > Rhinotermitidae > Reticulitermes > Reticulitermes speratus. Next base: position 18,498,653 of record JAJKFL010000001.1, read on the forward strand.
CAGATTCATTTCAAGGTAATGGTAAATTGCCACTCATTCGTAACCTCGACACTAGATACAGGTGAGTGGTCAGCTTCACGCCCCGGCCGCTGTAACCCGGAGAAAGGGCTTCCGGTACCAACTGAATAGAAACTTGTGTCCCAAGGCCAGTCTGGGCGCTATGGACAGCAGAAAAATCGAACTGTGCTTCCTCGATTGTCCTGCCCTGGCGTAATCACTGTACTGTCTACGTAATCCCGGGTCCAATTCAATTCAATTTCAAAGTGTCGAGGAGAGAGATGATGTAACAATGGAGGAAATTACATGTGGAGGAGCTTTAAAATCTGTCTTGTTCGATATTTTAGAATGCTTAATTCAAGAACGCTTAGCTGGGGATATGTCAGAACGGAAAAAGAAGAAGTACGTAGGGCCTGCAACATTTTGTTTTGAATCCCCGCAACACAACTTTGTATAACAAGGTAGAGTAATGAAATGTAAATGGGAGGAATATTTTAGTCTGAAGAGCAGTTGACATTACTTTGCATTACTTCCATTACTTTGGGTTTTATAAGTCATGTAACCGTATGGTACCCATTATGTGATTTAACAGTAAATAGTGTACCGGATCTATTCCGAATTAATGAATGGATTTGTCACCAGCAACTTAAGTCGGTGGCAAGTTGTGTTACGCCATCTTTTGTGAAGGTTTGTCCTATAGCTGGCGCAACAGCGAAAGGTCTAATCTCAATTTACAGACGTCGTTAAAGCAACTATACGTCTGGAGTATGTCTATTCGTACACATCGCATCCTAACTTCCCTAGTTAACAACCTCGCGAATGAGAACACTCAAAAACTGAAGAGGAAATATTTCTCCATGCAAGCCTGTAACATCTTACACTCATTCATAACAACATTTTCGTGGCGAGGTCACCGGATCCGGCACCCTTAATTAAACTTTCGCTTGTGAGCAGGAGGACAGAAATTTCTCACATTTTAGGAGTGGATTAAAGAGCCGTTATCCTTCCTAGCTCGAGACACCTATCAGTTAACGATGCACCTGTAATAACAGGAAATACATGCATAGCGTAACAGTTCTGTTGTCCAAATTGGTGCTTGTAAGTGAATCGAAGTACACATTTTCAGGTTGATGACCCTGAAGCCATGCCAAATTGTGGTGTTATCTACCCAGTTATTTTATCCACTTCCATGAACTTGGTCAGAGCTACCATGTTGAACCGCGGCTAGGCTGGGTGACCTGAGAAGTTAATCTGTAACTAATGGAAATAATGAATTCTAAAGGGTTCTGACGATGGTGTGTAAGCATTGAGAACTAATGGGTTTCTGGACCTTGTCCATCGTCCGGAAATCTAAAATAACTAGATAACACAACGTTTCCGAAACGTCGTGTTATCTAGTTATTTTAGATTTCCGGACGATGGACAAAGTCAAGAAACCCATTAGTTCTTAATGGAAATACGTAATTAACCTAATTTTCAGTTCGATGGTTAGAGTACCCAAGGTAATACGTGCGAACACAACCTTAACTTCACAGGCATATAGCTCAGAAATGCGTGCTCTTCCACGGAGGTGTTAACTTGTTCATTAAGAATGTAAACCTCTTCCATAAACTTGTCCCCATTTTCAAACCGAGATTAAAAATTTAAAACCTGTGTCCAGACAAATATTTTGCCAAATGTATTTTGTGTTACTCTCATTTTAATCTTAGTTACGTGCTTACATTTGACGAATAACTTAGTTATCTTGCTTGCACTCATTAACACAGAAAAGAACCGATTTTTGAAGTTAAACATAACACTCTAAAATTCTCGGCAGTCACGATAAAGAATATTGTAATACCTTACGATATTTAGCCAGCACCAACACAGCCCACACAATATTATGTTCGGAGTGTTAATTTAATTCGGTTTTGAGATCTGCGCTCTTCTGGGATATTACGCGGCGTTTTGTATTGGATAGAATTTCAAGAGTGCGACATATTACCAAAAATTGTACTTTGGAGAAATTATAAACCATTTCTTATCCAATTATGATGATTGATTGCTGCGGAGAACCGAGATAGCTCAGTGCCTATAGTGACTAGGCTACGAGATGGACGACTGGGGAATCGGGGTTCGATTCTTGTCAGGGGCAGAGATATTTAACTTCTTCAGCATCCAGATAGTCTGTAGGGTACACTCAACTTCCTATCCAATGAGTACTGGAGGTTTTATCCCCGAGGTAAAGCGACAGGGGCATTAGGCGCACTGATCACCTCCAACTAATGCCGATGTTTCGAATGCGCGGAGTTGCAACACACGCCCTCATACGTCTTCATAGGGTGATATTTAATAAGCACAAGGACAAATTTACCTTTTTATCTCTACCGTATTGTTGCGAACACAAGGGTGATGTGCATGCATGACCAGGAATCCAGTCTATAGGACATGTCTTGCGGGTCGATGTCCGCTGGAGGTCGCTGTGTTAAGAATGAGTCAAGTATTCGTAAACCAAGGCTTGGCCCTTCGTGAGAACCCGCATCTTGTGTGGCTGTGACAGATTGACTAACGGACTGGCTGCGTGGCAAACTGGCACAATATTACATCAACAGAACAAAAAACTATATGCAGTACCGGCCTATCTGAAATTTTGACTAACAAAGTGATGGACTGTTTGTCTGAATTTTAGATTGAATAATTCAGTAACAGACAGGATGGTGTATTGACTGACTGTATATCAGATTTATTGAGATTTGACTAACAGTGCGCTGGACTGTCTGAATATCGCCCATATCAGATTGATTAAATATTTAAAATACAGACAGTATGGCGGACTCTCTAATTATGTCACATTGAGTAGATACATATGTGAGTGACAGAGTGGAGGAGTGTCTGACTATATATCAGATTGACCGAGTATTTTAAAATTGAGTGGCGAACTGTGAATCTGATTGCTTGAATGTTTGAGTAAGAGGTAGAGCGACGAACTGTTTCCTATATGTCAGATTGACTACTGTTTTATTAAGGTACTGTCTAGGCTTGACTGACTGTTTGATTAAAGTAGTGTCTAGGCTTGACTTACTGTTTGATTAAAGTAGTGTCTAGGCTTGGATTCCTGGGCCCTTGAAGATGAAGGCACTACTTTCGTTTGAAACGTTTGAAGCCGGTAACACAGCGACAGAACGTCATATTCCAGATGACCTGAATCCAATACGATCCTGTTTGTTTACAGACTCAGTTTTCTCGCAGAGGCTACCATGAGGTCTCCTGCCGGAGGTAAGCGGATCCTCAGTTCATAGAAAACAAGCTCCCTTTTCTGATTCCGACCTATCAACCCTGCACCTCCACATCAGGTTATTTGAATGCATTCGACACTTCTACCCCTGGATTTCAAAAGTGAAAGACAAGTTGACACAGTGGAGGGAATAAATAAAAGCAACAGAAAAGTAAATCTTACATGATGCATTCCGAGCCTACGACTCCTTTTAGAATTCCGAAACCGAGTGTGGGACCACGAATGACGGCAACACAGGAAGATAGAACTAATTGCACATGTAACCATAAATATGTGTTCTTTTATGATGCTCCTCCTACATGTTTCGGCCCGAATAGGCCATCTTCAAGGAGGTCACTTACAAAGGAATGATGTTCATACTAAAGTGGACCACTGAGTACTACAGAACTCAGTGGTCCACTTTAGTGTAAACATCAGCACACGACAGAGGGATATTACTCCCTTAAAATGAAGATGACAGTATTGACATAGATGTTTGCCTGCAATTAAACATAAAATTATTAAGAACTGAAAAATACTTATAATCTACATTTTGTATGTTTTAGCAACATTTTAATTGATAACATTTTATTGTAACTTCATACATGCACATCTTGGGCAGTATTTATTTAAATGTATTCCTTTGTAAATGGCCTCCCTGAAGATGGCCTGTGTGGGCCGAAACATGTGGGAGGAGCATCACAGAATAACAAGTAGTTATTTGTGGTTACATGTGCAATTTTTTTTTTCGTTTGGCACTTTTCGACCCGTTTTGGGGTCATGGCTTTTCCCGTTCTCGGGGCTTCACGATCACACTCAGACACACCATACTCGGTAGGACTCCTCTGGACGAATGATCAGTCCAACGCAGAGACCTCTACCTGACAACACAGAACACTCACAAGAGACAGACATCCATGCTTCGGGCGTGATTCGAACCCGCAATCCCAGCAAGCGAGCAACCGCAGACCCATGCCTTAGACAGCGCGGCCACTGACATCGGAATGATTGCTAATACACCACTTAAATACACGTATATAGAACGATTGCCTAGTATTTATGTCATGTAACGATGCTTTCAAAGTGGAATTTATTCTTGACGCCATGTGTTATGGCTTGTATGTACGTAGGCCATTCTCTTAGACTGAGAATATTCGGATCTAAGAGGAAAGAAGCAACGGCAAGAGTAAGAAACCTGTGTAATGAGTAGCTGCACAACTTGTTAAGCTGATCTTATTGGTTTGGTTTCGGAAGGTTGCTGTACTTCTGTAATCAAAACACTATTGGTACCATACTTGTACGTGATGAAGGAAGTATTGTCAGGTTCCGAAGCACGTTTTTAACCAAAACGATACGATGGAACTTAGCCAGTATGTGCATCATTGTAATTATGTCCCTTCGTCACAAGCCTTTATACTTATGGGCAGTAATATGTATTTTTATTCGTGTTTCGAAATGAAGAATGACATGGGACACGCAGTACCCATTGCGGAGGTGAGAAATGCATAGAGACTTCTAACCGAAAACGTGAATGCAAGAGACCACCTTGGAGATCTTGGCGGGAGGATTTTATTAAAAGGTATCTTAAATTAAGCGCAAAGTATGGACCGGAATTAACTGGCTCAAGATATTGCCCGCTGCCTGGCTCCTGCAGAAACGATAATGCACCTTCATTTTCGTAAAAGGTAAGGAATTTCTTGACCAACTGTTTTTCAAGAAGTGCTCCGTGGCTTTAGAATCGGCTTCAGAAGTTTTGCTGACTTGGTCAGATAAGATCACTGTCGCTACAAGCATCCATTTTCTCTGCCCTAAACCGGCTTTGAAAACTGTTTGTCATTACTTTATTCTGTTTGAGGGCTTTCTTTTTGAAATGAATACGGAAGTTGCGTACATGTGCATATCTGTGATGCAGACTGCTGACTTCAGAGACTTTCTCTCTGTGCTCAACCTTGACCGCGGTGCTACGCACAGGCAGAAAAAAAAAACAATGGTCATCGTCCTCCTAACGGAGGAAATCACTGAACACGTGCAGAATTCCTACTTGTGGCACAATACCTGCCTTTTATGCGCTGCTGATTTCTTGTGTATTTATTTATTCTACATTCTTTTTCACACGTATCGAACTACGTTATTTAATGACAGTGTATCAGCTGTACATCTGTATGTTATATTGTGAAGGATGCAATGACTGTATGTAGTGGACAAAAATGATGTCAAAATGAGTTAAGCGGTAAAGGTCTGTTGAAAGTTGCTACTCGTATGTTAGAATTTAGCGTGAAGTACTGAGTAGTATCACACAGTATTGCAGTCCGGTGGTTCTGTGGGGCTGCTGCGATTTCATTCGGGTATGTAACTGAAGACATGTCAACACCATGTTTACCCGGTCAGTTCCAGTAATCAGCAACACTTGCTTCAGGAAGAGCATTTTAGCCTACTCTCCTTCCTTAGGCCGGCTCTGCGAATCACTCAATTTCGTATCCAGTCAATACCCGGCACATTTTCCTGCGGTAAAGTGGCCACAGCGTGAATCTGACCACTCACCTCCATCTAGTGCCAAAGTCAAGCATGGTGGAATTTTACCTCATCTCTTTCCTTACGTCTTCACAGTGTGGGCATAAACACAGGGGCAACTTTACTTTTCACGGTCGATTTTGTTATTGTCTGTCTTACAAAAAATACACAGATGCTATCTAGCTATCAGAACAGCTGTGATCATTTATGTAGGTTTGTATTGAGCGTGAATTACAAAGATTGCCTTCGCTGGTTTACACAGGATGCTGTCTGCTTGGTGTTTGGTGTCTTACTGGTTGGAGCGGTATTAGGCGCATCGGTTCCCTGCTCCGAGCTGCACTGGGAACTGAGGTATCCGTGTCGATGCTCACCAGCAGAGGACGGTATTCTCATGGACTGCGACCGCGTGGTGTTTCCTGGAGACCTGCCTGCTCTGCCCTACAGCTCCACCGTGGTGTCTTTCAGCCAACGATGGGCTGGTCACCAGGCCCTCCCCACGCAGGCTTCACAGCATCATCCCTGCCGCTACGGTCCCTCGACTTTTCCGGCAACTCCCTGAGGAGACTCACTGACAGGTAATGTCTTCCTAACACAAAAGTTTTCATTTACTTTTAGCATACAGGAGAGAAAGGAGGCTTATGATTTCACCATATTGTGCGTGCGTGCATCCCATTTTAACTTTTGAACCAGTAGGCCAAATTTCACGCAATTTAGTATGGACATTAAGCCATTATAGGCCTCCCTAAACTCGTAATTCGTAATTTCCCCAAATCATAAATAATAACAGCGGGCCGGATGCACGAACTTATGAGATGGGAGAGACACTAACGCCACTTAAATTGCGGGACGTGAATATTAATGTTCTGCTCTCCAAGTTTTGGAGGAGCATTCTGCCTCCAGATTCAGGGTAGCAGATGGAGGCAGTATGTTCCTCCGAAACTTTGGTAATCACCTGCTAGACTTAACGGTGTCATAGCTCGGAAGACCACCGTATAAGGCTAGTAATTATACCAAAGCCATGAAAATACCAGAAGACAAAAAATTAATACTACAGTAATAATTAATTTCGGATACAGTATCCTAAATGAGCCGCGGTAGTGACTCGGCTGCGGGCTGGACAACCAAGGAATTATAGTTCCATTTCCAGCAGAGGCAAGACATTTTCTCTTTTCCGCACCGCTTTGTGATCCAGACGTTCGACTAGCTGCACATGTTATGTTGTTCCTGTTACCACCATTCGTTTGACCTGGATTTTGAGACTATTGCAGTTCAGCCACTTCAACTATGTATCCTGTAACCCTCCGAAACACGAACTTTATATACGTACCAAATGTTTACACATTTAGTTACTGTCTTTCAGTAAACACAGTCGCCATTACAAAGCCCAGTCTATAACAGCTGTTTAAGGAAATAATCGCTGTTTATTCTGCAAATCATATGAAGCACGTAAATACACTATGTAGGCAATACAGAGATTTTAATACTAGACATCCCCGTTGGTATGCAGATACAGAGTATCTTTTATTCTTATCACTCTTACAGTCCCAACCAGCACATTCGCTTGTAATACGTAATCAGACTACGGGTTTCATCTCAAAGAGCCATCATCAGACTATGACAGAAAACTATGAAAATGGAGTTTTTAATTTTCATAGTTCTCTGTCATGGCCTGATGATGGCTGTTTGAGCTGAAACCGGTAGCCTGATTACGTATTACAAGTGAATGTGTTGGTTGGGACTGTACGATTGATAAGAGTAAAATATACTTACAGAGATATTTAATTTTGTGGGAGGTGATGTATGCAGTACTCACTGTGCCTTAAAGTGTTAAAGCATTGTTACCGAGTATTTTTACATCACATTACACTGTTAAAGAGTCCCACACCAACAGAACAATTCAAGAAGATATATAAAATTAGTATGTGTGAATAAATGTACGATTTCTAACTAGAATGATTAGAGCAGGCCTGTGGAGTGCCCATGGCTTGCAGGAAGCTGAAATATAAATGCTTTTGAAATCCCTTTTGTTCGATTTCGAATTAGTATGCTTCATCTTCTGGGAAATTTTATTCAACTTGTTTCTTTCCGTTCGATGGTGTGTGCGTCGGTCTTTACCCTACCCAGTAATGAGTAACGTATTGCGGCTCTTGCGGAAAGGAAGTAAACAACATAAAGATTAATTAGGATTTGAACGAATACTAAAAGCCAATTATTGCAATTAGTACGACTGCTTGAAATAGGCTACAACTGCCTTATAGATCCCCTATACAATAACACTCATTTCACCATAATATCTCCAGTTTGTACAAGGTTTATGACATTTTACGGAAGCATCTTTACAGTATGGTGGACATACTAATAGTAATACTGTAGTTATGAAAACCTGTAAGATTTGTGGCTTTGAAAATCTAAGGTGTGCCTCTGAGCCCTAAGCAGCAACGAGATGATTTCTGTCGGAGGCATTATGCGATGATGTCCACCTGATTTGCAGCACTTTCTCGTACATTACGAGATAAAATAATGAATTCGATACAACAAAGTTACGTAAAAGGGAAAGTGATGTAATTGTAATTACAGTACATTTACTTTACATTCCGTTCTTCCCTTCGGAGGCATGACAACCATAAAGCCAAGCCTGTGATTTGTTACTGCGTCGAAAGTAATCAGAGAATAACCGAACTAAGAAATTGTGACTGAAACTGGCGAGCGTTCATCAGGTTCCTTATGGTTTCCTTGTGAATATGTGTCCTTCACTTACAACTTTCAAGTCAATTGTCAGTTCCATGGAACTCGTGAACCTCATTCCACTGGAGGTCAGCTCACATCCGCATTTTCTGTTCCATTCTCCAACATCAGCACTATTAATTCGGTAAATAAAGACTGTGAACTACTGAAGTGGAATCACACAATGCCATGGTCTATGTGCCTCAGATTTTACAGTAGATAATTTAAGAAATAAGAAACATGTATGGAATGACGCAACCAACTTACGGTATTCTTTATTACTTTTCGCGACTTGCCAACCTTGATATTCGTTTGTTGCATATTCAGATCTACTATTGAAATTTAACTTCACTAATACTATGATTAATCTATCATACCCATACACTGATGTTCTTTGTATTTCTAAACACTTGCATATGAAAAATATTTTAGATAAATTTGTAGATGTAAATGCAAACCGCCCCAAGTAGGCCCTACTCATGTATGCGTGTTAATAGCACTTCCTTTTTATTTCTGTTCCGAAATGTTTCAGTCCTTCTGGCATCAGCAGCGAATACATTTGCACAAGTTTCGGTGGAATTAATAAATGTTACAATAATATATTAAAGAGCAATTCATGTCTTGTAATATATGTTAGAGTACGTTTTATAATGTTCCCGCACCGGCTGAACTTGAGTCGAAAAAAATCAGTTAGTGCTCTGATGTGGTTGGTGGAAATAGAACCACCAAATCTTAGTGAACCTGCTTGTTACTAACCTACCGAGGATTGCTAGTCTCAAAGCGACGACACTTGGGATTTAACGCATGCATTTTCCTGACATGTGTGCGGGCAGCGGACCTCCCGTTAGGACAGGCATAGTCCACCGCAGGACGAATGAGTTGTTTATAAGGCAGAATGCCGTTTATGACAGACCACTTTTCATATTAAGGAGAGGGCCCAGCATGCCCATTCTCTGGGCAGTCTTCTTTCCAACTCGATTTATGACAGTCGACTACGTCAGATGTGTATCGGGGGGCCACCCCGAGATACCGAGCTGTGTCGACACACTGGATTGGCACCCCAAAGAGGTGTTCTGGCCGGGGCTTTTGGGTGCGTCCCGCGTACTCTTCGAGACGTTGATGGTTGATGGCGATCCTCAGTCCCGTAAACAGTGCTCAGTGTTGTTAAGATAAGCTGGTAGGTAGTTGACGTGCAGCGTCGGCTGGCGTAATATGACTATGACGGCCGTGTCATCCTCGTAGAGAAAGTGTAGGCATGTCGTTCACGTAGGGGCTGAAAAGGAGGCGGCACCCAAGTCCAACCTGAGATATTGTAGCCAGCATGCGACGACGAGTCGATGTGGTGGACTGGAACGAAGTTTGAGGCGCCCTTGAATGCAGGTGGGAGGAGATAGTTTTCACCAAATAAATGAGGAAGTTCAGGATGGTTTGCTTCTGAAGGAGACCGTCAACCCATACGGTGTCGAAGCCCTTAGCCACAGACATCCAAGAAAACTGTTAGCCTCTTCGCATCAAAGTTCCTGTTGACGTTTCCAACGAGAGCGGCCAGGTGCAGCGTCATGCTGCCTCTGGGTCGGAACCCGAACTGCTCGTCAAGCAGTAGCACGGCCTCGCTTATTTCACTTAGGATCCTACTGAATAGAATGTTCTCAGACAGCTTGCCAGTGGGTGGATAGGACGAAGGCAGCGTGGGGTCCTTTCCCGGCTTCAGTAGGGATATCACGTGAGCGTGTTACCCTGCCGTTGGGAGGTACTGCCTGCGGAGGATCGCGTTCAACACTTTCGTGAGAAAGTTTATCGCTACCTTAGGTAGATGCTTCAGGACCCTCTTTGGTATACCACATTGGCCTGGAGCCCTGGAAACTTTGAGAACCCTGATGGTCTCGCGGTCCAAAACATGGCCGATTATATATAAAAATTCAAGTCGCACCGTCCTGAGAGCAAACACTGTGCCTCCATTAACCAACATATACAGCATTAACCAACAGGTTAATGCTGTATACGGAAACAATCGCTACGTATTTATTATGACAATCATACGGAACACGTACGTACACTCTGTCGGAAAAATTCAGAGGTTTTAATGTTAAACCTGTCGGTACGGATATAAACCATTAGCATAGGCGTAACTTGGCTAATAACACTGGGGGGGGGGGGGGGGCAAAATCGACCATGGATATTAGGATCTTTAATTTACAAAGGAGCCAAGTTAGGGGAAGATTGGTATGAACCAGTCTTTAATATACATACACCCCTTTCCCCCACTATCACCCACATTTTTTTTATTTGCCCCTCTTCAACTCAGTAACCAAAAAACTATTCTTAGGTAGAAAAAATATTGGGGGGCATTTGTCCCCCCCCCCCCCCCCCCCAAGCGATATATGCACTTAGACATGTCAACTGAAATTCCTGGGAAATATTAATCATAGTCAGTGAGAAATTCCAGAAATATATATGGACCAACAGACACAAGGTCCTCTCTTTTCATTCAGATCTCATAAACATTGGGTGGTGGATGGCAAATTGTGTTGCTTTTGCAGGTTGTTGATGGGACTGCAGTCAACACTACAAGAACTGCGCCTAGCAGACAACTTGCTAGGGGATAACCTCAACCCCATCTTCTCAACCAGCGAGTTTCATGGCCTGGGACAGCTCAAACTGCTCGACCTCAGTGGCAACCTTATAAAGGGAATTGAAGAAGGCATTCTCAAGGGATGTGACAACCTGCAGGTACAACTTTGCTGCCCTTACAGTCTTTGTTGCCCTTACAGAGTCTTTGTTGTGTTTCATCTTTCTTAGGTCCAGTTATTCTGGGAAACTTGTTTCAACAATTATTCTGCTCTACTCTCTTTATGTTTTGTGACTGTATGAAGCAATCTTATAATGTTCCATACCATGCAGCTTTTAACAAATATTTATAGCTTGTAAAACCATGTAGTGTTTTATAATGCAGTTATATACTGTACTAAAAACTTGACTGATAACGTAACAAACAACGTGCACAAGGTTTCAATCACAACTGTACTTTATTTTTGGCTCATACATGTTTCGGCCTATATGGTCATCTTCAGGGAGACTGCTTTGAATATTACATAGAGGTACTCGAGTCTTTACATTCATCTATTGCAGAATAACATATCTGCAAAGTTGCTCATGTCAACATACGAGTACATTGGTTTTAAATATGGTTCTGTATTTTGGTATATAAGATTTAAATATTGAATGTGTTTATTGTTAATTTACTTTATTCGATGGTACCTCAGTGTCAAAACTTGTAACCTGAGTTTAGGTCTTTTGTCTTCTAGGCTGTGACAGCCTGGTAGATTTCTACTGATATACCTCCAAAATTACACGGCCTCACATCCCAGAAGACAGCAGTCCTCATAGTCACCTCTGTGAGAACCTCAAATCTCACAAGAATAAGAAATATTTTAACCTACACCCAACCCCAAAATACAATCCCACATATCTTCACTTCTATTTTGCAACCATTATTCAAAATACTACAACAACAACTACAACAGTAATAATAATAATAATAATAATAATAATAATAATAATAGTAAAGTATTAACATAATAAAGTTAAAGTAGATAGTGCATATTATCACCCTGGTACTTCAAAGGTTTAAGCATGCAGTGTAAGCAATCAACCAAATGTAATTCTGGTTAGATGGGAGATAAGTGTGGCTTTTGACTACCATAAACTACAAATTGCAAAAGTTGAGTGGTTGCACCATAGAATTTGTAGAGCAACACAGCAACACTTCTCATTTATGTAATTGAAGGTTTCCGCCATGGTCGTAATGTTGCTTAAATTCAGCCATCAACCATATATATACATACCCCCACCACTGTCTACCCATTGTCCCCCTCCCAGTCCCTGTCAGAACCTATCATAACACACCACACCTTCCCCTTCTTCCTGATTGGCTCGTCCATTCAGTACTATCCATTGGACTCTACTCCTATATAAACACATGTTCCTAACCTCCTAGCATCCTTTTTCCTAAGACCCTGAAGATGGGACAAACAAGTGATCCCGAAACGTTGGTCATGCACCAAAAATGACGCTGGGTAATAACCCAGAAGAATTTAAGCAACTTCTTCATTTGTTCATGTTAGTGAATGCAGTGTTAGAATAGAGGCACTTGGTTGCTTATTCACAATTTAAATCTCTACACAAAGAAAATTTAGATCATAATACAGAGCATGTTATGTTTTCAGGAGCTGCTCCTAGACCGCAACAGTCTGACTGCTGTTCCCAGTTCCTCACTGAATGGACCACGTGCTCTCAAGGTGCTTTCTCTGACACAAAACCGTATTGGTATGCCTGCCATTGTTTCATATTTTTTACAGCCAATTTGTCCATGTAACAATACCTATTTGGAACTATTCAGTTAAAACACTAACATTAAATTAACTCTGTTGAAGGAATCATTCAGTCTATAATTTCTTACACTTATATTTTAAAATTGCAGCACATGTACAATAATTCTCTGCACCACTGGTGTAACAGTTTTCCAAGGTGCACAGTGGTCAATGCATGTTTATGATTATCTTACAAAATTGAGTCAGCTTACTGCGAACTCAATTTTGTAACATTCCAAGTCACAAAACCACAAATGTCAATAAACAGGACAAGGTGAAGCGTAATGCGGAAAATGTAGGTAGCTTAAACCAGATGGTGATCAAACTTACCACCTTTCAAGTGAATATACTACTGTTATAGCTTAAACCAAGTAAGATAAAACATAATTAGCTGTTCAAAGTTTGGACTGACTGTTGCAGTGCACAAGCATACTGTATACAGATGTTCCACATAAGATGTGCCAACTTGAATATGTTATTTTTGAGTAATTTTGAGTGAAAAGTATAGTGGTAAACTTAAAAAGAGCAAGTTTTAAAAAAAATCCTCCAAAGTTTGTAAAGGTAGTAACCATTCTATATCAACACAGTGTCAGATAATTTCTGTTTATGCAGGAATGGTGCAAACAGCAGCCTTCCAGTCCCAGCAGTCACTGGAAAGCCTGGACCTCAGCCACAACCTGTTGGTCACCCTGGAGGCTCGCTCCCTGGCTGGCCTTAGCCACCTCCGATACCTATACCTCGCACACAACAGACTCACTCGCTTCAATAGTGACGTCTTTCATGGTAAGCAAACCAAGCTCTGCTCTCTTTTCAGAACCCTGCAAATGTGGAAGTGGAGTAGAGTTAAAATTTACAAATTCTTAAAGCATGGTACAATGTGGAAATGAATGGTCACATTCTCACTTGGCCACACGTATCCAGGGAAAGAGCTCGTAGGTCCTCAATGTCTAAAAGCCTCAGCCACTTCTGTAACAACAGGCAATGGCTGCAGGAGCATATTAGAAAAGTCCACTGGGGCTTGGGGGCCAGCTCTTGGCCCTGTAGAAAAATTGACTGGCATTAATATGGTTTTGTGATTATTCTTAAAATGACTTTCACAGTGATCTTTTGCAGATACACTTTTACATTTTATCTAGTCCTGACACAAAAACTTTTAATTCTTCAATGTGGCCTGCCTATTGACATTGTTACTAACCTAGGCTGTGTAGTCTACTCATACAAAGAATAGATAAGTGTAATTAAACTCTGCATCAGTGTACGTTTATTGGTACAAAGGTTGAGATCAGTCCATACTTAGTAGGTGATAGAAAAATTTCTGTGCAGGCTTTTGTGTACATTTCATCAGGAAACTAAAATAATGACTTTTTTAATATCTGCTCAATGCCACTAATGATATATTTTTCAACAGTGACTAAGCTGAGGTAATGGAAACATCTAGAAAGCTCAGATAATAAAAAAAGAATGTTTGTCATTGTTGATATTTCTTAAAGGGAAAAGTCAAAGCATCAAAGTAGATGACTAGAAATATTGGTTATCAGTAAATGTTATTTCCTATTCTTACAGATTTAGACATATTTCATTTCAGTGTATTAAACTTTATACAGAACTTCCTCTGTTTTAGAAGATTTGTAAAAGAATGCCTTGGTACCTTCTATCTTAGAAATCAAACTCAAATGAAGTAATGCTTTAATCTTTAGCTTTGACAGCTGACTAGGCACAGACATTTTATCAGTTTGAGCAAAACTGGATAGGAAAGAAACAGCTTAACCAAAAGCAAAGAAAGAAACTCATTTATTTAAATCAGCCCTAAAGAATTATTTATATGCTCACTGCTTCTACTCTATAGATGAATACTTTAATGTAAATAGAGAATGATAAACTAAGCTTAATCAGTTCTATTGTACCAGCTACTATTATATGTATGTAATATTTTCCTGACTTGTTCTATGTCGAAGGTATTAGCCTGTTTTGGATTCATAGAATGTAAATAAATTCAGTTCAACTATATGTTGAAATTACATGTTTATCAACACTTTAAAAAGAAAAGGATTCTTTTCTTCTGCTAAATTTTCTCTGAAACCAGTAATTAATCTGTTGATTAGACTGGAGTAATGAGGTGATTAAAGTATTAATGCCTAGAAGCTCAAAGACATGCATTAATGAGTTCTACAGAAACTGTGTTATAAACGTGCTAGAATAAATTATAAGTTATTAAATGCTACTTAGGACTGGGCTTGAATTTAACTAAATGGGTCATGCATGTCACCTAACATCCATCTGGTTTTCAGTTAAAAAAATCGCTATACTTGTCATCAAGATTCTGTACAGTCCAAGGCTTATGATTCATCTTTATAGGGATTAGGCAGAAACGGAACAAACGTGGAATAAAGGATGACAATTGTATGTCATGTTACAGGAGCTGAAAACCTTGAACTTCTTGACTTGTCACAGAACTTCATCTCTGAGTTCCCAACCATCTCATTTAAAGCTTTTGTCAGCCTTAAATTCTTGAATCTTTCATCCAACTTGATTCAGGTGAGTGAGTGAGCGAAGAGGTTAATTCCAAAGTAGTCATAGAGAAAAGTCTTGATGTTCATAATTAATTGGGATCAGAATCACAAACACCAGAATCCATTTTTAGTGCAAGACACTTATTTGGTTCCAAGAACTTATGAAGTACCAGTAGTAAAGTATAAAATAACATCAAAAAGGATAAAAGCTTATTTTTAATAAAATACAAACACTTTTTGGAACCACAAATGATTGAAGGAGCATCTAATTCCATCAAGAATGAGAGCAATCAATGAACTTAAGAGAAACAGAGCTTTATTGAGCTGAGACTGATATGCACAGTAGCAGGAGAATGGGGGAGCTGACTCAGCAATGATGTGGTCTCATCCCAATTGTCAGAACCAGTCATGGTAGGCTGAAACAATGGTATTAAAATGGGTGATCACAAAGTTAAAAATTCAAACCATCAAGTTTCATGAACTCCAAGACCATTTCAATTTCAATTTAGTTCAACTTCAAGCAGATCCAAATCAACAGGCCATACAACCATTGGATATAGAATGTGTCACATAACAATCATGTTCAAATCTTCTCCAGAATCAAGTCAATAAATATAATAAAAGATAATACAATAAAATCATCATGAATTGTACTTGCTTACACAGACTGGATTCACACAGTCTTGCCTGTACATGTGATGTGCCTTCTTTAATGGGAATCTGGGATGCCTATTGTACAATCACAACAGTCAGAATTGCAGAGTCATTGATTTGTATTTTAAATCACTATTAACTAATTGAGAAAAATTCATGTCAGTCTTCATGACAGCAAAGCATGAAACACATTCTTACAATTATATTATGGCTAATTAGTTCCATGTGAAATCAGAGTATTGATGTGACAGTGACTGGGTTTCATTCCAACTCTCTCATCATTCTCTTTCTCAGAACCTAGAGAATGCTAACCTGGCATCGCAACCTGAATTGCAGCGTCTGGATTTAAGTCGCAACAATATTGCCAACATCGCCCAGGAACATTCCTGGGACTTAGCCACCTCCGTGAACTGACCTAAGTGTCAATGCTCTAAGAACAGTAAGTTTCAGCTCCATCACTGAGAAGGTAGTGAAGCCAATATGAGGCTGTGACCTCAGAGAGTTACAGTAGGTTACAAGGACAGCTGCTAGTGAGTTCCACCATTGATCAATCATATTCTATCTCAACCCTTTCAAAAGGCATTAATTTGTAACTGTCTGTCACCTGTATTTATTATGGGAATGCTATTCCTAGCTCCATAGAATCAGTGATAATTTAAAGATGTGGTGAAAAATTTACCATTCTTGCCATGGAAAAATTGCTCCTTGCTATTCATTGTCAAGTGGTTCAGAATTTCCTGAACTAGCTACTATGACATTCTTTGTGATTAATTTGATTTCTTTACCAGGAATTTCACACAAGCCTCGAGCTTTGTCACATTTGATATAAACTGTCAATGAATAATAGCACATAGTTATAAGCTGCACAGAATGTCGCAAGAGAAAGTTCACAAAGTAGAGGAGATGATTAATTAATAAATAAAAGTAATTACAAATGTCATAGTAATGTATGTCCTATTTGCGACCGTAATATAGTTATAGTTGTTCGAAGTGCAAGATCTAGAAAATACTGAAAGCAATTCCAAGGATGGTAAGTTCCTAATAAATAAACCCTGTGGCACTTTAGTGACATCTGAGGTAAAGAGGCATGTTTCCTTATACATTCACACATTTTCATGGAACATTTCCACAAACAAGATGAGAAGAACACTTTTGCCATGGTTGAATGTATTCTGCACTACAGTACCAACAGGAGTTCTTCACAGGTTTGTGTTCCTCATATGTCAATCTAGCATTCATTAAATTTTAAATGCCACACCACATGTTTACTGTGAACTTGTTCTGAAAATTACTTGCAGTTATTTCATGAGTATTCTCTGGAGACAATCACTTCATTATTAGTAAGCCACGCTTCACCAGTGAGCAAAACCAAGGGACACAGGTCTAAATGAGCATCAATTGACTTGCAAAAACTTAACATTATGTTACAGTCCTGCAGTTCTAGATGTTGAGTGGGTTGGATGTGATGTAGATACAAGCCTCAAAATTTACTGCCTGTCAGGTTGATGTGTGAGGAACCCCAACATGTGAAGAAATCCTTCTAATATTCCAGTGCAGTGTATGTTCTGCCATGACAAAGATGTTCTTGTCTTGTCTGTGAGGATGTTCCAATAAAAGTGTGGAAGGAGATTACCAATTTCTGTCAGGTATCCATGAACTGCCATGACACTTCGCTCATCAGGAACTCTCCAGCCTGGGAAACACTTCCAATATTCTGCACCTCTTGCACTTTGACCACCCATAACTCTGTAACCGTAGCAAACAGGACACATGTTAATATAACATTTCTTTATTCAAAATGAGTTGATTGATCATCTTGTTCAGTTTGTGCACTTTCTCCCAGGCTCACGGTATTTTTCAGGCGACTCTGTGTTGAATGTATTTCCAAGTTTCATTTTGGAGAGTTTAACTAAAATCTGTTAACTTTCAAAGTTTGGCTAACATTGAATAAAAGTAACAGACACTCTATACGAAAACTTATGTGTTCCTTTACATATCTGAAATTCAATTTGCATGTAAGTGGCCACATATGTATAAGAACAAAAAAATGTTGAGAATACTGTGTGGAGAAAAATGAAATACCTCCATTAGACTTATGATTTTAAAATAATTAAAGAGAAGTGAGTGAACATGCCAAAATGGTTACACTGCATATGTCTTGTAGCTTCTTTATTAACATTGGCAACATATTCAGAGACATTATTTTATATGTATTGTAACAAGAGCAAACCAACAGACACTTTCAATCAGGGCTGTGTCCAAATTTCCATCAACCTAAACCAGGGGTGGAACACAGTGTAGATCATGTACATGCAGATATTCCCTAGTGGAATATTTTGTTAGTATCACATTAGATAGATTTTCTTCGTTATGATGGATTTTTCCACATCAACACACCTCTATCTTTGGGATAAACTCTGTGCAACTCAATACAGACAAAAAATGTTATAAGGCTAAAACAAAGAACAAAAATAATATCAATATTGTAAACAATATTATAAAGAATACAGATCTCATTTCCAGTAAACAGACACATGATGTTTTGTATTTATACAATTTTACATTTTTATATTTTAATAGATTAGTCTTATGATGACTGAATAAGTTAAAACATATGTCACTAGAGTTAATGTGTGCAGTGCAGTGGTACAAGTACTGTTTGTTAATACAGATAACACAGTGGGATGCCAAATGTCAAAGTTTTGGCTATTTTAGCCTGTATCAAATCCAAATACAAAATGCATACTCAACTTTGAGTAAAATTAATAACTTGTACATACAGGACATAGTGAGGTCTGAGAGCAAAATCAGGTATAAGAGTTACATATACATGTTAAAAGTGACAAAACAGCTAAGTTGTATAGTGACCTGTCCTTGAGACCCTAAATGGCAGATAAAATACCACAACACAGATCTTTCTGCAGTGCATATGGTTCAGATATTAAAACTGACACACAACAACATCAGTTGAATTGACTTGGCAATCCCTATAGTTGTAATGAATGTGCAAACACTAGGCATACTACAAAGTCATCTCCAGGAATGTCCCTTAATATGTTCTGGAGATGACAGGTACAATATTCCTTATAAAATGAAAATAGCACCAGAATATGGTTCTGAATAGGAATTACCCAGACACTGATTGTGAGGTCAAAAAATTATCACCATTAATCACCACAGACAAAATATATGTGCAGCCAAATGGTTAATGCAGGACTTATTTGCCGGGATGATTTTAAATTTACAAGTGTCTGTAATAATATGCTGTTGATCCTGCAGGTGGAAGATGATGCATTTGAAGGACTGTCAAACTTGGAGATGCTATCACTGAAGGATAACAACATTTTACTGGTCCCTGCATCTGCATTGGGCCGCTGCCTAGCCTCACATCTCTGCAACTAGATTACAACAGGGTGGCAGCACTGTCAGGTGATATCCTCAGAGCAGTGGCTGGCCATGTGATTTCATTAAGCCTTGCCCGCAATGTTGTGCGTGAGCTGCCACCCACCTCATTCAAAGAGTTTACACATCTGGAAACTCTTGACCTCAGTGGCAACCTACTGGCCAGTGTGGCAGCCACCACATTCACTGGACTTGAAGGAAGTTTGGCTGAGCTGGATCTCTCTGGAAATCGTCTGACATCACTTTCG
This sequence comes from Reticulitermes speratus, assembly GCA_021186555.1. NCBI lineage: Eukaryota > Metazoa > Arthropoda > Insecta > Blattodea > Rhinotermitidae > Reticulitermes > Reticulitermes speratus. The sequence continues at coordinate 18,518,322 of JAJKFL010000001.1, forward strand.
TACTACACCAATTGCTCTTTCTCATCTCAAGGTGTTGGATATGTCTCGAAACCAGCTTGCTGAGCTTCCTCGAATGGCCTTCACCCAGCTACCTGGCCTTGTCCATCTGAACCTCAGCCACAACCCCACCCTGGGGTCCATATCATCCACAATATTGCACAGTCTCCCAGAACTTCGTGAGCTTGACTTGAGTCAAACAGGTCTCAAAATGCTCTCACCTGAACTCCTTCTTCGCAGCCACAACCTTGTGAGAGTGTCCCTCTGTGACAACTTGATTCAAGAATTACCAGAAGGTGCTTTTCATAACCTAAAAAACCTCACAGCTATTGATCTGTCTAACAATCAAATACTGAACATACGACCTGGAGCATTTATGGGTCTTCAAGCCATAAAAAAAGTGATTTAAACGGCAACAGACTCACCGCCTTCAAAGGGGAATTTTTTCGCAATCTTGGGAGTGATGCAAGCCTGGGAACAACTTTAGAAGTCTTGGATTTGACCAACAATGAACTCAGCTACTTGTTTCCTAGCTCATTCCGTATCCACCCCCGTCTCCGCAAGCTGATGGCTGGTGGCAACAGGTTTTCTTTCTTTCCTGCAGAACTCATAGCTTCACTACAATATCTAGAATATATAGACTTAGGACACAATTCACTGCGAAGTGTAGAAGACTTTGATTTTGCAAGCCTTCCTCGCCTTCGGACATTAATCCTGTCATACAATGAAATTGAAACTATAAGTGAATTAGCATTCCAGAACTCCACACAACTTCAGATATTGGATATTTCTGGGAATAAAATTGAACGTCTTAGTGAGAGAACATTTGAAGGTTTGGTTCGTCTTGAAATGCTCAATCTTGAGAACAATTTAATCTCTGAGCTTCCTGATGCGATATTTGAGCGTTCTCGTGTTCAGATGCTGGAAAAAATCAACCTGGCTGGGAATCAGTTTGAGACCCCACCGCTACAACCACTACAACGCCAATACTTTTTCCTGTCTATGGTTGATCTTTCTCGCAACAAAATACGTGAAATCCCACCGGAAGATTCCATAATGGTCAACATCAAGAAACTGGATCTCTCCTACAATCCCCTCTCTCAAGAAGCTGTTGAAAATGTACTGGGAGAACCAAAGACAGTCCGGGACTTAAATTTGGCAGGTACTGGAATTATATCTGTCACTCAAATGGAGACACCTTTCTTAAGGCGACTCAACCTGTCACATAATGTGATCAGCAGTCTACCAGACACTGTATTTGAACGCCCAACATTACTAGAAGAGCTTGACATCTCACATAACAGCCTGAGTGAATTGCCTCATGTGTGGCAACGGCTTAAGAACCTACAGGTTTTAGATGTGTCTGAGAACCCAGTGATAAATATCCTTCAGGGTGACCTGGATGGTTTAGAAAGTTTGCGTTCTTTGCGGATACATGATCTTACAATGTGTATACGTCTTGAGAAGAATGCCTTCAATTCTCTCAGTAATCTAGCAGAGTTGAAAGCATATGGATACCCTCGACTGGGATACCTTGATGTGTCTGGCATCCTTCAAAATCTGCCAGCATTAGAGAAATTGGACATAGAGCTTAAAGATTCAGCTGTGAGTGGAGAACAACTTTCACCAGCACTACAACCACGTCTGCAGGAACTTGGACTGCGTGGACAGAGGGTTAGAAGCCTGTCATCAGGTGTACTGGCTGGGTTACGGGGACCATCTGTTCATGTGGGTCTACGAAATACTTCAGTTTCCACCTGCCTCCAGCTCTATTCTTCACTCTGCCACGCTCCATTCGCCTGGAACTGGATGTGTCTGGTAGCCAACTGACCACACTAGGCCCACCACTATTGGCTGCTCTGGATGAGCGGAAAGGTGACCTCACACTTACAGGTCTGTCTGACAACCCTATAAATTGTGACTGTGGTGCCAGGGCACTGAGACGGTGGCTTCCAGGAGCAGGAATGTCTGGGATTCGCTGTGTTTCTCCAGAGAAACTTAAGGGCCAACTCCTTGTAGAAGTTGCAGATGATGAGCTGATCTGTGACCTCAACCGACTACCAACTACAACACCTAGCACTACAGCTACTTCATCATCAAGAGCAACAACAGAACCTGACATAATCTGGTCTGTACCTCCAAGCAGAGACAAGCCCTCATCCAGTAGCAAACCTGGGACAGGAACTGCCAACAAAGCAGTTCCAGCTGCAGGCTCATCAAGCCTGAATAATGATGACACCCTCATCATCAGTATTGTTGGTGGTGTGGTTGCCTTCATAGCAGTTCTCATCATAGTAATCTGCATTATTAGGGTGCGAATCACCAATACTCAGTATAGGGGTGGTCCACTTGCAACACCAGGTGTCCTGTCAGCTGGGGGCCATGCTCCCTCAATGGTTACTGCAGGTTCAGGCTGTACTTGTGTCAAACCTCCAGTGGGGCCGCCTATGTATATGGCACCCTATGGACCTGGGTATGCTGCCACTCTACCTCCAAAGCTTATGCCACCTACATCAGTGTCCCCACGCCCTCCATATTCAACAATGGGAAGGCAACCTTTTTATCAGAGTCCTTCATACTACATCACGTACCCTACTGAAGAAAAGGAACATCGGTAGCCTCTGGAATTTCTGTGTACTCTTCAGATTCTTATTGGTGGCCATGTCTTCTTACACAAATCTCAAACACTGGGGTTTGAAGATGCAGAAAATATCAACTATTTCTACCTCTTCAAGGGATCAGTGAATTAAAAAATTCTACCTTCAGCATGCTATGTCAGCTTGAAAATGTTTGTATGCACTGGAGGTAGATAAAAAAGAGTTGATTCTGAAGAAAACAAGAACCTGGAGAGAAGAGGTTTTTGTCACCTTACTTTGAATATAAGGCTTAGGATTGTACCTAGCATTCCGTTTTTTACAATTCTTACACTTCCCATTCTGAAGTATCACATGAACATACTGCCATTATTTTTATTACAGCTGTTTTTAAATTCAGTGCCCATATTAAAGACTAAGAATTTTGTCTGTGAATTGTTCACTCACCTACATTTTACAAAGATCTAGCAGCAAGTCCCCATAAAGTGTGTATTTTTCTTATGCACAAACAGTGTCAAATCAATGTTGTAAAAGGCTAGTCTTCTTATTTTCCCAGTGACTGAGGCCTGTGAGACATTCTTGTTGTTAGTTCACCTCAGTTTCTCAAGTAGCATGGAAGATTTTCTTTTGAATACTTACAATTAAGTCAATTAAAGAGCAGTGATTGACATGAACAGATGAGTGATAATCCAGATACCCTCCCACAAACGAAGACAAAATGATTATTTTTGCATGTGACTTTACAAGGAGCCAAATAAGTTTCACATGTAGACAAGAGCTTTAAACAACTACCTGTGAATGAAAAATATTCTGGTCTCACTAATACTGTGTTATCGGATCACAAAACTGGATGCATAAAAAACAAAAACTCTTCTATTTTCCAGTCTATTAATGCTATAATGTTTTGCTCTGAAAAAGCTGTAGGCATTGTATAGTGTGAATGCCACACCGTTTCTCAGCTATTTAACCACTAGGACAGGGAAAGAGGCATGTTTACAAATCAGCTACAGGTTCAAAACTGTGCTTTGCACATACATCACCAACGGAACAAATGGTCACATCAGTACCGCTAGTCAAGCTGTCGAATTTTCACTTTGACTTCTAGACTAGAATTCACCACTGCTCTACATGGGAATTTGTATTTTGCCATAAGACCATACTGCTTTGTGGTATTTAAGTCATTAGGTACAGATTTAATGGATATTGTGAATGAGTGATTGTGGCTGTTGACAAGTATGTTTCCCATTACGGAATTATTGAAGCAACACCCATAAAACACTCAAATATATGCCAGCTCAACAAACGTGTAGGTTGTGTGAATTAATAATCAGATATGCTGTGAGGTCACTGTTTATTCTGTGTAGAATAATGACCATATTTACTAGTATAATTTCCCCATTCCATCTTTTTGAATTATTTTTTCCTTTCCATTGTACATTTCTAAGCTTCATTTTACCAGGTAATAAGTTATTACTGGGTTTAAGATTAAGACAGAAACTGCTTAACTCAGACTTTCCTAATTTGAATTGATTTTTAGCAACAGAAATATAAGTGTTGAATAAAATTGTTAAGTTCCCCACTGTGTAATTTTCTCCATCCTCATGTTGCATGTAGTAAAATTTACAACACATAGTTTTTCACAATATCCACTAATTAAACACTGGCTAGACAAAAAATATGTAGAAGAGTGTAAATACAAAATGCCGTTGTATACAAATTGATAACCTCCTGAACTGGAAGAATCATAAGGATTGATTCTTAAATTATGTGAAGCATGTTATGTAATTACATGTGTGTTTCACATCAGCAATTTATTTTGCTTATTGTCATTCTGTAATGAAATATTGAATAATTTTTGCCTGTTATTCATCTTTCAGTAAAAATATATTCACTCTACATAAGAAAATTGTTAAAAGTATGGTTGGTGCAAAACTAGAAATTCATGTAGAGGTCTGTTTAAGAGATAGAGATTTCACCTGTTCCAAGTGAATACACATTCTTGTTAATTAACTTTACTGTAAATAATCAAGAAATATAAAAATTGTAGCTGTATGCAGTATTAAGACAATTCATGAATGCCATCTTCATAGACCAGTTGTCACACTTTCATGCTTTAAAAACCATGTACTATGCTAGCATCAAAATTTCAACAGTTTGTCATGTAGACCCATCAGTCTGATGAATGACAAGGCTCAGTTTAAAGCAGGATTGAAGTGATATGTAAGTATGCAATCCTTTTATTCTGTTGATGAACTTATATTTAAAAATGGCTCATACTCTTATTGTCAGCTATATATATATATATATATATATAATGAATTTTGTATAAAATTTCAATACTGTATGTAAAATACTTATACTATTTTTGTGCTATACATTTCGTATTTCTTGAGTTTTTCCACAACCTATCGTCACTGTGACTAAATGTTGGATCCACGTATAACTATGTACGGATGTATGTAAATAAGTAACAGGGTACAACCACTTGAAAATCCTATCCATTTACTCATAAATCATCCTGTCACTGGATAATATAAATCAGATATTGTACGTTATTAATTAACCCAAGCACAAAAGAAGCAGAACTGCACGCGCTGATGACGAGGACCATAGTCGTTTTAAAGCTGATGATGGCTCTGGTGGTTGAGACATTCCGGGCCTTTTATGGTACCTGAACACGCTGAAGGCAGTGTAATCCACTCCCCGTTTTCTGAAGATGTATTTAAAAACTTAGTTGGTATCATTTTACTATTCTGTAAACATTGTGCTGTCGTGGGAGCATAACTTGTAGCCTTTAAACTGGCATTCCCCTTCTAGAGTTTATAAACGGACCCGGGGCGTGACGTCAGGACAAGAGTGCAATGTCACTTGCACAGATCTAGCATAGGTCACATATGTCGTGGATGAGGTGGTGGGAGCAGTACAATTACGGGGCGAATCAAATAGAGTGTACCATGAAGATGATGAAACAAATGTCACACATACTACGCAGTATCTGCCGGGGCTCGACCCAAGGACAAATAGGTTGGCTGACCGCCAGTCGTAAGGTAACTGTGACTGAGAGGAGGTAAGATTTGTGTTGTATTTGTGGGAATTGTGTACCTTGAAACGATTGCAGTAATTCAGTGGTATAGTCCCACAGAATAATATTTGCCCGTTGTGCTGACGAGCTATTGGCGCCCTATAATACCGTTCTGAAAATGTGTTCGAAGTGATACCGCATTTTATTCAGTGACCTGTACTTTAAATGTTTTTCAAGTGTCTGCTTCCCCGAGAACAAAGTGGAAACGAATATCATGAAGTAGAATTACAAAATGGCCCCCCGCCCGTATGAGAATAGTTCATACCACAGCACTGATGCGCTTCGTATGCCCTCTATTTTGGTGTAACACGGGACTTGTTTAATATACAGGTATAAGTATAGGATGTGATGATAAAACGATTGAAGAAGTAGTTACAACTACGTTTCTTGGCTTGTAAGTTGGCAATAACCTAAAGTGGGATACGCATATTGAATATATTATTCCTAAATGAGGTTCATAACATGTTGCTATATGGTCAGTCAGGCCACTCATAAAAACACATACTTCTAGAAGTTTACTTTGCATTTTCCATTCCCTGTTCCAGGGAAATTCAACAGATGGCAAAAAGTATTAACGATCTAGAACAAATTATATTAATAGTAGGTGTAAAGAAAATACCTTTTGTAGGAAGTTATTTAACATACTTCCCCTTGCCAGTGAATTACGTTATTATTACCGTCTTTCATGTACGACACCATGGAACCATTCCACACAAATTCAGAGCTACACTGTGTACATACTAGACATATACATGACCACCATATGCCAGATGCTAACCTTACAAGTTACCAGAAAGGTGTGTACTGTCTAGGAACCAAGTGTTTGTCCATTGAACATTAAAATTTTAAACTGTAATATTTAAGCCAGCATTGAAAGATTATTTCTTAGCACAGTCATACTCTATAGGAGAATTGTTTTGAACTGAAAGCTCATAAGTAGTGCATGTGTATTTTTTAACGCTAAATACCTTGCCGTGTTTTTGTCTGTGTAAGATTATATTCTTATAAGTTGACTTACGAAGGTACAATTTAAGCCATTTACCAGTTCTCCTTCAATCTACAAAAATGTAGGTTTTGATGGTAATAGTTTATGATTTATGCACCAAATATTTAAGTAAGGTCACAATGTATACCATTCATTCATTCTGTAGTCTGTCTTACGACAGGTCCGTAGCCTCTTCCAAACGAGTTCTCCACAAGGTGCGATCTAGTGCTTCCTCTTTCAATTTCCAGTATCTTCTCTTTTCTTTAAGGTCATCCAGCAGCTGCTTACGTCTTCTCCCTCGTCTTCCCATCATTTCTATCCTTCCTTCTAACTTTCCTTCAATCACGTGTTTCAGAAGGCAGTTTCTGCGCAAGATGTGACCAATCCAGTTAGCCTTTCTTTTTATTGTATGTAGGATATTCCTCTCCTCCTCGACTATGTGTAATACTTCTTCATTTGTCACATGATTGGTCCAACTGATCTTCTCCATTCTTCTCCAGCACCACATTTCAAAACTTTCCAGATACTTCTGATCTATTTTCCGAAGTGTCCACGATTCAGCACCATATGTCATCATAAACACATGAATTTTTTTCATTTGCAAGAGTTGATCTTATTTTTAATTTCATACTCTCTTGTGGTCATAAGATTTATATTTGGGGAGGTTTTAGGGATAACTTTAGCAAGGTGGTTTATTGTATCTTCTGTTGTCATTGTTCATTCTTTCAGCATTTGTTAGGAAAATTTAAAATGTCCATAATATTGTAATCAGTGTGGAGGATGTTACTTGTGTCTGAATAGACATCTGCTCCAACACTTCATAACAACACTGGATTCAACTTAACCATCTACCAGACCAAAATAAGAATAAAAACAGAATGTGGACAAGACAGCTACATACAAAATATCATCAAAGCTGTGCAAGATATGTGTTTCCAAAAACGCTGTATAGTACAGTCTCCTATGACACCGGGTATACGAATCGTAGATGCACAACATATGAATTCTCCGTAAATGATAAGTGATTCTTGTAACATTTTAAATGTGCTAATCCACATTTTAACTGTTATAAAACTAAATCTGACATTACAACATGTATTGGTTTAATTGTAAAAGCAAACTCCATTCGTCTTCACTGAAGACGAAAGCAGTTTCCTTTTGAAACGTTGTGTTGTGTGTTTTATACTCAGTGATGGAAAAAGTTCTAATACATATCATTGATGTTTCACATGTTACACCATTGTCAAGAAATTACATGGTACATTTAAGTTACGCGTAACTTCCGTGCATAACCCTTTAACCCACCTCACATAGTAAAACAGTGAAATCTTATTTATATTTTAGTAGAATTCAACAAAATACACTTGTGATGCAATATATATACACCGTATTATTTTATATTATACTCTGTCTGATATGTTTTGGCTTTGATTGGGACATCATCTGGGAGATACAATTCAAGGGATTAAACAATATATATGAGTATAAATTTTAATTAGGGAGTGCATCTCATGCATCTTTCCATGTACAAGATACTGTGATACCAGACACAGATTGGTCGGTTCAACATTGATCCTGTGTGTGTGTATTGATAATTAAATCTTCAATTATTCAAAAATATTAAAATTTAAAAGGTAATAAGCTTGTTTGACATATTTAGTTATCATAAAATACTCATTAATATGCACCTGCATTGACCTCCACCTGTAACACAGTATGGACTCCTATCGATTACTTTCATATTATGATCAAATATTTAATATTGCCACTGCAAAAGTATAGTATTATAATTTATAATACCTGAAACACCAGAAGTCCAAGTGCTCTTGATGGCTATTAATTAATTTTAACATTCAGATATTAAGATGTACCAATTTTAATAAGTTTTAAATATCTCCTTGAAATTGACTGGAAATTTTATAACAATACCGTTACATGAAAGCAAATATGTAATAATTGTATGATAAACACAACACCCAGCTACATTATTAATGATCATACATACGATAGTATGATGATACATGTAAGGGAGAGGCCTCTTTCCTCATTACTGTTTACCTTCCTTTGTGTAGAGCTTTTTTTGATGATGGCTGCAGTGGCTGAAACTTGTAGCATAATTATGAAGAACTGAATGTTTTTACAATAAGTAAATTGTTGTGTTTACTGTAATTGTGTACAACTGTATAGTTCTGACAGCAGAACAGGATATATCTTCCTAAGTTCATGGTGAGTATAATCTGTGGGAACAGTTATCAAAGTATTGGGGCATAATATGTATCAGTAATTACTAAATAATGTAGAAAGGTTAGTTAATTTAATTTATGCAAATTTTATAATAACATACATAATTGCTTTAACATTGAAATATTGTAATTAACTGGGTAACAAGCAATAATAAGATATTAGCCCCTCACCAACCACTGGTGTTCCAGAAGAATAGCACAACTGGTATAAATGCTGTTGGTAACACAAAGGCTGTATTGTAACTGGGGGTTCCTTTCAGCATTAATCGTAGGTAAGTTGTCTGTTCTGTTACCGGACAAATTATTGTTCAACTGCAAGGATGTTTCCATCTAAGAAATCTGCTACTCTCATACATATTTTTAGAGAAGGCTTACAGTGAATTGGTATGTAGATATTTCACCCTTTTATTAAGACATTTAACTTTTGAATACATGTGTCGTTGTGAAAAAGCTCTTACTGCCACTGATCGATTACATGGATAAAATTACTGGAGCACTAAACTGCAATCTTTGCAGCTTTTGAGCAATTTTGTTGATGTGTTATCCTAAGCACATAAATTGTTTGCTTTGGGATAGTTTGTTGTTATATTCTTAATTTCATTTGCTGTTGGAGATCTCACTTTGGAAGAGGCTACGGACCTGTCGTAAGACAGACTACAGAATGAATGATGTAACCTCTGAATACCATATTGCTAGTGCAGCTCACTTGAACACAGTTTTATATGTATAAACATTGAATTCCTGAATATTCTCAAATAAATAAAGTATGTAATGTCTCTTCAGCATGGGACAGATGAATATGCATTTAAAGAATGTGTTGTTAGGATCCCAAAGGATTAGAGCTTACAGGTTTTAACATGTTCATGTGACGCTGAGTCACCATACAGATTTTTTTGTGTGGATTAATGAACTATGTCCAATCAACACACCTCACAACTTGACCATTTTGGCTTTAAGTGAAATATGCTGAGCTTGTAGATGCCATAGAATGAACTGACAATACCAAATAGCCCCTGCCTGTTGTAGTTGTTCCATGTCAAAAATTGCAAAGAAATGGCCTTCTTTTTTTCCCATGGCACTATTTGTGAAAACAGCTACAGTAGAATGTTAGAATGAACTTTTTTGGACAAATTATATTCATTACAATGAAATTTGGATTCAGTAATTGACAATGAAAGCAAATTGATAAATTAAGAATTATTGTTTAAGTCAATGTATTTATGTCAAATAAGTGATACACTGTATGTTCATTGTGATGTTATTGAGCATAGAAACAATTATTCATATTCTGCTGTTACAACATAAAATGCAGACACAAGAAACAGGATTGTCGTTATACAGTAGAACCCGGATAAGAAGTCCCGCATAAGAAGTTTTCCCCTGTAAGAAGTCTGATTTTTAAAGTCCCGAAATGCTATTGCTTTTAATAAGCTTCCCTCTTAATAAGTCTTCCCGCATAAGAACTCCCTAATCCTCTGGTGCCTTGAAAGACTTCTTAACAGGGTTCTACTGTAGTTCAGTTTGGCCCCCACAGCATGGCACATCAGTTGTGACGTGTCTCAAGACTTTCAGACACGCTTTGCTCTGTATATGTATGTATAAAACAAGCCAGCATTCAGCTTTTGAATGTAGCTGATTAGATGGTATTACAGTAGGGCAGAAAGTGTGCAGTAAGTGCAGATAGGCACAGTATACATTGGCTACAGGTGATGGGGGCAAAATATTCAGATGGGCAGTCTGATAGTTAAGTAACAGTGACTGAAACAGATGGGATACAGAGCAGGAGCCACAAACAGACCCTCTCCAGCTGTTCTTATTGATGGCAGCACACAATTCTTGCACCTAACCCAGTCATCACCAGAAAAGTTCCACAAATGGCACAGTAGTAGGTGCACTGCCCTTGTCACAGAAAATAGTAACAAAGTAAAACTTAGTTACTTATTGCACAAATTATAGTACTTATGTTATGGGTTGAAACAGTGGGAAGTCCAAATGAACTGTAGAAGTCCAAACAAATGGTGTTATAATTGTCATTGAATAGCTGCATTTTAGAGGCAGTTCTTTGACTGTTTGCTTTGAGTAGTGAGCTTTTATTGCACCATTCTTACTAGCTTTCTACTTCTTCATCTTTTGTAATGAATGTTTTGCCTCTTATGGGAAGGAAGTGATAAGAGTGGTTGTGTTCAGTTTTTGAAACATAATGTCACTGTTATTTACACCTAAACCCTCCTATTAATATGTCATATGAACGCTCAACATTTAGAAATTCTCAGCACTGGCCAGAGATTAGGTACATACAGAGGAAATCACTGTCTGCTTTGTGATCACAGTGGGGAAGTGAGAGATGTAAAAACTTTTGTGGCACCCAGAAACCCTTGTAAAGACACAGATGTGCTCTGTTAAGATGTGCTTGTAGTTGTTGTAGTCATCATCACCATCATAATCATCGTCATCTAATGCGACCATTCCATGCTCTGGCGCTTAACATGTAATGCCTTTTGTGCATCATGATGATATTTTCAAGATATATGCAGGAGGATGGAGCAAGAAAGATAGTAAATGTTTCTACAGAACAGGTATTAATTACCATCAACACAGCTATGTTGTGTGATGGTAATTAATAACTGTTCTGTAATTTATACAGTGCAGTGGAATGTCCAAGATAAAAATTAGATGTTTCTTATTCACAAATTTCGATGATACATCTGTCAGTGCTTTCTGAGGTCCAGTTTTGTGACTCTGAAGATAAGTATTGTTAAGTGTAGGTCTGTGATACTTACTGGAGACTGCATTTCATTGGGATTACTAGCTTATGAGGTGTGGCACCATGAAGTTGGGTAGATAAGTACAAATGAAATGATATGGAGGAAGTTGCTGCCTCCATATTCAGGGTAGAAGAGTTCTTACATTCGGCCCTGAAACTGGAGTCATCAGGTTCCTTTGAAACATTGCTATGTGTCTGTCAAACTACAAGGCATGGCATTGTTAAGCCCATAATCATAGTACTACATGCCATGAGAACCTTAGATCTCGCATGCATATCCGTATCGTTCAGATTAGTCTGAAATTACTTTCCTAGCTCAATTAGGGACATGGTTAAGCAGTTTTACAAGCTGTGCCATTACAGCTGGATTACAAGGTGCAGATGCTTAGAATTTGGCCTTTTCCTTTCTGTAGGGCCTACAAGCTTAGCAAATTTAACTGGAATATTACAGTGTGTTGAAAACTGCACTTTTGTGCATGAGTTTAGCGTACAGTGGTGAATTTTGCACGCTCTGGATCTGTAGATATTGTGCATATTGCTTGCAGTGTGTACTTAAACAGTAGAAGTGAGAGACCATATTGGTTACAGTGTTTGTTGTAAACAAGAACATAATTGTAATTAATAACCAGACAATAAAAATCAGGCAGTTGAATTATGCTTTGTGTGGATGCAACTTGTATAATGACAAGCTCTTGAACACTCAGTGAACTGCTGTAGGCTGAACCCTTTCCTGTCCTTTTCGTTTGAACCTGACTCATACCAGCTACAGTGGTGTGAACAATGCAGGAACAACTTGCAATAAACTACTAATGAAAAATAAAGTCCTGCTACCTGTTGCTGTGTGTGTGAACTGCTAGAAGTGATGTCAAAAACAGTAAAGAGCAAAGGTAGATAACACTTAGCACATGAGTATAAGGAGGTGATAAATTGTAAAGTTTGTGGCAGAAGCTTCCAGCAGCATGGCAGTATATGAAAATAATTATGTTGGAAGCCTTCTGGCAGACAATGAGCAAGGGTTACTATTTTAAATAATGTTATTGACATGGATTTCGTCTTCACTGAGATGACATTCCTTGCACCCAAGAACAACAGAATCCTTTATATAAGAGTGACCTAAGCAGAACATAATCTGGTCCAGAGTAGTGTAAGTCTATTTGCTTGTGAACAGCATTTTCCAGAGGTCTGTTTGCATTCTAGGTGACCTTGAAGGCAGTTTTATTTCCTGCAAATTGTGGTGGTGAAGTGGTTGTGTGTGCACAGTGTGTCTTAAACCAGATGCCATTAAGGCCATGGATTCCAACACTGTAAAAAGACTGCATTTCTCAGTAAATACAGCACAATCATAGAGTTCTGAGTCTGTTCCAAGACTGCTGGAAAGTCCTGCATTTTATCAGAGAGCTGAGCTGCTCTCACCTGGCAATGGCTGTGTGCACAGTGATCAGCTTTTGAAAAGAAAGGAAAAAAATTGTCACCTTGCCACAAAGCATTCTGTGCATTTTAGTAGCTTCCTGTAGGTTTCAGTGTCATGAGGTTTGTGTAGGTCAGTGTGACTCAGGGACTGAAAAACAGTTTGTTGAAAGTTCATGAATTTTGCCATATAGAGCTTAATTTAATAAGTTAAAGAGTTACAACATATTCACAAAGAACCAATTACACAGCTGTTACATTAATCACTACACGTCACAGAATCTTTGGAACAGGACTACAGCCAAATGTTTTGGCCAGTGTCAGCCATTCTCATGCCTATTCCAGACACTTAAGTTCAATGTAAGGCATCCATAGAATCAGTCCACATTACAATTTTGTACAAAACAATGCATTCAGGGAATCAGTCTCTTTCATGATTTAATACAAACCAACACAGTTACTAGTAAATATCACTACCTGAATTTATTTACTATTACAAACATTATGTTATGTGTTAAAATATTATTTTCACAGTCAACTGTAAAGTTGAATCTGTAATACACACTTAACATTGAAGATAAATAAGAATTATAATTATCTTAATCCATTGTGAAATAATATTCTGTAGCAGCGTATCCCAGTACAGAACCAGTATTGTATGAGTTGGAAGAACTAACATATAACTAGTATATCATGTGTCTGATTCATTTCAAGCATGCGCCTTCATCAGTGGATGGTTCTTTACCCGAGTAATATGTTAGTAATAAATAATACATGACATGTACTGATTAACATAACAGCTGTGTAATTTTTTTGTGAATCTGTTGAATTGCATTAATAAGCACTGGTATGCATAGAGTTATGGTTCATAATAAGTAGAAATATAAGAGTACTGTGTGCAAAATTAAGTGAAACAGTATATTATTATTATTATTATTATTATCATCATCATCATCATCATTATCACTACTACTATTACTTAGCAAGCAGGCATTAAAGGCAGCATATTACGAGTAAAGCACGTTTCAAATATTAAATATTGTGACTGTTACGGTAATATGAGGGATGCCCAAAAAGTAATGCCCCTTAATTTTTTTCAGTAAATATTTATCCCAAAGTCATGAAAATTACACATTATGAAGAGTGATGGTTTGACTCAATGCCCTATTTTTTCCACAAAGTTTCCATTCACTTTACTGCCTTGCGCCAATGAGGAACACATTGTCGTGTTAGTATCATAACTTGTACTGCTCACTCAACTAAGTTATCACTGGGCGAATCACGTTGTCACCATTCTTCAGGGTTCCAAATACGTAGAAATCTGAGGGTGCTAGGTCGGGGCTGTTGGGTGGATGGGGTTAACACTGTCCAACCAAATTTTGTGGTGGCTTCCCGAGTCTTCAAACTTGTGTGCGGCCTGGCATTGTCATGCTGAAGCAAGATTTCTTCTTGTGAGGCCGAACTCGTTTGAAACGCTTCCAGAGTTCTTTCAGCGGCCTGTTGTAGGCGTCGGATGTCTCCCATCTCGGCATCGCATCCACAAGAATCACTCCTTCACAGTCCCAAATGAGATTGATCGTGACCTTGCCCGCTGACGGGGAATTTTTTCTTCGGGGGAGATTGGGGATGATCCATTACAAGGATTGCCTTTATGTCTCCGGTCCAAAATGATGGATCCAGGTTATATCTGCTGTAACAATCCGGGATAAAAAGGTCTCTCCCTCAGCTTCAGATTGTGCCAACATCTCGGAAGAAATGGCTTTTCTTTAGGGTTTGTGTTCGACTGTGAGGCTCCGAGGAACTCATAGTCGCGCACAACTTTGAATATCTGGCATCTCGAATGATGTGACCAACACTTCCTTTGCTGACAGAAATACTGAGCGCCATGTGTCAGGTGGTGACGCGTCGAGCCTCGCGAACGATGGCGTAAGCATATTGCAGCATTTCAGGACCAGCTGTGACACTGTAGCTTGAGGGAGGCAAGAGAGGGAGCTCTGTTTTTCCTGTTTCAGAAGCCCATCTCACCTTTCGCCCAGTGACCAGCGGTGCTTCTGTCGACCTAGCACGTTCATATATTTGGCAAAGACTTCTGTGGATATTTCTCACTCTTTCTCGGCAACAAGGTAGTCTATCAGCACGTTCTTTGACCTACACCATTGGGAGGCGATGCTGCAATGGTGGTCAGACATCTTTACAATTTCGTACATAAATTCCGGGAACTTCATACTGGCTTTGGTACTGGCAGAGAAAAAAAAACCGCGGGGCATTAATTTCTGGGCAAGCTTACGTACTACACACACTAGCAAAAATTATGTTCTGTTGGGCATTGGCGCCTATGGAACTACGTGGTGTTAGTTTTGTTAACGTATTTACCATACTGAAGTGTTTCAAAAAAAGCTACTGTTAACATGATGTTTACGTCATGTCGCACGCCACTGTTTCTGAAGGTACTGTTACAAGCTTTACTTGCGCTTGGTGGCTTATGGGCACCGGTACGAACCAAAACAGGCATTTCCCGATTGTCGAGGAACACCTCCAGAACAGAATTACACCACAGGCATCACCCGCATCTATGACTTAAGTTTGTTCCTGGACGATCGTTGCAAAGCAAGCTGATGGGTCATCTAAATCATCAAAATGTAATCCTATTAGAAAGGTAGGGGGAGGTGACTCGGTGTAAACTTGTTTTTGGAGGGCTTTTCTATGCCTGTTTGCCGTATGTACAGGTTTTCGCCATCAGGTGTGCACACAGAAGTTCTCATTGGGGTGTGGGCGTCTGACCCTGAGGCTATATATAATTTCATTTTAAAAATTGTCATAAATCATGCGAGTAGAATTGTAACGTAGCACAGTTTACAACTGCATTTATATACGTACAAATATAAGTACATATTCCATGACTCGCTCACCCAATTTAAATCACAAGGTCTAATCTTGTTTTTTTTTAATTCATCTAAGACGTCCTAAGTTTTTTATTTCATTTTTCAAAATTGTAATGTACTAGTCATCAGCCGATTTCAGTGGCTGATTTCGGCTGAAGGGCAAATCACGTAAAAGTTTTATAAAATCGCGTTTACAAAATCTGTTTTTTAAACTTCGATTTGGGGGGCTGCAGCCCCGGGTGCGCCCCTGTTTGCCATTATTGTGGGGGGGTCCTTTTCCTTATTATTATAAAGGTTGCAAAAGCGAGGGGGTTACAAGTTGACCTGTTGAAATTTGTAACAGCAGTTAAAGAAATACACGCAAGATAAAATCACGTCCATGCAGCATGTATTATTAAGGGGGAGCGGATACAAAGGGAAGTAGTGGCAAAAGTAGAGCTGAAAATAAGTGGGACGTGTCAGGTGTAGTGAAATCTGCATCACTGGAAGTGTATCGTAATATTCTCAGGTGAAGCACATCAAGCAGAGTATGCAGCCGACCATCAAAAGAACACGTCTGTTCCTGGTGACACTGCGGAATGCTGTTCTGGGAGAAAGATGCAGAATTTAGTGTTACTATACGCCCAGTATAACTTGCAGCTCTAATCCCTAAACCTAATCATTCGATCAGTCAGTCCAAACTGTCGCAACCTCTTTACCTTATCCACTTCAATGTTATCAGTTACGGTCTCCTGGGATGTGATGCCGTGTCTACCAAACTACACAGCATTACATCGCAGAAGGCCACTAACTTGATGCTACCTTGAGAACTTCAGTCTTCATTTATGGTCTGTATGTTACATTTCTCATTGAAAGTCTCGTGTCCTGTCCACACCCACAATAACACAACTGTACCAACTCTGGTTTTAGAACCCGAAGGCCCAGTAATGCTGGTGGACGTGATCTTGAATCTAACAATACTAGATGCCCTATATATATGCCCATGATGTATACCGTAATCATACATATATTCATTCATACAATAACAATACTACGAGACGATATATCCACAGTTCGGGACTCAGCCTAGCAGCTCTAGAAGCTGGAGAAATTGAGTCCTACAAGTCAGTCCCGAATAATACATCATCAGAACTACCAGTGCCATGGGAGTGTTAAATTCAGTTAGTAGTATTGTAGGTAATTTCACATTGTATGTCTCTTGCCGCTTTCCAGTACATTTTCTTGTAGCAGTGTGGTACATACTGGACGTCACAACACCTCGGTCAAATGCGGGATTTAAGGTTCTCTCATTAGTGTTGTGGTATGTCGTTGGGCGAGTGCTTCCCGCTGTTCCTTCGAAAGGTCTGGAACCACTCGCCCAACGACACAGCATCATACATCCTAAAACACCTGAATGCCTCTTTGCAGCAGCAGTATTTGGATACGCACGCCGAAAGTGCTGTGAGACTGTTGAGAGAGAAGGGTTGTGACGTTACGTTTGTAAATACAGTGCCACAGCAAAATGCGAATTTACAGGCTTTCGCAGCGGTGCAGTTGAAGTCTCCGTTCTTCTGGATTGTGCGCGTACTGGATGATGTGCCCCGACATTCGAGACAAGCGTGGTTTTATCTTCAAAGGTCGCATGTCCACTGAAGATAAGACCACTACGCTGTCTCAAAACGTCTGGCACCAATCATCCACTGACGAGGCGCCATATCCCAGAAGAACGAAGACTTCAACTCCACTGGTACGACTAAACATACACTGCGGAATTAACTAGAGTACTGCTGTTGAACTTAATACTCCCACGATGCAGGTACTTCTGATCAGCGATGGTGCTGTTGTGTGGATGTATGGGGGAAAATTACACTAATGCACAATTTATCAGTGGGTTCTGTACCTTTAGTACGCGATCGAACATTGTGGTCAAGTGGATAAGAAACTAGACCGATAACCTTAGGATGACAAGTTCGAGACCAAAGCAAGGTGACCCAAAAGAGACCGAGTCAGAAAAAATTTTCTGTCGAAGATCCTTTGCACCACAATTCATCAGGAAGTTCGAAAATTATTTATCTCAATAAGAACGTCGTGGTCTAGTGGTCAAGGCACTTGGCTGACAAAATTTATGATCAGCAGTTCGAGTTCGAGACCGGCAGGCAGCAAGGACTTGCAATACAGAATTTTTCTGCTAAACTTCCTTGGCCTCACACCTTATCAGGAAGGTCCAAAATTGTTATTTGAACAAGAACTTCGTGGTCTAGTGGATAACGCACTGGGCTTACAAACTTTATGATCAGCAGTTCGAGTTCGAGACCGGCAGGCAGCAAGGACTTGCAATACAGAAATTTTTCTGCTAAACTTCCTTGGTCTCACACTTTATCAGGAAGGTCCAAAATTGTTATTTGAACAAGAACTTCGTGGTCTAGTGGATAACGCACTGGGCTTACAAACTTTATGATCAGCAGTTCGAGTTCGAGACCGGCAGGCAGCAAGTGCTTATAATACAGAAAATTTTCTGCTCAACTTCCTTGGCCTCACAACATATCAGGAACGTCCAAAATTATTATTTCAACAAGAACTTCGTGGTGTAGTGGATAAGACATCGGCAAAGTAATCCAAGGTTCAGCAGTTCGAGTCCAGCCGCTTCCAGGATCCTGAAAGGCAGCACGACATCTGGGAGCTACTGCAAGAAGTGCGGCAGAGAAGTTAGGAGCACAAGAAGAAGAAGAAAAAAATATATATTCTAGTACAATCCCCGTACAAAAATTTTTAGCACAAAAAATTTCCCCGCCCGTAAATTTTAGTACCAAGAATTCTCAGGTTGTGATGCTGGGCCAGAAAATTTATTACAGCCATGGCGGCGATTTTCTCTCAAGCTAGCACAGAAAAAATTTTCTCTCCCGTAAATTTTAGTACCAGGAATTCTCAGGTTGCGATGCTGGGCCAGAAAAATTTTTACAGCCATGGCGGCGATTTTTCTCTCAAGGTTTTAAGCAGCCTAATTTGTAGCTGTCGAATTTCGACAAATTGCTACCCCCCGCCCCCCATGGTTTTCCGTGCCTGTGCAATGCCACCTCGAGAAACGTCTTAATTACTTGCCAGTGCCAATAGATGGCACTAAAAAATTCATACTTACTGGTACAAATGACCACTAGATGGCATTCTCACAAAGGAACACCCCTAACACCCCCTCCAAAAGAAAAAATATGGCTGCAAAAGTTGTGTAATTTGACACCACCTCCCCAAGGTACAGTATTACAAAACTGCATGACCCAGAACCCAATTTCAGCAAATGCCATCACATGGTAATTTTGGTACCAAATTAACCTGAGATTGGTCATGCAATCTTACAGTTACTTAAAAAGTTACTTTTAGTACTTTTTACTGTCAACATGCTAGAATGCACCACATATTCTGCTAGGAAACACTAAAACCCTTAAACAAAAAGCACCAAAACTTAAAAGGGTACAGACCAGCACACTAAATATTACTCTACACACTGCCATTTTCTCACATTTCAATTTCTGACAATACTGACAACAGACAATTTAGACTGGGCTAAAAAGGGACAAAATGAAATCCTTTGAATCTAGTGCATACCATCAAATTTAACCTACCGGCTAGTTTTAAAGTGACACCTCTGAGCTAACATTTATGCCGTGATTTGATAAATGTGTAAGGTAACATGACCAATCCAAAAGAGGATAACAAGAACAAGGAAAGAAAGGAAATCAACGTGATGAAAAATAAAAATACACAGGAGGCATATCAAACTAAGTCCACAAATTGTTACAAACCTCAAGTAGTAAATTATGTAATCGTCTGGACTTAGCCATGGATGGGATGTATGGCGTCTTTTAAACTTTATTGTCATCCACTTACTACATAAACAGAAGTGTCTGTACTCATACATAACATTAATGCCATTACAACACAAGTTTCTGTGAGTGAAATGGGTTCTACTACAGGCTTTTCAAAAGGGAATGAAAGACATTCCTCTTTACAGTAAAATCTGGAGGTTAATTTGACACATTGTGAGCTTCATGTCCTCTTGCCTGGGGGGGGGGGGGGGGGGGGGGGTGGGTCATATAGGATCTTAATCCAAATGTGAGCACCCCAAAAACTTGCTCAAAGAACTGGGTCTGACAGAGCAAAGGACATTTATTCACTTCCTGATGAAAAATTTCAATATATGCAACTTAACAACAACTAAGACAATTAGTAATAATTAAATTAATAATGCACTGCAAGCACTTCTTCACAAAATGTACATGAATCTGCAGGGAAATACCAGCTGCCTGAGGTGATTTAAAATAATTCAACAACATGCTGTATGGAAGAAACATTTCTACAAAGAAAATTAGCGTAAAAATACTTCACAAGTGCCAATATTACCCACTGAAAACTCGGGTCTTTATACTACTCAATAATGTGATGCATTATGTCAATATATTAGTAAATATAATAAAAACTGGTTATGATAAAAAGTTTCATATAACAATCAAATGAAGTCATTCTACAGCATTCATAGATTCATTACTGTATGCAAAGTGATGAAAGATTAAAACAGATATTTTCAGAAAACCCACTTGCACAGGAATAGGTCTACATTATACATCAATCGCCCCAATGAACAGAAATTTGCCAGTCAGCAACCCAGATAAACAGAGGGAATACAAACCTACCACTATAGCAATAAGTAATGGATATACTACATACTAACAGAAAGATAAAATTTATAGTAATACACAACCAAAAATTTCAAATGTGCCCCATAGAATAATATGAAAAAATCTAAAACACGCAACAGATTATTTTCCCATGTCAAGCTGCATGTCAGAGTTACAAAATTGTTTAAGCACACTAGGGGGAAATTCACTTGTACAACAAACTATTCTTTGAAAAAATTATTAAAAAGCCACACAGAAACCTTAATATTAAGAACATCCAGCAGTTACGAACTCACCCTCCTACACTGGAAATGTATCTTCACAGGAGTTTCAAAAAATTAGGTAACAAACTCTGATACCAAGAACTTTATTCTGCATGTCATCACCATTATTTATACATTTGTCCCACACAGAACAAATGGAAATCAAGTGTCTGTAGCCGGGAGATAATCTGCTTCATATCGGTGTCTGCTACAAATCACTTGCCAACCAGGTGCTTCTTAAGATGTCAAAAGAGATGGAAACCACTGGGTGCAAGATCAGGACTCTAGGGGCGCTAGTCAATAATCAACCGAGCTATAGTGCCATAACCACTCACAAGACTGGTCGACAGTACGAGGCTTGGTGTTGTACCTTGGTGCAGCAATGCACACATTCTCCGACAAATGGCTTGCCACAGTGCCACAGTAATACTCAACAGTTCAGTGTTACCATGGTCAATAAAAGCCACAATTACACCTTTATGGTCAAAATACAGATGCCATGCTCTTCCTTACTTATGGCCTTGCTTTGAATTTCTCTCTCTGGGGAGTCAATGGTTGTTTCCAATTCATGGATGACTTTTTGGTTGTGGATGTCACGTGATTAGCCCATGTTTCATCCCCTGTAACAATGTACTGCTGAAACTGCTCTCTATGACTGACACAGTATGCCAAGTACACAACAGAAAGTCACATACAATGATTTTTGGGATTGTGAGGTTCTTTGGCATGCAATGTGCACACACTTTTCTGAAATCCAGTTGGTTGTGGACAATGCTGTGTGCACTACCCAGGGCTGTTTGAATGATGTCAGTCAGCTAAATATGTCTGTCCACTTCGGTAAGGGCATCTGCATGACACACATTGTCATCCATAGCGGACACGCCTGGGCAACCCAGTCACTGCTTTTCATCAACTCTGTCCTGTCATTATCAAAAGAACTGCACCACATCCACAACTGTTTCCATAATATTACATTTGCCTTGTAAACCTCCACCAACTGGTGATGAATTTCCACTGGTGTAAGACCCTTCACACGCATAAATCAAATCACACTGTGTACTTCCACTTTTGACCATGTTTCCAGTAGGCCTGCCATCTATAAAGTGACTGTAGTGATACAACATGCTTATGGTGCCCCCCGTGGATGTATGACACAGACAATCTACACGTACCTGTTACACGGTGAAATTCATTGTCAGTGCTATTTCATGTGAGACATGCTGTTATCTTATTTTTTGAAACTCCCATGTATACATGTCAGAGATGTAAGACACTCAAAACATAATACACAGAACACATCCACAACATTCAGTACAACAGGGATATTGACAAAGCCTGGCACTATGAACAAAGGCACAAAGACAGATATAATGGAAAAACTGTACACATATATCACGAAAAGGGAACTAGACTGATGGTGAAACAGGAAGTGGAAGATAATAACCTACATTTTACACTTGTCAGGTCACTACACAATAAAGATCTCTTCCCATATTCCAAGCAGGAAGGTAACCATGTTGATTTTATTCACCTGTACTGTACCAGTCAGTACGTCTCTTACACTGCTACACAACTACATCAAGTACTAGTGATGCATTTATTATATACGTATAAAAACATTTTCTACAGAATGCAGGACAAAATCACAATATAACGGTAGGTAATAAATCCTTTGAAGGGTGGAACAGTTCAAATTTGGGAACAATCCTAACACACAAAAATTGCATTCATGAAGAAATTAAAAGCACACTGAACACAGGGAATGCTTGCTATCATTCAGTGCAGTATCTTCTGTCTTCCAGTTTGATATCCACAAATATACAGAACTATAATTTTGCCTGTTGTTTTGTGTGGGCGTGAAATCTGGTCTCTCACGCCAAGGGAGAAACATAGGCTGAGGGTGTTTGAGAATCAGATGCAGAGAAAAATATTTGGGCCTTAAGAGGGAAAAGGTAAAAGGTGAGTGGAGATGACAGGGAGCTTTTATGATCTGTACTCCTCACCAAATGTTCTTAAGGCAATCAAATCAAGAAGACTGGCCCATGTAGCATGTATGGGGGAGAAGAGAGGTGCATATAGGGTTTGGTGGGGAAACCAGAGAGAAAGAGACCACTTGAAAAACCTAGGCATAGATGGGAGGATATTAAAATGGAACTTCAAGAAGTGCAAACTGGGAGGAGGGGGCATGGACTGGATTGATCTGGCTCAGGATAGGGACAGGTGGTGGGCTCTTGTGAATGTGGTAATGAACCTCCAAGTTCCATAAGATGTGGGGATTTCTTGACTAGCTAAGAACCTGTTAGCTTCTCAAGATGACTCTGCTTTATGGATTTGGTTATAAAAACTTTTTGTGATGTACCATTTTATTTTTATATTACAGGAATTTATGGAATGGAACAGCATGAGGTTCTATAAAAATCCATAAAATTCACACAACAAAATATTGAGAAGATGGAAACACACACACACACACTGCAAGGACTACCACAGCATCCTCACACACCAATGGTTTTGATATAAGTTGGCATATTATTTAAACACATTTTATCACAACCAGTTTTTATTATAGTTTACCAGTAAGCTGATATATATATAGATGGTTATCAGGGACTGTAAGAACTATTGGTGGGAAAAACCTCCTGATGATGATCTTATGGGTGTTAAAACACACAAGTGCCCTGTTAAATACATTTTGCGTTCTGATGGCATTAGTGTCATTGCATAACACAATGGTATGAATACAAATGTGAAAAGAGAATGTGGTGTTCTTACAACAAATACTAACCTCCAAACACTTGTACACACTGCCTTAATGGTCATTAGAACTGGAGCAGACAATTACACTAGTCAACAAGGGTCTGGGAACATGGATGAAAACAACTGTTTTGTGTCAGTCATTACAAGGCCATCTCAACCTCATAATTAAAAACTTCCATCACATCACATTTTTCAAAAGTGGACACCTTTTTCATAAAATGTCCAAAAGATTGTAAAAACTGTGCATGCATGGAGGATCACACTGCTGTGGCTGACTAGGCGCCACCCTGACTGTCTGATATGGAGTTATGTGATTGTAAAAGCAACAACTCAGTGTTAGTTGCACTCTGTATCCATTTGTGGTAGGTTGTCTTGTTCTTAATGAGTCTCTTTGGCTTTGTTAAATCATGGTTCCATAGTTGCATGATGGCGCAATGGAGCAGAAGAAACAATGGGCTTGTGTTAACTTAACAAACATTTTTGTTATATTTGTGAGCACACTTAAAATCACAGTGTAAGTTGTAACACACACAGTGAAGCAAGCCTACTATTTGTATGTTGGATGTCATGTGGGAGGCACAGGTAAAAGTTGGCATGCTGCATTACATGCTACATAAATCTGATAAAACGGAATGAAAGGAAATTATAATAGTATGCTGTCTAATGTTCCAATGATCTGGCATGAACCAAGTAGCCACCTTGAGGACTGTTATTTCTGTTTAACAAAAAGCGAGGGAAATCTGAAGACAAGGTAAAATACAGCACCTGAGCATTCCATCTCCAATGAAGCCAGTGCCACAGATGGATGAACTACCTGTTCCTAAGCCACCTAATAACTGGGAGGAGCTCACCTTACCTCAAGGAGAGCTGCAGGAAGAACCATATCCTCTGATCCCAGCTACATTCCCCAGGGTGATCAAGAACTACAAATGATTCAGCAAAGCAAGCTAAATGATCTAGTTCAAGACTCTTAATCTTTCCAAGCAACAACCAGAACTTCTAATGTCAAGACTGCTGCAGTGGAACTTGCTGACTAAAGAAAGAAGAACATCCCTATTGAGGAAGAGGCTCAAATATTTTTCCACATATAGAATGGAGGATTCTCTTTGCATTTGCAGTAATGTAATGGCCTAATGGAAGAACTGGGATTTCCAAATGATCCTGAAGAATGGAGACTTTTCATTGATGCATCAAAAGTAATCCTGAAAGATGTTTTGTTACTCAATGGGAATACAAAACCATCGATATCTGTTGCCCATTCAGTGGCCAAGAAAGAATCATACAAAAGTATGTCACTCTTACTAAAGGCAATCAATTGCAAGAAGCAATGCTGGCAGATATGTGGTGATCTTAAAGTGACTGGACCTTTACTCAGACTGCATAAAGGATATACAAGTATTGCTGTTTTTCTGCTAGTGGGATAGGCAAGCAATAAAAAACATTACATTGTGAAAGACTCGCCAACCAGAGAAGACTTTGTTCCTGGAAAACATAATGTTAGGAATGCTCCCTTGGTAAATCCTGAAAAGGTGCTTCTGCCTCCACTACGCATAAAGCTGGGGCTTTTGAAGAGCTATGTGAAAGCCTTGGACAAAAGTGGTGAAGGTTTCTTTTACTTGCGCAGTAAGTAATGCCAAAGTTAAACAAGGAATCTTTGTCGGCCCACAAATTGAAATGATATGTTTGACGAGAATTTCAAAAGGAAATTGAACTCCACTGAATTGGCTGCGTAGAAATCTTTCAAATCGTTGGTTTGTGACTTTCTGAGCAACAAAAAAGCAGAAAATTACCCCAAAATCATAAAATGTCTGCTACAGAACTACCAGAGGTTAGGATGCTGGATGTCATTGAAAATCCATTTGCTTACACTCACACCTCACCTTCTTTCCTAACCTGAGAGCCAATAGTGACAAAGGTTAATAGTTTCATCACAATATAGTCAAAATGGAGCAACGGTACCAAGGTGGGATCCAGCTATGATGGGGGATTATTGCTAGTTTCTCAGGAGGGAGGATGAAACTTCTCATAAAAGAACCATAAAATAATAGAACTTAGCTTTCTTTAAGTAGTGCCTTTTCATATGGCATTTGAATGCGTGCAAAATATGAACAAAAATTAATTAATAACTATTTTGTAATTATTATATTATAAAAGTGTTTAATTTGTGCACATTCTAGGTTGTTTTCATGGTTTTGCTCTCAAAACACTTTACTCCTTCAACGTGAAATCTACTGTAATCTATTTTTATAAATTCACAGCAGATCCCTATTACATAAAATCAGTAAGTGCTACGATCCTTTTCTCGTCAATTTTGATGTCATCACAAGATTTAGTAAAAACAGTTAATTTCATCCATGTAGTCAGAGAAAATTTGAGAACTGTTGACTAGTGTTACTTTTCATCTATGAGTATGAACCACAAACAGCAGTGAAATGCTCAAGAATCATTTCACTCCGTACATTTTTAATATTGTCCTGTTTCTTTCAGCCTCCCCATATATTAGCCACAAGAACTTGCACATCTGCACAAGACCAAAATCCAAACTTCAAAACTCCTTACACTACCTCCATGCAGCCGTGTTTCTTAGGTAGCTCAGTCAACAAGTTTCCTGCATTTTACAGAAACTTTAAGCTTGATACTGCGTTCACAAACCCTGGTGATCACTGTTCTGAACCAAATGAATCCCATCCCTTCTTAAAGACCCATTTTAATATTCTTCTTCCATCTATGCCTGGGTCTTCCAAGCAGTTCCCTTTCCTTCAGGTATTCTGACCAAAACTTCATACAATTATTCACACACAAAACAAGATCACATACTAATCTCAATTACAGTTACATTAAAATAAGAAGGCGTGTCAAACTGCCAACTAACAGTCTGCAGTCCATCCGCACCAGTAGGGTCCCATTCAGTTATACTGTGCAATAGCATGAAACTAATTTTCTGTCACTGTGTTGAACTTCATGATGGAGGACAGTCTTCCCCTACACATCACAATCATATTGCACAATAAATTAAGTTTGGTGTAGTTCTGATAACAGGAGGCTTGTGCAACGATGTCAACTTCAGAGTTAAAAATGGTCCACAGAGAAGAATTTATATTCAGATATACACCTTAATGAATTTGTTTCAGCAAAAGATGACTATAAGAAGTGCTTCAAAATTGACAAAGAAACTCTAATAATCTTATGGATAGACTTTTCCACAATCTTACATTAATATCATAATAATCTCTTCTCCAAAAGCCGTGCCTGTTCACTTCTACAGTACGACACCACACTTTCACTAGTAATATTGTTCGTAGTTCAAATAATGACATAATGTATCACTTTTTCATGGTGTTCTGCAGTCAGCATTATGTTCACATGCTCTGTGAAATGAAAATGTTGGGCAACATCCAAGCCAGAAGGTGACAGTATGATAGTTCATAACTTCCTGCTGCATATTACAGAAATATTAGTGACTATTCACCAATCAGCAAGGGCAACACCCCAGAAGACTTGAATCTTAACACTTCTACAGGAACCTCAAATCTCACATTAAAAACCTGTCAGTCAGCATGACTAATGGTATCCTGGTCAAGATTCAAACCAGATGTTATTTGAACCATTACGTGGTAAACTTGTCATTTTATCCATCCTCACTATCAGTACAAGTTCCTTATTCATGTCCCAATGTATCTTTGTATGTCCCACAGTTCCCTGCAGGTGCGAGTGTCAATACATTACAGCAAGTGTCACAAAATGTACAAAGTCTCAGTATCACTTCAGCTCTGCTGCTGGCTTCACATTCACAGCTCCAATTACACCTTTGCCCCTGTATACCAAGTACAGCTCTGCTGACCTGCAATAAAACTCTTAGCCACCAGATGATGGGTCTTACAGCCATGTTTATACACCCAATATAACAATATTGTTAGCTCAAGGCCCCAGTTTACTGAAAGTTCCTCTGCAGGTTCAGGCCATCTTCATTATACAGTCCAGCTGGAATGTTACCAAGTTGGTTCTGCACAACCTCCAAGTCATTTTAGTTAACAGTACCATCTTAACTGTATGTGGGCCGAGACAAAGTCCACCTTCAATACTACAGACATTCATACTCACAGATACCATCAAGGAATTTACATTTATTTACATCCCTTCACCAGGAACTTGGACATTTCTTCAAGTGGCAATGCAGGTGTGTGAAGTGTACCAGTACCTGCTGCATAGCAACCCATCTTGGTGACTCTGCAACATCTCAACACAATGTGCAAGATGCCTGCTCTTGCAACAACTTGATACAGTTACAATCAGCCCTCTTGTATCGGACCATCCACATATGCCGCACAACTGCCTGTTGTTCAGACTGATGGCATTTGCTGCTGTGCCACTTGTCAGTCAGCCTATGAGCTCCGTGCAACATTTCAACACATTCCACATCCGTAACATCTGTACCACAGACCACTTATGGTTGGCAACAGACAGATCCTGCCATCATGCCTTGTGTCCCCAGGAACCTGATCATTAGAGCTCTTGATGACATCACAGTTTGAGACAAGTTACCATTTCCAGCCAAAACCATTCCTAACACAGCACCTGTCATTGACCCTTTACATTGCACACAATCTGGGCAGGATATTCAAAAGTATATGGTTACTTGCACAATGCATGTAAATTTCCTCTTCCATATGCCATAAAATTTCACTTAATGAATGACTGAAGTATAACTACTGTTCACTTGCAAGCTATATGGAAAACATTCTTTCACTTACATCACAAACTTTTCAAACAACCTGGTGTCTAGAAACATATTCCATGTAGACAGACAGTAAGTATTAGCACAATACAACTATCTGCACAGTAAAATTCTTGATCAACTACCCCGTGTCACAGTACATCCAGACAGACTGATTAACATGCACACTTTCAGTTAGTAAATCCAGCCTAGATCTTCAATCCTGCAGAATATGAAATAATGTATCTGATGAGGTATGAACAACCCCATACAGCAGGTCACAGAGCAGAATGTCCACTGATCAGCAGAGTTTTTATCTTGCAGTACCTTACACTAAATAACTTCCTTTTATGCTACCAATAATAAAAAACATCACATAAACCCTCCAAAGCCCAGTGGTACCAGTGTACCATCTACTGTAGCCTTTAACAACCCCACATTTTGTCAGGTGTATTTATGTTTTGTACAACTCTCATAATAAACAGTGACTATTTCCCTGAACAGCAATGACCGACTGGACTTTAAAATGAACGTTGAGTTCTCTCTTGGACAGAAACCAAACGTTTATATACAATTTAGACGAATGGCAGTCTTCAAAGGAACAAGGCACACAGACACAAAGGAAACTGCTGGTTACTTCAGAGTACCTTAATAAAGCATGACCTATGCACAATTAATTACTTCACGTTACAACAAAAAATGTCTACAATGTTTGTCCTTTCATAATTGCTTTTAACTAACAGAATGCCAATTTCAGCCATTACTTAACACTGGCATAGTGTGAGACATAGTCCTGACTGCTCAAAATTTGCATTATATACCCTCTAAAAACTAATACAATGCACTACGAGTAATTTTCCTACACCAGAACTGAAATGGAGTTTAATTCCTGGCAGAGATAGAGACTGTGTTTTCCTCAACTGGAACTTGTCTAGTCTCCTATCCAATAAATACTCATGGCTCAATACTCTGGAGCAGTCACCTCGATCTAATACAGTATTATAGTTAAGAAGGTGTTGACATTTTAATGTTGCTCCTGTATAAAGTCACTACACCTGTCATCCTAAAATTCATATCTGAGCTTGGACCAATAAAGGAGGCCATTAACAGTAAGTAAGAACACCACATACCAAAATGTTATAATGTGTTACCTTGAGCAGATCTTATTTCTGAACTATGATGATGTTGTACCATTGACTCTTCCTCGTACCTTTCAATGTGTCAGCAAATTTCAGTTCCCACCATGCATGTAGTAACTGACTTCTTGATGTTTCTATTACACACTGATCCTTCTATTTATTTAAAAAGCTCCTGGAAGGTTACTGAACTGCAGACTTATCTGTAGCAACATTCATCTGTCTCTTCAAATTTACATTTTTCTACTGTTAGAACTGTTATACCTGTAATCAAACTATACTCTTCCAACAGTTTTACAAACGTTAAAAATCAGCAAGTTAAACAGTATGAAAGACCTGACATTTGAAACTGCAAAAGAAACAGAACATTCGTATATGTGAACACAGCATAATAATTCTGGTACAATCACTCCGTATTAATTACATAAAAAACTGTCAGACTCACAGAATGTACACTGGACATAAGATGTGTTTTGCTCTTCTTTACAACTAAGTGCCCATTATTGTTCCATTTTAACAAAAGCTGACAAGATTTTATTACAGACCACCAAAAATGAATTTCATGAAAATCTGGTCAGGAGATCTCAAGTCACTATATGCAGACAGATAAAGCATGGTGGAGGTAATAGGCTTATGTTTGTAACATCTGCTTCTTAATGTGCCAAATAATTAGAATTTTCATGACAATTGTCTCAACTTGTGGGATGCAAGAGGACTCACAGATGGGCAGACAGACAGACTGACAGATAGATAGATAGACAGACAGGCAGATATATATATATATATGGATAGGTAAAATTTGCTGAAAACCTTATTGACTTCTATGCTGTTATATGAATGTCCATCTGTTTTGATAGGTGCTGTTGGAAATTCCATAATTAAGTTCTTTCATTTTTCATCAATTTGCAGTTTTGGTTATTTCCTGATCCTCTATCATGTGCTCAGATCTACAAACTTGCACTATTAACCCTTTGGCCCCTAACTTTATGTCTGTCATGCACTGTGATGATCAAAACACTGAATGTCAGGTATAAATGTTGACATTCCTTATGTAGCTCTCGTTTCACTTCTGGCCTTCTGTACATCACACCGGACATTTAATTTTGGCATCAAAGAGTTAATGGTTTCTTGGTGTAATATGGCACACAGGGAACCATATCTGACAAAGGTAGTTAAATTGTGGCATATGCTGATGATGTGGTTATTATGGGAAGAAGATTACAAGATATAAAAGAAGTATTTACATCACTGGCAGAACAAACAAATAAGATGGTATTGAAAAAAAAAAAAAAAAAAAAAAAAAAAAAAAAAAAAAAAAAAAAAAAAAAAAAAAAAAAAAAAAAAAAAAGAGAAGAAAGAAAGAAAGAAAGAAAGAAAGGGGAAAAAAAAAAAAAAAAAAGAAGAAGGACAAAATTTATGACAGTATTATGAAAGCCTTACAATGAAAACGAATATGTAAAAATTGGTACATATAATTTTTAAATAGTGAAAGACTATTCATATCTTGGTAAAATTCTAACAAATAAAAATGAATTAAGACCAGACATTGATAAAAGAATTACAAATACGAGTAGAGCATATTATGCACTTCTTCCTCTACTAAAGAGTCAATCAGTACTCAGAGCAGAAAAAATAAAAATCTATAAGACATTAATAAGACCAGTGACCACATATGCAGCAGAAACTTGGACACTGAATAAAGATATTACTAAATGACTGGCTGCTTTTGAAAGAAAAGTTTTAAGAAGAATGTTTGGGGAATTAAAATAAATGAGAACTGGAGAAAGAGATATAATAAGGAATTAATGCAGTTGTTTGGAGATTTAGATATACTTTCATTTGTCAGAATAAGTCAATTGAATTGGGCTGGTCACGTTAATAGAATGGACAGTAAAAGAAAAGTAAGTCAAGTGTTTAATAATAATCCCCAGGGAAGTCAACTAAGAGGACAACCAAAAGACAGATGGTGGAACTGTGTACAAACAGATATTAATAGATGCAAAATTTAAAAACTGGAAAGAGAGGTCAAAAAACAGAGCTGACTGGGAGAAGAGCATTAAGGAGGCGAAGGTCTGCATTGGACTGTAGAGTGTAGACCAAGCAATTAGTACAAACTATTTTAAAAATAAAATTTTGAAGGAAGAAATTGACAGTAAATGCCAGTTATGTAAACAACATGAAGAAACTATTGACCACCAAACTTCAGGATGCCCCATTTTGGCAAAGAATGAATACTTAATGAGACATGATAAAGTTGGTGCACATCTACATTATTCAATTCGTAAAGTGCTGGGCATTGAAACAACAGACAGATGGTACACACACACACACACACCCCCAAACCAGTATGTTAACATTAAGATGTGACAGTGTTGTGGAATCTAAGGGTACCTACAGACAGTGAAGTTACAGCAAATAGGCCAGATATAATAATTAAAAACAAAAAGAGAAAACATGCATACTAATAGACGTGGGAATACCAGCAGACAGAAATGTAACGCAAAAGGAAGCAGAAAAGAAACTAAAGTACAAGAGTTCATGTATAGAGATACAATGAATGTGGAACATGAAATGTGTGATTACACCATCAATAATTGGAGCCGCCGGAATAGTAACAAAAGGTTTAAAGAAAAATTTGAAGCCATACCAGGAAAACATTCAATAGATTCACTACAAAAGACATCTATACTTGGAACATCACACATAATATGGAAAGTAATGCAGTCTGAAACATGAAACCTGAGTAGTGGGGATCAATGTTGGATAAAGAGAAGTACCAGGAAGAAATGGCCTGTGACAAGAGACGACGATAACGACAACATAATAATAATAAGAAGAAAGTGTAATACTGCACATACCATACTGTAATGAGGACATGGGTGAGGAGGGATGAGTAACGGAAACCTTGCATTCTGGCAAAACAGTAAACTGATGACTGGTGGCTAAATATGCAGTGACCTGAGGGGTGTGCTCATTCAATGCTTGCATCACCTTTATGACTGCTTTACGGAATCTACAGAAAAGGAAGGACAAAATGTGTACTTCATCTCAATGAGTGCTAAATGGAAAGATGGCTGGCAACTATACCGACTACACTAAACATTTCTCATCATTTCCAACCTCTCACACCAGCTACAACAGATGCATAAAACAAAAACAAAATAAAAAATTGTTAATATATAAAACTCCTATGATCTGGTGAAGAAATCTCAAAGAAAGTAAGAAGCACAAATCATGAGATAACAAATTTGGCAGTTTGTGTCAGAAGGCTTCATACACAGTACAGGCAAAGTCAAAACACAATTCTGAAGAATGGGAAGATTAAGAGAAGTGTTTTGCTCAATGTGATCATTTTACACACACCAAAATTTGAAATGCCCCTATTACACAAAGCATCAGAGACTCTGTTCACAACAGCCAAGTACAAAAATTCTGTTGTCAGAGGGACAGAGTCATAAGAATGGCTGTCAGGTTGGAAGGTACAGATCATTTCAAACATACCAGTGCTTGGATCACCAACTGATTGATAGAAGCAATCAGTGTTGATCCTGCAGCAGTTGAGTAAAAGGCATGAAAATTGCTAAAACTCTGCATAATGGCTCCACAGATATTTATAAAGCACAAGAAACCAGGTAGTTTTTGTAGGCCTCCTTCCAATAAGACAAATGACTATCAAACCTAATCCTTGCTATGGTCATAACAATTCTATGAAAATGTGACTATCCTCTTGCATGCAGTGTGGATGGAACAAACATCCACCACTGGTAATTAGAAAATGCTTAGTTCCTCGCCAAACAGGGTACTTAGATTAAAATAGCACACCTTTATGTTTCAAGCAAATGTGCTATTCATCCTCAAGACAAAGCAACATAGGGAATGAGAAAGTCCTGTTCCTGCCACCCAGTAAACCTTGGAATACTGAAGACATTTAACCTTTTAAACTATACTGGTAACTATATGCACCACTGCTTTAACATGGAAACAGAACGACATTTTGCTGACACAGTGTGTGTGTTTAACATGATTCTCAAAACAAACATGAATTACTGCCATAAATATTAATGAACTGACCTTAGGATTCTGTTGATGGTACATGGCAATAGCCACGAATCAAATTTTGGACAGTCCAGGAACTGAGACTAGATCATCCTAATGAGCCCATAAGAGTAGGTTCTCTCTTTTCCCCAGTCCACCTGAAGATGGCGATGGATCCAGCCTAGGAAGTGTTGTGCTTTTTTTAAGCCTAAGATGATGGACAATGTCCAAAATTTCAGTAACAACATCTGATCACTGTAATAAAGATTCTGTTTCTTCTAGGAGGTAGGAACTGAAGGTTTAAAAACATTATTTAAAATAATTTCTGGCATCGAAGGGATAATCAGCACTAGGTGAAGCAGATGCTCACAAAGACACTTCAGCCTGGATGCACAACTAATGCACTTCAATGTGTGACTTCATGTCAGCAGCTATGCTGCTACAAACTACTGTAGCTGCACTCATCAATTCATAGCTGAGTTCCAGAATGAAATAGAGTTGGCATAGGACATACTGGTTGGAACCAGAAAATGTTGCAATGTTACAAGCTACGTGATGTTACTTGTGGCCTGTTCTCTGAAAATGTTAAGTGTGAATATAAAAGATGTTCTTTAACACAATTCTGAAGTAATTTTATGAACATAATGTCTTCTTTGCTTGCACCTATTATGTTTGCCAAGTCTGATTATGAAACAACTCAAAAAAACCTATAAACAAGATTTTTATGGAACATAATACTGCAGAGTTCTACTTAAATCTGACAACACATCAGAATTTTTTGATTATAAATGGACAATAATGGACAGTTTACATGAAGACCAATATGCGTTTCAACAAACATCTGGAGTGTTAACTCACTAAATATTTATCACAATTCAAAATGTTACAACAAAAGCTATACAGAAAATGAATCACACTTCATGTCCCAGACACTTGTTATCCATGCCTTACAGTTTTCAGATAATTAAAAGTGAGTCACCACTCAACCTGCTAACTTTGAAGCTCACTCTAATGCATTATTACTATTAATGCAATGTTTAAGGTTCATTACAGCTCAAGACATTATGACCAACTCTCACTCCTAAACCTTCTCCCACACAGACTGGTTACAGGACATTGCAAAATATGCTTGCAGCCATACAACCTACAGTTAAAATATTTATTCCCTTTCACTGCGGTGACAGAATGTAAGAAAAGTATGTCATAACTGATGAATCTGTCTGATTATTTGAAAATTAATTACCTTCATATCATCTCCCAACTTTGTTCCCCTACTCAAATTTTCCCCCTCCTAATAGCATAAAACCAAGGCGATTTGAGCTATAGCAGCAAAATTCAATTTGTAATCCAAATGAATGTGAATAGAATAACTCTGTTGAAACAAAATTAATTCACATCAATGTTTCAAATATTCAAATTACTCTACTTACAGCCTGAAATCAAGGTTACTATACAGTTTGTAACACCTGACTCATTCAACTGTGCCCATCACTACCTCAGACAACCTAACAGCAGATTGGAACTCTACGATTTTAAGCTGATGTTCTAATAATATAACACAAGTCCTATCATCTCTTTCATCTGTTAAAAACTGTAAATCCTGACTGTCATTATACACTGTCTGTTAGTCACACCCCAGGCCCTGTGACATATGGTGTCACAAAAGTTAAAAAAAAACAGGAAAATCATTCTGTATAAAGCACTAACAATAATAATCATTGTTAAAAAATACCTTACTGCACTTCTGTTTTTAAAGTAGCTATGCCAATTTGATCATTCAATGAACTACAAAAAAATGAACATGATGAAACAAATACCCCACTCAGCATGCAGTCCAATGTACTCATGGTGAACAGTACAGAGCCCCCCCCCCCCACCACTTTCATCTCGCAATTTCAAGACTTTACCTCAACCCTTTTAAGCAGTGGTTAACTGTATGTACCATCTGCTTTATCATTAACCTTTACCATCCTAGGTGACCATATGCTGGTCTCTGAAATGTACCAGTGAATTGCCTAGCAGACCATACACTGGTCTCCGTGCACTTACATGATAGCGTGGTGCAGGAAACTTAGCAGAGTACATCTTTTTTGCTACATACCTGTTTATTGAGATCTTCTGTGGTTCTGAAAACCTTCCACCACTAGTTGATACACCACAACCTCAATTTAAATCAAGTTCTGCAAGAGGAAAAGCCAGAAGTCAGAAGTCTTGTGTGTCATTTTGGTCCCACATGCAGTCCAGAAGGGAATGTTGTTCAGAACTGTCATGTCCAAGACATGAAGACATTTTGTCTATCGCCAGTTTTATCACCAGTGAACTGATAAATCCTGGTGTTTGTTGCACTTATCTGTTTTCTCCAAGCTAAATTGCCTGGAGATATATGTGGAACCAGTGTCATAACTCTCAGAACTTTTGTCTTTACTGTGGTGTTGGACACCCCTCTCCGCCCG
The DNA here is from genome assembly GCA_021186555.1 of Reticulitermes speratus. Taxonomy (NCBI): domain Eukaryota; kingdom Metazoa; phylum Arthropoda; class Insecta; order Blattodea; family Rhinotermitidae; genus Reticulitermes; species Reticulitermes speratus. The sequence continues at coordinate 18,554,283 of JAJKFL010000001.1, forward strand.
CTTGTAAAACCTTTGATGAGATGTAACTGGCTGTTCTGTCTCGTCATATGTCAGCTATCATACGCACCACTGTCAGGTTCTTCACAGTCAGAAACATCTCCCTCAGAGTCTGGGTCTAATATCAATTCAACAATCTTTTCACTGTTTAGCCTCTGTTTTGAATTCCAAGCCTATCTTCTGAAGTGTGTGTGGACACCTGTAACATTATGACACAAATAGGCACCCCATAAAGTAACAGCAGACAGAGAAATAGTTTTCTTTTCACTAAGAAACTAAAAGAATTTATGAAGGAACAAATTTTCCTCTAGATTCACAATGCAACCTGAAGAAGTCGTAAAATGTGACCCACAGGGCTCAAACTGTATGAGGAGTAATGTACAGACCTTGTCAAAACTGTCTGGCACATTTCGAATAAAACAAAGTAACTGCTTGTGTAGACTGAAGGCAGGAATAGAAAACAACAAACGACTATCTGTAAAGATGCGGTGTAATAAAGACCAATACAAACTGAATAATCACATATTCGTACACATATAAATAGATTTGTTCTTTAAAAATCAATTTTTGTTTGGATGTTTTAATGTTAGAACTCTAATTTATATGATTTATTTCTAAATCACTGCACTTCAGAAATGTAAATGTATATGCTAAGCGAGAAAAACTCTGGCTGGCACAAGACATACTGGGCATGTAAACCAGTCCACTAAAGGTTACACACTCTGCATTTTGACCCACAGTTTAGTTATCTGTTTCATATTATTCTTACAATAAACAGCAATTATTTCCCTAAACAGCATTATGTGGCTGGCCTTCGTAATGAAAAATGTGTTTTATGGAATGTAAGCACCCAATTACTAAATATTACTTACACTAATGTCAGGATTTAAAGGATTAGCTACCCCTTCTTTCTCCCAGCTTGTAAAGCCAGATAAGCATAACCAAATCATCACACTATTTTCTCAGGATCACTCCATGCCCTGGCTATTTTATGGACAAGGTGTATAAAATAGCACTTTAAAGAGCTGTAGTATTTCAGGTGTCTTATTTGGGCATTTTTCAATAAATAGCTGAAGAGTCAATTATGCAGGTTTCATATTTGCATGCTTCATACCTGCCAAATAAGCAAATAATGGGTGGCAAAATAAAAGTGCTAAAACATTATAAAGGTGAGTGCAGGTAGTTATAAAAGTTCAAATGCACTGGCATTCTTTTAATTCAGGGTGGCATATTTTTGCACTGTAGGTGCAGGCCATACAAAATAGATATTCAACAAATTTTACTATAGAACTAAATAAAATAAACAAGTAGGAAATGTGAAAATTGTACAATGTTCCCTGCGACAACACAGAATAGGGAAATTTAACACCAGACTAGGGGTGTCCCAAGTATTGCCACAAAGACTAAAGACAGGTGTAATCCTGAAATTATGCAACAACTAATGAAACATAGTGCCATGCAGTGTACAATGACCGATATATTCATGATGACACTTTAATATTCAAGTTTCAAACATAATAATTAGCAATTAACACACCACACACCTTATTATGGTGAATCCTTGGTGTCAGCATGCAGTGTCCCAGGTCATCTTCCAGGGACCCCTTCCCTCAGCCCGATGCTGGTGATATCCTATGGCACCTGGAACAGTAACTCAGCAGTACTTCATGACTCTGAGCAGATGAATATGATCATGGTACATAAAGTGAACATAACTGCCAAATTAATCCACCCACTGGCATTTGCCACACACACACATACACACAGAAAACAGCTCACTGACAGATAAACATTCTTGAAATTTCCAGAGGCACTCCATAATTATTGTCTGCCATTGTACATGCCTTTACTATAGGGAACTCCATTCTGTTGAGCTGGGAGGCATATAAATGTCCTGGATGTTCCTTGTCTGTATGAAACTCATGATGACCATCACCACCTGAAACACCAAGATACTTGACATGTATTTCCACCACCATAAAGGCAATAAACGATTACATAAAGCGTTACAACCTTTCTGAAAGTTACAGAAATGATTTATGCTGATGTTATACTCATTCTATCAGAACAGCTTTACCACTTGCACTGCAGTCCCTTCACTGCCACCTGTCCAGCACTGTCAACAGTTACATAACTGTCACTTACAGTGCACACACAGACTTCTATTGCCACATCAGATACAGCCACTTTATCACAAAGAAAGCCTGCATACATGGGGGCATCCCATGACAGTTGCAGTGTTCAGGGCAGCAATACAAGAGATACAATGTATTACAGAACAACAGGGATTTGATGTTCACTCATATCAGTGCTGAATTTTGGCTGCCTTGGCTGACAGTCAATGTTTTCTAGGTGTGGTGCCAGCTGCACATGTTCAAACAAGAAACATCTGGGACTGATGTTATCAAGTAAGTATGGTTTTGTACATAAACCTATTGTAGCCAACTTTGTTAGTTCATGTTATGACTGTCAAGTATTCATGAAAAGAAAGTTATGCTCAATCAGATCATCCAAAGCAGCCCTGCACAAAGCTGTTTTTCTTTATTGTCATGGAGCAGGAAGCAAACATCAAGTTTTGTTTCAGACTTGGGGAAAGCTGCAATGAAAACATACAAAATGCTTGAAACTGTTCATGGAAATCAAGCTCTGTCTCATGTGGTTTAAAAGATTCAGAAAGAGCTGTGAGGACCATGATGATGATACAAGGAGTGGGCAGCTGTCAATGTCTCCAAACCCACGAATAGTTGCAAAGTTTCTGAAATGGTGGCTAGAAACTACCAAATAACCTTAACACTAATGGAGGATCAACTGCACCCAGAAGGCGACTCATAAGATTCTTCATGGCAATTTGGAAGGAGGAAGACATTCACCAAGTTTGTTTCACCCAGTCTCCTGGATGAACAAAAGAGCAGTCGCAAATTGTGAAAACTTCATCGCAGCATGGTGGACATCAGCCATCCACCTTATTCACCTCACCTCATGCTAGCCACCATTCTTCTACTCCCTGAAGGAAAACCCTGGTGGTATGTACAGGGTGGGCGAGAAGTCACCGTACACCCAGACAATACGCACCTCAGACTCAATTTAAGTTTACATAGCACAGCACGCACTACAATGTAAAATGGTAGTTTGGCAACAGTGTCCAAGATAGTGCATACGTAATTCGCCGCAGCCAGAGGATTTAGTTGTGTGTTCTGCATGGCTGACACAAGCAGTTACTCTATCGAGGAGTGCTTGGTGCCAAGTGTGTGGGTGCATGAGAGACAGCACACGGGACAAACCAATGGCTGCGTTCCGGGAACGGTTTAAGAAGGCTCCACCACGAAGAGCGACACTGCTGGATTCGGAAAAACGAGCGTTCGCTCTTGGAAGTGTTAAAGACAGGCCGCGGAGTTGGAGAAAGACAACGCGCTTGGAAACATGTGCAGTGGTTGCCCCTTCCATTGAACGCTCCCCAGTGAAGTCGACACGGAAACGATCGTCAGAGCTTGGTGTGCCACGGTCAACAATGCGAGACCACATGAAGAAAGGCTTGAATGTGAGGCCGTATCGCCCAACTTTCGTGAATGAACTGTCGGATGCCGACATGGATCGGCGCTATGAATCATGCCGTGCTCTGCTGGACACATTCTCAAATGTCGTATCCCGATCAAAGGTTCTTTTCAGTGATGAATGTGCCATCTATCGCAGTGCGCACGACAGACATGTGGTGTTCTGGTCAAAAGAGAATCCAAATTTCACGCAGGAGCTGGAACATAATCCACCGCATGTGATGATATGGGCGGGTATGACATCAGATTATCTGATTGGACCTTACTTTTTCGATGGACCGGTGAATGCGGCATCTTATTCGGCAATGTTGGAGACGTGGCTCATACCTCAGCTCAGAGACAGAGGACTCGTGGATGTGGATGACGTGTGGCTGCAGCACGATGGGGCACCCGCACACTTCGCTCTTTCTGTGCGCGATGTTTTGAACGAACATTTTCCAGGCCGCTGGATTGGCCGTGGCTCACCAACATCTCCGGCACCGTTGCCATGGCCACCACGTAGTCCTGACCTTACCACCCCAGACAATTCGTTGTGGGGTATTATCAAGGGAAGAGTGGCTGTGTGTCGCTACAACACCAACGAAGATTTGCGCAGAGCTGTGCAAGACGTCTTTCGCACAATTATTCTACAAATGCTCCGACGTATGTCACAGAGGACACGGAGGCGCATCCGTTTGTGTGTCCAGCATCAAGGTGCACATACGGATCCACTGGACATGTAACCAAGACGTACGCGATTCAAATTAATTATGATTGCATACTGGTTGGTGTACGGTGACTTCTCGCCCACCCTGTACAATAACTACTGCGCTATAAAGGCTTAACACTGCCATTAGGCACAGAAAGTCAATGACAAGGATACTGAGCTAGTCAATAAATTTCCCACCTCTCATGGAACCCAAAGGCTCATTACTGTGTTCACTGGTCGTTGAACCAGATGAATCTAGTCCACACAGCTGCACCTGTACCTACTGCCCATACCAAGCACTGTCCACCTCAGGTATATTCACACATTTCTATGAAGTGTATGGGAACACAAGTGAACAAAACATAGTGTAGCTAACTTGGAGATATAATTTTAATACAAGGGTTATACCATGAGTACAAACAATACTGTAATAGAAGTCATTCTCATATCCGTAAGCTGGGATAGTGTAGCTGGTATAGCTATTCACTACGGACTGAACAGTCTGGGAATCGAATCCCGGTGTAGGTGAGGTTTTCTGCACCCGTCCAGACCAGCCCTGGGGCCCACCCAGCCTCCTTTACAATAGATACTAGGTCATTCCTAGGAGTAAAGTGGCTGGGACGTGGCGTTAACCACCACCCCCATCTAGCGCTGAGGTTAACTTGACCAGCATTGTGGACAGGGTTAAATGTAACACCTGACAAGTTGTGCCTGAGGATGACTTGTAGAGTGAAAACATGGAACAGTGTACGTTTTGCAGACCCGTCCATCACCTCACCCACAAAACAAACTTCAATCTTGTATACAATAAATCATTAACCTCTTGTTATTCAACTTCCTAGAGCCCCCTGTTATTCTCTCCCCTCAGGATAAAACATAAGGGCCACAGAATATATACCTTATTACACAAACTTCATGTGAAATGTTTCTTTCTTAGCACAGCGTATCTGCCATACATTCAGAACTTTATACGCTGAGTTGTTAGAAACTTTGGATTACATCAAATCAGGAACCTGTGGTTGTGTGTGTGTGTGTGTGTGTGTGTAGGTACAGTGTTCCTTGAGGGAAAGTGGAAAAGAAAGGGAGTTCCTTAAAGTGTGAGCAACACAAATTAGGCCAAAATTTGAATAAGTCTGTCATACAACTTCAATTAAATAGATCCTCAGCTTGGACACTATTACTTGGAGACAGACATGACAAAACTAATGGTTTTTTGTCACCCACTCCCAACAACACACTTCTCCAAGTTAAATCTGAATGTTTTAACGTGTCTGTTTCATGATGTCCACACTTATAACTGCTCAGAAATCATGAAATCAGAAACACAAAGTGCCTAGGGTAGCCTGGGAAAGCATGGCAGTAACATATTTTTTCCAGCGTAATATACATATTTCACAGATTTGTTTTCTGCTCCTGTGTCATCTCAGTGGTCACTTGTAGCCTTCTCTTGCTTTATTGGATCAATCACCTTTGGTATGGTTTAACTGCTACCTTTCGTGATTCTAGAAAGCGTGTGAAGTTAGGTTTGTTCAGGGTTCAAGAAATACAAAGCATATCACAAAAGTACTTAATAAAATTAACACTTCCATTGCTCGCAGTATGCTTCACATAAACACATCTACTCCAGAACAGGCATGGTTGGTGCACACCCTAGATATTCGGGTAGAGGTCTGTTTCAGATTAAAGATTTTACCTTTTCCAAGTGAATACATAGTTTCATCAATATATTCACTGCAAACAATCCAGAAAATTTTCAAACAAATTTAGTTTTACACAGTATTAATACCAGGAAGAAAAAACCATTTTCATACATCGGCTGCCAACCTTTCATGCTTTTAGGAAAGTACGTACTATGCTGGCATAAGAAGGTTCACAAATCTGTTCAATGAAAAGGCTAAATATGCCAAAAAATACAACGCAAACAATACAACAATACAATAATTTCACTTACAGTATTCAAATGTTACACCGAATTTATTATACACCTAATAGTAAGATCAAGTCATTTTTAAACATGGGAATGTATTTAAATACCTTAACACAACTTTTTTAATTCTCATTGTACGAAACGTTTCACAACAAAACATAATTGATGCAGTGCTGAACCGACAATGCATAAATATATACATTACGCATTTAACAAATCCAAAATTTAGTCAGCTTGACAAGTGGGCTGCATTACAGTGATCAGTACATGTGATGCCTTGAATATTCACAAATGTCACATCTTCCTTACATGCGAAATATTATGTTGGCACTTTCTAAACATCAGTACTGATGTTTTACACATCACAGGATTTCAAAGCTATTAATATGTAGACAGCAACGAAATTCCAATCTTACCATCTGCCACGGAGACATCAAAAATTTATATTCCAAATCACAGATTACAGGCAACCAATCAAATTGCTTCGTTATAGTCCTCTGCATCACCACACAAACGATCCACTGTTCAAAAACATCAACGCGAGTTCATCCCATTATGACCGTTTTCCTTAATTGCAAATACATTTGTTTACCCAGTATTTTACAAACAAAATACGTGGAATTTTACTACAAAATATGGTCCCTGCATTTCCTCATATATATAAATGATCTACTCCCAACTGTCAATTCACAGTCCAAACTTACACTTATCTTTTACGATTACTGTCATTGTAAACATGGCAAAATTTAAAACAAAATGAGGAATACACAGTACAAATACAACATATAAACACGACATTCATGAGTCAAATGCTAAACTGACCAGTTACCAGAAAGAGGTGTAATATGCAGGAACCAAGTTATACAATGCACTTCCACCTAACATGAAAATCTCAAACCAATATATATAAGTATTCAATCCAGCACTGAAGGATTATTTCTTGCCTCATCCCTTCTACCCTACAGAACTGTTTTCAACTGAAAGCTCATTAGTAGTATGCATATTATTAAGTAGTTTTTGACACAAATACTTTGCTACATTTTGGTCTGTTCTACGTTATATTCTTCGAAGATGACTATAAACAACTGCACAAACCATATATTGCATATTTATATTGTATTACAGTCTTTCTTTTATCACCACATCAAGCAGAAGAGCTTTATCACATAGAAATCTACAACCACTGGGACACTCCATGACAGCTGTGGTGCTCAGAATAGCGATAAAACACACTGTATTACATTCACACTGTGACATGTTCTATACCCTTGTCCTACACAAAACATATGAAATGTAAATGAACTGTATTCTCTCCTTATTAGCAGGCCCCACTAACATTGCAAAATATACACATTTATTTAAGGCTATGGTGAAATACGGTTGCCACATTTTGATTTCAAAGTACACAAAATGGAACTTCTGTACATGGGGAGTAGGCTACATGATATCCTACTGTCCTAATGTTCAACACAAATAATACAAGTCTACCATCAGTACTGTCCCTGTCTCACATTAATCTCACTCAACGTTTGTACTGTCATTCACATAAAAATATCATTAAAACACAAAATTTTGCAGGTGTCAAATAGATTCACATCACACTGACATGTTTCAACAACTAAGTGGTCATCCTCAGGAGCAGTCACTTTTTATCAATATATGAGGTGTGATTACATGGATTAAAACATCTGGTGTTTTATACACACAAAAATACAGCAAGGTACAAAGGCGATGAAAGAATTCATGTAATATCCTGTGTATATTACTGAGTTTTAACATCATATCCAATAATGAATATCAAAACCACAGGCGCATCTGAGTTTCCCCATTATCCTTGCTGAAGAACTGAATACATCTTATTTGTTTTACGTGTGTAGCAGTGGTTCTGGTGTACAGTTGCACTACTTAGCATGGAGTAGACTTGTGTATTGGTAGACATAGTTTTGATGAACAAGTACATATTTAACTCAAACACTCCATAGCCCAAATTTAGGAAAATATGATTACTTGATTAGTATATTTACTCCGCATTAGTGCAAAGTTTTCATAACAAATATTACAACCCTATCTCCCCACACTCACCAACTAAATAAATGAAGATTCCTGTCATTTTGGATGTGATACTATGCAGTTTGGTTGCTATCTACCAAAGTACATGGCACCACATCTCAGTAAAATGTAATCTCTACAGTCACCAAAATTACAACTTCAAAATTTTCGGAGCAAACAAATACTGAAAGAAGGCAGATTCTGAACATTTGAACATGCATAATTGTCACAAACACAAACTTCTGGCCAATGAATTTGGGATATGAATTGGTGTTTAGTCATCCTGCATTTATATGACACTAATAGTTAGAACAATATGATGAAAGCAAATGCAGTTTTTCAAATAATATTAACTATTCCCTGCACATTTCATCATACTTTTCATCAGTTGCCACCTGTTGTCTTTAACTTTGTACTTTAATTAATAATTTCCTATAAAGACTTTGCCAGGGTTTCAAGTTGTTAACCATACACTATCCATTAAATGTTTTCATTACTCTTGACACTACAGTTTCAGAATTATGTTTAGCTGAGAATGGTTCATTGGGTCACACTGGCAAAACAGGACTATCATAACTAGAAAGGCCAATTATTTTTTAAAAAATCTAGGCAATAATTACAAATTAAAAAAAAAATGGCCAAGCAAAACTCTTTTCACAGCATTTAACACATGGAAACATTGCGTGTCCTTTTTTATTGCATACAGACTTTGAGGCTAAAACACCTCTAACCCCACTTCAGCCTTTTAACAGTATGAAACAAACAAGCCCACACCCCAAACAACTACCACCACCACTACTACTATTGCCACTACTACTACTACTAATAATAATAATAATAAATATGCACATTGAAGAAAATTAAAGATGAAAGGTACTAAATGAGCAGCGATGCCGTATGGAATTATAAACGACTATAATACCCATCAGACAATAGAAATTAAATACTTTCTGGGTATGAAGATCCCTAACATCAAAAATCACGAAATAACTAGTTAGAAATATACCAAGCATTTCTGTGGCATAAAATCAGTGAACTATGAACATGTCAGAAATGGGTTATCGGAAGATACGATTATGCACATAAATATTCACAGAATATCTTATTATTGTTTCTTCATCCTTGTTTCAGCTTTGCAATAACTTGTAGTCTAAAACATATATCACAGTTCATTCATTACACTTAGAAAAAAAAACAGTGGTATTCATGAGTGAAAATGCCAATGGAATAATATATACCTTTATTTCTGTGATCATTCCCTTTTTAGCTCCTCAAACTTTGGCTAGAACACAGGTGGATTACACTTTCCACGCAGAAAATTATTATTTTATAAAGCATGTCACCTGAACTGTGTCCATTGCTACGGCATTCAATGCCTCGCTATTATGTGGAATCATAATATAATATAAAACGGAATTAATATAAATAAATGCATTTAACATTCACTTAATAATTCCCACATCCAGAATCTCATAACGGAGAGATTCTGTTTCTTTAATAAAACATAAATAATACCCACCTCAATTCTTCCGCCATTTTTAGAGTGGAGTTACGTAGCCACGGATCATCTATCTATAGCTTCCAACACGGATCCGGATGAGTGGGGCACATGATGCGAGGTACGGATATATAGTGACGTCGAATGGCGACATGCAGAGTTGATTTTCGGCAGTTAGATAACAGTCCAATTGTAACCGTACACTGTCCTGCACATATGCCAACCTGCTATTATGGCAGTGAATAAATCAGAATCAATCACTGTGATCACTAGTAAACAGTCACAAAAGAACGGCTTATTACAACAGCACTCTCCAGCATCTCTTTGTTCAGGTAACGTCCGCTTGCATGTTAAGCACAGTTCATGATCTTTCAATCAGAACACGGTCTCATATTCGGCTAGTTAATTTTTTTGGGAGGTGGGTTAACAGAACAAACTGATTTCTTTTTCCGAATCCATAAGCAGGCTGCAGTTAAGTTTGACTATGCCCTGAATGAAATGCGGACAATATTCAAGAAGCTGATAGGCCTAATCTTATTAATAGACCTATTTTCATTAAATAGAATTTAACCCAAGTAGACCTATGTCTCACGATTTTAACATATTAACATGCGCTGGTTTTCTTTTGCGTTTCTGGACCATGTGGTGGTTGAATATTCCGGCACTTCGGTGTAACGTGCTGCCTCCATTTTCAGGGTGGATGCAATCAACAAATACGCGGTGGAAAAACCCAAAAGACCAGCAACTGATCAACAACCACCGTGAAAACCTGAAAACTTATATCTGACAATATAGTCTTATTCCGACAAATGTACAATTTATTATCTCCTATTTAATACATGCTTATGTCAATAAATAGTTAACATGTTTCGAACTGTATCAGTTTTTCATCAGATAATAAATTGTACATTTGTCGGAATAAGACTACATACAATAAAAATGTACGGTGAAAATAACATAAAGTTTATATCTGACAAGTAGTCTACCCTAAATCTAAAGGAAAATAAGCATGGTTCAAATTAAACCAATGCGACATTGTTCAGTTTTAATGCCAAGCCTAAATGAGGCCAACGTGGCTCGGTGATTGTGAACGGATGAGTAAGCGAGTTCAAGGACCTGGAAACGGATACAGAAAGGAAATGGAAGTGAATTCAACGATTCCGGAAGGCGGATGTAGATTTGATGTTAATGACTCTCTTTCCGGCCACCCACTGGATCAACGAATTTCGTCACACAAATATAGTAATAACTAAGGGGTCTCTGGTGTAATCTTATTACTTTGAACGTGCAGTCCCCAAATAAGGATAAAAAGTGATGATATAAAAACAGATTGACAGTTGAAAATTTATACATCGCCACGTACTGATTAAATTCCGGCAGAAATGATTCAAATGGATATGAAATCATTACTTTATGTTCGTAATAAGGAAATACTGCCTCAGAACGAGGAGTCCATTCGGTTCCCCAATTAGCTCTATAAGTTTGACATTAAGGTTGCCCCTGAGATTATTAATCACGACGCCAGGTAGGTATATGAAGGAATCGAGGTATAGTTCCTCTCATTCTTAACCTCTGAACTAGACAAAGACAAACGGTCATTTTCACTCCCAAGCCACTTTACCCCGGCACTCATTGGATAGAAAGCTGAATGGGCCCCGTAACAGGTCTCGACACTTGCTGAAGACAACATCTCTAGCTCCTACTGGGGATCCAGCCACGTTTCCTTGTTCGTCCAGCCCGTAGCCTATTCACTGTATCGACTCAGATTACCGGCTCCCATCTATTTATAAGAGAGTTACAAGACTGATCATAGTAATTATCGAGACGCACCACTGTCATCAACTACAAACAAAATATTAACCAACGTTCTTCTCCATAATACGGAGTAGAATAATTTAAGTTTTACTGTATCGTGACAGTTTCTTCTTGATGCTGACTATGCAGTTCATGTCTTCTTTACAGCTGTTATTAGGTCCACTTGTCGTATTTTATGTTTACTAGCAACAAATCAACAAATATGAAGTGAAACAGATGTGAAACACAGAAAATTAGAGTAAAAAAAACTGAACACAGAACATGAAGTAATATGCAGTGGATTAACACGGATATGTACATAGTACTTAATACAGGCATTTACAGGCTAATATAAATTCAGTAAAAGTAAATTTCGCAAAAGGCGCAAAGGGCGAGTAGAATTGTAGCTCTACTCTTTCTTTAATCTCGGCGCTAGATAGGGGTGAGTGGTTAATGCCACGTCCCTGCCGCTTTACTCCCGGCAAAGAGGGCCGGTGCCAAATGTACAGGATGCTGAGTGAGCCTCGGGGCCGGTCTGAACGGGTAGGAAAAATATGTAAATTCAATACTGAAAAAAAAAATTGGCTAAGGCGAAAGGATAAAATCCAAATTAAAAGCTACTTTAAACGCTTTCAAGCTATTTTAAACGATATTAATTGTTGAGTTGTGGATACTGGATTTCAACATTTTAAATCTTTTATTGCAAATCTGGACACAAACGGCCTGACAAATGATGACAAATATAAGTTAATATGTATAACCTAGTAACAATATTGACAAAGACAAACACCTGTAGACTATGGTAGCATATTACATACTGAAGACGTAAGTATAGGCGTGAAACACTTATGAGTCACAAATAAATTGCATTACATTCATAAAGGAAGTGGGAAATTCAATGAAACTGACGTATCACAGCCACGCTGTAGCAAGGGATAAAGTCCGAAAAAGGATATAATTTTCGTCGTTAATTTTCAGCTTAAAGGTTTACATTTAATCGCACACATTAGCTTCTGAGATACGCTAATTATATAAATTTACTAAAAACAGAAGTACAGTACCATGAACGAAAACACAGAAACCGTATTAGTTGCTAGTGAGTGCATAGATGAGAAGCAAATGCCAAGAAAACTAGATAGATACGTGTTATTTTCTCGTAGCCACAACGCAGAAAAAAATCAGACAGACATTACCTCGAAAATCTAGTACAAGGACTTTCAGTACAAGGTTTCCTTGAAATCTAGCAGCACTCCAGTTGAGATCATACGGAAAAACAAAGGACGATAAAAAATGTATTAGCTCGAAATCCGTAAGACTTGCGGAAAAGAGTATATCGAACATAAAATACGCGTTTAATTGTTATCCGCAAGTAGGCCTATTGTTTGAAACATTATTTGGTCCGATAAATACTTAGAGACAGAGCGCGCGAGTTACGGTCGAAAGTGTGCGCAAAAATGCATGTAGGCATTGAAGAAAAGTGTATGATGCTTTTGTCGAGTAATAAAAATGGGAATTCCCCGGCAAATTTTAGAAAGCATCTTCCATATCAAATTTAGAAAAAAAAATTGTCGAAAGGTTCTGGCGTTGATGTTATTTCACACACAACGGACAGACATGACCTGCGTTTGGCATGCAAAGAAGAAATAAAAGTAGAGCTAATCCTTCTTGTTTCAAACTACCGTTCGCCGCAGTCCAGTAGGTAACAGACCCGATTCTTATTCAGGAGATCCGGCCCGAAGACCGACCATCATGACTATGGAAAAGGGTTTTCCGTGGCTTCGAATCCTTCCAGGTAAATGCCGGAATAGTACACCAAATTACGGCACGAATGCATCAACCCACATCCTCTAGCATTATTTTTTAATCGTCCTCTAATTCGGCGGTATGTTCTACCCTGAGCTAGTAACAACATTGTTAAATAAGCCACAAATAAATAAGAAATGCACCAAAGTGTTCGATTATTATCTGGCTTACTCACGAAATTTCAAACGAGAAAGAATACGCAGCTCCATTTCATGTTAAATTCTGACAATGCCAGTACCGGTAGCCCTTAGGCCGTGCCATGGCTCAGGCGGTTAGTCGTCGGCCTCCCACCGCGGACGCCCGGGCTCGATCCCGGGTCGGTCCATGTGGGATTTGTGGTGGACAAAGTGGCACTGGGACAGGTCTTTTCCCCGAGTACTTCGGTTTTTTCCTGTCAATTTCATTCCACCGGTGCTCCATTACTTGGAAAAATGAAAACAAAATGATAATCTTTCTCTTCATCTTCATCACAGGGTTGCACAATAAGCCTCAAGGCTGCGGTGCGTCCGCAGCTTCTGCTGCGGGGCCCTTAACCACACACACACACACACCGGTAGCCCTTCACTGGCTTCTTTGTCTCGTGCAAGAGGAAACAAGTTTGGTATGTTACTACATCGGAAGTTCCAAGAGTCATGACTACAGTTGAAAGGAAATGGACGTAGGCTTAATCATCTCTTCCCACAAGTTTGTAGAAGTTATCCTCTGCTTAGGCCTCTGTTTCAAACAGAACTCATTGTGAATCTTTATACCTACTGCTCTGAAAGAGATCAGAATATGGCAGTGACACAGCGTGACATCTCTATAAGCAGTTATTTTATTGAATGTACAGTATGCATAGCATAGCAATTACGGGGCCTTCGCTCGGATGTTTTCTTTAGGTAACAGAAAAATCTATTTTGTTGCTTATCTTGACAACAGAAAAGCCAGTGGAATAATTTATCAAGCATAAAATAGGTGATCTCTTTCATTTTTGTCCATAAATTCTGCTCATAAGATTTTTCACTCCGTTGCATTCTGGATGCGGGCAGGAACGCACTTCAACCGCCAATTCAAAGGTCTCTACTTTTGAAAAATTTTAGCCCAAGTCTGAACATGGCCAACAAATTAAAATCCCACAAGAAAATATTTCACAACAGTCTTTTTTGAGCCGTTCGTGGGTTGTTGTGTGTGGATATGGGCAGATGTGGTGAAGCTAACAGGCCCACTTGCATGATTCTTTTTGCAAAGGCGTAAAAAATATAAGGATGTTTTTATTACTTGAGACTTAATGAGGGTGGAGATTGGTATTCGGCGAGAATGGAAAGGAAAATATCTATGTATCTTAACTACAGTTAGGGACTCAGCTTTGAGACCACAGACGTTGAGGAAATTTTGTGGGAGGATAAGCGGAAGAAACGCTTCTTATCGCTGCTCCGAGAACGAGTGGTGTAATGTTTGAAAACATTTGTTACAAGAGCAGGCGTGAGAGCGCAGTGGTCGCACAGCACTCTTCAGTGGTGAGTAAATTTATCCTGTATTGCTAGTACCGCGAAATACACCAGATAGAAGAGAAGGCGTGTTTTGAAATTCCTTCCGGAGACGCAGAGCTCAGTCCCAATCTGTAGCCATCCAGTCAACGAAGCCTGTTTCTTTAGTCTTAAACCATTAACATACAGGTTGTTTTCGACGGATTCGATAGTTCGTTTTTTCAGTCTTGGCTTGTTTATAAACGTTTCTCTACAGTAGGTTATGTAACTTCAAGTGGCAACATATAAGGCCCATGATAAACATAAATAAGGTACATACTTAACGTTTGAAAGGAATGTTGTAACCTGTTTTAAGGCCCTACCTTAGCAGATGTCAAGATATTCAGGTAACAACCACAAAATAAAATTAATCAGGACGGCCTGAACCAAACGCGAAATTCGAACTCCTGTATCTACAGAATACGATTAAAGAGTGCCAGCCTCTGTGCCGCTACGCTAGGTAAGTAGGTAACATTTAGGCCTAACCCCGATATTAGATGGTCTGTTGGATAATTCACCTGTTTTATTTTAATATTACTGGTTTATTCGTTACTGTACTTTTAACTTTGATATTAGGTGGTCTAGTAGGTAGCGTATTAGTCCGGCGGTCATAGAAACTTTGCGTTCGATCTCAAGTGTCGTCATTAATATCAAAATAAAAATTATAACAAATAAGTCAGTATAATGACAATCACATAAAGACGAGTACAGTAAAATCCCAAATCTTCATGTGTATCAAATGTTCTGCGTAAAAGATCGATTATTCATTATCGTCTACACTACACCAAAGCTCTAATATAAACTACAATTATTAAATTTCTTCAGAAGTACAGGTATTATCTAGGTACAGGATAATCTGCGGAACTTATGAACATCATGCTGCTGAAGGGGGGAAAAACCACGCCTGCAGGCACTACGTATATTTCATAAATGATTTTTTTCCGTATTCATATTGGTTTAAGAAAAATTAAATTTGTGAAGCTAACATGAAATCTGCCACGTGACTGAGCAGGGGGACATAAGGAATGCATACATAATTTTGGTAAGGAAACGGTTTTTTCCTTCAGAACTTCTACCTGAAAGAACTAGAAGAAAACAAGAAGATGGATCTCATGGAGATAATTGTGAGAATTAGAAGTGGCTCAAAAGACTCAATGAGGGTCTGTGTGTTAGTGGTGTTGGACGGTGGGCTTCTGCTATCAGGGTTAAATGGATAATTTAGTCGTTTAATTACTTTTTCTCTATCCTGTTTTTGCTGCTCATTGTGAATTTTCTGACACTGATTCGAAGCTATCAAGCTAGCCATAAAAACGTCTTCCTAATGACTCAGTCTACGAGAAGTTTATCTTTTGCACAGAATGTTGGTTTTGAATTTCCTTTTCGAGTTCAAGAGGTCACAATTTGTATGGTATACTGTGTGTTAGCATCTATGATTCGGATTCAAGGGATCGTTTAAACAATGAGCTTTGACAGATATTTTGTTCATTTCCACAGTTGATATCAAACGGGCCACGACCTGTCCCCTCACATTCCTGAGAACTTCTCGTTTATAATAATTTGTTATTCAATGTCACGTAGTTTTCCTGCAAGGAACAATTTATGTTTACATTGTGGTTTTCGGACTGTAGTATGAGCGTTGCAGAGGACAATAATTATAGAATAAAAAATAATTAAGGTACACATTGATCATAAACCAGCTTATGTTTTAGAGGACCTAACTGCCTCCATATTCATTTTATTCCAGACCGAAACTAAAAGTCGAGGTCCAGTATGTCGCACATTTGCTTCGGTTTCTGGAGGTACTTTCAATTTATTATTCACAAATTAGTTTTTAATTTTACGTTATACAGACCTACAATCTAATCTGAGATATTTTAAGCGTAATTTTAGAAACAGAGATTGTGTCTATCTGCAGTGACGTAAGCCATCGGTCGCCCCCCCCCCCTCTCCGAGTCACAATAGTCGGAGCCCACCCTAAAATCATAATTATTATTAGTGACATTACTTCCAAATATTACAGAATACTGCCTTCTGTCAGGACAGAATCCAGCCCGAAACAACATACAAAAAATATTGCTATTCTGTACGTTTGGGGTGTTCCTGACGCAAAGGTCCCCCACGCCACGTGGCATGCGGGGGCATTATCTACGCCACTCCGTCTGTTACCTCTTGAAAAAGTAGGTAGCAGGTTCTTCCGAAACGCAGGCAGCCACCTAGGGACAACATGGTGTGTCGTAATCCATTACACCACAGTCTAAATTATTACTACCGTCGAAACATCAAACCTCAAAACCATTTATTGTTTGTACATTAAACCGTCACGGTCCACAACTCAAGACGTGCCTTATCACCTCGTTACATGGACAGCCAGCACTGATATCATCACATCGTCTCGTCGCGGGAGCCTTGTCAGTTGTGACGGAGTTCCCGGCGTGTGAACATTGCTGGCAGAGATATTTCCCCGACCACACGTTTGTGATCTCCCGTAAGTAACGTGCTCGCAACAGCTTAGTTGCTTGGGCAGATGTCATTGTATAATGAACGGAGTGGAAAGTTAATGTAGACGTCATTGTGCCCAAGAAAACAGAGTTTCAGTTGGGTTTCTGCGTTATTGCTAAGTACGTGTTGGAAATACGTTAGAGCAAGAGGAATTGTAAGTGTAGTGGACCGTTTCAATTAATGCACATAGATTTATCTGCGGTTTAATTAAATGCTGGTAAGTGAAATTCGTAATTAAGAAACGATATGAATAAGTTTTCTGTCGTGAACTGCTGCATATGTCCTGTAATTATAATTGTATTTGAGAATGGTGAAATAAAGTAGCAAATGTATAACAGTCCTCAGCTCAGTTGCTACAGCTGCTAGCTGGGTTTCAGAGGTAAGAAATATTAATCTGGTAAACGAGTACCAAGTTTTAGGAGGCATTTGCTGCCTTCATCTTCAGGGTAGAAGTGCCATAAATCAGAAGACCATAATATACATCTTCGCATGCGTGAAGACCTCAAAATGTTTTTGTATTATTAAGGGGTACCTCTTGACAGAGAAAAAACTAGAGATTTGGTTAGTGATAATCTGACAAGTAACTCAAGAATATTTATGAGGAAAATTCCGAACGTCAGTTACTTTTGATACTACATCATAAAGTGCCTCGCATGAACTTGTCTTAGCAATTATTTGTCTAAAATTTGTAACATATGCCATCAGAGAGAAAATATTAATTTCGGCCGCTACACTGGTTTTGGAATTTCCTCTGCCTCTTGCAGCTTTTCCGCCTATTGCTCTGGGTGCTGGGAATCTCTTACAAAGTTTCATCAGCTAAAAGTGTTAGGTTTGAATAGGAACGAAGCGCAATCACACCATAAAATTAAGGAGACAATTATGATAACAATCCGGTGACTGGCATTGATGGGAAACTCCTGTCCGGGATTTGAAAGAGTTACTGTGCGAAAGGAGGAAATTCCCAAGTCGACGACCTAATTTACAACTCTGTTAACAAAAACTTGTTTTTGTACATTTTATTGTGAACACATGAGCATAACAAAATTTGTGTTTCGTTAAAGATGGACATTGAATTATTTGAAGATTCAAGTATTCTGGAGTGTTACGCTGTGTTGTTGGGTAAATATTTCACGACAATCCGAATACATTAAATCCTTCGAACATCGGGAAATATTTACCAGCGACACAGCGTAAGGTCCCAGAAGACTTTAATCTTCAACAACACTGCTGTGAGAACCGCAAATCTCGGATTCATTTTTTTTTTCATTCTTGGGCGAAGTACCTAAATTTCAGAAAACAGCAAGATATTTTTAGAACATATTTCGCAACAGCGATTTTTGTCTCCTTTTCTTGGTTAATACAGTGGGGTTTCTAGACAGTGGAATCAGAAGTTTTGGGAGTGGCCTTCACTTGACGGGAGGCTTTCCGACTCTTCCGCCTGAGTGTGCCCTCGCAGAAAGACGCCCTCCAGAGTGTCCATTAATCGACCTACTCGTTCCTAGTATGGGTTATTGATTTATTCAGATACCGAACTATTAGTGGACCAGTTTTATTATACTTCTAACAGTTCACATGGATGCCTGCCAAGTGGGAAAGAACACTTTATTTGACTTTATAAGTCACTAGTAACTACAATACGTATACCACCTCATTTTACTTTCCTGTCTCTACATGTCCCTAGCAAAGTACTCATATATTTAAAAGTTGACTTTTGTTCTGTAAGCCAAGTAAAAGCATTACCTACAAATTATTAAAATGCTACTGCAGTTATAACGGCAATAGAGTGTTTTATTGGAAGTAAAAGCAGCATTTCTTATACTATTTACATTAAATCCATATTTCAAGACGTTAAAATAAAAATTATTTCAAAGCAATTACTTTCGTTACCTTTATGTTTCAGTTAGTTTCCGTATACTAGACGCTGTAGGCCTGCACACAATTATACTGTCCTTGGCAATGTGACGCTGTGAAGCCTCATAGAAGTGCACCGACGTTTCAGGGAATGAACTGCCTCTATTTCGAGGTTGAAGAGGAAGCAAGTTGCTCTAAAACGTGAGTACACTTTTACCAGAATATATGGCATAAAATTCCAGAGGACAGTAATCTTCATAGTAACATCTGTGAAGCCTCATTCTCACATAATTCGTGGTGTTCCTTTCTATGTCAAGAGTCACAACCATGGCGACTGTACGGATTTTAGACATTAATACAAAAGACTTAACTTATGAAGAAACTAAACTCAGGCCGAGACAAAAGTTATAAGTAATTCACAAAAGTAAAATAAACTAATGATAACAATTTTAGATGTATCAGGTAAAGTTTTCTTTAAGGAAATCCTTTGAGCTGTTCGTGTATTGTTATATGCGAACAGACGGACAGAAGTCGTGAAGGTAATATTTGTACATTTTTGTTGTATACGCTCTAAATATGATTAGGCAGAGTAACTAAATCCTTGACCAAGATTAAGACCGGGTCCTGTTAGAATATATGGCAGGTTTGATTATTCATTGCTTGTAACTTTTCAGGGTGTTATTGAATAATCCACTTTTAAATCAACTAAATGAAAAGCAAGGATTACGCAAATAGTTTAAAATTACCTTTTCGTTGCTTGTAACAAGTTGGCACAAAATAAAAAAGGAAGAAACATGTGTTTAACATAAAATTAAAATAACATGCTACACATCATTCTATTACTCTCTGTATGGAAGTATAATTTGGGTGGTGGAATTAATATTCAATTTCTACCACACAGAAAACATATTGGTTCTCATTACAACCAATATTAACCGGTTAATTCTGTTTGGAGGAATATTCGCTGTTTATTCTGAAAATTAAACGAAACACATTAAATAAAATGTGTGGCTAAATGCAGAGTGTTTAGATGTTACAGCAGGCGGTACACGCACTAACCACCGTGCTTTAAAGTGTTTTAATATGAAGGAGTATACTTAGAAATCCGTGTAATGGATTTTAACTGTACTAAACGGAACTATCGAGACAGGTGGCTAAAATTCCTGACAATGGGTACTAATGTATGAATTTTTGAGCTCACGGACGAAGTGCGTGGTGTCTGAAAACGGATTGTCACATATGTACAAAGATGCAGTAACAGTCCCTAAGACCAGTTCCTGTATTTATTTAGTCCATCGAAATATATTGTAGAATAATACTTTCATTTTATTTATTTATGATTAATGTAACGATGATGTCATTAGCTAAGAGTACATAACGACAAATGAGAAGCTGATCGGTGAATAATGAATTGAGCAGGACTTGAGGGAAGTGGTAGTAGCCTAACTGGAGGCACTGTTCCAGTAGTTATCTGCAGCTACTAAGGAAAACTACGAGATATAGTCATGATACCTGACCTCTGGGTTGAGATTTAAACTGGGGACCTCACGAATTCCAAAAAGCAGTGGTACGACGCTATCGTTGCCTTTGGTTTCATTCTATCACTCGGCGATGTGTTTTGTAAATAATTCATGGAACATCTGAATTCAAAAGGACATACCAAACGAAAGAGAAACCGATGGGAAAAGACATAGGCTGAAGGAGAAAGAAATAATTTTGATACGCCGTGAGATTTGTAACAATGAGAGTAACTGATTATTGCGCTTAGATGTGTGAAATTTAATATTTTCACAAACTTGTAAGTCTAATTAATCCTTGGTTTTGACTGCTCTGTAATAGTGTATTGTGGTTAAAATAATGTCAAAATAATGTTAAAATATTTGTGGGAATAATTCATGTTATATAGTTATTTATGCAATTCCAGCAGAACGAAGGTTTGCTGAAGCATGTGGCCAAGAAAGAAAAACCACTAGCGGGGAAGACAAAAAAACAAAAAAAGAAAGAGCTTAATGTTTGGAAGTAGTCATGGGCGGGAAATTGGCCCCATGCTTCAGAACACCTGGGCACGGACTTTGAAATCACTAGTATTTTTAAGCCCAGTGCACCTTTGCCAATTTTGTTGAGGAGCTGGGGAAACTTGGTAAAAAACCTTACCAAGCGAGATCATGTTGTTATAGTGGGAGGGCCAGGAAACAGCCTGGATAGAAATACCATTACTCAATTGAAAAGGAAAATCAACTTCATTGCAGAGAGGACAAGTAACACCAATGTTGGGTTTGTGGGCCTCTTCAGGGATATCTAAGGGATAAGCCAACCGAAAATGTGCCTAGCAATTAATACATTTTAAGTTTAGTTCGGCTAATCCCGTACCATTATATTTAAGGTGCACCTATCCCTGAAAACTGTACTTGTTTTGTCTGACAATACGCCTGTGTTTCCTCTAGGCTTACGTGGTATTAAGCGCTATGTCAAATGATTGATGGATTCAGCAAGAACACATCAGACGTCAGATATACAATTCGTTTTCATTTAAAGAAGCTAAGCTCAACGCAGTGAGTTCATGTTCAGAAGTTTCAATTACAGTACTGAGGAATGGCAACGCAAAGGCTACGTAGCATTTCCTTTCGGAGGAATATATTGTACGCTGATAATATTATATCCAGAAGTGAATACTTGCAGACTCAAAAAATGAATTTTAATATTAAGTGTAGTGAAAGGACGTAAGAAAAATGAAACTAATATTTCATTTTAAACGTAGTGTAAGGGCGTAAGAAAATATGAAGTCAGCAGTGCCATAGCGTAAAAAGTGTAATATATGAGCTAGAATATACAGAAAATAAGGCAACAAACCAAGACACATTATATCACATACGACTACAGCATATATATGTGTTTTATTGAAAAGTCCGACACTTCCACAGATTTCAGGAGTGCCGAAAATGGTAACATATGAGAATAAAGATAGAGAACCTCAACTGTCCCTGTACTATGAATACTACCATGAAAATCCAACAGTCAAAGTGCACAGGCCTCAGCCCATTGTATGGTATAGAACGGAATCGTTACCATTATGCAGCAGTATTCCAGACGGTAATCAGAAGGGGATAAGATATACACACCAATCTGCCTTCCATAGTGTAAGCACAGATGGCTACACCTACAATCGGAAAAGGCTTCCTAAAATGGCGTTAAACTACAACACTGAGGCGGGGGAAAACACACAAGTAACGTGGTGTTCTACTGGATCCAGCTACAGATGTTCCGTCGCTGTCACTGGAGGAGAAGTAGTTGGGGACGTACCTCTACCCAAACAGTTTGAGAACATGTTTGGTCGACATATCACGCTGTGGTGGACAGGATAATGACGATCAGAGTGAAGTTGATGTCGGAGATTACAAAACTGATGTTTCCTCGCACAATGCCAGTTCTCCAGAGTGCAGTTTTAGAAGTGACGAAGGTTCAAGCTGCTTGTCACCCGTTGATTCAAGTACGAGACATATGACTTCGGAGTGCGCATTAAAAACATTGTCACCACCCATTAAAACTACCAGCCATCCGATGTGGGACGTCCAGTCAACAGAAAGCTGTGCTCAGTATACAAATGCATTTGCCCAAAACAGTGAACAATTTCGTTCGGGACCAATTTGCATTTCAGATATAGGCATGACAAGGTCACAGACTCCACCTCACAGAGAGACAGCAGGATTACAATAAAGCCATAAGTCTTTATGAAGATTCAACCGTTTCGAAAAGTACAGGTATTCCGCTTCCAGCGAGACTGGGTAACAACGACATGAAATGTTTGTTACAGTCAACCAGACTTCCATCTCTTAATAATGAGAAACACTTTTCAGGAGAACCAGTTACAGGTTCGAGACTTGCTGAGGATGACCTTTTTTTCAATACAGGCGGTAGCTTGATCAAAAGAGGTTCTTGTTTTATCACAGAATATGGGATGAGATCACATACTTTCTCGCCTCACGGAAGCAATGGGGGGTATACAAGTAACTCATCTACAGCTGTCAGTAGTTTTAATGATATAAGTTCGTATAAGAAAGAACCAGAACAAAATATGTACAACTATAGCCTCAAGAAAAACATGCTGTTACAAGCAGATTCATTACCAGTTGTTAAGGTCCAAGACTCTGTACCACAGTATCCCACAGTTAATGCACCACACTGCATTAATTTAAACAATATCGGAGTTGATAAAGTTCAGACACTGAGACTCGGAACAAAAAATATGACACGAGGGCTAACGATATAGAGAGAAATTCACCGAGAGACACACCACTCTCAATAGAAATTCATGGAACTAGAACTTCTGTTTCATCACAAAGTACACAAAGTAAATTTATTAGCCAAAAGCATGATGATCATGAAACGTTTACAATGAAATGTCCAGAAACTGACGATAAACACAGTCTTTGTGAAACAAGTAGTTCACCCATGTTCTGTTCGGTTATAAGGTACCACACCCGAACCCGTAGAAAAAGCACTTCCCAGGAAACACTTGGTTCCGACCAGCAAAATACCTCTAGTGAGCACAAAACAGGAAGCGATGAAGATAGAGGAGAATCTCCTTATATGAGTTATCATTTGGAGAATGGCACCATATCTGAGGATGAACAACGATTGGTGGTCAGGCGTGTTCTCTCACATAAAGTTCCGCACATTGAAAACGACGGTGAAAATATATTCCAAAAGACAATTGACTATCCTCAGAACCGTTTGTCTGTGGTAAACCGGATCAAAATCGGTTCCCATCAGCGTTTCGATCAAGGCGACATGCCGCAAAACATTTCTCCAGTGGGAATTCTTGCAGCCGAATGGGTGAGAAACAAGGTCCTAAGGATCATAACAGATACTTACGGCGAAGTTCTTCTATGGAAACCATCGTAGAAATCGGCGACACAGATTTCGCTGAAAATAACGCTGCCTGTATCAAAAAGAGTTCTATAGGAAACCAAGCGCAAATTATCGAAGAACAATGTCCCCAAAAACAATGCCCTTCTTATCAACGTAGTTCTCCTCTAAACCATCCGACACAAACAGACTCCCAGTATCTCTTCAGTAATCGAGTTAACCCTTTTCATCGGAGTACTGTGCTTGTTCCGTCAGGGGACTTACGATACAGCGGTGGAGAAACCGCCACTCAGCAAGTGGAAACTGCCCGTGAAACAAATCTCGGTACAGAATTACTAGGGCCTTCCCTATTCTCTGCTGAGGACACTGCGCTGAGAAGTCGTGTGCTTGTTTTGCTGTGGGTCCTGTTGGGTGAGAACAGATTGCGTGAAGTGGGTTACCCAAAGGAACCCGTGCATCGGATCCTGTGGCGTGCTGTCGACGTGTGTTGTTCTGTGGCTGGAGTAAAGAGCGCGGCTGCGGTACCACTCAAAGCTAACCACGATTGTGGCATTGACATGCTGTGCTTTCGGGACCACACCCACCGTTTCTTAGAGGTCTGCGCCCCAACGCGCGAGCACTGGAAGCAGTTTGGTTGGGCAGGTCTCACTGTCGACGCCGTCGTACGCAAGATCTACGATGAAGGTAAGTGCTTGTTTTTTTTATTCAATCGATGTCAGAGAGAAATTTCTTGTTATCTATTTCAGACAATTATACGAACACTCACGAGGAGCCTCAACTAAGGAAGCCGTCAGTTCAGCACATATTCTAAATCGGTAATATACGTGAGGAAACTGCGTTTCCTGAAGTTTGCATTATCTGAAGGGCCGTGCCTTCAGGTTCTACTTATTTTACGCTTTAATATGCTCTTATGCCTGTACCAAATTTTTTGAATATTCTAACTTCCAGAGATACATATTAGGAAAAGTAAATAAATTAATTTGGCTAATAAATTGAGCACATGCTCTCCATGACAAGTGACTTTTAAGCAATTTACGTGCAATCTGTTCCTAATGATCTGATCATATGAAATATTGTCTATAGCCGTGACATGCTCAGTGGGTAGGTTGGCATACTTAAAACTATGATGCCAGAAAACAGCTGTCTGTAATCCCACTGTCCAATACTCCCCGTCTGTGAATACTTCATATCCTTCATAAAAACAGAATTTTCACTGAGAAGAAAATACTTTATTGTATGTATGTTATACGGTCAACGACGACGATATATTTTGGCCTTACGTACTGGCCATCACCAGGTAATTAATGTATCAGAGAGCATAAAAAACATTTAATTTTTCCAGCTTAAAATTTAAAATTATAAAACGTAATGGTGCCGATCCCAGTGGCCGTGCGGTCTAAGGCGTGGGTCTTCGGCCGCTCGCTTACTAGGATCGTGGGTTCGAATCCCGCCGGGGGCATGGATGTCTGTCTCTTGTGAGTGTTGTGTGTTGTCAGGTAGAGGTCTCTGCGACGAAGCTGGTCCCTCGTCCAGAGGAGTCCTACCAACTGTGGTGTGTCTCAAATGTGACCATGAAACCTCGACGAAACGAGGAGGCCCAGGCCCATATAGGGCTGTCGAGCCATAAAAGAACGTAATGCTTATATGTACGCATAATAGTTTTCTCTCAGAAAAGATATATCACGCTGTTTGCAAACTGTAGTTATGTATGCGTCTATTCTTTGTCTTATTACTTTTAGTTTTGCAAAATATTGCGTGACTTTTATTCTGGTGTGTGATTTTGTTGATTTCTATTGATTACTTGATCTAAAATTACTTTAATTTCAGTTTAATTATATAGGGCCAAGTAGTATAACGTTGTTTTAATTTTAATATTAGACATCCCGTTGGTATGTACATGCAAAATATATTTTACTTTTTTCAGTAATACAGTCAAAACCAACACATACACTTGCAACACGTGATCAGGCTACCGGTTTCAGCTCAAAGAGCCATCATCAGGCCTATGGCAGAAATATATTTTGCATCTTTTATATTCACATTTTAACATATACTTCGCGGGCTGGGATAGCGTAGTCGGTATAGCGACTCGCTACGAGCTGGTTGGTCCGGGTCTCGAATCGCGGTGGGGGCGAGATTTTCAGCACCCGTCCAGACCGGCCCTGGGGCCTACCCAGCCTCCTGGACAATGGGTACCGAGTCATTCCCGGGGGTAAAGCGGCCAGGGCGTGGCGTTGACCACCCACCCCCATCTAGCGCCGAGGTTAAATAAAGAGTAGAGCTATATCTCTACTCCCCCTCTGAGCTTTCATGGCCTGTTCTAGGGTGAACTTTACATACACTTCTCTTAGGCAGCACTTTTATATATTGATAAAGTTTTTATATATGTAATTATAAAAAGGGGGAGTTTTTCCTCTTATCAAAATGTACGGAGTTTGATTTTCATGGTTTTCTGTCATATGCCTGATGATGGCTCTTTGAGCTGAAACCGATAGCCTGATCACGTGTTACAAGTGTGTGTGTTGGTTGTGACTGTACTACTGAAAAGAGTAAAATATACTTTTGTATAATGTTGTCTGTAAGGAGTGTATGAAGTAAACATTTTTCATCATATTTCTCTTCTCAAACTTCTGTTAAGAGTTTGACGTTTGGCAGTTGCGTGTCTTGCCCAGGCATTACGTCGATCTATGTTAGTTTCTGATAATATCTGGTAGTATTCGTATGACCTGTGCTGTGTGTCATTTTGATAACGATCGATTTTAAAGAACGTTGCTGAATTGAAGAAAGAGGTTATGGATCGTAAATTATTATAAGTAATTCAATGTGAACATGGAAGAGCAAGCAATCATAGCTAATTTAAAGGTACGTAGTCTATCAGCTATATATTCACCTTTACTTTAGAACTGACCTTTGGAGGCAAGTGAGACTTTCGTGGTCATATTATTGAACTTTCAGCCCTCTAAACACTGCCGTGACTCTTGTCTAATCTATTTCGCTCTTTGTGCAATTAACTACTAAGTGCATGGAACAGAGTTATTGTTGAGAAGCTAATTGTCACACAGGAATGTTCTGCTTCTTTTGAAAACCGAAGGTCTAAGAGTCATATTCAGATGATCCTGCCATTTAACCCTGTCGTGGGACAAATTAATCCAGTTTACACCATCTCTCCACATTCTTTTTAAGATCTATTTTAATATTATCCTCCTACATAGTCCTAGGTTCTCCAAGTGATTTCCTTTCAGGTACCTAATGAATTAGGTCTACTAATCAGTATGTAAAGAATTACTTTATAGAACATGACGGAAAAAATTGTTATTGCAATCACGTTGTAATCTATGTATGATGGTGTGTATCATAAGCCATTACCGTTTAGCACAGAAATACATTTCGGGGATGGTTAATTCGGATACCAAGAACACTCCCTTAATGTTGTATAATGATAAATTGAAAATGGAAGAATACGTATAAAACAAGTTGGACGACTGAACGTGTTATATATAGACACCACACATTAATCGTCCAGCACAACACATATTTATTAAAATCCACAATCACTACACGTTTCGGCTATGTTAAGCCATCCTCAGGCTGAGCACAACTAGCCTATATAAAAAAAGATAATGAAACTGTAAACGCAATATTATTAAAATCTGAGATCTCAATTTATGCCACTAGTTGTGTTCAAATATTATGTTATAAAAGGTAAAGTTCACCCTAGAAAAGGCCATGGAGGCCCAGATGGGGAGTAGAGGTATATCTCTACTCTTTCTTTAGCCTTAGCGCTAGATGAGGTGTGGGTGGTGTAAATTGTATGCTTATGCATATCCGGTGCATGATTAATTTTACTAGGACAGGTACAACGTGTCTGGTGATAAGGAATGTTTAAACTACAGTCAGAAGTAGCCGACGTTTGCAAGACAATAGGACAACACGTGCTGAAAGTTCAACATAAAACTTCATTTGTTATATAAATTGGGTCATGTATGCCGTCGTCTTGTCATAAACTTAGCACATGTACAAATTTAGTCTCTGGGGAAAACAATTTACCCCATATCTTCATCCCTCATATTTCTCCTTCCTGTCTTTACCCCTGTCGTATCTTTGTCTCCTCCGTAATTTTTCTCTTTATTCTTCCCCTTTTTTATTTGGCCGTCCTTTGTCATTTCGTGTTCCAGCTCCTTTGCTTTAAAACAGCGTCGGCAAATATCTTTCAAAGGCTTTTATAGTAAAGCGAAAGTATCTATGTGTGTGTGTGTGTTAGTGAATAATTTATCAAGGCTATTTGACAATTAACGCCATCTGTTAGACTCTCAGAATCACTGTGTTAGGTGTGAGCGCAATATATAAGGTCACAGCCTTTCATCCGAGGTCTTAGTCCTTTGTAAACACAAACAAATTTACATACAGAAATTTGCTGTTATTTAAGTACTGTCCTGCGTAAAATTCCTCGCTGAATGTATAGGTGTAGGTCTAATAAACGTAGCATACGATATAACTAAGATTGCTTGCTTCACCGGCTGTAGCCATGTTTGTTGGTTGTACAAATGTTAGGGGAGGTCGCAGGTACTTTACTTTCATTTATGCTTCTACACGGAAGGTTATCAGAGGCCCCATTACCAGACGTTTCTACCCTGAAAACGTAGTGTTAGGTCAACTTAGGTATTCCAATTTCAAACACTGTATTTGCGCTCAGAGTGTCGGCTTATTTAGGGTTTCCTTATGATTCTTTCTACATACTAGTACAACGGTACTTTCCCCAAGCAGGATTAACCGATTGGTTTATGTGATGAAGGCACATTATGAAGAATCATGTATTTTGGGATGTGACGCCGTGTAATGTGTAGAAATTTTCGAGCGTTTCGGAATATCCACTGCCGCCCTTTATTCCGAAGATTGTCATTAAATAATACACTCAAAAATTTATTCTGAAGATGAAGACAGGAGGCTTTTCACAAACTTTTGAAAATTTCTACCAGATGACAATGCATAATATCCCAGAAAACAGCACCGTCGTGAGAACCTCAAATGTCATTAAGACGCCGTTTTCTTGTGATGTACGAACTGAGTATTGAATATAGTTTAGATAAGTGTTACACTGAAGCATCCTGTTCTGTACAAATCGTTGAACGAAATCAGAAAATTGTCGTAAACAGAATACTGTTAGAGAAGAATCGTAATTTTAACACCGCAGCCATATCTACGTTAGGAAACCTTCATGCATCGGCATTATATTTAACGTTTAAACTATAATTATACAAAATACTGAATATGTGATATGGTGATATATATACAAAAATGTATATATATTTATAACCGATCCTTAGTTTATCTGGTCCATAGCTTTTGTCACTTCAAAAACGGCTTCGCGTGACGACAGGGAACGCAGTCCCTCCGCTTTTTAGATCAATTTATTGGAATTAGTGTTATGTCTTCATGCACCATATTCAGAGAAGGCGATGGCAAGTTTTAGTTCAGTGCAGTGCAGTTAACGCTAAGTTCTTGCTTGCCACGCGTAAAGAAAAAGCTGTTGGAAATAGTTTCCACGTAAACAACGTCATTCATTGCACGTGGAAGATAGGCTGTGGTACTGAAAACAATATATTTTGAATGTTTTCTTTCAGATCATCTTCAATGCAGGGATTATTACTGCACAATTTATCCTTTTAATATGCCCGCCAGTAAAAGTCAAACGGGTTTAGATCAGACAAAGGAGGAGACCAAACACTCTGTAAACAACGTACAGAATTTAATTTAAAATCATACCATAATAGCTTGAATGGTGTAAGAATATGTGTAACCTACCGGTGTAAATTTATGACCTCAGAAAAATAGGCTCGATAATCCCAGTGCGAGTTTTGTACTTGTTGGGCACGTGAACATATAACACAAAACCTGTGGGGCACGTTAACGTATAACACAAAACTTGTGAGGCGCGTTAACGTATAACACAAAACTTGTGGGGCATTTTATATTATCATCATCGTGCATTTTCACTCTATTTTTAAAAAATGTGCATTAGTTGGTTGTTTGAAAAATATTGTGGGGCATGTTAACGTATAACACAAAACTTGTGGGAAACGTTAAAGTATAACACAAAACGTGTGGGAAACTTTAAAGTATAACACAAAACTTGTTGGTCACGTTAACTTATAACACAAAACTTGTGGGGCACGTTAACGTATAACACAAAACTTGTGGGACACGTTAACGTATACCACAAGACTTGTGGGACACGTTAACGTATAACACAAAACTTGTGGGGCACGTTAACCTATAACACAAAACTTGTGGGACACGTTAACGTATAACATGTACAGTAATAATCCTCGCACTCATGCATTCAGAATGATGTATTGTGCTATGATGGTATGATTCTCACATTATGTTGTGCCACGATGGTATGCTCTATAACTAAATTAAAAATTTATCACGCAGTAAATAACGAATACATTCGAAAATGCTATGAGCTGCACTGTCTTTCTGAAAAAGGCACAGGTTCTCTCGTAGTCGAAGAGGTGTTGAAGGATGGTGTGAGTATGTAATATACAGCTGTGAATTAATGGACTCAGTAAAAAATAGTCCAAATAATTTTTGTTACGCTCACAGAACACAGCACACCATCCATAACATCAAGCAACGGCACTTCGTGGATTAACGTGGGAAAGCTGTTAATCTGTGACTTCAGTCATCCACGGAGACAAAACCAAGTTTCGGGACTAAACAGAACAAGTTGGGAGTGGAAAGGAATATTTTTTGGAGATGTCTCCAATCTACTACTAGTTTCGTCTAGTTTTTCCGCCGCATGTGTCTTCTGCGTCCTCTCTTAGTGTCTAGAAGTGACCCTGTTGCTCGAAATATTTCCACGTGTTTGAAAATATTTTTCGTGCTTGGAACACACGCATCAGGAAACTTTGGCCCGAATATGCGACGCTACTTCTTGTAGGACGGCTATTTAGCACATATATCGTACAGAAACACACAGTGTTGCAATGGTATTTGCATCGCGACTGAAGAATGGCGGATTTTGCAGTTACACATATATCAACTTCTGCTACAGGTCGGGTGTAGCGGTCCACTTACGCAGCCATGTTCCTTACGATAAGGGAGCCGAGAAAGAATGACTGACATCATGGACAAGAAAAAATAAGGACCCTATATAAATGTATATGTATTTATACATATGTCCTAATACAAAAATGGGCTATTTGGATTTGCATTGAAATCACTGGTCGGAATATAATTATTCGTACCCGGACACAGCTAAAATCTGACGGTCGGAGACACAAAGTGCCGTGTCGCCGCTAATCCTACGCACATGACAAAGAAAAGTTTATGCGAACAAATTCGTCTTTGGGTCGTAACTAACTCCACTGAGCACAGTCCTCTATAAGAGGCTACTGGTCATTCGGTGGTTCACGTATTTTCCGCCTTTTCTGAAATCTGTCAAAACTGCGTATAAACCAATATTCATGCCTCGTGAACGAAATGCAGGACAAAATCACAAGATAAATATAAGAAATAAATCCTTTTAAAAGTGTGACAGAGTTCAAATATTTAGGAATAACCCTAAAAAATTTAAATTTCGTTCATGAAGAAATTAGCCTACGAGCAGATTGAAGCCAGGGAATGCCTGTTACCATTCGGTCCAGAATATTGCTGTCTTGCTGTTTTCTATCCAAAAATATAAAGATTAAAAGATACAGAAATTCAATTCTGCCTGTCGTTCTACATGAGTGTGAGACTTGGTCTTTCACGCTGAGGCACATAAGCTAAGGTTGGTTGAGAATAGGGTGCGGAGGAAGATATTTGGGCCCAAGAGGGATGAGGTAACAGTGGAGTGGAGGAAACTGCACGATGAGCAGCTTCATGATCTGTACTCGTCTCCAAATATAATTCGAATGATTAAATCAAGAATAATGAGATTGGCGAGGCATGTAGCACGTAGGGGGAGAGAAGAGTTGCGTACGGGGTTTTTGTGGGGAAGCCTGAGGGAAAGTGACAACTTGGAAGAACTAGGTGTAGGTGGAAGAACAATACAAAAATCAATCTTCAAGGAAGATGATTGGGGAGTGGACTGGATTGATCTGGCTCAGGATAGAGAGAGTTGGAGGGCTCTTGTGAACGAGGTAATGAACCTTCGCGTTTCATTAAATGTGGAGAATTTCTTGACTAGCTGATGAACTATTAGCTCCTCAAGTACTCTGCTCCATGGAGTTAGTTACTCTTACTAAGTTCTGAAACATGTCGGTTTAACTATTAATATGTGAGATGTCATTGCCATGATTGACCGCAATTCGACGAAGTCTTATGGGTGGCATAGGATCGGAGAGACTATGATTTATGCAGTAAGAAAGTAGGCGTTATGAATTCTGCTAGGAACTCCATGTTAACTCTTTTCGTCTTATTAAAAAATTTATGACTTTTCCATCACGCCTTTCACTCCTTGCAGGCTAATCAAATAGAAAAGAAATGAATACTCAAATAGTCCTCTTATCAAGAAACAGATGGGACGCACTTCAGGTGCAGTTTACTTACTATTGGATATTTTTACTGTGGGCGGTTCCCGTCGACCGAACCCGAACCTGATTCGCAAGTGCACTACACGTGTGCTTAGTGAGGTACCATTATCTCCCGTTACGAGTGATATCAGGTACAATGGCGCCAAGCTAATGAAGGCCATGCAGCAGCATCTCGAACACGTTGTGACTGTACAGTGCAAACAAATTGGGTTTTCCGATGCGATTGCGTAGTCAGTGTAGTGACTAGGCTGCGGGCTGGACGACAGAGGAATCGTGCTTCGATTCCTGGCAGGGGAAAGCGGGTTATCTCTTCTTCAAAGCATCCAGATCGATACTGGAGCCCACCCAGCTTCCTACTGAATGGGCACGGGGCTCTTTCCCCGGGAGTAAAGCGCGGGTCGTGAAGCTGACCACTCACCCAATTTAGGGCCGAGGTTAAGAATGGGTGGAGCTATACCCCCACAGGGACAAATTTACCGTTTAAATTTAGTAGGGTTGCAGAGATTTCCCAAAAATATAGAAGGCACCTTAAAACTCCAGGCGCCAGAATGGTGATGTGAAGCACGTTTCGTAATGGGGACCCACAAATATTAGGCGCCACCGTAGAAAATCTAGTCGCCCGGGCGACCTGGCGCCCGGGCTTTGTGCACCCCTGCCTTCAGCATCGTCATAATCTTTTGAGGATGATGGGCGATGGTGACACTTCTCCAGATTTGACGAAAAGGCTGAGTCATAGTTTTTCTACACAAGAAGGCCCACGCATTTCCCCCACTATGCACCGACTTATCAGTCTCTATTTTTCGCACGCCTGCCTCAAATCGGCTACAAGTTTCGGGGGGAGTTATCTAATAATGGGTCTGGATCTCTGATTGGCTAATACTTATTGACTTTTGACGCCATAGTAAGGAGAGAGGACCAGGGATATTTGGCCTAATTACGTCATTCTCTAAACAGATGTCGCTAAGGTTCTTTCGGTGCTCGAGGACTAGGAGAAGATAATTTAGCAGCCACGTGCCCGGTCTTAGTCCAGATAAGCATCGAATCAAGTTTTGCATGTGACTACAACGTGTGACAAATCCACACATATTTGGAAAAGAAATAAAGAAACTTAAATCTAATAAAGATTTTTATTGTTAAACTAAAATTTTCATTAGGCCTGTGCTTTCTTATATACAACGTTATTTTTTATTTTTAGCTAAAACGAACTATAGTTTGTATTTCCTACTCTTCGACATGTCGAGTTTTCAGTGATTGTCCTTGAAAATTGTTATATCAACGGAAAAACTCTCTCACAGAAAACTGAATTCTTTTAAATTTTAAGAAACAGTCCGATGGTATTATGGGTATTAGTAGAATGAATGCATCCTCCCCTGCCTCATAAACAGTAATAACTGCAGCTCGATGAAGAAGTTCATTCATTCATTCATTCATTCATTCTGTAGTCTGTCTTACGACAGGTCCGTAACCTCTTCCAAAGCGAGTTCTCCACAGGGTGCGATCTAGTGCTTCCTCTTTCAATTTCCAGTATCTTCTCTTTTTCTTAAGGTCATTCCGTAGCTGCTTACGTCTTCTCCCTGTCTTCCCGTCATTTCTATCCTTCCTTCTAACTTTCCTTCAATCACGTGTTTTAGAAGGCGGTTTCTACGCAAGATGTGACCAAATCCAGTTAGCCTTTCTTCTTTGTATTGTATGTAGGATATTCCTCTTCTCCTCGACTCTGTGTAATACTTCTTAATTTCTCACACAATCTGTCCAACTGATCTTCTCCATTCTTCTCCAGCGCCACATTTCAAAACTTTCCAGATATTTCTGATCTACTTTCCGAAGTGTCCACGTTTCAGCACCATAAAAAGCTATGCTCCAAATGTAGCACTTTGTTAGTTTCTTCCTTAAATTTAAGTCCAGTTTGCTGGTGAAAAGAGTCTTCTTCTTGTTGAATGCTGCTTTTGCCATAGCAATTCTGAATTTAATTTCACGTGTACACCTTGCATCATTTATGAAGAAGTTACACAGTTGTTTTATTACCAGTCTACTAGGCCTACCATTACAAAGCGTATTCGGTTCAGGTTCTTTTGTGAATGTTTGTTTGCGACAATCCAAAGTTTTAATATGTGTTACGGCAACGTCGAAGTTTCCAAAGAATTGAAGAATGCGGTAAGATAATTTCACTGCTTCATCAGTACCCATGAATGTATGTATCGACTTGTACTCTTTTGCAAAGCCTTGTATTTTTTTAGAGAACTTAATTATTTGCACCGTCAACATCATCATTGGGAGGTGCCAAAACTCTTAGTTCCATTAACCATATTGGATCCATTTATGAGGTTTGTAGATGTTATACTTTATTTTATATGTTTAAAATATTTCTCAATTTCATAAATACATAAAAATCTTTATTTTTTCACAATTGCCTAACTGAAAGCGATTTTCTGAGAATTCACCAACAGAAGTATTACCAGCAATTTGCACTCGTATATTTGTCCTCAGATGCGCTTCTAAACTTTACTCCGTATAAATGGTGACACAATACAATCCTGAAATTCATCTGCCCTGTTCCTTGTGGAACAACAGCAAGAGTTTGTCGAAAATCGCCAGATAATACAACCGTAACTCCCCCATAGCTGAATTATTTCTCCACGATCTGAAGATTCGAAAGAAGCATTACGTGACATAGTACCCTCATACTAAAACATAAACACTTTTTAAGTAAAGTTGTTCATTCAATTAAACACCTAAAAATTTTAATAATACATCTACTTCTTACGTCACTTTTAATAGTAAAATATTCTCAACATGTAAAAAAGTCCTTTTCACTATTTATTGCAACTTATAAAATAAAATCCTTCTTTCGGAATAATATTTAAACTTACACATTAATTTTTCACTCGGCCGACCTATTTTCACTGTTCACTCTCAGGCAAATGGAACTATCCTCCGTTCGTTTCATATTAACATCGTAGTACTAACGAGAATACATACACTGACCACAGTGGATCGCATGGACTTATATGTACAAATAGGGTTTACGCAAACATTATTTTCACTCACATTTTTAATTGGCAGGAAACAGAATTATACAGACTTTATGAATGCAACTGAACACAGGCACAATCTATTCAGCTATGCAAGTTAAAACTAGAACAGGCCATGAAGGCCGAGAGTGGGAGTAGAGGTATATATCTACCCTTTCTTTAACCTCGGCGCTAAATGGGGGTGGTGGTTAACGCCACGCTCCGACCGCTTAACCCCAGGGAAAGAGACCCGTTACCTATTGTACAGGAGGCGGTGTGGGCCTCAGGGCCGGTCTGCACCTGTGCGGAAAATCTCTCCCCCACCGGGTCTCGATCCCCGAACCGACCAGACTAGCGAGTTGCTATACCGACTACGCTATCCCGGCCCACACTCTATTTATCTATGCTGTAGCCTAAAACTGTAAACACTGCTTATGCAAAACTGTATATCCCAAAATGTGGTATTTTTTATGAAGCACCTGTTGCGAGGTTTCAAATTCTTAGGTTCAGTATTTAAACACTTATCTATATAAGGGTAAATGCAGGCTGATTTGTTAGTTTCTTTTACGCTTTCCTTCTCTTTTACGAGGAAGATATTCTTTTATTATTTAGCATTATATGCTCGATTCTCAACTGTTTCTTCGAACTCAGTGCGTAAATTACTGAGGACAGCCAGCCGTAACAACGAAGTGCTACCCACTCACACCAAGGGTGTCCGTCCCATCATTCTATGGGATAGAAACCCGCTGGCTGGATCCCGTTCCCGTGGACCTATTCTAATGTTATTTCCAGGGCACATTTTGCAGTCATCCTGAAACTACTACCAAAATTTCAAACTCCTACCTCTGTTTCTTGATTAGTTATGGCTGCCACGGACAGAGAGACATACAGACAAACACACACACGCGCACACAGACACACAAACATCTTCTGTTATTAGGTAGACAGCAGACAACGCGCATATCACCTTGTTTTCTTCCTTAAACACATTTCACAAAATATATTTAATACGTTTTTCCCCAAAGGAGCAACACTAAAATTTCGCAGAATAATTAGGCTTAATAACTTCCAAAAATTCTGTCCTGACGAGGAATATATCAGATGGTCACGAGTCCTGTACGCTGAACAACATAATTTTACTTCGGTTTGTTGAGAATGTGCATAACTAGAATATCTTAAATGTGGCATTAACAACACAAGATTTATAGGCCTGAAAGTATGTGGAACAGGACTGTAGGCATTTTAATTTCTTACCGGCATAGATTCTTGCCAAAGTAGGTGTAGGGTAATATTTATTTGTTAGACCGTGAAATTCAGTCGTCATTATAGTTAATTAGGTCAGTTAATCCTCCAAATATCGCTGTTAACTACTGGCATGTTTCTTTCGATTCCTCAAAGTTGCGACAGTGAATCAGATAGAATCAGTTATTGTGTGAATAAGAGCGAGATAAATTATCACGCGGACCATGTCTAATTCGCCTACATTCAATGACTTTACCAATCAGTAATTAAGGAAACGAGTACCAAGCTTTGTGCATTCTTGGCACAAAGTCCCTAAAATTAACACATGATACATATTAGTTGAGTCAACAGTACAAAAGTACAGGAGTAAGGAGGTCTGTGTCCGATAACACCAGGTTTTGGCACTATGCAGCCCATATACAATTTTGAAGCAATACCCATCACAAGCAGCGTTTATTCCAATTTTTCACATTTACAACATTTACAGTAATAGTACACTCTTCATCTGTGCTCCTGGAGCTGTTTTCCTCATTTGGTTATCCAACTGACATCCTACCTTTTATACAAGCCTACACTTTCCTCCTAAGTTCCTCCGTTCCGAAATCTAAGAGCAATCAATATTTTTTTTATATGCGACCTCATACATCCCGTACTTGGTTCGATCCCAAGAACAGGCTCTCTTTAGATAGAAAGCTCACTAGAAATTCGGCATAGTTACGTGTATGAGACGTGGGATTAGGGCCGTTGTACAGCATGCTTCTTCCTTCTCCCGTAAACATTCCCTGAAGAAAGGGGACTTACGCTCCTGAACTACAACGTGTGTGAAGCGAAGGAGGGTAGGCTGCAACCTGGTTGGGTACAGCTGCTGTGAAGGCGACCAACAAACCGGAAGGCGAGAGAGCGGGTGCACCCCTCTTCATTAATAGACACTCCTCGTTCAGAAATTGTTCTCTACACCCCTGCGTTTCCGTACGTTGTAGAAACACGTGAATGACGTCCTTCTCGTCACAACAAAGGAGGCACTATTCTACATGATCACATGATGATTGAGGGTGCCTGTCTTTTTCCGTCGTCCAGTTGCCCTTGCCTTTCTTCTCCTAAACCGCTAGTTGGGTTTCGGCTGAATACGGTATCGGGAGTCTCCGCTAAAATTTGCCTAAATATCCAATTTAATTTTAGTTCACGTCGACGTCTACTTCACACGAAAATAAATCGAACTTTTTATAATTGCTCACAAACAAGTAATCATACAAAAACTTCCCTAACTTACAGTAGAGTTCTAGTTAAAATACAAAGTGCTTGTTTGACAGAGCATCTCAGACCGAGTGGTTAGCATCCTGCTTCGTATACAGAATCCCCCAGGTTTAAACCTTCGGGATATTCCGGGTTCAAACCTCGACTGCAGAATGCTATACTATTTTCATGCTCTTTCTCTGTCCCTCCAGGCTAAGTTCCAAGATGGTACCTGAAGTTGTGCCAAGACCGCTGCCTTTCAAGTCCTTTAGAAATCGTAGTTTACTAGTCATCCTAAATTCAAAGCTATAGTCCACAGAGTGAGGTAGCGATACTGAAATTATCCGTCTCCAGGCGGCCTTTCGGTTTAATCCGTCTTGTGCGTGATCCTCAGAACAGAGAGCAATGGCATAGAAGTGTTGGCTTTTTTAATGGCTTCACTGTGTTTTCTATGAAGTAGGCCTACTGACTGGAAGTGTATATTTGTTTAACTACTTTCTGTCATTAGGAGAGAACGTAGGCTTATGCGATAAACACGCCGCCCGTGTGTCCCTACAAATTACTTTCTGCGCCAGTTGACAGATTTTGGCTAAATTTTTATTACTTTTACGTCACTGGGGCCACCCAATGTTGCACTTTGTTATTTCCAACAAAGAGTATCCTAATGACAAAGCGGACGCCTGAACTTTTGATGTCGGGGGAAGACACAAGCGCGCAATAAAGTAGGCTCTTTAAATGTTGCATGATAAGAGATCTTCGAAAAACGTTCAAGTGTTCTTTAGGATTCTGGCGATGGTATGTCGCATTTGGAATCATTTAATTTAAGGACTTTCTCCGTCGTTCTATGTTAAAAATATAACATTTCGGAGACATTATCCGTCAGCGTCTTCAGACCAAGAATAAATGAACACCCTCTCAGTGGGGCCCGAGAGATAAAACTATTTTCAACATCTGTAACCTGAGGAAGGAAATCAATCCTGCTCCCGAAACATATTTCTTTATTTTTTATACAGGACTGTGGACAAATACCATAATGTAAATAATTCCAAATGTAACTTTTGTTAAAGTGGTTTTGTTGAAAGTACAGCAACAAACTGGTGACTGTAGGAAATCTGTATTTAGCTTTAAGTTTTATGAAGATAATTAATTTAGTGAGACAGCGTTTTCCTGTTCGGTCTTTAAAGGTTAATGAACAATTGGAGGTAGATATTGAAATCTGGTAGAGACAGAAATGAGCAAACCTACGTCTTTGTGAAAATATTATTTAAACATTATTTCATTAAGACCAATATTAATAACATCGTGCAAGAATTTTAACTGTCATGGCGAATAAATTCACTGAGGTATTCTGAAGACAGAAACTGCTTAAGAACAAACCAGATGATCGTCCGAGAGGAATTTAATCCATTAACAAAAAAAGCCTCCCACTTAAGTCTATTTCTCCTAAGTGATTCCTTCATTTTCGGTTTTGCGAT
Organism: Reticulitermes speratus; assembly: GCA_021186555.1. Taxonomy (NCBI): domain Eukaryota; kingdom Metazoa; phylum Arthropoda; class Insecta; order Blattodea; family Rhinotermitidae; genus Reticulitermes; species Reticulitermes speratus. The sequence continues at coordinate 18,593,791 of JAJKFL010000001.1, forward strand.
TAAAGGTAGGTAGGTCTATGAATTTATCATCTCCCCAAAATATGAGCTATATACCTACGTGTTTTATGTGCCTTGGCTTGGACCTAATCATTGTAAAAAGGTTTTTCCCTTAGGATGAGATACAAAATGTCACATCCACTTAAAACTACGTTTAATGAAAGTTTTATATAGCACACGGAATAATATAGTATGCTGGATTGAATGGCAGCATTCAGTCCCAGAATTTTATCTGGTGGGCTTTAACCACTCCGTCAATGCCCCTTCATTATCTACTATCGTTCCCAAATATGATACTTATGAAGCCAGATAAAGAAGAAAAATGGCACGTGTGTATAATGTCCTCTCTTGTACATTCCAGACAAGTTTATTTTGCAGCCTACCAGATAACTGATCATCGGTTGCCGCGTGGAATATGGTTTGGGTAATTAAGTTGGCATCAGAATCAGTCTTTCTCCGAGACTTTGAATGAATGACGATGCAGAACCGCCTAAACTCATACTTTATCGAAAGACTGAAATGTACGCAATTAGTATTTATCACTGTATTTTTTTCTTTACTAGAGAAATATAAAGATAAGTAAGTAGATACCATTGTAATAATACTTGTCTGCATACCGTAAAGCTTGTGAATTTGAGTTGAGAGATAGGCCGAATATAACGGGAATTTGACTTCTGAGCATAAGAGATTACAAACAAAAATGCACAGGAAGGTATCTATACAACCAATTAACAGGCTGATGTCGGAACTCCAAGTCAGAAGGCGATGTTGTTCCACGTCGCCATGCCCGATATAGGCCTACGCAACGATCAGAAAAGGTAGCAGGACTCACAGGTTTAGAACTGCTAATAAGAAAGTCGTCATACGCAACATCCTGAGACGGTGCCAACCACCTCGAAGCCTCACAGTCTGATTCCCTAAGATTCATCTTGTCATCCGTTCACCACTATCTGCCGTGCAATATTTTCAAAAGGAGATTTTCTACCAGAATTTTGTATGACATCTTGGTTCCTCCTCCTACTACTTATATTGCTAGTCGAACGTAACCTCCTACATTTCACTCTCCTAATCACAATGTAGGTGATTTCTCGTTATTTAATATCCTAAACGGCTCACTTTGTCTCCTTAGTTTAGAACATTTTTCAATTGTTGTGTTTCAAGCACTTGTTATTTCTTTCGGTGAAGGGATCACATTTCACAGTGATACAAGACACTGGAAAAGATATTTTCATATCCCGAATTTCAGCGTTCTGGGAAGATTTTATGACAAAAATCTTTTCTTTGAACTGAACATTCACAAGCATTTTTATAACTGTTTCTCCTCCAAACGTCATAATGAACCTTTTTATATCTGTTAATTTTGTTCGCAAATAATTGTTCAGAATTCGCAAAAGAGTAATTAAGGATGTTAAATTGCTAAACACTTCATATTAGTTTTCCATGTACCCGTGAAAAGAAATGAAAAGAGAAAACGTGTTTTCCAATTAAAGTGATGTCTACACGCAAAGTATAATGTAAATTCGTCCCTACGATTTTGAATCTTTTATTAGCCTTTATGTTCTTCCAGCTGTCTACTTGAAAGTACTTACATAAGCCCAAGATCTATTCTATCCCCAGTTAGCAGGTCTTTCTTATATTTACGGATATGTACTCCAGGTGGTAGTGATTGCCAAAACTAATTGCCGTTATGAGCCAACAGCGAAGTTACTTATGCTTCGGTCGGTTCTGCAGCCTTGATTTTTGCAGAGAAAATTTATCCCTATATATTGGCACAACTTATTCTATGAATATGCCTTCCTAGAACAGTTTGTAGAATGCATGTTCAGTAAAACTGTGATCTTACAGTATCGATATTGTGTAGCAGTTGATCAATGGGAAGGAACCGTAGTGTAGATGAAAACTGTCAAATGTTCAGCTTCAGAATTCAAAGAAGTTTATACTAGTTCATAGTAATGTAAGTGGAAAGAACTATGAAGTGCACACAGAAAAATAGTGGATATGATGGTTACGTCAAAACAATAGCTATTTATGAAATATTAGAGTGTCCGTCAGTGTTTGTTTTGTATTTAATTGTCAAATCACTAAATCACCGACTACTATATAATCCTCCTAACGAGACATGAATTTTTGTTGGTGTAAAGGTCATGTATAGAATGCTGACTGGGAAGGAAAGAAGAGGGACAGCTTGGTTGTTAGCAGGAGTGTGTAAACTGAGAGAAATTAGAAAGAAAATAGGTAAAGGAAATGCCTTTATATTTAGGTAAAAAAGAATGTCATACATATATTGCTGAGCTGTTCAGAAACTAGAAAATAGGGAAATGATTTAAAAAAATGGTTGAATATGAACGAGGAGGTAGCGTATAAGAAAATAATGTGTTGTACTAATAAAGCTGCTGTTATAGATCTGGGTAGATATTTGAATGAATGAATTAATGAATTCATTCATTCATTAACCAGAAATCCCGTTAGGGCAACGGCCTCCTGCTTAGTAGAGATAGCTAAGACCTCGCCAGGGGAGCTAGTCCTGGAGAGGAAGAAGTTCTGCTTCCTGTTGGAGTCCTCTTTGGATATTCCTCCACGGTGACTGGATTCGTGCCTCAAGTGCCCACTGTTTACCAGTCGTTTTCTTAAAGATGTTCGGTCTTCCAAAATTCTCTTCCCGACCCTTGGGTTCCACATTACGGAACCGTAGGTCCACTTCGATTGGTCCATTCGTGTTACATGTCCTCCCAATCTCTACTTGAGCATCTTCGACTATGCAGCTGCGTCTCTCATGCTGGTCATAGTACTAACTCCAGTGTTTCGAACCTTGTCTTTCATGGTCACTTCTAAAATCTTCTTTTCATTTTGCGTTGACAGACTTCTATAACTTTTTTGTCTTTACCGGAACAAGCAATTAAAGCAAGGTAACCATATTATGGAATCAACAAGTGAAAACTGACACAACCTTCCCTAACAATAAACCGGACACTATAATCCGTGATAATGAACAAGGAACATGTTTCACAATATACATTGCAATTTCAGGAAATAGAAATGTGATAAAGAAAAAAAGCCAAAAATATTTTAAAATATGAAGAAACTTTACTATAGAAATACAGTCTATGGTCAGTGTAAAAACTGAAGTGATATCAATAATAAGACGGGCAAATGGAACCACCTCAAAATCATTCAGAACATATCTGAACAACATACATGCAAAGCACGACATCAAAGAAATGCACAAAACAGCCATACTGGGCACTGCGCACATACTGTTCAAAGTATAACGTAAAAGTACAAAACGTTTATCATGGGAAATAAAACTACATTTACCGTATATTATAACCGCAGAATAGCTGCTACATTATATACCATAGAAAATGGGGTTTTCACTATATAATTGTAAATACCCTGTATAAAGGTGAAACAAATGTAATAATAATAATAATAATAATAATAAATAATAATGTCACTTTCGGCCAAAATTTCGGCATTGTCATTCGAGCACACACCACTTTAACCAACAAATACACTCTTATTATACCTTATGTTATGTTATACAATACAGTCACAGTGAACTAGCCCGACATGTTTCGATCCCTTGTTGGGATCATCATCAGGGACTTTTAGATTATAAATTACACAATTACAAATTAACAATAAAGGTACGTATTAAAATTATAGTATGTATGAAGGTTAAAATTGTAGGCTATCTCTCTTTGTTCCTGGGCCCACTCTGTATCGGAAATTGCCTGTTTACATGTGGAGTACTGTCTTAGCCTTCCACATGTAAACAGGCAATTTCCGATACACAGTGGACCCAGGAACGAACAGAGATATTCTACAATTTTAACCTTTATACATCTTATGCTTTTAATATGTACCTTTATTGTTAATTTGTAATTGTGTAATTTATAATCTAAAAGTCCCTGATGATGATCCCAACAAGGGATCGAAACATGTCTGGCTAGTTCACTGTGACTATTGTATAATATAATAAGGTATAACTACAGTGCAATTGTTGGTTAAAGTGCTGTGTGAAGCAAAGTTATGGTTTTGTTTAGTGTAGATTGCAGTTAGACATTTCTGATAAAGTGTGTGTCTCTTATAATTTCAAGTTGAATTCTAAAGCTCTTTGTGTGCTAATTACTCATAAAACCTTTATGTTCAGGAAGCTTAACAGTAACGAAAAAGAGCCGACCACGCTGTACGTCTTCCTCTGCCTTATGTAGTAACGAAATTATTCGACACTTTTCCCTCTAGACAAGGGAATGTCTTCAATAAAACATTGTACTTTACGCTAAAAATCTTATCAGTACTTTTTAAGGGGTGTAGATTTCGCAGTACGAAAAATATGTTAATACGTCACAGTTTTATATTTTTGCTGAACACGGGGCTCACAAAGTAGCCTTCATGCACCCAACCATAGCACTTCGTACACACTGACCCCATTTCTTCCCATGCTCGTCATGTGATAAAATTTCTGTGCAGAACAAGCACTGTCCATCTCCATCGCCTACGTTATCGCCAAAGTCACAATTTTCAAATTATTTTTCCCTCTGGATGATTTCTACATTCGCTTTTCTCTTTTTTTTAAGATTTTTTTATTCTGTAAGGCACAGTCTCATATTAGGAACTCGCCATCTCGAGTTGTAAGTAATAATTCAGGGCTAGGATCACCTTTGGAAGAGACAATCAGTATATAATATAGATCAGTTTATGAGCTTGAGTATATGTAAATAAACCAAAGGTCTGTGTTTATCTTCAGATAGAAAACTGACGTATACAGAACCCTGTCAGAAACGTCAGAATTGAAAAAATCGAATAATCTTTCACGCACTCCCTCTATAACACTCAACTTCCGGTTGCTTACTGATACTCTTCAAGGTCCCCATGAAGCAATTCACATGGTTACCGCCATACCTCAGCACTTTGGCCAAAGTGGAGGTGGCTCATACTAGACACTAGGCCATGAGATTGAGGATGTCTGAGCACAGAATGCTGATGAGATTCTTTGGATGAAACAGAAAGGACAGAAAATAGCAGAAATTACATAATCATAAGATTTATAACATCTTTCACCCAATATTAATCGGATTATCAAATATATGACGATGAGATTGCCAGGGCTTGTAGTAAGATACTCGGAAAATCAAGGAGACTTACACTTAAATTGTAGAATAATATTACAATTGATCGTAAAGCAACCCTACATAGACTGGAATCAAATAGCTCGTTAATATAGTACTGTTGTGAACATGTAATGAACTTCCGGATGTCATAGAAATGGCTAATTTCTTGACCTGCAGACTTGCTATCACGTTCACAAGAAAGATTCTCCTTAGTGGAGTTAGTAGTGACTTGGAAATTAAGCCAGATGGCAACAATCTTTGAACTGGAGATTGATGTCATTGTTCACTCTTTATGATACAAAAAACAAAGAAGTCAAGAAGCTACAAAGTAAACCCGCAACACACAGGTATCTAATCTGCGTGCATTACAAAGCTATCTGGCACGTGGTCACTTCCGTGTTGCACTTGTTCACATCATTATACTCAGGTTTTCCTTATTTTTCTTTTTCTGTTGTATTTTCGGTGGCAACTTCCTCATAGATAAAAAAGGTTTGAGGAACTTATTGTGTGACGTTATACGACAGCTATATGATAAAGTAAAGCGAAGAAAGGGTTTTAACCTTTTAACGCGGAGTGTTTACTATATTTCATCTATTATAACAATTAAAAACTCAGTGTTTTGCACACATACTATACTTTGGCTTTTTATGTGACACTAAGAACAAATTGTGATTATTAGGCTCCTTCGCAAAGCAGTTGCGAAAAGCGAATATTAGTCCCATTGTGTCTGTCCGTCTGCCCGTTCACATGGAATAAGGCGACTCTAACAAGAAAGATTTTCGTGAAATTTCACATTAGGAATTTCTACTAAAATTTGTCGACACATTGTGGTTTCATTAAAACGGGACAAAAGTAACACACACTTCATATGAAAACATACTGAGATTTAGGATAACGTACGCCGCTGTTGATTTTTATAATTGAGATAGATGTGAGGCACAAGATGAGGCCGAAGAAGCAGTTAGCGATCTAAACATACTCGTAATAATCGAGCATGATCTACGAGTATTGTCATCCTCCCCACTGACGATATATTGGCGTGTCCGAGATATGGATTATGATTAATAGCAAATCTGGTGAGAAGATGCGGAAAAATCTTATGGCTTGTGTTGTGTAAAACGCGGTATAACACATTTAAATACCTCATTTTTAATGTTTTTTCTTGATTTTGTTCGCGAATGTAACGTATATGGAGATGATACAGCGAAAGAGCTAGTAGCTTTACTCTCTGCGGACATTTCCTGACTCGTTTTCCTACTAACCCATTAGCGCTTGTAACAGAGATACAGTGTGTTTTCTGTGAAGTAGGGAGCCATTCTTTGTATTCTTCAGTTCAGTTTTAAACTTCAAAATCTTGACCCGGTGACGGGACACTCTGAACTTGCTGAAACTGTCTGCTAAATGAAGAAATGTCAGTAAAGCGATGACCGGAGTTCATTTCCCAATAATGGCTGAAGGTTCTGCCGCCCAGGCAGATATTCGAATCCAGCCAGCCGCCTGTCAATGCACACCGGTACTCTTTACCTCGGGGTATATCTGGCGGAACGTGGTTCTAGCCACTCACATGGCATACCTTGTGTGAAGAATAAGAATGCCTGGAGCTTTATGTCGTCTGTGATGCTTAGGCACAGAGACGTCTTCACCTTACTAGATTCCCATTCTTAAATAGTTTAGATATCGATGGTGCCTTATATACATGACGTTGTACCAGCTACTGAGGTCATGATATATGGTATTGTGGATGATCAATCGAAAGGGATGAACGAGGCAGCGGTTTTGCTTCTTGTAAGGTGGTGTCGTGAACAATGTATACCTGTTGGGATGAAGAAAAATTACTACACCCAAGGCCAGTCCCCTGTCGAGTAAAACTAATGCCTCCTAATCCAAACAGCTAAGCTAAACAAGGCACTTCAATAAGTGGTTGTTTCTTGTGCGGACAGAAAAATCACATTACTCGTTCGAGTCGAATGTTGTGTACAATATGTCGAATTAAAAGCGAGGCTGTTCGAAAACTGATTTCAAGATTCGACTCAAATACACTTATCGTGCGTGATTCTGAACACACAACGAAAATAAACCAAACTTCACGTAATTAAATGTATAGAAGTAGCGAATGCTCCGATGCCAACAGATCGCTAAAACTGGATGAATATAAAACATTTCCCTCCTCCATTCAACAGTAGCTTCAACATTTGTTTGAAATTAGCGTTACTGATTGCGTAGCTTATCACATGTTTCTTAGCTTCATTAGGGCCAGGCAAAGGAAGCGGCTAGATTTACCGCACGACTACAGGTCCAAAACTGCGCTTTGACGCGTGTGTCTCCGTCAAAGATAGATACAGAACATAGTCAGTATTACTCCCAGATTTCAGCGTAACCTCACTTTTATGCCAAATGTTCACGTTTCTATCCCCGATCCTAAATCAGCTCTACCGCAGCTCATAAAGTAGCCTATATATCGAAGTCCCTTTGTAATATCACTTTCCGAACGACGTCTCGACCACGTTCCAAACTTCAGAACGAGGGGCGCATGTATCCCTGTGAGCATAAACCACGCCGTGGTGACTTATCGGGAATGTGAGAGGAAGAGTTCATGCATTTTAACATTGACATTATATGGAGGTTGTAGAGTCACGTTCGAACAAATTTAACACCGGAGAAAAAAGTTCCGTATCTATTATAATGGTTGACTGGGACCTAGGACATGTATATAATAGTTGTCCTAAATATTCATTAATCACAGCAACGAATGCACATTTCATACATGAAAATACTCCTACATTGCTTCTACATATTTCGGCGTCATTTACGCCATCTTCAGGGAGCTTTACACTAAAATCTAAAACTTCATAAAATATAATGTATTACAAAGTAATTCAGATTGTATTACAGCATTCATGCAGCTAGTGTCAACATATTGGTTTCTTAATTTGTGATGAAATAGTGTAGATATTTTTAAAAAGTATAATACATTAAAACAATAAAATAATAATATTTTTATGGTGTTTTTATTAATTATGGTTACAAGGTTGTACGTTGATACGCTGTAGATTTTTTCATTGCACACAAACATCTAATTCTGTCTTCGAGACTTATGGATCTTGTCTCTGTATATGTTGTTGAGTTACGTGTAAGTCACCTCTGTAGTTACTAACCAAATTTCCGCAGAGCTTGTGCCCCTGCTCCGCCTCCAGGTTTGCCACCCGAAATACAGCAGGCTGTCCTACACCTCTCGCAATTGGACCGCAACCCACTGATCCAGCAGAACTCATCCTTTAAACGGGCACTGGAGAGCAACTCGAATGCAGATAAGCTGCAAACAGCTGTGGTGGTGCCGGCCAAGAAGAAGCGGGGCAGGCCAGCCAAAATATCTCGTAAAGCGGACGAAGGTAAAGAAAAAATTACATTCAAGACTATCCATTATCCGACAGAGTGCCGACACTTCTCCTGGCTTAAGCATAATCTTCCATCTCGAGCCTTCAGTGGGCTCAAGGAAAATTATTAACTGTAGAGTTTTTCCATTCTATAAAAAGCCTTGGTCCTCCATTTCATTCAGTCATCCCGGTGCAGTGGTTGCTAGAAGACCGTATACATGATGCATATAGAGATCTATGTCCATTGCTCTTTTGTCGCTCGGCAACTGTATATGATATACTGATTATTTTGTATTCTATTGTATATTGAGTTCTTATCACCATACGGTGGCACGGCGACAAGGAACAGAAAATGTCTAATTTGGTTTTTAAATGTAAATGTAACAACAAAAGATAAACTACTGTTGATTTTAAAGATGTATTTCAGGCAATGCAAGAACTGTGAAAATATACGAGTAAAATGTGATTTCTTCGTGCTGACAACAGGAAAATAGGTACTCTGTGTTAATTATGTTCCAAAATAACGCGTACCTACTTCTGCAAGAGTAGTACTTATAAAAGTACACACAAGCAAGCAATTTAGAAAATCCCGTGATGAGGTACCTTATGGTTTTTACAGGACAGGATATGTAGTTAGGCTGGAAGAAAAGGAATGCATGCAGAATATTTTTGTGAAAAATTAATCTAAAACATTTGCATGGAAGACTGGGAATAAAATGGAAATACTTTGTAGGGGTAGGAGGAGGATGGAACTCTCCAATTAAAGGCCTTGGTTTTAGTGGTGTTAAACTTTGGGTTTTGCTGCCGAGATATTTGGAGATAAAGACGTCGGAAAAGAGGGTCAGGACACTTTCCACGCGTTTGCTGCATTATTTCAGGGGGTCGCATTGAGCGAGTCATGCTGTGGCGGTTCTTGCTGAATCTTCTGGAGGACCCCAGGAATTCTCCCTGCATCCACTGGGTGCAGCGCGACGAGGGAATCTTCCGTATCCTCAACACGGACTGGCTGGCTAGACTCTGGGGCCGGCGACATGGCAACCCCAGGATGACGTACGAAAAGATGGCGCGTGCCATGAGGTAGGACCTTTAGTTTTACGCGGAAGTTAATTCGCAAAACGCGAAAACACATAAATCGATCAGGTTTTTACCATAAGTCCGGACAAAATTCGTGAGAATGCATTTCTCAGTGGTATACTTGGTGGTCTTGGGACCACAGAGTTAGTCCCACTTGTAAGTGAAGTAACATTCTACTAACGTACGATGTGTATTCAAATATCAAGCAGAGATCACCTTTATATTGAACATAATTAACTAACTCTAACTCCATGGAGCAAAGTCCTTCCTGAGAAGCTAACAGGTCCTCAGCTAGTCAAGAAATTCCCCGCATTTTATAGAACCCGAAGACTCATTACCGCATTCACAAGAGCCCGCCACCTGTCCCTGTCCTGAGCCATATCAATCCAGTCCATGCCCCCCCCCCCCCCATCCCACTTCTTGAAAATCTGTTTTAATATAGATTGTACCAAAGAATCAGTCCAAGTCCGAGGCCTTGTGAAATGTTTCGTAACATGGTAATTATTTACGGCGAGGAGTTTTTAGCACATCGACCAATCCCCGAGCTGGAGAAACACCCTTTTTCGGCTGTCCGCGACTGCTTATTCAATGTATTCGCATCTACCCTTCATATATGGATGCCGTTCCTCCATCCGCAACCTGAGGACTCGCCATGCCATGGTGACAATAACCCACTTATCATGGGAACGTAATCAGATAGTGTAAAATGTAGAAGGTGAAAATATATTTGATATTATATGCTTCGTAACAGGTAACAAAGGTTTAGCCATACGATGCAGAAAAAGAGTTAGAAGCAACTGTTAGTCGAAAGACACAAAAACCAGACTCAGACAATGTATTATCTTCAGACATATGTCTCTCAGATCCATCTGGTAGGTGGAATATTTTCATTGCCGAGATAAATTCTGCCTCACATCACTTAACTCGTCAAATTTAGTTAATTATTTCCTACAGTAAACTCAGAACTCTGAAACAAGAGGTAACCATCTTGCCAGAAGGAGTGGCAAAAAAATGTTAATTCCTTAAGTGTTAAAGATGGCACATATAATAACCACTCTACTTGGGCGTTGAAGCTATCAGTTTTAAGTCCCTGTGATTACATTTAAGCCGAGGCCTATACGCAGCCCACGTTCCCACATTTCGCAGCGCGTGCAGCCTTGGAGAGCATAAGAATTGCAACAGTTCACGTGATAAGGAAATAGTTCACAGCCACATCAGTACCAATATTCCAAGATCAGAGCCGAGGCGCATCACTCACTCATGTTTGGTGACGCAACACCCTTCTCTTAAGTCATGTTCTATATTTAAAGAACGACTAGTGGGGGGAAATTGTGTATTCTATCGCAGATACTCGCTCTCAGCTCCTTATATTTAATCAGTTAAATCGTTATCTCAGTAAATATATCCATTGGAACACGTTGTACCATAGAAGAAGCAGCTTTGTACTGCTTTTCAAAACATCATCATAGTGATCGTCATCACTCGCAGCATTAGGCGTAATGAGACCTGTTAAGGTATTTCAAAACGAAGTCCTTCCTTCGTTTCAGATGTCTTACTATTCTTCCGTTTCCATTTCAGCGACATGATAGAAACTTTATTTGGAATCATTTTAGAGCTCATATGCCAACATGTTCTTTCCAGTTCTGGAGTTTTCTTTCTACAGCGGGTTCAGAAACACTAAAATTAATTAATCAATTAACTTCATGCAGCAGAGTTAGTTAAACAATTCCCCACCATTCACGCCAGATGAAGGTTTATTACCGTCTTCATACTAATTCGCCATTGGTCCCTGTCTGAGTCGGCTGAATTCAATCATCTTAGGCTACAACCTTTCCACCGAAAGTTGCTGTCTGGCGATTTTTATTCGGAAAGTCCAGATTTCAAGTCTTGGTCCTGAGACAGGTTATTGTCAGTTTCTTGTTGGTTTTTATTCGGTGCCTGTGGACCAGTGGTATCCAACCCGCGGCCTGCCAGGTTGTGTTATGCGGCCAGCGGCCACATTTGCGAATTATATATATATATATATACATATATATTATATATACAGTATGAAAGTTACATAACACTTAAGGCGGTCAGACGTACCACATCTTGTGATTTTTACACATGCGGCCCGCGAAATAGCAAACAATAACGGCTATGGCCCCTTGCCAAAAAAGTTGGACACCCCCGCCTTGGACCAAGCATGTCAGACTCGCTGGATCATGCACCCTGTAGTAACCTGAAATGTTTGAGTTTGGCCCTGAAAATGTTAAAAATAAATAAAATGTAGAATACTATAAACATGCCAGCATATCCCAAATAAAATAATCTTCTTGGATCCACATTTAATTCTACAAGGAACCCCAAATCAGGTAATAGTAGAATCCCGATTATCCGATTCGACATTCCACTTTATCCGATATAGCCATAAGACGTTCTATTTACAATTTTGTGCTGCGCGCGCATGCACAAACTAAAACTCGCATTTGTTGGAAAGCCAAAAAACTACGATCCTACAAAACCCTAGCTCCTGCTGCTTTACCAGTTTCGTACAGAAACTAGAAGAACACATGGATGGATTCATTAATTTTCCGAGACCGGTTTTTCGATGAATTTCCGCATTATCCGAAATTTTCGGTAATGCTGCCACCTACTGGTCCCGGTTAGGTCCGATAATGGGGACTTTAGTGTATTTACATTTAGCTTATTTATGTCATGTTTGAAATTTGTGTTGATGCCACTGTCACTATTCATGACAAATGTGTGCCTCTTAGTTGTGATCTCTCGGAGCTCCGGTTTCGTTTCATGGGTGACAACAACCGTTCATGTATGTACAGTACATACACGCATGTGGTAACGAACATCGCACATATTTGGTAAAAAAAAATTGAATACATTTTATAAATGCAACAAGTCCTTAGCGACATAGAAGTATGAAATACCAAAGATATTTTCTCTCAACAATTTGATAATTGACTTATGATGTTATCCAATAGAACGTTTCGGTTTTTAAGATGTAATCTTTGGGATAAATTCATAATATTTTTAAAAGTTTCGGAGGCAAACAAAGTTATCAAATGGGCCGTATGCATCCTATGGGTCGCCAGTTTGACATGCCTTATTTAGACAAATAACGGGATCATGTCCAAGCCACAACGGCTACATTCCACATCCTTTCCAGTTCGTCGTCGCTAACCATCTTATCATTCGGGCTGTCGCTCAAACAAGACACACAATGTGCGTATAAACGTAACACTAAGGCGCTTTCATGTAACTATTGTTGCCGTGGAAAAGTATTACATATTCTGAGCATGTGTCTGTAGCCGTAGTTATCCAGCATACAAATCGCATGCGCCGTATAGTATTGTCATCTGTGGCCTGTCCGGTTCTACCATATTTTTCCACATTGTCTCATAAACGATACGATTTTCGGAAATAAATTTGTTGGACATTAAAAATGTCTTTTTATATTCTCTACAACATTTGGCTGAAATATTTCTCACTGTAAGTAGAACTAAGCGAGATATTACCATAAATGTACACAGTTCTTCATGTAAAGTACCCGTTTTTCTTGTTAGATTTTAATCAAATTTGAATTTTCTCAACAGATTTTCGAAAAATACTCAAGTATCAATATCATGAAAATCCGTCCAGTAGGAGCCGAGTTATTCCATGCGGACAGACGGACAGACAGACACGACGAAGCTAATGGTCGCTTTTCGCAATTTTGCAAACGCGCCTAAAACCTGTAAATAAACAAAATAAATGATCTTGATCTTTACGATACGTTTTCTTCTGTGAGACCGCAAGTAGCCTCTTCCCTTCAGGTTTCGTGACTAGAATGCAGTATGATTTTCTCATGTACCCATTCATTCTACCCCACTCATACATTTATAGACTACGACAGAACCGCATCCAGCGATGAAAGAGAGGTGGAGATAGATGTTACTTAACCAGTCCTCTATATGGACCACGTTTGTTAGGATTTTAAATGGAAGAAATAAAGAACAGGAAAGTGATAGAACTTTTGAATCCAGAAATGTAAGGTATGTATTTTTGCAGAACAAGAACTCCCTGTTGAGATGTTACCAGCCCAAACTATATACCATGTAACATAGCAAATCTCTAAAATTTCTGTACAATTTTCGATGTTATAAAAACCGGATCCTGGCAAAATAGACAGTTTATCGTCTCATCTTTGAAAGCTCGGTCCGAGACATGAAATGCGGAACTTGGCCCGATGCACGTTACAGTATAGCAACTACATCAATTTAGCAGCCACAACAGTGTAATATTTTTGTTGTTGTAAATGTCTCCTGAAGAAGCCTTACATACAGTCAAGGAGGAAAGAATAACCTATATATAATAAAGAGAAGGAAGGCTAACTGGATGGTCACAGCTTGCGTAAGAACTGCCTTCTAAAACACGTTACTGAAGGAAAGAGAGAAGGAAGGTATAAGTGACGGAAGGACGAGAAAGGAGACATAAACATCTACTGGATGACCTTAAAGAAATGAGAGGATACTGGAAATCGAAAGAGGAAGCACGAGATCGCCCTCTGTGGATAACTCACTTTTAACGAAGCTATGGACCTGTCGTAAGACACTACGGAATGAAATGTCTCCATCACACGCTGGGCAAATTAAATGGAGATAGGCTGTTGTCAGAATACGTGCTCAAGACACGCTCTGTAAACCAGTGAGTTGGTTTTGCTTTTCTGCAATAGGATATGCGGTTATTAAGATCCTCAAAATATCTGTAATAAGGAATTAAAATTTAAATCTTTCGTTGCTTAAATTTTTCTTTCTAGGGACGGACCTTTATGAAATCACACTGGTAAACTATTTGGAAAGGAAATGAATACAAATAATTGATCTTGCACAAATCGACTGTTAAAGTAACAAAACAACTCGGTCACTGAACGAAAAAAACGAATTAATTACGCTCATTTACTTGCCGAGCAAATAATACATAAGTAGTAAATAATGAGTTGGAAAAGGTACAGAAGGAAGCGGACATGGCCTGAGTTACCATGCCGTTGCTCAACTGGAGGAACTCGGGAAAACCAGGAAACCTCGCAAAGAGTATAGGCGGTCATTGGAAAGAGATTCAAATATGGGAGCTTCGGAATACAATCAGGGGTGTACCCACTCTTAACGCGACTTTCAGTAGTTTTTCATAAAGAATTCCCGACATACATATGTTGTGTCATCTTCAGCCGTGCACTTCGTTAGATACATTCCACTAAACAACCATTACATTATACAGACTCGGTCATATCATTCCTTTTATTTATCTCCTACATGTTTCGGCCGCGATCGACCATCCTTGGGGAGAACATTCCAATACACTAGTATAAATCTACAAGGTTGTTACATATTATGTGTAAATTGCTCGGAACATGTCCGAATAGTCACTAAGCGTAATTTGCTTATTCAGTTTTACAATAAAAACACATTAAATATGTAAAGACAGTGCTATAGGCTGATATGGCAATTTAATTGAGATTCGTTAAAACTGAATAAATGGAGATAAATAAAAGGAAAGATATAACAGATTGTGTGAACTGTGATGGTTTTTTGATGAAATTCTGGCATGCTCGTATGACGCGACTAACTCATCGCGTTAATGTTGTCGGAGGGTAAAGCATTTTGAGTAAAACTTCAAAATAAGTTCAAGTTTGATAAATATAAAAGATAGTATTCCTGCATATCTGATACTTTCATTTGTACACTAACCCAACTTTTACGGATAGATATTCAGCAAAGCGCAGACCCTGCCTGTTACTTACCCATTCCCTTGTTTTAAGTTCGCACACTATCTGCAGACAGGGGAATAATAAGAACATTGTGAAATGTTTAAATAGGTTTTTCTTTTTGTGGAGAAGGGCCCCGCAGCAGAAGTTACGGACGCACCGCAGCCTTAAGGCTTATTGTGCAACCCTTATGATGAAGATAAAGAGAAAGATGATCAGTTGTTTTCATTTTTCCAAGTAATGGAGCACCGGTGGAATGAAATTGACAGGGGAAAATCAAAGTACTGGGGGAAAACCCTGTCCCAGTGTCACTTTGTTCACCACAATCGGGATCGAAACCGGGCCTCCGCGATGGGAAGTCGGCGACTAACCGTCTGAGTCATAGCACGGCCGGTAAATAGGTTACTTTTTTACAACACAAGCTGCGCTTTCACAGATTGCTTATTTTTACGAAACACAAAATTTTCTTGAAAACTTTAACTGGTATCTTGCTAAACTTGCCACGTTAGTCAAACAGAAAGCCAGCCTGAATGGGCACTCCTAAAAATCAGCTTTCAGCAGTTCGTAGTAAGTGTATTGCTTGATTTACATTACGCGCATGCGTGCGTACTGATTTGTTGAACAACTGGCCGATTGTTCTGAATCTCCGAAAGGTCGTGACGTTACAGCTGACTGCAGTTCTGTGTAAATGTGTGCACGTAAGACGTTGCTTAATACTAGCACATTCGTAGCTTCGTCCCAATGCCGTTACCTGGAATTATAATGCTGTATTACTGTTTGACGCAGTTCATATTTCAGCTTTCTTTCCTTATAGATTTCTGAAACCATCAGCTCTACAGTGTTCCAGACCAAGGAGAGGCCTCTCATTCTTTCGGCTTCTCCTTTTTTTTAATTCCCCTAACAAGCTGTTGAAAGACCATAAATTTAAATGTTAAGCTGCTTTTTAAGACGTTGTTACATCGTTTACAAAATGGCTGGGCTAAAGGAACTGCACAAGCGTCATACGTAAGGATAAACTTCTCCCTTCAACCATACCCACAAAATGACAATACCACCACCGTTTGTACGATAAATACCGATTTCTTCAAGAATAATCATTTGGGATGAAGCTTATCAAACAAATGTAAAAATACCATTTATTTTTTTCTAATGCTCAGTCAAATTTGGATTGATCCGGGCCATGGCATGGCTCAGGCGATTAATCGCCAGCCTCTCACCTCAGAAGCGCGGTTTCAAACCCAGTTTAGTCCATATGGGATTTGTGATGGAAAATGTGGCCCCGAAACAGGTTTCTCTGCGATAATTTCGGTTTTCCCCTGTCAGTGTCATACCACGAATATTTCCTAATCATGCATTCATCAATTAGAAGGTATTTCTTAAACTGTCAGTGTCGTTATATAACAAACAGGATTGATTCTGGTTGCTATTGAAAAAATTTCTGGAAGCTTCTGCACTTATCTACACATGACTTGATGTGTGTGTGCGTGCGTGTATATGTGCGTGTATGCGCGCACGCCCGCCTCTGAAGATCAATCAAAATTGTGTGCGTTCAGCACATGTGTTATTCCCGTATTCCGTCATGAAATGTTAAGACAAAAACATACTCCATGATTATACCACTTGTTTTATATTGGTGTGCAATTTGATGTCTCGCCCTAAGGGAGGAACATAGAGCGATGGTGTTTGAGAAAAGAATGTTGAGTTATTTGGACCTAAGGAAGAGGAAGTGACGTGTAGGCAAACAGAATGACATGAGGGCTTACACAGTGTGTGCGTTTCGCCAAATACTATTAAAGTGATCAAACGGAGAAGGACGAGGTGGGTGGTCATGTCACAAGCAAGGATGAGAATGCTTACAAATATCTAGTCGGAAAATTTCAAGAGAAGGTTCCATTTTGAAGCCCCGGCGGAGCAAGGACAACAGCATTCAGGGGCGCACACAAGGTGGATAGGCTGCGGGGCTGTAGCCTCCCCCCCCCCCCCCCAACCAAAATTTAAAAAGCAAATTTTGTAGACACTATGATATCAAACGTTTTACGTGATTTACCCTTCAGCCGAAATCAGCCACTGAAATAGGCTGAAGACTAGTATATTATATTTAATATTGTATTCACCGTGCATCAAGTTGGTTTTAATTTCAATTTTAATTAGTACATTATAATTTTGAAAAATAAGGAAACTTAGCATGTCTTTCTTAGATGAAGTTAAAAAAAAAACAAGAAGATTAGACCTCGTGACTTAAATTAGGTGAGTGAGTCCTGGAATATATAGTTATATTTGTACATATGTAAATGCACTTGCAAACCGTGTTATGTTACAGTTACACTTACATGACTTTGATAACATAGTTTTTAAAATGAAACATAAAGTTTATGTAGCCTCAGGGTCAGCCCCCCCGCCCCACTAATTAAATATGGTTGCGCACCTGACAGTACTTGTAATAAGACACGATTTAAGGGAATATCGCGGAAGGATTTGAACTAGGTTCTTCTGAGATCTGCTCTCTTCTGGAATTTTACGCAGCGTAGATTGGTATTTTGTTACTGACATTTCGAGACAACCTATCGGTCCAATCTTCAAGGGTCTTGGACTGCTTGACCCTTGAAGATAAGATCGATAAGTTGTCCCGAAACGTCAGTAACAAACTACCAAACTACGATGCGTAAAATCCCAGAAGGGTCCAGATCTCATTCACACCGCGGCGGAAGACTTAAATCACGCATAGGTACAGTTTATAGCTCTTGTGAACAGACCGATGATTGTTAAGACTGCAGTTTCCTGTCCACATGGGCGATTATTGGCTTCTCAAGAAGGAATCTGTTTTATGAAGTCAGTCGACTACGTGGTTATTTACAATAAGCCGGTAGCACCAGAAACTTCGGATAGAGTCCGCGCTGAAGCTGGACCAAGGAAGCTCAAAATTCAATGCTTTAACGCAGAGACCATTAGAGAGACTGAATCGATTACAAAGATCAGTTCTTGACTTGTGTCCATAGAGATTCCGTTCCGATGTGCAACTCATTTCGTTCCAAATGCGTTTCTGTATATTTGTCAACAGTTTACGGTGTGTTACAATAGCAGGAACATCTTTTTCAGCTCAACCTCATCTTCGCATCTCTCTAGTTCTTTTCTTCTGTTAAACTGTAGCTGCGTCCGTATTTTCAGATTTCGTTGCTTATACAACTTCATTATTTGTTATGCGGCTGCATGGAAAAGTATGAATAAAACTGACAGTAACATAAACACGCGATGGAATCAATCGTGCGGTTTAACTCGTGTTTCTAATTCCTGAGAAAAACAGGAACTCCCATTGAAAGATAAGGCGTTCCGTGTTTGAACAAATTCTTAGATTCTTTATATAAATTTCTAGGAAGTATTCTTATATTTTTACGAAACACCTTATCTCCTTCTCGTGGGTATCTTATCACGCTTGTCAGGAGCGGAGTACAAAAACTTATCTCAAACATTTCCTTATTTATTGAGATATGTCAGAAAGACAACATACCCGTCTCTCTATTCTGAGTACTGCATAACGCGTCGGAAATTCTACGCTTATCTAAAATATAAACTAATTCTCTCTCCTCCGTTTTCTTGCGTTCTGAGTATCTGGTGGCTATTAGGATACCGTATACAAAGTACTACATAAAGCAATCTATTTAGCAATGACAAGCCTTTTCATCGTCCTGCGCCACAAGGAAAAATATTGCAGAAGTATATGACGTCAGATCATTTTCTTCTTAGAGTTTCAATTGCAGAAGTATATGACGTCAGATCATTTTCTTCTTAGAATTTCAATTGCAGAAGTATATGACGTTAGATCATTTTCTTCTTAGAATTTTAATTGCAGAAGTATATGACGTCAGATCATTTTCTTCTTAGAATTTAATTGCAGAAGTATATGACGTCAGATCACAATTTTCATTTAATCACAACTACGTATAATTCAATGCTTATTTCTTTCAGTACACTAACCGCCATGTGTCAGAAGGTTTTATATTTGATATGAAATTTATTATAGATTATTGCAGAGGATAAATTCAATAGACGGTTGTTACAAACGTTAAATAAGACGTTATTAAAATATCTGCTATCCCATCCTTTTGTATTCAATTTTATTCAACACAGTATATTTTAAGAAAGCCCAGATAAGAAACGATGATTTAGGTGACAGCCTGTTATACCAACGGCATCCACAGTGTCAGGTGTGGAGAAGGAAACTTAGTTCAAAGAATCTAATAATAAGACTTTTTATGTTAGTATCATATATCTAATTTAGTTAGTTAAGGGTCCGGCTAAATCCACTGATCGGTTTGTGATCACGTAACATCACTGCCTCAGCTTCAGAAATTCATTCATAATGAAGTTTCTGAGCTGTCAAGTCGATTATGAACTGATAAATAACATGAAGGGGAGGAGGAATAGATGGCCACGTCCCAGCCTTCCCCTAGAAAGAATAACAATAACTACCAGAAATCTCTTTCACCAACATGACGTCGTTTCAGTGAAATTAGTATAGTCTGGAAAATGCTGCTACGTCAGCTGTGAGAACCTAACTAGGGAGCTAATTCCTTGAGCAGAGTCGTTCTTGCAGGACTAACAGACGCTCAGCCAGTAAAGAAATTCCTTGCACTTTATGGAATTCAAAGTTCAGACCGGGTTCAAAACAGTCCACCTTCAGACCCTATCTGAGACAAGTGAATCCTGTACCCTCCTAAGTATTTCTTTAACATTCAATTTAATATCGTGAACGTAATTTCGCCAAGGTCTTCGAAGTGGTCTCTCTAGCTTTAGATTCCCGCCAAATTATTTAAAGCATATCTGTTTTCTAATGTGCATGTTATATACTTTGATCGTCCATTCATTTAAACGCCCTAAGGAGTACAAATAGTAAAACTCCTCAATATTTATGCAATGTTCTCCATCATCTTGTCACGACATTCTTTTATACTCAAATAGTTTTCCTTGTCACTCTGTTCTTATTCATCCTCAGTATTCTTCGGCTACCCTGCAAAATACTTCTATCCTAACTTAAAACTTAATTCACTTATCACAGTGCTTGCTGTTAGCTAAATGCTATAACAAGCAAACATTTAAGCTACCATTATACTGTGCTGTATTATAAGCCTTAAGTTATTTAAAATATTTCGAGTTTAAATAAACGAGTGACTGTAACGGGGTTCCAGGAGGCCTATGATTGCTGAAGTTTCGACCGCACTTCGGCACTACACAAAATTATAAGACCATCAGTAGTAGAAAAAGAAGACATAATGTAACGAATAATGCCTACACGTTTCAAAACTTGTGAATAATATAATTACAATTATGGTAACAAATTCTAACAAATTCTGAGATGTTTGAGAAATGTAAACGTGCTACATAATTTGGAGATAAGTTAATGTTGTCTTAGGCGTTTCAGGCCATTATCAACAGAGCATTTCTGCGCCCAGTCAATATTGGACTGTACTGGTCAAATAGCTATGGAACTAGCTGACATAATAGAGCAAACCTGTAAAATTGCTGTGTTCACATAAAGTGAGGAACAGTGTCGAAAGCATTGCTTAAATCAAAATAAAAGAGATTCAGTCTGTCCTTGAGTGATCGCCACACGTTAGTAAACAAACTGTTCGAAGTGGAACTATGTTTTGTGAGACCATGCTGAAAAGGATTAGGACTGTGTTTAAAAGTATAATGTAAATAATCATAATAATTTAAAAAACTGGAAAAATTTAAGTAAATAGATGGGTCTATAAGTTCCAAATATAACGCTGCTGCCTTTTAAAAGAACTGGTACAAGAAAAGTCTGTTTCACAAGAATGTAAATTTCTCACTAGTCACTTTGAAGTTAAAAATACAAGTTCGTAAAGGGGTAGAGATATTAAATAATCCTCCAATTTTAAAAGATGGAATTTCAGCAGCACCCCACACTCTACGATGGGTTTAAGACGACTTTACCGACAGATGTACAGAGGTGTGATGCGTAGATGGAAATTCTAAAGAAAACGAGGAGACGTAACAATCACGTACTAAATAAAAGGTAAAGTTCACCCTATGACCTGCCATGAAGGCACAGAGGGACAGTAGAGGTATAGCCCTGTACTTTCTTTAACCTCTGCGCTAGATGGGGGTGGGTGGTTAACGCCACACCCCGGCCAGGAATGACCCGAAACCCATTGTATAGGAGGCTGGGTGGACCCCAGGGTCAGTCTGGACGAGTGCAAAATATCGCGTCCCTATCGGAACAGATAATATGTATCAAAATATATTACTACTATTACGCTGTTTATAACGTTTTAGAAGAATAGAGGCAGTGCAGAACCTGAAAATTGAGCTTTGTTCTTTTCTTCTCCACAGGACGTACTATCGATCGAAAGTTCTGCAGCCGGTGCCACGACTCCGGAACTTGCCGCGGAAACTTGTGTACAAGTTTAATCCCGCAGTCATTCACAAGGTGGCAGCAATGAAGCTTTCCTGTAGCACTTTCAGCGGCAGAGGATTGAACTATAATACCAGTAACAACAAGTGACTGCAGCTCACTGGAAAATGCAAAATTGAAGAAACCCAATTTCTTTTAAGGTTATCATTTGCTACTGGAGAGACGTAGGCTTATGACTGGCTGTCTGATTTAACATCACCTTAGTAAAAAGTCGTGAGTTGTAAATAGATGACTTGGGAGGCTTGTCTCCTTTTCTTATGCTGTTTGTAATAATTGTGTTCTTAAAGGGCATGGTCATGTACATTTTTAAATATTGTAGATAGTGATTAGTGTGTGAAACCATATTACACAAAATGACTGTGGTAGAGTAGTTTTCAGCTATACTTTCAGACTTGTAAAGTAGGTATGCTTTGTTATGAAATTATTTGAAAGAGATTAAACTGAATAAATCATAGACCCTTGCGTCATATCAAATTAATATTCACACTTATGAGCAAAAACAAACAAGCAAATGCAAATTTCAGAGAAGAAATAGAAATTTTACGATGAAAATACTTTCAAAGGCCACCTAAAATTGTAAGAATTAAGTAGGCCTGTAACTTCTTTGACATGGTCGGACGTTCATTCACAGTAAAGTGATGTTGCGTTGGCTTGTGCAGTTACTTGGTCGATTTCAAATCTGCGTATTTGTTGCGCGTATGAAATAAAATACCGAACGGAACTGATTAACAGTGCACACGGTAACATAGAATTAGAATATTTTTAAACACTTCGTGTTTTCAGCCACACAGGTAAGCTGTATTTACGCGTACATCCGCTATAGTTCAAGTTTCTTAAATGTATATATTCGCATATTTATCAAGAAGTTATTAGAATTTGGAAAGTAACAACTAAAATAACATCACTGCCGGCATCGTCCCTATCATTATAACGTACTTGAATGTAGGCACATTTGGAGACTGACGCATTGCACAAAATAAAATTGGTTGGCCAGGTAATGGCTTCACATCGCGTTATACGATGAAGGGGGAAACTAAATATTCATAGACTGAAAATATCTGGGAAAATAAACCAATTTAAAACGGAGACAAATAAGGGGTAAGGCTGTTTCATTTAAATCATAAAGTACACAGGCTTTGTCAGAGTGCTCACTGAACCATTCCAGTCATATGTGACTTGTCAGAAAGAAAACACGAAAAGTGAAATGAGTGAAGAATACAAACACAAATAAATTAACCATGCAACAATCAATAAATCTCTAAGATCGGTGTTATATAAATAGTCAACATTCTTCAGACGTATGTTGTCCTACGAAACAGTATGAAACGAAAAAATTATTTAACTAAACGTAAGGCACATCTGAAAAAAAGTGATGGCTCCTAATTATGAATAATGAAGGTAATGACGTGAAAAAAATGAGTTTAAGAAGTTAATGTCAAAACAAATTACTGAGATTCCATCTATTCCAAAGTTCGGCAGCCTTTACAGTTGTTTTATATGTGAAGGACATATAAAATAAACGATATAGGAAGCTGAAGGTAGCTCTCGGTCAAAGTGTTTAAGCATTTAAACATCTGACACTGTCATAACATAATACGTAAGTTTGGCGTGTTTACCCACGTTTAATTATCTCGACACCCGTAAAACATTAAGAAGAATATTAGACAGAAGTGAGTTTTTTATTCCTCTGCAAATATTTGTATCAATTTTGCCCGTGTAATTATTTAGCGAGTTGCGCTCGATGTACGGCAGAAAGAGCATGTAGGTCTTTATGTGTATGTCCGTATGGTTCTCGAGTTGTTACATGCGGACAGACATGTCGAAGCCAGTAAGAGCAAGAGCTTTTTCATCTTTTCGTTGGAAACGCGCGCCAAAAGCATTGCGACATAAATGCAGTCATTGTAATAGTGTCCGTCTGTTCGAAAATGGAATGTGAGCATAAATACGGAGTATTCATTATGTGGCGTTGCTTAACCTCGACGGAACTTCCGCCTGCTAATCCGAACACAGTAGCCCAGAACCTGCGAGCCTTTCTTCCCGCTAGTAACAGGTTTGCCTTCAAACCCATCAGTTAAATTTACTACAATGATAAGAAGAGGCATTCCAGTTTTTAAAGCCCTTTACATACTTGCACAATATGAAAACTACAGTCTGTTTGGTCCACGCAATCTTGATATCCTAGCTTGCCCAACAAAAGTACAACAGTATTCTTTTAATTGTGGTTTTTCATATGTCTACAGACTCTTGGAAATTGTGAGTTCTCCAATTCCATAATAAATAACTTTATTAATTACAGAGACTTCTCTTCCAGCAAAGTCTGTGAGCTGACATTTTTGTTGAGGTCTAGTGAAGAGGAATTTGTATTGATTAGACTTGTTGTCTTATCAATCGGTTAATCGTTTTATATTATTTTTAACTTTCCCGTTGATTTCAACTGCCGTCTTTTCTAGTGGTAACATACATAGCCAAATTTCTTACCCGAATTTCACGCTCTATGAAGCATCACAGAAATACATTCTATTTGGTAAGCGCCTACCTAAAGATGGTTTACATTAACACATTACGTCCGATCACATAGCATATGCCAGTATATCTCGTAAACGGTAAGCCATAGGAAAGCGATGAAAATCATTAAACAATCCCAACAGTTAGGCACAAAAAGGCCTATAATCTTTTTTCATGACCTCCAACAAGGTCATAAAAGGTATAAGATCTGCCTAAACATTTATTCTAAATTGAAGGGGAATATTTTATGACCTTGTCACCATCTCAAGCTTACAACATGATATTCTTCTGAGCTAAAATGACATTGAAGTAATCTTTATTTAAACAATTATTAAGAACATTATGACGTTCTTCCACCGTATTGCCGTTAGGTAAAATACACTTTCGAAGAACTGCACCGTCATTCTGATTAGAGTAAAAATAGCCTACTGACGTAGTTACGTAATTCGGTAGTTTCTAGTACCACGTTTTGCCTTGTCTTATCGACCGAAAAAGTAGTAATATTTTTGTGATGAGAATAATAAAAAATTTCTGTGCAAGACTGACGTTAAAATTAATTTCACGTTGTTACGTCCTTTGACGGTGATGTGTTTCTAGAAAATACACAGTCAAAAAAAAACATGACAGGGATAAGAAAACATGTTTCCAACTAGATTATTTCATTTCTTGTATAGCCGCAGTTTGACAAGATAAGTAAACATCAACAACACACTACGGTGTCCAAAATTTATACAGTCAAACCACGTTATAATTCCCCCTTCCAAATATAGCGCCACCCCCACGTAGCGCCCATGGAAGTCTGTGAACGGAAATTCTCTGTGGTATAGCATGTCGATATGCCGCCAGAAATTGCAAGAAAAAACGGTGGTTCTGTCGGGGTTTGACTCTACGCATGTGCCTGAAGTTTTCATATGCTGATGTTAAGCCGATGGGCGGTTCCTTCAAATGTTAGTTATTACAGCTGTACAGCAAGCGCAAAGTGCAGTCTGTTTTACATAAGGCTTTAGAGTGATTTCTAAACGTATGAGAGCAAACAAATGGTGACGCATTGAGGTCAATCAGTGTGGGTGACTTTTGTGGTGCTGACTTATATCCATTGGCAATACCTGCAACTAATTTCCATTGAACTTCGAGAAACTGACCACACCCTTACTTCGCCGTCACTGTACAACTCTACTATTCTGTAAAACTTACTGTTTCACACTTTGTTGTAATAGCGCATTTCGTGCGATAAAGACTTCAAATTTTGGTAATACTAGTAGCAGTAGTAGTAGGATTATAGGACTGAACATGCATCAAGTGCAGATTATTGCACAGCCTATGATTAAAATATTCCTGTAATTTTGGTGAAAGTATAACCTCGCTGTATTTATGAATAAAAGGAAACTGCCTTTCGACTCCCGATTCTTGCATTAACTAGTCACCACCACACGAAATGCTCGAAAATTTTAATTTACGAAGTAAAACTGGCTTTCCCTCAGGATTTAAAATAAAACTGCAAACTCAACATAAGAATTTCAGTTTTCTGTACACTAAAAATAACGTTCGTAATCTTAATTTTTCAATGTAATAAACATAACAGAAGGTTTTCCAGATGGCGAATAAAATTATTGTTAAAATTCTTAAGTGTGGGGTACGCTTAACTTTCTGTGGATGAACTAATGCAGCCAGAATGTGAATGTCAGGATGAAGAAGAATCCAGTGTAGAAATGGTTTGAACATAGAATGGAAACATCTAAATATTTTATTAATATTTCACATTATGCTCATTCTGTCAGAAGACTGCCATATGTATCCTAACTGGAAAGCATTTAAAATAAATGTGCACAAGTATAGATGAATTATGCGCTAATGTAAGGAAAGTAGGATCTACTTAGAACATGAAATCCAGTTAAAAAATGAAGATAAAAGTGATGTTAGTGAAGAAGGTACCAAATTAAACAGAAAAAAAGACCTAAATATCTGGGACATTTATGATTCAGTTAGTAGTCCTTTCAGTGTTTAGCATATAGGTTATTTTCTGAGAATTAACATGATCACAAATCTTGCTAAAGTAAGACTTACTGGTGCTACGCACGTGTAAGTATAAATTGCAGCGTACGAATAGTGTGAAAGTGCAACACTTCATAAGTATGTAGTTACGTTGTACATAACGGTTAGGTTAGATTACTATATTATAGTGCAATATGTGAGGATGTATAATTTTCTGTGGCACAAATAAAAACTATTTATTGGAAACGCTTTTTTTTTTTGGCCCGTAGCATCCGTGATCCTGCTGTACTGACATATGCATATATATCCTATTTATATATTTATTGATTCCAATGTTATAGATATTTTTATTGAGAATGTCGTGCACTAACATAATTCAGGATCTCTAGAGATGTATGTGGAAGGATAATATCCTACCTATTAAAGCAGTCTGTTACGGAAATAGTTTGTAACGATTTAAGATGGACTAATCTGGCTCGACACAGATTCTATAGGTTTAACGGGTTTCCGTAATTAATATTAATTATTAGTTACTTTAACGTTAACACTTATTCCGTTGTATCACTTTCAAAGTATTTTAATTATGTTTTCCAACACTTTTAGGTCTAACTGAAATATATTTACTAGCCCGACATGCATAAGCTAACAGCCATCCTCAGGGGTATCGTAACGTTCAAGAGCAAGCCGTTGGGTTTATCTTAAAAGCTTCTAATCCAGCACTTTAGAGCATTAAAATATATCCTCTACGAAATCTATCTAGTGTTACGTATTCGATTTTTTTTTTCCTTGTATTCCCAGATATAAAAGGTAAAGATAAGTATATAATCGTAAAATTATCCGTGCTTAATTAAGCAACACGCCATGAAGGAATATGTGGAATACAGATAAAGCAACACCATTCTCAAACGCAGCAGTAGATGGACGTGGGTCGTTAGCTTCACGACACGGCAGCCTTACCACGGCAAAACGGCCTGCCATACCCATTGAATAGGAAACTGGACGGTTCCCAGAGGCTGCGTGGACGTCTTGGAGAAGTGAAAAATCTCTTATTCCTACAGCGAATGGAACCGCCTTTGCTCGGTTTTCCGACCCGTAGTCTTGTCACTATACCGACTGGGCCATCTCTGTTCTTGTTATCTTGTATTGTCTTTATTGTTATTCTTGCTATCTATGTTGATTCTTTGACGTCCTTTGTCATGCAAGTTGGCCGATTATGTGGGATCGATTAGATCTTTTTCTTGCTGTAATTCCGCTTCTTCTACTTTATATTAATTCACATATTTTTGCAGGTAAATTTTTAAAAAGTAAGAGCTACGCCATAAACACTATTCCAAGTCAAATGAACAAATAATAGGCTACACATTGTTATTATTATTATTATGGACGGTTTTATAATCGGCCATTTATGGTAAACTAGCATTTAATATATGAGAACTGAATTGAGCTGACTAGAATTGGACTACATTGACTTACAGATCAAGCCAACAAATATCAGGAAACACAAATAAATATTGTTGCAGGTCAAATCAACAAATACTGGAGATGTAACATAGTATTATCATTACAAGACAAGTCGAAAAAAGCAGTATGCTATAGGAATGAAATTAGAAGAGAAGAAATTACATCAAGGAAAATAATATTCTATGGATTTCACGTAATTGGCTAAGTTACATATAACATGGCATCAAAAAAAGAAAATGGACAGCAATAATAACGTAATAATAAAACAACAGAGGATTTAAGGAAAACCTAAGCAATGTATATAGCAGGACATGGCAGCTTGTATAGAGGGTAGATTTTAATAGAGTCGAACTCGGTTATAACGTCAGGAAAGGGACTGAATATTTTGTGTCGTTATAAATCAATGTCATTCTAACTGAGGGATATAATGTTGTGGTTGATAGGAATTAAATAGCACCACAGAATATCTGACGTATTAGACGAGGTGTCGCATAAACCGATGTCGTTATAATCGGGTTCGACTATACTTTGAATTTCTGTACTGAAAACTCTGAACCGTCACGACACCAATGAGAATTGCGGCGGAGTCAACGCATATGAAGCTATTAAATGTACGTGTGGAGCATCTGACGGAAAAGGTTACTAAATATTTTAATATTAGCTAGTTTATTACTTAGCGTCCCAAGCGTGAAGTTGGCCACTCACCTTCATCTAGTGCCGTGTTTAGGAATGTTCAATGTGTCTTAATGGAGTTGCTTTTAATTAAGTAGAGGGCCGACTCTACCTGAGTTGACCGGGCATTAATTTGCGAATGGTGAGCTATAGCAGTGGTATTCAACCTTTTCTGTTCGCGTACCCACACACATAATTTTTCTTCAACTTTGTACCCCCAAAGTTGTTGGTGCATAATTCAAGTTATACATAGTCTATAATCTACATCTAAAATAAATTAAATTACATCCAAAATTATGTATTAAATAATAAGTTTTAAATGAGAAAAGGAGAATCAATCTATTAAATGACGGCAGCGGCATTTGTCAAAAAACAAGGTAATATGAAGGAGTGCATCTGTTTGTTTATTACCCCAACAATATTTTGAAGTAGGTTCATTGCATGGTTAAAAAAAGTGAAAAGAGTATTAGGGAAAACGTTAATCCCGTCCAATAGTGTTCAGTCACGTTCCAACGCACTATGTGGAATAAAATAAAACTAGCCGCCTAGATAAGAATTACATAAAACATAGGGAGAGAGAGAGAAAAAATGGCGCCCCCAAATCGCATGTCCTTACGTCCGGGTCTCTTGTGCCTAACCCTAAACCTGGTCCTGATTATTCAGTGTTTATCATGAAATAATAGATCCTTTTTTTTTTTTAATTTTACGTATCTCCTAAGATGTCTTCGCGTACCCCAGTTTGAACACCACTGAGCTATAGCACAGTCAACCGCTCGACACAAACGGCATTATTGCGAAGAGTAACGCTGGTTTGTCGCTGCTTGGTAACAACTAACTTGAAGGAAATGCTGTGAGACAATTTGACGCTGCAATGAAACAACAATCGAAATTCGACCAACGATTGCTGACCTTTATGGCAAAAGAAAGACTTCCATGGACGATTATTTAATCTGTGAGGGCACATTGTATTGTGTGTATAAAGACGATGTAAGCCCGTTTCCGATGTTTCCGTTTTTAGGAAGGTCCGAACCGTTCCGAATTCCCTACACACTGAGGGGCCCCGCGGTAGATGAAAGCAACGCCTGCGGCTACAGATGACATCAAAGAGATAATCTCTTCGCAGAATTCCAGGTACGAGAAGGAATCCTCACCACTGTTAATGTATAATAAACATCGGCTGCAAAGTGGGCTAACACTAGTGAAGCTAAGAGGCGAAAAATTGCGGACACATGTGATCCTTTATATCACACTTTTACGGAATGCATCTACTTAATTTAACATTAAAAATAAACTCTTCGTTTTGACTACATGGGTTTCGAATGATTCTGAAAAAAACAGAAAATATTTCCCTAAATAGCATTGACCTATCGGTCTTTTCCTGTGCTGCAAAACTTGAATTCTTAAATGTTATTTATATGAATGACTTACATGTTTCGTAGGGTTACGTAAGGTTCCCAATCGGCATAAATGCCCCGGAGTTCTGCCTGAATGTGAGATGAAATTTCCCTCAGGCTCTTCAATTTTGGGCTAATACAAGGAGTCTTCTAGTGAGAGCAACGGTGAAGCGAAGCTTATCCGTTAAAAGAAGAAGTGTGCAACTCTGCCTCCTAAATTCACGTTCAGAACAAACTTGACGGTGTAAAGTGAGTCCATATAAAAGTGTAAGAATTAAAAGGCGACCTATCGGTATTTTGTGAGTGAATGGAATAGAATGTATCACATTACATTCCGCTGTATCTAGCAGAAAGCTAAGACGCGAAAATATCTAACAGCTTTAAGAGAGGAAATTTCAGAAGAACCCGCTAGCTCCATATTTAATTACTTATACCCTGAAACTGAGGTAGCCTATTCCTTTAAAACGTTGGTAAACATCATCACATGATATCATAATCCGTCCTGAAAACTTCAAAACTTATATATACAAATATACGTGTAGAAAACACAGTATACATCTACAAACATGTATATATAATATACATAGATGTATGAATGTGTACGTGCATATATATACACACGCGCGTTACATACACGTGCAATTTTAAATGATGCATGATTGGAGCACCTTCAGATACCGAGCTATTGGCCGTAATTAGTGTGTCTCAGAAATGGGTCCGAAACACATCATTAGAATTTAAAAAAAGTCATGGTTTATGGTTTTTTTTCTTGAATTTGGAAGCCCATTCCCAACCAAACCTAAAAAACCTCAGTGTCTGATAAAGCCGTACCGAATTGTAGCAGAGGTATGTGACCTTGACAACGGATAATATCTGTAGTGCGGTGCCAAGAACACGTAACACTAAGCAAACCAATGAGCCGCAGGCTCATTGCACATTCTGTTCACCTGTTTTACTGTAACCAACTCGACCCGTGGGATTCCTCAAAACGAACCATCTCGACATGCTGATTCCCACGATTGTTTTTAACGGCAGTCTTTCAGCACTAGGAAAGACGTATCAAGCAAATTACCAGAGTCAGTGAAGTTGATTTTCCGATTATAACGTAGAGCAAACCTAACATAATTTTGTGATTTGTCTGGTTTCCAGCAAGGTACGGGAAAGTTATAAATTTGCTTATAAGAATAAATATGAACACTGGAAGAGCTCGTTTTACTAAAGGCACGAATGTCTAACACGATTCGAATGGCAAAATACGCCCTGAACTACATTTTAACATTTTATATTTATGTTACACGGCAGATGTCTCAGCTGTTGACCAGTTTTGCCCAAATTCTGCTACGAATGCTCTCGCCGAGTTGCATGGCCTGTG
Organism: Reticulitermes speratus; assembly: GCA_021186555.1. Lineage (NCBI taxonomy): Eukaryota > Metazoa > Arthropoda > Insecta > Blattodea > Rhinotermitidae > Reticulitermes > Reticulitermes speratus. The sequence goes on from JAJKFL010000001.1 coordinate 18,624,916, forward strand.
TAACCCGAACTTTAAGCTTATAACATGTTGTTGTTTGACAGAGTTCACATACAACATTCTTTACGAAGTCCTAGAATCAGGATACTATAGAAAGTTAGGTGACTTTAGAAGCCCTAGCTTTGGATAGACACGATCAGTTAATTTACCTATGCAAAGTTTGTGCAGGGCTTTATTAACTACATTAACGCTCCTTAATCGACAGACATGAGAACACAGAGTAATTCAAATAATCTTGGAGATATCAGCACATTGTGCAGTAGTTTTACATCCGAATTCGAAGCAAATATATGTTAAGAATTATAGATGCTTTTAAAGTAAGTTCATAATTACTCGATATTTTACAACCGCTGGATTATCATTATAATTACTATAAATTTATTATCCTTCCTCTTATCTACCACAATCATTTTTCAGACGTTTGCCTCCTTTGACAACAATTGACAGTTAATTACTTTTTGTTGCTGCTGTTGTTACTGCTACTGCTCCTATCGCAGTCTTTCTACCCGTTATTCTCTTCGCGTTTACTTGTATTCATTGTCGTTATTCAGCAGTATTGTTCTGTTTATATCAGCATTCCTTCTTCTTTCCACCTTACTTCGTGACGAAAGAACTTGGGCTTCATCTCGCATAACAATTATGGGTTGACACTCCATTTGAAATGCATCCGGAACGGGAGGCCCCGTTGTGGGATTTGTTCCTGTTTGACATGCAGGTGGGGACACGTGTCCCACACCCACAAGGCCGTCCGTGATGTTCACCTCCCTTACACACAAGAACAGCCTCCACAACACACTCACAACTGTCACATTTGGCAGTTTGTGGGCTAGGGCACCCGTGTCACTATCAATTACCTTTTAATTATTTCCATGCTACGAATAAGATTTCTCTTCCATAAAACCACCCAGTCTCGCTCTGAATGGAAAGATGTCTTCAGTGCAGAAGAATTTCAGTGAAAACCCCCGTTTTCTTCTTTTTTCTTCAAATTATATCTGGCGTTTCGCCAACAATCCTGCTTTAAAATCCCGTAACGTCATTTTCATCGAAAAAGTGAGGAAAGATAGCCTATATGAACGTACCAGTTTAATAAAGGCTTAGCATACAGCATGCATCCTTCCCTGAAAATGCACTTGAACTGGCATTTTGATGTGTCCATAACTTAGCAGGAAGGTTTCCATTTTTTTTGTAAGGATAAATATGGGTATAAGTGTACATAAGATTTGAGGTTTTGACAGCAGTGAGATTTACATTGTGGTGTTCTGGAATATTACAACATGTGGTCTGGTAGATGGAAAGTAAAGATTCGGAAGAACATGCTACTTCTACTATGAAGATATTCCCCTAAAACGCTGGTACGAATCTACACGATTACAAGTGTCATGGCCTAGAGGAATAAAATATGACCTGTAACTGTGTGTACAGCCGGAGAATGTGGAATATTTCAACGATTTGGGTAGCATGATAACAAATGATAAAAGATGTACACGTGAAATTAAATCCAGGATTGCCATGGCAAGAGCAGCATTCACCAAGAAGAAGAAGAATCTTTTCACCAGTAAATTGGACTTAAATTTAAGGAAGAAACTAGTAAAGAGCTACAATTGGTGCACAGCTTTGTATGGTGCTGAAAATTGGACACTTCGGAAGGTAGATCAGAAATATCTGGGAAATTTTGAACTGTGGTCTAGAGAAGGATGGAGATCAGTTGGCCCGATCGTGCGAGAATGAAGAAGTATTACAAAGAGTCGAGGAGAGGAATATCCTACAAACAATAAAAATAAGGAAGGTTATGTTTAGACAACAGAATGAATGAAGTGTGTATGTAGCACAATCATCACTTCCACATACTCTGCATGAAATAATTCACATTACGTATGAAATACAAACACGTGTAATATGTGGTCAATGCATTGTGTAATTTTGTGGCAATATTCTAAGCTCGTGCTTCCGAAAAACAGCTCAGACGTTAGTCGCTTGCTTCTCAACGGGAACTCAGTTTCAGTCTCGGGTGACTTCCTGGTGGAAGGAGTGCCACTGGGACGGGTTTTCCCCGAGTGTCTTCTCTTTGTTCCTGCTAATCATCATTCCGCAGTTACTCCATAGTCATTATTATGTAACTGCCTTCAACACAAGTCTTTATTAATATTACTATTAGATCTTTAGAGTATCTGGCAATATGTTTCGGCCCACATTTAGGTCATCTTCAGGCCAGTATTTTACACAAAATAAATCACATTTGCATGCTTAACTTATATGTTGATAGACTAAGATCTCAATCCGTATATATTTGTCTTAGATATGGATTGAGTTCTCAGTCTATCAACATAGAAGTTCAGCTTGCAAATGCAATTTATTTTATGTAAATATTGGCCTGAAGATGACCTAAATGTGGGTTGAAACATGTTGCCATATACTCTAAAGATCTAATAGTAATATTAATAAACATTTGTGCCAAAGGCAATTACACAATAATTTGTACACTATTAACAACACTGGTTCCAGTGGCAGTGCGGTATAAGGCTTGGGTCTACGGCCGCTCGCTTACTGGCATCGTGGGTTCGAATCCCACCGGGGGCATGGATGTTTGTGTTGTGTTTGTTGTATAAGGACAGTAGCATGGAACGTAAAGTGACATGAAGGACGAAAAGGATTTAAACATTACAAAAATGGATCAAAGGAGAAAATCCCCGGACAGAAAAAAAGATCCCACCGGGGGCATGGATGTTTGTGTTGTGTTTGTTGTAAGGACGGTAATATGGAACGTAAAGTGACATGAAGGACGAAAGGATTTAAACAGTACAAAAATGGATCAAAGGGAAAAAAACCCCGGACAGGCAAAAAAAAAAAAAAATCCCGCCAGAGGGGTGGATGTCTTTTGTGACTGTTGTGTGTTGTCAGGTAGAGAGGTCTCTGCGTCGGGTGTGAATTCGTTTTCAAATAAACGAGTTTCGCTCTGATTTCCTTTCTCTGTATTTCGCTTCTAATTGTCCAAACAATTCCTTTACTCTGTTATTTACAGTTCTTCATCTCTCGGGAGAATATACAGCGAGTTTTCCAGACAGCGCGACCATGAAGCGAATTTATACGTTTGAGTCGGCTGGACTTGTCAAGAGCACAGTCCGAGTCTCCTGCATGAGTGCGGACGCGTGTAAGTCCCTGTGTATCACAAGCAGATCTGCTTTAAAAGAAATGGATTCGGACTTCCATTGCACTCAAATGGCTAGGAAACAAGTACAAAATATTGGTAAGGAATCCTCTGTTTAATTAGTTGACCATGAGGAGCAAACGGCCCATCAGGCTGGAGAAAATTATTTGATAAAAAGCTTTATAATTTTTAAATTTACGTCAATGTAACTAGGATACTCAAATCAAAGCGGACGAATTGGGTTAGGCATGCAGGACGTGAAAGTTTAATTGGGAAGACTAAAAGGAGGGGTCCGCGGTAGGATAATATTTAAAAAGAACTTAAAATAATATATGAATGTGTGACTGAATCCATATGAACCTGACGCAGGATATCAACCATTAGGGGTGGTGGACTTCTGTGACACTGGGTTCATCCGGTGTGCGGACGACAAGTATATGAACACCGTCGATGAACTTATAACTGACCGGCGCAAAAGCACATGCGTGATTAATTTACGGGATAAGAAAGGGAAAATGCCTGATGACCAAATTCTGAGTCTGTCATTATCGACGGATAGTTTGGTCCACGCGCAGCATTCCACATAGCAGACGAAGCTAGAGAGAAATGGAGAATGTTCTTTATCGGCGCGACCCGAGCAACAGGTAAGCTACTGGTGACGTCACTGTTCAAGGGCGTGGGAACTCTGGAAGATGCTGAGCCAAGGAGAGAGAAAAATTCCATGTAGGATGCGCAACAAGGACATAAGTATCGGTGAGAATTTCAATTGGAGTGAAGAGGTTTTGGATGTGGCCCAGTAATGAGACTTCTGTTCAAAGCGTCGATGAAATCTTAAGATTCCAAAGACTTACAGTTTTGAACGGCTGAATGAATGTCGAACTTCAGAATAGAAATTTCTGTCCAAACTGGACAGAAATTTCTTGGGAACGCATTGAGATAAGTGTGCTTTTCTGTTCCTCTCGCCCAACACATTTACATCCTGAAGACAGACATTTATTCAGCCGTTCCAGAAACTCTCAGTTGTTGGGCTTCTAAGTTTTCAAATACGTTGTAACACAATCTTCGTCACTGGGTCATATCCAGAGCTGCTTCATTCCAATTCAAATCCTCACCGAAATTTGCTTTCGTTGACGAAGATGAAGATTGAGACGGTATATTAATTCGAGCCGCCGGGAATTAAAAATCCTGCTACTCAGAGTAAAAACACAGAAGAGCTGAATTCTTGTTTCATGTTAATCTCTAATTTTGTATTGTCTTTCATTTTATAATACAAAGTTGTTTTATGCTTGACTATTGAAAATTCTTATTAAAATATATGCATCTGTATTTTCTTTTCCTGAAAACTTATTACCAAATCAAGGGTGCCTCTTATAATCGATAGAGCCATTCTCCTGAAAACCTATTACGAAACAAAGGATGTGTCTTATAATCGTTGGTGTCTTGTTATCCAGGAAGTATGGTACTTGATTTTATCTGACTTAAAACCTTTAATCAGTCTTTAGATTTGTGAATTTTCCACAAATGTATATACAACAGTAAATTATAGCTGTCCATTAAAATATCTTCAATTTTTTTAATTTTTTGTTTGCAGTTCTATTAATGTGCTCATTGTGCTTCGTTTTTGCCAGTGCAGATATTTATTGCTTGCTCGCCACGCAGTACTGTAATAAATAATTACACATAATATGCCTTATTGGTCCTAAACACGGAGTTATGCAATGCACATAAAGATGGCCGTATATTTTACAAGTATTACAAGAAGTCGCTGCGATATGATGTGAAGACGCTTTGTTGTTCAGTTTCTGGATGAAAGATAAGTGAATACTGTTTGCAAGTCGTTAGCTATTGTGATATTATATTCTGTGAAGACGTCTGAAGTGGGGTTACATTCACCGCTAATGATGCTATTTAAATGTACATTTCTTTTAAAGGTTTTATAGATGTTGAATCATTCGAGGGTGTATATAAAGTATTCTCTTTATTATTCATATGACGTGTACAATATTATCAGCTGTTTCGTGTGTCCGCTGTCTAATACATGCTGGGCATATCCGGATTTTTCCTGGTTTTCTTCGATGTGATAGGTATGTCCCCTCATCATACCCATCCTCTATACGAGAAGTTGCATATGTCTTAAAGAAACGCGTATTTAACATATATACACATGTACATATATCATACGCATACACATTAAATGTGTGTATATGTAGTACATATACACACACACAAGCATGGGGCAAGCTTCTAGCATTCTCTGCTTTAAATTAAGTAAATGAATAAATTCTAACCAATTCAATGGAACAGAGTTCTTTTTGAGAAGCTAATAATAGCTCAGGTATTAAAGATTCCCCAACAGTTTTTTTTCTATGGCTCGACAGCCCTATATGGGCCTGGGCCTCCTCTTTTCGTCGAGGTTTCATGGTCACACACATTTGGGACACATCACAGTCGGTAGGACTCCTCTGGACGAGGGACCAGCTCGTCGCAGAGACCTCTACCTGACAACACACAACACTCACAAGAGACAGACATCCATGCCCCCGGTGGGATTCGAACCCACGATCCTAGTAAGCGAGCGGCCGAAGACCCACGCCTTAGACCGCACGGCCACTGGGATCGGCTTCCCCGATAGTTACGTAGCCAAATATTTATTGACGTGTTCACATTTCATAAACATTTTTGTGATGAGGATTTGTTAGCTCCTTGTCCAACCCCCAGGCTATTGGATAAACATCTTTTGTCGGCTGGCCGCTACGGCTTAATCGCTATACTGTACTCGAAACTAGCTTCTGTATCTGGAAGCCATTCCTCTATCCCTAATCTGCGGACGAGCCATGCTGTTGTGCTAAGGAACCCATCGTACACGGCACCTCGTTGTAAGTACAACCTGCAACATGCCCCACAAAATTGAAAAGTCGTCTGAGCCGTAACAAAGAAACTAACAAATTCCGACACCCGTGTGTAACTTCTGTTATAGCACACTCTTTAAGGTGAAGGACTATAACTCCACGCCAATCCATCACATGACCTTTTAGTTGCACATAGCTATCCGAAACCAGAGGATGCGCTATGACAAGGGACCCGTAGTGCAGGTGAAGGGTCACCACATAGGCGTGAGAAAACAACGACGACGAGAGAGATGCAACGAGGAAAATGCGCCTGTTACAGCATGCAGCCTTGTAATTACGTTCACAAGGAAGCAGACTGGAGTGCTACCTGCAGCTGGGGAAATGCACTTTTTTTCCTCTTAGTTCAAATCTGGAAGCAAACGAGACGATAATCCAATTCGTTGAATCATTTGTTTGTTTATTTATAGTTTATTTAGCGACGCTGTCAATATTACAGACTAGGCCCCATACAGCCCGATCTTCGTAGTATAAACTTCGTTTAAATCATTTAAAAAAATTTAATTGCTAACTCACGGAAAATATCGTGCGTCTTTTCATTAATATCGGATGGTTAATACTCTTTGGGGCCGATCCCAGTGGCCGTGCGGTCTAAGGCATGGGTCTTCGGCCGCTCGCTTCCTAGGATCGTGTGTTCGAATCCCACCGGGGCCATGGATGTCTGTCTCTTGTGAGTGTTGTGTGTTGTCAGGTAGAGGTCTCTGCGACGAGCTGGTCCCTCGTCCAGAGGAGTCCTACCGACTGTGGTGTGTCTCAAATGTGTGTGACCATGAAACCTCGACGAAACGAGGAGGCCCAGGCCCATATAGGGCTGTCGAGACATAGGAAAAAAAAATAGTGTTTGGGAAAATAATCACTGTTTAAGACTGTAGCCTTTTTTAAAGTTGAAGCAGAACACTGTGCTATAAAGGGTTAAACATATGGACTATCCAGACCAGGCCGAATAATCATAAGCTTTTGTTTACTTTAACAACATAAAGATGAAGGTACAAACTTTATCTTGCATTCACCGTGCATTTTATTCAATATTTTTAACAACCAACCAAATGCACATTTCATTTGAAACTGTTTTATAGTTTTATTACTTTCCCCTACACATGCAACAATAGCTCGCACCACCAACACGATAGCACACAATACAAGCAACTTTATAAAAAACATCATCTGCCATATATACTCGTACAGAGCCACGTTTCCATGCTCCAATTAACTATACGACGTGCAGACACAAGAAAATGAACTATCATGTTGGACCACGCACAAACAAATTAGACAAGACCTTGAGTTGATAGAGTGTGCGTCACAAGTGTTTTTACAACATTAATCGTGTTTTATACGATTTTAATCTGTGTTTTTAAAAGTGATTTTTAAGAGTGATTTCTTGAAAGTGATTTTAAAAAAGTGACTTACAACCTACACGATAAAAAGCAAGTGATCTACACTACACATGCAATTGAACAAACACATATGGACGTAATATAATGTAGTTTATAGCCCCCTGAGGATGGTCTGAGATCGGACCAAACATATGTAGGGGAAAGTAATAAAACTATAAAACAGTTTTAAATAAATGTGCATTTGGTTGGTTGCTAAAAGTAAAGGTACAGTTGTCCCTGTGGACGCAATGATAGCATACGGGGGTGGCGGTATAGCTCCACTGTTTCCTACTCACTAGATACAGGTAAGTGTTCAACTTCACGACCGGGCGGCTTTAACCCCGGGGCAAGTGCCTAGATATCCGTTAAATAGGAAACTGGCTGTATATATCAGTACATTTAGATTACTTCCACAACATGTGGCCTTATCTGTAGTTCTTCGCCTTTCTCACCCAAATTCCACGAAATAATTATCGTCATGAAGTAAAAATGCTTACAATTGGCATGCTCTTTCTTCCATTTCAGCCCAAAATGGCTTAAAAATATAGCCACTTTACAAGACATGTTATTCTACAACTTAACGTGAGCCTACCGGACGTCTACCTTAGCGTTTACTTCCTCATTTCAAGCCTCAGTCGGAAGACTTGACTGCAGTTCTTATTGATTTTCTTCAATTTTGCCATGCGATTTTCAATTGTCATAAATTACGTCATGGTGTCTTTCGCCCACAAGTTTCACTTTGAGAAATCATAAGCATAGTAAATTTCCAAGCTGTTTTACAATTAACATTCTCACGTTACTTCGTCGCACCACAAAACAAGATGTATCAATATTGAGAGGGGTTACCGTGCATTAAACTGTGTGCATGAAGATAAAATAAACAAAGCAAAAGCAACAACAAAATTAAAATACAGTTGAATTAAATGTAGTTCATAATCCGAAATGTTTCAAATGTGCATGAAAATATTTATGTCCGGAAATAAATATAATAAATATAAGTGAGATCCACAATGAAACTAGGGGCAGAACAAATTACGTGTATTCAGTCAGTATAACTTAACCAGTCTCTGGCCCAAGTTTTAGCGACGCTCAATTATACTGTGTTACTAGTATGGGATTACTGAAACTGCGGAGCGCTGCACAAAAAGGGCAGTGAGAGTGAAGAGTGACAACTAGGGGTTGTATATTATACGAGTATACAGGTCAGAAATACTAACTATTGCAATATTCTGGCATTGCAATAATGTGGCAGCGTCTGAAGAATGTTACATCGACTATCAGCAAAGAACCGACCCGAACAAAGTTGATTGACAGGCACTAAATTATAACTTTCATACCAAAGGCACCTAAAATGGTACCTGCTGTAAATCATTTCGCCTGTTTGCTCGATTTGCCTTTATGAAAGGGCGTTCCGATGAATCGCGCCAGATCCACTCGGCAACTTCTCTGACGTAACAGTAGTGCGGGTCAGTATATATATATATATATATATATATATATATATATATGTATATATATATATACATACACATATACATGATCCTTTCAGGAGCACTTTATTTATCAGAGAATCACTGAACTTGATGACATGTGGGAAAATCCCTCATGTCTCAGCTTGCTGATAAATACAAATTACTCGATAAATATATAAGATATAAAGATGTAGGCTATAAATCTTTCTGGCAGCAGAAGTCGATGTTTTGTAACAGATAATACCAAACTGTACATGCATTCCTTGTTCCTTGTAAAGCGGCCGGGGCGTGAAGTTAACCACTCACCTCTATCTAGTGCCGAGGTTACGAATGAGTGAAGCTATAACTCTACTCCCCCTGTATGCATTCACGTCGTGGACAGGGAAAACTTTACCTTTACATGCATTCCTTGAATCTGCAGTATAAGTTACATATCTAGCACATCGTCATATTTTGTATTTCAGTGCCATAAAATATTAAGTAACCTGGATAGAATTTACGAAGTTTTTCGTCACATAATAGGCCAGATCCTTACTAAGGACTCTGTCAAACACTTCCAATTTTTATGAGATATAAGTTTCTCACAGCAGTGACAATTTTATTGTGGTCTTATGAGTTATGATTATGACTGTGTAGAATTTTGGGCGGTTCCAAATGTTTCAGTGGAACACACTTCCTCCATCTTCAGAGTAACCTTCGCAATCAACTACGAGACTACAAGTGCCAAAACCCATAACCCAATATTCTGAACTTTAACGCACATTCCTCAGTCAAAGTAGGCCTAAATATTTTTCGTAACCAACAAGACACTATACAAATTTAAATATCGATAAAAGTTATAGGTAAAAAAGGCGAAGTTGTCCCAGCCTACGCTATGAAGGCGTATAAGGGGAGCAGAGGCATAGATGCACTCATTCTTAACCTCGGCGCTAGATGGAGTGGTCAACATCATACCCCGGACGCTTAACCTCCTGGAAGGAACCCCGGTACCCATATAAAAACCATACGTAAACATATTTATGATCAAATGTATTTAATTAGACCAAGGAACAAAATTTTTAGACTCAAGTACTTGTAACGTTATGCTATAGGAGTTTTGGCTCAAACTATTTATAATCCCATTGTCTGCGATGGCCAAAGTAGAACTTGACATTTTATATGGTGCTTAGGAGCCCAAACGTTTTGTGACGGGATAATTATTTACCCTAGAATCATAAAAAATATTTTTATTTTTGATATATTGTCTCATTGTCCAGGGTTAAATTACTGACAACGAGTATACTAATGTTCACTGCAACAAAGTCCGCAGCTGAAAACTTCTGTCGCTAATGTCGTCCAATTTAATAACACACAATCTGCTCCTTTAACATAATTCTTCCATCTCGGACTACATCTTGCATGTGTGTACATTACTCGGTATCGTCCTACATTGCGAGAAGCTAAAATGCTAATCTAGATTGTATAAACGAATGTTACATGATACTATAAAGATCACATGCATGTTGCAGATATAGGAATAAGAATGTAGATATGTTATTTAATTACGTTAATTAAGATAATTAATTGCAGCAATTCATCTACACAATTATACAGATAGTGAAAAATTTTACGAATAAAGACAGCAGTCAAAGGAGACTGGTTTTAGTTGTTTTGTATAAATAAAAGGCGATCACCTTCTGCCAAGTCCTACCTGTCCGTCCGTCTGTCTCTCTGTCCATCTGTCTATGCATAACCTGAAATCGGAGATTACGCAATTGAAACAATTTGTAATTGAATTCGATGTGAAAGGCTTTCACCGAAAGTTGTCGGGCAATTCCACTTTTAGGTCACTGGGTCACAAGAAAGGGAATAGTAGTGAAGGACGCAAATGGACCGTTAGCCAAATTTTGCTGAAATTCGATGTGAGAACCTTTTGAAAACCCTGCCGATCATTTTCATTTTTTGTTGTACTACAATTACTTGCAACAGGCTATAAATACACTTTTCCATGTATCCATGAAGTACATAAACTCAAAGTGAGTATCAGATGCACGACGACGTTCAACGTCGACATAACTGACGGACTCGTACAAGGCGTGAGTGGGAAATTGATGAAGCTCGTTACGGGAAGAATAAAGGAAGATCCGATGGCTGAAAACTGCGCGAGCTCGGATAGAATAAATCTAGATACCTGAGACAGTAAAATATCTGGCTATAGTATGAATAACTTAGATAACAAAGTAAGCTGTGTACAGAGTAGGTACCAGGCCTGCAGTCAGGGTGTTCAAGTGGGTGCAATGTACGCACTAAAAATCTGTATGCATCCCACTAGGAATTTGCAAAATATCAAAGCCCACGAAAATACGTGCGATGTCCTACCGCATCCAAGTATTGCCTCTGTTGAAACCATCGTGGTTGGAAAAAACTCATTTTCAAAAATGTATGTACAAGTATATGCAAGCTGTTTTGTGCAATATTATATAGCGAATTATGTAATTAAAGTGTTGATTTTGTGGTCCTGACAAAGGCGCTTTTTACGCCTATGCATATATAATATAATACCTACACAGTATGTGAATAATAGAGCATTATATACGTACATAAAAGTACGTACGTATATGCTCCTGCACTGGTAGCCGCTGCACACATTGTGTTCATGATCTGGTGACTGGCCTGCTAGATACTACGTACCTCAGTAAAGTAATTCGCTAGAGACTGAATAGATCAGACAGTAAAAGTAAATGTCTAGAATGTGGTTGAGCGGGGTGTGGAATCGAGGCAGGGTTGTTTTTCTTCACCAGCACTGTGTCAATAATATTCTGGGATCCACGCAGCCCCCTATCTAATCCTCTCATTCTCCGAGAGCAAGCAGTGGGAGAGTTAAGTTGATTATATCCCTTGATCTTGTACCCAGGCCTATAAGGTTTTACCCTTTCTTTTTTTCTCTTAGTCTGACCTCTTCTACCTAGTAATTGTAGGTGTAGAGGGGTTACTGTTGCACCTGATCACACTCAATGACACACCACATTCGGTATGACTCCTCTGGATGAGGGATCGGACCGTCGCAGAGACCTCTACCTGACAAAAGAAAACATTGACAAAAGACAGGCAGCCATGCCGCCGGCGGGATTCGAACGCGCAATCCCAGTAAGCAGCGGCCGCAGACCTACGCCTGCACCATTGAACATGAGTCCCTTACTCATAAACCACCTATAAGGACCATAGTCTTAATCAGCTTGTTACGGTCTTCATAGTGTTTGTAAACTTGAGGGTGGGGAAAATATTAAAATGTGCCTTAATAAAATGGCGGTCGGGATAGCGTATTCGGTATAGGGCTCGTTACGGGCTGGACGGTCTGGGGACCGAATCCCGGTGGAGAACAGATTTTCCGTGCCGTCCAGACCGGCTCCGAGGCCCACCCACCGGGTCTCTACCGGGGGGCAAAGCGGCTGGAAAGAGGTGCTGACCACCCACCTTCTACTAGTGCTGGGTTTCGAATGGGAAGGAGCTATACCTACACCTCCCCTCTGTACCTGCATTGGCATGTCATGGGGTGACCTCTACAATTTACTTTAAAGAAATGGGGTGCAATGTGTATTAGACGGGAGACCTCAACAAATATCGCGGTAGAATAAAGAGCACATCTGTTTCTTAATCGGGAGTTTCAGGGTTAGAATTTCAAACAGACAGATGATACTCTGATACTTTTCGTATTTTTCCTAAGTCTCTCCAATCAAACGTCATGATAGTACTTCCGTTTCCTATCATTTCTAAAACCACGTTCACCAATGGTCCAACCATTCTACTCTGTTCAGCCTGAGCCAAACAGAACTTCGTCATTAAAACCATAATTAACAAGACAGGCAATGTACATACATATCACTTCATACTGAGACGCGTTCGCGTAACCATTTTGCCGTTGAAAAGCAGTAAGTATTAAATATTATGAGTGTGTGATTGTAGCCCTAGTTATCCAGCATGCAATTCGCATGCGCAGGATTATATTGTCCTCTGTGGCCCCTCCAACTCTGCAGCATTTTTCCACATGATCTCATAAATGGCACGATTACTGGGAAAATTTATTGAACATAAAATGTGTTTTTGATTTTCTCTACAACTCTTGTCTGAAACATTTCTCATTTTAAGAATAATTCAGCGAGATATCATAAATGTACGTAGGTCTTCATGAAAAGTACCCGTTACTCTTGTCAGATTTTAACAAAATTGAATTTTCTCGACAGATTTTCGAAAAATCCTCAAATATCAAATTTCATGAAAATCCATCCAGTGGAAGCCGAGTTGTTCCATGCGGGAGGACGGACGGACATACAGGCAGAAAGACATGACGAAACTAATAGCCGCTTTTCGCAATTTTGCGAACGCGCCTAATAAACTTAAACATTTACATAAATATATAAATAAGACATTAATTAATTAATTAATTAATCCATTCATTGTGTCCGTACGCAATTTTAATGTCAAAACCTGGTTCTCAGAAGAGATGAACACTAACAGTTTTTAATAGTGTTGTACACTACGGATGCAATTGGTGCAGGCAGAAGAAGAGCTCTAACGTGTGACGACCATTGTACCAGCCGCCTGGATGGAGGAAATTCCCACATATAAAAGCAGCGCCGGAAAGCTGCTGCTACCATACAGTGGCTTGCGTGAGTGCAGTGTAGGTAGGATAGCACACATCGCGCCTGCAGGTAAGCCAGTATTTCGTAATGGAAAAAATATACCTTGTGTGTGTGTGCGTGCGTGTTCATCCACTACACATTTTAGAATGGCATTAGATGAATTTAACGTTTCAAGACTAACAAAATGTGAAAGTACTTTGTCCAGTGCTCCCAAATATCCGAAAGATCGCTGCTTTATGTGAAATTTTCTCCGCCTCGTTCCCTCTGTCCTTCTGCTAATAGTAGTATTAAGAGGAAGATGAGTATGGGATATCAGTGGAAGGAAACTGACTGGGAGAACCCGAAGTAATGGAAGAAAAACCTGTCCCAGTGCCGTTTTGTCCACACCAAATCTTACACGGAGTGGCTCGGGACCGAATCCGAGCCTCCGCAGTGACAGGCCGGCGACTAACAGCCTGAGCCATGGCACAACCTTAAGACTTAATTTAATCTACATTTTGTATAAAGATTCAGTTTGTATCGCCAGAGTGCACAGTGCGTTTCTATTAGAAAGGATCAATCTCTGAACAAGGAAATAATGGCTGGTATTGTGGGAATCACAACGAGATGAGTAGGTAATCTGTGTGGGCAAAATTCAGAGTCTTAGTGGTAAACGTAGTGGTCCATACAGTGACCATTATTCTTTAAAGTTTAGGTATGAACCTATTAGAAGATCCAAGTCGTCAAGGGATGTTAACGCCGCACTGACTTATAAATAGCTATCGATTTGGACTGCTGACACTGTAAAGGAAGATTTTACGAACCTCCGAAACGTCGGTAAATATCAACGAAATGACACGGCCAGACATTTCAGAAGATTTAAATCTTCAGCAACGCCGCCTGGGCCTATTACATTTCACTCGTCTATTTATGTACCACCTACTCTACGAAGACGTTCGGTTGTTCGAAATGGATAAAAACTGATGCTATCGGTCAATAATACAAGTTAATACCAGCTAAAATACTGGAATTTGATTTACTGCAGGAACAAAGATTTTTCTTTTCGCCGTGGCTTCCAGACCAGCTCTGAAACCCACAGAGCCTCCTGCAGTGGGTCCTGAAGGATGCCTATACGTGATCACAGCAGCCAGAGCCGAAAGCTGAGCGTCCTATTTTAAGTTTCAGTGTAGCTTTACCTCTATGTTCCCTGTGTGCCTTCGTGGCGTGGCGCTTAGACATAAGTTTGCCTTTTATTTTATGTTGAGCATGGGTGTGTTTTACCCTGAAGAAAAAACGGGGGGGGGGGGGGGGAGTGTGTTTAATAATACAATGCTAAAATAATATTTGGGGTCTGAAAAGGGTGAATAAACACGGGAATTAAAAAAGTCATAAATTCTTTTATCAGTTTTACCGCACAGGTCTACGTAATGTTTGCATGGTGTGTGGTGAACGAACCTTTGTCGAAGGGACATGGAAAGACGATATTAACAAGTGCCTTAAGTAAACAGAATCAGAGGTTGTGGCCTAGACACATTTGGTTCAGGAAAGGGACGTGGCGAACTCTTGTAGACGCGGTATTTCTTGAGTAACTGGCTGTAAGAGAAACGGAAGTTTCTGAAAATTTAATAAGAAGGAGGTTCGTATCTCGTACTGCATAGTACTATATTTACAATATGCTGATGGGCAAAGTTCTACTGGGTGATATATATAGCAAGGATGGGAATGACAAGCATTTCTGGCTAGACAACATGAAAGTACTCTTTGCAGAACGGAGGGAATTACGGAAAGGAATTTTCAGGCAAAATTCCACGCATCTGAACTACAGTGAACTGGCTTAATGTAGGTTCTAGAACTTGGTTGGTTTTTGTGATGAAGGTAATGAATCGTATTGCGAAAATTGAAGAGGGAAAATCCCTGAATTACTGAATACTGTGAGTTTCCAAGTAAATAATTGCCTAAAGTATAATGTGAATACGAGCACTGCAACTGTTGGTCAACTACAGAATTGAAAATAAATATATCTTAGCCCATAAGGTGATCTGTACACTTATAGAACGTAATATTTAAGTCCTATCAAGAAAGAGGATGGTGTCGTGATTTCACTGTCCCGAAAATCCATTTCCTCATCTTTGTTACCAATGTCGTAACCCCATATCCGCCCCTTCAGAATAACACTTTCACTTGATCAGTTAACAAATTTACCACCATTCGTGCAGCTAGAAGGTTCATTACCGTATTCATTAAGAGATGGTCACTGGACTATATTCTCAGTCGGTTCTATCCGGTCCACACCTTTACACCGAATTTCTTTAAGAACAATTTTAATATTATCCTGTTATGTAAGCCTAAGTTTCTCAAATGGTATTTTCTCTTCAAGTTTATTAAATAAAATACTGTACTTATTGCTTATAACCCCGTGCGTGCTGCATGTCCCAACCATTTAGTCCTCCATTATTTGATAGCAGTAATATTATCTGCTGAGGGGCAAAATTGTGGAGCTCTCCGTGGTCAGAAAGCAAGTAAAATAATATGATGTCAAATAATATGACATGTTATAACGAGTTATGGACGTAATTTCGAAATCGTTCAGTCATGGTTTACTATTTATGATACACACAAAATCAAACACCAGAATCACGACTATGAAAAATAACAGAACGTTTCGTAGTGCATAATGTTACAGTTATCATTAATAAACTTGTTTTGTAAAAATTCGTTCTTGGAATATTTTCAGAAAATAAGTCATAACTTATAATGTGTATCTAGTGAGGAAAAAAGTCATGATTGTCACAGACCCTATAAGCATGTAGGTCTATAAGCCATTTCAAAAAACCTTCTTCTGTTATTCTCCCTACATGTAGTCTCCCACTTATCACGTAATTTTGCATGATGTAAATTATGTTTGTAATTTACAGTATTTTATTATTTCGTAATTTTGAAATCTGTTACATTGTAGGGGTATAAGAAACCTCATGCGTGAATATTCCATTTTTCTCCTGTCATTCCTTCTCGCAACACATTTCCAGCTTCTAGACACACAAACTCGGGTAGGATGCAATTCATTGCATCCTATCCTACCCTATCGTTGCTGATATACGCCAAGTGACAGGTTGTAAATGCCATGGTCAAGCAGGCTTCATACCAGCAGTGCCTGAGGCACTTAGGTTCTTCATTTTCTGCACTTGTCATCTTCCCTATCTTAAACTGTGAGGACTGGCAGTTTTCAATTCCCAGAAGCTGATTTGCCAACTCTTGCCTATGCTAAAATATTCGACACTTCCAAATTACCAACAGCGTTGTAGACAATTCGAAGCAAACCAAAGAAATAACGAAAGATTTCAATACTACGTTGCAGTAGACTGGGTAGCACTCTTTCATTTGTGTTCTTGAGGACCAGAATTCAAATATTCGCACAGAAACAGCTATACACGTACTTAACAGAGGTTTTGTGTACTTTTTCCTAGTGCCTCAGGCAAATGCCCGTATAATCAGTCATATTAGGACTAGGCTGCATCCTACGTGCCAATCCAATATTCACTGAACTTCCTATAATTAGACGATGTATATATATGTAGCCTGAACTACTGAAAGTCATTAAACAAACTGTAAGGAATTACTGGATAAATCACTGAATAAAATAAAAATAAGCAAATACATTCCCAGAGTAGACAAGAAAATGTAAATATAACTCCTGACTGTAAAGTGTCACTGAGGTAAACAAAATTCCCATATTTCATGAAACTACTGAGTTATAAAAGTTGTCTTCTTTGTAAAACGTGACAACATTTCAGTATGTATCCCCCCCCCCCAACTCCTCTACAAGCTGGCGCTACATTGAATTTAGAAGAGACTTCATAAGGAAATTCTAATAAATAAAATTGCTTTTAAATTACATAAACAGAATAATAAATTCAGGGAATGCTTCTTACCATTTAATTCGGAATTTTTTCTGTCTGGCTGCTATTTAAAAACGTCAAGATTAAAATATTTAAAAGTACAACTTTACCCCTTGCTTTGAAAGGATGTGAAAATTAGTTTTACATATTAAGGGAAAACGTAGATTAAGGGGGTTTTAACTGTATTCAGTACGTACCGAGCAGTAATTACAGTGTGTTTAATATAAATAATTTAGTACGGTTTAGATTTTGTGTACTAGAGCGGTTGTGTACTGCGATGGGTACATAAATAAAATATGTGGGTTGGATTATGGGTGTTTGAGAAGAGACTACTATCGAAAATATGCCGACCTAAAAGAGAGGAAGTAACAAAAGGCTGGAGAAAATTGCACGTTGAAGAGTTTCATGAATTTTTACGCTTCACCAGACTTTATTGTGATGATCAAATCAAGGATAATGAAACTGCAGGACATGTAAGGCGTATACGATGCACTGAACATTTTAGTCGGAAAACCTGAAGGTAGGAGACTACTTTGGAGAATCTAAGAATATCAGTTCAATTTAATCCAATAAATGTTTATTAACGTGCAGGCTTAACAGCATAAGTGCCTATTATAAAGTCAGCACAAGAAGAATAACACATGTATAATAAATATTTAGCGGAGCAAAAAAAAAAAATGTTTCAAACAGAAGATGTAGAGAAAGTACAACATCCACTGTATGTTTTGCTGTAGGTTTTGTGGCTTTTGACAATTGCAGTTAAGCAGAAGGGCTTTTTATGTTGTATCATTTTATATGTTGAGATCAGATAGACAAATCAAATCATGACAAATCCTACGTGGAAGTACGTGCTCGCTAGCCTACCTGTTTTACTACAGTTACATGAGAAAATGAAAAGCTGTTAGTCACTAATTGATAGACTGTAGCAGGAGGGGCCGCAACGCTTCTCGCGCAATTTGCCTGCAAAAAAAAATATTCAGATAGTTTACACGCACACGAGGCTGATTTTGAACAGCGTTTTAAATTTTTTTAGAAACGAAACTCATGTCTAACTGAAACTAACCTAGTGTAGTTGGATGAACAGAAATACGAAGCCATCAAATAAGGAAAAAAATATGTTATTTAATTTATTAATGCATGGCTTTGATCGAGTCGCCTCATAAAGTGCAGCTCCTGACGTTGGCCTAGGTGGCCACCTTTAGGCTACAGGCAGTGAAAATGGAATGCGCCATAAGTGTCATGTTAAGTCTATATTTACTAACAAGTTTGAAACAATAATGAAAAGTAGGTTAATCCAAATAGTTTCCTTCTTTATAAAGCGGCCTATTTTTATCGGTAGGTAACAGGTCTCCAAAAGTCTGTCAAAGTCGTTTATTCTCCTTTATTCCGAACATCATCCATTATCAAATTTAAGACACTGTAATAAATGCGACGCTTCGGAATTTCGCCCGGTTTCTGTTTTCAGGTAACTGATTAAAATATTTTGCCTTTATTTTCACGCATTCTACGTTTATAAAATTGATATGACGACAGTTTAAGAATGAATGAAAATAGGCCCAAGTCCTTTACAAACCGAAAGGACACATAGGTACAGAAAGGCTCAAAGCAAGATGGCAAGATGATTTCCGTTGAAGGGGAACAGGCCACAGGACTTAATTCTTGACTTAGTGCGGGAATGTGTGTGTGTGGGGGGGGGGGGGGAGGTTATTGGGCTACTCTGAACATTTTGATCTGACTTGTATACCATGATACTGGAATTACGAACTGCTCTTGCTCCAAAATCGCGTTTCCCTTCGTTACCTTGTTACATGTACTATGCGGTGAAAGTCTTGTAGCGGACGAGTAATTGTTGCTTTGTTGCACGAACGAATTGCTTTATTATGAGACTGAAATTTTAGTGGTTGGTTGGTTTGTTGCCTGGTTCTTTGTGTTTCCAGGAACTGACCTCGATGAAAACACTTTGATAAACTGTCTGAAACGGAAATGGATGCAAATGATCGATACTGCGGAAATCGTTTCAAAATAATAAAATGACGCGATTACAGAACAGAAAGCACAAAGTATGATCTACGAGTACACCTGCCGGTCAGAAAGTAAACTGCTGTTTAGTCACAGAACAACATAACGAAAGAATAAAAAATTTTTACATGGTTCACTGATATTTGAATTGCTCTTTTTCGAACAAATGACTTTTGCATAAGGATAATTCGTATAAATAACAATTGGGTGGAAACACTGTTCGCATGTTTAGTATAGCAGTATGTTCATAATATGACACCTTAGACACATTAGATCCATTTTGAGGAAAATCTGACACGCGTATGTAATAATATTCTGAAATGATATCAGGTATCAAAAAAGAGAAGAAGAAGAAGAAGAAGAAAGCCCACGGTCTAGAATATTTGTTTAGTTTCTGTGTTTGGGTTGCCTTGTCCGATATTGTAAATATTTGCGTATTCATTACTCTGTATGACTTTCCCTAGCTGTTTACATAATCTTGAAATATAATCAGAGATAATTATATTTTCAAAGTCATATGCAAATCACAAACTGATGTAGTCTAAAAAACAATTGCCAGTGGAGCGAATAATCTTGTTTTGTTAGCCCTAGGTGTCTGCCGCAAGTTCTCGAGTTGGGGAAGCGTAAGTCGTTACAGTGGCCTAATGAGTGCTGTGTGGGTGGTTAATTTAATGTTAATGCTTAATTAGTTATTTTCAAGTGGACAGTGTACAGTAATAAAAGTTCAGGCGGCCTTGGTTTCAATAACTTCTGCGCGCTATCTTTATGTAATCCTGTCAATATTACCCTTTTGTGTTCCTTTGCAGACAAGCCCACCCTGAAGATGCGGAGAGCCTTATAGTGGAGACAGGAAACGTAAAACCATTCCAGAGCACTTCCAGTCAGAATGCTACCGCTGCTGTTATTCCTGCTCGGACTCGAAGCTAGGGCCGTCATAGGACTGCCACAGTCCAGTGTCGCGTCCAATTCGTCTCCGCCCAGTCAGGGCTTTGCATTAGAGTATTATGGCACCGTTCGGACCACAGAGGTAAGTGTTCATTATACAGACAACGTCTGTGAACTGATGACGCTCTCTCTGTTGCACGCTGCTCTTGTTTATGTTAAGGGTCCTCAAGGATTTTGGACCAGTATTATAGTATTCCCTCATGCTAATGTGTACAGGTTATCACATTTTACAAGGTTTCAGTGTGAAGCTAAAAATAAAGCTGACCCCTTGCTCAAGCATCATGCTATGAAGATATATGGGAGAACGGAGGTAAAGCTCCACACATTCTTAGCCTCGTAATTAGATGAGCTTGTCATCCTAAAGCTTCTGCTGCTTTCACTCCTGCTCTTTCAAACTTTGCTTCCATTGCCGTTAAGGTTTCAATGCAATAGCGGTTTGTTATACGTTGTTTGCACGATGGGGATAGAGAATATCACGAGTCTGTTCGTCCGTCATTTCTGAGCTCGAAAACTACTGAATGGATCTCGTTGCAACTCAATATTCACGTTATGTCATTCCAAGCTCGTACTTTTAATTATGCGTAAGCGTCTGTTATTTTCAGTGTGATAAATATTATATTCGTCTGTGATCATCTGTCCGTCCTTGTGATACAGCTTCGCTCTAATCAATCTTCTGTCCGTCCGTGTGAATCGCCTTCGCCGTAATCGATCTTCTGTCCGTCCGTTTGAAAGGCCTTCGCTCTAAGCAAGTTTCTGTCCTTCCGTGTGAAACAGCTTCGCTCTAATCGTCCCGTTTGTCCGGATTGAATAACTTCACTCTAATTGTCGAATGGTAATAAAGTTGGTAATTTGATTTTTGAGTAAACTATGCTAATATAAATGGTAATAGTAAAGACTGTAAAGTAAACCTTACACCTAAGGCTGTACAGAGTGAAAGCGTAAGTTACCATGCGTTTTCCATTTACGCTCTTAACCCTTTGTCCGTGGAGCTAACTATTTAAATTTTAGCGCAACCTTTATGTAAAACGTGAATGTTTTATGAGCCAGAAAAGATAACATTATGAAATACTTGCCATTTATGGAGAAAAAATGGAGATTGCGCAGCTTGTCTAAAAACTTCAGTAAGTATATTTGTTGAGTAAATATATGAAACGGCCGATCCCATTGGCCGTGCGGTCTAAGGTGTGGGTCTGCGGCCGCTCGATTACTGGTATTGTGGGTTCGAATCCCACCGGGGGCATGGATGTCTGTCTCTTGTGAGTGTTGTGTGTTGTCAGGTAGAGGTCTCTGCGTCGGGCTGATCACTCGTCCAGAGGAGTCCTACCGAGTGTGGTGTGTCTGAGTGTGATCGTGAAGCGTCGTAAAATGACGAGGCCTAGGCCCCTAAGGGCTGTCGAGCCATAGGAAAAAAAAATATATAAAACGCGGTATTTGGGTGGTAGCGGTACTTGTGCCCTACATATATAGGACGGGGTTTGGTTAAGGCGTTTTCCACTTACGCCTTAATAGAGGTGGGTGGTCAGCCCATGTCATTACTTTCGGGGACCATCCGATGTTTATTGGACGCAACAAAACTGACCCGTGGAACGAAATCTGTAATCACTGCCTCAGTTATTATGATTTTCGGTTAGGCATATGCTGTTTTGCTTTACTTATTAGAGCAGATTGCGTTGAAATGTACGTAGAAGTCACCACTATCAGACCTTTACTGCGACGTCACGTATTAAGAAGGTGTTGGCGTATAAGCAAGTTCTGCACGTCGCCTTACGTTACAGAGATATGAAGTCGAAATTTACGGTTGTCACGTCAGTTTTATGTGAGACGGCACTGAGAAGCTGAACTGATCATATTCCATGACGGTACTGAGTAGTCAATAATTCCTTACGAGTAAATTCATTAGTGAGCAGATTCCTTCAGTCCCTTTGATGAATTCTGGGACATCTTAAAAGAAATCAAGACCTATTCCATCTGCGACAGTGCTAACACACCATTCATAACATTTTGCATTAGTGCTGTAACTACATAAAAACGTACAAATCTGAACGGAACAATTTCCTGTTTGACATGTGACAGACAGAAACAAAAATCCCTGGTGGAACGCATGAAGCCTTCCTAAAGAGGACCCTAAAATTCCGGTATGGTTGATGTCTTATTTACACCATGAGAATTTACAAATGAAAAAAGCATAGTTTATTTCATCAATTACTCGTATAATGCTGGACCCGTGCATGTATGGCCGTAACACTAATATACTAGGGTATTCACTCATGTAGGTTACTGCTTGTAACTGTAATTATTATTATTATTATTATAACCATCAGTATAATTTTTTGAAGATTCGTGACTCAAACGTAAATTGTTTGTTTAAATTTGTTGCACGTGACTTCAATATTTTGGAGCGTCGTCATGTTTTAAATTGTTGGCCAATAAACAATCCTGCGTATAAACTTACAGACAAGTTACAGTTTTAAGGCATATTATTTATCCGTGATTTTCAGGGCCTGCATAATCAGGGAACACTGTAGTTTTGAAATAACTTGAAGATTTATGCAGCAGGTTTGCCTGAAATTTCGGTACGTAGGCCCTTCCACCAGATTACACGACGTCGCTTCCCGCAAAGCAGTAATATTTAAATGGAGAATGTCGCGACAGAACTTTTATAATGGTTAGGCTAAAAATAGGCCTGTTCGTTCCCGCAGTTCGTATTTGACAGTAGTGTTGAATCTAGTTTGAAAAATGTTTGCCATCGTTACAGGCTCATTCTTAGCGTTAAGAACACTGGTGATGAGTTTTAAAAGAATAAGACACAGAAAATACAGTAGGTAAGTAGGTAGGTAAGTGTAGGTTGTGCATATCAGATTATATATAAGGTGTTACCAAACACTGAAGACAGCCAAATTAAATAGGTGAGAAAATAATCCACCGAATACTCAGCTTAGAAACCAAACAGATGTAACACACGGACTGATCCAAGCTGTGCCTGCCACTGGACTGTTTATGTGTACTTATCAGAATAAATACACGTCATATTTTCCCAAGGAATCACTTCATTGTGACGAAAAATAAACCATCTCTGCCCGACCCACTGAGTAAATAAGCCCAAAAGAGCAGCACGCTATAAAGCTGGACTACCAAATAGAGACGTGCCTTTCGCGAACGTGTTCAAGTGGCCATGTTTTTATGGTAAACGGCTTGATATGCATGAAGTTTCGCAGTGTTCTCGTTCTTTTCAAACCCGTTTGTTTTTCAACCAGACCCGAATGCCTCCACTTGGTGGTTCAATTGATCCCCCGGTCCCTCCAATCAGTTCATGACTGCATCGTCCATCTCGTTACGTTTATCCCAACGTTGGCAGCGTTATAGATCTGTACAAACATATTCAAGATCCGTATTTGTTCAGACATTCCGAACTGCTAATAAGTTGGGGGAACAGGCAAAACTGTACTCACGACTCCTTCAACATTTGCGTCACGGCCACGTTCTTTCCTTGCAAATGGCTTTTTAAAGTCAGGACTCACAAGCGGAGTATGTTACCTTCACTAAAAATGTAAAGGTAAGTTGTCCCTGTGCACGCCGTGAAGGCATATAGGGAGTTCAGTTATAGCTCCTGCTTTCGTAACCTCGGTAGTAGATAGACATGAGTGGTCAGCGTCACGCCCCGCCGATTTCCCCACTGTGCTCCTTGAATAGGAAGTTGAGCGGGTTTCAGAGCCCGTCTGGGCGTTTTGGAGAGAAGAAAAATCCCTTGTCCCTGCCGGGAACCGAACGACGATTCGTCTGTCATCCAACTGGTAGCCTAGTTATGAATCAGACTATGCTATTTTGGCTACGCCAATTTCGTTAAAATTGCAATAAATTACACCTGAAGCAATTTCAGTAACATTAATTTTATTGCCGAAATGTATCGAAGGCAATCCATTACACAATAAATGTTTTGCTGGACTCTGTTGTTAAGTTTGTAAAAGAAATGTTAACAAAGTGAACTCTATTACATTCACCATACTCAACATTTCCATATATATCTATGCTTTATTTTTTACCTTTGTAGTTGACGGAGCTGCGTATTTGATTAAGAACAGTAGTGAAGTGTAGTTCTAGAAGAAGGCCTGAATTTTATTTAGCAAAAGATTTGATTTTCCAAGAAACATCGTCCTTCTTATCTTTATCGGCTCCGAAAGGAACAGGGAATTGTAGCAATTGTGATCCGATCGAAAGAAGAGGATCGTGAAAGCAATCCATAGGCCCCAACGCCCTCTAATCTTTTGTTAGGTTGTACACGTGTGCAGATCCGATTTCGTATCCATTTGACTTATTCTATATACAATCAAGACGTCCGTAGTTGAGAGTATAAAGCGTCGAATTATGTAGTGAACTGAAAAGGATGTAGAAGTAATCAGCCTGGCCTAATATGAGGTACTGTACCTGGGTTTCCCTCGAGGGACTGAGGTCAAGAACGGAAATCCTAAGCACATCCTCTCCGGATCGATATCTGAATCTTGGCGCTGTCACTGGCATTAGTTCTTGGTCTTTTACAGTCAATTTAATAACAGTGCATCATCGGCATAGGTTACATTATGTAGAATCAGTTTGCAGTCGGACGGCTCACAGTGACGTAGTCCCAAAATTCCTTTTCTGAGAATGACAACACCTGCCATAAATATCGTTCATGCTTAACTGACTCCGTTCAATGGAGCACTTCTTGAGAAGCTCAAGTCGAGAACAAATTCCTAACCTTTAATGCAAGCCGAATGTTTATTGCCGTATTCACAGAGCCTGCTACTTACAGCCACATCCTCATGCCGTATTTCTTTAATGTTTTCTACACTATAATCTTATATCCCCATATACGCATAGGTCTGTCAGGTGACCCTTTCATTTCAGGTTTTCCAACTGTACACGTGTCTCATGCTTCCTTCGTGCTTGCTACCTATACCATCCATTCCATCCTCCCTGATACTGTCACCCTTAAAATACACGTTTGGTGCCGACCACGGTGGCTGCGTGGTCAAAGACGCATACTGCCTTCGACCGCTCCAATATGGACTGAGGTTTCGATCTCATTCAGGACACTGACGTACGCTGCTTTCCTGTGTTTTGTTGTCCTATGTAGGAAGGTGGTCACCTTGCGTTGGGCCGATCCAACGCCCTGCATGTTTACCAAATGTGGAAAAAAATTCATAGTTTCAGCAGTTAATTAAAACTGGCCAGAGCCTATTCATAAAAACTGCGAGAAACTTTCATATAAGAACACCCTAATTGGTAAAAGTTCACCTATAACATGACATGAAGGTAGAGGTATAGCTCTACTCTTTCTTTAACCTCAGCGTTACGCCCCGGCCGCTTAACCCCCGGGAATGACCGGGTGCGTATTTTATAGGAGGCTGGGTGGGCCCCAGGGACGGTTTGGACGTGTGCGGAAAACCTTGCGCTTACCGTTCAGCCCGTATCGAGTCGCTGTACCGACTATGCTATCCCGGCCCACACAGGAATTGGTACTCTACAGAATTGTAACAAGGCCCAGTACAATTACTGACTGCGCTAAAATTCATCGTATTCAGACAATTTCACCAAATAATCAACGGGCAGATACTCAACACATCTGGGAATGTATGCGTGTGTAGCAAATCAGGAAATGAGCTTTGGCAATTAGGACGTGTTTTAGTTTGGCACTGACGTCACGGAGTGCCGAGCAAGGTGTAGCAGTCGTGCGCTACGTGCAGCATCTTCACCGACAGGTAGTCGGGTCGTGGTAGAGGTCGCGCCTGTCTCATGCCGTGGGAACAGGCATCCGCCTGCGAGCAAAAAGAGCACAACACACGGCACTTGCTGTTTATCCAAGCATTTCATCGCATTCACCAATCACGTTGCTTCTTTATTATTATGATAATGTCTTACACATTTTAACTGCCATATTTTTCTGTTCGTTTGTCCATAACATCAAATATTGACTTTTTTCTCTTTCTTCTTTCTTAGGTGTAGTTTATCCTTATTTTACCACTCCACTACTTAACGCTGTGGTTGATTGGGTGGCACTCCTGCTTCGTATTCGGGAGGACCTGGGTTCAATCAGACCTGTTATCCTGGCATATTTTTATGATTTTCCTCTGTCCCTTCAAATGCCAGGATAGTATCCCAAATAATAGAGCGTCGGATTTCTTCCACGCCGTCTGCAAGTCATTATTCATTAATCACCTACCATTCGATGCTATTACAGCTCAAGGTAGCGACAGCGTTGTTAAATATTCCATATGTATCTTAATTGATTAATTTCATCTTTCTTGGCGATTCCCTTTGTTGCTGCGCGTTGTTTATTATACATGAGCTAGGACAGCACCGTTAGTGTAGTGACTGGCGAGATCTGTGTGCTGGACGACCGAAGTAGCAGGAATTTCTCACTTTACTTTTTCATCGTGGTCGACTCTGGGGCTTACCAAACTTCCTGTCCAATTGGTACCGCGGGGCTGTCCCGAAGATAAAACTGTAGAAACGTGAAGCAGAACATGCACCTCCATGTAGGGGCATGGTTAAGAATACATGAAGCTATACTTTCACTCCCCCATATGTTTTCGTGGCATGGCGCTCTCTTATTTACTTATTTTCTTACAACGGTTTTCTTTCCATTTTCTCTCATATACTCCTATCTGATTCAAAATTTGTTTTCTTCTCAGATTT
This sequence comes from Reticulitermes speratus, assembly GCA_021186555.1. NCBI lineage: Eukaryota > Metazoa > Arthropoda > Insecta > Blattodea > Rhinotermitidae > Reticulitermes > Reticulitermes speratus. The sequence goes on from JAJKFL010000001.1 coordinate 18,651,942, forward strand.
GCACCATTTGTGTCTGCTTCCTACTCGAAGGACTGGAATGTCTAATCGAGTTACCTGGCACGCCGATGTCTGAAATACACTATATTTGCAAACGCAAGTCAGGGTAGCAATTTTTCTGACCAATGACCACTTATGCTTCAGTTACATTTCCCATGTTTATCAATTTATCGGAATTGAAATCGCAAATTCATCCACTAGTTCACATTCAGGACGTAAAGCCATATTGGAAACCAACTCGTATATTTATCAGATGCCGTGAGGACTTCCCAGATTTTACTCCGCGAGTAGAAGTTAACGGGTGGTACACTTGAAGCATTCTGAGCTGTCTAACATCTTTAATTCAACGCTAAATACCTTCAACTGACACGTCATTAATTAACGTAACATGAGAGTCGAGTAGTTAGAACTGCGCGATGCCCAGGGTTTATCTCGGCACGAAGACCGACAGGTATGAGGTTTATCGTGGTTTTTCTCAATCTTTTTAGGAAAATACTGGGACAGTACCTCGAATTAGGCCACTACAGTTTCCTTCCTTATCCTTTCCAGTCAATTATTTAGTGACATGTCATTCGACGTCATATGTCTTAACTACCAATAACATCGTTATAATCCATAAAGAGACTTAGCACGGACGATGCCCGAGTTAGGTTTTCTTTAAATTTAAGCTCTGTAAACTATCTGAAGTTAATGTTGTTCTTAGACAGACATATAACTCTGACTTCATAGATTATTTGCTTACACTTTCGGACGTAAGTCTCCTGGGTCTGGCAAACGATGGTTTGATTCCCTGCATAAACAAATTTTATGTAGGTCTATGTATTTATGTATTTATTAAAGACGCTATCGGTACTTAAAATTATGTAGTCTCGAAGGGTAGGCTGAGTAGTGCATACGAATTTGGAAAGGGCGTGAAAGGAGTTGGTCTTGGTCTAATTTTCATTACTACCCCGGCATCTGTCATGATAAACTGAGGAAAACCGCGAAATCTTCAGTCAAAATAGCCGGTTTTTGGGACAAGACATGGACTCGGGGAACTCCGAATATGACGCAGAAGTACCAGTGACTTGGCAGCAACATTCAGTACTGTCACTTCGAAATAACCTATGCGGCCATGGAGTAAAAATAGGCCTAATGTCAACCCCTGTGTTGTATATTAACCGAAAACGGTAGACACAGATAAACAACAAGATAAACTTGGTACCAGTAGTGGACATTTTGGCGCCCCCTGCAAAACAAGATTTGGGGTCCTGGTATGTAAGAGAACATTGGCCATAATTATACAAAATGATGGACGGAGACGCGCCCAAATCTACACTACACAGTTTCAAGTTACTATCACAGTGTTTGTGTTGCCTGTTGAACACAAAATAAAACTGCCACTAGAAAATTAATGTTATGTTTATGCTATACTACTGCATTTTGCTAAATGACTCACCTTAAGAATTAATTTTTCTTGCATTCTGTGCTGCAAATGTTACTACTGCTAACCTTCAACTGCACAACGGATGTCTCCTCTTCCGGAAATGCGTAATCGATTGCTGGATAATTGCATTCATTTAATCCCTGTACTCATATTCGATATAATCGATCTTTATTAAAAGATATTTTTGACAGCAGTTCAATTGGAATTATTTATGTCCAATTTAAAACAACTAAACTTTTTGTATCTTTTTTTTTAATGACGGCCCTGTAACCTGGGGACCTCCAGAATGGCGGGGACCGGAGCAATTGGGGTGATAGCTGTAACCTTAAACCGGCCCTTTGTTGTGTTACATTCAAAATATGGCTTGGGTCAGTGTTCTCCCCCCCCCCCAAAAAAAAAAAGACAGAAGGAACTATTTCACTTAATAAAAACAATATCCGCAATCCTGACTTAATTACCATGGTTCTTTAAGGCATGCACTAACCAAATCAGAAACAGACTCCACTCGATTTTCCCATACCCAAATGTGGACACCCAAAATGAAAATACATATATAAGTACATAGGCCTTGCATTTTCATCAAAAATCTCTTTTCAACACAAAAATAAGTCAGCAAGGTTTATCATGAATTTACATAGGTCTTCATGTAAAGTGTGTGCTATTTTTCTAAGATTTTAACCAAAAGTGGATTTGGTTGACAGATTTTTGTAAAAATTCACAGTATAAAATTTCACAAAGATTCAGCCAATGGGACAGACATAACAAAACTGATAGTCATTTTTTGCAGTTGTTTTGCGAAAAGTGCTTAAAAATGATAACCAAACTTGGTCTTTCATATCAAGTGAAGAACATAGTTTGAAGGTATTTGACAGCAGGGTGTTGTGGAAAATATTTAGGCATATGGAAGAGGAAATAACAGGAGTGTAGAAAATTACATTATGAAGAACTTCATCATTTGTAACCTTCATAAAATGTCATGAGAATGATTAAAGCAAGGAGAATGAGAGGGGTGGGTTTCCTGGCATTTGTAGAAGCCAAAAGAATTGCATACAAAATTTTAGTTGGAATATCTCAAGGGAAAAAATCAATTTGAATATGAAGGGATGACGATAGTATGCAAATATATGTTAAAGGAATATGGTAGGAGAATGTGGTCTGGATTTATTTGGATCAGGAGAGGGAGAAGTGGCACACTCTTTAGAACATGGTAATGAACTTTCAGATTCCACAAAATCTAGGAACTGCTGACAAGATTTGCAACTAACAAGCTTGAACAATGGAGGCACTTTAGGTAAGAAATAATGACAGAAGAAAATAAAGATTGTATGTTGCTGAAATTTTATACAGATGATCAGCAACACTTTTGAGGCACTAGTTTTTTGCTACTGGCCTTCAGTTTTTCTCATTTGAATGTTCATCATATGGTTGTCCTAGAAACACTCATGCACTCTCAACATCCTGGGGTAGCTAAATTCACAAAAATTAATTTTCTTTAATCTTTACGTATATTTATTTTATGATCCAGTAGAGTATCTCTGTGTCTCAGGCACCTCCACAACTGCCCAAACCGGAAATGTACAGCCTGAGAGTGGAGTCTCAGATCAAATCCCGGTATGCCAGGACTGTGGTCAGCAGCAGGCTTGCTAACCCTGCTAACAAATCCCAAGAAGTCTTTTTCAGTGTGATTCTACCAGAGACTGCTTTCATCTCTGGCTTTCTCATGTGAGTAACATCTTAAATTGTGTGAAGTGTGTCATTACCTCATTCAGTTTTTTAAAGAGGTTTGATAAGTGACTTTCCTTTAAAAAAACTTGAATTATGCATTCATTTTTGATGGAGAGTTAGGAAAGTGTTTGCACTGCTGAAACAAAAGTATAAAATCATTTATGTCCACCTTTCATCTTAAAGTGGGAAGGACCAAGATCCTGAAACCTTGGATTCTGTTTTGAATATGAGAAAAAGGACAAAGTCCAAAAACTTTATAAACCCAAGGGCAATATGTCATTGTTAGAACCCTTCAGAACTGATTCATGATTTGTAATCTCCACCAGATATTGAAGTGGATTGACCATGCGGCATATGTGGCAAAAACCTAGGGTAGGTGGGAGGATAATATTAAGTGGATCACGTAGAAATATGGTGCAGACATGTTGACTGAACTCAGCTGTCGAAGGATAGGGTCTAGAGGTGAGCTGATGGGAGTATGATGATAAACCCTCACTCTGCATAAAGGGTGGGAATTTCTTGACTAACTGAGTGACTGTTATGTTCTCAAAGGACTCTGGTCCATGGAATTTCTCAGTTAGTAGGTTAATTAGTAAAAAGTGGATGTTACTGGAGACAGCAGATCAGACTATGTCAAATTTTAACTTGTTGGAATTCGAAGAAATTAAATCTTTACAACAACTGTATATGTAAAACCATGACTGTATGTCTGTTAACTCTATTTTTATATTCACTGCATGGCTGCTTTGTATTTCAGACTGTGAATTACATACAAAGTCATCTGAAAATTTCACAGAAAACAAAAAAATTGATTCCAACATGCCTGATGGTTTCTCAGAGAAGTTCTAACAAAAACTATAGGCCTACTGAGTTACAAACATGTATTACCCTTTTAAGTGCAGTAGTTACTACATGGTCCACCTGCTTTACTACAATAAAACTCCATGCTTTTAGTACAGAGTGTATTAAGTGCTTCATATAATTCTCACAATAAATAGCAATTATATCCGTAAATACCGATAACCAGTTCGATTTCACAATGTGGGGGTAATTTGCTTTCTGTGAGGTGCATGACTACAACAGTTTTCCAACTGTGTAGTAACTGGACTTCTTCCTGGATGAATTGTTATTGGATTTGATGTGGGCAGTGGTTTCAAGTGGAACCATTTCCATGGCTGTGGGGTCTTTCCGTTGCGGGGGGGGGGGGGGGGGGGGGGGTGGCGGTGCAGGAGATGGTGGCAGAGGTAAACCAGTTGGACAGTTGACCATCTTGCTTAGTCAACAGAATGGTTATGGTCTAGAATACAACCTGCAATTCTTGACTGGGTTATTAAATTTTCCCATCATCATGACCTCCAGACTGCTTTTGAGATCCAGTAAACATATAGTTACTCGGGCTCAGAAACCAGTAGTAAAGCAGCTAGAGCATAACACTGACTGGTTATCATCGAGGTCAGTATAACATGGGGCCACACATTATGGTCTGCTTGGTAACATTTTAGGATAAGATCCCAAATTCATATCTTCACCTGATTATTCTCAACGATTTTCATGGTTCTTTTTTTTAGTCTTGGTAGGAAAATTCCTGGGGAGAATATTTCAAATTAGGGTATGACTATTTCTTCCATACCCTTTAAAATGATTGTGCACTTATCATCTTATCATTTGATCTAATACAGTCTGACCTGCTGAGAAACTCCATGGTTCAGAGTCCCTCATGAAAAGTTGCTAATTCTTTGGCTATATTTGGTATCTCCACCTTGCTGTGGTAGACGGGCTTGTGAGTTCCAGTGACCCTGAGAGCTAAGCCGGTGGTAGCATTGCTACAAGTAGGGTCTCCCAAGCTGGACAGATCAAGACAGTAGGAACCAGACAAATAGAGATGCCTAGGAGATGGGAAATCCAATAAAAACTCTCCTGATGCCGGAAGCAGTGACATCAGTAGCGACTTGAAGCACGGAGCAAATGATGCTTGAGATGGTTCGTGATTGTGTAGCAACAGGCGTGACCAGAGTGGTCTGAACGGCTGCTGTACTGCGATGTGGAAAGCAAATGGAAATGCTACCACATTATTACTTGTCCTGGATAGTGTCTCCAGAAACAGAGACAAATGTGAGATGCTTCCCCTGGAGATAAAACAATCTGGAGAAGTGCTACATTTGGAGCATAGCTTTGTATGGTGCTGCAATGTGGACACTTCGGAAAGCAGATCAGAAATACTTGGAAAATTTTGAAATGTGTTGTTGGAGAAGAATGGAGAAGATCATTTGGATCGATCGTGTGACAAATGAAGAAGTATTACACAGAGTCACGGAGAGGAATATCCTACATAAAATAAAAAGAAGAAAGGCTAACTGGATTGATCACATCTTGCATAGAAACTGCCTTCTAAAACACGTGATTGAAGAAAGTTAGAAGGAAAGATAGAAATGATGGGAAGACGAGGGAGAAGACGTAAGCAGCTACTGGATGGAAAAGAGAAGATACTGGAAATTAAAAGAGGAAGCACTAGATCGCACTCAATGGAGAACTTGCTTTGGAAGAGGCTACGGACCTGTCATAAGACAGACTACAGAAAGAATGATTCAAGAAATTCCTTGCATTTTATGGAACTCAGCTTTCAGTACCGTGTGTAAAAAAGCATGCCCCTTATACTATTCTAAGCCACATCAGTCCAGTCCATTCATGACCTCCATCCTATTTCTTTAAAATCCATTGTAATTTCATCCTCCCATCTATACCTAGGTCTTCTGCACGGTTTCTTACCTTTAGGGTTTCCTACCAAAATCTTGTATGCATATTTGTTCTCTCTCATATATACCACATGCCCTGCCCTGGGCTACTGACAGTGTAATAAATAAAACAAATAAAAAAATATTACATGGAATTTGGAAGAGGCTACGGACCTGTCGTTAGACAGACTACAGAAAAAAGTTACATGGAAGTTCACTTCCATGATCCCCTTCATGTTAGGTTTCCATGCAGTGGTGAAATTACTTCTTCCCCTCTATGTCACTGAGGTACTGCTGGAGGTTCAGCAAAAAGCCCTCCATATGCTCCCATGGTGGCAATAAAGAAAATTACTGGGGAGTGTTTCTTGTTTCAGGGAGGTGGATGGGAAAGTTTATGAAGCATATGTGAGGGAGAAAGAGGAGGCAAAGCAAGAGTATGAGCAAGCTGTCACGAGTGGACAGGCTGCAGCTCATGTAGCACTCAGGTAAGCACAACATGCTACAAGGCAACACTGCATGATCCTACTTTTGAAACATGGCATCAGCCGTCCAATTAAATTTGCAGTTCCTTAGATTGTGATCTTCTGGTTTAAACTTGTGTGTAACACACATACTGATTGATGACAAAATTTTGTAGGAATATTAGGATTTACTGCCTCAGTTTCAGAGTGGAAGATTATGTGCTGCCTCCCTAATGATGAATGCAGTCTGTTCATCAAACGGTTGGTACCAAACTACATGGTGCGATAAACCAGACTAGCAGAATATGAATGAAAACATTGATTTACATTTTATTGTTTAGCAACAGATTGATGTGACTGAATCGTTTATGACTTATGAACTTACATTGTCAATTTCCTCACCCCAGACTAAACGCTTAACACAAAATATTATACACACTTTCCCTGTGATACAATTTATTTCTCTTTCATTACATAAACAGAGTTTACACTGTAACCTGTTCCTTTTCTTCCCTTGATTGCTTACTAACATATTTTACCTCATCTGACATCTCACTTACAGTCTGTCTCTGTTATTTGGAATTCCACTGTGTCTACTGATGCCAACAAGCAGGAATTCATGCAATATAATTGCAGAGCTCTAGGTTACAACAGTTAAAATTTGGTTTATACAATAGTTATTCATTTAAATTTGATGGCTTCATGATGCCTAAGAGAAACTGTTGGTTTTCTTCAGTCTCTGATGTAAAACTAATGCCACCTTACAGTGCGCGGGACTCTAATCACTTCACAGTCTCAGTGAATGTCGAGCCTCAGAAGAAAGCGACATTCAACCTAACATATGAGGAGCTGTTAACAAGAAAACTGGGCCTGTACAATCATGTGATCAACCTGCAGCCTGGGCAGGAGGTGCGAGACCTACAGGTCCAGGTGTTTATCAGTGAGAGCCGAAATATTACCGCACTCCGGGTACCAGAACTGCGTGCTGGCAATGAAATAGACCCTGACCAGGACAAAAAAGGTAAAAAACAACTGCCTATTCTATTATTTTATATGTTCTATGGTTTAATTAACAGCACTACAGTAGCTGAGACTATAAAATGAGTATTGAACGGGAAAGGTACAAAAGGAAGATGTTATAGCGTTTTTGAGATCCTGTCCCATTATCCCTCTTGCAAAGCTGAGAAAAATTGTGAAGAATTTGGTCAGAATTGTCTTTGGGCTGAAATTTCAACCCATTACCTCCCACACACAAAGAGGAATGTTACTTACTTGACCACAACGTTTTTTTTGGGGGGGAAGGGGGGGTGTGGTTTGAGATGTAACAGTCTACTGAGTAATGTAGTGTGTGCATTGGGCCTTTATTTACAAAGTAACATAAATATTCATTATGTGGAGGGCATGTCTTTCTGTCTGTCTGTGATGTAGTAACAGCAATGAAAGCACTGGACAGATTTTTTTTTGTTTCATATTGCATATCTTCACCAAACGTTGACAAGTTAAGGCCTACTTCTGATTCTCACCAATAAATCCATAATAAAGCAAACTTTGTATAAGGCCATAAATTAGCTTTTTTATGTATATCATAACCCATTAGTCAAATTTTGGTAAGAACTTCATGAGAACTGTATGCCTAACTTCAGTTAGCTGTAAAAAAACAAATTGTAAGTATAGGTTAGATAGAGGCATGTGATTATAAATTAAATGAGTAAATATAAAAGTCGAATGTTGTGTGTTCGATGAAATAAAAAAGAACAAACCATGTAGTTTATTCTTTTATTCAATCGTTTGCAGTCAACTCACTTGCCAAGATTGAGCGGCCAAGTTCCACAGAGGCATGGATACGGTTTTCACCCTCAGTGGAGGAGCAGCATGAATTGACTAAGAAGCTCGCAGACAAGAAGGAAAAAGCAGGCCTCAGTGGGCAATTTATAGTGCAGTATGATGTGGATAGAGACCCTCAAGCAGGCGAGGTTCTGGTGAGTTCAACAACCAAAGAGCAACACATTTTCAGCATTATTGTTAATCCACTGGCTTAGTCAATAAAAAGTTGTACTCCAAAATTGTATTTATTTACTCTAAATAAAAAATTATTTCATAGTTGAGTGAAATTAGTCCAACGACAGGCTATTGTAATCATGGTGTTGAACATCTGGATGCTATAAAATAGAGGAAATTTCTTGACTATCTGAACTACTTCAGCCTCTCAAAAAGATCTCTGCTCCATAGTTTTTATAGACATTAATCTTGTTTTCCCTGTCTAAGGGGAAAAAATGTGGGCCTACTTGAGGGTGTTGTAGACAAAGTAATTAAAAGAATATTTAGAGAGGCAGTGACAGGGGGCTGGAGAAAAGTGCCTAATGAAGAAATTAGTAATTGGAACCCTTCACCAAATATGAATATGTTGCTCATGTCAAAGAAAATAAGACAGGCAGAACATGTAGCACATTTGGGAATTGAGAAGTACATATAACATTACAGCCAGAAAACCTTACTACTAGATGAGACACTTGAGACGCCTACATGTAGGTGGGAGGATAATACTAAACACAGTCTTATACTTTCACGTTGTATTCACCGTGCATCTTGTTAACTAATTAAAAGTTTTATTAGACCAACATGTGCACTATATTCTTATAACCAAGTCAATCACCCCTACATATGTTTCGGCCTATAACAGGTCATCTTCAGGGGGTCAAAGTTTTTTACATAGACTTTACATCTGTTGTTCAATTTTAAAAATGTTAGTACATCTACATAAAAGTAAAATAAACCTTAGTTCCCAATGGATTTAGGTATTATTTCTTTCAGCTGTAAAATCCTAGGGAATGTGTTTACATAAAAGGTTAAAATTACACATCTGTTGTTATATATAAATTAAAGGCAGTCCAGACTTGTATGCAGTTATCACAAGGATGTTGAAGTTTTCCTGTGTTATGTTGTATGAGTTGTGCACAACTCGTACAACATAACAAAGGAAAACTTCAACATCCTTGTGATAACTGCATACAAGACTGGACTGCCTTTAATTTATATATAACAAGAGATATGTAATTTTAACCACCAACAAAAAAACTTATCAGGTAAACATAAATACCTATTATTTTAGATCATACATTCTCCAAGATGTTTCAATTGTAACTGAACCATCATCAGGGAGATACAATTTCAAGGGAAGTGAAGTGTCCAAGGTCTCTAATTGCATATGCTTTTATTAATGTTGTGTATACCATATCAAATGCAAGTTGTTGTGATATTCAGTACCAGTAGGCCGGGTTCAATATTTCATAGTTTAACACACAAACAAAACACACTCATATATATATATATATAAATTATTAAAATTATACAATATTTGTTGTTTTTGCCTTAAACAATATTGGTAGAGTGTTTGTAATATTATATGTAATTAAAAAGTCAATTCAATTCAAATATGCAGATTACATTTCTGTATACTTCTGCCACATCACGGCAAGACCAATTTAAACACAATATAAGATGTTTGAATGCAAAATACATTTTAATTTATAAAATTGTAATCAGTATTTAAATAGACATTCTTAACTATACTATTGCAAATATACCACCAAAAATATCTAAGACAAAACTTACAAATAGTGTTAATTTTTATTATTATTATTATTATTATATATATATATATTTTTTTTATTTATTTATTTATTATTCAACTGTGAAACACTGAAACTAGCCTAGTAGCATTGAATGTCACAACAGCTTACATTTGATACAATGTAGGATATACACAACATTGATGTAAGTATATACCAATATAATTCTACATGCTTCACTTCCCTGAAATTGTAATCTATCTGATGATGGTTCAGTTACAACCGAAACGTGATGGAGAACTTATGATATAAAATAATAGGTACCTACACTTACCTGATAAGTATATTTTGTTAGTGCTTAATAAACATTAAACAAACCAATAGCCTGTACATACTAAAATTTCTCATCATTATACTTTGATAAATCAAAAAAATCTACGTTGTAGTGAGCTTGTATGGCACATGCTAGCCCACTATTGTTACCTTATATGACTTCAGTTTCAGGAGTTTTTTTTAGCAGTTCATGCTGATGTTTTCTGTCAGGTTGTCTGTAGGATTTTCAGAGAATGTTAAAATGTACCACTGATATCATCCAATTTCCATTCAGTGAGAAAGTGGCATTTTCAGTTTTCCTTCTTGTCCAAAAACAACCTTGTGTTCTTAATTTATTTTGGATTATACAAACACTTTGTCTGCTTGGCACTGTAACATCACAAAATTTATTTTGGAATTTTCTCCTTTTCTTAAACAACCCCTTTCACACAAGTATCTTACATGAACACTTGCTGTTCTAGTGTACATTTCACATGTCATTTTGACACAAGCATTAACATGACTGATTGAATATATATACTGTAACAGGTGCTCAGATTTATGGTTGACCAGCACATAAAGCACAAGCTCATTCCGTGGTAGACAGGCCATGCCATGGTTCAGGCAGTTAGCTGCCAACGTGTCACCATGAAGACTGGGGTTTGATCCCAGGCCAGTCCATGTGGAATATGTAATGGACCAAGTGGCACTGGGAGAGATAATTTTCCAAGTACTTTGGTTGATGCTGTTATTGTCATTGCACCAATGCACCATACTGATCCATTCATCTATCACTAACACAAATCTTAGCAACTAACAGTGTCATTAGCACAAAAAAAATTAATGGTGAGTATGCAGTGGTCTGTTGCAATGACACTGAAGATAAATTGCGACTTGTATAAGATTTTGTTATGCAGAGCTCTTGTTATATGACAAAATTATACTTTCCATTCTGTATAGTGTTGTGTTCATTTTTTTTACAATTTGGAGAGAAGATAAGAAAAATCTGAACCAACTTAATTAATTAGTATTATTTGAAGAGAAACATTTGTAAAAACTGACACATAAATTGCAGGTTAATGATGGCTACTTCGTGCATTTTTTTTGCCCCAACAAACCTGAAACCACTGCACAAGCATGTTGTCTTTGTCCTGGATGTGAGCGGCTCTATGGATGGAAGAAAGATAGAGCAACTCAAGGAGGCCATGAAGGCAATTCTGGATGATCTCAATGATGGCGACTACTTCAACATCATTGAGTTTTCCTATTCAGTAACGGTAATGATACATAAAAATGGGGTCTGGGTCTGAGGCAGTCCAAGGTAGGGAAGTACTCCTGCCAAAATTTAGAAAAATTTTGTAAAAGAGACAACATCTGTATGTATGTCAGTCTACTTTTGTATTGTATAAAGCCATGTTAAGAGGGCTCCTGTCACCTCAGCATGGCATTTTTGTATAAAATATATTTCGTTTAAATTCAGCCCTTAGCAGATGGTGTATAAATTCAGGGGTTGTACTTCCTGGCCTGCGTTTTTTGGATGCTTTTAAATACCTCAAATACAGCACCCTGAAAATGAACTGCATTTATAACACTCCAAAGCTACAAGGTCCAAATAAAAACTGAATTTTTAAGAATGGGTCTCTTAACTGATATACAAAGTTTTGAAATATTTGATATTAGTGTATATCAGTTTCACCATTATTTTCATTATTTTTACACATTTTGCGTCAGTATAAAATTATTTTACATACTTTCATAAGTACTAAAACCTTCTGAAGCCAACTGTATGTGGCAGTTCTGAGAAATTGATCATAATTGTAGATGTCACTTCCTGCATACTTAAGTCTTGTCCACTAGCAACATAGTTCTTTTTTGGTACACAGCTGCCTTGTATTATGGAGTGGGTTCTCTTACTGCTTTCAGTTTAGAGGCTATGTTAGGTTTACAAATATTAGACAGAAAGCAAACGTGGTTATACCAGTTATAATGCTGCTATTAAGTACAAAATTTGCATTTTTTCTCGACTGTCACACTACAAGAAAGCATGGCACATGGCCTCTTAAAGAACAAAATAAAAAAGGTAACTGAAAAAAGACAATGTACAGGGCATACACAAAAGAATGGTGCGGTTTAATAGTGAACACTATTAAACCCGCACCATTCTTTTGTGTATGCCCTGTACATTAGAACTAATACTTGACAATAAATCAGAGGCAACTGAAGAACACTCAGCTAAAACTTAGAAGCATTAGATGGTGTGGCAGAAAAAAATCCAGTTCCACCCTTCCAAGGAGCATTTACAGAGGAAGACCAGTGGTCCAGATGAACAGGGGTCTCCATGATTACAACACAGATGAATGTTCTGATGGTATGACTTCACTCTCATCTGCACCCCCAGGACTATCAAAGTGGGTAATAAAACTGCCTGCTGGGACATCCTTAATTCGCTGGTCATATGAATGGCAAAGGACAAAAGATGGAACCCAAATATAAATGAAAAATGGATTTTATACAGTGTTTGCATCATGTGTTCTGCAGCTGTTATTATTCTGCAGGTGGAGGAGGTAAAAGGTAAAGGTAAAGTTCTCCCTAGAACAGGCTACGAAGAACCAGAGGGGGAGTAGAGGTATAGATCTACTCTTTCTTTAACCCTGGCACTAGGTGAGGGTGGGTGGTCAACTCCACGCCCCGGCCGCTTTACCCCAGGGAAAGAGACCCGGTACCCATTTTATAGGAGGCTGGGTGGGCCCTAGAGCCGGTCTGGACTGCTGAGAAAAATCTCGCCCCCACCGGGATTCGATCCCCGGACCGTCCGACCAGTCGATATTATCAGTACTATTATTAGTACATGGGCTCATTAGACAGTAGACCTGAAGTACCTGATGGCCGTGGATCTGAAATGTTTCCTTTTTGGGTGATTATTATCCTAATGGGGCAGCCTAACAAATTATTGGTAACCAGTGAACAGTTCCCCACATCCTTTTATAGCATAACAACAGGCTCCTTCACATTCTTTGATTTCTGTCCTTTTCAAAGAATGGAAACACTACTGACAATAATGAAACAAATTATAACAGGCTATGGAATTTAAGACACACTTCTGACATTCTGAACCCATACTCAAAATATTATGCCCATTCTAAACATGTGGCTGTGTACAAAATAACAGAATTTTTCAAAGAAGGGATAATTCTCAAGCTGTACATCACCAAGAAACAAAAACATTTTGGAGAAAATACAAATTTTGTGCCATGTTTGGTGAAATATGTGACACAGACATCTATGTAAGGAAGGAAAGGATCCATGAATTGCAGTTATGACAGCAACATATGCAACTGTAAGATTTTTGACAAGAATGATAGAGGGACAGGGATATATAAATATGGACAATTTATTTTGGACTTGCATCCATGTTTATTATTACCATTAGAACTTACTTGCCTAATTTAAGAAGAAATTCATAAAGCTTTCTCGAGTGTGTTGGCATGGTTTTATAGATTATGATGAACGTGACACACATCTTGATTTAGAAAATAAGCAATGCATACAGTATTTGCTGAGCAATCAGAGAGCAACCAGTTGGGAGAGATGCAAGAATGGAAGACCCTTTCTAAAATGAGTAAGGTAAAGATAAAGGTTTTCCCTCAGCTTATTTAAGAACTGTGGCATTCAGGTGTAGATTTGAAATAAGGCTTCATCCATTCTTAACCTTGGCACTACAAGGAAGTGATTTGTAAGCTCCTGGCTCAAGCTGTTTTACTCCTGAGGAAATAAGTCCTGCTAGGCTGTACTTATTCGTGAACTCCAGAATTGGTTTGGACACAGTGGTAAAGAGATGAACCACTGCCCATTGTAAGATGGAGGGTGTGGTGAAGGAAGTGAAGATTTAGCTGCTCCTAAAAATGCCTGATGTTGAAGGTCCAGATTTTGTCACAGTGTTGGTTACCAGTACTACTTTGCAGGTGTGGAACCTAGACTCGACATCACAGAGTGCTGTGTTTTCTCCCTACAATGCATATGGGGACAGTGCCGACTCCCACCTGAGCCACACTCCAGCCTTCCCAGCCACAGAGGAGTACAAGGCCAAGGCTAAGGACATTATCATGAAAATGCGAGCAGGTGGTGGTAAGTCTTATGCCAGAATGTCAGTCAAAATGTACACCTCATTATCAGACGAAAATCAAGATGTTTGTACCAGCCCAGGCTCTTCTGTACAATTTAAATCTTCCACAACAAGACAGGCACACTAAATACAAGAATAATACTTCACATAAAACTGGAAAAAGTATGGGCGTATACATCAAAATTTATTGAATACTCGAACTGTAGGTGGTCATTATTATGAGCATTATACAGAATGTGCGAATATAAATGTGACGATTTTCAGAGCCCTGTGTTGATAAATCAGGTTTAATGTAAGAAACACAAAAATTATGGAGAATTGGTAGTAAAATGCCAATATTTTTTTAACTACATCCCCTAAGTGGTTTCTCTTGCATGCAATACATTCCTGTAATCAGTGACTGGAAATTAACCATAACTGTTCACAGCAGACGTTTATCAATGGCTCTAATTTCATGCCTAATGTGCTCGTTCAGCTGCCCAAGCATGTGAGGTTTGTTTGCATACTCTTTGGCTTGCAACTGTTCCCAGGGAAAATTAGTTAGGAGCAAAGCTGGCCAGGAGGTCACCAAAACGTAAACTGAGGTGTCCAGAAAACAAGGCTATCAAACAGTCCACTGATTTACGTGCTGTGCATGCTGTGGCACCATGTTGGTGGAATAGCTCACCATCGATGTCATCGGTATCTAAGTCTAATGTCTCCAGTATTGTGAGGTTACGGTCACTGTACAATTGCCTGTTTTGCATGCCAGGGAACTGCACTTGAGATGTAATTTTTAATAAGTGAAATGCATATATTAAGTGGCATTCTACTGCTGATTTTCTGTAATTTTTTTGTTTCTTACATTCTATCTGAGTCATCACAACAACGAACTGAAAATCATCACATTCTACTGACACACTCTATGCATTATGAACATTTCCACTCAAGCTACTATTTTAGAGATAATGACCATCACAGACTAAACAGGATTTCATTAATTTGTAAAATGGAATTGTCATGTTTGTGGTATGGTGTCTATTTTCATAACCTTCAAAATGGTTTGACTTTTATCATTCGCAGATAACATTTAAAAAAATCCTTCTTCAAACCATTAATTTCAGAACAGATAGTGGTTTCATGGTAACCTGGATGCAATACCCTCCAACCAACATGTTCCAGAAAGTCAAGTTGGGCCCACAAGAAAGGTTAAACAGCTTTCAAATGGGACAAGAATGGGAGGGGCTACACTACTTAATGTGATAATACACAAATACGAGTGAAGTAACACAGAGACACAACACCAGGCAGGTCTCTTTGATCCTGCTTAGCAGGTTAAACAACAAGCTGGGTGGTACTAAGATATATTTACACTTGACTCTACCAACCATCCTGTATATATCACTGGCCATTCTTGAAGGATGGGTCTCAAAGTTGTACAGTGATAATTCATGTAATACTGCTGTTTGTAACACCCTTAGGTCTATGAAAAAATACTACATAACTCAAAAGATGAAATATTAAGTGTAATAAACAATGCCACTGATTTACTTTTATAACACCTCTATAAATTCATGAATAAATATGTGCTCATTCACTCAGTCCCATGTCAGTCACTATGTTTGTTGATATCGGCAGTAACACTGTGGACCACCAAATAAGTACCCACAGTTGCTAGCCCTGCAATGCTGTCTATATGTTGCACCTGTATGTCAGCATGCATAATAGCAATCATGTTGTTAATGCACAAGAAATCATATTCTGTGTTTGACCTTATTAATAATTACAGTAAACCCAATATATCAGGTAAATGTTTTGTGAGTAAGAGTGCTGGTAATACTACCAAGCAGAACAGGAAAGCCACTAGTATGGACATGAGGATAGAAGTGATACCCAGGATAGAAGCTGAAGAGTATCATGCCAGTGATGGTTGGTAACTTGATCTCACTGTAGCTACCATAATAACCTCAAAATTGCTGAGAATATGAAAATAACAAGGAAGTGTACAGTGTCTCAACTGAGGAGACTTGCAAGAAGAATATCCTGGTGGGGAAGACGAAGAAGCAAATTGATTGAAGACAAGAATTAGTGATGCATGACCCTGAGCCAGGATGTTATCTGCATAGTGAAGAGTGCATATGAGGACATTAAAAAACAGGAAATAAAGCTGAGAGTTATCAGCAGAAACTTTCTTGGTCAGTCAAGGCTGGTTTCATAACTTCAAGCAGTACAGTGTAGCATGAGTACCACAAGACACTGAATTTGTCTGTTCACTAAAGCTCTGACTGCCACACAATCTGTGTAGTGGCAGTAAGAAAGAAGTATCATGCTTAAGAAAGCAGTCACAGTGTGAGCAGCAGCATGTTTCTCCCAAATATGAAGCAGGAGTGATATCCACTGCACAGCAGGTACATATTACTGTGGAACATAACATACAATTTTATGATATACAAATTCTAAATCACAGCAATATGATCCCATTTCATACATCATAAGTCTATGTTACTTGCAAAAAGAAAATACAGTTGGAATGCCATTTTTGTCTGTTCATAGATATTTTTAATTTCCAAAACCACTTAATGGGTGTCAGTGAAACATGTCTGGTGACTTAAAGTAGAATTTGTCAGGAAAATTTACTTTTGTTCTGTGATAACAAGCAGACATGTGGTAATGAATAGGTGGTTCTAAAAATGCAAGTAAGAATGGATACATGACATAAAATGTAGATGACACTAGGTTCTGCGTCTTTTACTCTGCACATAATTTGACTGATTTTATTACAGTTTAAGTACAGAATGAATGCTTCTGTATCTCAGTTTCACTTGAAATTATTAAAAGGCCCACATTCCATAAGAAATTAACTGCATTTTTACCATGTTCTCCTGATTAGTAACTAGAAAGGGAAAGTTATGAAGTAAGGAGATTGACCATCACAACTGTACCTTCATTGAAATATGATAGATTTGGAGGTGAGCGTCTTGTTTCACTGAGTCATCTATGTCTGTCAGCAATAAAATCTATGAGTTTGCAGCATCTCTGCTGTTGATATATTCTGTCACAAATAGATATGTATCTGAGCCAAAAAAACATCATGATTGATTGGGGATCCAAAGCATTTGATTGAGTAACACCCCTCTGTTCATCAGGTACCAACATTGATGACACTCTGAGAACAGCAATTCGGGTGGCACATGACGGCCTGCAGAATATCACTATCAAAGAGAAGCCAGAGCCGATTATTGTATTCCTGACAGATGGTGAGCCCACAGTAGGTGAGGTGCAACCCAACCAAATCCAGGCAACCGTCAAAGAGTTAAATTTCGGTCCTGAGGTCTCTATATTCAGCTTAGCTCTGGGGGATGATGCAGACTTCAGCTTCCTGAACAAATTGTCACTACGCAACTCTGGCTTTGCAAGAAAGATCTATGAGGCTTCTGACACAGCACTGCAACTCAGAGACTTCTACCGCGAAGTGGCATCTCCACTACTTGCTAATGTGACCTTCAGCTACCAGCCAGAACATGTGAGTCTCCACTTCAATTACTGCCTTATGACTCAGCACTGGGTAGGTGACTGAACCTCATGCAGTACAGTCCATGCATAACTCATAATTATTCATCTGATCAACAAATTCTCTGCCATTATGAAACCTGAAAATTCATCACTGTCATCACAAAAGCCCCATCATGAATCCCATAGTGGCCTACTTCAATCCAGTTCACTTACTTCTGCACAATTTTCTTTGCTATTACCTTGCTAATTATATTAACAGAATATTCAGTAAGGTTCTGTAAAAAAGGCAAAAGTTCACCCTATAACATGCCATGAAGGCACAGAGGGTGGGGTAGATGTATAGCTCTACTCTTTCTTAAACCTCAATGCAAGAAGGGGGTGGGTGGTCAACTCCACACCACGGCCAGTTTATGCCCTGGGAAGACCCATTACCCATTGTACAGGAGGCTGGTTAGGCCCCAGGGCTGGACCAGGTGGGCACTGAAAATCTCGTCCCAACCAGGGTTTGACAGTAAGGTTCTGTAGATTATAAAACTTAAATAACAAGTCATTGCAATGTTAAATGTAGCTCATTTATTCCATTGAAATATCACTTTTCAGCATAATCCCCAAGCACATTAATGCCTTTGTCCTGTCTTGGCATGAGCTGAAAATCCTGTCGCAGTAGAAATCAGGCTCTTGCATTCACAAAGATTCATAAATAGCTATTTCCACTTCCTCATTTATATGGGGTGTGAACGTCAAATAGAAAGATTCTTCCCTATATAGACTGTCATAAAAATGGCATATTCCTTGTGTAAACTGTCATAAAATGGCATATCCCAATTTTGTAGAATAAAATTATATGCTGTTTTAGAAAACTGTTAAAATTGTAACAAACATCTCATCAGACTTTGTGATTGTGATTTTCTGCAAACCGAACTTGTGCTATTTTCTGACAAGTAATCTGTCAGCTTTCCTTGATAAGACTACTTGCAGTATGTATCACATGTAACTCCAACAAGTAAAGCACTTCTTAAAAAGCTAACTGCTGCATGGAATATCAAGAAATTCCCTGGCCTTTATGGAATCCAAAAGTTCATTGCCAAGTTCACATCAGGACATCACTTCTTCCTATTTTAAGGCAGAAAAATCCAGCAGACATCCATCCACCCTTTTTGTTTGAGATACATTTCAACAGTATCCACCCATCTATGCATAGGTCTTGGAAACAGTCTCTTCCCATAAAGTTCCCCAACCAAAATTCTGTACACATTTCTCATCTCTCTCATATGTCCTGCATGTGACTCTGATGCCATCCTTCTTGACATGATTAACTGATATTTATGGCTGTGCCATGGCTCAGGCGGTTATTTGTCGGCCTCTCACCGCGAAGGCCCGGGTTCGATCCCGAGTTATTCCATGTGGGATTTGTGGTGGACAAAGTGGCACTGGGACAGGTTTTCCCCTGTCAATTTCATTCCACCTGTGCTGGATTACTTGAAAAAACGGAAAAAACTAATCATCTTCATCTCAGGGTTGCACAATAAGCCTCAAGGCTGCGGTGCACCCATAGCATCTGCTGTGGGGCCCTTCACCATAAAGAAACCTGATGTTTAGTGAAGGATTAAAAACTTGTGCACCAGATCACTGAAAAAGTTCAGTTTATAAGTGATTAAACATTATGGCATCTGTAATATGCAAGATTTGAGACAACATTCGAAAATGCTGAATGAATAATGGTACTTTTGTGGCAGGTTGAAGAGCAGTCCATGACACAGCGCACCTTCCCATGCTGTTCTCAGGCGGGGAGCTCATTGTGGCTGGCAAGCTTAAGAAGCATGTGCTTCCTGACTCAGTCTTCGGGCATGTGAGTGGCTCCTCTCTGGATGGTGCTTCTGTATTTTCATCATCTGGAGTGGCCAAGGCTTCTTCACTGGAGCGGCTGTGGGCATACGTCACCATCCAGCAACTCATGGAAAAGCATGACCTGCAGGGTGAAGATGATGCAAATTCGACAGAGAGCAAAGACACCAAGAGGAAGGCCCTTGAGTTGGCATTAAAGGTATATTGGTGCCTTCAAAGCTTCTGTAAGATAATGCCAGTACTTCAAATTCAAATATTTATTGAATGGAGTAAGAAAGAGCAAGGGATGAACAGTGAGTAAGTCAGAGTACAATACTTTCTTTTGGGTGTATTATTTTGACACAAGCTACATCCAAAGGGTGGCATGTGTCCAGCCCATAGAGCTGTCACCATTCACATGCCAATATGTCTTGCATAACTGCAGTATTATCTTCTGAGATTTTTTTTAACAAATTTAAATGGGCAGAAATAGTGAAGTTTGCATTTCAGTACATCAAGTGTATACACAGAACATGAGACAAACCTGTGATGAATGTGTGATGTGCTGTCACAAGCAAAGAACTGACTGGTCCATTTTCCTTCATAGATAAAAGATACATTTTAAAAGAAATCTATGCTCTCTACAATGCCAACAATGTGCTAACATCATATTCTGGCAACATGGCTCATTCCCACGTCAGTAACTTTGTATGGCTGTTACAAAGTGCCCATTTTCCAAATAAGTGGATGGGTTACGGAGGACCAATTTCTTGGCTTTCCCTTCACCAGATCTCAGTCCATTAAACTTAATTTATTGGGGGCTATGGAAAGGAGAACGTGTCAGCTTACTCCTTTAAAGTGACTTCAATGCATCAATTAAAAAAGCATAAGATCTGGAGCTACATCTACAGTTATTACCCCAGATACATTGATGAACATATGGAAAGAGCTAAATTATAGTTTGAATGTATGTTGAGCTGCAACGGCGCTCATATTAAAATAATACAACCAAATTGTAAGATAAATGCTGTTCCTTAAGAAGGGATGCTGATAAGTCTTTGGCTTTGTACAAAAGACAACGAGCTACAGGTTTGACACAGATACTTTATTCAATGTACTTCTCCCTGAGTTCCACACACTTCTTACTCCACTCCTCCAGCTTCTTTAAACCATCCACATAGAATGCTGAAGGTTGGGCTAAAAACCAGTCATCTGCAGCAGACATGGCATCCTCAATGGTTGAAAATTTCGTTCCCTTCAGATGTTTTTTCAAGTTTGGGAACAAATGGTAGTCTGAAGGGGCCAGATTAGGTGAATAGGCAGCGTGTTTCAGCATTTCAAAGTGCAGATCAGCCAACTTCCGCTGTGTGATGGCACTTGTGTGTGAGGAGGCATTGTCCTGGAGAAACAACACTCCTTGTGACAGCTTCCCCCGCAATTTGGAGACCAATGCCTGCTTCACTTCGTCCAAGAGATATGTGTAGTAAACTTGCTGTGATTGTTGCACCCTTCTCAAGGTAGTCAACCAGCAGTATTACATCTTTGTCCCAGAAAACAGATGCCATCACCTTGGAGGCTGACTTTGGTGTTCAAAACTTCTTTGGATGAGGTGAACCACTGTGTCTCCACTCCGTTTGTTTGTTTTTTGTCTCTGGATCATCCAGGTTTCATCCATTGTCACAAGTCGAGCCAAGAAACCTGCTGTGTTCTGTCTAAAGTGTTCAAGAATTGCCTGTGAAGCCACAATATGATCACGCTTGTGATCCGCATTCAAACATTTTGGCACCCATTTGGCAGAGAGTTTCCTCATGTCCAAATCATCATGGATGATGAACCCTACACGTTCCCGTGATATCTCCAGTGTGTCTGCTATCTTTTTGGTTGAAATTGTACGACCTGCCAAGATCATGCTGTGAATGGCATCCACATCTTCAGGCACAGTGATCACAAGTGGCCTTCCTGTACGGTCTTTGTCTTCAGTGCTGAAATTTCCTGTCTTAAATGGAGCAACCCAGTTTTTAACTGTCGAGTAGGAAGGACTTTTTTCGCCTAATGTAACTGACATGTCATCATAAATTTCTTTCGCTGACTTCACTTTGAGGAACAGGAAATTCATCACTCCTCTGCACTCCTTTGTCATAAACTCTACATCAGGAGCTGCCATCTTCACTTCAGAACTTAAAAACAAAAGCTCTAAATAACCAACACAGATGAAATTTATAACCAAATCAATTAAAAGTAACTTCTGTCCTGTCATATAGGTGTCATTTTTCTAGAAATGGAGGAAGTGGTGAAAGCCAAAGACTTATCAGCATCCCTCCATATAAGTTTCAATTTGCTTTGTTGTGCTCTTACCACATTCAACAAACACTTAAAATTTAAATACTGTCATTCCTTTATAGAAACCCTATATTTACCTTCTTGTACTGTTATTTAAGAGTACATATTTATGTTTCTCTGGACCACTGTATCACTAGTTACTAATATCAATGTAATTTTCTTTTAATGAATTTTGTCAAAAGAAAGAAAGAATACATCCCTTTTGTAAACACACAAGTCAGTGAGGATGGAAGCATAA
Source organism: Reticulitermes speratus (assembly GCA_021186555.1). NCBI lineage: Eukaryota > Metazoa > Arthropoda > Insecta > Blattodea > Rhinotermitidae > Reticulitermes > Reticulitermes speratus. The sequence goes on from JAJKFL010000001.1 coordinate 18,674,181, forward strand.
TATACATTTTATTGGTTTGCAGTACTCTTTTGTGACACCTGTGACATCACTTGTGGTTGTGAAGCCAAACAATACTCGTACTGTGGGCTCTGAAGTTGTCCAACCTGAAGGTAAGTCATTTCTCAGTTTTTTTTTTATTATTTTTTTTTTTATTTTTTATTTTTTTGCTCTGGGTGTTAACAGTCTGTATGTGTGGAATAACATTTGTAAATTGCACAGCTGGCAACCCACAAAACTGTATTTGTATTAGCCTCAGATCAACATGTAGACTTAACCCATATTATTTTAAATTAGTTGATTTACTGGATGGAATCTCTTTGCAGATATGCATCAGGTTTACTATTAGTTGTTTCTTAACAACCCTCTGTACAGTGCAAAGAATCTGGTGTCTCAGTAAAGTGACTAACCACAAGCTAAACAACCAGGTTTGATTTCTAGCAGAGAGAGGAACACATCTCTGCCACCACATCCAGACCATCTTCAGGGCCCACCCAGCCTCCTATTCAGTTCGTATCAGTTACAGTTGTTGTAGCATAGAGGTGACTACTAGATCTGGTGTTGAGCTTTACCTTCACTCCCCTGTACTTCTTCATGGTGTGGTTCTTAGGCATAGCACAACTTTACCTTTTAACCTGCAGACTGTACAAACATGTGTTTTCTGATAAAAAATTGTGGAGTTGAGAGGATGGGGAAACATGTTGCCACCATGTCCATGTGTTCCTTGTCTACGTAGTCATGTAGGGTGGCCTACCTAAATTTTGAGCTATGCCTCTGAACATTCTGAATCCACACAGAAATACTATCATTTTCTCCCTGCCTGGCTCCATGCTGCACCTGTGGTCAATTGCTGTTCCCAGTCTCCAGTGGATGGCTGCTGACACCACTTCACCATTTACTTTATGCTTAATGCCTTGCTTCATGTGTCTTCTGAAGATATTTTTTATGATGATGGTACATATGCAGCACCTAGTGAATGTGAGGGGCAGGCAAGACATTGCTGGATGGAGGGGGAGAAAGGGGTGACACATGATATTAAGTAATGTTTACTAAAATCTTACACTATTACACACAGTGTGTGCTGCCTCTCCGTACAGTTACATAATTAACACACTTCATGTATGAAGGGTGTGAAATATTCTTAAAAAAAGTTGAATCCCCAAATCCTCTGCTGTGATTAAGGGATGATGCCTGTAGGCAAGACAAAACTGCATCTACACTTCCTGTAATTTTGTGGAGTCTCCAGACATGTTTTTGTTGCACCTGAAATTAACATGTCTCAACTGTGACATACTATTTGATTTTGTTCATTAAAAATATCTATACCAGAAACATCAATAGATTTCTAAACAGATTATTCACATCTGCTAGAAATAAGCTGTATAGGCCTACTGTGTACTTACTCTACCTGTTATCCAATAAACGAACTAATGTAACATTCATCTAGCAAATTTTCCTGGCTGTGACATTACCCAGTGCCCTAGCAGTGGAGGTATCATAGCCATCAGGGTAGGCCATGGGATAAAGCAGATTTGAAATTTCTATTGGAAAAGTGATAAATAAGTTGTCAGTTAGGAACAATGACACATAATTGGTTGTTGGATTCAAAATGTACTGCCATACTGGACATAATGGTGAGAATATTATTCTTATTAGGTCTTCGCTCTTCTGGGTTTTTATGCAGTGCTGGTTGGTAGTTGTTTACCGACATTTCGGAATCCTTGACGATGGGGCCAATAGGCTGTCCCGAAACTTCGATAAACAACTATCAAGCATACCAATTCCATAAAAGTCCAGAGGAGTGAAGACCTCAACCACACCGTGGCATAAGCCTGAAATCTTGATTATGATTCTTATTTTACCAATTAGGAATAAAAGTAAAACACTGGCTCACATAAATCTTTGCACAGGTGAATGAAATTTTGCAGTGAAACCAAGTACAAAATTACTGTCTCTAACATGAATTTAGTACAAATAATATAGGGATCTAAAGTACTGGCTTTTCAGGTTACCAAACAGCCAAACTTCTCTAAAGTCAGTAAGAATGACAATTAACTAAGATACACCTTTTTCATACCAAAACTTTGTAAACAGTGCAAGGGGGCATGATACTGCATATTTTCATGCTGTTTGTCCTACTGTACACTCTGGCTCTACTCAGTGACATTCATGTAAAACTCTCACAACTAAACTGCTTCAATGAATGCTGTGTTTTCAACCTACAGTGAATGACGGAGGTCCACACTACGCACTCCCTCTGGCAGCAGCATTCCCAGTGGCATCAACATCAGCAGGACCATATGGAGGTAACTATATGACTCATACAGACAGAATAAAACTAACACACAACTTTATCTTTACAAGAGAATAAATTTTAAGGAACATTTATGAACTCAAACCGTACATTGTCAGCCTACAGTCTTGTTTTTTTTTACTTGTGATTTGCCTCATCTCTGAATTTATTCATTTTAGTATATATCTTTCACAATGGCATGCACCAACCAAAATTTTCTTTACTTTCAAATGGACAAATGAATTTAATTACGTGTCATATAGGCCTATAGGAGAAAACAGCCTAACTGCAAAAGTGAACTTTCATCTCTGTGCCACCTGTATACATTCACATGGTTTTTAAGCTACAGTATACTTCATTACCTAATATGATGCAATAATGCCTCTCCCTTTACTTTCTGATTGTGCAGTTAAATTGGTCACTTATATTTTTCATATAACCATAAAAATCACTTTCATAATAGAGGTTATAATTTAGCTGCAGCAATACCTTTAGTTTTGTGCTCTGAATATAACAAATTCAAGTATAAATTTAACAGACATATTGGAATAGCTGCTCTGATAAATGAAACAGAGACTTTAATAAAGCACAATTGTTTGTACAGTGGGAGGGATGGTGGACCGGTTTGGCATTTCAGGGACAGCGTTTCCTCCTCAACATAAACCTCAGTCCCAGTACCATGGATTTGAGACTACCTATGTGGACATACCTAGCTTTGAGAAGGAGTTTCTGACACCAGCAGAGGATGAACTGGCCACCCTGCAACCTTCACAGTCACCAATCTACCGGACCACATGGCTGGAGAACAGAACTCTGGCAGTGACAACACAGATTAACGAGGAACTTGGTAAGTGCAATAAATCTGCTTCAAAAAGTAACACAAAAAGAAGAAGGTATGGAAATAAACAGTGCCACATGCTTCAGTATTGTAGCTTCTGGTTCTCTTAAACAAATTAAGGTTAAAACTACATAATGTGCATTCTAAAAGTAAACTACATTCTAACGGAAACAGAAATTTCCCCATTGACAGATTAGACTCTCTGGATTTCCTAATTCAGGATTAAACCTCGAAGTATGATCTTTGATATTTGGTAAGACTCCTTGAGTGTGTGACCAGCCCATTTCATTTAAGGTCTTTACCTACACCAGACAACACAGGTAACAAAACAGCACAAAAGGACATACACTTGCATCCATATTCTGTGTGACTTCAAGTCCATAATTCCAGCATGTGAACAGACCAAGATCATGTAGCCACTATGCCAAACTTGGAGCATGGAAGAAAGCAAAACATTATATAGCAAAACCAAGCATTCACACTACCTAACTTATTCCACATATCTGTTACTTGTGTACACAACCATAGAAACACTTCAGAAATTCTTGTTTAGAAGTATACTTTCCCACTGACAGATTATGTTACTAGTGCAGTTCTTGAATGACTCATATTGGTCTCCTGAAGTGAGTCACCACTCAGATAAGTAGGTCAGTTTTGGAAGACATGAAGTCATATTAAGCCCTTCATAACAAAAAAGACAACTGTGAAGGCACACTTCTTAACATAAACACTGCAATTAAAGGAGAAAGTAAGTTGTGACTTTCAGTAGTAACAATAAAAGGAGATAGTGTGTGAGACAGAAAAACATTTAGACCAGCATGGAACATACCCTGCTGAAAGCATCTCATAACACCACATAATAAACAGTGTGTGGGTTCTGTTACAGAAGAACTACTGGACACCATCAATGACCTGGAATGGCTGAGTAAAGTTATTAATGGAAGTGATTCACTTCTGCTCCCACTTGGTGAGAATGGAACAGCTATCACCTTCAGATTGGGAATAAATGAGGTATAGTAACAAACGTAAAGCTATAACACTTAGACAAACAGCTGATTGACAAGAGGATGGAGAGAGTTACCTAATGATCTTCATAATTATGAAGATTATTATGTAATTACTCTTCAACAAAGTTACTAGGATTATCGAATCAAACGTGGTGAAGGGTAGGATGTGTTTCACGTATGTGGGATGTGAGAAATGCAGACATTGAAATCAGAAAAGTTGAAAGAAAGAGATCACTATAGAGACCTAGGCATAGATGGAAGGATATTACTTGTATTATGGATCCCAAAGAAACAGGATGAGAGCTAAGATTGCATTCAATTTGTTCTGTTATGAACCAGTGGTAAGTTCTTGTTAATACATAATGGAGCTTCAGGTGCCATAAGAGGCAGGGAATTTCCTCGACCAAGTGAGTGTGTCTCTGCTTGTCAAGGACTGCTGAGTGGAGACAGTGTGAGCATTATACATTTGTGCAGTGACCATGTGGGCATTACATGTTCGTGCTGTGAGTGTGAGCATTGTATGTTTTTGCTGTGACCATATGAGCAATATATGCTTGTGCTATGAGTGTGAGCATTACATGTTTGTGCTAACAGTTGACATTCTCACAGCTGTGCTGCTGAACATTCAGGTTTTCTGGGATGTTATGGAGTGCCATTGGGTATGCAGGTCCCAGTGTTTGAAAGGACTGTAGTGCCTTCAAAACACCAGGAACTATACACCCTAAGACACAGCACAATATCTCAGAAGACTTTAATCTTTACTGTAGTGCATCTCAAAACTTTGACTAGTGCAATAACTGCATCCCATTTATAAGTGAATGGACCAATCTAAGTACCATTGCCTACCTATCATGTGCAGTCACTACTTATTTTTTTACTTCAGTGTATATTCTATTTACACAAGCCATTTCACAAGAGTGCAGTCTCGCAATTTGCACAGTACAAATTCTGATGAGCATTCCTTGACGAGTCTTGGGACAGATGACTGTCCTGTTTGCATGTGTGAGAAGGTATGCAAGGAAAACAAAGGGTTTTGGTTGTACAAAGTCTCTGTGAAAGGTGCTCACTAGCTGAAATTTGAAAGAAAATGACCATTACATCAAATTCACAGATTATTTGAACACTTTTTAAGAAACATGTAATGGCATATTATATTTCTGTGACTTTTAATACATGTTTAAGTCCCAAATACAGCTTGTATAAATAGCAACTTAGTTATTGGATTATTGCATTGAAGAGGTTTCTGACGGTAGTATTAAAGATAATATCTGACCTTGTCCTCAGACTGCTGTAGGTGGAGATACATGTGGGACAAGTACTTATCCTGAAGGTGGAGTGTGTGTTCCTTTGCCACAGTGTGTACTACGAGTATTCAAACAGGACTTGGACATATACCTGAAACAATACTTCTGTAAAAGTGGCAGGTAATTTTGATTTTTTATGCAAAGCACTCAGGGACTGTGACAACACACCCAAAATCAACCCCCTGCAAATTTTTCAGGGTTTGATTCTCATTCACCACAGCACACCAAAGCAATAAAAAGAACAGTTCATACAAAATTTCTGGACGTGTTCAGAATTTGTTATCATAACAATTTCATGAGGAAAGTCGAGGTCAATTACAGTGGCTGAACAGCACTGTGCAAGGACTGTCTTGGACCATTCAAACACTGGGATCACTGGCTAGAATCCTACATGGACTCTAGGTGCCCACATTTTTCTCTTTTGTTTTTCTGTGTAGGTACAGACCATTTAAAGAAGAGTTGAAACTCTTCCAAGATACGATATTTGCATGTGGCTTGTTATTCACACAAATCTGTTGAATTCATTACATGTGTTATTTATATTGCATCAAGAAAGTATCTTGAGTGACGTCTGTTTTTTGTGGATAAAATTCTTAAAACAGCATAGTAATAGGGTTTTGAGACATCAGAATCAGAGATATGCAGATCCCTTAAAATATGTACACAAAATAATTGGGGATTTTGCACATTAACATGTCTGAATTCAGCTATGGACGTGAATTTTGACCAGACACTGTTCTCTGCACAGATTGGCTGGTGTATGCTGTCCGAACCATCTGTACAGCCAGAAGACAGCGACAACAGAAAAAACCTATGACACAACCATTGTTGTGGAGTAAGTTCCTAAGCACTAAATTAATGTTTCTTTAGGCTATACAAAGAAAGATTTAGTAGCCTGTTTTGTAATGTCATCTCCTGGGATTATTCATTATACAGTTACAACAATGTAAATAAAATTGTACCAAGAAAAATGTCCATTTATTCATCAGTCATTTCTACTACATATGCCTGTAATAGTCATAACAGAAACCTTATTTCAAGAAGTCAGTTATCTGATTAGGTCATATATTTGATGATAATACTAAAGCGAATCTTACAAACATTATAGATTGAACTGGCTGAGGATGGGGTTCAATATCTGACTTTGTTCAGCCATGAACATTCATATTCCATAACAACAGGACATTTGTCAATCACTTAAACATAAAATGCACAAAGAAGATCTTACTGGAAGAATTAATTATACTCTGAGGTTTAACTAACTCCATGGAGCAGAGTCCCTCTAGAGCAGCCAATAGGTCCTCAGCTAGTCAAAAAATTCTTTGCATTTTTTACAACACATAGGCTCATTACTGTGTTCAAAAGAGCCTGCTATTTGTCCAACGTGGAAGAACAATTCATAACCTTCTATCAGGCTACATGGTGTCACATTCGAGATGACAACAATCTTTACACTCACCTTTATGACATCTGCATCTCCCAGGAGTGATTCAGTTTTAACCTGTTGTTTACCGCTTTAAGAGGCATGGTGTTAAGCACAAATGTGACTTTGCCTTTCTATAGCACACCTAAAAATCATTCATAAGGCAAAATAGGCCATCAACCTTTCGTATCATAGGGAGCAAGTCTTGTGGAAATGTGGGCAGAGATTAAGCCAACGTACGTGTATACGGGATATATTGAAACAAACCTACACGATGGGTTATTATCAGCTTCATTAATGATATAGTGCACATGTACTCAGCCTATTGTGAAACAAGAGTAAGCTGCATGTTGCCTCATTACTTTTAAACAACTAATTCAGCTTGAAACACAATGATCTATCTAAGACAAACAAAATTGCAGCAGACAGGAAACCACACTGGAATTCAATGTGGTAGACCAACATCAACAATCATCTGCTTGGATGGTGACATACACCCGTGCATCAGGGCTGTATAAAACAGCTACTTCTGTGGCCCATATGAAATCTGTATGACAGTGTACAGCATAACCACACCTGTCAGAAATGTGTTGGTCTTGGAAATGGGATACATGGGTGGACATACAGACAGACCTGCACATCCAGTATTTATCCATTTAATGCATTCTGTATAAAAATAGGCATAAAACTTAAAATAATGATATATTAATGCCCTTTATTCGCAGAGTAGATGGAGCATGGGTAAGGAGCAGGATTCATATAAAATATAACCTGAAATAGGCTACATGTTACGGATTTATTATAAACAGCACCTTACTGTATTACATTGCCTACCAAAGGACAGCACTGTGAAACATAATACATACAAATAAACACCAGCTTTCACACACAGTCACACCCTTATTTCAGGTCCCGTACAATATCACTCTTCTTATAATACTATTTATATACTGAACCAACATTCATTCATCTCTTTTAATGTAAGTGAGAACAATTCTCTTACCTCCTCTACTTCTGTCACAAGAGATCAAAAGAACATCCAATATGAAAACATAAAATTAGTTTTCTTTCCCAAATTATCTGATAATCACAATTATATGTAAAAATAAAACATGATTATTATCTTTGTTTGGAACCAATTAAAACCCTCATGAGTACGAAAAATAAAATACCTACAGTAGACAATAAATAACTAAAGAGTTTTATTCTACTTCCTTTCATGTATGCAGTGATTAGAAATACGAATCATGGTTCAGAGTCACACATTTTATAACAGAGCTGCTGAATGCAAACTGCCACTTATTTTCTTCCATACTGCCTATACGGCAGTATTGCTAATATCCAGTGTTCCACTCTCATATAAAATAATACACATTAAAACTACAGTACTAATATTATGATGTGACAGCCATTCTGCCATAAACGTACACATATAAGGAACAGCTATAATAAACATAAAATCACATAATTTAAAAACTGAACCAAAAAATATCTTTTTTTTTTAATATTCAAACAATTCACTCTGTGCTATTGGAAGCATGTAGCATTTGCAAGAAATTCAACATTAAACAAGAAATGTCAAGAGTACCTTTCACTGGGCAAGAGACAAAACTGCAGTACACTTCATGTAAAAATACAAAAAAGTTACACTTTTTGATAATGAAAGTATAAGAATGTGTGACAGTAATATCACATTAAACCCAACAACAAAAAACACAGAAGACTGTGGAAGAATATTTTACAAGCCTAGACCTACCACCAACTATTCATGGTTGGCACAAGAACAACAGATAAAGATTTTATAGGCACACTATATATAAAAATGTAACTTTTCTGTTATCTGCTTCTCTGTTTTCTACCAAACACAGAACTCAAATATACTGTGAAATTTGCTCCATACTCCTGCCAATACGTGCAGTAACCATGGCTCTTGAAGTGATGTGCAAGTAGTGAGGTAGAGTTTGTCCACACAATTCAAATTGTCATTCCCAATTTTCTTTTTTTAATTGCTTTAGTAAATTTTAATTTTGTAATTTGAGTGTTGTCCTTTCTTTAAGCCATAACATATTGGGATACTGACAAGAAAAGCAAACATTCTGGGTGAAAAATGGGTACTTCTTATAGTATGGAAAAGGAAAATGAGAACAACATATCAATCAATGCAACATGATAACACTAAGGAAATAAATATTCACTGTGTACAAGACAAATTACAGCACAGTATTCTGAACGAAGTTAGCACTGCCATACACATTAGTTTTTGGTCCCAAGAAGCCGTGTCTCGAGTCTTCTTGTGGTAATAATCTTGAAACATACATTTCAAGAATGGACATTATTAGAACTTAGCATGCAACTATGTCACACAGTATAATTAACATCTTCAGTGAAATTTTTATCCCAGTACAGAACAATAATCAGCCACAAGCACCTCATGTTACCACCATCTCAGGCCAGTAATATGCAGTGCGTAGCTCAGGGATAAGTGTGTGCATCGAAACCTGGAGATGTAAAATTCAGTCTCTGAACAATGTGACAAGTGTCTTTTTTACTCAAATGGAACATTATTTTTATACACACAGCCCAACAGAGCCCAACTGCTGAAATGAAGGAAACAAACTGAACCTGAGTGAGACTGGTAAGAAGACTGGGTGAGATGACTCAAACCAGACTGCTAATTGTAAAGTGGAATTAAGTAAAATTTGCAAACCAAACCTGAACAGACATTTCAATCATTGACCCATCATATGATTGGACTCAGCCCAACACAGTACATATCACAAAATCGCATCACACATTAAACAACATGACAGAGAAGCTTTTTTAGAATTATAACAGGAGTGGCCAGAATAATGTTGTGTTACAAATAAACATATAGGTTCATGAAAAAGTTCTTACAAAAAATTAAGTCAATTTAAATCAATTACACACAGCAAATTAGAAGTACCTTCACAAATTTAAAATCACTCAACTGCATTACTAATATAATAAAGATACAAACCTCATATCTGAGGCACATCTGTTGTGTCTGATTTTCTTGCAGCTGGTGCTCAGGCAGTAAAAACCAAAAATTTTAACTTACACCAGAGCAGATATGGTCCAATACATTGGTTCAAGTGAACAAAGTCTGAGACTCTTGATCAGCAACACTACTGCACAAATTTTGGTAGACAGCAATCTAGCAGACATTCTGTATGAGTGCATGCCATGCCATGCCATGCCATGTGGTGATCAAACCACTGCCAAACTGTTGAAATGTGAGAATCCTGCATAAGCAGTTTCGTCTAAAGTCTTACGGACTGTTAATGTTGCAAGATATCACAGTCCTGCTTTCTTCATACCTCATACTAATGTGGGGATTCATTAAGGATGATGCTTACCAACCACAGTTACCAACTAGGGTGACCACCCATCCTGATTTTCACAGCAGAGTCCCAAAGCTGGGTTGATATGTCTCACAATCAGCCAAAAGAACTCTTTCTCTATAAAATCTAAATGGCAACACTGTTTAGCTGCTACACTGAGGGCACACTATACTACTACCTGCACACTGGGAGCTATCTGTCCTCCTCCACTCTGTATGTACTTGCTCACTGGCCATTGTTACTACTGTTATTATGTTCACATTTATGTGGAGCGAGTTTTCTTAATTATGAACTGCTACTGGAGAAATGGATGCAATAACAGCAATGTGAAGTTATAAAAAGTACAACCGCAGTAAAAATGAATTATAAATATCCTTGTAAGGACTTTTACACATTTGTGCTTAAGAAAAAATATATCCTCGAAGCAGCAAAGTAAAACAAAAAGCATGTTTTTAAATTCAAATAATGAGCCAAAACTAATAAACTGAAAATTTTGATTATTCATAAAATGCAATAACACATTTCACTTTGATGTGTACACCAGTTTTACTTGCCTGTATTTTGTCAATTAAATAAAAATATTTTAGTTCCTGTACTTTTTTTTTGTTTTCTTAAAAAATCCCCAAGTCTTACCTTTTAAGGTTTGACATAAAAATTTTTAAATAATACACATTTTGCAATAATAATTATCACATGTAATCTAAAGTTAAACCACTGCAATGGCAAAATGTTATTGCCATAAACTCCCCCCCCCCCCCAGGTGTTGGCATACATTGTTGGAATGGTCTGCAATATGGAAATCAAAAGGTAGGTCATCCTATTACCAACAAATGTTATCGAAGTGAACATGCTGAACGTAGCAAGAAAATGAATACTGCTGGGATGTCTGCCATATTAATGCTGGTAGTCACATCAAAATTACATAACTGAACCAATAAATACGTTTATTGCTACATTACAATGTTTATTGTGTTGTTGTATTTATAGTAGTTTCACAAGCTTTTGAATGTTGTGAAGCTACTTTTTGACTTTCCCCGTACTAAATACGTAATAAAATGGTTCTTTATTTTATTAAATTGCAATAAAACTTAGTAGTTACTAAGCCAGTATATGTAACCATAGACTTGGAGCTAGTTATAGACCAATGATGATAAACTACATTGTTTGCAGGTCATTTTCTTATAGCCTGCAGTGTGGAAGTACAACTTAGTGAATCTTTAAACATGAGGAGATATGAGTGAGGTCTGGATATGCAGACCAAAATTTTAATTTTAGTAAAACAGAAACTTTACATTGTGGCAGAAGATACTTGCCCACTATTTCCAGTTCTTTTCCACTTTATCTGATTTGGCAAAATCAAATATGACAAAAAAATGTGCAGCATGGTAGAATGTTACCAACATTTCAGAGGAACATACTGCTTCCTTCTTCAGCCTTGAAGATGCAAGGCAGTATGTTCTGCCAAAACAGTTATCCTTCTACCAAACTGCACGATGTCACATACCTGTGAAGACCACAATCATTAACTGGTAAAACATATTCTCATTCTGTCTCACTTTGTGTCTCTGGTTCAGCATTCACAATTTCTCAGACCTTTATTTGTTACATCTGACAAAGTGTTCAAATACAACTTTCAGATGCTTCAATATCATAACATCTATGGAACCCTAAATGTAGGAACAGTTCAACATTATTCAAAATTCAACTCCAATTTGTAATAGTCCTCAGTATTGATCCAAAGAAGGTAAACAGCAAAACTATGACACATAAATACAATTTTGCAGTGTTTCCATAACAATAACTACTCTAGAATTACATTATGTTTTTCTACTCACATGATGAAAGATTGGCACATATAACTGTTTGACCAAACCTCGGTCTAATACCATTACACATATCTCACTATCTGATACTGGGAAAATACAATGTGGCATAACAGGAAGACCTGGAACAACATAAGCAAACTAACCGTGTGTCCATCACAATATTCATGTGCTATCCACTAAAACACTGTAACCACCGAAACCAAACCACTTTAATAGATAAAGATGGCAAATGGGGATCTCATTAACCGTGGATTATCATCAGTTACTATCCATCATAATTGACTATCCTCTACAACAATCATCGCAAGGTGTGACTCAGGTTACTCACAAGTGTATTATATACAGTAGGTATAACACAGATCAAAAATGTCAGAAAATGGTAAAATATTATTGATAAAAGTCAACAATACATATGAACACTAACAAGTTAAAACATGCAATGAACTAAGATGTGCAGTGCACAGGTTGTCATGATGAGACACCTGAAAACATGGCTGAAATAATTAAGAATAATGAAAATATATTCAGTACCAAAAGCTTTAGATGCATGTATCACAAATTGTCCAAATATCCAGTAGGCCTAATCCTAAATGGTTGGAATAACTAAGAATGCAGAAGAAAGAAGAGTGGAATAAGATTTTACAGGAAATATAGCAGATACCAAGATTAGTTTCAATACTCATGTGAAATGACAGTTACAGACATGGAAATGAGTCAGTATGCCCTTCTGGAAGGCTAATAAGTACATGTGGTACAGTCACCGAATGGAGAAAGCCGTAAGTTTGATGCAAGATGATGATTCTGTAACATATACAGAAGAATAAGGATTGCAGGAAGACTGAAGAGAAGAAAATGATGATGACACTCTCTCACAGACAAACAGAAAATCAAGTCCTGCATTAACCATCCAACAGAATCAAGCCATAGCACCAAAGCTAAATTAAGTTTTATACCCCATCTCACTATATAATCAAAAAAACATGTGACAAGCTGTCACCTTACTTACACTTAACTGCAGTCTGTGAGGATATGACACTATGTAGTCTGGAATGGGTACTAATGTTTCAGAGGAACATACTACCTCCATATCAGGTAATGTGTTCCTTCAAAATCTTACTATGAATCTGTCACTGTACATGGTGCCATAACCTGGGTAACAGTGTGATCTTTACAGCCATCAAAAACCTCAAATCTCACACAAGTCCATAATGTTTCCAAAAAACCCTATAAATCACTATGCCTCAGTACAAACTGAAGAGACAAACCTGAGTTGCAGGTTTATATTCAAGACATGAACATGCTAGACAAAAAAGAGAATGTTAAAAGCACATTAGCACATCAGACTGTTACTATAAACATTCTCTATTATATTAATGAACTTTGGATCAGCTATCTCCCACAGCAGAGGGAAGACATTTTGCAGCTGTGCTGGTACACGGACTTTTTGCTCTGCACACTCAGTGCATGGGTCGCTGCCTTCCCTCCTTAATCAGCCGCAGTGTTACTGAGACTGCAGCACTGTACAGTGTACAGAAGAATATCACTTGCAGTATTAGAAGTACCTGCATCTGCACAAACACACTGCACCTACACTCCTCACAATCAGGGCACATAAAACACCTATTTTTAGGTGCGTTCACAGAATTTCAAAGAGCGACTATTAGCTTCATCACGTCTGTCTGTCCGTCTATCCATCTGCATGGAACAACTTGGCTCCTATTGGATGGATTTTCATGAAATTTGATATCTCAATATTTCTAGAAAATCTGTCAAGATAATTCAAGTTTCATTAAAATTTGACAAGAATAATAGGTACTTTACATGAAGGCCTATGTACATTTATGTTAATATCTTGCTCAATTCTTCTTTCAATGAGAAATGTTTCAGATAAAAGTTGTAACTAAAATCAGGACACACATTTTATGTTCAATAAGTTTTTTCCAAAAATTGTGCCATTTATGAGATAATGTGGAAAAATATGGTACAGCCAGACAGGCTACAGATGACAATATAATACAGTGCACAAATATAAATATAACAAATACAAGAGATACATTTCGATACATAAAACAACCCACAAGGGGCATTCAGATATGAAATATGCCATTAATCATATAATATGATTATAACAATCAATGGTCATTCTTAATAGCACACATAAACTAAAGTTAAAACATCATAAAACAATGTGCTTTGCATGCTGGATAACTAGGGCTACAGACACACACTCAGAATATGTAATACTTATTGCTTTTCCATGTTATGTTATGGTTATGTGAATGTGCCTCAATGTTACGTTTATACATACACGTCCTGTCTTTTTACGCTATGAAGTTAAACTCTTTATTGAATAAGACGTGGAATTTCTGTACCCGTATCTGCTGTCTGTACATGTGTCAACTCATATAAAAGCAAGCCTTACCTGAAAAATGTCAAGTCAGTATGAAGCTTGCATCATGTACTGACTGATGATACTAGTTACAGAATCTGCTGTTTCACATGGTTGTAAAGTGTGTGGCATAACTGTGATGTTGTAAAGTTAAGTACTCCAATAATTTTCCTGCAGTTCTTGCAAGGTTCCCACAATTCAAGTTCCCCTCAGAAAGAGTGATCTGAATCTTAACAATAGAGTAAGAAGTACTGGTGTCTTAACAGATGGGAAATCAAAACACCGAGTATTAACACAGTAAATGTTGGATGATACTGAAGCTTGACTGGAACACTTGCTTTGTGAACCTCTTTAGCTACTTGCACAAGAAATGGGAATGTCAGAGACTGAGAGAACTGAACAAATTACTGATAATATAGCTCTACAGAATCACAGCTGTTCACTTTTTTGCAGCTATGTAGTCCAGCAACTTCTATAAAGTATTTTCAGTCAGTTTATATTGATGCAGTGGCTTGGTTTTATCTGAATGGATATACTTGTATGATCAGACAAAGTAAGAGATTCTGAAGGCAGGAAAGCTAGATATTATACAATAAGTTAAATTCCACCCTGTAAACACAGGTATTTCATATGCCCCAACTGTGAGGAAATTATGGTTTCTCTATTTTATGGGAATACAAATAATTTTGAGAGCTATGCATGGCAGATGCTGCAAGTAATCCAGTAACCATCACCCTTACAATGCTGCTCCAGTCTCATTATCAGCCTAGCTCAATGAATCACAGAAGTGGCAACCAACGCAATGAGTACACAGCAGAAAGATCATACCCTAGCAGTCACGATACATCCCCTTAAGAAAACCCACTCTCATTGCAAATTCAACACACATCACATATGGACAGGGCAGGTCTTAAAACCTTGATCTACTCAATGAGAGGACAAACACAATGTAAGCACAAGCATCAGCAATTCCTGTGTTACATAAACATAAAACAAGATAAAATTAAAAGAAAGGTAAAAACATACAGTAATGCACACAGGTTTCTTTACTGTTACAAACTGTAAATTAACAACTGATTAATGCCCACACCAACAGAAATTTAGTCTAATGATCACAAGAAAGAAAGGGCAAACGCTGAAGAATCTTTATAGTCACAACTCATTATCTGTTGTGAGTTGGTGAATAAAGAATAATGAATGCTCTATGTGTCTGTTTTTGTACATACACACAATGATAGAAACTTCCATTCTCATTACTGCCATGACTTGATAAAAATATTATATTTCAAAATGAATAATGTGTGTCCCATGAAACAAAGATTTTAAGTATCACTGTCATATTGTCATAAGAGTGAAATCAGTCTAAATGAGAAGTTATGAAGCAAACATTTGTCATTACTGTATTCAGTTTGTGATACACATTCTGATGTGGATGTTCCATAGCAAGAAAGAAAGCTGAAAGACTGTAGGTACAGAATATTCAGGTACAAGATCTATTCAGGGTAGCAGCATGCAGAAAAACAAAAATACCAAAGCCGGATCTTAGCTTCATATCTTAAATCCGGTTAGCTCAGACTGTCTGGTATTATTCACTAAAACAGTTTGTAGCTTCAAAGTTACTTGTGGGATTTCAGATTCGCATGGCAGTAATTACAAAGATTACTGCCCTGTGGGATGTGACACCACATAATCGCAAACATAACAAACCAATGGCTCACCAACAAACTGTTCAGAAACCTGAACCTTGCTTCAAATCACATAATTATATCAATGTAGACACTGTTAACCACATCCCAGAATGCACAGCTTCATAACCTAGAAAACCACCATATGCACATGTAACTATAAAATGCCATATGCAAGATGGTGCACTTTGACTTGCACAGGACTATAAATTATCTGTATTAGATTAACATGATTTTATTGTAGAAGATTCAAGTCTTCTAAGATGTGACACTGTGTCACTGAGCTCTTTGGCCCTGAAGATAAAGGCACTATGTTCCTTCAGAATGTTTGGAACTACACGCCCTATGACAGCACACATCCCAGAAGACTTTAATCTTGATTTTATTGTGCATTATTTCTCCCTTCAAACACAATTCAATCATTAAATCCAACAGTTTTATAAAATACGAGCTGGTTTCATAACACGTATTTTACATATCCCAAGCGCTTACCTATTTTAAATTAATTCAGCTTTAGAAAAGAAATCGGGAAAACACAGTAAGAGTTCTGAAATTTGAAATGACAGCTAAATGGACAATGGAATACTGAACCAAATCCATAATCTTTATGAATAATTACTCTCATGCAAACTGATGCAACAAACACATAATGTGATCCTACTTTTGAAAACACAACTTCTGCATGACCAAAATGAATTGCTTGTGGCATCAATCATATAACTCCAAATGGAGTAACATTTAAAATTTTGCAGTTCTGTAGGACTTACTTTCATCATACTGTCAATACACTTACTAGAAGAATGCACCCCATTTAACCTTTATCATCAATGAATAGTTCCACTCATTCTTAACCTCTGCACTAGGAGGCATAGCAGGCAAGATGTCATTCCACCTCTGGGTAAGTGCACCCAACACCCATTCAATAGAAGGCTGGATGGGTCACAGAGCCTATCTGGATGCTTTGGAAAACAGAAATATCCGTTGCCCATGCTGGGGATTGAATCACAATTCCTTGGTCATCCACTATATTGATTATACTTGCCCATTTTCCATCATCAATAAGGCTAAACATAATTCAAACATGAATTTTACACACAAACACACACTCCCAAACCTGATGAATGGAAATGAAATCCTAATTCAAGTAGGAACTGAACTCTATGTAACAAATGGACACAGTTTTTGTATGGCTCCAGATGTCTCTCCATTAAGGGTCTGCTTTTCACTCATCAGTACAATTCACATGAGGAAACATTTGTTATTGCCGTTTCATATGCGAACAATTAACTATGTCACTTCGATTTCAAACATGGACATTTAACTGTCATATACAAAATATTACAAAGTTCAAGATCTCAGAAACGTAAAAATTTCATACAAAACATTATAACAAGGTAACAACTTCTACTTCCAAACAATACACTCTAAAACTGATTTCTACATAATATGTGCTGCAGACTCCAGAGATATTGGATGTACACTGCTTAAGTCAGAAAGAAGCTACCATCCTATTTCCAGTTTCATTGGTCTATGCTTGCATTTTCTTTGAACTTAACAGATGCTATTTTCTGTATCCTGAGTAACTGCTACCCCATATTAATGATCACTACTAAATCTCTCAGTCACAGTAGTAATTTTTATGATTTGCAAGTAAGCTTAGGGTTCCAACATCTAATAAAAAAATGTCATCTGGGATAAAATTTCAGTAGAGCTCAAACAGATAGAGGAGCCATTTTTATGCCATGGAGACTCACAGAGAGTAGGCTCGATGGCCCCCACAGCTAAGGATATGGTGAGGAAGAGGGTAATTATTGTGCTACTACCAGAAAACGAACAGATTATCTAGTCTGTACCCCATCGCTTTACTTACCACTGCTACGCTCCTACCAAGGACTCAACCCTCAGGTGTCCAATAGCTTAGTCACTTAACCAACTGTACTGGTCCCACTTGGTTCCTAAAGTAAGGTCTCTAAAGGTAAGGACATATGACATGTCTGTAAATATACAGACATTTCATTATATGCAGGATCACAATTACAAAACAAAAAGCATGACATTCATAATGCAAAGCATAAAAAATTAGGGACCTTCAATTAATGGGTATATACTGTCAATGTTCACTGTGGATATCACATACTGATGATCAAAATGTCAGCAAATATAAACATTGACAATGAAGTGAACTCTGTATGCAATATGCAGGTACATTAAAATATTTTAATACTTTGTCAACTGGAATTAGCTGAACTGACACTGCATGACACAGAACTGGTGCCTGTAATTCAAAATCACCTTACGTGATACAATCTCAAACAAAAGGCAAAGTATTGAATGGCACATTGATAATAGCAACCCACTAATTTCTTACAGGAATGTTTTCAGAATGAAGAGAGGCTGTGCACATCCTATAAATACTCTGGAAAGTGAGAAATCTCTTCTCTAGTTGTATGTGTGTATGTGTATGTACATATGTACAAAAGTAACACACATGACACACATTTATAAAGAAAATAAAAAAAAAAAAACAACATACAACACCTTTCACTTACCAGTAAATAACCGAGTGAACCAACGGAGAGAATAAGAGAACACAGGTGTCACAAGGATGTGAATTGAACCAACACTAAATTTTTGGGTGACAGGCAAGAAAGAACAAAACTGAAACACTCCAAGCACATAACCTGCTGCTACAACTATACCTGAACTGGTTGGGCCTGTCACGTTCCAGTCTCTGCTATAAGCCACAACAGGAATAATCTTGTGAACAAAACAACATAACTTACAGACATGGTTACTACAGCCCTGGCATACTACTCTTACAAAAACCTGTTCTCAAGTCATGTATAATACTGTCCAGTGGGTAAAAATGTGGCAACCATACCAACTCCATGTCAGAAATATATCAAGATATGCATCCAAAATTTCAGCCACTTTTAAAGTATATTTAAAACAATTAATTTTCCTGACAGTAGTTAATAAATGAATGATATGAAATCCACTGGTAAGGTTACATTTAAAACACTCTAAATAATATGTCAAATTGTTCTGAAAATACAAAATCACAGGTATGGAAATGTAGCAGAAAAAAATTTGCCAGTCTGGTCACACTGAATATAATGATCAATTTCTTTCAGTACTGGCCTCCAAAGATAAAAATAAGGTGAAAATTTTGAACTTGCAATATTAAAAAAATCACCATTCTGATTATACAACTTCACCAATAGTGGTGCTAGTTATATCTTAGGAAAAGTTTGTGGTTTAGCAATGGTACTGCGACTGATTTTTAGCAATAACAGCATGAAAAACATTACCAAGCAACTGCATTAATACTGCTACTTGATTTAAATGACTTTACTATCAGTCTAATCAATCTGTGATGATTAAGAACAGCTCAAGGCAAATTTTTAATGTGACTTGTGAAGTAATGCCAAATTTTGGTCATGATGTTGACTGGACTGTCACTGATCTGCCCATTTATTTTTAAACAGTTTTGGGATGAGAGATACCAATGGTTTCTTTACAAAGGCAAGAATATTTAACATGAAAGTACTGTATTACACATTTCTTGCAATCATACAGTTTACTGTTACTATTTATACATTACTATATACACCAATAAAAAAATATTAATTCACTGCCGAAACTTGGTACAATGCACAAACAAATAACCGAGTCAAGGATAGAGTATTTTTGCATGTAACATGCCACAGCAATTGTCACACCATTAATGCTGGTATTAAATTATTATTCAAACAATTCCACCAATGCTCTATATCCATATACCTTCACCCACCATCAGCACTAAATGTTTTAGATACTGACAGTGTTTCGAAATGAACCACACAAAAAATTCCATTAATCTATTATGCAAGACTATAATACACAGAAAACAGACAAAAATTAAAAAAAAAACACATTTAATATATATACATACAATGCACTGTAAACACTGTTGAACAGTGCAATATGGAAGATATACACAGACATAAGCAAACCCACAAACCCCACTGCTTTTGTGTTATACACCATATTTACCTGAATAAAAGACGACAATTTGTTCCTAATTTATCACCTGAAAAATGGGTTTGCCTTACATATAGTTAAACAAAAGTACTTTCCCGAAAGCTGAACACTGCCAACAGGGTCATCTTATATTTGGGTAAACAAGGTATATGCAGTGGAACACACACTTATTGCTCAGTTTGCCATCACCAGAGAGTTTTAAAGTGTTTACAAGGCTATACAGAATAATCATTCAATTTCCAGTCAAGCAATACAGACATAAGACTTCTATAAAGCAGGGCCAGATTGCTGAGACTGAACATCGTGATTCTCATAATTTTTGTTTATGGTCTGATACTAAACACATATTTCACAATTCCATATCTAGAATTTAATTCAAGAAACTGAAAAACCATCTTAAGAGAATATCACACTGCTTTGAGTAAAATAAATGTAGCCACTCCTCAATCAAGAGTGAACCTGATGTGCAAGTAGGGGAAGAAAGAAAGAAAGAAAGAATGAATGAACGAAAGAAAGAAAGAGAGAGAGAACCAGATTCAATCATGAGCTAGGTAGTCTTAATTTTACACTCACCTTAATAATGAATTGCTAATGTTCTACCCGTAAAAATGCAGAATCATACTCCAAATCTTACTTTTATGTAAGGTTCCTCTTCAGAAGATGAACATATACAGTGGAAGGTGAAATTCAAAATGCAGATTACTTCCTATACTGCTTTAAATGCAGTGATAATCTCAAATATGTGTAAAAGGTGCTTATTTGTCCTTATTTATGTTGGAGACTCTAACATTACAAACTGTGTATCAAATTCTCATGCTTACATACCCTGAGGTCCACTACATCAGTGTTTCTCAACCTGTGGTTGTGGGCAGTTGGTGACTTGGTGACATATGTGACGGGAATAAGAAGAACAAGTTGAAAAACATTCTCCTACACACACACACAATTTTATAAGCAGAGCAGGGGATAAAACACTCTGTAGTAAGAAAAGTGAACCTGCAAATCTTGGCTTTCTTAAAGTTCGAACAACACTGACTCTGTGACCGAACAATATTGAGTTTACCATTTCCAAACAAACTACAAAAACATTCCTGTCAGCCTTGCAATGAAGTTCATAAAAGTTTCAACTTACATTATGCACAAATAATGATGGAAGATTCAATATTTATTCACAAATGAGCACTGGTTTTGTAATCATCATGGTAAACAGTTGCCGAAACAAACTAACGTATCCTCTGATATGTCTGCATTACTGAGCAAAGTATGTCCATCTCTCTTGCACCATGGAGAAGTGATAATGCTCATTTATCATCAAAGCTTGTCACAGGAAGTAATGTGGTGGGCGCACAGTGAATCCCATGTGCGGATGTCGTGGCGGGAACTGTGAACCCATAAGCCTGTGTTGTTGCTGCAGTGCTGCCAATCCTGCCCCACGTGGGTCGCCAGGGTACATTGCATATGTAGGCAGCATGTGGGGTCCCTGTCAGAAGAAGGTCATTACAGCAAAATTCACAACTTCACGAAATTTATATTCAATCACTTGTATCACAACTGATATGAGAAAAATTTTCAGATGTCTGTTAATGATAAAAATGTGGAAACCATTTCATAGTTCAGAAACCTATGGTCCAAATTTGTTAATGCCCCTATTCAGTCAAACTATACCAAGTACAAAAAACATTTATGTATTTATTTTACCATTACTTCAACTACAATTTCAGACTTTTTATATTCCTATATTAGCTACTAATGTGGCAATTTTGATTATTTTATTCTTGCGCTTTCCCAAAGAAAAAATATAAGAAGGACAGTTGGTTTCTCACTTCAAACAAAGACTGAGGGTTTCATGAACAGGGTGCTGCTGAGAATATTTGTACTCAAAAGGGATGAAGTAACAAGAGTCATAATATGGGTTTCCACCAAACACTATTAGGAAGGTCAAATAAAGAAGGATAAGATGGATGATGCAAGTAGCATGCATGGCAGAAGTGAGAAAAGCATACAAAGTTTTGGTTGGAAAATTTATAGGGAAAAGACCATTAAGATGACTACACATAGGTTGGAAGATATGTCAATACACATCACAACAAAAGTGTGGATGTTACATAAGTTCATCTGACTCACGATAGTGACAAGTGGCACTCTTGTGAATGCTGTAACCATGTCCTGGGTTCCATACAGGGCAGGGCATTTGTCTAGCTGAGTCATTATTAACTTCTCAATGACTCCATGGAGTTAATTAATTATCCTTCCTCAAAATTCATGCAATTTTGAACTAAATAATTCCAGTTTTTTTTTAGATCATAAAACCTGAAGGCTGTAGTGAATATAATTCAGATGTAAACATCCTCAGGCATACCAAATACTTGATGGAAAGATCTAGTGAGACATGATACACACCACCATGTAAGTAAGTGATGACATGAACAGAAGAATATGGGGAGAATAAAAGTACATGGTATAACACTTTGCTGTATGACACCACAAAATAAAAGCATAACAAAATCTGATTACTCCGATCATAAAAAACGAAGGCAAAGGTATAACATTGTTCCTGAGCCCTCCATGAAGGCATGGGAGGGGGGGGGGGGTCGAGGTAGTTTCACTTATGATTAACCGTGACACTAGATGGAAGTGAATGGTCATCTTCATGTCCTAGCCACTGTACCACTGGGGAAAGATCCCCTAGTACCCACTAAATCGGATGCTGGATGGGCCCCAGGGCTGATCTGGACCCTTTGGCAGAGGAAAATCTCTTGCCCCTGCGAGGAATCAAACAAAAATTACTCGGCTGTGCAGCATGTAGCATAGCCACTATACTGATTATGCTACCCTGGCTCCTGGTAACAAAATAAAGAAAACATTACTTGAATTAATAATTATAGTAGTGTCATCATCCTAAGGGCCTCCAGCAATTTGTTTGGGCACTCATGCATAACAGGCACTACTGCCAAACAACAGGACTGTCAGGGAACTGACAAATTTGCACCTTAACACATTAAAGATAAAGATTATCCAGATTACAATAGATGCTGGAAATGGTATCTGTTGTTGTTGTTGTTGCCGTCGTAATAGTGAGAATGTTTATACTACTGATCAATTTCATTACTGGGAAGAAGAATAAGATGAAAAAAGAGAACTAACACACCATTCACTGAAAAGAAGGTAATGAAATCAGTGCCAGGTTTGAACATTCTTCTTTAGCAATGTGATCTGACACAAAACATCTTTCTGGGATCCCCATAAGGAGAGTGTTCATACTTGGCACAAGTCCATATTTGATACTTACTAAATACTTTCTACCTCAACAGATAGCAGTGAACACAAACGTTTTTTAAAGTCAGATATGAATTTCACATTATATCCACCAAGCACTTTGATAATAATTTGCAGTTTTTAAAAACCAACAAATGCACTATATTATCAAGTATTGTTCAATATCCCCTACATACGTTTCGGCTCCAGTTGAACCATCTTCAGGGGGTCAAGGTTTACATTCATATTACATCCATTAGTTAATCAGATGATATAATATATATACATCACAATATAAAGTCAAGTTACTATCACATTAACAGGCTACAATTCATAAAAATACGTTCTATAATCTTTTTAGACTGTGACACGAATTGTGTGTTTTTAAAGTATAAATATAAAGTATAAAATACAAGAAATATAAAAGGTAGACTCTTCAGCAGGTAGATTTGTCATTAAAATTGAAGACTGTCATTAAAAATTAAAAATTGTTGGCAGTGGTTTTTTTATATACAAATTGGAGTTGACCAAGCCCTGTTAGTTGTCTTGTATTATCAAGTGTCAAGGTGTCTTGATAATACAAGACAACTAACAGGGCTTGGTCAACTCCAATTTGTATATAAAAAACCACTGCCAACAATCTTTAATTTTTAATGACAATCTTCAATTTTAATGACAAATCTACCTGCTGAAGAGTCTACCTTTTATATTTCTTATATTTTATACTTTATATTTATACTTTAAAAACAGACACAATTCATGTCACAGTCTAAAAAGATTATACAATGTAATTTTATGAATCGTAGCCTGTTAATGTGATAGTAACTTGATTTTATATTGTGATGTATATATATTATATCATCTGATTAACTAATGGATGTAATATGAATGTAAACCTTGACCCCCTGAAGATAGTTCAACTGGAGCCAAAACATATGTAGGGGATATTAAACAATACTTGATAACATAGTGCATTTGTTGGTTTTTAAAAATTGTGAATCAGATATGAAGTTTTCACAGCAGTGTTCTGAAGGAGCATGGTACCTTCATCTTCAAGATCAAGCAGTCTAGAGAGACTGCCTGAACCTGAAAATGAAGGCAGTATGCTCCCTCAAAATGTCGATAAATATATGCCTGTTGAAGTGGTCTAACATCCCAGAAAACTTGGATCTTCATTTGGAATGGTGAAATGTAACATAAAAGTAAATTAAATATTAGCTACATCTGCACCATGCACATTTTGTAAATGCTAAATTTTCACACTGTTGTGTCATATTTCTTAAGTTGCTAGGGAACGATACATGATTATACCCATAAATATGCTTTCTACCATTAATTTTGGAGCAAATCTTGCACATCTTGTCATAATATTAAATATCAGTGCCAACAAGTGATTATGGATAAATGCACGTATTTTAATTTTGTCTCTTTTACTCATTCCTGTACTCGTTCTAGTGAATGTAAGAATTTAAATTAAGAAGTAAAGGCAGCTTGTGTGTAAAAATACCATCCCACATCAGGACATGCTCCCAAGGTGATCATACCTGCTACAATGTTAGGCAAATCTAGACATGTCTCACCAGTTGCCTGCATTTAGTTTGTATTGCACAGTCAAGGTATAATCATGTTGGCTACTCTTTGCAATTGCACCTTTAGTGAACCATGTGTCATAATCACATTTTTGTGACAAGAAGGGGTCAAACCCTCCCAGACTCACAGGAAATTGTTGGCACAACATATAGAAAAGTGTATTACTCAAAGAAAGTTGTACAAGTGGGTGAAATGGTTAAGTGATGAAACTCACTTCAACAATGGTAAATAATGCTGGTCAAGATATGGCTCTCAATCAAGAAAACAGGTGGATTTTCCTTCATAATTTACTAACAGTCTTCTGTGACTCTGCGAGCTTCTGACCTCTTATGACCAGAGAATCTGAATATAGCATACTGTGCAGTAATGGTGCAACTGCAAGTGCAGCTGACATGATTATACCTTGACTGTAAAATAGAGACTGAGCACAGGCTACAGATGACACACGTCTAGACTTGCCTAACAATGTAGTAGACAAGATCACTTTGGGAACATTTTCTGATATTGGGTGTTACTTTTACATGCAAACTGCCTTTAGTTTTTGATTCACCTTGGTACACTGCTTTGCAATTTCAGAATTAAAGATCTGACTTGCCTAAAAAATTATGTATGGTTGGCACAAAGAAGGACATCATGGTGAAATAATTTCCAGTTGGTATGCTGTTTGCCCTTCTTGTAGCAAATTTATCATTAAAGATTACAGGATTTGTGTGTCATACTCCATGGCAGTGTGTACAAAGAAAAATTTGTATATTTTATTACTTATTTACCTGTATAATATTGCATAGTCTCACCAGTCACTTATACTGTACAAACATGTTACAGATGGAAAATGAAGGTATGTAAATGTTTAATGATGAAAACATAAAAAGTCAGAAACATGTTGAATTGCCATGGGACCTCCACCCTGTAACTCTACAACATTATTCTCTTAGCTACCAGGCCTCAGTAACTAATAAGACATCTTACACCATAGCCCATAACAACTGAAAAACTGCACTACAAGAAGCTACAACCCAATGAACAAAATGGCAATCGTTTTATTATCTGTATAATTTCCAATTATCCCATTTTCGTTAAAATCCACAACCCATTTCTGATGACCATTCCCAGTCAGCTCCACAAAAACTGTCTCAGAGCCACCAAATATGAATAAATAAATGCTGTTTGAACTTTCTCACAGCCGTTGTATTTGTCAAGGAAAAGAGAAACTCCTGAATCCAAATACAGTAGGTTAATTTACTAGACTTGTGGCCCATGCAGTACTACTTGGAACCATCACTACAACGAATTAACAAAGTAAAAAGCACTACATCCAGTATCAAGAAAATCACCATTCTGTACTGCAATTTTTCTGTAAAGCATTTTCAAGTTAGTTTCATCTTCAAAGGGTGCCTGTAGAGAACTAAATACCAACATGAAGCAAGCGCTGCACCTTTAACGAGCCAGAGGAGGGCACCATTTAGTCTTACAATGACTGAAGAGCCTGCTTATAAATTATAAATATCACAGTACTTCTATACAGTGTGTGATTTTGTGAACCAGCAAGCAGAATTTATAATAATAATTCATTTTAACAGACAATGTTTCAATTTTTGTTTTAAAAACTTAGCTTAAAATGTTGGCAGCACCTTTCCAACTAATTTCACTTGGAAATTTTAGAGTACCCAGATAAACGAATGTAAAAATGGGTCTTCAGAGTGCACATATAGATGACAAAGTACGGTTTACACTACTTTTAAAAACACTAATGTGGTATCACATTCAACACTGTATAGGTCTTGATAATTTTTAGATGGACAGCTAACTTCAGAGACATTCTGAGCACAATACATAGAACATTATATTTTCATCACGGGCAAAATGCTAGATGATGATGATGATGTTATATAACAACAAAATCTGAGCCATAAAAATCAATAAAACTTTATATAATTTTGGATGTAATTAATATTTTTACTGCTACAAACATTTTATACATTTTTCAGCAGCAGCATAAGTAGAATTCAGTCTGAAGGCAAGTTGGAAAAATAAAATTAAAAAACTACAATGACAAATCAATATGTCATTCTGTCAATCAGAAAGGCTTCCTTTAAAACCAAATTTTATACTTAAGTGTTTACATATATGTTCCCCACCAACAACTCCTGTGAGATGTAACAGATTTGTGACCTATCTCTGTATCAAAAAATGCACTGTTGTTTTCTTGGTACTCCAGGTTATATGGCACCATTTAATAGTAAGAAAGATGCAAGATCAGTTAGTTAAACAAATACACTGAAGTACTACTTCATAAAATCACAGGAATGAAATTACAACTAAATATAAAGGAAGTCAATAAATGAGTACCACATAATCCTTGAAACACTATATCCTCCGTACCTTCACGTTATTTTAATAACATGATCCAACAAGCACAGAGCAGCATTCATAATTTTAACAAATCCTGCAAAGCAGGACTTGAGGTTCTTACAGCAGCGTTGCTGAATACTCAAGTCTCCTAAAATTTTACACCGTGCTGGCTGTTAAAGTTATTAGTTGACATGGTGTCACATCTTCAAAACCCTACAATGTGTTCCTGTATCCACATAGGATATCATATATAATAAATTATAACAGTCAGATACTGAATGCAAAACCTTTACATGTGATAAGGTGAAACAAAGAATATAGGTACATCAACAATTGCTTCTTTTAAATAAAGCAGTTTATTAGTTACTAAAATAAAATCTTATTTCTGAACAATGGCTGCTTACAGAAACTAGACAGCTTCAGATAAATACATTTTAAGATGATGATGATGAGGAGAAGGAGTGCATATACAGAAGTCCCACCACCACAGGAAAGTTCAGTGAAATGCAATGTGCTGGTTGAAGGGTGAAATAACAAATACACATATTAGAAAATTACAATATACAAATCACATCAAAGCCTACACAGCAGACACTTGCTACTAAGATAGCATGGTTAATAAACTTCATATGTGCTACACACAGTGTTAATTAACAAATGAAGCTTTTAGAAACTACTACTACAATCTGCAACTGACATACAGTTCAGCAGTCTTTGTTCAAGTATTCGTTACAACATTTGAACGACAAACAAAAAAAGTACAGCAGGTATACATCATTTTAGGCAGTTTGTGCTTATGGTCAATGATTAGAAATAAATCATGACATAAACAAGAAGAAGAGCCTGAATCTCTCAAAGCAAGAAATATGCATACTTTGACATTAATTTCACACACTTCTTGAAACAGTTTCAAATAATGACAAAATTCTAGGGTTTGCTCTTAATTACATGCCTAGTTATGCACAATTAACAAGATGTTTGTCAATTACAAACATGAAAATATGTTACTATGACATGTGACATGCAACAAGTGAATGCAATATTGATAAAATCATGCAATCAAATTAGAAGGTTAAATCATATACAAATAATAACAATTTCACAGCTCAGTAATATAGGAAATCTAAAGTTTCATTAACACACTGGAACTTACTATGCAGTAGAATGGTCAAATAACAAGTGTCATATCCTGCTCTGGAGGTCAGGTCTAGCAGAACTGCAATGCGACATTGTGTACCCTTCCACTAGATCTGACCTCTGGATCAACATTTACCACTGAATAACAGTCATGGCCTGGAAATTGCAACAGTTCAAAAAGCACAAAGCTGAAATATGTTTATTTGCAAATGTATGGCAACTGCCAAAAATTTCAATTCTTAAATTTAAAAAAAAAAGTTTCAGTCATAATTATGAGAACTTCTGTTTCACTGTCAAGTCAGTTCATAATAATTAAATAATACATGCACTCAAAACTACTTTCAACTGTGTTATACAGGATCATTATTTCAAATTCCCACAATCACTAGACTCTTCCTGTCTGGTCACTGATGTTACACAAGGCTCATTCACTGGCTCATTCCCATGCTGCTTCTTAGAGAGGTTACGAGGTCTCTATGAATCACCTGCAGTCACTACTTGAATTCCATTGTGGCATATATGCTTTGCATGATACATATGTTAAATACAATTCCTACAAACGTCTCCATAAATTCAGATGTAAATTTCTGATACATTGTTCCAAACAGGCCAACAATTCAGAATTAAAAAAAAAAAAATTTTCAGCAGAAGGTTCCATTCTAGATGGTAAGAAAACATGATGAAGACATGCTGAGGAAAAGATGGACAAAACTGGTGCTAGACTGGAGACATCTCCATGAAAATATATAGATTGACCTCCCCACACTCATTCTGTTGAAAAGTAAACCTTGGTTAGATCTCAGTGGATAAGTGAACTCTCAAAATAATGAATACTGGTTGAAAGTCCCACGCTAATCCATGAAGAGCCATTACACGATGCTAAGGTTGGTGTGTGGCTTGCTGAATGCAACTAAGATTAATTTTCAGTTTTTTAACCAATGACTGCACTTTTATTTTCGTATTTCTGTTCAATTAACCCTACATATGTTTCGGCCAAAAATACGAAAATAAAAGTGCATTCATTGGTTAAAAAACTGAAAATTAATGTCAAGATGCATGGTAAACACAACGTGAAATGCAACTAGTATTATTGGTCACATTTTCTCTGACATCATAATTTCACACCAAATACAGAGTGCACCAGAAACACCTTACAGTTTTTGATATGAAATAGCATTTTAATGCAAAGTGGAAAAATTTTATTAACACTGGTAGATATATTTCTTGCCCATGAGAATTCATTAATTATTACTGTCTGAATATGACACTTTGTAGGTGACCACCATGTCATTCAATATGCTCCTGCACAATGGAATGGATGAAATAGCACAATGCAGCATTTCTTTTGGGATCCCTTGAATATACTCCTGAATTTCCTATTGTAAGTAATCAATATTGGCAGGACATATTTTGTATGTGTTGCTTTTTATGTAGCCCAAAGGAAGAAGTCTGGTTCTGCAAGATCAGGTGAACAGGTGGTCCAGGTGCACCAGGAATGCCTGATGGCATCTGAAATTTGAAAACCAGCTTGCCGGCTGAGCAGCGCATCCATACTAACCATCATCACACACAATGATGTTCTCAGCAACTGCTCATGCAGCACAGATTTCCATGCAAGTTCTCAGGACAATGTTTCCAGGCAAAATCACCTCTCATTTTGCAGGCATCACCTGGCCCACCCACTCACCTGATCTTGCAAGGTACATAAATGAAACATGTCCTGCCAAATTGTTGAATTAAAATGGCAAATTCAGAAGTGTATTCAAGGGATCCTCAAAGAAATGCTACAATGTGTCATGACATACTTTCCACCATACCTGCAGGAGCATACTGAATGACACTGGCAGTCACCTAAAAAGTGCCAAATTCAAATAATAATCATTCACATGAATTCTCATGGGCATGGAATGTATCTACCAGTACTAATAAAACCCCTCCACGTTGCCTTAAAATGTTATTTCATTTCAAAAACTGTCAGGTGTTTCTGGTGCATCTGTAAAACACACAATTTGACACAATTTTTCAAAAACCTGCCCTAATACCTGAGAAGCTAGCCCTTTTTTTTTTTTTTTTTTTCCAGCAAGATAGTACAACAGTTCACACTGCAAATAATTCTGTGTTGCATACAGGTTTTTTGATGACAGAATAATAAGCTGAGAAGTGTGGCCTCCATGTTCGCTAGATCAGGACCTGTGCAATTTTTACTTGTGAGGCATGTTAAAAGGCAAAGTGTACAGTAATAATGCATGCACTGAAGACAGTATGAAAGAATGCATTTGGAATGTGTTTTCAGTTTCATTGACAGAACTGACATGCACTGAATGTCTCTGTTACATGTGACATATACGTGAGTAGAAGGAAAGCATTTCCAACACCTTCTTTAAATTTGGTGAGTATGAAGTCTAATAGTCACTGCAATGCACTGTACAAAAACATGAGGACCTTAACTCATGGCTAACTGGAAAAGCAGCATTGCTGCACCGCCCGCCACCAAGCAAAACAATTTGACTGTATAGTGATGTGAGACGTCATTTAAAAAATGGTCCTGTACCTTACACAACATCAATAACAGCATTACATTCAGATGTTAAAGTTGAGTGTGTAGCATGCCTGCTTTATAGTTAGGTCCCATGTTCAAATATCAGACTGAGGCTTTTTGTGTTTTCCTCAGTTTCCCCAGCCAAATGCTGGAATAGTACCTCAAATTAAACCATGGCCACTTCCCTCCACATACTTTCCACTTCCTTATGCACTAAATCCCAACATTCAAAGCTACACAATATGACAGATAGACAGCATCATTAAATGAATCACAAGTACACAAACAATAAATTATAGAGTTCCTCTGATAAGGTATTGGCTTCAGCAGCAGGTAGGTACCTAAGCCATAAAAATGAGCTTTAGTGCATAGCTTGTTAGAGCAGTTACCAATAACAGACAGCAATAACTTTCCATCATTAAAACTCTATCTGTACGTGCTATGCAGTTAGTTCTACAAGAATGCTTTAAATGGGTATTATGTAGGAAAGGAAATAATAAGCATGTGTATAATAAGTTTATGCAGCAGAAGCAGAAAAGCAAGGTGCTACAAAAACTACAACAGACACGTGTTCCATGAATATTGGACTTTAGACATCAACATATGCTACCAGAAAAGCAACCGATAAAACATTTTATATTACAGTAATACAGTTTTAAGCTGAAATATAAACACAACATTTGTGTATTACTCCATACTTTTGAAATCTGTGGTCTTCTGGGTAATTACATGGCGTCGTATGGTAATTATTTACGACCAAACGTCGTAAATAATTACCATGCGACGCCGTGTAATTACCCAGAAGACCACAGATTTCATCAACATCGCGGCGGAAGCCTGAAATCAAGGTAACTCCATACTTTTGTTTCCCTACATAAATCACTTGCAATTTCAGGGACTAAAGAAAATGGTGCAAGAATATAATTTGCCCTATAGGAAAGAATCCACAAAAATAATAAGCCAGGCTATAATTGCTACAGAGGTGCTGATTACAAAATATCCTCACATCTTTAACCTTTTAAAGCCTAGTGGGTACTGTATGTACCATAAGGTTTAACATTAAAAAATTCTACATTCTGCACACAGAGTACACTTATGTTTGTTGTTTGGTTCTTACAACAATCATTACTTCTCTACACCACATTAACTTACTGGTTTGTATAATCGAGGTGGAGTGCGATTATTGCATGGCACAAGTTTAACCTTTAAATATGTTTCAGGTTCAGCTTAGTCTTTCGAGTGCTAACACACCTCATTCACAAATAAAATCAAGGATGTGATGACAGAATTAATGCTCTGAAGATCTTATTCTCAAAAAATATTGTTAAATTACAAAAAACGATTATTAGGATCATAATGGGCACTAGAACCAGAGATTCTTGTAGAGAACTCTTTAAAATATTAAACGTTTTACCACTGCGATCTCAGTATATACTGTCACTTGTACTTTTTGTGGCTAACAATAAAAACCATTTTAAGACAAATTCCAATATACATAGCTTCAATACTAGGAATAACTCCAACATCTATCAACCCTTCTCATATTTATCTATTTATCAGAACGGACCTTACTATTATGGCATTAAGGTATATAACAGGCTTCCTTGTCAAATAAAGGCTTGATCTCACAATATCAAACAATTTAAATCATCTCTGAAAGGTTTTCTTCATCAACATTCCTTTTATACATTAGACGAATATTTTAATTACAAAGAAAATTAATTTGTACATAATGAACTGTTATTAGACATACTCTTGTTTTATGCGTATTTGTCTACATTGTAGATATGTTTTAATACACATGACAAATTTTATATAAAATTAATTTCTGTTGCTTATTTTATTTAAATTATAGCATATTTAAGGTTGCTGTGGATTTTCTCAAGCTGTTGTAATGTACACAATGTTTATTAAGAAAACTGATTTCATTTTTGATTCTTTCAAGTTTTGTAATGCTGACATTGTTCTGTTTGTATACTGAATTTGTTTATTTTATGAAACAATATGTGAAAGTTTTATGAGATCCCATCCTTATGTACACAATGACTATATGAATATTTATCTTGATATAGAACCATTATATGTTGTTATAATGACAAATTCTACATCCAATGGTTTGTTACCTATTAAGGATCTCTAGAATGTATGATAACAAATAGATAAATAAATAAATACATAAGGACTTCACATAAGCAAAAACCACTTACAAAGGTTTTTTTTTCCTTCCCCCCCCCCCCCCCTTCCCCCCATGGTGCTGTCGGTATCACATTTGACCACAAAGTAATATCTTGTTTAACCAGCTTTCAGCATTTACTCCTGCATCAGATAGGTCTCTGAACAGTGGTGGAAATAACTAATAACAGTATGGGAAAATTCTTTATGCATTTGGACAGCAAGTCAAAAAGTATGCTTTGTAAAATATCACATTTAAAAACTATATGTTAATTTAGTGATTTTATTATTAATTAAATACAACAAAACAAACAATGTGTTTCAGGATTTAGCTTTATTCCCTTCATCAGGTTAATAAGATTTCATAATTCCCATTCTGCTGGGTCCCCAGACAGAACCACTCAGGATTTGATGGTACCTCTACCTCGGGGACAAAAGAGTAGGAATTAGCCTTATCCTATTCATCAGATAATGGTAATAAGCCAATTTCCAAATGCAACAGTTCTCTTTATATATACAAAATGGATGGATAAAATCCAAAAAATTGCCTGCGATACTATGCCATAAAAACTTTAAACATATAAATTTTGTTACATGTGAAAAAAATGTAAATGGCCAGGCAAATGCAGCTGTGGTACTCTGGGTAACAGCACGGTGCAGTCAGATAAAGTAGTTACCAATGTTTTGGTTAACCTGCTGCCATATCTGCACATAAGATATAAAAGCAGTGGCAACAGATTCCTCTGAAATGTTGGTAATTACCAATGACTACACTGTGCCATAACCAAGCAGGCCACAATCTACGAGGGTTATCCAGAAAGTAAAGATACAACACGGGTGGGAGGGGAAGGGAAATCAACTCAGACCATCCTGCTCACAGCCCAGACCTCGCTCCCAGCGATTTCCATTTGTTTTTGCATTTAAAGGAACATCTGGCTGGCCAGAAGATTCACGAAGACAAAGAGGTGAAAAATGAAGTCACTACGTGGTTGCGTACACAGGTGGCGGAGTTCTATGACATCAGAATACAAAAACTCGTACCCAGGCTAAACAAATGCCTCACAAAGGTGGTGATTATGTTGAAAAATAGCTAAAAGTATGTGTTAAGAGTTTTTTCACTCGATTTTGTTAATAAATATTTTTAAAAAATGTTATTGCTTTTGTATCTTTACTTTCTGGATAACCCTTGTAAATCTTGACTGCTGTAAAAAATCTCCAACCTCGCAGACTAAATACATATTCAAAATTGGACTCTGTAGCACTGCAGTATGGAATAAACCACAGTATTGGGCAGTTTATTAAAAACACAGTACAAATTCAAGATAGAATACGAAAATACCAATATGACATTCATTTTATAATTTGTACATTAAAATAACGTTTATATACTTTACTAGCATACATGATGATGTATTTTACATGATTTCACAACTATATTTCTTTGCACTATCCCTGAAAACCTGAAAACACTGGAAAAATTAAGATCTTTCCATTTCCACATGAAGGAATTCTGAGAATTATAAGCAGTTATTCTTTTCCATGGGTACTTTCTTCCATACCTTTGTTTACACATATATTGTATACCCAAAATATAAAAAAAAATATTTTCTTAAATGTACAACAACAATACTGATAAGCACAGTCTTCATTTTGCAGCTTTTGTGTGGTGAGATGCTTTGATGAGTAAAATATTTTTGCTACACTATGTATGTGGGTGTATGTAAGAGACATGCTATGGTATGTGAAACAGGGATACAAAACTTTGGATGTCCATGACATTTTGACATCTGACAGTTACATGATGATGATAAAAGTGAGCAGTGAACAACTGAAGTAATATATCCCATTAATAAGGAGAGAAACTTCACAGCTAAAATCTGTGATCTCAGCTGTGTGGCCAGTCTCAATTATGAGGACACCCTAGAATATGACAGGAAAAGATGCCAATCAGGTAAGGCAAATAGGAACAAAAAACATATGTAATACTGGAGAAGGTAGCAGGAAGGAACAGAATACAGAGTGACTAATGGATCATACATACATCCATTAGCACTTAAATGGAAAAGGAAGATCTGTGTGTGGTCACATCTCCGATCACAAGCAGAGATCTGAGGGACACAGAAAATGTAAAGAACACTTACTAAGATTCAGGCAAACACACAGTGCACAGTTCCAAAATGATTCTGCACACTGGACACAAAGTTTTCAGCACTTTTAACACTTCTGGTCCCTAATCATAAACGTCTCTCTTTACACTGTCTTGTCAACCAAGTTACAAACTTGATTAACATTTTATGCCAGTTGTTCTAGGTCTACAGGTTGATGAGGCCCAATTCTGTACTCCAGCCTCCATTTGACTTTCCATTACAATGGAAATTGGATACAATGAACTCTAATTATAACTGTTTTCAGAGAGAGAGGCAGAAAAAGAGGGGAATGAATGTTTCATTTAACAATGTTATCAACTGCTAAGATTATATAGCGTAAATGGCAGATTAATGAAATGGAGAGAACACTGGAAGAATGATACTGACATGGGAAAAGCCTAAATACTCAAAAAAACCTATCCCACAATAAATCTCACATGGACTAGCCAGGGACTGAACCTGAGCCTCTAGGGTGAAAGGCTGGCAACAAACTGCCTGAGCCATTGGCACAACCAACAGTTTTTTAAACTTCATAGTATACAGAATGTGTCTGTGTTTATATGTTTGTAATCACAATTTACTCACAGTAATAACAGTGAATGATGACAGCAACAACAACAACAACAAAATAATAATAATAATAATAATAGTTATGTACATTGTTGCGTATTTATTTAAATCTAGTTCTGTACCTGATCAATTATGTACACATAAAACTCAAAGTTTGTATCTAAGATTCATGAAGATGATGAACTAGGATGGTGAGAAAATGAGGTAACTAAAGTTCTGGAACTAGGTAAGCATTTGAGTGGACAAGACTGAAAACCAGCCTCAGTATCTAAGTCACGCGTAACATGAGATCACTTGATGCTCCATGTTGGTAAGGTCAACTTTCATCCCTAATGAAATGCATAGCTCATCTAAGTAATGGCAAGATGACTCTTACAGGATAAAAATGATGGATTTTCAGTCTCACCATCAAAAATGTTTCAATGCAGTGAGTGAGGTCCTGATAGTGCAGAGACTCACTTTTAGTCCAGTACGAATACACATAGTTCTTCAAAGAAAAGAATTAATAAAAGACTTAAAGTGACAACAGTGTTGTATTAAACCAAACATTAAACACACGAACAACTTTACTTCTGACTAATGACATAACCTTATGGTATTCTAATTTGAAAATGGTCAATAAAAACGACTACTTCATGGCTGCACAACAGTACCAAGCTCGATAAATAACAAACTAAACCCATGGAGCAGAATTCTTCTTGAGAAGTTGACAGTTCCTCAGTTAATCACGAAATTCCCTGCATTTTATGGAACCGAAAGGTTCAGTACCATGTTCACAAGAGCGCACCACTTGGCCTTATCCTGAGCCAGATTAATCCACTCCATGCCCTCCCAGCCTATTTCCTTAAAGTCTATTTTAATATTATGCTCCCACTTTAATATTATGCTGCCTAGTGTACTAATATATCACAAATAAATTTCATACAGTTATAACAAACCAAAATTTGACAAACATGGGGATGTATAAATCAGTGATTTCTAGGAATGTCACAGGCTACCCTAGATAAAAATTCTTATGCATTCTATGCATATTGCCTCTAAAACTGAATGCTAGAATATGCTACCGCAGTCACAATTATTGTGTACTCTATGTATATTGCCTCTAAAACTGAGAGCTAGACTGTGCTGCCTCATTCATAAAATTCTTTTTCATGTAATAACAAAAAGTATTATTCTGAAAAGTGTTAGTACTGTCACACTTAACTGACTACAGAACAATCATAGCACATGCAAATGGTTGCTCATTTCATCACAAGAAATTACGGACTTAAATCCTGAGATTGATATACGACATTGGGCACCATTGGCTGATGGGTAACTAGTACAGGAAAGTTTGCAGGGATCACATGAGAGTTCTCTTCATTAGCAAATTTAGCAGTAGGAAAAGATTCTGCTGAAGTACCTACAATCACTGGAACTCCACTGCTGCCAGCATTAAAATTTAAAACACCAACAAACTGAGATGGATTTCTATCTTTAACACCATCAATATCAATGCTAAAAGACTGGCTTGGGTTCTTGGACATGGTTGGCTGTACTGTACCACCACTAGTGATTTTATATAATTGGCACTGTAATGGGAGTACAGTAAAGTTGTCACTATTTCCAGTCTCTACGGAAACAGTACCAGAAGAATTAATCTTTTCCTGCCTACCAACACAAGTGGCTCCATGAAGAACTGGTAAAGTATCAGACATTTCCCTCATTATTCTGAGGAATACTGCTAGGAACTCTATAAACAATTTGTCTTGATAAAGTTTTATGGTCTACATTAGTCTCCTGCTTTATTCCTCCACCAGTATTAACTCTGCCAACAAGTGTCAATGGAGACAGAAAGTCAAAATTACCAGTAGTTGATGTCGTCATACTAGCTGAAGCCGTAGTAGAAGGCTCAGAGGAAGTGTACCCTGAAACCTGGAACACATGCACCAATGTACCAAAATGTAAAAAAAAAATAAATAAAAAGAAACAGAACTCAATGTGGTATGACTGTAATATAAACCAGAAACAAAACCAATAAAAATATAATATGCTTGCACATGCATTAAATTAATGCAGTTTCAAGAGTAGTCAGTACTTTCATAGATGCAAAAGGCTGTGGTCTTAAGGCAGAACTGGACTCCTGAGGAACACTGTGCTAGGTACAATCTACAACATGAAACCTGTCATGCAGGATGGTAAGGAACACAGCAAATGAGACATTCGAGAAATGTGTTCATACATTTTGGTCTCAGAATTTACAATTCAGGGATCTTCTCTACACTGAACCATAAGCAAAACACCATGAATACATACAGGTGGCAGTGGATGTACAGTGCCATCCATTATTAACCTCAGGACTTGACAGAGATGAGTGGCCAGCCTCATGCTCTAAATATTTCATCCCCATGGACAAGACCCTGTCCTATTAGACACATTAACCACTGGCACAGATTATTTACCACTTCCTGTGCCAAACTGCATGAAATCAACCCCATGATACCCTAGCCATCTCAATGTCCTCTCCTCATATATGCCTCAAAGTGCATGTTTATAGATTCTGTGCCATACCAAGGTGTCCAAACCATTTAAACCTACTAGTTTCTAAATGTGGGTAATGTTTCACCTTTTACTCCCTTTAAATTTCTCAATTCATAAATACTTACTCAAAAAAATGGCAGTGTAGTATGAAGTTTCTACTTGTCATAAATCCCCTAAAATCTTCATCACTACTATCATCATTAGTATTTTTACTGTGTTCGAACTTTGACTACTGAAACACTACACCATCTTTGGTACCATCAAGGGCATCATCTCATAAAAGACTTCACAACTGCCTTGGGTTTCACAGTTTATGCCTCTTCATAAGTCTGTAAAGTCAACAAGTTGTCCCAGCAAAATCAGTGATGACATGTGTGACCATCCATTTTCTCGCTTAAAAAATTCTGTTGTTTCTGTCATGTTACCCAGTTCTTCACCTCTGCTTCTAGGTCAGCCAGTTTTCAGTACACTTATGGAAAGAGTATTTATTCTTCTCTAACTTTTTTTAGTGCTTCCTCTTGTCTTTTCCAATCCTGCCTATCCTATTACCATGCCCTTTTGCATACTTCATCACATTTAATTTCAAACCTACAGTATATAAGCAATCACATGTTTACTACACATTCTGAGAAGCAAATTTATGTTTAATAAACTCATTGCCACTGTGTGCTACTGAACAACTCATGCAAGGAACAATGCATATTTTTCTCCCTCCAAGGATGAGCCATTATACCTCCAACAAACACAGGAATCTTAGTTGCTTTGAAAGTCATATTAATGTACCTTTGGACCATATGATGCAAGAGAATTGTATATGGTAATTTCTGGGAATTTATGGTACATAAAATATGGTATGTTAAGAAGTATGCTCTTTTAATGTGGGAGACTCACTAAAATTCATTCCTTACAATGCTCAGTCATACTGACCGAAGGGAACAAATGAACTTTATTTGCATCATTCATCATTAAATAAATTTTATAAAAAGACAACAAGTAAGCTCAATAAACTGCAACAAACAGTGGGAATTTTGTGTACCACAGCACATCTCACTCGTTCATGGGATTGCACATCGTGGTTTCACTTATTCATGGAAGAATTATTGTGGCAACCCTCATATATTGTGGTATAGTTCCCTCACTTATTCATGGTTGTGCTTGCATAGTGATACATAAGGCACTACATCTGCTTGAACACCTCACTTTAGTAGCTACCTAGTTATTGTACAATACAGAATAATCTTTGAATATATTCACAGTTGTTAGAACTGTTGCCTTATTGTATAAATTATGCATGGAAAGGATGAGATACATGCACATAAACAGCCTATGATGAAAAGAAAAGGACACTGATGTCTCTGTTAGAGAAAGTCAAGCACAGGCTTGGGTAACTTTGACAGGACAATTAGTATTGCTGTGGTCAGACAGCAGTATGATTTGTTTCATCAAGAAAAATGTTGACAAGATCAGGAGAAGCATTAGGACCAGTACTCCATCAAGTGCAAAAATTTCTTTGCCGACCCCTTCCTCGAGACGATAGAAAGGGTCTTGTGTGTATGATGGGAAGATGAGGCAGCAGACGGGCTATCAGAAGTGCTGTGGTGAGGTAGAAGGCTGTGCAGTTATAAAAGACACTATGCAGATTCTTGGGGTGAGGAGAAGGAGGGGCTTCCATGCCAGTAAAAGGGTGGCTTGAAAATTTTAATACATGGATAAGCCTGCACAATGTCAAAATAACAGGAGAATCAGTGTCTGCTGATCATATGGCTGAAGGGAAGTCCCAAAGAATTTCAAGAAGATAATCGAGGAGAAGGACTAGCTGCCACAGCAAGTCTTAACTCTGATGATGCTGGCCTGTTTTGGAACAAACTGCCACCATGTATATTCATATCCAAGAATGAAAAGACTTCTCTAATTTTTAAGTCCCAAATGACTGTATCACCCTTCTCATCTATTGTACTGCTTTGGTGGGCTACATGAAAAATACCAAAATCATTCCAATAAATGAGAACACAAGCTTTTTCATGTTGATTGTCACTAATTTACACTGTATCATATATCATGTACCTTTGGTTCCCCTAACCCATTTTTCCTGTAAGGCCTTAACTTGTGCATCCACAGTTTTACTGTCTCCAGTAGGCCTGCTCAACCTTTCATGCGGTGCCAGCAACTTCAGCAAAATCTGGCCTGCACGCAGGCAACATGAAATTCAGGACACAGAATGAAGAATGAATAAGTATGTGTAGAATTTTAACTGTGTATCTGTCTATATAATATGTGCAATAAAAAATATAAAGCTAATAATAGGAACACTTTATTCCAAAATGCATTTCACAATCCAGGCTACAGCATTGCTACTTTTAGCACATTTTTATAAAATGAATTAGTAATGTAATGTACATCTCCATAAATAACCAGCTCATAAGTTCTCAAAATTGCTTGGTGTTCTATCTCATCATTGCCAGGGAAAGGCTTAAAAGAAATTTTCTAATTTCAAATGTCGTCGCAGGCAACGTAACACTGTGTCATGGGCAACATGCTATCTGCGAGCTATTAGTTGAGCGGGCCTGGTCTACAGGATTCTTCAAGAACATAACACCCGTATGTGGCAAGGGTTTGCCTTATGATATGGAGTGCACCCTTTCCATTCTTGTTTCACCACATCTACTCTACATTATTTTCATACATGATTCAATTTTTGAATTAAAGAAGTTTCACTCCTTACAAGACTATGTAATGACTTTCGATTACAAGTTAACCAGACTTTGAAGTAAGTACATTATAAAGCATTCAAAAAACAATTTTCCCAAATTGGGGTTATAGGCTTCAAAAACAGGTGACAACTGGAATTATCCAGTACTAAAGTAACATGGTATTCTAGATCTGTACACATGGATTCTTCTTCTTCTTCTCCTCCTCCTTCTCCTCCTCCTCCTCAAGCGCTACAGTCCGTTGTGGACTTTGGCTTTCAACATAATCTTCCCCTGTTCCCAACTGGCCATTGCCTGCCTGTTTTTTATTCCATACACATGCACTGGGGAACCAGAAAACAAATTCAAATAAACATGACTCAACAAACGTTGGCTTGCATCACCAGAGGAATGTATCACACTTCTACCCTAAAATTTCTGATCTGAAAATCATGGTATTCAAGTATTCAATTCTGCTACCTTCAGCCTTTACCAAAACATCTACAGGTGGAAATTTATTTAACAATGTCAAAATCTGTAGTACACACCAAGGAAGGTCATCCAAACCATGGGAACATTTCTGCAAATTCTATTTCACAGTGCATCTCAAACATGCCGGACATTCAAATCAGTCACACTCTCTTCACAACATAAGCAGTTAAGTTAACAATTCCCGAATGTCCCATGTCCCATTAGTTTTCTGTCCTATGTAAACAAAATAAATGTCCAGAGTCAGTTCAACCTGCCACACTGATGAACAAGCATCTGCAGTATTAATAGGCAAACCTATCACCAACATTACTACACATAGCAGCCAGTTCTACGTTAAATCAGGCATTTCCTTGCAAAGTATAAATACAATGTACTCACCATTAGTATTACTACATACATTATCTTCAAGCATAACAACACACAGAATGAACATATCCATAAGCCAATAAGTACATTTCTGGCATCAACATTGCAATTTAATACAAAAAAAAATACAGTTACAGAATTACCAAAATTATATTACTCAAAATTAAAGAAAAAATACATATACATCAATCCACACTCCAAATGAATATGGTGACAATGTGGACAAAAGGTAATGGTAAAGTTACTACTGTATCTAGGCACCATGCCATAAAGGTACATAGGTGTGCGTGAAGGTTAAGCTCCATGCATTTTGGATTTGGCCTCAGACAGCGGTTAATAATTGGCTTCAAAATTCTGTTTTACCCTGACAAAAGGGCACCTGCTACTCTTGGGCAAGAGACTTGATGGCCCTTACAGCCTGCAACAAACCAGTGTTGAGGAGACAAATGTTACTTTACAGGAGATGCATTATTATCCAGCCCCACTGTCAAGCCAGTGTACTGACT
Source organism: Reticulitermes speratus (assembly GCA_021186555.1). Classification (NCBI taxonomy): domain Eukaryota; kingdom Metazoa; phylum Arthropoda; class Insecta; order Blattodea; family Rhinotermitidae; genus Reticulitermes; species Reticulitermes speratus. The sequence goes on from JAJKFL010000001.1 coordinate 18,716,661, forward strand.
ATGCTATCCAATCTAATGCAACGTGGGCACACTTCACCTAAGAGTACAAAAAGCTTTATGCGATGTTTGAATATGTCCATCACACAGAGTGGTTGAAGAGTTGTATCCCATAGGGATTTCTACATATTTGCACTTCATAGAATTCTGAGTGACTTCTAAAATGTTTTAATTAATACAATGTTGGGTTAAATGTTAATCTTCTTGCTAAAATAATGTCCATGTGTCCAGGCAAATTATGGTGGCAATTTTAACAAAATGACAAGGGGCAGTTGCTATACATGTGTGTAAAAGTTGCTTCACTCTGATCTGGTGCTCAATACTTAACCAGTAAATTTACAAGGAGAATAACAACTGATCAGAGAACTGTTCTGATAGTAATTAACCTGTTTAAGCAAAGAGGATGATCCATGAGATCTGCGCTCTTTTGGGATATTACATGGCATTTTGGGACAATGTATCGGTCCCATCTTCAAGCGTCAAGAAGTCCAAGAAGAAAGAAAGCCGGCAATGCAAGCCGGAAGATCCATGACTTCATGGAGCACAAATTTGTGCCAATATGTATAAGTCTTGGTTCCAGCCTCAGTTGCTTAGATGCACCTGCACTCTGCAATGCAATTACATTGCCATCTTCAGCAATGAATGCAATGCTTGCCAAAACGTTGACTATATCCAACCAGGCTCAAACTTGCAACAGGACTGTATCATTTCTGACATGTTGCTTATTCTGTCTGGAAATATCAGAGTAAAATATGGAACAACTGTAATAATAACAAATGCGCACAATGGCAGGGGATGAGATATCCACAACAACGAATCTGACTACTGTCTGACTAAATGCCAGTCTGTTCAGTAACAGCATCAACCAACCTCTTGTACTATTTAAGCTTGGTAATTGTGTCTATGAGTACAGAGTGAATGAGGCCAGACATGTGCACATAGTAATGTTTAAATGCATGTCAGCATCAGTGATTATCTGCAACTAAAACTTAAAGTTTAAAAGTCAATTACTTAACCTGGACTGAAATTGAATAACATGTTGTATTTGTCAAGACTGTCTAGAAGGCTGACAGACAGACTGTGAATAATACAATGAAATTAAACAAAGAAGAATGGTGAATTAGAAAGGAAAAACAATAAGTCAAGATGTATATGGGCCTGTAATTCAGGTCATAAAACAATACAAATAAAATGACATAATCATAATAAGTCCTTTAAGGTAATATAAAATATGGCTAGTTCAATAGACTATCCCTATACCATTAAGGAATGCCAGAAAGTCAGGCATGCTAGGGAATTATCGCTAAGAATGACATGCGATGTCATGAAGATATGTAAGCTGATCGTTGCCATAATGTAATCATTCCACCAAGATATGTAAAATATTAAGCGGTACACTTTTGTGTACAAAAGATGCCAGGTCAGCACAAACGAGCATGATTAAACTAAAGCCGCAGGCATGACTCTTCATCCTGACAGAGCTGTATTAGGAATACCTAATGGCCATAAATGAAGGAGAACATAACAGAGTAAGCTATCTAAATGTGAGAAGTTTAAAATTCTCTGCTGTGGTCAACAATGTCATATGGCCTGACCAGGATGGCCAGTACAAGACAAGGAAATAGCATATATAATCAAAAATACAGTTGTTCCTCAGAACACCATAAAGGTATGGTTGAAGTCATTCTCAACCTTGGTATTAGACAGAAGTGAGTGGTCAGCTTCATGCCTCCAGCTGCTGTACCCACAGGGAAACGGCACCCAGTAACCAGTGAACAGGAGGCTGGATGCCTAGGAGAGGGGAAAATCTCTTCTCCCTGCTGGGAATTAAACTACGATTCCTTGGTTATTCAGCCTGGAGCCCAGCCATTCTACTGACTACACTACTCTAGCTCCATAAAACAACAACATTAAAATTAACTTTCAATATTCATGGAAAATTTATTTTCTAAGAAAAGTATGAAGGGATTTCAATTCTCTTAATTTGGAATACAGGTTTCCACCTCAGCTTTCACTACAGGACACAAGAATTGCTGACACCCAAGTACTGCAGTGGCCTATAGATAATGCCATTCTGCAGAGATTTCAAATAACTCTCATACAATGATTAGAAAATGAGCATTGTAATGAAAATAAGCATTATTTTGACATAATTCAAAATTAATTGTAAGATTTAATTTATCTGCATAGTCAACAGAGGAAATTACATTTGATGTACGGAACTTCTTAAAAATTTATCATAGTATTTAGTATGTGTATTCCTGTGCACAGTGCTCTTTTTCATTTGCCACTCGTAAAAAAAAGATGTCAAATTAAAAAACAAACAAATAAATAAGCATAACATTGATAATACATCTAATGGAAGTAACTGATCTATTTCCGGACCATGCGTCATCAGTTCTCTGCACAAATGGCATACTTGATTCTGTAGGATTCAAACTTCAGCATAAAAAAATTAAAATATAACCTATTAGACATAATGAGGTAATTAAACACAAAAAAAAACTCATTTGATTAGAAATCAAGTTCTCTGTATATTAATACGTAACAGAAAACAGAAGGGGTTTTGATAAGTAACTGCGTATGTACTCTGCCACTAGCAGGTCACCATCGAGATACATTTCACCCAGAGCAGACTTACTTGCTAGTTAACCTACCTGCAGGACAGCACATTTACCAACCCTTATCAATGATACCCTTCATACATATACCACATAAAACAAATGATATGACTTACAATGACTAGAAATGTTTCTTCAACATCCAATATTACCACTGTATGAGACGTTAGATTCTCACTGTAGTGAGTATTTAAGGTCATGGTCTGTGGAGATATTACACCATGCAGCTTGCTTGGCAGACACCAACATTTTGGTGAAACCTGCTGCCTCTGTCTGCAGAATAGAAGTAAAGATGGAGGCAGCAGGTTCCCCTGCAACATCCATACCTATCTACAAACAGCATAGTGTCACATCCCAGAAAATAATAATTTCAACACTGCCATTGTTTTGTTTTGAATCATGGTTGATGTTCATTTCCAAACAAAAAAAAGTAACTTATGTTACTTAACCCTCTGGTGCATAACGTAACCAATTAGTAATGCACAGTGTGATACTCAAAATGCCAAATGCTGCCTATTGCCAACAGCCAATACTGCCTGCTCTCATTTAAATTCCCACCTTTAGACACTAAACCAAACATTTAATTCTGGTGCCAAGGCATTAATGATGACCATGATAACCTGATGATTTATTTTGTAGATATTTAGCAGACAACAAAGTTTTGAGATTGAAACCAGAACAAACAATATCCACTGTGTTCATAGTATGCATATTTTAGTTTTTGTAGTGTAGTCAGGCATTCCTAGTGTAGTCAGCTGCCACTGTTCTGACCCTCCTGCATACAGCTTTCTCTACACAAGACTTCAACATTTTCAACAGTTGTTCTCATTGTTTCCCCTTCAAGTACACAACTACTTTGCTACACAAGACCTTAACATTTTCAGCACTTTCTCTCCACATCTATTTCCCATTCAAGTATACAAATACTTCACTTGAAGTTTTTGGCATTATTCTGGCAAACATTATCCACTCACCTGTATGTTGGCAGGCCTGGCCATGGGAAGCAAACCTGCATACTGTGCTGGGACTCTGCCAACAGGCGCCCCTACATTTCTTTGTGTTTGTGCCAACACTGTTCCACTGTAGCTTGGTGGAGGTCCTACAGGAGGCTTCCCACCAATCGGTCCATTTGACACCACCTGGTGAAGCTTCTGCCGCAAAATGATAAAAATTCGAACACGTCAGTATGCTCAGGCAGAAACTTTACAGTGTTACTTGTCTACAAATTGTGTGTCTTTCCAAAACTGTACTATGCAGTGTTAGTTTGGTTTCAGACATATATTCAATCAACTCAGCCAGGGAATGTAACTGAGTCTGAAGACCTACATTCCTATCTTGGGATATCAGAAATGTCCTCAGAGTTTATCTAGTTTTATCACTTATTTCAGTGGAAACTGTGACATCAGAAATGCAACACCCATGTCTTAGTAAAAATTAGTCCTTATTTAACTCATTTTATTTCAACAACAAATATGAACAAATTATTTAAAAGCCAGATAACCCATATTTACATTCACTTATAATTAATATTTGATTGGCTCTATCCCTACCACACTTCATTGCTTAAAAAGCAAACTACTTTGCACTACTTAAGTCAGAAACTTACAAATCTTTATGTCAAAAACATTTTATTTTGGTGCACTATACACCACAAAATTATGTTACCAAATTGAACATATTTCATTAATGGCAGGTCCAACATAAGTAATTCAGATTTGCCCCCAGCATAATTAAATCTGTACCTAACAGAAGGGACATGAGCCACATAAACTGATACTGAACTCCGGTTCTGTTGCACGATTTCAGGCTTCCATCGCGGTGTCTTTACTCTTCTGAGATGTTACCCAGTGTTGATTGATAGTTACCAACATTTCAGGACAGCCTATCGGTCCCATACCGGACTGCTTGATCCTTGAAGATGGGACCAATAGGCTGACCTGAAACATTGGTAACTACAAATCAACACTGCGTAACATCCCAGAAGAGTGAAGACCACCTCTAGGTCTGTTGCTTATACAAATGAGTACTGGCAGATATTGATCAAGTATGAAGAATGTAATCAGAGGCTGGATGTCTTGTAGACTGGTAGAAATTGCCATGAAGATGGAGACAGCAGTTTCCTCAAATTTAATGGTATTTTGTTACCAAACTACATGGTGTCACATCCCAGATATCAGTATTCATTGCAGATGCCAAATTGACAGCCTCAAATCACACACTGATCACATAAATTAACGATGTTAACGAAGTGTCTTTGTCTCCTAACACTGCATGTTTCTTCATCCAGCTCATGACATTATACTGTACATAGCATTAAAATTGCAGTTATACTGAAATGGGTGAAGTTGTCCCTGTCCATGCCATGAAAGCATATCGGGGGAATAGAGGTATAGCCCCACCCATTTGTAATCTCAGCACTAGGTGGAAACAAGTGGTCAACTTGATGCCCCAGCTAGCTTACACTTGGTACCCACTGAACAGGAGGCTAGATGCACCAAGAGAGGGCCTGGCCATTTTGGAGAAGGCAAAAATCTCTGGCCCCTAACAGGCCAACCCCACATTATCCAGCCCGCAGCCTAGTCACTGTACCAACTACTCTATTTCATAATTACATTAACTTTCACCTGCTATAAGCAGATCATTGGTTACAGATACAAAAATTCACAGCATACTAAAACTAAATGCAAACAACAATTCTGCACCTTAAGTTTAAAAATTAAAGAAAGCTTTTCCTCGAGACAATGGGCAGAGTTACATGTAACAGGACAACTTGTAATATATTCCAGAATTTACGAAATATACTGCCAAAATAACTGAAAGGACATCAGCACAAATAAAAACATCACAGCAGTTTAAAGAAACAAGTAACTGGTTATTATGTACTGACATGTCATAGCTACAACAGTCCTAGACAAATAACTCACTGGCAAATAATATTTAGTACACGTTATGTTGAAGCAATTTATGGCATTTCCGTGACAAGTCTTATGCCTGTATGGCACAGTTGACAGTTTCTGTATCCATTATTAAAGACAATATTTAGTTCATGATAATACATACACTTTTTAACAGACTTGCAAAACTAGATTTCCATATTACTGTGAGCGAACACAGTAAAATCTTCCTGGGCTGACAGCCATGTCAGCAGAGGGTTAAAGTAAACCAACATTTCAGACAGCCTCCTCCATCATCAAGGTTCTAAAATAACTCAATATCAGCCTTACCAAATTACTCTGTACACCTACACAAGGCCACAGCTCATGTATAATTTTGGAAGGCTGGGTGGTGAGTCTATCAGAACTCTGATGATGTGGGGAGTCGGTCTCTGGAACAATGGCTTACTTAAACCACTGGATGTGGCTGTCAGTCCACGAAGATTTTATTCAACTTAATCACTGTGTAAGCTTCAAGACAGAAAATATATGGTTGCAGAATCTAAGACTTTGATTGACTATTCCCTTTGTAACAAAGAGTACAGCTCACTTTAGTCTTAAATTCACTATCATGAGCATTTAAAGTCTCCTACTGTAAATAACTTGCTGCTCTGAAAGTTTTAGTCCACAGCATACCACCAGCCATAAAATGACATATCCTTCCAACCTCGATAAGCGACAAGGTAAGAGCATAACCGTCCCTACTACAAGCACTGAGCTATAAATCACAGAGGAATGTACAGATAACACTATGTATGACACATTCTCAACTTAAATTCAAGTGAGTGTTAAGCTTGACTTTCCCAACTACATTTCGCCTCAGAAAAAGAGCTTGTGAGATGCACTGGTCAAATACATGACAAAGAAAATATGAAATACAATGAATATCACCATATACATACATGCAATTTCTTAGGTTCTTGTAACTTGTAACATTGGCTTTTAGGTTTCATCACATCATTATGTAAAAGCTGTTCTGTTTTTGCATACACTACAATTACCATCTTCCACATAAATGGAAATTATGACTGCAATGCATGCTGCAACAGGAGAATAGCTTCAACAAATGGCATGGCTAAACCCCAAAAGCTGAGTTATCCATGTACATACATGGCTATTATAACCACATTCTGTCCTGAATATGTAGAACAAATACCTATCCAAATTCTCTTACCGTTCATCCTTCTACAAAGTTCATTCCTACCTGTAAAATGAAGGAAGTACGCTCCTCCAGAATGACAGTAGCCACCTAATATAAACTACACAGTGTCATAACCCAGATGGCTACAATTTGAATTGTGAAATCCAACATAACACACAATCACACATAAAAATTCTTAAGCATTCCCTAATTCAAATAAAAAATTCTGGGGTCCTCTTTCAAGACACATATGGAAACAGGTTGCATAAAGCAGGTAAACACAGAGGGTAGAAAGTCAGGTCACAGCTGCCAAAGATTCAAGCCAGACTCGCATTGCACAAGCCACACTGAGAAGGCTAGCTTCTGCGGTCAAGGTTTTCTAAAATCTTCCAAAATGCTGAACTGAAACTCAAGGGCTCAGAGATGTGCATTTCTGCTTGTTGCAGATCTCTCTCAAAGCTCGCTGCAATGCGAACCTGCCCAAACTAAGCAAGGATCCACACCAACCTGCACATTAATGTGGCTTCTCTTGATACCGGAACTGGAAACACCCAATGCAGTTTCTGTAAGGAGGTTGCTACACCTGCGCTGACGACAAACTTGGTGTGTCCGTGTGCTATTGCAGGGTGGACACTGTCCACAATTACCCACAGTCATGCAGCCTGTGCATTTTCCACAACGCTTGCGCTTTTTTGGCATCCGGTGTTCAACCGTGTTCATTCCTGAAGTTCCTTCAGGTCAGAACTTTCTTCCTTTTCAATTTCTTGTCTTTGATCTCGCTGCTGAAAAGCGTCATTCCTGTTGTTGTTATTACTGTCATAGTCTTCATCACCTACTTGGTGTGTTACAGAAGGTGATGGACTTCCAGTCTTGTTGTTGCACAATCCATGGTAGGATAACGAACTTAGATTTCCAGCTGAAGATGTCGCAGGTTTGAATCGGGTATGGAATCAAGCCAGGGCTAAAATGTGAGAGTGGAATCAGAAGGAGGGGTAATGCTATTAATACAGTTACTTGCACTAAAAATATACACACAAACATTCCAAGTTTCTTGCAAAAACAGACTGCACTTTAAAACAATGAAACAACACTACAATTATGCAACACTGAAATTCAACAATTACAAATGTGGTGTGGAAGGAAGTTTCCAACAGCTACAAAGATACATACAAAGGAGGCAAAATTATTACAATCCATATTTCTATCAGAAACTACCATAATTATGTGGACATAATTATGGAAATTCTTTCAATCTGGTGAATCTAGTAAGAGGAATTTTTATGCAGGTTAGCATTACACATCATCCAAATCTCAAACCACAGACGCCATTTTGTTGTTAAAACGTGTATTTTAAGTAATTTGGTTGACAAAGTGTCAGAAAAACAAAATAATATTCCTAAACAGTGCTTATTGCAGTCAACAGTGGCAAATGAGGCATACCAAATACACATATACATGTAAATACAATTTATCTGTTTCCTGTTTCCTACCATGAACATAATAGAGAATATTAAGATAACACAAAAGTTATAGCATACTCTTGCCAACACAAATAATAGCCAAGGATCTGAAACTAACAAGCAAGTATTGCAGGAGATTTCTAAGATGTGTGAGATGTGATTTGAACCATCTTTCCCAGTCTTTTCTATCTTAATTAGGCCTATTTTAGTTAAGAGGAATTTCTTTAATTTGAATATTATTACTTCTTTAAAGTTTTGGCTACAACAAATTATATTGAAAAGAAAAGAAACCATATTCCAGGCACAGAATGGGTATTTCATATAGTTCCTAATGTCTTCCCCCACCAATATATACAGTATGTCCAGGGAGTAATGCCATACTTCAGGAGAATGTTCCTTAGGTTAAATTACATCAATATAACCGAAAAAACCTATATCCAAAGTTGAATGGTTACTGAGATAATGGGTATAAGAGCCATTATACCTTCAGTGATTACCAAATACATACTAAAACTACAGGAATTTGTAGTTTCTGTAATGTTAACAACTGTACTTAACATCTAATTAACATCTGAATGACATAACAACATTCATTAATCAAGAAAAAAACTCATACCAGCTTCATAAAAATCTTCCTTAGGGTTCCAAGTACTTTACATAGCATACTCACCTTCGTATGCCTTGGCTTGGCTACTGGCTCAAGGATGGACCTGTGCAGTGTACAGATAACACATCATGCTGAACATGTACAGTACATGGAACTGTAAGATAACCACATTCTTCTCGTGTATCTCTGTAACCGTTCAATTTTGGATATTGGTGTTTTTGGTTATATCGATGTAATTTTACCTAAGAACATTCTCCCGAAGTATGGCACATTCCCCCTGAAACACCCTGTGTGTGTGTGTGTGTGTGTGTGTATGTCGTCTGGTGACTTTATGTCATAAATTCAAGATTAGATTCCTGACATCATACCAAGTGACAACTGATATATCAACATGTGTCCACTCTGCAAGCATTACAAAGCTATGGGACTTTGAACTTTGTGTTTGCCAGTAACCTTCAGCAGGCTGCAAAACCAATGCCTACAACAACTGACAGGTGACATTTACACTAACTTTTTGGAAAATGAACTGCTAGCACTCTTAGAAGACACTCCTCTCCACACACACCATAATATGTACTACCAACATGATGGGGCACCTGCCCATTTCTGCAGGTGCACTAAAAGAAGCTAAGGCTGGCCATTTTGAAACTTGTAAATACACAGTAACACTGTTTGAAGTAAACAGAACCTTGTCTTCCACTAACTTATGTATGTTTTTGTACTCACCTGTCCCAATTCATTCACATTTCAAAAGTCCTGTGGCTTTGTAATGGCCGCAAATCAGACCTATGTTGGTATGACATTTTGACTCCATATGAGGTCAGGAACCTAATCCTGAAGTTACAACATAAAGTCACAAAACACACCGCACACACACACATATATATATATATATATATATATATATGTGTGTGTGTGTGTGTGTGTGAACAAGAAATTTATTTAGAGTTCTACTTCACCTGTACTACTTTGCCTTTCTACACTAACGTCTGTGATTTAAAACAACATCTTTCCTCTATTCATTGAAGCATCTATCCTGAAACATGAGCATTAAACTACATACAAACTCAAGTACAAAAATAAAATTTGGAAAACGCAACTGAAAAACATCAAATAAGAATATCACAATTGCATGAGTCACATTACATGCTACACAAGCTGGAATTCTGGATAACTGCAACATGAATCCACAACACCAATCAGTCAGCATTATACTATACCCATGGTACAACTTCAAGGACACATGCTGGGAAAAGTGTAAAGGTACACACTACTATCCTACACAGGAAAGAACATTCTTAACCTGCAGTAAATCTATTTACCATGACTGTCATGAATGTCGGATAGCTCAGTCAGTATACTGTCCGTGCCATGGGCTGGACGACCAACGAATCAGAGCAAATACTTTTCTCTCCCAGAGCATCCAGACTGGCCCAGAGCCCACCCAGCTTCCTATCCAACAGGTACAAGGGGCTCTTTACCTAAGGGTAAAGGAGTTGGGGCATGAAGCTAATCATTTACCCCCAACTAGTGCTGAGGTTCAGAATGTGTGGAGCTATACCTCCACTTCCACACATTTCTTTATGGCATGGTGCTTAATTAGGCAAAGGGATTACTTTTACCATCATATTCATCTCCCATCAAGTTGTATATTTTGGCATATTAGAATACAGTAACTATCCATGTTCTATCACAGCAGCAGATACCTGGGTCACATATTGAAACTGCAATTAATATTTTTTTCAATTTCAACATCTGTTTATTTCTACATGCAGAACAAAGTCTCATCAGAATCAAGTAGTTACAGTCTATGAAAAATTAATAGTTCTGAACTCAGGTCAAATTGGGGTAGCTTAGTATAGCAACTACACTATGGGCTGGGTGCCCACAGCAGCACCAGTACCAGTAATGACAATGATGACAGTGACGGCGACAACAACAGCAACAACAACAATAACCACTACCATTAAACTTCAGAACAATGTGTGAGTTTGTGTATTCATAAATGTTAAGTCTTCCTTATCTGGGCAATACATGTTCTCAAAATATAACAGAAATGTAATGTCAGCAAAAAATTCTAATGTAATAAAAGCTCATTCATGCTGTTCATCCATGAATCGGAATGCATCACTGTACCATCTCAAAAGTACATAGTAGAAAGCACTGTCTAGTGAAATCTTTATAGGGAATTATTTATGTTACTGCTTCCAGGAACAAAACTCGGCAAATTACCACCTAATTTCACAAAATGTCCCGTGTTTTTAATGGTTCTGTCTCAATGTAGTAAGTGCTAACTGGTTACATTTTCCATACCACCCTACCCTCCAAGATATCACAGATCTACATGAGTCCAAATCTACAGCAGGAGAACAATTCCACTTTTCAAACCCTCATATCCTCAAATTAAGTATGTGTCAAACATTTTTCAAGACACAGAGAATCAACACATAAGATTACGCACCCCCTCTTCATGATGATAAATCATTTAGATGAGTGCATCTTCAGAATTAAGTGACAACTTCCAGGAAGCCCTGAGGTTTCTGCAATGCTGAAGTCACAGCATGAAAACTGCAAGTCTCAAATAGCACAGGGCCTAAGAAATACCTACTTCACCCTCTTCTCCCCACTTTCACCGTAGGACTTTTCATGCTCCTCAATCCCAGTGGCTATTCCCACATAACTGGCTCACATCCCAAATTAGTTCACAGTGACCCTGAAGATAAAACAGTCTGGTTCCTCCAGATGTTAAGTAACGCCCTACCAAACTATAAGCCTACACTTTTCAGCTACACGACTATTTATAAAAAGACTAATAAATAACAAAAGTGTTAATACAACATGAATTTTATCTATACTATGCACATAGTAAATAAATAATTTAAAATATTCATTCAACATGGAAGTATGTCACCTACTGGAGCAGACTTTGCTCTTTTGTAGTCCACTGGTGATACCAGCAGTTTTGCTAGCATGTGGTTCAAGGTGGCTGGTGCATTTCAAACAGAATCTATGAAATGCAGCAACTACGCAACATGTTAACTGCCACCCAAGTTGAGTTTTCTGTTTATTACTGTTGAAATATGTTCATATGAACAACTAGTACTTTACGAGGGGACTAATGTTTCCACAATATTACAAGATGTGTGCATGGCCATGTCTCACAGTGGAGGTAGACGTGATTGCTTCCTCCAACTCTCAAACACTGAAGGATAAATCAGTATTCCCACACAGACTGTAAGATCTCATACTGTCACATACTTTATTACCGTTCACTCTTCAGTGGTAATATATAATTTAATTTTGAATACAGACCAAACTGAATGTTACACATATTCTGTGCAGTTGTCTTCCACACACAAGTTTTTATTTCCAACTACTGCACAAAGCTAGTTTCCAAGCTCCTACATGTTTCGGCTACCCATTGTAGCCATCATCAGGGAGCTACAATATTATAAAAACACAACCAGAGTAAACATCAAGCATCAAAACCTTGGGTCTCCACTCCATCAAAAACAGGAGATATCTAATACAGCAAAATGTTTGGAGACAGCTTTATATATTCTAACATTTTACATTTTAATACTTCACTTGTATTTTAATTTTAATGTGAATAATTTTAATAATACTATACATCACTGGCTGTTATAGAAAGCTAATGTATATATGTTCACTGTTCACTAACATATGATACGCTGCCTGTGCCTCTGTAATATTGTAGCTCTCTGTTGATGGCTACAGGGGTAGCCAGAACATGTAGGAGCATGGAAACTAGCTTTCTGCAGTAGCTGGAAATAAAAAATTGTGTGTGACAAACCAAACTCTTGCTGTAAGGCTGGCTTGGTTCTGGGTTAAGACTGAAAGGGGAGGTCAGTTTCACTGCTGTAGGGCCTGCTGTACAGTCTCATTCTGTTCGAGGAAGCCTGCAACAGCAACCACATTCCTCGCGTGGTTCACCACAGTAAAATAAAGTCTGCTAGTACACCTCATCTGGAACTACCTCAATGTAGTTCATATATACATAATTTTTTCCCAAAGCTAAGCACAAGTGCACCAAGTGGCACCTGTACTATGCTAAACTTGCAGATATATCACACAGCAATTTCATATGTTACGTAGAATAAAAATAAGCCAATATAATGGCCAGCAGTGAACTGTGTGGAACATGGAAAGCAGCAGGCATGGCCTAAGATCACATATTGGAATTTTCCTGTGAGAAATGGGGAAACCCATCAAACATCAGATAACAGACCATAAAGCCTGCATGAAAAATGTAATTGCAGCAGTTACAATGTAAGCAAAACAAAACAAATATGTATATCTTTACATGTTCGGTCTTAAAAAATCAACAAGCTGTGAACAAAATATTTCATCTATGCTCCATGTCATTTTGTCTGTGGTGCAAGCAATAGCTATACTTACAGAGCACTATATGCAATTCTGACAGATGCAGGATTGCTCTTCAAATCTTATTCAAGTACCCAACATATCTGTGTTAAACACATATGTAGTTACTGGCATGCTCACACATACAAAACATACCGTCACAAAGACAGCATAACTACAGAAGCAGCCCATATTGAATCCATGCAGGTAAATATCTCAACCTTGTAAATTATTTTAGTAAGGTTGCAAGCATTAAAGTCACAGGGTTCATGAAGTGTCCCCAATAAGAGCACCCGTACTGAAAATCCACAACACATGTTCATGTATTCCCATACACAGCAGTCAAGTTCTTTCAACAGCTTACTAATGTAGAAACAGCCAGAAATGCAAACATTTTATAGCTACAAGATATCCTCAAAAATAATACACATGCAGTTTCAAACAGAGAGTGTGCAGTAGGCAGTAAATACATATTGCAACAAACATATATATTTTTTTTCATTTCAACACCATCATAATCATCTTCCTGTTACTCCTAGGAAAAGCAAGGGGCATCCAGAGTGCTGTCACTGGATCCTATTGTTTTCCAATTTCTATTTAACTCCAGTCTGTGTTTTGCCTTCTTTCAGAGCTTCTTCCCTGATTGTTCCCTTCCAAGTTCTTCTTTGTCTTCCTCCTAACTTCTTATCCTTTGAAGATGCTAGGTCAGTGCATTCCTTTCCACTAATCCTTACTTTCCGGCACACTCACATTACTGCAGAGCATCTATTACAATTACTTTGTCCAGCTGTACACACACAACAACTTGAGAAATGCTGAATGCATCTTCATAAAATTTGATACTGGGGAGTTCTACAAAAATTAACACACCATTCAATATTCACTTATACTGGACAATTTTAGTAGCCACTCTACATGAAGCCTCACCTCCATTTCTATACACATGAACATTAACATCCCTGCCATGTGCATGCAAACCTCTTATCATGCTTTGAACCAACATACAAGTCAGAAGAGTAGATCACTTCAGTTCCAGGCACCCAAAAAGGTAATCTGGACCTTCAGATAGTTTGTACCTACCCTATATCCAAGCAAGAGTACTACAAGTGACCACAAAAGGAACTGTGCATCAGCTGTAGTATTTTGCTAAAATATGCAAAGGAGCGAATGTGTCATAGTCCTTAAGCTATGCGTATTTGAACTTGTTTACCTTTAATATTTAAATATTTTAACAATACCTCCAATGTATCCTCATCAAAACTTCAATGTGTGCCAAACCAAGACCTGAATATTGACCATCAATTTCTACTTTCTAATCTATGAAAGAAAGTTTGTGTTTCAGTGGGGTAGAAGTCCAATCTTAGCAGTCTGTTGCAGTTATGACAATATATATGAATTACAATAGCCATCTACATACAACCCACTTTTATTGCTCACCACTGAAATTAGTTTTACTTGTACATTTATGGCAACATGTTTTTGCTGAATAAGTCATCTTTATTGTCACTCACATTCAATCTGAATCTGCCTCTGTATTACAAGCACTTACCTAAAACATGTGTTTTCACCACGTTATAACTGGATAGTTCCAAAGAACAAGCCAGCAGCCCACAGGCCAAGTGTGGCCCACCTGACACTGGGTGTGGTCCACATGAAACATTTATCAATTTTCTTTTACCTCATACCTACCACACATGAAGTGGGCCAGTAGGGCTTAACCACATGACCACCACTTTTGTGCTACTGCTCAATCCATATTTCTTAATAGCTATCCAATTATACTTCACCAATGTGATCAATACAAAAATTAATGCAGCCCACACCACTTTCTGACCATACGGCCCACTACTGAAAAAAACCTGGGACCTCCTGGGATACTTTATTCTATACAAAACTTTACATTGTTAAAATCAAGTTATTAGACTTCAGTTCCAATTAAAACTGTTAACTTTGGTTTCTCCTCACACTGGACCACTACAGGTCCTCTGTAGGCTTGCATACATCTAAACTGCTGCAATTTCTTTCCATAAGCATTGCTATTGCTAGTGTTTGATTTCCTATGGTATGTCATGATTACTGTTCACTCCCACTAACACAGTATGGTGTTTCAGATCTTCATAGTTTTGGTTCTTTAAAGCAGGGGTGTACTAATTATGGGTGCCAGGTCATCTGGGTGACTAAAATTTTGTACAGTGGTGCCTCATATGTGTGGTTCCTCAGTACAGAACTTCTTTCATGTAGAATTTTGAGGTGGCACCTATGGTTTTTGGAAAATCTGTTCACTCCTGCTTTAAAGAATATACAGTCTGAAGAAACGAAGATAACAAACATGCCTTCTTCTGGACTCTAGAAAATTGTGTCCATATTGGGATACAAGTTTCTGAGAAACAAAAGGGAACTGGGATACTGCATCAAGGGAAACTGCTCTAATTCAAATATATAAATTATTTTAAAATCATAAATTTATGGTGCTTATTGAATGTGACACAAACTAATAGACAAAAAGCCAGTAACTTTAGAATAAGTTCCACAAATGCTGGAGCTGCAAAGTAACTAAAAGTAATTATTGTACTGCACAACACACAGATTTTTGCAGGAATTACAGCCTGTGTGCAGTTTACTGTCCTTGGGCTGAAAAGTCACTGGTTCGATCAGATTTAGTGTTTACTCTGACATTAAATTATAATTTAAATAACTGCAAGTGATTAGAGCAGACAGTGAACTGGATGAGGTACAATCACTAACAGCTTGTGATAATACATCTCTCTTAGTCTACTGCCATGCCTGCAAAAAAAGACTGTAATGATCACATCAGAATGGTCACCTAGTACAATGCATCATCCACAGCCTTATGGCAGTTTACAGCAGACTGCAAAATGCAAGCCACCTACACAAAACTGCAGGATGTCACATCTGCAAGTGGCCAGGCCTTGCACGAGGTACACAAGAATGGCCAACACAAGGGCCGCTCAGTGCCATAACACACTCTTTCACATGAGGTTTCCGCACACACTCCCTGCTACATGAATTATATCCAGTCCACAACCCATTTAACCCTCTCAGAGCCAAGCTGTAGTGCTTCCATATAGGCAGGAACTGACAGGCTTTTTAATTACATCTCAACAATATTTCAGAGAGAACTCTATGACTAAGATAAAATGTATGAACTGTTAATCTGCACTGACCATGTACTTTATTGTAAACTATGCTTCATTTCACTTGAAGCATGTCAGAAAAGTGCTACCAAAAGCATGTGGCAACAGCACTGCTGTCAAAGCTGTGGTCTTTTATGAAAGCTGGATGCTCAATAATACCAAATTACAAAATGATCAGGGAATAATAAATTGGATAGGATGTAGAAGCAGCCATGCCCTAATCTGAGGTATTATCCTGGTATATGCTTGGAAAGAATGAGGAAAACCACAAAAAACATATCAGGATAATGAAGAGCCCAGGACCCTCTGAGAAGTATTAATATAACTGATTGACAAGTTATCATTCACTGTACCTATGCAGACAGTGCAAAATGTAAGATTTTTAGTTTCAAGTTACAGCATAATATAAGAAGAATATCAAAACATAGTGTAGTTCAAATAACATAACAAGTAGGGAACCTCAATTCTAAAACTGAAGAAAAAATGTGGGATACACTTGATTCAGTCATCACATAACTTGATAACAATAGTAACAATCATATTTACTATATTTACTACAATCAGTTCCTTTCCAAGGTCGGTTTCATTTCTAACTTACAAATATATAATGAAGTCGATACCATTTTACTAAGAAACTTCTCAAGAAGCACAATTATCATGAAACAATAACTCTTAGAACCTATTTCTTCCTTATGTTTGTATGATGCAATATAAATAATACATAAGGCAACATTTTATTTTTAAAAATGATCTTCATAAACATTCTAGAACATGATCAAGCACAACCTGTATGCTTTTACTGACTTCAATCTCCAATCCCACTTCCTTGCAACTGGCCTACATAACCTGGCCCTACTTACTTTGACCCCGATGACAGAGGTGGTATGTTCCTCTTAAATAGTGGAATCCACCTACAAGAGCCAGTGTAACAACCCACAGACCACAGTCAGAGTGTGGGAAAGTATTTCTTCAAATCATTCTTTTTCACATAGTTCAAAAGTAATTTATAATGTGGCAAATCAAAAGTAACATGTTCAGTTATTTACGGAAAAGAAGGTGGGATGAGCAGCAATGATCACACAATTAGAAGTTGCTATTTTAGGCAGACGCAGATGCTCATGCCACAAAGAAAATTCTAAAGAGCTCTTAAGAATTGTATCTGCAATTCTTCTCAGCATTTCCATGTTGACCATCCCCATTCTAAAGCCCATTATTGTTTGCACACCACACCATGGCAAAGAAGAGTAACAAGTCATACATCATTTGCTATAGTAAAGGATAGTTTAAAGCCTCAGGCAATTGGTTTTACCTGCTGCTGCTGAGATGGGATGGGTTTGTTATGGTTACTGCTACCACCTGAAGTCTGCGGGCTGCTCCGTTGTACCATGTCCCCTTCACGGACACTCCCATCACCCCCTTGTTGGGTGTTCTGAGCACATGTTGACATATGATGTGGCCAATGCCGTTGCTGAAAAGCAAATGCCATGAGAAACTAATTCCTGACAGACATAGTAGCTCAGCCAGTAACATTCTGGCTTCTTACCATGGAGGCTGATCTGTTCATACACTATTTTACTGAGATGCATATATGCCATATATATCTACCTATATGACATCAGACATTACTAACTGGATGCAGCAGTGTTTCATGAGAAGCTACTAAATGCTTAGCTAGTCACAAAATTCCCCAGCTTTTAAGAAACCACAGGAGTCATTCCATCTTCACAAGGATACACCATCATGAACCAGATGACTCCAGACCACATTTTTACACCCTATTCCTCTAACACCCACTTAAACATTACCTTCCCATCTATGACCAAGTCGCCCAAGTGGCCTCTTCCCTCAAGTTTTCAGATCAAAATGAGTTTCTCAGCATGCTACATGCCCTGCCCATTGCATTCACCTTCATTTGCTGATCTCACAAAATTTTATTCCATGCAATTATTAATTTATTCAACATACCTGATAACCACTAATTTAAAACTTGCATCATATGCAGTTCATGAGACAGAATGAATTTACACATCAAAAAGTCTTGCATAGCTTTAATGTTTTCTCCCATGACTGCATTACATGATCTAAACTCAGTGTTTCAAGGTCTGATTACTGTAAATCAATTGGATTCTTGAAATGAATAACATCAACATCACATAAATGACTGGTCTCACTATGCAGTGTGTTCGGAAAGTAATTCCTCCACATTTGTTATCTTTACATCCACACAAGGTACTGAAACAGTAACAAAATATCAAAATATAGCCCAGAATGCGTACTTTGTTTCTGTATCTCATTTTTCCATGTAGTGTTCCTCTAGTTCAATACAATGCCAACAGCGCTGAACAAGTTTTCAAACCTGTGTGTGTAGAATTATTCAGGCTGTTCTCGAAACCGTTTTCCTGTAGGAGCTTAAACTTCATCAAATGTGAAATGAATTTCTTTGAGATACAGTATTTCTTCGGAGCTGCAAACAACCAGAAGTGAGATGGTGCCAAATCCAGGCTGTAGGGAGGGTGTGGAACTTAAATCTGATGGTCTCTATCGCCGCTGAAGTGGCAGCACTAGTGTGGGGTCTGGCGTTATCATGTCAAACAAGCATCGGCTTTTTTTTTTTTTTGTCATGAATGTAATTGAACTGTTCTTTCAGACTCTTCAGGGGCTTTGCATAAGTCTCAGAATTGATTTTTGTTGATTTTCTTGAATTAGTTTGTTGACTTTTTGTCTGTTCAAATTGTCAGCTGCAATGACTGGCCTTTCAGACTGCGGCTGGTCGTTCAGGTCCAAATTTCTGCCATATCCCTTGAGCTTCTCACCCAACAACGCACAGCACTTATGCCCAAAGTATCTTCAACATTGAAAAACAATAATCACCAGTGAATTTCAATGGGAGTTTCATTTTCATGCATCAAGAACTCAATAATAGCCACTGTCTGATGAGCTTCAACATGGTTCAGAATGAGTCATCCGTTTTGAATTGAATACAATGCAAGCCGTACTGCATGGTGAAGTGAAGCTCAAGGAACAATAAACCAGTTGGGACAAGTACCATGCCAAGGTCACACCGCTTGCACGAGATATTTGCGTGGATGCATTACTTTCTGAATGCCAAACATACAATCACTATACACTATATAGATATATCTTAAATAATTTCTCAACAGTCATAAATAAGTTGAATTTCATATTTCTTTTAACAGTTCAGTGGAATTCCTACTTCCACAGAAGTTCAAATCAAAACTGTAAATTTTCTCACAAACAACTCATTATACACAAATCAGAGGTATATGAAAAAAAATAAACTTAATCAGATGTACACGTGTACCAGTATTTCAGACATTTTTCAGCATAACATTTGAGGTTTCCCCAGTTTCAGATTGTGATCTTTTAGGCTGTGACATGTGTTGTCATGTAGGTAGATACCAGTCTCAGTGGAATGCACTTCCACCTTCCATGGGGCAGAAATGAGCAGGGTCATGTGGGAAGGATGATGTGGGCAGATCCACCTGACATGAACAGGGAAAACAGTGTCTTTTTAAGCAGGTCATGAAAGCTTCTGATACACATCCTGAAGGAATTGAAGAAGGTGCTCCCCTAAAATTTGACAACTGTTTCCTCTCTTGACATCACATTCCTTAGCACTGTCCCTAAAAATGACTCATTTCCCACTTCTACTGAAAACAGTGGCCCTGAAAAGGATCATCTTCTTGTAGTACACATTCACCATTCCTACTGCCCCAGACAGGGTTCTCTTCCCTGTCCTCCAGCTGGAGTTAAAAGATGTCACCCTTCTTATATAACCTGGCCACATGTAACCCACCTTCATGATGAAAGCACCTACCAAGACTACACTGCAACACAACCCAGCAGACCACAATCTATAACTTTTGATATGGTGAACATTACATTAAACACAATGAAAAAGTATTTGACCCTCCATACTGTGATATCTGTCAAACAATATTTTGTAACAGCTGATCAGTATCAGCAGAAAACATCAAGACCCATGTGCAACATACAACAGCTGCATAGGCATCTGCAAAATGTGTAATCCACTGTGTTATGTACTTCTTTATCACTTCACTTCACTGCATGTAACTTGTTCAACAGCAATGGCATACAGAATCTCATATTACCTGGCACGGGTAATCACAGTATGAAGTGTTCCAGCAGCAGTAGAATAAAGCCTCTTTGCCACAGTTGGTGCACCATTGTTTCTTTTTTGTTTCTTCCACAGCCCTCTGTTTTTCCAGTTCACACTGCCGTATAGTCTCTGCAATTGCACGCTGCCTCTCACTTTCCATGCTACCTCGCATTTCCATCACAATTAGGTCTGCAAAATGAAAAGGACATTTGACTGAGCAAGCTGGCTCAAATGGTAATGTTTCTAACTTATATTCAGGAGCTACTAAGTTTGAATCTTGGAGGGGACAGCAACTAGCCTCAAATTTTTTATGTTCTTCTCAGTCTCTCCAGGCAAGTGCTGTAATGGCACCTTATACTAGGCTAAAAATGCTACCTTTTTATCCCTTCCAATTCACTATTATCACGTGACACTATATGACCCAAAGCACTGTAAATAAACAAATAAGTAACAATAAATAACTATGAAACGTGTGTGTGTGTGTGTGTGTGTGTGGTGAGAGCGAGGGGGGGGGGGGGGGGGCAGAGAGTGGGTGGGTGGGGTTAAAGGCATATCAACGTAACTGGCTACTTGTGTCTGTAAAAAACTCCATTTTCAAATGTGTACCACCACCTCGACATAACTGTATACATACAAATCTGTCAGGCTATAAAGTGGCCTTACAGTTAGGTGAAACAGCAAACCATACAAAATCATATATGGAAAGTGTATTAGAAAAACATCACAACATGATACGCTGTATACAGGCTTACCACTGGAAACGTAAAGCATGGTATGGGTCATCATATTACACAGGAATTTCAAATGCTTCACAATTATATAAAATGGGGTCATTCAATTAAACAGACTGCATACATATACATATATATATAAACGTGTGTGTGCGCGCACACATTATATGAATGCCAGAAATTGGACATACACCACTTGTCTCCGAGGGTATCTTATGCAACATGCCAGGAAATGAAACATTACATGCCTTCTCAAAATATGGGTATTCTATCAGGAAATGGAACATGCCACAAGATACATCACAGTCTGCACAAACAGGTGACAGCTCACCATGCAATAAATGCCCATGGTTTAGGCAAGTGTGATGAATCTGGCATGTGAGCATGCTTTCTCTCCTCCTGATGGAAATGGAGGAGATTCACGACTTGCAATTTTACAAGTCCTCTTGTCTTGCCACAAGGACAGAAAAGTATGCTGAAGAAAGGAGCAAGTGTAACTGCCTAAGGCACAATCTGTATTCAAATATTCACACAAAGCAGCTTCATTTGCAGCAGCATCAATGGTCTCACTGCCAGGCATGCTAGCATGATGAGACACCTATCAAAAGACTACAATTTTCCCTGTCTTAGGGAGAAGAACACTTACTGCAGAATCTACTTCAAGATTGGAACTGGTGTGTACCCATAGGAGACTCTGCATGGCAAAAATGGTAACATTGTTGAGGTTTGTAAACCAAACTGAGCTTTGGAGAAGGTAGATCTTGCCCACATAGGCACCTTTACAACTGTGTAGGTGGTAAGAGAATACCATGCCTTCGCAGCCAAGCCATACCTTCACAAACGACTTGTCAGAACACAGAGCTCTGTAGTCTGGGTTTACAACACGTTCAATTACAAACTATACATGGTGTCAAATAACAGGATTACTGAATAATAAATTCAAAACAATGTGGAAGGAAGTATCTGAGGCCTAATTTGAGGTACCAACCCAGCGTTGCATGGATAGTCTGAGGAACACCACAAAATCCTGTCAGGATGGTTGACCTTCAGACTGACATGTTCTTCCCAAACCAATATGCGAAATTTGAATTTAAATCTGTCTAAGCTATACATATGTAACTTTTCTGTCCGTCAAGTGTCCTACTGTATACCTAAAAGACAACACCCAAAGACATACGAAATTTGCTTGATCACAGAAACTAAATGCCAGATGAGATAAAACGTACAACTAAGGAACACTGACTGGAAGTTACACTGTAGTGTAGCAGTGTTTTTGGATGCAAATCCTCATTCCCAGTACCCTTTGTAATTACATTAATAAATAACAATTTCTTAATTCAAGTGCTATTCTTTCTTTTAAAGTTTTAACTACTACATACCGTGTGATACTGAGAAGGAAGCAAACACATCCTGACTGAAGAATGAGTGTTTCTGTTTACTCTGGACACAGATTTCAATAATATGCCATTAACAATGTTACAGTCACAAACCTGTGTTGTGCTTCATCTCTGCCATCTCCTGGTTGTGACGCCATTGTTGCTTCTCCAGTTCTATCTGTAAACTTTTAATGGTTGCTGCAGGACTGCCAATGTTGGACAGATCCCGAAGGATTTCTTCTACAGTTGTCCTCAACAAGTCACTTAGCTGTTTCACATACAAATATTATTAACCACTTGTACACAGTTGACAAACATCAGCATTTAAAATGACCCTCTCACTTCACACAACACAGTGACAAAAAGGGCAAGATAATGCCAGCTTTCCAATCTCACATTTAATGGGAAGGCTGATCTAGCTTCAATTTTAAACTTTTGTATTTCACCAAAAATTCCAGGTTTGTTACCATACTCACCTAATTTTCTGCCCTGCTACTAGCGGACTACACTCTGACAATGCCCTGCTAGGGACATTTTTGTATTAACAGTACTGCATAGTTAATGAAATTACAGTGAAACCTCTATCCATCGTTTTTCAGGGGACTGGAAAATTTGAACGATACATACGGGAAATGATAGTACCGGGAAACCATTAAAAATTATAGATAAGAACAATTTAATGATAATTATTACTTCTTGCTGAGAAAATCTTTCATTGACGTTTGTTTTGAGCAAATTTTACTCCTCCTCAATTCAAAGTACGATTTTTCAAGGCCTAGAACACTTTCACGATCACTGTCACTCATGCTGTGCGCATAAAAGAAAGATCTTACTTTCATCAGCGCTTCATGCGTCTCAGCAAAGCTCGGCACAACTTCGGGTTCGCCAGCTTCTTCTCCTTCTTCCCGCTCCACACTCCCGGACGCCACGAGGCTCACGCACAGCTCCTGCACTGTTTCTACACCACAGGTTGCCACGTGACTGTCCACAGAGACGTAGTCCTCGAATTTATCTTTGTTCATGCCACTGAACTTTTCCCAGTCTTGGCGGAAATCGTCGTCATCGTTGGTCAATACGACGTCACTATCGCCTGAAGATTGTCCCTGCACGTAACCAGCTTTCCGAAAACAATTTTCGATTGTCTGCTGGGTTACTTCTTGCAAGGCTGCCACAGTGTAGTGCAAAGCTTCCAACACGTTTATCTTCTTTTTCGTATCTTTGCCTGCATCCATTAAGCAAACAGCTGTTTGCACGAGGCGTTTTCTATAAAGCTGCTTATAACACTTTATTCCCCCTAAATCAAGGGGCTGGAGCACACTTGTACAATTTGCCGGGTACCGTATGACTTTTACATTTCTTAGAAACGATGTATCCTTTGGATGTGCGGCACAATTGTTCACAAAGAGGAGAATGTTCCTGTTTTGTGCACCCATACTTGCGTCTAATGAACGCAGAAATGAAGAAAAAATGTCTGTGGTCATCCACGCTTTATTGTTCGCATGGTACTTGGTGGGTAATTTTTTTACATTCTTGAAACATCGCGGTTTCGGAGATTTTCCGATAACAATCGGCACTTGTTTGTCAGTTCCATCACTGTTAACACAAAGTAAACAGTAAGTCTGTCTTTACAGTTTTTCCCTCCATGACAAGACTCTCCTTTGAGAGCCAAGGTTCTATCAGGAAGCACGTTGTAGAAGAGCCCCGTCTCATCCGCGTTGTAAATATCACGTTGTTCGTAGCCCTCCAACAAAGATGGCAGTCTTTCCAGCCACGCTTCCGTGCTTTCGCTGTCCACTGCCGCACTTTCTCCGACTAACTTCTTGTATACTATGCCATGCCGGTCCTTAAACCTCGCTAAACCATCGCTTCAAATTAAAAAAAAAAAAACTATCAGTGCGGGAAAATGTTGCGTCAGGACCGTGATTTTTCAACTATTGGTGCGGGAAAACGACAGTTCGAGGAACAATGGAGGCGGGAAAAAATAGTGTTATTTATATGGGGCTAATTTCGGGACCAAATAAGGCAGACGATACATGCGGGCCAACGACGGTAACGGGAACGATGGATAGAGGTTTCACTGTATTTGAAGTTAATGCAGCAGCATAGGATTCATTCAAAATGAACACACAACAAACCAACTCTTTATTATCCAAAAAGAATGCATTACTTCCCATAAATCTGAATGTAATAATTTAAAGATGTGATGACTAGAGATAAACAAGAATCAAGGAGGGCATGTGGCATGGACACAGTTGTGGTGGTGGTGTTAGTGGTGTTGGTGGTTATGATCGTAATGATAGAAAAATATACAACATACATGTAGGATAAACCTATCCAGTTTTGTGACATACTGTATTTTATCACACAACACTAAATTCACCACAAAATTAGGTACAAGTTCCACAGCTGTTTTAAACATACCTCCACAAATCGCTCCATTATGGTCACTGCATTATATTTATTCTGAAGAAAATCAAGTTTGTCCATTATCTCATACTAGACTCTTCTCTTCCATTTGGTAAATAAGGTAAATGTCCTTTACCTACATATCACACTAAATTGTCACTATTTTCACTGTATCATGCCACCTCTTGTACTTTTGTATCAATATTTCATTTAGTTTTAAATGATCCATAACCATGCATTGAACAGTTAGATACAGTAACTAAAACCGACAAATACACACACGTTTATGAAAGTATATTGTTGGTTTTAGTTACCATATAAGTATATTTAATTTTCTCTCCGGGACTTACCATAAAGCTAACACAAATCGAATGTGTTATACTAGCTTACCTCAGACTTATTCCAAATACATAGAAATTTACCACATACTACAAGGAGTGTGATATCAGTATCAATCACTGTACTTCAGTTAACATATGTCCTGATGATTGCGAGTATGATGTTACAGATTCATGAACACCATTGTTTACATAAAATAAGATCATTTTAATTGTAATGTACCATTACTAATAAAATAATAAGTACCTTGTGTGCATGCCTGTTGAGCTCTGCAGACATAGGCCCTGCCTCCGATGGTACAGAGGGAGGATGCTGTGACAGGAGAGGGCCTGGAGGTCGAGGCTGCAGCTGAGGAGGCATGCGAGAAGTTCCTGTTGGGGCAACAGACCCTTGTCCTGCTGGTGAAATCTTCGTTCCACTTCCCACTGGGTGAGTTTGGCTGCGAGGAACTTGCATCATCCGTGAGGGAATCATGTCTGAACCACTGTTCACTATATGAGATGGTGATCCAATATTACTGTTCACTGCTCTCAAGGCCTGAATATGGTTTGTGGTTGGATTACCTAACATAGGAGGTAACACAACCATAGCACTACCAGCAGTATTGTTGTTGTTATCACTGCCACCAAAGTTCTCTGCAATTGCGTCTCCCGACTGCTGTGTTGAGATCAGCATCTCCTGAGGTGAAGTTGCATATGAACTTCGCCTCGAGTCTGAACTGTTTGAATTTGTACCAGCAGAATTACGCCTTTGTGTTGATGATTTGTTACTGAACGAACCAACCCCATTAACAAGCTCAGGATGGGATTTCCCTTTTAAATTTTCGTAAAAATTGGCCTGTTAGGAAATGATTTCCTAGCTCTGGATCTTGCCTGCAGAGTCTCACTGCCACCTGAAAGTCTAATTTTCTTTTGTTTATTAGTACTGTTCTGTCTAGTCGTGGAATTCTGGACAGTTACAGGAACTAACGCACAGGATGCATTTGTTGATGAGGTACATGAATCATTTTCACTCTCATGATCACACTCCATGTCCAACGCCGCCACAGGACCTGACAGTCCCTTAGCTGAACCAGAATGATGTTCATCATAACCTGCACCAACCACTGTTAAACTGATATCTTTTGAAAGGTTCACACTAGCCCTGAGTTCACTGACATTTATATCATCACTGCCAACTTTACTCCTACCTACAACAGGTGCCTCAGCAGTCTCACTCTGTTTGTCATTGATCACAGTTATTGTTATACTTGGGTCTAGAAAAAGTGATGGAAAAATCCCCTCTTTCTCCGACAGAGAAGAGGGACTATCATTACTTACTAATCTATCTTTATCGTCTAACATGGACACAGTCAGCTTCTTATTCAAAATTATTTTCCCTTTATGAAACTTGTCACCTTCTGCTCCTTTCTGCTGTGTGAGTTCAGGCGATGTCTTGGCCAAACTCTCACGGCCAGAAAGTGTCAAAGTAGAGGCAGATGATGACTCTGCCACTAACTCATCAGGATCTAAAGGCTCTTCTTTAATTTTCTTGCCAATAATAGTAAAGCCATCAGTTTCCTTAGGAGCAGTGGTATTTGCTCTATCTGCAACATCCTTCTTTTCTGCATTCGCACTGACCACAGATGTAGGGGTGACAGTAACATCACTCTGAAACAGCATCTCACTCTTATTCAATTCACTCATCTTAGAATCTGTCACCTTTTTATCCAGAGCCTTATTAGTTTTTGCAGGATAGACTTTCAGTACAGCAGTCTGAGGAATACTTAACTTCATGGACACATCAAAATTGTTGTTTGGACTACTACTACTTGAAACAGAATGTTCCCTGTCATCCTCAGTACATGTTGCTTCCTTATTTGGTAAGTCACTTTCTTGATAAGCTGCTTTACCTACAAGATGTGCTCCAGAAAATACACTAGTTTTTTCTTCTTCAGTAGGGGGTTCTCCTTCAGACCTGTTCTGTACAAGATTCAAATCTGTATTACCAGAATCTGATACTGAACTAGAAATGACAACAGTTTTGCTCTGGGACCCACACACAGCAGCCCCATCACCAGGAGGTACATCACTGGCAGTCACTTCTTTACTAAGAGATTCTGTACCCACAGTTGATCCTGCTTCTGATTCTTCTGCAGAGCTTTGTAAAGCTTCCGACTCCTTCACTACTTCTTGAGCAGGTTCCATTGCACTACCTTTTTCTTGAGTATGTTCTGTTGCACCCAAAGAGCGCTGATCACCATCCAGCTCTACATCTTTCTCAGCTACTGCTTCTGTCTGCTCACTGGACTCGGTATCTTGCACTGTACTGGAGTTAACTGTGTTAGCACCATTTTCAAAAAAACTGTCATTGAAGCTACACTTACTATATCCATGCTCTGGTGTCCGTTTTGAAGAGTCCAATACAATATCACCATCTCCACTTTCACTGGAATTATCACTCATTACATTCTTTGTTAAATCTGCAGGATCACAATTCTGGACCACATGAACTTTATCACTTCCAACTACATCAGGTTTATGAGAAGAAAGAAGTGAACATGGGAAAATTTCAGGATTAACACTACTGTCTCTTTTGGCAACATCAGTGTTTTGGTCTGAGGATTCCGAATCATGTGACGTGCAGGTTTCATGAACAATGGCAACTTCTAACCTGTTTTCAAGTAAGCTCTCTGGACATGAATACTTCTGTTGTCCTCAACTGAAGTAGTATTGCATTTGTGCTGTTCCTTTGGGGATATTTTCTGATCCTGCTTACTCTCTGCAGGCAGCAAAAAACATTTTGCTTTTGTTGCAAAAAGGTTTTGATCAGACACAATGTTCCCTGTTACACCTCTTATTTTCCCTGCCAGTATTTTACCAGGAGGCAAAACCAAATTATGTAGAACCACCCTAGGTAAGTACTTATTACCATAACACTTAGGTTCAGCTCTGAGTGGAGTCTTATTGACAACAGGTGACTCAGACCTTTCTCTCTTATTATTCTCATCTTTTGAGCCAGACGAGTCATTGTTTTTACCTCTCCCACTTTCACCATCCTCTGGCTTTCTTGTCTTGTCAAGCGACGTTTCAAGGTTAAAATTTTTCATTCCATCATTTTCCTTGAAACTGACTGATGAAGTTTCACAGTCTTCAGAGCTTTTTGAATCCTTTTCAGTCTTATTCTCCATTTTCTGTTCCTTTGACATAGTTTCAGAGATTCCTTCAGAAGAGGCATCCTCAGCATCTTTACATTCTTTACTGGACCTCTGTAACCTTAACAGCTTCTCCTGAAGCTTGTCTGCAATACTTAGACTCACCAAAACCTTCTTCACCACCTCAACAGGGACACTTGTGCTTGTCTCCACTTTGCTAATCTCTGTAATAGTGCCTTCTTTTCTTCCTTTAGCATCATTACATGGAAGCACACTGTCTCTACTGTCATCTCCATCCCTTGGTTTCCTGTTCTCTGCAGTAATGCTCTGTTTGTCCTCATCACTTCCACCACCCTCCACAACAGCATTCAGTTTTGCAGCACTCTCCTCAAACCTAGACCACTCTATGAGAGATGCACTCTTGCCACTTCCCTCAGCATCCACACTACTTCTCCCATCTTGCCGTGTTCCATCGTCACTTTCCTGACTGTCTTCACTGCTGCTGCTGCTGCTGCTGTTACTACTACTGGTGCTGCTGTTCTGCCAAGACATACTACTTCCACTGGCTGTCCTTTTGTATGACCGACTTGCTCTCTTTTCATTATCACTACATCCATCTCCATCCCAAAGGTTTCTTTTTTTAGTTCTGCTGCTTCTGTCAACTGATTTGTCACGTTCCACTGTAGCATTCAATTCTTCAGTCTCATAAGTTTTAATTTTCTTTCTTTCCTGGAAGAAAATACCCCAAATTTTAAATTTAAATACACAGTGTTTTATCGCATCTACATTACTAATGACAATAACATGTGGGAAAATTAAAATGAATGTTATGATGAAATATATCATAATACATAATACATAATAATTACAGGGTCCACCAATAAAAAGGGATCATATGTTGTATACTATAAACCATAAGATAATAAAATTTAAGAGGGTTCAATAAATACAGCTGTCTACTCATAAGCAACAAACCAAGTGTTCATAACTGTCTGATACAGAGACACTCCAAGTCATATATATTACACTATGTCACATTTTCTCTTACAACATATATTTCAAGGGACTTTTTATACTGGCCATCTAAATAAACAAACATTCAGTACACAGAATTAATCCTATGTACAAAGAGGTGCCGAAGAAATAGGGCGAGCCAAAAACTTTCTTCACAGATGGGATCAGAAGGCTTGTGAACCGCTATACAATATGCGTTGAAAAAAGGGATGATTATGTTGAGAAATGATACACTCTGCATTTGTCACAGATTGTTGTAAACAGAATAACTAATAAATTCACTTTACTTTTTGACTCTGCCACATATTTATCACACAGAAAAACCTTGTGAACAGAAGGCACAGAGAAAACAAAATACATATTTTATGTCAAATACATTTATACTATACATCTTGCAGTTTCTAGATAACAGATAGTTGAAGAAAACGCATTTTTATACTGTGTCATCTTGTAACTTGTGAATGCTGGGTTGGTTGTACCCTATTTATAAAAAAGAATTCATTAGCATGCACAGAAAACTGTAAACCCAGTACGAGGCCACATATGCCACAAATGTTACACTATGCATACACTTCCTAACTTCTGTAAACTTAGTAACCAATGGATCTGAATGGTCAGTTTATACTTTGGCTGTCTTTACATGTGAGAAAAGAGCCTCAAATGCTAACTGGATATGAAACTGTACGGGAACCACGAACTTCTGGATGTGTTGAAGAGAAAAACTCAAAATGACCCTGCAAAAAATAGGTATCTGATTACCCCGACAACGGATGGCCACTTGACTAAATAGGCTTCCATAATTCTAATGATGTAAGCCTCAACCTCTGGTTCAGCCACTGGGTTTAGTTTTATACTAATGAAGATACAGTATTCTGAACAATTTACCTGGATGTAACCTCTACAAAACTGAATCACATATAACAGCAAACACTGCCAATAGCATCTTATATTAAATGTGTGGTAGCTTCAAAATATTCTGGGACAAGAACCATCTCTCAACTATGATAGCATGAAGAAGCCCTTAGACTCAGCTGCCTTCAAAATACTGTCCTTCTGCTGCTAAATAATTCTGCTAAAATCTGTATGGCTGTTTAAACATTTCTGCAAGCCACCACATGACCTGCAATGCTGTCTTCAAAGCCACTTGAACCAATTCACTTTTGAATTTAACACACACACACACACACACACACACACATACATCCATAAGTGCGTCACAAAGACACCTTTACCATATGGCCTTTTAACACCTACATTTCTGGCTCATGGCTGAAGCAATGTGCAATTTAAATGCCCACTGCACAACAATGTTTTCTGTTTTGAACAAAAATATAAAACATTCAATGGGACAGTGGTTTCCCATTTGTATGCTGAAGGTTAAATCCCTTCTGTCATTCCGTCAACCACCGAAACAGGTAAATTTTGCATGGTAAAGACTGAGAAAAGTACAATGGGCAAGGAAGAATCACAGTTTCAACAACTTCTACTTCAGGCGCAGGGATCAATATGCTGAGACATTTTTATGCATAAGCACAGTCTTTAATCCCCCCACAATGTGAGATACTTTAGGCCAACTGTCTCCTCCTCACTCCCAAGTACCTGTGGTACCTCTTCCTGTTCATCACAGTGCTCTCACAAACAAGTTTATGAGGCACATTGTCCAACCAGTGCAAAAGCCTACCAACACTTTCCTTTTTGAGTGATCTGTATGAAAATTAGTAGCTATCAATTGCGGTAACTTCAGCATTAAGACTCTCAATGGGGAATTATGTACAATACTCCATGTTTCACGACCTGTCATGATGTTTGCATGATATGTTGACCAGTAATTGCTGCAATGATAAGCCAACCAATCCGACCTCATTTTTTACACTGTGTCTGTCAGCATTTTTGATACAATGTGCTGAAACTGAAATATATCTTCAGTTCATTACAGAGAATGATTTGGCAACTACAAACCAAAATTCCAACTTTCTCTGCAACTGCCTCTGCCATGTGACGATAAAGTACACAAATCAGCACAGATTTACTGTTCTGATGAATATTAGTCACTCAAATGATAACACACTTTCACTACAGTTTACACATATATGAGAACATACCTGTGCTTCTCTGTTGGACTGTTGAGAACGCTGGTATGTGCGAACTGTGTAGCCTCCTCCTAGCAGCTTGCTGCGTTTAGAGCTAGGTTGTCCTCCTCCGTCATCATAACTTGGCAGCAACATGTGTAACTGCTCCCGTTCTCGAGAGGGATCAAAGTGTGTACGGAAAGGAGCATGTTCGAACACACCAAACTTCTCCCGCAACTTCCTGGTATGCTGTTCAACCTCCTGAACCATCAGGAAAAATGCTAAATTTGATTGAAACATCGCTGCAAACTCCTTGTCAGCCAGTCCACTTACCACATGTAAACATATAACTTACAAAATGTACAACTGAACTGTACACTAGAACCTTTAACAAATTTAAGAGGCTGAAGAAAGAGCATTCTTTCATAGCCAAAACAAGAATAACATTGTGAATAATGTAAGTGCTGTAGACTTTCTTTTGATAGTTGTAGAAAGCATGGCTGCTTCCAGTATCAAGTGTGTGCTAAGAACATAAAAACATAACAACTAGTGCATCCAGATTTGGAGTATGAGTTATTTAGTAATTAAAATGGCTGAATATATCTATGGAGATGTGGTACACAAAGCGAAATGAAAGACAGTGGAAAGGGTCCAAGTGATGATCAGCCTTCAAAACATACAAAATGTGCAAAATTTATTCAAGGAGCTTCAGTGTTATTGCATTAAGGAAAGATTGTTCCAGCTGTTTTCAATACCAAAAATGACAATGCAGGAATAATGACTATGACCCAGTACTTTAGAAACTGGATTCTTGGGTTATCTTACAAGACTGATTGTGACGTAAATTGCAGACACAATGACTTATAGTAATACTTTTGACTTCATTAAATATTCTGGATGTTGACAGTTCAATGATCCATATATACAGTGGACCCCCCCCCCCCCATTTAATGTCCCTTCATTAAGGTTTTCCCCTATTTAATCTTCAATTTCACTAATCCCAACTAAATAAATTCAGTGTTATATTTCCACTATTTAAAATTTTTCTCAATCAGCCAGCCAGTGTACTACGTATAATAGGCACATACGAAAACACCCCTAAAAGTTCATTTTATATATTTAGGCAACAAAGAAATTTACTGCACTTTTAAGACTTGCTGCATAGTCTCTGTTCTATTTTCCACAAAATGTCATTTATTTCATAAAGGATGCACTGAAATTTAAATACACACTCAATTTTCTAAAGGTTAACAATCATATTCACTACCTATCAAATAAACTTTAAATGGTAGTTTCACTGTATATCTTAACTGAATTCTTTAAGACAAGAGTAACAGTTAAAACATTTTGTGCAAACATACTCTGTATTGTGGGAAGTGTTTTTTAAGAGAAATCTGTTGTGAATACAAGAACATTTCCTCATATTTTCACTTAGGTCCTTCACGAAGGAAAAATTTATTATTTACATTTCTTGCTGTAGAACTACTATAGTATGATAACTAATGACAATTTCATTTAACTCTACATCTGACTTTTGTTATAAAATTGACATTATGCGTAAATCACAGTTTTAAAATTTTGTCCAAAAAATGTGCCTTGGAAGGAAAGTGAGAGCTGAAAATCATGACAGTGAGAGAGTTAATATTTTGGGTGTGTAAGTCCAATTTGCGTTAATTTACTTCTTCCCAATCAATCATTAGCATTAGCATGCATTCTTCCATTCATTTCCAATCTCTTCTGACTTTTAAATTTCCCTATCAACCACATAAAATGAAACAAAATGCAACTTAAATTAAGCATCTCATTCCTTTATGCTATTCTAAATTACAAAAGCATTATGCAAATGTTTACTTGTACAAAAACTCCTGACATGTTTCATTCACACACATTTTACCTCCACTGCTTAAACACAAACATTCACTTTTATGTTATCTTCACCGTGCATTTTTTAACAATTCACAAATTACACACCAATGAAATACACTATATTTTCACTTTTTATTCTTTAACCCCTAGGGGTTGGTGTGTAATTTGTGAACAAACATTCAATTTCATTCTTGAACTCACAGCTCTAAAATCCAGCCTGAAGTTCCTGGAATATTGAAAAAGAAAAAAATTAAGCCCAAGTACCTCTATGCAAGCATCCAGGTTGTTACGTTTCTTGTTGCGAGCAGATGCAGGAATGGCCTTGCTGTACAGGAAACACTCTCTGACAGGCACCCAGGCTCTGTCATGGGCTCCAAAGAATCTCACATCTACCATCCCTTCTTTGTTGGTTCGCATCACTTTGGCAGGCCAAAAGGGAAAGCCCTTCAGTTTGGCCCAAACAAGAATGTGTGGCTTACGCTATAAGGGAAAATGTTATAATGACGTAACAAATTCTACCTACAATTCTAAACTCCAATAAATTTATTTGTTCCCATCTGTGAGCAGGTATGACTGTCCATGGAAATTGTGCAACCTTTCATAAGCAGTTCATGTTGAAACTGTCTTGTAATGTCGGGGCCTACACCCTGAAGCTTTAGAAAGTAAACTGTATACCCTATCTCAGCTGTTATGTTATTTTTATTTACTTTGCACAAACTGACATCTACACACTGGGTCAACAAACAATACAGTCCCTATGTGTATGTCTAATACACATCTCAGCATCTTTAAATATTAATTTGATGCTCTTACACACACACACTCACTTGCGCCCGCATAAACACACACACACACACACAGAGCAGTTCCAATTTCAGCTCCATCTTTTGTAGTTCATGTGTTACATTAATTACTGTACAAGACTGGAGGTGCTCATGGCACTAAATATTATGACTATGGACTTGCAATACTCTTCTACAGTTGCTTGTTCTAACAATACTATGTGATGTGTATAAATCACTAAAGTCCTCATTACAAAAAAAATTCTTAAATGCCCAATCACTTTATCCTTAAGTTAAAGCACAACATTACTTATCAAGAAAATTTTCAGTCAGAATAGCAGGTAGAGTTCATATCAAACATCTCCAAAATACAAAGCTGAAGTGGTACCACCTACATTTTGGGAAGGACTGATAAAACTTTCAAAGACCATATAAATTCCTGTATGACAATGCGTAGTATTCCTGAACAGAGATTCCATTGCAGCTTCTGTACTTACGCAAACTTCAATGAACCATGAATCCTTGCGTATGTGTGCATTGAGGTAGCAGTCCGGACAGTTTTCAATTTCAGACATTTCCTGTTTGCAGATTTTTAGTAGTACCTTGGCTATGCCTGTCAAGCGGGACTGATCTGTAACAAACACACATTTTGCAAGTGTTATGGAGGGTGGAGGGAATCTGCTGTAAAAAACAAGACCAAGCAAAACAGGAACACTCCAATAAAGACTATCTCGTAATAAACTTATTTTCCACAATATACGTTCTACTGATCCGACTGACTGGTAAAACCCACAGAACTTCCAGCACCAAAACAAAGGGATCATCTGAAAACAAAATCAGTAATTGAATTTAAGGAGAATTACCAAACCAGAACTTGGTAAAATACGGAAATGGTAACACCCACGCAATTCCCACAATATTTTGAATAGGCAGGAAAGGTATAAACCACCAGGCACTGCTAAAATTCTGACAGAACTCATTAAAACAGGAGGTAAAATATTACATTCTCTGAGGCACAAACATGTTATTTACAATAATGAAGAAGTGCCAGGGCAGCTAAAAAATAAATTATTGTACTGTTTAATAAGAATTACAATAAAACTGAACAGTAATTATAAAGGCATATCATTCCATCAACTTCATGCAAGATTTTTATCTGTGATTTTTCTCCTGAGGTTAACTCCGTAGCTACACACCATTACTGGAAATCATCAGTGTGGCGTAGCATTGAATACAGTTTTTATGTATGGATGGATATAAAGTATGAAGCATATGAGCAAATTCTACATCCTGTCTGAACAGGGAGAGCACTATATTGGTTCTTGGGTCCTTGAGGGGCTACAAGACGTCATGGGGGGGTTGCAAGAGCAGCCTGAGCAAGCTTTTATCAGCTTATATAACCTGTCAACAAATCACACATTTGAGAAGCCAACATATGCATTCATAATGCATGCAGCAATCTTATTTTATTTTTAAGCACAACTAAAATAGTTCAATAAAAATCATTCTGCATATGACTAGAATTTTCATGAAAAAGGAAACTTGCACAAACCTACTATAATAACTGACCCTCAGATTCAATGATATAAAGCTAGTGACTTCCAGTCATACTGTACATGTTATGTTAACTCTAATCTCTTGTTTATCTACTGTCACTGTGAACTTCTGTAAACAGTTCTGTGAGCTAAGTCCACCCAGCTACACATACATCCTCCACAAGGCACCTTCCTACACAATTCTCCAAAAAAATCTGTATGAATTTCTTTTTCACTTCATTCATGTTGTACATGTCCCTCCAACTTCATACTTCATGAGGACACAAATTATGAAACCCCTCACTACGTAATTTCCACCACTGCCCTACAGTACATCATCTGAGGTTCAAAAATTCTCCTTAACACTTGCTTACAAATAACCACAGTCCTTCTCTCTTCTCCACTCAGAGAAGAAAACCCAAGTATCACACTTTCAAAAAACCTGCAGATGAAAATAAAGTTTAAATTTCAACTTTTAATTCTCTGAAAATATGATGAAGAGATTATCAATTACAATGGTAGCAACTCAATACAAATCATGCTCAGTATCTTCGGTTTTTAATTGAAGTACACGATTTGTAGCAAACTTTTCCTTCTCAAGGAAAGGAAAGGAAGTATGCTTATGGTATCAACATGCTGCCTGTATGTCCCCTCCCTTTCAACTCTTGAACCATTTAACCTACACATAAAATTTGTTTGAAGATTAAGGCACTGGAAGCCACCCCAACAGCATGCTCTTTAATTTCTTATATTCAATAATAACACAGTGGATGCACCAACTTGTAAGGTGAAAACAAAGCCAGTGCTGTTTAATTTAGGCTACAAAAATGATGCATGCTGACAGGTCGTCATATGCAACTTTCACATAGGTAATTCATTTGTAGAATGTAACATAATGTGATGGTAATGGTGCGACTACAGAAACTAATGAAATAAAATCTGGTAGAAGTAGCTCACAAACAAACAAACATACACACACACTTACACATTGTTGTTGAAATAAAGTACATTAATTTTAAATCAAAAATTATTTAAACATGGCAAATATGCAAAACTTTGACATTATATCCCAGTGGCTTAATGTAAACAGAATCGTACCAAATAGCAAGTTATTGACAACAGTAAAACAACATAACAACAATAATGACAGTACTAGATCTGCAGGACTAGAAAACTACGCAACAAGAAAGGAGACATTTTGATTTCTGCTAGGAACTTCTTCTCATTTGAACATTCCTGTCTCGTGGGATGTTGTGCTGTAAAAGTAAAAGTAAAGTTTTCCCTTTCCACACCACTAAGGCACACAGGGGGAGCAGAGGTATAGTTTCACTCATTCTTAACCTGAGCATGAGATGGAGGTGATTGGTCAACTTCACGCCCTGGCCACTTTACCCCTGGGAATGAATGTTATACTGTGTCATTGGGTAAATAGTTTCTGATATTTTGAATGATCATAGTGCACTACAACCCTTCAAAACGAAAGAACCATTTACCCAGTGACACAATGTACCATCCCAGATGACCTGAATCTTCAATAATACTACTATTTGATATCTGCTAACAGTCACAGTAACAGATACTGGAAATTGAAAGAGGAAGCACTAGATCGCACCCTGTGGGAACTCGCTTTGGAAGAGACCACGGACCTGTCGTAAGACAGACTACAAAATGAATGAACAGTCACTCTATTTGAACACCACCACCTTGCCTAAGGATTACCAGCAATAGTTGTCTTACGAGTTTGTCCTTCCATCTCATTCAAAGACATAACAATATAAATAGCTATTAAAAGAAAATAGTTAAATTAATTAGAAAGCTCAAAGAAATTGGGCCTGAAAAGAACAAAACCTTCAAACTGAATTAGCTGAATATCATATGTATTAAATGAGGTCTGTTAAATCTAAAGTAGAAGTTAAAGCATACCATGTGATGGTATGAAAATCATGACAGATAATTCATTTTTTTAATACTTGTGTTCAAAATAAATTTCCAGAATATTATCAATATTGAAAGATCCAGAAAGGCCAACTTACAAGTATTAAATATGATGCAATTATGCAGAATCCACTTTGTGTCAGCTACAAATGCCTCAGTGCTACCATACATCCTCTTTTTGATGTTACGCTCCAGCAAGGATAGATCCATTGGATTTGCCACATAGTCTCGATACTGTGGAAATTCGGTTACATCAACTGC
This sequence comes from Reticulitermes speratus, assembly GCA_021186555.1. Classification (NCBI taxonomy): domain Eukaryota; kingdom Metazoa; phylum Arthropoda; class Insecta; order Blattodea; family Rhinotermitidae; genus Reticulitermes; species Reticulitermes speratus. The sequence continues at coordinate 18,754,546 of JAJKFL010000001.1, forward strand.
CTTCCAAAATGGCTCAGCCTGTAAGTAAACGACCATTATTATGCTAAATATTACTCATATACCAGATAAACGCTCAGAAAACAATAAATATCAAAGTAAGCCTAAATGCAATCCCCACACTCTGATTTTATATTACACTTTACATCAGGTCTGACCAAGTACTATTGAGAATAATGACACAATATTTACAACAAAGCATTCTGCTTCAGCATATACACTTTTTTTTTAATGCTGGAAGCAGCTCCGAAGTTCACTTTTCAGGATCATCAACAGTTGCTCTGTTACACTATGAGTATGTTTAATTGTTTACACATCATGTCTTTGCCTAAGTGGTCCCATTAAGTTTAAGGAATGGAAAAAGAGTAGTGAAGAGCCATACTCGATGAGCAGGGAGGTTGTCTGACTTGTGAAATAATGTATTTAACTGCAAACTGCTGCTCAAGGTGGACTAACAAATGGTACTGTCACAGTTGATTTTCCCCCATCACCCAGATGTCTCAACACTTGTAAATAAAAAATACAGTTCATAACAAGACCTTGAGGGTACTCATGGTACCCCCATAACACCCTTGTAATCAAGCAGAGAAATCAACATCATTTTACGTTTACTGTCTTCTTTTCTTGGTTACTGTGATGAGTGCTGCTTGGTTTCTGGGCCATAACAGTTTTCTTCAGTTCAGGTCAGATGCCAATGACAAGCATTTCTCTTTTCTGCTCCTGTGTCAGCATCAATCATGGGACAAAGTGGCTGAGACATGACTCATTCTCAGATCTTCTGTTAAAATGGTCTGACATAAGCCAGAACTACCTCTTCTGCTGTTTCATGAAGTTCATTTCATGTCATGTTGCACTAAACCACCTGCTTGAGACGCTGACTGCTCACTTCTATTGCTTGAACAGTGCCCAGGATAATCATCCCTCCTTGAAAGGTACTACTAAAAAAATGCAAGGGAGGAACTTAGTGTACCTCGAAATGCTATGTGCATCAACTAAGCAGTTTTCATTGCCATCTTTCTGAACACAGTAAATTTAATGTGTATGTTGCTCTTTACCCACAGACATCATGTAAAAGTTGCTCTGTACTCTCACACATCATGGAACTAGCATGTGATAAAGCCACTAGGGCTTTAGACACTTTCCACAAATAAATGAAGCAATGGAACAATTTATAAACACACTTGGCGATGCAGTAATATGTCATGACATGTTAAACACATTTACATCAATGTGTGGATTAAGTTCCTTCAGCTATGAATTCAGTCTTTAATGATTTTTTATCAGACTGTACAATCCTTTATATTGTGCAGTATTACACTATAGCCAAGTAACTCCATTTCAATTAGAACTTAAACCTTGGCATTTACTAATTAAATAAATTAATAAGTACAGTCGAAAAAACAAGGGCTCTCAAACTACACAAACAAAGACAAACATACACATAACATAGAAATCACTGCTCAGTACAGAACCACGAGCGCATTTCAAATATAAGCATTTGACATTTGCAGGGCTGAACATGCATTCTTATCACAGAAGATGTCTGCAGCCACAAAGACAATTTTCATGCTGATGTATTGACCATTATTTCTGAAAAGGATAATAATGCTACAGGTACGGACGGGGTTCCATTCCCGATGGGGTAATTGGGATTTTTCATTGACCTAATCCTTCCGGCCGCACTATGGGCCTAGGGTTGACTCAGCCTCTAACAGAAATAAGTACCAGGGATATCTCCTCGGGGGTAAAGGCGGCCGGTGCGTAGGGCTGACAACCTTGCCACCTTCATGTGCAGATTAGAAATTCTGGAAGCCTCAACCTCCTGAAGACCCCTAAGGGCCTGTCCAGGCCTGTAATGGGTTAGCTTTACCCTTTTTAAGATTGGAGCATGAGCATGAACAGTGAACTTGCATGGCTATGAAGGACAAAAAGAAGGTAAAGTTCACCCTGCAAATTGCAATGAAGGCACAGAAAGGGGCAGAGGTATAGATCTATCCATTCTTTAACCTTGGCCCTAGGTGGATGTGGGTGGTCAACGGCATGCCCAGGCTGCTTTACCCCCAGGTAAGACACCCGGTACCCACGTACAGAAGGCTGGGTGGACCTCGGGGCCAGTCCGGACGGTGCGGAAAATTTCGCCTCCGCCGGGGTTCGAACTCCAGACCGTAACAAGTCACTACCGACTACATACCCCGGCCTCCTGGCTATGATGAATATGGCACTGTAACACTAGCTTCAAAACTCAAGTCAGGAGATCTGGAACACAGGTGAACAGTCAAGGGGAGATCAGTAACAATCCAAACACTGATTTCTTTATTCCAGGCCTCAAGTTTTCACAACTTGTATATAATCCGTAACTTCTGCTTTCAGAGTTTAGCCATATACAGCACTATGTTCCAGCTGTTCCAGTGTTTTAACTTTAAACTGTTTCATCTCTCCTGTGTACTCAACATCAACATTCAATCCATAACCATCAAAGTAGACAATCAGTATACAATAATACCTGCTTTTATTCTCTTACATGTTGCAGTTTAGTACAAACCATGAGGAAGCCTCAGATTACAATGTAAAATTATTATGTTGGTATTTATCTAACACAAAAATAGCAAAAAGAAGACATACCTGATAAACCATTACTGTAAAGCAGGGGTGTCCAACCATTTTTTGGCAAAGAGCCACAACCATTATTGTGAGCTGGTTCGCGGGCTGCACGTGTGAAAATCACAATGGATGGTATACCTAACCTCCTAAATTAATGTTTAACTTTTATAGTATATAATATACAAATGTGACCGTGGGCGCAAGCGGCCCGAGGGTTTGGACACCCCCACTGCAAAGGAATGAGAACCCATTCCTCTGTATAAAATTGTATCCCTGTATATATGTATGTATGTATGTATGCCACACAATTTTAACATATTTTACTTGATATTTAAACAGTGATTTTCTCTATACAGAGTGTCCCAAAGCATAAGGTCAATAACGCAGGATCTAATTCCAGACGTATTTCCGAGTCATACATATCAGATACACATGGGCCTAATTGCAACGGTTACTGAGTTAGTATGATTGAGTGTTTTGGTAAAACATCAAGCTCAACACTTGGGGATCCATCATCACTTGCAGATTCTGCTTGTGAATCTTCATCTGAGGACTGTGAGGAGGGGCCTTGTTGTTGTAGTGGTGGTAGAAGGGCTTCCTCTTGACCTAAGCCTACTACAGGTCCTGGATCATTGGATATAGATGGTATCTGATCATCTGACTTGACAGGGGATCCTTCTGGCCTTTTCTTCCCTCTCCTTTTTCTATTTTTCCTTTTATCTTTTTGGATACTGGGAAAACAAGAGGAGTGTGTGGGAGGATGATCTGTTGCGCCATTATTTTCCTTTTCTCCATTGTCAGTGCCTCCTGTAGCTTGGAGCACAGTTCCTGATAATTCTTCCACTTGGATAGAAGAAGCTGCTCCTTCAATATCTGACTCCGGCGAGTCTGAACCTAGAGGATCTTGTTGAGTTATTTCCAACTCAGAGCTGAGTTCTTCCTCCAATGTTCTAATAAACCCTGATGTGTCTGTAGTCAGCTCACCTGATCCTTTTTGGAGTGCGGATCTTATCTTCACAATGGCTTTGTCCAGGAATGACTTATGCAACAATCTATCGCCTTCAGGTGGGGTATCAGACATGATCTTCCTACTGTTGTTATGAACTTCAATTTTTTTCTTCTTCTATCTAATTTTTTCTTAATTTGATATGAATCCAATTGTAAAAATGTATTATATTATATGATGAACTCGAATCAAAGTGCAAAAAAAAATAATCAGGAGGTAACGAAGATTAGGCGATAAGATTCGTGTGAAGAGAGCACACAAGTACACTGATATGGGTGAAAGAAGTTACATAAAGAATAAGAGAGGTTATATAGGCACGAGACAAGCGAAAGGTTAGGGTTAGCCGAACTACCGCAAACTTCGGTTTTCAACCGGAAGTGACGTGACGTGACAGAAAAACTGGCGAGGGTTAAAGTCTAGAGCGCTCGTGACGGGAGGAAAAGGAACTACTAATTCAGAGATGCCGTCCACTAAGGACGCCATCTGTGAAGAGCAAGAGAAATTAAAGGATACGGAGGAAAAAATATGTAATGTCTGTGACAGAGGATGTCCAAGCAATCAGGAGGCCTTCATCCATTTTGATGTGGATATGCGACCAATGTCGATATAAACACGACGAAGAGAAAGGAATTATCGAGGGATGGAAAGAAATAATAGTCCAGATGCAGAGTAAAATAGAGGCGCTGGAAGGCGGATTAAGAACAATAGTGGCCGAAGAGATTGCACGAGCCCTGGGATCAGGGAAAGCAGAGGAAAGAGGTCATACTGAACCCTATAAACGGCACAAGGGACGGAAACGAGCTCCGCAACGCAAGAGAAAATAAAATCACGGAGAGGCAGAAGAGACCGACAGTGATACGACAATCAGAGGGTATGCAGTCAGAAGTAAGAGGTAAACGGAAAAACAAGGCCGGGAGGGAACGTGGCACGAAAAGTCATAAAGAGGAACAGGATGAGGTGAAAGAATAGAGAAAACTGAAACTAACGAAAAGGAAGATAATTCCGGGGCAACAAAAGGACAAGAAGACTTGGAAGAAAGACCTGAGTCGGGGGAACGAAACCGAAACGACAAGGAAAAAATATGGAAGGAAGCTCGAGGATGGCGAAAGGACAAAGGATGGGGTACTGAAGGTACTGACATTTCTGGAAGGGGAAGGTTTCAAGCTCATTAATGATAAGAGCATGCCCACGTACATATGTAATAATGGGACAAGTGCAATAGATCTAACGTTCGCAAGAAGGATCATAGCAAGGAACCAAAGACAACTTTGGAAATCAGATGGAGCGCTGTTGAGGAAGCATCTCCCCATTTACACAGAATTAGAACAACAGAACGTGAAAGAAGTGGTACAGGCAGGCGCCATCAGAAGAAGACTTGAAACCTCCATCTTAGACGATGCAAAGGACCATCAGGAAGGAATAGTCAAACTCATTGAAGAAGCTAAATTAGACGAAGCGATGGAGAAAATATCATCAATAAAGAAGAAAGCAACCTGCCGGCTAAAAATAAAAAAAAAACAATGGTTTGACGCTGAGTGTTACAAAAAAAAAAGAAAAAAGGAAGGCTGCACTCGAAAGTCTGGGAAGAGTGAGGGAAAAAAATGCAAGAGAACGGTGGAGGAATATCACAAACTAAGGAAAGAATACAAAACACTCCTGAGAAAAAAAAAAGCAGAAAGTATAGAAAAAGAAGGAGTTAGACTAGCAGAAACGGCAGAGAGACCCATTCCAAGCGTTAAGAACAAGGCATATCAGGCAGAAAAACTTTAGAGAGCCCTGTCCCTACTTCACAGAAAAAGAAGTGGAAGGAGCAATCAGTTCATTGAAAGTAAAAAAAGCCCCAGGCCCGGATGGCATTTGCAATGAACATTTAAAGGAAGCGCACTCAGCACTGGCAAAAGCGTGGCTGGCCTTGTTTAATAAATGTCTAGAAAAAGGAGAAATACCAAGTGAATGGCGCAAGTCAACGATCAAGATGCTATATAAAGGGAAAGGCGATCCAAGCACCCCAGATGCATACCGAGGCGTCGCTCTAGAGCAGACAGCCTTCAAGGTGCTCACCAAATTAATAGCCGGAAGGATATGCCCACTGCTAGAAGAACACTTACCACATGAGCAATTTGGATTCAGAAGTGGTCGGTCAATGCAATTAGCTGCTGAATGTCTAATAGGAGACAAAATGAAGAATTAAAGAAAACACGGGGAAAGAAGTATGTAGTATTTGTGGACTACTCCAAAGCGTTTGACACAGTAAATCGCACAATATTAGTTGAAAACCTTAAGAAAAAATAGGAGACACATGGATATTAAAATTAATTTCCAACATCCTCGCGGAGAACTATATACAAGTGTATGACAACACAGCCAAATCAGACTGGATAAGCCAGACAAATGGAGTGCTACAAGGGGACCCCCTTTGCCCACATCTCTTCAATGTCCTAACATACGACGTAATAGAGAAAATCAACAAGAAGTCGCAGAATGTTGCTGTATACATATATGCAGACGACATGGCACTATCATCGAACAACAGAGAAGAAATACAAAAGGCTACGGACGCACTAATTGAATTGGCTGATGAAAATGAGCTTCAGGTGAACCAAAATAAAACGGAACTGGTGGTTTTCCGTAAAGGGGGAAGACTATCTGCAGATGATGAAATCTATTGCAGGGGACAGCCACTCAGAAAGAAGAATATGTACAAATACTTGGGAATCACAATCCAGGTAACCGGAAAATCATTCTCAGTACACATACAAGAAAGACTAATTGCAGCCCTAAGATGCATCAATGATATTAAAAACCTCCAGCTGCTGTCACTGAAGACAGCCATTAGGCTTTTCGAAGTAAAAGTTCTACCGACACTGACATACGGACTGGAGATCATACGGGACCATCTATCGGTTAAACAACTGGAGAGCATAGAAAGCCTAAAGGCCAGATATTTGAAAAGAACAATGGGCCTCTCTAAATATACGCCCTCCCGACTGGTGTATGCTCTAGCACGGTAAACATTCCTGCTGGATAACCTTATGCTGAAACATCTACTGCCAAGAACATCGGAAGTAAAGGCGGTACTAAGGAGCAGAAAGAGGAAACAAGAAGAAATTTGGCAAAACTTCTATGCTACGGAGGCCATGACAACAGACTCATGGAAGAAGGAGAACCAAGAGATACGGCATCTAGTGACCAGACTAGCAGTGCATGGCTTCCACACCAGAGTGTGCATCAACAAAAAGTACCACATCCCAGACAGCAACTATGTATGTGAATTGTGTGGCGGGCAATGTGGACGATATCATTTACAAATGTGTGCAAAAAGGGTGAAGACCTTATGTGAATACGCGAAAGACAAAATGTGATAACGCTACAATGCACAATGTGCGCACCTTTCAATATTTATTATATAGTTGAGTGTTGGGAAATGCGCCCAGGCGTGGCCATATCCATGTGATCACAACGCCAATAGCACGTGAGATAGCATACAGAGCAGTCCTGTGATAAGTGTATAGTAAGGAGAAACTGCAAACGTGCCGTTTTCCCGTGAAGAATACACCGATAAGCATTTTGTGTAAGGGTTTTGCGACGGTAACGCCAATGCTGCAGTTGAATATTGCGGAACGATATCCAAGACGACGAATCCCCGACCGACGTGTGTTCCCTCGTGTTTACTACCTGCGAGAAAAGGGCTCCTTTCCGGGTGTAAAACCACCATGCTGAACATCAAGTACAATAAAATGTGAAGAGGAAAACTTTATTGACATGGTACAGCGAAGTCTACACATTAGTACACGAAAAATTTCCGCCCGTGTCAATGTTCTGCACGTGGGTCTGGACAGCGTTGCACACAGGACTGTATCCGTACCCAGCGCATTCAGTATGCTGAAACTGTGGAGAGGGTAGCTGGCTGGAGTTCTGCCACTGGATTGATGCTCACCCCCTCCAAGTGATTCGCAAGGGCACGGACGCACTGCAAGCCTGTTGCTTTGAGGTTAGCGAGGTAGCAGGTGCATGGAGGGAATGCGATTTTAACCAGCAACAAGAAACTTATCCAGGCTATTGCACTGAACACCCCCCCCCCCCTTCCTCTAAACGGCCGCCTGGATAAGTTTCTTGCTGGTTAAAATCGCATTCCCTCCACCTGCTACCCTACTAACCACCAAGCAACACGCTTGAAGTGCGTCCGTACCCTTACATTTTGTTCACCGCGAATGAGTCAACAATTCCAACATCCATATAAGGAATCACGACAATATACATACAAGTCTAATGTAACTACCGATAATGCTTTTCCGCAGACGTATGATGTGGTGCCACTGGTGACCAACTCACTGGACGGTACATCTTCCCGCAACGTCTGACAGATGATATTCACGCCTAACTTTTGCAACATGAAATATTTGCCTTCTTAAAGAACGTTCGTCTACGGACACGTCGTCAGATGTATTACCAGCATGACGGAGTACCCCCTCACTTCATCGGGTCGTCAGGCAGTATCTGAATCAGCAATTCCCTAAACGATGGATCGGTCGTGGCGGTGTGCAGAATTGGCCACCGCGATCATCGAACCTGAAGTCGTTTCATGAGTAGTTAACTATGTAAATGTAACTGCACATTTAACAACCAATGCCAATAAATACACAACGTACTTCTTTCGTTTCTAATCCATTCAATTTACTGTAAATACTTAAAGCTCGAGCACCGTTGCGAAACAGGACCCATACGTCTATGAAGTTTCTAACCCAGAATTACCTGTGGAATTAGATCCTACAATACTGACCTTAAGCCGTGGGACATACTGCACGTACAATGAAAATTCTCGAAACTTGAAGAAGACATAGCAGCACCGTCGAAACATGTCTTTAACTATACCATACGCATAATAATAAGAAGCGTTGTATACACGGTTGAACGGGCCTTTCCTTCTTTATCATGCAACGGGTTCTCTCCAACATTACCTCATTGCCCTTCACGTCTTAATGACGTGCACAGGGACAACTTTTTAGCTCATTTCAAATGATGGGGTTCAAATACCACGTAGGCCTATGCAGTTCTTCACTATCAACAAAGAAAATTACATTTCGGAAAAGTAAATCGGGAAAATGTCACATGACCTTCATTAGTCTCTTGGGGTGTGGTACCGCATATAGCAGCCTAGCAGCCTTAGATGATGCTGAACTACACACGAAAATACTGTTTCCCTCTTGATGTTCTTTTTGGCACGGTATTCAACGTCTTGTCAGGTATCTGACGCCTGTGGTGGTGGAAATATGAATGAATGTGGTCATTTATTTTCCCTTCAGTCAACATCCTCGGTCTTTCCGAGGCGCCCGTCCAGGGTGGGGACACACCAAACTGGATAAGACAAGTCAAGACGAGACCAGTCTGGCTGCGGGAACTTGGATAGCAGGCATAAATGGCGGCTACTAAACCAAATAAATCACAGTCAGACAAGACACGTGTTGTCTGATGATTTTGACGACAGCGTGGCCTATCATGCGCCATTTATCAGTCAGTCAGGAGCTCTTCTTATCTGCGGTGAGGAGCGCAACTGAGAGGAAACATGGCCAGTTTCGACACTGAAAATCTAACTGATTTAATGCGGTAGAAAGCACGAATGTATAATTTATCGTAATAATAATATGGGATATTGCAAATAAACTTCCACCAACCTGTGGTAAAACGCGCTTCATGAAATTTGCTACTATCGATAAAACTGGTATTATATTAAATATAGGCTACGATAAAACAACAGACGAAGAAGTTATAGCTAGCCTGCAATTTGCCACATTATATGTCACATTACTGAAACCCAAGTCTTTCTGTTCGTCGTCCTGCTAAAAGACAAGCCAAGAAAAGATCGGTGTAACTGGAACTCGGAAATCAGACTTCAGCGGCGGAGACCCAACCGCGCGTCACGGTCAAACAAGGCACGCACTGTCTGACGTTGTCTACAGCATGACGGATCTAGCGCCATTTTTGTCACTCTCACGCGGGAGCTCTGTGCCCGGTTCCGCTTTCAGTTGGACACCTGTATGATTAACTAAAACGTTATGCTATGCCTCGTTCGCTTGGAACACTGATTACCATTCCGCAATGTTATGTCTGTACACATACTACGAGCTGTGCATAGTGTTTGACAAAGTCACATTCCAAAGGATATCACTGTATAATCTGGCTCTATACAAATACTTTACGATACAATTAATCAGTACTAAAACCCGGACCAGGTTTTAAGGGATTTTAAGGGCAGTTTGCCGAAAACCATTGCCTGAACACATGCATTAAGATGTAAATCTCAATAATTTGTGGTTGAGAAGCGCTTCAAAATGATCACAGCATCGAAACATGTCGGGCTAGGTTATAATACATAACTGAGTTTTATGGTTGTATTTAATTAAACTTGTGCTGAGCATAATTCCGTAGCATGTTCTTATATGCGTTCGCACAATCGCGAAAAGCGCCTACGTATTACCTTCGTCATGTCCGTCCATCCGCCCGCATGCAATAGCGCGGCTCCCACTGGAAGGGATTTCCGTGAAATTTTATATTGGGGATTTCCATGAAAATCTCTCGAGAATATCCGAATTTGATTAAAATCGGGCACTTTATATCAAGACCTAAGTAGGTTTTATTGTTGACGGCGACATTAAACCGACATAAAACCGCTCTTCGACTAAATGGTATTAGCTGTTCGTGGTCCGTCTGTCTATCCGCATGTATCAGCGTGGCTCCCACTGGAAGGGATTTCCGTGAAATTTTATATTGGGGACTTCCATGAAAATCTCTCGAGAATATCCAAAGTTGATTAAAATCGGGCACTTTATATCAAGATCTAAGTAGGTTTTATTGTTGACGGCGACATTAAACCGACATAAAACCGCTCTTCGACTAAATGGTGTCAGCTGTTCGTGGTCCGTCTGTCTATCCGCATGTATCAGCGTGGCTCCCACTGGACGGATTGACGTGAAATTGATAATGGGGTTTTTTACGAAATGTCAAGAAATTCCACATTTCGTTGAAGTCGGGCATTACAAATGAACACGTCAGTACGTTTTATTGTTCCCGGCGACATTAAATCGCCACAACAGCGCTCTCTTCGAGTGATATTGTATCAGGCTGTTACGTATAAACATTACGCGAACGCGCCACATTGTTATATGTACACTGCCTATCTTGTTTCATACAGCTGCTGAAATGTAATCCAAGTTCATGTTCCGATTCAGGGTTGTCCAACATTTCAAATCACGTAAAATATGAAATAAATACTACGTTACGTACGTCTAGAAACTGACTGGCGGTCTGAAATAAAATCATTTTCTAAATCTGCGTTCTAATGAGGGACAAGATTGTTTCATTTTCGGTTTCCTGACGTTGGCAAGCCTTGCAGACCCTCGGCCGTCCCAAGCTACAGGTGTGCCTCTTCATTTAACATATGAGTGTCAGTTCGTCTAACCAAGCAGATGGGATTCTTTTATTGCTAGGTCTTCGTTTGCTTTTGGGGAGGCGAGGTTACCACCTTACAACAGACCTTGGGGCTCTTTCCCTAACAATCCTTTCACTGTTGCCAGATTTCCAATATAACTAGTTATTAGAGAAGGGGAATGAACTGCAACTAAACTTGACAACAGGGCTACAAGACTGGCTGCTTTGTCTGGCAAAACACAAACCGCTACATAAAGAGAGAATCCTGTACCAGACAGCTGCAGCGAAATAGCTTTATCTCTGTTACTGTTACATCTGTCCTACTCTGCTTGATGTGACCTGGCTTTGCTTACTGCTAACAGGAACAAGAAAGGAAAAGAACTGCTGATTCTTCAGAGTGTATGCTTCTACAATAACGAACCCATTCAAATAAATGCGAGGAAAATTCCTGTTTGTGTGTAAGCTTTAAATGCAATGTTCAAACTTTGAGAACTAATTGTCTTCTGGACTTCGTCCATCCTCCGGATAAAATATAAAAATATAAAATCACGACGGAAGAAAAACCAGCTTCTGAAACGTCGTGATTTTATATTTTTATATTTTATCCGGACGATGGACAAAGTCCAGAAAACAATAAGTTCTCAATGTTATATACCATCGTCAGAACTTTTTAGAATTTAATTGCAATGCTCAAAGTTCTGCGGGTCATTTCTTTTTCATGGTATATTCAAATATGTGCAATTCAGAATTCATGTGGAGTTATTAATTTGTGAAGGCAATTAAGGTCTATTCCAATCCACATTAATGTTGTGAGACCTAAGGTTTCCACAGTCAGTAAATATTAAGAATAACGTCTTCTGGGGCCGTGATACACTGTACTTTGGTAGATTTTAGAGTTAATGAGACAAAGAACATTACCTCTACCTTGCATGCTAATTTAGGCAGAATTTGGCAGTGTGAACTGTTAAACGTAACAACAGACTATGACATATATACATATAAAAACCCAAAAGAAAGGAAACTGATTTTGAAGAAAAGTATTCATGCGCATCACTTATTGTCATGAAGGCAAACAGTGCTGGATTCTGATGCTGCAAAACATTGTAGACCCAGATCTCCATCGAGACATGCATATGGTAGAAAGCCAAAGATAAATACATTTAATATGCTGTTATAGTCTTGTTTAATATTATGTTGTGAGAAAAATGACATCTGTATCTTCCATTTGTAAAAATAACTTAAATAATTTTTTTACTGGACCATTATTTTATCTATTGGTCTTCTTTTGGGTTCCTATGCCATGTGGTAGATGAGTGCTGTGACGTTTCAGAGGAACGTACTGTCTCCATCTTCAGAGTGACTGAATACAGTTCAGGTGGATGCTGAACTTGCATCAATCCTCATTTGCACCATTTTGCATAACAGGAACCAGTACAGTGCTCACTGTTACTCAAATTTGCTGTGAATGGGGTCCACACATTTCAGTTCAGTGTATTGCAGTTAATATTAGACTTATATTCACCCTATTTAAGGGAAGTGCTGGAAACATTTTCCTTTGGCTTTCAGACATGTGTCACATCTAATAAACAGGTTGGGTGTTCACTGCACGTTACAGCAAGCCAACCAGAAGTGACTAGTGACAGTTGTCAGATAAAATAATGTCCCTATATACATTAGTTATGTATAACCTTGGTTGGCACAAATACTGTGTATCTGCTTTTAACTTAACAACTAAACAGTCCACTGAAACATTTGTGTTACCAACACAGGGACAGAATTAAAGTGTCTCTTGAAAAGAGAAAACACAGTGCTCCTTCCAAAAATAGAATCCTTTAACATGCTTAACACAGTTCTGTAGGCACTGCAGGTTTAAACACATCAACCACTATCAATGAAGTCACTCCTACCAACAGAACATCAATACACTTATGAACACCCCTTTCTGTTTTTCTACCTTACAACAACAAGAAAAGGAAATATTAAATAGTGAAATAACTTGTTATGCCTGTGACCTCAACATGGAGCAAACTAAGGGCATTGTAAATAACTGCAACAGAAAAGGAAACACCTCCCTTATAAGTTTCTTCTATTAGTATCTCTTTGAGAAATGCTACTCTTCAAGACATGCAAATGATGTGCATTCAATACAAAATAAGGGTACCTGCTAGGTGACCAAAGCACTATTGTGTCTGATTTGTATTCATGAAGTATCTGCTTCAAGTCTGGGCTGAGCAAGCAACCAACCTAATCTAAGGTTCATTACAGTTCTGGGAAGAAAGCCACAATAATACTACAAAATAGGTCATGAAACATTCCTCAGCAGTTCTTTCCAGTTCACTAGGCATTAAAAGTTTGGGGTTATGGACTGAGTGATGGGGGGGGGGGGGGGGGGGGGGAAGGAAAACATACTACCTTCACACCCCTGAAGATGGATGCTGTATGTTCTTCAGAAATGTTAGCACCCACCTATCACAGTACAGAGCCTCATAACCTAAATCATAATATGAATCTTTACAGCCATAAAAGCCTCAAATCAATCTAATACAGCCATGTGACTAATACAAGTTTGACAAAAGGTTATTTCTGATCAGGCAGTGGCTATCCTGACTGGGATTTTAATGTGTTTCCTTAGCACTTTCAGGCAAATGCTGGGGCAGTTCCTCAATAATGGATCTTCAATTCTGGGAGGAATTATTCCACAATAAATTTTCTAGACAGTGCAGTTGTAAAGTGTTATGAGTCAACCTGATTGATGGAAAAAGTGCAGTCTTCTGCCTGAGCTGCCCCTCACCTCAACCACCCCAAAAATCCAAGTCTTCTGCCTGAGTTAAGTACACTCATCTCAACCACTCTGACTTAATCACCCTTATCATACTTGGTCAACATTAGAACTTGTGAAGGCCCTCATGTAATTTTTACCATTCCAAGGCAGTTGTTTTACAATGCATACTATTACAATGCACACTAACTAAACTAACTAACTAACTAACTCCATGGAGCAGAGTCCTTCTTGAGAAGCTAACAGGTCGTCAGCTAGTCAAGAAATTCCCCGCATTTTATGGAACCTGAAGGTTCATTACCGCACTCACAAGAGCCCGCCACCTGTCCCTATCCTGAGCCATATGATTAGTGGGTCCCTGTCACCACGGCATGGGGCGTCCTCGGGTTGCGGATGGAGGAACGGCCTCCAAATATGGAGGGTAGCTGCGAATATGCAGTCGCGGACAGCTGACAAGGGGTGGTCCTCCAGCTTGGGGGTTGGGCGAGGTGCTAACAACTCCTCACCGTAAAAAATTACCATGTTACGAAACACCATACAGAGCCTACAATGCACACTATCCCTACAAAACAATACACCATTTTCATCAAATCATCAAATGACATGTTAATAGGGAGTATCAGTGATGTCATGTTTGCAATGAATATTCTTTTCATAGTGTTAGTAGTATGTCTGTTGCTGTGATAAAAGGGGTAATGAAAACAGCTCGACTGAAACTGGTAATCTTATCTTGAGAGAAAGCAGATTGCTTGAATGTCTATGGTCCATAAGCCTTACAACTAAAGAATGCAGGCAAATCTTTGCAACTGCACATTACATAACATTACAACATTGAATTTTATCTCCATGAATAATCATTTTCAGCTCCATGCTGTTAGGCCATTTCAGCATTCAAATCTCAGCTTCATCTCAGAAGAATCTTCTAAGATTCATTTTAATATTATACCCACATTTATTTCCAGTTCCTCTTAAGGCAGTGACATCAGTTAAATCCACCACTTACTGTAACTTGTACCCAATTTTATGTTAAAAATAATAAGTGCAATCCAAACTGAAGTCAGCGAATGCTTGCTATCATTCAGTACGGAATCTTTTGTCTTCCAGTTTGCTATCCAAAAATATAAATATTAAAATATACAGAATTATAATGTTGCTTGTTTGTTATTTTGTATGGGTGTGAAACTTGGTCTCTCACACTGAGGGAGCAACACAGGGTGAGGGTGTTTGAGAATTGGGTGCTGAGGAAGGTATTCAGGCCTAAGATGGACAACGGAAGAGACAAGTGGAGACAACTACATAACGAAGAGCTTTATGATCTGCACTCCTCACCAAATAGTATCTGGGTGATCCAATCAAGAATAATGAGAGAGACAGGGCATGTAGCACGTATGGGAGAAAGGAGAGGTGCATACAGGGTTTTGGTGGGAAAACCTGAGGGAAAGAGACAACTTGAAAGACCTAGGCATAAACGGGAGAATATTAAAATGAGTCTTAAAGAAGTGGCATGGGGTGCATACACCAGATTAATCTGGCTCAGAATACAGACAGGTGGCGGACTCTTGTAAGTGTGGTAATGAAGCTTCAGATTCCATAAAATGCGAGGAATTTCTTGACTAACTGAGGACCTTTTAGCTTCTCAAGAAGGACTCTGATCCATGTAGTTAGTTAATAAGAAGTGCAATTTAACTGGAGAAAGAAGAAAATGGAATAAACAGCTCCTTCCACTAAGCCGTATGGCAACAGGACAGTAACTGAAACTTGGCAGATGCTGTACTCTTTATTGTACAATTAAGTCAGTTCTTTAATTGATCCCCAACACCTATATCTGGTGATTCAGAATACAGACAAAAGTGAGCCCTACTACTGCCTTGCTTAGACATCACAGGCTCTTGCAGCATATGGGGAAGGCAGCCAGAGGGATAGAATGTGAAATGAGGTATAATAGTCATGTTAATCATACACAATGAGTCAAGTGGGTAGCCATCTGGGTTCAAAAATCAGTACAGACACCAGCTATACTGCCAAGGACTTTGTTATCGTCAATCTTTCCTGGCACATCTCCATCTATGCCATGGTTATGAATGTGTGGAGCTATACCTCCACTCCCCCATATGCCTCCATGACATGGTGCTTAATTAAGCATGTGGTCAAGGTTTACCAACAAAACATAAATCAAAGAAATATTCTGTATGACCTTGCTTAAGATGTGTGCCCACCTATGACAGAATAATTTAGCACCAAAACTTTCCAATAAGATTAACATATACACTGTCCTGTAATATGTCTCCCACCTAAGCATGGTAAGTTCAAAATGCAACAAATTTGTACCTTTTTAACACCTTTTTAATATCAAAAGATTAAACAGTTTGTTCCCAACATAGTGATGAAATAACGCCCTCAGTTCATAAAGGTTTAATCTCCAAGTTTGTTTCCACCATGGAATATAGATACAAATACGTAACTGACCGTTAATCCAAGGAAACTGACATGCAAGATGATGTGACATTCCGACTGCACTGTCATCTATCTCCACACATGCATTTCATGTGATTAACAATGTGAAGTAGCTTGGGTTTAAAGGTGCACGTTGTGACTGTAACCATTTTACTTTAATTTCAATAATTTGAAGTATCCTGTGTGCAGTACTTTACATACCTTGTGTTAATTTAAAATTGCATATGTGTATACAGCTTTTGTCATGTAAAGCCATTAATTATACAGCACATGATGAACACGGCCAATACATAAAAAAAAAAACAGGCAGAAAGCGTAAGCTGCTGTCAATTCAAGAAAAGATACACATTAAATAAACTAAGTGGTTGCTACTTAAAATGTTCTTCTGGAAAAAACTGTTTAAGTACTTGGCATTTCTGTGTCAACTTCAAATATGAGACACAATACTCTGTATTACAACAGCTGAGCTGGAAAAAGGTAAATACTGGAAAATACAGTAAATCAGAATCAGTATTTATAGAACAGTTTTGCCACAAAATGGGCTGATAATCAGCTTTGCTTTTAGAAATACACAAATGTTGTCTTGTGTTCAAGAATGTATCAAAATCACTAAAGAAGGTAGGACTTAAAATGTGGTATGATAGTGAAAATAGATAATTTAATAATATAATAATATTCTAGTAAGGTAAACATCACTTTCGTTACAGTGTTACAAAATAATGATGTTTTCAAGCTTAACCTTGTAACACATATTCCTGTTTGACAAGCCTAACCTGCTGAATTTTTCCAATAATGTCTGAAGAGGGTTTTACTGAACATGCAATATGATGATCTCATATCCTTGCTTAACATTTATTAATCATTATCCTTACTTATTGTGGCCTAATTTTTAGGTGTGTTCCCAAAATAGTGAAACGTGACTATCAGCTCCGTCGTGTCTGTCTCTGCCCATCCGTCTGTCCGCGTGGAACAACTCGGCTACCACTGGACGAATTTTCATGAAAATCTGACAAGAATAATGGGTACTTTACATGAAGCCCTATGTAAATTTATGGTATCTTGCTGAATTCTTCTTAGAATGAGAAATGTTTCAGACAAAAATTGTAGAGAAAATCAAAACACAATTTTATGTTCAATAAATGTTTTCTGAAAATCATACTGTTTATGAAATAAAGTGGAAAAATATGGCACAGCCAGACAGGCAACAGATGACAATATCATACGGCACACTAAAGATGTGATTTGTGTTCTAGATAACTAAGGCAAGAATACATACTCATAATATTTAATATTTAATACTTATTGTTAACAGCAGTATGAAATATTTTGTAGCTCTACAACAGTCCAATGGGACCCCACTGTTTTTACATGTCAACACTGAACACTTTTATGCCGTTAACAGCTACATCTACACCAACAAAGAAGGAATGTAATGTTGCATTTCCATGGCAAGAATGGTTATGCCAATATTCCACAATGTAATGTACATACATTACCTATCTTGTTTAGCTTCATACAAAAGAACTTCATTAGGGGGGTTCCACAAAGTTTTTAGAAAGCAAAGGAGTTCTTTAGCCAATTTAAATTGGGAAACACTGCCCTAAAGTAAGTGGTGCTGATGTCATTCCTGCCTCACAAATGTGCTGCCACCATGCTGTTACTACTGACTACGTTATAAAAAGTATGTTGGCATGGTGGCCTCCAGTGGCAGAACATCCATACCAAGTTTCGTGAAAATCAAGTCACGGGGTTCAAAAGTTGAAATGGGTGGACATACAAGCAGAGTACATTGTTATCTCACAAGTCTACTTTTTACTGTTAAAGAAGGAAAGTAGGCTAAAAAGATAAAAGTTGATTTTTTCTACACATAAGGTATTCCAGAATACTAACTAAATTTGGAGCAAGAGGTTAAAGTATGGGTAACATAGGTTAGTTTAGTTACAAAAAAATATAGAAGGCACTCGAAGACCTAGGCACAGATGGGAGAATAATATTAAAATGGATCTTCAAGAGATAGGTTCAGGGGGCTTGGACAGGATTGATCTGCCTCACAACAGGGACAGGTGGCGGGCTCCTGTGAACGCAGTAAGGAACTTTCAGGTTCTACAAAATACAGAAAATTTCTCGACTAGCTGAGGAACTACTAGCTTCTCAAGAAGGACTCTGATCCATGGAGTGAGTGAGTGAATGAGTGAGTTAGGTAGTTCGTTGGTTGGGTAGTTAGTTCCTAGAATATGTATCGGGTCCCAGTTGTAACTTGCTGAACCTCAAACTTCAGGATGTGTAACTGAACATCACTGTCAGGTAGTCTGCACTTTCTACTTCATTTTGAAGGGCCATAGGTTCCAGTCTTGCACCAGAGACCAGCACGTCAGATTATGCCATGACTTCTTTCTTCCATATCCCCTTACATTTCATTAGTCACCTTATAATTTAAAAATATAACAGTGATTCTTACCATTTACTGCAGTTTGCAACCCTCTGGTTCTCAAAATATGTTCTCAAACCTACTTCAAAAACTGTTAAAGGAGGTCAGTTTTTAAACCTAAGATATAACTATAAAATGAAAGAGGCAGAAGTAAACATTTATTTTAATTTCACAGTAAAATTATGAAACATTTAGTGTCTTGCATTCCAAGCTAACAACCATGTACTAAAATTGTTAAAGTTGGTCACTTATCAAGCATAAGATATAACTATAAAACAAAAGAAATAGAATATTTATTCTGAGAGTAAAATTATGAAAAATTTGGTATGCCTCACACCCCAAGTTAAGAACCACTGTACTATGCAGTCTCAGATACTGACAGAGTTGTTAAATAATCCATAAATAAATGGAAAACGATATTTTGAATATGTCTGGTAAAAAGTGCAAAGTGGCTAAGCATTCATGTTTGTAAGACAGTATGATGCAGCTCATACACATGCACAACATTTAACCCAAAGAGTAGTATAAATTATATGATTCCCCTACTGTACAAATGAATCTACATTCAAAACACATCTTCTCCCACTTCTCTACCCAAGGTCAGCAGGTGAATGCCAAGCTTGTTCTTGGCTTAGCTAGTCAGCTAACCTACACCTTAACAAGGGAAGAAACAAAGGCAGGTGGGTAGGGCTCAACTTTTCTCTTAATGAACTGTTCAGACTAGACTGTGAAGTTATGTACTGGCATTACCTTATAACAACCAAGAGTTACTCCTTAAAGCCACACCTTGAATCACACTTCATTTCTCCACCATAGTATGTATAAGATTAAAAGTTACAGAACAGTGTTTTCTGTGATATGCAGTGAATATATGCTTCACAGATCCTCCTAAGTGCCCTGAATCTGTTTGATAAATTAATGAAGCATCTCCACCTCCCCAACTCTCACTCAACATACAGTGAATTTGATTTACAACATGCATTCCCAGTTCAAGTTACACTTATCCATAATTACTTTTATACAAATTCTGCATACAATAACACAAGCTGCAATTTCTGAACTCAAAGAAAGTAATACAGAGAATAATTACAAACCATCCAAGAAATTAAAACATTTCTTAAGAAACAAAAATAACAGTAAACTGAAAATTAGGCCACAGGAATGATCAATAATGCCCCCCCAAACATTTGATTTTCTATTTCTTGCAAGACATTGTTCTGTGGGGTCAGATATGGTGAATGCAGGGGAAGGAAAATGGGGCCCCCTCAGCTGATCTACTGATCAGCCAACTGCTCATTCAGGAATGTTATGATATCACTGTGAAAATGGAGTGACACACCATTGTTAAAAGCAATACGTAAATATTTTATTGGAAGAATAAGGAATTTTGTTGGAAGAGTTCATGATATGCTCCCCAAATCTTGCAAGAAAGAGAATAATGCTTTTATGTGTGGGGATCCACAAATGAGACATAAAATGGTTGACTTATTTAATCTTAATCCTGTGTCCTGATTTTCAGTTTATCATTGTCAGCTGTTTCATAATAAATGTCCCAATTGCTTCCATCTTTTTGACCACCTTGTATCATATACAGTAGATTTATGCAAATTACACAAAATTCTAGCAATATGTCTGGAAATATCAAAACACATTTCATAAAACAGGTTAAGGGTTCTTGGGAACAGGGTGCTGAGGAAGATATTTAGGCCTCAGAGGGAGAAAATAACAGGAGACAGGAGACAACTGCATAATGAGGGGCTTCATGATTTATACTCCTCATAAAGTATTATTCATGTGATCAAATCAGCGAAGACAAGATGGGCATGCAATCTGGCATGTCTGGGGCAGAAGTGGACACAGGGTTTTGGTGGGGAAACCTAAAGGTAAAAGACCACTTGGAAACCCAGGTGTAGATGGGACGATCATATTACAATGAATCACAAAGAAATAGGCTGGTAGGGGGGCATTAACTGGACTAATCTGGCTCAGGGTAGAGACAGACGGTGGGCTCTTGTGAACATGGTAATGATCCTTTGGGTCCCATAAAATGTGGTAAATTTCTTGACCAACTGAGGGACTAGTAGTCTTTAAAGAAGGGCTCTGTTCCATGTAGTCAGTTTGACAAAACAATGACATTACTACCCCTTACCAAGAAGAGATGGAATTTTTGAGGTCAGTTGCAGGGTACACATTATATGACCATCAAACACACGAAGAAATAAGAGAATTAAACATATAGAATTTATATGAAATTATTGTGGATTACAGATCCAAGGGAACACAACATTTAAAGAATGGATTATACATGCATTCCCAAGTTAGTGTATGAATACACTCTGACCAGCAGAAGACATGTAGGTTGACCAACGAAAAGATGGAGTCCAACACTCATGAAAACAAAACAAGCCCGGAATGGCTTATACCCTGTTTCTGAAGATAATTACACAATTATTTTCAACCACTGGCATATTTGGTCATTTATAATTGTTCTGGAAGGAGAATTCTTTCAGTTACCTTCATCAACAGCTGTAAATTCTTTAGTAATGAAACAAATTTAAAAGCATTTTAGTAATAAACATATCAGTAAAGCCTCTTAACTAGCACAATTGAGTAATATAAAGAATGAAAATAGGGAGAACTTATACAAAGATCCAATAAAGAAGAAAAGTAGAAAACTACACAAATGAAAACAGAAAGACACATTCAGAAAGATGTAAAATGAACAAATTCCAGATTAGTCTTCTTGGATGTGATGCTCTCTCATACTGAAGTTGGAGGCAGCAGTATCCTCTGGAATGCTGATACTTATCTACCAAATTACACATTGTCACATCCCAGAAGAAGACCATAACTTCAATATTCATCACTATGAATAACTCATATCTCACAGTGTGGTTTTTAAACTTAGTTCATACAAATGATGGTTATGAACATACCTGACTGCCTAACCCATTCAGAAAAGGTAAGACTGGGCTCTAGTGAGGTATTGATTAAAACAAACCCAGCAAAGTATGGTTTACTTCCAGTTTAATTAACAACCTGTATTATGTTGTGTCAAAAGAGGTGCATAAATATCTGGGTGATGAATGGCCAAATGTCACTTTCATATTCACATCTGTTACTGACAACACCCATTAATCTAAGCATATCTAAGTACCTAACTCCATGGAGCATTCTCCTTCTTGAAAAGCTAACAGGTGTTCAGCTAGTCCACAAACATCCATGCCTTTTATGGACCCTAAAGGTTCATTACTTCATTCAAAACAGCCTATCACTTGGACCTAACCTCAGCCAGAAAAATTCAGCCTACACACTACCATCCTATTTCTTTAAGATTAATTTTAATATTATCCTTCCATTTACACCTAGGTCTTCCAGGTGGTCTCTTTCCAATCAGGAACTTCCAGGCACTTCTTTTCTTCCCATGCATGCAACATGCCCCAGCCACCTCATTATTCTTGATTTGAGCGCACTAATAATATTTGGTGAAGAGTAAAAATCATTAAGTTCCTCAATATGCATGTTCTCCAGCCTTCTGTTACTTCCTCCCTCTTAGGTTCAAACAGCTTCCTCAGCACCCTGATCCCCACTGACCTTCACATGACAGATCTCCATGGCATTGGAAACCTATAACTATAACAACTACCTTGGAGCAGCTCTTTGGCCTTTCACTCCTGTCATTAGGATACATGAAGTTAGTAAAGAATGCTATGATACATGCATAAACAAAACTATGAACCTATTAAGTATTCCTACAGTCCCCAGACTTTATTCTATGGTGGATTATTCAAGCCACACAAACCAAACACTTACAATGACCATCTACTCCACACCATCAAAACCTATTTCCCCTTCAACTGTTATAATATCAATTTTACTCTCTGGTTAGCCTTTTACTCATAAACTGTCACTCTCGAGGACTGTTGCCTACCAAAATTCTGGAAGCACTTGTCTCCCCCTTTTAGCTAAATATCTGTATCATAATATACATGATTTCATTACTCCAGAAGAAGGAAATAACTCACGAAATTCCTTGTTATGTAATTCCTTCATACTTCTTTCCCTCATGGCAAGAGACATTTCTAACTCATATAAAGAATTAAGCAAAATTAGCAAAACTCAGATGTGTCACGCACCATGCAAAGAAAGGAGGTTACAACACTCACCCCAGAGTATGTCTTCATCCTTGAAACAGCATACTTCAGCAGGTTGCACAGCTGGTCTAGGCTCAGCAACTTCATCGCCCTTGATCTGGGAAAGGAACAAATTATTATACATAATTATTACCAACATTATATTGGTAGTAATTACATCCTTATACACCTTTTGAATGTTCTTAAGCGATCAACAGGTACACACGGATGGGAAAGGTTCTATACTTACAACATTAAGCACCTTTGTAGCTGAAGTCACAACCACTCCAGGATTTTTTTTATTCTGAACAGAATTATGTATGCTGTCCAGATAATGGCTTTAGCCAATCTAATTAAAATTAAGAAAATTATGAGACTTTTTCATATACTAGCCTTCTTGGTATGACAGTATGTCATTTGGTAGGCCAGTATCAAAGCTTTGGAAGAACATACTGCCTTCATTTCAGAGTCTGACAGTGTTATAACTCAGAACACCACATGATCCTTCATTCCTACGAAAACTTCAAATTTGTTAATTTTTTCCATACAAATGTTATTTGTTAGCAAAGACAATTATTACATAATATATGAAGTAAACAACATAAAAGCTGAAATGAATACTGTAGGCTGGTAATAGGAAACTCTACCATGCATTCGCACAAAAAAAGGTCAGCAACGATGCAACAGATGACTCTGCATCTGGGTAGTAACCAGGTTCATTACCTCAGCTGGAGTCCTGGCTACTCTGCCTGGATTTTAGTGGCTTTCCTCAGTATCACGAAATTTGTCATGGCCACTGTGCATCCTTCAAATATATATTACAAGCATCTCCTCATCATTTTACATAAGATAGTGCTCTGCTGTTGTTAAAATAGTTCTAAGACTTAGTGTTTTGGGAGGAGAAGTCTGACTGTGACATGTTTGATCGCAACTGCTTCCTTACAAATGCCAGCCAAACCTACAGTATACCACCACCTTTTCGAACAAAGTTAAACTTCCAAGATCCAATTAACTGCTTACTTCTTTTTAGTCATTATGATATATGAATCGTTTACAGACCTTGATTCATGCCCCATGCTAATTAGTGTGCCACACACACAACAGATAAAATGAAATTAAACAAAAATTTAAAATCTGGTTCTCTTTTCCATCTTTAAATTTTGAAACTGTTGTGGCTATGCTGTTTATTACTGGAAGCATCGTTTCCATCAACAGTGTTTCCTCTAATCTTAAAGCAAACAGAACAGTGTAAACCAATTTATCCACTACTGAAACTTAATTATTCCTTGCCATGTGTTCATTATGATTTTATGCATATCATTCTGCATTTAACTCATCATGTTCACCTCCAGCACCATCAACATATAAAACTGAATATGATACATTAAATGAACTGGTATCTAGACGCCCCCATACTGCATCTTGTTTACTAAAGTAAATATGCTGCAGATGTAGTAATAGCATTTTATACACAGCAGCAGACTAGAATAAAACTGAGAAACATGCTGAAGGAAAGTAACACATAGCAATGTAAAGTATTAAATACAAGATTCTGTTACCCTTCCAGCAAAAATTACATGCATCTCTAAATTAACATACAGTAAGTGTTCCCTGACAATGAAAACATAGCAACAGCTATAATAAAGCCACATAATATTCCAAACAGACAAACAGTTTTGGGCAATTAAAATATATAATTTAATACAAAAATAACATAAGAATACATAATAAAGTATTTGTATCTGCAGTCCTCATGAACAGTACCAATGAGACTCAATTTTTTTAGAGTTCAAAAAAAGAATCTCTTCCATTTAATCAAATGATTTCAATCCCAGACAGGCCAGTTAAATTGGAATTATTTCCACAGAAATCTCTGTCCCAAGATGGATACAATGGAATATACTGCACAAAAACACAGTTTCCATTGACAACAATTTGTGTGGGTGTGACCCCCTTCCTCTCTAAGAGCAGATGAGGGGAGAGTGAGTGAGTGAGTAAATGAGTGAGAGAGAGGGAGAGGTTGCAGCACCAGTTGATGGGGTGGGAGGCAGAGAAGAGATGCTATGTGTAGTAATGGTGAGCTGCAGGGCAGCACATTGCTAAACTATTGATCCTGCCTCAGCAGCCAACACATGCAGCATGGATTCATACAGCCAACATGATGGTAGCAAAGGCCAACCCCAGTCTCCGCTGGCTGCACTTGTACCATAAAGCAGAGCATCCAGCTTCTCTTATGGCTGATGAGCATCACATTAGCTTAACAGAATGCATCACATATCTCTGCTTGATGATACAGTTTTTAAATCAATATATTGAATAAATATTTTTCAAGCTCCACTACACACTTTTATAATGTTTATGGAAACTAGTTAGTACTAGTACTTAAATTATCTCAGTTCAGTCCTATAATAAATCTAATGCCAAATGAAAACTGTAAACACATGCATTTGCAACATGAATGAAATATGGTTATGAACAGTTCCTATGCATTATTTTCCTTTCATTCATTCATTCAAAAAGAGTCCCTGAAGCCTCAAAATCAGTTACAATAAGTCTTACTACAACATAAAATATTACTTTCAGTATTGTTTCATGCTGACCTTATATCAAAAAGTTGGGAATTAACATAATAAAATATTTCGTTGCAAGTCATGTTACCTATGACAAGATTCATTTCACACAGAGTCTTAACAAGAAAGAGATTCACATGACAAGGAACTTAGCACTCAAATGGCCCTACTAGTCATACATAAAGAGCATTCTAAATAGCTGGTAGAAACTTAGGTTGGACATTTTGCCTCTAGGGTCAAAATATCAGGCAAACACTTGACATGAAAACTTTGTAATACTGAAACAGCTGAAAAACACACTGAATTTTTTTTCCCTAATATTAGAAGAGTCAGCAAATGCTAAAGTTCAGTACAGTTGTCAGAACAGCTGATAAACATTTAGGTTAGTTAAATGTTGTGACTATAGCAATGAAATAATTGGCAAACGCTTCAGTTGGAAATTTCATCCATACTGTTAGAATAACTGACATGCAAACACTTAAGTATAACTCTGTGTCTCTAATACTTGACAGCTGGAAAATGCTTGGATTGAATACTGTATGCAATATTAGAACAGCTGGTGAATGCTTATGCTGAACATCTGTTTCATAATAATGGTACAGATGATGATCAAAATGCACAAGAACTTTCATATCTGTTTAACTAAGTGCATGAAAATGATACAGCACAAAAATATGTTACTTAAAGCCTGCCAGAAAAGGAAAGGTAGACTTGACTGATAGGAAATAAAACATGTAAAACTATTGAAAATTATGCAATTTTTGTTGTGAAGAATGTAAAAGGGTGACTGCAAAATTTTTCTTCACCTTTTGGTCTGCTGGCAGTAGCTAATGAATCACTTGAGCTACGAACACAAAATTTGGTAAGGAGATAAGATCATAAATACACCCACACATTACACTGTTCATGTGTCAACAATTACGAACATGCTGACAATGTGAGCTTTTAAATTACATCCGACTACAGAAGGGATTTGTACTTCTGCTCATATTAAATGAAATAATATTTCCAGTCCACCCATGCCATACAAAAGTAGCCTTTCCATTAATTAAATTAACAATTAATTTTGTATTACTATTCTAAAATTTTGCATATCTAATGTGTAATTTCAGCTCTCAATGTTCAGCCACACTCTGCGCCAAAGTGTTTCCATTGTCCTGCCTCATTCATAATGAAGATGGCAACTACAATGTGAGCTGAAATGTTGGAAGAACAATACAAAATGTGGCTAAATCCCAAAAACCAAAATTACACACTCAGTTAATTTTGTAAATGGTTTAAAGAAACAGCCGAATAGACAAAAGACAAATTTATGAATTATGTAGAAAAATGTGAAAATCTAATGACAATTTACCATGTACCATAAACATATAGTTTTCTACTTAACAAATCACATCAACTATTAACAGCTTATTAAACAGCCATGTTATTATAACCAGTGACAAATACTTTGTTTATATTGTCCTATACCACATATTGGCCTACTTCATGTGAATCACACAACTCCACAACTTCATACATTGTTTAAACTTTAAACGACCTACGTTCGCATATGCAAACACACATAGAAAAAACGCCCCTAGAAATTAATTTTATATATTTAGGCAACAAGAAAATTTACTGCACTTTTAAGACATGCTGCATCATCTCTGTTTTATTTTCCAAAAACTGCCACTTATTTCATAATTTTACCTTCTTCTGTACAAATAATACTCATATTTTCCATAAACCATTCATTAGAAGTTAAATACCAACCCAGTTGTTTAAAGGTTAACAATTCTACATCAACTTACATGATACATACTGTGAAATGAAATGTTAGGAACACCAATAAAGTAAAATGGAAAGTCATATAAATTTTGACAGTGGTTTCACATAGGTTTTATAACTTCACAACACACACCACACATTTTGGAAACAGGTAGTTTCAAAATCATTGTGTGGTGTTTGTGTGTCATGACAAGTGAAAAAGTCCTAATAAATATACATGATAAAATGTGAAATGGGGAAGGCTGAGAAGAGAATGGACAAAGGTCAAATTGTAGCATTCTCTTGGAAGGACTGAAGGAAAATCACAAAATCTTCTGTAGTGATAGTTTCCAGCTTAGACTCATATCACTTACATCCGTAACACAATTCACACTGACACATTCAAAACCTGCAAATAGATGACTGAATAATTGCCAGGGTATTTCAAGATATGTCCTGGCATTAAAATTCAGGGACTACAGGATATCACAAATTGAACTGCAGCATGTGATCTTTCAAACAAAATTCAGATGTGTTTGCATACAACTCAACTGCTCAGGGAATTTATTCTTATTTATTTATTTACTTATTAATAACTTATTTAATGATGATGTAAGCAAGAGGTGCACAAATCCTGGGTGCCAGGTCACTTGGGGACTAAATTTTGTATGGTAGCACCTAATATTTGTAGATCCTCAGTATGGAAATTGTTTCATGTCACCCTTGTGGTGCCTAGAATTTTGTGGTGGTGCCTAGATTTTGGAAAATATTTACACCCCTGATGTAAGCAATTCAGGCTTTGTACCACTGAATGATTATATGACAGTAAATAATGAATTAATAAGGATGTGGACATAACTGTGGACCAATTTGAGGGAACGAAAAAATCTTTTATCACTGGGCTGCTCACTGCAGAAGCACCACTGATGCAGAGTGACTGATGAAGCCATTCCCCCTGCAGTGCTCAATCTAGTGATTAAAAAATTCCTTCACTAACTCAGCATTTGCCTGGAGGGACAAGGGAAACCACAAGAAACTCAGTGTCACAGCCAAGACTCAAACCATTAACCTCCTGAATACACATCAGATGTGTCACTGCTTTGGCCAACATGCTTGGTAACTGCTTAGTGAAAAATGATAGTATGATTACTATGCAGGTGTTAATTTATGCATTTAACTATAAGGATGATGGTATTTCAACTGTCCTACTTTCCAACTTAACATATTAAAGGTCTCCATACTCAAAATAAAAGCTCTGTGTAGGTTTGCATGACATTTACTTGGCAAGCTTCCCAGCTGACACTCGGAAGTAAAATTAAAAAGTCAGGACCCACCACATTTCCACTGTGCAAGACACACATGGCTAAACTTTCTAAAGTATGTTGCAGAAAGCTGAGTAACAGAGAAAGGTCTGAGTTAGCAGGTTTCTTGCCTGGCTGAATGGCAGAGAGCTAAGCTCAACCTGTTTCAATACATAACATGACCAATAGTACTGCCAGAATATTTTGTTACAGTCACTTTCTTTTTTAACATATCCAAAGCTAATAAAGCACACTGAAGAGGAAACAAAAGTATACTTTATCACAGGACAATGCAATACCTAAAAACCTCCCCACCTCCAACCTCCCAAAATATTAGGAAAAAAAATGTAATCATAAAACAAAGCTTTTCAATGTGTATAAATACGTTTTTTTTAATATACCTCAGAATAAGAACGCAAATATAAACATTACAGCACCTTACCCTTCCTTACAATACTCTACAAAGCTACGCATCAATTTTTGCATCCTTGTATAAAGTTGCACTGTAGTAACCTACATGTACCAGAATACTGTAATAACTTATGGTTGGTCATCTAATTATAACTATCCCTTCAAAGCCTCAAATTAATTTCAATAATAAAAATTCAATTCCTACCTCACAAAAAAAACTCTCTGTTACAAAGAACAACTGTATGGAAACAACAGCTGTTCATTCTGAGACTCATACAAAATATATAGACACATTCTATGGGCAAGATACAGTCTTTGAATGACAAAGTATGTGGTACATGTAACTAAACTACTGTGCTTCTAAAGGTTTTTTCGCTGTTGAGTAGTTTCTCAAAAATTTCTTGTCAATGTCACGTTTCAAATTATAAGAAAATTAAATTATTTACAGTTTAATTTTGCTCCAAGTATATTAGTTTTGTAGTTTTATTCTTAAGAAGCCGTATATATATACATCCTATAACTACAAATACAGAGTGAGGTTAAGAAGTAGCTTAAAACTAAAGTTACCCATGTGCACACCATGATACCACAAGAGTAATCAGTTTCACACCCTGGCCACTTTACCCCCGTGGAAAGGACCCATATTATGAATTCAATAAGAGGCTGGGTAAGCCTCAGAGCCAATTTGGATGTTTTAGAGGGCAGAAAAGTCTTCTACCTCTACCAGGAACAGAACCACAATTCCTCTGCAACCCAGCACATAGCCCAGTCACTATACTGAATACACTACCCCAGCTCCTAATATTTTATTAATTTTTTTAAGTTATGAAACTTCATTAAAGCTTAATATTTTAAATAACCATGAATTTTTATTTAATTATTAATTACATTATTACTTATACTGTCTGATTTAATAATCTATAAAAATGGAACAAAAGTTTTAGAACTGTTCATAGTATAAAACTGACGGACACATGATTCATCTTACTATGTTCCAATCCTATGTTAGTGCACCAACAAGTTTTTCCCAAACTGGTCTTATTACCCTCTCTGTCAACCTCATCAAGTAATCTCATGGAGGTGCATCACAGGATACTGCCCAACAATAAATACTGCGTTCCTTGCTGCCACTTCAGATGATGATGACAATGATACTTACCATGACAATGAATCATTTGCATGATGAGTAACATCTCTCATGAATCCAGGGGCGAAGTTCGTCATTGTAATCTACGAGCTCTCAAATAAGCAACTCCACGAAAGGAAGACAACCGTGTTCCCTTCTGAATGATTGTTATCAAGTTTAACAAGACTGGAATAGTTTTACCCCCTAACACAGCACACAATATTACCAATGGCATTCTTTGAACTTCACTTACTTACTTACTTACTTACTTTCTTACTTACTTACTAAAAATGGGAATAATGAAATGCAAATACATATAAAAGTCTGAAGACTCAAGTCTTCTAGGAAGTTACACCATGTCAATTGGTAAACAGGGTCAAGATGTACAATGTACTGCTTGGCTCTGCCTGATGTAAGTTAGGCTTAATTATGAATCAGCATGCCAGAAAATCAGAACTGTCTGATAACACTTGGTGGAATTTCCCACATCATATTTCAACAAACTCCATGAAATGGTTTATGAGATGCATGGAAAAATCCATTTACAGCCTTATGTAAACCAGGCTTTATTCCAAATCAATATACATCAAAACTGTAATTGCCCAATGACTTTTGGTGGAAGCCTCTCATATAAAATTTTAATAAAATCTGTAATATGATTTATACAATAGATTGAAAAGCTCAGTTATGGATCCTACATAAACTAGGCTTCACTGTTGATCACTAATGCTGAAAGTCAGAATTACGTGACTTAGTGAAAGTCTCCAATGTCAAATGTCAAAAAGAGTGACCTAGTATCAGTGCCTAACTCGTCACAAACAGATGAACAGACAACATAACCATTACATATGGGTTTCCTTTTTTAACTCTGTAAAGGATGCCTAAAAATTGCCATCCATTTCTGTTTTGTTTTAAACTGCTACCCTTGATGCCTAAAGCTGAAAATCCAAACTTACATACACTGTCAGCTGAAAATGACTACAGAGTAGATTAAATATTTTTAAATAATATAATGAATTTGAAGATTTTCTTAAGTACATAATGACAACCCTTCCCAACAAAGAATGCAATCCTTGGAAACCAATCAGAGTTTCAAGGTTCAGTGACTAATGATGGCTCTAAAATAAATAGCCTGACTGATGAGATACACAGCCCAACAACTAAGAGGCACCCACAGATCACTATAAAAGTTAAAAAGTGAAGCCATGTTTCTGACAAAAATACAGAACCATAATATAAACAAAAGGCTGAAAGACAAATATTAGTGGAAGTGAAAGTAAACAAAGGCACCCCTTACATGAAAACCTGCATGACCAGATTCTCTCATAACCAAGAATGGTCACCCATGGTACACAATGGTGAACATCTTAATTTAACAATGATTTATCAACTGCAGAGAATAAATTTTAGTACTGAAACTAGGTGATCAATAGTGAAAAATGAAAACATCTGAAAAATGCATGATAAATGGGAGCTCTGTTGAAAGAAAATCTACAAGCACAGACTCTTTCATCACACATCTCGCACGGAATGATCACGTACTACATGACAGTTCTGCAAATGTACAATTCTCATCATGTCAAACTGACCATTTAACTGAATAAATTATATACCAAAGAAATAAAAACAATAGTACTCTTTGGTGATAAATTACCTGGTCATAAATGGCATGGTAAATTGGAGTTCTACTGAAAGAACATGGCACTGTTATAGTAAAATATTTTGAGAAAACATATACCAATGAAGCCTGTCACTATAAATTTCATATGGAACAATCAGTTCTAAAACATGTGGCCACAGAATGGGAGGTCTACAAATGTACACTGCTGGTCATGTCAAACTAACTTCACATACTAAATTAACTGTACACCAAAGAGCAAAACATTTCAGAAATTCCTGGGAGATGAATACAGCATGTTATACAGATGGTTTTGTCTACTAAGTCAATTTAAAAAAAAAACTATATTTGTATGCATTTCCTTACACTTATGAGAAAGCTCCAAACAGGATAAATACACTGACAAATCCACTGCAAACATCAAATGTTTCAAAGGGATGACAGACATCTATGTGCTTCAGAAAATACCCACAATAGGCTGTTCATTCTGAGCCCTTCCTACTTCATGAGTCTTCCTACCCATTAAATAAAAACCTGACAAAACTATATACGCCTACTAACAGCCATCCCACCATATTCACTGATTCACATTTAAAAAAAGATTTTCTCTGAAACATTTTCTGTGGTGTATTTCATTCAAATTTCACACAGCGTCTCACCATCTAACTCATAAACCATGCTTCATGGCTTGTTTCAGTCCACACCTTACTGATGTACTAGCAACACCTCACAAGATTAACTTTTTTTTTGCTTTTTCTTCTTTTTTTTCTCTGCACACCAATGCCTCCCAAAACAAAGACAAGTAATGTCAGCAATCTAGGTGTACGCAGCAAAAAATGTGAAGAGTGTAGAGAATAAGGCATAATCCATTAAATGGGCACATGCACGCACACACAGATTACACCTCAAGAGCCCACTCACATCATGTTGGGAATGTCTCTGTCTCTTTCTCTCTAGTTAATGCTAACTTTAGCATTTTCTTTGGTCCTTGCACATTCATAACACCAGCTGACTACTCACCTTGTATCGGTGTTCTCCGCATGAAGGATAGTGATGCACTCCGGACAGACCCAATCTTCTGTTGGTGCAGCTTCCAGCTGGATGCAACGTAAGTGGTATACACGGGGACATGTCTCACAGTTGATTACTACACCATCTTTATGACACAACCAGCAGAACTGATCTGTGGAAGATCCTACTGCTGGTAATGGTGTTGCCACAGGTGACTGCTGCTGCTGCAAACAAAATCCCAACAACAAAATTCTACATGAACAGGGTTAAATCAAAATCAACTTTCCCTATCTGCAAAATGTGAGGTTCTCACAACAGTATTGATGAAGTTCCAAGTCATCTGGGATGTTAGGCCATGTCAACTGGTAAACAGTTACTGATGTCTTGGAGAAGCTTACTGCCCATCTTCAGGTTCTTCTTAGACTGCTAGACATCAAAGATGGAGAAAGCACACCCCCTGATATGTCAGTAACTATTTACCAGTCCACAATATGTAACATCCCAGAAGACTTGAATTTACATCTTTGTACGTTGCTTTATCCATATGGTCTAAACAATGTCACAAGCTCTGAACAATGACAATCAGTAATGGTGACTCTCAGAGCTTATTTTCATAACTAGCACAGACACATCATAAGCAACTGGAGTTAAAGAGTTACAGCACTTACTGCCAACCTTTCTGGACACATTTAATAAACTCAATGCCCAGATTGTTTTTACACACAATGAAATTAATTTTTTTTAATTTGAGAGTTATTTATTCTTTAAAGTTTTAGCTACTATATATTGTGACATTGACAAGGAAAGCAATCATATCCCCAGTCAAGAGTGGGTGCTTCTGCTTGCATTCTATATAGCAAAGTTCAAAATCAATGTGGCTGACCTGCATTCAGAAATGCTTAGTTCAAATCATGAAAAAGAACCATCCACCACTGAGACTATACAGTTTATAGGTAAAAGGAAAAGCAATCCATGTACAGGTCTGGACAGGCCCTGAGGGTTCCATGAGGTTCAGGCTGCTAGATTTCCAGACAATTGGCACAGGAAGGTAGTAACATTGTCAGCCCTATGCACCAGCTGCCTTTACCTCCCAGGAAATATTCCTGGTACTCATTTCTGTTAAAGGCCAAGTCAACCCAAGAGCCTTAGGGTGGCCACAAGGATTAAGTCAATGAAAAATTCCAGTAACACCATCGGGAATCAAAAACCGCGACCTTCCAGCTTGTAGTGCAGTGCCTCAACCAACTGCACGACCGCGTGCCTCATAATGTCCAGACACAGTTACTTATTCTGATCTGTCTGTCCCATGAAACAAAAGGAAAATGTGGCAGTTTTAACATATGCCACACAGTGATTCAAGATGTCAGATTTTTTTACCTACAAAGAACAAATTTGCTTTATGTTAGATCTGAGGTTGTCACTGCAGTGTCTGCAAGATTACTGTAATTAGTACTTCTTCTGGGATGCAAGCTGTGTAGTCTGGTAGCTCATTACCACCAGCCAGCACCTGCCCCCCCCCCCCCCCTCTTCCTGAGTCTATTGCTCTCCTACTGACTTTCCCATGACCCCACTTTGTCCTCCCTTTACCTATATCCTGCACTGATCTCCCCTACATGGTTTATTCTTCAACCCTGAAGATGCAGGCAGCAAGTTCTTCTGAGATGTTAGTAATGATCTACCAGATTATAGGGCATCACATCCCAGATGACAGTAAACTTTGAATCAGCTTATGTTTCCAATAAGAAAACAGAGTTCACACAATTTTACACGCATGTTTAAAAATAGTTTTGTTTCATGTTTATCTTAGTACATATAAATGGAAATAAAACTTAAGACAAACAAAACTGCAGACTTCAATCTGAACAAGGTAGAACAAATGGGAGAGATCAGAAATGCATAAAATTTGTTGGTCAGGAAACTAAAAGAAAGAGGTCTTGTAGAAAAC
Organism: Reticulitermes speratus; assembly: GCA_021186555.1. NCBI lineage: Eukaryota > Metazoa > Arthropoda > Insecta > Blattodea > Rhinotermitidae > Reticulitermes > Reticulitermes speratus. The sequence continues at coordinate 18,789,100 of JAJKFL010000001.1, forward strand.
CCAGTGTTACATGAAGATAATATTAAAATGGATCTTAAAGAAACATGATAGGACACTGTGAATTGGAGTATTTTGGCTCACAGTATGGTCCAGTGTCAGGCTCTTGCAAACACAGTGATGAAAATTGAGATTCCAGAAACCTGGGGTGCACAAATTCTGGGCACCAGGTCACCTGGGCAACTAAATTTTGTATGCTGGCACCTAATATATTTGGGTCCTGAGTATGGAACTTGCTTTATAAAACCATTTCAGCACCTAGAATTTTGAGATGGTTCTTAGATTTTTGGAAAATTTGTGGACCCCTGCCACAAACACATCAAAATTTCATAAACAACTGAATGACTGTTAACCTCTCATGCCCATGGAGTTAATTTAGTTAGTTAAAAAAAAACAAGAAAAAAATTTTCACACAGTGCTCAAAAATAATAAAAACACTGAACCAGGAAATGTTAACAAGATTATAATCCCAGACATGGTTTGTCAGATGGCCATACAGGCAAGCCACTTAAAACCCCATACAGCTGTTCCACCAGCTCTCTACTCTGTGGCTGACAGAGAAATCAATGATGACAGCAGCAACCTGGCAGAACACAAAGACCTCAATAACCCACAATAAAAATCAAAAGTATTTGTGGCAGGCCAACCAGCTTATTCTCAACAAAACATCAATGTAATACCATCCTCAATTCATCTGTTGTTGTTTCACACACACTTGATCACAAAATTACAGGCAGCTACAACTCTGCATGAATCATATTTAAACCAGTACATCAACCCTCTTTCTGAAAAGCCTAGCTAATGCTACAAACCTTACAAGAACCTTAAGAGTGGAAAGATATACTGTTCTGTAATACATACATTTCGCAAATACACTCCTTGCTATTTTGCATACCTCATTGGTCTTAATGTTTACTTATTGCAGAGACAATTCTATTATTACAAAGTCAATCACATGACAGGTACTGCAAAGGGGAGGAATTACTTTGATCTGCATTTCATTAAATGTAGGCTCTTATGAACATGGTAATTAACCTTCTGTAATCTTAAAGCCAGATTAGTTTAACCCACCCACATGCAGTCACTTTTGTCATTATATGGTTTGAAATCCACATTTGGTATTTCATGTCATCAAAACCAACAAACTTCATACTTATTCAGGGCATAAATACAAGTGTCAAACAGCTGCTGTATTGTTATTTTTAATTCTACACTATAATGTCAGAGTCAGAAGCTGTGTAATTTCTTCAGGTCACTATGCAAAATTTCAGGAATCTGGTGAATAATGGATTGGAAAGGGCATGGAAAGAAGCACGTGCAGCCAAATTCATTCCGTATGGCTGGCTGAACTGAGGAAAACCATGAAAAATCTCAAAGAATAGTCAGTCTCTGGGCAAATTTCAACTCACAACCACCCATATCCATAGTAGCAATGCTGCCCTCTCTGTAGCAACCGTGGTGATACTGGTACCAATGACTGAGAATTAGTGAGATGGTCATCATCATTTTTAAAACATTATAGAGACTGTTGACATGTCCCACACAATTTTTGTCAAGGATGAATAAAAATCTAACCTAATCTACTAATCGTCTAACCAAGTGAATGTTTTTGGCGTGCTTTTTAGCAAAGCTGTCAATTAATGAGGGTGTATAACACTGATGGTGGGTGGATGAACACAAGTTTGGGGCATTAGTGGAATCATACTGACAAGAAAAAAAATCTACTATCCAGAGAAAAACTTGTCCCAGTGCCATTTCATCCTTCATAATGCCACATGGACTGCCCAGGGATCAAATCCAGTCCTCAACGGTGAAAAGACAGTGACTAATCACTTGAATCATGGTATGGTTCTAAACTACCTTCAAATAACATTAGCACAGTTCTGCATTAATCATAATTAGTCATCCTTCTTGTACATATATCAAGCGATTCAATACACTTTCAAAATGTGATACTCATCTCAAAAACATGTGGTGGGAAAAAAATGGTATATAAAAGGAAGTAATAAAGCCACAGATTACAGCATATGTATGAACAACTTTGTGCAGCAACTAATTGTGGACTGATATACAAGACATGGCACAGCCAATTAGGAGGGATCATACACTGTTTTCAGCTGCATGTAAAAATAGTCATGCCATAATACATATGCCACAGAAAGAAGACCCATGGACTGAAACCCTCCACCATTCTGTTCACACAAATATTGGTAGTGATAACTAAATGATAAACCTGACAAGTACTTTTGGCTGGCTGACACCAAACTGAGGCAGCTGGAGGGGAACATGACATAGGGAGAGGAAAATGCTTCAAGCAGCATCAACTTCACCATTCATGGGTGTATTTTCCATAGCCTCAGAATAAAAATGTACACCAATTTTAACACTATGTACCACCATGACATATTAGTATGGTTCAATATCCTCAGAAAGTGCAAACCGCTGTTCTGGGCCTGTTCTGGCCCACTGATGAAGTCTCCCTAAATCATGGACCATGGCTGTAAAGATATAACTGGTCAGACCCACTGCACATCAATACTTACATCAAACTGTGTGAGAGAATGTTATAAGAAAAATTAGCTGCAATGAAAACAATGTCTAGCACAGATGTTTATGCAAGTGCCTGTGACCTTTACCTGACCATCCATCACCTTCACATGTTACCAATACTGTGACCACAGCAGTGACTATCAAACTTCCTATGCCTTATGACTCACTTAAAAAATGTCAGATACAAAGAATCTTACTACCAACAACCATGATTACCAACACAGCACAAATGTACTACCCTCATCAGTTGTAATACACTACACAACCAAGTGTTTTGGCCCATGACATATGCGCAGGATTCCACAACCATTCCAAAGACATTTGTCATTTTCCTCAAAGTCTCCAGATTTCTCTATTTCAGTTTTTAAAGTCCAGTAATCAGTCACCTAGTCTACAATGTTTATTGCATTGCACAGTACAATACAGATATAAACAATTCACTCATGCTCCCCATTTCTTACAACTACAGGCCTTAGAGCCAAACAGAACAGAATGTGTTGGATCCAATCACCCATTAAATGAGACCAACTCTAATCTGTGTCCCCATCTTTTATGACTTATGCCATAAGCAATCCTGCACCTTGAATACATTTCATTTGTTAACATTAATGTAAAAATTAACATTCTTAATTCCAACTCACAACATATCACAAAAACTGTGCCCACAATTCAGCCCATGAGGCAGATGCAGATTAATTATGCCACCCTATGCAAAATCATGCACATAACTCACAGAAGACACTACAAGAAAATCTACCAGTGCACTATTAAAAAGACATCAGACACATTCTTTTTCTCTCCTAGCCCATGAAAACAGAGTTCCTCAATAGCCCAGTAACAAAAATTATTACAACCTCCTGATCTGCATATGTATACTGTTTGTTGGCCCTGATTTAGTACTAAACCTGTTTTATGTGATCAAAAGTTAAATGACAATAAGTGAAGGTTATCGGAAAACACTATGGTACTGAAGACAGAGGCATCTATAGGCAATGTATTCTACATGTACTCTATAGGTAATGTAACAGGTTATCAACTGGCAAGACTATCAGTTCCTGAACAAGGAAGATGAACAAAAAAGTGTGAATAATATATTTAGGAGAGAGGGTATAGTTACATCCTGCAGAAAAACAGGAAAAGTATTTTAGGTAGATAGCCCCAGCAATCAATCAAGAGACTTTTTGAATGTGAACCACAGATTATTCTCTCAGTAAACGTGATGTTTGTGAATGACACAGCAACATCACAATACAATAAAATATGAACAAATCCCCAAGCTACAGGATTTAAAATGTTGCAACAATGTTTCAACCTACACTAACCATCACAGCATTGTTTCTTAGGGACACTCATTATTCTGTACAGGAAAGCAATCAACAGTACATACAGGTTATAAGTGTGACTTATTTTCTTATTACTGAAAGCTTACACAGTAGACAGATTTCATTTATAGTTGCTTTCCCTTATGTTTGCAATAATAATAAATGGGGACACAATAAGTGAACATCTGGCATGTCTACAGCTATCATGCACCGAGTTAATTATGGACACGCTAAACAGTCAGTCACTCTGGACATCCTCTTCCTCACTCTGTCAACATACTGAATAATGGCCAGAGGGTATTTCAGTCCAACAAACATCAACTTGAAAGACAGCTCTCTAATGACAGCTTACACTGTAATTTAAAAAGGGGATTGAACTCACATGCCCAGAGGTTTAAAAGCTTCTTTAAGAGAACTCTCACCAGACACTAAAAAATGCCTTGCTTTGTATCACGTTTCTTCTCCTTCTTTGCACAAATCATCTTCTTGTAGCACTGTTTCTGTTTATATTGGTCAATCAACAAACAAAAAGCCCCCACTTTCTTCTTTCTTTCCACATGCTTTCCTTTAAATTTCTATCTGGTTCATTTAGGTGTATAGTTAGGCACTTAGATGAACTTCTACACGTACCTTTTGACATCTCTGATGAACTTGGTTTTGAGGATAAACAAGTATTGCAATATGTGTGACACTTCCTTCACTTTAACTTAATTTAAATCTGTATCACCTGACGTTCTACATGCATTCTTGTGGATACATATATATATATAATATATATATATATATATATACACACACTAATCACTACTCAGAAAGAAAAATATGCATATGTACATATATAGATAGAATATTCCAGTGTACTTCTACGTTCTTCTCCACTTTACACACGAGACCAAGCTTCAAACACCTAAAAATAATTAGATGAGTTTATACAGAACTATTCAATGTACTCCCCGATGATGAACCTATATGGTTCAAACCTTGTAGGAGTTTCACTGTTTTAATACAATTATGAATGTGTAAATGACTACTTGTGTGCATTTTGTTGGCTGATTATTGTAGATTACTGATTATAATGCACGGAATGAATAGCATGAAAGTTCCTCCACATACTGGCAACCATACTATAATTGAGTATGATCTACTGCAAATCTATTGCTAGGGTCTGGAGAAAACTTTCACTGTGTGCTGTGTAAAGTGAAAGACTTCAGCAACTCAGAATATACTGTTAAATGTTTAGATAACAGCAAATTAAGAGTTGGAAATAACATGAAGCCAGATGGTCATGACCTAATTTAAGACAGTATCCAAGAATTTGCCTGGATGGACTGAAGAAATCCATAAACAACTCACAACAGTCAGTGTTATGAATGAGACTCAAATGCCACCTCCTGCATACGAGTCAGAAGCCAACTCGCTCAGTCATTCAGGATCACATCTATACAAATTACCACACATAGCACAAAAAAATAACCATTATCAACTTCCACTCTACTTAATGCTTGGTTTATGCTGTAACATGATAATTCATATATCCTACAGGTAACCCAAATATTACCAGATAATGCGCAAGTCATGGCCAACAGACACAAAGTTCCAGATCTTCATGAACAATGTCACAAATGCAATTAATAATTTTAACTCAGACAGCGTACTAGATTTAAATTCTCTTGAGGCCTCTGCTCTTCAGGGATGTTATGCAGCAGAGGCTGGTAACCAACTACCAACCTACATGCCGTTGCAGAAGCCTGAAATCTCGCACTTAAAATTATCTTTCTTGTTTGCTACCATACACACTATACTTATGATTCATATTCAGTCTGCCTACTTAAAGTTTACAGAGAATTAAAATGGTAGTAGGATTTCACAGTGAAATAGATACACTGCAATTTCATTAATACTACCTCTCTGTCCACCCATTAACCTCACTTCTTTACCATCTTCACTATCTCCAAGCTACAATAAATTTCATCCAATATCAAGACTGATCATTCCATTTCAGATAATGGGACAGGTTACATATGGAATGTACATATTTAAACCAAAGCCATGAAAGTTTGTTCAGTCACGAAAGGATCTGGAATAGATGTACAGGCCCTTATCCAATGGCAACAGAGCACCATTTTCTCATAAATACATGCAAGTAGAAGGTACAGACCACTCATCCGCATCCAGTTTTTTGTGGTTTCTTTTAAGATGCTATATGCACCTCAGACTATACAGTGATTACTAGCAGAATGATCGGTGGATGAAGTGGAAAGAATCTGCTGGAAGAAACTTATGAAAACCACGAGAGAGCTGGTATTGTGGTTAAAATTCAAACCTGGCACCCCGCATGTGTCCTAAGCATTATCATTAACCAACCTGCTCAGTCACCTGCACCTAATGCTGAGGTTAAAAGTGTCTGAGTCTTTATACCTAAGGCTCCTCTATGTCAAAAACATGTCCAAGTTTCACTCAGCGACAACACCAATAAAATTAAATTCCAAAACCTTCAGATTCTTCCCATCTAAAGTTCAAAGAATTCTCTTTAACCAAACCAAACTATAAAAGCAGGACTCACCTGGGCCCCTGCAGAATCTGTTCTTGTACTTCTCCTCTTCTTTGTTGCAGGCTGCATCTGACTTCCAGCTGGTGAACTGCTACCACTATTGTTGGCACTAGCACTTCCACCAATCATACTAGAAACACTAGGAGAAGGAATCCTAGGTGACAAGGTCCCATTGCTTGCACTACGCTCACGTTTTTGTCTCACAGTCAAACTATCCACAATCAAACTAGAAGTCTCCTCAGCCTGAACACTCCCACTTGACCTGGATGTTGTTTTGGATGTAGTACTTTCATCATCATCAGTAAATAACTCCTCATCTGTTATATTATTTGAAGAAGCAAGGTGCAGTTTGTGTAAGAAACTTCTATGCCGAGCTAAGAACTCCGGATTTTGAGAGCGAGTTGATCGTGTAGTGGAAACAGTTGACAGTGTACTAGTACCATTGTTACAACTTCCACCGACTGAAGTTATAGCCTGAGACAGTTCTGAACTTTGGCATGTTGACACAGGAACTTTATCCTCTGTGGGTAGTGCATTATCATTTGTGCTAGTAACTTCTGTAGTTTCCCTGAAATAATTCAAAATCCACTATCAAACAAAAGTAAAAGAGAAAGTACTATTTTGATGGAATTCATCCCACTGTGTTGTGATAAAGTAATAACAATTTATGTATTACCGTCAAACACAACAGTGACATTAGAACTGATCACCCTGTCTTGATATGATACACATCCCAGCAGTACTTAGCTACCTGATGTACAGTAAACAACACGATATAGGAAACAGCGAGCACAACACAAAATGTAAATTTAATATTATAGAACTTACATCCTTAAATATTACAGTCATAATATTTATTATATTTGCAGGATACTCAATAGAAAAGATTAAATAATAAATGTAAACACACCTAAAGTGTAACAACATTGACACATGCAACCAAATAAACACTTAATGTACAAAAGGAATAACAATTCATAAGTAATAAACAATATAAATACTAGTTGAGTAATATCTGTATTTAAAATTCCAAACAATAAAGTAACTTTATTACTCATTACAGATATAGCTAGAACATACTGGTTTCCAGAGAATTTATGCACACAGATAAATATAAATACACCAGGAAACTAAATATTCAAAGAAGTCAAACAGAATACAGTTTGTGCAAAAACTGTTAACAAAACATTTTAACAATTATAGAAACAATGAAACATGATTTCAATAACAAAAAGATAAACAAGATGAATCACATAATACTCCAATGTTATGACTATGTAAAATTTATGAGATCTCGCAAACTGCAATTTATTTTAATGCATTCTACTTGGTTTTAAATTATGTACATTCATACCTGAAGATGGTTGTATTGACCAAAACATGTAGTATGTATTGTTAAATATAATAAAAATTGCCATGTTTGACAGTAACATACAAATTACTACTGAGTAAATTACTAACACAACACAATTTTACTAGCAGTCCATTTCAAAACATGCCATTGTAGAAACTGCATTTATTCATTTATGGTTTAATTAATGACACCTACAGTAGCCCAGATTACACAGTGATTAGTAAATAATGAATTGGGAAGTGAAATAACACAGTCATAGCCTAACTTGAGGTACTGTCATGGTATATACTTGAAGGGATTTAAGAAAACTGTTAAAAAAACCTCCAGCCAGTCTTGAGATGTGAAATCAGAACTGCCACAATACAAAGCAGACGTGCTAACCACCCATCTGCAGCATCTGATAACAATTAAATTTGGCAGGTAACTACAATATTGTGTCAGATAATAATAACAATTACACATTCTTTATAATGGTTATACAACTTTCTATTAAAACACAATTTTTAAAAACTTCCTATGACACATGCACATACAAGGTTTGAAATTTCATGACAGTGGGTTCATATTGCACTCTTCTGGGTTATAACAGTATGTAGTCTGGAGGTGGATATCAGACTACATGGTGTCATAACCCAGAAAATACAGTCTACCTACAGCACTATCTTCCTGGCTCTTACAAATTAACAGTTTATAAATTACAGACCTATAACACTCAGTCACTAAGTAATCAGCTAAAAATGCAAAACAAATCAACCTTAATTGAGTAACATTTCCTCAGATCTTCTTGTATAACATAACCTAGTCAATAACTGCCTTTGTACAAACATTTTATAAATAATGCAGATGGAGTTTCTTTACCCTTTCACATTCTAGCCACCCATTTTATAAATAATGCAGATGGAGTTTCTTTACCCTTTCACATTCTTGCCACAAATTATACTTATTTTATGAAGAGAAAACAAGGAAACAGTAGTAGAAAAATGCAAAACAGATTTTCTACTGAACTTATTAAAAACACTGCACCCACTGACTGCTCTTTATTGTAGTATCTCATTCTGCTTAACACAGATACACTAATAATAGAGTATACAATGATATAGTGGTACTGATTTACACCTGACTCCATCCCATGTGGCATGCTGAAGACCTGCTCCAGGTTTTGAAAGAGAGTAAATGAAACTAAATACCATGGATGGCATGTTACAATTGCAGTACTGACACTGCTACTACATATCACTGCTGCTGCTACTGATACTGTTACTACTGCTACTGCTACTGCTGCTACTACTACTACTACTACTACTACTACTACTACTACTACTCCCACCACCACCACCACCACCACCACCACTGATGATGATAACAATAACAACAAAACCATAAATGCAATGAAAACTAGAAAATAAAACTGTCACTCTTCTTGGATATATCTTCAACACAACAGACACACACTGCACTTTTCAGGTCCTATGTACTTCACCACTTTCAAAGCTACAAACAGTACTTAATATCTGAAGTGGTAAGCTACAGTTCCTTTTATAGAACATGCTTACACAAATGCAGTAAAATGACACCTTGCCCCAGACAAAATAATTCATTATCACAGAGACATAAATTCTGGAATTCTAAAAGGTTTTGATGATGGTATATGACATTGTGAACGACTTGTTTCTAGGGCTTTGTCCGTCATCTTTATTGTGAATAAAATGTAAAATATAAAATATATAAAACCTACGTTTCGAAAGATGGCTCATCTTCCGTCTTCAGGCCTACTCAGGTGGATCCTGTTGATTGAGCTAGTCTCAATCACCGGACGATTGAGACTAGCTCAATCAACAGGATCCACCTAGGTAGGCCTGAAGACGGAAGAAGAGCCATCTTCCGAAATGTAGATTTTATATATTTTATATTTTACATTTTATATATTACATTTTATTCACAATAAAGATGATGGACAACGTCCTAGAAACAAGTGGTTCACAACACAAATTCTTGTTTTGGAATAGTGAAACACATATCTGAAACCATATTAACAAACATCACAAATACAGATCCCAATAATTCAGAGTTCAACAAGTGAACTGTTCATTCTGCCATCTGGTCAGTGAAATCATACACTAAAAATGAGTTTCCACCTATAATGGGCATCACATTAATGTACATAACATCGCATTCATTATTCATTCATTCTGTAGTCTGTCTTACGACAGGTCCATAGCCTCTTCCAAAGCAAGTTCTCCAATGAGTGCGATCTAGTGCTTCCTCTTTCAATTTCCAGTATCTTCTCTTTTCCTTAAGGTCATACAGTAGCTGCTTACATCTTCTCCCTCGTCTTCCCATCATTTCTATCCTTCCTTCTAACTTTCCTTCAATCACGTGTTTCAGAAGGCAGTTTCTAAACAAGATGTGACCAATCCAGTTAGCCTTTCTTCTTTTTATTGTATGTAGGATATTCCTCTCCTCCTTGACTCTGTGTAATACTTTTTTCATTTCTCACACGATCGGTCCAACTGATCTTCTCCATTCTTCTCCAGCACCACATTTCAAAACTTTCCAGATACTTCTGATCTATTTTCCGAAGTGCCCACGTTTCAGCACCATACAAAGCTAATTCATTATTAATGGTACTCTAAAGATACAACATCAAATGAAGAAGATAAGTAACTGATAGGTAAAAGGACCACATGTTCAAGCTAACAAAAAATCAGTAGTGTATCTTAGAAGGTAAGTATTATTAGATCTAAACATTTACCAGCAGTTCAGGCTGACGGTACATAACAGGGATAGCAATGTACTGCTAATACTGGCAATGTAACAGAAAACTATCACGATTTAATCAGAATCTGTCATCCTCTAAAATATGCAACAAGATAAGCAACATAAATTAATCTCCCTTCCCAATGCAACTGACTCCTGAAACAGCCCAAGCTAACTGTACATCATGTTCTCTACCCCCTTCAACATACCAACTGAGCCCCACAACCATGGGCACAAGAAACTTCACACTTGACAATAAGACTTGCATCAAAACATGTTTACAGTACACGAAGTACGGAAAATGATATGCCACCAGTCATATACATGTAGCTGTTTTACAATGTTGCCACATGCTTGCTAGGGACTGCTTGACCTTGAATTATAAACTTGTCCTGGTTGCTGGTATGTGAGTGGGGAATTTGGCCTGATGCTGAAATGAACAATCAGGCCTGACATCCTTTGTTAAAAAAGGCAATGACCACAGTCTGTTGCTTATTACAATGAACATACAACCACTCCACAAACTACCCAGAGCAGACTCTGAGTAATGATTACTATCAATACACCACTAACTGTAAAAGTTATGTCAAAAGATTATACGAAAAGGACACAAGGAAACTGAACATCACCAGTTACACTACATCAAATTAACCAAGATTTATAAATTCAGATAGACCTATTATTCAAATACAGTACATAGGCCTACAAAAAAAACCATTCCCAAGACGCTGTTTTAATTGCTATTAATTCTTGAACAAAAGATGTTTCCAGAAGCTTCCACACAAATCACATTTCATCAAACAGCATACCTCAAGATGGCAACAAAACTAAAGCATAATGAAAAGTGAAGTACCATCCTACAAAGGGATCACAATAATATCTACAATGTCTAAGAAATACTGCATCTTACTCCACATAAAGGTCAAGCAAAAAATTTACAAAACAAACTGAACAGAACAAAGGAGTACGATGCCCTTCAGTGTGATTCAATGTGTGCATCAGCAGAATAATCTGAATTATGATTATCTTGTACAAAAGTATACGAATTCTGAAGTGTTTACAGATTATATTTTTATCAAACTTTCAGGCCTAAACTGATTTATGCAAAGTACAAGCACCCATGTACTTAAAAAAGTGCATTATTCAAATATCAGTCTGTTTTTTGGGCATATAAAGCGTCAATGGAATTACATGTTTTAGTTTGACACTTTCCTTGAAACTAACCATGAAATGGGTAAAACACACAGAGACAGAGCAAGGAGTACAAGTGTGTGTACATACGTACAAACTAACACAGCAACATGTCTTACCCATTTTTAACTCCAGCAGTGTCTGATTTGGATTCGATACAGCCAATGGGTGTTGCCTTTGTGGACTGAACTGTCACATTTTTCTCTTCTAGCTGAACATGAACATCAGCAGGAACTTCATGACAATCAACTGTAGGATCCTTGTTATCATCTTGGCTACTGACACCTTCATCACTTCCCTCTCACCTTCTGCCTTCTTTAGTGACAGATTATTACTATTATTCTCTTCCTTTACAACTTCACTTTTGCCTATTATACCTTCATGCCCTGTAGTCACATTTAACATCAAAGCTTCTAAAACTGGTTTATCATCACCACTATGCATTCATGTCAGCCTCACTGACACATCCTTCTTTTGTTTCAGATGTAATTTCATTCTTTTCTTTTTCCATGGCGGTATTTTACATAGTACACAAGAAATCCTACTGAAGCCAATAATTTCACTTTAAAAAACACGGTTTTGGTAACTTGCATGAAGTACTGTAAGAAGTATAGCTTCAAGATTCCCCTTCAAGCGTTAGAAACTGAAACAAAGATACAAAACATCTAAATGGTTACTCAAAATAATAGGTAAGAAAGAGAGGAAAAGATCATGAGATAATATAGAGCGGCATAAATGTCACTTTACACTAGAGACAACGTGTTACATATAGCTGGTAAGAGAAGTGTTTGTTCTAGCTAGGATACTGCACTTAGTGCAATTACTTTACAGCATGTGTAGTTCAAGCGTATTAAACAAATAAATGCTAAACCTAAAGAAACAGACCATATGGCCTACACATGCTGTGCAATATGCTACATTTCACAAGCATCACGATAAGCAGCAATTGCTTACATGGACACAATTTCCTTTACACCACTCTATATACCTGAATCATTGTTTTCAAACAATAACAGATGCATGCAAGGTAACAATCAATGTAAGCCATGTGGTAGAAATGTAATATTTCTGTAGCCAATCACATGCCACCTTTCTGCTTCGATATTTCTTCATATAAATTCAATGAATGTCATCTCCCTTTTGATACTGAAATAAGAATTACAAAGTACAGGTGAAAGGTAGTCTCTGTATCATATGTAATAACAACACTCTGCAGACTTACACCCAAAGGCAATACAAAATAAAATCACAGACTTTAAATTAAAACACCAAAGCTACAAACTGATTAGGCAGCTCATATTTCTGACAAATATTACAGGCAACCAGATTTAAATTTAACTGTCTGTACCACATGAAGTGTGTGAGAAGACTTCATGCTATTAAATTTGAAATAGACATCACAATAAAAATTCCAGAGTTTCGGGTTTAATAAATGCTGCCATTTCTTCAAAACTGAATATTCAGAACTTATAAAGTTATACAATAATGATTAATTACAAATACACTACTCATTAAGACAGAGTAATAGCAAACATATTTTATGGCACAACTAAGAGTGTTATGTTACATTTGATTACCTACAATCACTTCTGTGTGTAAGAAATGCTTTGTTACTGAATGTTGCTGCTTAATTTCTGCACAAATTCCCATCTATCACGAACTAGTGCAGTAAAACTGAATCAATAAATCAAGTAAACTCTAACACAAAACCTACGCCATTCTTATGGAAAAACATGCTGTTGTGGTAGGAACCTTGTTCACCACAACTTAAGAACTATACACACAGAATGTTCCACATAAGGTGTACAAAACTTCAGATTGTTATTTTATGAGTCATTTTGAGCAAGAAAAGTTGTACTAACATATGCCCGATTATCAACAATTACACCATTATGAGCATTGTACAGTATGTAAGGTACATGGCAATAACTGATAATGGTAAAATACACGTTTTATCATGCCATACACATAAAAAAGGTGTGTCAGATAACACCACAATAAAAAGATATCCATTAATTCTTAACCTACTGTACCAACAAAACAAAAGAGGCAATCAAGATTTACCTACTGTATGTACGACAACATAAGAGAATTATGTGTTAAGACAATACCATAAAAGATAAATATCAAATTTTGGTTTTGTTACCAAGTTAGTCACGTTAGTTTCTGTAGTTACGTTATGACACAGATGGAAAAAATCAGTTTTGATTACATAATATAAAAAAAAGTCAATTTTCAATTATGTTACACTGATTACTGTTCAAAATAACCTCTCCACCATTCTGTATGCACAATTCTGCACCACTCAAAATGGAATTCATTGCCTTTCTAAAAATTTCATCATTTCCCCCTGTGCAGTCAGCAGATTCCAAGACTCACCACAAGCTCCCTTGTATGCAATTTCTTCCAGGTGACCACGGCCTTCATGTGGCCCCACAAGAAGCACTCAAGGGACGCAAGAACTGGTGACCTCATAACTACATAAACTAATATAACTAACTCGGTAACACAGCCAAAATTTGATGTCTTTTTTATGTGGTATTATCTGACACATAATTTTCTTTTGATGTTGTACATATAGAAGATAAGCCTTAATTGTTTCCTGTGTTTTGTTAGGTTATTGAATGTGTATGTACTGTAGGTTAAGAATTAATGGATATTCCTTTCATAGTGTTATCTGACATGTAACTTTATATTTATGTGTACCACATGATAAAACATGTATATGTATTTTCTCACTAATTTACTTGCATTGTCTCATCAATTTCTTTTTAAATCATAAAATAATGGGCATCCTTTGTAATTTTCCTTAATCAGGCAATCATACGATGACCATAACATTACCTTCAAACAGCTACTCAGAATATTTACTAAACTTCCTTTTGAGAAGCCTACTTAATGCTTTTGACATTAGGGACTTCAGAAAAGTTGCATGAATGTGCAGTGCACTTAATTTCAACACTGCTTTGTGCCGTGGTGTATGCAAATAATGATAAAAAAAAATTGGGAAGAAAGAGATAGAATTAGTAATAATTCTTGGCACAATTTTTGAGAACTGTAACAATACAGGTAACACTTCACATTCAGTAAGTACTACAGCACTTTCATGATCTGAACAGAAATGGAACAGCATCCTCCCCATTTCAGACATTCCATACATTAGCATATTACATTCACACAAGGCCTCTTTACTGCCATAGAATTCACCTGCTACAGTTTTGAGGTTAAGACAGTAATATCAATGAGATGAAGCGAAATTACCATACATAAAAATAATGCTCAGAGACAAAACATCCATACAACTAAACTTTTTCAATAGGAAGCATACATTCATTTCTACAGTAATTGCAGGCTCTCAGAGCAATGTTTGAAACTTTCAATATGTCACCAAAATTAGTATAATTTTATTTCATACAACACGAATATCATGTAATGCCAAAACTTTTTAAATAAGTGCTCTATATATACACATCTTTAAAGGAATATGTTAATATACTTCTAGTACTTGACAACATTCAGTTCTGTCGCAAACCAAAAGGACAAGTGAATACATTTTCTTGATGGAATATAGTCAATGTTCGCTACACTAACAAACACAAAAAACACTTGATCAGTAATAACAGGCAACACTACAGTATCCAGTCCTCTACAAAAGGAATGCTATTAAGGCACTATGCCCCTTATCACAATGACCTCATATGGTGAACAACTTATACAATGGCCTGTTGCTTAGTTTCTTATGCCCAAAAAAGAACATGGTATAAAACATACATACACATACACACACACACACACACACATATATATAACCCCCACCTTCTTCAATATGAACCTTACTTATCTTTGTTACCTGCACTTATAAGACAGTGCTTTGGAAGAGCCTTTCAGCATCTAATACTTGTGCAAAGTTGTAAACAACTCTAAGTAGCTGAATGTTAGCAACAAAATACACTAGCATGAAGTTTGCAAATGATAAATATTCTTAAAAAATATGAATTAATATACTTTATTTACCAACTGAAAAGAACAATAAAAAACATTTCACTAACACTTCAGCAGTTTGTTAAGTTGCACTCATCAACCACCACCCCCTTTCCTCTCCTGACAGACATATCTGCAGTCAGCATTTCAATAAATGCAACTGCATCACATTACACCACATTCCTGCAAGCAAATTTTCTGATTCAGTGAGTCCTATGTTACAGCTGACCTTTAATTTGCTATACTTTTATTTTATTATATAAAACAGTAGCTAGTATCAGAATTGAACATGTTATAATCAATTACACTGCCTTGTGCCTTTCCACATAATATTATAAACTGAACAAATTATATTCTGTTCTATACCATTATTCTCATTTGTACTTATAACAGTAATTTTAAAGTTTCACATTACAAAATGTGAAAACCAAACCAACAGGGTTATGCACATAAGTGACAATAATGGAAACACTGGAAAACTCCATGAAAATCAGTTTGAAACTGCCCTTCAGTTGTTAATATATGTGTGGTTCCATTGTTATCAGAGATAGCAGAAATCACAACCTATTTTGAGGCACTTTCTCATCACATGTGGAAGAAGATTAACCCATTCAAGCCTAATGGTAACTATATGTTCCACCAGGTCTATCATTAAGAAATGCTATGTTCTGCTCACAGAGTACATTTAGCCTTTGTGTTTTGTGTGGATCTTAGAACAAACAGTGATTATTTCCCTACATTGCATTATTGGACCAGTTTTTATAACAGTGACGACACGTGTTTACTGCATAGTACAAAATGAATCTTTTAAGTATAATCCTGGATAATTGTCATATTTAAAGGGTTAACTAACTATTCCCTGATCAGTCAAATACAGATCTCATAAAAAAGGACTGGTTCTGACCAGAGTGAAAATGGGACAGACATTTGTATGAGCACTTCATTTTCCCATTAGTTATCACATCCTGCCAATACTCTGTACTCTTCCAACATCACATGCTGGTACAATATGCTAATATTAAACCATGCTTCAAGAAAGGTGATACATTAGAAATATCTAATTATAGGCCTATATCCTTATTAACAGGTTTCTCTAAATTATTTGAAATATTAATCTTTAACAGGTTAAAACAACATTTAACAAATAACAATATTCTTGTTGCAGAGCAATATGGATTTCAAGATGGTGTTTCGGCTCAAAATGCCATTTTTAATCTTACTTTAAAGCATGGAACAATAGAGAGCTTGTAGCAGGTGTATTTTGTGATCTCACAAGGGCATTTGATTGTGTTAACCATGACCTTTTGATTCGAAAGTTGGAATACTAAGGAGTTAAAGGTTCTATTCTGAAATGGCTTGAGACATATTTCTATAATAGGAAACAGAGAGTTGTATTACAGATTCATAATTCAACCACTTTTGTTTCTGAATGGGAAACCAGTAGACATGGTGTTCCTCAGGGATCTGTTTTGGGTCCATTGCTGTTTAATGTTTACATTAATGATTTTCCAAGTATTTTAAATAATGCAGCTCATACTATTCTTTATGCGGATGACACTACTATTATTGTTTCTTCAAATGATCCAAATACATTGAATTATAAATTAAATGTAGTAATGAACCGCATCTCTAAGTGGTTTCAAAATAATCACTTGGTACTCAATTTGAAAAAAATGCATATGATTAAATTTACTACTGCTAAGGCTCTTGAGTATCCATTACATATAGTATACAATAATCAAGATCTTAATATTGATGAAAATGTTAAGTTCTTGGGTATGCATTTAGATTGTCATCTCAATTGGAAACAACATTCTGATAACTTAGTAAAAAAATTGAGTACTGCATGTTTCATGCTTAGAAAATTGCAGTTCATTGTAAGTGAGCAAGTGTTACGAATGGTTTATTTTGCTCATTTTCAGTCACAATTTGGTTACAGAATTATTTTCTGGGGCTCATCCTCCTCAATGAAAAGTATTTTTGCGGTTCAAAAAATAGCAATTAGTTATGTTAAGGCTTGGTCCAAGAAGTTCCTGTAGGAAGGTTTTAAGAAAATGGGTATACTTACAGTCCCTTGTTTATACATATATGCCTTGATAATGTTTGTTGTCAAAAATCACAATATTTACCAAACAAATAATTTTATTCATAATTTAAACACAAGACAGCAGGAAAAATTACATGTTTCCTCAGTAAGATTATCTTCAATTCAGAGGGGTGTGCATTACTTATCTATCAGAATCTATAATAACCTGCCACAAAGTATATATATTTTGAAAGACAATGTGAACATTTTTAAACAAAGATTTAAAAATTTCCTCATTTCAAATGCCTTTTATTCGATAGAGAATATATTTCAAGCAAGCATGTGTAAGAATTACTTGATATTTTAAGAAACTTTATTTGATAGATAAATATATTTTTTACATATGTGTGATCACTGAAGATTCACACTATGTATGACTGTTACATTACTGTATTGCTTACTATTATCTAGTTATGTTTGTTAGCTTTTATATTGTTGAGTGTATTTTATCATTTTTATGTAACTGTAAATAATTGCTTGGACTTGATTGTATTTTGCTATCTAGCTTTAATTGTGACGAGTTCACTATCCGGTCCGGTCTGTGCAGACAATGGATCTGTGAAACTATGAAGCTATGTATGTATGTATAATAGGTTCATCTGAGGCCACAGTACCAACAGACTCCTGTGACTAACCAGCTACTGTACTGGTTCTCTTCAGATTTGCTTCACAAAAGTTCACATTCAGTATAGTAATCAGTCCAATCTGAATGAAGTCCTCAGGCACTTGCAATGATTAAAATATTGAATGGCTTCAGGTCTGTTTTGAAAATGAATAAACCACATACAAATCTTTTGTTACATGCCAAACAGCCAGGACAGACCTCTACTATTTTCACAGTGGTCTCACAAACATTCACTAAGTACTATAACTTATGTGACACAAGGCATAATGATAATCAGTGCTATTAACTTGTTTCATTTTAAAATTATTGCTTACGTCTGCATTTTCTTTTAAGGTTTCTTAATGCATCACTTTAACATAAAACAGATAGTGTAAAAGATTTTTAAAATTTAGTGTAAGAAAACTTACAAATGCACATGCATATTTATGCTGGAATTTGAACCCAGAATACAGCAGCTAAGCATTAACCTTCAACTGTCATACAGGACAATGTTCACCCATACGTGAACTGTAAATGTCATACATTAAAGGTTAATCATATTAACTACAGTACTACAGCCATCCCAAATAATATCAATGACAACACAGCATCATATTGAACCACAGACTATCTGCAAAATAGCAGAAAGGCAGTTTATCATCTAAAACAAAAAAAAAAGTATTAAACTGTGTTCTCAAGCTAAAAGATATATTCAGTTGCATGTTATCTATTATGTATGGGTGTGAAAGTTGGTCTCTCACACTGAGGGAGGAACATAGTCTGAGGTTGTTCGAGAATAGGGTGCTGAGGAGGATATTTAGGCCTAAGAGAGACGAGGCAACAGGGGAGTGGAGAAGACTACATAACGAGGAACTTAATGATCTGTACTCATCACCAAATACTATTCGGGTGATCAAATCAGGAAGAATGACGTGGGTGGGGCATGCAGCACGTATGGGGGAGGGGAGAGGTGCATACAGGATTTTGGTGAAAGAAATGGAAAAGAAATTCCACATATGGCTGTACATTCTACATAATCCTAAACATGCATCTGTTTATAACTTGTTTTTGAAACTCCTAACCTACAACTGCCTGAAAATATATAGTGTTTTTATTAGCTTCATAATTCAGGCAGGAAATAATTGCAAGGAAAAAAATATACAGAGCAAGGGTTTAAAAATCAGTTAACCAACTGGTACTACAAACCCTGACCTGTAATGGAGCAGGTAATTTGCCTATGGAGTCAGGTGGTTTAATATTCATACTTTTTACTCTTAAATGGAACCAATATTCTACGCAGAATTCAAAGAATGTCCCAGTTTGGTTACCTGTGTATTTTTTGTTGCTTTCAAAAAAAAATGAAATGGCCGAAGCAGCAGTAACCAAAAGACACATCCAAAACATGGGTCCGAACTTACGAAACAGAATGTACAATAATTTATTATAAATATAATTGTATTTTAAGCTTCGGGACCGACAATTTCTATTGCAACCTATGTCAGTGAAATAATCTCAAAGTTAACACGCCAGCGCAAATGAGCCGAACGCATTTTCCCACAGACACGCACCTTACTTGAGTCACTTTTCCACCAAACAGTATTTGCTATACCTAAAAACTGTGGAATGTATCGTGACCTACCTGTTTTGTATACGAAAAGTAATGTAAAATAATTGTGCGGGTGTTTAAAACATGACAGCAAAATTTGTACCTCCAGTAATTATGAAGCCAAGGCATTACCATGTGTCATAAACTTCAATTTTAAGTGAGCGCGGTTTTACAAGCAATGCTTAAAACAAGAATGTACTTAAAAGAAACGGTGCTCAAAGCAATCGGTCTGCTTTCAGCAGGTATGCCTCAGTCTTTCACCGCAATGACAAGACATCCTCTTCGTACTTCCCACGGTTTCGTATTGAATTTCACGTATAAATATCCAGGTTCAAGTTCGAGAGCTATAGTGCAAGTACTCTTTCAACCATTATTAAGTTTTAGTACACGTCCTTTGGTAATATCTACGTTACTTACGCAAGAGAGACTGCGTCCAAGCTGTTCATCCGACTTCGCATTGCGCTGCACAATAGAGTTTCTCTCCTCTTTGACCCTCTTTCTCTCAACTAGCGGCGAGCTCTCCGTTGAAACAGGCACACAGACATGCTCCCAGGTCCCTCCTCTTCCCCCTCATGACCGCAAACAGGGTTGACGCACTAGATACTAGCAGCGCCTCTACTGGTTAGAATATTTACTCAAGTGTGTGCTGGAAAATGAAGAGGGGGAATTAAGGGTGCACACAGGGACAACAATATAAACGGTTAAGATCGTAACAGGGACATTACACAACGTAAATAAACGTTTTAACAGTAGTATATAAATAAGGCTATAGTTTTGGGAATTTTAATTTTGTACATGGAATAATGTGTGTTTATCAGTATATTTTGCAGTATCAAATTGCTGTGGCATTTTGCAAAATGTAGTATTGTTGCACATTTTCAGAATTGCCAGTACTTCTATTGCCGATGTTACTATTACATATATTAGATCATAGGTACATAACCTATAAATGCACACATGAATTAATATCAAAGAATATATATTTGGGTATTTTATATTTCAATTTTCATTTTCAATTTATTGTAATATTCCATCAATCCAGACCATAATTAACATTAACTTTTTATATTAGTTTCATGTTGGTTGTATAATGTTTTGGAATATAGTGATGCTGGAACAAGTAGTACCATCAGACACAAGGTTCTGCAGAGTCAGAAATAGAACATACGATTTTTTTAATAATATGATCTGTTTTATAGTGAATTTGTAGAATATTGAAGATAGGACAGTATATATTTCCTCAATCAAAAATATGCCAATTACAAACATAGCATTTGCTGTAATTCTTCTTTTGATGCGTTTGTATCTCATCTTTCTGTACTTGTGTGGTCCATTTTGTCTTCACATTCGTAACATTTATTAATGTGAACATTACCAATACTTTTTTCAGTATAATTGTTGATACACGTGTAATAAATTTACGTACATTATTAACTGTACATGAATGCAACACAGTTCTGGACTTACTTTTACGGAATTTGATTTTAATTTAAGAATTTTGCAGTGACAGTTAGTTTCAATATTAGGAAATTACCTCCTCTCCATTATTGAATAACATGGTATTATCAGTGGTAATTTTCTGTCAGGTCACTGACTCCAAACATTTTTTAACTGAAATTTAAAAAAGTTGGATTTAAATATGTGGCTAATTCATATTGTGATCTTCTGGGTAATTGTGTTATGTAGTCATTGTGCCTGAAGATGAAGGTATAATATTCCTCCAGAATGTTGGTACCAACCAAGCAGACTGCATTGTACCATAAACCAGATGACCACTATATGAATCTTCACCACCATGAAAGCTTCAAATCTTGTGCATGCTGCTAATATTTATAATTTTCAAAAAATTAAAATCAAAGAAAGAAACAAATTGCAGTTAATGGCAGTGCTCTGCACGCTGCCCAGTAGAGAGCAGTGTGTGCCAACCACATTTTATTTTTGTTTTCACTCTTGTGACCTTGTCTATTTATAGACACTGCTTGAATGGTACTGGTGCTTATAGCAAAAGGAAGTTTAGGTAATAATTGAAGGCATCTAACCATGTTTTTAATTCATTCCTTTTCAGTTGTTCCTTATTACATTAAAGTATTCCTTATTGGAAAATCATATCCATCCCTCCATCCATCTGTGATGTATTTACATTGCAATACTGCTAATACTGATCTTTTTTGTGTATTAGTCAGTTGTATCATTTAGTCTTATCATTTTCTGATATGACAGCTTGCAAAACAGTCAGAAGGCTTTGTTTTGTGTGTGTGTGTGTGTGTGTGTACATATCACCATTTTGGATATTACTGTAGCTTAAATGAGTTTTTGTATAGGATTATTATGGAAATTTAACCCTTTGCGGACTGTTGTACATATCCTGTAGTGGTCAAGGGCATTTTCTGACATTGGACAGCAAAGAGTTAGATGCCTTTTTAAAATAAAGGAGTGATATGTCATTGTTCTATTATCAGGATTTCAAAGGCAGAGTGATATGAATGACCATGTGGGTTTTAGGGACATAGCATGACATGCTTCGACAGGGCTGAAAATGTGAAAAGTGCAGGCATGCCTACTGGAGAGATTTATTTTAATGGACTGTGGATATCTTCTTGATGTGTTCTTTGCAATTTTTGATAACTTATTCACCTTCATGTTTATTTACTGTGAATATAAATGTTGTATTTCTGATAGCATAGAGTCAAAAGTTATTACACACAGTAGAATTCCTTTAACCTTTATCTTACCGGGGTGGACATTTAAATTTTAGCGTATGGTTTATGAAAAATGTGAGTATTATTTGAATTGTGAAAGATAAAATTATGAAAGAAATGGCATTTTGTGTAAAATAAAACAGAGATTATTGAGCATGTCTTAAAAATTCAGTAAATTTCCTTTTTGCCTAAATATATAGAATGAATTTATAGTAGTGTTTTCCTATATGCGTTCGTGTATGCAAACGCAGGTCTTTAAAAGGTTAATCCAGCACTCACTGGACCAGACAGGTGCCAGAATATCAAATATTCTTGATTATTGAACAGTACCTGCAGTGACCAAATTTCTTACAGGTAATTTTTTGTTGCTTTGCAGCCAGCCATCAAAGAATATGCACTTGTCAGTAATTTTTATTTCATCATAAAAAGACTTAGCTTTTTCAATTGTCATAGGCCCAGTCATGGGTTATTTCATCAGAATGCATTGCTGTAAACCACTTATACAATACCTTGTCAAACTGCTGCAGTATCAGGAGTTCTGGAATATCAGCATCTGGATTAAAGAATATCAGCATCTGGATTAAAGGAATTCTGCTTTGTGTGTGTGTGTGTGTAATTTCATTATTTATTTATTTACCCCCCCCCCCCCCCCCCCCCTGTATTTCATCAGTATTTACCATGAGCAAAAGTAGCCGCTCTGCCTGGGATGTGTTTGCTTTCTTTGTCAGTATCAAAAAATATACATTAACTTTAAAGGAGGAATAACATGCAAATTAAGAAATTAAACTTTACTGATGTAGGCCTGCTTAAAAAAGATTGGGATTTAGGATTTCAGTTGCATCCAAAAACTATTGTAGAACATGCACATTGGTGTAATATTTATGACAGCCATGCATATTGGTAAGCATATGAAGTAAATTTTGTAATATCTGTCTGTGTTCTTTAGTAGGTCTGCAAAGACAGAGACAGAACATAAGTTTCATAATCCTGTACTGTAGCATTCTCTTGTGGTATTATGTTCTTAGCAGTACCATCTCACAGAACAAATCAGTGATATTGTTAAAAACAGCTGTCTTAATGTTACATTCTAATATTTTTACTAAATACAAAATGGACTACATATTTTGACCATAATTAGCTCATCCCCAAGATCATGAATGCAGTATATATTTAACTGAAGTTGTTTCCTGGAACTAAAATGGCCAGGGCATGAAGCTGACCACTCACTTCCTTTCAGTGCTGAGGTTAATGAATGGAGTTATACCTCCACTCCTCCATATAATTTCATGTTGTGCACAGGGGCAACTTTATTTTACTTTACAGCATTGTATTAGTGTTGTCAGTGTGGAAGCTAAGCGGTAAGCAGAGGATGACTAATAATTATAGTCATAATGTATAGTTTATTTGTGCTACTTGTATTGTTGTGAATGTAATATTGTGGTTGTTGTTCCTAATAATATCACTTGTTTCATGTGTGAGACAGCAGTATATCCCATTTCCTGAAACAGTTACATTTATGTACATACAGTAGAACCCTGTTAAGAAGACTTTCAAGGGACCAGAGGATTAGGGACTTCTTAAGCGGGAAGACTTATTAAGAGGGAAAGCTTATTAAAAGCAATAGGATAGTAACTAGTACATTAAACAACCTCAACTTCTCTTCCAGTGATAAGGCTTTACGTTTTATTCCTTTCTGGGTCATGATTACTGCAATAACGATAAATATAATGAAAAAGTAACCAATTAAAATACAAAAAAAAGACTCGTACACGCTAATGATTGCAGTTATTAAACAACGTAAACACCACCAACAGCATCTAAAGAGACAATGTAATGCATATAACTTACCATAATTGCAACAATTTTCTGGGGTGTAGGATTCAGTAGTAGACAGATGTGTATGCAAATAGTAATACACAGTAGCCAACAGTAGCACCCATCAATTGGGTCAATTGACGTAAACAGCGTGTTACTATTCAAGACTTCAAGCAGCGTGTTGCTGTTCGGGGCACCTCGGTAGAGATCATCGCATATATCGATAGTGAGATAGCAAGTGATCAATGAATCAACAGCAACTTAAGATTTTTCATATTTGAAGGAAATAGAACTTTGGAAATGAAATTTCTTTATACATATCTTTAAAAACTTATTAAACGGGTAAAATTTCATAAAAAATCATACTCTTGGTATCATGAGATTCGACTTCTTAGGTGGGAAAACTTAATAAGCGGGAAGCTTCATATCCGGGAAAAATTAATGTACGCATTATGGATTTTATTTCGGGACTTTAAAAATCAGACTTCTTACAGGGGAAAACTTCTTATCTGGGTTCTACTGTATGTATTTGGTCATTATTTTATATGTTGGCTGTTGCTAGTCACTTTCTACCAGATAACATATCTTTAAGAAACCAGCTCACTCACGTGCTCATTATCAGAGAAGCTGTCAGGTCTGTATGCGTCATCTGCAGTTGGTGTGTTTATTCCATCAGAGCAGCAAATGTTTTTGTATGATACATCACTAAGTACAATTCCTACAAGAAGTGTCATCATAAATTCTGACAAGATTTTCTGTATGAGCCTGTTAGAAACAGGAAGACAATTTACAAATGTATGAAAAAGTGTGGAGCCATAGGCTCCATTCTAAACAGTAACTTTATCATGTAGAAGACATGTGCCAGCTGAGGAAAAACTACATGAAACATGCATAGCAAATAGGTATATCTGCATTGTCAGCACAAAATTCTGCAGAACTGCTGCATTTATATCCACTGTGGTTCAGCAACTGCGTTCACAGACTCTATGACACAGATTGTGAAGCGTGACTGAATTTGTGAAGTGGTACCTTTGTGGGGTGTATGGTAGAGAAATATACCCCACAGTTGTTTTGTTTAGTGGTGATTGGTTTCAACTCAGTGGATATGTTAACTCTCTGAATAACTGGTTCCCATGTTATTCCACAAAGTGGATGTTAAGGTTAATCTGTGGTGTGCTATGAATGCAGCTAGGGTTATTTGGCCCATTTTTTTTGCAAAACCATAAATTTCCAC
The DNA here is from genome assembly GCA_021186555.1 of Reticulitermes speratus. Taxonomy (NCBI): domain Eukaryota; kingdom Metazoa; phylum Arthropoda; class Insecta; order Blattodea; family Rhinotermitidae; genus Reticulitermes; species Reticulitermes speratus. The sequence goes on from JAJKFL010000001.1 coordinate 18,814,847, forward strand.
TAGTATGTTACACACACTGTGACACCACTTTTTGAACACATGTTAGATTACGAGAGATTGTATGCTTCTTTCAGCAAGTCAGCGCAACAGCTCACACCAAAAACAATGTTCTAAGTTGTGGTTAACGAAAAGGAAAAATTGTCGAAGTTGGTTTTGTGTCTGCATTTACTTAACCTTTCAAATTAAATGTATCAAAATTGACAAAAGCTTATATAAACAATAAAATAAATCTACAAATTGGTACAAATTAGCACATTCCTGGAAAGCAAATTGGACTTCCAAAGTGCCTGGAAGCAAACATGTTTCTGCATGAAGTGGTTAACATTTTTGTGTACCACTTGAAAAGGATTCAGTGTTGACTAATTTTTCATGATATTAAAGTATGGAATTTGTCTGTTTGTCATGATTTAAAAAGTTAAAAGTAGGATTCTTTATTCATAAATGTAGTACATGTACACTTTCCAGTTGTGGAGCTTTTCAAGGACAGATTTTGTAGACAGCTTGTAAGAACTGCACATAACCTTGAATTTAAATATGCTGAGTGTAATCACATTACACAAATCATGTGTACTTTCAAATTGTGGAGCGTTTCAAGGACAGATTTTATAGACAGCTTGTAAGAGCTGCACATAACCTTGAATTTAAATATGCTGAGTGTAATCACTTTACACATCACACAACAAAAACTGATCAGTTAATAAAAGTATCTATAGAACTGTGGGATGTAGTGAGGTAGTACAAAATGTAATAAAATGTATTTATGTTCGTGGAAAGATTACACATCACTTTAATTTAATGGAATTTGCCACTTATTTTTGGAGCATGAGTCATTTACTATGTACCACAATATATTGTTTTGGTGTTTGTGAAGCATGTATATTTTTGTCTCCCTCTAGCATTATTTCTGTTGTATGGGCCAATGTCTTTCCGTTTCAATATCAGATTTTAGCTTTCTTTTTAGTGCGTTACAGTACCAGTATGTGGCTGAATTATTTTGTTATTGGTTCTTCTGTAGATATCCTCTTTAATTTAGTGAAACATATGAGACTTTCTGAAACTATTTGTATTCTGACAATAGTACATCGTAATCTTGAAGTCCAAGCTTACATAAAAGGATACACTTTCAAAATATTAGGAAACAAGTATGCTTTTGAATTCATGCAAACACACAGCGATAAACTTGCAAGAATTAAGGCCTGAACTGAAATGAGTAGAATCAAGAACTGGACTGAGTGTCAACATTTAACCACCTGGAAAAGTATACCAGGTCACAAACATGGCAAACTTTTTATCAATGGACCATGCAAGAAGAAAGCTGACGGCCTGATTAAATTGAGCAGGAATCAACTTAGATCAGTAGTAGCATTCCTCACAGGACATGCACCTGTGAGAAAGCACTTAAACATTATGGGCATCTTCGAAGGAGATCCGACCTGCAGATTTTGTGGGTCGGAGACTGAAACTGTGCACCATATTGTTTGTGGTTGCGAGGCACTGGCTCGACAACGTTATAAGTTCTTTGGGAAGATGTTCGCTGAACCAAGAGATATAAGCTTGGCTTCACTAAAAGACCTGTGCCTCTATATTAGTAGCACAGGGCTAATGAACCAGTGCTGAAAGAAAGACTAAGGGTGAGCACAATAAGCCTAAGGCTGCGGTGCATCCGGAGCGAATGCCAACGGGCCCATAGAAAGAAGAAGAAGAACAGAAGAAGAAATGAGTAGAAGAGAAACATACTACTGAGTTACTGATCAGTATTTTAAAATATGTGATACACTATAAGATATGAGGTTCTCACGGTGGTGTATGTTAAGGCTGTAGTCTTAATGTGTTTAATAGACAGTGTGAATATTGCTCTGTTTAGAAATTAAATGGTAATAATTAGTTTAAGTATTGTATTGTATTTCATTTTCATTCTACAAATCCAAAGGGTTACAAAACCACTGGATATAGAACATGTCAGAAAAGTACAATATAAAGCATAAATATACAAGAAAATAATATAAAACACATAAATATACTAGAGACCATTGAGGGCCCCAGACAAGCTCAATCATGATACACAAGTGTGGATGCAATACACATATGCAAGAGACCTCAAACTCCACAGAGGAGCAGTAGTGTGATAAGACTAAAGGAGTCGGATGTCCGAATAAACAGATAAATTTGTCTAAGTTCGAGTGGAATAATTGTTAAAGCATAAGTATGAAAATTTCAGTATGATGCTTTATATGAAGTTAGTGGCTGTTGTTATACATGTATGTGTATACGATCAAAACACCATGATTCAGAGGTCAATTAGAAATAATTGATCACAGGATAAGAAAGAAAATTGATGTTAGTTAATAAAACTTCCCCGAGCTAGCAGCCATGTTAGGTGGCTGAATGGTGAGTAAACCACCTGACACAGGTGTTAGCCCAAGAAAGTTGTACTGAATTCAGTCAGTGTGGAAACTTTAGATTATTTAATATGGTACATCTTCTGTGCAATTAATAAACATAAATGTACGTAGGTTTTCATGTAAAGTACCCGTTATTCTTGTCAGATTTCAATAAATCCTCAGATATCAAATTTCATGAAAATCCATTCAGTGGGAGCAGAGTTGTTCCATGCGGACGGACGGCTAGACATGACGAAGCTAATAGTTGCTTTTCACAATTTTTCAAATATGCCTAAAAACAGGAAGTTGAACATCATGAAGCAGTGTTCACTCTTGTTCACATAAATGAACTCTGATGTCTGATGATTTCAGAGCCTGACTATAATTGCATACTCCTGATGTTTGCTGATGCAGTTGAAGTCATATTTTCCGGTATTTAGCCCCAACTACCTCGCCCAATAAATCAGTTGCAGTTCAGTACCTGGATTCAAATTTTGATATAGAGGCTGCCAATCATAATTGTTTTTCCTGGTTTTCCTCATCCCCTCCAAGTAGTTTCTAGGAAAATGCATTAAAACTGGATATAACCACATCTTGATATTATTTCAGCCTTTTTCAGTCAGCATCCACAACTCATCATACCTTTTTATGCTGCATACCGTAATAAGTTAATATATCACTGTTAAATGAATCAAGGAATACAGTTTGCAATTCACCATGCTTATCATTGATATTCATTATTGCCTGTTATGTGATTGAGCTAAGAATGTTTAAGGTTCATGGTTTCCACAACACACTGCAGAAATTATATTTGTGTGAATTATGAACTATGTGGAATGATAAGCCACATTTCCATGAACTCAATCTTATGCAGCCCTGAGTTAAGAATTACTACAGATAGTTCCCAACTAACATTAGGGTACATTCCAGAAAGGCCTCATTTAAGATGAAATTGTGTTGGTTGAATATAAGTCCAAATTTGATCAACACATGTATAGAGAAGAGAGAGAGGGAAGTGTTTTATTTACATCTTCAGTTGCTAAGATTATGTAGTGGCAGTTATAGATGAAGGAAATATGACTATGGAGCATTGGTGGAATGATTCGGAGATGGGAAACCGGAATACCTGTAGAAAAACTTATCCCAGTGCCATTTTGTTCACCACAAACCCAACATGGACTAGCTTAGCATCAAACTCAGGCCTTTAACGATGAGAGGCCGGTGACTAACTGCCAGAGCCATGGCATGGCTAGCACATTCATAATTTTAGTGCTTTATTATAACAACTTTTTGGTTAATCATATTTTTATGTATAAATTATGCTTGGAAGTCATTGGCAAAATAAGAAGTAGTGATCAAAGTCAGAGACAGTGGGTACTGCTGTCGTGGAGATGGATTCAATGGAGAAGATTAAGTGGAGTCAACCTCAAGAGGGTTGTCAACATCATATGGTTCTCTGAATTCTGTGCGTCTGGGGGCTTATGTGTTTTCCAAGTTTGTGTGGATGGAAGTGGTTTATCAGAAATTTCAGTTCAATTCTTTGGTGCTAGATTTGGAAGGAAGTTGTCAAACTTTGTTTTGCTCCTTTCGTTCAGCAAATCATAATAAGACTTGAATGTGTTGATTATGGTTCTCATAATTTTTTAATTTCAGGTGTGAAATCTGTGGCATGTTTGATGTTGAAGGATTTCCAAGATTGCTTCACAGTGGGTTTGTTTTTTGCTGTTGGTCACCCAGATAAGTTTATCAGACATTGTATGGAGGTGATGAGCCTTAAATTTTGCAATTAGTCCTTGCTCTGTTGGCTGTAGAAGCGGCATTGTGTTAACAGGCAAGAAGAATTTTAGTGCAGTTGGATAATGTCTCAGTTGCAGGAGGATACCAAGGAGCATTATCCAACACTATAAAAATCGTGAATACAGCAGTTTCAGCCTTACAGTATGCATTCAGTTCACAATACAGTTGATTAGTTAACCGTTCGGTGAATACTGGACCTGGTGTCCAACCATTCTTCATGTACTGTCATTCAACAGAACGAACAGATTTGGGAAATCATCTCAGTGCCCTAGAATCCACAGTGTGGTAGGTGACAGTGGATATAAGCTTATAGGCTGTCTCAGCATTGCAATCCAGTTTCACTATCACTCACTCCTTTGTCACCTTGAATCCTGGGGCTTTTGACTTGGAGATTCTCATCGACATTGTCTTCCAACACAAGCAAGTCTCATCTATTGAACATATGCTTGTTTGAACAACCACCTCCTTAAACACATTTTTTTAATACCCCAGGAAAGTATTCTGTACCCAAGGCTGCTTTTCCGTGAATTTTAGATTGTGAAGTAGCGGCCAATTTTGAACCTCTTGGACAAGCCATGAATTGATTGAAGTCTTTCAAGTCTTTGGAATGACTTGAAGCTTCTCCTTTCATAGGCATGAGGTGTACAGATGAATTCCTGTACATCTGTTTTTTATTCCACGTTGCAAGCATGCCTTTCATGCTTTGCAAGATTGTAGGCCTTGCTTGTGATGATGGGCTTACTCCTGGAGGATTAACACTAGCATAACTTGCTGCTGCATGCCTGGTATGAGGCATTATTTCATTTAAGTTGGTAGCATAAACAATATTATATGTTTCTTCATTGTTCTTGTACCACTTAAGCAGACGAAGTTGCTACTTTTATTTTATAAGGTTTCTACATTTCTTGCTTTGACCACCAGTAATTCACTACCAACACACGTCTGACACTTATCACTTATTATTATTTCACTTATAAAAGGGATACAGTATTAAATCATTTAAAAAGCCACTTCACAAATATGTGAATAGGTCTGCTTCAGCATGTTGCTTAACAGTGGATGTGAGATTGGCTCTGTGTGTGCAGTAGACTTGTCTCACACTTCCTAGAATATACCACCAGCATGCATAAATAGTATTAAATCAACTATGTGTGCATAAGTCAGGAATGAGCCCTGCTTTTAAAATTGCATTGACTCTAAATTGTATTAGTCAAAAACATGTTAGTTGGCAACTACCTGTATTTGTGAATTTAAGGGTCCAAAGATGCAGAAGAGATTAAAGTTACAAATATTTGTAAGATGTTTACATCTGTCTGCTTGCATGTGTACATCCACAAATTTGTATGTGCCTTGTCTCCTAACCATGTTCATTGTAACTGTAGCATGATATATCCTGTGTTTGCAAATGGAGAATATGGCCTTCATATATGTAGTGTAGGTGTGAATGTATTGAACAAGCAGTTGCAAATAACCAAGAAGTGGTATAACATTCCAGAAGACTTGATTTTTTTTATCAACGTTGCTGTGAGAACTTAAAATCTCATATGATGATGAACCTTAAGGTTTCATTAAATGTGAGGAATTTCTTGACTAACTGAGCAGCTATTGGGTTCTCAAGATGGACTCTGCTGCATGGAGTTCCAAGTTCTTTCAGTATGCAGTACCTTCATTGTAAATATTTAAAGTTCAGTCTCCTTCAGTAAATGCTGCCATGAGATTTAACTGTATAAAAGTGATTGTTACATCTCTGTGCTATAAGGCTGCAGCAGATTATCTGCACTTAGATATGATAAAATCTAATGAAGTGGAAATTTACATATAATTGCATGCAGGCTTGATGAGACATGGTCATATTATTCTTCAGTCAAGGAAAAATAAAAAAATTCCTGCATGCCTATTAATCCTGCAACTGCTACCTCAGAAGGAAGGGAAGCATTTATTAGCTGGTATTCAGTCTGTAGATTGTAATGTTCAGAAAACTCCTTTTCAAGTGTTATGACATTTTAAATGTCACATAACACAAAATGTCAATTTAAAATAAAAAATTTCAGTCAAAATAAATTATTCTGGCAACATCAGAATTCTGGAATGGAATATGATGTGCATATATATGAGAGTGTAAATTAAAGCTGTCATTTATTTCTGAAGTTTATAAAGCAAATTTAAACATTTTCCCTCCTTGTCATCCACTACCTTTAAATCTGGTTTTTGATGTGTTGGTTGCATGTCTTCAAAATGCAGTTATATAAAGGCTGACATGCTGACCACATACATTCTTGCTACGGTTCTATTTCCATAGCAGAGTTCCTTCTCACTTGGCACTCTCATTGAAACACTTGTGGTCTTTGTTTATTCTCAGGAGCCAAAGCTACAGATCAGTTTGGATTGAAGCCAGCCATGGAGTTTGCTGAGTTGATCCCAATCCCTAAGCTTGATGGGGTAGTGATGCATGGACCATTCCAAAAACCAGTTGACGGCACACTTTGCATTACTGGTCACCACCTCATACTGTCCACTAGGAAAAAGGATGTTGAGGAACTCTGGGTAATTGTCACATTTACAGATTTCCTTTCATGTTTGTTAACTTTATTCTTTTGAAACGTTGTGATAAAGGCTTTGCACAAATGGCCAGATTGTTTCCAAAAGACTGAAAAACACCTACAAGATAGACCTCTGGGCCCAAGAAGTTAAAATTGTTGAAAATAAAATGTTTTGAATAGTGGTGCCGTCTACTAACATATACAGTGAGGTCTTGTGAGCATTCACTGAGGCACAGTAGTTGGATGCTTCTACTGTCATGTCAGGCTGACCCATAACACATAAGTTAACTGCACGGAAATGCTGTCTAGAAAATTCACAATGTACAACTTTTGTGTAACTTAAACCCAGTCTGTAAACTATATTAGGTTAGGTCAAAGGTTTTAAAAGTGTGGTTTACAGAACACCAGTGGTCTTTGCACTTCATTCAGGCAATCTGCAGAACTGGGATTACAAAGGAATTATGAAACAAAAGTAATAAAAATTATATAAACAGGTAGAATAGAAGTGCAGAGGTACTTGTGAAATTCTAAGTTACAGGGTTTGATTCCAACGGCTTTGAAAGGCAATAATTTCTGGAAGATTGTTTCCATGCATCAGATGCAGCAAATGAACCTTTGTCCTCAAACTGTAGGACCTCAGTTGTGTCCTGTGTAGCTGGTAATGGACATCAATGAGAAGTTCCATATTTATAAATTTAGTATAAATGACAACAGTTTGAGTGTACAAAATGCAACTAGTTCGGACATCCTCTTAAACTTAACCTTTAAGAGCCGAAACGGACAAATTTGTCCATCGTTTTGTGTAGGTATGAATGCCGAAACGGACATTTTTGTCCAAAAAGATATATGTAAACTTTTCGCATTAAATACGATATTGGCGGGGCAATAAGCGTGTGTAAATATTATGTATACATACAGCAGACTTGAAGGTAATTTTAGAGTTGTGCCTCATATCAAGGGGGCGTATTGGGGCGCGAGGTAATATACCATAAAATGATGTATTTAACACTGTTTAGAGCGTATTCAGCTTCTTGCTCCAGCATCTGTACATTCATGTTCCCCAGATACCCATCGATTAAAAAGCCGGTAGAATCGAGTTAAGATTTATACGAGTCTATAGATATATTTATGTACTTTCCGGGAACCGAACCCTGATCTCCTTTCTGGTGATCGTATAACTTATTCACTGTTCTAGCCCGTGCTTGTACTCACAGAAAAATTTTCAATACATTTTCACAATATATTTGTCCAAATATACGAAGAAATTAAAAGCTTCCGGCTGTATTTACCCTTACGTACTTGATGGAAGAATGAAACATAGCTCACCCGAGAAAGGCAGTATATGATGCGTCGTCAGAAGGAAGTTACTTGTTACAGAAATTATTACATACCTTATTATTAGATGTTCTCATCCGAATCAATATCACAGATCAGCTGTGATTCAATATCTTCATCATGAATATGCCTTCTACAAGCCATGATGCTGATTATGTACTCACAAGAAATAATTTTCACAAGCGACAGGGTCACTGCACTGTGCGACAAACACTGAAAGAGTGTGGCCACTGGTAGGAATACCGAGAAACGTACTTTTCCTTTCGCAGGTCAGATTCCTCATGGTTGTAAAACTGTAAACCTCTTTGTAAGTACACCCTTACAGAAATCACACCAACGAAAAGCATTTCGCTGTTGTTAAAATAACCTCACAGAAATATTTTCCCTTGAAAGTGGGGACGAATTCAGGAGAAAGGAGCCAGAATTTAAGGCTAAAGAGAACGAAACATAACATATTACTAAAATTCCATTAATGGTCCAGACACGATAAAGAAACAAAAGATGACTAAAATTTCTGTCTCTTAGGGAAGTGGTTCATTCTTATTTTGCATCAAAATATTTTATAATAAACTATGATGTACATTACCGTGTTCTCCATGCTTCACTTGAGTAATTACGATTTATTTCACAGATCCAGCGTTAATATTCTTCAAGATATTCAAAATTTTCCTAACCATTGCAACAAACATTTAAATCCCCAGAGAAAACTCCGGTCCGCTGACAGTACAGGGCATTTAAATCGCCGGCTCTTAAAGGTTAATAATTGAAAGCAGCAGGATGGTTGGCAACAGGGTATGATAATGCTTAGTGAGAGCTGCTTGCTGTAGGAAATGAATGATTCATGCATCTCTCATAAGCTTTATAAATGTTGCATATATATAGGCTATATCAAGAAATACAAGGGGTGGACAATGTTGTGTACTGAGTGAGACATGCCATTATTATGTCATAAGTGGTTGGAAAGTAGTGTATGTCCTACAGACTAAATGTGGACATTTTTTAAAAGTCAAAGAACCAGAAAGTAAGAAAATCAAACTGTAATTGCATAAGTATTAACCGCAGCACAGGTATACCTTCTTTGATATTTGTGTTTGTGTTTATTATACATCCATATTGTTACATTAGTAATATTGGACTTGTCTGACACATTATTACAATACATACTAAAAGTTTAAATACTGCACAAGTATTATGTAATTTAAATTTGCCTTCCAGTGGTGGGTGACCTGCTCCATTTGTCATAAGTTTATTTCTATGCCAATAATGATGCAAGCAGGCTAAGATAAAATAAAATAAAATAAAGTAAAATTTGGCTCTAATGCCAGGCATACTTTGATGCTTGTTTGTTAGTAGATGTAACAATATTGTATCTACCATGATAGTTATGCAAACCAAACCAAATGACCTGGTCGCTGTGGGTAATGGATTGTGAAATATCTGAAAGGAACCAGTCCCAGCATTTGCATAGAGGAACCAAAAAGAATGTCAAAAGAAACTCGCATCACTGTCATCAGTCGGTAGGCCAAGATGCACGCTCAGAATCTTATGAGTACAAAAAGTGTTAACCATTATAGTGTCAATTATATCTGCTTATGTGTAACCTGCTATTAGCATCCAAATTGCTGGGCAGGCTTTTGTAAAATCTAATATGGAGACTTTGACTAAAAGTTGCTGGAAGACTTCAATTTTCAGCCATATTAACCTAGTATAAAGTCAATTTTACTTCACCCTTTGAATACTAACATTAATTAAAACTGTATATAAAATTTCAGTTCCTACCTCACAGGAAACACCGTCAGTATCTATTATAAAGACCAATTGGTTAAAGCTGTTTAGAGACATAATCAGTATTTACTGTGAGAACAATACGAAACACAAATACACTGTGTGGGCAGAATGCAGAGCTTTTAATGTTAAAGCATGTGTTTCATATAGTTACCACTGGACTTTAAATGTTTAATGCCATAAATGTACTTTTTCACACTTATCATAAAGCAGTAATCAGATTTTATAAATAGAAAGTATGTAATATTAATAATCTGCCAAGAATGTCACTGGAGTATCCCCTTTCCAACCTTGTTTATGTGCACACTGTTTTTTAGCAACACATGTTCCACATAAGTGGAGAACTGTTTCTATTTGAAAACACAAAGTCTGAAAGTGCACAACTGTAAAACACCCTACAGTCATGAACACACTGAAGTTCACCATATGAAATGAAAAGCTCAAGGCATGAGGTATCAAGATCTGTTTAGCTTTTTTAACGTAGTTGGATATTGCTTACACAGAATGCCCATGTTCTTTGGCCTGTTTGTAGACATTGCACACAGTATAAGGTCACAGTCTTGTGGGATATGAAACTGAAATTTTTATGAACACAGCTGTGAAAATCTCAAATCTTACATTGTAAATACAGACTGATAAATGAACCATAAGCTAATACCTATATGGAGAGTCGTCATTATACTGCAGGGATGGCAAACCTCTTTGCTGCCTTCATGAATTTTTTATGAATAGTATCTTACCAGCCACAAGCATTTGGAGGCAACTTCGTTGCTCTTTTCTGCCCTTCTGGTCTTAATTTAATTGCTGCTGCTTATTTATAGACAGCTCTTCGATTCTAGGCTTATGTATGGTTTATTGTTTTGAGAGAAACACAAATGACAATCAGTTTGTTTATGAAACAGATTCTTGGATCTGATTTTACATATTTCATAGGTGAAAATGATTGGAAATAATTGGTGCTGAAAACAAAATACAGCTCATATGTTTTCTTGCTGCTCTGTTTTTGTAGTCAATTATGCTTTTAAGTATTTAGAATAGATGCACAAAATATGAGTAAAAATGTGTGTTATACAAAAAAGACTTAGGAAACTGTTGCTTTGCCAAGTTGATACTGTATTCTTAAGTGTCTTACGAATCATGAATCATCTGCATCTTCTATAGCTCCTTCACCATAATGTGGATGCAGTGGAAAGGAGACCCAATGGCCTGCAAGGAGGAAGTTTGATAATCAAGTGCAAAGATTTTCGTATCATTCAACTGGACATCTCTACTCCAGATGAGTTTGTGAAGGTTGCTACAACTATTGAGAACCTTTCATCACTGGGTGAGTGTATACCATTAGCTTGAAGCCATTCAGACTGACTGTAAAATTTTATGACCCCTGCATGACATACCCATAAAATATTTGCATCTGTTATCTTAAACCTTATCTTTGCTTGAGGAAACTTCTTGTCTGGGGGAACAAACATTTCTAGATGTTTGATAGTTGTATCACTATCATCACCTCTTGCTCTTTGGAACACATACTGAAACAACTTTATGGTTGGAGGGGCAATGTTCTTTTCTCCTCTGCCCACATCATCACTCGTTTCATGTCCCTGGTTCCATCAACGAATTACGTCACAAGTGAGATACATGTTGACAGCTGGACACATACAATTTGAGGCTTTTGTGGTCCTGAAGATTCACATGTGGTCTTCTGGATTATGACACCATTTGGACTGGTATTTGGTTACCAGTGTTTCGGAGTAACTTCCTGATTCCATCTTCAGGGCGGAAAGATAGAGGTAATATATTCCTCTGAAACATGGGTGCTCATTGGCCAGGCTACATACTGTCATAAGGCAGAAGACCACAGTGTGGTATAATAGTATAACATATCAGTAGTGGGGTTTTAGGGCATGTCAGTTGCATAGGTTATGTGCTGTGTATGGTACAAGCTACACTTTGAAATTAGACATATAAAAAAATATATGTAAGTTGAATAGTAGAAATTTTAAACGTGAGCTTTATAGATCTCACAATGATGAATATTAAGTTTATGATTGTCAGGGATGTGATGGTTAGATAGGTACTAGCACTTTGAAGAAAAACAGCTGCTTCTGTCTCTTTTACTTTGAAGATGGAGGCAGCAGGTTTCTCTGAAACACTGGTGTCTTTCTATCAACCTACGTGATCTCACATCCCAAAAGATTAAAATCTTGGGAATTTTAAAAGTTCCTGCACGTAGATACACCACAGCAGAACGAAGAAAAAAGAAAAATCATAGATACGTAAATACATTAAAATAAAATGTGGGAAAGGAATTAGAAATGCAAGCAGATATTTATTGGCTGCAAACAGGCCCATGTCAAACAAGGCATGCAATGTACATAGAAACGTAATGTTGAGACACTCTCACGTAACCATTGTTGCCATGGACAAGCAATAAGTGTTACATATTCTGAGTGTGTGTCTGTGGCCTTAGTTATCCAGCATGCAATGCGTATGTGCCATATTATATTGTCATCTGTGTCCTGTCTGGCTCTATCATATTTTTCCACATTATCTTATAAATGACATGATTTTCAGAAAAAATTCTTGAACATAAAATGTGTGTTTTGATTTTCTGTACAACTTTTGTCAAAACATTTCTCATTCTAAGAAGAAATGAGCAAGATATTATCGTAAATGTATATTGGTCTTCATGTAAAGTACCCGTTATTCTCGTCAGATTTTAATGAAAACTGAATTTTCTAGACAGATTTTCAAAAAATCCTCCAATATCAAATTTCATGAAAATCCGTTCAGTGGGAGCCGAGTTATTCCATGCGGGTGTAGACAGACAGATATGATGAAGCTAATAGTTGCTTTTCGCAATTTTGCGAATGTGCCTGTGAATGAAATTTTGCAAATATAGCAAAAATAATTAAAGATCAGAAAGGATCTGCATGTTATATTATGATAAAAAACGTCAACAAGGACAAAAAAGTGTGTAAATAACAAGGAAACTCATAGATTATAACTAAACACCTTATTGGTTGTAAAGAATTTGCAAGAAAAGGCTGAAGGTTACACAGTAGTTCACCCAGATGTCTTAAAAAACAGCCTCAAATCTAACACACATGTAGTTAAAATAATCCTTTAGCATTTCAGGCATGGTTCAGTTTAGAATATGTCATTATTGGTCAGCTTTTTACTTGCATTGAACTAAAATGCTCCGTGTTGTCTCGGTTTTTCTGTAAGGGTCATATAAGGGCATGGGTTCATCAGATAATGGATGCCAATGGGTCAGCCAGCAGCAGCAGCCTATTCTTAACAATGTCATGAGTAATTTATCTCAGTATTTTGCCAGAATAGATGATCTCTGTGGATGGACAATACTCTTTGTATTTTACGTTGCATTCACCGTGCATTTTTGCTTAATTGAACAATTTATACCAACAAATGCACACAGACATATAATGTCAATAGTTTCTTTTATTAATAGCCTTCCCCATTACGTATTTCGGCGTGTTTACATCGCCATCTTCAGGGGGTCGTTGAAGTTTTTTAACATAGACCAATATTTATAAAATACATCGTAACAGCCATAGTTATGTATAATAATGATACAATGTTAATCAGTGTTAAACACTGATAGTGCTATTCCTAATTCACTGATGCACATGAAATATTTTACATCATCACAAATGCATGGAGCTTGATAAGCTTCTTTCTGCTTTTGCTTTATAAATCATAAATTTACTGCAATATATAATTTGATTTCTTCGCAGTGCTACAAAATTTGTACCTCTCTACTCCTGTCAACTAATGTTTAATTGCCTTGCCAGAAAAGTAGGCTTCACAGTTTTTGCCATCTGTGCATGCATCTTGAATGTTTTTCCAGATGAACCTACAAAACTGTATCCATTCTTCTATCGCCCTATGTTTGTTATCCTGGAGGATGGTTGGACAGCATTCCGCCCTGAGACAGAATATTCACAGCTGGTGACAAGTCAGGCAGATGTATGGAGGATCAGCTATGTCAATAAGGACTTCAGTGTATGTTAGATGTTGAGTTATATATAACTGCATGATATCCCTTGTCTTAAATTATATATCTGTGTGGGTGTGGGTGTATGTGCGTGTGTGCATGTGTGCATGCTTTGCTGCACAATGAACTTGACAGTTTTCTTCTCTTCTCTTCTCTTCTATTCTATTCTATTCTATTCTACTCCCATCTCTTCCCTTCTCTTCTGCCCTCCCCTCTCCTCTTGTCAACTCTCCTCTCCTCTCCACTCCTCATTGTCCTCCGCTAGCAACATCACAAACATGTTGGGTTCAACATGTATGGGAAGCAAACACAAAACAAGTATTGTGACAAATTCATTTTTAAATAGGCTACACCAGACACTAAGATTTAGATGGATGAATAATATGAACACATTTGTAGTCTTGGGAATTTAAGTGGGAACTGACTGACTGTGCCAAGATTACAGATATAAACACAACGTTTGATAGAAACAAAATACATATAGTTAGTTGTTATAGCTGTTTACAGACATCTTGTTTATAAGGATATTGTATGACTTTTCATTCCACTTGTTAGTGTAAGAGGCATCACAAATTAAAACTTATGGCACATAGCAGGTATCCTTTGTTTACATTGTTGTTCTTTCCACTGTATGTGTTCCCCTCTTTTATCTATGTATCTTGTGTTATTCTTTCACGAAGAAATTAATTCAGTATCAAAGAATCAGTCAATTCAATATGTAAAAGCCTTTACTAAAGCTTTTTGCTGTAACATTCACCACAAACCCTTTTGCACAGACAGTGAAACTGTATTTTTTATATGATGAAGACTGTGGAAAATGGAATATAAAATCCAAATTTTTGTGTTAATAAACTGGTGGAAAGTTTATCTCTGAACAGGTCTATTAACTGTACCCAAGACTGTTTTCACTGTAATTTCACAATTGTTTGTAATATAAACATGCAACTTTTTCATGTCTGTTCCCTCCTTTACTTTCACTAGAGTTGAAAAAATAAAAAAATATCAAGGCAAGGGACAGTGCCATATTCTGGACTATTAATAATTTTGGATTAGAATCCAGACTGTAGGCAGTAGCCACGCAAATGTCTACGTAGGTTTGAGATGTTTTACAAGACCTTACCTCTTATAAGTGCATACTCTTTTGAGGTTCACCTATATTCTGTAGGTCTGTGCCACATACCCAAGTGCAGTAGTGGTGCCCAAGTCTGTGGATGATGACACTATCATAGCTGCTGCCAGTTTCCGGGAAGGTGGGCGGTTTCCAGTACTTAGCTATAGACATGATGGTGGGGTGAGTTACTAAAGTGGTCATGTCATATTAATTATACTCCCTCCAGTGCTGAGACAGGTTTTTGAGCTTTTGATATCCTTTGAAGTTGTAGTACAAAGAGAGCTCTGAAACCATCTTGCTTTGTTCTGAACACCTTGTATAAACACAGAACTGACATTCCAGCAGAAACACACTGTATCCCCTTTACAATGCACAGTTATGTTTATAGAAACAACTGTTTATTCTGAGGACAGAGTGAACCACACAAATGAACTGTGGGTGAAATGGTATGTTATTTAATTATTCAATGTTAAAACATGTGGTACACATAGTCACCACTGCCATATAAAGGGTTAATAAACCACAGACTTTTCGTAACTCCAGTACATCAGAATTTCTGTCTCTAGCAGACCTCTGTCTTAAATCTTTGGGTGAGACATACCATTGTGATACGTAAAATAGATGGCTGAATAATGAGACACATCAGTCACAACTGTATTTGGACAATATTTTCTTGTTTAGTGTGTAATATATTTTGGCTTTAATTATAAGCCATCATCAGGTACTACTAAAAGTATGAGCAGAAAGGACACTTAAATACAACACATTATTATTACACTGATTGAGATCTCAACGTAACAATGTTTACAAGTGTTTCTATTGAATAAAAGCAGAAACTGTATAAGTTAAAAGTAAATGTGTATTGGTGTAAAGTTACAGAATGAAGTTCAAAAAAATTACCCACTTTAGTTTCAATGAAATATTTCTTCCCATTACAGAATAGAGTGTTAGAGGACTTTACTTCTAGACACCTTCTTCAAACTGAGGAGTAAGCTAGAACAAAATTAGTATTTCTTTCATATTTCCTTTGGGGTACATGTTTTGGGACATGTTATGTTTGAATTCTGAGATAATAAGCTGTATTATCTTGTGTCTTCAGTGCAATAATAACAATAAAGATGACTGTGATGATGATTATTGTGGTGGCAGTGGCCATGACAGTGACATTAATCATTGTCATCATCACCATGACCAGTGTTAACAAAGGATAAAACTTAGAAAACATTTTGAGTTGCATTTCAAGTATTTACACCAAGAAGACAAAGAGGTTCACAGCATAGTGAATGTTAAGGGTGCAATCTTCTGGGATATTATGCCTTGTAATCTGCCAAATAGATATCCATGTCTTGGAAAATAGAGACAGCAGGTTCCTATGAAACATTGATATCCATCTACCAGACCACATGGCGTTACATTGCAGGAGACCATACTCGTAAACATGGGTTTTGCTGGTGTAATCACCTGCTGCAAATTTGATTACCATTTTGAGTAGTGTCAGTAAGTAGTTATTAGTTTACAGTTTATAAAAGGAGTAAAGTTCTTATGTTTGAACATTTTCAGAGTGTCTTGATGAGGAGTAGTCAGCCTATGACAGGCCCTACTTCCAAACGATGCAAGGAAGATGAGAGACTTATCAACTCCGTTCTGGGACCTGGTAAACGTGGCTACATTATAGACACCCGTACACAGACATTGGCTCAAGCGGCTAAGGTATGCCCCAAAGCAAATGTTAAAGTTTGAAGCTATGAACCAGTTGTTACTTTCACAAATACCCATAATCACTTACAGTGTTTCACCACAATAGAGGTATGCAGTCCTGCTTGCTTGTTGAATGTTTTTCCCATTAGTGTTTTTATACCTATTTCAAGGTCAGAGGTAGTGGTTTATAAGCAACCTGATGATATTTTCCTCCCATAGTCAGTATGTATATGAAGTCTGATTATAAAGTATTAAAACAAAATTATAATGCTTATGAATTACACAGAACTTGGAGGTAACTGCAATTTGGTTGTAATGACATGTTACTGCACATCCAGATTTGTTCACATTTGCATTTAACATGTGGTCGTGTTTGCATTTGTATTTAACGTGTGGTCGCATTTGCATTTAAAAGTACTGAAATGTCTGTGTGTTATAGTGTATACAGCTGTAAATTGGAATTTGGTGAATAGCAATTTGACTATGGCATTGTGTTTGCCTACTCAGCCCATTTTATGCAGCAGTTTCCAGCTAAACAAAGTATTCCACAAGTTGTACAATGTCTCTGCTCACCAAATGTGGCTCCCTGTGACTTTTTTCTATTTATTTATTTAATATCTATCTTATCAATTAATTAATGCTACTATCACCTGCAACCGCTATGGTGATTATATGTTATGGAATCCGAAAGGCTGAGTAGGAAATGATTATGGCTATTCCAAGTTACCATATTTGTAGACATTAAGAGAACCAAAAGACAAACTTAGCTAAGATTCAAATTCTGAATACAAATCAGTTTGGATTACTGCTTGGTATTTTCAGCAAAATTGCAGTTTTTCAGTACCTTCTTCTTAAGATTATGATTTTGAAGAACAGCCAGTGCATTTACAGATAGGTAATTGGCCCTCTTTCAACAAGGAACCCAGTGTTCTCAGCATGGAACACTGCACTTGCACTCAAAGGATTTTGATTGTGATCCCTAATCTGATCTTTGTGCAGATTTCCCTGTTCACAGACTGAAACTTCCTTCTCTACCAATGATAAAACTTGTAAATATCAAAGAACACCATTTCCTGTGACCCCCACCCCATTATTCAGAGCCCACATTTAGCTGTAGGTCCTCCCTGATAATCTTTGTTCTCACAGTCACCCTATGACTGCGGGTAACAGAATCTACCTTTTGGTTTTCCTCACCTCAGAAATAGATTCTGTGTCCTTGCTTGGATGGCCTGGTATGAGGAAGGTCAAATACAGACCATAGCTGGAGACACTACAAGTACATGCATGTACATCTACTTCCCATAAAGTTCATAAAATCCATTAATGTGTTTGAGGCGAGACCAAACACGTTACTGTACATGTTTGCAAATGTGCAGTATAACCATGCATGCAGAGTTTGTATAACATACCACTCATACTGTTCTTTGAAACCTTGTATTTCTTAGTCAAAACTTTTAAATCATTGCATTTTAAGCTATTTTAAATGGGTGGTTCATTTTCAACACTTTGATTTTCCTGGTATGTGCCTTGTGGTTGAGAAATTCTGCTGTATGCAACAAATTCAATATTACATATACAAGAATGCACACTACAGGACCAGATCAAGTACCCTCACTAACTGACTGAAGGAGAACACAAGATATTTTGTTCACTCTGTGAACTCACCCTAAAATGAGACATGAAAAGGCTGTAAAAAGACAGTTGGTAAGTGATCGGGAAGTCTGTTCTAAGACTTCAATACAGCTCTTCAAAATTCATCCGTAGCAACTCTGTAAAATATGAGTTAGGTTTATCATGAAATCAGAAGAATAAATTCAGGATGTGTTTGTTATTATTCACTATAAGAATTTATATCATGCAATTGAATTTCTTAACATTAAATATTTAGAAACATAGGTAGAATGATAAAACAATTGTTTTGACCAGTGCTTTATGTATATGTGAAACACTCACTGTTAATGTGAGGGAGGGATATTTGAAACCAAATTACTTCAGAAAAGACTTGCACATAAGATCAATTATATAGGCATTTTTGGGTCCTTACATAACAAGGAACTCTGTAATTTCATAGATCATCTTGTATTATGATACCAAAATTTTAGGAGATTACAGTGGTTCTAGATAAGCAGTTCAGTTGGGGAAGACAAAATGCGTGCATCATTTTAATAGGAAAACCTTGAAAACAGCTACTTGGATGATGGAAAGGGAGATGGGAGGATAACCTTAAGATAGATCATAGCAACATAGATTGTGAGGATAGGAAATGAATGGAGCTGGTGCAGAATTATGTCTGATGGCAAGCTTTGGTACAGACATCTTTGAACTTCTGTTTTTCTACTATAAGAAACTCAACATCTGTAATAGGAAGAGACAGGCTGATACTTTTGCACTTATTTGCAAGTGATAACAGCATTTTTCTGCTACTTTAGCGTATTATCTTGACGTATAACTTTAATATTATTTTGAATTCTCAGATGGAGGAAATAGAAAAGTCTACAGAATGTTGATGCAGAAACTACTATAAGAGTAGCAGCTGGAAACATAGAAGTGGGACACTAATACTAAAGTAGAATGTTCTATTTTATTAAACTACATAACTAAGAATGTAAAGTTAAGTTGTGCACGTCCTTAACCATTGCACTAAAATGTGTATGCTGAGTGGATGTATACCTCCAAATATTCTTAACCTTGGCACTAGGTGGCGGTTAGTGGTCAACCTCATACCTTCATACCTTTGCTACTTTACACCCAGGGAAAGAGCCACCACTTTCCAAAGAATAGGTGGCTGGTAGGGCCCCAGAGTCAATCTGGACACAGTAGTGAAGAGAAAAATTCTCACCACTGCCAGAATTTGAACTATGGTTATCCATCCAGTTGTTGAGAAATTGAAGAGAAGTTAAATGTTGGAGGGATAATCTGCACATTTTGTTAGATGAATAGGTTTCAACTGACATGGTTCAAATTGTGGTTCAATGACAAGATATTGTTTTAGTGGTGTTGAACCTTTACGCTCTAATTTCAGAGATTTATTGGTAAGTGCTCTTTTAAAATACAGACTGTCAGTAACTGTTGATAATAAGGATGACTGGAAGAATTGTTTCCAGTTATCTTCATCTCATCTCCTCACAGAGTGAACAAGACACTTGGTGTTCTCTGTCCCTGGTAAGTGTTCTTTCCTTTCGTACTTAATCAGATTCTTTGTATATTTACTTTGCCAGGCATTTTGCTTTGAGTAGTAAAATTATGGATTTTCGTTTGGAAAGTTGCATGCCAAGACCATCAGAAACCTGTCCAAGTAGCTGTGTTTATTCCACATTTTGAATCATGCATTTTATAATATACCTTCCTCTTCATTCTTGTGTAAAATTGTCTGGATGCAAAACAGTGTATCCCTGGCAGACTTCTATGTGCTGGCCCTTCTTTTGTAATATTCAGCTACTCATATATTTTCCTGATCTTTTTGCATGATACTATTACATAATTAGATCCAGAACTACTTCTGAAGTGATATTGCTTAAATTACAAAAAATAGTTGAAATTTATTAATTAACATACTTGAATAGAGTGGACTGTGACTTGTCCAGAAATGGCCATCAGTGTATGAATTAATCGTAATTGGGTCGACCATTATTCTGGTTTGCAGGGTAGCACAGATGGTAGAGCATCCGACTCCAAACCTGACAGTTGCAGGTTTGAACCCCCGTGGTGACAGTTGGAATATTACCCCTGCCCAAAATGGCTGCCCTCAACCTCAGTGGGTACCTAACTTTAGTTAGGAAAGTTAAAGGCTGATTATCTCTTTGACTGGGAGAGCTCTACTTCTCCTGCTGCCAGTACAAAAGCTGTAGTGTTTCCTACTTCCAATATGCATATATCCCAAGCATGCATGCATGTAGGAATAAGTAACAGATTATACACAGGTTGCAGGGGGCAATGGGACATTTACTGTCCTATAGTATGTGATATCACAGAATAAATTACAGGAATGTAAGGAAACCATTGGGTCGTAATGTATACTCAAAACAAAAAGCCTGGTAAGTAGTATTGTTCCAAAATAAGACAAGACAGAACAGAGCTTTTTCTAACAAATGTGTATACATAAGAACAACTGAGTGGAGTTTCTTCATTCTCTTCACAGCATCCAGCTGAAGAAGGCCACAATCCAGATTAACACTGCATTTATTTGCATAACTTTACTGTCTCTCTCTTTCCTTATGAGTTCCATAAGTGAGTGAACTACACATCTAGAACCATCCCTTTGGTTCCATAAGATACACTGTGACTGAAACTGCCAGTAGATTTAAATGGGGGCTCAGGACAATCATTCTGCTCCTATTACAATAAATGAAAATATTCCCATACAGGTATTCCCAAACTTACATATAAATTTAATTCATAAGAGTGACAAGCATATAATTCAGTTAATTTTGATAGCACTCGCTTTAGTGCTGTACCAATCCTACTATTTGTCTGCAGTAATAATATGATAGTCATTCTTTATTCTTGTCCATAAATCCATGTCATGCAGCTTCTCACAACACTGTGTGAAAGATTTCACGTTGTATTCACCATGCATCGTATTACTAATTAAAATTTTTATTATACCAACATATGCACTATATTTTTATAATCATGTCATTCACCCCTACATATATTTCGGCCTGTTACAGGCCATCTTCAGGGGGTCAGAGTACTTTAACATAGACTATACATCTGTTTTAAAAAGTTGGTACATCCACTTAAGAGTAAAACAAATAAATAAAACTTTGGTTCCCAGTGGATTGAACTATAAACTCCTAGAGAATTTGTTACATAAAAGGTTAAAATTAGTCATTAGTCACAACGCAACCAGCCGGTGAAGCACATAAGGCACAACACATAACAACATAACACAGAAAGCTGCAACATCTTTGTGATACTGTATACAAGACCGGACTGCCACTAATTTTTAAATATAACAACGGATATGTAATTTTAATTTTAACCTTTTGTGTAACAAATTCCCTAAGAGTTTATAGTTGAATTCATTGGGAACCAAAGTTTTATTTATTTGTTTTACTCTTAAGTGGATGTACCAACTTTTTAAAACAGATGTATAGTCTATGTTAAAGTACTTTGACCCCCTGAAAATGGTCTGTAACAAGCCGAAACATATGTAGGGGTGAATGACATGATTATAAGAATATAGTGCATATGATGGTATAATAAAACTTTAACTGTGTGAAAGATTTTTCCTGTCTCAACCTCCCCCAGTCTAGAGTTAAACTTGGAAAATGAACATTTATTCTGTTCCATCCTGTATTTCTTCTCCCTTCACACTGAGATAACAGGACCTGTACTTTTCCCTGTGTTGCCTAATTATTAAGGGTCATATGACATTTACACCAGAATTTTCTGTCCTAGTAGCAGCAGAGTAAATGTTTGACTGTAATCATAGTGGTAGATAGATTATAGTATTCCATTGGATACATGGTCCAAGACTCCTTTGGAATATTCTATATATAAAATTCCAGTCTTAAACATTTAGTTTGTATATGCACTTTCTTGTATAGTGTTACAGTGATGTTGCTCAACATTACATATAACAAACTAATCAGCAACCAAAATGTGTGCCTGTTTATTATTGTCATAATATGCTCCTAAAATTTTAAGAGTTGGCAAGATGTATTAATGTTGTGTTCAGAAAAGTTCTGCACTTTTATATCAGATTTAATTTTATTTATGAAACTCATAATAATTTAACATAACTTATTTATCTTATTATTTTCCTTATTTTTACTTTTAACCTGAAACATTTCTCATTTAATATGTATTTAATATGATAAGTAAAAGAATATCATTCAGGTTTACAAATAAAGCTTAAGTCCCAAAGTTAATATTTTGTTATTATGGTCTGTCAGAGTTTTCCACATGTCATTAAAATTTCAAAAAGTTTCAGAATGAGAAAGGCAGACATGACTGCTGATACTTGTGTAGATGGAAAGACATACCCATAATGTGTTCTTTATGTTGGATATAATAAGTGCATAGTGTGTAACAAGAAATGTGTGAATCTTCCTTGATGACGTAAACCTCCTCATGGCTTCTGATTTCCTTCAGTTGGCAAGCCATTGGTTAGGAATATTAACTTTTCAAAATACAGTAGTTACTATGTGCCACTTGCTTTAACATTAATAAACTCTGTTTTTTGGCCATGGAATTTAGTAATGTGTCTTGTATGATTCTCAGAATAAGAGATTATTTGCCTAAACAGCATTAACTGATTGATATTTGCATTGGAGGTGCAGGTAGAAACAGAATCTTAAATATTCTTTAGATGAATTTCAGGCTAAAGAGTGTTAAATTTTTTTCAGGAAATGGTTCATGGCAGTGCAAAAAGTTTGTTTTATCCATGTCATAGTAAAAAATATGAAAAGTTTGTATGTAAGATTAAATGTCCCTCACATTTAATGTAAGGTATGTAGAGTGAGCTGTGAAAATTTTTGGCAGAGTTTATGGGCAAGGGAGGGGCATGAGCCCCGCCCCCCCTAAAATATTAAACACAAGTTAAATTTCCACTATAAACTTAGTATAGATGGCAGACCGGGAGATGATGACCGCAGAGGTGGGCATGTCTGGCGCACTGCAGGGTGGTGTTGACTAGGGTGGCTAGAGGGCTGCCTACAGGTGGGAGCAACAGGCACTTCTGCTACTACACACAGACTGAAAACATCAAGCATTTTGAGCAGCATGTAGTGAGCAAGTACACTGTGCAGATTCTTTCAGTATGTGCAGTAGCAGCTTGTCATTTGCAGGGATCATCTCCTTGGCAGTGGACTATAAATTACACTAGGCAACAAAATTCAACTTTTTGTTTATCCATTTTTTTTTTGTGTTTATTACTTAATTCTGTGATGCTGATCATGAATATAACATTCATTTTCCTGTAATGTCATCACTCCACAGTATATGCATAAATCTTCATTTTATTAATAATGTAGTACACATTATTGTTAGTCTTCATAATACATAAACAAGCCAATGACACAAAATCTGGAGAAACCACATGGATATACATTAATACATGACATATTTACATTGATCATGCATTACCAATCATTTAAAAATGAACAGCAGATGTGATTCTTCGCTTATGAGAAGACAACTCATCAGCATGAACCAAACCCCAGATGTAATCACCCATCATAGCAGCATCCCATCGTCCCTGGTATCTTTTCTCAATAGCTTCAATATCTTGATGGAAGCATTCACCATGTTCTTCACTAACATCTCCTAGATTTGGTCTAAAAAATTCAAGATGCGAATGCAAGTAATGCAATTTTACTCACATTCTATGGCCTAGTACTTCATAATGTTGAATCAAAGATTTCACTATTTCTTCATAATTTTCGCACTTATTCTTGCCAAGAAAATATGTCGCTACCATTCTGAAGGCCTCCCAAGCATTCCTTTCAACAACAGTCATTGTTTGTTCAAGATCTCGAGATGCAAGCATCACACGAATCTGTGGTCCAGTAAATATGCCACCTTTCACGTTTGTATCAGCCAAACGAGGAAATATTTTTCTTATGTGATACATAGCAGCAGAATTAGGATCCAAACCTTAACAAACTGCTTCAGTAGTCCCAGTTTAATGTGGAGAGGTGGCAGCAAGATGTTCTCTCTTGTAACTAAAACCTTGTGGATTACATAGTGCATACCTGGAATTTTTGTACTTTGTTATGTCAATCATACAAAAGTAACAATCATTATGGTGGCTTGTAGGCTGTCTCCAAATTCGAGGTATAGCAAATGGCATACACTTTCTAGTCCCACGCAGCCCTCCTTCTAAGGTAGATTAGCAGCTACCACAACACACATGGGGAGCCCAAAATTTATCCTGGTCTCCGACAGGAATCTGCAGTATGCTTTGTACACTGTGCAGAACTTTGTCCCAGGCACAATGTTATGTTTCACCTGCTTTGGGCTCATATAGAAACCACAAACATAACAAAAATAATCGACTGTAAGTTTACAACCTCTTACTTTTGACATTCTTGCTTTAAAATGAAAAACACTGAAGAAGTACTGAAATCACACGACTGCAGCTAACATTCAGTACACAATCAAGCTCCTTTGTGTGAAAATATCAATGATAGAGACTGAAATCAATATATCGAAGTCTGTCGATCTTGAAGGAAGAAGACAAGCCTGTATTCAGGTGACATATAGCAGCTGGAACACTAAATAAGAAGAGCAAGCGCTTGATGGTGGCGTTTTTCTTAAAAACCTAAAACGCAAAATATCTCTTGAAATATCGACACTAAAGGAAACCCAATGTCAGATATGTGTTCAGCAGGCACATTTCATTCAGAAGTTGTGAAAGAATTAACATAAACAAATTCTTGTTGAGCAGTATAATGCACAGAAATAAAGCCTGTATAACAGACAACGCAGCACAAAAAAATTATTTTTATTATCAAAATTCCTGTAACATGCTAGACCTTTGCCATTTATTAGGACTGAAATTCAATAAAATTAAAGATAATTACATAGACTACCAATTCAAGCAGTATTTGCACATGAGGGCAGTTGCCAGCATTCACAAAAATGTGTATTTGCCTTGAGGTTAATGTTCTGGTGTTGTTGCTGAAGTCTGTATGCTTGCTGACTTCCCTGACTTGGTTTTTCAATGCTCTTTCCTAGAATCCAACAATTAGGCCACTACTCTCTGCTGCATATAAACCATACTGTCATATCTCAAGCTTTTCCTGCGTAGGCTCTTTGTGATATTTTTCTGTAGAAAATTGAATGATGAGTCTTTATAGTTCTTAGTCTTCAAAAAATGAATCCTTGGTCTAAAAGGTTAAGTTGGCTAGGAAACAACATGCGTGAACCAGAATATAAATGTGCACAGACCTTTACTTAAAAAAATTCCACGGAAAGAGAACACTTGGAAAATGAAGACATTGAAGCGTATAAAAATGGATACTGGGAAAATCAGTTGTGAGAATGTAAACTAGATCAAATTGGTCATCAGAAGTTGTGACGTCCTTCATTGGTTTGTGTAACTGAGAAAGTTGGCACTGACATGCATCATGCACGGCAAAGATAGAAATACATGCATTATTGTTTAAGAAAATTGGTAGTAAAGAAGCTTGTTTGGAGACTAAAATATAGATGAAAGGACTAGTAGCTGATAAGTTGTCTCAGTGTTGAAAGAATGGAACCGGCACAGTGTTAAATTGAGTTGATTCCCAGCAGAGGCAGGAGATTCTTCTCTTCTGCAAAGTGTCCAGACTGGCTCTTGGACCCACCCTGCCTCCTATTGTACAATGGTTATGGGGGGCACTTTCCAAGGGGGGAGGGTGGTAAAGCAGCCGGTGCATGAAGATGACCACTTACCTGCATCCACTTCTGAGGTTAAGAATGTGTGGAGCTGTACCTCCACTCCCCCATATGCCTTCATGACGTGCAAAGGGACAACTTTGCCTTTCTTACCTTAATGTGGTCTAGTAGATGATACCACCAACAATGTAGAAAGCACATGATGGTGAAGAATGACAATATACCGTGCAGCTGTTAAAACAGTGCAGTAGAATCATATGTACTGTGGTACTGCCCTGAAGGTGGAGACAGTATGCTCCTGTGAATTGTTGGTATCCACGTACCAAACTACACTGTGTCATAACCTAGAAGACCAAGGTATGGACTTTCACCACCATGCAGACCTCAGATCCTATGCTTGAGAAATGGTGCAGTGTTAGCACAAAACATAGCAGCAAATTATGTTGAAGATTTGGGTGTGGAATATTACGTAATGCCCAGTTTTAATGTGTGAAGTTTTCTTCAGATACGTTATGATTTTGTGCCATCGCATTTCAGTCTCGAGGAGGTGGCTTTGAGATAGAGATGTACTATCCACAGTGGCGACGAATCAATAAGCCCATTGATCGACATCATGTCCTGCTTGATTCTTTGGCAAAGCTTGTTGAAGGTGAGTTATTTTGTATCATCATCTTCAACTTGTTCCCAATGGTGGGATATGGTTCTCATTCCAGCTTAGTACTCCAGCAGTTATCTAATCCCACTCCTCAAAAAAGACTGTCTGTACAGTCAGTATCACCTTTTGATGTACAAAGTGTGCTGGATGATTTCCCCTTCAAAACCCTTTCTGTGTCCAGAACTCCTGAAACCATATCTCCTGGGTAATCACTTTAAATCAGCTTTCCAGGATAAACTCAACAAAAATTTCATTGTATGCTTGTAATGCTTTTGCAAGCTGGAGTTTCTCTGCATGATTGTAAGTGGAGAGCATCATGTACCAATTTGTTTTGAACTTGTGACATGTTGTTCTTCAAATGTTCCATGTCCCATTGAAGAAAGAGGGAAATGCAACGTAAAATTATCAGCAGTGAAGAGAAACTGTTCAGTGTGGAGAAGGAAATGACAAGCCAGAATGTACTAGAAAATAAATTTGTTTTTTAATACCCACTATTTTCTGTTTGTAGAATTTGTTTATATGTTATTCTTCCTGGGATAAGGAACAAAAGTTACTGCTGAAGATAGGAAGTAATTATACCCAACTGTCAATAACGTTTGTGGAAATACTTGATTGACTAGAGAGAAATTTAAAAATGGAAATAAAGGAGAATAAAAGGGTGTACTGCGTAGTAACAGTGTACTGTACACATGTATTATAAATTGCTGGCTTGTGATTCAAAGCACATATCATGCATGCATGTATGCTAGTCAGAATGGGCATAACTTGGCTAATAACACTCAGAGGTAAAATCGACCGTGGGTATTAGGAACTTTAATTTACGAAAGAGTCGAGAAAGAGGCAGAAGATTGGTTTTATTTTTTTCTGTCTTTACACCACTGAAATAATCATTTTGAAAATATTTCAATTTTTTTATATGCCTCTCTTCAACTCAGTAGCCAAAAAGAACTGTTCTTAGGTAGAAAAAGGGGTATTTGCCCCCCTTGCACCCCCCATGCTATACCTATGCTGGTCAGTGTTGTTTATCTGTAAGTGTCTGTGTTAAATGGATACCTCTAGAACAGAAAGGTTTTTGAAGTTCCTTTGGATTTGAATACATGCAGGTTTTACCGTAATATGTGGAATAATTAATAAATGTTTAACAGTGAAGCAGGTGATAACCCTTAAAAGTATGTGTGGAATTCTTTGTTCTGTGCAACAGCTGACTCTGTTTTCTGACAAAGTCATGAATGGAATGAGCTTACAGATTTGTTGTAAATCTTGATGATTGCCACCTTCTTTCACAGCTTGTAATGACACAGCAGCATCAATGGATAAGTGGCTGTCTCGCCTGGAATCATCCAATTGGATGTCACATATAAGGGACACCCTCAACTGTGCCTGTTTGGTGGCACAGTGCCTTGACCAGGTATGTTGTGACTTTGTCACAAACACTTAGTGTTATCTAAATCATTTATCAGTCAGTTCTCAATATATAAGGGAAACAATGTGTCAGTTGACTGGATTGTGTATGAAACTTTATATTCTTGTGCTATTTAACCCTTTGCTAAAGTATGTATGTACATTGACATGTAAATAATAGTAGGAAAAATAGAGTATCTACATGCCTGTACCTTCTGTAACTCACTGCAGCTAAGATGTGGAAAAACTTGCTTAGATGGGAAGATAATACTAAGAGTAGATCTTAAAGAAACTGGTTGGAAGGTGTGGACTGGATTGAGCTGGCTTAGGACAGGGACAAGTGGCAGACTCTTCTGGAAATGGTAGTCAACTTTGGGTTCCATAAAATGCAGGGAATATGTTGACTAGCTGAGGAACTATTAGCTTCTCTAGAAGGACCCTGCTCCATGGAGTTGGTCGGTTGGTTGGTCGGTCAGTCAGTCGGTTGGTCGGTCGGTCAGTCAGTCGGTTGGTTGGTCGGTCAGTCAGTTGGTTGTTTGGTTGGTTAGTTTTTTTGTGGTGAAGGGCCCCGCAGCAGATGCTACGGACACACTGCAGCCTTGAGGCTTATTGTGCAACCCTGTGATGAAGATGATTAGTTTTTTCCATTTTTCCGTATAATGGAGTACCGGTGGAATGAAATTGACAGGGGAAAACCTGTCCCAGTGCCACTTTGTAGTTAGTTAGTTAGTTAGTCATTTAGTTAGTGGGTAAACTTACATTTCCTCAGGTTTATGACATTCATCACACACTGTTAACTTTGGTTATACAGGAAAACTAGTTTGAGGCTGCATACTTTTTGGAATTTCAAGTTGTGAAATAAAACAATGTTGACTGTTGTTACTTGCTACATATATATTAATCTTATGTCAGAAAAAATTAGTGGTATTACAAATGTGAAATCATGTGATGACAGTGGTGTTTGTGACAAAGTAGGTGGACTAAAATTGTGCGGATTAAAGCTGTAAACATTTAAGAAACCTCACTCCACAAGATCAGTGCATAGCAAGGAATGTTGTGGATCAGAAGGTAAGAACTAGAATATGACAGCTAAATAGCAGTGATTATGTACAAACAACCATGAGGAAACTTATAAAAGGAATCTATTCATAGGAAGGAGCATCAGTGCTTGTCCATGGTTCAGAGGGTTTGGATGCTACTTTGTTGGTGACATCGTTAGCACAAGTCATCCTCAATCCTGACTGTAGAACTGTAAGAGGGTAAGCTATTACACTCTCTGATGAACAGCTGTTTGAAGTTTTATATTACTTTCACCATGCATTTTCACTCAATACTTAATAACCAACTAAGTGCACATTCATTTGAAACTTTTTATAGTTTATTAAATTCCTCTAAATTCCCCTACATATGTTTCGGTCTACTTATAGACCATCTTCAGGGGGTCACAAACTACACTGAACATATGGATGTGAAATAAGTGTAGTTTGTGACCCCCTGAAGATGGTCTATAAGTAGACCGAAACATATGTAAGGAAATTTAGAGGAATTTAATAAACTATAAAATAGTTTCAAATGAATGTGCATTTAGTTGGTTATTAAGTATTGAGCTGTTTGAAGGTTCTACTGTTTATAAGTATTACTTATTGTAAACCAACATACCAAATTTTTTTTGCAGACAAACTTTATTTTCTATATTGGAATTGATAAATGTGCTTCAGTTAAATGGGCCAGCTTCAAGAACTTAAGAAATAGTGACACACAGAATGTCCATTTGAATGTTAGTTCCTATTTAGAGTCTATAGTGAAAATTGTCAGGAGAATTTAATTTTTGTTTTTATTAGTACCACTGCTTTATAAAAAGCTTAAATGCAAATGACACAGTTTTCTCACAGAACATCCCATTGAAGACTTGCAATACTGATCTCAGTATCTACTTTAATTGGAAACATTTTTTATGTGGTGGATATCTTGTGATATATGTGGAAAAATAATATCTGGCACTATGCAGTGTGACATGTGTAATGTAACTTTGTAACAATAGAGTTGTTTGCAGTAAATGAACATCAAGAGCAGTGAGGTGTGATACATAACACGTAGTGCATCTGGAAGACATTCATACACAACCGGAATGCACCGTTCCATAATTGTACTAGCGTTAGTATGGAGCACAGACCTCTGTTAAAATCGTCATTTTAATTTTTGGTTTATGTTGATTCATGGCTAATTTCTACCAAATCTCGGTTATAAATTGCATCTTGAGTCTTCTGCCAGTGTACTGCACTCCCCTGTTGTGTCAGGATGGAAGCACTTGTAGAGCGGGAATGGCTGCAGGCAGGATATCCATTTCCCATTCGCCACCAGAAGTCATGCTACAGCAGTGGACGGAGCAAGACTCAGGCTCCAACATTCCTCCTATTCCTCGACTGTGTGGGACAGATTCACCAACAGTTCCCATGCAGCTTCGAGTTCAGCACTTCATTCCTCATCATGCTGTTTGAACATTCCTACTGTTCACAGTTTGGTAAGTTCCTCCTCCCCCACCATCTCTTTTTTGTAATTTTAAGGTATTGCAAATACCACAGCAAACAACACTGGATACACACATATTATTCAAAAGAACATGCAGTAGCTTGACGTGCATGTCACTGTGGAATGACACGTAAGAAAAATAAAAGGTGGTACTACTGGATGGAGGAATGTCAGGGATGTACAAATGAGGGAACAGCATGTACTGTGTAAGATGTTGTGCAGCATGGAGGAGCATGAGTTTATTGTCAAAACATTTTTCCAAACCAACAGTTTTGTGACAGTTCAAAGACAGTTTCTGAGGAACATGAGATAGGCACAAGCAAGATCTGCAATCATCCATCTGGTACAGAAGTTGGAATTAACTGGTAGTGTCGGCAACAATACAAAAGGTTCAATGGGACGGCACAGGACAGAATTAGTGTTGCTTGCATACATGAAGTGCTGCTTCATAGTCCCAAGAAAATTGGTGACCATGTTCCCAGTCATTTTGTGTCAAAAGAATGTCAAACCATCCTGCAATGGGATTCAACACCATATCCTTAGAAAATCCAGATGTTACATTTGCCTTGTTGATTTTTGGTGTGCTGTCATAAATACACTAAAAAATACCATTACACTACTACCCTAAAACTGTAACTATAACAATGAATTCCAAGCAGAACTATGGCTTAAGTTTGTGAGTATAGTTCTACATATCTCTTAGTTCTTAAAGCACAGGTGGAGGCAGCAGGTTCCCTGGAATTATTGGTGCACTTCTACCAGGCTACATGACCTCACATCCCAGAAGACAGTAATGCTGAGAAAACTATGTCTCTATTCAATGTCCTGTCAAGAGCATGTAGAACAGAAACACAACATAAAGACAGCCAATAAATGTTTTCAAATGTGACACATTTCAAATAGTTGGGAATGACCCAAACCAAAATTTAATTCCTGAAGTAATTAAGAGCATGTGGAGGTACTTAGATAATTTTGAGCTGTTGTTTTCACTTATAGGCACATTTCTGGGCACCTGTGAAGCAGAAAGGATCAACATGAAGCTCGCAGAATGGACTGTCAGTCTATGGTCTTATGTGAATCAGCCTGACATTCTTCAGTCTTTCCTCAACCCAATGTATGACCCCAATAATCGTGTCATCTGGCCATCAGTTGCACCCATGAGTTTGGTAGGTCTTGTTTCAGTGACTAATAATAAAACATGTTGTATGTTGACCTGAATATTTTTATCGATATTATTCATGCACATCTACCTCAGGTTTTTGTGGCCTGTTTGTGGTATGTAAGTGGGTGTTCAGTGTTTTGTCATGTTATATGTTGAAGCTGTTCATTTTCAGCAGTCTTGCCATCTTCAGGGTAAATGTGGGAGTACAGGTGAGGTGTGGAACGTAGTGCTATCCAGTAGTAAGGGGTCATATTGAGTAGTAATGAGTATGTTTATAATTTAAATAATGGGGTTAAATATATTGTTACTAATATTTATATCTGTAATTGAACAACTGTTTGATGCACCAGACATTAGCCTCTGTTAGTAAGTTTTGTTTCATGTGCCATTACAGTCGCTGTGGTCTGAATTATTCCTCCGCTGGGTTGTGGATCAGACACCACAAAAAAAGGCCTGGGAGGCAATAACTTCACTTCGAGAGAAAGATAAGGAACTACGACTGAAAGCTATGCGGTTGCGACGACAGTTGGCAGATCTAGAAAAGGAAGCTGTGGAAGCAGGAATTCTTCCTCCAGCATCAGCTGACCCTGTACCCACATCAGAGGTAGCAGCTAACGCTTAAAGATCAACAGTTTCTGTCACACTGCAAATAAGTGATGACAGGCAGTTCATAAATTTTGGACTGTCCCAGATGTTCATGACTGGGAAAGCCAAAAATATGTTTTTCCTGCCCTGTGTTGTCCATGGTTTCTTCATTTTGTCAATGTGCAGGGTAATATTTGTGGATTTCCATACAAACCCAGCGTAAACCCTCCAAAATATTCTTCCAAACATATGTGTTGCACTAAGCTTGGTTACCAAGTGCTTCTTACAAGCTCTGTACAATGTAAGATTGTGTACATAAAACACAAGCCTTTTATCATGTATGTTATAACATCAAACTAAAATCACATGTAAACCAGTAATGAAAATTAATAAAACTATGTTTGAAAATTGAAATAATTTTGATTTGAATCATATACCAGACATACAACTGCTTTGGTTGTCAGTTAACATAATTAAAATTCTCTGTTATACTTCAGTTGGACTATAAATGAGTAAATATTGTTCTGCTACAGATTTTAGTATAACAATATTTATGTTTATTATTTTTCTATGACATTTTATGTTTTGTGATCTGCCAGCCCACTACCACCAACACCCTTTTGCCGTTGATGATGGTACAAAAACTGTGGCTATGGTTAGAGCTGTAGTTCTCTAGTATCTGTTCTTCAAGGGAGGATGGTTGATAATAAGTGTGACTTCTGTTTGTAGGCTGAAGATAGGTATAAGATTTGTCTCAGGGAATCTGATGGGGAGGCCTTTGAGTGCCAACATATTTATCTTCATTTGACTGAATGAGCCAGTTACCAGCAACTGTTAAACAAGAAGCACTGAGAATATCAGATAACCTTGAGTTATGTAATTTTTGTTGCACTTTCATTTGGTTGTTGTCTCTGCTGCATTGATTGCTTATGTGTTATGTATCATATTACAGTTTTCATGGCAGCTGTAGTTTTGTTTCTTGCAATTTTGCTAAACATACACACATTTAATCAGATGTCTACTGTACAGTTCGATACAATTTGTTCAGAACTGTTTAACTTAGAACCAAACAGAATTTCACTTTTAAGTTTAGTTTCACTGTTGCCAAGTTTGGAAATCGAGTGTTCTTCTCCACATATGAAAGCTGACTGTGTCTTAAAGTTGGGAATCATGCCATATGAAAGATATTATCCATAGTTTGCTGTGAAATTTGAATCGAAGCAGAAATTCCCATGTCACCCCTTGACATATTCCCAAGGGTACCAGCCTGTTTAAATCTCATTCACTGTAAGTGATTGGTGTGACCCCATTCTCTCAACAACATTACTTTTGATTAAAATGTCTGCACACAAACAGGATGCTATATGCCAATTCATTGTTTATCCACTTACAGTGACAACTTGGCACCTAGATGCCTGAACATTCTATACTGCCAAATATAAATGTGTGTCCACCATAATTATTAATTTCAATCGGATGTTTTAATTGAAAATTTAGAAGTGTATCCTAATAAAGAATACTTAATTGCACCTTTCCTCCAGTTCATGCAAACCAAACCCCTATCCAAACACTCCTGTCTATGGTCATCTTTTGGTGGCTCACCTGAGATTTGAAACAAGGATCGGCCTGTCACACACTGGATATAGTGTATGGCTAGAACTGTCATCATTATTCTGTAAAATATATCAAGATTATCTTAAAATATGAGATATTACTGTTGTATTTTCAAATATAAGAGTAATAAAGCCATCTGTTACAACTATTCCAAATAAGTGCACTCTCATGCAATCACTTAAAACACTTATACTTAAACAGCCAGTGTGTTCTGACACCAAAGTGTCACCTTCAGGGATGAATTTTGTTTAATGGAACACTATTAAAATTTATCGTTACACTTTGGAGAACATTAGATATTTAAATTAACCACTAAACTCTTGATATATTTATCCATATTTTATTTATTTGTCTTAAAATTATTTCACTTCTGTATTTTGTGTCATCTTCAAAGCTTCCAGACAACCTCTGAGGCTAGCCCAGCCTCCTATTCAGGCCAGGAAGAAAATCACTTATCTCTGTCTAGTGCCAGGCGAAGAATGTGTGGAGCCATATGTGCTGTACCTCTACACTCCTCTATATCCTCACTGTGTTGTGCTTAGTGAAACATGGAGACAGCTTTACTTTATATGAAGCATTTTCGTGTTAATCAGTTGTGTTGCTCACAGCACAAACTGTTGTGTGAAATAGGAGGTGGATTTCCACTTAAAATCATGTAGTTTTTCACAGGCAACAGTGACTAAATGCTGTTCCAAGTGATGAAGAATGACCATGTGGTCATTGTCTGTGCACACTGTCATTTGAGACCTCAGTGACTTCAGTTTGAACTTATATTTTGTATTACACTTTGTGTTGTGGTGATGGTGGTGGCGGCGGCGGCAGTGGAACACTGGGCATTGCTGCAGCTTTAGTGTATTAGTGTTGTGTGTATTGTGAAGAAAATAACACCATTAGAAATGAAGTTCTTTATTCACATAATCATAGTTGTGTCATATGTATTTAATTTATTTCATGTGGTGACAGTTGTGTATAATAGAGGCAGTTGCTTCTACTTCAAGAATGTTCAACATTGTAAGTAATTTTGAGTGTGTGATTGTCCATGTGATATCATTTCATTTGAAATTCATTGTATGTCATCCTGACCCTAAGATGTGTATTTATACTGATAATGTTTGTAAGCAGGAAGTGTTCCAGATCTCATTTCCTCAGTTCATTGTTCGAGAGCCAAAATATGAGAAAAGTGAACCCAGTTGATGGAAAAAACATACTGCACTTCCTGTAATTCAGTTTTCCAAATGTGACATTTCCATCCACACTTCACTTGTTCTTTATATTCCTTGGTGCAGGATTTCAGGTGCTCACAGTGGTGAGGATAATGCGGTCTGGGTTAGGACACTGTGTAGTGTGGTACATGGTTATGAATGTTTTGGAGGAACACTCTTGGTGTTTCTTCACAGGCAGTCAGAAGATGGAGACAGTCTGCCCTGACGGAAACCTTGGTACCCGCCAGTCGGACTACACAGTCCCATAACTCGGAAGACTATAATTTTGAATGTCAATATTCTGCATTCTGCAAACAACTGAATACACATATTAGGCAATAGATATGCCTTATTATTTTACATTATATTTTGATGTGAGCAGAAATGTGTCGGAGAAAATATAATGTAAAATAATATTTCCTAATAAGTATGTTTAGTTGATTTGTAATAATTTCGAAGTTTGCAGTTTTTTTAGTGCCATTATAGAGCTGGGTTGAAGGAGAGGGTATGGCAAAGCAGGTGGACGCTTTGCCGATGTCATGCAACATAATTCGTTACGTTACCACCAGGAGCATGCATTGTCCACAGCCAGTGAGCATAGCCGGCAACAGTAACGCACGAAAGCGCCGCAAACGGCGATGTAGTTTTACGTTTCCGTGGAGGTCCAATGTGTGCCTTCCTCGATCAGAGGTTCGCAACGGTCTGCGCTAGGTTAGTGACGTAAGTCTTACATGGCATCGGTTAGGATTGCTCTCGGCCGGTGACAGTGTATGGACAGCTGATGATCTGTGGTAAATGGGCACGTAACACGTAGTGCCCATATTTCGCCGCCTAATGATAGCAAGATTTGGACACTAGAATATTTATGAAGTGTGTGTCGCATTCATGTTGAAGGGGCAATGGAAGCTCTATACCATCAAACAAATCGACTGGTCCAGGGGACTCAGCAGTGTTTTGAAAAGTTGGAGAAAGCTGGTGATATTAATTCAGATGCAATTGAAAGAGAAATTCAAGCAAGAATAGACTCTATCACGAGGTGGGTGCAATGTGATGTTTGATGACAGGAGTTTGATACAATACCAACGAATTCAGTTTCTGGTTTTGTCTCTTTCAGCAACTGTGAAAGATTGGACATTCTGCTTTACAAAGAACCCCTGAACAGGCGAACAAATGGCAAACTTCGAATTGACCAATTAAAATATGACAGAGTGCATTTGCAGGTAAGGTTGACACTCCACTTGAGATGACATGTAATAAGCAAAGTGGAGAGAAAACTTATGGACCTAATAAAGAATAGGAGTATGTGTAAATTCTGTAATAATACGAATGTGTTTACACTTCCACATGCACCAGTACCCCAAAAGACTGATATTTGTGGGAAGCATTTGAGAGTAGCTGGTTGATCCCTTTGCCATGTTGTACAGAACTGGTTACCATATTACAGGCACTAATGTGTCCAAATTATTCTAATAAGGAAGCAGGGTTTCCAACTGATGCCTATTGTAAAGCATGTGACCCATATCTAGCTGTGAAAAAAATATGACCCTTATAATTTGTCAGTGTTGCCATTTGAAAGTTGTCACACAAGAACTGTCAGCTTTGTTCATTAGTGTGTAAATTAGGACATAATAAACCACAGTTTTTTATTGTCTGTGCGAGAATGTAATGATCTTTTAATCACTGTCGGTCAGTCATAGTTCTGATAGTGCAGCTGATTTCTTCCTGGTGCTAGTTAGACCATGACGAGGGAACCAAATGCATAATTTACAAGGATCTTGAGGTTTTGCTGAGGGTTATAAATATTGCTGGTAAGAGACAGTAATCTTGCCCTGTGCTTTCGTCAGTCTGAATTTCAGAACTGTTTAGTCTGCCTTTGTATTTGATGAGCCAGGATATCGTGGACACTGGCAGGGTTCCAATTCTTAGTCAGCTGCCATGCCTTTACAAGCTATAGGGTACTTGGAGTTCCCTATCCAATGATAATGTAAGGATTGTTATATATAAAGTGTCCAGAGAGTGAAGCTCACTTCCTTACCTCCATTCCCCTCCCCCATGGTGTGGTGCTGAACCATAGGAAAATCTTATGATTCTATGTAGTCATGTGAATGGTCACAGAAGACTGAGGCAAGAGGTTGCTCTCAAATACCAGTAACCATCTACCAGAGTACATCCCAGAAGACTAGTCTTAAGTTAACATTTACCTTACTTTTGGCATACCAGGTTCCTTTTGTAGATATTGTATAATGCTGAAACTTATTGTATGCATGATGTTGTATATGATTTTTATTGCAATAAATGTCCATATTTAGGATCCATAAAATTTACATGTTGCATGATACACTGAAGTCTTGATTGATTTAACATTTTATCAATAGTTTATAATGACATTTTATACTTTATTTTGGGTAGGCAGCATTAGACACATTTAGAAATCGCAAATATCAACGTCTGCAAGAGGAGAGGGAACGAGAAGCTCTGCTGAACCTCCAGTTCCAGCCTAACAACTGCAACGAGACCAGCATTCTCATGGATCATAGTCAGAAACACCACAGTTCCCTCCAGGTAATACTGGAAACAGTGCTGATTGTATTTGGTATTATTTGGTGTCTGGGCTGCCTCCATCACCTAATATTCTGAATAGGACACAAAACAACAGACAAGTGCAGAAACCTATTATTACCAATTGGAAAGTGCCATCAGTAGGACCCATTTGGAACTGAAGTACTTGATTCATTGGGAATACTCATCCTCTCTCTTGGAACATACCGTTTCTGTTTAGAACATATTTTAAGTCATCAGACAGTAGAAGGCATTGTACATTTGGTCATGTAGAGAAATAAAATTAATTATACCCATTAACTTCATATACATTATAATTCACATAAATGCATACCATTTGCCATAAAATAGAATAGTTTCTTATCCAAAAGTTTGTCTTTTGAAAATAGTAAATAGGACATACTGAATTTTACCTTATATTCACCGTGCATTTTCATTAACTATATTCCCAACCAACTAAATGCACCTTTAAATAAAAACCATTTATGGTTTCTCTAAAATTGTCTAAAAAACCCCTACGTATGTGTCGGCCTGCATCCAGACCATAGTAATCTACATTGCACGTGCTACTAAAAGAACATATGGACAAGTTATAAAAGTGTAGCTGGTACCCGCTGATGATGGTCTGGTTGCAGGCCAAAACATATGTAGGGGTTTTTTAGACAATTTTAGAGAAACCATAAATGGTTTTTATTTAAAGGTGCATTTAGTTGGTTGTAAATATAGGACATACTGAACTTTCTTTTTTCGCTCATTCCTTTCTTACTGTGGTGTAACAGCCCAACTCGGGCCTAGGCTGCCTCATTGTTGAGGTTTCTAGTTCACACACAACCATACCCAGTAGAACACATGTGAATGCATGATCAGCTTGTTGCCATCATTACTTCATCACATTGCATAATCATAATTTGATTACGAAACACAGCCTCAATGGGAAAACAAAAAAATTGGAAAGATTGACATGGCTGAAATGAGTGTTTCAAATTATGTGGTTCTGTCATGTATGTTGAAGTATGTATAA
The DNA here is from genome assembly GCA_021186555.1 of Reticulitermes speratus. NCBI lineage: Eukaryota > Metazoa > Arthropoda > Insecta > Blattodea > Rhinotermitidae > Reticulitermes > Reticulitermes speratus. The sequence continues at coordinate 18,853,564 of JAJKFL010000001.1, forward strand.
TTGAAGTTCTCATATTTCGTGAAAGAAATTTGTCACAAAAATTGCTGAGTCTGTTAATAATGATGTCCCACTGCAGGCATCTGCATTTAATAATGGAGGACTGAAGGAGATGGAGTTTTGGCTTAGCACTGAAAAATAAGTGGGCAGGAAGGAATGTGTTTTATTTCTCTGAAGGTTTGATCCCTTGTCTTTTAAAACAGTTTATGTGTTCACCTTTTCAGAATGCAAATCGTGGTGTTGATGACATACTACAGTCTGGTGCAGGGATTTTGGAAAACCTAAGAGATCAGCGGATGACCATCAAAGGTGCGCACAGACGTCTCTATGACATTGCAAACACATTGGGATTGTCCAACACAACAATGCGTTTCATAGAACGGCGAGCATACCAGGACCAGTTTATTCTTTTCGGTGGAATGGTGGTTACCCTAATTGTGATAGGTCTGATAGTTGTCTACTGTACATAGCAGTACAGTGCTGTGTGCTCTGTATATTCTTTTCTGAGAAACAAAGTAATTTCCTAAAGACTGACAATTTTCTTGTTTCAGAATAACTTGTAAATGTGTTGCTACTATAAAATACCTAAAGCTGCTTCAGTGTGTTACCGTGATTCAGTAGCATTCCAGTGCAGTTATTTTAAAGTTGCAGACTGAACGTCATGGATGAGTGGGTATCATTTCTGCTTTTTTATTATGGCACCAAATATCTACTTGGAGACTGGTTAACCTACCTTTGGTATTTCATGGATTTCCTTAGTCCCTCCAAGCAGATACCAGGATAGTACCTTAAACTGGGCAACAACCACTCCCTTCCATGTTATTTCCAATTAAACATAGCCATATTTTTAAGAACTCTGCTTTCCCTATCTTCGACATAGACCTGTACCCATGAACACCAAATCTTAGATAGTTATTCTCTAAAAACAGGTTTTTTAACACAAAAACTTGCCTCTGTGACCTCTACCACACATCTCTTGTAATCCAAAACTGGTTTGCCATTTCGGATCATTGTCACGGTTCATTTCATGTACATATATTGTTTATACTTATGCTGAAGGTTGTGTTCATTGTACAATAAAATGTGTATTGGAACTGTTATAAACCCGAGCTTTATTTGGCCAGCAGGTTTGTGCATTTCACATGTCATGGAAACACGTTTACATAGGCCTGTTTGTAGTCATTCTTAGACACTACTGTGATCGTATCTTTTAAGTGTGGTTGTGGGGGCCATGTGCAAGTTTATAAATTCAGTCCTTTACATTGTTTAGGTATTGTGCACATTGCATTTAATTCTGGCATTTTAAGATGCAAAAAAAAATAATGACCTGTATGTCTCCTTGCATATTTTCTCCAAACCCAAAATCCTTATCACATTTCAAGCAAACGTATAATTCTTGATCACTATCCATATAATATATTTAAAAATTACAGTAATAAATCAAAATTTTATTCGTGAAAGTTACTTTACATTTGGAGATGGATTGTTACCACTTGGTTCTGAATCTAAATTGTAGTTCTATAGTTTGTTTTGTATCTGTCTGAAACTTGCTCTCTCATATTAACAAAATAATCTAGACTGAGGAATTTTGAGAATGTGATGCTGCAGGGAATAGTTGAAACCTTGAAGGGATGAAGTAACATGAGGCTGGATAAAATTTAATAATAAAAAGCTTCATAATTTCCTCCCTGCAAAATACTGTTAAGGTGATCAAAGCAAGGAGAATGAATTACACAGGATATATAGCATGCATGGGTGGTGTGAAATGCATACAAAAGTGGGTTTGTAAACCTAAAGGAAAGAGACAACTTGCAAGACATAGGCATAGAGGGATGCTGCATACTGTAATATATGTTTGACATATTGGATGGAATGGTGTGAATTGGTGGCTCAGACTACATACCACTGGTGAGCTCTTATCTATTCAGTAGGTCTAATGAACCTTATGCTTTATAAAAGGTGGAGAATTTCAATGCTACATACATACATTCCATGGATCCAGATGTTTGCCAAAATGATGGATGAGGAATAAGTCATAAATATGCCAGATATACAGTATTGTGAATCATTCTTAATTTTTTAACATACATCAAAAGGATACAAGCAGTGTGTATTTTGTATCTTCTTAATGGCACTTTAATCATGCATTTTCATTTCTAAGACTTGTGACTATGTTGTAAACTATTGGGAATATTGATGCCAGCATAGAATGCACTTTTCTGAAAATGAAAGGTTGGCATTTGGCCTATGAAAATGGAGCTTATGCCTTGTATTAATACTGCATAATTTCTTTGAAAATAATCTTGCTTATTTGCAATGAAAATATATATTGGCATGGAAAATGTAAACTCTCTTATTTCTCAAATAAACCTGTACATGAAGTTCCAGGTTTTTCACCAGCCATAATTCTAACAATTGTCTTTTGCAAATTTTGCACTGTTTGGCGCAGCACTTCAAAAAAAGCTATTTGATACTTTCTTATGTGGAGTGGGGGGAAATTCGCCCATTAATGAGAAGACTAGCTGAGCAAGAAGATTTCTGCTGCACGTAAAGTCACATGGATTGAAATTAACGGAAGTCATAATGTTTGATCTTGCTTTCAGTCTTGACAGTAGGCTAACGTGTTGCCAACGTGAAAACTGAAACCTTTACATCTCAAACAATATACGCACCTAAATGGTAACTGAAAACACAGGACGCTAACAATTATATATACGGCACCTATTTCATTATTCATTGTATTTCAATAGCTTACACAGACCATCTTCTATTCGTATATGTATTATACATTCTGTGACATTCTTAACGCACTTCATTGCAGGTGAACTGGTACTCCACTACCGAAAGTGCCATTTTGTAGAAACGCATACCAGTCCCGTAGACGTTGGTGTTGTACATTTTTTCCCACAGATGGAAGAGAAAGGCAGTTATGCTTGAAAGTTGCATCGCAGGCTTGCGTTCACATTAGTAATCTGGGAACATAGGTTTGTGCATTAATGCGTCTGTGACAATATGGCCGCTTGGATACATTTCGCGGGAATTATGGAACACAAAAAACGAGTACATTCCACTGGCTGTACCATTGCAGTGAAATTGTAGAGTGTCACTGAATAAAGGTTTGTCTTACGGTATATGTGGCAAATACTCTTGGATGAAGTGAACACAGGAAGATTGGACTATTAAATAACCATCACTCGAAGTCAAACCAAAGGCATTGAGAACCCAAGTGATTGTAATGCATGTGAGCGCGTAAAATGTGTTTAAATACTAGTCGTCTATCAACCGTACCAAACTATGTGGAAACGGTAATCAGCTGAGCTACCGAACCAGGCCGCAACATCTCCAGCATCAAGGAACTAGGTGAGGTCGCCATTCTGCAATACCTTAATTCGTTTCTTTCCCTCGCTTTCCTCCATTAGGTGTACAAAATTGCAGTTGTGGTTATCAGGGTCGACTGTGCCTGCTAAGCGAACTACGCGGTAGCCTAGGGCGGAAAATGTTCTGGGTGAACAAGCACAAACGTAAGAGCGAAGATTTCAAGCATACCGCGTGAAGTCAGAAAACAGGAGTATAAAGTACAGTGCCTCCTTCGCAAAGGAGTAGAGTTTGTGTTGATGGTAGGGTGGGGGAGGCAAGCCTAAGCTGCTACAAGGCGGCCAAAATACCTTGAGGCAGCCCTAGCAATTATGAAAACTATTAACTAACTCCGTGGAGCAAAGTCCTTCTTGAGAAGCTAACAGGTCCTCAGCTAGTCAAGAAATTCCCCGCGTTTTATGGAACCCAAAGGTTCATTACCGCATTCACAACAGCCCGCCACCTGTCCCTATCCTGAGCCATATCAATCCAGTCCACGCCCTCCCATCCCACTTCTTGAAGATCCATTTTAATATTATCCTTCCATCTACGCCTGGGTCTTCCAAGTGGTCTCCTTCCCTCAGATCTCCCTACCAAAATCCTGTATGCACCTCTCCCCTCCCCCATACGTGCTGCATGTCTCGCCCACCTCATTCTTCTTGATTTGATCACCCGAATAATATTTGGTGATGAGTACAGATCATTAAGTTCCTCGTTATGTAGTCTTCTCCACTCCCCTGTTACCCGTCCCTCTTAGGCCCAAATATCTTCCTCAGCACCCTATTCTCGAACACCCTCAGCCTAACCTCCTAAATGCATTGATCAGCCCTTCTTGAGAAGCTAATATCTCCTGATTGTACTAGTCAAGCAATTCCTCTAATTTTATGGAAACCAAAGTTTAATTATCGTGTCACAAGAATCCGCCACCCTGGGCCAGATTAACCTCCGCTTTCATTACATTCATCGAAAGTAGTTGCATTTCGAGGACCTTTATCGTCACTTCTATTATTGCCCTATGTGCTTATGTGTGTATAGCCCCGTGAATAATAAACTAACAACGAACAACAACTTCTGATGCATAAGTGCAACAGCCTGTTGGGTCTGCTTGATGTCTTGCTCCTACCCTCAACTTTACACCTTTCCCGACGATTTCTTTGACAAGAAATTTGAAGAAACCTCATCTGCTGCAGGTTAAAGGTCATCTATGAAAATTGGTCGAACAGATATCCTTTGTCCCCTTGTATGGCAGTGGTAACAATGTGAACCTTATTCTTTAAAGATATATAACATCATTTTGCTCACAGAATTTAATTTGTTGGGTCCTCAGAATAAACAGTGATTTTCCGTAAATATTATTAATTTTTATAGCGAAGTTGCTTTGAGGTTTTGTGGAGATGGGCCAAAGGACTTCCAGCTGGGGAATAGCCAGATTTACTGTCCAAAATCCATTACCTAGGTGCACCCAAGGGGGGGGGGGGGCTGCCGGTCTGCCCACAAAGCGAAATTTAGAAAACAGATTTCGAAGACACGATGATATCAAAAGTTTTATGTGATTTACGCTTCAGCCTAAATCAGTCACTGAAATCGGCCGATGACTAGTACATTGGAATATTAAAACATATAATAAAAACTTACGAATATGTAGATATATATATATATTTTTTTTTTCAGTTTTAATTTTCCCTGGAACCTAACTAGGTATCGGCTCGGAGATTTTGAAGTGGGATTAGAAGAGCATATAGTTTTGATTCCTGTGTAGGCGAAATTACAGGTAGGCCCTTTATTTGGTGATTGTGCAGAGACCTTAAGTGCATTTCCTAATTATATTTCCAATTCAGAGAGCTGGCAAAATAAGAAGTAAATGTTTTCCACATGAAGCACTAGGGTTTAGTTCATAGACAGCCTACCTGGTACGCAGCTTTGCTGGCGCCTAGTGTTCGAATGAAGAAGAAGCATGTCATAAATTTGCAGTCTTCGCCTATGATTAAACCAGGAGCAGTTTTGTCTGTTTGAAAGCTTTCAGATATACAACCTTTTTGAATACTGTAATGTGTTCATTGTTCAATAAGCTAGGATGAAGTGATTTTATTGCCCATTGTCCTTGAGGATTTCAGGTGCTATTCCAAATTTGAAGGTTGGTATAGCTTGCACGATTTTATAATATTGATCTTCCTGAGTGCAGCGATGTCATATTGGAGGGGGAACTAAAAATGTGGCAACAAACGTTACGGCAATGAAACATCTTCAAGAATTCTATCAAAAACTGCGATTTATGCCCTTGGTCAATGTGATAAAAATTCTTATCCGGATATTTTCATCCTGCTAAAAAATATTCGCGATTTTACCGATAACGACAATTACGAGCGAGAGATTGTTTTCTACACTGCGGCGAACAAAAACAGGCCTGCGAAACGCAACTGGACAAGATCGACTTAAAGGACTCTCAATATCCACAGGAAACTGAAGTCAGTCCAAAACCAGTCTTAGAGGAACTCAAAAAAATTAGATTAGACCTTATGTTTTAAATTAGGTGAGTCATGAATATATATATATATATGTATATATATGCATGCAGTTACAATGTTATATTATAGTTATGGCACCATTTTCATAACATAGTTTTTAAGATCAACCCCCCCCCCCCCCCACCCACCCAAAAGAAAAGTTCTTTGTAGGTCTATGGTGGTCTTCCTCGCCACATTCCAACGGAAACCGAAAGCAAATCGCGGACAGCCGACGTTGCGTAATCCTTCAGCTTGGGGGTTGAGCAAAGGCTTACATCTCCGCCCCGTAAACAGTAAACATGTTGCGAAATGTCACGAGGCGGCATTACCAAATAGGGACAGGATATTTGTATATAAAATTATAATATTATGAATTAAGAGAGTAGAATTTGTTAGTAATATGATGTCATATAGCATAGTGATAAGATGTCGCAGGTGTGATATTTTTCGAATGTGCATGCCCGAACTGAGAATAAAAGCGATGACTTGACATATACGGTAAGGAGTTAGAAGAGCATACAGTCGATTAGTTCGCTAAGTAACACTGGAAAATTTTATTATGACATTTAAATACCAAATTAGGGGGAAAGACATTTTCAAACAGACAACTGGGAAAGAGAGATCAGGCAAGGGACAAGTGACAGGCCCTTCTGAACATGGTTAGAACATTCGATTTCCATGAAATGCGTGGAAGAATAGCTAAGGAATTTTTTGCTTTAAAAAATGACCTCTGCTCCATGGAGTTTGCTTAAACTAGGACCCAAACTTGTACCGTTGCTCGAAAGACCACCTTCCCCAAAAACGACGGGACGCTGCCGCTCCCAGTGTTCACCGAAATGGTCAACAAACTGGGGCACAGCTCAAAGCATAGTAATGTACATACACACAACTTCTAGGAGCAGAAAAATTTGAATTTACGTAAAAATCAATGTTTCTGATTGGTTGTTATGTGTATAGCACGATACAGAAAATTCCTCATTTAACGTTGGGGTTGCTTACCTGAACGTTGCAACTTAAAGCGAAACGACGTAGAAGGCAGCATTTTTCCTCACAAGGATTAATTAAAATGACAGAGAGTCTGGCCTTTGAAGATCCCGCCAGCTGCGAGCGAAAACAACGTTAATCCGAGCCCGAGCAAGTTTCATCGAAACTCTGGTCACTAAAATTTGTCCAAGTAAAGGTAAAAAACGCCGTTCTTAAACGAGGACTGTCCGTAGTCTTTATTTTGTACGAATAATTTAGCAGATACAGGGTCTCAGTACCAATAGTATTTAAAAATGGCAGCGGGAAAATTTTATCCCAGCCCATGTGTATATTGCAACTCCATGAAAGAGTTATCCGTGAGTACCCAGCAGTCATTCAGCTAATAAAAATTCCCAGCCATTCATGGAAACCGAAATTTCATTGCCGTGTTTGTACTGGCCGCTATCCTAAGTCACAAGAACCCAGTCTACATTCTTCTACCCTATGTATTTTAGATTCATTTTAATATTGTCCTCTTATCCACACCTAGATCTTCAAAGTAGTGTCTTTCTTTCACATCTTCCGACCAAGACTTCATACTTCCCAGCTACCCCATGCATGCCACAAGGCCCCGCTTTATTTATTTTCTTTAATTTGATCATCCTAATTATATATTGTGAGGATTACAACGTAAGAGTATGAAGTTCTTCTTTACGCAGTATTCTTCCTGTCACGTTCTACCTTTTGTATTGTAACAGGAAATTTATGGGATTCAGGATAGCGTAGTCGGTATAGTGACTAGGCTGCGAACTGTTTATCCAAGGACTCTTATTTCGACAGGGGCAAGGGATTTATTTCTTCTCCAAAGCTTCTAGACCGGCTCTGGGGCCCCCTCAGCCTCCTATTCAGTTCGTACAGGGGATTCTTTCCATGTGGGTAAAGCGGCTGGGGTGTGAAGCTGACCACTCACCTGCATCTAGTGCCCAGCTTAAAAATGAATGGTGCTATACCTCCAATCCCTGATAGACCATCATGGCACATGCACGAGCAACTTTGGTTTTTTTCTTAAATGTAATTTATGGATGTGAAATTTAATTGATAGCTACTGCTAAGTTGAAATTGAGAGCATGTTGCATACGCAATGGCAGTTTTCTTACGTTTGTGTTTTCCTTTCGCTCACTTATGATGAGTACGTCATTGACCACATACACTAAGAATAACTGTATTTCGTCCAGGAATTGCCAGGATAAGCAATATATTTTGTAGTCTTTATTTAAAAAGAAAAGTATATGGTGATAGATTAAGGAGAAGTTAGATCTAAGTATTCTGAGATGTCACGTAGTGTCGCCTGGTAAATCACAGACGTTTCGTAGAAGCGTACTGACTTCTTCTTCGAGGAAGTACGCTCTTCCGAAACATCAGTAATTATTTACCACTCGGCACGACGTAATTGAATGGGTAGCGAGGCTCTTTCCGGAGGATAAAGCGGTCATGGGCTGTACGTTGACCACTCACATCCATCTAGTGCCGAGGTTAATAATGTGTGGACCTATGCCTTTATTCTCCCTATATGCCTGCATGGCGTGGAAAGGGAATACTTTGCATTTTTTTGCCTTCTTTACGACGTAATATCCTAGAAGACTTGGATCTTCACATACACCGCTGTGAGCATCAAATCTCGCAACAGACCATTTGAAGTGTTACACGGTAGGTGAATATAATTTAAAACGCTCATGTTAATTGTACAATTTGAACTCGAGGAAATACTGTACGTCGTGGAAATATGACAACACTGCTCTGGTCATCTTTAGTTACAAGTCCTGCTGGTTGAAGAATATCCCCTCCTTTCTATCTGCACCCATCCCCATCATAGTTTCAAAGGCCGCAAGCAAGGCAGGAAAAATGGCGGGAAGCGTAAGCTACCGACGCTAAATAATTACACTCCATACCAACCAAACTACACCTCTTACAGGTAGAGGAGAGACGGTCAAAAGAATAACCATAACTTTTCGTACAGGAAAATCCCCACACTTCCAGTCTTCAAAAGACTGAAGACTCAGATCTCATGTGCAGCGGAGACAAAGGTTTCCGTCCAACAATGTCAGAGAACCGATGTAGCTGAGGAATGCAAAGAATCACATTGAGAAGGATATTAGGTTCGATATCAGTGTTTGTACATATCATTCCTTTCATGAGTACAGTTGGTTATCCGTAGCCTAATTCGATACCATCCCTGAAATAATTACGATGACTGATAGATAGCTTGGCTCTAAAATTCTGTACTTAAACAGGTGGTCGGCCCGAGTTTTATTTTTAAGTTCAGCTCAAATTTGCCTTTGTTTTTAAAAGAACCTACCTGTATCTCTGTATCGGTATGGATGAACTTATACTCCATTTGCCCCTTTCTATGTGCGTAATTACCGTGTGGAATGTGGGAAATTATAAATGGAAACATTACTCCGTATGCATCACCTCACGGAAGGACCTTTTTGGAAAATGAGAAATAATAGACATGTCTGAATTAGGGTTAGGCAGTTTTTTTTCGAGGATAAGAATTGGATTAAATTGATGAGGGACTGGGTCCAAAGGACAACAATAACAGCAATGAAGACGGCGACGTTTCCTGAAGATAAGTAAAAACTATTGACTTATGCTTATAAGTGGTACTGTCCAGTATTCCAGACACTCTCACTCAATTTCCACGAGCAAATTAAACGCTGGCACGTCTTTACTCGGTCTAAATTTAGAAATATGTCCAGTTTTTTATTCTTGGTTCATTTAACCACTCATTTGGTTGCTAAGATTAGCCTAGGTCCATTCAGGTCTTTTCGAGCTTTTCAACTAAAATGTTTACCTTTCTCATCTTTTTTTCATTTCGAGTGATTAAAATATCAGAGTAATAAACATGACTAACAATGGGTGTTGTCCGATTCTTGCACGGTTAAGTATGTACGAAAAAGTATTTGTTTTTGTTCTTCACACTAAAAATCTAGCGTGACAGAATATACATTTCAGTATTGTTATTTACTTAACTAATTTTGTAATCGCGTGACATTGGTTTCAAGAACAAGAATCCAAAATGATGACTCACAACGAATACTAGCAATAGATAATGACAAAAAGACTTGCCAGTTCAGCTTCCATGAATCGGCTTTGCAATGAGCTTTCTAGATATCATCCCGTGAAGCGGAGGCTATTTCTTCAGATACAAGTTTGACTGCGCATGTATGCGCAGTGTCGTGCCAATAAGCCTGTATCGGAAATTTGAATGAATTATTTCTTCTGTATTAACATTAAAATTCGCTTATGTATGCCCAAAGACTGTGTTCATGTGTTTCGTAGACGTCGCACAATAAACGATTGTTATCCTAAAAAGGTAGCCGGTTGATCTTGTAATGAAGATGTAGGAAACGAATTTTTAAATATTACTTATATATATTCTTTCGGCCTTAAATTGTTAATAGCTTCCTCAAAAAAGCATATATATATATATATATGTATATATATACATAATAACAAGTATATCAGCTTTACAATCACTGCTGAAGCAACCTTCGCGTTTCTTGGTTCTGTTGCTTGTTTCTCAAACTCCATCAGAAAATCTGATACAGCTTGTTCTACAACAACTGATGATACTGATAACAGATGTTAAAGCTTTTTTTTGCTGGTTTTAAATAACCCTTATTCTCTTAATTCATTTTCTCTATAATTGTCATTATTGATTGTTAAGAATCCACAAGGACATCTGTCCTTCGCCCTAACTAAAGGAGTCTTTTCTGTAGTATTCTTTCTTCAATGTGTGCAGTGTAGTTACGAGAGAATATCACTAAGACACTCAAACGCTGAGACTGTTTAAATGTTGCCCTAACTCGTGTATTCTTCAGTTGCGTAATTATTTTCTGAAGCCTCTTAACACCATGTTGGATTATTTTGTAAACGTCCCCACATGGCCTAATGCATGAATGTATGAATAGCCATGTGTAGTTCCTGACACGCATGTATGCCAGTGGCTCGGTTGCTTTGGCATGTAGTATTTCCGCTTTTGCTTGACGGATCTGCAATAGTTGTGTACTCTTATACATAATGAGTAGTAGTACATACATAATAAAGAGCAAGGGAGTGGTTGCAGCCGATTCATCCTTTGTAGACTGAAAAATTGTAGGAGAATGAGAGAAAGTCGTGGCGGTAGGGACACATCAGGCCGACGGCTTGCTACGTCGCTTTTGTTCACGGATATTCCGAGATATTATACAGGATCTGAAAATTGCTCACTAACCTGGATGTTCAGGAAGCAAGAATATTGAAATGTGAAGCCTGAGAAAAGGACCGTGGGATTTTGTGATTAATTGTGAATTGCGTAGTTTGGAAGAGTAATTTGGTGGCCTTTACAGCAAAGATATTTGATTGTGATGAATTAAACTCCGGAGGGCTGCATGAGAAGGATTTATCTCAGAAAGCTTATGTCGATATGTCCGGTGGCCGAAATTCACGCACTGACTTCTAGCTAGCAAGTCCGGCAAATTTATACGTGACACCTGCTTTAATATTAAAAACCGAACGTATTTGCCCACACAGTGTATTTTAAGGGTATCTTCTGATTGTCAGAATAAACGGCATCGATCTATTGGTGTTTGTAATAGAGGCGAAGTGTGTTTTCAGAGAAGTGGGACCGTAACTTTACAATATTATGTAGATGAACTTCATTGATGCGTTAGAGAAAGCTTCAGGACCTCCCATACTCTTTTATAGCTGTCACTGTCCCTCAAAAGGTGAGGTATTTTCTGCTGCAAGAAATCAGAAAACCTTTCAGGCTAATCCCGTCTGGGTCGGATCCGAACCGGGTTCTTTCTAGATTTGGAGCAGGACTTACACTCTTAAACCGTGACGAACTGTCGAGGTGAAAGTAAACATCTGACAGCTGTTTTGCTGGAGCAAGACGGGTATTGAATGTATTTTACCAAGCTGAAACCAAAATCTTTATCTTGTATAGTTTTATTTCTGATTATTATAATTATTATATATTATAATTATTATATTAATGAAGTATCAGCGATGTGAGAGCTGGATGAAAGATCAGAAATTTCTTATTGAATGTTATCGGGAGTTCCAGGGGGAATTATTTAAGGGTTTTGTTGGGGGAAAGGTGACAGTTTAGGTTTCATAAAATGGAGGAAATTTCAAGGGCAACATTCTCGAGACTCATGGTGACCATGGAGCTTCAGGTAACACATAAGCGATGAAAGACCTCTTCAAGGTATTGTTGAAACTGCAGTATGGGTGAAAAATCGCAAAAATAAATTGTAAATGTGGATATTATTAACATGTTATTATCATTCCATGCAACTTTAGTTGAATGGTTAATTGCACTTGTTGCCCTCTGTATACCGTAACTGGAAAACACAGAATGTGAACATAAAATAATGAATACTGTGTCTGTCTTAAATTCTCCATTTTCGAGAAGCATGACACAGTAAATTAACACTGCATTTTCAAACATGATCAATGGAATTTATTAGGTCTGGCAACGCAGCCTTGACTTGATGATAGGTTCAAGATCAAGAACCATGACCAAGACAGAGTGAGATGGGGCTAGTTGAGAGCGTCAAGAGCTTCGGCGGTTGTCCAGGCAGCCTAGCCAGTACCGCGTCTCAAGAAAGCAAAAGAAGAATTTTCCCTGCTCCGTTCCCCCCAGGCCCCTGTATAGGACGTTCACAAACCACATAATTACAGAGCAGGATGAAATGCTATTGGTCGGTGGTAGAGAAAAAAATATACCCCTAGTTCTCCCCCACTTTCTCCGTCAATCCTAAGTGCCCCCCACCTCTGCGATTTTCCCGTGTATGGACCGCCTATCTGTAAGAAAAATGAGCATCGTGCACGGACTGGGATTTTTTGAATCTGGACGACCGTTGGAGAAGACATAGGCAGGTAGTCATATCTTTTCATCTGTCGCAGCGTAACCCCGCAGTCTTTATTTTTTTCTGAAGTTTGAGTTCGTCAATCCCTTGAGTGGTTGGCTGTGAAATATTTTGCGTGTGTACATTGCGGTAGGATTTTTCGGCACAAACCAATAACATTTACTTTAAACATGCTGTCGTTGCATTTCTGAGACAGTGATAAGCCGAAACAGGGGGATGTTCTACCACTACGGGGAAGTGAGCCAAGTACAGAGATAGTGCAGCTCATTCCGAGAACAGTAACTCCATTCTTGAACGCGGCACCTGAAGAGGAAATGCGTTATCATTGTGATACACTGCCTCAACTCGGACGTGTGAGAAGTTCCGTGGTATTCTTCAGTACTATTCATTTCGTACTGAGTAGCGGTATTTGTATTTCTGAACTATGTAAAATGCTGCAATGCTGTTTGTGTGATATCTTGCAAGAAAGGGAATTCAGCAGCAAATGCGTTTCATCTACGGCGATCGAGGTAAGTACCGTAACACCTGTTGTGAACACGTTTAACATTTTTAGTTCGTTCGCAATGAAAAGCTGCTAAAATGCTTCCATCAGCATCGTCGTATTCGTCTGCACATAAGAACTCGAAAGCTGTTTAACATATATTCGTGAAATTTGATATTGTGCAATTTTAAGATTTGTTGGTACATAGGCCTACCAGTTGTGGTTAATGTTGGACTGTAATGTAATGTTTGGTGACCTACATGCCTTTCTACGTGCATATCGAGCATAACTCGCTAAACATTTAGCGGAGCGTTGTAACAATAGTTTGAGAAAAGTGCACACATTTTATGGGTATTGTGCCCCCCCCCCCCGTCTTATGGCTTGCGGTCTTCCAGAAAATTAAGCAAAAGGGAGAACGTTCCAGAATTGTGACCATAAGTCAAAATTTCCTAACTTATGACGCGAATGTATCTGTTGTGTTAGGCTACATGAAGTAATTGAAGAAGTCTGTATTTAAATTACGACCTTCAGGAAAACCATTTTCCCGCTTGACATTCTGTGGCGGCCATTTGCTTTTGACCACCTACAATACTGGTAGTGATAAAGGTTGTTTAAAATTTAAATAGAATATTACCTAAGCAGAAGTATAAAATCAAATGCATCGATACTTACTGGTTAAACAGTCATTACTTTTTCTGATTTCCTACGACGAATTTCATTTCGATTTTTATTTCCCAGTAGGGTTTTAAATAAATAATTTAAGACGATTCATCCCCGTTGTGTTTTAGATAACAAGAATCACAGTAAGTCAGTGTTGTGCTCGACTGAATCTATTGAAACACTTGTTCTTTTGCATTTCAAGAAATCTTGGCCACTCACTAATGTAAGGCTGGCGTACATAACACTCCAACGAGGGGTTTAAGTACTCTTGTTTGCATTTACCTCACGCAACATTATGAAGAACGTATATTAAATACAAATAAAACAAGGAATGGTTAAACATCCAGAAGAACCTCCATCTCAGAACATAATTCAGATTATCGCACAATTACAATACGTCCCCCTCGACGCCGAACAACATGTTACAGAATCATCACTTTCACCTGGAAGCACTAGATTGATTGTAACTTTTAAGTACAGTTTTAAACCCATCTTTGTATTACTTTATGTGTAACCTGTTTCTGCTCGAACAAGTGTAATGAAGTCTGCTTGACTTATTTTACGAAAAATGTAAAGTTTAGATCTCAACTATATATACATTTTTTGATGTCATTTACATGATAACTTTTTTTAGTCTTAGAAAATAATAATAAAATGATAACTTTTGTTTGGACTCTAATTTCACCTGATGGTGACTTTTTGTACTTAAGCCGAAACATGTTGCATTAAAGTTATATAACAATGTAATATAAACGTTGGTTGTGACTGACGGCCTTCACCCCTTTACTTTGTTCTATGCTGTGTTTGTGACGCACTCGAATTCACTTTGTTATACGCAGGCCTACTACACACTGGTCCGCACTATAAAACCTGAGAAGCTATCGCAGGGATAAAGACCTGTGGCATTTGCTTCGCATGTAAGTGTATTTGATGTGCCGCCATGTTTTCCGTAAGAAAACGACAGTCACTGCAACTCAAGTGCAGTAAAGGAATATTGAACCTTCGGCTGTGTGGCAGAGATTCTACTGTGTTAGCTTTTGCTTTTATAAAGCAAATTGTTTACGCTGTTGTGGCAGTATGTAATTTCTGTTACTGCTTGTATGAACTACTTCCACGAAATGTATTTTTTCAAAATTAATTTCAGTGGAATATAGAGACAATGTTACTTATGGCCAAACACAAGATGCTTTGGGCCCCAAACCCCTGCCACTACCCTACAATGCTACAGGTAAGTTACAGGATTTTCTTTTAGTAGTGTTTATCATTTGTGGCTCTCAGTCTTGAAAAGGTTCGTCATACGTGCTCCTTAGGAAGAAGAAATCCGAAATGTTGGAAGAACAATGAAGTTGTATTTTTGTATGTGTACTATATGTGCAACAACCATTAGTGTATCGTGAATAAAGTTTACACGCGATGTCCATAGCGGTCCATACATGTCGACGTTTTACTTTGAAAATGCACATAAATATAGGGCTAACTTTATTTGATAGGACGCATCACTAACGTCGTACCGTTCCGTGCGTGAATAAATTAAGACTAGATTAAACTTTGCGGAAATGTTGCTGCCATTCGGTCCACATTCTTTTCTCTTACCGTTCGCACTTTAAGCATATAAGGATTAAAGTATGCGCAGAACTATAATTTTTCCTGATGTATTATATGGGTGTGAAACTTGGTCTCTCACATTGAGGTAAGAATATAGGCTAGGAGTATTCAAAAATAGGGTGCTGAAGAAAATATATTGGACCTAAAGTCAGGAAGTAAGAGTAAAATGGAGAAAAATGCATAGTGATGACCTCCATGGCTTGTACTCCTTACGAAATATTATTTGGGTGATAAGATCAACGAAAATGAGGTGGACGGTGCATGTGTCCGTGTGGGAAAGAACAAACGCTTACAGCGTTTTGGTAGGGATACCAGTCCAACTGTATTTACACAGGTTGTGTCATTTATTGAAATGAGTGACGTAACTCGTTTCGACGCCTATGGTTGAGTAATCCTCAGTGTACTACCTGATTTGATTCATCTGTCTTTGGCTGTGTTATTGATTCTACTGTGTTGTACACTTCCAATGTGTTAATTTTATAGGCCAGTTTGGAAGTGGTATAGGTAAGAATAAAACTATTTATATACAGTAGTGTAACACACTTAAACACGCTTAAAATCAATTAAAATGGGTATCTTGCTTTAGTACTAGTGGTAATATGTTTATGGTAGTAACTCAAATTGTAAATGAGTTTAGACGAATTTCGCTTTGAAAAGTGTTTAAAGGATTAATGAGAACTTTTCATTGCTGTACGCCAGAGTCGCAACTGACATACGGGTGCGGTCCGGGGGTTAATTCCAGGAACGGAGATGCAGAACTGTTTTTCTTAGTAAACGTTTATCAAGCATTACGTGCATTCCACATTAAAATATTTACTTCTAAACCCTTGAATTAATATGATACATAATGGAGCAGATGTTTTGTTGGCAGGTGTTCGGATAGTCAATATTTCGTTATTGCAGTAAGAGCAGCTCGTCCTACAGTGCGAATATTATTAATACCTGTGTAACAGTTCTTTGTGATTTGCTGCCTGTGGACTTGATCTCTTTCAGCTCCTAGAATTGTTTTAGTTTGAAGTGAGATAGCTTTATTCTGATTGGCGTTTAGATACTCTGCGTTCTTTAATTGTCCTGTTGTTGATTTAAAGTAGATTTGACACTGTTTTCTGACTTGTGTTTGGCATAATTCAAATAGAGCAGTTGTAGAGAGAATGCTTGTATATGGTGCCATACAACAAGTAAAGAAACAACATGCACAATTGAAAATGTGTCACAGTCATTTAGTGAATTGATTGCCAGTACTAAACGATAGTTTTTTTTAGTCGTGGACGAATAAAACCCCACTGTGTTAATGTTGTGTTATTTTTAATAAATTTTTCTAGCATGGCTGCAGCAAAGAAGATAAAATTTTTGTTAAAAATCTTACATTTCAGAGTATGTGGAATGAGGAGTATTTTTATTGTTATCAAAGGGGTTGATATTTGCATCGTTTGTAACTAAAATATCTTTATATTTTAAAGTAACGCAATAATAATAGGCAGCAAATACGTAATTCGTTGCTTAGTTGCCTGAATCAAAAACTGATAGGTCCTGACCAACTACTCAGGCTGAATATTTACATCACGTGACAGGCCATTGCGCGAATAACTGACCACCCCACACACACACACACCGTGGCCAGCTGACACCCACCAACCTCTTCCACTCATTCGTACAGAGTCCAGTAACCTCCATGCCTATTCTACTTACCTGACCAGACCCATCATCTGTCTACACGCCATCCCTAACCTCACTAGTACGGTACGGATGCGGAATTCTATCAGTGACCTCCACCCCTTTATATTTTTCATTCCGTGCATTGTCGATAACCAATTCACAACACTCGACCAACAAATTGCGCAATACTGTTCCCCTTACCTGCACGCCACCCCTTACTCCGTACCAACTGTCTAATCGCTCGCAGAAGGCCATGTTTCAGTATTCCTCATCGGTTGCTACGAACTTTAAATGTCCCGCTCTACAGGCACCAAACGTGATCTCCCCTCTTTTCGAAGCTTGACCACAGTCCACTTACCCGCCGGCCGGTGACCCTCAGAGCGGAGCACGTGGTGTTAATTCCCACGGACGATAATGTGTAGGTATTTGCATTGACTGCATGTTTGGAAGTCTGTCGGAGTAGGGTGTCCATAGCCGAAGGACGTGTTTTGGAGCTTAATTCTAGTCGTAAAGTTCCTATAAACATGTGTCATTTGTGGGCATTTTAAGAATTAAAGCTGTTAACGAAGTAATTGTAGGAGTAATTAACGTATCATTAACTGTGTGGTATTATTTTACATCTATAGATTTACAAATTTGACTTACACCGTAAATAATATGAAATGGTATGAAGTTATATTTTATTACATTTTGAAGATTAATTTAATATACATTTTTGTGAACATAAAATATATTATTACACAGCAAGTGATGCAATTTTGTGAAGTATTTACTAATGCCTATGGTAATGAAGCAGTTGCTACCAATGACCTTCCACATTATCTATGCACAGTGTGGCGCGACGTGAAAGTAGTGACAGACTTCAACACAACGAACTTTGTGCTCGATTGTACTGCACGCACCAGTGACTTACGTCTCCGAAGGAGTTAGGTGAATGGGTAGTAAAAAAATTGGTTCGTACTGCCCAATCCAACAGTTTTGATTATGAAAATGTCGATTGGGAAATTGTTACCCAAAAAATGAGGGGGTGCGCCATATTGCTGCAGCCATAGCCATACAGTAGACCTTGGGCCGGCAACCTTTTGGCACGTGTGGGGTGCGTTCGACTTGCTGCTTCATAACTCGGGCAGCTTGTGTATGATATAATGATGAGATAAATAGGAGCTTTTTGAGAAGAAATGAGAGATGAAGACGTAGCAGATGGAATTTTCAAGTAGGCTGCCGTAACATTTCTGTATATTTCTCCGAAAGTGTCTTTCAGAGTGACATTATTCTGTATTTGCTTTAACTCCATTTGCACCGACACTGGAACCCGATTATTGCCAATGGCAAACGGATTTCGGAATATTTGGATTGCAGTCAGCCTCTTGTGAAAGTCAAAATTCATTCAGAAGCTGATGAATAATACCAACGAATTAATCCTACAGTTTCTACAGTGGGTCTGGACGGTTTGGAGAAGAGATAAATTCGTGCGCCTGCCGGGAATAGAACCGTGATCCCTCGATTGTCTAGCCTGTAGCCTAGTCATTATACCGACGATACACTACTGAGTTTGTTTTAATACAATGTAATGTGGTTGAGTTTCAGGTTTAAAAGGTGTGTGTCCCTAAACATCGCTTCTGAGAAGGATAAACAACTTGAGACTAATGCAATAATGTACTGAGTCAGTATTTCATTGCATCACTGAATGGAAACTGTGCTTTAACTCCAGTTTTCACAGGATCATTTTAATAACAAGAAATATTTTGTGTATTCTCATTTTCACCATTTGTTACATTAATTTTTTTCCTGCAACCTAGATTTAAGCATGAAGTTCCACCAGTAGCAGCAGCAGTACCGGTTGTTTTGGATGGCTGTGTTTCTGGTGCATGTGAATATTTATTTATCCATGACTAGATCCACACTCATCCACAGCAAACGGTGAAGTTCATCACATCCATGTGTCTGTGACATTGCTAGCATTTGATGGTAGTATGGTACTGTCCAATGTCGGAGCAGTGACGGTTGCGACTGTGACGGATTTCGGCGTTACCTCTTGTTTTTAAATACGGAGAAGGATAACTTGTACTTCCTGAGATCCGGTCTTTGCGGGGGCCCCACGCCGGCACAGATCGGAAGATTGTGGTCTTATTTTATTCCTTGTTATTTGTTGTCCCAATATGAAGTATTTTCTTAAACGCAGAACTGTTGCTGTGTATTGCAAATATCCGTTCTAATTCAAAGCAGTGTCACCAACATTAATATCATTTTTGCTTCGAGTAATGAGCCTTTCTTATTGCAGAAGTATCTTGGATTTTACGTCCCATATATACGCGTGAGCAGGGGTGCTAACGACTTTCCATAAACAAGGTGGTTCACAACGCTGCAGTTTAGATATATAAGTATGTGTCATCAAAACTACATAAATATGAACCCTTGGGCTAAGCGATACTTAAAGCTCATTATTTTAAGAATTTCTGTTGGACTGCTTCTGCGTTTTTTGGAAGCGGGAATTATCTTGGAAAATAATTTTATGAATTCCAAGTGATGTCATCATCTGTTCTGAACCTTCTTTTTCACAATCCATTTTAAGTAATATATTGACGACTGTGCCTGTGGCTGTATTGTACTAGTAATTATTGTTACAAATTTCTCCTGATTTGTAGCCTGCATAGATGTATACCTATCTATGCAATTTATTTAAAGTGTAAGATGTGACTAATTGAATATATTCATGTATGACTGTTTACGGTACGCCTGCTAGTTGGTAATAATCCATCTTTTATTTTGTCTTAAACATCCCTATAACCTCGACTTGGGATTGTGTGGCACAGTCTAAAAAGATTGGTGAAAATATAATGACGTCATGGGTAACAAGGATCGATGCAGAGATGTCTCGAAGAGTCACTGAACTTTATTCACGTGATGTAAACATTAGAGAGATGGGAAGTGATCGGTCGGTGAGTAGGATAAACAAATTAAATGTGATTCGTTGTACAGAGTGTCCACCTGAACTCGGAGCCCACTCATAGAACTGTATTAGTGTAACTTCCCGCACATTCGAGCAGGTGTATGAAATGGCTTCCTTCAAGCCTTAGACATGCTTGGAGTTTTTGCACAACTGTAAAATTTTGTGGTTTGAGCTATGCAGTTTTGTGGTTGCTTATACAGGTCACGTTGATACCACCAATTTCCTGGGATATGCGTCTTACAGATTTTTGTGGACATGCTTCTGTACGCAATCCAATGTCATCTAATATTTTTTTTCTGGAAGAACATGTAGTGATCGTTCTAGCTCCTTTCACGGGCAACGTCTTGTCCGAAATTTGTTCGTTAGTCGATATTTTGTTGGAATCCCAATTTTTAATTTGCTGTGACATTGTATAGGATTTCCTTTATAGGTTTTCACAGTAAAAAAAATGTATTACACTGCGCCGCATGGTCATAAACAACAAAAATAATTTACGTCAAATTATAGTCTCGGTGTTGCATTGTACTTATTTGCACGAAACAAAAGAAATTCACGCCTGTTACACACAGCATACGAAACTGGACTGTCGGTAGCATTCATGAATTATTGTAACCGAACACAAGGCGATAAGACTACCGGCAGTGTGTCATACAGAACCCGATAACAGGTCTGTGTTTGTGAGTTCTGTTTTCAAATGGATTCTCTGCATATGCTAGTAGTATTGATGTTAGGAGTGGGTCTATTGGAACAAAATGATTTATCAGGTGCTTCAATCCGCCTGCACTCCTTCACAAGGATAGGAGCCGAAGTCCAAATCCTTAATCATCTGGCGAGCCTGATTATTTGTACCAACATGATTAAGGGAAGATACTGAGGAGCTGTATTTCGAAGCTCATTTGCTTGCAGATCTAAACGGCTTTATGGTGTCTTGAGATAGATTTTCGTCACCTGGGTCAACAGTGATTGGCGTAAAATATTTGTTTCTTAAACGTTTATTAGGAAATATAATTGGTAGGTCTAAATTGCATAAACAGGTATGAGCAACCATCATTAGGTTCTAGTAGGTCTACAGTATAGGTAAAACATGGCTCCAAGGCTGCTTGGCTTTTGACACATGCAAAGGCCAGTCGCACGCTCGTTGGCACACAAATACCTAACTAGTTAGTTTAAAGAGAGAGGATGGTCTATGACGACGGGCTAATTAGAATATAAATTACTTTCATCAAATTGATTAGACTCATGAACTAGCCTAGTATTTTAATAAGCGGTATCAAACTTGAATGAAAAGGTGCTACAGTTACTAGCTTTTGACAACCTGTTGTCATATATATTTCGTATTTTCAACATTGTTGTCACGTAATAATTATTAATAATGGAGAACCGCTTTCTTATAAACACATTCAAGAGTAAGTATATTTAGAAAGTGCACGTCTAAATTCGAAAAGCCAGCGCTAATTTCTGTAAGAACGACCAAGAGCACTTCTGCAAAAAGAAATTAACATTTTTGTGTAATTAACACGATTATAATTCCAGTATAATTCCGGGATAGCGTAGTCGGTATAGCGACTCGCTACGGACTGGACGGTACGGGGATCTAATCCCGGTGGGGGCGAGATTTTTCGCAGCTGTTCAGACCGGTCCTGGGGCCCACCCAACCTCCTATACAGTGGGTACCGGGTCTCTTTCTCGGGGGTAAAGCGGCCAGGACGTGGAGTTGACCACCCACCCCATCTAGTGCCAGGGTTAAAGAAAGAGTAGAGCTATACCTCTACTCCCCTCTGGGCCTTCATGGCCTGTAAAAGGTAAAGTTCACCATAGAACAGGCCATGAAGGCCCAGAGGGGGAGTAGAGGTATAGCCCTACTATTTCTTTAACCTCGGCGCTAGATGGGGGTGGGTGGTCAACGCCACGTCCCGGCCGCTTTACCGGGAACAACCCGGTACCCATTGTACAGGAGGCTGGGAAGACCCCAGGGCCGGTCTGGACGGGTGCTGAAAATCTCGCCTCCACCGGAATTCGATCCCCGGACCTTTCAGCCCGTAGCGAGTCTCTATACCGACTACGCTAACCCGACCCACCTTCATGGCCTGTTCTAGGGAGAACTTTACCTTTACCTTTTACTCTATTCGTACTTATTAAAAATGGTCTTCAAAATAAAACACTCATAAAATTGCAATTTTGTTCAATGTTTCTATCGTTAAGGTCATTATCAAGGGCGCATCATAAAATTTTAAGTATTTGAACCCATTACTTATGCAAAGAAAGTAATTATTGAGCTACTTGAAAATATCTTGCAAAATCGATAATCTCTTTAGTCTTGTTTTTCAAAACTTTATGAGAGTTTTACGATCTGTTTCGTTGTTCAGTGTGCTGTGTAACGATGCTGTCAATTGTTAAGATTATATAACCTCGCTGGCGGATGAATGTATGGCACTGGTGGCATGATATTGACAGGGAAAGCCGAAATACTCGGAGAAAACCTGTTCCAGTGCCACTTGGTCCACCATGAATCGTACCTGCACTGGTGTGGGAATGAATCGGGGCCTCCACGGTGAGACACCGGTGACAGAGTCCTTGAGTCATGGCATGGCCAGTTCGTTGTAAAATCTGTAGTGTAGCTCATGCAGGCTGGAGCTGAATATGATCTATTGTTAGTCTGTAGGTTCTAGTAATAATGGTGTCCAATATTTGAAAGTGCACTTTCATTTTCCTCTTATTTTTCTTACTACTTGCATTTTTATACAAACGGTTTCCAGAAGAATTAATGTATCCATCAGTCTGAAACGCGCCCATAAGAATAGCCTTTATACATAACCTATGTTCGCTTGTGTGACTTTCCATTCTCCACCTAAACAAAGGACTGCAAATGAGGAAGAGTGCCTGTTCAAGACGCTGAGTAACGTGACATGCTAAAGGAGTGGCATCGTGGGGCTAGAAAACGCGTCACATCTTTAGCTATATCACGCCAAGAAACACGACGTTCCCATGAATGTGTGTGTCTGTTAAGTCTGAAGTTGAATGACATTAACCAGCGTCTTGCTTAACTTGCAGGAATTCAGAATTTATCTACGTGACTGTATTTGTAAAAACAGTAGATATGTTTAATATGTGTGTTTGTTCTCAAAACTTTCTTTTCAATGATGTTGAAACAGACTCTGTAATCTTGTCTAGATACAGTAATTAAAGTGATTGCCGTGTTTTTTCATATGGTGTGTTGGCGCTGACTCTATAGGGACATGGAATGGCATTTATCGACTACTTACTGAACCCGCAAAAATTCAGGAACTGTTTGCAGACTGAATTTGCAAACTAAGCGAATTTGTTGAATATCTGCATTTGTCTGTAGAGTGTTTTATTTTCACATTTGATTCTGAATATAATTTTGTCGCGAAAGAACTTGTACGTTTATAGGACGAGTATGAACAGAAAACAAAAATATTTAAGCAGACTTCTAACTTTTATTTTGCACTACAACCCTGTGTTAAGCATGGTACTGATCTCTATTGTAATGCTTAGGAATTCAATTCCTACCTTAGAAAACAATGCCTCTCTATTACAAATATTAATCTGTCATGCTGTGTAGGGAAATACCGATAATCGCTCTTTACTCTGACAACTGTAGGATTATAGTGTTTTTTTATTATGTTCAGTTTCAAAGTAGGTGGTGCGTGTAGTGGCCACTGTGCTTTAAAGCGCTGTTTCCCGTTTCTTAGAGATAGTTTTGCACTGTTTTTCCTTGATGGTGTCCGCGCAAGAGAGTTTGAGGACAGTCGTCCGTTTAATACAGGTTACTTAGTAGGTAGTTTTTTGTACTTGAATTTATTACAATGAAAATAACTTGTCAGTAATAAACTTTATATTAGCTTAGTTATGCCCACGACACGTTACCACGTTCAAATATTCGCCTCCTTTTTATTACAGCCACTTGCATGTGTTTTTATTGTTCATTATGTCGTTTTGCAAGGAAGTGGCCCTAATCTCATGTTTTAAAGATAATGTATGGGCATATACTGTGATATTGCAACTAGATATTGTCTTCTGGGTTGTGACACCACACAGTCGATGGCCGGTACTGACTTTAGGGAGGAACATGTAGCCGACATCTTCAGGGTAGAAGTGACGGTGTTAAAACCACCCATTGACTGGACACGCCAAACTTCAATAATGTATTGTGTGTAACTACCTGTTAACTTGCGTATTACAACTTGAAAATATTTGTTGACGTGATCTTTTTATAGGCATTTACTGTAGACTTACTGACCGGATAAAAATCCGATTACCAGATCGACTAGTATAAATGCCAAACGGCAAACTTACGACACCTGCATGATAATTGAACACGTAACGCAAGTCATGCAGGTAACATGCCCCCCCCCCCTGGGATTTTCCCATTATATTTATTTATAGATGATTTATTTGATGGCGCTATCGCTAAGTAACGTTTGAACTTTTCACGGCGTATAAGTGCTGGGATATGGCGTCGAATGGTAGGATAATTCTGGAATAATAAATTTAAAACATGGAAGGGTGGTCTGAGATACTACTCCAGGATTTGCGAGGAAGGACTGAGAACCACGAAAGCCTTCAGTTAACACAGTTTTCCCAGTCGAGATTCGAACCAGGCACCTCCCCAATGCAAGCTTTACCACCAGAGCTAAGTTAACTCGCTTTCCCATTGTATCAAGATTATCTTGACGCACGCGTATGCTATCCCGGATGCATAGTGTAACCTTGAGAGTGCGATAGAGTATTGACATTCAGTAAGCTGCAGCAAAATCTCATTTTTCTGATGACGAAAACACACTGACGCGATGATCAAGGTAGAAAACGTGCGCTGTTTGAAGGTGGTTGTTTTCAACATGCAGTTAAATCTGGAATGTCGTGAACCTCCATATGCGGAATTTCAACCATTTATGAACCAATTGTAACCATTTGAATGCCAAAATTGCTCTATATTACACATAAAATTATCAGTTCGTATTTCACAGAATACAGCGTGCTGCCATTAGAAAGCTCAATCGGTGAATGCTGTATAGGGAAACAATGGCTATATATTGCGAGAATCGTGTGGACCACATAAATACACTGTTAGGGTAAAATGCAGAGATATTGTCGTTGAACTTAACGGTACCAACAACTACGCTTTGTAGGTTTAGTAATATTGTTTCGACATTTCATGGCTGGTTTCGTCGATCGGATGCTTCTTATACTTTCTGAGGTTATTTCATATTTTTATTACTGTTATTGCGTAAGTTCCCGGAACCAAGTAGGTGTTTTACATTGAAAATTGAGTGAAACTCAAAATATCCTTCCATGTACAGTGTATTCACTCTTAAGAATATACTTGGTATTCAACTGTTACGGGAATGGGCTCTTTCATAATGATTGACGACATCCGACGGACTTTTGAATGCAAGTACAACAATAACTTGTAGTTTTTTATAAAACTGAGTGTTTTATGAAAACTAAGTGTTAGACGAGCTCATTAGTTTTCCATGGCGCAACAGCCCCTAGTGGGCCAGGTCCTCTTCATTGTCGAGGCTTCACGATCACACTCAGACACACCACACTCGGTAGGGTTCCTCTGGACGAGTGATCAGCCCGACGCAAAGACCTCTACCTGACAACACACAACACTCACAAGAGACGGACATCCATGCCCCCGGCGAGATTCGAACCCACAATCCGAGCAAGCGAGCGGCTGCATACCCACGCCTTAGACCGCGCGGCCGCTGAGATCGGCAAACAAGCTCATTCATTACTTTTTAAAATTTAATATTCTCTAGTAAGTAAAGTTTTAATTTGTAATATACAGATTTATTTAGATTTATTGATTGTGTAGAGATAAGCTGCCTATTTCGGTCCTACCGGACCATCATCAACCTATGTATGAAGGTAAAAATGTAAATGTTACATACATACTTCTTGTAAGATCTCACATATTTTGTTAGGTTAATAGTATATAAATGCTTCCTTAGTAGCTTAAAATACGAAAGTTGTGCGTGTAAGGTATTTTGTTTTTCAGTATTAAAATACGAATTATTTTTAAGTGCTTATGTGGATTTCTTTAGAAAATAATAAGGTTTAAAATATTGAAAGTAAAATAAAATGATGAGCTTATGAGTTGCCGCTGATCCTTTTGTACGTTTATGGTGTGTACTTCCCATTTCATTGTCTGTAACTTTCATATATGTGATAAAGGCCTTTATAGTTTTTTGACGATATAAATATTGTATTGCATTTTATTTCTTATCACTCGAATTTCGTTACGCTGTTTATTTTCTTGCTTTTCCTTCTTACACACACGTCAGCATAGAACTAACATTAAGTTGACACGTATGTTGATTAATCGTTTATTTAATTAATAATCATTGTTCCTACATTAGCTTGGAAAGTGTGAGGGTTATCAAGAATATACCTCAGTCAAAATAACCGGTCTCTGAACCGAAATTTTTACCCGTAACCCACCGAAAAATCTCAGGACAGTTCCACTCAACCTCTACTTTCAGTCAATAAGTTTTTCACACTTCCTTAACAATTTTTTTCCCCAGTGTATTTATTGGATTCTGTTTAAATTGATTTTAAGGATTGGTGTTTGGTGTGTTACAGGGCGTAAAACCTAAACAGTACAGATAAACACAAAACAGGTTGAGAAGCGTATAGCATAGAAATTATGGCTTGTTCTGTCTTGTCCCTCTGTATTTTTAATTTGAGAATAACTTCTGTTTTGAATAATTGGATGGTAAATAGCAAAAAGCAGGTGGTAGTAATGGGCAGAATGGCACCCAGATGGATGGGCCTGAAGTCTTATTAGGGAAACGTATACTGGCCATAACGATACATGTCGCCTCTTTCCTACCACTCTTGTCCAAAACAGTTTTCGCTTCGAAAAATGTGTGGCCGAGTTTGTTCGACATGTGCTCAGACAAACATGTTGATCTCGGCCTCAATTCGGGTTACTAGTATTCGATTTTAAGCAAAAGTGCATGTGTCGACAGTTTTAGTAAAATTTTCCAATACCAGATATGAAACGCCGTCCAGCCTTCCTCGAATTGTTACGCGGTCGCGCACACACACACACACAATGAGACGGCCATAAGGAAGTTTCTGTTAGCGAACTCGCGAACATTTGGCGGGAAGAATGGCGGGTTCTGATATCAACTTATATTCAATGCGTCGTAAATCGAGCAGTCTTTTCAGATGCAAGGCGACTGCCTTACTTGGATCAGACTCATTTAATGATGTATCCATGCACTCAGGTTTGACATCCAACTTCTGAAAACTATACGCCAGCTGCTTCTAAACGCCGCTCGAAAAACGAACAAGTGTTTCCTGACTGCTTTAATTTCCAGATAAAATTTGCCGACAGTCTGATGTCAGGTTGTTTGGAACACTTTCCGTTCGGTGGAAATAAGATTTCTGATAGTGTCAGAACTTAGTAACGATATCTAATTCCAACCTCAAAAGTTTAGTCTTTGCTAACCGCATTCCAATTCTCATCTGTTCACGACTTGGAAACAAATTTGTCACTACCTGCAGTAGGATATAATACCGTTGTTCTGTTATTCCCTGTTTTGTACTATCCTGTGTCCTTTTGCTGCTACCTGATGAGTTTCCTGGATATGAAAGTGCGGGGGACAATGTCGCTATGTCGCATACTGAAGAAACATTTGAGGTATAAGTAATTCCAGACGGAGCTTTAAATTCCAACAGCAATTTTCTTACCACTTCAAATATTCTGCATTTTGCCTGCTTATTTCTGATTATGGTGTTCTTGATGCTGCAACGCTTTTAAAAAAAAGAAAAAAGCCCTGTGCTGGTACCCGTAGACAAGTGCTTAACAGTAGGCTTTACGTTAAATGGATTTGTGTATTTCTAATTCAATCATATCCATTTTCTTTGCTTTTTTGGCGTGTTCACAACGAACAATTTCACAGTTGGTGCGTATTGGCTTTACCGGTTTGCAGGCATCTTGGCTTTTTCGCAGCGATGCAGTTGAGGTCACCTTTCTTCTGGGATGGGATATGGGGCCGCGTCACGGGTGACTGGTGCCCGACGTTTCGAGACGGTGTGATGGTCTCTTCTTCAAGAATTCGAATGGCTAATGAAGAATCAGCATTGAACTTTTCGACTACGGAAGATGAGACCATCACGCTCTCTCGAAACGTGGGGCACCAATCACCCAGTGACGCGGAGCCACATCGCATCCTGAAGAACTGAAGACTATCACATTGTTTGTCCATCTGTTAACATGTAAGAATTGGAGAACCGCTGAACCGAGTTCGTGAAATTTAATAGTGTAGAGCTGCAAAAAAAAAATTTTTATATTTCCAGCCTTCGTCAATGGCAATTACAATTACATACTGCCATAACTTAAGAAGATTAAAGGTCAGCGTTGAATAAAATAATGCAAACAGTGCTTTGGTTTGACGGACCTGTCGATTTCGGATGACAGAAGAGAAACGCTTGCGTCACTAAGGATCCACCAATGTGCTAATGGCCCTCAAGCTCATATAGTTATAAAATATTCCAAAAACACTTGCCATGTTATGCCACGTGATGTCACCACAGAACAGGATTAATTCCAGTGGGATCTTATTTATGTTCGAGACATTGCTTGTCTGCTCTCACAAGTCAGACCTGTTTGTCTTGTTGTAGTACTCTTGCACTGAGGCAGACCGTCTGTTATGTAAGGTCTCGCACTATGTTAAGGTCACTTTCTTGGCGTCACAAAGAAAAAGTCTGAGAATCAACATACTAGTACATAGATCGACAGAAACTTGCTGCTTCTGACTGTTCAAATGAAGGATGAAGAGTCCAACTGATACTTTACATTTCTGAATACTCAAGTTCATGTGACACATCCGCATTTAATTTCTGGGGAAGACTTCTTGAAATATCTGTAATTAAAAACCTTGTGTGTGCTCGCGTTTATGCCCTCTCTGAGAACACGGAAATGGAGTAAACCCTGAAAATGGTGTTGTAACTAGCACGGCTTATCTGAAATAAAAATTCTTAATAATCTATTAATTGTGCTGATTTACCGCCTGTCGTGTGCGATTCGCCATTTCCTGTGCCACGCTTGTGGCCAAGTGATACCAACACCGAACAGCGTCTCCCAACTCTGGGCGTCAAATTAGTACAGCGATTGTAATTTTCGACGGCTGCGCCAGAAAATGCAGAGGGCATGCGAGGTCCAAATAAATGAAACTTTGACAGGGGCGGGCAGAGATTGCATGTGACATAACTAATACGTATTGTCAAGATACTTCCCCGGCTCTCTCTGAACCAACCATTGTCATTCAATTATTAGTGCTGCCGTTGCTAGGCTGTAGTCTGTTGCCACGTGCTGGTGTTCTTAAACGATTTTAAATGTTTTAGTGACGAGTTTTATGTTGTTTGTATAAGTAACTTACAATGGAGAAATAAAAAACAATCAATTGTGTTGTGTATTAATTTACTGAGTTATGTTGCAACGAAAGTGACGTGGCCCTCTTAACAGCAGACGGGGCTTACGCTGACCTTGAGACAAGAAAAAGAAAAATACGTATTGAAACTACACTTTAACTCAGTCTCTCAAATTAATTAAGCAATTGACTCCCTTGAGGATTGTTTAGTACGGAAGAATCTTCTCTTTCACATTAGAATTACTAGATAATTGTTTTAATATATTTCAGTATATTTTTATCCCTTTGGTTTTTTATGTGGTTTCGGCTCTTACCACACTTATAGTATTGTGAAGTTGGGATCTCAACCACATGAAAACAAAAAAATTTACTGTGTTGTATCATAATCATTCTTTAAGTATTTACATACCCTGATGATGGCTTTTTAAAAAAGCCGAAACATGTTGCAATATAATATACAGTAAATTAATAAAGAACGTAGTTGCGATTGTGTTTATTTTTCCGTTGTCGTTTATATATCACAATGGGATGTCCCCACGAAAGATGTGTGTCAGTAACTTGGTTTGTTGGTGCTTTGAAAATTGAACGAAAAGAAATCAAGCGCAAAGTTCTCAACAAACAATCCGGGAATAGGTATTTAACGCATAATAGATCGTTTTGTCTTTTTAGTTACATATCCAATTTCACATTATATCCACCGTGCATTTTGATAATAATTCACAATTTCAAAAAACCAACAAATGCACTATATTATCAAGTATTGTTCAATATCCCCTACATATGTTTCGGTTCTAGTTGAACCATCTTCAGGGGGTCAAGGTTACATTCATGTTACATCCATTAGTTAATCTGATGATATATTATATATACACCACAATATAAAGTCAAGTTACTATCACATTAACAGGTTACAGTGCATAAAATTCCGTTGTATACTCTTTGAACTGTGACACGAATTGTGTCCACTTTTTAGAGTTTACAGTATAGATATATGAAATATAAAATATACTCTTCAGCAGGTAGATTGTCATTAAAATTGAAGATTGTCATTAAGAATTGCTGGCAGTGGTTTTTTTTATATACAAATTGCAGTTGACCAAGCCCTGTTAGTTGTCTTGTATTATCAAGTGTCGAGGTGTCTTGTTGTATGGTACTCACCACACTACAAGACAGATTAACTAATGGATGTAATATAAATGTAACCTTGACCCCCTGAAGATGGTTCAACTGGAACCGAAACATATGTAGCGGATATTGAAAAATACTTGATAATATAGTGCATTTGTTGGTTTTTTGAAATTATGAATTACATGTCCAAGTTTCCGCCACACTGGAGGTATTTAAATTTTTAACCAGGTAGTTGTTTCTACTTACATTTGTATGCTACAATTGATGTACCGTCATACAACTTAAGGTTTTCTGCACACGGATGGACTAATATTTCAGGGTGTGATATTTTTCAAAACAGGGTCTCTTATGAAGTGGCACAACACAAAACTCAAAAGTGTATCTCGTTTCACTTCTTTGTGAGCAGAACAAAACATACTTTTTGATACTGAACACTGCTCAGCTTTATTGGATACTTTTCCCCCGTCTCCCGCCTACAGTTTTCCATAACATGTTCCGACTATAATTTCCCGAGAGTCTTCCCAGACCAATGAGCTGATGACAGAGAATTGCCATTGTCATTGGCATCAGCCATGCCCTCTCGCTCCCTGATCAGTCTGTCGACTTTGCGAAGAAATTCTTGTATTCCTGTTGCTTCGTTGGACTCGGGGTGTTTTGCACATAAAAAATAAATAATAGTACGACTGGCTTTTATTCCGGGAAATTATTTTATTGCGCCAATTGCGCTAGCAAATAATGTGAAAAAGCCCGTTTCGTATTTGGATGTAACGATATATTGCACTGCACCGATTTTCACAGACTCATACCGATAGCAACTGATCGGTCTTGCGTATAGTTGTACTGAACTGCCCCTAAATCGGCGAAGAAGTATGGAAATTACGGTAAGAAATTAATTTGCCCCCCTATTTAAAGCATGGCCCTCACTGTACCGATTTTCACAAAACTCACCAGTCACTATTTGCCTTGCGTGGAGATCTGTTGCACCGATTTTGCTCAGATCTGTTAAGAAATATGGAAAGAACGCTTCCAAAGAAATTGACGGCCTCAAGTAAAGTACGCCTTTAACTGAGCCGATTTTCCTGAACTCACACTTAACCGGCATTACGCGTAGATCGTCCGTACGAAATGTTATCCAGGTGACGCTAAAAATGTAGACGTTAAGTTCAAATACGTATATGCGACCGTAAGTAAAGCTTGTTATTTAGGCGCATTCTGCGAATTTAGAGCCATGCAGTTAGAAATATTGCTCGGGTTGACTTCATCACTCTGCTGACCAGGTTGGTCACCCCTGGTGCTGGAATGTGTATGTAGCATACGCCGCGGGCTGCAAGCAAGGAAGGGTCAAGGGCAGTCACATCCGGGGGCCTCCCATATCCGTCCAGAGCATGGCCTGCGCCACGTACCAATGCTGCGGACCGTCATTAAACAATATCTGGTCATTTTGCCTTTGTTCACAATAACGCCCCTGTTTCTATAATTTTTCCGAGACGCCTTTGCTGGAGGGCAGAACTAAGTGTATCTATATATCCACAACTGAACGAAGTAGACCTATAGATAAATCTACTTGAAAATAAAATTGTTCTCCTTAATTAAACACCACATCATGAAGACGTAGGGGGAACGGAGGTATAGTTTCACGCGGTCTTAATCTCGGCTGTACATGGAAGTGAGTTGTTGGCTTCACACCCCAGCCGCTTTACCCTTTAGGAAACAACCCGCGGTACCCACGGGACAGAAAGTTGGCAGTTTTATATATTATTATTATTATTATTTACTGCAATTGGGTTTTCACCCGGTGGCAGTAAAGAGTCGGACTATGTGCTGTGGAATAGAGAAACTTTTCTGCCTTTGCCGGGAATCGAACATCAATTTCCCGGTCGTCTAGGCAGCACTGTACTGCTGAGCTACCCTGGATCCTGAGCTACTTGGAGCTGATGATAGTAGATGCCTGCTGCTACGCGAGAGTACCCTACGTTTGAGTTTTATAGGATTCTCAGAATATGCAGCGGTTATTTCCCTACACGTTGTAAATAAGTTGGTCTGTGTAATGGAGACGTAATGCATATTTTGTGAGGTAGGAACTGAGTTTTGAAATGTTACTCTGATAAACTTAACATCCTCGTTACGCAGAAGCTTTCTAACCCAGAACAATTCACCTCTTTGGTGGCATTCCGGAGCATCTGTTCCATAGACAGCATCAGACTGGACCAAATAATTAGTCCGTATGATGGGCTGACTAGTATGTAGACAATGGACGAAGACTGGGAGATGTAATGGAAACCGGAGTGTTCCCATACGTAGTGTACTCTTGTATTTTATCGCATAAGTGAAATCGTCAGTAACCAGTGAATTATTTTTTAAATACAATTTAGATGATTGATAAAACCTGAGCAGGCATGTTAAGTGTCCGGGGACTTCATACACTTTTCAACTAGAAGTTACTATGCGTCCATGGTTTTCTTCCGTCTTCACGCAACTGATGGTATGGTTTGCAAGTTTCTACTTTTTGGTTCTCATGCAACTTCCCGATTTAAATTTATTATTATTACGCTCCTTGCTGTAAACGCCGCCACATATCTTTCTAAACATGCATTATGTATTAATCAGAAAATTAAAAATTCTGCGGCCCTTCGCTGCACGCACTACTTGTTACCTTTCTAACATTTTCGAGTTGTTACACAGACATGCTGAAGACCTCAAAACCACTGACGTCCATTGATAAAGCAATGAAATACGTAAGAGAAGCCGAGCAGTAAGCATTTTTGGAAGAGGTTACAACGAAGACAATTCCGCGAAGCCACATTAACCTCTAAATAAGATGCCTTACACTTAATAGCAAAGAGAAATGACGTGCGGAAGCAAGTACAACTGCTATTCAGGTGTATGTTAACAAAGGCTTGAAATGCCCAAGGTGAATTAATACCTCTCATTTGAGCCAAATTTGATCAATCAACAAGCAGTTCATCCAAACAGGTTGAAATGTGCCCCCACGAATCATGCTAGATGAAAACGTAGCGATAACAGACGAAGAAAAGACCTTCGCGGACACACAGTCGGACTGTGGTGCGGGCAACTTCAGCCTTTTGGTCTGCATGCGGGCAACATGAAATTCAATACACGGAATGAGAACGAATAAGTGTACTATAATAACATGTATAATTTTACTGTGTAATTTTGTGTACATCATGTGCAAGAAGATATATGCTGATAATAATAGGAAAAATATATATAAAAAAATGTAATTCACAGCCTAGGCTAGGGTGTCGCTAATTCTAGAACATATTTACAAAATAACTTAGTAATGGGACGTATCTCTCCATCAATTAACTTTTCAAAATTGCTTCCTCTTTCTATCTCAGCTTTGCCACCGAAAGAAAAGACTTTTCTCATTTTGAATATCTCAACGGGCAACATAATTCTACGGGTTGATCGGGCCTGCTGTAGGAGATATTGCATTGAATATCCAGTGACCAGAAATTTGCAGGAAGCGAAAATATTCAAAAGAAGAATCCAACAGGAATTTTATAAGACACCAAATCAAGTTAACGTGTATTTAAAACACATTTAAGCTCCATTATTGGAAGCAAGTGCTGTGCTTCCTGAACTCGACGAAGACGACAGGAACTCTAAAAACTACAGGCCAGCCAACATTTTTTTCCCCTCTTTTTTCCCTCGTGGTGAAGGGCCCCGCAGCAGATGCTATGGACACACCGCAGGCTTGAGGCTTATTGTGCAACCCTGTGATGAATATGATTAGTTTTTTCGTTTTTCCTTGTAATGGACCGCCGGTGGAATGTAATTGACAGGGGAAAACCGAAGTAATCGGGAAAGACCTGTCCCATTGCCACTTTGCCCACCACAATCCCACATGGACTGACTCGGGATCGAACGGCCAGCCAACTTACTAAGTGCGATAAACAAGCTTACATTGCTGAAAGCTTACATAGAGTTTGTAAGTACCTGAAACATGTTGCTTTCCAGAATGTGTGTGATTGAGTTTCTAAAATATGGGTCTAACATAATTGAAGCATGCAGTCATAACAAAGTGGTGGTCGCACTCTAGGACTATCTAACGCCGAGCGTCTTTTCGCGGGTCTGCTGAAGTATTACATGAAACGAATCTCCCATTCGTAATTATACAATTTATTCACAGCTACCTCTGAAATTAACGTTAAAATTGAAGTTAGTACCCTCGGGTATGGCCGTCTAATATTGGAAGATAAACCAGCGTGTGAGTCCAACAAGGCCTAAATTGGGTTCCTTCCGAACTTTCGTGTTCATATCAACAGGATGTCCCTTGTTTATTGACTGATACCGATTTGCAATCCTATTCCGATTGTGTGTTTTTTTTTCTCGGCCCAAATTGGGATAAATTACAGCAGATTGTACAAGACTTCGAGTCCCTATTGAATAAATGATGGAGACTTATCTGTGACGGAGGTTACACTCCGTGGTTCAGATTATTCTCTTACAGGGAACACAAATCCTACTTAAACTGACCCATATTGAAGACTTTCGGTCTTCTCGTTATGGTGAAAGAATTCCGAAGATGGCTGTCCTTCCATCAATACTGGTACAAGAATGAAACTTACTGTGTTAGATTCTTTAAGAGGGACCTAACTATATGACGGAACTTAGGACCATCTAAATGTAAAATTCCTGATTTTATACTTTGACAGAATCGCCTATTTGCTAAAAAGAACTATATCGTTATAACAGTAGGAAAGTCCGATTGTGACCACGTAGGCCTCGATCCACGCAGGAGTCTCATTTCTGAAGGACTCACTGACCAAACCCGAGCCCCGGCAACACTGTTTCTTTTTTATTCCAATTCATGTGCTTGGAATAAAGAGCTCTTAATAGAAATCAAACATTGTATTGGAGAGTTATCGCAGGCGTGACTCATTTACGCCACATAACCCAGCCTTTACAAGAATACGTCGTTTGAGAACAGTAATGTATGGCTCTGCTCATGAATCCGACCTCACTGCTGTCAGTGAAAGCTGGTAGGAATACGGGTGGATTAAATCAATTTACTCCTTCCGGGCCGGCTTTCGTCTGATAATGAATCCTAGTCATCTGTTAATTATAACTGCACGCGTGCCCGCATCCTTGCATATGTCGCCGCTGGTGCGTTCTTTGTGGGTCGGTGGGGGAGCGGTATTTTTTGTTTCGTGTAGCAAGCGGCGTTCTCCGAATTAAAGTAATGAGAATACTGCACTTAGCAGGCTACATGGACTTTATACTTTACATTTCTAGACATTCCTCGGTATCGTGTTATTTTGCGTGTGTGTGGTGTGTTTCTTGAAACGCTGATAATTACTCAGATTGTACAATTATTTCCAGACGTGTGGAAGCCACAAGTTTTTCGCCGTCCTCACAGTAACGCTCCATTAGACCCACTCCTGAATCAGATGAATTCAGTTTACATTCTCACGCACTTTTCCTCTTAAGATCTATTTTAATATCATCCTTCCATCTACCACTACGTCTACCGTGGACTGCTTCCGACACATTTCGTATACCGTGCTACTTGCCTTCCTGATTCATGGAGTAATTCTTTTGTTGCAGCGGAATAATTATGTTAATTATTAACGTCTGCGTCACGACTTGCAATTGTTTCGGACACAGGGTTCATTATGTTAAATTGTACGTCTCGCGGCTCCTGTCCGACTCCTTGTTAGCGCGTTTTCTCTCACCGAGGTAGTTGCCCTCTCGATTGCATAGGATTTAGTTAGAGATAGATAGATGGATAGATAGATAGATAGATAGATACAGAAAGAGAGAGAGAGAGAGATAGGAGAGAGATGGACAGGTGGTGTTTTGAGTCTCTTTGTGTATTGCCAATGACTGGGTATGACTCCTTGATCTTGTAGCCTGCCATTTTATGCTGTATGCTGCATTACCAGTTATATTTCTTTCATCCTACTAACATTTGTGCAAATGTTAGCTCGTAACCCTTAACTAAAATATGATACCGTACTATTTTTATTGTTTACTAATACTGTACCACTTAGACTGCTCTGCTCGTTACCTTTTACCATTTGCTTAAGTGTTTGTAACTAACTTCATTATTCTCAAGCTTTATGTCGTACATTTAATTTGTTGCCCTCATTTAACTTTCTTTTTTATAAATGACCTTTCCCACTGGAATTTATAGTTGCCAATATATTTAGATGCTTTGCTCAATTTTTCCTAGATGTTACTTCTAGCTGTCATTCGCAGTCCTATCTCGGTTGTACGTTCCAAAATCTGACACTCAAAATTCCTTCCCTCCAGTTTCTTGTACTTTCACACTTCAAAATTTGACACGTTTCTATCTTTTTGCAAATTGTGCGTATCCGTACCTCCAGATTCCTTCTGGTCCTACTAAGCCACCATGTTCCACCCTGCACAACATTATACCCTTTTCTCCCTGCGTACATATTTCTGTGTGCGCTTCTCTTTGTCTCTTTTTTTCAGACGATGGTGTGGATTAGAGAGTCAACGAGCGTTTGTCACATTTTACATATAATTTTCCTGCCCTTTTACCCTATTGATCGAAGTCCTTCTTAATCTTCTTAACCAATCGTCTGTCATCCCTAGGTTCCGGTTGATACATCAACCTATGGCCCACTGGATTTGTTCTTTCTCTTTTTCACAACTTCAATTAATACTTCATAACTCTTTACAGTGCTTTTTCCTTCCTGCTCGTTCTTCCCATTTCAGTCACATAGGTTCCATTGGTTACTGTCTCCAGCACCCGAACGCTTTTCTATAAAAGTTTTCATTAACATTCCTAAGTATATTCCATCTCTCCTCTAACCCCCAAACTTCCACTCCCTTTATCTTCATGGGATTTACATGAGTTTTGACCAGCAGAAGAACCAAGTTGGTAAATCAAAACAGGACAGTAATCTGCGGACTGTGCTGTGGCTATTGGTTGGGTCCTGCACCATAGAATAAAGACATACTTATAAAGGAAATAATGAAAAAAGAAAGGAAAGACAAAACAATAAATGAAAACTTAAAGAATAGAAGTGTGGCAAAGGAAAAGAAAGACAGAAGGATAAAGAATAAGGAAGAAAACGAAAGGTTGAAATAAAAAGCGGACATTAGGAAGAAAGAATGAGAGTAAGAAAGGAAGAAGTGAAGGAAAAAGGATTAATGGTCTAATGGAAGATTAATAGGTACAAGGAGATGAAAGGAATTTGTGAAAACGAAAAAAGGAAAAACAAAGAACAAAATTTTAACACGAAAGCCGAAATGGAGATGAGAATGAAGTGATGAAGAAAGAAAGTGAGAAAACAGTTGTGGTAAGGAATAAAGTTTCGGTTAAGGGTGAAACGAAGAAAAAGAACAAAGCAAAATGAAACGAACACGTAACAAATAAATGAAGAAATTAAGTTGTATATACTGACGCGAAATAGAACGTCAGTTTTGCAGTTGTCAGTGAGTTCAGGCAACCATCCCACTGGCTTAATACTGACACAGAAAGAGAGACCGTGAAAACATAAGTGTAAAAACTTGTGTCTGTTACGGTACACTTACTCCCAGTTCTACAGTGCAGAAGGGTCCAAGTGCTGTTTCGTATGGCGTCACGTAACATATATGATCCTGAAGCCGATCACTTATCTCCATCTCATGCACAAGCTAAGAATGCGGGGAGCTGCCCCCTTCTTTCCCTTACGAGGTGCTACCCAAAAGTTTGGGGAATTTGAATTCCACGCGCGAACCGGTTGTGGTATGGCCTGCCGCCGCTAGATGGGGCGAGCAGTACCCTTTGTGAATTAGTGTGCCAACAGCCGTGAAGGCGAGAGGCCGCGTTCTTGAGTTTCGTGCGTTTTTGTAACGTTATGTTGTAGTGGTTCGGCGATTTTTTAAACCTGCATAAACGGCCGATTTTAAGGAGCAAAGAATCTGCATCAAATTTTGTTTTAAGCTTAAAAAAAACTACTGTAGAAACCCACCGCATGCTTGTGGAAGCATTTGGTGACAATACTATTAGTCAAAGTAAAACTTTTTTGTGGTACAAACGCTTTAAGGATGGACGAACGTCTGTCGACGACGATGAGCGTTCAGGACGACCATCGACAAGCACAACACCGGAAAACATCGCGAAAGTGCGAGGGGCTATGTTTGCAGATCGTAGACGAACAATCCATGATGTTTGCGCGATCGTAGGAATATCGTACGGGTCCGTGCAACGCATCTTGTCAGACGATTTGAACATGAGACGCATTGCTGCAAAATTTGTGCCGAGACTGCTGAGCAACGACCAAAAAGAACATCGCTTTGCTGTCTGCACTGAACTCAAAGATGAAGCAAGAGATGGCCCTAACTTCATCTCCAAGGTCATAACTGGTGATGAGTCATGGGTTTACGGTTATGACCCTGAGACTAAGCAGCAGTCGTCGCAGTGGAAGTCGCCAAATTCACCGCGGCCAAGAAAAACACGTCAAGTTCGCAGCAATGTGAAGTCCATGTTGATTTTTTTTTGACATCCAAGGCATTGTCCACAAGGAATTTGTCCCCCCTGGTCAAACTGTCAACGGGAAGTTTTATTTTGAAGTTTTGAAGCGGCTACGGGAGAGCATTAGGCGCAAACGTCCGGAAAAGTAGGAAAACAACAGCTGGGTTCTCCACCACGACAACGCGCCCGCCCACACATCTCTCATTGTTCGGCAGTTTTTGGCTTCCAAAAACACGACAGTGATTCCCCACCCACCTTATTCCCCTGACCTCGCCCGCTGCGACTTTTTCTTGTTCCCCAAATTAAAATTTCGATTGAAAGGCCGTCGTTTTGACACAATTGAGGAGATCCAGGCAGAATCGCAGGAGGTGCTTAAAACACTCACACTTGAAGACTTCCAGGGATGCATGGAATCATGGAAAAAACGCTGGGATCGCTGTATCCATGCCCAAGGGGACTACTTCGAAGGAGACGTGGAAACTAGGAGTTGTGATAAGCAATATTTTTATGGGCAAATTCCCTGAACTTTTACTTAGCACCTCGTATATCGTTACGGTGTATACTTTAATGAAGAGCAGGGACGACTTTACCTTTTACTTCTCCAGCCTTTATTTTGACGTAAATGTTTCTCACAGGTAATGCTTTTAGCCTCGTCTTTTCACCATAACTTATCAGTTTCACACGACTGGTGTTGGGTTGGTCTAATAATTAAACGAAAGTTAATCGTCATATTGGTTTCTGTTCATTGCCCGCATGCATTAATTGGCACTACTCTACGGGTGTGATTACCACTAATTTGGCCAGACATGAACCAAACCCTCTCTTCTCAACCTCAGCAGCTATCCATGAGTTGCCAGATCCACAGTGTGGGATCCACGAAATAAGCAGAAGGCTCTTTGGGCCTCAGTGAGGCAGTAGGTTAAACCTGTGAATTTCTTAACCTACCATATTTTATGGCACGACACTTTCAGTTTCCTCATTAAACCATTTATTAACTATTAAAACGAAATGTGGAATGCATACATAATTTTGTGTTGAAATAAACCCCCCCCCCCCCCCCCAATGGCTCGACAGCTCCTTGGGGGCCTAGGCCACCTCATTTTTCGAGGCTTCACGATCACACACTTTAGACACACCACACTCGGTAGGATTCCTCTGGACGAGGGACCAGCTCGTCGCAGAGAACCTCTACCTGACAACACACAACACTCACAAGAGACAGACATCCATGCCCTAGGTGGAATTCGAACGCACAATCCCAGTAAGCGAACGGCCGTAGACCCACGCCTTAGACCGCGTGGCCACTGGAATCGGCCAAAGTATAGTACCACGAAATAAGGTATAGCCTATGTCATGAAGTCTGGTAGGTTTTCCACACTCTTCCTCAAAAGTTCTACTGCCTCCAAGTGTCCCAAAATCGTCATATCTGAGAACAGGATGGAGAGTATGAATTCAAGTCGCATCAAAAATCCCTGCTGTAATACTTGTCCATCCTTAACAGCCGTGGCTGCCGTACGTGGGCAAGAGAAGATGTAATAAATTTAATAACATTTCTCACTCTCTTCTGTTGGATCCTTGATAAAAAACGGAAAATTGGCGGAAAATTATCCTGTACAAGTGTATTTATAATGGTTATATTGGATATATATTGATGCTATTCTATAACCGTTGAACGGAGAGTAATTGTTTACACTACCATCGAAATATTATATTAAATAGATGTGTCGAGAGACGTTAACCAGATTGACCCTTTGTTGGGCAAGTGTATAATGGCAGATAATAAGGACATCTGGCCAGTTAGACAGCAGTGTTAGGGCAATGGCAGATGAAGGCAGATAGTGCTAGTTAGAACGAGATAGACTAGGCGCCTAGCGGGTAGCAAGGGGAACTTGGTATTTGTTCCAGTTTGTCAATGTCGAGATTAATGGGTTTTGGAACAGTCTGGAGTATCTGAAATTTTAGACTTTGACAGTATTTGGATCTCAAATCTTGAGGGGGAGGGTACAATTTTAGACATGCTCACACATTAAGAAGAACCAGTAGGGTTCGTATATGGGGTTCATACGAGTTTCAGCACGGGGGGACAACGTCAAGTCATTAGTAGTCAATGGCGAGAGAGTATTCAGAATTTTAACTTTTCGGACCTATTAAGAAATAGTAAAATTAACAGATAGCCAATAGGGAACAGTGAGAAAATTCAAGTAGTGGTATGAATTTTGACGGGTATACTAGCTACCGCGTACGGACGCCAGGGGAGAAGCCGTTTGGACTTGGCTAGGCGAAGATATGAATTTTGCGTCTCTCCGATTTGGGTAGTTAAGTTAAAATGTTATGATTAGAAATTTATAAGTGTGTTACTGAAAAGGGATTATAGTGCCTGACAGTTTAATTGGTTTTAAAAGTGACAAAATATTAGGTGCCGCAGTCGTCATAAACCATTAACTGTAGAATTGTTTTAGACAGTGGCTCTAATAAAAAAAACGGGCAGTACTGAAACATTTG
This sequence comes from Reticulitermes speratus, assembly GCA_021186555.1. NCBI lineage: Eukaryota > Metazoa > Arthropoda > Insecta > Blattodea > Rhinotermitidae > Reticulitermes > Reticulitermes speratus. The sequence continues at coordinate 18,895,141 of JAJKFL010000001.1, forward strand.
AATAAATTGCAAAAAGATACAGTGTTAATTATTTGTACAAGTGTCCCTGCTCCTCTAATGAACCACTTAGATTCCCTGATACCAAGAGCTTATCTACCGACTGATAGCTAAGAAAGGTTATAATGCTGAGAAGAAGGTATATACTGCTGAACTTTTTAAACATCTTAAACCCATTCTTAAGAGTGCACATTTTCTTGGCACGTTCTTTGTAAAACCTGCATAAGGTGCACAGTTGATAGAGATGCTGAAGTAGGGTATAAAGGCAGTGTGTTATTGTAGCCACCCACCACACTACACGACTTCATGACCCAGAAGAATTCAACGTGAAAACATAAATTCAGAAATAACTAAAAGGCAAGTTCATCTTAGAACTGGCCGTGAAGGCTCAGATGGGAGTAGATGTATAGCTGTACTCCTTCTTTAACCTCGGCGTTAGATTGGGGTGGGTGATCAACGCCACGCCCCGGCCGCTTTACCCCCTGGAAAGACACCCGATACCCATTGTATAGGAGGCTGGGTGGGCCCCAGGGCCGGTCTGGACTGGCGCGGAAAATCTCGCCCCCACCGGAATTCGATCCCCGGACCGTTCAGCGCGTAGCGAATCGCTATACCGACTACGTTATCCCGGTCCACTCAGAAATAATTATCTCCTGTTTCTGATATTGAGGCCGCGCGAAGAGTCCTGCGGATGGTGGAAAAGACGACGCTCCAGGTTTCCCTCTCTCTACGTACTCTTGTATTTTGCTCCATCACCTTTGACATTCACCAGCCCAAAGCGCTTGTCGATAGGATAGGATACGGCTGTCAACAATTTTGTGGACAGAAGGGCTAGACAGCTGGATTATGATAGAACAAGTATGTTGGAGTAGGAAGTGTAACAGCTTTGGGGTGATGCGGATGGTTTCGATCGATTGTACAGTACTTCTTTCCGTGGTCAGTAAGTAACTGACCGCTCTGGCTAATTACTCCTTTGTCTCTAGAAGTCGCATATAAGGATTGAAAAACGTCGAATATGAGTAATGGAAATTTTAGCTTTCTACTCCAGCACAGTGCATATCGGATGGAAGGAATCCTCTGCAGATGCATATGTTGCTTATCCCACGCAGCCAGCAAAACCCAAACAGTGCCGTGCACATCAAATGAATTCCGGGCAGTACTGATCACATCTACTTTCCTATTCCATACATTGTTAGTCTTGAAGATCTACCAGGCCTATTTTGTAATTGTTTTATTTTGTTATTTTTTGGAAACTTCATTACTGAATTGCAGCTTACTGATTAAGAACTTCATGGAGCAGAGTCCTTCTTGAGAAGCTAAGAGTTGTTCAGATACTCAAGAAATTCCCTGCCTTTTATGGAACCGAACTTTGATTACCGTGATCAGTAACCAACAAATGTACAAACATAAACTACTTTATAGTTTTTATTAATATCGTGCATTCCTCTACACGTGTTTCGGTCCGTAGACCATCTTCAGGGGGGGTAACAAGCTACTACACTTCACATTGCATGTTTAATGTGCCGAAGAACACACTTGTCTCAGGAGTAAGTTATAAAAACATTTAAATTTGTAAAATATGTAAAACTGTATAGTAGTTTACATATTTTACAAATTCAAATGTGTTTTTATAACTTACTCCTGAGACAAGTGTGTTCTTCGGCACATTAAACATGCAATGTGAAGTGTAGTAGCTTGTTACCTCCTGAAGATGGTCTACGGACCGAAACACGTGTACAGGAATGCATCGATATTAATGAAAACTATAAAGTAGTTTACGTTTGTGCATTTGTTGGTTACTGAATACTAAGTGAAAATGCACGGTGAAAGCAATATAAAATTTGATTACCGTGTTCACTAGAGCAGAAGAGGAAAGACCAATGAGAGAATTTCTACAGAATTCCTCAGCAAAAACACCACCGCAATCATACAAATCGTGGACCAGTTCATAGATTACGACCCTGATTATGAGCGGAGCGCTAAAGCAAGGCGAGTTGGTCTTGAAATGATATCCTGCTACCAAGAACTGCTTCGTGTGAGAAAACTCAAGAATTCTTGACACCTACATGATGAAGAAGCCGAGGTTCGCGGAAGACCCACATCCCGGTCCTTCATTTGATGTAAAATTAGGGGTAATGACTTTCCTAAAAAAAATTCCCAGCAAACGTTCATTATTGTTTGTTTGTATTTTCACCTAGCCCCATGTACTAACTTTAAAATGACCCCGTTAGGGCACTTTCGGTTAGCGCTCCACATCATCCTGAGCGTTAAGCGAAGTATTACTGTATTCTGTTGAATACGTTCTACTGTCTGTTTTCCTTACTATGTCCCATATCGCATTTTTGCTTGTGACTTCCACTTTCGTACTTCGTGGCGTGGATTTTAACCAAGCACAGGCATGAGTTTATCTTTGTCATTTGCCTTAGGATATTTACATACACACAATGCAGTCTCGACCACAGTTCTACTACTAGGTAAGGCGAAATGTTTTAACCCCTCTCCGGATGAACGTGTAATGATATCAAGACTGCATATTGTAGCTTCGAACAGTTAACTTCCGCCTGGTGTCAGTGCCAGCCTGCCTCTTTGGATCCTTCGCAACGAAAAGTTGAAAACATTTGCCATTGACTTCGTCGTGTTTGTCCGTCCGTCCGCACGTAACAACTCCAGAGCCGCCAAAAGAAATTTTATGTAATCTGATATTGAGCGTTTCAAGTGTGATTTTAGTGAACGTTCGGGCAACAATAACGAACACACTGCCTGAAAACCAACTTGGTGTTCTTCACGTATATTTAGCATTTATATTGTTAAAGATTTATCGGAGCGAAATATGTTTCGAACAAAGTTGTAGATGATAATGAAGCATATTTTATTTTCGTTAATACATTTTTCTTTAAGTCTTGGAAGGTTTTCAAATTAGTTTAACAAAATGGAGCGAACGTGCCAGAATTTTTATGCAGTGCGTTGGTTTTTATCTTTGTGTGTGTGTATATTATAAGCTACTGAAATCGATCATGTAAGTGCCTACATAATACCGTGGTTATACGAATTTCACGACTACAAAATATTGAGCACAGTGGATAAGAAGGGTAAGTGTAAAGTATAAGTATGGTGAAGGGGAATTCCGACATTTCCGAGACAAGCGTTCCATCTTTACTGTATTCTGAGAACAGAGAGTAATAAACATAATAAAGGATCTAGTTGCAAGAGCCAAACAAGGAATTCTTCTCAGAATATGTCGTTGGGGAAGGATTTTACACAGGGGAAACGAGAGACGAAAATTGGTTCTAAATCATCACGTACCTCACTGTTCTTGTGTGCAGCAAATTAGCCATTCGATACAACCGAGTTCTCTATACCTCAAGCTTAGCAATCGTGTGGCAGTGAAACGAAGCCATGCATTACACAAATGGAAATATTCGCTTAATCATGCGTAAGCTCCAGGTCCGGCAGCTGAAAAGAATTACATAGCCAGTAGCGTCATATTGGCCTTTGGTATTTGAGGTTTTAATGGCCGCGAAGATTCGCATTGCGGTCTTCTGGATTATTACACCCTGTTTTCTGATACATGGTTACCACCGGTTTGGAGGAGCATCTTTGAGGTAGAATTGTCGGTACCAACATTTCTGGGGAACACACTGCATCCATCTTATTTTCTGATGGAGGCGATTATGTTTCTCCGAAACGTTGCTCCCTACCAGACCACACCGTGGTGCATCCCAGAAAACCACAGTAAGAGCTCATACTGTGTCCTCATCACTTTTGTGTGGTAATTAAGTGTGGTTGACGACACCGCCCGACATGACGCGCTTCGCACGCTCCATCTGGACGCGATCTCTTCAGATCACACAAGATCGAGACAGATGTTTGTATATAATCTTATACTCCATACAGAATATAAACAGCTACGAACTTACACCTGGAACGGCTCACTTTTAATATCATATTGTAATTTTTATGCTTATCAAATTTATGTGTTTTAGAATTTTAATATTTTACTCTTTCCCTAAAATGGGCCATGAAGGCCCAGAGGGGGAGTAGAGATATAGCTCTACTCTTTCTTTAACCCTGGCACTAGATGAGTGTGGGTGGTCAACTCCACGCCCCGGCCGCTTTACCCTGGGAAAGAGACCCGGTACCCATTGTATAGAAGGCTGGGTGGGCCCCAGGGCCGGTCTGGACGGGTGCGGAAAATCTCACTCCCACCGGGATTCCATCCCCGGACCGTCCAGCCTGTAGCGAGTCACTATACCGACTACGCTATCCCGCCAAAAAACAGGTACTAGCCTCATACCCTGCGCTTCCCTTTTCCTTCGTCTTTCCCCACTTCCTCACCCCGCAAGTTACAAGATACTGGAAACTGTATTTGCAACATCATGCATAATACCGAAAGTATTGCAGTTTGAAACTTGAGGCCAGATCGGTTGGGATCACTGTTGGTTCACGAGAAGTATGTGTACCAGCAAGAAAAGTCGAGTGACAAGAGACAAAATAATAATAATAATAATAATAAATATAATGATAATAATAAGCCTTTCCTCCTACCTCTGTCCTCTGAACATGTTATTAAAATTAAGTTTATTGAATTCTGGGAAAGGAAGGATTTTCCACACTGTGTGGGTTCAACAGGCGGAAAATATGCTCACAAATTATGTCCAAGCAAAAATGGCTCCCTCTTAATTGCTATTGTTAATATTGCAAAATAATGTGCGGGTGACGGTGGGACATAGCATTGCTGGCTCACGGCGCCGTGTTTCCAAAGGTCGATCCTGGATTTTATTGCACTAGCGGAAACCTACCTTCAGACGATCTTCAGTTAATAGCTCTGTAACTTTCTAAATCAACTCCAGGTATGCGAGATTTGAGATTTTTTGGACGACGTGACCCTGAATTAAAGACAATACGTTTCTTCGAAACGTCGGTAAATATTTACCAGTTGACACGGCCTAATATCCCAGGAAATGACACTAACTACAGTAGGTCTATAGTCAAGTATGAGTCATTGAAAGGGGCAAGAGTAAGGAGATATGTGCCACCTGTTTGAAATAAAAAAATGTAGTAGAGGTCCCTAAACGTGGGTTTCTTAACGGAAGAAAAGATGATGTTTGAAAGACCGTTGGTGGTTACTTGGAGGGAAGGCCAGAACCCTCTTCTTTGAATGATACACAATTATTTCTGTTCAGCCAAGCCAACTTTCTCCCCAACGCCCTTAAGGACTGTCCAAACTAGTGTGTACTATACTTGGCAGCAGGAAATAAAATGTACCTGTGAGCCTTTTAGAACCCATACAATTAGGCACAAATTTTATCACCTAAACCACAGTGGTCACCATGTGTACCATTGGCTTTAATATTACCGGAACTGCATTTTTTCCTGAGTTTTTATCACCTGAACCATAGTGGTTACCATGTGTACCAGTGGCTTTAACATTACCGAAACTTCATTTTTTTCAGAGTGCGTTTTATTGGTTTTCTCTAAATCTCTGAATAAAGGAATAATTTTTATCTAAACAGGTTGAAGACTGAAATTTATAGTAGAGACGCAATGTTTGATGTTATGTAGGAACTGTATCCTTAAATATCATTTAGATTACTTTCGGCATCTTAAGGGGTGTGTATTTTTTTTACCGATAAGTAATGCTCAAAATACAAATTCCCTGTTGTTGCTATTTTTGCCATCTGCAGTCAAAATTGATCGACTCTGGAATATTTTTTGCCAATTTCCTGCATTAGTCCATGGTTTCCTTCCACGTGATGTCATTTTTGGATATGTCGAAAGATAAAATGATGCATCTACCTTTTCTGTTATGATTGACGCCATTTGTTATTAAATTTTTGTATTATTCATATCGTGCATTGTCATCAATCAAATATCAAACACTCAACCAACAAATGTACTCTCATTATTATTATTTTTTTAGATATTATATATAATCCCTATAAACCAGTCCAACATGTTTCAATCCCTTCCTGGGATCATCATCAGGGACACTTGTGAGAACATAAACTGCATAAACTAAAACCAGCAATGTAAGTACTGTTTATCCATCCGCATATAAGCAACCAATTCTCTCTCTACACAGTAGACCAGGGATCCACCCCGAAGTAATCTCCTGCAATTTTATGCATCTTTTATACATTTCATAGTTGTAACATGTACTTATATTGTTGGTTTTAATTTATGTAATTTATACTCTCACAAGTGTCACTGATGATGATCCCAGGAAGGGATCGAAACATGTTGGACTGGTTTACAGGAATTATATATAATATCTAAAAAATAATAATAATAAGAGTGCATTTATTGGTTGAGTGTTTTATGTTTGTAAGAGTTGTTTTTCGGGACATCTAAATCTCAGATAGTTGGATTGTTGTTAAAGGTATGTAGGTCTCAGAGAAGTTGGTTAGTGTTCACTGTTTGAGCATCTCAGAGAAGTGTTTTTTTTATGTAGCAGAAATCTCGGAATAGTTATCACGGTTTTAGTGCACGTGTTATTCGTAGAAGCTTCAAATATTGCTGTATTAATTTTCTGTCCTCCATGTTTGAGATCATTTTTTACCCATAAAAACCAAGTGCTAAATTTTAAAAGCTGCAAGGCTGCCGGAATAAACTAGTAACTAATAAACTATAGGCCAGCAACTGGTTACGTTGCACATAACCCTGCCCCAAAATAAAGGACAGTTAAACGGGAGGAGAGACGGTTAGGAAAGCAAAGAAATCTCTGCTTGCATATCTGTTGAGTAATTTTTAAATTTTTTATTCCGGTCTTCTGGGTTACTAAACAGTTTGTATAGTATGTGGCTTCCAACATTCGGGAGGATCGTGCGGCATCCGTCTTCAGGATAAAGGTCTGATTTTTTCTGTTTATCTGGGTGCTTCAAATTGGAGTGTGCTAGATGCATGTCTCACAGTGGTGTCCATCCCTGTCTACCTGAATTTTACAGTAACTGGGGTTGGTACTAGGGTGCATTCCTGTTTCTTGCTACCCAACTTCCAGCTGGAAGGTACAGTATTTTCATTTGCCAGTGCAGCAGATATAAGCCAAACATGGTCCCTAAAATGCCTGCATGCTTCATGCAAGTACATTCATTAAGTAAGTTTAACGTAGAATTATACTGTTAATTAGAAAGTTATTCCTCTTATCAGTATATAACAGGAAGTAATAATCCATGTACTACAATTCCTGTCTTGGCACATTCTGATCTACTGCATTTACTTCAACTAAACATTCCTTCTAGGTCTATAATAAATCTCCCAAGTACTCCCGTTCCATATGGATTGAGTGCTTTTGTTTTTAATGTCATGGACAAAAGCTCCTTTTCATCCCCCCGGATTTTTCTTAAAATGAACTGATGTAATTAAATTGTAATTTTATTATTATCCTATACATGTCATACTAGCCTATATTCCTGTTTATGAATTGTTGATCATGCCCAGAAACTATGTCGAAATTGGTGTCTTCATAACGGAATTATTGTGACTAAATATTCCCATTGACCAATTAAACACTGTCATATCGAACATGTACATATGACGCCAGGAATTGAAATCAAGATAGTTCCAGAAGATTTGCGAGATGAAAAGAGCACATGTGTTTCGTGCAGTAGACCGTTTGAGTCCCAGCTTTCTAGGAAAAGTGTAGCTAATGATTCGACAAGTATTTGTAACATTCTCGTTGTAGTGTTGCTGGAGATTTAAGTCTTCAGGGATGTTGCGCCTTGTTTACTACTAGATAGTTACCGACTTCTGGAAGGATGGTAATGCCTTAGTTTTCTGAGTCAAACAGACCAAGAAGTCTTCCAGAAGATGAAGGCATTGCGATCCTACGAAACCTGTGTAACTATTTTAAAAATGCTTGATGGCTTGTCTACCTGGCGGTTGCCTCCCACACAATAATCCCTCTACCTTTACTACTGCCACCTGCTATTCCCGCACCAATCCCAGCACCAGTCGCTTTAATGCCTAGGGCGCAGTCATTCAGCGGGAAATACTGTACAAAAAGCATTTAGCCTTCAGCGCATGACCCTTGTTTTGAACAACAGGTTTTAGCCAAAGAGCAGGATATAATACTAGCTGGACAGCCAAGTTTCAAAATGAATAATATATATTGCTTTGTGCTTGTGTAGCTTTGTGTCTTGCATTTGCAAAAGTAGTACAGACGGCTGTTTGCATTCGTTCAGTGTTTTCAGTAAATACTGAACGTAAATGAAGCAAATCTGGATAACGCTGTCTCATTTTTAAGTTTGTATTTTTTAAGTCGAGTTAGTTGTTAGTTCAGAAAAGTTTAGTTAAGAATTTAGTAAACGTTTCCCTCTTAAAAAAATGGAAAACAATTCTCTGGGTGACACCGTAAAGAAATATGCTGCGCACGCTTATGGTTATGTTGGAATTATATTTATTACACGATTTTTATAGCTTTTTTAAAAAATGAAACAAATTATATATAGCTTCAGGATCAGCCCTCCTCCACCCAATGAAAAATTGTGGGGTGCGAGATCTATAAATTTCATTGCACTGGGGAAGATCCAATGCTTGAGCAACGTACAGCGAAGAATCAAGAATCAAGTACATTCCATAATATGCACAGTTCTGAAAGGCATTCTTTGCTTGTCGCCAATTTATGACGGTACTTGAACAAAACACAATTTGTGTTTGACAAACCCAGTAAAATTAATTTTTCAACACCATAATAATGCAACATACCGAATTTCAACAAAATCTGTGAGATGGTTATGAGACGCATAGAAAAGGCTATTCACGGCCTTGCATAAAGTTGGCTTGTATTCGACTGATGGCTAAAATTATAATGGCCCACTAATATTATGCAAAGGCATCTACAGGCTTATACAATTCCATCAAAATTTTAATAATGGTTTATGACTTGGTAAATCATAGTGTTCTCATTAGAGAAAAAATGGGAGTAACACAATTTTGGAAAGACTGGAAAATAATATGCTGAAATGGTATGGACACGTAGTACACATGGAGGATAACAGATGGCCTAAGCGAATAATGATATCGTCACCGGGAGAAAGACGACGACGAAGACGACGCGAAATAAACTTGGAAAAGGAAGTGGAGAGGGTGATGAAGCAGAAGAATTTAACATCTGACGACGCACTAAACCGGCAACTATGGTGAAAAGCGACTGAGAACTAGTAACCAGTGTCACAATGGAAAACTGGGTAGGTATGTAGATAGATAGATAGATAGATAGATAGATAGATAGATAGATAGATAGATAGATAGACAGATAGACAGACAGACAGGTAGGTAGGTAGGTAAATAAATAGTTTATGACAGGCAAGAAAAATACCTTATGTAACATAGGCTTTTTAGTTGATGTGTATGGCTAAAATTCAGAATTTCCAGTCAAAATTACACACAGAGTAGCCTACTCACATCAAGTTTCGCCTTTTGAATAATGGCTTCTGATGTACATGAAGAAGTTAATTTGTGACCTATTTAAATACTTTTGTTATAAATGAGTGTGGCTGAATTTTGGAATTTCCTGACACCTTTCAATACACAGTTGCAGAAGTAAAAAAGTCTGTCCAGCAGTTTAGACATTTATAATGTACTAAGCAGAATGGCAAGCATGGTCTCCATATGAGGGGTTTCTTTATTTTTTAATGAATGCCTAAAATACACTGAATTAAAAAATGTCCATGTTAAAGGTTCAGATGCTGGCTTTTGTGATAACAGTGTATGAATGTACAGTTCCAGAGCATAACTACAGTTGATAGTATGCGCTCACTCAGTGCTCTTTAGTGTACCACTAACAGCAGTGACAGTAGTGGTGGTGGTGGTGTAGTAGTAGTAGTAGTAGTGTAGTGGTGGTGGTGGTGGTGGTGGTGGTGGGTAGTAGTAGTAGTATAGTAGTTGCAGTAGCAACAGCAGCTGTAGTAACGATTTCTTTCGGTTGAGTACAGATTATGCCCATGTTAGTGTGTTTGATGTAACTTTGAATATTTAACACTATCACTATATTTGTAACTGTTGACTGTTAACAAAAACACGTGTTTTGTAAGAAAGTCCATTGCCTATCTTTGTATCAGATTAATATTCCTAGTTCCAACATTTGATTAATGACAGCTGTCAAAGTAAAAATTGACAAAATTACCTTAACAAAGGCTGTGCTGTAGGTTAGGTAAGTAGTCACCTGCCCTAGTTCAGTCCTGAGGTACTCCATGTGGGATTTGTGGTGGACAAAGTGGTACTGGGCTAGATTTTTCTCTGACTACCTCAGCTTCTCATGCCAGTTATTCTAACCATACTCTGTATTTATCTATCATTAAGGAATGTATACAGTAGGCCCATGTGAGGCTGCTGTACCAGTGACTTAATCTTCTCCCTACTACTGTTTAAAAATAAACTACCTTAACAATTGTTGCTTATTTCTTCCAAAATCTGTTACCATACATTATTTCAAGACTCTAATTGAAGTGGCATTAGTGTTACTGCGACCTAAGAAGTTAGTACATCTGCCTGTTCTTATTACTGACTGTAGTATAATAAAAATTATGAAGTTGGGTTGGGCTCACTTTATGCCAAATTTTGTGAATATGTCAGCTGATTCATAAGTCAAAAGGAGTAATACACAGACAACAAGGTGAATTTGTAAGCATGCTTTTCTTCTCAACAGAAGAAAATAGGATAAAATTTACAGTGCTATTTTGAAGCCACAGTTTGTTTTGTTATTCTGTTTTATTCTCTTCAATATATATTTATGTTTGGGATTCCAGCATTCCATCAAGGAAAACCCGTATATTTTCTGCTCTCTAGGTTGTGCTAACACCTGCTGGAATATTTTGTATTTCTACATGACTGGTGTCTGGCACAATTTATTTTCACAAATTTTGTACAAACATTTTTTTTTCCAGGAATGCTGCATCTGTTTGAGCTGGAATGATCAGTGTATGTATCTAGTGGTCAGCTGACAGAAAGATGGGCAGAATTGACCACAAATCCAAGGACCCACAAGGGTACATTGACAGGTGCTTCTGATCCCCATCCACACTCCAATTCTAACTTGAGCACCTCAATCAGTGATGCATTGTTGTGGTTCTCGCATTGAGCTTCACGCAAGTCATCCTGCTCTGCTCTAATCTCATGACACTCTGGCACTTTATTCCACTTGTCTGGTGGACACATATACTGTCGTTTCTTGCGCTGCCACATCTCGATCCAGCTGCAAAAAGAGTACGTTCACAGGCTTCTAAACCAGTTGTGTTTTTCTTAGGCAGTACATACACTATCAATAATATTATATTGCATGATTTTTCAAAAGTCTGTAACATATGCCACAGTTATGCTGGAATTCTCCATTAACTGAAATACAGAGATTTAATAAAAGTGACATGTAAATGAATGTTTAAAATGAAATTTTGAATAATATATTTGCATATGCTTGCCATTATTCTCTAAACATATTTGCATGCATTTCAAGTGCCCGATAAACCTCATACCTTGAGGAACTCTTTTGATAATCAGTCCTGTGGTGGACAGGTTGAACCATATGTTTGTGGAGGAGGCAGACAGAGAAAGGTATTTATAGATGGATTTTATATTATAGCTAATAGTTGTAGTGGTTGCTAATGAACACAATGTTCTAGTTGCTGGTTAGAATTCGTGGGTTTCTGTGGGTGAAAAATAGCTGGTCTGTGCACAGTTTAATATAGTTACCCGATCTGGCAGTCACAAATCCATCTGTTTCCCTCAAGCTGTAGATCTGTGGTGAACATAGTGTGGGCAACTCCTGGGAATTCTCCAGTGTTAGGATTCCCCAGTGAGTGGAGTGAGTTCTTCCGTACATCTATACTCAGGTTCTGAACCCAGTTCACTTGCTGAAAAAGTGACTGGGGGAGCGTTTCCACACTAGTGTTGTGGAGAGTAAAGTGCAAGCTGTTACTTCGCACACCCTGCAATACATGAATGACCCCAGTTCATTTTTACGAAGTGCAGCAGTTGACATGCTTCCTTTTGTAAGTCTGCTTTAGTGTCCATTCATTATTTGGTGACACATTGTAAGAAGAAAGTGTATAAGATGCACAATACATGTTTTACTAATGTACATTATCAGGGCAGAACTAGGACTAACTAAATGTGGTGATGGTGGCAGCAGTGGCAATGATGACATGTTGACCACTACTACTGTTGCTGCTGCTGCTAATATTGCAGCCATCCTTACTGAATTCTGTTACCTGATCATATTCTCTGCACATATTTCAACATGATACACATTTTTTGTTCCTTTTAGGCTATTTTCTTTATTTGATAAAGATATGTATACTTATGATCTCATCATGCTTCTGGAGAATTCTCTACCTTCTACTTTTTAATTTCAAGCTAACAATTCCAACATGGTAGCCATTGAAACTTTTGAAGCTGGGGCAACACCAGCACAACTTGACATAGGTCCTCAAAATGTGTGTGTGGTAATAGAGCTTTGAAAAATGTGTCACTTCATTAAGGTAATGTTCTGTAGAACGTAGAGTAATATGAAAACTATGAAAAATCTACATGTATGTCTCATGTATGCTGACAGGTAATGGACATGGACAGTGAAGTTCTGTATGGATGTACATACTTAACATACCTGCAAAGTGTCCATGAAATACTGTTTACAGTGCAGTAGTACAAAATGTGTGGGTTGTCTGACAAATTTAAAATAGTCAGTAGTGATGCACAAAATGTATCAATAAGTTGCTGATTCTTTATTTCTTGTTAATTCCAGCATACTCGTATATACTGAAGTGTCTGAAGGAAAGAAGGGATTCTATGTTGCTTTCAGAACTTGTGGTTATGCAGTTGTATGGTTGCCTATTACAGCACATTCAGTTGCCCTAGGTAAAATTCTGTGTTGCGGTACATTTTCATAATAAACTGCATTGCTGATGGAAACATCCTTACAGTTACAATGCAATAACAACCAAATTTAGACCTTTTTTAATTTTCACCAAAACAATATTTAGGCATGCCTTATGAAGCAAAAAAAGAATGCATTATATGGAGAAACCACCTGGACATCAATCCATTTGTGACCTAGTATCAGCAACTAAATCATTTTTTCAGATTTTCTTGAAATTTGGTATAGGAGTTATTTACTTAAGGTTATTAGGCAAGCCCAAGTGTCATGGAAATTGGTTCAGTGACAGTCATGCTTTACTTAATGGTGTAAATAAATTCTGAGCCTATCTCCATTTTGTGACTCATTGGTGTGAAATTTGGCATAGAAGGTCTTCACATCATGGTGTTGGGCAGTTGTTAGTTTTGTGGAAATCAGTGCAGTGAAAGCAAAACTTTACTCAAGGGTTTAACAAAATTTTGCCCATATTTTCTACATTTTTCATCTGATCTGCATACAGTTCGGTACAGAAGATGTCCACAAATCTGTACTGAGTGACTGACTTTCGTGAAACTCACGATCCCTTAATACAGATCTGAGTGAAAAGTGGTATAAGAAATCTGCATATAATACTGTTGAACAATCATGAGTTTCATGTAAAGTGGTGCAGGGAAGACCATAAATTCTTATGAGTCTAAATGAAATTACGTTTATATGTGTACACTAACTGTATCATATTTTGACAGTAAAGAACATTTGGTAACATCTGTGTAATATGTCACAGGATATACCATTTACAGTCTTGTTAAACTTTAGGTAGGTATTTAAAGTTACCACTCAAAGAAAAGTATATATTCCATTGAATTTGCTGTCACTTTTCTTGGTTCTATAAGGATGGAGGGACATATTTCTTAACCAGCTCTGAGTACAAAATGGGTTAGTTCCACTTTTGTTGTTACTGTCAGTTTTTTCTCCTCATAATTGTGTACTAACTGAAATGTACTTTCATATGAAGTGACATCTTGTTCTCTAACTTGAAACCAATGGGGTATGAAGGAGCTTATGAACACTATGTTACTTACTCGCAGCAGGCTGTGAGGGATCTGTGTAAATCCCCTACCACTGAGAGTGATGTTTTGGACTTTGTTTGGTAAAGGGCCTGACATCTCTTTGTCCAGGTCACTCTTCTCTAGTGCCTGTGAAAGTGGTAGAAAAATACAAAGTTCTTATGGTGTTTCAGACAGCCTTCCTGCCCATTGCAAACTCTGATGTCAATAATATATTTACCTGGATGTGTAGATTCCTCAGACCGGTGTTCTGCTGAATTATTTGTGGTATATTGAAGTCAGGAACGTTGGGATATGGACTTACATGCAGGGTCCTCAGTGATCTTATGCCACTGAGTGCACTAGGCTGAAAGAGGAAGCACCAAGAGAAGAAAAAACCCTTAACAGCATTAATTGACATTAATTAAAATGTAACTAAATATGTTGTTTATTTGTGTATTTAACCTGATTGAGTTAGCTTTAGAGGTTATGTAAGGTTTCATGACAAGCATATTGTGAAGTATATATTATTATATTGTTGGAGGAACCCAGGATTAGTTTAGAGCAGTGGGTCACTAATATTTTAGGTGACAAGAAACTATGAGAAGCATGTAATTTATGGTAGGCATGCATGAATCTGTTTTGTGAAGCTGAGTCATTATAGTGACAAGGCTGTGCGCTGGATGACTGGAGAGCTGGAGTTAAGGATGGAATTTTTCTCCTTGTTGCTGTATGCAGACTGGCTCAGCCATTCAGTCCTTGTTACTGTGTGCAGACAGGCTCAGCCATTCAGCCTCTATCCAATGTGTACCAGTGGTTCTTTTCCTATGGGTAAAGTGGTCTTGGTATGATGCTAACCACTCATCATCATGTGGTGCTGAAGCAGACTGAAATGACACCACCATAAGAAGAACAAGGCTTATGGTGGGCAGTAGTGCCTTTTACTGTGTGAATCTACCAAACAGAGATGTAAGTTGAAATAGATTATGAATAGTGCATTTTGAGGTCTCACATCAAGTTTGTTTTGGGCCCCCTGTGTTTTACAAAACGTTCCTAACGAATAATAATTCATTTTCTTAGACGGTGTCACCACTGTGTACATCTGAATCCCTCCATTACTTTGAGATGAACATAGCATATCATATTTATTTTGTCAGTCAAATTGTACTGAAGACTGCATCCAATAACAACAGGTTTTCTGTAGTACACAGCTTTTCTATCTAGCTTTACAAGCAATATTATTTAATAACCAGTCAGTCAATCTACCAGCCATGTTTACCAGAGTGGAAACACCCCTCCAAGTCTTGTAGTTTAAATATCTTCATTATGAGTTTTTTTAACATAATCATTAGGTGCTGTATCATACTGTGTAAACTTTTAATCACTTTCCTTGTTACCTAGTATTTTGTTTATTAATGTTATTAAGAAAACTCAGGTTTGTTCTGGTTGAGCTAAACTTTCAGAACTTTTTGGCACTGAACAAACATTTGGTTCATAGAGCAGAATCACCATGTGCTTTGTAATTATCATTGAACTATTAGGAAATTAAGAGATTATTTTAAAATTCTAACAGGCATCCAAGAAATGTACCAAGGACACCAAGGTGCCTGTAGGCATATTGTTGGCATTCCCTGGTGTACAGGGACTGTGTAAGTTATGGTGACACTCAGAGTGGCTCAGCTACTACACCGTACAATAACATCAGCATTTGTCTGTAAGTTATGCATGGAATCAAAGATGACATCTTACCGAGCAAGGATATAATTTTACATAATGATAAAGGGAAGTTTACTTATTGTGTGCCCTGCTTCTGTAATTTTCTGTTGATTTTGTAAAGATGTGATACCACTCACTAGCTTTGTGTTTATGGTTAAATGTAAAGGATAAAGATGTAATAGTGGTCTGTATTAAGATAATGCTCCATATAGGAATTGGATGAACTGAAAGATTGAAAAGTTCAGAGTAAGAGAATCAAGGATGTGAATAAAGGACATTTATGTGAAAATGAACCAAACTTACCAAACAGTCATATTTAGAGCTCCTTAGGATTGCTTGTTTGGTTCAAAAATTAGACTCGCACATTCTTATTCACAAACCATGGAGCCTCTGCAAGTGTGCTTTACAAAGCAAGTACATGGTGTCTAGAATTACAGATCAAAACACTATGACGTGATGCATTTATGACACTCCACTATGGTTAAAGACACAAATTATAAGCAGATGAAATCTTTTTAAGGCAAGAAAATTAAATAACAGTAGTAGTCACATTTTAGCTCTTCTGAGCAGCTGTATGAGATTACTAATTTACTTCTATAGTACAGTAAAATCCTCCACCTGATATTTCCTGCATACCAACTGCAATAATGGCATTTCTATAACTACGGTAGATTAGCCATTGCAATACAATAAGTCAGTCAAGAAGTCATTTGTTCCTTATGGTAAACAAGTCAGAAGCCAGATTCCCCTGATACTATGGCCATTCTGGGAGTGTTACTTTCTTATAGGTTTAAGGGTGGGGGGATGAGACTGAATTCCTTTGTACTCTGGCCCCATATGTTCTTAAAAGAGTCTGATTATTTCACCTCAAAATAGTTGAGTGTTAGGTGTCGGATGTCCAGTTCCTGGAGGTGTTCCATAGCCCCTTGGAAACTAGCATTGCTTAATGTAGTGATAGGGTTTGCTGCAAGTTCCATGTATCTCAAATGAGGCATAGAGCGTGCTGCAGGTGGCATGGCCTGTATAACAAGTGAAGTAAATTTATGATTTACAGAATGGTGCTCAATTCAGATTTGGAGTCTAAATAACAGAAGACGTTTATAGTGGTGTAATGAAATAATTTCTGGATTGTATTCTTTTCCCTATTATTACTCTCTTTACTTGGTATTCCATGTTAACCTGCTTGATGTTGTTCTATTATTCCTTGATGGATTGAATCCCATGAACTTGCCATTGTTGGTGGCATTTTTAGTAGCCCTGTGTTTTGAAATTTGCAAGTGCACCCATCAGTTGCCATAAAATGTTTTTCCTCTCAATGCCAGTTTGAGTTCAGAAAAGAAAAAAAGTTACACTGCACTAAATGTGGGGGTGTTGGAGGATGTGGGACAACAGTCATAGCAGTTTTAGACAAATTCATTGCACAGACAAAGCAGACTGGGGTGTGCTGCTGTGAAGGAGAGGCCAGTCTCCAGTGCACCACACCTGTATACAATATTGCCTCACATTTCTCCATAGACACTGCAGAACATACGAGTAAAAATGTTAGTTCACAGTTCCTGTCTTTGGGAGATGCAGAATTTCATGAATGTTGAGAAATAAAATCAGTATGACCTTCACAGTGGAATGAACTTGCCTGGCCGTTTTTGTGGGTGGAGATGATGGGCTTGTACACTAAGAAGACTGTTGCTTTTTTCAAGGTTGTACTCATAAACCCATGTTTTATAACCTGTAATGACCTATGAAAGGAACTGTTGGTCTGTCTGATGTTACTGAAAGTCCTGGTACACACTGACATGGTTCTGCTCTTGTTTATCAGTCAGCAGATGAGACAAATTTCATGGAAATCCAGTGTATGTTCAGATCTTGTACAAAATGTTTTGGCATGGCTCAAATGAGAGTTCTGTCAAGCCAAGCCAAGTTGCAGATTGTGAGGCATATGTTTTTATGAAATGTACTTGATTTGCACCACATTTTTATTTGTTTTTCTCATGGATAGACATCCTGAACATAGATGAGTGAGGAAGTGATTTGTTAATTACCAAGGTTCCAGTGAATGTTACTAATGAATAATGGTGTTCTAACTGTGATCACTGGTGGAGAAAGACCCAAAATGCCGGAGAGTGCCTGTGCTAGGATTTGCATGAGAGAGGGAAGGAGAGAAGTAGGAGGGTTTGGACTATCTGTTACAATGAGTGGAGGAGTGGCAGTTTCGTTACCTCTATTCTTTTATTCTCTTTTCAGAAAAGTGAAAGTTATCTACACAAGAAAATCAGTTATAAGTAACCAGTAGACTAATTAGAAGACCTTTTCGTTGTTATTTCTGATTTAACAAACTATCAGACCGAAGTAATTTAAACAAATTATAGTAGAAATTATCACAGTGATGATAAATGTTTTTGTCTTGCAATTCTGTAACTGAACTGCAAAGCACATAGGCTTGTTGACAATCACAGCTGTCCCATCATCTGTAAAACAACACTATTTGGCCAAGTTTTTGGTTGTGCTATAGGGTTTGCAGCTACACCTGTAGCCCTACCAGTCTGTGAAGGGAAGGGTGCAAAAGGGACTTCAGTTTAATATTTATTCATAACTAAAGAAATTGATATTGTCATGTGGGATGGTGAATTAATTAATATATTTATCCAGACAGTTATTATGTTTAGTGTGTTATAGTTCTTGTCAAACAGGAAATATATGAGCAACCTTCAGTGGGCCACATCTTGTGCATGACTGTTATAAATGGATATATAAATTTTGTTGGCAATTATTATTTTCTGTTTTTGTGGCATGTGATGTGAAAGTTATTTACCATCCTGAATTGCCCTGTAACAAATCAGGCATTTATTGAGATTAGGAGCCAAATATTCAACTCTTAACATCTTAAATTCTTTGTGACCTCAAAACACAATATGAAACGAAAGTGATATGCCATGTGCATTTTTGAATCTGTATTAAAATTATGCTTTTATTCTGAATGATTCAAAATTAACTGATTTTATCAGGGCGTATCATAGAGGCAGTGTGGGTCAAGAGTGTGTTAGAATAGACTGGAGGGAAATTGATTGTGAGCTAGCTTAAATTACAGATGTCTGATGGGCCAAGCAGCCATGTTTAATTTTGATATTGGACATACTTGCAGCTGGTTGTATGACACATCAAGTTGCTGAAGTGAGTTAAGGCTTCTGGCAACCTCAATTGGGATATCCTGGATGTGATTTTGGGCAAGGCGGAGAGTGCGCAGGGCTGGAAGCAGCAGCTCAGGTGTGGACCCCAGTGAAGTGTTGCATAGGTGAAGCTCTAGCAAGGAGTCCTCCAACCCTTTAAAACTGCGGCCTCGAGTCTCTAGCACTAATTCAGAGTTGTGGCTTAGGTCCAGCAATGACAGGCGGCTCAGACGCAAGAAGGTGGAGTCCTCAATCCGGAGCAGACGGTTGTGTGATAGATCCAACCACATCAGCACCTAGAATAATGGATCCACAGATTAGAGCCACAGGTGGCTTGTCTGAAGTATTCAGGTAAAACATGCAAAAGCTGTTGACTTCTTACTGTGGACTTGCCCAAGTGGCTCCAAATCAAAATAATGTGATGGCTGTGTTTGGCCGTAATAGAGTCAGAGTAGAGACAGCAAAACCAAAGTACTCTGAGAACATGTTCGTTGATTGCCACTTTCTGTGTCACAAATGCCACATGGGCTGACTGGGGAATGAACCTGGGTTTCTGAGATGTGTTTACTTATTTATTTATGATTTATTTGACATGCTGTCAGCAGCTCAGACTACACTATCATAATAGATAGCGTTATCCTCCAAAATATTATACAGTGCACAGTGTCCAAAGATGCTCCAGTGACATTACTCTCTGAACATGTCACTGCACTGCCAGCTTGTCCATGTATTTTAATTAAGCCATTTGATACCTTAAACCATGAGAAGACATCAGGGCTGTTGAGCTCTGAAATCAAGTTCCATGATAGGTCCAGATCACACAGAGTAGCCATAGCTGCAGTCCCCAGGCTGGATAATGGTGTGTGCCTGAGGAAATTGTGGGACAACGTAAGTCCCTCCAAGCCACTCTCTGTGAAGAGCATGTCAGGTAGAGAGTGTAGTTTGTTGTGAGATAAGTCAACTATTCGCAGGCCTGACGTGGATTTGAACAGTTCTGTAGGAATGTTGGTCAGCTGGTTGTGTGAAAGGAGCAACACCTGCAAGCAAGTGTTTATTCAGTTGTCTTGCATACTTTGCACAGAATGCTTGAAATGGAGGTCAGAAATTGCTGAATGGATTTTAAGTGTAGTATTAAGTGTGGTACTGGAGATGTACAGAAAAGGCAACTGGACAAATCTGCATTGGTCTGTAGCAGTTTTCAGTTCAGTATCAGGACCATATTACTTGAAGCTGAAATCAGACTTTAAGATGGTACTCGTCATATAAAAAACTGGTAGATGGCATAACTTATGCATTGTATTGGGACCTACAGATTTTATTTGAGACATTATTTGCTATGCTGTTTATTTAAAAATGTAGTGTATAAGAAAATAATTTCTGATTGCAATGTGATTTCTCTAGTGCAATATAGATTTGGAACAATGCATTTGTATGTGTATACGTCCATCTTGATGCTAAAATACAGAATTATTAAGTAACTTTTGATTTTGTGCACAGATGAGAGTAATTAAATGCACTTTTCAGTCATTTTATCTGTGCGGGGAAAAGGTAGTACCACTCACCAAATGGTAGACAGGCCTGAAATTGCTATTGTGATTGAACTGTGGTCATCCAAGCCTCAATTACCACAATCACTTTACTCATCCAAGTGATGTAATAGTACTTTGACATAGCATATGACTGATTCTGTACCAATCCTTTCCAGTTTACCATACATAATTTTCTGCCGTACTTCACACTAGACATATTTTGTACTTGACAAATCATTATTAAATAATCTGCAAATTAACCAGAAAGAATTTGAATTGTGGAAACTAAACTATGATAATGAAACATCTGTCTGTTTAATTATAGGAGATGGCTGACATCCTTATCACGTTTCCACCGAAAGCTATGAACCTGAAAAACATAGAAGTTGAAAAAGGTAATTGTTTATGAAAATGGAGTATGAATGAAATAATGCTAATGTGGTCTCATAAAATTGCCAACCTGCAAGGCTCTGGTGTTGTGGAAGGTGTCAAAGGCTAGCTCCATAAGTTGGTTATTACTCAGGTCTAGCCACTGCAGGTGCAGCATAGTGCCAAAGGCTTCACGTGTGGCGTTGAGCAGCCGATTCTTTGACAGATGCAAGTGTGTGAGGGAGTGCTCCACAGGCCACAGGTAGCTGTGTCCAATGTGTGAAATGTTGTTGGACGACAGGTCCAGCACCTTCACATTTGACAACACCTCGCTGCCACGCCCTGTTGTAGTGTTGGTTTCCAGCCGCTGTAGAGCATTGTGACTTGCATTCAGATGGAATGATGACAGTGTCCCAACCTGCACCAACGTTCAGTCTGAATAGACTTACACAGAGTGGGTACTTGTGCCTTGTCCCATTCAACTGCATGTTTAATCTCTGGAACTACTAAAACAATTTTGTTGAAGTTTTCTACTGGGAGTTGTCAACACATTTTTTAGAAAATTTCTACTTTGGTTTGTTTCAGTCCAACATAATCTCTTCTTTACATGAGACTCAAAGAGAATTTATTGAGTCTATATGATTTTTCAGAAAGGACTCATGCTATAAAATATTTTTACGTTACAGAGATCTAGGTCTCATTAGGATATATTACTTTTATGCGAAACATTATTGATATGGTGAATATTTAATGAAGTATTAAGGAAATCACTTCCATCTAATGTGCACCTGCAGTGCTGTCAGCTTTGTGACCATGTATTTAAATCAGCAGTCAATGCACATAAAGAGCAGTGATGTATGCAAAAGAGCAATGTGCATGTGTACTCCATCAGATTACACCATTGAGCTCTTGTTTATTCATTTATGAGGAAAGACTGAAAGCAGTAAAGAAGGACTTGAGAACAATTTAACATCACATTATTTGTTAATACTGCTACTTAAAGCTAGAGGTGAGAAGCCTGCTGGCAAAGAAGATAAATTCTGATGTTTGGTATAGAATAGTGCCTCCTTATTTCTAAGCTGGAAATGTCAGTTGCCTTTTATAAATGAGGAGCCAGGATAGAGTAGTCGTTATAGTGACTGTGACTACAGGCTGGATAACTGAGAAATCATGGTTCGATTCTCGACATGGGCAAGAAATAATTCTTGTAATACCACCTTATTTTTGTTTATGTATGATTTATTGAATGACAATGAAGTCAAATGTATATCCTTTATCATCCTGCACCACCATATGCTGGTCTCTGTGTGTTTACTTGGTAGCAGTTTAAATGTCCACCCTAAGCCAGAAAAACTCAGGTTGTCAATTTGACGTAATTCGTTTTAGGCTTCCGCTGCGATGTTGATGAGATCTGCGCTCTTCTGGGATATTACGCGGCGCTGTGTGGTAATTATTTACCGACGTTTCGGGACAACGTCAAGGGTCAAGAGTCCGACTCTTGACCCTTGAAGATGGTACCGATACTTTATCCCGAAACATCGGTACACAATTACCACATGATGCCGCGTAATATCCCAGAAGAGTGCTGATCTGATATAATGGCATTTAAATCCATCTCCTAAGGGATGTGGTAGAAAGCTGTTGTGACCTAATTTGAGGTATTATCCTGAACTTTTCTTGATTTACTGAGGGAAACTACGAAAAACTTCAGTGAGTATTTCCAGTCTGTGGGCCCAGATCTGAATCTGGAACCTGAATATAAAGCAGTAGTGGTACCCACTCAACTACAGTGCTCTGTATCACTGAATCACTCCTCAACATCATGTAAATGTTACCCAAGCTTACATTGATGGTGTTTGAAAACAAGGTGCTGAAGAATTATCTGGAATTAAAAGTAATTAATGCAAGCAGAAGACAATTGCATCATGAGGGGCTTTCACAATTTGTACTCTTAATTAAATATTAGTGATCATGCCAGGGAGGATGAATGAGGGGCGGGGCTAGTTTATTGTTCAGAAAAACCAGTAACAGATTCTGTGACCACAGCAGTGAACATCCACGTCAGAATGTTTCTTGACAACCTGACCAACTATCAGTTTCTTGACAAAAAGTCTGCTCCATGAAGTGAATCGGTGATTCTTCATTATATTCATGACATTTCAGGTTCAATTTGTGGTATTTTAATGTCCTAGTTTAGATTTTTACAGTTTTCCTCATTGAGTTTAGAGTAGTCCTGAAGTAATTCTGTAAAGTGGGTCACAGCCATTTCCTTTTGTATCCTTTTGAATTAATGCTTTACGATCACCGTCTCATTTGATGTTATTTAACATATACAAGAAAGCAGCATTAAATGATCTAAGAAGTGATTCTTCTTCATCATCTTCTTTTTGCTGTTTAGGGACAACAGACCCTCCTTTCTCAGGCATCACAGTTTTGCTTATTTATGGAAGAATTATTTTGACAACCTCCTGCATTGTGATGTAGGTCCCTTGCTCAGTTGCAGTTTCATTTACATAAGTACCCGTAGTAAACTGTACACAACAGGCTGCATCTGCCTGCCTGTCTCCTTAGTAGCTACCTAGCTACTATGCAGTAACAAATGTATTTTGACTGTGCTTTTTATGAGTTTCAGAAATAACTCTTACCATCATATTTTAACTGTATCTGTAACACGTGCTATATGTGCTGATGGCCAGGGGATGAGTATTGCTGCTGTTGAGCGCCATTATGGTCTATAAATGAGTCGATGATTTGTTTTATCAAGAAAGATGGAGGGAAGCATGAAGGCCAGTGCTCCACCATGCACAAAAGTTCTTGTGGACGTAATTGTGGCCTTTTTCTCAAAAAGAAGGAAATTACCTACTGTTCATGGGCGGAAGATTGTGATGGAGGCTGTCATGGCACCATATAAGGAAGTATATAAGGACATGCAGAAGAAGATGTAGCAATCAAATATCACCGCTTTCTTCACCAAAGTCTTCTGTCTCAGCCTTTGCCATGCATTGTGTGTCATTCCAGCACCCTGACAACTTTCAGCCAGGAAGGCTGATGTCATTTCAATAAACATGAATGCAATTTTTTATGCTTATTAATTATTAATTTAAATTTTATTATGTTGTGTGTGCCTTTGGTTCCCATAAACCCATTTTTTTTTTAATAAGGTCTTAATTTCATGCTTTGCAGTTCTACTGTTTTGCTGTATGAGGCCGATAAGTTAATAAGCACTTGACCATGACATTTAGTGGTAGCAAGGATTTGTCCCAATATCAAAATGTGCTCACACTGTGACTTACCTGGTCAAGTATGGAGAAGTCAAGGATTGCAGCTGGTTGTATGCTAAGTCCAGCAGTTCAAGCTCAGGCAAATTCTGGAAGGCCTCATCTGAAATGATCTTCAACTTGTTCCCACGCAGGTCTAGTCTCTTTAGCTGGTCCATGTTTATGAAGGCACCATGCTCAATTCGTGTGATCCTGTTGTCATCCAGCTGCAGACACTCCAGGGATGGAAAGTCCACAAAGGTGTGCATATTCACAGACTGCAGGCTGTTGAATGACAGGTACAGTGCTTCCAAGTCGGCATGGATTCCACCCTAGGTTACAGTTCACAGTGCTACTACTATAAGATTCAAGACAGTAACTAGGCAATAACATGTGTGGTTTGTGTTTGGGGTGCACAGTACAAATATCACAAGGAAAACTGACCATTTTGATGAAGGTACCAAGTGAATTTCTAAGCAAATGTTACAATAATTTGTTTAAACTGGCCATGACCGCTCAGCCCCCATTATTTCTTGCATTTCACATATGACATCTTTTTCAGTGCCAAATAACATTTGAAATTTATTTGGATACACAACTGGCAGAGTTTCACAAAATTTCTTCCTAAGAATTATACACAGTTGAGATAAGCCTGCTACCAAATTTTGTTACTCATATTTCTCAATGTGCCAAGGTTATTTGATTGTCATTTTCAAACTTCTGAATTACTTTTATTTGAGTTTTGATATTATTATGGCAACAAATATGATCTGGGTTGTGACGCCGTGTAGTCTGGTAGATACTACCAACATCCTGAAGGAACCATACCTACTAGACTACAGGATATGACATTCCAGAATACAGTAAACCTGTTTCATTGTGTATGCTATTACTTAGGTCAGCATGTCTGTGTGTTGATCTGTTTGCCCATTCTGTGATTCAGGTTATGGCTTCAATAAAATACTTCATGACAATTTTGAGAATAGAAGTTATTAATAAGAGCATGACACTGGAAAGTGCCGTAGCTTTGTATTTTTAAGCCCCTGTGAAGAAAGTCTTAATGTGAAGATGTAACGTCATCTGGTGATAGTTCTTTGAGACTGGGCAGGCAGGTGTTGGAGTAATACTCTAGACTTGATTTCAGAAGGTGCCAGGTGAAATTTGGATGGGACACTGACTGTCCTGAAGTTTGTCATGGTTCTCCTCAGTTCGTACAAGAAAGCGCAGAGGTAGTAATATAATTAGGCCATGTCCACTTCCAAACCCTTTCCAATTTATCATTTACCGTATCATAGTCTGAGATACTGACAGTGACATAAAATTGAAGCAAGCTTAATAGGAAAATGTAAAATAACGTGGTGGCAATGCAGAAACAAATTCAGAATAAACTTAAACAGTTAATCCTTGAATGAAAAGACATTTAATAGAAATTAATTTCACAGCTCAAAGCCTGTCAGAGAAAATAAACCTGAATAAACCTGCAATGCCAATCACACAAGTCTTTAGTAATATTGGATTCCATCTTATAAATTGACGGAAAAACATTTTTAAGAAACTTAAGGACCTTATTCTCTTAAAGAATGAGTATATTTCTATCATTTGAATAGAAATAGCTTTAAATTGAGTCGCCATTCTAAATTCTTGACAGCAGATGTAAATGTATATATGAATCAGTGAAACATTCAGCTTATTAAAGAATTTTAACTTAATTATAAAATCTATGAAGAATTGGGTAAATGAAAAATGCTGTTATTAAGTAGACTGGGATATCAAAGTTGTTTTCAATGGCAAAATATTTTCAATTTAGTTAAATTCGATAGGTATTTATTAATGTGCTGTCTCAACAGCAGAAGTTTCAATTATAAAGCCAACACAAGAACATAAATACAACACATATACACAAAAAGGAAAAGGAACACAAAACAAACAAAACCAAACAGCACATGTAATAACAATAATGAAAAAACAATATAAATGAAGTACTGAGATAAAAGTCTCATATGCTGGAAACATTGATCAGTTCATTAGAGAATGCCACAAATTAGTACGGAATCTGTTTTAAGGAAGTAATGGGTTTCTTAAGGTGTCGAAATCTTTGCACACCAGGTTAGCAGCCAAAACACATTTAGCTGATGGAGAGTTTTTACAAATAACGGAAAACATGGAGGATGTTCTAAAATTATGGGGAAGACCTCGGATACCAATAACATCCAAAAGAGATGGGCAACATTTTAAACCTGAATGAACAGAAATGAAAAATAATGCATCAAAGAGAGTCTTCTATCATGCAGGATGTGAAGCGTTATAATTTTAAGAAAATCGTCATGACATGATCATGAGAAAATAAATGATATTGACGTAGGGCTGGGAACTTCTGTTGAATGCATTCCAGCTTTTTGGCATCTGTAGACATTGTAGAATTCCATGCAATTAAGGCATACTCAAGTTTTGATGTAACTAGTGTTAAATTCAACTTTAATAAACATTAAAGGGTAGAAGAGGAAAAAGTTATAGTTTGAATTAAGCCCAACATCCTTATGGATTGGGAAATAGTACAGCCTACATGTTTGTGAAAATGCTGTTTCAAATCACTGTGTACCTGCACGTCTTTGATGGTGTCTGTACATGTTATAAATGAATCACAAATTTTATAAACATATTAAGGACATGTGTTTTCCTAGTGATGATAATCATCCTAGTTTTGCTCATGTTTAATTTCATGTAGTTAGCAGCACACCATCCTTACACAAACAAAACAAAATTAAGGAGTTGTAATGGGTTTCCCAATTCTGAGTTCTGTGGCTGTTGTGAAGCTGTACCATATTTTCCTATGTAAAATGTGTGGGTTGTATTGTGATGGTATAAAATGACAGCAGATATAAACAGAAACAATTTTGGACCAGTTCAACAGACAACATAAAATATTACAACTTATATTAACAGAAGAATAGAATAAAAAAATTTTATATTTATACCTTAATATCATAAAATTGTAAAGGAAATACCTATTTGGGTATTTAGACACTAAACGGTTAAATACAATCATCCAAAAGAATTAGAAAATGGTTATTTTTAAGAGTTGGTTCCATGCACTAAACACATTATGCTTAAGTAATGCAAACAACCCGAAGGAATTAAACACAATCACTGCTGTAACTGAGATAATTGTTTAAAAAAAGCCAAAATTATGAAACTGTTTAACAAAATAATGAATATACATAAAAGATGTATTAATGCTGAGATGCCTGAAGACCAAAGTGTGGATAACATCCACATTTTGCACCATCTATCCAGTGAATGGAAATATAGCAATAGCTCTTTTCACTTAGAAGTTTCAGTGTCATTCCTGAATAACAAACTAGAAAAAATGTGCATGATGTTACCTGGAAGGTACCCTTGTATATGTTGTCAATTTGGTTGTCCTGTAGTTTGAGCACCTGGAGACGCTTTAGGGAGTGAAAGGAGTTTTCAGGCATGGAGCGTATTTTGTTGTTGCTAAGATCCAGGTGTTGCATACTTGTCAGCGGTTGAAGAGCTTCAACTGGAATGTTGGTAACAGAAGAGGCTAAGCCATGAGATACTCTCAGCATCACCAATGATTGCCCAATCTGTGAAATAAAAAATCTAGCAAATATGTATAAATTAGGTTTTCTAGTTTTATAGCAATAAATGTGTATTGACTAATTGGGAAGCATCAGTAGTTAAGTGAAGTATCTCAATATTTCCTCATGGATGTTTGATATATTTGTGGATTCACCTAATACAGTACAGCCTCTGTATTGCCATATTTTATTGTCAGGTTAGAGAACTGTAGAGGTGAATTCAAGATTTGTCACTATCTTCATCATTCAAAGATCTGTTAATGAAATTTCTAAGTCCCATCCCAGTATGCTCCCAACTCTGCATTATAAAAGTGCTTCTTGATTTAAGGTGTAGTTTACTTTTATGAATAAAATCCTCACACACACAGGCATGCAGGCTCACACACACACATAAACCTATAATGGAGCATAGGTGTCGTCATAAAATGTGAAAAGACAGAACCAAAATGCTTGAAGGAAAACCTGGCTTAATACCACAGTATCCACAAAAAACCTCATGTGAAATTGATGGAAATTGATTATGGGATCAAATCTGGGCCTCCGCTGGGAAAAAAACTTGAGTGGTCTATTGCATGACTCTTGTTATGGAGGCACTTTTTGATTAAAACAATTTCTTGCATTTGCCACCAAAAAGGGGACTTGTATTAGGAGCTTATGATTAGGCTCTCATGGGTTAATTTCTTTTATTGTGTTCTCTTAAGTACCCTCCTTCATCCCAATAAATGCAAAGACCGTATATTTCAGTAAATCATTGGCTGGCTTTTAGCACATAATAACTGTACATTCTGTCATTGTTTTTATGAGGCTTACAGCAGAACCTCACCTCTATGAATGCCTCATTCTCTATATGTGTGATCTTGTTCTCAGAGAGATCAAGAGTTTTGATGCCTCGCACGTGACGGAATGCATGGTTCCTGATGACTGCCAGATCACTGTTCTTCACATACAGTTCTTCGAGATCCATGCTGAAGTCTGTGAAATCTTCAGGTGTCAGGTGTGACTGTGACAAGTGGCTCAATGATAGCACCCGCAGATTGTGTATCCTAGAACATCACTCAGTTTTCATGTAGCCGTCCGGTAGTAAAACTCAAAGGTTCACAAAATTCTGCCCTCACAACATATTTTGAGCAACTAACTACATTCCATATATTTTTATAATATCCATCTTAATGTTATCACTGCTAAAGCACCTGCTTTATTTGAGAAATACATATTTATATATGGAATTTCACAGGTTTTCTGAGTCATTTGATTACAATTAAATATTTGCAACTTGAAACTGTTGAACATCCAAAGAAAGAATATTAGGCCCAGGCTGTGCCATATTTAGCAAGAGTTGTTGTGGGTGTTAGCCAAACTGATAAGTATGCATTTCTTGTTTTCACTACCTCTCTTAGAGGACTACTGTTTTTATTTGTAAATAACTTGTACCTGGGCGACTCAATTTGGTCCTTCTAAGGTGAAGGTTGTACATCATTTAGCCAGTCAGCAGGGTATAGGTAACATGATGGGCAAAGTTTGTTGCATGGATGTTATGTTATTTGCTTTTAATGCCTCTGGTTCTGATGCAGTGTTGTTTGATTGTTGGCCAGATCTGTTTCAGGATGCACAATGAGTTGTGGAAGCTCTTGAGAATTAATAAGACTGTTTAACAAAGTGGATCAATTTTTTTCAGTTACCCTGTGGGGAAACACACTACAGTTTTAGAAACTTACCTATAACCCTTGGGAAAAGGTTGTTGCATGAACTGTAGAATGGCTACTGCACAGTTCCTGTGGCAATGTTACTCCCACAGATGGTATGGCTGGGACTGAGAGTAATGTGGATGTAGTAAGACAGATAGGAGAAGTGTGTTTCATGAGCGCTTTGTATTGTGTGCAAAATCTTACCTGTGAAGGTCCTGTAGCATTGTTATTCCCGTCACCAAGGATGTTACAAGTCTACTGGTGCAAAGAACAATGTATGGCTATGAAAGGGTGTCTCCAGAACTGATAGACAAAATATTTTCCTGGACATATTTCAGATTGGGTTCAGTTCTACCAGTGGGGATTGTGTAGCAAGATACTCCTGTTGCTTACCTGTAAAGGGCACAGGTGCTACAGAGATTATTATGAGTTATTGAGACTGTTGGGAAGACTGATGGTCATAACATGCTACCTGAATGCTGCAGACAGCAGATGGATTTTTACCTGTGGAGATCTTGCAGTGAAGTGATACCCATTTCTGGGCCACTTAGGTCCAGGAAGTTAAGAGAGACCTGGGAGTCTTGGAGGCTGTCTGCTAGAGTGATGGGTGACAACTTGTTCTCCCGCAGTGAGAGTGTATGCAGAAAGTTAAACTCATGAAACAAGTAATGTGGAAAGCCGGTGAGATTGTTGGCCCCCAAATTTAGCAGCTGTAGACTCTTCTCCAGGCCTGCAAATGCTCCTTGAGACAGGTTGGTAAGGCCACAGCCCTGAATTGATAGCTCTCGGATACCCGTGTTAGAGAATGCATCAGCCTAAAACAGGCAATATTTCAAAAACTTAATGGTGATGGATGTATTTTGATGCATATATTTCTTGGTTGAAAATACATTTTTGAATATAGATGGTCTAAATACCGGTTGTTTTATGTTTTTAGGACCTTTTAGGTAAAAATTGTAATTTTTACTTGACACTGTCATGTTTGGTCATTCTTCAGTCAAGTGGGATGAATCATACACAGAAACATTTGTGAACTGTATAACTGATGTTGTTTTAAATTTGACTCTGATGCAGCGGTTACTTGTGACTTTCAGCACATCAGAATATAAGATAAACATCAGTATTAAAAATGACATGAATTAATGTTAACACTGGCATTTCGTCCTTACCAGATACAGAGTCTTTAATGTTATGTCCCAGTTCATAGGGCCTTGTTGCACAAAGTGCAGCTGGCACTAAAGTAACAGAGTCTTCATGTTCCATGTTCTGTCTTATGGATGATCAGCCTCCCTCATATGATCCCTGCCTGAACATATTGCTTCATACATGATTTCCTATCAAGTTACATTTTCAGCCCACTGCATTATTATGCCAAGTTCCACACTATGACTTTTGTGTGATCTCTGCCTCAAGTTTCACTGTCTGACATGTACATGATTCTCACACTTAAGTCTCCTTTTTGGGGCTATGTTATTGAGTTCCCCTCCACGTGATGGTCCCAAAGCCATAGGTTTACCTAGCTAACTAAAAGTGGTGGTACTCTAAGGTTCAGTGGTGTTTTACCATCTAGAAGCCTGTGTGACATGGAAAAGTTTTGAAAAGAATTACCAGACAGAATGCTTTGGGAGCTTCATACTTGCCGATGAAGGAACTGTGCAGTGAAGATGAAAATACATCTCAGAATCATCTGACCATGTGACCTGAACTATTTCATGAACTGTTGCTGAAAATTAATAGCTGTATTCTGCTTTCTTACACTCATATAAATGATGCCATTGATCTTAAAATTAAACTGGGTGTATGGTATCTGGTAATCAACTATAGTTTTGTCTCTTACAAAATTGGACTGCATATGTTTTACTTAAGAAGTACTCTTGAAGCTGTTTATTTTTTCACAGCATTTTACATTTAGCTTCTAAACACTGCCACTGCTATGTCTATCTCAGGTATGTCAAACATGTGGCCTGCTCGCATTTTGATCTATATAAAATGTTGCTGTCCTTTCAGAACACAACATCAAACATTCCTGCAGAATTTTGAAAAAACTTTTGCCTCTCAAGGATTTGTC
Organism: Reticulitermes speratus; assembly: GCA_021186555.1. Classification (NCBI taxonomy): domain Eukaryota; kingdom Metazoa; phylum Arthropoda; class Insecta; order Blattodea; family Rhinotermitidae; genus Reticulitermes; species Reticulitermes speratus. The sequence continues at coordinate 18,926,421 of JAJKFL010000001.1, forward strand.
TGTCCATAGCCCTCCATCCTATCTTGAAGCCTTGTATGTATGTGTGGTCATCAACCTGTAGGTGATTTTGATCCTCAGTCAGTGCTCCCATCAGCAAAAACTAGGAAGTGATGGAATTTAAGGTACATTTCGTAAGTAGCATCTACCCCATGCACTTTGTACAAAACACATGTGATCACATCTGTGGCTGTACTTTTTACATGTGCTAGTCTTCTAGGACTAATGAAGTTTTCAGCTTGGACAAGTCAGAGAGCATATGTCAATCAGCAGATGGAGCAAGTGTCTTTTTTTGTGCTTTATATATGACAAGCACTAATACCATAAGTTATTGTAACTATGGTTAAAGTACAGTAGAACCTGTTAAGAAGTCTTTCAAGGGACCAGAGAATTAGGGACTCCTTAAACGGGAAGACTTATTAAGAGGAAAGCTTATTAAAAACAATAGGATTTCGGGATTTAGAAATCAGACTTCTTACAGGGGAAAACTTCGTATGCGGGGACTTCTTATCCAGGTTCTACTGTATGTAGTTTATAATGGCTTGGGTGTGTTTCAGAATGGGTACTACAAGGACAGTAAAGAAGTTACTGGAAGGCAAGCCAGGAGGAGGAGAGAAAAAGGAAGATCTAGATTAAGGTGGATAGAGGATATTGAATCAGACCTGAGGAATGTGGGTGTATAAAGATGGAGAACAAGAGCTTTGGACTGAACAGAATGGGCATCTGTTGTGAGAAAAGCCAAGGATAATCTTAAAGGTCCATAGTGCTAAAGAAGAAGAAGAATTAAGCATAAAGCTAAAGTATTGTTAGGCATCTCTTGAAGGAAGACCATGGCAACACTTCAGCTCATTACAACCATGATGTTTATTCAACTTGCAGCGGTGTGTATTCTGTGTGAGCTAGCAGGTCTATTTCTACGATGGCTGAAAAATATATGGCATATTTACCTCTATTGTGAGGAGTGGATTGCCATCCAGGTACGTTCTGTTGAGAATATGGAAGTGCTGTAAGGATCTAGAAGGTAGGTGTTTGATCTGATTGTAGTCCAGGCGGAGTGTGTCCAAAGACATGAGTGTGCCCAGAACCTGATGCTTGGATTTGTAGAGGTTAACAATGTTGTTGCTGGCAAGATCCAGTGTCCTGAGCATATGCAGTGAAGAGAGCTGCTGGTATGGAATGCTGTTGAGTTGGTTGTCTGTCAGGAGGAGGCGTGACAGGCGGGGTGGCCCATCACGAAACACATCCACATCCAGCTGTTCCAAGTGGTTTCTACGAAGATCCAATGTCTCCAGGAGCGCAAGTGAGCTGAATGAGTTGGTGGGTAGTGACGATAGTGCATTATCTGCTAGTATCAGTGTCTGCAGAGAGTTCGTAAGCCCTCGCCAGTTCTCCACCGACACTTCCCCAATCTTGTTACCTGATTTCCATATTGGAAGGAATTTATTTAGTAAACTGATCTCCAAATGCATTTTTCTGTATAAAGATTAACAACCTCTGAGTTAATACCATGAATGTTCTGAGAAAATTATGTAGTTCTTATTCAAAGTGTCACTGCATACCAGCACAGAAACCTGTAAATTTAACTGAATTAGAGTGTGCTAGTCATACTTTTAGTTGGTACTAGTATTTCACAGGACAGGGAAATTTCCTAAACAGATGTTCCTTTGCCTTTTTCTATAACTTAAAGTATCCAACAAATCCAGACTTCAGTCTTGTTTTGTAATACTTCAGTTTTTGAGGTATTTTCTGTGCCTTATATTTAGCTATCAAATTAAATTTCTACTTAATTGATCTGCATCAGTGTGGTATTAGATCCTCTTCAGCAAACTGGTTTATCCTTAGCATTTGAGAAGCAACATACTGCTTCTCTGTGGTGTGAAGTTGTAGATGGGATAATCAGTTAAGAATTTATGGACATTAGTACAGTCAGATCAAAATCTGGGAAGGTGTACAATTTATTTTACAGTATGCAAACAAGCTATCATGGTTAAAGTAATTGTGGGAACTTTCTGTTACAGTAAAAGTTGCAATTTCCAGCACTTCCAGGAGCAGAGGTTTGCTGTATATTGTAATTTTCCAGGTACTGGAATGTTATATCTTATCTAATGTATATCTAAGTGTACCTAACCACCTCATGGAGAGACCTAACCATTTAATTTGTCACTTGATATCATGTGCTGTTTTCCCTGTTGCACTTTCTCTTTGCTCTTTTCATTGCTACTTATGTAACATGGAGTATGTACAATTTAAAAAAAGAACACACACACAAAGCCAGCAGTATTTCACTCTTGAATCGTCATATTCACAACACTGCTGCAAGTTGATGGAACAGTGAAATATAATGGGCCTCTAGATTTCTGGTTAATAGAGCATGTCAACGTGCCCATATTCAGTATAGCAGTATTGTGTCAGTATGAACTTGTTAGAATATAACCAATATGCGTGAGCAATGGTCATTGCTTTGTTACAATATTGTGTCGTTTTCCATGATCCATGCCATTGCAGAAACAAGTGTGACATAATATGAACTGCAGCTACTCTGTAGTGAGAAAACATGCCTCTAAAACGTTGGTACACCTGCAGTCATGTATTTAAAAGGATCCCAACTGGAATGTTATGCCCTCATTTATTTCATGTAAGCTTATTGCTTGTTGCATGACTATACCATCATCAGACACTGTCATCAACAGCTTAAGGTAAACAAGATTGTTTGTCATTGATTGAACTAGTTACTGTATTTCTCGGCATATAAGACACACTGGCGTATAGGACGCATCCCATTTTTTCATTCATTCTGTAGTTTGTCTTACGACAGGTCCGTAGCCTCTTACAAAGCAAGATCTCCACAAAGTGTGATCTAGTGCTTCCTCTTTCAATTTCCAGTATCTTCTCTTTTCCTTAAGGTCATCCAGTAGCTGCTTACGTCTTCTCCCTCGTCTTCCCGTCATTTCTCTCCTTCCTTCTAACTTTCCTTCAATCACATGTTTCAGAAGGCAGATCTCCTAGTTCAACTCGAAAATTTTCCTCTAACTGGGGTACGATGAAACATGGAGTCCCCCAAGGGTCCATTCTAGGGCCCTTATTGTTCATAATTTATATCAATGACCTTCCACTGAGAATAAATTCCTTGTCAGAACCAATATTATTTGCTGATGACACTAGTGTCATAATCTCTAACAGAAATTTTGAAGATTTTTGTACAATATCAAACTCAGTTCTCTCCAGTATGATTGAATTAGCAAACAAGTTAGTCCTAAATATAGAGAAAACAAATATAATGAAATTTGTAACAAATAATTCACCACAATGTTCATTGACTATTGGTTATAAAGATATATACATAGAAGAAAAACTAAATTCAAAAGTTCTTGGCTTACATCTTGATAACCACCTACATTGGAAAGGTTATATTGATCAAATGATACCTAAATTAAGTGGAACATGTTTTGCAGTTCGGTCAATACACATCAGCAACATTAACAAACCAGTATCATAAGAATCGCAATAAATCCAGTCGAAGACAATGATTGTTTATTCCAGCGTTAATTCAACAACATGGTTCAGCTTGATACACCATCATCAGGTTGACCAAGAATATAAGAGTATGTGCACAGTTATATGGAAATTGAGATCACTGACTGATGCTCCCAATTTGTCATAATTTCAGTCTATATAGTTTTCTTGTTGAAACACTTTTACCCACAGGGCGCAAGCACATTTCCCTTGCTATCAGAACAACAGTGAGGTTTAAGGCACAAATAGGCATAGATGCGTATGAGTACCTTAACACCCAGCACCTCCTAGAACTACTTGAAATTGACTGATTACAAAATCGCACAGAGTTTTATAAAAGAAAATTTAATTTTAATTAAAATTTAAATATTTGTTGCATGTAAAAGGGTAAAACAGCAAAACAAATCATGACATAAAATTACAAAGGATATTTATTATTTTGAGTGTATTTTTTCAATATGAGCTCAGTTTGGAGCTTAGAAGTTGAAGACAGAAGGTAATAATCTGAACAAAGACTTATTAAGAACAGGTAAAATTTTTAAAGTTTTGGTTTCAATTCACACACTAAAATACTCTGACCATGAAAAAGGTACACTTAACCTGAATGTATGGTGTCATGGAAGTGAGAGGTAGAAAGAACATGACCAGTAATATGTGTTCGGGGTGGTGGAAAATGATGCTCTTTCACAGCTTGAGGGATGTACCAACAAACTTCTAGCAAGGTTTTGCACCCTTGGATTTTGTAGTGTTACATGGCAGTTGTTGAATGCTGAATGACTGAATAAATGGATGGGCAGTGGAGGACTGATTCATTTGCTTTAAGCTATTCATTGATCATATTCCATTACATTTCTTTTGGGGTATGTAAGGAACAAAATATAGTCCTCAAAAGTGACAGTAAAGAAGAATATCAATCGGTACAACTATAGTTAACCAACAATGTGCTGCAGAACACATGGAAACAGCTGTACTACAGGCAGGATATATGCCAACTTACAGTTGGAGCTAATATCAAAATAACATATAAAAATGCACTGTTATTTGTAATCGCCTATTTGTTTTGTTATTTAGTCTTACTACATACAGTTAGTAATTCAGGGAGTCTGTGTGTTGTATGGCTAAAGGTGTGCACATCTGAAGGTGGGTGGGTGGATTTGTACTTTTTTGAGCAGAGGCACTAACCTGTGAGGTCAAGGAGCCTCAGTTTCTGGAGGTGCCTCACAGCCTTGCTGGGAACATCAGTGAATTCATTATACTGAAGTTTAAGCTCCCATAATGAGCGCTCCAGTCCCAAGAATGCCTCATCTGACACTCTGGGCAGTGGATTGTGACTGATCTCCAGGCGGTATAATCCTGCCAACAGTTAAACTCTGAATATAATTATGCAATTTCAAAAATATTAACCACTCAATTTGTGAGTATTTTGTAGTCACAGTTCTTGCTGAGAAATTTCATGCTGAATAATAAGTTTAGTTACTGCCCTATCATGCAAGATTTGAGATTCTCTTGGCAGTGAGTATGAAGATACTGTCTTCTGAGATGTGATGCCACGTAGTCTAGTTGCTACTTACTGACTTCTTGGAGGAAACTACTGCCTCCATCTTGAAGGTAGAAGTAAATGTTCTTAGACTGCTTGATGCTGAAGTTGAGGGCAATACATTCCTTCTGAATGTCAGTAACTCTTTACCAGTGGAGTTGGTGTAACATCCAAGCAGACTTGAATCTTCAGCAACATGCTGTCATATCTTAGTTTTTGTAATATCCTGTTAATCATGTTATTACATAGAATATTTTCAGTAGAGTTTCAGAAACATTTTATTCACTGTCATTACATTGGAAATGGTCTATTATCTGAAGCACTTCTAATGCATGATGTTTGAAGAGCAAATTAAACTTTTGAAATGCTCTGTTTTAGATATCTTAATATAATGGGCAGTGCCCAATATAAATGTGGGGCAGTGACACAGGTTTATCCAAGTTTGTTTTAGTTATAGAAGCAATTTGCAGTAGTTTGTGTGCTTAAATTTCCTTTCCCCCCCCCACCTTTGCCCTGTTTCTAGCATCAAATTCTGTGCTTGCTTAAATATATCCAGTTTCATTTACTGGTGAATTTGTATCAACTGCAGTGGTGGGTAAGTACTGCCAATAATTCTTCAGTGTCATAGCATCCTCTGATGGTTGCTGAAATATTATCAGTTCCTTTTATTGGTCAATGAGCATTGAATTAAGCATTTGCTGAAATATTTGCCTGCCAGCAACATTCAATGATGAATTACCATCACTTTTCTGTAAAATACTGCCTAATTTTTACTAATCACATTTCTGGATAACTTTGCATCACTTACATACTTGGTGAAATATTTTGAACCCCACTCAATGATTAGTTAGCAAGAAATTTTTTTAAAAAAACAACCAACTAATGCACATTAAATGTCACTATTTATTTAGTTAACTCTACCCCTACATACATTTCGATCCTTATCGGATCATCATCAGGGGGACTTTCTGTAAAGTCACACATCCACAAGTTCATTTGCTATCGTTTTGCAGTCAAGCCACTATTGGCCCTGTTACACTATGCGACCTCTAGGAAAAGGTTATGTTTAAATTGTAAAATCTGAGATACTGTATAAAATTCTAAAAAGTTGAAAGTTTTGTGTCTATATTCACTTTGTTTTTAACATCCGTCATCGTACCAACTACGCACTTTATTAGCTTGATGTTACATAGAGTCGTGGTACTTGGATATGGAGGTCACTTTTGAATTACTCTGTTTTGTACTGCTTGTTGGAGTGTTCGTGTTTATTGGACGTCTAGTGAAGCACACTCCACTAGATGTCCATATGTAGGGGTAGAGTTAACTAAATAAATTGTGACATTTAATGTGCATTAGTTGGTTGTTTTTTAATAAATAGAGTGAAAATGCACGGTAATTATATTATAAAATTTAGTTAGCAAGAACTTTAGTAGATACACTTTAACCGACTAGCTGCTGTATAGTCAGCAGAAACATGAGCTCCAATCTAGGGAATCTACGGGAGTGCTGCCAGGGGCATTTATCTCGTTCTTTGCTATACTTTTCTTTATTTCTTTGTTACTCATACACTCAATTTTAGTCACAATCTTCTCTACTTAACTAGTTAGTCCAAAACAAAACCGACCATCTCGCCCCAAACTGAAGGACCAACTGCTCATCTCATCTCAACCCAAAGACAAAAAAAAACAAAAACTCTCCTCAAAAGAGGGTAGAGCCCTTAACTCCAGAAGTCTGCTCCCCCCATACCACTACTCCAGTTACAGCTACCGGACCTGTCACACATATATCTTACAGCTTTGAAAGTCGTTTCTCCTCCCATTTCCTGTCCGTACGGTTACAACACTTTCTGAATTATTCACAGCCTACTCAGCAGTGTATCAGCACCAGTATCAGTCCTTGCTGTATTATTAACAGTCCCACCCATCATTGATTGAGCATCAACTTCAGTACTTGTTCAAGTGTTGCAAGGCCTACTTACCAGTTCCCTGCAAAGAGTAGGGCTCGATGTAGCACAAACCATTATTCTCAAGATGCAGCATGAACGCCTTGGAGCCATTCATTTGGGGTGGAAAGCGGGGCAGTGGCACGTTGAGGCAGAGCACAATCCCCAGGTCAGGCATAGATTTGGAGCAGGTGCACAGTGGGTTGAACACACACGGAGGGTATTTCACCATATCAGTGATGGCACCAACCAGTGACAACCACATGAGCAGCATCAACACCATCACCAGACAGTAACCATACTTCACCAACACCAACAAACTCTGTTGAAATTAATATTTTTCAGTGTGTACAACAGAATGCAGAAATTACTGTGGTCCAGGAACTCATAATCTTAATATTTGTGGTTGTCTAGTTAATTGAATACTTCATTCTTGTGTTAATTGTATGATTATTTGATTAGTTGCATGAGTAATTAATTGACTGTAAAGTGACTTGTTATTTGATTAGGTGACTGGTTTATTTGTTTGTTAGTAGCCTATGGCAGTAAGCTATTTCAGCTACTCGCAATATTAAGAAATGAAGCACTTAGGTCTACATTATGAGGGTAGTACATAATAAGACAAATTTAATCATGGAGCTTGTGATATACTAGACATACGTACATAATATTGGTACGCATAATTGTTAGAAATTACTTGCATGACCAATGCACTGGAGGAGGAATTATGTTAAACTGTATCTTTAAGGATCCCAATGGCAACTTTTCCTGCTTGTTTCAATGGGTATTATGATTCAAAATAAGCGTATTCTTTTAGTGGTCCAATGAAAAAACTTGAACCCTGCACCATGAATTAGTTATGTTTTTCTTTGGCAGACTGGTTACTTAGTACCAGTATTAACTAGAACTATACTACAACTTAACTAGAACATCAAATGATAGATGGAAAGGTATTTACAGTGGGCAAATAAGGTGAAAGCATTGCAGAGTTCAAATATGTGGGGAGTATACATACAAATCAAAATTTTGTTCAAGAAGAAATTAAGAACAGATTAAATTTAGGGAATGTTTGTTGCCCTTCATTTCAGAACCTTTTGTCTTTCTGTCTACTATCTAAAAAGGTAAAGTTTAAGGTACACGAAACTATAATTTTGCCTATTGTTTTGTATGGGTGTGAAACTTGGTCACATGCATGGAGGGAAGATCATAGATTGAGAGTGTAAAAAAGAATGGTGCTGAAAATATGTGGACCTGAGGGGAGGAATTTAGGAGAGTGAGGAGAAAATTTCATAATGAGGAGCTTCATGATTTTTACTCCTTACCAATATTGTAAGAATGATCAAATCAAGAACGATGAGATGGACAGTGCATGTGGCACGCATGGGGACTAGAGATGCACACAGGCATTTGGTGGGAACACCTGAAGGAAAGAGAACGCTTGGAAAACGGAGGTATATATGGAGGATAATATTAAAATGGATCTTAAAGCAGTAGAATTGGATGGTGTGAACTGGATTTATCTGGCTCAGGATAGGGACAAGTGGCAGACTGTTGTGAACATGGTAATAAAATTTTCAGTTTTTTAACCAACGAATGCACTTTTTATTTTCGTATTTTGTTCAATTCACCCTACATATGTTTCGGCCGTCATCAGGGGTACACTGATAAGTTCACTTCACTGTTCACTGGTCCATTTGGTATTATCACAGAACCGTTACACTGTTTGAGGCTATTTTTTACAGTGTAACGGTTCTGTGATAATACCAAATGGACCAGTGAACAGTGAAGTGAACTTATCAGTGTACCCCTGATGACGGCCGAAACATATGTAGGGTGAATTGAAGAAAATACGAAAATAAAAAGTGCATTCGTTGGTTAAAAAACTGAAACTTAATATCAAGATGCACGGTGAACACAACGTGAAATTCATGGTAATAAACTTTCGGATTTCATACAATGCAGGAAATTTCTGGACCATCTGAGGAACTATTAAGTTGTCAAGAAGGAGTCTGGGCCATGCAGTTACTTAGTAAGGTGGGCTGGAGAATAAGCCATCTTAGTGTCTCAGTCTGATAGACTGGGATCCAGAGGAAATTCATTCTAATGATTCACATGAAGTTAAAGAGAGCCTCTCCCGCCTGATGTTCACTGTCGACCATAGAGGAAGCGTCAGTACGCGTATTGAGTAATTAAATACGCATTTTGCACAGTTCACATACTGCAATTCGCTTAACAAACCCAAACGACACTTTCAAAATGTTACCATTGTAATAAGTTTTAGAATGTTACAGTGAACATGAATGACATTTCTTTTTCTCCGAAAGATGTTGCTGATACCAGAGAACTGAAAGCTACCTACTGCTGAATGTTTTTTTTTAAAACGGACCATTAATTCCTGTGTTAATAACGAGGGACGTCGTAAGCTTTCCTACACGAATTGTGCCCTAAAATATAGAAGCAGTTTTCACTTAGAATCACTTGTCAGTTATGCATGCACAGGTAAAATTTGTCGCTTATGTAAATGTAGAGCATATAACAGTATGGCACGGGTTGGTGTAGAGACGAAAATTCTAAGTGTCGTAACGTATAAGGGAAACATTTGTAATCGCGCACTGAATAGGCCTAGTGGATCAGATTATAACCAAAAATCAAACTCAGTAACTCGGTGGAATAAAGTCCTTTTTCCCCGGAAGATGCTACTGATGTCAGAGAACTGGAAGCTACATACTATTAAAATCGTTCTTGGAAAATTAATAACCAATTGCTTTGTAACAGCACAAATGTTCATTTCTGCGTTTCCAGGAGTTGACACTGGTACCCAACGTCAATCATCGGCCACACACACATCGTTTATCTAAAATAGTTCTATAGCCCTATCTACACCCACGTCTCCCTTGTGCCGTCCTTCCTTCAGGTCTTTCGACTAAGTTTGATGCGAATTTCTCGTTTTCCCTGTTCTTGCCACTTGTCCCGCTATTCTCATTCTTCCTCATTTGATCACCCTGCTAATATTTGGTGAAGAGTACAGATTGTAAAGCTCCTCATTAAAAAATTTTCTCCAGCCTCCTTTTTCTTCTGCTTTCTTAGGACCAGACAATGACTGATTTTCACGTAGTTTCGTATGAATTATGTGCCATCGGAGGCCATTCTCACCTCATGTATTATAATTTCATAGTCAGTAATAACACTGACGCACGAATCCGTGAGGTGGAAACAAAGGTAGCACCCGGAATGTTATATGACAATGGACAGACCTTCAAGAGATATGTAACATTTGTTTTTTTTTAAGCATGTAAAGCAGCAAAGGCGGCCGAAGGAAAATTTGTGTTTAACTTTGATATCTAAAGGATCACTGGAACTAGGACTGTAAAATTTTGAATGCGGCTAAATTATACAAATATAAGTTTGTTCGGATTATATAAATGAATTCACACCAAAGAACTGGATACACAAGTGGACACAAGCGAAGTGAAGCAAATATAACAATTATTTTGACACACTTTATACTTACCATTGTGCCAGCGGAAGGACGGTGGTAACGAGTTTGAGCCACTACTAAAGCTTGTTCTGTTGTCATTTGGCCGGCAGTTCGTTTCGCCATAAACCTTGCATTGTGTGGCTTCTCCGTTAATGCGATTCACAGCTGAAGCGGTGGAATCAGGCCGGGATTTTCTAACGATGGTCCGTTGCCTGCTGTTTTTACGTGCAAAATCGATAGTATGTCAAGTTTTACGTCTGGCTTAAATACGAGGTATGTGTGTATTGTGTTTTTGTTGGTCATGGAAGCGTGTGGTCTGGTTGGTAAATACCAATATTTTGGAAAAACATACTGCCTCCGTCTTTACCCCGAACATGGTATCCAGTTTCCAGATTACACGGTGCCATAACCTAGAACACCGCAATATAATTCTTTAACGCCTTGAAACCCCCAAGTCCTAAGGTTTATTTTCCCAACCGCAAAGAATTATGTGTTTTACTGTGTACACAATCTGAAGAATGGGTGGGTGTGTGTGTGTGTGAAAAGTGTGAAGAATACGCCTTTGTTTTTATGCGTAAAGATGATCTATAATACTGTTTTGTAAAATGTTTATAGCATTTTACACTGTAAAATTGTGTATATTTGTGCATTTATGACTTGTTCCACATCCTATTGTATTTGTGACACACTTATGGATCCGTGGAACGTATGTATGTTTTCAGAATATGTCAGGAAGGTGGCTGGTATTTACAAAGGTCTTATCAAAACCAATCGGATTCATAGCCATGTCATTCATTTAATTAATTAAAACAAGTTCTAGTGTTTAAATAGTAATGCTGGCAGATTGGTTTTGCTACTTCAGTGTTGCTCTCCTGTTCATAATAGGCGCCTTTAGTCTCCACATGATGAGACGCTCCCCAACTTTTCTTCTTCCATTTCTGAGAATTTCTGGAAACTTTTTTTTCTCTGAATCATTAGCCTCTTTTCTTTCTTAGAAAAGAAAGTCTACACAAGAATTGAAAATGATGCTTGCATGCCTCCCGATTTCAACTTTTGAATCACTTAACAGATTTTCGCCAGCTTCGGTGTGGACGTTATATCATTAAAGACCGTCCAGACACCAAAGTTTTCAGTTTCCCACACTTAGTAGTGAGAATATAAATACTTATTTTTTAAAGGAAAGAAGCCATTGATTAAGAACAAGTACGCTCGAAATATGTTGGGCGTGTGCAGGAATATAATAGGTTAATAACATGAAAATGAAATTATATTTTGTTGTATTGACTGATGAATTGAAGAATGAACAACCATTAAAAAGTGATGGCGATTTTTTGGAGGTGTTAATCTCGAGTGCTTATGAAAACAACAGACAATTGTAACACAGTTTTTAACATGTCAAAGTGACTCGATGCGTTGTCTGTCTTGTTTGGTGCCACGTGAGGTTGAAACCACCCCATTCTAAGGAGTAATTACATCTAAGCCGGTCCAGTACTTAGAGGGCTTCGAGATGTCACGTGTATTCCAACTGCAAAAAAAAAAATGTAGCTTCCTGCATGCAAGAAACAAATCATTCATTTTATTTGTACGTAAATCCGAATGTCCTTCTATTTCTCGATACCACTGCTGCATTCAATGCGACGTATGTGTAATATCTTTACGGTCACTGTGATTTTCTTGAGTATTGAAATTTCAGATGTTAGGTGATTCATTTTTTTTCCTAGCTATTAGAACTCCGGCGCTTAAACCCTGTAAGGACCAAGAATATTCTGTTATATATTTAAAAACTGAGCTCGTACCGCGCAGTAAATATATTCCTTCTCGGTTATGAAAACAAGTCAGTTCACGCTGTCTAGGGTACTAATCGCTGTTTGTTCTGAGATCCAAACAAAACATATAAATACACTGTGTGGGCAGAATGTAGAACTTTTTATGTTAAGCCTGATGGTACACAAAGTGACCACTAGGCTTTAAAAGGTTAAACGGTTATTTCGGTTAATTATTTCATCCCCCTAAGATTATTAAAAAGTAAGACTGTACGTTATAAATATTTGCATTGCTAAAATTGAAAATTCAACTTAAAATGTTTTCGTCGTATATAGATTAATGTTGTTATCCCTTGCAATTATGACTTTCTAATATCGCAGCATGATTGTGTTAGCGTAAGCATCGCTGTTAATCCGGCTTTATTTCGTTTAACTCGCAAACATCCCGAACTATCTCTTTCTAGCCTTTGACAGTGACAACCACATTACCAATTATTTAATGACTGATTAAGTTCTGTGCTTCGGCATAGAATATAATTGATACGAATCTGTTAATTTATCGATTAAACTAACAAGTCGTGTACAATAAACGTCTGACCAAAGTTATTCATATACAAGTAATACAGGTTAAGTTGTCCCTGTGCTAAGTTAAACACTGCGATAAGTAGACGAATTGAAGAGTCGAGGTACAGCTGCAGGCATTCTGAATCTCGGCACCAGCATTAGATAAATGATCAGCTTCATGCTTCAGCTTCTTCACTATCCGGAAAATGCCGTCCCCGATAGTCACTGGTCGTGAGGCTGGAATTACATGAAGACCGATCTGCGCACTATGGAGAAGACAAGCATCTCTCCTTACAAATGATGGTACCCCCGATTCCTCGGTCGTCTGGGCTGTAACGTGTTCGATATACTGAGTGAGCTGTCTTCGGACATTTGCATTCAACTACAACAAATACGAATATTAAACTCTCGTCTAAATAACGTTTAAGAGAACTAGTAAAGTGCTACGTTTGGAGCACAGCTTTGTATGGTGCTGAAACGTGGACATTTCGGGAAGTAGATCAGAAATACCTGGAAAGTTTTGAAATGTGGTGCTGGAGAAGAATGGAGAAGATCAGTTGGACAGATCGTGTGAGAAATGAAGATGTACCGGCATTAAAAACAGTCCATGAGGAGAGGAATTGCATGATTTCAGGCTTCCGCCGCGATGTAGATGAGATCTGCGCTCTTCTGGGATTTTACGCAGCGTATAGTAGTAGTTCCAAACTGACGTTTCGGGACAACCTATCGGTCCCATCTTCAAGGGTCAACTTGCCTACTACATATACCTCCTGCTTTTACAGTGACTCTTCATTTTGCATCTTTCTTCAAAATCGACGCGGGTAATAAATGTTGCTGGATAGTATTAAAGGGTGACGTGGACCAGCAAAGGAAGATATATATACAGTGGTGGTCCATCAGAAATGCGGAAGGGCACAGAACTTTCCGAATCAATATTTCACGTTTCTATCTCCTTGTTCTTAACAACTTTACAGTTCCGATTCACCTTTTTTTTTCTTCCTGCATCTGAAGGAGTAACAACTGCAAAGCAGTTGCGATTTTAAGTAGTTTGAAAACTGGTATTTATATTAATGTGTTAAGCGTAAGAATATGCACGATGTGAGTAATACAAAATTTGATATTTACAGAATACACGGGTTTCTGAAGTAATGACACAGAATTAAAATCACATTTGAAAAATTTAGCAGTCGAATCACTGGCGTACGCCAAGCTTTCTTCACCCACATTTTCAGTAGAGTATTAGTCAGTAGTTACTCCATCCCGAGATACAGTTTGATGAGTATTCTGGAGTGAGCTACTCTTAGAAATCAGGAATCAGCATAAAAATTATACATAGTAAAATATAATATACACGTAAAATATAATTTCTAACCACAGAAACAAATGATAATAGAATACTGAAGATCTTACCAATATCTCAAAGAACGATGATCCACGAGAGAACCGAAATCTTGAGAGAGTCAACAATATGACTTCACCCGCAGCGGAAAGGAAGGAACGGGTCATAAATGTTTGAAGTCAACGAAAGTTACTGATATAGATGGGGATTCAGGCATGGTCTACTATGAAAGAATAGTAACAGGTGCTATTGGAGTCCATTCAGTTCATTTCAGTAGCCCAGGGGCAGGAAAACTACGTACTTCGCGGGGGTGGATGCGGCGCGTGAAGAAATTCAGTTCGGCCCATGACAAGTTTCGGATATTATTCATAACAACATCTTTTATTCTTCCCTTTTTACATATACTATCGAGAACGCACTATATCTGCAAGAATGCAAGTTTCGAGGGCCTACTGCACGCTATTTATTGTAATTTCTTGTACTTGCAACTAAATGTCAGATATGGCAGTCTTCATAATAGGCTTTATTCGTGAGATCACGAGACTTTAGGGTATAACACCACAATAAACTGGTACGTTAATCATATCGTTATTATGTAATCTTACATAGACCATGTAAGTGCCTTCCGCACAATAACTGAACACTATTCTTAGCGTCCTCTTGGAAAATCTCGGATTCAACTGGACGGATTTTCGTGAAAGTCTATTCTGGAGGTTTTTACCAGTCTGTCAATCAAATTCAATTTTTGTTAAAATCAGACAAAAACGACAATTTACATGACCAATGTAAATATCTAATATATATAACGGTGATTTATTCTTGGGTTGAAAAGATTTTCCAAAGAGAGTTGTAGAGGAAGTCAAAAACACTTTTTTGTCTAATACACTTTTCAGAAAATCGTGCCGTTTACGATAAGTAAACATATTATGGCACCATGTAGAGACGATCTGCATGCGTTGTGATTAAGACAAAAATATGAACATATAGGCTGATCTGCAGTCGAAAGTAATTACTCAACATATTAGCTGTTATTACGATCTGTTTGTTAGCGTATAATTGTTTGATAAATATTTCATATGACTACGAATACAAAAATCTTTTGTTGCCCTTTGTTTGCCAATTTGTCATCTTGACCTGTAAATAACTAATTAACTCCATGGAGCACAGTCCTTCTTGAGAAGCTAACAGGTCGTCAGCTAGTCAAGAAATTCCCCGCGTTTTATAAAACCCGAAGGTTCATTACCGCACTCACAAGAGCCCGCCACCTGTCCCTATCCTGTAAATACATTAGTTTTATACCAAAATACAGTTTGGACCTCACACAGGACATAGTGTGCTTAATGGAAGCACACTATATTCAGAAATCGGTAAATGATCTATAGGGAAATAGTCGCTCTTTTATTGTGAGAATCATACCAAACACGCTGCGCGGACAAAATGAACAATTTTTAGTGTTAAACGTAGCGTACGTATACCAATAATTGGGCTTTGAAAGTTAAAGTTACTAGATGGGCAGTTAGTAATTGTAGAATGTAGAAGAAATCGGTTGTTAAAAATTTTAACCAACAAGTGTATTCTACGTATTATCCAGTCGAGCCATCTTACTTCCATGCGTGACGTTAACCGATGAAACCAATACTCATTCAAAAGTGCACCGAAAAACCAATGTCACACAAGTGGCCCTTAAAATATCTCCATCCACTGGAGACTAGCGTGTTTATCGACTGAGGCACAGACACAGTTATAATCGGTATAACAGTCTGACGTCGATATCACGACGCTGTCAAGCGCCACTGTCGCGGGCATTCGTCTATCAATTAGCGCTGTCTGAGCAAGTCTTGCGGAACTATTTCAGGCATCTGTCATTCTCCTTCGGACGTAAGTGAAGTAATTATTTTATGCGTTCAGCCAGACCCTGCCGTCAATTTCACAGTTTCGTCCCACATTTTTGTGCTTCATAATATTTACACGTCATGTGTTAAAATCTATTACGGTACAAAGCCTTTTATCGGACCACATTACAACAATAAAGCCTTTTTCGGAACGACTGCCTACATTTTTATACTTCAATAAATCGGCAAGCTCTTTCAAATCTGCGCTTGCTTTTCATCATGTTCGGCGTTCTTTTTAGTTGTATAACATTTTGTGCCGTTCTTCGACGATGAATTTTCTTTGTCTTCCTAAATATCTCCACGATGAATCGTCAAGTTTAAGGCTTTTGTACGATGGCACCTTCATCAAACATGAACGAGTGTGCCAAAATGATCATCAGATGAAGCTGTGCTTTTGAATTAAGTGATGGATGAGGTAGAAAGAACGCTTATGTAGGCGTTAAGAATAGGTTTCAAGGATAAGATTGACTTTCGGATCATTACATTATTTATTTGTTTTTAGGCGCGTTAACACGACTGAAATTTGTGGAAATTAGTTAAAAATTCCAGGATTGCCATGGCAAAGCAGCACTCAACAAGAAGAAAACTCTTTTCACCATCAAACTGGATTTAAATTAGTAATTAGAAATTAGTACTCGTAACTTGCTACATTTGGAACATAACTTTGTATTGTCCTGACATTTGAACACTTCGGAAAGTAGATCAGAAATATCTGGAATGTTTTTAAATGTGGTGCTGGAGAAGGATGGAGAATATCAGTTGGACCGATCGTGTGAGAAATGAAGTATTACACAGAGCCAAGGATGAGAAGAATATCCTACAAACAATAAAAAGAAGGAAGGCTAACTGAATTGGTCACATCTTGCGTAGGAACTGCCTTCTAAAACACGTTATTGAAGGGAAGATAGAGGGAAGGTGAGAAGTGATGGGTAGACGAGGAAGAAGACGTAAGCAGCTACTGGGTCGAGAGGATAATGGAAATTGAAAGCGAAGCACTAGGTTTGCTGTATTGACATAGGCCTAATTGTGACCCATCTCCACAAGCAAAACAAATTGTTTCTTCATTTACACAGCTCGGTGATGATAATATATCGAACTCTCAGTATTTACATCAATGTACGTGGCCACAACACGTTACTTCAGTATTGGCGCCAAGTTACAAACTCATGGTATAGGCCTACACGGTAGGGATGAGTAGGGCCTACTGGGCAATAGGTATGTCTTCTTCCCAGGTGCTATCAAAAGTATCGCCTCATACGTACTGCATCGCATCTTGTTCATGTCGTTAGCCTCAGGCAAAACATTTCGACATGTTACTTCATTGGAAACGCCTTTAGACACTGAAAATAGATTATTAAAAAGAAGACCTACAAAATGATGGCTCCGCTTTGATGTTTCCCAATCTGTCCTCCTTGGTGAAACTCCCCCCCCCCCCCCCACTTTTTTACACCTGATCGAACATTTTCCTGAGACTGTGTGAGACCCGTCAGTCAAACGCCGCACGAGGTCATCCAAGTGCACAAAAGTAGAGAAGTGTATTCCTATTTAGCTCGGACTCAGCCCGAGTTCGTGTCGTACCCTGAAGCGTTTAAATACAGGTTGGCAGCAGTATTCGGATGCGTACCGGCGCACCTTAAGGACAGAAGCCCGGTGGCTATGCATCAGTGAGCTACTAGCAGGGTCGAGGATAAAGTGTGAATCACAACCTTTATTTGGTGATAAGGTACAGACCTTCCCCAAGTTTACGTAGCGCGTGTGCTAGAAGGTTTAGGGATGAGTCGCCAAATTCGAGCAATACGTGGACCCTACAATAAGCAAGGCCTGCTCAAAGTATTTTGCCGCCCTAGGCGAAGTTTAGGCTTGCTGCCATCTTCCTCCATGGCCAACCTCATCTCATATGACTGCACATTTACTATATAAAATAATCACAGTAACAGACATTCTTGCCAGTTTTGTGAAGTGCAGTCTTCAAATAATTTTATTGAGAGTGCCTTACCTTTCCCCCAAAATTTTGTCTCCTTAAGCGACCGCCTATTTCGCCTAGCGGACTGAGGCGGCCCTAACAATGCGGATTTACTTTCAATGGCAACAAACCTCAGTGTGTTTTTAGGGTGAAGTTCTGTCTTCAGGGGACATAAAGCCTTCCAAGTTGATGCAACATTTGGAAAGAAGACAGGTGACTTTAAATGGTAAATTTATAGAGTACTTTCAAGGCAGAATTTCATGGAACAGCAACATTTGATTTCTAATACTTAGGCCTACACAGCTTAAGCCATCTCTGTATTCAAATTAATTTCAATCACAGTGTGTAATTAAGAGTCACAATAAATGGTTAGTGCAACGTTAAAACATCACATTTAACAGATGAATTTTGGTGTCGGTTTTTGGGTTTCTACTGGAAAGTAATGTATTTTCGTACGTCTTAGAAACATTTGTGTTTACTGAAGGATCGCCACGAAACTTTAAAAAGATGATAAGGAGGGCGGAAGAGCTGCATCTGTATTCTCCCTTCTTCTTAATTCTTTTTTATTCATACTACTCAACTTAGAAATGCTCTTAGAGTGTGTTCCTATAGCTCCATTTGAAGAAGGGATTTAGGCATAAATATTTCCAGTGCTGCCATCTGTTCTCGAAGATACAATTTTCGGTTTAACTGTGAGAGTTGCATTAGTGTGAGTCGTGTGACGGTGGGGAACAAATTAGACTAGCGCTGTATACATAGTTCCCCTCGAACTAAGGGGATATTCGAGTTTTAAGTTCACGAATGATCCGTCCAGAATTATATTACTATGACAACGGAATCAACAACACGGACTCATCTAGGTGTCATATTGATTTTCAAATCCATAACTGCAATTTGTAAACATACCTATGGCAAATAATATTACCTCGTCTCACATCAGCATAGTTGGTTTGTACTCTAGTGTGTCTTATGCTGTGAAGTGAATTCGTGCATGCAATTGAAGATTTCGTTAACTACTTCGAATATCGCACCAAGCATGCAAAATTAAACGACCACTGGCAATACTTATATAACATATCACTGCTCTGTATGCAACCGTACAATAAGAACATAAGCAGAAAATCAATATTTCATGAAGCTGGAATGTAAGGTGGGTTGTAAGAGGTGGGGACAATTCACAATTATACGTTACGCCACAGCATAGCTTCATAAAATATATCCTCGATACGTGAACTGTCAAAAAAATGTTCCGTTGATTTCGTTTTCGTTCCGGATATATACATTGCAACAGTTACAAAGAGCTTTGATATAAGAGCTTGCAATTACTCAGGTATTCACAAGGAAATGTCACTGAACCGGTTTACACGGCACTAAATTGTGTGAAAAAAATTTTCGCTTTATTGAAAATAATTAACCGTAAGCATGGATGACAGTCTTCTCTCTGATCAGCGATGACCGTGGTAGAGCGAAGCAATTTGGGTTGCAATGCAATCAATACTGAGCTTATATATCTATCGATCCTCGTAGGTGGGAGACACGGGGGCACTTATAGGTCCCCTATACAAGACAGAGGCAAAGGGCTGAAGTTTTGAAGCCACCCATACCTACTGCCCCATCGGCATTAATTTTCTGGGGAACAGATACGTTTTCTTTCGTGCTGCTCGTTGAGAAAGCAAGGACACGGATTCTTCCTTCCTACACTAACAATATAATTAGTTAATATATCTTTATTACGTAAATATCCATCTGCACATTCATTTTTAATTTTTTGGAAGCAGTTTTAGATTCGTGAGTCTCATAATTGTTCTTTCAAGGGCAATTGCTTAATTTTGTTCCAACGAAGGGGAGAATGAAACAACGTTATACTAGTACTAAATAATTTATTTATGCTTATTGAAGCGAGGGATGTCGACTTTTTAAAGTCTAATGTTAGAGGGTTTAAAAACATCGTCGCAAATGATTATTTGAATCCTCGTTTGAATAATGAACTCCACTCTTTACGCCTCAGAAGCCAGTCGATCAATAAATTCACGTTTCATTCAACAGATGGCATCCAATTCCCTACATAATTTCAGACGACAAATCTGATTGGCTGCTACGAAAGTAGTCCCTGACATGTGTTCCATTTGAAGATTCAAGTCTGCTGGGATGTTATGATGTGTCAACTGGTAAATATTTACCGACATATCTACGGAAAGACGAAAGCTCGTCATTCCTTCACAGTATCGGTAACTATTTACCAGTCGACACGTCAAAACATCTCGTAAGACTTGAATCTTTAGCTACACCGCCTTGAGAACCTCCAATCTCACATGCGTTTCATTTCCCGCCCTTAGCGCTCTGTTATTGTGTAGACCCCTCTAGGCCAGCATTGAGGCTGCCGCGAATACGTTGTGGCGACAGTCCGTCATTCTTGCTTCGAAGGTAAAGGTTGTCGGGAGTAAGCTACGTTGTGCGTTCTGGTGTGCCGGAGAAGGGAAATAAGAAGGCGGCATGGAGAAGAGGATAGAACTAGAAAAACGGGGAAGGAGCCCAGACAAAGTAAGCATATTTCAAAATAACCCCAATGGAAGTGCGACGAGATGTAAGTTCCGTGTAATTTTGGTAGTTTACAGACACAGTAATGGTGAATGCCATTTGTGGAGGAGACATGGAAGCAGTCTTTGAAGTAGCATGTGCCCATATACATTGACTAAGTGGAATAGGCAGTAGGTGATATTTATGCGTTACCTGCTGGGGTTTGTACTACACGTTTAAATAGACATGTGGTCCAGGGGTTAGTGATACGTGGTTTAGCTTGAGGGAAATACGTTCTTAACTGGAAGCACATATGACTGCCATATTACACTAAATAACACCTGTGTGAATGGTGTTGCACGTTTAAAACGGGGGTTCTTAACAGTGTATATCTAAAGCCGCTTGTTAAACAAGCATGGATTAATGTATGCCATGTGGGTTTGATGTTATAGCTTCACTTTAAAACCTTTTTCTTCTGTAGTTTGTATTAAGCTTATTTTAGATATACAACCCAAAACACATTTTCAGGAATCGAAGTGGAGTGGGTGGGGCTAGTGTATTAATTGTGGTTGATTTAATACAGTTCAGCACAGGTTTTTAAAAGTCGCTTCCGCAGGAATGCAGGCATGTGTATTTACGGCGTGCAAATGCACATATAACTGCTTATTAGCAGGAGAATTAGTTTTTTTTTTTGGGGGGGGGGGGGGCGGGAATTTATGTTTAAGTTAAGCAACTTGAATGCCGGGTTGAGTGTTTTGATTTTGATGTGTATTTGTGGTGCTTTTTAAGACGCCATGTTTAATGATAATTTACATTACATCACATATTTTGCTTAATAATGCAGCAATATAGTATAACACACGAAATTGATTGTCACCAAATTGCATGTACTGTTTAACACCACTGTGTCTACCCCATCTTTAGCGATAAGGGTGCATATTATTTTGTCGAGGTCATAAATGGACGCGGCGTCTTTACGTCGTAGTAGTGTCAGTGGCTGTAGTTCCGTGATAACTGCGCACTATATCATTTTTTGTGTTACATGGATCACATACTGATTGTTTTGTTTGATACTGAACGTATATTTGATGAGACTAATTGTGTGTTTTATAACACGAAAATTAGCGTCGTTTCGCTTGTGTCGAACCGGTTGCTAGGCGGCCATGATGGAAAATGTGTTGTTGCGCGCTTCTGCCAGGCACGTAGGCACCTTTCTGTGGCATTGTAACAATAAGTACGAATTGTTATTGCAGTTATAAGTTATTGTTAAGTAACGTTCATAAATGTGCCTTGGTACCTACCCAGATCGGTGGGTTTTTTCACATATTTACGGTTGGAGCAAGTTTTGTCTGACAACCTACTGTAGCAGTCCAGGACCACCCGCCGTATTGTACCTGAAACTATAGCGAGTAGCATTCGGATCAATATTCAGTTTGTGTTACATTATTTGGTTTTCAAAGTGAAAATTAACACCGTATGTTATTTTTCAGTACAAAGGCATTTTATATTACGCATATTGGAAAATGATTGGAAATTATGCTCTGCAAAGAGTTCGCGTTGTCGGCAGAAGACTGGAAGGTCGGAAGCGGTAAATTTGAAAGAAAACCACGTGTTGCTAATGTGCAATGCCTTTATAATTGTATTTTATTTTGAGTAATTTTCACACGAACTAGTTACTAGAAAATGTAAGACAAATTCTTAAACAAAATAGTTGTAGTCAAATGTTTAAAATTAATTTTGAAGTTCGTACTGGTATTACATGGCAGATGATTTAAGTTCGTCCTGTGTGTGTGTATGTGGATTATTCTTGTGTATACGTTGTCTTTGAAACTCCCCCACAGAAAATATTACTACTTGATTGTTGTTATACAGGAACTTCTAATCTGTCACTAAACATCATGTTTATTTTGTTTCTCCCAACCCTAAGATTGTCCTTTTTCTTATTTTCTTTAGTAGCCAATTCTTACATTTATTTATTTATTTTTGTATTCATTCATTCTTCATTCACTAATCTCTGCACCCTTTCTCTGAAATTATGTATTGTGTTGGAAAGAAAATTCATATTGTTGCTAGGTGCATGTGAAGGAAAGTTCAGAACTGACTGTTTAGTGTGTGGTTGATGTGTGCATGTCTCTTTTTAGGTATGTTCTCAGTAATAGTGGAAGGAGGTTATTGACCTTGTTATGTCTGCGTGGAAGAGCATACAGATCTTCCCATCTACCATTTATTGTCAGTTTCTGGAAGAGTGTTGGTCCGTTCACTTACAGTCACTCTTGAATCTGTGTTTATTTCGCTTTTTAGCTAATCCTCTTTTTTTCAAATGGTAATTTCTTGTAACTTGTTTGATCGGCTTGTTTGATGTACAGAGTGTTTTGGAGGAGGGTCTTGGGTTTTGCTATGCTTTGTTTTGTTTTGTTTTGTTCATTGTCTTAGTTGCATATGGAATAGAGCTGCAAGGAGGGATCATGAAGATGTAATGTGCTAGAATACAAAGAAGCCATATGTGTAATAACAGCAAAGAATAAAGGTTCAGAGTTATATTTTGATAGCGTACCATATTACAAGAATGAAGCAAGAACTTCTTTTCAATTTGGTCTAAACATAGTCAAGACTTCTCTTCTTCTTCATGAGGGCCAGTAGGTAGGCCTGTGTGTGCTGGAGCTATGCGGAGAAAAGCACAAAAGTCTTCACATAAAGTGTTGGCTGTGTTTTTCATGATTTGAGCCAAAATTCAGCTAGCATAATATTTTTTAATTATACAGTGTCAGATGTAATGAAGATCCTTCCCATTGTTGAACGGTGTGGTTGGATGGACAGACAGAATTTAATGGATGCTCTGCAAGGATGCAGACATTCCTAATGGGGTTGGCACTACACCCTACAGTGAACCTTGTCCTGCTTGTGGAGATACAACTCCAGTTTTTGTCCAGGATTAGATAGAGGGAGTTGTGGTTATTGTGAATTGATCTTCAATTCTCAGTTCGTCCAACCTGTGGCATTCACGGTACTGAGTGAGCTGCTGGCTTGTTTGGTGCGTGTAATGTAGGGAAAGTTGATTTTAGGTACAGTATATATGTATGTGTGTATGTATGTTTTCAGATTGCAGAATTGAATCTGGACAACTGTAGGAGTACCAGCATTGTTGGCCTTAGTGATGAGTTTACAAATCTGGAGACATTAAGTCTTATTAATGTGGGTCTTACCAGCCTCAAAGGATTTCCAAAGCTACCCAACCTGAAGAAGGTAGTATAATTAGTACTGCAGTCTTCTGCTTGTTTGGTCTTGAATGTTGGTGTCCATGTACCCAATGATGTAACCCCCCAAAAGACTAGTCATAATATGAATTGCCAGATTTTATATGAATTGTGTTCTTTACTGACTGAATGGTTACAGGTCAAGTTGAGTATTTTCTGTGCCTTAGTTTGCTAACATTGGCATTTTTCCACAAGTTTGTGATTCTGTGTAGGAAGATTTAATAAATGTACTTATAAACTTAGGATGAGGCATCACCTTGTGGTGGTTATATATGACAAATGAACAACAAGACAGTCAAAACTATATTGTACAATGTTTATTGTCTGATGTGTGACAGAATTTTGGATTATCTGTAGGCCTTTATCAGGCACAGGTTAAAATATGTAAGAAAACCCTTATACAACACATTTCTTAATTAATATGACAGATCTCAATCTTACAAATGTAGCATGTTGTTGGAGGAACAGCTGCCACTTTCTGTGTCAACGAAGTGCTTAGTTGACATAGAAAGTGACAGCTGTTTCTCTACAACACATGAGAGTGTTGTGTATTAATTTTTAACAGCCCAATCTTTAACACGAAACATGCAACAGATTGATGGTACAGAAAATAACATACACATCTAGGCAGGGTATCGTCATATACATGGGCAATTTTAGAAGTTTTGTGTATGATTTTATTGCAATAACAAAATACAAGATAACACTATTGATATTCCAGAATTTATACATATGTCCTTTTACTCAACGTAATGACCAGCACTGTCCACACGCTTTTCCCATCTATGTGGTAAATGATCAGTTGCAGCTGTGTATTCATCCTTGATCAGACGATGTAAAGAGGCAGTTACAGCAGTGTTGTATCGTCTTCCAATTCAGATCATTTACCCTGAAAATATTCTTTTGCATGTGCAAACAACCAGTAATCACATGGGGCGAGATCTGGAGAGTAGGGAGGATGTGCCAACACCTCCCTTCCCCAATGTTGCACCAGATTTTGCATATCACAATGGGGATGAGGTGTTGTATTGTCCAGGATCAAAATGACACCACTCTCCAGCAGTTTTGGTTGTTTACAGCAAAGAGCTGGCCTCACCCTGAAAGGGTGGAGCAGTCCAAATATTTGGGAATAGCTCTAATGAATCGAAATATCATTCAGGAAGAAATTAAGAGCAGATTGAGGTTGGGGAGTGTTTGTTATCATTGGGTGCAGGATCTTCTGTCTTCCAGTTTGCTATCCAAAAATACGATGATTAAGATATACAGAACTATAATTTTGCCTGTTATTATGTATGGGTGTGAAACTTGGTCTCTAACACTGAGGGAGGAACATAGGCTGAGGGTGTTCGAGAATAGGGTGCTGAGGAGGATATTTGGTCCTAAGAGGGACGAGGTAACAGGAATGGAGAAGACTTCATAACGAACTTGATGATCTGTACTCATCACCAAATTAAGTGTTAGGCTAGGCGCACACTTGTGATTTTCTGTCGCGCGATTATTTAGTCGCACAAATAGAACACACTGTTTTCAGTAGGAGTGCGCGCACATGCGACTAAATAAAAGCAGAGATTAAGAAGATGCAACCAGCGAAAACAGTGTGTTCTATTTGTGCGACTAAATAATCGCGCGACAGAAAATTGCAAGTGGGCAACGGCACTTACACAGAATTATTGACAGAAAAGGGAAGCTGACATGTGTAGTTAGATGAGCTGTGCTGTGCTAGACATCTTTTTGACGTCTGGCATAACCATCATAACCATTTAGTGAAGTCTCATATCAGAACCCTCAGGATGGAGATTGGAGTTTGTCTTCGAAACCCACTGACACAGCTGTGAGCCCTAGAAGACTATTGAATACTGTCACCATGAAAGCTTCCAGACATACCTAACATAACCGTGAACCACATTTGCATGTTACTGAAGAAACAGCTGGAGAATTTTTGTTTTAAAAATTCTGTGCTTTATCTTTCTCTGACATTTGGTTTCAGATTGCATATCCAAATTTTTATTACTGTCATAATTATGCTTGCTTGATATTGCAGTGTTTACTTTTAATTGTTGCAGTTGGAGTTAAGTGACAATCGTATTTCAGGAGGACTGAATCTTCTCCACACAAGCCCTAAATTGACACACCTCAATTTAAGTGGAAATAAAATAAAAGACTTGGATACTCTTGAACCTCTGGTAAGTTCTTGTTTTGTGCCATATTATCATTGTCATAATCTTTGTAATTGTAACCATAATCATTGCCATCCATCCTCTTTTGTAGAAAATCTAATGACTTGCTACACTTACAAGTTTTACTTCCAACTACTACACCAAGCAATTTTTTACTCTCGAATACGTTTCAGCTATGTATTGTAACCATCATCAGGGAGACACAATATTACAAAGACATAAGCAGCATATTGTATGTTGGCAAATGGTGAATATACATTAGCTTTTTTTACAGCAGTTAATTGATGTACAATATCATTAAAATTATTCAAATTAAAATTCATGTAAAGTATTAAAACAGAAAGTGTTAAAATATAAAAGGTCCAAACATTTTGCAGTATTAAATATCTCCTGTTAAGAACTTGGCTTCCTTATTCTGTGATTAGCCAGATGTGTGGTCAGAGAGATAATCTCCCTGTTTAAAGTCCAAGGATAGGATAGTTTGCTGCCTGGTCTGCCAGTCACAACTCGTAGGTGGTGACTGATGAGTAGGGGCAGAAGTCACACAGAAGTCTCTGTTGAATGCCCCCCTCCCCATTTGTAATGGTTTTCATTAAGTATTTAAATCTTATGAAAAAATCTTGTTCTAGCATTAATATTGTGTAGTTTAATCCTTACAAAATCGTGAGATTTGATTTGCTGCTGGGATCTAGTTGATAAAGTTTTTAATTATGTGCAAACGAAGGCATATGTGATAGTTGAAATATAACTGCATGCACTAGATGGCGGTGATGGGGCAACTTCATGCTCCAGTTATTTTACCCTCAGGGAAAGTCCTGGGTACCCATTGAATAGGAGGCTTGGTGGTTTCACAGCTAGTCTGGATGCTTTGGAGAAGAGAAGTACCGTATATTCTCGAATCTAATCCGCACTTTTTTTACAGTTTTAGAGGGCTAAAAAATCATATGCGGATTAGATTCGCGGTCTAGAGCTGGATTTTGGAAAAATGATTGAGCTGCTGTACAATATAACAATAACGTAATTAATAAATAACGTAAGAACGATACAATACAATAATCTATTATTTTATTATTTATTATTATAATTTATTATTCATCAGACTCGCCGTCATCACTCATAATTCGAGGAATGTTCAAAGATCTGGCCTTCTTTATCGCCTCCTCGCGAGTAGATCATAACTCACAAACAGTCCAGTCTTGCGTCTCTCTTGAAAAAACGTGAAGACTGCATCATCAATTTCAGGAAATCGTCCTTTCTTGGGTCCAGTGAATTTCCTTCGTGACGCCTCACACCCGCTGATCGCTGCCTTGTGTTTCCGCCATAGTCGAACGTTGCTTTCATCAACTCCAAAAATTGCAGCGGCTTTGCGGTTTCCATTCTCCTCTGCGCACCGAATAACTTCACGTTTGAACTTTGCCGTATATGAGAGTCGTTTAGATTTCAGGTGTCCCTCTTCCATAACTACGGTACACGACAAATTGGAACAAGCACCTCCCACGTTTCAACAACTAAAGATCAGCTGGCTTCAGACGAGATTGCGCACGTCTGTTGAGAAAGGCCCCGCCTCTATCGGTATGACTCATCGGCCACAGGCGTAGCGTCGGATTTTAACGCATTGGTAACATCCAATATTATTCAATCAGTCACCCCGTGGGCAAGGGGTGGTTGAAGGAAAAGTGCGGATTAGAATCGCGAACTAACTTTTTTTCGTTTAAGAAGTCGCCAAAAATTGGGTGCGGATTAGATTCGGGTGCGGTTTAGATTCGAGAATATACGGTATCTGTCTCGTAAGAGTATGAGTGGTATCATAATTTGATGTTACTCATTTATTCTATTTTTTGAACATTTGCCTTGTGAGTGAGGTAATGCATTTAAATGTTTTTGTACAGGAACAGTATGGTGTAACTTTCCAGAAGACTTTGTATCCTCATTAGCACTACTGTGAGAACCTCAAATCTTTCAGTATTTGAATTGTAATTTGTGTGGGATGGCTCTGTTATATAGGTAGTAGGCTACAGGTGACACAGTTAAAGAATTGGGTTTCAGTTCTTGTCAGGGGGAGACACTTGTCGCCTTTCTGAAGTATCCAGGCCAGCCTCCTACCCAGTGGGTACCGGGGGCTGTTAGCAGTTTTGGGAAAGGAATGATGTATGTTCCTCTGTATGTGCGTTAGATGTGTGTGTGTTTTCTTTTTTTCAGAAGGAATTCAAGAATTTAAAGAATTTGGACCTTTTCAACAATGAAGCAACGTCGATTGACAATTACCGAGAGAAGGTCTTCCACATGATTCCCAGTCTGAAATATTTGGACGGGTGAGAAAATCTGTGGCACAATACAAACTGTGCAGCCACACCCTTACTTCTGTGATAGTTAGGTTGCTGAAGGTTTGGTATAAGTTGAATTTTGCACAAGTCAGAAGGGAGCATATGGTTAATTATATATGTGTATATGTGCTGTATACAGTGTGTATACACTTGCTGTACATACTGTACACATAACCGCGCGTGTGTGTGTTAAGGCGGTGTTGAAAATTGCATCCTGATGCACCGCAAGCAATGGTCTTACATTTCCTCATATGATCCATGTAATAACTAATGATTTACTGCATGTTATAGTACATGATGGAAATGACTTCCATCAGCTGTCACACATTCTTGACACCTTATGAACAGATTATTATATATTGTTTGATGTTTTTGTCCAGTAATTACAGTAGTGTGCAGCAAGTTTAAAGGCAGCTGTATATGAGTCATGCATGGTCCGGGGATCAAATCCCAGTGGGGGTGAGATTTTCCGCACCTGTCCAGACTGGCCCTGGGGCCAACCCAGCCTCGTATACAATGGGTACTAGGTCTCTTTCCCGGGGTTAAAGCGGCTGGGGCGTGGAGTTGACCACCCACCCTCATCTAGTGCCAGGGTTAAAGAAAGTAGAGCTATACCTCTACTCCCCCTCTGGGCCTTCATGTCCCATTCTGGGGAGAACTTTACCTTTACCTCCAGTTCTGACACTGAATGTGTGGTACATTGCATCAATGTAGTTACACATTCCCGTTTACTCTGCTGTCTATAACAAACATCTAAAGCACAGTGTAATATACATTTCTTTTGTTTGTGAGTATGCAGTACAGTTTAATACAGAGGATATTCATTGTGGAAACCGATATGAGGAAAGGGTATGAATCGTTTCATAGGAAATTTGATTTGAAATCAGCCTTGTCTGAGAGATGAATGAGGTTAGTTCCAACACTTAATGGTGGTATGCACATTGGAAACATAAGTCCATTAAGCTTGCCTTGGTTGGGGTGGTGTGCAGTGGACTCCCCGTATACGCTACTGTTAATGTCATTATAAACAGAAGAAAACATTCACTATGGAAAAGGCATTATTTTTTTTGAAAATTGTGTGTGAAATTATATAAGTGGGCGTGTGTATATATGCATTGCTGGCTTAACAGTTTATTAAGCCATGGTTATTCCAAAGTATCACTCGGCATGGAATTTGACATATTAAATAATCTGAAACATGATACCTAGAAAAAGCCGTGGAGTCACAGTTGTGGTGTAGCACTTTCGTATAGTGACAGCCTCCTTAGGGTTCAGTTAAGTGGAGCAATTCTCTTTGTGAGATGAATTTCTACAACTCATGTACAAAGTCCATCTTGAAATGTCTTTGTTTTAGTTTACTTTTATTCTCCTTTATGTCATGGGGTTGTTGATGACTCAGCGCAGTGTTATCGTCACAGATATCATCCGTGTGTTTGGTTGGAACACTTCAGCTTGGACATGCAAATTTGCAAAATCTAGCTGCAGGAATTGGACATGTGGCATGTATAGGATACAGGAGAGGGGCATACAGGGTTTTGGTGAAGAGATCTGAGGTAAAGAGACCACCTGGAAAACCTAGGCATAGGTGGGAGGATAATATTAAAATGGTTCTTCAAGAAGTGTGATGGACTGAATTGATCAGGCTCAGGATAGAGACAGGTGGCAGGTGCGTGTGAAAGCTGTAATGAACCTTTGGGTTCCATAAAATGCAGGGTTTTTCTTGACTAGCCTAGGACCTGTTAGCTTCTCAGGAAGGACCCTGCTTCATGGGGTCAGTCCTTCGGATGGTTAGTTAGTTATAGCATAGCCTGTCATCACTGTGTTCTTGGTCTGCATCAGAAGTTGCTTTTACGTGTAAAGACAATCGTGGGAAGGATTGTCATACTGATCTCTGTCCCTCTTTCCCCTAGTTGGAAGTTTGAATATAAAGAGGTCTGATTGCAATAAGTTACCTTAGTTTGTTAGATTTTGCTGTTTTTAAGTCACAATTTTTAAATCTTTAATGCCTGTATTTCAGGTTTGATATGGAAGACAAAGAGGCCGAAGATAGTGAAGTGGAAGATGATGAAATAAATGGTAATGGGAGTGAAGGTAAGAATGCTGCTAAATGATATTTGTGCTGAGAGCTCTTTTACTTTGTTAACAATTGCAAGACCGTTTTATTTGCTTGCAACATTTTCCTGAAGAAGTGTATGGATAGATGCAAATACCTGGACACCTTGGCTCCCTAAAACTGCACACAGCTGTAGTCAGCATAGTCTGGCTGCTCCTTGGCTTATGGAATGGCCAGCCAACATATACCTTTGCCAAAAACATTTACTGTGGTGGGAGTACATTGTCCGTTGTAATGTGATGCTGTTTCCATTATCACACTGCCAGGACAGCTGATAAAGAAAGGGAGGCTGCACATCAAACTCCATATTGCCCCATTCTTTAAAAGCAACTGAAGAGTCATGCGATTTTTACATGGAGAAAAAATGGTGGGAGCTGTGTACACTGTCTTTCACCTGTACCAGTGTGCCTCTTAACCCTCCTCCCCACTTACAGGAATAAAAGTTAACTGCTGAGAAGAATGCTTCTGAAATACTACTGAATCTGAGTAGCCCTGTACTTCTTGGCACAAGATAGCAGTGTAGAGTGAGACCCACTGTGCCAGTGGGAAAACGTGTTTGTGCTGTCGTTTCTCTAACATTCAGGTTATAGCCTTCTGGGATGTAACATATAGTTTTGGAAGACATCTGCTGGCTCTTGCCCATTTTGATATGGAAACTTCTGCTTGCAGTTAGAACCTCACTGGAAATTTTACACATGAATATAACCTGCTAAGTAATGGTCCTATGCAGAATGTTAGATTCTAGTACACTGCAAGTATCAAAGAATTGAAAGTTTCATGGACGGTTAATAGCAGAATTCACAATTGCATGACTTGAAATAGATTCCTTTGTCTAGTAACAGGAATTAATTACATGCTGAAGACAGCTCATAAACTATGACATATCACGTGCGTTCAGTTTGCACTGTGAACATTGAATATGGCGTCATGCAGTATTTCTGCAGTTCACTAACATAGTTCTGTACAAACAGAAGTATACTGGTATTTATAAGAGCTTGTGATTATATTGTGAGATTTTGTTGAAGTGAAGATTTGAACACATTTTGGAAATAGTCTCATTTGAAGTGGCTCAAACCTGATAGTCCTATTGCAGATGACCATACTGGACAAGCTCTAGTGAAATGCTTTCCAGTGATGAAACATTCCTTATCCAGTGGATGAATTGAATGTGTCCATTATTTCAGTGGGAGTTTTAAACATTTCCATAGTTGTGGCTAGCAGGTGTTAGTGATCGAGGATTATATGATTGTAAATGAGGTTGGATTCGTGAGTGGTGGTTTATGTGAATTTCTGTAAGGAAAACTGTTTGAGAAGAAAATCTTAGGTTGTAATCTTCCGATTGTGCTTGATAGCAGTGCATCAATTGCTACAGTTTCTAGCTGTGAACATTGATTTCAGGACATGTGCCTCCCTTCACATATACATTTTTGGAAAGATAGTGCCATCCCTGCCCATAAGCATAATGCTACTGAATGATTCAGTTGAAGGAGGCCTTGAATTATAATTATAAATCTTGTAATAATTTGTTGATGAAAGTGAAACCTGGTGAGTACATACTGATTTATTCATGTGGGGTCTGTTGAAGTGTAGGTGTTTAAAGTCACACTTCAGACTGTTGATTTGAACAAGCTCATTACCATTGAAATTGCTTCAGTTCAGCCATTCTGGCTGCAGTGTTCATGCAGTGTCTTGTCTGCGTGTGTCTCCAGATGAGGGGAAACCACATGCAGCATCTTCAACCCAGTTCTTCCCGCCCCCTCCCCTCTGCCAGAATATATACTCACCAAGTTTCACTTTGGTGATTTATGGATCACTCTGTATAAGACGTGATTGAGATGCTGTTTGTGTGCTTTGCCCCTAAACATGATGTTTTATTGAATGTATTTCTCGTGGAGTCTTATCTCTGACTTGAGTGAACTCTGTTTATACAGCAATTTGTATATAGTGTCCTCTTGGTTTGAGTCGGTGGGATTTGTGTTGGATGCATGGATGAGACAAAATAAAACCAATATATACAGTAGTTCCCCGCGTGGTGACCGGGGAAAAGAATAGTCCCACTGCAGCCCATGCAGGTCGTAAAAGGCGACCAAAATGGGTACCCAGTGCCTGGGGGTATAGCTGGGCCACCCTGCCCCGGGGGTTATAAATTCGGTTGACTGGCCCTCCAGGTTGGGGGTTGGGCAACAGGCTGACAACCTGTCACTGTAAAAAGCTGACGGTTAGGAAACCTAAAATGTGGCCTCGGAAGAGTCGGATAGAGTAGTGGACTGGGAGAGGGCCATTAAGGAGGCGAAGGTCCGCATTGGACTGTAGTGCCACCGAAGAAGAAGAAGATATACAGTAGTAGAATTATAACATTTATTCCCATCTTTACTGCTGTACTACATGCTTTGGTCTGCCATTGGAATGTTTGATGTGGACTTCACTTTGTTCAAGATTTGAATCTGACATCTGTTCTTCTAAGTTTGTTACTAGTCTCGTGATTTCTTCAAATGACAAATCAGCATTTTGAGTTCCTTTAAATTCATTTTCATTTATGTGGCACGTTAGTAGTTTTCATGAAATGCTTTGAAAGAGTATTGTGATAATCACACATTTGGTGGTGTTGAATTGTGCAATGTTAAGTAGCTGTAATGTGATCTCTGGTGTACTTGAATTGCAGAGTGGAGAACACTGACAGTATTCTCTATTTATGCTGACAGTATTCAGCAAGTGGCAACAATTCAGTAACCTGTAGATCAGGCTTAGTTCATAGTTTTCATTTCTTAGCACGAAAGAATGTTGTGCAAGTAAAGAACTTTAACACGGGTTGCAGTGTAGTCACCACTCTAGTGGATGTGGATTGTGTGGTAGTCCTGTTTATGCCACATCATTGATTGATGTCCCAGCACTTCAAAATATACAGTACGTTTTCAGTAAAGCATTTTTAACCCTGTTGATGTATGTGGTTGATATGACAAGTACTTGAAGTTAGTGAGGAATCAAAATTGCCTGTCTGAATAATTTCTACATTCCTTTTTGGTTAACTGCAATTTGCATTTGTATCTAAAATTGTGTGCAGTGTCGCTACATGGATTATACTGGTGAGCAGCAGAGATGAGCAGTCCTGTGATTTCATAATCTGTGGTTTCAGTGATTGTTCCTTGTGAATTACTGTGATTTTAAGCAGTAACAGTGATCACTGGTGTGGTGCAACAAGCTGAGGAAGGGAGGGATTTGAGAGGGATGATGCTTTATTATTCATGAAAGCAACAAATTTTTTGCTGCTTTTTGCATGGACAGGTGTATTACTTGTATTTAATTTTATGGTAATTCATAATTTTTAATAGTTTTTATTGGGTGGTGTGTGGTGGTGGTGGAAGTAAAGAAATTGCCTGCTGGCTCAGTTTTTAATGTTTTGATGGTTGACTGATACAGAGTAAAAACTCAACAGTTCTGTGGTAGTCAGTTTTGCTATAATGCAATAGTTGTGTTCTTGTGAGACCTCACATTGTAGAAAATTGTGTAAGAAAAATAGGGTCAGATAAAAAAAAATTGGCCTGTCATTCAGCCTTATGTCTTCACACTGGTCACTGAAATTGCACTATGGCCAATGGGCATATGCAAACGCTCACTTTACGCAAACAGCATTCACGTGTTTATGAAGCGCATTGTAGCCAGCCCTCATTAATGAAACATGCGTACTAGCGGAACTGACTCAACACTACTTCTTTTGCCCCCCCCCCCCTATATATATATATATATAGTGGTTTGTTTTAGTATTTTCCTCTTTGGTTGTGAGTTGGCAAACATGTGGCTGCATGGATGTTGCATACTTAACTATATGTCAAAACTAGATCTCTATAAATTGTTTTGTGTGCAAGTACAGAACGGAGTGAATGTGCTAGTATTGTCAGTTACATACTTGTTATCTTATACATTGTACAGTGATCAACATTGACTTGTAAATACTATTGGTAGAAGGGGACCTGCATTGTCTTACTTGTTGTTGTGACTTTTTTGGTGTGTTACTATTGTAACGGTATGTGTTTTGAAGAAATGCAAGCACCGATTGACATTTTCATTTTTGAAAAGGTACCGAAGCGTTTGATATGTAATATATTACTGGATTGTCTTTAGATGAAGATGAAGAGGGTCTTGAGGATGAAGAAGATGAAGATGACGATGAAGATTTAGATGATGAAGATGTAGGTCTAGATGCTGTCTACAAAGAACATCTTGAGGTACGGTCTATAATATTGTATGTTTAGGAAGAACCCAAACTCAGTTCCTGGCTGGATTAGTGTATATGCTGTAATTGTGTTATTCTGGTGGGAATCACTCAGTTCGGTATGAAATTGTATTTTCAGTTTATAGCCATTACAGATATATTGCCTTCTTTAACATTAAAAGACTGCATTTTGCTTACAGATTATGCATTTTCTATAATCTTGTGATGAACACAGGTAACTGGTTGTTCTTAACAGTGTAGATGTGTTTTCTGTTAGGAACTGAACTGTGAAGTGTCGTGTAGATGATTGTCAGTCTTTTAACAGGTTTACACTAGTGAAATTGTTTGCACCTGGGAGGCAGTTTCTTTTCCCTCTTTTTTCTTTTCCAAAGCAGATCAACAGGGAATGCCGGAATGTACTTGGCTTTTCCTCTCATTAATTGTTGTATCTTCAGTATTATTCCTGCTTGTCATTTTAACACGTCACTCCCAGCAGCTTTGCTACTGGCTTACCTTGCAGCCTAGCCTTTTTTACTCTATAGACAAAAAGATCTGGTAAATGGTGGAATGACAGGCTACTTTGTTCAAGAAATCTCTTAAGTCACTGCATCACGTAGTGGCACTAAATTACGTGCTTGAAGCATGTTCTGAAATAGTACAGAAAGTCCCCGACTTACGTAAGTGGATCGTTCCGCAACCCTATACGTAAGTCGATTTTTACGTAACTCGGAGCCATGTTTTATTATATACCTTATAAAGAATAATTGATATAATAATAATTTTAATAACAATTAATAAAAACATAATAATAACAATAATCGATACTGGAGTCGCTGTCTTATTCAATTGAGGCAGGTGTGGGTGTGGTGGTGGTTGGAATGGTGGTAGTGGCACGAAGTTTTTTTACGTAAGTCCGGATCTACGTATGTCGGAGCTATGTAAGTCTGAGTCCATCTGTATTTGCCTTGTCACTCTGTATTACTTTGTGATAGGGTTGGATGTGGTAGTGTCTATGTTTGTATAGGTGCTTATTGAGGGGAAATGAAGTTTTAAACTATGCACATTTTACAGGAGGAAAGTGAGGGTGAAGACTATGAAGGAGAGGGTGTAGATGATGATGAGGATGAAGATGAACTTGTGGAAGAAGAGGAAGATGGTGAAGATGAAGATGGAGAGGATGGTGAGTTACTGACAGTGGTACTGGTGCTTAATGCTGGTTAGACCTTAGGGCATGTAAGGGAGTACGTTATAACTGTTTGAGAGCGGATTTTATTTGGAATTCTTATTGGGTGTCCACTATTGTAGCAAAGGTTATTGCTGGTAATATACCAAATCCTAGTGACATCTGGTACAAAATCACCAAACTTGGTGAAAAATAGCAGTCAGTTTGAGTCCGTATTGACACCTTATTCTTTTCATGGTACTTTCGTAGTAAATGTACCAACTTCTGCATGGAATGATTACCATAACTTTTTACAAATTTGTTTGCAGCAGTCACATTGTGTGTCATACACAGCACTGTGTGGTACATATGTAAATGCAGTTCATGCATTACTGCAAAAAGTGAGGTTGTTTTGCCAGTATTGCAATTGGTTTGTCATGGTATATCTACATTTAGAATGCTTATATTGTTAATATGCTGATCTGATGTAGAATGGCTTGGCATATTTGAATAGTGTGTTACCTCCAGTTTAAATGTTATAACTTTACTGGACACGTTTCTTGCAGATTCAGCGCCACGAGGGAAGAAGAGAAAGCATGAGGATGGTGAAGGCAACTAAAGTGGGTGGCCAGCAGGAAGTGATAAGCACTGTGATGCTCTTAGACCAAACAGACCGAGCACAGTGTGCACAGGCCTGCCTGCAATGTTGACTTGTTTTTGTTATAGTGGGTGAATTCAATGAGCGGTCCGATCCAAGCATGTGCCCGCCCTGCCTCGATGACTAAAACATATGCGAGTGTGGTTGGTTAGGTTTTGTTGGTTGATCAATCTTGTGTGTCCTGGATTGTGGCAGCATGGCCAATCTTTATCTTCTCATCGCATTTTAATTGGCATCTGGAGTGTGGTTCAAGTTCATGCGCCATGCCACGTCTCCTTGTCCCCTTTGTGATTTGGATGCCAACTTGTACATCGGATGAACAGATGGCCGGCTGGCCAGCTGTCATCTACCTGCCTGGCCTGCCTACCCATACTTGACCATTGTAACTTTGAACAAAGGATGGAAACATCTTTTTTGTACAGGAAAATCTCAAAAGCATTATTAACTATATATATATTCTTTGCACTTGTACTCTAGCACATTTAAAACTATTAACATTAGCAACTTAGTTGTTTTAAGAAGTTATAGATCATAAGTGAGGAAAGGAATGGTCTGGATTGTGAACACTACAGAGAAACCAGTACCATTTTGGGTTCAAGATGCCTTATCAGGTTAGGAATGACATGAGACTTTGCTGTGACCTAGAATTGGTCATTCTGTGTGCAGGAGTTTTTAAAGAGATGCCTGTTTTTTTCATAGAGATGAGAATTGTTTTAAAACATGACTCATCCTTCTTTCCAAGGAAAGGACTCCTATTCCTGCAGTTCATTCTGGCAAAACAGTTTGTTTAGCATCTAAATGGTCATGAAAAGTACAAATTGTCTTGAAATTTTTGTACCAAAGTCTTCTATTATGAAGAACTGTTGGAATGTGGCTTTTAAATCAGCTTCTTTTGATTGAGAATGCTGGTACATAGTTTTGTCTGTCGGTTCTGTTGTTCAAGTGAGTTTTTAACAAAAGCCATATTTTGCTTTGTTTCGAACCCAGTGTCTGGTTAGTTATAGTGACTTGTTTCCTTCCCTTATTTTCCGATATTGAAGAGAGAGAAGTATACACCACGAACATCAAGTTTAACAGAGACATAGGTTGAAAATTTGTAATCTTTGTTCATGTATTACGAACGATTGTGATGATGTGCTGTCACATAATCATTGCTTGGTTGTGTCAGTTAAAGTATCTGAGACTAATTTATATCAAGTTAAAAAAATAAGTTGGTAAGTGTGAAATGATTCTTGATACCAATTTTCTTCCTATGTTTACCTGTTTAGCATATAATATTTTAAATAAATGAATAGATATTGAGGTGCAGTTATATCATTTTATGGCTGTCTCCTAAGGATTGGTGTAATTTTTATTGACAGTATTTATTTTGAATTAGGAGGGGGCAGGTCAAATGAAAAATTGAAATGTTACCAATGAAGTTGTTTTGTGCCATTTAGGGGAACTGGCTGTATGTAAGTTGAATAGGTGGATTGTGCTGGAAGCATAGTTGTGTTTTGGGCTGGACTAATTCATATATTTGCCAATTTATATTGCAAATTTTCTTTGGACAATGAGTTATGAATTCAGATTTTGATGGTAGTTTTAATTTGAACCTTTATTGATGGGTAGGGAGGGGGTATCTTGAAAGTTTTCAATAACCTAGTGTGATGACTTCAGAGTAGCGTTTTATTCACGGTATTAATACCAGTATTTCATTCTGGTAAAAAGTAACAAGGTGGGAAACTTCATAGACCAGAAAGTTTTAAGTATTTTGTGGATGGTCCAGTTTTAGTTACACTGTGTATTCGCACTGGCGTGGAAAATAATTTGAGAAATAATTGGTTTATTTGCATTTAAAAAGGAATGTGCTCCAATGAAATAACAGCCCCTGTGTGAACAGGTTGAAAATTCAAATAAATATATGTTTTCCCTTCTGCTTTTCCTTTGGTATGCCATCAGGACCAACCAAGCACAGGGAAGTGATTTAATGTACTGCACTTCAAGTTGCCTGAGGTGATGGAGGCGTGTACAGGTACAGCAGAACTTCTGGAGACCCACATTGAAGTTTGTTTTAATAAAAGCTTTGAATTGATAGGACTTTTTTTGTTGTTGTGGTTTAATACCTGTGTACCAAGCAGCTTGTTGAAGAGTCTTGTATTTCAGCTATTTTGTGTGCCTTCATCAGTTACAAACATTTTCATATGTACAGTGTTTCCATTGTGTAGATCAGGAAACTTGTGTATAGCCAGTAAAAGGTTTTCCTAATGGTTGACCGACTTTCCATGTAGAATTGAACATTTTTTATCTTACTCCACTTGGTAAAGGGTAGAGATCATGCAGGTTGTCCTCAATTTAACTATTGACTCAGGTGACTTGATTTTTTTTAGTATTTGATATGCCAGTTGATGCTGTCCCAGCCTCTTTTATTTCGTCAGTCTGTTCAGGTGATGTGAGTACACCGTCATCTCAGATACTGATGGTAATCCTCAAAACATGCATCTTCTGTTGTAATTTTTTGTAGAGTGGGAAACAGAATTGACTGTATGAAATATGTGTTAGCTATGGCTTGATGACTATTAACTGATTAACCACAGAAGTTAGGTGTGAACGTTGGTGTGGAGATGCATCCAGAACATAAGAGTACAGATTGTAGAACTATTGTTATGATTTGGACTACTACGAACGTGGCACTTGTGTAGCTTTCAAAGGTTAATGTTTTTCAGATACAATTCATTGTATTTGGAATGAAACAAGGCATATCACCATGAGTCACAACTGGAGACTTGCTTGCTGATGACCTGACTTATTTCATGTTTAATCTTGAACTGGTTTGGGGAAAGTTAAAACTTAAAATGGATATTGCTGACAGATCAAGGACTCTGGTCAGGGTTTTTGCCCTTTATTGCTGGTTTTTTTTTATGCCATTGCAAGTACAGAAATAAGTGAAACTGATGGGCAAATTCATGCTTTGCTGAGATGTATTGATTTAGGGCTGGGAATAGACATTTGTACTAGATCTTTTTTTAAGAGAATGATTTTCTGTGTCAACAGGTGTTGACAACAAGTCCTTTTAGATGTGAGGGGTGAAGCAATTTTTGATGATTGCATCGCAGGGTTTTCATATATAATGTTCTCTCCCTGTATTGATTGAAAGTGTGTGATTGATTTTACGCGGCATTTACGGGACTGAAAACCTTTGCGATACGGAATTACGCTGTGTGTTACATGGGCGTTGCCAACAGATTGTAGTAATTGAGGCATATCACTTTTATCAACTACATACAAATGTTTGTGCAACATCCTTCTGTCAAGGTCAACTCCATATGCAGAGGATATTACTGCAGGTCATGAGTAACATCAATTACTGCTCATATATTCTGTAATCATCAAATACTCAGGAAAAATGGGAATACAATGAGGCTGTGCATTAACTATTTATATACTTCAAGAAAGCCTGTGATTCAGTTAGGAGGGAGGTCTTGTATAATCTCATTGCACTTTGTATCCCCATGAAACTTAGTAAGGTGGGTTGGGTTAGTGTAGTCAGTAAAGGACTTTACGAGCTGTGTGGTCCAGGGATCGAATCCTGGTGGGGGTGGGATTTTCAGCACTCGGTTCTGGAGCATACCCAGACTCGTGTGCAATGGGTACCAGTTCTTCCTGGGGCGTGGTGTTGACCACTCACCCCCATCTAGTGCTGAGGTTAAAGAAAGAGTAGAGCTATACATCTACTCCCCTTCTGGGCCTTCATAGCCTGTTCTAGGCTGAACTTTACTTTTATGACACTAGTAAGGCTAATAAAAACGTGTAAATGAAACCTATAGCAGAGTCTGGATAGGCAAACATTTGACATTTCCTGTGAAGAATGGTTTGGAACAGGCAGATGTTCTATCGCCATTGATTTTCAACTTTACTTAAGAATACACCATAGGGGGGTCAGACAAACCAGGAGGGCTTGAAATTAAATGGTGCATAACAGCTTCTACTTAATGGTGATGATAATATAGTGGGTGGAAGCATACATACCATAAAGAAAAACCGAAGCAAGTATGGAGATTGGTCTAGAAGTAAATGCCTCGAGATCAGACTGCTGGACAAAATCACAACATTAAGCTGGGTAATAAATCCTTTGAAAGGGTGGAATGGTTCAAATATTGGGAACAACCGAAACAAATCAAAATTCCATTCATGAAGAAATTAAGAGCAGATTGAAGATGGAATGCTTGCTAACATTTGGTGCAGAATCTTGTTTTTCACTTTGCTATCCAAAAATGTAAAGATTAAGA
Organism: Reticulitermes speratus; assembly: GCA_021186555.1. Taxonomy (NCBI): domain Eukaryota; kingdom Metazoa; phylum Arthropoda; class Insecta; order Blattodea; family Rhinotermitidae; genus Reticulitermes; species Reticulitermes speratus. The sequence goes on from JAJKFL010000001.1 coordinate 18,967,092, forward strand.
TATAAAGAAGTATAATTTTGTCTGTTTTGTGTGGGTGTGAAAGTTGGTCTCAAATTGAGGGAGGAAGGTAGACTGAGGGTCTTTGAGAATTGGGTGCTGAGGAAGATACTGAGGCCTAAGTGGGACAAGGAAACAGATGAGTGGAGACACCTACATAATGAGGAGCCTAATGGTCTTCTTCTTCGGTGGCACTACAGTCCAATGCAGACCTTCGCCTCCTTAATGGCCCTTTCCCAGTCAGCTCTGTTTTTTGACCTTTCTTTCCAGTTAATTTTACACTTCTTAATGTCTGTTTGTACACAATTCCACCATCTGTTTCTTGGTCGACTTCCTTGAGGTTTCTTATTAAATACTTGACTTACTCTTATTTTATTCTCCATTCTGTTAACATGACCAATCCATTTGAGCCGACTTATTCTGACAAATGTCAGTATATCTAAATCTCCAAACACCTGCTTTAGTTCCTTGTTATGTCACTTTCTCCAATTTTCATTTACTTTAATTCCCCCAAATATTCTTCTCAAAATTTTTCGTTCAAAAACTGCCAGCCCTTTAGTAATGTCCACGCTTCTGCTCCGTATGTTACCACAGGTCTTATTAATATCTTATAAATTTTAACTTTTTCTGCTCTACGTACTGATTGACTCTTTAGTAAAGGAAGAAGTGCATAGTATGCTCTATTTGCATTTGTAATTCTTTTTTCAATCTCCGGTCTTAATTCATTTTTATTTGTTAAAACTGTACCAAGATATGTATAGTCTCACTATTTCAAAATTATATGTACCAATTTTTACATTTTCATTCTCGTAGAGCCTAATGGTCTATGCCTCATCAAATATTATTTGGGTGATCAAGAAGAATGAATGTGTAAGGCATGTGGGTTGTATGGGAGACAGGAGAGTATCATACAGGGTTTTGGGGGGGAAAGATACCACTTGTAAAACCTAGGCTTAAATAGGAGGATAATATTAAAATGGGCCTTAAAGAAGTGGGATGGGGGCATGTACCGGACTAATCTGGCTCAGGATAGGGACAGGTGGTGGGCCGTTGTGAATGTGGTAATGAACCAATGGGTCCCATAAAATGCTGGGAATTTTTTGACTAGCTGACTAACTTCTCAAGGATTCTGCTCCATGGGGTGGTTGGTTGGTGGAAGTTATGCATGGCTGTGAACCCCTCTTAACGGGATTTAACAAATACCACATGACGCGTAATACCCCAGAACGCAGATTTCACCAACTTCGCGGCGGAAGCCTGAATTCACGCATTTAATGTGTACTGGTAAATGTGTCGATTTCTGAAATCTTTAGTTCTCTGTATGTAGTCCTCTATTACTGGTTTTATGATTTTCAAGGTTCCATAATTACATTTGCATAAACTATGTATTCATTGAAATTCCTTCAGTCGTTTCTTTAGTTGGAGCTAAAGCACGGTTCAGAGCGTTTTGCGTTTAATTTTATTAAGGCGGAAGGATACGAACCACACTTGGTTGTGCCAGATTGTGCCAGGGACATGCATAGCCCACTCCGAACTGAGCGAATGATCTTTGAATAAGGCTGAGTCAGACAAGCCCACTTACATTAAGTTAGTATCAGTGTATGTAGGTCACGGAAAGGGGGTGGGGGATGCGATGGTGTCGTTTTGAGTTGTAGTTTTGTACGATCAGTAATGGTAATACGACTGTCAGCAAATACAAATTGAATTTAAGTTATTTTTCTGTGTGTAGGGACACGTTATTAATAGGTGTGATATTTCCATATACCAGAGAACGTACAGATTAGGTTGTCCCACGATGACAGAACCACAGAGAGGTTAGTCATAGTGTCTGCAGCATTGTAAGAATATAGTTATTGTTCTGGATGATATAATTCAAGTTGAGTGCCGACCTTGATTGTACCCATAATTTTCTGTTTTATGGAAACAGATCACATTGTTATGACTCCTAAACGCAAGACGTCTTGTTCAACGACACTTGCTATTGAGAGAAGGGCTATTCCAAATGAGGTGGATACTGACAAGACGAAAGTATATGTTGCTGGTGGAGATCATCGTGGTATTGTTATTAATAAAGAGGTAGCACAAGGTATGAATCATAACATGAAGAAACATTTATATTGCACAGGTCTTTACTATCCAGAATGGGACTGTCATCAGGCTTTCCCGGCATCAAGCCTATCAAAATTGTAAGTGCATTTTCAGTTATTCATACTTCACATTGCACTGTGATTGTCGTGAATGATAAATCTCTTGAAAATGAAAAGGATTCTGTAAACTCACAACTGAACCATTGTCTGGTTGCTGAAGATACAATTATTATTGCACATCCAGAATTGGTCTGTTTTCAAAACTGCAGGAATGGTGTATTTTCCAGTCTAAGCAGATGGTTTAAAGCCAGAAAACTGACATTAAATTTTGATAAAACACATAATGAAATTTTATACTAAGAAGAAGAGGGGCTGTGCTCTGTTACTGTACTATTTTTTATTACATCACAGTTGACAACGATTTTGCAGGGGTGGTGTAGTGTCATATATTATGAGTAATTGTTGTAGTATTATTGTTGCTTTGTTTACTTATTTTTCTCCCAGATTTGTTATTGTACATCACATTTTGTTGAAAATGTGGTATATAATGATTTATCATACACATTAAGGTTAGGAGGTGGATTCACAAATACAAAGAGGACTCACAGTCAGACATATTACAAAGAATTGTCAGTAGCAGTTTTATAGAATCAATTACTTATTCAACACTATGATTACAAGACCTTATATTTTTAATTTCATGCACTGTTGCTGTAAATGGTCTCCAACCTGTGGGCAGCATGTGGCCCACCAGGTTGTATTATGTGGCCAGCTGCTATATTTGTAAATTGTGTTTATACTGTAGACATTATACAATAATTCAGGAGGTTAGGTATACCACTTATTATTTTTATGTGCGGCTTGAAAACTAACCCCTTTGTCATTGAAAGTTTGAATGCCAATGCCATAAATGTTTCCTTATGTTGTAATAGAGAATAATGTACGCGTCAGTTTTTGTGCTTGTGCACAGTGTGTTACACTGTTATGTTCAACTGTAGGGTTTTAGTTAATACTGTTGTTAAAAATATAATAAATTATGGTGCACTTTAGGGTTAGAGGTTGGGGTTAGTAGTACTGAAGTACAGATATGACATAATATGAACAGGAATAGTCACTTTGCAATCATTGCGTTGATGTTACATGTTAGGGTTAGAGGTTGGAACTGGAAGTAGTTCACTTCACGCGTACTATAATAGGAACAGCACTATACAATTTACACTCATTTCATGTACGTTACATGTTAGAGACTTGGAGTAACAGTGGATTAGTTCACAAGTACTGTAATAAGAACACGAATGATATGTTGGCATGTATGCTGCACATATGATGCCCTGTACCCAGGCTAGTACGTGTGCTGTGGAAAGCCATTAGAATAACTGCTGTTGATTTATGGTGTAATGGAATTGAGTGTGCATAATGTAACCTCTGAGACATAGGCACTGTTGCAGTGAGAGGAGGTTTGAAGACATTTCTCATCATCCCTGTTTTGGTGTACCAGTAATGATTTCTGCATATAGATTCATGATTCAGAGTTCATGGTTCAGGTCACTTCAGGTTTTTTAGTTTAAGTACAATGTCTGCAGTATGGGTGAATTGATATGAAGAGCTGTGTAGTGAGAGAGGTAGGACATAGGTAGGGGCATGATAGGAAAGGAACAAAGAAAGAGGAAAACAATGTAGGAAAATGTTTTTGATCTTAAGTAACTTCTTTCGACATCATTCATTTTTCCATCTCTTTCATTTTGCTTCTGTTTGGTGTGCTACAGTTGCAGTCAGTGTTGGCATTACTGATGGCACAGTAATTGTGTAGTCATGTCCAAGACATTGTTAGTTTGAATATTGGTTATGACAATAAATTGATTGAGGAAGTAGAAGCGTATAAATTGCTTGGCGTGCAATATGGTAATACCTTGGATTGGAAGGGGCAGGTTCACTGTATAATCCCCAAACTAAGCTCTGCGTGCTTTACCATGATGGCAGTCACCCAACTCATGAAGATAAATATGTTAACATTAGTTTACTTCTCTTATTTTCACCCCATAATATCATATGGGCTTAACCTACTAGGGAAATTTGACAGTAATAAAGTATTTAAAATTAATTAGAAGATCATTAGAATAATAGCGGGTGTTAAAAAAGAGTCTTTTTAGAAAATTGTTTAGGCTGTTGAGTATTCTTCTGCTTAAAAATGATGTGTACCTTGGTTACTGTCAGTTACTGTGAAAAACTTGGAAAAATGTCAAAGAAATTCGGATGTATTCAATGTAAGCACAATATAAATGTGACCTTCATATTATGCTAAATTCTAACATCATGACATAAAAAAAAACAGGAGTATGTTATATTTATCAGGTTGTTCAGTAATCCATCTACAAAATATTTAAGCCTGCATTAAAATAATGTCTCTTATCACCCTCATTCTACCCTGGTGATCCATTTACCTCAACTGTGCAGTGAAGTTTCAAGATATTATTTGATCTTTGTACATTGTGGAACTTGGACTACATTTTCGTGTATTGTGTATTTGTAGATGAAGATAATAGCCCAGCACAGCTGTCGCTGGAATTCCGTGTGTTCCTTGTGTCCGCACAAACAGGAAAACATACACAGGAAAGTCGTACTCTCCAGTTTTGGTTTGCTTCTTCCACTTCCGATGCAGAAAATGCTACAGTGGCACAGGAATTCTTTCGAGAATTAGTGAGCCCACATGATTTTCCAAGGGGTAAGTGGTTTGATTTATTTGTTATCCATAGATTATTTTATTTGTATATGTGCGTGTGTGCATGCGTGCATGTTCCTGTGTGTGTGCGCACATGTGCATGCACAATGTGGATGATAAACAATCCAAACTCCCTGAACACTTCACATACTCTGCATCACTATGCAAAAAAAAGTCTAATGTATTGAATGCATAAAAAAATATGGATTGTTGAACCTGACGCACATTACAGTTAAGCAAAATTTATGTATACGCATAGATGATGTATAAATTAGAATAGACTTTTTACACAGTATTAGTATATACACATTTCAATTAATGTGTAAAGGTTTTGCAACTATATAATGATTCGGTATACAATTTTATTATGCCTGGTTTATATGAAGTAGTTTAGTAAAGGGACTAAAAAGTTTCCTGAGAATTACAGAAAAACAAGCAGAATGCACTTACTGTGTGTTAAACAAAGACATGTTTTATATGTATTTTATACAAATGTAGAACTTGAGTACCTTTTAGTAGCATTTTAAGTAGAGTCCCTGAGGATGGTCAAGTAGGCTGAAACATCTACAAGAATGCTGGAATGAAGTATAGTTGAGATTGGCAACTTTCATGTGCTTTTTTGATTGTATTACTGCTTTGTTAATTTGTAGTTCTTGTTAGCCTCACCATGTAGATTGAATTGTTTGAAGGAAAGTAAGCATTTTAAGTTCTTCTCATAGTCTTACAGCCACAGATTTAGCCACATTGCCTATATAACAAAGTAAAAGAGAAATTGAGGTTCTTGTGGCACTTCTACAGGCATCTTGTACATGTAAGATGATATGACTGCACTTTGGAATTTTTATATGTTTTTTTAATGGTGCTGTCAATAAACAAGACAGGAAGGCATTGAATGTTTGGATGACTAGTGAACAGTGAAATGGAAAGGTGTAGAAGGAAGTAAATAAAGGTAAAGTTCTCCCTAGAACAGGCCATGAAGGCCTAGAGGGGGAGCAGAGGTATAGCTCTACTCTTTCTTTAACTCTGGCTCTAGATGAGGGTGGGTGGTCAACTCCATGCCCTGGCCGCTTTACCCCCGGGAAAGAGACGCAGTACCCATTGTATAGGAGGCTGGTTGGGCCTCAGGGCTGGTCTGGACTGCTGCGGAAAATCTCGGCCCCACCGGGATTCGATCCCAGGACCGTCCAGCCCGTAGTAAATTGCTGTACTGACTACGCTATCCCGGCCCATAGAAGGAAGTGACTTTGGTTTAATATGAAGTACTTTTTCAGCAGTTGCCTGGAAGGAATGTGGAAAACCATGAGAAAACTCTGTCAGGATACTCATGCTCTAGGCCCAGATTTAAACTTGGGAAATGAGTTCTGCCCACTCACCTGTGATTTTTGGTGCTTAGGAATTGATGCCCTTTTTAGACAGGAAAAGAGCTTTATTGTGGTGGTTTTTCTCCACTTGTAAGGAGAGTGTAATTTGAATTTTAGATTACGTGGGGTTCATCACAAAGGTGATGAAATTGCTGCAGCATGGCTTTCCAAGCATTAGGAAGGTTGAGGTCACCCTGGCACAACTGGAGGAAAGCCATGCCCCACCTCCGACACGACCCTGTGAGTAACATAGTCTATGTTTAAGAGTAGAACTAGTTCTCCTAATGAGGGATAGATATCAGAATTATTTATCTTAGCAACTGGATTACATATTTGGTTTTGGCATGCTTGTGATGATCTTTGTTAATCCAAAAGTTTCTTTTTGTTTTCTTCTTTCTTTATTGTTTGTTGCTTCGGCTAAATATTTAACAAAATGTGTTCTGTCTGTATGCAGTGTCCACAGAATAGGGGAGTAGTGTAAGCCTTAAAGTAAACAGATTGTATATATATGAAAATAATGTGCAAGATTTGCCATCACAACAGTAATCTAAATTTTGTTTTCGTCTGTTGCTGGGTAGATGAGAAGTCTGGTTCAGTTTCTGAAACTCTCTATCCCAATCATAAGACACAGAACAGGGAATCCCAAACTGAATGATGTAATGCATTCTGCACACCCAAAATCTTCTGGATATTGTTTTGACTCAGATTGCTGTCTGAGATAACTTCATCAAAGTTTGAAATATGATTTACCATACTGTACAGATACATAAACCACACTTTCCTTTGTTTATGGACATCACACACATCACACAGCTAGCAGTCAGTTCTTCAATTGAAAATGGTGGTATGGAATGGAACCTTCTTCCCTGCCAAGTGGGGGTTTTGGACCCTGTTGGGTTACGGAAGCATATGTTGCTTGGGTAGAATTTTATGGTGTAAAACAAAAATGCAGAACAAGTACAAAACAACATAATATACATATATTAATATTAAACCAAACAAACATTGTTTGCTTCAATCCTGTTTCTCACAGCTGTGCGTAGGACTCATTAAGCAATATGCTGTCAACTGAAAACCCATCAGTTACCATCAACTGAATACACATCAATTACCATCAACTCCTGCCCTTGCTATTTACAACCCTGGCTGGATGTCAATACCAACAGTATGATCCCACACACATAATGTAAGAAAATTTGATTCCAGATATTACCCACCGATGCTGATAACACTTTCCAAGGTCACAGTCTTTATTGTGTACACAGTATGTTACACGTTTGCCATTTTTTATGGATACCAACTATATACTATTATGTGTGTGTCTGCTGCTGTACTCCAGGGTGGGAATAACTCAGTGTCTTTGTATTGCAGTGGTGTCACCATTCTCCACCCCTTTTCTGCTCCCTGGTATTCAGGCAGCCAACCTACACACATGAGCACAGATAAAAGACAATCAAGCAAGAGTTTGATGTCTTGAAAATAAATCACAGGCTCTAAATTTACCAAAGCTTCAGCTTCTTGCTATAATACTCCTACCATTAGCTTTGAAGTTTATTACTTTATTTTCTACTTCTAATCAAATTCAGTGGCATGATTTATTGGAGAAAGATTAACATAGAGAGTCACCAAGAATTAGACATGATAGTTGTAAATGTGTGTGTTATGAAATATTGGATGTACACAGCACTCATTCTGACACAATGACACTAATTAAGCACAGGAGATTTTAGTAATGTAAAAATGTATTCAGTATGTGATCCTTGTGTGTCTGGTACTACAGTGTTTCCTGCATAAGTTTTCCAGTTGACCAGTGAAAAAGGACTTCTTAAAAGGGACAACTTCTTGTAAGGGAACTGTGAAAACTTGGTTTGTTTTTTTCAGATCCACTTGTGTATTTTGGTCCCAAGCAGTTATTTCATAACATTTCAATTATGAAGGTCACAAATGTCTCCTGAGTCATAATGGACCACCTTAAAACTACGAGCCTAAAGTCATTTGTTGTTGGCACAGATGCATTTTCTTCATATACCCCCACTAGTTTCCTCCTCGTTTCTCATTACGCAGGTTTTCACTGCTCATTATTAATGACATTATCATCTACTGCAACAAAATCTTCAAAACTACACTTGAAGTTAAAACATTGCTGTATCATTTGATTGATATGCTTCAGTCAGCAAAAATAAATAAGATATGATGTGTACGTATAATGTAACATGGAGGTGTGTTTGGATCTTTGCATTGTGGACCCTTCTTGGATGGTCATACCATTTAATCCACTGTTCTCACACTTCTGTTCCCCACAGGTGTACATATTGAATGTTACTGCTGTTGTTAGGGGGTCTGTTATTATATTTGTTTGAAGGACTGATTAAATGTGTACATTGACTTAGTATATGTTAACCCCTTGGTGCTGGAATTATATGGCTGGTGTGATGTGCAGCTGTGGAGGCTGTGTAATTAAGGCCATGATAGCTTGGTTATACCTGGAATTAAGAGCCAAAGGGCTAAATTTATCTGTCATACACCTCCGTAAATCTCCACCTCATCAAAATATGTTATAATTGCTGACTTACAAACAGTATTTTTTTATGGTTTGTAGGTATTTTTATGATTTGTATACATATTAAATTTCATATTTTGGAGCATTATCAATAAGTATTAAATATTATGAATGCACATTCGTGTTTTCCTGAATTTTCGTCACATGAATCGTATGAAAGAAAAAATTTGTAACTGGATAGGAACATGGTATAATGACACAAATACTGCATCATTGGATTATTTGTCACATCACAGCAAATCTATGTGTCAGTTATTTCTGTGTCCTCTTTCTGTGTCTTATTTCTTGTAATTATATTGTAAATGGCACGATTTTTGGAAAACATCCATCTGTCATGAAATGAGTGTTTTGATTTTCTCGACAGCTTTTATTTGAAAATTATTTATCAACCCAAGAAGATGTTAGTAAGATGTTATCATAAATTTATGTAAGTCTTTATGTAAAGTGCCTTTTATTTTTGTCAAATTTTATCCAAACTTGAAATTTCTTAACAGATTTTAGTAGACGTCCCCAATATAAAAGGTTATGAAAATCTGTTTAGCATGAGCCCAGTTGTTCCACAGAGACATACAGACATGATGAAGCTGGATAGTCGCATTTTGCAACTTTGCAAACACACCTAAAAACTGTGATATTGGAAATGAACAAGCAATAGGTTGCGTGAACCTGAAGATGCGGTCCACAAACAAGTACATACATACATACATATACATTTCTTAGATCCCAAATCTGTCACAAGAAAGCTGGTTATGAAACAATTCATCTTAAAGTAAAACACAAATACACTATACACAAAAACATCACAATCACAAATATACAAGTCAACTACAACAGTAGAAGAATACTTCCACATAGTCACATTCATTAATAGCAACTTTGCTTATATGTATTTTGAAATTCATTAATGGAATAAAAACAATGAGTCATTAGATATCTCTGCAGAGCAGACTTAAAGTGTTTTTTTTTTCATTTCTTAAATTGTAAATACTTGAAGGCAAACTATTAAAAATCTTTACAGCAGCATATGAAACACCCTTTTGGAAACATGATAGATTGGCAATAGGCCTATCAAGCTGTGTCTTATTCCTTGTATTAAGACCATGCACAGTCAGATTTGTTTGAACACTTCCCAGATTATCCACAACAAATATCATTAGTGAAAATATATATTGACATGGGACAGGCAAGATGTCCAATTATTACAGTATCCAGTATTATCCAGTATTACAAGTATGACAAGTATAGCAGTTGTGAGGCCTTTTAAATGTGTTAAATGAGAAATTTTTGTATAAAAGTCTGGAAAAATGAACTTCTAAAGTGGGAAAACATTTTACATGGAAGTTTATGTGTGAGAAAAGTTAACATTCTTTTAATAGGAGCTTTTGTTGGACTTCAGAAATGTGACGTCTTATGTGGGAATATTTTGTGTCTAGGAACATCTTGTCTGGTAAACACAGTATTTGTAGCAGAAAAAATTTCAAATTTCCATTACTGCAGCTGTTTTTCCTTGCTGATGTTTTTCACAGCTGTATTGACTTCTGCCTTCAGTTTTTCAGTCTGATGGGGGCTGTAACTAACCATTTCTAAACTTGTAACTTTGTGCAGTCTCTGGCCCCAGATTCCTTAATTTCAATACCATGACCATATCTTCTTTGATGATCCTGCATGCATGTGGGCGTGCGTGTGTATGTGGATCTGGGTGTGTGCATATGTGTGTGTGGATGTGTTTGTGGGGGTGGTGTGATATTAAAAGGGAGGAATCTGTCGTATTTTGACAGATTACCAGCTGCATTTGCAAGAAAGAAAGAGCTCACTGTATTTCTTGCATTTCCTGTAGCACGAGTGGATGCAGTGCTGATAACCTTAGGGGTTTGCAGTCACAGCAATTCAGGTTTGGGCAGGCTCTGTCTTTGCAAGCCTATCCCATGTAGATAACACTTCGTAGACATATAAATAAAGCTCAATAGCTGAAAACAAATGGTCAGTAGTTATTTATGTAGACGTAGGTGGCTCATGTTGTAATGACTAGAGGATACTAAATTCTCGGTATTTCTTAGGTGTTAGGGAACAGGTGTTCAATTTCTGTTCTGATGCTTGTGATTAAATAGTGATTTTTATATATTGACCATGACTTTCATGTTGTGTTTGATACTTCATGCAGTTTGTGTCTAATTAAATGTGCTGTTACTTTCAGTTTATTTGGTTTCAAAAACATATATTTTTTAAATTTGTTATAGATTGGTCTTGCATTGCCAGATGTTTATATGTTTAGTGCTGTGGATAATACCATGCTTATATAGCCAACCAGCCTTCACATTATTTATCTTATAATTCTGTCTTTATATTGTGGTAAAATTTTATTTTGATGTGTCAGCATTATATTAATTTGCTGAAAGGCCCATATGAAATTTGATTTTTATCTTGTAATGAAATAAAAAATTTTATACTGCAACATAATCATTTCTTGTCCATATATTGCTGAACAACATTTTAGATGAATCAGACACTTCTGATTGCCTTATATTTAAAATTTTTATTGAACCATGTGTGATGCTTTTCAGGTCAGACCGATACATTATTTGTTTATCATGGGTATATTAGTGGACCTACATCGTAGTTATATTTAGTGCGCATATGCCAGTTGTCTGTTTTAGGTGTTACAGAGTAGCCAAATTTCTGAGTCTTAACTATGAGTAAAATTTGTGTTAGTAAAGTAGTAGTATAATAAATAAATATTTTCATTGAAATTTTAATTTTATCTTGTAGCTTCTTTTGATGCTTCACCATTTCCAGCACAGTATATGTTTTCTATATGTGGCCCAGAAGTGTAATATCAATATGAATTTCAGATCAGAATCTATAGATAGCATAGCAGATACATAAGTACATGCAGATAAACATGTAGAAGTTAATAAGACATGTTGTCTTAGATGTTAAAGATATATAAAAGTTTATGCCCTTTCCAACCTGTATTCAGTGTAAAACAGTGTGATTTTGCTGCATAAATTGGAGGCTGGTGTGAAATACTGAGTACAGTGTTTTCATGTATTTTTTGTTCCTCATGTTTGAAATATGGTTTACTTATTTGTTATTAATTACTGATGTGAGGGATTTTGTGCTGCTGACCTGTTATTGGCTATTGAGCATACATAAATGATTTATTTAAATAATGTTCTGGGTTTGAAAGCAGTTTGTTATTGTGTCTTTGTTGGCATCTAGGTGGCTGTGGTTCTGCAGTTGATGTTTGTGACTGTTTACATGTGATGTTAACATTATTTATTGGCTCACAAAATACCTTAAAACATACAAAATGGGAATGAAAAATGGAAAAGAGAGTATTTTGTACAGTGAATAATACAGTGCTCGAGAGACTGGGTCTGGAGTGTTCGTTTATGCCCCACATTTTTCTTCCAGGGTTTTTTGAGATAGTGAATAAAGGTAATGGATGTATGTATGTTATGAATTGGTGGGATTATGAAGGGTCTGGTTGTGGTCTATTTAAAAACACTGTACTGCGTACATTTGAAAGGGGCTAAGGAAACCCACACATTACTCATGTAGTATTAACGGGGGTTTTGAACCTTGCCCATCACTTAGTGTCCCAAACAGAACGTGTTTTGGAACTTGGACCTACATCTGTCCTCAGGTGAAAGGGTGGGAAGGCATCTACTCAGTAGGGTCCATTAGAAGGAGCTGGTGTCCATCATTGGACAGTGTAAGTTAGGCAACTGTAACTATATAAGCCATTATGATCAGGCTTTGTGAATGAGAAGTAATACAAAAATTTACAATAAAAACTGTGGAAATACCCACGTAGACCTAAAACCAAAACAGAAAATAGAGTAGTAGGCACTTCCCCACTTTGTCACCTGAGCATGGAAACAGATCCAGTTTCCAGAACATGTTCTCTTTGTAATACTAGAGTATGGAAAGTAAAAAAACCAAGTAATATGGAGTAAAATATTAACACCAGGAGCCTTTGTAATTGAAGAAAATTGTTTATGAAATGTGACACCATGTTCTCTGGTGTAAATGTACTTTTTTTTTCATTCATTCATTTATTTATTTTCCATTTATCCATTTACAAGTTAAAACTTATGGATATAGAAATGGTCCCATATAAACACATTAGCATTGTAACTGTAAATTACAGCGGTCCATACTGAAATTATTGTCATAATATTTACATAATACAGTATCACATCAAGCATCTGGGGTAAATTGATTATGTTGCTTATTGTACTCAATATATTCATCGATCGTATAAAATGAATTAAAAAGAGGAGACCTTTTTAAGGTTTTTTTTTAAAAACCCTGGTGTCATTATCAACATTTTTTATACAAGCAGGAAGTTGATTGTAAATTTTTACACCCGAGTAATAAGCTCCTCTTTGATACCTTGTTAATGTAGCAGTAGGTAAATGAAGGTCGTTACTAGTTCTAGTATTATAGTTGTGCACTTTTGAGTTATCCATGAATAGATGCTTATTATTCATCATATATAACAATAGTGAATATATATATATTGCGAATATAGTGGAAGAATTTTCATTCTGTTAAACAATGCCCTACATGAATCCATTTTCCCAGAATTAGTCATGTACTGGTATTAAAGAGGAATGTTGCCTCCATTTTCATGGTCCACCATCTTCTACCATGAAGATGGAGGCAGCACATTTCTCCAAAGCATCGATGAATATATACCATACTACGTGGCACCTCACCCTGGATGTTACTGCCATCAGAGCCTTTCACCCATTGTAGCTGGGTTACGTATTCCTTGGTCTGGTGGCTTGGGTTCTTTAAATAACTTTCTGTATAAGCTACAAGTCATGCACTGCATAATTAAGGGCAATTTGTTTTGCAATTGAAAAGAGTGTAAAGGTTTCTCCAAGAAGCATGTCGGTATGTGGGAATGTATTGGAAGATGTATAACAAGGAATTTGAAGCAGAATGCATGAAGCCTATTTTTCTGTTTTGTAGATTTCTGGTCCTACAAATGTGTTACTCTTAGTACTGTTGTTGTATTTTAATTTTTTAAAGAACTTTTTAAGTTCAGATTCTGTGTATGTTGAATTTATTGGATATAACCTTGAAGTTTCACATCATAACCACGTTTGTAATTGTTGACTTACAATCTTGCATATGTATTGTGTTAGTGTGTCCCTGGTTTGTCTTTCTACCAAATTTCGCTTATAAAGCTCCAGTGGTTAATTAGTTACTGCCATAAAAGTGAATGCTAAAGAAAATTTTTGTGTGGTTGCTGTCATGTTTTAAATTTTACAGAAATTTACCTTAAGAGAACCTTGTAATTATTCCAAGATTATTGTCTAATAACAGGTGATTTTAAATTCCCAAGGACTGTGGGGCTGGTGGCCATATTTTAACTGAGGTAACCAGTGTTTTTTCGCTTTTTTTATGGTATGCAGTGGTATGCAGCATCTCCAGTTTTATCTTTGAAAAAGGAGAATAAGCTAAATAAGTTTAAAGGTGTTTATTTTGCTTCATGGGTACTGCCATTTTTTTTTTACAGCAAGAGCATTGCCAGTTACGATATTAATATTGAAAAAGTGCAATGCTCAACCAGCTCTGTTGTGCTTATTACCTGATACAGTGGTGCAGTGCATGGCTAGTGAAGGTTAATAATGGAACTGCTGTTAGTCAGAAATGCAACAAAGCCACAGTTACATATGCTGTCTTTTTGGTCCAGAACATGTTTGTAATTGCTGCCAATAATATAGTGTTCATTTTATTTTCTACAGAAATAATTGCATGATGCACTAGTCCCATTTGTAGTTGGTGAAGCATGAGAAGTACCAGATTTTACATTTGTGTGGTGTTTACATGAAAGTTGTGTGTGTTCATTATTTTTTGACTTGTATTTTTTTATGTATTGTCTGAACATTTATTTAACTGGAAGTCTATATGTGTTCTTGGAAGTAATTTTTGTGCTGGCAGGTTGATAGTAGTGTGAATGTCGTCTTCAAGGAGATTAAAATGTCCTTTATTGTTCTGATGTAACAGGGTATTAATCATTACAATCTTGTCTCTGGTGGTTGTTGTATGGGCCTACAAAAATGTTACTGCTTTTTTTTTTTTTAGAGTTTGCAAACTTCAAAATAAAACTGTAATATCTCTATCAGCTTCACACCACCACTGGTGTAGTTTATTACATCGTACATTAGGGAGGGTTTAAATTCAACATTGTATAAGGTATGATATACATACCTACCATACTGCATTATGTCATAACCCAAGGTTACATAGAATATTACTAGCAACACCTGTCAAGAAGAAGCGCATAGGATTACGGCTGCAAAACTCACTAGACTGATTCAGAAGATAGTGATACTATGGCACTTGGTGGCAGAAAACTGTCTGACTAGCCAACCTCAATTCTAATGGTGAGTTCTGGACGTTTTGGTTACACCTTTGTAGAATGCTATCTTTTGTTATAGAGATATGTCAGGTGGGGATAAGGCTGCCACATGTTGATGACACAACTAAATACTAACACAGTCTCAGAAAAAAGTTTTAAAACATATTCTAACTGTGGTATGGCTGTTTGGATGGAGTGGATGATCATGTCTTAGAGATTATTCTAGTTGGCACTGGATGTATAGTCACTGAAAATTTTTGTAGTTTTTGCTCTTTATGTGTGACATGCGATTGTGATATACAAATTAAAAAGGGAGGAAGAGGGCAGTCAATCACAACTGTACCTTTACAGGGTCTTATTGTATATTGTAGGACATGTTCCAGCTTTAATAAAAGCCATCATCAGGCACTATAAAAATACTTTTAGAAAGAGCACTTGCATACAACACAATAAAGTTTCAAGTGACTGAGACCTCAAACTTACAATAAGTTGTGTGTTGTAAAAGTAAAAAGTGGAATAATAGAAATAGAGTAATACATATTGGGATGCATTAAAAACATCATACAGTACCTAAATTAAGGGAAAAGAACATTCTTCTGTATTATATGGGCCTCTGAGGGATGGAAATCTGTAATTGAAAAAATTTAGTTCAGATATTTGTATATTGTTTTCCTTAATGAGAATAGATGGTTTAGAAATTAAGACGGAATATCTGACTTTGTGGTTATTTGGAAGTAAAGTGTGGTATAGTGAAGTGCTGTTTTTTGCATTTGATGTTATCTGTTTTGTTTTTCCTGACCCGATTCATTGAACGTATGCATTCATTTTGAAATAATAATTACAATTCTAAATTTGCACATCTCCTTCAATATGGACATACAATGGGAACAATTGATAATTTTATGAAAATTTTACGTGTTAATGACAAAAGTCCACATCTTGATACTATGGACAAATTCTACATTTATAAGGAGACAAAGAAAGGTAATCAGTTAAATGATAGAAATCTTAAGAAAGTTTTTAAACTACAAAAAAGGGCAATAAGATTAATAACTAATATTTCAAGCACTACAAGTTGCAAACCATATTTCAAAATATTAAAGATTATGACACTGCTTTGTATATATATATCTGTGAAATTCTTCTGTACACTAAAATGTCCTTAAGTAAATTCAAAACTAATTCTATTTTTCATTTGCATGATACAAGAAATAAGTCAGATTTATTCATTACAAGCCACACCACCAAACTATTCGAACAGAGTATTGGTTAGAACGGTGTGCTTGTTTATAACAAACTACCTCGCAAAATTAAAAGTGTTATTTCCATAATAAAATTCAAGAAGATACTTTGCAACTTCCTATTTGAAAAGAGTTTTTATTTGGTGGAAGAGTTTATGACAGTTGGCTCCTAATTTGTAGGAATTGGGTTAATGATGTATCTCCATATTGCAGTTGCCTGTGCTTTCATCTGTGTACTATGTTAATTAGTGTTTTGTGTGGTCCTGTATATGTTTGTTTGCTTTTGCTGTAATTATTATACCTTTTACTGTAACTACTATCTGGATGTGTCCAATATCATTCTGTAATGATTTTTAGGATGAAATACAAGCTAAAGTCAACTAAACTAAACAGTTGGACCCAGTGCAGTCTCATTACACAATACGCATCTCAACCTTCACTGGCTGTGTATCATATGTCGTATCCTGCGGTACTTCTCCGACATGAGAAAGTGAAAGCTGTCTTCCAATATTTATGAGGGTTATGTTCTGTTTGGTTATTTTCACATAAGTGTTAAAGGTTCCTCAGTTATGTATGATGTTAATTTCCATACAGACTTTTAAAAAAAAGAAATTTTATAGTTTTCATACAAATGACTTTGTTTACAGTTATTTGCCTACTAATTAACTGGACAGGAAAAGAGAGAAAATTGAATACATAGAAACAATGTTTCGCTAGACCATACTTTATTTCCAGATAACCATGAAGTAAGATATTCCTTCTTAATTTCTAAACTTTATATTTTCATTGAGGAAAACAATGTACAATTATTTGAACTAAAATTTTTTCAGTTACAGATTTCAGGGCCCTGAGGCCAGTATAATACAGAAGAATCTTCCTTTCACTTAATTGAGGTACTGTATAATGTTTTTAATATATCCCAATGTGTATTACTCTATTTCTAATACTTCATTTTCACATTTTTTGAGATATTATGGTATTGTATGCAAGTGCTCTTTCTACAAGTATTTTTATAGTGTCTGATGATGGCTTTTAGCTAAAGCCGAAATATGCCACACAATATACAATAAGACCATGCAAAGGTGTAGTTGTGATTGACTGCCCTTCTTCCTCCATTTTTAATTTTTTGCATGTTTGTACTACTAATCCAGTTAATTGTGGCAAGATAAAGGGCTGTACTCTAAATAATAATAATAATAATAATAATAATAATGTGTACTAGGCATTGACAGCTACCCATTTACTAATCCGTGCCTGGGCAGCAGTTTTGGCAGTTGTGTTAAGTGTGATGTGCAGAATTACACTATATAGCTTTGGCTCCCTCAATTTCATTATGTCTTAAGGAAGCACAGAACAATACAAGGTACTCTGCTTGTTGAGTACATGATGTAAGAGGTTGGTGTCAAAGCTTAGCTATTTAACATGCGATACGAAATAAAACATTGCATAAACAGCATGTGCGTTGAATGCTCATAGTTTTAAAGATCAGTAACAGAGACAGCTGTTTCTTCTGTGAATAGATGCAGGAAGTAGTGTTTTTAAATCTGCTGTTAGGCCAGTATAACCACTTTTTGGTTCTTATTTATTTGCTTTACTTGTTCTGTCTGGTATTACATGTATCTTTTTGCATGGGTTCAGAATTTTCAGTTTTGAGTAGAAAATACATATTTTCACTATTATATATTCCATTTGTGATTTATTTCCAAAACGACTACAAAAATAATTTATTTCTAAATATTTACTCTCAGTAAAGTAAACATTCTTATAAAGGTTGTGTATTTGAAGAATGCGGTATTAATTTTGTAGAATTTTTAATGTATTTTTCACAAGTAGCAAGTCCATGACATGTTTTTCTGTTTTTGTGAAAGCTTTATTTCTAATGCTTTTCCACAGCATTTAGCACCTGTGTAGCTGATACAAAGCCTTTGTGAAAAGTGGAGAAATTCTTGAGGATATCACATACAGGATGCGCCACAAGAGTTGTCCAGCAATGGGGGTTTCAAGCTGGTGTGTAGAAAAGCTTCCAAGATGTATGCTACTTGGGTGCGACGAATGCTGACAGGTGCACACAAAGAGGCAAGAGAAGAAATCACTATTGATCTTTATACAGTACAGGAGATGAGGGCTTTCTGTCCCCAAGTTGTCCAAGGGGCATGAAATTGAGGTTCAGTGTTTTGAACTGAAAACTAAGCCACAGTTGATGGAATGGTGCCACATGACGTACCCAAGGAAGAAGGAATTCAAGGGTGCATTGTCAGCATGAAAAATCTTGGTTGCAGTCTTTTGCGATGAAAAGTGTGTTATTTTTGTGAACTTTTTGCCAGGGGAGGACAACAGTAAATTCTAATAACTATATGGATGCTCACCTATGCAACACCAGGCCACACACAAGTGTGTGCACCAACTGAGGCATTCACAAATTTTGAATGAACAGAATTTCCACATCCACCCTGCTGTCCTGACATCACATGTTAAGATTTTTGACTGTCTGGTCCTTTGAAAGATGGCCTTCAGTGATACCATGGAGGCAGTGCAGAATGCTGCGTGCATGCGGCTGTAGAGGAAGGAGAGCAACTTGTATCAGGAGGGAATACATGCTTTTTTTAAAGGGTGGAAGAAGACTGTTGAAAAATATGGAGACTATATTGAGAAATAACTATGCCATCAGCAAAATGTTTACACATCAGACTTGTAGATATCATGCAATAGAAAATAGGAGACATTGTTTTCTGACTAACGTATGTATTATGAATTTTGTCTCCGTGACTTTTCTGAGACTAGGGCTCACAGATGTGAAATTAATATCAGTGTACATGTGCAGACCATACATATTTCTGTTATGGTGTGCATTTTTACCTCTGGAGGCTACATTGTGTACATGAATGTTAATTATTTTTTAGAACACATTGTCATAAGTTAGTTGTATGCCGGAAGGATTGTAGGCTTGTGAAGTATAAACCAAGAGGAGGCCTGTGGACTTCATCCTCTTCACTGTTTTATTCAAGATGTTCCTGGAATTCACCAGTCTTCCATCCCCTGGACACCAGCATAGAGTCTCTTGAAATATGATTGCCTGATAGTCATGTATTTATTCTAAGGATATTTTAAGTCTCAGATATGAAACTGATTATGAAAAACTATTCTCTTACAAAAAATGTTGCTTCTTATTCTCTGTATGGCATGTCACTGGATGTATCATATGTTCCATCCAATGCCAGGGTTTTATTAACCTTTTAAGGATCAGTATTTTATGTTCAGTTTTAGTATATAAGTTTCCATGTCTGGTTGCATGATGTCTCTGCCTATATGCTCATTTGACAGTATTATTATTGTCTTCTGTTAAGAGCAGAATGTAAGATATTGTTCTCACAAAAGGTTGAACCAAAGTGTCATATATAGATGGTGCCCCTTCATTATTTGTGTATGATCTAGGGCATCAGTGAAGGGGATGTTTGTGCACAAAATTGTTAAAAGAAACTGTTCTTTAGTGGTTAATTACAGGAAATGTTTTTAAATGATGTTATCAGCTAACACAGAGTTAATCTGTGTGGCATGATGATAATGAAATCTTAGTCTTTCCAGTTGCTGTATTTATTGTCTGCTCTTAGTTTAGTACTATAGGTGTTTTCTAATCACATATCTTGTAAATTATTTTATGTCATATTCAAGAGTATTCTTCTGTACAGAGGAAGTAGACAAGAAGAAGTCAGTGTCATGGAAGAAGTCATTAACTGATATTTAAGCACTGTGAATTTTCAGAGTTTTGACACCGTATAGTTTGGTATTCGGAAGATATTTCTCCAAAATATTTATACCCATTTTACAGGCTACAAGATGTCACAACTCAGACCACAGTGTGAGTTTTCACTGCTCTGCCAACACGTCATATCTTATGTAAGCATTTTGGAGGTTTAAAATCTGGCTATTCCTTAGCTTCATGATAGCACAGTACAGATACAGGCATAAGAAATAATATTAAAGAGTGACATTCTGTCTCATGACACAAGTGGTTTTTGCCATATTCATTAACAGTGTCAGCAGATGAGACTGCTTTGGGCCTGGTTTTGGAGCTCACTGAAGCAAAGTTACTGGAGCTAATTGAATCAGCATATCCAAATCCTGTTACTGTTGAGGAACTGGCAACACAGCATGGCTGGGATGCAGATGCAGTTAACAAAACACTAACCACTCTTCAAGAAAAGGGGTTGGTTGAGGCTCTGGAGCATGGGGCTTTCACCCGTGCAGGGCAGGCCGACATGAATGTTCAGGTATGTTTTCTGCTTCTTAATGGTACTGCAGTTTCCCTTTGGCCATTAGCTTTAATAAAATATTCAATTTTCATGATCAAAAGTGGCGTGCAGATTTTCAACTTCATGAATCCATGAACAATAAAAATGGAAATTTGATAGAATTTCTCCTGTTGTTTGTTATTTAAAAATGGAAATAGTCATTTTAAGTCAGTAAGTCTCTCATGCTTTCACAGTGGCATGAAGCTAGGAAGTTTAAAGCTAAATAGAAATCTAAACAGTATTAATAGATTTTTGTGGTGCAGGATATTTCAGGAGCACATGATAATTGATTCATCTTGTCAAAGCATTCTCTTGAGGGCTCCCTTCTTGATTCCGTGTCACTGGGTGATATAAACTGTCATTCTGTAGGATTGTAATCTTAATCTTATTGCATTGTGGACTGTACATCTTGATATTTCGTCATTGAAGAGCCGAGAGATAGAGGATCAATTAATCATGGTTCATATGTATCAGGTGGTGCGGCAGATGCCAACCATGGCAAGCTCAAAACAGCCAACCATTGCTGTGATCACAGCACAGTACTGTGAGAAGCTGGCAGTAGATTCCATGCTTGAGAACAAGGAAACATTTGTTCGCTACACAACTGTTGGTAAGCTTTCGGTTTTATTGGGCTCGTATTCACCATGCTTGAAGATCAGAGAGGAGTTGCATTTGCAGATTAGTAATTGAGAAAACTATAAGTTGAAATTAATTTCAGCATCTAGGAATAGAAGATTTAAATCTTCTGTTATATGGGCACTGGCAGCCATATTTTAACTCATGGGGTAACTGGATTTGTATTGAAAAAATGCAATATTAGGCCTGCTGGACTGTGGGTATATGTTGTCACAGTCATGCAGTGCACAGCCACTAAGGTTAATAACTCACTGACTGGAGCAGATTCGTCTGTTGTTAAGAAGCTACTCGAGAAATACCACATATTTAATGGGACCTTTAAACTTTTGAACAAGCTGATCAGTTTTAATGAAATTTGGTGTGAACACTGTTCCATTGGAGGTCATCCTCATCACAGACTTCAGATTTCCTGCAGTCACCACTAACAGCATGGAGATACATGCCCTACTGAGATTGCAGCTATACTAGTACCACTTATTATAATGTCAACATAGCAATGTATGGTAACAAATTTGCAACTTTCGTTAAGGTGATTTTTATAGACTGTAAAACAACATGGTAGCTGCATAAAATGTGTGGTTTGTCTTTCTGTTTCATGGTGATAATTAATTTACCATTGGAGCTAGGTGTTTTGGAAGCTGGTGTGTAGATGGTCCATAAACATACCTATAAATATGTAAGTTGTGCACACTGCCACCAGCAGCTAATTGGAGCACATGTATTTTTTTCTTCTGGCAGAAGACGTTCCCCTTTTTTGTCTTAGTGTATTTGCATGTAAGATTTTATTTCCAAAATTTGATTTTCCAAGATGAACTGAATTATTCGAAACAATTGTTGGTGTTCTGAATTGAATTGGGCGTGGGTTCACAAACAGTGGTTCATGAACTTATTGTGAATATACTATGTATATCAGGGAGACCAGAAAAATGTTTTTTGTAGCAGTATTGTTCCAAAACAAAAAGAAACCAATGATACTGGTGATGCTCCTCTTTTTTTTTAGAAAGATCTTTTTGTTTAGTCTTCCATGTTTATGGTTCACATATGCAGGGTTTCTTTGATGAGCTGGTCAAACTTCAGGATCATATTCTAGAGGTCATTTGGAGCAAAAAATTCCATGAGCTGTAGCTTGATGTGAGTTAAATGGTAGTGTATTGTAGCAACATATGTAGAATCAAATTTCACTTGATCTGTTTGATTATAAATGTAAATGTTTACAGCTGAATCAGATTTTTTAAATTATCACTGTTGCTGCATGCATGCTGCCAAGCAGTGCCCACTGAATGTGTTTCATTTTGTTTCTCATGCCAGCAACTGCTTTGATTATCCACTCTGTTATTACCTTGTTCCTGTCTTACTGTTGTGATACATCCAAGAATTTATGCAACCCCAGAGGAAGAAATATTAATGGGCTTTAAGGTGTGTGACTGAGTTGAGGATGTCATCAATCCACCTCTTCCTGTCTGTTGTCCCAGATGATTTTCTTTCATATACTGTGTGAACTCTCTGCCAAAATGTTGAGGTGCTCCATAGTGTTGTGTTCATATGTGTCTTCTTCTTAGAAGAGCCACATTCTCTAAATAAAAGTAGTTCAGTATCTAGAAAGTTCCTGTAGTAAGCAGCTGTTTAACTGCAACACAGTATTCTATTCCATATGTTTGCAAAAAACCTCTGGTGAAAAGTACATTGCGCTACTTTATGTGGATTGTGCTGTGCCAAAGTTTGAGAATTGTTTGTGTTAAAACCATGATGTGTAAATTGGGTCTCATTTATGAGAAGAATGTCAGGCAGAAATTGAGTTATGTTTGCAGCCATTCACAGAATTGTACATAGTGTGTATGGTGTCATGGTAGTAATAGGTTTCTACTCCTTTGAGACAATACAGGTAGCCCTCGATTTGCGCCGGTCCAATTTGCGCTGATTCAGAATAACGCCGATTTTGAAACCAGGAGGTCAAAAAGTGAAAAATGTATATTTTACTATTATTTATAACGTTTTATAATTTTTCTCTTACTGCTTCTTATACTAAATCGTAATTCTTACATCGCTGATTTTGAATAAAAATTATAAATACAGTTATCTCTGCAATTACATATGTTTTGTTAACGCAAATTTGCTTTAATGAGATCGATTAATTGGTAAAAGCTGCTTGTAAAATGTAAACTTTTGCATGTGCGAGTTTGCTCTTATGCGATTTCATTCCCGGTGCTTTAACCTATCAAAGGACAAATTTAATCTGTGCGGAGGTCCTGGGGTTATTTTTATTACGCGATTTTCTATAGAGGAAGAACTTCCTGTACGTGAAATGAAGACAAGCGATCCTCAGCGCATCCTCTCAGACATAGATAAACTCACTGATGAGCTCTGCGAGATTGACCACGACTGGGAGCGGAGTGCTACAGCGAAGAGGAGCGTTATGGCATCCATGAGGCCTTATCATGAAGTTTTGACAGAAAGAAAGAAGAAATCACGACAGTCCACACTGCATGCTTTCTTTAAAAAACATGACGATCCTCAACCAGGGACATCGTCAGAGAACTAACGCTGCTTCATTACGCCATTGCCGGTTGTAAGTGTACAAAATATATTTTTTAAATTCCCTTTATTATATTTACGTTATTTCAGAGCTTTAAATGCAATGCCATTATATTACTCGTCAATGTTTGGGTGCCGGGAATGCATGTCATTGACTTCCCATTGATTTCTTCTTCTTCTTCTCTGGCTCTACAACCCTTGGTGGGTTTTGGCCTCATTGACAACTGCCCTTCAGACTTCTCTATTGGCTGTTTTTACCTCCATCCTCTGATTCCCATTGTCGCCAGGTCCGCCATCACATCTTCTATCCACCTCCTCCTAGGACGTCCCCTTCTTCTTCTGTTATCGAGTCTTCCTTTCAGCATTCTTTTTGGCATCTGCGTTTCTGGCATTCGTTCTACGTGGCCCAGCCACCTTAGTCTCTGTGCCTTGATAAATCTCACTATGTCCTGACCCTCTATCAATCTGTCAAGCTCCTGGTTATATCTTATTCTCCAGCCATTTGTATCTTGGACCGGTCCGAATATTCTCCATAATATTTTTCTCTCAAAATATCTCAGTGCATTCTCCTCTCCAGTTTTTAATGTCGACGTTTCCGATTCGTATGTGACGACTGGTCGCACTAGTGTTCTATATATTTTAACTTTAGTATTCCTTGTTAGTAGCTTGCTTTTAAAAAGTTTTAAGTTAGCATAATATGCTTTATTTCCATTCTGTATCCTATCCTTGATACAGTCACTTATTTCATTTTGGCTGTTAACCAGGGCTCCCAGATATCTGAACTGACTCACTCCTTCAAATGTCCTATTACCTATGTTAATGTTTTGTGGCGTTCTTGATGTGGACATGACCATATATTTCGTTTTCCCTTCGTTCACCACTAGACCATACCTTTCGGCTTCCTTTTCCAATTCTAAATATATTTGTTTAAGAGTTGATATATTCCTGGTAACAATGACTATGTCATCTGCGTATGCACAAATTTGGCTAGATTTAAAGTATATTGTTCCTTTTTTATTTATTTTATTAACAACTTGATGTAGGGCAAGATTGAAGAGTACTGTTGATAATCCATCACCCTGCTTTACACCTGCATTGTATGTAAATGTGTTGCTCAACTTATTTCCTATTTTGACTCGTGCTTTGGTCCCATTGATTTACATTATAAAATCATTTCAATTTGCGCCGATTCCGATTACGCCGGTTTATCCAGAAACGCATCCCTGGCGTAAATCGAGGTCTACCTGTATAGATAAAAACCATCATTTTGGGAAATCCTCCATATGTGTCAGTGCAGTATCACTCTTCATGGAATTTCTGCATGTGCTTGTCTGTGGGCTTCACTCCATGGCATGCATAATATTGTCTTCTCCAAGCTGTACTTGTCCACATTCTGCATTTGCTTGCAGGAAGGAACCAGTCTCAAAACAAATTCTTCATACATTCTAATTGTATTTTAACATGACACCCTGTGACCTGGATATAATTGCTGTTTTCTGTTTCAGTAGTGATGCTTTTTCCATTGCAGTAAACATACACAAAATGCATGTCAATATTCATAAATGGTCTCTACACTAACAGTCATCTAGATCAAAGTCACAGCTTGCTTAACTTGACAGTAGTGTCAAATCGCCATATGGTTTATAGGACTTTTTTTTTTTTTGCTCTGAATGACATGTATAACTTGTTCCTGAATTTGGCCAACTCATTGTGAAACACCATATATATTTAAAAGATTTCTGTCATATTGGGAAGGACATCATATATAATACACTTTGTAAAGATTTATCTTTGTGGGGCAGTCCTGGTGAGCAAGTGTCTGAAAGGACGAAAGGGGACTCAATGTAGAATTCTCATAAATAAATATATAATTTTAGGTGAAGGTATAGGTAGTGTGATTTTTCAAGATGGGCATTTTTAGAGTGATAGATGTTAAGAAATCAAAATTGGAGAAAAGTGTATAATCTTATTTCTGTTTCAAATATGGGCATGTTTGTCAGTCATGGTTAGCAGTTATTGTGCTGAGCTGTGAGTGTGTTTGTCAGAATGTTTTTTTAATGTAGGTGGATCACCTCTTCAGCAGTCGAACAAGCTGCAGCTTAGGCATCGTATCAGATTTGGTAAGGTGCTGCTGCATCGTGGATATAATGACAATGCTTCTGCTTTTTGTTCTGTTACTGTTTGTGATGTTTTGGTTTGGGTGTCGCACACTGCTTCACATTGTCTTGTTCTGACTAGCTTGTAGAATTTACTGTGCAGAGTGTCTAACAACTTAGTAATGATCCACATGAACTTACTGTTGGAATTGAAAGTACTTTGTAAAGCTTTAATTTTTGTAATTGTTCTTAACCTGTATGGAATTTTCTGACTTAATCAGCTGTGTCAGGATGGAATGAATTTCCACCATATTAGAGACTGTGTGCCTTCATTGTTAGGAGCTGATGTGATGTATGACACAACTGGTTATTGTATACAGTATATACATGCAGTTGCTTGCAGAGTCTGGTGTGCTGTCCATGATCAGATAAGCAGAGAGAACAGTAGGTATGATCAGGCATGCACTATTGCTATCTAGGGCCATAATCATCAAGTGTTTGAAAGTCTGAGGTGTCACCATTTATACTACTGGTGGGCAGCTGTATGACCTTGAAGATGGCAGATATGTTGGATGCAGAGGCAAAATTTGGTTGGTGCTGGAACTTCAGCAATTTTAGCTCGTCTTACTTGTTTGATAGAGAAATGTATGCTTATATTGTCATTATGCTTGTTATGTCTGTCCTCCTGTAATAAATTTTGAATCAATTTCTGAATTTGTATAAACTTCTGTGAACATTGTTCCAGTATCTAGGACACCTCAGCTTTGTCTTACCATCAATAATACCGACATAGTGGCCCTGCAGATGACACCATTGCTAGCGTAGGACTTTTTTTTTTATTGTAGAGTGGGATAACGGTGGGTTTCTTGGTACTGTGGCCTCAAATTGGCCTATTTTATCAGCCCCTGATGATACGAGCTGTGGTAGAAAAGTAATGAGACTGGCAACGCTGTGCACGAACCGACAACGCTGCTGCCTCCCCCTTCACATGGCAGTTAGGTTAACCCCTGCCGTAGACTCAGTACAAGTTTGAACTTGCTACAGTTGTTACGCGATTGTTGAGAGCGTCTGAAGTGAAGTTGTGTTTGTGAGGTGCGTTACGAAAATGGACCGGCAAAACTTTGAGCAACGTTGTGCCATCAAATTTTGTGTGAAGCTTGGCGAATCCGCTACCATGGCTTATGAAAAGTTACAAAGGGCTTATGGAGAACATTCCCTATCCAGGGCACAAGTGTTCAGATGGCACAAGTCCTTTTTAGAAGGCCGAGAACAAGTGGAAGACGAACCTCTTGCGGAAAGACCTTCAACCTCAAAAACGGACGACAATGTGGAAAGAGTGAGGTCAGATCGTCGATTGACGTTGAGAATGATCAATAGTGAGTTAAATTTGAACCGGTTTACCGTCCATCAAATTTTAACATGGGATTTGGGCATGAGAAAAGTGTGTGCCAAGATGGTTCCAAAGAACATGTCACACGGCAGTTTCCATCAATGAATTTTTGGCAGACAAAAGCATTCCTGTGGTTCCTCAGCCCCCCTATTTGCCGGATCTCAGTCCCTGTGGCTTCTTTTTATTCCCCCGGCTCAAAAACCACTTGAAAGGGCGCCATTTTGGTACTTTGGATAATATCCAGAAGAGCGTAACCGACGAGCTGAAAGGTATTCCAGCAGAAGCCTTCCAGCACTGCTACGAACAATGGAAACAATGCCTCCGTCGCTGTGTAGCTGCCCAAGGGAACTATTTTGAAGGGGAAAACCTTGATTTGTAAAAAGAATAAAATTCATGGTTAAAAAGAAAATCAGTCTCATTACTTTTCTACCACACCTTGTAGATATGTGTAGAGCATTGGTGAAATTGTAATTGACAGTGTTAAGTTTGTTGTCCGAGAGTAACCACCCTACGTGTTCACCACGAATCATATATGACAGCTCTGTGGTTGAACCTGGATTTGTGTGGTGAGAAGCTGTTGCCTAACCACCTGAGTTATGGCACACTCAACATACTACTTTAGAAATTGTGGTAATAGATTTTCAGAAAAGAAGCAATTTTTGCTAAAACCCTTTTCTGGGAAACAGGAAGGAATGTAGTCACAGAAGTCTACTTAGCTTTTGGTTTGATGGTTTAACTAATGAGTTGTATCTAGGTATATGAAATTTTGTCTGGATATAAACTGGAAATATACCGACTGTTCCTGTATGAAATATAATTATTGCAAATCTATATGAAATATCTTTTATATGGCATCAGCGTGAAATGTGATATTCAATCAGACAAGTGTATTACAATTTGAATCTGTGTTAGTTGACGTTGTACACAGATTATTATTAATATATAAATAATTTTAGTGGTAGGGGAGGTGGGAGGATAGTATTAATGTGGTGCTTTTGGGAGATAGATTTTGACCATTGGAGATGCAGGGAACTAACTCAAGATCATGTCCAATCATGGACTTTGTTATTAGCTAGCCTCATAGATTGAAGTATTTGGAATGGAGTAGGCATCATACAAGTTTTTCTGCTATTTGTGTAATCAGTCTTACTGTTATACAGATGAAAATCTAAGTCATACTCAACACAATAACCTTATTTGGACTGTTATGTTACTACTGCTATGAGCAGGGCGTGGCATTATCTCTCCTCCATTTCTCAACCACATGGCCTGTTCTCACTGGATAACACCATGCAACATGCCTCCACTCTTATCTTATTGTTAGTTGGTCCACTTCCTCTTCATGGCCCACATTTATGCTGAAGGTAGTGATTGCAGCATATGCTACTCAGGAACAGCTTCACCATGTAACGCAGAGGAAGCCAAAGTTACACACTAGACATAGGCTGCCATAACATAAGGACAGGAATATGTCACTATTATAGTCACGTATTTCTTCTTTTTCACTGTATTTTAGATATTTACTCCTCTATAACCTTTTATGATTTCCTTTTTTAGTATTCATTCTGTTGAGATTGAATAACAGTGAAGTTTGGTTTTGATGGGACTTGAAATATTTCTTGAAATTGTTAGACACTCTTCATGAACAAACAGCATGGTTTGATATGTAGGTGCTTCTCCAGGTCAGATTGCACCAAGTTCCAGCACTCCAGCACAGCTTTCACTCTGCAGGTCAATATATAGGACATGTTAATAAAAGGAAATCAGGTTTTCATGTATGTTAATGTCTAAAGAAGGGAAGACACTTCGTGAAGGAAAATGAATGTCTTAACTGGGCCAGAATGACTTGGGCAGTTGCTGGTGACAGCTTTCATATGCATTTCCATAAGAGCAGCATTCTTTGTACTGCTTTCATTGAAGTAGTGTGTATTTATGTATGATTTATGAGAGAATGCTTGAAGATTAAAGTCTTATATGATAAGATGCTGTGTTGACTGGCAAGTTGTTGATGATGTTGCAGAGGAGCCTGTTGCCTCAAACTTCCAGGAAGTCGAAGAAGAATAAGTTGCTGGTTGTATTGACTGTATGATACATGGAAAAAGTGGAATGAGTGGGAGGTTATGGAAACCTCATTCACTCCCTGAAAGAACAGAGAAACCTCCCCTCCCCTAGGATGCGTAACAGTACCATTATGGCTGTTTTTGGTGTCAACAGATCCAGGTTTTCCTGCCTTACTTATTGCAGTTGGCTCCCTCTTCAGTTCCTTTTAATTGGTCGTAGTGAGCTCTCTTTTGTCGTGCATTTCTTCATTTGGTTCTTCCTCCCATAGCTTTATTCTGATTCTCTTGCCTCCTATGGGCTCTACACATGACTCTGTCCACCCCACATCTCCTGTTGACTCATTTTGGCCATCACATAATTTGCTGTTTCCCTATATAATACAACCAGTTCTTCCAGAAACTTACTATTCTTCTGTGACAACATTACAGGGAGGCAGCAAGGTCCTCTGGAACGTAAGTAAAATTGCCAATAAACATGGCATCATATCGCATAAGACTGTAATCTTCATCAACAGTGTTGTGAAAATGTCAAATCATATGACACTGCTTGTTTGCAAAATGGGATATACCGTATATTCTCGAATCTAATCCGCACCTTTTTTACAGTTTTAGAGGGCTAAAAAATCAGATGCGGATTAGATTCGCGTGCGGATTAGATTCGCGGTCTAGAGCTGGATTTTGGAAAAATGATTGAGCTGCTGTACAATATAACAATAACGTAATTAATAAACAACGTAAGAACAATACAATACAATAATCTATTATTTTATTATTTATTATTATTATTTATTATTCATCAGACTCGCCGTCATCACTCATAACTGAATCGTTATCCGTGCTCTCCACCCAGTCACTATCATCTTTATCTTCAACATCGTCCTCCCATACAATGTCATCTTCGGTTCCGTCCAAATCATTGCTTATGCAACACTTCTTGAAAGATCTGACGATAATGCTCTCCGGGATGGCTTTCCATGCAGCCGACACCCACCGCGCCACTTCTGAAGGAGCTGCGTCACACCCGCTGATCGCTGCCTTGTGTTTCCGCCATAGTCGAACGTTGCTTTCATCAACTCCAAAAATTGCAGTGGCTTTGCGGTTTCCATTCTCCTTTGCGCACCGAATAACTTCACGTTTGAACTTTGCCGTATATGAGAGTCGTTTAGATTTCAGGCGTCCCTCTTCCATAACTACGGTACACGACAAATTGGAACAAGCACCTCCCACGTTTCAACAACTAAGGCTCAGCTGGCTTCAGACGAGATTGCGCACGTCTGTTGAGAAAGGCCCCGCCTCTATCGGTATGACTCATCGGCCACAGACGTAGCGTCGGATTTTAACGCATTGGTAACATCCAATATTATTCAATCAGTCGCCCCGTGGGCAAGGGGTGGTTGAAGGAAAGGTGCGGATTAGAATCGCGAACTAACTTTTTTCGTTTAAGAAGTCGCCAAAAACTGGGTGCGGATTAGATTCGAGAATATACGGTAATTATGGAAATGTTGAATAACTAAAAGCATAATGCAGATTTAAACAAATATATAAGATTTGAGGTTTTGAGGTTTAAAAGTGGTATTGTGAATATTCAATTCTTCTGTGACTGTTCGATCCTGAAGATGAAGGCACTGTGATCTTTTGAAACATAAGGATCTACTCACCCAATAACTCAGCATCACATCACAGAAGTTCAAAACAAATATATTTGTAAATCAGATACATGTGATTTTTAGAGATTATGTACATATTAAAAAAAGACTGTGTGTTTGTGTGTGTCTGTCTGTATCTCTGTCTGTCTGTCTGATTCACTAGCTGGCTGGCTTGCTGGCTGCGTGCCTGCCTGCCTACCCGTGGCATCCCTAACTGATCAGGAAATAGAGATAGGTGCTTGAAATTTTGGCAGTAGTTTCTGGATGATTATGGGATGTGCCATGCCAAATGTAATCAAAATCAGTTCTTGGTAAAGGGATTGAGCCATGGGCATCTAACACCCTTGGTGTGAATGAGTAATACTGTTACCATTATTTCTGTCTTCTCTGTGAGGTATGTGCAAAGGGACAAACAACAGCTGAGCATTGAGGTTAGAGTAAAAGAACTAAAAAGTGTTTTTCCTGTGAGGTGTGACCTTGGGATGAAGAAACAGTTGAGCATTGAGACACCAGAACTGTTGAACAGTGAACATGTAATACAACATAGTTAATAATAAGGTAAAGTTGTTGCTGTCGTGTCATGAAGGCATATGCATTATTTTAGAGGTCTTGTGCCTCCCGATTCTATTGCAAGAGGGTTAGTTGATTGACAATATTGTCTTGTTTGAGTCTTCCCCTCTGATGCAGTACATCAGGTATTATCCCCAAAATTATATTAATGTGCTCTTTGTGATAACATTCAAGTGTGTGTGTAACACAAATATCAACACTACAGTCTTCTATTATAAAAGAAATATGTGATGTGGTATGTTGACATGTGAAGGCCTGATATAGCAGTATGTTTTCTAACAGCTTTGCTTTACAGATAATCTATTGGTTTTATGTATGTGTAGTCTGTTGTACATACTGCCAGTGGCTGATGTGCTAGTGAATTTAGTGTCATGTCCATAATTGTCATTTGCGCATACTGTGAACTTCCGTCATCTATTGGAAGCATATTTCTTCTTAGCCAGAACCTTGAGATGTGCAGAGTTTTAGATCCAGAGAAATTTTAATGAAAATCCTGTTGTGATGAGAAAATATAATTCTCTTCTTGATATCTGATTTCTTTATTGTTATGTAAACCAGAAGCAAGGTTTTTTTCCTTTAAAAACTGTGTCTGTAAAGAAAATGCACAGCTGTAGGCATAAGGTAACAGTTTCTCAATCACTCAACACTGCTAATTAAATTAATAATTATTCATGCCTTGTTGTAACATGCCAGTTTAATATATCCTGTTTTATTTGTTTGTCATTTATTTGGCTTACTATGAAGTACAGTCATTACATCTGCCTAGAAGATCTGGAGAAAACAACAATTAATTTCAGTCGTTGTAGTCTGTCTTCCACCAGGCACATTGGCTGATGCAGTAGTGCTTCTGACTTATGATTGGGAGGTACCTGGTTTGAATTTCAGCTGGCACACTGGCTCTCCTGACTGAGGTTTTTTTTGGTTTTCCACAGTCCCTCTGGGCCAATGTTGGCATAATGTCTTAAATTAGGCGAAGACCACGTCTTCTATATGTTTTTCAGTTCAGTATTTGCTAATCATCCTGTCATTTGACACTGTATAGTGTGAGCTACTGACAGCATTAATAAATAAATAAGGAATAAATAAATAAATAAATAATTTAATTTATTAGATTCAGTGACATCGCTTTCTTTGTGGATCAAGGGTGGGGTTTCTGCATATGTATGTTTCAGAGGCTGATTCCCTTTACCCTGCACTTCCCACAACACTTCTCATATTCATGGTACAATTCAAGAAAGTAACCCCCATGTTAAACAACGGATTACCGTAAGGGATGTTGCTGATGTCTGGGAGGCCGGTATATTTATTTGTCTTTGTGTGTGTGATGTACTTTGTTAATATCTGTTGTCATATGAGAGAAGCTAACACATTTATGTTCTTTCACGGCCAGCTGTATATTCCATCAGCTGGCACCTTCACCAGAAAGCCTGTACATATTAACTGCAAGTTGTTAGCTGTTTTGGTCAATGGGAAAACTGTATAAAGTGGCTGTGATCGTTATTAATTTTATGGATATGGTTTGTATTAAAGTTGTTTTCTGTACTTTGTGTTTATAAGAACGAGTTAAAATTCTTGTTTAATTTACATATCTTTTAGCTTGATATCTGATAACATGGTATGTATTGAGATTTTTTATTGTTTATAAAAGAAATTCCTACTTCTTGCACCGAGTTTAAAATGAAGGGACTTACATATGTTATGCCATTACTCTGTTACAGCAAAATTAAATATTTGATCCAAATGACGATGTGTAATGGACGTCTTCAGGTATAATAAAAGTTTACAGTTGGAGTATCCAGAATAAAAACATGGTTCTGCAGCGAATGAAAAGAGTTAACTTCATAGGGAGTTCTTGAAGAAATATTTCAGTGAATCTTGAGTATGTAAGATTAAATAACTTTTGTTACTTAATGGTCTGTTTTTTGCTCTGCAGGAGAATCAAATGTGTACACACTGGGCAACATAGGAGCTCATCGCATTGTGTGCACCAAACTGCCAAGTGTGGGTCACACAAGGGAAGCCGTGACTGCTGCAGGAAACACCACTACTAGGCTTCTTGGTAATTAATCCATGGTCAGCACTGATAGTGTGTACTGACCACACAAATTATCTTGAGTTTTACAAATTTAATTGTTACTCGGTCTGTGTGGCACTTCAATGTTTTGCTGGGTGTTCATCGAGTGTGTAGTAGTAGTAGTAGTAGTAGTAGTAGTATAAATTATATATTATATATATTACAAACTATTTTAAAAGTAAAGTTTTGAAAGAAGAAGTTGACAGTAAATGCCGGTTATGTAAACAACATGAAGAAGCTATTGACCACCTAACCTCAGGATGCCCCATTTTGGCGAAGAATGAATACTTAATGAGACACGATAAAGTTGGTGCACATTTACATTATTCAATATGCAAAGCACTAGGCATCAAAACAACAGATAAATGGTACACACATACACCCAAACCAGTATGTGAACATGAAGATGTGACTTTTATGGAATCAAGGGGTACATACAGGCAGAGAAGTTACAGCAAATAGGCCAGATATAATAATTAAAAACAAAAAAGAGAAAATGTGCATACTGATAGATGTGGCAATACCAGCAGACAGAAATATCATGCCAAGGAAGCAGAAAAGAAACTAAAATACAAGAGTTTATGTATAGAGATACAACGAATGTGGAACATGAAATGTATGATTATACCAGTAGTAATTGGAGCCACTGGAATAGTAACAAAAGGTTTAAAATAATTTAGAAGCCATACCAGGAAAGCATTCAATAGATTCACTACAAAAGACAGCTATACTTGGAACATCACACATAATACGGAAAGTATTGCAGTCTGAAACTTGAAACCTGAGCGATGAGGATCACCATTGGTTCAAGTGACGTACCAGGGAGAAAAGGCCTGTGACAAGAGACAACGAATAATAACAGTAATAATAATAACAACAACAATGACGACAACAGCAGCAGCAACAACAACAACAACAACAACAAAACCCCATGGAGCAAAGTCCTTCCTGAGAATCTATCAGGTCCTCAGCTAGTCAAGAAATTCCTCGTATTTTATGGAACCCAAAGTTTATTACCGCATTGACAAGTGCCTGCCACCTCTCCCTATCCTGAGCCATAGCATCCCACGTCTTGAAGATCCATTTTAATATTATCCTCCCATCTATGCCTAGGTCTTCCAAGTGGTCCCATTCCATCAGGTCTCCACACCGAAACCCTGTATGCACCTCTCCTGTCCCCCATACATGTCACATGCCGTGCCAATTTCATTCTTCTTGATTTCATCAATTTGGTAAGGAGTACAGATCATAAAGCTCCTTGTAGTAGTAGTAGTAATAATAATAATAATAATAATAATAATATGTTGGTTTTGTTGTTGTTGTTGCTGCTGTTATTGTTACAGACATGAACCACTGCTGGCGAGTGTCAGAGGATTCAATGCTGTGGGCAAATGCTTGAGTGAGGAGCAGTGCAGTGTTTCCTACTGGACTCATACGAGTACAGCAACTTGCTCCTGTTCTGACCCTCCTTCCTGCTTGCCCCTTTACAAGCTATGTCAAAGTCATGGACTCAGCTGTGCACCAGAGATAAAAGTCTTGCAGAATATGTCCAAAAATTGAGGGGGCCAAGTAGCCCTGAGGATGCTCGTTTAGTTGTTCACAGATGAATCCTGCATAATTAAGTAGATCTCCATAAATCTGTGTCATTTTTAGTTTGGGGTAGCAAGTAAGTTTTAAGTGTGCCTAGTTTATGTGTCACACCTTATGACTGGGTGACAGTATGTGTAGCACATTTCAGTTGCTGTTCTTTTTATTATTTTCATTTCTTGAAATACTGTGTAAAGCTTGGTGGAAAAGAGTTCTCTGAGAAAGTTGGCTGAAGTGGGAACACTTTTGACTTCTATCCATGAGGTACCTGGTTTGAATCTTGGCTGGGATGCCGACTCATTCTCATTCTGTAGTCTGTCTTATGACAGGTCCGTAGCCTCTTCCAAAGCGAGTTCTCCATTGAGTGCGATCTAGTGCTTCCTCTTTCAATTTCCAGTATCTTCTCTTTTCCTTAAGGTCATCCAGTAGCTGCTTATGTCTTCTCCCTCGTCTTCCTGTCATTTCTATCCTTCCTTCTAACTTTCCTTCAATCACGTGTTTCAGAAGGCAGTTTCTACGCAAGATGTGACCAATCCAGTTGGCCTTTCTTCTTTTTATTGTATGTAGGATATTCCTCTCCTTTTTGACTCTGTGTAATACTTCTTCATTTCTCACGCGATCGGTCCAACTGATCTTCTCCATTCTTCTTCAGCACCACATTTCAAAACTTTCCAGATACTTCTGACCCATTTTCCGAAGTGTCCACGTTTCAGCACCATACAAAGCTATGCTCCAAATGTAGCACTTTACTAGTTTCTTCCTTAAATTTAAGTCCAGTTTGCCAGTGAAAAGATTCTTCTTCTTGTTGAATGCTGCTTTAGCCATGGCAAATCTGGATTTAATTTCACGTGTACACCTTGCATCATTTGTTATCATGCTGCCTAAATAACTGAAATATTCCACATTCTCCAATTGTTTTTGATCTAATTTTTTTGATCATAATTTTCATTGGGGATGGTTGCCTTGAGATTCTCATTGCCTTAGTTCTTTCCACATTCATTTCCATTCCATAGCATCTTCCAATTTCAATTAGTCTATCAACCATGCCCTGTAGCACCTTTTCTTCCCTAGCCAGTAGCACAAGGTCATCTACATATTTCACAGTGCGAATTACTTGTCCTATTTTGAAGTCTCCAAACCCTGCAAGAGCTTCCTTGGTAATGTCCTCGCTGTATAAGTAAAAACATAATCGGCGACAAACAGCAACCTTGTCTAACTCCTCTTCCAATCTTCACACTCCTCATCTCCCCTTGGTCCAGTCATATTTTGACACTCTGTTCCATGTACAATTTGCTGATCAATCTTCTTTCGCGCCAGTCTATCCCCTTTAGGATCTGCATTAATGTGGTCCAGTTGACACGGTCAAATGTCTTCTGCCAGTCTATGAAGCAAGCACACAATTCCTCATCAGTGTCCAGATTCTTTCTGATACTATTCTCAGCATCCCAATTGCATCCCTAGTTCCTTTTCCTCTTCTAAATCCAAACTGATCTGCTCCAAGCGCATCCTCAGTCTTCCTTTCAATCCTCCTTCTAAGTATCTTTGCTACTATCTTTGCTGCATGTGCGATGATGCTGATTGTGCTATGGTCACTGCATTTTGTAGCTTTGGGCTTCTTCTTTAAGGCAATCATTGTAACTTCAATGAAATCTCTGGGCCACTCCCCAGTTACATATATGCTGTTGATCAGCTGTGTCATTAGTCTGAGACCATCTTCTACCAACAATTTGAGTACATCGCCAGGTACATCATCATCTCCTGTGGCCTTCTTATCCATCTCCTTGATAGTTTTTTCCACTTCACTTTGCAAAATATAAGGACCTTTCTCGTCTTCATCTACTTCAGCTTCAGGTTCGACTTCTAGGTGTTCTGGTTGATTAGGTCGATAGTTGAACTCTGTAATATAATTCTCCCAAATTTGCAGTACACGTCTCTTATCTATTATCATATCCCCTTGAGAGTCTTCGATGCTAATGTTTTGTATCCCATGGTTTTGTTTCCAACCTAGTTCCTTTGTCTTCATGTACATTAGATCATAACATCCTGTTCTTTGAAATTCTATGATCTCGTCGCATATGCTCTCCAGATATTCCTTCTTGGCGTTGTCCGTGGCTTTTTTCAATTCGTTCCTCAGTCTTCTGTAGTTCTTCCTTCCTTCTTCATTGTCGACATTCTTCCATTTCCTTCGTTCATCCATTTTACTGTTCATCTCCTGTGTAATCCATGGCTTTCTTGCTCTCCTCTCGACTTTTCCCACTAAATCACTCATAGTATCTAACACACATTTCTTGATATTGTTCCACTGCATTTCCACATTCCCACTTTCACATTTGATGCACCAAGTTTTTCTTCTAGACTATCTTGTACTTCCTGTTGTTGAGCATATAGCTTCTCCAAATCCCATCTTGGTTTTCGCTTGTGGAACCGTATGATCTCCTTCAATCTGGTGCAGATTGTTGCAACCAGTAAATTGTGGTCAGAGTCAATATCTGCTCCAGGCAGTGTCTGCACATCCTTCACACTGTTCCTGAATCGCTGTTTCACTAGTACCTAGTTCAGTTGATACTGTCTTCTATCCCCTGGTGATTTCCAGGTGTACAATCTTCTTTTAGGTTTTTTGAACCATGTATTTGTTATAACAAGTCCATTTCTTTCACAGAAGTCAATAAGCATTTGACCTCTCTGATTCTTCCTTCCCAGTCCATATGGTCCAACAGTGTTGTGATGTGCTTTATTTCCAACCACACTGTTCCAATCTCCCATTATAATCGTATTTTTCGCGCCCTTTCTGTCCTCTTAAAGAATTTCTTCAATTATATCATACAACTCTTCCACTTCGTCATCTTCATAGTCCGATGTTGGCATGTACACTTGCACTATCAAAATACTTACTGGTTCTGCCTTCAACTTAACAGCAATGAGTCTGTCACTATACACACTCTTCTTAACAACACTTTTCACTATGCTTTTGTGCACTACTATTGCTACGCCTCTTTCAGCCCTGTCACCCCCGGAATAATACACTGTATAATCACCACTTCTTATTTCACCTTGACCCTCCACCGCACTTCACTAGCACCCAGCACAGACACTGTGTTCTTCTGCATCCCTTTCTTCAAATTTTCGAGTTTTCCTCCTTGATTCAAGGTCCTTACGTTCCAAGTGCCTATCTTGTAGCTGTGCTGTTCCTTCTGCGTCTTCTGCTTTTGTCTGTAGTCCTTATAACCACGTGGTGTCTCCCCTAGAAACACTCCCCCCTGGAGATATCTGAATGGAGGAGTAGTTTACCTCCGGAATGTTTTGTCTCCAGAGAAAGCATCTCGCATATGTCTCTGTTTCTGGAAGAGACTATCCAGGAAAGTAATAATGTGGTAGTTTTTACAGCTGACTACTGACTAAAGCTTTTTTTTTGTGGTTTTCCTCAGTCCTTCCAGGCAATTGCTGTAAAATAGGCCACAGATGCTTAACCAATGAGGTGTCTGTCCAAATAAAATGTCAAGATCCTACATTAAATGTTAGTGATAAACTGTGTTAATAAGTGTTTTTGGATGAAAAAATAGTAGCAAGTCTGCTGAAGTTTTTAGTGCTCCTGAACATCACTTCAGTCTACCTAGGTTTGCTTGCTTTTATTATTTAGAGGGGACAACATGCTGTAAGCCTTAAAAGTGCCAGGTGGAACTCAAGCATAGAGTTTACCTTATAATGCTACTGTTTAGTTTTGTTTGTCCAACTCACAGACCATTTCCATTCTTCATGCATTGGTTTTCTAACAGTGTCAACAGAAGAGAGAGAAGAGATGAGATTTATAAGAGACATAGGAGGGAAAACAAGAAGAGAAATTATAAGAAACAAAAAGTGTTGGAGAATCATAGAGATAAAGTATCTTGGAAGATGAATTGCTTACAGATTAAGGTGGTGTGGGTAAGTTTTAAGAATTAATGAAGATGGAAACCCAAAGAAGGTTTTTAACATGAAACTAAAAGGAAAATATCCAAGGAAAAGGCTGAGATCAGGGTGGTAACAACAGGTTAGGAAAGGTGGCATGCAGAAGGAAGAAGGTGGGAGTGATTTATGAAGAGGAGCTCTGGGAAAATGAAGATAGATGGGGAGTTGTGGTTGTTTAGTGACTGTCATAAAGTGAAAATGTCGCAAGGGAGGAGAAGAGAATGAAATGTAGGCTGTCTTTTGTTAGGCCTCAGCATTAAGCACTTGTTCATTTATAGGAACTGCAGAAATTAATGCTAATGTCATGTGATTGTTTCAGGAACATTCCAGAAGGTGGACTATGTGTTCCTGGTTGGAGTTGGGGGTGGTGTCCCCCATTACACAGACTACAGCAAGCATGTTCGCCTTGGTGATGTTGTAGCTTCACATCCTAATAGCCCCAATGGGTAAAATGCTAATTCTTCAATAAACCAGTAATGAATGACATTTATTTTATAATACCTTCATTGATTCCTTGAGACCTTCTTTATGTGAGACATGTCATTGTTGTGGAATCATATTTATGTATTGTATTGTATTATATTATATTGTGTTGTGTTGTATTTATTCCAGTCCCACGTATATCTACTGTGAGAATGCAATTTCAAATTCTGATGGAACTTACGAATTTGAAACAAAAGACTATTATCCACGGGATTGTGGCCTACAGATAATTGTTTCAAAATTTAAAGCAGAGTCAGAAAGAGAAGGAGGCAGTATACCCTGGAAGAAGTACTTGGCTGAAGCAATTGAAACACTGCAAGCAGACACTAGTGAGACAGACTTCTCACAGCCATCACTTGATTCTGACAAACTTTACATGGCTATTGGACAACAGGATGTAATAGAAGTGGCTCATCCTTCACCCCTTCCAGGCAGTGATGTCCCCACAACATGCAGGTATAGATGTAGGCCAAAAAGGTTGCTGTATCATTTGGAAATGGGCACTGCCTATAGGTGCTACTACAGGCACTGTGTGCCTGACTTCATCTTGGGGGTAACATTATTTGTATTCAAAAACATGATGCTAGGCCCTCTGTCATAGTAGTGTATTTCCAATAAAAATTTCGTAGTATTCAAACGTAAGCATCACTGTGTGAGACCTGAGGTTTTCATGGCAGTGCTGAATAATCCTGTAGGATGTGATGCCATGTAGTGAAATAGAATATCTGCCACACTACACAGCATCACATGTCAGAAGACTGTTCTGGGTAGCATTACTGCTGCCCATAGCATATCCAATGGTGGGCTTTTATTTTAGTGGTGTATTGAATTCACGTAACAAAGAATGAGTTATTTGTTAATAGTGCACTGTTAATGGTTGTAGTGATATAAGAAATGTCTTGTTAAAGGGTTACAGCACACTTATATACAGTATTTTGAAATTTTTAAAAAATTCCTTGTATTCTTTTAAAGGAGCATTTATGTTTAATTGAAATGGATGTATAAATTGCAGGTGCCAGGTCACCCAGGCAATTGAATTTTGTGTGGTGATGCCTAATATTTGTGGGTCCTTAGTATGGAACTTGCTTCATGTTACCCTTTTAGTGCCTAGAATTTTGAGGTGGCTTCTAGATTTTTGTAAAATTTGCAGACCTCTGAATTAGAATATGTGAATCACATTTTAAACCATTTTGTAATGTTTTCTGCACACTGATTTTAAATCACAGAAATATAAAATTGTATTTACAAGAAGTCAGAAAGTGTAGCATAGTGTCACAGTTCTGATGTGTTTACTGTCTCCACTGAGATGCAAATCATGAGTGGTAACTTTTGAAGCTGTTTTATGAGCAGCATCAAACAAGCAAATGAGACAAACAGACATAAAATTTGATGACACATCATAAAGAGAGGTTTTGTTTAGTTATTTTGAAAAGCATAAAGACTAATGGAAAAAATGTGTTGATCATGAAATGTCTTTTATTTTTCTCTTTGATAAATATTACTGAGTTATACTCAAGGTGTGTGCAGACATGCATGTAAGTACTTCATGTGATATAGTCATTATTACTGTTTGATTTTAACCATAATTGTAATGTGTCAGTGAATGTTATTAAATAAACTTTCTGATAGTCAAATTTCATGAAATTCTGTTAAACAGTTCTAATCTTCATATGCAAAAAAAAAAAAGTTAAACATACAAACATGTTGAATCTATTATGACCATTTTTGCACATTTCATTGTGAATATGTCAGAAATGGTTAATGCAGCTGCAGCATCATTGTATGTAATTTAGGCATTTGTTTCTCTATTTTGAAATCTTGTTTTCATTTTGTTACAATGACAGGGAGACTGGTTGTCCACTTCTTCAACTGCAGCATTGTTGTACTTGTATGTTTTTGTTTCTGCACTTTAAAACCTTGTTTTGATTTTGTTACTACAACAGGGAGGCCGGTTGTCCAGTTCTTCACCTATCCCCAGTAGCATCAGGACGAGCTGTGTCACGAGATGATAGACTGCGACAGATGTTCTCCTCAAAATGTGGTGCTCTGGTGTTTGACTCGGAATTGGATGCCGTCCTAGATTCAATACTTGGGAACTGTCGTGACAGTTTCTTATGTCTTCGTGGTGTGGCAGATTATCGTGGTGATGGTTCTCGTCGCTCGGAGTGGCAACCTTATGCTGCGCTAGCTGCTGCTAGTGTTATGAAAGCTGTCATATGTGCTATGGAGCCTCCCCAAGACAACTAAATTTCTTTGTACATTCATCAACTTCTGATTGTCTGCATGCAACATGGGGAAGCAGGCATGCACATAGTAGGTAGCAGAAGAAACTGAATCAAAGCAATTAACTATAGTAGAATATTATCGTATGATGAGGCACATGAACTCCCACAGCAAGAATTGTAATGAGGAAACATTGTATATACAGTTGAACTCGGTTATAATGACCTTGGTTTGTGCGTCACCTCAGCTATAGCGTCATACATTCTCTGGTACCAACTAATTCCCAACAAGGCATGTGTTTTTCTGCCTTGCTTAGCATGACATACATAAGAGCATCTACCTTGGATGTAATGACATTGCCAGTTATCGGTTCCAATATAATTGTACAAGAAGTGGGCTATTTTGAGAATGCAATCATCTTCTCGTCCTTGAGAAAACAAGCTCTTTACTCTTTGAGGTTGCTAAATAAATTCCAGGCCTAGAAAATGACGGTAGTAACAGTAGTTCATGATTTCAGGCTTCCATCACGATGTAAATGAGATCTTCGCTCTTTTGGTATGTTACACAGCGCACATTTGTAGTTAGTTACCGATGTTTCGGGACACCTGTTGGTCCCATCTTCAAGGGTCAAGCAGTCCAAGAAACGGTAACTAACTACCAATCTACGCTGTGTAACATCCCAGAAGAGCAAATATCCCACTGGTAGTTCACTTTGTGCATAAAGTTGCCCTCTGCTTTTCTACTCCTGCTGTTAAACAGAAGACTGGTAGAGTGATAAGATGGTTACAGTGACGAAAAAGAGGAAGATTTTGAGCATCGGAGGAAAATTTAAGTGATACGGGAAATAGAAAATGGGGGGAAAAAAGCTGACGTGTGTCAGGAATTTGATCTTGTAAATTCTACGATCCAAACTCTTTGTAAAAATGGGTACCAGTGATTGGTCCTATTCTCATGATAATTTTTGTTCTTCATAAATTTTAAGTGTAAGTTACTGTATTTTTTAGCAGAAGCCTGTATGGAAATGTGCAATTATATGAGAGTAATTTTTATTTTTTCTAAATTTTAATTGTAATTTAATTTTAAAGTAGGTAATAGTGTAAACATTTAATTAATATGCCTACAGGCCTCTATGTTGTCTTAAAATATTTTTCCTTCACTTTTATCATACACCTCACTTAGAGAGTGACTCTTTTATAATGACACAATTTATTCGGTTCCTTTCATGACATTATAACTGAGTTCGACTGTATTTTTGCGAGTATGGATTTTAGTGGAAGGTCATTGCTTCTGTCATCAGGCTGAGCCGTAACATGAGTTTGCTTCATGGCTGCACACTATAGAGGGAAACAGTAGATGGTTATATATCCCAAGAATTTTGTGATGGGCAATACAGGAATATATGATCCATTTGGACCAAGGGACCACCTGCCTATATAGCCTTAACACTTTCTCCATCACTTTGATACAGAATGTGGAGGCAGAAAGTTCCTCCATAGCTGAGCCCAGTGCTACACTGCAAAAACCATAAAAGGGGAGCAGCTTTGACTATGAATCACTTTGAAAGCTTCAAATCAAGTGATACAATCATCATGTGATATAATGGCCAAAATTTAAGAAGTTCAGAAGCATGGATCCATCTTATAAATTTTGGAGCATAATGGATTGTTTATATGACGTCTGAAATGAGTTGTAAGAACTATAATATAACACTAAAAAGAAAAATTGAGATTTTGTTTACACCCACGTGTAAATGTTCAGATTAGTAGACCCTTGAAACTTGAGGTGGTTATTTATTG
This sequence comes from Reticulitermes speratus, assembly GCA_021186555.1. NCBI lineage: Eukaryota > Metazoa > Arthropoda > Insecta > Blattodea > Rhinotermitidae > Reticulitermes > Reticulitermes speratus. The sequence goes on from JAJKFL010000001.1 coordinate 19,010,763, forward strand.
CTTTGTTTGGTATAAAAAATATTATGTCAACATGGTTTGTAATGTCATCCATTATGTAATTGTGTTTAGTGTAAGTGTAGGCATGAATTAAAAATCAGTATGGATTTACAGACATACAGTTTGACTGTGACGTTAAACAAAGACATTTTGTTCCATAAAATCTTGTGGGGCTGACAGCCTTGTCAGGTGGCTGAAATACAGAAATGTTTCAGAGACTGAATCTGTCTCCATCATCAGGGCTCTGCTATCATAACTCCATGTTTGAGACAGAGTTGGTCTGCAGTGTTGGTGAATTTGAACCACCCAATGTGGCTGTCAGCCTACAAAGATTTGACTGGATTTTATTGCTGTGAAAGCTGTTAAGACATAAAATTTTGTTCTGTTACTGTATTTGCAGATATTGACCACTGCCCCATTTATATGATGCTGCAGTCCCATTACTCATAATTACATATTTACTCAATGGAGAAGAAGGAAAGTGTCCAGTTTGTATACTTTTAAAGTCACTGGTGCAGTCGCAATAAAATAAGTAATGATAAATGAAGAAACTAAGACAGGTACTGTATCTCCAAAACTAGAGGAGGAAGCTGTAAGTAGCATAAAATATATTCCAAATCAATGATGCTTCACAGGTGGTCATGCTGGTTGTGTCATGGTGTGCAGAACTTTATTGAAGTTACCTAATTTTTGTCGTGACAACCAAGTGGGCTTTGTCACATTAAATTTTAGTTATGTATGCACAGTATAGACCTTGCATAGAACAGTTCAGTTATGAATATAATTGTATTTTACCCAATTGTAATGCAGATTATTTTAATTGGGTGATGTAAGTATATTAGTAGTAATGTTGTCTGTAAAGTTAGGAAGTTGAAGAATGGCATTTTGAAAGATACTTTACACTGGTTAAATCCAAAAATTGGAGTGTTTAAGATAGGTAAATCCACCAAAGTTGATATGTTTTGTCATGAAGATGCTAACATGTTGGCTTGGTATAATTATGATTATGGTACTTCATAAAAAGAATTGCATCAGATTGACTGTTGCATTTCACTATTTTTATGATGCATTTCAGCTGGCAGAGTGTCACATTTTCAATAAAAATACTATTACCATGTGTTAAGATCTTGCTGCTAACCCAATAGTACTGGGGGATTTAAATTTCTTTATTCCAAGACAGTGAAGGTTCAAGTTTTGTTGATGAGAGAATGGTTGCCATCTCCAATACCATTAGCTGCTCATATATATGAATATGTGTTAAGTAAATGTTAATTTTTGAGTGATGACAAAATTATTTTATTAACACACATCACATATTTAATATAGCAGTACAGGTTTCTTAGTTGTGTTGCAGTTTTGCATGTTGGGAACTTAATGCAGTTGATGAGGAAGTAAGTACTATGATTTTAAAGAGACATATGAGTTTAGAATATGCACTGGACAAGTTACTTAAAACTGGTCAGCTTGTAACAGAACTTTGCATATGAGCACTGCATGTATCTAGACATTTGCTTGATGTGTTGGCCTCCATCTTGTAACACAGAACATTGAGTATTGGCAGTGTACATATCCAGATGCTTGAATGATGAGTTGATTTCCTTCTTTTAACATAGAACGTTGAGTATTTATTGGCCATGCACATCCAGACCCTTGACCATAATATGTTGTTCTCCATTTGTAGCTTTGTGTTGCGATGATAGTTTTGGTATAGCAGACATTTAGAAATGTGGACCTGTTACTAGATTTACTTTCAGGAAATTTGGAGTCACCATAGCTCCACAGCTTGTTTCATCTTCATTATGATTCACATAGGTTTTATACAGATTTCTTCTCTGACTTCTCTTTTGAAATATCATTATTATAGGTTAGGCCAATCTTGACTGGGATTCTCCTCATTAAGAGTACCATATTTTCCACCTCATAAGATACATTTTTTCTCCTTTAAAGTGTCCCCAGAATTCACCCTGTGTCATAACACGAGAAGATGTTTGTTACATAAGTATGTTATGAAATCTGCAATAATCCCTTACTAATTGTAGGGTGCATCTTATCACTTGTAGCGTCTCGTGAGGTGGGAAATACAATATATTGATCCTTCCATCTTAACAATAAGTATCTTACACTTCTGTCTCTTGGGTTATACATTAAAATTTGTTTAGGGGAGATTAACATACAGCTTCTTTTTTTTCAAGAGAAGGGACCATACATTTGTTAAAATTAATGTCGGTTATTACCTTCTTCTCCACTAGAATTGCTAATTACATATATATTCATGTATGGTATGATATCTTTGTGAATGGGCGTAGCACATATACGTAAAGCATAGGTGTAGGTGGGTTGTCAAAACAGGGTGATATATAGTATGTATTGACCAATAGGGCCTGTAATTTTCAATATTATAAAGATAAAATGCATTAATATTTGAGACAATCAAAAGAATTACAAGCAAAGTATATCGTTAATCCTAGAACTGATATGTAATATATAACTTTTCCTAGTGAAAAGAAATAACACAAAGTGTAGCTGAATTATTTTGGATGTATTCAAGCACAGGTTGTGTGACCCATGGAAATTGGGTTTTCGAGCTTGGTGATGTATGCTTATAGAAGTGGAGCAAGCATTTTTGAAAATAATTATTTTTATATTGTTGAAACATGTTACAGTATGTTGAATTGGAATGATGTCATTAGTGAGAGTCCTATTCCATGTATTTACATGTGAAAATAAGGGTGATTGAAACACTTTGGATGTTTCTTCAGGTACCTACATCCCTTCACTTGGCAAGATTATAAATCCCAATTTTGAAATATTTGCGTCCATGACGTTGATAACTGATATCATTGTGCATGAGGATGATAAAAAAATAATATTTATACCAAGCCAACAAGAAATCTTACTGATATCTGCCTTGTATGAACATGGGAAAGGAAACATGCTCTAGGATAAAGTACAACAGAGGCTGTACTTAACATTCTGAGCTGCTAATGTATTTACTGATTTGCTTATGTAGCAGCACCTGGTGTGTCACCAAACATTACTTATATTTACCAGAAAACAAACCTGAACTGTAAAAGTTTAGTTACTTAATGATTCTGTATTGACAGCAGAAGTTGTGTAGCGATAACATTCCGGGATTGATGCTTCAAGAACAGATACACATGAAATAAGAAGAAAGTTATTGTATTTCCTTCAGGGTAATCTCCCTTGACTGCAACACACTTCTTCCATCTTTCTAAAATTTGAACAGAACTGTCACTGAAAGTATCCAGGGGAGCTGTGTTTAACTTGGTGTTGTGTTCTTGAAGTTTGTGATGTCCTGATTTCCTGAATTCTTAATGTGAGACCAATTTTTGCTTTAGGGATTAGGAAAAAGTCTGCCTGTGCAAGGTGAGACGAATGAGGTGGGTGGCAGATCACCACCATGCTGCAATTTTGGAGGAATCACTTCACTGTTATGGCAGAATGAGCTCATCCATCAGTTTGTGGAACAGACTTCACACAGGTCTTTTTCTTTTCCAAATCTTCATGAAGAATCTGAGGAATGATCTCCTGTTTAGTGTGCAGTTGATCTTCCATCGCCTTTAGAGTTACTTGATGGTCTCTGGCCACTAATTCATGAACTTTCACAACTGTTTCCAAATTTTGAGCAGTTGATGGCTGCCCACTCCTTGGATCATTTTCAGAGTCATCACATCCTTCTCTGAACGTTTTAAGCCATTCAAAGACATGGATACAAGACAGTGATTCATTTCCATAAACACTTGTAAGCATTTGGTTTCTGTAGCTGTTTTGCTGAGTTTGAAAAAAATCTTGACGTTTGCTGCTGCTGCTGCTGTGTTGCAGCATAGGAAAATATAATGTACACGTGGGGTTTGTGTAGATGAATGGGAGCTAGAATTTTCTTTTCACCAGTTCCCATTGGTCATAATATGAAGTAACAGAAACCAGCTACAATTGGTTTTTGCACTAAACCATACTTGTGTAATAGCATCAATCCTGGTTCTTTTAGTGTTTGATCACATATAATTGGAATTATTGTGGTCTTATGGTTCATAGAAAGTACTGTGGAGCCTTAGAATTTATTCCAGGTGTGCCATTTTCACATTATACTTTGTGAACTTCTTACAGTAATGAATTAGAATGTAAGTCCTTGTGTTGGAGGAACTTTATTTTGAGAGAAACCAAGGGTATTTATCCCCACATTTGATCAGCCTTGTGAAGGAAAGACTATTCATACTGCACAGTATCTTTACTGTCCTGCAACACTTGTGCTCAGTTTGGAACAAAAATGTCACTAGAACTCTCAGTTAGTTGAAATAAATTGTTCATACATGACACCAACGAATGCACCTTTGATAGATACAAATACATTCCTATATCACTTGTACAGGGTTGTGCATCATTTATGCTCTCCACAGGGAGATTTACGCCAAGATTTAAAACTTGCTAAAACATAATAGATTACAAAAGTAATTTGTATTATATTACAGTATTCTTGCAGTTAATGTTAACCATGTGGGTTGTACAGCAACCCAAATAAAAAAGCATTAACTGAGATCTAATTGTGTTTAAGACAATGATCACCATATTTTCAGTAGATGAAATCTTGTGATGAAGACTCAAAGTGTTAAGCCATTTAACCAAACAAAGGATTAATTCTAATGGTACAATTTTTCACTTTCAGCAAAATCATTACCACTTTTTTTTAAATTTTAAACTTTGTTCATCTGTTGGTGATATGAAAGTTAAGAACATCAAACTTTGCTTGATGAAAGTATAACTGAAATATGCCTAGTACAGTGTATGTAGAATGTGTTATTATCAGTCTTGTGATGTTTGCCATCTGACATCATTTCTGTTCTGCATATCAAAATATTTTATTGAATTTACTTTTCTGACATACAGTACCATGATGTGGAAGCATGTGGGATGCTTGGAGTTAAAAAAATACGCATTATTTTGTTTTAATAACTTTATGCTGAGATCACATTTATCCCAAGGAATGGTACCCTTGCACAACTCTTACCCAAGTTTTTTATTCTTACCCAAGTGTTTAGAAGTATGACGAATGCAGACCCATCTGTTTGCAATAGGGATGCTTGTCTTCATCAATTTTCCTTATTAACTTGAAACATCCCTTGTACAATCAGAGAATAATATTATGCATATTTCATTGAAATCCAAATAGTGATCAGTTGCACAGTCTTTCTGTCCACTTGTTACACAAAGGCAGAACTATTTTGCTGTGAACATGTGTGTATTATTTGTTGTATTGTTCACAGATGCAATTAATTAATATAATGTAAGCACTTAATGCTATGCTGTTTTAAGCAAAACTTTTACCTTTCTTTTACAAGGCTGGTAGTTTTTGATTTTGTGTTAAGCATTTAGTCTTGCCATATGTATTTTTATGTAATAGTGTTTAAATTGAGCACACATGTAATACCTGTGTGTGTTACTGCAATGAAAAAGGCTGTTGAACAAACAGATATGTCATATTTCCTTAACAGATTAAAAAATAAAAGGCAATTGTATGTTCTTGTGGCTTCAACAACACATTTGTTTAATGGCAATGCTCATTTTGATTCTGACAGGAGGATGAGAACAAACTGTATGGACTGAAATTTGAACACATCATATGGAAAGGAACTTAACTTGTAAAATTGCATACTCTCATCAGGTGGATGAAGAATTGCAGTGGTGTGCACATATTTAATTCTACAGTTTATCAATTTACCATGTTCATGAATTAACTGACCAGACAGTCAGCCGTGAAACTCTGTCAGCTGTTTTAAAATTAATTTATGAAGAATGAAACTTGCTTGTGTATTAGAGGGAAACGTTACCAGAAATCAGAAAACATGTACTCAATTCATGTATGATTTTGACTGAAATCCACAACAAAGTTTTATTCTGTCATTTGAAACTTGATGTCTGAATTGAATATCCTCCTAAAAGTGGAATGTTGAGCCACAAGATGTACATATTATAACTAGTCTTTTAGCACAGAAAGTCCCCAACTTACGTAAGTGGATCGTTCCGCAACCCTATGCGTAAGTCGATTTTTACGTAACTCGGAGCCATGTTTTATTATATACCTTATACACAATAATAATAATTAATAATTATTTTAATAACAAGTAATACAAACGTAATAATAATTAATAATCGATACTGAAGTCACTGTCGTATTCAATTGAGGCAGAGGCAGGGGTGGGTGTGGTGGTGGTTGGAGTGGTAGTAGTGGTGGTAGTGGCACAAGAAGTTTTTTATGTAAGTCCAGATCTATGTATGTCGGAGCTACGTAAGTCGGGGTCCGTCTGTATTTTATTTCATTTTGTGATATTTTGTTTTTTAACTGTGAGGAGCAAGAAATGTTGAAAACTGAATGGAAAATGTTCTGTCAGAAGAATTTAGAAAAGGGTCTGGTTTTGTTTTGACTGTTAAAGTTTAAATTAATTGTTATTTATTTATTCTTTATTTATTTTTATATATATTTATTTTTACAATTTTGAAACAAACTTTTTTGTTCTTTTGGGACAAACTGTCTTTATTAACAAAATTTTGTTGCTGGGTGAAATTGCTAGTTTCAGAACTTTGCAGAATCAATATTTGTATATATGTCTGATGTATTGAAACAAACACCTGAAAGTTTGTGCACATATAAGTATTCTCATTGATGACTGATGATGGAAAATTTGGTTAGAGCCATTAAAGCATTAGTGTGTTTTTACGTACTGAAGTGTAAATGAAAATCAAATTAATTACAATGTGAATTCACAGAGTAGTCTGCTGATTTATTTTTACAGGTATTGTGGAATTTAAAAGTTTGTAACATCTTCCACAGTCTGCCAGTGTTCTGTTGTATGCAGGCAGTGCTTTATTGTTCGTTCCTATTGTGACTTTATTACACCGAAGTGTTTAAGTACAGAACTGTGTGTAATTTCTACTTCCGGAAGGAACATTTCCCATTCTGACATATTATTTGTGCTTTTGTTTGCTTGAGCCTGTTACTTCAACAATGCTGGATTGATTATGCTTCATAGAATTGGAAGGCCTTCCAAGAATATTAGTTACGGCAGTTAATTGGAAAAAACTAGTTTAAATCAAGTACATATTTTGGAGATAGGCTGTTAGTAGTAAATACTACATCTGGTCTTCTTCTTTTATTACATTTTTTTATTCTTGTACTAGTTAGTATTACAGCTTGTATTTATAAATGGTATTTGAAAATATTTGCATTTTATTGCATTGCTAGTTTTACGTGTGATACATTTGTGGACATGCAGTATGGCAACTTTGGTTTTCAATTATCAGAATGGCTAGTTTTATAATATCTTTTGATGACAGCCTCCATCTATACCATGTGATTTACTTCTTATTTTCATTTCCACCTGAGGTTAATTGTGTCAGTTGTAGGACTCAGTTGTGTTGTTATATTTGTCACACTGGACAAGATCTGTAGCATTCCTTCATGCTGAAAGTAAGAAATGGTTTCACACCTGAAGTTGGAAAACAAGAGTTTCTGTAAGGGCACTTGGTAGGCTGAGACATAGATAAAATAATAGTGTAGAAGGTATCTGAATGGGAAGTGTGTTCTTAAAGATGGGAACTGAATTAAAGATAAAATGAGGGTAGTAGTCAGTGATGTGCTTTTGTGGTGATGTGATGAACATTTGTTGCATAACAAGGCCGTTTCTTTAAAAAAAAATGAATGTGATCTACTTAGGAAAGGCCTTTTACAAGGACATGTTATGTGTATGTTACTTCTGATTTAAGGCAATGAAATAAGCATCTGCTGGTTTGTACATAAAATGTGAGGTAAATAATTGAATAACCCAAGTGAGTTTCTATACAGGAAGTGGGATGGTAAAAGATTGTGAGTGGAATGGTAGAAAGTATTGCCTGAATTTAATCTAAACTTAACGTCCTTATGAATATAATTTTGATTTGTTACCGTCATTCTCCAAATATTGAATTTTGCAACATTTTCAGATGCTTTGTTAGATATGTGTCTGTTATTATAGTGTCATGTATCTGTGTGATGACACATGAAGTACTGTGTCTTCTTTGTGTTTATTTCTATACCAACATTCTTCCTAGCATCTAATGTAGTGTCTCTGTTTTTGTTTATGGTGTTTGTTTTTTCCTAATACATTAACATCATCAGCATTAACCAGAAACTGCTGTTTTATTCATTTCCAGTCTCCTGATTGTCATGCATCTTCATCATTTTACATTAAATTAAAACAGAGTTGAAAATACTGGTCATAAAGCATCTCCTTGTTTGAATTGTTTCAGATGGGAAATGGATAAGATATCATGTGTTTATATTATGAGAAATTTGAATATATGTTTAGTTATGGGAACATATTTCATGCAACATGTCTTGACATTACTGAACAGGAAAGATTGTAGCAGAAGGCTGGTGACATTTTGCGCATGCAGTCACAGGAACTGTCAAGAGAGTGAGAATTTTAAAAACATAAAAACAGAAATATGCACCCATTTATGATATGTGTTAAGCATATCCACATTTGATTTGTATTTACTAGCTTGCATTTCACAAGATGAGTAGTATTATTTGAGCAAAGCCATTTTCTGTGTCCACAAATGTGTGTATTGCATTGAGGTTTGTAGGCCTAGGGATTGATTTTGTACATTTCCTTATGGTTGATTGTACTAATTTTTTTACAAGTGTGTAGAACTGAGGTTGTACAGAAAGAGAGAGAGAGAGAGATTGTGTGTGTGTGTGCGTGTGCATACACGTATATGAATTTCTTATGCCCAGGGTAAGTGAGGTTAGAATCTCAAATGGGGACCTGGTCTGATGCTGATTGTGTGCATATACCAGCATAATGCAGTATGTGCTGGCTGACAAAGTTGGCAGTGTCACAACATGTAGATTAGTTACCCCATTTTCAGTTACTTGGTTGACTGTTTTTATGCACTGCTTTGTCTCTGTGAAGTTAGGTTCATTTTAATTTCCTTTTCTGCAGGAATTAAAATAATTAGCAAGTTGGATCAGCTTTTAGGATAGGCTGTATGGGGGAATGAAGATTTCCAGATGTTGCATTAATGCTACAGTTGCCATCTTCAGGGTGAATGAACTGGGGGAGAACCACCAACCAACCAATGAACCAACTGAAAGGTAACTAAGGGTGGAGACTTGCACTTCACACAAGCTGATGTCCCCTGGTCCATTCTGCCATTCCTATGCATGGAATACATTGCTTGGCTGTGACATGGGAAGTATAACAGGGATTTTGCCTACACTAACATCCATTCCCATCTTGGCTGGACGCCATTATGTGGTCATACTAACAACTTCCGGTACAAATGATAATATGTCCTTGTGGGGGGGGGGGGGGGAGGCTGTTGAACCCAGAATGGCCCAGTCACATTGGCTGAGAGTCTGTGCTGCGTCCTATTGGTTTGAGTGGTGGGTTGGCGGTTTTTGGTGGGGATGCGGGCCCTTGTATAGATCTGGCAGTAGGTGGTGTGTGGGATATGGTGACCTGATTGGCCATGGAGCAGACTGTTGTAGTAGCCAACAGGGAAGCTTCCTCATGGCAATGAGAAGCGGTGATGCAAAAAGTTCTTCTGGGAACTTGCGAGGTCATGATAAGGATTTGAGACAGGTGGAGGAAGTGAAAAGAGGTGATTGAAAAGTTTTCTTAGATCTGACCTATTATCAGATCTATATAAATGGCCCCTGATAACCCCCAGATTCATTAGCGCTTTGTATATTGTAATAACGTATCCTGGAAACATTCTGTAGAACTAACTCCATGGAGCAGAGTCCTTCTTGAGAAGCTAACAGGTCCTCAGCTAGTCAAGAAATTCCCCGCGTTTTATGGAACCCAAAGGTTCATTACCGCATTCACAAGAGGCCGCCACCTGTCCCTATCCTGAGCCATATCAATCCAGTCCACACCCTTCCATCCCACTTCTTGAAGATCCATTTTAATATTATCCTCCCATCTATGCCTGGGTCTTCCAAGTGGTCTCCTTCCCTCATGTCTCCCTACCAAAATCCTGTATGCACCTCTCTGCTCCCCCATACATGCTACATGCCCCACCCACCTCATTCTTCTTCTTGATTTGATCACCCGAATAATATTTGGGGATGAGTACAGATCATTAAGTTCCTCATTATGTAGTCTTCTCCACTCCCCTGTTACCTCGTCCCTCTTAGGCCCAAATATCCTCCTCAGCACCCTATTCTCGAATACCCTAAGCGTATGTTCCTCCCTCAATGTGACAGACCAATTTTCACACCCATACAAAACAACAGGCAAAATTATACTTCTGTATATCTTAATCTTTGTATTTTTAGATAGCAAATTGGAAGACAGAAGATCCTGCACCAAATGATAACAGGCATTCCCCGACTTCAATCTGCTCTTAATTTCTTCCTGAATGGAATTACGATTCGTTAGGGTTGTTCCCAAATATTTGAACTGTTCCACTCTTTCAAAGGATTTATTATCTATCTTTATGCTGGTGATTTTGTCCTGCATTCTGATCTCAAGACATGACCATGTACTTAGTTTTCTCAGCATTTACTTCTAGACCAATCTCCTTACTAGTGACTACTAAAACTTCTGTGTTTTTCTCTATAGCATGTATGCTTCCACCCAATATATTAACATCATCAGCATAAACTAGAAGCTGATGTGTACCATTTAATTTCAAGCCCTCCTGGTTTGCCTGAACCCTCCTAATGGCATATTTCAAAGCAAAGTTGAAAAGCAATGGTGATAAAGCATCTCCTTGTTTCAAACCATTCTTAATAGGAAATGTGTCAGACAAATGTTTGCCTACCCAGACTCTGCTATAGGTTTCATTTATACACATTTTTACTAGCCTTACTAGTTTCATGGGGATACCACTCTCAATGAGAATATTATACAGGACCTCCCTCCTAACTATCAGCTCCCCTGAAAGATCGCACATCGAATATACTTGAATGTCATCTCCTCTCTATCAATATGTGATTGATCTGATTATGAGTCTTCCCATCAGGAGAGGTCCAGGTGTATTTATGAATATTTCAGTGCGGGAACATCGTGCTCTTAACAACTAGATCTTTTCTTGTGGCAAAATTTACTACTCTAACACCATTATCATTACTATCCTCATGTAAACTCACACTCCCGATCATTGGTTTGAAAGTGTCCTCCCTTTGTGGATCAGCTGAAAGTGAATAAATCAATCAATCCCTCCCCAATTTTGCATTAAAATCTCCTAACAGAATTGTCATATGGTACTTAGGAAAATGATCGAAAACCCGTTCTAATTCCTCATAGAAACTGTCCTTTGAGTCATCACTTTTCTCCTCAGTTGGTGCATGCACATTCAGAACAATGATATTACACCAGTGACCTCTCAGCACTATATATGACATCCTATCACTAACAAACTCTACTCTCTTAATTGCTGATACTATTCTCTGGTGTACAAAAGAACCTGTTCCCAACTGATGACTTTCATTTCCATTTCCATAGGAAAAAGTATAATCCCCTGCTCTTACTGTGCCTCCTTTGTCCCACCTAACCTCCTGTACACTCACTGAATCTAATTTACACCTCGCTACTTCCCTGGCCACTGTCATAAGTGACCCTGACCTATACAGGCTCCAAATATTCTGTAGAGGTGGTGTTTGTTACCAGTGTGAAGGAACGAAATGTATCTGTGTTTGTAGAATTTCAGTACGTGAGCCAAAAATATGTGATATGTAAACAATGAATAAGACTTTGTTTACAAAATGCAACCTTTAATTCTCTGTTTTGTAAAGTGGGAAAACAATTAAGAGACAATCTTAGGATGTAGAAACTGAGATGGGTGTATGTTCATTATGGTAAAATAAAGACTGAGTACTGTTGACACAAGTATTGAGTGATGTCCTTTATTAGTTATTATTTGGCAACATATTTCGATCAAGTCTTGATCATCTTCAGGCCCTTATCAAAATTAAACATATAGATATGTAGTTGTGTTGTGTTAGTAATTGGGATCTCAATTTTACATCATTTTTTGCAATACATGCTGCTTTTCATACTCCATTGTAATTAATGGTTGTAAAGTGTGGCAAATCATATATGTTAAGTTACTTTTAACGTTAAATTTGCTTATAAGTGCAACTTCCTGAGGATTTCTTTGGTGTGGTGATGGGCGGAGTATCAGATGTTCGGTTGTTTAAAATTATGTAGTTACTGTAGTAAAACATAATTATGTAATAGAATATACTATGTGGTTATATATCAGCTTTATTTTCGAGAGTTTTTATTACTTTATATGTTTTTTACTCGCTGTTCTAGTAGAAATTGCATGGAAACGTTCTTACTTCTTGTTTATTTAACTAGTATTGATATGGTTTTCTGTAATGTTCTTGTGTATTACATTTTGGTATGTATAGAAGCTCCCTTTAAATAGCATTAATTTGTTATATAACTATTGTATTTCCATTTAATAACTATAGGTATGTAACCTATTATGAATTCCAGTGTTTATGTACTTACTCTTTTAAAGACTGGTATAGTCACTGTGCACTCTGTCATCTTTAGGAAGGTACTGAACGTAAGGTAAGAGCATGGCATATGGTTTTTGCATGGGGGATATGACCATCATCTATACTGCTTCATTTTGTACTAATACCTTAAATATTACATTTTTGGTAACTGTATTTGTCAGAGTACTGTTCTTGGTTTCTTTTCAACGTTAGTATTTTAATGTATAATTGGTCACATTTTACAACCATTAATTGTAATTGAATATGACAGGCAGCATGTACCATAAAAAGTAATGTAAAATTGAGATCTCAGTTACTATCACAATTAATGCAACTGTATATATGTATGTTTAATTTTGATAAGGGCCTGAAGATGATCAAGGTTTGATTGAAACATGTTGCCAAATAATAATAACTAATAAAGGAAATCACTAAACAGTTGTGTTGACGGTATCAAGTCCTTATGTTATCATATAACACAACGGGATGCTTAATGTAAAGCTTGTTCATTATTGTAGTTGTTAGCTAGTTCTTGAGCTCCAAAGTTTCTTTTATTGGTGCTAAAGAGGTTTCGTTATGTTGGAAGGTATGAATTTAGTAAAAGAATGACACAGCAGGTATCTCTATCAAGATTTCTGTCTGATTCTCTTCTTTATATAATTAAGACATGAAGAAAAGTCATCATCTATGTGACTAGTCTACTGATACCAGTGCTATCTTTGCCATTCCTTTGTATCTTTTCCTAGGTATTATGTTTTATGTACATGATAATGTATCACATATCTTCATCATCAACAACAAATTATAATTACAGAGATTTAAAATATATTACACTAAGGAGGAATCTACTTCACAGAGTTATTGTACCATAATAAATTTTCCAGTGACAGGAATGAATTCTTTGTTGCTCGACTACAGGAAGCTCATAACTTCCAACTGATGAACCAGTCATTCATTCGTGATTCAAGTTATCACTTCAACTGAAGTAAATCTTAATTGTTCCAAACAAAACTGTTCTTCACTTGCATTTGTTGTGTAAAGGTAAAGTTGTTCCATACATGCCATGAAGAGAGGGGGAATAGAGGTATAGCTCCACTCGGTAATAGATGGATGTGAGTGGTCGTCAAGCTCCGGCCGCTTTGCCACTGGGAAAGAACCCTGGTACCCACTGAAGGGAGGCTGGGTGGGCACCAGAGCCAGTCTGGACATGTTTGGAGATGAGATAGTCTACTCAAACTGGGATTTGAATTCCAGTCTGGCCTGTAGCCTAGTCTATACCAACTATTCTACCCTGCCATTGCATTTCTAAGGTGAAGACAAAATTATTGATGTAGTCAGAATGTTTGACAATCATTTTTAATGTCTTAGGGCATATAACCATACTGCAGTATTTCCAGCATTTGTGTTCTCTGAATAAATGCATTTTATTTTCAAATAGTAATACTATTACTCAGTATGGCCTTTGTGATTTATCAATTGAAAGTTTTTAGTGTCGCAGTTTTTAATAATTCCAGAAGGGAGAGGGGGAACACGTAATTCCTGCCGTCTCCCTGAAATTAGTTTCATCGCACATAAGCACCCCCTCCAGACCTGATCAAACTCAAACTTACATGAAAACAGTAAGTTTCATAGAAGTCATGGTTAAGAGCTTGCATGTCATACCAGTGGTCTCCAATGTTGGTACTTGTTATGTGCTTCATCCACAGGAAGTTTTCAAACTGTTCATACATTAGACATTTCCACAATATTCGCAAGATAAGCAAGGTAGATAGGTAAATTGGTATGGAAATTATACCAAGATATCAGTAATTTGAAAGAACTGTGGCACCTAGTTGCATGACAACCTAAGGCACGAAGTGTCTGAAACTGATTTATCTACCACTGCATTCTCCTGACTTCTACTGATCATACAGTGAAACTGTTGTAGTTGTGCTTTAGTTCAACACTGAATTACATTAGCAAGAACAAACCACTGCACAGAACATTTTCATTTACCTTTTGCACACAGCTGTTTAAAAAAAATATACATGGGTGGTATTCATAATTTTGCATCAGTAAATTGACAGTGTCTTCAGTTGCAGATACAAATTTTAATTCCAGCTGATGAGAGAATTCAAGAAAACGTGCTGTCCAAAAAATTGTGATTTTTCTCAGAATTCATTTCTTGTGCCTTACGTGCTTATGGAGTTAGGTGCCTGAACTGTTCATCCAAAATTTCCGTGATGAATAAAGTTTATGTGGTTATGTCCATTTCAAAATGTAGTGAAACTCTTTATAGTTGTAAGTATTCGTCTTGTTAGAAATGGAACATTCCACCTTAAGGCCACCAAAATACAAGATTCGGCCAGAATTTTAAAAATATTTTGATGACCTGCTATGTCCAAAATTAGGGAGACACCATTTTAGTGAAGCAGAACATATAGTGTGTCTGTATTCCCATTTGCTTAATTTATGCATTGTTTTCAGTAACAGGTTCTTGGATGTCATTGAAAATCCAAAGTGAATCCACAGTCAAATCTAGAAATCCAACAAAACTGAAATTATCAACAATAACCAAACACAACCATTACCTAAATAATTTTAATGTGGTGTGGGGACATTCTGGCAGATTAATTTGTCAAATATGTTTTCTGGATTTAACTTTGCAAAACTGAATTTATGCCTTCAATTTTGTTGTCAGGGAATGATAAACCATGTTTTGTAGTACACAGAGAGCCCATGAATGTTTTACAGACTATCAGTTATTGAGAGAGGTTTGATTACTTAAATGTTTGTTCTTTATTGTATCCAAATTTGAAGTTAAGAAATTAATGAATACTTACAGTGAGAAGGAATTGATGTGGATTTTCTTGTATTTTAATACTGTATATGAATGTTATGATTGTTTATTGTATCATCATCATCTCCTCTTCTTCTTCTTTCTTTTATTTTATTTTCTAACGATAGATGGAGAATGTGTATCGCCATTTGGTATTTCTTTCAAGCATTCTGTAATGAAGTTTTGCAGTTGACATTTCTCATCTGTATTTTATGTTTGAATTGGTATACATGAATAGTACAAGATGATAAGTTAGAAACGAGTTAGCTTTAATGAAGAGATATTATATATATTTTAAGCCAGTTCTAGATTAAATGCCTATATAGATTATAATAAATATGTACAGAAGTTAAATAATACTTTGTCTTGTCATTTATACCGTAATCATACTTCTCAAGTGGTATACCTAGATGCTAAGCACTAGTATCAGAGGTGACCAGAATCCAGATCTGTTGATAGCTGCAGGTTGTGGAATAAGTTTCATTGTGTAGTTC
This sequence comes from Reticulitermes speratus, assembly GCA_021186555.1. Lineage (NCBI taxonomy): Eukaryota > Metazoa > Arthropoda > Insecta > Blattodea > Rhinotermitidae > Reticulitermes > Reticulitermes speratus. Next base: position 19,026,586 of record JAJKFL010000001.1, read on the forward strand.
AGCATGTGGTGTGATCAATATGACACTAATTACTGTGGCTAGAATAAAACTCTTAGTTTGAGATAGGGTAGATAATTTTTTGTTAATTTCAGTGTTGTGGCCTCTTTGATTTGTATATTATCAGAAAATGATATTTCAAAGAATAGTATATGTAGATCAGGTTCGGCTTCTCATTAGGCAGAACTGGTATGGAAACCTATGGGATGATTAAAACTTACAGAGGAAAAAAATGAACAACTGAAACATCTGATTGGTTTTTGCCTGTTAGTATCTACAAGCAAAATGGGTAATATTTCATGATACCACAATTCAAGAACAAGTGCAGGCTGCACTTCACATGTTTAAAACCGGATTTCTGCAAAAGCTTCCAAAAAATAGCAAAATCACTGGACCCACTGCATTACAGTGCAAGGGATCTCCTTGGAAGGGGACAGCATGGAATAAAGGTTAAATGCAGTTATAACAAAGAAAACTATAATATAATCCAGAGATTATTTGGTCAGACAATGTATTTTCTTTTAAGCCACTTTTGTAAGATCTTTATTTAGAAATATTTCTCAATATTAACTTCTTACTGCAGAGACCTATGTTGAATCCCTGGGCAGTGTAATGGGACTTGTGATGAGTGACGTAATTCTATGACTACCTTTTAATTTGTTTGGGTGACATTTGACTTTTGCCTGCCATTCATTATTCCCACTGATGTATGTAGTATGATTATAAAATAAGCAGACTAATTTGTTTTGCACAGCAGATGGTAGCTTTAATGAGAGAATATTTGAACACATGACTGCAGATGTCATAAGTGAAGCAACACTCTACCAACCCTAATTTTGACAATTATGGATTTCAAGAATCTGCAATATTTTATTTGTATTCAGGTCTGCCACCTACTGTACTAGGTTTTATGTATTCATGGGTTTAATTTCTGTAATCAGTGTGAGTTAGGGCAGTGCAGCTTATATAGGAACTAGGCTATAAGCTAGACTGGGGCAGTCTGATTCCTGGCAGGCACCATGTATGTTGCTTATGTCTATGTACGATGACTCCCTGATGATGGCTGAGATAGTCAGCCGAAACATGTAGGAGTGTATAACTTATTGTGCAGTAGTTGGTCATAAAAACTTACACATGTAAAACAACTGCACGGAACATGTATAATATTAAGTATTAATCTTTGATTCTGGTTACCGATGTTATCGTGCTGCGTTGTGCTGCTGGAATTAAGGGTGACTGTTATCCGTGCAAGGACGTCTGATAACCTCTGACCTGCAACAAGTACCCTACAGGCCGTGTTACATACAGCTCTATGAGCGTCATTAAACATTGTTCTCTGATTCGTGTTGGCTAGCATGGCTCTGATCCGTGTGCGTGATTGGATTAACCCGTGCTGCTTGCAGTGGAGTGTGCAAAGAAGCACAAATTCAGTTTCGGATTAACATCTGTAGATCGCATTACGAGGGTGTGCTACGTTGATAACGGCACGGTATGCGCGAAGGGTCTGATGATGTAGTCAATGCAGTGTATGAAGCGCAAGTAAGTGCATGGGGACGGTGTGAGTAGCCTGTGAATATGATTCGCTTGACAGAAGAAATTGTTTCAAAACAAGTTGTTGAAGCTACAGATGTTTTGAGTTTACGGAAGGGGGCCGTAAAAAATATGGTTGATGTTCGAGCTTGTACTAAACCAGGAGAGAGGGTAAGTTTAGTGCATTTGTTTAAAAATGCGGAAACTTGAGTGCGTGAGAAAGTAGGCGTGTGCTGTCTGGTTGTCCCGACTACTGAGATGTGTCTGTGGGCCTGTGTTCATTGGACTAAGACAGTTTCGTTGTTATAATATGTGTTCGTTATTAAACAGTATATGATAAATGACCAGATTGCTTGTCAGTTTTCTTGAAAGGTTCATTTTGTTCACGATAGTGGATCTGCGTTGATTTGTTTTATACAGGCGTTGCTGGGAATGTAATGCTATTGTGTGGGTGTAATGTTTCAAATTGATTGCAGAAATAGGATGATATTTTGTGGGAATTATTTCTAGTTATTGGGTCACATACTTGGTTCTAAATGGTCAGTAGTCCCGTGTATGTTAATACAATACTATACATACATCTATCCATGATACATTCCATGGTTCCAAAATTTAGTTGTGACAGTAGGATGTGGAATAAGTCATAAAAACAAGGTAAAAAATATAAAATACGAAAGTAGTGTAAGTATTTCACATACACAATTCAAATGTTACATCACACTCATTATATACAGCTGATAATAAGATTATGGGATTTTTAAATGTCAGAAATTTGTCAGCAGGATACAAGGAGCGAGTATTAAATATATTTGTAATGCTGCTTTAAATTGAGCGTTTTCGCTGATCACAGTTGTGTGTTTGCGTGGTGAACAGTTGAATATTTTGATGCCAACATAGTATATACTTTTCTGAAAACATGACGGGTTAGCAGTTGGTCTGTGAAGTTGGTATTAATTCCTTGTATTAATTCTGTGTACTGCTGAATTTGAGATTTTTATTGGTTATTTACAGTGAAGTTCATTAATAAAAATATGCATTCACATGTAAGATGTAAAATCTCTAAATCTGTTGAAGAGACGTGTACATGAATTTCTAGCTTTTGTGCCAACCATAATTCTAATGGTTTTATTTTGTAGAGTAAATATCTTGTTACTGTAAGATAAATCATCCAAAAATATGATTTTGTATTTTGTTATAGAGTGAAAGTAGGCAAAATACATTGTTGGAGGTTGCCCATGTTGCTGATGTGAAATGCAGACTTAACTACATAAGATGCTCCACCAAATTTAGGAATCATTTGATCAGTATGATTAGCTTACTCCAGTTGAGGTGGTTATCAGTTTGTAATCTAGGCAGTTTTGTATTTACAGGCTCTTCTATATATTCATAGCCCATACTTAATTGTTATTCATTTTGCCTAGATTTGGGGCCAACTGACTGGAAGTTGAGCGTTTACTTACATGAGACAGAACTATGTTTGACAATGAAAAGAAACAATCAACATTCTGAGTAGATAATATGACACTAGTGTCTGGGCTCTGCTAAGGCAAATACTATGCAGGAACAAGTTTATGTAAACACTTTCATGTAACATTGCAACTTTAAATCATGATATAAAAATATTTAAGCCAGCCTTGAAACAGTATCTTTTAGCTCACTCCATTTATGCTGTAGAAGAACTTTCTTCTTTTGAAATTTTGTAATTAGTGTGCATATTTTAAAGACTTTGACACATATTCCTTGCAGTGTTTTCTGACATTATTTTTTATATAATGCAGCATTGTTACATCAGTATAAATAGCTGTACTGACTATGTATGTAGATTTGTATTATATATTGTATTCATATCATGAAATGTTCTGCATCCTTGACTTGTACCATGAAGGTTATATGGACTGTAACTATTTTCTGTGCAGCTGTTTCTCTGACATTATTGAAAGCAGTTGTGTTATGGAAGTATCACGTGATGAGTAACCCTTGAACCAAGAGTTTGACACTTTTTATGTTTTAGAACCAGAATTAAAACTTGTTTGTGAGTTTTGGGTTTGCACAGTAGAGTAGCTGAAGATTCTGTCCTTCTGGGATACAGTGCCATGTCAGTGCATGATTGGATTCTGACATTTGAAGGGAATGTAATGACCTGACCTTCAAGGGTCAATACGTCCTAGAAATTATTTACATTCCATAGATACATTTATAGGACTGAACCAAGGATATAAAACACGTAATAATAGAAGTACATTGTGTGTTATATTACAAGTATAAATATAATGTTAATACAAATATAAATATAGAGTCAGTTATCTCCCCCCCCCCCCACCCCCCAACTTTTCCTATTTTATGGAACCATATAATATACATGTCATGCCATCACCTACAAAGACTGGTATTATTGTTACAGAAGCAAAATTTGCAACTGATACAAGTTAATTTAATATATTATCCATATGTAGTTCAGAGTGTGGAAGACAACTTGCAATAGACAGTGGTTGTTGGCTTGCAGGGTTGCCAGCATTTATAGCCACCATAATATTTGTGATCATTGTGAATATAACTAATGAATGTATCAAGAGAACTAAACATGTGAAACATGACACAGTCATTTGCTGACATTATGAAGAAATATCATGCACATTTGTGTACCATGCCCCAGATTATGGCTGAAGGTTTGTGTAATAGGATGGCATTGTGACAAGATTTTTCTCTGAATAGCTAACATACCTGTGTGTCACTAAATTAAAACCTGAAAGTATAGGATTATAGTTAATATTCTTGACCATGAATTTAAGTGCTATGTATCTGTCAGAAAAATGAAAACTCAAAACCTAACCTCTTGTGGATTAGATGCCTTAACCTTGGTGCTACATATAATTATCAATGCAACCTTAAAGACTAAAGGTTCTGTCACTAAAGTGAAAATTCAAAACTTAAAGAGTTTTTAGTTGGAAAAAGTTTTCCAAATAGAAAGATTGTGATGGTAAGTAGTCCTTTAATGCTGGTTTAAATACTTTTATGTCATTCTTGAAACTTCTAGTGATGGATGGAAGATTACAGAATAACTTTATTCTTCCCTTCTGATATCTAGTGAGGTCAACATTTAGCATATAGAGATCATATTAATATCTTGTGCTTTTATTGTTGTGTATGTCTAACTTCTCCAAGTTGCCCACAGTGAATGCCAATATCGAGAGCAAGAATTTGCTGGTGCCCTTGTCCTTCTCCTCTCCTCCTCCTCAAAGCTTTCATGGTTGCTGCATACAATGAAGTGTTTTTGGATGATTAGCCATGTGACAGTGAAGGTGGTAATTGGTGTTTCTGAGACTGACTGTGTGCATCATCAGGGGTTGACTTCATTATATTTGAATTTGATTTGAAGTATTTCTCAATGGTATGAATGTTTTAAGTATAGGGAAGAGTTGCTTGACTATGTAGTGTCAGTAGGATAGCAGCATTAGGTTTGTGTGTAGATGTTACCATGTGGAATATGATATATGCTATATTTGGTGAAGTGGGTGTGTAGCAGGGATCAGAGAATGAAGAATGTGTTTTTAGTTCAATATTCTTATCGAAGGATGTGTTAGTAATAGGAATAATGTGTGGTGAGATAAAGGGGATTAATCTGGCCCGGAATAGGATCTTTTGATGTGCTGTGGTTTTCAGCATGGTGCATCCTGGCGTTCAGTAATACCATGTAGTGCATTTATTTTAACATTCACCATTATCTCTAAACATCTTGCAGCACAGGATTTCATTGATTGATTGATTGAGCGTTTGTGTATGTGCGTGCGTGCATGCATGCGCAGATGCGTGAGCATGTACACACAGAAATACACTCTAGGCATGTTGCATCATGAAATAGTGTTTTAAATGTGTGAAATAGGTCACTCATTTATCCTTGAGGAATTTTAAGGCTATGAATATATCGTTGAGGTGTTGGTATATTTAGATTTGAAGGACAGTGATATTGACAGAAATAGGAAGAGCATGCTCCCTTGTAATGAAGGAACATTCGAGTGGCATTAGTAATATTTTATTGAAAGCTTTTATCTGGTCATAATACTACATGTCTAATGAAGTAGGAATATATGCTGCAATTATGATTTGTCAAACCTTCACAGTTGTATGAGACAAGTGCAGCCAAGTGGAGCAAGGCATGGCAGAACAAAACTTAGAAATGGACTGGCTTGCTGCCTGCTGGATTTTGTTACAGTTTGTGAAAGTCTTTGCTCCAGTATACTTCCTGTTAGCTAAACGCATGAGGCCACTGCACTGTCTTGTGTGAATGCTTGTGCAGTCAGCATGAGGGTTCATGGAACTGGAGATGTTGGTCTGACTTCAGCTGTTCATTACTCATTACTTTCTCCATAAGAACAAATAATTAGATGTGATGCCTGGGTACTGGTCAGGAGAAGAATGAAAAAAGTGAGAGATAATACATTTAGGAGTTACATGTGTTAGGGTGCAATCAAATGGAAGTCCATTTCATCCAGACATGGCTGACTGCCAGACATTATTACATTATATCACTATGGGCTTCAAATCTTATATAATCATGATATATATATTAGTGTATCATACAGTGTTTTAGATACCTGATCTGATTCATTGCAGGAGTTAGCTACCTTCAGAAGGAGTGAAAACATGTGTATATACTCCTCTTTATAGTACATGGTTTGTAAATGTATTATATATGACTGTGTGTATGTGTGTATGTATGTATGTATGACGTGCACACATACACACCACATGATGACCGTAAAAATCTAGTAACATAACTGTAGCATTATTTGAGTAGATGTTCATTGTTAATGTATGTAAACCATTATTATTGAAGCACAGTGCAACAACTTTCTAGATTTCCACTTTTCTTTTCTGCCACACAGGAATTCCATGCCTTTCTGAATTGAGACACCACAGAATGAGAAGCTTTCAGTTAAAATTGTTTGACTAGTTTCTCATAAATTGTTATTAGGAGTGTGCAGAAACTGTTGCCTTTCATTGTTATGCTTGTTGTATACATTGCATGACTGGCTGCTTGGGTCAGAACTGTAGCATGCTCAGGCCCTAATCATTGCCTCCAGTTAACTTCTCTTGTTGCCTGAGGTTGTTGACCGTTTAATTATTGCACTTTATTTTGTGTTAGAAAATGTATGATTTCCATTGAAATATATGGATTTGTTAAAACTTTGCACTTCACTAAGTAGTATGAAGCTCTTCAGATACCCATATTTTTATCAAGTACCTTCTTTTAAAACTTTATTTACCTTTAATAGAGTCCATACAGTGTAGCATGGCACAACATAGTAACCAATGAACCATACCTAACCCAATAAGATAAGTCACTGATAACCAACTCTCACTCATAGCTGTAAGTTGGGGGGGGGGGGGAAATGCCTCTCCAATATATTTTCTACCTAAGAATAATTTAGTCAGTCAGCAATGTGTATTTGGGGTGAGAGTGGGGGAAAGGGGTGTATGCATATTAAGGACTGGTTCAAATGCATCTTCTCCATCTTTCTAACTTGACTCCTTCATAAATTAAGGTTCCTAATACCCATGGTTGATTTGCCCCCCCCCCCCCCCCCCCCCAAGTTCTTAGCCAAGTTATGCCTATGTTGTCACAGAGGAGAGTCCTCATTTATTTCTGGTTTATTTTATGCTGCTGCCAGTACCTCAGATCATGTAGCATCTAAAGGTGGGATGACTGGTGAATGATGAATTGGAAGGATTTGGAAGGAAGTGGTTGTGGCCTATCTGATCTATTGTACTGGAATTTTTCTTGAGGGACTGAGGAAAACCCCAAAACCCTCTTCATAGCTGGTGTCCCAGATGAGATTTGAAAGGGATACCTTCCGAATATAAGTCTAGATTTTTACCACTACATTGGCTTGTCTAGTCAGAGTCCTTCTTGAGAAGCTAACAGTTGCTTAGTGAGTTAAGAAATACCCTGCCTTTTATGAAACTGGATGATCATTAATTTTTTCTCAAGTGCCTGCTACTAATACATATCCTGAGTCAGTTGAATCCAGTCCACACCTGCCCTCCAGCTTGTTTTTTAAGATGCATTTTAATATTATTCTCCCATCTGCACGTAGCTCTTACAAGTGGTCTTTGCCTCTGAGTTTTAAACCACATCTGTCCTGTATGTTCTTTGTGATCCTCCTTGAGTTGATGGTTGGTGGTAATCACAAAATTATTTTCATCTCACGTAAAATGTGTCTCTAATTTAATCCTGACCATCACACTTTCCGTTGAGGGTTCATATAGTTGCCATGGTGTTGTTACTGAATTGAAGCTATGTCTGTTAAATTCTATGACATGAAATATAGTCACATAAAAAGTATGTTGTTTTTACTATAAAAGAGTTTTGGATAGTTTGTATGTCCTTTGTTATGTAAACATAAAAATGAAATTCATTCTTCTGTGTCCCCCAGTTTGGTATGATTTATTGTTATGCTGTGATCATTAAAAATGTGGATTGTGGGTTCCTCCACTATGTGACATCCAAATCATAAGCCCGTTGCACAAAATGCAGTAGGTCTGTTTTATGTGGTGTTGTATAGACCATGGGCTGCAAAATGAAAGATGTTTTACAGTGTTACTATATACTGTTTTTGACCGCCAAAGATGCAGGACCTGTCTGAGTAAAGCAAATTCATATAAAAGAGACTGACCAATGACTGTGACTAGCATATTGCCTAATATATATGCAGTGATTAATTTGTTTCCAGTTACATTGGTGTTTGTGCAGGTTGATGTTTATATTAAAGCTTCAACATTTCCCTGTCACTCCAGTTTTTTCACTGCATTTGCATGCCTGCAGAGAGCTTGTTAAAATCAGTCTATCCATCTGTCTGTCTGTACGTATGTATGTACGTCATATGTGTGTATGTGGCAACTCAAGAACTACTGAACAGGTTTACATAATGTTTGGTAGGGGGAATGTTATGAAAAATTGTCAAGCCATTTTGATTTTGATTTAGATTAGACAGTTTTAATAACAACTTTTATGTGAAGAGCTACTTGTATTTCTGTTTGCATGCTCAATACCTATCACTCTTGATTGTTAGTGCTGCTAAGATATGAGGAAAACACAAACTATGTGGGACACCAGATTTGTGAAGGAGGAAATGTGCCATGGTGGTTGTGTTATGCATGAATTTTATAATTATCTTATACACAATCATGACCTAATGTACAAAATTTTATGGCCATGCAATGGATTAGGTGGTTAGTTGCTGGCCTGTCACTATGGATTTCCGGCTTCAGTCAAAGGCCAGTCCGTGTAGGATTTGTGGTGGACAAAGTGGCACTGGGTCAGGTTTTCCTCCAAGTACTTTGATTTTTTCCTGTTGTTGTCCTACCAATGCTCCATACTTCTGTATTCATCTGTCATTGATGCTGCGTAATCTTAGCAGCTGATGACATCTTTAAATAGCACACTTATAGAAGCAAAATAAAAATTTTGGTTGTTATGTAAGTGAATTTCTGAACCACAGGCTTTATTGCCTTATGATGCATCACTGAATGGTTTAGTGGGTTCCTGCTTTGTGTTTGGGAGTCCCTGTATTAAAATGTCACCATGAAGACGGGCTATTAAGACAGGTCATCTGTAGTTGTTTGCTGTCCCTGCAGGCAATTGCCAGGTAGTACCTTAAGTTAGACTACAACAGCTTGTTTCCAAATTTGTTACAATTTACACAAACACATGTGCATGCAGTCACAGCCAGTGCCCTGATTTGGAGATTTAAGAGTTATTAAGGAGTTCAAACTCCCTTTGTTTCACAGATTATGGGGTGTGATATATATAAGTGTAATTAGGTTATTAGTTTATTGGACAGAATTTGGGATTGTATGTCATGTTAGTTTTGCGTGCAGAATTTTGATGGCAAAACCTGTGGAAAAATTGCCACATGGAGGACAGAGGATGATGTGAAAGCATGGTATTAAAGTGGGTCTTGGAGGATATGCTGTGGGGATGTGGGCAGAATTAAACCAGCTTAGAATGGGACCAATTATATGCTGATGGAGTTTATGACACTGCATTTAGATAACAAAAAAGTTGATAAATGGAAGAACATGAATCAAATTGATTAAAATTTTACAGGAAGATTTCTGCAGAGTTTTACAAGTCATCAAGTTCCCTGGGCAGCTTGTCAGCATGTGTAATGCTCTACAGAAATCTCCCTCTGCATGCAGTCATTGTGTATGAAACTTTTATGCCGAAAGTTTGATCTCTATCAGTTACTTTTAACCAGAAAATAAATGTTTAAATAATTCTAACCAGATTGTTTGTGCTCTGCAACAAAATATTTAGGTCTTTGAATCTGTACTCTTGATGCAGTGGTGCCTTGTCCTTTTATTACATAATGTTTGGTTGTCATTGGACATTAGGCATATTTGCAAAATTTCCTTCTTTCAGCCTCAATTTTGTATTAGTATCAATTCTGAAGACACTGGAAAGCATAGTTTCCAGGACTGTGGCATCACAAGACTCAACCCTTTCTGTCCTCATTGTGAGGGGCAACATTGAGGTGTGAGTGGCTGGAGGGTCAATTCATTCAAGTTGCAGGGTTGCTGATGTTAAAGTGGTAACACGTAATAGATTGTTATTGGTTGTGGTGCAAAGTGGTCTGATGCCCAAACCCTTCAGTTCTGTCTGTCCTATTCCAGTGTTTGGATATGGCTTACAGTGAGATTTTTTGCAAGTGCACACTTCAGTGGGAGAGTCGGACACTGCATCCATCAGGCATAAGTTTGATTTAAACGCAGTGTGTGGAAAATTCACTGTTAATTTTTATTATATATCATCATGTGTTTTTGTGACTGTGTAACCCATTGTGTTTGTGGAGAGGTAAGGTTGGGTGGGATGTGAATGTAAACGTGTCATATTAAAAATGGGTGGAGACATCTGTTAGGCAATGCACTATGTTAACGTGATGATGACATTTATGTTGTGTGGTTGTGAAGAAGAGAGTTAAGATCTGTTTGAAGGTTCAGTTGAAGTTTGTAGTGAGGAGGTAGTGGGAAAGCTTTGGGGAAGTTACAGAGATGGGTAAAATTGTGTAGAACATGTAGTTTATCATTTTTTGTGATCAAAGCATTATAGTACTTATGTGTTGAAGCAGAAAGATGAACTTTGTTATCCTTCACTTAGATAAGTAAAGGTATTTGTCAATCCTCCATGGAGGTATGACACCATGTTTTAAATTTTATGGATGAATTTATTGTTAAAATTTGTAGTGAGGTGTGTATGTCTGAAAATGCCTTTCTTTATTTAATTTGGCAGAATTTTTATGTAAATGTATTGTGCCTATTTTAATTGTTAATCGGTCATCAGATGAACTTTGTAATCTGCCTCATGACCAGTTTTACACCTATCATTCTGTCTTTATTATGCCCACAGAATCACTTACTTGTTGCAAGACTCTTTGATCTTGAAGATTTAAATATTTAGACTTACGCTTCATGATTTTATGTTGGAAGTTTTGTCTAAGATTGGACTGTATAGTTCATATATTGTACATACGCCCGTCTGTCCGTCCATCCACCCACCCATCCATCCATCCTGGAATAATGATAATATTTTTTTGTAGGTGGGTATTGTTATTTAATAACACAGCAACTAACTTCCTAATACAGGACGTTTTCTGAATGAATGACAGCTACTCAGCTGTTGTGTAAACACAAAAGCCAGCTGGTGGACCGAATCCTGGTTCAGTGTTTTTACACTCATCTTTCTGTTTTTGTATTAATAGTGATGTAGTTTATTGTTTTCTGTGGTCATACCTGGTTATAATGACATCAATTTATGTGACATCTTGTCTAGCATCAGATATTCTGTGGTACCAGTTAATTCCTCACTGTTAACCATAACATTATACTCCTTGGTTATAACAACACTTTTTTAGAACGACACAAAATATTCATGCCCCTTCATGTTGTTATAACCGAGTTTGACTGTATTTTTAGTATAATCATAATTGCTGTCTAAAGGACCTGGTATATGCATATTGCTTTGTGCACCTAAAATTATTGTTTTCATTGTTACCATTGTTATTGCTTATGGAGTGTGATGGAGCATGATGGAACTGCATTTTGGTCGTTCGGTATTGAATCAATGCAGCTCACAACTGCCCATATACACCATGCCTCATGTGACAAAAACGTGAGCTCTGGATCAAGAACTCTGTTGGCTACCGACTCTTGAAACCACTTGCAGTACTAGCTTCTTGTCCCAGTCTAGAGTTCTATGGCCTTAAGTTTATATTGTCGTGCTTTCAAAAATGTGTGTGTGTGTATGTATGTATGTGCATATATATAAGTTGGATCCTTACATGGTTGCTCCTAAAATCAGTTAAGAGAAATGAAATTATACAATCTGATACTTGTGTATTAAGTGTCATGTATCAAGTTTTATCAGAATCTGTTAAATGATTCAAAAGATTCACATAGAAGTTCATATATAGCCCTGCAAGTAAAGCAGTTCTGAAGATAATCCAAACTGAATCAAAATAAGAATATAGTGTAGATGTGCCAGAATTGGTCAGGTAGTTTGTACCTTGTCAGCTTTGGACATAAAAACATGACATATCTAATACATGACTTTTGAAAGTTGTTTTTATGTATGTATGATTATTTTGATTATAATTACAATTCAGTAGCAAGTTGAAATAATGAAGTTGTTTTAAGGACCAATTGGTAGCGCCTGAGCCAAAGTGAGGAGTCTCTGAACGTGATCAGAATTTTATCAAAACATGTCAGGTGTACCAACTGACTAATTAAATTAAACTGGCTAACTCCATGGATGAGAATTTTAAAATTACTGCATTTTGTGGAACCTGATGTTTTGTTACCATGTTAAAGAGCCACGTAATTTGCCCCTGTGCTGAGCCGGTTGAGTTCAGTCCACACCCTCCCAACCTATTTCTTTAAGATCTATTTTAATATAATTCTCCCACCCCTACCTACGTCCTTTCAGTTGTCTTTTTCCTTCATCTCTCTCCATCAAAACTGTGTATACATTTATCTTCTCCCTCATGCATGCCACATGCCCCATTTAATCAAAGATCATGCTTGATCATTGTATCGTGATGGTAAATACAACATACAGCACATCTTAATAATATATTGCTAAATTACATGGTACAGATACAAAACATAAATTAAAATAATCTGTTTCTGAAACTGTGTAGATGGGTACAGGCATTTTGGATGAAGATACCACCTCAAGTTTGTTTACTGTTAAAGAAATGTACAGACAGTTGGAGTCTGATGGTATTAGTAAACAACGACGACAACAACAACTTATACTACTACTACTACTACTACTACTACTACTACTACTACGACTTATGACTTACTGTTCCGACTGTATTTTATACTTCTTGACAGTGAGCTCCTGCCACCCTATCCAGCAGACCATAAATAACATTCATGAAAGTGGCTAATTTTATGATTTATGTGTGTTTGTTTTCATTCCGTAAAATTAATTGTATTATTTACTAATAAAAAAGTAAAGTTCACCCTGTAACACGCTATGAAGGCACAGAGGTGTAGTAGATGTATAGCTGTACTTTTTCTTTAACCTCGGCGCTAGAGGGTGTGGTTATTGAACGCCACGCCCCGACCGCTTTACCCTCGGGAATGACCCCGGTACCCATTGTGTACGAGGTTGGCTGGGCACCAGGGCCGGTCTAGATGGGTACGAAAAATCTCGCCCCCCACCGGGATTCGATCACCATCATTTACTAATAATTATTAAAATTATTATATAATTAGTAATTAGATAAAAACAACGGGATGCCTTCTATTTATTGTATCATTTATTTGTGTACATATTAGAGCAGGTATATGATTGCTACTCGTATTTAGTGTGGATTTATTTTTGTAGTTAATCAGTTAATATTTTTGTTTACATTTACTTAACCATTCTTATATGCATTTTACTATGCAAGGTTTCTTTAAAAACTGATCCTGCTTTTTAATACGAATTATGCAGGAGGACATGAGACACATCAGGTGTGCAAGCTCACGTGACACATTACATGACATAATCTGACCCTTACTAAGGTATGTTAGCGAGATGTTCGTGTGTGAAGCGAACATGACAATAATTATAAGGGCGAGGAGGAAGGAAGGAGGTCTAAACCCCAGTGAGCAGTTAGCGTGAGATCTAGATCATCTCCCAAGATAGCATTGTCCTTGTGGTGTGAGAAAGAGACCATGACTGTGTAATGCAAAGTGAAAAGGCCCCGCTTGCTGTAACCATGAGCTTAGTATGAATTCAGCTGCAAACTGTAATTGTGTAGTATTTTGTGTTTGTTTTGGTTGGTCGTATTTGTCGTTTCAAAGCCAAAGTAACCATCGACTGTTGTGTAGAACCAGCGCTCGTTTGGAATATAATTGTGGTGTTTATTTTGTATTCTGTTTTCATTCTGTGAAGACATACAAATATGTTGAGGTGTTACAAAGGAATGCCAGTTGCTACAGGAATTTCGGATTAACGATGCATGGTAATGGGGATACCGCTGAGTTTGTGAGCTATATAAGGGGATAGTATGTACTTTATGCGGTGGAAATACTATTGTTTAGTTAAATGCCATCTGTTTTCTCTATAAGCTTTATTATTGGTTTACTTAAAGGTGCTATATTAGCATCTGAGTTTGTAAAGTAAGGGCAGCATGATAATGAGAAAGCTGTTGTTTGGTAAACGTACGGTTCCGCTAGTGCAAGAAGAAAAGTGGGATTATTGCACGCAGCGGCTGCATCATTCTCATTAGTATTTCGATTTGCAGCGTGTGGATGATTCAGGGTGTTCACAGTATCGTGAACACCCTGAATCATCCACGCGCTGCCCTTATCTACTGTGTAACAGCTCACTACTGAAAAATTACCAGCAGTTCTTCTACATGTACAATTAGACCAAATCATTATTGTTTTATGCAACGACTGATTTGCTTCCTGATGATGGACCAACGAGGTCCGAAACATGTAGGAGTATAGTGTGTTTTTTGAATATATTATTGTGAATTTGTGACAGTTTAAGTGCAGTTGTTGGTTGATATTAAAACATCTTAAATACTACGTAGAAGTTGGACTTGTACTCTTTTCGAAATTGATGATTCAGTTTAGAATATCACAGTGCATTATTGTTTATATGTAGTTTGCTTTATTTCACCCCTAATTTGTTTTTTGTGTAAACGGTGGAGAGGTGTGTTTATGTTTATCATTGTTCTTGCTTGAAGTCATCAGTTTTATGTTGCTGAGAATATACAGATTTAGCTTTCAGTAACTAAAAATTTAGAGGTAAACAGTTACACGGTGTATATGTGTTTTAACTTGTTTAATTTGACAGTGAAAAATGTGTGGTGCGGGTTATATGAGTAGCTATGACAGCTCTGTTGTTAGTGAACTGTTTGGCTGTAAATTAAGTTGAAGTGAAATGTAGACTCATTGTAAAAAAGAAAAGTAGTTGTATAATTTTGACTTTGATCCTTGTGATAATTTTCTACTGCCTGCAATTTTTATCAGCAAAGAATTTCCGAAGACAAGTTTCGACACACATACAGACGCCCACGCAAGTCGATTTGCCTGTTCTGATTTCTGTTTAAAGCGTCTCAGTTACACGACTACAAATTTTCATAAACTTGGTGTGCAAATGCGGGAAACCATTGCTGACACATATGTAAGTAGATTGGTTAGCTCTGACATTATGCGTTTGTGTTTAAACCATTGCTGACACAATGTAAGTAGATTGGTTAGCTCCGACATTATGCGTTTGTGTTTAAACCATTGCTGACACATTTGTAAGTAGATTGGTTAGCTCTGACATTATGCGTTTGTGTTTAAGAATAATTTAATCATTCTCTTCAAAGATAATGAGCTGATAGGTTGGCTGATCTCATTAAACATTCTACACTGTCAAATGTAATTTTCTTTCGCCATCTCACCACCTGAGGCCCCGTCCCCTCCAGAAGCTGCGATTGGCCATGTGTGTTTTCCCGTCATAATAGTTGACCATAATAGCAATTGAAGATCGCTTGTTTATTATGTCGCTTTTTTTTGTAGGCGCATTCGCAGCCCCTCGGTGGGCAACTTGACGTCTCTTCGTCTGTCTATAAGCGTGAAATAACTGGAGAACCGCTTAGCGGAGTGTCACGAAATTTGACAGTGGCAAGTCTTACAAAAATTTGTCAAGCCATGTAAATTTTTGCGAGTTTTTAGGCCTCCGCCGCTGTGTAGTTGAGGCTTTCGCTCTTCTGGAATGTTACGCAGCGTATGTTGGTAGTTGTCTACCGACGTTTCGGGACAACTGATCGGTCCCATCTTCAAGGGTCAAGCTTGACCATTAAGTATGGGACCCAGAAGAGCGAATGTCTCGTGTAATTTTTTATTTACATCAGACACTTGTAACGCCCACATTACATTAATACCTACCTGCGTTTCTGTGCATCTCTAGCAAAACTTGTTAAATATTTATTGAAGCGAAAAATGTTTCGCACAAGAGTTGTAGAGAAGAATGTAACACATCATAAGCTGAGATAACAAACGGGGTGCTGCATATACATTACGAATCTGTTCAACAATCAAAAATTGCCTTCCGAACATGCAAAGATTACCAGTCTTTTAGTGCGGCTGGCAATGAAACGAGGCTTCTTCCCACCTAAATTATACGTTTACACGTATAGAAATATAAATTCAACTAAAATATAATCTAATGTGTTTCTGCAACCGTTATTATTAGAATGTTATGTCTCCTCTGTGGAAATTAAACAAACACGCTAGAATTTCACGCAGTGCGTACGTTTTCTTCTTGTTTGTAAAGACGTTTTAACGTTGTGGGTTTCATATGATTGTCAAAATAAACAATTTTTTATCCCGAAACAACATTTACCTATTATTATTTGTTATGGAGACTGTTTGTTCTCTGTGAGGTGGAAGCTGATAAACATGGAATAAATGTCCTAATATTGTTACCTTCTCTGTTAGGTCCACGGTAGGAATGAGGAAACGGAAAAGTTACTTTCTGTATATACTATGTTATCAGAATATGTATTTGCATAATATTACACTTTTCTGTGTGTATGAGAAACATTGTTGCCAAAAAATGCATAATGATCTTTTACAGATATTTTTATGGATCTGTTTATGACAAGTCTTCGTCAGTTGTCAGTGCTAAATCTGGTATAGTGCTTACATTCCACCCTTTTTTGCTGTGCCATAGAGAGAATTTACTGAGGGGAGACGTGTGGGAGAGACCCATGCCTGCCTGTTTCCTGAGTTATTATCAGCTGTTAAAGTAAAAACTGACTGTTGTTAAAATGAATAAAACTGCAGTGCTACGCTTGTCACTACACAGCAATGCATGAAAACTTAAACTTACTCCAGTCTCCAGCTGGTTAATGTCAATATTACCAGCATCCATAGTTGTGCTGTATAGGCAAGAAGACTTGAACAGTTAAAAATTTGAAAATTAGACAGTGATGAATAAGTGGCACACCGGGGTAATGGCCGAAAGACAGAGAAGTGATTTAAGACAACACCAACTGTCCTGTTATCTCCAGAATTTCTTGAGGAGGAAACGTTAGTCAACATAGGACTAGCTATTGTAGATTTGAAGGGAGTTCGTTATTGCATATTTAACACAGGCTGTCCACAAAATGTGTTCACTGTTTGAAAGTTTTATATTCTTTTAAACATGATACGTAGTTGAATGAAAATAAACCCAAATTGATGATACACGTTTAACATTAGAGAGTTCCGCGTGTGTAAAGGTAAAGGTCACCTCATGACATCCCTGTGCAGGCACAGAGGGGAGACGGAGGTATAGCTCAAACCCATTTGCAGCCTTGGTGCCAGAAGGGGGTGGGTGGTCAGCACCACGCCCCGGCCGCTTAACCCCTAGGAAAGACCCGGTACCCATTGTACAGAAGGCTGGGTGGGCGTCGTGGCCGGTCTGAACGGGCACGGAAAATCTGGCCTCCACCGGGATTCGATCCCCGGACCGTCCAGCCCGTAGCGGATCGCTTCTACATGTGTGCCTCGTCTAATGTCTTATAAAACGTGTATTTCTTGTAACCATGGGACAAGTAGGTGATGCTGAAACGTTCAGATGCAGGAGGATTACAGTAGCTATTGAAACCATAACATCAGAAATGCTGGAACGTGTCGTCTGTGTGTATACTGCGTTACAAGAGGTATACGCATAAGATTGTACTAACACAAATTCTGAGTATGTGTTTTCATTAATTGGTGAACACCCAGGGTTACTATACGTCCTATTTTTGCCAAACATATGCTGTTTTTGGGACATTTTCTTCCGGGCGGATTTTTTTTTTCTTTCCAGAGGTGAAATTGTCCGAGTTTTTATTCATCGAGAGTGCCAGTAGTAGTAGTAATTCAGATTTATTAGGCAGACGAGCCAAGAAGAACTGTTCTTTCCAGGGTTCATATATGCGGAGCAGAAGGTTCGAATTCGCATGAAAAATGCATTCTAAGGCTAAATGTAATAACTCCTGCCATTTAGTTTTTAGTCCGTATTTTCTGGTGTTGTCCAATCATTACTATGATTCCTTCTAATTTTCGAATATCCTGCAGTAATTTCAGCATTGGTATTACTGTAAGGACAACGAACATCTAGGTAGACGATAGGCGGAGAATACAAGGCGATGGGAAGAGGGAGAAATTCATAAAGTCCAACGACAATTGCACTTGGCAATCTAATAAGCACTAATGCAAATGTGATAGTATTGCAACGTTTTGCAAAGTATTACATTGTTAAGGTCTGAAAGAACACTCTTATTTGTGCAGCATTTGCCATTTCTACACATAGTGGGAATGTCGAGCGAGTTTCTCGCTAATGTATGGTTATTGCACAAAGAGAGGAATAGTCTGTCTGCTGAATCAATAAAGGGGATTCTAATGGCGCAATGTAATTTTAAGAATGTGTTATGTGAATAGTTACGTACTTAATACGTGACAGTACTCCCCTTTTGAAGAAAATCAGTTCCCCTGAAGAATGTGCTTGTATGAATATTATATTTAACTATGTGTCATGTGAAGAATTTCCTACGTACATCAGGGGTCTTTTAAAGAAAATAAAGAATTATTGCAGAAGCCCTCATGTTTGCTCGAACAAATATGGTAACCCTTTGGAAAGTAAGGACAGAGATTTATTTACTTCCTTAGTAAAGTCTGGATTCCACGGCGCCGATTTTCGCGAAAGTGGCAGTCGCAGAATAAATTTTTGTGGGCGTCTCCGGTACTGAATTATATCCAAATCGGACGAAAAGTGTAGAAAATACTGACAAAATTTTGTTTAAACCCGTACGTAAATAATGCCTTTCACTGCACCGAGTTTCACGAAGCCACTAATGGCTCAACGCATTGCATGGAGATCTTTATGCAGAATTGTACCCAAATCGAACGAAACGTGTAGAAAACAGGGCAGTGTTTCATTTACGCCGGCAAGTAAAATCGAACCGATTTTTACGAAAGTCATAAATGCTGAACGACATTGCATGGAGCTCTTTTATTCTGAACTGTATCCAAATCGGACGACAAAGATAGGAAAAGGGGAGGGGATTTTCTTCTACGCCATTAACTAAATTATTGCTTTTACTCTACCTATTTTAACGAAACTCATAAATGGTGAACGGCATCGCGTGTAGATCTTCTACACCAAATTATAGTCAGATGGGTCGATAAGTATAGAAATCACATGCCGGTATTCATTTATGCATGAAGTAAAGTGTGACTGTCACTACGCCGGTTTTCACGAAACCCACACTTGCGCAACAATTTCCTGTAAAGAACTCCTCTACCAAATGTCATGAAAATCCGACATGCTGTTTAGTCACTGATACTAGGTCACAGACAGAGGGACAGGTAGGCAGATAGGCATGATCTCCACGCAAGGCATTTTTTTTTCTTTATGTTCTAAGAATGACAAAAATGAGTATTAAATATTTCAGCCAACAGTAGAAAAATTTGGTAGATAGGGTAGGACAAATGGACTGGTGGGTAATAATGATTACTGGAGTGGGCCCTGAAATTGAAAGTTCTCTGCTAGATCAACTGCTGACCTTATATCAGAACACAAGTGTGTGGAATGTATGCACACTTCATAGACTGAAGTGTTTTAGTGTCAATATTTGTTGGTTGGTAAGGCACCTGTTGGCTGGCTCATCCTCTGTGGTGATTACTTGATAAAGATAGTGCTTATCACTAGGCATAGTGATGAGGGCTTGCTTGATGTAATGGACCTGAGCTTATAGGCTTAGTGATAGCACAGGGAGTATTTACTGTTATGTCCTTGAGCGAGGTAGCTGTGTAATTACTGCATAGGAAACTTGCATCTGGCAGGAATTCAGAGTTTATTTTTCCCCTGCACTTTAATGTACCTGATTTCATATAAGAGTATCAGAGTGCTGACTTCAGCTTTTAAGCAGCCCTTGCACCTTCTGAAAATATTTCTTGACATTTAACAGAGATCTTCTCTTGAAATAATTTGAATGGAAGATACATCAGGTAAAAGTACAAGTACTTTCATTTTAAACTTACAGAGTTTTACTAGATGAAAACAAACATATGGAATGAATTCACCAAGTATGAAAAATTTGACTCACCGGGTTTTAGAAGTAAGGGAATGATGTGTGGTGTGAATGACTGATGATAGTTCTTTGTGAGGAATCATGATGGCTGATAAAGATGAGGTTTTTAGAAGATTTTGATTTGTAGTCAGCATTTAGAATATTATATGTTTATTTATTATGGTTTCTGCTAGTGTTTGTTTTGCTGTCAAGGTCATTGTTTTATGTTCTGTGTTTTTGTGTTGTTTTTTATTTTTACAGTTGTGATTTGATTATCCTGTGTCTAGATGTTGCAATAAGAAAAGTACGATCGACATTCTTAGCTGTGGCATGACTAATTCGCAGGTAATACAAACTGATGAACTTACGGAAACTTTTTAACTGGATAAACAAACTTATTTCTCTTGTAAGGCATGTACTTGGAGGTTCTTGAATAATTTAATGACATCTGTTGAATCTTGCAGTTTATATGACATGCGTTAACAGAATCTAAAATGGAAACCCCTACACTGAGGTGTGGTTACAGAGATGCAGTAGGAGGCTTCAGTAACAAGATGTGGAGCATACATTAATCCTGTCACTGCCATCTGAGTTTATTTAATAAAATTTGTCTGTGTAGAATATCTGCTGATCCAATATGAATTAATTTATTTGTTTTGAGTTGAGCTTTGTGTTTCATGTCTACTGTTAAGTATATTCTTGCCATGTGTGTTGTAAATGCTTGAATTATGGTATCAGATTCAAAGAACAGGTTGAAAAATGAAAATCCCACTGAAGATAATCTTGAAATAGTAATCAAATATTTACACACACACACACATATACACGAGAAACAGCAAAAGAAAGAAAAGAAAGGAAGGATGTCAGGTGGTATGACTTGTCATGTCAGTGCTCACAGAAACTGGTGGTGAACGGGTTGTATCTTACATGAAGAATTGTACTCACAGTTCTCTAACACCTTTACTATCATAGGAGATATAATTGTCATTGGAGGGACTGTCATGGTGGATAATGGCATCTACTCTGATAAGATGCAGTACTTTCCACTGCACTGCCATATGTTAACTGGCAGCACCCTTCAGGCCATACCAGATGAGTCCATTCTAATGATTGTGTGTTGTCTACAGACAGATGGCAATGCAGTGGAGATGTGTGGAGTAAAATCAGAGCACAAAATGGTATCTGTCTTGACAGTGAATTTGTAGACACATTTATCAGAATATAGTGTATGTGCTTGTATTAATAATATTGCCCCAGTATCCAGTTACCTCTGCTATCAGCAGTAGATTTCTTACACTAAGAAGTGCTGATATTCATGCTCATAGATCTGAAAAAGCTAACATCAGTTGCATTGATAATATGATTTTATTTACAAGAACTCAAGAGGTGTATTGTGCGAGGTTTCAGGCTTTCACTGCAGTGTAGTTGAGGTCTTCGCTCTGGTGGGTTTTTACGCAGCATTGATTGGTACCAAGCAACCAATGCTGTGTAAAAACCCAGAAGGGTGAAGACCTCAAGAGTTGTATTATTTGTTTGAGATATTCATCATCCACAACCACAGTTGGGCATTTGGTGTCTTGGCTTATACAGGTAATGCTGTACTTAAATGGCGTGATTCTTACATGACACATATTTGAATTCTAGTCATGTCTTTTAATGTAAACAAAGCACAGTTTTGTACATTATGCCACTGTGTGTACAATAACAATTATGTTACCAGCTGTGGTGGCGTGGAGTCCGGAGCTCCAAGTTCCGCCACGTGTATGGGCGCCCTGCTAAACGTGAAGGCTGCTATGAGAATATTAAGATCACAAAGAATGCACATGACTCCCACTTCTGTGCTGCTAATCCAAAGTTTGTTGCTGTTGTCACAGAAGTTGCGGGTGGAGGGACCTTCCTTGTTCTTCCCATACACAATGTAAGTGAAGTTGTGTTTGTATTTCTTGTATACGGTAAAGTGAGTTTGAATATAGCAGAGGATCTAATGGGTGGTTAGCTTCTTAACACTACCACATGAGTAATGCAGTTGTTGGTCAGAAAATAAGTTTATAAAAGTATATTTACTTTTATCAGTCGTACATTCTTAACCAACACTTAACTTATAATAAGGCTACTGGTTTCAGCTGAAAGAACCATCATTAGGCCATGACAGAAAACCATGAAAAATAACAACTCCATACACTTGGTAAGAGGAAGATTTCCCCCTTATTACAAATTACATATGTAAGATGTATATAAATATATTGCCTAAGAGAAGTTGACATTAAAAGTAAATATCAAAGATATAAATACAAAAATGCAAGTATAAAAATGTACATATAAAAGTGTGACGTGGAGTCAGACCGTAAAGGTGTGGATATATGCAGCAGTACTAATGTAAAAAACCAGTGTCAGTCATGTACATTACAGATGGAGCCTCGTGCAAATGGATAAACCGGTCCTTAAGGTAGATCACTTGTGTACATTTTCTTGCACTCTTGGTATTTTATGTAGTATCCACGCATGTGCGAAACTAGGTTTTTATTGTGTGCAGATACCTTACAGGAGTTTGAGTATTAAGGCACGTATTTGCACTGGTTTTGTGTTGTTTACTGTAACAGTACTGCTGTATTTACAGTTGACCGTAAATACAGCAGTACTGTTAAAGTTCTATGCTGTTTATGAAGTATGTTTGTAAACATTTTTTGAAATTCATAATATTATTTTTTCTGTTGCAGACAGGGAGGTTAGATTTCAATGCAAGTCGAGTAACAGGACATAGGGGCCCTGTTCTGGATGTGAAGTGGAACCCTTTCAATGATAACATTATTGCCTCATGTTCGGATGATTGCACAGTGAGTATTAACATGCTCTGTGTTTGTTATCCTGGGAACTCGCAGGTCTGTGGAACGACACCAGATTCTTTGGTTCTGTCCTGTACTGTAATGACTGGCTAAGGAATGGCCGACTGAGGAATTGGGGTTAGATTCCTGGCAGGCATATAGGTTTTTCTCTTCTGCATAGCTTCTAGTGCTCATCCCTTAAAAATGGTTTCCTCCTTGATTGATCCACAAAAGCTTGACTGTGTACTGTGGTTTCATGAAACGCAACCTGCAACAGTTGTTTTGTGTTGATTTTGGATGATGTTTGGGACATTGCATTCTTCACTGCTAATGATCTACCTTTGGTGTAGAACATGGAAAGAAACAGTGTGTGTGCGCCATCCTGTTCTAAATGGTTGAGCAAATTTGCATCACTTTCGCAGCTGGTCCTAAGAAATCAACTAGCCATGCAAGCATTCAGCTGTGCATGCCCCACAACAGTTTGGCAGATCCTGAGAAGAAGACTGAAGTCAAAACTGTACAAAATTTCACTGCTTCAAGCAGTAAGTGAGAGTGTCAAGCAAGAAAGGAAGGACTTTCTTAAAGGGACATGCAGCTTTTAAAGGAAGCAGAAGGTGATTTCTTGCAGCATATTATTTTCTGT
Organism: Reticulitermes speratus; assembly: GCA_021186555.1. Taxonomy (NCBI): domain Eukaryota; kingdom Metazoa; phylum Arthropoda; class Insecta; order Blattodea; family Rhinotermitidae; genus Reticulitermes; species Reticulitermes speratus. The sequence continues at coordinate 19,050,171 of JAJKFL010000001.1, forward strand.
GATGAGGTGGTGTTCCACCTGAACAGAATTAAAAAAAAATGTGAGGATTTGAGGACATCAAGAACAGGTGCTGTGTGAACAAATTGCCTTTGAGAACCAACATGCACAATTATCCTACATTAGCCAGCAGTTTTGTTCTTTACATAACCATCTAATGAGCTGTCTGATGCTTATGTATGTTATACATTTGGCAAACAAAAGTTTTGTCCAAGAATATAATATCTTTCTTAGGCCCAGTTCAACTTTTTTCTTATTCTTCTCAAATAATCAAACATTGTTTAATTTCATCAAGGTTAACCCTGTATATTTTACTTTTTAAAATTTGAAACCACTTTTCTTCAGCAGGGTTCTCTTGAGAAACACTTTGAACACTGGGGAAACTAATTTTTTCTAAGTGTTCATGACTTTTTCAGTGTTGGAATTTATTTCTTTGTTGTATAAGAATTGTCAGTTACACATAAATGAAAGTCATCAAGTTTGATCCTTTTGGTATTGGGTTTGTGATTTTTTCTTAGGCAAATAATTTTTCTTCTCCACTGATGCTTGTCATGTTAACTTTTTATTTTGCGTGTAACATCTTTTGACATACCATTATGTGCAGTAGTATGTTTTGTTACATTTTAAACTGGAGATTTCAAATTTGTACTTAACTTTTCTTAGTTGAAAGTCTATTTAACTGTGTTATTTGCATATTGGCATTCACTGTGAATAGTAGGCTTAGTGTTTGTTTTTGAGTTTGGTGCCACTTTCAGAATATTATGTGATTTCTACAGGAATCTGGTTCTCTCCCTGCCACAAAACCGTGTCTTAGTTTATATACAGTTTTCACATTTACATGAAACGTAGTTGGGTAGTATCAATTACACCTACATGACATGCTTAAGGCACGTGATAACTTTGTTTTCTTTAGCCTGTTATGTACATACACATTGCCTGTGAACTTATCAGAGTATGCACAGAATTATAGGTTGTGTGTTGGTTAAGTGTAACTTTAAAATTCTGAGATATCAGAGGGGGAAGTCAGGAACTTGTGTTACATGCTGTAATTGTTCCAGGTTAAGCTGTGGTATATTCCTGATGGAGGACTGACCACCCATCTATCCGAGTGGCTTATTGACCTTCATGGGCATAAGCGTCGTGTTGGATACATTGAATGGCATCCAACAGCAGAGAATATCCTAGTCAGTGCAGGTTTCGACCATTTGGTACGTACATGCAACAGGGAAGTATATTGCTTCATTCTTTTTATATGGGAGTGTGAGAGTAACTAGCTAGATAGCTAGCTAGCTAGCCAACTGACTGACCAACCGACTGACTGACCACCTGACCAACCAACAAACAAACCAACCGACTAATGTACTGACCACCTGACCGACCAACCAGCCAATCGATCGACCGACCGACCTAACTCACTCACTCACTCACTCACTCCATGGAGAAGAGACCCACTCAGCAACACACTAAAGCCCCATGCTCCCCTTCATCCCACATTTCATGGACCCTGAAGCCTAACCACATTCACAGAAGCCCATCACTCGTCTATATCCAGAGCCAGTTGAATCCAGTTCATGCCTTTCAACCAACAGAAGCTATAGTTACAGAATGGATCATACAGCAGACTATAGGATAATATAAAGAAAATTCCAGGTTATTGGGATAAGTAAGGACAGATGGTTGGTGCTAACATTTAGTTACAAACATACAAGATCAGGTGAAGAGGCTCTCTTAGGGATATCATAGGCGGTGTGTTTTGAGACCGGTACAAACAACAATGCACACTGTGAGGGAAGTAGTAATTAGCTTTCCCATAATAGAAGGGCATGAATATGTCAGTTTTTTTGAACAGGTGTAGGGCAATTTTGTTTAATTTATCCCTCATTCATGAGTAGTTAATGTGTGAACAAATTATTAACTTTGTAGCAGTCTGCAAGGTAGTAGTTGCAAAATATTTTTGGCCAGCAGGAGTTTTAAAATGTTATGCATAATACAGGGTGAACACATGAAATGTAGATCATTTTGACATAATGTTGCTCAAGAACTAAGTGGCGGATGAAAAGTAGCGTGGTTTGACTTATATGTAGTAGTTTACAGATGTTCAATGAGGGCACTGTGAGTAGCCAAGCACATGCTATAACCTGTATTGAAGTTCAATTCACACATTTGTAACCATGCCAATTTTAACTGTTACTGCAGCAGCTTGTGCCCTCCCAGCAAGTTTCAGCAAATTGGTGGGCAGTGGTGGAATGTGAAGATTATCCTTCATGTAGCCTCAGAAAAAAAACAAAGTGGTGTGAAGTCAGGAGAATGAGGTGGCCAAGTGGCAGGGCTGTGCCTGCCAACCCATTTCCATTGAAACTTTCGACCCAAGAGGCCGTGAACTGCAATGTGAAAATGCAGAGGTGCTGTGCTCCATCTTGCTGGAACAGCATGTCATTAGGACCCTTTTTTCAAAAATAGGATCAGCATGAGACATTTCTTCAATATGTCTAGGTGAACTTCATCACTCACAGTGTGTTTGGCAAGAAAGAAAGGCCAAACATTATTTGTTTGGATACATTGAATTTGGCACTGTCCCTTGTATTTTCAGTGATTTCATACTGATTGTTGCTGGCTCAAATTTAAACATTGCTGTGGTTAACATGTTCTGATAGATGGAATGTGGCTTCATCACTAACAAATTTTGGCTGTAAAAATTGGTTGTCTTTGAGTTTTGTGTAAAATATGGAACATACTTTTTGTCTTTGGCTATTACATGCAGCAACATTTCATATTTGTAACTGTTAAATTACAATGAATTCGTGGAATTTTGTGTACTGTCAGTTGTTGGATGCTTAATTGTTGGGCATTTTGTGTTGTTGATTTTCTTGAACTGGAGACACAAGTCACTGTCAGTTCATTCACCTGAGCTTCAGTGACATCTTTTACTGGGGATTATTAGGGATTTTTCCTTTACCAGTACAACTGGCATCACTGGACAAATGATAACACTTGTAGATGGACATTTTTGTTGGTGATTCCCTACCAAACTTAATACAAAATCTCCTGTACGTTGTAACCATGATACCAGAGCACAGACTTAGCTTTCTGACTTGCAATGCCATTTGCCAGTACTGTGATGTTAGCACCGTTAGTCACATGACTTGGAAACTCAAGTAGCATGGTTTCTAAATTTGAGCATTTAACCTAAGAAAATATTTTATATTATCTGGACCGTGCATTTCAGTAATTAAATAATTATTTATTATATTTATATTCTTACAGGACAGGATCAAATATTATCACACAACTAATATACATAGCCAAATGTCAAACAAATCTTAATAACTTTTAATATTTTATATTACGACTATCTTCAATTCAAAAGTTTTACTGATTCATTTTAATAAAACAACAAAGAAGATAAGCTAATCACTACGAACAGGAAGATAAGTGATACTTAGTGATAGTGACTTACAATAAGTATAAGTTGTGAAAGTGAATTGGATGCTTTGAAGATTATGAAGATTATGAACTCTTGACGACACCCCTGAAGATGGCACTATAAGTGCTGAAACATATGTAAGGACAAGAAAACACTAAAATGGTGTAGTGCATTTGTTGGAATAAATAATTAACTAAGAAAATATGTTCAAATATTGAAGTTGTTGAAGTAATTGCTGCACTTTGGAAATGTATTAATTCATTTCCATTCTCACTTCTGATAATTTTTATGAAAGTCTAGAAGACCATTTTTTTTATTGACATTGACATGTATTAAAGGTATTTCTTCAGACCAGAAGGAGACTGTGCTTAATTTATAATAGAGCTATTACTCTTGTAAAATTGTCAGAGTGGGTATATCATCAGACTGTTATGATAATAGGATGGCAAGAGTTCAGTGGCTGAGAAGGTTGCTTCTTTTGACTAATTATAAATTTACTATAAATTGACTGTGTATGATGTTTCAGATGATAGTTTGGGACGTTGGCTGTGGTGAAGCAGTAAATGTGATCGACTGCCATCCAGATGTCATCTATTCTATGTCATTTAACCGCGATGGTTCACTTATAGCTACGACCTGCAAAGACAAGAAACTGAGAATTATTGAACCACGTCGAGGCATTGTTCTCTCAGTAAGTTTTTGTTTACAAATTACAAATATGGATGGATCTAAGACTGAACTTTTTTTTATCTTAAGTGTTATCTAAACACAGTGGTTATATTACATACCACATGCTTGAACAATGAGAAACTCTGTATATTTTCCCCACATAGTCTTGTTTGTGTGTATCATATGAGTTTAATACTCAACAGCAGTTATTTCCCATAAACATCATCTGGCAGTTGGTCTTTGTAATGGATGTGAAGTACTGTAATTAGGTGAATGTCATGCCAGTCTGGATGTTCTTATCAGGGGTAATGGTATGAACGTTCTGAAGTGAAAGTGAATTCTGGACTGATACAAAAGGTAAATTTATGCCCCTCATCCGTAACCACCACACTGTAAATGTTGTGTTGTATGTGGAAGTAAACATTCACACATATTAACCTCTACACTAGACTGAATTGTCAGGTTGGCATAAGCTCTGTGTAATGGAATGTTTCTTGGAGTGGGGTAAGACTGAGGTCCTTAGTATTTGCCACCACAAATCAGCATGTTGTTTAGAAAGATGCAGATACTTTCACTTCACAGCTGTACAAAACAAGCACTGTACAGATGAATAACTGCACTGACATGGTATGTTGATTATACAGTGGACCAGAAGGAATGCCCCACACAACAGAGTTTAAGTCTCAAACCTGTATGTCAGTAATGATGTGTGCATGAATTCTGAAAGTATCAGTGTATTATTGCATTGATCGGCACCTGTGTGCATAATGTGTCTTTGTCAGATGTTTCAGACATATCAGTAGCACTTCTGATTCATGTTTGGAAAGTCCCTGGTTTAAATCTTGGCCCACAGGTGGTGTCTTGGACAGAGATTTTTTTATGGTTTTTCTCACTGTCTCAAAGGAAATTCCAGACTATTACTTGACATTAGTTGACTACTGTTTCAATTTATATCCTTTCCAGTTAATTATTTAGTAATTGTCATGCCAGTTAGTGCTATACTTTGAGCTACTGACAACAACATGAAATAAATCATAAATAAATAAGAAGTCATGTACTGATGTATTATACCCATGATAGGGCTAATAATGTTAATAGGTTTTACTAATATTGTAGATAGGCATTTAAAATACACCAAGAAATGTCTAAAACAAATTACCCCTTAAGTAGTTGCTAGTAGTATTGTATGCCATATTTGTGTTTACCCTCACAGGAAGGAGTATGCCATGCTGGTACAAAGGCATGCAAAGCAGTGTTCCTTGGTAACACGGATCGTGTGTTGACTACTGGATTTTCTCGCCACTCAGACCGGCAGTATGCTGTTTGGAACCAGGATGACCTCTCAACTCCATTGTGTACAGAAACTATTGACTGTTCGTCAGGAGTTCTCTTTCCTTATTATGATCATGACACTCGTATAGTGTTTCTTGCAGGCAAGGTGAGTTCTCTGTTATGCTGAAGGGGAGAGTGTCACATGTTTCATACCATAATAATTTAACAAACTTAACACATACGACGTGCTACCCAAAAGTTCGGGAAATTTGAATTCCGTGCGCGAACCGGTTGTGGTATGGCCTGCCGCCGCTAGATGGGGCGAGCAGTACCCTTTGTGAATTAGTGTGCCAACAGCCGTGAAGGCGAGAGGACGCATTCTTGAGTTTCTTGTGTTTTTGTAACGTGTTGTAGTGGTTCGGCGACTTTTTAAACCTGCATAAATGGCAGATTTTAAGAAGCAAAGCATCTGCATCAAATTTTGCTTTAAGCTTAAAAAAACTGCTGTAGAAACCCACCGCATGCTTGTGGAAGCATTTGGTGACAATGCTATGAGTCAAAGTAAAACTTTTTTGTGGTACAAACGCTTTAAGGATGGACGAACGTCTGTCAATGACGATGAGCGTTCAGGACGACCATCGACAAGCACAACACCGGAAAACATCATGAAAGTGCAAGAGGCTATGGTTGCAGATCGTAGACGAACAATCCTTGATGTTTGTGCGATCGTAGGAATATCGTACAGGTCCGTGCAACGCATCTTGTCAGACGATTTGAATTTGTGCCAAGACTGCTGAGCAACGAAATTTCGATTGAAAGGCTGTCGTTTTGACACAATTGAGGAGATCCAGGCAGAATCGCAGGAGGTGCTTAAAACACTCACACTTGAAGACTTCCAGGGATGCATGGAATCATGGAAAAAATGCTGGGATCGCTGTATCCATACCCAAGGGGACTACTTCGAAGGAGACGGAAACTAGGAGTTATGATAAGCAATTTTTTTTTTATGGGCAAATTCCCTGAACGTTTGGGTAGCACCTCGTATAATTCATATTTTGATCTGAGTAATGCCAAATTATTAACCAAGGCGTATGTTTGCAGGGGGATGGGAACATTCGATACTATGAGGTGGTGGATCAGGCTCCATGGCTGCACTACCTAAACCAATTCCTGTCTGGTTCTCCTCAGGTAAGGTTTTGTTGTAATGGAATGACAGTGCACCCTCATTTATCAGTGCAAATGGTGGATAAATATGTCTTTAAAATAACGGAAAAGAAAATATTTAAATTGTGGCCAAGTGAAAGAAGGGTTTTTACATATAAAGATAATCTGTTTTTTTAAAACAGTAATTTCTTTAGTACCCCTTGTCTTTGAGTAAGTTATACATTCAGTTATTTGAGAAATAAAGTAAAGAAGGATTGTGAACTGTGAATTGCACTATGTAAGCATACATGTCAAGTATGAGTGTACGTAATGCATAGTGTGTTGAAATGTAAACACAGTGTTTCACGTTGTATTCACCGTGCATCTGATTGTGACGTGAATTGCACTATGTAAGCATACATGTCAAGTATGAGTGTACGTAATGCATAGTGTGTTGAAATGTAAACACAGTGTTCACGTGTATTCACGTGATCTTGATAACTAATTAAAGTTTAGAACCAACATATGCACTATTCTCATAAGTAAGTCAATTGCCCCTACATATGTTTTGGCTCTTAACAAGCCATCCACAGGGGGTCAAAGTTTTACATATGCTTTACATCTATTAGTTAAATTTTTAAACAACTTGTACATCCACATAGAATAAAATAAATCTTAATTCCTAATGGATTATGGTATTATTACTTCCAGCTCTCGAATTGTGTAAAATCCAGAGGAATGTGTTGTACTAGTTATAAACAACAATAAATATGTAATTTTTTAAAGAAACTTTTAACCTTTTATGGAAAACTAGTATAACACATTCCCCTGGATTTTACACAATTCAACAGCTGGAAGTAATAATACCATAATACACTGGGAATTAAGATTTGTTTTATTCTTTGTGGATGTACAAGTTGTTTAAAAATTGAACTAACAGATGTAAAGCATATGTAAAACTTTGACCCCCTGAGGATGGCTTGTTAAAAGCCGAACATATGTAGGGGCAATTGACTTACTTATGAGAATATAGTGCATATGTTGGTTTCTAAAACTTTTAATTAGTAAACACAGTGTATTTTGTTAGCCACTACTGCCCCTTGATCTGTCTGGGATTTGATATCCTGCATCATGAAAATGATGCACGTTAATATCTGACCTGTGTTACTGCTCTGCTGTTCAAATCATACACCCTGAACTGAAACATAAAACCAGGTGAGGTGAAGATAACTTCTACTAATAACATATGAGTATTTGCTACCGACAGTGTGATTTCCAATTCGTCTTACCTTTGAGTTATTTTAAATTTTTCAGTATGTATGGAAGTTGGTAAATGCATTACTTTAGTACGCATTCAGATTGCATTCTCCCACAGTTATTGCGATCAAACTGGTAGGTTTGGACGAGCATACTGTCTTCATTTTCAGGAACAAAGTGGTTAGTGTCAGAATGGGATTAGTGATGTGGTATCAGTCATCCCATGATGTGTCTAGATTGATATGAAAATATGTTTGTCAAAACTTGTTAACCAAGTAACATTTGGTAAGGAAAAGACCAATATATGTGTCAATAGCATGGCTATTTAGCAAATTTATATAATAAATTTTTATTTTTTTAACACCCCCAACATGAAATGCTACATGATATAATTGTAGAACAAACATTTTTAAGTGGAATTGCCTAAACTAGTTATAAATGAAAGATGCAACTCAAAAACACCGGAACAAAATAAAATTATCACAGCATGAACTATAGGTTGTATATAATAATTAATGGTATTTTTTCATGTTTTCAAAAAAATAAATGGAGGTACATTTATTTCTTTAATTTCAGTCGACATGTCAAAATTTTGAATCTTCATGGATGACTGGATTTTTCAAGCCCTGGTCAAACTTTACATCATGTTCACCCCAGGTACACAGCTTCACATTTAATTTGAAACTGTGTATATATTCTCCTGGGTGATAAAGGGTGTTGGTCTTTCCTGTTGCAGGACTTGTTTCAACTTTACCTCATGTCTCTTGCAGACTTTCAATTATAAGTGTTGGTGTGGTAGTTTAATTTAATGGCATGCAGTTATTTGTATCTTAGGTACAGTTATGTAATGTGGAACAAAAATAACTTGGAAGTTCCCATCTTTGTAACTTCTGAAGACCTGTTGATGTCATCAGATACATACCGGCCTTGTATAAAATTGGGCAGTGAAGATTCATGTGTATGGTCTTCAGGGTCATGAGACTGTACAGTCTGATGCTTGGGTTGTTAATGTCTGATTGTGTCACAGTCATGAGATGAACAGTATCAGTAACTTTCTCTTTGCAAAAAAAAAAAAAATGGCTCAAGAAAACCTGAAGTGTTCCATATATCATTGGATTGCTATCATTTGAACCAGACCCAACTGGAACATTGTCTGTGCAACCAATGCTGGGTTCAGGTCCATGCTGCCCTTTACCAGACTACACTATGTCACATCTCTGAAAACAAAGCTCTTACAACTAGAAGTATGATCGTGTTGGATTTCTGTTCTGTGATGCAAGCTCATTGGTCACTGGTAGGTCACAGGTGTTCTGGTAACTAATTACTGAACTTCTTGTAATTGTACTAGTGACCAAGTTGAGAATCTGTCAGAGGTACTGTCAGATTATTTTTGTTTGAATACTAGTTGAGTAGAATTTATATCATTTGGTGTATCACTGACTTGTACAGACCTCATTGCTGTGTCATTTGTTATCTGTAAATTGTGTAAAAATTAAATGCAGATATATTTAAAATTGTTATCAGACGTACCTTGAAGGGAAGAGATGGGAAGGAAATCTGTGACACACCACATCTCATGCTGTAATGTGGAATCAGTTTAGATTTATAGTCAAAAAAAAAAATGTGTGAGTTATAAGACTGAAATTGGACCCATGTGAACACAGTAATGAACCTCCTGGTTTCATGAAAGTTGGGGGAGAGTTGTAAAACTGAAACATTTTGTGTAGGTCTATATGGACACAAAGAGTTGGTGATAGAGATTATATTACGTTTTACATGAATACATTATAAAATTGTTTTTTGCAGCGAGGACTGGGCTTCATGCCAAAGAGAGGCTGTGATACTACGCAGTGTGAAATCTTCCGGTTCTACAAGCTTCATGCAACCAAGGGCATATGCGAGCCTATTTCCATGATTGTTCCTCGAAAGGTGAGTTACGCACTCTTTTAGCATATGTCATTTGTTTCCTTTATTCTTTTGTTTAGTTTTCCTGTCTTAAATTTATGACATTTGAGGTTTTCACAGCTGTGACTATGAAGAAAACTGTGTTCTTGGATGTGATGCTATGTATTCTAGTAGATATTTGCTGACATTTCAGAGGACCTTCTAAACACTGGTAAATATCTACCTGGCTGCATGATGTCATATCCCACAAAACAGTATTTTTCTTTGTACCTTGTTTAATTAACATCAATTTTTATATTATCCTCCCATTTCCTTCATAGTCTTCCAAGTCTTTGCTTTCCAGGAGGTTTCCATCAGAATTCTATATGTATTTCTTGTCTCCCATCTGAGCTCTGCGTTCAGCGCATCTTGTTCGTATTTATTTAACTCCTTCTCTGCTGAATAATTATTGTCCATCCATACATTCTGTGCTGACTTATTTTTGAAATTTTTGTGGAGAAAATAGGTAGAAAACTGAATTAATGCAGACAGACTCTTATCTTATAGTATGAAGTTGTTTGGGAATGCTTATGGACACGATTGTTACTACCTGTGGAATGCTTCAGATCAAGTCATTTGTAGTGTAAGATATTCCTACTGCTGCTAGATGCTGCAGTTTCTTCATATGGTGTACAGAGACAGCAGAGAGGTCTGACTGTGAAGTGCATTGTGTTTATTATAGATGGAAGTGTATACCAGCAAAGTTGAATGGATTTGCAAAGTTAGTTTGGGAAATGTATGTTTCTAAAAGTCACACTTGCAATAACATGGGCACGATGACACCATATTGCAAGGGCCAATAAATTATGGGCTGAGTAATGTGAATGTTAATTACTGTGACAGATTGTTAAAACTGTAAGTCTGGAAGATCCTCATAATGTAATATCCAACCTTCCAAGTTTACTTTATTTTTCTTAAGTATTTTTGTCAGTACTTACTTTCCAAATCCTTGGTTGCCCATATTACAAGATACTTTGCATTAACTCTTGAACTGCTTTAACAGTTTATTTTGCTGTTACAGCCAGATTTTTGTTATTTGTGGAATATGGGGAACTGGTTGTTATGGTTGAGTGGGTGTCAATCTTGCTCATTATTGAGGAGTTCCTGTATTCAGAACCATCCTGAAGACCAGCTGCCTTGACTGAAATTTTCCATGATTTCACTCAGTCCTTTTGGGCAAATTCTGAGATGGTATCTCAAATTAGGCTGTAACTGCTTACTTTCACATCCTTTCCAATTTATTATTCACTGGTCATTCTTGAAAGCAGGGCTGGATTAGGGGGTGGGCCAGCCAGGCAGCTGCCCAGGGTGCTGACCTGTAAGGGGCACTAAGATGTCACTGGAATAATTGGAAATATGGTGCCAGTAAACTCAGGTTGCCACACGTGACGGCTGACATAATTGGCCTGTATGAGTTTTTAGCACAAATTCCATTACATTCATAGCTATTAAAATTTAACATTTGTCAAAATTATGAAATTAATGGACTTGGAGAAAAGTCATAAAATATAGAAAGCCAAACAGGAGGTTGGAGAGCATTTTTCTAACCCTAGGGAGAAATTCTATCGAAAATTGGTATAGATTTATCAGTATTACTTATAAAAGAAGCTATGCAGTTTATTGTAATCTAATACAAATATGAATAAAATAAAAAAAATTTAGTTTTTCAGTATATTAATCCTATGTTTTAAAAACCCTTTGTAGCTCTTTGCATAATTACTCATGTCTGAACAGCCTGCGGTTAAAACGAGGTTGAGTGCCACTGACATAGAACTTTAGTGGGAAATAACAAGTTTTGACATAGACAAGTGAAGATTTGGAGATGACAGATATTTACATTGTTATTAATTGGACTACCATAGACCCTGTTTCCTAGATTCTAAGTAGCAGCTTTGTTATGTTTTAAAATCTCTTTAAATAAGGGTGCAGTAACTAAAGTATACAGTATTATTCCTGTGCATGCTTTTGAAAAAAAGATAATTTCAGAATTTCCTGAGCTACAGGAATCATTGTTAGAGAAACTAAGAATAAATAAATAAATAAAAGAATATAGCTACTTAGTAATTACTTTGTGCAAAACATACATGTCCAATCATTTTACTAAACCATTGCACTGCCATCCTGCTTAACTTTGAAGGATCAAAGAACTGCAGCTTTATTTTGCATTATTTTGCCTTACTTTGTGAATATTTTTGACATAGAAGAAGAAATTTCATTTCAGCCCTAAGAATCTATGCATTTGCAATGCTAAAATAAATTAATGTGCTTCTAATATCTTCTTGTGTGTTGCAGAGTGACACATTTCAGGAGGACTTGTTTCCAGACACAGCTGCTCCCACACCAGCAATCTCGGCCCGTGACTGGATAAATGGGAGGAACTGTAACCCACTTCTCATGTCCTTGAACACAGGTAAAGAACTAAGCCTGAAGGTTATTGACAGAGGTGTGCAACAATCTTTTGACTGATATTTTGAACATTGCCCATCATGCTATTTGTTTCAAACCACATTTTTGAGACTGGTTCTGCCTCGTTTTTCAGGTGACATGATCAGGTAAGAAATTCTACTTGGTTGTCTCCTTGGCAGACATACTGTCAGACCTGCAGGGACCATGCTCAGTGTCCCCATTATCTGTTTAGAAGACAGGCAAGGAAGTTCTTACTTGACAGAGATAAAACTACCCCATTTTTTCATTAATTGGGTGCCTCATATTGCGACTGCTAGGCTACGATATGAGGTATTATGGTAGGTGGGTACCAACATTTCAGAGGAACATACTGTCTCCATTTTCTGCCCTGAAGTTGGGGGCATTATCTTCCCCCAAAAAGGTTGTTACCGACCTACCTGTTGTCATAACCCAGAAGACCGCAGTATGAATCTTCGCCACCATAAGAATGTGAAATCTTAAGTATGTTTCCTCTTCATTGTCATTGTCATTTCTATTTTGAAGTGAAAGGAATCAGTTTGGCCAGGTTAAATGGACATGATTTGTCATTTTACTGTTGGTGAGCATGCAGCCTTATGTAGAGGAGTCTTTGTGGTAGCATGTAAATGTGTTTCTTCTTGTTTTATTTTAAGAATTTTCTTGAATGGACATATACAGGGTAGATATATGTAGATTTATGAGAATGAACCCTTGTAGTGCTGGGTGGGTGATCTGTTGGGCACTGGTACTTGTGTATGCTATACCATCAGGTTTATCTATTGGCCATCATTTTAAGTGCATTAAGCTTTCTTCTCGCCCACGAGATTTCATCAGCAATCACATCATTGAATAGTGTGACTTGTACTTTTTACAGATGTTATTTCTCTATTTTGACAGGTTATCTATCTTTAGCATAACCTGCCCATAGAGCCTGTGACTAAGAGGGTTAGATACTCCATCTGGATAAATTTCCTTTTTAACATTTTATGTATTAAGTTCAGAGAGATGTGAAATGTTAGGCTCAGCTTATTTCATTCAGAATGTAGTGCCTTGAAAATGAACAGCAGCAGAACAATGCAGTTTTGTTGTTCACTGTCATTCTGTCTCTTGTCAGCAGGTGTTGCCATCCAGACCCAGAAACCGCAGCCTTCTCCCACTGTGGTGACTCCAATAACACTTCCTACAACCAATGACAACAACTTCAAGAAGTTCGCTTTTCTGTCTCAAGAAACGGTGCCTGATTATCGTCCTCGTGACAATGTAAGTTTTAGTCTTACCATGGTTATTAGAAGTTTCTTTATGTTCATTGCAAGGAATCAAACTGTAATATGACTATTACTTTATGTGGGTGTGAGATTTGGTCTGTTAGGTAGATCTGGAGGTCTTGGGGCTCCCTACTGCTTCTCATTATAGTAATCTCAAAACTATCCAAGTTAAGTGGGTCTCTTGTCACTATTTGTTTCCTAATATATCACTTTGCAAGGCACTTGCAAGTAAATTTATTAACTTCGCTAGAATTTAAGTGCAGCTGTCAGTGGTCTCTTTGTGTTTGCAGGTACAAGTGATACCACTGCCACTGTCAGAGAAGAGTCAGAAGACCAGCAGCAACCAAAGTACAAAGTTTCAGCAGATACAGCAGCTGTTTGCACAGGTAAGTTGGAAGTGCTAAATCTTGTGCTTCAGTCACATTTAACCTTAAGAAGATCAGGAATTATTAGTGTGATCAAATCATGGAGGGTAAGATGGGTGGGGGAAGAGGTCAGAATTGTGTTCAAAGTGTTGGTCAGGAAACCTGAAGGGAAGAAACCTCTTAGGAGGCCCAGGAATAGGTGCAAGGATAAGTTTTTTGACATTGCCACGATGCTGATTTATTGCCCTCACTGCATCCATAACTCTATAAAATTACATATAAGATGGAATTAGAGAAGAATATTGGTCTAAACTGACACAGACTGTCATAGTGCACAATGCATCCATTTGTCTAAGTGAACATAAAAATCAGCATTAATGTAATTCTGATATATGTAAAAGTGTGGTTTGTTCATTCATTCCTTTCTTGATTGGTAGTTTGCCATGGTAACCCTTGTGACTGCATTCTCTGTGTGGTACATGCTGAGGCAAACACGTTGCTATGCTTTCCAGGTGTTTTCTGTGTGAGGTACATGCTGATACAATTAAGCATGGTTGCCGGCTGGTTTCTTGGTGTGTTCTGTGTGAGGTGCACATTGAGACAAAAGAAACAGTTGAGCATTGAGTGTGGTTACCTGTTTTGCAGTAAGGTTGGTCTGTGTCAGATGGTATTAGGCTGTTAGGATAGCAGTGGAGGTATAAGCAGGACCTACCTATAACACTGCACTATTAACATTTCTTTCCAAGCACATTTGGTGTTTTCATGATTGTCAGAATAGCCATAATAATGTTTAGATCAGCGTATTCATGTGTTTAATATTATTACTGCAATGAACTATCATGGTTTCCCCACACAAGTGAAATTTCCATATGTAATAGAATTTGGAACCTTTATGTAAACTTCATTATGTGTTTAATAATAAAAAATAGTTAAAAGCTTAAGTTTTTAAATTAATTCCTAAATAGTTATAGGTCTGTGAGATGTTATTGTTGTATGCAGAGTGTGATTTGATATACACTGGACAAATGAAATGTAAATTCTGCAGCAATATAAAGAGCACACAGGTGACATCAAACACAATGTGATAAACCAAACTATTCAAAACATATTTTGGAAACATGACATAAATGTGGGCCAATGCAGGGAGTAATGGAGTTCATGCAAGTCCAACATGAAGTCTGTTATAGACGTATTTGAGGAGTTCCATATGTACAAACAAAACAAATTGCAGTATCCTGAATGAACAAAATACCAGAACCTTCAATATGTTTTTTGACTTACTGGTTTTCAACAGGAATGATGGGAACCCAAATGTATGGGTAGTGTAAGGTGTCAAATGATAAACTGTAACTGTAGAATATGCACCGAAACACAATAGGTACACCAGGATAGCACTGAGTACAGGCCACAGTCATTCATGCAACCCATATCTCACAGATTGTAACACACCACAAAAACATCATTAACCAATGGAGCGTGTAGAAAAACATCAAGTACAATGCATAAATTTGGATCAGTTAAAACATGAGTGAAATATGTTCATATCAAGTTGATGCAGACAAGAAACATAATGACAAAAGTATTACATATCAGAAAAAAAGCTATTGAATTAATGAATTAGGTGTAACTGTTAAAAAATGTTATACAGGTACAGGAATGATTTTAAAGTTTGAAGATTTTAAGGGTTTTGTAAATAATAATTTTAGAATTTTGTGACAGAGGTCTAAAGCAACAAATTTAATGTACATGATGAAGTGTTACAAACCAAGTTGTAAGTGCTGTAGTGACCTGATATCATAAATAGAGCATCGGAACATGTTTGTCAACAAATGAAATTGACAGAAGTGTATAAAAGGCATTGATTTGTAATAGTATTAGAAATTTGAATGCTGCACAGTATGCTGGGTGTAAAGTTTCATGCACTATATTGATGAGAGAGTTTGGCTGGAAAATCTTAAAGGAAGGGACCACTTTGCCCACTTTGATAAATTAGGTGTAGATAGAAAGGTAATGTTAAAATTGGCATTAAAGAAATATGGTGTGGACTGTATCCATTTAGCTGAGTATAGGGACCACTGGAAAGCTCTTGTGAACATGATGATGAAACTGTTAGGGTTTCTTAGATGTCAGGGAAATAATCGTGATGAGTTGTATGACTTACCTTCTCAGGAAGTATCTGTTTCAGTAAGTTAGTTAAGTAATTTGGTTTTTTTTATCTGTAAAATCATCTGGTCATATGCTCCTATCTTTCGGTATATTCCACAGAATCATAGTGTTTGATATTCTGTTCCTTATGATTATGAGTACACACAAAGCACAGATGTTAGTGTGTGCTAGGAATCTTGTTAGAGTATAGAAGGATTTATCACATTTCTGTTCAGGATCTGTGAATTTTTGCTGCAAGTAGAATGTGAATGGTGAAATCAAGCTAGATTCATAGTTTACAAGGACCCAGTATACAATATTGTTCCAGGTAATGCATTTAACTTATTTGCCACATGCGTAGGAAACGTGGAATTCTGGTACAGATCTGAATGCATTAACTGAGCACATGGTACATGTCCATCTTATTTTTCAGCCAAACATCAAAACAAGTGATGAATACAAGCGAGGTGAGAGGACTGAACAGTTGGATGACAGTCCCAAGACAGAATTCCAGGTGAGAGGCACATTCTGAGAACTACAGTGAAACCTCTATGCATTGTTTTCCTGCAAGTATTGTTCCTTTTATCTGGTCCTGAAAATTTGCGCATATAAACAATGTCCAATTGTACTGGAGGTATCATTCCTCAGAGTGTTGTTTGCCCATATCACTCATTCAGAATTCTTGGTCCTGACTTTCAGTATTCCTGGAATGATCATTTCTGAGAAAAATGTAGCAAAAGTAACATGATGTTTTTGGAGCATACAGTAGCAGTAACTTGCTTCTACCAATGATTACCATTAGCTTACGAAATATCGCAACATGTCAGCTAAGTGTAAATGATGGTTGAGTGGTGGGAGTGATGGGAAGGTGAAAAACCTGTGAACTGTGTTTTGCAGTTGGTAGTATACTATTATTTTTCATCATTCTGTTTGCATCCCCTTGAGTTTGACAGCTAAAAGTTGTGTGATGTAGTGTTGTTATTCATTTTATTTGTTATTCATGCTTATCATGGTTGGAAAATAATTGAAACCACGTTGCTTTAAAACTGTATGACTGGATGACTGTACTCAGTTTCATGGGATTTTTAAGGGTGCTTGATGCCTCAATTTGTGTGTAACGTAGAAACACTTTGTTGTTTGTGGACAACTGTGCCACTCATCCACAAGATGTGTTATTTCTGTGGAATGTAAAATTTGTGCATTGTCCATCAGACTTTACAAGTGTGATGCCTTCATGAGAATTGGATATGGCTAGATACTAAGAAGGATATCGACTTTGGTTCTCATGCATCTGTAGATAACAGGCTTGCCACACATGGCATTTCCAGCATAGATGAGTTATGTGATGATCATGAGGGTTGTGGCAGCAATGTGAAGGAGGAAGAGGGAGACAAACATGACCTTGAAACAGTGATGAGTTTTTCCAAAGCCCATGCTGCTTACAAAACTGTTGTAAAGCATTGGTGGGCATGACAAACAGAACATTTTGAACTTGGAGTTGGCGCTGTTTCATCTGAAATGTAAGGTTTCGTACTAAACATTGTCAATTACAGATTTATTTAGAGCAAAATTATGTTCACACAGGTATTAACATAACTCTTTATTTGTTTACTATTTGTAGGCATAAGTGCAAAATGTAAAATTCTATTTTTTTGTTTTCTCATATTTCTGATGCATTTAATGATCTTCCTGCTACTCTTGTTTTTCTGCATTTATTATTTGCTGTCCACAGTCTCTTCAGAAATAATGGATTGAGGTTTCACTTTGTATCTACCTAGATATTAGATAATACAAAGTAGTTCGATTACAGTAAGAACTTACTCAGGAGGTAAGTTAAATCTTGCCTGCTTCCCCCACCACATCCTTTCGTGTCCTCGTTCAAACTTGGCATGTTTCATTTGATAATCCATAATCGTAACACTGGATACATCATTATAAATTAACCTATTGAATGGGTTTGTATGAATGTTTCATATTTATCCACCCGTTATCTGGACAACATTTAATGTAACTGGGTTTATCTTTCAAGTCATCTTTTACCCTTGAACTGGCAGTAAAGTCATTTACTGTGGGTATGCTATTGCATTGTCATCCTGTTTAGAGTCTTGAGCAAATAAAGAAGGGGAATGTAGTAGATCATATGACATTTTATTGCAGTTGCAGAGGGCATACTCACGGCAGTGTGAGGAACTGAAACTTTTAAGGAAGCAGTTAGCAAATCGTGAGCGACGAATCAGAGAGTTGGAGGAGCAAGTACAAATGCTACAACTGCAGCAGCGCAAGTCACAGGTGACACACAAGTAGTTACCATCACCTGCAGAATAGTTTGGTTGCTTTCCTTCCACCACACTTCCTGGCACAAGATGTGGGCTGATTACACTTCTTCCCAGGAAGAATGTTTTTCATTGTAAGACAGCAGGAAATGGAGGGAAATGGAGATGGCAACATGGCATTTTAAGAGAAGCATAACAATTACAAATTTGTTTTATCAGACAGTATAATATGGCTATAGAAGGCCAGTATAGGCTCTTTAATATCATATCAATTTATAGTTGGAAATAATGATGCTGTTTCATTTATGGAGGGATTGAGGTGTCCAAGCAGATCACAATTATATTGGATGTGCAACAGAACACATACATTTTCTTTTGTCTTCAGACAACTTTTTTCATCAGTAAGAAGGTAACAGAGAAGACAGGGTTATTCATTGAGATAAAAAAATTCTGTACTTTTTTGGGATATATAATGTGTTCTGATAATGTAGTTGAACCCTTCAGGATGGTAATGCTGGTATCTCGTACCGTATGGTGGGAGTTAACCCCTAGAATGTCAGAATTGTACATGTATTCACAAAAATGGACTTAATTTCCGGACCATTTTTTGTGGATATAGCACACATTACATATAATGTGGTAACAGAATAACAAAAACTATTCTATCCAATTAGAATCTAAAAGTCATGTTTGGTGTAGAATATCTTGAAGTAGGAGTCTTCTGTTTGCTGTACAGTCTGATCCTTATTCGTCACATTCTTCAGATGTTTACTCGCTTTGGAAATGTCACATCAGGTAGCCTATCAAAAGATGAGATTAAAATGTGTTCAGTACAGAACTGTGAGAAGAGAATCATTAACAAATCAGGAAGAGAATAACTGTTGTTCAGTGAAATAGTTCCTAATATACAGGAAGCAAAATACTTACATGTACTAGAGAGTAGATTGTCTGAAGAAGGAAGACTGGACAATATTTCATTGAAAAGATGTATTCCCTGGTATCTTCTCATTTCTTTGCCAGAATGCATGTGCTGTAGCTGAAAGACTTGTTTGCAAGTGACAGTTTACTACATCAGAATTTCAGTGTTGTCATACAGGGTCTGCATCTATCTAATATTGATTTCAAACTCAGGTAAGTCAGACCATGTTGTTAAAACATTCTTGTTCTAGACACAGCAGTTGCATGATGGGCCATGATGTGAATAGGAAGACATTGAGTAGTATAAGAAATTTATCAACAAAGATATCTCCTCCATATGTATTACAGTTAAGACATAAGATTGTTAGTCAAAAGTGTTTGTATTTGTAACTTCTCCTTATCAAGTTTACTCCATGACAGATGTGATATGATTTTTAAATGAGTTTTTAACTCTTCTACTGTGAAGCATCTTTGTTACATTTTATACAATTCCTTATTTGCATTTAAACTGTAATTTTCCTGAGAGTAACCTTTAGTATAATGTGCTACATTTGTTATACAAATTTTAGGTACTTGGTAAATTAATTGATTTGGTAGGATAGTTCACGTTGTGATGTGAAATATTGAAATACGTTAGTTCTGGATTGGGAGCTTCAGGTATTTCACCTTTCATAAAAGGTGCATATGTGATAAATATTAACATTCACACAACTACAGGAATGTGTTGACTGAAGCCTTAGCATGTGAAGAAGATGGAACATGTATAAGACTAGTGGTCTGTAGATACCCTGGAGTGAAGTTCCTGAAAGAGGAGATGGAAACAATGCCAATTTTGTTGTCTGGCAAGTGTTCTTAGATTCCTTATTTGTTTTACGTGCATTTATTATGCAAGGGGAGGTAGCTAGGCTATGTACTGAACACTACATAATCTAGGTTTTATTACTCACGGGAGCCTTTTTCTTTGGTGCGGGGGAGGGGGGGGATTTGGTATCCAAAGCATTCAGATCAGTTCCGGCGCCCACTTAGCCTCTGGGTGCTGTGGGCTCATTCCCTGGGGCATGAAGCTCATCACTTGCTTCTGTCTAGTATCAAGGTTAAGAATGTGTGGGGCTGATACTCCACTTCCACATGCCATGATGTTTGATTAAGCACAGGGACAACTTTGTTTACTTTTTATTATACCACTGTTTTGACTTACTAATTTTGCTGCTACTCAACACCTGATCACATGTGCTAATTTGCACAGGCAGTGGGTGTTGTTTCCACACCATCACACATTCCAGTACACAGATCATACTGTAGTTAAGGAGAATTTAGAGTATCATTTACTTTGAAATATGCCTGTATATAGGGGACTTCCGTTTACTGCTTATTTTCAGTATCACATTGAAGTGACTGGGTATGCTTTATTGATGTGAGATATAGAACATGCTTTATTGATGTGAGATATAGAACAAGTGACTTTTGGCTTTGAACTGATTTTCAGAAGACTAATTGTCATTCACAGATTGTTGTTACAGCAGTTTTAATGTAGGAGAATCCCATGATGATTTTTAGCTCTATCTTAATGTTTATATTTTACTTTCTATATTGTTTTTATAGCAACTGCTTTATAAATAAAACAGTTTGTCTTCCATGTTTCATGTTACTGTATGTTCAGTATTGAGAACAGCCATTTTCCTTGTGTATGTGTTCTAAGGTCAGTATTAGATGAGAGTTGCATGGTTACATGGAAGTTCAGCCTGCCCTGACATTTTCTTACACCTCAAATCCTCAAAAATACCTGTTGTTACAGGTATATTTTAGATGGACATTACATTATTTAAATAAAGAATACATGTAAGCGCATTCCATGAAACAAGTCCTTCAGTTAGCCTTTACTGACCTCTACAGCCACAATACTGACTCTCAAAATCAACATTGTCACATTTCACACATTGTGTCTGTCCTCTTTCTGTTGCATAATTTGATGTCACTAGAAGAGTGGGCAGTGACATCCAGGATTTGTAGCCTTAGATAAATCTGCTTGTATCTTTGCATACAAATTGCAAAGTGTGCCTTGTGTTGTATTTAATATTAAATCATTAAGGCCTTCTGTGGAGTAGACTGAGATTTTGGACATGGTGAAAGTGTTTACATGTCTTACCATTGCTACCTTGCTTTGTGTGTTGGACAGCTTTTTGTTATGTGCTTCAGCATTGTTATTTTGTGGTATGTTATTACACTGTCAGTGATTTACAAATGATGCTTCAGAAGAACAGTTTTGTTTCTGAAGTACATTAAGAATAATGGATACAGAAATCTTTACACATTTTAACCTAAGTGAAAATTTATTAGTTTATGGCTACAATAATGGACACACCTTTAAATTCTGATATTTGAGAGATATTGTACAATTAGCCTCTTGATACGAAATCGTAGTAGATGGCTGCTTTGACAAGCTTCAGGGGAAAATTCCAAACTTAGGCTCACATGTGTAATGTTGAGCCATGCTCAGTGATTGACAAAAAGGTTACATCATGTGTTTCACAGTGCAGGTTTGAGTATAATAAAGTTTTCTGTTTAGTTTAGTTCAGAAATTTGAAATGAATGGAATTTGTGTCATTTGTTACTAAAATGAAGTTGTGTTTGGTTGAATTTTTCTGGTTTAAGCAATTATCAATTTTAGTAGCAAGGTGTCTTACAAAAGAACTGGAACTGAATTGTGAAAGTGAAGGTTCTTATGAACTTAGTGTTCAGAACATACCTGTGCCTCTGGAAGTATGGATGCCATTGAGAAACATTTGTTTTCAAATCTTCCATCTGAATGTGTTACCCTGGCTAGAATTACATAGGGGTTGTCAACGTGACAGGCCATGTACCAACATTTCAGAGTTCTGTAGATTGTTGCAAATAATTGTTAATCATCATGTTACAATTTTATTTGGCTTTCAGGTATTGGAAAATATGCCTTTATGCTCTGAGGCATTTTGCACACATTTAAAAGTTTCATGCCTGTTTGTGAAGTTTTTTGTGGATGCAGGCCTCGTATGTTGGCTGTCAGGTGATTTAATATGTTTTTTTAAAAGTAAACAGCAGCCCAAAAAAAGTTGTGCCACACAAAATATTGTTCTTAATTAGAAGGTGTTGTTTTATAGCAGTGTTGCAACATTATAGCCAAAATAGAACATATTGTAAAAAAGTTCAAACCTTTATCAAAGTGTGACTATCCTATTAGTCCGTGTTACAAGAGGAGAGCTTATGAGAGGAAGAGAAGAAAAGATGGTGAATGATTAAATTGCTTCTTATATGTGCAAGCAACAGATGTGTGGGATGAAATTACTCATTTGTCACAACACTCCTGCTGTTTTGTTACATAGCACATGCTACGAGAGGAACGTGTGTGCATCTAAACTATGTACCACAGAACAGACAAGTCTTACTGTAGAAGTAAGAGGGGTTGTGGCTGGGTTTCTTATTATGGGTTGGCAACCCCAATATAATGAATTATGCCTGCTTATTTTGAATTTCTTTTATGAGTTGTACCAAAGATGGGAGTAATTTAATTGTTGACTTACTTCACCATTAAGCCATGTTTGTTACAAAAAAGTATAGATCAGTTGTAGAATATATTTTGGAGCATTATTGTTCTGTGGATCGTGTTTAAGAAATGTTGGTTTTTTAATGTTAGTCGATGCCTTGTTGGCATAAGTATGCATTGATAAGAGGTATGGGCTGTCTTTGAACACATTTCAAACCGTACATCACTTAGGGTAGCTGCGATTGACCTTTGTAAGGACGTAAAAAACATAAGCCTGAGTATTCTTGTATTAATGTAGCTTTGGAGAGCCTTAGCAGAGCATGCCAAATTCTTTTCTCACTTCCACATCTGAATATATGCAGGACCATTGACAGAATGATGAATAAATATTTTATATGTAACAGCTGATTGTAGTACTTCTGGTGTACAATTCCCATGTTTCTTGAGTGTAAAAAGAATGAAAAATATACTGGGAAATTATTTAATGTTTATGATCTGTGTCACACTACTGTGAAGGTACATGTATGGGTTCATCAGGCCTAGCATCATATTTTTTCAGTTCAGGTATCTTTGCTCCCAAATTAAAATCCAGCTGCCAGCACCATAATAGCAGGAGATTTAAATTCCCTAGTCCTATATGTTACAGGTTAGTAGCAGATCTGTAATATGGTGCAGATGCATTAAGTTTTATTTTAATTTTGCATTTCCATTTGTGATATTCTATTGCAGTTTAATTTTATGAATGAAACTTTTTTCCTGTATTAAATGTGTTTGGGCATGATCAGGAATTGGATCACAAGGATGTGTTCTAAATGGTGTGGCAGAAATGGTAGTGTTTCATAAAAAGTAACTTATCTTGTTTCAAACACATATTTTGTTTGTACAGTCTTTGATTTGTTTTAATATTTCAGTTTCTGTAAATTACATCCTTCAGGTACCAACATCCTGTTGAGTGCACTTATGCACAAGGGTTTGGAATCTCTGCCTCAGTTCCCAAGGTGTTTCTTGCGAAATGTGGGTGATGTGTTCATGGATTACCACTTTTAGCTTGTCTTAGGTCTGTTGGCTGACTGCCATACTCTCTACCTAGTAGATATTCCCAGATAAAGAAGTTGCAAATAGGTCTGATGAATGATAAGGTCAGGGCACATCACTGACACAAGAAATCCCCTTCTGCAGAAACAAATCACAACCTGCAGCCATTATGATCTTCCTGCTGTGGGAGATTCTGTACTTTCAGTGTGAGCGGTGTTTCATTCGTGTGGGTGTAACATAACTACGAGGGTTATCCAGAAAGTAAAGATACAAAAGCAATAAAATTTTTAAAAAATATTTATTAACAAAATCGAGTGAAAAAACTCTTAACACATACCTTTAGCTATTTTTCAACATAATCACCACCTTTGTCAAGGCATTTGTTTAGCCTGGGTACGAGTTTTTGTATTCCGATGTCATAGAACTCCGCCGCCTGTGCACGCAACCACGTAGTGACTTCGTTTTTCACCTCTTCATCTTCGTGAAACTTCTGGCCGGCCAGATGTTTCTTTAAATGCAAAAACAAATGGAAATCGCTGGGAGCGAGGTCTGGTCTGTGAGGGAGATGGCCCTGCGTGCACAGGCGGCGGAGTTGTATGACATCGGAATACAAAACTTTGTACCCAGGTTAAACAAATGCCTTGACAAAGGTGGTGATTATGTTGAAAAATAGCTAAAGGTGTTAAGAGTTTTTTCACTCACTTTTGTTAATAACTATTTTTAAAAAAATTTATTGCGTTTGTATCTTTACTTTCTGGACATTCTACATATGATGGCTTATCCATCTTGATCTTCAAAGGAATGGGTCCACTGATGAAAGTAGATACCACTGCACACCAAACAGTATCTTCTTTGTCATACAGGGGATGCACATGGCCCATGAATTTTAAGCAGCCCACTACCATGCAAGTGACAATGTGCCTTATCACTGAACCACAAAATCACAACTGCAAATCCTTCACACGTGTTTTGTCATATGCTAATGGAGATGTGCATAATTTCAAACCTAAAATGCTTCACTGTTTGTGCTGCACTCTGTATAGTCATCCTGAGATGTGAATATGGTAACAAAGCCCATCAGTTATTCTACACTAATTATTAGCTTTCCACATGAATAAAGAATTATGGGAACAGAAGAGATTTGTTTCATAAGATTTCAATTGACAGTGCTGATGTAAAACAAAGATTCACAAAATGCAGACACCACTGTTGTGTCTTTAATGATAGTGGTGGAAGTAGGGTAGCTGAATGATTGAGAGCTAAAAATTCCATACCGTGTCTTTCATAAGCATTTTTTAATTTTTTTTATTTGTAAAAGTGTCAGGTTATGTAGCTGTATAATTCCATTGCAGTGAGCTTTATTTCGAGCTCTGTGTGATACCTGATCAAAGAACAGGTGCAAGGGCACTGCTGATTGATTCAAGCACTGTTGCTGTTACTTGTAATTTTTTTACTGGGTTTTTGAACTTTGCCCATTGCTTTAGCATTGGCATTTGGAACAGAACACATTGTTTTGTTTTTGTTTCCTTCTTCAGGTGAGAAGTTGTGGAGACATTAACTCAGTTGCTTTTGTTGTAAGGAGCTGATGTCGTTCACTGCATGATCTACGTCAATTGTCTAAATCTGTATGCTATTGTGATCATTGGAGATTTTAAAACATTGGAGGTATAATGAATGACATTCTGTATGACTGACAAAATCCAGAGACACCTGAGGATGGAAACAGGCCCACTTTCCAAATTTCAAAATCCAGTAATACTAGTAGTAGTAAACCATTGTCAGAACCCTTTAAATTTATTGCTAGTTTTCATTAACTTTATTGAAATACAGAATGTTCTAGAACTGCAGTACCAAACAGACTTGTATGTTATTACATTTAGAAATATGTCAGTAATAGTAATTATATTTTAATGCCTCTGTGTTAAAAATTTCTAACTAAAGAAATCTCCAACATTTTGTTGTTTTGAATGCTGCTTATCTCTCTTGTCAAAGTTCTGTTTTTCACACCTTGGCTAGGATATCCTGTCAAGGGGTTTGTCAGTCTTTCAGATTAACATAGCAGTAACTATAAAAATTGCTGTCTTCTGGGATGTGACACCATGTAGTTTTGTAGATAAGTACCAACATTCCTCCAAGACTTCAGTACCTCTACCAAAAAAGAAATATGGCATTACATCCCCAAAGACAGTAATCTTCTAGTAAGTGGATAGATTCAAGTAACATATTGTTGTATACATTTATAGTGACTGCATA
Source organism: Reticulitermes speratus (assembly GCA_021186555.1). NCBI lineage: Eukaryota > Metazoa > Arthropoda > Insecta > Blattodea > Rhinotermitidae > Reticulitermes > Reticulitermes speratus. Next base: position 19,076,075 of record JAJKFL010000001.1, read on the forward strand.
CAGAATTACCCAGCAACAAAGTATGAAAACTGTGTGTGTGCATTTTAATATTGATTGTTAATCACTATTTTCCAAAACTGTTGGTTTTAACCACATAAAATGGGAAATTCTTTCTAGCACAAATTTGTTTGTAAATTAGATATGCTGTGTCAGATTAATTTCATTTTCAAATTCAATCATTATGCTGTATTCTGTAAGTATTGCATTGTATGGTTTATTCTGGACAGCATTTCAGAGTCCATTTGTTTCTACTATAGGAGAAACTGTTCATGATTTTGGGAATGGCCTTGGCAGCTATAGTTATGTGGAGTCAATATATCTGTAGGTATACATTTGAGAGTACCATTGTGTGAAACTGTTAGTGGCAAAATCATTATCATGTTCCTTGGGGTGGATGAAATTTTGGTTCCAGAATCTGCTACTGTAGGTGCAAGCATAATGTGATATTGATGTTAAATATTTCGTGTATTGGCTGCTGTTGTTGTTGTTGTATGTGGCTTGTGTTTATGTTATTATTTGGTACTCTTGTTTCAATGAACTTGTGTTTATGTTATTATTTGGTACTCTTGTTTCAATGAACTGCTGTAGCACAACATGTTTATGTATGGTAGTTAATTGTGGTGGAAATGGGCTGAAGGAGCATCAATTATGGCACATGGAGAAAATGTTTGAGACACAATGATAGTGATTTTCACTTATGAGTTTCCAGTGTGAATTTTAACTTACTTGTTCTTTGTGCATGACTGTTAAAAAATTATGCCATTTTGTATGACTTTTCTTATGCTGTAAAATTATTTTTTGAAAAATTTTCGAACTTTGTTAAGGATCTTACTGACTTCATCTTCAGAGTAGAATGAAGAAAATCAGGCTGAAGAATGCTACATAAATGTGTGTGCCTATGTTCATCTTTGCACACATGCATGCACACTTGAAAGATGTACACACACACACCAGTGGCAAACTTTGAATCAGTTCCAAGATTTTATAAGCCAAACTAGTGCTATCAACAAAACCAACCCACACTTCACTTCATGATTTACTGCTCTATCCTGGCCTGCCAAGCTCATTACTGTACGTTCATATTGTGATCTTGTGGGTTATGACAGAGTGTAGTCTGGTAGATGTGTGCTCACATTTTGGAGGATCATATTGGCAGAAGGGACATGAGGAAGAAGAAGAAGATGAAACAGAAGAAAATAGTGTAGGAAAAGGGAGAAAGATATATGAGGGTGAAGGAAGAGGGGAGAAAAGACAGGAGAACAAGGGGAGCAAAGAAGGAGAAAAAGAACTCTTCCTCCTCCTCTTCCTTGACCATTTCCTTGTTTTCCTCCTCCTCATATTCCTTCTGCCTGTCTAAAGCAAGATATTGCATTGAAACACTGGTACCCACATACCAGACTACGCAGGGTCTTAACTGTGAAGACCACAATACATATCTTCACTGCCATCAGAATCTCAGATTGTATACAGAAAACCCTTATCAAGCATGGACTTGCTTGTGCATGCAACAACAAATGCGCATAGTTACTTGCTAATCACAGACAGTTTGTGTGTGTACAGTCTGCCAAACATGCTGTAGTAGTTTCTTATTTATAAAACCAGGATATGCACACCCAATATACATAACAATAAAGTTCTCTGTTTACTCTTACATGTTTTGATGGACCTCTGCCATTGTCAGGGAGTCTATACACCAATATTTCAAGCTCACTAAAGTATAATACATTACAATAGTAATACATATTATAATATACTATATATCATAGCATATATAATGATATAATATGCATATACTGTAGGTGCATTGTTGAGCATGCAACTGGGAGAAGGTTCAGCTGTATAAATTGACTTCTGTGATCAGTGGTTAAGGTCAGGAGCTGCATGCACAGTCTGTTCACTTAACAGCCACACCTCATACATAGTGTATAATTATAGAAGACCACACTCTTCATTGTCACCTACATGGAAGCCTCAAATATCGTATCAGGCTAGGTTGATATGTAAAATTGAAGTCCTATTTTGAAGCACATTCAGTGTCTCAGTATGAAGCATGTAACAAAATTTCCTCTTTTATTGCAATGTTATGTGTGTATTTTTTATTTAGTGAACTCAGACATGTTAAGCAGCTCTTGTGAACGAAATAATGGAACCTTGGGTTTCGTAAAAGGCAAGGGTTCTGATGACTGAGTGTCAGCTTCTCACATGAACTCTGTTTCATACATCATGTACCCAGAACTTGTTCTGTGTGCAACAATACTGACATTTCTTGCTGCATAGTTTCATCTTTTCTGCTTGTTTGGGATGGAATTAATTTGCTGCTCTGATAGTGGATGAATCTAAATTGTCTACATTAAATAGGAACTTTACTTTCTTTTTTTGTGTCTCCTTAGTTTTACCTTTATGGCTTCCATGTCATCCAGAATTCACTGCATCTCAGAACTGTTTTGTTTCCCAGTAAATAGTTGTTAAAGTGGCGGGTAGTTGAGAGAGTCCATTGTACTTCAAGACAGTAAGTACCAGTCTTCTTAATTCGGGCCATCAGCTTTTCAATACTGATTGATATCACAGCACAACAAAATTTCACATTTTTGACAACATATTAAATAGCTGCTTTTGAATAAATCAGGTGTGCTGATCACAAAAATGACAGGAAGTTATGACACATACAGACTTTTTGTTAGTTATTGTTTATGTGCAAGTCATATGAATGTGTATACCACATACTAAGCAATTTTAAATAAAGATGATACTTAAATGGGAATGAACTTTCCTTGAATGTTCAGCATATTCTCACATGATTGACAAAAATTATGAGAACACCAAGGTAAATTGCAAAGGTGAAAAGGATTCATTCTGTCAAACCTAATTTGAGAACTGCAGGCCAAGAGAGCATTATAAAAGAAACCATCTGTTATATCCACACAGATGATTTGTCTACATTATTGTTTTAGTTCTTTACCAATGAGCTAACGAAATAAGAGCTAGGACTACTGTCATTGGTGGGCCGGTATAGCGTAGTTGGTATAGTGACTCGCTACAAGCTGGACGGTCCGGGGATCGAATCCCGGTGGGGGCGAGATTTTCAGCACCCATCCAGACCGGCCCTGGGGCCTACCCAGCCTCCTGTACAATGGGTACCGGGTCATTCCCGAGGGGTAAAGCGGCCTGGGTGTGGCACTGACCACCCACCCCAATGTAGCGCTGAGGTTAAAGAAAGAGTAGAGCTGTACCTCTACTCCCCCTCTGGGTCTTAATGGCTTGTTCTAGGGTGAACTTTACCTTTACCTTTACTACTGTCGTTACTTCTGTGGATCCTCCTGTCTTTGTAAATTATAAGTTATGACACTTTGTAGCCTTGTAGGTGGGTACTGGTGTTTTGCCATCTTCCGAATAGAATATCTCTGAAACATTGGTAACTACTTGCCAAATTACATGTTGTTGTAACCTAGAAGTCTGCAGTCTATATTTTTGCTGTTGTGAGACCTTGGCAAATCTTATTATTCTACTGTTAGTTTCAAAGGTATTTTGTCCTGAAGATGGAGTGAGCACCTGTGAAAGGTAGGTATCTATCTCCTACACTGCATAGTGTTATAATTTGACTACTGTGAACAATAGATGGGGTGTATTATGATGGTGATAATATGTATTGTATAATAACTCATTATGATACCCAATGTGACATTTATAGTGTGCATTGTTCACATCCTGTTGCCAGACTTGCTAATGCCATGAACACTGGTGATGGTCATGGTTCAAGTCTTGAATTGGTGTTTTCCTCACTGAGGATTGTACTAATTTCCTTAGTACTTTCAGGTGAATGCCCCAATAGTATCTTTACAAGAGCATGAGTATATCATCCCACATACCTCGTGACTTGCCCACGTCACACAGTACATCATACTTTTGGCTGTACATACTGACTTCCTCAGTTGTACAAGAGCTTCAGCTGTCATTAAAGAAGTCTATTTCAGTTACTGAATAGTTTGCAGATCGCTACTACGTCACAAGAAATCACAGACTTACTGATTGGCTTTCTGTAATGTAGGATGTTAGTTGTCCCCATTCCCTTCAGGCAAATGCCAAAATATGCTACTATTGCTTCATCTCAAACTCTCTCTCTCTCTCTCTCTCTCTCTCTCCTCTCTCTCTCTCTCGCTTACCCCCCACAGTCATGATCTCTATAGTGAGACCTGGTTGGACACCTGACCAGACTGTGACCTACAGTGGGATGACCATCTTCAAAAATGGTGGGAAGCATATATAATATATGCCATTAATCTGTGGAATGCTTAAAATCGGCTTGGTCATTCAGGTCCTTTGCCCAACAGAGAACCAATATTGTGGACTTGACATTCACAGCGTATAGGAATTTGGAGATTCAAGATGTATTTTGCTATCTGGTATTCCTTGCAATCAGTGGGTCTGATGGTACAGAGAGAGAGAAGGATGAGAAGGCCAAATACGCAACCTGGGCACTGAACCACAATTTGTGTAAGATCCCAAGAGGATTGATGTGGCTGATAGCGGCAGTCACCTTATTGTCTGAGCTACAAGCCCTGCGAGTTACCTGAGCTGAATGATCCAAATTGCAAATGCTAAATTGTATAACAAACTAGAATATTATAGAATATTACCCAGCATTTCCTTGTGTGGGAAAGAGTAATAAGAGTGAATGCTGTTAGGGAGATAATATATACATAATGTAAAGAGAGGTTCAGGGGAATTATTTAGTAATCGTAAGTCAGTGGTGGAGTTAGAACTATTGATCCCTCTTGATAAGGGGTGTCTTCCCTATACACCACATGTAACAAATTTATGGTTTCTGTGTCACTTTTCTTCAGCTTTGCAAGAAAGTTAATTCGTACTCATTGCATAGTTTTTTTTAAGAAACGTGATTGTACAAGTTAGAAAACCATTTATAAAGAAAAGTTAGTACTTGACACTGTGTCGGTGTACTTAAGCATTGTTGGGCGTGTGACTGGGAGAAGGTTCAGCTGTATGACTTGCTTTGGTGATTGGTGGTTAAAGGTCAGGAGCTACATGCATAGTCTCTTCACTTAATAGCCACACCTCTTATGTGGTGTTATAATTCCGGAAGATGATTCTCTTTTTTTTCTTCTTTCTTTCTTTCTTTCTTTCTTTCTTTCTTCCTCCCAGCCACATGGAAACCACAAATTTTGTATCAGGCTAGGTTGGTGTTAAACCTTTAAGCCCTGTATTGAAGTATATTCAATGTCTTATTATGAAGTATGAAATATGCTAGGGCATAAATTATGTTTAACAATGTGTCACATGATTAGTTTCTTACATTTATCATTTACATTTTAAAGAAAATAAAGGATTATTGCAAAATGCCCTCTGCTTCAACAAATATGTTAACCTTGACTGAATGATAGGTACAGACGTGCAGCCATCCACCCCTCCCAAATTTAAATTTAAAAACGCTGATTTTTTAGACATGATGTCAATCATTGTACGTGATTTACCATTCAGTCAAAATCAGCCACTGAAATTGGCTGATCACTAGTACAGTGGAATTGTGAAAAAGTGAAATAAAAAACTTAAGTCGTAGATTAACTTAAAAAACCAAGAAGATTAAACCCTGTTATTTAAATTAGGTGTGTGAGTCTTGCAACATGTAAATATGTATAAAAATGCAGCTACAAACAATGTTATATTATGAAATCTGCGGTCTTCTGGGGTATTATGCGGCGGCGTGTGGTAATTGTTTACCGAAGTTTCGGGACAAGTATTGGTCCCATCCTCACGGGTCAAGAGTCCTTTCCTTTTCTACTCGGACTCTTGACCCGTGAGGATGGGACTGATACGTTGTCCCGAAACGTCGGTAAACAATTAGCACACGACGCCGCCTAATACCCCAGAAGACCGCAGATTTCATCAACATCGCAGCGGAAGCCTGAAATCTATGTTATATTATAGTTATATTTGTGACATGATTTTTATAACATAGTTTTAAAATCAAAGATAAATTACATATAGACTCAAGGTCAGCCCCCTCCCTTCCCCCCGCAATGAAGAAGTCAGGGCGCGCCGTTGGGTAGGTAAGTAAGTAATTCCTTTATTTGCCTATTGTAGCATTTCTTTCTGCCGTCCAGATTTTATACAGAACACATTCTTCTGCATTAGTATATTATGCAGAGACTATAATGTCAGTTATAATTAGAAAACTCGAGGCTTCTATGTCGAAATATTTACATTATTTAAACAAAATGTTAGAAGTTAGATATATTCAGAGCAGGTGAGAGGAGGGTGTTGGTGCATGACATTTAACCTGTGTACTCTTTTAAAGCAAGAAATCTGATTACTCTATCTGAGAAGTTGAGATGAACAGCAAAGCTATTTATTTATGGTGTCGTGGAGTACTCCAGATGAAAAAAGAAAATCGCTTTCCCACCTCATACACCGATGTAGTCATTTTCTTAATGTGATTATTATTCTTCAGGTCAGTATGACTCTGGTCTCTATTTTCTTATTTACCTTTCTTGTTTCAACATTTGTTTTTCCTGTTGGTTTAGCAATGCTAAAGTAAATGTAATTGAAAACCCAACACTTAAAATAGAATTTTTTTTAATATTAGCAATACATGTATCTGCCTACATGTACGTCAGAAAGGTGCAAAGATTCATCAAAATTTCAAAAGTATAGTATTAGTTTTTTTCTACAGATAAATGTGAAAAAGAGTTTCCTCACTACCAAAAGCAAAGTTATTACAGTGGTAGCAATTAGTAATATGTATAAACAATATAATTCTGAAATAAATATTTTATGTGTTTGTGTTGTGTATTGTCGTTCATTAGTGTTTATGTGTTGCACCGTTTTTGTTATAGGCCACTTGGATTTTGACTTTGCACTTTAATAAGCAAGAATTGAATTAAAAAATTCAGAATATGGCTATACAGTATGTAATTGAGTAAGATTCATATTGGTAATTAGAGGCCATATTCCCTTTCCCAGATATATAATTTGCTGTTTCTGTGAAAAATTTTTTGTCCTCTTGACATCTGCAGTTAGGTATACATTCGAAATAAAAATAAATTATGCAAACTTTTAAAAATGTCTGTATTTCAACAAGCAAAAGTTTCACCAGAGTATGATAATTATATTCATTTATCGGTAATTAGGTGTCTGCATAATATTAAGTACGACGAAGGTCCGTTTTCATAGTCCTTGACTGTACCGATTTTAAATTACGCGGGTTGCAATGAATGAAATTCAATACATGGTGTAGTCTTCATACTGTATTTTAATTTACACAAAATATAATTATTATGTAACATAATCAAAGTGTAAGAAATATCTTGATGTCTTGCTTTCTTATATGCTAATCAAGTGCCTGTATATATGCGGAAATGTAAAATGTTTTTGAGAAAATTATATGATTAGTGTAGTAGTTGTCAGTTTTTTGGAAAGAAAAATGTCTCAAGATCGAGATGCAGAACACATAGGATTTCTTTATAAAACAATGGGTTTGTAGCATAAAATATTAACGCAATAGCGTTACTCATTGACAGATTCTCAATCAAAATAAGTTATCGTTGAACATTGTGGTTTTGTTGGAAAATTTCGACATTTAAATTTGCCGTATGCGCATGGATTTCTTTCCGTCGAGACAGTTGAACACCTCGGTGCGCACAATGCCATTACTGATGGTGTATAAGTCGAACGTACGACGAAATATATAATTTAGGTCGAATGATATGAGTGGTTGCATTTTACATCAGAGTATATGAATTAATGAGACTGCTATAGTACTATTGTCTGGTGCCATGATAGGTACAGTAAAATGAGAATTACATACTTGTCATTATAAAATGATATTGCCGGAAGGGAAATGTTGCAAGCCTTGCAGCAAGTATTTGAAGTATTAGTAAGTCTGGTCTTATATGTTACCTTTTCAGTCGAACGAGACCCGAAAAAGCGCAGGGTAAAACCCGTTGGACCAGCACATCAGTCACTTCTGGATTTTGATCTGGGAGAGAGTTCTGATGACAGTGACTTTCGCATAGAAGATCACTTTGAGGAGTCTGATGATGATTCTATAGATTCAGATGACGATGGTGGGGAAAAAGGTAAATCACTGCAGTCAACACCAGTTTGGAAGTTTTTTAATATACACATGTGAAGATTAGGGATGAATTACAAACTTTTATGTATTTTGTGCGTCGAAATAGTATCCATGCTGCAAGGGGTTCGTGCTAAGCAGGCTAGTGTTTTGTGCTGTAATTCATGGTTTGTTTCCCACTGAGAACAACCATCTGTAAAATTTGTATTTTACAGACTTGAACACCCTGTCCAGTCACTGTTTTAAACAGGTTGTGATAAAATGATTATACCCTGTAAATATATTCTTAGGTACTGCAAATGATGATGATGACGATGACGATGACGATGATGACGATGATGAAGATTCAGAAGATAGTGCCGGAGAAATACTTCCAGACGTGAAACATCCAGTGACAGTTCATCAGAATTTAACAATTGGAGAAGTGATTCAGCAAGCAAAACAACAGCAAGCTGGGTCAAAAAATCAGGTGATTCTTCACAGTCAGCAGATGAGCTTCTGTGGGCTGATTATTTAGTTTAAGAATAGTATTTCTGATTTAAATTCTATCAGTGTGTGTTCTTATTTACATTGTGGTATGAGTAGTAACAATTTTTGGTGTAAAAGAAAGTTGAACAGTCTTCAGAATTTCAGTCTCAAGTCAAAGATCCCATCCCTGCTAGGAGTTGAGTACTGATTTTGGAGCCTGTAGCCAGCATTATACTTAATGAGCTATCCAATGGACATTATAGTTATTTTTTGTACCTTAACCTGTGACAGGGGTGCACAGATTTAAAAAAAAAAAATTAAGATCACACCATTCAAAATTTAGTCACCTAGGTAACCAGGGCCGGGATAGTGTAGTCGGTATAGCAGCTTGCTATGGGCTGGACGGTCCAGGGATCGGATCCCGGTGGGGGCAAGATTTTCCACACCCATCCAGACCAGCCCTGGGGCCCACCCAGCCTCCTATACCACTGCTTCCCAAACTTTTTCCTTCATTACCCAAAACCACTTATCAGAAACTCCTTTTTACCCAATGTAGGTAAAACACTAACTGCACAGAAAACATATTTGACAAGTGAAGAGAGATCGGTAAAAAATAGGAAGCAAATAATATGTTTGATGCAATGTCTTTATTTTAAACATCTCTAAACATTTTAGCAGCCACAAAAAATTTGGTAATTATTCACCATGAATATTTCATCTCCCAGGTCCCAGCTAATGAGTATAATGCCACTGCTCCATCTTATTTACTAGTTCCTGAAAATTTGGAACTATTGGAGACAGAGCATACCTCACATCGTATTGATGATTGAATCTAATAACAAGCGTATGGCGTATTTATTAAATAGCAAATAAATACTTGTTAGACTGTTTTAGAGTATCGGTGCACACTGATTGATCAATTTCTTCAGAGAACTTCATCTTCTGCTCTTTTACAGTAAATTTTAATGTGTATTCCAAGGTGTGTCGTTACCCAAAGAAAAACCACTTTTACCCAATTTTGGGTAATTTACGCAGGTTTGGGAAGCACTGTCCTGTACAATGGGTACTGGGTCTCTTTCCCGGGGGTAAAGCGGCCGGGCCGTGGAGTTGACCACCCACCGTCATCTAGTGCCAGGGTTAAAGAAAGAGTAGAGCTATACCTCTACTCCCCCTCTGGGCCTTCATGGCCCGTTCTAGGGAGAACTTTACCTTTAGGTGTCCTGGCACCCACCATTTGTGGACCTTTGGCTTGTGACTTTACCAGGCCTCTTGGTTAAGCTCGGTATCAGATATCTATTCTTGTTTGACTGGGACAGTAAGCTTGATGGAATTGTGCCTAACAGTTTGGTAATGTCTGTACTTGGGTTTCAGTTTGATTTGAAGGAGGCTGTGAAGGTACTCATCTGCTCTGGCTGCTTGGGTGACAGAAGTGATGATGCCAATGAAATTGTTGAATGTGATGGGTGTGGAGTTACTGTTCATGAAGGTAAGGAAATTTGTAACCACATTTTATACTTGTGTTTATTTTACATTTATTTTTTGTTTGTTCTGTGTTTGTATACTTAACTTATGTAATGTATAACTTTACATTACTTGTACCATACATTTTTAATTATATATATGTTATGTGTACATTTGTCTGCATAACGTATATATTATTTAATGTATGTTGATGCTCTTCTTTTTCCCCAAGGTTGCTATGGAGTATCTGACACAGCAAGTGTATCCAGCACTGTATCATCATGTTCAACAGAACCATGGTTTTGTGAAGCATGTCGAGCTGGAGTTACAAATCCTACATGTGAATTATGTCCAAATTCAGGTAACATCACTGTTTTTATGAGATCTGGAGCTTAAGGTCACATTTCACATACGTAACCACAGAGGCTTCACAACAAAATGTTGCTTAGGTTTCCAGAATATTACAAGGAAGCATGGGTGATACCTGTTGTGGTGTACTGGGTGCTCTGAAAATGGAGGTGGCAGATTCCTCCAAAGTGGTGAAAACCTCAAATCTGTAGAGGCTAATACTCCAGCAACTCTTGTGCCCACACCTTGTCTACTGTTCTTGAAATGGTTGGATGGCCTGATTTATCTCAGTTACACTTGTTCTGCCACTTTTTAACCTTTCTACTTGTTGATGTATCTTTGTTTGGGTGATGCAGTTTTCTCCGTATTGTGGTAACAATCTTCTGTAAGTCTTGGAGGATTTATCCTCTTTGACCACAAAAATTAGATTACAGAACGCTACTCAACAATGGTGAAATCCAAAAGTGAAGTCATTACATTTACACTATGAATGCATGAGGTTCACTGAATGTAACAACTACTCAATGATATCTTTAGACTTGGCTCATTATGTAATATATTTGTTGTATGTAACAGTACTGTCTGACACATTACCAGGATTTTACATGAGAAATTACCCTTGCGTTTTGACTTCCCCTTGCACATGATCATCTGGCAAAAGAGGAGAAAAGTACATGTTCAGAGTGTGTTTTGAAAGAGATATTGTTTCTTGTTACTTTATATTACTATTCTACCATCACATGAAATAGTCTGGACAAAGAGTTAAATAACCAAGCTTGGATACAGGAATGAATTTTGAGATAATTTTGTTGTGGAATGTAAACAAGAACATGGTGGTCATGTGGACATTTTGATTTAGCGTTCAGTTAATGATAACTGTTGGAGCTAGGAATGTAGCATTTTGTAGGAAAGTATGTATGAAGTCATAAGTTTTAAAACTTTCGCGGCGACATGATTCAATATAGTCTTCTCTGGCGCACAGCCGCGTCAATTCGTTTGAATACAACGTTTCGGGGACTAGCTCCGTCCCCATCCTCAGGCAAAACAAAAACAAAAATCAGTTTTGCCTGAGGATGGGGACGGAGCTAGTCCCCGAAACGTTGTATTCAAACGAATTGACGCGGCTGTGCGCCCGAGAAGACTATATTGAATATGTATGAAGTGTTTATAACTGAAAAACTACAAACATTCTGACTACAGAACTGGATGCCAGTCCAAGAAATTTTATGTGGACAGAATCTGTAATGTTATCATAACAAGACAAATTTATGGGACAGGAAGTATATGCAGTATGAAAGTAGATGCTGTGAATTCTGCTTGAAACTGTATGTTTTCTATGTAGAATGTTGTGTGGTGAATTTTGTATTCAGAATAGCTGTTAGATTTTACAGTGCCTTCAGTGGTGGCAGTGTCTTTGTGTACAGTTAACATTTGCATGTTTTTGCAGTTTTTTGAAAGGAAGTCAGAAGTAAAAATTATACTTACAATTTTATTTATGCATTTGATTTTGGTATCTACTTGATACAGTTGTATAATATAATTAGTTTTAATTGGTGATATAGGTGTCAGTTGAAATACTGATGATGCATGAAGAATTATATTTTAACGTTACTTCAGGGACATGCATTTTTTGCATTTTGTTGTGTGTAAAACTGTTAAAGAAAATTAAGTATGGTATGTATGTGTTAAAAAGAGATACATCTTTTTACATATTTTTTATTTTACTTTGAATATAAGCTTCATTGTTTAAATAAGTTGTGTTTTTGTAAATTCAAATTAAGTTTTCAGGTGTGGTTGTATTTGCATAGTTCTAGATTGTAGAATAATATTTATTTTGCAGGTGGTATCTTCAAGGAGACGGATGTTGGAAAGTGGGTTCACTTGGTGTGTGCTTTGTACGTGCCTGGGGTTGCATTTGGTGAAGTTGACAAGTTGTCGAGCGTGACATTGTTTGAAATGCCATACAGCAAATGGGGTGCTAAAACATGCTGCTCTGTGAAGATGCACGCTTCAGCCGTACTGGTGTCTGCATTGGGTGTGATGCTGGCATGTGTCGCACTTTCTTTCATGTCACCTGGTGGGTCTGCTCTCTCTGCTAGATATGTACACTGTGTTAAAGTTAATAATCTTCTAATTGAACAGTTTTATTATGTGATAAAGTTTTAAAACTGTTGGTTGTAGGTAAAGGAAGAAATGAGCTCCTTATCATGAGGAATATGCAGAAGTTAAAAATTTTTGTGTTGTATAATTTGGTTTGTGGGGTTTGGCTGCATCCTGTGTTGAAGCTGTTCCAACATTTTGGTGTAAATTGTGGTCACCATCTACAGAGTGAATAAGGGGGGGGGGGGGGAAATAAACCCAACATTGGGAGTAAGGCTGTTTGTGTGGAGCTTTTTGTTATCAAGTGGGAAGGAGCCACATGGTTTAGAAGAAGGTTTGGATGAAGAGTGGACACCATTGTCTGCTCACTTGTAATCGATCTTTCCAGTTGAACTTATGGTGGTGTTTGCCTATTTTAATGGCTTCCCTACTGTAAGGATAGTAAATGTGGTACTTGCTGCTGCTGTTGTGGGTGGTGGTGCACAGCTTCCTAGTGGCCATCACTTGTGTCATAACCCCGAGAGCTTAGCTTATCTTGTGACTACAGTATGAGGGCTTCAGTTTTTTCAAAGTTGACCCTGTGTTTGGTCTTCATGAAATGTTTGGTTGTGACTAATTTTTGGTCCTGTAATCTGGAATCACTGATGTGTTCAGAGATGGTCACAGAAATTCAGGGGCTGGGGATCTTGTAAATGCTAGGTTTTTGTGTTGGGATTTGTTTCTCCTTGAGGATTCCCTTCTTCTGTTATATGATGCTGCATCACATGGTGAAGGCAGTGGGTTTTTTTTTTTTTTTTCAAAATTTTATGCCCTGATTACCCTGTGACAGAACCACATCCCAGAAGAATGGAATCCTGAGCTACACCACTAAAAAAATCTTAAAACTCACATTGTTTTTTCTTAATTGGTCTGAGACAATTCATCTTCCTGAACAGCCAGGCAGTGTAATATTTTTCCCTTCATATATAGAATATGTGCATTGTTCTTTGCTTATCCTCTGTTCCATTATTGTCATTGTTCTTGTTTTTCTTGATGGCTCCAGAAGTTCTGGTAAGACCCTGTATGTCTCTGGAGCAAGATGCCATCTTGTAACCTTCAGATCCTGGCTACTTTGCCTCTGGGGAGAGTTGCTTGTGGCCATCAGATAGGAGGCTGTTTTGGGCCCCAGAACTGGTCTGGTCATAGGGGAAATAGAAAATGTTTGACCTTGCAGGGAATAGAACCTTGGTTGTTCAGCTGTAGCTCAGTCACTACACTGACTGTCCTGGCTCTGTATACCTTTTTATGAAGAATATCGTGACTGTATGTGTTGTTGTATTGCATTCACTTACTATTTGTATGAAAAAGAAAGTACTTTCTTATTAAACTTTTCTGTGGTTGCATGATAGCTTTTGATGATATTTGATACTATTTCAGACAGGTATTCCCTTCAAGTAAAGTGTTGAGTGGTGCTTGTCAAAGTCACTGGGGACCAAAGAAAATACAAGGGAGTAATGCCTATTGAAGGCTGTTAATGGACTGAGTGTTTCTTCAGAATTCAGTATCATTGATATTCGTTGTTACAATTTTGCACATATTTATGTATGATTCTTGTATCCTAAAAATTAATGGAGGCAGCTGAAGACTTTTTTGTTTTCATCTGTGGTAGGATTTTCTCTTAGCTGAGAATTATGTTTTATGTTATAGTTCTGATCTGTTCAAGGACTTTCCATTAGGTGACATAGGTTTCATATCACAACACTGACCTGTGCTGGGACTTTCTGTTAGCTAACAGAACGAATCTGTGTGAGGTATTTCCAGTGGTTGTTTTATGTTATGGCACCAAACTGTGCTAGGACTTGCCATTAACAGACAAGTATGTTTCATGTTACAGTGCTCAGAGGGAAGGACTTCTGTCAGAGGCTCATTCTGAGGAAGTTGACCAGGCAGATCCCTTTTATGCCCACTGCAAAATGCATACTGACAAAGCACTCATGAGGTAATGGAACCCAACTAAAATTTGGGTGCTCTGTGTTTGTCTGTGTGCATTCACCCACCCTCCCACACACACACACACACACACACACACACACACAGATGTTCAGGGATATATACAGAATGTTCCGCATATGGTGTGCTTCAGTCGAGGATGTCGTTATGAGTTATTATGAGTAAAAAATGCTGCATCAACATATGCCCATTTAGCAACCATTATGTCGCTACGTATGCAGTACTGTATGGTATCAGTTGTTATGAAGAAGCTTCATGCTTACTCCCACCTCTGATAAACACCACTCCTTTGTACCCTTCCATTTCTCCTGTATAGGGAAGCAAAAGCCCACCAAGGACTGTAGTGCTGATGATGATTTCTCCTGTATAGTATCTGTAAATATGACACTTGCAGTTCAGTTAAAAGCAGGCCTGAGGCATGTCAGCTGACAAGAAAATACCATAATCACCATTATCCTAGTTAGTGGATTTGTTGTTCTGGTCTACAGGCTCAGCCTGCAAGGTCACCAGATCTCATGCCCCTTGACTACAACTTGTGGGAGCGTCACATGGTGGACATGGACTGCCAGCAAAAATTAGTGACCAGAGAAGTCCTCTGATTGTATAAGAGATTTGATGAAATTATCCAAAAGGCAACAAATGCTTAACTGTTGTGTTTCTTTTATGATGTTATCTGACACTCAAATTTCTTTTTTTCTTTTTTTTGTACAGTGTGACAAACATATGTACTGTAAATTTTTGGTTACAGCCATGTACATACATTAAAAAGCACGTAGTGGTGTAACGGGTGATAATTGAGCATATATTGATATAGCATTTTTTGCGCAGAATGTCTCGCATAATAATATCCCAAAGTTTGGCACACCTTATATGGAACACTTGTTTGAAGATATTTTTTTTTAGAATTAAAATAACCTGTCTGCTGTGCAGAAATTTTTTTATTCTCAGGTTTGGTAACAGTAAGTGAATCATTTGATCTAAGCATGTGACCCTATTTGTTATGGAGGTATGTGCAAAATCTTCTTTGGAAATCAACAGTTACAGACTTTGTGCACTGGTGTGTTGTCTTGGTGCAAAAGCCAACTGCAAATGTATAATTGTCATATTTCAGTTATCTGTCAGAAAGATAATTCACATTTGTAACAAAACATTAAATACTATTTATATTTGTACTGTTATGGGTGTAATTTTGGTGCCATACACACCATAATGTTCCGCATGATGACACATCACCTTTGAGAAGATTCAGGGTAGAAGTGATGATTTGTGATGACCGGTGGAGTATGTTTTAGCTAATTTTTGAAATTATAATCAGTGCTCCAAATTACAACATAAATGTAATTATAAAAATAAGCGTAATTTGCTCAGCCATAGTTAATTTTTATAGTTAATTTTTGTAGGAAATGTGGGAAAGGAGGTAGTGTTAATCAGAGAGCAACAGTGATACATTGTTTAATATAATGCATGATACTTTCATTTACTTTATTAAATTAAGTAAGTTCTGAACTTCTGTGTAATGATAAATAATTTATTTATTAAATTTTAATATATTCAAGCCAAGGCCTAAAATATTACTCATCACCATTCTGTGTTAACTTGCATGTGGTGGTTAGGTGAGTGAACATCTGATTACAACAATTTTCAGTTTTTGTCTGTGGTTAGCGAGTGTAAGAAAACTGATAATGTTGGAAACAAGGATGCAGAAACCATGGGCTTGAATAAATTTTAAAGTTACTGCAGTTTATTGTGGTATATTAAAAGTTTAATATTCCTTTAACAATTATTTATAGAATTATGATTTGCAGGAGGCGTCGTCGGAATTGGTTGGCTCTCCAGTTACGTACAAGACAGCGTCAGATTGATTACCAGCAGGTAGGGCACAGCAACACTACTGAGCAGCTACGAATCCAGCGCAAACTTGCAAAATACCGACAGAAATATCTGTCACACAAAACATCAAGAATTCCTCCATGGGGTAAGGTGATATTGCAGATAATTTTCAAAGTCATAAGTGAAAATACTTTAATTATGATATTTAGTATTAGATGATAAAATACGTGAGTAATGAGTCTGAACATAGAAGGTAACCTAATGCTAACTGGACAAGTTAGGAAATTTGTACATAGATTACTAATTCTGGCATTCTGATCTCAGAAGGCATTACTTGGTGGAGATAGTAACTGTACAAACAATTGGCAGATTTTATTCAAGTAGTTTTTTGTAGAATGTTTAACAACATGGCATCTGTGCAATAACTTGTGAATCTTTTGAGTTCAGGAATGAAATTTTCTTTGGAGATAGGTATACTTACAAATTATGTGCGAGATACTTTTAATTTTTTTTAGTTTCTTCAGATGTTGGATAGTACTAGCAAAAAGTCCCCTGAAATTGTGCAATGTCATGTTTCTGTACCTACACTTGTGATCTTGTTATTAATTTCAGTACCAACCCAGAAGATGCCTCGGTTGCTGACAACAAGTGCATCTGCGTATCGCAAATTGCTACGCAAAGCAGAACTCATGGGTATTGATACACAGGCTCTTGAGATTCAGGAAGCCCAAGTGGCAGCTCTTGTTGATGTTCGCAAGAAATGGCATATTCCTCCTGCTTTTAGGTATGTTAGGTAGTGTTAATGTAACTGTTTTTTGAGGTACTTCTCTTGTTTTATAGGGGAAGAGCGCTGTATGGTATCATCATGTCTGTGTGAGTGTGTCTTTTCATCATAACCTTCGAACCACTTAATACATTTTTGTAAAATTTGATATGGGCATTATATTATTGAAGGCTACCCTATTTTGGTACTTTTAATTCCCTGCCATGATTTATGCCAACATGATGACTAGGACCTGTGTTTATTTTCTTTGTGGAATGAAATGGTAGCACTACAGAAGGAATGTTTAACTTGGAATTTTATAGTGAAAATTTATTGTTGCAGATAAGGCAATTGGTGTAGGAGGGTGTATGTTTTATTTTGTCCCTGAGCAGTACAGCTGTCATGGAAGTGTTACTGTGTGGAAAGCCTGCATGTGCTGGGAATTTGGAGTCTATCTTTCCCCTGCATTTCAGCTTACCTTATTTGGGGGGGGGGGGAGTGTGAAATTGCTGACCTCCTGTTTCTAAGCAGGCGTCGCACCTCCTAAAAATATTTGTCCACACATGAAATGTTAGCAAGTTACATTGGAATATTATTGTTCAATTGTTGCAAAGAATGTGGATTTTTCATACACAATCTGTCTGTTAATGCCACCCCGTAAATAATAATTTCACGGATTCAAATCTGGAGTTCTAGGAGGCCAACATACATGAGTGAACAGCCATTCACAGAATACATTTCGTAGTTTAGTCATTGCAAAATTTTTCATGTCAGTAATGGCATTTTGCTACAGGAAGTAGCTGTACATTTTCTTTTCTGTTAATTCCATATGGTGATTTATTGTTGTTGTTATCTGTAATGTTCATTGGTCTGTGTATGGCAGTTGTGTCAAAAAGCACCTTAATTAGTTATGGATTACAATTAATATTTCAGTGTGGAATTCATTGGCTATTACTTGGATCGTAATGTGAGGTTAACCTCTATGAAGGCCAAGCTGGAGGAGCTGCTTGAAGTTAACAACCAACTTCAAGATGAGCAGCAAATATTAAGATATAAATATGATCAAGTAAGTGACTTTTGAACTTTGTATTCTC
Organism: Reticulitermes speratus; assembly: GCA_021186555.1. Taxonomy (NCBI): domain Eukaryota; kingdom Metazoa; phylum Arthropoda; class Insecta; order Blattodea; family Rhinotermitidae; genus Reticulitermes; species Reticulitermes speratus. The sequence continues at coordinate 19,094,211 of JAJKFL010000001.1, forward strand.
ATTTGTTGTAAAATTATGATAGTTTGCATGAGGTAATGGTATGATGAGATTTGTTGCATTAATTTTTTCATTTAAACAGGAAAATGGAAAAGAGAAGGTAGTCTTGACATCTGGCACACATGGAATAAACAAGAAATGAATTAAAATCTTAATTTTAATACACCACTGAAGACTATTCCAGAGACTGAAGCATGACTAGGATTGTTTTTGATTTATTTAGTGGTGCTTTTATAGCTGTGTAGATTGTATAGTATGGAATGGTAACACAGTTGTGAATAATGAATTGTATAGGTTTTCAGAGAACATTTTATAGTCTTTGTGAGCATTTATTTGAAGGGACTAAGAAAGCCATGAAAAGTCTGAGTGTAGCTGGTTGCCAGGCCAAGAGTTAAACCTCTGACCTTACTAATACGAAGTATGAGTGCTAATCACTCCACTGCAACATTTGTAGTGTAGATGGGAGGGTAGTATTCAAGTGGTTCATACAGATGGTGTTGATGATGGGAACTTGAATAAATGGCCTTAGGATAGGTTCCAGATGAAATGTTTAATGATTTTGATGATAAAACGTCAGTAGGAATTTCTTGAAGAGGAGAATATGTAGTAGCTGTTTAAGGAGGGTCTTGTAAGGTGGAATTGCTTAACCGGATGGTTGGTTAGTTTAGTCATTGGTTAGGGAATGTGTGAGTGGCCAAAAATGAAGGTAGCACAGCAGTCATGGGCCAAAAGTGGCCATACAAGGCGTGATCAATAAGTTCCAAGACTGATTCTATAACTTTGCAAGGGGGAGGAGTTGGGACACGCCTTTGCTGGAATGTGGCTTTCAGTCTCCTCTCTCCACAACACAAAGGATGGCCCGAAACCATTATACAGTGCCTCTCCAGCTTTGGTCAAATGAGGATGTGTACCTGTGCCTCGTCGCATTTCAGACCGTGCTCAAGTCAGAAGAGAAGGAACAGTGTGTGCACATCAAGTTTTGCGTTAAACTTGGGGAAAAACGGAAACCGGTGCAGAGACTTTTGAAATGTTAAAAACTGCTTTTGGAGATGAGTCTTGAGTCGTGCTTGCATGTTTGAATGGTTTAAGAGTTTTAAAGAAGGCCGAACTTCCGTCGATGATGATCCACAATCCGGGTGACCGTCAACAAGCAGAAATGATGATTCTGTGACACATGTGAGAATTAATTTGTGCAAATAGGCTATTAACAGTGCATGAAATTTCTGCAGAGGTTGGCATATCTTATGGTATGTGGCAAGCCATTTTGACAGGATTTGAGCATGCGACACATTTTTGTGGAATTCGTTCCTCGTGTCCTCACCATCGAGCAGAAGGAACACCGCTTGTATGTAGCCACTAATCTCCTTTAAGAGGCAGAAATGGATCAGAACTTCATGAAAGGCATCGTCATCAGTGACGAAACATGGGTTTACGGATACGATCCAGAAATGGAACGTCAATCTTCGCAGTGTAAGTTGCCCGAGTCTCCAAGACTGTAGAAAGCACTTCAGGTGTGTTCCAAAGTGAAAGTCATGCTGATTGTTTTTTGACATGGAAGGGCTTGTTTACTATGAATGCATCCCCAAAGGCCAAACATTGAATCAACATTACTATGTTGAGGTTCTAAAGAAACTGAGACTCGCTGTTTGTCTCACGAGGCCCAGGAAACGGGAATCTTGTGTGTGGGTTCTGCATCACAACATTGCACCCACGCACACAGCTCACTCGTTTCAGGTTTTTTGGAAAATCTTGGCATTCCTGTGGTTCAGCAACCATGTTACTCCCCTGACATTGCTCCCTATGACTTCTGGCTGTTTCCCAAACTTAAAATGGCACTAAAAGGAAAGAGATTTGACAACTTTGGTACCATCAAAGAGAATATGATGAAGCACCTGAGTAGTTTTCCGAAAGACCCGTTTAAAAAATGTTTCCAACAACGGCAGAACTGCTGGCATAAGTGCATAGCTTCAGAAGGAGCCTATTTTGAAGGGGATTAAGTGTTTATATCTGTAAGCAATAAAGATTATTTTTACTGAACCTTTTTTGGAACTTATTGATCACACCTTGTACAGTATTTATGCTTGAAACAATCAGCATAGGGGTGTGGAAGTAAAGGTGGATACATTCTTGACCACAAATTTATTTGACATGAGTGATACTCTGTTTAATATTACCTCCATCTGGAGCAGAGAATGTGTGTTTATGTACCTCTACTACTACTGCATGCCTTCATGGTATTGTGTGTTAGTCTTCAGAGGCATTCTGTATGTGGTGTTGGAGAAAATAATTTGCAGTGGCCATGCTGGAAATGAGACTGGGTGCTGGTTTACAGGCCAGATGAGGCCACATATTATCTAGTCTTGAGTCTCACCAGTGGGCAGTAATTATTGTATTATGTCATCAGCTGCTGAAGGAGAATGCAGACCTAAGCAGGACAAGTGTGACCTTGAAGCAGACAATTCACAAGTACCATTCTGCTGTCCTGCATATCTGTCCTTCCAAAGATCTGCCTGCAATTGATGAACTTGGTAAACCTCCACCTCGTGTACTGACAGTCTCTCCAACTGGTTCTGGACTGAGACATCAGGCAGTGCGACCAGAATTACGACTTTCTAATCAGAGAGCTGGTGAGTTTGGCCGTAAGTGTTCATTATCCATGCCCTGCTTCATCATATATGCACATATTAATTATTAGATCGCTAAACAGACACCATACTTTGTTTCTAAAACATTTATTTTTAGATTGTTTCATCTTTGCCTAGGTCTCTTTCCTTCAGGATTTATGACAAAAATTCTCTTACATTTTTTACCTATACCATGTTTCCTCAGTTTTGTCATCCTTGATTTGATTGCACTAAATAATATTTGGTGCAAATTATGAAGCTTTGTATTATGCAACTTTTTCGAGTCTCCATTTGCTTCCTGCCTGTTAGATCCAAACATTCTCACAAGAATCCTATTCAGAAATCACCATATAAAAGCAGCTGGCAAAACTATAGTTTTGTATACTTTAATCTTTACATTTTTAGGTAAAACAAGTTTTTTGAACGATTGGCAGCAAGAATTTGCCAGATTTAACCTGCTGTCAATTTATTCATGAACAGAGTTTTGATTTGAACCTGAGAGATTTTTGAAGGACTCATTAGTTATCATGCCCTGCATTTTAGTGTCAGGATATGAACATACATTGTTTTTTCTGCTTGTACTTTTAGACAATGTGCAATGTAGAGCGTCTGTGTTTTTCTTTACATTACATATGTTTTTGTCCAATAAATTAAAAGTGTCACAAAATGTATTTTTGTACCACGGGTTAAAATTTTAGGCACCTGTCTTGCTTTGTATGGGTAGAAATTCTGAAGGTTTGTTGCCCTCTAGACTCTTCACTGTGACTGTTTTTGCTCTTAAGCAAGTTGTGTTGCAGATTTCTCTTCCAGTTCCTTCCTAAAATCATCTACTCCTGTCTGGAGTATTTGCCCTTTTCATGACTGCAGCTGTATTTGGCCTTTTGGGGTCCTGTCTCCTCTTCCTCATCCCTGGCTATTATTGACCACTGTGTCCTCTGTGACCCATTTTTTTTTTCACCCTCTCATGTATCTTTTCCAACATGGCTGACATGTGCCTGGAAGATGGAGGCATTATGTTTCTTCAAAATGTTTGTCCTTGCTTACCAGACTGTGTCATAACACAGAAGCCCACAATATGAGTAATGGTGGAAATTTAAAGTTGAAAGAATTGTGCTCAGTCTGAAAAAGATTTGAGTGTAAATTAGGGAGACCCTAAATCCAGAAATATTACATCAGAATCATTTGTTTTCTGGGATTATTTAGAGCTCTTAGCATCTAGAAATGTAGCATAGGTTTTGACTGTGATGTAATGAAATGCTGTTTTGGTTTTTTTCACTCTGGTTAACAGAAACAGGTCCAATTCCACTCAATGAGTGTGGGATTTGCCATCAGACAAAAGACCAACACCTTCTGGCCAAGTGTGATACATGCCACCTTTTCTATCACTTGGGGTGCCTCAATCCTCCACTCACTCGCATGCCCAAGAAGACCAAACTTATGGGATGGTAAGTGAACTTGACCAAAAACAATGGCATATTGAAACAGGTTAAATAGATTACATACATACATATATAAAGGCATTACATTGATCTGAAGGTTAGACTGTCTGCGGATGTGGAATATGTCATAAAATACAATATGTACATCTAAGTAGCATTCAAGATATTAAGTTGAATGTGTCACCAAATTTTATGTTTAAAAGGCTTTATTAGTTGATTTATTAGTTGAGTAAAAGGAATGCATGCTTAATTTTCTTTATTGCTATTTTAAAATGCTCCTTTTTATTCATCATACTTTGGGACTAGGTGACAGATGTGTTGTATTGTATTGTATTTCATCCTAGAAATCATTACGGAATGATATTGGACACGTCCAGAGAGTAGTTACAGTAAAAGGTATAATAATTACAGTAAAAGCAAACAAACACATAAATCTGATATAATTACATACATATACAGGACCACACAAGACACTGATTAACATAGTACACAGAAGAAAGCACTGGCAATTACAATACAGAGATACATCTTTAACCCAGTTCCTACAAATTGGGAGTCAACCGTCATAAATTCTTCCACCGAATAAAAACTCTTTTCAAGTAGGAAGTTTCTAAGTATCTTCTTGAATTTTATTATGGACTTAACACTTTTAATTTTGCTAGGTAGTGTGTTATAAACAAGCACACCGTTGTAAGCAATACTCTGTTCGAATAGTTTGGTGTTGTGGCTTGTAATGAATAAATCTGACGTAGTCCTTGTATCATGCGAATGAAACAAACATAGAATTAGTTTTGAATTTGCTTAAGGACATTTTAATGTATAGAAGAATTTCATAGATATATATATACAAAGCAGTGTCATAATCTTTAATTTTTTGAAATATGGTTTGCAACTTGTAGTGCTTGAAATATTAGCTATTAATCTTATTGCCCTTTTTTTTTTGTAGTTTAAAAACTTTCTTAAGATTTCTAAAGTTTCCCCAGAATAAAATACCATACTTCAAAGATGAATGCATATATGCAAAATACATGGTTTTAACATTATTTTTATTTACAAATGACTTGATTGTTTTTATTGCAAAACAAAGTTTACTTAGTTTAATTACTAATTTTCCCATGTGAAAATCCCAATTTAGATTATGGTCTAGCCAGACTCCCACAAATTTTGTTTCGGATATGTAAGTAATTTGTCTATCTTTCAATATTATGTCAGGAAATACTATATGTTTATTTAATTTGTGATGAAAGCCTAATGCCAATGATTTATCTTTATTTATAATATCTGTTATTGTCAAACCAGGGTAAGATACTTTTATTAATTTTATCCAAATTTGAAGTTAGATCCTGTATGTCTTTACCAGTTATTAAAATGCTAGTATCATCAGCAAAGAGTGTTAGTTTGATGCCTGTGTCATCGCTGATATTTGTATCTATATCCATATATATTAAAAATAACAGCGGCCCTAAAATGGAACCCTGTGAGACTCCAGATTGAATTATTTTTTCTTCTGACCGCTTTTGTTGGATTTCCTGAGTTGTTGCATCAAGATGGTCCATTTCTACCAGCTCTTTTCTGTTTTTTAAGTAAGAAGCAACCCACTGATGTGCAATTCCTCTAATGCCATATGTATGCAATTGTTGTAATAAGATATTATGATTTACCATGTCAAATGCTTTAGATCAGTGGTATTCGACCTTTTTTGTTTGCGTACCCCCAGATATAATTTCTCTTCAACTTTGTACCCCCAAAGTTGTTGGTGCATAATTCAAGTTATACGTAGTCTATAATCTACATCTAAAATAAGTTAAATAAATTACATCCAAAATAATGTATTAAATAATAAGTTTTAAATGAAAAAAAGGAGAATCAAGCTATTAAATAACAAATACGGTATATTATTGCCTATAGAAATTAATAAAGGAACAAAGGTATTTTAGCAAAGCAAAATTATATGTACTATGTGGAATAAAATGAAACTAGCCGCCGAGATAAGAATCGCATAAAGGAGAGAGAGAGAGAGAGAAAAAAATGATGGCACTCCCAAATCACATGCCTTGCGTCTGGGTCTCTTGTGGCTAACCCTAAATCTGGCCCTGATTATTCAGTGTTTATTATGAAATAATATATTTATTTTTTTTAATTTTATGTACCCCCTAAGACGTCTTTGCGTACACCAGGTTGAATACCACTGCTTTAGATAAATCTAAAAATAGACCTACACATACTTCTTTATTATCTAGTGTTTTATACACATCTTCCAGAAAGTTAACTAACGCTGTACTGGTGGATTTACCTTTACAGAAACCGTGTTGACTTTCTGTAAACATGTTGTGCTTTTCTAGAAAGTTTATTAATGAAATGCCACTTTCTTCAAAATTTTTGAAAATGTCGAGACCAATGAGACTGGCCTATAATTCTCAATTTCATTTGGAGCTCCTTTTTTAAATAAGGGTTTCATTTTTGAGATTCTAAGATTTTCCAGAAATTTTCCAGTACTAAGTGATAGATTAGTTATAAAGGTTAGTGGTTTAATTAAAAATACATAACATTTTTTGATAAGGAAGCTTGAAAACCCATCTAGTCCACTTCATTGTTTGTTTTTTTTAAATCTTTAATAATACTAGTTATTTCATCATCATTTGTGGGTGTAAAAAATATTGAGGCTGAAAGTTTTTGATTACCGTTGGAATATTTAAGTACCCCAGGGGTACAATTACCTTGTAGCCTTTCTGCTATCTCAGTAAAGTAAGCATTAAATAGCTTTGCTACATGTTTTGGTTCAGAAATTAAGTTTCCATTCTTATTTATAACAATTGGTGCATATTTTTTCCTTTCCGACTCGCCCGATTCATCTTTTATTAAATCACATATTTTTTTTTATTTATTGATTGATTCTGATATTTGTTTGTCATCATGTATTTTTTAGCCAAATTAATTACTTTGTGATAAATTTGTTTATAGTTATTAAAGTAATTTATAAATTCTGTTGACACTTTTCTTTCTTTAATGCATCTGCTTAAAAATTTTAATCTTTCACTAGATTTACAAATTTCAGGTGTGATCCATTGATTTTTAATTTTTTTGTTTATATTCACTTTTCTTAGAGGTATTGCAGTGTCAAAATAATAAGTGAGGGTTTGTAAAAATTCTTTATATGCAGTATCAATGTCATGCTGTTGATAAACATTTTCCCACTTCTCCCCCGAGAGTAAGTAATTTAAATATTTATTATTCTCGTCATTAGTTACCCTAATGTATTTGTATATAGCTTTGTTTTGTTTGAAATTCTTTCCTGGAAGTGAATCATGATCTGTTTCAAGTATTTGTCCAAAATGGTCTGACAGAGTTGTTTCTTGAACTTCTGTTTTAAAGCCTTGTAACTCTGGGTTTAAAATTATTTGATCGATAGCAGAGTGTGTCTTTTTGTGTATCCTAGTAGGTACATTTATCACCGCTTGTAAACCGAACATATTAAGTAAAACTTCTAGTTTTTCCATATTTCTATCATTTTTAGGAAATTGATGTTTAGGGCTCCTATCATTATAATTTTGTCTTTCATTTTATTTATAGTCTAAAATTATCTCTAAACTATCAAGCATAATTTGGATATTGCTGTTAGGGTTCCTGTGTATGCAAACAATAATTATTTTGAAGTGTACAAGCTTGACAATACTAACTTTGAAATGTTCATCAAGATTTAAGTGCTCAACATTTGTTATAGGTTTAGCTGAAATATTCTGTTCTACTAGGTCCATGGTATCCCCCATAATTTCGGTAGTTGATATTCCACGTCTAATGTTGTTGGTGCCAGCATGTATCACAATTACATCTGGACATACCATTTTCCAATCAGTCTTCTCTACTTGGTGTCATAGCTCATCTATTCTAATTCCTGGGAAGCAGTGAACATCATAGCCCTTCCTTTTACATTCCTTCCCAGCAAATTTTAATAGAGAGTCACCCAGTACAACCACTTTCGAAGTTGCCTTGCCGCGCTCCTTTGATTCACTTTTGTTTGCTGTTTCCTTTGACACAGTTGAGGTTATGTTTTGTAGACGATTGTATTTATTTGCAGAGAAAAAGGGTTCATTTTGAACTTGTCTAGAATGATGTAGAGGCTCTTGTGGTAAAACTGTTCCACCTCGGCTGTACTGTTTACAGTTTATAAGCTGAATGAATTCATTTTTGCTGCTTGCCAGGCGATTACTGTCCTTTTTTGATTTGTCATTTAGTTTATTTTTGAGTTCCTCATTTTCACTTGTTAATTTTTTTATCTCACCTAAGGCATTCTTTAGATCTTTGTTCAGCAGATCTATGATCATCTGCAGCGACACTATTATTTCAGTCTCACGTTTTGGAACTGTTTTCTGAGGTCGTGAATCAGCACTTTTGTATATTCCATTTTGCAAGACTATATCATCACCAATGCGGCTGTCTCCACTCACACTATTTCTACCATCACTACTTATTGACGCAACACCATTCATAACTCCATCCATGCCTAATTTCTCTAAGATATCATTAACTAACTGGATCTTATTATATTTTGCATCCCTAGCCGGCATCATCTTACTGTAGATTTTGATGCCGGCATAGTATACACTATTTTGAAAACTTGAAAGGTTGGCACTTGATCTCTGTAAGTTGTACTTATCCCTTATGTTACCTCTGTAGAGAACTGAATTTTCCTGAAAATGTCTTGTGGAATGTTACATCATTTTAACTGGTTAATAGCTACTGACATTTTGGAAGAACACATTGCTTCTGTCTTCAGGGTTAAGCAGTCCAAGTAGAAATGTCAGTAACTGTTAAAAGTCCACATGGCATAACAGCCCAAAAAACTTCAATCTTCATCAGCACTGCTGTGATAACCTCAAATCTTACAACATTCTAGATAATTTACGCTGAAATTCCAAATTCATATGTGAATGCATGTGTGAATGTGCTTGTCTGTGTGTGTGTGTGTGTGTGTGTGTGTGTGTGTGTGTGTGTGTGTGGGGACATGTGCCTTGTGGACAGTTGGTTCATGAAGCTAAATTCTGTAGAATAGTTCATGAAAACATGGGATCAAAATTTTGATAGAAAACAGCACTGAATTGTATGTGACATCTAATAATGCAGAGAAACCGTCTTATTGCCCACCGTCTATTGTTTGCAAAAGTTAGGGAGAGACAGTAAGTAAACAGGAAACAACAAATGTGATTGAAGAAATTTAATCTTAACACATTTGCTCCCATATGTGAGGTTGGTTGTTCCTTGGGGCTTTGTCTAGTCTACTATATCAGACCATGGCCAGATATTAACACACAATAACAAGACAAAATATTGCTGTATCAGAACACATTTTGAGCCCTTATTTCTTCATTTGTCACTTATGGTGGATGTAACTACCTTTTGTGTTTCCTTTGATGCATGTAGATTGCTTTTAATTTATTTGCAGTGAAATACTGCAAACTTCTTGAGTAGTACAAAAAGAGGCTGAACCTGTAGGTAAGCCAGGATTACAATTTTTGGGAGTGAAAGTGTTAAGAACTTCCTCCCCTGCTCCACTTCTTGTGTTATTTAAAAACTCATAAATTTTGTATTTGTAGGCAGTGTTCTGAGTGTGACAAAGAGTCATCAGGATCTGACTTTGAGGTTGTAGACACTGAGGCCCCGCGTAAACTTCGCCACAACAAGGAAGTTGAGAAACCCATAGGACTAGGACTATTGACACCAAGAGTAAGTAGCTTTGTTAGTCACTATACTTCATGAGTGCAAACTGGAACTTCTTGTTTGTCTTCTTTAAAAAGGCATGGACATCGCACCGGTATTAGCAGTAAATGAATAAACACATTATGTGGGGTATGGTGAAGAAAGAATTTCTGTACACGATATGTGTGGAAGAATATTTACTAAAGAAGTAACTTTTCTGAAAGGTTTTTAAAGCATGAAAAACAAGATCAGTGAACATGTGCATTTTTTCGTGTAGGATTTCTATGAAGATTTCCTTATTTTAAAAGACTTCAGTCTGGAGTTAATTGTAAATAGAATCCATCTTGTTTAGGTTACAATCAAACCCATAGAGCCACAACCAGTTGGTCCGCCAAGGCCAGCATTTACAATCCGAGGTGCTGGGTCTCCTACAGTGACTGTAACTTCATCTGTGCTCCTGAATTCCAATTCTGTGGCAGCTACAAGCAATTCTATGGATTATCAGGGACAGAGGCAGAGCAAAAAGAGAAGAAGGGAGAAGCATCATCGTTACTCGCCTGACCCACAAGGCCTGAGCCCTAGTAAGGAACACAAACGCAAGCGCAAGAGGAAGAGCTTAGACATGGAGAACCCCAACCAACAAGAGGCCCCCAGAATTAAGATAAAGGTACTTCCAAGATCTGTTCTTGGATATTGAATTTTACTAAAAGCAACAACATTTTAAAACTATTTTACCCTACTTGCCCTCCTAAAAAGAAAAAAGTAGGCTTGAGATCACTATGTTGTTTGTGTTTCCCCTCATTTCAGCTTTTGAACCAGTTGACCAGTTTTCAAGAAATGTGATGTGTACATTATGCCTCTGGATTATATCCCAAAACCATACTTTTTAATTTCCTACAGTAAGTAATAACAGTGTGACAGGCACACAAACTTGCAAGGCAGGAACAACAGAACACCAGTTACCTTATGTCCTGACATGATGTGTGGTAATAGACTTCAGAAAAATATACAACTTTTATGAAAGTAATAGTTGTGTAGAATGTACAGTAAAGTAAGAAGTTGGTGGTCATACAAAAATGTTCTTTAGTTTTGGTTTGATGGTAATAACCAATAAACTACTGAAGCTGGACATGTGGTATTTGGTATAGAGGTAAATTATAACAGTGCTTCCACTACAAAGTGTGCCTATTGAAGGCATAATAAGTGCTCCTGCTGGTTGTATGGGGAAGTGTGCAGAAGGTATGACATTCTAGGATGAGGACTCAGTAAGTTGGATACATTTAAGAAGAATAAATTACACTTATGATCATAATAAATCCATACTGGGTATGTCAAGCACCACTTCAGTATAAGCCCCGCAGGCTGACAGGAATATTAGATCCCTACAGAAGTGAACATGCTCACAGCTTGTAGCGAGAGGTTGTAATTCGCAGGAAAGCAGTATTTGGCCTGACATGTTGAGTGATTTTATTTTCTGATCATTCTTTGTATTATAGTGTTTAACTTAATGAGTCTTTCATGTTCCATCTGTTGTAGATTAAACCAATACCAATGCCAGTTGGGGAAGGATCATCATTATCTGGTCCTCAGATGTTTATTGCAACATCAAGCACTGAAACAATGCCAACAACACCTTCGCCGATTGTTGCCAGGGTCCGAACTAGTAGCAGTAGCGGAAAAATATCATCTGGCAACAAGAAGGTCAAGGAAACGGATGTCATGACTAAGTGTGATGTGTGCAATGGACCAGGCTCCAATCAGAATCTTGTCAGGTGAGGGATACCACATCAATTTTAAAGTACAGTATGAGTGAAGAATTGTAATTTATGAAATCCCACACCAGCAGTTTAACCAGTTTGCTTGTCATGTGTTGGGTTGCCACAATAATTCATGTGATGCTCCACAGCCTCTTGTACCTGTCATTTCTTTCCTTTTAGCAAACCAAGTGCATACCTCACCAAGAACCAGGGTGTAACTTACATCAAGAGTATTTATATAACATGACTGTCCATATGCCTGTCATATGATGGGCTGCATAACATTCCCATGCTGCTCCTTGACTTCTGTCATCAGTTGTTTTCTTTATTCTTAGAGCAAACCATCTATCCATCAGAGTGCTGCCATGTGGCTTTGCTATGTTGTATTATGTGCTTGATGCTCAGCTGTTCCTTCAGCTTCAGCTTGTACCACACAAAGAAGACACTGTTGTATCATGTGCTTGGTGTTCAACTGTTTCTTCAGCCTCAGTGTATACTTCAGAGACATACAACCTGCTAATAGTAGTTTCCATAGCAACCAGGTTGTGACTCGCTCAATCACTCACTCACTCACTCACTCACTCTTACCAAGAGTACTAAGGTAGATGAATTTTATCTGTATTAAACTGTGACGGCTCCAAATATACAAAAGTATACTAGCTTGTGCCAAAAATTGTGTAATGTAGTGAAGCTGAGGGTGACTAGTTCTGGTTTAAACGTGTCATTCCCTGTTTATAATATCCCACAAGCTTTTGAAATTTGATCAGGTTTAAAACATTGTGATAACTGACAATAATATAAACTGTTGCTGTTATGATATATATTCTGCATGGTTGGCATTGTAGAAAATATTAAACAGCAAAATTTTAAAGAAAGAGTAGAGCCTACCTAGAAGTGTAGATTATTACCATGCTAACATCATAAGTCATGTGTTGGATGTTCAGAATTTATATAAGTCACATTGCTTTTTCAGGTGTGATGAATGTATGAAGTGTTTCCACTTCACTTGTCTGGATCCTCCTGTAAAGAAGACACCAAAAAGAAGAGGTTATTCTTGGCATTGTGCAGATTGTGATCCTACAGTAAGTACAAATACCTTACAGCATGGGCTTCCAACCTTTTTATGGCAAAGGGCCACACATGTCGGCTGGTGTGCATGCTGAATGTAGAAAAATAATGGTGTGTGGTATACTTGACCACCTAAATTATTGTGAAATTTTTATAGTATATACATCATTTTTAAATGTGGTCTTGGGCTGCATAATACAATATAATGTGCTGTGGGTTGGACGCCCATCCTTTACGGGATGCAACCAGTCTCATATTTTATCAGTTGAATCGGCAGATGCAAAAAGGTGTTATGTTACTTATGTTACATGTGTCACATACCACCTTTTTGCATCTGCCAATTCAATTTTTGTTACTGTGCTCACAATTTATCTTACCTCACAACTTTTTTTGTATTGTGATGTAAATTAAGGGACATATTTATGGAAATATGTTCAGAATTACAGATTTTCTACATCAATTTCATATGTGGGTTTTGACCTTGAATGTTAATATTGATTCCCCCATTCCAAACATCTGTACATTGAAATACATGTGAAATATTTATCTGGACCACAGGAAACCACTGCTAAACTGTGGAGAACCTAGATGGACACAAATTAATGCTGAGGTAGTGGGGATGTGATGAGGGAACTGAATGTTAAATGTGGGAACACCTTGAGACACATCACATACATATTCTGCTGTGTTTGTTGCTGGCAACCCAAAGTTCCAGTTCAGTGGTACTTTGTGTATTAAGTTTGATCAAAATTGATTCTCCAAAATTGGGATTTTTAAATAGGTACTTGAATAGTGGGCATTGGGACTTTTCTTTTACCTTCATAGTCAAACTTAGACTAAATTTAACTGAACACAAATTTTATAAACAATTCACATTTCAGGCTAGTCATATGAAACAGTAAGATTTCCAAGCACAGCTTTGTGAAGAATTTTTACATTCTTGTATTTGTACAGAATGGGATGATTTTTAATATGACAGAAGTTCAGAATTGAGAGCTCAGTTATTTTAGGTTTCTGGGAGATAAGTATTTTTGCTGTTCTGCTTGTATTCACAGTATTTCCTGAACAGTTTGAACTATAAATTTCAAAGTTTTTAAAGTCTGTGTGTAGCAGAACTAATAAACATGGTGTTTTGACATTGCACTGTTAAAAGTCTTGATTGTGTGTTAGCACATGTGACATAAAGCAGTGAAACATTGTCATTATAATGCAGCAGTTTTCATGAGTGATCAGTTAACATACAATGTCAGTATTCTAAAACTTCAGAGTGTGTGTGTGTGTGTGTGTGTGCGTGTGCGCGTGCGTGCGTATGTGTGGCAGTGGGGTATGGGGTTGAGTTTAGGGGGACCAATTTTCCTAGGGCCAGTCTTGTAGGTTCATTATCAATTTCTTATCACACTCTTCCTTTCTTCCTTCCTTCCGTATGACTTCTGTCCTAATGTTTTGTTCCTATCTTGATTTTGTCTTCCTATTGGGTCTTTTTTTTTTTAGTGTCATGTTCAAAACTTTGGTATTTTTTCATTGTTAAAATGTACCTGTGCTGTGATAAGTATGGTGTGACAGGAACATTTGTGGGGTTAGTGTTACAGAGTATTATTAATACTCTCAGTGCTAGGTAGGATTTTCTTGCAAGTGAAGATGCCTATGGACAGTTCCCCTCACCACTCTGTCATCACCCACAGTTTCATTTCTTCAGTATCAGTTGAATGCTGTACATTTGCTCTTTTATTGTACAACAGCTAAAGCCACTTTTTTTATTTCTTTTCAGGAAACAGACTCTGACAATTAATGTTCTGATTTTTGCATTTCATAAAAGAGCCAGGACTAATGCTCGCAACAAATACATCTAAGTATTTACAAGAGAACTGATATAACTGTTGTCTTGAAACAGTCTTATCCATTGTCATCATTTCTTTATCAGCGGTGTTTATATCTTATGTGAGAATCATACAGTGATTGCTTTTGCAAAAGATGATTTTGCTGCAGTGTATATGAACAGTGTGTGTGTATATTGTCTGAAATATCAAGTGAGGTATGTCTCAGAATATAGTGACCTGGGTTTATTTCTGTTTCAGCAGTGTTGCAGGTGATTACAGTGTGTTTGGTCACATTACATACTTCCACACTAACTTGTTTCTTTGAGGTTTTATAATTTCCTCGCTGCTGCCCTCAAGGCCCTATTTTGTCAGGTTCTTTTTCTCAGTAGTAGTGACATACCAGTAGTGAAAGAATTAAAGTGATACAAAAGTGTAAAAGGTATTTGTGTTTATGGAGGAAGAAATACAGATTTTTGTTTAATTTCAGTTTACATAAGTCAGATCCTTCTTGAAAATCTGTGAAATAGAAAAAAATCAATTTTTGATATACAGTCAAACCACCAGTATAGCACCACTATTTGTTCACCACAGTTTGTGGCGGTATATGGAATGTGGCAGCATATCGAGGGTAGCATTAAATCAAAATACTCTATGTTAGGGAATTTCTGTTTGCATATTTTCATGGTTGCTATATCAGGGTTTGACTGAAATGTCATTACTGATTTGCCAAGTAGTGTCTTTTTTTTATGAATGTATAGGTTATTTACACAGGTAAGATGGAGTTTACTACACTGTTAATATTAAATTACTTTGTACAAAAGCTTTATCTTCATGGCAGAATTTGGGTGAACCTCTTTGCGTTTTGTAGTTACAAATACTACAAAATTGAATTTGCTTTTTAGTGAGATCTGCGCTCTTCTGAGATATTACGCGGCATCATGTGGTAATTGTCCCGAAATGTTGGTAAACAATTACCACACGATGCCGCGTAATATCCAGAAGAGCGGAGATGTTATCAACATTGCGCCGGAAGCCTGAAATCATTGCTTTTTAGTGATTGCCAGTGCAAACCTCAGTGCCATTGACTTCACATGTAGTTAACCTGAAATATAAATGCAAAAAAAATGTATGCCTAGTGTAAGAATTTTGCTGTTCCAGTTGCTTATTTTTAAAGACCTAAGCTGAATCAAAACGAGATCAATGGTTTTTGTGTCTAAGATGACAGCATTGTTGTTGAATCTCGAAAACATATGCTTGAAATATGTGCAGAAATGCATGTAATTCTTCATATATCTTTTTATTGTTGCAAAATTTTAACCCAAACTGGGATTTGTTAAAAAAACGTTGGTAAAACATGTCAGTGTCAAAGTTTATGAAGATACATTGAGTAGTTGTCAGACTGTTACATACGAACAGACAATCAGCATGGCAAAGCTTCTGGTGCACATTTGCAACTTTTTATTGCAGACCTGCCAAAGGGAAGTTCACTGTTGCCATGTGGACTTTATAGCATTGGATACTTGGAAAAAAGTGGTTGTGATGTAATTTGAGGTATCACCTCAGAAATTTTCTGGAGGGACTTAAGAAAACCATGACAAACCCTTGTCAGTGCAGCCAGTCTTCAGGCTGACATCTGAATCCAGGATCTTCCATATCTGAAACGGGAGTACTTATGCATTCCACACAATGTTCTGTGTGACTGAAAAATATCAAATTTTGTCCCTAGTGCAGTCCAGTGTCACTACATGGCAATTTCTGTTGTGCCTAAAGAAAAGAAACAGCTCAAGCTTATGTGTCACATGATGAATCTGGAACAAGAGACATTTGCATTGTCACACTTAGCTGTACCAAAGTATCTTTCTTGATTTTGTTATGATTTAGAGAAGGATCGAAGATGATAATCATCACTTCACTGGTTGCATGGATCTCATTTTCACCAAAAGTAAACAGTAAGTGACTAAGGTGGCATCTGTTACTCTGAAGATACACATCTCATCAGACTTGATGTCAGGTTTGACTACCTTTTTTAGTTTCAGTGTCTTTGGATCAGTTCCCTTGAAAATGTTAACAGAACAGTTGTTTTCAGACACCATGAACCTTAATACTGGCCAGTTACATTTTGAAGAATCTGTAACAAGAGTCATTGGCACTCTCACATCTGTTGTCTGTACTAACTAACTAACTCCATGGAGCAGAGTCCTTCTTGAGAAGCTAGCAGGTCATCAGCTAGTCAGGAAATTCCCCGCGTTTTATGGAACCCGAAGGTACTAAAGCACCTTTCTTGATTGTCTTCATATCAAGAGAAGGATCCAGTGTAAGTGGCATGCAACATTGTAAGATAACAGCACTTTGCTAACCTGTTCTAGTTTCTGAAACATATTCCCTTTGTAATAGTAGATGAGGATAAAGTCCAGACACCCAGTAATTGTAAGGGTATAGACCTAAGTCAGTGAGTAATGTGTTTGACAAGATTCAGCCCTGTGGAGCCGGAATTAAGTGCCTAGTGAAATCTGCAAAAGACCTGGAATTTAAGTGACTGCCCATTACTCGGCATGTGTTTGGCCGATGACTTGAATGAATGATCATTTTTCTCAGCATCACACTGCATGTTGATTATAGTTGGCTTTCAGTTCCAAAGGGTTCATGTAAACTTGATCAGTCTCTAATTGGTTTGGAGATTTTAGTTCTTGATTGATGAACACCAGCTTTATATGAATAATGTGGAATATAAATGTTAACAGTTTTGTGATGTTGACTGTGTTCAAGATAAGGGTGTGACATCCAGAACTGTGCAAAATTAAATTGTAGTACCCACTTACAAATATAATGTTTTAAATCATATTTGCTTATAAATTGTAGATTCCTAAAAGTGGGAGCACATAATAAAGATCCAAAGACACATGACAAACAGGACAAAGAAGGAAACAGAAGATTCTACTTTTCCTATGATCTCATACAATTCTGTGTTAATGTTAGAAAAGATGAGCCTTATACATGATAATGGAACTCCTTGGACAGGGGATTGGCATATTGCAAGGCCCTTATGTATAATATGTTAGAAGCTAAATTACAGGAGTTCATTTAGAAAGGTAATTGGTGATTATTTAATGTAAAAATTTTGCTTGCACTATGGATGTCCATATGGTAAGTTATTTTGCCCATTATTCCTATATGTATTTTGAAGTTTCTTTCAGAGCAGGGCTAGAATGACCAATAATGAGAAAGAGGGCAATGAAGTATTGTCATTTACTCCACACTTAGAAGTAATTTGGTAAGTTATTAGAAGTCCTTGGCACTGGAATTCATGACATTTTGATGGTGCAGCTCATTTTATGTTGAAAATTGTATGCCACAAACGGGGAGCAAATTATATTCATACAAATCCAGAATGCTGGGATGGAAGAAGGTAAGTGCTATTTGATCAGTAAAGACACCTGCACAGTGTTGTGTTAAATTTGATGAACTAGTAGTTCAAACATTGGATTGAAACTCAATGCTGGCAAATATTTTTTGTGCCTAGTGCTGTATTTTGAAAAGTATTCATATACAGACGAGGGCCACAAAATGCCTGTCTAAGAATACAAATAATGTGGAATATACTTTTGTAGCTACTGTGAGTGACTGAAACATTTTCTAGCTTGTAAGTGTACTACTATGTCTTTTCATATGTATTACCACAAAAAGAAGTTAGCATTTATATTGTAGAGTAATTAATAAAGACTTTTTAAATGAGCCATTCAGATTTTAGTGTATGTCCCTGTTATATACCAGTGTATGATTTGTCTTGTATATTCTTATAATTGACATTGTATTTATTCTCTTATGAATGTGTTGTGAACAGTGGCCCATTACTAAGTGGGACTACATAAAGCTGTTTGCACACCAATGTAGTGTTTTAAATTAACTCAGGGGTGAAGTGTGTCCTAGTCTGTAGGTGCAACATTATGTAAGTGTGTATTGGATGTTTTGCACCTTCATTACAGTATTCTCTTTGGATAAATTGCTCAGGTTGGAGATTTGTTTTTGTTTCTAGTGCAATTTCATATTTGCCAAGAAGGGAAATATGATTTTCATAATGTATGTATTATGTCATGAGAAATGCAGTAAAATTATAGACACCCCTCAAACCAGGTGTTTATGCCCTTCCTATTCAACTGTACGTGGTGTAATATGGATGATCAAATCATGCAGGGTACACATGTATAGGGCAAATGGGAAACACGAGAGACAGTTCTCAATGGCTGAAGCAACCAGTGACAGGCATGGTGTGTCCTCAAGTTGCAGATGGAGGATATGTCTGCAGATATGTAGGGTAACTGTGTATATATTGAACACACAGTGAGGGACAACTGGCAAGGGGTGGTCCTCCTGCTTGGGTTTTGGGCAAGGTGCTAACCACTCCTCGCCGTAAAAACGTAACGTGTTAACGGAATGGATTGGAAGATAATACAAGAAATAGGACGGTCCCTTCCCCGACTCCAAATCTGGCTGAGGGTTGTGAACGCGGTGAAGAACCATCGGATTCCAGAAAGTGCCAATACGTTTTTGACTAGCTGAAGAACTATTAGCTTGTCGAGAAAGACTGCTCCATAGAGTTACTGTTTCCAGTTCCCAACAACTCGTGTCAGTACACAGTAAGTCGTATGACCTATTGTCTGTGATCGTTCGTCGCCATCATGGATAAGGGACAGAGAGCGAGCGAGTAACAAAGGAGAGATAGAAAATGTGTTTTCATATGGAAGTGGCACACAAACGCGTAAGCGATGTTCTTGAGCGCGCGAGCGACGTCGCTGTGTAGTTAAAACCTGTTCTATTTTCAGAGCGACATGCCTCGACTTGAGGGGATCCGAGGCTGCGTAGCTGCCGCGGATAATTGCAGTCAATCACGCTAATGTATGGTGGGAATGGCGAAAGCTAGTATGAAGGTGTTAATTTCGGACGTTTTTTCACGACGTTCTGTATGGAGAGAATATGATGTTAATTTGAGGCGTAAGGATGTCACAAATAAGTTGTGAGAAGAAGTAGCCGCAGCGTTTGGTGTTACGAGTGGTATTTTCAAATGATTGCCATGCTGCGTCCAGAAAATCGACCATGAAACTACACATATACTTACGTTGGTTATAGAAATAAATACACATACACAATCACGCCATGGTATGGCAATAAATATACCTCATTATTTTACAATATATTTTGATGTGAACAGAAATATGTCGGAGAAAATGTAATGTAAAATAATATTTCCTAATAAGTGTATTTAGTTGGTTTGTAATAATTTGCCGATGTCATGCTGCATAGTTCTATAAGTTACCGCCAGGAGCATACTTTATCTACAGCCAGTGGGCTACGCCGGCTACAGTAACGCACGAAGGCGCCACATATAGCGGTGTGGTTTTACGTTTCTACGAAGTTTCTAATCTGTTGTGGTGAACGTAAGCAGTATTGTCATGTGACGAAGAGGTTAGTTTTGTCTGTCTTGGAATTGAGGTTGGTTTGGAATATTGGAGTTGATTTGGAATATGAATGGTTAGATTGGTACCGGGCTAACATTTCTGTGTTAATAAGGACCTCATGAAAAGACGCCTTTTTTTATTAATTAGAATATCACTTCGGTGGTTTGAATGATGCATCTGTTTTAAGTTGCTTGAAGGTACATCTGCCAGTCTTCCAACATGTACATTTTTATACATTTTCTTATGTTAAACCAAAGAGCTGTTAGAATAATTACTTATAGTGTTTGTCGTTGAAGTGCGTAGTGATACTGAAAGTTCTCTTTTTCAGTTCATGTTTTCATCCCTGGCATAAGGAAGAAAGGAAGGAAAGATGTTGAACCTGGAACGCATACCAGATCAAGTGGGATACCTTCTGTTGGCGGAAGATGGTGCTGTTATTTCGGTGAGTAATAATGACCGTAATGTACAAGTAGTGCCGGAAATGTGTAAATAAAGTGTAATTTTTGGCCGCACAAAGTGATGTACTGTGCACTGTTTTATTTTGTCATTCCATGAAGATAAAAATTACATAACATAGTTATGTTTGAATGCGGGAATTCATTTGTGGCACAATTGCTGCCGTTTTGAATTTGTTATTTATGAAAGTCACTGTATGACATTTTGCATTATTGTACCCTGAATTGATGGCATCATATTTCTTTACTTGTGAACATATTTTTGTTCTAAGAAGACTAAGTTAGTTGTGTTTTCTTTTAATTAGTCGATTGGCCTTCATGATAAAAAACATCCATTAGGCTAGATGGTTTCTGAGCAGAGAGTAGAACCCTGGCAGTCTCAAACATAAAGTAGGAGTCATGAAAAGTTACATTTATCACATTATTTATTTTTGCTTTGCCAGTTATGTGTCACACACTGAGTATTAATTCTGCTAACTTCTCCACTGAAGCCATCTGCATACATTAGTATAACCAAGTGAATCTTCTCCAGATGTCTGGATGCATTAGTATACTGTACTGGATGAGGCTACATCAGTATATCCAGACTATACTAAACTAAGAATGATGATAACATAGTACACGAGAAAGGAGAGTGGTTTGGGTTAACTTATTTCATGTGAGATCTCAAGTCCTCACTGCAGTGACTGCGAAAATTACAGTCATGTTTGATGTGACACTGTCAGAATATGTTGTGTCACATCTCAGGAGACATAAATCTTCATATTTTAGTTTATTTTATTTTAACTTTGTGTAGACTGACTTACTACATTGCAATTGGTTACCAACCTTCTGCCCAATCCCCTACATGAAGAACCAGGCAAACCCCTTGTAACCTGGCTTATTTATTTTACATGTGATTATCTTTGAATTAATTAGTTGCCATTGGTTGTATGAAGTTTCTTGTCGTGATAATGCTGGTGGTGGCAGATGATGATGATGATGATGATGACAGCGGCGGCGACAACAGTGGCGGCGGTGATGATGATGATGACAACGACGCTGACAATCATTTATATGTCACTTTTTGAACTTAATGAGGCCTTTTTACTTGTAGAAAATATGTAGCAGCAGTCGTGGCCAAATATAAGGTACTGTTCCAGCATTTGCCTTGAGAAAGTGAAGAAGAAAGCCAGGGAAATCTTCCTATAGTTATTCTACTAGTCTAGATTTGAACTAGCCATCTTTCGAGCTGTTGTTTGTGCACTTTGTGTGTCATGACATACAGTTTGTGCTTCATGCAGAATTTGTTTTGTTTTACTTGTGAGATTATTATTGACTCTACAGAAAATTTGTCATGAAATTGAGCATTGTAAGTGGTGGGGTGTGCTGTGGAAGGAGCTAATTTCTCATGTACTGACTGCATATTTGACAAGACTCACTAGAATAGAATGGAATATAGAAGGGCGGGCACCACAGTGACACGTACATTTCGACCAGTATTGATCTTTTGTGCAACCCTTTAACTCATTCATTCGGCAGTCCTGCACCTTGAACAAAGTACAATATCTTACTGACAGAGATGTCTTCAAAGTCACCTGGTTTCATAAAATGATGACCCAGGTGCCTGAATCTTAGTGCGGCCAAAGCCTCACAGTCACAAAGAACATGTGAGGCCGTTTCAGATGCTTGCTTGCATCTATCATACTTGGGACTGTTTACCAGCCCCAGATTAAGTAGGTGTCCTTTTAAATGACAGTGTCCTGTTAGCAACCCTGTCATTGTTCTTAGCTGGTTTTTGCTCAGATTGAGCAATTCACTAGCTTGTTTTTGCAGAGGGTTTTTAAAGAAAGCCCTTGGCCTGCCTTTGTCCACGTATGGACTGCCAATGCTCCTCGTGTTTCCTACTTGTCCAGTCTCTGATCACCCCCCTGGCAACCTTTGCAGATATACCAAGTGCAGGCTCAGGTCCTATGAGTGGCTGTGAGGAGCCTTGTCTGGCTAACTGATCAGCTATTTCATTGCCATCAATTCCCATGTGTCCTGGCACCCATAGCAGTTGGATTCTGTTATGTTCTGCCAGTTTCACCAGGGATTGATGGCAGTCCCAGACTAATTTGGAAGTTATCTGGAAGCTGCCTTGATGGCTGCCTGACTGTTGGAAAGAATATAGATGTTCCTACCTGTGTAGCCCTTTTGTATATTCTCCGTTATATGAGCCTTAATGGTGTGTATTTCAGCCTGGAATATCGTGGTGTGGAGCCCAAGACTGAAGCTGTGCCCCCTTCTCGAGCCCCGTCTTTACACCCCAGCACCAGTGCCTTTATTGGTCTTGGACCCGTCTCTGTACCAGACCAGACCCCCTTTGTTGTCTGGGTTGAACCTGTTCAGCCATTCACACTTGTCAGGGAACTTGACAGTGAATGGCTTGTGGTTTGCATATCTCGGAAGCATCCTGTCAGACCCCATCTGTAGGATGGGTTCGTGCTCCATGTCCCGAGATTTTTTGGTGTGACCAAAGTTAGTGGATTTAGGTTTCCACTGTTGGTTACACATTAGGGTTGGTTCCTTTAGGCCCCTTAAATCTCTCTTCTGGGTGAATGGTACTATCACCATCTTTTTTGGATTGATAGACAGCTGTGTCCTATCACATCACTGTTGTACCATACTCAGAGTCTCCTGTAGAAGCTCTGAGATAGTGTGTGGGAATTTTCTGCAGATAAGGATAGCAATGTCATCTGCATATCCCAGTGTATAGTAGCCATTCCCATTGAGTCCTTTGAGTTAGTCCACAACCAGGCTCCACAGCAGAGGTGATAGAATGCCACCCTGTGGACAGCCCCTGGCCACAGACCCTTCCAGAGTTTCTCTTGCAAGCGTGGTTGTAATTTTCCTGCTACCCAGCATGGAGTCGATCCAACAACAGATCATGTCTCCAAGCCCATGCTGTTTGGCAGCTTTTGTTATGATGTCAAATGAGGTGCCATCAAAAGCTCCCTCAATATCTAGGAAAGCTCAAAGTGTAACTTCCTGTTTTCCACTGCTTCCTCTATATGTGTTATCACATGATGCAGTGCAGTTTCTGTGGACCTCCCTGGTTGGTAGGCAAATTGGTATTGATGTAGGGGGCGTAGCCCCAAAATCTTGTCCCTAATATGCCTGTCCACCAATTTTTCCATCATTTTCAGCATGAAAGATGATAGACTAATAGGACAATATGCCTTAGCCTCGGTATAGTTGGCCTTTCCGGGTTTAGGGATAAACATCACCTTGACCTGCCTCCAAGCTTTGGGTATATACCCTCTTGCTAGGCAGGCTCTAAAGATACAACACAGATGAGTCATTAAGTGTTCGACTCCTTGTTGCAAGAGAGCAGGTCCATCAGTCCCTGCCGATTTAAGTGGTTTGAATGTGCTAATCACCCATCTAATTTTAGAATGATCAGTGACCTTTTCAGACAGTTCCCAGTCCTCCCTGTGAGCAGCAAATGCTCTCAGGTTTGGCTGCCCCTGTCTTTACAAGGTTACATCTTCTCCAGCTGACCCTGGAAAATGAACTCTGTATAGTTCCCTCAGGGTCTCTTTTCCAGATGATGTGTATCAGCCATCAAGTAGTTTAATAGTTTCCACCCTGTTGGCCGACTGACTGGCCATGATCCTCATGAGTCTGGCCCTGTCAGGTACATCCTCGATCCTCTGACAGTAGTCCCTCCAAGAGGACTGTTTGGCTTGTCTAATCTCTTTGTTGTAACAGGTGAGGGCCATCTTATATGATTCCCAGTCACCTGTCCTTTTAGCAAGATTAAAAAGCCGTCTTGTTGAAGCTTTAAGGTGGCTGAACTCTTTTTTCCACCAGGGAACCATCCTTGGTGAGAGAGTCACCCTGGCTGGACAGTTTTGGTGATAGGATGGCCTGTTGCGACATGTCAACAGCCAGCTCTTTTTCCTGCACCGAGTGTATAACTCTTGGTACAACCTCTAGATTTGCCTTTAGGTCTTCCTGATAGGATTCCCAGTTGATTATCTTGGGGTTGCGATATGTGAGCCTGGTAACTTCCAGGTCACCCACTTGAAATACTATGTATCTGTAGGCTCGTTAGCTATGTTAAGAATATTAAGATTTGTGGTAACCAAATATTCCATTAAGCATTCACCTCGTGGGTTGATGTTTGTGCTCCCCCATATAATGTGGTGTGCACTGGCATCACATCCAACAATGAGCTGCAATTTATTCCTACTGCAGTAGTCAACTTCCCTTAACCCCTTTGATGGGGCTGATTTGTCTGAATCATAGGGGAGGTATGCCGAGGTAACAACAAGTTCCCTCTTGCTCCCTCCCCTAATGTCGTCACATCCCTAGAATAGAGCTCTGACAGTGGAAAGGCATGAACTGTGTTCGTGACAAAAATGCAGGATCTAGGAGCAATACCGGGTCCAACAGAAAACAATGCCCCCCTTATATTGCATAACCCCCTTATTTGGCCCCCTGAAACCCAGGGTTCTTCAATAAGTGCTATATCTATATCCCCTATAGCAAGTTTTCGGCTAAGGAGTGCCGTCGCCACCTTGCTATGGTGCAGATTAATTTGAATAAATTTACATTTTCGGGACATCTTGTGCCTGTCTGCTGTTGACTTTCGTCAGATGCGCGATGTGTCTAGGTTTGCTGGGAATACCAGCCCGCTGGGGGGTTCACCAGACTGGCTGACCCTCTGACACAACTAGGCAGGTCCTTCTGTACCACAGTGTCCCTGCTTTTGATAAGTCTTTTATTTTGTGTTTTCTCTGTAAGAGTCCCACGAGTAATGGGGAAATAATAGTCGCCACCCGCAGAGTCCCTTACGAGTGGAAGGCATAAATACGACGGGGTGCTGGCTGGTGCCCCGAGGGTATCATTAACGGCACTGCTATCACCACCCCAGTGCCATGCAGCCCTTGGCACGATGCCTCACACCGTGGCTTGGGTGAACCATTGCCCTGTTAGCCGCCTATGACGTTACCCCCTCTGCAACGGGGACCCCCAGAGGTTGGGTTTTGGAGGGGAAGACTGCACTAAGTAGTGTTATTTACTGGTGTGGCTGCATATTTGGCCAGGGCTCTGCTACATAACAATTTACTGGTGTGACTGCATATTTGGCCAAGACTGCTCTATGTAATGACATTTACTGGTTTCTGTAAAGTCTTCAGTAGCACCTAATGTGTTCCAGTATTCCAGCAGAATCTTCAAAATCTGCTGTTCTGTGAATCTTTATTCTCTGGGAATAGAGGATTCTTAAGTGCCCTTGGTAACGGGATTCACAGCTAGATTCTAACTTGAAGTAATGGTATTAGTATTGAACAAATGTGGCACTTGACGGACTGAATTGTCCACGTGCCCTATTGCAGTAATGCAGTGCACAGTCTGTAGAAGTTAATGCACTTTGTTGTGTGTTTCAGTCTGGTGGAGAGATGGAAAATGATGAACGAATTGCCAGTGTTATTTATGGTCTGATTACCTTGACTGACAAAGTTGACTCATTGATGCAAGAGGATGGTTACAAGAGAATTTCAGGTGTGTTGTGGTCTGTGATAACTTATTACCATCAAATCAGAAACAAAATACATAATTTTGTATGGCTACCACTTTGTTGTTTAACATGATGAAAAAATATTGCCTGAACAAAACCTGCATATTTTTCAAAGATTGTTTACCATACAAAAATTTTAGAACCTCATAGAAATTATTTTGTTTTTAGTTCCTGTTTTGTTTTCTTCACTGTTTGTACAACAAAATCTAAATCAGGATAGTTTTTGCCCAGACTGAGGCTCAAACCATGGAGTGTTCCTGCTGAGCTAACTTGTGTGATTAGAGAGTTGTTGCAGAGCTTCAAGCCATTTTCAGGAGAAGGGAGTAAACATTAAAGTGAACTTTGGGTTTGCTTTACCCATGTATTAGGGCTTCCAAACACACTTTATCTGCATCAATAACATTGGCAAGGCAAGGGAAGACATTATAGGGAGATGTAGAATGGCACCTGGCATAAGCTTTGGCCTCAGTGCATTCACAATTTCAGCAGATTCAAAAATAGTATTGTTATTGATAATAGGGAAAACTTCTACGTAGCTGGATGTGTTCAGGTTCAATGAATTGGAGCACAATATTGTACATGTTTATTGTTGATGTGTACTATGTTCATTCTTTTTGTTATGTTTTCTGTTGTGTAAATATTAATAAGAAAAGGAAGTATGTGTAATAATTAGCCATATGTAGCTGTATAATAGTGAGGTAATGGGTAGGCTAGGAACATTGAGGAACATATCTTGGGTACTTTAATGAATTCTTATGGGATAACATTTTCTTTTCTGTGTTGTTTTGCTATGTAGTGTGATTTTCAGGAATGTAAGCCTATGTTAAATTGAGACTTACTGTATGTATCTCAGTCTGTTTTCAGCACAATGAATATACGTGTAAACATTGAAAGTACTAGGAGTTTTTGTGTCTGAATTAACTGTGTGAATGAAATAAATCTGACTGATTTTTAAAGAATTATAGAAAGCTGACCAGGTACAGGATGTTGCTCTCGTGGTCTTAAGGGAAAGTCTGCAGTGGACATATTTGTGTAAGAAGTCTTCAGAGTGTGAAGACAATGGTTACTAGCAGTGAAATATACATGAAAAGAAACCATGACTTTCATTAGCAATAGTCAACAATGGAAAACTGTATTAACCTTAACACTAGAGAGTGAAATCGGAGGGTACCGGTGGTTTGTCATTGTGCATAATATCAATGGCAGAGGTCATGTATCTTATCGATGATTTGATGATGTGAGTGGTATGTTAAGAGGAACAATAGAGACAAGCAGTAATGACTTCTTTGGAAGTACTACATGGTATAACCCAGAAGACCTCAGCATGAATGACTTACATTTCATTCCTGTACTTAATTTCAATAAATGGAGAGAGTTTAGTATCTATATACAGATGTCTGCTACGATTAAATTTTGTTCATGTGTACAGAGGATGTTTGCAAGTTTCAGCCTTGGATTAGTTGGTTGATTGGTGTATTGATTAGTTCTGTAAGTCTTTTGAATCCTATGGCTGGCTTGTGTGGTTGATTGGTATATTGACAGGTTAACTAATTCTTGTATGTCCAAGTTTTGTCCATCTTTTTGATTAGTGTGTGATGTGGTTTGTTGCAGTTGTGTATGATGACCATTGCTATGTTATATGTCTGTCCAACAAGAAGATTCATGTAGTGAAGAGAAAATTCTCCCTGAACGATACTGAACCTGCCATTGCCTAGCTGTGACTGACTTGTGTTTTCAAGTACAAAGATAATTTAATCTGATGCTTAAGGTGAACTTGGTAGAATTAGTGATTACATGACAATTTACTCTGGCTAGAGTGGATGTTACTACCATTCTATCTTCCTTACCTTACGTCAGGGTGGCAAACATACTGAGGAATTGATGAAATGTTGTGTACATGTTATGCCAGTTGTGGTTTGGTTTGTGGTGTGTTAGGCCCCTGAAATTTGAAATTTTATGAACATATGTGAGTGGACATTACTAAGAGATATTTTCATTTTGTTTATGTTCTTGAAGGGATATGTATGATAGGACATTAAATTACTCCAGTTATTTTGTTTTTGTACCACATTTTATTTTATTGGCATGTGAAAAAGTGTACAGTATTTGTTAGCATTTCAGTTGTGTGAGTTGTGAAACTATCCTGTCTCCTGGCTAAAAACATAAACATTAAAATGTTGTTGCTGTACCCATTGCTTTGATTGGGCATGGATCTTGAGTTCTTAACCTATGGGAATGACATAGATAAGGGTGTCTGAGAACAGAGTGTTGAGGTTAATAGAGGGACCTATGTGGGAGGAAGTAATGGGGGTGCAAAATACTGCATGATGAGGAGCCACATAATCTGTGCCCTTCACCAAATATTAACACAATGTTGATCAAGTTCAAGAAGATGAGAGGGGTGGCACATGTCGTATACATGGGTATTTCAGTCTGGAAACCTAAAGACAAGGTACAATGTAGGAGAAAAATCTAGATGGGAGGATGGTGTTAAAATGTATCTTAAAGAATTAGGGTGTGATGGTGTGGACTGGATTAATCTGGCTCCTGATGGAGACCAGTGGTGAACTCTTCTGAATATCGCAATTGACCTTTGTGTTCTGTAAAAGTGGGGAGTTCATTGACTAGATAGCTGAATGACTATTAGCTTCTCAAAATGGAGCCTTCTCCATGGAGTTATAAAAGGAGAATGAGAAAAGGTAAAGGTAAAGTCTTCCTTTTACACACCATGAAGGCATATAGAGAAAGTGGAAGTTAGCTCCACACATTCTTAACCTTGGCGTTAGATGGAAGTGAGTGGTCAGCCTCTTGACCCAGTCTCAGCCATTCATTAACTTTGAAAATAGTTACTTAAAACTAGAACACAGAGGTACAGTCCACTGTAAAGTTGAGCTTACAGGGTTTAGCCATATGTGTACTGAAGCTATTCTGCCATTTCAGTGCACATTGCATTTGCTGTCTGAGTGAGTATGTGTATTGGAAAGGGGAAGTGGAGCAATATCAAGGGCTTAAGAATAGGGGTTGAAGGAGATTGGTATCCAGTGGGAAGGGGCCATGTGATTGAGAAGAAGGATTGGAAGAAAAGAAGCCAGAACATGTTCAGTTTTTATCTGCCTGCATGGTTTAAGTAGTGGGGATATTGGATATTTTGATGGCTTCCCTGGTGAAATGGAGATGGGAAGTGTGGATGTTAGCTAGGGCTTCAGTTTTACCTAAGTCAGTGCTGTGTTTGGCCTCAGTGGATTGTTTGGCTACTGCTGATCATTTATTCTCTAGTCTGATACGATACATTTCAAGATTTTGGTACTGATGTTAGGTCAGTGTTCATAATGCTGCAGGAGCAAGGGCTCTTGTAAGTTTCATCTTGGATGGTTGCCATTTTGGTAAAAGTTGTGTAGTTAGTGTGGACTTTTTTTTTTTTGTAAGTAGCCAAGCAATGTGGTGTGTTCTCTTAGGCCTAAGGGGTCCATGCCTTATGGTCTGACTTTTCTGTGTTTCCCATATTGTCATTGTTTTGTTTGTATTGCTGTTCTCGCATGCTCTGGTAAGGTTCTTGTTGGAGCAACTGTTGTCTCATAGACTGGAGTTTATGTGTTGTAGTTTTGGAGGCGTGACTAACCTCATCTGAGACTATTCTTGCTGTTGCTTCCAAGTTTTTTATGCTGATCTCTTGTTGTCTTTTCTGTATTAAAATAACAGAATGCTTGAATGAGAGGAAAATTAAGTATTATAGTGAAAAAAAAATGGACATTGTAGTGAGTTGATTTATTTATAGTATCTTTATTGACCCTGTCAGTGACTGAGACTGCAGTGTCAATTAGTAGGGAGATTAGCAAATAATGAATTGGAAAGGATGTGGCAGGAAGGGGTCATGGCCCAGTTTCAGATATTATCCTGGCATTTGCTTGGAGGGGTAGGAAAACCACGTGGAAGCTCAGTTGGGATAGTTGGTGTTGGTGTCGAGATTCAAGCTGGGCACCTCCCAGACACAAGCCAGGAGTGGTACTGCTTGAGGCAGTGTGCCCAGTGCCAAAATCAACCTCTATTTGTGTAGGTACTGTGTCATTGAAGTGCATGGGGGCATGAAGGCAAGTAACATGACTCCAGTTGTCTCTCCAGAATTGAACCAAATGCTTTCTTACAAGTCATTACTGTCTCTTGCACATATTAAGGCATGTGAGTGTTTGGGATTGCCAAGTTAGCTTCAGGCTATATTCATGCCATTTTTGTTCAGAATGTTGTATTAATTGATTGAAATACAGAAACTAGCTGTTGCTGTATATGCATAGTGCTCTGTTTGAAGACTGATGATATTTTGTGCAAAGTTGGTATGCTTTCTTGGTCCCATCTTAATCGTTTTAATGTCATCAATATATTTAGTAAAGGTATGGGAGGCAAATAGGCAGTGACCTGGGTAGTGGATGATGGATGTTAGGTTTGGAAGTTGGAATGTTCAGGATATTTAAAGATGAGGTTCATACAGACAGTAACAAGAGAATTTGGGAAATGGACTTTACGTTTGATGAGAGTACAGGGTTACAGGAGTAAGCCTAGAGGATTAGTATAATATGTGGGTATTTGCAATAATATTAGCACATCTGAAGGGTGCAGCATTAAGGGTTGGATTAGAAGGAAATGAGAACAAACCTAAGTATGTAAGGATTGTGAGGAACTTGCTAAATCTTATACTGGAATTGAATGTGGATGGACATTATGTTGTAAAGATTATAATGTTTAAATATTTATGTAGTTTGATAAGAGGAAAACTGAAATTGGTGTAGAAATCAAAATGAGAATTTTTGCAGGCAGTTGATGTGATTTACAGCACATATTTGAGTCTAGGAATGAAAGCAGAATGCCCTATGTGCCTGTTTTGAAAGAAAACATTTTGCAGATCTTTATAATGGAATTCAGACTCCATGAAAAATACTGACATTTCACATAAGTTATCAACATTTCTTCTTCTGCTCAAGTGTTACAGTCCGTTATGGACCTTGGCTTCCAGTTCAGTTTTCCTCCATTCCTTCTGGTCTCTGGCCACTTTACACCAATTTATAATTCCCATAATCTTAAGATCCTCTGAAATCTCATCAGTCCATCTTTTCTGTGGTTTACCTCTTTTCCTTATTCAATTCTGGCAGTGAATATTTGTTTTGGCATTCTTTCATTATTCATCCTCTCAGTATGTTCATACTGTCTTAATCCAAGTGATTTTTATGAAGTTTTCAATGTAATATATCCTGTAACTCGTTATTCATTCTTATTATCTAGCCTTCTTCTTCTTTTATGGGACCATACATTTTTTTTACAATCTTCCTTGCTACAGAATACAAATAGTACTTCAAAATAAAGGGCTGGTCACTTCTTCTTCACTGTTAGGAAAGTTCACTTTCATATAAAGTGGAAAAATACTGTAGTAAGAAGTAGCATAGTTTCACAGCTTTCAGAAGCCTGACCATAAAACTTTGACTTTTCTCGTGATCATGACAGCATCAGCTTTTGAATGAGTGGCTGCACATTTATTTACGTGCTTTTGTTGTTGCATAATTTCAGCCAGATGATAAACACAGAATTCCGTATACATACATACATATATATATGTATATATATATCCTGTAGACATACTTCTTGGAGGAGCTTAGCTTGATACTGACCATTGTCTGGTGGCTGCACAAAAATAGAGCCAGGATGTCAGAAGGTCAGTAAGTAAATGAGCAATGCAACATTTGATATGGAGAGATCTCATCCAAGGGGTTAAACAACGTGGAAGTTAACAATTTGTATAAAGTTAAAACAGAGTTGCAACATTGGAAAATTTGAATGCTAATGTGGATGTCAGTAGGACTTGGGGAAGTACTGGTATAAAGCAAAGTCTGGGGTATCACTATGATACAAATGTATATTACTACTGTAATTGTATCATATTTTAACATGTTTTAAATAACTTGGTTTGTTATACTCACTGATGATGGCAGTGTAATCGCCGAAACATGTAGGAAGGATAGAAATTGTACTGTTGTATATACAATGTTTGCATATGTTGGTTTTGTAAATAAAATACATATTCTCATTGCACGGAATGAACAGCATTAAGAAAGTCTAGGTAATTCGAAATTGAAGTTGCATAAATCATGCCTTGATGAGGAGTGTACACAATGTTAGAAGTAGAGACTGTTGCTGTGGTTGAAGAATCCAAGACAGGAGGCTGGAGAAATTTCATAATGAGGAGCTTGTTGATGAATTCAAGGAGGGTTGAGTTTGTGCCGTAGAGTACACATATGAGAAATAGTAAACATGAATGTTTTTATCAAAAAAGAACCAACTAGATGCACAATCACTATTAAAAACTTTAATAGTAGTATTACATTAAACCCGACATGTTTCGGTCAGGTACCTGACCATCTTCAGGGTTACATGTAGGTTGCAGTTTTTCGGCTCTACACATCTTATTAAACCATATGGCCGCATTTGTCTTCTGTAGTTTCACTTTCATGTTCCGATGCTTGTAGATTAGACTTGCTTGTTGGGCGTTGATGTATTTAATATTGTTTTCACCGTGCATCTCGTATATATAAAAAAAACCTACATGTACCCCTGAAGATGGTCAGGTACCTGACCGAAACATGTCGGGTTTAATGTAATACTACTATTAAAGTTTTTAATAGTGATTGTGCATCTAGTTGGTCTCGGTTTTTGATATATACGAGATGCACGGTGAAAACAATATTAAATGAATGTTTTTATTTGACAGTATTAAATTCGATCTTAAAGACGTAGGTAATGAAGATGTGGGCTAGATTCAACTGATTCACTATAGGGACCAGCAGCAGACTCTTGTGGACATGGTGATGATCTATGGGTTTCAAAAAAGTTGGTGAATGTCTTGATTTTCCAAGTGACTGCTGACTTCTCAAGAAAATACTCCGATGGAATGAACTTTGCAACAGTACAGATCCTCTTCCGAGTTCTGCACGTAGAAAAGTATCCTTTCCAAAAATAGTTCCATTTATTTTCTTCACTTCTCTTATAATGCCAGAAAATTTTGGAGTCGTTTGAAACAATCATTCTTTCTTTTAGAGCCCTTTCTTAGTATTCCCTTCTTCTGATTTGTGATGCATCTAACTTGGATTGATGGTGGGAAGGATGATGATGGGATGATAATGACGATTCGTATTTGTTTCAGGGGAACTTTATGGCAGAAGGCGTTGCATTATGTTATAGGTTTTTGTTCTTGAAAGCTGCTGAAGTGATGGTGTCTTGTATATACTTGTTGCTGGCCCAGGGCCAAGAGGTATGCATTAGAGCAATGTTAAGTATTTGTTGCTTCTTGTGGGCTTCTTGCTCGGTAATTAGATGTATTTCACCATCACAGCCTGACAGGTGGACGTTATGAGTAACATGCAGCATTTGCAGCTTGATTATAGCCAATTTATGACAGCAGTTCCAGACGCTGTGCTTGAAATACTAAATTACTTTTTTGACTGATATTTTGGATGATGTCCAACATCCAAGTTTTTTCTTAATTCACAACATTTCGGAAACTGGTCGTTCTTTTATCGGATGACATGTTAAAGTAAGGAATTCTACATTGTCGGGTTCCTTAGCAGAAATACTCTCAAACCCGGGGATAGTTCTGTCCAGAGGCTCGAATTTCTAGAGTTAGATTTCCGTGTTCCTAGAACTGTGATCTAAAAAGAAATAGTAGGGGCCGCTGACTTGATTATTTATTTATTATTGAATTTGATCTGCAGCAGGAACCGCCAATTCTGAAATTGTCGCCCCAGGTTCGGGTATGTAAGTTTGGTATTCGTGACTGTTCAGACAAGGACAAGGCCGGGAGATGCAGCAGATTAGGGAAGTTGTGAAATATGTAGCCCTACTGGTGACCCGTGATCAACGCGGTCTATGGCAGCACGAATTCGTTACACTTAAGACGTAAAATTGTGTCATTGTTTTTATCGAAAATATTTCCTGCATACGGTTTAAACCCAGGGAGCTAGCGGAACATAATTGGTGAAGCAGTCTGCTTGGAGGATTAACGAAGTCACCTCTTGGATAGAGATGTTTGTCGGGAATTTTAAAGCCGCTTGTACGGTAGTTCATCACTCAGTAACGTGGCGTGCCATGCGTGATGCGTGGCATAGCAACTGCAGGGCAGGGGTTTGGTGGCGTAAAATTGACTCACGTGTGGTAGAATTGTCTTCGTACCAGGTCACCGTTTCAGTCTGGAGACTTGGCGCACAAACTTCCACGTCGAAGGGGCATTTCTTTCACCAAACACCACGTGTGTCATGTCCCACATGGATACCTAAGGAAGGCCACTAAGTACCTGGTCGAGGAGATCGATGGACAGGACAGGCGGAGGATGTCGGACTGGTGGAGGAAGTTCCACGTAATGGCTGGCTGTTACGTCGAGGAGGACTGCGATGTTGCGTTCAAGGTTTGTACGAATGGTGAAGCTGTACGTTGATATCCTACAGGAGATACCTAGCTTCGAGAAGAAACTTTCCAATGCCTGTGAAGTCATCAGCCATGTCGTGAGCGCAACAAGGATCGAGGGGTATGGCTGAGATGATGTGCAAGGGTTACCTGGCCTGCTGCTATTTCAACCCCTTATTAGGAAGGAGCTTCAAGAATTGGATTGGCTTTCGCAGAAAAGAACCTGAATCCCCTCCCATGCAAGTGCTGACTGCCATTGTCATTGAAGAGGCATTTTCTTTGCAGAAACAGTACAAGACTTGCTGGAGCAGCATGTAAATGGCTTCACGTTAGTGTGCCAAGAAGTGTGATTGTGACTTGCTGCTTGACGGTCAGACAGATTTTGCGTACCAAAGGAAGAAGCTGAGTGGCCGACCTTGGACTCCTTTTTCAAGCGTGAACCACGCACAGGGCCATCTTCTGCTCCGATAATACTGAGCAAGCTATGCTCGAGATGCGCGCAGAAACGCATGCACGTTTTCGCTTCAAGTTCCCGTTATTGTCCATTTTTAGCAACAATTTGCATGTGTCGACAGAAGTTTTGTCAAATTCTCACATCTCAGATCTTAGGAAAACCCGTTCAGCGGTTCTTGAGTTGTATTATGGGGACAGTTGGACAGACAGACAAGACATGCATGGCGACGATAACGGGAACATTTTTGCAACTTTTCATTACGAACGCGCCCAAAACATGTATCAAAATGTGAACGTGCTGCGTATTTACGGTTTTAATATAGCCCTCCAGTGAAATAATTCGATCCAATTTATAATGTTTAAAAAACAAGTTTGTTGTTGTATTGAAATATAAAAATGCATTCAGAACAGGACCCATAAGACTACTTTCCTTTGCTATATCTTTGTGTATTCACAATTGTTTTATTATATTTTTATGAACAACATACTGAGATCTGCGCTCGTTTGGGATTTTACGCAGCGTAGAATTCCAAAATAGCGCAGATCTCATTTACACCGCGGCGGAAGCCTGAAATCACGCAACTTATTACGTAAATACGGATTCTGTATACGTTGAATTTGACATAACCTCAATTTCATTTCGTCGTTATGTTTGTAATTGTTTCTTGGTTTTCGGCGCTTGTTCTAGACGAGTGCCTGGACAGGACATTCAAACGGGCAGTTGACAGCCTCCACTGTCCCTTCCAGTTTGTCGTTGATAACCACCTTTCATCTTATTCGATGGTAAATAGTCTCTGCAGTTCATGAAACGTTCTCAAATAACCTAGAACCAACTGATCACAAATAACTACACTACCACACTCGTTTCATTTCGTGTATGTAAAATATAACTTATGTTTCCTATTTCTCACCGAGAACCCAATAGAGACGCCCAAACATGCCATCACTCCGTGCTCTTATGTACGATGTCCACCGCTGTTAAAGCGCTGTATAAGTATTGCTGTAGAACTTTTGGACATGATACTAGTCCTCATTCCGAATCTTTTTCTGATTTCATGAATAAACTTTAATTATTTTTCACTCGACTGTTATTCCGTCTTTAAAGTTTAACTAATGTACACAGTGATACAAAGAAAGCACCCACACCTGTGTCAGAACGGGTATTTCTACTTGTAATTCATAAAGCAATGTTACCCGACCGCATTCATGTACCTCGACTTGGTTCCTGAATTATAGAAAGGAACATACTTCTGTCGCAACAAGTTTCAGTTTAATTTTTCAGGAAGTCAGAGAGGCGTAGATACGTCGCGTAGAGGACTGAGCCTGCCCTCGCAGTATTTGGGGACACAGCGCAAGTGCTCCCCCGAGAATTGGAAAGTGTTTCTTTTTTTTCCAGAGGAAAGAATATTCTTATTGGGTAAGCCGGGGAGAAAAAAGTCCACTTTCAGAACGATTTGGCGTCAGTTTGTCTACGATACGCCTGGTATATGTTGGGGGGATTCTACCTTAAATATAGAGTGGTGTTTAAGTCCCTTGGTACCTGTCAGATTCCAATTACGTTTACATTTCAGGACCTTTTAAATTTTCTTTTCTTTTCTTCTTCTTTATTGGCAAGGGCCTGTCCGAAGTGTCGCCGCCTATTCGATCACAATCCTTCAGGCTTCCTTCACTTGTTCCCAGAGTATGCATTGTGTTGCTGTCTTAGGCAGTCTACTTTCTCATTCTTTGCATCTGGGATGTGCTTTGCCTGCAAGCCCGGTTTTCGTGGAAAATATTTTTATGCCATTTTTGACACTAGCCATCTTCTGGGGCGTTACCGTGGGCTGGACAGGAGGTCTGCTCAGATTGTGTTAAGAATAAGCCCGTTTAACAACGATTATACACGTACGTAACGAGAACTTGCGCTACAGCTCATAAAGCCGCGCATGCAAGACCCAGCCAGTGTTACGGCGTCGTTATTTTAACTGACGAGTATCGTTCGTTATTTCCTGCTGCTGTTCAAATTTTCCGTGGGTCGGGGTCCACGCCTATCAGTTCAATGCATTGCAATTAATATTCGCGTTTTACACATAATTAAAACAGGTGTTGGAGAAATTCGAGTTCAATGCATTACTATTAATATTAGGGGTTTCCTTGCCAGATTTAAGAAAGTGTTGGCAGTGCTTTCCTTCGGCTCGCAGACGCGTCACACCTTACGAGCATGTTTTACTTCGTACTTCGAAATTGTACTGGTGAAACTGAAGACACTGCATGGTGAATGCTTTTCTTCAGATCACATTATTACTATGCACTTTGTCCTCCAACATGCATCGCAAGTAAAAATCGCGCAGATTTAGATCTGGCAAATGAGGCCACAGTCTCCCGCTTATTATTGTCACCAAAACACTGCGAACAACGCACAGAATTGTTTGCTATGTCGGTCGTCGACTGCCTTGCTGGAAAAGGCATAGGTTCTCTCGTAACCGGACAGATGTTCAGAATGTGTGTTACAGATTTGAGGGAATTTACGGTATCATAAAAATAAAGCGGTCCTATTAATCCTAGTCGCACTACTAGCACACCACACACCAACAATAACATCATGTAATGGCGGATTAACTTGGGATTTTCTGCAGACCAATACCTATTTTTCTGAGAGTTAACGTATCCACTGATTTGAAATCAAGTTTAACCACTAAGCAGAATGAGTGTGGGGTCTATTTAACATACGTATCGTACAGAAACACGTGATCCTGCAGTGGATTATTTATTGCGGCTAGTGACTCGTACGCCGATCCCAGTGGCCGTGCGGTCTAAGGCGTGGGTCTGCGGCCGCTCGCTTACTAGGATCGTGGGTTCGAGTCCCACCGGGGGCATGGATGTCTGTCTCTTGTGAGTGTTGTGTGTTGTCAGGTAGAGGTCTCTGCGACGAGCTGTCCCTTGTCCAGAGGAGTCCTACCGAGTGTGGTGTGTCTAATGTGTGTGATCATAAAACCTCGACATGAGGAGGTCTAGGCACCCGAAAAGGGGCTGTTGAGCCATAGGAAAAAAAATGACTCGTACAGACCTGACAAGCTGTCTCTGATAACACCGTGTGGACGGGCCGCTGAGTGAGCTCTTTTTATAGAATAATCAAGCCGACAGTCAGTAGCTGACGATTTTCGTCAGATAAAATAGTGACCATTTGTTACAGGGCTGTGGAGCCCGAGCAAATCGGTATCGCTGTGCTGCACCTGAAACAGGTACACGCGTGGCAAGGACAGCAAGAAGACAGGCATGTGCACAAAATGTGAATAAAACCATGTGTGACTTCTTCCGTTCATGTATTCAAAGTAATAATTAATCTGGGGGTTTGAAAGGAATATTATTTTGCTTGTTCTACGAAATGTTCGAATTGACGTCTTCTTGAGTAACTATTCGAGACTGTATTGAAGAACTGGATGTCCAATATGATGGTCCGCATTAAAATAATGTGGTGTCTTTTGCTAGGGTTAATTTGTTGGGTGGGAGCGACACTCGCTGCTTAATATGGGCTACAATTATGGGGAAGGGGAGAGGGGGGATAGTTGGCACACTTCTCACGTTATAATTTTTCACATTTTTTGTGTACTCGTTAAGTTGAATGTAAGGGCACGTATGGCTAGCAACACTCTTGGGCTACAATCTGACCTACACACAATTCACGCTGTTCATAAGGAATAGGAGAGATAGGCTTTTTCCCTAACCACTGCACGTGTGCCAACCTGCCTCGCAGACGGGGCAAGTTGGCATATGGTAAAAATAAGTGGAAATCAAGATGCCAACTTTGCCAAGGTCTAAAAGTAACAGACAATGATTAGTATAATGTTTCATTAAAAAATGTGTCAGATACAGGTTGTACACAACAACAGGGTGTTATTATGGTAATAAAGTAGTTTAGAAAGAAGAAAAAATTGACACAAAATTCAGCACATTTAGTTAAATTGAAAAAGGATATTTAAAGGAAAGGTAACTCCATATGACACTAGTCTACTACCAGCAATATACGTTTTCATTCGAAATAAAGTGTTACAGTCCCATCATAGTGGCAATTTAAGCAATCACAGTTGGGAGAGCCATTAGTGCATTATTCATGTGACCGCAACTGCAATCTGCGCAGTGAATCCACATTTCTCTGGATGCGCCAGGACAATAGACGCAGGAAGTATCCTTGGAGTCTTCTTCGTTAGTGTCGCCTGCAGTTTTGGATTTTTTTTATTTTTGCTTTCTGCTTTTGTGAATCTCCTTAGATATGTGGCACGCTTCTCTTTCTTATTTTTTAAGCACAGTTCTTCCCTCAGGTCCTCCGAGCGTTCTATTGTACTGGGTGTCAAAGAATTTTTGACAGGGCTATCAGTCAATGTTCTTTTGTTCTTATTTACATTCTTACTCTTTTTTGCACCCGTCCAGACCGGCCCTGGGGCCTATCCAGCCTCCTGTACAATGGGTACCGGATCATCCCTCGGGGTAAAGCGAGCGGGGCGTGACGTTGAACACCCACCCCCATCTAGCGCCAGGGTTAAAGAAAGAGTCGAGCTATACCTCTACTCCCCATCTGGGCCTTCATGGCCTGTTCTATGGTGAACTTTACCTTTACTCTTTTTGCGTACGTTTTAAGAAGGTTTCGAACGTCCTCTGGGGTACAGGATGTGCTGCCACTTTTGAAGTAGGGAGAATCATCAAAATCGCAGAAAGTTCACTGTTGTTATTGGAAACTGCTGCCTCCATAGGACAGGGCAGCTCTGTCTGGAACGTAAGCTTCCATAAATTCTTCGTTTTAAAAAATATCCCCGCTGAATAGATAAATTCCAGAAATCTGGAAATCTGTTGTGGTATTTGGAGGAAAAGGTTTCAGATAATAAAGGTGTGTTGACGACAGAAGCAATGTCATATATTGTCATTGTTGTGCCTGCATTGTTAGTTATGCAGGAATCATATGTGAGGTTCACATACGTCATAAGCGATCCGCTGACAGATCTTTCAAGAGGCCGGTGTTTATGACTGCAGTGCGGAGGGAAGATGAGGAAAGTCACGCCATTCTGCTTGCAATAGTCTAAAAAATACCAATCGTGGATGTCTAGCAACAGAACTACTGGTCTCTCTTTCGAAGGCTTAGCACGTGCCACGAAATATTTTTCATATCTTACAAAACGCCCCCCCCCCCCCCCCCCGTCATCCACCCAGATGGATGGACCGTGTGTTCAATGACATTGTTGGTAAGGTGCTTTTTATGTTACCCCCTCTTCCCCTTTTGCATTTTCTTGCCAAAATACGAAAAGAAGTCTGACAATCCTTCGCCGCGCTCCTTGTTCACCTTCCATGTTTTCGCACAGCTCTCGCAGTACGTCAGGACGTGTGTTGCTCCTGTCTGACCTCTTCTTGCAAGTACGCATTATTTCACTTCTTAAAGCGGAGATTAAAAGATCAGATTGGTGAAACAATTAACCAGTAAGTTACTAACCGAAAGCGGGCAAGTTGACACACTGAGCCAACATGCCTAACGTTGCGTGTGCCGACCTGCCCCGTTGCCACCGTTTTTGTGTTTTAGACTGCATCATCGTCAAACACAGCGGAAGTCTACGATTCTCTCTAGCTCCAATGTTAGCCAAAAGGGGTACCATTAGTGGGCGGTACAATATCACATGTAGTAAAAACCAAATTTAAACACAAAACACTTTATACAGCGATGGAAAAATACTTACTGCGTGTACAAAATAAAACACCAGACCACGCTTCAGTCACAGTTCACAGAGCACTGACGCTTGCTGACCGTTCACAGAAGATGCTACTGTAGAGTACAAATTGCTAATTGCTGCTATCTTGCGCTGTCAGTGGGTGTTACGGCCATTGTGCCAACTTACCCCTGTATCCAAATAGCCCCCCTCTCCCCTAATGTGCTGTGATCAGTTCACCATGCGTTTTCATATTCTCATCACATTGGACATTAAATAACGTGCTGTTGAAACAGCATACCTAAATAATCTAGGAATATCAAATGTGCCGCAGTTGGTCTAAAATGAAACGAAATTTGTTCTTCCATTTGGTCAGATATTCTCTGTATACAGGCCACAATGGAATATTTAGACAATATTTTCGGGTTGTGATAACCCTGTCTTTAAAAGGCACTTTGCTGATAGTAACTTAACGGAGTAGAATCGTTCTTGAGAAGCTATTATTCGCTCAACTAGTTAAGAACTTCACCGCGTTCAGTGAAACCCTAAGATTCACTACCGCGTTCACAAGTACCTGCCAGTAATCTCTATCGTGAGCCATATGAGTCCTGTCCAGACCCTCGCACCGTGCATCAGATCCATTTCAGTGTCTACCCATGTACTTCTAGAAATCCAAAGTATGTCTTCCTCTCAGGTTTCCAAACTAAAACTGTGTACATATTTATGATTTTTCTCCTTCGTGATACTTTTCTAAACCATCTCGTTCGCCTTGATTTGATCTGTCTAATATTATTTGGCGAAGGGTTCAAGTTTTCAAGGTCCTTACATAGCAGTTTTCGCCAAAATGTAATTTGAATTTGTTGTCTTCATTTTTATGCATTATATCCTTGCCATATTGCCTAAGGATTGTGAGCAGACGCTGTTGGTGTTGCCCTTGGTTTTCTGCAAGAAAGAGTTGGTCCACGTATGATGTCTCACAATTTTACTGAACCCTATTATTGTGGACAAGTCTGGCAACCCCACAGCTCAGACATTGATTTGTGTGATTTCTTTCTGTGGGGCTTTATGAAGGACCAACTGCTCGTGGAAACGTGGTGCTTTAATGGAACTGTGAGCCATGATCGTTCAGTAGTGCTCTGCAGTTTCAGGAGACAGACCGGGCGATCACAAACGTGCGAGTTTGTCTCGAAGACGTTCTGAGGAAGAACGTGAATCATATTGAAAAGTTTGTGCTTTAAATACTACTTACGTCTCTTGTTGGTTTCAGTACCTATGTATATGACAGCAACATTGGTCTAAAAAATTATAGATTTTGTTCAACATTTGAAGGGTAAACATTTCATTCCGGGTCGTGTACTTACTAATTCTCTCCCGTTTACTTCTCGACTAATCTCTTTGCTGGCGATTAATGGAGCTTGTTTTGTCTGTAAGAGAAGCATTTCGGTGCTTTGCACACAAGACAGTGCAGTACTTCAGGCTGCTTTGCAATGACTGAAATCACGAGCTCGCTGTGTACAGAGTAATGTGTGCCTGTAGATAGCACCGATCGTGTGCATGAATCTAAGGGGATGTGAGAACTCAGTTCTGTCTGAAGAAGCAACTGGAGGGAGTCAAGTACTGTCTGACACCATCTGGAGACAAATAAAGCACTGTTTGAAGAAGCTGCTCTCGTGTAGGTGTTCGTTTAGTTCAAAGTGGCACCAATAACAGAAAATAAGCAACCCAACACGACTTAACAATTTGGTATGTGATTTTTATTTAATTAACTATGTCCGGGCTGTAGGGACTTGCTTAGATAGTTGATAGTTCCTCAGTTGCTCGAGAAATTTTTTGCTTCTATATGACCAGAAGTTCCATCACCATGTTAAAAAACATTTTTGACACTTCTGAGCCAGCTCAATTCAGTTTGTACCATCATACTAGTTCTGTAAGATCCATTATTACCCCCTGCACACCTAAATCTCCCACGTCATCCATTTTCTTGACGTTTTCAACAATCATTTTGCACTAATTTTTATTCCCGTTTTGTGTGTCATATATGGCCGACCCTTGTTGTTTACAAGATTATTAGGTGACTGAGTACAAGCCAACGCCTAGAATTTGCTACAGGGTTCTCCATATATAAGAAAATAATGTGTGTGTGTGGCAGCCATAACTCATCAGGAAATAGACAGAGCTCGATAGTAGTACAAAATATACAAATTCCGTTCACTGGACCGGGGCCTGTCCCCTGTATATTATACCCTGAGGGCCATGCCTGCCGGGTTGCATGAGAAACAGTTGAGCATAGCAGTACAGTACAGCATAGCACAGCCGGATGGATGGCAGTACTGCGATAGACGAGATTACCGCTTGGGGTTTTTTTTTGGGAGGGCCCCGCAGCAGATGCTACCGACGAACCGCTGCCTTGAGGCTTATTGTGCAACTCTGTGATGAAGATGATTAGTTTTTTTTCCGTGTAATGGAGCACCGGTGGAATGTAATTAACAGGGGAAAACCGAAGTACTGTCCCAGTGCCACTTTGTCCACCACAAATCCCACATAGCACTGACCCGGGATCGAACCCGGGCCTCCGTGGTGAGAGGCCGGCGACTAACCGCCTGAGCCGTGGCACGGCCCTACCGCTTGGGCTACTCCAAGAATATAGAAGGAATGAAGGAAAGAGGCTCTGGAGCAGAACGTGGAGATCATAATTGACAGTAGTTTACTTTTATGGATAGTACTCGATAGTAACAGATGGGCCATGAAGTAGCGTGTAGCTATAATATTCGACAGTGATTGATTTATTTTTAATAGTTTTATATTTGTTTTACGTTGCAGTTGTACGCGAAATGTGATTCGATGCTAGACCGGAAGAAGACCGGTACAACTACACACCACGTATGAAATGTCGTTTGTAAGCTGATAAGATTGTCGTTTGTGAGAAACTTTGAGGTTGTATGCGACGAACGTGACGCAGACAGAATCTGTATTTGAAGAATACTTTTTTTTTTGTAAACATAAGTGAAATAATTTAATAATAATAGTAATAGCGCTTTAGGTTTAGAAATGTATGCGGTAGGAAAGTAGGTTTCTGAGTTCTGCTCGCACCTCTTAATTGTTAGCTATAACTGTGGAACACAGATCTAATATCATGGCGAATTTTAGTGTCGTGCCACGAAACTCGTTACGTTTGCCAAACTCCAGTTTTGGCTACCCTACAGATTTCCCCACTGTCACAGAAAACCCAGGTCGCGATGTTAGAGCACAAGGTGGAACGCCCAGGCGTCTTCGGCATGATCCAATATCGTGGCTGTAAATTCGGAACCGCATTTGTGTGTTCTGATGATGGGAGTTTCCTGTAGTCGATCGGGTTTTGTTTGTTCTGTGTGCGTAGGGAAGCAGGAAGCCCGACCAAGGCGCACGATACTTCACAGCGTTACAGCAACGTGTAACAACACAGCACGTCAGTCTTTCTTATTCCCGGATGCAACCAGCTTTTAGTCTACGTATTGAAACTGAGACTTTATTTAATTAGCTCTAAAAACGTAAGACTCGCGAAAAAAAGTGGCTGTGATTTGGTTTTTCTATACTGTTACTCGGAGTATTTACCATATTACCTCAGAGATGGTGGGCCAGGATGGCGTAGTCGGTATAGCTACTCGCTACGGGCTGGACGGTCCGAGGTTCGAATCCCGGTGGGGCGAGATTTTCCGCACCGTCCAGACCGGCCCTGGGGCCCACCCGGCCTCCTATACAGTGGGTACCGGCTCTCTTTCCCTGGGGTAAAGCGGCCGAGGCGTGGAGTTGACCACCCACCCTCATCTAGTACCAGGATTAAAGAAAGAGTAGAGCTATACCTCTACTCCCCCTTTGGGCCTTCATGGCCCGTTCTAGGAAGAACTTTACCTTTACCTCAGAGATGCAAGCAAGCAGAAACGCAAGTAGAACTTTATGTAAAGTGGTGTTAATACAGTCCAGTCTAAATTAAAATACATTACGTATTTAGACGCATTTTCGTAAAAAAACCTCCAATATCAAATTTAATCAAAATCTGCTTGTTCTTTCTTGAGTTATTTCATGCTTACAGACGGACCGACGGGCGAAGCGACTAACAGATACTAGGCAGGGCAGTGATTCAGATGCCCCTAAAGCGAAAGACGTTTTATGTTCAGCACACTTTTCCGTCAGCTCCATAACGCGTGGTCTACACTATGGGCACGCTCACGCTCAGCTCAAGGTAATTTCACGTTCAGGGATTTGGGTAGGGGGATCACACCGAGAGCTGTTGCGACGCCTGAGCGCAGTTCACATTGCTCTGAACATATTCAGCAATTTAACCAATAATGATATAGCAGTAATCGCATTCTTTTGGGTCAAATATTCTATAGAACACCCATCCTCACTGGAGTGCCATGTGACTTGAGCATACCATTGGTATTAACAGATGCAGTTAATTAAATACGGGCAAAGAATATTTCCCTGACCGTGACCATGTCTCGTGTGTTAATCAAGCTGTATGGCTAAGCATGCACGTCGCTGTACCTCTGCTACCATGCGTCTTCAAGATGTGTTGCTTGATTCATACACAAAACGAAAC
Source organism: Reticulitermes speratus (assembly GCA_021186555.1). Classification (NCBI taxonomy): domain Eukaryota; kingdom Metazoa; phylum Arthropoda; class Insecta; order Blattodea; family Rhinotermitidae; genus Reticulitermes; species Reticulitermes speratus. The sequence continues at coordinate 19,139,200 of JAJKFL010000001.1, forward strand.
TTTCTTTGCCCTTATGTTACCTTACGACCTTGGAAAAATTAATGGATTCTCCGTAGGCCTAGGCCTACTCGTGTGTAGCGTGTTTATTGTCCTAAACTTCTACCTGATATTGCTAAGTTTCTGTAAAAGGTAAAGGTAAATTTCACCCTAGAACAGGCCATGAAGGCCCAGAGTGGGAGTAGAGGTATAGCTCTACTCTTTCTTTAACCTCGGCGCTAGATAAGGGTGGTTGGTCAAGGCCACGCCTCGGCCGCTTTACCCTCGGGAAAGACCCGGTACCCATGGTACAGAATGCTGGGTGGGTCTCAGGATCCGTGTGGACGCGTGCGGAAAATCTCGCCCCCACCGGGATTCCATCCCCAGACCGTCCAGTCCGTAGCAAGTCGCTATACCGACTACGCTATCCCGGAACACGCCAACTTTCTATATCAATGTATTTATTTCGAAGCCATTTCAAGACTCTCTTCCGCTGCAGATGTTTTTTTTAATGTCGAATGGGATATGAAAATAGTGATGGATAGTGAGTAGTGAATGATTCTGCAAGTATTCTTCGACCTTGGAAAAGTCCGGGCTAAACAGCCAATTTCTATGAAAAAAGTCGAAATGGCTGCGTCCAGAATATGTTATCATTCGATTGGCCTGGTCGGTTTGGTATTAAAGCTGCAGATAATACTCGTGTAAGCGAAGAAACCGATTACTGTTGGCAGGTTCACTTTACATGAAGAATTATCTCGTTAAGTGCAGTCACGGGACAAGTTTATAACAAGGCATGAGGTTTCACTCTTTCCTTGCTGCGGACGCGATGTATTTAGAATCATCGGCCTTGTTTACTTGGAATACCTTTAATGCTTGACTGTGTCAGGCAACCTCTTCTCGCCACTTGTCAGTCGTCTATGAATTGTAGGTTGCTATGGAGATGTACAAAGGAGAGCATTTTGCCTTTAAAGAGAATTAAGCATGGAAGGGATTAATAATATAATTAACTTGAGTCAAATGTATATCTTCAGTAAGTCGAGTTTTGCTATTCAGAATGTTAATTAACCTTTACTTGAGAGCATATTCAATGCCTAATTAACGCTGAAAACGCCCATGTTTGAATTGTTGTTTGCACAAGTCAGGGTTTTCTGACTTAAGCTTAAATGGACAAACAACAAAGTAGTGTGTCCCGTTGCCGAGCATGCCAACAGAGGAATATCCTGTCTAATTCAACTCTGTAGGGCTCTGACGATGGTGTATGACTTACCGAAGTAATCATCTTTCTTTGGACTTTGTCCTTCATCTAGTTTTTAATGGAGTACTACGTTAATGAGTGACAGAATAGTTCATTCTAGGTGTTTACCTTTATCTGAAGACGAAAGCAGAGCCGGATTCCGAAGTGTACAGCTCCATTAGAAACTAGACGATGGACGAAATCCAAAGAAAGAAGATCGCTTTAATAATATCCTGTCTGTATGAAAAGCAGGGACTGTTCCTCTTGGGATGTTTTGTGACAGCTTCCGGCCTACTCGTGACTCGCAACACACGATGGAACAACTGTCTACTCTCCAATCCAAATTTACAATTCATAATATCCAAAGTGCAACAATTTGAAGCCTGAAATTCGTATAAACAATACTGCAAAAATCTATTTACCACCTCTGAAAAAACACTGCAACACTATTAGAAAGACCAACCGTTTGATGCTATATAGGGCAACTATCCCTCTTTGAGAATCGCACGGAAATCAGAATACACTGTGAGAAAAGTGCAGAAGTTTAGGATGTAGAAATACACCGTACTTACACTGTAGTTACCATCAGGCTTTAAAGGTTTAGTATAAGCTATGTTATTCTCCGAATACCCTAATTTAGTTCGTGCATGAATTATCATTTGTATAGCTGTTCCAACAACAAGATATCTGCTTGATAAGTATTTGTATGTATTACACCGTATTTACAATTTCAAGTTGTATCTGCTAGCACAGCTTCAGCGGAAATGAATTTTATAAGAAGTGTCAAAGGATTTACCAAATTAGATAAAATTAGAAGTGAAGATGTAACGAATGAATCAAATATGGACTGAAAAAATAACAAAATAGATGATTACAGAGGACAATGGTTAAATCGTCTTCACAGAATGAGAGTGGCAGACTCCCAACACTTGCTCCTTTCATTGCAAGCTAAATGGACGTACAAATGTATCATAGATAGACCAGTTAAAATATGCCTATGAAGTCGGGAATAGGCATCAGCCTGAGATTAAGAAACGGAACGTAAACCAATAAGTAAGAAAACAAGAAGGTATTCTTTAATCTTAATTTATTAGTCCTCTTACTCATTCGTCTCTACAATGACAAAAGTAAACCCCACTATATATCTTTGTTCGATGCACCCACTTTCCACTTCATTTATTAACTCTCTTAATGATTAGCTCAGAGCAAACCTGAACAGTTTCTTTACATGTTCGTACTTCCTATTACGATTTCTCTTCTCTTCTCTTGTCTTGTCTTCCCTTCTCGCAGGAAGTGATACTTATGAATACAAGACAGTGGATCAAACCATTGAACCCAGCCATCAATAAAAACTTATCCTAATTAATGACATTGTATTTGGTAGTGGTAAGTCATAGGAATTTAAATTTATTGTCCATAACAAGATTATTTTTTCAGTTGATGTTACTAGGTCGTTACAGCAATTTCAGTTCGAAATTTTGTCTATACGAGTACATAGGTCTACATGCATTTACACATAAGCCTACAGCACAGATGTACATGGTAGCCTGTTATTATGCCGCCCTCAAATAGTCCACCCAGCTCTGTGTTTCCCCTGCCTTTAATTCTGAGTAACGAATCTCGCGGTCGAATGGTTGCCACTTCTTTTTTTGTACTCGATGCGTTTCCGGTTCAGTTCTCAGTCAGAAGGCCGTCGATGCTGACGCGCCTCTAACAACCCCCCCCCCCCAACAAGGCCGTATTTTCTAAAGGGAGTTCATGGTTTTACTCGACTACTCTAGGAGACTGTCGGGATTGTGTCACAGACTAGCCACAACACGCCATTCTCAGCCGCGAATATTCTATCGATGGTATGTAAATTGTCTTTGAGATAACCATCATTATATAAATTTAGAAAGGAAGCTACATTGTATTAATTTATAATGTATTTTGAATATTTTATAAGTGCGAGCCGGGACAGCGTAAGTCAGCACACAGACTAGGCTAGGGGTTCGATTCCAAGCAGGGACAATATATTCTCGTATGAAAAAGTCCAGACATGCTCTGGCGCCCACCCGGCTTCCAGTTCAGTGGGTACCAAGGGTAAAACGGCCGGGATGTGACGATACCCACTCACCTCCATCTAGTGCTGAAGTTAAGAATGAGTAGAGCTCTACCCCCACTTCTCCGCATGCCTGTGTAGCTCAAACAGGGACAGTTTTACCGTTATTTTTCCCCCATTTTTTGACGTACTAGTTTTAAGGTTTCCATCGCAGCTAAAATTTACATTTTTTCTTCTGGTTTATGTCTCCTTTAGGCTGGGAGGTGTGTGCCGCTGGTACCCTGAAGATGGAGGCTGTTACTTGTTCCTCCGAAACGTAGGTACCCACCTAACAGACCTTACTGTGTTGTAAAGGAGATTACAGTATGAATAAAGAAGTTGCTTCATCAGCCCCGTTATCAGAAAGTGTATCCACAGTTTTTATCAACCGGTTTTGGATTCTTTTTCAGTTTCTGATTATTTGACTGCGAGGGGTTTTTTAAGAGCATTGTCCTGGAACACGTGATTAAGAGAATGCAGTGAGCAGGACTCGAACCCCGCGCTGCGAGCTCTGTAGTGGGTCGAGCCCAGCACTCGGATCGATAAAGCTCCGTCGTGCTCGCTTGCTCCAGCTGGCTGCCTCAGCTGCTTGGGGTCGTCCCTTCTACAACCGGGAATCCGCAATTTTCAACAAATTTTCACAGCATCTGTCTGCATCCACCTGTGCGTCCATTACAGGTCGGTTGTTCGTGCAGGCTTATGTATGAATTTGTTAGTCTTTTATGTAACGACGCCGTCAATAACTCAAACTACATTGCGTCAATTGATTGGATGATAGCGAATAATGAACTGGAAAGGACGTGGAAGGAAGCGGTCATGTTCTTACCGACGGTTAGTATCCTGGCAGTTCATTTTATGGAGAAGGGCCCCGTAGTAGAAGCTGCAACCTTGTGATGAAGATGAAGAGAAAGATGATCAGTTTTTTTTTCATTTTTCCAAGTAATGGAGCACCGGTGGAATGAAATTGACAAGGGAAAACCGAAGTACTCGGGAGGAAAAACCTGTCCCAGTGCCACTTTGTCCACCACAAATCCCACATGGTCTGACCCGGGACTCCGCGGTGGGAGGCCGGCGATTAACCGCCTGAGGCATGGCACGGCCATCCTTGCAGTTACTTAAAGGAACTGAGGGAAACCCGTAAAACCTCAGGATAATCGGTGATAGTCGGGAATTAACGAGATTTGAGGTTCTGCCGATGGTGAATATAAAAATGACTGTCTTTCAGGTTGTGATGCCGCGTGGCATGATATAAAGCGACCGATATTTCGGGAATCTTCTGCTTCAATCTTAACCCATGTACAGACCCACCCACACTAGTTACCCGCTTACCCTTTCAACCACCACCCTCTTTGTCTTATAGTTATTGCATAGTGAGCATTACGCCAGTGCTGTCCCTCTACCAGACCCATCTACCACTTTGCCTTTTCTGTATATTCTTCTCTTATTCATCCGCGGTTTCAGTAGCTTAGATTGTACAACGTAAAATGATAATGAATTGGGAAGTATATGGAAGGAAATGTCTTTGCATAATTTGAGGTACTATTCCGGCATTTGACTGGAGGAACTGAGGGAAATCACGAAAAACATTAATTATAGCCGGTTTATGAGCCCAGATTAGAGCCCGAATATGTAGCATGAATGTTCCTCACTCCACCGCGACTTTCATTGTTTGCCTCTCCCCTGTTCCTGCACAGTAATGTGTTGAAAGCCTTTATACGGTATCGGTATAGTCCATCTACAAATAGGCTACGTGTCAGTGATTTGTCAGTAGGGTATTACGTTGTTCTGCCACCATGCTCTTACCGTAATCCTAGCTCTTTGCAGCATGCCGTACATGTAATCAATGTTAAAAAAATTTGGTTCACAACTCTCAGAACACGGTGTCGCCATCACTAAGTCCAGTTTGGTTGTGCTCTGTGTGGAATTAGTAAAAGCAAGCAATCCCATTACAGGCCTGGACAGACCCTTGGGGTTCCAGGAGGTTGAGGCTCCCAGATTTCTAGACAATCGGCACATGAAGGTGGTAAGGTTGTCAGCTGTATGCACCGGCCGCCTTTACCCCCCAGGAAATATTCCTGGTACTCATTTCTGTTAGAGGCTGAGTCGACCCCAGGGCCATAGTGCGACCGAAACGATTATGTCAATGAAAAATTCCAATGATACCATAGGGAATCGAGCCCGCGACGTTCCGGCTTGTAGCGCAGTGACTCAACGTGTGGAACAAGCAGCTGATTGTTTTTGCGATAGACATCTCGTTGTGTTTATGATACTGGAGATGAGTACAAAATTACTATCAACACAACTATTTATGGTTTATATTAATGTGTGTAATGTACTTGCCTGAAGATGACCAAAGTGTTGGTCGAATTAATTTGAATTAATTTTTTTTTTCAGTGGCGCAACAACCCCTAGTGGGCCTAGGCCTCCTTATGATCGGGCTTCACGATCACACTCAGACACGCCACACTCTGTAGGATTCCTCTGGACGAGTGATCAGACCTGACAACACGCAACACTCACAAGAGACAGACATCCATGCCCCTGGCGGGATTCGAACCCACAATCCCGTCAAGCGAGCGGCCTCAGACCCACGCCTTAGACCGCGCGGCCACTGGGATCGGCAGTTTGTTGATGGTACTTGTATATTCATTTATAATAGCTGATTTTTCTGAGAGTCGTGCTGTCAAACTTACTAACAAACTCAATGGAACAGAGCCGTCTTAAAGATAATATTCGTTGTTACTTATTAATCAAGAAATTCCCTCCATTTTATGTAACCCAAGGTTTCATGCTTACAAGAACTCACCGCTAGTCCGTATGCTGAACCAGATGAATCCAGCCCACTCCCAGCCGTTGTTTCTTTAAGGTCCATTTTAGTATTGTTCTCTTATGTATGCCTGGGTCATCCAAGTTATTTCCTTCCTTCAGATTTTCCTACCAAAATTTTGTATGCACTTGCCCTCTCTCCCGTGCATGCTGCGTTCCCCGCACGTGTAAACCGTAATTTGATCATCCTAATAATAAACTGATAAAATGCATGTAGCTGACACTTGATTTGCTTCCATATGACGTACGCTTAGTCTTATCACCCTTATGGTGTGTACAATGATAGACTTGTTCCACTGCTGAGGCAATTCTTCCTTATTCCGAACAGAATTACTGAGATGTTGTATCTCAGGACGTAATTCTCACCTCTTGCTTGAATCAGTTCTTTCTGAATTTTATAAATACTTTAGAGCCATACAAGACACATAATACACTGCGTAGAAAAACGGTAAGTTCTTCAGTAGTTACCAGTTACCACTGTCTTTTAAAAGTCTGTTTTGGTTGTGGACACGTTTGTCTACTGCGTTGGGATTTCTCCTTATTCTGTCTGCTTGGTATTTGTTCGGATATGAAGGGCCTGTCTATTCTTCCGAATTAGTTGTTAAGTTTCCATATGCGTGAGTCTTCTCATTACTACAACGAAATCATTCGTCTCCATCGTGGTCTCACTTTGCCTCATGTGTTGCTTTGCCAATCTAATAATTTCTATCACACATCACTCCTCCACTATACTCGCGACAGAACAGTACGCCATCCAAAATCTCTTGAGTGTGAGTGTGTACCAGTGTAGTTTAATTTTCGTTCATTTTACGGAGGTAACTGCAAGGCCAATTACAGCAATTGTGCTATAAACCTCCGGTTTACAGACTTTTTCGGCACAACACTTCAGAATGCGAGCATACACACGTAATGTCTTAGCGCCGATTTAAATTGAGTTATCTGGGTTGAAATCAATTGAACTGTCAGCCATTAAACAAATCAAATTCACTTTCCAATAAAAGCAACTGTAGTGTAGGGCCGTGCCATGGCTCAGGCGGTTAGTCGCCGGCCTCTCACCGCGGAGGCCCGGGTTCGATCCCGGGTCAGTCCATGTGGGATTTGTGGTGGACAAAGTGGCACTGGGACAGGTTTTTTCCCCCGAGTACTTCGGTTTTCCCCTGTTAATTTCATTCCACGCCGATCCAGCGGCCGCTCGCTTACTAGGATCGTGGGTTCGAATCCCACCGGGGGCATGGATGTTTGTCTCTTGAGAGTGTTGTGTGTTGTTGTCAGGTAGAGGCCTCTGCGTCGAGCCGATCCCTCGTCCAGTGGAGTCCTACCGACTGTGGTGTGTCTCTCAGTGTGATCAAAAGGAATTACCAACCTCGACACTGAAACGGGAAAACCGGAGTAGGTAGAAGAGGACGACTAAAAAGAAAAAAATCATTCCACCGGTGCTCCATTACACAGAAAAATGAAAAAAAAACTAATCATCTTTACAGGGTTGCACAATAAGCCTCAAGGCTGCGGTGCGTCCGTAGCATCTGCTGCGGGGCCCTTCACAACAAAAAACGGTAGTGTAATATACTCCACAAAAGATTTACTGGCGGAACAAATGTAACTTCATCTTGGATAGTTTGAAGATGGAGACACAATGTTCTTGCGAAACGTTCGGTATCCACATACCAGAAGACAAAAATGTATATTATGCTTGTGAAATTTACACAGTACACACAGTAGCCTGTACATGTAGGCTGCAATAAGGCCTACAGGTAGAAATGATATCAAATTTTATAAAATAAGCACAAGGAAAAACAAGGGAGGTCTGTGGCTTTCTGTTTTGCTTCTCAGTACAATCTCAGCAGTGTAGATTTCTTTAGAGCATTTCGAAGAACTTACAGGATTATTTTTTCCGTCTGTCAGTGTCGTTTTTAGCTGGGGTCAGTCAGTAGGCTTGCCAACCTGGATTCAATTCCTGCTAGGGGAGGGATTTTTATCTTTGCCATCGCGTTTATAACGACTCTGGGCACACCTAGCCTTTTTGGACTGGGCACTAGGGAGGTGTTTTCCCGCAGTAATGCGGTCGGACTGTGAAGATGCCCACCTAACAAGTGCCGAGGTTGATGCGTGGAGCTCTACATCCGTTCTGCCAAATGGCTTCATGGTGTGACGCTTAAATAAGCACAGGAACAACTTTGCTTTTACCCAAGTATTGGTATGCATAACTGTTAATAATATCGTCCAATCTTACTTTGTTCTCATACTGTGTCGTAACGCCATCTCGTGATTCCTACATGCACACCCCTGTCAGTTAATTGTACTGAGATCCCGAGCGGTAACTCCTAGCGGTTCGGGCCTCAGCAGGGAGATCAACCACACTGACTGTGTTCCCGTACTGCCTTCACGTGCATGTTTAATCATCCTTCCTTGTTATTCGGCATGAAATTGGCTCACCATCTCTGAAGATTGAACATCACCGACAGCAGAGCCTTGCATCTGACACGACACTGTGTCACTTTTATCGACTTCCCAAACTTTTATTAATCTAATTAGGCTTGTATATTAATATTATTCCAGTCTCCTCAGTCTCGCATATGACGTGTTGCGATGGATATTCGCACGAAAAGTGTATATACATGTTTTGTCCGCCGCAAACGATTTGCGTATCCAATTCGTCAGTGTCTGCTACATTTCACTAACCTGACAATGTTGGATAGATAAGCTGTAGTGTCCTTATGTGCACGTACATTACGAGGTTCTTCATCGTGTAATAGGCCTACCTATCCTATATTTACCGTGCACTTCATCATTGCTAAGTCCAGATATTTTTCCGAGTAATTTGTTTTCAGACATTGTGTTTTATGTCATTTCCTCGTAGTAAGAGTCTATGGTGCCGATCCCAGTGGCCGCGCGGTCTAAGGCGTGGGTCTGAGGCCGCTCGCTTGCTGGGATTGTGGGTTAGAATCCCGCCGGGGGCATGGATGTCTGTCTGTTGTGAGTGTTGTGTGTTGTCAGGTAGAGGTCTCTGCGTCGGGGTGATCACTCGTTCAGAGGAGTCCTAGCGAGTGTGGTGGGTCTGAGTGTGATCGTGAAGCCTCGACAATGAGGAGATCCTGGCCCACTAGGAGCTGTCGAGCAACAGAAAAAAAATTATTGGTATGTAGACGGATATCGAGATGTGAATTCGATACCAACGAAATATATTTATAATTTGATAATTTTTATTGTTTGGTAAAATCGATGACGTATGATATTAGAAAATTAGAAGAATGCTATAGGCTTTAACTAATTTGAACTGAAATATTAACTTCTCAGTTTTCACCGTTATATCATAATAATATAATCTCATTTAATGTCGATTAATGCGTGAAACTAAATCACCAATATCACCATAAAAGCAAACAAAGTTTCTATTCGTAATAATGTATTATATGTATTATTAATATTATCGATCAATGGATGAATATCGAAGTTTTTATGCTTTAATATAAGGTAAAATTCTATATACCTCGATTGGGAACATACCTGTTAGAGTCAGAGAAAGAATGAACACAGATTCTCCCCCACCTGTCTGCCTAGCAGCTGCATTCCGTCACTCCCATCAGTTGTGGCCGGTATTTAGGCTTTCAGACTCTTTGCCTTCTCGGTTTTTTATCGTTGTTGCCGCCGAGGGAGGTGTGAAATGTAGGTAGGGTGGGGGCATAGACGTCAGGACTTAACCCACAACACCGTGTTCATTTTTTCCCTGACCAGAGATTTGTTTCCTTACCTGCAACACAATACGCAGTAACATCCTGAAATGCATCTTTATTGTCAACTGTACTATCAACAACATTGACGAGTTCTAAGAGGTTTGTGGAACCGTGCTTCTTCACACCGGCTATGTAAGGTTACCTGCTTAAATTTATTTTTCAATTACCTGTTATTTTTTCTTGACCATTTTAGTAATATTTTTAGTTTTTTTGTAATAACTGTTCTTTGCTGTGTTAAAATGCAATCACATAATAGTGTGGATTCTTGCTACTATAAACAGTTACTTCTGTCTTCTTATTCACACTCACACATACACACTTCTTCTGTCTCTTCTTAATAACTTCTTTTTCTTGCACACTTTGCACAGTCATATAAAAAATCTCGTTTCTCTGTCAACTTTTGACAACATTCAACATGTTTTGGCAATAGAACGAGAGTAGAATGCATTATTATTTGTTTACGATCAAATTGAAGTAAGATATATTCTTTCTTCCCCCGAAAACTGGCTACCCTGTTTGAATTTAGCATATCAGCCTTAATATCCTCCTGTATTCTACATTATTACGACATTACGTTTATAAAGATTTGCCCGTTTGGAAGCTATTGGTAGGTACAAGATCCTTTAATCTCATTGCTCGTGTATAACTACATGCATATATGCTATATATATTACATATATATGAGTGTATATAACAGGGTCAAGTTATTCCTCACTGAATTGATTAAGAACCACTCCATGAAGACGTATGGAGGAGTGGAGTTACAGCTCCAAGCATTCTTAATATCGGCACTGGATGGAGGTGAATGGTTAGCTTCACGACCCGGCTGCTTTACCCCCGGGTAAGGGACACCGGTATCCATTTGATGCGAGGGCGGGTGGGCCCCACAACCGGTCTTCACATTTTGGAGGATAGAAAATCTCTTGCCCTGCCGGGAACCGAACCCCGGTTTGTCGATCGTCCAACCTGACTCCCTATTTGTATGTGCAGTGAAAGGGTACAATTGTATACACAAATGTGTGATGCAGGTGTTCCTTGAGTTGTTCGTGAGCACCGTAGGTGTCACGGGATGTCCCGGCAGGTGCAGGCTTTCTATGCGGTAAGCTGCTATGCTTGGGGATACGATAAAAGGGACATTCTGTTTATGAACAGCAATTAATTTTTCAGATCCATTTTCTTCTGCTAGTGATGTTAATATCATTATTCAAAGATCGAACAGCACCGTGGTTTGCCACATGGTCAGGTGCCATTGACAATTACACTCGAAAATTGAAGTGAAGGGATCTGCCCTGTCTGTGTATAAACATCTCGATCTGTTAATATCTAATTAAAGTTGCTCATTGTGTTTTACGTAACGCCAACTGCATGACCACGTCCAGTGCTGCGTTTATCAATACAAAACATTGCACAGTTGGAGGAGAGGATTTAAGAGTGCTGCGATGGGGATATACTGAGGATCATCTCACTGGGTGTGGACCGAAAGACTTTGTGCCAATGTAGCGAGCCTGTCAGTGGATATATACTACCATAATTTAAGTTTTTCGTAGTTATCTTGAATCCACCTATTTTTATCAGTGTCATAAAAAGCCTGATTCCTTTTCCCCCCAGTCATCATCCTACTGCTGTCTTCGTAAACTTAAAATAATTGTAGGGAGAGAAAATAAAGGCTTAATTCATGCAGTCACATGATCTCATTAATGCTGTGAAGTCTGAGGTTTATTTAAATAGCATTTAAAACTCTAGTTGTTTGCCGTATATAACCTGCGTGTCCATTGCAAATATCAGTCGTTAATGCCGTTTAGAAAAATAATGGTGTTTGTTTTGAAAATCGTACGAAAAGAAACTTTGTGCGTAAAATGCAGAGATTCTGAAATGTTATTGTACTTGGTACATATAGTAAACACAGTGCTTTGGAGAGTTAATTAAATTTGATATCAAATTTCAAATGTTAAGTTTATGTCTCTCGTTTATAAATAAAGGAATTTAAGGGCACGTAATTGAAATGAGTTTAAAAAGCATAAACTCAACAAAACAAAATATTAGAAAAGTGTTCCTTCCATGACCATATGGCTAAACTACATTTCTAATTAAACTGTACAACGAAAACCCAGTACTGATACATTTTATTGCAGTCTGAATATGTTGCCGCGGTCAGGTAGCCGAATTTTGCCCATCCATGGTTGATATTCTGAATAGTGCTTACGTGACTGTAAGCAGCGCCTCGTAATCATCGGTACGGTATGGGAGGGGGGCCGTAGAGGGTACAGGAACATGGCTGCGACGGCTCACATGTGGTCATAAACCTTACGTGCACATTCTTGGAATTAATTATCCGCTTATTTGCCTTCGTGCCATATGATGCTTGAGGTCACCATGGCGACAAAGGTGTAGACTAATGCGTTGTTAGTTATGACAAAATGGTGGCCAAAATTTCGGAGGAAAATCATGCCGCCATCTTCACAATCAGTAACCACGTTTTTTGCAGTTTATTTTACAATGTGATTAACCCAGTCTTTATAGCTTCCCTGAATGGGAAATTACTTGGAAAGAAGCGTTCATGTTCTAATCGAGGTAGTACTTCGGCATTTTCCGGGGAAGACTGAGGGAAATTACGAAAGAGTACAGTCAGGATAGCCGGTGTCTCGGCCGAGAGGTGAACCGGGAGCCTTCTGAACACAAGCTTATGACATTAGTGCTTGACCTGTCCTCCTCGGTGTACAGGGTGTCCTAACGCGAGAAACCGCGATTACAACGTTTGCTTGACTGCCAGAATTTTGGCGTTGTATAGAGTGGTAATGCGCCACATGAACTAATAAGTTATGTCGGGTCGGGAAATGTTCTGTCAGTTGGTCCTTGAAAGCTCAGTGATCACTAATACACTGTACGTGCGACCTGTCTGAACATTAAAGAACTCTGCCTTGTGCATATGGAGTATCTGTATGTGTTTTGTACAGTTCTCAGAATAAACAGCGAATACATATTTTAAGTAGGAGGATAATATTAAAATGGATCTTCAAGAAGTGCTATAGGGAGGCACGGACTGGATTCATGTGGTTCAAGATGGGACAGTTGGCGAGCGCTTGTGAATGCGGCAATGAACCTTCGGGTTTCATAAAATGCGGGCAATTTCTTGACTACCTGAGGACCTGTTGGCTACTCATAAAGGGCTCTGCTCCATGGAGTTACGCAGATTTGAACTTTATTGACCGTTTGAGACGCAACAAGTTTCTTCTGAGGTAGTGGCTAAAATTTCAAGTATAATTTAGACAAACTTCATATAACAAAGGGTGAATAAATGAGTGTGTCTACCCTAAATCATAAATATCAAAACGTCGGTTGATTACACTGCAAGCGCATTTTGTGCGAAAGAAGCAAGTTTATTTTGGTGCTTCTCTTCACTTGTAATAGTGCATTTGAAATTAATGGTCCATTGAACCTAGACCGTAGCTAGTAAATTGCTAAAATTTCCTGGAAGAACTGACAAAAGCATGAATATTTCCCACAAGTGCCCGGAGAAACTCGTTAAAGTATCAACTTTTAAATGCCGTCGTACGAAGAAATTGTTATTCATGTGAGATATATTTTTAAATCACGGAACAGTGTGCATATTAAGTAAGGATCATAATGAAGACCATTCCTGCTTTCTATGAATATGCCTAAATTCCATTTCAGATCTTAAGTCCTATTTACAAACCACCTTGTGCCTGTCCGTCGATTCAGCGACAAACACCGATACGACACGTGACCAGCGGAGTCCTCCCCACCTCGGTATTGTTCTGATTTGATGTCATCAGTAATACCAATATTGTGGCAATAAAATCAACGTGACGACATTTACGACGGTCTATTATAACTGACGTATTTCATGGTTTTACTCAGTACTTTCAGGCAAATACCGTCGTAGTTCCTTAAATTTGGCTATGACCGCTGCTTTTCACATCCTTTCTAATTCATTATTCAGTTTCAACCAATCATTAGACGCTGTGTAATTTGCGTTACTGAGATCATCTTTAACTGAAGTGTAAAAACACATGAGAACACAGAAATTTTCATCTTTTGCTACGGTATTTTTTTAGGAACATAAAGAATAATCGGATGATTATTGCAGGTGTTTTTTTTCACTTTATTCAAATTAACTGATGAGGTACTGAAACTTACGTCAATTTTGCATGGGGCCATACCTGCCCAGTTTCATGACCACTTATTGCGTGATACAGCACTCTAAATTCGTAACAAAATTAGGACCTATATTTTCCGTGGTTAATTTTCACGTATGTCTGTTGAAGGCATTACTATAGACCCATTTATGGAAAACTGTTAAATATAATTTATGAACATATAGGTGCCAATTTATAGGTGAAGTTTAGTGTACCGTATCGCAGAATTGTGTAGTTTCACGTTCGACATAGTTTGTGTACAATAGCTGTTAGTAATACCAGCAACAGCAGAACCGAATACGTCTAGTAGTTTTGACCTCTGAATTCACAACGCCAGCCGAGAGGGATTTAAGTCTTTATGGTGGCTAATGTTAAGCGGAAACGTAAGTCGTGTCTCTTGTCATCGTCTTTCTGAGAACCCAAGCCACTGTCTTCGCCAGTGTTCCTCAGAATATTAACCCATGTGCTCCCCCCACCATGGAAATTGCTTGTCTAGGTATTCAGTGCTCCTACGGAGGTTAAAATAGTCGGTCGTTATTTGCACACCCACAAAGAACTATCTTGTTGTTTAATTCTGAACGACTTTCAGACTTATTTATTTTCGTGTCGTAAATTTACGACTGTAAAATGAGGATGTGAGCCTGAGGTCTGTACTTTGAATTCTTAAGAAATCGATTTGAAGTAAAAAACCTGAGAAATACTGTCAAAGTCTTGTGATTACATTAAGAGAGAAATTACTCTGAAAATGCTTCGTATTATTCCGTTAGAAAGTTCTTATTATCCAGCGCCTTTCTAATACAAAGATCAGTGCATATAATATTCCGTAAGGAGCACCTTCGTGTTTTATGTGGCGTGTTTATGTGTCGGTAGGCGTTTAACATTACGATGGGCCTTAGGGAAGTGAGTTCTCATGACGGAATGTGGACAGAACTGGCTCAGAATAATGTCCGATGGCAGGGTTCATGTTAAGAGTATTGAACGTTCGCACTCTGCTGCAGGACTTCCTAAATAAGCCATTACCTGAATGCGTCAGGACCTGTAAAATTTCCCATTAATATTCCCACCCATTCTGTTTCACCTGCTACACTGAGAACAATCAATGTGGTCACGCGAACGGGGTCAGTCACCCCCCCCCCCCCCACCGCTACTTGGAATTTCTTTGATCACTTGTCAAACGTGTCTTTGTTGGTTTAATTTAACTAACAGAAAATACTTCATGATGGGAACAATCAAACATTCTGAGAACGATATGTTATAGTCTATAATTGGGGGTTCTTTTTGAAGTCCCTGACTAAAAAAATACGACTTTTCAATTTGCTTCCTCTTTCCCACTGCAGACCTAGTACAGAACACGCATGTGTATGAAAGTTACTCTCCCTTTTTCATTACGTATCGTAGTCACAGCTGTTAAATCTATGTGAAAGCATTTCAGTGTTGTTTTTGGATGAGATTCAAATCCTTATTCCTTTTCATTTTTAACTACCTGCTTGCATTTTTATACCCTGATTTGAGTGTTATTGATTCTTTGACGTTTTTGCTGCTGTGTATGGTTGTTGTGATACTGAAGGGCAGGAATTTCTGTTTGTACCATACAAACTTAATTTAAAATGTCTTCGCTCAGCTGATGTAGAGGAATACATCCAGTTACATTTTCCAATTTATTTAAATTAAAATTCATTGAAATACACAATTACAATTTTGCCTGTTGTTTTATATGGGTGTGAAACTTGGTCTCCCACATTCGCGGAGGAACATACTCTGAGGGTGTTCGAGAATAGGGTGTTGAGGAAGGTGTTTGGACCAAAGAGGGACGAGGTAACAGGAAACTTCACGACGAGGAGCTTCATGATCTGTACTCGTCATCAAATATTATTCGAGTGACCAAATCAAGAATAATGAGATTGACGAGACCTGTAGCACGTGGGTGAGAGAAGAGTTGCTTACAGCGTTTTGTGCGGAAATCTGAGGGAAGGAGACCACTTGGAAGACCTAGGCATAGATTGGAAGATAATATTAAAATGGATCTTCAAGAAATAGGATGGTGGGACTGGGACTGGATTGATCTGGCTCAGGATAGGGGCAGTTGGCGGGCTGTTGCGAACGCGGTAATGAACCTTCGGTTTCTATAAAATGTGGGGAATTTCTTGATTAGCTGAGGAACGATTAGCTGCTCAAGGAGGACTCTGCTGCAAGGAGTTAGTTACTTTGACCAAAATTAGAATTTGGGTCCTTAAAACATGTAACCCTCCTCGCCATTGGCTGATATTCTCATGTCAACCAGCCAGCTGCAGACTGCAGCCAATGCAACGTCTTGTAACTGAGACAGGGCGTTGTGCAGTGTATCGTGCTCGGCAACGTCTCTTCAGAATTTGGCCAAGACTGGATATCCTGAGTGCAGCTGCTCTTGGTTTTCCGCTGTCCACTCAGGTAGCGACTGAGACAATGTATTAAAATTGGCTATTACTACTATTTTTCACATTCTTCACGATCCTGTTCCACTAAGGATGTCTTAAGTTTTCTGAGGGACGCAGTAATATTCCTTAATGTATCGTGTCACCTGATGAAGCGACGCTAGCCTATTGTAGACTGACATTTATCCCAAATTAAATATAACAATTTCCGTTCCTACCTCAGACGGAACACAATCCATGTCCATTACGAAGACTGTGTGGCCAAATGTTAGAGCGTGTGGTACATACTGAGGCTTAAAGAGGTTAAAGAAACCGGGATTTGAACCCGGTTCAGCCGAGCGTCTTCGCGGCTTGCTGGCATGTTGGCCCAGGGTTGTGCTGTCACTATTGATCTGCCCCGCCCTGCCAGGCGGCTCCAGCCCAAACTAAACCGCTCTCGTATTATCATTTGTCCTCCTCCGCTACAAATTTTTATGATTGCCTAACAAGTGATGAACTTACGAACCTACTTAAACACGAAGTGTCTCTATTTGCTGGCATCTATGTTTCTACCAGGAGATGAGTATTTACAAATTATACGTCTATTGTTGAATATCCTGAATCCTATATAGAGCATTGTCAGCCTAATCACAGAGCCCTAACTGTATTATAGGTCATACTGTCTGACACAGAGCTTGAATCGTCTACTGTTACTGTGTTTAAGCATTCTCTTTTTACTTTGGTAGGAAGTAGGGGCTTTGGTATCTATGCTTTCCCGTGTCTCTCCCCACAGTAACTTCTGAACAAGTTTACAGCTTTCATGTAACATCGAATGAATAAGGTGCCACCAGAAACAGTTACCAGAAACAGTTCTTTAACTTCTTAATAATACCAACATGGCGGCCGTGTGAACTTCTAACTGTGGATAGTGACTACCATCAGTGAAGGCTATGAAGCATCACGTTTATTTAATACTTCTTAAAAGAGTTATTTGCACGAATAAAACACACCGCACCTCTGTTTTAAATATAAAATTGCTCGTACTATTGGGGGAAATAGTTATTTATTTTGATATTTATATGGACTCCGTAAATACATTACGTGGGAATTTTTTTTTTAAATGTACCACATGGTCCTGCATATAGCAACCAGCTAAGTTTAAGGGATTAATTTAGGACCTTAAAATATTCTTTGCCAATAGAGCTTCAAGAAACGTGTAACCTGGTGAACGTAATTTTTGGAAAATGTAAAATAAAAACAAAAAATAGACTTAAAAGTAAAGAGGAAACTATATTTAGCCATTTAAGCCAGTTTTTTTAAGATTTTGTATAGAGGTAAGTATTAAACATACAAATAAATTTTGCGTGGAACAACTATTAAATATGAATGTTGAGGTCTTAGAGTACATTAGATTTTGCGGGATTTTAAAACTATAGATAATAATTTGAACTTTATAGGTACAATTAATTGTTACATGCAGATACTTAGCACATCTCTTATGACTTCTAAGTAAATTAATTTGAGTATAACTGTTAATTGAAAAATAAGAATTTCCTAAACTATGATTAATTCTATAGTTATATATATATATATATATATATATATAGATATCACTGAAATTTTTAATAGCTATCGGATCATTTATACCACTGAAGATAACAAAGCACTGTAAGAATATTTCGGGTATGAATATCGGAAGTTTGTTATAGTTATATTAGCTGTAAATAGACAATATTGTTATGTGAAACACTTTTATATGTTAATAGTTACAAAAATGATGACCGGTCTACGAGAAACTTGAAACTTAAGCTTATAAAATTTAAGTTAGAGGTGCATATATTACTACGAAATATGCGCAGAAATGAGCCACTAAATCGTGTCATTATTTAGTCATGCTAAACTCGCCACAAAAGATTGAAGCTCTAGGAGGAAACTTGTTATGGATTTGTTTCCAGAAGTGCTTTGACTATTATAAAAGAGGCTACAGTATTATGTTATAGCAGATTACTGTCTTTTTTGGATTTGACGCTATGTACTTTAGTAGAAACTTATCAACGTTTCGAATGAACCATTCCTCCTCCACCTTGTATATCTACTTACACACCGAACATGGAGGCAATAGATTTCTCCGCAATGTCAGTATATCTCTACCAAAAAAATTGCGTCAGATCCTATAAAAGAGCAATTTTCATAGCTTCCGCCGTGAGAACATTAAATTTCGCATGATGTGCCAACGAATTTACAAAAGCCTCCGTATCGATTACCATGCTCTACCGAAATGTTTTGTCACGACTTGCAACCAAGTCGTTTCAGTTCGGTTGCTACGTCTAAGCAAATGAGTTTGAACTGTATCTCTTACTAGGCAAAGTCATCTTTATTTCACTTAGAAACGGTGTTGGTAGCATTGATAAACTCTTTGATGTAAAAATTAATCTTCCCTCACTTAAAAATCCATTTCCTTTTCTGCTATTTTTTGATTAGTTATATCCTTTGAAATATTTAACATGACATTTCTCGATAGAATGCACCAAACGTGAACAAGGATTGTGATCCGGCTTTCTTGGTCAGGGGATTGAAGAAGACTAGTGAGTTTGCGGAAAAATGTCAGTTCAGTTTGGTGATAATTTTGTGAGACTAGGTGAAGCCCACGAATGGACGAAGAAATTCGAAAGAGGCGGACAAATGTTGAGTGTACAAGCTAAAAAGCAGACTCGTGGGCAGACGAAGGGATAATCGTTGACAAAATTATATTTTAAATAAAGATAAATCATGGAAAGAAACGGTTCAAATGTAACCTGAGACCCACCCGAAGAAACGTTGATTCTGATGGAATAGGAAGCTATACACATTTGGGATATAGTCTTTGTAAAATCAGGGTGATTAGGAGAAAACTAAATATGTCTAAATCCTGTGATTATTTCTTTCACTTATTTGTGTTTTATATTACGACTCCATTAGTAGCTCAGACGTATAGCGTTAAATGATAGAATGAATAATAGAATGATTACTGAACGATAAATTAAATTAAGACATAGAAGGAATCGGCAGTGGCCTAATTTGAGATACTATCCCAGTTTGAAAGCGCTTAATTCCCGATTACAAAGCAGGGAGTCAACCACCCGAACGTGACGTTCGTTACTAACTCCATGGAGCGCAGTAGTACTTCCTAAGAAGCTAACGGGTCCTCAGCTAGTCAAGAAATTCGTAGCATTTTATGGAACCCGAAGGTTCATTACCGCATTCACAATCTCCCGCCACCTGTCCCTATCTTCAGCCAGATCAATCCAGTCCACGCCTCCCCATTCCGCTTCTTGAAGATCCATTTTGGTATTATTCTTTCATCTTCGTTACTGTGTATTTGTATTTTGTGAAAATTTTGAATGTAATTACGTATGTGGGTACGGGAAGTGGCAGTTCCCAGTTACAGAAGGTACCCGGTGCCCGGGGATATAACTGGGCCATTGTGTCTCCGGGGGGGGGGGGGGGACAAAATATGGGGGCCTGTTTCTCTCCCATGGTGTTGGGCGTGAGGCTAACAATCCCACCCCGTAAATAGACAATTGTTTAAAATCTTCTAAGAAGAAACACCGTACGGTTACTTTGCAAAGAAAAAAGGGGGGGGGATTCTAGAAGGAGGCCAAGGTCCACTTAAGGCTCTAGTGCCGCTGACGATGGTAAGACACCACTTAGTATTTAAAATAAAAGCAAAAGTGAATTTGTCCCTGCCCGCACCGTAAGGGCATATAGGGGGAGTAGAGTTATAGCTCCACTAGTTCTTAGCCTGAACACTAAATCGACATGAGTGGTCCACTGCACGCCTCGGTCGCTTTGCCTCTGGGGAAGAACCACGGTAGGCATCGAATAGGAGACTGGCTGGGCCCCAGAACATGTCTGGAACGTTTTGGAGAAGACCCTGCAGGGATTCGAACCCCGAATCTTCCATCGCGTAGCCTAGTCGCTATACGGACTACGCTATCTCAGCCGTTCTCTTTAGTGTGTCGGATGAAATGTTTTTTAACCTGTAGTATGTTGAGTACGATAGTCGAACACACCCTGTTGTCTTACTGCCTTGGGCTGCACGCTGAATACACTTAGCACAGCACAACACACTGTCGTTGAGTGCATCGTCATTCGTCATTTGATACACGAGTGGTCGGTCACTAGTAAGGAAGCCACGACCGGTTGTGTTGGGAATAAAAGGAGTGTTTAACAAGTGTATAAGTGATATAGACTACAGATTCGTTTTTCAAGTGCAGTGCATAAATACTTTGGTGCAGTGTATAAGTGTTTTGTGGCTTTACTTTTGAGTTTCAATGGATAATGTGTTAAATTAGAATGGAAGATTGTTTGTTCTTTTAATAGACACCATTTTTGTTTACATTTTCGGTGATATGTAGAACATACAGGCAAGAGAGACTGCTTCTGCTGCTAACCTCATCGAAAGGGGCTGGCGTAAGTACAGAAAACATTTATCACTTCCCACAAAATCTGTACCCTACACAATGCTTAGGAAATTCCAGTATGAAAACCAACTTATGTGTTTAACAATTTAAAGTGCATTGGTAATTATATATACCAACCTCACTGTCATTAACAATTCTGATTGTGTCTACATAACGTATTTACGTGTTTCTTGTATTTCACGGAATAAGCAATTATTGTTTCCTTAACAGCATTAACTGATTTGTCTGGCGAATGGACATTGTGCTTTCTTTCGTAAGGGGGAACTGAATTTTTATATCTGTGTAAATTTCAGTCTTTAACTGATACCTTATTTCACCTTATTGAAACCAAAGCTAATGCAATATTGTGTGTATTATTACATTACTTATCTGCAATGTGGAAACATTGGCTACTTTGATAGTCACGTATTTTATTGGAAAAGTTAAACTGGTAAAAACTGGCATTTGATGTACATGCTTCTGGTTTGTCTGTTTATTATGTACTTTTTCTTTCATTTTTGTACGAGGCTATATGTCGCATAATTCAGTGTCAAATTGGGGAATATTTACAATTCAGTGGTAAGGACAGGTAAGTAAGACTATATTGAACGAATTACTTTGTTGTCATGTTTGATGAATTCTGAGGTGTAGATTATTTGGAAGGAAGCCTTCGTGCACGTTCGAGATACAGCCCAGGAAATTTCGTGGATGATCTTAGGAAAACCACGAAAACCCTCAGGGTGGCCGGTGTTCTGGCAGGCATTCTAACGAGAACCTCCCGAATACAGTTCTAAGAGATTTATCGCTAAACCAGCCTGCTCGGTTCTACTCTTTAAAGTGTGATATGATTGGTACCTTTATCTTATATCAATACCTGTATTGTCATAAGTATAAAAAATTACGTTGTTATTGCTAGTTAACAATAACTGGTAATGTCCATAAGGTAAAGAGAGCCTTTTGTATCTCAGCGTTTCTATTGAATACGTGCAGATTTTAAATATTGCGGTAAATACGCACACGTACTTATAGAAAACTAAAGTACTACCACTATCAGTGGTATTAAATTACGGTATTTTTTGATATTACTTTTTTCCTTTACCAAGGATTTGGGCCTACGTTTCCGGAGCCTTCACCGCATTTTACCCTACATTTTCGGACTGTTTAATGGAATACAGATTTGACTTCTTTGTCTCTTCAATTATTTGATTTTGATTCCTTGTTTACCGGCGCTGTTAGTAGCTTGTATTGGTAAATACTGAATTCGGAAAGTGAAAAATGACTGGTTGTAGAAGGGAGAGGTCCTGTCCTAATTTGAAGTGCGATCAGTTATTTCCATGGAGAGAATGAGATGTGCTTTTCTGACGTGTGATACCGTGTAGTCTTTTATATGTTTACCAAGTTTCCATAGGGATACGTTGCGTCATCTTCAATAGAAATAAGTGCTACTCCCCATATGAAAATGGAGGCAGCATTTTCCTCCGAAAAGTCTGTAAATACCTGCAGTTTATACGATATCACAATCTGGAAGACCATACTGTGAATGTTCACCGCTATTTAAAATTCTTTTACTTGCTGATGAGTTACTTCTTTTGTTATTTGCTGGTTTGTTCTTGAAGTTATTATTTGCTGGCAACGTATTATTTATTGCGTAGAGACAAAGAATACTCAAAAGCTAGAGATATTTCCTCTGAAATGAGAAGTATCAAGCCACAGAAACTAAAATTGGACACATAGAAGAAGTAAGAAAATTAAAAACGTTAGTAACATTCGTGACGGAGACCCTGACCTCAATTACGCTACTGGAATGTTTCAAATGTAGGTATGAGTAGGAGGATGGTATGAAATTGGAGCTTAAGGAATGGCGCTTCTTGTTTTTGGGATTTTGTTGGCTAAATAAAGAGGCAGACTGAGGAATTCTTCTCTACTGTGAATATTCTGATTTCATGTCTTCAGAGAATTAGTTATGGACTTAACACTTTGAGGTATATGAATCACTCAGTTTCGGTGTCAGGAGTCCTACAGTGCATTTCAACCTTTCAAGCATTAACTTCTTAATTATATCGAAAAATTCAGTTCCTACCTCGCAGAAAGCATACTGTCTCTCCATTAAAACAGGTACTTGTTAAAGGGCGGAGGTTCTTAGCCTGTCAGTATGTGAATTCTGTGAAACAATCTGACGTTGAAGACAGTTTTACATGGGGATCGCATTTTAAGTGGCTTGTATACATTGGTGTGCTAACATGTTTTTCACTATCTCTGATATGGAAGACTCTCGCCTGTTTTGCATGGAGTTTATATTGATTTTAAATGACCTGCAGCCGATATATATATATATATATATATATATTAGAGCTCTCACATGGTCTTCATGTAGCTGTTACACTGAAGACCCTCGCCTGAAATTTAAATGACACCCACATTAATTTCAAATTGCCAGGGCATGGAGGTCTGTGACATATTCATGTTCTTCAGTAGGCTTTGTCGATCAAAATCTCGCCTTAATTTTTTAATGCGCTTATGCTATTTTTGAATTGCCTGTATATATATTTGCACTCACTGTTTTTTACATAGGCGTTGCACTGATGAACCTCTCCTTAAATTTACGTGGCGCCCACATTAGTTTCAAATTGGCTGTGTATATTAGGGCTTTTACGTGGTATTCGTCTGGCTCGTGTATTAAGAACCATTGGCTGAATATTCCTTACACTCGCATGGAATCTGGGCCAAAAGTATCATGATAAATTCAATTTCGTAAAATTAAAGGTGGTTCGATTCAGCTATATTGTAAATAACAACAATCTTGGTTGCCAAATCTGAATTCAGTGTAATAAGGCGCTGCTGAAGCCAATAAAACTTCTGTGAATTGTTTTGATTATAGCAAAGTTTTTGACTGCGACTGCTGTGATTCAGACGAAGTTTTGTATGATAGAATGTCGTATCTACTTAAGCACAAACTGCTGCAAGGTACTCTAAGAGTGCCGCTGGATGTTTCATAAATGTATATATTATACTCAGTTCCATGGTGAACTCGAACAATGGGTCCGGAAAAGCAGCAAGTGAAGCTGTCATGACAGTATGGCATGACTGGGATATGAAACAGGGTCAAGGGAGTGAGTTTGGATACAGTGCCTAATACTGGCCACCTAATGGAAATGGAGGTTAAAAGAGACCATTTTCGTCTTGCTTATCGGCATTACGTAAACCTATGTGAAATATTACGTAGTTCTAAGAGACTTCTTCAGATGATGCCTAGGACAACCGAGTGGTTTATAAATTGGTATCTTAAAATAATTTCACAAGAGTTGTTCCAGCATTGATCAGGAACGATAAAATACTGGCATAAACGGTCAGATGTGTTCTAAAGTACTAATAATTTATTATACACTCGGAATAGAAGCACTTTAGTTGCTAAGAAGGACCTTCTTTTTAGTCAACAGCCTATAGATGACTGTCATGGACTGCTTGAACTTACGATTATTTTCTTGATAATATACCGCCAAGTGCCATTCGACTTGAGGCTCCTGAAGGAATGCGCCGGGCCAGGAGGATAGCCTAGTTTCTTTACTGTGTTAAAGCATTTATGTTTAAAAGTCATTTTCGACTGATACTCCTATCCTATAACTCCCGACTGTTATTTCTGAATCAACTGACATGAGTTGTAACAGTAACACCAAGTTATTTCTTGTATGCATTTATTTCGGAAGAACTATCGAAATCAATTTTCAGCGGGTCCGTGTATCATCTGATCCACGAACCACACATTAAGAATTTTTTTAAAAATAAACTTAAAACTGTGAAATATAAGGTAAAGAGCCTGTGGCTGTCTTGTCTGACAACATTCCGTACCTTTGAACCATGCTATATAAAAATAAATCATTACATATTATATTTTCTCCAGGAGAAGTAATTACGAGGTCTAATTAAGTGGCGTGTAAATTCTCTTACATCCCAGACCAGGCCAGTGGTTATTTAGCTTGTGAGGGTGCGTAAATCTCTAACAAACTTAACGTTAAGTTGCGTAACACTTGCGTTCCGTTGAACGGCTAGTTGTATTTCTTGCCACATAACCACTCGCCGTGTTTGTGATGTAACTCCAGCAACAGTAGCAACACATTAATATATACTTATACCTAAGTCACAGTGTTTCTTTTGCCTAACAACTAAAGTCATATTACTTACTTTCATTTGCTCATGTCACAACAATGTATTAACAGTAACAACGTGTTTGTTTTATGTCAGACACACACAAACAAGAACTACCGTACCATGAGGCATATTAGATATTAGGAAATTAAATTGCAGTAAAATAATGTTTACTTTATAGTGGATTATATTCTGGGTGTCATGGAGTGATGTTTTTTACAGCAACACAAAAATAAGCCGCACTGCCTGAAAACAGAAACATAAAACATTTAGAATAATTCTTCGAGTAATAATTGGTTAAATTATTGTATTCTCAGGTAGTCTGTTTCTGACATATACTGGCCTGAATTGTAAATTATGAACTTTCAGTTACTTGGATTTTGTTTGTAAGTATGTAAAGATTTTATTCTTTGGGTCCTTACTACCGATATAATAGTATAAATACAAATACATCGTATGCATGCTATGCTGGGACATCGAATCTGATAAAGGTAATGTAATCCCTTTGCCTGTTGAGGCCTTTTGAAAATAGTTTCCACAACGTCTTAATCTAAAATATTTTCATCTGCACGAGAAGAGGAAGCCTGTAATATGTAACTAATATAAATTATTAGGGCGATTAATGGTGACGCAAACATAGATTTCAATATCTCAGACTTTATTTAATTTGCAGCGCTGTGAGGCGAGACCGAAAAGGCAGTATTTCAACTGTTTTGACGACCGAGATCAAATAAACTTATTTATTTAAGTTAAACTAGTGCACAAGAATTATTAACAAAGTAAGGTATATTTGTAACCCCTACATACGTATGTAGGGGTTACAAATATACCTTACTTTGTTAATAATTCATGTGCATTAGTTGGTTTAACTTAAACTTATGACAAAATGCACAACATATAATATAAATAAACTTATTTATATTCCAAAAAATGTCACTACTCAGACAGATTTGGCTTGCTTCAAAATAATTTTTTTCAACGCCATATGATGCCAGGGCGTTGACCTCACACATGACTACAGACTTTCAAAAGATCTATAGAATATTAAGTATGAATTCGATAAAGTACATTTATATTTTAGGAAAATACGAATTACCATTGCCACTATTCCTTGTAAAGTTTTCCTAATAAAACTGCATGTTAGCTATTCAGTATTTTTAATTATTCATTTATTCTTTGTTTATTTATCGAGGCTTTCAATATCTTGGATTATACCAGCGTCGAATTATAGGCTGACTAATGAACAGTGATTTAAAGGGGATGTGTACGGTAGCTGTCGTGGACTAATATTAGTATGAGGTACATTCCAATTTGATATATACCAATAATCCTATATTTCAAGGCTATGTGGTCTGAGCGAGTGATTGAATGATTAAATAATGCACTAATTCCATGAATTTAAATTATATCATCACCAAAATTAAAGTCACAATAGGACCTTCTGCACGTAGAATGTGAAGACCCCTGGCTTGAATTACGGCGCCTTACATACTGATATCTTTTATCCAGAGTTAAAAAGGAAATACCACACTTCAAAATTTGTTTCTCTGAATTTAGTCTTATAAAGGGTTATAAATTTTCAGTTGAAAAGAATGCGAAAAACATTTTAATAATGGCATTTAATGTAAGAAAAAACTACCAAGATTCATGCTAATTCCGTGGTACGACACTCCTAAGTTCGCCATGAAGATATGCGTGTTCCACAATTAGTTTTAACTGTTGTCCATAATCGAGACGACGACTCATTGGAGCTACCTATAGATAACTATTAATACTGGCTCCATAAAGGAGCCATCTATGATGAAATATTAAAATTAACTGCCCCTACAGTGGAGCAATCTATGGAGAGATGTTGAAACTAAGTGGTTCCGTATTGGAACAACCTGAAAAACTGTTGAAACTATTTGTGGAACACGTCTAATTAATATAGTGGCAAATTCTGGAATGTTGTACCATGAAACTGAATAGGGTTTTGTGGTAAAGAAAAAAGTGAGCATATACTTTTTGCTATGGAGAAATGTGTGATTCTATAGAATGATATCGGTGCCTAGAACTGAGGAAGTAATTTCGACGATTGGAAACTAAACTACTGAACTAAACTGAGGCAGTTCCTATCTAATGCTCTTACAACATTTAAGGCAAGGCTTAAGCACTAATATAATTCCTACGTCACTTAATTCTACATATTTTAGTAATGTTATAAGCTTCTGTCGGTTCTATGAGTCATATCAGGAATTTCTGACATTTTACTCTCCTTAACCTATAGACATGTCTAACAGTTGCCACGCAGTATAACTGTACAAAACTGCAGGGCAGTTGTGATGGGACGCTCCTTCAGTGTCCCGAGCAATACAGGGGAACTAACGAGGGTCAGATTATCGTCACCTCAGCTTGTGTAAAGAACATCTATACTTCGCATATATATTCATTGTAAATATTATTATATTATCTGTTTAAAACCTTTGATTTCAATTTAAATCCACCACTTGACAAATATGTTAAGCAAGGCTGTAACTATAGTTTTGTAATAACAGTAACAAGTAAAGAAATTAAATGCAGTCTTATCTTTAACAAGTACAATTTTTCTTTGTAAAATAACTTGGCAGTCGTGCCGTCGCGTATAAAATATTTCCCAAAATCTGAAATTTTTTAAAAAAAAAATGGTACGCGTTGTATTCAAATAGAATCAGAACAACGCGAATAAAGTGTAGTATTGAATTGTTAGCCTTTTCCGTACCGTAAGCCTATCCTTAGCTCAGTTATCGCAAACATGAACTGATGGAAGAGGTAAATAATTACAGATAATTTAACGGAATTTTTTTGAATGCTTCTTTCATCGTTCTTTTGCCAAGAAATAACAAAATTCTTCTTTTCTTGCTATCCCACTGCCTAATGTACATTAAGATCATTCTGTCTATGGACACAAAGACATTTCCTTGCGCTATGGCACATTACAACGCTTCTTTCTCACATCTTACCACCACTAGATACCAGCACTATAAACTGCAAATAATAATAATATTAATATAATAATAAATATCACCCTGTTTCTGATGCATACAGCATCTGACGTTTGGCATTTTCTACTCAGATTTCTACTTTTCCTTTAAATACATAAATTAACTTTAAAGCAATAATTGTAGTCAGACAAGTGGAACAAAACGTATTCAGCAATACGTATTCATGCATCTCGTTCCGTAAGTATAAATTCCAGTTCCAAGCCAACTGAAGAAAAAACAAGTGATTATTTTGCTCTTCTTACTTTTACACAGACGCTTTGTATACAAGATGAATGATTTTGGTTGGAGCCTATTTAAACAGCAGCCTAGTATTTTGAAGCGTGTTTACTAAAACGTTTCAAGTAGGGCCCTTTTTCTAAGTGTTCTCTGTTTCTTTTCACTTATGTGGTTGAAACTGAAATCCTTACAGCAAAATGAAGCGCATGACGAGGAGGGCGTCCATCCTTCACGTTAGCATCAAGCACCAAGTCAGGTTTGCGTGTTCTGACACACTGCTTTCTTACGCCACCCGTTTCCCCTTGTCTATAATCAACTCTTTTTCCGTCTCTACAGACGCCTATGAGTTTAAGAAATTGTGATTTTTAGACTACAATCTTTACTTATAGCCTATGTTCATCACATTTCACCTAATTATGTATTTGTCTAAGGCCAATGAATGTGTCTTCTTAAATTTTGGTTCCCTAGGGCAGGAAGTTAGAAACGAACAAAATAAGAAGGTATAATGAAACTTGACCTTGCCTGCCCTTGGTTCGAGTCTGATCATATGTATTCCGTCAATTGAGGACAGGGTCGTGGTCGGGAAAGACATCTTCCTCAATTTTAGGTTTTTTTTCCCCCAAAAATCCCATACATTCTTCGGGAACAAAGTAAAGTCTGCGCTGCGAGAAGCCAGTGTATACAGTTAGTCGGTTCAAATGGGTTATCATACAGTAGCGTGCATATTCCTCGCTGTTACTGAATTTCCTTTATAGGATTTCGACAATACTGATCAAACACCATGCTGTACTTTCTACCCGTATAGCAGAGTGCGGTATCTGCACGATTCCGTTGTTATCAGAATGAACCTACCCAATTTGTGACATTTTCATTTCACGATAAGAAACTTTTAATTATCCACGAAATGGGTAAGGGTTCCACAATTACTCATAATTTTGAAACCTCTCCATAGATGTCTCAATTATACAGCCATGCCTGGAGAACTGTTAAAATGAAATGTGGAATTCATACATCATTTTGTTGCTAATTTCGAGTCGTACTACGAAATCAGGTTCGTTACGTTTGCACTACACTGCTCTACAGCTTGACACGTGAAGAATTGTAAACGGTATCGTACTAAGTGGAGAGACTTCTTATTCAATGGCAGGCCTTTAACATTCTCAGTGTTTCTGCGGTTTATACACTATTGCCTTTCATGCCGAAAATGCTGAATTATTTTGACATAGGGCAAGAAATAAGGCCATTGGACCTGTGTCATCTTACTATAAATATTTGCGTGTAAATATCCAATTTTCAAACAAGTTTCGAACCCATGACCGTGGCATGCGGACTGCCTAAGATTTTAGTATTATCTTCATGTATTTATAGGTTTATAGCATGAGAGTACAACTATAATCATACAAAAGTATTCATTCATACTGTAGTCTGTCATACGACAGGTCCGTAGCCTCTTCCAAAGCGAGTTCTCCACAGGGTGCGATCTAGTGCTTCCTCTTTCAATTTCCAGTATCTTCTCTTTTCACAAAAGTAATAAGGAATAAATTACTGTAAATTGAATTAATTCTTTCGCATAAAATATTTAATTTGAAAATAATAGGTCCTGTTGACATTTGTCGAAATAAAAACAATAATACGTCTCTTTGCTCAGAAACAAATTCGCTTTACCTTCGTGGATCTTCGTTATTGTCACTTCTGAAGTGAATATTTTGTGATATATGAAACACAGTGTAATTCCATTTAATAATTTATGACACTTGTAATGCCTCCATTTTCCTCGGTCTGTCGGCTAGTTTTCTCCGTATTGTAGGAAAGGTATGACATATTAATTACCAACTCAAAAGGAAAGTCTGAGACTATATTATTTACTACTTTCTGTCGTAAAAACCTGGTGTATAAGTTTAGTAATTATTTTATCTTACTGAGTAAACCAAAAACATGTAGAAAATCGTGAGTAATTTTAGTTTAAGACTTCGGTCTTCTGGAATGTCATGTCACGCAGTCTGAGAAATAGATATCAGTGTTTCGCAGGAAACTGTTTTGTCCATCTTCAGGGTAGATTGAGGCAGTGTGTTCCTCCTAAGTTTCTGTAACTACGACCAGATTATACGACGTCCAGTGTTCAGTAGACTGCAGTATTAATATTGACCTTTCTTAGCATACACAGTCCACGTGTGATCTTGAACATAAGCGGTCAGTAATACACCTAATTTAGGTGTTTTCTTTTACGTAAAAGATTACGGTATAATTTGCAAGAATAGAGTTATTAGTGAACTTAACAAAAATTCAATCCGCTATGAAGGAAGTTAAACTTTGAAATGTACTTTTTCTTGTTGAACATGAAGCTACTATCTTCCTGTCTTTTTGAAAGTTCTTCAAATTAACGTAAATTGTGTTTTTGTTCGCGACACGTTTAACAGTTAGAGCAAAACTATAATTTAAACTTTGTTTACATAATTTGCTCGGACTGATCACAAAATATGAAATTAATTGTGTGAAATTATCGGTCCAATACAAAAAAAAACCGCATTTAATGATTATTAAAAAATAAAACTTTTATTTTAATTAAAACACTAATTTTCTTAGTGAGTGCTGTTTATGTACTACGGACGCAGCTACACAACACGTCAGTATGTCGTGTGTATCGGTGAAAGGGTTAACACAATATCTTGTTTCTATTAATTGAAGTGTCTGTAGGATAATCATAAATTTGAAGATTCTGCTGTCGAATGTGCTCCGTTATGGCAGTAAAGGTGTTCAAATTACTGGTAAACTGAAATACCATAGATATCTTCGTTTTTGTAACTAATACCTCGGAAGCTAAAGGAAATTAATGTATCATTATAATATCTGTTATCTGGCGACTCGGCTCTTGTTTGCAGGTTAAACCGACCCTGTTTCCTAAAAGGACTGCATTATGGAATCCTATACAGAGCGCTATTAAAATATGTGTAGAACACGCATCTAGTTTAGGACGAAATTGATTAGGCTTGTCTGCTCGAGTGCGAACGTGAAGTTACTGGGGAGTGGAACAGCTCAATGTGGAACATGAAACGTGTCAGGGCGGCCTCCTCCTCTGCACTTGCTTCGCTCTTCTAGTAGAGAAGCTACACACATTGCCTTCAGTTGGAAGAAACACTGGCTCACGTCAGCCCAGCTTTGTGTTTCTCTTCCATAATAATAACAACAAATATTATATTACTGCCTATTCATTTAAATGCTATGAAAAAGAAACTAAATTTAACTTTTAATTTCTTATGTATTTCTCTATTACACGTTTACAGTTGTTATTCTCGCTATATGCTTTGATATCAGTATCTTTACTTTGTCTTCTGGTTAGGATATTTTTGAATTTCTAGAACTTTTGTATTTCAAAACAGAAACGTTTGTTGGGGGTAGATCTAGTTTTTATAATAGCTGAGAAGTTAAACCATAAATAGCTTTCTGTAGTATGTTGGAATACTTCTTGAATGGTTAAATCAACAATAAAGTACGTACAAGACGCTGCCTGAATGAAGGGTCATGGGTCTTCCGCCTTAAAATATCAAAGACGGGGGTTGTAATTATGAATGACTGCAATGTGCATGAGTGTTAGTTTCAGTAATAAGTATTATTGTATTTTGTTACGAGTGTAGATGACTCTGCATGGGAAAACAAGCAAGCTGTTTAGTTTTTCATATGACAATTTTAATGCTGTGTTCTAGAATTAGGTATCATTTGAGTGGTGGATCTCATCTACTGTACTGCTCCTTTACAAAATTGAGAACAACGCATGCACATATTGTTTCAAATTTTATGAAACATTTAGCGCTGCACACCAAACGTTTTCTATGTTTTTTCTTTTCTTCTAACAACTTATTTTTTTTGTAAAACATCACTGTGATTAATTTTTGTATTCATGTTAAAAATTAGTAAGAATGAGCTAACGTCTTTCTTTTCGTTCTTAAAATCCTTTTAATCAAAAAAGTAAACATAAATGGTGTAGTTTGGATTTTGTTTGCACACACATAATTATGTACGATTCTTTACCACGTTATCTGGCCTCTGACGTGGCAGGTTGTCATAGTAACCGAACATGGTGAACTCTTCGTTTTGCTTACGCGTCTGGGCGCGTGGCGTCATCATCGGTTGTTTGGATCCTGTTTCCCCTCTACTTCGCACCGTCATCACCATCTTTGGTTGTTACAACTTAGTCTCATGGCCAACAGGGTACATCGGCAGAATATCATGGTGGAAAGATTTGAACTGATCTTGCACGGTTAGAACGTCTTCTAGCCCATTGGTTTAAACTTTTGAAAGGTAGAAAATCTTTTCACTCATTTTTCCTTATACAGCTAAATTTAAAAATTTGGTACTGCTTTTCATTCTATTTTGATAATCTAAACAGTTTTCAAATTTCAGTACATTATTCTCAGTTTCGAATTTCAGAAGGACGGATAAATTTTACCCTTTTATAAACTACGATTCAAGAACTTATTTACAAGTATTTCAATGAAATAAAGAACAAAAAACACCGAATTGATTGCAAGGAACACCACGAGCCATCGACCTAGAGTTTCCTAAACACCGTCTCCATTATATGACGATGAGATTTAGGCCGTCCTAAAGGCGGTGAATGAGTCCACAACAGGACATAATCATTTAATTGTTCCTGTTTTGTTCTAAAATCGTGCAGTTACTAGTATCAGCACACGGCGGGCAAAATACAAATGTAACCAAATGGAAGTGATGAGTTTAATACTATGTAGTACCGGTGGTAATCATACGCGCCACAGCTTAATGTAAACAATTCTGCACTTTGTTTGCAGAATGTATTTTTGAGCTTTGTATGATTCGCAGAAGAAGCAGTTTCAAAAGGTTTATGTGTGTAAAGGACACACAACCTATTTTCTACAAAACAGGAATTTAATTTTTGAATTTATTTAGGCAAGTTTAACTTGTGTTAATAGATTTTTCCTGAATACCCAGGCGAGTTCGCACTGCCGAGATCTTGTACGGCATCATGCAGGCAATTTACTTATCAGCCCTGGGCCTTATCTGTCCCAATAAATTTACCTCTTCTTTTAATGCTTAAACTGTTGATTTTAGTGGGAATAAACTGGCTATAAATTGACTAAAATAATACCGCACGTCGAAGTAAGCCAACGGGATAGTACATTCCTAGAGGATAATCTCACGTCATTATCGATATGCCGCGAAGTAAATTTATCTTCGCTGATCTTGAAATCGTTCGTAGAAGTTAAACCAGAATGGTGCTTTAATTACAATTCCAAATTAAGGTTTATCTTTCTTGAAGCTTAAAACGAATCTATGTTTTTATCTATATGTGTCCTGTGTCAATGTCATCATGCAACCTCATAATTTTACTTCTTGGATTTATTATATTTTCGCCATTGAAATTTAATTCCGCGTAAATCTGTAAAATTTTAGAAAGCTACAAATGTAAGTAAAGTTATTCATTTATGCACTATGTCTGATTGGGATCATAATAAAATAGATTATTCTTACGTGTTTGTTAAGGAACTCAAGACAGAACCTGTGCTAGAATACATAGGCAAACAAGACAGAACTGGAGAGATCATGTCAACAGAATGGATAGAAGAAGGATCCCCAAATAAAAGGGACAGAAAATGAATAGGGTGTCCGGCAAAAAGATGGCTCGAGACCGTAACAGACAACATGGTCTAACACATGTTTGGAAGATGATGATGATGATGATTCTTACTTGTTACGGCCTAGGCCTATATAGACAAGTTTATATGTCAGAGATGTAAGCGCAGCATTACATAGAGATATATTTACACGGCGTAATAAAGGTCCTGACATTTGGGACTCAGTTCTGACACATTATGTTACGGCTGGTTTGCCTGACATGTATTGACCTCATATAACACTACGTATGTTACTAAATTGTTCACGTGAATCTGAATTCGCCTCTGCTAGGCAGCTTCTTCAGTTCAACGTGACAGATGTAACAGCCACTTCGTTCCCACACCCAAGCTTCGAGCTGTCGCTGTGGAGAGACTGCTTGCTTGCGCCGTGCCCCTGTCGGCCATGAGGCTGCATATCCGCCGTAAGATATAAACAAAAGCATCCCTCAAAATATCAGTCACCGCGGTTTATGTAGTGTGTATATACATGTATAAGCTCAGACGATACAAATCCTTAATCTCCCTTGACTTAACTATACTTCATATAAATTTGACGAGTTTTTTAACGATTTTGTTTTTCTATAATACATGTATTCATTTTAAAAAACAACGAACGAATTGTGTGTGTGTGTTTGTTACTTTATGTCGCACTATGTGAACTCCAAACCAAACACCATTCCAATCACTAAAAGGAATATTATATGTAACAACAAATTCATTAGTAATGTCTTGTTGGCGGTGTGTGCCGCCCCTGATGCCGCCCCCCTGAGGGGCGGGTGCACCATAATGTTCGTAGCACTGGAGCTACTGCACGCAGAAACCACTGGAGTCCGTGAAGTGCCCCCGCCAGACCTCGTCGCTTCGCAGTGCTGCTGTGGTACCGCCGTGGTGGTGGCGTTGGTCGAACACTGGTCCGTGTAGCAGAACCCCGTCTCTTCGTCGCAGTAACGGTAGCAACAGCCTCCATCCCCGTATGACGATTTGACCAGCTGCTCGCCCGTCTCGGGGATGTTGGGGTCTGCGGAGAAGAGAGCAAGTTGTTATTGTTCGTTATCACATAGCGAGCATCAGCTGCAGGGAGGAGAACAAGTTATTACTGTGAGGTTTCAGGTAGTCAACATGAATGCACAGAGGAGAGTACATGTGAGATCTCACATAATGAGTATCAACTGCAGGGAGGAGAACAAGTTATTACTGTGAGGTTTCAGGTAGTCAACATGAAATGCACAGAGGAGAGTACATGTGAGATCTCACATAATGAGTATCAACTGCAGGGAGGAGAACAAGTTATTACTGTGAGGTTTCAGGTAGTCAACATGAAATGCACAGAGGAGAGTACATGTGAGATCTCACATAATGAGTATCAACTGCAGGGAGGAGAACAAGTTATTACTGTGAGGTTTCAGGTAGTCAGCATGAAGTGCACAGAGGAGAGTACATGTGAGATCTCACATAATGAGTATCAACTGCAGGGAGGAGAACAAGTTATTACTGTGAGGTTTCAGGTAGTCAGCATGAAGTGCACAGAGGAGAGTACATGTGAGATCTCACATAATGAGTATCAACTGCAGGGAGGAGAACAAGTTATTACTGTGAGGTTTCAGGTAGTCAGCATGAAGTGCACAGAGGAGAGTACATGTGAGATCTCACATAATGAGTATCAACTGCAGGGAGGAGAACAAGTTATTACTGTGAGGTTTCAGGTAGTCAGCATGAAGTGCACAGAGAAGAGTACATGTGAGATCTCACATAATGAGTATCAACTGCAGGGAGGAGAACAAGTTATTACTGTGAGGTTTCAGGTAGTCAACATGAAATGCACAGAGGAGAGTACATGTGAGATCTCACATAATGAGTATCAACTGCAGGGAGGAGAACAAGTTATTACTGTGAGGTTTCAGGTAGTCAACATGAAATGCACAGAGGAGAGTACATGTGAGATCTCACATAATGAGTATCAACTGCAGGGAGGAGAACAAGTTATTACTGTGAGGTTTCAGGTAGTCAGCATGAAGTGCACAGAGGAGAGTACATGTGAGATCTCACATAATGAGTATCAACTGCAGGGAGGAGAACAAGTTATTACTGTGAGGTTTCAGGTAGTCAACATGAAATGCACAGAGGAGAGTACATGTGAGATCTCACATAATGAGCATCAACTGCAGGGAGGAGAACAAGTTATTACTGTGAGGTTTCAGGTAGTCAACATGAAATGCACAGAGGAGAGTACATGTGAGATCTCACATAATGAGTATCAACTGCAGGGAGGAGAACAAGTTATTACTGTGAGGTTTCAGGTAGTCAACATGAAATGCACAGAGGAGAGTACATGTGAGATCTCACATAATGAGTATCAACTGCAGGGAGGAGAACAAGTTATTACTGTGAGGTTTCAGGTAGTCAACATGAAATGCACAGAGGAGAGTACATGTGAGATCTCACATAATGAGCATCAACTGCAGGGAGGAGAACAAGTTATTACTGTGAGGTTTCAGGTAGTCAACATGAAATGCACAGAGGAGAGTACATGTGAGATCTCACATAATGAGTATCAACTGCAGGGAGGAGAACAAGTTATTACTGTGAGGTTTCAGGTAGTCAACATGAAATGCACAGAGGAGAGTACATGTGAGATCTCACATAATGAGCATCAACTGCAGGGAGGAGAACAAGTTATTACTGTGAGGTTTCAGGTAGTCAACATGAAATGCACAGAGGAGAGTACATGTGAGATCTCACATAATGAGTATCAACTGCAGGGAGGAGAACAAGTTATTACTGTGAGGTTTCAGGTAGTCAACATGAAATGCACAGAGGAGAGTACATGTGAGATCTCACATAATGAGTATCAACTGCAGGGAGGAGAACAAGTTATTACTGTGAGGTTTCAGGTAGTCAACATGAAATGCACAGAGGAGAGTACATGTGAGATCTCACATAATGAGTATCAACTGCAGGGAGGAGAACAAGTTATTACTGTGAGGTTTCAGGTAGTCAACATGAAATGCACAGAGGAGAGTACATGTGAGATCTCACATAATGAGTATCAACTGCAGGGAGGAGAACAAGTTATTACTGTGAGGTTTCAGGTAGTCAACATGAAATGCACAGAGGAGAGTACATGTGAGATCTCACATAATGAGTATCAACTGCAGGGAGGAGAACAAGTTATTACTGTGAGGTTTCAGG
The DNA here is from genome assembly GCA_021186555.1 of Reticulitermes speratus. Taxonomy (NCBI): domain Eukaryota; kingdom Metazoa; phylum Arthropoda; class Insecta; order Blattodea; family Rhinotermitidae; genus Reticulitermes; species Reticulitermes speratus. The sequence goes on from JAJKFL010000001.1 coordinate 19,176,252, forward strand.
TAGTCAACATGAAATGCACAGAGGAGAGTACATGTGAGATCTCACATAATGAGTATCAACTGCAGGGAGGAGAACAAGTTATTACTGTGAGGTTTCAGGTAGTCAACATGAAATGCACAGAGGAGAGTACATGTGAGATCTCACATAATGAGTATCAACTGCAGGGAGGAGAACAAGTTATTACTGTGAGGTTTCAGGTAGTCAGCATGAAGTGCACAGAGGAGAGTACATGTGAGATCTCACATAATGAGTATCAACTGCAGGGAGGAGAACAAGTTATTACTGTGAGGTTTCAGGTAGTCAACATGAAGTGCACAGAGGAGAGTACATGTGAGATCTCACATAATGAGTATGAACTGCAGGGAGGAGAACAAGTTATTACTGTGAGGTTTCAGGTAGTCAACATGAAATGCACAGAGGAGAGTACATGTGCGATCTCACATAATGAGTATCAACTGCAGGGAGGAAAGCGCGTTGTTACCTTGGGGTCTCACATATTGAGCAGCAACTGTGAACAGAAGAGCAAGTTACTTCCATGAGATGTCACATACACTCCGGTAACTAGTGACCGTCAACTGCGAAAGCTATTTTATGTCGAATGAAACGAGGAATGATTATATGCCTGTAATAGGAAGAAGTAGAAATATGTATACCAGTCGTAGTCTATACCAAAATCTCGGCACATATTTCTGTTGAGACTGGGGAAACAAATTAGGATTAGTCAGTACATAAGCAGATTAGCTGTGCTTCTGGACAAGACTGAAACGTAGCATGGCCAGACGTGTGAGATATGTTAGCTGCTTAGTAGACTGAACGGAGCGTCTTCATACTTTGTACATTGCAGATTGAATGGCTCTGACGTGTAGTACGAGTGCGGCTAATGTTAATTGCCTCCAACATTGGTTAGCTGTATAAAAATACACACTATTCAAACACACTTTTTAATATATAACAATAGGTACCTGTTTATTCACAACTTTAAAACATCTCGATTAACAATTTGGCCATTGTCTGGGAAACGTACAAGATACGCAAGTGTAAATGTATTAGCGTTATACAGGGTATTTCAAGAGAAAATGTAAATATCTTGGGAGGTGGTAATATGGGTCATTGTGAGAAAATTCACAAGAACGTGTGTGTAATTCTGTATGGTTACCGAGATAGCGCTGTTGAATCTCCAGACCTAACTCTGTTAGATTTGTGTTTATGGGGTTGGATGGATGGCGAAGTTTACAAAATAAAGATGGATACACGAAACGAATTGATCGCTCGCGGTTTGGATGCTGCTGCCCGCATAAAGAAAAGTGAAGATCGACTCAGACGAAAAACACGCGATCTTCGCACACGAGTTGCAATGTGCATTGAGGTTGACGGTGGGATTTTTGAACATTTGTAGTGAACTGCAGCAAATTTGCCAGTTATGTGTAACAAATTTGTCATTTAAACATTGATTTAAAATTAAAATAAAACTAACAGTAAGTGATTTATCTTTCTTTATTACCATTCACAGTGCTTTTGTATTTGTAGATTCAAACAGCTCTATTTCGGAAACCATTCAGATTTAGACATGTTCAAAAAACGTTTTTTCTCACAATGACCGATACTATCATCCCCGAAAATATCGACCTTTCCTCCTGAATTACCCCATATAGTCATGTATATATATATATATATATATATATATATATATATATTCGTACGTATATCCTTTATTTAAATACGTTGTCACCTGTTTAGATTATAGCATGGAATGGTAAGATGGCAGTGAATAATTGTTTTGATTGGATAGAGGAAGGCTACAAACAGCCTCATTTACGACAGACGGTCTCTAGTCTAAATTTTCACTCGGGACTTCCGGAATACGAAGGAGCATTGATAGTGACTGACCCGTGACATTCGGTATAGCAGACAAAATATATACTTTTGTCATTTTCAGAGGTTTGTTTTATATACGCAACCTCTGGAGGAAACGTAACTACTTTCGCAGTCGGACGAGAGTGCAGTGACATAAATGTCGAAATAATAGGAAAGACTAGTGACAACGTTTAGAAGTGAAACCACAGACTTGGCGATGAAGGTGTAAAGTCATTAACAGGCTCAGTATCGATTCAACGATGATCGGTTTAGTTAGTGATGGCGAGTGTATTGTCAGTTAATTATTGAGGCTTAAAGTGGCATTTTAAGCATTACACTGCAAAGCCTATCGTGCATCATATGCTGTTAGCTAAATATTGTTACGTTATAGGAGTTTTAAAACTTTCGCGGCGACATGATTCAATATAGTCAGGCAGAACTGATATCAGTTGTGCCTGAGGATGGGGACGGAGCCAGTCCCCGAAACGTTGTATTTAAACCAGTTAACGCAGCTGATCTCCCGAGAAGAATATCTTGTATCGTTACTTTGTTCTCCGTACGATTTTTCAAACTAGGCGTAAAAGCTGTAACTGTGGCCATATTCAAACGGATCAACAAGCTGGATGTTCTGTTTCTAGCGCTCCTGGTTAGCGGCCACAGGATCACATCTTCATTACCGGTAACATGCACCGCAGAAAATACTTCGATGAACGCCTTAACTATGCGGCAACTTCTCCGACAAGGCAGTGCTGCATGGTGGTGGGGTCCCGAAGGGGTTACATACTGTGCAAGATTTGAGGTTCTCGTAGTGGTGTGGCTGACGATTCACGGATAAACCGAGTCGGCTGGTAAGTAGTTACCGACGTCCCGAAGACACTATGATCCGTCGAAACGTCGGTACCTACTTACCAGTCGACACGGCGTAACATTCCAGAAGACTTGAATATTTGAATTAAATATCATTTCGAAGTTTCACGTCTAATATTTGAGGGGATACGAAACCAGTTAGCTCTGAACAGTACGAACAAAACTGAATACCTTGTCATATCAGAGTTTTAAGCATTCTTTACACACTGAACATAAATGAAAGCACGATGTTCATGTCTTCACATCGATTACTATTTAAATCGTGAAACACTAAAAGAATTCCGAATATTAGCCAGCAGTAGTCGAAGAGTAATTATTTATTTATTTATTTATTTATTTATTGGCACGCCTATGAAGAAAAATCTGCGTTCCTTTGATCGTGATGGTCCACTTGCTAAGGAGCCCCATCACAGGAAATCGGTCCCACTCACAAGAATGACAGAATTTAACCATCATTTCACTTAAAATGGTCGTTGCAGAGCCTTCGAAGCATGACAGAATTGTCTCACTGGTCCAGTTGAGAATGTAACTGGGGAGTTTTTAGTCCACTTGCATTTGTTTTTAAGGAATCCTGTGACAGGACTGAAGTCTTAGACCTCAGTCCTTTTGGGAGAAACAGGCTGTCCGACGTATCATTTTTTTTTGGAAAATGTATGCCTATCTTTTGAATAGGAAAATTAATCACATTTCGGAGCCACACTTTTTTCATTTTTCTATGACACGCCATTTGCTATACAAAGGTCGGGAAGGAAAAATGGAGGTTTGGCTATTATATAATGCATATGGACTTACGGTTTATTTAACGATGCTCTCAGTAGCTCAGATTGGGGAAGGCCTGCTACCATTCGGTCCACAATTCTTTGACTTCTCCTCTGTTTATGAATACAAAGACCGAACTATAGAAAACTATAATGTTGCCTGTTATTTTGTATGGTTGTGAAACTTGGTCTGTCACGTTAAGGAAAGAACATAGGCTGAGGATATTCGATAACATGGTGCTGAGGAAGATATTTGGGCCGACGAGGCAGGAAGAAACAGGAGGCTGAATAAAACTGCGTAACGAAAAGTTTCATGACTTTTAATCCTTAACTTGGCTGACCAGATCGAGGAGGCTGAGATGGGAGGGACATGTTGCACTTTTTGGGACCAAAGAAAACGCGTACAATTTACGGCCGGGAAGTCCGAATGAAAGGGATCGCTTGGAAAACCCCGGCGTAGATGGGAGGATAATATTAAAATTAATATTAAAGAAATAGGATAGGAGGGAGTGAACTGAATTAATCTGGCTCACAATAGGTATACGTGGCGGGCGCTATTGAACGCGGTAATTAACCTTCGGGTTCCATAAAATTCGGGGTATTTCTTGACTAGCTGTGGAATTATTAGCTTCTCAGGAAAGGTTATGCTCCACGAAGTTAGTTAGTTAGTTGGTCTGATTAGTTAGTTTCTTAGGTAGTCAGTCAATAGCTCAGTCTTCATAGCATCGGATGGTTAGTGAATTTAGAAGGGACGTAAATGGGAGTACTCGGGTACCAATTTGAGGTACTCTTCCAAAAGAGAATCTCGGTTATTATGAGAGAACCACGATTTCGTTATGTGTACTTTGATACTGTTTTATCGAAATTGAGGAAACAAATTACCTTTAGATCATAAAACAGCAGCGGTTATTCTATCACGGTGCATTTACACTATTTGACAGAGTCCGTGTTAGGTGTCTTAGCCGTTTATTGTGCGCTTAGGCGAGAGAATGAAAATACAGCAAGATAAAACTTTTGTGTAACAGTAAGAATGCTTGCTGAAAAAGATACCTCTAGATTATTATTATTATTATTATCATCATCATAATCATAATCATCATTACGCTTAATCTGTGAAGCTGTCTTCAAAATAATTAAGCGTTTAGAGTGTGCTTCTTCAGTGAAATTGTAGGTTCAAAGTATCTCTGAAGGGGGTGGGATGGATCCCAGAGCCGGAAGAGACGCGGTGGCGATGAGAAAAATCACTCTCACGCTGGGAATCAAACCCTGGGCAACCAGCCCGCAGCCTACTCGCTACGCTGACTGAGGTATCCCGGCTTCGCACAGAGAAGCAGGTTTCATTTTACCTATAAGTTTTATCTGACACACTTTTCGGTGTAGTGAACACTTAACTGTATACGACAAAGGTAATTTCAGACTCTTGGCAGTGTTTTATGTTTAATTCGCTTATCCCTTACATATTAATATACACAGCATATGGACTTCAGGGCCAGTGCGTTTTTTAAAGTAGCAAAGAAAGTTTTTGGAAAGTTGTATATACTCCGTGAGTGTAACCCTTTTCACTCTTTCAATATTAACCTGCATTTTAATTTCGCTCTTCTTCGACAGTGGCCTAAGCTCTTGAAACTTGTGTGTATCAAATTACCTCATACAACACGCCACGCCTACCATACGTAATGGTGGTTCTAAGTTTTCGTGGTGGTGAAGAATCATATTTCTGGTTTTCTAGGTTATGATAACATGTGGTTTGTTGCTGTGAATATGGAGGCAGTATATTTCTCCGAAAGGTTGATGCACAATGACCAGACTACAGCTTGGTAACGCGAGTAAAGAATCTATAATATGAAAAAACACTGCTGGGTGTCATAAATGAAACATTGTCGGAGAGTATAGGAAAATAATGACGTCCAGTTAACAAAACCCCCTTTATTTAATCACTCTAACTGTAGTGACTGAAGTTTTTCATTTGGGACTCAAATACGTCTCATGACGTCATATTTACTAAAGGCGGAGTTGTTCCATGCATAATGTGCGACAGAAGGGAGTCCATACTGTTTGCGAATGAACCTGGAAAGGGAGAGGACGGTCACTGAAACAGGTCCACTTTAGTAATTGAAACACACGTTCAGGCAGCGTGGTTAGCATTCCTTCTTCATACTCGCATGGTCCCGGGTTGAAGTCTTTTCCAGCAACGGGCTCTTATGTCTGGGATATTGCGCATTTTCCCTCAGTTCAGATAAATGTAGCGGATAATACCTCAAATTGGGTCACAGTATCTACCATCCTTTCATAGTTTTTAATCATACTGACTAGGCTACGTTCTGGACATTCGAGGAATTGTAGTTCAGTTTCAAGCAGGGGAAAGAGATCTGTCTCGTCTCCAACGTGTCCAGATCTGCTATGGAGCCCAACTAGCCTCCTGTTGAATGGGCGTTGGGCTTTATCTCCAGGGATAAAATGGCCGGGTCGTGAGGCTGACTACTCCATCTCGTGTCGAGGTTAGGAATGAGGGGAGTTATATCTTCACCCCCTCATTTGCGTTTATTGTGTGCAGAGGGACAATTTTACCTTTGCCATCTAAAGTGGTAAAGCAGCCCAATTGTCTCTCTTGCGTAACGGTTTCAATATCGGCAGTCAAACACCGACTTGATGCGACGAGTTTAAGCATCCTGCTAGCTAAAAGTTTAAAAGCACCGAATTGCGAGTAACTGCTTTTATTTAATCGATTACTTAAAATCTTAACTGAGTGATAAGTAACATTAAAAGGAATTATTGCTTTCTTAATTCCTCCATGAATGTAATTGTGATGTGTTGTTGCTCGAAATAACTGAAGGGCATTTCATATTGGTTCGAAAATGTGGCACATTAAAAATGCTTGGGAACAACAGTAACACATCAAACTTTCATGCACGAGGGAATCAAGAGTACGTTAAATTCTTGAAGTACTTCTTACCACTCGGTTCAAAAGAGTAAGATTTGGTCCTGCATTGTGGTGACAGTACATGAACGTACATTTTTATCTTTTGCTTTTACTTATTGACCAAGCGCCTTACTTGTGGTTAACAGAGCCTTTGTGTTTTATTGTTTTTTATTTTATTTTTTTCCAAAAATTAATCTTTTCATATCGTTTCCCTTGTGTTCTGCATTTAACTTCCACTCATATGTATCCTTTACCGAATATTCTGCAAAGTGAGATTGAGATACATTGTAATCATCTGGCCTTCAGATAGTTGTTCTGGTTGGCAGAAGTAGATTGAATTTGAAAGGGAACTTACCCTTACTTGCGGGACCTAGTCACGTCTTTCAATCTGCGTAATCGTTGATATAATTATTTCTTCAACTTGATGGTTTGGATTGCAGTAGTACATATCCACTGTGACATTTTACGAGAAGTGGCATCACAAAATTAATTGTTTTTTAATAAATCCAGGGAGAGTGATGAAAAACTCAGAAATGAATCACTGAAATGAATTGATCGTTAATTATAGGCCTATATCTGAATCAAGTGAATAAATTCCATGAATAGTGGACGCACGTCGCCAGTATAAATAGGTTACTCACATGTTGTATGTATTTATTTATTTATATGGCTCAGACACTCTTCCCGGATCTTGCCTGGAACGACTAAAAAACTAAGAAAAACCTCAGTCAAGATAGCCAGTCTTTGGGCCACGGTGTGCATATGTTTTTGTAAAAGATCCATGGCTCATAGGTTTACCTGAATTCACGGGTGTAATGCCCGGAGTTAAGTCCACGTCACTTCAGTCACCAATTGAATATTTTAGATTGTATTTAATAATGAACCTCAAACAGTGATAGCGACGAAAGAAATCTGTATGGGAGAAGGAGGAAAATTTAGTGAAAGGATTCCTTAGACTCTCATTCGTGATAAAATTAGCATTGAGTCGCTGGCTCTAATAATAAATATGGAGTTGTATCTAAGGCTTCATATTCTGGGCTACTGAACTTGGATTCTTTAAAGAAGGTTATATTTTCAGAGACTTTTTGTCAGTGAATTTCTTCTCCTGTATAAGAATTTGAACTTAAAACATGACTACTGGTAGAGAAAAATGCAACCAGAAACCCACAAGTCAGGCCTGTGTTACAGCACATGCGAGACACGTGTACGTTGCTTTGTAATCCAAAACAAGACCTCCCTTTATGTAAAAATACAGTCACGTTCAAAGGAACAATTGTGTCGGAAGGGTTAATGTCAATAACAGCAATCCAAGGAGAGGAAGTATGAAGAACTAGCCCTTCACGAAAGATCCTGGTATTTTATAAGATCTTGAGAATAATTGATTTTTGTAAAGTTCATAAAGCCCGAAATTGTCATTATTCAGCTACAAAACACTTGTTATACCATTTAATTTACAAAACGTCGGGGATTGGATGCACAAAATAAGAGCTTTACCATTTCTTTTGTAAAGGTGACAAAGGCGAAAAGACTTGCATTAGAGGTGTTTAGAAACGAAGTGGTTGGGGAAATACTTGGACCCAGGAAGGAGAAAGTAGGTGAAAGTTTAGGATATGACGTAAACAGAAACTTAAGGATTTATCTAGAATTATTAGGCGCTTGAATTTTTTGATGCTACCGTGTGCTGGCATTGTACCTAACATGGGGATGAAATATTGTATATAAATGTTTGTAGGAAAACCTCTTTGGAAACGTCCGTTTGGATGATCGAACTACTATACAGTGTTAATGTTTATCATGAATACGAGTATATACGGCATGGCAACTTCAGCAGCACCCGAGTTGTGTTAAGATTCCATCACAAGAACTCATTGTTTAGGCGCTTTCGCAAAATTGCGAAAAACGACTATTAGCTTCGTCATGTGTGTCAGTCTGTCCGTCCGTCCGCATGGAACAACTCGGCTCCTACTGGACGGATTTTCATGAAATTTTATACTCGACTATTCTATGAAGATCCTCGAGAAAATTCAAGTACTTTGCGTGAAGATGTATGTGCATTTATGATAATATCTCGCTGAATTCTTCTTCGAATGAGAAATGTTCCAGATAAAAGTTGTACAGAAAATCGAAACGCACGTTTTATGTGTTCAAAAATCACCAACTAATGCACATAAACTTTTCAATAGTTTATTCTTAAAATACCCCTATACGTATTTCGGTGGTTTAAACCACCATCTTCAGGGGGTCGTGGAGATTAAAATGCATAGACTTATAGTTATTACATATATGGTTACATTCATATATGTAGAATATGAGTGGGCTAGTATTGCTCACTTCGTACAGTATGTAAAATTATGTAAAATTACTATAAAATGAATTAAAGACTGTTAAAATGATTACGTAGTTTGTAGTTTTCCTGAAAATTATTGGCAGTTTGGCCGTGTAGTAAGGTGGTCATCTGTGTGTACTACGTAAGCTGCATGACGCCGGTGTTGTGCTGTTGCAGAGTTGCACGTTTTATGTTCAGTAACTTCTCGAAAATCGTGCCGTTTCTGAGATATTGTGGAGAAATATTGTAGAGCCGGACAGACCACAGATGACTATAATACGGTGCATGCGCTTTGCATGATGGATAACTAATGCAACAGACACACATTCAGAACACGTAATACTTATTGCTTTTCCACGGCAAAAATGACTATGCGAACGCGCCTCAGTGTTACATTTATAGTACATTCTTCTCTTGTTACTTTGCACGTGAAATTCAAATTGTTCTTACCCTTCCCTTCCCAACACTTCTCCTACTTTCTGTGTATTAACGTATTCTCTTCGCATTAGACATGACGTAATTGATACAAAGCTGTTAGTTGTAACCGTTGCGTGGAAGTACCGAATGTGAGACTTGAGGTTCTGACCGCAGTGACTCTGAAAAAGGTGTCTTGTAGTCTGGCAGAATAACGTTTCAGATTAAACTGTTGACTGTACCATCAGGTTACCCGCAACCCTAAAATATGCCATGTGTAGTGCGATATAATAATAACTGCTGTAGGTTGTACTGAGTTGCGAGGTTTAATTCTTCACTGACATTTCGACCCTTGAAGATGAGACCACTAGGCTGTCTCGAAAGTCGGCCGTCAGTAACTCAGTGACGCAGCGCCACCCCTAGCACAAATCAGCTAAATACACGAAGAGACTAAATAAACAGAGATATGATCAAAGTACCGCGACACCTCAGTAATAATTAAATCATATATAATAATCGAATTTCTTTTCATTTTACAGAGGGTAAATCTGAATTCCTTTCTGGTTTTAATATTGAATACGAGGGAAGTGGTTTTGCACCTAATTTGTGTTTGCGAAAGGAAGTAGATAAGAGAAAAAAACATTACGAAGAGAGGCTATTTGTGTCGCGGAGACAGTTCTCACAGTTGTTCGAGAAATGGCACCGCGCTGCTGACCTTTCACATAGGCCTGTGTTGCTCCCAGACCGTTCTACTACTTTACCTTACTCCGTGAGAGCAATAGTCTGTGTCTTACTCATGCACCAATCCCGGTTATTGGCCTGTGTCAGTGGCGGCTTATAACATATGTAACATATTTCTTTCGTTTAACTTCAGATTTATTATTAGGTTTTTTAATATAAATGGGTTTTCTTGATGGGGGAGATGAGATATCGAAATAGCAAGGTATTCTGAAGAAGGAGGCAGTATGTTCCTCCGAAGCGTGGCCGAACCATGACTACACAATGTTATAACACATAAAATCAAAATGTGAATCTTCACCGTCATAAAAAGCTCAAATCTGGAACTATCAGTGTCTCTTCGGTTCTGCTTAAGATTCCAGACACGACATCCACTGTCTTACTAGATTTGAGGTTCTCACAGCGGTGTTGATGCAAATTCAATCTGCTGGAATATGACACCATGTTAATTGTTAGTTACCGGCGTTTCGGAGGACCTTGCTGCTTCCATCTTCAGGGTATAACTAGTAGTATTTTCGAGCTATTTACAATCTGAAGATGGAGACAGTAAGATTCTTCGAAACGTCGGTAACTTTGTCAATCGACAAGGCGTAATATCCAGCAAGACTTGAGAAATTCGTATTTGGTCTTGGCTGTGGACATACCGATGCACAGGAAGGTGGGCTCGCCGGCGTATTGTGTGGGGTAGGAAGGATAGCGGTCCCCCGGCAAGAAGAAGGGGCACCTCTGCTCCACCTGCTGGCATACGCTGCGGCACGGTCTGGCTCGCTCTCCGCTGTCCGCTAGAAAGCGTGGGAACAGTGAGGCGCAGACCCAGCGACGGTAGGCTTCCTGCAACAGTACAAGGAACAACCACTCAGTATAGGACCAAATACACGCTTATTGAGTGACACTCTTCGTCTAGTAGCTTTAGAGCACATGCATATTGCGGCTTTGCAGATCATGACTTGGCATATCTCTTAGGAGGCTACCATCGTTTCAGAGGAATATCTTCAGAGCTATCTGAAGAAGCAGGCAGCATATCCTCTTAAGCCAGGAAACAGCAGGTGGAGTAGCCTAAAAGACCACAATATGATTCACCGTCACCGTATAAACCTTAAATCTCATGTTTCGAACAGCTATCTCGTTTTAATTATTGTCCTTTTGTAATAATTGGGCCACCATGATCTGTAATCTTCTACATCTCTTGTTGTTACTATTTTGAGACTGAAGTATTCACATTTACATGCGAGAACTATGAAGTCACAATGGTGGTACGGAGTAGTAACTCAGTATATTTTCTTCGTAAGACGTTTCATCAGAGCAGATTTTTGTAACATTGCGTAAAAGAATGACTACTAGGTGATATGGTGGATATACGCCACACAATTAAAGTAACAGGTCGATGACGTCAGTATTTCTCTATAAGGATTAAGGAAAGAATTGTTTGGAGATATTTTGAGTTATGTATCGGATTCTTGTTGCCCTTCCAGGAAGTAACTGCTAACGTCACACATATCATGTAGCACATATAATTTCCAGCCTCCCACAAGTAGCTCAAAAGGTCATGGCGAAGGATGGGGTTTCCTTAAAGGCCAGAACTTGCGAACTGGGAAAAAACATGTGGCTACTTATAGACGGACAATCAGAGTATATTTATTTCGTACAAAACAAACTATGCCCAGGAAATGAACTGTGATTCTAGCCAATTTATTGTTGCCTGAGAGGAAATGTCATCTTGAATAACAGAGGCAACTGAGTGCTTCGGCTTCGTGACCAGTGTCGACAAAGTGTGGTGTACATTCAGTGTCACCCTAAAATACACTTTAAATAGATTTATGTGTTCTCGGTATTTATTTAACCTTTTCAAACGTCGCGATCACTATTTTACCGCACGCTTTAACATTAACGACTCCACATTTTACCCACATAATATTTATGGGTTTCATAAGACTTTTACAATAACAGCAGTTATTTCTCTAAACAGCATTGTCCCTTTGATCTCTTTGATGGAGCCACAGTGTACTTTCCTGTGGGGTAGAAACTGAATTTTTAAATATTATTTACAATAATTTAATATTTTACAGTGCTGAGTAGGCATGGATTTAGTATATTGCTGTCACGGTAATTTCAAGGTCGGAAACTATAAATGTTAGGGCTTAATGCTAAAATGCGCATTAGGAAATCGGATAGCGCGAGACCACTACCAAAAACACAACTATTGCTACCGTCGTAACGGTCGTCATAATCACAATTTCTTTAGCCCAAACCTGAGGTCCAGTGAGTAGCACTCAAAATTTCTCCCGTAGGTCTCGCTCGGTCTACCATCTCGGCTGTCCTGACCAACTTAGAAGTAGTTGTCCTCGACCCCTTCATTCAAATGACCTGATAGTATGTCAGATTACACTCCACAACGGCATCCTTCCACATCCTTCCCCCATTAATTACTCTGTAATCGTCTTTTCATTCGCTGCTATAATATTCTGAGGTACTTAACAAATTATACAAATATAAATCTTGAAAATTATGCAGATTATAAATAAATAATTGTCATGGTTAGCATCACTCGACGCATAACATTCGTCCACTTTGTAAGGCACATTTTTGATAGCAGATAGGCCTAAGTTATACTATGTTCAACCGAAAATAAGTCATTCTGCAACGAACAATTAGTCTGTACGCCATGGCGTTAAGCCCCCCCCCCCCCCGCTTCTCACGTCCCTTGGAGCTCATGACCTGACCCCTGGCCTAGCATGTCGTTTTCTGCCAACCCAGGTCCTCGGACCTACAGCACTTTTACGTAGCAGAATATACATGATGAACCCAGGTTTTGTTCTGGTCGCCGATTTTGTGCACAGTTCATACTCTATATTTATTGTAGGAGTTGCTGTTCTGTTTTAAAACTTGAGAGTGAACTTACCACAAATGTAGCAAAGCACTACTGTCATTAAGCCACCAGCGTAACATCCCAGAAGACTGAATCTTCAGCAGCTACGCTTTGAGAACCTCAAATGTCTCAGGTAAAGGAACAGACGCTTCTTCTTTTATCTTAGGACTCATATATTTAATTTTCATAAGTATATAATAAGGGCGATTAACACGAAATTCATAACACATTAGACCTCAATTCAAGGTTTCATCTGACAGTTTTATTTACAAGGTAATTATGACCTTAAGGGGTCTTTAGTTAAGTCTGGCGTGACGTAACGTCCGTTGCCATACGCGTACTGGGCTACCATTTGCATAATTACGTGATGTGATCAGACCTTCACTCACCATTGAGTCGTTACCAGTCAGAACTTTATTGCTGATAAATGCCATATTCGTTATTTGGTTATGTTATGAGTAGGTCTTGATATATCTAAGCAGGCTTTAATTCGTGAAGATTTAAGTGGCATATCCTTAGTTCAGTTATATTGAGCACACTAGTCTTGTTAGTTACTTAGCTGAGACATCTTCACGTAATTCAGTAACATTTAAGTTGTGGGATTTAAGAGACGTGCCTAAATTTCACAACTATTTATACCTGCATAAATTTGCTTACAGTTAGATCATGTTGTTTACGGGCCCTCATTTAAATTGGCAATTACTGATTCATGGTGCATTAGGTCGACATGACACCGCACTTCATCTGTCGAGTGCCAGTGCTTGGTGCAAGTCATTATTACCGACGTCAAGTGTTCAGTACAGTCTGTTCGCATTACAATGCCATCCCATACTTGTTCATAGGTTTGTAAAGAACGCTGTCCGTCACTGGGAATATATAGCGTCGAATTATTGGACGATAGCGAATAACGAATTGGAAAAGCTGTAGAGGGATCTATCGTGGCCTATTTTAGGATCTACCTTGCCATTTCCATTAAGGCACTGGAGCAACTCGTGGCTTGTGAGGAAAGAGCTGCACTCAGAATCATGCCACTCGGAACATTATAAGTAGTTTAATTAGAAGTTTGTTTAGAATCTGTAATTACATAAATGTATTTAACGCAAGGTAGATGCCATTAGTTTATCCTAAACGTGTTTATACCACTTGATTGCTAGACAAATAAGAGCGATGTGATCATCATTTTTCATTTATGTGAATGAGACGCCATTTATCTGTCTTCTCTTTGAAATCTATGTTTGTAGTTGTTTCAGTCTCGGCAACTTATGTTATTCTCTTTGTACAAACCTTTCAGTCCATCAAGTTTGGACATTCGAGACTGATTATTCAGCGAGGATGTTCCTTTGTTTGAAATACACCCAGACGTTTCTGTGAACTTGTTATGCTTTCTTCATTGGAGCGGTCACAACAGTCTGTCAGTCTCCACACTCCGCTTCACAAAACATTCAGCTGATGTACAATATACATTGCCGGAAAAATTTTAACTACAGCACATTAAGGAAGAATCGAAATTCATCTGGGGCACCGTACAACAAAAATAATACGTTACATTATATTGTGCATATACTTTGTGAGTTAAAACATTCATCACATTATATTGTGCATACTTCGTGAACTAAAACACACGTCACATTATATTGTGCATATACTTCGTGAGTTAAAACATACGTCACATTATATTGTGCATACTTCGTGAGTTAAAACATACGTCACATTATATTGTTCATGTACTTCGTGAACTAAAACATACGTCACATTATATTGTACATACTTCGTGAGTTCAAACATACGTCACATTATACTGTGCATGTACTTCGTGAACTAAAACATACGTCACATTATATTGTGCATATACTGCGTGAGTTAAAACATACGTCACATTGTATTGTGCATATACTTCGTGAGTTAAAGCATACGTTACATTATATTGTCCTAATACTTCGCGAGTTAAAACATTCGTCACATTATATTGTGCATACTTCGTGAGTTAAAACATACGTCACATTATATTGTGCATATACTTCGTGAGTTAAAACATTCGTCACATTATATTGTGCATACTTCGTGAGTTAAAACATACGTCACATATTGTGCATATACTTCATGAGTTAAAGCATACGTTACATTATATTGTCCATATACTTCGCGAGTTAAAACATTCGTTACATTATATTTGCATACTTCGTGAGTTAAAACATACGTCACATTATATTGTGCATGTACTTCGTGAACTAAAACATACGTCACATTATATTGTGCATACTTCGTGAGTTAAAACATACGTCACATATTGTGCATATACTTCGTGAACTAAGACATACGTCACATTATATTGTCCATACACTTCGCGAGTTAAACCATTCGTCATATTATATTGTGCATACTTCGTGAGTTAAAACATACGTCACATATTGTGCATATACTTCGTGAACTAAAACGTACGTCACATTATATTGTCCATATACTTCGCGAGTTAAAACATTCGTCACATTATATTGTGCATACTTCGTGAGTTAAAACATACGCCACATATTGTGCATATACTTCGTGAGCTAAAACATACGTCACATTATATTGTGCATATACTTCTTGAGTTAAAACATTTGTTTGAAACATTTTTTGGCGTGGTATAGTAATGAAATTAGATCATTTTTATCAAAAGCATAATTATCATTACTAACATAAGCTTCAACTATTGAGCTGACAGCCCAGTATGCTTCCTGAATTTATTGGACCATTTTTTGTGTCTTCCTTCCTCTTATTATTCTTCCAGTTCCTTTTCAGTGTTTTATTTAGCGACGTTGTAACTATCGGCGGCTACACACAAACGTTTCCCGACTCAAGACGAGGTTCCATTCCGAATTTTGTAAATCGACATTGCTGTAAATGGGTAATACCTTTTATATATTTCGCCTGTCCCCTGTTGTTGTTCATCATAGCAATGTATGTAATTGATCGTATCAATTGTTTTACCTCAGCTTGACGAACTAAACTATTAAAAACGTGTAAACAATAAATCAATGTAAATAATAATGTAAATAACATAATACTGTACAGTGTACGCACTTCATTTTCGTTGTCATGACATGTAATGGGATTCACGATAAAAAAAGGCGACAGGCATTTGAAATGTGGGTTAGTAAAGTTTGCACATGAACACCTACACTGATGTGGCAAATAACGACACAAGACTGTCCAACTGAGGTTAACATAACAGGAACCATGTACCTTAGTATTTTCAAAAACGTCGTTTTACTGCAAGTGGAAGGAGAAAAAGAAGAGGAAAAATAAGAAGAGAAGAAGCTTTGTAACAAGTAGGGTACCGCCGCCTTTGATAAACTTTGTAGGAATTGTTCTAAATGATAAATTTCCAGGTTGCTGGGTAGCCCTTATTCATAAACTTCTAGAACTCCGGATTTAACGTCCGTTGACTTTACTTTCTGTGTTCATGAAAGTGTAGTTTGTGGAACCGTCTGGTATGTTGAAACATGAAAACACAGGATTGCGGCACTCCTGAAGCCACATCGGACATTCTCCGTGTTTAGACCGAAGCAGAATATCATACGAAAATGTACAGCCGGCATTACAAGAGATTCACACGTGGCAATTCACCAACGCGAATTCTAATTTCGTTTCATTCAGGTATTTACATGATTACAAAAAAACGCATCACTTTCGAAACATCACATTTACTTTGTCGTTACTCCGTGTATTTGTGTGCGCAATAAATGTACAGGCACGCAAATAGCTTACACGGCAAAATCCGAGCAGGTCGAACTCGGGTACTGCTTGCTACCATTAGGTCCACAGTCTTGTCTTCTCGTTTGCTGACGAAAAAAAAAGGGGATTAAAACACACAGAAATATGATTTTGTCTGTTGTTTTGTATGGTTAGATACTTGGCCTTTTACATTAAGGTTAATATTGCGTATAGGACGAAGGCTTTCCGGAAGAGGGTGTTGAGGGAGATATTTGTGCCGAACAGGGAGGAAGTAACTGGAGGATGGAAAATATTGTATAATGAGGAGCTTTATGATTGGTACTCCTCATAACATGTTATAAGGACGAGAAAATGGTAGAGAATAACGGAACGGACATGTAGTGCTCATTGAAGGAAAAGAGAAATGCTTACAGGGTTGTAGTCGGAAACCCTGAATAAAAGACCACTTGGAAGACTTAGGCGTAGATGGGAGGATAATATTGATATTAATCCAAAAGAACTCAGATTTAAGGACGTGGACTGAACTTACCCTGGCTTAGAATGGAGACAAATGGCGGGCTCTTGTGACCGCAATAATGAAGCTTCGGGCTTCAGAAACTGCGGGGACTTTTTTGACTAGCTGAGGGACTATTAGCTTCTGAAGAAGGATTCTACTCCGTGGACTTAGTCAGTCGGTCAGTCAGCCACTGAATTAGTGAAAGTAAATAGATTATTAGGTATTCAAAATTACCGAAGGCCTCTGTTACAAGTAACACTGTGAAGTGAAACACGATTGAAGATTTTTCTCTTTCGTCTTATGATGCCGTGTAGTCTGGTATAAGTGCGGCAAAGTTTCAGAGAATCCGCCGAAACGTCGGAACACTTTTACCAGGCTACACGGCTTCAAAATTCTTATAGTCACTGCCGTGAGAACCTTAAGTCTCACTGAAACCCAAGTGTCTACCTTCTTTAAATGCTTACCATCATGAAAGGTATCAACCACTTTTAACTCTTAGAAGCATGACATTTTTCTCAATAATATTTAAAACTTAAGTTTGTGCCTTACAGAAGACACACCGCATATCCACTACAAAAACCAACGTGTTACTTCTAGTTAGGGAAATATCTGTTCTAAGAATCGCATAAAATATGTATATAAATTCATTGCCTGGGCATAATAAGCTTGCGGATATTTTCTTCGTGTTAAACCAGGCGATAAATGTTCTTACCGCTGCGCTTTAACAGTGAAAGGGTTGACGGAAGGCACTGACTTCTGTATGTATTGGAGTCTGATAGTCACCTTGGTGTATAAATAATCTGGCACTAGTTTTGCTCGTATTTAAATGCGTGTTTGCTTATATTATTCTAGTTTTATAGCATGTTTAAACTTCCTGCATTTAATTTTGCCTCGCCAATGTTTGTACTGCTCAGACATGTGCTGGTAAAAGTCTGCTGCAGGATTTAACGGAGTAGAACTGTTTTGTCTGATTCTTAGGATTGACTACTTGTAATTCAGTAATAAAGTTTTTTATAACTTAAGTAGTTTAAAACATTTTACACGTACGAACGTATTCCTCTGCCATTTCCCTTGATGTTTATTTATTTTAGACGCGGGTCCATTGTTTCAGAATCAAACGCACTATAGACCACAAGGCCAAGTCAGAAAAATGTTTCCCTTAGGTATTTTGTGCAATGACAGAATACTGTAAAATGTTTAGGTTATAATTATGTCTGCGTTTTAAATTATGTACAAATTATTATAGGCTAAGTATTTTCTGGCGCGTTCCCATCAAATGGCGCAAAATGCGCATGTCAGTTTTGTTACATTTACCTGTCCGTGTCTCCGCACGTAACGACTACTGAAGAACGGTTGAACAGATTTAGATTAAATTTGTTTTTTTGGTAGCCTAGCAAGCCGTTCCAGTTTCTGTTAGAATTTGAAAAAAAAAGTGGAAAATTTACATGCATATGCACTTGCAGTCCTTCTCGCATCTTGATCATAACTCGCGAAACATAGGCATAAACTATCTCGGTGAGAAAAATAATTCAAACGGAGCTTCAAGAAAGATAAAGTATACGTTACGCCTAATAACTCTTTCCCATATATCTTAGGGTTGTCAAGGTAATTAAACATAATTTATTATTATGTCCTCTTGTCTCCAGCTAGAAACCCGTTACAATAAGCTTCATCAAATTTTGGGGGTCCTGGCAAAAGTTTTCAGAATCATTCTCAAGTTTATAAAGATCGGCGCAATAAAAGTGGCGCGTTACACGGGGATTAGAAAAAAAATTACAACTTTGCTTTACTTCTAATCGCTGCGAAGTGCCTTTAATGACTCCACGTTCATTCAGGGAATAGAATGATTTTTTAACGCCTGTGAAAGTGGTTGATTCAGTATAAGAATGTTATGGTGGACATTGTCCATTGTCAGGGGCACACCTAATATATACGAAGACGATTGAGATTAGCTGGCTCTAATGGACTCAGCAGAATACGAGTAGTTCTTATAATACACTTTTATCTCATGACGGATTCAGAGCCAGCTTCCACAAGTTTGGGATTTTAAACCAAAACAAGACAGTAGAGAAGGTCCAGTACACGTGCCGTTGTCATAAACATTCAGATTTGTCTAATGATAATATACGTTGCATGGTCATTGTAGATACTTTTATTACACTAGTAGGCTAAATAAATAATGCTATGTACATGATGGTCAACAATTCTCTGTTGTTGTGGAATATTCGTTTCCGAGTTCATAGAATCATATGTTTAGTAACTGATAGTAAAGAGCGTCGGTAAATAACCGACGAAAGGCAAGTGGTGTTCTGCGGCGGTGGGTAGCGGTGTGGCTGCACACGAAACCAGGCCACGCTCAATATGGACCGGCGTGTTTGGACTCTGGCTTTCTGTGATGGGTTTTGCAACTGTCTAACCTTCTACCGGCTAGGAAGGAAACTGTACATAGCCCTATAGCATGGCAGTTGTCTGAGGCGTGGGGGTTGCACAAACATTTTTTTTAACCAGAATTTGATTATTTATATTATGTACTGATATAATGGGTTTAAACGAAACTTAGTATGTGGACCTATGTGTGGCTGGGTTAAGACCATTCTCTGTTAACTCCTAACCATTAAATTTATTTGCATATATTCATCTTACTATATCTCGCAAACTAGTGAACTTGTAAGGAAGATTTAAGTGGCTTTACTTTCCCAAGTGTAATCAGACAATAAAGATCCTACACGATACATCCCAAGAGGTTGCAATTCGAGTCCAGGCACTAAGGAATATTAATGTTAACTACATTTTTTCTGAAGTCCTGCCATTTTTTATCTGCTACGAATTTTCGTCTCCTGACCGCAACAAAGCGGATAAAATTCAGTTGTAGTTATGGCTTCGCTTGGTGCTATATTCACTTCCCTATTTCTGGGCCAAGATTTCTGAAGACAGCGGGTGGGCGCTGCACTTGGGGCAGAGAATAGAGGTTTGCAAGCTGCGACGTTGTAAGACTATACGAATGCAGATGCAGTTAGTGTCACATAACTAGGCTCCTCGCTCTGACACTTGACAGCCTTGTCAGCCGCCAGACAAGTAGCTTCGTCCGCTTCCGCGCATGGCAGTATAAGTATCGGTTTACGTTAAATGTCTGTCCTTTCGCTTGCATGCTGCAAACCTTACCCTTCAATTGCTTTGTCTTCCATCATTAGAGCACAAAATACAAAAGTCGTAGATATAAATATGGTATATCGGTTCAACGAGACAGCTAAAATAACCTAAAAACACCAGCGCTTGGTAAAAATGTGTACACTAACATCAGCTGTAGCAGACCGACGCTGGTTGTTCCAGAAAGAGTCAGAGAAGTGGCGTGACAATATTTGTCTCGGCTAATCAAGTCTCTGCCCGCTTGCTTTTATAGATTCCTAATGATGTAGTCGTTGAGGAACAATGACGAGTCTTAGCGACAGAAACGTTATTGGTATACAACAATAAAACTAATTTTTAAAAACACCAAGTTTTCCGCAAAGATACCAAATATATGCATTCATGTGTGTATATGTTGGTGATAAATGTGCATTAACATTTCAGAAGCACGTGAACATATAGTTTCGTTTTTATGAATTATGTGCATTAACGTCGTAAAAGGGAGTCGTGTTTCATCTTCGATAATCTTGGTCGATTTGGATTAAATTTGGTATTGAAAAACTCAGTTTAAATTCAGTCGGTTCGGTAAATAATCCTTTTTTTTTTTTTTGAAGAGCCCCGCAGCAGATGCTACGGACGCACCGCGGCCTAGAGGCTTACTGTGAAACCCTGTGATGAAGATGATTAGTTCTTTCGTCTTTCTAAGTAATGGCGCACCGGTGGAATGAAATTAGGGGAAAACCGAAGTAATCGGGGAAAAAACCTGTCCAGTGCCACTTTGTCCACCGCAAATCCCACATGGTCGAACCCGGGTCTCCGCGGTGAGAGGCCGGCGACTAACCGCCTGAGCCATGGCACGGCCCTATGTAATCCTTACTTTTTAGATCAAGCTGAAATGTGACTTGTGTTGTGTTTTCTCACTGCGGTGAAACGCTTGTATGTAATTAAAATGCGGTTCTCGTAAGGATGTAAAGCAGGAAGGCGTATTTTTTTTTTGGAACAGAGAGCCACATGATCAGAAACTAATATGTGTGCTGGCCGAAGAAAATGTTTTGATAAAAATGTTGAAGCATAACATCTCAGATACTTAAAATTATGGACATTCTAGCAGTAATACTAAAGGCGTGGGTAGGTTGTTACGCCATACTGGCCTAGTGGATTATGTGCACTATTGCAAATTTCTCAGACTGGTGGCATTCCAGGTTCAGGCCAAATATATTTGGTCCGCGGGCCGCATATTCGATGCTCCGGTTCTAAGCCATATATGTGCTTGATACTTCGATCACGCCAGCAGTAAAGAAATATAAGAAAAAATAATTTATAACTCGCAAAATTACGAGTAGATATCTACCGCTTAATAACCTCACGTCGCTATCGAGTGGTTGGCACTCCTGCTGCATTCGGAAGGTCTTGGGTTTAAGTCTCGCCCAGAATACTGACCATTATGACTGCTGTATTTATGATTTTCCTCAGTCTGCCCAGCCATATTTCGAGGTACTAGTTCAACATATAATTGAATACCTATAGTTTATGTATACAAAATTGATGCGGTTAGCAATATCACAAGGAAATAATCTGAAATGTATTCAACTTCTCTTATAACGTCTTGAAGGGAACCGAATGTTTTATGTCGTTATAAACGAGTGTTTTTCTAACCGAGGGGTATAATGTTATGGGAACAGTGGGGAATAAACTTTTACCAAATAATATCTGACGCTATAGATGAGGTATCGCATAAACCGACGTCGTTATAACAGGCTTCGACTCTATATTGACACTCCATTCCATTTCACGTTTCTATGGTCCTTGTTGGTATTTTATCAGTTAAATAGCCTGATTTATACATGATATTAATTAGACTTCTTCGGAACATAATCTCTATTTTATTCATCTGTACACATATTTACTCACACATATCTAAAGAAGGTGAAATAGAGACACTAAAGATAACAGAACAAAAAGTACATAACAAAAACATGGGGCTATTTTGGAGATTAAACATCTTCTACCATTCCTAACGCAAGTGTAGATTTTACGGTCTTTGCTTTGTGTGCCGGTAGACAGCGCTTCCTTAACGCCTTCTTATTATTTTTTAAAAGGTATTAATTCTGCGACGAAAGTTTGGAGACAAGTTTACAAGCTGATTAAATTCACCCAACTTTAGCCAAGTTAAGACGTCTCTGATAATAATAACAACAAAAACAATAATAGCGTGGCTTTCACTTGAAATACGTCACAAGCAGGAACATTAAAATAGCCTCATTATGCACATCACAGGAAGGTATTGATTTCGGTGTCGCAGAGGCTTCAACTCGCATAGTCTATTTGATCAGTGTTCCCAAATAAACACAGAGTTAACCAAGCTCAAAGGCTTATTAGACGTGACTTATACGTGAATGAAGATAGTTGATTGAAACAACAATTTAAGAAAATATCTTAGACGCATACTTTGCTCCAGTTGTTTAAGTATATAAAATGGGCTAGCACAGGGGTTGGCGTAAGCCGGTCCACTAGCGTTAACAAACACGACAACGCTTTAAAAGTGGCCCGTGGCAAAATACTGGGATTGCAACATAAATTCGAATTATGTATTTGCAGTGTAAACTTGTGTCATGAACACAGTGTTATAAATTGTAAGTTTTAAATCATGTTAACGAGAAGAACACTTTTGAAATCGCCGTTTTTTAAATATAAATTTTCATATATCTTATTATTTACCCTGAATTTTCTTTACATACATATGAGAGACAGGAATCGGATTTATATACATATATGTATATAGTTTTATGTAGATTAAAATATGTAGCCTATGAAGTTCATCTAAGCTGGTGATAAGATTTTTTTTTCAATGGCTCGACAGCCCCTTGGGGGCTTAGGCCGCCTCATTATTCGAGGCTTCACGATCACACTTGAGACACACCACACTCGGTAGGACTTCTCTGGACGAGGGACCAGCTCGTCGCAGAGACCTCTACCTGACAACACACAACACTCACAAGACACAGACATCCAAGCCCTCGGCGGGATTCGAACTCACAATCCCAGTAAGCGAGCGGCCGCAGACCAATGCCTTAGATCGCACGGCCACTGGGATCACCTAGTGATATTATCAGTCATTCAAAACCAACCATCCCTGCCTAACAGACACTATTGATTAGTGACTGTATGCTTTCTGTTCTTTCTCTGAACATAGTTTCCACTACGTCAAATTTTGCGGATATGACCTTAAAGAATCGCAATGCCCAAATGCCTGTGTGTAATTATCGTAAAAAAAGTATTTCAAAACCACTTCTTAAGATATTCATTCCCTACCTCAGTACAAAATTGTACATTCTTGTCTCCAATGATTCATTAGTTATCACCAGCAAACAGAAACTTAAATTTAGCTTTCTCGCAGCAGTTATTTGTTCTAAATTCTACAAAAAGTCTGTTCTAAAACATATATTTTTAGAAGATCTGTTATCACACGACATTTTATGATCTTTAATTCACTTGTACTGGTTTCATTCCTGCCCAGAAACTTTGCACGACTGCCAGTATTTGTCATACTGATGACAGGACATTATAAAGCACGAAGAAGAAGGGCGATGACAGCTGGTGGCATGATGTGTCGTACCACGTTGAAAGTTTCTCCAGTTGGTTCAAAAGTTAATATGGGAGTGAGAGACACACGGACTCATAAACCGATCTTTCCTTATGAGATAGGGGATCAGGCTATAAGAAAAGTGATCGTTTCGCGAAATTCCCAACTTCTCTGTGAGCTGAAAATTTGCAGTTTTTAAGTCACTTTTTTCAGTAACGTAGGTTTATTTAAGCTAACTTTGTAATATACTTTACTGCAACGAAGAAAGTATGTATGGAAAACTGTTAACACTAACTGTGGAACGTACACCTAATTTCGTGGCGAATTAAATTTTATTAGTACGATGTAACAGTAAGATATTTCAGGAAATTTATTGGGCTTAACTGCTATAACATTACTGAGGGTCGGTCGAAAATAAGTTTACAATGCGACATTTCAAGCTTCAGTCGCAGTGCAGTTGAGGTCTTTACTATTGTGGGATGTTAGGCGGCGTAGGTTGGTAGTTTGTTGCTACCATCCTACATCGCACAACGTACCAGAAGAGTGACGAATCCAGTTTCAGAGCTTATATTTGGGCTTTGTTTACTTTAAACCCTAACATATATAGTTAAAACTTGATTCTACTATTATACCACTACGTTAATCAAAGCTCCCGTAAGAGTTAAGGCACTTATCTGATCGCTGTTGATATAAGCCCTTATACTGTGTTATTAGCCCTCGTAATACAATCGTTTCCACCTCACAATCATCTGTAACTCTGTGGCCGCCAAAGCCTTGCTTCCGCGCTGGAAAGAAAGGGTAATCGCTCGGCGCCAGATCAAGTCCTTATGCGGGATGTAAATTGATTTGTGACCTGCCAAGGTAATTTAGTAACAGTGGAATCGAATATTGAAAGGGGGAATTCCTTACAGTGTGGCGTTAAAAAAAAAGAGGCCCACAAACAAATCAGCATTTGAAATGTTACCGAGACGAATATGTGGATGATGAATAATTACTATTCTAAGAAGAGCAACAGCTTTTGCAACCACAATACAAAGGCGTCGAACATTTGGGTATCTATCCATTATTAACCATGAACTTGAACTATGTGGATTCAGTCAAGAAGAAGGTTGGCAAGGGTTGTCACATGATTAGACGTAAGCCATTTAGACAGCCATCCTTCGTTACTGCTATTGTTAAGCTCTCTGTCTCGTGTTTCACAACTTAGGATGATTTTAGGTGTTTGAGGATCTTCCGTGGCACTTCGCAATTAAACTTCTAAAAAATGCGGCCTTTGGTTGCACCATGTCTTTCTGTCCCCTTGTGACACCCGAGAATACAGAATTATAACATTTACGGTGGAAATTGTTGCTACAGTTTATAGAGACATTTGCCCGTAAATTTTATGCTCAGGAAATTTTCCCTCATTTCTGACATTTCTCAAGATAAGTAGAATTTAGGGAACGCGTAAGATGATTACATTACGCTTACAATTTCTGACTTTTGGTTAAACTCCAAAGAATCAAGCGTCAAATGAGTCAATGCGTTTACCGTTTTAGGTGATATTAGAAGACGTGAGGACCGATGCTTGACGTTGTTAGGACGGAAAAATGCATTTGCTGATTAACGTTTTTATTGGTTTTAGGAGAGTCAAATCCAAGCATATATGACGACATTGTTACGTTTCACCTCCATCCTTCGGACCTACAAACCGTCACCCACCCGCTTTATTCTTTTGTAAGTACAAAAATTTGCTTTAAATTAATATTAAAAATGTCGGCCTCGTTCCTTTTTCACAAAGAATGAAAAGTATATAATTAAACTTTTGGAGGAGTCGCTCTTGTTTCTAATTCGTATTAATCTTTCTTACTCATTACTCCTCGCCCTTAAAACTTAGCAGATACGCCATGTGCCTATGGGAAGCAGTGCTCGCACCGTAATTGGAAGAACAGGTCTTTGTTCCTGAAGAGTGCAGTAAGCCGGAGTTTTCCAGCAGAGTGACAATATGTCAGCAGGTCGGACCTTTCCAAACAGCGCTGTCGAACTTCTGGTGGCACTCAGACACCGACACCAACACAGAATTAAACACCCAAAGCAATTATGCAGTCATCTGGCCGGCTGGCATCGACCCGTCGCCGTGACCTAAGAAACGATTGAAGGAATTAAAGCATACGGATAAAAAAGCGGCAGACAGAGAGAAAGAGAGAGAGAGGAGAAGGCCAGAAATTACAAGAGAAATAAACTAACACAGCTATAAACAGAAATAAATTGCACCTGATTTCCGTTTAATAATATTTTAAGTATTCAGTTCGGGCCGTGCCATGGCTCAGGTGGTTAGTCGCCGACCTCCCACCGAGGAGGCCGGGTTCGATCCCGGGTCAGTCCATGTGGGATTTGTGGTGGACAAAGTGACACTGGGACAGGTTTTCTCCCCGAGTACTTCGGTTTTCCCCTGTCAATTTCATTCCACCGGTGCTCAATTACGCGGAAAAATGGGGGGAAAAAACTAATCATCATCTTCATCTTCATCACAGGATTGAACAATAAGCATCTGCTGCGGGGCCCTTCTCTAAAAAATGTATTCAGTTCAATCCGACGGAAAGCATAATATGTCTCCAATAGAAAGAGCACCAGATCAATGTTCTAGAGAAGAAGTCGCTGCTTAGAGTGAGGATCATACGAAACACGTGAAATGTAGGCAAAAGGCATATCATTTACTGCTATCGTAGGTGGTATGTAGAGTTACCACTGTGCTCCAAAGAGTTAAATATTGTACGAATATTATGTCGCATGAAATCGATTTTCGAGTTTGTGCAGTAGGAATTTTGCATGTAAGTTACTGTAGAAGTAGGCTGAGTTCTCACGAGGCCTGCTTCACTCTCTGCAGTATTCATCTTTGATCCTAATGCCCGCTGAGTACAGCTAGCAATGACGCTTCGTCATAACCACTTACGTTATCTGAACAAGACAAAGGCGTAACGTCAGTACAGATGCGGCGAATAAACACATAGTTCTTAGCCTTCCTCAGATGTTCTACGGCTTGGAATTCCAGTATGATATAGACAGAGAGACGCAGATTAAATTCGTTGAATGCGTATTACAATTGTGTTCAGATTCTCTTGTTTTTCCTCCTGCTATTAAAATGTGTAAAGCCTATAATAATACCCTGTGTTGGGTTCAGTCTTCACTGTTATTTTACGCACTGTAGGTGGATTGTAAATCTGTTGCCACAATCGAAGAGCTTGTCACAATTCCCCCTCCATTTTTCCTTAAAGCCCAGTGAAATTTGTTAATTCAACTACAAATAAAATAAATAAATAAATAAATAAACTTGGCTTTAAAATAAATAGTCGTTTCAGGACACAGCGTGATATGATGGGAACGCCATAGAAAAAGTGCAGTCCGAAGTGAGATTGCTTCCGAGCCCCAAGATTGCGCTTTCGTAGTTATTTTTTTGTGCTTTCGGATCTTTTTTACTGCACAGCAGTCTCAGATGTTCGTTATAAACACTGTTGCACCCAGTAAGATGACGTTGACGGATGTGTTTCCGTGGTAATGACGCCCGACCGCCTTGACACCCATCACATCACATCTTGCAGGTTTCATGCAAGTATTGACTGGCGCTGCCACCTAACTCACTGCCCGTGAAAATGAAACACGTTAACACGCCTTCAGAAAACTTCCTCCAACTTGTGCTTTCTCATTTCCTTTCGGCTTAGCATAAGAATTGCATATGCGTTAGCACGATCCGTCTGTGTGTGTGTTGTGTGTGTGTGTGTACTCGTACTTTACAGTAGACGTATTAAAGTAGAGAACAGTCCAAGTATCCAGAAATTATCTGAACTAACAAAAGTGAGCTGATCCCAGTGGCCGCACGGTCTAAGGCGTGGGTCTGCAGCCGCTCCCTTGCTGGGATTGTGGGTTTGAATCCCGCTGGGGGGGGGGGGGGGGTGGATGTCTTATCTCTTGTGAATGTTGTGTGATGTCAGGTAGAGGTCTCCGCGTCGGACTGATCACTCGTCTAGAGGAGTCTTACCGAGTGTGGTGTGTCTGAATGTGATCGTGAAGCCTCGAAAATGAGGAGGCCCTGGCCCACTTGTGGCTGTCACGCCATGGAAATAAAAAAAAGCATGTAATCATAGTGTTCAGTATTTTTACCTATGTACATACTGGAATATGAAATTTGGTATGTAGACAGATTATGAATTTGCTGATAAACTATGTACGAATTATCGTTTGTAAGTTGGAAATTACAAAATATTTCGACGAGCTGAACCCTGGAGGTTATGTTTCACAGACAAATTTAACAAAAAATCAAGGTAGATGTATAAAAGGTATTCACAAGAATATAATAACAGGCTTATTAATATTAATTATATATATATGTACATATATATGCAGTTCTGAACAACACCACGTTATATAAACCCAGTCGGCTGAAGGCATGAATATCTGAGAAGAGTCCATGATGGCAATGATCAGAATGTGCTCCAGTGTTAAGTTATATGCATGTTTTCTCTCCTGTTCCATCTATCCAACTATCAGAGCCTATTAAACCCGTATTTAAGTTACATATAGGAAACTTTGAAAGTTGTCGAAAATTCCGATTTTATCCATTTGAAACATAATAAATTCCATAAATGGAATTCTTCATATATATCCTGAATCCTAAATAAAATGTTATAAACCGACCGCAAACAAGCTAATATAAACATAAATACCGCTGATGGGAATTTTGTACTACTTTGTGTAGTACACCCCTTCTAATAAGTTTAATCTCCGTGTCGTAATCACTTCATCTATGAAACCATGTATGGTAGACTAGCGAAAACCAGCGGTGGGAATAATGTCTTTATGCAAACATGTAAAAGAGAAAGACAAACGAGCAGGAAATTTTGAGGCGAAGGATTTTATGTAGGCTTAATGTAAGAAAATGTTTTGCATCCAACAATAACATAGGCCTACGTAATAATAAACCCACCGTTTCTGCGTAGGCATGTTAACTCCACGGAATAAAATTATTTTTCGGAAAATAATATAAACGAGCTACTTAAGAAATTCCCCGCCTTTTAAAGTATCCGAAAATTGATGACAGTATTGACAAGGGTACACCATTGCTCCTTCTTAAATGAAATTTGTTAATGGTGTGAATACTTCTAACTTTATTAACTTTATTTTCGCACTTTAATTAATCATATGAAATATAGATTATATATTATTTATATAACTGAGTATGTGAAAGTATGTAAAAGAGCATCGTAATAATCATGGATTGTCTTCTGACAAATCCTTTTCCATACTTCCATAGTTCTCTTCCCAGTCTCTCCCGTGTCTTTTACGTCTTCTCTCTCTACGGAATCTTCTGTTGTCATTTATTTCGTCCTCTCTTCAGTTTGTCGCTCTCACAGAGTTGAATTTTCGTGCATATGTAACCCAAGTTCATATACTGTAACCTACTGTGACCAACCTCTTTTGAAGTGTTACTACTGATTCCTGGTTTCGGATTTTATCCTTTTTATTTCTTCTTGTTCACTTGTTAATACCCTCTAAGAGCTTCCCTTCCATAGCCTGTAATCTGCTTACATGTCTCTTTGTCCACGGATAAGTTTCTGCTCCATATTACAAACCGGAAAATAATACTTTTTATATGACACAACTTTAAACATAAAGTAATCCTGAACACTTTTGATGCATACTTTGTTTCCTGGCATGACACTCTGAATTCGCCCCAAAATTAGTTATGTTTTACACATTTCGTTTTACTTTCAACGGTTCTCCAGAGACGGCTATTATGGAGCAGTTTATGAAGGACCGTTATGTATGTAAGTCCAGTAACTTGTGATGCTCCCCAGAAAGGCTGGATAGGCTAAACGTCCCGAGCAAATGCGTATATATTGGTTGTATGTGACGGAGAAAGTACTTAGTGTTTTGAAAGGGATGCAACATAGTGGATTTTAATACTAAATTATGTTCATTTCTTAGTGAATTGAATTTTGATCTGATTGAATTTTATAATCATCAGTCAGATTATCAAGGTTTGTACACATTTTGTTTTCTAATTCAATGAACGTTTCTTGAAAAGATGTCAGTAGCAGACTGGTAAAATCAAAGCTTCTAAGTCTGCTGTGACTGGAATGAGAGAAAAAGGAGATCAAAACCAGGTAAAGAAAACACAAACGGAAAGCGGATGGAAGTGACGCGTATAAAATAAACATAGAAGCAGAATGGAAAGAGAGGAATCTCAGACGCAACGAAAAACGACATGAGGCAGAGAAGTGATAAAAAATAGGACACCAAAAAAAGTGAAACAAATCAGCCGACAGAAGAAAATAAAGCAAGAATGGAAAACGGATAAATGGAAGAGAGGAAAGGAAAGGCGAGAGCAGGAAAATAAGAAGATAGGAATTTATTACGTGAGAAACGAAATAATTCTTGGATAAGATCTGACAGTGAAACAAGAGAAACAGAGATCCATTTGGCAACAGAGAGAAAGAAGAATTGCAGGATGAAAGGGAACAGAAGAGGAGAAAACGAAATAGGCTAAAGTAAACTGAGCTGTTGAAGGTAACATTGAATAGAACGAGCAAATGGAGAAAAATATGACGGATTGTACTAATACAAGTACATGATACAGAACTGCGATTGCTGTCCCTTTAAAGACGCAAATTAACCGGAGTTATATTTAAAAATTCAGTTCGTGCCACGCAGTAAACAAAAGCCCTCTCGATTACAAAAACCGATCAGTAAAGCTATACAAGGGAAATTCATTGCTTGTTCTAAGATCCATTATAATTATATAAATATTCGCACACTGTACGGGCGTAACGTGGAACCTTTCAATGCTAAACCCGGTGGTACATAAAGTAACCACTAGACCTTAAAGAGGAAAACAAAATAAATTGATATAACTGGCTAGCTCAGTGTATCAAAATACATCTTGAAAGTGACAGTTTCTCAATTAGTGCAAAAATTCTCATTTTATACAACTAGAAGGTTCATTACCATGTTCACAAAAGCCCGCCACTTTCCGTGTCCTGAGAGAGATGAATTCAGTGCACGCAATCCCGTCTTATTTAAGATCTATTCTAATATTTGCATCCCACTTACGCCTAGGTTTTCCAAGTTGTCTTTTTTCGTCACGTCTCCTCCAAAACCCCTTATTCAATTTTCGTCCTCTCCCATACGATACAAGAAATACCAGACAGCAATACAGTAATAAAATAATTATCAAAAGAGATGGCTTGAAATTCACAAAGTGTGTCTCTAAGTGGAACACCGAAGCTTTTGTCAGTATAAATCGAGAGGTAGATGGCGCCCGACAGTGATGGAGGTGTCCCTATTTTGTATGGCTTCTCATTCAGATATTCTCCTCAGCAATTGTGAGTATGCTCACTGCCCGCACACAATCGTCTCAGGTAAGGACACGAGCAGAAGTTTGCCCCAGTCCCTCTGGTCACGAAGCTTCATCACCTGTCCCTTCACAGAAACTGACGCACTCCCCGCGGGTAGAATACATAACCGGCTGCAATGGAAAATGACTTCCACCGCACCGAAAATTTGTCGGCCGTGGCCAGGAATTTGGATTTGCGAAGAATGTAGACACAGTGTAAATGGAAAGCATTTCGTAACATGGGAAGTGGCAGTATCACAAAGCAAGAATTTCGTAATCGAAATATTAAATTCATTTGTTACTTGCTTTATTTTAACACGCTGATAGTAGCTGACAGTAGCCAATACTTACTAGCATCGAATGGTAAGATAAGTAACAAATATCACATTCCAAGTAGTATTAAGCGTTTGAGCACTGATATTCATCTGATTCAGTTCATACCTCAAAGAGAATATAGTTTGTGTCCACTATAAAGACACTAGCTGGTTAATGCTGTCGGTATTTAGGTGACATTTATAATAAGCACATAAATATACTTCGTGAACAAAGAATAAAGTTTCTGAATTTTACAGCAGGTGGTAATTAGAGACGCCACTCGCCTTTAAAATCTAAGCAAACGGTTTTTGTCTAGTTCGAGATATTATGGCAGCATTTTTCAGGAAGAACCAAGAAAACCCACGGAAATTCTGTGGGTGTAGCCGGTCTCAGGGAGAAGTTGAGCCAGTGACGTCCCGAATACAAAGTTCATGAGCCATCCACTCGAAAGTTACTTTAAATTTATATTAGTCATTTTTAAGAAAGAAGTACTTCGGCTGCAGTGTTCGTAATGTGGTATTTAAAATTTGATAGCATTTTTTAAACGGACACTCGCAGAAAAGAAAAAACTTCGATGATTCTGATCTTCTGATGTGATACGCTGTGGATCGAGCAATTTAAGATATTCCGGCGTTTGGAATAACTAAACGCCTTCATCTTCAAAGTTTGGTACCTCCTGTTGTGTGTGTATGAATATGCCTGTCTACTTTTCAAGGAAAGATTCAGAGTTCCAAGAAAATTTGCATGTGATATTAGGGATCTTTTTGTACTCAGCTACTATGAGCTGGCCACCATGATGTTGAACCATAGTCAGTTCAGACATGAACATTTCGCCCAGTGTGGCTATCCGAACATTTGCAGACACTCTTCCGCGTTGTGCTTCTTCCACCATGGTAGTTCCTCCGTGTGTAGAAGGCTTTAACCCGTTGAACTATAAAATTCAGTTACGTTATATTCATTTCCCACCTTAAAAATACACTGCACATTGCTTACAAAGACCAACCGGCTGATACCAATTTAGGAAAATAGTGGCTATTTTCTTTAAGAATTATGCCAAACACGAGTACGCGTAAGTCCTCTACATGGGAAAGTGCAGTGATTCCTTCATATGAAAGCAGGTGACCTCCCTCAAACTCTTAATGGTGTGTGTGATTTCATACAAATTGCACTATGTATCTCATAAAACAGGCAGAGACCTCAGGACAAGGTAGGTTGCCCAAAGTGTTTAAGGCGTTATACGGTGGAAATATAAGAGCACATCTCCTTTTTCCTGTTGCCTGATGCGCCTGCGGCAGTGATGTAGCTGTGTGAAGGTGCAAAACACAGTCCAGCAGTTACCCAGTGTCGTCACAGACCCGATAACTTCAAAGCAAATCACCAGTGTGGAACGATTCGTGCTATGGAGTTCAGTTTATGAGACTTCACATATTTAAATTAAGCTACTCCAGTACTGCCGGTATGCGATCCACTATTTTTAGATTTAAATGAGATCATATAGGCAGCTTATTTACCGTCGATGTTTAAATGAAAGAATGTAACTATGCGAAGTATATAAATGGTGACGTATTTTATGATAGCATACATAGTCTAAAAATACAAATTTTGCTCCAGAAGTAAGTTATTCCAAAGCAACATACATTTTTGTCGAACAATGCAGAAAACTACCAACATTTTGAAAATCAAATATGAAATTCTACACTTCGCAACATAACGGGCGATATTGGTTTGTTTTATGACGAATTATTCTGCCGTGTTACTAATGATGCTACGGTAAATGGCAAAAAAAGGGTTGTGAAATCTTATGATTTATGACGTCATTTTATTTTGAAGGTCCCTGTTCACTGTGCCTACTCGTGGAACGTGTGATCCATTCTTTACAGAGCCGGACGTCGTCACTGGGTTCAAAGAGTACAGTGCGTTAAGAATGCTCAAGTATCAGTTCTGCCGGGTGGACTGAGTGACTTGCAGCGCTTGACACTTAGGAACAAGATAGGTAATGTGCGTACGTACGTATCACGTAACACCGTGGTGCTTTCGCGTAACCACTGTTGCAGTGGAAACGCAACAGTGCATTCTGTGTGCGTTGTTGAGCTGCGTGTCACTGTCAACTATACAAAAATATTGAGTGTTGCAGAACAATGCTTTTATGGCAAGTTTATGTCGCCGGCAATTATAAAACGTAAGCAGGTCTTCATTAAAGTGCCCGATGCTGCATTGAAACAAAAAAAAATATTCTTTTGATCATCGCCTTCTTTAGACTCGCAATTTGGCTAAACAGATCGTAATATCGTAATGACAAGTCGTGGCGCGTTTTCTCAGCTTTTGTGTTGCCGTAAAACATTTTACAAGATCAGGCGGAAATAATCAATTATGAAGCTATAAGCATTAAATATCATGAGTGCGTGGGTAAATGTGTGTGTGTGTGTGTATTCTTGCCTTGGTTATCCAGCATGCAATGCGCATGCGCCGCATTATATTGTCATCTGTTGTCTGTCTTGTTCTGCCATATTTTTTCACATTACCTCATAAAAGGCACGATTTTCGGAAAAATATTTTTGAATATAAAATGTGTCTTGATTCTGTCTACAATCTTTGTCTGAAACGTTTTTCACTCTTAAGAAGAATTCAGCGAGATATTGTCATAAATGTGCATAGATCATAATCTGTATAGACTAACCGCCTTGAAATCTTCGAACTTGTAGCAAACAAAACTTGTTTGGGTCCTTCCCCAAAATTTATTTTTCGTAATATCTATTTAAGTCTTTTAGGAATATGGTTGGAAGCGCATTAAAACGTATTTCCGACAAATATCTGCAACCAGTTTTATGACAGTCTTTGTTAGGAAAAGCATATTCTGCCTTACACGTTCTTGATAAACGCATGCACCTTTTAAAACAATACGGAATGCACTTGAACCCGTGCTGCCGAGTTCTTTAGAGAATACGAATGGCTCAGTTGGTCAAGAAATTTCCCAATTTTTATGGAACCCAAAATTGCATTGCCTTGTTCATAATACCCTTCAGATGGACACTGTCTTGAACGAGGTGAATTAAATCCATACTCCCATTATTGATATATATATATATATATATATATCTCGCCAATTTCACCTACCTTAATTTTATTACCCTAATATTGTTTGGTGAAAAGTACAAGTTATTAAATTCCCCTTTATGTGATTCTCTCCATCATTTTCTAGTGTCCAAATATTCTCAGCATCTTATTCTTAAATGTGTTTAGTTTCCTTTATTACCTTGATATACTGATTTGAACACCGACCTAACAAGGTAAAGTTAAAGCTATTCCTTTACAGGCCTGGACAGGTCCTTACGGCTACAGGAGAATGAGGCGCCCAGAATTTCCAGACAATCGGCTCTTGAAGGTGGCAAGGTTGTCAGCCCTACGCACCGGCCTTCTTTACCCCCAGGAGACATCCCTGGTACTCAATTCTGTTAGAGGCTGAGTCGACCCCAGGGCCATAGTGCACCGATCTAATATAGTAGATAATATAACAGTATAATACCTTGATATTAAAGGTTTTGAATAGTAGGTAGATACAGAGATAAAGAGGATAATACAGGCTAACAGTCTGCTCAGATGACAAGGTCTAAAATAATACAATTCATACTGGAGTGCACACATTTTCTACCCACATTCTTTGCACCGGTCATTTTCAGTTTGCGCTCGTGCCTTTGGTCATTTCCGACGCCCCAATATTCATTATTATAGGTCCTTTGGTTTCTATTCCCAGTAGGATTCTTGTCTTTACCACAATTTATGTCATTGCTGTGTGCAAGAAACGCTTGCTACTCAGTAACTGGAGCCTGCATTGCTCACCTTGGTCACGTTTGACCAGCCATTACATAAATGCTAGTGGATGTGACGAGTATTGATGACTATTCTAATACACGACATTTATGAGACAATATCTCCGCCATTTCTTCATACATTGTCTGGTTGCTACACTTGAGATGTTTTGTGCTGGTTCATCTGAATCGATGCCTCTTCACCTCATATAGACCAGCTTGAAAACATCGATCTGGCCATCAGCAGCAGTGATAGATTACACGGCTCCCTTCTTTGCTGCAAGGTTGAGACCGTCCTATTCAGTTGTCAAATGGTAAAAAGATTCATTGATCTAACCCCTGGATTATATTACTGGAGTGTTTCATGCAGGAGAACAGTGATAGGACCGACGTAACTTTGTTCACTCCATGTGTGCGGTATGGTTTGTTAGGTAATGACCCGCGAAGTGTGGCCGGCCTTGTGATCACAACAGTGCCTTGTAAGTGCATTACATGTATTCTAAAATGGTTTATGAAAAAATCGACTTCATTTGGAGATATGCCTCCGTTATTATTGTACCGTCAAGACGATAGGCGCTATCGATATTGGCTTCTAAAGCGCAGAACATTCTATAGACTGGTGTTATTTAACTTCGCAGTTGCTATTTATTACCTTTTATGCCTATACATACAGAAAACAAATAAAGCTAGAAAAGCTAAAATTGTCCCTGTACACGCCATGAAGGCATATAGGGGGAAGAGAGGTATAGCTCCACTCATTTTAACCTCGACGTTAGATGGAGGTGAGTTGTCAACTTCTCGCACACGGCAGCTTTAAGCCCCGAAAATAGCCCCTGGTACCCATTAAATAAGAGGCTCACTGGTCCTCAGAGACGATCTGAAAATTTTGAGAAGAGAGAAATGTCTTTCTTTTGCAGGGATTCGAACACAATGGCATCCAGTTCGTGCCCTGATTACTATATCGAATCTGCCATTCTGGCTGTAGAGGATGAATAACAGATAAATATTTATTATGTTCATCAAGATACTACCGGGTGTCAGAGGAAACTTGCTCTCAGATTTGAGATTACAATAAATAAAAACGCAGATAAAATGTTATCCAAAAGTCTAAACACAAACAGTAACTGGAAGCTCCGGATTGGACACACCGAGTCCCTTTCCTATTTCATGGACTTTATTCGTACAAATTTATTTTTATGAATGTCATATTAGACACGTAATTTTAAAACCAAACAGTGATAGGCCTATACATCTTGGCTTATGGTCTGACGTGTTAGTTAAGTCTTAATTAGATGGTCACAGGATCGAATTGTACTTAGTAAGAACTTGCCTACTTTTCTTTTCAAGGATTGAAAAATAATACAAACTGAAGAGTGACCCAAGTGTCTTGCAGCAGATTCGAACAGGGCCTATCCACTGCTCGTTGTCGTAACATGCTTTACTAAGATTCACCTTAACGCCATCTTCCAATTTCATGTCAATCTTCCATGTGGTAGCTTACTAAGAGAACTGTCTTGAAAATTCTGTGCAAATTGCTTATCTTCACGTTTTCTTTAATGCCCGGTCTACCGCATCCTATAATTTGCTGTTCTGAGCCAAATAGCTACTATAGAACAGCCACTTAGAATCGAGGGTGAATTGAACACATTGACGAGTCATGTTTTTATACGTAATTCCGGAAAACTTAATTTATTAGTCTAAAAATATGAACGAAACGCTGTCATACAACTTCAAGAACAGGTCTGTTATAACAAACGGCAGTTGTAAAGGTACGTATATAGGACATAACATAATTGTTAGTACAGGTAAACGTAACAACAACTGCCATACTAATTGGGAAGATGTACGGACAGAACATGTCTGTGATTGATTCTGTAGCTTGCATGAATGCAGAAATTTGATACACAACAAACAATAGTTTGGATGGTATTGGAGAAGAAGTTCTAAAGTAACAACCTTTATGGGCACGATAAATTCGTAACTGTAAATTCTGTAGACTCCGGAGATGAAGAAAGAAACTCCGCAGCGGAGCCTGAAGTAGTATTGCGTATCTTCTAATACTATGAAGGCTACCACAGTCTACCACCTTATTTCTTGCTGAACACGCTTGGAATAAACAGGTCACTTATAAGAATTTAGTTATAATTTAAATATGCTTCATCATTTTCACGGGCACATGAATTTAAGCACCAGTGTTTTGCCATCCAAATAGTTATAGTGCACCGGTATATAAAACATCCATTTTCTAGGTGCTGTTTTGAAAAGATAAATCTTCCAAGTATTTTGATACTATTTGACACCTAGTGATAAACAACAATTACCCTAAATTAAAATGGATCTTTAACAATTGGGATGGAGGCATGGACTGGATTGATCTGGCTCAGGATAGGGACAGGTGGCGGGCTTTTGTGAATGTGGTAATGAACCTTCGGGCTCCATAAAATGCGGCGAATTTCTTGACTAGCTGAGGACCTGTTATCTTCTCAGAAAGGACTCTGCCCCGTGGAAATTAGTTTAGTTTTAATAATTAATCTTCACTTATCCATATTCAAATATTATGAACAATCGAAATAATACATTGCAACAGAGGACTGTTTAGAAGATCTGAGGTTCTTACAGCGATGTTGATTAAGTTTCCAGTTTTCTGTTAAGTGACGCATTGTAGACTGATGGTACATGGCGTCGTA
Source organism: Reticulitermes speratus (assembly GCA_021186555.1). NCBI lineage: Eukaryota > Metazoa > Arthropoda > Insecta > Blattodea > Rhinotermitidae > Reticulitermes > Reticulitermes speratus. Next base: position 19,214,094 of record JAJKFL010000001.1, read on the forward strand.
CTTCAGAAGACTCTTTGATTAGTCTTAATTTCCAGTACTTTTTGCGAAGTGTGACAAAACCGTTTCGTATATGCTATGTGAATTTTATAACTTTCGTTTTTTTTCTGATATCAATGTTTCTGTTTGCTGAAAAGAGTCCTCGTGTACCTTTGTAGGTGCTTTTACTTCCTCACAATTTCTAGTACAGGCCTACCCTTTATCAAGAGGAATTTCTTTAATACATATATCACACGAGGAGTAATGTAGATTTGCGAATTCTGTTATTATGCGGGCATGAAATTTGGTACTGGGGAGATTTACTAAAATTTGTTTATGTGTTAATATCGAATAAAAACAAAGGACAATTTTCAAGAACATCCCACCTGCCTTTTGCATGCATAATGACCGCGATTCTTGTCTAAACTGCTAAATATTTATCGAAGTGAAAAATGTTTCGCAAAAAAATGTTGTAGAACTGTCTATAATTTTATACAAAATAAAAACTTTAGAGATTATGATTAAAGGGAATGGCGCGACCGAATTATTACATCATCCATATACTCGCATGTAGTTTTTATAGACCCTTATTCGAAGCAGGTACGGAGAACTGGGCGGCAAGAAAACAAATCCATCAAACGTATCTGAAATCGATCATTACGAGAGCCAATAGCTGACCGCAGGAGAACAAGACATGAGCGATCACTGTGTCATACAGACATATCTGGAGCAAGATGCTATTATTCATACCTCCAGTGACAGGGAAGTAAGTATGCGCCAGGAATATCTGCAGTACACCAATACTTAGCATCCAATGCATAAGTGCACTTTTGTGAAGTTAACCTCAATAAGATTGTCACTTGTCAGCACTGCAGGTTTCATAGCGTCGAATGACTTGATCAATAACAAAGTCAGCCCCTCTGGAATTTCACGTAGCGCAAATTAATAATGAGATCTGTAAAACCAAAACAACTAACTTCGTGGGCACATTTCCTTTTGAGAAGCCAACGGTTGCTCAGCTAGTCCAGAAACTCCCTACCTTTTATAAAACACGACAGTTGATAACAACTCTTCACTGATTCCTATCCTGGACCAAATTAGTCAAGTTTATTAACACTTTTCCCTATTTATTTAAGGCCAGTTTTAATACTACGCTTCCATCTAAGCTTAAGTCTTCCCATTGGTGTCTTACTTCCAGGTTTATCGACAGCAACTTTGTGTCAGTATCCCATTTCCTATTGCGGACTATATGACGTGCCCATTTCGCCCTCCTTCATATATTCAATATACTAATAGGACTATATGTGAAAAGTACAAATAATGAAGCTTTCTGAGATCTGCACTCTTTTGGATATTACGCGGCGTCGTGTGGTAATTGTTTACCGACGTTTCGGGACAACGTATCGGTCCCATCTTCACGGGTCAAGAGTCCGAATAGGAAATGACTCTTGACCCGCGAAGATGGGACCGATACGTTGTCCCGAAACGTCGGTAAACAATTACCACACGACGCCGCGTAATATCGCAAAAGAGCGCAGATCTCATCAACATCGCGGCGGAAGCCTGAAATCAATGAAGCTCCTTATTATAGTTATACTTAGCCCCTGATTTTCTCTCCCTCTTAGCTCCCCACCTAATCGTCACATGCTGTCGATCCAAGTCTTTCCCTCAACATGAGCTATCATGTTTTACACTCGTAGAATAGAACAGGTGGACTTAAGGCTGAAGATGTTTAGGAAACCTGTATGTGCCTTTTCAGATTTCGCCGTGTTTGAGTAGCTCTTGCTAAGCCATATCTCCAATTACTACATAAAGTCGGTCAGTCTCGCAAAGTGTGGGAAGTTACCATAAGTTCATGTCCAGCTCTTTGCCTCCCATGCTAAGACAGTGTGATTAATAATGCAATGTATGCTGGCTGCGTCTCTGCCATAAATAAATTACGAAGATCGCGGTAACAGACCGTCTTCTATTCAAATTTAGCCAACTTCTTGCGCATTTCGTATCTTCGTAAGCAGCTGCAAGTATGTACAAACCGACTTGCACACTGCGATGTAATTTAAGCCGTGGTGAGACGGAAAACCATCGTTACAGAAGCGAACTGACGATTTCACATTTACTACGCACCTGTCATTAATTTTGTTGTCTTCATCATCAAATTTATCTGCCCTCGTTTTTACTTTTAGAGAATAGTATTTTTATTGCCATTCCAGACATTTGAAGTTGTGTGCACTGTAGAATGGGTGTATATATGGTAGAAGAAGTAAACAAAGACCAATTAATTTTACTTAATATATAATTTATTAAGATAACATAATTAATATAATTAATAATTAACATATAATTTTTAATTGTATGTAAAGATCAATTAATTTGAAGCAGAATGTAAATGGGATAAAAATTAACACAGTTCTAAAGTAGCGTACGTATATAACCCTAAAGGACAGAAAGACGTAGGATGTGTCGGAGGTAGATGGCAACGTGAATTTTGAAACTTTAAAGGATGGGGCGGGCTTGTAGCAACTCATACTTGAATTTTACGGGGAAGAAGGACGAGAAGAAGAAGCCTATTTTATACGATTGGATCGTATATTTCACTGTCCTTCGATACGTTTTACCCTATATCCAACATATCTTTGCCATAAGGACGAGCAGGTACTGTCTAGAAACCTTCAGAATCGTAATATTTGTGTCCGTTTACCTGTAATATAGTTCCTTTCCCTAGCTGCCACCAGCTTAATTCTTTCTTTCTGTTTTCATAATTCTGCGGCCCTGATCTCAAAATCCTACCTCTCATCTTTACAACGTGTTCCAAGTCCGAATTATAAAAATTATCACAAGGAGAAGAGGGAGGAGCCTGGCAGCCTTCTAATCAAGTGATGATTTTCCTGCACCCTACGAAGTGTAGTGTTTCTCGTTACTCCCACGGCCTCACCTTTTGATTTTATATTCTGCTATTTTTTCTTGACCTTCTCTTCAAGCTAAATGTGCTTAATAAAATTCAATATATTCTTTCAGCTGCAGATATCGCGAAAATCGCTTTAACATTAAATACGGCGGTGACAGTTTTTTCTTGATAATTGCCGGCCTAAACCGTGCAAGCAGCAAATCGCCGTTATTAATTTTAAGATAGACATCGCTTATCGTTGTGAAGCAGGATCTCGCTGCTTTTTTGTTGTGGCTATATTATGCGGAGTGCTGGGCGGCCCAGCAGTTGTGAGCGGCTCTCTGTCTTCCACAAAGAGCAACACTGGCAACACTTCGCTTCTTCCTCATCTATTATGTACCTCTCTCTGGAGACTGACCTCATGCAAACCGTTGCTTATATTCAAGGCAGGCCTCTGCAAATATTTACCAGGCGCTTAACTACAAATAATGAAAGTGCTGATGTCGCACTGGGGAATGTCGTTGCAAGTGCAATAGACGTGGTTAACATTCTGAAGACTGAAATTCATCTATATTATATACAAATGTAAGTTTCTGCGGCATAGAAAACACGCTGCATCTCCATTACCAAGACCAGTCGGTTAATGCTCTGATGATGTACAAGAATAGCAGCAGTATTTGTGATGGAACGATAGTTGCTTTTGTTTTAGAAAGTGTTATTAAGAAATTAAACGTAGAGCTGTCGCCTACAGTGATATGTTCTAAAGTTTAAACATTTACAATTGAAATTACCATTACGTGGAATATCGAGCTGAAATGATGATGATGATGATGATTATTATTATTATTGTATGATTGTTTTTATCTTTTTGCCTGTAAATTGTATCCATGTTTAATTCAGCGTTACGCCATGAAGATGCAACTTCGTCAAGAGATAATATGAGTGGTCACCTTTAAGATCCGGCCGCCTTAACCGCAGGTGAAAACATCTCCAGTACGCAGTGGATAAGAGGCTAGGTGGACGTCAGTGCCAGTTAGGTGTGGGTAGCAAAAAGAAAAATTTCTGCCCCTTCCGGGAATCAAACCCTGCCGTGTATTGCGCAGCCGAGTCACTATAATGACTGAGCTACCTAATTGTATAAATTCTAATATAAGCAATCATTTTCGTGCAAGACATTTCACCTTCCACAATATAATAAATGTATTTGCGAGTGATTGTAAATTTGTCTAAAAAATGTAGGTTTTGTTAAACCTGTAGACTATAGCATAGTGGTCTCTTTATAAATACGTAGGACTCAATGCCCCACAAACACTGTTGCAGTACCGTGGCTTCATAAGTTTACTGCGACACCCGAACTTCTCTATCGAATATGTAGTACCCGTACTTCATATTTGAGAGGTCTAGGCTTCAAATTTAGGGAAGGAGACAAGATATTGTGGCCAAGGGTTTTTCGTGGTATTCCTCACTACTTCCAGGTAAACAACCAGAATCGTATAAATTTTGAAGTTTTCGCGGCGACAGTATTCTACAAAATCCTCTCGGGCCAACAGCCGCGTCAGGTAATTCAAATTTTGGATCTCCTGACGCGGCTGTCAGCCCGAGAGGATTTTATAAAACCAGAAACTTATCACAAATTATTCCATCCTTTTCAATTCGACATTTACTGTCTGAGCAACTAGCAACGTCACTAAGTAAATGAAATTTTGTGAAAGATGAGATTTCCACAGCGTTAACACTGGCACACTTTCCTCATTCTCCGTCAGGTGTCTCTCTGTTAACATTTTCTTTCGATTTGTTTGTATTTAACCTTCTTCCTTCCTGACAAGACACTACTTATTTCAACAACACAAAAGGTACTTTAACCGTTGATATCTTTGACATTTTAAAGCAAAGTTGTAAGTAAAAACATCCCCTTCTTTAACATTAAATAACGGTCACATTTTTCCCCACAGAGGGTCCTTATATATTATATTAACATGTTAATGAGACCAACAAAATTCACTTGTAGTCAGTTTTGCTCAATTTCCCTTACATAAAGTTTTCATATGACTTTTTAAACAATTTATTCGATTCTGTTGTTTATAATAGCTTTACAGGCGAGATTAAAATAAAATATAAGTTTTCCTAATCCACAAAACAACAAATGTGTACATAATTATCTTGGAGACGTCCACTTATTACGTCAAGAGGTCGATAGACTTTTATTTTTCAATTTATCGAACTGAAGTAACTTTCAGTAGGTGGAGTTTATTGAACCTCCTCAACATCGGATCCAAAGATGGAGCGACAGCGGTATCATGAGGATTATCTGATGAAATATCATGGACCGGAGGAACATCCATTACTGCGAGCTACGATGTTCAGTCTGAGATCTCTCCGGTTCTTGGTATTCGCGATGTGTTGCCAACCTAGTTTTACGGTTGGTATATCCACTGGCATGTTAGAAGAATTAAAATGGCATTTGTAATCCCTTCGTGGTTTCAACTACTGAGCATCTTAAACCTCCTTGTCACAATGGCTTGTCACAACTGTAACATTCTTCGCAGCTTTAGTGGCCCGATCTGCAGTTGGCTGCACCGCTAACCGGACAGTCGCAGGAGTGTACAAGAGTCTGGATGATCCCCAAATTTGAAACAGTAATTCGCCACGTCTCGGAGAGCTATAGCTCTTTGGTTGTTTCGTAGGCTATCTGAAGGTGCTGTAGGAACAGCAGAAATTATCTGATGTTGAATGTGATTACAGTAAATGTAACTTCCTGTCGCTGCAAGGTCCAAGGCACGAAGAGCTTAACATCAACTCAAATATTGATGTCGCCGTTTCACATAGCTTCCGGGGTTTTCTTTCTTGTGATACTGAGGCTTTGCTTGTGCAGAACATGTCTCTGGACCAAATTACATTGTAATGCCAAAGCAAATGTCCTTAGAGCATGTGGGCGAAAATCTAATTTATTCAAAATAGTTTCATAACATTCACGTATTATGACTGAAAAAATCATGAAAATCTCTAGTTATAATAAATGGTGCGCTGACTTAGGACTCAAATACGGTACTTTTCGCATAAGATATGAATACAAAAGTACATGTACCTTGTCGGTAGTTAAGTGTTAAGTGATATATTAAGCAATATATGTTATTAAGTGAATAAATGCCTGACTTGAAGATACAGTTGTGCTAGCCTTCGTTCTCTCGTCGGGTGCTAGATTGTGTATGTGGCGCCGTACGAACGGGATTGCGACAGAATAAAAGAAAGACGTGTTTCATTATGATTATAAAGTATAAAATGTTTTATGTTGCAATGATTTATTTTATACATATAAAGAAGGACAACGAGGTCTGCATCTCTTAGAACATTTACGACAAATTTATGTAGTTCTCACTGTTGACTGACACATCAACGAAGTAAAATAGCCTTCACAAAGAAATTAACGGCAGATTAAGCGTGGAGAACGCTTGCTACCTTTCAGGTCAAGAACTTTTCTTTTCTCTTCCTCTGTGAAAATTTGAAATACCCATCATACTTTATAATCATACTTGTTTTTTATGGGTGTGCAACTTAGGCTTTCACGTTAAGGGAACAACACAAATTAAAAGCTTTTTAAACAGACTGTTGAAGAGAATATTTGAACGCATGAGCTAGGAAGTTACAGGATGCGGAAAAAAATTGAATATTAAGGAAATTCATAATTTGAATTTCTCACCAAATATCATCCGTGGAGTTATCAAATTAAGAAGGACGAAATGAGAGGGCGTGTAGCGTGCATGAAATATATAGGAAGTGCACACAGAATTTTAGTCGTGTAACCTAAAGACAAAAGGACGCTTGAATGACCTAATTTTAAATGGGAAGTTGGTATCGTAAGAATTTCCGAACAAAACGCCTCCAGTTGCTTAGATTTTTAGTTTTCTTTTCTGCTAAACAGAGACGTATTATCGTTGTTTTATTTTCTTTTTGTAAAAATCGTTCTAGGCTATTTAAGTAGCCTGCATATTCAGTATACATTGACTTTGTCGCATATGACCTCAAATTTTCGCATTATATCCATCTTTATAATTATGACTTACAAAGAACATCTCATGTGGAATGTGTAGGTACGTTTATGATCTAAGTCCGTAACAAATTTTACATGCCTAGTTACAACATGTCAGTGTGTACCTCCATCAAACCGAGAGCTAAAAGAAAAAGAATTCTCACTGCTGTCGTCCTTTTATTTTACGTTCTACGAAAAATACTTTAGTTAAAGTTGCAAATTTTGTAAGCTGCATGTGCGTACATTACTTAAAGTCCTAAAACTAAGTGGTGCTAGTGGCGCTCCCCCCTTTCAAATCCGCACGCGCCATGTTATCGATTGTAATCAATTCAATTTATGGCGTTTGGGTGTGATCCAATAGCATAATACTCGTAACATGTTTCGTGCAAATCTGTCGGATTACTCAAATTTGAAATGGGGGAGGGGGGTGGCACAGAATCAGAGACATACAGTGCGTTCGGTGATCTCAAAAGTCGACTTCTTTCCTTTTTAAGGAGGAAAGTAGATTGAAATGGATTTTAAAAAAGTAAAATAGGGGGGTGTAGGACTGGATGTATTGGCTGAGGATAGGTCCAGTGGCGAGGTCATGTAAGCACAGCAATGAAGTTTCGGTTTCCATAAAAGGCGGAAAAGGTCTTGGCTAGCTTAGCGGTTTTTAGCTACTGAAGGCGGATTCTACTTCTTGCAGTTAGTGAGGTCTACCGGCAACTGTCTGAAAATGGCCACACACTTCCTTCCTACAAATTTATATCATACACTGCTCTCCTGCTGTCAACAGTAGATCTTTTTTGCAGCTGTCCCTCATGCTGAAGAGTCTGGAGCTCCTACCGCCAAGCTGAGCCAAACCATAACGATAATTTCCTTCCACGGAAGCGCTGTCTAGAAAACTCGCAGTATAACCATATTTCATACAGCCGTATCAATGGATGTGAATGTGCGAAGAAAGCATTCTCTGCTGTTGGAGATAAAAGGACTACCTACAATCTGTAAGGAAAAAGGAAATATGACGGTGTAGGTTCTGTGGTTAATTAACGTTATTATGCTTGAGATCGGAGGCCATTTTAAAAGGTTTTCCTCAAATTGAAATCTAGGATATCGATTATAATGATGATGATGATTAAGATAATGACCCAACAAAAGACAAAGGCATTTTAACAACATTTTACTCAATATCAGGATTGTTTTTCTCTTCTGCCCTATAAATATAGAATGAGGTTACAATTTCTCCCTAATACTGTCTAAATATTAAGGTCATACAGTAATAACTTTGAACAAGTAAGACATTAAAAGACTGGATTGAAAAAAATAATTATTTTATAACACGTACCCTTTCTTGACTACTTTATTATTATACTCATAGAGTTATCAGAGAATTTTTTATTGTCGAGAATATGTTTTTGATCTTCCCTTTGAAACTGTTAATTTGTGAGGGCTGGAAGTGTTAAAACACACGTAATTTTTAAATTATTTAAGTTGATTATTGAATTAAGAAAGGTTTGTAATAATTTTGTCTCTCAACACTTAGGTTACGATTCAAATGTTGACATAGATTTCGGCTATTTAATCCGACATAATTTTGTGGTTTTCCTCAGTACATATTGAATAACATGGGTGATCCAGCTTTTCTTCAGTTTTTCTAGTTCAGCTTCCATAAACATTTCTCTCTTCATTTTACACGTGTATTCAGATTTGCTCTTCCTTTAGGAGGCCGATGGTGAAAGTTTTTTTTGTCACGGATCGTCACTGAGGATGAAATATGTATCCATCATTTTGAACAGCAGACAAAAGTCAGTCGAACGACACCATCCAGATTTTCTCAGAAGAAGTAGGGCTACCCTTTCAGCAGGGAAAATCATGGCCACTGTTTTCTTGGGATGCAGAAGGGGTGATTTTGGTAGACCTTATACCACGTGGTCAACCCTTTAACTTACGTCTGTACATTCAAACCCTTAAAACCTTGCAGAGGCCTTTCTGGAGATATTTCGACCTCACAAAAATGTTGCTGAAGTCCTCCTTCAACACGACAACGCACGACCACACACAAGTGAGGAAACACAGGAAGCAATCACAAATCTCTGATGGACTGTTCTTCCCCACCCACCACGCAGCCCAGATATTGCTCCCTAAGATTTCCATCTCTTTTGGAGCCCTGAAAGATGCCATCCTTGGGAAATGGTTTGGCAGTGATGACGACGTTATTGAAGAAGTGGCTTCGAGTACAAAATTCAAACCGGTACAAGAAGGGGTCACAAACATTAACTCCTGATGTTTTTGTTAGTTTGCAATTTGTGTCACACATTTACATCCTTTTAATAAAATCGTATTTTTATTTCCTTACGTTACACTTATAATGCTTATTTTCCTCCCCACTTCAAAAAACTACATTACAGAAAAGATATTTCGTTAGTCATATAAAATGTTTATCTAGGTTCCAATGAATTCAGTGCGTGATGCGCCTGCGCTTATCCCTAAACGCTCGACGCGTTAAAACTGATACTACCCACTGCACTGTTTCAACAGGGTCAGCAGTTTTAAACTTTGATTCTGGGGCTAACCTCGCTTTCTGCCTCATAGCCTTCTGTTTAACCTGGATTAATACAACTGTCTGCGGATGAATGACCAATCCAAATACAGCGGGTAAGCCGGCGCTTACATTGTTCAGAGTCCGGAAGCACGTGGCTGCAGGAAGAGTACATGCATCCTGGGATTTTCCATACCATGAAACTTGCACAGGTGTGAAAGTGTTTTTCAAAAACGTTATTTGTTACTCTCCATATATCATTTTCCCTGATCCCGATTTACTGAGAATAGAAATCCGTTACTGAAAAACTGGTCACAACACACATATCAAACTACACGGATTTCTGAAATGTGTTTCTTTGAATTTTGCCTCTATTCATATCGTCTAGAAATGTACCCAAGAAACTTTATGAATTTCAATAAAACATATATTTTACAATAGCGATTGCCAAAATCTGTATTCTGGGGCTCCATTCGAAAAATTTTCAGCCCCCCTCCAACCTTTGAAATGACTTGAAACGTGGTTTAACTATTTAAAAACACAATTATTAATGAATTTTTAGGACATAAGATTTTTCAAATGAAAGCTTTTGCGGCATTCCTCAAGGCCGCAGTGGACCATTCATTCCAGCTGCAGTCTAGAGGGTTCTCTGCGGAAGGAATATTTCGGTTGGTATTTACTTGGTTGCCTGCCTCTCAAGAAGTCTTGGATTGATGTCATTTAAATTAACACCATCACTAAATTTTAAAATGTAAGGATCGAGTAAGATCTGTCGCAGTATACTAGTGTTTTGTGACATATGGGACCACTCTTTACAGACTCTATACAGAAACGATCGAAAAAACTCCACGATGGATGAAGTTTTCTCTTCTAATTTTACCAGCAATTGGTATATAAAAACTCCTTTTCATTTTGTGCCTGAAAGGAAGGGGCCAATTGCAAGAGCTAAGTGTAGATGAGAGGTTAATATTAAAGTTAATCGAATTTAAGTTGGGTGAAAGTGTGTGGACTTGATTCATCTGGCTCAGGATAGAGCCCAATGTTGGGGTCCTATAAACACGGCATTGACGTTTTGCATCCTATTTTCAATACAATGTTTCTACAAGTCTAAAGGTTTTCGAGATAAAAAATAAAAAAAACAAATGCCACTGAATTGTTCTTATGCCCAAGTTTCATACTTTGTGTTGAACGATAACTAATGGCCTTTCAAACACATGAGAGGATAACTGTCTGTTATTCTCAACAATAATTAAATTAATTTCCTCGCATCATATTACGTACGTGTGATAAATATATAAGTTAAAGTATATATATAATTCACAATATCCGCCTTTCTGTCCTCCTCTCTGCTACGGAATTTTGTTTCAGAAACTACTAATCGCACCTGATAAGGATAAACACAAAAGTTCATTTTAAGAAGGAACTTTTGAGATTCAACTAACAGCACAGGAATATGGCAGGAAAAATGCTAGTTTTACTGTCACATGCATGGATTCTAGACCAAATCGGTTTGACGACGATGAATACTGCCTTAATCAATAAGCGACCATGTGAACTTGATAGAGACAAGGTATGACCTTATGGCCATGAAAGACGTCGCCATATATGCTTGCGGGGTGCTTGACTTTATTCTGCAAAGGTGAAGGCGAGGTGATGAATGATTATGGAACCATGTGAGAATGATACAGAGGAAACAAAGACAAAATTTGTCATTTTCACTCAGGAAACCAAAAGGAGCCCAACATTGAGCATCAAAACATTTGTGGCTCCACACTTGTGATCCGCGTACTTGCGCACTCCCAGTGGTTAAAAAATAAAATCCAAAAAGAAGGAAAAAATAAACTGGTGTTTCGAAAACCGAAAAAGTAACAAGATAGTTTACTTCAAACAAAAAATATGATTTTATTGATCGAGCTTGAATGTTTCCAAAACGAGATTTCTTTAATTTCAGATTAACATAACTGTGTCGCACGATAGTAATTTTTAATATATTAAATTTATTGGTTTGGGGATGCGTTAGGTTTGTTTTAAAACCAAAAGGGTGCCAAAGGAAAGTAAACTTTGGAAAACTCTGTAATATACGATCCATACTTGGTATTACAGAACAGGACTAAGAAAAATTCAAATATTTTCATGGCAAAGAAATGGTTTTGTTGTTAGAGACTGGTCTCCAATAAAGTGACACTCTAAACTCAAGTTAAGGTTGAAGTATATTTCGCCTTAAGAAAGGTATACATGTATATAATATTATGTAGTATTACTGAAATTGTGCCTAGAAGGCCATCAAAATCTCTCGGGACAAGAACTGCAAGTGAAGGCATCGAGCAAATGAAACATACAGCCTTGAAAAACAAGAAAGCAGCATGGAGACTTTTCGTAATCCTGCCACACAGCGCGATGTCCGCCACAAATCACACATGCACAGCCAAGAAACTACTACGGGCAGTTTGGGTGGTGGTCAAGTGTTACAGCCAATTTGTGACGGTCTTGCCCTCAGGAATTATGTTTTGAACACCACAAAAACATGTGTGAGTCTAAGAGCATAGAGACGTTAAATGTAATTAACTACCACGAAAACAAAATTTGTTCCTGAAATTTCAGTGCAGATTTTCTGCACGACTACACAACTAATCGTGATGTTACAAGAGTTAAGTTATTACAATGTAAACTTTTGTCTCTCATTTTAAATCTTTGGCCCATATGATCGAGAACTTGCTAGAAAGCGCTTGTAGGCTGTGCCGTGTGTTTGTCCATCCTTCTGCTTATAATAAATCAAGAACAGCTGAACGCATTTTTATTGAATTTTATTTTCATGAGTTTTACAGAAATATGTTTAAACACTCCAAGTGTGGTTAAAAGACTCGCATGCCGGTTTATGTATACCTCGAAGGTAACTCGCTAAATACGTATCGGAACGAAAGACATTTGGGAGAAACTTTGTAAAAATAAGTGAGTCCAACAACTTATATTCAGTCAATTTTCCCGTAAGTTTTGCTGTGTTCGATATAGTGAAATCGAATGTAGCGAACGGCCGGACTTACTAAGTTGTGGATACTTTCTCTAACATATTTAAGTCTGCTTATTTTACTACTTGGTAATCCAGATATGTTAATCTTGTTTAGAGAGTGATGTAATTTCAGTAAGATACAAAAAATATGGACATTGATACAACAATGTGCAAATGTAAAATAGAAGTAAAATACATGTAAGCTGAAAAAATAGTAATATTACAAACTAAATCTGGTCTGCCTGAAGGCAGAAACCGGTGCCTCAGCTGAGATATGGTCGTGGCCGAGCTTTCTCCTCTGCGCCCTATTGCGTAAATCTCTGTACGGAAATCAGTCTCTGTTATTACACGTGAGTGCAGTAAACAAATATCAAGCTAAAGTGATGTTTTTAAGTTGCGGTAAAACTTCGCTGAATTCAGTAAGAGTGACCGATACATTTGGTGTAGCGGTGACACTTTAGACTTATGGTCGGTAGATGTTTGGTTAGAAACTGGGCTGGGACAGTAGCTATCCTGAGCTACTTCAGTCCCTTCAGGGAAGTTTCAACCTAGATTAGGCCAGGGACCCTTCTTTACAATTTGTTCCCCAGTTCCTCTTTACAGATTATCCTATATACTTTGCGGTACTAACGACATAGTAAGACAAACTGGATATGAGTGAGTGCTTAAAGGAAAATCCCTTGCTTACTTTGGTACGAAAAGAATGCAGTAAATGAGAAACGGGTCACAGAAGAAGCTGCTTTATTTTATGCCATTTAATGTGACGTACGTCAGATCCGTACACATCTACCCGATTTCCAACACACTAACTTCAACACTGCCCACTGTTCTGCCCAGGGATTGTGTGGAATTTTCCGACAAGCCTTGTTGACTTTTTGTTTTAGTTCTTGCGAAGTCTTGTGCGAGGCGTTGAAGTTTCTCTTATAAACCTCACTCCTATCCTCCTTGTACCCCATTGCACAAGCATAAATCACACGGTGTTCTCAGCGCTTCTTGCTGGCCATGCAGCTGGACTTCGTTGACCAACCCATTTCCATGGAAATTCTTCGTTCAGCCAGTGTTATTGCAAAGTGAGCAGGTGCCCAGACTTGCATAAAAATTATGTTATTACGTTCCCCCACATTGAGATAACTGACGGCCCTGTGGGCGCCAGAAGAAGCCAATGTGGCGTGGAAGAAAAGGAATAAATGCAGGTGGATATGGAAGGAAGTAAGGTTTACCGCATTAAATGGCTTTTGCATAATTCTGCTGATATTTATAAGGAAATAAAACTTGCAGCTTACTTTATATCTTTTGCAAAACATCCAGATTTTTTCTGGGGCCCACCATTTACCCTATTCAATCGGTACCGGAAGCTGTTTACCGGGGGTGAAGCGTCCGGAGCGTGAAGCTGACCAATCGCTCTATCTAGCGCCGAGATTAAGAATATGTGGAGCTATATCTCCATTTCCCCTTATGCCTTCTTGTACATACGACAAGTTTACATTTACCTTTTCATATCCTGTAATGCCATGTCAATAGGAGCCCCTATTCACTACGGCATTGCGCGTCCCCGCGTTGAGATAGGAGATGGCCTGCAGATGTGGAGGGTAGATGCGAATATGTAGCATAAGCAGTCACGTCCAGATGACAGTGAGTGGTCCTTCACTTGGTATTTTTCAAGGAAACCCTTTTCCTTAAGAAACAACGATATCAGGAAATGCTGGCGTATGGCGTAGGACTGAGACCGACTCAATGGAAGAGCTTCAACGGAAAAATTATACGGACTTCACACTTAGAATACCAGAGTCTGAGATATGTGTCAGGATTATAGCTAGAGGCCAGATTTATAGTGAAATGGGCGAGGCATGTAGCAAGCATGGCGGATATGAGAAATTACTACAAAATTCTGGCCAGAAAATTTGAAGGATGAGACTATTTAAAATACTTACAAATATATGGAAGGGTATTATTAAATAGAATGTAAATAGGGTAAGATGGGGTAACTGGGTTAGTTGATTAAGAATAGAGGCCAGGTTTGGAGTTTTGTGAGAACGATAATTTTGGCTTCCAGGGAAAGTAGGAATTCCTTTATTAGCTGAGCTAATATACTTTCTCGAGAATGAACCTGCTCCGTGGAATTACCCGAGATCAACATAACGACCAATTCAGGCATGTCAGTCCGGAAAGTAAGCTCCTTATTCAACTAGTTGTGAACCTTCCAATAAAGTCAAATCATCCGGATCTTCCGCTGCTTAACTAATATACCTAATTTGATCAGCGGTTGCAGTCATCCTCATCGTGACTACTTCTGACCGATTGGAGAACAGAAGCATCGAGATGCATGGAGCTCAGTACACATATTTTACTTCGCTCTATACTTTCAAACAATGGCAGCCTGTGTCTGTCTGTCGATACATCAGTATAGATTGAATTCAAGTACATTTCTCTGGAGATAACAATAGTTTTCATAGCGTTGTACGGAACTTTTTTCGTCTTATCGGCGTGATTTTTCGTTAAATTCTTAGTAATCTAAAGTAATTCGACAGACCATAGTTGTTATTTACAAAGTAATAGTCGCTTACCTGATCAGGGAGTTCCTCGCAATTTATAGAACAGGTCTAGAGTGGTGTTCACAAGAGCCCTCCAGTGAAAAGTGTTTCAATCCAGATGAATTTAATCAACACCCTCAGAAAACCACACACTCTTATTTTAACATCTGCTATTCCTGCCTACCTTATCCTTATTTTTTAAATTATCATGACAATATTTTGACAAGAAGACAAGCTCATCGATATGTAATATTACTTTGATTCATCTCACTCAGGCCCAAACAGTTTCTCTCAGAATTATTTTTAATACGTCTTTCCAAGCAGAAAATTTAGTTCTACTTTTTACTTCTATACTTGTTACCTAGCATGCTTTTTTCCAGAAAGTCGATTTAAACTGATCAATTTATATATCTACGAGTATATATGTTACTCCGTGTAATGCGCCAGTCCTCTGTAATATATTCTACATACGCAACATGTCACTTATTGTGTTGCCTTTTACAACAGGATTTCCCAGCAGACCTCATGAAGATTGATGTCCATTGTGGGCACTTCCAGCCTTATAAATCTTGTATTGTTAATATTACACTTAGAGAGTGCGAGTTTATAATACGACAAGCAATTTAGTTCAAGGATATAACCTCGCGTATTACACGTCTGTAATGAGAAATAGGCGCTCATGCGAGTATTTGGACCTAAGAGGAAGTGATAGGAGGGAGAAAACCACATAACGAGGAGCGTCATGACTTGTCTCACCATACATGTATTATTAGTAAGATAACATAGAAGAAGACGAGATGGGTTGAGCATTAGAAAGAAACGACGACATTAGAAATGAGTTCAAAGTTTTGATTTGAAATACACGTAAATTGGAGGATATTATTAAAGTTTGTCTTGGAGAAGCAGGGTTAGAGAACGTGGACAGAATTCGCGTGATTCAGTGGCTAGCTGTTGTAAACACATTACAACAGCCTTCGAATTTTATAAAAAGACGAAACATCTTGACCAACTTTTCCAATGCCAACCTCTCAAGGAAGTCTGTGCCCGTGGAATTCGTCATTTAGTCAGTTGACTTCACGTTCTGAGGACAAACTTTATTAGACACGTATGTAAATCACTACCTTTAGCTGCCAAATACAATGGGAAACTGCATTACCGTTCAGGTGTTTTTTGCACCTACATTATATATATATATGTATATGTGCGTGTTCATGTGTATATATATATATATATGAATTGCCTTCAAAAAAGTTTCGCGAATATGGTGTACCACAATCTCCAGTGTACGTAAAAATTGCAAAATTAATATTTTCATGACCACCACAATTTCTCTTAGAGTAAGTACTTGAGACAGGAAACTAGTAAGCATAGTCTACATGATACCAGTTCGTCCTACTAAGCCAAATTCTTTTATTTAACACGCCACGGCGCTGGTGTGTGCTGCTAGTTTATTAGGGTCAGTTTATTAGCGATGCGAGTGGCGCCACAGCGGCAGGTGATGGTACTGCGGATCGATCCCCACTGTTTGAACGACTCCTCCCCTTCCCTTCACCAGCTCCCCCGCTCCATGTTTAAAACGAGTAAATTGCGTTGATCCGTGTTGTACCTTGCAGTTTTATGTCGTGTTTAATGACGTGATACATACAACGAAGTGATGATTGGATGTAACTGTGCTGAGATTGCCGTGGCCTATTTATTACACCCCACCTGTATCCCTTTAATAAATTCTGGTCAGGAAATGACTCCAGGACTCCACGTGCGATGAAATGCGCTGTTAACAGAGTAGACCCTGGGCGGGCATGTTGTTTATTGGCTATCAAGCCTGCCTCTTGAATTCTGGAGAACTTTGGATCGTATTTCGGAACGAAAAGTAATCTAGTCGCTTCATTCGTTATTAGACACACGTATTTGTATATTTATTTATTTACTTATGATTTATTAGTGTTGCTATCAGTAGCTCAGAATGTGTAGTTTTCGGTGACAGGGTGATTAACAAACTATGAATTGGAAAATGTCTGGAATGATGCCGTCGTAATGTAATTTATGTTACGCTACAACTCTTCAATATTCCTGGGGACGCCGATAAAAAAAGACTGAAATCCTCATTTAGATTATCTGGTTTACGGACCAAAGATTCAAAAAAAACTTCTTAAATGTGAAGTATATTGCTACCTGCTCGAATATGATATTGAGCGAATAATGTCCACGTTCGATTGTATCGCTTTTGCTACTCGTATAATATCGAAGAAAAGTACAGTGTATGTAATGACTAGGGAGAGAGGATCTTCAACTTAAAAGTCACACTTTAAATCAGAATTACATTGAAAGAATAAAGTAAGCGTCTTTTTTGTGCATTTAACGCAATCAAAACTATTCTTTCTCGCGTTGGTAGATGGGTAGAACCATGAACACTGGAGCTGCTTGAAGAAAGGGATAGAGGCAAAGATCCATAATGTTTGTTCGATCCCAACCAAAATTTAAAAAAGCTCGTCAATTTCTCATTAAACTTCCCAACTTCAAACTTAGTGAAGATTTCTTCAAAGGTGTCGACTTTTAACGTGCGTACAAAAAGACAGACGGAAGGACAGAGTGATTTTAATAAGCGTTCCTCAGGGATATGATCGCGTTTAAAGGTAAAGTATTCACAACACAGCCAGATATGATCCTCGGCATTCTTGTTGAAGTACAGCTCGTGTATTCCCTTAAACTTTAGCACCAGATGGAGAGTCGTCGGCTTCACGCCCCTGTAGCTTCACCACCCGGAAAAGACCCTTTCCTTCCTATGCATTGGAGAGAGCTTGGTGGGCCCGAGTAACCGGTCTCTTCGCTGTGGCGAAGACAGAGATCTTCCCCTACTTCCGCGATTCTACTTTTTTTCAGGTCGTAGTATGGTTGCTAAAATGAATGAGCTTTCTACTAAGTAAGCACAGTGCGAACTGGTTCCAATTCAGACAATGCCTATAAGAATATTAGATTTCCGGAACGGCCCGTCACCCATGTACACAAATTCAAAATTATCCATGTTCTGTGGAGTAAGATAGTTTTACAATGTTTATTCCAATAACTGCACAAGAGTTACATACAAAGTATACAATCATATAGCAAACCTCCTACATGTTTGGCCTTTTTAGACCATCTTCAGGGCGGTATGTGGGCCGGGATAGCGTAGTCGGTATAGCGACTCGCTACGAGCTGGACGGTCCGGGGATCTAATCCAGGTGGGGGCGAGATTTTCCGCACCCTTCCAGACTGGCCCTGGGGCCTACCCAGCCTCCTGTACAATGGGTACCGGGTTATTCCCGGGGGTAAAGCGGCCGGGGCGTGGCGTTGACCACCCACCCCTATCTAGCGCCGAGGTTAAAGAAAGAGTAGAGTTATACCTCTACTCCCCCTCTGGGCCTTCATGGCCTGTTCTAGGGTGAACTTTACCTTTACCTTTTTCAGGACGGTATTCGACAAAGAAAATTATGTAATGGATGTGCAATTTTATAGTTAAAAACAGAAGTAAAATTGTATAAAATGATTAAAAAGTACAGTGTTTAGCTGCATTTCTAGTGTTGATATTTTGTTTGTTACTTTTCCTTTATTTTGATATCAATATATTTGGGCGTCAGCTGATTGATTTTGCACACCTTGTTTTAGCAATGATTTTGTATAATCTTTCCTTTGTGCCTTTGTAGTTGTAAATATTCTACGATAGAATATTGTTTGCATTTAAATTATAAATTTTATGATATACGTACATGTAATTTGCGCTGCAAATTTCAGTCATTTTCATGCAATTTTAACATCTGTTTTTACTCTACAATTGCACATCCATGACAATTAGCCAATGTTGTTTTTGTTTGTGAAATTCCTCCCTGAAGATGGCCGAAAAAGGCCGCAATATGTATGGAGGCTTGCTATATAATTGTATAGTTTTGTATCTAACTGTTATGCAGTTGTTGGAATGAAAACTGTAAAGGACATATACACAAATTGATTTGTCCTTTATTCGAAAGCTTCACATATCTGAGAGACTTCCGCATCGGTTGACTCACAAAAACTCCATCGTCCAAAGAATGGTTCAACTCGGATTAGCAGTTTCCGAGTTAAGAGCTCATGTAACAAACACTCCGGGTATCAGAATCCTAAAGTTCAACAGAGTGGGCCTGATTCTAAGGCGGTTTTTACACTTTACATTACCAGGTGTAAACTGCTCTCCTTTTCGTAAGATACATCATCCAGGGATCTGAAAGTGTTACAAGATTTCACACAGTAGGCCTACCCTAGGAAGTTGTCTGGGCGTGTTACAAGCTTTCACACAATATCCTAGAAAGAGAGCTGAAAGTGTTACAAGCTTTCACACAATATCCTAGAAAGTTGTCTCGACATGTTACAAGTTTTCACACAATATCCTAGAAAGTTGTCTCGAGATGTTACAAGTTTTCACACAGTACTCTATAATGTGGTCCAGAAGTGATACTGTATTTTACACAATACCTTAGAAAGTAGTTTCGAAGTGTTAGACTTCCACGTAGTATCCTAAAAATGGTCGGAAATTCTTACAAACATGCACATGATACCCTAGAGCAGTGGTATTCAACCTTTTTTGTTCGCGTACCCCCAGATATAATTTCTCTTCAACTTTGTACCCCCAAAGTTGTTGGTGAATTATTCAAGTTATACATATTCTATAATCTACATCTAAAATAAGTTAAATAAATTACGTCCAAAATAATGTATCAAATAATAAGTTTTAAATGAGAAAAAGGAGAGTCAAGCTATTAAATAACAAATATATTATATGCACTATGTGGAATAAAATGAAAATAGCCGCCCAGATAAGAAGGAGAGAGAAAAATGGCGCTCCCAAATCGCATGTCCTTATGTCCGGGTCTCTTGTGGCTAACCCTAAATCTGGCCCTGATTATTCAGTGTTTATCATCAAATAATATATTTATTTTTTTAATATTACGTACCCCTAAGATGTCTTCGCGTACCCCCGGGGGTACGCGTATCCCAGGTTGAATACCACTGCCCTAGAGCATAGGTGGCCTGACTTTTGGACTCTGTGATCTACTCTATAGACAGAAAAGTTTCCGTGATCTACCATAATACCATAATACATATTACATAATACATATTAGGTCGACTAAACAAAGAAATGTAAAATACGAATAGCATAATAACATAAAGCGTATAAAAGTACAATTATTTAATTTATTAAAAATTTACCTTTTCAAACTAAAATTATTTACCATAATGAAAAATTGTTTTTCTTTAATCTTCCTATTGCGAAATTGATGCATGACACTGCATATCTTGCGATAATTACTTGAGAAAAGCGAAATCAGAATTTAAATAATAAACACTTGTTAACCAACAGTTAATACCACAATGCACGGTGAACAAAGAGTACAGTGTTTTAAAAGTTCATACGTCAGACGGTTTCGGTATCTTGATTTAATTGTCTTCACCTGGGAGAATGCCTCTTCGCAGAAGTAGGTTAATCCAAAAAATTCTGTCAAACGGAGAGTTATTGATCGCACAGAGGCGGAAAATACATTATGATACATATAAAAAAGCGGCCGCGATCAATTGTTTGTCCATCTTTACCCTATAAAGTCTCCAAGACACTGTTATTTTGAGTCTGCTGTCTGTAAAACCAAAGTTGGACGCAGCCTACAAAACGGGAAGTGGAAACCTTGCTTGTGGATGATCCAGATGATCCAGCTTTAATTCTGTGAGTTGAACTACACATGCTTCAAAAACTAATCCTCTTCGATATCCTGCTTCGGTCTGATGGAGCAACTTTCGAACTATTTAGTGATATCTGTGAGCAGAAATGTGTGGCTGTATTCAAAGGACCCAAAATGTGGCAGCAGAAAATAAAGCTGCCATACTTGCATAGTAACCTGCCGCATGTCACTGAAGGATATGTATGCCATTTTGTACCTAAAATGTTGCAGTAGAGGGACTTAATAAAAAGCACATCACTGAAGAGTGTTACTCTCTGCAGCATGGAAAGAAAACATCACAAAATTGCGAGGTTTTTAGTGTTCATTCAAGGAACTGTAAATAATACGGTGCATGCGAAGACGCCCGCGACGCCGTTGAAGGTGCAGTTTACCGTCTCCAGCAATGTGCTTACAATTGAGTCTATTATGGTTTATTAAATCTATTCATAAAGAATAATAATAACGGAGGATTTTAACTGTTATCCAATTCAAAAGCCTTAAGTCCAAATACTTCACAAGTTCTACGTAACATATTTTTTTTTTCGCAGCATGGAAACTACTTGCGTAGAATACAATTTATTGAAATCTGTTAATATTATGTTTACGATGACTGCATTAAGAAAGTTTACGTCTGGACAGATAATACGTAAGGGAAAAAGAAATACTTAGACGTGGAAGACTGTGGTCGCGAAACCTCGCAAAAGAAACAACGTGGGATATTTACATGTATATGGGAGGAAATAATAAAATATGTACCTAACGCAATTATTTTTTAAAGAAGGACATTGAACGCTACTGGCTTAGAAAAGGGTCAATGCCAAGCTCGTATGAAGGAGTTTAGTATAAGAACGTTCTTCAAATTCGGAGCAACAAATGCTGAAGGAGAAGTGTATGTCGCGGAGTTATTTAGGTAACATGCTCTGAGGTTTAGGATCCGGTTTGATTCATTTCAAAAGAATTGTACTTTAAAAATAGCTGTCAGCTTTCACGCAGTGTTTGTTAAAACCAAGTGTAGGATTTCTTGTTTAAACTGACGCAAAAGAGCTGTCTATCCTACATACGCGTTTTCAGAACGTATATACAAACACTGTGTTACTCAGAAGGCAGTAACGTAACGTCGCCTTTAATTTGTCGGCGCTGCTCTTTGGTATTTTGAAGGCCCTGGTTTCAAGTTTCGGCCCATAGACAAAAAAACTGACAAGTTTTATGTGGTTTTCTTCAGTCCCTCCAGGAAATCTCTTTGTTAGTACTTTACCTCTCGACAGCTTCCTCCCTCATCTTTTACGATTCTTCAGTCAATCGCAGTCCTATCACTTCTTTTCTCGCAAACATTTGCGCAATATTCAGAGCACGTCTTGTACAATGTAAAGAACATAAAGTTTGATAAGTCGTCTCGATGCTATATATATAGTTAGAGCTCCTGACAGCGTATCACAAACTCTCGGAATATGAGAAGCACTGCGCCGCTGGCAAAGAGTTCTGGGTTAGATATCTGTCACTATAGGTTTTGTTAAATAAAACAAATAAATAATGAATAAAAAATATATTGTGTTATTTTGGATTATAGCGCCGTGCAATCTGGTAGGTGGGTACGAAGGATTCCAAGGGGCATGTCTGCCTGAAACTTCAGGATACATGGAGAACATGGAAGCAGTATATTCTTTCAAAACGCTGGTAACCAGTTTTTTGACTAGAGGACCGCACAACACAGAAGAACGTAATATTAATTTTCAACTGCATTAAAAATTTCAAACTTCCGTCAGAATAGCATGTATCATGACCAATATAGAAGGGGGGGCCTTTCCAATACAGTTTATAGCTTTACCACTGAACTACACTCGTCTACAAATATTGAAAGGGTAGCTTTCTTCTGTTATAACAACACTTCGGCAGAGTGGAATATTTTAATTTTATTCGCTTGTAAATAATTAATGCTCACAATCTGGCTAGTGAAATTTGCATGGTTACATGTTACAAACTCTTTCAGTAGGCTAATCATATCCGTAATAAATAAAGCTTTGGAACACTAGAGTGGAACGTGCGAACAGCCAGTACTTTTATGTACCAACTTGTGTCTAACCGTGTAAATTCAAGTACTTGAAACTCATCTTATAGCGGCTGTTTCTATTCTTCTGCAACTCGCTTGTCCCATGTATTTATATTATTCGTACATCGAGTAAATGCCTGCTGTAGACAATAGTTATTTTATATCGAACGTCACCGTCAAGTGGATAGCAATTCTGTTTCGTGTTTGTAATGTCCCAGCTTCAAATATTATCCCGAAAACAGGCAATTTCCGATATACAGTGGACCCAGGAACCAAAAGAGATAGCCTACAATTTTAACCTTTTATATATCTTATACTTTTAATATGTACCTTTATTGTTAATTTGTAATTGTGTAATTTATAATCTAAAATTCCCTGATGATGACCCCAACAAGGGATCGAAACATGTCGGGCTAGTTCACTGTGACTGTATTGTATAACATAACAAGGTATAATAAGTGTGTATTTGTTGGTTAAAGTGGTGTGTGTTCGAATGACAATGCACGGTATGAATAGTATACAGGCTATTCTGTTTGTATGTTGCTTTGTTTTCCTAAGTGTTCGTGGAAAATCATCACATTCCTCTACGACTACGTCCACATATTTTCCAATACGTCATTTACTGATCATCCTATCATTCGAAAATAGTCTGACGCGCTGATGGTGTCGTTAAACAAATAATAAAAGCAAAGAAGCCTCAGAATAATAATATTGGAAGAAGTTTTCATATGTGGTAATGGTATCAGTGCAGAATGACTTTTTAGGCAATAGCTGCAGGTTCTTATGAAAGTTTCTGGGGCCGACTTTTGTGCTGAAGAAAGCACAAACGGCGCACACCCAACAGAGGGTATAAAAATCGAAGTGAACACTAAATTTCCAAATAATGGACCCCCATAAAACCGACAAGGGGATGCTCGGCCCTGGGACCTAGGGAATTCGATTCGCTAAAAAAATCACTAACCCTTCTCCATCCCCCTGCCCAGGGACTGAGAAACAGAGCGGGATGCATCATTCACTGCGCAGGCTCGCGGGCGGTCTTACGTCCTGAATTTCGATTGCATGGGATGGATGTAAGGGAGCCTTTCAAATTGTCACCCCTTACGAGGCTGTGGTACAAACACAAAACTGGCCATCACCATCTTGGCCAGTCTGACTTCGGGTTTTCTTTCCTTCTTTTTTCTCATTTATTTATATTTTTCTTGTATTTCTTGCAAGTCTTACCAGTTCGCCGCTGTCGTGGAGCAGAAGGTCTGCTACGGACACATTTAACCATCCTTGGTGACTAGGCTACGGGCTGGACACACTAGAGATCGTGATTTATTTCCCGACAGCGGCAAGAGGTTTTTGTCTTCTTCAGAACGTCTAGACCGGGTCTCAAGTCTACGCAACCTCCTGTTCAATGCGTGCTGAGGATTCTCACCCTGCGGGGCAAAGCTACCGGGATGTGAAGCTGACCACTCACCCTATTTAGTGTCGAGGTCAAGAATGAGTGGAGCTATAACACCACTTTCCCATATCCCTTCATGGCGCTCGCAGGGACAACTTTATCTTTACCTGACGCCATAAGCATATTTTCAGGACTTGGTCGGTTGTTTTTCCTTTCCTTTACATAATCATACACGCGATGGAAGTTCCAGATACTTAAGAAAGAACACGGCATGGGAAAGGATACGTACATCTGATATGTATACATATCCTATATAATTTATTGTCTTTTTCTTGCCAGTTTCCTCTTTCCTGCCGCGGATATCCAATATTGACAGTTGCTTCGTACTCTTCCCAGTAAGTGTGACAGCCACGTTGTTTAAAAATGATATAAAATATTGCAGCATACTCTGGCAGCTATTACAGTCCTTATTCCAGATACTTGAACTGCATGAGTAAAATTTAACCTCATAATTTTAGTCTATTTCTTTGTTTAAATTTTAACTACTATTATATAATAGTATTGACGGGTACGTCTGCTCGTACATAGACTACTGAGATCTTATTCTGGTTTACAACGCCATGTAGTCTGATACTTGGCTACTTTCCTAACTTTGTTCATTTTTACCCTCAAACTGGGGACAATATATTTATCGACACACTGATATTCACCTACCAGACTACATACTGTCATAGCCCACGTTTGAATGCCGGCGGCCAGCACACTGCTTAGCAAGCACAAATGGCTTAATCCTTCACGGGTGCTCTAATAATGGCACAGGCATCCGTTAACAGTTACACGACTTTTGAGAGAAAAGTAGACGATTCTTTTTAAAATGACTTAAGCAAGTAACTTTTATTTAACTGTGCAGGAAAATGTTTTACATGACGTATGTAGACAAAAGTTTTACGTAACGTATGTAGACACAAGTTCCCTTAACTACACAGCACAACGTTCTACGTACCATATACACAATTACATAACGTATGTAGACACAAGTTCCCTTAACTACACAGCACAACTTTTACGTACCATATACACAATTACATAACGTATGTAGACACAAGTTCCCTTAACTACACAGCACAACGTTCTACGTACCATATACAAAATTTCCACTTAATTATGAAAAACAATATTCAACATTACATAGACGGAATTTCCATATAATTGTGGAGGGCAATATTCTACATAACATAGAGTTTCCACTAATTACAGAGGTCAATGTTTTACATAACACACACATAAATTTTACATAGTAACCAAAAGCAATATTTTCGTGATATAGGCACGATTTCTGTTTACTTGTGGAGAGAAATATTGTACACAGCATGGACACAAGTTCTAAGTAATTATGGATGGAAATGTTCCATCTAAGATAGTTATAATTCTATCTTATTTATGGAAGGCAATATTCTACATAAAATAGACACAATTTCCAAACCTTTTGTAGGTCAATGCAAGTTGAATTATTATTTCTGTTTATCGTTCATTTAACAATGTTTCTAATTGCTCAAATAGTATAGTAGTGACTCCTGTAAAATGAATATGAGTGAGCATGGAAGGAAATTGTTGTTGCCTAATTTGAGGCGCTCTGCAGGAATTTACTTGAATGGATTGAGAAATATGGCAAATACCTCAGGCACGATAGCCAGTTTCTGGACAGAGATTTGAAACAGGAATTTTTATAATACAAAGCAAAAATGCTACTTCCTCATCAGCGATGTTCGGTTGCTTACACTAATAAGTGAAAAAGATGTGAGGAACTTAATGCAATATATTTTCTTGCTTGTTTTCTGGGATTAATAATACTGCCAATTTGTGTAATTCGATTAGACCTACCAGTGTTTAGTTTTTTGGCAGGATTAAAATCAGCATGTTTCTATTTAATAATGACTTATTAAGGATAATTCTCAAGCATCGATGTGTATACTCTAGGGTTAAACTTGCATTCTTTTCTGTTCTGAATCTTTAATGCCATTACTCAAGATCAAGTTCATTTTTCTCGTAAAACTGAAGGAAGAGAAATTTTCATAAAATTAAAATAACACTTCGAAGATTAAAATGAGTCTGTGATGTATCATGATTCAGTTCTTACCTTACAGAGAACATGGTGTGCGCCTATTAGAGGGACCAATCTGTTAATTCTGTACAGGGAAATAATTGGTTATTTGTTGTGACTAAATGGTGACAGGGATTAAAGCAGCACCTTTCCTCTCGCGGCAAAGCTTTCGCACGACGAAATGCAGCAGACTGTTATATTGGTTTTACCAGCACAACTCAAAATTCTAGGAGAAAGAATCTACCTCTAGGTACCTCATTGACATGGATATGTTGCTGTTCAAGGTGACTGTGTGACTAAGTCGCCTAGATCTCTGGTAATAGCCGTCAAAACGGTTTCTATTAAACCTCTTCGCAGATTCAATTATATTTGACAGTGTTCTGCTTGAATACCTGCGTAACATTGATTGATTACTCCATTCATCATCTCAGGCTCAATCATTCTTCTAAGGCACCAACCGAGACTTACAAGCGAATTAAGAATGGAAGGGCATAGCCGTGCCAGCTCGCTGCAGTCGCACTGAACTCGATGAAGGTTACAGGTCGCTGCACCAAACCTCAGCAAGCTTAACTCAATGTGTCAAAGCCACATCTGGTTTTTAGTTTATTATGCTACAAAATATCTTCAGAACGCGGCCCTCCAATGTGGCCAGCTCGTCGGAAATATAAACTAGGCTATATAGACTTATTTCTATTTCTTCTCATTTTAGAATGACATAGGATTTAATGCTGACTGCATGCAGTGATCATCCTGCTTCAAATATATATATAGTGCTTTCGCAATGTAAATTGTAGAAATGCGCCTTTTAGCTTTGCCTTATTTATTTGTCCGTCTGTCCACAATTAGAAACACTAAAACCGTTGAAAGCTATTTTTGTTACGTTCTATATCGGGTAGGCATTCTTAATCATATTTGTCAGAATATTCAGTTTCTGTTTAAAACTGAACAAGAATAACAGACACTTGGTATGAAGATCTATGTGCATTTATGCACTCATCTGGAGCTCTAAATATTTACAGAAGCGAGACAAGTCTAAAAAAATATGTTGTAGGGAGGAAGGCTATACGTTTTTCATTGTTAGTAAGACATATCTTTCATAAATCACAGGAATTTGGAAATAAGTAAACGTCTCTGCTATTTTCAGTCTTTAATCTTTAACTGAGCGAATAAACCATCATTGTTACGCTATGCATATATATTCTAGCCTGTTCTTTGATCCTTCCCACAAAGATTCTAAGAACTAATCTCCGGAACATCAGTACCGATGGAAATGTCTGATCGTCTTCCCTCTGCATCCCGTAAATCAGTTAAAGGCGTAGGAAAATGAATAATTGCATATGTTTCTTGTTGGTTTAGCAATGTGGCTACAAAAGGCGTGTCGATTAAACGGTTAGTTTAGATTTTCTTAGAATCCGTGCCAACTCCACCCAGAAATTCGTTAGAAGGATGAATTAAGCCCTAAATATAAGTTACAGCTTCATTAATCTTATGTACACATTCACTGCTCTACTTTTCTTCTCTTTATACGTATGGTTGCTAGACAACTACAAGAGGATCTTACTGCAAGAACGTTCTATTTTCACAGCTGTTTCGTTGCATGGCAACCATTAATGCACCAAGCGATCAATATGTGGCGCCAAGGCGGTAAATAATCGTAACATTCCTCAACAGTTACAAGATTACCAACATGGGTATTTAAGCACTTTCTTTATTTCCATACGGATTAATGCCACTTCCGATAAGTTGCGCTGCTTTCCTTGACACGGTAAATGTGCTTGATTCTGAGCTGTCTGCTACATTCGTCAGTTGCGCGTGAAAGATCTCAAATGCAAACATGAATTATTTGCTAGTGTACTGTCCTATTCTTCATTGAACATTATTTTATGTGTGATTCAATGCCGATTTCCAAATTCTTTCTTTAAAAAAATTGTTATGTCTTCTCATCGTCCTTTTCCCCACTAAGTTGCATTAAAAGAAGACAAACTGGGAGAACAAGGGAGACTTTCCCTTCCTTTCTCAGTGATGAAACACTGACTGAATTTAAAGAACATTATTTATTGCCATTACTCTAGATATTGATTAGAAAACTTTGTCAGAAGCCAAATTAAGCCACAGAGGAAAGCAAGGCTATGAATTATCTGAAACTTGGTACAGAGAAATTTCGCTTAAGACACCGGAAAAAGCGGAAAAAATATGCTGCCGGCAGTATTTTTGATAGTTCCCTCGAAGTTATATCAACGTCTTGGACCATGTTTTCTTGATGAATTATACATGATTTTACTGAAGTGCAGGTGTTAACAGACACAACGTGTAGCTACAATGAACACCTTTCGATGAGATGCTATTACTCTCGTGTGGTGTGGTGTTTCGCTTTACCGTGTGGTTGGTCCACTTTTAGGCATAGACAGTGTAAATACTGGAAGTTACCAGGAAATGATTATGCAGTGCAACTCATTATTGAATTAAGCTGAATAAGATTGGTGGTTACAACGAGGTGGTGCAACAGTAGGCCTACACACTGCACAGTCACTAACGACAATGCTGGAGGCTATAAATGGACAACCAAGAAAACAGAATTCGATCCCGTTAGGGGAAAGAAATATTTCTCTTCTCCAGTGTCCAGACCGGTTCAGAGGCCCACCCCGATGGGTATCAGTGGATCTTTCTCTGAGAGTGAAAATACCATACCGTGAAGCTGACCACTCACTTGTATCTTGTGCCCAGGCACGTGAAGTTATGCCTCCACTTCCCCCCATGTTTCCACAGTGTGTTGCTTAATTTAAGATAGGTACAAATTTGCATCTTTATTTTTTGCCTTTTATGACCACCACGATCTCCGGCGTTTTCTCTATAGACTCCTTTATTTGAGTCTATTTAAAAGATAACCGTGTGTGAAAGTAATTCTTTTACCACGGAAGAACCCCAAAGAGCAATTATATGTGCACAGGATTAGTAATGATATCTGAAGAGATTATCTTGCCTCATCAAACTTAATAAGAAAAATGAGCGTAGCCTACAAAACAATGATACAGAAGGGTACGTTGGATACCTTGTACAAAGTTTCAGTCACGTGGACTCAGATAAATTACAGGTACAAGTAACGACAGTTGTTGCAGGTTGTGGTACCTTTGCATTACTCTGTTTAAAGCGTATTTGGAATATAATACAACACTGATCAATATAATATACGCATATGTTTATAACATGACGTATACTGATCAAACTGAGAACTGATTTAGTGGTAAACTTCTAGACTTTTATTCGGAAGGTGTCTGTTCAGAATCTCGACGGGGACACTTGCTATCCTGAGTGTGATTTATCGTGGTTTACCTGAGTCCCTCCAGGGACATGAAGGAAAATCTCGATTAAGTCACGACCGATTCCTTCCAAATTCTTTCCAATCCGGCATTCACTAGTCACTCTCCCACCTGAGGTACCGAGAGCGCCATAAAGTAAACCACAAAACATTCGTCAATCGATACACACATTGATAGGACGGTCATAAAGATAAGAAATTTTATTATTTCTATTCGGTTACGTTAAGAAGTGCCCAGGCGGGTTAAAGGTGCTTTCACTAGTAAGTCTGTAATGTCCTTAGTTCATCTGGCCCCTATTGCTGGTCACTCCTGTCCGTTACCTAATCGCATGGTACAGGTGTTTTTTTTTCCTGCTTGACCGATAAGCGCCGGCCCAAAGCCCCGCCAGCGTTGCGTCTTACTCCGCGTGTCGGGGAGTTTTAACAGTCGATGACGAAAGTTAGACAAGCGATCGCAGTGAAAGTAACTTTTAGAAAGTCTAATTAAAACTCACTAGAGCTTCGGGCCGGCGCTCATCGGTCAAGCAGGAAAAAAAACACCCCGTACTTGACTGCCTCAGCGAGGGACTTAAGCACCGCATGCCATTTTCTTATGTTGGCAACATTCGCCCAGTCCTGATTATAATGAAGTATTTACGACCACGCGACGCTCAAAATGGTAGCAGCCCCAAATTTTGAGATGACAGCGGCACTAACCACGCGGTCCTAAAATGATACATGGTAATAGGTATTAAATACTATGTAACTTTCGCAGAATACGAAACACCATTGCTATCATGCAAATCTTTCCTTTAGCCTACAGCCTGATAACGCTAAGTAATGGATCACTTGAACTTGGAACACGAAGTTTTATACAAAGATATATTATAAACACTGTACGTTTGACGTCTCATATTTTATTTATAAGCTTATTGTCATGGCGACGGTGCGAAATGTTTTTATATACAATAAATTTAACGTACACTGAATATGTACGTAAGTACCTATAACAAAAGCTTCCCCAAAATAAAATAACAATTTTAGTATTGCTGCTACTCGTATATACTATAATGTAATGTCGTATTATATAACCATCATCAAAACTAATAACTCTCATAACACGGCTACAGCCAATCCCAGTGGCCGCGTGGTCTAAGGCATGGGTCTGCGGCCGCTCACTTGCTGGAATTGCCGGTTCGAATGCCGCCGGGGGCATGGATGTCTTTCTCTTTGAGTGTTGTGTGTTGTTAGGTAGAGGTCTCTGCGTCTGACCGATCCCTCGTCCAGAGGAGTCCTACAGAGTGTGTGTCATTGAGTGTGATCAGGTGCAACAATAACCCTCTATACTTAACAATGAGTAGGTAGGAAGAAGTCAGAATAAGAAAGAAAGAAAGAACCCTACTAAAACACCAACAGCAGATACTACTACTACTACTACTACTACTACTACTACTACTACTACTACTACTACTACTACTACTACTACTACTACTACTACTACTACTACTACTACTACTACTACTACTACTACTACTACTACTACTACTACTACTACTACTACTACTACTACTACTACTACTACTACTACTGCTATTTTATTATTATTATTACTATTAGTAGTAGTAACAGTAGTAGACCTCTAAAAGTATTTTTATATGCAAGCACTAACAATAATTCTAAACCGACTAGGTTTCGATCTGACAACCACTTATGCACGAGGAAAGCACGCTAATGCATGAGCTAAATTACATTTCATAAATATATTGCGCTTATATCACGTAACTCTAAAACCGGAAAGATTTTTTTGTAGTGCTGGAAATCTGTGCAAAGCCATTTATTTGTCAAGCACACAGTGCTTAGGCGCAGGGATATCTTAGCCTTTACCTTCAGTCTCATGGAGGGAAGCTACATTAAGGCTGAGACCTATAAAGCAGAATAATATTAAACTGAGTCTTGGAAAAGTTTTGTGAATATGTGAGCTTGATCAAAGTGACTCAGGTTCGTATCCAGTAAAAGGAGTTTATATTTGCAATATTGAACTCTTAATTCCTTCAACCAGAGATTTAGTTACTGTCTTCCTCACCGTGGTTGAAGTATGTACGAAATGTGAGTCTCATCTGCTCAGGTTTATGAAACATATTGTTCTCTTGCTATTGGCGATTGAATATCCCCACAATTTTTTGAGCAGCTCGTGATGGTAAATTGTAAGCCGTAGCGGACTAAGCAGGATAAAATTTCAATACCATTCCATCACGTTATCCTGTCTCTCACCAGTGCAATTCACAGCCATCAACTTACCACATTTATGTATATTACCACAAGTATGCTTTGCATGTTTCGAGTTTTCGTTACCACATTTTAAATGGCTAAGAAGTTTTGAGTAATCAAATGCTGTAAATTAAGGACTGCAGTTATTTTAAAAAGTCATAAGCATGAATGTAAACTTTTGTAGCTACGTGCTTTTGGAAGTGAGCCTCCTAATGACAGCCATTTTCGGTCGAGACATGTTGGGGTTTTGATAATAAATTTTTAATTTGTGTACATATTATTGTATTTTGATGGTCGTAACTTAAAATTTTAATGGGATAAAACCACATGTTCTTGCATACATTATTTCGTGGTACGAATCTAAATTTGCCATTAAACGAAGTGTAAGAGAATTTTCCACAGTTAATATTAACAGTTCTCTACAGATGGCTACATTATGGCTTTCAGGTTAGCGACGAGCGGCGGGCTGTTATGAAAATCGTAGGAAGTCTTTGAATTCCATAAGAGGAGGGAAGTTTCTTGAATAGGAGATGAACTATTGGCTTCTTAAGGAGTTTTTACTGTGGAATGATTTCATTAGTGTGAGTAAACGTAGAAATAAGTATCAATGTATATATCCTTTCTGCCTATAAAATACCCAACGTGCTAAGTTTTTCTAATGTTTTTCGTATTCCGTGCATTAAAGAGTACAGAATGCTTTCTTACACATTACACATCATATAATCGACTACAGGGACTGGATCCGTAGTAGGATCGAAGACTATTGCAAATAGTTTTTGGATGCAGAAGCGCAAAACACGAAATGTAATAGAATACAGCATTATAGATATTAATTTTTAAAAGTATAATTTTTATTTATAAATTACTTTTATCTTGCCCACTGTTTTAAACTTGTATGTTTTATGCATCGACAAGTAGAACTAATTTTTACACGAATCTCCCTGGAAAATGGCTCATTCGAGCCTAAACATGTAGGAGAATATATATTTTAAGGTAATTTAAATATATGTCAGCTGTAAGTGCATTTTGTTGAATTTGTATGGATAATAGTGCCAAGTTTTGTCTTAGGGTAGGTGCAAACTACATATTCGTTTCGGTTGGTGGGTAGGAGCCAATTGAGCCGGCAAGGGGTTCTGGCTGGTAAAACACATAATCACCTACGACGAACTGTTGATTGATATTAAATTAAGTTATAAACCAACCGATGCACACTAAAATCACTTTTTAAGTAGCTTTATTATAAAATTGTTAAAATTGTACCCCTACACGTGTTTCGATCCTAGGATCATCGTCAGGGGGGTTTCTTGCTAAAAGCTACAGTCACTTCAACACATGATTTAAAATATTCTATCTGCCCTTTGCAACATAAGTTAAAATCTTGTCAAAAGATTCGTTAAAAGTTGTAAAATTATAAAATCACTGTAGATGGTAGAATTGTGGAACTGCTGACGTGTGGTATTAAAAGCATATGAAATGTTTTTGCGTGGAGCGGAGTGTACTACGTGTCGTGCGGTGTACTACGGTGGAGTGTCTCTTAATACCACACGCCAGCAGTTCCACAATTCTACCATCTACAGTGATTTTATAATTTTACAACTTTTAAGGAATCTTTTGACAAGATTTTAACTTATGTTGCAAAGGGCAGATAGAATATTTTAAATCATGTGTTGAAGTGACTGTAGCTTTTAGCAAGAAACCCCCCTGACGATGATCCTAGGATCGAAACACGTGTAGGGGTACAATTTTAACAATTTTATAATAAAGCTACTTAAAGAGTGGTTTTAGTGTGCATCGGTTGGTTTATAACTTAATTTAATATGACGAAGATGCACGGTGTCAACAATGTGAAATTTGTTGATTGATAGCTGACTTCTTCTAAGCGATTCTTCCAAGCATATCTTTAACACAGTAATATTTGTTTACATTATCCAAACGGCGCAAAATTTAGTCAGCTCACAGGAGATCGTGTTAAAATAAGTTTCAGAATCTGTGGCTCAGTGAGTGAATATGGAGATGTGACGATCCGTAGTTTTTATCACTTTGTCAACTTGAATAAACAATTTCAGGAAGGTTAAGACACTGTAATTTTAATGTTTTAAAATGTATGGAACAGGATGTTTGGACGTGAGGGGGTGTAGAAAACAGGAGACTGGAGAAAATTACAGGGAGAGATTTATTCATGAAATGTTATTAGGACTATGGTATCAAAAATGATTAGACAAATGAGAAATTTAATATGCATAGGAGACACGTAATTGCATACAAAATTTAGTTAAGGAAACTGCACATAAGAGATATATTGGACAATAGAGACGTAGGTGGAAGAATATTATTAAAATAAATCTTTAGTTAGTAGGGTTTGAGGGCGAAGACTGGATTGATCTAACTCAGTAAAGGGGCAAGTTGTGGGCTTTTGTGAGCACAGTAATGAACCTTCGTTATCCATAAACAGCGGCGAGTTTTTTAGCCACTTGATTGGTCATTAGGTTGTTACGTAGGATTCTGCGCCATCGAGTTGCTCTTTTCTTTGTCATGACGGTTACTGTTGGACTTACTCGCGATATGCTGGACTTGGTTTGTATGGAGTTAGGTTTCATTCTAAAACATGGAGCTGATCTTTATATCCTCCGCCACATTTCATCATCGCAACCATCTCAATTGCTTGTGGCTCACTTACAGGATTGGGGTACATAAATACTCGTATTACATTCCTGAAAATTCTTTCTGTTATAGTCACGACTAAACATTTCAAGCATTAAATTTGTCTAAAACACTTTAAAGATAGTACTACCTCACACTACACACACAGTATCTCCCTCATAAATACCAACTGTTTAATGCTGTTTCTGGAAAAAATCTCTTTGTTTTTAAAACGTATGAAGCATATAAATATATCGATTGGGTAAAATCCAGAGATTTTAGTGTTACAAGTGCGGGACGTGTCTTTACCACTAGTGTTGGTATTATGTACAGTTGTTCTAGTATACTTGTTTTCATTTTGTGATGGGTCTTATATTTTTACGATCAAATTATTTGACTTACGGTCTAAAGAACGTATGGGTTGCAGAGGAATATTTGTAGATCACTTTAAGATGTGACAGCGACTCATTTATCCTTCAGTGTGGAATCTCTCATATAGCAGTACCTAAAGTAGCCTATAAGAAGCACCTCACTGATATTGTCGTAGTCCATCTGACAAATACGGCACTGACAATATTTTTGTTTGCAAATTACACATTGTCTATTACTTTTTAATCCGATTTTTGTGTTTCCCAGTCTTTCCGAATTCCATGAATATTACCATCATAAGGTTTGCTGACGTCTAAAACGTTTCTTTCTTTACTTTACTTTCAATATAATATACTTTTGTTATTGTTAATTATTTTATTAGTGTTATTATTATTGTTATTATTGTACAATCTTTTCGAAAAGTACAGGGATGAAGGCATATACGGATGATCGTGTCTATTCTTTTGTCTGTGCTTCCGTTCGTCTCTACTTCAATCTCGATATTTGAACTCGTGAAGCATTTGCTGCATTTTGATGACATTTAATGTGAAAGTTGCACAAATATTGGCCACCCCACACTGGTATGTTTTAATCATTTACAATTGTTATTGACAGGGAGCAAGATGCGAAATAGAGCTTTTCACGGAGATTTTTTAAGAAAATTCAAGTCTTTTGTTATAAAATGCGGCGTCTATTGATAAAAAATTGTCAACTTTACGGAGGATTTTTCACCACCATCCTCAGAGTCTAAGCAATTCAGGAAGAGTGACCACTTTAAGTACTGAAAATGGTTGCAACAATCTCCCGAAACGTCGGTAACTATCTATCAGTCGACACTGAATTATGTTCCTAAAGATCTGAATATTCGAGGCTTGAATCTTCGATATGAGAGAGACACGAAGTTATGAGGTGGGTTCGACATTAGCACCACCACAGAAATGCAACAAACACTGTAAGCAGCAGTATGATTGGCAACTATAGTTACACTAGTCAGCACCGGCAGCAAGCGTAGTAGCGAAAGTTCCAGCTGACAGAAATGTACATATGCAGTACAATGCGAATTATTTGAAAGCGAACAGGCAGTGTAGGATGATACGAAACTTTTCTTAAAGCTTTAAATATACATTAACCATTTGAAGACTGGAATTTATCTAAATCATATGTTAAATTTCAGTTCCTACCTCACAGAGAACTTAGTCCATTTCCATTATAAAGCCCAGTCAATTAATTCTGTTCAGGGAAATAATCAGAATTCACTGTGAGAACCACAAGAAACAAAAGCATACTCTGTGGTGAAATGCAGAGTTTCTTTTAATGTTACAGAAATTGGTGGGCTAAGTATGGTCACCACTTAACTTTGAAAAGTTAATGACTCCAAAAATCTGTAGTTTACTGAGAATTGAATGGAATGATCACCGTGTGTATTGAAGGTACTGGGAAGCAGTTGGTATATTCAGAATGCCAGACTGCACAGCACACTCTATGCCGGTACAGACTGCACCTTTGCAATAACGTAGGTTGCCCAGCTCAAATACTATTTTTTGTTTGCTGCACAGAAATAGGCAGGCCCAGTAGTTCTTTCCGAAGCACGTGTAACTGTAGAGTATGTGCCAGTTAAATATTTTTACGGTTTGGACAAGATCAATTTACAGCGGTCGAAGCAAGCATTCGATTTAGGAGTGTTGGGTCATACAATCGATAGAGCTGTAGTAATTTTCTTGTAAGGTTGGGACTTAGTTTGAGTGAGGTTGGTACGTGGGTGGCATAGCCGGTCTACCCTAGAGGAAGTGATCGATCCAGCGCGGGCGGTGGGTGTGGCATCATTCGGTACGAACCAGCAACCTCCCGCTTCCGTAATTGCAGACAGAACGTTTCTGAGTAACAGATTCTGCACCCAAGTCCAGCGACATGACACTCACCTGTCCCTCTTTGGTACGCTTTTGCCCCTAGTATATCACGTAATACTTCAAATCTGAACGGTTTAAATTCTAAGACAGAGTGGTAGCTATATGTAACATTAAGAAAATCTAAATTTAGCTCACGGAGTAGACCATTCTCGGAAAAACAGCGTGAACTTCTTTTGGTACATACGTACCAATGTTTCGGAGGAGTTCGATGCCTCTTTCTTCATCGTAGTCCGCTCTTCTTGGATTACCCTGAAAATGGAGCCAGCACGTTTCTCCAAGACACTGCCGCCAATCTACCAATTCACACGGCGTCATATACTACCGCGTCCAAGTCGGCATTCAGGCCCACCCAGCCTCCTAACCAGGGAACACCGAGGGCAAATTTTGTGAGGGTAAGGTGGCCAGCGCTTGAAAATAGCCACTATAGTGCGTCTAATGCTGAGGATTAAGAAATAATGGAGCTAAACCTCCTCTACCTTACACGTCATCATACCTTGAAGCTTAATTAACC
The DNA here is from genome assembly GCA_021186555.1 of Reticulitermes speratus. NCBI lineage: Eukaryota > Metazoa > Arthropoda > Insecta > Blattodea > Rhinotermitidae > Reticulitermes > Reticulitermes speratus. The sequence continues at coordinate 19,251,285 of JAJKFL010000001.1, forward strand.
AATTAAAGTTTAGTACTACTGCTGTATCATTAAGAATTTAAGCATTTTGTATGACTTTTCACAATGAATCAGTTATTTCCCTAAACAGTGTTAATCTAGTGGCTTAAAAAGGAACAGAAGAAAGGAAGCGATCGCTGATAGGAGACAGACTAATTGCAAAAAAGGTGGTACGTTTTGTGGCTGATCAATAGAATCAGTCGGAAACTCTTTTCGTAAGCCAAACACAGTTTTAAGTATATTTTATTAGGAAGTAATTTCACGTCAATATACCGTAGCTAATCTTTTAGTGATACATCCTGTGTAAATTATCAGTGAAATGCACGTTTATTTCATTCTTTGTTGGTGTGTGTCGTGGCAATCTCAGTGACGCCTGAATTTTCTTGGACGTTGTCTGAGAAATAGGAAATCGCGAGCTATTTTGTGCACAATCTTTGCACACGCCATACATTTTAATGCGTTTTCCTTTCATTTCGGACTGAGGATGGACAAGGTTTTTGACTGAATATTAAAGTGTGAATTTAAAAGTTCTGTCAAATTTTGTTTGTTCATGGTTTTGCTTACACCGAATAATTTCCATACATATAACTCATTTGAAACATAGAGTTCATATAAATTAATTTTTAAAATTAAGTTTTTATCTAGCAGAAAACACATTGCTTTTCATTAACAAGTGCATTGCTTTATGCTGTTGACATAAATATTTTGTTTCTTAGAATCATTACTAACAAATACACACTCTATGTAGGCAAAACTGAAAGTTATTGATTGTAAGGTAGGTGGATTGTATAGGTTTTACGCTGCTAGGCTTAATATTTCTTGTATTCAATTCCGTATTTCAGATATTACATTGTTGTAAGTCATGTGACCTGTTTTCAGAACATACTGGTTGATCCGTGTCGAGCTACGCATGATTAACGTCGCCAGCTGTCACACACATACACATTAACAATAGCTGGTAGTTTAGGGCCGAACAGCTGCGCAGATGTCACCTCTCCTTAGTCCTCTAAAGCAGGATCGACAACCTTTCGGCACCCTTGGGCCACAATCGACTTTCAGCTTCAAAATCATAATTATATTTTGCATATTCCTTCACGTTGTTTCGTTCTCTGACAGACAAGACAAACCGCTTTAACTAAGCTTTCAGCAAAGTATGATTTTCTGTTCCAGTCATCACTAAGAATTGTGACTGTCGTCACCAGTTTGCGTGCTTCAATTACATGTTACATCACGGATGTAATGCACTATATACACTCCCTCTTCATATTTATACACAAAATGCCAGAAAGAAGGCTTACTGCCACATTTACCGTACCTGGAACTTTCTTGATTTGGCCAGAAAGAATTTAGTAACGGGCTTCCATCTTTCGAAGCTAAAGGGAGGCGAGTGTTAACGCGCTGTTTAAGCATACAATAACATCTGTTTTTAATTTTCCGTTTCATTAATACAAATTTCTCACCTACGTCAGGCGTCGGCGGGCTGAAAGAAATGGAATTGAGGGCCGCATACGACCCTCGACCCGCAGCTTGCCGATCCCTGCTGTAACGCATTGTGGTTAATATTGTACCACCCACTTCAATATTAAGGATCTCTGCAGTCTTCCCACACATTGTATTTATATTTCATATTACTCTTTTAATAAACAGAGATTGTTTCTCTAAACTGTACGCTTATTAACTGCCTAGTCTTTGTGGTGGAGACGCAGTGTGTTTTCTCTGCGAAGAGTGCTGAAATCTTAAATATTATGTATTTGAGCTTCACGCTTAAAGGCTTTATGTTTCTCGTAAATTTGCTTGTCTCCTTAAGTTTATTTCGAAAACATAAATTTATGTTTGTGCATCGGCGCCATGTTGCTAGTTTCAGGATTAAGATATCGTATAATATTATCAGTTTTTTACGCTCTATCAAATATCATTTGCATACGAAGAATAGCTCAGTTATTGACGTCGCAAAATCTAAAATATTATGAACTGGTTTTGTGTTACTTATCTTTAACAAAATTGCATGTTCCAAAATTTATATCAATATTGGTTACACAAATTTAACAGGTTTAAGCGTTAAAAGACCAGGCACAGAGACAAACAAGGACAGACAGTGCGTGATTTCAGGCTTCGGTCGCGATGTAAATGAGAACTCTCTTCTGGGATGTTACGCAGCGTAGATTGGTATTTACCGACGTTTCGGGAAAATATATCTGTCCCATTTTCGAAGGTCAAGCAGTCCAAGAAGAAAACTGCTTGACCCTTGAAGATGGGACCGATAGGTTGTCCCGAAACGTTGGTAAGTAACTACCCATCTACGCTGCGTAACATACCAGAAGGGAGAAGGTCTAAAGCACAGCCAGCATGGTGACGTCATAAGCCAATTTTTTTTTACGAAAGGTTAGTAAGCTCAAAATCATATTTCACATCAGTAAGAAACACTGAGTGTTCTATGTCTAAAGTCTTACCTTTCGGAAAAGTGCAAGGAGATAGCAGTTTTTTTTTTAAATGAATAATGTGCAAGAATGGGATTGCTTGGTCAGTAAAGTGTTTTTGGCCTGAATATTCACTGTTAGATTTAAGCCAGTGGCGGGAAATTTTCTCTTCTGTCCTGGGTCGAGACCGGATCTGGGGCTCACCCAGCATGCTACTGATAGGTAAGGTTGTTCTTTGTCTGGTGTTGATGGCACGGAAGCCTGAATCTTACAGTTTATCTTCATAGGCTGCTTAGACAAAAGGACGACTTTACGTTTCATTGTAAGAATTTAGTACCGAAACTTATTGTGCTCTAAATCGTGTGAAATGGTTCAGGAATTTTGGAAATACTGTAGTCTATTCTACTTGATCCATTGAATTTTATTTTTCTTACAGTAATCATATTTCTTACTGCGTGATAAAATGTCAATAGCCTGTGTTTGTGACGGTGGCAGTCAGGACTAATTAACATCGGAACTGATTAACGATTCGATAGATATTCGACAGGAAATACGTATCCCGTGCCGTACAGGGGCACTATATGCCAAAACACAGGCACATTTCTACATTTTATTATGCTTGCCCTATGTTTTACTTCCCGTAAGGCGAATAATTTTCGCGAGTTTTGTTACGACCTTCAGACCGACGTGACCAAAAAAAAAATATGCAGCCGTATTTTAATGTAGAATGTCTACATAAGATTTTGTCAAAATATTTTATGTGCATTGGAATATTAAATATTCGTAACATTCCTTCGTTTTACGAATTTTGTACAAATAACGCCCTAAATAATTGTCAGCATATTAATCAGCAAGTAGAATAATGAAATTTTATTCATGTTATTACTTCACTTTCGAGGGAACTTTGAACACTGGATAACACAGATTCAGACTAGGCAACTACGTTCTCTATAAATTTGAAGAATGATTCAGGATTCAATATTATATATCACGTAGAGATTTATAGTGCTGTCAAGTTCTGGTATGGTGGATATCCTTGGATTTGGGAAATTCTTTAATGGATTCTACCGTATCTTCCTATTCTAAATGGATTCACAGAAGCATTTTTCATTAAAATCACCTTCAGACAGACTGACGACAGGTGTGAGGAAGCTTTTGAGGGAACACCAATTGGTTTTCACGTCAAAAGGCGAAGATGAAGAAATCGCGTTATTTGATGTTATTTGTAAGGTACAACACATGGAGGAACTCTTAATGCCAACCTAATATTTACGTGGCGCATCCCGTTATCATGGAACGAAGCTACGGAAATCGAACCATGGTGCTATAATTACTGCAGCTTGTGTGGACGAAATGTCATTAAATAAATAATACAACCAGTGACGGAGGTATTATGTAGTGTGTGGTGTGGTGTGGTGGAAATACGTTGGTTAGTTTGTGTTTAAGAACATCCTTTCTTAAGTCAGGGTGCGTAGGGCTGACAACCTTACCACCTTCATGTGCCGATTGTCTGGAAATCTGGGAACCTCAACCTCCTGGAACCCTAAGGGCCTGTCCAGGCCCGCATAGGGATTGCTTTCGTAAGTCAGGAGTGTCGACAGTCATCTGTAACGCGTCGTTGCCACGTTATAACGATACGAATTACAGATGTTACGGCTCTTGTGTAAGATTGCACATTTTAAACAAAAGAACTATCAGAACAGATTAATATGAAGCACTACGTAAGACTGGTGCCGATCCCAGTGGCTGCGCGGTTTACGGCGTGGGTGTACGGCCGCTCGCTTGCTGGAATTGTGGGTTCGAATCCCGCCGAGAACATGGATGTCTGTCTCTTGTGAGTGTTGTTTGTTGACAGGTAGAGGTCTCTGCGACGGGCCGGTCACTCGTCCAGAGGAGTCCTACCGAGTGTGGTGTGTCTAGAGTGTGATCTCGAAACCTCAAAAATGAGGAAGTCTAGGCCCACTAGGGCTGTTGAGCCATGAGAAAATAATGTAACCCTGACAATATTTCACCAAAAAGGACAAAGTGAAATCTGGGATACATATTGCGTACAAGTTCTGTAATGTCTATGATAAAGGATAACTGTTTTAATGAAAGACTTTTCATTTGCCTATTTTATAATACGTCTTACACATTTTAGGATTTACGTATAAATATTAGCCTGTATGAAGAGGTCAATTATCATAGCCACTGGAGAAGTGGAGGTACAACTGCACGGATGCTTAACTTCGACAGTAGGGAGGGGTTGGCAGGTGAAGATGTTAGTTTGATGTCCAATGGCTAATTGTTTTAGGCGCCTTCGCAAAATTGCGAAAAGCGACTATTAGCTACATCATATCTGTCCGCATGGAACAACTCTGCTCCCTCTGGGCACATTTTCATGAAGGTTTATATTTGAGGACTTTTAGAAACTCTGTCGAGAAAATTCAATTTTGATTAAAATCTGACAAGAATAACGGGTACTTTACTTGAACACCTTTGTACATTTATGACAGTATCTTGCTGAATTCTTCTCAGAATAAGAAATATTTCAGACAAAAGTTGTAGACAAAATCAAAAGAAATATTTTATGTTAAGTTAATGGTTTCCGAACATCTTGTCTTTTAAGAGATAATGTGAAAAAATATGGTACAGCCAGAGAGGCCACAGATAACAATATAACACGACGCAGAAGAATTTGAATGCGAGATAACTAAGACAGATATACAAACACTCATAATATTTAATAGTTGCTTTTCCACGGCAAACGTGTTTACGCGAACGCGCCTCAATGTTGCCTTATGCGTACATTTCTCATTACTATCGCGCCAAAACTTTGAAATAATTTACAATTTATTGTATACGAGTATAATAATCATCATAATTCATTATGTTACGTAGCCTCTCTAGATGATGCCGCTTCATGAAATTATTTTCGACACAACAGAATTGAGAGCCCTAGTGGAAGGAACATATAAATGAAAATTCAATTGAAATAAGTGCCTATTTAACTAGGTTATGAGATTTCTGTTCCAAGAACTTTAAAATGGGAGCTCTTCCACACGCTCACACTGGGAGGAATGCATGTTCTTGCTGAAGCCTGTGAAAAATAATGAAAGGCGAAATAGAGTGGAGATCTCTTGAAAGACGGCTAATAAACCGGAGTTGTTGAAACATAAGAAGAAGAGCGTGCAGTTTCTATAGCTCGATCACAGACATGCGGCTCTATCGATACAACGGTTAAGTACGTCTACAGACATCTATTGTTAAAATAATCGAAGCTGCATATCAGAAGGTGAAGTCCCTCGAAAAGATTAGCCGTCTGTCACTTTTGTTCTCTTTGTTTAATACAAAATTAAGGCACCCGGCATTTGAGGGTTCTGTTACGTTTACTTAAAGTCTAGGGGGAAATTTTAATATTTAAATGACTATGAACTATCTTACCTTTGGTGTAGGGGCGTTTTAGTAGCTGACAGTTAGTCAGATAGTCATGAAGTTGCCCGCCTTTTAAGGATCCCGAAGTTTCATCACCGTATTTACATGAATCCGTAATTTGTTCTTGTCCTGAGGCAAATTAATTCAGTCCACATCTTCCACCCCGCCTCTCAAAGATCCAGTTTCACATTGTCTTGTCTGTGGCTAGATGTGTCAAATGGTCTCTTCCATTCAGGTCTTAAAACTAAAACTTTAGTTCTGTTTTATTAATTTCAGACCCACTATATGCCCTGTCCAACGCATGTCCCTTATTTCATCACCTATTAATATTCGGTGAAGAGCAGACCTACAAATCATTAAACTCATCATTATGCGTTTTCTGCATCCACCTCTTAAGGGTCCTCTATCTGAGGTCCAAACATTCTTCTCAGCACCCTCCTCTGTCAACTTCAACTTATCTTCTTCCCTTAATATGAGAAAAACAAGAGGTAATGTTATCGTTCTGTAATATTTTGATCTTTAGGCTTATGTTTTATACGCTTGAAGAAAAGGTTGAGCTAGAAGAGAAATAGTAAGCAACGTGTTAATTTATTTCTGAATACAAAAAAGGGTTAGGATAATTAAAACTTTGCGCACTGTCACAGCATGTTTCGTGTAAATAGAGCTAATCTGGTCTTAGAATGTGCTATTATGGAACTGAAGGAAAATAGGAAAAGGCTCAAATTAAATTGCCTTAATCAGGTGCTTGACAGAAGCCGTTACTCGTCAGACGGCCTTGGAGTATCATTCGATAACACACATACAGTGCATATACACATCTGTGTTTATAAAATTGCTTTCGCTCACACACGAAGTGGACCTTTGGAAAAACGTTCAAACAATGTAGTAGACCTAAGTAGCAGGGCTGGTATTTGCTATTGCTCTTCTCCGGTATCGGAATGTCTTAAGCTTGATACTATTTGAGGTGTTTTAGCACAAATGAGAGGATGGAAGGGGAGAGTAATATGTTCCTTCCGGTCCACGACTGTTGTGATTAGACTCAAACAAATGTCTCAGTCATACAACATGCACTAGCTTTCATGTTTTGTAGATTTGAACATATACGTATGTATATATAAAGGCCTGTATGCTTTATCGAAAGATATTGTGAGACTTTTTGGTGATTAACGTGATATAACAAGCCCTGAATATAACTGCGTCCCCCACTGAGTGCGAGAGAACAAACATGTATCAGAATGACTGCTGAATGTAATATGTTCAAATCACCATCAAATATACGGATGAATTTCACACTGTTGACACCGTGCATCTTCGTCATATTAAATAAAGTTTCAGACCAACTGATGCACACTAAAACCACTTTTAATGTAGCTTTATTATTGTTAAAATTGTTAAAATTATACCCCTACACGTGTTTCGATCCTAGGATCATCGTCAGGGGGTTTTTTGCTGAAAGCTACAGTCACTTCAAACACATGATTTTAAATAGTCTAACGGCACATTAAAACTTATATATTATAAGTTAAAATCTTGTTAAAAGTCTCGTTAAAAGTTGTATAATTGTAAAAGTATTGTAGATAGCTGATTGTGGAAGTGCTGGCATGTAGAATCGTGGTATTAAGGGCATAAGATATGTGTCTATGGGGAGCGAAGTGTACTACCTGTCGTACGGTGAAGAGTATTATGGTGGAGTCGATGGTGACGATGATCCTAGGATCGAAACACGTGTAGGGGTATAATTTTAACAATTTTAACAATAATAAAGCTACATTAAAAGTGGTTTTATTGTGCATCAGTTGTTCTGAAACTTTATTTAATACGGATGAAGTTTGAATACTTCTGAACTAAATTAAAAAAAAGACGATTGTTATCGTTGTAATATTGTTTTAAGTGATCAACTTGAAAGGCCAATACGACGAATCTGCACGGAACAGCTTACACATCCTACGTAACCATACATATTCATAGGACTGTGAACATTAAGTACGTACGAATTTGGCTCAGTAAAACAGCAAATAAAGAAGTAAGCTACTGCCATATACAATGACGTGGATGTGAAGGTATTCAGGGATCGAGTCCAGGACGTCGAGGGTGAGTCACTTCGTTCGGACGCACTGAGTTAAATTCGACCTGCTGGACTAACTTACAGCCAGCTCACAGCAGTATCTTCATCGTGTTCCCATTCTAGTTGATTTTACGTACGTCTCCCATAGGCCAAAGGTCAATTTCATTAATAATTTCACGGTATTTTCAGCAAGAACCGGACTCAGTGGGCAGGTATTTTGCCAAGCGTGTTTGCTTTAAAGTACTTCTGATCTGTTTTTCAATGGAATAAACGGGACTTCCGTCTTTCCTTCCCCAGTGTTTCATAAAAAGGAAGACCAACAAGGACAAACATTCATCTGTTTGTTGACAAATATTTCTTGAATTATGGTAAAACGAAAATCGATGTGAATGTAATAATGGAATCAGCTAGAAGTACTGTTATTTGCACGTCTTTTGATGATAGCTCTACTTAAAAAGACTCTTTTTTTAAGTATTCAAAGTTAATGGAACTTTTAGAATATTAAGATTTGTGCTGTTCATTTTTGTTGAAAATGTTGGAAAAGGTGTCACAAAAAATTAGTATTGGTGTGTTCGCCTGTTCTCGTGTCTCTGCTTCTTCTTTTCGTGAATGGTAAATATTGATGCTTGAGATAAAGAGCTAAGGCAGTATAAGAGTAACAGAAACGATGAGAGTTAAAGAAAAATGCCCTGGGCATAAAAAGTTTTGTTTAACTTTTCTCTATAACAAGAGACCGAAACTCTTTCACTCTAACAAATAGAGTCATGGAGGGGAATGAATATTTTGTGTCGTTATGAAAGAGTGTGGGGGCAAGTAGTGGCGCAGTTGGTTGAGGCACTACGCTACAAACCGGAAGGTCGCGGGTTCGATTCCCGATGGTGTCACTGGAATTTTTCGTTGACATAATCCTTCCGGCCGCACTATGGCCCTGGGGTCGACTCAGCCAGGAATATTTCCTGGGGGTAAAGGCGGCCAGTGCGTAGGGCTGACAACCTTACCACCTTCATGTGCCGATTGTCTTGCAATCTGGGAGCCTGTCAGTATATCTAACGCTATGGACGAGGTGTCGTATAAACCGATGTCGTTATAACCGGGTTCAACTGTATTTAGAGAGTACACTCGAGGTCCTAAAGTCTTCGTGTGAAGTGTCAGTTATATTCCGATTTTAAACGAAATGCTTAGACAGATTTTAGTAAAATTTCCAAATATTAAATTACACGAACACCCGCGTAACGGTTCTCGAGCAGTTACGAATGGACAGACGGAATTGCGAAGCAAATGGAACACTTCTGCAACATTTCCTTGCGAAAATGCCCAAAATGATTGACGGAAATGCAAATTATTTTGCTTCTGACTTCGTGTCAAAGCTTGAAACCTCACGGCGTGTTAAACTGAAAATATGTTACCCGGAAGTATATTTATGTCAAATGAGCATGGTGACGTTATGTGCGGTAAGTTAGGGAAGTTGTGAGATGAACACACCGTGGCTGCTTCAAACCACAGAGCTACTTGAGACAAGAGAGCGGTCAGTCCGGTCACAGATCTATGTGGTCACTTACCAGATGTAGGTCATATAGATAAAACAACCTGCTTTCCTCATTTCAAATGTTTCATAATGAAAACCTGTGAAAAATATGAAAATTTTAACATATTTTATGTGAAGTATAGGCTTAAATAAAAGTGGCAAGACAGCGTTCCTTATGGTTTGGTTTTCTTTAATGTTCTGAAAAAATTTGTGAATTGGCGCCTTCGTTATAATTTATTGCAACAAAAATTGTCCTATTAGTTTTTACAGGTTTTTCCATCTGTCTCTTGTTCTGTGTGTTTGTCTTTCAGTCCAAGTGTATCAACTCGATAACCATCGACACCTTTAAACTTTTAAATGCCATTTTACACGGAGACCTACACAGGTTTCTGCGGAAGCAACTTGCACATAACTCGCAAATTAGCTGCCGGCGCTAAAAATATTTCAGGCGAACATGTAGAGTGATACTAAAGACGCGTTTTGAGGCCTGTAAAGCTTTTCGTGTTAAGTTTTTAGAAATAATAAGAAAAGTTAGAAACGCTGTAAGAGTTAGAAAACCTGCCTGAACTGTTGCATTATGCGGAACACATCGTAATTTATTTATTTATTTATTTAAAAATTCTCATGCTAATACTACGAACGTGAAGGGTTAGTCAGCCACTTCTCAGACGACTGGTACCCACTCTAGGCCTACTATTACTACTTCTAAAGCCGGGATTAGACGGCGCGTTGCTCGGCTCGTTTTACGTCATAACTGACGTCATTGACAAAGAATCGTATTCAAACGCGCCGTGTAACGACTGGCGCGGCGCGCGTGTGATTGGTGGAGCGAGGCTCGTTGGATCGCCTCAGAAGCGGGTTTTTCACGATCCTCAAAGGGACTCGGCGCGGGCAGCTTTTGCGGCTACACGGCGCTTGCAGTCTACGCGCCAAGCCAGTCTCGTCCAAGCCTGTATACACTTAGGTCTGGTCTTTGTTTTCTGCTGTCGGGGTGCGCGAAGAATGAAACTTTCTGTCCCACAATTGGTATTAGCTAGAATGGAGTGGTCAAACGAGGACATTTTTAAGTTCATAGAACAACACGACTTATCCCACAAGCCGAGCCGAACCTACCCGAGCAAGGCCGCTGGTCCGCCATTTGCCGAGCTGCGCCGCGTCGTGTAGCCAGATTCTCTTCTGTTCCGATCTGTTGGCCGAGCAAGTGACGTCACGTCACTGGACGAGCCACGCGCCGTCTAATCCCGGCTTAAGGCTAACGCTGCTACTACAGACAACATGATTGCGCCTGCATACTCTACCGCAGGCCTTCCCTTGTGGGTTCTTTTCCATTAATTGTATCAAAGAAATATCGCTGTTCTATATCATACTGACTCGAGGCTTTTTGTTAATTCCCCAGTGTCCATCTCGTAAAGTGGGATGAGGAGAAGTTTGTAACGTAATAGGTATCAGAGCGCTAGTTAGAAAGGGCAGCGTAAAGTTGGAAATCCACGTCGGTCAACCATGTAGGTACAAAATGTAAATTTTTTTAATATGCACTTTGTCATAACATTCCATTAGTACTTGCTCATTCTACGTCTTTTCACTCATTGCCCTGAGTCTGTACTAATCAATTATAACTCCAAAACTCTCGCCTTGTTTCAATATACATGCGTAGTTCCAGGTGTTGTTCCTATCCTCGCACTGCATAAAGACCATAAATTTAGCGACCGATAGAAATCCATTCCTACCTTAGATTTAAGATCATTTGAAAACCTTATCACTAGGCTCAGTTCAGATGCGATGTCTACTTTTCGTATAAGAAACTAATTACAAGTCCGACGACTGTGGACTGCACCTTCTCACTGCTAAATTTACTCAAATGAAACTCAGCAAGAGAGAAATTTTCACAGTTCTTGGCCTATGCTTCCTAATAAACGGACTCGGTTTATCTGCTCCAAGAACCCTCAAGAAAGATGATCATGTGAAATCGCTTGCCCATAGGCTCTAAAGTATTCCGCTTAAATGCAATTAATCTGCCGTTTTGTCGTAATCGTTTCTTCGTTGGTAAGAGTTAAATACCGAGCAGACTTAATTACTAAGTCGCTAACTAACGAAGGTTGCGACATCACACAAACTCTTGTTCACAAGAAGCTGAAAATCCAGACCTGTAGTGTTTCTTAGAAAAGTGTTTTATTTGCGAAGAAGAAGTGTCGAGCTGGGGAAGCGCATGTCACCGTGTTGTTTCGACGTGGCAAAGGTTTATACCGAATTACACTGGCCTCTCCGCTTCGTCAGGAATTTTTCGAGCCGTCACTCGTAGCAGAGCCAAGTGCCCGCCCATCTGTTCCCTGACCAATTGAATCAGAAATTTCAGACGAGGAGCGTCGCAGTTTATTACTGTTTCGTGTTTCCAGGGCGAGGAACCTCATTATGTATGAGGACCGCTTGAGATTTATTGCCTCTTGAGAAACTGTGTTAGTCAATATAAATGGAGCAATTCTCTTCCGTGTACTGAACTCTGTCAGAATACCTTTCAATCTATTCACTGATGAATATGTCTGAACTGATGACAGATATAAGGCAGGTACAGCTACAAGACTGTACCACCAGGATGCACAATGATGTCTTGTCAGATGTACGATTCGCACGATTAGCATAACACTGTTTAAAAATCGAGCTAAGGAGGGTGAATTGCCGCGTATATATTAAGGAGGAGAGGTCATGCAACAGGCAGGGATAGAGCCTTAAATTCATAAAATTTAGTAGGAAACCTGAAAGAGAGAGACCTACTAGTAGATAAGAGGATAATATTAAAACAGATCTTACATTGTGTGGGAGGTTGTAAAACAGATTGAGCTTGCTGAGTGCGTGTCCAGCAACAATCTTTTTCGAACACAACAGAGTGTGGTGTTGCTAACGAGAAAGATCTTTTTGTTTCTGGCGGGAAGAGGACGAAGGTAAACACTCTCTACGTTTCTGGAGGATAAAGCGCTATGAACAGGGAGAAAGCATACATCGTGGTAACCGGCATGACGAGATAACATTAAGTGTGCGAGCTCACAAAAGAATGTTGCGTTAAAAGAAGGGGTGCACGAAAGATTGGTGTTTGTGGTTTTTGAAAGAATGAACTGTAAGGAGCGTGAACTGGACCTAAGAGAGATGAAGTTCCGGGAATCAGGAGCTTTATAACTTGTATAAAATATTATTAAGCTCACAACATTCGAGCGGCTGCAATTGGTATGGCATGTAGCATGTATGAGACAGAAGAAAAGGTACATACCAAACGTGGTCGGAAATCTGAAGGAGAGAGACCACTTGGAATACCCAGGAGTAGATGGGAAAATAATATTAAAATTGGACTCAAAATATGTTGAGGAGGAATTCATCCAGGTCAGGGTAGAGTTCATTCGTGAGCTCTTTTGAACACTGTAATGAACTTCGTCTTCCACAAAAGGCGGGACGTTTCTTCAGCAGTTGAGCGACTGTTACTTTCTGAACACTGACCCCACAAAGAAAGTTGGCTCAAGCATTAACACTTCATGCTTTATTCGGGGGGTGCACTGTTCTAATCTCGTCCGGGGCACCGGTTGTCGCGGCAGGTTTCTTATGGCAGTAGCTCGGAATACAGCCACTTTCTATCAAATTTTCCATTTCACCAGTCACCCTACAATTTAATGGGATGTAGTCCGGGACACAGACAGTGCGGCAGCATAATCTATAGATTAAATGAAGGACTCTTCTCTGTGGGGTTAGTCGTTTGGTTGGTTAGGCTACTTTTTTTTCTGTGGCGCAACAGCCCAACTCGGGCCTAGGTCGCCTCACTGTTGAGGTTTAGATCACACACAGTTAGACACACATCCGGTAGGACTCCTCTGAACGAGTGATCAGGTCGTTGTAGAGGCCGCTACCCACACAGACACACAACACAAGAGACGGACACAGCGGGATTCGAACCCCCAATCCCAGCGATCATGCGGCTTCAGACCTACGCCTTAGACGGCACGGTCACCGGGATTTGTTAGTTGCTTCGCTTTCCTTCACTGTCATTAGTGTGTTAAATAAAGAGTGTCGTGGTGGAGGAGGAATATAAGAAGCACGTAGAAAGAAAAGTGCATTATAAAAGCGGATGAAATTCTTGATTATGTTTAGGGATGTAAGGTCTTCAACATTTAATGGGCCGAAGGAATAATTTATAGTCGGGACTTCCTTTGTCTTTGTCTACGTACAAATAATCAGGCTGGCCAATACGTTAGCAGGAAGAGTGAGATATACTGATTGATGCTATCTCGACAAGTACGTGGTTGCGACTGAAAGCCATATCGTATGACTGCCACTTGCCCATTCTTAATATATTGTTATTTTGATAAAGTCCAACAGTGAGTCCATTCTTTTTGCTTGGCAGCAATCATTTATTCTGTTGGAAATAACAATTGACTTTTATTTCGTATTGAATAGATCACTCTCTCCTATCTAACAACGGAAAAGGAATCATATTCCGTTACGACTACCAACAACATAGCATGAGAGGGTATAGTGGAACACAGTAAAGGAAACTTAAAGAATGGAAGATATGGGGAACGAAATGTAGAGGCATAAAGTAAAAGTCAAGAGGGGGAGGGAAGAGAAATTGAAAATAGAAAAGACAACTATAAGAAAGAAATATGGACGTATCCAAAGTGTAGAAATAAAAAAAGGAGAATCAGGGAGTGAAGGCTGATGGAGTTATTGGTGGGCGTGGAGGCACATAATTGGTCAGTAAGAAAGTAAGACGTAAAAATGAGTACAGAGAGACCTAGCAGACTCAAACTTTTAAAGTAAATGAATTAAAATTTATCCAACAAATATTGGTTATTGGGCTCATCCATCGAGGTCATCACGAGTTAAACTTGCTACTTATTAGGTTGCTTTGGCCTGAAAGCTCTGGACGTAATTAAAATAAGTGTTTTAAGACTACTTTCCTCCAGAAACTCCCTTAAGTAAACAGACTACGTTACTCATATTATCTCGACTCCCATCATGCTGTTCGCCATATTGTAAGAGAATTATGAAATTAAGGCTCGTTCCCGTTAATAAATAAATGTGCTTTTCAGTTATGATTAAATTCCTTTGTGAATCTCGCTGGAAATTAATAAGAAGAGAACTAAATTCTGAAATAATCAAGACATAAACTCTTAAAAGCATGTAGAATGTCACAAAATCATTTTCTTGGGGACATCATTAGGTCTATTTCAACTTTTATTTATCTGCGCTCATAGATTCATGCAGTTCGAAGCATAATTTGCCTTACAGGTTTCAAAACATATTAACTACAATGAATTTAAGCAAAGTATGGAAAACATTTGGCGAACTGAAACAAGACAGCAGAGTGTTTATCTTCTTCATCTAGTAATACAGGGATTAGTGATATAAATGTTTCAGAGTGCGGTTTCTATAGTGGTATTGGAGGAGCGTCAGCATGAAAGTCTATTTGTCGGGTTTCTATAGTATATGCAATCATAATTAGCCGCTTCATGCGAACAGACTATTATACAGACAGATTTGAAAAGTTAACTGATGCTTAACGTGACACTGTGATATTTCATTGAAATATGCAGTAAGTTGTATTCCCAGCTTGAGGTTAGGTTAGGTTAGGTTAGGTTTTAATAAATTAATTATAACAGACTAACTCCATGGAGCAGGATCCTTCCTCAGGAACTCATGTTTCCAGCTATTCGAGAAATTCATACGTGTTCACCAACACCTGCTAATCATGCCTATCGTGAACCAGTTTTATCCAGTCTATGCATCCCATCCTAATTTCTTTAAGATCCATTTTAATATTATTCTTCCATCTACGACAGAGTCTTTCAATCCGTCACTTTATTTCAGCTTCCACCACTAAAAGTCTTGCATGTTTTTGTCTTCGCCCCATTGCGTGCCACATGCGCCGCCAATCTCATCCATAATAAACAATAAACGGACTCTTTACACAAAGACGTTTTTCTATTATCTGCGTATTTCGAGAGTTACTAGTTTATACAGTGTGGTGCAAAGTCACTTAACACTAAAGGCAACACGTATACAGAGGAATATAAAGTTACTTTCGCGCCACCTTATGTTTTTGAGACCAAAGAATGTTTGGAACAAAGTTATCGAGGAAAATGGAACACATATTTAATGCCAGCAGCGTTTTTACGCATGTCATTCAGATTTAGAGATAATGCTATACAAGTGTTTCTTTTGCTGTGTTATGAAATAACACAGAACAGTTGGATTGCTTTTGGTATCATTAGGAGAAATTTAACAATCGGCGTTCACGAGATTAAAATCAAGAGGCAATAACAGGGAGAATTTGTCAGAATTGTTACGTCTGAATATGTTTCCTAATTTGTTTATAAATATATTTACTGTTTTGTTTAATAATCAGTAAATGATTTGCATATAGAGATTGGAATTCTGAGGGCTTGAAGGTAATTGGCTCTCCGTTCCAAAGCAAGTGGTCTCTACAAGTTTAATGTAATGCGAGGGAAAATTGAGTAACAGCAGTTGATAGCCATGGCAGGCACGTGTCTTGTTAGTAAATAACCCGCTGCTATGTTGGTTTCTGTCCATCAACGGCAATTACTTGTAATACAGCGTCCAAAAGAAATGACCTCCATAAAACGAAGGGAAAATCAAATACTCAATGTCTGGTGCTTATAATTCACGTTTCGGTATCTCATGTGGCGCTCCTCATATTTAACTTTAATTTTCCCACACAAATAATGAGGTATTTACTCGAACAGTTTTCCTTATAGGCCTATTCAGTGGATAGAAAGTGAATCTACGTTATGTCCTGTTCATGGTCTCTCCGTTTATTATTAATAAATGTCCCCCATTTCATGTAATTTTGAAGTGCATGTATGAGATATCTGTATGTGTATCAATCCGAACAGTAATTTAATAAAGGCAGCGTGGACAGAAAATATCCGATTTTGGTAAATGACACGAATCAGCACAATATTGTGTTTTAGGTTGAAGGTTGACCGGCATCGCATTTGTTCTTAATTTCGCATACTGTATTTTTGTCAGACTGTCCACTAACACTGGAGTGGTTGTTCCACTATTTGTCTGCCTGTTACAGAATCTAAACACACATGGAGAGGTACAAACAACGCACATTTCTTGCTTTATTTAGTTTTAAATAACGTTTGTCCACCTTCTACCACGGCTGAATTCAGTAGCACAGCCTAAATATGCCACAAAATTAGGTACGTTTTCCAAAGTTAGTTTTGAAAGTTCACCACAAATTAGATTTGACTAAAAAAACCATAAAAATATACCTAAGTCTCATGATAATTTGAGTGTCGTACCATGAAATAAGGCACGTGTAACAAAATTGGGTAGGTACATCCTAAACTGCAAGCTTACAACTAGTCCTACTTTAAGCCCTACGTGCGTTATTGTCCTTTGTACTAGAGGCAAAGTCCCATGCGCTTATCTCAGTATTAATTGGAGGTTGCTTATATTCAGTCTACGGACAGCTGGATTCTTTTGTGTTTTGACAGAAAAGATTATAGTCTACGATCAAGGAATAATAATAAAAATATATTCTTCTTGTTTAATGGGAAGCTTATGAAACCCTCTAAATTGATTTCCCTAGCACAAATTGTCTCCGTTTTATGCTTTAACTTAGATCCGCCCAAGAGTAGACGAGTTAATGGAATAAAAAGTGGAATTTCATGCCCATGTGCCTAAATATGCTTCACGGATGGTTTTAATCGTCAAACGGCCTCGAACCATCGTTCTATAGCTTATGTACATATCTTAGCATGCTATAAAGGACAGTTTTACATTTGTTTATGGGTGATGTTTATTTTCGTACACAAGCAGGGGACGCAGACGTCGGGAGGAACGTTGAAACAAGAATTTTTGTGAATTTGCAATGATATTACGCTAGTATGAAAATAAACTGTAAAATTACGTAAGTAAATACGGCATGCTAATGTGGGCATGCAGCGCTGTTGTTTCTTCTTTAATGCTAGTTTTACGTGATGGTTGATTGCTAGTAACGATCTGGAATGAGGAATGTAGGAATCAAGTATGTGTGTCTTAAGGATGTCCGTGTACTTTCCTGTAAGAAATAAATGAAAATGTGGAGAAAGTAAGTCAGAAAAACAGACGAAAAACCAACAATATCCTTACGTTCAAATATCACTTAATAATAAGCCTGTCCCCTAAAGTGTAATTACGGCGTTAAATCACTCTACAAGTCAAGATTCATGCTTGTAGAATTACACAATGGACCGACTGTGAACTCAGAAATATGGCATCACATTACAGACCAACTTGCGTTTCGAAAATTTAACTTAAGAAATCCCGAAGTTATAATCTTGTATCTAGCAGCCAAAGTACAAAGGCGTTTAAGATACAGAGAGATTAAAATGTAAATAAAAACCATTTCCTTCGTTATGTATAGCTGTGACATTTGGTATTTTGCTCTGACGGAAGCGTAATCACAATATTAGAAATACTCAAAATTTATCAGGAAAAGTGTGTTTTGGAACAAGAAATTCCATTCACAGTTTAAAAGGCCTACTTTCATATTTTAGACTTGTAGTCATACAAATGTTTTGTTTTTAATACCTTATTTACATAATTTTAATTTATGTTTGGCAGTAACATAAAATTTAGCTGATGGGTTGGGGAGTTGGATTCGTGAGCAGATGGGCGCAACAGCGAATTCTATTCGAGTCAGAATTTAATTTGATTAAAATTTTAAATATTATACAGATAGTAATAATAGCAACTATTATATTAATGTCATATTGTTATTATTGTTATTATTATTATGCACACAAATTTTTCTTGCATTGAATCTGTCGGACAACCTCAAATTTCGCAACGTTTCAGTGTTTATAATCTTTGACATAAAAGCAATATTTTATAAATAATTTTAGATATACTTTTATTTTATCTTCACGCCAGATTTTAAACTATTATGCCGAAAGATGCATATAGATTTGTTGCAACTAAAATTTTGTCCTTTTTCACTCTACAGAAATAATCTTCACAGAAGATTTCGGGCTTTTGAAAACAATGTACTGAGGAGAATATTTGGACCTCAGTGGGAGGAAATAATAGGATGCTAAGGAGAACTGTGTAAGAATTACCTCGAATTAAGGAACACAAGATGAGCAAGAACGGGAGAAAATAAGATTTCAGTTTACATTTTCTGTAATGCAACAAATTTGTTTGAAGATACGAAAGTGTCTTAAGCGTACATGGGAGGATAATATTAAAATAGATCTTAAGCAAGTAAGATGATTTTCTGAGGGCTGGATTCAAATAACTTATGTTGCGTTATAATGTCGAATTTTTTTAACACGGTATTAAATGTTTGTATTCCATAAAAGCAGGGAATTCTTTAACATCTCAATTACTATCACGTCTTAAAGGAAAGTTTTGTTGCGCTGATTTACCTTTTCAGGATCACATATTTATTAAGATTTTACTAATGAGATGGAAGAAATATCCATGGGATTAACAGTGAAGAATTTTGCGAATCCATGTTTTTCCTACGCAATTTTTATTCTTGTAGCCTTTTTTCCTTATTTTATAATAAAACACCGTCATCTTATCATTATCGCCTTGTGATGGCTGCCAAATACCTTTTAAACCGTGCAAGATTTGAAATCCTGACAGCGGTGGTGCTGAACATTTAAGCCTTCTGGACTATTATGTCAGCCTAATGATAAATAGTCACCGATGTTTCAAAGATAATAGGTTAATCGAAACATCTGTAACTGTTTAGCAGTTTCACCATGTAGCATCTCAGAAGACTTAAATCTTCATCACTATTCAAACAATTTAACGACCTGGCATGAAACTTTGCATGAACATGGTGTCACTGGAAATCACCTCATCCTTGTAGCTACTTTTTAATTCCCTATCATAAATCATACTGACGTGTGGACTGTTTTCTGTTCTATTTTACGAATCATTGTTGTCAAATTTGTTACTTTGCTAAAACATTTTCTTGTCGAGTTTATTGTGACGTTGCAAAGACTTAGAAGGAAATAAATAAACAGATTTTCAAATCCTAACATTTCATCACGACGAGGAACATAAATAAGGTCTCAGAACACAAACAGTGGCCCTAAGGCTCCAACAGAATGTACTTCAAAAGCCTGTCACATATTTGGCTCTCTTACTGTGCGCTTCCTAACGCCTGCTGTCGTCCCGCACATCTTGCACGTCAAAGATTTTGCCGCTAAAGCACGGCGTAATTTAACCTTGGACAAGCCAGATGGTATTGACTGATGGATTATTTTAAGTTCATCCTTTTAGCACTGAAGGTATTTCGCGCCATGATTTAGAGATCTAGCTACGAAGAACATGATAAATCCGGAGGAAACTGCCCTGAAGCAGATAAGTTTGGCTTGACAGCTTCTGGGAATTTACAGTTCCTCGTAATTGGGAATAACATGTAAGCAGAAGTTTGCCATAAAATGGCTCGTATGAAAAGACCATATTACTCTTTTTCGTTTACCCTTTGGGAGACCTAAACATGGACGGGAAAATAGCATTGATATGAATTCTGAAGAAATATTTTGATATGTGGCCTGGGTGCATCTGCCTAAGCATATAACTGTGACAGGCTCTTATACACACGGTAATAAATCTGCGTATGGCAAAAGAGATAAGAAATGTCCTAAGCAATTGCTGTAGTGACCACTGTCATAAACGTTTAGGTCCATAAATGGCGATAAACTTTTTCAATTAGCCGATCGATTTTAAGTTTCGGAAAAAGGGCTTTGCTCCTTGGAGTTATTTATTTATTAACTCAGTTAATACAGACATCAATGTAAAACCTGAAACTATCTTAACTAGTAAAATTCCCTTTAAATTCAAAAGGAAAAGTCTTTATTTTGTACGTAAAGTTTGTTTTATTGTTTACAGGTTGAAGGGGTTTTATAATTTAATTACAACATTTTTTTCAATGGCTCGACAGCCCCTTGGGGGCCTAGGCCGCCTCATTTTTTGAGGCTTCACGATCACACTTTAGACAAAACACACTCGGTAGGACTCCTCTGGACGAGGGACCAGCCCATCGCAGAGATCTCTACCTGACAAAACACAACACTCACAAAAGACAGACATCCTTGCCCCCGGCGGGATTCAAATCCACAATCCCACGAAGCGAAAGGCCGCAGACCCACGCCTTAGATCAAGCGACCACTGAGATCGGCAATTATAACATTAAGTGTTAAAAATCAGCACAAAAGTGACACTGTAACAATACAGGCTTTCATAACTTACTTATTATTTTTAGACTTTACGCAATAATGTAATTAATGTTTAAAATTATGGTATGGGTATAACAAAGCCCATAACAAGTTCGGAACGTAATATAACTTTCATATTTTATATATTTAGGTGGACCTACTTATGGAGCATTTGAAAGTTATTACAGTATGGGATTCGACTATATGCATGTTCTTATGAGAAGAGAAATAATGCTATAACAGGCAAAATATATGTTTTTAGAAAGGATTTATCTAAGAATAATCGGTTCAGGATAAGGATATGCCCAGATCATGTAGCTATATTGTAAAGGAAAGATACATAAATCGGTAAAGTACAAAGATAATTTAGACCAATGTAAGTCAATAATGACTGATGTGATATCGAAGTTTATGGTTTTGGTAACACGTGACTTGCTGCCAGTGTTGCTTAACAACACAACAGTGGCAGAACTAAATGCAGTATTTGGATGTCAGGGTCCCACCATTTCAGATTTGCAAACATCCATTATGCAGCTTATAAGAAGACTGAGGGATATTGATGAATTGACCGCGGATGTGTATGACTTGTGTCTGCGAGGTAAAATCTGGACCATGAGGACTCTTAGTATAAAGCTTTTTGTGGTTTACAGTTTTTTAGATCAGAGGCGTCCCAGCCAGTAGTGGGTGAAAAGTTCAGAAATTATTTGTGTGCGGACCACATTAATTTTTTATTTACAAGAATAGCTAAGTGGAGTCCGTTAATTATTAAAATGTGGATTGTTTATTACTCATGTAAACATTGAGTCAATGACACCTGGTGGCAGTCAGCTGTACAACGGTAGAAGCGAACAGGTTGAGGCCCTATCGGCCCGCTCGTTCATTTGCGCTAGGTAACTAGTTTTATTTTGCTAAAGATGTTAAGCAGGCCTTATTTTGTGGTGAAGGGCCCCGCAGCAGATGCTACGGAGGCACCGCAGCCTTGAGGCTTATTGTGTAACCCTGTGATGAAGATGATTATTTTTTTTTCATTTGTCCTTGTAATGGAGCACCGGTGGAATGAAATTGACAGGGGAAAACCGAAGTACTCGGGTAATAACCTGTCCCAGTGCCACTTTGTCCACCACAAATCCCACATGGACTTACCCGGGATCGAGCCCGGGCTTCCGCGGTGAGAGGCCGGCGACTAACCGCCTGAGCCATGGCACGGCTCTAAGCAGGTCTTACCCAGGGGTCAAGATGACCGCATGTTGGACGCCGCGGCTTGAGACTAGTGAAGGAAGGCCTTAAAATATGAACTCCAGAAATGTCTCTTTACGTACTCAGCCTAGTACTGACAATCAGCTATAGCACAGCGATTGCTGTTTAAAGACTGTCCTTAAATAACGGTTATAATATTACTGAATGACAAATTTAATCCCATAAAGCCGGTCGTTACTACATGTGCTGTCGTGTTTAAGACTAAAAACTGTGCATTTTGCCCACAGAGTGCATTTATGTGTTCCGCATGAGTCTCGCAATAAACAGTCATTATACGATCGTACTAGCCACAACCCCGTCACATGACGAGGTAAAATATAATACTTACACGTTAATGAATTCCGTCTTTCGTCAGGCTGTATCGCAACCAGTGAAACCCGGGTTTTGTGATGTCACTCTCAATGCAAGCTCCTTCGTAACCGTGGAAACCCGATCTCATTCAAACACGGGTTGTGATGTCACTCACAAACCTACCTCTATTCGTAATCATGGAAACTTGATAAGTATGGGAACCATGGAAACCCCTGTTGTGACGACACTGACATTATAAGCTCAGTTGTAACCATGGTAACATTATCGGTAACCATGGTCAAATTGTAACTAACACGTGTGTGACACACAGTCACCCGCTTACACCAATGTCATGATCCCTTATACGATGATATGTTATATTCACATGCTAACCACTCTGGTAAGACTTCATGAAAAATGGGCTGCTGGTGTCACGAACCAATCTCCATCGCATCCATGGAAACCCATCCCCGATTCAAACGCGGGTTTGGACGCCATTAACAAACCAAGATCTGTCTGAACCATGGACACTTGGGTTGTGACGTCACTCACAAAAACTCTTTCGTAACCATGGAAAAGCGGGTGTGACTCAGTCACACCAAGGGCTTTATATGTAGGGGTATACAACATTAACCGTTTGGCCTTTTAATGAAAGCACAACGTGCTCTCTGTGACGGTCGAACTGAATATTTGTGTGTATTGTAGGATAATAGTAACCTTCAGAGGGTTAAGAAGAGAGCTTATTTTGTGAATCTTCGGAATCCAGAAAGATGTCATAAGCGAGAAGATCACAGCACGAAATTCTGTAAAACTGAAATTATCATTTCTGAAACCCTGTTACGGAAATGCAGTCGAACTGACCAGACTTCCATTACTCTGCTAGTTCCCACATTGTCATATTGTGTAAATTTAGATTAACCTCTCCATCTGGAAATAAGATATGTCTGTTTCTGCAGGCCTGTCTTTGTTCAAACAGTTGACGCACAAGAGTGTGCATGTCAGCTAGCGGAAAACTGTTCCATACAATATCGCATTTCTTTGACTCGGTTTGAATAGCTGTATCGCTATTAACGAGGGGAATGGTGGTGGATGGAGGAGTCGCCATGGCAACGTACCACATGGCAGCACCCGACGTCACTGACTCTCTCCTCACACCCTGAGTCCCTTTAATTGAAGGTTCAGTTTCGCTTCCGATCTACATAGGCTTTAGTAAGCTTTTGTAACGTCATGCCTGTAAAATTACTTCGAAACTTAACATTAATAAGCTCAATATTTCTTTTTTATTACTGGTTCATTTAATACCATTACCAGTGGCTTGCACTATACAGTATCAAATGATACACTCATTAATAAATAGCCTTCTATAAACAATACGCAATATGGCTGTAGTATTCTAATTTGAGATAATACCCTGGCATATTCCGAGACGAAATAAGAAAAGACACGAAAAAAATAGTCAGGATAGCTGGATTCCCTTGAACCGGATCCTCCCAAGTGCGAATTAATATTGCTGCTGACTTCAGCGCAAAGTCAGCTACTTGCAGCCAATATTGTCGTGGGCTGTGTGTGAAATGAATTCCTACGTCGATGCCGATAAATGAGTGCACGGTATTATGCCGCATCTCGAGGCACCAAAATATTCAGTATTGTAGGCCTGAAAGAACGACTTGTCATCAAGAAATTACGTCATTAACATTATCTCTACTTCCATTCTCATTGACAGTATGCTGAATCAGGCCAATCACATTCACACCACCATTACCTACGTGCAAACTACTCTTAAAATCCATTAACAATAACCATTTAAATTTCAGTAGACGCTACGAGTGCCACAAGATTTAAAAAGAAGAAATGCTACGTTGCGCACGGACAGCATGTAGCTATTTTGTATCACACCAACAATAATCGACTGGTTGGATCTTATGGTGGAGAAGCGCAGTCTTCCTGTGAGGTAGAAACTGAGTATGATATAGTGTTTAGATTAATTTTAGTGTTCAAACGGTAACTGCATTTCCAGGTGCTGGTCTCCCATTAAGCTTTCTTTCCCAGCACAATCATATGTAGGCCTACATGCATAAGCATTCCGAATATTCTGTCTGTCTTTGCATCATCCTTTCATGCACGTAGAGACTGGTAACAAAACAAGGGCGTAGCTACCGTATAGCAAGTGTATGCTAACATAGGGGCCCCCAAAATAAAAGGGGCCCACAAGACCATCGCAACAATTTGTTTAAACTAAGTTAACACCACCTGCTATCCATAGAATTGGAGAATATTCTCGAGAACTCAAACAAGAAAGGAAAATTAAATAAAATGCTTTATTTGAAAGCATAGTCTATTTATCAGAATTTTATAAAAAGTGGCCATGTACCTTATGGGTACGACAGGGCCCGTCTGTAAGCTTGATACAGTGGCTCAAAAATCCCAGGCACGCCACTGGTAAGCACCTGTGCTTCTATTCAGACGCAGTTAGTGTTTACACTGGTCTGTGTTGCCGACTCTCTTAGTGATCTTAGGCGAAATTCGGTATAGCGGTTAGAATCTGCCATTATTGCGTTCTTCTAAATCCATACTTACCTACATTCATGACTATCTTCCCTTGTAATTTGTAAGTTGCAGAATATTCATCACTTTCTTTGGATCTCTTCTGCACCTTCATTTGTAAAAAAAAAACTTTTAAATTTATTTTATTTGCATTCTATCCTGGTGTTCAACCCATCGTTCTTTGGTATTATGACATCTCTTTTTTTTTTGTAAAAAAAATTTGTAATTCATTCCCGGTATCTTCGTACAGTCTGTTGTCAAGAGTGATGTTAAAACTTTAATTTCAACTTCCAGTACTGAGTTAATTCTGACGTATTTCTGTAATGTCCAGACATATCTTCCGTGTAACAATGTAAGCATTTGTATAACAATTTAAACACTATCACTACTGCATGAATTGTCGGAGTCTAAGTTGCTTTGTTTTTAATGGCGAAGTTGAGTGATGGATCGTTCTTCCATTAAGCTATTACATTATTGACAGATTTTCCCTTGTGGCTTCCCAACTGATAGTATCGAGAAGCTAAACCGAACGGACACAATACTTCCGTTCCGCAGCCGAAATAACACGAAAATGTGGATCAAAATATGTAGGCCAACACTCACGGTAACATGGGATTTTAGCAACAGCTGCAGGAATTTTATGATGTCAAAACGATACACAAAGATATACAGGGATTGTTTTAATTAATATTACCTCAATGTTTTGCAAACTTTAACCATTTTAAAGTGTTTAACATATAAAACTTCTTTACTCCTCATCTAACAACTCCATTTTTTTTTTTTTTTTAGGTTTTCATGGCTGTTCTGCTTTCTTACGGGCTCCGGTATTTCGTAACGTCTGACTAAAGCTCGAGGCTGTCCGCATAGAATTCAGCCTCTTTAACAGAACTTTAGGCTTTTACTTGGGATATACAGAGGGAACTCAGTTACAACGTCATGAAAGGGACCGAATAAATTGTGTCTTTATAAAATAGTGTCGCCCTAAGCGAGGTTATGGTAAAAGTGAAGGAAAAATATTTTAAGATAAAATACAGAACTGTAGGCATACTACTTAAATGTTTACGCTATCATCTATTTTAAGTTGTATTCACCGTGCATTTTTGCTTAATTGAACAATTTTTACCAACAAATGCACACAGACATATAATGTCAATAGTTTATTTTATTAATATAATTAATATATATTATATATATTAATTATATTAATATTAATTATTAATATTAATTAATATTAATATAATATATTAATAAAATAAACTATTAACATTATATGTCTGTGTGCATTTGTTGGTAAAAACTGTTCAATTCATCTATTTTAAACTTAAATTACAATTAAAATTTAGAAAGAATAAAAATTGCTCTTATACGAGTATAACCTTGATTTTAGGCTTCCGCCGCCTTGTTCATGACATCTGCTCCCTTCTGGGATATTACGCGGCGTTGTGTGGTAATTGTTTACCGACGTTTCGGGACAACGTATCGGTCCCATATTCTCGGGTCAAGAGTCCTTTCCTACTCGGACTCTTGACCCGTGAAGATGGGACCGATACGTTGTCCCGAAACGTCAGTAAACAATTACTACACTAGTAGGACTCTTGACCCTTGAAAATGGGACCGATACGTTGTCCCGAAACGTCGGTAAACAATTACTACACTAGTAGGACTCTTTACCCTTGAAGATGAGACGGATACGTTGTGACGAAACGTCGGTAAACAATTACTACACGACGCCGCGTAATATCCCAGAAGAACGCAGATCTCACACTTATATAATTGTAAATTTCTATACAGGCTTACGCTAAAAATAATTAACTCATAAATAAAATTTAGGACGAACAAAAGTTATCACGAGCAGAGGACCGCTCACTGGCACATTGTCACTCCTCTGTTGCTAAAACCACTTAAGCAGCGCCTCATCGACGTCACTTTGTTCTGGCTTTCGAAATCGCTTTCTTCTCGATCGTGTCCATTCAAACGCGCTAATAATTTTGGTTCTGTTTTTACAAACAATTTGGATCGTAGAATTTACGAGACCAAATTCCTGACACACGTCAGCTCCCTTTTTTCCCCATTTTATATTTCCCATATCACTTTAAATTTTCCTTCGACGTTCAAAACCTTCCTTTTTTCGTCACTGTAGCCATGTTGTCACTCTACCAGTCTTCTGTTAACAGAAGGAGCAGAAAAGTAAGGGGAAATTTTGGGCTTCGCTCTTCTGGGATGTTACGCAGCGTAGGTTCGTAGTTAGTTACCAACGTTTCGGGACAACCTATCGGTCCCATCATAAAGGGTCAAGCAATCCAAGCAACATGGGTAACTAACTACCAGTGTACGCTGCTTAACATCCCAGAGGAACGAAGATCTAATTTACAACGCGGCGGAAGCCTGAAATCTTGATTACCGTTACTGTTTTCATTTCCCAGGCCTCGAATTTATATATGTACCTGAAAGAGTAGAGGGCTTGTCTTCTTAAGGACGAGGAGAGGACTAATTCCTAAATAGCCAACTTCTTGTAAAATTATATTGGAACGCATGATTTGCAATGTCGTAATATCCGAAGTAGATGCTCTTATGTTTGTCGTACTAAGCAGGGCAGAAAAACACGTGCTTAATGGGGAATTAGTTGGTACCACAGAATGTATAACGCTATAGTAGAGGTGTCGCACAAACCGAGGTCGTTATAGCTGAGTTAACCTAAATTTGGTGCTAATCTCCTCCCGGACACAGGTTATTTCGCGTTACGTCATCTCATGAGTCCTTATGTAAGGATATGTTTACTCCATGTGTGCCTCGTTGAATACACTGTACACTCAGCATAACACAGTATCTTATAAGCCTGTAACCCATTCGGCACTACCCTTACCGCACAGTTTTTCTGTCCTCGTTATTCTTTTATTTATTTGCATTTCATTTTTATGACGATAGCATTAGATCAAATTATTTAGCATCGAGTAGTAGAAGGTTAGTTCATAATGAAAAGGAAAGGGTGTTGAAGGTGGCGGTGATGACCTTTATTTTTGAGGATATGTTACGGCATCTTTCTAGAAGGACTGGAAATGACCACGGAAAATCTAAGAGAGTACAGCTAGTCTCCAGGCTATCTGAAGTTGTAATTTTTCGGATATGAACACCATACTCAAAGTACATTCAAATCACACGGAGGCACTTGGATAGTCTTCCGAATACGTTGCCTTAATAAATAATACTTATTTGGGTCGTACGTCGAAGTTACTCTTTTGCAGGTTCGATTCCCGGTGAGGTCATTGGGATTTTTTATTGACTTAATCCTTAAGGCCGCACTATGTCCCTGGCGTCGACTCAGCCTCTAACAGAAACGAGTAACAGGGATAACTCCTGGGGGTAAAGGCGACGGTGCGTAGGGTTGACAACCTTACTAACTTCATGTGTAAATTGTCTAGAAATTCTGGGAGCCTCATCCTCCTGGAACCCACAGGGCCTGTCCAGATCTGCGATGAGATAGCGTTACCCTGTCATTTGCCTGGAACGACATAGTGATTCGCGAAAAAGTCCGTCACAAAAGCTGTTATCAAACGAAACCCGTTTTAGTTTTGCTGGAAGGTGGTTAGCTTTGTCATATTGCTGGCCACGTTGTTATTAAGTATGAGGAATTCGTTTCGTCGACTGTGGTCACATGGGGCTCTGTGTCTTAGCTGAGAGAATGAATCCGCCTACACAACTCTCTGATTTCCTAGGAGTCTAATAATATTAAATGGATCTTTCTTTTACTATTGTCTCGCATTCTGTAACAATGAGCTAAGTTCCGAGTAGATCCCGTTTGCTCTCTTCATGTCTGCACGAGTAGGGACGTCTGATGGACTTGCAACAACACACAATGACGCATACAGCCGTCGATTCTGACGCACTTCTAAGCCTGCAACACACAATGATGCTCTTCCCCGACAGGCAACTCGCTGTACACTGCAACAAAAACTTCTACAAAGACTTTCTACATCATCCAGTCTTTTAGGTGGATAGAAACTTTTTGGAGGAACATAACGCCCCCATCTTTGGGGGTCGAAGTAAGTGGAGTGACGATTTGTTCAGGTCATAGACCTATAGCCACCATGACATGAAATCTGGTTACCCAAAATTATGGAAAGGGGAGAGGAATGTACCTAAGATCGAGGCAGAAAGATCCTGAAAATCATGTTCGTCTGCCTACAAGATTAAATTGTGTAAGAACTTTGAATATCACAATCAAAGGAGTCACGGCTATGAAAATCTCAGATCTTACAATAAGAATGTTTCATAAAAGTAATAGGTGCATTTATGAGGGCACGTGTACATAACAGATTGTATATTCCCAGCCTCAGGCTCCTTCGGTTATTCCCTTCACATGGCAACATAAATATACACGGTGTCTCATAACTGTTCATCCGAATTAAACAGTCGTTACAAATAAAAGTGAAAGAAGTACATCACTGTTTAATAGACACGGAGTTTTCTCACCCGCCACTGGCAGCATTGCAGAAACAAACATGGCCATTACGATTTGGTGGAGAACAAAATATTTATAATACTATTGGCTGCAAAACTATACAGGCTTCGTGGGTTCAGTGTAAATCCAAGAGCTTTAACAATGTGAGATATACTTCATCATCGCAGATTATTTTTATTGATGCCGGTCCTTTGTAATCACTGGGCAAGCAGCTATGACCAGAAGTTCGGGTAAATATTTGCAATTATTATCATTGGTCGAGTGTGACTTATGAACTTCTCACCATACATCAACAAATCGTAAAATAAACACCTTGTGTTGCTTCAGTGCTATCTGAAACGGCCACAGATGCCGAAATATGTGTTGTTGTGAGAAATAGAGGTGGATTAAAACTTTCTGAGTTGAAATAGTTTTATTTATTTGTTTATTCGTGGGTTATTTAATGACGCTGTCAGTATCTTAGACTACATAGCGTCGAATGAGAGATGAGCGGTGCAAAAATGAATTGACAGGGATGCGGAAGGAAGCAACCGTAGCCGAAACTTAGATCGGTAACTGACCTTGCATTTACCTGGAGGCACTAAGGAGTTCCATAAAAAATGCAGTCAAGGTAACAGATTTCGAGGCCATATTTGTAAACGCGACCTCTCGAATACGAAACAGGGATGTTATCTATGCTACAGTAACATTAATTATGGTGGTTTTCCACATATGTGTTAGGTCCAACAAAAAATCCACAGGCTGCGTAAGAACTGGAACTTGCATCACCTACAGGTAATGTTTGGTGGGGATAGTCGGAGACAGAAACTGGGGCCTTTTTAGTGTTAAAAACAGTTTGTTTACATCTGTGTGGGAAATTTCGAATAGCACATGTTATCACAAATTCAAGATGTGCCTATTACAAGTCAGTGTGTTCCAACGATATGGTACTCAACTTGATTTTAGGCTTCCGCCGCCATGTTGATGAGACCTGCGCTCTTCTGGGATATTACGCGGCATCGTGTGGCAATTGTTTACCGACGTTTCGGGACAACGTATCAGTCCCATCTTTAAGGGTCAAGAGTCCGAGGAGTAGGACTCTTGACCCTTGAAGATGGGACCGATACGTTGTGGCGAAACGTCGGTAAACAATTACTACACGACGCCGCATAATATCCCAGAAGAGCGCAGATCTCGATATGGTACTCCTCTGTTTGGGCACGAAATTTAGTCGATCCCTTGGATGCGACTTTTGTCATTAGGCCCTACGTGTGCAGTAGGGAAGCTTCAATACATGCCTTTCAGATACAACGAACTTTACACAGACTTTCATTTTTAGTGCAAGGGCAGTTAATATCGGCCGGACGCTGCAGTGTTAACATTAATGCGCAATCCGTGGCCCGCCGGACTTCACGGTGCACACTGCGAGTGGATTCAGTCGAAAAAATCTAAAAATATTTATTTAAAATATTTTTTTTTCTGTGGCGATACAGCCCAAATCGGACACAACCCACCTCATTGTTGAGGTTTCTAGATCACACACAACTAGACACACACACGCATCCGGTAGTTCTCCTCTGAGAGAGTGATCAGCCCGGCCGCTACCTACACAACACACAACGAGCACAAGAGACGAACATCCATGCCCTCAGCCGGACTCGAACCCGCGATCCTATTAAGTAAGCAGTTGCAGACCTACGCTATAGACCGCACGGCCACCGGAATCGGTTAAATTAAAATATATTCCCACAATATTTTTAAAGAAATGTGTCTATGCCTTAGTCAGTGGAAACGGAAATGGAAACTTCTTATTAAGATTGTTGAAGAAGACATTTTGTTGTGGGCTGTGTACGATATCCCAATGAGATGAAGTTGGTCGGCGACGCTTTAGCGCGTGCCAGAAACTCTTCGTGATTTCTCGCTTGTGAATTTAATTATTTTCGGCAGCTACGAATTTTTCCTTTGCTAGCTTGGAGTATAATATTATTATTCTGATTTTCAAGATGCTGGTTTTGAGATACGGTTCCTGTATGAACTCTCGTGATGTTGATTCAATAGTAAGTTTTACGCTTCTAAATAATGTTTGTCAAAATGTAAATAGAATGGTTGTACAGCAGTGTTCATTATTGTAAACACTGCGTAACATAGGGTCTTTATAGACGAGCGTAAACGTGCATTTAACTTAAAAAAAAAAAAAAAAGGACGAGCTGGGAAGAACATACGAAAGTGATCTGTTGAGTTTCGTGTGCGCAGTGGATTCTCAGTAAACGGTATTTAAGTTTCCAAGTAGTAATCGATGAAATCAGAGTTTGTTAACCTTACTCAGTGAGTTTTGTTCGGTACGTTGTGTCCTAGTATGGCTGCAGTAAGGAAAATATAAGCTGTTTGTGACGATCATAAGTAGGAAAATTGAAGGGTACTTTTTCATACGAAAGAAACTGTTGTTTGTACAGTTTGTAATAAAAACATTCCCATTATAAAAGAACGAAATATTAAGAGACACCACAAAACCAATTTTGCATCACAAATTGAGGAAGAGTTAAAAAGGAACAAAATAACCCAGCATCGAAAACGCCTTGCTTAGCAGCAGATTTTTGTTCATAAGTTCAGTCTTGAAACTAGGTACTCCAGTGCATGCTAGGGACGCAGTTTATAAAATTTTAACAAACGATATGAAAATTTTAGCGACGAAGAAATATTGAAGGAATGCTTATAGAATTTGCAGGTGTTGTACTTCATGAAAAGAATGTTATCATTTCTAAAATTGTTTTGTGAAGATTTGTCTTTTGAAGAAGACTAGAAGAAATTCGAAATAGAAACACTGAAGAAAGCTTAAATATAAAGTATTAATTTTTAATGGCTTCTTATATTAATAAACAAAATTACCGACTTAAACAACAGAAATGAGCGTGTTGTTTCCTTTCGTTAAATCAACTGGATGTTTAATACAACTGAGGAAATAGCTCCCTTACTACTAAACGAATACTAAATAAAATACTTAAGTAACAATTGTTACTTAAGTATTTAAATTACTTAAGTAACAATTGTTTCTTAAGTATTTTAAGTTAAAAAATGTTTTAATATTATTTTCAGTGAACACATGCTCAACATAGTTGACATTTTATCCACTTTATCTATTTTAATGAGTACCATTTAGCTGGTGTAATGAGAAAGAGTCCTGAAGATGAACTGATACAGTTCGAAACATGTGGACTATTTATTGACATAAGTATGTATTAAATAGAAGATAATAAAGTGCACATTTGTCGGAATAAGACTATATATAACCAGTAAGCCCTTTGAAAATGTGAGAAATTTTAAATATTTGGGAATAATGAAAAACCAATACTGGATTCACGAAACAATTAAGAGCAGATGAATTTCGGGGAATGTTTGGCAACATTCGGTTCAGAAACCTGAGTCTTTCTATTGCCTATTTAAAAACGGAAGACTGAAATGTGGTCACAGTAATAACTAGTGAGAAATTTGAGCCTTCGCAGAAGGACGTAGACTCAGGGTGCTTCAATACAGGGTGATTAGTGTGTTATTTAAAGATGGTGTAAATTTTTTTAGATTATATTGCGTCGGTGACAGATAAATGAATGAATATAGAGCATTGGTGGACTAATGCTGACGGAATAAAGCGAAGTACTCGGAAGAGGTGTTTCACTGCCACTTTTTCCACCACAAATCTCGTATGGATTGGCCTGGGATGGAACCCGGGCCTCGGCGGTATGAGACCGCCGACTAACCACCTCAGCCATGGTACCGCCGAAGGAACTGAGTAGTATGCTCAAACGTGTAAGAGGATAATATGTACGTCATAATGAAGAGTATTATCAGGATGAACAACTGGATGAGAATGAGATGGGTGGTGCATGTGGCAATCATAGAACAGGCGAAAGCATAAACGTTTCTTTTGGAAATCCTGACGGGATAATACTACTTTCATGATCTAGGCATAGATGGGAGGTTATTATTAAAATGATCTTCATGAAACAGAACGGGAGTTTGTAGACTGGATTCGTTTCGTCATACGGACAAGTGGCAGGCTGTTGTGAACTTGACTACCCCTTTCTATTCCCTGAATACATGGCCAGAAAATTCTGATAGTCAATACACAAAAATTCTGTTTGGAACTGAAGTACCTTGTCTCATAATTATAACAAGGTTTTGCTGAGCCGAATTACATTCTCATATCGAAGGCCGCATGCTGATTGTCATTGTCTTAGTTGTAACAAGGTTCTCAATCATACATTTCATCAAAAATGAATCGTGAATTTTAAGCAGCAACTTTTTTATAAATCGTAAAATTTGAAATAAACTCGGGCATAACGTAGAAGTAATCCAAAGTGGCACTAGATGGCGGCGCAATATATACCCCTGTTACTCGTCTAGTTGCACTACACAGAATGAGTCATGCATCACAGTGCCATTCCGTAGTATAAGGTATCAGGTTTGCATGAGTTGGTTCCTTTGCACGTGTGTTGTTTATTTTCTGCTTTCAGTTTTTATGCTTAATTAATTTCAAACTCTTATATGGTGCTAGTATCAAGTGTCAGTGTGGATACACGGCTTTGTTGAAGAAACAACCAAGTGGTCTTGGATAGAACCTGGATATCACTCGAAGAATGAACAGAGATTTCCAGAAACAAGGTTAGGAATTATTTTCGTTCTTATTCATTTTCTGTGTCAAAGGTGATGATGAGTGTTCACCATGTGTTACTGGCTGTGAGAAATTATATCATCAGGGCACGAAGACATTTCCCTTCGACTAAATTTCGAAAGAACTATCCCATATGTATGCTGAAGACAGCTAACTACAACGAAACAAGGGTTTAGAATGTAGCATACTGTCGAGTTTGAAATAGAGCACTACTATTTTAGGTATGTATGTATGTATGTGTTTATGTATGTATGTAAGAATGTATTTACACACGCAAATATACACATACATACATAAACACATACATACATACATACATACATACATATTCTATAGATACAAACGTTTGCCAGAATGCCAGTAGGATTTGGAATAAGCCATAAACGTACAAAATATAAGCAATATGCAAGACATACAGAACTATTACAACTAACTAAACTAACTCCATGGAGCAGAGTCCTTCTTGAGAAGCTAACAGGTCGTCAGCTAGTCAAGAAATTCCCCGCGTTTATTACAACACATAATATAAATACTAAAATACTAGATACTAAAAATGAGATAGCATATTCCTTCTCTACCTGATGTATAATTGGTTTTTCAGGAATTTTTAGAAGTAAATTATTCAAGGCATTGGCCACGTTTTTTGGATTCTTGAATTTTTCGTTATATGTTAGTAATGAGGGTCATCTTTTCCACTGAAAGTACTTTTTCCCGTCACATTCTTCATAATATTCCATGTTGTTGTCTTCATTTTGTTATCAGACTTTGCTGTAAGGCTACTATAGTGTTGCTTTTTAGCCTCTCTTTTAACTTTTTCTAAGGATTTTACAATATTTAAAGTAAAGTGCTTTTGCCTTGGACTGTTGCTGTTCATTCTAATGGTGCATAGACTCATTTTATGCTTGCAATACATTTTAATAATAATTGTAATCCAGTAGTTTTTCTGTTCTTTATACTTTTGTATTTAATTAGAAAAGTAGATTGGAAAAGATTTAGGGAAGTGCTCAGAAATGCGTAAAACTTATAGTTTGTGTCCTTGTTTTTATAAACAGATTCCCATGTTCCGTTTAATAGTACTGTCTGGAAGTCTGTGATTCTTTCATTACCTGTGAATCTGGTTCTTTACTTCAGAGGCATTTTGTTCGGTTAATAACAAATATTATAATTGTGAGAAACTGGGCATCCTGGTCTGACAGGCCATTTATTAGGGGAGATGTAGAAAATGACTTTAGTCTACTGTCATCCATAAATATATTATCAATGGCAGTACTCGAGTTATTCTGAATTCTTTTGCAACATTTATGTACGTGACAAATTTTATGTTGCCAGTAACGAGGTTATTTGTTTTTTCTCGTTTTCAATGAGATAATCTGTATTTGTATCACCAAAAATTAAAAACTTTGTTTTCGGTTTATACAGATATTTTTCAGCACATAATCTAGATTCTTTATAACTTGATTAAAAGCTCTTGTAGAAGCTCTGTACAAGCTTAATATAGTTAAGTTAAATGCTTTAGTTTCTAGTTCAACCTACAGATGTCTAAATCCTTTTCTTTACAGTAATGTGAGATATCAATTTTGTTTAAAAATACACACACCTCCCTTCTGTAGGTCTTGACGACAAAAACTTGACCCTAATATTACGTGATGCACTGTACCTCGTGTGAGCGATAGAAAACTTTCATTTATCTCCTGCTTGATATAACTTTCAGTCGATTACAGTCTGTAGCATAACCCACAATACTTGCCTCTAATTTAATTTAATATAGTTTAACATATCAGTCTTGCACAAACACACCTTTTTAGAGCTACTGCACACATAGGCTCATGTCCATCCACTGCAAAATATACCTGTAGCATAAAGTGACCATTTTTTCCTTGGCCTATTTGGGGACTGGGACAGCATTGAAATAACAATGCAAATGATACACACATTAAGTCAATATTCTTATATTTACATACATCTATACTGTTTCCTGCTCCATGCGCAACACTGTTGCCATCTCCTAGTTGGGAAAGTTGCTAGCAAGATCGAAGAAAGTCCCCATTTTGAAGGATAAGGCGGAATAAGATCGGAAAAATAAAAAGGAGACAAAAGCTGAGAGGAAATTGATCTTATTTCTGGGATTGTACCCGAAAATCCAGGAAGAGTGGTCACCTTACTGTAGCAATACTGGCTGTGCATGTGCTTCTTATTTTAAACCAAATATAAATATAAGTTGGGGAAACACCCTGGCAGGTTTTGATCACGTTCTCAGCTAAACGCGTCTGTCTGTGCGTAGGGCCTATGTGTGGGCATAAGACTGATATCGGTAACGTTACAGTTTTTTGGTAATTTCTTTATGACACCATATTTTCTGTTCATATTGATATGTGACTTTGGTCCGCAGGGAAGCCTCAAGCACGCAGATATGAAATGCGCTTATAAGTTTTAAAACTTTCGCGGCGACATGATTCAATATAGTCTTCTCGGGAGATCAGCCGCATCAACTGGTTGTGTTTAAACCAGTTGATGCGGCTGATCGCCCGAGAATACTATATTGAATGAAATGCGCTTGTTGGCCAACATTGGACAATGTAAACACTTTGCACTCCAGTTACATGACAGTACAGACATTACAAAACGTACAAAGCCTATTTACTTTATAAAATATGAAAAGAATGAAACTTAAATAAGTTATTATCTCTTGTGGGATACTGCAAAGCCGTATAA
Organism: Reticulitermes speratus; assembly: GCA_021186555.1. Taxonomy (NCBI): domain Eukaryota; kingdom Metazoa; phylum Arthropoda; class Insecta; order Blattodea; family Rhinotermitidae; genus Reticulitermes; species Reticulitermes speratus. The sequence goes on from JAJKFL010000001.1 coordinate 19,287,836, forward strand.
ATGCAAACGAAGTCTTTCAACAAATTGGGTGAATTTGTGACAGTTAAAATGGGCTAGATGGGAGGAATTGCATCTATAACTGTACAGATGCAACCCAGTCCATGACTGGTAAATACGGTAGCAGGTATCAGGGCGTATCTGGTGTAGAGGGGGTGGGGGGCGAGTGGTGCAGCTGCCTCGGGCGGTAGAGTCCAAGGGGCTGCAAAATTATTATTTTAAATGGAAAATTTGATTTTCCTCACTCAACACATTTTAAACTAATCAGTCAAATAAAAGGCAAATCAATAAATAATTCTGATTTCTAAAGTTCGTTATTTCTGTTACGGACTACCATTGGATTACTCGCCCCAGGAGATAAGAAACCTAGCTACGCTACTGTCAGGTATGCTTGGCTCAAGCGAGTAACTCCTGAAGAAACGTTTGCTCACTGCACAATTTATTGCGTAGCCGTTCCTACTAAGATCATGCTCAACTTGGACAGAGTTTTAGATCAAGCTTTGTAGTATTAAATTTTGTAAAAACCAGAGCTTTGAATCTCTGTTGTTTCAATACCAAAATCGAAATGAACACGGCAGCGAAGTAAGATGGCTGTCATGGCGAAGTTCGAACTTGTCCCTTGCAGCTTGGAAGAGAAGATCATTTTTTTCTTTCAACTGTAAAACTTGATTAGTTTAGTTGACTCATCCCTTCACTAATGAATTGTGTATTTTCTGGTAGGCCTGTTAGGTTGAAATCTTCATCTTGCTGAGTAAACTTTATTTAAATGTTCAGGGATTCGGAATGACGACATTTTACATTTATGAAAAAAAAGCACTGAATATAATAGTCAGATGCAATTTGAACACCTGCCAGTCCTGCAAACCAGTGCTTTGAAAATGAAATCATTGTTCACCCAGCTGTAAAAGTATTTCTATGGCATTTTCTGCCCTTTTCTGCTAAGTGAGACAGGATTTCCTGCAGCAGCTTTATTAAGCACAAATACACGAACAGATTTAAACTGGAAGCAGATCAACCCCTGAGGATGGTGAAATTCATGAAAAAACAAATTGTTTTCCGTAAAGCAGGCTCGTCCTTCACGTTGGAAACTTTGTGTATGTCATTTGTAGTTCGAGTCGACGCAGATTATGATTGTACATGTGACAGATATAGAGGTGGTAATTTTTTGTTTCTATTATAATAACATTAAAACGTTAATTTGATCATCTTGCAGGCTCTTTTCACTGGATCCATACAATTTTACGTCTGTTTTTGCAGATACCAAGAACAGGCTGTACGTTAAAAATATGTATTTTTTTTTGAGAACTTAAGAAAATTTGTGAAAAAATTTCAAAATTGATAACAAACACATTTAGTATAAAATAAGTAAGTAATTAACATCTGTAAATTTCATTTCAAATATTTTTCGTACTTTCGAAACGAACTTGCAAAAGTCCCCTATTTCTTTTTGTTTATTCTTATGTCTGTCGCATATAAGAATATAAGGATTCGGTAACAGGTTTTCACTAAACATGACACCGGGAAGAGTTACTAACGTCTGTCGACACGTTATAATTTTGGTTACAAGCGGATATGAATAACGGACACTTTTCATGTATGCTTAATGTTTGCGTGTGTTTCTGCATGCCTGTGGAGCGTAACTCGCTAAATAATTAGCGGTGCGAAAATGTTTCAAATGAAGCTTGTAGTGAAGAACAAAACGCACTTCTATTTTCAGTGCACTTTTTTCTATATGTTGCACCACTTTCATACGTTTCGTGACTCGTTAAATACGAGTATGATGTAGTTTCACACTTACTGCTAGCGAAATAGAAGGGACTAATAATTTGTGTGCTTCAAAAGCGCAATAAGCCTATACACTTTTCTCTTAATTGGCTTTCTTTACAAAGGAGTTTAGGATTCTACTGCCTCTACTATTGATTAGCTGTGTCAGCGATATATAAAACTTTACATTAATGATGGATAAAATCATAAGGCACGTTTATGAAACTTGTATGTACTCCATTTGAGTCACTTTCTTATTTCTATTTATTTATAGTTTATGTATTGACACTTTGATTAGCTCAGACTAAATTAGCGTTAAATGTTAGGATTATTTGTGAATTGTGACTTATAACGGATGTGTCGGAACCCGGTCGTCGTTTAGAGATCCTGTCCCGAAATTTGCCTGAAACAACTGAGACAAACCTCAAAACTCCTCAATGGGGATAGCTAGTCTCAGGACGAGATTTGAAACCAAAACCTTAAAAATAGGAAGCAGGGTTGCTATCAACTTGACCGTAACTTCGGTTGTGCTATTAATTACTGTATATGGTATTGCAAGATGGAAGAAATATATTTAGGTATAAGATGTATATTATAAACAGGGATTACAGGACAAGCTGGCACAGTTGCGTATGTGTGTGTTGCAATTAAAAAATTTCCTACAAGAAACGCGAATGTTAAATGGAACATGTGTCTTTATTTTAGAATTGTTGACGTCTCATGAATGTTCTTTCCCTTATTCATTTAGCCCTATTTCCTTTGTGTGCATCTGTGCCCTGCAGTGTGATTGTCATTTGTTCACTCAGACGTCATTCGTCAGCTAGTCATACCGGCACAGATATTTCAGGATATCACTAGCAACAGATCCACTGGCTCGTGCTACTTCTGTTTACAGTAACAAACCATTGTTTTTCTATGTAAACGAAAGTCATTCTCACAGAAAATCAACTGCGACCCTACAAAATGTTAAGCTGACTCTACTAACCAATTAAACGTACTAACAAAAAACCCGTCAGTTCATCACCGCTGTAAGATAGCCCAACATTCTTTCAACGTCGTTCACAGCATAGTATGTAGAATAAATTATGAATCAAGTACCTCAATAACCAGATAAAGCAGAGTCCTTGAACAAGCTCGTAGTCCCTCAGGTAGTCAAGAAAATTAATGCGAATTCCTAAATAGTACTCTAAATGTTGTGTATTAGGAAGATACTACAAAAATATAATGATAAAGCCTATTAGCTATTGTATACTTAAAATGTTTATGAATGAGTACAGACTTATTGTACACTTCAATTTGAGCACTAAAAGGATTCGGAAAAATATATCGTTTTAATAAAAAAAAAAAGAAAATTCTTGAAAAACCCCTGAAACGATTCAAGGATTCTGTTTTGTAATATAAGTAAAAGTTCTCAATAGGTCTTAAGCTTCGAAGGTTTATGATTGTGACCATGGTTACGATGAAATACTGAACAGTACTTTAAGTACATTTCGCATAACCAGAAATAAATTTCTCGAGAATTTGTCTATGAAGTAGTAGATGCCATATTAATCAGAGGTTTCTCTACTATATAACTTTACTGAGATTTTAACTATTAAATTAATAAACGATATATTATCAAATAAAACAGCACGTTATTAGCATTAATTATAAGCCATATATTGTTATCTGATCGACAATATTTCCTTCACAAATTGCTACTAAGTAGCTGCAGCAAACTGGACGCGTAATTAACACTTTGGCCTTTAAGTGCATCAGGCTAAAGAAGTCTTATGTAATGTCTTATGACAGACGCCTTAAAGCTTTCAGTACACCCCATAATCAACTGTTTGTACACAGCTTCATGGTGTCCGTAGCATGCCCGTTTCGTATCCGAAATGCCCCGGTTTCAAGTAGTCTCGGGAAATATTTTCTTGACTGACGTCCCTCCAAAAATATGTCGGAAAATCTTAGGGAGTTAGTCGGTGCTTCTTACCACAGTATTGCCAGTTTTTTTATTCACTAATCATCCTATTATTAGACACTGCATAATCTAAGCCAGGGACTTCTGAGTCAGGGGTGCACAAATCCTGGCCCCCAAGTTGCCACGGGGAGTTAGGTTTGCTCGGTGGCGCGTAATATTTGTGGGTGTTCATTGTGGAAATTCCTTATTTCGCCTTTCTGGCGCTTAGAAGTTTGACATGTCTCCTAGATTTTCGGATAATTTGTACATCCCTGGTTAAGATTTTGTCATTGGTGGACTAATTAATAGAAAATAGAAAACAGTTTTGATCAAGTAAGTATGAATAGTGGTATTTAACGTGCTGAATTACTTTCTACTGTCATACTACTTGTGTGTGCTCGTTAATTAAGAATTTTTAGGCGCGTTCGCAAAATTGCGAAAATCGACTATTAGCTTTGTCATGCCTCTCTGTTCATCCGTCTGTCTGTCCGTCCGCATAGAACAACTCGGCTCCTACTAGACGGATTTTCATGAAATTTGATATTTGGGGATTTTTGAAAAATATGTGGAGAAAATTAAAGTTTCATTAATATCTGACAAGTATAACGGGTACTTGACACGAGACATAAGTACATTTATGATATCTCGCTCAATTCTTCTTATAATGAGAAATGTTTCAGACAAAAGCTGTAGAGAAAATGAAAACACATGTTTTATGTTAAATTAATATTTTCCGAAAACTGTGCCGTTTATGAGTAATGTGAAAGAAAGTGGTAGAGACAAACGAGCCATAGATGGCAATATAATACGGCGCATGCGCATTGCATGCTGGATAAATAAGGCTACAGACACACAATCAGAATATGACATACTTACTGCTTTTCCACGACAAAAATGGTTACGATAATGCCCCTCAATGTTACATTTATACGTACACTGTCTGTTTGCTAGAAACCTCAGGCGCGCTGCTTGTTGAACGACTCGGGTCTGTACTGACAGCGAAATGAAATAAGCCGTGAATAGATAAATAAGCTGCTAAGTACATACATAAATAAAGTGAAGTACTTCCTGTCCTAAAGTAACTTAACGCCCCCTGTTACCCAAATTATGTGATTATTATAAAAATTATACTCCCTTATCGGTAATAAGAACACTAGAAAGCTAATATTTGGTGTATACCAGTAGGTTAATCAGCTCTTCATAGTTTTTCGGAGTTGTTGAAACTTCGATGAAAGCTGCCATATTCGTTGAAAACCCCTTTGTTTTTGAGTAGTCTTAATGACTCAAAGTACAGGGACAAGTACGTATATTTAACACCTCCTTTAACTTTAAAAGCCCTGCATTTTCTCCACACAATTTATATATTTGTTCTCCTGATTGCTACAGTAAAACGCGAAATTTTTAAATACTATATATGAACTTTAAAGTGTTAGACACAAGTAATATCACAAACTTAACATGTAAATAAACTTGGGCAAAATCACTTTTGAAAAGTTCTATGGAAGAATGTTACTACAGACACTAAAGACTGCAGGGCAGGAAGACGGGATTGTCCTAACACATTCGATTATGAAACTCAGCCAATTCGAAGACGTGCTAACCGTATGGATGTGCTTAAGGCGCTTTTAAGCCCAGACATGTATACACTGATAGATGCGTCTATTCTTAGTAAGGCGCAAGCAGTAGTTCAGATCTTGACAGCATACAAGAGTCGAGTTGGAACCAGTCCCATCAATCACTACACAAGTGGGTATAGTGTATTAACAAATGAGACACTCAGCTCTACTATTGACAAAGAGTGAACAGAAAGTTAATATCATCCCATTTCTATGCGTTATTCGCTCAAAGTCCACGAAGATAATAGATGTAGGAGAAGCAATATTTCCGTCTATATTCATACATATTATGTACCTCCGAACAGCATGTGCCTGTTATTTTACATTGAGCCTCCACACTAAATATTTTTGTCCACATGACCCAAATACAGCTACTGCACATGAGCTAACATCGCAATTTGTAGGTTTGGTTCAGAATTTTGTAGCGCAAACATGTTTTGCCTCATGTAGCTAGTTCCAGTTAAAGTATACTACTTGAATTTGAGCATTTTTCGATATTCAAATTGGGTACAAAATGTCTCGCTTACAAGAAAAGATTTCTTGAATGTCTGTATCGAAAGCATCATAAAATAATCCGAAATAGTCTGCAGCATAAACCAAGCAGGAGAAGAGATGTTGAGTGACAAATAAAAAAGATGAGAATTATTAAGCCGGAATATGCCATTGGCCTAATCTATGAAATTTAGCAGCAGAATAAGAATATTCTGGTCTTCAGAAATGCTGGTAACCATGTACCAGGCTACATGGTGTTACGAGCCGGGAGACCATAGCATAAATATTCACCTCCTTCAGAAATCTCAAATTTCGTTTTTCCATATGGTGAAAACGTTAATATAAAGCACTGGGAAATAATGTTTAAAGATTTGTAGGATTGATGTGTTTGCAATAATAAATTACCCACCAACAGCTAATTAGATTAATTAAGTTTAGTGCTGGTGAAAGATGGAGATCCAAATTTGTATTTTCAGTAATATTCGGCGTAATTGTAAATTATCCATGCACATTCAAAAATATGCTCTGAAACAGGAAGCTCTTACCATGGTGAGATATGTAGAGATGAAAATAAGTCTCAAACACATGATTGTCACTTATCGGATTTCATTTTGAATGCCACTGATGATTCTATACACGTCAAAACAATAATCAATCTCATTCAGAATATAGGACAATATTTGCGTGTCATCTGATTCACAAGCACCTCGAATGAGAATTTTGAATTTGTCCAGATTTTGAGGCACTGGATCGTGTAGGTCGTCTACTTAATATGTCACACCAAGAAAGGAATCTAATGGAGTTAAGTCCGGGTATTCAATATATTTATACCGCGAAATAAATGAATATGAAAAACAAGGTTGCTTGAACAATAACAAAGACTCTATTTACAAATTGTTTTACATATCTGAAAACTTATGACCAAATCATTGAGGTTCAACTCGGCGCTTGTCAATTGTAGTGACAATGCTTGGCGCATTTGTAAAAGGGATCTTACTTTTCCAGATGCATTTACGCTACAGATTTAAATCGGTCTTTTGTAAATCTAAACGATTAACTACACGAACTTGCTGCGAAACAACGAGATACAGCAATTAATTTCGGGAGCAACGTCCTTGAAGAACTAGTGGTCACCCGCTAATTAAAGAAGTCCCCCCTCTCCTTTTATTGAACACGAAGTATCTTACCGTGTTCACAACAGCCCGCCACGGGTCCTTATCATGAAACAGTTGAATACAGAGTAGACCAACCGACATTTTTTCTTTAATATCCACTTTATATCATTCTGCCCTTTACGTCTAGGTATTTCAAGAGCTCTTTTCCCTACAGGCTTTCCGGCCAGTTTTGTACACACTTCTGTTAATGTACACGCGTCACATGTCCCGATCATCAGATCCTCCTCTCTTTCATTATCCTAATAGGCCTATAGAAGCCGATTCCAGTGGCCGTGAGGTCTAAGGCGTGGGTCTGCGGCCACTCGCTTACTAGGATTCTGGGTTCGAATCCCACGGGGGGCATGGATGTCTGTTTCTTGTGAGTGTCGTGTGTTGTCAGGTAGAGGTCTCTGCGACGAGCTGGTCCCTCGTCCAGAGGAGTCCTACCGAGTGTGGTGTGCCTAAAGTGTGATCGTGAAGCCTCGAAAAATGAGGCGGCCTAGGCCCCCAAGGGGCTGTCGAGCCATTGGAAAAAAATAGGCCTATAGGTAAAATGTAAAATCTATTAATTACTGAATATGTGTCTCCAGCCCCCTGTTAGTCCTCCCTTTTCGATAAAAACAGGTTACTCTAATCAGTACCCTGGCCATGTTCGATTCTCAGGGAGTACTTGTGGACAAGTACTCCCTGAGGATTTTATATTTTTACCGAAACATGTCGGATTAGTGTCTCTACTATTTATATGTATTTGATATTTTGCATTTTCCTGGTTTAATAAACGAGCACATTGATCCGAAATGCTCGGAATGGACAACTTTAAAAAAATTATTTCCTATGTAATGGAGACGCGGTGCATCCTGTGTGGGGTTGAACCTGAATTCTTGAAAGTTACTTAGATAAAATTCAAAGTGTTAACCATTGTAGTTTAGAAGGGTAGTACATATCGGTATTTTGGTCTCATATGCAGGTAATTCTACAATGACCTTTAATTTAGCTCCGATTTTTCCTGTTGGGCGCGTGCGCAGAAGTACAAAACAATTTCAATTGAAATGTTTTTCTATGCTTAAGTAGTGCTACTCAGCGATCTGCCACGTCTACTCACATTGCCAATTCTGAGGACTTGATACTCTGAGATAAGTGTAAATGATCACATGAGCGAGACTCAGTCTTTGGAGGCTACTTTAAGATCGTGATCAGAAACGTGAATAACAGCACCGACGAGCAGTGTCGAAGAGAGGCAGACACAACACGGAATTAAATTTCCATTTGTATAAATACTTCCGCTGTTTTGTTGCTGCCAAGACTGTGTGAGCGATGCATTAGAAACTAGTGTAAATCCTTAAAGGACTGTTCGTATGCACTGCCTCAATGTGCACCATTCAACTGGCTTTACTGATTATAACAACGGAAATTGTCAGTAAAAAATTATGTGCCCCGGCCGAGAATGGAATTGAGTACATCACAAATGAATGTACGACACGTTACCGCTTGAACTGCTTGATTCTTGTCCCACTAAAAGGTATTTGTCAACGATAAAACTTACTTCAATTTGAATAACTTGGGACAGTAGCTATAGCTATGTGGTAATTTGAAAGCTAAACTTTTACGACCTATTGTACACTATTATCCCGAAATTCGCCTGAAGTGACTGAGTAAAATCTAAAAAAAATTCGAACGTCGATGTCGCAACCGATTCGAATACCGCGTATATCAGTACAAAACTTTGGCTTAGTTGTTATCGCGAACTGCCTTTGTTCGTACGAGCATCGTGAAGTGTGAGTAGAATTGAAATCATTGAATAAAAGGTTACGCGGCCAAAGGAGAGAGAAAGAGCACAAAAATCCTCAGGAATGGGATATAATCCAGACGAAATCCAGATATGATTTAGACGCCGTACCATGGAGACACTCATGAGAGAGAAGAAATGAGAAGCGGTAGACAAGGTCTGAGACTTTACTATGAAATGAAACAAAGGAGAGAGACTCCACAAGCACATTTTTTCAGACCCAGTGAAGTGGGATAAGGTAATATGAAGATACTCTGGGAAGGAGGAGTAAATCTCGATCTGCTAAGCAGGTAACTAATTTGGCAAGGCAGGAAGGAGGAAGCAGATCGAGAGAAATTAAAAGGGAGGTGATTAATTATAATATATATGGGTTAACTTAATGCCGTTCTGTCAATTTTTGTGAGTTTACGAGGGTCATGTCTAATTGTTTACTTGGTTTATTTATTGATGCTACATCAAGAGCCCAACTTGAAAGAGCAAGATGATACAAATCAAGAGAAAGTATGTGTTAACTAACGTCACGTAAACTGTGTTCAAAAATCACCAACTAATGCACATAAACTTTTCAATAGTTTATTCTTAAAATACCCCTATACGTATTTCGGTGGTTTAAACCACCATCTTCAGGGGGTCGTGGAGATTAAAATGCATAGACTTATAGTTATTACATATATGGTTACATTCATATATGTAGAATATGAGTGGGCTAGTATTGCTCACTTCGTACAGTATGTAAAATTATGTAAAATTACTATAAAATGAATTGAAGTCTGTTAAAATGATTACATAGTTTGTAGTTTTCACAGCCTTCAATTCATTTTATAGTAATTTTACATAATTTTACATACTGTACGAAGTGAGCAATACTAGCCCACTCATATTCTACATATATGAATGTAGCCATATATGTAATAACTATAAGCCTATGCATTTTAATCTCCACGACCCCCTGAAGATGGTGGTTTAAACCACCGAAATACGTATAGGGGTATTTTAAGAATAAACTATTGAAAATTTATGTGCATTAGTTGGTGATTTTTGAACACATCTCATTTGAAAATGCACGGTAGATATAACGTTAAGTCACGTAAACTGTTTATGTTATGTAGTATCAAATTAATAATGCTGCATCAGTTACAGAGATTATTTAATAGGCCTATGTGAAAAAGAGTCGAAGGAAGAATGACTGATATTTGATTACCTTGCTGATTTGCCGATATCATATCATTTTTAAGGCTGCGTAATGAGGACTTCCTATTCGTTTGTTCCTTCAGCTCTTATAAATGATGATGTATGAGATTAGAATTTGGCATCTTATTATAAGGATAGATTAGGAGTTGAAGTGTGTGATCTATTGGTGCCTACGTTAATTAACCGTTTAAAAATCAAGACTTTCATTTTGCTCAAAATGTGTTTGTGTTACGTATGCCTCTCGGAATAAACCGTTTACGAGTATATCTCGAAACAGCAATAACGGGGTGGTCTTTGTAATGGAGACGCAGTGTTGTCTGTAAGATAGGAACCCAATTTTTAAATATTATTTAGATGAACGTCAGGTATCGTGACCGTGCCACGGCTCAGGTGATTTTTTACGGGCCTCTCACTGTGGAGACCCAGGTTCGATCCCAACTCATTCCACGTGAGATTTGTGGTTTGCAAAATGACACTGAGACACGTTTCTCTCTGAGTAATTTTGGTGTTTCCGTGTCAAGTTTTATTCCACTAATGCTCCATCATAATTTTCGTTCTGCTCGTACCAGAATGACAAGCGGGCGAAGTATGGGAAACTTCATGTAATAGTTTCATTTTTTCAGGCACCATATATGAAACTTATCTAATGCAAGGCTATGTAAATTCAACATGAAGAAATTGCATGTACGAGTATATGATCTACCATGAGATCTCAAGTATTTGAATGCTGGACTGCCGGCTAGAAGAAGTTCGTGAGCATCTGAAATGTCCTGAGATCGGCGAAATCGAGCAAGGTTTGTGGCTTTCCGCGGTCCGAGAGCAAATGCCGAGTTGATACTCAAACTTCACGTTGCTCTACTTGTTTATCATCCAGTCCTCTATGTTAATATCAACATTCCGCCCCAGTGAAGTAAAGACCACTAACTTCTTTCCTGTACTCCATAACAAAAAATACTTTATTCCCCATAGATTTACCTTTTCAACTTGCCAGCGCTGTACCTGCTCTCCAGCCTACCTTCACTGGAAGGACAGGCGGGCATTGCCTGAAAACGTTCAGACCCCAACGTTTCCCAGTCCCCCATCCCCGTCCCAGCAAAAAGTTGTCTCTCTTGATAACCTCCGCCTCTTTCAACTTTCATTTCTTCCCGTCTGTCTGTAAGCTTCAAAATGTTACCACATTCCATTCAATTTTTACATTCAAAAACAAAACTGATAAGAATGTAGTAAATCCTCTATATTTCTACAACATGTTTCGGCCTATATGACTGACCATCATCAGGATGTCAAATAGGCCGAAACTTGTTTAGAATATTGAGAATTTACTACATTCTTATCAGTTGTTTTTCTGAAAGTAAAAATTGACTCTAGTGATATAACGCAACGGGATGACGGTACCAAATTTTAACGACAATCATTCAGCTCTTCCGTAAATCTTATCTATAGTACCGATGTTACCGTATTTAGCGATTATGTATGAATTGCAAATATCACAATACCTGACCTTGATATTCCAAGTGTCACTCACATTACAAGCACTGTGATTTTGTACATTTCTAAGTATTATAATAAACAATACAAGCTTTACACCAGATCCCTCGGCACTAAACATTCAGCCATTCTCCGTAGTACATACGAGTCGACCGTAGCGTCAAACGAACTTCGAGACAACTTCGACTTATTGTACAGTTTATTTAACAACGCTGTCTAAGCTTCACGGATTACAGCCTACTGCATGAATTTAAAGGTGATTTTTAATGATTAATTAATTTATTAACAGTTTCTTTAAAGACACCGTCATTTCCTCCATTTGTATAGCGTTATTCAGTGGGTAATCTATTAGAAATGAAATTAAAAGGGGCGATGTTAACCAAATTTGAGGTACAATCCTAAAATTTGCTGGGAATGACTCAGTGAAACATCCAAGACCCTCACAATAATCTTCTGATAGAAATGTGAACCCGGGACCTCCAAAATACGAAGCAGGAATGTTGACAACTGTATCGCGGCTTTCGGTAATAAATTGTAAAGGATGTATAAGCAAGTGGTCGTGATATATTTAAAGTAATGTACCAGAAGTGCCTCAAGGGACTTCAGGAAATAATTTGTCGATAGCCCGTCTCGGGGTCGATATTCGAGCTAGGGACCACCGGATACAAAGCAGGGATTCTAACCACTCAGTTGTGACTTTCGGTTAAGTAAAACAAAATTAGGTCTGTCGCCCATCATCACACCGAAAAGAGACGGAAAGAATGTGGAGTCGACCTTCGTAGAAAGAAGAAATGTACTGTGTAATGTAACATACATAATATAGCCTTCCACGAATGTCTGAAAATACTTTTAATCAAGTACGTATGTCACGATATATATATATATATCGATAACTGTATTTAGGCCTTCTATAAAGAACGAGTTTATGTTGTTCCAGTTTAGAACTTTAAAATACGTATGCAAATGAAGCTACTCTACATACTAAATTTCATCATTATTTGGCCAGACGGAACAATACGGCGAATCTAGTAGGCGCCAAAGAAATATTTCAATGTGAACCACCGAATTCCATCTTAAATCGCATACTTCACACTACAAATGTTTATGTATAACTTAATAAGAGGCATGTCAAGGATAGCTATTTGTTGACAGTTGAAGGCCATAGTCTAATTAAGACACCGCCCCACGTTTTTATAAAGGAACTGAAAAACAAAATAATCTTAATTGAAATAGTTCGATACAGCCAGGATTCAAACTAGGGTATCCGCCAAAAAAGAAGTGGCAGCAGTGTTGGCTTTAAGTTATTGATTGAACTGCTTACTCCAAGCAAGCAAGAATTTTCAGGAATCCATCGTTTGATAATACGCAGCAAGGTTTTATGATTTGCCTATAGGAAACCATGAAATAGATTGTCAGAACAGCACTGTATTCTGAGTCAGTATAGATTAACCCTTCTCTGGTTGCGAATGTACGTGAACTTACCGTTCGGTTACCTGCGAGGTGAAGCAGGAAGCATTTCGCTGTAGGAATGAAGTATGTGAAAGTGTGAAACCTTTCTTATAAAATACCTGTCACACTCAGTGCAGTAGTTTAGTTGGAAAGCGAAAACTATTGCTTGAAGCGTACTAGACATCCCACGTTGTCTGTAGTTTTCCTTGTGAAAAAAAACTCACAGTAATATACACGAACAGACAAAGTACGCAGACATTTGGCTACTACGTTTGTTCATAATTTCCTCCACACATTACAACAGTCCCAGAAACTCAAATTGTAAATGGACATTTACAGTCTTCGCAAAACAGATTCTAGACATGCGAGATTTGAGGTTTTCACAGCGGCGTTGCTAAACACTCAAGTGTCGTGGTTTGTAACTGTTTACAAGTCGACATGGTGTAACAACCCAGAAGACCCGAATTTCAGATATTAAGACATTACGGAAGGTTTTGAAAGACTTCTGTTTTGTCTGAGACAGTTACTCTCTCCTACGTAAAGGCTACCGACAGTTTTTCTTCATTACTGGCAAATCTCTTTGAACAAGTTCAGATTTTAAGCACCGTGTCTTTTTAGGAAAATTTGAATTCCCATGGCATAACTTTGGTGAAGAAATAAAAAGACTACGGCTAATTCCAAAGATTTGGTACTGTATACGGATTGCAGCTATACGTTAGAATATTACTGATTATTTCACTTAATTTATGCTGGGAAGGAATATACACATTAATTTCTGAATGAAAATACATCATAATTAATTTTAATACTCTACACATTACTCGTCTTCTATAAGACTGGGCCTTTCCTTTCTCGTGAAGACGGAAGCAGAATGAGGTTCTGTAACGTATTTTAGATGAAAAGGAACGCCGAGGTATTCAAACTGATGCAGCGCATTTTACACTACATATGTTATTCTCTGAGAACGGATTGTAGGTTGAATGAAGGGATTGCCCTTAGATGTACAGTCGCATGAGACAACATTATGCTTGTTAAATCAGCTGTAAGAAAGTTCTGGTGAACTTACCTTGCAGTCTGCACAGTGGAAGTTGACGGAGTAGGTCTGGTTGCAATCATAGCGTTTCAAGACCTCAGAAAACTTGCAAGTGATGCTCTCAGCCAGGGCGTCCAGCTCCAGAAGAGCGTTTATATGCTCTTCACAAGTAGTCCTGTTCTGTCCAAAGACCAACTTCTTGCGCGCCTCGGCGTGCAAAGACGCCAGCACCGTGTGTTCACAACAATGTTGAAACCGGAGTTTGTTGAGGGCGCTTTCTCTCTCACTTGTTAGTAAGCTACTCCCACACACCAATTTTTTGTGCGATTCATTCAAATAATCAAGGCACTGATTAGTATTTTGATGAGGAGTAGTTGTTGTTGAGTGTTGGGGGCTGCTGTCCTCACAAGCACACGGACACATCGATGGCGGGCCTGGCCCTTCTGAGATGTCACCGTTTACCCTACAGTTCTGATGCACTTTGTTAGGTTTGTTATTATTAATATTAACATTATCATTAACATTTTCATTATTATTATTATTATTATTATTATTATTACTGTCGGGGTTATTATCAGTGGTGGGTGCAGAGACCAGGACCATTGTCGAGGTAGCCAAGCACACACCTTGCAGGTCTGGCGCGCTCAACGGGTCTACGAGGTCGCACGCCGACAGCCAAGGATTCAGCAGCTGGAGCGGCAAGGAGGAATTGCGGTACTCGCCCATAGTCATGGGGAGTATCAAGACGAACAGCAGTAGTATAATGCAACTGTTTTGTGGTGCGGGTGATTTGCTTGTGCTGACAGTAGTTGAGTTGCTGCTAGGCTCTGCCGGGCAGGCCACGGGCATTGTCCGACGACTGCAGCTGCTGTAGCAGGTTGCACCGTGGTTTGTGGTAAGAGCACGATGATAACAATGATGATGTTGAGTATTAATATTATTATTATTATGATAAGAGAGTCAACAGAAAGAGGAGCTAAGAGTTGGCGTCGTCTCCGCCGTGTGAAGTGCATCGCGTCTGCAGGAAAACTGCAGGCCTGCTGCTTCTGTGGCTGCTTCCTCTGGCTCCAAGGTCCCTCCCGAGTCTTCTCTGACAGACGTCCGCACGAGTTGTGAGGACGACCACGCGTCCAATAACATTCGCTGCACCACCTGCTCGTGTCGGCGAAGACGACCCGCTCAGGAGGAGAACGGCGATGCTGGTCACTCCATCAGAACACCGGCAGTACACCTTCGATGAAGACGATGACGATGATGATGATGATGACGATAATGACGACAACCACCTGGCTACTCTTTGCTTCTCTGCCTCGTGTTTCCGCTGTCCTTCAGCGGCGTTTATTTTGGCAGCAGCAGACCAGAACGACGGAGGGAGGACGCGAAGAATTGCAACTAGAACTACTAGAACTCCCCCGCCGCCACCGCCACCGCCACCGCCGCCACCGCCACTGGGCAGGCAATGACAAGCACTAGCAAGTTGATGAGTGGTCGTTGCTGCCCCTTCCTCCGCTGAGGGCTGGCCGCCACTGACCCGAGCCTGAGTGCCAGAAGTGTACCGTTCTTCTTGTATCGGTGAGTGCCGATGATCGCAAGGCGTTCTCATGCTGGCCCTAGAAAGGGCATGTAGACGCACTTTTCCGTCGTAATTCGACTTTCACACCACTCGCCCTATTAAAATTATTATATAAAAATATTCTATATGATCACACACATTAAGGAGCACTGGACACGGACCGGTTATTTCCACCTGGTAAGGAACTTGACCCCGAGCCACCACACGTACACATCAGCATCACCATTAATATCATCATCATCATCATCATCATCGTCGTCGTCGTCATCGGAGATTTGTTTAGGTGCGCCGCGTTTTTACCCGATAAAAAACTTTCAGACACTTTACGATTATGATTATTATGATTCTTATTATTATTATTTTAAAATTCAAAACACTCTTCAGTAACAAGGCCACAGTGTGGATATTCGTTTTAAACGACAGTGCACTCCTTAGTGTGCTCAATCCTTAGAGGTTGCCGTGCCGGGGGAAATTCTTCTTCCGAACATTGTCCGCCATCTTGGGTGACTGAAGCGTTCGTCGGGGAAGGGGGGGACTGCAACCAGCAGTAGCAGTGGCTGGGACCCCGCGATGCTGCGCGTCTGCTGCAGGAGACCTGAGCACTGCAGCCACTCGGATAGGCGCCGCTGTGTGGCGCAAGCATCCGGACCGTTGTGCTACACTCGCTGGACGGCGAGACAGACTGATAGTGACGGCAGTAATATGGCACAAACGGTAATGATAATTATGCCAGTGACTGTATTGTACGTACACTTTTAAAGATGCAGACCCGGTCAGTCAGTGCAGCGACATGCTGAGTCATACACGACTGCGTTTACATAGCCGACAGGAACGCCATCCCGTCCGTACTAGAGACGAGCGATGTATCGATAACAGCGATGTTATCACAGTTACTCGAAATTCACTGTCGCTTCCAGCTACTCAATAGTGAATGAAATCACTGTTTGGCCTATTTTCTCTGGCTGGTCAGTAACCAGTTAGGTGCTGCAGTTATCACTGTAGGGTTTTGACGACGGAAATATCGTATGTGTAATTCAAGACCATGAAGTAAATGAGTGAAAATAGCTACTGCCAAATTGCTGTCACTAGAGCCGTTGTTACAGCGCCCTGGCTGGTAGCCACTAAGCAGTTACCGCTTAAAAGGTGGCGTGGTATCAATTGCTGCCGGCAGACATATCGACAATGAAATGGAGCATGTTATTTTTCTGCCCTCAGTTCCGATATCTCGCCACCCCACAAATTTTATGAGCCCGGATAGCTTAGTTGGTACAGTGATTAGGCCACGGGTTGGATGTCCAAGGAGCAGTGGCTCGATTTCTCAGGAACAGGAGTTGAGACCGGTTCTGGTGCCCACCCAGCTTTCGATGCCGCGGTCTCTTTCTTCGGGAGGAAGAGCGGCCGAGTCGTGACGATGCCCACTCACCCAATTCAGTCCCGACGTTAAGAATAAGTGGTGTGAGTTCACGGCGTCAGAGAGGGAACTTTGCTTCATATTTTACCTTGTTTTTTATATATGAATATTCCGGTAATATTGACATAACTCAACATGCCATTGTCACCATAGGGAATATTTCAATTTACCTCTCACGTATTCTGCATATTTTTTATATTACCTGAAGGTGGCCAAGTCGGCCGAAACATGTTTTAATGAGTAATAAGTAGTGACAATAAATGTTAGTTGTGACTTTACGGTTATATTTAATTTAGTTGATATATTATCACAACGGGATATATAGAATAAAGTTTACAATAGAGGTTGAGAGAGACCATGTTCGCGTTGAGGCCGAAGTAACAGATCTCATAATTAGCACAGAGTGTGTTATGTGTGAGGTACGGACTGAGGCTGAAGAAACAGATGAGCATCGAGCATGTAATACAACATATCAGCACCAAATGGCAGCACGCCAATGGATGAATAAGCTTAGTTTGCCCTAAGTATAAAGAAATGACCGTAAGAGGTCGTGGAGTATGGCGTGAATATTATTCGAGCCAGTCACGTGACGAAAACTTGGCCAGTAGGCCTACTAGTACAATTATAAAGTGAGACGAAAGAGTTTTCAGGATGAAGGCAATTTAAAATCATCACGGAATTTATTGTGCAGTTTCGAACAGAGTTATTTGGTTTCTTAAGGTGTTCGTTCTTCTGTGATGTTACGCAGCGTTGATCGGTAGTTAGTTTCCGACGTTTCGGGACAGCCTACCGGTCCCATATTCAAGGGTCAAGCAATCAAAGAAGTATCTTGGACTGCTTGACCGTTGAAGATGGGACCAATAGTTTGTCCCGAAGCGTCGGTAGCTATTTACCAATCAACGCTCCGCGGCGGAAGCCTGCAATCACGCTCATTAATTTCTTCATTACAAATACGAAACTTCAAGTTCTCGAAACCCATTAATTGTATGGACCATTTGCATCGTCTAACGTGTTAAAATTGATGCAGTCAATAAAACAGCACGTTTCGGGGACAGGCTCGGCCCCCCTCTTCAGGCTTGCTTCTAAAACATAATGTTACTACGTAATACTTATTACTTGTTGTTCGAAAGATACTCTTTTGGGTTATTATAACCTGTATGGTTATAAGTTCGTTCAGATATTTCGGAGGAATATTCTGCCTTTGTAATTTAATTAATCTGAAACTATATGTGCCACAGTTGAGGCCCGGATGAAGAGTTAGAATAATGACGGGAATACGAATGTGAGTTAAAGGCACTGTTTACAAAGTAAGAAAGTAAAGTGCTATGTGGCGTCCCTATGCACATCAGTAGGATGCTTGTGTGTGAGCCAGTTGACAGACTGTTCTTATTTCATATTGAAAACTGGTACTCAAATGTTGGAAAATTCCCCATTATCCCCATATTGATCCAGAACAAACCCTACTTCAAGGACTTAGTAAAGTTTTACTTGTACTTCATACAACGATGAGAAAATGTTTGGTGATAATCGCTTTGGCTTGCCATTTTTATTTTAAGCCATGTAATTACAAAGCCTACTCTTACATATCGTCATAAGTGAACTTTACCTTTTGTATTATGAACCGGTAAACAAAATTTTGTTAATGAGGTCCAAACAACATCTTTGGTAATTTTGTGTACTAAGCCTACATTATGGAGCGCATTCTTTTCAGCCTCTCTTTATGAAGCGTGCACTGTGAATGTAATTTTACATTCCGTATCAATAATTCTTCAAATTCAAAGGTCTTATAGCTTTGAATTGAAGAACTGAAGTGCTTAAAGTAAGATACCATGATATATTTCGAGTTGCTCATCGAACGTTAGATTTGAGTAACGAAACGTTAATCGGGGCATAGCTCTAGTCAGACACAGAAATACGTGAGGATGTCGGTAACGAAAACAAATTGAGGTTTTGTCGGAGCTTTCAACAATTTAAATTGTGGGCAGACAGAACCATTGCTGAGCGCCTGGCTGAAGACTTGCATCTAAAAAATCTAAATCACTTACTGAAGAACAAGGAAATGCTTTCGTTTCTGAATGTATATGACGAAGGTGCGTCGTGGACATATCGAGGGTCTAAGTTTTATATTAGAGACGTAGAATTTCGAAAGTTTGTTCTGCTTTGGTCCTTAGGCAAGAAGGGGGCACCTTGATTACTGTTAGGCTAAAACTGATACGATGCTTAATGGGCAGGTTATTAAAACTAAGAAATACTTCATCTGACATCTTTGCAAACTATAACGTTAAAACCACAAAAGTAATTGGTCATTAGTCTGGTAGGGTGCTCTGAGCTGCTGTAGGCCTATAGGGGTCAGTGGTATAATATACATTGTCGGCGAGGAACATGTGATTGCCATGAGGTTTCATCTCCTGAAATCATTAATATCTGCTAGATTTATCTTCTCACAACAGTGTTGCTGAAGATTCAAATCTTATGGGATGTTACGCTGAGTTAACTAGGGTTATGGCTCCCGAAGTTCCGAAAGCTCGTAGTGCCTTCAAATTCAGTTTCTTCATTGGCTGCTTTACTCTGAAGACGAAGGCACTACTGTCCTTCAAAACATCGGGAACTAAACCCTTAGTGACACAGCGTTAACACCCCAGAGGACTTGAATCTTCAGAGTTAGTAGTTCGCGTTTCCTTCGTGGCCTCGAATGAGGAATTTCATAATGATTAGAAATGTTGGGAAGTAAGTGAGAAGTACAGTGACGATTATGTACTAGCATGTGTAGGTTTGAGTTTGCGGCAGTGTAAATGTATTCATTATTGTGGAATATGGAACCGTAAAACCCGAATGACACGATTTATAGTTGTAGACAGAGGCAATATTTTGCTCCCAAACACTGGCCTTCGCCTAATAGACTACATAACATAACCTACAAAACAACACTTCTGAAATATACTAGCTTCGTCGTATAGGAACCGAAAAAAGTCACGAAATAAGGTGTCCCTGCCGGAATTCAAACTCGGAACTTCCGAATGCTGGTCACTTACACACGGTATTGAGCATGTGTCACCGTCGTGATTATTACTGTTACTGTTGTTATCATTACCGGTATTGAAAATATGCGTAGCCTAGCGCATTTTTTTGGCACGACGAATACATATGCGATCGGATCGTATCTTCATCCTTTTCGACCATGGATAATAGCTTAATTTTGGGCTATGGGTCATCTTCAACGTTGCGCGCGTTTCTATTCCGCTCTCTTTCTCTCCCTTCATTCTCCTCCCCTGCTGTCTCCTCACTTGCTCCTGTGCCTCTCCTTCACACAACCACAATAGGACGTTTGATATGCGGTGTTAATGTCAGTATGAACGTTCAGGAATGCACCGTCAGAGGGCACTTGGCCTCCCTGTTGGCCGTCGATCGATGTAATGTTCGTGTTCAACCTACAGATGGCAGCAAATCCAACATCAAGCCACCGTATACGCACACATTTGCAACGAGCTTGTAGTTGTTATAGCTAACATTTGGTCTACCGATCAATATCTACTGAACAATGTCAAACCGATTATGTGTGTGAGAAGTGATAATGCAGTGTGATATGAAGTAGCGCAGGTATACTAAGATCACGACAAGAAGTCATGAATGGTAGGGATGAAGACGACACTCGAGATTCCTCTCTTTCTGCCTACTACTGTTGTATTCCCCTCTTTCCCCTTCTGGTCAATGTTATCCAGTCTAAAGTGCACCCCAAGAAGAGAACACTTCGATACTAGATGATCTGTGCTTCTTCGCTCCAAGAAAAGAACACTACTTGGAATGCTTGACCCTGAAGATAAAGGCACTACGGTCCTTCAGAGTTCGGTAAATACCCAAAGACATAGTGTCACATTCCATAATACTCGAATCTTCATGTATCGGCAGTGTTTAAAAACGGATACATGAGAGGGAACATCTGTACGTGAAATATAGGAAGTGGCCGGAAGATGGAGAATCTTACGCAATCAGAAATTTGTTTATGCGCTTCTACAAATGTTATTGGACTGTTCAAGTCGAGGAAGAAGAAACAGGCCGAGTATGCAGATATGAGAAGTGTATAAAAAATTCAGTCAGACAGCATGAAAGAAAGAGGTCACGTGGGGAGACCATTGCGCTGATGGAAGACTGATGTAACAACCGTTCTTAAATAAATAAGGTGTGATAGCATGGACTGGATTTAAACGGACCAATATACGATTCGGTGGCAGTGTTTATGTAATTCATTGGACCTTATCCTCAGCCAAATGAATCCAGTCCACACCCTTAGACCATATTTAATTTTCCATTTTAATAGTATCTTCCCATCCACTCCTATGTCTTGAAAGTGGTGCTTTATTTTCTAACCAAAAGTCTACGAATCTTTCATCCCTCCAATGTGCGCAACATGCCCCCCCCCCACCACCTACACCTCCTCCTCCTCCTTCACATTATCATCCCGACAATATTGAGGATCCGTGATTTGAGGCTTCCGCCGCGATTTTGATGAGATCTGCGCTCTTCTGGGATATTACGCAGCGTCGAGTGGTAATCCTTTACCGACGTTTCGGGACGACGTATCGGTCCCATCTTCAAGGCTCAAGAAGTCCAAGAAGACAAGATCCTTTAAGATGGGACCGATACGTCGTCCCGAAACGTCGGTAAAGGATTACCACTCGACGCTGCGTAATATCCCAGAAGAGCGCAGATCTCAGTATTGAGGATAATTAACTATGAAGCTCCTTGCAGGAATAACTACAATAAAATCAAATGTATTATAATTAAAACATTTTAATGCTCGTCGTGTACATATTTTACAATACTATAATATAATAATAATAATGAAAATAATAATTGACTCGTGGTCTTTGAGGCGTATAACAAATATGGTGATAAAATACACTCTGTACAAATTACTGTGGTCTCATTTTTTCGTAACATAAACACAGTCATACTCTCAAGCATTCTTTATTTACGAGCTCGAGATCCCTTGGGACCCCTCACATTCAGATCACACACACTACACATCACAGTTTGTCTTCACAAACAATAAGGCACAAACAAGTACAGTCTCTTTCTAATATATAGCTACATTGTGGCAATCCGAGGCGAAGCTATGCAGGGAATCTGTTATTGTCTGCAGCAGTCCTTACTGTACACCAACACTTACATAGATAACTCATATGATAACCACTGGCATTTCAGGGGCTCAGGAATAAACAGTAGACCCAATATATCATCAAATTTCTTCACGCCATAATTCAGTTAAATTATTTCTTACCTAAATGCTGACGCAACAGCTTAGAGACCTATTACAAAGACAGCACAAAATAATGGATAAAAAGCACAACAAACTAAAACAAGAGAAAAACCAGGGCCGAAAGAAAACACAGCATTGCAGTTAATTTACTTAAAAATCAAGTTTAAATCTATAACGCGAACGCTAAGTCCACAATGAACAAGTAAATTTCGTAAATTCTTCCAAGCCTGAAATTTCACTTAAATGACATTTAAAAATTAAGTTATTGCAGCACGAAAAACACGCCGATTCTCCATTACAAATTCCAATCAGTTATTGCTATTTAATGGATCAATCGCTCTTCATTAAGATATCATAAGAAACATATATTCACTGTGTTGCCAAACTGGAGTTTTGTAGTGGTAACGTTTGTGTGTATGAACGTAAAACCTTCATGATGTTCCATTTAGAAGTTCTTCCACTGACATTTTATTAAAAAAATATACGTCGAATTATCTGTCTAGACACAGCTGTTGAAGATCAAATTCTCCAGGTAACCTGCTTCGACTTGCTTCAGCTCGTAATTATTTGTGTCTAATACAAATTATGGCACTTCGAAGTAACAACCATACTGTTAAGCATCCAAATTTTAATATACACCGTGTGATTTGTGAGACTTTATTTCAATACTCACAACAAACTAGTGTCTCGTATTTGAAATCTCTTTAATATATATAGGCAGAAAGAGAGAGTATGACAGGAGCAGTGTCAGCAAATGTTCCGTTTTAAGTAAAAAGTAGACGCATGGCCCTTAGAGTGCAAGGCATGACACCTCCCTGTCGTCTAGTAAGACGAACAATCAGATATGAATTTGTTCCTTATACATTTTCTATGAAATTTGTGGATTATTTATATTTAAAATAATCATAAAGCGAAAGAGAAAGATGGAACATCAGGTTGTATAAACAGTTACAGCTATAACATGTCATTTACTAAGCATATTATGCAAAATTACATGAAGTGTGTAGCTATGAAACGACTACAACAAATATAAACTCGCAGTGAACGTGGCTGTATTTTACTTTCTGTAATAAAACTTGAAGTTTATTAGAAGTTGTCTTGTTAGTTTCGAATATTGTAGCTTACGTGGTAAACTTTGCTATTAGTGGTGTAAACCTATCTTTTATGACAGCATTGAAAGTCACCGCATCCATGTCCATTTTACACATTTTCACGCATAAAGTCAGTCATTGTTTGTAATTATGTTACGTCTGTAAGTAGTGAATTTACAAATTGTCACTTGTACATAATTTAAGCTACAGATATGCAGACCTATATCTTAATTATCGCTAACTATATAGATAAAATGTACGCAATTCCTGAAGATATGAAAGCATTATCCCATCCATCTATCGATATAAAAGCATTAGACAGTCTAAAGATTAGTTTAAGTACCGTATTTATGACTTTCATAAACATCCCACTGTACTTATGAATTTATGTAGTAGATACGTATACGTTTAAGAACAAACTTCTTTCTCCGCGAAATTTCAGGCTTGCGCCGCGGTGTAGCTGAGATCTTCGTTTCGCAACATCCCAGAAGAGTGAAAACCTTCTTTCCTCGCTTTATAATTGGGCCTTAATTGAAATATATCGATACGAATCGAGAACTAACAATATATGCAAGTATTTTCCTCAAGCGAACAGTTAAACAGGTGACATCCAGTCGCCACGCCTCGTAATAAACATAGAAGCCCCAAAAGCCGAAGCAGTGATCAACACGCCACTGTCTCACTCACGCACACACACATATATATATGACTGAATTAGTGTAAAGTCGGCGTGAATCTCAAGTCAGATACCTTGTGAATAAATTTACGTAATAATGTAGGTAAATACAATGTCGAATTTCTGTTCTTGGTATTAAATTTCTCTCTCGGTCTTACGTCTTATTTAGCCCCCTAAAAGTGTTTGCGAAAATAAACATATGCATATTCCAAATAACGTTACTGATTTAGCTTTTATTGAAGGTACGGTTCTACAAAGCAGTTTATGTACCAAAATTTAATATAGCGGATCATTTTGTTATCTGAAAATTAACTCCTTGTTTTTTCTTATAGGTAAATGTAGCACATTTTTGTTTCAGAATTTGTGAAAATTAATTTTCTTTCTTGCTTTATTATGTATGCGTCGTTTGCACAATTTTAATAAAATTAACGCATAATGAGGTGTTAATGTCTGTCTGTCCGTCCTTTCACGTTTTCGACTACGAAACGGGTGGAATTGTTTGACTGATATTTCGTATTAGATGTCTATATTAAACATTGTAGGGAGAAGATCAGGTATAAATAATAGCTACTTTACTCGAAGCTGAAATCGAACTTGTTTAGATTTTCTCAAAGACGCTTATCGAAAAAAAGATTTGGACATTGCACGTAGTCAGGGTCGGCCCGAGAAATGTGGGCGCCTCAGGCAGGCTAATAATTTGGCGCCCCTCAAACCGATATTCTTTAACCATTTTTGGCCTAGGACAGGGCTGGCGAATATTTTTGAGGGCGCGTGCCCGAACTGCAGGTAATTTTCGGAGAAATTCCTTCGCATGTGGAAACCTAAGTTACTAGCACCATATTTCCGATTATTTCAGTGATGTCTTAGCGTCCCTTATAAGTGGCGCCCCGGGCATCTGCCCGGCTGGCCTGCCCCTTAGTCCTGCCCTGCATGTAGTAGAGAGCTCATTAATAACCGCAACTTTTATCTGGAACATATTCCAGTGCCATTAACATTGACCATAATTTTCATATGCAATTTAATTAGATTTCTTTGTAATTAATATAACTATAATTACAGATATTTAATTTACGTTAGAGTAAATCTAATTTCATTGATGTATGAATGTGTTTAGTTTTAATAAAATTCAAGGCAAAGCAATTTATCAATGAATGAAGTGTGAAAAGAAATATAAACAAAATTGATTTGCATAAGCAGCCTGAAAGAACGAATGCTACCGTTCATTTGTTTCCCTGTCCTTTATTGAAGAACGTATATACGGAACAATTTAGAAGCAAGATTGTAAGTTACTGGAAGAAAAATACGTAGTAGATACAGTTCAATCAAAAACTACCTGCCACTGATGAAAAGAACGAGTTCATAACATTTTAATTGCAGCTTTCAATACTGTTGTCGCAAGTAAGCGTTTTTGGACCTAATGCGGAATTTCCGTATGTAAACCTGAGAAGACACTAACATTTACGTTTTATGTGAATCACTTTGAACCTTTATGTCCAGAACAAACGAGGGCGTGTTGCTTGAGATGGTTATACGTTGCACTGTAATGGTTGATATTGAGCTGTGTAGAAATAATGCATAATACGATATGAGAGCGATAACAGTGGAAAACACTGCGTAGATTAAGTAAAAATGAGTTTTATAGCAATGTACAAAAAATATTTCAACATATAACAATTTGTAAACAGTATAAGAGATTTCATTTTGGTAAGATCTATAGCTTGTCACAAACGTTTCTGCGTATGATACTTTTATAGATTTAACTAAGCAGGGTGCATACGTTTATGGCGAATGCTAGATATTGTGCCACAAAATAAGGTATGCCATGAAATTTGGCTAGTTTACCCTAAATGTAGGAGTTCATTCTGGTCCTCAAGTTCTATACGGCCTAAAGTTTCCAATTTAATATATTTTTTTTATAAAGGTTTAGCATAGATCTGAACAAATTTTATCAAATCCGGCATGCAATTCAAAAGACGAAAGACGCGAAAATGCAAAAAGTACTGTTTATTTAGGGCAGTGTTACATCAAGTACACCAAAAAAGGCAGTATTCATTCATCATAACTTATGAGCTGTATCCATGTAAGTGTTTCGGTTTTAATCCTAACTAGTTACAGCAGCCCCAAAATAATACTAGTACTAGGTTAGATTCAAATAAATTCTCCCTAATCTCTCCAATTACGCAAGACATTCATGTGACACACATATTGGACTTCTTCCATCATTTTTAGATACAAACGTTTTTGGAAAGGTAGCTGTGCTTCCTTATTATGGTAAAAACAAAAATATAACGACTAATCTCTTAGGTCCATTGGATTAGGATAATCCCTATTCCCAGCCAAAAGGACCCAGCAGAGAACTTTTCATAATTTAGTTTTGATTTTATGACAGAAGCAGAGCCAGTTTCGACACATTGTGTGTTTTAATTGAAAACAAGACGATGGAAGAATTCCAATGTATGACCTCGGTACCACACCTTCGTTACAAACTTTGACTTATCTTAAAATGTTCATGTTCACAGCTCTGTAAGCCTTCTGCTTCACTTAGCTGCTACGATGCACAATTGACAGGCTGAATCTTCTGTCTTCAAATTGCTTCCGGTTTATCACATAGACCGAAAAAGGATGATGAGAAGAGTCATTGGAAGCAAAACGGAGGCTGTGTGGTCCGTGCACTTTGCAGCTTCACTCAGGAGGCTAGTTTTAAGTACAATCAAACTGTTTACTTAACCCTAAGACCTTGTATCAGTGAAACCATCTTTAAAACATCGTTATCAATGCATCACAGTAGACAATCTTTTCTTGTTCTGGTTTCTATCTAGCTGCAACTTACGCCTATATAGCCAGCCGATGGGAAACGATGACGATGCATTATTCGGATTCTATATTGTGAGTTTACTAGAGAGAAATACCTTTAAATTAAACATTACAATTCTTAAATAGGCATTACAAAAAAATTATATAAGTATTTTGGAAACTGGTGAATATTCTGAGTACATAGAATTGTAGATAAACAAATGCACATGTATTTAGAAGCTTTAGTGCTTCTGGATACCAGAAGTTTTACAAGGATTTACATGCTGGAACATTTTTCTTTGTGTGATGCTGGAACATGTTTGATAAAGTTCATAAATTGCGTTATTCAGTTTGCTGTATGGGGATATTTTGGATCAGCAACGGAGAAATTGGTGATTATCAGAACAGTACTTTTCTGGGAAGAAAAATCTCGAACCCAGAGTGTTGTCAGCTCGTTAGTACCACGTCGTTTTATGATATCGACCTCATTTCAGTTGGCCAGTGAGGTCATGTGTATACATATTTCTCGTTTCTTTTTGCATGTGTATTAGGGCTCAGCAGAACGTTTAACAAAATAATTTTTTCCACAGCCATGGCCTATGTAAGTGAAACTAAATAAAGGAACTTTTTATGCGTGTACTAAGAATAAATGAACCAAAAGAAATTTCTACAATTTACAGCGGAATTTCACGCTAACCCAACAAAATGTAATTTATTTCTTTATAATTCACTAAATTAAATGTTTTACTCCCATATTTATATAAAGACCATAAATTGCACTTATGTAGCCCATTTGGCTCGGTCATCCGCTTGTGCACATGTCAAAAGGTTTGTTTCCTTCACTGACTCAGTGCATCGGGTTGAGGAACACTGCATGCATCATCACGCATCCCACAGTTTGCAGCATTACCCGTATACCTGAGCAGTAACTGTCGTGGACTCCGTTCTTGTGACGACGTAACAAATTAGGAATGGACAATTCGACCGGGGCTCAGGACGATCTGCTCCACACGAACACAAGCAGAGTGGCCATCCCGATCACCAACATGCTGTTCCGCGCCGCTCTTCCGCTCGTGCTGCTGTTCCTTGGTTTGTCGTCTGCAGGTTCACTTTTTGCATCGGCTGTTCGATTAATCGATCACAATTAGGGAAAATCCCCCAACTCACTCGACAACTTACCCCATTCTGCCTATTTTGCACACTACCGCCACATACTATGCACTTCTTAGGATGTCTCAAGTTACGTTTCCTTTTTTTATATCTCCGTCCATTCCACTTGGGAATCTTTCCGTTCTGTAACCCAAGATGGCGTTTAATGTAAAATGTCTATCTCTTTGTTTAAAATTGTCACTAGATTGTTTTACTAATGAGTGCGATGCTTACGACGGCCTTTTCGTTTACCTGGTGATGTGCGAAATTCGGATGTTAGTTTTTTATTTTTGAATTCTTCATTTATTTACTTGCTAAATAAACCTGTAAGAAAGTTTAGCAGGGTCCGAGACAGACCTTGCCAAACACCGGCGACGATTAGGTACAATACTGAAAAGTGCGTGGCATGCGGGTTTACACTCAACATGCACAGCACACTACAGACTTGTACAGTCCCAGACATTGGAAATGAACAAAGTACGGAAAATGAACGTTAAATAGTGAAATAAAGAATATTAGGCCACATTAGATGACAGAAATACTCCAAAACTGTGAATAATCTGTTCTCTTTTGACCTAACACTAAGGTTATTAAAGACGAAATACCTAAACTATTTTCACACTACGCATTATTTAAAAATAGTGTAAGTGATACGAGATACGCCATTCCAATTTAATTCCAATAATCAAAACCGAGTTCTCAAGTACATTATTCAAAATGTGTATCACTTACAAGGTTCTGTGTCGTGTTATGTTATTAGCTTGACAGAATTAAGATGCGTTTTTATATTTAATTATATTTGCTCTTCTCTTTGTAATCTCCTTCATTCACTGCCCTGAACTGTAATACTGAGGGACACGAATAACTGAAGACTTTCACTTTTAAAATCCCTCACTTATTTACCTCTCCCAAGTACCCTCCTTAATTTATTCCCTCAGATTAGAAATCAAATTTCCCCAAAACACGAACAACCGATAAAATTATATTTGGATTTATTTTTGTCCTCTATTATTTTAGGAAAAGATCAGATTACGGTAGTTTCTGCGCGTAGCAAGAAGAATTTCCGAAATGAGATCGCTCAAAAGTACACAACAATTGGCCAATCCGGCACTGTAAATATTTTATTAGTCCGAGACTGCACAGTACAAGTAGCTATGGTTGGATTTGAACGCGTGTCCAGTAGTCGGTCTACTTCAGGATTTTGCTTATGGTTTGTGTTGCAGATTGTGAAAAGTGATTTTTTTTTTTTTTTTTTGCGCAGAACATTCATGTAAGGTCCTATAAGCTAAACGATTCCAGTTCGGCGATATTATGTTCCTTCGTGGTACAGCATTTTAAATTAGACACGAAACTGTTTTCCAACATAACACTAAGCATAACACAAAACTAACTGTGGAACATACAATTTCGCGCCGAATTTAGTGCTATACAGAGAAATGTTGTAGGGCCTATGTCACGTGAATGAGTAGTTTACCCGCCACAGATATTTAACTCCATGTCTATTGTCAATTACAGACATTTCACGAACAACACCTGGAGGCTGTAGCTTAATCCTGCCCGCGTACTTCATGATCATAATAATAACAATAATAACAAGATATAATTTTCCCTGTTCACGCTATTAAGGCTTACAGGGGGAGTCGAGGTATAGCTCCACTCATTCTTACCCTAGGTACTAGATGGAGGTGAGTGGTTAACTTCACGTCCCGGTCGCTTTACCCCCGGGAAATAACCCCAGTACCCATTGAATAGGAGGCTGGTTGGGCCCAGAGCCGGTCTGGACGTTTTGGAGACGAGAAAATATCTTTCCCCTACCGGAATATGAACCTCGGACCGTCCAGCCCGTAGCCTAGTTGATGTATCGACTACGCTATCCCGGTCTCCAATTATAGTAATAATCTTGTATCGAATTTCGCAAAACGTGCATGCTCTTGCATTGGGTCTTTAAACATATCGAACTGTCGACATTGAAAATTTGTTACCGTACAACCACTGTCCGAATGGCTGCTAGTGATACAGGGTTTTAAGAAGAACTAGAATTAACAAATAGTCTTCAACCAACGCCAAGATCACATATATCTCACTGTATTTTTGTTTCTGTATATGAACACTGTCAGCGCGAATCTACTTTGCTTTTGGACCTTACAATGAACATCCTGTTTGAAGAGGCATTTTCCCCTGAGCTTCCTTAAAAATAGAAAACATTCGTATATTCCTGCACCAAAAGGTTTATATAAGAAATTCAAATTATTTTGTATTTAAAATGGTTACCAGTTTTTACGAAAAAGATTTCCTAGTCACTAATTTCGCGTAATGTAATTTTGCATTATGCATAAAAACTGACGCACACCTCATCCAGATGTCTGTAAACAAGGTCAAAAAACCCAGAAAATGTTGAGCCCTGAGCCACAGTGGCCTGTAGCGTCATACAGATCTACTAAATAAAACTTAGTCTACAACAGTTTGGCTGTCTCTATGATAGAATAAGTTCTCATTTAAATTTCATAATACTGCATACGTGTAATCTGATTGTAAATTATGTACACAAGTACATCTACATCTAGGTTTCGAGTCAAAGTACTTATGCTTAGTAATTTATTTAACCTTTTACACGTAGCTTTGGAATCTCAATAATTTTGTCAATAATTTATCTAATCTTCTACATCAAATCCTAAGAAAATAAATCATTTTGATTTTCTCTTGTTTCAGTTCTTTCAGTTATTGACTCAGACTGAAGATGAGGTGCATTAATAAATTACGTTACTTCTGCGTTAGATTTTAATATACCGAATTGTAAACACACGAACAGATTAGCTTTTGGCTCAGTAATATAAGAATTATAACGACGATTGGAAGCCCAAGGTCACTGTCATCCTCATAGAAGGCAATTATTTTGTTCACACAAACAGAATAGGTGAGACACACAGAGTTAGTGCACTTGTGGCAATGCTGATCTATTAGCAGTAGCAGTAGATGTGCCTAAGGACAGACTTGTTGGGGCTAGCTGGCGAGTGACATTCTCAAGAAAACACATTGATATGGTACATCATATTCAGAAAGGTAGTGCTAAGAGTACATGTGCGTCAGGATTGTTCAAACAGACTCATTAGTTGTCCTATACTTAATTTGTCGAAATTACTGGAGAAAAACGACTGAGTCTGCGAAATATTTGTACTGATATTAAAATATGCATCTCAGTAACTAGTTAACGTTTCTCTTTTTTGGTATATATTTAAGGATATGAAGTTAATTTACGTAGGCTTGTGATGAAATATTCCTGTAAATCTGAAGAAAGGGGTCACATATTGCACGAAACAACAGACAGACAAGTAACGTGCCCCTAGTGTTATGCGTCCACACAAGAAAATATTAAAACATTCAAAATAATCCAGCGCTTTCAGAAAATTCAATTCGTAATTTTATTTTTTACAGTTTTGATGACCTTATAGTTCTCCGCTTTAAAATTTACTATGCATAAGTAATGAAATATTTTCAAGAATACTGAAGTGATTATTAATGACATTATGACAGTTTAAATTCAATCAGCTAGACCATATGGCCTTTTATGGCCATATGTCTTAGAAAGAATTTACTCCCTTGAGATCTGAAGTTGAACTGTGCTTCTGTTTTAACACACGTAAAAACTATTTTTCAAAATGCCTTTATGCGTTTTACAGCGTTGAATCACCAGTGGTATATTATTATGCACTTCAGTTTTAGTACACATTTTCAATTTGCTATTTCGATTAAAAAACTTTTCTTCAGAAATTTGCTAGACCATAATGCAGACAAATGGTCACGGACAGTAAATCCTCACCTCGGGGGCGTTAGAGTACCTCAAGAACGCGATGCAGATGTAAAAATTAAATAATTTAAAATTGAAGGTTGTGTGTTCTCTAAGAAGTTCCAAGAAATAAAAATCAAATTACATGAAAATAATCCATGTACAACTGTTGTTTCATTGAATTTTTAAGTGTTTAAGAAACGTTAACAAGTGTTCAGTCCTGACGCACGTATTCAGACAAATTACTAATCACATTTTATCATGCACTCAGTTCAGTGGCCTATTATTACTGCTAGAACTACATGCAATTCCGTGTTACCTCCACCACAAACAAGACATGCTTCAGAAAAAATCATTCAGTTATCCACTTGAATTATAAGCACAAGTAACGAGACATGCAATATTCCTCACATTTTGTATCTTAAGACAACCACACAATCCATTTGATCAAAAACGCAATTGTCTATAACGTCCGTAAACATTAACTGACGACAAAAACTTTTTGTAAAGCAGGAGTAATGTAAATCAAATGCCACGTACGAAATTTAATAAACACACTGAAATTGATACTGAGTCAAGCATCTTTTTTCCAAGAGATTTATTTCTGCTGTATAGTCTTATTGCAGGCCTGGTAATTAGCAGCCACATTTTTATGTCACTGGGCTACTGGTCAACTGCATCAGCCCCATTCCTCGTGTCGGAATGATAACAACTGAACGTGGCGCAGGCAGGATTCTACTCCCGACCACAATATTCACACTGCAGTGATAACTGATGCGCAGGTTCATATTATGAACTTCCGGGTTATGACACCGTATAGAGTGGCAGATTACTGCTCTTTCGTAGGAACACGCTTCTTCCACATTCGGAGCAGACACTTGGATCCACGTACCAGATTACATGTTATCATAACCCACAATTTTAATTTTCACCGATGTGCAAATCTCAGATCTCTCATATAATATTAAAGTTGTGTTTGACTAGTGCAGAAAGTTTGCTTGCTCTCTGAGTATAAAAATGCAAGTACTGCAGTTAAACGTGGCATTCAAACATCCGTTTACTTAATTACTCATTGGCTCGGTGACTAATAATTTAACTTGTCTGGTTATCCTAAGAAACTGGCGATCACAATTAAACACATGCTCCAGCTGCTGCTCATACAAACATGCAGTTATACCATACGTTGAATCAGACTGTCAACTTTGTCAACCGTCTTGTCCGCTGCAGGGCCGAGGGTGGGGATACGTTAATGCACTAAGCTGAATCTAGGCTACATATTACCGACACTTGCTACTGGTATGGCCAACTAAGTGTGTTGTGGTCAGTTGGAGAATCAGCATCAATGTTATATTTTCAGTTTTCATACTGATTTGATCAAAATATGTGGACTGTTTTTAAACTCGCAATTAACCTGAAACATTGAATTCATTTTAATACGCGGTAAGATCCCAAAGATGCGATGTCAGAATAACATTAGTAACTATTACACAATCCAGCGGAAAGCACACAAAATAGCATGACCTAACATGAGTTTAACCTGCGATCTCAACATGAATTATTAGGATGTTGTTCCTAGTCTCTCCCCCTCATCTGAGAAATTGCTCACATAATAGGTGCACAGGTACCCCGATAAAATATCTGTAAGTCATTTCGTTGATAAGGAGGGACATACTTGAATGTACGAGTGTTTTGAGTCCAATTGTTCTATAGCCTATTACGTTGTATGGTACAACAATGGTTCCATCACGTGTCTTTGAAACAATGACTTATACAGCAATGATTAGGATTATTTGACAACACTAAGAATTAGCGCACAAACATAGTCGCGTTGTTTGAAATATTGACCCAGTAAACAGAAGCAGACACAGCAGCCACCTAAACATCCTGACTTCTTTATACTAAATGATCTCAGCGCGAGGCCAGTTTCGATTGGTTTAGAACGTTGCAAATGTCAGTCATGTTAGTATATAACAATGACATGCAGTGTTAATATGGACAAAAGAAGGTAAATGCAATTCAGACTAAACTGGGGCGTTCATTGCTTCGAAGATATTAAAGTAAAACTACTCAGTTTCTGTGACATAACTTATGTCGTGTACAGTAATGTAAATTCGCCATGAAATTAAGCTGCTTTCCGCCATGTTGTAGCTGTTCTCGATAGCTGGTTCCCTTATGGAGCCATCTAAGGAGAAATGGTAAAGTTAACTGTGGAAAATACGCATAATTTCGTTAGGAATTTAGCGTGTCGTACCACAAAATCAGGTATGTCACAAAATTGTGCAAGTTTAAAAGACGCCTCTGTTGTGCTAATGTTCAGTGCCTTCCATTGTTTAGCAGTTCATCTTCCTGTGATTCTTTATCAACAGACATGAGATCTTCACTTTTGTCACTACCACTTTTCCGCTTATACTGATTCCCATAACGATTAATCTTCTTACACGCCTGGCGTTCAGATAAAGTTCTGAAATGTTTTAAACAATTCCCCACAAATATTTCCTAAGCTCATTCATTCCCTCCTCATGGTACCACCTAACTGCAGTCTGGGAACACAAGCTTGTTACTGTACCCTTATGGGGATTGTTCTTTCATTCTTAACGTCACCATTCTCGCTATTTTTTAAGATGCTCCGAATGAGATATGGAAAGTTCGTCCAGTATCCTTACGTGTCCTGGTATAAATAAAAAGCTTCCAACTGCTGGTATCCCCCTTGTATAACTATCTCCATCAAAGCAAAATACCATAATTTGTCGCTTCATGTTAACTATACAAATTATGTTGTGTTATTAGTGTAAGTCTATCCATTCGGTGTTACTGTTAGACCTGACGCTGAGATCAGTAAGGCCTCTGAGTAATTGGCGTAACCAGTAGAAAGCTGACGTGGCAGCCGGAAGCAAGACCTTGGCCACGTTGTGGAATTGCTGATCCTCCTCACCTGCATCTAATATGAGATCATCTACGTCCGAGTTATGAAGATCTGCGTCATC
Source organism: Reticulitermes speratus (assembly GCA_021186555.1). Lineage (NCBI taxonomy): Eukaryota > Metazoa > Arthropoda > Insecta > Blattodea > Rhinotermitidae > Reticulitermes > Reticulitermes speratus. Next base: position 19,322,466 of record JAJKFL010000001.1, read on the forward strand.
CCCCCGGGAGGATCTCTGCGCTGTATCCCCAACCTCAGCCCCTGACAGCCCAGGGTACGCTGACCCACTCAGGAACCATCCATCATTACCAGCATTTGAATCCGACTTGCAGCCGAACCACCAGGAACCTGAAGGCCGTGGGAAGGGCGGATCTGCCGTATCGACCTGAAACACATAACACAAGTGCATGCAGAAGCGTCATTATTCTGAGACTAAAATAGCTCTTACTTGTGAGAATTAAGATAACAACGTTGTTCAGATGCGCAAGGAAACTCATGTAGGTCTTCATGTAAATATCCGTTACTCTTCTCAGATTTTGACAAAAATTGGAATGTCTATCATTTTGTATCAAAACTGTCGAGTATTAAATATCATGGAAATAAGTTTAGTGATTCTCGAGTTGCTACTTGTCGACAGGCGGACACAGCGAAGCTAAAATGTACTTCTCTTACAACTCATCTTTGCAAGCACACCAAAAACTTTTGGTTATCCGTGATTGGTTGTTCGTGCATTAAGTCGGGTCTTGTGCATTATTGACAACGTGTAAAGCTCAGACGAGCAAGATACACATCCTTCTAAACTAATGCTAAATTCGTATGGCTGTCGTTCAGGCTGAGCAAACCTACAAAAGATATTTCACTGTAAGTTTCCTTCTACTTTTTGTAATTGGTTTAATTATGGATAATCTCAAATAATTAGTGCAGCTGAATCGAGTTCCAGCACATTATCAATTAGTGACGGTAGTGACTGTGAGTCAGAGGGACAAGTCCCACCAGAATGCGAATTTAAATCTCGTCATGTAATTATACCGTATAACTATAGGACTGTCAGTAAATATATCCACGCAGCAGAGCCATTCTTGAGAAGCTATTAGTCGCTCACCTTGTCAAGAAATTTCCCGCCTTGTATGAAACACACAATTTTTGTAAGATACATTTTAGTATGCCCTCCTATCTATGCCTAAGTCTTCCAGGATATTTCGTATCTTCGGTTTTATGATCAAAATTTTGTACGCATTTCTGTTCTCTCTCTGCCATGCTACTCGCTCCGCTCTTCCTGTCCTGCATGATTTGATAATCGTAATAATGATTGGTGAAGACTGTAAGTTACGAAACTGCTAGCTGTGAATGTCTAACGTATGATCGTACCCTCCACATTCGAGATTTCACTTACCTACGTTCAAGCACCCAGAAGTATGTTTATCACTAATATTTGTAGTTCTGAAAATATTTATAGCGAAAACCCACCCTTTATGGCAGCATTTAGGGATAAGTGTTAAAAGTAGCCCTATGAACCATATCTAATTTCTTAGGTAATTTAGAGTGTTGTATCATTACATTACTATGCAACAAAATCGGTAGGTCTCTTCTCTTTTATTTATGTACCACAGTGGTAATCGACTATAGGAATTACCGAGAAAGTCCTGTCGTTGAATCGGTAGTACTGGCCGCGTTTGAAGAAGTAAGTGTAGCCATTTGTGTACTGCAGCGCAGCATCCAGGTTGTCAGGGATTCCCTCCCAGTTGGAGAGTGGTTTGGGGTAAGTGCTCTTGACAGGTGGCTTCTGTGACGGGTCGAATCGCCAGAACTTGGAGCCTGAAATCATATCAGTGGTTTACTCACACCCATACCAAACCAATGAGATCATCTGGCAATTCAGAATTCAAATCTCATGAGGTGTTTGCGGTTAACCTTCGAAGTCTTCATGGTATAAGATGGAGACAACAGGTCCCCCCGAAACCTTTATATGTACCAAAATACACGGCGTCATATCCCAAAACTGAGATATTGTCCCAGCATTTGGCTGGAGGGACTGAGAAGAAAACTAAAACCCCTCTCACAGAGCCAGTATATGAGACTGGATTTGAATCCAGAACCTCCGGAATCCTAAGCAGGAGAGGTACACATTCGACTGCAGGTACTCAGGAAATTAGTGACATACACGTGTATGTCTGCACGCTGTTATCAGATTGCCTTGTTCAATAATTGTTATAAGAAACACACCACTTACGCTTGTATGTTTTCCTTTGAAGCGTAACACACGTGAACATTCCATTACACCTGCCGGCAATTGGCTTAACCCCTATGATTTGAATAGGGGGCACGTGGTTCGAATTTGGTCCGTGACACCGACTGGATGTGAGGTTATTCGTTGTATGCCAGGAAAATGCCTGTCAATGAACTACGACCTCTCCCTCTCTAATTCTCTTCACTTTCAAGGAATGTGATCACAGCCTGATGTCATTCGACGCTAAGCAACTTCTTCGGTTAATAAAGCGTAGTTAAATAAATTGTGATTTATTCACAACAATTACACAATATAAATTGTTTTCCTTTTCAGTTTTACTTCTCCGATGCCTCCCGGTAGTGAGGAAACGAAATGAGTACAGGTGAAATTCACCCTAGAGCAGGCCATGAAGGTCCAGAGGGGGAGTAGAGGTGTAGCTCTACTCTTTATTTAACCTCGGTGCTAGATGTGGGTGGGTGGTCAACGCCACGCCCCGGCCGCTTTACCCCCGGGAAAGAGACCCGGTACCCGTTGTACAGGATGCAGTAACATATATATATACATATATATATACATACATATATATATATACATACATACATACATACATACATACATACATACATACATACACTGAACAGTGTATAGTAACCCCTTGCCCAACACAATTTTACGTAGTGCGGTTTAAACTATAGACTGAAGTGATTATGTATGTAAGAAAAATTTCCAGAAGCTAAACAATTAAAAGACACGCGGATAAAAGCGGGATTTCACTCGGCGCTGCAGAAGCTGGTAGCATCAATTACCAAAGCACTGTGTGAATGTTTAATGTCCAAAAATGTAAGTAAATTAACGGATGGGTGGTCCATCAGTTTCTTGTTCACGTAAACCTATTTTTCCCATAAGAAGTTTTCACAAAGAGGTTTCGCCCACCACGCCGTGATCACTCTCCATAACCCCCACGTTGGACGAGGGATCACTGTATATATATATATATATATATATGCATATATATATATAATCAGTAACTACAGGCCCATTAATGTACAGTTCCAATTATACATGCCTTCTAATTTAACATTAAGAAGCTGCGAAATTTGCCCGCTAAATGTATTTATGCCTTTCCTATGACTCTCAGGATAAATTGCAATTATTTTCCTAAACATCGCGAACCGTTTAGTCTGTGTGACTGACACGAAGTGCGTTTGCTGTGTGCTGCAAACTGAATTTATAATTAATATGTAGGTCGGTTTTGTTGCTTCGAAGTGATAAATCCTTATTATTTGTCCTGCTTGAGTATTTCAAATTTTCAGTACCTAATTACAGATATCACCCAGAATCCCTTGGGTCACATTCGTATTCCCAGATTCCCCTATTGGGTCAGAAATTTCAACTGTCCACTCACCCTTAAAGAAGTATATCTTTCCGTTGCCACTCCAGACGACGGCAGCGTCAATGTTGTCGGGAATTCCAGTGAATCCATCCGAGATCTGCTTAGGGTAATCTCCATCTATCTTCTTGCCAACGTACCGCCAGTACTGAGAGCCCTTGAAGAAGTAGGTCTTACCGTTCCGATACGTAAATGCGGCGTCAATGTTGCTGGGCAGGCCTTGCCAGCTCTTGGAGATCAGCCGCGGGTAACCGCCAGCAACACCCTCGTCTGTCAGCTTCCAGTAGTGATCACCTGTCAGCAGCGGAAAATGTAGAATGGTAACATTAATATTCCCAAAGTGCAGTTTTTATCGAACTAGGAAGGCCACTTTTGGAAGACCTTGGAGTAGATGGGAGGATAATATTAAAGTAGCTGGTTTTAGAGAAACGAAGCCTGTGGTTGTGGCAGGCTGCTGTAAATCTAGTATTTTCGAATTCCATAAAACAGGGGAATGTCCTGACTAGCTAAGCGACTGGCAGCTTAATAAGATAGCCTCTGCTTCGTGAAGGGAGAGAGAGAAATTGTGACAGTGAATTTGAGTGAACGAGTTGAGTAATGTGAGTGCGAAGGACCATGAGTGCGTGAGTGTGTTTTCGAGTTTACAGAGAAAGTTTTTGCTGTATGCTTTACAGTGCTAAAATTTAAATCAGCGCTGGGAAAGCAATGTTTTTGTGGCCGTGTGAAATAAATTTTAACAGGTACAAAACATGTGCATTTTAAATTTGTGGTGGTTTGTTACTCTTGTTGCTGCTGCTGCTGCTGCTGCTGTTTTGGTTCCTATAGCTAGAAGCACTCGGTTTCTTTTTATTCTTCATTATCTGCTGCCATAGCAGCTCCTACACGCTCTTACGTCTTCTTTAGTTATTTTTCAAATGAAGATAAATGAGTTTCCTTTGCTTAGACAGGGGACGTTTAAACCCGCAATTCCTCACTATATACGGTACTGCTGTGATACCTCAAACTGACATCTTACCCTTGAATGCGTACGATACTCCGTCTGCGGAGTTGAAGAGCGTGTCAACGGACGCATCTCGGCAAAGTTCGGCGTTTTCGCCAGATGGCACGGATGATTGAGTGGTGGTTGTAGTCTTGACACCAGTTGACGGCGGTGGCTTGTTCGCCTTCTTGCCATACAAAGCCTGGATGCCCTGGATGTCGTCTGCGTCCAGCTTGAAGTGTGGATCGTATCCGCGATAAAATGGAGCCATGAGAGCAGTCTTCACGTCTGAGTGGGACAGCCCGAGAGAATGGCCGAACTCGTGGGCGGCCACTTGAAATAAGTTTGTTCCTGAAAATCACCTCAGTTTAAATGCAGTGAAAGGGGCTTCAAGCTATCTATGTTTCATTTAGTTCTGTAGAAGTTTTCCGTGAAAAATACGAAACGGAATCTCTTTTTAATTCGACAATGCCATTACAACTTGTCCGGAAATGTACTTAAAGTTCAGACACTCCAATTTACGGTCAAAGGAAAATTTAAAACAAGGTATGTTCAAATGGCTACATTATGTTCATTCATCCCACACCATCCCTGTATTACAATAATCGCAGGAAACGTCATGACACTGATTATGCCAAGTTATCAATATAAAAGTGTTTTTGATGAAGGTACACCATACTGCGGACGATATCGATATCCATTGTCTTAAGATTTATACTAAAACACAGCGTTTCGTAATCTGGCTTTGTTTCCGTAGTAGCGTATAAAAACTTCTCTAATCTTGAGAGGCCGTTTAGAATAAGCAAGTCTCATAATTCCGGTCACACGTGGATATAATTCCTGTGAATCATTCTGCACCTAGAAATATAATACACGGTAACATTTATACACGTACCTCTGTAGCTTCCGATGGACCAGTCCTCTGCGTCATCGAAATGTGCATCTCCGCCGTACACAGGGAAATACGCATGCGCCAAGGTGCCTCCGGGCCCATCGAAAGGGTCACCATCTCCATGCTCTCCCCTTTCGAAGCGAATTTCGATGTGCACTTGTCCTTTAGTTTTCTTTTTGAAAACGAGATCTGTCTCAGCCGCCCAAACTTGGAACGCCTTTGCAAGCTCAGTGTCTACTTTTTCATGATTCAGATTCCGTGGATATTTGGAGATCTTGTATGACAGCTCCTTCACTCTCCACCGACTGCCTGCGTCAACAAAACCCAAACTTGTTAGGGCTTGCATTCGTTTACTTTGTCTATAAGCACGTATGGTCGCTGAGTTGGAAATAACAGGAAGATTGTGAATTCACTTTAACCAATCACAAATGTAATGAAGGCAGAGAAGAACATTTGGGGACAATGGTTGAAGACCTGCTACTGGAACTTCTGTATCGACGTAAGTCGAAAGAACGTACCAAGGACATCCTAAGAAAAGAAGGAACGATTTCAGGTTAAACTCTAAACTTGTAATGTTCCATGCTCAACCGTGTGTGTACCCTTCTAATGAATGAGTCACAAACCCAACACTACACTCCAGGTGTTAAGTCGCCAACCTTTTATTGTTATTATTTCAACATGCTTCGACCCATTTACACGGATATCCTCATGGAGGACCGTTTCGATAACACGTAATCAAATACCTTTCTATGTTTGTTTTCGAAACAACCCTCCATGTGGATGCCCATAATGGGTAGAAACATGCTGATGTAATAATAAATAGCTGTTGGTTTAACAGCTGGTGTCTACACTATTGTTTCTTTTGGGTTATTATTTAAACCTTAAGCGTTGGGTAATTTAATTATAGATCATTGAGCTAGGAAGAGTTCAGAGGAAGCACGTGATCCTGAAATATTTACAAGTCAGAATTTACTCGTTATATATATGTATATTCTTCACATGAATCTGCACATTTCAAATAACGAACTCCTAAACGTAAAAATAAATTAAATTCTCCCATTTTTGTACACTTTCCCAAATTTTCTATCGGGTCAGAAATATGTACAACAAAGCATCATCCGGAAATTTTAACTCAGTTTGTACTTCTCGGTAAACAGATATACGCGAAGCGTGACTTTTTTAGATGAGTAATAACCCTCACTCTGTGACATGAATGTCACACAACTAATGATCCTTTGGCATGCTTTTTCACAGTCTTAATCCTTCACAGTACTTCCTACACGTGTACTTAGCCTTCATGTTTCGTATTATCATCCGATTAAACGGCGATTATTTTCCCAAACAATGTTAATCGTCGATTAATGCTGTTTAACGAAACAGCACATGGGGAAAAGTCAAACTTGACTGTAGTTAATCTTCTACTCTCTACTGTAGTTCGGTTGTTAGGATGCCTGGAATATTGAAATTGAGAGCAATCTTATAACCCTCAATTACAGCCCGTTGCTTATGTTAATTTTTAGTTTTACCCTAACGTTCTTTATTTGGAATTTCATTGATGTAGATATTTTTAAGAACAATAAATTAAGGTCAATAAGGCCTCATCCGTATTATCAGGCTATGAGCGATGGTCAGCTGCCATTCCGTTAAGACGATGTCAGTTGCCAAACATTCCAGTTTTGAAGTTATGACTACAAGTCAAGTGAAAGATTCCATGCAGTTTTTCTGCTTTCTCTGGAGCCAGGCATTTATGTAGCGTTGCCCATATGCAAAATGAAGGAAATTAATTAATAGTAAAACAATAGATTCAAAACTGCAGAAAAAATGTCCAAAAAAAGTGTAAGTTATTTTTGCCTGCATTTTACTTAATAATAAAAGTGTATTTGTCTTTCTGAGCGTTACAAACAGTAATATGATTTCCTCTGTAGGCCTAATAACAAAATACTTAAATACTCGTAAAATTCTATTAACTTTTAGCATTAAAGACTTTTATTCATGCAAACACTTAGCGGCATTTGAAGCCTTAAATTCATGTAATTAATATTTAAAAACTCAATTTACACAACCCAGAAAACAAAAGATCGAACAGCTTAATGAATCTGCGGAAATAATCTCTTCTCATTCTGAGACTCGGACGGAACACCTAAATACGCTGAGTGTCAGGCATACAGTTGGTGTTAAGATAGGCGTCACATTACGCACAGATGACGCAGTGCTTCATTTCCAGGTACTCGTAAGATCAGAAATGGAAACGTAAGAAATCCGGGATCTTCTTCACAACTGACTATAAAATTAATAATTTGTTACACCAGCTCTTGGCAGATGTTCAGATCTAGGGTATTTAGATTCTAAAATATCGACAAATTAATAATTGGTTTTATAAAGTGAACCTGTAGTTTTTACATCTCTCAGTAATGACCAATCCAGCTAGGTCCATTAAAATTTGATTTTTTATTTAACGACGCTGCCAATAACTCAGGCTCTATAGCGTCTAACGGTAGGATGATTAGTGAATAATGAATGTAAAAGGAAGTGAAATGAAGCGGTCTTGGCCTTGTTCTCGGTACTGTGCCAGCATTTTGCTGGAGGATCTGACAAAACCCTCAGTCAAATATACGGTCTCCGTGTTTGACCCCACGACCTTCCGAATGCAAATCAGGGAGCTAACAACCCGAATGCGACGTTTAGTCGATCCATTAAATGAAACATGACATGTCTGGATAAAATGTCTTTCATTATTACATCAGAAGTTGACATGTAAGTGCATACATAATTGTACTCTTTCGTGTCATGATATGCTTTGATCGATATTATTAAGTAATAACTATTACGGTCATTAGCTTCCTCTGCTTAATTATCTCAGAAACTGTGAGACTTACCGAAAACTTCCCTGTTTCATTTATCTATACAAATTTTGTTTAAGATGTTTCGCTCCGTGAAGGTTCAGGGTTTTAACGCGTGATACGCTCCCAGAAAAGCCTGCGTGTCTGCGTGTCAATTGCTCCTTATTATTGTCCTGTTTTAAAAGAAATACTTCCACTGGTTCCCAAGGTGATATATACTGACAGTCGCATATGGCGTTGTTTATAGGCTCGTTTTTCACCTTTTCGTCACGAATGAGCCAACTTTGAAGTTATCACTAGTACAGTCACAGCTGCGGGCTCTTACTACTTCCTTAGTGTTCAAGGTGTCGTTTTATTATTGCCGTGTCTTGGTGTGCAGGTTCACTTAAGGCTTTTTTGGACTAGTGTGACGTCTCGTGTCCATGGAAACTGCTCGAACCCGGAAACGAAAGAAATTTTCAAGGGTTGACGCTTACGTAAACTGTAATTGACCTTGCAGAGTCTACCTTCATGTGACATGCGTTATGAAGTTGCGCAGATAGGCCTGTTTTCAAAAGTAAGGGGAAGAAATGTGTGTACGAAATGCATTGTAGTTCAACACAACACAAACCCTACACAATGTGCATGAAATAATGTCAGTAATTCAGATTGAATTATTTAGTGAATTTGATAAAACAAGGCAAAAAAAGATCTCACAAATAGCAGTTTATAGGTGTACATTACATCACATAAAATGTGTGTAGTTCCAGGTGTATTATTTTTTAAGTTCCATGGAGATAATTGTTTATAATTCATAATTTGTACCCCCCTCTTAAAATATTATTAGGATGATAAAATAGAGAAGAATAAGTTAGCTGGACCATGTGGAGCGAAAGAGAGAAATGAGGAATGCAAGACAAGTTTTGGTCGGAAAACCTGAGGGGAAGAGACCACTCAGAAGATCCAGGGATAGAAGGAAAGTTTATATTAAATCTTATCTTAGGGAAATAAGGTGGGATGTTGTGGACTGGAATCATTTGGCTCCGAATGGATCCTTCGACTGGCTTCTATGGCTATGGTAAATGGCAGTGTAATTTCGGGTTCGACAAAGAATGAATAATTGCTAAACCGGCTGAGGGACTGTTCATTTCTCAACGGCTCTATTTCAAGGAATCAGTACAAGTTTTATACGAGCTGCGTTTGTAGTTCGGTTTACAATCAAAGGCCAGTCTGGCGGTTGCCAACGTATATACAGCAACTGTAGCTGTAACTTTCGATATACAGCGCGGTCGCATTTTATGCGAATTTGAAATAGTGCGATATAAAATATTAACAAAGTGTCCATTTATGAGCAACATTTGAAGTAATTCGAATAATGAAATTAACGTTTGTGTTTATTTATTAATATTGTGCTGAAAATATGTTTAAAAGCAAGGATATGCTACAATTATTGTACATTTATGTGCTCCCAGAACATATGCTCCTTACTTTATATTTATGCCGATGGGACAATTAGCGTTGAGTTATGCGAGGTCTTCAGGAAAGCATCCCTCGCGTAAAATGCGACCACATTGTAATTCCTTTAACTGTTTCAGAGACGCCCTTTTCACTTTAAATAATCTTTCCCCAAATTAAATTAATATAATGATGTTGGGTGAATGGGACGTCCAAACAATCTGTCTTCCTCTCTCCAACCAAATTATTTGGAAAGGGGGGAATACAGTGATTTCCGCACAGCGTTATCCAATTTCGGGATAAGTCAACTTGCTGTTAAGACTTACATTTGAGTTATGGAGGGTATAATATTTCAGTTTTACAAAATTCTGTATTATAGTCTTTCTGCCAAAAAAAAAAGCTATAATACAGCATTTTGTACCGGGTCATTCCCGGGGGTAAAGCGGCCGGTGCGTGGGGTTGACCACCCACCTTCATCTAGCGCCGAAGTTAAAGAAATAGTAGAGCTTCACCTCTACTCCCTCCTCTGGGCCTTCATGGCCTGTTCTAGGGTGAACTTTACCTTTATAGTTTTTGTGCCAAGAGAAAAAGTGGCTGTCATTTTTGTGTTTGTGAGTGCTCGCCATGCTTCACCAGTACCGGCAGGTCTATTTCTTTAGAACATAGAGCGTATCAAAAGAAATACACTGCTGCTTGTCGGTAAAGATTTGTTTTGGTGTTGCACTTCATCGCCATCAGTAGCCTAATTATTTATATGCATTTATAGGTAGATCGCCTGATATGGTCGGATAATAAACATTGTACAATGCAGTGCAACAGTTAACAACGCCAGGTACAACAGGGTAATTGTTTTGAACGATGTGACCATTACAGTTTGCGTCTTTACAGTGTCGGAGAAACAGCTTCTTGTATAGCAAGTAGTAGTGTGGTTGACCCCGTCGTTTTAGGCATCCTCTCACTCCATGATTTTCTCGGTTCCTATGATTTTTGGTGTTTCAGTGCTTAAATGTTATATTTGCTGTTTTACCTTTTCCGCATTCAAGCCCCAAGTAATTCAGTTCCATCTAACGTCACGGTTGAGTGTTTATCACTAATGCTTCGTGTTCTTAGACGTTCTTTATACCGATTTCAGCCCTAAAATCGACTACCTGGATTGAGGGTTTATGGTTTTCCTCACCACCTCCAGTAAAATTCCGGGATAACACTTCCGATTAGACCACGAACACTAACTTTCACATTCATTCCCATTCACCATCACTAATCTTCGCACCATAACCTGAGCTATAAGGACGTCTTTCAACAAACCGCAAGTCCGTAATGCGAATTCCAGTCCACCTTCAAAAGTACTCAGCGACATGGTTAAGGGAATTGCCTTTATTTCAGCATATTTAATAGGTTTTGTAAGTTACATGCTGAATGCTTACTAGCTTACAAGTTTACTGCAACTAACTTATGTTGCAATTTGACTATAATATGGTTCAGTTGCATAAATTGCGTATTCCGTGTTTTCTTATATTTAACAGTGTAAATGAAAAACATCCTTTACCTATTCAAAGATAATTACAGCTGCATTATGCCTGGTGGTCATGGTTAAATTATTAGTTAAATTTCTTTAAAGAGCAATAATGGATTGAGGAGCTAGAATGCCCCGTGTGCACGTGGCGCATGCACGTGAAGAACGATTGCAACCAACTCCAGTGACCGATTAAGTGTAACACCTATCATTCTCTTGAAAGTCGAAGAAACTCAAAAAATTGACATCCTTCCGGTTCCAGTGAACGCTAAAGCCGGCTTCCATGACCGCGTGTAGAATAACCTCTCTTGACATGCGTACCTCACATTTTGGTAGAATTCTGTAGGATCCTGACAATAGTCTATCACATTTGGAATTACTCATTCTTCGGACTTTGTCCATCGTCCCATGTTTAAAATACAAAGCAAAACAAAAAACAAAACACATCGTTTTTGGGAAAGGATCTATCCCCGTCCCCAGACAAAAGTGTGGAGGAGACACCTACTCAGCTGGACCAGATAGGAAAACGTATTCTCGACCTCAGATGTGTCCTGATAAGGGGAAATAATCCTGTAAAAGAACCGTTGTGTTTTAATTTTTACTCGTATTTTAATCATCAGATGACGGACAACGCCCAAACAGTGAATGATTCCAACTATCGCATTAAAGATTTTAAATTCTTCATCTGGTTTAAAAGTATATGGTAAATTATTAAAGTTACGTGAAAGTAGGCTGTCTTGCTAAGGGCAAGTGATGCCTTAATTGTGACGCACCCGGTGTTCAGTCAGATCTCGTCTATTGTACCTACAGGACGTCATGGTTGCGAGGTCATCATCACTCACGTCATTGCCAATAAATACGTCCCATGATTATCATCACCACCACTGCAGCTTATCGTGACGATAAAGCAGTTTCTTTTTATGCGGTTTATAACGTGAGTGGCTGACGAGACAAACATGCAAACAAATAGGAACTGATCTATAGGAACTGTGGTCCATTGCTAATCATAGCAGGAGAGCAGGTCGCTTCCGGAAGCTTGGTCAGGATCAAGCGGAAGTCAACGGCTGATTGTTACCGAACTTCAAGTGGACGTCACAAGGCCACATAGCATACAGTCGGTCATGTGATATTACAGTCCGTAAAACAATGTCCATTTCGTGCTTCAAAGCAGTTGTATTAAGGAATTCCAAACCTGTCTGTTATTAGACAGAAGTGGAAAGATTCACTGTGGAGTGAAGTCTTGACGCACACACGTCTAGTTTTAAAAATGCAAATTTCCGTTCAATTTCCTGCTTCCTATCTTGGACCTAATAGAGAATATGCAACAGTATTATAAAATTTACTCCGTACCGTATGTACAGTGGCCACGGCTGTTAAAGCGATGTGCAACTAATGGGGAATTTTCTGGATGCAACTCAAATCCCCATTCCCAGTCTCTCATTCTGTAATAAGAATATACTTAATTGCTTAGCAATATTCAATAATATACCATCACCTACACAAAAGTACTCATCAGTCTATTTATTTACACACTTCTGACTGTGTCTCCATAAGACAGTCTTTGCAAATAAATGACGGATTGACACGTAATTTTGAATAGTGTGATGGTATTTTACTGAATACTGTGGTAGAGTTTGTGCACTATATATAGCGGATACATTCAAATTCAATTCCTTCAGTCGTGTGTTATTCCTGCTTTAACATATTAGCTGCTATATGCTGTGATATCAAAGTGGCCAGATTGTGGACGCTAATGTAAAATACAAACACATGGTTCAAAGACATTCTGACAGTGAAGAGCGGTGGACTTGTATATCTTACTGTGTTAGATGCACATTACATAGTTAACTGTTAAATATAAGCTAGAGTTCTTACCTATAGGATCGCATTCGGGTAGCCATTTTGAGACATTCCGTAAAGTTTGTGAAAAGTGGAGCTTGAAGAAGATCATCCATACAGACTGAAATTAAGGTGTAGAACTACTATGTAGAGAGAAGGATTAGGTTCCACCGAAACCTTGGTACCTACCTACCTACCTACCTACCTACCAGACTGTGAGGTTTCATAACCCAAAAGACCACACGATTAAGAGCCAAAGAACTTCCATTTTATATGTTTCACGCCAGATTTAATCTATATCCATGAACTTTTGGATATAGTACATTCCAACGAACGCACAATGTGATCTTTCTCTTACGCATTAAGTTCATGCACTGACTGTAAGAAAAGTATAAGGCATGATTGTAACAGTAAACACCTGAAACAATACACGAAGTATTTTTCGAATGTACCATATTTAATAATGAATTTATCCTGAATTACGAAACACGTATTCACGGGGTGTAGGAGACGTGGTATAACGCTCTACACCTCCATAACTTCTACACTAGATGGAGGCGAATGTTCAGTTTCACACTCGGGTCTACGTCAACCCTCAAAAAGAATATCGTGTAGGTGGTAGGTGGACGTATAATATTGTGTAGGTGGTAGGTAGACGTATAATATTGTGTAGGTGGTAGATAGACGTATAATATTGTGTAGGTTGTAGATAGACGTATAATATTGTGTAGGTGGTAGATAGACGTATAATATTGTGTAGGTGGTAGATAGACGTATAATATTGTGTAGGTGGTAGATAGACGTATAATATTGTGTAGGTGGTAGGTAGACGTATAATTCAGGTGAGGTTTGTGGCGGAAAATTTGAAAAAAGAGTCGGGCATTACTCCACGCACCTTATATTCTGTCACGACACTGTAAATTGCATTATGCAACTGTCTATGTTGAACTGTTAAAATTAATTCTGGAACACAAAGTCAGTTTAGGGTGTCGTACTATGAAATGAGGCATGTCATGAACCCCCGCTCCTGTCAGTCGTCATTGACATCAGTCATTTCTATGAGATCACGGATTCGGGCTAGTCGTAAGGAAGTACAGTTTCAAGAACATTGAAATATTATCACACTGAATTCGTCCTTCCCATACCTTGTAATGCGTATCTCTTGCTGCGGGAGTCACTGGCATACCCCACTTTGTCTCGAACTCCACACCGGGGCAGGCTCATGGTCTCAGCTGTCTCTCGGTTCATTTCACCTGCAACAGAAACACCACACCCTTTTAGCTTCGAAAAATAACCACGGATCCTCACATCCTTGCTCACGTAAATATAGTCTGTCCGGATGATAGGTAACCAAAAGTAAAAATTTATATTTCAGAACTGATTTTAGATAGGTACAAATACATACCAGTAGCATATGTAACAATGCATTACATGATTTGACCTTAATTAAAGTGATTGTCGCTCGCTTCGTGGGTACAGGGGGTTTCTTAATTAGATGTTCTAACGGTCATACGAACTAAACACACCGCCAATTAAAGAAGTTCCGCGATTATTTATAAAAATATTATTCCTTTAATTAAAAAATAAGTAAACTTCAAAGTAGCCATTACAGAAATGTATCCACGGATCCCCTGGGAACTGGTCGCGAATCCCTTTGGATCAGCGGAGCACACTTTCGGAACCACTGGGGTAGAGGGTTGGTCTGTCTGCTTCAGCTGTCTATTCATAATCACTCTACAATTTCTCAATCGACACTGCATAACCTCCACAGTGACACAACATTGTTATATAAATACCGTGGTAACAGGACTCAAATGTTCAGCACCGCCAACACAAAATTCTTCTACACTATACAATCCTGAGCCAGTTTCATCCACTTCCAGTTCTCACTACGTATCTCCCCAAGATCCATCTTCACGAATTTCGTCCTTCTACTTTTCGGTCTTACAAGTGAGCACTCTCCAAAGGTTTCCCTACCAAATTATGCATGGATTCCTTATCAATAACACCCTAGCCTCATGCCGAGCTCATCGTAGCCTCCTGTACTACTTACTTCATCCATCTTAGGCCAAAATACGTTGTTGGTGGCTTAGTTTTCAAACATTTGTCATACACATTTTCTTAGGAGTAAGAGACCTCGTTACACAGCCGTACGATACAAGTGAAAAAACGGTCTTATGACGCATTTAAAGAACATAAAATACAAAGAGTGGCATTTAACATGAATACTTTGGGTGTTCAATAATGCAGCAGCACTTGAACACAAACCCTCAGGGCTTTAGGAGGTGAAATAGAAGCAGGAAGATCCTTGAAACGTCTCAATGACTTACTGGTCATCTCATTCATCAATAGGGAGTGTGTAGATGCATATTTTTAATAACAAAGAGATGCCTGCCTTACACGAACAAGCAATGGAGTCGTGTTTTCAGGAATTGGAGCATAGTGTAGTGCAACTTCACCGCACGTGCGAGAGAGAGAAAGTTATATTCCAGACATAGCTTGTGAAAAGCGGCCTTGTGCTGTACCCTAAGTGTGATTTATCGAGCCACACAATGAATAAAATTCTTGAATTCGTTATGTATTGTCTGATTTGTTTGCCACAAAATTTGGACACATTGGTGTATTTACCTCTTTGAAGCCTCAATTTTCTGGGGTGAGGAGGAGAAGTAGTATCGCCTTGTTAGTAGGTTTTCAGGATTTTCCCCGCTCGTCCTTCTCATATGAGTAGCAGAAAATGAAGATGTTAGAGTAGTGAGAATTACTATCTTCAGGAAAGGGCCGCAGAATTTTTAATGTCATGTTAACAGTGAAATGCATAATTTGGAAATATTTCATGGCCTCCAGAGCAAGGGGTTTAATTTTTATGAATTCAAGTCAGGGAGGCTGCAAAAGAATAAAGCCGTACGCTCATTTAAATAATGTTTAAGGATTTGTTTCTCGTTTCTACGAAAACATATAGCGCATGCATTATAAAGACCGAGCACTTAATGTTTTAGGGAAATAATTCCTAATGACAAGGGAAGTAAAATATGTAAACGATATTTGTAACAGTTGTAGTTGAACCTCTATCCACACATACTGCTCTAGTTTACGATCTTAACAATTTTTAATAATTTTAACTGAGTTTTTGTGGACTTACAGAATGTATATTTTTTCCTCAGTGTGTTTTAAAGATTAATTGTGAACCCGAGGATGATCTAAGAAAGGTCGAAATATGTAGTTCTATATCATAAATAGAATTTAGTTGTGTTTTGACAGATTTTGATTTAATTTTTATAGAAATAATTCCTGTTTACTCTCAGGATCCTATGAAATACATAAACAGGCTTAGATTAAGGTGGCAAAATGCAGTGTGTAATGTTAAAGCGGGTAATAGGCCTCCATGGAGTTGCCATTAGACCCATTTTTATACGCTTAACAGCATGCTGCAAATGCTATTTACAGCACGCAACGCGATTCTTGTTGTCGGAACTTCCTATGAGATAACGAACAGAAGGGTGCCTTCTGAAGAGCTACAGGTACACTGAAATATTCAAGAAATTCCTTGTTATTAAGGAAGCTGAAGGTTCGTCGCCAGTATCACAGTTTCCTGGGCAATTCATTCCATTTGACATCTACAGAACGTTTTGTCTTAATTTTATCTACGACTGAGTGCCCCAAGTGGCTTATATTTACAGCAGTATCAAGAGATCCCCCACTGTTACTAAACGCAAAGTTTCATCAGTTATTATACACTTTGGCCCGTTTCAGATTCCTCTCACTATCTCGCTTCACTTGACTTCAGACAGATGAAGTAACATCAAGATTCTTTCAAGAGGTGAATGCCTGGGATAAGTAGGTTTAGGAAATGTTTTTCCCCTTCTGCACCAAACATAACCTAGAATTGTGAAACAGGCAACTGACATGTGGTTCAATGTACAAAAGTTGATTGCTTTATTTTATGAGATTTGTCAGTTTGCTTTCCTTAATTATCTGGATTTTCAGACCATGCATGCAGACACAGGTTGTCACTTACATAAAACCATGTTGGCAGCACTTGTAGTGTTGGATTGGCAGTTACATCACGTCTGAAATATTGAGCCACTCCCACATCTGTTTATGTACTTCACATTGCCAGTGGCCAGACAAGTACTTTGTTCTATAGTGTGTCCCACAAATGTGTACCCGAGTTGAGTACTTTGTTTCGTTTTAAACCCAAAAGTTGCGATGAAATCCACAAACTTCTGTGACAAAGTTGTTGTGGCCAATGACAGAAGAAGATAATTGCACTTTATTAGGCAGTACTCTTTCTGTCACCACAGAGTCAAAAATAACTTGGGTAGTTGAGGTTAAAGGCCACCGCCTGTTTCACAACCTTGCCTACATGTAATCCTATGTCTCTTCTCTATTAGCAGTTCAGGCGTATCTCCCTACTTTAGTAGAAAATATTAGTTAACTTTATTGTTATTAATTGTTGTATTACAAATTTAATTTACTTTAGTATAATATTATAATCAATTTATTGTAATGAAATGAAATGAAATGAAATGGTATCATATATTTGTGGAAATTCGTAACAAAGCAAGTGAGAAAACAGGCAGAAGTTAATTGGGTTTGGAGTGGAAAGGCAGAGCGGATTTAGCTGTGGGACAAAGTGGTGGAGGGGAATTCACGTTCATTGTTGCTCTGATCCAGGTTTACTTAGTTTATTTAACAACGTCATATCGTCCGATAAGACATATTAGCCAGTTACGATTCTGTAATTACTTTGGAGGAAATGATAGCAGCCTATTTTTCAGTACTGGCTAAAGTTGAAGACCAAATAACATGCATCACCAATAGGTGATCCATGTCTCAAATGCAACCCAAAGGCACAATGAAAGTGAATGAAAAGAAGTAGTGTATGCTTATGTGACTTGTATCTATCGCCCTCCCACATGAAAACTCTGTCTAGGAAAACTGCTGCCCTTAGAAATACCAGTTTGCCAAAAACGGTGGAGTTCAGGTACACAAATTAGGAATATGGCACGTAAACTGAAGTTTAAAGCCAGGTTGTCCTGCAGTTTATATATTCATACGGCACGTAAACTGAAGTTTAATGCCAGGTTCTCCTGCAGTTTATATGTTCATACGGCACGTAAACTGAAGTTTAATGCCAGGTTGTCCTGCAGTTTATATATTCATACGGCACGTAAACTGAAGTTTAATGCCAGGTTCTCCTGCAGTTTATATGTTCATACGGCACGTAAACTGAAGTTTAATGCCAGGTTGTCCTGCAGTTTATATATTCATACGGCACGTAAACTGAAGTTTTAATTTGCCAGGTTGTCCTGCAGTTTATATATTCATACGGCACGTAAACTGAAGTTTAATGCCAGGTTGTCCTGCAGTTTATATATTCATACGGCACGTAAACTGAAGTTTAATGCCAGGTTGTCCTGCAGTTTATATATTCATACGGCACGTAAACTGAAGTTTAATGCCAGGTTGTCCTGCAGTTTATATATTCATGGGTCATCAGTCGAAACTTAAACATGCACACCATAGTCTATGTTTAAGAAGCAAGGATTACCAACTGTCTCAAGTACGGGTTATTTATGTTGACAAGTGGATTGTCCTTTTTAAGACCAATTTCAGTAGAGTTTAATAAGGGAATGGATACATACTTCAGTCAAGGGAGCCTGAATTAATTCATGAGTTTCTAAAGACGCTCTTGTAATATGAATAAGTTAACCACAGTTTTATTAATAAGGAAACCTCTCTGAAGCTTGAGATTCATCCAAGCTGCTCCCCGTATTTAATATTTCAGTTCTTACGTCACAGAAAACACAATGCAGTGATTACCTGTGATATTGAGGCCGGCAAATGCTTGGAATTCCACAATTGCTTTCTTCAAGGCATCAGCTGCTATGATTGTACCAGAGCTTGGATTGCGAACTTGAGGATTCAGGTAGCCGAACTGGGACAGGTAGATCTACAACAAACGAAGAATGCCAGAGAATTAATCAAAAAATTGAAACCAATTCTGTAGACTGCTGTTGAGACTAACCCCTTTAATGTATCTCCACAAAATTAAAACCAACTATGGACACTGCTGTTGCGACTACCCAACTACCTTTAATACCCCATATAACATTATGTTTCAGATGGGATATATCAAAAGCTAGTTGAGTTGTCCCGACAGCAATGTATATAGGTGCGTTGTTGGTTTTAATTTTGATGTTTTATTAAGGACATTCGCGGTATAAATGCAATATTACATGATTCCAGAGTATAGTTCCGTTTGTGAGATGTCAGGTTCTCACGGCGGTCAGTATCCCGCTTATAGTCTTCTGGGATGTCTCGACCTGCACTTTATTACTACATATTAAAATGACTAGCATAATACCCGTTGAAAATTCAACGGGAAATCTCTTTCCATGTACTATATTACACATTAAGTACGATATAACAACAGTTCCAGAACTTCTTTTTCCCGATAAAGGTCACAAAGTTGTCGCTGCATGCCACGAAGGCATCAGGTGGAGTGGAGTTTTAGCTCCACTAATTAACCTCGTCACTTGATGGAGGTGAGATGTCAGCTTCACGTCCTGGCCACTTTACGGGGAAAGTTCCTCTAGAGTGTACTGCATAGGAGGCTTCGTGGGCCCCAGAGCCGCTTTTTGGAAAAGAGAAAATCTCTTACCCCCGTGGTAAATCGAACCACGATGCTTCGGTTGTTCACACCGTCACTATATGGTCTGCCTTATCCCGGCTGCCTGTTTTTCCCCTATCACTAAAAATTCCTGAGGGTTTTGGCAGATAATTTAATGATATTCTGCCTCGTATTTACCAAGTGCGACTGTGTTACACATAATAGGCTTTAGCTCCTGAAGTATTTAAGAAATGATATAGGATTCAAATATTAATGCAGTAAATTACAATAAGGAATAAGCAAGCAATAAATCAAATATGCGACTGCTTTAATGCAATGGATGTGTCTGTTCTGAGGATTTCCTTTCTTTGATGATGCGAGGTGGAATATATGACCTCAAGGTCTTCCCTGAGGTTCGCGTTTCCCGCTACAGCAACCATGAATCTGGCTTTTCTGTATACTGACAGAAAAGACTACCGGATTCAGCAGTATAATATTAGTGATGGGACATTCGCTTTACAGCTTTTGAAATTGTCTTTCTATTTAAACTTCGAACAAAGTTAAACACCAATTTGATCACATACATGAACGTTGTAATATTTGGACTGATAGGCATGGTCACCAGACAAAGAGAGAACATTTCTCGGCTATTGCTGATGTCGATCCAGACAATAGTTTCAGTTATACAAATAAGTGACAGTGCCTGACTGTGGACTGGTGGACTGGACGTCGATTCTAGTTGGGGCGTCAGGAATTTTACCTTTATCCCATTATCCCGTACGACCCTGGAAGTTGCACATAACTTTCTATAGACTTTCTTTGGGGTTAAAGGCGGCCCTCCCGTAAAACTGATTAGACCGTTACGTCTGATGCGGTGTCTAAGTTTTTGTACGCTTTTATACGCTCCTACGCTGCAACATCATGATGTTATGATGTGGTGCTCAGGCAAAGGAGAAACATTATTATTATTATTATTATTATTATTATTATATTATTACCTCATACTATGCGTATTAGTAACGTTGACACGTAACACAGTTTCCTCAGAATAAAGAGTTGTGATGTAAACATCACGAAAAGATGTAGCACATGTATAAAAATACGTTATGGTGTGTGTGTATGTAGTCAGACAATTAAACAGCCAGACTGATTTATGAACAACGATCAACAGCTGTAGCTGTAATCACGTGACAACTTGATGTAGCAGTTTGTGTCATTCGTGGAGATTTAGTTTGTTTTTCGTTTCTGATGTACGTTTTATTAGCGCGGTGTTTTATGGCGAAAAGAATGTTCCAGCTAAAAAAGACTCATATTCACATTTCTTGGAGCGACTTTTGTGAGTGCGATCATATCCTTATTATCTCTAAAGCTAACACCTCGTCATTATCTTCGGACAGACACACCTTGGTACGTGACGTAACGTATTTCTTTACCGTACGTGCAGGTTTATCAACAACGAGATGAGTTAGCTGATTAAACATTGGACCTCGGGAGACAAGAGGATTAGGCAAACATATTTCGATATGAAGTAATTTTAAATTAATTATACGTTTGATGGCGATAAAACGTAATTATCCCAGGGGAACTTACTGTTCTGCCTCCCCCCCCTTTCCCTCAAATACAAGTGAGAACACATCGATAGGGCGCTGGTATTTCTTCAGTTAAGTTTATTTACAAGTGAGATAATTGTGAAGAAGCAGGGCCGTAAATGGGCACAGACGCTCGTGTAAGCAGCGTCAGCTTAGTTCCGTTTCACGAAGCTAGTTCCATGCCTTAAGACGTCACAATTTCTTTCCTAACCACGACACACTAGTAGGTAGGAACAAATCCCCGAAACTGTATTGTAATAATCTCCTTTATAATATATGATAAGTCATTCCCCAGGGCCCGCTTACTGGACTAAAAGTCTGCTTAATTCTGAGCTAGAGTGTCTTCTCTGAAAAGCCGCTTCCTCTGCGTGGAGGGAAAGCAGAATGTATGCCAAAAACTAAACTGTTGAGATCTGCGATCTTCTGGAATATTACGCGGTGTCGTGTGGTAATTGTTCACCGACGGCGTCGTGTGGTAATTGTTTACCGACGGCGTCGTGTGGTAATTATTTACCGACGGCGTCGTGTGGTAATTGTTTACCAATGGCGTCGTGTGGTAATTGTTTACCGACGGCGTCGTGTGGTAATTGTTCACCGACTTTCACGGGTCGAGAGTCCGGGGGACTCTTGACCGTGAAGATGGGACCGATACGTTGTCCCGAAACGTCGGTAAACAATTGCCATATGACGCCTCGTAATATCCCAGAAGAGCGCAGATATCATCAACATCGCGGCAGAAGCCTGAAATCAAAACTAGACTGTTGGTTAGAGTGGGTGAGCTGGCCTCACGCTCAAGGGGCCGAGGCTAGAGGGCGACAGAAGTCGTGGTTAAGGGTGTGGTAACATATTGTAACAAACGATACTCTCGTTGTAACTGTCAACATCACTACCTTTCTGTATTTGACAGATACGATTACTTGCTTAGACCCTATTAATGAATAATCGTCAGGTGAAGAATATTAAGAACAAGCTGGGGGAAAATTAAACATTAATAATTATAATATCAATATATTTACACTGTAAAGTGCAGAAGGACAATTTGTGTTGACAATTAAAACGAGTTTAATTTTTGTAATAGTTTACGCGCACAATAGGACACTGCAGCCAAACATGTTAACATATTATGTAAGTTTCTTACCACCAACCACTGCACAATAAATTTATTTTTACGTTGACTCCCTGATGATGGCTGAAATGGTCAGCCGAAACATGTAGGAGAGTAAAAATAAATTTATTGTGCAGTGGTTGGTGGTAAAAAACTTACCAACTGCACGGAACATGTATAATTTTAAGTATGTTAACACATTCTTTATTAAACTAGGGTAAGAGTGATCATACGATGAACGTTTTGCTTTCCTCGATCGCCATGCAGTCGTTTTCTGTTTACAATGTTCACAAAATGTTTTTCCCTCGGCTAGACCAGAGTGCCCGTGGGTCCGAATCAGAGGGCTCCTAGACTGTATTTCGTACAGAGCTCCATATTAGCCAGCGCAGGCCATGCTAACAACAAATTTCTTATTGTAAATCCTAGTAATGAATAAAGTCCTGTTTACTTATAAAACTCAATAACCTCAAAATTTAATCCACCTAAGGCCCTAAAAAAATGACTGCGAGGCAAAATGGAGGGCAGTCAGACCAAAGTAAATGCCACTGTATTCCATTTCGAATACGAATTGTTAATTTTATTCTTTTAATGCAGGAGTAAATTAAATCGAAATGGTAATAAATAAATTATTTTAATTTCGCAAAGAATTGCTGTTGATTGGCCGGTTGTGTGTTAATTTCATTTCATTATATTCGACATTAAAATATTTTAGTTATGTATTAATTTCACTTTTAAAGTTTCATTTTTCGATCGACTGGTTGTCACATTCAGCGATACTCTCTACCAGCTCCATACGTGTGTAGTAAGCCTAACATTATGAATGACCATGAACGTCGAATTCAGATGGTTGATGCTAAGTAACCGCCCCAGGCTATACAATTCGTTAAATAACTCACGAATAAATTACGAAGCAGATAGAAGTCCCCAACAGTTAATGACGCTTTGAATATTTTTAATTACTTAGCGTCGAATAAAACGGCAACATGTTGCACGGTGTAATTTTAGGTACTAATCCGGCATTTTCTTGGAGTGAAATTAAAAATATGGACAGGGTCACGAGTCGGGATAACCGGCATGGCTCCCAAATTCTAAATCAGGAACTCTCCAATACGAAGAAGACTCAACCGCTCTGTTCAGTAAATTCCCCTTTTAACAGATCTCGAAGCGGAGTTTACTTTGTGGGAGTTTATTCGAGCTTCAGGGGAACTTTAAATAGTTTATCAGGAAACGTGTGTGTTCACAAAGCACAGTCTCACTATCTCACATTATGCGTGATAAGAGCAACGGCTATCTTGCACAATAATTCCGAGGTGCATTTTGACTATCTTTTCGCGAATGTAAACAATTCAACGCCTACATTTAGAAGTCACGTGATTTATTCAAATAATATTTTGAAACAATCACATCCAGTTACCCAGCACATTTCTGGCACGCTTCACATGCCAACTGTCATGTGACTGTCAGACTAACGTAAGGACGTTTCTTGAACTCCCCTATAATACCTGCCAAAATATAACGGACGTCCCCGAACGCGTCGTTAAATAAATATCTCAAAATTTAAATTTGGTTAATAAACATACTGCGGCGTGGTAAAATTCGTGAAAAAAATTATGAGTGAAAGTGGTGCCGACTTGTGTAAGTTTTCATAAAATTAAAAACAAATCTTCAAATGAGATTTCAGGATTCTGCCGCGGTTTATTTGTCTTCGTTCTTCTGGGATGTTACGCGGCGTAGGTTGGTAGTTTGTTACCGATGTTTCGGTACAGCCCATCGGTCCCATCTCCAAGGGTCAAGCAATCCAAGAATACTGCTTGACCCTTCTAGATGGGACAGATAGGCTGTCCCGGAATGTCGGTTACTCACTACCAACCTATGCCACGTAACATCCCAGAAAAGCGGAGACATCAAATATCAAAATCTTTGGGAAATGTCAGTGACAACATCGAAACTGAAAATGGTTTAACACATGCAAGAAGTATTTTAAGTAGTTTCTTAATCTTCTGTATACACTTTAAATAAATACACTTTAGTGTGTGACGCTGTGCGCCTTACGTGAATGATAAAACAAGATGTTAATCAATTAACCAAACAGAAATAGGGACACTTAGCCTGTAAGACATGAGGCTGTCCCGGGAGTGAAGGTTCACACTGTGTACATCTAGACACAGACTGCAAGGTAACGTAACCCAGAAGACGGAAATATGATTTATTTTTGCCGTAAATCACTATTTTTATGACATAAGATTAAAATTACAAAATGAAAAAAAAAAAAAAAAAAAAAGAATAATATGAAGTCCCAAAAATCTGAAGGTAATGAGTGATAGGAAATTTGTGCTGACCACGCAATACTTTTTAAGCATTTTTTTCATTGAATTAAATATCATCTTAACGAAATCAAGCTACTCTTTAAACAAGGACCAAATCTCGCGAGAAAGACGTTTGTGGAATGTTGCTGCATTTCACAAAGCGACATAAAAGAGTACAAAGGTCCTGCTCTGTAACCGACAGATCCCATGTTTTTACATCGGTTATTCCGTCTCATACTTGTGGTCGTCATCTGCTCTTTCATGCATACATAATTACGAAGTTTTAAATGCAGTCCACAGCCACTCTCTCTCAAGAAAATAATCCATAACCTTCTTTTCGTGTAACAACTGTAGTAACAGAGTGTTGTTTAATAAACATTTACATCGAGAACAAGTTACGTCTTTTTAATGACTTCCGTCCGGCGAATGACAGTATGATGCCTTGAAGACCAAAGTAGCTGCTTCTGCACCTTATTCATGTATGTATATATGAGGCATGTCATCAACTCCATGGACTGGACAGCGTCACTGCATCTTCTAAGACAATCCTGTATCATTCAGCCCTGCTGGTTCAGAAATCGAGGCAGACAAAACTTTGGATCGGGCATTCGTGACGAACATGCGTTTCTTTATGGTTTTGTACAAAAAGAACATGCTGTGATAAGAATGTAGTAAAAGTCATGTGACTTGCGGCGTCCCGAGCTGGCTGCAAGTGTTTAGAAGCTACAGCACAGCACATGTGCAATAGGAATGCGGCTTATTCGCATTCTGAGGAACACTCGCCATTGTCCACACAGCGGGGTTCATTAACCGGAAATTAACTGGGCACACAATTACAACGCATTGCCACCAGTTGACCTTGCCTCCTGACACTGCTGCTGCGCCTACAGATACACACTTCGAATCCCGAGCGGACCTACAAAGCCGCTGTGACGTTACCATCCTCGCTTGAGTTCATTCACCCTTCACAGCACATTAGTTGCTATACGTACAGCTTACTTAGAAGTTCCGAACTTACGCTTTTTGCCCCCAGAGTGTGTTTGTGTGTCTTATGATTCTCAGAATAAACAGCGCTTAGGCTATGATATCAAAAACAACAAATGCATATAAGTGTATGAAAGTGTATTATACACACTGTATACCTTCTACATGTTTCGGCCACTCATGTGGCCATCTTCAGGGAGGCCACATGAATGGTCGAAACATGTAGCAGGTATACAGTGTGTGTAATACGCTTTCATACACTTATGTGAATTTATTGGTTTTAATATCATACCTTATTGCTCAATGCACGGTTATGGATCAAAATTGATTAGCGCTTAGGCTATTTACATAAATATTATTAGCTGGTCGGTCTTTGTAATGGAGACGTAGTGCATTTTCTGTGAGGTGGGAACAGGATTTTAAATATTATTTAAATTGGGGCAACGATCCTTCGACGGTATTTTCGGTTGAACTGGGTCGAACTGTGTCGAAAAAACGTTATTCATGAATGGTGATGAACATCTGGCTCCATGACACTGAGCAAGTCTTCAATAATCGTATCTTTGAGGAAGCACTGCACTAGTTGTTCGCTTTTAATGATTCAGAGAAAAAAAATCCGTAGACACTTCGCGCCCAGAAAAGTAATCGCGCAAGTGTTTCTTATGGCATCTATGGTTGACATGCTCCCCTGCAGATTTTATCCTGGTTTCCTCGTTAGCTCCACACGTCTGGTAATGCAATCACTCTTCATCGACACTAAGTGATCTCCTCATTTTGTAAAAGGTAATTTAATGCCATTTTCATTAACTTTAAATTACCTCTGTAGTTTTTTTATTTATCTCAGAACAAACAGAGACTTTTGTCCTACATAACATAAAATGACTGGTTTTTATAACCAAGATAAGTGTGTACTGCGCGGTACGAACTGGGGTTTTAAATAAAACAGTTTACTCTTCGTCTTTAAGGGGTTAATCTGAATCTCCTCTGTCGTTGATAGAGTCGTTACACAACACTTGAATAAACACATCTGTGCGTGTATGAGTAGCTGATATAACGTCGTTACGTCCCATTTAAATCAAAACTGCGCCCCTATTTTGCAAAAAGGGGATAACCCACAAAACATGAATTGTACAGAAGCAAAAAAAAAACAGATTTTCAAGAAACTTTCTTCTTTATTGCAAATGAAATATATGGGCTATATGCCTTAGTTTTCTGGTATGCAATCGCATCTTTTCTGCGCCGCATTATATTGTCATCTGCGGCCTGTCTGGCTGTACCACATTTTTCCACATTATATCGTAAACGGCACGATTTTCGAAAAAAAAAAAATAAGGTATTGAAGATAAAGAGTGTTTTGATTTTCTCTAAACCTTTTTGCCCGGAACGTTTCCCATTCTAAGAAGAACTGAGCCATATATTATAATGCATACAGGTCTTCATGTAAAGTGTCCGTTATTCTTGTCAGATTTTAATCAAACTTGAATTCTCGCAATACTTGCGAAAAATCCTAAAATACTAAATTTCATGGAAATTCGTCAATCAGAGCCGAGCTCCATGCGGAGAGACAGACGGACGGACGGATAGACAGAGAGACAGACGTGCCGAAGCTAATAGTCGCTTTTCGAAATTTTGCAAACGCGCCTAAACACTCTGCATTCAGCCCCATACATTGCATTAATGTGTTTTGGATCTCAGAACAAACAGCGATTAATCTCTATACAGCTTTAACTGACTGATTTGTACAACTGAGACGGAGTGTTTACTGCGCGGTACGAACTGAAATTTTAAAAATAGTTCAGGTTGATCACATTTACCAATTAATGCACATATTTGTTGGTAAATGTGATTGATTATAAGAATAACGCACGGAATGAATAATATCAAATAATTCAGTTTGGTCTTCGCCTTTTAAGGGTTAATTAAAATTAATTAATTCGTTCATTCATTCATTCATTCGTAGCATGCTAATGTTTCATGGTCACTGGTTGTTGATTTCATCCACAAGACAAGGTGCACATTTAATAACACTGGTCCTCCTTCAACAGTATAAATACGCCTACCAAAATGCTAATCGTGGGTCGAAGACTTCGCCGTACTTCTACGGTAGCGCAGCAGGTGACATAAATTTCGAGTCCGCGAATGAGTGACCTACGTCACGGTTCACGTACTCTACATGAAAACTGGGAACTGAATTACTGGAATGTACAGGTGTACAGACACTGAGATTTGGATATGAACTATAGTAATAACCATTTGTGCCTTTTTCTCACATTCTGTTTCTTCAAATTCAGAGTCTATATAAAAGTGTAAGCCTGTAGCAGGCGAGCCTTCTTTCAAGAAGCATCGACTTATACCTATATTCGGACGGTCGCCAGTTCGAATCCCGTCTGGGATTCATACTATCCTGACTGAGATTTTCCTAGTTTCACTCAGGCCTTCCAGGTAAATTTGGGAATAGTTCCTTAAATTAGGCTAGATCGCTTCCTTCCACACACTTTCTGCTTCAGTATTCACTGTCATCCAACCGTTCGACGCTACAGAGTCCGAGTTATGACTTCGACGTTAAATAAACGACTCTTGATGAAGAAAAAGGCAGCATGCTATTGGATTGAACACGGATTTTCGTGGTTTCATTCCGTACCTAGTAACTATACCAAGAACGCCTGCTTCAATAACCTGCCTTCACAATCGTGATGAACTTGGCAGCTCACTCACTGCTCCAGTGTTTATGTACTTGGAAAAACATCACCAAGACTTTGTGTGGGATTAACGATGGAATAACACTTAAATAATAATTTAATAAACTGTGTAAGGCTGATTAAGACAGAGACAGAACGATGAATCTAATCACACCCAAAAACCTTAACGCAACAGTAGCACATCGTATTAAGTATTGCTATGTAGTTTGATACTGCAAGAATAAGAATTAAATTTCATATCGCCTTTAGTGTTCTGTATTTGATCCGCGATAGGAAACAAGAATTATAGCAAAGTTGCATTTTTATACATAAGAAATTTAAAAGACAGGAATCAGTCACGATCAATATTGCCAGTCATATCTGACCAACAGCGCCTACTGCTTGATTTTATGATTTGTCCACAAGTATATTTAAAATCCAGCAAGGGGTTCTGTTATTGGGAATGTAGGACAAACATGTGTGATATGACTCACAAATTACACACCAACGAAATGCACTATATTTTCGCCTTTTATTCTTTAACCCCTACATATGTGTCAGCCTTTACAAGGCCACCTTCAGGGCGCTCGTAATCTACATTTACTTTACATCCATTGTTTATGTCTGCTATTATGTTACAGCGCATTTCGTTGGTGTGTAATTTGTGAGTTGTTAAAAAATGCGCGGTGAAGATAATATAAAATGTGTGATATGGTTGAATTGATGCAGAAATGAAAAGATGGACAATCAGAGAATTTACGGCATCTGTGTAAGAGCATATAGCAAAGAAAGATACAGGCAGTGCTGTTATTCTTTTGCAAGAGCCTGCTTTATGACTCACCTTGTAATATGTGCCACATCCACCCCTAGGTCGAGAGTACTTATTGGCCTATTGTAGCACGTACATTCTTGCCTTGTTTCATGTACTTAATGGAATTCGTCACGTCTCGAAAGATGCATAACCTAGTGTAGACTTATCGAAACTTTAATCAAGAGGACATGGACCCAGGGGGCAATGATCCCACTCCTCCAAGAACCAGACTCGAAAGGCGGAAACCAGTGTTAAAGCAGACTTGAAACCAAAATGTTATTGAAAAGGCAGTGGAATTCTATGCAAGTGAATTCATAACATTTGATGCCGTAAGATGTGCCGATTGTCTAGAAATCTTGGAGCCTCAACCTCCTGGAACCCTAAGGGCCTATCCAGGCCTGTAATGGGATTGCTTTAAATTTGATTGGTGACGTAAACGTAACGCTGTCCCTGTGCTTATTTAAACATCACGCCATGAAAGTACATGGGGGAGTAGAGGCATAGCTCCACGCATTCGTAACGTTGTCATTAGATATAATTGGTCAGCTTCACGCCTAAAGCATTTTACCCCCGGGAAAAGAAACACCGGTTCCGGAAGCTGGGTGTGTCCCGGAGCAGGTCTGGCTGCTTTGGAGTGAGAAAAATACCTTGAACCTGCCGGGACTGGAACCACGATTCCTTTCGTGTACGTAGTCTAGGCACTATACCGACCGAGTTATCCCGACTGCTAGCGTAAGTGGCAATAAGCCTGTACATGTCACTGACCGGCTACCAAATCATAAAAGCGTATAGGGACATGGAGGTGAAACCTAAGGTGTTCTCAGTCTGTGAATTAAATAATATAAGGGAACAATTTCATTTCTGGCGGCCTTCACCACTACTGACTAACAGGCAGACTAGGTTCAGACTGGTGACATAAATTAGGTGCAAATATCTCACGACTGTTGATACGACAAAAATATATCTAAGAGTGAACTAAAAAAAAATACACAGCTCCTTGTCTCTCCGTGATTAGGTTCTTCCGGCGGTCACAAAATATCTTTGTTAATTATACCGTATGCGAGAAAACATTAAGGATAATGAAATAATAGGGTATTTGACGTTTTCACGGCTTTGAAGATTCATATTAAGCTGATATTTTTATAAAACCCGTACGATACAGTGTTAACGTATCGTGGTGTGTGTAGCCTACGTTTCCACAATTTCTAACACGCACACTGAAATTTATTATTGGCACTTTCTACCATCCGTGCAGCAGTATGAAGCTCATCTACACGAGACCGATAGCGCGGTGTTGGCACGCAGTCCACGTTAGAACGTTTGAGAGGCGTACCTGATTTCTTAGTGAATTTAGAGTGAGTTTCACATTTAAGACTGGGCTTGTTCAACGTACATGCCGAAAATAACTACACGAAATCTGGGCTTGGCTAATTTCGATTGTGGAAGCTCCTAAAAAGGAGCTCACAGAGGTCACCGATGTTTGGTTAGGTAACCCATTTGTATCAGAGACTTGTTAGAGGTTAAGTTTCTGTCTTCATTTAAGTGGGTCAGTTTAAAGACCTCGTTAAACCTCGTGAATAGTCGATGAATCACTGCCTGTTACGTTTGTGTAAGGCCTGCGTAGAAATTTTCACAGTGAACGGATTTTTGGTAAAAATGAGGAATGAGACTGCCCTGCCGTATTTTAAAGAAGCCCACTACCACAACATCTGCCTACAGGGTCACAGGGTTGAGATTCGAACACGGGGCCTCTCGGTTACGAAGCAGGAGTGCCTCTACCCGCTTGATTGGGATGTCCAATACGCAGCTTCATAAATACTTGTGGTTTGTATATTTGTATTCACGTCTGATACTGTTACAACAATTGAGATCAAAATTTATAGGCCATTCACTCGAGAAGGAAATATTGAAGTAGGCTACTTAACATCTCATATGTCACGGGTTCAATTCCTGATGGGGTCATTGGGATGTTTCATTGACTTAATCCTTCCGGCCGCACTATGACCTGAGGTCGACTCAGCCTCTAAAAGAAATGAGTACCAGGGATATCTCCTGGGGGTAAAGGCGGCCGGTGCGTAAGGCTGACAGCCTTGCCACCTTTATGTGCCGATTTTCTGGAAATTCTGGGAGCCTCAACCTCATGCAACCCTAAGGGCCTGTCCAGGCCTGTATAGGGATTGCTTTTTAACATCTCATATTTCCATATGCTAACAATATACCGGTATTTACATAAATATATGACGGGATATTCAGATTTGTTCTGGATCCGGTTGTTTTTTGTTTTTTTTTCCTGCGAGCGCGGACCGACGCGGAAGGTTGGGCGCTCTCCCCCTCAAAAAGGGGCTACCCATAAGGTGTAAGTTCGCTTCACGGGGACGCCGTGTAGAAAATTCATTGTACTTTATGAAAAACCATACAATTGTCAGGATTCTTTGTTATAGTGGGCCATCAACAATCAAAATGTGTATTTAGTCATTAAAATAAATTGTAGCTCATGTGCAAATTGTTTTAGTAATAGAGCCAGTGCGGACGCACGAGTGCCAGTTGATTATCAGCTTCAGCCTTCAGGTTCCCACTTCCTGTTATCAAATACGAGAACTTGCATTCTGAACTCTGTGCCTACATGAATCACCCAGTCCTTGACACTCGATGGTGCTCTAGTCAGCCAGACATCACGAGTTGCAAACACGGAGTGACTAATGTTATGCGTCAAGACGGAGAAGCACAGGATTGTGTCAGTCGAGACCATACGCTCCCTTTAAAATTGTTAATATA
Organism: Reticulitermes speratus; assembly: GCA_021186555.1. Lineage (NCBI taxonomy): Eukaryota > Metazoa > Arthropoda > Insecta > Blattodea > Rhinotermitidae > Reticulitermes > Reticulitermes speratus. The sequence continues at coordinate 19,354,221 of JAJKFL010000001.1, forward strand.
CGCTACTTACTCAACCCTATAAAAACTGAAGACTGAACTGACTAGCTAAAGAAGAACTGTCCTGTGACAAATGAACGTTGTTCAATGTAACACAAAACATTCAACCAGCAAATGTACTCCTATTATTATTATTTTATATATTATATATAATTCCTGTAAACCAGTCCACCATGTTTCGATCCCTTCCAGGGATCATCATCAGGGACACTTGTGAGAGTATAAATTACATAAACTGGTTTTAGTTTATGTAATTTATACTCTCACAAGTGTCACTGATGATGATCCCAGGAAGGGATTGAAACATGTTGGACTGGTTTACAGGAATTATATATAATATCTAAAAAAATTATAATAATGATAAGAGTGCATTTGTTGGTTGAGTGTTTTATGTTTGATTGATGACAGTGCGCGGTATGAATAATATAAAACGTTGTCCAATGTACCTGAGTACGTTCCTTGCCATGAGAACCTGAGGGCAGACGCATATCCAGTTCCTGAAACCTGTTTTCGTCACAATACCAGAAGATGTATGTACAAAGTCCACGAACCCAGCAATCCTATGGTTTTCTAGTGTATCCTTTATCTTTCTGTTAGATACTGTGATAGGCAAAGTCACGTCTGTGTTCAAGTACCAGGCACTGAGGCATGGTGATAAAGTTCCATTCATTCTAGATCTCGAATGGAGACACACCGTAATTCCCAGAATCATCCAGTAATGATCAATTCCTAGAATCGTCCGGTAATAATCAAACGTTAACATTATCCTCCCAATCACATTTAGGTCTCCCAAATGGCCCCTTCGCTTCGGGTTTCTAACTGAAATATTCTCTCATTTATGTGTTCCCCGCGCCTGCCACATATGTGCATACTCCGCCCAGCTATAATCTTTTACCTGATCCTCCTAGCAATACTTGGTGTACAGAACAAACCACGGCCCTCGCAACACCCAACAATTTCCTCTATCCCCCTATGACTTGATTTCTTCCCATATCAAATATTATCTTCAGCACACTGTTCTACGCCTGAAGTCTCTTCCTTTCATCAAATTTCACACCAGTATAAAGCAACGGGCATTCCTTATGATTGAGCGTTTTAGTGTTGTATTTAGAGACGCTGTCAATCACTAGGACTATGTAGCGTCGATGGTACATGGACGCTACATTTGAGTTTGGAGCTCGTGGAATGATAACTGACAGGGAAAGACCGAAGTTCTTGAAGAAAACCTGTCCCAGTGCCACTTTGCTTCACCACAAATCCCACATGGATTTCCCTGGGAGAGACATGTGTCCATCCCAATAGACTGATGACATTGTACATATGTGCTTGGTTATACCGTAGGGGCGTCTTCTTTATCTTCATATCTGTCGAGTTGTTCTAGTGGGTGGTGTTAAGACTTACTAAACAATCTAATTTCCTTTCGTAGTTAAAGTTACATCATAAGTCTGGTTCGCTTAGACCAAGCTACTTAAAATGCATTTATGAGCATTTAAAAGCCTATAAAGTTGCTGTGCAAAATTCCAACCAACATTATAATTTACGTCACATTAACTTATCATCTGATACGCCCCAGGAAATCACCAGAAATCATGATCTCTCTCCCATGACTCATATTATTTTTATCAGTGTACAGGTGTTAGAAAATCAGTAATTACGCAAAGCTGGTGACAGTCACAGGGCTACACTAAAGTGTACTCCTTTCACGGGCATATTAAATACTGTCGTGTATTTCAGAGACCATAATATATGTATCATTTAAATGCTAAAATTTATGAACAATTTTCAATCTGCTGAGTTTATTATTGCTTTATGTCTATACCACTTGGCAACGCTGTTTCAGCTGCAGAGGCTATGTAGTGTCGAATGAGTCATGAAACTGTACGGGGAGGCATCTGGATAAACCGTTCAGGGCCTGGGAGGCATCTGGATAAACCGTTCAGGGCCTGCAAAGTACTTCCTTCATACTCGCATGGAGAGACTGAAGAACACAAAGGTTTTACTCCGGATAGCCGCTACCCGCCATCACAGTGTTTAGATAGCCTCCGGGGTCCACTTAACCTCCTATCCAGTGGGTACTAGAGTTACAGCCATAAAAGACAGAACGTTCTTCTTGGGGACTAAAAACAGTTTACAGCTAAATAAATATCTGCATGATGTAATCACTGACTTTATAGCCTACGCAAGTGAAGTAACGGTGTTAATTGTAAACTAACAAACTAATAACCTCCACGAAGAAGAGTCCTTGAACGCCATGAATCGCTCAGCTAGTCTATAATTCCCGTCTTTTATGACACCAGGAATTCATTGCTGCGATCTCAAAACCACCTTTCTTGAGCCAAGTACCTCCAGGCCAAGCCTTCCCCACTATTTCATCTATGCCTAGAACTTCCAAGTGATCTCTTTCCTTCAGATTTTCTACGAAACATCTGTGTAAATTTTACATCTCTCCAACGAGTGTGTTGCCCCGCCCATGTCTTCTTCATTTGACTGATCTAATAGTTATTGGCCGATCCAGTAGCCGCGCGGTCTAAAGCGTGGGTCTACGACCGCTCGCTTGCTGTGATTGCGGGTTCGAATCCCGCCGTTGGCATGAATGTCTGCGTCTTGTGAGTGTTGTGTGTTGTCAGTTAGAGGTCTCTGCCACGGGCCGATCACTCGTCCAGAAAAATCTTACCGAGTGTGGTGTGTCTGAGTGTGATCGAGAAACGTCACAGAGGAGCCCTAGGCCCACTACCGCTGTCGAGCCATGAGAAAAAAATAGTTATTGAGTCTTCTGTTATTTAAGTTATAAGCTTGTCATTATTAGTTGCAAAGAATCCTTAAATTAAAGAAAAATACTGTCAGTATTGATGAGCTACCGACGATCCCAGTGGCCGTGCGGTCTAAGGCGTGGGTCTGCGGCCGCTCACTTACTAGGATCGTGGGTTCGAATCCCACCGGGGGCATGGATGTCTGTCTCTTGTGAGTGTTGTGTGTTGTCAGGTAGAGGTCTCTGCGACGGGCTGGTCCCTCGTCCAGAGGAGTCCTACCGAGTGTGGTGTGTCTAAATGTGTGTGATCATGAAACCTCGACGAAACGAGGAGGCCCAGGCCCATATAGGGCTGTCGAGCCATAGGAAAAAAAAATTGATGAGCTACCGGCAATTGATACGGAGTAAATGTTTGTTAAGGCTTCGCGTAGAAAAACCTAAAATTGCACCTTTCAGAACGATATAGATTATAGTCCGGAAGGCGAAAGCGTGAACCGCTTGACTCTTCCTTCACTGCGTCAACCTCCATTCTCTAAGCTCTGAAACTGATCCCTTTCCGAATCTTGTCGACTTGAATGCACTCGCAGCAGCTTGGTGGCATGACTCTCAGCGCATCAGCTGCGCTTGAGGTGAGTCAGAGTGACACATCACTATGCGACAGGCGCCGCTAGCCATTATTACTCATTGTTAGGCGTTCTTGACGAAGTAAAAAAAGACGACTTATGTGGATATCAGGTCCGCCCGCCTGTGACCTGGTAACAGCGACCAAAGCGTTTGTCAGAGTTTCATAAAATTCGGTATAGGACTTATTTACAAATAGCTGTCGAGCACGTATAAGTAGTTTCGTGAAAATCGAATCAGTGAGAGTCGTATTTTACTCAGAGGCCTAAATAAATTTCTACCCGTAATTTACATACTCTGTGGCCGAATTGGGTCAAGTTCGGTTTAGATTTATCTCTATGTGATGCCGTTCAGCAATTTTGAGTTTCGTGAAAATCGATGCCGTGAAAGGCATCCTTCACTTAGGGGCGTAAGTGAAATTTTGTTCGTATTTTCTACATTTTTCAAATGGCTCAGACAAAATTCGGTTTAGGATATGTCCGCAAAAATTCATTGAAATATGAGTTTCGTGAAAATCGGCGCAGTGAAGGCCATACTTTATGTAGGGACGTAAATGGTTAAATTTACACGTGCACCTTGAAACCTTATGACATTTAGAAAGTAAAGAATGCCTTGGTAAGGTCTGCGTACTGCGTATCGAGTACACAATTTGCAACCTTTCTGATAAGTGTTTAGTCAAAAAACTGACTTAAACCTCTTCCTTTTATGATCTGCGAAGTCGACGAACTGTAAACTACAAGACAGATAGTTGTGTTTGCAAAGAGTAAATAAAACTTTGTTTAAAATCTACATCACATTTCGCTCAGCAGATTCAGCACCATATCTCATATGACAGCTCGCTTTATTCATAACTTAATGCGCTCCGTTTACCAAACGCTTAACCACTTTCAGTCTCAATATGAACAGTAGAGGTAAGAAGGTGTAGTACGTGAACACGGATAGTCACGTGTGAATTTAGAGGAACGTTATTTCGCGAGGGGAACATCATTTTGTAAGGAGGTTCCCAGGTTTCGCCCGCTTTTGTTCTGAAATTGATAATACGAATGTGAACACGCTAAGAGTGGCAAGTACTTCAGAAAAGGGCCGCGAAAATTTAATTTCCTGAAACTGTGAACTGCATAATTTGGAAAGATAATTTGTTTGCCTCCATAGCACGGTGTTATATTTGATGAATTCATATTAGTAGGACTCCATGCGAAGCACGCAGTAGGATCTTGGGAACCATACTGTTTTAAGACAGAGGGAAACCAAGAAAACCTGTGTCGAGATGACCGGTCGCAGGATCTTCTGGATTCATACTGACTTCTGGCCAGCAAGTCCGGCTAACAAAACAAAATATAAGTCCCATAAATTTTATCTACCGTTACTTCTATCGCTTTCTTGACAGTTTGAATTACGTGCCAGAAACATAACAGTATACTGGTTTACATTGTGCTAAATGGATGAGAAAATAACCTTGTGCCTGACGTTCATCTACGTAACATTAATAATTAAATTCCTGTTTCACAGAAAACACACTGGACCCTCGTTACAATGGCCAATCGGTGTACGTATTTAGAGAAACATTCGGTGTTGATTCTGAGAGTCTTGCGAAATACGTATATTAAGCGGCAGAAGGCATCGTTTTTACTGCTGAAGAAGGTGGCGGCACTCATAATAACCGCTGTGTTGTAAAGGTAATCAACTTTTGTGTTTGTACATGAAATGACGTCACAAGGATTCGAGAGTCGATGAATCGTAAATATGTCTCTGTATTATATAAGAACTCAGCAAGTGACAAATGTATTTCGTAGTATCGGAAGCTTAATGTTCATAGTCATGGCGTTATCACAATAATGAATTCCCTGAAGGAGCGTCAGGTCCTACCATTCTAGTACTATACCCCACCTCACCTTTAATTGCTTCATTGTTTCTCTGTAACTCTTGGACGTGGCACGCGAATCCAAGGACAACATTACATTCACACAACACCGGTCACTGTAGTGAGAATCCTCAGTCATATCCACAGATCCAACTCCCGTCTTCGTGTGCTGTCAAATAAATGTCATCCTTGGAGCGTTCTTGATGAAAACTTACAAACGATACGCCTGTTAGTTCCTTCGTGTGTGTCTGTCTCTCCCTCTCTGGATGTATTAGTAACTCTAGAGCCTTAGACGAAGCATTATAGTCTGATATCCTTAAGTGTTATCAGACTTTTTCTACACATTTCGATTTTATTTAAAATCTGAAAACAATAATGGGCACTTCACATAAAGACCGACATTTGTTTCTGATCGCATATGGAGCCTAAGACGCCGAATACTCGCCAGAGCGAAAAATGTTTCAACAAACGTTGTAGTGAAAAATAAAAAGCACAGTTTGTGTCTGTCTATACGCGTGCTTTTGTGCTTTAAAGTGTTAGAATGGACAGGGTGACGTAGATACCAGCAAACCGTACGTCTCAATATTGACATACGTATTACCATCAACCACAACATATTTTATTAGTTTCGTCAAAAGATGCTACATGTTTCGGTCGTATGGACCATTTTCAGGCATTAAAATACACGATTTAAAAAAAGCAATTAAGGTGCCTGGAGATATTTTAAAATTTGTGAGAAATATAACTAACTAACTCCATGGAGCAGAGTCCTTCTTGAGAAGCCAACAGGTCGTCAGCTAGTCAAGAAATTCCCCGCGTTTTATGGAACCCGAAGGTTCATTACCGCACTCACAAGAGCCCGCCACCTGTCCCTATCCTGAGCCATATCAATCCAGTCCATGCCCCCCCCCCCCATCCCACTTCTTGAAGATCCATTTTAATATTATCCTCCCATCTACGCCTGGGTCTTCCAAGTGGTCTCCTTCCCTCAGGTCTCCCCATCAAAACCCTGTATGCAACTCTCCCCTCACCCATACGTGCTACATGCCCCGCCCACCTCATTCGTCTCGATTTGATCACCCGAATAATATTTGGTGATTTTGTGAGAAATATATAAATATTTATATTCCAGTGCTACATAAAGTTTGTAATAGCGTGTATAATTTGTGAGATCTCACAAATTTTAAAATATCACCATGCATTTTTACTTGTGTTTTTGAAATCATGTATTTTAATGCCTGGGGATGGTCCACACGACCGAAACTTGTAGCATCTATTGACGAAACTTATAAAATATGTTGTGGTTGACGGTAATACGTATGTCAATATTGATATTATATACCACAACGGGATAAACTCTATAAAAATTGAAACAGTACGTCGCCACTGTGTGTATGCCGGCTGAATACTCTGCAGCAAGTAGACACGCCCCAGACATAGTGAAGGCAGTAAATAGAAATGTTTTGTGAATGACTGGGCTGAACCTAAAACCGGTATTCTGTTCTGTACATGACACTTCCTTTTGTGGCACAACAATCACGTGCATGACCTCTAAACGCTCAATCTTTCATTATCTGAATCTGGCGAATTTCTGACATGTTACTTGACTGTGTACTCTTGTAGTTTGCATGCTTGTAGCAATGACTGTTACCTGTTAGACCGGTTTACATTGAGAGTATGGAGAATACGAGTTATGATTCAGAACCGTTGATCATAAGGAAGGTGAGCCATTTATACAGAAGAAAGCAAGGCGGTTCTTGGAAGATATTCAGTGAATTAGGAGCCATTAGCGCTGTTACTCGTGGTAAACACGTAATCAGAATACATCGTAGGGAGGGGGAGAGAAAATAAAAATGCTTCCTTTTACTCACTCATCAAAGTGACTTCTCCTCTTGATGAAAAATCGTTACAGGAATGAGGGAAAATACGCCTATGAAGTGATATACCCTGGCTTGCATGGGGTGGAATATCGTTCTTAAAATCCTTTTTATTGTGAGATCTTGAAAAATACGCCTATGCAGAGTGACATTCTAACCTGCATGTGGAGCAACTTCCTTCTTAAAATCCCTGTTATTGTGAGATCTTGACGAATACGTCTATGCAGTGGGATACCCTGACTTGAATGTGGTGGAACTTCCTTCTTAGTATCCCTGTTACTGTGAGACATCTGGACAAATACAGGGTATACACAAAAGAATGGTGCGGTTTACTATGTAATTAGTATGGACACCGCACCATTATTTTGTGTATACCCTGTACTTCTAGTAGAATTCCCGACAGCATAATATAACTATACGTACTTCGGTACAGCATTCGACACATATTTCGGGAGAGAATTCGACACGACAACCACGATGTAGTTTAGACGTGTACTGTATGCTTGTTACTTACTGCTGACTTTCATAGCAAAGAGGAGTACGGGAATTAGCTACTGAACTGGTCTCCCTGATATACACGTAATTTATATATAATATTATGTTGCAAACATACCTATGTGCGTGTGTGCATATTTACATATTATGTATATACGTAGGTATGTACGTAATCAATTAATCTTTAAGTTTATTTTATGACACTGCTTCAAATGCAGATGTTATATAACATGGTAAGTTTGGTTGATTTGTGTATCATTAATTTTTTATTTATTTAAAGACGCTGTCAGTAGCTCAGACTATATATATAGCGTCGACTGGTAGGATGATTGGTGAATAATGAATGGGAAAGAAAGTGGAAGGCTTCAGTGATGGCCTCATTTATTGTAGTATCCTAGCATTTGCCTGGAGTAACTGGAGAAAATGTTGAAAAAATCTCAGGATAGGGGTCTCTGCACCAACATTCGAACCCGGGGCCTCCAGAATACGAAGCAGGAGTTGTTTAAAACCTACCACGACGTTCGATATTAACGTTGAGTAGTTAGGGGGAAGCGGTCGTGCCCTGTATAAACCTACTATCCATCACTCGCCCGCAGAGGCTGATAAAACAACGATATGTGTTAGTGTGCATTCGTATACCCTCCAATATTCATTATCCGTTTCCATTTCAAGATCTCATTCACACTTCATAACACCTGCAGTATAAAAGGCGTTATGAAATAACTAAAAATTCAATCAACATCCATTCAAGGGCACCGACACTTTTCAGTCAGTGCCGTGGATGCAGCGTTGTTAAATAACATACGGATCAAGTGGTGTGTGGAATGGCTCCTACGCCTGCTTCATCATGCAACTATCTCTTGAATGAAGACGATGAGCTGTCTGGGTGAATCAGAACACACAACAGTACACTCATCGCAGGAGACACTCATTTATGAATCACTGAGTAGCAGGTCAAGAGAAACAAAAGGAGCAGTAAAATAGTGATTATATCTAATCAGTTTATTCCTCCATCTTGAAACTTTATAGATTTATTGTTTACAGACAGAGAAAAAAATGGAGCACTTAAAAATATCTGCAGATGAATTAAATCGCGATGACCATCCGAGTTGCTCTCCAGCCTTCTATACTTCAGGTCAATGGAACTGTATTTATATATATTAATTGGTTGAACCTAAACCTTATTGGCAACTTAACAAAAGATTGAGGTGAAAAAGACGGCATTAATGTTTGAACAATCAGCGTTTCGTCATCGTCACTCCCGGTCCACAGAAACTGTTCAGAAAAAGAGAAAAGCGAACTACTGTCAGCAGGGTCTGCGTCGTGAGTCCCAATAAAATCGATTATTGAAAACGGGGAAGTCTGATTGTCAGCAGTGTCGCTCTGGTGTAAACATTATGGTGTTCTAAAATGTGACGTAGTGTAATTTGGTGTTCCGGAGGAACCCTCTGCCTCTGTCTGCTTTTACTCTTCTACTCTGCATGATATTCTCATTCGCCCATAATAATACGTGAAGTTTAGATCGTTTTTTTTTTGCCAAGGTTGCCAATTAGTTCAACCACAGTCTCTAATAAGGTAATGAAGGTGAGCTATGTCATCAGATGAAAGCATTTCTTAAACAAAGAACTTGGAAGAAGTACTTGCCTACCTCCTTATCTTCTGAAATAAAGATAGGAAATGTTGTTGACCCGATGTTAGCCTACGCTGGCAAGAACGTTACGTGTGCTCGGAGATATCGATTTACTTTTGTTGAAAAAAAAAGAGTGCGTAGGAACTGAATGAAGTACTGAGAAATAAACGAACTCCATTAAGAGAATCCTCCTTCAGAAGCTAACAGTCGCTTGGCTAGTCAAATTCTTGCCGCCATTTATGTATACATTCACTACTGTATCCATAAGAGCCCCCTGCTGGACCCTATCGTGGAGTGAATCCAGTCCACACCCTCCAGTCCTGGTCCTTAAAAATCCACTTTAATATTATGCTCCCATGTAAGCCGTCATTTTCAATTCTGAAAGCTGTACTGCACTTTCTTTCTCATAGTTACCCCCACACGAAAAAAAAATCTTTTGAGTCCCATGCGTAGGGTCTACGACCCACGAACGTAAGACATATAAAATATGACTTTCAATTTACTGTAAGCGATTGAAATTTAATGAACATAGTCATTAGTTTTCGAGAAGTGTCTTTATGTTTAATCGATCATGTAAAGTGCCTTTGTTATGAAATTATCAGTATAATGCACGCTGCAGATTCAACGTAAGACCTCTCAAATTGTTGTACGGACTGTCCTGTTTCTTAAAGATTAATTGCCGTGTAACTGCAACATTATTTTTTTAAAAGCCAACACAAAGATGGCACCATAGTGATACTTGCTTACATAGGGTGGGGTACCCTGTTGAACCGCTCAAGCCAACACAGGCCTATGTACACTGTGAAACTGAGGCTCGCACTGCGGTGTTGATGAAAATCCATGTCTTCTATGATCTTACGTCGTGTCGACTGTAAACGGTTATCAATGTTTCGAAGGCGCATAGTGCCGTCATCTTCTGAACATGAAGACACTGGACTCGGTCGAAACGTCTGTAAATATTTAGCAGTCATCGCGGCGTAACATCTCAGAAGACTTGCATCTTTACACAGACATTGACTCCGTCGAAAATGGAGTTATTCGGAGAAAATAATCTATTTCTTATCTTAATCTTTCATCTTCTATCTTCTGTTCCATTATTCCATTCGTTCCTTGATCTCCTTTCCCATTTCTCCCTCTTTCCTTTTTCGTGCCTTTTATTTGTCCATGCTGTCGTCATTCGTTTCCATTCATTCATTCATTCATTCTGTAGTCTATCTTACGACAGGTCCGTAGCCTCTTCCAAAGCGAGTTCTCCATAGGGTGCGATCTAGTGCTTCCTTTTCAATTTCCATTATCTTCTCTTTTCCGTAAGGTCATCCAGTAGCTGCTTACGCCTTCTGCCTCGTCTTCTCGTCATTTCTATCCTTCCTTCTAACTTTCCTTCAATCACGTGTTTTAGAAGGCAGTTTCTACGCAAGATGTAGCCAATCCAGTTAGCCTTTCTTCTTTTTATTGTAAGTAGGATATTCCTCTCCTCCTTAACTCTGTGTAATACTTCATTTCTCACACGATCGGTCCAACTGATCTTCTCCATTCTTCTCCAGCACCATATTTCAAAAATTTCCAGATACTTCTGATCTACGTTCCGAAGTGTCCACGTTTCAGCAGCATACAAAGCTGAGCTCCAAATGTAGCAATTTACTAGTTTATTCCTTAAATTTAAGTCCAGGTAAAAATCAAGGCATGTCTATATTCAGGAGATAACAAAGACAAATATCAGACTTGCTACGCACAACAATGTGTTTTCCTCGAGGTCCGTGTCCTCTGAGAGCGCCAACAACACACATGCGCGCATACATCGGCTTTTGTATGTATAGATAACAGACTTTCTTGGGCACATACTCGTATGTAGAACACGTATAAACATCTATTGTAAATGAAACCTACAGAGCTGAAAGAATTTACAGATATAGAAGTCTGCAGTCTGAGGAAAGAAACATGGGCGAATAACTTGAAAAAGGAGGTAGTTTCACATTTAAGCATGGCAGTTGTTGATTACTGGGCAAAAATGCAATAGAGCAATGCAATGGCCGTCTTTATTTTCCAGACACGTAGATACAAGAATGCGACAGGTGAACATTATAATGTTAGAGTTGTTTTTTTCTGGAGGAAACGGGCTGAAACGATAGTTTTCTGGCAAAGCAGAATTCCTTTGTAATCTGTTTATGTTACTACGGAGTGATTTACTGTTAGACTCGTACTTAAGAGCAGGGTATATTAGAGTAAACCTACCCAGTCTCGTGACCCGCAAAGCAGTCACCTGTGGAAAACTCTCACAACCAACTGTGGAACACTTGCTTAATTTTACACCAATTTGAAGCCGTACTACGAAATAAGTTATTCTGAAATTCGCTAGGTTTACCCGATATTAGATGTATACAATAATACTAAAAATTTTGTGGATCTGCCAGTATAAAGAATCTACAACTAAATAAATATTTGACGTTGTTACAATTAAGATATTTCTGCGTGGAGAGGCTTAACATTAAGATGCGAAACGTGTAATGTGTGCCTAATACAGACTGACGTACGATGTTACGTGGTGCATCCCGTTGTGTTCTTAGTTACAAATTACATTCAACCACTATGCGCATAGTGGTTGAATGTAATTTGTGGCAGGTACATGCTGTGTGCTACAGTTTCGACAGACTGTTGTTTACAAAGGGAAGTCATGAATTGGTGGTGTTATTAAGAGAGTTTTCAGTGCATACGTAACTATTCATAATGAAATAATATATTAAATGTCCATGGAATCCCATGGCCTTCTGTAACGCGCTTCCGCTTGAGTTCCGATGGCTGTTATTGTCCTTCATGAAGACCGCTGATGGTTTTTGCATTCTGCATGGCTCACAGTCACCTGTTCAAAGTGACCTTCTCCTCGCCTTCGCCACTCCCCGTTAGGATCTAACCGACCATTTCTGTGCGATAAACTAAAGTTGTATCCTCTTGTTTGTTTCAAGGGTGTTTCGTTAAGATCAATCACGTCGTAATTTATTTTCCTTACATCTGAGATTCTATGGGATGAAATTTTGTGGTGGTTACTATACGTACAGCTTTATTTAGCATTTATGAACGCTGCACTTTGCCCGCAGAGTCTCTTTATCAGTTTTGTATGATTCAAAATACAAAGAGTCATTATCTCCCTAAATAACATTATCGAGTTGAACTTTGTCATGGAAATGCAATTTCTTTTCTGTGAGGTAGGCACTGAATTTTTTAATGTCATTTACATTAATTTCGGGCTTCAAAAAGTGAAAGCTACACCAGAAACTTACGTACTCAATCATGTGCGCAAATAAATTATCTTCATAAAAACAAATCCCATCGAAACAGTAGGCCTATTATCAGATTTTATTCGTACTGGTGGATTTGTTGGCAATCGCGAATGATAGAACAGCTGAGTCGAATATAAATTCCTCAGTCAATCAAATCAAATCAATCTCTGAGCCGAAAAAGAAGACATCTAAAGACAGCAATTTAAAGTAAGGAGTTTCAGGCAAGGAAATTTACTTGAAAGGCTGTGAAGTTACTCAGTAGCCTATCATGGACATTGGAAACAGGTTTGTATTGCGGAGAAAAATGATGTTTTTGCTTCTTGGAAAAAAGAAAACTCTCGACTCATGGAGTCACATGTATAAAGCATCTAATTGTTTACGTCGATGAGTCACTGCGACATAACGATCTACCTGTCGGCCTTCACTACTTCAGACTCGTAAACAGAATTTGGGAAGCTGACTTATATAATAATGCCGGATCTGTGTGGCTTGTGCACTGTCTTGTGTTCCACACTCAGCACATTTTGATAATTAGAAATATGGTTAATTAAGCCAAAGAGTCAGGTACAGTGACCGAGACTAGAAGATCACCTCACCTCAGAAAGGCAACTTAGGTACATTACCGAAACATTTCTACTCTATTCCAAACAATTTTAGTGGATAAATACAGAAAATCATTAATAAGCTTACGTCATGTAACACACTATCTCCATACGCTCTAGAATTGCTTAATATGTTACATTTAAGGCATGATTGTAAATCTGAAATATACCGGCCTATTTTGTAACCAAAATGTCTACCATTTTTCACGTAAGCGAGAGTTCGAAAGGTGTACTCCAAGAGAATACACATAGTCTGAAACGCCTTAAATGTCCTCCGTGTTCACTGAGTTCAGACACAATCCTGTTGCTGCTAAGCTGATCACTGGACAGTAGCAGTTGAAGAGCTGAATTACTGTAGGATTGGGTCCACATTAGTGATCTGGAAGGACACCAACCATGACCTTCCCTAGTTTTGGCTCTCGAATCGGGATATCCCTGTTGCCTTTCCTTTCAAGTAATCACATTTCTTTGATTACATATTAGGTATACAGCAGATTAGAGACAGACGTCACATATGAATCACTGCATGCTACATGAGGAGCGAAACACATATGGATGACCCTTCTGGTGCGGTTCATTTCTTATCACTGAGTTGTCATTACGAAATGAGATGCAGAAAATATCGTCATATAGACTATCTTTCTTAAACATACGCGTAATTTTAAGAAGTGCGAAACTCGAATGGAAGGGAATTTGTCGTAGCTTCGGTGTGGATGTGAGGATAATACTAAATTAGTTTTAAAGATCTAGGGTGGGTGTCAAGTGGATTCATGTGTCTCAGTATAAAATCCGGTGGCATACCCTTGTGAACACTGTAATTAAACTTCGGGCTCCATGGAAGGCGAAACATTTCATCGCTCTCTGACAGGCTATTAGCTGCTGAAGGAATTTGCTTCATGGGGTCAGTGAGTTAATTAGTGTAAAGGCGTTAAAGTCAAAATGCTTCTCAATCTTTCACTTAACCTCCTAATGACAGAGCATGGTGATGCAGTGTTTTTCTTCAGCATTTCATAATTACTGACCCGATTATCAAGCTTCCTGTTTTCATGGAACCACAAGGTTTACAACCTTCATTAAGAAAAGACAGCTGTTGGGCATTCTGCTGAGCTAGCGCCATAGGAATGTTATCCTTTTCTTTCATTCATTTAATCATGTCCACTCATTATTCTCTTCCGTGTCATGGACACATAAAACTCACAGTTTCAATAAATTTGACCAATTCGTTAAAAATGTTATCCAATTTTCTTAAGCAGTTAGCATTTCTGCTTCTTATTCGCGAGGTTCCGGATTCTTGCGGAGTACGGCTATCCTCATCGAGCGAGGTATTTTTTATGGTTTTCTTCAGCAGTTCAAGCAGCTTAAAAAGGCCACGACCACTCTCTGCATCATAATTTCCTGCTTAATTTCCCCAATTCTCATACCATTCAAAGTCATATAACTAAATACAGTAGTTTATTATTCTTCGTCGTTCAAGGTATATCAATCAGGCTGCCATAATAACAAAGCGCGCCTGACTGAGGAAGCCAAGCATTTTGACTGGACCTTTTCAGGTTCTCCTCAATCCCTCCAGCAGTATCTTGTCACACATGATGGCCACCGCCTTCAAATTTCTTCCGTATATTCTAGATCTTCATGTCATTCGAAGCCGTATAACCTCTGCAGTTAAAGCAGCATCGTTAGTCCCAAACTGAACTTCTCTCGTCGTCCTCTGGGATCACCAACGCCCCCCAATTCTAAGCAAAGATCGCAACCATCGCTGTGAGGTTCATGTAAAGTCGCCATTAAGTGATGAAGAAAGCAGTTCTAGGAACAAAGATGGTGACGTGCGTTATGTGGCATGATAGGCCACCAGTCACGTTCATCCAGGCATGGAATAACATTGGCGTTGCGTGATATTACTTTCCGTCATCAAAAAAGACCAGCTGGACGAGTGACTATTAAACCGGCTCATTTCAGAGATAAATGCATACTTTGTTCATTTCATGTATGACAAACCTACCGAATTTCATGCGAAATTCTATACATTTCCCACAATATAAGGTATCTGTTCAACACTTAGTTGTATCGGTCCTCCATAAATTACTCCATTTTGGATTCAACTGGGCGAGTTTACAGAGCCGTAATATAAGACGTGACCACGTGACGAAATTTGGTATGTTTACCCTATGTGAAAAATAGTTGTTTGCTTTACTATGACCCCTGCACACCTGTCCACCAAAGCACTCTTACGTAATAAACTGTAATTTGTAACTAACTATCACATATTTCCTTCTGAGCCACTGAACTGTATCCGTCGGAAGAAAGCTACTCTTCCTAATTACGGGTTTATGGCTCCGTATAAAATATATCACTGTAATTCTCATCCACAGCCTTGAAATTGTAACGGAAATGAAAAAAATATCTTATCACTTTTGTTAGAACTTAACCTAGCGCAACACCTCAGTTCCTTGCATGTCGAATCCAAAACCTAATACAGAACGGAACAAAACCTACTCGATAAATTTAGTGAAATATTGTGAAAATACAGCAAGTGTTGATGTCACAAAATAGTTACACAAGATAAAGCACCACGTGACGTTTATCTGCAGAAGTTTATCTGCTGATGTTCGATAGGAATTCCCTTCGTTACCCTGCAGATGTCCCAACGATAGTGTAATTCTTCTCATATCTTTGCTGTGTATCTCACTCCACCTTGTTTACCGCTCTGTGATGATGGAGAACGACCTGATGCCACAGCTGGACCCTGTTCACACTACAGGTACAACTACGTTCCCGTCAAGAGCCGCTCAAATGTTCTTCACAGTGTCTGAAAAGGGGTGTCCATACTAGCGATCACGTTCAAGGCACGGTACGGTCACACACAGATGCATGTAAATAACGCAAAGAATATTTTCCCTGGCCGTGAGCGGACTGTGAGCGGATCCACAGGGAGAATCGGCTTACAGGTTCACAAGGATGGTACCATGATTTGAACAAGATGGCGCGCCGCCATGCCTATCTCGACGCAGTGTTTCATGGCAAGTGGACTGCACGTGCGGGACCTATACAATGGCGTCTGTGTTCCCTAGATTTTAGGCTCTAGGAGTTCGAGAAGGATGTGCTGTACGTTCCTCCCTGAGCTGCATCAGCGCATCACAGAGGCGATAAACAAGATGGAATTAAATGTGATGCAGGGAACAAGGCAGTTAAGCAATAGATGGGAAATCTGCAGGGTTATCAAGGGATCTACATCGAATACCTATAGATAACCCTGAAGTGTCTTGTCATTTTCTGGAAGTGGTTTCACGTCATGGCAGCTTTTTGTATTTTAACAATATCTGACGCTATTAAGTATATTTTGGCCCACGCTGTATTTTTAGTTATGTTACCACCCTCCTTCGGATTCGCCTAGACAAGTATTTCAGAATTGATTACAGTGTTCCTCTATAATTCCTCTAATTCGTTAATTCATAATATAATTGTAAATACATTAATAATTTTGTTTGCACAAAATATCATAATCAAAATGGCGGATTTTAAGTTGGCAGAGTCATGTCTGACAACTGAAAACCTGAACATTCTTTGTAAATGTTAAGTGTCACTTGTTTCATTTGTGTGTTTATATGAAACATGTGCGTCTGAAATAGCTCTGTTATTACAATGACCAGGCTACGGGCTAAATGACTACGGTTCGATTCCCGGCAGCGGCACGCATCTTTATCGTTCCTGTTGTGTCAGGGCCGGTGTAACTGGAGGGTTGGACCATTGCGTCACAACACAGCCTCCTACACTGTGGGTACTAGGTCTCATTTTAAGGGGTAAGGCGGCCGGCGTGTGAAACTGATCACTCACATTCATCTGGGTTAAGAATGCGTTGAGCTATAGTTCCACTCCGCAGCGTGAATGCCAGTATACACGATGACACACCGCTGTGTTAGCGACTGTGTCACCGGGGAGAGCACGCAGTGTGTCCCTGCTGGCAAATAATGCGCTGAAATTTCGTTTAAATGACAATATGTAGCAAAATAAGCATGGGATATTTAAAGACCGGCATTCTTCCGGAGAGCCGATCCCAATGGCCGTGCGGTCTAAGGCGTGGGTCTTCGGCCGCTCGCTTCCTAGGATCGTGGGTTCGAATCCCACCGGGGCATGGATGTCTGTCTCTTGTGAGTGTTGTGTGTTGTCAGGTAGAGGTCTCTGCGACGGGCTGGTCCCTCTTCCAGAGGAGTCCTACCGACTGTGGTGTGTCTCAATGTGTGTGATCGTGAAACATCGACGAAACGAGGAGGCCCAGGCCCATATAGGGCTGTCGAGCCATAGAAAAAAAAATTCTTCCGGAGATTTGCATCACCTTTATTATAAGGCAAGGGCATATCCAGGTATTTCTGGGTACTGGAAAATACTAACTTCAACTGCAGCATACCATAGTGATAATTATGGCAACATTATACCATATACCTTTATCCCCGTGTGTATAAATGAACGTGGTCTGATGATTGCAGATAATGCCTCAACGTGTAACCAACATTTAATAAAAATATGTACGTATGTAAATTGTCATTTGACAAGAATAGTACACATGGTTTGTTACTGTGGAATGTTGCCTTCACAACTTAAATGAACAGCACGTTTTTTATTCTACACAATATCCGTGGAAGAATGGTCGCCTGTGACACTACATATGTGCTTCAAGATTTCGTTGGACAACACACTTGTTCTGCAGGCCCAGGTGGTATTGTGGTCCATAATTTTGAAGCTGACTCATTCAGTTAACGAGACGATGACTTTTGTTTGCTTTACCTACTGATAATGAAACGCGATAAAGAACTGTGAAGTGTGATAGATAAGGTGACAGTCGACGTAAGCATGGCAGTTTTATTACGCATTCCTCCATCACGCGTGCGAACTAATGTAGCTTAGCTTATCTGTATTCCGTTCTAAAATGGACAGCACATTAAAAGAGGACTTTACTAGATCAAGAACAGCAACGGTCGTACAAACTATAACAGTATTCATATAGTAGATGCCTCTTCGCATTTCTGACTCCGAGATTCAAATGCTGCTGCAGTGTCAGGGGTTATCGTGGATCCCAGCCGATGCCATATTAACCAGCACGGTGGCCGGATGTATACCGCCTGCTTTAACATTCAAAACTCCGCGTTTTGCCCGTACAGTTTATTTATTTGTATGATTATAAAAATAAACGTAAATCTTTTCCAGACCATCACTAACCATTTAAAGCACAGTGGTCACACGTACATGCACCACCTGCTTTAACACTCAGAAACTTTACACTTTTTTCCACAGAGCGAACTATGACTTGCATATGATTTTCACAATTAAGAGCAATTCTGTATCCCTGTGTAATCGGATATGATGCCATGTAGTTGAGCAGATAAAGATAATGACAGCAGGTTTCTCCGAAACTTCAGCATAATCTGCCAAATGACACGGAGTCACATCACGGAAGACCTACTCTTGACAGTATAGGCTGAGAGAATCTCAAATCTCATATGAACAGTTATTATTTACTTAAAGAACATTATGCTATTGGTCCTTGTAAAGGCGATGCACTTTTTTTCTGTGAATCTTCAGGTTTTGAATGGTTCAGATCATCAGGTTCTGCAGGCTGAATCAGAAGATGGCTTACAATTGTGGCATACCAACGTCATTAAAAATAACATAAAAAATCTATACAACCAACTCATCAGTATTATGAGAAGGTTGTGCTTTAAGATTCAGAGTAAGAATTATTTTAGACCAGTTAATTTGTGGAACAAATATGAGAATTAAATGATAATGTTTAAGACCACATAAGGGATTATGGACAAAATACGACAATCTTACAACAGAATATATCGCCTATCAACACCGCATTTTCCTCTCCGTCTATACAAATAATTGCATATTATTTATATTAGTGTAACTTGCAAATAAATGCGCAATCGAATGCTATAAGGGAAAAATGACAATAAATGAATTTAGCAAGAGAAGAACAAATTTTATAGGAAAGAAGAAAAAGAATACATACCCAAGGAAAAAAATTGAAAGGTTCTAAGATTTACGAAGAAAGAAACAAATCCTTGAAGATGGAGACACGTTTCTTCGAAACGTCGCGAAATACTTACTCAGTGACGTAGCGTCACGCCTCGGAAGACCGGAATCCTCAATTACACCTCTGTGACAACCTCAAAGCTCGAAAGTGAAGATGCAAAAAAATTAGCTGCTGTAGATAAGCCTACATTTGATGAAGAGAAATTACGACATCCGGCACTGGGATACGAGATTCTGGATGCCCGATAAAAATTGCAGGGATTAACCACACTTCAGGGGAATGAGGAAAATGAATATAAGCCCGATCGTGTATAGTCAGTGATGATTATTATTAGTTTACTTCTTCAAGTAAAGTTGGAAGTGTAGTAAAACGTCATGCAGTCTAACTTTATTGTTGATCTCTTTGCTCTAGTTCGATCAGAGTGCTTCTAGATATCAAGATAGATACGTGTTGGTCCTAAGGCGTTCTTAACTTTAGGTATCTGTAATAGAATATAGCTTAAATGGATTGTTGGGAGCAGACCGTGGCCGCTTGTGGTGATGGCGGAAGTGCTACATTTTCGTCTTCCGGTTACGCCATGTAAATCCACTGCACAATGTTCAGGAAACTGTTTGTAGAGGACTACCCACTGTGTCTCAACCGAGCAGAGACAATGCTGATAGCATATCTTGCGCGAGATAACGGACAAACGACGTGACCGAGATCGCCTGATGCGCCAGTCCTTCAGTATCTAGCTGCATACTTTTCGAGCCTTCGGTGGACATTGCCCCAAGTGACAAGGAATAGGAACCTAGCCAACTAAGGATTCCAACATATGAGCTACGATTTTCATGTGTTTAGTTCATAAAATCAATATATAACGGAAATCTGTAGAAGTTGCTTTTGTCGTCGCCACCTTCTTCTTCATGAATGTCACTGGGTTAGTTCCATAACGCCTTTTTCTTCCGTTTCCTAAAATTCTCTTCTACACAATTCTTGTTTCTGCTTTTTTTTTTCCTAAAATGCCTTGATATTCATCTCGTACTTTGAGTTTTATTACCGAGTTTTCTCGTTTCCCTCTGCTTCCTGTTGTTGCTCATCTTTCCTCGAGACCCTTCGATATGTACCTACATGCACAGATGGAGACGGATATAGGCAGGTCATGTAGCACGCATGGAACAGTGAGAATACGAAACACAGTTCTTGTCTAAAAAAAACTAAAGAAACGAAACCATTTGAAAGGCCTAGGCATAGATGTTTAAATGTATCTTAAAGAGACGTAGTTTGTGGGCTCGATCCATTTAATTCAGGATACAGACCAGTAGCAGGCTGTTTTGGACACGGTAATGAACCAGTGGGTTCCATAGGAAACTGGGGGTATTTCTTGAGAAGGTGTGTAAGTGTTAGCTTCGCAAGTAAGGGAAAGAGCTGAGAGAGACAAATATGGTACCTCAAACCTGTGTGAAGTAGCGAATGTGGAGCGTACGTGATGATAAATTTCTTGATTCATTCTGCTATCGATGGGCCGCTATGTCACTGTGATTACAACGAACGCAACATGATTAAACAGTAAGTGTGTCGGCTACAGAGTTTTACTGAGGACATTCCTTGAGAAGTGGCAGCTTTAAAGCTGCAGAAATAAAGAAGGACAGAGCAATCAGCATAACATTAACAGTGATATTCTGTGCGGCAGCGAATTGGATCGAGATAACTCAGGACAACACACAATAGTGCCATTTCATTATGACGGTTTGCACTACCCCTGGTGATACTCATCTAAGACGATTGTGGTGCTGCAGATTTAAGTTCACGATAGCTGTCTGAGGCCCTAAGTTCGTGTAAATAATATTCCAATATTCAGCTCCAATCGCACAGAAAATACAACAGTCACAAGCGGGTTCATGCTGCTAGACGAAATAATCGCTGTTTGTTGTAAGAATCGTAACGAATACGCGGATATACTTCGTAGACAGGACGCAGAATTTTTTTCGTGTTACAGCAGGTGGTAAAAGTAAAGTTCACCCTATAACCTGCCATGAAGACCCAGAGAGGGAGTAGAAATATAGCTCTACTCTTTCTTTAACCTCGGCGCTAGATGAGGTGGGTGGTCAAGGCCACATCTCGGCCACTTTACCCCATGAAAGAGACCCGGTACCCATTGTACAGGATGCTGGGTGATCCCCAGGGTCGGTCTAGACGGGTGCGGAAAATCTCGCCCCCCCGCCGGGATTCGATCCCCAGATCGTCCAGTCGTATAGTAGGCGGTACACGTACTAAATACAAACGTGAAAGATGTTACGGCCTGGTTGGCTCTTCGTTTCGATACCAGACTCGGCTGTCCCATTTACTTGAAAACCCGGTCTCCAAAATTCAGTTATGCTTGACTTTACAGGCAGTACCTGCTGCTGTGAGGTTCACCCACTAGAATCTCGTCTGAAAAGCGAGGAGGATGCACATTTACGCCGCATATCCCCCGAATTTGAAAAGTTCACACTTGAAGATAAAATTAGATTAAAATGAACTTAGTGCGCAGATTTATGTTCTGTGCAACCGCCAAGTGAACTATTGTCATGTAATAAATCCCAGCAGTATTTAACGGCAGTTTACAATTATTTGCACATGACGCACTTCCCACCTTACATCGGCGTATCTCACACCCACTACAAACGTCCATAGATAAGAACAGACTACACCTTTACAGGTCGTTCACTGAATTAGTAGCCACATTACAACTTCATACCACATGTACCACTTAACCCTTTAAAGGCGAAGGGTAAACAGTTTCATTTAAAGACCCAGTTCGTACCGCGCAGTAAACACTTTTCATCTCGGTTAAAAAAACAAATCAATTTATGTTATATAAGGCAAAAGTCGCTGTTTGTTGTAATATAAATACAATACACATAAATACAGTGTGGGCGGAACGTAGATTTGTTGAATGTTAAAACTGTTGATGCATCAAGCAGCCATTAGGCTTTAAAAGGTTAATTTGTCTTTACTTATGAGTGAAAAGGAAGTGAGAGGGCAAACGTACATTTTACTTGTAGTTCACGCTTTACTGTTCGACATTTCATGCTGGTCCAACAATGGTCCAACGCACTGTTACCAGCTCCTAATGCTATCTTGCTGAACTGCTATTTATTAAATAAATGAGAGATGTGAGGTTCTCGCAGCGGTGTTGATTAAGTTTCTTTTAGGATGTTACGGCAATGTCACGAGGGAACTATTTAGACGTGAATCTAGGAGCTTAATGCTCGTCATAGAGCTCAGTGTCAAATGTATCTTTAAACAAGACATATTCAATTAATTATTTATTCCAACAAATGCACTACACTATTTTAGTGTTTTCTTGTCCCTACAAATGTTTCGTCGTTGAGAGTTCATAATCTTCACAATCTTCAATGCAACAAATTCACTTTCACAACTTATACATACATATGTAGGGAAAAGAAAACACTAAAATAGTGTAGTGCATTTGTTGGAATAAATAATTAATTAATTACTGAAATGCACAGGTACAGATAAAATATCAAGACATATTCAGATTGTAAGTCGAATAAATCATTACTGGTTTATCTAACTTTGCACGAATTGTAGCGTTAAACGGTAGGATATATGAGTGATTAATTAAAAAGATGTGTCTAAGCGGTTGTGGCATATTTCGGATGTATTTCCGAATTTGATTGGCTAGACAAGAACACGTTCGGGAGCTCCCGCCTACGGAGCAGGAAGTACGCGTTTAGTCACCGCAGGTATGAGTCACGGGGAAACTCGTGCTCTAATCAGCTGTGGCCCGTCTTCTTACGACTGGCGGTACGATTCCGCTACGCAGCAGCTGCAGCGTCAAGGTATTTGGGTCAGTGCAGCAACACCTGGCAATTCGTGCAGCGTTGAGCGGAATGTAATAATAAGCTGCCTTCTCAGTTTTTACTGTGCAGATTTCTAGTCCTACAGATACATTGCTATTATTGTTGTTGCTTTGTTTTATTCTTTAAAAACATACATACTGTTATCGGCTATAACCTCAAAGGTTTCGCACAGACGCTGTATTCGTAACTGTTCACTGACAGTGTGCCATGTGGGCATAACATGCGTATGATTGCACAGTGATGGAGTTTCATTATTTGCACTCATCAGTATTATTCGGGTGACCAAATCAAAGATGATATGGTCGGCGCACGGGTACATACAGGGGTTTGGTGGGGAAACCTGAAGGAAAGAGGCCACTTGGAAAACCTAGGCGTAAATGGGAGGATATTACAATGGGCTTTAAAGAAATATGAGGGGAAGGCTTGGGCTGGATTCAGTTTTGTCAGGGTAGGGACAACTGGCGGGCTTCTGTGGATATGGTAACGAAACTTTGGTTTCCCGACAATGTAAGGCATTTTCTGACTAGCTGAGAAAATTCAAGTATTAGCTTCTCGAGAAAGAGTCTGCTTCATTGAGTTATACAGTTATTATGTCAACTGTTTTCTCCACATGTAATTTTACGTGTCTAGCGCCACTGTCCCATTAGTTGATAGCCATCAAACTGAAAGGTAAATAAAAACTGAACACTGGTACCAGGAAGTTTTACATCCCCAAAAGAGAAATCAATAAAAGTTGCATATTTTGCGAAAATCCATGATCGTATTTCGCTCTGGGGCCCACCCAGACTCATATTCAAGGGGTAGCGGGGGTTCTTTCCTTAAGGGTAAAGCAGCCGGGGTGTGACGCTGATCACTCACCTCTATCAATTTCCGAGGTTAAGAATGAGTGGAGCTATACCTCCACTCCCCCGTATGCCTTCATGGCGTATACACGAAAAACTTTACATTACCATCCATAATTTCAAAGCCCTAGATTCAGTGTCACTGGTGTCCGTCCATTTCACAGGTTCTTGCATTCACCACGTTGCTACTGGTAAGTGTTAGACATCAGAAAGTAGATTTATTCTAGATCCATTTAACAATATCCTACCATCTACGCCTAAGTCTTTCAAACGGCTTCTTCCTTTCAGGAATTCCGTTTGAAGTGTTGAACTTTCTCTTAATACAGATAAAACAACCGTCTTCGTTATTCGACACATTGACCTCGCTAATCTGAAGTAACGTTGTAGTGTTGAGCGAAGTTCATTAACGAGATAATCATAATAAAGATATGACTATGAATGTGTAATGAAACGGTTAGTGTCCGCGTCGGAGTCCGGTGCGAGAGTCGAACCTGGCAACTCGCGAATGTAGCCACTACATAGCACTACTTCAAGCTTGATTATAAATGGCAGAATGGAGTCACGCGGCGTGTCATTGAAATTTGTCGGCCTATTCCAATTTTGATTAAAATCGGCTAAGAACACCACACACTTTACGTACGCAACTCGAGAGCAGCTCTCTTCAATACTTCCCGTAGCGAAAATGTTCACGAAAAAAGTCGTAGCACAAAATGCAGCCAGGTTTATTAAACACAAATATATTTTAAGCAAATCTTACGATTTTCGAGATAATACACAAAAGTGAGGTACGGGCCTATTGTGTTAGCTTAGATCATCTACTAATGTTAGATACGATAAACAGGATTGATTTTTTTGTGTAGACCGGGCCCTATTTGCATTTACAACAGGGGAAATTAGACAAGCTGAAGACAGCAGCTTCATCGGTCACGAACTGAATGCAGCACATCTAGAACCGACTGTTACACCATGTTATCAAATGACACCCATTCACATTGTAGTCTAGTTACATGTACCATATTGAGATCTGGTGTGTATGTAGCAGCACCTCCCGCAGATGGTATTCGAACTTCCGCGGTGTCAAAAGAATACCGCGTCACCTTGAAAATCTCAAATCCTACAAGTGGAATAAGATTTGTTACCGAAAGTAAGACTAAATTTTCTTACCATGGCTTGAGTGTCAGATTGTACTACAGGAGCGCCATACATCGTCGCGACGCAAGTGGTGACGATAAGAAGCGTCGTCCTTAGCAGCAAAAAGAGCATCGAGCTGTTGATACTGCGTGAGCACATGATGTGGCAAGTAGAAAGAACAAGTCCACAGACACCGCAATCCGCAATCGACGTGACAGGAGACCAACACCAACCACTTCTAGCTGTCGTGTAACTAAGACTCGTCACAGCACTGTCCTAGCCATATATACACCACACACGAAGAATGGGACGCTCCTGTCCGATAGCGGGATAAGAGCTACCTTGTGATGACGTACACCAGTCACCTACACGAGGCCACTGTGCCACTGAGCAGCCCTGCTAGCTGCACTCTCACTTTTATATTGTCTCCTGTCTGATATGACTGACACTCGAGTGGGGAACCACTTATAAGTGCTGAACACTATCCGGGAGAGAGGGGCAAGGAAGGGAAACGTCGGGCTTCTCCGTCGCTCCAGGAACAACAATAAAGCTTGTTTTCTTACGATTTACATTACTATTCAGTAACTCTGTAAAGCTGTACAGTGTTGTTACATACAGTGATTACAGAGGCGTGAGCTCAGACACTGATATCGGATATCTGTAGTTGTGTTCTGTGCGCATCAATGGTGAGATGAGGAATGGACAGAACAGTTTAATCGGAAATCTGATGAGAAGGCAAAGGAAGATGGGAGGATAAATTAACCCTTTAAAGCCTAGTGGTTAGTATATGTACCGCTAGGTTTAACACTTAAAATTCTGCTTTTGCTCATAAACTTAATTTACGTATTCCGTGATTTTTAAAATATACAGTGATTATTATTCTATACGGAATTCACCGACTGGTGTTTGTGGTGGAAGCACACTGTGTCCTCTATAAGGTACGAATGTATGATATAGATTAGTTTTAGTCTTCAAAGACCGTCCCTATGGCTCAGGCGGTTAGTCTCCGGCCTGTCACCGCGGAAGCCCGAATTTCATTCGGTCTAGTCCATGTAAGATTTATGGTGCACAAAATGGCACTGGGACAGGTTTTTCTTCAGGAACTTCCATTTTCCCCTGTCAGTCTCACTCCAACAAGGCTCCATACTCATCTTCATCTACATGCTGCACTTATTGGAAGGACAAACAGTTGAAGCGTGGGTGCCTTAAAAAGCAAAGCTGTTTCGGAAATTGGGGTGCAATGGATAGTTACGTAATTTCACTTATTTTTAGTCTTTAAAGATTAGAATTTTTATTAACATTAAAAGGAACTGCATTTTTCCCAGAGTGTAGGCCTGCGTTATGTTTCATTTGATCCTCAGAACAAACAGTGACTATTTCCCTACACAGTATTAACTGGTCAGTCTTTACAATAAAGACGCAGTGTGTTTTCTGTAAAGTGTAAAAGAAAAGCTGTCCCTGTCCACGCATGAACGCATATAGGGGGAGTAGAGGTAAAGCCCTACTCATTCTTAGCCTTGGCATTACATGGCGGTGAGAGATCAACATCATGCCCCGACCTCTTTATCCCCGGGAGAGAACAACAGTGCCCAATGAACAGGAGGCTGCCTGGAAGCCACAGCCGGTCTGGACGCTTTGAATAAGAGAAAAATCTCTTAACGTTTGTCGGGACTTCAGCCCCGAATCGTTCTGCTCGTAGTCCCGTCTCCCTTTTCTGTAAAGTGGGAACTGAATTTATTGAATTATGGCCCACCAACCTAACATACCAAGCCGTCAGCGGTCCTGGTATATCCCACTGTTACGGTCTGTATTTTTCTTTTCTCTCTCTGTCTTCAGGCATAAAAAGACGTGGATTATGGACTGCACTCTAATGCTCAAGGTTAAATCGAAACCTGGGCGTAGATGGGAGGATGATATTGAAATGGAACCTAGAGAAATAGGATACGAAAGTAATTGATATGGACTGAATGTAAGTGGCTCAGACGGGGACCAGTGGTGGGCCTTTGTGAAAACGATGTGGATCATCGCTGGTCAGACTTACAAGAAGGCCTTTGCTTCTGAGCCATTGGTTGATTATTTCTGAGTTTATTTCGCGAAGCTGTTCTAATTGGAGATGTTTTACAGCGTCGAATGTATGAGACGACTATCACAAATATCGAATGCAGTGCGCATCTTGGTACGGAAAGTACGGTTGTAAATGTAAGCTGTTCATTGAGATAAATGTTCGTTTGATTACGGAGTGTGTTTAGTTAATTAAAATGAAGGAGGCAGGCCTACTGAAAACACTTGTAATAGTGTCTTTAGGCTTCTAAAAGATCATCACAGACCTAATATTTGTACATGTCAAATACAAGTTGGAGAGGCGGGTTATAAGGTTTCGTCTATTACCATTCTTGCAGGAGAATAAATAGCACAGCCGCCATGTGTTGAATTTAAATACGCATTGTATAAGAGGATATTTTTTCAGGCTTCATTTTAGCTTCGTTGCTAGGATGTGCAGAAGACTCTTAATTAAAGTATGCAAACAGTGTTTGTAAGATTCGACACGTGGCATTAGTTGTGTATCATCCAACGATAAGTACTCAGGCTGTTTTAACTCAAAGGAGAGGTAGGAAGGAAAGGGAAGAGAATGAAAATATGAATAAATCGAAGGGATGGGAAAGTAATTTGGGAGAAAGGAGGGAAGGAGATAAATATTTGACTGGAATAAACAAAAGGAATGAAGGGGTTATACACTCTGGTAGCGGGCTGTGGCGACACGGTAGTAATCCTTCAGATTTTATAAAGGGCGGGGCATTTATTGGCCAGCTGGCCACGTCAGCGTATCAACATGATTATGGGGTTGGTAATGGTTTTCAGCATTATGTAGATTGGGGCTTTGTTTAGCCCAAAATATCTTGTAGGATTTCGAATCTTGAAGCATGGTTCCCATTTATTAAGTAAGAAAGTTTGAAATGTATATAATTCAGTGACATCACTTGGATCACATTTTGTG
This sequence comes from Reticulitermes speratus, assembly GCA_021186555.1. NCBI lineage: Eukaryota > Metazoa > Arthropoda > Insecta > Blattodea > Rhinotermitidae > Reticulitermes > Reticulitermes speratus. The sequence goes on from JAJKFL010000001.1 coordinate 19,382,178, forward strand.
ACCGTAAGGTGTATATCTCATTCAGGATGAGAAGTTAGTATCGCAAGGTTTGAGGTTCCCACCACAGTGTTACTGCAGGGCCTCCAGAATACGAAGTAAGAATGCCAACACCTTGTTTGCCACAGTGGTTATTTAACGACACTGTGACATCTGAAGGTAGTACGTACTAAAGTGATCTCGGAGCTATATGCTAAGAAGAGACTGCTTGACCATGAAGATGAAGGCACTTCGATCTTTCGAAACGTCGGTAATTATTTACCAGCCGACACTGCGTAACATCCCAGAAGACTAGAATCTGCAATTTGATGAGCCCTTCGTAGCTCATAGCTCCGAGCTCACATTAATAACATTTTCAACCTTTACATTGTCGTTAAATAGCCACAGTAAAGAATAAGACGTTGGAATTCGTGCTTTGTATTCTAGAGTTTTTCTGTGTTTATATCAACACAGAAACCCTTTATCCTGACTGAATTTGTCACGATTTTCCTCATTCCCTCCAGGAAATGGCGAAATGCACCTAGTAAATCGATGCCGCGAAAGCCTCCTTCTGTATCCTATCAATTTTTATTCACTAATTATCATATCTTAAAACACCGTGTAATCTGAGCCATTGAATGAATTTTTAAATAATCTGTAAATATAGACCTATAAATAACCAATTTAACTAACGGCTTTTACCTGCATTATTTTGTAGCTCATGTCCTCTGTCCTGTGTCAAAACTTGGTATGAAAGTTGAACGTGTCGGAGAAACGCATCACAGCTCAAGGTTCTTGATTGGATTGTGACTCAATAATTGGGTAAGAAGCAAAGTAAGAGCTCACAGAAGGACAGGCGGTTTGTAGCGTGATATAATTTGGTTTCTTAATTTTAGAGTTGCATGAGTTTTGCCTTAAAAATTTAGAACGGCTGCTTAGAAAGTTTTTTTTATTATAACTTAGCTTTTATGTTCCGACATCGTTGTGGAAATCATACATGGATATCTTCAACTCTACGCTTTTCAAAAAGAAGCGTTAGTTAAGACAAAATATAAATCCACACGTCATCTTTTTATTTGGCGTAGGTTTATAATGCCATGACACACTGAATTGCACAGCTTTAAGTTTTTGAACTAACAAACTCTGTAGTGCATAGCCCTTTTTGGGAAGCTGGTAGTCACACCGGTACGTACACGTGTACTAAAAATTACCCGCCATTACAGAAGGTTCCTTGCCGTGTTCACAACAGACGGCCATCGGACCCTATCCTAAACCTTATCAACCCAGTCCATACCCTCCTTCTACATTTCTTTAATGTCGACTTTAATATTATCTTCTCATCTGTTCCTGGTTTTTCCAAATTGTCTCTTGCCTTCAGGATTTCGGGCCAAAAGTTTTTATGCATTTCTCTTTCGTCCGATGCGTGCTACATAATCTGCCCATTTCTGCCGTGATTTAATCACCTTGCAAACAAGTTTTTTATTACTACCAGCCATTGCACGGAATATGCATAATATTAAGCACCCTACAAATATGTGGTGAGCATCACAAATTATGACATTCCCTGTTATTCACTTTTCTCCGGCAGAGGAAGGAGCAAGTTTGTAGTCAATAATTTGTGATGAATGTTGTAATGCTAAAGACATAGCATGCTGAACGTGTAGCCAGAATATAAAGATCGTAACTGTAAGCAGGATTTTGTTGAAGGAAAATATTAGATGTAACATTAAAATATGTGCTGTTGAACCGAGGTGTGTGCCTTACTGGTTCAGTGGCGGATTATTACACTGATAGTGATGACTCGTCAAATGCCTGCAGAAATTTAGTTAAGCGGGTGTGAATTAATTTTCTAGCCAGAAAATTGTGTGTACCGTTCTGTATTATACGTCTTTGTCCGTTATAGGCCTACACATTAATTCAATTAAACCTTTTAGGCCAAGTCGTTATTATATGGGACATGTACAGCCAGGTCAGCAAAAACTGCATTTTGCCCACGCAGTTTATTTATGTGTTTCGTATGGTTCTTACAGTAAACAGTTGTTTCTCTATGCAACATTCATCGGTTGGTCCTTCCAATAGAAGCACACTCTGTTCTCTGTGAGGTACGAACTGAATATTTTGTGTATCGTAGACTGATTTAATCTTCAGATGGTTCTTTCTTATGTGTTCTGTTCATTTGCGGATCTCTAGTCTTCAGGGCCCTTGGCTTATCCCCAGCATCTGTTACAAATTAAATATGTTGGAACACGTTTATATTAATCTGTAGTCAAATAAAAGCCTAATCAAACACCGTGCAGAGAGGGGTGATCGAAATGACGCCTATAGTTCGTTACAGTTTCGAAAATAAAGCAAAGGCGGGACGGGATAAGGGGGGGGGGGGGGGGACGTTCTAGTGCATAACACGGCAGTGGATTTGGTATGGGGAGGAACAAACCAAATTATATTTAGACAAAATATAAAGTAACAGGTATGAAGAGCAAACACATTGAAGTTTACGAAGAAAACAAAATGAAAAAATTAGCAATATACAGACTGCCTTGTAGTTTTACGGGTTACGACACAGCGTAGTCTGGTAGGTGGGTGCCAATGTTTGAAAGGAATATAATGCCTTCATCTTCAGGGTAGGTGGATAGCAAAATATATAATTCAGCATGTACTAACATATTTCGCTGAATTATAACTACGCACACGAAGTAGGCCTAAGTATTCTGTTCAGAAATTACGTGGAAGTTATGAAGAAAGTTGGAATAAAGAGACATGGAGAAAAGAAAGTCGTGGCCAGTTTAGGATGAAAGGAAAAAGAGAGGGAACTTTTTTCAAAGGACAAATGACAACGACCATTTACATGAAATAACATGTTAAGTTAGGGTAGTAAACTTTGCCACACACACGTCAAATTATCAAGATTATGTTTAGGGTAGAAGTTAGAGGCAGTATGATCCTCCGAAACGTCGGCACATATATACCAGACTACATGGTGTCGTAACCCAGAAGACCATGCTAGTTACTCATGTGCATACCTCGTTAATTACATGAGAATGAGTCTTGGGTTGAGTGAATGCACAGAATCCACAGAAAAACAATTTTCTTTGTTTTAGCACTAGTTCGCACTAGTGACCACAGCGGCATGTTTGCGGTTTACAGTACTTAGTAGTGTCCCCCTAGAGTCAGGGCTGCCATTCATCAGTACAGTCCAGGAAGTCGCTCTGGAGTGACTCAATTCCGACTGCTTGTAGTAGTAACAAAGAGTGGCAATAATATGGCCAGGTAATCAAATGCGCATGACGTCATTCCTTCCACGAACAGCGTGAGGGGGAACGCGTAGTGGCGGACAAGGTCCGACGTCACTCCCCTGCTTGCCTTTCCTCAGAAATCGCAGAATAAAGGAATTCGACGTAAAGTGGAATCATCAGTGACAATTGGAGCGTAACGAAAAGTTGTAAAGATATGTGTGTGAGGTCCATAACCTCTGTCCGTCTGCCCAAATATAAGACCTCGAGAAACGCAGGCCGGTTATCCATGAAGCTTGTTATCAGAGTGCTCAGACAAAATTTGTCGACACATTACAGTTTTGAATAACAGATTTTTTACATGAATACCTAAACTGGTCTGTGCGCACATTTCGAACGTGACTCCTTAAATATATGTTGTAGAGAAAAGTGTTTATAAAAAAAGTTGCGGAGAAAAATGACACATTTCGTGTCCTCGTGCCCTTTTCCATCTTACGGTTTTAGGGATAATGAAATAAACATGATTTTTTTGCTGCGTCGCCTAGGTGCAGAACCATTTGACTGTCATCAAATTTGTAGGCAATTTTCTAAATTCGTTTAACGGTCTAAATTCTATAAAGATCGCCGCAGTACAAGTGGTCTTTCATATAAGGAAGCCATCTATAAACAACTGTCGACACACTGCGTAATTCGTGTTAAATTTAGGGTGTCGCACCTAAAGTAAGTTATGTCACAAAATTGGTCAGCTTTACCCTATTCATAACGGAGGACAGGACAGAACAGGAGAGAGGACAAATCACCGCCCCGTAAAGCACACAGTCTGCGCTTTACGTGGGCATTCCCTCGCGGAAGTGATTATGCGTGTACGATGCTCAATTGACCACAGCATCCTGTTACGGTTGAGGAACCTGAAGGTTCTACGGACTTTGCGTGATCATGTATGAATTAATTTGTTAATTAACTTTCTGTTCTCAACAAAAATGCTTTCCGTATAGCGTAGGCAAAAGTTCACAGCATCATGTCGCCTAATAACGTCACTTTATGGTCTGTTGGCAATGCAGACAGCTGCAAACGCACGTACAGCACCTACCAGCGGTCCAGACATTTTAGATGGCCATGTTCATAGCTAGAACACTGAAATACTTCTGTTCCCGCAGGACAGCTTGACTGAATAAGCGGTGTTATGGCTGGAGATAATCTTTTGCCGGGAAAGATTGTCTTCAGCACTCAGTGTCACCTGGCACACGTGTCCGTAACCATAAGCATAGTCATAACTTGGTGAGGGGGCAAGGGGCGGGCAATTGCCCCCAATATTTTTTTCCTAAGACTATTTTTCCTTAGACTAATCTGTTGAAAAGGGGCAAGAAAAAAAATTTGGGTGAGAGTGGGGGGAAAGAGTTGTTTGTGTGTTAAAGGACTGGTTAAAACCAATGTGGCCACTCTTTCTAAATTGACACCTTCGTAAATTAAACTTCCTAATACCCACGGTCGATTTTGCCCCCCCCCCCCCCCCCCCCCCCCCCGTTGTTATTAGCCAAGTTATGTCTATGACCATAAGAATGATTTATAGATTGGGACAGAATGAATAGAAGTTTTACAGTCACGCTTGTATAGATTTATTTATTTATTATTTATTTATTATATATTTATTTATTTTCGTAGTGCTATTGTTGGAAACAGAATTTAACTTGTTGTTACGCTCAGGGTTGCGAAGTACATATTACCAGCCTCTGTATATGAATATAAGCTACTTCCATTATATTCAGAACCTGTTGTTCCTTGTTATTATTTGGAGCTATTTACAACTTCTACAATAACGAACGCTCTATTGTCTGTCGCTGACTCGGCCGTGTCACTGAACTTGAATCTGCTGTCCCAATTCCATTATTTCTAATCGGGAAACGAGAGTTGGCAATGATGAAGTTCAATGTGACTGACGCGCGATCCCATCGTAATGTTCTCGCAACGCACGCACAATAAACTATCACCCTGGCAGTTACACAATCAACAAATACCTGCTTCTTGTTTCCTTTTTCGTATACAATTTCGGCGAAGTGGATTAGGAGCTGTGAGTTTTATCTGTTTAAGACTCTACTCCTTAAAGTAACAATTGTTTTCCATTTTTGTAATTTTAAATTTGTGTTTTTAAAAGTCAGATTATTGTAGCCGCGCCTATAAAAACCATATATAAGTACTTCTGCACATTATTATGTAGATGAAAACTCAATGAAGCGAAAACGAAGATTGAAGCTGTTTAACAACAAAGTGCTTGAGAAGAGGTGCAGTAACAGGAGGCTGTACGTAAAAAAAATTACGTAACAAGGAGCTTTATTAGCGCTCTAACCTGGTATTTTGTGGGCGATGTATGTAGCAGGGATGACGGAAACAAGAAGAAGGACACAGTTCCGGTTTACAGGATAGTATCCCGTGGGAGGTCGTGTAGCAGGTGGAAAAGAAATGTTAAAGTAGGTCTTGGAACAAAGTTCGTCAGTTGTGAACTAAGATTAATCGGCTTCGAGTTTCGTGATTACGGTAGTGAACCTTCGGCAATCGTAAATCAAAGTTTTCAGTACTTGAGTTCTTGTGGGCTTCTCAGAGAAAATCATTTTCCAGCACTGTGTTGGTGGGTTGTTGATCGGTCGGTCGTCAGTCAGTTAGTTTGTCAGTTGGTCAGTCGATCTGTGGATTGGTTGTCTACCTGGTTGGTGGTTGGCCAGTCGCTCTCGGATAAAGTAACTGAAAGAACTTTGTCATTCTTGACGTTCGCTCATTCCTTCCTTTCATGACACATTCATAAGACAGAAAGAAACACAGGTGGCCAAACTAACTGATTCCATTCAGTATGCTACTTGATAATTTAGTAGTTCTTCAGCTGGTCAAAACATTTCCCGCATTTTACGGAACTGAAATTTCATTAGAGTTTTCACAAGGTATCGCCACCTGACTCTGTTCTGAGCCAGATTAATCCAGTCCTTTCATCATATTTCTTTAAGACCCATTTTAACATGAGGTATTGTCCTGCCATCTGCGCTCAGATCTTCCAAGTGGTCTCTGTCCTTCAGGATTTCCCAGCAAATCCTTTAAGCCTTTATCGTCTCCATGCGTGCCACATGCACTGCACAGCTCATTCTTCTTTATTTGATCAACCTAATAATCAAACGGCCACACAATGGCTCGAAATACGTATAAAGCAAATTAGTACTTTAATTTTAAGGATATTTTATTAAGACTTGAGAGATGTAATTTTCGTTCTCCATAGGTATGCTGTCATTCTGTCACAACTGTTAAAAGTATCTGTTAAGCTGTTAATCTTGTGTGAAAGAGGTACAGATACAATATAAAACTGTCACGGAGTTAGGGTATATAATGAAAATGGAGGTAAATCGCCACACATTCTTAAACTCAAGATTTTCTAGGGAACTGGGTATTCAGAGTCGCGGTGTAAGAATTATCTCAGGTAAAGGGTTTGTGGTCATTATTATACGTGAGATAGGGTGGGCTTCGGAGAGAATCTGGACGCAAAAGTGGATCGAACTCCGGCTATCCAGGTCGTTATCTTTTTAATATAATATAAATATAGTATAATATAATATATAGTATAACATCTTAAATAAGAAGGCCGAAGTAAGAGGGGAGTGGAGCAGACTACATAACGAGGAGCTTTATGATCAGTACTCCTTACCAAATATTATTCGGGTGATCAAATCAAGAAGAATGAGATGGGTAGGGCATATGGCACGTATTGGAGATAGGAGAGGTACATACAGGGTTTGGTGAGGAGACCTGAGAGAAAGAGACCACTTGAAAGTCCTAGGCGTAGATGGGAGGATAATATTAAAATGGATCTTCAAGAAGTGGATTGGGGTACATGGACTGGATTGATCTAGCTCAGCATAGGGACAGATGGCGGGCTATTGTCAATGCGGTAATGAAATTTCGAGGTTCCATAAAATGCGGGGTATTTCTTGTTCAGTTTAGGACCTGTTAGCTCCTCAGGAAGAACTCTGCTCCATGGAGTTAGTTAATATAATATAATAATACTTATTGGGGTCAGTCCAGATCTGAATATAAGGTTGTAGAACTTTACACATATTAACACCAAAAATGCTAGACATTTGCACGAATAAATTGCGTAAGATACTTTAGCTCATTAACACTTGCACTTTGTCTGAAATTCTTTGTCTTAAGTAAATTCGGAAAAATGTAGAGCTTTTATTTATGTACCAACTGAGATACAAGTCATCCAGAAAGATCCAAGAGTCGACAGAGCAAACTGAGTATCTCGCTCACGTGCAAGTAAGCCATGTGTCTTGTGGCGAGTCGTGGGTTCGAATCGCGTTACACTTTAGCGCCCAGCGTGTTGCATAACGTTCACTCGTCCACAGTCGACCTTGCCAGATGAAAAGCGCTGAAAGTAAGAGCAGTGAAAGTGATATAGGATTTACGGTTCGGTGACCTGGATCAGCCTGCACCAACATACAAATATAGCGCAGACACTGTGCTCCTAGAATGGAACTCTTAGGCTCCGTGCTTAAAGGTTTTACAGATTATAGAGCAAACAGTCTCTCTAGCCTTGATAATTGTAGATCTAATACAGTATTCACCTGATACGACGATTAAGTGGCAATAATCGATTGTCATGAAAATAAAAACGTTATGTCACTAGAAATCGATAAATTAACAAATCAGAGGCTGTAATCCGTAAGGTTTTAGGATAGACATACAAGAACGAGTAACGAAATTGCGAAGTATTTCAACATTCTGATATTGACACACATAATTACACGACAGTGTTTCAATTTTTACGCCTGAAATTCGTTTAGAACATTTAAAAAATCAGTTCTATCACAGAAGACACTGCGTCTGTATTATAAAGATCAGTCGAGGTAAAGTTGTTCCTGTGCTCACCAGGAAGGCTTATGGTAGGGGGTGTAGATGTATAACTCCACTCATTCTTAACCTTGGCACTAAATGGAGGTGAGTGGTAAACTTCATGTTGCGGAGGATGTTAGATGCTGACTGTTGTGGTTAGAACAGCCCATTAAATCTGCCTTACCAGAATATGACAGTACTGCCTGACTGTTGTGGTTAGAACAGCTCATTAAATCTGCCTTACCAGAATATGACAGTACTGCCTGACTGTTGTGGTTAGAACAGCCCATTAAATCTGCCTTACCAGAATATGACAGTACTGCCTGTCTGTTGTGGTTAGAACAGCTCATTAAATCTGCCTTACGAGAATATGACAGTACTGCCTGACTGTTGTGGTTAGAACAGCCCATTAAATCTGCCTTACCAGAATATGACAGTACTGCCTGACTGTTGTGGTTAGAACAGCTCATTAAATCTGCCTTACCAGAATATGACAGTACTGCCTGACTGTTGTGGTTAGAACAGCTCATTAAATCTGCCTTACCAGAATATGACAGTACTGCCTGTCTGTTGTGGTTAGAACAGCTCATTAAATCTGCCTTACCAGAATATGACGTACTGTGACGTGTGGTGTAAGAAACACTCATTAAATCTTGCCTACAGAATATGACAGTACTGTGCCTGCTGTTGTGGTTAGAACAGCTCATTAAATCTGCCTTACCAGAATATGACAGTACTGCCTGACTGTTGTGGTTAGAACAGCTCATTAAATCTGCCTTACCAGAATATGACAGTACTGCCTGACTGTTGTGGTTAGAACAGCTCATTAAATCTGCCTTACCAGAATATGACAGTACTGCCTGACTGTTGTGGTTAGAACAGCCCATTAAATCTGCCTTACCAGAATATGACAGTACTGCCTGCTGTTGTGGTTAGAACAGCTCATTAAATCTGCCTTACCAGAATATGACAGTACTGCCTGACTGTTGTGGTTAGAACAGCCATTAAATCTGCCTTACCAGAATATGACAGTACTGCCTGACTGTTGTGGTTAGAACAGCTCATTAAAACTGCCTTACCAAAATATGACAGTACTGCCTGTCTGTTGTGGTTAGCATATGACACAAACTGTAACCGTAAGTCGTAGTCAGGCTGGAGGCTACGGTTTCAAATTACAATCCGGAGACCTGCAGTCCGCACTGAGAATGTTGAGTTTACTCAGTCCCTCGAGATAAGTCCTGGGATGCTGCCTCAAATTGGATGACGCCTTCCTTCTACTTCCGTTAACCATGTAATGAACTCCGTGGAGCAGAAATTTTCTTGACATGCGAATAGTCGCTCATATTATTATGGAATATCCCGCTTTGTATGAAATCCGAAAGTTCGTTACCATCCTGACAGCCCGCTGCTTCCTTCCACACCCTCTTCAATTCATCTTACTGAATCGTTCTACCTCGACATTTCCGTACAGCCGTCTTTGTAATACGTAAACAAAGATCGAGATAGCGTTCAGGAGAAAACGAAAATTTGCGTACTAGAGGATACGTTTGTGTGACAGCTGGGCTCATGAATCGATCCCGAGCCCTCGAGACAAGCTGACTGCGCAGTACCCGCTGCAGTTGCGTGTGAGTCACGGCTAGGAATTCACGCCCATGGGGCCCAATCACCTTCCTAATGGTGACACACACTTGACCTTCGTCAAGGCCATTGACTCGCATATGACCAGATTGGCCTATCCCAAGCATATGAAACTCGCTGGTGCGTGCGGGCCGGAGTAAACTGAGAGACTTGGGGCTGGGCCGCAAAATTTGAGAGAAATGAAAGAGGCCTAATGCTATAAAAATACCACGATACTGTAAATACCATAAATAAAATTATCTTCTCATAAAAAATTTAAATAAAAACTAAATATCTAATCGGGACTGTTCTAATATCTCGACTTTTATCAAACAATTTTGCATAAAGCGTGGCACCTTTTATTTGCGCTGAGCTCACTAATTCCAATTAAGAATATTGAACTGATGAGTGATGACGTATGTGAATGTGATGTTCATGATCTTTCGGTGCTGGTTTCGTGAATGAATGGTAAAAATTGTTAACAAAAGTGTGCGCTACCAAACCCCGGACATGTTTGGCAAGCAAACTGAATCATTTATGGAAATCGATATGCAGGTGTGCGAGTAGAACAACTTGGTACTCCCAACGTCACTAGCTTTTTTAGGACTGTGTGACATTGCAGTTCTAGCAGGTCGTTGTCTGTTTTCGTCCGCTTTGTCAGGGTCACAATTATACGTTGCAGCGAACATAGAACTCTTATTTTACGAAGATTAAAATCTTGAAACAGATTTTCAGGTTCGGTTCCGAACAATCCCATGTTTTCTGAGTACCAATTGAACCGTATGTTTGATTCATGCAAATTAAATCATTTTTTAATTCACAACACTCAACCAAAAAATGCACAATATTCTTCCTTAGATATTTATATTATAATATCACATTGAGTATTCCTACATATTTCAATCCACAACGAATCATCGTCAGGGAACTAACATCAAATAATACTGCATAATATTAGCTATTTTTAAACATGACTTAACATGGTGTAGTAGAGTCAAGCAGTAAAATGTAGACAGTTCTTTGTAGAATATTTGTGTAAGTTCACAATAATCAATGTGATATTATAAGATAAATAACTAAGGAAGAATATTGTGCATTTTGTTGGTTGAGTGTTGTGAATTGGTTATCGACAATGCACGGAACGAAAAATACAAAAACATTTTTATCCGCTAACATCACGTTGTTTGACTTCCAAAAATTATATAAATCACTTGCCAAATCATAAAATTCTTTCAATGTCTTACAACAGGATAACCAATGAATTTCAGTGCAATTTGGAATCTTCATATTCATTCTCAATATCAGAAGACAAGAAATATATTATATAACCCTCAGGCAGGAATAAAGATGAAAATTGGCGTAGTTCTCTTAAAGTGTGTTCCAGTCTTATTATTTTGACACACAGACTTCGAGGCGCATTATATAATTAAAACTGTGAATTTTTCTCTAGAGGTTTATTTATTTTACCCACAAGATCGTCCTTAATTCCCATTACAGCAGGTGCACCAACAGCTCACGAGGTCCAGTAGTTTTTTGAGTAGACGTTCGTATATTTTTATTAAGTTATCTATCTCGCAGTGTCTTCTCAGTGGTGGTTATATGCCTACGAATTAATTCCAGAGATTCTTCAGTTATAATAAAATTTGAGTCATAACCGACAATAAACCCCGCAATCTGGGCGATGTCTTCAGTATATGTGCTTGCATATGCTGCTATCATGTAGGCTTGTAAATTTTTACTCCTCGATTTTAATTGATTCCTCCATTATTTTTTATGTCGTTTCTACGTTTGGTCGCTGTGTTTCTTCTGAGGCTTATGTCTTTGAATTGTTACCTCTTCCGAAAATATGATTTAGTTCTTTCAGTTAAGCGTCTTGAATAAACTGACCAATGTAAAAGTTGCTTTAGCTGATAATTCGTTTGATTTTATAATCTTATAGACGACTTGTTTTTTTGTTTTTCTGAAGATGATTTGATTTTGAGTAGTTTCAGTTTCACACTTTTCTGTGAACATGTCATATTTTCTTTTTGGTGTGCTTCATAATGACTTTAAACGACGTAATATTTTCTAACACTGACCGTCTGTTGACAAATCAGATACAGGATATTGTTCTGAACTTGTGAACATACACATTCCTCTTCCCGGGTGTGTTGAAATGTTCGACCTTCGTCTTCCGTCATACGTTCATAGTAACAGGTGGTTTCGGTTGCGTGTGTGTGTGTTACAAAAATGCACAAACTGAATGAAATATTTGCAGTGCCGCGTGGCTTCTTGCATAACCATGCGTTCACGTATGACAATTATTACCGTGAATCGTATACCTGCTGGCATTATCCGTTTCTACGTACACACGTGTCGTGTTCACATAACAAACGTGTGGCACATCATTAGTTCAGCATTTCACCCCATATCTTAAGATCCTTCTGAGTCAGGTCCTGAACATATCATTCTGCTTAGTGAGATCGTTATAACACGCAGTAATTTGTGCGGAGTACAGATTAGGGCGTTTTTCATTACGTAATTTCCTCCAGAATCTTTCCATGTTCGGCGCCCTTTGTCATCGTCATCCATCACGAGTTAGGCCTTAGTAGACCTGTTTCCGCCTAAAAGAATAGAGGCTTGAAAGTACTATTTAATTCGCTAGGGCGGGTTACTAGCCAGCCGCTAAGTGGTGGGGTTGCCACCTTGTAGCTTCTGGACAGGCGTGTTCTGCAGCATTTCCTCTGCAGACGATGGGACAGTCATACCGCTGTGACTCGGTCTCCAGAGCCTCGTTAGTTAGGGCAGGTTGCACCATGGGCAGTTGAGGATGGGTTTTGGGTAGGAGAGGTTATTGAATGCACTTCACCATCCCTTGCAACCCGCGCCCTTTGTGATGTTCCATAATACGCTGCTCTCCTCCCACCTCACAAGGCAGAGGTCAACCCTTTGTCGGCTGGTCACGACTGCTTCTTTAACGTACTGTGTTCGTATATGGAGGCGGCCTGCACCACCGTAACCTGAGGACGCGCCATGACTGACAAGGGGGACGCACTTAAACATGGCTACAGAGAGTATAGTGGGCCGGGATAGCTCAGTGGGTATAGCGACTTGCTACGGGTTGGACGGTCCGGAGATCGAATCGCGGTGGGCACGAGATTTTCCGCACCCGTCCAGACCGAGCCTCCTGTACAGTGGGTACCGGGTTTTATTTCCCGGGGGTAAAGCGGCCGGAGCGTGGTGTTGACCACCCGCCCCCGTCTAGCGCCGAGGTTAAAGAAAGAGTAAAGCTATACTTTATACTCCCCCTCTGGGCCGTCATGGCCTGTTATAGGTTGAAATTTACTTTACAGAGAGTATAACAGAACGATTTGGAATGTAATCTGGAATCTTCAAATACATAGCCAAGTCAGCGTAAGCCATAAATACATTAATGAAATATGTAATTGTCCTGTTCTTTGAATGATGGGAAAGCCATAATGGTTGCTGTGGGAGCCTGTTCCTCAAATAAGCCCTGTTATTTGTTTTCTACAAAGGAAAGGTGAATCAGGAATTATTGTTCCTTTAAACGTCAGGGCAAAGTAGAACAATGGCCGAAGCCTTACGCAACATGCACTTGGAATTACAAGGGAAATAAAACAAGACTGATTCATAAGGAATCGTAATCTGTCCATTATTTTCCTCTATGTAAGAAATTACCTCACTGTCATCCGTTAGAGAAATTACACTTCCTACTTAACTCAATGGCAATTCTCAGTATGAACCGCGAAACGTTGTGCATGCTGTTCACGTGTGAAGCATGCTAACGTCGATACACTTATGGACGTTGCAGCAGTCTGTTAGTAGCAGCTGTTGTTTAATTTGTCGTACTTCACTTCTCTGTAGGACTGTTAGCGTCTCGGACAGATTAATCCACTGCCAGTAACATAATATGCATTACTCACAGTGCGGCGTGTTACCAAATAAAGTAGCTTCCCATTTTTTCCTAGGATTTTCAGCTAAAGTAATAAAGTTTTTACTTTTCATGATAATATTTAAGAAACTCTCCTGTGTTATTAATGACGGTTTCAGTTATTCAGATAAGTTGAATGATAGGATGGTTACTGGCGAATTATTTGTAAAATTGCCAAGGAAATATTCGTATCCGTTATTATAATGGGACTCGCCTGAAGAGACTGAACAAAATCACGGAAAATTAACTAAGTATAGCCGGTCTCTGGGCCGAGATTCGAACCCGGAACCTTGAAAATACAAAGGAGAAGTGCAACCCACTTGCTTGCGGCGTGGTATAATACAGTTCTTCGTTCAGATATGTTTGGATTGTCTTTGGAAGGAGACAAAACAGTTGTTTTATTTGGCATTGTCACTTCATGAGGTATATGAAACAAATAACACAGTTTACTGTATGTAGAAACGTAATTTTTGAGAGAGAGAGAGAGACAGAGACAGAGACAGAGAGAGTGTATGTGAGAGAGAGAGTGTGTGTGAGAAAGAGGGTGAATGAGTGAGTGAGTGAGCGAGCGAGTGCTTGAGTGATCGGGTGACATATCAAGCCGACGACTTGGTATGACAATTGTGAGAATGAAAGTTACCCAGGACCTTACCATCGCTCATTAGTCTGAGTCTTCTCGAAAAAGAACTGTTAAATTGCGTTGGGTTGTAACTTTGTGTAACTAAGTACTGACTGAGGCAGCCGCCGCGGAATGTGGTTGCAATTTTTTATAACGATAATTTGTTAAACTTGGGTTTAATTATGATGAATTTGGAGAAGGTACCATAAGAAGAATGTAAGACCATCTCGGAAATTGAGAACCATCTTGGCATTTACTTGAAGAGAGAGGAAAAGCAAGAAAACCCGTGTCGAGATGAACGGTCGCTGAAGGTTCCGAATCCATTCCGTCTTCTGGCCAGCAGTCCGGCCAACAAAAGGAATATCCCTGTGTCCTGCTCCTCTGTTCCCCCACTGTGGATATGGCACAGAACACCCAAAGACACGAGTAGTAAGAAACGTGCTCTGGAAGGTAGCCGTGGCTCTACCAGCAGTGCGCATGTATTGCAGTGACGGTGTGGGCGCAATTCGAATCCTTATTTGCAATCCTGTCCATTCCCTCTAGCGGCGTAGATACAAATATTTGTCAGGCATTGTATAGAAACTACAATATTCTGCGGGGGGCAACAATTATGTTGTTTTTTCATAAAACAACCCCGTGACAAAACTTTCATGCTTTTTGAAGATCCTCTACCATAAGGAATTTCAGGGGTCACACATTTACCGACGACAGTTCTTAGCACTGTACTGGGTACGTTGGCATGTTTGCGATCATTATCCTCGGATTACGTCTCAAGTTGGCAACCTTTCGATAGGGAAGCCGAAAGGTCATCACAGAATTGGCTTCTGACATTTTCAGCTACCTTGACATGATTCTGGGCTTCCGGCATGCGGCACGATGTTTGTCCTATCGAACTTATAGATCGAAATTACGACGTTTCCGTCTGTGTGTTTGTGCTGCAGGCAGAAGTCTCTGGGGTCAGGTGTCCAAGGTGATCGGCTGCAAACTAGTCTGCAGCATCACATTTCTTAAACGTTTTATTTCCGGTCTTGCTCCTCGTAACTGTAATTGATTTTAATTTATTACAGATACAAATATTTAGAATGAAACTACCGAATTTCTTGACAAGAAGTATTCCGTCCTAAAGTAAAATAAAGTTGTCCCTACGCACGTCATGAAATCAAGGAGGTATAGCTCCACTCATTCGTAATTTCATCCGTAAATTCATTGATAAGTTTGTGAAGTAAAATATGCGGACGGACAGACAGCATTATCAGTAAGCGTTATTACTAAACGCCATTTTTCTTATCTTCTATATGCTCAACCACTGTGTCCAGATCTACGTAAATTAGAACCTTTTTAAATTTGCAGAAGTCTAATATCGCACATCATTTCCAAGCTCCCTTTATTCCTTGCGTTAAATGCGCTACTGATTATTTGCCGGATCGTTCCTTCCCTATCTGTCTGTGTGACTGACTGGGTGGCTGACGGGTTAATTGACTGGCTAGCTAGCTGAGTGATTAACGGACTATCTGAATACTTAGCCGAGAGGGTGGCCGGTTGGCTCGCTGGCTGTCTGAATAGTTGGCTGACCGTGACTGTTTAGCTGACCGACTCTCTGATTTCCTGACCGACCCTCTGACTGGCACAGAGACACATATTTATATCCCAGTGTATTCTGATAAGATTATGAAATGTGCGAAAAGTGTAGTCATCCTTTACTGCCCCCCCCCCCCCCTGTTAGTGCAATACTTCCAAGTTCGCAGACACTAGACCCTACTGGCCGAGACATAAGTATATACATTATCAGGTGCATCTTATATTTGTTTTAGTTAGTCTGCGTGTTTTACCCGAATTCTATTGCAGTCTGTGTTGGTACACACTAACCCATATTTTACATGAACTTTAAATTAACCTTTGTTGTAGCACTCGCTTCTCAGCAAGTAAGAAGATATGCTGTTTGCGTAACAATTCTGGGGCGTTCTTTCCTTCATTTATCTCAAAGACCGTAGGAGATGGGGAAGGGTGTATTGGGCACAAAATTCCTGTTTCTTGTTTATCCCTACGTTTGCTTCTAAACTTTATCGCCCCGACAAATATTTAGCGAAATGTGTTCTAGATGCCAACAGATAAGCGTTGATTATTATTATTATTATAGAAATTTAACAAAAATTGTAACGCTTTGAAAAACTTTAGTAAAACTCCCTCCTATGAAATTTCATGAAAATGCTCAGTGGACATCGCGTTCTTGGAGCCCGTGAGCTTCATCATGTACGTCTGCACGTACGTGGTGAAGGACATGGGCACATTTTTGCAAATTTAGTTGCGAATGCGTCCATAAGGCTCATCACAAATAACTAGCTGCATTACAACATAAGAAAATAAACTATATTCCATTAAAATCTACAAAATTTATTTTACTTGATGCACATTTAATATGCGAATCCACAAATATAACGTTTTGGAGATGTGGACCTGTATATGAATCCTCTCTTTACTTCTATTTTAAGCACTACGCTAAAAGTCGTGAACAGTGACTAATTTTACTTCCATCAGTCAACAAGGGCCTTCACGTCTGTGCACGTGTCGCATAGCAAATTCAGCAAACAACTATGAACTGGGAAGGATGGTCACAAGCTCAGGGTCACTTCATGTAGAACAAGAACCTGCATGTCAAGCAGCTAAATTGTGTGCTGTATTTATCATCTCATGTTTCTAAACATAAAATTTAACCTTATATCGAATACATACGCCAGCGCTCCTCGCGGATAATTCGCATTATGTTATAAGAACAGGAAGTGCCAGCATTCAAAAAGACAACAGGCGCTTGCAGTATATTTTAATCTTTATATTTCGGCCTTCCTGGTTCTTGTACCATGTAGTCTGGTAAGTAGTTACCAACATTTCTGAGGAACAGGCTACCTTTATCCTTGGTGAAGGCGGGAAATCCGTTAACGTAAGCGCAACCCCAGTTATAACATCCGTTTTATAGCCGGATGATGCGTTTCTTATACAGGTATGACTGAATGGACCAAGGGAAGTCGACTTGCGTTTGGCGCAGGCAACCGCCCTTATTTTTCAGTTGGCTGGTTGGTTATTTGATAGCTCTCCTATTTTTTTTCCTTTTATTTCTTTCCTTTTATTTCTTTCCTTTTTGCCCGAAGACATTTTAAGGGCTATCTTACACAGCTGCTTTGTTACCGGACAGAGCTCTTCCGTCACGATGGAAATCAATAACTGCACATACCTTTGCGGAGTCTGCAGTTATTTCCGCGAGATACTGGAAGTACGTAGAATGCAAACCGGAAGTTACGCAATCACTGGTTGGGTATTTTCCTACAAGTAAACAGATTTTCGGCAAAGAAGAGCGCCGAGCCACGGAAGAACCATTGAAGCGGAAATGACGTGTGTTAGTGTTTTCATTTGGCGGCCTCTCGCCTACCTTCTCGTGACGCATTGTTGGCCGGAAAAGCAACCTAGGATCACAAACAGCTGATAAGCTAACCCATAAGTCTTTGTGTTATTCTGAAAAATCAGGTTTAGTAAATAGCTGAAAATAATGTTAATTGCCATTGTCCAATAAATAATCAGATTTACAGATAACAGGTGGCCTATTAAATACATTCCCCATAGGTGTTCAATTCTGGCATGTTTGCAATGAAAAGTTGCCAAAAAACGTACATATGTTAGTTTTGCCTATTTGTCTGTCCGTCCTTCTGCATGTGATAATTCGGAAATCGCTAATTGGATTTCCACTAAATTTGATTTTGGATATTTTTACTGAAATTTGTCGAGCCATTTCAATTTATGTTAAAATCTGTCAAAGCAACTGACACTTTACGTGGAGTATTACACGTGTTTAAGCACGTATCTCGAGCATAAGTCGCTAAACACTCATATTTATCAGAACAAATATTTTTTTCAACAGACATTGTAGAGAAAGATAAAACACCCAGTTCAGCATCCAGTACAGTTTTCCATAAGTTTTGCTGTTTTCGGATTAATTAAACCAGAGGAAGCGAACGTGCTGCAATTGTTACTCTATGCATACGTTTCTAACCATAGGAGAACGGAGAACTGCATATAGAATTTTAGTCGGTGAGTCTGGAGGGAACAGATCGCTTGGAAAACCATGACTTACATGGAAGGATAATATTAAAATGGATATTATAAAAGTAGGATGAGACTGTGCGGATTGGACTCACTTAGCTCGGATGGAGAGTAGTGGCAGACTTTTCCGAACCCGGAATGAATCTTCAGTTCCCACAAAAGGCGAGTAATGTTCTTGTCTATCTGAGCAACTATTAGCTTGTCAAGACGGACTCTGTTCCGTGGAGTGAATTAGTCAGTAGTAATTTATGGCAGGTAGTTTTTAATGTAACTGTAGAATTATAAATTTCTTTCGCTAAGTGGAGATACCAGCCATTGTCATTAAAACCTAGCATCTGGTGTTGTCATTAAAACCTAGCATCTGGTGTTGTCATTAAAACCTAGCATCTGGTGTTGTCATCAAAACCTAACATCTGGTGTTGTCATTAAAACCTAGCATCTGATGTTGTCATCAAAACCTAGCATCTGGTGTTGTCATCAAAACCTAGCATCTGGTGTTGTCATCAAAACCTAGCATCTGGTGTTGTCATCAAAACTAGCATCTGGTGTTGTCTCCGTTGCTGAGTTCCGCTTTTATAAAAGAAACAAAACCCTGATAGAAGTGGGGTTGGCCTATGTCACATTACAGAGATTTGGAAAAACAAGTAAAGAGGGACAGACATGTTCCCATCTCGTAGGTTTGTAAGATTGTCATACTGGGTCTGTCGAAAAGCGTTAAACAGTACCTAGACTGGATAATATTCAATAGCAAGCTGTTCATGCCAAGTTTCATGGAAATCGGTCACTTTATGTTCTAACTTAAACGTATACAGTCCTACAGAGGTGTTCTGCTTCTTCTGAAGTTTAAGAATGCTGTGTCAGAATATCCTCCAATCCGGATTTAATCCTTTAAAGCACTAACATAAAAACCATCAGCACTTTTACACGCAATATATTCAGCCTATGTGTTTCGAGCTCAGAATAAAGATGCATACATGTAATGCTGTAATGTCCATAAGCTCAAGCATATGTAGTGATCTGTTTTGCCTGAGTAAAATTACACTGCTCCTACATCACTAGGCACAAACAAGCCGTGCATTAACTCAGTTCGTCCATAACCCACACGCTCTACTCGGTTCTTCTTGAAGCTCTGAGGTCCATAGCTAATCTGATGTTCAACTAGAGGTACATCGGTTCGTTCCTCCACCGTTTGCTCTTGCTAACTAGCCCTTCAAATTGGTTCCATACAAAAAGAAAACCGCATCTGATGGTTTGCTCTCACCAACCAGTCCAAATTAAGGGACATCTGAGTATTACCCTAACACTACATTTTCCTGGCTAGAGATGGATACAAACAGTCGTTGAGAGTATGTTTTATGAATCCCGTTATCTACCTTCCTAAAAGGCAGCTAGGAAGGACGGTTACTTTGGGAATTTGTCTACATGACACCAAAGGAGATTCCAGTAAATGTAAATGCCTAAATTAACCTAACTATGCAATATATACATGTTTCACTATTAAGTTACTCAACTACACGATATATGTGTATGTAGAATATATATATATATATATATATATATGTGTGTGTGTGTATATATGTATGTGTACTTACGTTCCTCGAAAACTATTAATAAAGCGAAAACTCCTAAAATTAAATTATTTTCCCATTTCTTCCCTTCTTATTAATAGATTGTTTTGCAAAAGGGGAGGAATTCATACAAGCGAAAATTGGTTCGTAGACTGCAAACAGCTATTAAACTGTGCGTCTCGTATAAGCGAAAACTCTTAAATCGATTGCGTGTATACTGAGGGAATGCAAACCAGCGTTAAAAAAATAAGTTATGTAGTCAGTCATTTTCGAATAATTAAGTAATTCAACATGTACCAGACTTTCCATAGCCGTAAGTAACCCCAAAGTATCTTAGCACAAGTTTAAATAATTACATTTACAAAAACCATTCGAAACATAACATCTGTCTTCCTCTTTTCGGAGTATTAATCAAGCTTACTGGATATCAGGAGAAATGGGTCGAAAACTCTAGCTTCCACTGCCCAACCAAGTTCTGCCCTAAGCTTATAAGTGGGGAATAGCACGTTATCAAACTAATCATCCCTCTCCAACGGCCAAGAGTCCAAAGGGATTTAATAATTTGGTCAGCTCAGTCTTGTTCAAGCCATCCAGCTAACTAAGTAGATCCTAACAGTAAACCGCACACTGATGGTCTCAAGGAGAGTCACTATCTACGCCTAGACAGTTGTAAGAAAAATGTGTTTCTTCATCTATAAACAATTATAGGGACTATTCTTCTATATTCCAGTGAATATATACTAACCCAAATTATGCCCTCTGGTACAGCTACTTATACATTTTAGCAGGTAATAAATCATTACATTGTTAAGAACAGCGTTCGATGGTCTACTGAACACGACTTTGCTAAAATATCAGGTAATGCCGTTTTCTTTGACACGAATGACACGGCTCTTGTCAGCATAAAACCAAGTTCAAATGCTTAAGTGAAATAAAACACATAACATTTAATTTCCCAAAATTCGAAATAAGTAATAGTTTACACGTATGTACGTTGTTTCTGTGCACGCCATGAAGGCATATGAGGGAGTGGAGGTTTTGCTCCACTCATTCTTAACCTCGTCGCTAGATGAAGGTGAGTGGTCAGCTTCACGGTCGGGAGCGGTAGAGACCAGAGTCTATCTGAACAGTTTGGGAAAGAGACAAATCTGTTGCACCTTCCGATGTTCGAGCCACGGTTCTTCGGTTGTCCAGTCTGTATCATAGTCACTGTACTGACTGCTCTCCGGGCTCTCACATAGCCTCCATAATTTAGGAGACTTACAAATAGAATTGAGGATCTTATATGATATGTTAAAAGAAGGGTTTTTATTTCTGAGGCTCTCCGTTTATTTATTCCCAACTTCAATTGAGTTTTATCGATGCAGTGCTGTGAATTACTAGGGAAACGTTGGTACTAAGAGTCAGCAGATCATTAACGCACAAAGCAAACAATAGGTTCCCGAAAATACCTGACTAATTTGAGGGCGTGTTTTTACCTCAGGACAGCGCAATAATTGAGGGTGAGGCAGGAAACAATTACTAAGCACAATGCCTTTGATCCCGTGGGTGCGGTGCAATCGCTTAGGCTCGGATGGGAAATCCGTGACATACTGTGTTGCACTATTACCACAGTTAGTTCGAGGAACATGCGGCCTCAAGGTAGATGGCATCACATGTCACTCACTATCACCAACCCCTAATAAAGCAAATCTAGCGTGGGCCGAGTGTTGGGACACTTAAAGTCTTGCCTTACACACTTTGAGGCTATTTGGTGTCGCTAATGTCTTATTGGTGTTTGCCTAGTCGGCCATAAAATTCCAGTGAAACTTGGCTTTGTCGACTTCATTCCTAATACGTAATTGAGTCACGTAATGAACGGGGATAGTCAGTAAAATGAGTGGCTATGTTCTGAATGATACGTGTTCGATTCCCGGCAATTGCAGGAATTTCTCTGTTCGTCACCGCTTGTACATCTGTTCTGAAGCCCACAAAACCTCCTGTCAAACCGGAGACTAAGAATGCAGCACCAACGTCGTGGACTTGACCATTCCTCTCCATCTAGTGCAGACGTTAAACATACGCAGAACTGTCCCTTTATTCCCACCTAAGCCTGTATATTCACGGATTTCTCTTTGAGGACAGAACAACTCAAACTTCATGTAACGTTAGATAGTCGCTGAAGCATGAAACTAAGAGCCAGAAAGCACATTACTTTACCCTGAATTAGAAACCAGAGTGCAAGAGAGAAAAGTTCACATTGAAAATGTCCGCAAATAATTTGGTGTTTGTACTTTAAGACCATAGCAATCTGTTACGGAAATTAGATTTAACTGAGAAGGTTAGTGCATCGCACAAAATGGCATTGCTAATTTGACAGACACTCTGACTACAGTGTATAATTTCTAGGCGTTATTTGTAGTGACCCATGCTACTTCTAGACTTTTTTTGTGTAGAAGGGCCCCGCAGCAGAAGCTACGGACGCACCGCAGCCTTAAAGCTTATTGTGCAACCCCGTGATGAACATGAAGAGAAAGATGGTCAGTTTTTTTTACATTTTTCCAAGTCATGGAGCACCGTTGGAATGAAACTGACAGGGGAAAACCGAAGTACTCGGGGAAAACCCTGTCCCAGTGCCACTTTGTCCACCACAAATCCCACATGGACTGACCCGGGATTTTTTTTCTGTCCCGTTTTTTCCCTTTGATCCATTTTTGTACTTTTTTAAATCCTTTCGTCCTTCTTCATGTCACTTTATGTTCTATTTATACTACTGTCCTTATACAACAAACACAACACAAATATCCATGCCCCCGGCGGATTTTTTTTTTTTTTTTTTTTTTTTTGCCTGTCGGATTTTTCCCCTTTGAATCCATTTTTGTACTGTTTAAATCCTTTCGTCCTTTATGTCACTTTACGTTCCATGCACGGCCTTACAACAACACAAACATCCATGGCCCCCGGTGGATTCGAACCCACGATCCAGTAAGCGAGCGGCCGAAGACCCACGCTTAGACCGCACGGCCACTGGATCGCACGTTCGAACCCGGCCTCCGCGTGAGAGGCGGCGACTGACCGCCTGAGCCATTGGCACGGCCCTACTCTAGATTACCCTCTTCTTATTGTCGACGATAATTCTTCACAGTAAGTTCCTATTCTGACCCTCGTGTATGATTGTGTTTTTCCATTAACTCCTATAAATATCACAATACTCTTGTCTAGTATGGACTTATTATAGCAATCTGTCTCTGTTTGCTTAATCTCTCGCGTTAAATGGAATTACGGCATGGCGTGTCCCAGGTTTCGGACGGAGCATATGACAGAAGGAAACTGCGAATAGATGCCATAACCGACCATGAACCGCAGACAAGAGTTTAAAGTGACGAGATTTAATCCGAAGGAGACGAATAGTGTCTAAGTTAAACTAAAAGTTTCTATGTCGTAAGATAACAACTGCAATTTGCATTTTGTAACTATAACAGATGAAACACTGTTAACATATGACAGAATGTAGGCCTACATATTGGGCGGAGTCAGGCATGGAAGAACATTTGGAAGATGAGGAGGAAGGTGTGGAAGTAGTTTTAAAATCAATCTTGTACCGACTGATCGTGGGCCGGGATAGCGTAGTCGGTATAGCGACTCGCTACGAGCTGGATGGTCCGGGGATCGAATCCCGGTGGGAGCGATATTTTCCGCAGCCGTCCAGGCTGGCCCTGGGGCCCACCCAGCCTCCTATAAAATGGGTACCGGGTCTCTATCCCGGGGATAAAGCGGCCGGGACGTGGCGTTGACCACCCACCCCCATCTAGCGCCGAGGTTAAAGAAAGAGTAGAGCTATACCTCTACCCCCCCCCCCCCCTCTGGGCTTTCATGGCCCGTTCTAGGGAGAACTTTACTTTTTTACCGACTGATCAGTCATATGAAATGAGAGCCGTCTGTCCGAAAATATTTTGTGGTGAGGGATTGTAGGGATATCGAACACGTGTTACATTAGGTTCGAGGTTTTCACTGTTATTAAATTTATGATTGTCGTCCTGTGTGTTCTTTGGGTTGTTACCAAATTGTTTATACACAGCAATTTCTTCCAAAACGTTGGTAACTACCTATGGAAATACACGGAACAATACAGTATTGGTAAGTCTTACGTTATTTTCACCGTGCATTTTGATTCAATTAGCAGTATTATAACCAACAAATGCACTTTTTGTATTTCTGTTACAAGTGTAACAGAAATACAAAAAGTTCATTTGTTGGTTATAATACTGCTAATTGTAAGTCTTAGTTTGTTTATGGTTCCATTAGTTGATTACCTTTTAATTAGTCAATCATTTAGTTACGTTGTCAGCGTATATTTAGTCATTAGTCATAAGGTTTTTTTCTCCTGGCTCGACAGCCGTCGTGGGCCTAGGCCTCCTCATTATCGAGGTTTCGAGATCACACTGAGATGCACACACACACACACACACACACGCGACACTCGGTAGGACTCCTCTAGACGAGTGATCAGCCCGTCGAAGAGACCTCTAACTGACAACACAAAACACTCACAAGAGGCAGACATCCATGTCCTAGCGGGATTCGGACCCTCAAACGAGCGGTCACAGACCCATGCCTTAGATCGCGCGGCCACCGGGATCGACAGTCATTAAGTTCGCTAAATTTTTTATTTCTCTAGAAATCCGTAAGTTATTTAGAAGGGTGGATGTACGGTAGGCCTTTTTTTTATTTATCTGCTTGTTAATTGTAGGCCTAAACCATCGTGAACCAAATTTTACTAGCATCAGATTTCAAGTTGTCTAGTTATCTTTATTAGGTTTTAATAATTTTCGGTAACAGGATATAATAAATCAAAGTGATCAATATGCAGTTCTAAAGACACGCTTTTCCTCCTTCTCCAGACAGTTTATTCAGAATTATTTGACGTATTTTACAGTTTCCATCCCAAAACTCAGAACAGTTTTGACATGTGTAATGCAATGATTTGAATGTTTACATTTTAATACATTAAACACGTTAGGAAATGTACTCACATCACTGACATTCTGACATCTTTGCTCTATTCTTGAAGGCTAATTTTAAAACTGTTTGAATGCCATCACAATCAGTACAATTTTCCTCGAATAACGAGAAGACATGCAGAAAACCCTACATTTGTTTAAAGGTATGAGACTTAAGAAGTATTCCGGCCATAATTAGTGCGTTTCATTTCTCTCTGTAACGTTTGTTCGTAATATTTTTCCTTACTATAAATATTTAACTAGCTACGCCTGACATGCACGCACAAACGCATGTAGATCTTCACGTAAAGTGTCCGTTATTTTGCGACTTTAAACAGAAGGTAAATGTGTCGACAAAATGTCGTAAGTGTGCCGGCCCCAAATGTGAAATTTCATAAAAATTCCTATAGCATTTCTCGAGTCGTTCTATGCAGACAGATAGTACATGGCAAAGCTGATGTGTGTAGTTTACAAATTTGTTTACGAAAAATGCACAATATTAACCGACAGTCCCAATACCTTATTATTTCGATAAAAACTTTCTATGTTGTTTGCTGTTGTGTATCCCAGGATATATACCCAACCATTGTCAAGAAATGGCCCATAATGAAAATTAAAAATTTTGTTTCTGGAGAAGTGAAGAGTTTCAAGAATTGGACCACGTAATTAAAAATGCAGATATTCCACCCAGGGCACTATGACGACCATTAGTGCCGGTTTATGTCAAAGAAGTCGCTCCTTGCATGTAAACAGGCCTGATTACAAAGCCACCTGCTGTTTGCCGTACGGTAATCTGAAATCTGAAGTTCGATCTCTTCGTAGAAACATGCATTGACCGTCATCCGTGGCTAATGACAGACATTCCATTCCGAATCAAAGCCATGACTGTCATTTCAACCGCCAGTTTATAGTGCATCGTGAAAGGCATACGACATGCGAAATTTTTCCAAGCACTTTGTAATTATATTGTATGCAAAAGGCGACGTAATTCTGAAATTTCACAACCTTCTGCGTTAAGTGTTAACGTGTAACGTATAATAAGGAATTTCCGAACATAATTCCAGTAATTTTGTATACGGTAAAAAACTAATGAAGAAAAATTGTTACCACCATCGGGAATTTGTTGTTAGAATTCCGGTTACCCCTTAGGTTTGAAATATCACTTTGCTGTCACGTAGAAATTGAGGAAAGGCTCATGCCACAAGCTTCCTTGCTCAAAAAGAGAATTCAATAAGAATTCTCAAAACCTTCGTCCGTAACAGTCTGCATTCTTCTTATCGTTTTATTGAGGAAATTATGTAAAAGAAGAGAAGCAGAGAGAATTTAAAAATAAAAGCATGAAAGATACGTTAATGATAGAATAAAATGGTGTAAACACGTTTTAAGAATAACCGAAAATGAAGCCGAAGAAGGGTTTGAACATGAAACGAAAAATTTGCTACTCAATTGCCTACAAGACATGCACATACCACGTTATTGCTGTGGTCCTCAAGAACTGCTGAATCTGAAGGGAACGTTGTAGAACTATATACCCGTACATGAAGATTCTGCAGTCAGTTCTGTTATTATCTTTTCTACTTATGCGCAGAAGTGTTTACGTATGTGTGCATCCAGTCTACACTAAATTTGTGTCGCGACAGCAGCGCCGCTTCATTTAAGGCTCTCAAATAGATCTTCGAAAAATGTGCGACTTCTGTTACGGTAATGTAGCTGTATAATGTAAAATCACAAAAAGTTCTTGAACTTTGTTTGATGGCGATAATTCGTGAACCATTTGAACAAGGCACACATAAATTGGTAGGGTAGTGACCAGGCTACGGACTGGATGGTCCGGGGTTCGAATCCGGCAGGGTCAAGAGATTTATCTTTTAATCAGAACATCCAGAGCTGCTCTGAGGCCCACACAGCCTCCTATTTAATGGGTATGGGGGGGGGGGTCTCTCCCCAGGGATAAAGCGTCCGGGGCGTGAAGTTCACCACTCGACTCCATCTAGTGCCGAGGTTAAGAATGAGTGGAGCTATACCTATCCTCCCCTTATATGCCTTCATAGCTTGTATAGAGAACACTTTACCTTTACCTTACCCTTACTGTATTATCTGTGTGAAAGATTGCAGTCAACAATAATAAACACGGCAACTGTGTGAACTTCCGACAGATTGACGTAGACAGAATACTCGATATGTGCAGCAAACAACTATCAGGTAACAAGTTGTAACAATATGTGCGCCAAATAACTACAGGTAACAAGTTGTAACAATATGTGCGCCAAATAACTAGCAGGTAACAAGTTGTAACAATATGTGCGCCAAACAACTATCAGGTAACAAGTTGTAACAATAGTGCGCCAAACAACTATCAGGTAACAAGTTGTAACAATATGTGCGCCAAACAACTATCAGGTAACAAGTTGTAACAATATGTGCGCCAAACAACTATCAGGTAACAAGTTGTAAAATATGTGCGCCAAACAACTATCAGGTAACAAGTTGTAACAATATGTGCGCCAAACAACTATCAGGTAACAAGTTCTTCACAAAAATAAAATGACGTAGCAATAAAAATAACATGCACAGTAGACTGGATGTTTAAGACTAGAAATATAAGCGGCAGGAAAGTAGGTTTATGGGTCCTACTCTGAACTTCAACTTTTAGTACTGAAGAACTTAACTTCACAGCTGTCTTCCAAGGTAAGTCTTTCATTACCGCCGCCTTGATTGGCCTTTAGAAATAATAGGTAGTCAAAGTCAAGAAAAATTTGAAACGAGACAGGCACATCAAATAGACCTACGTTTATATAAGTTTATTTATACCAACTACTGCACACCAATTACACGTGTTCATTCTATATACTCCTACATGTTTCGGCTGACATTCTCAGCCATCATCAGGGAGTCCTCTTCTATAGACTTACGCAGCATGCAGCTTGTCATTGAATGGTAAGATATATACACACACATATATATTTATAAAAAGTAAAGGGTTAAACCTAAAACAGGTCTTGAAAGCCCAGAGGGGGAGTAGAGGTATAGCTCTACTCTTTCCTTAACCTCGGCGCTAGATGGGGGTGGGTGGTCAACGCCACGCCACGGCCGCTTTACCCCCGGGAATGACCCGGTACCCATTGTACAGGAGGCTGGGTAGGCCCCAGGTTATACACGTATATACATAAACATATGTTACAGCCATAGTAATAAAATCCAATAAAACACAACGGGTTTTATTGGATTTTATTACTATGGCTGAGAATGTCAGCCGAAACATGTAGGAGTATATAGAATGAATGTATGTAATTGGTGTGCAGTAGTTGGTATAAATAAACTTATATACTCATAACAACTGCACGGAATATGTATAATATCAAGACCTACGTTTATTCTTCATTCCAACCGCTGGATTAATATTATGCACACTCGCGCGCACAGGTACGCACATACGCACGCACACAAACAAACTTTGTAGTACTCGTTGGGCTTACCCATTTCTGTCGCTGAAAAGGACTATCACTTTCATTAAACAATTTTGTTTCGCTTCACGTACATGAGGTGCCCAGCTGTTACAGCAAGCCAGCAGACACCATGTGCTGCCAGTTACCATTACAAAAGTGTCGTAGTCATTTTGTGTCTGTAGGTGAGTGGGGAAAAGTTTAATGTCGCATTATATTATGCAGACCTTCTCTCCTTATAATTTTGTAAGGGATAAATGTAAGAATGATATTAAATGTCCCAAGTCTAATGGAAGCCAAGTTTGTTATTTCTGGACTATGGCGGAATGAGACTGAAACTGTAAACTCCATCCTGAATCATCTACACGTTTCAGAGGTAATTGTTCTTTATTACTTATTCGGATAGATACGTACAAACCAACTACAGGCTAAAGAAGAAATTATAATGCATTTAAAACAAACTGTTTAGGGATTTGAAGTCGAAATCGAAGGAAAAAGGAAATGGAAGAAATTACATAGTGAGTAGGCGTGTGGCTTGTTCTGCAAGGGATGTTGAAATGGGTGGGACATTTAGAATGATAGGGGACAGGTTAAATGTTTACAAAATTCTAGTCGCAACACCTTGTAGGAAATTATTGCATGAACACATAACCGTAGACGGGAAGACAGTAATATAGTTGATCGTACTGAAATAAGTTCTGTGAATAGGAAGTGGATTCGTGTGGTTTAGAAAGGGGTCGGATGACGAGTTTTATGATAACGATACTGAGGCTTCGGCTGTTCACACGAATACCAGGAAGTAAACAGTCATTCAGTAATTCAGCTGCTTAATTAGGCAGCCTCTTACTTACCTAAACAAGTTAGGATATGTGTGCGTAGAATAAAAATTCTGACGCGATTGTACCATTTGTTTAATTACATCAGAGGCCCTAACACTTACGGGCAGAGAGTGCTGGACACAAATGTGTGTTTCCTGCTTCTCAGCAGTGAGTGTTCGAAGCACTTTTCACTCCGATATATATATTTACAAAGTTGCGCTCGAGATGCGCTCGGTAACTTAAGTACGTCTTTATATAAATCTATTATTTTGGCTCAAGTTTACCGAAATTGAAATACGTCGATACATTTTATTAACACTCCCCAATAACAAAGTTAATGAAAAATCCTTTTATACGTGGTCATTTTACGTGGAGAGAGACATGGCGACACTAATGAGTCAGTTTTGTAAATGTTGTTTCCCAAAAAGTGCATAATACAAAAAGAGCCGTAATGTGTTCCACTACTTTGTCCCTCCCAGCTGTCATTATTATGCTGCCAACACAACAGATATCCTCACCTTGAATACCGATGCTCTGTTGGTTACAACCTTGAATTTTTGAATGATCATAGCGCTTCGTTTGTTGTTTTTTCTAACTCTCAGATGCCTGAAGTTCATCCAAGTGATATTTAAAAAAATACATTTCCTAGAGGTTTGTAATATTAAAGCTCATGGTACATATAGTTACCACTGAGTGTTAAATGGTTAAAAAGTAATGTGGACGGCATATTTGCAGGGAATGACACGGCTAATTTTATTTCAGTTTCTCCATGGCGCCCTTTTGCAAAATATGAAATCGCATTCCTTACCATAAAATTACAATTATGACATTCAAGCTGTCTCTTTTCAGTGCATTGTGTTGGTGCATTGTTACGCTGCAGGTGACATAGAACACTTTCCAGCATCCTTGATTCTTTCTGTGGCAAAATACGGATCACGTGCAGGCATCTTTTATCGTATTTTAGTTGCTACTGTTTCTACAGCTTGTTGAACCTACGTCGTCCAGATCTGAGCTAAATTTGATACATACCACGTTTCGGGAGCTAGCTTTACGTACCTCTTCAGTGCACCTCTAGTTCTCCATTTACATCGTTCCTTCACTCTATGAAACCTCTGCGCCAATCTACTACTATACACGGTGTCAAACCCCAGAACACTTTGATTTCAGGCTTCCGCCGCGATGTTGATGAAATCTGTCGTCTTCTGGGTAATTACACGGCGTCGTGTGGTAATTATTTAAATAATAATAATTATTAATTATTATTAAATTATTTAAATAATAATAATAATTATTAAATTATTTAAATAATAATTATTATTAATTATTATTAATAATTACCACATTTAAATTAATAATTATTTAAATAATAATAATTATTAATTATTATTAAATTATTTAATTAATAATAATTATTATTATTAAATAATTACCACACGACGCCGTGTAATTACCCAGAAGACCACAGATCCCAGAACACTTGCCTCATCAATACCAGTCGTTAAAGCCTGAAAACCTTTATGTCGGCAGAGAAACAGGAACTTAATTTTTAAACACTTTTTACTTGAAAATCATTTGGAGGGGCTTGGATAATCTGACAGAACTGCGTAGACTCTGTAATGGTTACAGAAATGGGCCTGTGACTGATGAAAGCATTCCAGTGGCCTCGTGTTGTGCGG
Organism: Reticulitermes speratus; assembly: GCA_021186555.1. Taxonomy (NCBI): domain Eukaryota; kingdom Metazoa; phylum Arthropoda; class Insecta; order Blattodea; family Rhinotermitidae; genus Reticulitermes; species Reticulitermes speratus. The sequence goes on from JAJKFL010000001.1 coordinate 19,412,996, forward strand.
CTGCTCTCCAAACGCCGTGCCTAATTACATTCTAATTGTATAGAATTAGACAATGCTTTCATGCCAGAACACTGTCGGTTGGATTATATAGAACCGATCAAATTTGATAACGTTCCGTTAGTCAGTCTTCTGTTCAAATATGTAGATTTCAAAAGTTAACTGCGTAGTCCTATAAGGCTCTTTTATTCTTCGAATAGGACTACGCTTATAGTTTGGGCGGGCGAATATGGTAAGCCATTTGAAAGAACAAGAAGGACGTTGAAAGGTAACTTTACCGGTTGTCCTGCTTCCAACAAAATATTCGCCCAAGAACACTACCACTTCTTCAAATAGCTTTGTAGTTTAGGAAAATCGGTAAAATAAAAGAGTTCTGTAGTCTAGCGTTTGTTCGCTGAAATGATTTTTGCCATAAATCGAGCACTTTAAATTCGTTTTCAGATTCCGAAGCTGACTGACATAATGCAGCGTTGGATTTGATGGATGTTCCCGGTGATCTCGCTGATAAAACAACCATAAAGGTAAGAAGTCTTCACGGTTTTTAACTAATTTTATCCACCTTTGTGCAGCATGTATCAGATTTATCAAACGATAAATCCTACATATCATGAAGTTTCAGATATCTGTTAATATGGAGAACATTGCTGTTGCTTACGTGGGTGAAAACCGCTGTACAAAAGTAATGAGGTGCTGTATAACTCAACTCGCTATACGTTTCTTGAAGCATTACCTGACCTACCAAAGGCGTAAAAGCAGGCTGTCATTGTATGCAACATATATCGTTTTGGATAAGCCAGATTGCGGCATGTTGCTAGAGTTTATCAATGTTTTCATGTCGTTTCGAACTCCCGCGAATTTGTTCGTTAATGTATAATCATGGCATTCTTGATACTGCATAGCAAAAACCAAAAAAGTTTCAAATTAATGTTTCTGCAAGGCTGTCAGCGGTCTCTTGCATGTCTATGCGCTATATTACATTACTTTCTTTTTTGTCATTTATATGAGGGTAGGAGGTTAGAAACCATACAGTGCTAGCGTGAAAGTTTGTGGAAATAAATATGTGAGGTCGCTAGATAACATTCAGCGCCATGTCAGTACAGGCTACTTTTGCAAACGGGTGCACTTAAGGAACAAAGTTTAGTTCTGCTCAGTTGTTTGGAAAAATTTCTGCATTAAACACGCCAAAGCTTATAAATAATACTGAAATCCAAAAGTCTATCTAGAATTTAACTATAGTAAATCAATTTTTGAAAGTTATTAATTTTCATTTTTTTTTAATTGAATTCCTATTTTTATTTATATTGGAACTGTATACGCATACCTTCTACGGGTGAAAAAAATATAGTACCTCATAAGGTCGTGACTGTTTTAAGTAATGAGGCCATATTTTATCTCTTATTCCTTCATGTGTCCTTTCATCCATAAATCCATTTATTTATTTATTTATTCGTGTTCTGTCTTACAACGTTGTCGATTGTGCACACTGTAGTACACTGTAGTACACTGTAGTACGGTAAGACGCTTATCATCTTCTGAGTCTGTGTAGCGAAAAATAGAATTTATGGAGGTAACAAACTTATTTATGTGAGATGAGGGGCTTTAAGCTGGAAGTAGTATATATTAGGATGCTATTGTGGAATTTTCTGAAGAGGCTGTTGAATATTATAAAATAAATTCTTTAATATAGCTATTTTTTCGGCGGGGTTCGTAGCGAGTACCTGCAGAGTAAAAGTGCCGTCATAGTAACTGTAACAGCTACAGCCACTTTGTTGCTTGTAATTAAACGTTGTTCACGAATTGAAAAGGAACGCCTTATGTGTTGACCATGTTCGTCCTTCTGTCCGTGACATAATATACCTACCAGCGACTGAACCGTTCGTCGGATTTTCATTAAATTCTGTATAGGATTTATTTGCAAGCACTTGTCAAGTAAGCGCGAATTCCGTGAAAATCGGCGCAGGGAAGGCCATAGTTTTCGTATCGGCGTAAATAAAACTACATCTACGTGTGTAACATGTAACTGTGTTATTTTAGGCGGCAAAGGACGTGTTGGTAAAGTGCCACCTTAAGAAGTACGCCACTTGCAATCCCGTCGTTAATCTCACTGTGACTGAGTGGTTGCCACTGGGGCACGGGCTTGGAGGCACAGTTTAATGTACTGCCATTCTAACTACCACGAAGTACATGTATTAGAATTCTGCTTCAGAAGTTAACGGTCATTCGGTTGGTACAGCAGTTACTGTGTTATGTGAAGCCTAAGTTCATTACTGTATTCACAACAGCCCGCCACCGGTTCCTATCTTGAAACAAAAATAAATTAAAAATGCGTAATGATAACAGCATTTTTCGTAGTAAAAAAGTGGCCGTCTGCTGCGGTTCCTTTACATTCTGTGAAGCAGCAAGTGATTTTGATACGCTTTCAGCTGCTGCGTATACTTCCTCTCCTCTTATCACACAGTCTTTGCATTTGTCCAGCACGTTTACATTGGTTGCGATTGGTGGCGATGTCTGTTTTCGTGGGTTTTCACTTTCTTCTTCGAAGTGTTAAGTCAGGCACATTGCAGTTTATAGTTCTGATGCAATTTTTTGGTTCCGATGGATTAAGCGTCTGAAATATGAACCAAGGCCTTGTATACGCTCATACGACTTATTTTCTCCAGTTTCAAGATGGTACTATTACTACTGCTCAGGATAGGGACAGGTGGCGGGCTCTTGTGAATGCGGTAATGAACCTGCGGGTTCCATAAAATACGGGGAATTTCTTGACTAGCTGACGACGTGTTAGATTCTCAAGAAAGACTCTGCTCCATAGAGTTAGTTAGTTACTACTACTACTACTACTACTACTATTAACATCATGTAATTACGTAATTACATCTATTGGTATTTATAGTTGAATAGCAAGTAATAATTTTACGTTTTACATTTTGATAACAAGGCTTTAAAGTTCTGATGAAATGACATTGGCAGGTTGTCCTGTTATTCATGACACTGAGGATGGCCTAATTGGGAGCGAGCGGCGTGTAAAGTAAAATTTGTATAACAAGTGATTAAGAGGCTGGATTTGCTTCTGTATCTTATAAAACATTTCTCGTAAGTTTTATTCCATAAGTACACGAAAGTATTGCAGATAAAAGAATATTTTGCAGCGTCTGGTACGGGTGGGGGCGAAAATGGAGGCCGTGGAATCGTACATCATTTGTAGACTTCAAGAAACTTTATCAGTCAGTTACCAAAGTAGTGTCCTTCCATCCGTGTATCTATCCATCTATCTAGTCTACCTAATCTATCTAATTTATCTGGATGCCCGCCCGCCGGCCACATTTGTATCTCAGAGAGCGACACACAGAGAGCAGAGCGAGAGAAAATAACGGGAGGAAGAGACGGACGAGAGATAGCACACAAAAGAGGAAATTAGAAAGGTACTCAGTATTTCTATTGGAATACCTGAAAGGAAAAGGCCATTTGGAAAACGCAGACGAAGATGGGAGGATAATATTCAAATAAAATCTTAAATTTCTAGGGCGTTAGGATGTGAACTGGATTCGTTTGTATCCAGAGAGAATTCAATTAGTACGTCAGCTTGAAGGAATAACCATTGTGCTTGATGACTGCGAAGGAAGAACACAGAGAACAAAGTGCTGAAATTATGCAACTCCTCTGCTTCAACTTTATTATTTATTGCGGTTTGTTACAACAAAAAGTGCTAAGAAGTAGGCCCTACGTTTACATGTGGTAGAAACTCGGTAACAGGAACACAGAGAACATTACGTTTTTAGGAATTTCTTTCGCCTAAAAGTAGTTGAATAAAGGTGGGCGAAAATAGCGAAAGATCGTATGATAGCAGCTGACACTGGATTATAGTATTGAAATGGCTGTTACAGAAACAGAACAAGAAATGTTTCAAAAATAGGGTCACATTTTGTGATGAGTTACAAAACAGTAAGTTCTTCCATAAGACGAATATCAAAGGAAGCCTGTTTGTCATGGTGTTGCTTGAAGTAAGTTTTTTATACATATTGGACGATATTTGTTTTAGTATCTATACAGCGCAATCATCAAACGACATGGCAATTACAGATCCCGTCACAAAGAAGTAGTCTATTCACTTTACCACAAACGTAACTACAAAAGTGTGACTTACGTCGTTCCTGCGTATTCCGGAGGTTACAATCCGGCCCGGAGACTGACTATTTTCACTTGCGTTTTCATCTTTTTACTCAGCCCTTCCAGGCAAATGCCGGGATAGTGCCTCAAATTATGCAACAGCGGTTTCTTTTCACGTCATTACTAATTCACAATTCACCATTCAACTACCATTAAATATTGCGAGGGCAGGGAGTTTTGGCGAGGAGTGCTAAATTCCTAGTATCTGACACAACGCGACGGAGTTGTCGCCTACACGCTGGAGATTCCTGATCACCGCGCACAGATCGGCCTCCGGGCTGTTCGTTTGTCCTCTGAAATCCCGAGCCATTGCACTTGATAATGATGCCAGTAATATTTGCCTCTTTTGTGGAAGAACCAAAACCGCGCACTTAAAATCTTGAGGTTATCACATTTCCTCAAAATGGTTTGTCGCAGTCTAAGATAATAACCGTCCCTACATTTCCAACAGGATCCTACTGAGACATGCCTACAGTACCGAATGTGTTTATTCTCTTCGTTTATTTATTTCGATTTATTTAAAGATGCATTCAATAGCTCCGACTAATTAGCGTAAAATGATAGGATGATTAGTGAATAATAAATTAAAGCACAAAGATGTTGCTGCTTCCTGAACTGGTTGCATTGCGGTCAGCTCCCTCTCAGTCTACCCGTGTTATCTAGATATTGAGCTCCGGGCCCCTGACCACACTGTGACATACAGCGAGACACTTGTATTTTTCTAACTCTGATACCTTCTATTGGAGGAAAGGAAGGATCAGACGAATACAGATGTGCAAAATGTGTTTGCAGGTACACAGAATACAGACATTACTTTCTCATGACGAGTCCATAGACCACTCTCATAACGACAGCAGAATCCAGACCCATCGTATCTGCTGCCTGTGGTTATGAGTGTAACCATATCCCCACACCGCTGCATGTACAAAGTTTGGTCATCTGGTCGCTGGATGTAGTAGCCATCGTGGTCTCTTAATGTACGTCTATCAGCAAAACGAGATCACTTTGCAGAGCGACGGCGGCAAATAGACCTAACACGAAAGATATGTCAGAGTCCTTCGGTTTTAGTAACTAAATTGACAACAATTAAGATCAAATCGGTGTTTGTGTCTTGTAATGTACTACAGTAATCCCCCCCCCCCCCCCCCGATTTACATCGTTTGCCCCCAGACCCAATATATTAAGCAAAGCACGCAAATTCGTGCGTACGATGTTGAAGATATCTTCGAGTTGCTGAACTCCCACGATAAGGAGTTCATGCTCGAAGATCTTGTTGAAATTCGGAAGCAAAGCGCCCTTGAAGAAGCAGAGGAATCTGATCCTAAGGAAAGGACCATGACGGTTTCGAAGTTGACTGAGGGGCTTTGACTCACTGAAGCTGGCATCACGGTGTTTGAGGACATTGATTGGAACGACAGTGAGCAGCAGCAACTAGACAAAGAACTGTGCGGCTGCTTGCTTGCTATGAGGAGATTATGAATAGAGAAAGAGAGGTATTTGTCTCGCCAGACTTCAATGCTCGATTTCTTCAAGCCAGCTTCAGGGATTCGTGCATCAACACTTGTTTTTGTGGACATTTGCGATGTGATCCAGATGACCCGCCTACAGTTCAAGAGGAAGTGCGTCCTTAAATTGTCGTTTGTCGTGTCATATTCCATATTTTTATAAACTTCTCGTAAGTATAAATATATCTTGTTTTTTGGTCAAAGAAGATTTGTGGAACCACCTTCCCCGTTTTAATATTGCATTTATGGTAAAATCTGTCTCGACTAATGTCGCCAGTCTCGGAACTAACTGCGACGTAACTTTGGGGGATGACTATTTTCACGTGTGAGGCTAATGTTTAAAATGCCCCGTCAGCGTTTGCTCAACAAAGAAGTGCCAGTATTATAGAAGGCAGGAACACCCTTTTTGTCAAGTCTTGAGATTAAGATGCAACTCCATGTAGTTTGGTCCCGTACGACCGTGCTATTAACATTCGCCACCGTACGAACTTGTCTCATATTACAAACCATAAGATTGTTACAGTAAATAGGCAGTTGCTAAGGCCACTTTCTTACGATTCCTTCATCCTTTCCTGAGGCTGTTGACCTTTTCAGGGCCTACAGTTTCCACGGGGCCCCACCCCTACTTCTGAATGAACACTCCTATCTACCATAGTCCATTTATTCCCCCTCCCCTTTCTACTCATGTATAATCAACCACTTTCCCAACTTGGCTGACTCCTACCCTGAAGATCCAGCAGAATGCCCCTCCCAAAAAGTTAGTACCCACACCAGACTACATGTATCATAACCCAGAAGGCTAGAATATGAAGCATGTGTCATAATTTAAAAGGACCCCGATCAGAGTGGGTGCTTTCACATTTGGCTAACTCCTGCCCTGAAGATGCAGGCAGTATGCTTCTCTGAAATGTTGGTCTCAACTCTTCACAGCATAAACCCAGAACCATAACCCAAAGCTAGAATATGAAGCAGTTTCATTTTTTAAAAAACCCCTAATCAGAGTGGTTGCTTTCACCAGCCACAGAATGGTACCTCCACTTTATTGTTTTGGCATGCTGTCATTGTTTCTGTAGTCACAAGGCAACGAACAGCTGAAACCCATAGTACATCGCAACAATTGATGACACAGCACGAGTGCATGAATGTGGTTGGATGTTTAAAAAACAGTTAATTAAACCACTGTACATCAACCATTGCATACAAAGTTGAAATGGATGACGTGATGATAAAGAATTGCTGGATGAGCATATAAACATCTGCAACCGGCACTCAGGACCTGCAACCATCTGCAAAGTTTCCCCTGGGCTTAGGCAGCATACCATTAGATGATGAACAATAAACAGTCTGCATCACCCATACAATCAAGCATGGTATGGCTGCAAGTTCATGATGACATGATGCAAATCATTAACCATCAGTGACTTGTCAGTCCTTTTGTTCTTTGGTGTATTGCAATTTGAAAAGGATACGTTGTTAGGCATAGAGACATTTCTTTTCTTGGATGCTCGGTGTTTTAGGATTAATTTATGAACTATTCTTAAATTAATGTACAAGATGTAAATCAAGTAACGATACATGTAAAGCAGGAACATCAAGGTAAATTAATTTATCTTGATACTTCATTACACACAGAGATAGTTCTTTTCTTGCACACTCAATTTTCCAGGGTCATTGCAAGAATTATTCTTACAGTGACCCTGTAGAAGATTGAGCCTAACAAGTATTAAAGTTCACCTTGTAACATGCCATGAAGGCAAAGAGGGGGCATAGAGGTATAGCTCTACTCCTTCTTTAACTTCGCCGCTAGATCAGGGTGGGTGGTCAATGCCATGCCCCAGCTGCTTTACCCGGGAAAGAACCGGTACCCATCATATAGAGGCTGGGTGGGCCCCAGGGCCAGTCTGGATGGGTGCGGAAACATGCAGCCTGTAGTAACAAAATATTATGATAAAGTATGTGTAATTATTATTTCACTGTGATGTACCACTGTAGATGCATCCTTACTTTATGGGCATCATATACTATCTGTTATCTGCCTTAGAAAAGCTCCCAAATATAGCAATTTCCTCAATATCTCCCCCCCCCCCCCCTTCAATTTAAATTATTCAAATCTATGAACTGTAAGTAATTAACACTTTTATAAATTGCATTATAAATTCTTTATTAGTGTCTCTGCTCACCAGTTTGACCTTTCATCTATATTTTACTGAAATATACATTCATTTTTAACCACACAAGCTGTCTTTCTTTAAGGTACACTGTGTTTTCTTACAATATTTACATCTGCTTCCATCATTACAATGAGCAATTCAACAAGATCTAAAAATGTGTCATCTTCCAAAGCACCATTTCAACTACCAAAAAAAAGATCACATGTGTTAACACCCTGTTGTTTATAAAACAAACTACAGTTCAGTTAAAATGATGCTTTTTTTAAGGACAAAACTATAATTTATTTTCATTGTTAAATTCTGAAAAGAAATGTAACTACAGGGGTATTCTCAATATGACTAGCTATATATCTGAGCTTACTGGTACAATAACATGATAAATTGCATGTAGTTTCATTTCTCAAGTGACAAAGCAATTTTGGTAACATCAATAACTTTTGAATGGTTTAATTATGTCAACTGGCCATTAACATTTGTATTGCGAAACTTGCATCTTGTACGGGAACGGTGACATTCAAACCACAGTTCAGGTTCATGAAGTTGGAACCTTTTATACACCTCACCTTTGGCAGTCTCTCGTTATTCTGAAATTAAAGAGACAGCAGAAGAACTGCACTTCGGCCCATAGCACTTGACTGACGAAAACAATGCTGCATATGACAAGTGCTCAGGTTAATAAGCTATATTTTCTATCCAACCACCTACACACACCAAACCAGATTGTTTCTGTTCATACATTAATTCCTGATGTGATGATTTCTTCTAAGTCCTTGTAAAGACATTCTGAATGCCACTAGTCAACTCATTATACAGTTGTATACTGTTAGGCATAGAGACAATTTCTTTCTTGGATGCTCAGATTTTAGGATTAATTATGAACTATTCTTAAATTAATGTACAAGATGTAAATCAAGTAACGATACATGTAAGCAGGAACATCAAATAAATTAATTTATCTTGATACTTCATTACACACAGAGATAGTTTCTTTTCTTCACACTCAATTTTTCCCGGCTCATTGCAAGAATTATTCTTACAGTGACCCTGTAGAAGATTGAGCTAACAAGTATTAAGTTCACCTTGTTAACATGCCATGAAGGCAAAGATGGGCATAGAGTAATAGCTCTACCCTTCTTATAACTTCGCCGCTAGATCCGGTGGGTGTCAATGCCATGCCCCAGCTGCTTTACCCTGGGAAAGAACCGTACCCATCATATAGAGGCTGGGTGGGCCCCAGGGCCAGTCTGGATGGGTGCGGAAACAATGCAGCCTGTAGTAACAAAATATTATGAAAAGTATGTGTAAATTATTATTTCACTGTGATGTACCACTGTAATGCAATCCTTACTTTATGGCATCATATACTATCTGTTATCTGCCTTAGAAAAGCTCCCAAATATAGCAATTTCCTCAATATCTCCCCCCCCCCCCCTTCAATTTAAATTATTCAAATCTATGAACTGTAAGTAATTAACACTTTTATAAATTGCATTATAAATTCTTTATTAGTGTCTCTGCTCACCAGTTTGACCTTTCATCTATATTTTACTGAAATATACATTCATTTTTAACCACACAAGCTGTCTTTCTTTAAGGTACACTGTGTTTTCTTACAATATTTACATCTGCTTCCATCATTACAATGAGCAATTCAACAAGATCTAAAAATGTGTCATCTTCCAAAGCACCATTTCAACTACCAAAAAAAAGATCACATGTGTTAACACCCTGTTGTTTATAAAACAAACTACAGTTCAGTTAAAATGATGCTTTTTTTAAGGACAAAACTATAATTTATTTTCATTGTTAAATTCTGAAAAGAAATGTAACTACAGGGGTATTCTCAATATGACTAGCTATATATCTGAGCTTACTGGTACAATAACATGATAAATTGCATGTAGTTTCATTTCTCAAGTGACAAAGCAATTTTGGTAACATCAATAACTTTTGAATGGTTTAATTATGTCAACTGGCCATTAACATTTGTATTGCGAAACTTGCATCTTGTACGGGAACGGTGACATTCAAACCACAGTTCAGGTTCATGAAGTTGGAACCTTTTATACACCTCACCTTTGGCAGTCTCTCGTTATTCTGAAATTAAAGAGACAGCAGAAGAACTGCACTTCGGCCCATAGCACTTGACTGACGAAAACAATGCTGCATATGACAAGTGCTCAGGTTAATAAGCTATATTTTCTATCCAACCACCTACACACACCAAACCAGATTGTTTCTGTTCATACATTAATTCCTGATGTGATGATTTCTTCTAAGTCCTTGTAAAGACATTCTGAATGCCACTAGTCAACTCATTATACAGTTCATATGTAGGCTACTCATTGTATACACAAACCACGACAATTCCTGCTCCAAGACATTCTGAATCAACAACTGCACATCTGAAATAAATCCCAACCTTCATTTGGCATGGGAAACATATGTTTTTACTAATAGAAGGAAAATCAGAATATTACTGAGAGCATCAACAACATTACCATTTTCATAAGTTATGTTCTATTCTCTAATTCATTCCAAGGCTCACTCATTTTATAACTTGTTTCTAATAACTTCATCTCTAAGTTCAGTGCATAATGGATGACACAGTCCAATACAATTACTAGTACTACTACTTTCACATGATCACCACTGTTGTTTTAATAAGACATAGAATATTTGACCTTGATGTATGGAGTTAAAGACTGAAATGAATAACTAATCAGTTCATGATTCATGATTATACAGAGTCATAACATACAGAAATAAAAACATCACGTGAAGTAATGGTCACAGGCCAGTCCTTCATATCCTGTCCCCCAACAATCCCAGACATCCAATGGTCAGTATGTTTGTATCCTCTTGGAAATATCAGACATACAGATCTAGAATTCACTGAACTGTACCAAGAAGATGGTGGCAGAGGGAATCTTCCCTTTCTTTACTCATAACCAACAAATTCAATGGCAGTAACTACAAACTTCTCAGCAAAAGCATAATACTAAACATAGTCTGCAGTGTGACTGTCATGCCATATGAAACAGCAAAACTTTTGATATTAAATTTCTGCACTAAATGCAAACCCAGGATCATCAATTTTTCAGTACCAAAGTATGAATAACGTGGTAACATACAAAACTGTACCTCAATAAATTATGAATTTATGAACTACAAACACAAAAGCACAGAAAAAAAAGCTTTAGTTAGCTTCTCCTTTATTCCAAAACACAATTTTTGACTTGTAAGATTCGTGCTGTTCTTAAGAAGCCTTGCACAATCAAATCATATACATAAGCCTATCATATAGACAAATAACTTACAATCTGTCCATTATTAAATATTATGATCACCACAGCAAGATGCCGTTTGCTGAGAGGTTTCAAATGACCCAAATTTCTGCTATGTAGCATCAGTATTTTATCAAAACTTACATAATTTTCATTGTAATTAAAATGGCAACATATTCTCAGTGGACCAGCCATGTAAATTCAGGGCAGAGTCCCAAACTCACATAGCTGGATGAATAAGAAAAATTTTTTTCACTGAAACATTTTGTTTATCTTTTCCTTTTTCTAACAAAATGTAAACACACCATTATTCTTTCTTACCACCCCCTTGTTACTGTACATAAAATGAAAGTTCTTGTTTAAACACAAAATATATAAGATATTATTGGCTAGCAGTTTTAATAGCACATCTAATCTGTTACACATATTGTAGATTTAACTTCCTTTGTGTGTGTAAAAAAATACTGACAGTCAACTACAAATAATGGTCACACTGTCGTATAAAACAACACTGCCAGTTTGTTACATGGATTCAAAATGGAATGTCATTCACAGCATAATGTACCACAGACACATTTTGAAGCTGATAATGTTGTTAATATAATAGAAGAATGATGATAATACGCATTTCAAGCAGCCACGCAGATTGAACACAGTTACAAGATTTCACTGAAAGCTATAACTGCAAGCAAGCGCTGGTTCCTGGGAGTGTTTACAGTGTGTCATCACAATGTTACAGATTTATTTCTATTGTAGTAAGGTCCACAAGGAATGATTTACAATATTTACAAACTTGAGATCCCAAAACCTACTGCCACATATCATATTGTACCACAATTTCAACTAGTCTCTTCAACTGCCTAAGACTAATTTGCTGTATGGTGACTAATAACTTCTTTGACAGCATAATGCTACTCGTCTGGTAGAACTTCACCTTTGTAACTGCGAATAGAAAGTACTTCTGTTATTTCCCAGTTTATGTTATGGGGATATTAAAACAGAACTAATACTCTACAACAATTCACAAACTTAGTATCAAGTGGGCTGAAGATAGCCACTGACTGAAGAACAATTTATAGTCCTCAGACAGTTTGCTGCATACTTTACTGCAAGACTTACAAAACTTTTCTTTGCAATCTATCGGCCAGATTTCGACTTGAATTAAAAAATTCAGTAATTCAGTATGTCTGATTTGTCTGTCAAACTTTAAATTTGGAAACTGACTCCAGCCAGTGTTAACATTTTTTATCTTTTCAATAAAGTTTTTATGCACATGCATGTATTTACTTTAGTATTTCATGATCTTGCACCTGTTTGACTACAGTCCTTCTAATTAACCTTTTGATATTTGTTTAGACTACTTCTGTTACACATGTTGCACCATTTCACTGCATGTTTCAAAGCACAATATGGACAGGACTGATCAACAATGAAAATTCTTCTGCCTCTAGTAGAAAACATTCCTTCACTGTAACTTGTAGATCCCATAAGTGTTCGACTAATGTCAACAAACGTGGTCACATTTGAGTCAGTGATGCATTATGAGAATTCAAGTAAATAAAACACTGCACTTTCACTGATATTTATACTTAATGGCACCAAGATGGATAAATAATCAATATGATAGTAATACTCCCCGCCTTAACTGCATGAACACGAGGCACAAATTGTCAAAATGTGTTTGAAGCAGTGGCTTGAGACTTAACTCAGTGTCTAGGCAATGACTAACAATTTTGTTTCCATAAACAAGTACCAGTACAGTGTGACCTACATAACAAAGTCTGAGAAACAGTGATCTATATGAATGGGTTTAACTAAATTTGATACAGCCCTTTAAAAATATATCAACCAATGTTATCACATAAGAAGAGCTAATTTAGATACATTTCAATAAACACTTAATACAGTAGATTAAAAAACCTTTTCCAAAATGAAAGAAAGAAAGAATTTCTGACTTCCACCGATAACTGTGTGTACTTCGGTTAAGTCCTAATGAAATAATACCCACTAAATACCAAAGTGACTTTTATGCTTGTAAGTTTAATTTAGAGTTGTGTATCATACAAAGGGCTGAACACAATTCTAAGCTGACAGGAATTTGTGCAGTCTTGCAGTCCTAATTCTCATATCAATTCACATATCATAATAAAATGTCAATGAATTGACTTCATAATGAAATTTTATGATTATTAAACTACAGCTGTATCATCACAAATCTTTTAGTTAAATTCAATACTGAATGACAACAAATCAGATCACCAAGTAACCTAAATGGAAATATACCTTTCCAATGTATACTTCACTTGAAACGTAAATGGAAATATTGTTTTAGAAGCTATGACTAAACTCCTTTACTTTCTTCTGTGACTGTGACATGTATGAGTAGAGATATAGATAAGACTTGATTCTCATTAAACTACTTTAAAAACAAAGAATTAAGTGATGTGACATCAGTCAGGTGTATCTGTTGACCATAGTATATAATATATACACACACACACACAAAAGACACTTTAAGGGTGTGAAGGTGAGTCTCCATGCATGTTAGACCTCAGCATTAGGAGGCGAGTAAACAGCCACTACATAAAAGAATAGGTAAGAGGGTGTGGACAAAACAGCACAGAGAAAAATCACTCTCCCTGCCAGGAATCCAACCAAGGCATCCAGTCTATTCCAGTTAATATAATGACTTGAGGTCTTGGTTCACAAAGATCACACAGTAAGCTTTTTTCTGCACTCACAGCTAACACTCTTCATGTCCTGTCAGGGCAGTCCATAATGTATACATTTCACTTCACAGAAGTGCTGTCTAGAAAACTCACTGTACTATTCTGTAAAATTGTTTTTCTCTCAAAGTTCCTCACTGATTTTCCAGTACTTCTGTTGATACAATTTCAGATAAAAAGGCAGAATTGTTCTGAACATTGTGTTATGCCAGTTTTACACCTAGACACTGTATAAAACATGCCTACTTACTGTGCAAAACACTTGTGCATGAATCTGCACACAACTTAATTTATTGAAAGAGTACTAACCTTGTCTGTTGCCTCCAATCAACACATAATAGGCCTTGTATCTTCACTCTACATACTAAGCAGGCTCACACTATAATATGACTGAGACAGCACTAAACAGCACTGGTTACAATATAGCTGTTGATGACTGCTCATTACACACAAAGGTGTTTTAAAGCCCACTTCATCTGTAAAGCCACTAATGCATGCCTTGTATTTAAGTAGGTATTGGTCTTGACAGTCTCATCAGTCTGTTAATAAAATGGTCACTTTAATCTACAGTGTCCAGATGATGAACATTACAAACAGTTGTGTATCCTGGAAGGTATATTACAAGACACAACAGTGCAACATGCCAACAAAATGTAACGCACAGCAGAAAAAACATGAGAACAAATAACAAGCAATTACCAGTTTATATACTCTTTGTACTACATAACATTAAATAAAAACAAGCAAGGATGAGAAGTTTTCATACTCAAAGCCTCATATCTTGGATTGTAACTGACACTGCCAATTTTTAAAACTGAAAGAAACTTACTTTTGAGGATGATTTAAGACAGTATTACATCTGAATTAAAAAATACAAACCTTATGAAATCTGAAGTACTTACTTTGACACTGTCCTGAGGAAATAATTTGTTTGAGTACTTTGGGATCTTCACAAATGAGTGCCATGCTGTTCCAAAATTTCACAGCATAATAAATATTGAAAAGTGACACACAGCCCACAGATCCTGAATGGTGATTAATGTATAACATATGTGTAAGAAACACACAAAACCTGCAAGGTACTGTAAAGTGATAAGGGTTGTTCACAATAAAGTGCACACATTAACAGAGCACCGTGTTTTCTATAAAGTATGTTGGTTAGGAGCCCACATGCAGGAAGCGATATTATTCTACAAACTAAGTGAGAGTGTTAGTTTTAGTGTTAGTGTTTACTAAGTGAGAGGAATTAAAACAGCTCAACCACTCCTCTACACATTAGCCTTTGTGTTGTCACTGTACAAAGTTCCACTAACTTTAATGACTCTTGAAATACTGGAGTTCAGTCCAGTGGATTTGATCATGAACTTCAGTGGCATGATCACACAGAGCATGCAGGGCAAGTTACAGCTTTCCAAACAAATTTACCAGTCCGCTACGACATTTAATACAGGCACACACTGAACTGAGTTACTTTCAGATGCTCTCCTCTCTTCATTCCCAGCCTCCACTAACATTAGAGTTCTGTTTGGGAAAGCTATCCCCCTCTAACTCTCTGCTTTAGGGCCCAAAAATTCTAATATGTGGAAAGAGATATAATGTAAACACAAAGCTGAATAATTTTCTCTATAGCTTCATTAAGAAGCTCATCATTATGAACCCACACAAGACACAATTTCAGTTTTGAAGAATACCATAAAACATCTTGTATTTTTCCTTCGGTCTGATTACTTTGTCAGACAAATTGTGTCCACATAAAATAAGCACTCAAACAAGTCACCTATGAATCAAGAAACAAGCATGCAATGGTGTTAGGTTTAGTGTTAAAAGGCTCTACCCATCTCTTCCATTTCCTTTATGTCTCTATGACATACAGGCATCCCTCACTTAGTGCTCTTAGTTCATACCAGAAAAACCGAGGATTAAGTGAAACCCCACGGTGAGGGAACTTCTCCAATATGAAGTAATGTACATAGATATAATTTTTATTCTCAGCTTACACTTCAGTGATAATTAATTCCCAATGTCAGGTACATTTCAGTATGAAATCAGATTAACCACTATAAGTACACAGAGTACTATTTATTTTCAAAGCCCTTAAGGTAGCAGCTATCTTTCCAATTCCTTGATTTTGTCTTTATTTTTCAAAACAGATCATATTGTCACTTCCACTAATCTGATGGTTTTCAAACACCAAACTGGTGTTTTCCTGCTTCAGTATGTCTAAAAACATTAAAATTCATTGGCTGTCCTATGCAGCTTTACAGAAATTTCTTTCACGCTCATGTTTTTGTTCTTTGGACTCATCATGAATAATTATTGGGGGGGGGGAAGTACACTAAACACATAAGATGAGAAGCAACTTATACAACACCCTACCATTTAAAGCACAAAACTTATGTTTTCATGCTTCTGAGATTTTTCGTGGCTTCTTCCTCAAGAAGTGCGGTCATCCCCCCCCCACCCATTAACTTTCCAAGCTGCTAATCAGCTGCTAACATACACACGTGCAGAAAATAGTTCAACTGCATAACATTTCTGCCCAAAGTTAAAAAAAAAAAAACAGTGGGCAAAAGCACTACAAGGAAATAGCACTAAGTGAAGTGCACTATAGCGGGGCATGTCTGTACAAGTCCGGTTTAGTGTTATGGACAGTGCTTGAATAAGGCAAGATGGGGGTGCAAAACACCTACTTCTTTCTTTGGTAGCAAATTTTAAATGAAACACTCATCCCCAAGTGGCCACACCCACATGAGATTACTTGGTGCTGAGTGCATCGAACCACCCTACTACTTTAATCCTGTCACTTGAAGTGACTCAAATCCTCATAACAGTATCACCATCCCACAAAGGTGCACTATAGTTAAAATTAAAATACAAAAAAGGTGTTTAGAAATATTGGTTTTGGTTTGGTCTCAATATTTGTTTCACTTTAACCACAAATGTGCAAAAATCACTCCACTTTATTTCCCTCATTGACTGTGTCCATCCTGGTAAATGCTAGTGTGACATTTTAAAACAGTCCACACTAACTAATGATCACTTTTCAACTTTCAATTAAAAACCATACTGCCATTCCTCATCTGCTTCCACATATCCAACCACTGGCTGACACAGTTATCCAGTACAATAAAAATGGAATTAAATTATAATGCAGTGAAACCACTGAACCGCATTGAATTTCATAACTAACCCACATAATTACAAAATGAAACTTCCTAAAACGTCTGATATGCTACAAGATTTCACTTACTTTAAACACTATAAAAACACTCTAGTCTAATTCTGTGTCAAAACTGTTTATGTGACAAACATGTACATAACAAAACAACATCATGTATTAATGCACAATAGATTCTCTCAATAAAATTCACACTCTTCCTTTTTGTCACTGCAAGCAATACCACCGAAAAACCACAATTATATGACCACTCTTCTGTTATGAATGCACTCTCCACATGTTATTCAAACAAACTTCATCTCTGAAAGTATCTGCACTTTTCAGAACATGCATCATTCCAATAAACAGTCCCTTGCTTCATTATGAAACAAGAAAAATGCATATGACACACTTAAAGAGAGCACCTCACGGGAACCAGTCCGTTTCGTACTTTCCTAAAAAATAGAAAATAAAAAAGAATAGTGCACTTACAGGATACATTTCATTCTATTACTACCACCATTTCCATAAAAAATAGCAAATTTTCATGCTTGTTTCTATACATGAGTATACTACACATGATCTAGTATATACAAGAAAATGATAATGTACCAACATTTATTTCATCTTTCCCCAAATTAAGCCTAAAAAGGATGAGAATTTTTAACCAAATATGGGAAACAATGACATGCAAACCTCGGATTCTACCCAGCAGCCTCTAATAAGTTTTTCCCACATCTGATATTTACAACAAATGAAGTATACAATTAAGTCTTGGTAGATAAATCAGAATGTACTGCTGAGTACAGACAGAAAAAGGATAGTTTCATAATTACCATCAAACTATGCCTGAAATAATGATCTTTGTGTCCGGAGAAAATTCAGGTAATGAAAATAATTCTGTAAACATGATAGGTACATCACCATAATGACACAATAAAGCAATGAATAAGCAATCTTAATTTGTACACCACAGCCAACAATACAGGCAGCAGGCACAAGAACAAACAGTCACCAACAAGAGACAACACAGCACAACAACAATTTTGATTAGGTACATTCTACTAGGAATATCAGCAGCACAGAATGTTAAGAACACAGATCAAAGGGCAGTAGCAGCAGTGTTTTAATTAATAATACATACATAGGGATGTCTTTTATAGATTTTAACAGAGTCATGACAATTTCTGCAACAATTTTAAGCCTAATCTTGATACCACATATTCTTATGCATAAGTTATTTTATTATTTTAAACAGAATCAGTAGATATAAATATTCACCTGAAGATGATGTTACAACATTTCACGAATCGCAGCCATTGTAATAGAGAAAAAAGTGTTTTATTTAACAATTCTGTCAATTCCTGAGATTATATAGCATCAATACTGTACGTTCCAGTCTAAGATACAACTTTACTGACACTATAACCACATAACACACAGGTTATGAATTTTACAGTCCTCAGGTATATGGGCAAAATTATCATCAATGCAGTGCAATAATGTTCATGAAGAGAAGTATATAAAAGGTTAAAAACTAAAATTGGTTTTTATGTACTCTTAATAATTTCACACCCTTCCTGAAATGTATGTACAAGAAATGTGTGAAGAATGACTTGATGTTAAAACCTAAAATTATGATCACAACCCCCTCTAGGAGTTTCTGTGCAGCAGTAAGTTAACTATTACATAATGTTGATATGACTGTTCTGTCTGTGTTATGGATGTGTATATATATATATATATATATATATATATATATATACGTATGTTTGAGACTGAACAATGTCACCAAGGAAGTCACACCATTCACACACAACTGAAGATTCACAGTTAGCTTCAAACATGAGTTATACAAACCTTAAATGAGATTTAAATGTTCAGTTACATGTTCATTTAACATTTCACAAACTGCATATGTTATACAACATTAAAAGCAACCTTTTTTAGTGGGGTTTCAAATTATTTCAGAATGGAAGTTTTACAGCTTATTACTAACATATTATTTTGTATGTTATGTGCTTATAAATTATATGAATTCCTCAGTTCTGCAACTTTTCATCCCTGTTTGGTATTCCACTTTAGGAAGCAGTCAACACAGCACAATGTGCAAGATTTGAGGTTTCCACAGCGTTGACATTTAGGATTATGATTTTCTGGGAAGTTTTGCTGTGTAGCAGCTGATATAACATACTCTGACCTATCAACCCTTGAAGATGAAGGTGTTACATTCCTTCAGAACATCATGATATGTTAAATTACCTGCTACACAGTGTAGCATCCCAGAAGACCAGCATCCTCAAAGATTATACTCTTTGTATTTGTATACCATGAATCCCATGCCCTGAAGGGAGGTTTTCCAGTCTTATCCATCCACTCAGCACACAATCTTTCATGTGTAATTATTTTTTAAGGATGTACCAGCAAACTTTGCTTCCTCCCACTGCCTTGAATGATGTAAATTTTCATGTATCAGCCACTTCATTAGATCTATTCTGTACTGAAGCAGCCTGTTCCCATGTGATACACATTGTTAGTTAATACATAATGTTCAGTATCAATATGCCTAGAAAGAGATGTAAAACATATCTCCATCACTTCTTGGATGTCCACCAGACTGGGCTAATATCCTCAGATTTGAATTGTCAAATCACCACGTCCATGTTCCTTGTGCAGTTCACACAACAGATTCTGAACATAATGCCAACTTCATCCTTCCCCTTTCCTTGTTCTCTCGTCACCATGATGTCAGTTTCAGCATCTGAGTTGGGTGACAAAGTCAGCGTTCTTCTTGCAATTTTCTACATTCATCCATCCTCAATTTTATACATCTAGTTATTAACAGCTTTAACCAACCTTTCACTCCAGCTCAGGCTGTCCCACAGGCATATATATAAAGAAATCATATGTTTTACTGTCTGACAATCACAGCTCAAAACTTGCCCTGTAAAAATATTATCAGTTCTGGTTCCTGTAACTGAACATGTGATTATGCATGGGCTTGCCTTGACTTTGTTTACAGGCCACTGGCGCAAGATGTGTCTGATACCATGGCTGTTTTTACTGTTTTCGATGGGGTAGGGCACTTTTAATTTTACTGCACTGTACTATGTTAGGAGGAGCAAAGGGTTAATAGAATGTTTGTACTTAATAACATCTGAAAATTAAATAAAATTTAATCTCATAATTTGTTTTACAGTCATAATAAAATGTATTACATGTTTCATAACAATGAAAATAAAAATATATAATTCTAAAATTGCTCTCTTTATATAAAGTATCCCCACAAAAATTGTACTTCTTAACAGTCTCTACACTTACAGATGCAATACAGCTCATGTGCTGTTAAGGGCTACTCAGTAAATAACATCTGATGGTGTGTTCCACATCCATTTATTACTGTGACACAGATGTCCAACAGAATAAGGAGTGACGGACAAACCTTCTGCTTCTACACATAATTGCTAGGGCAACTGGAGGATTAGTCCCACAACTTACTTAGTTCCAGCAGGCAAAAAATTAGGGCTCAATATTTGCAACAAACTGTGCACCTCAGCTTTCCCCTGGTCATGTTAGAAGTGTTTTCCTTCACTGTTGCCCTGTGGTCCAGGAAATGATGGAGAATGCCCAATATGTCACAAAAGGCCACCAACACCTTCCCAACAGATTACTGGGAATGCCTTACCCCATCCGCCATTCAGCACAGACCTTCTGCCAACAATTTCCACTTCTGTGAATCGCTGAAGGAAAACACTTCCAATATGCTGATGAGATGGAAGCTGAGGTGTGCTCATAGCTGCAAACACTGAGCCCTCACTTCTCCATGAGAATTGAACATGTGGTTTACCTCTTGGACAAATATTTTAACTGGTTTGGCAATTATGTGAAGGAACAGAAGGTCTGTCCATTAGTCCCAATTCTGACATCTCTCTCAAGTGATAAATACAAGTGTAACACACCCGCATGTTATACTGAACAACTTACACAGCAGATATTGTGTCTGCATAACGACACAAGACAGTTCTAGACCAGGACTCTAAATCGTAATCATGAATTCTCTCACAGTGTAGCTCTGTTCTGCCTTCAATTTCAAATACCTGCTTTGTATTTTTCTAAGCCTTCTTTAATATTATTTTATTGCACATGTAGTAAGAATGCACCTCGCAGAATAACACAACTGGTGAGTTTGGGCATTATTTAACCTTATTCATCATTTTAGAACAGATATAAATGCTTTCCTCCAACCAACAGCACTCTAGAGTACTCATGTATTTAATTTTTACCAGCAAAGCAATAAATTTAGGTTTCAAGGCCTGGGAGATTGCCATGACCTTGAATGGCAGCTTCCAAAGTTCCACGCTTACAAGATAGGAAATAATAAAAATATTCACTTGGGGGAGCATTATCTTTTGAAAATGAGTGAAATGAGCTTTTTGAAAAGGTATCACATAATTTTTACAATGTTTTACACCTAAAAGGTTCTTGAAAATTCTTCTCAAATGAAAGACATATGCTTGTGGAACTGCTTGGCTGCCAGCAAAGAGCAGCCCATTGAATTCAGGAAGCCATGAAATTTAAAATAAAAAAGATGGAAATCATAAACACTGCAAATGGTGTTGCTACTCCAGTGTACGGAGATAATTATAACATGCTCCTTCTATGGAGAAAGATGCATTTGCTTTTTGTCTTCTTTTATTACATTAAAATGACATCATCATTACACAAATTATGGCATTGTTTCTGAATGCATGAACTGTTAGACCAAGAAGAGAATTTAACTACATTTGGACTTCAAAAATATATTTACTGCATGTGGTGTACATATCAGAACTTGTGTGGGAAAGGGTTAATAATGTTGCCTCCACAACAGTAATGACATGGCTTTGAATGAGATGGTAATTCATACTGTGGTCTTCTTGGTTGACACCATGTAGTCTTTGAGGTGGGTACCAATGTTTTAGAGCAAAATACTCCCTCCATCTCCCTCAGAATGAAGGCAGTATGTTTTTCCAAATAAGGGTATCCACCTTAAAGAGTGCATAATGTCAGAACCCAGAATAATCACAACATGATTCTTCATTGATCTCAGGCTTCCGCCACGATGCTGATGAAATCTGTGGTCTTCTGGTAATTACACGACGCCGTGTAATTACCCAGAAGACCACACATTTCATGATTCTTCATGACCATGAAAACCTCAAATCTTAGAGAAGAGAGTGTGATTATATTACGAAATGGAAATGGATGAAGAAACATTCATAGCCTATTATGAGGAATGATCCTGGCTGGGGTGACACAGGGTATCATGAGTTCAAGTCATAGTTAACCTTCACCTGGAAATGTTCTGTTACAGAACTATAGCTTAATCACATGTGTTCTTTAGGCTTAGCAAGTACCCAGTGCAGTGTTTTCATATGCTTTTAAAGACCTGTGTTCACAAACACAAATGAACATAGGAAAACACCCCTAGAAATTCAGTTTATATATTTATGCAACATGGAAATTTACTGCATGTTTAAGACATGCTGCATAATCTCTGCTTAATTTCCACAAAATGCTGTTTATTTCATAATCTTATCTCTTTTTGTTCAAATAATACATTTTTCATGAACCATGCACTAAAATTTAAATGCCCACCCTGCTAGGATAAAGAATATGAGACACTGCACTTCTTGAAATGATGGTTTGAGGAAGGACCTGGGACATGTGATCTGGCTGCCACATTTGTGTACTTTAGGCAGAATAAGTAACCATGCAATGTTTTAATATGAGATACTGTAGCCTGTGTCTTTAAGATGATGGTTTGATCAAATATGTAATGCACCTGTGATCTGGCCTCTACATTTTCCATACCTCAGTTCCACTTTTGGAGTCACAAGAACAGTGAAATTCATAATCAATGCCCCAGTATGTGTATGCTGCACATGCAACAGTCGGGCTCATTAGCACCTGTGCACACTTATGTGTCTATAAATTGTGATCTCTTGAAACATTTATCATGATTACCATACAACATCTTCACAATATTAAATGTGTGCAAAAAAGTGTGTAACAAATATTCTCAGAATATTTACATATAAAATTTATGTCATCTGTTGCATTTCCAAGTCAAATTACATCTTTATATATTATGGACCACATGTGCATGCTTAAAATATGTGGTAAACCAATGATGGGACCTCTCAATATAATATACTGAGAAATTCACGTCCCTCATTCCACACAAAAACAGTGCTACAAAAGGAGAAACTCTGATGTCTTGTCAAAATTCGCATCAAAGAATAAGCTTCAGAATATATTTTGAACTACATGTATAAATACACCATGCTATGTTACACACTGCAGTGCTACATATAACCAATGCACCTCTCCAAAATCACGCTACTAGCCGATCAATGCTGTACCAAATAACAGCCCATATGTAGTCATTCCTGAGGTTACAGTGCAAGAAAGAATTTTAACAGTAAAGCAAAGAACTTATTTCAAGAATACAGCATCATTAAGATAAGCCCACACACACACACACACACACACACACACACACACACACACACAGATCATTATTTCCATGATCATTACTTCAGCACACACCACAGAAATCAGTGTCCAGATTAAGAGAAAATACAGAAGATATGTTCAATTACTGAATACATACACTGTTCAGAGAACAATTATTATTAACCTTTACTGCAGGGAACAGGGGATTTTGAAATGTCCTGGTACTATGGGGCTGGTGGCCACGCTTTAAATTGGAGGTAAGAGTTCATTGTACATGAATAGGAGATTTCACATCCCTGGGCAGCAGGAGGGCTGGGAGAAAGATTTTAATTCAGGGGTGGTGGTATCAGTACTGAATAAATGCAAGACTTGACTAGCTGGAATGCACATGCATCATTGCAATATACAGTGCACTGACAGTCAAGGTCAACTGCTACCAAATTAAATACACACACAAACAAACCATACCACTAAAGAGAAAGCAGGATTGTTCAATAAAACTTTGTTAATAGAATTATTGGAAGAATTGTGCAAATAGAATATGAAGAACATTATTAACTTTAAGAGGCATTGTAATGTTCGGGCCCGGCCATAAGAACAATTGTTTCTTCGTAGTGGCACAGAAGTACACACAAGTGTAGTTCTTGGATTTTTTTATTCTAGCATGGCATACCATATCACAATGAAGTCTCCTTGCAGGCTTTATAATATATGAAGAATAAAAGGTAAAGTTCACCCTAGAACAGGCCATGAAGGCCCAGAGGGAGAGTAGAGGTACAGCTCTATTCTTTCTTTAACCTCGGTGCTAGATGGGGGTGTGTGGTCAATGCCACGCCCCGGCTGCTTTACCCCTGGGAAAGAGACCTGGTACCCATTGTATAGGAGGCTGGGTGGGCCCCAGGGTTGGTCTGGATGGCTGCAGAAAATCTCACCCCCACCGGGATTCGATCCCTGTACCATCCAGCCCATAGCAAGTCGCTATACCAACTGCACTATCCCGGCCCACATATGAAGAATAAAACATTTCAAAATAGAGAAAAGAAGACCTACCCTCGTGTATATTTGTTTGTGTGGCAATACAAAACCTTTATATTAGGCCTCTGTGCCATTTAACCTGAAAGTACTGGTTTATTTATTTAGTCATTATTCTTCATTTATTTAATGACACTGTTTGTAGCTCAGATTATATAGTACCATATGGTGGGATGACTAGTGAGTAATGAACTGGAAAGACATGGAATGAGGCAGTCATGGCTTACTTTGAAGTAATATCATGACATCTGCTTGCACAGAACAGTGAAAACCATGAAAACCATAGTCAAGATAGCTGGTTTTTGGACAGGTAACTGAAACCAGGTCCTCCATAATACAAAACATGAGTGCTGTCCACTCATCTGCCACATCTGGTGAATGTATTGGTGTGACAACATTGATGGGGTCTCTTATTGGAACTTCTGGCTACAATAATCTGCTTTTTAAAAATATAATCAATACATGTCAACAAGTACTGTATGTTATTAATTTCTGTTAACAAAGCTTTAAGTTTTATAATTTTGTTGGAAAATGGAATTAAAATGATCTCCAAAACTTTGGTATCTGTCTACCAGACTACACAGCATCATATTCAGGGTGGCAGTAACCTTAAGGACACAGTGTCGTCTGTAGCCTGATGCCTTTTGGGTTCCAGTTTTTAGACTTACGTTGTAATATGGTCAAAAGTTCAAGAGGCAAATTCAAATAAATATTACACAGCCCAAACATTTCAAAGCCATTAGATCATATAATGGTACCTACAACAAACCTGTACTATTACTCAGAATCCAGTCTTGCTTTAGTATTTAGAAGGCTTTATTGCTCACTTCATCAAGGCAAAGAAATATTACTACAATTACAGGAAATATTACTGACAAAGTGCACTATTTCACTACATTTACAGAAACCATGACGCAAAAAAGCATATTACCATCCTGTACCAAGTTCATTCTCATCACTCAAAACAATTATTTTTACACTGGAACATGTTTCTCCAGCCTTATAATTCCCATCCCTGCACCCCCCCCCCCCCAAAACACATTAAAATCATAACAAATTCAACTGCAAAAAATACAAAAACACACAAAATTAAAGAGTATATAAAATAAAATAAAGATGTATTTAATATGGCAAATATTTTCTTTTCTTCCACATCAGTGTTAATAGTAATATGTGATCACAATGAGGTGAAATAATTTGCAATCACGACTGCGATGCACAATTTTGAAAGCTGCAGTAAACTTGAAAGTGACAGAATAAAGAACTGGTTTCAGATCAATGATAAGACACCAAACTCAGATGTGGTACACAGTGTGTTTTAAAATTTAAACAAAATCAAAGTTGTTTGGTTTGGCATGAACCAAGCCACTTTCCCTCATTTCATGTAATGCATGACGTAGAAGCAACACGAATGTTTGCTTTACATTGAAACTGCTTGTGGACAATTTACACAAAATTAAAAGCCAAAATAAAAATGCACCTACCACAAAAAAAATTGACTTTATAATTATTTTTACTGCAGCTCTTAAATGACTTGAGGAATTCTTTGGCTATCTACAGAGGCACCTGATAAAGAATGGTATCACAAGATAAACTATGTCAGTTCATGCATACTTTCAAATTGTGTAGCCAAGAAATTAGGTACCATTTCTTATCACTTACATGTGCTCTGGATGCTCACGGATGCATTCTATCAGTTTTTGTGGTGCCAGTTCACGTGTACAAATCCTGTGTACAGCCGTGAATAAAGGAAACCTGAAACAAAAAATTAACATTTTTGAATTCTTGTAATTTTACATATAAAGTGTCATGGTTCCCACACATTTTGACACAAAATAAAATAATAATGTCAACTGTAGATATAACTAATTCATCCACCTAATTTTGTGCACTTTCAGGTCACTAACTGAAGGTGAGCATATGGAAGAATAAAATATACTGCAAGTAGCTTAAACAAGTTCTGAAACATACAGATAATGCAAAAATTCTGGCATGTTTACTCCCAATTGTTTATATAAAAGACCATATGACTTATGGAAAAACTGTATTGAACGTAACATGTGTTTCATTTTTTCTACAACTTTCGTTCAAAACATTTTTCCCTGCAGCAAATGTTTAGTGAGTTAGATGTGTACAAAAGTACATAATTGGTGCCATGTTGTTAACTGATATTAAAAAACAGTTCAATGGCACATCAAAATCTGTTTTTAATAATACAGTATTATGTTTTTTAACTGCTAAAACATGTATGATAGAGGTTTCTGCCACATAAAGCAATGCTTCAGCTTCTTTATTTACTGAAACATAAAAAGTTACAATTTTCCATACATGATCAAATTCATTCTTCTCAAAACTCTCTAGAATAGTTAATGACCTTTCTCTTGAGACCAATGTCATGTAGATCCTCAGCTAAAACATCTTGTTATTATCCAATTTTAACAAAAACTGGCATACTCAAGAAATTCTAGTACAGCTACCCAATATTATGGTTCATGAAAATCCAATCAGTGGTTCTTGAATTGTAACATGAACAGATGGCCAGACAAGTTGACATGGTAAAGCCAATGCACACATTTCTACAATGTTTCATTTTTAACATACTAAAAACAACAAAAATAAGAACAATTTTTTTTTTCATCACTGAACCAATGACATACGAACAGTGGATAACACCATAATAGTAAAATCTAATACGGAGAAAATCAACACACAGATCTTTAGTGCACGGTGCACGGTGAACACAACGTCAAATTCAACACACAGATGTAAACAGAACGGATATCTTAAATCACTTTGCCTTTATACACCTGTTCATGATGCTACTGATCAGTCACAGGTGTCTCTCTGGCTGCCACCAGAATCACTACCCAACTATACAGAACTGGCATTTTCACAGCAGCCCACGACATTTACATAGTTTCAGTTCCATCAAAGCTGATTGAAAACCCCGAGATGTATGGTGATACCCCTGAAATGACCACATTCATTTATAATCACAGAAACTAGCTGCCTAAAATCCACACAAAACACTATGGCCCAGGAATATAAACTGAAAATTAAATAGAGTGGTAATTATACTAGCCTGCATGGAGAAACTGCATACAGTCTGTGCAAGGAATGAATTTTCATTATACAGATTCCAAGTTGAAAGTGTCAAATTGAATTCAATATCAGTAAAGTCTTACCTGTCCCCCATATTTTTATTTTTAAGCATAAAATTAACCTCTGCAGCAGTGATTGGGCCTTGAAGTTTCTGACCATTAAGTAGTTCTTTTTCAAGTTCCTCAATACTCTGAAAACAAACAAAACAGAAATTAAGAATGAGGCATTTATTTTAATGTGACAACTTCTTAAATTAAATAATCTACAAACAATCCTAATTGTGCTTCAGATACCTATAACATGAACATCATAAGGCAATTAATATCTTTCCACATTCTAACTCATGTGTTTAATGATAAGAAAGGGGGCTATCAAATAGAACTATAAGAATTCATCAGTATACTTCTCAAGTGACTGAAGGAAAGAATTATCAAAATAGTTACAAATTACAAAATTCTTTTAATGATTTTTTTAAGATGAATGTTGCGGTCAGGGTACCAGAGATGGGGCAAACGTAGATCTGACTGCATGACAAAAACTGTTAACTTTCACTTGCTGTCAGAAACTGTACTACAAAGACTCTGTTACATAACAATTGTAACAGGCCAGCTAAGCTGGTATGATGATGGTAATGGTGGTGGTGATAACAATGGTGACAGGCGATATCTAGTCATGTAGATAGGTACCAAAGTTTTTGAGGAACACACTACCTTCATCTTCAAAAAAACAGTGAAGATAACAGCAGTGTGTTCGTCCAGAACAGGGCAGTCCAAGACAAACGTTACACAGTGAAGATAGAGGCAGTCAGCTCCTTCAAAATGTTGATGCCTTATTACAAATCGGCAGAGTGTCATAGCCCATAAGATTTTAATATTCAATATTTTTAGATTTAAAATGGCACAAGTACCCCTGTACAGTAACAGTAAAAAGGCAAAGGGGAAAATTTATTACTGAGATAATACTAAGTTTTACATTACTGAAGAAGAAAGTAAGAATTGCATGTATGAAGATCACTGTTGTGGGTCTTGGGCTACTAGGCACCCTCACTGTAGATGCACACCTTGACAGAGTGCACTTCAATTCAATCTTCATCCTCCCACAAAACTAACATTTTACAAAATTCAAATGCACCTCAAGTTTTGTGAAATAACAACTGAGATCCTCATGGCAGTTAGGTATCAACATACTGTGGAAGAACTACTCACTTTAACAAAGTTTTACAGCTGTCCACAGTTGATGAGCTATGTTAATTTATGCTTTTACATATACAAATTATCCTAGAACACTGTTGTCATCTCTTGGTGTACTTTGAACCATGCAGAAGTTAGGCTTTGAGCAACAACACTATTGATGTGTAAGGTATATGTTCCTTCTTCCCATTTCCCTCCACTATAAGTGAGAGTCATCATCATCATCATCATCATCATGTAGCTATCATGGAGTTGGGCCACTTGTTGACCCGTTCCAGTCTCACACATCCAGAAGTCTCTTCAATGGTCTTCCCTGGTTCCTTCTGCCTTTTGGTGTGTGGTTTTATATTATCCTGTGCAATCTGTTACGAGGCATTCTATTTACATGCTGTATCCAATTTCTCTTATAGTCCTGTATTTTGTCCATCTGGGGTTATATTTAATTCCTTTGCAATCTCTGTATTTGTTTTATGATCTGTCCAAGTGTATCCTGCTGTTCTCCTCATAATTTCATCTCTGCTGCCGTTATTCTTCTTGCGTCTCTTGCTTTAATGGTCCAATTTCCACTGCCATATAACAGAGCTGGAAGGGCTAGTGTATTGTATAATTTTATTCTTGTTTTCTTTAGGGTTTTCTGTGGTCTAAACATATTATTTATAATGCCTGTTATTTTCAAATAGTTACTTAATTTATTATCAATGTCCACTTCTTTTCCTTAGGATATTAAATTTCCTAAATAGTTAAATGAATTTACTTCTTCTATAATTTTGTTACCTATTACGATTCTATGTCTGACTGGATCTCGTCTTTTAAATGCCATCAATTTTGTTTTCTGTACAGATATGGTTAGACTGTGTTCTGTTGTCATTTGATTTAATTTATGCACAGCTTTCTGTAGGGTACCTTCTGTGTTGGATATTATGACTTGGTCATCAGCAAATAACAGCGTTAGCAGTTGCTGCTTTTTTGAAAGTGGGTTCCTGTTATGTCTTCTTTCTGCCATTTGGTTATTATTTAATCTAAATCTATATTAAACAGTGTAGGTGAGAAAGGGCAACCTTGGCATACTCCTTTATTGATTTCGGCCAGTTTTGATGATTTGAAGCTGAATTTAACTGATATTTTTTGTGTGTATATGCCCACTATTGCCTTTAATAATGTATCTGGAATATTTCTGGACTTCAGAATATCATAAAATCTGTCTCTGTATTCTATCAAATACTTTATCATAACCTATAAACAACAAGTGTGTTTCCAAATTATATTCCCTTCATTTTTCAATAATAACGTAAGGCAGAATGTTGGATCTGTGCATGAATGTCCCTTTCAAAATCTGTTTTGTGTTTCTGTTATGAATTCTGCTGAGTAACTCTGCAGTTTCACATTCAGGATTATAGAGTATATCTTATAGCAGGTGTTAAAGAATACTGATTCCATTGTAATTTTTGGGGTCTCTTCCGTCACCTTTCTTAAATACTGGGATTACAATGGCATTTCTCCATTCATTTTGAATACAATTTTCTGTGTTTATATTGTTTAAAAATTGTAATAATCTCACTTGAAACTCTTCTGGTGCATATTTGTATAACTCTGAATTAATGTTATCTTTCCCTGGGCATTTACCATTTTTTGTTAATTTCAATGCTTTTTTTCTAATTCATCTAATGTTATTGGGGTATCTAAGTGATTGTTTGAATTCCATTCTAATTCTGGTTCACTTATGTTTGTTGCATTCCATAATTTTTCGTAGTATTGAAGAAATACATTTTCATCCATGTTTCCTCAAAATGTTGCTGTTTCCTTTATGTCCTTAATTATTTGTTTTAAAATTTTGTACAGTTTGGGTTAAGTCCTATATGCTTTGTGTTCTAAATCTGTAGCAAATTTGTCCCAAGAGGCTTGTTGTCTTCTCACTTCTCCTTGGATACTGGAAATAATACAGTACTTCCTGGCTGAACATGCTTATGGATGTGGACCCCAGAGGTGGTCAGTCACAGTATCACACCTGGTCACCATGTGTTAAGATTATGGTCTTCTGGGATGTGACACTGTGTAGTCTGGCAGACAGGTACCACCATTTTGGAGAAACCTGCTATCTTCTGCCCTTGTGATGCCAGCAACATGTCCTTCAAAATTCTAGTAACTACCTACCAAACTGTATGGTATCAAGTCTCATACAACACCCCACACTTTGTTTCGAGTAATGAAAAGAAATTAAAAATAACACATCAGGAAGCATATAAAACCTTAGCTACAAATTTTGAGGTTTCCAAGGCAATGAAAATTCATACTGTAGTCTTATGGGTTATGACAATGTGTAGTCAGGTAGGGAGTACCAACATTTCAAAGAAATACACACCCCCAACTTCAGGGTAAGAAGAGAAATATCATATAATTCAAAAGGTAGCAACATCTATTCTGGCTCAAAGTAGAAGTTATCAAATTCAAATTAGCGATTCTTAAAACAAAGACATCACCTTCCCAGACTTAACAAAGGCCTCTGAGACACGACGATTGCGACCACCATAACACGTTGTAATGAGATCAGCCACTCCACAACTTTCAAAGAATGTTGAGAGTTTTGAACCAGGGTAGAAAACTTCAACATATTTTATCATCTCCATGAGACCAAGACGAATAACAGCTGCCTTGGTATTGTCGCCTAGTCCAAGCCCATCCACAAAGCCTGCACCACAGGCTACAATATTCTATGGCAAAAAAAAGAAACTGTCAGAATCATGATGAGAAAATAGTTCTACCGAACTACACTGCACAAATCTAACTCCTCATAATTTAGAAATTGTTCTCTTAATCTAAATTACATGTTTATTGTGACTAAGTTAATAGGTTGAAATTTTTCAATCCAAGTCTTTATAATTCACTATTTAGAATCATCCTAGAAGAAACCAATAATAAATCAGTAAATGTCACAAGTAAAAATACTGCAAAATTTGCAATATTCAATGTAGATATAATTTTTAAGTAAGCAAATCATATTTAATACTACACTGATGTAGTTATTATTATGTCACCAATCAGAATAAAATACACTGATGTAGGTTTTAAATAATCCTCACGTGCTTTCCATTGTCTTTTATTAACCCTTAGCTGCCGAACGTCCACTATAGTGGTCGCCCTTTAAATGTGGCACAACGCCGAACGTCCACTTTAGTGGTCGCTAAGTGTGTGTCGAATTTGGAAGCATTTTTTTCACCCCTATCGCAGGTAATGCTAAAGATTTATACTGGGTTAGGTCTGGTGAATGTCAGGGCTTCTTTGTGGAGTGAGAATTACTCCCCCTCCATCCCTCTATCCCTCCAGAAAGCCGTTTTAGATGTCAACAAATTTCAACTGCGTAATTCTCTGGTGTGACTAAGAACGTTTCAAAACACAGCATGCTTTTGTTTATGTCTGGACTGGAGTGTAGTGTAGCTAGAATTATAAGAGTGGGATATGATACGAATACTGACTGACGACCTGAGAGGTTGTCAGTGGCGTACTGTAACGCGAAATTTTCAGATGAAATTATTACACAAAAACTGGAGATATCCGCAAAAATCCATGCTTACAGCTACAGGGGGCTCACAGACGTGTCTCTTGTAGTTCTGGGGCACTCTTTAGGCGTTGTGGGGCAGTAATGTGCAACACACAGGCGTCAAATATAATAAACACATCGTGGGCACCCTTCAATACCAGGATGTTTACCCAGCATTGACATTGTGGCTTTAGATCTGTTTTGCTCTCACCATACAAGTAGCCGATATATTCGTTGCATTAGGTTTCTTCAGCTGTGGGCAGTAACACAACAGTCTTTGTGAAGTGGCACCGAAACTTTTTGACGACTTAGAGAGACGTAAAATAAATTCATGCCGGACAGTACGACCGAACAGGAAAGACATGCCCCCTGACTTTGGACCGAAAAAAATGAAACTGAAAAGGGGCGACGTAAGGGTGAGGACCAGGGGAAATTTGACAGCGTTAGTTTGGAAGGACAGACGAGACGTTTACATGCTAACTAACATGGACCCGCCACCGGCAGAAGGAAATTTGTGTGATGACAACAACCGCACTGTGAAGCCTCACATCGTGGCACGGTATAACCGGCACATGGGTTACGTCGACAATTCTGATCGTATGGCCAACAGCTATTCGATGAGTCGACATAATTTCAAGTGGACCATGAAACTGTTTTTCCACCTTCTGGATGTAACAGTACTCAACAGTTGGATTCTGTTATCTTCATGTGGGGATAAATATGCCCACCGAGATTTCAGACTTCTCCTGGTGAGGAATTTGATTGAAGAAGCTGGAAGAAGCCAAGATCCCCCCCCAGTTTGGTTGGAAGGCCAAGTGCGGCTGCAACAAACGTTATGAGACTAGGCAGCCGTCATCACAAACATTGGCCAGCAAAATCAAACAAAATACGCTGCCGTGTTTGTTCAGCGCGTGGCGTCAGAAAGGGAACCACATATAAGTGCGCCAAATGTAATGTCGACCTGTGCATGGTGCCTTGTTTCGCGGACTTTCACACAAAAGTGAACGTGTAAAACACCAAAATTATCTATTGTGATAGAATAGTGATCCAAGGTGCCACGGATCGTCTGCAGCAGACAGAAATATGCGAGTAATAAAATATTTACACTCGATTTTATATAATGCATGCAATTCACAGGCCTAAATTTATTATAAAAATATGTGAACATTTTTTCCCGAATTAATCAATTCATAAACACACTACGAAATTTTATTTCCTCAAATTTGATGCAAAAGTGTATGAGATATGATTTTTTTTCTAAGAGTAAGCGTTAAGAATAGAAATCCATATTTAAAAACCTCGGCACGGCGCTGTTGCGCGGGGGCATTTAATTCCGGCGTTAAAGGGTTAAAAGTAACTGATACTTTGCACATAAACACCAGTACAGGTAGTTCTCATTTTACACCAGGGTTATGTTCCTGAAAAACATCGTGCAAATGAAACACAAAATTTCCCATTTAAAACATGTATTTCCTGGGGGTTAGAGGACTGACAACCTCATCATATATAGTGTATGACTATACCACCATTGGACATATGGACCTGTACAGTATACATGTACTCTATATGCAGTATATATACATTTCTATACAGTATACATACATTTCTATACAATATATTTATCTATTTCTAATGCAATAAAAATGTAAGAGACTCACATCCACAGTTTTTGGGTACGGTTCGTTCCAATAGGACTGTAGTAGTCTTGCTATACAACACATTAGTTCCTGACTTAGCACTTTCTCTAATTCTATCAGCATTTTCACGAATTGTATGTACGCTACTATGAGCGGGGCTAACATTACGGCATATATCAACAATTCATTCACCTTTTTCAAGTCGGCGTATTACGTTTACTTTCTCTTCAATACTGATTGTCTTCCACCAATTTTTCACTTTGATTGCGCTAGGTGATGCAGATTTATGTTTCTCACTACTCATATTGGTAAGAAAAGCCAAAGCTGTTAAAGAGAAAACTAAATCATCTGCGTGGTTATATCACCAACATAATCAATCCATACATGTGACTGATGGTGTAACAGCTTCCTGCTAGCCTTATACAGAAGACAAGCGAGACCACGGATCGTCTATGCCAAATCGTGTTAAACCAAAAATTATCGTGCAATTCGGGAAGTGGTGTAAATTTTCAAGTCGCATGAAAGTGAAATCGCGCAAAACAAAATCGCATAAAATGAGAACTGCCTGTACTAAGGGAGTTCCTTTGAGTACAAAAACTCGCATTCTGCCAGTGGCAACATTCAACAGTCTGTACACTATGGCTGATTTTCTGGATTTATATACACAGCTTGCTACGTCAGTTGCTAACAATAAAATGTGTTCACCTTTCCTCAGCAAGAAACTCTGGGTAAGGAGTGTATGAATATGGAAAACCTGTATTATGGAACTGAACATGGTAAACGGAGAAAGTGGATATTAATACATACTGCTGCTTGAACCCTGTTATGACCACAGTACCATATGAAAGCCACAGAAAGAAGTCACAAGGATTGACTCCTTCCATATCCCCCTAGAGGTGTTACCCCTACATCACATTTCCCTGTATTCCCATCCAGTCACTAACCATTCTGTTCACACAAATGTTCGTAGTTATAATAATGTGATAAACTTTGGTGGCAGCAAATGCTTTGCGCTGGTGATCAAAGGTCAGTGAGAGCTTGAAGGCAATACAGCAGTGAGAAGAGAATGGGAAGAACTAATTACCATCATCCTCCCCATCTATGGGACTTCTTTCCACACGCTCTGTACAGAAAATTACTTTAACTAATATATATATGAATTCTCTCAATACTAAAGAAATAACCTCTTTAGTTGACATATCAAATTATCTACAAACCAACCTACAAGGCTTTCAATCCCTCTTCCTCTTACCTTCAGAGCTCCACAAACTTCGACAGTATCTACATCATCCACAACAACAACCCTGAAGTACTCTGTCTGGATAATGTCTCTAAGTACTGGTGCTATACGTTTATCTTTGCAGCCTGTAAATAAAAAATAACTGTATATTAGTGGTGATATGCACTACCTATGATCCACAGGTATATACAATAAAATTTCTTACTAACATGCATTTCATGATTTACACAATGAAATCTACTAGTCTTACTTTAAGTACGTATTCCTGAAACAAACATGAACTAACTCCATGGCGCAAGGTCTGAAATTAATTTTTACTGCAGGCTTATGAGGGTGAAAGTTAATCTCTCTCGTCCAAAAGGAACAACACAAGATGAACAGAAAAATAGGACCTAAGGGGAAGAAACTTACAGGAGGATCCAGCAAACTTCATAATCAGAAAGTTCATAATTTGTACTCTCTACCAAACATTATTAGGGTGATCAAATCCAGGAGGATAATGATAATATGAGTGGAGTCAAAAAAATACATAGAAAATTTCCTTCAACAACCTGAAGCGAAGACATCACAGACACTGTTTTGCATACCTAGACATAGATGAAAGGACATTACTGGAACTGACTGTGAGGCTGAGGGATGGATTTGTCTGGCTCAGGACAGAGTGTAATGACAGGCTCTTGAGAACATGGTAATGAACCTTTGGGTTCCAGACAGGACAGGGAATTTGACTAGCTCAGTGATTATCAGGAATCTTCCATGGAGTTAGTTAGGAAACATTAGTAACAGAATAGCTGTAGTAGTCATATTATGGTCGTGAAACAGCTCAGACTGGCTTTGCACAGCACAGGCCTGTTTTCAATCCCAGATCATTACAGTTTGGGCCATAATGTTACTGGAAGTCATAAATGAACTTGCATCTGTAACTCTTTACATTGTACTTACCAACTGTTGTTTCACAGAACTTCTCCATGGCAACTTCATTTGCTAGATTAGCACCCATCAGTACACTCACTTCAATTTTCAAGTGCTTCTTAATGATATGTGAAATGAGCTCAATGCCACCTCCCTCTGCAATATCAAAACCCTGCAACACATCAATCATCAGAGACACTTTTGCTTCATAACAAACATATGGTCCATTTTTGTACAAGTGAGGAACACCATAATGTTGGCTGTCAAATTAATCCATCCAGACCTCTACTCCCCAGCTCAAGATCACCTGATAGTGATATGAGAGAAGGATGGACTCAGAATCAATTCACTGAAAACATGATATAACACTTCACTTAAATCAAAATAATAAAGTATCACACAAGAGTGTAAAGCTGATTTGGTGTTAGGTTTATTTTTGCATATTTTGACATTATGTAAACTTTTACTGGGATTGTAT
This sequence comes from Reticulitermes speratus, assembly GCA_021186555.1. Classification (NCBI taxonomy): domain Eukaryota; kingdom Metazoa; phylum Arthropoda; class Insecta; order Blattodea; family Rhinotermitidae; genus Reticulitermes; species Reticulitermes speratus. The sequence continues at coordinate 19,449,630 of JAJKFL010000001.1, forward strand.
GTTGTTACAGTATTGGTTATGCATTCTTCATGTGTGTTTACTTATGGTTTATTTAATGATGCTGTCAGTACCTCAGATTATGTCAAATAGTAGGGCGGTAAGTGAACAAGTAATTGAAAAGAATGTGAACAGAAATAGACATGGCCTAATTTAAGGTACTATCCCAACAACTGCCTCAAGGGACCAAGGAAAACAATGAAAAAACCTCAGGATAGTCAGTCTCCAGGGCTGAGATTGGAACATGGGCTCTCCAGAATAAAAGGCAGGAGTGCTATCCATTCATCATTTTATGTATGTATTGTCACAATATAAAGTGGACGATACCAAAACCTAAAACATAAGCATGTAAATTCCAACCTTGAAATTCCCAAAATAATGGGTCAAGTGGCCCCTGTGACAGGCAACATTAAATGTCAGTGGCCTTCATGCATCATTCAATAGCACATGTACATACAGTAGAACCCAGATAAGAAGTCCCCGCATAAGAAGTTTTCCCCTGTAAGAAGTCTGATTTTTAAAGTCCCGAAATCCTATTGCTTTTAATAAGCTTCCCTCTTAATAAGTCTTCCCGCTTAAGGTGTCCCTAATCCTCTGGTCCCTTGAAAGAATTCTTAACAGGGTTCTACTGTACTATTAACCTTCAGCAACTGTAAAACCCAGCATGTGTCTGTACATTTACTTCTGACATTTGTTTACTTCCAATCAACCTTGGGAAAAATACTGGAATAATATAGTACACAGCAGGGCTGGTATTTTGTAATGTTCTTATCTTGCTATGGTACATTGTGAGTGATATTTACCTGCAATGTTGTAACATGAGGGAGACAAAGTAAGGACAAGGAGGGGAATGACAATTGGTCAGACAAATAAACAGGAATTCAGGTGAAGCCAGAGGCACAAAAGGGACAATGAAAAGGAAGAAAATGTGGCGCAGGATGATGACAGGAAAGAAATCATTTTCCCTGCGAGAGATTAAACCTGCACAAGCACTGTAGTGAAGTCATGACCAGATAACACAAATATAACTTAACAGAACAAATGAGAAGTCTCCATTGAATTTTCATTGCAAACTATACTAACATTTACATTTTTATAATAATTTAGCATTATAGTAATAATTACCATTCTGTAATAGTTTATCATTTGGCTCAGGGACCACCAGTGGGGGGGGGGGGGGGGGGGGGTCATGTGAACACACAACAGGAAGTCTAAGACGAAAAAACGCCAAGGAGCCTTGGGGTTCCACAAATGATAATGAGTGAATACTAAGTGCTGATGAAGGACTCTGCTCCATGGAGTTACTTAATAATATACAAAGAAACCTGGCAACCTGGATCAATATTTATGAACGCTGTGTAAAACACAATATTTTATTTCATACTTTTGTGCAAGTGTCATGGTTCAGTTCCCTTTATTTCATTCCAGTGTCTGATATATCATTAGTATACCTTGATAAGTGATAATCCAACAGCTGTAGGCTTTATCTTGCCAAGCAGCGTTGAACATAGGGTCTTGATAAATTGATGTGGCACCACAAATACAAGGATATCTGCTTCTTTTGCAGCCTCCACAACATCTGGAACTGCCACCTGCACAGAAGAAACCAACATATTACCATCATAAGTCATTTCTTTTTTGCAGGAAATTCTGTTACCACATTTGAGAAGTCAGTCATGTACACCTCAGTATACTTTTTATTTTATGGTATTGTAATTCCTACCTGATGATGGCCGGTACACTCGGCCGAAACATGTCGTAGAGGAAAATTAAATGCATGTGTTTAAGTGTTGTGTTTGTTCTGACAATCAAGAGCCCATAATGAATTAATCTAATTTGATTTTCATAATGTGACCAGTTACAGAAAAAAAAATTGATATATAGAAAATAAATTATGAATGTTTACCCAAGCACATGATTGTGAAGATACATGGAAACTTTGACTAATCTGCAGAAATTTAATGTAAACAAATTTATGATAGCGGGACTTGAACATCTCGTAAATTGACTAATCTGCAGAAATTTAATGTAAAGAAATTTATGACAGCGGGACTTGAACATCTCGTAAAAAAATTCCCAACATTTTGAGGAGCCTGGACATCATTACAAAGTTCACAAGAACCTTTCACTTCTCCGTATCCTCAGTCAGATAAATCCAGTCCATCCCCGCCCAACCTATTTCCTTAAGATTCCTTTTAATATTATCCTACCATCTATACCTAGGTTTTCCAAATGGTATCTTTCTGTCAGGTTTATCCACCAAAACTCTGAGTCATGTGTAGTCTTTCAGTTAGAAATTTCCATAGTCAGAACATAAAAAACACACAGAACTCAATGCTGCAAACCTTACTAGGCCTTCTGATCGTGACAGTAGGTGAGCGGAAATGTTCAGGGTAAGCCAGGGTGAGGAACAGGCCGGTAAGGGTACTTACATGTCAAAACCCACAGCAAAAAACTTTGTATTTTTTTTATTTCGTGTAATCCTTGGGCATCTGGAGAAACTATTTCTTGTGACGGCTGCGCCCTCTAGGGCGAGAAGGTTTCGCGATAACGAATCTCAGAGTTTAATAAGTCGGTCAAATTCGTCACGAGCGCAACTCTTTCGAACAGAGTATCTGCGGAAATGTGTAAGGTAGAGAGCTCAACAAGTATCTCATTTTAGAGCTAATAATACGCGCCTTAAACCATTATACAATACATTTCAATTACTTCATATGTGAGTAAACATTTGCAATTAAATGTGTAACTGCTTTGCATCCTCTACCCTAACTCAGACGTCAAGGAAAAAAATACCTTTTAGAATTTCGTGGGATAAAGCTGAGAACATCCAGAAACAAGACAGACAATGAATGTATAACGTAACACTGATACGCGTTCACGTAACCGTTGTTGCCGCGGAAAAACAATAAGTATTTCATATTCTGAGTGTGTGTTTGTAGCATTAGTTATACAGCATGCAAAATACTGTCATCTTGGCCTGTCTGGCTCTACAGAATGTTTCTACATTATCTCATAAACGGCACAATTTTCGAAAGAAAAAGAAAAAAAAGTTATTGAACATAAAATGTGTGTTTGATTTTCTCTACAACTTTTGTCTGAAACATTTCTCATTCGAAGAAGAATTCAGCGAGATAAAAGTTCACCCTAGAACAGGCCATGAAGGCCCAGAGGGGGCGTAACCTCGGCACTAGATGGGGGTGGGTGGTCAACGCCACGCCCCGGTCGCTTTACCCCCGGGAAAGATACCCGGTACCCATTGTACAGGAGGCTGGGTGGGCCCCAGGGCCGGTCTGGACGGGTGCAGAAAATTTCGCTCCCACCGGGATTCGATTCCCGGACTGTCCAGCCCGTAGCGAGATATCATAGATTTACATAGGTCTTCATGTAAAGCACCCGTTATTCTTGTCAGATTCTGATTAAACTTGAATTTTCTCGACAGATTTTCGAAAAAATACTCAAATATCAATTTCATGAAAATCCGTCCAGTGGGAGCCGAGTTGTTCCATGTGGACGGACGGACAGACAGATGGGCATGACGAAGCTAACAGTCACATTTAGGCAATTTTGCGAACGCGCCTAAAAAGTTCAGTTACGAGTGCTGCGCGCCGCGAGAGTGATTTGAGGACTGTTCTGCATCACATCAGTAAGTGTTCCGGGAAAACTCCGTACTAACTGGTAGTATCAGTTGCTTTATTATATTTTGGGAGACGTCTTAGGGCGAAAGATTGCTAAAACAGGAACAACGGTAGACAGAAAAACAGTGAAATTTGCCAAGTACGAAAAGCGTAAAGATAAACAATTATAATACAACATTACAGTTCCTTGAAACGCCACTTATTCATTTTAAAATTTGACCTCTGCAGAAGAAGCACTTTTTGTGAGTCAAGATCAGCCTACTAGCATTAGCCAAGGTAATCGGGGTGACGTCGAAGTCGTTTCGGAAGTTGTGAAACGGCACTGCTGCAATTAAGCTAAAGGTTAACGTGTCTATGCGAGTCGGCCAGCGAAGAAAATGGTAAAACTGAAATGTGCTAAGGGGAAAGTGAAGGAAATAGATAAATATTTTTAAAACATTCCTCAGACTCCAGAGCCGGAACAGCGCAGTCGCTGTACCGACTACGGTCCGGGGTCCAAAACGTACAGACCGGCTCTGGACTCTACCTTTACCATCGGACTCCAATGAAGGCCAGAAAGAACAGTGTAACAGCACCCTAGATGTCTTGAGGCGTTCAACGATAAGCACAGTGCTAGGAAAATTCTAATTATGTACTTCCTGCAACTATTCTTGTTAGAAAAATCCAAGAAAACGTTAATATCACAGCAAACATCGTCCGCGTTGCTGAAGATTTAGCAACAAAGGGCTTCATATTTTTTTTAATGGCTCGACAGCCCCTAGGGGGCCTAGGCCTCCTCATTTTTCGAGTTTTTTCGATCACACACTTTTAGACACACCACATTCGGTAGGACTCCTCTGGACGAGTGACAAGCCCGTCGCAGAGACCTCTACCTGACAACACACAACACTCACAAGAGACAGACATCCATGCCCTAGGTGGGATTCGAACCCACAATCGCAGCAAGCGAGCGGCCGTAGACCCACGCCTTAGACCGCACGGCCAATAGGATCGGCAGGTGCTTCATATTAGTCATGCCAAATACGGAAAGACCTACTGGAAGTCATACCGGAAGCAACTGTTTACGGATTTTATGAATTTAATGTTTTGATTTCAGGCTTCCGCCGCGATGTTGATGAGAACTGCACGACGCCGCGTAATATCCCAGAAGAGTGCAGTTCCACTTGAATGTTGCTGCATAATGCTCAAAATACAGGATTTTGTGACCGAACAAAATGCAAAGACGCAGCACGTGCAAAATACGTAAATACTCTGCAATTTGACGGACCTATATCAAAGTTTCAAGGATAAATATCCCGACAGTAAAGTAGGCCTTAGAAGTTTGTACAGCTGAGAAAGTTCGCATTGTGTTTAAGCAGGGTTTGGTGGTAGAGCCGGCGCCTGTATTTGTATGATTCACCCGAATGTGACGCTCATGAATGAGGGAGCAAGAATACCGACAGTATTGCTACCTACTGTTAACTACTGAGAAGTTTGCAGTTGACCTTAGCAGTCCCTTGTTTGTGACTAGTAACCGATTCATTCCAGTTAAAAATACATTGGGCTGAAGTGCAGTCGTGTTTTGTGAATGTGACATAATGCAGTTATTTTCTGTGGCGTTCTACGTGGTTAGAGCTCTACATACATTTTATGTACTTTAGGCTTGCTGTAAACGAATACCTAACAAACAGCGACCAGTGGAAAGAAGGTCATGCAATGACGGAGACTCGTGTTTTTGACAGGATCTATATGTTTTCCCCCGCAGGGGCGTAGCAAGAGGGGAGGGGGGGCGTGTGGTGCGGCCGCCCCGGGCAGCAGAGTCCAAGGCGCGGCAAAATGAATATTTTAAACGAAAAATTTGTATTCCCTGTACTCAACAAATTTTAAATTATAGTCAAATAAAGGGAAATTCAATAACTATGATTTCTTAACAAGTTTGCAATTTCTGTCAGTGGCGGTCATTGTTATTCCTCGCTCCAGGCGTCAAAAAACCTAGCTACGCTACTGTTTCCGCGACCATCGTCGCTAGTGTTAAGGGAATCTACCCACTCTGTGCAGGTCAAACGCATTCTCTTGAGTTACGGGACAGTACAATGTGTAGTATGTAACCTGCACAGCCGACTTATTACGTGGACATCGAAGTTTTAAAAACAACTATGAACTGCTTTCAACCACGCTATGGTAGATGCCGTATGGTGCAAGCAATGAGGTTCATTTGATAAAACTAAATGCAATTGAAGCCGATCCCAGTGGCCGTGCGGTCTAAGGCGTGGGTCTTCGGCCGCTCGCTTACTAGGATCGTGGGTTCGAATCCCACCGGGGGCATGGATGTCTGTCTCTTGTGAGTGTTGTGTGTTGTCAGGTAGAGGTCTCTGCGACGAGCTGGTCCCTCGTCCAGAGGAGTCCTACCGACTGTGGTGTGTCTCAAATGTGTGTGATCGTGAAACCTCGACGAAACGAGGAGGCCCAGGCCCATATAGGGCTGTCGAGCCATAGGAAAAAAAAATGCAATTGAAAAGACTCAAAGGAGCACTTCGATCTTACTGTTCTTTATAGTGTAATTATCTGCACTGAAGAATCAATCATTCACAGCCACACAAGAATATGCCTTTAAGAGTGAAATTAAAGACACATTACAACCAGGCGAGTATCTAATTATTTGTGACGTTTCAGATAACGATGCTTTTCTCGCCCATGATGAAGTCCACGACTTGCACTGGTACGATACACGCGACACGTCAGTCATGCGGCCGCAATAATACAGGTGACTGCAGATTGTTTGTTGTAATATCGGACTGTCTTAAACACGACACAGTCACTGCGTACCTATTCAAAGAACATCTGAACTGCCTAACTTCGACAACGATATGATAAGAGTATAAGAAGATATATTACTTCAGCGATGGGGTACGTACACAATACAAAAATCGGTAAAATTGCGCGAATCTGTGCCATCACGAAGATGGGTTCAGTATTACAGCAGAATGACATTTTTTCGCGACATCACATGGGACAAAACAATTAACACACGGCAAGAGCCAGCCTACAGCATCCTACGCAGGACCAGATACTAACCCGCACAAATTTTTATCAGTGGGCAAAAGGAAACTTCAACGAAATTTCATTCTGCTATACAACGGCAGACGATCAAGCGATGAATAAAAATGCGTTAGAATTGCAAATTAAATCGCGCAAACACACTGCCTGGAACTGTCTCAACACATGCTTTTGTTCCTGGATCGAAAAGGAAACGTCAATCAACGTATTTTCTATCGCTTCGGTGAGCTGTGATGCAATAATCTGGAAGGAATAAGCAAGTCGTGTTACGACACAAGTTTACAAGTTAATGTGTTATTATCTTCCATCCTCAGATATCTCATACAAATATAATTACGCAACCGATACTGCCAGTTAATACGGAGTCTTTCTGAAACACTGATGTGACGGAGAACCACCCTCAAATCCGTCTGGCGGCGCGTAGAGCGCCGAACTAAAGCTTTTTTTCTGACATTTTCTCAGCTTTATTACATTCAATTGTACAAGGTATCTTGTACGACAGAAAACGAGGAAACTCGTAGAAATTTTCCCCCTGATGTCGGAAGAACGGGACAGGGTGCAAATCGAAGTCAAAAACTTAATCGCATATATCTCTACTTACAGATGCAGTAATTAAAATGTACTGCATACTGGTTCAAGGTACGTAGTACTACCTTTAAAACGACCTCTTGTCCAGCTTTCTACCTTAAACTGTTCCGTCGATACCGCGTGACAAATATAACCAAATTGTGCAAAAGTTGAGATTCGATATCTCGAAAACTAAACGACCTAGGAGGCTCAAACTTCAGATCAAATGCTTTCTTCAGACCATGGATCAAAACGTCACATCCTAGAAGACCTGATCTGTGCCTGAATCTCAACAGCAGCACTGTGGAAACCTCTCATCTTGCTCATTATACAAAATAAAAAAAAACGATACAAGGTCAACTTTCCGTTATTTGTGCGATTTGACGTGGAATCACCCGTAAAGAAGTTGCAGGGAGGCGAATGCACAAAAACACGCAATATTACTCGATTCAGTAAATCGTTTCAGTGGTAAGGTTACACACATAATTCTAAATATTTTCCTTTGTAAAGTAAATATCTCTCCACTGTTGGGCGAATGACCCCAGAAAATTATTCCATACTTTATTGTAGAGTGAAAACATGCGAAATAAATTGACTTGAAAGTGGTAGTTTTACTTGATCTAACTGCATAACATGTTCCTCTTCGCATAACTTAGGAATCATTTGATCAACATAACCCAGTCTTCCAATTTAGGTGGTTATCAATTTGTAAACCAAGGAATTTTGTATTTACCGTGTCTTCTTATACTCTTCGTTATAATCAATACTTAATGCGCAGTGTGGCGATTTATTTGTTATGAATTTTATTACGTTTTAACTAGATTTAGGACAAACTTAGCAGCAGCAAACCATTTAGTCACATGAGACAACTAAACTTGACACTGTACATGAATCATCAAAAGTTTTACTAGAAATTATGACACTTGTGTCATCAGCAAATATGGTTCTGGTAAGGAATTTATTCCCAGGGGAAGGTCATTTATGTATATTATGAACAGTAAAGGCCCTAGAATTGACCATTGGGGAACTCCATGTTTTGGGGATTAGAAATTCCTAACTTTCATAATCCATACAGCTAACTCCATAATTGTTCCAGTATAATGTAAGGGATGTGAAGGACAAATAATAAATACATACAGGCTCTAGGCTAACAAATGCAAATGAACTATCACTTGTCAGGTGTTTATACAGGTAATTAAATAAAATACATATGTAACCACACACACACAAATATAAACAAAAAAGGTAGCATTATTATGGAATATGTTTTTCACTTATTACAAATTATGCATGTCTACAGAATGCTACCATGAAAAGATTTTTGTTTATTTTTTTTTTTTTTTTTTGCTGTTACATTTTCATGCTGTCTCTGAAGTGGTCTTATAAAACTGATTTTCCCCTTAAGCTTGTACACTACAGTCTGTTAAAGTATGCCTTGTTTTCTATTCTTCTTACACAGTGTACCCATTAGTCCAGTAATATTGTGTAAAACCAGTGCATGATCTAATTTTAATAATCCTAAAGTGTCTTCATTTTGTTTATGGCTTAGTAGTGTGTAATGTGCACTTCTCATCAATGTCATTTCTGATGCTGATAATTTCTCTTCATCTCTGAAGATTCAAGTCCGCAGAAGCATTGCTGTGAAGACCTCAAATCTTTTTTGATCTCCTTTTCAAATCACTAAGTCTAGTATGTTTTTACACTAGTGATGTTTGAATACCTGATTTGTTCAGAAGACACAAGACGAGAGGAAAGATAGGGCAAATAATTGAAAAGGAAAACTGTGGGAAGAAAGAGTGAAAATTTAGGTCCACTGACAATGTAAAATTGAAACCATGATAAAAAAGAAAACCTAACCACAAATTTTTTTTTCTTACAACTGAAAGCAAAATGTCAACATCTGAGGTGGTTATCCATAAATTATTTACTTAACACTGTACATCATCTCAATTTTGGCTACAATGACATAAGTGTCTGCAAACAGCAAAGTATCCATGGCTCTTGACCACAAACCAATTTGGAAAACAGCTTGTTTTCAGATTTCGTAATCAAATGAAACAAAAATAGACATTCCTTTAATCAATGTTTTCACTACAGTCAATGTGATAAAGGCATACGATTTCAGGATTTAAAAAACAGGAATCATGCTTCAGTAATATTTTTAAAACTTTTTGAGGTCTCTCCTTTTGTCAGAAGGAATGTTTATAACAATACAACAAACAACAACCTACTCATATCACTGTATACTTTTGCAGTGGAGTGACTAAAATTTATGACAAATTTCCATGAAAGACATATACAGTGAGTACAATAAGTCACCCATGCTTGACAAATACATACTCTACTGCCCATGCCCTGCTTTTACCTTTACTTTTGCATGTGTTGCTCCATTCCATGTCAGGCAATACTTACATAAACTGAAGGCATTTTTTGTGAGAGGTGTTCCAAGTCTATTTTCTGCCATGCTTCATCCATGCAACCTGGCTTTGCATGAAGTAAAGGTCTCTACTGCTTAAAATAATTAAGGTCAGGCTATATAAATCCTTTTATCTGTAATTTGGATCCACTCCAATTTTACACTGAAGATAGTGTCAGCAGATTAATAAGGTCACAGGAACAAAGTCTTGAGACAATTCATAACTTCCGTTTCCTCTCGGCAATTTTGCCTCTCCTACATATGCCAACACATGTATGGAAATTATCAAAATCTGATCAGTCACTTTCACACTGCTTGGCAAATTTCACTTCACATTCTGACCTTGGTAAAAAAAATTCGAGTTTTGCACCCTATAGTATTGAGCCAATGGCAAGAAGTTCTGCAGATAGTGGGAATGATGGTACTTGAGGTTTCACACTCTATGCCTACTGTTGTTTTCCCCTCCAATTCCATTTGATGCAAACCTTATCACTATCAACAGTCATGCAAAGAGAATGGCTAGCTAATTGTGAGGCAACATAGGGAAATGTGTTGCAATGAGAAGTGCAACAGCTTCAGTAAGATGTGGGGGGGTGTATCCATGTATCATCTGTGACCTCAGAAGTGCAAAGCAGACAGATGCAGCTGTATAACATTTATTTCTTTCAACCAATACAACAGAGATGAGAAAAAATATTAATAGCAGACTGTTCTCATCACTTTGTAACAGGAATCTGCCCAGTACACATTTAAGTGACATGCATTTGTGGACACACAACTAAGAATTCACATCTGTCATGTGTCACCATGCTGTTCACAAAAATTATTGAATGTTCAATTATTAATAAAATTTAGACATGTATACTGAACAAGTTAACTCAAGCAGTCATGCTTCCAACTTGTATTTCAGGCATGCATCATTCAAGTGTCAGCTGGGCTACCAACTATCTTGGATGAGGTACTGTCTCTTTGTCAGTCCTTCCTGGTGATATCACTCAATGCTAAATAAAGCATCATTTGATTCAGTGCTGTTCAGTAGCCTATGATCCATCCAAATAGTGTAATATGCATTTATTAGCCATAGCCTTTTGTATATGACTCACTTGGGGTTCTGTGTAGCAAGATCTCAAAAAAGCATTTATGGTATACAAGCGATTTCTTTTTTACAAAAATTTCCAATTTTTACATAAACAGGACAGCTGTTTTTGAACTTTTTGAATATGATACAATAGCCTGCAACATCCTAGTTTCTCTTTATATAATTTTGTGGAAGAAATTTCTCATTGGAAGTTTTTACATGCTAGGCCTTAAAGATGGAGTATGCTCTATAGAAAGAAGAAAATAATTTACAGTTACATCAGTGTTTTCTAAATAATATTACTTGAAAGCCTAGTGGTAACTATATGTACCACCTGCTGTAACATTAAGCAACTTTGCACTTTTCCCACACAGGGTGCTATAGGTTTGGTATAATTATCAAAATAAATACCATTTATTTCCTCAAAATTGGTTTACCAATCAGGCTTTACATAAAATGGAGGTGGACTGTGTTTTCAGTGAGGTAGGACTTAAAAGTTTTATATACAATTTAGATAAACATCAGTCCTCACTTACTAACTAACTAAACTAAATAACTCCATGCAGCAAAGTCCTTCTTGAAAAGCTAATGGTTCTTCAGGTAGTCAAGAAATTCCCCACATATTATGGAACCCAAAAGTTCATTATCACATTCAGAAAAGCCTGCCACTTGTCCCTATCCAGAGCCAGATCAATCTAGTCAACACCCTTCCAACCAATCTCCTTAAGGATACATTTTAATATTATCCTCCCATCTACACCTATGTCTTTCAAATGGTCTCTTTCCCACAGGTTTCCCCACCACAACCCTACATGCATCTCTCCTGTCCCCCATATGTGTTACATGCCCTACCCATCTCATTCTTCTCTTTGTTATCACTCAGATAATCAGCATCTGTCTTCAAACAGTTTTAATGGCTGAAACATACAAGCTGCACAAAGGTTTGGGAAATATCTTTAAACCACACATATTGTTTCCTGTCATTTGTTGAGATATTACATAATCAACTGATATGTGATAAAACAGTTTTGGATGTAAGGCTGAAAGACTGTGGATACACAACTTCAAATACTTCTGAGATGTATTACCACTAAGAATTAAGAGCAATATGTTGTATACTCTGAAAGATCATTAAGGCCTGTCAGTGACAAAGAAAACTGGATGCCCTCCCCGAGTTATCTTTGCATTCCTGTCAATGTCTCTCATACAGAGACACGTAGAAAGAGCAAGACACAGACGAGTTTCATTATAAAAAAAACCTAAAAGTAGGTCAAAAACAGGTGGTTGGGTGGGGTCTACAAGCTACATGTGAAAGATGGCAACTAAAACAACCCTTCTTGTAAGAGTAGCATCTGCAAAACACGCAAGAACTACATACCTACCTAAATCCATGCAGCATAGCTCTTCTTGAGATACTAACAGTTATTCGGCTACTGAAGTAATTCCACACCTTTCGTGGAACCCAGACACTAACTACAGTATCCATAAGAGCACATCACTGGACCCTATCCCAATCCAGATGAATCCAGTCCTTAACATCTAACCTTCTTTCTTCATGGTACGTGTACTTCAGTATTACACATCCATCTGTGCCTAAGTCCTTCCAAGAGGTCTCTTCCCTTCAAAATGTTGTATACATTTCTGATTGTGCTCATGCAAGCAACATGCCCTGCCCATATCATTTTTCATTTGATCATCCTAATAATGTCTGATGACGAGTGCAAATTATAAAAGAAACTGTTTCCAACTTATAAGTTATTAGTCTTGAAATTTGTGTGTGTGCTTAGTGTGCAGGCGAGCACGCACATGGCCCCACATATGCAGAATTACAAGGCAATTTAAAAACATGCAGAGACAGACAAAAGTAAAGGAATTAAAAATGTTAGGAAATACAGGTACTACATAACAATTCAACAATTCTGGTCAGTGCACTAACTTATGTTTAATTATCTCATATCCTGTAAGACTAATGCAAAACATGTATTCAACATAATAAAAATGTTTACTTAATTTTTCTGTACAACCTTTGTTCAAAGCATTCTTCATTATGAATAAATATTTCACATGCTTGAGATGCACACAGAAATGCAAGCTGCTCTCAATGCAAAGTGTCTGTCATTACTATCCAAATTTCAGTTGAAACTGGCACATGTCAACAAATGTTGATAAAATTCCCCATTATGCAATTTCATAAAAATCCCTTCTGTGCTTCTTGAGTTGTTACATACAAACAAATGGAACGTCATGTTGAAGCCAAAAGGCACATTTTGAAAATTTCACTGGCAACATGCCAAAAAGATGGGTAGCCATTCAAAAGGCCTTATATCCAACTATAAAATGAAGCGGACATTGAAATTACAGATATTGAACTATGAGAAAATGATTTAATCGTAAGTGTTCCAAACAAAGTTCCTGTACCATTAATAATAGGGTACACTTTAATTATCGCAGACAAGACAAATGCATTTTCTTAGTCTGAATTACAAATGGAAAACGGACCCCACAATAGATCTGGATGCAGGATTATACACTGCTCATTCTCTCTGTGTTCACAGAGGATATTTTAATAATCTGAAATTTAATATGTTTTATGGCTCAATAATTCATCCCCCACCCACATATAATGTATCAAAGTTCAGCATCTTATGTAACCCTTTTCTCCAGCCATAGTTTCTATTTACATGTGGTGTTAGAAAGTAAACAACATTACATAAATGTGTTGATAATGATAAAAGCATCAATAATTCTTAAATTTTGGGGATTTTCCATTGAAAAGAATGGTGCTTGACTACTTACACAAGGACAAACAAATACCACTGCATGACTATAAATTATCCTTGCTTTCCAAAGTACTAATCCAGTCTTAAGAACCTCACTCTGAATACCTTTGCAAGGATTAAAACATCAGTATAACAGGTACAAATCATAAAGAGGCACATCTCAATCTTTAGTAATCTATGAACACTGCTTCAAAATTACACACTTTCCCCTTCTTTCTCTCTCTTTCTTTAAAAGGAATTTGAATTTCTCTCTCTTTAAAATATCCTAGACCCCCACTTAACCTGACCCATCATCATATAAATAATGCTCTGCACATCTGCACAAGTTTTGCAAATTACTCTTCTCCTGAAAGGAAAGGAAGGTGATCTAACTGGATATTCCAACTATATGACTGGAACAGACTACAAAAACTAACAAATGTAGAACAAATAAATCGAAAAGCACCATGAGTACCCCTTATTTTTTGTAAATAGATTTTAAAATAATACTGGAACACAGAATTACACATTCTATTCTAGTGAATCTCCTGAAGAATTCTGCATATCTCCAAGAAATTTGTGAGCCACTGTTTTGGAACCACAGACCTGAAGGTTTCAAATGTGGATATCAGTAGGAAAAGTTTAGCAGTGTTTGAAAAGGGATGACATGAAGCCATTCAACTTTTCTAAGTGCCAAAACAATCCAAGTATTATGAAAATGGTCCATAATTACAGGGAATAGTATTATCCTGTCCTTCCATACTGTGCATACTAAGTTTTGTGAAAGTCAACTGGTTGAAAAGTTGAAATTATGGGCAAACAGACAGCATGCTGGTCTCACAAGTGTACCTACTTCTTAAAGAAAGGAACAAAGTCAACTGCAAAATTGACCATAGTTTCAGCCATTTTTGTGCACAGTACAGTTAACATTCAATGCTATCAGAACTCAATCCACTGATCCTAATCGCAATATAACATAACACAACACAACACAACAATGAAACAGACACAGTAGAGTTACATTACTTTTTCCACTTTGCTTCCAGTTGCAAATACACTACCCCAAAAACTACAACAAAATGTTCTGCAGTACACGTGACATGAACAATTACTGCTCTACACCAAGACCTGCAGCTTATCCACGATTTCACTTGAAAATATAATCTTCCAGAACTATAATGTTATATCAGTTTTCTCTAATAATGTTTTATGCCTTCATCAGTTTCATGATGTTTCTACAATGACTGAATATGATAACCTTATTACCTTGGTATGTAATAACTGATGAGGATTTTAATCGCTGCAGAATTTTTTTGCAAAAAGAATAGGTTCGAGAAATCTTAAAATAAGTAGTCACGAAGATGACATTCTGATTAACAATAAAACTTCGTAACTTACCACATTGGGTGGCAATTTGATTCCTGGAAGGTATTTTACATTTTCGTGTGTTTCATTGATGATTTCTGTCAACTTCTTCCCATTGATCATCTCTTCATAAACATACATTGTAACACGCTCATCAATGTTATCATGTCGCTGGGCATTTGTACCAACTATTTTGGCAATGGCTGAACCCCTGTTCAAAGGCACACATAAAAAAAAATGACATTCTTTTTTGTATACAATTCACCACTGGTACAACTGTCAGTAGGTTGTACCTACAGTACCTAGATGATTACAGCTTAAATCATTAAGAGTTCTTCTTAAAACTATTTATTTCATAATTATGTGCCTCTTTCTGTAAGCAGATATAATACATGGCATTTCAAAGAGTGAAATGTATGTAAAAGTTCTCATGAAATATAGTTTTAATAATGTAACTCCATAAACCATGAAGTCTAACTATTAAAATAGCATATGTAATAAGGAGAAAACTCTCCCAGGTGTATAGTAATTGTAAAACTCTAACTGTAAAACTACTGAACCAAGATAAAGAAATATGTATGTTAAAAGAGTAGCATTAAAACTTTGGATACTTACACAATCTATGTAAGTGAATATAGGCAACAAATGTTGCGTACAAGTCAGGTAATAAAGAAATGCAACCACACAGCCAGACATTATTAAAAACCATATTCCTTTAATGGCAAGATGAATAGAAGCTGTTTTTGGCCTACAATTTTGTGGTACATCTACCCACTTCCCTGGGCTGACGCATGAAAAGATCAGAAATCCTACAGCATAAATGCTACAGAATGCTTACCGTTGATTCCAAGAAAAATATTACAGCTTTTGTTAAATACAGAAAAGGTCTTTTCTATATTCCACTAGCTTTAATGGTCTGATGGCACACTACTGGTCCGAATGAGGCATTCATCACTGAGCAACATTGAGAGAATATCTTTTGCCTCACCTAAACTTGTAGAGTTTACTTCAACTAAAAATTCCTAAGCAGGTTAATGTATAAATTTATGAATACAATACTTCTCCAACATAATTACTTTGCTACATACAATATAATATTCCTATAAAATAAGATGACTGTACATGGCTGTAACAACCAAATATTTGTGTGTGAATATGAAATTTTGTTCATCTTTGGCTCAGTCCCATGATGTTCCTGTTGAGTGTAAATAAACTCTGATTCACAATAGTTAAAACATTCAATACTAAATAATCTGTAGGGTTGAAAATGTGTAGCCAAAAAACCCAAGAATCAATGAACCATACAGCCTGTGTTTTTGTGTAGGCATTTGTCAATTGGTGTAAGAATTCCAAACATTTGAAGAATTCTTCAAAACCCTGCAAATATACACAAACAGCACATGAATATGTCGCCTGATTGAGGATCATGCTAGTCACAAATAATGAAATATTTTTCTTACGGAAAAATACTCTTTAGCATACCATTTTCTACGTCACAATGTCTACAAGGCCAATTCAGCTGAACAGCATGCTTACTTGAACTATGTACACAGAATGCAACAGAATGTGCAAGCATCATACCATTCTTACCAGAGCAATTTAAGTGTTCCAATACATCTTATACAAACACATGAGAAAAATACAAAACCTAAATATCAAAACCTGTCAACACAATTTGGTGGCCTGGATAGCATAGTCAGTATAGTAACTAGGCCATGGGCTGGACGACACGGGGTTCAAATCCCGGCAGGGCAAGAGATCCAAAATGTCCAGATTGGCTCTAGAGCCTACCCTGCCTCCTGTTCAATGTGTACTGGGGCTCTTCTCGGAGGTAAAGAGGCCGGAGCATGAGGCTGATCACTCACCTCCATCCAGTGCTGACATTAAGGACTAGTAGTTATACCTCCACTCCCCCTGTACCCACTTTCCCCTCCACAATTTAGCAAATAATAAACCAACAGTCTACAACAGTACTGCTATTCTTTAAAAAGCGTGGCAAAGTTAAATATTCTTAACAAATTACCTAAACAGCAATTAACAAGAGCGACATGTATCAATAAATATACATCTGTTCGTCGACTCACCAGTTACCAGATCCAACAATGCACACTTTTTTTGGTTGCCCAGGCATTACTAAAAGAGACGACCGTCGTGGAGAACAGTACGAACACCGAAAACCTACCAACTGCCTTTCCTTCCTATGAATATCGCGAGCTGGAATACAGCCTTGGACTTTGGGCCTAACGGGCCCGCTGCCAAGGCTAATCGAATCGAAGTAAGATTCCACCACGGATTAGATATCTATGAATGAGTGTGTCAACGGGTAAGGTCATGGATTAGAGATGGATGTCGACAGTGGCGACCATGATGCCCAGAGACGGTACTAACATGTCGGTAGTTCATTTGGTAAGAAAACCAACTACAGGTCCACAATCCCTTCTCCGCAATTTCGAAAACCGAAAAGCTCTGAAAACCGAAAGTTTTGACCCACACCACTCATGAGGGAGGTATGAAACGTCAGTTGTGGCTCAGTGCTCCTACCAGTCACACGCGCCTCTGCTGTTCGCTGATATTTATTTTGCTTTTTGTTATTTTGTGACTTTGGGTTTCATTGCACTGCGAAAATGTCAAGAATACTTAAAGATACCCTTATGGGTAACAGTGAGAAGAAGAAGAAGAAAAGGAAGCATATGTCATTATCAATAGCGCAGAAAGTGTAGTTATTGCAGAAATAGTATTGTGTTTGTTTATGGGGTACTGCCCCAGACCCCACTGCGGATGTTACGTAATAAAGTTATATGCACAGCATTACCTTTCTAAAATCCGAAAAATTCTGAATTCCGAAACACATATGGCCCCAAGAGTTTCGAATAAGGAATTGAGGACCTGTACTATTCAAACATCATACCACCGTGCAATATTGTATTGACCAACAACCTACACTTATTTAAGTCCCACTTAATGACATAAGCGCTTCGATGCTAACTGCTTCATCATATATGTAACCCCGTTAGGATAACCATAAAGTGAAAGCAGCAGTCTTAGAGGACAGAGTAACAATGACGCGAAGCAGAAACACACACGAATTGTAACAATAAAAAAGCAGTGAATACAGCAATAAAAAACAAACACAGGGAGTTCAAATAATACAACATACTAAAAAAGGCAGTGACGGAAGACAATGACGATGACGCAATATTTAGCATCAAACCCTATCTCAAGAAATACGAAGTAAAATTAGTCTGTTGGTAAATTCAAAATAGAATTATACTAACCTCACGGTACGCACAATAGAAACTTCACTATTTTCCCCCCTCCCCCCTCAGTTTATAAGTGATTGACAAACTGTACTAACTATAGGATTTCAAAAGGACATTAAACCGTACAGCAGGTAATCTTGACAGATTTAAGAAGTCGACTTCATATTTATTCGAATTACGTTCTTCCTGCTTCTATTGAATTGGTGTTTTTGCGATTCTTCGTGAAAATCGCTGAATTTCAGTTATTCACACGAGTGTTTTTTTTTTAAATTCTGCGCTGCTTATTACCCAGACTTCTGTCTTTCTCTAATTCAGTATTGTGATTGGTTATAATTCCCCAACATTTGCATACAAAATGGTGTAGATCGCGGACAACAAGGATCGGTAGGTGGATCTGCTGGAATATGAGGAACACTGAAAAGGAAATACCCATTATGTGGTTCGACCAGAAACAAATAGTGACGGTATTGCCAAGGTCCTTTTAATAATAAAGATGACTGAACTTTATTAAAACAGTTGTGTAATTGGGTTTTCATAGATCTGTTTGAAACAGTGACAATTTATCTGTGATTTTTTGTCTTAGACCAGCTCTAGGGCCCACCCAGCCTGCTATTCAATGGGTACCGGACTTCTTTCCCAAAGGTAAAGCAGCTGGGGCATGAAGACAAACACTCATCTCCATGAAGTGCAGAGATTAAGAAAGAGTGGGGCTATACATCTACTTACTTTATATGCCTTTAAGGCGTAAGGAGTAAAGCGTGGACAGGCAAAACTTTGGAGTTATATCTCCATTCCTCATACGTATTGGCGGTGTGGTGCGTCAGGAACCATTTCGCTTTTGTGAAGTTGTTTTTGTCAGAGTGGGCCGCACCGTCTTCCGCGACTAGCATAAATTAAGCACTATTTTATGCTATTTTTGGCATGTCCACAGTTTTTCCCAGGTGATGTAAGAGACTAAAATAGTGCTTCAAGGCAGTCCACGACCATTCTCCCCCGTAATCTTTTCTGTATCGTTCTAACCTATGTCCTATTTAGGATTCTTCCAAGGAATGCTCCAAAGAAAACAGCTGTGGGCCGCAGGGGTAGATTCCGGGGGATACTTTATTAATAATTTCTAATTAAATAAAATAAAGAATTTTTAAATTAATTTTTCTTCATTATGAATCATGTAAAAAATAACAAAAAATATTTTTCTGAAAGAAAACATTTGCGTTATTCCTAACCACCTTGCAAACCTAATGAGCAATATTACAAATATTTCCGGCAAAAAGTTTGTCGTATTCGGCGGTCATATTTGAAGTGGATGTTTTCAGAATCTTTTCAAATGATCGTCAGTCAGAGAAGAACGTTGCATCTTTTTATTCACGTTCATGGTGGAGATTTTTTTTAAAAAGAAATATTTTTTCCAAAAGTCGTCACGGTCCGCACAGTGAGCCTCAGAAGTCCCATGCGGCCCGCCGGCCGTATGTCGTGCAGCCCTATTGCAGAGGACGTAAACTGATCTCCTTTCAGTTTCAGGCCCCTAAATCTGACCATTGTGTCGTTACACACTGTCAGATCAGTCCCTGATATTACAGACCGCTATATGTCTCTTAGTCTTCACACTGTAGCGACGAATGACTTAAGCCTTTGTCAGGTATTGTGTGATTATTGAATCTTTTAAAACTTCCTGATAACTGTAGGTACCACCAGCATCAATACTCAAAAAATTTACATTATATCTACAAAGTGTATTCGTGCCTTTCCTGTGATCGCGACAATAAACAGCGATTATTTCGATAAACAACATTAACGAGTTGGCCTTGGAGATAGATAGTAGTGTGTTTACTGTGAGGCAGGAACTATATTTTCATATCTTATAGTACATCAATCGCGCACATCAAAGCCTTGACGTGCCCCATTGCACTACACTCGTACGTCGCCTCACGAGTTCCCAGACAGCTTGGCTGCTACGGCCGGACCTAAGTCACTAAAGCAGCTTGCTTACCTTCCGAGCAAACTGCGGAGTAGCCCGAGTTTCTGGAAGAGTCCAAGGGCCACCTGGCATGGAACACAACACCTGAACTAATTGAAACTACTGAAGATAGTATCACTGTCATTAATATTGTGTCATGGTGATGGCTATGGAGCTTAATGCCTCCATTTTCAAGGAAGCTAATTGTTTTAATGGCTTGGGGAATACGTACAGAATTTCGGAGAGGAAATCTGTTGGAAAACCCTTATTTGGAAGACCGGCAAGAGATGGATAACATTATGATAGATTTTAGGGAGAAGGGTTTCGAGGATAGCAGGTAGATGGAACCAAATGGATCAGGTCGAGTGGAGAAATTTAATATTAGCGACGTTGAATCTTTTAATATTCTTAGTTTCTTCTTCTTATTATTATTATTATTATCATAATTCCTATTAGCATTAATTGTGTTTACTGTGAGGTAACTAAGTTTTATAAGCTATTCAGAAGAATTTCAATCTTCAAACCATTGATTTACGAGTGGCATTAAAGTAACACAAACTGTATCATTTTACTATGAAGCTACTAGAAATCAGACCAGAGAATTGTCGGTTGCCTAAGATGATATTAATTCTTCAGACGTTTAGAGGTTGTAGACTCTAGAGGAGGGTACTTGGAGGTGGTGCAGTGCTCCTGGAGCTGCGACAACACTGCAAAAAAAGTCAACATTCTTATAAAACTTAGTGGTCGAGTGGTTAGCACTTTTGTATCTTACTCCGAAAGTCATGGATTTCCTCAGTGCCTTCAGCCAAATGCCGGATAATACCTAAAATTAGGCTACAACAGCTTCCTTCCAAATCCTTCCCAATTCATCATTCATGAACCATGCGACCATTTGACACACCATAATCTTGAGCTACTACAAACGTCGTTAGATAAACAAGAATAAAAAAATTGGGCCTATACAGCACTGAAACACATCAAGGCCTCCTCTATGGACAATGGTACCTACAAAAGTTGAGGGTTAGCATTTTGTAATTATAATAAATACAATATATTTACCTCTGACCGTTCTGTAAATAAGGACACTTCCTTTCCTCCACTTTACTATGTATATTAAGGGCTCTTGTCATGTTTTATTGGTACCGTAACGTATGAAAAATCTAGCAGACACTGCCGCACGTGTCTCTTGTAGATAGGGTGGGGAGAATGTCCTTGATGTCGTACACTTATTTGTAGGGGAAGAAATGCAGTGGCGGATTTTCCTTGCTGTTACTTAGTGCACTACACCTTCCAATAAAATGTGTATGTAGGCCTACATGTACATAATATCGCTGCATAGACAAAAATTATTTTAGAACGTGGATAAACTTTTAAGGTTAAACATAAGTGGAAATATATTAAGGAAAACAAAATATTTAAGATGATAGGAAACAAATAGAAATTTGATAGTGGTAAATTAGAATAAACGATTACGCAACTGCGACATGTAGAATGACTTGTAAATTTGCTTGAGGTTCTCACACCGCAGCAACATAGCTTTAGGCCTGTGGTCTAGGGGTTGCTGCAAATTAGAACTTAGCCTATTAAATACAATCATGCAAATCAACTATTGCAGGCCTAACAATGAAATAAAGCCACAATAAAACTTATTTGATTCTGTAAAACAAGCTACAAATACACACTTTGAAATTGAATTTTTGTTACAGTACTTCCAGTCTGTTCTAATTCGAATAACTGTTCCTAAGGACAAGGCCAAGAAGACACATGAGGCAATGGAGGCATAGCTCCATTCATTATTAACCTTGGCGCTAATTGTAGGCGAGCGAGTAGCTTAAATGTTCCGTTGCTTTACCACCGGGAGAGAATTACCCGGTAACCGTAGAATATGAGGCTGTGTGGTTCCCAGAGCCCTCTGGGTACTGTGGAGAATAGAGAAAATTCTTCCCCTGCCTTGAATGGAACTCGGATTTACAGATTATGCAGGTCGTAGTCTAGTCAATGTATTGACTGAACTAACCCGACCCCTCTGCATAAATTGGACGTCGGCACGACGATAGAAGTGACTGGGTAATCTCATGCTCTTATCGTGTTTTATGAAGAGCCCTCTGTTTCCATTGGGTACTGGGCACCAGAATGTTTGTTGACGTGATGATGAAAAAGCATTTTTATACCCCGTATTGTGACTTGAACTCCGACCACAGAGTCGACAAAGTTTGATCTTACATCGAGTTTAGCCATCTCGACAGCGGATGTCTAGAATGCGGTAATCTGGTTGCCTGTGACACCGTGTATTCTCATGTATTGATAGCAAAGTACCGGAGGAACTTTCTGCTTCCATCTTCATAGTCTAAGTCAATTCAACTCTAAAGATGGAGGCAGCTGTCACAATCTAGAAAGCATGCATGAACGTGCTCTGTAGTTGATGCTCTGGCTAGAATTTCCGTTTGGGTCGTTGGCGTAGGATGGCGTACCAACTTTCGTACCGCAGCATTTGGACATCAAATTCCGTACAATTAATACGTGTGCAGAAAATATTAGTCCTATTCAAGTACACCCAGACAACTGTTACTCTGAATAGTGAACAAAAGTGGGCATGGGTAATAAGACTGGAGTCTTGCAGAATTTTAGGTACGTGAAGACAAGACTTCACTGAGGACGAGACGCTTTATGACTGCTGGCTCCAGTCGTAAGTCAAAGAGTCTTAATAGTAAAATTGTCCTTATGTAGGTATAGCTCACTAATTATTGACCTCGTCTCAAGACTAAAGGGGCGTTGTTAACCTTACGCCCCGAACATTGTACTCGCAGGGATAAAGCCCCCAGTGCCCATTGAATAGGTTGCTGGATGGGCCCCAGAGTCGGTCTGGACGCTTTCAAGAAGAGAAAAATCTCTTAGTCCTATCGGAAATCTAGCAGCTATTTCTTATGGCCTGGCCGTGGTCTAATCACTATACTGACTGATTTATCGTGATTCCACACGCTTATTATTTTCTGTGAAAATTTAGTGATGTTTTAGAGAAAACTGTGTAAGCACTTCGTATGCACTCGAAATATCAGGCTACCACTTAACTTGTCATTTGGGCCTCTAAAAGTGCTTAGCCGAAAGTTACGAAACGTCAAGCGGGTTTTAAGTAAATTCATCCAATTCTCAATTATAATATATGTCTTATTTCCATACATTCTGAATGTTCTGTCTTCCATTAGAACGAGAAATTACGTGTCGCATTGGAACAGATTATAATAAAATTTTAATCGAAATATTAATGTTGGGACAGTTTGTTTAATAAAAACATATTTCAGATTATGAGGATTGTCAGGGAAATTTTTGGACATGTTACATATTTTAGGTTCGATTTTTAACTGACAGACAATCCCTAATTTTTATAATCCACCACTGAATTCGTTGACATTGACACTAGCGACATCTTAGGAAATACATGTCTTATAACACTGATTCCCGCCTAAACCGGGCAGACGTGCAGTGACATTGGTTGAGGATGGACGTGTTCTAGTTGGCTGCCGGTCTTGCAAGTGTTCAACATAGTTTGCTGTACGGGGGTAGGTCCTGGGCCGCCAGAGTAAGTTGAAGTTGCTACTTAATTAGCCGGTAAATATGATTTGATATAAACTGATTTAAATTAAATTAGTTGGAAAGCAAATAATCTTGTTGGCTTGTTAACATTAACTAGGATTTCGACATTTTTCGGAGCTTATAACTGAACAAGATGTAACTACATTTTCGTTGTGATGGTGACTTTCCTTTAGCTGCCTTTTTACAGTTAGCACGTGTTTCGAGTCAAATGTTGAAATTCAGGTTTTAATTCCTAATCGTTATCGGTGTAAATGAACGTAAAAAATTAGTTGCAAATGTAAATTTTAATGTGAATATGCATTATAATTTTTCTAATATATTCATCCGCGAATAATTGCTGCTGGTTACATTGCTTGTTCTGAAACTGTAATGGACGTCTTGTTGAAATACTGTAGGCAAGGGTGAACAAATTTCCATCGATATTACAAACAGTTTGAATGGAAAAATCAAATGCAGTAACTGTAATATTGCTGACTTGTATGCGGTAGGCAAGCAATTGGAATCCTGAGAGGGGAACAAGAGTATTTTTTGTCATTACGCAGATTATCATGGCTGCTTTCAAACATAGTAACACCGACAGAATACAGGTCGTGTAATGGTAAACGACGTACATTCATGATTTTTTTAATTTTCTATTGGATAATGCCTTATAATAGATCATTACCACTGTCTTATACATAAATTTTCTGACCTTAAACAACAGTTAAATCAGTAAACCGTCATCCCACCTTTTAGAAGTTGTAACATGATTTTCTTAAAAATTATTGATACGCAATTAATTTTATCCCTAGTTTGCAAGCGTGTTACAAGTTATAGTTTAAAAAGCTGAACCTCCACCTATCTAGATTTTCAAATAAAATAACTACTCATTAATGGAGGCCGATCTTCAGTGGTAAAGAACAGAATATTTCAGAATAAGTACATAGAAAGTTAAATACACTGAATATATTATGGGAAGTAGTATCTAGTGCCGAGGTTAGGAATGAGTGGAGCTGTACATCTACTCCCTCTATATGCCTTCATGGCATAGACAGTAACAACTTTACATAATATTTGCTATTAGTACTAGTAATATATAACGTTGCGAATTAAGGGGTTAATGTTTTGACACGTTACTTTATTTATTTTAATTATTCTACATATGTTAGGAGTAGTACATAGATAAATGCAGTTAGTGTATGGTTAAGAATGAGTGGAGCTACATGCCTACTCCCTTATATGCCTTCATGGCATAGACAGCGACAACTTGGTACAATATGTTACCATTAGTGTTAGTAATACTGTATGTTGCGAATTACTGGGTTGGTATTTAATGGAAGTAAAGGAATGAGTGGAGCTGTACATTCTACTCCCTCTATATGCCTTCATGGCATAGACAGCGAACAATTTACAATATGAACCATTAGTATTAGTAATATTATGTAGCGATTACTGGGTTGGTATTTAATGGAAGTATATGGTTAGGAATGAGTGGAGCTGTACATCTACTCCCTCTATATGCCTTCATGGCATAGACAGGAAGAAATTTACGTAATAGGATACCCTTAGTTTTAGTAATTCATTATATTGCAGTTACTGGGTTGGTGTTTTGATAAGTTAGTTATTTTTCTGCTTATTCTGAGTTGTTAGGGAGAGTACATAGGAAGATAAATACCTGGATATGTAATATGGGAAACAGGATTCTATCAGTACTAGTAATACTATATATTATAGGTTATTGATTTCGTGCTTTGACACTTTATTTTATCCATTCTGCTTCGTCTGAATATTTCAGCAGCAGTGTACTGAACGGTAACGAAGGTAACTGTACTGTACTGCACACGTAATGGGGGGAACAGGATCCTCTTAATATTCGTGATAATTTATGTTGCGAATTTTCGAAGTTGGTGCTTTTGACGTGTTAGTTTATCCACGCTGCTTCTTCTGTATATATAAAATTATGAATTTCTGGTTTCTAATAATTAAAATTCAAAGTGATAGTGTAATACAGTGCTACAAATTTACATGTTTAAATCACCAGCCGTATATCTTGCTAGCAATATTCGGTTTTTAATTTTAAAGTTATCTACCTGATTTATTTTGCAGTTCCCGTAGTCTTTCCACGTGAATGCCGTGATGTCAACTTGAAATAAGGCACTGCAATCCACCCCCCCCCCCCTCCGACTCTTCGTAACTCGACGTAACCAACTTCACTTACGTCTTCATAAGCCCCTCGTTTCACAGGTTTAAACCTTGTTAGTGTCTCTGTGACCTTACAAATCAGAATCTTAGTTTCTGCGTCTTACTTTGCAGTCTACATCAACCCCCTTTTTTAAAATGTGTTTATTCTAGCTTCTATGGTTGTTTTGTTTGTGTAAAAGGCCTACTGTTCTTCTCATATAGCGCGTTTTAGACTTTGATTCCTGTTGCTGCCATATGTCTGTGTACTTGAGCACTGAAATTCTGCACGTCATCTGACTGGCATTCCGAAAATTTTATTTTGTATAATGGTGTTTCTTCATTCTGAAGCTCTTATGGCCGATATTTTTTGGTATTGTTTCTCCGTGCTGCTACTTCAGTGCCGGGATACTAGCATGAATAGCTCACTTCAGCCTTCTCTTCTGAAGCCCAAGTAATTCGACGTATGTAACTTTACTTACATTCTCGCTGTATGATACCTCACAGGTTTTGGGCCCATTGATTTGTTAGTGACCTTAAAAACAGAACCTTATTCTCTTTATCGCATTTTGTGATCTTCAGGACCTCTTTTTCTCAGTTATGTTCCTTACAATCAATTCTGTGGCGATGTTTGGAATAAATCTCCGAAACATGCAGTGTTGTTTCGCTTGTGTAAGATGTCGATTGTTTTTCTCATGAAAGAAGTTTCAGTGGATGTTTCGTGTGGTTTGTGCTTTGCTTCCTTAAATTCCAATTCATTAGGCCAGTGATATTCTGAAGGTTTTGTCTTCATCTGATTACCCTCAGATCTTCTGAAATATTTCCTGGATAATTAAATCGTGTGAAAAGAAATTTATGACTGTCGTTACAGTGAACAAACTGACGGATCTCATTTGATTAAATGATTAATTCATTTGACAAATTGTCGTTAATTAATGTTAGAACCACAAAATAATTTGTTTGAATTGGAGAATACTTATTGAGAAAATTTGTTCAAGTCGGATAACAGCCTTTATACCGTAATTTTTCATAACTTTCTTAAGAATTTCATGCCAATTATCGCTGTAATTTGACTCCAGGCAAAACTGATACAAGGTCCCACAATTTATGTCGATACGGAGTACATTGAGAAAGCTTAAATATATATAATTAATGTTGAAAATGTTATAAAGTAAATAACTACATATTAATCGTCACGTGTAAATGATTTATTTTGGAATTATGTGATTGTGGGTTAAACTGAGAAGGAAATACTGCTATAACAGACGTATGTCTAGACATCGCAATACGAATTGTATTGCTCTAAATATGGCCTTACGATATTAAATGTCGGCTCCAGATATGGACCTCGCAATAACATGAACGTTTTCTTTCTATTGTATAATCCATTGCTGGTGGTACCGCCGCAAAATCAAACGTGATTTGTTTCTTAAACATTTTGACTATTACTGGAATTTATGTAAGACTGTTGATATTATGACCACAAAAATTTCTCTGTTAGATAAACTAAATTACACTGGTAGTGCGAAGTAGAGACGCAAAGATAAATGACAATTGTACGTTGGCAACATGCATATGAATGGCACAAATCGCCCATCTATATTCCTGTACTAACAAACTATACGAACTAACAATTCTCTCTTCTGGTTGTGGGTCTCTTCTTCTTTCTGCATGGCCGGCACATCTAACTAACGCGATTTGTACATCCAAATGCATCCATTGCCAACCGGTGTTAATAATTCGGTTTAAGCATTTTTTTCAATTCTAATTATGTACATACACAAAAATTTCTAGTTTCTGCTTAATTTTGTTACAATATATTTTTTATTCTGGCAAAAATTGTACTTTTGAACGGAGCAAGCCTCCTTTACCTTATTCTTTCTAAAATTCTGTCCATCTGTCAACAGTTTTGGATAATAAGGTAAAATAACGGTTCATAATTTATCCTAAAAAAATACCAAAGTGCATTACGAATATGTAAATAAGATAATTAGTAAGGAAATGTAATAATTTTTCCTAACCAAAGCGGGGCGTGTGAGTAGTACTGCAGTTCTTGAATATTCCTAAATACGTTGTAGGTGAGGAGTCCAGTCTGCGGAAACACTTGCCTCGGCGCAAGAGCTTGTCACACAAAAATATTGGCAGCTCTTAGCAGTCCAGAGCAATGTGAACATTCATACGTGCAGTGCACAGACACAGCTTACAAAATGTTCTCGGCCCTCTTGATATTTCTGTTGCTTTCTTCATTGCGACTCCTCAAAGTATAATTCCAATACGAGGTAAACTGAAATTAATTCTCTAAGACGTTGTCAGGACCATGTTCCTTGTAGACATCTTCGGTAAGATTTCGCATAATATATGTTTAGTACAATTTTAAGTCGCTGTTGACTTTCTTGGTTTTCCGATGGCTTTCCTTAGAAATCCTTTCAAAAACAAAGCTTCGCTGAATTGTTAATATCCTCTCTCAGCCATTCTCATCATCTCTGCTGTCTTAATGGGTTTCTTCATTAAAGGTTTCCAAAATAAAACTTAAGTGGAATGTTAGTATCACTTCTACATGACGTTCTCAGCTATGATGGTATTTCTTGTGGTTTTCTTCAGTAACAATTTCCAAAACTAGCTTCATTGGAATGTCAATACCACTTTCATATAGGGCATTTTCAGGTCTTCTTATATTCTTTGTGATGTTCTTCACTGATATCTTCTAAGCAAATTTCTTTGTAATATTAATCATACTGTTGTATAATATGTTCTCAACCACTCTTTTGTTTCTCGTGGGTTTCTTTACTAAGTTTGCTTAGGAATTAGAATGTTAATATTAATTTCTGTAAGTCCCTCTCAAGTGTTATATTTGTAGCGGTTGTCTTCAGTAATAATTTCCAAAGCAAGATGTCTAAGTCACTCATTAATACCTCTTCCGCATATGGCGCTGTAATTTCTACTGCTGTATTTCGTAGTGTTATTGTGCAGTATTCCCAAAGCAAAAATGTCATCATAGTCTCAGTGGGCGTGAAGTTCCCCTAAAATGACCTCTGTTACCCTGTCATCCTATCTCAATGTGTCCACGCAAATAATCACACTGCAGTTATGCCGCTGCTGCACGGACCCGTCTTGACTTATTTTCTAGTCAGCTTCACACATCATTTCGACACAACGCTAAACCAATTCCCCTGCCCAGTCTTCAGCGGATAGCCAACTGGTATTGGTTGTGAAATGTTTCCGAAAATTCAGCCTTACAAAATCTGCCATTATACCCTACAGTTTCCCAAAACCTGTTTCAGAAATATCACGTTTTAAATTCTAGTGTCGTCCACCACACAATTTCCCAGACAAATGGTTATTAGCACTGTATCGATGTATGCGTTTTAGTTGGGGTAAGAGATCATATGTGGGATGTTATACTACGAAAGAAAGAAACGGAATAGCATGTTGTAAGCAGCAATGTGGAAACTGGGAGAAGTTAGAAGCAATATGAAGATGTGCGTTATGTTTAGGCCAGGAGGATGTCGAACATACACTGCCGAGCTGTCCAGAAATAGGGGCATGTCTGAGCAAAAGATGACCAAATAGGAATGAGGAGGTAGCTTACAAGAAAATATTACGTGGTAGCAGTAAGGCACTCACCCGCATCTAGAGCCTAGATTAAGAATGGGTAGAGCTATATTTCCACTCCCCCCCCGCCTTCATAGCATGTTCTAGGGTAAAGCTTAAATGTCTTATCGTGAATAATAAGGCATTTGTTACAGATATCGGAAGTTAATTAGCAAAGTTTAATATAAAACAAAAAGTGTAAGTAATACAGTGCGTTTGATTGGAAGGTAGTCCCAAAAATGTTAAGACGAAAGGAGTGTACCCCATTGTTATTATCAGCATCTTACTTAAACCTGCGGTTTCTTTAAAATGTTGGGAATTTCATGACTAGCTGAGGAACTATTTAATGACTGCACCACAGAGCAAGTTATTGTGTGTTCTTACTATTATTATATATTTAACCTTCAGGTTCTATAATATTCTGGGATTTTCATGACTAGCTGAGGAAATCTTAGTTTCCTAAGAAGGACTCTGCACCATACAGTTAGTGTGTAATACATTATTAATATGTAACATTAAACTTGTGGGTTCCATAAAATGCGGGAAATTTCATGACAAGCCGAGGAACAATAAACTTCTTAATAAGGACTCTGCACCATGGAGTTATTGTATAGTATATTATTATATACTATTCAACCTACGGGTTCCATAAAATTCGGGGAATTTCGACTACATGAAGAACTATTGACTTCTTAAGAAGGATTCTGCACCATGGAGTTAGGTATTCTATAATATATTATTATTATTATATAATATTCAACCTACGGGTTCCACAAAATTCTGGGAATTTCGTGACTAGCTGAGGAACCATTAGCCTTTAAGGAGGACTCTGCACCACAGACTGACTTACTGCGTATTGTGATTATTATTATTATTATTATTATTATTGTATAATATTAAACCAGGTTGCATAAAATGCGGGAAATTTGATTACTAGCTGAGGAATTATTAGTTTCTTAAGAAGGACTCCACACCATGGAGTTACTTATTGCAAAATATGTATCATTATTATTATTATTATTATTATTATTACTGTTAAAACGTAGGTTGTCATAAATACTAGGTTACTGAAAATCCACTTCCCCAATTGGAAGATGTTACACCATAGTCATTAAGACAAAATCAGCCATTCACCTTCTTGAATGAGCTGAATCCAGTTCACGTCATGGAACTCGTATTCCAGTTTAGTATTATATTTCCGTATCTCTAAGTGACCACTTCTGTATAGGTATCTCCACATAATTCTGTATGAATATCGTGCCGCTTATTCTAAGAAAGCGTTTAGCCTATCGCAACAATTTTCTGACATACAGAATATATTACACAATTTTTAGATGCGTAATTTACTCCATTCCCCATCTAATGTCATGTTGGTTAGGACCTAGAAAAGCTTTCGACATTTTGTTTTCACTGAGTAAGTTATTGCTACTGATTCTAATTTACATCGATATTTATTTGAAGCCCGTTGATAATTTGTATTTCTAATCACTTCATTTAAATCACTTATAAATATTTGATATTCTACTTTACTTGTAACCTGTACCAGTCATTTGTTAACACACACAACTGATACTTGAAGCATTTGGTAGCAATTGCGCCCATTTTTTATTCAAGTTCAGTATTAATATTAAATCTGTCTGTCAAAATGAATTTTGATTAATGGTTTTTCTCTTAATGTTTGCCATCGGACACAATAAAAAATTAACTTTTAGATGAACGTTAGCACGGCAGGCCGGCAGCCAAAGGGTTGGGTTCGTGTGGCTTCCGAAGTGTGCACCGAATATAAACATCTTACGTTTTCGGGAGTGTTTATACGCCATATATAACAATTCTTGCGTTTTCGGGAGTGTTTGTGCACCGAATATAAAAACTTCGTATGCTTCCAGGAGTGCTTTTGAACCGAATGTAAAAATTCTTATTTTCGGGAGTGTTTGTGCACCAGTATAAAAAATTCTCATGTTTCCGGGAGTGCTTCTGAACCGAATGTAAAAATTCTTATTTTTGGGAGTGTCTGTACAGTGAATGAAAATTCTTAGACCACGTATTTTTAAAATATATGATGTTTTCAGTGATTAGTTTTTTCGAGTGGACCCGTGGAAATTCAGTGTTCGTTTTTATTATTTTTCATCTAATGATGTGTGATCTGAAAAGTAAAGCGTCTGCAACGAAATCATAAGTGCTAGTGATAGTGATAGTGCTGCAGTGATAAGTGCATTGATTTGTCTGGTGTTACAACAATCCAGGGATTACAGCAGTGTGCATCCGAAGAAGGACTTCGAACACAGGAGCATCGCAAAAGGAGCAACGCGCAGACGGTAACATCGATGGACAACCAAAGGTAGGTCCCATACATCTGGTGCCAGCACGACTGACAGCAGCAACGGTGAGTCATGGACATCTGTCATTCTTTTACATTGTTAGGAATGGAGACACAAAAGCGTGTTAACAAAATTTACATTTCACGTAACTGTAAAAACCGCTATTGGTCGTCGGATTTAAAGGTTTTACATCCTGAAAATTTAACTGACCTAAGTTAAACTGAACGTGTTAGTGTTGGATAGTCCTGTGACTATGCACCAGGCTGTATTACGCTAGGCAGGTTTCTTATTACCGTGGCAAATTGCTTTCCTTAGCCTGAAGGCGAACTAAGCGGGACGTCATTTACTTGACTGCGTTTGTGTTATCATTTGATTTACGAACTGAATTGAGCGTCCTTTGAACACGATGTATTGGATGAAGAATCGTCGACATTTTGTTTTCTTTTAATGCTGCAGAAACGCATTACACGATTACACTATTAAACTTTTCGTAATATTCAAAAAGCAAAGTCGAACAAATAAGGATCTGAATGTGTTATAAATGTAAAGGTCTGTCACTAGCCATCAGGCTTAATGGCATTAGAGATCGTCACAGGTAACACCTAAACACGCTCCGTCTACACGGACGACGTCTGTAATCTCGTTTGATTTCCACGCGGGAAGAAACTTCATTTCAGGTTTATAAATTTACGTTGCGCCTTCAAAGCAAGAAGATATCGGACCTTCATTTATTCGACGAGTAAACGAACTGATCCGAAATGTTGACCTGCGCTTCAT
Organism: Reticulitermes speratus; assembly: GCA_021186555.1. Taxonomy (NCBI): domain Eukaryota; kingdom Metazoa; phylum Arthropoda; class Insecta; order Blattodea; family Rhinotermitidae; genus Reticulitermes; species Reticulitermes speratus. Next base: position 19,482,131 of record JAJKFL010000001.1, read on the forward strand.
TATACCGTGTTTTCGTCCGCGACAGTCAACGGCACACAGCTGTATGTCACTGCTCATTGCACAATCCTTATTTTGAAAGGATTGCAGCCGTAATGAACAAATAATATACAGCATAGACGTACGTGTCGGATTTCCGCGAGCAAGAATGTTTGGAGTGAATGGCGTACTGAAGCCAGAATTGTATGTTTAAATACCTCGTTGTACATACAAGAAGATATATCAACGTGAAATTCAAGATTACAAATATCACAGGTAAGTTGCCTCTTTTCACAATGTTCTTATTTGCAACTGTATTTATTAGTGTTTTTACAGTGTTTGGTGGCGCTTTTCGCACAGTCGCGAAAAGCGCCTCTGTGTTCTTTGTGTTGTGCTTTTTTGTTTCAGGTCCCGCTCATATCCTGTGCCTCAACGTGGCGAGCGGGTGAAACAAGGAACAATGCATTCCCGAAATATTGCCTTTGTTACGTCATAAAACTTTCTGTAGTGTCTTAGGTACATCATGTTATAATTCCAGGATTAAATATTTTATTTGGCAGAAGGTTTTAACAACATTCTGTGCGTCCACATGCAATAATTTGGCTCTGGATAAATTTAACGTTTACTGCCATTACTAAAATATTTAAAACTTCAGATCCGAATTTAAAATCAGGGACTTTATTTTCACAAGACCTACATAAATGTCTATATTTTTCCCACAATTATTAGCAAAAATAGGACGAAACGTCTGGCAACCATGAGGTTAATATTTATCGTGTTTTGTGCGCAGAATGTATTCATCCTTTTCTTTTCGAGGTATCGGCTGTCAGTCAAGCTTGAGGGTTTGGCGTAGCACAATTAGGGCTTCAAATATTTATGATGTAATGTTTGGTGATGTCGTGAAACGGGTTTGATCAGATTTTAAGTTTAGAGTGTCCATTCAAATATAACTTAAATGTATAGCTTAGAATATTTTGTCTTTATCCGACACTTTTATGCAGACGTTATTAAATCTCTATTTGTACTTTGCTAAAAGTTGTCCCTGTCCATGCCATGAAGGCATACAGGGGGAGAAGAGGTATAGCTTCACTCATTCTTAATCTCGGCACTACATTGAGGCGAGTGCTTAATTTCAAGCCTCGACCGCTTTACCCCCGGGAAAGAACCCCGGCACCCATTGAGTAGGAGGTTGGGTGGGCTCCAGAGCCGGTCTTGGACGTTTCTGGGGAAGAAAACTTTCCCCTACTGGGACTCGAACCCCGGACCGCGCAATACAAAATATGATACAGAAGCTCGGGAAGTAGGAGAAATATCAGCTTTGTCTTCTTTCCTGTATTTTTTATAAAAAAAACTTACGATTATATATCAACGCACAGAGTAATAACAGTACACATCAGCTTCTGTTCTTAGGTTCCGTGACCACCGTTCATATGAACATGCAGAGCAGTTTTTGGTCTTGTCCTCTGTCTGTCCACCCTTTTTAAGATACTGCCGGATAGACAAGGGTTTGGGGTGAAACTGGTAACCTTCACAGTTGCGTGGATACTGCCCCCCCCCCTCCCCCGCCAAATATTTCACGTTATGGTACGGCAATATTCAAATGTCCGTCCTTACATGTCACATCTTCTGAAAGCTAAGACAGAGAGAAACGTATGGGAGAAAAATAATTCACCATTCTGTTGCAGGTCTGTATTGCTAAAATGTCTGCTTAACCACAAGGTAGCCTTAAATGTAAGTCACATAAAATCTCAACACCGTGGTTCAGAGATAAAAATTATAATGAACACAGATATTATTGCTGTATTAGTGAAACTGTAGGTGTGTTTAGAAAAGATATCAGTATTCAGAAATTTGAAGTCGGTTATTAAACAATGGACATGGTGCCGGTGTGTTTATTGCACACGTAAATGGAAATGGAACCAATGAAGTTTTAAATGAATAGGGTGGTACTGAAAAAAATTTGACATTTGGCCCTCACCTGTTCAAAACGCCGAAAAAATGACATATTTCATGCAGTATAAAATGTTGACAAACGTTCCCTTCCTTTCAAATCACTGTTGTCAGATGTTTGTTTCAAAATGAGCAAACTAGGGAATGCACTGTTCCTTGGCCAAACAGGATACGTTAGTTGCAAATGTTATGGTGGAAATCCTTCCTGTGAACGAAATTCCTCGGTCTTGCATTTCTCTGACAAATCCACAACCTGTTTAAAAACTGCCCATTGTAGAATTTAATGGCTCGTCGCTTTCCGCATCAGAGACATTGCAAATATTTGGAAAATTGGAGGCTGTTGAAAACTAGCAAATTATTACAAGCTGTTATAAATTTTGTGGAACCTGGCAGATTTACTGCCATTAACTTATCAACATCACAAGCAATCTCCCTAAGATAAATTTTTTATCTTCCCATTTACTTTTAGGTTTTCTCAGTGGACATTTTCCAAGCGCTTCTTTTATCAAAATTAATTTACCTCTACACCAAGAGTGACCTAGATATAAACCATGATTTAGATGAAAATAATTTGTACTCTTCCATAAAGGGGCGTTTTACGCCATATCTTATGGACGTTACTTTTATTGAATTTAGACGCCTTTTTCTAAGCAACCAGACGCTGTTTATTTACACAAGTTGATGGACATGTAATTCAGCATCGTGTGCATCTCCTGACTTATAGATTTACTGTAAAGATATTTAATACCTTGTTCTAAAATACTGTTTGTTATAAAAATAATCTTTTAGACAGAAGGCGCTACGCCATAAAGACATGGCAAGAAAGTGGAGATTCGCCTGAAGTGAATGACCGGTGTCTTGTATCAGCTTCGTTCCTGAGGAAGGAGCATCAGAGCATGTATGGGTGTTGTGCAGGAGGGAAAAATATCTGCGGGAATGTCACCACGATTGCTCGGCCGTCACTATACTGACAGATCCAACCTGGTTCCTATTGTTTAAGCGCTTCCAAGGTAATTTGGTAAGGTAAACAGATATTTGTATATTTTTAAGTTTAATAAATGTACTCTAATGATTTAAAATTATTGAAATCTGTGGTCTTCTGGGTAATTACACGGCGTCGTGTGGTAGTTATTTACCGACGTTTCGGGACAACGTATCGGTCCCATCTTCACGGGTCAAGATTCCAAGTAGATTCCTGCATTCCTTTCCTACTTGGAATCTTGACTCTGCCGGGTTGCAGCCCCTCCCTCCAAACAGAAATTTTAAAAACACAAATTTTTTAGACGCGATATCACACGTTTTACGTGATTTACCTTTCAGCCGCAATTAGCCACTGAAATCGGCTAATGACTAGTACATTAGAATTTTAAAAAAAATATAATAAAAAACTTAGGATGTCTTAGACGAAATTAAAAAACCAAGAAGATTTAGATCTGCGCTCTTAAGGGATATTGCGCGGCGCGTTATATTCCAGAAGAGCGCAGATCTCATCAACATCGCGGCGGAAGCCTATAATCAAAGAAGTTTAGACCTTGTGATTCAAATTACGTGAGTCCTGTAATATGTAGTTATATTTGTATGTATACAAATGCAGTTGCAAACAGTATCATGTTGCAGTTATCCTTACAACATGATTTTTATAACATAATTTTTAAAATAAAAAATAAAATATATATAGCCTCCGAGTGGCTACCCTCCCCGATTGAAAAATTCTACTTGCGCACCTTAATTGAGGTGTTTTTTCTCCGTCCCTCCAGGTGAGTTCCGGGATAGTGAATCAAACAACGCCACAACTGTTTCCTCTCATGTCCTTATTGTGTCGTTATTCACTGACGAATTGGATCGAAGCAATTTTTTTTAAGTTAATGAATATCAGTTTACTATATAGAAACGTATTTCGACCCTATACACTTCGATGTATCGAACATATCGTTAAATTAACCAAGAATAGACGAATTATACATGAAAGCTATGCGCTTTATAATTCCCTTGTAGTTCACTATAACTCATTCTCGATCACGTTCAATAACTTGAGGCAATATTAGCTTCATTGTACCCCGAAATATGTACATGCGTAATGGAACGGTGAAAGGCAGATGCGCTTTGACATGGAGATTGGCGATATGGATCGTCTCATCCGTGATGTGGATATTATTTTCGAGCAGTAGTGATGGTTACTATGGTGCATGTTTACTTCTCATGTTTTATTTCACGAAGCATAATATTCGAAACCAGGAGTGTCGATCGAAATGCGAAATGTTGTATGTTTACCCATGCGAACTGCAGTTGTTTGAATGCCACGGTGTTAGACCAAAATAACGCGTTAATTTCCGTGATGGAGACGGAATAAGGTTAGGGATGCGCTAACCAAAGACGTGCTTTCCAAGTTTAGAAATGTAAGGACGTGATGCGGAAATACAAATATACTCCACAAAGCATTTTGAAAGATAATTTGAAAATGCTGAGTACAGAGTTTGCTGTTAATCGAGTTCAAACATTCCATCCTCATGATGCAGGAGACCTCCTGAAAATTATTTATGAGGCAAAGGAGAATGGGTTAAAAGTCAAATACTATGGTGGCTCTTTTCCTCTCATTAAGGAGGGTGTGGATATCATAGTTGCTTTAGATAATATGAGAAAATTCATTTGCTATGATCCTGAAGAACAAACAGTCACTTTTGAAGGAGGTGTGACTGTGGCCGAAATGCTCCAAAATATGGAGAGTTTGAATTATACATTAGAAATATATGGTATTATTCCAAATATGACAATTGCTGATGCAATATCTGTTGGATTGATGGGATCAAATGGAACCATTGCACACTGCTTGAAGAGTTGTCAAGTCCTACATTCTAATGGTGCATTGATTGAGTGGGTATGGCCAGGTCCAGGGGAAGTCACAGACAGAATTTCCACTATTCCAACTGAAAGGAGGTTTGCACCAACATTGCAGGCCATGGTGTGTGGTCTCGGGGTAGTTGGCATTATAAATACTGCAACGTTCAAATGTATTCCTATACACTTGGCACAGGAGACAGTATATGACTGCCCTCTGAATGATGTTGTTAACAACTGGCAACAGCTGCTGGAAGGTTTGTATGGTTATATGTATTGGTATCCTGTTTTGGACAAAGTGATTGTTAAGCAGGCAAGTTCTGTAAGATTACATCTGGGGCATTTACAGCCATGGTGGAAGAAGTGTTTGGAAACATTTTACTGGAGTATTCACTGGTTGGTAAACAGAGCTAGCCCATACTTGGCATGGTATATCCCATCGTTTACCAGGAAGCTCTCCCAGATGCAGTTTAATCTTGTTATGAAGGCTTCTTCATGTCGAATGCAGCACAGCTTCCGGCCTCAATTGTTTATTTCAGTGGGGTCCCACTGTCGAGGAATGAAGTGGTTTTTTCCTGCAGAGAAATTGCAAAATGTGGTGGAGGACATTGGGAACTGGGCTGAGCTACATTTTTACCTTTGCTCAACTCCTATACTCATTGCAGTACAGAAACACCAAGCTGTGGCTTTTCATCAGCCGTTTCTCTGTCCCTACACTGAAAAGAACACCTGCACCTTGTGGACTGATTGGTTCAGTAGTAGGAGTATTAGAAGCAGCTACTCTGCAACTATGGCTGAGTTTGAGGCTTTGCTGCAGAAGAATGGAGGTCGGAAGTGTTGGTCTGCTGGTCCTGTGTATGCATCCCCCCTTATAGGACAAATGTATCCTGGCTTTCGACAGTGGTGTGAAAAGAGGACAATCCTGGACCCTGTAACTATGTTCAGAAGTGCTTATGTAGTAGGTGATCTGTTTGTGAAAAGTTAATTTCCTTATTCCGGAATAACTTCCATCTACTGCTAAGATTAAGAGTGAATGGAGCATTACCTCTGCTCCCCCTTGTCTTCATGACATGTGCTGTGAACTGTGACTACACTACTGTCCAGCAGTGTGTTTAACTCTATGATTAGCTCCAGCACTGTGTTTATAAATGAGCTGTTAATTTACATTGCAGCAAATCTTAGTGTGTACTTCCAGAAAGAAGAAAATTATATAACAATCAGATTTGTTGTTGGTATGTTGTATAAATATACTCACTATATCAGCCAGCTTAAATACCATATTTTAAAACAGTAATACAATCATTATATGTGAGTGTAGTCAAGTGTAATGATTTTTCTCAAATAAAACTTCCCTAAAATGATTGTCATGTGATTCAAATCTGTGAACGTTTCAAAGTTGCAATCTCGTGTGGATAGTGTGAGCAGTGCTGTCAGCAGTGTTAATGAAAGACAAAAATTGCATAGATTGAGAAAAGTAAAAGCCATTGTAATTTTGAGTTTTTAAATTTGAGACAAGGGTTTGAATGGTTAGTAAAGTATGTCATCTTTGTGGTAAAAAATAAAGAAATAAAAAAAAAATATGTCTGTCAAGAGCAGGGGTTAAGACTTAATTTGTCATTAAAATAATATGATGTTTGCAGATTATAAATAGGTTCAAATTGGAATTTAACAGACTCAACTTCACTTTCCCAAATTTTTACCACATTTTAAATTACTAGTTCCTTTCACATTTACCCTGGAGACATGCTGCCAAAAAATTTCTGCTGTTCAAAATTAAACCAGAGCTTCAGATTTTTTGAGACAAGTGTACAGGCTCAAAAAATATTGCAGATGACCTTTAAGGCCACAAATTAGTGTCTGTACAAGTTCATGATAGCAAATGTATGTTATATCCATTTCTACACCAGGATGCAGGGTGTTGAGTTATTTAGTTATTATTTTCCAGTCAGTTTTTGGAGCCTCAGAATCCGTGATGCCAAAGTTCTCGTTGATTGCTTGCATATGGGGAATTCATGTCAGAATGGTAAGTAATATTTGCTTACTTAGCTCCTTTTGTATGTTGAATCTTGAAATTAATGTTGTCTCTGCCTTGAACAGAGAATCCTGAAATTTCCCTCAAGTTTAAACAACAGATAACACTAACTTATATCACAAGTGCTTGCTGTATGCTCCGTTAGTGTTACATGAGCCTTTTGTTAACATAACATACCTTTGCAGTTTCAGAATTACAGAATATATCCCATAATCAAACAGATGCATCAAATTTATGACTGTCTTACCATATACTCCTCCTGGCAATATTATGTAGGCCTTTTGTTACCAAATATGATTATGTACTTCTGCTATTCTTTAAAAATTATGAATATACAGAGTGTATCTTTAATAGTGATCCTGAATGTAAGAAAGTGTGACCTCGCTTTGCCAAGGCAAAACGTGTGAGACACTTCCTCATCTAATAAGCACAGGAATGCGAGACAGGTGCACATTTGTATTATGAGTTACACATGGCAAGGGGAGAATGTGTGTATGCACTTGAAGAGAGAGTGGTCATTTGAAATACTTTCGTAGGGTGTTGTGACTTACATTAAATGGGAATGCAAAGAGCCAGAATAACAGATATTGGTGTTCCAAAAATTCTCGTGCAGTTCATGATGACCTTGAAATATGGAGGCTGTTGTGCAGTGAGTGTGCAAAACCATTGGGCCCCTAGTTTTTGAAGAATCAGTAAGTTCCTACCATCACATTTGGTTAATTCTGACAGCATTCTTGAGAGAATTTAACAGAAGAAAATATGCACAGTTACTTCATGCAGGAGACTTGTGTGGCCTACACAGCATACTTCTCAATGGCTGCCGTAGAAGAGGTGAATGGTTAATAACTTGCAGATTGTGGCCTCCTGGATCTCTAGATTTGAATCCTTGCAACCATTATTTGTGAGGGGCACCAAAACAACTACACCTGAGTGTTGGATAAACCTGTACAGATGTATTGTCCAACATGCTCGGGTGGTACTTCTGGGATACAGGTGGCGCTTAGGGTATTTATCAAAACGCTATAGAATAGTATAGGTATATTTAGCCTCTTACAAGTTTTACAAAGAGACTTATTTAGTCTTTTCAGGGTAGTTCTAATTATCTGCATTGGTATTGCACTTAATTGTTGGTGGGGAAATTATGTCAGAGCTAAGTTTAATATACTTTTCTTTGGGAAGAAGGTGGGCTTACAAGGTCATTATCATGCTATCTATGTGTATGTGTTCCTCCTTTCAACTTTTGAACTAACTGATTTTATTAAATTTTGTATCAACATTATGCAATTGGAGTTCACCTAACTTCATGTGCTTTAATTTTTTATGATCAGTAATGCAAATGTGGTTGACACATTTGTGACATGGGAAGAATACTAGTGCCACTTAAATACAGTGCCTGAAATTATATATGGTAATAGAGGTATGAATATACAATTCACAATCACATGTAATATAGTTGGTGCAACTAATATAGTATTGAATTGACATAATCAACATCAACACTTCATAAATTTTTTATTCTTGGTAATTTGCTCATGTTCCAACTCTACATTAAGTCAATATCAGGCAATCCTTTTTAGAATAAATTAGTATTCAGCAAACAGAACTAGTTGTCCTCTGATAACTGTGGGATCCCAAGTTTTGCAAGTTGATGTATATTAATTATTTAAAAAGCTAATAATGTAGGTTATGAAGTTATAGGATGTAATTGTGAAATATAGGAACCCCCTCTTGTTCATTCATCCTTTTAGGTTGTCTGTGACATTGCTATTCGTATTGTATATCATTGTATATTTGTTATCATATCAGTACTCTATTTACCTGAATATAAGGCAACCCATCATGTGTGAACTGTAGTCTAGTAGGTGTTTCTTAATGATAGCTTAAAGTCTTATGGTTGAAAATTAGTTTATAATACCCAGAGTTCGGACCTGACAGTATTTGTGTATGTACTTTTCATTATTTATTTCTGTTGTTGTATAACAGGTTGCTGTTCCAACAGTCACTGGAGGTTCACAGAAAGTCTTATTCTGGAGCACATGACTTTATAACATTTGTCAGAATAGCTTCTCAGTGAAGCAAGGATTAGCTTATCATGTGCTGTCACACTAACTGTTGTCAACTGTGTGGCAAGAGGTAAGGAATTTTCACTTCCTGTTACGATAATTATAACACACAAGAAAACATCATGAATTCAAAATCGGTTAATATCTGTCGAATTGCATTTGTAACTGAGTGACTTTCTATATGGGAACAGAATAATGACACGTGCATGTGCACATGCACTCTCATTCCCCCCCCCCCTCCATTTCTTATTGAAAAGACAAAGTGATTGAATGGTGGTGGTGGTCATTCCATGGTTCCATGCTAGCCCATGAGCTCAAGTCTTGTAACTATAATAATCATCTCCACTGAGACACATTACCATCCTGGTAGTAAGTGATATGTGAACATTTTCAGGTGTAAGACAGTTTACCTGCTGAACAAGCATGTGGCAGCACACTCAAATGTGAAAGTAGACCAGTGTGATGTGTGTGGAAAGCAGTTTCAGGAGAGCAGCACACTCAAACTACACACTCATATTCATATTGTGGATATGTCATATCAATGTGAGTTATGTGGCCATCACTTTTGCTTCCAGGATGTGTATGTAGTGAGTATTAACTTTTATATGATATTTGCACCAAGTGCATAAAGTGAACACAGAGATTGCATGTGTACCTTTGTATGTGGCAGCAGCCATTATGATTATACAATCTACAAAAAAAAAAATTCAATCGAAGTTACGTATTTTTGGAAGGTCTGTTACAATACATTGTTTCATGACCCTATATTAAGTGTTATTCACGATACTTGCACCTTGCCAAATTTGCACATTCACCATGTTATTGCCTATTGTAGGAAATAGGACATATTACCATGTAACACTAATGAAATAATTTTGGTGTAACTGTTACAGATACACAGACAACAGCATACAGGGGGAACATACATGCAGCTGCAGTGAATGCCAGCGAGATTACCAAGTATAATAAAGATACCAAATGCCACCACCAAGGGAAATCTAGAACCACAGTAGCACCAGACAAAATCAATCAGGCTGCTAGCTCTACAAATAACAAGCAAACTATTCATATCAACCAGGAATCAGATACCAGTGCCATGTTAACTTCCTGTGCTCAGTCATCTCCTACAGATGCAGCACTGAGAATACACTCAAACCTCATGCACTGGGCCAAAATAGAGTAGACTGCGAGGTAACATTTGACGAGTCAGCTTCTGTTGCAAGGTAGATAAAATGATCAGTTCCCTGTGTCTTCTCAAAGAAAGCCCAACCTCTGGTATGCCTGCAGCAATGTGGGAAACCAATGGTTAACAGTTAAACTTTCACATGTTCCACCCGGTCTTTCTGATTGTGGCTTTTCATCAAGTACAGATAATGAGCATATGTACATAGATGGGCTCATCATCATCATCATCATAATTTATTTACAATCCATAGATCCAATATACAGTCACAAGACAAAAACAGGATGTGGATTTGGTCAACAGCATATGAATTCATAAGTTATATAATATATACATTGTCAAATAAATACAAGCAATTTGTAAAAACAGACATGATATATAAAACACAATAATAAAACAATTCAAGCTTAGAATAACAAATCATGCTAATATCTGGATAATAATCTTTAATATAATATAGACCTAGTAAAATGAAGTAATAGGTACACATTAATTATAACTATTATGCTTTGGGATGGTAATAAAAAAATTTCAGTTTTTGTCAGGATCAAATTTAGTATCATAAGCAAAGTACTCCTCCAAGGAGTAGAATGAGTAGAGAATGGTAGTGCATAAGATTGGCACCATTTATATCATGAGCACTTCCAACATCTCTGACCCATATTATTTCTAGTCATTGCTTAAACTTCTGACCAGTTCATGATTAACCTTTTAATATTTATAAATTAATAGTAGTTGGTATAGCAACAGGCTATGGGCTGGACAGACCAGAGTTAGATCCCAGTCAGAGATTTTCCCATCTCCAAACATCCATACTGGCTCTGGGGCGCACCCACCCTCCACTTCAATGGGTACCAGGGTTCTTGCCCAGGGGTAAAGCGGCCGGAGCGTCATATTGACCAGACACCTCTGTCTAGCACCGAAGTTGAGAGAGTGGAGCTATACCTCTACTCCTCCTCTGTGCCTTTATGGCATGTATGGGGCAACTTTACCTTTACGATAATTTAAGAAAATAGGAAAATAACTAACATGATTTCTTGTGTGAAAAATTTAAACCCCATTTGTAAAGTTCTTTGGGATAAATAGTCCTGTAGTAGGATCACTTGGTCCTGAAGACAGAGGCACTACAGTCCTCTGAACAGTAACTATCTACCAGTCACTATGGTGTCCTTCATCTGGTAGACCAGTGTCTTACCATGAGATTTAGGGTTCACAGACTTGTGCCTTAAGAATACTGTTTTCTGGGATGTGTCACTGTGTAGTATAGTAAAAATTTATGGCCATTTTAGAGGAACCTGCTGTTTCCATCTTCAGAGTGGATGAATGTCTAGCCTGACAATGGACATTCCTCCAGAATGTCAGTAGGTTTCTATTAGACTATACAGCATCACATCCCACGAGACAGCATTCTTCATCCACCCTACTGGAATAGTGTATGGTACCAGAAGGCTAGGATATTATTGGGTGGCTGAACTGATAAATGTTTAATTTTGTGTAAAAAGAATCAGAATGTCATTTTACATCCCTTATACTGTAGTTTGTAATATTGTTATAGGTATATAGAGAATACAATACATTGTCATTAATGCAAGTACTTCCATTTATTTCAGTCCTCTTGGGACAACAGTCATTTCTTTGAGATAAAATTGTATGTTATAAAAGCTGATTAACTATCTGTTCATATCCATATGTAAAAATTCAACAGTGTTCACTGGAAGAAACACTTTATTGGACTTCGGTTTTCTTGTGCTTTGAGTGCTAATAAAACTAAAATTCCCGCTTCTTTAAACATTGTCTAGTGACCGTTTTGTTTAATGTATGTGGAGTCATTCTTGACATTTTGAAGAAATGTACTGCCTTCATTTAAATGTTGAGGAGTCATGCTTCTAGTCTTTCCAAGTCCCTGAAGATGAAGGTGGCATGTTCCTTTAAAACATCAGGAATCAGTAACCCTGCTACTCATCGTAACCCAGAATATCTGCCTGTACTCAAAACATTGTTACCAACACTGTTTGCTCAGCATTTCTGCATTGGAAGTGTGTAGTCGTAGGCATATCTGGGAAGAGTGGGTGGTGCTGCCACCTCATGCAGCATAGTCCAAGGTGCAACATAATTAGAGATCCCATCGGTCCTGGTTTTCCCAGGACAGTCCCAGTTGTATGGGTTTTAAAGAGCTCTGTCTTGGTGTTGCGCAGAATTCCATTTAGGATAGCAAATATCCTGGGGGTTTCCAGGTCATAAAAATATGACATTTGTGCCCGAGCATGCAAACATATTGACTTTCCGCACAGCCTGAGAAAACATCTATAGGAGTAGTACAGTCACTAAGAGGAAGGAGTAGGGCAGAGAGAGAAATATGTCTGTGTTAGTGACCATAATCATTAATTGACACAAAACTAGGATTTTAGAAGTCTGAACTGAGAATGTGTGGTATGATGGAACAGATACATGAAGACAAGTGAACTGAGTGAGTATTGTTATTATTTGTATTATAATTTTTATCCATGTCAGTTTTGTTATCTGGAGTATCTCATTGTAATATTAATAAATTACTCTACATTTTCCATTGCGTGATGGGCTGAAAACTGTCTTCAACCCCCAGCGCGTCAAATATTTTTGAGTGCCGGTTTTTGTTTTTTTTTAAAAAATGGGAGTCCTAGGCAAAATAAAATTTTGAATTTAAAAATAATGAGTTTATGCACTTAGAAAATTTTAAATTATGGGGCCAAATAAAATAAATTTCAATAAATGTGATCTTTTAAATTCATAATATCTGTTAGGGACGGCCACTCTGATTCCTCGTCCCGGGCGCCAAAAGACCTAGCCACACCACCGACAATAGTGATGCCTTGAAGCACAGATCACCTTGTAGCTACCTGGGGCGCTTGAGAATCTCGGCTTGTTGCGTTTTGCGTCTTTTTTTCATGCTGGGATCTAGCGACATTTGAAGACTGCAGCACAAGGCCATCTGTTTCTGCTGCCATGTAAGGCATTTATTATTGATCTGAACTAGAGTGAGGAAAAGTGGAACCTTTGGTAACGACAAGATAAAGGATCGGACTGGTTTATAAGTTGCCGCTGCATTTCAATATTTCAACAGATTGATAGTTGCAGGACCGACCTTAGGCCAATTGGACCGATTTGACGCAATCGGTCTCCGCGCTCATGGGGGATTCGCGCATTAGTAATTTTTAAAAATTATAAAAAATGGACCATTTTAATTTTTCACCCTAACTTACGACAGTATACCAAAACGCTAGCCATGAATATCCAGGATGGCAGTGGAATACCAACCAAAACGCGACATAGATCGACCAAAAACAAGATGGAGAGATGAACAGCATCTTCAAGATTTGAGTTTTCACAGGACAGGACCCAGGTGTCCTACATCTGTTTACGATCATGATGATGATGCTAGTCTTTTTTTGCTCTGCACAATAACATTTAGTGGCCCGCCACAAAGATCGCAGTCGGGCACAGCGTTTACGAAAGCCGGCACTGAGTAATTGAATAGTCCGTAAATTTAATGTCTAAACCCTATTTGGTGTCCATACAACATGCAATTTCCTCCATGTAGAGTTTGAAGGATATTATAACGCCATTTATCGCAAGGTACTGTACGCGGTCAGCCCGAGGTCTCGTTTCAAGTTCCGGCTTATGAATGTACCGAGGATTCTGCTCTGATTGAAATAAAATAGGGCTGGCATACGTTTAAGCTTCAAGACTTCTAGGACAACAGATTCCAGCAGACTGAATCTTCAACGCCGTTTTCAGAACATCATCACTCATGGGTGTACGTTGTTATCAACACCATATGAACTATTATTGTTGCATTTCATTGATGAACTTTTAATAGTGTTTGCATTATTAAGTGGAAAAATTTAATCTTTCTATAGTTGCGTTGAATAGAGCCGTAGTTCAGTCTAATGAACTGAAATACGAAATACCCGTTACAATACAACTCGCAGAGGGACAAGTCCAGACTTAGATACCGGTAGGCAGGTGTCATAAATCAAAGTTTCAGTTAGTGACAAATCAAATAGCGCAAGTATAGTTAGGTCATTTCTGACGAGTATTTGTATCGACATTTCATCAAGAAACTGTCATTTCAAATGGTATGTATAGTTAACGAATATTAAACAATTGCATTTTTATTCTTGTTTATTTCAACAGTGGAAGACTTCACTGTCATCTCCTTTAGCAGCATCTGTTTAAGACAGCTGAGATCTGAGGCCAATACAAGCTTGACTGATAGTAAAATTAACAGTGAACAATCCATGGAGATTGCTTAAAATAAATACTGATCATGGTAGCTCGTGACGAGGTACACGGATGGAAGGGAACGGCGGTAGTGTTCTTTGCAAACGCAGGCTTGCAACGAAACGACGACTCATGAAGTCCGACGGCTCAACTGCAAGTCGCATTTTTAACGGATTTGTTGTGTTAAGTGGTAACAGTTTATGAATCTGAGTGATGTTGGCAAGCCCAGAACTTGGACGTGTAGGTAGAAAGGTTACAAATAAAATGCCTGAAAGAAATATCGCAGAAATGGGGCTAACATCGACATACGCATTTGGACAGAGTCCTGTTAATTTAGAGACGCAACATACTCATGGGCCAAAAACTACTGCAAAGATGGACTTCATCTGGGAGACGGTTTGTGACCAGTGTAAAGTATATTTGGGAGCCTGATCTCAAAGCAGCCAAAAGGTGACAGTTTGAAGAGGCTGTTTTATTGTGGAACCAAATCAGTTGTATGGGACGTTCAAATAGGACGCTAACGAGATGAGATTTGAGTACGAATGTTATGGTCTTGTAAGCACTGCCATCCGGCCACATGGCTGCTAATTGTTTGAATTCGCATTGGAGGCATCTATTTTTCGAATTTATATCAACTACAATCAGCGTCATTTCTTAAAATGCAGGGAAATGTGGTATCCTGAATTCATGTGGACTGTATTAAGGATGTACCGGTTCGAATCAGGGGGGGGGGGGGGGGGGGGACGCGGTCTGTAGCGGCCAATGTTTTTGTGGTTTTAACTTAGTTCCTCCAGCATAAAGGTGGGGCAGAACATTGAAAAAACTCATGATTGTACTTTCTCGCCTATCTCTTATATTTCGAGTTTTGTAAATATCTTTTTTCAATGCTGACGTTAAATAATAATTGAAACGTAGGTTTACAGATATAAGTTTGTCTCGGGCAAGTGTCATTTGAATGATAAGATAATGGTTTATTGTCATGCCAGTTGCCGAAATTAACTTGCATAGAGAGGGAAGATTGGTGGAATGAGCATTAGTTGAAACGTTAGAGCCAGACGCGGGGCAGTTTTCGGTATAACGAGTGATCTTTAATCGTGTTGTGCTTTGGGGCTGGATAGCGTAGAATAAAATACAGTTTATTTCACTGCATAGCTTATTTTTGCGACGTTAAATTTAAAAGTGTGTGATCAGTTATCAGCACATGTTTTTCAATATGGATGTTTAAGCTCATTCATGCCTCGAAAGTTATTACACGGACGACATCGCTCTGGCGTCAGATGTAAACATGCAAGAATGGCTCACAAATTACACACCAACGAAATGCACTATATTTGTTAAAAATGCACGGTGAAGATAATATAAAAAATGCAAGAATGGATCACAGATCATCTAGTATAGGAATGGATGATGTAAAAATATGTTGGTGTTTTCTGTGCCAAGTTGGCAACATTGCACCCGGGCAGCAGCTCACATTCGAGGTGGGGGCTGATGGGTGTCGGTTAAGATTTCAGTACCAAATATACGTATTTTATGCATTGTTTTCATTATGCCGAGGATAAAAGCGTCCCCAAAGAAATGTGTGAAAACGTCAAATTCTCAGCAGTCTTCAAACACATGGGTATTTCTGCTGAAAGGTGAGTGAATAGCGCTTGTTGTACTGGGGTCGGAAGAGCGTCTGTTTGCGATACGTTCATTGTCAATGTCAAAGACGTTCTGTTAAATTTTTGTGATCGTTACTGTCATAATGACGTTTAATTCTCCAATATGTTATACTTTAATTCCTGTTTTGTCGAACGCATGTGTAACGAAATAAATTCATGTAATAGTTAAAGGAGTGTAAACCTTTGTTTGGGTAAATAGCCCTGAGGCGAATTTGAAGCATGGCTTATTGTGCCTGTATACATTGTGTTGATGCATTCCACTTTGATTCAGGTGAAGCTTTGGAAGTTCCTGAAGGGTTTGCTGGCACAGGGACCCCTGACATAGTGCAGTTGAGGCATCCACAGTCAGGAGCAACAGCCATGTTCTTGTTTAGTCCAGGAGATGGAATGGTTCAAGAAGTTCTTACATTTTCAGAAAACAGGAGGTGAGCTATTGATACGATTTGTTGCCTAGTATGGGTCATGAAAAAAGTGTTAAATAGTACATTAAATGTATAATTAGTGCACTGATATTTTGCATTTGTTATCAGATCTTGGTTTATCGAAGAATCAGTGAAATCAGATGGAAAGATGCACCTATCAACTCCAATTGACCCCATCTTTCTTGCTCTTCCTTATCTGAGAAAGGTACGTTTGCTGTAATTTAAACAAAGAAGAAACTGTTTTAAAAATATTTCATTTCGACTAACCTACTGTTACGTTCAACATTTATGTGAAGTACTGTGTGTCAATTTTGCATATGTGATATTTCACTATAAATAGCTAGTTTTAATTGTTTTATATCCATACTTTCCTAGAACGTTTTTGATGGCGGTGTGATTTTAAGTTATTGCTTGACTTTTTATGCAGTTATCATTATATTAGCATATCACATTAAAATTTTACTGCTTAACCTTTTCAAGCCTGAAGTTCATATAAGTAATATTTATAGATTTAGATCCTACCATACAGAAAACACTGCATCTCCATTACAAAGATCAGCTGATGAATGCTGTGTAGAGAAATAATTGTTGTTTGTTCAGAGAATCATATGAAACGTAAGTGCCCTCGGTGGGCAGGCTGCAGAGTTTTTGAGTGTTAAAGCATGTGATACATACCACTGGGCATTAAATGGTTAACTGTCAGCAATTTTTGGTACCATTTGTACTAGCTTTTAATATGTTTTCTTTTCAGAATTTTAATATTATATGTATATAATATTTCCTCTTATTATGCCACCCTTGTAGGTTGCCCTGCATAGGACATCATGTTATTAGTGAATGCTGCTCTTTCCTTCCACCAGTCTCGTAGTTGTCATAGGCATGATTTACTTGCCCACTATTGAAGAAAATTGTTACACCATTCATTCAGTGCCTGTCTGTTGGTATGAAATTGTTGCAGGTTTGGATTAAGTCAGGGTTTGACAAATCCTGGATGCCTAGATAGTTTGTCTAGGGTTTTGGAAGCATTACTATAAATTGTCATCTTTCTTTTTAAAAATCATGGTTCAGCAAGCACTTCATTATTAAACAGCTCGCTCATTGCCACCAATGAACTGTGTAACTACCAAAATCATTTTTGCGTAGTGTGAAAATGTGTGGAATTATCTGTAAATCGCCATAAGGTGTAAAGTTTTCACAGTGGTGAAGTTACATACCATGGTCTTCTTATTTATAGAACATATAGCCTAGCAGGTGGTTACCAGTTCTTGGAGTAACATGCTGCTTCCAACTTCAGGGTAATGCCATCTCTTCAGATAAAGGCAGTATG
This sequence comes from Reticulitermes speratus, assembly GCA_021186555.1. NCBI lineage: Eukaryota > Metazoa > Arthropoda > Insecta > Blattodea > Rhinotermitidae > Reticulitermes > Reticulitermes speratus. Next base: position 19,499,840 of record JAJKFL010000001.1, read on the forward strand.
TTCCTCCAAAACATATGTAACTGCCTCCCAAACTTCAGGGTGTTGTAACCCAGAACAGTGCTTCTTGGATTTTTTAGTGTGAGGCTCCATTGATGTGAATAAAAGAACTTCAAAGTGCCCAATTATAAGCCTAAACTGTGGTTGACAAGTTTTAAAAAATAATGATTAATGATCGTTTATGAGATCTGTGAAGTACATTTTCTGTCAGGGTGCAGTACATGATTGTAATTTAATGTAGTATTTTCTTATCAGTTTATAAGTGCCATATTCTAATTAGGCATTTTCAGTTTATTATGTTTGGGAAGTGCTGAGAGAGCCAGGATAGTGTAGTTGGTATAGTGACTGCGCTATGGGCCAGACAATCAAGAAATTGTGGTTTGATGTTCAGTAGGGGTAAGAGATTTGTCTTTCCTTCAAAGTGTCCATAGTGGCTTTGGAACCCGCTCAACCTCATATTCAGTGGGTACTGGGATGCCTTCCCTGTGGGTAAAGGGGCTGGGGTGTGAAGCCGACCATTTGCCTCCATCTAGGGCCGAGGTAAAGAATGAGCGAAGCTTAACTTCACTTCCCCCTCTGCATTGATGTTGTGCATAAGAACAATTTTACTTTTACTTTTGGGAAGTGCTGACTGTGAAGACCGCTGTATAAATCATCTCCATTGGCTTTTCAGAACCATGAGACTGTACACTATCCTGATTTGGGATTTTCAGTTTTCCTCATTCTTTCCAACCTGATGGCAGTATACTTGCTTAGTATATGTTTCAGTCATACACAATGATATGTCATGACATTTCTTTCACTTGTTCATATTCCCTACGTTTTTTGTCATGATCATACCATTATTGGTTGAAATATCTGTTGTATCACAGACTACTTTAAAAGTAGTGTATTCAGGTTGTGGTCAGTGTTAAAGTTATGGTTAAAATTAATTTTAATATGTTAAAATAGGTTGTATGTTTTCCATGCCTTAGATTGCTTTAAAGTTTGTGTTCAGTCATTGACTGTTGCCACATTTTGCATCTTATCACCTACATTATGTGAGATTGCTATCACAGTTGTTCTTTTATATTGTTTTGGTTTACATCCTTGAGAATCACTGATGACTGTAGATGTTGAGTTGTCCAGTGTTAGTTGTGATTTGATGATAGTAGGGGCTAATTTGCTTCATGTTGTCCTCTGTTAGTAGTATAAGTTACTCACTGTGTGGTTATACATTTTTTCTCATAGAATTGCATTTGTATGTGGATTCATGCCCTTTGTGAGCGCTGTGGTAGTGTGCCCGGTGTGAAGAATATGTAGTGTCTTGACATTGGTTTTAGCCTGACAAAGTACGTAATTAGAAACAGGCTCTATCAGAATATCAACTCATGTCATTGTGCTGGTTCCTTGTCCATTCCCATTGTATGCCTGAGGAGTGGCACTGATTGAATGACTGTCAAGGGGAAGTCACAGTGCTCTGTGAACAACTTTCACCATTTTATACACCACAGATTTTCTGTATGGTTGAACTCAGACCTCCACAGCGAGAAACTAGCCTCTAGTCACCTGAGTTACGGCATTGTGGCTTGTAATTTTTATGCGTAAATATGATAAAGTTAAGAATCAGATGATCATTCTAGTTATATTATCAAGAGTTTTGTGCGTGCTTGAAAGCAATTTTGTGATTTATGCTGTTGTATGCTAATCATAACATCTCGCCCCCAATGTCAGGTGCATATATTTTACACAATTTTAGCTAGCTCCCTGAACTTCACACTTATTGACTGTAGCAAATTTGAGAAAAATGTGCTGCATCAGGGCCAGAATATTGGGGGGGATTAGTGGCGCTCCTACTGCACCAAGGTGCACAAAGGGTTAATATTTGCATGTACTTTATTTAATGATGTGGTCAGTATCTCAGACTATATAGAATGAACTGGTGTGATGGTTCATTAACATCGAATTTCAAAGGATGTGGAAGGAAGAATGCTTTGCCTAAGTTTCCTGGTGTTACTGTGTAAAACCATGAAAAATCCTAGTCAGTTGGCCTCTTGTCCAAGATTTGAACCCAGGAATACAAAGCAGGAGTGCTACCTGCACAACTGAACATTTCGTTGCACAAAGGGATAAACAAGAGTAGAAAGTTTTATATTGCTTCCACCGTGCATTTTCACTTAGTATCCAGTAACCACCAAATGCACAAACATAAACTACTTTATAGTTTTTATTAATATCGATGCATTCCCCTACACGTGTTTCGGTCCGTAGACCATCTTCATCTAGACCATCATGTAGACCATCTACATATTTTACAAATGCAAATGTGTTTTTATCACTTGCTTCTAAGACAAGTGTGTTCTTCGGCACATTAAACATGCGATGTGAAGTGTAGTAGCTTGTTACCCCCAGAAGATGGTCTATGGACCGAACACGTGTAGGGGAATGCATCGATATTAATAAAAACTATAAAGTAGTTTATGTTTGTGCATTTGTTGGTTAATGAATACTAAGAGTAGAAAGGTTTAGGCCTGTTCTGCAGTGTACGCATATTTGTCAAATGCATTCTTTGCTATTATACACATCTCACTGGCCATAATGTTCCTTTGTTGCATGCAAAAAAATGTTGTAAATCTAATTATACTACAGGTATGCTGAACAGAATCAAATATTCATTGCATTTGACTGAAATATGTTCCAACAGTAAGTTGTGTCATAACAGGATCTACATTTTATGCCATGTCTTTTGAATGCTGAGCCGTTTGTTAGACTTTTGTTAAAGTTCAGAATGGGCCTTATTTGAAGTAAGGCACAGGCATTTTTATTAATGAATTTTGCCCTAACAGAAATTATGAAATCATAAAATTTGAGATATGAGGCATAAATTCACCTGCACAGAAATTTGTGATGATTATTAAAATTTTTACTCGTGAAATGCAAATGAACAACAAATTTGGAACTTTTTAAAAATGCTTGTTTGTGCAAGAATTCAGATTGCCTAGGTGTGCATGTATTGATGTCATAACAGGATATGTAGCTGCACATTGGCTTGCCTAAGTCAGTGATGTACAGGAATGGCTGCTTGTATGGTTGCTGTTCCATCTTATTTTAGATTGTGCTATGTATTGCCTTAAAACATTTGGAAGGAGGCTGTCAGATTTGTGTGCAAGTAGTATACATCTGTGAAGTAAAAAAAAAACTAAGAATATATTTCCACATGTAACATGAGAGTTTGGAAAAATAGATACCATATTATAGAATTTCACAATATGGATGCATTTTCAAGGACATACTGGTTTTGTAACACAGATACTTGCTGTGTTATATGAGTGGTAGAATGCACCAAAATTAAATTATAGTGACCACATTTGGTGTGCTTACTCCTAATACCAATTTTCATCGCAATTTTTTTAAAGTTTTCACAGTTGAAATACAGACTGACAGTTTTTTATTATTATGAGTTCATCACAAGAATGCATATCAAAGACTATGTTTTATGCCATGTTCGAACCTGTTCACAAATTTTCATTGGCCTCAGTGTGGAGGTCAGATCACTGCCATGTTTTTCAAACATTTTCAATGTGGTGTGTTTAACAACGCTGTCAGTAACTTAGATTGTGTAGCACCAAGTGAGAGTAGTGATTTGGGATGTGGAAGGAGGTCATAGACTTATATGAAGTACTACCACAGCATTTGCCTGGAGGGACTGTGGAAAACCATCAAAGATCTCAGTCTGAATATCTGGTCTCTGGGCACAGATTTGAACCTATTCATGTAATGTTCAAAGGCACTATTGAAGAATTTGCATGAAAAGAGTGACGAAAACCATGAAGAATGTAAGTCTTGAGTGTTCCTCTTTTGCCAGCTTATTCTTGTCCTTTAGCTTTCATAAGCTGTTCCCAAGGGCGTTTCTAAGGGGGCAGGGGTGACCATTGTGATGACTTTGTTGAGCGCTAGAAAACCTATCTATGCCACTGCCTGTATCTATGCATCGTGTTGAAGCTGAAGATGAAAACTGCAGCATATGCCAAAATGTTAGAACAGATTGAACATACAGATGTGTAAACCCCAAAAGCCAAAGTTACACGCAAACTTACACTGTTGGTTGTATGAGTGACTGTCTGCATATGTAGAATTTGTTTGGATGAGTTCTTTCAACCCCAACCCACTCTGTCTAGTTTCTTTATTGTATTCACTGCCATATGGAAATATTAAATAGTAACATTATGTGGTAATTGAAAAAATACGTTTTCTCTCAAATGCAGTTTCAAATTAGTATGTATTTTGGTTTTTAAATGATTGAACTATGGTCTGTGAATATTTTCTTGACAGTTGATTTGTTTGGAGACTAGACAAAATTTTGACTAATAACTACAATTTTGTGAGCCATCCTTGACACAGGATGTACTTGCTTACTTGCGTGACTTCCATCCAAGGCAGTGACTTTCATATCCATTTTAATATCTTGCCCTTTTTCCTTTCTTGATTTTCTTTACATAAAATCTAATTTTTTAAAAATTGTTGCTTTGAGTGGGGCTTTTCCATGTCACCTATCCTGTCCCTGATTTAAAGTGATTTTTTTGGTCTTCTTCAGACAAGCCAGGCAATGCCTTTGGACCAGTTGCTGAAGGATGAGGAATTTCCAGAGACTGAGAGGTTACTTCGATCCATAAGCCTCAAACATCTGAACCAGGTTGCAGATAGAAAAGGTATGGAACCATCACTTTGCCTCAAGGATATACAGGATGTACTCATAGTTGTTTCTGTAAATGAATGTAGATAGACATGTACAGAATTCATGTTGTGGTCTTGTGGATTATGACACTTTGTAGTTTGGAGGGTAGTTTTATTTCAGAGAAACATCATTGCTTCTATCTTCAGGGTAGTAGTGATTCAAGTTGGGAAACTGGGTGAGTATATGGAAGAGGTGGGGGGGAAAATGGGTCGTGTATGACAGGAGTAACCAATCAGAGGCAGGAGTGGGCTAGAGGAGGCAGAGTCCTGTGTGGGCCATTGGGAAAGGTTGAAAAGAAAGGACAGCTTCAAGAGAGGTGGAGTGGAGGGATAACTGTGAAAGGGCAGAACACGTTGAAGGGGGTAATTACAAACCTAAGGGTGAAATTTGTTCTTTGGAAGTGCCTTGTGTGTTTTTTCAAGGTGTGAATGAGAGGCGTTTATGAACTGCTCTGGGAGAGACTGGCTTCACTGTTTATCTAATGTACAAATTCTGCATTCACCAACAAAGCCCTTTATCACACTGGTCATACACCAATAACAAATGAGTTCTGGTTTTTATGAAATCATCATCATTGTCATCGTATAATATTTTACACAGATTACCTGCAAGTATTCATGTATTTTTATATTTAAAAGGTATATAATAAATTTTAAAGTATGTAATACACACACGCTTACACTTTTAGGCTCTTTTTTACATTTGTCTGGTTATTTAACTGCTGTGTGTAGGTATAATATACTACAAAGTTTGCTTTTGTCATATATTGTTTATTTGCTCTAAGTGCCTTAGTTTGATTGTTATTATGTTCTTGGTGTATAACTGTTACATGCACTTTTGTGTTTGTAGTTATATTTTGATTTTCTTATGCTCTGATTTTTTCTTGCTTTGTCATTGAATTATGCTCATTGTAATCCACTGTATTATAATTTTCGCCCATTATCTGGCAGTAGCACCCAGCTCTTCAGTATCTGAACTTTGGCTGGTGTAACTGTTAAGTGCACTAGCTGTGGTGATGTCTGACTAGGCAGGCTGGTGGTGATGGTGGCAGCAGCAGCGGCGGTGGCAGTGGCATGACTGTCTGCGTGGAACTGCAGCCTCTAGTATGCCCATTGTCCATCCTGTGGATGATGCATGGATCCATATGGTGTGTGGGTGGAATGGTGTTCGGCAGGGAAGACCATAGTGCTCAAAGAAGTCCTCTCCCAGTACCATTTTGGTCACCACGTATTCCACGTGAACCTGCATAGGGGATTTTGCCAGTTTACTTTGACAGGTCCATTTACCAAAGGTAGTGTTTTTTAATTTTAGGAGATGAAGATCTCAATGCGTACAAGTACAATGAAGAGAAGACGCTGAGTTGGCTTCAGCGAAAGACAGAGAGAGTAGCAGAAGTACTGAAGCAGAAGGGCATTCATGTGTCAGGCGGAGCTGTCTCAGCAACATTTGTAAAGAGTGGGAAATCAGAACCATCTGATGCTGGTAAGGCTAGTGTGGTTTGGAAGACTGAATCGTTACGTGATTACATTTTATTTGCCGAAGTTGTCTAAAATTCTGACGAACTAAGGTACCAATAGAAATGTGGGTGAAAAAAAAACCCTGAACATGCCTGTATTTTACATTTTTTGACATTAGACCTACTTCTTAGATATAAATTTGTCATGTGTGTCTGGTAGAATGCATATGAGAGGTTCCTGTTTAAGATATTTTCCTACCTAAGATGCGGAAATTGTTTGAAACCATACATTTCCCTTATAAAGTGTGACTGTGAAGTTCCCGGAATGATTTTATTGTGCAGCTTATTGTGTTATGTTAGACATTTTTCACGTAGAAACCATGCCTGCGCATGTTTCTGCTTGTGCTGACTGTGAGTTTGAACATTATTGTATCAATTGTGTCTAATCTGTGGCACAAATAAGAGGTGTATGTTAATATCTCCTCTCAGAAAATGAGTAATCTGAATTTAGAGCGAAGTATTAACATTAATTTTTGTTTGAAATTAGGAAAGAGTACAAGTGAAATGTGTGCAGTGCTCTCTGAAACATGTGGCACAGAAGCTATGAAGAAATCGAGTGTTTTTGAGTGGCATAAACAGTTAAAAGGAGGGTCGAGGGAGTGTGGAACATACTGACAGAAGCAGTCATCTGAAAGTGCATAGATCTGATGAAAATGTTATAAGTGCGGAATCTTGTTTTTTCGTACAGATGTGTAAGTATCTGAGAGGTGCCCAGGTGTTAGATTTAGACAAAGAAATTGTCTGAGACATTTTGCGGCAATACTTGTCACTTTTTTTGATACCAGGACTTTGTTCATATCAGATTCGTCCCACAGGGTCAAATTGTCATTCAGGCTAATTCTGTAGAAATGTTGATGAGATAATAAATAAAAGGTTGCAACCGTGGCGGTGTCACTTTTCTAATTTTATAGTTGCTCGGGAGGATTACTTTGAAGGTGACACCTTTTATGTAAGCTGTAAGTATATAGGAATATTGCAATAAAATCATTACAGGAACTTAATAAGCACACCTCATATTTTAAAAATGAGGAGTAGATTTTCTGTCAGTTACGTTACCCAGAAGATGGAAAGGCCTGATTCCTCGGAAATATTGGTAAACCAGGCCATCACAACATGACACTGTCAGTCAAAAGATAGAAGTGCTATACGAAGCCTGTGGAAAGAAATCCCATAGATAAACAAACTTCACGTAAGCTGTTACACTTTCCTGTGCTTTTGGGAATGATAATAATGTGAAACTGTGCTGGTGACAAACATGTGGCCTGGTTAACATAGGTCAGAATACAGCAGTAGACAGAAGGGGTGAATTTATAAGGGATGGCTTCCCCATCATGCATGGAACTTCTTTCCACGGCCTCAATATATTTACGACATGCATTGTTAAAACACGAAGGGTTTCATAACAAACTTGTTCCTGTTTGGTAACAACAGAGTCATACCTTAGATATGCACATGGGATTGTGTCAGAATACCTGACAGAGGACCTGAGTATCAAGCTATTAAAGTACCTGGGACTGCCTGAGGAGAAGTCGTCAGAGTGTCATGGAAAGCGCAAATTGTCAGTGGCACAGTATGGTGGCAACAGCAATGCTGCCATGCAACAGCCACCCACAGGAGAACTCTTCAAAAAGGCTAGGCAGGAAGACCTTGCCAATGGAGGAGTTCTAGATCTCACCAAACCAGAGAAGGTGGGTTTCAGTCTAAATAATAGTATGTCACAGTTTCAATTTTGGCTGTTTGTGAAAACCCCCCCCCCACCCTTTTCATTTGCACATTGATAGATAGATGGTGGTGGCGGTGCCATCAATGTTACCATGTTTATGAATACTTCCTGCCAACATTGCCATAGAGATTGAAATGTGTAAAGGAATTTAAGTTACATAAGCTCTTTTCTATACGCTGTATGGTGTGTGTAATATAATTGAGTTAATAAGTAGCAGAAGGGGACTGGGATAGCATAGTTGGTATAGTGACTAGGTTATGGGCTGGAAAATGTGGGGTTTGATTCCCAGCAGCGGAAGAGACTTTTCTCCAGAACATGCTGACTGGCTCTGGGGCTTTATGACTCTCCCATTTAGTGGATACTGGAGGCTCTTTCTCCAGGGATTAAAGTGGTCAGGACATCAGGCTGACCACTCGCCTCTGTCTGATGCTGAGGTTAAGAGTGAGTAGGGCCATTCCTCTGCACCTTCGTGTGGCTTGCACAGGGACAACTTGATGAGTAGTAGAGTCAAGAATATGATTTCTGAATTTGCACAGGCTAGAACATTTTTTAATGAGTTCATATTTATGTAGGTTAATTGTAGCTGTGGCTAAAGTAAATTTAATTTAAATACATTAGTTCCTGAGCCTTTGACTTTAGTTGAAATTTTCCTTGGAGATTTTTGTCACTTTCCCTATTGCTGATCATTTGTTCTCCAGGGACATTTGCAAGTTATATGTCAATGGCTTCATCAAGGTGACAGTTCCTAGGGAAGTATTGTATCCACCGGGTTTTGATTAACGGTGGAGCATTCTGCACTTAATGCAAAAAAAAAAAAAAAGTGATAAAATTACAGCAAGAAGTTGAAATGTCAGAATTTGTTTATTTATTTATTTTATCTGTCTATATATTTACAGCATAAAATCTAATAACATAGCAATGTGGCCTCTACCCGGAAATAGTGAGAAGTTTTGGAGCAGCCTTTGATGATGTAAAAGACATGTATTTTTACCATAGTTTAAACTTCTCAGAAGACAGTAGCTAAAATAGCTAAAATTGTTTTCATCTTCTAACATGGTGTATAGAAACACAATTCTTCATTACTAAAGAAATGTGCTATGTGTATAAAACTTGTAGCAAAGTGATGTTATTCATATATAATGTGTTGTGAAATGATAGACAGTATTGTCTTAAAGGGCTACAGCTGCTGAAGATTGAGTGAAGTACACTATTTATATCTTCATGATTGCTTTGCTTTAATATATGTGTCAGTGGGTTGTGGCTGTGCTAGAATTACTGTATAGTTTCTGTTTTGTGAAGTATATTTCTAGTGTACACTAATAATTTAGTTGTAAGGAGTGGAATGTGTTGTGTTGCAGGCTGCCAAACCTGGCATCACAGCGAAAGACAAAGCTCGTGCTAAAGCAGCGTCTGGGTCAAAAAACATCTCCACTTTCTTCAAAAAGAAATAAAAAGAAAACACAAAGGATACTGTAATAAAATATCATCTTATTTGTGTTCCTATGTTTGAAATTGTGTAATTTATATGGGGACAGTTTTCCCGTTTAAAAAATGATGGAAAACCGAAGAAACAGAAGTAATTTTTATTTGATGAAGAACCATGTAAATGAGAGAGCTGTCAACAGTTTTCCCTGTAATGATGTTGTGTACAGGTGAAGCTCATTTCCACCAGACTGCTGATAGTCGAGACAGAACAGGTGGCGGTCAAAGGGAAAAGGAAATCCATCTAAAAATACTATGCAAAATAAACTTGCAAGCAATATTGTAATAAAGTTGTTAAATGTTTACTAGCTTACCAGTTCAGAACAAAGGTTTACCAGTATATGTATGTGCTTTATTTCTCAACAGAAATGTTTTTAAGTAATGGGAAGATGTGGAATAGCAGCTGAGAAAGGTCCATAAGGAGCTGGCCACAAATTCGGTAGTTCATGTTGAGGATGTTTGTTGTTGTTCTTGTGTATGCTAGGTGTTCCTCACACACCACTTCACCAACATAGTACAATATTTGTAGTCTTTATTATCTCGGCTACTACTGGCAGCTCTGTTCGGTTTTTTTTTTTTAAATCTATAACACTGTGACTTCCATGCAGTTATCATGTTTGCCAGTTTCCTGTTGGTTTCTTGCAGTATTTCAGTGACTCATTTGTTAACTCTAGTGTCACTTTGTAGGTTTTAGATATTTTTTTTTTACTATTTTGCTTCTTTATTATTTACCTTTTGAGTGATGTGAAAATTTTATTTGAAATGTATCGACGATGACTGTTATTTAGAAGATCTGTACTTAATTTTTTAGTGCTGTTAAAAGAGATTACATGTGCATACTTTTGTAATATGAAATTTTCATAGTGTACTTAATCAAACCTCGAGAAAAAGTCGTATGTCTTGGATTTTAAATACTGTGGTTTTTATTGCTTCATATATTATAATGATGATATGCTCCTCACAAAATATTATTACGGTGATCAAATCAAGGAGGATAAGATGGGCAGGGCTTGTGGCACGTATGGGGAGGAGTGCATGTAGGGTTTTGGTGGGGAAACCTTAAGGAAAGAGACAACTGGGAGACCTAGGTATAGCTGAGAGGATAATATTAAAATATATTTAAAATAATTTGGGAGGGCGTGGACTGGATTGATCTGGCTCAGGATAGGGGTGAGTGGTGGGATTTTGTGAACACGGTAATAAACTTTCGGTTTCCGTATAATGGGAATTATTGACTAGGTGAGGAACTATTAGCTTCTCAAGAAGGACTCTGTGCATTGTTGTTATATTATAACGAAGACTGCTGTTTTATGTGAATTATAATTCATGCAACAAGGAAGGCGAATATACGTTTTAGGCGCGTTCGCAAAATTGCTAAAAGCGACTATTAGCTTCATCCTGTCTGTCCGTCCGCCCGCATGGAACAACTCGGCTTCCACAGGACGGATTTTCATGAAATTTTCAGGATTTTTCGAAAGTCTGTCGAGAAAATTCCAAGTTGTATTAAAACATGACAAGAAACACGGGTACTTTACGTGTATACCTATGTACATTTATGGTAATATCTCGCCGAATTCTCCGTAGAGTAATGTTTCAGACAAGTCTTAGAGAAAATGAAAACGCACATTTTATGTTCAATAACTTTTTTCCGAAAATCGTGCCATTTGTGAGATAATGTGGAGAAATATTGTAGAGCCAGACAGACCACATGACAATATAATATGGCGCATGCGCTTTGCATGCTGGATAACTAAGGCAAAAATGTCGTCACACTCAGAATATTTAATACTTATTGCTTTTTCACGGCAACAATGGTTACGCGAACGCGCCTCTATTACGTTATATGTACATTGCCTGTTTGTCTCGTTTACTCTGGCAATAATTACCCATATCCCTAATTTTTCTTGAGTTGGTGTTACTGAAATGTGGAATAATATTGTGGCGCGCATGAGCGGCAGTGCACGTGCGCAACTAAAATCCAGTTTGTGTTGAACAGCAACTAGAAGCAGAAGCAGTCCTGGAGAATAGATCATTAAATCACTGGCGGCAGCCAAGGAAGGCTCGCAGTATCGTCAAGAATGAACACGTAAAGTATATGGCTATGTAACTATTGAATGTACTGTGGTTGTAGTTTTCAGTCGCCAGTTTTCAAATACATTCATACCAACATCAGCAGATAATCAAAATTTCTGAGCAAGAGTCAGGCAGATTTTATTTATGGGCAAGGTCTCAGTTTGAATTATTCGTAACATTACGTTTTAAATTTCTTATTTGTGCCTTTTTATAAGTATTGAGGGTTTATTTAATATCGTTGCCCTGCTGACGTAATACTACAGGCGTTCGAATGTGACGTTTGCTTGTATTAGGCCGTTTAAAATTCACTTTTTTACAGGATGTTAATTTTCATTGTCATTTCATTAGTTGAAAGTCCATTTAGAGGCAGTTTTTACAGTGTCGTCCAATTCGTACGATTTGAACGCTTCTGAAGACAAATTTATGTTGGTTAATACGGAGTCTGCTCACAGCTCTTGAGAGTGATGTTAAGTGCAGTTACTACTGCGCGATAACAAGAAGGAATTCGTAAACAAGCTTCTTTGTTACACTGTTCATTGTTCCTTCGTTGTTCCGTAGATTGTCGACACGCTGCCGCACTAATATTGCTGCTTCTGCATTCTCATTGTCTTCATCGCGCAGTAGGAGTGTAACAGCTGTTGCTGCCGCCTGGCGTAATCCATTATCATCGGATTGCTCGGTGTTTTTACACACTCGTATTTACATCATAACCTGCAAACATTGTTTATGCAATAATGTGTTGAATAGATGTAGCGAGAGTTTCTTTGCATTGTTTCTTGTTTGCCCCTCTGCAAGATGATGTCCGAGTTTACAGCTCTTAATTGCAGAATAAACCAATAGCTCAATTACAGGCCATTAATTGTAAATATGCAGGTAATGGTATTTCTGACATGCATTCATTCCTGTCATAAATGGTAGATGATTTCTGTCCATCCGATCACAGCATTAATTTCATAAACCATAGAACGGATTTCTGTTAACAGCGTATGTTGGAATAAACAATGTAAAAGGATTTCTATTAGATTTTGTACGAGTTACACACTGAAACATTGGAGTTAATGAGTGCGTTTCATGTTGATCCACAGCGGTTCTCACCTTGCATGTACTGCAAGTTTATCTTACCAGATTGCCCCCAAACTGCCCTTCTTGTGAAAGTTGTCATCCCCTCCATCAAATGTTGAGATTATGAATGCGTAGAGCTCTTTCAACAATTGAACCAACAAATGCGCGTTATTTAATTGTTGAATGTTATCAAAATGCACGGCGAACACAACGTAAAATTTACTAATGCCCAACAGGCAAAATCTGTATACCGCTATCGTAACATCAAGGAGAAATAAAGTGCATTTGTTGGTTTAATTGTTGAATGTTATCAAAATGCACGGTGAGCAGAACGTAAAAAGTATAGAGCTCTGTCTAGACGTACTGTTGCAATGAAATGGTAAGGAAATTTAGCACGAAAATAAGAGCAGGTTCAGTTCGGGAAATTATTGCTACGTCTCATGCAGTTTATTATTATTATTAATATTATTATTAATAATAATATTATTATTATTATTTTCTGTACATCTCCTCTGTTCCCGGTTTTACTTTTTATTTTCTGTATATTTGTTCTTGCTTTGTCGGTGCAGTTGGCCATCAGGCTGTTGACTCGGCACGTAAATAAAGACTATTACTATTCTTTTCGTGTTTTCATGTGTTACACTGGTTAACCTAATTTATAATTACACATTTTACCAAAGCGAGTACAGCGTTTGCTAATTATTGTTGAAGGTGGCTTCTTTTCGAAGTTTCAACTCTTGCACTGGGTCTTCAGCAACGCGTCAGTTGCTGACAGGATTATTGGTGTTGTTATCAGTTGTTCCATATGCCATTTTTGTTTAATCTCATGTAGTTCAGGATTTTATTGTTATATGCCATCTCAGTATTCTGGGTATTATGGAGAGCTATATCAGTTTTGTGAGTAATTTTTTGGCGTTGTCAGTAATGTAATATCAGGTCTGTTGTGCTGTATTTATTTATTTATTTATTTTCGTGAAGAGCTTAATTAGACTAGGTGTACTGGAGTTTAGATTTTGTTCGTTGACTTTTCCGCATGTAACCTTATACTTTCACACCGTTACAAGGTCGGTAATCGACGTACAAACAATATTTTATACGTCGTATGTAAATATGTCATATATTTCCGTACTAAATTTCACTTCCCTAGCGCCAGTTGCTTGCTATCACCAAATCGAAAGCAAAAGACAATTTTGTCACGGCCACCATTTTGTTTTTTCGTATTTTAGAGACAACTCAGACAACTGCCTCAGTAAAAGTTGCATTTTCTTGAGTATCTGTTACCACGCATTATTTCGGGACACTAAATTTAAGTGGCGCGCTCTTAGTGCCCGCACCCCTCAAGTTCGTACGAATGTGCGTGAACTTGCTTCAGCTTTCGGGTTAATTGCGATAATTCATGAACACGGAGGGCAAGCATGTGAACTTGTGACAATGGATCATTAATATTCTTACACATTGTGCTTGAAATACTGCGTGTAAGTAAAAATTACAAACGTGGCGATGATAAGATACGTTGACTATATACGACAGATGACACGCGGTATAAAGTATCTATTTACCTAGTGGTGGCGTAGTTGGTTGAGGCAGTGCGCTACGATCCGGAAGGTCGCGGTTTCGATTCCCGATGGAGTCGGTGGGATTTTTCATTGACTTAATCCTTTTGGCCGCACTATGGCTCAGCCTCTAACAGAAATGAGTATCAGGGGTATCTCCTGGGGGTAAAGGCGGCCGGTGCGTAGGACTGACAACCTTGCCATCTTCATGTGCCAATTGCTTTACCTTATTTACGTAGTACTTTACAAATATGAAATAATATTAATAACAATAGGGACAGATATGTTTGACTATAAATAGATATGTATGACTATAAATCTATGCAGCACGAAAGTAGTTCAGCTTAGCTAGGAACTCTTTAAATTTTATATTGCTGTCACCGTGCATTTTCACTAATTCAATTTATTTTACACCAACTAATGCACACGTAAAACCACTTTTTTGTAGTTTTTATTGTAAAATGTACCCCTACACGTGTTTCGATCCTCGGATCATCGTCAGGGTTTTTTTTAAAAAAGCCGCTGTCACTTCAACTGCATATTTTGAAGGGTCCAATAGCACTCATGTCTTAATATTTGTTTTAAAATATCTGATTTTTAAAATTTATAGCACATTAAAACTTATGATTTATAAGTTAAAGTCGTAGTTAAAATGTTTTGGTTAACGGCGTAGGTGCTGGTGTCAAGAATCGTGGTGTGTTGCTGTGGGCGTATTGCTGTGTGTGCTGTTGTGAGGAGCGGTGTGTGCTGTCTGTCGTCTGGTGAAGTTTACTATGATGGAGTATAAAACCCCCTGACGATGATCCGAGGATCGAAACACGTGTAGGGGTACATTTTACAATAAAAACTACAAAAAAATGGTTTTACGTGTGCATTAGTTGGTGTAAAATAAATTGAATTAGGAACTCTTTACTTTTTTTTTTCATGAACGAAAGGAAAGAGACCAAAAAGAGATACGAGTATAGAAATGAAGAATATAAAATAACGAGGAACATCATGGTGGTTTAAACAACTCGTGTAATACTGCTAAAGCAATTGCCAGGAATTAGAAGCCAGAGGCCGCGCCAATAGATATAAAAGTTGGACATCTCTAAATGTATAGAAAAATTGTGAAAGCTGTCTTGAAAGGTAGTAAGGAGTTGCTACGTGCCCCGCCCGTATGATCCCGACGAAGAGAACAAATTTGGAAGTTTCTTATTCTTCAGTTTTGTCTCCTATTACGTCGTCACTGTTAGGTCAAACTATTCATCTTACATTTCGTGTGAATAGACCAAGTTTCACACCCAGACAAAACGAGTGTATTGGAATTTTTTTGGCGATGACAATGGACATGCTTACTTCATAATAACAGGGATTTATTCAATATAGGCCTATATCAATTGCTCAGAGACGGCCTTATAGACCGTTATGCAGTTCGGTTGTCTTGAAGTAAGTTAAGGCCTTTTCCGTGTACTTTATTTTGACGCAGATATTTCTCATGCATGGATACAGTAGGCAAATATGACATCTGTGTCCAAGCCCCACTGCATGAAGGCGTACAGAGGCATGGAAATACAGCTTTCGGTACACCTACATTTATTGTACGTCTCATTACTCATGAAGGTAAATAAGAAGTTGCATTCACTGGCCTGTTAACCCCGGGGGAAAGGACTATCACTGTCCTGAACTTAGTAGCGAAGAGCAATATCGCTTCTTCTGATGGAAAGTGAATCACTGTCGTCCTGCCCATAGCCACTCACTTCAATGACTGAGCAGTACCGACTCATCCCGCCCTGCTGTGGCGAGTGTAATAAAGGAGCGGCGTGTCATAGGTGACTGGTACAGAGGCGCTGAAACGCCTTTCTTAAATACCCACACTTCACACGTTCGTAGTGTTACACTAAGTTTAAATCAATAATACACCTGGAATATCCGTGTCGCAAGGGGATGCCGTCAGGGAGGCGAACTGACTTATTAAGGCTGGTTTCTCTTCGTTGAAATCATTACTTGAAAAATTTTATTTGCCCCCGTATTGAGGCTTTGAAGACAAAATTAATAATCGTATGAAATTTGTAGATACAGTTATAAACCACTTTTCCAAATCTCACGACTCGTTACGAGATCGAAAAGAGCATTATGTCGAGATTTTAGAGCCGGAGTTTAAAGGTACAGCTGAGTTCTATCAGGTAAACATTATTCGTTTCGTTTCCTGTCCAGAATGGTCTGAAAACGGCTTTGTCTTGATTACTATTCAGCTGTTCATTAGAATACCCATTAGAAATGGTCTAGAAAGTCAAAACGCATGTCGTCTTTACAGCACGATGACCCACATATATTACTGGGTGTTACTCTAATTCTATTGTAAGTTTGGATTTTTGTGAGGAGATATCTGGTTCAAGTTTCGGCCAAGTTATCGGCTCTCCTGTCTTGAATTTCCTCAATTCCTCCAGGACACCTTTTGGATATTATCGTGATTAAGCCTGGGCCGGTTTCTTTCAAATCCTTTCTAATTTGTCAGCCACTGTGCCATGATGCTAAAAAGTCTGGTTTACTAACGGCTTATTAAAATAAACCGTACAGGAACTGGATTGTGATACATGGCTGCTTACTTGCAATAAGCGTGACCTACTTTAAAGGGCGTATGTGCATAATACACACATTGTGTAGATTGAGATATGTTCATATTTTTGTTATCATAGATAACAAATTCGTCGCCGTCTCTTTGTGTACAATCAGAAGCGCAAGATGTCGCCTGTTTGTGAAGATAAAGTGGACAGATTCCGACATATTTTCATGCGCAGCCCCCGAAAGGCGACAAGATGTCTGAGCCAAGATCTTCATAAGCCCACGTTTCGGAAGATGCGTAAAGGAGCATATGCGAATTATGAGCTACAAGTTTCAAATTTTACGAGAAATTTGCCCGGATGCTTATGTTAACCGTTCCACCTTTTGTGATGAAATTATTATAGAACTCTGTGGTCAAGATGATTTTCTTTCCAATGTTATGCTTTGTCAGGAACTGCAAACCGACACACTGTGAGAATGAGGGGCTCAGAAACTCTTCACAAATCCATTGAGTGCGTCAGGGACGTCGAAAGGTGAGTATGTTCTGTGTAGTATCTGTGGAGCAGTTCGACGGGCCCTACTTCTGCAGGAAAAGGACCAGCATAGGAATGGTAACGTACTGGAAATTTGATCATATAAAATAAAGATGAAAGCATTTGATCATTGATATCACAGCTTGAACAATGCGTTGTTGACACATTCGTTATTCAGCGAAATGGTGCGTGCCCTAATTTTCGTCGTAATGCGTAATGTTTTGAAGATTCCCGTCGTCTGTGATGACGTCATAGACGCGGGTGTATCGGTACTAACGTTGCGGAGGAGCTTACCATACCCTGAAGATGGAGGCAAAAAGGGATAAACTCAAGGTTCATTGATGTACAGTGCATGTATTAAACGTGGGAGAAATCGGAAATATGTATACAAAAATTTTTGTTTGGAAATACTTGGAAGGAAGGCATAGACGAAGATAGGATTAAAATAAAATGATCATAAAAATGGGCTCTTAGGATGCGGACTGGACTAGTCTGTCTCAGGATATGAATCATTGTCACGCTTTTGTGGAAACAGTAATGAACATTTAGATGACATAAAAGGCGGGGAATTTATTGACAAGCTGAGCTATTAACTTATCGTTCTCACTGAGTTAATTATCGTTTTGGGTTTTACGTTTTAGACAGAAATGTTACCAAACTTTAAGTTAATTTATGCAAGATAGCTTTTATTTAACTATTTCGGGAAGCTACATTTTGAACCAAAATATACTACACATGAAAGTTACTACGTATCATTGCACCCTACGAAGTTAAATTCTCCATACTATTCCTTCCTTAAAATTCGTTTTAATATTATCCCATATACGTCTCGCCAGCACATATGGTCCTTTGCCATTTTCTAAAATGTTGCATATATGCTTGTTATTTCCCCTGTCGATGTTACATGCTCCTCCCGTCTGAACTTCCAGTAAATATCGACCCTAACAAAGAATGCCTGACTCCAGTGACAGAAGTTTCGTTACCGTACTTTAAAGATCCTATTCTCAGCATCTTCCCAATTACGCATAGGGTTTTTCAAGTTATATCACATTTTCATGTTTTTCGACCACCATTTTGTACGGATAGGCTACCTCGTCTCTCTCGTGCATATTACATGCCCTACATATCTAATACACATGGATTTTTATGATCCTAGTCACACCTTATGAAGAGTGCACACAATTAAGCTCCTAAATATGCAGTTTCCTCCAGTCTCCTGTAACTTTCTGTATTTTAGGTCCAAGTATTCTGTTCGGCATCCTTTCTCAAATACTCTCATACTCTGTTCTCTTAATTTGAGAGGAGATTCACCTTCATACAAGACAACAGATAAAATTATACCTGTGAGCCGGGATACCGTATTCGGTATAATGACTAGCTTACGGGCTGAGCGACTAAGCAATCAGTTCGATTCCCATCAGGGGCAAGAGAATTGTCACTTCTTCAAACTGTTCGGCTCTGGGGCCCACCTAAACTGCAATTGACGCAGCGAGTTTTCCTTGCGGGGTCAAGCGTCCGGGGCATGAAGCTAACTACCCACTTGCATCTAGTGTCGACTTTAAGAACGACTGCGGCAATACTTTCACTCTCCCATATATTTTGCGGCGTGCACAGGGACAGATTTACATAATACTATACCTAATATTACAATATTACAATATTACAATATTAAAGACACGATACAGGTATCGTGTCTTTAATGTCTTGTGTGATAGACGGAGATAAAAACCATTCTGCAGTGAATGATAGCAGCAAATCCCCGAAATTAAACTGCTCCTAATTTCTTCGTGGATGCGATTTGGTTTTGTTATTGCTTGTCCCAGAACCTTCTAATAATTTATTTGCTGCTTTTGTATTATGAGATTGTGCTGCGTTCTGAGGATGGAACAGGATCGTACGCTCACTCGTCTTTGAGTTCATTTAAGAAACTCAATTTTATGACATTCTTCATTGCCCACTATTTCGTTTCTCCTAGGTCCAGTCTCTGTTGGATGCTTTTAGTGATCGAACCTCGCTGTCGGGTGGGTAGCACCTCCACTTTGTGTTTAGGATGTTACGGGTACATATATCCTGACCTGGACTCCGACTATCCATCCAGACTGTGATTGGTCGTGATTGTCCTCAGTGCCACCAGGAAAATGCCGACATATTACGTCACTTTATAGCACGATTGTTTCTTTCACCTTCTTCCGAATTCATTATTAACTGATAATCGTCTTTGACGCTATATATGAGCATTTGGCAAGGTAGAAAAATCAAGAATAGAAATTCTTTCCACTGAAGGTAAAGTCGTCCCTGTGCATGCCATAAAGATATAAGGGTGTGTGTGTGTTGGGGGGGGGGGGAGATATAGCTTTACTTCTTCCTAATCTCAGCACTAGATGCAAGTGAGTGGTTAGTTTTACGCCTCGGCCCCCTTACCCCTGGGAAATAGTCCCTGCTGTCCATCGAATAGAAGACAGGGTAAGCCCCAGGGCCGCCCTGTATGCTTCGGAAAAAGGACAAAACTTTTGACCCGGCCGGAAATCCAACCACAATTCTTCGGCCGTGCTGCTCGTAGCCTAGTCACTACACCGACTACGCTACGCCGGCATATATTTTTTCCCCCGGCAGGGGAACGTAATTTTGAAGTAACTTACATAATAAGGAGAATAACCTTAGGTCTACAGATTGTAAAAATGCTTTATGGAACATTCACAACGAAGAGATAGAAAAGTGGGTCTACTCTTTTCCCAACTTTTTTCTGTGTGTCTGTCCACCACGTAAGAAATTGAGGGCCGCAGAACAGGTTTTCATGACATTTTGTGGTAAAGAATTTTAATAAAATTTGTCGATAATCTGTTTTTTTTTAATTTGACAACAATGACAGACACTACACGAAGACCTAAACGCACTTCTCCGCGTAAGTCGAGCGTAACGCACTCTACGTGTACTGACGCGAAATGTTTTCGAAAAATGGCCGTAAAGAAAAATGAAACACATACTTCGTGCCCAATGAAGATTGTCCCTGGGTAGGATTTTCTGAATAATTAGGCATAAGATGCGACTGCACCAGAAATATTAGGCTATGCGAATTTTCGAAATTTTTGTTAAATATAAACTAAAATATAATATATGTATCCATTATAGTCGTTACGTATCTTAGGAAGCAGAAGCAGACTCAGTCGCAAAGTTGTGCCGTGCTGGCTGACTACCTGCCCAATGAGCCAGTCCTATTGAGCACTGTGTTCATCAAGGTTGAGCGGCTTGCATGTCTAGGAGGTGTTTTGCGCTCCTGCCATAACACATTCTGCCGGTATCTCTACCTAGAGCTGATAGTATCTTGCTATTTTATGGGTGAGATCCAACTGTTTCTGCATGATTAGGACATTATCACAAGCCATGGCTATTTAACAGAATGAAAACAATAAGTTCCAGCATCATCGAATTCGTTTCCATTTACCTGATAGCATATCTGACGTCCATTTCACTACGCTGTGTGGTTCATTGCAATCCAATGATCTCTTTCTATTTGCGTGCATTTGTTTCCCTGCAGTAGTTAACGTGGGAACAGGAACGACGTAGTGAATACTATTTGGAATTTTCCGAAAATTATTCAGCACTCATCACGTAAGCCTGTTACCCCAGGTGTATAAAATCTTATAGTAACACACCGCCACTTCTGTGAAAATTTGTTAATTGGCCTAGACAAGCCGAAAACAGTAGGAAACGTATTTACTTGCTTCTAACTAAACTAAAGTAACTAAAACAAGTTAAAGAAAACATTATCTAATAACTGCTTCTTCTAAAACATAGCCAGAAAGTTTAATACTCTGAAACATGAAGGTTATTTAAATAAGGCGTCGGTCTCCTACCGTTTGCTTGCTGGGATTGTGGGTTCGAATCCCGCCGGTGCATGGATGTCTGTCTCTTGTGAGTGTTGTACCTTGTCAGGTAGAGGTCTCTGCGACGGGCCTATCACTCGTCCAGGGGAGTCCTATCGAGTGGTGTGTCTGAGTGTGATCCTGAACCCTCGACAATGAGGAGGCCTAGGCCGACTAGGGTTGTCGAGCCATGAAAAAATGTAACAATGTAGGCATAACGTAATTTTGTCGCGCGTTCGAATAACCACTGTTGCAGCGGAAAGACAACAATGCATTCTGAGTGTGTGCTGTTGAGCTACATGTCACTGTCAACTGTATAAAAATGGCGAGTGTTGCACAACAGTGCTTTTATGGTAAATTTATGTCACCGGCAAAAATAGAACGTACGTAGGTCTTCATACAAAGTGTCCTTTGCTGCATTGAAACAAAAGAATATTCGTTTGTTCATGACTTGTTTAGAAGTACAGTTTGGCTAAACAGATTGTTGTGACAGATAAGTCGTTGCGCAATTTCTCAGATTTTACGAGTGTTATCGTAAATAATTTTACAATATCAGACGGAATTAATCAATTATGAAGCAATAAGTATTAAATATTATGAGTGTGTGTCTGTATGCTTGTCTTAGTTATCCGACATGCAAATCGCATCTTTACTGCGCCACCTTACATTGTCATCTTTGGTCTGGTCTGACTCTACCATATTTTGCCACATTATCTCATAAATGGCACGATTTTCGGTGGAAAATTTATTTGAATATAAAGATGGGTGTTCTAATTTTCTCTGCTTTGAAACATTTATTATTCTAAGTACAATTCAGCGATATTCCCTGTAAATGTAGGTAGGTCTCCATGCAAAATACCCGTTATTCTTGTCAGATTTTAATGAAATTTGAATTTCTTAACAGTTCTAGAAAAATCGTCAAATATCAAATTTCATGAAACTCCGTCCACTGAGAGCCGAATTGTTATATGCGAGAAGACAGACGGACAGACGTGTCGAAGCTAATAGTCGCTTTTCGCAATTTTGCGAACGCGCCTAAAAACTGAATTACTTTTTCACATAAAACACATTGTCTCTTATTAAGCAGAAACCCGTTTAATATTGCTGAGGTAAATAATCGCTTGTATGTCGTGAGAATCATACGACGCACATAAAGACACTACAAATACCGGCAAAACTTGCGTTATTTAATGTTAAAGTAGAATCTGCGTGCAGTTACGGTACTGCTCCAAGGGACCGAAGGATTGTGAGAGAATCCGTTTTAAAATTTAGGATTTATTTTATCATTTACAAATTTGAAAATTGAACTGGATTATTCTGATATGGGTTACGGTCCAGTGCCGGATTGTTTGTTTTGAATATGGTACTGGACCTGCGGTTTCCACAACGGGCGGCGACTTTCTTGACTAGCCGAACGACTATTAGCTGCTCATCCCACACTTCGGGCTTGTCATAATAACTTCTGAATAGATTGACCCACATTCTTGCAATTCTGTAGGAATATCTTGCTTTTTTTTTCCAATGGCTCGACAGCCCCTTGGGGGCCTAGGCTTCTCATTTTTCGAGGCTTCACGATCACACTCTTTTTTAGAGACACCACACTCGGTAGGACTCCTCTGAACGAGGGACTAGATCGTCGCAGAGACCTGACAAAACACAACACTCGCAAGAGACAGACATCCATGCCCTAGGTGGGATTCGAACCCACAATCCCAGTAAACGAGCGGCCGCAGACCCACGCCTTAGACCGCGCGGCCACTGGGGTCGGCTATCTTGCATTTGTAGGTAGATATTTATTTCAAATTTCAATCCTTTGACAACATAAAAACCAGCATGGTGCTGTGTGCCTACAAAATTTAATGTGAGAACAAATGCTGACGTCATTGAATACAAAACCCTGAATTTTGTATTGTTGCAGACTTTCTATAATGCCACTTATCTCCAGGTCATGCATAATTTAAGATCATTTTTCCCAGTTTCCTTCTCTCCCGTCCTTTCTTTCTGACCTGAATGTAGGAAAACATATCAGGTATGTGGTGCAAAATCTGTTTGATCGTTGGGCAGTAGGCCTGTATGTGGTTTAATGGATAAAGAAACCTAATTTTATTGTTCGTAGAGGAATCCCTGTGTGTGATATGCTATATATACATCTATAATGTTGCCCATATTAATTCAGTAATTTAATTTATAGTTGATTGGCTCAGAATCAGAGAGTTCAATCTAGCTCGCAATGCAAGGAAATTGCTACGCCCTTTTCCGGGGGAGTGATGTGTAACCCGAAATTTTTCGCTTATGCGTGCCGCTAATATTTATTACATTAATTTGCATTTACTGGTTGTTCTTTATTCCTGGTGCGACTAACTGGTACTTAATTCCTGATATCACAGGCCGAAGCCATCTCCTTTTTGCGATAGGCCGATTTTTTCTTCATTATATCACAGACTGATACCTTCTTCTTTTTGCCACCAGCCGATTCTTCGATTCTTCTGTCCTATCTTGCTGATGCCACAGGCCATTCCTTCGTGTTTGTTACCACAGGCCAATTTTTCCTTCGGTGCCACAAGGCGATTCATTCTTGCAGGCGCCACAAACCTATTCTTTCTTCTCGTGGCCTCAGGTCGATTGTTTCTTCGTGACGCCACAGGCCGATTACTTTGTCTTGGTGTCGCAGGCCGATTCAAGCCTGATGTTCTCTTAACCATTTTCAGACAGTCGGTATGGGGAATCAAACCAATCTACGAACTCTGATTTTAGAAGTGAGGAGGGGCAATTATAGACAATTTGGGACAAATCTGTGTGTGCAGTGGAATTCGCAACACAAGACTGGATTTTAACTCCCTTGTTGCTGAGTCTGGTTCAGAAAACTCTCTTGTTTTGTCCTATATGTACAAACCAATATTATTGTGGTTTTAATTTAAATATGCGCCAGTGAAGTCTAGCTCATGAGTGAAAACAAACTCAGGATTATTTTAACCGAAATTTCTGTACTCAAAAATTATTCGGAAGTTATCAGCCTTTCTGACTGAGAAAATTCACATGTTGTATGAAAACTGTAGCATTCGTAAGTCGTGTGGCCAATTCAGCCTGCACTGAAATGTTTCACAGTCGATGTTTTAAACATCAAATTCTTTGGGATATTTCTGGAAAAAAATAAAATATATTCTAAAAACTTTCGTGCTACCCACGCAGGTTGGAGACGACAAGATGGATGCTGCCAGTTCCTGGGATCAACCCCACCGTGGGGTTCCGAACAGGAAGTTCGAGAATCTTGCAAAGGCCCTGACTGGTCTTGGAGCTGGTAAGAGGGCAGTGTTCCGTGGTAAGCAGAATATTCTGAGTGTATAGAATTGTGATACAGGAATCGTTGTATGCATGCCTATAAAGCACAAAGAAAATGGTGTCGGGAGATTAATGGTTTGTGTTCTTTATTTAGCATTCATTTATTATGCTGTCTTTGCAAGATGTTAAATTTACATAAATTGGCGGGATATACTGAAGACCCTCTGTGTCCGTCGATGTGTGCGTAGGCGTTTGTTTCAACTGTACGACCTGTGGGCAGATTTAAATAGAATTTGATATTATGGGCTCTTACGAAAATTTGCGAGGCCTTTTGGGTTTTCATAAAGAAACACGCAGATGTTTTCATGAAGATATACCCATGTAAGGGATTATCACGGAAATAAAGCAAGTGGAAAATATGTGTACTCTGCTTCCCAATCTTGTTTACTGTACCATGTTTTGTAAAGGAAATGCTGTAAGAATAATTTTTATTTTACCTCTGTGTAATCTGCAATGCTTTTTTATGTGCGTGGACTCAGACTGATGAGTCGGAAGCTCCTACTACCAAGCTGAGCCACTCTTTATGCGCAAGTTTGCGTCACGGTTGCTTTGTCTATAAAACTCAGAATACTAGGGCCTATAGCCTATTTTATTGGACTAATACAGACCGACATTAAATTCGGTCGACAACTTTTACTGTGTAACTACCTCCCCCCGCCCCCCCAGTACAAATGTTACCTAAATTCATTCAGTAGTTTCAGAGAGGAGACATGAGACTCCATCCATCTCCCCACTGTATGCTGAGTACAAGAAACACATACAACATGACATCATGATGAACACACACAAGTCTAAGAGAAATATATTTTTTTGCTTTGACCTTATAAAAGAAGGAGATTACTGTGTATGCCACCTACTTTAAAACGTAAAAAGTCTATATTTTACTCCTGAAGTATATATTTGTGTCTGGAACAATTCTCGTAATAAGCATCGATTCTTTAACTAAATAACATTAATCAGTTGATATTTGTAATGGCGGAATAGTGTGTTTTCTGTAAGGCTGGGTTTATAAAATTACTTACATGCACTGGGGCCCACCCAGCCTCCTATTCAGTGGATACCAGAGCTCTTTTCCTGGGGGTAAAACGCCTGGGGCGTGAAGCTGACCACTTGTCCCCACCTAGTGCCGAAGTTAGGAATGAGTGAAGCCGTACCTCCACTCTCAAATGCCATCATGATCTGCACAGGGACGACTTTACCTTTTATAGTATGAATGTTACAATAACAAACTTTAACACGGTAGCTTATTAACATTAAAACGCCCCCGAGAGTTACGTAAGTGGTCGAAACATTTGGTATCCACTTGGTGATAATCACATACGCCAGATTTCACCACTTCACACACTCGTCACTGTCAGACCTACATGAGATAAAATTAGACCTTAAATTGCTAAAAGTTTGGTTGTGTGTTTACGTCAGACGAGGGTAATTATCTCACAACTGACACCAACTGATACGCCGTGGTACTGTGCTCCCTCCTGACTCATAAGATGAAGTGTTCTTTCAGAATATTTCAAATAGAGTAATGTACCAGTTGCAGAGGTTTCTGAGTTCAGGGCATGAAGGAAATTGGAAATTTAGAGCAGTACGCTGATTCAACCTCAACTTCAGTTAGAGTATCCTTTTGTAACAAACGAAATTTTGGCGACCGAGTCGTCATGTACCTTTTACAACCACTTCGCTTAAAATGAAGGAAATTTCGCATCAAAATTTACGTTAAAGATTTAATTATCTATGATTTGAAGCTAATTGATTACTGTACAAGAAATGGTGAAACTGAATGTGTAGGCACACAAAGAAATACGTCACTGACAGTGAAGAAAGAGGTGTAGAAGTTAGCGGGTTTGTGGTCAAGGCTGGTGACACGCGATTGGCGGTCTGCGGACTGTTTTTATAACGCATCTTACGTTTACTCTTTAACAAAGCTAATATTGATTAACTTCAATGTTCTGAGAATTATTTGATAATTTTTTTAAACGTAGGCTGTCGAATTTTGGATTGCTCATACCAGTATTATACATTACAATATATATGCATGATACAGCTTACAATACTTTGCCCGTGGGCTTGGCTACTAGGTTAAAAGTGGAAGGTCTCTGATCATGGCGTAAGATTTAAAAATAAACACCAACAAAATGCACAACTTTCAAGGCGCAGACCAGCTCCTTATATCATGAAACTATCCAACGCGTTTCGGCTCTTTGCGAGCCATCATCAGGGATCCTTTCTTTTATAAAAGTGCTTCACAAATGCAGCATCTGTTTGATTATTTAAAAATATGCACTATCTGGAGTATGAGTTAAAAACACACGAGTCATAAACAAAGTTAAAAAGATGATTTGTTAAATAACTTATTAAAAACACTGTTCACTATGTCTATTTTGTAAAGGATGTTCGCACTTCTAAAGGTTTCATGAGATCGCGCACTACACTGTACTGTTTGCGATGGATTTTTGTAGCACGGCGATAGACACTCGCGCTGTATACAGTGTCTATCGCCGTGCTACAAAAATCCATCGCAAACAGTACAGTGTAGTGCGCGATCTCATGAAACCTTTAGAAGTGCGAACATCCTTTACAAAATAGACATAGTGAACAGTGTTTTTAATAAGTTATTTAACAAATCATCTTTTTAACTTTGTTTATGACTCGTGTGTTTTTAACTCATACTCCAGATAGTGCATATTTTTAAATAATCAAACAGATGCTGCATTTGTGAAGCACTTTTATAAAAGAAAGGATCCCTGATGATGGCTCGCAAAGAGCCGAAACGCGTTGGATAGTTTCATGATATAAGGAGCTGGTCTGCGCCTTGAAAGTTGTGCATTTTGTTGGTGTTTATTTTTAAATAATGAAAATGCACGGTGAATTAAGATTAAAGATGGCGTAAGATGTTTGGAGTCACTCCCTTTTTGGATATTATCTATCGTTTATATTTAAAATGAAATTTCAAACAAGACGCAGTGTTTTTTATTTTGTTTTAAGCATGGACGATGGACAGAATCTCTTTATATGATGATTGCCAATGATGCGGAAATGATTTTGTTTATAGGTACGGAATGAAGGGGGGGGGGAATGTAACTGTTGAATGTCAGGTCATTAACGTCCCTTTGTCATTGCTCATATTACGACAAAACACAGAAAGGCATTATTCGGTGGTCTATTGTCGGTGTGTTATTCTCTCCTTGAAACACGCACCGTTTTAAACGTTTCCTCAGCTACGCAGTGTGTAGTGAAAATCAACTGTTCACAAAAGAATGAAAGTAGAGTTATTTGTCTACTCTTAATAGA
This sequence comes from Reticulitermes speratus, assembly GCA_021186555.1. NCBI lineage: Eukaryota > Metazoa > Arthropoda > Insecta > Blattodea > Rhinotermitidae > Reticulitermes > Reticulitermes speratus. The sequence goes on from JAJKFL010000001.1 coordinate 19,527,530, forward strand.
GAGAATAACACACAATGCTTGATGGTCTCTAGGTTCTGTCCGCAATAAAGATATGCAACCTTACAAGACATAAGTGACAAACCGTGTGCCGCATGTCAAAAAACTTTCGCCAGTCAAATGCATTGTAATCAAACATCTTCACCACGACAAGCGCAGCGGTGACAGTCAGAACCACCGTCTTTTACAGACGGAATCCATGCATTTCGTTGACACATAAGTATGTATGGTATGTGATTCTCAGCATATATAACTATTATGTCTTTCAATAATACATCCTCCTGTTCTTTGTAATAGAGACAGTGTACTATTTTGAAGTAGGCAATAATTTTAAATGTTACTGAAACGAGCTAAATGCTTTAAAGGGTTGAGCTTTAACTTGCTAGGCTTGAGCGATTACTTCCACACTGCAGCTACACATCAATAAAGGGTTTTTGTTCCTTTTGACTGTAGCGTATAAGATGGCGCCGAAGTTGTTTGCATTTAGGAAGTTTTAGTTGGAAAAAGGAATTACGAACCTGGCAAAGTAACTGAATTTATATTCTATCAAACACTGACAAGTGATATAGACAGGATACAGGTGCCAGCGGCTTTCAGAGAAGAAAGAAGGAAATTGCTTTCTTGCATTGAATGTTGTTAAAACACGGCCTTCAGTCCACCCAAGTAACTTGCTAAGTTGAAGCGTTGCCTATAGCGCAGGGGTAGTAGGCACGATGTTTTAACTTTACGCGAAGTACAAGTACAACCATCATTCTGTTTATCTGAGTATTTGTTTATTTATCTTGTTATCAACAATGCCAGTAGTTGAGAGCCGAAAGATAGGGAGATTAATAAGTAATGACATAAAAATAACATGGAAAGAAGCCTTCCTGGCCTAATTGGAGGAACTTTTCCGGCATGTGCTTGGCAGAACTGAGAAAACCCCACGAAACGGCTCTGTATAGACGGTCTCCAGACCGAGATTTGAGCCCAGACTTCCTGAATATGGAGCACGAGTTACGGTAGGCAAAGTCTTTAAATCTAACGTGTATTCCTAATGGCGACGATGAAGGATATTATGCTCGAATATAAACCGCGATCTTACGTTGGTATAATAGATCTTATTTAAATAAGTCTCAATATTGGGGTCACTGCCTGAATGAAAACAGAAGAATAGATGGATGCAGGCCGATGTCATCCACACGGAATCTCTACTTTCAGTGGTATTTGGGGTACTTATTCAGATGCATTAAGACGAACCTAACGAATTTGGTGATGGAACTTAAAGATGGTTGTTTATAACAAAATGTGAAAATAATATGAAATAAAGTGTATAGTTCTGCTGACTGAACGTGTATTTGTGTACATTTAGTTATGGCACAACTGGATGCCTCAGTTTGCAAATGAAAGCATGTTTAAAGGTAGGCGTAAATAATGGATAGGGTGAAAGAAGGCGTACAAAATATGGACAAAGGAATAACAAATAAACATAAAAAAGGAAAACCAAGGGCAGTCTACAAAGAAATGGGTCACCTTCACACTGGTATTGTTGGAATTATTTTATAGACTTTAGGATTATGTTTAAGAATAAGAAATTGAGGATAAGCAGCTAATTGCAATTCAAGAATTATTAAACACAAAAATTCAAGGTACAGGATGTAATAGTGTAGGCATATATAGTTGGGCGTACTGGAAATACAATAAATCATACATTGGCCACAGTTAGGGATCAAAGGCAATTAGTTTCAAAGATAATACGTATTTTAAGCAATTTACTAATTGGACCATTTTTGGTGAAACAGTGACATAATTGAGGACCGTGACGCTCCTGAAGATGGCAACAAGCCGAAGCATGTATAATTTTTCCCAGTTGTATCTGATGACAAAATAAAATTTAGTCTACGTTTTGAAAGGGTACAACGGGACTCGAATTTTAAAATAATTATGTCAGATTCTAAAGACGAATTATTACATAAACTCTTTAAATTAACGCAAAATAAGGGCACGAGAATTTAACTGAAAAATGAAATTTGGTATTTAATATTGTATTCACCGTGCATCTTGTATAAATTAAAATTGAAATGAAAACCAACTTGATGCACACTCACTATTAAAAAAACTTTAATAGTAGATTAATTGACCCGACATGTTTCGGTCAGGTACCTGACCATCTTCAGGGGTATACTACATATAAATTGCGTAGTTCATATGTTAAACACACATAAGATATGAGCCTATAAGGTCTCGTCGTATATAACGTTTTAGTGATTTTTAGTGATTTGTGAAAACTTTATATACGACAAGACCTTATAGGCTCATATCTTATGTGTGTTTAACATATGGATTACGCAATTAAATGTAGTATACCCCTGAAGATGGTCAGGTACCTGACCGAAACATGTCGGGTTAATTTATCTACTATTAAAGTTTTTTAATAGTGAGTGTGCATCAAGTTGGTTTTAATTTCAATTTTAATGAAATTTGTTATCTTGCGTTCGAGGATCAACAGAACTTAAAATAGCGAAAACAATAAGTTATGCAGTAATTATTGTTAAGTCACCAACTGAATGCACTATTTTATTTTAAAAAACACTATATGGTTCCTTAAAATATTTTTTTCACAGATGATAAAAAGTGATAGTGAAAGACTATAAATAGTGAAATTGGTGATTACAGACAAAAAAGTGAAGAATAACAACGATAACTTTTACAGTTTTAACATCAGTTTTAATACTTTTATCATATGGTGCGTAGTGACGGCACAGACTAAACACAGTGTACTTAGTGATTTAGCATATATATACAATGACCAATGTATAGACGTGTTTTTATACAAGCAAGTTTTATGACACCCCTGAGGATGGCTTCATGAAGAAGCCGAAACATACGTAGGGTGTTTACCAAAATATTTTAAGGAACCATATAGTGTTTTTTTAAGTAAATAGTACATTCAGGTGGTGACTTAACAATAATTGTGAAAAATGCACGGTGATTATAGAATAAAGGACGTTATGCAGTAAGTCGTCACATTCAAGTGCCGTGGCCTTTCGCTACCCTAAGATGATGAAATGTTCGTTGAAGCCACTAGTCTAATTCTTTTTAGCAGCAATGCACCTCATCTGAATAAACTGTAAAAGGGGAAGGTAAGGTTGTACCTATATACGCCATGAAGACATATAGGGGAAGTAGAGGTATAGATCCACTTATTCATCCATTCATTCGGTATTAGATGGAGGTGACTGGTCAGGCTCACGACCCTGAATTTTTATCGCCGGGAAAGAGCCCTTGTTGCCCATTGAATAGGAGAAGGATTGGGCACTAGAGGTGATCAGGAAGTTTCGGAGAAGAACACAATCTGTAAGCCATCAAATAACGAAAGATACACTAGAATAAACGTAACAACTTGAGCGGAACTTTTATATGGGAGTGAAAAATGGACAATGAAAGTAACAGATAAAACAATAATTGCAGCTGCTGAGATGAAATTCGTGCAATGATTGGAGCAAGACGCTGGGATGAACTATAAAAAATGAGCGACATAAAAGATTTAAAAAGAGAATCGAGATTTGACAGTATATTGAGGTGTAAGACAGATCGGATTCAACGTATCGACGTAAGGCAAAGAGACATAATTAAAAACTATAAAAATCTGACTAGCGCAAGTCTTAAGGAAACGAGGAAGGCACTTGATGAGACAGTGAGGCCGGAATGGGTCAGCAAGTTGACCAGATGGTAGATTGTGATGGTAATGGTGGTGGTGGTGGTGGTGGTGTGATGGTGATGGTGATGGTGATGGTGATGGTGATGGTGATGGTGATGGTGATGGTGATGTGTGGATTGTGGTGGTGGTGCTACAGATTATGATGATGATGATGATGCGACGACGAAGACGATGACGAAGTATGAAATTTCGTTGTGATGACAGGTATTTTGTAGAGCAGAATAGACAGCGAGGAGTGTGTAGGACACATCATTTGTCTAATCTGTCGAACTTCGGTACAGTAACCAGTGTTGCCAACATGTAAAGATGAACGAACACGCCCACTTGTAACGCTATAATCCTTTTCAACCTTCTTCAAATTATTTACATCTTACATTCCCTTTCAATCAGTCACACGCACAAATATGTTTACATATTGAATGAGTCTTACTGTCGACGCGTCAAGTCGAAAATTTGTAATAATTAATTGTTCTGCTGTTTGCCATTATGAAACTCACAATGGCCTAGTCCGTCTTTTGTTGGGCTGATCCCACCCTCTCAAAGTGCCGGTCTGTGGCGAGTTTGTTCATTACTTTTTGATCGATTTGAATAAGAGCATACTACCTTTCTTCTTGAACGTTCTTCAAAAATCAACTTCCCCCCTGGCCTACTGCACTCTGAGCCACCAATCGTGCAGGCGTGACCTCGAACTGCCCCGTGCTAAGTATTTTCACACACACCAATAACTACAGGTTGTGTCAAAATATTCGTGTTGAGTTTTTTTCGTCACACAGTAGAATTAAACTTGTTGAATGTGGTATGCTTACTAGACTAATACAAGAGTATTATGTGACCAGAAGTATATCTAATTTTGAGTTCATATTAATAATTATTAATCTTTCTGTCTTGTCAAAAATTGCCGTCATTCTTACTGAGAATTCTGATAAGGGTCGCGAAGAGTACCCCACTGAATTATGGTCAGTTTATCAGACTGAGTAACACAGTTACGGATTGATTAGCTCTCTGAAGCATTAAGCTTGTCTCAGAAGTTTAAAACTTCAGTTCATACCTCACAGAAAGCACGTTGCGTCTTTATTGTAAGGACCAGGGCTCTTACCGAAAATTATCGCTGTTTGTTCTTAGAATCTTACAAAATACACAAATATTGGGTACTCTTTGGAAACACTGCCAAGATTTTTACTGTTGCAGTAGGTGATTTTTATAGTAATCACTATGCCATGGAAAGCTCATTGTATTTAAAATAATATAATTCGCAACGCGTGGGTCTGCGGCCTCTCTCTTGCTGGAATTGTGAGTTGGAATCCCGCTCGGGGTATGGATGTCTGTCTCTTGTTAATGTTGTGTGTTGTCAGGTAGAGGTCTCTGCGACGGGCCGATCCCTCGTCCAGAGGATTCCTACTGAGTGTATATGTATCACTGAGTGTGATCAAGGACAACAATAACCTTTACACCTACAATGAGTAGGTAGACAAAGGTCAAGACTAAGAAAGAAAAAATAAAAGAGGCACACTGAACATTACTTACCGAACAAGTTGGCTCAGGCGGTAACGTCTCTTACCTTTATCCGGGATGGTACTGGTTCAAATCGTGGCCGGGATACCGATAAACATGGGGTGTTTCGTGGTCTTCCTCAGTTCCTTCAGGCGAATTTCGGGATAGCAACCTGAGACAGACAACTGCTGCTTCCAGTTCCTTGTTCACTAACCATCCTACCATTCGACGCTATACACTTACATCTGAGTTACTGTAGGCATCGTTGAAAGCAACCATTGATAAATATACATTATTTATGTATGTATGTATGTATGAATACATCCACAGTCTTGACCTAAAGACGGTTTGTTGACTCGTATACAGTTAATATCGTAATGAGCTTTCATATTATTTATCTCCTTGTATTATGTTTTTCGGTAATAAAGCTTTCCTACACTGATTAACATGTACGGCCTACACAAAGGCACTTAATTTCTTTGGCGTACTTTCCTTCCTTAAACTTTTAAAACTTACTGGTTACTTGATGCAACAACAGGTTTAACATTCAAAAATTGTACATTCTGACCACACTGTATTTATGTGCTTGGTATTTATCTTAGAACAAACAGCAACTTTTGCCATATGTAACATAAACTGATTGGTTTTTATAACCTCGATGAAAAGTGTTTACTGCGCGGTACGTTATGGGTCTTTAAAACAGTTTACGCTTCGTCTTTAAAGGGTTAAAAGAGAAACGTAAACTTATGAATTCACCATACTCTCTCTGTGCTTAAGCGTTTTTATTTTTTTCTTCTTTCAACCTTTAAAGTAACGGACCAGATGCATAAAATTTGGTATGAACGTAGTGCCGTCAGAGGCCATCCCAACATTGTACTTTTTTAATTTTATAAGATTACTGATAAAAACATAAGGTAGTTCGAAATTGAGGTAGAAGAACTAGTAATACCACAAAAGGTAAGCCCCTAAAGTGGTACATGATTACAGTTTTTTGAAAAATATGTAAATTTGTTAAAGTAAGTCTTTTTAGGACGCAAATTGACACGGTTGCCGAGCGAAAGTTCACTTAGCTTTCGGTGTGATGTTAATAAGTACGTAATAAATGGCTGTGGTGTGTAGAAAGTGTACGATAGTATGGGGGATAGATCATAAATATGTATTTACACTAAGTACGAAATAATTTAACGCAACAGTAACAACACGTGTACCTTAGACCTTATATTGCAGCCGACAAATTTAACGTTGGCTGAGTCTGTACTTGAGTAATAAATTCTTCAGAAAACTTAAGTACAATATTCAAAGACCTGCACGATTAAAGGTCTATTCAGCGGTAAAATAGGCTTTATGACTTATGCTCAACGCTCCTTCTTCAATAAGCGCATAAAATTTTTTTTCTGAAGTGTGAGTCACTACCGTTTTGTAATACAGTGGAACCTCGAACTTCGAACACAATCCGTTCCAGGAGACGGTTCGACTTTCAAGTTGTTCGACTTTCGAGTTAAATTTCCCCATAAGAAATAATGTAAATTGAATTAATCCGTTCCAGACCCCCAAAATTTACCCAATATAAAACATTTTAAGTGCCTATTTCAAAAGATCATAATGATAAAACAAGTATATTTAATTTCAATAATTGAAAATTTTTATTTATAATAGTACATACATAAAAAATATTGTATAATAATCAATCAATAATAATAGTAGGAGGGATATTACTTTTCACTGGAAGGTGAATTACCCTTCTTTCATCTGGACCAAACACAGAGAGAAGGCGACCACGTGACGACCACGTGATTCTTTGTTCGACTTTCGAGTTTTTGTTCGAGTTTCAAGTTGTTCGAACATCAAACCGTTCGAAGTTCGAGGGTCCACTGTACTTATCAGCTTGTTGACTGTAACCAAACACTTTCCCCGACTTTGTGTAGTGTATACTCGCTTTTCTTGCCTAAGCATTCAAACTTCTGTAAGCCAGAGTACTTACCACACGTTCATACATGCAGCTCACATGGCACAACGCAATTTCTGCAGTCAGTCTGTACAGTTATCCCTCGCTTTTCGCGGGCGTTAAGTTCCAAGAGCCCCCAAGAAAAGCGAAAATCCGCGAATAATTGACCACCCCTCCCCCCACACCCCAAAACAATTTTTTTATTATTTTTTAGTGCTTTTCTTTATAATAATGTATTGTAATATTTATTTTTATGCTTAAATCCCTTTAGCCATTTAACTACAAAATAATAAAAATGAAAAATGAAAAACATTTTAATATAGGATTTACGCACTTTTAATATTATTTAGCGACGGATTCACTTTCTGTCGTCGGAGTTTCTTTTCTTTGCAGAAATATTGTGATGGAAGCTGGCTCTTTTTTTTTCAAATCCTTGAACATCACGCAGTACGGTTCGAAGACTTGTTCGAGTTGTCTAAAAATTCTGATGCACTACTTCTACGCGAATCTTCTAGAACTTTCTAGAATGTTCCGGAAAATTCAGAGCATTTTTTTAAATTTTTATTCTTGGGCGGGCCGACCCCGCGAATTTACGAAACCGCGAAGTACGAACTCGCGAAAAGCGAGGGACGAGTTTATAGATGTCGGTTTGTTAGCGCTATTGATATTGGAGTATTCTTGTCAGGTTTTACTAAATATTATGTTGTTAAATAACCTAGGTCTATAATCTACACTGCTCTGCTCATGCGGAGAGCAAGAAAATTTTTCTGAAAATCTAAGGAAGTCCTATAGGTGTTTCCGTTTATCCCTCCACCAATTAATACTACCCGCTAGGTACCAAAGCACGACACAAATATGCATAATCCCGATATCGAGCGGGTTATCGCAGGGGTTGGTTTCGCATTCTGGAACCGGCAATCCTGACTGATATATATTGTGATTTTCTCTAGTCCCTTGTGATTAATTTTTACAGCCTACCGTAACCCTTTCATCCTAAACTTCTTTACGTTATTTTGTACATTTTTATTTATTTAATGATGTCACTAGCGCCGATGATTGGTGAATAATGAACTAGAAAATGTGTGAAAGTTGCCGTGTACCAGGCGGACGTACCACCCAGGCATTCACTTCGGATATTTGGGAAAAGCCACGTAAATATCAGTCATGATGTCCGGTCTCTAGGGAGATATTTAATCTTTGGTTTTCCCAGAAACGGAGCAGGATGATTCTGCAGTTGGCAGCGACATTCAGTACTCTGCACTTGATACAGCGTTGTTGTGACGAACAGAGATGTCAGAGAGGGTAAGAAAAGTGTGTTTATCTTGTTAGAGACAAACTGATATCCATATATGAATCTCAAGTTCGCTACTACGATTCTAAGACTTCATTTACTACTTGCCAGTAGGAAAATCCACTATGATTTTCTGATGAAGGTTGCTGCTTTGCCGACGAGCTATAGTGGGGGTGTCGTGACTACTGACTGACATGATATTGAAGCAGTAACGAACCACTTATTCAGTACTCTGTCAGCCGCCCGCACGGACAGATGGATGGTGGCAGCAGTCATGGCCTCTCTATACAGGGCGATTTAGTTTTGACGAACTGCGTTTGTAATTATATCTCCAGCCAAAGGCAAGTAGAAAGAATGTCTTTTGCTGGCCAGTGATGTTAGTATGTGTCGTGTATTTGGTTAGTAGGAATGAGGAATTGTGAATGGGATTGCAAAGGTTGGTTTAATTTGCTGGAATGACTTTTTCACAACGTGTACTCTTTTGGGTAGGGACATCCTGTTTATTATATAGTCTTCATCGATGCTTTCTTTTTTTTTTTTTTACTGGTAACATTGTTTACAAAGTATAGTTCATTAAGTACCACATAAAAGCACTTGTACATAGATTGTTACTAGTAGTAAATTTAGTGTAGAATTGATACTTTAGGGAAAGTAAAGATACATTTAGGGAAAGTAGAGATACATTTAGGGAAAGTAGAGTTTCTTGCGTAACGAGATAAAAAACAAAGTAATTGCTTGATGGATAAGAGATAAATATGCAGGATAATTCCTGCTAGGGTTATTTACGAAAGTGGAGGGCGTTGGTATTTTTGGTGACGTACTTGGAAACATGTTACTGTTTGGTTTGGGCTCATTTTTGATACTGGACATATTTTAAATTATATGTTTAGCGTGTATTTTTATAACTCGATGAAATAAGACGAGTTGTTACTCTTTTCTACGACTGTCAGTTTGTAAGAGATACCTTTAGTGACGTTAATTTGACATATTTCTTATTTTTACACAGGGGCTAGAATAAGATTTGTTCAAGTTTATAGGGACACTTTATTGTGCAACGTACAAGTCTTTACGCAGATTTCGATCCGCTGGTATTAACTTCACCAGTAACAACAACAGTGGTGTATTTTAGTTATAGTAAATGTGGAATGGAGGTAAGCAGAATCGTTTGGAAATTGATTTTTCCCCAAGGAATAATGTGCCATATCATTAATGTACCATGCAAATGAAACGTAATTAAAAACATCGGACCTGAAAACATGTGTATAAAAGTTTTAATAGGACAGAAATTTCGATGTACGATGCAGTTGGCATTTGCTTATACGTATCACGATGAGCACTGAATCGGGCGAGGCCAGCAAGGCACCCAAGGCTTCTGAGAAACAGACTCAAGACTCTCCTTCCGGGGTTTCTTCTCATCGAATCATAAAGAAAGACAAAGGTAGGTGGAAATATTGCGTAATAAATTTTCTTCTTTGTTACTGATTTGTAATAAAATGGGATAAGCTACGATTTTAATTGCATAAAAAATAATAAATATACAAGCAAATTTGCATGTCAATCTTTTGTCGTCGTCTTTGTCTTCAACATCATCTTCGGGAGTTTGGTGTTTTACTGACCTTTTGGCAGTATCCTTTGGTTACGTACTAAAAAAAAATTGTTTGGCTTCGCTTACTTGTAGCAAGGTGCAGATGACCTGAGGAGTCTAGTGTTAAGTCGTCATTAGTACCGTATCAGAGACACTTCCCATAAGTTTATCTTGACAAAATTTGAAGTGTTGGATTGCGAATGGGATGCAAGTCTGGAATTAGTTGCGACAGATAATTTGCCACTATATTACAACAGTTATCTATTTCATATTTTATATTTTATTATTAACTAATTTATAAAATTATAATATTTGATTTATTCAATTGTGATTTAACTGATGTAAATGACAACTGACCATATTTTGGGTAAGCTTAGTGTAAAGGACTTGTTTCATATCCATCAGCTGTTACTATGGCTTGTAATGATAATGAGTGTATTATGTATGATGTATGTATGTATGTATGTATGTATGTATATAGTATAGTAGACAAGTGCCCCATCAATTATATCCCCAAACTGTAGGTCAGAGATAGCTAAGTTTCATCCTTATCCAATTTCTCTGGTAACCTTGCCAACTTGTCCCCATTTGCCTCCTAGTTTATCATAGGTTTATTTTCTGTTACCAAATGTAACTGAATCTGGAACTCACTGCAACTCGTTATTGCTGAACCTCTTAACGAAGCTTTTGCACGTTTGGCGCCATTGCAGTACATTTCCAAACGTTCTTTTTTACTGTTTCCATTGCTCCGAATATTTTTTGGAGATTTAAAATGACAGACTGCAGGAGATGTCTTTTTGGGAATACAAGGAAGTCACACATTTTCGAATCTGGCGAGTAGTGATGATATTCGAGCACTAAAATTTGCTTTTTAACAAGAATGAAAAATACATTTTTTAAACTGAAAATGCTGTGTAGCAGTGCGCGACGCCCATTTGTCGAGTCAAATATTTTGTCTTGTCCAAAGGATTCACAGCTGCAAAAATTTCGGAACTTGAGATAGAAAGCTTATTTTATCTTTTTGTTATAAAAATATGGGCCTGACATTTTCCGGTTTTGGAGTTTTCTGTTTGTCATTTTCGAGTTCAGTTGATTGTAAGTGCTGTAGGAAACTGGTGTCACCGTAAGTCAACATTTTCCTTGCCACTTTTGAGGTTTTTGCAGCTGTGTAGGTGAGAATTTCGTTCTGCTGGGATGTTACGCTGCCTCACTGGATAATTTCTATTCTTCTTGCACATTTCGCGCCTTGAAGATCAATTTTTTCTCCCAAAATATTCTTCCATTGTGGTTATGGAGAAGCCCTATTGGGGGGGGGGGGGAGCACTGCGCTAATAAAACATTCCTCCAAAAGAAGGTGGATACCAAGGGCTATTAGAAATTAATTGCTTGAGCATAGGAACACTTGATCCGAAATGCGCAGTGTTGCCATTTGCAGCACAAAAATATTAGTCAGATTTTTTATCATCAGATCAACGAAATAAGGGGACGAGAAAGTAGCCTATAAGTTGTTCGTGGCCCCCTTATTTTATAGACACTACCTCTACCTTTGCTTGGGTGATATGAGGAAAGCGATTCGGGCCAACTGACTTCTGCTAAATGCAGCTGAACGGACGTGGTTATCTTTATGAAACTCACCATGGTACCTCGCTAGGGGATTCGATACTAGCTCACATTCAAACCTTGACAGCGTAATAACAATAATAATAAGCCAAGCAAGAAAATGGAAAGGAATGGAATGTAATAAAAGAATCCGATAGAGCAAAGGGGATTTGAACGAAGTGTTATGGTGTTTCATGTACATTAAAATTGTGATTATACCGGTAATAATTGGAGCCACTGGAATAGTAACAAAAGATTTAAGGAAAAAGTTGGAAGCCGTACCAGGAAAACATTCAATAGATCCACTACAAAAGACAGCTGTACTTGGAACATCACACATAATACGGAAAGTACTGCAGTCTGAAAATTGAAGCCTGAGCGGTGGGGATCACCTTTGGTTCAAGAAGAGAAGTACCAGGGAGAAAAGGCCTGTAACAAGAGACAACATTCTTGTAGTAGTAGTAGTAGTAGTAGTAGTAGTAGTAGTAGTATGTAGTAGTAGTAAGGTAGGTGGTGGTGGTGTGTGGTAGTGTGTGTGTGTATGGTGAGTGGTGGTGGTGGTGGTGGTGGTGGTGGTGGTGTGGTGGTGGTGGTGTGGTGGTGGTGGTGGGGTCGGTGGGCGGCGGTCGGCGGCGGCGGCGGCGGGGGGCGGCGGCGGTGGGTGGCGGCGGCGGCTGGGGTGGGTGGCGGTGGCTGTGGTGGCGGTGGTCGGTGGCGGTGGCGGTGGCGGTGGCGGGGCGGTGGCGCGGGGCGGTGGCGGGCAGGTGTGGCGTGCGTGGAGTGTAGTATGGTGGAGTAGTAGAGTAGTAGTGGCGGTGTAGAGTAGTGTGTAGTAGTAGAGTAGTATAAGTTAGTTAGAGTAGTGTAGAGTAGTAGTAGTAGTAGTGTAGAGTATAGTGTAGTAGGTAGTAGTAGTAGTAGTAAAGACCCAACAATAGAAGTACAGCGAATGTGGAAGGTAAAAACAAAAGTGATGCCAGCAATAACAGCGGGAGCCGGAATCTTCTCAAAATCTTTCGGAAAATGCCTGAACAACATACCGGCAAAGCACGACATCAAACATCAAGGAAATGCAGAAAGCAGCCATACTGGGTAATGCACACGTAATTCGGAAAGTACTAATGTGAAAGTACAAAATATTTAACATGGAAAATAGCATTACATGTACCATATATTATAATCACAGAAAATTTTGCAACATTATATACCCTAGAGCAGATCAGTTTCAGGAATATAACTGTAAATACGCTGCATAAAGGGGATAATTAATAATAATAATACAGTGAAATAAAACTGCAAAAATTAAGTGAGAGGAGGCAGTATAATAAAGAGAATAATGGCAAGAACAAGCATGAGATGAACAAGAGGAAGAGCAGCAAAGTAGTACTGAGAATAAGAGTATAATAATATTATTAAATACAACCAAAGCTAATCCACGTCGGCCGCAAGTATGTGTACTTCATTTATATTTGTTTAAACTTGAAATGCCCTCAATTTTCTGCTGTGATTTAAAATCCCCCTTATGACACAAATACTTACAAAGCTCAGATATTTGGTAACGACTTTCCTTCTCCGGTTTTAGAAGACCGTGGGAATCCGGAACTGGCCAAATAACAAAAATTTATATCTATCAGTCTTGCTGTAAGGAAAGCGTCATGTAATCAATATACTGTATTCCTTCTCCGCCTGTTATTCAGTTCAGAATATACGCTCTCTTAGCATAAAAAATATAGGATGGTTTTAGAGCCTGCATATAATTTTCCGGATCAGAACACTGAGAAAGAATGGCTAGAAGCCGTGTGTCTCGTACATTTCGAACTTCTTTTGAAATGATGTTATTGCCGCATCAACTACTTAAAAAAAAGTTAATTATGAAACTTCCTTCCATAGCTTTATAATGCTTCCTTGACTTCATACCCGAATAGTCTCCTTTCTTTTGCTTCAACGGGCTGTTTTGAATTCTGGGCTATATATTTACCTGCAGTTTATTTAGCTTTGTCCAAAGAATGTGCAAACCCGGAATCCCTATAGTCTTAAAAATAGTATAATAAAACCTCTTTCAGACGAACTGTGACCAAGTCTATGTGAATTGTAGGACTTTATAATGGTTTACTGACATTTATTTTTATCGACAAACCATATCAAATGGTTAGGCTTACAGTAAAGTCAAATGTGGTCAGTTGTTTGAGTGAATTTATGTCATTTTCAATTTCATTTTAGTAGTTTCATTTTAGAGTTCGACTGTAGTTGCTCCTGTCGACTTGTCAGGCGTATAAACTAGTAAAATTTAATAATATTTAGCATTTTATCGTGTCTATAGTTTTTCTTACTTTATTTCCGATGGTACCTGCTAACTCATGGCAAGTGTAATGCGACGGGTAATTTTTCTTCTTCTTTCATCCCAGTCTTAATCGAAGTAGGACTAATGCGATTTTTCAAAACTGCACAAAATTTGGTGATCGTTTCAACAGAACCAAAGAAGTCACCACAATTATTTTATTAAACTGGACAGTAAGTGACTGCATTCAACTCGCCCAAAGCAAGGTGCGAGTATAAATCTCTTGTGAGCATTCAGGTTTCGTAAGTGTGACTATCTATTAATAAACTAAAGTACCACCAGCCTCTCGAAGACTGCTTCATTTTCTGAGATGATTACCAAGCAATTAGCTTGCCAAGTTCATATTTTCGCTTGTGGTTATGGTAACCGCAGACGCTTAAAGATTAATTAGTCCTAAATTTGAAAACTTTTGGAGGCGTTCATATACTACTCTTCAACCTGTCGTAACTTTATTCTCTCGCGTGCTTATACTCCGCTTTTAACATTTTGTGTTCTATAATTGTATACCCCTCAGAGACTTGATCGTGATTTTAATTGGTTTGTCACACCAGAGTGATATCTGTAGCTTGTTTTAACAACTACTTGACAGCGCATCATTATTCACCACCTTATATGTGCGAAAGACAGAGGATTCTGTTCTCACTACCAACAGCAAACCTAACACGAAGCAGTAAGCATCTGTACCAGTTGTGAAAATAGTATTATTTCCATTCTGAATGAAGACTGACATTAGTCTTTTGCAATTTATTCGTACAGATGTAGTGAACTGTTCATTTTTGCTGTGATGGTGCTTAGAGAAATATTTGTAGATGTAACGTGATTTCGTTTTGCTCAGGATTGGATGCAGTGTCTTATCTTTGTTTTTGTACCGGTGATGCAATAATGGATTTTATAGCAAAAGGGACTAATTGTCCACTTCTTGAAGGAAGGTGCATGTACCATGGAATTAACTTGTGAAATAATTTAGAAACAGTGGAAAGGTTACACGTATATTATGGAATTAGTTGGTAAAATAATTGTATTACTGTTGAAGGACGAAACTAATACCGTGAATTTGTTTAGTGTAATAACTTTTTAAGTGCTGAATGATAAAACGCGTACCATGGAATTAGTTTTGACAATAATCGTGTCAATCATTGTAAGAAGAAACGTGTACCATGGAATTACTATGTAAAATCAAAGTATAATCTTTTGAAGTATGAATATATAGGCTTGCTATGGAATAATTTCACGTTATATTTACCGTGCATTTTTGTACAATTGATTAACTCACACCAACAAATGCACCAAAACAAGTTTGTCACTGATTTATTTATTAAAAGTTTCCCCCAATACGCACTTCGGCACTTCTATATTGCCATCATCAGGGGGATCGTTGGAGTTTGTACATAGACCAATGTACTTTGTTACATCAGAACAGTTGCGTCAGTATTCGTTATTACCACTTTGTATAAAATTGTATAAAATTGTACAATAGTAGCGCTGTTAAATTGTTAAAATTAATAGTAAAACAGTGTGGTATATTATATATAAAACTACATGCTGTGATATAATTCATAAATTATTGGCAGCGTCGGTCCGGTGTGCTGTTTTGTGCCGGTTATCTGTGTGTATTGCTGTATGGTAGAACCTCCTTCTTTCGTGTCTGCGTGGCCTCGACGTGAATACGGACGTAGAATCATTAACATTTAAATAACAGCTGGAAGAGTTTGTACAATACTGGCAATCTGTAACAGAATGCACGGTTCCGTGAATTGTCCACCGGCCTATTCGCGGAGCCCTGTGGTGGTTCATCGATAGCAACCGCTATTTTTTTCGAAGCTCTGAAGTTGAATGAAAACTAAAACGTAAGAAAACCGATACAGTAGAGAACACACTATTACCAGGTGTATAAACAAAGGCAGTTCTTACTTTCTGTGATGATAAATAAACGTTGAGGCATAAGCCCAAAATAGGAACAGAAGGGTCGAAAGTTTTTGTAGCCAATTTTCTCAATGGTCTTTTCACGTAGCAAACTCAGAAAACTGAACAAGATGACCTGTCACTAGTTGCTGCTCCCGCAATCCTGAACGCGCCTGTGCTATCAACAATGTATGAAATATCGCGGTGGTTCATTGATTGCGCTGGTTCAACGATGGCAACACTATAATTGTGAACGATGTACCGTTGAATTAATATGTACCACAGTATCAACTGTTGACTGATGGAATTTGTACCATTAAATTGGTTTATAGAACAATATCAACCATTAAAATTGCTAGTGCAGTACTTGTGGTCAGCTATTAAATAATGGTACGTTTATACCTTGGAATTAGTTCGTGCGATAGTTGAACATAAGATTGATTCTGTGTCACAGTCGTTACGTTTTGTATGTTTCATCATAACATTTCTGAAACCTGGGCGTAAAAGTAGAGCGTGAGTCTGACTATGAATTATCAGGCATAAAATATTGTTCTTGTCAAGACTTATTATTCAGGCTTGCAAAAACATCAGTGCTAATTGGACATCTTTATTCTAATTTATTCATACTCGATGCTTGCTACTGAGAATTGAAATTTAAAGCCACTAGCTTCAGTGATTTGTTTGCTGGTATTTATATTGCGCGGTCATATGAGACAACATCGACGACAAATTTGAAAGACCTTCGTTATTACATTGCTGTCAACAATGATGGCCAATTTTATGATTTCCATGGGTTGGATAGAACTATAAAATAACATACGGAAGCCAAATTTTACCGCGTTAAAAAAAAGAAACACTAACCTTAAATTTCTTATTAAAACATTTGGAAATCCTAAAGTATGTCTATTAAAATATTTTTGGAAATTATGGCAAAAATATGACATTGACGAAAGATATTTGAGTCCTGAAATTATTGTCTTTAGTGTTTGTAGGTGGGAAAGAATAGCATAAATTTATCATTTTACATTCCTCTTCTGGTGCTAAAAGTAAATAGTTTCTAGCCGTTTATAAATCCTTAATCTCTTGAAATATGTACCTCATCTAAATATTATTTTTTTCAGTTCCTACCTCAAGCAAACACTTTTGCGGCTCCGTAATAACTACCAGTTTATAATAATTTATGTAAATAACCAATGTTGGTATAGTACTCATTCTTAAAGCCCTGAAGATATTCCAAATTACATAAATTGAAGGAAATTATGTTGTAAATGGCACTACTTTTAATGTGAACTTTGGGGATTTTGGAAATCTGTGACCAAAAGCTTAAAATTTTTTTTTCCCCCCCTGAAGTTACAACATGAAGTAGATGAGGTGAGGAGTTGGTTCCTAGACTTCGATTTGATTTGTTTAGTTTTAAACAATTTTACTTCGCAGATGCGTGTTCCTAGACACTGAGCAAAGCATAAGAAAGTCAGATACCTCTCAGCTGTAGACAGTTTCGAGAAGTCTGTGCCAACTTTTTGAAGGGGAACGTAAGATGTGTTTTATAGAGCAGAATTTGTCTGTGTCTGTTGCTGCTTTGTCCTGTGGCAACAGTTAGTTTACATGTATGAGCAGCCATTATCAGTCGCTGTTTCTTTTCTTGGGGACTGTGGAATGCGTAAAACATTCACCAGGATGATGCCACGGACGTAAATGATAAGATTTTGGTCAATGAAAATATATCTTCCCATGATGAAAAGACATGTCGTTTGAGCACAGTTTATTTTGAGAACTCGGGCAAATAACGGGCGCTGTCGCCACTTGTGTACTTTTAAAGGCCGTCGAGTTTAGTGCATTCCACAGATGACACACCCTCTGGCGGAAGCAAATCTTGTTGCGGCGTTTTTGAACTTGCCCATTTTAGAACACTAATATTTAACCCTACTTTGTACGAGGAGGTTTGAGGAAACTGCATAACGAGGGGCTTTGTAACGTTTGATCTTCACCGAACATTATTAAGATTATCAAATAATGGATGACATAATGGACGGGGCATTCAGCACACATATGAGGACATAAATGCGTAAAAAATATAAAAGAACCTGAAATGACGCAAGAGATATCTTTAAAGACCTAGGAATAAGTGGGAAGATATTAAAATATAAAATATGTATATATATAAAACAATAAAACGTTTAATAAATAATTAAAATTAAAAATATTACAATATAAAATAATTAAAATGAACCTTCATTATTCCATTAAAGGCCGGAAATTCCTCCAGTAGTTGATCAACTATCAGCTTCTAAGGAAGCAGGCAGCTGCATATAGTTTGTTGCATGCTAAGGTGCACTTCATTGAAGATTTGGTTACAGCAGCGTAGCGCTGAAATTGCGATCGCGTGCCAAGGAAAACTTACACTCACTTCAGTGCAGAAGAAAAATGCAAGTCAACGCGCGGGAGATTTCCATTATTCGTCCAACCTCGGTATTAATAATTCAGGGGAGTTATAAAATTTATTCCACAGCTGTATATCCACAAAGACAATACCGATTGCTGTAGTAAGATTAGTATAACCATTAAATTGTGGAAGCAAAATGCAATGCACAGTCTCCCGTAACTTCAGCAGGTGTTAAGAACAAGAGGCATGTCCGATGCATAACCATTTACTTGCGTTTTTTGGTCACTCATACAATTTAACTGTATACACAGTACTGCAAAATGTCATGTGATTTCTGTTAAGTACAGCTTTGATGACTTGTAATGCTTTCATTTTTACAGAACGTGTTATTTACGCAAGGAAAGCTCGAGTCATGACGCAACGGTACCCTGTGACAGGAGGAACGCCCATCACAGAGGAAATAGCTATTGTATGTATATAAAGAACACAAATTGTTACATATTACATTGAAAGAAAAGCCCGTGGCTGTCAAATAATTAAGTATGGGAATAAATTGTCTTTATAATGTTACTTTGAATTGTATCCTACTTAAATCAGTAAAATTTAATATAAATATATGAAGAACAAGTAGAAGTAATTATTTTTCCGGGATCTAGTTGTTTCCTTTGCGATATTATTGTAATAGTAGCTGAAACCCTAAAGAAAGTATAACACTTGAATTACAAAATTAAAATTTACTCATATAATTTAAAAATAAATCGATAATGGTAATGTGAAACACATCCACACCACTTTCTCAGCCATGGCTACCACCACATGGCGAGAACATGGAATGAAGGTAAAAAGTGTGAAAGTGTATGAAGGAGTAGAGCTATGGCGCCACTCGTTTTTAACCTCGGCAGTAGATGGAGGTGAGTGGTCAGTTGCACGCGCTGACCGCCTTATCCTCGGGGAAAGAGCCTCCAGTACCCCTTGTATAGGAGGCTGGGTGGACCCCAGAGCCAGTCTGGATGGACAATTCAGTAAGGAAAAAATGTATTGTGAGTGCAGGGAATCGAAAATCGCTCGATAAATTCAAGTTTCATTAAAATCTGACAAGAATAACGGGTACTTTGCATGAAGTCCTCTGTAAGTTTATGATAATATCTCGCTCAATTCTTCTTAGAATGACAAATGTTTCGGGTAAAAGTTGTAGGGAAAATCAAAACACACTTTTTATATTCAGTACTTTTTTTTTCAAAAATCGTTTCGATTAATGAGATAATGTGGACAAATATGATAGAAGCCACAAAGGGCAATATAATACGGCGCATGCGTGTGCATGCTGGATAACTAAGGCTACATACAGACTCAGAATATGTAATACTTATTGCTTTTCCACGGCAACAATGTTACGCGAACGCGCCTTATTTTGCGTTTATACGTACATTGCCTGTCTTTTATAAAATTTAAGTTTCAGAGCGTAGAAAATACCACATTGTTAAATAATTTGTATGTGCATACGGCACCCATGGAGCATAAATACTTCAAAATACCAAAATTGAAATACTCTTTGAACTCTTCAAGAACTAGAGACTTTGCATTCCTGTATTTTTGAACTTGTTTCCCTACGTGACTTACTGATTGCTAGTTAGATTGTTAAAATTATGTACTTATCACCTGAGGGTAACAATAACTGTGTGCAGGAGCTGCGACAAGTTGCATTTGGATGCTCTGTGACTGCTTCCAAACACGAGTGGCTGCGCACAGGACTGGTGTTCCGAGACTCAGATCAGGAACTGGGCTATGGTCTCAAGACACCACGTAATGGCACACGTGGTCTAGTGTCTGTTGTACAGGCACATATTATCAAACACCTGCTGTTTGAAAAAAGGGGCAAGGACCAGCACCCTCGACCAGATATGTGAGTCTTATTGAAGTGCTTTTCCATACAAAAATAAGTTGTTTAGTAATAGTATTTTGTGTTTTTTTCCATATAAATTTTTGTTGAACTATTGAGACATGTTGGTTACAATGTTTACCACGAACAAAGAGAGAGAGAGAGAGAGAGATGGTATAATGTTGGAAATACACTAAATCAGAGTGTTACAAATTTTCGGTTATTGAATTTTCATTTATTTGAAAAACTAATATGCTTTGTTTGTTAGGTATGCTTAATGAATTTTTGCTACAAAAAATATAGTTATTCCGGAGAGCTGCCGCGGCGGGAGAGACGCCACATTTTTTTTTAGTTCGGTGGGTTCTGGCAATTCTCTGCAGACTGGCGCACATATGCTTATTCAGTGAGTCTAGAAAGACGTTGTGAGTGAACGTAGTGAATATCAGCGCTGTTTTGCGAGACTTATGACTGACTTTATGCGGTGATTTATTAATTTTTTCTAGTGTTCACGCAATGAGTCTTAATTAACTCCAGTCGAAGTAACTATGCACTCACGATACATTAAGAGGTTTCCGGCGTCGTTGACCTTCCCTTCACATCATGTAGCCGCCATGTTCTTCATTCCCTTCGGCGGGTGGGGGAGGGGGTGCGGCTTCTCTCCTTGAAAATTAGGAGAGGCGCCGCAAAAAAGAATGCCGCACTTAAACAATTTCAAATCGGTTTGGAAACGTCGTGCATATTCATTACAGGGTACTAAAAACTATCTGTTCTATTGCTCTATCATTTTACCACCAGTGTCAGATGTGTACCTGAACAAGAAATAGTCGTAAATTAGTGGTTCACACAGCATTTTTCCAAACACAAAACTTCAGGGAAGGTCTTTCTACTTTTAGATGGCCACAGAGCTCATTGCAGCTCCCCTTGACTGCCTCCCGCTGCTGTTGAAAATAACGTCACTATCATTTGTCTACTGAGTCCCCGTACCCATGCCTTACAGCCTTCGAATAAGTGCTTTTTCGGCCTTTAAAGAGCCATTTCAAAAACGCAGCAGCAGCTTGGATGAAGCAGAATCCACAAAGGAAAATCACTCGATATAACATGTGGCGCCTCATCTGGTTTGCTTGGAATAAAGCTCTTTCCATGGATGTTGATGTAAGTGATGTTGAGTCAACGGGTATTTATCCTTTCAACCGCAACAGAATGCCTGAATATTTCTTATCCATTTCTGATACCAGTAAAACTGTAACTTTTATGGAAACAGCACCTCCAAATATGGCTTTAATTTGTGCACTCTCTACTTCAGGAACCAACTCTCAAAATGTGTTACCTATGTCAGCAGAACCTTTATTAAGTACTCTGAATACTACACTACCTTCTGACACTTCCCTGAATACGTTACTCCATCCAGAATTTTGAATATCAGTCCAGTATCGAAAATACCGAGGAAGTATTCAGTTTCAGAAAAGCAACTCTTTTGTTCCCACTGAAGAAGCTAATGATACTGAGGAACGCTAAAGCATCAGAAAGGAAATAAAGTCAAAGAGCAGAGGAAAATCAGAAGCATAAACATTCCCAATAATTCAGTTCTACAAAGTCTGAAAATGCAGAAAAGTAACTCATTAAAAATATATTCATATTCAACAGAGACCTGAAAATTCTGACATGAAATGCTGTGCATGCTGGGAAAACTACTTGCAAACAACTAAGGTAGATGACTGGATCGAATGTGTGAGTTTGCAGAAACTGGCTGCACGAGCTCTGTTCTCCACACAAAGACAAAAGCTTCGATTGCGTTAGAAAGTTACCCCGAGAGAAAAACAGCAAGATGCAGAAGAGGATGTAGAGTATTTTGTTCACTACAACTTAGACTCTTTGAGTTCACTGGGTTAAAATACTCTGTACTGGTGATACATTTTCTATTTTAACGTTCATATTGCTTGTTATTTTAAAAAGTTCAACAGTTTTAAGTTACTTATCTTGCTTCTTGAAAAAACAGGATATTTTCTAAGAGCGGCATCTCTCCCTACTTAGCGGTATCTATCCCTGTCAAAAAGCGGCGTCTCTACCGGCATGTCCGGGAGAGAAGCGGCAGAGACAACTTTTTTTCGTCGCCCTGTGTCTCAGAGACTTTCACTTCTGCAGATATTTTGCACACAACTTAGTAAAGTAGAAACCTTGAATATAATATCTGTGAATATTCAGCCGTTTTGACTATTTTCGGATGAGTTACAGCGAAAGTTGCAAAAAGTGTGGCGTCTCTCCCGGAATTACCCTGTCATTTTGCATGTTTGTTACCTTTCCTCCCACCTTCATCGTCACTGTCTTTGCAAAGTTTAGTATGCTGAAATGGTCTCAAAGTATCTCCCTTCTCTCCCCACATGACTCCAAGCTGTTATCCATTTGCCGTGTATTTGTTTAACTTAGAACTCTTTATTTAAAATTAGCGTAAACACGCGCTTTTATGTGTACTTTATATTTACAAATCCTTGAGCTATTATTTACTTAATGTGCGTGTATACATTATTTCATATCATTGTATCTCTAAGTACTAGCTCCATAAATTAATGGAATTCCATACCCAGTGTCCCACCAAATGTGTAAGCATGCAGTGTTTTAGAACTACAGGTAATCTGAACCGGAGGAGACCAAAGTGCTTCATGGAAGCATAAGCAGAGGAAGTAGTAAAACTTATGTAAAAGTCTAAATTTCATGGAATACAGCTCTTTTATAAAATACAGGATTATAACCACCTTTATCCTTCCCAGGTATCCGGGATAGTGTAGTCAGTATAGTGAATACGTTAGGGGATGGATGATCCGGGGTTCTAATCCCAGTACGGGCAATAAGTTTTTTTCTCTTCTCTAAAACGTCCAGACCTACGCTCTGTATGCTCTCTCAGGGCGTGGACAGGGATAGCTTTACGTTTTTACCTTTTTCTTCCTTCCCAGGCACTCAAAGGCCAAGAGTCCAAAAACTGTAACTGGAAGTATTGGACAGAGAATTGCAATTATCTGTAGTCATTCAGACAAGAGAGGTGTAGGAGAGGCATTAGGTATTAATTTCTTCTTAATGCTTCTGTGAAAAACACTATCCATCATACTCTTATCTTCAGCCTCATACCATCTTATGATGTCACGGAATAAATTCTGAGATGGGTTTGGCTACTTCCAGTATTACAAGCAGAATGGGTCTACCCTTTGATGTCGGCTCTTAACCACATCTGAAGTCTAATATTTCTCACATTCCCAAAGTTTTGGCTTTTGCAGATGGAAGCTTCTAGTTCAAGATGGAATACTGTGGTGATTCTCTGCATGATGCCAAAATCTCCGAGCTTTTACAAAGTCAAAATTTTATGAACATGGAGAATGGACGACCCTCATATTTGTTAACGAGTCCACATTAAGCCATTTAATTGCATGTGTTATTATCATTACACTCCATCTCAGATGTGTGTTTCTTTAGCACTGCCAGGTTTTTGGAAGTTAAGAACGTAAGCAAACCCATAACTGGAATCACAGAAACTTTGGGTGTATGTCATTTAAAAGAGATTTTAATGATCAAAAATTGCACAGTTTCTAGACAAAAGCACAAAACCAGTTATCACTGTTCCAAATATTATGATATAATATTTCTTAATTAGGATGCTGAAACCATCTCGTACAAGGCAGATAGAAGCACTGTGGACTGCCATTGCTGACATTTTATGGAGAATTGGCGAGAAAACCAAGTGTTCTGTGGTTCTGCCCCAGGATGTGGTCCATATTCCACAGAGCCAAAAGTACCTACAAGATGGCATCACAGAGAAGGCAAGAGCTTCATATTCTCTTCTTAATATTTTGTGCAACTATAAATTTCTTTAATAATTCAAACTTCACAGAAATTTAGAAACACACATAATCCAAAACATATAATGTACTTTATTTGTTATGGTATATACATAATAGTATATACATATCTTACGTTCTTCTTTGCATAAATAGTCCGTGATTTTTGTCTGCTTTCAGGATTCCCTAGTAAAAGTAAAAAATTTTATTTTCCCACATTTGTCAGTATTCACTAGCCACTTACGATCATGCACAGATAGCTTGCAAACTGTATAATCACGTACGGATAAACCAGAATACACTGTACATTTCTTTTTAATGGTGTTGGCTGTGCTTAAAAGATTTGAGTCACTCAATTTGTACATCTGGTGAGAACTTTAAGGAAACATACCATCCCTCCCTTCCTCTGCATTAACCCTATCATAAAATCACTGCTATTTTGATTATTTGTGTCTGTGCCTTCCAACAAATTGCCTAGCATTTGTTTCTGCTTTCAAAATGTCATGTTTGACTAGTCTGTGATTTGTGAAACAAATTAAATGGTGGGAACAATCCAGTACTTAAATAGAGTCAAACCCTGCTATAGTGCCACTGTTTGCTCACTGAATTTTGAGACAGAATGTCAGCAGTTGTGATAAATTGAAACGCTGTATAGTAAGGGATTTCTGTTTACAGACTTACATGCGTGCTAAGTGAAGTTGGTGCTATACTGGGGGCACTACATTGGGGTTTGACTGGACACATAATTTTAACAGCATAGCCTGGAGTGTTTAATTTGCTTGGTCACAGCGGGCCTAATGTTTTCATGACTACCTTTGACTACAGGTAATGCAAGGTGGGTAATTATGGCCCTGCACAAATGAACTGAAATATACGCAAATAATACATATTATTGCAATTTCATGTTTTTGTTCCAGCTGAATGTGTTTGAGTTTATGAACCTAGAGGATCTACAAATCTTCATTAAGCGATACATTTACCTTGTAAGTCCTGTACTATCAGTAAGTTATATTTTGTTGCAATTTGCCCACAATACAGCACCTGATATATCAACAATATATTAGCATAGAAACACATTTATCATACTGTTGGGTTGTGAAACACTTGGAATTCCATAAAATGACTCAAATTCACATAAGGGCATAAATGGACTTCTGCATGTAGCACAAAAACTTCCACTGATTTTGTAAAAATTTTACAGGACCATGAAGAATGAAGCAGAAACTTTCCATAAAACATCATTTCTTATCTAACAGACTATATGATGTCACATCCCAGAAGACAAAAATTTCTATCAGTTTTCATGCAATTTGGCATGAATCGTTATTAGTTATACGAATATAATGAACATACGAACTTGTATGGTTGTAAAAGCACTAGGATAATTCAATGTGGGGCCTTAATATTTTGTACAGTGATAGATGTTTAAAAGCTGCGTAACCTTTAGCATTTCAGGAAAAATGGGTAACAACAACATGGGAACCTGGCAGAGTATTTTACAATGATTAAAACAATGTATGAAACATTAAAACGTAATGTGTAAAATTTGTTTGGTAATAAGCTATAAAATATCATAACTAGACAGAACTGTACTGAAAACCATAAAAATTTATTATTTATGGTTTACACATTTGGTGTGGGGTTGTTTCTGTCTGCAGTTTGAGGATGAACCTGGACCGGGGACACTGCTTATCCTGTATAGTGCCATCTTAACGCGAGGAACCAACAAGTGAGTGAGCTGAGTTGTGCTTTTAACATCTTTTGCTGTCAGCAGTCAGTGTGTTTATCACTGCTGTGATTTACACTGTGATCATACACATTACATTTATGTAATGTAATTCTTTTTTTTTTTTTTTGGCATTACTGCCAGATGCCCTTAGCAACATCTCTTTTTACAGTCCCATCTTGATAACACTCAGTTTTGTCAGATCTTTCTGTATGAGTGTTGTTCACATTAGGCACACAGGAGCAGCAAATGCTATGACATGAAATTTTCCATTAATCTTGGTTTTTGGTTGTTAGTAAAGTGGTAATCCTGATTGTTGGTATATACCAACAGGGTTGCATCTAGAGGGGCTTAAAAATCCAAACACTCCTGCTTGCAAATGTTTGAGACAAACTAAAACAGTGTGGCATTCTGACATGAAACAGTTAAAGAGTTTGTTTTGAAAAGACCAAGATTCATGATTCATTTGTGAACTTATGCAACAAAGTGTAGATTTTGTAGATTTTGATAACATAGTGGAACATGTAAATGTTCTGACAAGTAGTGTATGAAATACTTAATACATTAATTGTAGGACCATGAAATATCTAAAGGGTGTGTCCCCTAGGCAGCTGATGGAAAAGTCCTCCAGATATGTTACATAGTCCAGAACTATTGAACAAGGATCAGTGGACCAACAGGAAGGCCAGTTTCTGGGGGAATGTGAAACAGTGGTGCACTCTTTCCTCAGGGGCCATAAATATGGGGCTTGTTCAAAAGCATTAAGGAAAAGTCTGTCTATTGCACGGTTGAAGTTGGGCCAATAAATGACTGCAGTAAAATGTTGCTAAAAGTACCAACAATAGTAGTTTCATGGTTTATGTAGAGAAGATATACTTTAGGCCTAAAGAGTCAAAGAAGAAATTAACTGCTTTGATATGGTGAATCTAAATGATATGGTAGAAGGTTAACTGCTTATTCAAAATCCTCCCCTCCCTCACGCCCCAAATAAAATCTTAAGATATGCTGTGGAGTACAAATCTTAGTTGTCTGCAGTGAGGTTTAAGTAAGTGTCATTGTTAATAAAAATAATGTTTTGTTCAGCCAGAGTGAAGTTTCCATGCATGCATACAAGCAAGTGAGAGTCAACACTTTGTTTTAAAACTTGTAATATGAATTGAATCAAGCACAAAGTTCACTATAACACTTCCTTATTCATAACTGCAATCCACAGTGATTGACTGCTCTCCTTTCGTTCATTCTTACAAAAAAAAAAAATATTCAAGATTTTTCTCATAATATTCTGTGCATTTTGTTCCGGTAAACATAATTTTCTACCTCACCTAATTAATACATATGTGATAATCAACATTATTTATTAGTTCTGACTGAAGTCTTGTTGATGCAGAGTGAAGACAGACATGGATGATGAGAAAGCATTTTTGGTGACAGGAAGTGAAGAGGGCTCACACTGTATTGTTACCCTTTTGCTGACTGGACGTGCCACTCCATATCTGCACAATGGTGTGGTGTATGTGGGGGATGAAGACCATTATGTAAGTTGCCAGGACCATAACCTCAGCAATGCATTGACTGTATGCTTTATTGTGGCATTAAGGTAATCAATGCAAGGTCCAGGAATTATGAGTAGGTTTAGTATTCTCAAATTTAAAGACTAGCTTTTGATATTTGATAAGACAAGTAAAATTCTATGACATATATGGTAAGAAAGATAAGTTTAAAGATCAAGTTTATTGATGTTTACACTTTGATTACATATGTATTTGGACTCTTAAAGTTTTATAATAAGCTAGATCTTGAAGCAGAGCTTGAAAGTCATCTATCTAGATGATAGTAAGATTTAAAATTTGCATAAGAATGATAATTTTAATTTGCACATCTTTTCAGTGTAACTGATAGATCTGTACACACACGATTGCATGTGCATGCACACATGCACATGCATGCACACAAGTATGGGGTCAACCAGGATAAATCTACCCAACTTCATGGGTTAGTTAATCAACTGCTGCTTCTGAGTAGTAGAATTTATGCAATTTGGAAAGTCATGAACGTTTGAAGTCAGTTAAAAGTTTATCATAAAGAAGGATTTTTTAAAAAAGTCACAATAATTTAATATAAGCATACTGCAGACATTAAGTACTGTGCATTTGTACGCTATTAATGTACACGATGCAAAAGCAAGAACAAATGGGAAAGTTTAAGTAAGAGGAGACATAAAAGAGAGAAGGGAGGATGTGGGAAAAGATAAAAGAGTAGCAACAAGCTCAGATAACAATAAAGAAAGCTGGGTCATAAGTCAGACCACTTTGGTGACCACATCTTTGGGTGATAGTAAATCAGCTTTACATAATGTAAACATTCCACCCATTTCTGATAACCAGGCTATGCCACAATTTGGTATACTGAATCGGAGTGAGGTCGGATTTCTGGTGTGGGATGATTGTACTGATGGGAAAATGGCAGAGTCCAGACAACCAGGCTCAAGACTCAAGACACCTTCATTGCCTGTGTGGGTATCCTCATGTGCTGGAAACTATGGGGTGTTGTTTAACACCAACCGGGAGCTGCTTCGCAATTACCATGCTGAGCGCAGGTATCTAGATGCTTTATTAATTGGCAATTGTTGATGTGAAGAAGTTTGTGGATGATGACTTGGGGGAAGTTGGGTCAGGAAAGAGATGAAAACTGTTTCCAAGTACTGTCCTCTGAAATAATGCAAGTTATGGGAAACTTACGACAGTTGGACACAAAATGGATACATCTCAGGGCAGATTGTATATACTTCACAAACTGGTGCTGAACAGAGTATAAGCCTTGTCCAGCACTCTAATAAGATTCAAAAGTTAGCTACTTCCTCACCTGCTGTACTGTAATCTATTGCATACTAATAACAGACCTGTCTAGTAGGCACAGAAAGGGACAAAAAAGTCTCACTTGACTTTTTCCATATGTTTTACCCACTGGTATTTCAGTTTAGTTCCAAGGCATTTAAGGAAGAATTCAAGGGATTAATTATGGACTGGCAACATCTCAAAGCTGCTTCTGTCCAAGTTGCTACACTTGCCTAGAAGAAGATAACTGACTCCCACCTCCAAATTAGTCACTCAGACTGGCTGGAACTTCATGTCTTCAAAAACTTACATTATGATGCAAGAGAACACAAAATTAGAAGATTTATGTGTATGCATTTTAAACGTACTCTATATGTGTACAGTAAACCCTGATTTAACATTGGGGTTACAGTCCTGAAAATAGCAATGTGGAGCAGAACAATGCAGAAGAGAGCATTTTTTCCATTGTAATTAATTAAACAGGAATTAACTAATATATCTGAGAGAAAGTTAATATAAGTCTAGGCAACATCCATTCAAACTTTGGGCACTAAAATTAGCCACTTTTAAAGAGAAACCTCTTTGTTTAGGGTAACTGTAATTAAGGACTGCCTATATTATGGCACTTATTTCATGCAGTAAAACTACTTGTTAAGTTTACTCTCTATGTATTTTTCAATGGAATTACTGTATGCAATAAATGAATCCAAAACTCCACATAAGGGTGAAAAAATTGGATAAGTGATCTTAAAGAGTGTGCGGATAATGTAAAGAAATTTAAAAGTCTATTGAAGACTTATTTAACCACACATTGTTTCTATAGTCTGGATGAATTTCTTTGTAATTAATAATGATTGTATAATGCTGTAATTGGGACATTAATTATGGTTCACATAATATTTTATATCAGTAACTGTAATATTGCACTGTATTGGAAGAGTATTGATTCAAATGTTAATAATTGAATTTTGACTATGATGTTTATAATAAGGACTCTTTTTATATAATTACTGTGATTTTGTATTCATATATATTGGCAGATGTATGACGTATTCTATATCCTTTGGTTGTTAAACCTGTACTCGATTTAATGGAAAATAACAAATCAATCAATCACTCAAACATAATGATGTTCCTTGATGTGTCAAAATGCAGGATAGTGAGAAAATGTTTGTGAAGTATAATTGAAGACACCACCAGAAAGAAAGTAAAATATAAGGCAGCAAGAAAAATAACTGAAGAGTGATGTTTGGAGAAAGCAGGCTCTTTCTTGTGGTACACTATATTGCACTGGCACATTTTTCTGGTGGCACACTATGGGATGTTGTATGGGCACCTATTTTTGTGTAATACACAAAAGAGAAAATTATATATACACAGTTCCTGTTCTTAGTCAATCTTAAACAAGTTTATAATTGTTTGGCAATCTCATGCAAATGGATAGAACAAAAGAATACCAAGGAAATTCTTAAACAGGGCAATGAAATCAAGACAGCTTACTTTGAGAGTAAGAAAGAAATAGTATAAATCAAATGAACCCTTTCCAAACCATAATATCTATAAGAGTTTTAGCAGTGATGGCTTCTGCAATAATAGAAATATGAAGATGACAAAAAAAGTGTAGGGCAAATTAACATTCAAAATGTTCCTAACTTAGACACCAGCATGAAAGTTTATGCACTATGGGATTAAAATGCCCAAGGGTTAATATGTGAGATGAAAAAATATGTTTGACCTGCACAGTTATGGATTCATGATCTGAAAAGGAAAAAGGATAATAGGAATGACTGAGAAATGTGGGGAAGTGATCAGAAATGATTCATAGGAAATAAAATGTATCACTTATTTTATTAATCTTCTTGCTCAGGCTACACTATTGCATATGACTTGTTGCGATACATGTGAAAAATAATGTGCTGCTATTTGTGGCCCTGAAATTTGGAAAAACCATGAATGGGTTAGTTCTTATTTCATACTGATATCATGCAGCTTTTTTTTCATAAATTACTGAGGTATCTTATCATCTTATGCTTATTGATGTGTAGGTTTGATCTTCACTATTACACATGTGGGGGTGGTCATAGTCTGCTTAGTATAGACACTCGCTACAGTGAAGATGTGCTGGGTGGCAGTGCTGCAGGTGGCAAAGAGCCCGGGCGGGAGGACTTCAGTGCAGCTTCTCCTCTTGAGAAACTCGTACATACAAAGTGAGTAGCTATTGTATTGTAAAGAAAGAATGTATTTGTCCATCAAACCACTAGTGACTGACACCACCTCTGAGACATAGGGTGGGTGCCGTCTCCAAGCAGCTGTATTATATGTCTGCATATATTTTAAAATCCATACTTAGGTGGTTGCAAGTATTTTTCTTGTCATAAACAGAAGGCAGACTTAAGATCGTTATCTTTCTTTGAATAAATAAAGTATTCTTTCATCAGTATACACCAAAGAGATCTATGAATAAGATAACAGTATAACAGCAAGGACTACCATTTAAATATTAGCAATAAGATAAGACAAGGTGCCCTTTGTGTAAAGAAGTCTTCAAGGGGTTGACATTTTTGTACTGATTACTGCCAAGATATTACAGGAACTGATACAGATCGTGAGCTATGACCATTCAACACATTAGAAGAGGACCTTCTTATGTTGAGATATTATGACTGATTGCAGGTGGCAAGACGCACATGTGCACTGGACAGGTTCAGCCCCAGTTCCATGATTTATACTGCAGCTGTACTGCAGAGCAACTCACTCCCTTTCTGCTATTCCCTGCTGTCATGTTGTGTTCCACTGTCTACAATAACCTCACCACACAAAACTATAAACATTGTATTTAATTGTGCCCACTTTGTGTATCCATTTCGCTTAGAATACAGAGAAGAATAATTTGAGTTCATTGATGTCAGAGAAAACACTAGACAAAACCAATGTGCAGCATTAGCTTTGCTGTATACCTTTTCTTTGTCACAGACAAATAAAATAAATATACAAGGTGAAATTGGAAAGCAGAAAGCAAGAGTGACTCTCAGATATTAGGGCTAAGTAAACACTTTGAACTTAGAACTGTACATAGACTTCATGTGAGTTTCGGTTTAAAGGTAGGGAAAAATGTGCCTGTTTCACTGAATACGTGAGAATACTCTACTCTGGCTAAACAAACAAGTACCTAACACTGAAGCAAACTCCTTCTTCAGATGTTAATAGCTGTTCAGTTAATCAAGCAGTTCCCATACATTATGAAACCTGAAAGTTCATTATGATTTTCAGATAAGCCCACAGATGAACAAATTTTCATGATATTTAATATTGGCAGCCTTTACTAGAATTGAATATTTAAGTTTACCTTGGCCTAATATAGATAGTCTGGGTTACCACTTTTTATGTAGCATGTTACAGGAGGGTGTTCGAGAATAGGGTGCTGAGGAGGATATTTGGGTCTAAGAGGACGAGGTAACAGGGGAGTGGAGAAGACTACATAACGAGGAACTTCATGATCTGTACTGATCACCAAATATTATTCGGGTGATCAAATCGAGAAGAAAGAGGTGGGCGGGGCATGTAGCACATATGGGGGAGGGGAGAGGTGCATACAGGATTTTGGTGGGGAGACCTGAGGGAAGGAGACCACTTGGAAGACCCAGGCATAGATGGGAGGATAATATTAAAATGAATTTTCAAGAAGTGGGATGGGAGGGCATGGACTGGATTGATATGGCTCAGGATAGGAACAGGTGGCGGGCTCATGTGAATGCGGTAATGAACCTTCGGGTCCCATAAAATGCTGGGAATTTCTTGGCTAGCTGAGGACCTGTTAGCTTCTCAAGAAGGACTCTGCTCCATGGAGTTAATTAGTTAGTTAGTTTGTTATGTTATGTTAAATTTTGTTAAGTGACAAAACAAGGACAAGATTTTAAAAAATTTTACATTGGCACTTTTCAAAACCAAAGGGATAGTTTTCAACAATAAGGGACAGTTAAGGCTGCCACTTAATTTGAAAATCAAAGTAATTTTAAATTTTCGTTTAATATTCACTAAATTCAGAATGTAGGACTTATTAAATAAACACTGTATGTCAAATGCATTTATTCAACATGAAGAGCTGTTTTTAATAAGTGCCAAACTTTAAAACTGTATCATCTTGTAAGACTTATCAGAGCTCTCTAGGAGCAAGTAAAGGGCAAAAGATCGGTTTTATGTTACAGTCACTCACAAAACCTTATTATATACATGTGCTAAGTCTATTCATGTAACTGAATTATCTTTACTGTACAAAGTGGTTTAGATTCACAATTTTAAATGATGTGCTGCAAAATAGTTTTGTACTTTTGTGAGACAAACACACACCATTTTTCTCCTCAGTAACTCTGTAATGGAGTTTTTCTCTTCTAGACACCCTCCATTATTTATCTTGGGTTTGTAATTTATAGTTTTGATCTGATATGATAATGTAGATGTCAATACAGGATGTTCATGTGAACTGAGAAAGTCCACAGTGTAGATGTTGCATACTGCCTGTGTCACAAGGTGCTCTTGCTTTGGTTCCTATATCCCTAATAGCTGCTGTTCAGAGACAAAATGTATCCCAGATAGAAGAAATTCCAGTGGCCTTTAAAGGGGTTGAATCCATCAGTTCCTTTGTTGCATTACCAAGGCTTACAGCTTAACATTTATGTAACACAGGCTGATATGTTCTCCTCCATTCCAATGTGTACTGGGTCTAAAATGTGTGTTTTATTCTTCTTTACAACTTTGTTCGAAACATTTTTCATTCCAATAAATATTTAACAAGTTACACTTGAGATGTGTCCATATATGTATATAGATATTCATGTAAAGTGTCTGGATTTTAATCAAACTTCGAATGTTTGACAGATTTTAGTAAAATGCACAAATGCCAAATTTCATGAAAATCCACTAAGCAGCTCGTGAGTTGTCACATGTGGACAGGTTGAGAACAGACGAACACATGGAAAAGCTACAAGTAATAGGTGCATTTCTGCAACTTTGTGACATGAGCTAAAACTGATTTGTGCTGTGTTGAAGTTATATTTAAACACGCTAAATAGGAAGCAACAGGTGTATTTGAAGTACCTTTGATGTGAATATATATGATGCATGTACTGGCCGTAACATATGCAGAATGATTGTTGCTGTAATAATGTTAATTGTTAATAGGAACTATATTAAATGTGAAGAACTGATTATTTGTAGTAAAAATACATCTGGATATGCGTATTTAAGCAACCAAGTCTGTATTTTGATCCGTTCACAATCTCCAGTTCATACAATTACAAACTAAAAAAAAAGATAAACATTTGATAATATACTTTTTCATTAAATCCTTATTTTCATCTATCACTACCATTGATATCTAATTCACGTAAATTCTTATAAAATAATGTGGTAAAAAACTTGTTCTTGTATAACAGTAAAAAAATAGAATTCTATCTTTGCAATATGCGTAAGAAATGAGACACAAAATTAATGGAGCAAAATTGAATATGTATTTGGACTAAACACTTAATCAAGTGTTGGCCTTGTAAATTAACTTCATTTTCATTTCTGTAATGTAAATGTTCATACTTCATAAATGCTTTAATTTTTTGTCTCTCCATCACTTTTTACAGTACTGAAAGTTAGACAACACAGAATACAGGTTTAACATTTTGTGGTCCATTATCAAATCATACTCTACCTATCCGTATCAGATGTGAAGATGGGATAGCAAAATGTTAAGCACAAATATTGTTGAAAAAATTAAGATAATATGAACCTTGGTCTTTCCTCATTTCTCTGACAGGCTTCAAGCTGAATCAATTTGAAGACAAATACAGTATTTTGATTTAGGGTTTTCTTCTATTCAGTACATTTGGAACCTTACACAGGAAAATGCCCTGTCCTGTCTTAGCTTTATCTGATATAACAGAAAATAATGAGCACACATTCAAAGCAAACTGTCTCTTTAGAAGCTGATCCATAATTTGCTTCTCCCTGTGCAGTATGTTTCAATAGATCATTCATATTCATTAAAATTGTCTTTACCTGACATTATATTTCCTTAGAGGTAAAGTTCTACTTGTACTGAATTAAGCATCATGCCACTAAGGCATATGGGGAAGTTGAAGTACAGTTCAATGCATTCCTCACCTTGGAGCTAAGGGACATGATTACAGTAACAGTTATTTAATTTGAAATTATATTATGAATCTTCTGAGATGTGATGCCATATATTTGGTATATAGGTATCAACATTTTGGAAGAACCTGGTGCCTCCACCTTTCAGGGTAGAACAATGATCACTCCCACTTTTTTACCTTGACTATGGAGGCAGTAGGTTACTCTGAAATGTTGGTACCTATCTGTTAACTAATAGGTGATATAAGAATATATATTCTTCTATAATCTTAATATATAATACATTATATTATTATTATATATTATAATATATTGTATAATCTTAATATCAGTGCTCTAAAAAGCTTGATGTCATACCAAAATATGTGCTTGACTTATGCAACCCCCTAAATAATTTTTGCCCCCCCCCCAAAGTGATACCTAACACTTCAGTCATTTAAATGATAGCTATAATGTCAAATTTGTTCAATATTTGAGACACCTCAGTCAAATACAAATATTTTTAGTTGTGTTTGATTTGTCTTACATAATTGAGTTATATAACACAATGGAATGTCATCTTAAATTTGTTATTCACCTTTGAAGTTACATGTTTCAAATGTTCAAAATTCCAGTTTTTACTTAAATTGTTCTGGTTATACTTTGAAAATGTTGATCTATACAATATTTCTGGATATTTAGTCACAGTTACAAACTCTTAAAAACAGTACTTCCTTTAGGTTAGAATTAAGATCATTAGTTATTCCTTCCTTCAGTCTCTGCATAACTGTCACATGGAAGACCTTTATTTTCCTCATTAGTATGAAGCAGTGTGTCATAGTACGTCTCTGGGCACAAAATATCAACAATACCACCCATCTGTCAACTTGGATACACCATTTTATGTAACATAGCAGAAGACTGCAATAAAAATGATGTCAGGTACAACAAAACTCAGCAGTTAGGTAGCTTTGAAACTGCTTTTGGATATGTATCCCATACAAAGCCAAACTTGTGTGAACTATATGCGTGGCACTCACATTGCACACTGAGTTTCATGTTCACAGTTTGGATGTAACATGTAATGAATGGGTTAAACAACTGAACTGCTAATAATACGCAGTGTACCTTGGTATCAATTTTTGACAAGAAATTCTTACATTAAGTTTCAGAGATTAGAACAACAACCTGTTACAACCTTGCCTATGTTATACAGTATTTTGATCATCACTGCCTTCTTTTACAAACTTGACTACAACTACATCCTTAGATACATTCTCTCCAATGTGGTAATATATTTTCTCCACCTGGCCATCCCTTGGTGCACGGATCACAAACTGTAACATGCCAACAGTTCTAGTTTATCACTGATGAAGAGAGTAGAGAAGTATATGGGAGGAGAAACTTAAGACTAAGAAAATTCATTTCAGGATGACTTATGCCAAAACAGGTCCATATGCAGTGGCTAAGTCTCAATGTCAGCATGCCTGATATAATTTTAATATAAATCATGACATTTACTGGAAGATGTAAGGGGTACATTATGTGAATTAAATCCTGTCCTATTTAAAATGTCATCCTCTGCTGCACATATGTGACCTGATAAAAAAATATCCAGATTGAGTTCATTTATCTGGTACCTTATGTCACACTGTGAGGTGGACTTTTCTGAGTGTGTCTTGACATATTCCTGCATGTACTCAATCAGTAAGACCTCACATTGTGTCAGCCATTCAGTCTGACACAATTATCACAAGTTAACAGTCATGTGTCATATTCACGATGTCCATGAGTATGGAACAATGTGTGTGTATCGAATTTTGCACAGAGTTCGAGAAAATGGGAGCTGAACCTTATGAGATGGTCAAAACTGCCTTTTAAGGGGAGGCCATGAGCTGCACACAAGTTTTTGAGTGGTTCTACCACCTTACAAAAGGTGCACATCCATAGATCTGTGGCAGAAATTGACAAGCAGTCTGGACATCCTTCATCGAGCAGAAATGATGAAGTGATAGCAGAAGTGCATGACTGGGTGAGAGCAGATCAAAGACTAACCGTTAGGGCAGTATCCGAGGAACAAGGTATTTCTTCTGTTCTGGTTTATGCAAGGGAATTCCAAGACTTGGGCATGAGACACGTGTCAGCAAAGTTTGTCCCACAGCTGCTGACAGCAAGCAGAAGGAACACCACTTGACTGTAGCTTATGATTAACTCGAATGTGCATACGCAGATGAAAATGTGCTTAGAAACATTGTAACTCTTCCCCTGAATTAAGAACACCTTGAGAGGTAAAAGATTTGGAGAAGTGGAAGTGATCAAACATAACATGACAGAAACTTTTATAGAGATCCCCAAAACAGAGTATGAGACATGCTTCCAGCAGTGGAATAGCCCCTGGAATAAGTGTATCTAAGCAGAAGGGGCCTATTTTGAAGGGGACTAGTCCGTTATCATGGTTAGTTCAGTATTTTCAGTTTCACAGCATCAGTCTGGATACTTTTTGATCAGGCCTTGTAGTGCACTCTATTATCGACAAGGAGTTCCAAGCAGAACTCATAAAACCTAGTTTTGTGTTGGATACCTTTTTAATCATAGACCTATTACTGTTATTGTTTTTATTTTATTCCAGTTCATTTCTGTGAAGAACTTACTATTTAAGTGAAGAATCTATGTTAAATTTGTTGGAAATAACATCAAAGTTCTGCATCTTTATCACATTTACAATGGTTGACTTACAAACAGCACTTTATACTTGGCTCTAAACTAAATGCTAGAGAAAATGTTCACATAGCCACCAAGTTGTTATTTTTCATTCTACAAAAGAATTAGCATAATGAAGGTTGCATCACAGAGGTGTAGCATGATCCATACCAAGGCTACAACATTTCAAAAAAGAGGAAACAGGTGAACATCAAAGTACTGTAATTGTGCAGGAATACAAACTAAGCTACATACATGTATATAAACAGTGGTTTTTTCAAAATTTATACAGAGGCAAATGAATTCTTAAGAATCTAGTTTTCATTTGGAGTTTCTAGCTTTAAAAATGTATTAAATACAATCCATTTTATGAAACACTCCCATTACAGCATTTAAAAGGAAATCTACAGTAGGTGAAGGCAAGTGTGAGGTATTTAGAGCCTTCACAATAAAGGTTAATGTTTTCAGTTGTGGTCTGTCAATTAGGTAAGATTCATTTCAGAAATGGAAGCATCAGCATACAGAGTTTTATTCCTTCCAAGTGACAGGCAGATAATGACAACAAAATTAGAGAGGACCAGAAGCCTGACATGGGCTCCAAACCACAGAGACCTGGTACTCCCAACATTCACACAGTTTGAACTTTGACAGAGGTAAGTGACAGGCATTCATTTTAATACTCTGAACAATGTCCAATTTTATGTTGGTGATGACAATGCACTAGCATCAAAGGTTGTTATGACATCTGTAATATTTCTGCAGTTAAGAATTTCTGATGAAACAATTCCTTCACATATCAGCAAATTTATCAGTGACTATCAGTCCTTTTCTGGCAGTACTATAGAGTTTGATCTGAAGGACATTAATAAGTGAACATACCTCCATCTTCATAGCAATAATAATAAAGAGGGGGTCCCCCATCTTGAAAATATCACCAACAGCCACACACAACTTCTCCACCACACCCGGCATTGGTGCAACAGCTACATCTCCCCCTGTAGCACCAACACCCTCTGCCTCCATAGACATAAACTTGGGTAGAGGCAAGGAAAACTGGTAACTACCATCCTGTAAGTCACATATCATCAATAGTCCTTCATCTTCAGGGTCAAGCAGTTAAAAAAGAAAATGATGTTTCAAATCAATCTCCATATAAGTGTCAACATTTTTAAATCATCCTGTCTGTATATCCTTCTTACAAACAAAGGACTGTATTTGTAGTACATTATCACTTACCTTTGTGAAAAGATGTATGTCACTGGGGGTGATAAACACATGGGATTTGAACACTTTCTTATCTATATGACAGGCAAGATGCAGTCTGTTGTCAGTCATCAACAGGGTTCCTGATATATCAAGTGGCTTCTCTGCACCGTTGATTCTCACTAAGAAACGTCCTTGTTTCTCATAAGTCAGCTGTGCTGTAACAACTGTGACACATTTTGTATGTAGACATGACAATAATTTAAAAAGTTTCTACAGCAGTGGTACTATTCCTGGTAGGGGTGTTACACAACTTCTACCAAAGGAAAAATGTGAATATGAGTTTCCAGTTTCTTTTATTTCACTTCTTGTTGATGGTATGGTTCATATATTGTTCTCTCATCCCATCCATATACAGAAAGTCCCCGACTTACATAAGTGGATCATTCCACAACCCTACGAGTAAGTCGATTTTTACGTAACTCAGAGCCATGTTTTATTATATACCTTATACACAATAGTAATAATTGATATAATAATAATTAATAATAATTTTAATAATAATTAATAAAAACATAAAAATAATTAATAATCGATACTGGAGTCCTGTCGTATTCAACTGAGGCAGAGGCAGGGGTGGGTGTGGTGGTGGTTGGAGTGGTGGTAGTGGCACAAGCAGCAGACAATGGCTCTCCTCCAAATGCAGGGTCAGTGCTGATGCTAGGTTGTTCTTCTCGTCTCACGATAAATTGGTCAAGAGAAGTTTGAACAGTTGCCCTTTTCTTCTCTTCGTGTACCTCTTTGTAATATGAGAAGGCATTGATGACTATGCGTTGAAACCAAAGAAACCGGGATACATCAGGGTCCTGTCTTTCTATAGCTTCATAGAGGTTATTTAACGATTGCACAGCTATGCGCATATCCTTCGCCGTGAAACGTTTGTGCTGCACTTCCGGCTCTTCATTGTCATGCTGCTCGACATCCGTAGATTTTTTGTCGGAAATTTTTTACATAAGTCTGGATCTACGTATGTCGGAGCTACGTAAGTCAGAGTCTGTCTGTAAACAATATTTACTGCACATTCATATTTATTTAATTTCTTACTTTTAATACCAATTTACTAATCCATTGTTAACTAACATCAGCTTCAAGATGTGGTTGACTGCTGTGTCCACATAGGTGTGCATCTCCAAGACATTCTTAAGCTCACACTTAGGTTGTGCTAGTATTTCGCGTTGTTATCAAAGATGGCAATCTTATGCTCCTGTTATTAGATTTATACATAGCGTGAAGGGTATACTTGATCACTTCTGCTCAAAATGTGTGCGATTTTGTAAGGAAGGCTGCTTAAATAATTTTAAAATGTACCTTGTTTTCCATATCTGAATATAAAATCACGAACCAGCACGTGATTGAGTCGCATACCAAATTCTGAGACAAATGGACTGAAAGGATCCTGGGACGCTGCAGCAGATGTCTGAGCCTTGAGCTGTTCCTTCAGCACCACTGCTAGAGTTGCCTGTGAGGGGAGAGATAAAATATAATGAATGAATAAATAGACAGATAAATAAATAAATAAATAAATAAAACAGTCCACAAGCATTTGGTACATAGCACTGGACATGAATACATGTGGAAGGTGTCTCGTGGGCACACGGCACAAGTACATTAGGTGTGTGTGTGTGTGTGTGTGTGTAAGGTGGTGGGGGGGGGGGGGGGGAGACGGGACACTTCATTGCTATGCTACTGGCATATAGTGAACACATTTGAGGAAGGACATTCAAGAAAGTGATAAAGTTCTAGTTGTGGCATAAAGTTTCAAATTTAACCCTCACAAAATGACATCAAATCTCAAACACGATTTGCAGAGACTGAGAAAGCCAAAAACATATTCTCACTCAAGAAAGGTGGTTCCCATGCTGAAATTTGCTGCACCATATTCAGGGGAAGATGGGGCAGCATGTTGCTCAGAAACAAACATAGGAAGCTACATGACCTCATATTCCAGAAGATACTAATCTATGTTCTGAGACTTCAGATGATATACTACAATGTATGTAGAATGCAAGGAATGCTTAGAACTTTTCACCTGGATGATGATATGATCTGGTGGAGTCTTTTGTGTCAACAGTTCTGGGTGATGCTGCTGTATGAAGTTGGTGTGAACATTACCAGAGATGAACTCGCTGTGATGGCAGAGATCCAGTATAAAGTCCACATTTGTGTCGACACCCACAATCTGTGCATAAATAATTAAAATTTTTTGAAACCATAACATAAGTGCCTACAGATGGCTGGTATTGCACTTTCGTATCACACACATATACATTAAGCGAATAAAAGAGAACAATAATAAGAGAAAATAACACCCGGCATTCATCCATACTATGAACAGCAGAAGTTTACTAATCCTAATATACCTGTTTTCACTCACATTGTAGTTGGCCAGTTGTGCCCTCATCTTCATGAGGGCATCAGTCCGATCCTCACCCCAGACAACTAACTTTGCAATCATGGGGTCATAGTGAACTGACACTTCATCTCCTTGTCGAACACCTGTAGGCAGCAACATACAGAAGAAAGACACAAAAAAATTTATGCTTTCCCACAGGAGGGTGAAAAATAAATCCTTGCATTTTCCTGGCCATTACAGACATGATAATGACATTACAATAATGATCACAAAAAGAGAGTAAGTAAATTGACTTTCTGTATGATAATTTATATACAGTCAGGGATACAAGATCCAGTTTTGATTTGAAATATCATTCCATTTTTTTTAATTTTCTTATTAAACTATATAATGTAAAAGATAATGAGAAGATGCCAAACAAAATGATATGTGAAAAGTGTACAAAGGTGGCTTGGTTTCCAGTGGTTTCAGTTTAAACACAATTGTTGAATAGGAGATGGTGATCCCTGAATTAGGTATGACTTCTCATTACATTAATGACACTGATTCTACTTCATGGTGCAGGCAGTTTGGTCAGACTACACACTATTTGCTGATGACACAACCAACTACTGTCCATTTCAACCAAATACTTCTGAGCTGTCTGGGGGGGGAGGGGGGGCATATCCATAGCTACTGTGCATCTCAGTGCCACAGAAGCATGCTCTGCTGGCATTAACATTTTCAAAAAGGACAAATCTAAAGTAACATTAAAAATATAATTATCATACCTCCCAAATGATATCATTAAGGTAACAAAGTTGTACCTGTTTCCACCCGAACGTCTGTACTTGGTACTGGTGTAGTCAAATACTGAAGAATTCCTGTACAAGGCATGAAGTTGTTACCAGGATTTTCAGCACAAATACGAGCCTCAAATGCATGACCTCGGAGACAAATATCCCCCTGTGAAAGGGGCAGCTTTTCACCATTAGCCACCTGCAAACCATACACTATTTATTGAAAATGCTTTCTAAATGTTTTCAGCGTTAATCTAAAGCCTTTATTCTTCTGGCCAAAATAAGAACCAACTGCTGTGACTCTCCTCTGGTAACCAAATTTTTGTTATCTAAAAAGAATAATTTCTGAGATACTGCAAAATTTGTGCAGTGCATAGCTTCATATTAACCGTTCCCTAATATTATAGATATAACATGTATAAATTTTAATAAAAATTTTAAAATATTGCATAAAAGCTTGCTAGGCTCTTGTCTAATAAGAACACAATTCTGCTGCTGTATTCATCCAGTCTTCCACAAAAGCATAAACCTGATATGATCTCTCTCCCCCCCCCCCCCCCCCAGTTCATACACACAGTATTTACAGAACTGCCCATATTCTGCACATTTTACATTAACATAAGGGCGTGGTAATTATGTGGTTTCCTTCTCATAATTTGATAATATAAGAATGAACTAGAAACAACAAGTTTTAAAACATTTGCTGGTGTTCTGTTTTCATACAAAGTGGTTTATAACAATTATATTCATTTTCTTAGAACTTCACAATAGCTCCATTGCCTATACGTTGCTGGAACAATGTTCCCTACATACAAGAGAGCGTAGTGAATATGCAAGAGCCAAGAATTATGCTTTTTCACAGAATCCAGACACACACAACATTCACCCTTTCAGCCTCTGGAACCACCATATGCTGATAACATTATCTTGTTCATCATTAGGTAGATCATTGTCTATTCTAGAAGCAGAGTGGTCTTTTGTTCCATCAAGTACGTCAAAAACCATACCATACTGCTGCCAGGAACTGTGATACTACAATTTATGT
This sequence comes from Reticulitermes speratus, assembly GCA_021186555.1. Classification (NCBI taxonomy): domain Eukaryota; kingdom Metazoa; phylum Arthropoda; class Insecta; order Blattodea; family Rhinotermitidae; genus Reticulitermes; species Reticulitermes speratus. The sequence continues at coordinate 19,570,281 of JAJKFL010000001.1, forward strand.
AACCATATCCCACAGCCCAGAACCACAATGTTACATTTGGACACAATCTGGTTTGTATTTGAGGTTACAAATGACCAGACCACAAGGACTGTGTAAACTTCATGTGCTCAGGTCACAGTACGCTAACAATAAGCTCATCTGAATTCTGAAACCATGTCCAAACAACTCAGATGCACATTGTTTCAATGGATGAAGTTTTAATTTTACCTTGTGGGATTACAGTCATGACAGTCTGCAAAATGTATTCTGCATAACAATGTTGACTGCAATACTTAATTGGCTTAGTGGCAAAAAAGAGCCAGTGATTGAAGGAGGGATGTTAATGTTCTATGGAAAATTTTAGGATCAGCCTTTACAGCCTTCATTTGTTTCCCCATATCAGTGAGATTCCCCTAGAAGCTGGCTGGCCATTGTTTTTTTTTATAATACTAATATTGTTACCCTGAGTAAGAAAGCGACCGTCAGTCTTATGGTACCGAGAGATTTAAAAGCCCCCATTTCCAAACACGAGAGGCTGAACTATGTTCTGTAATCAGGCATTATATTTATTTCAACATTACTCTTTCCTCTTTTACAAATGCTTCTTTCTTAATTCATAATCTGTACAAAGTCTGTTGGGATGGTGATGCAAAGGATAGTTATACAATGAAATATGATCCATCCATCAGGCCACTATGAGGTGAAGATCATGTGGAAGGCAGACTATAGCATAGAAAGTGATAATCATCATGTTAGTGTACAGGACAGGCAATTTATATGGTGTAAAAGCACGATATCTTATTTTCTCCTCAAAAATAAGAAGGAACAATTACATGATGGAAGCAATTATATGCATAAATAAGTACACATTAACAGGAAATAATACCAAACATTAGCTGAACATCTGATATTATCTCATGTGGGTTTTCTAATAAGAATATAATTAAATACAAATTAAGAAACCTGACCCTGAATTGCCACTCAACAAGATCAGTGTTGGTCACCATCTCTGTGACAGGATGTTCTACTTGCAGGCGAGTATTCATCTCCATAAAATAAAATGCGTGGGAGTGGCGATCCAGAATGAATTCCACCGTGCCTGCTCCTACATAGTTCACTGCATGGGCTGCCTTCACAGCTGTTTCTCCAAGTTCTTTTCTCAAAGACTGTGACATATGAGGCTGTACAAACATGCACATTATGTCAAAACAACAGAGCTTTTCTTGAGTAGTAATATTTTGAAACAGAGTAGTCAATTACCTCTTTAATATATTATTTTATAATCTGATGAAAAATAAGCATTTCTGACTCTGTAGGCAAGCTTACAATTCAGGCAACAAGAATAAAATAATAGGTGTCTATAACAGCAATCCTGTTTTTCTGTTACAGGAGCTCTGGAAAATGTGGGGGCAGTCTGTCTGAAAACCAGCAGTGCAGTCAATCTGAACACATGGGTATAGAGGCATGAAACACAACACACAGGCATCAGTACACCTGAAGAATATATATTTACAGTAAAAATTAAAAGTTTTGTAAAAAAGTATTTACTATATGTACAGATGAAGAGTTCTCTTGTTCAAACAATATATCAGGTCTAGAAATGTGAGGAGTGAACAGAAACAAACTCTATTCTTTAAACAGATGCATATCATGTACCAACATAATACTGGAGTAGCTCCAGGATTTACAGGGAGCTGGGATAGCATGTTACAGGCTGGATGACCGTGGAATTGTAGTTCAATTTTTCTATTCCTCACAGCATGCAGACTGCCTGTAAGGCCCACCCAGACTCATATGCAGTGCGTACCAGGGTCTCTTTCCCTGGAGGTAAAGTAGCTATGGCATTTAGCGCTAAGGTTAAGACTGCATGGAACCACACTTCCCCGTACACAATCACAGTGTGGTGCTTAGTTAAGCACTGGGACAACATTTACCGGGATTTATAAAAGCATGTTTAACAAAACAAAAATTTTACATGCAAGTTTTACATAAAGGATATTAAGAATTTTAGTGTAATGGATATATAACATTTAGTTGGTTACTTTTATGTGTGCTATTATTTTAAAGGACATGTAATCATCATCATCATTATCTTGAAGACAGGGAAACACATGGTAAACTTCTGAGAGCCTTAATAATAATTTATTTTAGAAACCCTGAATGTCGCCAGTTTATGCCAAAATACAGTATGTCAGACAGAAATATACTCTAACCACAAGCACTATAATGCCCACTGAAATTCCATAGAAGTATATTCTTTTTTTCACTGTTTACAGATGAAATGAGTATTTGTCCACAACTTCCAAATTAAATGGCCTGAAATGAATGTTTCTGTGTAAATTATTCAAAAATACTGCTAAATTTTGGGTAAAATGTATTCTTCTATACGTCTCAAATCAGTAATTTTGTGCAACTCCTGAATTACATAGCGTGACATGACTTTTTTGTGTAAACTGCAAAAATATGTAGCTTAAATGAGTGATTCTGAGTAAATTTGATTGCTGTAGAGTTTGAAGTAAGAAATTCTGTACAACTTATAAACTGCCTGAAATAAGTATGTAAGTTTCAGGTTTATATATCCTGAAATGAGTAAGTTATGAATAGTAAGTCAGGAGATAAATGGAAAACATATAAGAGTATATTTTAACAGTATCAGATCCCTGCATATTAAAAGTAAGTTTGTGAATATTAAAAGTAATAATGGTGATAATGCACCTGGATACAAGCCACGTAATGGCTCAGATAAATATTCAGCACTTTGTGCAAGTGACATGAATATGACTAGTTACAACTTACAGCAGGAGCTTCCTCAATGATCTTCTGGTGTCTGCGCTGGACACTGCAGTCACGTTCAAATAAATGAACATAGTTACCAAAATGATCTCCAAAAATCTGCACCTCAATATGTCTTGGTTCCTTTACATATTTCTCTAAAAGCATTGCCTGATCACCAAATGAGTTGAGAGCTTCATGCCTTGCTGACTCCAACTGTGACTCAAACTCGGAAACTGTAAATGCAATCCTCATGCCCTGCAACATATTGTTCCCAAAGTAAATGCTCCTTAACCTTTAAACCAGAGCTAAATTGTCACACAAGTCACACTGCCTGGAATGTTTTAGTCCATTAAATTCCTTAATGCGCGAGTGCTGGAAAAATATCTACACATTTCAATAATGTCATTTCCTGGGATGTGACTTGATGTGATGTTGTATTGTAGAAACGTACTGACTTTTGAAGGACATGCTACCCCCATCTTCTGGGTAAGATGGGGGCAGAATGTGCCTAGAACACCGGTAAATTTCTACCAGACTACACAGTGTCACATCCCAGAAGATAGTATTCTTTGCAGTCACTGCCATGAGAACCTCAAACTTCATGTCTCTATATTTGTAGCTATTTGGTACAAAGACACATGAAAGGAGGGTGTACACCAGTGTACACAGTATGTTTCAATTGTATGACATGAAAGAGAATACATTATTCATTCAGGACAGAAAATTTCAACTATTGTTTTGCACAGTGAGTTTAAAATTATTTATTCGTTTATTTATTTATTTACTATTTATGGTTTATTTAGTGACTGTTTCAACAGTTAAGACCATGTAGCATCAAATGATTACCGAAGAATGAATTGGAAAGGATGTGAATGGCAGTGAGTGTGGCCTAATTTGAGGCACTATCCTGGCATTCGCCTGAAATGGCTTAAGAAAATCACATAAAGCATCAGTGGGGGAGGGGGGATGTTTTTGATTTACAATGAAATGCAGTTTTCCACCGTTTTTTTGTTAGAATCAGATAGGCCAACTGTATCATGCAGTCTACTAAAATGCTTACATATTTTCCTGCATTCTTATGACTGTTTTATAGATTGGGTGATGCTTTGACTACCTTAACAATAATAAGAACTAGTATAACATATAAATATATTACCTTCCCTCCACCACCACGTACAGCCTTGATCATCAATGGAAACCCAATACGTTCAGCTTCTTGTTTCAGTTTAGTTGTGGACTGGTCTTCCCCATGGTAACCTTCAATGATAGGCACTCCTGCTGCTGACATTATGGATTTTGATGTGCTACATAGTCCACAAGAAAGAGATTCCTTAATGCAGAATAACTGATAAGTCAGAATTCATGGACATAATATGTGTGTGTATGTGTGTGTTCGTGGATGCGTGTAAGTGTGTGTATGTATGCATGCATGTATGTATGTATGTATGTATGTATGTATGTATGTATGTATGTAGGTACACTACCTGGTGGTGTCTGCATAAGATATAATACTGCTTTTGAGGGTTCCGTCTTTAAGTTCAGATTTCTCTGCATGCACATCATATGTAACAAACTTTACACTTTAAGAATGTGGAAAATGTCAGGTTTAAAACCTAAATATGTAGCAGGTTCCCTTTTCTATACATCAATTGTACAGCCTGCTAGTACCTGCTACTTTGCATCTTGGCCACCAGGAACAACAATAATACTGTGCCTGGATGTTCTCTCACACAGTATAAAACAACATATGAAATATCTGCAGAACTGAGTTTTGAAGCAGTACATCTCTCAGTTTATGTTTCTTACACCACCACTTCAATAAAACTCTTCCTGCCAAACAATTGTTTCTTTGTTCTTTTTTTTAAGCGTGTTATTTAATGGTGCTGTCAACTGCTAAGATTATACAGCAAGGTGACAGAGATGAATGAATGAGTATGGGGCATCGGTAGAATGATGGTGACGCACAGAAACTGAAGTACTTGGAAAAACACCCGTTCCAGTACCACTTTGTCCACCACAAATCCCATATGGACTTTTCTGGGATTGAACTGGATCTCTGCAGTGACAGGCTGATGACTAACCATCTGAGCCATAGCATGGCCCTTTGTTTGTGTATCTTTGTGGTGTAACAAGAGATTTTCTGAATTATCATTCTTCCATAAATACAAGTTTCTTGTTCATATGCATCCATTCTTCTTGTCCACTTAAAGACTGGACGAAGCATCACCATATAAGAATATTTATTTATTCATTTATTTATTTATTCATATTATACATTCTGTCAATCTGTATAATGGTTTACAGTAACTTTCGGATATAGAATCTGTCAGTATGTTATATAATATAGTAATCTTATCAGAGTAATGAACAATTTGTAGGTATCAACAATCCAACATGAGGTCAAGTGTAATGACCACTTAGGACACTAAAGCTTATACATTGGGCCCTTGATATGTCATTAACTGTTCACTTCAAAGCACAGTCTATAAGGAAACAGATGTATATGGAGCAATAGACTTGTGTGTTATAATCATAAATCATTCCAGGAAAGTTATAAAATTGAACACTAAACTGATTTTTAGGTAAATAAACACCAACAAAAGTTAGTTTAACAATACTTTTATTGATACAAACAGACAATATACATATCAATTTACTTTTTGATGGGTGAATCATCCTGAATCTAAATAAAATAATAAAAATAAAGAAAAATGGACACAAAATCAACAAAGAATTGGACTGAGACCTCCTCATTTGAGTGCCCCTGGAACATATGCTGCTATATGAATGGAACTGTCATACATAATGCTTGAGCAGGGCAGCAGTAAGACATATATGAGAAGCAATTGTACATATGGACATAATCATGTTAAATAGCAGACAATGGATGAGACAAAGAACAAACTGGGAAGTTAACTGATATCATGGGCCCACTGTACTGTCCTATAACAAGATGTGTAACAAAAATTTTCTGGAATGAATATTGGTTCATTAGTTTAAGAGAATGAAAGGCATATGCCAAAGATAACCCAGGAGATCTGTTGGTATCTGACTTACTGGATGTTTCTTGCTTGGAAAAAGAATAAAAGATGGGGTGTAATGTACATTTGATTTTGTAAAATCAATATGCAGATGACATGAAATGTTTATGTCATTAATATTTATACATTTTACAAGAAACAGTGTGTTGGTTTATTGAATATTGAATGGCATCAAAAGTTATTTAAATCACATTTTGCCAATTTCTAGTATGCACTGTATGAAAATAAATATAACCACTATCACATGAAATAGTTATTTCATAAGTCTGTAACATTCATGTTAAACATCTTTAATTTACTGTGTATTTAATGGGATAGGTAAGTAGTTAGATCTGTGCCAGTCTGAATTGACTAATCCAATTCAGAGACATTTGAGTGTGGCTGATGCAACCAATGACCTATTCACTGAATTTGCCTGAGGCTGTTGATAAACCAGTGCAAGGCACTGATCTGTTGTGGGAGAATATAATGCATACTTGTTCATTAGGGCATGAAATATATAAGCATGCTCTTACGTAAATACAGAAGATCAACAACATATTTCTGTCAATTGTTAATGAAGATTCCCAGTATAAAATACCATCAAAACACAACAAAGCTTTCATAATATGAAGCATGAAATTAGACACATTGTTTTCCTACAATGTGAGATTTATTTTGCTTATACCACGAATGCCTGATAAAAAGGGTAGCAAGAAAACAACTGCAACATAAGTGTATTATCATGCTTACATACTTGTGTGTTTATTTCTATTACATTTCACCTTTTAATCCCCATGTCTCTTATAGCACTGGCTGGAGGACCAATAAATATGACATCTGACTTATGGCAGAGCTGTGCAAACTCTGTGTTTTCTGACAAAAAGCCATAACCAGGATGGATGGCCTGACAACCAGAATGTTTTGCAATATCAATAATCTTCTCTTTCCTGAGGTAACTCTCCTGAGATGGGGGTAGTCCAATGTTGTATGCTTCATCGGCCTAGGTTAACAAATGAACAAAGCAAATATATGTAAGTTTTTTTACCACCAACCACTGCACAATAAATTTATTTTTACACTCCTATATGTTTCGGCTGATCATTTCAGCCATCATCAGGGAGTCAACATACATAGACATTTGCAGTGTACATCGTGTATCTCAATGGTAAATGTCCGTGTACGTTGACTCCCTGATGATGGCTGAAATGATCAGCTGAAACATGTACGACTGTAAAAATAAATTTATTGTGCAGTGGTTGGTGGTAAAAAAAAACTTACATATATAAAGCAACTGCACGGAACATGTACAATATTAAGTGAATAAAGCAAATATTTTAGGTTAAGTTGTCAAAACAATACAACACAGAAACGTATATCAATAGGCCTATATAACATATAATGGACAATATTACCAAAGATAGCATACTTCTATGAGAAGTGTGTCACACTGCCATAAAATAAGAAAAACAACTTCGACTGACATCCTTCTCATTTCACTCTTTGTAACTATCATCATTCTATGACCCCTACAGTTCTAACAGCATGCTTATATAAGCTACTAATCAACCAACAAACACAGATTTGATGTGCATCAGACACATTGTGTGTGGAAAATGATCAACTGTCCTCATCTCTAAAAATTTTGTTCAATACACATAATACAATGTTGCATGTGGCAGCACAAAAATGCGAACAAATCTGATGTGGTCAGGTTCTGGTATCCACTAAACCTCCTTCTTAACAGGTTATTCTGGTATGCAAATATTATGATTAAGAAAGAATGTTCTGAGTGCATACTGTAAATGGAGACAGGCAAAATTTGCTTCAAGTGTTCTGGGATGTTATGTCTTATTGTTGGGTAAACAATTCCCTGTTTTGCAAGCACTACAATCCTCCAAAATGTCAGGAACTATTTACCAAGTAACACACAATAACATCCCAAAAGACTAGAATCTTCATCAGCACAGCTGTTAGAGCCTCAAAACTCGCTTTTGCTTCACTTTTTTAAAATGTCATGTATATGCTACAGTATTATTCCTCTATTCATAGAATACCCTGTGTTATTTATACGGGAGAAAATGTCTGAAGAAACTACCCTACCATTTCCACATGTAATGCATTGGAGTCAGCATCACTGTAGACAGCTACTGTTTGTATTCCTAACTTCTTGGCTGTCCTCATGACACGACATGCAATCTCACCTCGATTTGCAATCAAAACTTTGTTGATTTGAACATGGTTTGAAGCTGAGCACCATGGCTGGCTTCGAAGGAATAAACTGCAATGAACAGGATTAAAATGTAAGTCTAAAACCTTTTTAAGATCTTAATGGAATGTTCAAAATTTATTGATAATAACTGTTTGTAGTTTATCACGTAAACTTTTAAATCTATGGTTTTGTTGGAATTAATTTTAGTGCACGAAAATGGGAAGGCTAGAACAGAATAGAAGAAGCCAGATTTTTAATATTCACTTTCTCTCCACTGCACTCTTTATGCACAGGGTTCTTTTCAATACAGTTCAATGCAACTGCATAATATAGTTTAAAGTGCAAATTATTTTACATACATTCAACCCAACATGTTCAATTCCTTTTCTTGGAGCCATTTTGAAGGGCTGTGTCAGAAAACTGCTATAGTTCCTTACAATATTGTGCATCTGGTTTGCTTGCAATAGTCAAATTTTAACAGTAGAAGTCAATCTGTAAGACATATTTTATTTAATACATAAAGACATTTTAAAATACTTTGCTCATCTAAAATATTTTGCTTTTATTTTACATCCAGTCAATTTTGTAGGTATTGTTTGACCCCTATCCTTGAGTGTAGTGATTCCCTTACAGCTGGTAAAGTTCTTAAGATAAGACATATTGTAGTCTTAATCACCTGTTTCTTTGTCGATTCTATACGCATACGTACATAATTTTTGTGGATATATGTAAAATAATGGGCCGGAATTGCGTAGTCGGTATAGCGACTCGCAATGGGCTGGAGGGTACGGGGATCGATTCCCGGTGGCAGCGAGATCTTCCGCATCCGTCCAGACCGGCCCTGGGGCCCACCCAGCCTCCTGTACAATGGGTACCGGGTCTCTTTCCCGGGGGTAAAGCGGCCGGAGCGTGGGGTTGACCACCCACCCGCATCTAGCGCCGAGCTTAAAGAAAAAGTAGAACTATACCTCTACTCCCCCTCTGGGTCTTCATGGCCTGTTCTAGGGTGAACATTACCTTTATATGTAAAAATAATTTGGACATTAAATTACATTCGACAGATAGCATAACCTAACGTATACATACACGTGCTATAATTTGAATCCAGTTAACTACACAATACCGTAAAAACCGAAAATTAAATTCAAACATTAACACTAAATTTACAAGAACATTAATGTGGCTATTATCAGTAACAAAACTGGTTCCTGACAAGATAGTGAAATGTGTGAATAGCATTTCAGTTTCATATTCGTTAGGTTATGGTCCGCATCCTTTACCATTTTGTAAGTATTTTTCCTCTGTTACACAATGTCATTGGGTATATTTTACTCTGCAGACTACGTAAAAATAAATACGTAATTCAGTTTAAAGTAAATGTAATTAAGAACTGATTATTTAAATACACAAACTCATGACAACAAAGTCCACGCGGTTTCATTTGTTCGTAGGGTCAGAGGGGTTATCGTCCGTTCGTACCTCGTCGTTATCTATACTTTTATAATCTGTGGTCGTCATCATCCCGGTGAAGATTCGATGGACCCATTGAAACATTGGCGCCAGGAGCGGCGCCTACGTGCGTTACAATAACCGGCGCTCAGTGACTGTGTTTAGCATTGTATAGATGGCAGAGAAAGGTACTTTTGCGGGCAAAGTTTTATCACATGATTAACAACCAGGGTTCTGCAACAGTAAAGCTGATTTTGAACGAAGAACGTAGCATTTATTTATTTAGTATCATACATTTTAGAGTTCATTAATAGGTAACCAACCTTTGGATGTAGAATTTGTCATTATATAACATATAATGGTTCTATATGAAGATAAATGTAGAACTAGTCATTGTGTACATAAAGATGGGATCTCATAAAACCTTCACATGTAGTTTCATAATATAATCGCGTTTCTCTACGCTGTGAGTACATGAGGAGTATCTGTACTAAAGGTATGTAACACATCAGGATCTTCACACCATTACCTTGGACCTGTCCTGATGATGTGATAAGCTGCACATTATATTTGAACACTATAATTTTGAATCTTAATATTCTTCATTTGCCATGCGTTGCATCAGTATTACGAAATAAGTGAATACACATATTAGGCAATAAGTATACCTTATTATTTTAGATTATATTTAGATGTGAGCAGAAATATGTCGGAGAAAATATAATGTAAATATTTCCTAATACGTGTTTTTTAGTTAGTTTGTAATAATTTAGAAGTTCGCTATTCTTGTAGAGACATTATGAATGTTATGGGGGCGAAGGAGAGGGTATGGCAAAGCAGGAGGCTGCCTTGCCGATGTCATGCTACATAGTTCCATACGTTGCCACCATGAGCACGCTTTACCCACAGCCAGTGAGCTCTGCCGGCTACAGTAACCCACAAACGCGCCGCATATAGCGGTGTAGTTTTACGCTTCCACCTATACTAGATGAACTGCGGTTTCCACGGAGTTTCCAATCCATGTTAATCTGTGGTCGTTAATAGAGGATAGGTTCTCATGTCCGATATTATATTTGTCATTCCGATTTCAGATGGTTGCTGGTCAGTTTGATGATGTCTTGGCGATTATAATAAAATGCATGAATTTTGCCGCTGTTAAACACAAATACCAACGTCGGAAAGATCCGGAGAAAACGCCGTATATTAATCATGTCATTGGTAAGAAAATTATGGAACAAGAACAACATGTTATTGCGAAAGATTTTTAAAATAAAGGTTTTTGCTTAGTCGAGGTTACGGTTTTTTATCAGAATAGTCAGGAAAATGTAGAAACGTTTGCTCTTTTGTCAGCATGGTATGCTATCGCCAAGAATTACGTAAATGTTAACAATTTTGAACCAAAGAAACTGACATAACGTAACCAAACAATTATCGAAAATGCCTCGGTAACTGGTCAGCTGCCCCGTACTAGTGAAGCGTCGTGCGTAGCAGTAATTTCGTCAAACAGTGTAGAAGAAATTACTGTGCCATGCTGTTGGATGACCAGACGTGCTTTTTTAACGTGATCGTCTCGTTCTTCAAGTTCGCTTCCAGTTGCGCTGACAAATATAAAGCGGAACATATTTTGTTGTGTTCTCATCATTAACACTGGTACACGTACCTGTCAAATTTGTATTAGTAATGTAGAAGTTTATAATAGGCCATTTCATTTACATTACATACATTTCATAGATCCATCATGTAGCCCAATGGCTCAGGATATGAAACATGTCATTATAATAATATATGATTGACCAGCAATTGTGTCATATTGGACAAACACAATATCACACATAACATAAAATGTTTTAGTTTCATTGTGATGTTCTGTCAGTTTTAAATAAGATATTTATAAATAAATATTTGAAGCATTTTTACCGACATGGTAAAGTGTCCCTTTTTTTAATTATTATTATTTTACAGTTGTGGTCATCCTAGCCTATACCCATACTAGACAGCAAACTGAACTTTGATTTAATTGATTATGATACTAAGAATAATATAGGAGCTGGGATAAACTGCCTGTACCTTCTGTGAGATCTTCCACAATACAGAGAGGTGTATATTATTCATCTGTTAAAGTATTTAATCACCTTCCACAAAATATTTCAAAGTTTCATAACAATATACATATTTTTAAGACTATGTTAAGGAATTATCTTGTTAAGAATGCTTTTTATTCTATTGACGAATTTCTGTCTAAAGATTGTAATAGTTAACCAGCAACAAATAATTTTTCCACTGCTGTTGCACTCCTTTTATAGTCCATTATTATTAGCAAAATATATGTGTATTCTGTGTATGTCCTTTATTCTACTTAATTTTCAAATGTTGACTTGTTATTATTTATTGTAATCCATATATTTACCTTGTCTTAGTGAGTGACTATGAATTCTCTTGTTATTTATAGTGTTTTACTAATTCTATGTTACTTTGTATCTCATTTGTATCTTAGTGTTTTGACTTGATTGCATATTGCAATCTACTCTGTTCTTGACGAATTCCATATCCAATCCTACTCGCGTGGATGTTGGATCGGTGAATGTATATGTGTATGTATGTAGTGTAGTCTCTATAGTGTACATGAGGATCCATTCCTTGCACATAAATTAGAACAATCCTTCAGTTTATGTTTTCATCTTATAAATTTATTCAACCTTTGTCTTCATTTCTACAGGATGTTTTGCATTTTTTTTAAATATTTCATCTTCTTACAGAAAGTTGTTAACTTATTTTTCCACTTTTATTTCCAATTCTCTGTCTTGTCTATATGATATTGAGTCATTCCTACATCTAAACATTTATCAGTTTTCATTTTAGGTCTTCACACTGTGGTGATCCAGACCTCATTGAAATCTTCTTCAGCTCCTAATGTAATTATTCTTTCTGGCCTGTTCATCAATACTATTCACTGTGCTGCTTGTGTGTATCATTTTCTCATTCATATAAACATGGTACTCCCTCAGACTGTATACTGTGTTAGTTCATTAATTGAATGTTCCGCCTAAAAACAATTCTCAACTCGCCAATTCTATTAAATAATTCCTTTCTGGAAGTTTTTATCTCATGTCAGTCATATCACTGTTACCCAGTTTTTCAGCTGGACCTGAAGCACTACCATCACTACAGTTACAGTCACCAAGGACATCATTTTGTGTTTGAGATCGTCAGGCATATCATCTCTCACTGTAGCTTCCTTTCCCTACAGCAGTGCACATTTCACCAACAAATATGTAATATTTTGATATTTGCAGTTTTGTGTGGAGCATGTACGACTTGTGGCTAGCAACTTGGCTGCCCAGAATTATAGTAGTTTTAATTATGTATTTTCACTATAGGTGTAGCTGAAATTCTGACAGAGGAAGGAAATGTACGGGATGTGGAAGTAGTACAGGCAGCTATTCTCCATGACACAGTAGAAGACACTGATACTAGCTTTGATGAGATTGAAGCAGAGTTTGGTGTTAATGTGTGCCAACTAGTGAAGGAGGTGACAGACGATAAAAGCTTACCCAAAGCTGAACGAAAGAGATTGCAGGTGATGTGCTTACTGTATTCCCTGATACTGCTAGTATAATGGTGCAGTGTGGCATGTACCATAGACTGTGCCATAAATTTCACCAACTGTTTGGGCAGCATGATGGCTAAGTAGATGGCTGGTGCATGTCATCATAGTGTTTGTACTACACATTGTGTGTGTGTGTGTATTTAATGACACTGTCCAGTGTGCTGTGATTAAATAGCATCAGTGATAGATGAATGAATGAGTGTGGAGCACTGGTGGAATGATACTGACAGGAAAACTAAAATACCCAGGAAAAAGCCTGTCCCAGTGGCACTTTTCCCATCACAAATTACACATGTACTGGCCTGGGATTGAATGTGGACCTCTGTGGTGAGAGGCTGGCTACTAACCGCCTGAGCCATGGCATGGCCCCACATAAGTTGGAAGTATGACAATAGTTATAATGTCATATTACTGGAGTTTATGAATGAGTTATTACACTCGGTTACATCGCAAATAATAATCATTGATTTTAACCATCCAACATATCTTTCACTTGATATTCAGTTCCATCCTGTTATTGTTGATAAAAGATAAATTGAAAATATTTATGTTATCTCCAGTATTTTTATTTCCTGTTTTACGGAAGTATTATGCAACTTAAATTCCATGCTTTTAGAAGGTGTCATTTGCCCAGGATGTTATGGCATAATGGTTGACACCCTTGATTCATTTTTGTGCGTAGGTTCTTGTGAAATGTCTCTAATAATGTTGACATTTGAGATCTAGTTCCATCAAATGTTGAAGCTGTTCCAACTTTTTAGCATAAATTGCAGGCAGGTAAAGGTGGTGACTGAATTGTACATCAAAACATTGGAATGGGTTCAACACACAATACAGCTAGATGCTAAAAGCAGAAGTTACAATCCTGATTCATGTGTGAGATATCTCTTGGCCAGACCAGTTGGTTTCACTATGGGTCTTGTATTTATGGAGATACTAGTGTAATATTTGTTCAAAATCCAATGGAAAGTCTTATTTCAGTGTTCTTCCCAAGTTCCACATGGTTGCTTATGAGTGTAGGCAACAGACATACACATACCTTAAACTGGCTTAACATCAGAACTCAGTATCCAATTTAATACAGTTTATTTCTGTTGTGTGGTGTCTCAAAAGTGGATATTTTTTATTTCTGATTGCAGGTAGAACATGCAGCAGGATCCAGCCCTGGTGCAAAGTTGATAAAGCTGGCAGACAAGCTGTATAACCTACGTGATTTAGAGAGGGCATCCCCAGAGGGCTGGGCACCAGAGAGAGTTCAGGAATACTATGAGTGGGCCCAGAAAGTTGTTAATGGACTGAGAGGCACCAATAAAAATTTGGAGGATAGTCTAGATGAAATATTTAAAAGGCACTGTACCAGCTGATAGTTTGATGCCTTTGAGTGTCTGTACCATATCCAGTGGTGTTGGCTGACCATCTTCATATAATAAAATACTGCACTATGGTGGTAACCCCACACCCCATCAAGACAAATTTCATGTCTCTGAAAATTCGTGTATTGTGGAGCATCTGTGGTAAATAAATGCAGTATGAAATGAATATTTATTAATACTGCTTCATGACAAAGTAAAGAGGAAGTTTTCCCTGTCTTCATTTCTACAGAATGTTTTGCATTTTTTTTAAGTATTTCGTTTTCTTACAGAAAGTTGTTACTCTTTTTCCACTTTTATTTCCAATTCTCTGTCTTGTCTATATGATGTTGAGTTATTCCTATGTCTAAGCATTTATCAGTTTCCTTTTTAGGTCTTCACACTGTGGTGATTGAGACCTCATTGAAATCTTCTTCAGCTCCTAATGTAATTTTTTTTTCTGGCCTGTTCATCAATACTATTCTCTGTGCTGCTTGTGTGTATCATTTTCTCATTCATATAAACATGGTACTCCCTCAGACTGTATACTGTGTTAGTTCATTAATTGAATATTCCGCCTAAAAACAATTCTCAACTCGCCAATTTTATTAAATAATTCCTTTCTGGAAGTTTTTATCTCATGTCAGTCATATCACTGTTAGCTTACCCAGTTTTTCAGCTGGACCCTGAAGCACTACCATCACTACAGTTACAGTCACCAAGGACATCATTTTGTGTTTGAGATCATCAGGCATATAATCTCTCACTGTAGCTTCCTTTCCCTACAGCAGTGCACATTTCACCAACCAATATGTCGTATTTTGATATTTGCAGTTATGCGTGGAGCATGTACGACTTGTGGCTAGCAACTTGGCTGCCCAGAATTATAGTAGTTATAATGATGTATTTTTACTATAAGTGTAGCTGAAATTGTGACAGGAAGGAAATGTACGGGATGTGGAAGTAGTACAGGCAGCTATTCTCCATGACACAGTAGAAGACACTGATACTAGCTTTGATTAGATTGAAGCAGAGTTTGGTGTTAATGTGTGCCAACTGTGGTCTCCAAGTAAAGTGCCCTTCATTATTTACTGATTTCAACCTAATGCATGTTCCTAGCGCAAGCGCAAAGAGTGCGAGATATGGTGTTTCAGTTACGTCACTCCAATGGTAAGCGAGATACAATCGAAAAAGTACTGTCGTCTCCAAGTAAGGCGTCATTCATTATTGACGCATTTCAACCAAACTTGCCCTGTTTATAAAGCATGCGCAGACAGTGATGTTTCAATTACATCAGTGTAATGGAAGGCGAGATACAGACGAAAACCTACTTTGGTGTTCAAGTAAAATGTCCTTCATTATTGAAGAACTATAACCAAATTTGTTCCGTGTCTAAAGCATGCGTAGTTAGTGCGGGATGTGATGTTTCGACTACATCACTCGTGTGCAACGGCTGTTCACACGAAACCGTTCTCAAGGCCGTCGATTGAGTATTTGCTACTACCACCAAGATCTGCACCGGCTATACACATCAGAATCTGGGTTAAGGGCTGTGAGTGTACCCTTAACCAACTCTTCGTACAGAGCAAATTGCGGGACCTCATTTTTACACTGCGGAGGAAGCCTGAAATCGCCCAGAGCGGATTGCGTTTATGCTTGCAAGACATTGATTTTTTAGCTGTAGTTGAAAATCGCGTCCCAAATTTATAAATGTTGGAAGTCATTAGCAAAAAATACGTTTGTTCGTAGCCTGAAATCGCCCATAGCGGATTGCTTTTATGCCTGCAAGACATTGATTTTTTAGCATTGAAAATCGCTCCCCAAATTTATAAATATTGCCAGTGATTAGGAAAAACGACGTTTGTTCGTAGTTTATAAATCGTTTAACAACGTCCACGTTCTGTAATTCATGCGTCATTTCTGTTGCTTGAGTCACTTTGCCGCTGTATGTGCTTATGTAATTTCTATTAATGTTGTCAGAATACGTAGGATAATTGTAGACAGAAAATGGCAAACCTTTACAACACGGACAACACAATCTCGAGCGTTGTCAACTTGGCCGGTTACGATTGGTTCGTGTCGTTGCAGGATGGCCAACACTCGCGTAGGCATAAATAATAAACGAATAAATGCGTCTCTTCTCTTCACTGTCGTGAGACTGCACTGTCGAGGTATTTCCAGCAATGCTTTAAATTGATGGGAGGTGTATATATATATATATTGGCTTATTATTGGTATTTATTACTGACGTAAGTAATCGGTAGGTTATGAAGCAAACTTCGTTATGAAAGACCGTACGGTCTGTTAGGGTATTTTTGGCGTAATGAAAACAAAATGAATGATCAAGATTGTAAAAGATGCGTGTAAATTTGAGTTAAGGCGAACTCGAGGGAGATAAGGTGAGTCAATGAAATTAGCCACGTTTAACTTACTGCATAAACGTTTTTTACTCTTAAATGTGTACTGTTTTCACAAAAATCGCCTGTTTTTCCTTATGTTGTGGGATGAACCCACCGTAATTATACTGTTCACCCCATTGTAGGAAATAGTGTTGGAATTGGGAGGTTATACCTTATTTTATGCAAGGAAATTTAAAATAGTAATTATGATAATTTCCAGGTTGAAGGATTCTAATGAGATTGGTATAATTTAAATCTGTTGGGGTTATGGGATGGACTGTTTGTGCTTTTCGTACAAGTACCAGGTATAGGACGTACTGCTGTATGAAATGTTGGAGAATATATGCAGTTATGAATGCAGAAATAAGTGTAAAGTATTGGAAAATAAGACTACATTTTAATTAAAGCTGGTTTGTACATTTGTCCTTATATTGATGAATTACAACTTTATGCTCTTTACTCATCCAGCACCAAGATGCAGTTTTTGGTGCTTGCATTGGTTTTGCAAGTATTATATGGTGCAGCTGGAGGTGCTTCAAAGCAGAAAGCAAAGTCTGTGACAACACTTATAGAAGCAAAATGGGAGGTGACTCCTTTGGTGCTAGAATTAGCAGAATACCTCAGAGATGAAAATGAAGATTTCTTATGGGAATTTGTGGATGGAGTAAGTGCTCTGCATCCTCCACTTGCAGATCTTGGTAAGTATAAATTGCATGTGCTCTTACAGATTATATGCAGGAAACATTAAATGGAGAAAAATACTGTTATACTCAGTGTACAAGTTCTATAGTAATATGAAGGTTATGAGAAGACAAGTGACAAGTATGTTATCATAAACAGTTTTACCTCACTCATATCATTTTAGAATTCCACCTGGTTTCGTGTACAGTTTTGAACTAGTTGAAATTCTGTTAACCCAGTATACTGTAGTTAGTATAGTGACTAGGCTGCAAGCTGGACAGCTGACAGACTATGGTTCAATTTGTGGTAGGGGTGAGATGTTTTTGTCTTCTTCAAAGCATTCAGGCTGGCTCTGGGCTCCATCCAGCCTCTTGTTCATTGGGTACCAGGGCTCATTTCACAGATGATAAAGTGGCCAGTCCTTAAAGCTGACCACTCACCAGTATCTGGCACCAAGGTTAAGAATGAGTGGTGATACACCTTCACTCTCCCATGTGCTTTCATGTCATGCACAGGGAGAACTTTACCTTTACATGACAACTTCTGTCCCAAGTCTTTGAACATCTGACTCAGGTGGTCTTGGGTACATAAAAATAAGCGAATAAAATTTCAGCAGTACTTTGTTGGAGAGGGGTTCATTTAAAACAGTACATTAAATAAACTGACTAATTCTTGTGGAAAGCTCTGACCTTCAGAAATTATGTATTTGTTGTATTTCACTTCATAGTGTATGACATGACTTTTGTGTATAGTTAGCTTTACTATAGATTGGTTGTATTTAGTTGGTGCATAGGTTGGTGACATGCAGGGATTTTTGTTGGGTTAGATTCTTAAGTTAGCTGTGTTTTAGTTTACGTACATTTTTATGTTAACTTAATTATTTTGTATGTTACTTGTGTGTTGGTGGTTTGATGTGATTTGCTGGTTGCCGTTGAATGTGATATATGAGTGTGTTTGTAACAGTTCATTTAGAGTATGGGTATTAAGTTGATTCTTCAGAAGAGCAAGAAGAATGGTAGGGAGATGGGATGTGGCATACAGTTTTTAAAGTTTTTCCATGTTAAGGTGCACAAGAATACAGCTATTGCTTTAAGACTAGTCATAATTTAATGGTGAACATTGCAGGCAGTGACAGAGCCCAGTATGATAGTGCATTGAGTGTGGCTGAGCTTCTGATAACTCCGGCACAAGTCTCTGTACTGAAGCTGGCACTTTCTCTACACATCTACTCTCCTAAGGTTGAAATGTACTCTCAGATGGCCATAGAGAGAGGAGTATTTGTCCTTTCCTGTCCTGTCGTTGCTGATGTGGCAGGGAAACTCACATGCTGTGTTGAAGAGATGAAAAAATTGATTGCTCAGAAACAGGTGAAGATCTTCTATCACTGTATGAATGCTGTACACATGATACTTTTCTTTTTGTGGAATCGCATGAGTGGGTGCTCCTTTTAAAACACCACTAGAGTGTATTCTACAGTCAGATGGTTATTTAAAATTGTATGCAGTATAGTATGCAATATATACAATGTATGCAATTTGGTAGACTACCAGAAGTATTTCTTGATACACTGCAGACGATTTTCTAACAGAATAATGCTATCTTGCTTAATGAAAACACTGCACTACATCAACTTATGAGAGAATGACAGACAGTTGTCCACTTCCATGGCTGTCAAGGTTAATTGATTACTCCATAGGTGTTATTACAAACTGTTGGAATCCTACCCAGTGAACAAATCTCATATGTGAAGTGTACAGGGAACGTTAAGATGGGTTCCATGATGCATTGAACATCTGGTATAAACAGTCATTACATACTGTGGCTTTTTTTGGTGTGTCACGTAATGATGCTAGGCTATACCATAGCTTTGATGTTTATATCTGTTAATTGGCATGCAAGTAATAATTTGAAATGGTCACATTTATTTGGGGTGGTAATGTGACAGTGATCTCATTCCCCTTAATTTGGTCACCTGAAAAATATCTGGCGAGGATTACAAATGACGCTCCTCATTATGCGATATTTACCTCTCTCCTGTTACTTTCTCCTTCCTAGGCCCAAACTTCTTCCCCAACACCTATTCTTGAACACCTTCAGCCTGTATTCCCTTTACTGTGAGAGAGACCAAGTTTTACTGCCATATAAAACAACAGGCAAAATTATAGTTCTGTATAATTTAATCTTTATATTCTTAGATGGCAAATGGTAAGACTAAAGATGGGCCAAATGGTAGCATGTATTCACTGAATTGATTCTGCTCTTAATAACGTCATGCATGAAATTTTGATTTGTTAGTGACATTTTTAAATATTTTACTTTGCCATTTTCAGGGGATGTATTAGCTATGTTTGTGTTCTGATTTTGTCCATCATTCTTCTCTCAAGAGAAGAACATATAGTTAGTTTTCTCAGCATATAGTTGACCTACCCCCATAACTGGTGACTAATAGAGATCCTTTGTTTTTCTCTATAGTATAATCAGCGGGCACATTTGTTCCAAATTTGGAAACACTTCTACAATAATTTGCAAGGGTATTGGAATCAGCTGCTTGTGTTTGTTTTCCAGGGAGGTGATCAGAGTCATGTTGAAACATTTGGTTTAGATCATCATTATCCAGAGTCTGAAAACAACAGTGTCACTGTAGTGCTGTATGGAGAATTAGGAACACCAGAATTTGCAGAATTCCACCAAGTGCTGAAGATTTATGCTGTGAAGGGTGACATTGACTATGTGCTTAGGCATTACGTTAAAGTAAGTAACAGGTTACAGAACATTCTTTAAAATCACTACTCATCCAAGTTTCAAGAAAAGGAAAGTCAGATGCATTGTACAGCTTATTATTTAGTTGTAGTTGGAAATTCAAACCATACAAGCTTTTCCTGTCACGTATAGAATTTTTGGCTGTTATTTTCTTTGTGAGATGTTTCCACTCAATTATGGTCATCTAGGAAGTAAGCCTTTTCTCCTCTCTCTTTTTCCCAGAGTTGCTGCCAATTTTTGTGTATCTGCTTCCTTCCCTGTACAACATCTTTCTTAAGATATTCCCATCTTGATCTCACCCATCCTCTTGGGCATTTTTCTTTTAGTTGTCATTCACAACCTTCTTTGGACACCTGTTTTCTTTCAGACTAATATTTTTGATGATCTGTGGTATTTATTTATGTACCTTAACAGCAGGACATGCCAATGTATAACACTGCAAATGACCACTAAATAAAGGTTTTGGTGTTCAGATTGTTCACTACGAGAGATGAACAGTTCTCTTGTCACAAGTGTTGTTGAGGTGTGCTTTTCAAAACTTATAAACGGACATAAACTAAAAATAATTACTCTTTTTAAGTACTAGGCACTGCAACAAAATTAATGACTGCCATGGTGACCTTAAGAGTATGTAGTTTTGATAATGAAATCTGAGATACCTATATTTTTGTGCTCTTTTGGGTTTTAACAGTGTCTTGCAGTCTGGCAGGTCAAAGTACCCTCAGTATGGAGGCAATATGTTCCTCCAAAACATTGGTACCCACCTACCAGATGACAACACCTTGTCATTACACAGAAGACTATGAAGTGAAACTGCACCACTCTGAAGACCTCAAATGTTTTGCAGCATCAGTTTTTCACTTATGTGATGAAAATTCAGTATTCCTTTCCTTCTGTTGGAATTATAAAGAGTTAATAAGTTACAAAGTTCCAAGCAGAATTTTTGTAAAGATTATTGTGTGTTTCTTCCCTGTCTTTTTGCACTGTAACATGAAAGTTGAAGTCAGACATGGAAAGTTTACTAGGAATATTTGATCACTTTAATCCCTGTTGGTTAAATGTCTCCTTAGAAGTCTGATCCATTATGAAAGAAAATTTGAGACAAAGGAGTATTATTCTAAATGTACTGGGAAGAAGTCTTTAGTACCTTAAATTAACTGACACTTGATTCTTTTTAAGTTTCAGCAGATATTTTAATTTTCTTTACAAACCAGTTCAGAGTCTCGTGCAGTTTGGTTCAGTTTTGGGTTTTATGCAGGGGTACAGTAGATGCAGGCCATTATGATGCCTTAATTGTATTTGATGTAACTGGGGGTTAGCTTACATTTGATGTCATTGTATAGTTGATACTGTGTGGATGGTTTATGGCATTAATTTAATTGGTTCTGTGATTTTATACCAGGAACGCCCAAAGAGACGAGTCCGTCTGTCAGGATATGGTGTAGAGTTGCAGATAAAATCAACAGAGTACAAAGTGCAAGATGATACAGAAGTGAAGGGTGACAGGACTCAGGACAGCTATGAACAGGAAGATGAAGATGATGAGATTGAAGGTTTCAATTTTAGCAGGCTTAAGTGAGTGTAGCTTAAGATCTTGTAATTTTGGATGCATCTATAGATTGGTGTGTAAGAATATCTTCTCTTACTATATTGTGGTTTTAAAGCAGTATTCTACATAAAGTAGGTATGGTATACTGTGCAAATTTTAAATGTGGTTAGTTGTGTTTGACGATGCTGGGTTTATTGATTATGTGATTTGGTCTTGACCACTTGTTTACAACATTTCTGATGTAAAACCTCAGGGAAAAAGAACAGTGTGGGGAGCTAGATTTATGTGGGAGGGTAATATCAGCTGTATACTAATAAACAGCTTTTACGCTGGCTTTTTCCTTCACCTCTTTCCCAATACATCTTGCAGGTATTCCAGACCAGGCACTATATATATATTGTATGCTTATGTGATGTGTCGTCTTCTGTCTTGTTGGATTAGGTGTACAGGTTCCCTGGCACTGAGATTTCAGAACATTTCTTAGGATATGTAATAATTATATAAACTACCATATATTCTCGAATCTAATGCACGTCCGAATCTAATACGCACCCAGTTTTTGGCGACTTCTTAAACGAAAAAAAGTTAGTTCGCGATTCTAATGCTCACCTTTCCTTCAACCACCCCTTGCCCACGGGGCGACTGATTGAATAATATTGGATGTTACCAATGCGTTAAAATCCGACGCTACGCCTGTGGCCGATGAGTCATACCGATAGAGGCGGGGCCTTTCTCAACAGACGTGCGCAATCTCGTCTGAAGCCAGCTGAGCTTTAGTTGTTGAAACGTGGGAGGTGCTTGTTCCAATTTGTCGTGTACCGTAGTTATGGAAGAGGGACACCTGAAATCTAAATGACTCTCATATACGGCGAAGTTCAAACGTGAAGTTATTCGGTGCACAGAGGAGAATGGAAACCGCAAAGCCGCTGCAATTTTTGGAGTTAATGAAAGCAACGTTCGACTATGGCGGAAACACAAGGCAGCGATCAGCGGGTGTGACGCAGCTCCTTCAGAAGTGGCGCGGTGGGTGTTGGCTGCATGGAAAGCCATCCCGGAGAGCATTATCGTCAGATCTTTCAAGAAGTGTTGCATAAGCAATGCTTTGGACGGAACCGAAGATGACATTGTATGGGAGGACGATGTTGAAGATAAAGATGATAGTGACTGGGTGGAGAGCACGGATAACGATTCAGTTATGAGTGATGACGGCGAGTCTGATGAATAATAAATTATAATAATAAATAATAAAATAATAGATTATTGTATTGTATTGTTCTTACGGCACGTACAGCAGCTCAATCATTTTTCCAAAATCCAGCTCTAGACCGCGAATCTAATCCGCACGTGAATCTAATACGCATCTGATTTTTTAGCCCTCTAAAACTGTAAAAAGGTTGCGCATTAGATTCGAGAATATACGGTAGTGTGGGAATTATGTCACAAGGAAGAGATGGCATTCCTGTTTCCCTACGTTGTATTTATTCTGAGACCACTGGTAGTATGACTGCTTGAATTCACATCTTTGTGAAGGTCATGAGGCTTAATTCAGTAAATTCTGTCCTTATATGCCTCCTTTTAATTTTAAGCACATTGAGTAACTGCATAACATGTTCATTTGAGATATGTTTGCAGTAGCATTTGCTACTATGGTGTCACTAGGAAACAAATTGGTGCATGACACAATGCAGTTTTTTTCTTAGTAATGTTGCTAGATTTGTCTTAAAACTCCATTTAAAAATGTTGTGGTTCTTGTGAGGTAGGGGTTCTCACAGTAATATCGCAGGTACAGACCTGGGATGCACACTGTGCTGACTGGTAAATGGTTACTGATTGTATAAAGGAATGTAGTGCCTCAAAAATGTTGGTAACTGTTTACCAGTTGAGTCTTGAAGCATTATGTTTCTTGTTCATTTTAGCATTTTCCAGAGCCTACACTATCCTTCAAGACTGTAAAAGAACTCCACCGTTGATATGGTCAGCATCTTTACTTCTTGGGCCTAAGATTATTTTTCGTTATTATAATTTGTAGAATTAAATACAGAGAAACTGTTTTCAGGTACTACTTCAGTTAGTGAGGGAATCCTTGTGAGTGCTTCTGGAATAGAAGCAGTGTTATTTCCTAAATATTCATGAACTAACTCTTCGTTATAACAAACCTCCAAACTTTACTTTTTCATGCCTGTTGGGAAGTTTTGAATAGAGAGTGTACTTCTGTAGACTTATGTGTAACAAATGTGAGATTCATTACTGCAAATTTTCCATTGATCTCAACTTGATTTCTCTCTAGTAAGTATGTATATGCATGGTGTATACATTGTGGGGCAGGAGAAAAAGCTTATGCAGAAGTATGTTTATTTTATTGGGTTACTTTTATAAACAGGTTCTACTACATATTTAAAAAATTGTCTGTGGTTTCCCAATATCATAATTATTTTGCAGCACTAATTTCTGATCGGGTACACATTATTTATTTATAGGCCTAAGTAACATTTAAACATACCCACCTTCCTAATTTTCCAAGTATTGGCACATAACCTAATAATACTATAGTACTTTTGTAGATACATTTATCCAGACAAGAAAGAGAACTTGGATAAGTTGCGACTGCATCTTCTGGAGTCAAGCAATGAAATGGCACCACTGAAGGTTTGGCAAGTGCAAGAACTAAGCCTGCAAGCTGCTGAAAGAATTATGAGTTCACCTAAAGAAGAAGCACTGAAGGTCCTTACCAACATTGCTCAGAACTTCCCCCTGCAGGTTAGTAAGTTCACCAGTAGTGATGTTTCTGACCAGCATGAAAGGGATGTTAATTCAAGTACTCTTCAGTGCAGCTCACTGGCTGCATGAAGCTGACCACTTATCTCCTTTTACTGCCAAGGTTTTGGATAAATTAATGGAACTGTGCATTCCTTCTGTCTATTGTGTGTGATCAAACCAGGCATTGAAGAATTCTAGGTAACGAAAATTCATTTAAAAAAACTTGAGAACAGTCTGTTGATCCATCATCATTTACTCATTTCCCAGTCCACAAAACATCAGAAATTTGAGATGTTCATGAGTGATTATCACTTTCTGGGATATTATGCCATGTAGTCTGGTAGAAATTTGCTAATGTTTCAGAGGAATTTGCTGCTTCCATCTTCACTCTATGCCTTGAAGATGGAGGCACAACATTCTTCTGAAACTTCAGTAAAATTTCACTAGACTGGATGTTGTCACATTCCAGGAGATGGTAATCTTAAAAAATATTACTTTCTCATTTTTCCTTTACTCTGGAAAGTTTCTTCATCTGTACTATGGAATTGTGCATTGACACACAGTTTACTGTAATACAAAGTTTCGTGTATAGTTAGGCACTCTTTTCTCAGTGCCTCTTAAACATTTATTGAAACCTTCAGAAAGTGAGCTTTTGGCACTTCACTGTGCAGTCTGTAGAAGGTGCAAGAAGGAATTCCATATTCATGATGGTATAGCTGACTGGAACCCATCAGGAAGAGATGTATTACTGTAATGTACATCTCTTTGTGATTGGTTCCACCATTACATAACTGCTGTCTTTCTGTATTGGAACAGTTTACAGTCTAAAATTGTACAAAATACCTGCACAACTAAAAATTTTGAATGCATGTGCATGTAATTTGCAAGGATGATCACAGCATCTTCACATGCTCATAGTTTTGATATACGTAATCTGTTGATGTATTAATGGAAGAGGAACCCATATTATTTTGTTACATGTTTTAACTTATGTAATTTATCAGTATTTTGACACGTGCAAGGTTTTTTATTATTGGGCTGTATAAACTTGTTGATGGGGCAAATGCTCCTGGTGATAACCTAGAGGGGCATAGTTTTTATTAAAATGCTTTGAAGTTGTGTTCTGATGCTTTTGTTGTTATTTATTAGTCAGATATAAGTTGCTTATATATTGAGAGTGAAACTAGCAATAATGTTTGCTGACTAGGCAAGATCCCTTGTGCGGACTGTGGTGAAGGATGAACTGAAGCAAGAGATAAAGAGAAACCAGGAGTTGTTTTCATCATCTCTAAACTTGCAGCCAACTGATACAGCTCTGTTTGTGAATGGCATGTTTTTTGATTTGGATGTTGTGGATGTCATCTCTCTCCTTGAGGTTGTTCGGCAAGAGCTTAGGGTCATGGAGGGACTTCACAAGATAGGTAGGTGTTTTGCCTGAACTGTTCTTTGTAATGACTGTGGTTTGCCAGATAATGTAAGTTTATGGAAGTGTGGGTTGTCACTCACTCAATTTCACTCTACCAAGAAGTTACTGTAACAAAAGTTGTACATTTTTTGAAAACCTGTTACCATGCCTAATATCAGAATCCTGTGTTAAATGACACTGGTGTTGCTCCCACATTACAAATATGTACACATGCCATGGTGTTGTTATGATTGATTAAGTGGTCAGTTGTTTTGAAAATTGAAATGTGTGGGGCTGGGGGTGATCTTGTAAGCCTTCTTTCTTCCTTTCAGAAAGGACAGTGGGCTGTAAGTGACTTACTATTGTTAGAATGTCAGCACAAGCATTATGTTTTGTGGCAGCCACAATTTTAATGTTAGTTTATTAGTACAAGTTAACTGAGTAGTGACCTCATAGTATGACATGATAATGTACAGTCGTGTTCATCAATTGTGTGATTTTCATGTGCATTTCACAGGAATTTCCCACTCACGTATGAGCTCACTGTTGGAGCTTGACATCTCTGGTTCTGGTTCATCATCAAATTCGGAATATGCCATTGATATTCGTGACTCAGCTGTGATGTGGGTGAATGACATTGAACACGACAAACAATATAGACGCTGGTCTGACTCTCTTATGGAGTTGCTTCGTCCGACTTTCCCTGGGATGCTGCGCAGTGTTAGGCGGAACCTGTACAACCTGGTGAGTTTTGCCATTTGTTGTCCAGAGGAGGAGCAGTTTGCTGAATGCTTTCACTTCTGTTGAATACTAGGGAAACATCTTTGCCTTCATGACATGGTAGTTGATTAACCTTTAGAGTATGGCCTTTTAAATCCCAGGTTTCTGCTGCAGGCAGAGTACTGTTCAGTACAAATGCCCACTGCAGGGCAATATTTTCCCTCTCAGATGAAAAGGATGTACAGTTAATGGGACAGCGTTGTCATGTTTGTGCGTTAAAGGTTAATATTATGTCTGTTCTCAGGTAATATGTAATATCTTCATAGTCAATTTGCTGTCAAGAATAGTCTTGAAAAAGTTATTGGATTGAAATCAGTCTGATCTCTTCCAAGAACAGGATAAGGGGAAGGGGGGGGGGAAGTTACAGGAGATTGGAATAGACTGTGCAGTAAGGAGTTTTGTATGTTGTTGTCTTACCTGATAATATGAGGTTGACCAAATCAGAGGGATGAGATGCATGAGGCATGTAATTCACATGGGAGGGATCAGAAATATGTCAAGAATTTTGATCATAAAATCTGATGGGAGGAACCCCATTGGAAAACCTAGGCATAGCTGGGAGGATGAAATGGGATGGTGGAAATTTGGACTGGGTTCATGTGTGTGAGACGAGGGGCCAGTGTTGGGTTCTTTTGTGTGTGATTATGAACCTTGGGGTACCGTAGAAGATTGGAAATATCTTGGTTAGGTGAGTGACTCCTAGGTTCTCAAAAGTTATTTAGTTAAGTATATCTTTTTCAGGGCCTTCTCTATTTTTGAAAGCGATTTTGTGTCCCTTCTTGGCTTGCTGAGCCTATCACTTTCATCAAGGACTTAGTCATAAGACCAGGCCATGGAGATGCTTGATTATAAGGTGATTCATCCAGGTGGAAATGTCAGTGGATAATATTGATAAAGAATACTTTGCCTGGCATTTTATTTCAGGGGCTAGTTTTAAAAAGGCAGTTAATAGAACCTCATTTAGCACTTAGATCCATAAATAAAATAGTGTATTTTTGTGGCATTAATATTGGTAACTGAATAAAATATTTCCTTTATAACTGCATTTTTTTCACTGTCCCATTTCCAACCTCAATGCTACATCTAAAAATTAATGTGTGTAAAAATAGAAGGAAAAACACTTTGATATGTGGAAATACTCCATAATTACATACATAATTTGTGCACCCTTTTACTCAGAAATTTGTGCCCATTAGTTGTGCATAAAATTTGCAATTACTCCACGTTTCAAGACTATAATTTTACATATTTAAACGCTAGCAGTGAAGGGTAAATATATTGGTTGTTGTTGGAGTTTGTGCTCATTATAGGAGGTTGGTAACTGCACTGTACTGTGATACAAGTCTATTCATAATTTAGAATATTATGGTTTCAGCACTTGAATGAGCAGTGTTTCTTGGCCCTTCTTTAGCCTGCATAATGAAGAGTATACTGTTAATATTTATCATGTGGAAATAGGGTAGTGAAGTCCTGTGCTGCTGGGGGAATTGGTGGACAAATTTTAGCTTAACATCATGTGCATATGCAGTTATAATTATGTGATGCACAGCCAATAGACGTTAATGGAACTGTGCATATTTGAGTTGTGTAGTTTAGTTGACTGAATTTTGCCAGCAGTTTCTTTTTATAGAATTACAAGTTTGCATTGTTTTCAGGTGATCCTTGCCAATCCAGCAAAGAAGGAAGCCAAGCCTTTACTGAAGCTGGCAGAGTCATTCTATGTTCATGCTGCTCCTTTGAGAATGGGGCTTGTGTTTGCTGTGAATCCTGATCAGTCTGTCATTGGTAATATGGATGCTGGTGTTGCCTTGCTTAATGCTTTCAACTATGTTTCAGATGTTAAGGATGCGTACAGTGGTCTTGCCTTCATTACTGATGTAAGTTGATGAATGTATTACTTGTCAGGGGTGAAAACATGAAAGGAATATTTGTTTTTATAAGATCTGAAGCTTGCATGGCAGTGAAAATTCATATAGTGGTCATCTGGGTTATGCATCATGTGACATCATGTAGTCTGGCAGGTTGGTACTAACATGTCTGAAGAAACTACTGCCTTTATCTTTAGGGCAGTGTGTTGGTACACTTCATTGCTGAAGATGGGGGTAGTATGTTCATCCAAGAGGTTGTTACCCATTTTTAAATACTTATTTTGTCAAAGATGTATTTAAAAATGAAAGTGTTCTGACTGTCGAACTAATAAGAATAAATATATTCTTGTAATATGTACGCCAATGGGGATTGCTTGTATTAAAACCTTGGATAGTAATTCTTTCCATTATGCTGTACAGAAGTACATGTTACACATTAAATGTTTGGTCAGATATTAGGAGAAACATATGGTGGAGTCTAAAAGTTTGTGAACTTCTGTCTGTGAGCTTACCTGTCATGGTGGGTTTAGTTGCTCACCGTCTTTGAAGTAATTTCTTTTCGCCATCACATTTCTGCCAGTGACTGTACCACTGCTGGAAACATTCCTGCAGGCCTTAAGTGTGACCTTAAGTGGTATCTTCATGTCCTCATTTATGTCTTCTATTGACTGCCTTCAATGAAGCTTGCTTTTACTTTTGGGACCAAGTGGTTATTAACTGACAGTAGTGGGTTTAGAGGTTCAGGGACAGTGTTAGTAATTTGAGATTTCATGTAAAAAGTATACAGGAAGGACCAAATGCTGACATAACGTACAACTTACTGATGCAGTTGTTTTTTTGCATTTGAAAGAGTTAGTGACAGACAAAATCAGTATTGTATAAATTGTTAGAATAATGTAAACTATCATGAGACATTACATAAAACTGTATTTTGTTTTAGCTAAACAGGGTGTCTATCATAATATTACAAATAAATTTGTGAAGACTTGTGTATATAATATTCACAAGTAAGGCCAGTGAAGTCCTTGATTGAGGATTATTTTGGTGCAGGTGTATGCTACAATAATAGAAGATCGAGATGTGGTAGTGGATGATGTGATTTCATTGCTACGCACCAAATATCGCTCGGCAGATGTGGAGGAGATATTTGGAGAGGACTCAGAATATGATACAGGGCGAAGGTTGGCCTGTGATTTTGTAGAGCGATCAGGCTTTAGAAAAATACCACAGGTACAGTAATTTTAAAAGTAGGGCACATTTGCGCATTGACATAAAGCCTGGAATTTCACAGCTGTGTTAACATCATTTTATAAAACTTTGTAAGCAGTGTAATAAAATATTCCATTTTTTTATAATCTGGTGCATGAATGTCAAGTCACTAGAACTTGTAAGATTCTGTGTTTTTACAGCAACTCATATTTGGGCTTCAATGCCAAATGTTTCCATTGTTTTGAAGGAACATACTTCATCCATCCTTAGGGCAGAAGACCCTTCTGTGTCCTTTGTGTGTTCCTCCAAAACAATGGCAGCTGTTTCCACTGACACATTTTATTGAAACCCAAAAGATAAAACATGAATATTGGTCACTAGATCATTTATTGGTTGCTTCTTTATCTGCAATTTACCTGTCCCCTTTGTCAGGCTCCCTTATTTTCATTGCTTGAAGTACACCAGGCATCTATATTTTTGCCTTTGTAGAAGAGTGTAATTCCTCATTTTATGTGGTTGCCTTACATCAGACACTTGCCGAAATGTTCCTATCATGTTTAACTTTCTGTCTCATTTGTATTGGCCATGTTTTTGTCTGTTCTTCTTATTATGTTCAGACTGTGTTTATAATGTTTTGCAGTTTAGATGTCCTATAACATCAATTCCAAATTCTAGTGCAAGAACTTTAACTGTACTTTTATCTCTTATTTATGACTTACATTTCTTATGTGTATTTAATAAATAATAATGTATATATTTGTAGATTGTATGTTTTATGTACACAAAATTTATATTTACTTCTTTGTAGCTACCTTTGTAACACTGTGTTTACATGTGTAATATTCCATTTTGGATGGTTGCCCCCTTCTCTTGTTCTTGGTAAAGAAATATACAGTGAAACTCTCTTAAGATGTTTTTGAAAATTCAAAGAAAATCTGACTTTTTAAGCATGAAGTATCTTAAAAGGGTATGACTGAAAAGTTCTATTTTTTTTTTTTCTATTTTTTTTGTGAACTTATTACATATGTATGCTGAATTTGTATAATTTGCAGCTCTCTTAACACAGTCTCACCTGTATCTGACCATGTAACCATTTTGTCTGTAACCTTTCATTCACAGTTTTATTTACATCTTTAACTATACTGTCACTGACTTCTCATTCACAAGTTCATATTTCATTCCAGATATTTACTTTTCCTTGAAATATTTGTCACGTGTGGGTTGTCTTGCTCTTTTTTCAAAAAACAGTTGCAGTATACATCTTCAGATTCCATAGGCTTTGAACTACGTGCTCTGGGACATCTGTGTTGCTTCGCAGAAAATGTTCATACTTTTCCAAGTCCGTAAGGGGTGGTCAGTAGTTCCAGTGACTTTCACTAACTCTGCAGTGTCTTGATATATATATATATATATATTTTTTTTTTTTTTGGTGGAATTGCTGATGTAACCTATCTGCACACTGTCACCACAAATTTTTCACAATCACGCTACACCACGATGCATTTATGTTACCGCCGATAAATTACGTTTAAACAAGTTGTTGTATGCGAGCACCCACGC
Source organism: Reticulitermes speratus (assembly GCA_021186555.1). Lineage (NCBI taxonomy): Eukaryota > Metazoa > Arthropoda > Insecta > Blattodea > Rhinotermitidae > Reticulitermes > Reticulitermes speratus. The sequence continues at coordinate 19,601,640 of JAJKFL010000001.1, forward strand.
ATCTGGCGTCAGACTGCTGTCCCACCGGCAGGGTGGCTTCCACCTCCACATGGCTTCCATGCCTCACGTAGAACTCCATGCCAGCAAGGTGGAACACCAGATGGTATTGGCTAGTGTGCCTAAACTTCTTCAAATGTTATTGGCTGCCTGAGTTTCCTCCTAGTGCCAGGCCAGTTGAAGTGGCAAGTCAGCTTCCACATGCCAGTGTTGCCAAATGCAGGCTCGTGCAGGTCACAGAACAGCTAGGATGGGCGTCCGGCCCCCCAGTACACTCTTTTGGTCGTCGTGATGGAAGAGCGACAGAGACCAAGTAGTGGGGACTGATTGCAGTCTCTGCATCGCGGGAGAGATACAACACCCTCGCGCCATGAGGTTGCATCGTTCTGCTGTGTGAAACTTGCAGAAATGACCTTGGAGATTAACTTATATGAACTGACCAGGCATTTTGGAAACAGAATGAATGGAAACTCGTGGAAATTGTTTAAGATTTTGATACAGAAAATATATTAAACAGGTAAAAAAATTGTTTCATCATCAACTTTCGTTACTTCTTAGGCGGGAAAGTTTCTTATGTGGAGACGTATTAAAAGTGCAACATGTAATGTTAATCAAATGGGAGAATTTTGGTGCTTTTTTATCCTGACGTCTTAGGCGGGAAAACATCTTAACCGGGGATGTCTTAAGCGAGTTTCACTGTACTATTTTTTTTAACCACTTAAAGTCATTCTCCAAATTTTGGCATGGTGTGTTCTGATTTCACAAGCACTCATTTAAAGTTTGCCCCTTTGAGCGATTTTACTGATATGTAAGTTTTGCACAGTGTGTCTGACATTCTGTGGTCAACAGGTACTGTTCCAGAGTAAATAGAAGTTACTTTAGGGAATGTATTATGACAGTCCTTCCATAAGGCCACTAAACTGGAAAGCTGTAAAGAGTTGCTTTTAGAATTGATAAACATGGCTTTCTTGTCTTTTGTTGAGGGGAAGTTTTACAATTGATCAACATGGCTTTCTTGCCTTTTGTCGAGGGGGAGGAAAGGGCAATCGTGAAACACCAAAAAAAAAAAGTGAATGGGTGTGTTTTTCAGCACTGGTATATGTTTTTGGGGTTGTTTTAGAATGGGAAAGTGACAAACCACAGAGCTGGAAATGTCATGAGAACTCCATTAATTGCAGGAAGAAACAAATTTTCTATAGAAGAAGCTGAAACAACCAGTTCCAACTAGAACTACCCTATTGAATACATTTATAGTTCTACATACCTTTTGTTGTCATTGTTGGAGTTGTTATTGTCATTGTTGTTTTATATTTGTGAAGCACTAGTTATTTCATTATAGATTTTGTATATATTAAGTATGTCATATATAACCTCAACATTGTTACTATGTTTGTAATTGTTGACTTTCTACAGACAGTTTTTCATATGTAATTATAGGTGTGCTTATGTTCTAGCTGTATACCAAATTTCACATGCCCTGTTCCAGTGGTTTATTAGTTACTGAAAGCTAAACAAAATGTATGTCTGCCAGCTGGTTGTTCATGTTCCAGATACCTATTGCCTTGCATCATGTAAGGACTCTACAGTAACTGGTGTACTTGCTTCCTCCTCTCAAGGTTCTGTGTTCTCCATGTTATTACTGATTGTAGGAAAGTACAAAGTGTGGTGTTGTACTGTCCTCCACTGTCAAAAAACATTCATACCAAGTGTCTTGAAAATCAGTGAGGAATTTCAGGAATTGAAATCGTGTTGCCTGTGGACGGAATGACACAAATGGACACAGACGGGCAGCATGATGATCTCAAAGTCTGCTTTATTCCTTTTAAGGAAGGAAATTAGGCTAAAAAAACAAATATGTAGTCAAGAAATGATGTCCCAGATGTGTGATTGTATTTGCTGTGTAGCACATAGAACCTGCTGGAAATAAAGAACTGCATAATGTCTCACTCCCTCCTACTTTTGAGTTATGAAAGTGGTGTCAGGTACACGTGGTATGATGGTTAATAGTGATGCAGAATGTGATTTTCCTGTTACAGGCATTGCTGAATGGTATACCTATTTCAGAGAAACATCTAAATGCTGAAGACTTTGAAGAAGCTGTACTGTCAGAGATCATGAACCAGACACCAGTATTTCAGAAGGCGGTTTACAAAGGGGATTTTACGGATGGGGATAGTGCATTAGATTACATAATGAACCAGCCTAATGTCATGCCCAGGTAAATTGTTCCGCACTTTTGTTGCTTCGGTAGGGAGGTTAATAGTGAGCAGTCACCATTGTTCCACATGGTAGGAAAGCTGTCTGGATCACCCTAGAAGTTCCTAAGAAAATTGTAGCCATGATTATACCTGCAGAAGGTTGACTTTATCTTTGATATATGCTGACTTATTGTGATGCGCTCTGCTTTGCTATGCTAAGTGGGTATGGCGAGGTTTAGTTACAAATCACTGTTTTTACAATAAATTGCCAGCTTTGTACCTAATACCTCTGTGGATGTGAATGTGACTTGACCACACATGGCAGTATGCTGTCTTGATTTTATGGTTCATCCATTCTTGGTCACCAGCTCAAATTGTTATCTTGGTATTGGGGTTTTCATATCATCCATCATTTGTGATTCTGGTGATGACATTTATTTTGAAAGGAGACTAGATTACATTGTCACGTGTTGTACATGCATGGTGAATGTATTTCGTCACAACAAAGACACATGCGTGGCCATTGTTGAGTGAGTGGCACCCCTGTTTTGTAATCAGAAGTTTGAGGTTTGAATCCGTGCCCAGAGACCAGATAACCTGAACTTTTTTTCGTGGGTTTTCCTCGTGCCCGTCAGGCCGGTGCCAGAATAGTACCTCAAATTAGGTCACGACCAGATCTTGCCACATCATTCCCAATCCATTATTTATTAATAATACAGCATTGTTAAGTAAAACATACATAAACAAAAGTATTTAAAGTATGTATTTGAAAACAAAATGCTGAGAGACATACATAGATAAAAAAATAAAGTTGTCCCTGTGCACAATATGAAGGCATATAGGGTGTGAAGAAGTATAGCAACTTCATGCCTTGGCCACTTAATCTCTGGTGAAAGAACATCCAGTACTCATTGACTGGGGGGCTAGGTGGTCTCCAGAGCAAGGCTTGATGTTTTGGGGAAGAGAAGATACCTTGCTTCTGCGGGGAATCAAACCCTGAATTGTCCAGCACATAGCCTAGTGACTATACCAGCTACACTATCCTGGCTCCTGACAATATGTAGACCAAAATAACATAAGTGGGAAATGGAGGAAATTACATAACTTTTGTCCTGTGTATGTCGGATTGTTATGGTGGTCAATTTCTAGGTTTTAACTAGGGTGTAACAGTTTATTGGCTGATTACAGTGTCCATGCAGTGTACTGTGTATAGTGCCTACGTGCCTACTAGTGCTTGAGCAGTGGGATTATATTTTTGAATCCAAGTTGGGGTATGGAGGTGTGTCTGCATGTTTTCTGTTTTTGTGATGTGTAAAGTAGAAGCCTTGCAGTGGAACAATTCCTTGTCCAAGGAATCTACCAAAAGTCCTCAAACAAGATCCAGCAACTCAAAGCATGATAGGCCCTGGTCTGCACTGGCATGTAGCACCATGCAGAAAGATCAGTTATTTGTGTGGTAGTAGGGGATTTTGAATGTCCCAATGCTATGGTGCTAGCTGCTGTATTGTACTGGAATAATGGTATTAGTTTTGGAAGAATTTAATACTTGACCAACTTTACTTTGCACTTGTGTTGTTATAGTAATGCAGTGCATGGCTGATAAAAGTTTAATGTTAGTTGTCACTGTACTGTTACAGACTCAATGACCTTATTCTGAATCAGGACAAGAACCATTATCTGGATATGACAGGCTCTCCTCTTGCAGAGGAAATACCTCTTACATTGGAAGCATTCTCTGGTCTTTCACCTCGTGACAAGACTGCAACCATTATCAGTCGAGGTGTCGAGTACTTTGTGAAGAAGCAGAATGTGGATACGACTGTGACGACACCACACATTGTTACTCATTGGATTGTGACAGACCTTGGAACAGCTGCTGGAAGACAGCTATTAGCACATGCCTTAGATCAGATGGTATGTTGTTAATCTTTAATGTAAATGATATGGAGTAAATAGATCAGTTTGACTTTGAAGGGGTTACGGGTAATTATTATAAGAAACTTTTTAAATAGAACTACATAACACATGCTTGTGGCTATGTGCTGTAATTCCCTGGATTAAACACTACTCTGAACCTAATAAACTTCTGCATTAAGATGCCAGGGAAAGATGGCATGGTAATTATTTGAAAACATGTTGTACAATACATTTGTTCAGCTAGTTTGTCTTTCTGAGTCTTGTCCTAGCCATTGTTGAGTTTCTCCACTTGGTCTCACTCTTTACCTTTCATATCTTCATTACTCTGACAATTATACCTTTTCAATTCATAGCTTTGGTGGTATTTAAGGCAAATTCATTGTAGCTTATTTCTCCTGTTCATGGAAAGTATTTCTGTCTATCTGTCTCTGACAGCATGATGTAAATGGTAGCATACACAGTGTCATAACATAACCAGCTAATACATCACAATTCTTGACGACATTTGTGTATATTTTGTACTAACATTTAAAGTGAACTTTGAAGTTTTAACGCTGACAAAAGGAGAAATCCTTGGCTTTCATGTAGGTAAATACACTACTTTAGAATTGGACTTATTTCCTGGTGTACCACAATGAACAAGGATTTAGTGAGATTCAGTTTATTTGCATAAATTATGAAGTTGTATGAGTATTTTATATTGCTTTCACCATGCATTTTCACTCACTATTCAGTTTAACCAACAAATGCACAAACATAAACTACTTTATAGTTTTTATTGGTATTGATGTATTCCCCTACACGTGTTTCGGTCCGTAGACGATCTTCAGGAGGGTAACAAGCTACTACACTTCACATCACATGTTAAAAGGGCCCGAAGAGCACACTTGTCTCAGTAGTAAGTTATAAAACATTTGAATTAGTAAAATATGTAAAACTGTAAAACTTATACCATATATTCTCGAATCTAATGCGCACCCTTTTTACAGTTTTAGAGGGCTAAAAAATCAGATGCGCATTAGATTCGCGTGCGGATTAGATTCGCGGTCTAGAGCTGGATTTTGGAAAAAATGATTGAGCTACTGTACGTGCCGTAAGAACAATACAATACAATAATCTATTATTTTGTTATTTATTATTATAATTTATTATTCATCAGATCGCCGTCATCACTCATAACTGAATCGTTATCCGTGCTCTCCACCCAGTCACTATCATCTTTATCTTCAACATCGTCCTCCCATACAATGTCATCGCTGCCTTGTGTTTCCGCCATAGTCGAACGTTGCTTTCATCAACTCCAAAAATTGCAGCGGCTTTGCGGTTTCCATTCTCCTCTGCGCACCGAATAACTTCACGTTTGAACTTCGCCGTATATGAGAGTCGTTTAGATTTCAGGTGTCCCTCTTCCATAACTACGGTACACGACAAATTGGAACAAGCACCTCCATGTTTCGACAACTAAAGCTCAGCTGGCTTCAGACGAGATTGCGCACGTCTGTTGGGAAAGGCCCCGCCTCTATCGGTATGACTCATCGGCCACAGGCGTAGCGTCGGATTTTAACGCATTGGTAACATTCAATATTATTCAATCAGTCGCCCCGTGGGCAAGGGGTGGTTGAAGGAAAGGTGCGCATTAGAATCGCGAACTAACTTTTTTTCGTTTAAGAAGTCGCCAAAAACTGGGTGCGCATTAGATTCGGATGCGCATTAGATTCGAGAATATACGGTAATTCAGCTTATACCACTCCACAGAACAGCACGTGAAACAACACGCTTATGATCAACAACAAATAAAATACCATGATTCTGTGCATCAAGTGACTAACGCTGATATTTTAAATCTTGACTTCAACTTATATGATAAAATTATAAGTTTTACAGTTTTACATATTTTACTAATTCAAATGTTTTATAACTTACTACTGAGACAAGTGTGTTCTTCGGGCCCTTTTAACATGTGATGTGAAGTGTAGTAGCTTGTTACCCTCCTGAAGATGGTCTACGGACCAAAACACGTGTAGGGGAATACATCAATACCAATAAAAACTATAAAGTAGTTTATGTTTGTGCATTCGTTGGTTAAACTGAATAATAATAATAATAATAATAATAATAATTGTGTGAGCATATTACATCATAAAGATATTGTAGTTGATTCATTGTTGACAGCGTTCCAGTGGTAGTATCCGAGTAGGTGTTCTGCTGAATCCATCTTCAGTGGGACAATTTCAGCAGTTGGATAGACTTGTTTTGGCTGCACCAAGAGTCCTACAGCCAAGTCATGCTGTCCAGATCATAAATACAATTCTGTTGGATGACAGTGTTGTTGAAGCAATCAACAGTGGACAGAAGGATCTGAGTAGCATCTCAGTTCCAGTAAGTTTTCATCTCAGTTTCTTTCCTTGCATCTGACACATTTGCACATGCTGACAAATTTGTGGACTAGATTGGACTTTGTGAGAAATATCTTACACTTGCTGTGATACTTCTTTTATGAAATATCACTTTTATTATTAAGAAGCAATGAGTGATTTTGTGTAACCTCTCATTACGGGTAGATCCCATGTCGAAGTGCCTCTTTACACAGCAGTTGACAGAATTGTTAAATACCACGCTTAAAACACTTGTATGTGGTAATTTCCATCCACACGGTCAGTCTTATGGTGACAGTCCTCCTCCATTCTTTTTTTTTTCAGCCCGTAAGTCATCCTCTTATATCAATTCCTACTGTGTTTTGCATATAGTCCTTTTTATTGCTCTCCTTAGTCCTTGGTCTTCGCAGTTGTCTTTTTCTTCACCTCTTTATTTCTTATGGTCAGTAAATCCTATTTCTGTTTGTGCATATGGTATATCTGTACCACAATGTACTTATTTACCAGATCCTGCTGTAGATCTTGTCTATAACATTTATATGAACAATAAGTGTACCTCATAATTAAGCGAGTTCATGGTATTGCCACACATTGATACTGAAGCAACTTTTACAAAAGTCAAACTTTCATTATAGGGAGTGGATTTGACAGAATTATCTGAAATTCTGATTCAAGTCAGTATTGAAACATTGAAAGTCCAGCAGCTGTACTGCAGACACGTGCTGAATGTTCCTGAAGGTGGCAGGGCCATTGTTACTAATGGGAGAATACTGGGACCTCTGGAACAGACAGAGAAGTTTACACTTGATGACTTCTCTCTCTTGGAGAGGTTCAGCTTGAACAGCTATGGAGATAAGATCCTGCAGACCTTCAGAAAGAAGACAGCAGATAGTGATGATGGTAATACATACTTATTTTTGTTCATTGTGTCCGAATTTCTCACTACTTCTGGAAAAGAATGGGAAAATGCTTGCCTGCTACGTCCACAAAACATTCTGTAATCAGCCATTTGGTGACTAAGTTCCTTTGATGAAGTTTGGTTTGCTCTGTCTTAATACAACTTTGCATGTGTGTATTCATTAGAATACTCACTTGGCATTGGTTTTGAAAATACAGCAACACATGAAAATATTTAATTCCAAAAGGTCACGTCATTTTTGTCTCTTAGCTGGCAGCTAGTTTTTAGAAGAAGAAGAAGAAGCAAATATGTGAACTTGTTAAAATTCGTAGAAATGAAAACCGTCATAAAACTTTAAAAACCAATATCCAATTGCAGTAGTCCCCCTTACCTGCCATCCTAGAAGTGTGGAGGTGTCTAGTCAATTCTTAAAAAAGAAATGGAAGTCTTATGTGTGTGGTAAATTTTGAAACAAAGTTGTGCAAAATCCCAGTTTGGAGTTGGGATGTGTATGTTCTTTACCAGTTTTTGTGCCTATTATTTGTAATTCTTGTGTTAAATGTTCCTGACTGAGTGATGATTAATTTGTTAACAAAGGCTGCTTCAAGGAGTTAGTTGTGAGGGTTTCATCAAGAATTGTGAGTGGCAATTATTACACACATTAGAGTGATATTGTATGTTAACAATTATATGACTGATAGGCAGTCATCTTGTATCTCCAATCTGAAATACAGGTCCAGCATACGGGCACCAAAATATACACACAAACCATTAACAGGGTAGCTGTCAGTGACATTTTGTTTTGCCACCATGCTGTGATTGGATTTCTTGTAAAGGAGAACAGTTTGGCTGCAGATATTGTTGATCAACTTTATATTTGGAGATGCCTGCATTTATGCCAGCAGAATGTGGTGGTGGGTGAAATACTTTAAAGATAGTAACACTTAGTACATCTCCAGTCTGCCTTGCAGCAGTCAACCAACAAGAATGCACAGCATCACAGTGCTGAACAGTATGGCTTGTAAGTTCTCTACAATCCAGACTTGCCTCCCTCATGGTATTGCCTGTTCAGGACCTTGGAAGACCATATGAGGATCTGGCGCTGCAAGAATAATGTGGCATTCCAGGAGGCGGTGCATATGTGGTTGCAGAATGCTGAAACAGACTGCTGCTGCAATGGCATAATCAAACTTAGTGCTCGTATATTTCTGTGAATTGTGTTGGGGATTTTGTGGAAAACTGAGAGGATGTCTCAAGTTACTGAAGTTACTGAGGACATACTTTTGTTCAACATAATATAAACAAGCTAATTACTTTTGGTATGACACTTTTTTAAGCAGTGGCTGAAAACTTATAATCCAAAAGAGAGATGAATATTAAATTAGAGTATTGAAAGAGTTACTTTCACTAGCAGATGTGTTGTTATGCTTTTAGATTCTGACAGTGTGTTGAAGGACAGTGACATGTTGATGCAAGCAGTGGCACTTCTAGTGTCTCGGCCGCAGTCACGTAACCGATTTGGGATTCCAGTTCATACCGATATTCACAGGTACAGTATGGAAATTTAACAAGGGTACCATATGTAATGTATACGTGTGACTGTCAATACAACTCAAAACAAGGAAACTGAAATCTGGAGTCATATTTCCAGCCTCTTAAGATCTGTCATACAACAAGTTACAGTTTCTCACCTTTTTGATATGTAAATGACACTATCATGTTCAATAGAGATGGTATTGCGAGAGAGGACTGTGGTGTTGTGTTTTGTTAATATATGTTGCCTGCCCTGGTGTTTGACTGTCCGTAAGGTCCTAGCATTCTGAAACTTTCTTATAATCCCAGTGATCTGGTGATACTTGATGACTGGTAGAGTGGACATACATGTTGAACTGAGTCTGAACCATTGCTGGCAATGGCAGTGGTTCTACAGTTTGACATCAACTCTGAACAACTGAAGGGTTCTAATACCCAGCTTTAAAGCACTTTGGGCTTTGTCAAGAATGAGGGTTGAAATTAGAAGTAATTCACCCTACATCTCAGACCATTGTTAATAGAGACTGGTGGCTTGCCCTTACAATCTCACGTCTTCTGCATTTTTGTGTAAACACGTTGATAATTCAACCAACATTCATCACATGATTTTGTTCCTAAAGGTCATAACATCTGTTTGGTTTTTTGAGTGGTATTTACCAATACTGCAGCAACTGGTATGGAACTTGGTCATTAAGTATCAAGATTTGTGTATTTCAGTGTCATTAAACTTCCTCCCCACAATGTGTCAGAGCCGGCATTTGACATAGCTGCTATTGTGGATCCTGTATCAAGAGGAGCACAGAAGGTTGGTCCAATTTTGTCTGTGCTGCAGGAGGTTCTGAACTGCCACATCAAGGTGTACCTCAATTGTGTGGAGAAGAATAGTGACATGCCACTGAAGAGGTAAGTACAGATATGAGGCATAACAAGTAAATAACTGCATTGACTCTGTAAACATGTTACTAACCACAGTGATGGTGATCACCTTCACATTGCTTGATGGCCAACTCTTTACAGCCATTGTTTTTCTTCCATGCCAGAAATGCTGCTGTAAATAATTTTTTGGAAGTCTTGTTTGTACTACTACCTAGTTGCTCTTAATGTATTTAAGGAATTAAAAGTGAGAATTGTTGAAGGGAAGTTACTAGTTTTTGCAGTGTGAAAATATCACACATTCCAGCACTGATATTGGTGTGTTGGTTAAAACAAAAGCGATGAAAGGTGATGTGTTGGAAAGCATACTGTCAAGATGTGAAACCCCCCCCATCCAGCCAAATGTTTGATCTTTTGATGAATGCACTGCCACAGCATATTAGTAAAATAGCAACAGTTCAAGCTCAAAATTAGCAATTATTTTCACCAAAAAAAAAAAAAAACCCCAACTTTTCCTTTACTTATAACATTAAAATTAGTCTTGAAACTGTATGCACAAGATGAACTTAGAAGTGCAGCTACAAAATCATTCTGTATGTACAGTGAAACCTCTATCCATCGTTTTTCAGGGGACCGGAAAATTTGAACGATACATACGGGAAATGATAGTAACGGGAAACCATTAAAAATTATAGATAAGAACAATTTAATGATAATTATTACTTCTTGCTGAGAAAATCTTTCATTGACGTTTGTTTTGAGCAAACTTTACTCCTCCTCAATTCAAAGTACGATTTTTCAAGGCCTAGAACACTTTCACGATCACTGTCACTCGTGCTGTGCGCATAAAACAAAGATCTTACTTTCATCAGCGCTTCATGCGTCTCAGCAAAGCTCGGCACAACTTCGGGTTCGCCAGCTTCTTCTCCTTCCCGCTCCACACTCCCGGACGCCACGAGGCTCACGCATAGCTCCTGCACTGTTTCTACACCACAGGTTGCCACGTGACTGTCCACAGAGATGTAGTCCTTGAATTTATCTTTGTTCATGCCACTGAACTTTTCCCAGTCTTGGCGGAAATCGTCGTCATCGTTGGTCAATACGACGTCACTATCGCCTGAAGATTGTCCCTGCACGTAACCAGCTTTCCGAAAACAATTTTCGATTGTCTGCTGGGTTACTTGTTGCAAGGCTGCCACAGTGTAGTGCAAAGCTTCCAACACGTTTATCTTCTTTTTCGTATCTTTTCCTGCATCCATTAAGCAAACAGCTGTTTGCACGAGGCGTTTTCTATAAAGCTGCTTATAACACTTTATTACCCCTAAATCAAGGGGCTTGAGCACACTTGTACAATTTGCCGGGTACCGTATGACTTTTACATTTCTTAGAAACGATGTATCCTTTGGATGTGCGGCACAATTGTCCACAAAGAGGAGAATGTTCCTGTTTTGTGCACCCATACTTGCGTCTAATGAACGCAGAAATGAAGAAAGAATGTCTGTGGTCATCCACGCTTTATTGTTCGCGTGGTACTTGGTGGGTAATTTTTTTACATTCTTGAAACATTGCGGTTTCGGAGATTTTCCGATAACAATCGGCACTTGTTTGTCAGTTCCATCACTGTTAACACAAAGTAAAACAGTAAGTCTGTCTTTACAGTTTTTCCCTCCATGACAAGACTCTCCTTTGAGAGCCAAGGTTCTTTCAGGAAGCACGTTGTAGAAGAGCCCCGTCTCATCCGCGTTGTAAATATCACGTTGTTCGTAGCCCTCCAACAAAGATGGCAGTCTTTCCAGCCACGCTTCCGTGCTTTCGCTGTCCACTGCCGCACTTTCTCCGACTAACTTCTTGTATACTAGGCCATGCCGGTCCTTAAACATCGCTAAACCATCGCTTCAAATTAAAAAAAAAACTATCAGTGCGGGAAAATGTTGCGTCAGGACCATGATTTTTCAACTATTGGTGCGGGAAAACGACAGTTCGAGGAACAATGGAGGCGGGAAAAAATAGTGTTATTTATATGGGGCTAATTTCGGGACCAAATAAGGCAGACGATACATGCGGGCGAACGACGGTAACGGGAACGATGGATAGAGGTTTCACTGTATATGTTTTGCCCTTTACATTAACTGAGGGATGGTTTGAGACTGCTAAGGCAGTGGGCTAATGCAGACGAGATAACATTTTTGTACCTTTTACTGCTGAATGAGAGTTTTCAGTATCCAAGAGGAAGCCTGTACAGATGGAAAAAAATTACAAGAATGACTGACAACACCGCTCTGCTGAAATGCAGATGGTACTGCAAAGTTGGAGCTCCTTGTGACTGGGAAATTCACAAAACTTGAGTGTTTCATTCTCCTGTTTAGGTTTTCCTCCATTCAGAGTGGTTTAACCTTTTAGCTGCGGGGCTGGACATTTAAATTTTAGTGCATCCTTTATGTAAGACGTGAATATTTTATGAACAGAAAAAAAAGATAATTATGAAATATTTATTGTGCAGCATGTTTAAAAAAATGCAGTAAATATGTTGGTTGACTAAATGAATGAAATACAGTCTTTGGGTGGTAGCAGTACTTGTGTCCTATGTTTGTGAAGGGCACCATCTAAAGGTTAAATCCACTGGTGCTATGAGCTTGGCAGTAGGATTTTAATTCGGTTGTAATGGTGCTAGTACTGAAAACATGCAATTCTTTTGCATTACACGCATTCATCATTACAGTAGTACAGTGCAGACCATTGAGGGTTGAAGAATATCGTATGCTTCACTGCGAGGTTTGTGAGGGGTCCTCCTGTTTGTATTCCTGTATGTTAATGCCCTACTGTTTGCTACACAGTTCAGATAAACTGGTTTTGTTCTTAGTGGAGTACAGTTGAATGGCAGCTACCTGTGTTCTCAGAGCCACAGATGGTACACACATGGAAGTTTGATGTATTAACCGTGATTAATTGTGCATTTCTACTTCTTTTACATACCTTTGAAACAAGCAAGGTAATTTTGTTACACATCATGTTATAGAAACTCCAGAAGATTTTGCTGTGTGTAATAAAGTACTTGATGACACGTGAGGGTTGAGATTATTAAATTTTTGTTGTTGAATTCCCTGCTGAAACATTTTGGTGTTATTGTGCTTGTCTGAAGAACTGGCTTAAGAACTGAAAGTTATGTTGATACTTAGCTTATCTCCTTCCACCAGTAGGGTTAAAGTTGTGAATGCTTGTAAACACATTTCTTGTTTTCAACTATTTTTAGTACCTTCCTTATTCTTCCAGTTTTTATCGCTTTGTGTTGGAACCAGAGATTCATTTTACATCAGATGGCAGACAAACAAGTGGCCCAATGGCAAGATTTGCCAATATGCCAACATCTCCATTGTTGACACAAAACATGCAGGTGCCTGAAAACTGGCTGGTGGAGTCAGTTCGCAGTCCTTATGACCTTGACAATATTCGTTTGGAGGATGTGGATAGTGTTGTACACAGGTGAGCCATCAGAATATTGTAATATTGCGTAGAGGCAATTTATGTATTTATTTATGTCACTACTACTGAATGGTCTGAGGCCACCCACACACTAGTTCCTAGGTTCGAATCCTGCTCATCACATGGATGTTTGTTTGCTTTTTCCTGTAGGTTCTTGTGAAGGTAGTGTCAATATAGTGTGGTCACTGTTCTGAGAGACACCCACATAACTGAGTAGGGGCATTTACACTACATGTGGGTAGTGTAGCAACCAGGCTTCTCCACCTCTCTGTCTCTCCCCAAATCTCCTCCTTAGTTTCCTCCCATGTTCTGCTATCTTGTGTGACATCTTTCTTAACCTGTTGTTCACATCTTGATTTGGTTTTTGTCTCAAGCATTTTCCATTTTTATATTCAAAATGTTCTTCGGGATTCTATTTTCCTTCGTTCTTAAAACATGCCCATACTGTTGTTTTCTGTCACATATTAAATTATTATTCTAGGTATTTGTCTGAATTATTTTTATTCTTTTTTTCTCCCTTCTGGTTTTTCCTTGTATACTTCTTGATAATCTCATCTCTACTGCTCATAATATACAAGTATCTGCCTTCACAGTGTTACCTTGAAATAGGTCATGGCCATTTCCTCCAGACCATATGTCATCATGCCACCACTTGATTAGATTCTTCAAAACATGATTATTATTGTGTCCTATATACAAAAGTGTAATAATTTGTACAGTTGGTAACTCTGCTGTCACTTGTTGCAGTGAATATGAGTTGGAATACCTACTACTTGAAGGGCACTGTTTTGAGACTACCATGGGAAATCCACCACGAGGCCTTCAGATCACACTCGGAACAGAGACTCAGCCAGTTGTTGTGGACACTATTGTCATGGCAAACTTGGGCTACTTTCAGTTGAAGGCCAACCCTGGAGCTTGGTTACTGCGCCTTAGACAGGGTCGCTCAGCGGACATCTTTGATATTGTCAGGTTGGAAGACCCTACTTCATTTGGAAGGGGATTTAAAAAAGAGCAATATTTTGTAGTCTTACACCAAAGCTATGTTTTGATTTTGCACATGTCACTGATTAATACCTTTGTGCAGAGTGTTCTGAAAGTTAACCTTTTAAAGCCCAATGGTTACTCTTTGTATCACCAGGTTTAACATTCATAAATTCTGCTTTGTGTCCACAGAGTGCGTTTGTGTGTTCTCTATGTGTCTCAGATCAAACAGTGACTTCTGTCTGATACATCATTAAGTGATTAATTTTTTTATAACCGAGATGGAGAGTGTTTACTGCGTGGTGAAAGCTGGGTCTTTATAAAATAAACACATTACATTTCATTCTTAAAGGGCTAATTATTCAGAAGTTGTTCTTAATTTTCTCAGCTAATATGGAACCCAAAGGTTCATAAATCTCAAAACACATTTCTCTAAGCTACATTTTACTATTATTCTCCAATCTCTGTCTTAGCTTGTTAAGTTGCTCGTCTCATTTCACAAAAGTTTGGGAACAGACAAGTAAGTGGGCCATTTCGTGTTTTTTTCTGCGTGTACTATGCAGCAGTGGATAGTTAGACTGACTCATGAGATCAACAGGGCAATCATTAAGTGACCCTTGCAGCACAACAGCATCTGTGTGAGAACAAGCAGAATCACCAGCAACTAGAACAGCACACCCTCAGACATGACGAATTAACTTTCTGACTCAGGAGAGTAGAGTCCTTGAGAAGCTAATAGTCTCCCAGTTAGTCAAAAAATTCCTCACCTGTTTTGGAATGCAAGGTTCATTGCCATGTCCAGAAGGGATTGCCACTGGTCCTTATTCTCAACCAGAGGAACCCAGTCGACACCCTTCCATCCTGTTGCGTTAAGGTCACCCTGAAACATTAACAGTGTAAAACACAGACAGATGGCTGTAACAAAACAGTATTGAGAATACTGTGATTTGACATGGTGTAAATAATGTGAAGTTGAATAAAGAGGTTATTAGATGAAACTGTCCAATTATCAGTGTTTATATTGGTGATACACAAGTAAATACAGTGGAAAGTACATGAGTATTAACTGTGTAGTGAGGAGATTTTACAATGTAGGAAAGAACAAAAAAAATTGTAAAATTTGACTGCAAAACACATAAGTTGTTTAAAATTGTTTATTTGTTTGTATGGTATATTTAACTAAGCTGTTAATAGCTCAAAGAGTGTAGTTAAAAGTTTCTGTGGCCTACTTTGATAAGGTATCCCAACATGTGCTGGGAGGGGCTGAGTGAAACCACGAAAACCCTCGGGATAATGTGTCTTTGGGCTGGAATTTGAACTGTGAACCTCTCCGACATGCAGCAGGAGTGGCATCCACTCAGCCACAGCGTGTGGGTGTCTGAAAGAATGAATGTAATGAATAATAAATATTAGATCAACTTGTTATGAAAGAGACCCACGCTATGCTTGAAATAGAAATTCAGAATGTCATTCTTTGAAATAGTAACTGTTACAGTATCCTGCATCATTAATTGAACAGTATACTTCAGTAAAACAAGAAATGAGAGGTGGATTGATATGTTGCAAGATTTATGAATGTGCAGAAATGATGTGAAAACACTACAGCAGGGAAAAAATGTGGTGTATGTAGGGACCAAAAATTTCAAACACTGTAGTATTATAACTAAGAAAGTGGGGAAAGTCTGCATTGGTATGGGGGACTTTGATTGGTTCCAGAAAAGATTCAAATTGTAGTTGTGATAGCACTGTAAGCAGAGACACTGAAATTAGGGTACACTCTACTTTAAATCTATGAATATTAATGTTTTGTATTCAGCCATGATGGATCAGACACTCCAGCCAATTCAACAGACATTAAGGTTGTGATCAGCTCATTCCGCAGCCATGTGTTAAAATTGAAGGTTGCCAAGAAGCCAGATAAGATGCATATGGATCTTCTTTCAGATGACAGCGATCCCAACTCTGGCATTTGGAGCTCCATCACAAGGTATAACATTTAAAAAATCTCCCCTTCTTTTCTTAGTACAAACACTCATTTACATACCTTTAGTTATGAGATAATTGAGGTAATCTTCTGTAAGGTGTGTCTTTTTATTGATGTCCACTGTGTTTTATTAGCATATATGGAATTGGTTTTGGTGATGAATGATACTTTTGGATAATAGCTGTTGGTCTGTGGGATGGGTGTAATTACCCAGTAGTGTGGGAAAGAAAAGGTATGTTTTATCTGCCAGTAACCAGATAAACAGGTTGAAGTAAGGAGCCATTCAGATAAGTAAAATTATTGTATATAAATTGTAAACATTTATATACATTGGTTTTGTAATGCTGACACAACATAATAAATACCAACTTACAGAATAGCACTACAACATTACATTCAAGTACAGTATTTTGTTTTTAATATAGTGTTGGACCATGTTTAGATCAGCTCCTGGAGCCAGTTGGTGTCTTGTTTGATAGAAACCAGGGGCTTTTTTCCATAAAAGCAGGCTGTTGGAGCATAAAGGTGGTATGTTATCTGTATCTGGCACTCAGGTTACAATGTATGATGATTTGACTCCAGACCACCTAAATTCCTTCATGGAATGGTTCCTGCAGAAGGTTTTAATTTTACCCGTTTTAATTACAGTACATTTAGTGGATCAAAAACAACAGAAGAAGATGGAGATGAGAGAATTAACATTTTCTCTGTTGCATCAGGGCATTTATATGAGCGTTTCCTGCGGATTATGATGATGAGTGTATTGAAACACACAAGCACACCAGTAAAGTTTTGGTTTCTCAAGAATTACTTGTCTCCAACACTGAAGGTGAGTTCATCGGTAATGGTCAAGTTGAAAATGTGTTCATTCTCCTAGGGTGAGCCCATTCTGTGAAAGGAGGGAAAGTGTACAGTGTAAAGCCGGGATTAGACGGCGCGTGGCTCGTCCAGTGACGTGACGTCACTTGCTCGGCCAACAGATCGGAACAGAAAAGACAATCTGGCTACACGACGCGGCGCAGCTCGGCAAATGGCCGACCAGTGTCCTTGCTCGGGTAGGTTCGGCTCGGCTTGTGGAATAAGTCGTGTTGTTCTATGAACTTAAAAAGGTCCTCGTTTGACCACTCCATTCTAGCCAATACCAATTGTGGGACAGAAACTTTCACTCTTTGCACACCCCGACAGCAGAAAACAAAGACCAGACCTAAGTGTATACAGGTTGGACGAGACTGGCTTGGCGCGTAGACTGCAAGCGCCGTGTAGCCGCAACAGCTGCCCGCGCCGAGTCCCTTTGAGGATCGTGAGAAAACCGCTTCTGAGGCGATCCCACGAGCCTCGCTCCACCAATCACACTCCGCGCTGCGCCAGGCCGGTTACACAGCGCGTTTGAATACGATTCTTTGTCAGTGACGTCAGTTATGACGTAAAACGAGCCGAGCCATGCGCCGTCTAATCCCGGCTTAAGAAGGGTGGGGGAGCAGGAGGCTTACTAGAACCACCACCATCTGTGTCCCCTGTGTTGAATGTAACGAGTGTAGTAACCAATTAATTTGAAAGATTTCATTTTTCAGGATTTCTTACCTCATATGGCAAAAGAATATGGGTTTGAATATGAATTAGTCCAGTACAAGTGGCCACGATGGCTTCACCAACAGACAGAGAAGCAGCGAATCATATGGGGTTACAAAATTCTCTTCCTAGATGTCCTCTTCCCATTAGATGTTAGGAAGATTATATTTGTGGATGCTGATCAGGTATGCCTCAGAAAACTGTTTTTACTGTGTGTGTGAACATCTATTGGAAATAACCACTCTTTTAATAGCTTACTAACCTTCCTGACATCTTCCTGCATGGTGAAGTGAAGTGCAGGAATCTGCATCTCAGATGGGGGTATATCAGATGGATTCTGCTCCCAGTACCATTATGTTAGCAGCACTAATAGCTGACATGGTACAGTTGTATGCCTTCATATTCTGTACGTTTGAAAAATATTAGCTTTGACAGCGATGGAGGTAGGATATAACCTGGAAAACTGTGAAGTCTTGTCCAGAGACAGATTGTGAATCAGTTTTATTTTTTGGTAAAGAGCATACAGAGGCACAGAAATAGACCTTTTGTATCTTAACATATCTTGCCTAAGTCACATGTGCCATCGTGGCAGAGAAAAAGAAGTACGTCTGCAGGAGGTATAAATGTTTCACTCCTAAACAACTGAAATTAGAAAACCAGATTCAAGTCATAGTTTAAAAAAATACTGGAAAATGTGTGCATAGTGTAACAATTATGGCATATTTGCTGCCTTTTATGTAATTGGCTTGAAAACCACGAGACTTAAAGAAAAAGTATATTGTTCATAAAATGTAATTTTTATTTTTAACTTTTGTTTGGAACATTTTTTACTGCAATGAAGTTTCAGCATGTTACTATTGTGATGTGTTTAAAAATGTGTGTAAGCCTTTAATTTATGTGTCTCTGTTGTCAAATTTTAACCAAAATTGTCATATGTTCACAGATTTTTTTATAACTCTCCAATATAAGATTTAATGAAAATCTTCTCAGTGGTTCTTGAGTGTTGCATGCAGACAGATGATCAGCATGGTGAATCTAACAGGCTTTTATTTTACAACTTTTCATTGAAAATACACCACAAGTGCTATTAAGTTTATTCACACATTTCTGCATAGGTAATCTCTTCAGAGGCTGGCACAAAAGGAATGAAATACACATTTTTCTTGAGAAATATGCATATCATGTGACAGTAAAAATGGTAGCTACAAAACATTTAATTCCAGATTTTTAGTCCTACTTCTGTACTAATCATAATCAAAACATAACACTCATTAAACAGCAATTTGTCTTAACCCACCAATGCACAATTTTACAGGATACAGAAAAAACTTGACCGTTCCTCAATAGACCAACACTTAAGCATGTTGTTTTTACAAAAATATAAGGATAAGCAAATTTTTTGTGGACACAACATTTTGACAGAAGTTGTGTTTGTAACCCAGCTGTCTAGTAATGCGGGAATCTCAGTTTGATGAATTGTGTGGGTTACAACATATTGCCATTTCATGGACTATAAATTGTTTCTAGGTTGTGCGAGCAGATATGAAAGAACTACAGGATCTTGATCTTGGTGGTGCTCCATATGGTTATACACCATTTTGTGACAGTCGCACTGAGATGGATGGGTTCCGGTTCTGGAAGCAGGGTTACTGGCGAAATCATCTTCAGGGTAGACGATACCATATCAGCGCTCTGTATATAGTGGACTTGCGTCGGTTCAGGAGGATAGCTGCTGGAGATAGGTTACGAGGGCAGTACCAAGCTCTCAGCCAAGATCCTAACTCCCTGTCCAATTTGGACCAGGTACATAATGTTATCATTATTGCATTTTTTTATTTGGAACTGTGCTTGGTAGAAAGGTGAGGAGTCTTCCTGGTTTGCATCTTGACTAGGGAGCTATATTCCAATCAAAATATTTTATGATTTTTATTGTCTCCAAAGAAATGCTGGGATGGTACCTAGAAGCTAACTACAGTTGTTTTCTCTGCTGTCCTTTCCAGTTCACTGTACATCAGAATCTGGTTGCATATCATTTGATGCTTAATCAGTAATACATGAACCATACACTCCTGTGGGTTACTGATTGTGTTAAACTGCATGCTGTGCATTAGATTGTTTTTAAATTACTGTAGCAAAACATGGAATTGTGTTTGAATTCCAGTCATACCACCCCTCAGCATCAGAAGAGGGGAAAAATTTTATGTTTTTTATTTGATTATGCTGAGAGCACAGATGCTCATCTGTGCAGCAGTGTCCACACTCTGCTTGAGGAAGGACCCTCTGACCCTCTTGGATTTTACCTATTTCTCCCAGTCGTGACAGTTAGGCATTTGTGACAAGAACCAGACCATTCTAAGTTTCACATACAGGATTCCATATTTTGCAGTGACAAATTTATGATCTAACCTCTGGACCAAGCCATGTGTGACTTTTTCAGCTTTAATGTAATTAAATTTTAATGAATAAAATATATGTAATGTTTGCCTAAAACTTGGTCAGCCAATGACAGAAGGCCCTCTTTCATTTTCCAACCAATCACAAAAGTCAAAGACATTTGTCAGAGCTGTCACCCCATGTAATGAGATAGGTAGAGGGACAGAAAAATACTCAGAATTTAGACACGAGAGGAGATGGACTGCAGAGAACATAGTCTAAAGGTGGTAAATCAGTAATAGTTTATCAGAGTGATAAGAAAGTAGAGACAGTGATCAGAAACTAGGGCATACTGTAGTTAGAGTGAGAGGTAGTCAGAGTGTGTGGAGATGAAGGATGGTATTCACCATGTCTAATAAGTACATATCAATCATCAATAAATGCAAAGTACTTCTTCATGGTGCTAAGTGTAGTGTAATTTATTACGACCACATTGCCCACACTGGCCGAAGCACCCTGTTAAGACCCTAAGAAAATTTCTCATGCTACAACATCAGAACTAGTGCATGTACCTGACTTCTCACCT
Organism: Reticulitermes speratus; assembly: GCA_021186555.1. NCBI lineage: Eukaryota > Metazoa > Arthropoda > Insecta > Blattodea > Rhinotermitidae > Reticulitermes > Reticulitermes speratus. The sequence goes on from JAJKFL010000001.1 coordinate 19,622,407, forward strand.
TTCATCCTTCAAACTAAGGTGTGAAGGTAGTTATAATATGTCTGAAATGCTGTAGGTCACAATAAGGGCCAGCAGCAGACAGCATCATTATTAATACAGTAGAACCCTGTTAAGAAGTCTTTCAAGGGACCGGAGGATTAGGGACTCATTTAAGCGGGAAGACTTATTAAGAGGGAAGCTTATTAAAAGCAATAGGATTTTGGGACTTTAAAAATCAGACTTCTTACAGGGGAAAACTTTTTATGCGGGGACTTCTTATCCGGGTTCTACTGTATATTGTACTTGTTTTAGGTATTACTCTACTATGTCAAGAGATATCATTGATATTCTTTGATATATCTGCAGTCAGTTTTGTTGGTAGGTGTATAAAGTAGCAAACATTGGAGTACTGTTTAAGTATGAAATTTTGTGCCAGAATTTGGACTTTCCATTGACCCTCCATTTACAAGCTGCTATCAACTCTCCAGAGATTGACAAAACATTGGCATTAAGAGCCTAGTAAATGAAACGTGTGAGTACTTTAAATTTTGTTATGTTTAAGTATACTTACAAGTGATAAATACGTACAAAATTTGAACTGTGTTGGTCATGAAGGGTTATGCTATTACAGGATCTGCCAAACAACATGATCCACCAAGTGGCGATAAAATCATTGCCACAAGAGTGGCTATGGTGTGAGACATGGTGTGATGATGCCTCCAAAAAGTATGCCAAAACCATTGACTTGGTAAGTTGCAGTTCTTTATCACATTGTACCGTTTATTGTTTGAGGTATATTTCATGTGCATCTTGTTCCAGGAGTTGGTTTTTAGTCTTGGTGATTCTTTTAATAAAGGGTATTTTTTCATAATGAAGTTCATACAGCTCCTCTTAATGCAGAAAAGAATGTTGCAGCCATACTTTATGGCATGGTGTTTTTTGGAGCATAGGGATAACTACACTTGACCTCAAGCAGTCGAAAATAAATCAGTGTAGTCACAAGCCTTTCGGGCATCACTGTTCAACATATTAGATGTCCTGAAACTCTCATCTGTTGGTCCAGTTGTACTGAATGTTCTTTACAGAGATGATATGAGATAGATAGAGTCTGCATTCACCTTCAAAAGGTACCAGTAACATTGTACAAAGAATTGACTTTATAAAGTTTATATTGTTCCTTCTGTGCATTGTCGATAACTAATTTGCAACACTCAGACCAACAAAATGCACATGCATGTGCATTTTGTTTGTCTGAGTGTTGCGAATTCATAGGCCTTATCTCCACCTTCAAATTAAAATGTGTCATTTTGATAAACTGAAATGTGCTGAATTTAAATCTGGGCATGAAATGTTTGCATTACTCATCAGAAAATTGAATCTACGGTGTTTTTGTATGCTAAGAACTTTTTTTTTAGTATATAAAGTACAAAAGTGATTAGTGAAACAAAAGTGTAATTTAAAAAAAAAATTGTGTTTATGCTTGACATCAGAAGCTTTCTGTTAAGGGGTGAGAATAGTCAGCCAACATGTTTGAGTTCCACCTTGTGTGGTAAAAGTTTTCCCTCCAATCCATGTCTTTGTAAAACCCCACTCCATCCTCATTACTGACAGCACTCAGATTTGATACAAGAAGTTTAAGTGTGAGTGAAGAAAATTTGTTTTGTCTTTGAGGTCCCATTGCTTTTAAAGCTTCCAGCATGTCTTCTACAAGGTTGTCTCCTCCATCTTTTGAAACTGCATGGTATCTTAATCTATAAGACCACATGTTAATTTTCACCAGCATGAAGACCTCACATGGCATGTCTTCTACAAGTTTTCACCTTTAACATTGGCAGTACACACTTTGAATGCATTTCATGTTGTTTTCTCAAAGTGGATAGCCTGTCATCAAAGTTGCCAGTAAAAATATATTCTTTGATATCTTTTTTCAAGCAAACATATCCATCAGTGTCCTGAATCATCACATGACACAGTTTTTTATGAAGCTCAATTTAATGTGATGTGGTGACAGAAGAACTGTTTTTGATTGATGAGGAGTTAGTGTGGAGTATTTTTGTCATGAGATGAAATTCTGCTGAATGGAGCACTTGTTAGGTGCATTTGCAAAGCAGTTTGTTTGTGTCTGTCTGTGTCTGTGTGTTCATCTGCATGTAAAGTCTCTATAATCATCGACTAGGTTCTCATAGAATTTGATACTGGGGAATTTTACTAAAATTTGGCCACACATTCAAACGTCAATGAAAATTGAATGGCAATGACAGGCATTTTATGTGAAGACCTACATCTATGGTATTTCTGCATTCACCTTGAGTGTAACTTGCATGTAACTCATGAAATATTAATTGGATTAAAATATACTTTGATAAGAAGTTGTGGAGAAAAATGAAAAAAAACCATTTTATTTCAACTACACTTTCGTATCGTACAGTTTTTGATACAAGAAAATAAAATTTTATGCTGTCATCTTATTACTGGAGAATTATTGGAAAAATATGGTCAAATAATGCAGTGAACATGGCAGAAATAGGTACACAATGCCTTCACTCCATAACGTGTATAAAAATTGAATTCCTTATTGGACATATTGGCCCTTGAAGTCAAGACTACCATGCTGTCTCAAAAACATTGGGCACCAATAACTCAGTGATGTGGCACCATATCCCAAAAGAATAGAGACCTCAACTGCATGACTGAAAATCTAAGAACTTGCATGGTGTTTACTTGTTTTTATTCTAGCATGTCAGGCTGAAAGAATTTAATTGAATAATATAAGCTTTATTTACAGTTACAATGATTAATCAGTCCATACTGATGCCAGGTTAAGGGAATATTTATTTTGGTTGTTTTGCATTTTCTGTTGTCAGTGTAACAACCCACTCACAAAGGAAGCCAAATTAACCGCTGCAATGAGAATAGTTTCTGAATGGAAAGATTATGACTTAGAAATAAAGAAACTACAAAATAAAATAAGTACAAACGAAAATGATGAGGAGGGAGACTTGGAATCAGGAGAAAGCACTATGTGGAAAGCAGGTGAGTAAAATCTTCTGTCATTTCTTGGCCTTTATGGCCTCATTCTGTAGGTTGCAGGGTGTTATGAATAGTGAGAATATTTTTTCTTTCTTGTGTGTTCTTTCTGTGTGACATATTTCATAATCCATTATTCTCATCTTGATCTCAGTCACCCTGCTGGACATTTTCCTTTTAGTTTCATGTTTACAGTCTGCTTTGGAATTGTATCCTTATGTATTTCTTAAGATGTCCACATACCTTCTTATTTTGTTATTCATTAATTTATCTGCGAAGGCATTTTTCTTTATTTTCTGTCTGTCGTTTTGTTTTCCCTTCTGTATGTCTTGAGAATGTCATCTTAGCTGGTCTTACTTAGCCTACTGATATTTACTTGTATTCATACCCATCCCATATTTTAGTATATACTGGCTATTAAAATGTTATGTTGTCATTTATTCAGGACTGCTGTAAGATGCCTCTGCTTTCTCACATTACTTCATGTTCATAATGCAGTGAATACAGACATTTGTGAATTTACTGTCAGGTTTGTTTCTTCTTCCAGTAAATACCCATGTTATAATTTCTGAGTTTGATCTTGCAAGAGATACAACCCAGTTGCCTTCTTTTAGCTTGAATGCTAATGAGTTACAAATTTTGTCCTTAAAATGACATCCAACCAGCCAGCTTCAACTTGTGGAGCATGTTCTGTCACCAGTACAAGTTTTCAGCTGAGGAGACTCAGTTTCTTTCTTGGTGGTTTTGTGGTACTAATTTCTGTGACTTTTTTCCTTTCCAGATGACCATGAGCAACACACTGAATTATGATACTCCGTGGCTGTGATTAGTTTTACTTATGTGCAAAAAATGAAATTAAAGATATGAATGAAGTGTGATTGCTATGAGCTGATAAATTGTCCATCACCAGGATTTATTTAAGAAGTAAATAAACCGTTATCATTACCTTCTGTTGTCCCTTTCATTAACATACAATTAAATGGACGATTGTTTTTGTTAAGAAAGGTACATTCTTTTTTATATGTGTTCTTTACCATTTTTTAATGTTTTCCAGCATTTCCTTTGGTCCCCAGTTACTTTGCTTATGTACATTAGTTTGTTTATATTTAATGAAGTGAGAGGCAAGAGCAGTTTAGAAATAGCCATCTCCTGATTATTCATCCATAGATTATCTGGTTTGCATGATCCATGGGTGTTCATGCATCGTTTTTTATTTTTTATTCTGTAGAGTCATGCATCTTTACAAGTACAGACATGTGAAATAGACTTTCTGAGATTTCAGGTTCTTACAGTGGTGACAGTGACGGTTGCTCTCTTTTGGGGTGTGATACTGTGGGAGTTGATTAGGTACCAAAATTTCGAGGAAATGTGCTGCCTACAGCTCAGAGTGTAATATGGGTGAAAAATGCGAAGATGGAGGCAGCATGTTCCTCTGAAATGTTAGTTCCTGCCAAGCAGGATGCTTGATATTGTACTCTAGAAGCAGTCTTTCTGGGCTTTTATCTGTTTCTTATCTCAATCAGTGCAGGGAGTGGGAAAGTGAATGGAGCGAAAGTTTTAACTATTATCCTACTGGGAAGATATTTAAATTATGGCACATGGTTTATGAAAAACATTATTTGAACCAAAAAAAAAAAAGATAATATTATGAAATGAACAGCATCTTGTGGAAAATAAAACAGAGATTATGCACTATGTCTTAAAAATGAAGTAAACTACCTTGTTGCATAAATATAATTTCTAGGCGTTTTCTCCTACATGCTTGCGTGTATGTGAAAGGTTTACAGTAATTGTGGAAATGGAAGAAGAGGGTACCCACAATATTTTGAAAGGGTTTGGGAATGTTGGTGAAGAAAACCCTGAAGAATGGCTGCAAAGTGATGCATGGGACCCCGATTACCAATGCATGACTGATGCAAATATGAGCACTTTGCAGGGCAAAGTAATGAAGAAAGGAATGGAGGGGATGAGAGTGAAGAAGCAGGAAACAGTGATGGTGTTGGTCAGATTGTGACACTACAGTGTATGGTTCACAGGGGTTTGAATACAATGATAATACAGCTGCAGGGAAAATTTTAAGTCATAAGCGGAAATATAAATGGCTGCCATTAACAAATGTTATCAGTTATTTGTCAAAATCTAAGTTACTTGTATAGGCATAGTAGATAAAATGTGGTTAACCTTGTACAGCCCAGTGTAACTTTCAAGTCACATACCAATGTTATCATTATTTAGTTCATATTTATAGTTCTGCTCTACTTAAGACTATTTAGTTCATATTTATACTTCTGTTGTACTGAAGACCAAGATGACTTTAAAGTTACAGTATGACAACTTTGTTTTTGTGGTTGGTAACCCACAAGCACAGATTATCTAGTATCACAAGTACAGACTATGTCCACCAGATGTCACAAATAGTTGGACTGCAAGCACATGGTGTGCTTACTGTCAACAGCTTGTGTGTAACAATATTTGTGATCATTTTCATGCATTTGAATTCCATAAAAGCAAATGTGAGTATGAATGTTTTTTTTTAAAGCAAAAGAAATTATATTAAGTAATTTGCAGCATGTTGTAAGAATACAAAGCAAAAGACTACGTTTATATTTGGTTCTCCATTACATGTGCATCTTGTTCCTTGTGTTAGTGCAGATAATTTAGAGATGACTACTTTTTTCCATATAATTATACCATCAGTGCTTGCTGCTTATCAGGCTTAGGTTCTAGATATACATATAGTACCAGGATAGTAACAGAATATAAAGTATTTATACTGTGCATATGGGCTGTGATTGCCTGATTAAGGTTTAAATTTGGGTTGTTCAGATCTCTGTTTTTGTAGTTGTAAATATTTCACATGTGACTTCACCTGATTTAACTTTCAAGTGCCATGCAGGCTGTGTTCTCGTGCATCAACTATGAGATTGCACTGCATCAACGGTTTTTATTCCAGCACTGCAGCTGGTTTATTGTATGTAATAAACATTAATCCAGCTCTAATAACACTGCTGTCCAAATGTTTTGAATTTCTAACAGCAGTGTTACAGTTCTATTTGTACGTGAAACTTGTATTGAGGCACTGAATGTTCTGTGAGGGTAGTCTTTGTCATGTGGTAACCTATGCTGTAGATTGTCTGTTATGTCGCCAAGACTTGTGGACCTGATCCATATTAATATTCACCATCTGTGTGTCAACTGCAGTATATTCCTGTTTGAGTAGAGATATTACTAATGGAATAATCACTTCTTCAGTTGACTTGATCAGTTGGGACGGGAAAAAGTCCACAGATACCTTAATATAAGGCAAGAATGTTTTCCTAAATCATCTCAAGAACTGGGGGTCACTTTATAATTGCAACAAAGTTGTGATGCTGTGTAAATATGAGTATTTTTGTGAAAATTTAATATTGTGAAGGGAGTTGTATTATGTGCAGGGTTTTCATATGTTCTGATAAATATGATATAAATTTTGTAGGAGAAAAAAAGAACTATCATCCCCAAAATAAGCATGGGTTAGAAAGACTTCTTTAGGTAATGTAATAATGGCCGACACCTATAATCCATGGTATCACATTTTTCTGGGAATCAGTTAAGAACAGTTCTTAGAGATGTTCCCTTTTCCAACTTAAATCTGTATTTAAGTAATAATAAACATCTGTTGATGGCAAATAAACAGCATGTCAGGCATCTTGTTCAGAAAATAATAGAAGAATTAAAAGTCTTTGTATTAATGCAATAATGGGAACACTTTTTCAGGAGCTTTCTCAGATTCTGTTACCAGTCAGTGAGGTACTTCTGTATAGAAATGTAGGATTATATTGCACCAGACTTTCAGTATTGTTAATTCTTTTTATTATTACTTATTGAAAGCTTTTCAGCATGTACACAGAAATTATCTGTTTGATTTGTGATAGGTTGGTGGAACATAACCTTTGCAAACATGCACACTGCAGTTTTTTAAAATAATATACACATTTCCTTCAAGACAAGATTTGTAGGGCACACCTACAAAATTCGTTGGCTGTTCTATATTATATTTCCAACGCAACAGTCTTAAGACGTTAAAATTGTTTTTGCTTTATTTTCTACCTTGTGCATGAAGCATGAACTAACAGTTTTACTCTCCACATAGTGTCTTTTGTAACAGAGTCCATTTTGTGGGTATCAGCTTGGTTAGTTACACTCATGAGTGTCCACCCATCTGTGGCAAGTCTTGCACTGGACATAACAGCACCAGTGGTACTTGCACTGACACCGTTCCACTTTCTCAACACTGATGGTACTGTAGCCTCGTCCACAGCACATGTCCTCACAGCTGTCGTAGCCCTGCGAACTTGTGTTGCATGACCTATGGCATTACAGAAGTAAAGATACAGTATGGTAAGTGTTATTACAGGCAAAATTGTTAAGTTTGTGGAGTTTAGTTTGTTGCTACAGTCACCAGTTGCTATTAACAACCAACATATTGATATGTTCTAAGCAGTATTAGTGCCACTGGGACACGTATGTCGGTTTTCGTTTGTCATCATTCCACCAGTGTTCCATACTCATCTTTATCTTCCAAGCTACTCTTACCAGAAGGAAAAAAACGGGCAAAACTTAGATACTTTCAACGAAAAGTGCTCTTTCGGAAATCTGGGATTGTCGGATGGGAAAGTACTCTCACTTACTCTTTAAAGGGTTGACGAAAAATATACACATAGTTGGTATTATAAAGTATTAATTAATTTTACTGAAAAACATTATGCAGAGGCCTTCAAGTAAAAGGTCAGCAGAGTAGCTATTAAGCGGTTGTAAAGCAGTGAAAAGCGCCGAAATTTTTGGTAAGAGCTATACTCTCATCCCTCGCTTTTTGCGAGTGCGTACTTCGCGGTTTCACAAATTCACGGGTCGCCCCAGGAATAAAAATGCATTACTTAAATCCTTCAATGGATAGAAACATCAAAATTGTTCGACAACTCGAACAGGTTTTCGAGCCATAACCTATGATGTTCAAGAAGTTGAAGGAAGAAAATAAGCAGTACCCATCCATTGTTTCTGCAAATAAAAGAAGAACACTAAAAAATACTCGAACGTTTTTTTTTGGGTGGGGGGCGGTCAATTATTCGCGAATTATCGCTTTTCGCGGGGGGTCTTGGAACGTAACCCCCGCGAAAAGGGAGGGATGAGTGTACGTGAACTAATATTAACATCGAGTCTGATATTAAAATTGAATTACAGTTATTGGTTTAAGTGCATTGCATAGAGTCTTGAGTTTCTGTCAGTTGCGGTATGAAACGAATAAGATCCTAACGCGCTCACGCCCTGTGGAAAGAACGTATATCCAGGGTATTTGAGAACAGGGTGCTGAGCATATTTGGTCTTAAGAGGGACGAAGTAACAGGAAGCTGTAATGAGAAACTTAGTGACGCGCCCTCGTGAACACCGTTAACGAACTTCTGGAGCACCATACATGGTGAACATTTTTTTTCGCGATCTGAGGGACTGTTAGCGTCTCGACGACTGCACAGTGACGGTAGTTGTATCTTACGCATAGGTATGCCTTGTTCAAAATTTTCCGTCGCATATTGGCGTTGAACTGAGACACCGTGATCTTGTACACTGTCTAATTTATAACGCCGGATTGCTACTCTGCATGGCAGGAATTCCATTCGACGTGCCTTCCTTGTTTTCACCGTCTTGGTGGCTTTTTGCATCATTGCCGCACAGCTGTATGCAAGAGTGGCGCAGACACCATTTATGAGCTGCATGATTATGAAACAGATTTTGGTCTCGCAGTCTTCAAGCCCTTATAACAGTAATTATTTATTTTGAAATACGTGTGGCATCTCTTAGTTCATTGGTATGAATGACTTCACTAGACAGAGAAGGCCTGTGAAATGAAAAATTTGGACCTACTGCAAACAAAGAACGTGCTAGAAGTACAGAAATATAAATTGAACTGGCAAGAACATTTAAATAGGGTTTAGGTTAGTCGACTACCAATATGAACATATTTACACAGGCAATCACAAAGGACAGAGAGGTGAGAAGACCAACAATAAAACGGAAAAAGTAGTTTTAGAATTCCCAAGTACCGGAACTGGCTTGTAGCACCAACTTCTTCAGTTGATGGAAGAGGGGGGGGGGGGGGGGAGAAAAATCTTCAGAATCTGGCAGATTGTTAGGAATTGTAAAGTGACGATGTAGTCTTCATTCGTTGGAAACACCGCTGGAGAGGCTTTGGAGCTGTCGCGCTGTACACGGCGTAGTTTTACATCTCGAGATGTCGTTAATGTTTGTCCAGTTACAGCTGTGTGGATGAGAATTAATATTGGACAATCGACCTATTTGCTTGTTCTGAAATGACGTTTCTCGCAAAATTGAAAGGACGCAAACAAACACTCCAGAGAGCAATGCAGCAATTGAGTGCCACGCCAGAGAGGCGTTTGGAGGTCATGGAGGTAACTTTCCACTCATGCGTGGTTAGGTACAGATGAGTGGATAACTTCATGCTCCTGTCGCTTCATCATCAGACAAAACTCTCCCTGTACCTACTACTGAAACCTTTACATTACGGTGGCAGGTCTACGTACTACATACTTCCATATCAGAGATGTACATTTTGCCACCCTGTGTACTTATGGGGTTCGTATTACTCAGAATAAATAGCGGGGTTTTGCTAAATACCATTAACCGGTTGTTTTTGTAACACGTTTTTAGTGACGCTGTGTTTTCTGTGCGGTAGAAACTGGATCATTATTTATAGTACCAGCAATCAATATAATGTGTTTGACATGGATTTAAAATTCTCAGTAAAGCAAAAGAACGTATGTTAGGGAGAACTGGGGGGAATTTTATGTTATTTTGTTGCCGGACTGGTGGCTAGGGAATTCAGTATGTAGCTCTATACGGGTGCTTCAACCGGTGAGCTCGACACATGTTTTCTTATTTTACCTGTATCTTCAATCAACTACTGAGATGGCTTCCAAGATTTAAGTTGCTACCGCATGAGTTTCATGCAGCTGTCCCGATCTAGAATTGTTGGAATTGACCCCACACCTTAGGTGGAGGCTAAGAAAGTATCTTCGTATTCATCACATGTAGAGACTATCACTGAAGGAGGAGAGATCCAGTTGAGTTCAAGCGTTTCCCAAATGGGCTTCAGTATTTATGAACCTGCCATTCCATTTATTACATATACAAATCAAGTTATTATTTTCTTTCACCGAATTAACGTAGGCAGAAGTGTACATTAAATTTGTAGCGGAGAGCACCTTACAAATCTGCTGACAGAGTTAATTGGGATTGGCGGAATATACGAGTATTAGTTGTCTAAACATTTCAAATTCAGGATATAAGAAAGCTGTAGGCCTAAGTTTGTAAAGAATATTAGTTTTATATACTGTAGTCCCCTGGGTTATGACACCATGTATTCTAGTAGGTGGGTACTGACCTTTCGGAGGCACACATTACCGCCATCTAGGTGTAATAATAGAAGTTATGGTTCGTCATCTCAGTGAAAACTTTATCTCTGATAGAATAATTTGGATGAAATATTAGACTGACATTTCTTGATATGTTTTCAGGCTTTCACGGTAGATGTTACTTAGATGATAGTGTTCTGTGTTATCACACCTTGTGGGATAATAAGTGCGTTCCGACGTTTTGGAGGACAGTGTTGCCTATGTATTTGACACATTTCCTCGTCTCAGTCACTCCAGCATCCTCCTGAACTTAATTTAGTCGCTTGAGGTTGGAGGCTGAACGTTCCTCCGAAAGGTTGAAACAGACTGATTAGCCTAGACAGTGTAATAACCCAAAACTCCATCATCTGATTAGCATTTTTTCTTTCTTTACATCTCCTCTGCTTTGCTAACATCGCTAAAATCTTACGAGTACTAAATAGAGTGAAGGATGGAAATTGTATTTCGTTGTATGTACACCAAGCCGAGCAATGTTTCCAAAAAAAAGTTACAGTTCCTAGTGAGAGCTGTAATTTTTGTATGGTCCGTTGTACGAAGTTCTGTATGAAGAACAGCCTTTGAGGGAATGAAGATAAGAGTTAAGCTTCGCCCGCGACAGTATTCAGTACAAAACCAAAATATCGAGTAGTTTCGGACGGACACGTACGATCTTCATTTTCCGCCCTTTGTGCACAGAATGCATGGCGATTACGAGTACAGTTCGTGTATTGTCTTCATTACCGCGAAATTCCCTAATTCTGAGGTATCAATTATATCGAGTTTTATCTACACACCTCATGGCGCACTGCTTAGGCACATCCGTAGCTTCACGAGTGTGAAATTCCTCCATTTTGTACAGTGTAACGTATACGGTCTGATCTAATCAAGGAGAGTAACAGGCTTCCAAAATATTTCAGGCTTGTGTGTAGGGTCCGTACAATTTATGGATATATTAATATGCGGTTGTGTGTAGTATGGCTCTTAAAACTGGATATCCCTGTTTGAGGTACTACACAGTGCCCTGAAGCCACTGTTGCCCAAAACAGTGTAATGTATGTGGGAAAGTTAAGCCGGACGGGCAGTCTCCGTATTCTGGCATGCTTAAGCGAAAAATAAAAAACAGCGCAGGTTTGGCAGGTTTCTAAATTATCCTTGCCATAAGCTTTAGGTTCTACAGATAGGGAATTTTTTTCGATTTTTTTTTTTGCTTCCGTTTTGTGTCCGCTGCTTCTTGTAATTACTGTCTACAATGTCGGAACAGATGTCTTGCGTGGCTGATTTCTGAGCTTCAGAAGAATCTGGTTTAGAAATATTCAGTCTTTTCAGAACAACTTTTGATGTAGTAGTAAATTCCTGAACACTGGTGGAAAAAATTGAGACCTTGGGAAGAAACGGCTTCTGTAGTGTTGCTGCTGTAGGGATAACAAAGAGAGAGGTTCTGCATTGTTGCTTATACCTGTTAACGGATAGCCTATGCGTTAAGGTCTAATAAAATAACTAACCCCATGAAGCAAAGCCCTTCTTAAGAAACAAATAGAAGCTCAGCTCAAAATCCTCGTCTTTTATGTGAACCTAAATTAATTTACAATATTCACAAGAGCCCGTCATTGGGCCACATAAATTCATGCTAAACCCTCCCATTCTGTATCATTTCTTTTAATATCATCCTGCCATCCAGGCCTATATCTTCCACGATGTCTTCTCCCTTTAGTTTCCCTGACCAAAATTCTGTAGCTTGCGCATTTCTTATCTTTGCCATGCGTTCTAAGTGCCTTGCTATCTCACCCTTAATTTGATCACCCTACCTTATAGCCATGAGGGTAAACATAGGAATGATGTAGGTTGACGCATCGGGAGCTACTCGCCTAACGACGCATGCAGGCAGACGTCTGTCTTCAGTGCTGTGAGAGCTCAAATCTCAAGTCACCGTGTATTCTGGGTAGGCGAAATAAGTTCCGAAAAATACCGGCAGTAGTTAATATCAGGCGTTTGCCTCTAGTAAGTCGGACGAGAGGAAAGTCGCAGGTTTGGTATGTGATATACCTGGATGGAATTTAGATAAAGTCCATTAGGAATGATATGAGGCAACTCTATATCAAGTGGCTCTAGTAGTTAGCCAAGTTTCACGCGTACCTGCCTAGGGCCTCTGTTGTTTAAGTCGTGCTTGTTTCGGTGGGTGGGTTGTAGCGTCGGGGTGCCATCTTCGCCACACATCTACAAAGGATGGATTTTCTGATGAAAGAGACTGAAAGTTTTGAATATTCCACATGTAGACTCTTAAAGACAGTTCGTACGGAAGGTTGCCGTAGCAGGAGATATTCCAGTTGATGTCTTGTACTTAGCGACAGTCACAGGAACCTATTCAAAACGATTTACCAAAGAAATACAAAGTGTGTTCCGCTACATATACAAGTGCTATGTCAGTTTCGGTGCGGAGCCGTAGAGGAAGCCGTCATAGTCTTCTTAAAACAAAACAGGGCACAGCAAAAATTAACACTACCGTCAAGATCTACCACGCAGAACTCGTAAAATATTAAGAGATCTTTAGTATTAAAACCGGAACCGTCTCAGGTGATGTTCCCACGAGAGTGTGCCGTCAAGAAGAAAGCGTAGGAGCTTGACAGAAGGAACAAACGGTAGAGCGGTATTGTTAAGGTACAGATTTTCGGGGACGGGGGGTGTGAACACTGTAATCTTGTGAAATGTATAAAACACACCGGACCTTTGATGCGGAGAGGGAAAATGCGTCCTCCAGAGCCCAGAGACGATTTATAGCGACATGGAGCCGGTGTTGGATTGTCGCAGTGTTTTGGGAAAGGTAGTAGTTGGCGACGTCGCCAACACACGGTGAAGGTGAGACAGATGGACCACCGCTTTGCGTATCGCATGTAAGGCGACTGCCAACAAGCTCACACTTAGAGTCGAGCCTTGCAGTACTCCATTCTGCTGAAGATAACGAGCATATATGGCATTGACAAGAAGACCACGGAAGTCATGATCCTGAAGGAATTTCAAAACAGAAGTCTTAGCCGATTCCGTAGATTCACCTGGTAGAATATTCTTAGAATGCAGTACAGCAAAGTGGTGTCTTATGCCTTCTTGATGTCGAAGAAGTGCAAGAATTTCGCCCATTCTGCTCTGCGAGCCGAAAAGAGAGATATAACGGCAATATTGCCGTGTTTCCAGAACGTTTAAAGTATGGTTTGGGGTTTTCAGAAATATAAAGAGAGTGTCCTGGCCGTATCTGCCGGACATGTAATGGTGGTCCGGCGACTGAACTGCAAGGCACTGAGCTGCAGATGTACTAATCAGACATATGTGCCATGCGATATGCGAATGGATGGACCTGGAAAGGCTGAGAAAAGATCTCCCATTTTGCTTGTTTGACTTGGCGTACTACAGGCTACGGCTTAAAGGGGAGATCCTTGAAAGATAGTGATTTCTCCTGAATTCAAGCTGATTCGTGTTTTAATTAGCAGGAACTACATACGCGTGTTTTTTTCCACAATACTCAGGGGTATTAGTGTGACCTGTTTGGAGGAAACTCTTCAGTCATTAACTCTAGAATTTTCTCGGAAGATATGTTTATAGCGATTGTCCTAAATAAACTGATAAACTAAATACGCAAAACACACGGTATTAACAACAAATGTTTTTGGCGTTTTTGCAAAGTCGATTTGCCAAGATTCGCTCATTACCTTCGACCTGTCTGCCTGTCTGTGTGTATGTACGTACGTACGTATATATATGTATGTATGTATGTATTTTATGTATGTATGTATGTATGTATGTGTATGTATGTATGTATGTACGTATGTATGCATGCATGCATGCATGATGTATATATATATATATATATATATTATATATTATAAACCTCTTTGCATGTCACTCCGCATGTAAAAATTCGAGAATCTCTGAGCATGGAATTCGGTACTATGTAGGTTTACTAAAATTTCGTGACAAAAATAAAGGAGACTTTACATGACCACCTACTTGGGTTTGTGCATGCTTTTCGAGCGTTATTCGCTAAACAGTATATTTTTTCATAAGTTTTATGGTTTTCGAGATAACAGAAATTCAAACGAAAGCGGAAGAATTGTTATGCTATGCACTTCCTTAACTTCTTCACTTATATTCAAGCTACCCGCCTAATATTCACACAAAATAATTAATTTTCAGATTCTGAAATTTCTTCGAATGGAGTGCATTTATACACGTTTGTAGTTATGTGAGTGTGACAAGGAACATAGCTCATTATAAATGACTGGAACGGAGGCCTTGTGCCAGCGACGTGGCTCGTTAAGTGCAGCAGATTTCTGGAAGCTCTTAGCACAGTATACTCGTATCTCTGCAAATACCTTCGCTTTTTTTTTGGGTACGTTACGCCCTGTAAACGCTTGGGTTAGCTGAGCGTCTGATTCCTATCCAACACTTTCCAAATAACAGGCAAAACAACGTGTTACACAATTTGTTTAAAACTGGTACACAAATCAAAATAAGAAGGCATTCACGATATTCTCATAACAATTTTTCTTTTTGAGTAACAGGCTGGACATAACCATGGTTAACATAATGATAGCAGTAAACAGTTTCGAGTGATGTATATACCTACGTTTGGAATTGTCAGTTTGAAATTTGACAAGAAGTTGGCTGGGGTTATTAGGCCTCACGTTATAATTATGGGAACAGGCGTAAAGCAATCTGCTATTGTGTGAAGGTGGAGGCGGATCGGGCCGTTCATAACATGATAATAACAGGTTTCTGACTGCGGTCTGTACACTCACTGCACCTAATTATGGTTCACGGTCATCGATGCTCGGGACAAGTGAAGAACAAAAGCCACTTCATCCGAGTTCACTTTCGTATGCAAACACATTAATAGATAGCCATTGTTTTAAAAGGCACATGCTGCATTCCGCACTGTCGTTTCTAAGTTCAGACGGAAGACGATTATGTTAACTATCTGTGTCCGACTAGCTCCATTATTCTCAGATTCAGTTATGCCCTTCAGTGATGTTCAGTCTGATCGACTATCGGATTACCTGTTGTGACAGCATGCCACCGAGTGTCGAGGTACTCTATTATTCTTGCGTTGAACTGGAGGACCCGGATTCAAATTTCGGCCCTAAGCCAGACTGTCTTCACTGTGATTATTTGTGATATTTCTCAGTCTATCTTGACACATGCCATGATAGTACCTCAAACTAGATCACAACATTTATTTTCACAACCATTTCACTTCACTTTTCGCTAATTATCTGAACATTCAACGCCAGCAGTTTGCGCTGTAAGAAGAGTCGTCAATTAAACCGCAAATAAATAAATAAATAAATAAAATCAAGCCTTTGGTAGATCTGTTCTTTTACTGTTTCATATCAGCAATATTGTTATGGCTGCCGTGGTTAATGTGATAGAATATTTCACATGAAACCCGTAATTTGTGAAAGTTTGAAGAATATATCCTGAAGACTAGGCAAAATCTTAGCTCTTTAATCCTTTAAAGCCTAGTGTACATTCACACCTTCAAGAACCTCTTTGACCGCGGTTATGTGTAAACAGTGTGGTGTTACAACATGAAAGGTCACCGCCCCACTGTGATGCTGTACCTGAAAAAAATTCTTCTTTGGAGACGGATTGTCCGTGGCGGAGCATTTCCGTTGCCACCTAGATGGGGCCCCGCCCATGAATCACGAGGATGTATCACGGCGCAAGAAAAGAGTGAACATAGATTTGTCGTGCAGGCGACATTCGCTGGCCATCCAGATAACGTGATTTGACACCAATGGACTTTTCTTTGGAGGACTGTGAATGACAAAATATACAAACAACGTAGGTCACTGGAGCTTCAAGAGCGTCGAGAAAGCACTTTTAACGCTATAACTTTGGTACGATTCAATTTACTCAAGACAACGTGCCACGAAATTAGAGTACTGTCTCGATGGCAGCCACATAACTGGTGGAATCCGTACTTAATATTTGCGGAGAATTGCCACTCTACGCTGCGTAGAATCTCAGAGGAGCGCAGATCTCCTTTACTTCGCGGCGGAAGCCTGAAATCTTGTTCGAGATAGATTTTACAACTTTGTTCTCTATTATCATTTATAGAACGCCGCTTTATTTATTCCATTAAACGTGGAATCCCGGCAGGACTCAAAAGCCTGCTTTTCTATTGCACTGACTAAAGTTTAGTGCTGTAAGTCTCGTACGTGTAAAATATAAATTTATAATCCGAAAATGAAATGAAATGTAGGTCATGGCGAGCGTGCTGGACTTTTGCATATCAGAATTGAATGATCGCTGGTGAATACTTATTTCAACAGAAATTATTGTGAACTAATAATTAATAATTGTTGAATACTGTTAAATTACATTTCGAATTATTGGCGCTGATAATGGGGCAGAAAGTGTAGGCCTAAAGTGAACGCGTGTGAACTGATACAATTCAATATTAAAACAAACGCTTTAACACCAGTCAGCGTGTCAGTGTATTTTTGTATTAAGTAAACTTTAACTTTTTTAATGAGCTCATCCTCTTGTCCCGAGAGAATTACATCGACCGCAGAAGAGCCAAACCGAACCATGTTAATGCGAAGAAAGGAAAACTGTACGCTTACAGGTAGTGAGCTAAGTAACGATTTCTTGCAGCCGTCCCTTTCTTATCTTTCACTTTACAAAAATTTTACTTTAGAAAATTTGCATGTTTTTCGATGATCTAGTGATGCATAATTTCACGATCGCAGCTTAAGCGGCGCTGGTGTCTTTCCATCGCCACATGTTCATCCGCCATATTGGGATAAAGGATTCTGGGAAATTAAAAAGCACGATTTTTGGGTGACATCTAATGGCATAAATCGACACCAAATTTTGTGAAACTCTGTCAACTGGTTCAAAAATCGAAATGGGGGAACACACAGACAACATGTTTTTAAATTACGTTAATCGTAAGCCTACTTCTACATTAAAGAAGAAAGTAAGTGAAATAATTTGTTCAAAAGCGCCGGAGGTTTCCAGAAAAAACTGTTTTTTTTTTTGGTCTCCACAAGTACCGCATGTGGCCGGCGAATCACACTTTGTAGCACCGTGTTCAAAATTTTGAACAAAGGAACTCCGTTTACTCAGGGCCGGACTAAGAGGCGAGCCATCCGGGCGGCTGCCGGGGGCGCCAACTTATATGGGGCGCTAAGTCGTCACTTACATCATAGAATTTCTTCGAACGTTATCGGCAGTTTGGGCACGCACCCTATGCTGCACTGAGAAAAGAATGTTCTTTTGCTCATCGCCTTCTTTAGACATGCATTTTGGCTAAAAAGATGTTGGTGTAAAACATCTTACATGATCAGACGGAATTATTGAGTTATGAAACAATAATTATTAAATATTATAAGTGTGTGTCTCTGTTCTTGCCCTAGTTATCCGGGCATGCGAATCGCGTCCTTTCTGCGCCACATCTGTGGCCTGTCTGGCTCTGCTATATTTTTTAATATTATCTCAGAAATGCCACGTTTTTTTCGAAAAAAAAAGTGTGTTTTTATTTTCTCTACCACTTTTGTTTCAAGCATATCTCTTTCTAAGAAGATTTCAGCGAGATATCATAAATGTACATAGGCCTTCATGTAAAGTACCCGTTGTTTTTTTTCAGATTTTAACAAAACATTAATTTTCTCGACAGATTTTAGAAAAATCCTTGTCAAATTTCATGAAAGTCCATCCGGTGGGAACCGAGTTATTCCATACGGACTGGCAGACAAACGGACAGACAGATATGACGAACATAATAGTCACTTTTCGAAATTTTACGAAAGCACCGAATAACGAAGATAATAAGAATCCTGTTTTTACGCAGTCTGTACAAATATTTTGTAAGTTACCTTCGATTTCAACTTATTGAAAATAAGAAAAGTACTTTTCGGTTTGTTTACCAGAAATATTTAACGCTATGCGAAGAACCAAAATAAACACAAAAATAGATGGCATTAAATTAACTTTAAATGATAATTTTTCTCACAAACATAAATATTTGTACATTTTTTGTCACCGAAGTTCTGCATATCACTTAACAACATTAAGGCCTACACGTACAGCTTGTAATAATTTACGCGCATAGCAACGCACGACGTGTAATCCTAAACCACTGAGGCATTCAGACGTAATATCGGATATTCACACTGAAAATACAGACTGTTTTTTCAAATAATATAATAGCGAGTCAGTTTATTATTCACCTGTAACAACAATTATTGGAAAAAGAAACAAAACGTTATTCAAAATAATTGAGTGTCCTTAACACCTAGACGCTCAAAGCTGCTTTACATGATATTCGCTGAAGATAGCAATGACATTTATGTAGTTACTGATAATACGGACAGTTGAAATTGGGTCCAGTGAATTCCTGAAGTTGGCCCACTATTTGACTATTTGAAATATACATAACCGTCGATTTTCTATCGACAGTTCAGAGAAGTGTAATCTCGAGGGCCTAAATCTAGAAGTCCAGGTATCATAAATGTTTTCCTTGGCGAAGATTGCGTTGAATCGCTTTTCTGTTGAACTGTTCCTTTATCCCGTTATGCCCAAGGCGTGAGATAAGCATCGCAATCAACATTTCGCTAATCGTGTTTTCCTAGCGTGATCCTCGCTTGTACTTTACGACTCGGTTGACCTTAACTGTTACTGTCATAGTGGTTGTGTCCCGGTCCAATCTGGGGACGAGCAACAAACTGCAATGACAGATCACACAACTGTATTTCATATCCTTTATAATTCTTCTAACATAATGCATGGTTTATAAACAGCTAGCACGAATTTTGACCTTTCTCTTGGTTCATTCTTCCGGCCAAATGAATGTGTATATACAGAGTGGCCATACAAGGAAAGCATTCTGTTAAAGTCAAACACTTATATTTACATTATCTTACTTCTGCGTTAAACAGTCCTGGACAGATTTTATCTTTATAAATAACCATTAGACTCCTGGGGCATATCTAAACAATATTTAAAGATTCAGGTCACACCTCACAAAAGCACATTTTGCCTGAATTACAAAGACCAACAGGTTAGGGCTGTTTCGAGAAACAATCGCCCTTTAGGCTGTTCAGAGAATTATACGGAACACAATAAATAAGTTATGCGAGAAAATTGTGGTGAGCTTTAAAGATACATCTGTAGTTTAAAATGCAAGCTTTGAACGTTTAATCACATTGTACATTCCAAATGTTAAGAACTTTAATGACTACGGACGTGAGTATAATTTAGCGATAAGTATTGTGAAGCCAGTTCAGAGTGTATTTGAAAACTGGAATAGTTTTTAATATACAAGCGAAATTAAATTAAAATAACAGATATTTAATATTATACATTTTCTGTGCAATAAACATATACAGGTCAATTTTTTTTCCAAACTGTTGCACTAGTTAATTTATAGATACGTTTTGCCTGTTCGGCATTTACAAATTTAATATTATATATTCCGTGCAATAAACGTAGACAGGTGATTGTATTTCCAACTTATTGCACTAGTTATGGAGATACGTTTTGCCTGTTGGGCATTTACAAATTTATTATCATACATCTGCCGTGCAATAAACATATGCAGGTGAATTTATTTCCAACTTATTGCACTCGTTCATTTGTCCGCGAATACCGTAGAGTCGTCTTTTGTCTCATGTTTGCCTATAACAAATGTTTTAAAGGAGCGCCTTATGGCGTCATTTCTTACGATTAATGAAAAAATGTATTTATTTGTTTATTTATGGTTTATTTAATGATGCCGCCACTAAGACTACGTAACGTCAAATTATAGGAAAATTATGTATGAATTTTCAAGTATGAGCAAAGAAGAGGCAATAGCCTAGTTTCGAGTACTGTAACACCTGGGTGCACAAATCTTCCAAACATCTGGGATCCAACTCAAAAATTCTGAGGCCCTAGAGGGGTGACATGAAAGAATTCAATACAGGGGACCAACAAATATTAGGCGCCACCGTACAAAATTTAGTGGCCCGGACGACCCATCGCCGGGGATTTGTGCACCTGTACTATAACAGCTTATACGTAGAAGAGTTGAGGAAAACCAAGAATAATATCAGGACAGACGGTCTGTAGACTAAGACTGAACCCGTGACTTCAACAATACGAAGCAGAAGTGCTTCCACATCTACTGCGGTATTCGGCGTTAACTTAAAGTAGAAA
Organism: Reticulitermes speratus; assembly: GCA_021186555.1. Classification (NCBI taxonomy): domain Eukaryota; kingdom Metazoa; phylum Arthropoda; class Insecta; order Blattodea; family Rhinotermitidae; genus Reticulitermes; species Reticulitermes speratus. Next base: position 19,643,049 of record JAJKFL010000001.1, read on the forward strand.
CATATATCACATTCGTTCCTGGCACGGAATTGAATTGGGTTTGTGTACCGTGCGCCCATTGAAGTCTCCTCCCTCGAGGAAATGATCTCCGGAGTCTTGAGGCCGGGTCACGATCCTGTTAGGAGTGTGATCACGATCGAAACAATATATAGATCTGGGGTGTCATGAGTTACACTTTATCATGCGCGAGCTCCTCCCAGCTCCGAGATTTATTGAGAGGTTTAATTATTCTTAATAATCACGTCGTTGCTCTAGATTAACTTGATCTATGCCATGTTGCCATGTCGCACTTCACCTCAGAGTTCTTTTAATTGTGATAGATTAGAGATAAATGTCATGCATTAATATTTTATTACAACAAAGGGAACATTTATTAAATATTATGATGTGTAATTTATTAACGCTCTGTCAGTACCTCTTATCCCTTTCATTGATTCTTTCGTTCCTCTATCCCTGTCACTTGTTCTTCCACTATGAAAAATTTTACAAATTATAACATGGACGTATATGCATGATTTAGAAGACCAAGATTGTCATCCCATGCATATACTAAAATACGAATGTTTATCAGATTTCCGTACGTCGTATGGGATAAAGGATTCATGAGCTGAACGTGTTTATTGTACAGGGCACAGTAATTCATGACAGTAAAATTTACTGCTACTGCTGTCGTCAAAATTACCGTCACTACAACCACCAACCACGTCACAACCACCATCATTCCTGCCGCTGCTGCTAGCAGCCTAAACAAGTTTCAGTATGGCTGTACACTGTGGTCACGCCAAATACACGTTAGTTTATGATTGTCAATTCCTGTATCAAAACATAAACTATAGAACGACCAATGAGTAACGACGACAGACCCACCGATTTCGGATTCATATTAGTTGATTATCATTTATTTTTATTGTGTAGATTGGAAGTTTTCAGAATGTTGTCGGATTATTTCGAACTCTTCCGGAGGCATCTTTGAAGACTGAAGAGCGAGAAAGAGAAGAGAGAAGTGGAGGGGAGGAGTGAGAAGTACCAGATTTATGAAGGAGGAAGTTAATAGAGCATTTCAGGCTTGAAGATTTTCAGGCTGTTCTCAATCTTGTTGTTGGTGAGGATTGATTAGAGAGAAGGTTACATTTAAATTGTCTGTTATTTCAGCTTTCCGACCAAAACTCTGTATGAACTTTTCCCCATGCATGTTAAGTGTCCCGCCCATCTTACGCTCCTTAATCTTCCCATCCTAATAATATTTGATGAAAGTAAGCGATCAGTGACGAAACTCTCATTCCTCCCGTTAGTTTCTCCCTCCTGGGTCAAAATATTCTTCTGAGCACTCTGCTGTCAAACTACTTAAACTGTGTGAGCGTTGAGGTTCTCTGGCAGTGTAGCTTATTACCAAGGTACCGACGTTTTGGAGAAACCTGTTGCCTCCATATTCAGGTTAGGTGCTTCTACTCTAAAATTAGGGTAGCTGGATCACACGAAACGTCGGTACATCTTACCACCCTACATGGCGTCACATCCTAGAAAATTAACTAACTAATTCCATGGAGCAGAGTCCTTCCTGAGAAGCTAACCGGTCCTCAGCTAGTCAAGAAGTTCCTCGCATTTTTGGTTCATCACCGCATTTACAAGAGCCCGCCTCCTGTCCCTACCCTGAGCCAGAGCAATCCAGTCCATACATCCCCACTCCCTTCTTAAAGATCCATTTTAATATTATCGTCCCATCTACGCGTAGGTTTTCCAAGTGGTCTCTTTCTTTCAGGTTTCCCTACCAAAACCCTGTATGTATCTCTTCTGTCTCCGATACGTGACACATGTTGCGCCCATCTCATTCTTCTTGATTTGATCACCCGAATAATATTTGATGAGGAGTAATCATCGTAAAGCTGCTAGTTATGTAGTCTTCTCCACTCCCCTGTACATCCCAGAATACGGCAGTTGTGATTACGCTTATGTTATGTTCTGTCGTGATATGAAGTTCCTGATGCATAAAACCTGTTTGCTTGACCATTCTAGCTGTAGTTTCATGCTGTCTAATATATGCAGTTTACTTTGTTTCGGAAAGTTTGTATTTCCACCCCCATAATACACCCCAGTTTAGTGCCGGATACTGTTCACTAGGTGAGCAGGATAATGTCGAAAGCCAGAAGCGATTCGCAGTTGCATGCTAATAAAAACCCACTCAGCTGAGTATTTTTACTGTTGCGAGGTTTGCTTTAAAACTCATATTCTTTACCCCTTCTTTTTTACTTCTCTTCGTCGACCAGTCTAATATTTGAAGGGACTACCTGCGTTCCCTAAAAAAACACTCGCATTTTTGTGGCGCCGAACCAATAAAGATTCTCCCTTAAGCGTTAAAGACGTCTCTAATTTTTACGCTGCGGCATCTTATCCGGCAGCTAAGAATTCCAGAGTTTGTGTTTTGACCCTGAAATGTAAGTAAATATAAGAAACAAGATTTAACTTTCCCATTATGGAATACCCCGTGTTAAGTGATTTTCATATAGGCTTATCCTTAAATCCTGTTTTCAGAGTTTTAGATTTGTGTGTAATTTTATAGGTTCTTTTACAACAGTGAGTTTTCCCAGTGGTCAGTGTGAAATTTATTCTCCGGGACAGTTTTGTCACATCCTTCCATTTTACTGCTAGCAGTTCTTAAGGCTTAGATACTTGTCGTGTACTTGACACTTGAAATGGAACCCTGATACGGTTCATAATGAACTGATACGAATATATCATCAGAATTACCGTCATAGTGAATTGTGGAAGATGATGACACGAGCATCAAGACTGCTGACTGGTAATAATGTGGTAGATAAAAATTCAGTATATAACTGCATAAGGTATTGAAAGGTGTGTGAATGAAGACGTTACAAAAAGAAGAGTTGATTGAAATCCCTTGCTACTCCTGTTTATTTACAACTGTGTCTACAAGTTAGGCGTGTTCGCAAAGAAAAGTTTTCAGTAACGTGCTGATTAGCTTCACTACGCCTGTCTGGCCTTTCGTCAATCCGCATGAAACTGCTGAGTACGTTTCCGTGAAATTTGGTGTTTGCGAGCTTTACTAACATTTTTTACTCATCCGGTTGTGGTTAAAGTCAGACTACATTAATAAACACTTTAAATGTGAATTCTTGCGTTCCTGAGATTTGTCCATCCTTGAGGCGGAGGAATTCCAGAAACCAGATAAGGCTAAGTGCATTATACCATTGCCAGAACCATTCAGAATTGACTTTAAATGAGGACCTGCCAGCCTTTCTTCGCGCAACTCGCTAAATATTTATCGGATACATTTTTTCGAACAAACGTTTTAGAGCAATTAAACGCAAATTTCCATCAACACATTTTGCCATAAGGTTTACAGTTTTAGGAATAGCGTAACTGAAGAAAAGGGGAGTGAAAGCGCAAAGGCTATTACGATTTGTAAGCAGTTGCTAGCTTGTTGCAATAACACGCAAGCAGTTTTCATGACCTACAGCAATCATATTGAACTCTGAACATTTATACTTTATAAACTCCGATAAGGAGTTGAAGACAAACAAAAATACGTTCACGCCTTTACGTGATGAATTTGTTCAGGCCGATTGTAATTGCTCCTCCTGACATTATAAAAGCTATCAAACTCCATGAAGCAGAGGCCTTGTTGGGGAGCGAATATATCTTTAGCTTGCCAAGAAATTCTCCACATTTAATGTAACCTGAAGGCTCATTTACGTATTCACAAGACCCCATCACTTGTTCCTGTCCTGAGCCAGATAAGTCCAGTCCACGCCCTCCGATCCTTTTTTAAGATACATTTTAATATAATCCTTCCATCTACGTCTGGATCTTCCAAGTGCTCTCTTTTCTTGAGGTTCTCCAACCAAATTTCTCTATGAATTTCTCTTCTCCAACATTGCGTGCCACATGCCCGCCCATGTAATCCTGCTTGATTTGATCACCCGAATAATATTTGGCAAGAAGTTCTAATCATGAAGCTCGTCATACACATTACTACACAGCATTCTTCCTTTACACTTTTGATCCTTGATCATGAAGTCTTTTTAAAATACCTTCACTGCGCTCTTTAAAATGTCTGTCACTATCCAAATAATTCGAAGTACCTAATTTTAAAATTGACACAGCTTAAAGATCGTTTTATCTTCCACTTCTTTGAATCCTCGCAATTTGTAGTAGTCACTGCAAATGATATGCAAAGAAGCAAGTATCAGCTCTATTAAAACTAAACGCCTTTCATCGATTTAGTTGACTGGTCGTTGAAACAACATTCAGTACTCGTTTTGTCCACCTGACCACATAGTCTTGTTATTGAATATGTAATTTTAAGAAACAATGCGTATGTTGGAAGCAAATATGATCAAATTCCAATCAACAGAAGCGCAGGCTTTACCGGTTTATGTACGCACAACACCTTGACTTAAAAGGTTCGTTTTGGGCACATTCGCAAAAAAAAATATATGCAGAAATTTGTCTTGTGCCTGTCCGTCTGTCCGTCCGTCTCTTCGCATGCAACATGTCGACAGCCCCTGAACGAATTTTTCATTGAATTTGGTATTGGAGACTTGACTAAAATTTGTTGACGTTCACCTTTCTCTAAAACTGGAGAAAAATAACGGAAAATACACGAAGATCTACGCGCATTTCTGCGCTTAACCCGATTGTAGCTCGCTAAATATTTATAGATAATTAAAAAATCGTAGCCAGATGATTTAGGCTATACTTAGACCACTATTTAACTTACCTTTTTATAAGGGATTGAGCGTAAAGTGCTGGGGGGGCCAAAGGGTCTGAAAGACCAAAGTAAATTTTAAGTATCCGCGTAGCTCTGTGGTGACATATTTCTTATGTCAACTTTAATATGTTGGTACTGCTGTCTTTTCAGACTTCCTAGACTTTTGCAGATCCGGCATTTCTATGAGTTTTTAATAGGCACGGAATATTGAACACGAATTGTTTTTCACTAGCATTCAGGCCCCAAATTCAACAGTGATGTTGACAAGAACAAAAATTTACCGTTTATATTTAGCCAAGCTTTAAGTTGGTTTGCTCTTTGTGCTCACGGAGGATGTAGTTATTTTTAGTGTTTGACAGGTGGCGTTAATCGTCAGACGGTCATGATACGTTATCCCAGAATACATGGCCACATTTCCACTTCTTGTACAAATGTTATAAAAACCACGATGGTAAATTATTTTTTTGATGTAACGCCCCATATTGTGGGAGTTGTGTATCGACGTTTTAAGAAGAACATGCTCCTTTCCTATTTAAAGATGTTGAAATCTATTTTGATGCAAGAGGTTTCTCTGAAACATCGGAACACGTCTACCACGCTACATGGCGTAATATCCCAGAAGACGGGTATCTTCAGTCACCGTCGCCTTACAGAAGTCAGTGTCTTTTTTGTATGAGAGATGGAACTTAGAGAAAACGCACGTCGGGGGGAACACGTTGCGATAACGCAGTACGTAGCACAGATATATTTTTCATTCAAGTTCCCCTGTAACGGCATGTTTTGAATTTTACCGAAATAATTTTTAACGTAAAGAAGAGGGAGGATGGATGTGGGAGAGGAATGGCGATCGGACGGACATAAAAAGGAAGGATAAGGAATACAGGAGAAATTATAGGATCAGATAAAGCTGCTAAAGTTTATACTAAAGAAAGCGAAGAAGTTTCTCTTATATTTTCAATTAGCATTAGGCTAGTAACACAAAATTAGTGGCCCACTTACCGTCCTCTGGTGCCCAGACTGCCGACGCGAGCATCTCTGAGACAATAATCTGGAGACTTAGTCACGTAGATAAGATCGTCCTCGTTGTACAGCCCCATGACTGAGCTAGCAGGAAGCAACTTGCGGCCCGCGCCCACTCGTCGGCTAATTACCTCAGTAGCCACCGCAAATTTGCGCTTGAGCCTCTCTCCGATTTCGGCAAGTGTTGGGAGAGCACGCCAGCATGTCTTGATGTTGCAGGAACCGGACACTCCGTGGCACTTGCACTGTGTTAGCAAGCTCGACTCCACCGCCTGCATCAAAAGTTAAGACATGATGTAACTCCATACAGTACAGTTCTTCTTGAGAATTTTAAGGCATTTCATCCCCGTTGTATTCTGCCTGGTATTTATGTAATTCGAAGGTTCATTGCCGTTAAATTCTAACTAGCCTCAGCTGACTGACTAATGAACCAACTCCCTGGAGCAGAATCCTTCTTTGGAAGCTAATAGTTCTGCAGCTACCCATGAAATTCCGCGCCTTGGAATCCGAAGGTTCTATATTGTTAAACTGTAATTACATGAATAACAAAGGAACTAACCAATATTATATGACGGGCAAGACTAACTAAGGAATAAACTAACTACCAAACACAACTAACTAACTCCATGGAGCAGAGTTCTTCCTGAGAAGCTAGCAGGTCCTCAGCTAGTAAAGAAGTTCCCCGCATTTTCTGGAACCCGAATGTTCGTTACTGCATACACAAGCGCCCGTCACCTGCCCCTATCCCGAGCCACATCAGTCTTGTCCATACCTCCCAATTCCACTTCCTGAATCCATTATAATATATCCTCCCATCTACGCCTAGGTCTACAAGTGGTCTCTTTCCCTCAGGCCTCCCCTCCAAAACATTCTATGCACCTCTCTTTTCTCCCATACATGCCACATGGCCAGCCGATCTTGATTTGTTCACGCGAATAATATTTGGTGTGGGGTACAGTTCATAAAGCTCACCGTTATGTAGTCTTCTCCACTCCCCTGTTACCTTGTCCGTCTTAGGCCCAAATATCTTCCTCAGCACCCTATTGTCGAACAACTTCAGCCTATGTTCCTCCCTCAATGTGAGCGACCAAGCTTCACATTCATACAAAACAACAGGCAAAATTACAGTTATGAAGAGCAAGAGTGTGACGGAATAGACCCGGAATAGACCAGTGGTTCCCTGCCTTCAAGCTGATGACAGTGACATATATAATGTTAGTAAATCAAGTCAGGACGTAAAGTTTAGTGTTGACATGAATGGGGAAAAAATTGTATTTCTATGCCACTGACATTTACTGGTAAATGAATTAACTTTCAAAAGATTTATTCTTTATACTTTTCCTGTTTTCAAATTTACCGACATCAACTTAGTACGGTAAGTGCTAATACTATCTCGGGGGACAGATCCGAAAAAAATATAGTCGAATATTAAAGTGGTACTGATATTAATACGTGCACTAATTATCATGAGTATTACTTTTCTTTGAATATGTGTTGCAATTTCACTGCCTTTTTCATAGCGTCTAATACGTGGACATAAGTATTTGTCTCGTTGGTAGGATGGAAATCTGGCTTTTTATTGCCTGCTAAAGAATGAATTTCCTGGAAGTATGGATAAAGTGATGTCTCTCTTTCTTACACCAGAACAACGCGCGTTCAGAACTCAGGTGTGATATGCGCACGGCGAGACTGTAGTGCCATTAGGATCGGTTTTTGCGGTCAGTTGTAGTGACGCTCAGAATTTTACAGTTCCTAAATAGGCAACCGATGTTCTTCCCCCATGTGTGTGTGTCCACTCCAGTATTATAGACCGGACACATTTGGGGAGGCAAACAATGATCAGTCAGTTAAAAAGTTGTAATTCAAACCTGCATTCATCAGGTTCCCTTTACGTGCTGAGGAATTATGTGACGTATCACATAATTAGAAAAAAAATCTTGAAAATATTGGACATTGAAACTATACAACGCTTTACTTGTTGCCAAATTATTAACCAACCTGAACCAATTTCGCCCTTAAGGAACAACTTGGGCGGTCTTTAGATATTCACTCACCCGTCGGCCAGCCCTGTTGTTATGAAGGTTGACGGCTGCTAAGGTGGACCTAAAGCGACTCTTTGTGATGTACGATGATGATTGTGGCTTCTTGTCTTCGTCCTCACTTCCCTTTCTCTTCCTTCTGCCGCGTCTCCTTCGACCTGGCTCCGTTGTAGTTGTTCTGGTTCGTGAATTATATCTGTTAGTGCAAGATTTGTTATTAAATAAGCGATTAGTGTCCCACTAATATTCGCTGTTAAGTATCTCCATGGTCACCACAACATGGAGCGTCCTCAGGGTGAGCCTTCTGACATGGCAATTAGCGCATTCGCGGACTTGAGATGAGGAGTGGTTCTGCAGCGTGGGATGGCTGGATTATGTAGCACTACCCAAGCAATACACTGGTCTTTCATTATGAGGGAAGAACAGAGATTGAGAATACTTGAAAACAGAGTATTGAGGCGATGTTCGGAGGTAAGGTGGAAGCAATAAGAAAATGGAGAAAACTTACAGGATGAGGAGCTTCCTAATTTGTATTCTTCGCCAAATATTGTCAGGGAAATGAAATCCATTAAAACGAGATGGGCGGGAATGTAGTATGCATCGAAGCAAAGAGAAATGCATACAAATTTTTGTCGGCAGCCATCAAGGAAAGAAACCTCTATGCGTAGAAACAAAAATAATATTGAAATAGATCTTAGAGAACTCTGGTGTCGAAGGAGTGGTTTGGATTCAAATTATTCATGACAGGATTCAGTGACGTGATTTTGTGAGCACGGTAACGAACCTTCGCTTGAACAAAGGGCCGGACGTTCCTTGCTGTGATGAGTAAGCTTAACTGTCAACTCACGATGCTTGTAGAGATTTGGAAGTTAGTTTATTTCGTATGCAATTCGGAACTTCAAAAATTCAAGTTTTGTCTGATGTGATCTGTGACACATAAGTTTAAACAAGGTACAATTAAAATTTTTGCGAAATAAATGTATATTTTTTAGTAATTACAGTGTACATATATTGTACATATTACTGGCAGTACACAGTAGATACTAAAGGTAAATACAGATTGTTATAATTGAACTTTTAAATTATTTTTTTAATTTTAAATAAATGGTGTATTTTATTAAAATTATTTATTAAAATAGTAATACAACGTAAATTTTAGTTGCATACAGTAATAATATTGGAACTTCTATTATATTTTCAAGCTACTAAAAGGTCATTAACATTTTTAACGTATTGTCTAATGTTTAAGGGGGCCCACTTGCCATCGGGCAAGCTGAAACCCTGGCCAGTCCGCCACTGTCTGTAAGAACCACTTTTAGTTCCTCCTTCTTCTGACGATGATGTTAATGATGATCATTGTCATCTTATTTTTCTTTTCCTTCTTCCTTCCTAAGAATTGAAATGGCTGCGAACCCGTTCGCATATTTTGAATTTTTAAACCGATCTTGCCGTCTATTTACCTCTGGCTCTTTCCACACCTCTCTGTTGTTTTGGCTTTTAACCTACAAGCACACTAATTATCGTAGTCTAGTATCGTGCATCATAGGCATCAGCTCTTTCCAGTTTAACTAACGTCGCTTTGGGCCTACTTCTTTTAACATATTCTCAGTTTCAAGAATGCATCTTTATTTCTTTCACTTATTAAAGTGTCTCGTAAATTTACTTCTACCAAATTATTTAAGAAGGTCCATTTTCTTCTTTTAGTCTCGTTCAACATCCTTCCTTTGTCCGTCCAGACATACGAAATAACTCGAGAACAACGGATCAGTTGTTCTGGAATTTGATATCGGAAAATTTTGCGAAAAATTGTGTTGCCATTTGAATGCTGGTTAACATCGGACAAAAATTATTAAGTCTTATGGTTTTCGAGATAATTAAAGTCGACATAATTCGTACATTTCTGAATTTTTGTATTGAATACTAAAATAGTTAACTAGATAGCAGCTGCCTAGTATTTGGTATCTTGGCACTCAAACATGGCTGATGTCATATTTCGCTTTACCTGGGTTCCGCTCGAGCGCCCCTTTTCTCTGCAGAGTCCGTAAACTGTTTCCCGAACTGAGAGCCCCACCGTACATTGTCTCCGCAACCTCCCCACTTGAAGTTTCCGTTGGGTGGATCCCGGGGCGGAGAGGCGCAAGAGCAATGAAACAGCGTACCGGCCGAACACGCTCGCGCTATTGTGTACGCCACTGCTGCCGAACTCAGAGCGTAAACGTAGGCCTGCTCTCTGGTGCCTGTGGAAGAGGAGCAAAACATTGTATCGTGAAGCAGTGCCCTCAGTTTATTCTGTTTGTTTGTTTGTTCTTTATTAACTTACGAGTATTCATTGTTGGTATCACCAACGACTTTGTCAGTAGTTCAGAATGTATAAGGCCGAATGAGAGGATGATTATTGAGTAATTAATTAAAAAGGGCTGTGGAAAAAAAACGGCCGTTGCTTAACGTAAGATAAGACTTAATATCCTGTCATTTAGCTGGAGGGACCGCAAAGACATAAAAAAACCTCAGTCAGTTTAGCCGAATTTCTGACCCAGATTCGAAGCAGTTACCTCTAGAATACGAAACTTGAATGCTAACTACTCCACAGTGTCCTTTACTTATTTTATTGAATGATATCGTGGGGTTTCTTACTTAATATTATACATATTCTGTGCGATTGTTATGAATATATGTTTATTTATACCAACTACTGCACACCAATTACACGTGTTCATTCTATATACTCCTACATGTTTCGGCTGACATTCTCAGCCATCATCAGGGAGTCATTTTCTATAGACTTACGCAGTATAAACTTATATATGTGGTTTTTCTTCTTTTGCTTCTAACACTTTTTCCTTTTGTACGACCCGATAGACGAAAAAATTTCCATAACCTTCTATCTTCCCACAATTATTCCTTTTCGATTTTTTGCCACCTCTTCGTCTTTCCTTGCTGAACTACCTCGTTTTGGGTCGTTTCATATATCCTTCCTTTAAATCGTCTCCCTAATGTCTTTCTCAGTATTCTTATTCTGGTCATTGGCTCTCTCCATGGCTAAACCATTCTAGTCTTTTCACTTACACGTCTATTAATATAAATCTGTGTAACCTTATAGACACTTGACGAACTACTTACAGCGGCGCAATTCATTGACAAGTTCATAACTCTCCATGCTACTGGACGAAACTTTTTTTGCGATGCTGTCACGTACGTTTCTATATTTGAGGTTCGGTGTCGAAACTAAACCTTTCTTACCACAACGTCTATAGTGCACATAGCAACAACATAAAATTAAGGATTCTTAGGGGAGCGTAAAACTACCTACTTTCGTGACACACCCTGTTTATGGTACGATACTTTAAATTCGCCACTGTTACTGTCAACAGTTCTGTATAGATATCTCACCTGCCTTTATGAAATCTCCATGTCGTTATGAAACCTCTACAAACAGAGGTCCTCACTTTATTTTGAAAGCTAAACACGTAAAAGAACTTTCCTGTATTTATGTAAATAACCCTCCGTTATGAAAGCTGCAACAATAGAGGAACTTACCTGTAGCGAAAGCGGTGTCTATAAAGGAACTCGTCTGTCGTTAAAGCTAAATCCATAAACGGACTCATCTGTCGTTATTCACAGGGGAAGGCCCTTTTGTTTTGAAATCTGTGTCGATAGAGGAAATTGTCTTTATGAAAGCTGTCCTAGAGAGGAAGTTTTCTGTCGTTATGAAAGCTACATTTGTGGAGGAAATTACTGTTCATTTCTGGTAACTAGAGACTTGGAAGGTGTTTAAGGAATTCGGGCAGGATGGGGTGGGTGTTCGCTTGTAGAAGGTATACGTCTCAGGGACTACTATCTGTGCAAAAACATTTACCGCTTACAGTAGAGGTGACTGTGCCAGATCCTAATGTTCTAGCGGCCGATGTATGTGGAACTGGTATTTTTCACTGACATTTCGTGCCATAAAACAGATACCCGAGGCTTCCCTTTTCCTTCTCCTTTCCCCTCTTCCTCACCCCGCAAATTTCAAGATGCAGGAACTGGACTCTACCTGTCGTGATATCGGGAGTGAAGCTGGGAGCCGTCTCTATGGAGTACAATTCCACCTGCGGTCTGCGAACACACTCTGACAAGTGGCAACTGCCTGTGCGGCTGCCTTCACGATGTGCGGCATGGCCTGCGTTGTGCTGCGACACAGTTTGGTTTGGCGTCGCACTAGCCCGAACTTCAAGGCTTTGCGACACATTGACGACGACGCCCCTGTCATATTCCACTGTAAGCCTGCCTTCCTCAGCGCTCTGAAATCACAGTACTCTGTTTGTAAATTTCCTTCCGGGATTAAACCAGCACAACAGTCCCTTTACTAAGTATACTGTTGTAACACTGAGAGACCGGGGGCAAGACCAGTGACATAGAGACCTATAAACTATATACGAGGCATGGGCAAATGGATAATATAGGCCTATTACACTCTTTCTCGACGGACTCTTTCATATTCTGCAAAACAATACAAAAAAGAAGGAACATTAACAACACATTTGCACTAACTCTTCAGTTTATAGGTTGTCTCCTCGTCTAGTTTACTTCTCTCCAAATGCAATGCCACGATTTCTCAAACCGATGACTGCTAGAACGCCGAGCTGACCGTGCCAGCAGTGGAACACTGATGACAGTAACTGCCGAGTAAATGTTTTCTTAACAGCAATTGTAAGTCAGGTCAGGGGGGCTTTTTTTCCACATTTCCTGGAGGAATTTATCAGGAGATTGTCAGAGACTCAATGTAAAAGAACGACAGTGTGAAGCCAACCACTCATCTCACAGAGCTGAGTTTACGAAATCGTGGAAGTATGTTTCCATGTTTCCACTCCCACAAGAAACGTTGTGGGGATTAAAAAGAAGTAGTCAGGCCACACAGCCAGCAATTGTGTCATTTGGGTCGTCTGACAACAGGCGTTTCTCTCCTTTCCCAAACGTGGTTTGAGTTTTTAACGGCGGCAGACGTCGGGAAACCGACTGTCCTAACTGAGGTTTTCCGTGATTTTCCTCATTAGTTCAGACGAGTGTCACGTAGTGCCTTGACAGAACAGAGTGTTATCGTCAGCTTTGTGCCGATCCCAGTGGCGGCGCTGTCTAAGGCGTGGGTCTGCGGCCGTTCGTTTACTGGGGTTGTGGGTTCGAATCCCGCCGGGGGCTAAGATGTCTGTCTCTTGTGAGTGTTGTGTGTTGTCAGGTAGAGGTCTCTGCGTCGGGCTGATCACTCGTCCAGAGGAGTCCTGCCGAGTGTAGTGGGTCTAACTGAGTGTGATCGTGAAGCCTCAACAAAGAGGAGGCCGTGGCCCACTAGGGGCTGTTGCGCCACTGAAAAAAAAATCATCAGCTTTGTGCTACAATGACTGCCGTAAATATTACTCGTTTCGCATAGGTCTCGCACGAAAATATTTTATTTATTACACTTAGTTATTCAGTTTATATTTGTTGGTTTTTTGCAGATTCTTTACAGAGGCTGTCAGGAGCTAGGATTGCATAGCGTCGAATGGTAAGAAAATCCGTAAACATTGAATTAGAAAGAATGTGCAATGAGTCTTTCATAACGTAATTTGAAAACCCTTCAGGCATTTGCCTGAAGGGATCGAGAAAATCCACAAAAACATCAGTCGGTGTGGGCATTGTTTGGACCGAGATTTTAAATCTTTTCCTACCGAATACAAAGTAGACTTGCTACACAGAAACATTCGTTCGAGGGGCTATGTGTTGGTTTGTTCAGCCCTCACCGAATGCGTCTAACCGCGTCACCTTTGTTTCCCCATCATCCACACCTCTTCTCTTTCTGCTTCACGCATTTATAAGAAAAATAGCTTTTTTTTATTGTTTAGGAACATTTTGTTGTGTTGGGATCCGTGACGTTTATTAGAGGTTTGTGTCTCTGAAAGAAGGCTTGCGGCACCGGTGTTTGTTACGGAGCCGCCTGGGTGGGAATTGAGTTGTCTGGCGGTGTTGAGGTGTTACAGCGTGCGGTGCGGTCCTCAGGACTACATGAGGCCACTATATGACGCATCATTATTAGCTGGTTGCTTCTTGAGTAACTTATAATGACAATGAAAAGAACGGAGAAACTTAGACGCCAGACTAATTGATTGAACGCCAGCTGGAATACCGGGAGACCCAAAATATCATGCATAACAAACAATTTACAGTAATTTTTTACATTTCTGCAAATAAAGGTTTAAAAAAGGAACATAGTCAAGTCGCTGTGTCTGTCTGTTTGCCGGCTGCCCTTCTGTTTGAGCACCACTGAAACGATATGCATGATAGTTGATGTCGGAGTGTTTTAACCAACCAAATTCAGGGAGCGTGGCCTTTCTAGAGAAAAAAATCTGTCCCCAGCTAGCTAAAACATTCCCCACATTTTATTGAACCCGAAGGTTCATTGCTGTATTCACAACAAAATGCCACTTGTCCATGTCCCGATTCAGATTAATCCGTTCCACGCTATCTCATCCTGTTTCTTTAGAATCCATACTAATATTATCCTTCCATGTACCTCAAGATCCCCCAAGCTGCCTCTGTCCTTCAGACTTCACCACCAAAATCCTGTAGGCATTTCTGTTTTTCACAATGCGTGTCACATTCATCATGCATCTCATAACCCTTGATCCGATAGCCTTATTATATTTAACTAGGATTACAAATCATATCGCTTATCATTGTGTAGGCTTTCCAGTCATGTTAATTCCTCTGTTCCAGGTCCAGAAATTTTCCTCATAACTCTGTTCTCGAACACCCTCGGCCTATGTCCGTCCGTTAATATCAGAGACATACTTCACAGCTATATAAAACAACAGAAGAAAATTATAGTTTTTGTACACTAATCTTTATACTTTTAGGAAAAAGATTCTGGACAGAATGGTAGCAAGCATTCCCTGAATTTGAACTCCTGTTAAATTATTTGTGCGTGCAATTTTAATCTGTTAGTATCGTTCCCAAGTATTTGAGGTTTGCCACATTTTCAAAGGATTTTTTTGACTACTTTTAGATTGTGATTTTTTTCTGAATTCTGTTCACGAGAGGAACATATAGGCGTGCTTATCTTTCTCGGCATTTACTTCTGCACGAATCTCCTTACCATCAACTAATACGTCTCATTGTTTTTATCTATGGTATTAGAGGCCCCAATTGCGAAACTAGGATCCACAACGGAAGAACTAACAATAAGTTCTTAAGGTAGTCTTTTCTAGCCCTAAAAAAATAATTATAAGACGCGTGAGAATAATATCGGTGATAACGACTATGTGTTTGTAAGGGGTTTTATAATTTGTGCTCTTAACCAAATATTGTTAGGGTGATGGGGAATGGGACAGATGAAAAATACATTTAAAGTTTGGTGGGGAAACCTGAAGGGGAGAAACCACTAGGGTGGTCCAGGTGTGTATAGTGGGAAAATATAAAAAGTGATCTTGAAGGATTGTGATGACGGGATGAAGACTGGCTCAGGATATGAACTAGTAAAGGGCACATTTTAATATTGTAACGACTACCGAGTTCAATAAAGTCGTGAATTTCTTAGCCCGCTGAGGGACTTTTAGCTTCTCAAGAAGGAATGTGCTCGTTGGAATTTGTTACTTTGCAACATAATTGTTGTCAGTTGAATATCTTAATCTCTCGCTTTAGACTCTGCTAGATGCACCCAACATTGAATTCTGAAGTCGAATATAATAACATCACTGAAAATATGCATCTCGTATTGAAATGTTTCAATGAGAAATTACAACATAAATTACATCAAATGTTTTGGTTTGATGACCATAACGGGCTGCATACCCAGGGTCAGCTCCGGAGACGAAAATTTTTTATTATTTGTGTTTTGTCTGGTGAGAGCAGTAAGGTCAATGATAAACTGTTCATACTCTATTATCTTTTGAGAGACATTTAGAGGTACCTCTAAATTAATTCCAGGCTTGATTAATTAGTGAGTTAAACATTGAGCGAAAAAGATTAATGTTATAAAAACTTCCATCGGAACCTCAAATTGGAACACGTCAACTCTGTGTGCATTAGATGCCTTATACAGAATCCGTTGATGTACCTTGCGTTTCTCGGTCCTTAGATTCGACCGCTCTTTTCGCTTTTTCGTGGTGAAGATAAGGTTTCTCCAGAGTGTTGGAACATTTCTGAGTAGGCGGCAGATCAATCATGTGCCGGCAGGGAGGTCCGGCCCCACACTGCGAGACCTTACTCTTAACACCTCCTCATCCGAGAGAGGTCAAATAGACTGACGGCTTATTTTAAACTAAGCTGCTGCATTTACTGGCGGGTGATGGAGAATGCAATCAAATGAGTGACTACAGGCACTGTATAGTCCGCGTACATATGTTGCTCTTCACTGAAATTATTGTTATGCTTTAGAGTTTAGAGTAAACTGAATTAGTAGCTGCCAGATTCAGCGCGTTAGTATTCTCAGCCTAGTTCGTGCAAAGTTGACATTGCTGTTTGATGGAAAGGTATAAATGGCCAGGTGCTGATCTACTTCCGACAGAATTGATCCAAGTAGTGGAGGACATTATGATATGATATTACATACTTTTTATTTATGTATGTGTTTATTTATTTGTCTGTGGTTTATTTAACGCCGCTGTCAGTAGTTCTGGCTATGTAGCGTCTAAAGGAAAGGCGATAGCGATTAATCAACTGGAAGGATGTGGAAATAAGCGATCGTGGCCGAGTATGGAGGTCTGTTATGTGGCCAAGATTCAGGTCTTTTGGGATGTGGCGCAGTGTTGACTGGTGAATAGTTATTCGCATTTCGGAGGAGCTTGCTGCCTCCACGTTCTGATCCTGCCTAGTCCAAGATTAAACACTCGTCGTGAAAGAAAATCAAGTTGAAGGCTAACAAAAGCTTCCGAATTGCCGGTACCCGCTGCGAGAACCTTAAATCTTGTACTGCCACGGCATTTGCCTGGAGGGACTGAGTGAAACAACGAAACCCCATTTAGGATAGGTGGTGTTTTAACTGTTATTTGGACCTGTAACTTCTTATACTACTTAGAAGCGTTACTGCATAATTCAGTTTGGTTGACCTACAAACTTGTTATTGTATTTTGAACAAGACACAATTTTTACAACGGTGGAAGGAATCTGTATTGTACTTATTCAAAAGACAGTCGGTATAACTGATAAATTGTCAGGATTATCACTTTATTGACTAAGAAGTTGTTGAAGACAGTCAGTGCAGAGTTACCTAATATATTGACTACTGATACAATATTCTGCATTTGTGAGATACTGAAGGGAAAACGGAAGTAGATCTGCAGTGGGTTTGTATATCGGCTGTTTATAGACTTCAAGAAAACCCGTGAATATTTGCAGTTCTACCTTGTCGATCTCTATGAATTGGACAAACTAAACGCTTTCAATTCAAGGAAGAGATTTACAGAAACAATATTCCCATTTGCTTCTAGGTACTCTAGGTGGCTTTCCGTCTGTGAGCTTAAAAACGTCGCCTGTCGTTCACTGTCCATCCTTACCCTCCTGGGTCCACGCTAGTTACTTTTTTTGTGAAGTAATAATTTTTCTTTCCCGCAGCTTACCACAGTTTTGCTTGAATTCTACACACATTATTTTCATTTCCACTAAACTATACGTATTATCATTGCAGGCACTGCCATACGTCTACAACTTACATGTTAATTGCATTTGAAATAGGTGTCTTAAGATAGGCCTGTATAATATTGTTTATTGTTACTTTTGTTCCGTGGCTTGCTAAGTAATTATAGTTTGTGGACTTTTATTCTTTCTGAACGTTCAGAGTTAAATAATACACCATACTTTGGGGTTCCTGATTTGGATTATATATATGTACAGAATGTTTCATAATAATGCATGTAAATTCACATATTCACAACACCTAGCGTGCATGATAGAGGATGTGACAAAGGAACTCAAAATATTTATGTCCCGGTTGGTGCAGTTCCCATATTGCCGTACGGCGCGCTCATATCACTGAACTCACAAGATGGCGTCACACGTAAAAAGAGCAAAGCACATTATATCTTATTCTTAAGAGGCTATTAAAGATGAGACCTTACAGACAAGCCTACAGATTATTGCAGGCGATTACAGATGGTGACATAAACAGCTTTATCAGTTTTTTTTTTGCCAAATCGTGCAGAATATGGAGGATGACTGACATGTGCCGCATACCAACGTATTCAGTGATGAGCGTCTGTTTTATTTCGGTGGATGGAAAAATCATGTAACGCTCTGGAAAGTGCCCTCAGTTCCTTTAAGTGGAAGTTTTTGTGCCTTGTTACGGAAATGTTTAAGGATTTTTTTCTTTTTTAACCGTTTAAGGCCCAATGGTAACTATATATACTACTTGCGTTATCATTTGGAACTCTTCATTTTACCCGCACAATATTGATGTGTTTTTCGTGATTCTCACAATCAACATCGATTATTTTCCTGAACAGCATTGAATGATTCCTTTTGAATGGATACGGAGTTTGTTCTTTGTGAGGTATGAACTGAATTTTTGTACATAACTTAGACGGATGTAATTTTCAAAGTGTTAAAAAAAATCAGTGTATTTTCGAATAGTAAGTGTCTCAATATCAATTAAGATGTAGCGTATAGGAGAATATGAATGTGTACTAATGCTGCAGATTTTAAAAGTTCAGGATTTTTTAAAATTTAGATTTAAATGAGATAAGAAGAATCTAAATCCAATATTGGTAGTGAAGGATGAAACGATAAAATTGTTGTAATTAGTAAGTGCTGGCCTTATCTGGTGGAGGATATTGTTATAAACATTAGAGATATAAGGGCTGCATACTGCAAAAACATGGTGTTAGCGGATGCAGTCATGTGTACACCTAGATTCAAATAATAAATATTCTGGTATGTTTTGTATCATTTATGTTACATAATCTGCAGTGTCGTGAAATCTTTACGAAACACACTGTATGTGCAAACTCCAAAAAATTGTTCTCAGTAACTTCATTTAATACGTCTCTTATTTATTTATTTCTTTATTTATTTTTACTAGTTGTTATATAATGATAGTACTCAACTGCATTGCTTCTATCGCGTCTTTTGATTATGAGGTGTGGCTAAGAAGGATGTGGAAGTGGTCGTAGCCCACTTTAAGAGGTGCGCTCACAATTTGGCCAGAAGGGTGATACAACCACAAGAGTCCTCGGTCATGATAGCATATATCCTGTCCAAAAGTCCAATCTCGAACCATCCGAATATGGAGCAAGCCTGCTAATTACTGAAATAGGATGTCTTTTTACGGTATTACGGGACCGCATGTTAGGATAAGGGCGGTGCCAGTTAGTCTGACACGGAACTACCGCTGGAACAGCAAAGGCGATGACACCACATTTTATCTCTGCGATTAGCCGAGTCGTAAAACCATTAGAGAGGAACACCTCATCACTGCAAACATGTTCATTGCAACGGGAGGCATACTTCCTGGACATGAAGAAATGTCTCTCAGCAGGTGTACCACCACTACGTAATGTTGACGTAGAGAGGGGGTGGACGTAAAGTTCCCGCGTTTTAATACTTGGCACTAATGGAAGTTGGTGGGTAGATTCACGCTCTGTCCGTCTTCATTCTCTAGAAAGGACTCTATCCGCCCCTAATTCAATAAGAAGCTGAATGGACTGCAGAGTCTGTTGGGACGTGGTCATAAAGAAGCTCTGAAGTCCTCACTGGGAATCGTATACCAGCCACAGTTTCTACTACTTGTTTGGAGACACAAGAGAACGAGCTTTTCCCAACTAGCTTGCAAGTTATTGTAAGTAGCACTTAGAGATTTTACGCAAACTGTTCATTGGTTTGCAAGAAATTTCGTACTTTCCACTTTATTTGATTTAATGAATGATTACTTTGATACAGGTATGTATGAAACGTTGGACATTTGATTGAAAATAACATAAATACAGCGACCAATTTCTTAATGTTTGGAAACATATGAATTCAAATCGGTCTTGTGTCGTTTGGGAAAGATTTTGGATGCTATTCTTTGTTTCTTTCAATTCAAGTCATTTTTCCTTTTAATCGAGTATTTTTATGACTGCGACGGTTTGAAATGCTCGTGCACATACGGTGTGTGTGTGTGTGTGTGTGTGTGTGTCCTATGTCAAGATACGTACATACAGTCAATGGTTCACGCATGTTGTTTGGACTACTTAGTACGATAACAACATTTGTCAGGTCAAGAAGGCTGTGGTTTGTTTCTTTCGTTTTGGTATTATTAAACGATACTGCCGGTAGCTCAGGCTCGATGCGTTGAATAGTGAGGGTTAATGAATTCGAGAGTATTTGGAAGGAAGCGGCTGTGGACTAATTTGTGGATCTATCACGGCATTTGCCTACAGGGACAGTAAATCAGCTTAAGACCCCAATCTGGAGTGCTAGCAAGTCGACCACGAAGTTTTGTAAGACTGTGGTGAGTAAAGTCCTCTTGTATTGAAGGCTGCATTTGGAAGCAAGTAACGAACTAATTGAGATACGGTACAGTACGGCCCACTCGCTTGAGCCCGGGGCGGAACTCAATAAATCGCCATCCGACTCACACATTACAACGCTCTTTCGTCTGTCATTTGTCTTAAGGTTGATAGAAATCGAAATAGCTTCAGATCTATGTCTTACAGTTCTGAACTTTTGAACTCTGAAGTTTATCTAAATAGTATTTAAAAATTCCTTTCCTACCGCACGGAAAACACCCTGTTTCTTCTATTAAAGCAGATGGTACATATAGTAACCACTGTTCTTGTAAGGGCTAATTATAAAATTTTTTGATCCTTGTTAAAGGATTTTCAGGTAATTTGGTATTGGTTAATTTTATTTAATTTTTGGTACAAGTAGTGAAATTTTACAACAATAATGGACATTTTACACGAATGCCTACACGTATTCGTTGGGTTTCTTGCAAAATAATTGTCGAACCAACAGATATCTCGCAAAATTTATGAAATATACCTGTTTTTCTTATTCTGAGCGTCTCTTCACGATTTTAACACTAAAATTAATCTACGTTATTTATAATGATTCAGTTCGTACCTCACAGAGAGCACAGTGTGCTTTCATTATAAAGACCTATCGGTGAATGCTGTATAAGGATAAGAATCACAGTGTTTAGTAACGATCATAAGGCAAATATAAATACACAACACATTGCTGGGCAAAATGCAGATGGTGTGTGTGTGTTTGTATGTGTGTGTGCGCGCTTGCGGTGGAAGATCCCCGCCCGTTCCGTCCACAGTAACTACGAGGTCAGAGTGTATACGGTTCTGGACCGGTTGCACAGTTGGATTATGTGCTCGGACCCCGTTCTGTGTATGAGAATGTCAAACGAAATATTTGAGGTATACATTATGTCAAAAAGCTTGAGCTGTGATAGTCGAGTACGTGTGTATGTGTAATTACAGTTATGATCTTTAATACCAGGAAGCAGGCAGCAGGATTCTCTGCCAGGATAAGAAGTTAGGAAACGTACGCATTCGGCAACAATTCTGGTGCGTTCATTCCTATTATTTATTTCTAAAACCGTTTAAGACTTGCTGAAAATTTTATTAGACGTAAAAAGTGTTTTATTTAGGCCTACGTATATCATTTTTCGTGACATACATAATTTCCGTAATAGATCCATCTGTGGATAGCTGGTAAATTCTTTCACACATCTCTAATTTCTTGGCGAATTTAGATCATATTTAGTCTGCCCGAAAAAAAGAATTTGTCTAGGTCTGCCCCCTCTGATTGGCACTTCTGATAGAAAGAGGCGTTTTAGGAGATCGAGGCGTATTGTACGTAGCGACTATTAAATGCAACGTACACAGTGGTTGTGTTGCGAAATGCGGTTGCGAAACTTTCGCTCACGTTTCATTGTTTTGATTTTATTGGCTTAGTTTCATTGAAAAACATGTAATTAAACTAATTCTGATTCCACATATTTTAGCCTTTTAAGTATCCATTTTTTTAGACTAAATGACTGATCAACAGACGGCATGAAGCAGCGCCATTTTCTTATCTAGTCAAGAAATTCTCGCAGTTTGTGGCAACAGAAGTTTCATTAGCGTGTTCACAAAAGCCCGCCGCTTATACACATCCTGAGCCAGATTATACTGTACTTCGGTGATAATTGGTACGATTACCTTCCCTGTGTCTGTCACGCTCCTCCACTGCCTTATTACACAGACTTGTCATTCCCGGCACATGTCCAGCAAACTCTTCCCAATGTTCGTACACGTAGGCTACAGCATTTTGTGTAAGTTATTCTTATTACCATTCAAAAGGAAGCACAGACATCTAAGCAAATACTTACCATCACTGTGGAATTTTAGAGCTGTAAATCTTTGATTATCACCAATAAAACTTCCATTGTGTTTCTTTATCTTGTTCTGAGCACTTCAAGGTATTTTGTGTAAGCTAAGCCAAAGGTGCCGCAGAAAGAGTATGTGAATCTGTTTGTAAAGGGAAAGAATTTCAGTGCTTGTTAACCCTACCTTCTCCCATGAGTAAGCGGCAGGCTACTGTTAAACAATTCTGGCTTATTATTTGAGTACCCCAAAAATGGGATTTGTCTCAATTGTTATGGATGAATAAACGAAGGAAGTCTACAGCATTGGAGTACTTCGTTTAATTTGAATGGGCAGCATGCCAGCCACAAAGTGCCGCATTGTGTTTATGGCCGTGTTAATTAATTATTGCTGAGGTGTGAAAAGAACAAATCTCCCATTCGGTGGGTTATTAGCCTCTTGAGGGCTGGGCCAGTAAGTTTAAACATTTTCATGTAATTCGTCTGGAATTCCTAACATTTGGAAAGTAGGTGGTTCGGTCTAGTAGGCTTTCTCTAAACCATTCAGCTGCTGAGAAAAGTCTATTGCTTCTTCAATAGTTTCGAACTGCCGTGCAGCAGTATTCAGATACTAACACGTGGTGCGATACTTCGGGTCCTTTTTATGACACACATACATACACCATGTATATGTATTATCTATACATACACACATATGTACTTATAGATTTCAAGAATTTGCAGGAAAACTTATGATGTCGATTTTACTTAACTATTTGAAAATTTCCATAACTTATATTCATAGACAACTTGAAGACTTACGAAACATAAGGCATTATTGCTGAACATAACTTGGCTTAGGAGGCATTAAATTATATGCATACAAGGCCAGCAGAAGCAATAAATCCACACTGGCAAAGCTTTCTAATCTATCTTTGCGCATAAGTTCTGCTGTTGTAGATTTCCACTAAGGTGTACGTCTAAATACTGCGGTTTCGTCAGGTTTGTATCTTTACACATGTAGAAACTTTATGTCCAAAGTTTGTAGACTTGCTTGTATTGTATCGCGTTAAGTGAATTTGCCTAACTAAATTGCTACCTCAGTTATTTTATTAATTCAAAATAGCTAGATGCTGCATATTATATTCTACATACATTATCCTACACAAATCATATTCTAATCTATATTATATTCTACACAAATTTCTACAAGGTTAGTATCACACCGAGTTTCAGAATCCGCAAATTAAATGCGGTTAAGTTTGGTCCCGTATCATAAATTTGCACGGCCATTATTTTGATATTCTTACTACAAAAGAATTAAAACCTACGAAACTGGGAATGCTACGCATGACAAGACTTGCATATAAACTTTTTCTACACGCCGTTACTTGGTTCCGAATTTCTTACGTAGAGAAAGTAAAATCACACGCATAATGATCAAAAGAGAACTGAGGAAATGAGACAACTTGGAAGACCCAGGCGTTGATGGGAGGATAATATTATAATGGATCTTCAAGAAGTGGGATTGGGAGGCATGGGCTGGATTGCTCTGGCTCAGGATAGGGACAGGTGGCGGGCGCTTGTGAATGCGGTAATGAACCTACGGGTTCCATAAAATGCGGGGAATTTCTTGACTAGCTGAGAACCTGTTAGGTTCTCAGGAAGGACTCTGCTCCATGGAGTTAGTTTAGTTTAGTTTAGTTTAGAAATGAACAAATTTCAGAACACTGCCTTCTTATTTTAAAAAGGTTTGCGAATATATCTAATTGTTTATATAAGAGATTTGGATCAGTTTCGCTAAGTAATAGTTGTGGGTCCGAGGAATGAACTCCTGTTTATTTTAGTTCTGGCGGAAGCACCTACTGCCCTACTGAAAAGACATACTACGTAAGTACAAATTGTGTGCACTTTAAGTGTATCGGACATTATCTCAAAAGTTTGCAACATCGCCATCTTGAATGTTACATGTATAAATAATAGTTATAAATAATAAGCCATACGGAATTTATAGTTGTTTTTAGGCGCGTTCGCAAAATTGCGAAAAGCGACTAATAGATTCATTACGTCTGTTCGTCTCTACATCCGCATGGAACTACTCGGCTCCAACTGGATTGATTTTTATGAAATTTGATATTTTAGTATTTTTCGGAAACCTGTTGAGAAAATTCAAGTTTTATTAAAATCTGAGAAGCATAAGAGTATTTTACATGAAGACCTATGTACATTACGATATCTATTTTACATGAAGACCTATGTACATTACGATATCTATTTTACATGAAGACCTATGTACATTACGATATCTATTTTACATGAAGACCTATGTACATTACGATATCTATTTTACATGAAGACCTATGTACATTACGATATCTATTTTACATGAAGACCTATGTACATTACGATATCTATTTTACATGAAGACCTATGTACATTACGATATCTATTTTACATGAAGACCTATGTACATTACGATATCTATTTTACAAGAAGACCTATGTACATTACGATATCTCGCACAATTCTTCTTAGAATGAGAAATGTTGCAGACAAGAGTTGTAAAAAATGTAAACATTATATTCAATAACTTTTTTTTTAGAAAATCGTGCCTTTTATGAAATAATTAGAAAAATACTGTAGAGCCAGAAAGGCCACAGATGACAACGTAACACGGCGCATGCCCTTTACATGCTGGATAACTAAGGCTAGACACACACATTCACAATATGTAATACTTGTTGCTTTTCCACGGCAACAATGGTTACGCGAACGCGCCTCAATCTGACGTTTATAGTATATTGCCTGTCTTTTTACCATCTATCTCCGCATCAAATTTCGCATTCTTAGCTGCAACGATCCGTTAATTATCGTCAGGTATTGGAGAAAAGTTGGTATACTGGGATGAAACATCTCCTGTTTGTGGACCTCGGGCAAGCCTATGAATTAGGACGGGACCGATATGCAACATTTGCATTGAATTCGTTACTTAAGTTAATTAAAGTGTGTGTAAACTGAGCCTTAAAATCGAAGTAGGTAAGCATTTTTCAAATGTATTTTCTATTCAAAATTTTCTGAAACAAGGAGATGCTTTATTGCCATCACTTTTAACTTTTGTTGACAGTACTCTATTAAGAAGGTCCAAGAAATCTAGGAAGGATTGGAATTGAATGGGATAAGTCAGCTCATGCCCGTGCTAATAATGTTAATTTATTTGTTGAAAAAACAAGTCGCATATGGATTTGGCTTAGAATCAGGCGCGCAAAATGAAGTGCATGTTGTTATCTCATCACCAAAACACAGGAAAAAATTATAATATAAATATAAACAATCAATTCTTTGAAAATTCGCGAAGTTGAAATGTTTTGGGAGAACAGTAACGAAATGAAATTATATTTCACATAAATTAGAAGGCACGTTGATTTTGGAAAACGCTAGATACCACGCAGTCCTGAATTTATTCTCTCATATACAAAAATGTAAAGCTATCGCTGTACAGGTCTGGATAGGCCCTTAGGGAGGTTGAGGCTACCAGAGTTTATAGACAGTCGGTACATGAAGGTGGCAAGGTTGTCAGCCCTAGGCATCGGCCGCCTTTACTACCAGGAGATACCCCTGGTACTCATTTCTGTTAGAGGCTGAGTCCACCCCAGGGCCATAGTGCGGCCGGAAGGATTAAGTCAATGAAAAATACTAAATTGTAGAGATTAAAAATTTTAGACTGTGTAATTATATGCAATCCATAAATAATGTGCAGGGGCTACCAACCAAACACAAAGTTGCTCAAAGTTGAGAATGGTAACTGTCTTCAGTTTTCTATAACGTTTCTATCAGAATAAAACATTATTTCAGCTATAGATTGAATGTAAATGATATTAACGTCGTTATACAAATTATTTATTCATTTATGGATTATTTTACGACGCTTTCAGTGGCTCATGCCATGTATGTAGTTGAGTGGTAGAATGATTACTGAGTGATGAATTGGAAGGGGTATGGAAGGAAGCGGTCGTGGCCTAATTATAAATACTATCGCGGGGATATGAAGGGATTTAGTAAAACTACTAAAACTCTCAGTAATGATAGGTGGTGTCCCTGTCGAAATTCGAACAGGGCACCTTTCGACCCGAATACCAGTCAGAAGTGTCACTGCTCGGGTTTCGGCACACTGTGATCGGCACTTGTTAATGTGACAGGCATACGTAGAACTGCAATACTGCTTGTTGTTTGTTTCGATCTGAAACGTTCTGCCTTAATGCAAAAGACAGGCACCAATCGAGAGAAGCCTGGGTTGCCGAGAAGAATATCAGAGTGAAACAGGAGGCTGGAAAAAATCGCATTATATAAGGGTTCATAATTTGTTTTCGTCACAAAGACACTCCATTAAGGTGATGAATTAAAGAAGGAAAATTTGGGCTGGGCATATAGAAGTAATGAAAGGATGAGAAATTCATACAACAGTTTAGTCTGAAAACCTGAAAGTAATATGCTCTTGGAGGACTTAAAGGCAATGCGAAACAATGATAATGATCATAATAGGATTCTTAAAGAAATATTGTGTGAGGATGTGGACTGGTTCATCTGATAGAGGGTACTACCCAGTGGGGGGGCAGCTGTGAACATGTTTATGAAACTCACAAATTACACACCAACGAAGTGCACTATATTTTCACTTTTTATTCTTTAACCCCTCCATATGTTTCAGCCTTTACAAGGCCATCTTCAGGGGGCTCGTAATCTACATTTACTTTACATCCATTGTTTATGTCTGCTGTTATGTTATATATCACATGTAGTCAAGTTTCATTATCATTTATATGTTTATGAAAGTTCTCATTTGACAAGGGGCAGGGAATCCTTGACCAGTTCAATGGCTGCTTGCGTGCACGTAGTTCTTCCTCTGTCAGGTAGCTGGCTATGCTGTTGCCACTTTAATTAATTTTTATTACAACCATAAATAGTACGTTTTAATTAAATAGGAGCGCACTATTATTGTCACTAATTTGTCAGTTGTATTCGTTATGCATTATTTACTCTAATATCTGTAAGAAGTATTTTAGACCACTACAGCCTTGTTGACAATTCGAATCAAGAAGCATGGAACAGCTAGAAACTTATGTCAAATATTTATTTTAAAATATCGTGGAAAGGCGTGATTTTGAATAAAAATAGATGATCGGTTTCCTACTGAAATATATCTTACTGCACTGGATCAGAGAGGCTATTTTGTTTTATTTATATTTTATTTAACGAAGCTGTCAGCAGCTCAAAATACATGGCGTCGAATGGAAGGACAATTGGTAGACAATGAATTGGAAAGAATGTGGGAGGGGGGTGACATAACCTGTTTTGAATTGTTATCGCTGAACTTTCCTAGATTGAGAAAAATATGAAAAACCTCTCAAAATGACCCGTAACGTAGTTAAAACCTTCGTAATGGGTAGAGGGTTGGACAGATACATTACGATCTTCCTGTTTAAGACAGCGTATTTTCTGACAAGTTTACCAACTTTGGCGGAAATATACGAGATTTATCTTCACTGTAGAAGAGTATACAGCCACTAGTTTTATACAATTCTGAATAGGTGGTACCTCTTATCAAACTACACGTTGCCGTAACAAGGAAGACCACTACCTCAGACATTATGAAAGAGAGTCGTATTGGAGAACCTAATATATGTGCACCAAAAGTCATCGTTTGTCGTATTTTACGTAGTAAAATGTGGAAGGCCTTTACACACCATACTGTCTCCACGACCGCAGTTCTCAACAAAAAAAAAAAAAAAGATCCTTCGTAGGGTTTGTGATGTCACATTTGCCTACGAAATGCCTACCTGTGTTACCTCGTAAAATTAAATACGCTTCTGGCAATCGTTAACTTTATGCTACAGCACGTGCCTTGCAATTATATTGCCATTTAGTTGGTGCAGAAATATATTTGAAGAAACCGGAAGCTTCATTGCCGATTAAAATTATACCGTTGGACGTTTTCTGGGCCGAACGAACTAAGCCCCAAGCATCATTCCCCATTTTGTTAGGGTCACTTTCGATATCAAGTTCCCATTTATATTTATGTTTACCGACTGGTCTCATTATTGTTGTCTGTGGACCAAACTTTTGCTGTTATTCCAGTCGTACTGCATGTCTTTTCCACCTAACAATTCTTGCTTTAAATTTTATATTACTGTCACCGTGCATTTTCACTAATTCAATTTATTTTACACCAACTAATGCAGACGTAAAACCACTTTTTTTTACAATAAAAACTAAAAAAAGTGGTTTTACGTGTGCATTATTTGGTGTAAAATAAATTGAATTCTTGCTTTAATTACCAACATTTTTCGCCTGCCTGCCGTGCTGTTATTTTTTCATATTACAGAAGCATTACCCACACAGAAGCCGCATCATTTTCCAGGGTTCGTTACCATATTTAAATTCAGGACCCTAAAATAAGTGGACTAGTATCTCTTACTCTCCACAACTTCGCTCATCCGCCATGTTGTTATTTCTGATTATAGGAAAAGGAAGAAAATATGGCTTTTGTGTGTGCGTAAGTGACATAATTTTTATACGACGTTTCGTTACAGATGTTCAACTGGTTCGGCAGTAAAAATGAGCGACACACAAACACACATGCGCAGACATATTTACTGACGGCATTTATGATATTTTATTCTGAAAAGTGGGATAAAAATTGCGTTTTCATGAATCTGGCAACTAAGCGGTCACTTCCAGTCTTAGGCCCCTTGTAACTTAAGTGTACAGTATTTTATCTCTGAGGCTGCAAAGAATATCTTAGTGGAGGCGAAGAAAAATCGTGAGTATTGACTAGAAGGAGACAGAGAGGAAAGTCTGTGGAGAGTGCATATGGGAAATAGCCAGGGTAAATAAACATGCATTGCAATTTAAATATAGTAACGTCAAGATTATACTGTGTAAAACTCGTAATAATCAGCAGATTCTAAGATGTAAATGGAGAGGCAAATTATGATATTACGATACAAATATATATTTTATGTTATGCAGTTCAACATAAACTATGATGTTAAAGTAAATGCATACTTTGTGAATTTTACTGTATTGTAGTTATATTCTGTCAAACAAGCATTTTGTAATTTGGCTGCAAATATTTCTTTGATGGTGGGGATGGTGTGGAACTCGTATTTTTCCCCTGTTAATAGTATCAGGAATTAGTACGTAGGAGTTCAGATATATTTAATGTTGTCCATATTCTGTGCAGCTGACTGATTATATAGCATTTAATCCAACAATTGCACAATCAACAACAAACAACCATTTGTCACTTTACAATAGTGGCATTATTTTATTCTTTAGTTGGAGGCCTCCCTGAGGATGGCTTGTTGAGGCCGGAACATGTAGGAGGCATATTGACAAGTGATTGTTTTTTGTTGATTGTGCAATTCTTGGACTAAATGCTATATGTCCAGATGTGTATTTACATTTGTCAGGTATAACCTTAAATATTCGCATCTTCGTCATTTCGTAATTATTGACTCACAAACAATATTTCGTAAATTATATTTAGTATATGACATACCTCCGTATTAAACTTTGCACTTCTAACTCCAGTGGTTTGCTAATTAGGCCTGTCGACTTCAAAGTGACGGTTAAAAACATGTTTTGCATGGCTGCCATCTTCGTACTATATTGTACATGCTACAAAAAAGTTACCTTAACAAAAGTCGCTTATTTTCTTTCTATTACTGTACATCCTTTCAGAATATATACGGAAGTGGCGCTAGCATAGTTCCTGGCTTAAAAGTTCTCATGTCCGTATGTGGGTATTGCTGATCGCAGGAAATTAAAATATACGACGATGGTATGTCCTTCAATGCCATAAGGCTGGTATCAAATTTTGTGAAATTCGGTCAGCTTTTTCAAAAGATGAATTGGATGGTGGCGTGGATGGACCCAAACACATACACACAGCATGGCGTTCTCGGTAGCCTAATGTTTCCCTCCTTATGTAGGAAGATAGCCTAAGTATAGAGCTGGACGCCTGCACAGGTCTTCACACCGTGGCGAAGTAACCAAAGAATTAGCCCGGATATCAGGAAAAATATGCACTGAGTGCCGTAGACTTCATCACAATATAACTTTTCTTTTAGCATAGTGGACTAATTGTAATCGTAGGTTTAAATGACGAAGGTCGCAACGTGTGAAACTTAAACACTTCCGCCTGGGTATTTACAGGGCTCTGGAACATGCCATCTGCACACTAAGCACTGCCCATTCTGCTGTTTGCAATCATTGACACTTTGTCGCTGTTAATTTGCCCATATCATATGCAAAATATTTTATTCATAGTCACATGTACACCTGTTCCCGTGAATTACGAACTGAAGGTATATACTTTGTCAGCTTCCTTCCAACATCGTGGCGGGCGGAAATTTTTCTTTGTGCCACCGCGTCTACGCCTTCTCTGAGGCCCATTCAACTTCCTATCCTGTGGATACTGGGGACTCTTTCTAAACATCGTAGCACATTTTCCGAGTCACTGCGGGTGGTATCCTCGTGATCTGGAGATTCCTTGTGACTCTACTCCCGAAAACGTCAATACAGAAAGAAGATAGCTAGGAATATATGTTCCAGTCAATAATGTGATCAGTTTTATGCCTCAGAACCCATTAACACTTGTACTTAAGAAAATCGAAGTAGGCCTAGTTGTATGTGGTTCATGAGAGTTTGAGATAGTATAGACTTGTACGCGTTGGGTTTTGCAACACAGTGTGTAACATACCCTTAAGTTTCCGTACAGTCTGTTAAGTAATCAAGTAGCAACGGAAATTCTCTAGTATAAAAGCATAATACTAGACACCTCTTTGTTGAGGTTCCCGACACCAAATTTTATTGAAATGTGAATTCAGTATTACGCCAATTAGTTCATTTGTGTCACAGAGTCCGTTTTGACTCCCTGGTAGTCATCTGAAGGTGATGAAACGTGGTGCCTTTTGATCTCAAAGAAAAAACATAGCTAACACTCCGGTCAGAATTTATAAAACCTGTAATTCTGTTACATTAATTTATACACCCATGTGGCTATTAGCATTATAATGTTTGCATTTTGTTACATTTGCGGAGAAATATTTGAAGATATAATTCAAATTTTACACGCGGGAAAATTATGTAGTACATAATTTCATCGCGTGTAAAATTTGAATAAACAAAATTCAAAACATTTCTCAGTGTTATTAACATGCACGCTCATTGTTTATCTACTGTTTGTTGAAAGGCGGGCGAAACACTCAGGGCAAGATGTGAGAGATAAAAGATAGTATATGATAAAAAAAAATTAAGGTTAATATAAGGAATGTGTTCTGCAGAAAACCTAGTGTTATCAGACACTTCCCTGGAAATAGGTAATGTGACTCAATAAATAAATAAATAAATAAAAAGGCGATTGACGTAAGAATATTTTCTTTCATGTTCTCGTTATTGCCTAATTTAGTCGGTGACTTCAGTTAGAGCACCTGATGTATTGTTAAGTCATGACATCTGAATTAAATGAACTGACTCAGTGGAGTGAAGTCCTTGTTGAGAAACTAGTAGTTGCCCAATTGCCCAAATAGTCACAAAATTGGTAACTTTTAAGGAGTTGAAACGGCAATTAGCGGTTCACAAAGCCTGCTATTCTGCCAGACTGTGCTTGAGCCAGATGAATCCAGACCATACCCTTCTAACATATGTCTTTAGCGCCTAAATCCTTATTATTTACACCCAAGGCTACGGCTACCAAGAGGTCACTTCGCTTCAGCCTTGCAACCAAACCTTTGTGGACATTTCTGATCTCTGCCATTCTTGGTAGGCCTGTATGCTACACCCATTACGCTGTCTTTGATTTGATCATCTTAACACTGTTTGATGGAGAGTGAATAATACGATGCTCCCCATTATGCAGTTTTCTCGAACCTCCTTTCACGTCTCCCACTAGATCCCGATTTTAGCCTCAGTACCCCGTTTTCAAGCATTTTCAGTCTGTGATTTTTCCACACAAATTTACGCCTAAATGAATCTCCTTGATTCAGTAAAATATCGTGAATTTATAATAATTTATACTTACAGCCAGTGGATGGTATCGGCCTGATCCACCCAGCAGGTGGCCAGCAGAAGCGCTACCAGCAGCACCAGGCTCAGCATCCGCATCCTCCTACCCATGTCCCTCCATCCGTCGGACTCCTTCACGCACCCAACATAGTCACAATGCACAATATTCACTGCAGATATATATGAAGACTTCTTCCTGTATTTCAAGGTAAATTTACAGTATTTCAGTCCCTAGTTGACTTACGAAATGTATGAACTCATGTTTAAATCACGCATAGGAGTGCCCTCAAAGACTGTATTGTATACACGTATTTCTGTTCGCCTCGTTGTTTATTAACGTTCACTACATGGATGATACCTCCAGATATTGAAAAACAATTCTTACCAGTAGTGGTCTTAGATTCTCAAGCGCTTTTATGTTCTGTGTGAACAAGGCGATGGACATAACCTAATTCTTGTATATACTCATGAAGTCACACGTGCCGAGTGGCAGAATTAAATGTTTCTTCTCTTTGCCTGGAACTACGTTCTCATTAAGTTTGTAACTTCTTCACAACATCCTTAACAGCATCATTGAATTCCATAAAGTACAGACTGTAGAAAGTTCAGCAACTTGCATGGAAATGTGTGAAAAGAAGCTGCTGCCTCAAATAGGTTTTCTTTATATTTTGGTCAGTATGTAGCTACTCCTTCATGCTTCATCGAATACAGAGGCTTGCCACAAAACAAATTCTTCAGTACAGGCTTGGCTTTTTGACTCGTATATAAACGCAAGTAATTAATCCTTTTTTAAAGCATAACCACGCTTGATACATGGCACAAAAGTCAACACAAAATATTTAATTATAAAGCTTTCCGCAAGTTATATGTCACAACACCTGTCGAAATATCTTCACTGCTGTCATTGAGTACTATGTAGTTTACTTGCCTCAGAGCCTTGTATCTGAAGATAATAAGTAATTGGTGCAGGCAAGTAAGATGGTAAAATATGTAGTAACAGAAAGTCTGGAAGAAAAAATAATTTTAAAGTAAAATAAATAATAATTGTTAATCTGAATAAAAAGTTCTGGCTGGCTTAGCGTCTACACAGCACTTATAGTCAGTTGGCATGGCAGCATAAAACAGGCAAAAGACAAATTATAATTTTATGTCGATTTCGTATTTCTAAAGGGAACATTTTCTTATTTTGGGGGAACGGGGTGTAAGGGATAGTGATGCCTCTGCTACAGACCTTCCTAGCCTAGCCATCCTCATCTTCTCGTGGTGCACCCTGTTTTCACCAACGAGGCTCTAACATTAATTAGCAAGCCGATAATATTCCCGCTCACTGCTGTTACCAGTATTTATTTTAAGAATACAGAGTATGCATACAATAATAAATATTTGCTATGCATGAGACCCAGAGACATTAAGACGATACAAATTAAATGGACTTATCAGGATACACAACCCGAACGCTCCTCAATGTCACGTTTGATCAATTCTCTGTAATGTAGTGACACTGACCACTTGTGAAATCTAGAAAATGCGGATGCAAATTAGGCCTGGAATGTGTGGAGAACTGATGCAAATATTATGTATGGAGTAACTTGGCATGTAAAGCATTTGCTGATGACCAGGAACTTAGAATTTTGTAACGCATAGATTGAGGTCAAACGAACTGTATAGTTATTGTTTCATTAAGAAATAGCAAATTGTTGCGACACAGTAGGGCGCAAAGACGCAATACTTTAAGTATAAAAACGTCAGGAAGATGGACAGTTGGAGGGATCTTGACTGAGTCATCGAGCTGTTACTACTGTCGAGGTGACATACTGTCACAGACATGAAGTCCGACGCCATGCTGCTGGTCTACACCTTCGTACTATCTCTACAAGGTAGGACGATTTATTTCTGAATTGACCTAAGGTTTGTGGTGGTTTTGGTTAGTGATGGGTTAGAAATCAGTGAATTGTTAGTTCAAATATTGTAGGTAAACCTCGCTCTTTATTTTAAATAATGTATTATTTTTATAATATGCTTGTTTGGAATTTACACTTATTACGGTTGCTCTATAGCTCTCTAAAGGACATATGCCTTCGAGCCTAGAGAAGGGTAGTGTGTAGGGTCTGATCTCTCGCAGCCCCTTCAGTATTTATTTTTATATACGAGAGATGATGGCACGCTACTGGATCAGATCTCTGGACTCACGAGTTCGAGAGTCTGGTTCTTACCCTATAGTGGCTCAAAGTCTGACATTCCAGAACTAGCCCAGAAAGCTGGAGGGTTGGACCTTTGCGTCACAATATTCCCTATCTTGTTTTAATTTATATTCTTCCCTGAAGTTGGGAGATTTTGTCTTACAATCACGCCAACGACATTCAGAATATACTGTTATATACCAGCTTTCTAGATAGCGCAGCAGTGCTGCGAACTTCTGTGTTGTGGGTCGGCCTGACTTGATGAGAGGTACGTCTGACTCTTGTGTCTGAGTTCAGGCGCAAGTCTTACTCTTTGTAGGCATATCAAAAACCTGTCAAAACTGCTGTTGTTTATCATTTTAAAGTGTAAAGATCTTTATTTCGTTAAACGAATAATAGGTCGAATATCAATATCCTAAGACAAGCTTCCAGTACAATTTTTAACCTATTACATATATGTGGTATGAAACACCTGTGGCGCTCGTTACTGGGATTTTACAGCCTAGTTCCCTCAACTGCCTTACTAGGTCATCTATCGTAATTACGAATATTTTTCTCAGAATTTTGTTTAAAATTCTATCAATTTTTGTTCTCTTCTTCCTCAAAGGTACGATATTTCAAACAATTGTAAAACAACTGACAGATTACACAATAATTGATTTTCTCTGAATAAATTAACACAGTGTTGGTGTAATTAAAACCCAATGATAACTACCTCGTACATGTTCCACCTGCTGTAACATTAATAATTTCTGGTTTTCGTCACGCCATGCATCTATGTTTTTGATAAGACTTAAAATAAATAACGATTATTTCCCTAAACAGCATCAATCAATTTGTCTTTCTAAAGCAGATTTTTTTTTTCTGTCAGGTAGGAACTGGAGCTTTGTACAGAACCTAGATAAAAGTTAATTTTCAAGTGATTAATTTAGTTTATCTAAAAGCTACTAACAGTAGATCGTCGTACTTGTCATTAAATGTAATCCTTCGATTACTGTTTTGCGGGTCATCTCTTAAAGCACGGTGGTAATTATATGTAGCACATAACGCAGCATTACAAGACTCTCAGTTCTGATCGCACGCTTTACTTGTGTGTTTTTTGTAATTCTCACAGTAATCAGCAACTAATTCCCAATAGACAATTAACCAACTGACCCCAACAATAAAAGCAAAATGTGTTCTGTGTGGGACAGGAACTTCATACTTAAATATGAGTCACACCAAACTGTGCTTCAGAGTGCAAAATGTGCCATCTTGTCACTTGTGATCAGCTTGGTGCCCATTCAGTCTTCAGTCCAATCTGTTTCTGCGGGAATAAAGGGGCGCAGATTGTTTAACGTTTATCTAGTGCTGAGGCTAAGAATAAGCAGAGACGTCGAGCTCGCCACATAACCTCTTTCAAGTGCCGGCTTTAAGATAGGTACCTTAGGCCACCACATGTATTTTCACTGCGTAATACTTAATAATCTGAGTCCTGAAACTGATTTAAACAAATTATAGAAAATTGCCTAACGAAAACACGTTACAAACCCAACAGATAGGATATTACTGTTTAAAAAATAATCGCTGTTTGTTCTGACAATAAACCAAATTTGTAAGTAAACTCTGTGGCAATAATTCCGAAAAATTTCAATGTTAAAGCTGGTGGTACACAGTTTATACTCTACAGAAAAGGGTTCATTAAGTACAGGGATAAATATTCCTTGACTTTACCAATTGCTGCGTGGGGTTTTAAAGGCTATGTGATTCTCCGCTAACATAGGATCAGTTGATCAACCTGCTAGATATGCACCACGATCCTGTCCTTTTCGCATAGTCAAATGTGTTTCAGATATCCATCACCATCTGACTTAGCAGATACGTCAGATAAGTTAGCTTAGCGGTATTCGGGAGGTACATGTGTAACATAAGGACACAGTGCCGCCCAAACAACAAACCACAGAGATAACCCAGGCCTTTGTTATCTGTCTTGTTACAAGCATATTGCACACGTAATCTGGTTCGAGACAGACAAGATATCTTCATATTTCCAACGGAACCCATTTTAAGAACTGTAGGCCTAATATACGAAACGTAGAATGAGTCGAAGAAGGTCGCGCGCTGTGGGCATTATCGACGCTTAGATCTTCTCCTTATAAATATCGGGTTAATGCCTGAAGATAATTTTGACCCCATCCCTTTCTAAACAATGGCCACTCTAACTTCTCTTTCGACTCGAAATTACCTATACACTTCTTACAGCATTCTTAAATCATACGTAAGAAATATAACAGGAAGTAGCTACTAACAATAACGACAGAACACACTATGTGAAAGAATGACATCGCTGTGACATTAAATAAAACACTAACGTTTTGTAACAGCAGATACTTGCCTAGCATTATAAAAAAAAAAGCAGAAAAGTAATCATAATATTAAGGATATAAGATTTGAAGTTTTAAAAGCGGCGAAAATTCATTTTTTGGATAACACCGCTTTGTAGACTGTTATGGCGGTTTCGGAGAAAAATAATGCCTCCACCTTCAGGGCTAAAGGGGCCTGGAGTTTGAGGCAATGCGTTACTTCGAACGGTTAGTATCTTTTTACCAGAATGCGTGGTGCCATAACGCAGAATTCCGCTATGTATGTAGATGTATGGACATGCAGAAGCTTTTGTGTTACTAAGGACTGAACGCTGCACTCTTCATATTATTTGTGTCACGTTGATGGCAAATAAACGTGGCTCTTGAGCAAGTTAAGTGATGCATTACAACCTACTTTACTGAGTTTCTAAATACTCATAATTTGCTTGTAAAATGAAATAAAATTGC
The DNA here is from genome assembly GCA_021186555.1 of Reticulitermes speratus. Taxonomy (NCBI): domain Eukaryota; kingdom Metazoa; phylum Arthropoda; class Insecta; order Blattodea; family Rhinotermitidae; genus Reticulitermes; species Reticulitermes speratus. The sequence continues at coordinate 19,680,173 of JAJKFL010000001.1, forward strand.
CCAGAACTTGATTCTCTGTAAGGGCTGACATTATATACAATAAACACACAGCACAGACAAAGTCTGGACTCTGAAAACCGAATTTCGTCTCGCGAAATCTGCTTCACTGCCACTAAAAACCGCACACACTATAAATATGAATCACAGCGCGCATACATTTTGGTGATAAGATGAAAATGTCTGTAGTTTCTCTCGCTGAAAGAAATTACAATGTTCATGGTTGTGCTTCGTTAGCGTACACTGTCTATTCAAACACTTTGTATCACTAAAAGAACACGAAACAACGGAACGTGGACCCCAGCACATGTGTACCTGTTCCCACGTGCAGACTCACTGCGGCGCCGCTCAGGTTGCTCATTCCTCTTGTCTCTCCCCACCCAAATAAAAACCTCTCTTCTCTAACCACCGTGATAGAACCTGAATACCGAAACAAATGAACATCACATGAAGCAAAACATTACATAAAATTATTCGCGTATCTTTCGAAGAGTACATCCACAACTAGTACTTTGAAGCGACCTAACTCGGTGCAGGAGAGTCATTCTTGAGAGGTTAATAGTTCCTAAGCTAGTAAAAAAAAATTCCTGAATTTTATGGACCCCGAAGATACGTTATCTTATTCACAACAGTCTGCTAGTCACCCCTGTTCTAAGCTAGACAAGTCCAGTCCACCCCCTCCCACGCTATTGCTTTGAGGTCCATTTAATATTACCTTCGCAACAAGCCTAGGTTTGCAGAATGGTCTCTTAACCTTAAGCTTAGCAATCAAAACTCTCTTTGCATTTCTGTTCTCCGTACGCGCCATAGGCTCCGCTCTTCTCGTCCTACTTCATGTCATCACTTTACGCTTAAGAAAACGTAATGCGTACAAATAATAAAACTGCCTATTATGCTGTTTTCTGCAGCCAGCCAGGGGTGGTCCTGTAGTTTGTGTGTTGGGCGCGGGGATCCTTACCATAAAATTCAACACGTTACGAAATGTTACGAAATTTTGAAACTGCCTGCCAGGTTCAAATCCATATAAGCTACTTTAAATTATGCTTAGGAATGGACCTTTACAGCTTCATTTCTATTCCTATAAATTCACCACCCATTCTCAGTTTATAGGCAAAACTCAAGAATCTCTGCAGTCGATACACCGCTGTTAAAAGTAACAAAATCTCAGTTTCTTTCTCACAGAAAACACACGTCATCTCCAGTACGAAGAAAGTTGTTAGAGAAAAATCTATACCAATTCTGGGAACCATAGGGAACCACACGTATATTTCGTGGGAAATAATCAGCGTCTTGAATGTTAGAGGTCTTTCACACGAGTAGAATAGCAACTGTGTTGCTACTTTATTACTTGAAGACCTATCTTTTGGATCATGTTGTCGACTTTCATGAACTTGGTACGGACTTTAGGCCAGTAGAGCCCACATGATGCAAATAATGTTATTGTGTTACTGTGAATGGTCCCAGTACAATGTCGTTTGAGCAGTGACGTAGCAATGTGTGCGGCGACGTCGACTGAACTCATAAGTGGGAGTTTGTACATTCCAGTGGTTAAAGTCAATGGGTTTCTGGATAGACTCTTATAAATTAGGCGCAGTGCTCCCTGACTTATAGCGCACAACGTAAGTTCAGTCTCATTACGGGGTTTGTAATATGCTTGTGAAAGTATTATAAAAGCCTGATGAGGCCATGGCAAATGTTTATTTCTGTGAATGTGGCAAAGTCTTCTCTTACGGGTTTCGTGATGAGGGCGGTGTTACGAAATTGTGCTTCATAACTGCTGCTGTTAGCTAAACAACTTTCCTTCTACAATACTTCATCAAAAGCGTCTGCACCTTTATTGTGTGTTTTGAGACTGTGTTTTTAGAATTTTGGGCAAACCACTTTACTTCTCCGACAATTTTTACTTACGTAAGGCAAGCGACAGGAAGCTAAGATTCCTACGATTCACTAAGCTTAAGTACATATTGCACACAAGGCTATGAATATGCACGAGTGTGTGAAAGTGGGTGTGGTCAGTTCCAAGATCCGGCCACTTTAACCGTACAAGTAAGTTCCCCGTATATCCATCGGAAAGGATGTCCAAGAACTGACTTAACTGGTCTTCGTAAGAGTGATTCATTTCAAACCATAGCAAAATATAAAGCATTGTATTTTACATCTCCTTGAACATGACACATAAATGAGTGTTTACAAAACATTCTGGTAGTGTCCTCCATTGCTTTTAATGCATGCATCAAATCTCTGACCTTGTTGCGCAGGACACGCCTGGAAGTTCCAGCTTTGATGCTGCCGATTGTAATTTCGATATTATATGCGTGTTGTATTGCTTTGGTTCATGCATTACGTACGAATAATTCTCCAAAAGTCTTCCTCGCAAGCTGCCATTAGAAAGTAGCTGTGGTTGCTGCATGACAAACAATGCGGCAATCCTTCACTGAGATATAAATTACAATATTTCTGTTAGTTTTCAGTTTCTAATGAATCTCCGTGTGTTTGTCAAACTGCTCTGGAGTAGATTAAAATATTTTATGAACTTTAATAAGACATCAGAGTTCAGGTAGTGTTTTAAATGCTATCTTTTGCCATCCACACGTCACAAATATCGCCCAGTGTACCTGCAACGCAGATATGTTAGAGAAGTTGCCGCACTATCAGGGGTTATTGGAAGCATGTCGTTTTGTAAATGAAGGCGAAAATATAGGCAGCCCAAGGAATACGAAAAAGGATTTCTTGAAACGTTTTGAATACTAATACACAGTAGAACAAATTCTAGTGATTCGTTGCTGTGATTTGCAAAAGTCAACATTATTTTACCGCCAAAATACTGGTAGTACGGAACACAAAATGTACAGTTCTTTGAACCTCAGAGTGTCGAACACCATAACGCGGAGTAACGAATTCAACCATCTGAAATGTGAAATGCATATAAATAATTACACGACGAGGAGCTTCACGAATTTTTTGCTAATCTGTCGTCCTTCATACAGAGTTGCTGCAGAAATGTCTGTAAGGTAGAGGCAACTTGGGAGACGAAGCATAGGCTACTGTTACGTTCGCTCACTGTAATGTTTGCCTTAATTTTTCCATAATCTTGCATTTTGTGCTTAGTAAAAACGAATCCTTCCAAAATTTTACCTTTTAGCTTTGCCGTATCTTTCTGCCTGTACGTTTGTTCTCATGAAACAACATGGTAATCGCTTAACCCTTTTTCATGAATTCTGATATTGGAGAGATTTGCTACATTTTATCGACACAATACAAATGTGTTTAAAATTAGGTAAAAAACAGTCATTTTTATGCAGACTTACGGTGTATGTTTCGTCGTGTATTGAGCGTAACTTCTTAACTTTCTTTTATCAGAGCAAAAAATATTTGGAATAAAAGTTGCAGAGGAAAATTAAAGGCTCATTTCACGTCCAGTATAGGTTTACCTAAGGATTACTATCTTAAAAAGAAAGAGAGGCAGCTAACGCGCCACGGCTGATAGGCCTACGAATTTATTGTTATTTCCTAACTTGTTTCGCTTAAAGGTAACCTATAACCAACAAACATAGAATTGACTATTTCGCGTGTTCTTCCAATGCTCTTCTTAGGAGCTTTCACAAAGCAATTGCGAAAAGTGACTCTTAAACGCTACATGTCCGTCCGCCCGCCTGTCTCCATTGAACAGCGCGCCTCACAGGAGAGTGATTTTCGTGAAATTTCGTATTTGAGATTTGTACGGAAATTTGACAGTACATTGATTTTTTGTTAAAATCGAAAAATATAGCAGCTAATTTACACAAAGACCTGTGGACATTTATATATCTTGCTCTTATTGTTCTTCGTAATTGAGACAATGTATTCTCCGTGATGTAGGAGCTGATGCCGAAGAAACTGTTGACGACCGAAAAATGACAATCGAGAAAGCGCAATTGTAAATTTTTGCATTTATATTATCTGAACTTTAATGAGATATCAGTTATGATCCACTGTAAATATGTTGCTAAGATGCAGATTGCATCTTGTGTGAAACGTGAGAAGTACTCGCATTTTCAGGGGTTTCTTAAATTATTCACAAATCTAAAATCTTGGGACAGTAATAGAGCGAAGAGGCCAGAAGTGTTGCAGTCCGCCAACATTTCTTGACAATACTCGCCTTTCACAAAGTCTGCCTAAGTACAAGCAGTGGGGCATGCCATACCATTCTCCAACATATCACGCAACGTGGAAAACAAGAGGAGACGTGATTGCGTTTAGACTGCATTGAACGAAGTTTGGTTTATATAATAGCTTTTATTTTAACCAACATGCACTACACCTTGTCGTCATATATACCCCTACATATGTTTCGACTACTTATTAGTCATTATCAGGGGGATCAAAGTATATAAACACAGACTACACATCCACTATAATAGTTGGTTCACATTCAATGTTAAAATAAGATGAACTATGTTCACTATAAAAACATGTAGCATTTTGGCTTCAGTGGTTAAAATATATAAGTGCGTTTGTTTTCCTTTTTGGATTAAAACGTTTGAAATTTATTTAAAATTATTGGCAGCTGGTCTTGTTTCCTTCTCAAATGGCTGGTGAATTTATCTGCAGAGATATAGTATTGAAATTAGTATAAATTATATTAAAATTAACTTTTTAGGCTGATTAATATTTTCGTGACATACCTGTGGCGTGTTGTTGTGCCGTGTTCTGTAGGCTTCGCCTGATGGCTGCATTGTGACAGAATGCACGGTGAATATAATGTGAAGTTTGGTTTGTTTCATTATTTTAATGTATTGCTCTAATAAAGCACAACGCACACTGTGTTTTAGCAACGGATTTGCCATCGATCACTTTCAATTTCATAGTCAATTATAAATCACTTACAGTGTGTTGTGTAAAATATGGAAAGGCATATTTTAAATACTCGTATTTGTCAATGTGTTTCTTGAACTTACTCACGAATGCAAAATCTAGACACACTAAAAGAGAATATAAAATTTGAAAGTAAGTGTGTATGTAGCGTGTAAATTTCTTGGGACATTTTTCATCTTCAAAACGGCACATAGAATTGACAAATGCGATAAGCGATTATTACCTTGGTCATGTCTGTCTTTCCGTCTGTCAGAGCGAAGACGCCGGACGCGGTATGTTCTGCGGACCTTTCGTAACATGTCATGTTATCCTCCCATCTATGCCCACGTCTCCCAAGCCGGTTCTGGGCTAACAAAAATTATTCAGGACACTTTTCAATAGACTACGTTTTGTGATGCCTGAGGCGAAGAACATACTGTTATAATTGTCATATCACTGAAATGAAAGCTGCAGGATTCTAAGTGCCAGGATACGCTTTCTTGAATTATCTATCTACATGCACATATTTGAGAAATTTGGCTTTGAAATGAAGATTTTACAAAGGCACTAACCTGAAATGCATTTTGTTTGCTTGACGCGATGTCACTGGCGGGTCACAATTTTGTTATTCTTTACAGCTGTAAATACGTTTATATAATGTTACTGTTATTACTGGGGTCTGTCGTTATATTTTTGGAGAACGTATTATTTGTGTCCACATAGATCCTGTCTATGTGACGTTTATCTGCCGTAGCTTCAAATTTTTGCCCTGGTGGCCGTATTAACTGTAGATATTATTTGATGTCGAATAAAAGGAGAGGATAAAATGAAAAGGTTCGGAAAGTAGGGTTTTATTCTGTTTCAGATACTATGTAAGAGGGGCTGAAATAACACTGCGACAAGTTAGGGAAACTTCTGTAAGAGGTAAATTTATTCCTGTGTCTAATGACCGCATTGTGAAGGTGTAGAAGGGGAGTGGAGTGAAGCTCCTTGGACTCTTAGCTTGTACTTTGGGATTAATGTAAATGGTCAGCTTTACGCTCCGGCCTCTTGACTGCCGAGAAAAACACTTTCTCTTGTTACAGTAAGCACAAAAGACTGTGCAGTATCATTTGTATGTATTCAACCCCGCTGCCTAATGAATGCCAAGCAGGACTGGTAGTAGTGTGTGTAGGTGGACAGTGTCAAGACTTACATCCCATTGGTCGGCATGAATAGTGACGACATTAAAGGTTACGGACTTAATCATGTATAGGAAGGTAGGCCGTTTCTATATTCTCCACCTCCTGCAGGCAGTGTCACAAGAAAAACTCCCATTGGTCAAAATAGGATTACACAGTCAGTGCTGTCTATTGGTTGGCAGGCATTAGGGCTTACGGTTGTTATTGCTGGTTTGGAGAGTTGCTAATTGGAAGAACACACTTACCGCGTGGACAAGACGTCGTTATCAGCTGCCGAAATTGTGTTATTATTGCACACGATTGTTCCCGACCAGGGTCTAATATTCAAGACACCAATCTTAAATGCTAGCACACAATTTTATATGAACGGACGACAGATATGAAAACCGAAAGTTTATCTTTGTCGTCCAGACTCCCACCTCAGGTCCTGCCTTAATCTGAACCTCACGTGATGAACACACTTTTCATAATGGAGGCTCTAGAGCGAGAATCATGGTGATATAACCATTATATCTGGTGGGTACAAAATTCTGCTACAAAACGTAAGGTTAATAGTAACTAGCTATTTATGAGACGTATTTTAGACGGTAGACGGCAGTGAGGATTCATATGGCACCGACCAGACCATAATTTTATAAGCCGTAAGATCACACACTGAAAGTTAAGTTACAATTAACTGTGCCCATAATTTTAAGTTTTTATTGCTTTGTTGTTTAATGTGTTGAGAGTCGCGTACAAATGTCACCAGAGTTTATGCAACTATAAAAGAAGTGTTATTAATGGATCGTATCCTGAACCAGTTACTTCCACTTCACAAAAATATTACAAGCAGTGCGTTAGATTTATAATCTCATGCATCAGATCACAGGCCTGTAGTTATTAGTTTTCAATAAATCAAACATTGACGCTCTCGCCGTGTATTTGTTCTAAATGTTAGACAAAAATTATGTTAACAAACAAACATTTTAAAGCTCTCTTAGCACTAAGGATGTCATATCTTAATTTCCAGACAGTGTTACTTTGCTTGAAATAACCTATGATTTAACAAGTGTATCTGATTTCCCATTTCACAGATCTGTAGTTCTACATATCGATCAGTAGACTATTATTGTTGGTGTTTTATTTTGTTTTGTATGAAGTAATTATTACTCGTTCTTAACTGCAGGTTCTGTATAGGCTTACATGAAGTTTGTCGGAAGTAACCTCAGACATTCCCATCATTAACTGATTTGTTATTGTTGATTTAATAAACGTTGCGTGTGTGATGCGTAGTCATGTCTTATAAACTGTATCTACCAAATTCAATATTCCTGGCTTGAATGGTTTATTATTTATCATCATCAAACCAAAAGCTAAGGAAACTTTCTGCACAGCCGCTATCTTGTTGTTCCATATTCTACAAAAATATTGCCTTAACCGAAGTCGCATAATTTTTAAAAGTTTATTACTGTACTCAATTTAAGATCATAAAGAGTCGATGCTTCCGCCGTACGGGTTAGTTCACCTGCCTTGTTTTTACTGGCAGTGCGGAAACAAATCGTGTTAGGACGTCCTCGAATGGAATAATTATGATACAAATTGTCGCGAGATTGATTGAGAAATTGAAAATTGGGAAATTTCGTATGCATACAGACAAGCCCACATACAGCATGATGATCTAAAAAGATTGTTTTTCCCTTTATAGAGATATGGACTAAAAATTACCATCTTGTGTCCATCGCCCCAGTTTTCGTAAAATTGGCCAGTTTGTGCAACACCTGTTCTGGGAACATATTAGTAGGTAAAACTGAAGATGAAAGTTTATATGGTCCCTCCTTCGTGCATTAATCACTTATTGTTGATATTAATATTGTATTCATGATGATGCAAGTTTTCGATGTAATCATTTTAAATACGACGTGTTTTAGACTCCGTAAGGGAATAATTAACCAGCACAAGGTAACATGCTCGCGGCAGGCCCACACAATTCTTTGATGCCTGAAGTTAATATAAATAACATTTAAAATTAAATTCCTCCATCAAAGAAAACACTGCATCCCAGTTAAAATGCCAACCGGTAAATGCTGTTTAGGGAAATACCGCTGTCTTCCCACATAAACATTTCAACAGTGAACCCAGTGCGAAAAAGGAGACAACCCGTGTGATAAACTGTAGGCCTAGTTCACTGTTAACTGATTTCTATAAAGGATTTGAGAAAGTTATGTAAGCCGTACCACAGGCTAAGTTATTGCCTGCATTTTAATAACGTATCAGGTTCAGAACAGTATGGCATCCTGGAAGGTGTAGGGCCTATCCACTGAAAATGCAACACTCAGGCTAACAGCTGTTAACCAAAAACTATAAAAGTAAAGCAATCCCATTACAGACCTGGACAGGCCCTTAGGGTTTGAGAAGGATGAGGCTCCCAGATTTCTAGACAATAGGCACATGAAGGTGGTAAGGTTGTCAGCCCTACACACCGGCCGCCTTTACCCCCCAGGAAATACTCATGGTACTCATTCCTGTTAGAGGCTGAGTCGACCCCAGGGCCATAGTGCGACCGAAAGGATTATGTCAATGAGAAATTCCAATGACACCATCGGGAATCGAACCCGCAACCTTCCGGCTTGTAGCGCAGTGCCTCAACCAGCTGTGCCACCGCGTGCCCTCAACCAAAGAATGTATGTTGGACAAATATTCTGTGTTTCAGCGCAAGCTTTTGACATCGTGGATCATGAAATCTCGCTAGCCAAATAACAATTTTATGGCACTGAAGAGACAGCTACAAAGTAGTTTACGTCTTTTCTTATAAACAATAAAAATTTGAAAGTAATTCGTACAACTCCTCTCAGGATTTCTTCTAGAACTGAGGAGTAGTCAAGCAGTGATTTCCCTAAGAACCAATTCAGTAGCCTTTGCTCTTCGTAACATGCACACATTGCCTTCCTCCAGCTATGTATTAAATTGGGTTTCCAGTAAATATTTTATGAATTTTGTACATCAGATCAATCTCTGACACATGAATAAGTGGCTTACTTCTAACACATTGGCCCTAAATCTAAGTAAAGCAAATGATTATGTTGAAATTTGTAGCAATAAATTCACCAATGTTTGCATTGAGTCTTGGATATATTGTAAATTACATAGAAGAGTCAGTAAACATATAATATGTGGACCACGACTTGATAACTGCTTACATTGTAAGAACCATGAAGGGCAAATAATTCCTAAGCTAAGAGGAGCATGTTTGCAATTAGATCAGGGGTTTATACAGCATTATCAACGAACTCAAGTCACTTTCCTTTACCTGTGTTGAAGTATGTAATAATTTGGGGGAGGGGACCGTAATTTACCTAATAGTTAGAGGACATGTTCTTTATGAAAGGAAATCGTAAGATTATGACTGGCTTGAACTGAAAATTCACGCAGAGCATTGTTTAAGAGTTTGAAAATTCTGCGTTTTCCAAGTGTTTTCATTAATGGACTTTTGCTGTAAATACTCAAGAAAATTTTGAAACAAATTCAATTGCTTGCAGTGTAATCACTAGAAATAAGTACCGTCTTTATACGCCAGTTGTCAGCCTTACATGTTTTCAGAAATGTATGTACTATACTAGCGTAAAAATCTTCAACAAGCTACTGCCTAGTTTTATGGACAAAAATATGGTAATTTAAGGCAGCAGTGAAAGATGCTTCAACATACGTTTTTTTCGCTGTCTTTATGAACTTTTATTGCTTAAAAACTACTCGTAACATATTTTAATGCAAACGTCATTGATGGAACGATATTCTCATTGAAGGATTTTCGGCCCTAGCTACAATTCATGCTTATAAACATGGAAGTTTTTAGGCGCATTCGCATAGTCGCGAAAAGCGCCCACTACCTTCGTCATGTCCGTCTGTCCGCTTGTATCAGCGCTGCTCCCACTGGATGGATGTCCGTGAAATGCGATATTTGGAAATTTTATGCAGATCTAAATCTGTCGAAGAAAACCAAACTTGGTTAAAGTCTGGCAAAAATGTTGGGTATTTGTCGCGTTTTATTGTAGCCGGCGAAATGAAATTACCATAAAAGCGTTCTCTTCGAGTGAAATGGTATCAGGCTGTCATGATAGCCGAGGAGGTATGAACATTATGCGAACGCGCCATAATGTTACGTTGTACGTACATTGCCCTCAAATGTACACTTTTATCCAACAGACGCAGAAATTCCTCTGTAGTGTCAGGACTTTATGTTCATTCGTTGGTTTGATACTACTAAATTGTACGGAAGGGGGGGGGGGGGTCGGAGAATAATGAAACTTATATCTATTGTGCGTACCTTGTGGTTAGTATAATTCTATACTGTGTTTACCAACAACGTGCTCTTTCTTCAGGATTTGCATCCCGTTGTGCTGTTTAATGACATTCCATTTTATAACGAAATATGTTTTTTATCCTGTCAGCACAACAATCTTTATTGTATCACAGATTGCTACATACAAATTCTTGTCCATATTAAGAATCACATGTTTTGACCTGTGTAGGTCATACTCAGGTAGTGTCTGTTTAAAAACGTACGAAGGTACTTGATTTTATGATCGATATTATGTAATGTAAGTAGAAACATGTAGGTACAAACACGTTGCACGTTGTGCAGCAAACACTGTACAATAGACCGTGACGGTCTTTTATTTGTTTAGTAGTTGGTTTTTCGTATCGAATCAATTACCGCCGTGTAAATCACGTCATGTTAGTACCGACATGGGGCATAATGGTCACCACCGTCGTCACCAGCATGTTAATATTGTTATGAGTTCAGAGATGGCAGAACAGTCACCAGTCATGGCTGACGTGTTTATAATCCATGTTAACATGGTGACGAGGCCCTAAACCACGGATGAGAGCTCTGAATATTGCCTCTGATCAACAATTAAAGGTGGCGCTCAGAAGGTATGTGTGCTAGTAATAGTAGTTCCGATAATTGCACGTATTTGTGTAACTCAGATGAAGCTTGATAATATCAAATTTACTATACTCACATGTTGAACATTGAGGTTCAGCACAATAAATTCACATGTCTTTAATATTCGTAATAGTGAGTAATTGCTAATATACTCCGAGTTTCAGTTTAGTGTTCCGTCATAGTTATTTCCACATATGTTTTGTACTTGCTTACTGTTCCTACCAATTTTGCTGTTACAAGGGCTTTTTAACTGGTCTACACTATACTGTGGGACAGCAGAACTGTCAACGTCGATGCGCGAGGAAAAGGAGGTGCATGGATTACGTTACAGCAGCGGTGCGTTCCATGCGGCGAAGGTAATCAGTCGTTAAGGCGCTGCACGCGCAAGGGGAGAAGTGCATATTTTAGCGGAGCACGTGACGTGCCGCAAAGTCACTGAAAGAGGTCCGTGGCCGGACCGCCCGCTCTCAAGAAGGCCATACGTCATGGCGGGAATAACTGCTCCTCTCCCAAGACGTACATATTTGCACACACAGGGAGACGAACAGAACCTAGCACACAATACACGTGAGAGAGACTAGCGTGACGTCTAACTTATGTGCCTCACGGAAGTCACGTGACGAAGGAAACGCACAGACTTCTCCACAGGATGCCAGTGACACACACGGAATGCGAGGGAAAGGTCGGCGAGGGAACCACGGATTACTCGCATGCAGTGACTGATATCCGTTCACGTTGGCTTTACTATAGATAATCTGTGACTATAGCCGCGCAGTCTAGATAATTTGTGTTGTAAGGGCTATAGTAGAGGTATTGTGTGGTTATTTTGTTGGATCTGTGCTTTATTACGTGTTTCAATGAGTGGCAAGGAGGGAAATTACTCGTTCTCCCCAGCGTTGTTTACGGATGAAATGGGCAATTCTTTGTTATTTGTTATAAAACCATGTAAAGCTAAGGAAACTTTGAGAGACATGATCAAGGTTCGTGATCCTACTTATGTTCTGTATGTTGGTGGATACTGATAGTGAATTTTTGTGGTTTGCACTCAGCATGTAATATTTAAGTGTTGTAAGTGAATGATTCTAGCTTATGTTAACACACTTTGTAGGTAGTTTGATTGAACTGGCGGTTATAGAAGTTGGGACTACTACAGAATAGTGCTGGTACCATTATGCTTACACGAATGTCCGGGCGACGCAACAGCAAGGAAGACGAAAAATGGCATGTAATCACAACTTGTTTCTACGCACAGCTGACAGTGCACTGTAGCCTTTCAGTCATCATAAAAATCTATGCCTATACTGAGCACTTTTTGCGTCATAGGAGGTGTACACTGGAGTAACCCGGCTGAACTACCGAGACCGTTTCATGTTTTGCCCCTCTTACTCTTTAGTTGAAGTTTACGAAAACCCGCTTCACTAAGTTTGCCACAGTACTGGAACAAATAACAAATTTTCATTTGGGTGATTCTGTAATTATTTCAGTATGGTGGTGGTGAAGTTGTTTCAACTCCTGGTGACCATGGGATTACATTGATTCCTCCGGAAGTTGAAGTCACAGGCATTGATGAAGTCTATTCAACTGACTACATCAAAGATTGTTGCACCAGGAACAGACTGCAGGATTTAAAACCATATAGGTACGAATTTTCTAAAATGACGAAGTTGCTGCCGTGTGTAGCCATCATTCTTCAGTTTCAAAATATGCCTTTTTACCTAAAATGAATGAAGACCTAACACTTATCCTTATTTTCCTAACCTCATAACTCGTCACTCATTGGGCTTGAAACATTACTAACATAGTAACATAAGGAAGGTTGTGTGTCACAAGTGAATGAGGACTGGAGGTAAATTCAGTACTCTGGTAACACTGTGCTAAGTAACCACTGCATTTGATATTCATTATTAAATAACATAGAAACCTGTTTATGGTTTGCCCTTTTATAATGTATGATTGAAACACACCAACATGTCATCAACATCAAAGTACATTTACTTTTGGGAATACAATCAATGGATTATTGTTGGTGGTAGGTTATTGTCTTTATCATCGTTGTTGCTGTTTCTATTGCCGCCATTGCCATCATCATTGTTATTTATTCATGCTGGAAACTGACATACAGCGATAACAACAGTAACAAAATTATTGGACCTACAGCTTTAAGAAGACCAGAGTTTTATACAATTTGTAGTTATGTAGTTCAGAAATTTCTGTAACTGGAATCTTATATCACTTCACACTGGTGAACTTGATGCAGAGGTGGCTTCATTTTGCATTTCATATGACTGGCTGACTGAACACAAAGTAACAGATACCAGAGTACATACAGAAACTCCACATATTACAACACACAAAGCAAAGTGTTTTTGATGTGTTCTGAATGCAAGGAGAATTATGTGCTCTCTGTTTTATACTGCTAAGATTTGTTTGAGATACATATAGCAAGTGGGTCATTCCTTTCATTCTGCAGTGTTGCAGCAGCTGAAAGAATAGAAAAGGCAACAATCCATGCCCTGAGTGTGCACGGTGGAAAGGCACGGCTGACAAATACTGTTTGTATGTTAGGTGGGATAATTTATATCACATGAATTATAAACAGATGTTTATGAAATTATCATTCACATACTGCTCTTGTGAGGAGTATTATGAGTTTGTAGGAAGTTTCTTCTACTTTCTTTTGAAAAGGTAGTTTCTGTTCAGTTTATAATAGTTGCAGCTTACAGCAGTTGGTTTACTGCTATAAACAATTAGCTTTGTGTATTTTTTTGTGGTAGTCACAGGTACTTTTTGCATAATAAGTATGTATCTGCTTGGGTTTTGTATGTACTGTATGTAGGATTAATATCATAATCTTCAGAAATTTTGTCAGCTGAATAAAATAAAACTCTAGAGGAGGACAGTTTTTCAAACCAATGATGTGAAGTGTAGAGCAGTTACAGTTACCAGCAGAAAGTTCGAGTAGGCAGTTGTGCAGGATTACGTTTTTAATTAATCAGTTTAAATGCCTTTACTATGTTACATTTTTTCAATGGATGTTTGTACACAGTTACTAGTAACTGCTGTTGTTTTCTTTTGACAAATCAAGACTGATAATTACAGGTATTCCTCTGCCATCTTGTTATTGTTGACTTCATAATTTTTCAACAATAGCAAAAATGTGGGATACCCGGCAATGACATGGTCGACACCATAGCCAGAGATGCATTAAATTTGCCATCTCCTGAAGAGCTGACCACCTACCAACAGGCAGTTGCAGATATTACAAGAAAGAGTGTGCTTCTAGTATTAGATGTCCATAAACAACAAGCAAAAGGCAAAGCTTGGGAGACAATACTGGGGAACAAAATTTCATCTACTCTACCTAGAAGTCTTTGCTTCCAATTTTTGCCTCATCACTGGACATAGCTACCTACAGTAACACCTGAATAGGATTGGAATAAAGGATTCTCTGATGTGCCTGCTGTGTGGCGACGCAGAAGAAATGGGCCTTGGCCACATCCAAAAATGTCTGAGTTTGACGGATAACATACACAATGCCAACAACTGGGAAAAATGGTGGAATATATTGGAATTATATTGGACAGCAAGCAGGAAAATGGGAGACATCCCTCTAACTGGCGTGGGATAAGAAAAAACTTTATAATTTTTGGGGATCGGGTTTAGTGTTTCTGCATTAAATAGAATTCTTGGATCATTGTACAGGGTTATTCAAAATGATTGTCGGGGTTTTAACAACTTGTCATACACAATAAACTTGAGATAGGAGTATATGTATTTTTTTATTTAATAGAATAACACTCCAAGTTTTTGTGACATACCTTACAGGTGCTCTATATGTGCACCCTTTGTGATTCTACAAACATCAACACGATAATCGAGTTCGTTCCAAACTTTTTCTAGGCGTCCTACCAGTGCTTTTCCTTTTACACACGCACCCTGTCTCTTGAAACTGTGCATACCACCTTCGAATGGAATTGTCATATGGTGGTTGTTTCCCGAATTTGGTGCGGAATTGCCGCTGGACAATTGTAACTGACCGACATTCATGAAATGTAAGCACACAAAACGCCTTCTCACTGCCGTTCGCCGCCATCTTAGTAAACTGCGCTCCAAGCGGAGAAATGCATAACTACTGCACACCGCACATCATAAAAAAAACTTCGAGAATTTCTTGATCCATCGGTGCAACTATATACTCCTATCTCAAGTGTATTGTGTATGACAAGTTGTTAAAACCCCGACAATCGTTTTGAATAACCCTGTACATAAGTACAGAACGCAAAAGTTGGCATGATGACAAATTTTAAACATGGGCAAAAATTTTGTATGTTACTGTTTGTACATATACCAATGTGGTGACATGGCATGCTTTTAGACATTCCTGATTTTGTTATTTCTGACATAGGTAATCCATAAAGATAAGGTTCAGTTACATTGTTGTGAATGTTGATAGTTGTTATTTTTTCCAGACTCAATACAGCATCTCAATTTCCAGACAATTTTGATGTGATGGATGTCCTGCTCAAGTATACATCCTGGTCTGCTGCTCTGAAAGGCCTCCCATTGTAAGAAAATATAATTTGTTTTATTTATAAAATTTATAGTTAAATTACTCTTCATTGGCTGTGTGTTGTACTATTGTAATGTGGTATGTGTGTGTTTCAGCTGACAGTCTTCAATTTTTTTTTAGTGCTAGTTGTGTTAACCTCGAGTTAAAATTTGGTCTACATTCCCATAACACTTATTCATCTATGGCCAAAGGCTGTCTGCTGCAGGGCCAGCATATAAGCCTGCCTTTGGACTTTTGAGCTAGATCACATCTTTGTAACTTGAGTATTTAAAATCATCCCAGTTCATCCAGTTTTTTTTTGTGTACATTTTTCACTGTGTGTGTTACAATCCCCACCCATTTTTGACCACTAATTCAAGTGTTGTTGTGGTTGGGTAAACAATATGAACTGTGAATTTCTATTGAGATATAGTAAAGTAGTAAAGTGAAGTGCATTTTGTCGGTGTTTCATAAACTGTGAATTTCATTGTTATCCAAGTTCCTCCATGTTTATGTTATTTTGTCACATTCTTCTTATCCATATTTTTCCATCAACATCTGTATCCTGTAAAGTGCATGTTTTTCAATGAGTGCTGCATTTTAGCTGCATCATTACATCATTCAGCCTCATAATTTTAGTGTAAAATGTTGATTCTTTTTACAAGTTGTGAGTTTTTTGTTGGTTAAAATTGTAAGTGAATGGAAGCACTAATTTCTCTTGATTCTTGTATTAATAATTTCAGTTTATGTTGGCTTTCAGTGAGGTGTTTTCTGGTTATGGTTACAGATCTGTAAAAGAGGTACAGAGTTTCAAATTGAAACATTATTGAACTCTATGAAATGCATGTTTTTTTACTGTATGGTGTATTTATCATAGCTGCAAGGTTACAATGTATATTTGGCTGAGGTAGCTGAGCAGTAATATATTCCACCCAGATTTGAAGGTATCTGGTTCAGATCTTGACCAGGGACTGGGTATCCTGGTGGTTGAGGTTCCACATCATGCCCCCATTTCTGTTTCACCATACATAATAATTCATTTCATCTGATGTCACTAATCCCTGCTGATTTTAAGACAGTGCTGAGGAGGTCATGGAATACTTAACGACATCAGATACACTGTAAAGCTGTGTGACCCTGTTCAGGCTTACAGGCCCAATATGTGCACTTTCACTTAGACACTCCTTGTAAGGTCACTGGACAGTTGTCACATGATGTTTAAAATTCCTGCTCATCATCTAGGCATTGTATCAACATGCAGTGAAAATCTAATGATACTGCCTTCTCTTGGTTGTAACTTGGGACTGTTTTTTTGAGGAAGTACCATCAGTATATGGCAATTAGGCAGGCGGGTCATACCATTACCTGCATACCTGACCATGAGAGCACAAATACGCTTTGTCCACCACCAGTCTCGTAAATAGATGTGTTACCTCAGCTTCATACTGCCCACATTGCTAATGCAGGAACATAATTTTTATGGTGTAAAATTTTGAATTAATTCTGTGTTTTGGTTGTAGTGAAAGGAAGCTGTATCCTGTACATAGTTCTCCTTCAAACAGCAGCTACTACAGTGATGATACTGATGATGATGATGAGTCTCAGTTATTGCATCCTTCTACCAGCAGTTTAGAAATTCAGCATCATTTCCAGAAGTAAGACATGGAATCTTTAAATTATGTGCTTAATTTTTTTTTTCTGGGCATGATAGTTCTGTTAACAAGATCATTATTCTGTATTCTTCTTGAAGAAGTGATATTTTACCCTTTTTATACTTCTGATGTGCGAGACCTTTTTAAGTGAGGTTTCTTCACATTTTACAATTTAAAAACTTGATCATATTCAATCCATAAAACAGTTCCCATATCTGGCAACATTGTGTTACACCTCAACCCAAAATTCTGTGGTCACAGCTAGAAGAGGTTTCACAAGCACTGTAGTAGTAGATTTCAGTGTTTTTTTTTTGTATTGTTATGGTTGCTGTAACTAGTGATCTCCAGCTTTATTGTATTGTTTAAGCACAAGAGTTAAGTAGTGTAGAGTCTCAAATTAATTTCAAGAAGTAACTAAGCTAGCAGCGCAGATGGTTATCTGAAACCTAAAGAAAAGTAGATGTACATACATCGTAGCCATAGCAGAGGGCTACCATATGTCCTCTTTTCCTTGGACATGCCCCCTCCCCCCATTTCTTTGACTCAAAAGTTTCTGTCTGTGTAGGTTTTTTAAATTGGTATGAATGCATGGGTTTTGACTGGTTTTTATTCCTTCAAGCTTTTGCATATTTTAATGATATTAAAATGTATAAAATGTTTCTTCTGCTTTTTTTAAGAAATACATAATTATAATAGTATAGTTTCACTGTCCGAATCAAAAAATAGAAGCATGCAAATTCAGCAGTTGACCTTTGGAATGTCACGTCAACCTCCAAGAATATTTTGTGACTCCTCATTTCCCCTTGTGCATGTTTACATTAGTGAGTGGAGGGTAACAAGAGCATAGCAGAGAATAACAGAATATTGGATGGGCACATAAGAAGGAAGATGATTAGAGAACTGGCAACAAACTACCGTATATTCTCGAATCTAATCCGCACCCGAATCTAATCCGCACCCAGTTTTTGGCGACTTCTTAAACGAAAAAAAAAAAAAAAGTTAGTTCGCGATTCTAATCCGCACCTTTCCTTCAACCACCCCTTGCCCACGGGGCGACTGATTGAATAATATTGGATGTTACCATGACGTTAAAATCCGACGCTACGCCTGTGGCCGATGAGTCATACCGATAGAGGCGGGGCCTTTCTCAACAGACGTGCGCAATCTCGTCTGAAGCCAGCTGAGCCTTAGTTGTTGAAACGTGGGAGGTGCTTGTTCCAATTTGTCGTGTACCGTAGTTATGGAAGAGGGACGCCTGAAATCTAAACGACTCTCATATACGGCAAAGTTCAAACGTGAAGTTATTCGGTGCGCAAAGGAGAATGGAAACCGCAAAGCCACTGCAATTTTTGGAGTTGATGAAAGCAACGTTCGACTGTGGCGGAAACACAAGGCAGCGATCAGCGGGTGTGACGCAGCTCCTTCAGAAGTGGCGCGGTGGGTGTCGGCTGCATGGAAAGCCATCCTGGAGAGCATTATCGTCAGATCTTTCAAGAAGTGTTGCATAAGCAATGCTTTGGACGGAACCGAAGATGACATTGTATGGGAGGACGATGTTGAAGATAAAGATGATAGTGACTGGGTGGAGAGCACGGATAACGATTCAGTTATGAGTGATGACGGCGAGTCTGATGAATAATAAATTATAATAATAAATAATAAAATGATAGATTATTGTATTGTATTGTTCTTACGTTGTTTATTAATTACGTTAATTACGTTATTGTTATATTGTACAGCAGCTCAATCATTTTTCCAAAATCCAGCTCTAGACCGCGAATCTAATCCGCATCTGATTTTTTAGCCCTCTAAAACTGTAAAAAAGGTGCGGATTAGATTCGAGAATATACGGTATAAACTGTGAATACATTGTATGCAAATTTGAATAATGTTTTTTTTTTTTTTTTTTTTTTGTATTTTTCTTGAAATGAAAATGCTAATTTTATTTAATAAAATCTTGGCTATTTATATGTGCTGTTTTTTAACCTCTTTCACAGATATGTCCTCTTTTATATGGTAAGTAAGTTGGAAGTGTCCTCTTTTCTTCTGATGGATATATGGTAACCCTACCATGGCACAGTTAATGAACTTTCATACACATACTCAGTTGATCCTGATACCATTTATGTGTAAAGGTGTATCCATTGTCATGAAATATTTAATGACTGAATAAACCTATTACAGTTTTAGTGTTTTGTATTGCACCTAATTTTGAGGGAAAATCACTAATAGAACTTGTGAGAAAGAAAGACAACGTGCAAGATAAAGTGTTCCAGTCTTATTGGCAGTACTTGAACGGTGATGTTCAGTTGTATTTCTGTCCAGTACCTGCCGAATATTATGGAGATTATGTTGCTGTATTATTGTCTTGGTGCTATTGTATTAATCACTCTTGGCATTAAAACCCATAATCTCTATCTTCATATAACTTTATAAGTAACCATTATACTGTTTCCATTAAGATATATCATTCTGTGTATTTTAAGAAACTTTCATACTAATCAGGGGAGCTGATATAAATTATCTGTACATCCAAACAAATAACAAACGTTAAACTCAATATACAGTAATCCAAAAATGAGAAGTAATTTGTTCAAAGTTTTTGAACCCTCAGCAGGAATTAATAACCTTTCACTAAACTGAGTAAGAACAATTGAAGGATTATTAGTAATGAAGGCAAGAATATATAGGTGTATTATATTGTCTTTGTCACTTCTTTTCCCTTTGTAGGCACAGAAATACTGCACAAATTTTTTCTTTTCCAGAAATTAAATTACTCTTTCTTGAAAACAATCTGAGATTGATTGTAAATGGCTGAATTTCTTGCATGAGCTTCTTCATCATGCTTCTCCTCCTTGTCTTCCCTGGTTCCCAGACAACCAGCATCACTTTCCTGTATAGGCTATCAAACATTAATTGAATTTGTTGATTCTGGTCTTTCAGAACAGAGCAGACTATAAGAAGAACAGAACCTAGGGATAGTGAAACTGAATTTGAGAAGTCAGAAGACAGTCTAGAATTGGAGGAAGTTGTCCCTAAAGTAATTGAAGAGTCAGAAGTTGAGATTGAGAGGAGTGGGGATGAAGATACTAATACCAGGTCTTCAAGATGGCAACTCCGGAATCTTCGCACCTCTAAGATAAATTCTTGTAGAGAAACACAAACTGCGAAGGCGTATGTACCTCTTAAGATCTGATTCTACTTTATTTGCAGGTCATCTATTAACCAGGCCCCTACATCTGTCTGTGTCTTCCCATAACTGCTACTCCTCAGTTTCTTCCCTTATGTGAGACATCTTTTGGAACCTCCTGTTCCTATCTACATGTTGGTCTGTGTCATGGGCATGTTTCTTTTACTGTCATGTTCAAAACTCTGTATTTAATATAGTCTCCTAAAATTCACACTTACAGAATGAGTTTGTGTAGTATTTGTTATGTATTTAGTTGCAATCCTGACCAGTGACAGCATTTGCTTGCAGATTCATAGTGGTTTGGCTCCAGTTTTTCTGATAAAAGCTGGTATTATGCCAGAAGTACATGTGATCACTTTCCTCATGTTTCTACCCATTTAAAATTCACACTCACCCTAATGCTACATAACTCCAGCAGTCTATAGAATGTCATAAAATACCTGAACACTAAGCATCCATATTGTTGAGGGATCCAGTCATCTCTCAGTAAAATACTAAGACTTTTGCACATTTTATTACAAGGCAGCTTCATGTGAAAGTTTTCTGTTTTCAGATTGATACCTTTTTTTCTGCCAATGCTGGTTTATAAGTAAATCAAGAGCAGCATATAATGGGACAGACCTGATGTTGAAGGTCCTGTGTGCTGTTGTATTCCAAATTGTGTTATGCAGAATCCTTGGGTTTTATAGCAAACTCATATATACTGACAAAAGTAAGTTTCTATTCAATGAGAAATCTCCACATGAAGATAGTTTGTTTTCTGGCTGAAGAGCATGTAGCAAGAATTGTGAGTATTTTGTGATTATGACTGATGGATGCAACAGGACATAAAGTAAAGACCGTCTCTTGGGCCGATAACTTTGTTTTATGCTATCCCTGTACCACAGAAAAATTAAGATAATGGGATGTGGGTATAAATATGGGCTGAACATTGGGATTTGATCACCTTTCCATAAGTCTAATTATTTCATTCTCTATTGCTGAAGTGGGTTTAATTTATTTTGCAGTGCAAATAAAAATATAATGTAAATCATGTGCATTAAAGTTGCATATGTACGTATAACATTTCCTTTGACACCCTTTGCAAAACACACTGTTAGTAATTGATAGATAGTGGTCGGTCCTTAGTCAGTCATGCTGTCTTCAAACTGCAGAGTGTTTACTTTTTAATAATTTCAACTCTAGAAATCTCTAGCTCATTTCCTTCCCTACCATTTTCTTAGAAACCTTCTTTTTTACTGACAGTTCTGAATTCTGATACTAAGCATCATTATCCTTTCTTGTTAGGTAGGTTCAATTTGGAATGTTCAGTTCTGTGAATTTAGCTGATTTGAATGGAACAGGTTTGACTGTATCATGAGGATTTTTTTGTCTTTTGAACAACAAAATGATATATTAATTTAAAGAGTATTACAAAGCCCATGTGGTTCCCAAAGCAGCAACCCTGGGTGACCTCTTTCACTTGCTCACCGTATTTAGAACAAAGCATGTACTTAAGAAGAAACTTTTGAGTTGTGTATGGTATTTAAATGTCTAATTAATCTCTATAACAAGAGAGTATTTATTTTGATGGATTTCATCCCCTTGTATTATAATTAACTCATAATAAATTATAAATTTCCATCAGACACCACGATTTTTTATATTTATTTAATAATTTTTACCATCTTCAAGCATTAATATACATTATCTAAGACCAAGGTGGACAGGTGTTAAAAATATATTTTGTAATTTGTGAGACCTCAAAAAGTTTACAAGTGTCATTGTAATGTGGCATTACATGTCCGTATGTCTTATATACTTTTTTGTTGTGTTTTTAAAGGCATACCACATTGTTTGTAAAATTGTTAAAATTATGTACCACTTGCTGTGTATTTACTTGCCTGGTTTATTTATGTATGTTCGTGTTTTCTTGTTTTGATGATTTCGCACCATATCTGTATGTAATAGATAACAGTAAATGTAATGTTTGGGAATTAAGTATAAATATTATTACATCTTTTTAAAATTTGTTTCTTAGTTATGATATTCTTTTCTGGCATTCAGTCTTTTGTTGAATTGTGTGTGTTGCTGGAGTTATTATGTTGTATGTATAATTATACTTTTATTATTTGGAAACTTCTTATGTCCTGCAAATATATTAGTTTCATGAACTTCTGTTTTATTATGTAACCTTTTTTGACTTTAAGTGGCCAAAATTCTTTGAGTAAATTCTTACGGTTTTTTTGTGCTTCAGCTTTACCTTCACATTTTTTCTTGTGTCTAGTGGCCCATCTTCCCCTGTCTTGATTTTGTAGTACTTATATGGAATTCATTGTTATGCAGGTATTTGAGCTGTATGGGATAACCAGTTTTGATTTATATTCTGATTTTCTTTGGTTGACTTATTACAGTCACCTGTGTTTGAACATCTCCATTTCTCAGTTTCTTATGTGTTTGTTTCTACCATTTAAAGTGACACAAGAACTTCGTATATGTGCTGTGTCTCTGTTTACAGTTCCAGCTCCAATCCCGAGGGGGAGGTTGTCAGTGATGATGATGATGATGAATTGTGGAGTCAGCCTACCAAAAGAGTAAGGGCAGGTTTAATGATACGGTAAGTACCAAGGTTCATTGTCCATAAAGAAGGGTACAAGGATTACCCTTCAAAATCTAAAACTTCTTTATGCTAATGCCAACTGTGTGAGACACATGTTGTAGCAGACAGTACATTGTGACCAAGTCATGGAGGCACAACTATTATAGCTCTAATGGAAGACAAATGACTTTATGGAGCATATTCCTTATTCCAAATTAATAGTCACTCGGGTAGTAAAATTCTGCAGTGTTATGGTACCCAGACGTTCTGTATTGTTCCAAGAACCCACCACTGGTCCCTGATCTGAGCCAAGTGAATCCAGTGCACACTCACTCACCCTATTTCTCTAAGATCCAGTTTAGTATTACCCTCCCATTTATCACTAGATCTTCCAGGTTGCTTCGTCTGATCAGGTTTTCCAACCAAAACTTCATATGCATGTTCTGTCTCGCCTGTGTGTTCTATATGCCATCTGTCTCATCCTTCCTGATATGAGTGTTCTGATAATGTTCAACTTACTAACTCCATGGAGCAGAGTCCTTCTTGAGAAGCTAACAGGTCCTCAGCTAGTCAAGAAATTCCCCGCGTTTTATGGAACCTGAAGGTTTATTACTGCTTTCACAAGAGCCTGCCAACTGTCTGATAATGTTCAACAACGAATACAAATTACGAAGTTTGTTGTTATGCAATGTTACCTATCTGCTTGTCACTTCCTCCTCCTTGAGTCCAAATGATGTTTCCATTACTCTGTTCTCAAACACCCTTAGCCTGTGTTCCTTTAATGTGAAACAGGAAGTTTCTCACCCATGCAGTATAACAGGTAAAATTACACTTCTCTTCATTTTAATCTCTGTGTTTTTAGATAGCAGAAAGGACAACTAATGATTCTGAACTGAGTGGTAGTAGTCAGCAAATTTAATGTTTCATTAATTTCTTTGTGACTGCAATTTTGATTTCTTACTGACAGTCCCATACATCTGAACTTTGCCATAGTTTTACGGATTTATTAGCTGTATTTGTACAGCGATTTTGGCCTGCATTCAGATCATGGGATATAAGCATATACTTACTTTTTTTTGTCATCTTCCCTGCTGGCAGCTTATAGAGCTCTTAGCAGGATGCATTATTATAATTTTATGTATCTTAACCTATGGTTTTTCCAGAAATTAAATAAGGATAAAATATTTTTAAGTGAATGGTAGCTAACATTTCTTTAATTTCTTTGTCTTTTAATTTAGTTATGAAAACCATGTTTCTTTATTAGTGCCATTCATATGTATGTACAGGGAGACCTGTAGAATGTGAGGAAGTAAGTGAGATGCCCAGGTGACCAAGTGAACCTGGGTGGCTCACTAACTTGCTTATCGTTCTGCACAAAGCTCCCTGTCAATGTCGTTAACAAATTTTGTGGCAGACTTATTTCCCTAATGGAAGATTCTCGGTTAACTTAACTGTAGCATTTTGTCATTGAAATATTATTGCAGGAGGAGGGATTATACAAGGAAAGAGAAACTGGCTATTATCAATTTCATCACCAAGTACCGATGTCATAATTATGTGAAGGGTCGAGAGATGTGGCAGAAAGCAGAAGCAGCACAGGTATGTGTACCAATGGTTCTTCAGGAACTTCATTTGCATTGCCCCTGGATTGTGTAACTTCAACTTTTGGAGTTGACTGTGTCATATGTTGAGGCTGTTCCAACATTTTGGTGTACTTTGCAGTCACCATCTTCACCTGGAAGTTGGGTGACTGCACTGCACTCTGTAACTTTGGAAAAATATATTTTTGGTAAAAATTTTGTATCTCATACCACTGCTGTTGTGTTTTTCAGATTTTTGCATTTTGTTACAGATTTGTCCAGGTAGGACTTGGCAGTCATTGAAAGAACATTTTATTAAGAAGATTATACCAAACATAGAATCATATGATCTGTCTGAAGAGGAGCTTTGTAAGTTCCAGAAACCGTAAGTAGTTTTGATAGCTATGACAGATTATGACATCTATAATTTCTCTATAGAACAGTAGCAGTTTAGTGTTATTACAGTGGAATCCTCTTAAGGAAATTGTCAAGAGAGAAAGCATTTAAAACTTCATAGGTGGGAAATGTGTTAAGGGGTTAGGTTTGAAAAGTCATACTAAATTGTTTTCAGCAGCCATTAAGAATATTCATAGTTCATATTAATAGTTAAATACATTAAAATATCATTGGAATTATTAGAATTATATATTTATTTGAGAGCAAAAATGTTAAATTATCGATAATTTTCATGCATGAATAGGCATTCACATTCCTCGTTATACCACATTTTGTCCCTGTTAATGGTTTGACTTTATTTCTGCCATTGCAAGTTTTGTATTACTCCGTAATTAACCAAATGACTAATTTCGTGAATCAGAGTCCTACTTGGAAGGCTGATTTGCTCATCTACTTGAGAAATTCTCCACACATTTTACAGGAGCTGACCATTGGTCCATGTTTTGACCCAAGTAAATCCAGTCCACAGTTATACAAGATCTCTGTCAGTCAGGGTTTCCAACCATCACTATGTATACATTTATTTCCCTTGCGTGCTCTGTGAAGCAGAAATGCTCCTGTTCGCTTCGCATGTTTGTCTGCCCTCCTGTCTGTCTGCCCATGTATTACAACTCAGAAATGCTCAATAGGTTTTTGCTGAATTGTAATATTGTGGACTTATAGGATTCCAGTCTCAATTAAAACTGGACACCAGCAACGAGCATTTTGTGTGAAGACCTACATATGTTTCTACATGCCTTTCAGGTGTAGTGCTTTTGTGTGGTATTTATTTAATAATTACCATATAAAAGTGTTTCAAACGAAGTTCTAGAGAAAAAAAAAACACATTTTATGCCTAGTGCAGTTTGTTGCTAAGCATTATGTTTTTCAAAATAATTAAACAAAATGGAGCAAACATGCCAGGATTGTTACACTATGTGTACATTTTCTGACTTTTTAATTTGGTTTTGTAGTGGAGAAAATAAAGTTCTGCTACTAAACAGTTTTTATGTGTTCTTTATGTAGTGAAAAAAGAACACACTATGTGGAGACTGTGCCTATCCAGTCATCTATCCTTGATCGAATATCAGCGGCTAAACTCTTTTGGCAGATTTTCATGAAATTTGGTGTAGGCATTCTTTACAAAATGTTGAACAGGTGTGAGTTTTGTGAAAGTGAGCTCAGTGACTAACGGTTTACTTAAGGGTATAAACAAATTTTTGCTTGTAATATCAATACTTCTTGACCAACTTGCGTGAAATTTGGTATAGTTCCTCGACATAATGTTATTGAGTAGTTACGATATTTGTGAAAGTCAGTGCAGTGAAAGCCACACTTTACCTAAGGTCCTAAACTAATTTGGCTTACATTTTTGTCTGATGGATACAGTTTGGTATGAGAGATATTCATAAAAATTTATTGAGTGGTTTTGAGTTCCATGAAAATTAGTACACTGAAAGCCATACTAATGGGCTTCAGTGAAGTTATACCCATACTTTCCTAATTTATTGTCTTATTTGTTTAAAATCTGGTATAAGAGATAAGCACATTGTGCTGTTGAGTATGACATTTACACTAGCGTACAAATATATGACATCTTGAAAGTAAAGAAGACCTCAGTAGTGTCTGTGTACTGCAGCTGTTCACTGTTTGCAAGCTTGTTGTATTTACACTTTGTAGTGTTCTCATTCATTCGGTTTTCTTGTCCAGCTTCCGCTAATGGTAAGATGGCTACTCAGAAGAGGAACATCATACAGGTGTGATACTTGAAGTGATCATATTAACATTTTTTGATACAAAAAGGAACGTAATCCTTGTTGAAAGTTGTCAGTTCTTGTGTTCAATTTTAATCTCATTCTCTTTGTATTACTTTTGCAGGAAGTAATGAACCACATCACATGCTGATATATGTCAAGGAAACAGTGCCAAGAATATGTTGCAAGGGAACCATCGTAAAGGGCAGGCAGATGAAACTAGTATGAGACTAAATATTGAGTTTCAGCATCAGATGTATGGTTTGGTTGATTCAAGAACAGTGCTTGTGTTTTATATTGGACAGGCAGTCCTGAGAAACCAGTACAGAGTGCATACACACAACAAGTATTACTGACAATACAAAAAGCCGTTTGTGCATGTCACATATGCACACACTTTGATTATGCATAAAGTTTGTGCTCCATAATTATGCAATTAAAATACTTGAAATACTAAAGGAAGCGTATTTAACCGTTTGTCGATGGTGTTTTAAATGCAGGGATTTTGCTTCCTAGCCTGCTTTTTAGGTGCATTTGCTAAGTTGTCATTTCTGGCCATCTGTCTCTCCACATTCATCAACTTGGCTGCAACTGGATGGTTTTGCATGAAATTTGATATTGGAGACGTATGAAATCTATCAGGGAACTCCAAGTTTGGATAAAATTGGACAAAAACATTGGACACTACGTGAAGACCGAAGTACATTTTGTATTGTTGACAGTGACATGAAGTCGCCATCAAATCAATCTCTTCGGGCCAAATGGTGTTTGACTGTTAGGATTGTCGCAGAGTTATAAGCAACACGGAATATTTCATAGAGAAACAAAAACACTAAAGAGAACTCATTGTTGGGTTCCATGGCAACACTTGTAATATTCATTATGTTTTGTGATAGTTGATAAAAAGAGAGATCCAAACACACCACAGTGTTACATCACATGTACATTGCCTGTCTTGTTTAAGATGCTTTTAGATGTCTGAAATGCACTGTTTCAGAAGATACTATTAGGTTTTAAAGCTACAAGGTGCAAATAAAAACTGAATTTTTAGGAACAAGTATACTCTATTAGGTTTGGAACTTAAGTGTGTATTAGTATCTAAAAGTTTGCATGTGTATACTGTTGATTTTATTTTCACATGTTGCACTTTAATATAATTATTTTATATTAAATTTTTGAAAGTGTCTGAAACTTGGGATAAAATCTGTCCATGGCAGTTCCTGGAAGTCCTTCACAATCATCAGTGCCACACTTCGCCTTTTACCAAGTTTTGTCAGCAGCAGAGTCAGTTTTTGATGAAATACAACCTGTGCATACAAGAACTGTAATAAATTAGATTTTCGCTTTATGTTTTGGATTTTATGTTCATGGTTTTCATTCTAGAAGAAAGCGAACTGGACTATACCACGCGTGATATCAGGCTTCCATTGTGGTGTGAGGTCATCACTCTCCTGGGATGCTGTGCAGAGTTTATTGGTAGTTAGTTGCTGACATTTTGGGATAGCATATCACTCGCATCTGCATGTTCTTGACTCGCAAAGATGTGACGGATAGGCTGTCCTGAAACGTCAGTAACTAACTACCAATCGGCGCTGCGTAACATCCCAGAAGAGCAAGGACCTCGTGGACTATATGTACCATTTAAAGTGCAAGTACTAAGGTATGTGGTTTGAGTTCTTTTGTCGACTTTCACGTTCTACGAGATGGCGCATCTTGTAGTAGGTGAAAATTGTGATGATGATATGACCATTCCCATGTGCACCTATAGGTGTGTCAAGGTGTGGACAACTGATGGGTGGGGAAGACAGAATTATCCATCAACTCAATTGTGATATGACTGGCAAAAGAAGATATGGCACCACATACAGTGTTCTGAGGTATTTTGTGGCTGTTATTACTCTCCTAGTGAAGGAGACCTAACAAATTACTTGGACACATTAGACAGTGAAACCTCCAGTTGTGTGATGTCACGAAAGCTGAACGGTTCTGTTTCTTGCAAATATTGAGACACGTTACTTGTAGGACAGTTTGAACGGTTATTGGTGATGACTGATCTGAGGAAGGATCTTACGTCTGTTTGATTACAGGAATAGTGGTTGACTGCGTTACAGATTACGTCAAAGTGTTGTAGGCGTAGTTCGCGAGGTTAACATAGGGGCGCTGTTAAACAACACCCCCAACCATAGATTACCTGTCCGAACTAACTGTACAAAAAATAGTAGGTCGGTGAATGGGAGCCGTACTATATGATCTGTATCGGCAGCACAGTCGTACTGTGACGTCACGCGATTGCACGGTATGCGTTGACTTGCTTTACTTTGCCGCTTATATACAGGATCCGTGCTTAGAATGAGTTGTCGGCGGGAAAGTATGGCGAGTTTGTCATTAGCTGTTGGAAGTTGTAGGATAGTTGTGTAAAATGCATGCTTTTTTAAAAACTGGTAAATTAAGTGGAGGTCAGGGAAGTTCATCAGGCACGAAGGATAAGTCAGGTCAATCAGGCGTGCTAAAGAAGAAATCCCTTACGCCATGGGTGGAAAAATAGTAAGTTGTCATTTATGTTCTAACCTAAAATTGTGATGATGGCTTGATTTTGATAGAGGGCTTAGTATTTTTATACCCCACGTATTATATCAAATTATGGTAACGGCATTCCCTGTTTTAAGTAGCTTTTAGTGCTGTATTCGTTTTATTCCACCTTTGTTTTATTTGTTTTCAGTCGCCCTCGGACAGTGAACGATGTTGTCGAACAAAATGATGTTGTTGAAGTGATGAGGCAGTGTCTGAGTGGTGCTGACCTGCCAAATCTCCTGTTCTATGGTCCTCCGGGTACTGGTAAAACAAGCACAATTTTGGCTGCTGCTAGACAACTTTTTGGTGATATTTATAAAGATAGGTTTGTTGCTACACTTTGTTGTATGCTGTTGTTTTTCCTCTTCCCTCCACAATTTCAAAACTTTTACCCTGGGAGCATGGAAAAGTAAATATCTTACACTATGAAAATGTTGATATTATAGCCTGAAGAGTAATGTTATTATTTATGAATATGATATATGCAGTTATCCAAATTGGATAGCAGGGCAGGTGTTGGTGATGAGCAATGTAACCACCCACTTCAAGCTACCCGGCCCTGGTTTGCCCTACTCCTGTCGGTTTTGCATGAGACTTGTCTCAGTAGGGAGTATTTACAGGGGAATGTCAAGCCAACTTTGATCACCACATTTATAGTTCTTTAGTAATCACACAGCTTTGCATTTATTTAGTTTATTTCATAAAGTTATTGCAATTGCTTGTAGTAATTGCACTAATTAATTGCAGATACTGAAGAGTCATTGATCAACAAAAATGAATGCTTAGTACATAAGATGAAATATAATTTAGAACAACCAAGAGTGAACGTACTGCTGCGTGTATGTTTCTGTAGTAATCATCATGAGGCCAAAAGCCATTCCAGTCCTGCAAATATTGTGGAATGCTTTTTTTTCTTCCTTTAGTCACAAAACAGTCACCAGTAAAACTTGTCTGAAAACAGTTTGCTGAGCAAATGCCCACTTGCCTGACCATAACTTGCCTCTGTGACAATGGAAGAGACTTAACATTAATGGAAATGAGGGTTGTCAGCCTTTACCCATTCTTAATACAAGTATGCCTTAAGTGTGGAGAGCTATTAGAGGTTTGAACTACTAACCTTCCCACACTTCCTACATTTTGGTAGCTCAGTTTAACCAATGTCTTTGCTATATAAAATGGATAATAGCCAAATCACCAATTTATTTACTCGTCTTTTGGAAGCTCATTCTGAGACCATGGCCAGGTACAGTAGTGACCCAGACTCCCAAGCACATCCACTATAAAGATTAGTGTGTGTCACACAGATGACCTTGTCAGAGAGGATAGGTTCATTAACTTGACTGGTGTCACCTGAGAGACATTTCACTGGGTAGTGCACACAGCATTGTTCACATTTTTCAAGTTTTTCTCAATCCTTCCAAGCAATTGCCAGGAAATTTGTTTGGATGAAGGCATAGCCACTCCCTTTTCAATTAGTTGTTTAATAATTATCCTACCCTCCGCATTATGTAGTATGAGCTCCTGACAGCATTATGAAATGAACTACAAATAAGTATGTGGTGTCAGATTGTACAATATTAAAATGTTTTTGAACATTTCAGGATATTGGAGCTTAATGCATCAGATGAACGGGGTATTCAAGTGATCCGTGAAAAGGTGAAGAGTTTTGCTCAGTTCTCAGCAAGTGGCATTCGACCTGAGTGAGTATGAATTTGTTATATTAACATGATCGTAATCTCCGTGATGTGATACATAACCTGACCTAACATAACCTAATCTAAACTGAATATTAAATAAATACCCTTTCCCCCCCCCCTCCCAAAAAAAAACCAACTAATGCACATTAAATGTCACTATTTATTTTAGTTGACACTACCCCTACATATGTTTCGGTCCTTATCGGACCATCATCCGGGGGTCTTTCTATCAAACTACACTTTTACACATCCATAAGTTCGTGCGTTATCATTTGCAGTGAAGTCACTTTTGGGTTTTGTAATATTATGTAACCTTTAGGAAAAGGTTATGTTTAAATTGTAAAAACTGAGACACTGTATAAAATCCTAAAAAAAGTTAAAAGGTTAAAAAGTTAAAAGTCTAGTGGAGTGTGCACACTCCACTAGACGTCCAATAGACATGAACACGTAGCACACCAACAAGCAGTACAAAACAGAGTAATTCAAAAGTGACCTCCAAATCCAAGTACCACGACTCTACGTAACATCAAGTTAATAAAGTGTGTAATTAGTACGATAATGATGTACAACAACGTACATATAGACACAAAACTTTTAACTTTTTTAGGGTTTTATACAGTGTCTCAGTTTTTACAATTTAAACATAACCTTTTCCTAAAGGTTACATAATATAACTAAACCCAAAAGTGACTTGACTGCAAATGATAACACACGAACTCATGGATGTGTAAAAGTGTAGTTTGATAGAAAGACCCCCTGATGATGGTCTGATAAGGATCGAAACATATGTAGGGGTAGTGTCAACTAAAATAAATAGTGACATTTAATGTGCATTAGTTGGTTTTTTGAAAAATAGAGTGAAAATGCACGGTGATGATAATATAAAAAAACCCCATTTTCTTGTATTTGACTTCTATTATCATTTTTGAGTGATGACACATTGTTAGGGTGCAGGAGTTTAGCATTGTTGTAGAGAAATGAGCAACTGATGGTGGTGGCAGTGGCATTGAAATCCCTGTCTGAAGCATTTTACTGTTACCCAAGTTAAGGCATTGTATTGTTTGGAAGAGCTGCTCCTACTTTTTTGGGGGTGTTGATTTACTTTGGGTCTGTTTCAGTGGAAGACCATGCCCACCATTCAAGATTGTGATTTTGGACGAGGCAGACTCAATGACACAAGCAGCACAGGCTGCACTACGTCGAACAATGGAAAGAGAAACTAAAACAACCCGGTTTTGCTTGGTCTGCAATTATGTCAGTCGCATCATCCCTCCCATCACTTCCCGGTGTAGCAAGTTCCGTTTCAAACCACTTGGTGAGTACAGTTCGTTTCGTAGACTGCCTTATAATATGCAAAAAACGAAACTTAATATTGCACATCATTTCTGTATTTTGTGATGTGGTATCAACAGTGATATCGGTAATTTCAATGAAATTTTGTACTGAGATGTCCAATTAAAACATAAACCTAAAATATGTCTGCACTTCTTGGCCATGCAGAGCTGTAATGTGACTTGAAGGCTTAAAATTGGTTTTCTTAAATAGCGACAGATGTGAAGTGTTGTTCATAAAATGTATACCAAATAGAGGGATAGACATTTTGGGTGCAGAATGTTCACATTATTGCGTCTGTAATTAAGCATCATGAAAACGTACAGAGGGTACAGGGAGTCAAGTTTAATTCCATACACTTTTAACATCAGAGCTGGCTTGAAATGGGTTGTCAGCAGCACTCTCCGGTAACTTCAGTCCTGGGGCAAGAATGCCGGTTCTACACATAGGAGACTGGGTGAGACCCAGGATCAGTCTGGATGTGGTGATGAGGAAAATCTGATGCTTGCTGAAATTTAACCCTGTCATTCAGCCTATAACCAGTTACTGTTCTCACTGAGTTTTTTTTAGTGTTTTGTGTAAAAATGCTAACAAATTTGATGGAAAGTGTGATAGTTCACATGGTAGTGGGAAATAAATTTTCAACTCTTGAAAGTGCAGAGACGTACCCATCCTGTGTCTGTTTGGGAGCCATTCTGGTGAACACCTGTGTATTCTGCTGTCACAGGGAATGAACTGATTCGGGAACGACTGCAATTGATATGTTCAGAGGAGAAGGTATCATGCAGTAAAGATGCCATGAACTGTTTAGTGGAGACATCTGGAGGTGATCTACGACGGGCCATTACCTGTCTTCAGTCCTGCAGTCGCCTCAAGGGCTCTGGTGTTGAGATATGTGCTGAGGATGTACAAGAAGTGGCTGGGGTCAGTACCTGTTTTCCCTAGTCTAGGACAGATTATTTTTACAATAAATAAATTTTTCACTTCCTGTCAGTTCAGTATTACTAATACAGAAACCCTCCATTGGTCTCTGTAATAGCCCAACTGACATATTTTAAGAAATTCTAATGATTGATTGATGAAGATTACAGCAGCTAGAACAGTATGTTGGATTTGTACTAGCTTATAGTTTTCTTATACTGTGCAGCTCTTAGTGATACTTGCAGGTCTGAATACCAGTTAGCTTATGTTGCATATCTAACAGGGACTCTTGACAGATGTGTTTCAACCCATGTAAGGCCATCTTCAGTGTCATTGCCAGTGCTTATATTAACCTCATATCGGTGCTGACACAAGCCTGTCATACATGAACATAAAACATTTTGCTGTTTTAAAATAATATATAACTTAGCAGTGTTAGCCTCCATTCTAGAGTCTTGACACTTCTGCATTTATTTTACTTTGAGCTGTGTTTTCCGGGTTTTATAAATGTTCATATAGCCATTGCTACCAATGTGCTTATAAACCCACAGACACACAGTCTGTAAGATACAGTGAGTGTATGTTTCTAGGTTGTGCCGGTGGAATTGGTGAATGGTATATTGGAAGTCTGTCGTCTTAAGAACTACGAGATGTTGACCGAGTTTGTGGACAAATTGATGCAAGAGGGGTACTGTGTTGCACAGGTGGGAGTCATCTTTACATCATTGAGCTGTGTAATATTAAATTAAATGAAGTTTGGTGAGTTGGTTCAAAATAAAACAGATATCCATGGACATGATGATGATAACATAAAATAAGGAAGATTATTAGAAATTTCTGCCTATCTTACGGTTCTGTTTCTTTCTAGCTTGTTGAACAGCTCCAAGAAGTGGTTGTGTTTGATACCAACATGACAGATGCACAGAAGGCTTCTATCTGTGACAAACTAGGGGTAAGTTGTATTCACAGTGTAGCTATGCAAGTACAGGTGGTTTAGTGACACTTGAGTATTGTGCTGTGGGAGATGGGTACAGCACTGCCTGCTAGTTGCATACCTATAGCTTCAGCTACTACATACATCGTAATTACTTGTCATGTCCTACTTGAATGGCCTGTTCATGGCACGTAATGAAAACTTAAAAATATGTCAGGATGTGTTGTTTCAGCTCTTGGACCACTAGTTGTCTTTGTTGTAACACAGGTCTGCAGCTTCCGGATGCAAGATGGAGGAAATGAGTACATCAATTTGCTAGATCTGGGCTGTACCATCATCAGAACTACGATGATGTGAGCATGGGAATGAGACTGGAATGTTGTTGAATGCTTGGTGAAAGAACTGCTTGTCGCTCTAGAACGTGGTTAAAAAGTAAGGGTAAATGCTATGTATTCATGGAGGATATAAAGTTGTATAAAATGTCTTTAATTCAGTTTGTTACAGTGAAGACTTAAGGTATTCTGTTTTAGGGGTATCTCTTGTGTGTGTTAGAGTAAAAGCATGAACTTCAGTATGCACCTTAATGCCTTTAATTTGAGTGCAGAGTTACTTGGGTTCATATACCTGTGAAGCAGTCATTCTTAATGTGATGATTGACATTGTTTTTAGGCACTTGAACATCTCTACAGAGTGCCTATTAACCTTTATCGCCATAAGAGACCGTATGCTGGTTCCTAAAATGTACTGGCAAATGGCCTAGCATGCCATATGCTGGTCTTTTTGTATGCTTCATAGCAGTTTAAATGTCCATGCTAAGCCAGAAAATCTCAGGCCGTCAAGAGACACAGTTGGCATTTAAATCCGTCTCCAGAAGGTTGAAAGTGATCTGTCTGTCTGTACACATGACAACTCAAGAACCACTGAATGGATTTCCATGAAATTGAAATTGAAGAATTTTATGTAAAATCTTCACAGAAAGGGTTGTAGAGGAATGAAACACACGTTTGATTTCCAGTACGTCTTTCTGTACGTGTTAGGGTTTTTTAGATAAAGAACAGGGATGCTGTGTGTACATTTCTAAACTTAGCCTATGAAACAATTCAAAATGGTGCTGATAATGTTCTTGCCCATCCTCCCATACAAGAAACAAAGGAAGTCTTCATTGGCTTTAGGCTGCACTGAAAAGAGATCTGTTTTGTTCCTTTTATGTAATGCTCTGTTAACCCTTGTGCTGTGTAATTAAATTCTAGGCTGACTCCCAAACTGTTGTTTGTTCACCAAAAAATTACAGTGAGTTTTAACAATCACAAATTGAAAATCTAGAGGCAGTTGCAGGGTGGATGTGCCTGAATTGTTGTGTGAACATTGGTCTTCTTGTGTAGTTTACTAGATATGCACCAGTGTTCTGGAAGAACATACTGGCTCCACTTTCAGGATCTAAGATGAAGATGAGCCAGCAGGTGCCTCCAGAATGTTTATACCTGTCTACCAGACCACACATTGTCACGTACAAGAGGAGTGTCGGCTTCGTATTTACTGCCATAAGAACTCCTAAGTCCATAAACACTCACTGAAGTAAGGGACTAAATGAATTTGTGAGTAAAGTTTGTGTATTAATCATTTGGTGCATACTTAATTGTACTGAATCCTGTTGCTAGCCAAGTAGGTAACAAATATGCCCTTTTGACACCCATTTTCAACTGCTTTTTGTACAGCAATGGCTATGTTCTGGTGTGAAATTGTAATGTTTGTAATAAAGTTTTCCATTACATACATGATATCTTAGTAATCTGAAAAATTGTGGTGAAGATTGAGCCT
This sequence comes from Reticulitermes speratus, assembly GCA_021186555.1. NCBI lineage: Eukaryota > Metazoa > Arthropoda > Insecta > Blattodea > Rhinotermitidae > Reticulitermes > Reticulitermes speratus. Next base: position 19,716,119 of record JAJKFL010000001.1, read on the forward strand.
GTTATAATCACTTTTTTATTCAGGTCCTCCTTAGACTTACGGATTGTAAGTCAGACACCATGGACATAAGCTTGTGAGAGTGTGGCTGGCTCATGTGCCCTGTTGTTGTTACATACTATTGTTCAGTTGTTAGAACCTTCTAGAATATGCCTAAGATGTGGCACACAGCTTCATTTTCAAAGAATGTGTCTCAGAGGAAATAATTGTTATATTATAACAACTGGCGATGTGGCCATATATGTTCTTTAGTAAGACACTTTGATAGAGAATTCCTGAAATGGGTTATAAACATTGAATTCAAAATTCTATGCTTTCACTGCTGTACACATTGCTACAATAGGTTACAAGTTGCTGGAAAATATGAAATAATTCTTCTTTGGTAAAAGTGTTTAAATGTTGGTTAGGAATGCTTTTAAATTTGTGACTTTGTTTTAAATGAAGGTATTTTTTATACTGATGTGTCTAATTTGGAGATGGTGAAGTAATTATGCCATTTTTGAAGCTCCTGTATGCTTGAACCAGGGTGTCCAGATTCTCTAGTTATACCCCAGAGGCTGGAGACTAGATTACGATGTAACATTCATGACAGTAATCCCCTGTCAGTCATGGGGATTACATTCCTGAAAAGTTTCACGATGGTAGTGCAAGGTCTAATGGGAACTTTGGAATTACGGGAACTGACCACTATAACACTCCTCATTGCCATCCTTGTCTGAGACAGGGTGTACTCCTGTCAGTCTCAGCTATAAGCTGATATACAGGGTGTAGGTATATAGGTGTATACACTGTGTGCACATGTGTAGCTGCTTTCCCATTACGTGTCTCCCACCCATAGCCACTGGCGGATCTGTAGGAGTTAATCTCTCAGCGCCCTGCTCCTTTTGTGCTTCTGCGATGGTACCAATGTGTGATATCACTTGCCTGGTAATGTGAATGAAGATAGAAACCTTATGCTAAATACAGGCGAGCGCGCCTATGTATCTCATTCAACCTGGCATTAGCAGGTGCAGCCCCTGTATTCTGCAGTTTGTATTTTACACTTTGGAATGATGTATCACTGACTCAAGTAATAAATATGCACATAAAAAAGTACCTCTGTCATTTCTGATACCTCTGCTGTCCCAACCTTACAATTTGCAGCCCTGCTGTCACTCCATTTGTAATGAAGTGCTCGCTGATCTGTGTGGAAGTGACCATTGTCCAGCCTTTTTCCTTGCAGGTGGCTGCACTTCAGAAATAGTGTATCCTAAGTGGGTTGTGAAACAGGCCAATTGGTCCCTTTTCTTATGGCGTGTTGAAATTGAGGAGGCTGTGTGCACCACATTGGATTCTGTGGTGGATAATTTCACTCTTACTCTGCTCAAACCCCTTTAATACCTGCAAAGAATTCTGTTGCAGTTCCATGTTGTCCATAAATCACTCAAGTTGAATTGAAGCCTGCATGCTGAGAAGTCACTGTCTGATCACTTGCTCATAGTAGATGTTGCAGAATAGTAACGTGGTGATGGAATTAAATGTGAACTTACAGCTGCAGCTTTCCTGTCCATTTAGTTGCTACTTGGTTTGTGGTGTTAATGAAACATGACTTTGGACCTCTGCTGAAACCAGTTTGAGTATAACATAATTTGTTAATCTTTATATTATTTTCACCGTGCGTTTTCTATTCAATGTTTCATAACCAACTAAATGCACATTTCACTTGAAACTATTTTTATATAGTTACTAAATACCCCTACATATGTTTCAGTCTACCACAGACCATGATCGGTGGTTTATAATAAGGGATGTGTAATAAGTGTAGTTTATAACCCCCTGATGATGGTCTGTGGTGGACTGAAACATATGTAGGGGTATTTAGTAACTATATAAAAATAGTTTCAAGTGAAATGTGCATTTAGTTGGTTATGAAACTGATAATTTGTTAATATTTATACTACGTTTATCCTCCCCTTTAACTAAACAATCCTTAACATAACATATACTCGTATATTTACCATAGGAGAAGACTTGTTTCATGCACTTGTGGAGGTAATGTGTCTTACATATTTGTCACGTATCTGCCCACTTAACTCCATGGAGCAGAGTGCTTCTTCAGAAGCTAATAGGTCCTCAGCTACTGAAGCAATTCCCTGCATTTTGTTGTAACTGAAGGTTCAATACCATTTTCGCAACAGTCCATCACTTGTCCCCATCTTGAACCAGATTAATACATATTTCAGCCCTTCACCGCGATGTTTAGTAGAATCTGGCGCTTCTGAAACTCAGATGATGGGACCAACAAGACGTCGCGAAACGTCAGTGAATTTTAACCACTTCATGCCCCGCAATAATCCAGAAGCGCCAGATTAAGATAAATCCAGTCCACACCCGCCTATCCTGTTCTTTAAAGATAAGTTTTAAAAATGTTTCCGATATATGCCCAGGTCTTACAAGTAGTCTGTTTATTTCAGGTTTCCTAACCAAAGCCCTGTATGCAATTATTTTCTCACCCATGCGTTCCCCCGAAACGTCCTTAATATTCTACCAGACTGCATGGTGTTACATCCCAGAGGACGATAATATTAATAGTCGCCGACGTGACTTACATCACCAGTCGCAATGTCGCTGATGGTCACATGTGGATAGACCGGCTGTAGGGCCCACCCAGCCTCCTATTCAATGAGTACCGGGTATAAAGTGGCCGGGGCGTGAAGGTGACTTGGGACGCAAAGGTCCAACCTTCCAGCATTCTGGGCTAGTTCTGGAACATCAGATTTTGCTCCTCTGTGGGGTAAGGACCAGGCTCAAGAACTCTGAGTCCGGGGACCTGATCCTGTAGCGTGCCACCATCTCTCGTATATAAAAATGAACAATGCAGGGACTGCGAGAGATCAGAATCTACAAACTACCCTTCTCTAAGCTCGAAGGCATACGGTTCACAGAGAGAAAGAGAGCAACCGTTAATTAAGTTAATTCCCAAACAAAGTATATTATTAAAAATGATACATCATTAAAATGAGCGCGGTTTACCTACGATACTTGAACTGACGATTCATTAAATTCTACGGCCATTACTGTCCAGAACAACCATAGACCTTGGTCAATTCAGAAATAAACCGTCCTAACTTCTAGATGTAATACGAAGGCGTAGACCATCAGCACGGCGTCGGTCTTCATGCCTGTGACAGTATGTTACCTCGACAGTAATAACGACTCGATTACTCTCTCAAAATACGTACCAACTGTCCAACTTCCTGATTTTTTAATACCTAAAATATTGCGTTTTTCCACCCTACTTCATCGCAAGTTTGTAATTTCTCAACGAAAAAATAACTATACAGTTTGTTTGACTTCGGTCTAGGAGTTGACAAATTTCTAAGTTTCTGGCCATCAACAAATGCTTTACATACCAAGTTACTCCATAACTGTATTCTGGCCTTCACGTATCAACAAACTATGGAATTCCATAACATAATAGTTACATAATTTCTCCACACATTACAAACCTAATTTACAATTGCATTTTCTAAATTTGAAAAGTGGTCAGCGTTCCCAAAATTCACTACATTACAGTGACAAGTCACGTAGTGCCGAGGTTAGGGAACCAGACTTTCCCATGCCTTCATGACGTGCACGGGGACAACCGTACCTTATCACGGTCAGAGCCTTACCTTAGGCCCGGTGCACACATCCGTTTTTCTAACATGCGGTGACGCTGCGTTGCCGCTGCGGGGCCGTAGCAACTCAATGCACACATCCGTGAAATGACGCAGGTTCGCATTCAGCCGCCGGGATGTGTGCACCGGTACTTAAGCGGTATAAATTCCAACTACCGTCTTTATTCTGCCCATGTAGGAGGGATTTACCCTAACGAATCAAAATTCCATTCAGAAAGAAATTAAAAGCAGATTGAAGTCAGGGGAATGCTTGTTATCATTCGGTGCAGGATCTTCTGTCTTTCAGTTTGCTATCCAAAAATACAAAGATTAAGATATACAGAACTGTAATTTTACCTGTTATTTTATATGGGTGTGAAACTTGGTCTCTAACACTGAGGAAGGAACATAGGCTGAGCGTGTTCGAGAATAGGGTGCTGAGGAGGATATTTGGGCCTAAGGGGGATGAGGTAACAGGGGAGTGGAGAAGAATACATAACGAGGAACTTAATGATGTGTACTCATCATCAAATATTCGGGTGATCAAATCAAGAAGAAAGAGGTGGGCGGGGCATGTAGCACGTATGGGGGAGGGGAGAGGTGCATACAGGATTTTGGTGGGGAAACCTGACGGAAGGAGACCACTTGGAAGACCCAGGCGTAGATGGGAGGATAATATTAAAATGGATCTTCGAGAAGTGGGATGGGGGGCCTGAACTGGTTTGATCTGGCTCAGGATAGCGACTGGTGGCGGGCTCTTGTGAATGCGGTAATGAACCTGCGGGTTCCATAAAATGCGGAGCATTTTTGACTAGCTGAGGACCTGTTAGCTTCTGAAGAAGGGCTCTGCTCCATGGAGTTAGTTATGATGGAGGGATTTTTACATGTATGGGACTTGCGAGTTGTACGATGCACCGAGGCCGGCAATGAAGGGTTAGCATACCTACGTCAACGAGGCGCCCCTACCACAGCTCATGCGCATTCATGTTTCTGTTCTGTTGGGTCAGGTCCGGTTTTATTGCGTGCGGCAGATGGGTTTCAGCTGTGAGTGGAGGGTGAGCAATTGGCAAGCGAGGTTGGCTGAGACGTCTTGCACAGTTCAGGTAATTCGTTTGTCTCAGTTGTTTCGTTTCGTAGTTTATTACTGAAAGGTGCTATACCTGTTGTGTTATTTGACCAAGTAGTAGTAGTAGCAGCAGGAATTGGTAACTGCCGAGTGCTGGTGGAGCGAGTGAATTATATGTGACTGCAGTTGATAAACCTGTCGTGCCATGGCTCAGGCGGTTAGTCGCCGGCCTCTCACCACGGAGGCCCGGGTTCGATCCCAGGTCAAGTCCATGTGAGATTTGTGGTGGACAAAGTGGCACTGGGACAGGTTTTTCTCCGAGTTGTCGGTTTTCCCTGTCAATTTCATTCCACTGGTGCTCCATTACTTGTAAAACTTGGTAAAAAAACTGTTCATCCTCATCTTCATCTTCATCACAGGGGTTGCACAATAAGCCTTAAGGCTGCGGTGCGTCCGTAGCATCAGCTGCGGTGCCCCCTCACCACCACAAAAAAAAAAAAAAAAAAAAAAAAAACCGTTAGGTAATGCTTTCGGCATTTGAATGTCGCTGTTCGCATTGTTGTACTCTTATTCACATTGGAATGCGCTCATGTGTTCTGCAATTTTGGGGGGGGGAGTCATTGCGTAAGAACGTGTGGAATTGTGGTGAGTAACCTATTCTACACGTGCGCCAAAGCAAGAGAAAATGTGTTTGCAGGCCACATAACAAATAATACCGATATTTCTTTCCTATCATTAATGATGATACCTTTCACATTCAGTCGTAGACTGTGCCTGAGAAAACAATAGGAATGAAACTGGCAGAGACTTCTACGAGAGAAGCACCTTGAGACTTATTGTGTTGGCAAGTACATTTAGCTACCACTTTACTTTTCCGGTTCTTAAACCTGTAAGCAACAAAACCTAGTAGCGTGTTAGTTACTTTCATTTGGGACTGAAATTCTGTTTGTATTTTGGTATGAAGATATGTTGTATTTCCAATAATACAATGTGTCACTGCGTAGTATTGTTGTATGAATGCGGATAAAATAATTAATTTTGGAATTTTGTATCTTTGATCGTTGTTTGACCTGGTAGGCGAGGTGAGGAATCACCTTAATAACACGATGCCTGGCGGATTGACCGGCCGAGCAGCGCCAATTGTTTGGCCACCTAGGTCACTACACTTAACCACATTGGATTTTTTCCCTACGTATGCACGTGAAGAACCTCGTCTGGCAGGTCAAAAAGGACGGTCTTAGCAGTTGAAATGCCGCATAAGGGACGCTGTGGCTACGGCAACGCGCAAGACGTTTCAAAACACGTGGACGTAGGTCGAATGTCGCCTGGATATTTGTCTTGTTATCAGGGGTGCCCATATTGAAATGTACTAAGGTAGATGGTAGTCAGGAAAAAAAAAAATTTTTCGTTTGTAATGGTGCGAACCGGAGGCCTGTACAATGAACAGGTATCTATATGTAAACGTCGGTTTATTTTTTTTTGCATGCCTATCATCCGAACATGCTGTATCTACACTTTCAGTTTCGGAACTGCCTTTAATGTATGATCAACGGAATTTAGCGGCGACATTTTCTAAGAGTAATTTCTAAAGAAGGTGCGGAATGATGCCGGTTAACTTCGTTCAGTTGGCGCAAGCTACCAGTGAACAAGATACGCAGTGTACATGTAACGTAACATTGTGGTTGGTTCGCGTAATGCTTATACCTCCTCGGTTACCGTACCAGCCTGATACCATTTCACTGGAAGAGAGCGCTTTTACGGCGATTTAATTTCGCCGGCAGGAGTAAACCGTTTTAAAGTGCCCGATATTTTTGCCCAATTGAAACCAAATTTGGATTTTCTTGACAGATTTTCATGAAAGTCCCCAATGTCAAATTTCGCGGACATCGGTCCAGTGGGAGCCGCGCTGATGCATGCGGATAAACGACAGACGGACATGACAAGGCTAATAGGCGCTTTTCGTAACTGTGAACACGCCTACAGATTACCAAAAGGCCACATGTTATTATTGTTTCGGTCTGACCATGCTCACCAATTTGTTTTAAAAACATATATGCGATAGTTGAGTCAGGAGTGTTAAAAGTGCCCAATTCTAGACCGAACAACTAGTTCGAGTATACAAAACTGCCTTTCCGTTGGCTGACCAAAAGGCTGTAGGCGATGGCGGTAGCGGTTGCGTATGATAGCGACGCAAAGCCAGCCAACTCGTGTTGAACGAAACGTACGTAATAGCAGACTTGACGGTATTTGCATTTAGCCATCAATGTACTTTCCGGTTCCGAAAGCTATAAGCAACGAAGCCAAGTAGCGCGTTAGTTACGTTTATGTGAGATGAACGTCTGTTTATATTTTGGTATGAAAAGTGTGTTTTACTGTCAATAACACGACTTATTTGTGAATGATATTTTGTATGAATGTGGATAAAGTAATATTCGTCGAACTGCATATCTTCGTGTTCTGTCTCTGAAATTAGATCGCGGGCCGCTTTGCAAAGTTAATTAAGGTCCGCATTTGCTGGCAGGTGGTCTAGACCCAATGTTCACAACAGCGGCGTTACAGACATCGGTAGTAGCGTGATTGCAACACATGATGCAATGTCTACCCTTATCTGTGGGCATGTAACTGGGAACGCTTCAGCCTGGAAGGCCGGTAATGAGGAGGTGCGCTGGCGTAAAACTGGGGCAAACGTTATAAAGCTCGTGAATTGATTCATTGTTTCACCGTCTACAGCATATACTATACTCAGTAAATAACCACCACAGGTTACATCCGGCTTGTTTTTGTGTCTCTCTCGCAGGAAGGTACTGTGAGTGAGTACGTACCTTAACCATTTGTCATAGTGAGTCGGAACTTTATCAGTGGATGTTTGTAAATATTTGAAGTTTGTCCCCAGCTGATTAGAAGCTCGTAGGTGTACGAGTATGTCGTATCTTACTCAATTTTTGTTTACTCATGTGCAGAAACTTTAGCCGGATGTGTATTGTGATATTGAGTACGCTAATTCCCCCCATGGCGCAACAGACCCTAGTGGGTCAGGGAGTATCGAGGCTTCACGACTGCATTCAGACACACCATACATTCGATAGGACTCCTCTGGACGGGTGACCAGCCCGACGCGGAGACCTCTACCTGACAACACACAACACTCACAAGAGACAGACATCCATGCCCACGGCGGGTTTCGAACCCACAATCCCACCAAGTGAAGGGCCGAAGACCCACGCCTTAGACTGCGCGGCCACTGGGATCGGCTGAGTACGCTAATAATAATATATTTATATATGCAGAAAATGCCTAGAGAAATTAGAAACCATTTAACATATAACCGGTGCATGTCGTGCACTAGCTCAAGGCGATCACGCCCATTGTCTGAATCGGAACTGGCTATCAAATGTGGACTGTCGAAGGGACCACCAATGCCGTATTATATGAGGCTCAGTCCGTGTTAGGGAACCCCAACTATAAACCCTACTATGACAGGTCCATAATAACTGATCGAACTATCCATAACAATAGACCAGACATTGTTATACTTGACAAAACCATCAAAGAAGCATACTTAATAGATGTAACAATTCCCAACAGTCACAACCTTCACAGCACCATCGCCAAGAAGTTCCAGAAGTATACAGCCTTGAAAGAAGGGCTTATAATCTTGATTTCAGGCTTCCGCCGCAATGTTTATGAAATCTGCGGTCTTCTGGGGTATTACGTGGCGTAATGCCCCAGAAGACCGTAGATTTCAAGGGCTTGTAAAGATGTGGCAACTGAAAACGGCCTATGTAATACCACTCGTGCTATCCACTGCGGGTATTATTCAGAATACATTACACGAAAGTTTAAAACTGCTTAATCTCCGCCCCGCTGTATATATTTTAACGCAGAATACTTAATATATGCTGTAAGAGTTTTTGGCGTAACAGTGAATAAGAAGGCCTTGGTCAGTGAGACCCGTACTCTTTTGACAACTAGCTAAACTGCTGTTAAGTAAGGAATGTGGATGATGATGATGATGATGATAATAATAATAATAATAATAATAATAATAATAATATGCTTCGGAGAGTACTAATGTAAAAGTACAAAACGCTTATCACGCAAAATAGTATCACATGTACCACAGATTGTAACCACAGAACAGCTGCAACATCATATACACTAGAAACATGGTTTGTTTCAGGCATGTAATTGTAAATATCCTGCATAAAGGTGATAACAACATAATAATAATAATAATAATAATAATAATAATAATAACGTGGCTTGGAGATACGTTTTAAAGGAGCCCCCCTATGCCCATTGAACAGGATGGGGCGCGCAGCCCGTCTAGGCATTTTGGATGCGACAAGAATATGTTACTTCTGCCAGGTATCGAATCACGATTCCTCGGTCATCTTAATATGTGATTTATTATGAACACCTAATACATAGCCACGTATTATTAGGCGTTATTCACGAAGTAAAAAAGACTGTCGTATGTGAAGACCACGTCCGTCCGTCTGTGACCTAGTATCAGGGACTAAATTTTCATGAAATTCGGTGTAGGGATTCAATACAAAAGGTTGAGCAAGCCTGAGTTTCGTGGACATAGGCGCTGTAGCAGTCATACTGTACGGAAGGACGTGAATCGGTTTGTGCTTCTAGACCGATCTGGGTGACTTCCGGTATAGGAGATCCCATGCAATGCCTTTGAGTAACTATAAGTCTCGTTAAAATCGGTCCAGTGGAAAGCATGATTTACTTACGGTTCTAAATGAAATTTTGCCGTCATTTTGTATATTTTTCGTCCGATTTGGATACAATTCTGTGCAGAAGATGTCAGCGTAATTGCGATGGGCATTTATGACCCCAGAGAAACTCCATACATTGAAATGTGTACTTTACTTACGGAATAAATGAAATTTTGCTTGTATTGCCTGTACTTCCGATTTGCACAAAATTCGTTATTGTCGATATTTACAAAAATATGTTCAATAGTAATGAGTTGCATTGAAATTGGCGCAGTGAAAGCCATACTTTACCTAGAGGCGTAGCCTACGTGGATTTCTATCAACAGTTTCCACTTTGGTGATGTGCTGTTGCGCATTTATGAATTCCGTAAAAATCGGTGCACGGATGGCTGTACCTTTCGTAGGGCGTACATGAAATTATATTTACGCATGTACCGTGAAACCGTATGACGTTTTGAAAGTGAAGAACACCTTGGTAAAGTATGTATTGTACGTCATGGAGTACACCATCCGCAAGTTTTCTTGTTCAGTGGATGTTACTGAATAATGAACGTCACTTCACCTAGGAATCGTTAAGAGACTTGTTCAATAGGTGTTGCATTTCTGTAGTTCGTCTCATTGGATATAAACGGTCGAACATAATGACAGGTTTTCACATTTCTTTAAACTTTTTTTGTTTTTGATTCCTAGCAAAATCTCGTGATGCTGCATACGTGCAGGTCAGAACTTTTCCTGCAATAGAAGTATGCGGCCAGTGTCCTCGTTTGCTGTCCCCGTAATATCACGATTATTAGCAATTGCAACAGTTGACACCATAACATCTCCGTCGGATGAACCCGTCGTTCACAGCGTTGCAAACGCGTCTCGCGTTGCTGCTTCATCTCCTCCGCGTGTCGTGCCTCTTTGGTGTCGACCGGCTGTCATACTGGCGTCATTTCATCTGACTTCTTTTGGCCGCTCTCGGAAATGTCGAAAACAAACTTGTGAACGTGGCCCAAGGAATACAATTATAATTAGAAACGTCAGATTAGATAAAATGTAAAATCGGTTATCAGATTGCGGGAAGAAATTTGGCACATTTGTTTATTTTCACCGCGGCCATACTTAATCAAACGATCGACCAACACGTGCTGGCTGCATGACTACTTTTCCTTTTGATTCGGCGGAAAGTATATTGCGAGAAGAGAGAGGCATGTAAAGGCAAGAGACGCAACTTGTATCGACTGGAGGATGAGATGTGCTTGTGCTCACAGGAGTAATCGATATTTGGTATTTTCGTTATGTGGCTGCAAATTGCCGTTTTATTAAGTTCACTGTTTAGTTGTTGCAGTGGAAGGATTACAATTTAAGTAATGAACTCAACGGCGAGGTCACCTGGTATTATAAAACGTAAGGTAGGAGACGAGAGTCACACGTTTCAACAAAAATGTGAAGAGGAATATTTCTGTTCACAAATTCAAAGCAGTGTCGTGTGTCTGGTTTGTCAAAAGGCGGTATGCGTTTGCGAATGGTGCAAGTTTAAACGTCGGCAGGAAGCACCACAAAGGAAATGAGTCCTCGGACTCTTGACCCTTGAAGATGGGACCGATACGTTGTCCAGAAACGTCGGTAAAAAATTACCACACGACGCCGCATAATATCCCGGAAGAGCGCAGATCTCATTAACATCGCGGGGGAAGCCTAAAATCAAAGAAAGGTGACATGTTTATAGAAGAATGTAGAACAGCTGAAGTCTGCGATTTAAAAGCGTGTTCAGAAATCAACAAGAAGTCTACTGCAAGATTTGAGATTTTCACAGCGGCGCTGCTAAAGATTCAAGTGTTGTGTCTTGTTATCTGTAATTAACTCTTTATCAGTAGATGTGGGGCAACAACCCAGAAGACTTTAATCTTCAAGAAGTCTAGCCTAACACCAGCAAATGAAACGAATCAACAGCGAATGTACGTGTTAGGCTTATACTGGCAATTTTGATTGCAACCAACTTAAAACGTCTTTACAGGAAGATAATTGACTCGAGAGTGTGTAATTGAGACTGCTAAAATTATCTGTACTGGAAAGAGTACAAGAATGAAAAAAAAGCCTCAGTAGGAACACAGTGGCTGAACGCACAGTATAAACGACAGCAAATGATTTGAGGGATCAATTAAGACTGAGTGGTAAAGTTTTTCAAGGCACTCTATATCAGTGCGTGAAAGCACAGATGCTAAAGATTGTAACTCCAATTTCATTTAATTGAAGAGCGCCTGGAAGTAATTTCTGTGTACTGAACTACTGAACTGGTTTACTACTCGTAGTCAATAGGAACTTGTACGTAACAGACTTGGGTGCACAGTGACTGACTGTGCTCCTGTGTTTTAAAAACGGCCTTGTTGAAAGGAATGAACGAACGAAAAACTCGTTAGGGAAATTTGCGTTTTTTGTTCTATAATACGCCAGTTTTCTTGTGTGTCAAACAAGACTGGAAAACATTTTATAAGAACAGTGTCTGTTAACTTATTTGTGCCCGACGTTTATATAATCGACAGTCTGCTTTTCTTCTCGATATTGGCAATGAATACGAATATGAATATTTGTCATATTGGACTGAAAGTCGCTCATGATTCTGCTACATGGCGTTTAAAGCGTTTTTATTCCATCAGTGAAATAATTATACTTTTCGAAATGAAGCGTAAAAAAATGAGTTAGCAACAAGGTCTGGGATTTTTAGTTCACACTGTGTGAAACATAATAATGTGAATATCGTTAAGATACGTACAATGAAGACTGAATTTGAGCTTTCTGATTTTCTGGGATGTTGCGATGAAAGTTACATTCTTAAACATGCGAATCATTAATTTACTCCAGTCAAATCTACGGTTGAGCTGCTACTCAGAACATGATGCAGTACTGCTAACCGAATTTGAAAAACGATTTAATGGTTGTAAGATTTGTGAAATGAAATATGCCGTGGCCACTGTACGATATAATTTTGGCGTTGATAAAGCGAAGATATACAAATGAAACTGATAGAATTGCAGTGTGATTCATTTCTAAAGGAAAACATAATGCCAATGGAATACCAAGTTGTTACGCCTACTTACCTGCACTGAGATTTAAAAAGAAAAATTATTGCGAAATGTGCGCGATGTTTTGTACCACATATTTGTGTGAACAGTTTTTTTCTCTGATGAAACGAGACCTTCCGGCTTGTAGCGCAGTGCCTCAACCAACTGTAATAGTCTTTTAAAACTTTGCGACCTAACTCAAAAAATTGGATAATCTAATACAGGTTTTGAAGATTTGGGCGTAACAGAAGATCGTTTTCTTTACGGTGTCATTATATTTTATAACGGTCTTTTAAAACTTCGCGGCCCAGCCCCAAATGTCCTAGCCCACGGCGGCTCGCTTGAAACGTGGATTTTGATATGACTAGTTCTGATCCTGCATCTGTGTGAATCAACGTCAAGAGATCGCACGTGGCTCGCCACCGGTGTTGTACGTTTGTTACAGTCCTTGAATGTATCATTTAAGGAAAATGTATTCAGGATTCCTTGCACTGCCATTTACACTCAGAAACAAGGTCAGACCTAGTTGCTGAGTTTCATGAAAACCGATTAATTCTTAAGAAACTTGGACACATGCAGAAAGCGCGCATAGCACTGATTCCCCCCTGGACGCAGGTGTGACACGTGTGTTCCTAAGATGCGTGTTGACATTGATACTTGGGATGACAAAGAATAGATTCACTGTAACATATGTTGTGCGTGTAGTGTCTTCAGTTGGGTTAACATTACATCAAAACTGTCGGCGAATGGAATCATTGTACTAAGCAGTTTCAGTAAATAAGGTAACAAAGACTCTGATGCTGAGAACTTTATTCTGACATCGATGTATACGTGATACATGGGTAGCTGGTGTTACATATCAGTCCTCCACGTAGTCACCATTAATATTTAAGCATTTGTCTCGGCATGGCATCAGGGCTTATATACCGGCGTAGAAGTCGGTGCCAGTTGTCTGTAGCCAGGGGGTGACAGCTTGCTTCACGTCAGCGTCCTTTGCAGATACCTTGTTAAGGGTTCCAAAGAGATGGAAATCATTGGGCTTGGCGAGATCAGGACTGTAAGGAGATGGTGGTCCACAACGTTCCAGCCGTAAGCACCGTAACCAGTCCCAAGTCCGATTGACAGTGAGGGGTGTAGTGATTTCCATATATTTGGACCCCTTAAGAAGCACATGGCTGGCAAGCGGTATGCAGCAGACGCCGACATGAAGCAAGGTGTTATCCCCTGGCTACAGACACACGACACCGATTTCCTCTATGCTGAGTTGCAGCCTTGGTGCCACGGTGAGACAAATGCTACGTGCAGGTCTCACGTGTACCATCTGCTGCCCGTGTGCTATGTAACATCGAAGTTGGAATAATGTTCTTGGCATCAGAGTGTTTACTACCTTCTTTTTTGAAACCGCTTGTACTAATCAGCAGTAGAGCTAGAACCATTCGCGTAAGGGGAAGGGGGGGGGGGAGATTATAGAGAGAGATGAACAGCGTGAACTGTGTTAACAGGGCCAATTAAATTGTTTTTGTTTGTTCTGTCATGGAAAAATAGGAATGTACTCGTATCTGCTGGGTGGTTTTGTTTCTGATTCACTTTTCCACACAATTATAGAACACAAAATTGGGTGTGCTGTTTCCTGAGTTGAACAAGTGCAGAAATGCGATCTCCAAATCACGTTGATGCGTTCATCAGACCAGTGGACGACGCAGTACAGCACAGCCTTGCAGATTGTAGACGAGGAAGGACTAATGTGCAAATTACGTTTATTTCTTTAGTCTTAAGGTGATTCATCCCCGTTGTGTTTACAATATCACAAGAATAATATAATTATGATCCGTCTAAACAGAACTTATTCTTAAAGGTTAAGAACAGCTACATGTTTCGGCTAGCTAAAGTGGCCAACATCAGGCCGAACGTGAAGGAAATAAAAAGGAAGGTCACAGCTGCAGTTAGTGGTTTGAGATCTCAAACGTAAAAGGTGATATAATATAAATAATTATATATATAATACGCAGCTTCAGGCGTAATAAGATATCAAGTTAAGACTTTTCTTCAGCTGTGCTGACGGTACTAATAACTGACGGTATCTAGTCAGAACGTTCGCTGTGCCATTTAGTAAGAAATCCCATTTTCCTTGTGGCTTGTATCGAGCTGGTTATTTCAGCGGTAACGCGTGTGAATAATAAAATGTTTAAACGGTTTGTGAGGTTGAATATTTCCTTGACGTGCAGTGAGTGTTTTTCAGAACCCGCTATTGATCACACAAACAAACATACACTATGAAAAAAAGGTTCGCGACCGCCGATCGGGGAGGTTATTGAATCGTCATATTTCTGCTTATTCGAGAGTTCAGCTTTCGATTCTCTGTTCGGAGTCCGTCCTGTGTGTCTGGAGTGTGTGTTATTTCACATTCAGTACAAGTGAATTCTGTGATTGTAACTTAAAATAGGTTATAATAACATATTTTCACAATCTCTGTAATTTATTTAATTGTTACAACTATTCGTCGGTCAGTATAGAATCGGTGCCTTTGAAAAACGTTGAACGAACCAAGGGACGTCGTAACCTATCGGATGAAGAACAGTGATGTAAAGTGCTGTGTTTTGAGGCGCACATGCAATCTCTAAAGGACTGGGAAGTACATGGTAAACGGCTGTTTCAACGCACTGTCACGTTTTTCATTTGGAAGGTCTGATGAAACCTACCAAAGAATTCAGAATGACCGCCTGCCAAGAATGGCCCCGCTTTTGTAGCTGATTAAAGCAGACGAAATGTCACTGTTTTCCAACCTGCTCTATGTTTCGTGGGTCTTCTAGAAGTGACGTACTTGTCGTGATTCACCTGTAGCCACAACTGTCACGCAACTTACATTACCGAGTTCTGCAAAGCGTTCATGAAAGTTCGACAAAGGGTTCAGACATGGCGCTACGTAAAATGTCCTAAGTGGAAAGCGATGTGTGTTACGCGAGTGTAATTAATTATAAATAGCTGATGTTCGGCAGAAACCTTGAACGAATATTACCAGTGATGCGATGACGCCATTGTTCTAGCCATGTCTGTGTATGTCTCGAGGAATGTTCTTCGCATTTCTTGAATTCCTGTTTAATCTATCACTTTGTGTCCATAACTTACGGCACATAAGCACCGAGCAGACTCTTATCTGTATTCAGTTCACTGTAGAGCTTATTTCAAGGTGCCGGTGTGGGTCCGTGTGTCCGTCCAGCAGGGCAAAACTAGTGGTATGGTACTGAAGAAACGGGAACCCTATGCAAGATGGACCGAATGCGTACACCGTTTCAGTAATAGACCAATAGACCAATAAACGATAAGAATTTTACGCGTGGGACGAGAGGGACAGAAGAAAGACACGAATAGAGAGGGCAGAAATGAGGGACCTTATTTAGAGTTTGCTGGAGATGTACGTATGTTAGTAGGCAAAAGGGATTCTGGTTTAGGTCTACGTGAGTCACGAAGCGTGAATGACGTAACTGAATATATTCACGAATACAGGATATGGATAGACCGTAATGTGGCACAGTTTGTATATTTGAGAACGACAGTAACGGATCAAAATAACACTCACGAAATTAAGAACAGTCACCATATATTAATATATATATTGTGTGTGTGTGTTTGTGTGTGTGTGTGTGTGTGTGTGTGTGTGTGGAAGTGTGTAATATTTGAAGTTGAGACTTTGCGTGCAATCCAAGCTACATAACATGATAAACATTTTTAATATATATTGAACATTCTATTATGCTGCAATAAGATTTTAACTGGAACACGTTCCTTTAATACAAAGTGCACTTGAATATTGGCTAGGGGCATTGCTGTACGGCAGTAATAGAAATTAAACGTGGGACAAGTACAAGTTTTAACATATAGTATATATAACTAACCGTAAATCGGTGTTTAATAAATTACTGCTAACTTTTTTAATTCCACCGAAACTTGTGTAACTTCATTTCCTGATGATCCACGGGGACCGAGGAATATTAGTAAAAAGGAAGGGCTATTATTGCCCATACATGCGTAGGGGGTTTTGTGGAATATTATAGGTTCAAAGGATACAGTAAGCTTCTTAGAACATGCTTGTCTTACATAGGATTTGTTATATCTTATTCTGTGTTAAAAGTACATAGTTAAAAGTTTGTTTCACGCACGTGCGTTATCGAATGATGCATCTATCGGTCGCTGAGAGTAACTGTGGTGGTTGTTAAGTGCAAACTTACGAACATATAGCACATTAAACTTTATATGATTATGGAATAGTTCGCGTCTTTATGGTGTTAAAAGCCAAAGGAGCGTTACAATCACTTACAATATTCGCAGCTGAAATTTATGTTACAGGGCATGTGGATCGACTTTTGATTGTCGGACATAATATGGGGTTTGTGACGGGACTGCTGCTCTCGAATTCTGAATGGTGCAGCGATCGAACTCAAAACTCGGTGTCCTTTTGCTCACCATTCTTTTGGTCACGGCATTTTAAACTCTGCAAAAAGGGGAGAGGCAAAAAAATTTCCAACCAAACTCTTCTGTCGCTGAATGGAAATGAAAAAAGTCAAGCAATATACGTATAACGTAATATTGAGGCATACGCATAACCATTGTTGCCGTGGAAAAGCAGTAGGCCTAAGTATTACATATTCTGTGTGTGTGTAGCCTTAGTTATCGAGCATGCGAAGCGCATGCGCCGTATTGTATTCTCATCTGTGGCATGTCTGCCTCAGCGATATTTTTCCACGTTATCTCAAACGGCACGATTTTCGAAAAAAAAAAACATTGGACATAAAGTGTGTGTTTTGGTTTTTTCTACAACTTTTGTCTGAAACATTTCTCGTTCTAAGAAGAATTCAGCGAGATATCATAAATATAGACAGGTCTTCGTGTAAAGTACCCGTTATTCTTGTCAGATTTTAATGAAACTTGAATTTTCTGAACAGTTTTTAGAAAAACATTCAAATATCGAATTTCATGAAAATCCGTCCAGTGGGAGCTGCGTTGTCCCAGGGCGGACGGACTGACAGACAGACAGGCAGGCAGGCAAGCAGGACGAAGCTAACAGTCGCTTTTCGCAGTTTTGCGAACGCGCCGAAAACGTACTCATGTGTTCAAGAATCACGGTAACGGTCAGGCGTCCATTAATCCTGGGCGACTAAATTGTTCACGGTGGCGCCTGATATTCGTGTCCTGAGTAAGGAACTTGTTTCATATCACCCTTCTGGCTCTAGAATTTTGAGATGGCATCTAGATTTTTGGAAAATGTTGGCACACCTGATAACGAGGATATCGAATCGCGTCCAGAAACCCTAATTCAATACTTGCACATCGCATTAGAACTGTGGCTACCATACATACCGGCCAGGGTAGGTACGAAGTAAATTACGTAATATGGGCAGCTGGATAGTATTTAGGTCCGCAATAGAAACGAGAAGCAGAAAATTTAGGTTTTTATGTATGTTAGATGTTATATTCGGGAGGTGCTCGGTTCGTATCTGGGCCTGTCACTGGCCATCGTATCTGAGATTATTAGTGGTTGTTCTCAGTCACATGAAACAAATGCCAGGACTGCACCTGGGTTAGTCCACGACCACTCGTTTCCAAATCATTTCCAATTTCATTATTTGTTAAGCCACTGACGCAACGTATGTGTGTTTGGTCTGAGGTAGGGTCATAAAATCAATCACACAGAAAACAAGATTAGATAAATGTGTGATGAACCCTGTTGTAGGATATGGGACGTGAGAACTATTGCATTATAGTAACCTTTGTTCTGTCTGTCCCACTGTGTCTTGTTTGATCTTCTGTTGTTTGAGCTGAAGACACTTTGTAAATACTGAAGTCGTGGGATATGATGAGTCATGATCCTGTATTGTTATGGATTCTTTAAGTTGCGGCACAGGGACGGGGTTTTCTCCGAATAACTTCGTTTTCCCCGTCAGTGTCATTCCGCCAGTTCTCTACACTCATTCCTCCATCACCGACGCTATATGATCTTAGCAGTTGACAGCGTCGTTAAATAACAGGCACGATTTTTAATTTGGTATTGTCATTGTTTCCTTTGTACACAGCAGTAATAATCCTAAAAACAGATACGTATAATTCTCAGCCTCCTGTACAATGGGTACCGGGTCATTCCCGGGGGTAAAGCGGCCGGGGCGTAGCGTTGACCACCCACCCCATCTAGCGCCGAGGTTAAAGAAAAAGTAGAGCTATACCTCTACTCCTCTGGGCCTTCATGGCCTATTCTAGGGTGAACTTTACCTTTTACCTTTACGTATAATTCACATGTGTGGATCGCTAGGACTTGTTTTCCCGAAACACGGGAGATATTGATTAGGCCAGTGTTTGTAGTTTCTTATTGAGGTTGAGTCTTCTTGTTCTGGAGGTAAATAGACCGATGAATGGGCTATGTAAATATACAGTATGTAAGGACAAAGATATTGTGACGTGTAATGCAAGTTGGCGGAAACGTGAATAGTGCAGGAAATTAGGACAAGATGGTGCCCTTCCTCATAATTTCCACTTCAATATTCGTCTGTCATCCTATCTTCCGACTCTGCATCCAGCTCCTGTTTTACGCCCATTTGTTTTACGCTTTTTTTTTTCTTTAATATCCCTTGCCAATTTACACCACTTAATTTTTCTCTCTCATTTTCGGTTTAACGCCCTTAGGCTGACTGCCTTTTATTACGCCTTATTTCTGATGGGAATATAATTTTGGTTTACACCATTTTTAGGCGCGTTCGCAAAATCGCGAAAAGCGACTATTAGCGTCCGTCATCTCTGTTTGTCTCTCTGCATGTCCGCCCGTCCGCATGGAACAACTCGGCTCCCACTGGACGGATTTTCATGAAATTTGATATTTGAGTGTTTTTCAAAATCTGTCGAGAAAATTAAAGTTTCATTAAAATCTTACAAAAATAAAGGGTATATACTTGACATGAACACCTATGTACATTTATGATGGTATCTCGCTGAATCATTCTTAGAATGAGAAATGTTTCAGAGAAGTGTTGTAGGAAAATCAAAACACATTTTATGTTCAGTAACGTTTTTCGTGCCGTTTAGGACATAATGTGGAAACATGCAGTACAGCCAGACAGGCCACAGATGACAGTATGGCGCATGCGCATTGCATGCTGGATAACTAAGGCTACACACACGCGCCCGCACACACACCACACACACACACACACACTCAGAATATGTAATACTTATTGCTTTTCCGCGGCAATAATGGTTGCCCGAACGCGCCTCAATGTTACACGTACACTGCCTGTCTTTTCTTGCCCTTTTTTATTTTTCTTTTTTATTTCTTTCTTAGTTTGACCTCTTCTACCTACTCACTGTATGCGTAGAGGGTTTTTGTTGCACCTGATAACACTCAATGACACACACACTCGAGTCCACTGGACGAGGGATCGGCCCGTCACAGAGACCTCTCTACCTGACAACACACAACATTCACAAGATACAGACAGCCATGCCCCGGCGAGATTCAGACCCGCAATCCCAGCAAGTGAGCGGCCGCAGACCTATGCTCTAGACTGCGCGGCTACCGGGATCGGCGCCGTTTTTTGGTTTACGTCCACCTTTTCAGGAACTCGTTTAGAGCGTAAATCAAGGGCAGGGCGTGTAGTATGAACTACTGACATCAACCTTAAATCAACCATAAATAAATTAATGTAACAGGATGGTGCGGTGGTAACGATCTGGTCGTGTTCTTGCTCTAGGTTCAAATATCGGACAGGTTGAGTTATCGCGGCGGTGGCGACGGCGATGATAATAATATTAATAATACCTTGCAGTAGAAATGCAGCGAGTGTGGAATGTAAAAACAAAAGTGATACCTGTAATGATAGGGGCAACTGGAACCATCTCAAAATCATTCAGAAAATATCTGAGCAGCATACCTGGAAATCGCGAAATCAAGGAGCTACAGAAAACAGCCATACTGGGCACTGCACGCATACTTCGGAAAGTACTAGTATAAAAGTACAAAACATTAAACATGTGAAATAACGTCCCGTGTACCATATATTGTAACTACACAATAGCTGCAACACTATATACCGTAGTAACATGGTTTGTTACAGGCATGTAATTGTAAATGCCTTGCATAAAGGCGATGATGATGATGATAATAATGATAATAATAACTTAATGGCAGCATACGGCTAGCAAAAGTGGGATGTCGTGGGAAGAAACGAACTTGGATCGGTAGATTTAAACAAGAAATCGGAATAATGATGCAAAATAAAGGACAAGTAATTGTTCTTCTGACATAGAAGATTCATCATTGGGTTCTGTTGCGAAAGTGACACAGTTAGAAGCTGCATCATTTCACGAGACTGTGAATTTGGCTTTGCGGAATCCGTGCAGAATGTCGCAGTGTTGCACGGAGTGCGAGGCGGTGGGTTGGTAGTTTGGGTGTGTGTGTCTTAACGAGATGAAATTCTCAGGTATGAACGAGCTGCGTGTGTTTAAAACGATTACTTCTGTTGAGCCTGTGTCAGCCTAGGCGAAATGCATGTTTCGGGTTAAAGTTCAGTTATGTTACAGATATATGTTGTCATCAGTCAACATAACATTGTATTCAGGAAGAACAAAGGCTACATGTTTCGGCTAAAAATGATTACCCCTCATGAGGCCTAATTACAAGAATACAAAATACACATATAGTGTAAAAGATACAGAACGCCTGAAATGTGTAACTTAAAGTTTATAAAACGTTAAAAATATTAAATAGAATGCTATGACGTAGGTGATTAGATATAACATTCTTGGAAGCGACGTGTATATATTGCAGTCGGATCGTCGATGTGTAAAAAAGGAGCGTGTGTACAGACTAGCTTCAGTTATTTAATCTTGTTTTGCGATGTTTTGATTGTTACTTATTTTGAGTATGTTGATAAAGTTGGTTAAAGTTGTTTGATATTACTAAGGTCTTGATGTAATGTAATGCGGCCCTTTTACAGATCCCAATACACGTCTTAATTGCTTCGTGCTTCAAGCACGAAGCAATTAAGAGGCACTTTTTCCTACAAACTCTGATATTGAGATGGTTTATACTGTACCTACATTTTTGTGAAATCCCAAATTCGCAGTATCTGCGTTCTCTCTGTAAATAAATAAATAAATAAATATATGTACACGATTGCGCCTAATCGCACATGCAAAATAAAACACACACACACACAAAATGTTACCCGGAAACCATTTAGAAGTTTCTTTATTACGATCCAAGGACCCGTCTTCAAATGCTGGTACTCATTTTATTTTGTTACGTCTTGAAATGCTCAGCTGATCGCAGGAAGAACAAGAGCGCTTAAAATAAAGAGCAAATACATGGCCCAAGGCCGAGTATAGAGGTCTACTAATAACTTGGCACGATGTTACATAGCCTACCATTATTTTTCAACTACTCAGCTTTCCGGATTATCTGTAATGTGAAGTCAGAATATTTTATCCGCGGTATCGGCCACAGTTTAAACATCTTAAAAACAGCTGGTCGTTATCTGTTAGATTGGATGTTCAACGTACGTAATTGTGTAAGGCCAATATAAAAATAAAGTTTAATTGAACCTGTACAGGGCAAAGTTTCAGAAAACAAATCGAGGACGAAATCTAAGCATAACAATCGCTTTGTAATTTGGGGGGGGGGGGGGGGAGCAAATTAAGAACTCTAAACGCGTTCAAATCTTAACAAGTGCTTTGTATGAAGTTAATGGTTATTTTTACATCAAAAGCACAATGTTACTTTCATAACCTTTGTTATTATCTGACGTGTTTCGATTCACCACAGAACCATCATCAAAGGTATTGTCACAAGGCGGTTTTTCAACCTCATAAAATCAAATACTGTATAAACTGTTGCACGGAATATGGATTACGTTGAACTTTTAGGATCAATTACTTAAGTAGCAAATTTTATTCACATTTTAGGTTAGATTTAACATAAATTGCAAAATATTACACGCATATCTAACGTGGTTCAGTAGTATGTTGCAGCGTATGTTAAATCCAACCTCAAATGTGATTGAGATGGTGGTAGTTATGTAGTCGATCCTAAAGGTTGAAAGTCTGTCGAGAGAGACTAACCGTGATGAGTTCTGTTGTGAATCGAAGCTTGTCGGGTAACAAGTTGTGTGCTTCTCATGGGAAAAAAGCAAATTTAATGTTCAGAAGTAAAATAGAAGAACGGAATACGTACATTCAGGAAATTACATTTTCAAACTTAGAACGAAATCAAGATTTTTTCGGACAAGTTTGTATTGAAGTTTTCGTACATCTAACCTGTGGTATATGATACCTCCATCTTTACGCCTGTCGGACACATTGGCTAGAAACTTTGTTGTTGCCAGGACTGCTGAAAGGTGTGTGCACAAAGCCGAACCCTGGTGCTCAGTATATAGTCACTTCACTGGCCAAGGTGATATATTTAGGATACTTAACCAACGTGTCACATTGGATCTTATCGTTGTAGCTTTATTCTGGGACCACTTCATTCAAGTACCGCCGGTATTCTGTAGTGGACGCAGTCAGGAACCATTTTTATCGACTTTGCACTGTTAAGATTTTAATGCCCTCTTACTGTCGCGTGCTTATGGGGCCTCAAAGTGACCATAGTTGAGTATGCATTTAGTCTCCCATCCAAGCTACATATCCAACCCATCGCAACCTTCTTGATTTCACTACCTTATTAGTAGTGTTAGGTAATGTGCTCTTATATCACGAAATCCTTGTGTTGTACTGTAATATGTTTGTTGTACGATGCGTGCTTGCTATAGGCTACAATCATTTCTACAGTGGCTCTACTTCTGTCTTCAGGTAAATTAATTTTCATTATATTGCCAAGATTGTTTTTACTGTAATCCTAATGACGGTGATGGCCTAATGTTTACCGTACTAGCCTATTATACAAAAGGCTACGGGTTCGATTCCAACCGTAGCCACTAATACTAGAATTAAAAATAATGTATCTTGCTTCACAGGTTCTTTTCAGAAAATATTGTTAAATGTGGTCAGATCTTTTGCGAAATTTCAGTTTCATAAACAACAGTCTTCTCCGACATTTACCATACAGATCATGTATAAAATGTTTGCCTCCGTTTAAGATTTTTTGTGTGTGTTTCGCATGATAGACACTGTGATCAATAGTCGCGATTGTTTTTCTGACCCGAAGGCCATTAGCTTGATTTCCAAGGGCTCAATAATGCAAGGATTCTGCTGTGGATGACCGAATTGGGCAAGGCAACACTGTCTTGACGTGCGATATCACGGTTCAGGTTGGCTGAAATTTGCACCTAGGTCCACAGAGCGATTTATTGATTAAATTGAGACTAAACCATTCGATTGATATGTAATTTTCAGGGTCAGCGTAATCAAGACTGTTGATTGCGATGTGTGAGAGACCGAGTTCGATGTCTGTGCAAACAACAAACAAAAGCCAATGAACATTCACGTTTTTTGGGTATCAGACATGCAGACGAAAGATTCTGAAGTGACAGTTGACTGGTGACAAGCATTCTGTTAATGTAATATTCTCTTATTTTTTCATGAACATCATAATTTGTCATTGTCGTGTCAGGATACTTTACTTTGCGCATTAAATGTATCATTTTCCAGCTGTCCGATTCTCTTGAATTCGGTAGAATAATTCTGCTAATGAAAGTTTTTCTCCGTAACAGTAAAGATTTTTCTTTCATCCACATTATGTGAGGTTTGGCCTGTAACTAGATTATAAATGTACTTTCCACGATTTGCGGGAATTTTTCGTGTGTTGGAAATTCTGTAGTGATTGCGCTCAACTTTAAGGTTGTGTGTGACAATTTTCAAGTATTGGCGATTTATTGCTCTTAGTGGAAACTATGCCCAGAAGTTGGTTATTATTTGTTTGCTTCTTGTATAATTTTTCCCATCCAAATAACATTTAAAGTAGAGTCCCGAGTTGACTGAGATTTTTATTAACCCTTCATTGGTTCCGATAATTCTTATGGATGAATTTCTGTATGCTCTTGTACCGGATATTGACGCCAATACCGTTCTGTGTTTGTTCTCCAGCTTCCGTTGTAAGATAGGTCAATCGAACGAGTCGCTAGGTCTGTCAGAAGAGTAATCTGTGGTCAGAAGTCAGTCATGAACACGCACCGAGCCATAATGGACATTGCTTATGCACTTCCGCCCAAGCGTTTTTTTAGGGTGTTTATATTTTGGGTTTTCTTGTAGGTCGCTATTTCCGCATGTCACTTGTAAATCGTCGAAGAACTAGGTCAGGCATTGAGGTTAGGAAGTAAAACAGCCTTGAGAAATGAAGAGATGAATCAACCGAATGCCGAAGTGGATTTGCTGAATTGTTGTGCATGTAGGAATATTAAGGCACGCGGTTATCGTGCCTGCGGCTGAAATGAACTTGATCAGTACCGTAGTATGCTGTTTGTTTTCGGAGTAGCAGCCTATGCGTACGGGATATTCTTAGTGCGACAAAGGTTTTTGGAGTTAGCTCAGTGCTGCATGCAGAAACTTTTGCCATCTACTCGGATGCCACCGTGGGCCGGGATAGTGTAGTCTGTATAGTGACTCGCTACGGGCTGGACGGTCCGGGGATCAAATTCCGGTGGGGGCGAGATTTTCCGCAGCCGTCCAGACCGGCCCTGGGGCCCACCCAGCCTCCTGTACAATGGGTACCATGTGTCTTTCCGGGGGTAAAGCGGCGGGCTGGAGTTGACTACCCACCCTCTAGTGTCAGGGTTAAAGAAAAAGTAGAGCTATAGCTCTACTCCCCCTCTGGGCCTTCGTGGCCCTTCTAGGGAGTACTATACTGGGATGCCACTATAACCAGAGGTCAACGGATTCCTCATAAGCAACAGATGGGCTTGATTACACAATAGAACATGGAAAGGGTTCTTGTATTATAACTGCTTTTGTTGTTTGTGTTACTGTTTTGTATTTACACAGTGTTGGCCGTCCTTTGTTACTCAGCAGGATATAATTTTGTCGTTTCACTCGCTGTGGAAACCCTGCTTGCCGCAATGTAGTGTATGATGCCCAAGAAAACTGCAGCTTCCGTCACTTTCAGGAATCCCATTTACGCGATGGGAGAATCTGGTGTTTTAGGGCCGGTGCAAGCCTAATAGAGCCCCAGGCAACTAGAAATTTCACCCGATTCGCAGCAGTTAAGAACAGCCCACGTTTCTCAGAACTTTTATCACAAGTAACAACACGACTGTGACAAAAACCGTCATTAATGTTGTGATTCTTGAAATAAGTGTCAAGGGGAAAGTGACAAATGCCATGTAATGGGATGACAGCCATCACGAACTTGCAGTGGAACAAAAAATTCCCGTGGAAGAGTAATCGCACGTGTACGTCTATTTTTGTGACTGTAACGTTTTCCAGACGAAGCTCACATCGTTCAAGACAGTGTCATAAGTAACTGTACAGCTCAGAAACTGAAAACATTTGTATGGCATGCCTTGACCCTAATGTCGTGTTAGGGTACCGCTGGGCAAATCTTCGCGTGTTTGGTGCCGTACATAATATGTTTGACCTGGTTTGAATATGAGACACAGGAACAAAAGTGAGCGCATTTTACTGCGCGTATATTGCCCTGAAACTAACAGAACAACAAAAGAAATGGAGCAGATACAACTTTTGCAACGATTTCCGTTTCTTTGTGTCTATTGTCCGACAAATGTACACTTTTATTCACTATTAATTTTTGTGAAACACAGTCCTACATGTTTCGAACCTTATCCCGGTTCATCTTCAGGGACCTGAGGTCCCTGAAGATGTTTCACAAAAATTAATAGTGAATAAAAGTGTACATTTGTCGGACAATAAACATAAAAAAGAAAATGTACGGAATGAATAATATTAAGTTCCGTTTCTTTGTATCCTCTTGCGACTATTCCTTAGTTCCGCAGTCTTCGCTAGCGAACTGCTCAGATTTATCACGCACAAAAATTCAAAATAATTCGGAGAAAATAAATTTAAAAAACCAATAGGTATTGCTAGAACATACAGAAGTGCGTATAATACAAATGGAAAGTGGCAACGTAAAATACATAACCTGGTACCTGCTTTTGTTAAATGTGGTTGCATAAGCAGGTAAACGTACTAAATAAGATTAAAACAACTGGCGTCTGGAATTTAACGACGTGTAGTCTGGTAGTAATTTACGAACTTTTCAGGGAACCAAGCTGTCTCAATCTTCAAGGTAGAAGAATATTATTTTCCTACCCTGAGTATGGAAGGGGCACACGGTGGCGCAGTTGGTTGAGGCACTGCGCTACAAACCGGAACGTCGCGGGATCGATTCCCGATGGTGTCACTGGAATTTTTCATTGACATAATCGTTCCGGACGCACTATGGTCCTGGGGTCGACTCAGCCTCTAACAGAAATGAGTACCAGGAATCTTTCCTGGGGGGTAAAGGGGCCGGTGCGTAGGGCTGACAACCTTACCACCTTCATGTGCCGATTGTCTAAAAAATCTGGGAGCCTCACCTCCTGGATCCCTAAGGGCCTGTCAAGGCCTGTAATGGGATTGCTTTACCTTTTACCCTGAATATGGAGGTACACGGTCCCAGTTTGAATTCCTTGGACCAGCTGGGCGACCCTTGCTGCGGGCGATATTGAACTTCTCATGGCGGTGTCTGAACGTACTGCCTCCATATTCAGTGCAGAATTCATCGCAATTATTGGTATACCGGATGCCATTATAATCCATAACTTGAATGTATATGCGTTGGTTGAGTTGGCCTGCAGTGTAGGTCTGTGTAATAGGAACTCGCTAATGTTATTGCTAAAAAATAAACGGTTCATTACGTCTCATGTACTTGCACTGGACTGAAATGGGTAGGATGCCGCAGTAT
Organism: Reticulitermes speratus; assembly: GCA_021186555.1. Classification (NCBI taxonomy): domain Eukaryota; kingdom Metazoa; phylum Arthropoda; class Insecta; order Blattodea; family Rhinotermitidae; genus Reticulitermes; species Reticulitermes speratus. Next base: position 19,743,469 of record JAJKFL010000001.1, read on the forward strand.
GAAGTTTACCTGCGCGTGGTATACATTGCTGTAAGTGATGATATAAAGGTGAGCGCTACGTTACGTCTGGTGTAAAGGAAATGCCACTGCATGGTCAGAGAAAAATAACCCTGGTGGGTTGGAAGTATCGTTACCAAATTTAAAGAGTAAAAAGTGAAATTTACCCTAGAACAGGCCATGAAGGGCCAGAGGGAGAGTAGAGGTATAGCTGTACTCTTTCTTTAACCTCGGCGCTAGATGGGGTTGGGTGGCCAACGCCATTCCCCGGCCGCTTTACCCCCGGGAAAGAAACGGTTACCCATTGTATAGGGGCTGGGTGGGCCCCAGGGCCGGTCTGGACGGGTGCGGAAAATCTCGCTTCCACCAGGATTCGATCCCCGGACCGTCCAGCCCGTAGCGAGTGGCTATACAGACTACGCTATCCCGGCCCACATCGCTACTATAACATAGGGGGGAAAATCGCTTTAAGTTTAGTTTTGAGGTCATGGTGTGAGATATATGTTGGTACTGTTGAAAGTTATTCAAGCTGTGTGAGGTCTTGTTTCGGCACTTGCTTACAGAAGGGATTAGAAACTTAAGTTTCGGAAACATAAAGGGATGTTTTGCTGTGACATTTGTAGAACCCTTTTATAAAATTTTACGACGGGATGGATGAAGATATAAACAGTTTTCTTTGGTTCTGTGGGGCAAACACGGCCTCAGCCAACCCAAAATTTACAGCCAGGGATCGAATTTATCACAATAGAGGCGTGCTATTGTCGCCGATTGTTGCTGGTCTCCTTAGCACCCACAACAACAAGGAAGAAGCTTTTAATTGGTTTTCACCTTTTATTAGTTACAACAATGTGAATATCAGAGCTGGCTACAACAAGGTCTGCAGACTGCTTTTCTCAGAACCCAACTGTCTCCAACAAACGTTCGGCTACGCTAGTATTGTCCGGCTGAAATGTAGTTCAGAGGAGGGATTTTGATGTTAGTCGCGGAGGCGGCAAGTGCTTTTGATGCCGGTTAAGACGGAGGTAACCAGCGTGCTGTGTGATAGCAGATTGAAGTCGACGAAGTTACATGAGTGTAGATAAAATAAATAAATTGATATTAAACTTAATCTTACTATAAGACTGGCTAGACTTAAAGTCCGACTTAGGGAGCCTACATGACAAATATTCCCTAAGGTGGAGCATGCTAAACGTGACTAGTTCGTTCTGCTGTGAGCGTAAAGGAAAGCCGGGCAAATTGAGGAGAAAGATGGTAACAGTGTGTTGCATAACACTAGTGAAGTGAATCCCGTTAGTCAATAAACTTGTTACTTTACATTCTCATTGTGGCAACGTACCGAGCAACAGTACGTGTATTGTGGGTTGCCGAACCTTGTAGGCGGTAACAGGCGGTCTGGTTTATGCCGAGAGCAGTACCGTGAGCTACGTCAATCGGAGGGACGCTCGCTTCTTAAGTGGTGTCAAAGCTTAATTGCTTAACCTAAATACAAGAAACTGCTATCTGTCTCGAGTCCCTTGCGGCAGAGCAAAAGAAGACTTTGTCAGAAACATTTTTAAGGCCCTTTATGTGTGTTATGAGGTTTTCAAGGCGGTAAAGGTTAAATGTTATGGTGTTCGGGGTTGCGACACCGTTTACTGTAGTAGATTGATTCCAAGGGGTACTGAGAATTACCTGGACATCGCGTAGGTCGCTTCATAGAAACAAAGCAGGCAGTTCTTGAAGCCAGTGGAATGACGTATTTTTGACACCATAAACATTTATTAAAACAGAGACGTAACATAAAGTTGTCAATATACTGAATCAGTTGTAACTCTTAATCATAAGTTTGCAGAATATTCCATTATTAACGCATTTATGATAGAAATGTAAAAGCCAACAGCAGTTCCCAGTGTTGTGTGATGAATGATTTCCCCGATGGTGGCCGAACACAGGCGGAAAAGAGTAGGAGGTACTGCACACAAATGGAGGACATATTAATGCACTCATCGTGTGTGCAGTGTTGTTGTTTGGTATTAATTAATGTTTATGTTTGTATACAGTAAATATGAGTAATTTCGCAGTAGGGGTTTTCTTGTTTCTTACCCCAGTTACAGCACAGCCCGTCTTTACCTCCCAGCAATACTAGGTCAACGGCGTATGTGCGTGTAGCAGAAACTCGGACAGAGTGTGCTTTTGCACCAGTCGCCATTGATTTCGGACTGCCCAGTGTATTGGCTGAACAACCGGAGAATGTGGAATATTTTAACTATTTCGGTAGAATGATAACAAATGATGAAATATGTAAACGTGAAATTAAATCCAGGATTGCCATGGCAAAAGCAGCACTCAGCAAGAAGAAGACTGTTTTCACCAGCAAATTGGACTTAAAATTTAAGGAAGAAAGTAGTAAAGTGCTACACTTGGAGTGTAGCTTTTTATGATGCTGAAACTTGGACACTTCGGAAGTAGAACAGAAATACGTGGAAAGTTTTGAAATGTGGGCCTATCGTAAGACAGACTACAGAATGAATGAATGAATGAATGAATGAATGAATGAATGAATGAGTGCATTGGGTAAACGGCGAAGCAGCCGATACGTTTTCAGGAAGTACGTGTTTCGAATTTTGGTCCTAGCACCTATTGTCCTGAAGGTTTTCTGTAGTTTTCCTCAGTCATTGCAACAGCATTTTGAAATATTGCCTCAGTATGGTTTTTTGTTTCCCAGTTATTTCTACTTTATTGTTCCTGATCATCTGATAGTACTATAATAGGCAGTTGACAATAGCGACGCTCTTGGCCTTCCTTAGACCGCAGCGGACTTTAAGGACGTCCAGGTGGCGCAGGAATGCGATACCTGCAGAACATAATGTGAACACACATGCACGTGGCGCGTCTTGCTCCTGGTGACCGTCTTGGCATTGTAACCACATTACTTGTGGTGGATAAAGACCGCTGTTTCTTGCAGAAAGTTTGAGTCTGGTGTGCAGGAATTGCTGCTTGAAACTTACAGGCTGCGAAGATTCAACATTATCGCCGCCAGTGGCGTGGCTAAGTTACTTAGCACCCGGAGCGAGTAATCGCAGTGGCCACCCTAGAAGAAACTATGCACTAAAACACCACAGTTAGTTAGTGAATTTTCTTTTATTTGACTCAGTTTTTTAAAATTGTTGGCTGCAGAAAATCAAATTGTATCATTAAAAATATTTAAAAAATTTGCCATAATATACGCTGCATGTAACAGACGATAATTTTTGTGTGATTGGTAGTCTCATTATGCCAAACTGTTTACACTGGATACATCTCTTATGTACTCCTCAGATACAAAATATCTGGGAGTTGAGGACTGTATAGTTCAGATAGATTTGTCAAGTCCAGTGTCTAATAAGGAGGCTAAGAGGAATGATAGCCTGTTGCAATCATCATCAGAGAAGTGTGATACGGGGCTGGACCATGCTCAGAACTCTTTGGCCACCATAAAATAATAGCACAGTGTGAATCAGATTTGTTTACTGTATTGTAAGTCTCGAGTAACTGGTGCATTAATCTTTCATTCCAATTTGGGACATGTGGTCATTCTGGCCAGTGAGGCAGTTCGAACTTGAGCGAACCATGGGTTGTCGACCACCGATTGCACATGTGCAGTACTCAAGCCGTTAACAGTGGCGGGTGACCTCTGCAGTATGAATGCAACACTAACAATGTTTTTTAGGTGCTATGTAACGACGCTGTCACTTGCCGTGATTGCGTAGCATGGGTACTGTGATCTAGTCCCTTAAGCACCACGTAAGGTTTCTTATTGCACGTAACCTCAATATCTTGTAGCTTATCGAACGTATTGTTTTTGTCTGCGGCGAAAAGGCTTCCAGGACTCGCTTGAGACCTTTACAGAGGAAGGAAAGCGGTAATGCCAAAGTCCAACATTATTGTTATAGTTCTTTCGCATTAAACCTTCATAGTGCAATTACGAAAATGTACGTTTTGGGATTTTGTGACACGTTAACAACAAGTTGTGAAAATACGCCTATTAGGTGCCATTTCTCTTTGTGTGTGGCCAGATGTAACAGCTCGAGGACATCAAAAGGGAGTTTCATGAAATTTTGTAACGCGTTTACGGAATTTTTTGGTCATATTCCATTGTTTGTTAAAATCGAAAGACAACGGACCTGAGTACCGGCACATCTACACACGTTGCCCATCTAATGTTGAGCCGCACTGGCTAAATATTTATCGGAAAGAAATTTGTTTTAAACAAAAGTTACGTTGAAAATGAAAATTACCTTTTATAGCATACTTTTATGTAAGTTTAGCGGTTTCCGGCATAATTAAATAAATGCGAGCTAAAGCGCCAGACTTGTTGGGCAAAGAATACGTTTAGTAACTTTTTTGGGCTCAATATGGAGTACTGGGTGGCTGGATGCATCTGTTTTCATGAAACTATCGCCTTAAAGGAAAAGAAATTGAAGATGTTTTTATTCTTTAAAATTGTTTCGTTATAACAATGTTCTTAATGATTGCTCAGTTACTATGACCACTATGTGATTTTCTGCTGATGCTTCACACATCATGTCACATGTGAGCAGTGGTTTCTCTACCACAAAAGATGCAGAGGTAATATTGTAGATATCCTATACATGTTTTGTACAATTGGCCTCAGGCATAATTTGGCCAATAACATTGGAAGGGGGGGGGGGGGGGCGAAATCGACCATGAGTATTAGGAACTCAGATGCCTCTATTTCTGCATCTCTTAAAACGCAGGTTTCTCCTTTTTTCTGTTTTTACACCACCCAAATAATCGTTTTGAAAATACTTTATTTTTATATTTGCTCCTCTTGTACTCAGTAGCCAAAAAATTATTCTTAGGTACCACCAAGTTATACCTGTGATTGGCCTCTACATACACGTGAGCCAAAACATATGGCTGTGATATAAATAAGCAATTTGTTTCATTAAGTAATGTGTGTTCAATTGATGTGTGTTTGCATTTGATCATTCTGATTATAAACATGATGGGATGTCTCATATCAAGATATTCTCTTAACGTAGGATTTTTATTTAAAAAAATTGCTATGATATGCTGTTGAATACAACTGGAAAGGAATCCCTGCATGATCTGCAATGATAGGTTCTGTAAATTTTTTTTGTTTCTGTAATATGTACGAGTACTTGTGGTATTCTGTATTACTGCTTCAGTTGTGTTTGTACAGTTAACCTATTGTTAAGAAGTACTTTTAAGGGGCTTGTGTTTTTCAGGGTGTCTGGGCAGTGCTGCCAATTTCTAGGCGTTGTTTATGCTTAGTGGCAGGTATTCCAGTGGTGGTTCAAAGAGTGAGGTGAGCAGACCAAGACATGGATGATGGAGAGCAGCATGAGCAACCAGAACACCCCCGTGCCAAGGCCAATGTTTTCTCAGCTCTCACATTCTGGTACTACTACTTCATTTTATTTGTAAGATCAGGAATGTCATACATTTCCATTAGTTCAATCAGTGTTGAATCTATTTAGAACATTAATTACATGCAAGAAATGTTTCCTCAAATGACTGGGGATTTAAAAGTAAGAATTCTTTTTATATTAAGAAACCATCCAGCTAAAATTTCATAATATTTAGATTCAGCATCACATGTGTTACTGGAAACCTATTACAGTTGTCCTTCTGTAGAAGCCAGCATATTGGTTTCTTGTTTATTTTCTAATGTATGTTAAAACATGAATGACATATATGTATATTTTTATATAAGCACACAGTGCATGTTTGCACACCCACATCCATTTTTATACTTGTATTTGGACCCAGACAGACAGTGATGTTTACACCACAAGGGGTTTTTCTAAGATGAAAAGTCACTTTCTACAGCTGTGTGCCTACTAATGACATTATAATTGTACACACTATTTTGTTTGGGTAAAAATTTGGTTTCTTACTAATATGAAAGGATGAGGGTGAAGATGATACTGGAAATTGAAAGAGGAAGCACTAGATCGCACTCAATGGAGAATTCGCTTTGGAAGAGTCTAGGGATCTGTCATAAGACAGACTACAGAATGAATGAATGAGGGTGAAGATATGTTAATACAGTGCTAAGTGCTCATAGCATATTTGAACCAGAGAAAGAAGAGGTAAGAAAGAAATGGAGAGTGTCATTGTTTGTACTTTTTATGTAACGTTTATTAGGGAGGCCACATTGAAAAGGTTTAAATAGCATTGTCATGTGTCATGGTTATTGAAACAAATGGTGCTTACAATATGTTGATTAAGGATACATTTAAATAACACTTGGGAGTTGGACACTGATGTGAGGATAATCTTTAAATAAAAAGTGTCTTTAGAAAGTGATGGTAATAGCAAGAATCTGACTGCACTCTGTCCATTGGCAGGCTTATTATAACAAATCTTTAGGTTCCATGACTCAGAATTTCATGAGTGTTTCAGTACATGCTGGTTGATGAGGGAAATATGCTGTGACCTATGAAGGAGTTAATTTGTTAGCAAAGTCAGTGATCACTGAAAAAAGGTAAGCTTGATGGGTACAGGAATACAACACAAAACCGAATTGATGACTAATACTATACCTGCTGCAGGTGGATTCTTGGCACATTCTGGAAGGGCTACAAGCGCAACCTACAGGTGACGGACATCTATGCACCTCTAAAGGAACATAAATCTAACTACCTTGGAGATCAGTTTGAAAGGTGGGTTTTACAGTTTTATGCCAACACTCACTGACAGTCCATTTCAGATCTTGTGAACATAGCTGCCTAGGATGGGATTTCTTATAGAATCCACTTTAATCTGTCATTTATTCTATGACTTTATAAATTTTTATCACTATATTTGACATTAAGCTATAGTCAGTGCTTGACACAGTATTAATAATGAATCTGCAAGTTGTATCACCTTCATTTATATTGCAGATACTGGAAAGAGGAAGTAAAACATGGTGCAGACTGCTACAGAAAGCCAAGCCTGTTTTATGTAATTGCACGATGCTTTGGTGCCAGACTGATGGCATATGGAGTCGTCCTTTTTGTATTGGAGATTTTTGTAAGGTAACAGTGAATATGCTATCAATATAAAGTTAATTTAGAGTATATTTACTGGCACTGCACAGTTAAAATGGTTGTATTTTTTATGTACATTTGATATATGCACTGCTATGTTGCAGGTTCTACCCACATCTTTATTTAACTGTTTGTTTCATACACTGTTATTTTGATTGATGTGTTTTGTGGTTGTGATCACAATTCAGTCTGGGAATATTAGTCCAGAAGCTGATCACCAGGCTTCAGGTCTGTGTTCCTTATGATCATCACACCACTGAACTTTTGAAGATAATCTGTATGCAGATTTATAACATACATTACATGTGCAATCTTCAAGGTTTCCCAGTAACTAAGTTATAATTTTTTCTGTGACCATCCACATTAGTTCATTTCAGTTTTTATTTTATTATTATTATTATTTACTGCAATTGGGTTTTCACCCGGTGGCAGTAGTCCTTACACTAGTACACACAATACAAATGGAAATATAATATACATAAAAGTAACAATACAAAACAAACTATACACAATTACAAAACAATACATACAGTAAATACAAGTACACACATTAGAACACCATCCACACATTAAAAAAACATCCACATCTTAACAAAAACATCCACTCCTTAACAAAAACATACATACCTTACAAAAACACTCACACACAATACTAACAAAATACACACACATTACAAAAAAACCCCACACATTAAATAATACAAGAACATCAAAACACACATACTACAAAAAGAAAGAGTTGTTAAGCCTAACCTAAAACCCAACGTAAATGAATCAGAGTTAAAAGTAATTTCGTATACCAAGCAATGAGTCAAACACTATACAAAAATAAAATTCCATGTTTTCAAAAAATGATACACACACATTTCAATTGCACCTTCACTTCACTACGCTTATATACATATATATTATATTATTATATTATATATATTTTTCAGTTTAACTGTTCGCTTGTGATGGAGGTGGAGAATGTCTCAGAAACATTAGATTCTGCTCCAAATTGATGTTGGTCACCAGTAAAGACTTTATTCTCGTATTGTTGGTTTCTCTATCCTGTCTATTAGCTTTGCATATGTGGACCATATTTAACCCTCCAGTGCTGACGTTCATGTACTGTATGGACCTTTAATTCTTCACATGCTGCTGACCTCGGTGCGCCGTAGAGTTCTGTATGCATTTAAGGGTACTATAAATTTAAAAAACCCTCTGTCCGAGGGTGTAGTTGAACATAATCCACAGCGTCATTGAAGGGTTAATTTAATATACAGGGACTTTATTTTAATGACTGCATACATCACTTTACACTCAGACTGTTATGCATGCTGACAGGTACAGCCATGACCACTTTTATTCCAGTTTCCTGTGAGTGGGGTTTGTGTATTGTAGTTTAATGCACTAACTAATTAAACTAACTAACTCCATGGATCAGAGTCCTTGAGAATCTGATAGGTCCTCAGCTTGTCAAGAAATTCCCTGCATTTTATGGAAACTGAAGGTTCATTACTGCATTCGCAAGAGCTCGCCACCTGTCCCTATCCTGAGCCAGATCAATCCAGTCCATGCCCCCCCCCCCCAATCCCACTTCCTGAATATCCATTTTAATATTATCCTCCCATCTACACCTGGGTTTTCCAAGTGGTCTCCTTCCCTCAGGTCTCCCACCAAAGTGCTGTATGCACCTCTCCTCTCCCCTATATGTGCTACATGCCCTACCTATCTCATTTTTCTTGATTTGATCACCCAAATAATATTTGGTGATGAGTACAGAGCATTAAGTTCCTCATTATGTAGTCTTCTCCACTCCCCTGTTACCTTGTTCCTGTTAAGCCCAAATATCCTCCTTAGCACCCTGTTCTCGAACACCCTCAGCCTTTGTTCCTCCCTAATTGTGAGAGACCAAGTTTCACACCCATAACAAAACAACAGGCAAAATTATAGTTCTGTATATCTTACACTTTATATTTTTGGATAGCACACTGGAAGACAGAAGATCCTGCACCAAATGATATCAAGCATTCTCCGACTTCAGTCTGCTCTTAATTTCTCCATGAATGGAATTTCGATTCGTTAGTGTTGTTCCCAAATGTTTGAACTGTTCCACCTTTTCAAAGGGTATATTTACATTTTATAAAGCTATTAAAGTGCTTTAAAGTGATCAGTTGGTCTGTACTTGATTTTATCTTCTTAGTTCATTTTCCTGCATTCTGATCTCGAGACATGACCATGTACTTAGTTTTCTCAGCATTCACTTCTAGACCAGTCTCCTTACTAGCAACTATTTAAGCTTCTGTGTTTTTCTTTATAGTATGTACAATTGCACCCAATATATTAGCATCATCAGCATAAACTAGAAGCTGATGTGTACCATTTAATTTCAAGCCCTCCTGGTTTGCCTGAACCCTCCTAATGGAATATTTTAAAGCAAAGTTGAAACACTGTGGTGATAAAGATTCTCCTTGTTTCAAACCATTCTTAATAGGAAACATGTCAGAAAAATATTTGCCTACCTGGACTCTGCTATAGGTTTCATTTAGACACATTTTATTATCCTTACTAGTTTCATGGTGATACCAAACTCAGTGAGAATATTATACAAGACCTCCCTCCTAACTGAATCATAGGCTTTCTTGAAGTCTATAAATAGCTGATGCACTGCCTCATTGTATTCCCATTTTTTCTCAAGTATTTGACGAATTCTGAATATATGATGAGTAGTTGACCTGTTACGTCAAAATCCACACTGATTGTCCCTAGTGATTTCCTTTGCTTATGGAGTTAAACTTGACAGAAGAAAGTTGGACAGAATTTTGTATGTAGTTGATAAAAGTGATGTGCCTCGATAATTACTCCAATCTCTTTTATGACCCTACTTATAAATAGGTACAATGATTGACTCCTTCCACTGCTGAGGCAATTCCTCTTTATTCCAAATAGAATTACTAAGTTTATGGATCTCAGACCGAATTGTCCTACCCCCTGCTTTAATTAATTCTGCTGGAATTTGATCAATACCTGGTGATTTGTGTTGTCTTTTTAGCTTTTCAATAGCCATCTGAACCTCAGAGTCACTGGGCTGCTCCTTTTTCTTCCTGAAATGTCTACTAGCTTCACACCGACATTGTTCAGATTATCTACATTACTTTGGTTTGGATTCTGTAACCACTGAATTTTTGCCTGCTTCCTTTTGATCTAAAAATTGTGAACATTCTTCATCAAACCATGGTTTATGCTGCTTCTGTTCATGCAGACCTAGACTCTCTTTAGCTGAGATTTTGATATTCTCTTTAATGTTTTCCCAAACCCTATTTATGTCCTGGCCAACATTGAAGTTTTCCAAAGCTGCGAACCTGTTTGAGGTCTTAAGCTGATACTGTTTCATAACCTCTAGCTCACTTAGCTTATTGGGATTAAATCTCTCTGCATCAGACTTCTGTGCTGCTTGTTTACTTACCGCCAATCTTTCCCTGACTTTTGCAACCACCAGGTAGTGATCAGTATTACAGTCAGCTCCCTGAAAATTTGTTCGAGTATACTGGAATGCTATCTCCTATCTATCAATACATGATCTTCCCATCAGGAGAGGTCCAGGTGCATTTATGAATATTTCAGTGCAGGAACATCATGCTCTTAACAATGAGATTGTTTGATGTGGCAAAGTTTACTACTTGAACACCATTATCATTACTATCCTGATGTAAGCTCTCATTCCCAATTGTCGGTTTGAAAGTATTCTGTATCCCCAATTGCATTAAAATCTCGTAACAGAATTTTCATATGTACGTAGGAAAATGATCGAAAACCTGTTCTAATTCCTCATAGAAACTGTCCTTTGAGTCATCACTTTTCTCCTCCATTGGTTCATGCGCATTCAGAACAATGGTATTACACCATCGACCTCTCAGCATTATATATGACATCCTGTCACTAACAAACTCCACTCTCCTAATTGCAGATACTATTCTCTGGTGTACAAAAAATCCTGTTCCAAATTAATGATTTTAATTTCCTTTTCCATAGAAAAAAGTATAATCCCCTGCTCGTACTGTGCCTCCTTTGTCCCACCTAACCTCCTGTACACCTACTAAATCTAATTTATACCTCGCTAATTCCCTGGCCACTGTCATAAGTGACCCTGACCTATACAGGCTTCTCACGTTCCAAGTGCAGAATCTCATGTCCCTTTTCCATTGCGTAGGTTGTATCACAGTTAGTATTAGGATTTTATTCACCGTTTTTGAATAAAGTGCTGGAAATGGCCTGTAGTGTGAACTGTTGCATTTTCTTTCTGAAAAGGGGCATGTTCTGTCATAAGCAGAGAGGTGTTGAAAAAGTGGTGTCAGAATGTATGTTTTATATTTGTATAAATTTATGGTTAAAAAAACTGGCCCAATAATCCTAGTTGCATTTATTACACACCACACATATACCTTAACATCATGTAATGACACTCCATGAATTAACAGAGGATTTTATACAGAACAGTACCTCTTATTATGAGAGTTTATGTATCAACTGAGATGAACCCCAATTACCAGTGAGTGTTGTTGTTAGTTTTCATTTGTTTGTATTGTGACAGGATAGCTCAACCTTTGTTCTTGGGACGGCTGGTTCGGTACTTTAGTGGATCAAACTCAGATAGCCAAACTACAATAGAGGAAGCATACTTTTATGCAGCTGGTGTTGTGTTATGTTCAGCTATCAATATCTTTGTAATGCACCCATATATGATGGCGATAGTGCACATGGGCATGAAGATTCGCGTTGCCTGCTGCTCTCTCATTTATCGCAAGGTAATTCACAGTATTAACGGTTGGTAATGCCTTGACTGAACTGTAAAAGGTTTATGAAGTTTTTGATGCTGTATTTTTCTCTATTAGTTGTTCTCACTTTGATGATGCACTGCGTGGGCAAAATGCATAGCTTCTGAATGTTAAATGTAGTGGTGTGCTGTAATAATTACTACTCTGCTTTGAAAAGTTAAGCTGTTCACTTACCCTGTGGTTTATTGTGTGTTAGAATAAAAAGAAACTTTGTTTTCATTCTGTTTTGAACAGCTGATTGTCACTATCTGCTTTACATAGCTTAGCAAGCATGAAGATTCAAGTCTTCTGGGGTATGATGCATTGTCTGCTGGTGAATAGTTATCAGTGTTTCAGAGGGGATTACTGCTCCAATCTTCAGGGTCCAAGTAGTTTATTCTACTCTTCTTCAAGTATTTGGATCCTGAAAATTGGGGCAGAAATGTCCTCCAAAACACCGGTTAACTATTTACTAAAGGACACGGCGTCATGTCCCAGAACACTTGAATCTTCATCAATGCCATTTTTATAACCTCTAACCATACACTGTTGCGATATTTGTTAGGCATTGCGACTGAGCGTAACAGCTCTGGGAGAGACTACTGCTGGCCAAGTAGTGAATTTGATGTCAAATGATGTGAACCGGTTTGATGCGGCAGTTATATTCCTTCATTACTTGTGGATTGGTCCCATTCAGACATGTGTTGTGACTTACTTCATGTGGACGGAGGTTGGACCATCTGCTGCAATAGGTGTTATATCTTTGCTCATCTTCGTACCTCTCCAAGGTGACAACTTCAGTAATACGAATCATGTTACTTTTAAAATGTCTTTAAAGACACTATATCTACCCTTGCTGTGGCAGCAAGTGCCTGCTGTTTGTTTGTCCTATTTTTAGATATTCTTTGGTGTATACCAATTAAATGCACTCCTTGGTCAATGGAGACCAGAGAAGAGCACAAGGCTGCTATCTGTTGATGACATTATGAAATACTGGCGTAATATAACCATGAACTTCAAAATATCTTGGAGATGTGGTGTGGATGTTTTGGTAGGGTGACTACTACATTTCAGGGATGATGATAGTTCATGTGGATTTAAGACCAAGCTTACAATCCTCTGCGATCTGTCACATCCTATATTCTGCACAGTTCTTTGAGAACTTAAGTGTTTAACTGCACTGTTTAAAAGGAAGTACTGTTGTAAGTAAGATCTGATGTTGATTGACTAATTTACACCAACAAATGCACAAAGACAAGTTATGTCATTAACTCCTTTATTAAAAGGTTACCCCAATATGTATTTCGGCACTTCTACATTGCCATCATCAGGGGGATTTTGAAGTTTTACATAGACCAATGTTCTTAAATTACATCAGAACAGTCAAAACTGTGTAAAAATGTTACAATATTTGTTGTTACCACTGTATGTAAAATTGTACAATAGTAGTTTAATAAAATTGTTAAAACAGTGGTAAAATTATATTAGGTTACATATTATGATGTAATTAATAAATTATTGGCAGCGTGGTCCATGCATTTTTCGGTGTGCTGTTATGTTGCCGGTTATCTGTTAAAATATTACAGATAATTAGGGTCATGACAACTACTGATGGTTATATTTGTATACGTATGCTTTCAAGTTGAGTATGAACGTACCTGTATGTGCTACTGTGTGGTGGGCCGTCCTTGTTGCTCAGTGTCTGCGTGGTTTGTGATATTGATTTTTAGTGTGCTTTCGTGTTTTGTCTCGTTACGCATGCTTAGTTGGATTGACTGGAGTTGATAATTTGAATAGTATGTTCTGTTCCCCTTGTTGCTGTTCATGGATTAATGTGCCATTTTGGTGGTAATTTTGTATATAAAGGTTTTCTAGCAACTCAACTTGAAAGCATACGTATACAAATATAACCATCAGTAGTTGTCATGACCCTAATTATCTGTAATATTTTAACAGATAACCGGCACATAACAGCACACCGAAAAATGCATGGACCAGCTGCCAATAATTTATTAATTACATCATAATATGTAACCTAATATAATTTTACCATGTTTTAAACAATTTTAATAATACTACTATTGTATAATTTTACATAGAGTGGTAAACGAATGAATTTATAATGACTGTTCTGATGTAATTTAAGAACATTGGTCTATGTAAAACTTCAACGATCCCCTGATGATGGCAATGTAGAAGTGCCGAAATACATATTGGGGTAACCTTTTAATAAAGGAATTAATGACATAACTTGTTTTGTGCATTTTTTGTGTGAATTAGTCAATTATACAAAATGCACGGTGAATATAATGTGAAATCTGATGTTGAGTATATGAAATGACTTGTTGGAAAAGGCTTACAGCAGATCATGTATAATTTTCTTCAAAATGATTAATGTAGCTTAACTGTATGAAGTTTAATTGAAATCAGTTATTTTAGTATACAATGGTGTTATCAACAGATTAAAGGCAGGAACATTTGGAAGGTATAGTTGTATTAGCAACTAAGTTTTTTGTAACTTCTTCAGTCAGTGTTTATCCAGTTGTATGTGGATCATATAATTTGTAACTGTTAGTGAAATAATGTACGTATCTATTGAAGGCACATAAAATGTCAAATAACATTGTGTATATGTATAAGTGAGCAAATTTCATTGGGAGAAGTAGGGTTAATTTAAATTGGCATTTAAGAAAATACGGCAGGGCATACAATAAATTTTGACAGCACTGAGAAGAATCATGTGGTGTACAATATAATTTTCTTAACAAGTTTTATTTTAGCAGCTATGTTCATTGAGTCTTATTATATTTGCTTACAGATTTCAGGTACTAAATTTCATCCCAGTCAAAATATGTAATACTTTGTTCCTTAATTGTATTCTTCAGGCTCAACTGCTTTGTCTGTAGGTGATTAGCTTCAGTGTTGAGATAAAATGCCAGTGAGCACTGTTTCATTAAAATCGGTTAAGATGTATTTTGGGTACAGTACATATGGTTGAACTTGTATTTATAAAAACACATTTATAACAAATGTGAGACAGATCGTACCCTGCTATGTATACTTATGGCCAACTGTTTGCAGCTTTCCTTGGAAAGAAAACATCTGTGTACCGGCTGAAAACTGCAATTAGAACAGATGAGCGTGTGCGACTCGATGAATGAGATTATATGTGGGATACAGGTCATCAAGATGTACACGTGGGAAATACCATTTTCCAATCTTGTCAACAGTACCCGCAAGTAAGCTGTTGTTTCTGTATGAAAATAAATTACATCTTATGCTGATCATTTAGGATATTAGTGAAACACAGTCTGATTGAAGGCATATTGCCCATATGTACAAGGACCACACCATGAAGGTGTATGAAGATGAGGGAGTCAAATGCCACACATTCTGGGATTTAGTGGAGGTGAGTGGCAGCTTCATGTTCTAAAACATGCCCCATTGAATAATAATATCATGAACAGAAATTTTGAACTTCATTAATATTGGTAACTGGTAGCTGTCCATTGCCTAATGTGTTCAAGTATTAGTGATCGATTTTATTAGTGTCCTACACCAGCAGAGTAATAAGGGCTGCAAAGTACAAGCTGAAAACACTGTATGGAGTTGGTGTTTGTATATGGTGCCATGTTTTGTCTTTGCCAGTCATATCATCAGTGAATTGACAGTTATTGCTGTTTCTTCCACCTGTAAGTTGTTCCCGCCATTTCATTTCACTCCTGTGAGTGCATGTGGGAGTTAATCAGAATTTTCATGTGATGTAGCCAAGGATATGCCTCTTTGACCCGTTTGTGAAACCCTCCTGACCACCCCTTCCTGGGGTGGAACTGGAGGTTTTTCTGTAATAGCATCATCCTCTTCCTGAGCTTTGAGCTTTTTTTAGTTGCCTCTGATTTGCTATGAAACATTAATTTATCAAAACCATGTCCAGTGTGGTCTTGTAGTGTGGGAGATGTTTAGACAAAAACTTGAACTGAAGGGATAGCTGGTTTGCTTGTTGTTTAAAATGCAAACCATAAACATAGGCTGTATAAATAAAAGTGATAACAGCAGGCTGTCTTGTGTTGGCAAAATACTTTGTTGCCGTTGATCAAACACTCTGATCACACAGGAAGTTCAAAATTGTAATGGTTTTCCAGGAACTGCCATGTGATGTCAAAAGTTTCTGACACTTTCAAAAATTATTGAAGTGCAGTGAGTAAAAGTAAAGCAATCCCATTACAGACCTGACCAGGCCCTTAGGGTTCCAGGAGGTTGAGGCTCCCAGATTTCTAGACAATCTGCGCAAGAAGGTGGTAAGGTTGTCAGCCCTACACACAGGCCGCCTTTACCCCCTCGGAAATACTCCTGGTACTCATTTGTGTTAGAGGCTGAGTCGACCCCAGGGCCATAGTGCGACCGAAAGGATTATGTCAATGACACCTTCGGGAATCGAACCCGCGACCTTCCGGCTTATAGCACAGTGCCTCAACCAACTGTGCCACCGTGTACCCCTCTCAGTGCGTGAAAGTAATTTAATTAATTGTAAAGAAATGTAAATTTCTATTAACTGTTAGACCATTTCAGAACTTTTATGTTCTGATAAATGAATTAATTCTTATAAATTCAGTGTTTGTTTGTAATGTGTAGCTTTAAGAGTGTAATAAATGCAATAGTTACTGAAATTCTGCATTTGGGACGTTTAAAAGCATCTTAAAATACAAGGTGGGAAGCAAAATCCCTCATTTGAACACCTTATCTGAAGATAGATCATTTAGCTTTATATCTCCTAAACTAATACAATGTACATCTATGTTTGGCACTCACAGCTTCATATTCTGCATAATGTATTGAGTAATTGTAATATTACAGGAATGAGGTTCGTGCAATAAGGGCAACATCATATATTCGAGCCATAAGCCTGTCGTTCATTATGTTCACTACTCGAATCTCGATATTCATCACTATCCTGTCTTATGTGTTATTTGGATATCAAATCACAGCTGAAAAGGTAACCCCCTTATTTTTTTTTACTCGTGTTTTAAGTAATAATGCAAGGTTAATTAACAAAATTGAAATGATTGTGATAAAATGTTGGGCATTGTAAAAAAAGTCACGTACTAATTTCTAAGTATTCATTTACGTTTATTTTATATTTGAAATACCCTTTCTTCTAGGATATGGTTGCTTTCCTCATTGAAATCGTTACATATATGTAATAGCTAAGACTTTCATGAAGGAATAACACTAAAATTAATAATATAAACATAGTTAAGTATTTAAAAAAGAAAAAGTTTAGGAATGAGGATTCAGGTCTCATTCACATTCAAAACCTCTAGTGCACTACTTGCAGTTCCCTTTAACAGCCATGGTTTCCATACATACTGGTAAGAGTATGGAATAAATTTCATCATATCGTTTGGGGTTTAGGCATTCTTTACAAAGTAAAAATAAGTGTCTTATGTGGAGTTACATCCATCTATCTCTATGTCTGCCTGCCCACCTGTGGCCTAGTATTATTGCCTACATCATCAAAGTAGCCTACACAAAAAAAAAAAAAAGTAGGCTTTACTAAATATTGTTAGGAAGTTCCAATTTTCAGCTGTGTTTATAAAAAAGTCTACTTTACAATGTTTAAATGTCGCTCTAAATTTTTTTTTGTATTATAAACCAGGCAAAATTATTTGTAAAATTTGGTGTGGTAGTTCAACCATTTCAATTTTTAGCACACATTGATGAGCTACAAAGCTTGTCTTGTAGCTGATTATAAATGGACTTTTCCATGCAGTCCATAAACAGTTTTAACAGAGTTTGTTAAAATTTTATATTTTTTTGAAATACAAATTTTGCTTATTTCAGTTTTTATGTTGTGCTGAAGTGCCATCTATAAATCATCTGAAACTGAGCTCAATAAACTGCAGACAATGTTATCAGGAATTTTGAATACTACATTATGGTGTAAACCTTTTCTAATATTTGCCATTATTAGGGCAGTGATAGAAAACACAGCAGGAAACAGAAAAGTTATATTTTTATCTGTTCTATAAGAGGTTGATAATACTCTACTGAGACTGCCTGTCTGTTAGATGTGTCAAGTAATGAATTTATCGATAAAGGGACATTATACCTCATAATTGAGATTAGTGAAAATATCTAGACTTTCCACTCTTTCACGTGTGTGTTGCAGGTATTTGTTTTGGTCTCATTTTACCAGATCCTGAGACAAGCAATGACTGTGTTTTTTCCACAAGGAATTTCACAGGTAGCGGAGGCACTAGTATCCATTAAGAGGTTACAGGTATGTGCATTTCTACTGTCTTGAAATATGTGGATCCTTTATCTCTGTTGCTGGAAATTTTACTGCAGAACATCGTGCTCACTATAATTAAAGAAAGTCGCAAAGAATTGGAAACAAGTGATTTGTGTTGCTGTTGGTTGATGTTCCTCATTAGGTGTAAGTGGAAATATGACAAAAAATTATGTGTGATATTTTAAAGTTGACAAGAATTTGTGTAATACTCACGTATTGGAATCATATTTGAGAACAAAATTATAACAAGTGATAGTGCTTTTAAATTTTATAGTAATTGTATTTAAAATATGTGGGAACAACTTTAATCATTGAAATAACCATTTCATTTAGAACTATGAACTGGCTAAAACAGGATTCTTTTTTGATTACTCAGATATAATTTGTTAGGCAGTGTAATATTTTTAAAATACTAAACCTTTATGGCTGAACGGGAAAACACTATCCCAGGAATTTAAATGCCCTCAGTGGCCAAAAGCGAAAACATTGTCCTGCAATGCCATGTTGTTTTTAAAATACTCTGCTTCTATAATTACATGTCTCTTTTTCACAGTACTTGTGTAAAATGCTTGTATAGGCATAAAATATTGTGTGAAATTTAATTCTAGTTAAAATTATCACTATGAGGTTTAATTTTTCTTACTGGCAGCCTTACAATTTTGCCAGCTGTCACAAATCGTTTACAGATGTCGCCAGACAGTAGTACTCATTTTTTCCTCATACTGGCGAAGTGAAGCAAATACACGCGCACACAAAGGACCATCCGATAAGCCTCCGTTCCTTCATAAAGCCCTTCCCGTAAAATCCACACCACCTTAACCCCCATTATTTCATCAAGAAAACGCTATTGATAAATATCAGTTCAGTAATTAGAATGGTAATATTTCGTACATTTGTGTGTTCCGCCTTACCACTTTAGTGTCAGTTGGTCCCTAGAAATGCAATTTGGTGTGATATACCTCGAAACATGGGATAGCACACAACCCTATGCTGCATTCTCGACACTTGAATTTCGTTCTTGTTTCTTTGTTTTTTGGAAGAACACACACGACAGTGAATTCTTTTACACTGCATAATCAGTGTCTGACTTTCTGATCTGATTCAAGTGTCAAGCCTGTCGCATGTTACTGCTGTGACAGCGAAAGGACTGAACTTTTGAGTTGAAGATAGACATAAGCATGAACCTAAAATTAAAAAAATGTCACTGAAGAAATCCTTACAGCAGAATGAAGCCTCTGGTCCCATATTGCACTAACCAGAGTAATGAAATTCTGTATGCATTCCTTACCTCTCACTCTACATATGAAATCATTTGGCCTGAATGCCTAGATAAGCCAGCACTACCACAAAACCTAAAAATTCTTATAAGACCGAAAGCTAAACAACGTATGAGGAAACACGATGACATATACAGTCAGCTCCAAATTTTGTAGCACTGGGTCCCCACTTACGTAGGAGCTATTTGAAAAGAATACATCTAGAAAAGTAATGCGTAAAGTGAAAAAATAAAAAAAAAAAAAAAAAAAAAACGACCTTGAACTACGCTACATAAAATTAGGCAGATTTTCTTTAAACTTGTTTAACAGGAAGATGATTCATTCTTAAGCATGTACTTTTTATTAGAAGTTTTTATCTTTAGAAATGTATGAAATACTATGGATAATATCAGCAGGCATGAAATCGGGCATTTAAACAAAAAGAACCTTGGCTGTCAGTAACTAGTTTGGGATTTTAATCACCCATACTTTAAAGGTTAATGGGCATAAGTTATGACAGTTTTATCTTACTCATTCTTTTGCTGATGTAAATTCTGATCTCTGAATCTGAGGGAAAGACACATTGGCTAGGATGGAAAGTCCTTCTTTATAGAGTGTCCAAAGGTGTGGGTTTTTAGAAATGTAGATGTTGTTACGTATTTCAGATTTGAAGCATGTTGTGATTGTGCTGGTGACTATGGTGGTGATGATGGATATTTTAACTTTTGAATTGCTAGAAGGGTTGTAACCAGTGTAGCTGTTCTTCAGCACTTGCTAATAGAAAATGGTAATTGACTCTACTGGCCATGCTTTGCACTATTGTAATGGTGCATGACGTGGTCTGTTGGCAAAGCATTGCATTTATCAATAATTGTTACCTGAACCTCAAGTCCAGCTGGCAGCCTCATAATATCAGGGAATTTAAAAACCCTAATTCCTAAGCAATGAACATTGGATAATATTTAGGAAACTTAATGTTACTGTGTCAGTTGCAAACTTTATATAATGCTAAAAATGTGTTGTGGAGGCACTTTGCTCAAACATAAACAGCCAGGGCATGAAGTTGATCACTTACCTCCAACTAGTGCCAAGTTTAAGAATGCATGGAGCCATACATATACTTCTACATATACCCACGTTATTGAGGTAAATCAAAGCACAGATTAATTTTTTATGGGTAATTTAACAATACTGTATAAAGTAGAGGGCTTATTGAATATTGATGGGAACATGAATTTGAATATGGATGATGGAATGTGTCGAAGTAATTGTAACTTGCTTTAGACTAGTATCCCATTGTTTTGACAGACAGATGACAAACAACACAGAAAAAGAAAGAGTCAGCAACTGTTGTGCAGATATAAAGTTATTGTAGGGTGGATAAACTGCCATTGTTAATTCTTTACAGCACAGTGATAACTACATGTTACCACTTTAAAATTAAAACCTCTGTATTTTGACCACACGATGTATTTATCTATTTCATGAATCTCAGAATAAACAGTGTTCAGTTCCTCAAACAGCATCAGTCAAGTGGTCTTTGTAATGGGTACAGAGTATCTTCTGTGAGAGGAACTGAAGTCTTAGGTTAAACGTCTGCTTAGTGACCTGGTTGTTGTCTCACAGTTTTATTTCTTTTTCATATGTAGACGTTCATGTTGTTTGAAGAAAGAGATGTGGAGACAGGGATGTCTGTAGCTGAAAATAACACTGTGCTTGAATGTGATGAAGCTAGTAATATGCCAAAGGATAGTGAAGCATTAGGAATTAGAATAACTAATGTGACTGCTCAGTGGATGCCACAGTCACACGAGAAGACCCTCAGCAATGTAACAGTGGATATCAAACCTGGAATGCTAGTGGCTGTCATTGGGCGTGTTGGTGCTGGGAAGGTGAGACCATTATATTTTATTAGCATAGTGTTTAGTGTAACACAAAGAAAAGTTTGAGGTCTCTGTTCTGGGATGTAGCGCTGCATCACTGGGTGAATAAACTAGAACAGAATATATAATGGTTTGAACCCTTAAAGACCCGATGCACATAGGCCTTTCTTATTAACAGGCCCATTGCTCTTCCTTATTGTCTAAACTTTTCTGTCTTTAGGAAATAACCTTATCCAAGTCTTACAGCCTAACTAAAGTCCAGGATTGATCTTGGATGAGTTTTCCTAATAACCTGTGGGTCCAGCTTACCCAAGCCCAGAGAGAAATATCCAAGTGTGGCTAAAGCATTACACTCACATAATATATAGGAAGACTACTCCAATTCCTTTCCACTCCTACATGTGAGATAATCACAAAGGCAGTCACATGCAGATGCTTTCTTAGAGTGTTGTGGCTAAACATAAGGCCACAAACCCTCTTAAGTTACACATAACAGAAGAATATATCAAGTACAGGTTCCATCCCAATAAACATATTGGCCAAGCCCGCCCTTGCTAAGTGCCTTTAGGTTCCCCTTATGGAGCCCCTGTAAAAAGAAATTGTATGTTTCAAAGCCTTCTATTACATGTCTGTCGGAGTCCTTTGTACAGGAACCCTCCCTCCAGGTTCCCCTCACGGAGCCCCTATAAAGAGAGAGATGCTCCATTTCCAAAGGTTCCTTGAGACGCCTTTGGAGTCCCTAGTGAAGGAGCCCCCCCCCCCTCCCAAATTCCTCTTATGGAGCCCTACATATGGAGAGATGCTCCGTTTCTCAAGCCTTGTTTCCATATCTTTCAGAGTCCCCAGTAAAGGAGCCCTCCCCCCATGTTCCCCTCACAGAGCTCCTGTAGAGAGAGACCCTCTTGTTTCCAGAGCCTTCGTTTACCTGTCTCTAAAAGTCTCCGTTAAAGGAGCCCCCCCTCCAGGCTCCCCCAACAGGGCCCCTTTGGAGAGAGATGGTCATAGGAGTCCATCATGAATGAGGTCTCCTTATGAAAATAAAATCTCACCTGGCTTTCAAAGCCCCCGGTAAAAGAGCCCTTCCTCCGTGTTCCCCTAATGGGGCCTCTATGGAGAGAGATTCCCGTTTCCAGAGCCTTCTCATACATATCTCTCAGAGACCCTAGTGGATGAGCTCTCCAAATAGTTACCTGTCTCTCAAAGTCCCTGGTAAAGGAGTCCCCCCTGCAGGTTCCCCCATCGGAGCCACCTATGGAGAGAGATGCCCCTTTCCAGAGCCTTCTTTTATATATCTCTTTACCAGAGAAAAGAAGAGTCCCATTTTAGGTCCTAGACTCCA
The DNA here is from genome assembly GCA_021186555.1 of Reticulitermes speratus. Lineage (NCBI taxonomy): Eukaryota > Metazoa > Arthropoda > Insecta > Blattodea > Rhinotermitidae > Reticulitermes > Reticulitermes speratus. Next base: position 19,766,075 of record JAJKFL010000001.1, read on the forward strand.
GTCTCTTTACCCTGTTCTGTTCCAGGCCTGTTTGTAAACCAGGCAAGCGCCTGGAAGTCCATAGGAGCTTTAGACCTTGATTCCAGTCTTCCCTGGATAGAAAAATATCCGTGCAAAACTGGCTTCATGGAGCCAATTCCCATCCTAAAAACGGATTGAAACTCTTGAAGTCTACTCTAGGTTCCCCTTGCGGAGCTCTTATAATAAGAGATACTGTGTTTCCAGAGCCATTGGTTTATTTACTCACTCGTTCATTCATTCATATCTCTCAGAATACCCACTTGAGGAGCTCTCCGACACATGGGGAAAAGAATACGGTCACCATCCACTGAGCCCCACGCGGACAGAAGGCCTACATACAATGGGTTTTGGCCTGTTTCCCTAAGGGGATCATTCACGACACTGATATTACTACCCCAGTGTCACGCAGCCTTTGACAGGTTACCTTCCACTTTGTCTTGGGTAGACCAGAGCCAGTTAGCCTGTGTGTGTTGTAACCTTCTACAGGGTATCCCCTCTACACCTGTTACCACCTCCCATGTGACCCAGGGTATGGATTGCCAGCATGTATCAGAGTAACCCCCTCAGGGCACCCCCTCCACACCTGTTACCATCTTCTCATATCCCTGAGGTATGGACGAGGTGTTGGATTTATGGAGGTGAATCACTGTGTGATTGTTTCCCGATGTTTCAAGAGCATCACATCTAAGAAAAACAGAAACAGAAACCGCAACTGCACTGTTATAAAAGCCTTAAAACTAGTGAATGAAGTTTGTATTCTATGTTCAGTACAGTTCAGAATTTTATAACTGTTATTATGAAGGATAATGAGCTGGTGTGGCAAGTAACATGCATATGGAAAATCACAAACATGTCACAATATTCATTAGAAAATTTGACTGGAAGAGCCATCTTCAAAGATTATATACATGTGAGAGGATAATATTGAAGTTTATGTTAAGTAAATAGGGTGGGAGGTTATTACTTGCTGAGGTTACATTTCATTTTTAATTTTGATATATCACATTCAAAACAACAGATTAAATTTTGCACCCAAGAACAGTATCTCTAAAATAAATGAATATACCATATGCCACTATCTAGGTAGTTAGAATGACAATGTAAATAATGAGCAGATCATAGGTTATTTGAATTTAGCACACATTTAATATTTAGTTCTTCCTGTTCACAGACCTCTTTGCTGCAGGCAATTCTGAGAGAATTGCCACTCATTGAAGGAACAGTTGAAGTTGGTGGTACAATATCATATGCATCACAGGAACCATGGATGTTCACTGGATCTGTGCGTCAGAACATTCTGTTTGGTGAACCATTTGAACGAGAACGCTACAACCAGGTAGTGAGGGTTTGTGCTCTCAAGCGTGATTTCCAATTGCTGCCTTATGCTGACAGGACAATTGTTGGAGAGCGAGGTGTTTCTCTCAGTGGAGGCCAGAGGGCTCGTGCAAATCTTGCCAGGTATGTTGATTGCACATACTTCCCTGAATTTTTAGAGTATATAATAAAGTGGTAGAGGTAACATTATTGCTGCTTTGTTATGGACATATACAAGTAAGACTCCATTTCTAAGTTCATTGGTGGTCAACTTCATGCTCCTGATATTCATTCCTAGGAAAAATGCTCTCTGGATAGGACATATGGTGGGTCACATAATGTTCAGGATGTGATGATGAAGAAAAAAAATCCCCTAACCCATGCTAATAATTTAAATTAGTAATCTGTTTTATAGTTTATCCATACTTAAATGGTTAACACAGATGGCCCTGGACTTAACCTGTCCTGTGTCAAAGAATTCCAAGGTAGAGCTATCCTAGTTTCAACAGTCTTAAAATATTTTATGTTTTTAAAATATATTCCTCCAAAAATTGTAAATCTTTAGAACTCTGTGCTTCTTTGCTTAATGACTTTTGATCCAAAGTACAGGTGTGTACTGTACTTGAGTTCCAGTCGTTTCATATGGAACATATTCCAGCAATGACCATCTTGAAGTTGGTTATTAAGAAGTAATTACTGTAAGCTGCATGACACAGTCATACAGACATGAAGCTGAGCCTTGAAAATCCATTGTCAAGAATCAGACATTTTGCTGATTCAATTGAACATCAGTAAACACAGTAACCCATCTATCTCGACTATTCAGCAACAACACTGTGGTGTTATTAATTTTATTAGGCATAGATTTAAACAGTTACCTCCCTTGAAAGAGTTGGGATACATGTCACAAAAGGCAGATCAGAGAAAGAAAGAAAACAGTACCTAACAGCTGTCTTCACTCTGCATGCCTTGCCCCACTTCAACAAGTGTGACGTGTATTCTGGCTTTTATTTCATCTCCAGGTTTGTCTCTCTGTCATGTGTGCTTTTTTATTTGCGTAACTTCTGTGAATAATTATGTGTATTGCATGTGTTTAACATAGGAACATAACATGCAATTCCCAGAAATGTGATACCAGTTTATTAAAATTAATTATAGCATTTAGCTTAAACTTTATTATATTCTGTTAAGTTTAATGACAGTAATGATTACAGCAATGAAGGTAAGAAAATGACTCCCTCCTCCAAAGACATGGAGATGAGTCTTAGCTGTTCATGGATGGCAGGTGTAGAATGTAGGTATGGTGGGAGAGCAGGCAGTCAAGTTGAACCCCACTACCAGTGTTCATTCTTTCCCTGGCCTGATGGTAAACTGTAGCAGTGTTTAATTTTTCTGCTGCTATGTTGGTGTATACAGGGCTGTGTACAAGGATGCTGATGTGTACCTGCTTGATGACCCTCTGTCTGCAGTGGATCCACATGTAGGCAAGTGTCTGTTTGAGGACTGCATTGCTGGTTTCCTCAACGGCAAGACAGTGATCCTAGCTACACACCAGTTGCAGTATCTGAAGCAAGTTGACCACATTCTCATTTTCAATAATGTAAGCCATATGTAACATTTCATATCAGCTCAAACCATTACAGTGCAGGGTAGGAAAGTGGAGACAATATCTTCACATTGTTCCAATTTCTGTAATAATATATAGCAGCTGCACCAAAACCCTGAAATGATGGCTTGTTTGTGGATTATTTAATTATACTGTGTCAGTTGAACAGATTTAGGTCATTTATAGAGGATGATTATCGACACTGAACTAGAAAGAATCAAGAGAGGACAGTGGTAAGGGTTTATTTTAAGTACCATCCTGGCATTTGCATGGAAGGACTAAGGATGCCTGTTGTTCTGACCAAGTTTAAAACTGCATACTCCTGAATAAAAGTCAGGTGTGTTGCTGCAGTGTCCATTTGAAAGTGGAACTTGCACTGTCAGCAAGTTTTGTTAGGCACTTTATGGCTCATCTCTGGTAGTTTTATCACAGTGCATTCAGTTACAGTGCGTCATCTAAAAGCATAGTTAAACAGGCCAGATCATTTAGTGCAACAGATGTAAATTTTTGTTGTTTGTTCATGACTATGCAGTAGAGTGTAATACAGAGGGTTTTTTTTTTTTATGGGAGGCTATATAAGGAAGAAATCCTACAAAGAGTGTTTTAGCAAATTTAGAGGTCAGTTGCATTGTGCTTCCATTTCTTCGAAATCAGAAATATATTGACTGGGATCCTTGTTAAATTGGAATCGAGAGTGAGCATGGCATGATTTTTCAGAAGAAACGCTAGATGATACTGAAGTGTTTTCAGAAGCATGTCCATGGAAATCTTTACGATTATTGTCAGAGGAAACTGGTGTATTAAAGGCATCCCAACCTGCATCTACAAAGTTGCTTGATTTGAAGCTGTGCAGATTTACAGTTGTGCAAAATCTCCATGAGGCAGACTATGTTGTGAGAGTATAGTTTTGTAGCTGGTACTGTGAAGTACAGTGCTGTTCATTCATTCTTTCATTTATTTACAATCCATAAATCCAATATACAGTCACAAGACAAAACAGGATGTGGATTTGGTAGATGTAGATTTTGGATGTGGTGAAGTCGATCCTTTGCTAATTCAGTTTATAGATGAGATTACTTAAATGGCCATTTAAATGTCTAAATAATGGATACTGGTTGGCAGATATTCCAAGACTAAATTCAGTATACCTTTGCATGAAATTAAATTTGGAGTATGGTGTGCTGTCAGTGCAACAAGAATAATCGGCCGCATCTTCTTTTTTGAGCACATTAAATTCACAGATACACTAAAAAAATGTTTGCACCTTTTTTCCCAATTTAAGGATGAAAATAAATCCTGGCTCTTCCAGCAAGGTGGTACATGAACCCATATAGCTAATAATTCAGTTGCTGCCTTACATAACATTTTTGGGACTGAATAATTAATCATCCTTTGTGTACTGCTCATGTAGCCAATCTGATGCCAGATATCTATGGGGAAATTTGAAAGAAAGTGCATATAAAAACAATCCACATACTTACAAAAGCAGTGTCAAGCATGAAGTATCAGCAGTTTCTAGACAAGAACTGTAAACAGTTTTCAGTGATTTTTTTCACCTAGTGTCAAGCAACATACTCAGTGTGTTTGGGGCTGAAAGATCTGTCACAGGTGCTGAAAACAAGCAAACATTGTTAGGTCTTTCCAGATCACCTTAGTTTTCTGATCTTCCCTCAGCCCTAGGCAAATGTGGATGATAACTGATCGAAATGGGCCACAGTGTGTACTTATTCTGGTCTGATTCATTCACTGTGGTATTGCTTGTAATATCATACTACTTTGTGATGAAGGTGTGATAATTACATTACAGAGAAGGATAAATGCAGAAATATGTAGCCAGTTCAGGAGGTTTGGTACTTGTTCATGTTCATCCCAAGGTATTTCACAGGGCTCAATAGCTGCACAGGGAAAGTACAGTGAGCTGCAAGCCACAGGACTTGACTTCGCAAAACTTTTAAATGATAATATGGAAGAAGGTGCTCATGAACAGGGTCAGCCTTTACAAAAGATGCTGTGGCAGATGTCTGTTTCAGTAAGTGTGCTAAATAACATTTTGTCAGAAATGACTAACTGTAAGTGTTAGAACAGTAGTTTGGTTGACTGATTGAGTGAGTGAGAGTGATTTATTGATGGATCGATGGATGGCAGAGCTCAGAAGTGAGGCACCGTCATGGAGTTGGTGCCTGTGTTAAAACAGGAGCCACAATGTGCATACACACTCAATTTTGATTTTAAGAAATAGATTAATAAGCAAAACAAGGTTAAATGCAAAGGATTTTCCCATAAATTTGAAGACAGTTTGTAGGTGACCCAAGATGGAACTTGCAAAAGAGAATACAGAAATTTTTGTAGCAGTTTACCTAGTGACTGGGTGTTCTGAAATGAAAACATCAGGGCGTTGTAACATGAGGGAGGCTTTGTTCAATCAATACTTGAAAGAAAAGGTAAATATTATTTGAAACATCACATCTCTACCTAATCTGGATGTAGTTATGAGACAATGGAAACACAACTCAGCAGCCACTAATGTCACTGTAACCATTTACTAATGGTAAGGTTGTGTCAATCACATCAGCTCAGTGTGTCTGGAACATCTGAATCTCTTGCACTCATTTCCGTAAACTTTCTGTTTGTAGCTTATACATAAATTGCATAGGTAAATACATACACAGTAACGAAAGATAAATACAGAGTACACATCTATATCCATTTATTTCTTGAACTGAGCAATAATTAATATGAAATAGATATACTAAATAGAAAATACAAAGGATACACTGTATTTTTGTGTTCCTGTTTATAATCTGTGGGGTGTTGGGGATAGTGTAGTCAGTGTCATGACTTGCTACAGGCTGGACGGGTTTGAACACCAGTGGGGGCGAGACTTTCTGCACCCATCCAGACAAGCTTCAGGGCCCACCAAGCCTCCTGTATAATGGGTACTGAAGCTCTTGGAAGTGAAGCAGCATTGACCACTCACCCCCATCTAGTGCCAAGGTTAAAGAAAGGCATTTTGTGGGGTGAACTTTACCTTTATTTATGATCTCTTGTTTACTGTTAGTGGTAATTTACTGTGTTAATCACACTAACTTGATTTTTACAGTAAGATGTAAGTTGACCAGTCATGAAGATTTTCATATGACTGTGTGTAGTAATTAATACATTTGATATTTTACATTTTATGTTTTAAGTGTTGTAAATTTATGCTCTTAATATGTTTAGAGATATGCAGTAATATCATATCAGGAAGAGAGTTACTGGACCATAGAATAATTATACAGTAGAACCCTGTTAAGAAGTCTTTCAAGGGACCAGAGAATTAGGGACTCCTTAAGCGGGAAGACTTATTAAGAGGGAAGCTTATTAAAAGCAATAGAATTTCGGGACTTTAAAAATCAGACTTCTTACAGGGGAAAACTTCTTATTCGGGGACTTCTTATCCGGGTTCTACTGTAGTTATTTTACTATGTGTTTAAAAAAATTGATTTAATAAGGATACTGTGTGACTGATTTGGTGTATGCATTGAGAAATTGAGTATTAGGGCATGAAGATGGCATTTTGAGCTCTGACACATGCTATCTGGTTAGTAATTCTTGCTAACTGGTGGATGCAGTTGTGTGACTGTACATGGACAAGGTATATAATTAAATACACAGCAGGATGCAGATGTATAAATGAAGAGGATTGGGCATGTTTTCATTCTAGCAAAAATTTATTTTTCCTACTGAAGTGGATTACAAATCTTTCACATGCCCCAGTAATAAAAAAAATAAATGAAGTAAAATGAAAAGTGAGAATACATAAAGTAAAATAAATAAAGGTTAATGGAAATTAAAATTAAAAAATAAACAGATTAATTGAAAGCCCATGATGCAGTAAGTCATTGTATTGTTGTTCTCGTGGGTTGCAGAGTTTGGAATCTGTTGTGGATGAAAATCATCCAAAACCACAGCAGGTGGCAGAGATGCAAACGGTTGGGTCTGTAAGCTCCAAGGTGTACAGTGCATATCTACGTTCAGGTGGAAATTGCTGTGTCATCTTAACCGTGACTCTTCTGTTTGTCATGGCACAAATGCTGGCTAGTGGGTGTGATTACTGGATCACCGTCTGGTAAGGGTAATGAGTATGAAAACTTTTTTTTCAGCACTGTCTGTTTCTAATCAAATACTGTTAATCCTGATGGTTGTATAAGTATGTCTAAATGAGAATAACAGGGATAATCATATCAGTTACAGAACATGGTGATTACTATGTGTATTGCTTGCTTTAACACTCAAACTTTGGTGTCATGACCCAGAAGACCACAGTATGAATCATCATTATCATGAAAACCTAGAAATATTTTCCACATATGTAAAAATTGGACCAGTTTGTGAGGAAATAGAGAAGCTCAGTGTGAGAGAATTGCTGTTATGTATACGAGTATCACTGTCCCTGCAGAATGCATGGTGTGTCACCAAAACATATCTTGTAGGATTGTGATCCTGGCATAGTCACAAATCAAAGCAAGTTTTAAATTCTGGTTACTGTTAACTATGACAATGTTAGAGGGAAGAAATATTTGATGTGACAGTATCTGTTATGATATAATTACTATCTTATCACCAAGAATGGTGGTAATGGATGATCTACGGACTGGTGGTTGTAACCATCTTATTAACATATTTATTTATTTATTTATATATTTATGGCTTATCTAACAGTAACTCATATTATGTGATGTTGAAAGTAAGGATGATTGGCTAAGTAACAGAGACATATTTCAGTTGTGTTCACAGAATAGCAGTAACAGCATCTGTAATGTAGGGATGACATGTATTAGGTAAAGTATATATGTCAGATGTGAATGTGGGGGACTACTTGATTCCAGTATGGTAAGTTGCAGATGATCCCCTTTCTTGGTTATCACATCTTGTAATATACATTAGAATCCCTTTAATTCAGATGCTGATACTCCAGAAAGCCTGATATGTAGGCAGTTTAGGTAAACATTCCCAGTCTGTAAGTCCTCTGGGCAAGTCTCCAAGAGTGTCTCTACATAGACAGTTGTGGTGGTATCTCCTGACCCCTTGTCTCCTACTCCATCAGTTTCTCCAGCTGTGAATACTCCTGATCCACAGTCTCCTGGTCCTTCACTATCGCCGGAAGAACCTGAAGAGACTTCAGAAGAAATCAAAAGGACCCTGGCAACTTGAACCAAAGCTGAAGGAGATATCAAAATGGAATACTCCTCTGATTATTTGTGCAACCCAAGTACAGGAGCAGTAACAAAAAATTATGTGTAATAACTTAGGTCATTATAAGTACTGTCTGATAATCTGGAATATATGATAATTAAGCACGTGTCCAGTCCCATGGGTGCCAGGTTTGAAAGAATTCTAATGTATCTGTCACTGTCAATAAAAATGCAAGCACTTCCACTTCAGACATAAACATTTGTATTCTTGCCAGGTTTTCTGAGGCCAGAGAGATTGGTTGGTCTGTCATTTGAGGCAAGAAACAAAAAGTAAATCTTCTGAAATAACTGTAAAAGCCAGTAACATTAGTTTTGTGACATCCACATACAAACTAATTTGGTGGAGAGTGCATGATGTTCACATTTGGCACACTTTCCTTATAAATAGGTCTATGTCATTATGTGTATGTAATTTTGTTCACAGGACAGACATTGAGGAGAAGCTTTCTGAGCGACAAAATTCACGTAATCATAATGATTCATTTGAAAATGACCACTACAGAAATGAGTCCCTTGCAAATGACACGTCACTGGACAACACCTTCTTGGGCACGCTGAGTAGGGAGAACTGCATCTTTATTTACGCTGCTGTGACTGTAGGCACCATTGTGATAACACTGGTACGATCCTTTGCTTTCGTCAGCGTTTGTATGCGTGCGTCCATGAATCTCCATGATTTAATGTTTCGCAGCATCACACGTGCTACCATGTACTTCTTCAACACAAATCCTTCTGGTAAGTACTGATAAACTTGTGTGTCAGTGTGACTTGTGTTATACAGGGCATATACAAAAGAATGGTGCGGTTTCAAAAGTGAACAAAAAATTTATTTCTCACCTTACACGGGCACAACATACACCGTCAGCGGCGGCAACTGTCCAAGTTTCTCATTTGGTAATTACAATCCTTCAATGTGTGCACCCTGGGTCACACGACACACATCCACACGGTAATCAAACTCATCCCAGACCCGGTGTAGCATGTCCGCTGTAATGGCCTGCAGTGCATGCGTTATCCGATCACGAATTTCATGGATGGACATGGGCAATGGTGGTACATAAACGCTGTCTTTAACGAACCCCCAAAGAAAGAAATCGCACTGTGTAAGATCTGGCGAACGGGGTGGCCAAGGGAGAAGGTTCTTGTCTCCATTTGCAGCAGCACGTCCGATCCAGCGCTGTGGAAGAACACGATTGAGAAGCACTCGTACATTCCTGTGAAAATGGGGGGGAGCTCCGTCCAGTTGTAGCACATGAGAAATTTGGACAGTTGCCACCGCTTACGGTGTATGTTGTGCCCATGTAATGTGAGACAAATTTTTTATTCACTTTTGAAACCGCACCATTCTTTTGTGTATGCCCTGTATTATTTGAGTCCAGATAATTGAATTTAGCCACAGTACTCATATGTCTTAAACAAAAAATCTGTGCATATATGCACACATGTGATATTTACACTCTTACAGACATATATTCTGTGTCTAAGAGTTTGCATTTTTTTATTACCAAACAGCCTCAGTGAATCATTTGATAACAGATGTACATACTGTCACATTTTATAATTATGTTATAAAGGGCAGTATGTGTAGTTGCTGGGCTCACAGAGGATGGGGACCTTGGGGAAAATTTTGAAATTGTTTGGCATGTAACATGGCAGTGTTTTAATAAAGGAGAAGTGTGAAGAAATGAGTCAGATGTATGATAGACAAATAAAAAGGCTGAGGAAGAAATAAGGGAGAAATATGTGTGAAAGGGATGAAGGCAAAGAAGAAAAGGAGCAGAGAATGATATGAAAGAAATTATTTTTGCTGGGAGACTAAAAATGTGCATGCACTGAAAGTTATGGTCAGATGAAGGTATTTATAGTTACTAGATCCTAGTTTATGACAGATGGTGAGGCTTTCCATTGAAGTTGTGATGGTCATTACACTAATTTACATATAATTTTTGTGTGTGTGAACATGATTTATGGCATCACATAATGTGTGTATGGGGACCAAGGCTGTGAAAAATGTTGGTAGTATTAATTAAACTTTTAACTTTATGTGAGAGTCCAGGGTTTGAGTCCACAATCATGACCAGTTTTTAGGTTTTTAGAAAGTGGTTGGCATTATGCAAGAAATTTTGACTTGGCCATGAGTTTCCATGCTAGTTACATGGAACTTGAAGTTACAGAAAGTAGATATTCAGCTTTGTTAATGGCAGACATTTCATTAAGAATGACGTGGTTGCTTAATTTTTTAGTGTTTTATATGATAATCGTGTGCATAAATATGAAATTTGAGGTCCTCAAAGCAGTTAATACTAAGACTGCTGTCTTGTGCAATGTGACACTGTGTAGTCTGATATGAAGTTAAAATTTGGTAAAGAATTAAATTTTTGTTACTGAAGAAATGGAAGGGTATATACTGTGAGGGAAATGAAGGAAACACATACAGTTAGGAGGCAAATGAAACATTGAAAGCACAAACAGTAATGGGGAAAACTGAAAGTACCATATTTTCTGTTAATTGTACCTGGAACTATGGAAGCGTAAAACAAGAAATCAGAACACTTGCGCAAAGTGAATGGCTTTAGTGCAAAATGTAAAAATTTGCAGAATATTTAAGAAGCATTTGGTACTGTTCTGGAATAAAAATGAAGAACAGAAAGTTGTAACTCAACTTGGTGACTTTTGGAAAAATTGTGTTCAAGTAATTAGTAAGTCATGATGTATGCGAAAGACAGTGTTTATGACTTGGAAGTTTGTGAAGTTCAGACTAATATACTATTTAATTTATTCATTGTTTACCAGGTCGGATACTAAACAGATTTTCCAAAGACATGGGAGCCATAGATGAGTTACTGCCTTCTGCAATGGTAGACACCTTGCAGGTAAGAAGTAAGATGGCTGAGCTCTCTGTGTCTGTGATACCCACATTGAACACCAACAGAAAGTCCTACTGGGGCCAGATTTCATAATGAGTGGAGATAATTTTAAAGGGATTTCCATTTTGAAGTTAAAAATTTGGTGCTACTGAACTTTATGGGAATGAGTTGTGCCAAGTGTAGTGGAGGCTTGCAGACATTAATTTCTTTTTATCTATTCTTTCGTCATTTTTTCCCGATCTGTGTCACATTTGAGGTGTTCACTGTGATGAATATAGCGCCACATAGCCTGAAGTACTTGGCCTCCCAAGGCTTATGATTCCCATTGATATTTTAATACACTTCCTTCCATTTCCCCACAAAGCATCTTGGTCTGTCTTCCTTTTTGCTTGTCTAGGTGCACCTTTGTAGTTTTAGACCCTCCTGGCCTTCTTAGGACCTACATTCTCTGTTGATTTGTTCTGGGCCCCGATCTGTCTCTCCTCATGCTGAGCTCACATTGACCACTCCTAACCTCCCACCTCACTGTAAGTAACCATATTCCCTAACTGAATCACTGGTGTCCTGAAAACAGAGGAATTATATTTGTCCAGTGTGTTGGTAACCATCCTCAACGGCACATGGCATCATGTCCCAGAAGAACACAGTCTCGTGTAATGTAACTGTAATATCTCTGTCTTTTCTCTGTGCTGATTGCCTACGAAATGTGTACCTTGATTATTCTGCAAGTCACCAATTGACAATTTTTCGATTCCACTGGTCCTGCTATCCTCGTTAGTTAATGAGACTCCATAGGTTGAACCTATCTGCATGCATTCACCAGGGTGATTGGATCACTGATCAAGCTGTATGTGGCAGGTGTTTGATGGATATCGGTGCTCAGAAATTTCTTCTGTTATATGTAAATTTAGATTCGTATATGCCAAACCAACTTTATACTACTTGGTGTGAATTTTTCTGGCCTAGGAGTAAGAACTCCATGTGTTTATACGATCATGTGTTAAGTGAGCCTCATCTGAGAACAGACTGTCAGGCAGAATTTGTTGCTGGAATTTCAGCCATTGACAAAACTGCATGGCTGGTGTAGTGACCCTGTAAAAGGTTTTTGTGCTCCTTTTTGATGATCTTTCACTCTTCTGTCAGTGCAGCAGCAGTCATGGAAATTCTGCATATGCTTGTACACATGCATGACTGCACTGCATCTAGAGACCATCTTTTTCTCAAAGCTAGAGTTGCCCAAATTCTTCATTCATTCATGGGAAGAAATCAGTCTCCACCAATATTCTGTGTGCATTCTGAAATGTGTTTTCAATGTGTAACTCTGTGACCTGCATTTCGTCATTGTCATTGCAGGAATCGTACCATGTGCATTGAAGAAACTAATCAAAATTCATGTTAGCATATTGCTTATTTATAAACGTTGAAGGCATTTCAAGTAATACTTCTGCAAAATAAAACACAACCACAAAAGTTGAGACTTACAGGTAGACTGAGAATTTAATGGTTAGAGCAATGCCAGCTATATCTATGCTAGCACTACTTGATCATAGTTACAGCTGACTTGGTAGTAATTGGTATCTGTCTACATACCCCAGGAGACTGTAACTCAAGTCCAGTTGTTTAACTTTCTTAATGGATATAATTTGTATATGTTTGCTGCACTAAGAAAGAAAAATTAAATTCATGCCTCTGCTCAAAATTCTGTTAGTTTATGGGAATTCTATTACTGTTATTTTTCAAAGCTGAAATTTGCACAAAATCAAGTAAATATGACATAAATAATACATTTCCAATTGTGTGTCTCCAACTTCCTACCCCGCATGCTCATTTAGTATAGTGATGTGAAGATGATGGTACTAATACTGCTAACGATGACATCACCACCACCACCGCCGCCGCCGCTACTGGTGCTGTTTTTTTGCCCTTGTCCTTTTCATGTCATTGTCCCCACATTTGTTGCTTTTTCATGTCTGCTTTGTACTGTCCTTTGTTCAGACATGGAGACTTGTTCTTATTGGGGATGTTCATGGTTTTTCTCAGTACCTCCAGGCAATTGTCAGTATGGTACCTTCCTTACGGCTATTGACCACTCTCAATACCCTGTTCACTAATTATCCTACCATTTAGCACTGTACATCATGGGCTACTGACAGTTCATTCAATAAACTGTAAACAAGTTCTTTTTTTTAGATCGGGTTAACATTGCTTGGCATTATCATCGTGGTGGCTGTTGTGAACTACTGGCTGCTAGTTCCCACCTTTTTTGTTGGCGTCATTTTCTGCCTGCTCCGCATTGTCTATTTATCCACATCACGCAGTGTTAAGCGGCTTGATGGAGTCAGTAAGTGTTGGTGTACTGATTTGTTATAACATTTGCACATGCACAGATTTATATCTGTAACATGCATGATTCCAGTTGTAAGTTACACTGTGGAATACTGAACAGCATGCTACATGCAGGAAGTAGGTATGATTGTGGGGATTGGGTTAAACTGGCCATGATTTATGTTTACAGTAGTGAAGCTTGGGTTATAATGTCATGCGTGAGTGAGTGGCGCAGTTTCCTTCATTGTTATGTGTGCGTGTGTGATGTTACATAATATTGCGTGGTGCATTGTCTTGCTATGTGATATGGTGTCATATGATGTGATGTTACATCATGTAATGGAATATCATGTGATGTAATGTAATGTAATCTGATACCATGAAATGTGATACAGTGTGATGTGATGTCACATTATGTATTGCGATGTGATGTAATGTGACATTATGTTACACTACATTATTTGGTGTCATGCCACATTTTGTCTTGGCATGCAATGTCAAAGCCATTCATGTTATATTTCTTATATTATACTAGTCCAGCTGCTGCTCTTACTTAGTGTACAACAAAGTAGGTTCATGTATTATTTTTCTTTCATGGTGCATGTTTAAACAAGCAAAATTCTCATGACATGCTTGCACTTTTTTGTACAGTTTAGGTGTTTTGTGACTTTGCTTTGCTGTGTTGCAGCCCGAAGTCCTGTGTTCCAGCATCTCAATGCATCTCTTCAGGGTCTGACAACCATCAGAGCTTTCAGGGCACAGGCTATACTGGAAAAGGAGTTTGATAATCATCAGGTAAATTAGGCGGTTGTAGATGGCTGCTAATGAGTCGTTGAATATCTGTTGAAAACTTAATTTGCAAAGAAAGAAATTGTGTATTGACTGCCATTTCTGGCTGATGCTTCCTCAAGTGATCGTTGTATTACTACTGCATGTGTTGATTGCTAGACGACTTTCCTCTTACCTTGCAGCTGGCTTCAAGTATAGGAAAAGTGGTGGTTAGGGATAGGAAACGTTTTCAATGTGTGGGATACTGCAGATACTTTCATTCCTTTGGTCAGTAATATAGAAATTACATATGTATGAAATCAGTTTAATTTAATTAATGGATTAGGATTTTGTTATTAATCTTTGGTGAGTTCCTGCAATGTAACATTTTTGGGTTAGTATTATTTGTTTCCCTGACAACTGACTTTCTTCAGTTGCTGATGGTAGGATGCAAGGGAGGCTGTTTCTATGCACACTACGAATGTAGTGAGAGTGGAGTTGCAGCTCCACTCATCCCTAAGTAGTCTGCTTCATGGCCTGGCTGCTTCACTCTCAGCAAAGAGAAATGTCTTGGGACATTTGCACCCTTGATGATGAGGACACTGTGTTTGCCTCAAAATGTCAGGATTGAATTACCCATTGAGGCAGCATCATATCCCAGAAGAGTGGAATCCTAAGTCATTGATTCCATTGAACTTTGTAATGTTTATAAGTAAACCTAGGGTAATTTAAGATAGGTTTAAAAATGTGCTGTGATTATAATTGGTTTTGATTGCTGCAGGATTTGCATTCTGGGGCATGGTACCTGTTCATTGCATCCAGTCGAGCATTTGGTTTCTGGTTGGATATTGCGTGTCTGATTTATATAACAGTTGTCACCATTAGTTTCTTTCTGATTGGAGAAGGTGAGTTGCTTGATATTTATTTCGAGTTGCTACATTTTTACAAGAAAAATATTATCATTATGTCTTGGTCTTCCGGAATGTATTTCCCCACAATTTTCTTTCTCGGTATAAGTCCTGTAGCATTCCTGTATTCATCCTACTTATTTCTGCCTTCCTGAATTAATCTCAGACTATATGAGGTGAAGAACAGTAATTTCAAAGTTCTGCACTACATAAGTTTGCTATATTTTCTTACTTCCTGTCTATTTTAAGTACAGATGAAAGAAAGAAAGGAAGAAAGAAAGAACAGAAGAAATGGAGAAGGAGAAGAGATATTCTCCCTACTTCCTTTCTGTGAAAAAGCTTTCAGTGTGTGTGTTTCCATTAGGGTGTACAACTTATCTTGCCTATAGAAATATGCAGGAAATGTTATGGTTGTATAATGTTATGTTTGAAAAGGAAAACATAAAATATTTCAAATTAAGTGGTAGCATGCATTTACTGCTGTCAGCTTTATCATGAGTAGAGACTTTATGTACTGTTATTGATTATTGTTTCCAAGTTTTTTGACACTGCTACATTTTCAGGTGATACATCAGCAGTTCTTACGTATTTGACATTGTTTTGTGTTACCTACAGAGAACTCCGGAGGAAGTGTAGGGCTTGCCATAACACAGGCCATTGGCCTAACAGGCATGCTGCAGTGGGGAATGCGTCAGTCAGCAGAATTAGAAAACCAGATGACTTCGGTGGAGAGGGTTTTAGAGTTCACAAATGTTGAACAGGAACCTCCACTGACCTCCCCTCCAGGTAAGATTGTTAGTAGTGTCTTTTGTATAGCCACTAAGTAATAAATACTCTCAAGTAGCATACCAGAATTTTAAGAGAAGAAGCTTGATGCCTAAGTGCCATCTAATGTACCGTATATTCTCGAATCTAATCCGCACCCGAATCTAATCCGCACCCAGTTTTTGGCGACTTCTTAAACGAAAAAAAGTTAGTTCGCGATTCTAATCCGCACCTTTCCTTCAACCACCCCTTGCCCACGGGGCGACTGATTGAATAATATTGGATGTTACCAATGCGTTAAAATCCGACGCTACGCCTGTGGCCGATGAGTCATACCGATAGAGGCGGGGCCTTTCTCAACAGACGTGCGCAATCTCGTCTGAAGCCAGCTGATCTTTAGTTGTTGAAACGTGGGAGGTGCTTGTTCCAATTTGTCGTGTACCGTAGTTATGGAAGAGGGACACCTAAAATCTAAACGACTCTCATATACGGCAAAGTTCAAACGTGAAGTTATTCGGTGCGCAGAGGAGAATGGAAACCGCAAAGCCGCTGCAATTTTTGGAGTTGATGAAAGCAACGTTCGACTATGGCGGAATGAATAATAAATTATAATAATAAATAATAAAATAATAGATTATTGTATTGTATTGTTCTTATGTTGTTTATTAATTACGTTATTGTTATATTGTACAGCAGCTCAATCATTTTTCCAAAATCCAGCTCTAGACCGCGAATCTAATCCGCATCTGATTTTTTAGCCCTCTAAAACTGTAAAAAAGGTGCGGATTAGATTCGAGAATATACGGTAATTGGCACATTATGTCTGTCTGATATGTTTGTCCTTTGTACTGAATATAGCAGTAATGCTCCTAACTTCAGGCTTCTTTGCATAAGTGATTTTTTTTAATACTTATTTCACAAGTGTTAGGGGTGCTCTGAAATCTGAAACTCTCTTCCATTTTCCACCATTGCCAGTCACAATATGGGAAGTCAAATGCCCCATTATCATTTTTATGACAGATCTTTCTACCCTGATACAAAGACAATTATATGTGACCAATGGTGATGCCAACTATAGGGACTTCACAGTTGAATGAAATTAAGGCTACATATCTGTGTATGGGAAATGCAATGCCAACAGAGTAGTTGGTGGGACTTTTTAATGCTGTGTATATTTTATGTTACCATCACAAGTATTCATAACTGGAGATTGCAACCATGTGGGATTTTATGCCATGCCTACTGGTAAATAGTTACTTACACTTTGAAGAATCATAGTGATGTCATCTTCAGGGTCAGGCTGTCCAAGAAGCATCTCAACATGTTGTAACATCCCAGTGGACTTCAACCATCAGCAGCACTGCTGTGAGAACCTCAAATCTCGCAGTATTGATAACTGCCTGGCAATGATTGTCAACACAGTTGTGGTCTGATTGATCATTCATTCATTCCTTCATTCTAGGAAGGCATAATAGTTCATTTTGAATGTTTGCTGTCAAGGAATGAATGTGAAATTGTCTTCAAACCAAATAAATTATGCACTGTCATGTGTGTTTACACACTGTACTTCTTTTTGAATTGTTCTGTGCATTTAGTAAAGTGTCAAACAAAAATTGTAGTCTCTGTTAACATTTAAGGCCCTGTGGGTACTATATGCTGTATATTGCCCACTTTAACATTCATAATCTTTGCATTTTACCCCCATAGTGTTGTGTGTTTTTGATGACTGTCACAGTAAGTGATTTTTCCCCCGAATATTAACAATTTGTGTTGATCAAGACTTGCACGTGTATGCTGTATTGTGGCAATTGAATTTTTGAATATTATTTTTACAAACTTAGGCCACAGAGGATTAAGATTCTTTATATTTCCTTCCTATATGTTGTTTGTGAGATGATGGTACTGAAATAATACACTATGACTGTATAGCAAGAAATTTTCCCTTATCTTGGGAATGTTTAATTTTTTGTGACTTTGTGCATATTTCATAATTATGTCATTAAATAAGATGGAAGACTTGTTACATGTGGTGATGGTGGCGGTGGTGACCGTGGCTGTGGCCATTGAATAACACTCATGTTATGTCCCCTTCTTTGTAACATTTCCTCATCACTACTATAAGCCATGCACCAATATTTTTGATTCTCAGAATTTCTTTAGATGATCTTTTGTATTTTTTGGTGCTGTGTTTAATTTGATCCTAAATAAGATGTGTCAACAGACTGTCATGAAGCACTAAATTATCTAATGCAGATATACAGGTCACTTTCTCTCTCTCTGTCTCTGTCACACACACAGGCAAGATGCCACCAGAATCATGGCCATTGGAAGGAGCAATCACGTTTGACAGATTGTGTCTGTGGTACTCCAAGTTAGAAGGGAATGTTTTGAAAAATCTCACCTTTGCAATAGAGGCAAAACAAAAGGTATGTTAATTGATCTGGTTGTCCTTTTAACCATTCAAACTTTTGGGGGCCTTGCAATTTGCTTTTATATTTCTCCACATATTTTTTAATCATAACTATTTTTAACATCCTGTTTTTTTCATTAAAATTTACTTGGGTGTTTGCTTTAGGTATTATTAAAAAGAGGACTAGCATGAGATAGCATATAATGATGGGTTTGTACTACTACTACTACGATGATGATGATGATGATAAACATTGAGACATAACAGTGGATGATAATTTATATTTCATGTTGTAAACTGTTATCTTCTCAGGTCAGTGGTACTGAATTAACTCTTTGGTGAACGAACCTGACTGTGTCACCAGAGAGTTAATTCATATGCACTTTTTTCATTCTGTGCAAAATTGACAGTTATGTGAAGAAGTTTGGTGTTCATTCTTCTCTTTGCTTCTTCTTCTGATCTTTCTGAAGATGAAGCACATTAATATTTTCCGTTCAGAAAGACAGAATGTGAAAATAAATCACATTTGACATAATTCCCATAATTGGTGGCCATGTCATGACTGAGGTAGTCAGTCACTGTCCTGTCACTGTGGAGGCTCAGATTCGATTCCAGGCCAGTCTCTGCAGGATTTGTGGTGGAAAAAGTAGCAATAGGACGTTTCTCTCGATGTAAGTACTGCAGTTTTCCCTTGTCATTGCTTCTCCAGTAGTGTTCCATATTCATATTTTGTATACCATCAATGTCATATAAACTTAGCAGTTGCCTGCATCATTGAATCAAACACCTCCCCCACCCATTGTGGACTGGGGGGGACAATGAAAATAGCATTATTCTGGGATTAGTGCAGTGTAGTTTGTCTTAAAATGAACAGCATTTTAAATAAATATGCTGCCTTTGTTTCCAGAATGTAAGACTAGGAACCAAAATCATGATGGAGAGAGAGAATCTTCAGATTCATAGGAACTGACCATTATGAGCTAATGCTTGAATATTCATCTGATGGTGGTGGTGGTGGTGATCGGCGTCATCATCATCATCATCATCATGAAAACGGAGATGACAATGGTTGATGACGCTTATTGTCTGTAATACAACTATTCTTTATTACTTGTTCTATGATTTCATATTAAATATTCACTTTCAAGTACCAAACCGTAATTTATTTTTGGGTACCTGATTTCAATTTCTGATTATTGTGACCGTGATTACCTGATTAACTTATTACAGGATTGTGATTTCTGTCAGTCATTTGGCAAACACAAATAAGTAGACTGAGTATAAAAATTTGTAATAAGCTTTCTGTACCTTAAAGAAAAAAAGTAAAAGTATGAAATCTATAATGTTGTATGTGCATGTGCGTGTGTGTATGCGTGCATGCTTTTCCATCTGCCCTTTCAACTTTTGCACAAGTTGACTAGTCATGAAGTCTGGTATGAACATTACACTATTGGAGGCCACCTAAACTTAAAACTTTTAATGTCCTATGATTGATAATAACAGTGTGGCAGACACATGAACTGGTGAGGTGGGAGTGACACTAGACACCCTTAATAGTCCTGGACTGCTGCATGGTGATAGATCTGTGCAAAGTATGAAATGAAGCTTTTTGTAGAATCTTAACACAACAGAATTGCATTTACGTGCAATCTGTATTTACCTTTTGGTTTGTTGGTGATTACTAGGGAACCTTTAGAGTTAGGCATGTGAAATTGGGTGCAAAAATAGGTCATGAAAGTATCTACAACTTCTGTATGAAATGTTTGTGTAAGTCAGCAGTCATGAACATCATGATTGTGTGAAACTTTAAAATAATATCTGACACATTTAATGTAGACAAATGACAACAATGATGATGATTATGATGATGATGATGACGGCGGCGACGACGACGACGATGATGATGATAATGAACATATAAAATTGCAAGTAATACAGAATTCTAACAACTGAGATTCCATTGTATGACAATATGAACAGGAGTTCCGTGGGCTCAATTGCTTTTGATTATAAATTTACATTGCTCAAATATATCAACACAAGATTAGTAGGAGTGCAAGTGGATGCACTGAGAAATAAACTTTACAAACTTTGCTCACAATCCCTTGTTAACATCAGGGCCAGAAAATCAAGTGTTAATGATGGAGCAGTAACCTAGCAGGCTGACACATAAAACAAAATCGTATCCTTATACAATATCATGCCACATTCAGGACATTAGTGGATGAGCTGTGTCACAAAACAATGTCTGGTTCATGAGAGAGGTTAGTCTTCTTCTGTCTCCAAAAATTATTGCACGCTGATTAAAGAAAGAATACAGACGTCAATGGTTAACTGCCATTCATCTTCAGATTCTATGTGACATTACTGTGTCATGTTTCTCAGGTGGGGATTGTTGGACGAACAGGTGCAGGAAAATCATCACTGATTGCAGCTCTGTTCCGGTTAGCACCATTTGAAGGTTCTATCTACATTGATGGCGTCAATACAGTTACCATTGGTCTGCATGAACTACGAAACAAGGTGTCCATTATACCACAGGAGCCAGTTCTGTTCTCAGGAACATTGCGCAAGAATCTTGATCCTTTTGATGAATACACTGATGATGTTCTGTGGAGTGCTTTGGAAGAGGTTTGTATTTAAAATGATACAAAATGCAGTAGAAGTTTTAATTACATATATGTCTCTATTACAAGAGTTCCAAACAACAAAGAAAATCCTGGGACTTATGAGTTAAATACATTTATATATAAAGAACAATAAGATGACAAAGTTCAAAGAAGTGTTTTCAAAATATCACAAAAATTGTTGCTGTTCTATAACTATGGAACTTCCAGAGGTCAAGTTTATCAAATTCCAAAGTAATTAACTTTTGAGTTGTTTTAGATAATTCATCCCTCCAGTTGGAATATACTTTACAGAAGCTTGTGGCTGTCCCATACTGGTATGTTAACAGCCTTTGATCATGGGATCTGGAATTTAATGACAGAATAATTATGAATTGTGCACTTCATGCACAGTGTACATGTAATGGTGACTGTCACTTGTTCAGGAAACTTCAACCATTAATATTTAGGCTGCCATCTTGTGGGATGTCATGCTATGTAGTTAATAGATAGGGACCAAGATTTTGGAGGACTACTTTCTCTACTCTGAAGACAGAGGTAGCAAGTTCTTCAGAAACATGGGTACCTGTCTACTAGACTACATGAGCCGGGATAACATAGTCTGTGTAGTGAATAGGCTATATAGGCTGGTTGGATTTCCAACAGGCACAAGAGTTTTTATCTTTCCTCCCCCCTCCAAGGTGGCCAGACCAATTCTGGTGCCTGCCCAGCCTCCTATTAAGGCAGTACTATGGGTTCCCTTTCTCCTGGGGTAAAGGAACTGTGACATGAAACTGATTACTCTCTTCCATCTAGTGCCAAGTTAAGAATGTGTGGCGCTGTACCTCCACTCCCCATATGCCTTCTTGGCATGCACAGTGATAACTTTACCTTAACCTAAAAGACTACATGGTGTCAGCTTCAGATCATCTACCAGATGCCATGGTATCACATTCCAGAAGATTGTAATCTTAATATCCTGGCTGCATTTACATTTTGTAATTTTTAGAATTCTGTATTTTAAATACACATATTACATTTATCTGTATAATAATTGCTTTGTGATAGGTGGAACTAAAAGATATTGTAAATGATTTACCTGAGGGACTGAGCTCAAGGGTTATGGAAGGAGGTAGCAATTTCAGTGTTGGGCAGCGCCAGTTGATGTGTCTTGCTCGGGCCATCATACGCAAAAACACCATCTTGGTACTTGATGAAGCAACTGCCAATGTTGATCCTCAGTAAGTATCAGCTCTATTACACCATTTAAACATCTTGTTACGGTGTAAATGAAATTCCTGCGGACTATCAGGGTGGATTTTTATGTAACAGATCAACTGCTCATCAGATATTCTGTATTCATGACCTACTTGAAAGAATGTGAATATAATGGCACAGCACATCAGCTGTTTATAGACCTAAAAATTCAGTTAGGAGAGATTCTGTACAATATTTTGGTCTTATAAGCCTATGCAAGTAACAGTTATGGCTAATTCAAATATATTCATATGAAACCTGTTTTAAAGTCCATACAGTTAAACATTTGTGTGATATATTTCAGATTCTGAATGGTCTGGAATAGAGATGCTTTATTGCCATTGCCTCTTATTTTTTAGAATATGCAATAACCAGGGAGGACTGAAAGTGAATGGGACACATCAGCTTCTGGTATATGTTGATGCTAATTTGCTGTGTGAAAATATAAATACCACCAACAAATTAAACAACATTCATGAAGAAACTAAAAGAAGATTAAATATGGAAGTGCTTTATATAATTCTAACCGTGCATTTTCATTCAATGTTTCACAAACCCACTAAATGCACATTCTTTGATACTATTTTATATAGTTACTTAATACCCCTACATATGTTTCAGTCCATTTTACAGACCACCATTTGTGTTCTGGAACACAAATCATGACAACACACGAAACTAAACAGCTGTACCTAAATATGACTTTCAAACCCAAATACCACGATTCTATGCATCATCTGGTTAGTGAAGTGCGTAAATAGTGCAACTGTGACGCTATATAAACATCGTATATACAACCTTCATATACCTTTTAACTTTTTAGATTTTGTACAGTGTGTTATACTCTACAATTTTAAACATATATCCAAATTTTAAAGGGTTATTATAACCTATCCAACTAAAGTGATCTGACTGCATACGACGATGAACTGAGTATATGGATGTGTAATAAGTGTAGTTTTTGAAAAAAAACCAATGGTCTGTAAAATGGACTGAAACATATGTAGGGGTATTAAGTAACTATATAAAATAGTATCAAAGAATGTGAATTTAGTTGGTTTGTGAAACATGGAAGTGCTTGTTGCCATTCAGTTCCGGATATTTTGTGGTTTTTCCACTGGCTATCTAAAAATGTCAGGATTTAAATATAAAAAAATGAAATGTTCCCTCTTGTTTTGTATTTGTGTGAAACTTGATCTCTCATATTAAGGGAAGAACATAGACTGAGGGTATTTGAGAACAGGGTGCTGAGGAGAATATTTGGAACCAAGGGGCTGGAAGAAACAGACGGTTGGAGAAAATGGGGTAATGAGGAGCTTCATAATTTGTACCGCTTGTCAGATATTAATAAGATGGAATCAAGGAGCATGAGATGGAATGGGCATATGGTACACGTGGGACAGAAGAAAAATGCCTACAGTATTTTGGTGGGAAAACACGAGGATTTGATATAAAATGGATCTTGATGTAATGTAATAGGAGGATGTGGACTATATTCATCTGGCTCAGGATTAGTAGCAGTGGCAGACTCTTATGAATATGGTAATGATACTTCATATTTCATAACATGTGCAGAATTTCTGGAGTGGCTGAGAAACTATTAGCTTCTCAAAAAGTAGTCTGCTCCTTGGCATTAGTTAGGTACTTGCTGTATGTCAAGTGGGTACTTTACCACTGAACTGACCTTCCCACACAGTTAATATTTTCCAGTAGGTATGAACATTGTATCTGATCAGTTTTGTTGTTCGTAGGACTGATACTCTGATACAGCGAACCATCCAAAAGAAGTTTGCCAATTGCACAGTGTTGACAATTGCTCACCGGCTGAACACTGTTATGGATAGTGACAAAATCCTTGTTATGGATGCTGGGACCGTGGTGGTGAGTGTGTGGTTGGAAAGCTCATTCATTGATTAAATGTAAATAAACTGACCCCTTAATTTCAGAGCTTCAGTTGTAAATGAATTAGAACGTGCAGTATATGATTTATATAATGATACTGTTGATTGTAATATACCTGTGTCAACAAAGAATGCGGAGAAGAAAGAAGCAGGTACTCTTTGTCATATGATAATTAATGTGTGTATGAAACAGTATTGTCCCCATGGTATGGGTAAAGGACAGTTTCAGACTTGGATTTACTAACAGAATACTTGGCATCTATTTTTTATTTTATAATTCAGATCTTCATTACTCATATTTCTTTGTACTGTATGTGTCACTTGTTCTCATTTTTCCCATACTAGATTCATTCGAATTGTGTATTCCCCCTCACAGCAATTAATTTCTTGTATGACAACTTTGCACCTTGCAACACTTCATCTCATTCTTCTTGAATAATGCTTTTGTGTTCCATATTTTTCCCTACTTTTGTTTGGGTTGGGTAGTGATAATGGATGTGTGGTTCTTACCCCCTCTGCATTAATACATCTTGCATCATGTATTGTATTGTATTTATTTTACTCATTTCTGTCAAATATTTTTTTAGGTGTGGTTCATTTATCATTTTTCAGAGTTCCTGAATTGATACAAAGAACCAAATAAGCCTCTCTGGCAAAATTGCTATGTTATTTGGTCTTATTTGGTAATTACCTTATTTCATAATTCTTTGATTTCTACTTTATTCCTAATTATTTGACACACAGCCCAATTTTCAGTTGACATCATTACCACAATTAACACTTTTAAAAATTTTATCTGTGTTTCCACTAGTTTATTCTGTCCTCGTAAGGAAGGAAGAACATGCGAGGAAATAGAGTAGGAGCTGTAGGGAGACAAAGAGTCTTGATTACTAGAAACCTAACATGCAATGGAAACATTGAAGGAGGAGAAAGTGGAAAATATGGAGGAGATGATGATGACAATATTCTATCCTCTTCTATGTACTCTATATAGCCATATCTTTTTTGTTTCTTTGTTTTTTATTATGGTGAGTGAAATTTATCTTTGTATATATTTCAGGAATTTGATCACCCACATGTGTTGCTTCAGAACAGGAATGGCTTTCTATTCAGTATGGTTCAGCAGACAGGCAAGGGGATGATAGACACTCTGATCACAAGGGCAAAGAAGGTAAGAACAGTTACAATAGGGTGGAATTAGCACAAATAGTTTTCTGCTGTCATTACCTCTGTAGATATTGAGTTATGTAAGTACATATTCTGTATATGTTAACTTTGTTAGATATAACAACCTCTGAGTACTGCATCATCACATCTAACAAGTTATATTTTATATGGTGTGTTTAGGTATGTTTATGATCTGTCTTTGTACCAAACTTCACATGCCTAGCTCAAATAGTCCGTTTTTACCACAAAACTGGATGCTAAAGAAATGTTTTGCATGGAAGGCATGTTGTAATTTCACATTTACAAAAATAGTAACAAAAGCTAAGCTTCTTACTTCAGTACAGATCTGAGTTAAATTTACCAGATACACATCAGTTTTACATTGTCTCCTAAAGTCTGACTTATCTCCATACCAAATATCACCTATTTAGCTCCAGTGTTTCATTAGTTATTACTATCCAGCCAAACACTAGAGAAAGATTTTGCATGGCCACTACATTATTTTACATTCAACAAAATTATTACCCTAACAGAAGTTTCAGATTTTTCCAAGATGGACTATCGTGCATAATGTATTCATCCTAGAATAAGTGTTCCCAGTATTACTATGCAACTTTGTGCATTCTCTTTGTTGTGACTACGGACTATGTGAAATTTTGGGATGTGCACCAGTGTCTTCACATGTGTACTTAGTTAGCGTCATTGATATTGGTCAGATGTTAGCAAAGATTAGATGGACACATAAATGCACACATTTAGCATGGTAAGCTCACTTTTCCTTTAGGAAGGTAAATATACTAAAAATGAAATATGAAACAAAAGTGTGATGGATTGAGCACTTACAAATAAACGTTTGTCGTTTATGTTATTTTGGGAGGAAGAAAACTTGGGAAGATATGTACAAAGATTGAAAGATTCAGAGTGGTGATAAATTTGTTAGTCCAGTGGAAATTTCTGTTTTCAGAGCTATGATGATATGGAAGCCAGGCAGTATTGAAAATTATCACCAGATATGTATTTGCAGAAGAAATTCTGATGATGAACATGATGGAGAAATGCAAAACATAATAGTTACACCATGTTTTACATTCCATTTTATAGCCCAGTCTTTTCCTCATGCCATCTTTTGTCGCAGTGGATGTTTCTTCAAATTGGGACACCTGTTAGTTTATATTATTTATATGTACTAGTCATTATATGTTTATTAGTTAGGGTGTTTCATCTACATGAGAGTTATTAGATATGAAAGAAAACTTGAAGATTGTGAAGGTGTGTACAGTATTACATTATAAAATGTAACAGAAGAGATTCATGAAAGGTTGTGTGGCTGTGCAACTCACTGCTTTATAAAACAAGTTCCGTGATGTACCTTGTGAAGAAGGGGGGAAAGATGATGTCACTTGATTGTGATCTCAGGGTAATCAGTATTTTGTTACCAACCTAGAATCAAGGGTGCCACTC
This sequence comes from Reticulitermes speratus, assembly GCA_021186555.1. NCBI lineage: Eukaryota > Metazoa > Arthropoda > Insecta > Blattodea > Rhinotermitidae > Reticulitermes > Reticulitermes speratus. The sequence continues at coordinate 19,792,685 of JAJKFL010000001.1, forward strand.
TAGTTGATATTTAGTTAAAACTGCAATTTTATATTGTCAGTCCTTATATCAGTGCTGTTAAGTACTTATTGCCTTCATGTGGGTGTGTGAGGACCTGTTGATACTGTATGTTGCACAAATAAGAGTGAGTGTACTTTTGTAATTGTTTAAAGATATTTTTTTATATCTGCAGTATAGTAAGCCTTTATCATTTATCCCTGTATTGGTCCAGCACACAATATAAACCTTTCCTTACTCTTGTTCCAGTTCAGTACTTGTACCAATATGTAATTGTAATTGTAATTTATTTCAAATTCAAACAGATCCAAATACAGGTCAGTTCACAAACCATTGGATATAGAATGTGTCATAAAATCATAAAAAATGTTCCAATTATTCATTGAAACAAGTCAAAATAAGCATAATAAAATAAATATATAAAACACAATTATTACTCACAGGTAAAAAATAATTACAATTATATTTGAAATACATGCACACAAAAAAAACATATTAACAATTCATACAATAGAATTCCTCCAATTTATAAAAACAGTGCGAAACCAAATATCTTACAAGCTTAGCAGCATGGCTGTGATGTCTTGTCATTCCATTTAACTGAACTTCATGCTATGTTAGATTTACTGTGCGTTGGATGACCACTTATATACCGGAAGATAGACATAGAAAGATAAAATGATTATGGAGAATACAACATTATAATGAACCTTTTTAACAAACTGAAGGATGAAAGACGAGAAACTGCCCATTCTATGCTAAGATGTTCCTGGCACTGAATTGTCAAATCCCACACATAAACAAGTGAATTTGGGCTAAATAACTTGAGTATGTATATATGCAAGTGTTCCATACATAATATATTTTGTAGCTTCCACACTAAAGCCGAAATTTGCAGACATCTGTTCCAGACAGTGCTTAACACTTTTGTGCTGAATGTGTCTCAATTGTATCAGAGTTTGTCCTTCATTTGACTCAAGCTTTTGGAATGGTGTATAAATTTTGCTACCAGACTACCTTGGTGTGGCCTGTCTTCAGATCCAGGAGTTACACAAGCCTTTCATCATCATCAAGGATGCAGTCATGAGGAGGGCCTCACCCCTTTCATGTCCCCATTTGTTATTCTCATGGTGAAATGAGACTATGTGTCTGTGGTACCATGGCCTCTTACAGGGCCTGTTGTCCATCCCCTGGGTGGATGAATGTATATGGGGCATTGGTGGAATGATAATTGATAGGGAGAACAGAAGTACTTTTCAATAAACCTATCCTAGTGATCTCTCTACACTTAAAGCTGTAAACGTACAGCATATAAGCATCGCATATTCATCCATTTTTCGCAACACTCCTACAACAATCAACAGTCACAACGGCCAACTGACGCTTCTTACAGATTCACATGCTTCAGACAGTGGCGCAGTATGAAGGGAGGGAAGGACAATATTGGCCGCCAAATCCAAACTACTGTACAGTGAAACTGCTCTACCTCAGAAACCGGTTAGGAATAGGACACATGTACATATACACTTTTTTTTGTTTAGAATGATCGATACTATGACCTCCCAGAATATTGACCTTTGCTCCTGGGACACCCGGTATAGTATGGTCTCACTCATTTGAAATATCAAAGATATGGTCTACCACCTCAACCCTGGGGCAGTGTTCCATGAGCACTCGAAGTGCTGCTGCATCTTCACTTAAGTGCCTCACCATGCTGATGGGTTCCCCATCAATCAGCACGCTGCCCCACCTGTAGAATCTGGGCATTCTGCGTAGAATTCTAGTGACTAAAAACACATCATCTGGGTAATGAAAGTAGCCTACTGGCTTTAAAGCGACATGCTGCCTCTATCTTAAGGACAACCATCTACCTAGCAAATGATATATGGTGCTGTAATCTCTTATATTGGCAATGTTTTGGCCCGGTTTGGTGGACGTGTCTCCGTGAGATCATTATACCAACAGCTTTGTCCGTTACTGACGTCCATAGATGCACAATGAATTTGCATAAATTGGCAAGGCCTTTACCCATCTTTAATCTCAGGTTTGACTTGAGGAAACTGCACAATCGAAGCACTAAAAGTAATGCAACAAGCGATATGACGCTGCGTCGCTGGTAATGGTGCTCGTTTCGAGACAACACAGTGGTTTCATTTTCAAGGGTCCAAATGTAGCGCAGTATAATGCGACACATATAATTTTTCCGCGTCCTGCGCGAGGAAAAATGTAGACAGAGAGGAAGGGGCGGAGCGAAGATGCTACTAGTGAAACTAACGTTGGGATAAACCTAGGCTAGTCAGTTGTAATGAGTAATGAGGGATGGATCATTACCTGCTTTTAGTCGCTGTCCGATTGTAACCTGCCAATTTCAGAGATGTATCCTGAGGTCTGTGCTTGTCATGAAGCGGTTAAAAGATACGATACGATCTGTGGTCTCAAGCATGGTATTGCGTAGTTGTCATGGAGGGCACGTTTTGACGATAATGGCGGCTCTAGGTGTTAGTTATGTGAACTATTTTGAATATTGTGGCGTGAAATAGTATGGCGCTGATCAATGTAGTAGGTTAATCCGTTCTGATATGTCAGTGGATGTGGCATATGTGTGATCAATTGCTGTGGTTGTTGCACGGTGTGTTTTGTTGTTCCGTATATAAGGCCAAGTTGTACGTAAGAGGTAATCACATGTTTTTACAATACCGAATTATACGTATATTAAAAGTGATGTTGATGTATGTCGGATAAGGCATCACGTCAGAACGATTCTGATAGGACATTTTTGCAACATTTAATAATGGTGAAATTCAATGAGCGATTGTAATTACAGTCTCCCGGTGTCTGGAAGTTTCAGCAGCTCATCTGATATGGTTATGTAGGGTTCTGTTACATTTAGGTAACCTTGACTGAAAGTTTGTTGTAGGTTACAAATTTACTTTCGTGGCTGGACAAACAATCTCCTATGTGGATATACGGTCACCTCACCACACGCGAGGTGTTGATGCTTGTACTAATGTAGAATAGTGGTAGAGCTTATTTCTGCTTTAACAATACAGTGTTTACAGTTCTTCATTCACTAACCGCTCGAAATACCATTAGTTCTTTCACTAAAACAGTATTTATGAGTGAACATATGAAAGTGATGGAAATACATGCCTTTCTTTCTGTCTTCCCGCATTATGTAATAAAGTTAGACTTTGGGTTTATGTGTATGTAGACCAAGATTAGACGTGGGTTTTTTGTGTGTATAGACCAAGGTTAGGCATTGCATTTGTACGTGTATGTAAACCAAGTTTTGGGATTTGGATTTTGGTGTGTTAAGGTTAGGCTGTGGGTTTGTATGTGCATAAACCAAGGTTAGGCTTTGGGTTTGTGTGTGTAAACCAATTTAGACTGGGATTTGTGGGTATCAAACCAAAGGTAGGAGGGGATTATGTGTGTTTATGCAAATCAAGGATACTTATGTGCTATTGATTTCACATTGATACATGTCATGCCACAGCTACTTTACAACAGTATAGACATCCAAAATATTTTACTTCCTTTGTCTCTTGGAGTAGTGTTTATACTAGTGCTTCTGGAGCCTAGGAATGGACTGAAAACAATTTGAGTGTCATTAGGTGGTGGCATTTTTGTGTTTTGTACACAGTATAGGCACATTGGGACAAAAGCACTGACCTTAACACAGTAGAGACACATGGTTGCACATCTAGGAAACAGAGAAAGAATGTGTCAGAAGGAAAAAGTATGCATTTTCATTCATTTAACAGTGCTGTTTATGTGCCGTCTGTTCCCTAGTGCTGTCAATACTTGGGCTGAGCGCAATGCCTGGCCTATTCACTGGTAATCGTGATAGTCTAAGATTGTACCTGTTGTGTGACCGTATTAACTGGAATTTATGATGCTCTATTGGCATAAGATTATCACATCTCCTTTTCACAGGCACAAGTAGCCACTGTAGCTGATGTGCCTTTAATTGTTCTCCTGCTGCTGCTCCTCCTCCTCCTTTTCCTATTACTACTTACTGCTGCTACTACTACTACTACTACTACTACTAATGTAAATACATATATCACAGCATAAAAACAGAGCATTTAGTGTGGTATGGAAACTGTGAATTGTCACAGCCACCGCAGTTTACGAAATAAATATGGAAATACTAGAAATACAGGCACACATGCCAAATAACTGAGCTTGCTGAATAAAAGTCAGCAACTTGTAACTTCACTTAGAAGTGAAAATTGTTTTTTATTTCCTAGGAGACAGCTTCAACTTGCATATTGTAATTGTGACACACCATCATTGTGTTTGCGGCTAATGTGTTAATATAGTTTTTTTGATGTTCAAGTAGACATAATACTTTGATCCAGATACCAAAGAAAATGAATGCAACGAATAATTGTAACCAGGTACAGCTTAATATATGTAAAGAGAGAACTGGATTGAGCCTATTGTAAGGTAATGTATTGGGACTGATTTCTTTGCCTCATGCAAGGTGAAAATAGGCTGTGAAGTTTAAGAGTAGTTACTGATGAGCAGTTAATGCTTACAGGATGAGCAGTGGTGAGCGTGACACAGAAGACCTTCAGCCACGGAATGTGCCATGTCGTTCCCCATCACTGCAGGTATCAGTGTTTAACTTTGCTTCCAATAAATGTGTGTAATTTTTACAAAGTGAATGGAATGAAAAATAAGTTTTTAAAATTTGAGTTAATTCTTGCATGATGTCAATGTTGTTGTTAAGCAGAGTACCATTAATAATTTTGTTCTCTTGATTGTATTTTTAGCTTCAAGGGTTGTTTATTGGTTTATTACAGAATACAGCAGTAATGTAACTATGAAAAATTAGTGGATCCAGTCCAGGGTTGCATCCCCTTTTACAAAGGCATATTCAAAACTTCCTAAACTCATTGTGAGGACTGGAAACAGCAAGTAGTACAGTTTTTTGCCATTAGGTGCAATAGCATTGCTATTTTCTGGACCGGTCTAGTGAGTTTTGGAGTTGTGATCCAAACCCTCTCTTGCCTACAGAGCTGAAGGGGCACTGCAGTTCTAGCTGGATTGGAACTGTTCAACCCAGGATATGGGGGGTCTGACTTGGTACTATGCCATCATCACATGTAAACTGTCAGTATAACTCTGGTGGTATGAGATCAACCTAAATTTACACTTATGGTACTCTGTTCAGTCTCTCCTCAGAATGGGTAGTGGTTGTTCGGTAAAGTAACCTGATGCCATGCAAGAAGAAATACACATTGATCCTACATATTATATATTTACTATTTCATATTTACAATTAGAGCTGGGCAATACTCATCAATAATCCATCCACAGCTGACAGTCCCAGTTTCCTTTCAGGCCTTACTCTCTAAAACACAGTGAAATGACTGTCTGTACCACCCTACTTGTGGTTCTTGTAGACCGTACGGAGATCATGAAACTTATGACCACTTTTATGGTTCATAGGCCATTGTAGCACCAGCAGTGTAGCAACTTTGGACTGCTTCCACTCTTATAACTTACGAATAAATTTTTCAGAGCTGTTTGTACTCGTAGATGTGCTAAGTTTGCGCATGTCAGGTACCCACACTGTGGCACACATTCCTCAAATGATTATCGTCACCTTCTCACGTGTTTATACTGCTGACATAACACATTACTTACACCATCTTTGCCTTTGTGTAGTGATACCTGCATTACATAACAATTTTGCTGTACAACAGCAATCTTAACCCTTTTTGTTGGTCCTCAGTGGGTATTTATTGTTGTGTGTGCTAAGTGCAATCTGCTATTTTCTAATGGCTGATTTTAAGAAATACTGCATTTGCATTAAGTTTTACTTTGCACTCAGTAAAAATTAATTTGAAATGCATGAAATGCTCAAAATTTCTTTTGGTGGAAATAACGTGGAATAGACACAGATGTTTGAGTGGTTTTTCTCGATTCAAATCGGGTGAAACTTTGAACGAAGATTGTGAGTGTTCAGGTTCTACCTCCACAGGTCACACAAGAAAATGTGGAGAAAGTTTACAAAATTGTCCATGGAGACAGACACAGTATGATTTTGGAGATTGTTGGCAGGTTAAGCCTCTCATATAGAACATTACAGTGACTGGTAACAGGGACTTGAACATGCAGCAGATTTCTGTGATTTTTGTTCCTTGGTTGCTCATGGATGAGCAGAAGCAGTGGCAATTTTTGGCCACTAAAAACATGACTGTGAACCTCACCTTCCTTACTTGATTTGTTCCCATCTAATTCCTTCTTGTTTCTGAGAATGAAATTACAGCTATGAGGATGTCATTTCCAAAATGTCCCTGAAATTCAGGAACAATCGCTGACTGTCCTACACACAGTTCCAAAATGTCAGTTCCAGCATTGGCAGGAATGCTGGCCATGTTACATTAACCCAGAAGGGGACTACTTTGCAGGGGACAGCAGCAATCAATAACAGAGCTAAGCATGTATTTCATTATGAACTCAGTCTGGGAACTCTGATATGCCCTCACATTTCTCTTGTTGTACTATTTAAAGTTTTGGTCTCAGCTCTGCAGCTCAAGAAGCTTGGGAGTGTTATGTAGGAGTGCTATTAAAAGATGCAAAACATTGTTGGCTGGACCTGTCACAATTTATGTATTTTTATTCATCCTACACATTTACAAACCTGTTCACTTTCTGTGATATTTTATTTTCAGCCTTGTGTTACACCCTCTGTGCCGGAAGTATCCCTCATGTTCAGCAATGTACCATGGGCAAATGCTAGAACTTCAACAACTGCTGCGTATGGTACACCTGGGTATTTACGTCATGAGACCAATGTACAAGAAAGGTGGAATGTGGGATCTAACATAGGTTGTGTTGGGGACCTTGCAGTTTTGAACTGTGGAAATGACCAGTCTTCTCAAGAGGACGAAAATAAATTGCTTCAACATTCAAGCCATAAGCCTGATGTTATTTCAGGAGTGACCAAGTTGGATCATTTTTATTCTTCAAATACAAATGTGATGAGAGATAATAGGAATATAGAAAGTGAAGTGATTACAAATTCCAAGAGAGCATTCTTGCCAAGAACATTTTCAAATAAGTGCAATACCATTAACAAGAACAAAGACAGTCATGGTGCACAGCAGAATTACTGTTCCCACGATAACTCCGTAAGTAACAGAAAACATGACAGATTTCCGAACCAGCATAATATATCCCCTAAGACCAATGTAAATAGTGAAAGTGACAGAAGCATATGGAGTGATGTGAATGGTCAGAGACATTTTCATGGTTCTGCATACCATTTGAAGCCTGGAGGGGATAAATGTAGAATGGAAAAAAATAGTTATAAAAGACATCAGAAAAAGATGAATTCAGAAGGGAAATGTTCCTCAGATGCAGGGAATTCAGGAGAGAATGGGTGTTATTTTAATAAAGAACAATCCCCATATTATCAACAAGTGACATGCTTGAGTGCTGACCCACAAGAAATTACTAAAGCCGAGTGTTCAGCACGCATTCAGGATTCTGTAACAAATGATAACAAAGCTCTTTTCCTTTCACCACCCCGCTCTTCATTCTCTTGTGAACGAGAAAAGTACCGAGACATAAGGCCATCTTCTGGTCCAGATCTCAGGCATCAAAATCAGTTCCATTTACATTTTCTGACTCCTAATACTGGAAATCATAATTTGGAAACTAGAATTGGTGGTATGTGTACCAGGAACCAGATTCAGTCTACAAACATCCTAGATTATTCAGAGGGTATTGATGGATCACAGGCTCAGTTGGGAAAAGTGAAGGAATTAGGGGGCCAAGATAAATCTTTGTCTGATTTATACAGCCTTGTTCACTTACAGAATGAACAATTAAAATATTTACAAGCACAGGTTGATACTCTGTTGTTGACAACAGAGAAAAATGGTTCCGTGTTCACTTCCCCACGTGTTGGCATCCAGTCTGTGAAGAAGCAAATCACGGTGGTTGATGAATCCACACAGACAATGGTTGCTGATATGCACCATGAAGTAGCAGTGAACACAGATCCTAGGCTAGTGGTTTCAGTTGGAATCATGACATCATTGACTGATACTGCAGATTTACAACAGTCACAAGACACAAAGAAGGTCGACTTCTGCAACACAAGACCAAGGTTAAGTAATAAGTATGTTAATGTTAATGAGTGATGTCATTAATGGTTGTGTGAAAGGTGGTGCATCTAACAGTGTAATTTTTAGTAATTCTCGTAAGGGGTTTCCTGACAACATTTTTTTTTCATATTTATTCTAAGTTTGTAATGTAGAATATGAGATGGAAACTTCTACACTGATCATGTTAAACACATAAGTTGTATGAATAACAAGTTATGAAATGTGTGTGTAACATAAGAATTCTGGTACATTTACTCTAATTTTTAATTACAGTCAAACTCAGTTATAATGTCATGAAAGGGACTGAATAAATTGTGTTGTTATAAATAAGTGTCGCTGTAAGTGAGGTGTATGGTAGAATAGAATACCCAATGGGTTCGAGCCCTTAGAGGCCCGATGCACGTAGGCCTTCTTAGAGGTGTATGGTAAAAGTGAAGGAAAAATATTTTAAGATAAAATACAGGCCTGCAGGCATCTTACTCAAATGTTTATGCTATGATCTATTGTAAATTTAAATTACAATTACAATTTAGAAAGAATAAAATTTACTCTTCTATAATTGTAAATTTCCATACAGGTTTATGCTAAAAATACATTAACTTACATATAAAATTTAGGAAGAACAAAAGTTATCATGAGAAGAGGACTGTTCACTGGTACATTGTCACTTTCCTATTGCTAAAACCACTTAAGCAGTGCCTCGACGTAACTTGGTTCAGGCTTTTGAAGTCGCTTTATTCTTGATCCGTTCCATTCAAACACAGTTCGGTTTTTCCAAATTTATGAGACCAAATTCCCAGCACACAACAGCTTTCTTTTTTTCCAGTTTCTATTTCTCTTGTCACTTTAAATTTTCCTTTGACACTCACAACCTTCCTTTTGTTCGTCACTGTAGCTATGTTATCACTCTACCAGTCTTCGGAGTAGAAAAGTAGAGGGTAGCTTTATGCACAAAGTGAATTACCATTGGTATCTTTGCTCTTCTGGGATGTTATGCAGCATAGATTGGTAGTTACCGACATTTCGGGACAACCTATCGGTCACATCTTCAAGGATCAAGCAGTCAAAGAAACGTCGGTAACTAACAACCAATCTACACTGTGTACATCCCAGAAGAGCAAATGTCTCATTTAAAACATGGCGGAAGCCTGAAATCTTGAACTACTGTTACTATTGTCATTTTCCAGGTCTGGAATTTATATAGCTGCCTGAAAGAGTAGAGGGCTTGTCTTCTCAAGGACAAGGAAAGGGTTGAATTCTCAAAATAGCCTACCTTTTGGAAAATTGTATTGGAACAGATGATTGGCAATGACCTTATATCCAAGGTAGATGCTCTTATGTATGTCATAGTGAGCAAGGCAAAAAGTCACGTGCCTTATGGGGAATTAATTGTTACCACAGAATGTTATGAACGAGGTGTTACACAAACCGTGATTGTTATAACTGAGTTCAGCTGTATTAAGAAAACTAAGACTTAGTGCATAATGTGCATGTTTTATTTTGATTTATAATGCCAATTTAGCAAGCTCATGAGTCACACTTCAGGTACACAGAATCATGTAGATCATGTGAATTGTCTATTATTGTTCTGTGTTAACAAAAATTGGAATGTTTCAAGTTGTAGTCAAACTCCCCAGTTTCATGAAAATCTGGTCAGTGTTTCTCAGGTTACATGGAGACAGACTGAGAGACATGATGAAGCTAAGAGGCACATTTTTGCATCTTTTCATTTTGAATGCACCAAAAGGGGTTGGAAGATGATAAACTCAGAAAAGACCAAAATAGCAATGCTTTTAATTTCTTCCATGGTGGGGAGGGGGTGGGGAGCAAAAAAAAACTGGCCCTATACGGTTGTCTTAGAAAAGAAATTCTGTGAAAATAAACCATGACAAATTCCACATCCAAATTTTCATTACAATCAACCTGCCATTTAATGTTGTGTAATGATAAAGCATCATAAGATGAACACAGAAACAGAGAGCTTGTTAGGCATATCTGAGGGAGCATGGCCACCATTTGTTGTAAACAAAGTTTGTATCACCTTCCAGTTCTGCTTGCCATCAGTGTCCAGTGCATGCTGAAGAAAGCAGTGATGAAACAATATATTTCAATAGCATGGATTTGCCTACTGTTCAGGAACAGGTACCTAGCCCTGTGTCTTCTGTACATGTTGACATGCAAGACTATGAGGATGATGAATTGGACGGTACAGAGATGTAAGTATATGAGGACCCCACTGTATAGTGGTGTGTGGTGTAGAGTGAATAGAGTAGTACTGTGTGAGGTTACCATCATTTCAGAAGAACCTCTTGTCTCCAACTTCAGGGTAGAAAGCAGAGGCAGCGGCTTCCTCCAGAACGCTGATAACCACCAACATAATTGTATGTTATAATTCAGAAGATCATAGTCATAATTGTTGCTACTGTGAAAAATTAAACTCTCGAATAATACGGATCTACCTTGGGTATCAAAATTTGGTTTCTTATTTGTTACTTTTCAAAGGACCTCATAATATGGGCTCACCTGTAATGTTCAATACTATAGATTATATGAATTGATAGGACACTTAAATAAATAAAGAAGCAACAATCATGTATTATGCCTTTCAACTTTATCAAAATGGGATGAGATTCTGATGGTTTTTGACACACACACACACACGCGCGTGCGCAGAAACAAAGAGACATACCCCCCCCCCCTCTCTCTCTATGACACACACACACACATATGCAAGCAAAGAGACACAGACATACACACCCCCACCCCTACCTCTCTCTCTCTCTCTCTCTGTTACATACACACACACACAGTCTGCGTTATATATTGTAAAGGCTGAGTTCACATTACTTTCTTAAAGGGTTGCATAGTTGACCATATACCAACGTCAGTTAGTTCAGTATGGACCAACTCAGTACACCAATGTTGCAGACGCAACAAAATACTCTAAGTTAATTTTTCTCCGACATGTTTCAACTTCTATGCCATTGTCAAAGAGAACTCTATAAAAACACTCATGGGCTGTACCTGACACTTACAATGTTTACAGTTTTATGTATTAGATTTATTCATTCAGGTTTAACTATACATTGAACTTAAAAGCTGGTTATTACCAAGCAGTGCATTATTGATGTGTAGCAATGTGTACATTGGGCTTGGTTTTTATTGAACAGTTCATTCCTATTGGAGGTTATTTATTTATCATACCAACTCATGCACAATTTTTACAATATTATTACTTCACCCATATAACCTCCAATTGCTATAGAATGCATGGTCAATATAATGTAAAGTTTAGTTCATTCCTAAATCATAAATGAGTGTAAAATCATTACCATACAGTAGATATACCATGCTAAATTTACAGTTTCAATACTGATGTTGGATCATTGTGCATGAGTATTATTCTGATGTGGCTCACTGTTTCTGGAGAGTTGTGTGTGTCATGGTCGCATAATTACATCCATATTAAAAGAGTATTATGTAATTTGGTTCCATTAAGTTACTTGTTGATGTTTCCATCCTTGTTTTGTTTTATCCTGTGTGCTGGAATGTCCTGCTCTGTGAAGCAGGGACATTGTATGTATTGTATGCATTGTATGTGAACTGTTGTGGTGTGGAGCCATTGGTGTGCTCTTGTGGTACACCTACAGTACACCGAATAACTACTGACTACTAATTCAGTATGTTTATGATGAAAGTCACCATATAAATAGGGTTGAAATTGGGGTCTTAAAATTGATTCATATACTGTAATGTGTATAAAAAAGACAAGGAATCAGCCCAAATGGCTTGTTTGACCAAACTGCTAAGCCAGTCTATTCTGGAAATTTCTGCATTTTGGATTCCACTCATCAGTAGGGAGGTCAGCGAGCTACAGGGTAGTTTGGTTTAGTCTGGCTTTATATTCTCTCATCATTTTGTGGCACTTCCTGATTTGCTCCAGGCTGGTAATCCCATGTAATTGAGAATCTTATTTTTTACCTGTCCCATATTAGTCTGATTTTTTTAAGGTGTTTGTCTATATTGTCTGATTTTAATTGGCAATATTTTTTTATTATCGCGTGCTGATATTTGATATTAACCAAACACACAATCTGGTTAATTTTTTTTAGTGTCTGAAACCCATTGGCTTGTGCACACTTTTTGTTGTGCAGTACGTTATAGGGCATAGTTTTCAAATTCTAGCTGGCATTTTACATGCAGCAATGGTTAGACTTAATAAGGGATTGTAACTTGAATAGCATGAGGCTTCACCCTTAGCTTTGTTTAGATGGTTGGTTAGTTTCAGCAGATATAGTTTCCAAAAAGTTGTGTTTGTAAAGGCCAAGCAGAGGAACACTGTCTGATATAATAATCATGTTTATCATAAACAACGCATTTGGTATGATGTGTTTACAGTGCTCAACATATGGAATGTAACAATGGAGATCACATTCAGCACAGGGAAACTGAAGGGGCTAACAGAATAGGATGGACATTCTACAACAATGTTGTTGTAAGTTATTTAAATCTCAAATAGTATGCAATTTATTCTATTATTTTTAAAATGCCCATTAAATGCAGTGACTGCTAATGAGTAATTACTGAGATGTATTTAAACTTCACAGTATACTGTAGTTATTTTATTAGCAGTCATGCTTCATATTTGGAGGTACTGAGTTCAGATCCTAAAACTGGAGGTTGTCCCTTCTGGCATGCTCTGTATGATTTTCCTCATTCTCTCCAGCCCAGTTCTGTGTTAACATATTAAAAATGGTCAAATGTATGACCTTGCAGATTGTTCTCTTTTATCATTCACCACCACCCTACTATTTGATGCTGCGTGTTACATATTAGAGTTGTAACAAACTTATGTTAAAGTTCAAGAACTAATACATCATATTGAAATAATCTGGTACATATTTGAAAATAGTTGAGCTCTGGTATCACATTAAGTTCAGGAAAACAAGTTTCGTACTTGTGTATGGAATGTCTGTTATGCCACATGAAACTCATGTTATACTAGACTGCCACTGTACTGTATTCTCTGATACAATAAATCTGTTATCAAATCACTTCTAAGACCCTAATGAAAGTGGCTACATCCAACCAGGTGTAGCTGTTGTGGTTACAAGGACATGGGGGACTAAAAGGGAATGAAGTTGCTGATCAGTGGCTAAGAAATAGATATTAACACCCATTCATAGAACTTGAACAGGCCTTTGGCATCTTCGAAACAGTGCTAAACGGTCTGTCAGGGATCATAAAAATACTGGAAGTCTGTACCTGGATGCAAAACGTTTCCTTGGAGAAGCCGAAAGAAATGCAGAACTATTGGGGCTAAATAGGAAGTAGAGGAAATAAGTGATGAGATTTCTTACAAGACACTTATCATTTTAAATGTCATGTGTTCAAATTGGGACTTAAAAACAGGCCCATCCCTGAACAGTGACATGAAAGAAGTGAAAACAGCTTCACACATCCTGTGTGACTGAGGGTTTAGTTGAAGCATGTTTTGTCTCCTAGAACTTCATTTCATGATGCCAAATGACTATAAGAGGGCCCACCCGAACAAGGTACTGTATCGGACTACTTGATGGCTAATATTAGACAGGGGTGCAGGATAGACCATAAAATGGTTGCAGTGCAAGGGTCAGTCATGCCCATACTTTCAAGTAATCTGTCAACCAGCTACACCCACTGTGAATGCAAGGCAGCAGACAAACAGTGAAGTGGATGTTATAAATAAAGTTATATACTTAACCTTTTGGGGTTGAAATGAAATGCAGGGTGTACTCTGCAAAAGCTGGGAATATAAATGCTGCTATTACTTTGCATGTTCATGATGACATCTTTCTTTGACTTCAGGTATTTTAGCCTCACACTGCTCATCAATTGTTGTCATATTTCTGTTCCAAAGGGTTAAAGGTGGAACACGTGAATGTAATAGAGTTTCTGCATCTTTCATTTATGTCAGTGCGTTCCATACTATTGTGCACATTAAAGGCATTCAGATCCTTCACTCACAGATTTTGACCATGGCATTTTGCTTTTTTAAATTTTATTTTATTTTTGGTTAAACTCAAATTATTGTTAAGAGTCTTGTAATGAAGAAAACTGTTATTGTATTTACCAAGTCAAGTAATGGCAGTTTCATCTCATCTTCACTTGTATGGCAGCATGAATTTCAAATGCACTGAGGCTAGCCCTCCTGAATTTTTAAGTGGAAAGTATGGTTTTCTTGTTTTATATAAATGTGATTTCAGGGCCAGGTGAATAAACTATTGAAAGATTTGCCTCGTGATAATGAATGTGACAACAGATATGGTGCTGAACAAGATACCCAAAGGTTATATGAACGTGAGGAGGATGTTAAAAATACCACAGTGGACCAGCTGAGAAAAATGGGAATAAGTTTTTGTAATCCTGGTAGAAATGATGCTCCTGCTGAAGTCAAAAGGTGTGAGATAATATAAGCTTTTTAGAATTTGCTATTTCCACTAAATGGTACAAGGAATAAATATTATATTCATAAAGATTCAGAGCCAGTAACAGCAGTGTTCTAAGAGAATGTGTTTACTCTAGAACTACCACTAAATGAAAATATTTATGTATATAATACTTTGGTACCCAATTATTAATATTTCCCCCAAAAAAATTTATGCTGTTTTGTTGCTCTAGAACAGGGTTGGCAAACCTATGGCACGCAGAAAGATCTCCTTGGCATGCGGCATTCACTGCTGTCCCAATTTTTTTATTTCTTTTGCCCAACCCAGCATCTGTGTATTGTGAAGAATGTGTGTATATATACATATATCTGACTGTGTAGAAATTGAATATGAATTACCTTTGCTACCAAATGATACTGTGAGTGAAAACTTTTTACACAAATCGTGAGCGGTGCGAAGTGTTGACTGGATATTTATCACTGGGGCTCCAGCCTGGCGGTGACTGGACGAATACATGACATTGGACAAAATGTTTTACAGAAGTAGTAGCAGCCCCAGTTACTTCCACATTTTTTTACGTATCGCATTCCTCGAGGAGGCCTTTTTTAGAAATATAAGATAATAATTATTCTATACATTAATTGTACAATGTAATTATAATATGCATTAGTAATAGTAATGCAGTAATTAATAATAATTATTGAAGACTCCAGGACCTTATTTTGCTCTCAAAATTGCCATGGGCACATGAAAGAATTTCTTTGAAATTTATAGACAATTTGGGCATGTGCCCTCAAAAAGGCTCGTCAGCCCTGCTCTAGAATATACAATTGGGTAAAGAAAAAGTCTGAAGAAATTTAAATGTCGCTTCTGTGTGTTGATGAAATAAATTTATTGGGCAGAAACGTAAAAAACGTTTTTGTTGAAAAACCTGAAGGGAAGAGACCACTTGGAAGATCTAGGTGTAAATCTAAGGATAATATTGAGACTGAATTTAAAAATGAGGAGGGGGGGGGGGGGGGCGTGTGGACTTGATTCAGATGGCCCAAGAAAGGGACCAGTGGTGTGGTAAAGAAGTTAAGGGCTCCACAAAAGTCAAGGCATTACTTAACTAGCTGAGTAACAGCTTCTGAAGGAGAATTTGCTGCATGGAGTGAGTGAGATACATACTTTATTGGTGTCAGTGTATTATTACATGGTTCCAACTTGCAGGGCTCAGCAATTTGACTCAATGCACTATCCTCACCTTGGTATTATGCCTATTACATCTGAAGGCGGTGAATCAGACAGCAGCATTCAGATTAATACTTTGGCCCTAAAATACCTGAAGCATGGTGATCAAGGTGAGTAACATAATTATTTTTATGCATATACAGGTCACACTTTTTATAACAAGTTTCAGTCTGAAAAGAGGGGTGCTGCCTATTGCCAGATCCATCAGTGTCATTCATGAAACAGAAAAAATACCCAATATATCTCATTTTAGAGTGTACTTCACTTGATACATTGCCCATTCCCTGTGTGACTGTTTTTGGCCCATATTCACATTATTTTTATATCAAACCATTGTGTGATATTTTATGCCTGAGAAGCAGATATCAGAAGCACATGGTCTATACATGAACAGAAAATATGAACTTTGTAAAGGTCTTACATAAAAACATAACTGATAAATCTGTATGTTCCTTATTGTGGATGTAGGACTTATTCATGTCTTTTGTGCTTACTGTGAACTCCTTACCAGGAATTACAGCACTGCAGTTGATTTAGTGAACACTTTTAATGCAGAACATTGTAGCCATCTCTTGTACTTCACACACATTATCTCTCACTTAGCCTCTTTTAACCTACAGCTTTCTCTGTTTTGGGGCTTCAAAATGATCAGTGAACAGAAGTATGGTAAGTATTTTCAGTAGGGAGGGGTAATTTTCAAACAACATATCAATTCTTGTGAGTCAAAAGGCATATATCAGGGTGAAAATAGGTACACTGCCATTGAACAAGTGTAATGGAACCATACTGGTGACCTTTTACATTGTGATTATTTGTATGACAAGCCTGATGATACAATTCAAATTCATAGTGGAAATCACCGAGGTTACAGATAACTTTAATGCTGTGGTAAGAATTAACATGTGACAGTAAATGGTTGTAGTTGCATTTAAAGGGCTCTGTTACATGCTCATCATTGGCAGATTAGAAACACTGTACAGAAGATAGAGACTCAGTACAGGTGTAGAGAAAAACAGATGAAATACAACACTGCCAGTGTGTTTAGAATTCATCTTTGAACATTCATTGCTATATCACTGCTGTTAATTACAGCTTCTTGCACCATGTACAAGACAGTACACAAAACTAATGATAATGTCACATAAGCATCCCACATAATAATATAACTTTCCAGACAGGTGGCAATGGAATATACTACTGTGAGCAGTTTTGCCTTGCTTACATCATTCTGTATTGCAGAAATCACAAAGCATTCACCCTGAAAATGGAGGAAGTAATGCTGCTGAAACTTTGGTTTTCACAACATGATTATATGGTGCTACAACCCAGAAAACAACACTATGAATTCTATGTCATGTTTGATTGAGCCTTTGTTCCAGTTCTGCAGTATATTTTATGAACTGAACTGGGCCAACCGCTCTTTTCATCTGTTGAGTTGGCCAATTTTTACCAGGTAGTTCCCAACTGTAAAAGGGAATATTATTTTTTACATTGCAACAGTTATGTGATATGTACCAGTAATATAAAATTTGTGTTTATGTATCTGATCAGAATGATTCTGGCATAACTGTATACCTCGGTTGTTTTTAGGTATTGGAGCTGAGAGATTGCAAGATGTAACATTCTACAATATGGAAATGAAAACCACAAATTTGTCTCTTGGAACACTGAAGTACCTTGAGCGATACCACCTGCTGCCATCTCAAGGTATTTTTCAGAACATTGTGGGAATATTTCCATATATTGTGTTCAGAGATGTATGAAAAGTTTGTATATTAGGAACTGGTAATATTTTTTGCGAGTGGTCTGAGTTTTAGTTTTACCTTCTCCCATGTACAGTGTAGTTTATACACATGATTTACAAACAGCACTGTGGTTCCATCTGTGTGTCAGCGTTGTAACTGTTTCCATATGTTATTGAATCTTTATTTTCTCCTTTGTACATACCAAATTGAAGACAATATGGATATTCCCATAAAATCTGATAGTGACTGAAGCAGATGTAACTTTTTGTGGGTATGACATCAAGTTAGTGACATTTATGACAGAGTTAATACATTTTATGTCAGTAATGGTAATGAAATTTCATAATTTAGTGATAATGAGTTGTGCATATGAATAATTACTATACTACCATTGCATCTACAACCCTTGAAATGCATAACAGTGCTGCATTCCTTTCTGCAGCATAGGATATTTTCTCCCACTCTTCTTCAATGAGAATGTGATTAGCATAAATTTAATAACTGAACAGACATACTACATGAACATGAATTTATTTGAGACTGTACTACATTATGAAAGAAATATTTACAGTAAAACCCCCTTAAGATGTTAATAGAAAACTCCACGACTTGGACTTATTAAGCAGGAAAATGCCTTAAAAGGGTAGACCTGAAAATGATATTTTTTTAATTCTGTATTGAAATTGACATTCCCTTTCCCTACATTTCAAGTCTTACCTTCTTTAGTGATTTTGACACTTTTTGAACACAAGACTTTTTTTAACAAGGAAAACTGGTAGATGAAGAGCCCATTTTTGCTGGAAGTATTCCATAAATACTGGTTCTACCTCATTATATTTTGCTGTTTTCACTTATTTGTCGGCTCAGCTGTTCACTTTAGACTAAGTACTGTGTCTCTTTGTTTAAGTTGACACAGAAATGCAAAGTTCAACTCTTTTCTTTTCTCTCTCTCTCTTCTTCTTCTTCTTCTTCTTCTTCTCTTCTTCCCAAGGAACATTTTAAGTAACATTCACCATGTTAAATTCAGCCTCGCTTGAATTGAGAGTAGCTTATGTTTTCTGCCAGTTGTTGATGTAGTAGCTATGCTACCCATGTGTTTAATAATTATTGGCTCTACAAAACGAAAACTGTACCGACACAAGCAATCTAAGTAAACACAAAAGGTATACACAGTGCATAAACTCTGCACACAGAGTACTGCAAGTTGATGAAATCAAAGTAAAACAGTTAACAGCCACAAAGTGATCCATTAAACTCATGCTGATTCACGTTGTAAATTACACACGGGCCATGACATTGCGCCATGCTGTGTCAAATGAATAGATGACAGAGCTGTTGGAATGTGATGTCTAGGCTTAGGATTATATGCATTTTGCATATTGCATATGTAAAATGAAACTACATTTAAACTTTCACTTAGGGCCAATCCTATAAATAATGAAACATGCATTTATTATCTTGCTGACTGTACTTTTGCTGAAAGATTTTAACATGTGCATTTTACATACGCACATGTCTGTATGGTGGTGGAAAAAGCCTTGGACATGAAGCTTTATGAAATGAGAGCATTATTTCGTCACTGTATATTGGTAACAAATTGAGTGAATGGGAAATCAACATTTTGATGAAATAAATGGATGAAATCTTCATTGCATCGTGAGATTTTCGTCTTTCTTAGGCAGGAAATCCTTTTAAGTGGGAAACATTAAGAGGGCAATGAATATGTTAAGCATTGGGAACATATTGGTATTCAATTATTCTGACTTCTTAGGCAGAAAATCTTCTTAAGCAAGAATGTCGTAACAGGATTTCACCATATTTCATTTTGCAATTTTAGGTGAAACTGGTGGAGGTGTTGCACAGATGAAGGTAGGGGATAAGCCAGAAGAATGTGCTGAGAGGCTGAGCCGACCTGGCAGTGGTGCCAGAGGTGAGGCTAAAGTAAAGGGACCATGTCGTCAGCCTCAGAACTCAACAAACAAGATACTTGATATTACAACTCTAAAAAGGCAACCAAAGTTGCTTTAATTTAATTTCTTTTATCTAATTTTTAAAAGGAATGTTGGTAGTGATTATTGTAATTGAAGCTAATGATACTATCATAAAAGACTGCCTGTAAGTACTGATTTTCTTAGTACACTGGTACACTGTCATTTTAATTTAATTTAATTTAATTTAAACATGATTAAAATCACAAATAACAGGGTGAAATTTTTATTTCAGATTTTTCTGCACAACAGGTATTATTGCCATTTCAGAATGTGTACTATATTTTTGCAGTGGAACCACAAACAACTTCAGAACTTCTAACATTTCTGCATGGGTAACATACTGGCATTGTTTG
Organism: Reticulitermes speratus; assembly: GCA_021186555.1. Lineage (NCBI taxonomy): Eukaryota > Metazoa > Arthropoda > Insecta > Blattodea > Rhinotermitidae > Reticulitermes > Reticulitermes speratus. The sequence continues at coordinate 19,812,561 of JAJKFL010000001.1, forward strand.
TCTCTTTCTGTGACTTCCCTCATCCACTCATATTCAGTTCATTCTCAACACCAGTAGCCACTGCCTGATTAAATTTTTATGCTGTGGTTGAGCTCAGAGGTGTGTGGTTTTCTTGATATTCATAAACTATTAAAAAAAAAGGTGGCAGAATGCTGTCTCCACAATAATAAATTAACTGACTTTAATTCCTGCATTAAGGAAGCAGATACAGTTGTATGTTTTTTGAATGGAGGTAGGCAGTGGTTTCAAACTGAATGGTATTCTGAATTATCTGATTAGTTAATGAGATTTTACTGCATAGTTCTTAAAACCTCATTTGTTTTAAATATGACTTACAAACAATGCTGTGTAAAAAAACGTTTGAAGATCTTTTTAGCAAAGTGTTTTCAGTTCTTTTAACTAGCAACAGTTTGTGTAACATTACAGAATGCCAAGAAACGTGCATTTCTTGAACCGCAATGTGTGAGAATGTCAGATTTCCTCATGAATTTATAAATTGGATGGATGTTGAAAGACATGTATTTGCAATTTTTTGTGACAAAGGCATGGCGGTGTGATACATTTTAATTGAACATGACTTGTTCATCACCATGCAGTTGTCTGGTGACAAATATCTCTGAAATTAGAACTTAAGGGCAGTGGCACAGGAAATTATTACATGTCAGTAGGATATTCTCTGCTTTTATCGTTCCCCAGAGACAGACTGTGTTTCAAGAATTTTCAAAACTTCCTGTACTATATATCTGGTATTCACAATGTTGCTTGAAGGGAGGCTTTTTACTGAAAATGAGATTTCAAAAATGTTAATGATTTTTTGGCATATTTTTATATTAGTTTTATAAGAAAATATTTGCCACCTGTGAGGCACACTTAATGCTCCTACTGTTCTGGGTAACTGTAATATTCTGGTAGTTTTCTGAAGTCTGGTAGCCTGTTCATCTTGTAGATTAAAGCTAGTAATTCATAAAAGGGTTCTAAACAACAATTAACATTAAACATAATGCCAGAAATGACTCAAACTTGCATGTAACAATAAGCCAATTTTAGTGATTGAAATTTTGCTTGTGTAATGTGCTTGATATAGCACTATATGGCACTGCCAGAATTATTAGTTTCCTGTTGGTAATTATATTTAAGGATCTATTATTGTAGAAAAAATCTTGAGCAAGAGGGTGTATATATTTTTTACTGGAAATTGCCTAAAATGTGGTAGTAGAGATGTCACATTACACTGCTAGATTTTGAATGTTGCACTGTTATTAAAGAGTTCAGAGTTCATAAAACTATCACTGCATAGATCTGTATTGGTCATTTTTTACTATAAGATGAAATTCTAAACTATATTTACTTGTGCAGACTTTAATACTATCACTGTACTCCACTGAAGGTAACCACAAAATACAACTGAGTTCTAAGAATTAAAAAATAATTCTAGTGCAGTGATTGATATTTTTTACACTACAGTAGGTAACATATGACACTGAACCTCTAGTAACAGTCTGTCAGATGATGATGTCCAAATAATGTCATAAATGAGAAAAAGCAAACAATTTTCAGTTTCTTAACCATTTAAAGTCATAGTAAGTGCAATGAGATTTACTGCAGCAATAAATATTCAGCATGCTCTAACTGGATACATTTTACATGTGTGATTTCTATTTCTGCACCTCATTTTGTCAAAATGTTCACATTTTACGGTTGGCAAAACATGACACAAGGAAAAGTGTAGATATTGAAACAGAAGTAGCAAGAGACTGCCATACAAGATACAGATTTCACAATTTCCTTTTCCTGAATTCACACTTTTAATATGTACTGAGCCTTGGAGTTGTATGAAGAATACATAGAAGTTTTCTCTTGACATCTAGCATTCCGCTCAATGTAGGCACAGATGATACGGTTTTCCCCTTCCTGTCTTTAGGTTGCAATGATGTGTCCAATTGTTGTTTCCATCTGTCAATACAACATGGTAACTCCTAATACTTCCTGTACTTATCAAAAAGTAGTAGTATAATGAGGATTCAGGTCTTGTGGAATGTGACACTATGACTTTTCAGGAGTCGGTTCCAGTGTTTCGAACAATATCGGTAAACACTGTCCAGTAAACAGTGTCACCAGATCCAAGAAGACATGAATCCTCAGAAACATCACCGTAAGAACCTGAAATGTCACAAGAAATACAGCTCTTTCTAGTTCTCAAATTAGAAATACAAAGTATCTTTCACAATTTTATTTCCCTTGAATGTTTGAGAATTATTCTTACTATGAAGAACATTTCCAATAGCTCCGCCTGCCAGCTACTGATCAGGTATTCTGCCTTTGTCAGAACTGGAGGAAAAGTGGAGAGTACAACAATGGCATACATCAGGTATTTATAGACTTCAAGAAAGTCTTAAGTTTAAGTTAAACCAATAATGCACAAGAATTACTAACAAAGTATATTTATAACCCCTACATACGTTTCGGCAATCAAGTTGCCATCCTCAGGGGGCGCATCAAAGAATCACAAATATCCATGGCATCCAGATACACATACATTTGGCATTATAATGGAAGTACACATGCCGCTCACAATATTAAAATGAACTGATGCGACACTTCACCGGACACACATCCCAAGCCACAGGACGAGATTGACGTAGATCGACTATATGATTGTATACATGGCCAACAGCCAGTAAAACGTTTTTTAAAAAAACTTTTATATGTTTAATTGTCTAAGTCGAATCATGTAACAATATTTGTATATAATAATTTTTACTGTGTTACATGAAGTATCAGCTTACATCACTGACTTAAACACATTGTAATATTTACTCTTAAGGTTTAGTTTTATGACTATAGGCATCAATTCATTTTAATATTGTGAGCAGCATGTGTACTTCCATTATAATGCCAAATGTATGTGTATCTGGATGCCATAGATATTTGTGATTCTTTGATGCGCCCCCCGAAGATGGCAACTTGATTGCCGAAATGTATGTAGGGGTTACATATATACTTTGTTAATAATTCTTGTGCATTAGTTGGTTTAACTTAAACTTATGACAAAATGCATGGTACATGTAATATAAAATTCAAGAAAGTCTATCACTCAATTATGAGAAAAGTATACAACATTCTCACTGACTGGTATGCACAGGATGCTAGTCAGGATAAGTAAAATGTGTTTAAAATGCATCTTACAGCAAAAGTCAATGTAGGTCAATATTTCTTTGATATACTGCATTTCTTATTCAGAATGGTCAGAAACAAGGAAATTCTTTACTGTAATTGCTTTTGACTTTGGTCTACAATATGCCAGTAGCAATCAGGGGTGACTGGAATTGAATGGGGCACATCAGCTTTTGGTGTGTGCTGACGATATTGATTTTGTTTGGCAAGAACAAAATACTATGAAGAAAAGCAGATGATCTATAGGTAGGGATCCCATATGTCTTGGTTTTCCCAGGACAGTCCTGGTTTTTTAGGTTTTAAAGAGCTCTGTCCCAGTGTCCTGCAAACTTCAGTTTGGGATGCAACATGTGTTGGGCTCTACATGTCATAAAAATTTCTGACAATGAATATATTTTGGCTTTCCCACAGTGGGAGAAAACATCTGTAGGAGTAGGACAGCCATCAACCAGCCACTAACAGGAAGGAACAGAAGAGAAAGAGGAAGATGTGTAGATTCTTGATTATACAGTCTGGACTAAGACTGTGAAGGATGAGGAACATATATGTAAAGAAAAATCAGTAAGTGAATTGAGTGTCTGAGTCTCCTCATTATTATTATTTTATTATCATTATTTATTGCATGATGGGTTAGAAATTTTGTCTTCTAACACTGCCCACCATAATTGTCCCAGTTTTTGGTTTTTAAAAAGTGGGATCCTTGTGTATTAGGTGTTAATAAAGAGGATGGTCTGGAAGTAAATGCAGAAAAAATGTAAGTATATTCATAAGCCCATTCTTAATCACCAGAATGCAAGATGATTTACGAGCATAGTAAATAAACCCTTGTCTGTTGGAAGATCAAGCTCTTGGTTTAATACTAATAAGTCAAAACTACATTCAGAGGCAAGTTACGTGCATATAAAATTTGCGGAATGCTCAATACCATTCAATTCAGAATCTCAAACCTAAAAATATAAAGATTAAAATCCACAGAACTATAATTCTACTGCTGTATATCGGTGTGTGTACGTATGTATGCGAACTACATTAAGTCGAACTTTCTTATCATTGCCCTACGTTAATTATTCTCACACTGTAATCACAACTTTTTTTTTCCTGTGATGCAACAGCCCTACTCTGGCCTTGGCCGCCTCTTTGTTCAGGTTTCGAGCTCACACAGACACACCACACCCGGCAGGACTCCCCTGGACGAAGGATCGGCCCGTCGCAGAGACCTGTACGACAACACAAGAGACAGACAGCCATGCCCCAGGCGGGATTCAAACCCGTAATCCCAGGAAGCGAGCGGCCGCAGACCTATGACTTAGACCGGATGGCCACCGGGATCGGCTTCATCTCCACGTAGATTACAGGAGATTTAGAGACCTGACAACACACAAGAGACAAACATCCATGCCCCCGGCGGGATTCGAACCCGCAATCCCAACATGCCAGCGGCCGAAGACCTACGCCTTAAACCGCGCGGCCACCGGGATCGGTGTAATCACAACTATTAACAAGAAATAATCTCTGAATGTTGTATACTATTTGCCATTAACGTTCAGAATAATTTGGTCAACTATATTTCAAGGCCCATATCTCTATAAAGCTAGGTTTTCGGCCGAGTTCGTGTCGCACTGTAGCGGAACTTTAATTAGTAGTAATCTGTGGTATCATGCACTTTTGGCGCCGTCACATAATCACTGACCCTGCTCTTACATCAATCGGATTTGACTGTTTGTATTCGGTCAAGGTTGGGAGCTTTAGTGTTGAATGTTCAGCGGGGGTGTTAGTCCACGATATGGACGACGTTGATGTCATGGTCACGTGCTACATATTGGCCAATCAACGTCTCCGTAAGTGTTTGAATGAGGTGCTGTAGAAGTTCGAATGGGAATGCTGAGAGGTAAAAAATACCAGAGGAACTACGTCATGGCAAAGAAGGAACTGAGTAAATAGTAAAAATATCGTGGGAACAATTTTTCGTTGTTTACAATGATTTGAGATGATTTGTTTGTGTTTATTTTAAAGCGAGTGTTGTGTAGAATTCGATGTTTTGACCGTCCAAGATGGACGAGACTACCGTTTGTCTCACCGAGTCAAGAATGACAAATATTAGCAACATTAACACAGGCCCTGAGCAAAGTGTGTGTGAGTGTTATGTGTATTGTATGTGCATTTATTATAGTGTAGCTCATTTCAGGACCTACTACTTAAATTTTGCAAAGTTTGTAAGTAAGGTTAGGTCAGTACTACAATTTTTTTTTTCACACGCCAAATTCTTTCAGGTTCAACAAGTTTGTCAAGAACTCGGTCTCGAATTTGCCTTATTGGAGAATTTGGTAATGATTCAAGAATTTTTGATGACGCACAGGTAATTATGTTTTATTTTTATAAAACTAAGCTGCACCATAATATGTTTATAAGGTGATTAATCAGTGTTCAGGTCTCGGGTCATTTTTCAGTATCCATGTGCAATGGTCACGTCATTAATTGTAACAGAACAGAATAGAACAACTGTTTACATTATATAGATCTTTCATAAGATTAGGCCAAGGATGTGGAATGTGTCATGGTCCAGATAATTGTCACTGAACCATCAGCATTCTTACGTGTTTTTGTAATTGAGAATTTTTAATTTAGACAAGTCCTTGTACAGAGTAAGAGTGAGATACTAGATATGTTTTTAATGCTGGCTTATATTAAAATTATGATTTGAACTTACAGTAGGTAGATTGTGTATAAATTATTGAATATGTGAATAGTATAGTAGCAGATGCCTACTGACTGCCAAGATGATGATTATGATGATGATGATGATAAGCCTCATCACCACCATGAGTGTTGTACCCATACAGTTATTTTCGTAACAATTTTTTTGAAGGCTTTTGATGTACCTGTCGTGTTATCTGCAACTGGTGCAGAATTCATAAATGATGGCTCATGGGATACTGTTTTTGTATTGGAAGAGTTCAGCGGCCCTGTTATGATGCCATTCACCGTTCAGAGCAAAGGTTTGTATACTGTAAACTTTAGTAACATGCGTTTTTTGAATGTATGTTTATTACTTCTTCAAGAATTTGTATGATACTGCATCACTAATTGCCATTGAAATACATGTCATTTGAAAAGAACTCCATAGGTTGAGTATCTCATTTTGAGACCTATAATCATGATATTTGCTTTCAGATTTTCTGTAACTTAAAAAAAGTTTTTTGTGGCTTGCCTGCTGTAACGTGCATGCACATTTGACTGTCTCAGTGGCAGTATGTGCCTGGTCAGTACAGTGGCATCTATTCAGGAGATAGCCCAAGGCATTGTAAAGTTTGTGCTGTGTATATATGATATCCTTCTGTGTTCAGCACCCCCTTATGTAGTTCATTGTTTTCCTGAAGGTTTTTCTTTGCTGTAATGTACTTCTTGTTTTCTTAACCTTTAACAACCTGCGTAAAATACTATGGTTTTTAAAGTGTAGTTGCTGTCCTTGTGATCCATATGCCAGTTGCTGTGGCTTTATTCAGTAGTGTGGTGTAGGAAACATAGCAAAATAAATCTTTTCTGTTACATGCTTGTTTGGTGAGATGTTTTCTGCATACAGATAACAGAATAGGGTCAGTGCATCTTAATCTTCTGCGACATAAATTTACAGATCTGAATTCACTAATACTTTGAAATCTGTTATGTCTTTACAGGAAGCAGTATATTCTAATAAAAATGATGAAGTGTATGTAATATGTAGCTTCATGACTGTCTTACATACTTTTGTCACCTTGTACATTTCAGGCCATATTAATTCAGGGTTGCCAATACAACACACTGAAGTCATGGTATCAAAGATACATGATGAATCAAAAATAAATCCACAAAGGTTAGGCTTTGAGGTTTCGTTTTAGTGATAAAAGTAAATGTAAATGTTACCCTATAACCTGCTATGAAGGCACAGAGGTGGAGTAGAGGTATAGCTCTACTCTTCCTTTAACCTCAGTGCTTGATGGGGGTGGGTGGTTAATGCCATGCCCCATCTGTTTTACCCTCCAGGAATGACCTGGCACCCATTGTATAGGAGGCTGGGTGGGCCCCATGGGCCATCTTCATTTTAATGATAGAAACTTTATTTACAGAATACATTTGAAACACAAATTTTGTTCCATTATGGGTGACCTTTCATATTACTGCCTCATTCAGGCTATGAGGTTCCATTTTACTGACAGAAACACAATTTCTTTGTATTCCAGCATGGCTGGCATTTGATATTGGTACCAGGACCAGGCTTTTAGATTTCATTTTATTGACAGGCATTCAAGTCACAGCTCTGCCGTCTTGCTTTCCTCCCCATGGCTTACATTATTGGAAGATGAGGTCACAGAGAGGGACATAGGAAATGGGTTTTACTATGTCTGAGTTGCCTAGATATCTTTGTTAATTGACCTTGACAATTGTGACATGTTGTAGTCGGTGTCTAAGTTGGCAACCATCATTCCATGTGGATTGCATAACATCTGACACAGTTTCCAGTCCATAAGTTAAGTTACATAAATTATGATTGTATTAACATATTCAGTCATGAATGTTGTTTTTCTTTTATGCAGGTAACAGTCTTTTGAGACATTGGTGAATTTAGAATTGCAGACACTTTATAATTACACAAAAATTAATAGTTGCCCCTGTTCTGTATTAGATCCAGTTTCCGATTCTGGAAAGTCCCTTCATCGATAACACATCACATGGATTTGGTATGTCAATCTTCAGAACTCCACCAGTACACAGTCTTGCATCACAGGTTGCTTTCAGTACAGTGATCTTCAAAATACATATAAACAGAATCTTATGTCACACTTCTTTCAGTGCATTTGTACTATCTTTCTTATTCCTTGTGTGAAACATGTGCAGCAGTACAATGTGGAGGACTGACCTGGTTATTTATCTATGTTAATTACCTCAAACTGGGTGCCTGTTTATCTAAATGGCCTTTCCAGGGGTTGATGTGGGTGAAGTAGACTTCTAACGCTTTCAGCAAAGTTCAGTGGGAGGGCAAGTTGGAAGTTGGTGAGTCATTTGTGTACCACAGGAAATTAGGAGTAAGAGGAAAGGGTTCAGAATTGTCAAGTCTAACAAGTGGAAAATAGATATTTTGTCCACTACCATACCCAGTATTGTATCAGATATGTTTATCATGTTGTCCCATTCTCCTGTTTGTCAACATACCCTGTATGTGTGTTGTAGTCCTGCGTAATTGTTGGCTTATGTGTTCTGATGTTTATCAAAGAAAGTACCATTTGCTGGTGGATTGTGTGTGTTCTGTCTTGTTTATGTCTTCAGACTTGCTGTCAATTCATCTGTAGTTGTCGATCAAATATTGCCTTGTTTCAGTTATTTGTTTGGTGGTAGTATGTCCTGCGTTATACCCTTTCTGTTGTGTCTGACAATCCCACAACAATTTATTTTTTTATTTGTTCACAAATAAGTTTGGCTGTGACAGAGTTGTTCATATGTTTCTTCTACCCACATCCCTCTGTCTTTCTATTCCTGTCTCCTATCAGTTGGCACAAATGAAACACTGATTTTATCCACTTGGAACAACTCGGTTTATGCAGCGCAGCTTATATTTGGACTTTATCCACCCTGACCATTGACCTGTTTAGTGTTGTCTTGTATAAAAATTTTTCTGCATTGCTGTGCCCATTATGGAAACAGTCATCATATTCCTGACCGATTATCCTGGAGCTCTGGCTGCAAGTTTCCCCCTGCACACCCGCATGCATATGCACACTGATATTATAACTCCTGGTCTGATTAAGATATCTGGAGAAATATCAGACCCCAGCAACTGTACCCAAACCCCTTCTGACGCCGCTGACTTGCAGGTGGATTATGTAGAGTGTCATAAGTGGAAACAAAGTAGTACAAGTTGTTCCTTAGCAAATAATGAGTCTTTTCCATATTGAATATTTTTTTGAACTATGATTTATAGTGAAGTGTGTAACATGAACAAATTATATTAGTTACTATATTTTTCTTTGTGTTTACTTACAGAATACTAGGTCCGACATCCCTGCAGCAGTACGCCGAGAGGAGAGAGGGACTACCAAGTAACAGTCGTCCATTATACAACCTTGCCATGTCTGGTTTAGTAATCTGCTTCACAGGCTTTAGGAAGAAGGATGAATTGGTAAGGTTTATTTGTTGTAACACAACTAAAGTCTAGAATCAGGTTCACATTATAAAGTGGCGTTTGTTTCACTGTGTGTTCAGTTTTTTTCTTTATTGAATATAATGGAATATATACTGATGCCACTTTGTTTATCCATGTTTATTGTTTGTTAATTACTGTGGGTATGAATGCTGGAAATAGTAATGTGTGTGTAAAGTTATGTATGTAATTAGGAGCCAAGTTAATTTTGAAGTGTCTTGCAGTATTCATCAGATCTAAAATGTGTTGCAACCAGAATCTGTAGGACTCAACCAGGAAGAAATTTTGTCTTATGTACATTTCATCAGGGTGACAAGGGAATCTTGATGCAGATTCCATGAGAGCCTGGAATGTTCTTGTTGATGAGGACTCTGTGGGTGTTTGTGATGACTAATGTGAAACATTCTTAATTTATGTTGTATTGTGTGTAACTGTTTAGTACTTCTTGAGTGCTATCAGTAAGGGGTGTTTGTTGAAGTGTCAGTTTCTGATCATGCAGCATCATGAAGTGCTGTTAATGATCAGAGTTTATGCAGCGGGTCTAGTGTTTCTGCCACTGATATAAGCACTGCGGGGACTGATGTTTTGGAATCACGTGTAGGATAGTTTGCAATTGTTCCTAAATTTGGGGGACATGCTGGAAATGATGTCCTTGTAGCTGTTATTTCATTCTTGGAAACAGGAGGAAATTGCGAGGAGCCCAGTCAGGCAAGCAAATAGGGTGTTGGTCCACAGCCATGTTTTTAGCCGCCAAAAATTGCTGTGCTGTGGTCAAGCACTATGCACCAGCGCTTTGCCATATTGAGTCAACCAGTCCTGGTTCCACGTTTGTTAGATGTTTTTGGCAGACTTGCTCTCTCATATGTTGCAAAACCTCCCGGTAGTAATGTTGGCTAACCATTTCGCTTGGAAGAACAAATTCCTGGTAAACAATGCCTGCATAGTCAAAAATGTTCGCCAACATGCTTTGGTGTTTCAACTCGCATCGCTTTCTGCAGGTGTGGAGAGGATGGGATTTTCCACTCACAGGACTTCTGTTTGCTTTCTTGGTCAGAACATAAACCCAGGTTTTGTGTCCTGCATGGCATATACAGCTTTCCCAAGTTTGAAGCAAAACTTAACAAAACTGTGTTGTTCCTACAAATCAGCCATGAGAAAATCACAGATGGTACTTAACATGCATAACAATAAACACCCATTGGGAAGCAACGTAAAGGGTTGTGGCTTCAAAACTCATCAGACAGACTCAGAAGACAGCAGTACTACAGCACCTAGAGACAGAAAGCTCTACTATGTTCCTGGTCCTAGTGGCAAGTTCGGGATCTGTTTGGTACACCTTCGTACGTGTACATTCATTGCTGTAGTTGTCATGTCATGTGTCTTTTGTCTGGCTATTTAACTAGTGATTCATAATTTTTATTAATTTAGTATTCATGAACTGTTATTGTTAATTTGTGACTACATAATAGCCAGACAGAAGGAATTAATGATCATGTCCCTTGTCTTAGTACTGGAAACTCTTTTGTTTTACAGTTGGACATCATTACTCAGAATTATGTAAGGTAGGATTTTATGTCAGTGTAAATATTCCAAGTTCTTAATAATTTTCAGTTTCCTGGTATTCAATTTATTCTAATAATTTTCTATATACATCACACAGTTGCATATACTCTGCTCACACAGAGTTTTATGATAGTTATGCTGTTTATCAAGTGATACCTTGACATACCATTTTTGTTTGTATTTACATGTATATTTGTATTTGTTAAACAGATATACATTTTCTGACAAGCTAATTTAGTTTAGCGTATTGGATGTGCTGTTGGGTTTTTGTTGGGTGTGATATTGTATGCAAATTAATTCTGTGACTAATTGAGTGGTAGGTGTTGCATGGGTGGAAAGTAAGAAGAATTGTTCCATTTGGTGACAGCTTCTATTAGTGTAGTTAATTGGCCTAATAAATTCTGAGCGATGATGTAGAAAATGTATATGTGAAGCAAGGTTTGCTTCCACTGTCACTGCACTTGAATTGTTACAGAATCGACTGATCACATTGATCCATAACATGGGTGGCAGCGTACGGCGGGACATGGTGTCAAAAGTTACCCATCTTATAGCCAACACCTGTGGAGGTGACAAGTACCAGTATGCTGTGACATTCCGTGTACCTGTGATGAGTGAAACATGGGTATATACCATGTGGGAGAAACGAAATGAAAAAGCTCTTTCAGCTGCCAGTGAAGAAATGGTTTGTATAACAGCAATGAGCTGCATGTCATTTGTACATTGGTTTTAATAGAATCCTTTAGTTGAGTTCAGTTATTCAGCCCCAGATTTTAAATGTAAAGTCTTTACTAGTTTTGTTGTTTACTGATGATAAAGTATTTATTGATGGAAGTGGGGGTGAATTATGGTGGGCAGCACTTGCTCTTGCACACATAGTGTTAAAGGAAGAGTAGATGCTCGTATTTTAAGGCTTGGTCTCCAAATCTATTGGCTTATCTTTACCACAGCTTGGCCTGGGAAAGCAGAGTTGTCTGGTCATTTGTTGATTCAGGTCCTGCAGTATAGTGTAAGCCTTATGCAAGCCATTGACCTGTCACTGGGATTAACAGAATTAATGCATCAGTGTTTCCATCTCAGAAATGTATTTATTTATCTCAATGGGTACAGATATGGATAGGCGTAGGTCGTGCATTCCCTTTTAACAAGTAACATCATTGAGCAATTTAAGCAGGACAACATTTGTTTCTAGATACCTGTATTGTGGTCTAATGGGATGCCATTGTATAATGCAATCTTGAGAAACCATCTACAGAAAAATAAAAGTAGTGTAGAATTTAGTTCAAGTGTAGATGGTGTTCAGAAATGTAAATCACATTGAGAGATGTGCAGTCTTTTCTTAATGCTAATTTTAAGATAAAGGCTCATGTGGGACATGAGTAAATATGGTAGTTGGTCAGTGACAGATATTAGTTGAGTGATTCCATGTCTTAAAGTGTAAGGTATTTGCTTCTGTTTTGCAGATGTGTTACAAGCTGAAGCCGTTCCATGGTGCACGAGTGTGTTTATTTGGTTTCCCAGATGATGAAAGGCAACACATGATGGAAGTGTTACAAGAGAATGGTGGAACAGCAACAGACCTGAAAGACCCCACCTGCACGCATGTGGTAAGCCCTGTTTGTAAAGGTGGGGAGCTGGAACAGTGTTCGGCACTTTAATTTGCATGATGTTGATAATGTGTACATTACCCTATAGGAGAGGTGAAGGTGGGACCAGTGTATTCACTTAGTGCTTGAGGTGTAGCATGAATATATGGTGGCTGAAATGTGGTGCACTTGCTGCTGGTTACCGCTTCGTGAGTTTATCCTTGGACATGTTTTTTTTTTACCATTCTAGTTCCAGATTCCATGTACAAGTGTGTATGGAAGTGTGTTCCTTGCATAATTCCTATTTTCCTCCTTTTTGTATATAAAGTTGCTGTAGTCTGTCACTGTGGCTGCAATATGTGGATGATAAATTTGTGGTCTGGCTTCATTGACTCCACATGTTACAGGATTTTTTCAATCAGATCAGGAGTCTAAGACCTACCATACACTTTACCATGGAAAAATAAACAAATAATGTAATTTCTTTTCTGGATGTTTTTGTCATCAGGGAAGGACCTATGCTGACCACAAGGTTTGCTGAAAACCCACTCACTACCATTCTATGTATTCACTACATGTAAAAAGAGGAGTTATTCAGAGCTTACATAATAGAGCTTCTCTCGTGTGCCAAGAGCACCAAGACTGAAGTCAGTGAAAGTGGTATCAGACATGGTCTTTAGTGCAGTGCTTTTCCATTATGTTTCATCAGTTCAGTTCTCACCTCTTTCATGGAAGAAGTCTTTCGAAGAATCACACAAGGCCCCTTGATTCAGTGTTTATACCATGTGTGAAGGGTGTTTCTGCATTTAAATGTGTCAGGAATGACATAACACTAGAGCAGTCTTCAGTGCGAAACATCCGTACTTTTAAGTTTGCACGTGAGAACCAGATGAGAAGGAAATTCACAACAGATGGCTTATTTTGTACAGCATTCTGGATTGCAGCAGCTGCATTTGTGAAACAGGCAAACTGCTAGCTGTGCATATGTTCTCATGAAAATGTCCTTGACTTATTCTACATTTTCATCTGTTTTATTCATTGCTATCTATCTGATATTTGGCATTGTTAACTGATGCCACTTCAGTGCTGAATTTTGGAAAATCAATCAGATATCTGAGTTCTGTGTCTTGTTTCCTCTCCATAATCAAGTGTTAACATCTCGTAGGTTTCTGTGGCAGGTTTGCCCCCTTTTGATATGATTGATGCACACACATACAGTTTTCTTTAAATCTGTCATTTTCTGTAGAGTCATGTCTTTTTGGGATGTTAATCATTATTGCTGGGTAGATAGTTCCACATCTTCTTGGACTGTTTGAACCTGAAAATGATGGCACTGTGATTCTGTGAAACATAAGGTACTGCGTATTTGCCGGACACAATGTAACAATCAGAAAACTTGAATCTTCAGCAACACACCTGTGACAACCTCAATCCTTGCACTGTTGTTTTCTGTTAAAACACAGATCACATAAGGTACAGCACATGACCTCTGTTCATAGTGTGTTACTTCTGAGTGACAAGTTACAACTTCACAATGAATGGCAAGTGACTCAGCAGATTCTAATCTGCCTTCACCTAGCAGAGGAATTTATCCTAATTCTCATACTGTCATGTTGAAGCCAGTCTATAAAGTAATTGATCACACCCAGTGTGTATTAAAAACCTTATTAGTCACAGGGAGACAGGAATAGAAGAACTTCAAGACTGCTCTCTCTCTCTTTACTTAATATGTGTAGCAATATTTGGTTGTAATGCTCTTGTCTGAAAGAAACTCTTGTCATTCATTTGCTTTGCATTTTTGTTGATTTTTGTTTCTTTGTAAATGCACTAAGCAAATTTCCTATTTTCTGTTTGAGTATTAAATGAAACTGTGTTCAATGATTAGCTTACTTGTTTGAGCGAAATTTGCTTAGGACTTAACACCATAAAAATTTATGCTTGGCCACTGTAGTTAGTGCTATTTATCTCTGTTGTGTCTTTTATGTGATGGACTGTGGCAATGTTTTGCAGGTGATGGACAGTGGTCGTACTTACAGCCTGTTGAAGTCTAACATGATGATTCCTCAGCCAGAATACTTATCCTCTTCTATTCCGACTTCCCTGTCCCACAGTTCCATGACCCAAACATGTGGGCAACATAACAGGACCTGTCCTTTGTGCAAATTAGATATGGGAATGTCAGCATGTTGCACATACAAAAATACATTTCTTTTAACGTCCTGTATGTCTGATGCAGCTGCAAATTCTGAAAAAATGCATTCAACTCCTGTGGAAGCCTGTTGGCATGATAACATGACCCCAATTTCAGAAAGTAAATTAAATCTTAATGTAAGTGACTCTCCAAGATGCAAACTTCGGAGGTTAGCTTCAGTACCCCAAACGAGGTCATCAGGCATGTGTGATACAACACGTGACATGTCTGCTGATCCTGCAACTGCACAAAGTTGTGATTCTTCGCTGCCTCCTGTAAATTGCATCATGGAGTATGGAGAGGCACATACAGTTTCAGATTTTCCTCAAGACCCATGGACACGTACAACTGATGAGCTAACCCTCTACTCACAAAGTGTGGCAATACCCTCAGCACATCCTGTGTCAGACGTTCCTGTACTGCGCAAAAGTTGTGAGAAGAAATTTAAAACACCCACACCCAGAAGACTGAGCTTCAGGTTTTCAAGAAGTAGACATTTACAGAGAAATTCCAGTTCTTCAAATCAAGATTCATTATCTCCAGTTCAGTTCATTCCGTTGTCATCTGCTAATATTTCACAGCCGCCACCCTCAACAGTCCTTTCCAGTCATGTCCCGATGAAAGCCTGTGAGAAACAGCCTGGCATCAAGGAGGAACAACCAGTAATTGCTCTGGTATTTGCAACTGTTAACAGTTTCAATATAGCAACATTTTGGTATCTGTATTACAAGTTCCACATACTGAAGTCATGTTTGTTTAAGTTTCTCATGATATTTGGATTTTACACATGTCTTAAAGAAGCAGTAACAAGCTGTCTGTTTCTAATTTCGGTACGTATATTTCTGAGAAAAGCAACATTCTTTTTAAAGCTCCATAGTCTTACGCTATGAAATAGCATCACTGTAAAGTACAGTAGAACCCGGATAAGAAGTCTTTCAAGGGACCAGAGGATTAGGGACTTCTTAAGCGGGAAGACTTATTAAGAGGGAAAGCTTATTAAAAGCCTTTTTCCCCATAATTCGTTTGACTGTAGTTACGGGCATGTTCAGCCGCTTTGCCATTTCCACTCGGGTCAAGGTAGGATTTGATTCCACTTCTCTAATCACCCTCAACTTCTCTTTGAGTGATAAGGCTTTGCATTTTATTCCTTTCTGGGTTATGATTACTGCAATAACGATAAATATAATGAAAAAGTAACCAATTAAAATACAAAAGAAGACTCGTTCACGCTAATGACTGCAGTTATTAAACAACGTAAACACCACCAAGAGCATCTAAACAGACAACGTAATGCACATAACTTACTGTAGTTGCAACAATTTTCTGGGGTGTAGGATTCAGTAGTAGACGTATGCAGATAGTAATACACAGTAGCCAGCAGTAGCACCCATCATTTGGTTCAATTGACGTAACCAGCGTGTTACTGTTCCAAGACTTAAAGCAGCGTGTTGCCGTGTTGCTGTTTGGGGCACCTCCGTAGAGATCGATCGCATCATAGCATATATCGATATATCACATATCGATAGTCTTATATATCAAAACTTATTAAACGGGTAAAATTTCATAAAAGATCATACTCTTGGTATCATGATATTTGACTTCTTAGGCGGGAAGACTTAATAAGCGGGAAGCTTCTTATCCGGGAAAAATTAACGTACGCATTATGGATTTTATTTCGGGACTTTAAAAATCAGACTTCTTACAGGGGAAGACTTCTTATCCGGGTTCTACTGTACTTTAATTTGAACATATGTTTGCCTACAGAATACATACAGTGAAGTCTAGATTTTGTGTTTCTGAAGGGACCATATAGAATTAATGTAAAATCAGTGAATTGAAAAAAATTATGTGGCTATTGAAATTAAATACAGCAAATTAATACTGCCATAATGTTAACACATCAGAACAAATTCTCCACTACTCTGTTACAAGGCTTGAACTGCTCATTAAAATACATTACAGGTGTTGTGCAAAGAAATTAGATGCAACTAGCCTGTGATTGGTTGATTTTAGTACTGCTGTTTCCAGGGAAACAAGTACACTAAACCACTGCAGGCAGGGTCACATTAGAAGTTCTGTATGTGGCCAGGCAGATGCCTATGGTCTCGACTCTCCTGGCATGACCTTAAAGCCATAGAGTAGTAAGCATACATGAGGGAGATAGAAAACTGTGACTGAAAATCAATTTATTGGCCTGATTTCCAATTAAAAGTACTTAGAATGATGGTAACAGTCTAATTTATGCTCATTGTGAATGTATAATTGAGGATTTGGTTAGAAAGCACACATATATTCCAGGAGAATTTTAACATTTTTCTTATGGAAGGTTTGGCAGGACTGATAAAACAGCATGGAATGAAAAAAACTTAGATTCAAGGAACATGAAATCCAAGTTTCACTGGTTTTTAATGTAGGAAGTTTTGTGGTTTCTGACCTGCTGTACTTCTGTAGCTTTTCATCCTTTTTGAGTCCATGTATATCTGTAAATAATAGTCAGTGTTTATTGATTCCCTGATATGTAGAACTGAATTAAACAAGTGTTTGTGTGTGATGTGGCTATACAAAACGTCTGTCTTGTTTTGATCAGAGAAATTTTGATGTTTTAAAAGTTCAACAGCCACTATATTTAAATATTCCTTGTGATTACTGTTTATGGATGTAGTACTGACTAGTAAATGATTATAGGCATTTTAGCTTTTTGGAACTGAATGTATTTCAGTACATACTAAGTCACACGTCCTGTCTAGGTGTTTCCCATTATCCTTTATCTTTATTGTCTAGTGTATTGAAGTCAGCTTGCTAGCATGTTTCTTACTATATTGGTGTGGGCTTTGGGAACCTGCATGCAAATGAGTAACAGGAAGTTGGAGAATGCGCGTAGATATTATATTATGATATGAGTAATTATAAGTTCTTTTCATCCTATTTCAAGCTCAAATGTAAGCTCTTTTCATCCTATTTCAAGCTTAAAACTTGATAGAAAAGTGCACAGAATCAAGGAAAATGTATGTTCATGTTGAAACACAAGTCTTACCATATTTGTGTGACTGTAAGAAAATTACTCATAGTTTGTTATTGGGGTGAAGACATATTCTGACATGTGAAATTGTTGTTCTT
Source organism: Reticulitermes speratus (assembly GCA_021186555.1). Lineage (NCBI taxonomy): Eukaryota > Metazoa > Arthropoda > Insecta > Blattodea > Rhinotermitidae > Reticulitermes > Reticulitermes speratus. The sequence goes on from JAJKFL010000001.1 coordinate 19,830,364, forward strand.
ATATGTCTTACGAGAGAAATTGTGGGTGGATACAGAGTGGTCTTTTTACTGTACACTTCTTACTGGTAAATGAGATACTGTATTTAGCTTCTGAATTTAGGAGCAAAAATTTTGATTTTGAAGTTTTTCAAATGTATACAGATTTGTGTTTTTATGGTTTTTTATTATTGTTTTTGTTTTTGTGCATTTGTTTGTAAACCATTATTGTCACTTGCCTTGGGTGGTTTTTGTATTACAGTTGCAATATATATTATAACTTTTCCAGGTGGTAGATGAGTCAGCAGTGCAGTGTGTTCCTGAGAAGGCTCCTCTCAAGGCCGCAATTGTGAAGGCTGAGTGGTTCTGGGTATCAGTTCAAAATGAGGGATGTGCAGATGAGAAGGAGTATCTCTTTGAAGATGTAAGTCATTTCTTTCACTATGCTGGGAACACACCTCAGACATGTCAGAAAACTGTAGTATAGAGTGTCCATGAAGTCTGGAGTTGTAGAGAAATTATTATATGTAATTGGCTAGATGAACAGTTTCCTTATTGGTTGGGCTGGACAGCATGGTGCTTTGGAGTAGGCACAGCCCTATGTGTCACACTGATATCGAGTATGGAGCGTGGGCAGACTGGGGGAAATGATATATACAAAATTTTAGTTTTATATACGAGGGGCAGTCACAAAGTTCCCGGAATGATGGTATTGCATTGTAATGGTAGGACATACGGCAATGCTTACCTAATCACCTTCAAAGTAGGACCCTTGCGCGCGCACACACACTTGCTCCATCGATCCTGCCATTGTTGGAAGCACCGGCGGAAGGCTTCTTTTGGATTCTTCCGGAGTTCGGCCGTCGCATTCGATTTGATGTCCTCCATGGTTGCGAAACGTGTCCCCTTGAGGCCCATTTTTAGAGTAGAGGACAGCCAAAAGTCACTCGGAGCGAGATCCGGAGAGTACGGTGGTTGGGTGATGACAGGAATGTTTTTCTCGGCGGGAAATTGTTGTTCGCACGCTGTTCGAACTGCGACATTGCGCCGAATGACCAACACTCACGTCTAACTCAAACGGAACAGTAACGACACTGCACGCCGAAACCTGTCTTAGACCTGTTGCACCTGCGAGCAGACATGTTGAGCTCCACACCACAACAATACGTGCGCTATCTTATCTCTCATTCTCCGTCTGCAGGGGAATTCCGGGAACTTTTTGACTGCCCATCGTATATATATATAAAACAACAACTTATGGAAGGATACCATGTGGTAGACCTAGGCATAGATGGGAAGAAAATACTAAAATATATTTTGGAAACTTAGAATGTGGCAGTGTGTAGTGATGTCATACACAAGGGTTAGAAACTCACAGAATGCTGGAATTCATATGAGTACTTGTCTTACCCAGCAACCAAAATTTTGAAGCCTAAACAGTTAGTCTTGCAATTTCATTTGAACATGACAGAACATATTTGTATGGGCAATAATATAAATGCTCTTTCTTTATATTCACGTCTTAATCCAATCTCACATGTTTGAGTGACATGGTTGGTGTTGATATGCCATTTTTTCCTTTATTTTTATTCACAGAGAGATGTTTAAATTCACATAAGGCTCTGGGCAGTGAAATTCAAAAGACATTTATGGGTTTCTTTGAAGGGGTTCTTCAGTTAGATGAGAATACTGTGTTTAAATTAAATTTGTGTTCTGTAAGCTGTCGTATAACACAGGTTTTATGTGACAAAGAAAATATAGATTTCAACAACATATAATAAAGAATTTAATATTGTTTTCATATTGTTTGATATATAATAAAGAGTTGTAATTATTAGTCAGTAGTATTTGCTTTGGCAGCAGTAAACAGAAGTGTTTTTAATGACACTATACTTCACTTTAATAGCAAAAGATCTCAGTTTTCAAGAAATGGTGTTGGATTTTTGTATGTTTGTAGAAGTAGAACATTTCCTTTTAACTGTTTGTGTTCTTCTTTCCACAGTACCTTGAGACAGTGCTTAGTCCAAGTGGGCAGCACAGTTCTCAAACACCTGCAGCTTCATCTTCAGCACGGGCACGGAAGAGGAAGAGGTTACGTGAAGCCGTCTGTAGACTAGTACAAAATGAATCACCAGCACTTCACAAGAGGCGGTCATCCATCAGTGATGCAGGCCTCCTGAGCATGAGTGGTTCTTTCCTGGACTGTACTGTTAGTCCTGAAAAGCCTCCTGATGGTATGTTTCATGCATGTACTCTCTTTACCATATTATAACTGGGTGCTGCTAGTTTAGTTTCTCTCTGTTCTTGCTTTAAAAAACACCATAAATGTGTTATATATTATTCCCTTAACCCAGTAGAAGGCTTTTAGTTTATCAGATCAGTGCTGCAAAACTGAACATTAACCTTTAGCGTCCGGACTTATTTCTCAGCTTTGCCCTTTAAATCGAGATAAGTGGCCTACTTTACGGCACAATACCTGTGTGATCGGTTCTGCGGTCCCGCGTTGGCCGTTTAAACTTTTGCGCATTCGTTAGAAAAACTTTAATATTATTTTTTCTTTAATAGATAAAATGGTGGAATTACTTCCATTTTGTTGAAAATGAAACAGGCTTTTAGCAGAGAGTTTTATAAAGTCAGCTTGTATCCTTTCTGCCTAAATACACACAATAAAATTCCGTATTCGTATGAATTTGCAGTTTATGTCGTCTTATTTGGGGCTGTTAGCGACATCTATTATGAAACAGGATTTTAGCAGAGCGCTTTATAAAGTCAGCTTGTATCCTTACTGCCTAAATACACACAATAATGTTCCGTATTCGTATGAATTTGCAGTTTATGTCTTCATATCTGGGGCTCTAAGAAACATCTCTGTTATGAAACAGGCGTTTAGCAAGCGCTTTATAAAATGTCAGCTTGTATCCTTACTGATATCTCGTCTCTCCTACTCAATGAACACAGTTTATTTATCTGAAGCACGCACAAACGTAACACTAGCCTCTGCTAGCAGTCTAAACATTGGAAGGTTTTATGGCGTCACTGATTGCATTAGCATTCCACACCGCTTATAGCAAAACAGAAGTATATCCTGAAACAGTCTCCAACATCACATACATACTAAACCTATTTTTGAACCTAAAATGAAATATCAGAAGACAAAGAGAAATTCTCGCATTCAAGAAATAATTGAACGTTTTAATTTTCAGACAAATAGCGCTTAAAAATAATATAAAAGGATTTGTTTGGCGTTTTTATTAGAATAATGACAGTAGAGTTATAGTACATTTTTGCACACGAAATTCGTCTGTCAGGAAGGTTGACGTAATATTTCTTCGCGACGAAATATTACACTGCCTGCGATACGACACTACACAAAAGCTCCTTTATGACTGGTCCAGTTTGTTTTCATTTCTGGAGTCTGTTTGGTTTTGTTTCTCACTAACGCTAACTACACAGTAGGAAACTTGTGAATCACTACGCCTATGTCTAGCTCAGCCATATGATATAAAACTCTCGTACAAGTGAATCGCGCTTTCACCATGCGGTTGTTTTCAGTCGACTGAAACCACACGACCTCCACTGCAGTGCAAAACAGTTACGTAACTTCCTAATGCTTCCAGAGCTGATCGATAAAGCCTCCTCAATGTTACAGCTTGAGTTCCTTCCTGGGGTAAAGTAGTCGGAGCGTGAAACAAACCAAACATTTCATCTAACGCGGAATGTGGAGGTATACACGTTACCTACATGTATTTAAAGCTGTGGGAGCTAACCCCCGCGGTCATGGGCAGGAAAGGATGACTGACGGTTTAAAGGGCCCTGGCAACTATATGGCACGCACGGACTCTAAAGGTTAACGCTTGAGCGGAGGGCATTTAAACTCTGTCCATAGCATGATGCAGGAGCAGTATTTAAGCTTAGCCTGGACATTTAAATTTTGGAAATAAAGTGTTTTAGAAAGAATTGTATGAAATGGATTTGGTCCAAACAAAAACTAATTTTTAAGGAAAGAATACATTTACATGCATAAGAATGTATGATCATTCAGTTTGTAATCAGTCTTCATTTCACCCCATCTGTACAAATTGTCTTCTGTTTTTCTACTCCTGCATTCTGTCTTGAGAGAAATTACTTTGTTATGTTCGAAATGTGCCAGAAAATTCTGTCCTCCTGCTCTTACAATTTGAGCCATATGGGTCAGATTTTACGACCTTCCTGTTGCATTGTGAGTCAAGAAAACAATTTCGGCCTTCACTAATTCTTTTAAGGCTAACTTCTTAGTGAAAAGAAAACCGTTTCTCTGTCTGCTGTTATTGCCTGCTTGTGTTAGTGTGTTAAGAGTGCCCACAGACACTTCAGAAGATGCGGCTTCATATTCAAAATGTCAGAAATTTTAGAGACCAGCTTATGGTAGCGTAGGATGGTAAAAGATGTTACTGATATGAAGTCAAATCTGACCACGGAAAATAAACCAATCCCTATATTAGTGGTCTCTGTATTAGTGTTATGCATTTCCTCTAAGAGATCACAGCACAGCATTTGGCTATCTAGAATGCAACCCCATGGAGTTCAGATACTCTTAGCAAAAATCGATGTTACATGATAATTGAAGTAACAGGGACGGGACAAAAGTTTTTACCTACACATGAAGGCCATTCCAATACGTACAAAACGGAACAAAGATCAAGATGATATCCCCAAAACCATTCACGTTGTAAGAGAATGAAGACAGCACTGCGAATTGCAAGTATACTTGTTGCACCGTGGCATATGATACACGCAGCATGCGAGTATACTTGTTGCTCCGCATTGGACGGTTAAAATGAGCGTGAAGCATTGATGATTTCAGTCATTGTGCCATAAGATGGACATTTCATATTTTCACAAAACTAATCAGAAAGGTCCATTGTATGTCACATTATTTACAAACTGTCAGAGGTTTTGGACATACATTACTGGGGACACAGCCTTTGGAAAACAGTGAAAAGGTTGGAATTTAATGTTTAAAAATGAGAATACTGACTTCTAATTGAAAAACATGTTGTACTGGCATGTATATCAAGGTTTCCTAAAGTTATAATTTTTCAACTGAAGATAATACAAATAATTTTGATTTTTTAATGCAGAAGTGGAAGCAGTGACAAGTGACACACCAAGGAAGATCCAAAGTCCCAGGCAACAAGTGTTCATGGAACTGGTTCAAACAGAGTCTAACTATGTGGGCATTCTTCATACTATCATGTCTGTATGTGTCAACACTAATTTACTTTGCATGAAATGCCCCACCGAGAATTGTACTTTTGTTTGTACTCGGTATATCCTGCGTGATGTAACTACTGTAATAATGTTAGTAGAAGAGCTTAATTCAAGTGAAGATGGTAGGTGATATTTTCACTCTAAAGTTTTTTTGGGGGGGAAAGGGAAGACATAGATACAGTACAGTTATATAACACCATTTATATGTTAAACAGACCAAATGGATGCCCTGCCTGTTAGAATTGAAGTTTGAAACCTATAAACAAATAATCATATTTGTGCAGATTTTGGAAATATCAGTATATTAGAAATTTTTAGGTTTTCACAGTAGTGATTGTTCAGATTGTGGTGTTCTAGCTTGTGACACCATTGTGTTGTGGATGGGTATCAGTATTTCAAAGGAACTTGCTGCCTTCATCTTCAGGGTTAACCCTGCACCTATAAGACTACACAGTACTGATGTCTAATCTCATTGCTCAGCTTGTTTGGTAGATATTTAATGATGTACTATGACATCTCTAGGACACTGAAGATCTCGCAGCTGTAGTAGTGGATGTAATTAAGCTGTACTTGTTTGGTGGACAGATGTTCAAGAGGCCATTGGAGGACCTGAGTGAATCAGAAGGTCAATTGCTAAACAACACAGAACTGAAGATAATCTTTGGAAACCTTCCTCCCATATATGAAGTGCATAAACAAATGCTGGAGGAGCTGTGCTGGGCTGCATCTCATTGGAAGGAAGACTTTAGCATTGGAAATGTTTTCCTTAAATATGTAAGTTGTTGATGGTTTATGAACTGTTAGCATGAATAACACTTTCATCACACAGTTCATGTTTTATAAAATCTCATGCTCAAAAAGGCAATAGTTGAAATGTAGGGACAAAAACCACCATATGGGAGGTGCTGTCAGAGCCTCACTATATCCTCCACCAAAGCCATGCTATAAAAAGCATCTAATTGTGATACTGCTGTCTACTGAGAGAAGTAAATGAATTCCTTGTGTCACATACCATGAAGGGGCCAGGATAGCTAGTCGGTATATGTAACTCGTTATGGGCTGGATGGTCTGGAGATCAAATTCTGGTGGGGGCAAGATTTTCTGCACCCATCCAGACTGGCCCTGGGTCCACCCAGCCTCCTATGCAATGGGTACCAGGTTATTCCTGGGGTAAAGTGGCCGGGGCGTGGCGTGGCGTGGCGTGGCGTTAACCACCACCCCCATCTAGCACTGAGGTTAAAGAAAGAGTAGAGCTACACCTCTAGTCCTCCTGTGGGCCTTCATGGCCTGTTCTAGGATGAACTTTACTTTTCAGTTGCTGTGAAGAAAAATACATTGTGTACTGGTGCCTCAGGCTGTGGAGTTTGCTTTTGTCTTGAGAATTGTTTCAAGACTTTTCACGTCAAACTGAACGTCTAAATTGACCTCTATATAAAATATTTGTATGTAGTAGTATGTCCACTCTGAGTGGTGTTTGCTGATCCAAGAGGGTAGAATGTCAAAATCAGATTACGTGGTCCATTGCAGTTTATTTGCTGCAGTACAAGCAAACTAAACACGTCAGGTAACAATAATCAGCGTAGGATCTTGCTCCCATATACACAAAATAATGCCAAATCCACAGCCTATACGAACAGCAAAATAACCATGTAAAATTCTACCACTCTACTTGCACCACCCCCAATTTTGACTGTGAGCAAAAGGATGGAAGCGACTGGGTAAAAAAGCGAACTGATCATCGTTAGAGTTCAACTTTAACGATATTTAATAAGGAACCTATAAAGATGTGAAAATAAAAGAACATGACTGTACTTACAATGTGACTTTAAATAGCTCTTACCCCTTTTATAACATACCTCGCAGACAAACGAAACCTGGCCTACATCATGATGAATAGAAATAACGCACAATGTAACACATACAGATGAAACTTTACTGAACACATAGTGCCGGCACAGGGGTTTTGACATGTCTTCTGTTGGGGGCCGAAACCGAATTTAGAAACTTCAGGCACAGATGAAAATTTAGACGATGTTGCCCTGTCAGAAGCACACCAGAATCCATCTCAGGCTTACACAGGTAATGACAGGAGGTATCAATGAAGGAAGTTGGAGAAGGAGGGATAGTAAAGGTGAACGGCACTATGCAAACCAGTACAGTGACATCATTTCAGTAACAGCATGAAAATATTTTCTCAAAACTGACACCTGGTTATGGTGAAAAAACATTATATTACATTTAAGAATTTTAGATATTTGCGTATGTATAAATGTGTTGCTGGTATTACTGTTTAGTCATATTTCTCTTTGAAATTGAAAGTGATTTATATAGATTTTTGGTGCTGTTTCAGGCACCTGACTTGATAAAGGCCTATCCACCATTTGTTAATTTCTTTGAGAACACAAAGGAGATGTTGGTGAAGTGTGACGAGACAAAGCCACGGTTCCATGCATTCCTGAAGATCTGTCAAACTAAACCTGAGTGTGGACGACAGAGCTTGCAGGAACTTTTGATCCGCCCTGTTCAGCGCCTTCCTAGTATTAGTCTGTTATTGAATGGTAAGTGTTACATGGAGGACCATGCTTAATTGTAGAAGAAAATATTTGGTTGGTGGGGAGACCATAATTAATGTTGACATAGTAACCGAGTAGTGAATGTGGAATAAAATGAAATTTCCGTTACTTATTTTTCAAAGTGTCGTGGAAGGATGACTGCTGTGCTACTGTTTGAGCATGTGATAGTTTTCCAGCATAATCAGCAGCTACACATGGAGAAGATTCAAGTCTCCTGACAAAGGACACTGTGTTGACATGAGACCATATCCCAGAATTATTTTTTATGATCACTGCTGTGAGAACTTCATATCTCACAAATAAGAAGGAATCTTAGGGTATCCTGAAGATGGAGGCAGCTGGTTCTTTCACAGTGGAATAATCTTTGAAACATGCATTATTTGGTCAAATTGTTATACCATGCATACATTTCCTAACTTACAAAATATTTGACCTGTTGTGAAGAATTTTTCTATTTCTGTTAGTAGTAAGTTACTGTCACATTGTGTGAGTGTTTTTCTTTATTTTTCTCTTGTGACAAGTATGTGTGATGTTGGTTGTCAAATCTGAATTTCAGACATTTTGAAGCACACTAGCAAGAGTAACCAAGACTATAGTGCGCTTGAACAAGCTTTGAGCAGTATACGAGAAGTGATGACACACATAAATGAGGATAAGCGCAAGACTGAGGGCCAGCTTGTTATGTTTGATATCTTCAATGACATAGACAACTGCCCTGTGAGTAGGCTATTTACTACATATGTGTCATATATTCAAGTTAATTACAATAACATTTAAAGGACCTAGAAATTTGTGCTGTTACTTTCAAGTGTTTTTACTGATCTGAGTAAAACAGAAGTTCTTGTTAGCAGTATTTGTCTGATGTGGTGTCCTTTGCCTCTAGCTGTGATGTATTAGTGCTTTTCTCTTCATATTGTAGTTGAGTGCATTAAAATTAAATAGCCCTGCTCTTTTGATGCAGTAAAATGGTGAAGACAGTCACCAAATGAAGTGCTAGTCATATGATTGTAACTGCAGAACTGAATATACCTCCTGTCGGTGGTAGGTGGAGAGAACAAGACTAAAGCCATGCCATGAGTGACAGAAGTCAGAATATTGACAGTTTGGTTGGTTTCAGTGAATGTTCATCTGTCCTATTCATGCAATGCGGCAAATTCAAGAATTCATAAGCTTCTGGCTTGCATATACATATGTGTTGTAAAAGGAAGTGATGTACAAAGTTCAGAATGTGCTGTCAATGAAACTGATGTGGTCTTCCAGTGACTTCACATAAAAGAAAGAAAACTCTGTGATACAGAATGGTTTCTCATTGTAAAGTACAGTCAGTTTCAGATATGTTGTATTGTTTTGAGGCCTGCACGTGATCTTTCACCAGATAGTATCTAAAAGTATTATCTCTCTTTCTTCCTTTTTGACAGGTTTTATAAGTGTGTTGCCCAGTAAACTAATAAGTATATCTTTTATTGCCAGAAAGACAGGCCTCTCTCGGAGTGGAATGGATGGTATGTTAAGGGAATTCAGGCATGTATTGGTGTACTGATTTACGTAGATTTCATTGACATGTCAGAATTAGGTTACTTTCAAGGAGTTGGAAAGGTTTCCTAGTGAAATAAGTTGAAATTTTTGAGAAAGTGATGTTTTTTTAAAGCAGTGCACTTATTCTCCATACCTTTCATTCAAATACTGTACATAGAAAAAGCTTTGCTGATAGCTCCACACACCAGAGTTCTAAATGGAATGATCACAGGTATGTGGAAGGCCATTCATTATGACTGAATTTAATTGTATCTGAATGATGTAAATCACAAATTTAAGAATATGTCAGGCACTAATTACCTCAATTTAGGCATGCAAATCTAGGAAACCTAATTCGCATGAAAGAGACCTGTTTATATCAGGATGAGATACTGAACTGTTATTTATAGGTGCCAAAGTGTGATCATGGTACAGATTGTTTGCACTTCATGAAAGTTCAGACTACTGTTCTGACAGTGTTCTGGAGCCCAGGTGAAGGAGTAAAACACCTTGATACTGTATTTAGTAATTGACATTTAAAATGCAATAAAATACAGTACAGGACATTGTGATATGCACCTCTATAAAATCTTGACACTGTGTTTTAATTGGGAATACATAATGTGTCTGGTTTGAATATGTGGAAGATTCAGATTATTCTCTCCCTATAACGTTTTGAAGGTAGATTAACTCATACTTTGTATTTAATTTGCTGCTGTACCAGAAATGGATTCCTTCGCTATACCAGGTAAACAGTATTACAATGACTGAAGAGAGGAGTTCCTACAAAGATAACTTTACAGTAAAAGGTTATGTATGCGAGGCTTACAGGTGTTTGAGGAAGTACATGTATCAAGTGTGAACTGTAAATTACATGGCACTGCAGACATATGAGCTTATGCAGTGCCTGTCTTGCCAACCTTCAAGTTAAAAGTGCAGGGGCATTTTTCACACCCTTGTGTAATACTTGCACATCATTTTAATGGCTGAGACTGCCATACATACTGGCAAGGGTATGGTGTAAACTGTATAATATTTTCGGGCATTCTCAGTTGTGTTTGTGGTGGGAAATGGGAAAAACAGAAGTTACATTTTTATGTGTATTAGTGATTGGAAATTTGCTGTTTGTAAGAAGATGAGAAGCATGTATAAAGTGAGTGTTCTTCCTTTTTGCTTTATGTTATAAGGTTTAAAGTATTATGTAGGACATGTTTCTGCTTTGTTACAGCCACACTTGGTATCCTCACATCGCAGTTTTATTGTGCGTTGTGATGTCATAGAACTGAGTGATGGTCTGAGTGGACGTGGTGACAGTCTAGTCCTCTTCCTGTTCTCAGACATGATGGAGGTACAAGTTTTTCATGTACTTTTATGAACTGGAATGCAATTTAGTAAGCCTGAAGAGGGCAGTATCTAGCTTGTGAGTCATATGAAACTATGGAAAGATTTTTTCCATCACAGCCATAGACATTACTCTCATTAATACCAGACAATATTCGTCTTCCAGAACTGAGCTCTACTGGTCCAGTTTATATTCCGATGATGTTAGTAGCTGACTGTGAATAATTTCCAAAGGTCTATAACATTAGTCTGTGACTAAGTGTGACTGGGTTTTTGAACTTGTGTAGTATTCCATATGGAATATAACAATGACCTAAAATTTCATTAAGAATTCATATCACAAGTTTGTAAAGTTGGCCATGTGTAGATCATTCCATCAAAGATGAGATCATAAATTTACAAATTTTACGCCACACTAATTTAGCCTACATGCAGTCCCATCTTTGCAAAGCAATGTTTTTCACCAAACGTTTATCCTTCGGTCTGTCTCTTCCCGTCAAGGACCATTTTTGTAAAACTCCAAAGGTTTCTTCTTATGGACACTTTCTGAACTGTATTTCTCAAACTGATAGGCCTAATGTTTAATGCACTGTTTGACATATGGATATCATGCAAAGTAAACTTGGGATGGCACATAGTCTTTAAAAAGTCATAATGAATTCACAGATGGAGAGCATAAATTTGGAAATGTCAGCAACACTAATTTCATCTCCTACACACAATCCCCCTGATTAATTCAGTGTGCTTTATAATTACAAATCAGGTGCAAGGTATGAGTATTTCCAGCTTGTAACTGCTGTGTGAATTTCCGTATACTGTAGTGGTGGATTTTATAGGAGATATGTCAGTGCCTCATACCTGATTAAATTTAGTAATAGGATACTTCAGTTTTTTTCTTTCTTCTTTCTTTCTTTCTTCTTTGTAAGTTTGAATTTCATTATCAGATTTGTTTCTTGTTATGTGCCAGGATAGTGTAGTTGGTATAGCGACTCGCTATGGGCTGGATGGTCTGGAGATCAAATCCTGGTGGGGGCGAGATTTTCCGCACCCATCCAGACAGGCCCTGAGGCCCACCCAGCCTCCTGTACAAAGGGTACCGGGTCTCTTTGCCGGGGGTAAAATGGCTGGAGCATGGCATTGACCACCCACCCCCATCTAGCACTGATATCAAAGAAAGAGTAGAGCTACGCCTCTATTCTCCCTCTGGGTGTTCGTGTCCTGTTCTAGGGTGAACCTTACTTTATTAATCATTTGTTGTGTGTAGGTGTGCAAGAAACGCTCAAGGGCATTCAACTCCCTGAAAAGTCCCAACACAACCAGTAGCTTGCATTCTGTGAAGCTGAGTAGTGGCAAGCCATATAAACATATCCGTCTTGTGCCATTGTCTAATATCAAGCGAGTCATTGACATCAAGGAAGGAGATGGTAAGTTGTTGGCTGGATCTACTGGATCGTCCAAAATTAAAGTTTGAAATATTTGTTTGTTCTTGCCCCAGGTCTAAATTTTCAGAAGTGGGAACTGTCAGTGTCCATATGTAACTAAATCCATGCAGCAAAATCCTATGTGAGAAGGTAATAGTTGCTTAGATAATCAAGTAATTTCCTACCTCTTATCAACCCAGATGTTTATTACTGTTCACAATTGTCCCACTTGAACCCTGTTCTGAGCCAAATAAATCCATTCGACAGCTATAAGATTAATTTTAATGTTGACTTCCTATCTTTTCTTAGATCGAAACATTCATTATTTTTCCTTCAGGTTTTCAGCTGAAATTTGTATGCATTGCTCATGTTTACCATATGTTTTATATGCCCTACCTGTCAAATTCTTGCTTTCGTCACCTTATTATTAGTTGGTGAACAGTACAGATCCTCATTATATTGTTTCCTCAAGCCTCCAGTCACTTCAGCATAGGTTCCAATATGCTCCACAGCATTTTGTTCTGAAACAGTCATAATCTGTACTTTTCCTTTAATGTGAGAGATCAAGTTTTACACCCCCACAGAACTGTGTGTAAAATTATAGTTCTGTGTTTATTTCAGGCTTTACATTTTTAATTTGAGATGAAAAAAAAGATTTTGAACTGTATGGTATCCGATATTCTCAGAATTTAGGCTTATTTTAGTGTCTTCATGATGCAGTTATTATTATTAATTATCTTTAGTTCCAAATATTTGAACTCTTTAACATGTTCTAGATCTATTAGCTGTCTTTTTTATTATGAGTTTCTCCTTCTTTCTTATGAAATACTTAATTTTCTGTGTATTTAGTTCTATTCATATTTTGTTTCTGAGGTTAAGCATACATAAATTAAAAAAGTCTTAATAGTATTGTACATGTCCAAATAATTTAATTTTTCATAGTTTTGTATTTAAGGTGATGACCATGAAGTTGTTGTTCTTATAGTAGTTGGATAATGTGCTTCATTCATGATGGTCTTCTGTGTTGTTCACATTCATGGAGGAATGAAATTCATCTTTCTAAAGTGTAGGTGTCTGGATTTTTCTCTTGACCTGGGAGTGCTAATTGTGTCTTCCATCTGTGTAGATTGCCATAATGTGTTCGCACTGATGTGCCGAAGTAACCAGGAATTGAAAGAGAAGTTGTATTCCTTTACTTTGGCAGACGAAGAGACAGACAAACTTGGCTTCCTTAGGACACTCTGTCGCCAAATGGCTAACACAGTCTGCAAAGCCGATGCAGTGAGTACAAGCCTTTGTTGCAGAGGTGCTGTGATTGTACATTAGTATGTCTGTTACTCTATACCTCTTATCAGTAGAAATGCTGTCACTGAGAGACCATTTAGTACAAACTGGGTGGTTAAGAATTACAAAGATTTCATCCAGGAAAATGTGAGCTGTTGAAGATTTAAATTTACTACTTTGTTTGTGGCTGTAGCTTGGTCATACAAACTAATATGTGCGTTGGGTCAGGTATATGTAACATGTTTACAGCATTTTTTAAGTGAGAATATTCTGCCTGTACAAACTACACCCATATGTTTGGACTTTGGAATAGAAAGTACAGCTTACGTGTGTGAGTATGGAAATTGTATACAAGACATTTGTAAACTTTCTCAAGAATATATTCATGTGTCATAAGTATTTTAAATTTTATAGTGACAAATATGGAAGTTAATTTATATGTTCCTCTCCAAATGTGTCAAGGACATGAACTGCAGTTCATAGTTTAGACACAAACATTGTGAGGCCTACAATGAGTTGATTTATTATCACAGGAGAACTTCCTTGCCTCTCTTGAATCGCACCAGCTGGACATTGACACCAGTGATGTTACGCTAGGGACACTCAGTAAAGCATTCAAGTAAGTATTGTGTCTTCACTTCCTTGTTTAGAAATCGCTCAACATTAGATGTTTTATTTGTATTTGGAAGAGTGCTGACCCAGCAGGTACAGCAAAATACCTTTAATCCATCTGGAAATCCTGATAATCCGGCACTTGAGGAAAGTAGTCCAACACTGGAAGTTTTGCTGGCTGTAACTTTTGGTACGTGTATTAATTCCGTGACTTATCTTGGGTTGTCTGGATGTCACTGGCACAAAGTTCCTGTCCAAGCAGGATACGTCAAGTTTCAATAAGTTGGTATTGTCCCACATCTTTGTGGCATCACAAGCAACAAGTGGGCTTACACACCACTTATGGTGCAATCTGTAGTGTTACTGTAAATTCTATTTCCATTGTGTTGTAAGCAGCATGTGTTACTCTTTGTTCATGCTATTATAATGGCTTCAGAAGATCAAAAGATGAGGAAACAAGGTACTGCTGCCAAGAAGAAACACATAACTTTAATGATTCCACAGTCACTTGAAATAAATAGGAGGCTTGAAAGTGGCAAAAAGGTGGAGAGAGGTTATGGCTTCATATGAAGTTGGATTGTGAACTATCTAGGATATGAAGAAACAGAAAGGCCAATTACAATCACTTGTGGCATGATATGAAATTGTGAAGGACTTTTTCAGTTATGAGGTCTCCAGAAAACACGTAAGAGAACCCTGATGACCCTGAACCTGCAAATGGAGATATCCAAATGGACTACTACTCTTCTGATGAGGTGTGCATCTCACATGTTGGATCAGTAACAAAAAATTACCTGTAGGAACTTAGGTCAGCATGGGTACTGCCTGATAATGCGGAATGTCTGATAATCCGGCATCTGTCCGGTTCCATGCCTGCCGGATTAATGGAATTTTACTGTATTTTTTTTTTATCTTCATGTCATTATGATGTGTACCAGTGTGGGCAAGTTGACTGGTGCATTTAAGATGCTAGAATGGCACACAAGAATTTAATAAATAATTAAACATAGTGTTTGTAGACTTCAGTTACTAAATGTTTCTGTCAAATGCAACAAATATGTGCATGGTATTTTACCTCAGCAGTTCTTGCTGTGTGTTGGAAGTGGCTGCCGTGATCATTTGAATGTCCTTCCTAAAAGCTGTTTGATATTGCAATGAATAAAATATTGAACTCACAACACTCAGTCCAAGTTGATTATTGACAGTGCATGGAATGAACAATAAAAAAAAAAAATAAAATATTATAAGAAACAAATCTTAAAAGAAGAAAAACTAAAAAGTTACTCTGGTTATGGTTTCTGTGCTTTGGCATTTTGTATGGGTTCCTCATCTGTGTTATCAGTTCCACATGTAGGTCGTATAGAGTCCACTATATTTGTCGAGGTGGTCCACTGTGGTTGCACTGATGAATCTGGTGGTATGTGTTGTATTTTTCTTGTAGTGTTGCTCAGATGTGTATGAAGTGATGTGCATTGCTTTTTTTTTTCTTGTTGTGAACCAGATAATTGTATTTTCTTTTAATTCCAAACGAAACCTATTTTTCAAGATCGGTGACTCGTGTATGTCACTTATGGTGTGTACATCCAGTAGTTATGCATTTGAACGATGTTATGCTGGTGTCTGGTGCAACAAAGTGATGAGTATTATGTGGTGTACTTCTGTATAATGGCCTTGAATACCATTGTTCCACCTTGCGTTGATGACTTCTTGAAATGCCTATTACCTTTTGCTTTGTTCTATCATAGGTTTGCATCCCGGACAAAAATGAAAGTAGGGCGAGCCTTTAGTTTCAATAAAACTCCAAGCAAGTTGAAACGGGCAGTTTCAACAATGATGAGTCCATTTGGTAGTACAACGAATCTCACCCCAGCTTCACAGCTAGCACAGATGAGGCTGGCCAGCTGCAATAATCTCAATGTAAGCAAAGTACCAGTACTTGTACCACTGTTGAGGTCTCAGTAATGCATGTAAATAGGTAATGAACTTTGTTTGCAGTAAAAATATGCAAGCCATGCCTCAAAACCACAGCCCTTAGTTTCTATGAGTAAGTGAATTGTTATTGTTGAATAGTACTCCTTCGATGTCTTTTTAGCCTACTTTTCTTTCTTAAGAAAGTAAAGTAAGCTTATGAGATCACTGTGTGCGTGTGTGTCCGTGCATGCTTGCGGTTCTGTGTTCCCCTCTTCAAGTTCTGATTTTCATGAATCTGTATGGACTTATATCTTTGGAGGCCATCTTTATATCTGACCTTTTCATTTCCTCCTGTCAGTAATGACAAAGTGAACGTGAAGTTGTGAGCTGAGCATGATATTAGCATCACTTAATGACATGATATGTTGTAATCTTCAAGAAAAATATGCAACACATGCTCTCTCCCGCTCAGAACCAATGTAACACAGATGGAATCTGTGCCTAAGTGGTAAGTTTTTTCATAAAAATAAAATAAAATTGTATTAACACAGCTGCAGAACAAGAAATCTGTGCAGTAGGGAAGTGGGCTATACGGTGCAATATTTGAGGTTCTGACAATATGTGTGTTGCTGAACATTCATGTCTTCTGGGATGTTTCGCTGTGTGTTTGGCTTATTGAACAATTTCCAGGGAATTAATCAGTTTCATAAAGTGAAATGTTGGAGTGTAATTATTCAGCAAGGTGTATAAATCAAGCAAAAGCTATCGCATGCAGAGTAAACCACTAAGCTGAACTTGGCACACTTGCTTAGTACAGTTTCTAAGTTGTTTGTGCAGAAGCTAGTGGTTCAAACGTGCTTCTAAACCAGTGGTTACTTAACTCTTTTGCACTGAGATGATAGCTTAAATAATTTTGATTGTGGAGTTTTGTGTAATCTTATTGTTTACCAAATATCAGCAGAGTAGCTTGCTAGACAAGCACTGCCTTCGTTCTTGTACACTGCAGTTATCATTTCCACGTTGCCATCAAAAATCTTCTGGTCATTTTATTGACTTATGCAGTAGGTATGTGATTATTAAGTATTGTGAAACTTAACTGGTTGCAACACATCTTGGCTGCCTATTCACTAACTTATAGCTGTTTTTATTTAAATCATATTTCTTGTGTGCAGGAGTTGGAAAGTCCAATTAAGGAAGAGCCTTCATATGTTGCTCCTATGTCTGTTCAGCCAACAAGAAAAAACAAATGTTCATCACTCAGCATGGCTGCCCTTCAGAGGTTATAACCTGGCCAGTAGAAGCATATTTATTTAAATAGTGGTTCATGGGCATTTGGAACCATAGATTTGTGGTACTGAAGAACTGAGGTATGAGTCTGGATGTACATATAATCAGTACAGAAATGTGTGTGTGGTTTTCAGCAGCCAAACATGAACTTACTTGAGAAAGACAATGGAAATATAATGAAAGTGAATAAAAATGTATGCAATGAATTTATGTTAATATTTTGTAAGGGACCAAGAAAAATTGTTGATTAGAAATATTTGCTAACAAATGTGTTTGAGGCTGTCATTTCAGACATGGTGTTTAGTTAAATGAATTATTATTGTGTGTCATGGCTAAGACAAGTTGGATATATTGGAATCACTTTCCATCTGGTGATTAAATCATGTGCATGTCTTAGTGTATGTTGAATCATACAACCTTATCAAATATATATTATGGTTTATTGTTTATTATATTTATCACAGTAGCAAACAGTACAGTCAAAATTTGTTTTCTCAGAACCTTTAAGATGTGTGAGATAAAGCTTGCATGTCATATGATTGAGACAGGGACCGTAAGCATGAAATGTGTCATTTGAATTTTAATCCTATAGAACAGGAAGTGCTTACTGCAGTGAAGGTTTGCAAAAAAAATTGAACTTCGTTAATTCATTGGAGACCGAGCTTCTCTTGGACTGAACTAGCAATGTCACGTTCTGAGAGTCTGAAAACTGAGTCTAGCTTCACCATTAGTCTGCTTAACAAGTTTCAGTCTGATATGATATAATACTGAAATGACAAAAGATGAAAGTACATCTTGTAATAGTTAGTAGTACCTGTTTCTGAAAGTCCATGTTTTGGTCCTACATGGACTGAAACATGTTGGAGTTTCTGAATATGTAGGCGCTGTTAACTATTGTACTAGGTGTACTTTGACAGTTCTTCTTTCAGGTATTATTTTAAGTGCTCTGTTTGAGGAAGGAATCACCCGTATTAGCTGTGCGCCTGTTGTGACTTTGCATGTAGCCAAATTCCAGCATGCCTAACATTACATTGTTTTTTCAGTACAAATACCATTGCCTGTGAGTTAAAGTCTGACTCTTGAGCCATGGTATCAGGGGATTTGAATCTGCTGTTCTGGATAATGAAGGTTAAGGGCAGGGGTCTATGAAGCCATTGTCTTGATGAACATTGTTTTAGTTTGACTGAAAACCATGTTTGGGTGATTTCCTTATGAGTTGATGATACGTTAGTGGTTAACCATAGAAACGCAGTGGCATAGTCATGGTGCACTAAAATGAGAGATGTTGCTCCCCACAAGGGGATATCTTCTGTCACAGTGTGGTAAAGTGCATGAGCAGAGACCAGTGGAGCTGAGTAACAATTTTTCACTTGATTCAGTTTCTTATTGTACATTTTTATTCACTTGATAATCAGACAGATAGGTCAGGTATTTCAAATTTACATAAGTGTGAGGGTCATGTTGAGAAAGGAAGGAAAGCTGTACTGCATACAGGAATGCACAGTTTTGAAAATTGGTAAAAAAAAAATACAAACTTCTGTTCTCTCCTTGGCAATCTGATCAAATTCTTTTAATTCTGATTTTAGTAGTTGCTACTTACTGTTTCTCTTGAGAGTTACTTTTTATGTGAAAAGATCTGATATTAATTATATTTTTTAGTTATGTGGTGTGTCTGGGAAGGATGTTTGTGGTTTTTAAAAGAAACATTTATTGTCATGCACTGTGCACAACATTGCAGATTTGAAAAGTATAATTTAAAGTCTTCAAATTTTGAGGATGAAGGTTGTGACCATATATTAGTTATGCTTTTCCCAATTTTGAAGCTGTGTAGTCTGGTAGACAGGTATCATGTTGTGGAGGAGATCCTGAAGATAGAGGCATCAGGTTCCTTGGAAACACTCTACCTACCTCCTAGACTGCATGGTGTCACACTGTAGAGGAATTTATTTTGTATCCAGAATTGGTAAAATTTGGTGTAGGCCCCTTTCATATCTCTGCACACATCTAGATGATAACTATTCACGCTTTTCAGTACTTCAGGAATCGCAACTTCCTTAATCCTTTGGTCATGTATCCCTCAAACCTTTTACATCTGTTATGAATTTCACATACATGGCCTCAAATGAAGGTGGGGGTGAAATTGTGTCACCTCTTCATGTCTAGTGACCAGGAAATTGAACATTCAGAATAGTTATCAGCATCTTGAGGCCTGGTGCACCATCTTGCTGAAAAATGGGAATGTTATATTCTTCTGCTAGAGGGGAAACAAAGTTTTTCAGTGTGTCTCAAGTTCTTTCTCTAACAGGAATGATTGAACAACTGCCAACACCAAATGTTTACCTTGATGTTATTATGGGTCCCCAGATTCTGCAGTTATGTCAGTGCATTGTACTAGCAGTTGTCCAAAGTGGCTTCATCAGTAATATGAATGTGAATTCATTTTGGCCTTCATTGATCTTCTAAAGAAATTAAAAATTAAACATTTCTGCATTCATGATTTTGTGTTCTTTATGTGGCCTTTGCACAATGGCCATGAAATGAATGAGTCATGTTGCTGTATGATTTCATGTTATTTATGTGGCCTTTGCAGAATAGGCATGAAATGAACATGTGGGTGGGTCGTGTGTGTGTGTGTGTGTATTTCAGCTCAGAAAGTTGAATATTCAACAGAATAAAAAGATAATTTATGTATGTATGCACTGTGATCTGTAATTTAATCAGCTTTGCATCAGTCACTTATCTCTGAGGTGCACTAAATTACAAACAATGCATTTGGGAAATCAGGTGTGTTCCAGAATGTAGCGAACCTTTCCATTCTTTATGAGGTTTGATGTTTTCACAGTGGTGAATATATAGATTGTGGTAGTGTGCGTTATGACACTGTAGTCTGGTAGTTCATAGGAACATTCTGATATCAATGTATACCATGTAACCTGGTAGGTGGTTACCAGTAGTTCAAAGGAAGCATCATTTGATGTGAGTTGATGGATGAGAAGTCTCCGCTGTCTTGTCTTCCCACGGTATTTCTGTTTGATTTCTTTCCAGCTTTTTCCTTTCTTCTTGATGTCTTCCAGTACCTGGCTGGTGTTGTGGGTTATCCTGTCCTTCTTTATCATTTAACCCCCTTAGTACCAGGCCATTATTTTGTGGCTGTGCTGGAAATGCCAATGTATATTTTATGAATTTACTGTAGTGTGGAAAAAATACATCTCCCTTGATTTGTAAGTAATTTTTTTGAACTGTTTACTGGATATTAAGAATGTGTATATCTACAGGCTATATATAATGAGAATGCAATTCTGCTACTGCATGGAAGTCTTTTTCATGTTTTAAATTAAAAAAAAATTAAATTTAGATTTGAAAGTAAAGGTGTAAATATAATTTCAAATTTACTAATTAGTTGGTGCTCCTTTGTGCTGCAGCATGTTGTTTAGCCACACACACACACAAATCTGTCATACATTTGCTAGTTTTGATGAACATGTTTTATGTATCACTAACACATGCTACACCACATTACTTGTCACATGAGTCCTTAACTATGGAAAGTTAATAGAATTCTAGCTTCTAAACAAAACACACCAGAAAAAATCTAGTGGTAAATTCTGAAGCTACATGTTTGCATTGTCATAATCAGATCATCACCAGCTGCCATCTGATGAAAGACTGTATACCACAAGCACTTACTAGATATACTACACAGAGGGCACTGTTCTCCTGCAGATGTTTCAGGGGCCACAACACTGCTGCTTGGCACTGAAAGGGTTAAATTTTAATTCTAATGACCTAAATATCTTCTGTGTACCCATTCTTTCCAAACCATTGGTTGGTTTTCTTCTAACTCCATTAACAAGTTTTGAATTCCAAGTTTTTTAAAGGTCTTATTTGTAGTTATATCCCTTCTTGTTTTTCCCTCAGAATTTAAAAAAATCATATCAGTGGCCTGGATTTAGCTTTTGTTTGTCTCTGTTAAGGGTCTGCTGTTTTGGTATGAACTGTTAGTATTAATTTAAAATATAAACAGAGGCAGGATGTTCTTCTGAACTGTTAGCAAACACCTACCAAACTACATAATCCAGACGACATCTAAACTGTCATGTTGTTTGTTATCCAGGATTCTGTTATTTTTCAGTTTTATATACAAGTACATAGACTGTAAATTGTACATTAATGATTTCTTTGAATGGACCTTTGACAAAAAAAAGATTTTATTAGTTGGTAATTGATTGTTTATCATTGCCACATCGACTTCAGATACGCAGGATAACAATTTTAAACACTGAGTTATGTATGAGAGAGAATGAGTTAATGGCTTTTTTCAAGGTTCTAGCTTGATGTGTACTTAAAAGACCATTGCAGATTGTGAAGATTGAGTTACTGTAGTTGGTGTCTTCGTTGGAGGTGTGAACTTGGCTCTGAATACAAGTGAGAAGCATTAATGTCCTTGGTTCTGCATTTCCGTGGAATGTCAAAGTCAGTTTTTCCCTTTGCATTCTGATTTTGGTAGTGATAATTCTAGTTGTACATTTCAAATAGGCCTATAACCAAGTAAATTTTGTAAAGTCTATTTACCAGGACAAGTAACAGAAGAATGGAAAAAACAATGTAGCCTTTCTGTGCTTTTCAAGCCCTTGCAAACTACCAACAGATGTTTTTTAAAATGTTATTAGTAACATTTCAGGAATTGAATTTATGGGTTTAAAACTCATATTCAGGTTTTGATTTTCTTGCATACTAAAGACCATAGCTTTGCAGATATGTTGCCATTGCACTTGTTGTGGCCTTCGAGAATCCTCTTCCATTATTATTCAAGTACCTATTTTGTTTACTGAAATATTGTTCCCACTTAGTTGAAGTATGCGATTAGGAAGAGAGAAAACTTGGACTCGTTAAAGGGAGAACACTTGAAAAAAGTGTGCACTTTATGTATGAGTGCATTGACATTTATAATATATTTACATATTTCATACCAAAATTATTTGTGTATTTTAGGAGAGAATGCATCTACAGATTCTCATGTGAATGCATTGTCTCTGCTCTCTATGTGATAAGTCAGCTACATGGTATGTAATGAGAATTTAAAAAATGAAAATTACATATTTTACAGTGCCTGCATGACAAAATATTGTAATTGAAAATATGTTAGGTTTGGACCTAAATTTTAACACTTCCGTCATTTATAACGTACAGTTATTCCAACAAACAAGCTGTCTTTACTCAAAAATGATATTTAGCAATGGTTTACACTTTCACTGTATACTTTGCACTTCCAAAAACAAGCAAATATATTTAAAATAGATCTATACATGTGTCTCATCATACAGACATGTTGCTTGTAATGTTTTGCTTTACATTTATGTGACATTCAACCACAGCTGTCCAGACACATCAGATGTGTTGGCCTGCCACCCAAGAAGATCTCCAGCTTCCTTTGCCATGTGAAAGACCACCACAGACTGAACACAGGGTGTCTGCAGCATCCCCTGCAAGTGTGGTCAGGTCTGTTGTGTAGACTGGTCCATTAATTGAGACTAGAGTGAAAGAACACCACTGACAGATCTCTCTTGAACAAAAGACGAGAGCACAGCCTCAATGGGGAGCATCACATCCAATTCCAGGACACCAGAATACTTTCTGATGACCCTTGTTAACTTGGACTTCATCAAGGAGGTGACTGAGGTCTATCCCATCAATATGAAAGAGCAGGATGGCATGGTCTTCAGCAGGTCTTGGAAACCCCTCATTCACTCCTTGAGAGAGTGGAGGAATGCTCGCCATGATTGTAACAAGCAATACTTGAAAACAACTGGCCTTTTTCAGACCCAAATAAATCCCTGATCTCTCGTTCCCTTGTCATCTCTACAACTTCCTTGGCCCCACATATGTACTGCATCTTAGACCACTCTCAACTTCCTGGTTGTGTGTACCCATTATATCCTCGAGTCCATCACTTCATTTGTGTACCTCATATCCAGTGTCCCGTAACCTTTTTGTCACTTCTGCCTAGGGGCTTTGCCCAGTTCATAGCACTACCACTCTCACTGGCTCTTGCCCCCCCCCCCCCACCACATTGTCTGTACTTATATAATACATCAATATTTTTGGGCATGTCTGCTCTTGGACTCCTGATCCTGAAGAGGTACGTTCCTCTGATACATTGAAAACAGTTTACCAGTCGACACAGTTTAACATCCCAGAAGACATGAATCTTCATCATATTGTTTGTTGTGAATTCTGAGTGCCTGTCGTAGTCACAGTTGCCATACTGTGAATGCAGTTTAACCCATCTGCATACCTGAAGTTTTTTTTAGTTAATTGCCACTTTTCAGCCTTGTTAGTGTAAGCAGCATTTCCACATATGTTTCTGATCACCCCTTAAGATGAGCTCAAATTAAATACAAGATTCAACTCTTTTGGGATGTTAAGATGTGTGGATTTGTAAATGGCCTGCACGCCTTGCTCTGAGGGTCAGTGAAATCATTTAATAGTTAAGAGCCAATGAATCAGAGCTCTGCAGTATCCATCTGGAGATGCTTGTAGAATTTTGAGTGCATTTTGGCATTAACTCTGTGATAGTAGGGTAAGTGGAGTAACCCTCATCATTCAGTGGAGATTAAGAGGATGTTCTGACAGTAAGGTGCAACTGCCACTATGACACTGCACGTAATTATGACCAGGTTTTATTAACACACATGCATAGATATGCACACTACTTCTCAACATAAACACCTGCTCTGTTAAGGCATTTTTCTCAGCAGGGAACTAATACATGAAACCTCTTAGTTAAGATATCTGCATTCAGTGCTTGGAGCAAGTTGAAGACTTTTTGAGAGGCCCAACTTCCTCCCTAGATGTGATGTAATCAATGCTGCTGCAACATACTGGACAGAGTGAGAGAAGCTATTCAAAGAAAGAAGTTGGGATGGCTCAAGCTTGGTGTTGTCCCCTCAACAGTGAACACCCTTCTCAGGACCAAACAGTTGTTTTTAGCAGTATGGATGGGAATTCTTGCGGCATTCACCACACAGTCCAATTCAATTTCAATTGGACTCAATTTCTTGGCCTGTCAAAAAGTCTTTAGTTGCAGGCAGATCAGTTGGTTCCATGCACTTGATGCAGATTTCTTCACTATGGGCTTTGATGTGACACTTTCCCACTGGGACAAATGTCTGAATAGAGGCAGTGATTACGTTTAAAAGTATTGTGCATGTCTATGTATGTGTGTGTTGATAACATTTGCTCATAGTATTGCATGCAGTGTCACAGAGGCAGTTTGTACCTTACACAATGTCCCTTGTAATGTATTGTGTGTGGAGAAGGGGATTTTAAACCCCCAGTGCTGCAAGACTGGTTACTATATTTTAACATGGAGGAAGGATAAAAAAGTAAAACTTCTCGGGAGTGCACCATGAAGGCATATGGGGGAGTGAAGGTATGGCTCCACTTATTCTTAACGTGGGACGTAGGTGGAGAGTGGTAAGCTTCACACCACGCCGACTTTACATCCGGTACCTAGTGAATAAAAGGCTGGGTGGCTCTGAGAGGCGGTCAGGAAATTGTGGTTGTGAGGACGTATCTTGCTCCTGCCGGGAATCGAACGACTACGATTGCTCGGACGCCCAGACCGTAGTGTAATCATACTGATTAACGCTATGGTGGAAGTGTTATTGTTTATAGCAGTATCACAATGTAATACAGTACAAGGGACGATAACAGTAATATATTGGGTCTATTTTGATCATGGAACGTGTGTGGCGATTGCTGAAGTTGCATAAAAGGTGGCGTCTGCGCTGTAGTGTTAGGGTTAGTACACACGTGCAAACAAGTTTAGTTCATGTTTGTGGACAGCTGGCGGTATGTTCGCAAACATTCACAAACAAATATTCCGTGCTTCTTGTCTCAAGTTGGAAATGGAAAACAAGATACAGTTTGCGAACACGTGATCTGTCCGTCCTGCGCTACAGCCGAGGCAAATACTCGGAATGTGGACAAGTGAGAACATGTTGGAATTTAGTGATGATTTACAATCTGCCCTGTGTGTGGGATGTGTAATCCGCGGAACACGAAAACCGTAATAAGAAAGCTGATGCGTGCGATACTCTGGCTACAAAATACGGTGTTAGTGAGGTGGAGGTAAAGAAGAAAATAGGCGTTGAAAACGCAGTTTCGCAGGGAATACAAATTGGTGGATTTCAAGAGAAGTCTGAGTTCTCCGAAGAAGGCTGTTAGTAGACTCTCCACTAGCGAAATATTTAAGCGTAACAGCTAATCGAATGGACGGAGGAATCGCTGCTCGATACTTTGTATCTGTTCGTGATATTTTGCAGCCAATTATTTGTAGCAACATTTCAACATTGGAAGGGTTAATTCTGACAAAATTTCTGAAGCCAGCCCCCTCTTCTAGTTTAAAATCTGCCACGGTACAGGATTTGAGGTGCTCA
Source organism: Reticulitermes speratus (assembly GCA_021186555.1). Classification (NCBI taxonomy): domain Eukaryota; kingdom Metazoa; phylum Arthropoda; class Insecta; order Blattodea; family Rhinotermitidae; genus Reticulitermes; species Reticulitermes speratus. Next base: position 19,855,975 of record JAJKFL010000001.1, read on the forward strand.
CACTGGTGAGAATTCATAATGCGGCCTGGGTTAGGACACAGTGTAGTCTGGTACACGGTTATGGATGTTTGGAAGAGGATTCTGGGTCTGTCTTCACAGACAGTTGAAAGATGGAGGCAGTATGTCCTGACCCAAACCTTGGTACCCACCAGTCAGACTACACAGTCCCATAACTCGGAAGCCTATAATTTTGAATCTTAATATTCTGCATTTTCCATGCATTGTTATCACTATTACAAAACAACAATACATGAATCAGACAATAAATATACCCTGTTATTCTATATAATATTTTGATGTGAGCAGAAATATGTCTATAGGAAATATAATGTAAAATAATATTTCCTCATAAGTGTATTTAGTAGGTTTGTAATAATTGAGAAGTTTTGGTATTTTTTGGTGCCAATATGAATGTTGTGGGGGTGAAGGAGAGGGTATGGCAAGGCAGGAGGCTGCTTAGCCGATGTCATGCTACATAGTTTGAAAAGTTACCACTAGGAGAATGCTTTACCCATAGCCAATGCGCTATCTAGATAATCTGTGCTGGCTACAGTAACGCACGAAGGCGCCGCATATGGCGGTGTAGTTTTACGTTTGCACGGACTTGACAATCTGTGGTGGTGACGTTGCCTGTGCACATTGTGTTAACCAAAGGGTTGACGCGTGCGAGTTTTTCGTTACGAGGAATTTGTATTTTATTGTGATGATACCTACAGCAGAAACTGCGTCTCTTAATTCGTCGTTAATTGATTTAATATGGTATTATATGTATGAATTATCAAATTTGGTGCTCAGTGCATTGGGATTGACTTCAAATATCACAGTTGATTCATCGTCTGCCGATTTCCTAATCACTTGCTACGAGAGCGTTGTCAGGTGGTTAGCATTCGACGAATTTCAGATTAAACTATTAAAGGGATTACTATTTATCTTGTGTGCAAATATGTTTTTAATTTATATGTCTTGGAAAGTTTATGGTAAAAGGATATCCGAGAAGTTCATGAGGCCGGGTAAGTAATCAAATTGTGCAGTGGTGGAAATATGTCTAATGTTTTCTGTATGACGTTTTCGCATGAAATTATTTTACATTTTAGTAACATCGAAAACTATTGAAGATTTGAAAAGGAGCGTGTCTTCGTTGAAGCTTCCCAAAGAACATTCACCTAGAGTTTAAGCAGTTTTATTGCCCAAGAAAACGTCGATGGTATGTACCTGCGAAGGGCCAGGACACAGACTGACTGATGGGAATGTTGTTTGAATAGTATTAATTCAGGTACTTGTTATACTGCTGTTCCATGATTGACGTGGTCTAGACCCCAGACAGGCAGCTGCAGGTCGGCAAAGGCAGGATCTTACAGGATTTACTATGTAAGTATGTGGCATTATGTTCAGCTTGTCTTAAGTTATTTCTGAACTTCCTAGGTGTTGGCATGCCAGCATATCATTCTCATGTTTTCACAGACTTTTCATTTACAGCTCTGTGGCTGCTCTTCAAGCACAGGTGCAAACAGGGCATGAAGGAGAAAAAGTAGCAGCTTTAACAGCAAAGGTATCTTCACGTCCAAGTGTTCAGTCAGAGCAGCTGGATGAACTGGCCTCACACTGTTTAACCATTATTGGGTTGTTCTTCTTTGAGTGTCCAACCACTATTCTTATATGCTTAATTTTGTTACCTTGGCAATAAATGTATGTGGAATTAATGTGCTGCAGTTTTACTTAATTGCTGGATATGAGTTTTATTCACCATTGTTATTTGTAATACAAAGTTCCAACTTGCGCACCATTTTACTGCATCATACCTGTTGCCTGCATTGGGTTGTTGGTATTGCAGACATTGTGGCTTAATGCCACTCCTGTTTGATTATCCCGTATGTTTGCGTGTTAAACTAAATGATAGTGGGGATTATGAGAGTGGAAACTAGCTCCTTGGGTATTCATGAGGTCGGATGGGCCAATATTGTACTGTGGCTTGCTCTTAATGCCTGAGATGTCTGGGTTAGGAAGGTGGCATGGATTGGGGGGGGGGGGGGTGTAGTGGTGAGAGAAGCCTTTTGTGTAATGATGCTGTCAGTTGCTGAGATTGTGTGAGGTCTTGTGTGTGGGTTAGTAGGCTGTATTGTGTTGCTGTTTCACATTTAGTGCTGTGTTTTGTTTGTGAGTAAAGATTATTTACTGAAGAAGGTGTGCTTCAGTGGTTGTTTAAAAATGTAGTTAACAGAACAGTGAATTTATGTTAAACTTGATTGCAAAATGGGGGAAACAGATAAGGAAGTGAAGCAGCAGTCTTCACAATGGATGTCAAAATCATCCCCAAGACTGAAAAAAAGCATGATAGAGTGAATGTGAAGACTGCTCATTTTCATCAACTGCTGAGGTTTGGTGTTTTATGAATTCTTTCCTAGAGGCCAAACAGTGAATTGAGCACTGTATGGGATCATTTTATGGCATTTACAAGAAGCAGTGTGAAAGAAATGACCTGAAATTTGCAGGAACACAGCCGGTTCTTTCACAATGACGGTGAACCCACCCCACTCGCAACACCACAGATGCACACACTGCTCTTCATCCTAAAGTATCTTGTGAAAAATCAACTCCATTGCTTCCACAGCCACTCTACAGTCATATTCTCTCTCAAACAGAATTTATCCTGTGCCCAGAATTGGACGTTAGTTTAAAAACACACTGATCTAAATCAGTAGAGAAAAGCAAGTGGAATGCCAGAACATTTAAGCCATACCTCTCCATAATTGTGCATGGAATGCTGAGAGAAATGGGAATGTCATTGAAAGTGTATTAATGTAGATGGGGAATATTTGGAAGGGGATAAAGCAGGGGCACACAAATTTTCCAGAAACCTGGGAGCTACTTCAAAGTTCTAGGTGCCAGAAGGGTTACATGAAGCAAGTCACATAATGATGACCCTCAAATATTAGGTACCACCATAGAAAATTTAGTCGCCTGGGTTATCCGGCACCTGGTATTTGTGTACCCTTGGGATGGTGTATAAAATTTTTGTGATGCATAATGTGTTTTATTTAATCAGGCTAAAAAAGTGTTGAAGACACAGCATTGGTGATAGTTGTATGAAAATGTGTGTGGAATAATGGAGCGATGTTGCTGATTGGGGTAAACCAAATTACCTTGAGAAAGCCTGTTAGAGTGCCATGTTGTCTGCCACAACTGTCACGTTGACTACTGGCCTGGGCCTGAACCTGAGCGTGTGCAATGAGAGTAACCACCTCAGCCATGGGGTCAAGCTAGGGATAGATGTAGTGTTTGTGAATGGATTGGATTTTCACTTCATTAGTTGCCATTTCAGAGTGAAGATTGTATTCATGCTGATAATGTTACGTGATATGACTTAACCTACATGTTACTTACACAAATAAATTCTGGTTGGCAAACACACTGTTTAACTGTAAGTTGGGTTGGTGTTGTAGGATGGTCATGTTGGTGTTCGAGAGAGTTGTTATTGTGGGGCTCAAGCTATGATGGATTTGTGTTAGGAGTGTAATGTTTTTGAGAGGATTGATTTGGATAGTTCGGTCCACTAGGATATGTACTGTATGTTTACAATAGTTCAGCATGTCCCTGTATGTTGGCTGTTCCATGGCTATGTAACTGTGAAGACTAGGCACTTGTGTAGCACAAGTGTCTGCTGATGGCAAGTTGCTGTAGGGTGTGACATGAGTCCACCAACTTCCAAGGACAAGTGTTTTTGTTATGTTTATCTTATCATGGTGTCAGGAGGTTCCCTTCTCTTTAACTCCACAGAACTACTTGTGTTTTTAAATCTGTATAAAACTCATCGAGTTTATACCATCACCATGTGATTGGACATTCTGTTTAAGTTGTCCCACACACATATCACATTCCGTTTAGTTAATTTATGTCTTTGGTAATAGTTTTCATGTGACAGTCTACTGCAGGGCTCATGCTTTACTGCCACAGAGGGAATGCCGCACTTGAGAATTATGGCACATACAGTCCTTTAGGAGGTTAACAGGAAGTGATGCATCTGTGAGGTGTTATTAAGCAACCATGCTATTAGTGAAGAAGTTTGGAGAGACCAGATCAGTTTTGTTGCAATACAAACATTGTTTTGGAAATAACTGGACTTCCACAGACAACATTTGTGTGGGTGAAGTGGTGGACAGAGTTTTGCAGCGATCCGTGTGTCCAACAAACCTGATGGTTTGCATCACTGTCATGAAAAATGTTTCAAGCATTATATGAATACCTTGAACATGTATATTTGTGTAAAAAGCTATTGGAAGGTTTAAGTGTTTTAGGGTGTTATTTTGTGTCACTGGATAAACAGAACACTGGTTTGAGTATGCAGTATAATATAGAGTTACAGTATAATCCCTGAACATGTTTTGATTTTAAGCAGTGTAACGAATTGTTCTCTGCATATTCCAGTTTTGTTTAAAGTCAGGTAACAATAACGGACAGTCCATGTCAAAACCGCAATGTTGGAGTCTGGAGTGTAACTGGCTAATGGAGCACGCACTGTTTTGAACATGAGTTGCAGAGAAAAATTATGAGGGGAAAAAAGTGTGGTCGTAGGTTCTTTAAGATAATAAAAACGCGAACTCGCTAGAATTTTTAGGCTTTGCGGACATTTTCTAACATTATTTTCAGTAACCAGAGCTGAATTCTACTGTGAGTTAGACCAATCATGTAATGCCTAAAATTTCACGTCGTGGTATGTTGAGGTAAACTTCCATTAACAAACAAATGAATAACCCCTCCCCGCCGTTGCAGAAAATTCCATTCAGAGTGAAGGACTGAATAAAGCTATGCCTAGAATTCAGCATAATATTGATCTATATATACAGTTAGCTCAGCGGTAGCAGATTGTAGAATAATTTGCGTTTGTCTTCTAAATTATGCAGCCGGCTTTCATGAAACGCAGGCGTTCATAATGTAATTAAACTTGTATTTGCCTTGACCAGTTTTATTTATTTTTTCATACTGTAGTGTCGTGATGCGGCAGTTTTAATACAGAATTTTGGAGTGTATATCTGTGCGTTTGAATGGCTCAGCAAATTAATTCACAACTTCTGGCGCGTTCGCAACGAAAAGTTGCTAAACTGTGCCTGTTGGTTTTTGCCACGTCTTGCGTTCGTCATCCGCATATATCTCGAGAGCTGCTGAACGGATTTTCATGAAATTTGGTATTGTGAAGTTTTACCACATTTTGTCGAGACAAATTTCAGTTAATCTGACATAAATAATGAATTTTACATAAAACACCTACACACGTTTCTGCGCACATCTCAAGCGTAAACGTACGAAATAATTATAGGATGATGGCCGGGGGGGTGGACTTGGGCCGACTGCAGAAGGAGCTGATGCACACATTTTGTGACCGATACACTTCCGTCAGTCTTAGCGTGTTGGAGACCACTGAACAAAAACAAGCGAGCATTACCTGACTTGTTTATTTTTCTGTTTTCTGTGTACACTGGCTTGTGTTACAAGTTGAACAGTGTCTTTTATGAACATTGACACAAAATGGGGATTTTTAGCATGGGTGTCCAACCTTTTTTGGAAAAGAGCAACATCCTCAATGTGGACTGGACTACAGGCCGCACGTGTAAAAAATCACAATAAGTGGTATACCTAATCTCCTAAATTATTGTGCAGTTTTTGTACTGTATATACGAAGGTCGGTACAAAAGTTAATTTACGAATGTGAGATGTAGGAAAAGGGGTAACGATTTTTAAATGTTTATGACAGTTCAGCGATGAGTAATATTTGATGACTAGCTGAAGAACTGTCGGCTTCTGAAGGACTCTGCTGCATGGAGTCATATAGTTAAGACACTTCTTTTGCTAAATGGCAGAAACAGTCATGCTTCCGAAACGTCGAGTATATCAAGTAGGCCTATACCTGAGAACGTACAATGACCATCACAGTATTCTTACTTGGAAGTATGTGGCTAAATGAAATACACTAATTGAAGAAGAGGGTTGAAGTTTCCGGTGTTTACAAATGTTGGGGGGGGGGGGGGGGAGTGTAATTAGTGGAAGTGCTTATTAATGATGTGTCGAATGAGTAACAGCCTTATGCAACAGGCTTGTTGATCGATGTAATTGGCTGCACGGCCCTTATATCTTATGTTAGTAAATTGTCTCATTGAATTTTCAAACGTATGCCGTCCCAACATGGAGCTTTGCTTCTAAGATGCTTATCGATATATCAGGCCTAAATAAATTTCTAAACGTCCTCCGGACAGTGACAAATTCCCAAGGGTAACATAATTGAAATCCTACAGAAACAGGAATGCGATTAAACCAGACGTTGTGGTACTCATTCATTTGAACTTAGTGGATCAAATTTGAGTCGTGTATGGTTGTTCCAATGCGTTTAGATGTAGGCTGTGTGTGTGGACTCGTTCATTTCACACTGAATATTAAACTTCCTCTTATGAACAGGACAGCTGACGTGGTTGCAATGTGTAGTTTGCCTCGAACGTTGCACAAGTGATGTAACAGTAGAACACAGGTTCTGTCCCTTCCTAAGATACTTGTATCTAAGTGAATTACCAGATTACATTTCATATGGATAGCTGTTATATTATCCTTTTATCTTTGCCTTGCTGTTTCAAGTTCCCCACCAGATTTCTGCACGACGTCTTATTTCTGGTGTCCGACCTACAGGATGACATTTATTTAATCCCTTAGCTTCATTGACCATTACACATCAATAAAATTACAGCGCCTTCGGAGTTTGGTGTCTCACATGAATGACGCACATAATATTTGTGAATGCGAAAGATTTTACACGTAAAATTAGGCCTACTTGAATAATAGGATCAGTGACCACACCCAAGAAGGGGGCCCCGCCCCGATGTGGCTTGTAATTAATTATGTTGTGCACAGTGGGACGGCAAAGTGTACCTGAGATGAAGGGCCGACTTCCTGAATGGATGTTTCATGGTTGTCCTGAATACTTCTAACAGGGAAGGAGAGAACCTATTCTCAGTTAATACTTAAAAGCTTATTGGTTAGATTATTTACCACCACGTTCAACACTAAAAAACTCTGCATTTGTCCACACAGTGTATGTGTGTGTTCCTCATGACTCGCAATAAAAAGTGTTAACCGACTGGGCTTCCTGAAGGAAACACAATGTAAGGCACAAAGTGAATCGTTAACGTAGTATAGAATAATTTCATTCATAAAAGGGCTAAGAATATGTAACACGTTTTTAAGGACGTGAAACGAATTACGAAATATAATTAGGATGTTCAAATTCCGGCGATATACGAATATAATCTTTGCAGGTTTCAGCGTCGTTAAATAACACTAAAAATTATCAAATCAAGCAGGATGAGCTGGGCGGGTCATGTGGCACGCATGGGAGAGTAGCGAAATGCCTACAATATTCTGGTGGGAAAACCGGCAAGAGAGAGTCCAGTTGGAAGACCTAAGTCTAGATGGGAGGATAATCTTAAAGAAGCAAAATGGGTGTGGACTGGATTTATGTGATCGAGGATGGAGGCCAGTGGCGGGCACTTGTGAACGTGTTAATGAACCTTCCGGTTCCATAAAATGCAGAAATATTGACTAGCTGAGGAAAACTCTGCTTCATGAGGTAAGTTAAACATGATCTCTAGCATAAAGGGAGGAATGTGTATTGATGGTGTTTAAGAACAGGATACTGAAGCGAGGCGGGAGGAGGTAAGAGGTGCGAGAAAATTACGTAACTTCGATCTTCATAAGTAGTACTCTTCACCAGATGTAATTAGAATGTATTTCCTAATGTCTGTGAATAGAGAAAACTCTTTTAGGGAGATGATAAAGACTGAATTGTGGAAATCGTTAAAAAAGTGTAAACAGATAAAGTTTCCCAACAAGTAGATCTTGCCAAATTTTACGATGATGAAGTAAAGGCAGAGGGCGTGGGTGGAGCATGTAGCACTCGTAGGAGAGACGAGAAATCCACAGAGGGTTTTGGTGTGAAACCTGAAGAAAAGGGACTGTTTGGAAGACCTAAGCATAGATGGGGTGATAATGATTAAAATTAATTTTGAAGAAATGGGATGGAAGTGTGCGGACAGATTCATGTGGTTCAAGATAGAAACCAGTGTCAGGCCCGTGTGAACACGGGTTGTATGAAATTACCGTGCGACGTTAGCATTGACGCACCCGGGGGGGTTGCCCGGCAGCCCCCCCCCCCTCACCAAAGCGAAATTTAAAAACACAGGTTTTGTAGACACGATTATATCAAAGGATTTACGTGATCTACCCTTCATCCTAAATCAGCCACTGAAATAGCTGATGACTAGTACATTGGTATATGGAAAAATGAAATAAAAACGTAAAAATATATTGATATTTTTTATTTTTCAGTTAGTTTTAATTTTCCTAACTACCTAACTAGATGTCGGCTCGAAGATTTGGATATGATTTTCATAATACAGTTTTTAAAATCAAACGTCATTTATATATAGCCTCAGGGTCAGCCCCCCCCCTCCCCCCAAAGAAAATTCTGGGTGCGCCTATGGACGTTAGTACGACAGCCAACATAACACCAACTGTGACATTTATTTATTGCACATCGTGTTATACATGGATTGGCACACGCGTTTCGGCCTTGCAAGATCATCGTTACTGTCCGGCAGTAATAGGAATTTAGTCCTTACAGACAGCCTGCAAGCACAGAAGAAGGGACCAAATATTGAAAACCACCACCGAACGCTGCAGGTGGCTCTGCATTTTACAGGGGTAAAAGGCTAACGACAACAACACAACCTTACAGACAGGAGTACGTGACTGAGCCGCGGTAAGGAGCAGACGGTTTATACGGACAACCACAATGGATCAAGCTTCGATTGATAAAACAGGACTTTCATGGCAGCGAATAAAACTTGAGAATACTACAGAAGTAGATAATAAAAATATAGTGTAATAAAGGTTAAATGAATGTGTGGAGCATGAATGCCGTACTTTATACATTCATGGTGAGAGCTACGCTGGATATGCAGGTAGGAAAGCTGTGCAGTATTTTATATATTAAAGTTTAAAGATTTGTATTCAGATGTTCTCGTACTTATGTTTACGTACATTTTTTTATCTTGCCCATACAAACATTGGCATTCGAAATATGTAAATGGGTTGAAGGAGACACCGATTATGACCTTGTAAGGTCGAAATGAGTGTTTCAAAGGGTGTGCAGTAAAGGATATAGGCCTAGTTGGTGTGATTTTGTTTGTTGTAGTATGTTTAATTACTGACGGACTGTTAGGTTTTCAAGAAGGACTCTGCTGCAAGGAGTTAGGTGGGTACACTTAGGCATGGATTTTTAAGGTTGGAGATATTACACTTTTTGTTAATACTGTTTCAAAACTTTCGGCGTACACTGCAGTCATCATCTTCAAGACGAACGTACACACTGGGCATAGGTCGGGAGAACCTAAAGGCAGATGACGTGGAATTGTTGGGGTTTTATTGTGTGCATATATACATTTCCTTGCCCGTAGTATGAGAAAGGAAATGGAGTTGCCGTTTTATAATGCATTCTTGACCGTGTACCAGTAACTTAACTGATATTGTAACCAACAAAGTTAATAATATGTGTCATGTGTGGAGCATAGCTTTGTATGATGCTGAAAAGTGGACGCTTTGGAAAGTAGATCAGAAATACCTGGAAAATTTTGAAACGTGGTGTTGGAGAAGAATGGAGAAGATCAGTTGGACCGATCGTGTGAGAAATGAAGTATTACACACAGTAAAGGAGAAGAGGAATGTCATACATACAATAAAATGAAGAAAGGCTAACTGGATTGGTCACATCTTGCGTAGAAAACTGCCTTCTAAAACACGTGATTGAAGGAAAGTTAGAAGGAAGGATACAAATGACGGGAAGACGAGGAAGAATGCGTAAGCAGCTACTGGATGACCTTAAGGAAAACAGAAGATACTGGAAATTTAAAGAGGAAGCATTAGATCGCACCCTGTGGAGAACTCGCTTTGGAAGAGGCTATGCACCTGTCGTAAGACAGACTACAGAATGAATGAATGTATGTTGAGAATACGTATGTAACCAGTGAGCTTGAATGGGTACGTATACTGTTAGAGCAGGTAAGTAGTAGGTGATCGTGCTAGAAATAACTAGTCCACACAACTGCACCGAAAAGAAAATACCTGCTTGGTCATGACGAAGAAAGATAAGCATACTATAAATTTGAATTTCTTGGGGAAAGTCGTGTTCGGCACGTAAATTGAATCGCACTAACTCAGAATCCAGTCACAAACTGGGTTGTAGTAACGGCGAAAAATACCCACATAGGCCTATGGGAACAATTTCTGGAACATTTTTGCAGGTACGGAATTAACATACTGCATGTGAAAATAAATATGAACTGTTGAAACGTGATATTGCTGCCAGGTATGGGACGCAGTTTAGTTTGGTAGAAATGTGCACATTGCGTTTTTCCATCCTCAGAGTAAAGCAAACATGGCGTTGACATGTGCCTCCGAAAAGTCGGTGAATTTCAACCAGACTGCATGGCATCGTACCCCAGTACGAGTACTCTGATAGGCATGATCGCGAGAAGTTTCTCACAAAGTTTTTTTACTTTTCTACTTTCTTGAAGTTTCAAAATATTTATTAGAGTCTGTCATCGAAGGGCATGTAGTGGTGTGCTTCATACTACGTAACAAACCCGTAAATAAATACAAGATTTAGTGACTTTATCACTGGACACTTTACTCATGGCATTATGAGATTAGGAGACGGACGGTCGCAGTTCTATCCGCGAGGCTGAACCATTTGGACAGTATGTAAAACCAACGCGCAGTAACATACGTGTACTAAGTTTTCAACAGAACATTACATTATATATTCAATTTACTTACCGATTAAAATAATGCCAACGGAAATTACATCTTTTGGATTTTGTTTTTGTTTCGTGGTGCTTAAGCTCTTTTAACGCACCATCTTTTTTGTGAAATGCCCCGCAGCAGATACTATGGACGTACTTGAGGTTTATTGTGCAACCCTCTGATGAAGATGATTAGTGTTTTTCGTTTTTTCCTTGTAATGGAGCACCGGTGGAATAAATTGACTGGGGAAACCGAAGTATCCGGGGAAAAACCTGTGCCAGTGCCACTTTGTCCACCACAAATCCCACATGGACTGACCCGGAATCGTGGTGAGAGGCCGGCGATTAACCTCCTGAGCCATGGCACGGCCCACGCATCGTTAAGTTGAGCATTACATCGATATACGTGGATATGCGACTCGGAAAACTTCCCTAATCTGTTGTTGATATGGCTCACCATACAAAATAGTGTGCACCCCTGTATTAGGGAAAGTCACTTTGTCCCTTTCAGAAACACATCTATTATTGGCTTCGTATATGCTCTGAGTTCAGCATGAGACGATGTGATTGGTCCAGTTAACTCCGCACCAGTGCACTCTGATGGAGAACTTTAATCAATTTTATCATTGATCAAGCAACAGTATCTCAGAGAACGTGATTATTTCTATTAATTAAGGACATCAGTCGATGCGATGTTGAAATGCGTTAACATGTTTACTTAATTTGTTTATTACTTAATGAGGTGTTTACATAAGGTAAATCTAACCAAAAACTGTGAAACGTGACCACACATAACCTAATTTCTTGTCGAATTCAGAATTGCTCATCATGTAATGCATGACGAAACTGGGCACACTTACCCCGCAATTACAGCATTTAATTAATGAATGTCACTAGTGTCATTTGATAAGCCTCTTTATTCGTTATCGGTTTGCTTATCAGCAATTTGTGTTATCGATTTTTGTTTTTGCCGTTTTGAACACCATGTGCACCTATTTTCTAATACTGCACAGTGGCCGTTTCGTTACGTTGATTCGAGTTTGTCCATTGTGAGAGGAGAGAAATATTTGAGAGGTTAGTAGAAGAAAACACATTCGTTACGGAGGGAAACTGATAGAAATTTCTGTTTGTTTTGAACGTTCCCAGGTAGAGTCCACTCATCCTGTTGGTAAGGATGAGTTAGAAAGTAAAGTGCTGGAAAAGGAAAAGTGATGCGAATTGAGTTGTTTTGTAGTTACACGGCAAGGGAAAGAAGTTAAACAGGGTTATTTCTGCATAGGACGGGATTTTCATGTCAATAATAATTAATAAAACACCATCTGTCTACAACAATGGATAGTACTAAACACTCCTTTATTTGTTTACAATGTTATTTACGACATGTTTCGGCCTGTGCTTGGCCATTATCAAGGAAACCATATCAAACACTGGGAATTACCGCTGGCTTTATGTTTGTGTTAGGAATGCTTAAACGATGAGATATTCTTTAAATTCTTATAATTAGGATTTAAAATTGTTTCAGTATATGGAAAAACATAATTTTAGGTTTATGTTTTGATACATTTTTCTAATGTTTAATGTATATAAACGTAGATCTAACATCGTTTTTTCGATATACTGAACCAGTGGTAACTCTCAGTCATAAGAATTTATAGAATATCCCTTAGTTAACAGATGTTCGGTATAAATGTTAAGGCAGGAGTAATTCCCAGTGTTATATATGATTGATTTCTATGCAGGTGGCCGAGCACAGGCCCAATCTTGTAGGCAATGACTTTGTAAATAAATAAAGGAATTATTGTTGTCACCAACTGAATGCACTATTTATTTAAAAAAACACTATATGGTTCCTTAAAATATTTTAGTAAACAACCTACATATGTTTCGGCTTCCTCATGAAGCCATCCTCAGGGGTGTCAGGAAGGAATATTTAACAAGCACTGAAGTCTACAGAAATGCTCTCTTATTTAATATTATCGTAAGCTTTTACGCGGTAAATATAAGAATTTCAAAGTTGATATCAGTTGGAGCACTGTGTGAGAGGCATGTAGTGCATTGTGGAATTTGGGCATTCTATCAACTCAGCATTTGTTCATGGACCCAGGATAAACACGAAAATCTTTATTGAGATGGCCGGCTTAGGACCTTCAGAATACCTGCATCTACAGGCTTCTGTCCATCAGTGTGGAATTAAAATACACGAAGCCTGAATGTAGATCGGTATGTGAGGTTTTCTGATTTTAAACTAATGGGTTATGTATTGCAGACTTTTAATGCCATTTGGATGAGTAGACTTGTACCGTCCTTAACAGACTTTTGCACTTATGAATAGATAAATCCAAGTTTAAAGTCTGTTGTTAATAATAACTTATGACCTAAGAACGCTGTCTTCCGGGATGTGATACCGTGTAGTCTGGTAGAAATTCATCTTCAGATGGAGGTACCAGGTTCTTCCGAAACGTTGGTAAGTTTACACCGGACTACAGGGAGTCATACCCCACAGGAGAACACGCTTCATAGTCACCTCAAGTCTCATATCCCGCTACATTACAAAAGACAACATGGTACTAGCGCTATATGCATGAAGGTAAAGTAGGCCTAATCGATGCGAACTAACCCCTTGTCCAACGCGGTTTTGCCCAGCGCGGTTTTGACTGCACGCGGTTGAAAATAATTAAGTACTTGGGGGAAAATTTGCCGAACGCTGAAAAATTTAAGTACATGTCAATAAAAACGGGGGATTAGTCACTCAAAAGCCGCAGAAGCTGGCAGCATCAGCACTCTGTAAATTGTTAATGTCCCCAAAAATGTATGCGTTTTAAGTGATATGGGTTTCCATAAGCGTCCGCGTTCGCGTAACTCTAGTTTCTCTGTATTTCTCAGCTTCCCTAACCCCCGCAATGGGCGAGGGATCACTGCATTAAAGTAGGGTACAGACGCAAGAGACTAGGGGGGCAGTGCGTCATGGTCTACTTGTAGAATACCATGTTAGCTGTAATAAATACATATTATATCGGGGCGGTAATGCATGATGCTCTATCAATTAGAATAACATGATACCTACATGCTCATAATGTACTGGGCTGGCTGAGAAGGTGTTGTCTACAGCGAGCCTGTGTTCACTCAAATACAGTACTACGTGATTAATACATTCACCAGGTCGTTAATGCGGCCTGTTCTCAGTACCACGAGTCAGATAGTGTGTTTTCTCTTAACAGGAATGTGATCTACTGCGATGAACTGATAATCCTCTGCAGGCTACATAGCTTCTTCACAAGTTACAGACATCTTAATAGTGCGACGTTCGGTTTTGGACTGAGCAACTGGGGATTAGTTTTGAAAATGATTGGTAGCTTCTGGGGGGCCGAACCTTGACCGCGAAGGAGCAGAACCTCGAAGAAAATTTATTCTGATTTCCTAGAAAGTTTGATGTTCGCTTGAAATCTTGTCTATTCATTGGAATTGAACGGGCTCTGAAGTGAACTTTTTCCACTTTCCTTATGGAAGTTTTTAGGAGTTTTGTTATGTTAGAATTTACGTCAACAGGAATTAAAACAAAAGGCATCGAAACAAATAACTGACTATCGAAACATTCAGACGCATTCACGGTAATCAAATATGGCGTCATTGTATTGTTTTGAAGCAAAACTAGTTTTACTGTTTGGAGCTGGTATGCAACAGGCAAAGGCGGTGTGTGATTATAGCGCGGATTGGTTAACATCTGTCTAAGTTTGCGTCGAGCTTAAACTACGCTTTCCGTATAAAGACAGATGAAATGTGGAATATCACACGTAAGTTGAGGAAATCAGTCTTTGGTATGCTTATCTTATCGAGTTCATGTTGCATGGAAATGTTTTGAGTGAATGTAGACAGAAATGTATTTTGATTTGTGCACAGATTTTACATGATGACAGAAAGTATCGGTGCGATGTGTGTTCACTACTTACTATCTAACTAACAAACCAACCAACCAACCATCCAACCAACCAACTTACTCAGTGGCATAGATGTCTTCCTGAGAAGGTAATAGCTGCTCAGCCACCCAAGAAATACTCCGTATTTTATGCAACCTGCATATTCCCTTTTATCTTTACAACAGCCCACCATTAGGTCTTATCTTATGCCAGATGAATCCAGGCCACAACCTCGTCCCCTCTTTCATTAGGACCCATTCTAATATTATTTTCCCGTAGGCCAAGTTCTCCCAAGAAGGTCTATTCCTTGCAGTATTCCGTGTCAGAATTTTGCACCTAATTCGAATTTATTCTATCTACCTTCCTCATGTAAATATTACTTGATATGAACATCAGTCGAGGCCCCGATATTATGATTGTGCACTTCGCAATGTTTGCGAGATAGTCGGCTGAAATGTGCCACACAGTTTATCATACATAATTTTCTTCTCTCTCATCCGACACTAAGTAACCTCTTTGGCTGATGTAGAGTCTTTGTACGATCGAAGAACCAAACGCATATTCTGACACAAGCTGCGACCTTTATATATCCGTAGAATACGGTGAAATAGGGTTGTACGCGCTAACGCTAGAAAATTCGTTGCTATGGCAACTCGCAATAGCGTAATTTCGCAGCTTTGTAAGTCTGGTCGTAAAACTTTTATTTTCCTGACATGAGGGCAACTTTAGGTTTCGAATGAGCAGAATACACCCCCGTTGGCGCTTCCATTCACTCACAATTTCAACAGGCAGAAAGCGCTTAGAGAATTCTACACCGTACAAGGATTTTCATCAGCATCTTCAGAAAACTAATAAGACCGAAAAAAACTATTTTCTTTAAAACGGGCTAGGGAATCATGCACTGCGCCTTTCGTTGTTGTACATAGTTTCATTTAAAACAGCGTCGTAAGAGGTAGGAGAATGGGAAAAATTGCATGAGGAACTTCGTGATTTGTACTCCTCAAAAAAAATATTATTAGAGTGAGATTGGCTGGGCATGTGAAACGCATGGGGAGATGAGGTATTATAGTGTGTTTTGGTGCTGAAACCTAAAGGAAAGAGGCTACTTGAAAGGCATGGGCGTAGATGGGGGGAAATATTTAAGTGGATCTCAAACATGTCGGGAGTTTGTGGACTGAATTTATTTGGCTCAGGACAGAGAAAATTAAGTGCTCTTGTTTACATGGAAGTGAAACTTTTGGTTTCATAAAAGGCGGAAAATTCCGACTAGCTGAGGAATTATTAGCATGCCAAAGAACTTGGTACATGTACTTGGTTGGTTGGTTGCTTGCTTTTTTGGTGGGTTAGTTAGTTAGTAATCTAGTCACTCGGTTTTTTAGTTAGATTTAAATGTCTTGCAATCAAAGTTCCTCAATTATTTTTTGTCGAGATAACCACTAATTTCAAATTTGACTCTTCTTGATATGTCTTCCCAGCAGGAGACGCGTTTAAAATGAAACAAAACACTTTAAAGAAGCAGATGGCGTGTTTAAAATTCCAGTTATCTTTAGCTATATTCAAGTCACCCAAACCGAAAACACGGATTTTCATTTGTTTCTCATTGTTCGACTTCCACACTTGGCGCTGGTATCGGTAACCGATATATGGAAACCCACACTTCACTTCTCCTTTTCCCTTATATTCTGATAGACTAGTCTACAAGACATACGAACGAAACTGTTCTAAGTGTCTTTGAGTGACTTTTATTCTGCAAGGAAGAAAATAAAAGGAGTTAGAAAATGTAGGGAAAGCGACACGCTTATAGCGCGTCCGCTCTTATCGAAAACCATAAGACTTATAGAAGAAGTGCATTGCTCGTAACAAGAAACTTTCTGTACAACTTGTGCTCAGAACATTCTTCGCTCCGATAAATACGTGTATTTATCGGATGACACGCAACTTGCCCTGGAGAAGCGTAAAGAAACTCATGTAATTTTGAAGTAACATGTCCCTTATTGTTTAGGATTTAACCAAAGCTGGAATACGCCCACACACTTTACTAAACGCTACAATATTAAATATAACGCAAATCGGATGAACTCTTCTTGAATTGTTACAGTCAAGCAGAAATATATTGAGAAACTATTGTACGAATTTTGGAAATTTTGAGGTTTTAAGGTGCCAACAAGTCTTCGTAAACTGATATACAGGCCATAGATCACATAGTTATATTCGGAGGGGGGGGGGGGGGGGTTGCCAGTTGTGATGATTTTTATGCTTTTGGAACTGAAAAGTTTTAGTTACAAATATTTATGTACCAAAGCGTGTCTTCAGACACATGCAAATCCTTTTCGTAAAACTAAAATTCCTTTCTCCACCTCGAAGCATTTTACATTAAGGCTATTTCTTTCTTATTCGTGACCGAAAATATATTTCAAGATAGTAGTTATATTGAAAAATATTATTAACAGAGGTTTTGTGTTAACATTTTATTAATATTAATTTAGTAAATTTCAGATTCTTTGTATTTTTCATTTTTTAATCATTTATATGAGATTTTCATTTGTGGCTTTTCATTTTAATTTAGCAGGATTAAATATTTTTCTTTTTATTTAGTAAATTGCATTTTTTAATTATATATTAGTAGTTTTTCAGTAGGCCCTCCATCCCCCTCTCAGGAACACCCATCCTACTGGCTCTGTCATCTGGTATTCCTGGACCCACTGGGGCTCTATTGCTTTTAACCCGTCGGCGCCGTAACTTTGGTCTGTCTGGGGTTCGAACGCGATAAAATATTTAGCTTCAATATATTGCAGTACTAACTAGGAAGTAAATCATATTTATCAGATTATCATATTATGATGATGCGCACTTTAGATGGAATGCTGGGTCGTTTTATCTAATTTTTCGATTACCTGAGCGCGTGATCTAAATCAGACTGTGTAATTTTTTTTATCAGTGAATTGTAATCAGTTTACTTTTGGTTTTGACTCAGAACATACATTTGACAGGTTTATTTAATATGGATGATATTTGTCAATACTTGTCATTGTTTTCGAAACCTCTTGTATAGTTTTTGGGACGGAACAGATTTTCGTTCTAAATCCACCCTCTGACAGATGACAGGTTTGCTCATTTTGGTGGGCATTTGTCAATAACTCTCATTGCTCTAAATATGTTCATGTATTTTTGAAACAAAACTGGTTTTCCTTAAAACCCTTCTCTCTCTAATACCTGTGCCAGAACCAGAAACAAATCATTAGAATATAAATACATATTTCATATTTGTGACACTTTGCAAGAACTGACACTCCTCATGCCTTTTTATTATGTTCAAGAGTTTTGACCCGTTCAGTAACATTTCGAAGACCACATGTATGAGTTAATTGACGTGTCGGGAGAACATAAATGTATGCTAGGGTTTGGTTGAGAAATCTGAGAGAAAGGAATCATCTTGAGGACCTATGCATTGTTGAGTATGAAACTTTAAAATGGACCTGAAAGAAGTAGAATGAGAGGTCATTGACTGGATTTATCTGGTTCGGGATAGGAATAAGTGGTGGGCTCTTGTGGATACCATAATTAACTTTAAAGTTTCAAAAATATCGATAAATTGGTTCATTGGCTAAAGAACTCTTAACTTTTCAAGAAGGACTCTTCTCCAAGTAGTTAGTTATCAAAAGTTTTATATATTCATAGGCTATAGGCTATAACGTATTTGGCCTATAACGTGTTCGTGTTTGAACTTAAAATATTGTCGATTACTATTAATATCTCCTGGATCAACCAACTTCAATCCATATCAGAAAAGCCGTCCATATTACCTGAATAACTACGTAGCCGGCATACGTACAGTGTACATGCATAAAAGCAGAGCAGTCCCTTCCTCGGTTGGCATATGGTTGTTTCCCTTGTCATTTGACAGTTGTCAATTGTAATTCTTAACACCGTAGTTAAATAAACGATAAATAAATAAACGTAAATGGTGCTTAAAATAAGTTGCGATACAATCGTTTATAATCTTAAGGAGCACAACAGGAGCCTCGGCAGATGATACATCAGATTTCTCTCGCCGTGAGAAGCGAATGTCCTTTCTGATATGGATCGCATCACATTCCGAGTCGACACCAGATTTCATAAAATGCCGACCTCTGCAGCACGGGCATTGCTCTCCCATTGCTCCATACATTATGAAAGAGTAATATGGACTGGTGGCGCAATGTGTGTTGCATAAGGGGAAGGGGTTCTGTGTCCGCCTACTCTAGTGGGGAAAGGGAGAGGAGTCATGGTGAAATTCGTCTACGTGTAACCACGTTATGAATACGTATACTGGATGTGGAGCTAAGGCTCTATGCATTTTTATCCTTATATATATGGTCAGGTGCTCGCTCAGGTAGCGGTGACATGCATTTAGTTATTGTCATCTGCAGGTAAAATTTATCCTGATATTTGTCTTAGGCGAGTGTCAGGATTCGCGTAAACTGTAACTGCTGTCCGTCAAACCGGTCGACTAACAGCCGAATTCAACCCTAAATAACCTACGGTATTGATACATTGTCAACACATATATTTTCGAACTTCTAGTATAACCTGTGGCTGACTGTTGTCTCATGTCTCATGCTAAGTGCTTCGAGTTGTGGTAATTGTATAAAAGCTAGCATGTAAAGGTGTCGGGTGGAATAATTTATAAGGTAAAGCGGTCCTTAGTCACCCAATTAAGGTGTTGTGTGGGTAATCCACGAGGCAGATTTTCTTCATCGTGAACATTTAAGGTGTCGGATTGAACACTCCTCGCGACGAAGCACTCGTCTGTGCATCAGCGGTGATGCTGGATGTCAAAACCCACACGATGAGGCTCCCCAGTGAACTAATAGTTTCCTAACTTCAGTGACATTTGTAGTGTCCACATTTTTATTTCGTATTCCTGATGAAAAGAGGACTAGGAGGAATATACTCTTCCGAAAAACGATAAAGCTGTGCGAGATTCCAAGCTTCCGCCGTTCTGTAGTTGAGGTCTTCGCTTTTCTGGGATGTTGCGCAACGTAACATCCCAGAAGAGTAAAGACCTCAACTGCACTGCGGCGGGAGCTTGAAATGTCGCATTGTAAACTTACTTCTTACCGACCTTCATGTAACGTTATAGCAGGTATCGTGGCAATCTTTGTGGCCTCACTCTTTCCATCTTTCATGGAGTACGTTATTATATTAACAAACTGACGTTTCGTAAGGCTGTTCCCATTTTCACTGTCGAGATATAAATCACTGTGGTCCGCTTGCCATCTTCCGCTACTAAATTTTATATGATATCCGTCTACATTCATTTTATAATTTTTCTTCCACTTCAGGCGTTTCCTTGCTTCGTAAGAAGAGATAAGCTTTCGGTATCAGATTTTCTAAGTCTCCCGCCCAAGAAGATTTTCAACCAACTGCCCGATTTTCGTTAAAATTCCGTAAGCACCTTAAAAAGCTCACTTTTTTGTTTTACATTTCCCTGTCATCAATAATACCCTTACATCAGCGACGCGGACATCTGCTCAGGAAACGACATTAGTTAGTTCCATTGACCTCTCCTTCTCCTTCTTATTCTCTTCTCGGGCCGTCGGTCCGTTTTCGGGCCATGGCCTCGCCGAACTTCTTCCTCCAAACAGCTCCATTTAATTAAGGACTCAGAACTGTTTTGTAGCGAAGATCTTCGATGAAATATGCAAAGTTTGTTCCTGTTCTCTTCCTTAGGCTATCGGCTTGTTATCTTCACAGGGAGAAAAGAAACATTCTTTGTGCGGCCTTCCAGAAGCGCTTCCTTAACGTCGATACGTACTTGATATCGGTAAGTTACTACCCACTGTTCGGCTGTCTGGTACAGGAACTGCTCTTCAGACTATACGTGTCTCACCCTAGAATACTGTAATCTAAAACTCCACTATATATTCATATCTCTGGAGAAAACCCGTCTTGAAGCCCCATAAATTGGGCTGTATCTTGAATCATGGATCCTTGCCATGGCTCAGGCGGTTATCACCGACCTCTCACCGCGGAGGGACGGGTTCAAACTCAGGCCAATTCGTGTGGGATTTTGGTGGACAAGGTGGTACTGGGACAGAATTTCTTCCATTACTTCGGAGTTTCCGTATCACTAGTATTCCACCAATGCTCCATACTCGTATCTGTTACCGACGTTACATCAACTTAGCGTTTGATTGCGTCGTTGAACACCTCTCCTAAAAATAAAGGGCGCCATTATGATGACCGCTTGTTTGTGCAAACATATTGCATATTTATCTTTTAACCAATTGTGTTATACATCAGTTTTGTGTTTGATGGTCTTGTGTATTTTTATTGATTTTTGAGATTCTTAATCAAATCGATATTGTAAATTTAGCATTTTTTCCGTTGTAATGAGACTGCATGTATCAGAGGTTCGCATTTATTCCTTCTCATTGTGCATGTTCCAAGCAGGAAGGGACAGCGTTTAAGCTTTTAAAAGCGTTCTTATTCTTTGTGGTGCCGCCTCTTACCGCATACCATAAATTCCATAGTTGTAGATCCCATTCATCCGTCAGTCTATTCATCACCCACTTAATCACCCCTCCATACATCCTGTAAGTGCAGATATACAAAAATTGACACGAAAGAAAGTTGAATCTTTTCTAGAGTGCAAAAGTACTATTTGCGTCTTGGTTTCTCAGGTTATTGTAAAGATATTTTGACGTAAGTTGAAGTTATATTTTAAAGGATTTCCTTCCTGACCGCACAAATAGAAGAAAATTTGTGACATTCATTTAAAGCTTAAAGAGGAACGGAGAGAGAAAAGACTAAAGGTGGAAAATAGAGTCTCTTTATTTGTGTGTGACATCATGGTTGTGCTCCAGACAGTGCTACTTGTCCGTCGGATGGAGGCAGTTTGGAGACGAGGTAAAGGGTTGGGCGGTGAAGAAGATAAATGCATGAAAAGTGAAATTTTTTGAGTCTGAATGGGAGGATAGAGTCTGAAAGTCACTGCAATGGGGCTGGATGTTCATGTTCGCATTAAGGAGTGACCTAAAGCGGAATTTTAGTAAGAAGATTGGGAGGGCGGAATTTCTCATTTTAACTTTGGAAGAACTGCATGAATAGCACGTAGTTCGACGTGGGATTTGAGTACCAGCTAAACATTTGTTCTAGAGCCGAGGATCGATTTGGCATGTCGCAGGATATTCCGGGTGCGTACTGACTTTAGACAGTTGTCCAGCATCCAAGTAAGCGAACCCTGAATGTAGTCCCTATATATATGCAATTGCTTTATTTTAGAAACGTACCGGTGGAGGGGAAAAACTGTCTTAGGCCACTGGGTTTTTATATTACTCGCCTTGGTAAGGCTCTGTAAACAAGAATGTTACGTGTTAAGTATGCCTTTGAAATATTTTGTATATTGTATGGGATTTTCTGCTCATCCAGTCACAAATAATCAAATATTATATCACAAGTGAATAATTTCTTCTGGCCTAGTCTTCCCCACTTGTTAGAAATCTCAGTTTGGTCCCGCGTGAGGATTTGATCTATTTGACTTCCTGCATACTGCACCCTTGGGGATGCCCTCAGATGTCTGGTGGCTTGATATAAGGTACTCAATCTGTTCTTCGAATATTTATGGTGTTCGAAGTAGTGTTATATAGGTGAAGAGGTGCTGCTTTGAAACATTAATACTTTAGTTATGGTTACAGCTTTTGTATATTATTGTAGTTTCTTTATTATCATCAAATACCCATGCTGCTTATACAATACTTATGATTGATTACACAGTAAAGAAATAGATGTAAGACTGAATGGAAGAGTAGAAGATGGAGAGCTTCATGTACGAAATAAAAAAGCATGATTTTGGGGGCCAGAAAAATATCACTCTGCCAGAAGCTTCCCAGGCTTCGTCCTCTCGTCCTTATGGTAACAGCATGAAAATGAAGACGTTACAATGATCAGATATAGTATCTTGAATCAGGGAAATTAAATTTTGATATAATGGTTTATGCAAAGAAAGTATAGTTTGGGGAGACGCTTTGATAACTTTGGACCAAAGGGTTTAATTTTGATAAATATGAAGGGCCCCACGGGAAACATGTCAGCATTTCTGCAAGACAGATGGAGTCGGCCGTAGCAAACATCATGTAAATAATATTTAACAATTCATTTTCTACCTCTCGGAAAAGAGATGAATTCTCAAAGATTCAAGTCCTTTGGAGTGTGACGCTGTGTCGTTTGCCGAGTATTTCCCCACTTTTCGATGCCTTCATTTTCAGGTCAAGCGTTGCAAGAAGCCTTCGTCATAAGAATTAACAGTCTTTTTGAAATGTTCGACCGTCGAGAGCATTACGATCCTTCGACACTTCGGGAAATATTCGCCTAGCGACACTGCGTCACATCCCAGAAGACGCGAATCTTTAGAACACGGCAGTGAGAAACCCTAATTTCTCCGACAAAGATTCGAAAGAGCATTTTCCAAATAAAAACCAAACCTTTACAACTTGGTATTTCGGTGGATCATAAAAGGCGGGTGACTTTGTGTTCTGACCCCGTATCGTATCTCACGCATCTATCTCCAATTATTTCAAAAGCTAGAGGATACTTCGCACGGCCGCAATGCTGTCTGTTACAACCTATAAAAACTTTACAGAACTTGGCTGTTGCTTGAACACCTGTTACTGCTGTGTCAGTTCATGACCCTGTGATGACAGTAGTATTGCCCTCACCCCACAAGTTTTTGCATCCAAATCTTTATTGGCATCAACGTACAAAATTAGAGAGTGTGCTGTAACAGTGATCTTCAGTGACTGAAGAGTGATGCAGACTTTTGTGAAAATAGACAAACTGTGTCAAAAATTGAAAGGAACAGTCACAGACAACATGGCATTTGATAGTCTACTTTCTGTCCTTAAAGGTAGGTTAAAAACCCTGCTGGGTTTTTATAAGGCAGTGCAGTTAGTAAGACACTGAGAAGTTGACCTACCGAAGAAAAGTCCATACTTTTAATCGATACATTGAAATAATCCATCTCAGATTCGAAGCGAGGACTTGTTCGATTGACGGAAAATAACATGCTGGTGGAATGCTGGTGAGTTTCCACTAAGCCATGTGTGAGTATATGTATGTTGTTGAACAGGCGAGGATTCTAGGCGGCAGTGCCACTGCCCTGGGAGGAGCCGGTTGGATGGATGCTGCGGTGCGGCTGCGCTCCAGAAAATCAATGTGCAGCAGCCTCCCTATTACCTGTTCTAACAATATGAGACTGTAGATCCGTCTCACGTCAGCCGCAGTCGCAAAGGGAAGTCGGTGTACCTTCTGAAGAACTTGAGCAAATATTGTAACTACTTAATAATTAATAATTTGTTGTAGTAATTTGTTTTTCTTCAGATTGCAGTCTTCTGGAATGTGACGTCATGTAGATGGTTAACAATATTTTTAGTGGAAATTACTGCCTCTATCTTCCACCCTGAAGATGGATTTAGTACAGCCCTCCGGAACTTTGAACTTCGTCAGCAGTCTTAAAATAAATTGCAGTGAACACCTCAGATCTAATATAACTTCTGGATTGTTTTTCTCTCTCTCTCTCTCTCTGTCTCACTCTGAAATTTGCCATTTATGAGAAAAATGTCTGTGACAAATATTTTAAGTCTTCTGAGATGTCTTTGTGTATACAGTCGTAGTTCATTGTCAGAGAGGGACATTATGTAACGTGAAATGAAATGAGAGCATGAGGACGTATGACGTGGTAAAGTGGAAGTGGTCGTGGCACGTCTAAGAAAACTCTCTAGTAATTTTACAGAAAATAATGAAAATACGAGAGACGGTCCCCAACTAGTTTTCAAATTGGCCACCTTAATACAAGTCTGAAGTATTAGCCCGTACATGACTTTTTCGTTTCAGGCATCTGAAATTTAATAATGGCTTACTGCATAGTAAGATTATAGGCGTTTAGTTGTTACGGGGTTTTGAACTATTGCTAGATTTTACACTTTGGGTTCATTTATGAGAGACGGCAGGGAAGCGTGCACATCACTGGGTTCCATATATGCTACAGGACTGTAGCGTCAAGATTGTACCTAATTCTACCTGTTGATTTGTATACTTGCCGTTGGAAGAAATGATAAGGCTGAAGGTCAATATGCTGAGGACATATGCTTAGATAAATTACATCTCAAGCAAAAAAAGACGAATAAAGCTAGGCTGTGTGACAAGAAATTTCTTCGCCTAATATTAGGTACTGCTTCGCTCTTAAGTATTAAATATTTTTCCTTCGTATATGAAAATATTTCGAGACGAATTGTACGCTCTTGCCGTAATTGTGAATAGTTTATTTTATACTACCCGTTATATGTTCTCTTATTTTATGTATGTTTGAATTTTCTTGAGAAAGTTCATGACATGAATGTCAAATTGTATTAATATTCCTTATCATCTGCATCGTACCTTGGCCTAGAACTTAAATAGGAGACTTGAATAATATGGAGCTTACTAAATCTGCTTTCATACAATCGCAGTGGCATCATTAATGCAACGTGATTTCGTTTTGATCATGTACAATCAATGACAGGCCATATTCCTAACCGGCGTAAATACGTTTTTTGATGCACCCTGGCAAAGCGCAGAACGGTGGTTGTAGGAAAATACATGGAGATTCTCATCTTTTTTTTCTAACAGTGTTAAAAAGCAAGATTGGCTAGAATGACAGCTTGTTGTTGATATGTGATCTTAATTGTATGGACTTTCGTGTAGGATAAACTAACCGATTTCGAGATATGGCGTATTTTGTGTTGCCACATTTTAAATTCGCTACGAAGTCACTTATGCCTTCACTGATATCTTCAACAGTTTCCCATAGATGGCTCCACTAATTGTAAATATAGCCGTCTATGTACTTCCACAAAATATAAGCAATTTTATTACAATTGTAAAGAAATATACAAATTATTTATTATAGTATTTGTAAGTGAACAATTAGAAATATGGCCATGATGCGAACCTATGAACTTACAGCTGGTGAATTTAACGTAGAAGGTATACATTCAAGTAGGCAGTAATAATTATAGTAATAATTTCAGTCGGACTCGATTGGGTGACTACTACAATTAGCAGGCTAACGTCTCAGCAAACTCGCACTCACGAGGTTTTTTACTTTATCCATTTTTTTATTCAAAATATATGAGTTCCAATTCTCTAAGCCTTGTGTTATTGAATAAGAGACGACACACACAGGACACAAATCTGTTAAACATATTGTGATATACGCCGTCAGAACCATTTATAATTGGTTTATAAGCTAACTTTATCAATTTATTAGGTTGTAAATTGCATTAAACATAATACAATTATTATATAACACAGATTTGTAGAACTGAAAATATGCAAAGAAAACGTTGTCCATGTGGCTGCCATGAAGGCCTATAGGGGGAGTAGAAATGTAGCTGTACTCATTCTTAACCTCGACAGTATTTGGAGGTGAGTTATCAGTCTGACTTCCTGGCCACTTTACCTCCGGGGAAAGAATTGCCTCTACCCATTGAACAGAAGGCTGCATGGGACCCAGAGCCGGTCTGGACCTTTTGGAGAAGAGATAAACATCTTGCCCCTGCCGGGAATAGAACCCCGGACCGACTACTTTGCAGGTTGGTCAAATTATGTACAGTAGGAAAGTAGACTTTGTGAATTTTATATTTGTGAGTCCTGCTGGTATCTCCTTTTCCGTAGTCGAACAGATGTACAGGCCTATACCTTAGAAATACATATATATGTGTATATTTCTTTGCCGAATTTCTTGAGTTTTAATAAGGTTAGAATTTTTACAAATAAGGGATTGAATAACATGAGATTCGTTATTTGTGTTCATCACCAAATATTGTTCGGGTTTTCAAATCATGGATGATGACAAGGCAGTGGTATGCAGTTCGTGTGGGAGAGAAGAGAAATGCATACAGGCTTTCCGTGGAAAAACCTGCAGGAAGCAGTTATTTTTAAAGCTCTAGGTGTGAATTGGAAAATAATTTTGAAATATATCTTCAAGAAATAGGATGGGAGGATGTAAACTGAAATGAACTGGTATGGCTCAGAACAGGGATAAGTGGCGGGCTTTTGTAAACACGGTAATGAATTTGCGGGTTATATAAAATGCGGGTAAGTTATGCACTAGCTGAAGAACTGTTCACTTTTCAAGGAGGATTATTCTCCACGGAGTTAGTTAATTGGGGACAGACTTATCAATGACAGAGAAGGTAATTTCGTTTCTGGCGCCTTCGTGTAAACATTTTAAAAAATTGCGCCCGTTCGCTACGCCACATCTGTTTTCCTGCATCCACATAACAATTCCATAGTCGCAGAATGGGGTTCATGAACTTTAGTTCTGGGGAGTTATACTGAACTTTATCCATATAGTCCGGTTTTGATTAGAAGTAGATCACAATAAAAACACTTTACATGAAGACCTATGTGCTTTTCTGAGCGCTGCTGAAACATAAATCGCTTGTAAATCGCTAAATATTTATCAGAGCGCCAACTGTTGGCGAACAAATGTTGTAGGCAAGCTGAACACATATTTTATATCACGTCTTACTCTTTTCGCGCTAAATAAAGAAACTTGGGCTTACTCGCCAAATATATTACTGCATGCTTACGTTTCCTATCTTCTACGTTACGACAAAATTGATGTCTCTTATGTTTCCTGTATTTCAACAATATCTTGCGTTTCCTAGCAACAAACTGCTAGAGTTTTACTTTATCGCTCCATAACGTGGACAAGCGTTCAGAGGTTAATGCGGAAATCTTTGTCACGGGTTTATTTTATGTTGGCGTAATAATGTTATTTTGTGTTAATTAGGAAATTAAGAGGCGCAGCGTGTTTCTATAAAACACTCAGGTGTATGGTACTGCACATTATTTTATGTGATGTGCAATTTGCAACAGGATCTGTAGCAGTTCGCGAGGAAATAAGCTCGCTGTTAAAATCTTAAAGGGACCGACCTGTTTTATGACGTGAGTGTAATAAATAGCTTACATGTTTGGCTGGGAGGAATCGTTTTAAACAAAGTTGTTAAAATTAAATTTTAGCACATAGAGCGATTATTCGGTATTAAATATATATAAATATCAGGTCTGTAGCCTACTTGCTTTTCTTAAGACAAAAGAGTGTTTATGATGTCGTCATGCTCTTCTTTCTTGTGTCTTCCCATTTTAATTTGAAAAAATTCACTGATTTTCAATAAATTTTTTATGAACATTGTACCGTTGGAGGTTACACTTATGCACTACTACAAGCAATAATAGCAACATGCTGGACACACGAGCTTATGAGAGTGACACTACTGTCACTTATTTGTGGGTCTTGAACTGATCTTCATCTTGCATTTATAGATATTTAAAAAAATGTAACTTGGATGAAGCTAACTTCTGTAGAATAAAATGTGATAATTTGGAGGTTGTGAAAGTATTATTTACCTTACGGTTGCATTATTGAAACTAGTCATATGAATTTTTACATGAAGGTACAGCTTGATCATACCTATACGCTTCATATGACCTATCGTTTATGAGTTAATTTCATACATAATGATAATGCGAGTCTGTGAGATTATACCCGCGCTATAGAATGTCAGGTATCTACGGCGTCGTTAAACAACACATATTTGGGTTTATATCCAACAAATTTGACGTGTGCAGAATCTGTACTTAAGTAGCAGTTCTGTTTTTTTTTCTTCAAAAAATTAGAATGAAATGAAATAAAGAAAAATAAAATACTAAGAAGGACAGGATTAGCGATGGATCTGTGAAGCTAGAAATGTGTGCAATAGCAGAGTATACTTTATGATTCCTGCTCGAATCTCCTTGTTTCTTTACTTCTCGATAACAGTCGTGATAATTTTAACACATTTTTTCTGCTTCCCTATTTCGAGTCTGCGATACTTATATAAGTATAATCCATTTATTTTACACATATTTAAACCTTCTGCAAGTGCACTTAATATTTTGATCTTTGTCTTATTCTGCTTCCCTTCTAAATATCCCTTAAAATTTCCACCTACCTGTAAAAATGCACGTAAGCTTGTAATAACGTATGTTATCGTATTATATGTCTTTAGTCAAAAGAAAATAATATTTCAACAGCCCCCACGGTTCCATATCAGACATGTCAGGATTTTATGCTTGCAGTCTTTTTATAAAGCACCATAAAAGGCACTGCTTGTTCCTGCGATATAACAGGCGGTCAGGTCCAAGTTTTATTACTACTTCAAGTATTGCCTTCTTGTGTATACAGATCGTAACTGGCTAAACCATCTTGAGATACAATCCACTGAAATGTCCCATATGAACTAGACGCGTCAGGCTCAGTCTGTTATACACAATGCATGACCATATTTGGCTCACATAAGCGTCTTGTAAAACTACTGGGTTTGTAAATTCGCAACGAAATTAGGCAGTGTTCTATAAGTTTTAGTTGATTTTTAACAGTTTTCCGTAGGTGGCTCTGTAAGACGTGCATAGAGGACTTTTGGGTTCTTTATCACGCAATAAGGTTTATTCAACATTAAACGTATTTGCTGATTAACGGTATATTTTAATTCGTCCAGTAATATAAGTCTGTATAATCTAACCAATTTTGTAATGGAATTTATATATGGCTTTGTTTAGATAAGAATGGACAAAATTTGTGTACCGTAAATGAGACACATTTCGGTCACGTCGCAATTTGAGCACTTATCTTTATTCTTTATTTATGCCTGGTTAAACATTGTTCAGTTTATTTACATGCAGACTAATTAGTTGTCAATATAATGCTAAGACTTTCGTAAACAACTTATAATACATGTGGGATTATTTTAAGCACCTAAATTAAAATCACAACAGAATTTTGGCTCCGTTCTTGCACGAAATTCGGAAAATATGTGTAGTTATTTATGTATATGTTTAACTGTGTGTATTCTATAATCTTACGGATATTTCTCTGTATTGTTCATGTCTTGTATTACATACGTTTCAGTTCAAGGTCATGCCTAACATTTAGCTTGGCTGGCGAAAAACGACAGGTATACTGGAAAATCCAAAACCTGAAGGAAGAGACTTACCGGTAGACCTAGACGTAAATGAGGGTATATTAATTAAGATTTTAATTATGTGTTTTGTGTTGAAGTGGACTGGCTCAGATTAATGACGTGTTACAGTATCATGGTGCGCATGGCAATGAACTTTCACGCTCAAGAAGAAAAGGGGAATACCTTTACTAAATGACTCATAAACGTGTGTGGGATTCATAAGGTCAGACACAAGTTACGTATTTAAATTCAGTCTCATATGCCGTTCGTCTGAATGGGTACGTCAATAGACTTTATGTAGCAGAGCAACTCTTCACTTTCTGCATGATTTTTAATTTTTGCCCTCAGAAAAAAGCACCGTCACGTACAAAACAGACCCACAGCTACAGAGAGGGTATAGATTATATTTATTGGCTGTGTTCCTTATCAACTGTTATCAGACTGCACTTCATGTGATAAAACACGGCCTTGTGATTCAGCCAATAAAAGTGGCTATGTTAATTGGTAAGTCTTCTAAATTCTGGCATGGATGCGTTTTAAGCAGAGATATAAAGTTAGTTTTTGGAAAAGAAACAAATCCTATTTTATTTTTAGTGTTAACAGTCAGAATAAATCACAATTAAAAGGTGCCTGGATTAAAAATATATAATGGAATATATGCATCATATGAGGTAACTGGAAAAAAGGCGTTCTACCTACCACTTGTTTAGAAGAATACAAAGATGGGAATGAATTAAAAGAACGCATTTTAGACTGTACTCTGTTCTGGACAAACAATTTGCTATTTTATTATCGTGACTTCGGTTACGGCACCTCATGGTATTATGCTAGATAGGTACCAATAAGAGGGCGAACGTGCCAGAAGTTTTAACGCTTTGCGGACACTTTCTAACTTGTGTGTATATATATGTATATATATATACACATAGTGATATTGGCGAAAAGAACAGCCCTACCGAGGGCCAAGGACGAGTAGTGCAGCTTGTGTAAAATGAAGTAGACTTTTGTGCTACGAACGGCTAGCACCTTAATGTCTGCAGTAGTCTCACAATCAGTAGATATAAATCGAGACGGTAACAACAGAATTAAATGATTTCAGGCTTACGCCGCGATGTTGATGAAATCTGTGGTCTTCTGGGTAATTACACGGCGTATTATTTACCAACACGCGCGTGTAATTACCCAGAAGACCACAGATTTCAACAGAATTAAATATTAGCTATCAAAAATCACGCTCCAAATATTTGGCAGCAAGGATTCCTCCTGCAGAGTATAGGACAGATAACAAGCACAGCAGTTAAGTTACAGAAGTTGCCGCCATAGCACGGCGACTCCGTATGTGAATAAACAGTGTCGTAGTTACGAATAACATCATCAATATGGCACTGCCGATGTTACTGTATTACCGTGCGGTATCAACTGACCTGTCCCGTTTATCTCCGTTTTGGGATATTTGCAGACCGTAATTCTTGGTTAATTATAAACAATTTTGTGACATATATAGTTCTTAGATACATAAATATACACAACCACATATGTCCTTCCGTTCCTCCAAGCATAAGGCCAGTGACAGCAGATTTAAATACAGGGGTGTACAGAGTTTAGTGTCCCACAGATTTCAGGCTTGATAGGGGCGATGTTTTCTGAAAATCAATACGAATTGTCTGGAGATAAAGATGGAGAGTGGTGCGTGAGGTTGGCAGGGAACAGCCGACCATGCAGATCTGTAGTTGCGACCATGGATACCACGAGAGCCAGTAGCGGTAGTGATATGAGTCTAGTGCCTGGAAAGGG
The DNA here is from genome assembly GCA_021186555.1 of Reticulitermes speratus. NCBI lineage: Eukaryota > Metazoa > Arthropoda > Insecta > Blattodea > Rhinotermitidae > Reticulitermes > Reticulitermes speratus. The sequence goes on from JAJKFL010000001.1 coordinate 19,887,547, forward strand.
AAGTAGTGTCACGGCGTTTGAAGTGTTTATATTTTGAAATTAATGCTCTATGATGTATTCGAAACTTCAGATTTTTAAAGCGATTTATTTATTATAACAACCTACAAAATAATAATATTTCTTATACGGGTCAATCTTTTCATTCCAGGAATGGAATGGTTAAAATGTTACATGTATACGGGTATCATCTGACATTTTATTAAGTGTACTGAAACAACGGATAGTTCGTTCGTAATAGCTGAACAGTGGAACAAGACGTTGTGCTCATAATTAGCTATGTCGTTTAATGCTTTAGTGCTGACTGTAACAAATAATTTGCTGCCCTACTGGAAGTAACATACATACATAGGGACACGCCATCTCCTCTAGTTGCCAATGACTTCCCGAATTTATCGGTGTAACTGTGTGTCGGTGTCAGTCATAAACGACGACAATGACGGCGCCTAATGCTTATGACGTCGCAAATTAAGCGTCAAAGATCCCGGCCAATAAGTGACATATTTTCCGAGGACACGTTATGGATGATCCTAGTGACTACAAATGTGCTAATTTATGGATTATTTTTTGTACAGTGTACTATAGACGTCATACATGATTATGAGCTATAAAAAGTGATTAACTTAAAAAAATTTTTGTCTGGAATATCCATTACGTGTATAACGGGCGATCTACCACACTGTCCTATTCTGGCGTAAGGACATTCTCTACGAACAGTGTGAAATGTCGGTTATTCGTCATATTTCTTTTTCACTTACTCATTAAGAACAGTGTGCAGTTGAATTTTTCTTTTAATACATTGACTGTAGCAACGAAGCGACGTATCGGGTTGTGCATACTGCTTCGGAGGCCTGTGATATATATACAGACAGAACCCTCACAAGTGCATAGTGAACATCTGTAAATCTTCATAATTTGAAACTTGATAGAAACATTTCACGCGTCTTTTTACACGCTAAACACAAGAAATTTATTATCTTTTTGGGAAAGTTCTGGCGAAACATTTTGTCGTTTTGAAGAACTTATTTCTGTTAAATCTAGCCACAATGTTTCTGTGGCCCAACAGCGCAGATCGTTTTTCCCCTTTTAGTTGTGCTGGGTGTCATGTGCTTTGCTGTTCCTGTTATGAAAAATGTTACCCTCTTTAACATTGTAATTTCATGCGTTATCACTATAAGGCACCACCGTTGTGAAAAAATGGTACTGTGAAATCGGTGACTTATTAATTTGGAACAGAAAACTTAGTGATAATCCCTAACAATGACATCTGGCGTTGTTGTAATGGGTTTGTCTTCCACACGTTATGATAAGTTGCCTAGAAAACAGAAATGTAGGAAGTCATGGCCTGAGAGTAGCTGTTCGGAGCCAGTGAGGTAACACAGCTGAACGATCTTCGTCTTCCTACTGCCAATTCTTGAGTCATCTTCTCCGAGTCACTCAGTTCACTGGTGTTAATTTCTGCTCGTAGACTCTTACTGATGAAGTGTCCTGGTTCTGTGTACAGTCTGAATTGACCTTATTTCTTAGTATCATCATCGTAGAATGTTCTGTGGTACGATATTGCATTGGCTCTTTCTTAAATGTTGTAAATACCATTTTCTGCTGATATCGTTCTTATTATAATACTGACGTTATGATAATAATAAATTTATTTCATGATAGCTAATTATCTATTTATTATACATATTAAAGGTACAGTAGTTCGACAGTGTGCTCTTATTTTGCCACTTCCTCTTGAACTAATGATTGATGTGGAATTTTCTAAAGTCTTCACATATTTGATCAATTTGAGAGTAGAAAGGCTTTATTGTTAGCTGTGGCTGTTATTACGACTGTGAACTGTAATGAATCGCATCTATCACATTGTTGTGACTTGAAGTCGACAATTTAATTACAAGTGGATTTCAGAAATAGAATATTCGAGTTGATATTGAGTGAAAAACAATAGAAGGTTTAAGTAGAAAGGGAGGTAGACGACGTTTTTGGCAGGGACCTGTGACAGAGCACCTTAAGATCCTGCAGAGACATATAGATTAAGACGCTTTGAAAGGAAAAGTTAAGCATTCTATTTTCTTTTCAGTTTTCAGTGGCATTTCTAAAATCGTCATAGAGATAAAACGAATTTCTCTCTTTTTCCCTTCCAAACCTTCATCTTCAGTGAAGTTTACTGCTTGAATATAAATCATCTGGGGAAAGGCAAAGAAGGTGGAAACCCCAGTTATTTAATTTCTTGAACATAATTCTCAGCAGCTCTGAGATCTCGTACTTTCTTCAGCTGTCGAAACATCGCTTGGATGTGATGTAGGAATATTATTTGTCAGAGGGTGGATTTGGAAGAGTTGAAACCATATATAGAGAGAACTGTAGTACAGTTATCACAAGGAAATATAGTTAGCTACATGATTCAAGGTGTATAAACCATGCAAAGTGCCTGGAAAGTCAGAGGAAAGCATTTGTAAGCTCCGTCGTCAACTCTGTTCTCTGGGCGGTAAATGGAGATCGTGTGTGACAGACGCCTCTGCTGATAATCACAGGAGTAATCACTGAAAGACTAGGCTTTAGCAGTGAGTGGAACTTTGAAGTGTTCGCCGCAGTACAGCCGACTTTAACAGTGCCAAGTATGGATTGTATTTTATACTATGTGAATCCTTTTGACTTCTCATATGGAAAACTTACGGAATGAATGTCATAACTCTTTGAGAGACAGATCTCTTTTTAACCTAAAACTGGCATAGATATTTAACACATTGAAGTTCCTAGTAAGTTGAAAGCATCAACATTATATTAAAGTCTCTGTTCTGAAGAAGCTGAAGAGAGTGCAGGATGAATTGAAAAAATGAATTAATGATTTAAATGCAGGAAATGCATTCCAAAAGAGAGATTTTTGTGCTTTAGTAAAGTTTGTCTTTTGTCGTTTGTTTTTAGTGCGCTGATTTATGACCAGTGGGCGTTGTGAACTTCACGCACGTTTCTTAACTTTGAGTTTATGGTGGATAGGGTCACGGAAACAAAATATTTCCTTTCTGATATGAGTGGTATTTCGTAGGAGGAGACATACTTCACGTAATTTTACACAGTTAATATCCGTACTAGAGCCGTGTTGCTGACAAATGTCGTCAGTGCACTGAATGAACTTGTAATGTGTAACAGCATTTGCACTTCGCTTAATACAGATGAATGTCTGTACAATCGTTGAGAGAAGAGTGGAAGCCTCTAACTACGAGGACCGTTAACGAATATATTTGCATTATCTTTTAACAGAATTTTGACAACACCCTGAATTTAGTTTTTCTTTTTGGCAGCTTCAACGCAAAGTTATTTGAATGTGTGCAACAAGGCTTCTTTAAGGATAATCTCACAAATTTACGATAAAGATCTGGCATATGAACTTCACAAGCAAGTGAATGTTATCACAATTTAAATGCGGAAGATTTGTAATTGTGCTCGATTTAAAAACGAATTCGACTGGAGAACTGCCAGGCCGTTGTACATCAGCCTTTGGATTAACATCACGAGTCCAAGTTGTTAAGATGTGTACTTGTACTTAACTTCAACAAGAATAGTTTGCGCAACTTCCAGACCAGTGTACACCTTCGGATTGACGCCACGAGTCCAAGCTGTTATAATATCTCGTCTTTAAAACGGCAGATGGCGACGGGGTGGTATGTCAACTGCTAAGCGTCTCGTCCTTTCCCTGCGGGGCCGGAAGCAGTCATCGCCGGGAGGTGTTCTGCCCTGTGACCCAGGTTCGAGTTCCAGCAGTACGCGGCTGGTGATAGGTGGCGGCGGCTCCCGCTACGGCGGGGCCCAGTGCTCTTCTCCGGCGGGCGGAGACCACCACCATACCAGCTTCTGCAGCAACCACGAGCTAGATGAGATTGCTGTCGTGTCTACCAACGCAGACCCACTGCATGTTAAATATGGCAGTGGAACTCTTACTGCCGCAAACGGGCCGAGACTTGTACCAGGTACGTTTTTTCTCCACCAATAAGCTGATAACGGAAATGATAAAGTATTTAGCACTCTTTATTTCTGAAGTTCCAAACATAATGTCCATGGAAATTTAATGCGCCTTATTTTATGCAGTGAAATATACGTCCACTTTTTAGGTCTTGTTTATTTCAAATTAAATTTGATGTAAAAACGTAAAAGTCGAAAAAACGTCTGAGTAAATGAAAGCGGGATGAATCATTTTTGGACCCAAATACATTGACGGAAGTCCCTGAAAGCATTTAGGTAATTTAGATTGATGTGTTTTACGTGTAATATCCGACATGAACACGGCGGTTAGCTCGAAAAGTCTGTAAGCTGCGCGAGTACTATGAGGAAGTTAACATCAGTAACCTGACATAAGGAGTTCCACTCAGATGCAAGGGGACAACATGAAAGCTTTTAGTTAGTGAAATTTGATTTGCTTAAATTTTACTGCCCGGTATGAAGAGCCCATATCTCGCAACGTTTGTAACCTCAAAGGCACTAGGCTCAGGTACTAATGTTTCAACTCTACACCATGTGCATGGCAGTAGCTGACAGTTCTCCCACCTACTAAAGATATTGCTTAAATCTGCATTTAGTCCTAATTTGCCATGTATCACCAAATTCCTTCTAGGTAGGTACTTCTTACTGAGTTTAAATATTCCTCTACAAAAATATTTCATAATTTGGTTCTCGCAGTTCTGTTCATTTCTACTAAGATGGCATAGACTATTGAATCATTGGCTGGAATAAGGTTGCGTGATACATTTTTTGAAAAAATAGTTTTTAATGTAACGTTACAGGAAAACAAAAATAATAATTAGACCCAGCTACTTTTCGCATGCATTGAAGTTAAAAGGGTACAACGGATAAATAATTCGTTACTATTTTCCTATGAAATATGAATATTCGTAGTTTTGCTTACTTCCTGGAAAGTGTGAAAAATGTAACATACAACGTTTTTCCAGCCAAAGAATGAATTCTAGTATGTGGAATAATGTACAGTATGAAAACGAAATATTTCAGAATAGATTGAAGGTACCCTTTATTCTAACCATCCCGTTGCGATAATATATGAACTATGTTGAAATAACCGGTCAAACACAAATACATTTTTATTGTTTACAGAATTTAGCATTCAATACGACATGTTTCGGCCGACCTGGCCATCTTCAGGTAATGCGCAATATATAAAAAATACTTGGGATCTCATTTTTACAGAAAGGATAAGAATATGTAAAAGTTTATGTCATTAATATAAATTTTCAAGTTGTACGTGTTCCAGCTCTTTTGGAGTTCCATCTTTTATCAATTTAAATTTATTTTATGTAAAGTACTTGATTATGGTGTATAATTTTACATATTTAAGATCATGTAAAGTAGATTAATCGCTCTAAATTTTACTTTTCTTGAGTATAGACCGGTAGAAAGATTAGTATTATAGAATATCTGTACAGCAAATTTGTAAATTGCAGGTTATGAGCTGCTTTTTATTGTGAATATGGAAATTGAAATTAGATAACAGAATGAATAAGATGGTGGTAGAGAAATTTGTGAGAAATAATTAAGTGAAATGTGAAGATACTGTTTGGAATAATGTCTTGAATTTTTATTAGTGAATTGACTGTGATCTAGTTTTTAAGATATAATACCTGGAATAAAAATAATAATTTCAGTTATCAATTCTGAGTTGGAGATACAGCAATTCTTATTCTTATTATGCTAGTGAATACGAGTATAAGAGGACTTACGCGGTTTTGTTGAAGAGATATATGTAGATGGAAGATTTTTTTGTATTGTTTAGAAACTGATGGAATGGTGAATACTGGGAGATGGTGATTGTTTGTTGGTCTAGTTGGGTAAAGCTCTAAAGATGGCGTTTTGGTCTAAGGTATTTTGGTCATTAAGTTGATTGTTCTTCTTTGTATTTTCATGTATTTAATATTTGATTGTGTTGAGCTGTGAAGCTTTTCCTGTCGTGTTTATGATTTTCATGGTGTTGTCACTGGTGTCAATGGGGTGTCGATTTTCTATGATGTTTTTGATAAAATTGACTTATAGTTATTATTGTGGAATGGTTGTAAATGCATGTTAAACCGGTTCAAATATTTCCTTCCAGTTTGTTCAATATAACCGTTTTTTTTTCGTTTGGAGCCAGTTAATCGGTAACACCTAAATATAGGTATTTATTGTTGTGAAGAGGATTTTCATTTCTGAGTAGCTTCCTATTGAGTTGTTGGCTTTGAATGCTATTAACTTGGCATGTTTAAATAATTTAATAATGAATTTTGTCTCTCCCGACGAATGTAAATTTTACATATCATATTGTTTTATTTTTTTATTCACGGGATTTTTGTTCGCATGTTATTGGATTCATTGTTTTAAGGCCGGAATGGATTATTGTGTAGAATATTTTCAACTGCTGAAATTTCTTTACCTTTTCTTTTTTTCTAATGTGTTATAGCTAAGTATTGTTCTGGTGGGTGACATGAACTAACAGGTGTGATTGTGTCAGGAGTGGTAGGTTTTCTTTATATGCTGAATTGCATTGCGTGTTTCTTGTTATGGGGCTATTAAGAACATTTATACTACTGTTTTTTTCATGTTCTTTTGAGAATAATAATTTTGGAATAACTTTGTTGAAATACTCCATGGTATTGTTTATATTACAGACATTTTTGTCATAGATGATGGGAATATCATCTACGTATCTAAAATAGATATGTAGATTTCCATGACTTTCACTGCAGCAGTTATTTATACAATGTTGTGGAGAACGCGCTATGTTCAAGAAAAAAGGCTCAGTGAGAGTCGTATTTTATTTAAGGGGGTAACAATTTTCGTTCCGTACTTTCCACATTTATTGACCCATTTTTTTAAAATTCGGTTATGGAGATCTCTTCTTAATGTCACTGAATAACTGTGCCTTTCGTGGGAATTGGTAGCGTGAAAGTGGTTTTTTACTTGCGGGCGTCAATGACTTTTTGCTATAGTATATATATCGCTCGTCCAATTTGGATAAAATTTGTTACAGACGTCCACAAAAAATTTATGACAATATGATAGTGCCTCTTGCAAAGGCCTAGGAATATTTGTCATATGCTGGCTACTAATTTTTAGTTGCATTTATACCGTAGTGCTTCAAAGGTTGTCAGCAGTCAGCTGCGTTTTGCTTCATCCTAACCACACTAGAGCTCACCACCTGCCGACCTGCCACTTGTGGCTTGCAGAATAATTTGTTACGGACAGACCCGCCCGCTGGGAACAACAAAGCCATGGCATTGCCATAGTGGGGTCTGCAGAGAACGAATATGATTTCTCCAAGGAATGCTAAAAAATTCTTCGAAATTATTCGTGGAAACCGGTCACAGAATTGTAACGTTTCACGTTTTTACAGCTTTCAATAATCATAGGTTGGTGTCATGGGGTATGAGATCATCTAGTCTGGTGGATGAAAACCCCCGATTCGAAGGAAAATCTTGCCTTTATCTTCAGGTTATGAGTGAGGCCCACTTGGAAATTGACCAAAGACAGGGCTTTGTGTATCTCTTCCTGCCTGCGCAGGGCACCTCCTTAGTTTTTGTTACTTCCTCATCCCGAGTTCTGATTGACCACTCCTATCCTACGTGACTCGCTTCTTCATCTCATACTTCCATAAGGGAGGCCGATTTGAAATTTGGGTAATCTATAATCTAAAGATGATGGTGTCAGTCTTATAATCACCGAAACGTTAGTACGTACCCACGAAACTGAAAGGTCGATATCTACGGCTGTATATACATTTTCAAAATTTCATTAACAAGTCTACAGTGCGGCATGAGGTAAAATATACGTATAGCCCAATTACATCTACAAAGTCCCCGTCATTTTGCATGACGACCTTAGCGCATTTCTCACAAACCCTGCGGCTCTCATACCTCTGTCACATGGCTGCAGCTAATACGCAAGCGGACGAATACTGGCACCTCGACCGTTGTGATTGCAGAAACATGCTAATCTACGCGCAAACGACTTTTCGCAATCTCCCGACTTGCGACATCAGCCTAGGCTTGCTAACGTTACCTGCGCCTTACGCTGGAGAATTTATGGAATTAATCCTGCTATAAAATGTTAAAGTCTGTAAAGTGAAAGCCAAAACTGCTACAGCTATACACCTATTACACACTAGTCATACGTAAAACAAGAGAAAGAATGATGGGCAGTATACTGACCTAGCTTCAGAGTCCTTAAATAGTGCCCGTGAAGAAATGACAGTGGCCCATACGTATGCGATGTGGAAGTTAAGATATTAAAGTCATATAAAAAACCAAGTTAAATAACTCCTGTGCTGATACCAAATGCCAAAACGTTCGAATAGTTACAGCGATTGTCTGCTAGGGCGTCCCGCAACGGCCGGTAGAGTTGGAACTTGGCGTTACACGGTAAAACTGGCATTCGACCAGCATGTCGACAACGTTAAGAGGTGCACCCCAATGAAAACAAACAGGTTCCGGCTCTCCACACGGCAAATACACGGTTGTCAAGTGAATCCGACTGATTCGAAACCTTACCAATGACCACCTCCCTACAGTTGGAGCCAAAGGAGGTTTGCCACTCCAACACTGACGGTTTCGCACATCGTAATTTGTTACTCTGCCTTTGTAGCTATTTGTCTTTCCAGAGGGATAAAACAGCACAAAGAAGAGAGTCGCGATCATCTCTGCTTAGATCTCTTTCAGTTAGGAGATCCGCTTATAAAGAAACTTCTTTGACAGCTGCATTCGCAGCCTCGTTATCAGGCAGGCCCAGATTGCTACCTACCTAACAAAAGATAGATTATTTTCCTGTCTTATAACAACGGGCACTCTCTGTAGACTGTCGACAACAACCGGATAAATAAGTGTGCATCCATGACGACTTTACAGGGTACTGTGTAGTGCAAGAAAATGGCACTTTTAAGATTGTTGCTGTCTGAAAGAAAGGCTTAGATTTTCGACGGGTCGAAAGTCGCAGTTTGGACGTATGATACGCCAAGACGGTATTATAGGAGTGTCTTTATGGACCAATATGCGAAAAGCGTAATATATCAATACGCTGAAGAATGTGGTGAAGACGCGCACCCTGAGAGAGGGCGCTCTGATCTTCACCTCGTACCTGTTGCGGTGGGTAGGATGGAAAACCGCAGTATATGCGGCGCGACGGGGCTTTGTTGCCAACTTCGCCGCATCGTTACAAAGGAAGATGCTTCTCGCAAACAAAGTCGAATTTTCCCTTTATCATAAAAAGGCGACTGCAATACGAATATCACAAAATTGGCTATCTTACATCCAGACCACGTGTTACTTGCTGCTGTGTCTTAATTGTTACTTCTGCAGGCACTGGACGCATTTTAAAGCCCGGTAGTAATTTTACATACTACCTGCTGTAACATTCATAACCCTGCGATTTGCCACACAGTGTTTCGCGTGATACTCAAAATAAGCACCAATTATTCTCTTGAACGGCATTCATCGGTGGATCTTACTAACGGACACGGACTCTGTTCTCTGTGAGCTAAGAGCTAAAGTTTTTTTACTTACGATTATATTTTTTATGTTATATGTACTGTGCATTTTGTCATAAGTTTAAGTTAAACTAGCTAATGCCCAAGAAGTATTAACAAAGTAAGGTATATTTGTAACCCCTACATACGTTTCGGCAATCAAGTTGCCATCCTCAGGGGGCGCATGCCATAGATACTTGTGATTCTTTGATGGTGTTGTTTAAAGGGTAGCTTAGGCGAAACGTTAGTACAAATTGATAAATGTTATGTGGCGTTAGTGATTCTAAGACCGAAGGGTGTGTAGGAGTTTACATCAGCAATAAGAAGTTATTCGATGTGAAGTTACGGGATAATGTTTCGGTTCTTTATTGCAATTATGCAGTTATGATGTTTACAATGAGAAATTCCACATACATCTTTAAAATACTCTTCGTTTCAATCAAATTCATAAGCCTAGTTTGTAGTCGAAAAGGCAGTTAATCCTTCTACGTGTTTCTGAAATTGTGTATTCCCCTTGGTTACTTAGAGTTATAGAATTCATACATTTAGAATTTACACGTGTAAATTTAAGCCTTGAATAAATATGAAGTGTGGAAGTTTAAGGTAAAGTTGGGTTACGTCTGATAGAAGGCTATCATAGCTTAGGCGGTGTTTGTACTTACGAATCTCGTGTTGTGAGTCATTTAAACTCAGGATACAAATTTGCTTGCCGATAATTTTGACCTCGCAATTGTCTAACCATTGGGTTCTGCATTTTCTTCAAATTTGCTGCAAGCATTCTGCGGTTTTATATTTTTTAACACGAGTTGATAAACGAAGTCCATAAAGTTAATGATTCCAAATTACCACAAAGATTTTACAAATCTGAGTTCAGATGTGACGTCCCTTATGATAGAAAACGCTTCAACGACTCTTCTTCACTTTCTCAAAGAAGATGAAGTTTTCGGCCGTCCCTCTGATTATAACTAAGTAATTTTCTTGTCAACCAGGTTTTTCTCTCAATTTTTGCTCTTAGTCAAGTGGAACGAGAAAATTCCCTCACTCCACTGCAGTGACTTGAAGCCTGTCTGGAGGATTTTTCAGTGTTAAGTGGACCATAAAATATATACTTACACTTCGTTTGAGGAGAAAGCGGGCCTTGTTATCCAGAAAACACATGCATTGTTATTGCCTCAATAAATTTTCAGAATACTAAAATCCACCGTTGTGTGTTCTGTGGGTAAGAAGCCTGAGTTTGAAACAAGGATCGTGTTCGGATATATAGCTAAGTGAAACAAGTCATGACTGCATCTATCACTGTCTTCTCACCTCACGCAATAATCTAAAGTGGCGGACGAAAATTTGACAATGCTGCTTTGTATGGGGAAGACAAGAGTTCATATCTCGACTCGCCTCCTGTAAGCCAAACGAAATAACCTGTGCAGTTGACAGGACTTCATAAAATACGAGGGTGAGTCCGAAATTAAATTTAAAATGCGTATAATTATGCGTATAATTTTGCGTTTTATAATTTTATCTCCAATATGAACATGCAAGATTCAGTCGCATTGCTGTCCTACTTCTTTACACAAATCCGGCTTTTTCTTATCGTGAGGTGAGTTTTTCTCTTTTCTATTGATCGAATCCCGTGTCTTGTGTTCCCAGACATCGTGCCACAAATGTTTCCACATCACGGTCGTCTTTAGGTTTCTGGCAGCCAAAATTTTGTTTCATCTCTGGAGCAGGTCATTATTGCTCACTTGGCGACGAGTTGCTCTAATATATTAACAAATCGTTTACATTATTTAGTTAGAAAATTATAAGCCATGTAAACTTATTTTCGGACTGACCCTCGTAATCAAATAACCAACCGAAACTTGCCCAACTTGTGCTTTCCTATCGACGAAATTAAAGATTCCGCAATGTGAAAAGAATATTTGGCCTCGTTTTCCATAGCAGAAAAACGGTTTCTCCATTGCGTTTCTTAAATCCTATGTCCATTTATTTTTCTCGGTTACTGGCATTGTCTTTTTCTCGACAGTAACATATGAATCCCACAACTTTAATGGTTTCATTTGTTTACCGGGACAGCCAGATTTGTAACGCACATATTTCTACCCAGCATAATAGGACAACATGAAATACAAGGACAATTTCCTCAAGATGAGTTTATTTGTGTTTTTACTGAAGAGAATCACAGAGCAGAATGCCCTTCACAGTGATATTTGTGCAGAAAAACTGTCCACGATATGAACTGTTATTTAACGATACTACGCTACTGAATGCACAAACGACGGGTGGATTAACGGGGAAATTGGGAGGTGTATTGTGCTCTGACAATTTTCATCTTATTTTCCGAATTTTGATTAATGCAGTATTTATGTACTCTAAAATGAGTTGAGAAAAACAACCTTAACCCTACATTTTAAGGGTCTCTGATAGAAAATATTCGGTTCTGAATATTTCCAGATAGTGCCCATTCGTGTTTCTGGTAAAGAAAGCTAAGAAGGAAAGTAGAAAGTAAAGAGTTGGGAATTCAAGGAAACAAAAAGATAGAAAGTGGTCTATTCTGTGGCTATTATGCATCAGAGAGAGTGCCATTGGCTAATGCATCAAGAAGGAAGTGGTCTATTCTGTGTTTATTGTGCATCAGAAGAAAGTCCATCGATTATTTATCGTAGTAGAACGAACTATTGTTAAGTCGGCCCACACTGGCAAGGCTGCCTGACATCACGCACTGCAACGTCGAATTACCTCTCTACTCAGCACATCTGTGTGACTGAGAAAGACAACGGAAACCTTGATTCAATTGGCCACTCCCAGGTCTTTATCTCAACAGTCCGGCATTCAAGAACACTGAACAGCGATCCGTGTGTGTGTGTGTGTGTGTGGTGTGTGTGTGCAGTAGCTTTATTTAAATCTAAGGCGTTTTCGTATTGCAGGGTTTTCACATCTGGTGTGTGGAATGATTAAAGAAATATTTTAGAGAATTTAAGAAGGAAGTGTAAAAATCTTTTATCTGATATCAACCGATTTTTATGCGAGATTTGAGGTTATCACAGTCGTATTGACGTCCAGATTTTCTGGGACGTTACGCCATGTCGACTGGCCAATAATTACTGACTTTTTGAAGGAGCGACGATAACTATCTACCAGACGACATGACGTAACATCCCAGAACACCTGGATCTTCAAAAAAATGTTCGCTAGGTGACCGCAGTTTAAGCCTTATCAGGGAATATCCATCACTTTTAAATTATTTTCATAGAGATTGAATATTTTGAAAAGGCCTGTTGCTGATACAGTTATCGAGGTGCCATCCATCTGTAGTGTACGTTTATTCTTCCAATATTGCTAGTGATCTACGTGTTTTCGAATTCTTGATCTCGTCCAAATTCGGGCCTGGTCGATATGACCACTTGTGGACAGGACGTTTCGAGATGCCCTTAGAAATCGGCCGCCTTTAACGAAAACTTCAGTCCAGTTCCTCTTCTATTGTTTGTGATGGGGTGGAGATTGGAGACGGTTCGATTCGATTGCCTTATTTATTGGCTGAGATTTAAGGAAAAATTCATCATTAAAATTAGTGTATAATCTCGCAGGCGCTCCTCTGTGACTGATAAATCCCTTAGTTGTGGAGAATACCGAATTGCGTTCTTACAATGTTGCTGATATTTGATAACAAAGTAATTGCAAAATGTAATGTTTGGAACCTGATTACTTTCAAAGAGTAGAAAGGGACGCTGATTTTTTATTTTACTTGTTAAAACTGACAAAGTGACTGAGTTCTTATTTTTCTTTGCTACTGATGTTTGATTTAATATGTTTGTCAGCCCCATGTTGTTACATTTGTTAACGATAATTCCTGTATGTTCTTGCTGGTTTTCAGTAGATGTTGCCCAAGGCAGTTATATTACGTGCTGAGGATTTTATTTCTAATCTCTAATTTATTGACTAAGTCTCAGTGGCATAACACCAGGCGGGAAAGACTTACTTCAGTGTGGACCAGAGGAGTGATTTATGAAAATTAATGCCGGTTTAATATCAACAGCGAATCATCTACTTACTCTACTCGCAGAATATATTGCTTCTATGTGCAAATGACTTTGCGCTGAAGGAAGGATGAACATGGCTTGTGTGCTAATTTTAATCTAGTGTCACCCAAAGACAACTTTGTTTCACTGGTTTATGTTATGATTTTATTAAATGTGAATGAAAGTTATGTAATAACCAAGTATTTGTTTACAAATTAATGTTGTAACTTTAAGCATTAAGCTTGATATATAAAACCCTTGCACTGTTCCTACTCTGGAGACATAGCTGCTACGCTCTTCCAAACGTCGGTAATTCTTTACCAGTAGGCTAATGTAATTTTTAAAATTTGTTGGACCGACCGCACTGCCCTGGGAAAATCGCTGCCCGAATAGAGTGCTGTGTTGAAAAATAACATACACGTGTCAGCAAAAACAGTATGGTACATTGAATGGCTTAACTGCGAAAATAGATCACGTGTTGCATATATATATATATCAACCTCTCTCTTTGGACGGATTTTTATAGGTGCTGAATACTTAGACTCTAAGAAAAAGGTAAGGTAACAACTCAATGTACAAACCATGAATAAATATGGAGGAGTGGAGATATAAATGCACACATTCTTGACCTCGCCACTAGATGGAAATGAGTAGTAAGCTTTACGCCTCGGCCGCTTTACCTCCGGGAAAATGACTCACCCGGTATCCATTTAATATGAGACTGGGTGGGCCCCAGAGGCGGTTTGGACAATTTGAAGCAGAAATAAATCTCTTGCCCCTACCGGGAGTCGAACCATGATTTTTGCGATTGTCCATCCCGTAGCCGACAATACTATCTCGGCTCCTTGTCTAGCTCGTTTGTTACTAATTTTGGAAAACTCCCCCGTCAATTTTAATTTCTTTCTCTTGTACGTGACCGTGGCGGCATAATTAGTACGAGTGGCATGTGGGTGGGTTATTGAACATGGGCCAAATGGGGATGACTCCTCGGAGCAGAAACCCTAGTCACAGCTAGTCATCTCATGTAAGGAGATTATGACACCGTCAGTAACCTTCGGAGGTGCACCACCAGATGGGCATAGCGTTCTCCTCCCTTTATTTTCTTCGGCGTGCGGCCAGAATATTGTTTAATATTCAGTTCCGTTTTCGCAACACACGTACCGCGTCTTTATTACAAAGACAAACCGATTAATGCCTGTTTAGAGAAATAATTGTGTCTCCAAACAAGAATTGTACTCGGCTGAAAATACAGCTATTTTAATTGCTGTAGTTTGAGATTAGCATAAAATACAAATATACTGTGGTAAGATGCAGAGCTCTTGAAGCAGTTATGTGTGTGTTTATAACACACATAAATATATTCTAAATTTTTAATTACGTTTTTGCGCAAAATTTTGGAAATACTTGCTTTCAAAGCTTACTACCTAAAAGCTGAGACTTTAAAGTAACGATATTTGTCATAATTTGTAGAGTTGTTTGGGTATTTAGAGGATTGTTTGCTGGGAATTCGTTTCGGAACAGAGGGAGATTATAACTGCTAACAGAATTTTACTAGTGCAGTCTGTTAAAAGAAACCACATCGAAGGTCGGGAAGAGAGGCACTATTTAAATGGCAGTAATTTGGGAACAGATGAAATACATTTTCATATTTCAGGATATTGTCTAGCGATTTATGAGAATTATGATCCTTCAGGTTCAATAATACGTACTTAAAGGTTTTTAGAACGCTTGAGAACTTACTGCCTTTTACCAGAAATTAGTCTGAAGGAGGTACAGAGCCCTTTACATTTAGTGTCTACACACATATACACTACGATCCAGAGAATAGCGTGTTTTGTTGGAGGAATTTCCGTATACTCTGCTTTTCTAATCCTGTGTTGCTTGGTAGATGCTGTTACGTATGAAGCCAGGGATAGTAAGAAGGCAAACTGAAAAGTAGAACTTTCTTTGCTTTTACATTGCGTTGTGTAATTGCTCTTCGCCCCTTCTGAACTAAAATTCGTAACTGAATTTGTACCGCAGGATTTTTCTTAATAATAGACGTTAACAAGTAGCTTGCAGGTCGGAGTAATAAGCTCAGGGTATAAATTAATTGTTGCTGAGCGCAGAGTGTGAGGGTCCAAGCACAGGGGCAAAAGCAGGTCGGGTCTCAACAAGGGATTAGACCTTTAGAATCAGAGATGTCGCGTGGCGAGTGAACTACAGAATTGATGATGTTGCGTGACGAAAAAGCAACAGAACTAATAACGTCGCTTGGTGAATGAAAAATAGGAATAGTGATTTTGCGTGGCGGAGAACAACATAATTAATGATGTAGCGTGGCGAATGGAAAAGAGAATTAGTGATTTTGCGTGGCGGAGAACAACTGAATTAAGAATGTAGCGTGGCGAATAAACAAGAGAGTTAGTGATGTTGCGTGGTGAAAGAAAAAGAGAATTAATGATGTAGCGTGGCGAATGAACAAGAGAATTAGTGATGTCGCGTGATGAATAAAGAAGAGAATTAGTGATTTTGCGTGGCGAATGAACAAAAGACGTAGTTATGTTGCGTGGCGAATGAAAAACAGAATTAATGTTGTAGCGTGGCGAATGAACAAGAGAGTTAGTGATGCGTGGCGAAAGAAAAAGAGAATTAATGATGTAGCGTGGCGAATGAACAAGAGAATTAGTGATGTCGCGTGATGAATGAACAAGAGAATTAGTGATGTCGCGTGATGATGAACAAGAGAATTAATGATGTCGCGTGATGAATGAACAAGAGAATTAGTGATGTTGCGTGATGAATAAAGAAGAGAATTAATGATTTTGCGTGGCGAAAGAAAAAGAGAATTAATGATGTAACGTGGTGAATGAACAAGAGAATTAGTGATGTCACGTGATGAATAAAGAAGAGAATTAGTGATGTTGCGTGGCGAATGAACAATTGCATTTATAACGTAGTGTGGCGAATAAACAACACAATTAATGGTACTATTCTATAAGTTTCTGATGATGGTATGTCACATCTAAACTCGTTAATTTTATGGACTTTTCCATCGTGTAGTGAGTTAAAATTGATACAGTGGATACAATACTACGTTTCGAGGAGTGGATCGCCCCCGTCCCTCCTTTTCATGGTTGCTTCTAAAACATAATATTATTACGTTATTACTTATATTATTATATAACACAAGCTAGAGTCAAATTACTGAAAACAAAATGTTCCAAAGAGAGTTTAAAGCTATGTGAAAGCAAATTTCACTAAATGAACACTCCAGAGTAGCTGACAGTCCTTCTACTATTCAATCCAGGTACTTCCGTTATAAAAATATGGAAGCTTTGCGCTATACCAGACTGCTCAGTTATTTAATGTACCTATATACATAAGTGCATATTACATATAAATATATATATATATATATATATATATACGCAGTGTAACTTTTCTTTGAATTTTCTCTTACTGTTGCGAATACGTACGGTATACATGGCTGCACTGTTGCGTAAGTTGACTCATGGTTCCAGATCTCGTTCGCAGTGCCTTTTATTACATGAATATGCAATAATTTCTAAATTTGAGTGTTTTCCGTCTTTAAAATTGTAGCGAGTGTGTATTGTCATATTGACAGGAATTCGGTTTGGCACTGTGAGTTTCGTAACAACACCTTACGTACAGCAGCCAAACCTGTCCCGTACGCTGTCGCTGCAAATCCTCCCACCATGTGTTTTGTGACATAACACACAGTAAGCTTACTTACAGTATTTACCGACATAAGAACAAGCACCTCTTAAAATTGGGGCAAGTAACTTGCAGTATGCCGATCCCTGTGGCCGCGCGGTCTAAGGCGTGGGTCTGCCGCCGCTCGCTTGCTGGGATTGCGGTTTCAAATCCCGTCGGTGGCATGGATATCTGTCTCTTGTAAGTGTTGTGTGTTGTCAGGTAGAGGTCCCTGCGTCGGGCTGATCACTCGTCTAGAGGAGTTCTATCGAGTGTAGTGTGTCTGAGTGTGATCGTGAAGCCTCGAAAATGCTGAGGCCCTGGCCCAATAGGGGCTGCTTCGCCATGACAAAAAAATCATTACTTTCTGTTTGGTTCATTAATCAACCGTCAATACAACAACAATCTTATTAATATTATTAATAATAATTTTAGTTTTTAGCTTTCTAACATTCTAAGTTCCTGGAGTTTCCTCTGTCGAGCCCTCACCATTCATGAACCAGTTTTATATTTAAGGGCTTAATTAGACTCTATATTATGTGGTCTGTGTTTTAATTCTCTCGTCATATTTTTACCAAAGTTCGGGATAGATCACATAAACGCTGATATGGCTTATGTTTCCGGGTAACGGCATCGTATCCAAATAGACGCTTACTTAAAGCTACTTGGTAGAAGAATTTAAATATAGGTAAAAGTAAAGCATAACATGTTAACGCCTACTGGCTATGAATGTTGTGTTATAACCACAAATATTTCATATTGCACCAATATTGATTCACATTAGAAAAGACTCGTGACACTTTGTTGAATAAGCAACTTTTGAGGACGAAACCTCACAGAAATCGGCTGTAGGTATCTTATGTTTTTCGGGCTTATTATTCTGCCACACGAGGCTTGTCTCTGCGCGCGTGGCTGTCGAGATGATGTGACGACGTGACTGGGACGGAAGGACTGTTCTACCTACGACCTTCTGGACCGAAAGTCTACCCACATAAAAGTACGGCGAGCTTACATCTCTCGTTCTACTATCTGCACGAGTGAGTCTGGACTGGTGTTGGCTGTGAGATTTTCGAGTGACAGGAAATGAAAATTATCAGAGAGGAGCCGTCAGTTAATACAGCTCTACTTCTGGACGCAAGAAGGACGCAAGGCACCGTAACGGTCAGTGGAGTATTGATTATGTTTAATTATGGATGATAATGATTGTAAACGTAGTGGCACAGAAGTGGTGTTTTGGAACGTCATTTTCCGTGATTTGACTTCTTGAGTTAACCAGCAGGGTTAACGCGAAAGCACTGACCTACTCCATACTCAGTTTCGTTAGCCAGGTGCAGGAAGTGACCGGATGAACAGCTACTATTATAGTGGGCGAGTGTGTGCAGCATTATGCCAATTTAGTTTAATTAGTGTTATAAATTACGGGTAATAAACCTCAAAACCCAGTTCTGTTAGAGTACCGAAATTGACAGAATTTTAGTCAAACTGACCAGCAAATGAATCAGAGTCACTTAATTGTTGTCAACGTCAGGATAAGGGGTGAATTGGAATAGGTGTTCCCATATCTCAGCGATAGCTCAGTCGGTATAGTGACTTGGCTACGGGATGGACATCCGAAGACTATTTCATTTCCCAGCAGGAATAAGATATTTATTTCTTCTCTAAAGTGGCCGGACTGAAACTGGGGTCAACCCAGCCTCCTGTACGATGGATACCGAGGACTTTTTCTCCAGGTGTAAGGCGGCCAGGATGTGAAGCTGACCACTCACCGCCATTTATTGCAAAGGATAAGAATAAGTTGCGTATGCCTCAACATTTCCTGTGCATTTATGGCGTGCATATAGACACATTTAAATTTATATCTCAGCGAATTGTTGGTAAATGCTAGCAGATGTAATTCAGTTGTTAAGAATATGGGAACGAAGCACCAGGTCAGACAAAACTAAAAAAAATGTTAAAAATGATTACAAATGTATATAACAAACAAATCTAAACTGCTGTAAGGAAAAACGTTTGATACGAAATGATATAGCGGTTGCACAGTTGGTTGAGGCACTGCGATTGTGTCATTGGAATTTTTCATTGACATAATCCTTCCGGCCGCACTATGGCCCTGGGGTCGACTAAGCCTCTAACAGAAATGAGTACCAGGAATATTTCCTGGGGGTAAAGCGGCCGGTGCATAGGGCTGACAAACTTACCACCTTTATGTGCCGACTATCTTGAAATCTAGGAGCCTCAACCTCTTGGAAGGCAAAGGGCCTGTCCAGGCCTGTAATGGGATTGCTTTACATTTTACGAAGTGTATACATAGGCCTATATAAGCCTGTATGTAGACGCTGTACCGACACAAAAGCGCTCGCGCAACGGAATGACAGAAATTGTTCTGTGTTCTGCGGACTTAAGTAAGAACATCAATATATTACGACATCGAGGCTACTTCTTGTACTTAACATTATATAAGTTAGTCATGGCTGCTAAGGTGATGTGAAAGAACTGGGAGAGTTTTGTTTGCGGCTTGAATCTTTATTCCAATTATTTGATTTAATGATATAAGTTAACATTTTAATTTCGTAATTTTTGTCACTGACAAAGAAACTAAACATATCACTGGAAATGAAGGTACGTCTGCTTGGTTCAGACGAGTATAATAAGAGAATTAAAAAAATGTTGGAAACGTGGATTCAACTTCGAAAAAGCCGTAATGCATGCCATAAAAAGTAGGAGGAAAAAATATTGTGAAGAAGAGGATAAAAGAGGAGAGGAAGGGAAAAATGCGGTTAATAATTTGCAAAATTATTTTCTGTGTGTGCATAAAGAACCCAGTGACCCATTAGCTTATTAGAAGAGCGTCATTTGCCTCGCAGAATGTATTGATTATTGATGCTCATTTGTGTCCGTTTTGCAGTGAACTGAAGTGATTACGTCTGTATCCGTTACATCACGAGCAGTGATGTTTGTGGTTGTTGTTATTACGCGGTGATGACGTTACCAGGTGGAAATATGACGTCATGTGGGATTGAATATTATCGTTAGTTGCTATAAGAAATAAAGCTTTAGGGGATGTTTCCAGGATTGCAGGTAAGACAGAGCAGGGAAAAATAGTTAATATAGATATATGCATGTATTTAAATTTTGAAGCACAGTGGTACCTCCACGTGTAAGACAACCTGATTAAAAATGCAAACTATCAACATTTTAGCCCACAAAATATTTTCGTGTTTGATAGCTTCTCAGAATAAAGGACGATTTTTTTCCTAAACTTCGTGTAATCTTTTGATATTCATAGTTCTGACAGAGTGTTTTCTGTGAGGTAGAACTAAACTTTTCAATATTATTAACATGAGCTTCAGGCTGTAAGGTTTAAAGACAAGCTCGAATAAGAGCTAGTGTAACTGCACGACGGGTGGCAACATATAAGTGGTCAGTACTCATGCAGCAGGCCTTGAGTTAATTCCGAATCCATCCTTCCAGATTGCTATTGTCTATGAAATCTGCATGATGACGTCTACACACACCAACGCTGTGCGATAAATTCTGGTTCTGCTGACGTTACTTTCTCCCCGCTCCAGAAGAAGTGCAAAAATTCTTACTTGAATCTCCTAGGTACGACATGACAATGATATTCTGCAGGTCTGAACGTTGTTCACATGTCACGTCTACTTTGTACACTAGGGATGATTACTGTGGTGATATCAACACGCATATTACGTTGAGATACTGTGCGTGGTTTGATTATCCACAGGTTAGTTACACTTGAGGTTTTAAGGTTATAATGGTCGCGACTGCAGAATGATGGTCTTATGGTATGTCAGGCGCTTTGGTATGGTAACAATTCCTTCGAAACGTCGCTAAATTTCTGTCATACCACGCGGCGTCGAAACCCACGATATAGCGTTCTTCGTTTTTTACAGTGTTTGATTTTTATATTAATGGAATATTAAACATTTTCTATTTTATGAGGTAGACTTCGCATATTACATACGATATTCCGGGCAATTTTTCAACTTCCATTATCATAATATTATTATTACCATTTAATATTAATAGTGATATTTGCAATCGAGAATGGGACCTTTTGAGTAAATAAAATGGACGCATAAGCTCTCCATAGTGTGATTTCTTGCTAAAAATGGTAAGTTGAACTGCCACAGAGCATGTTTCCTGTGGCGTTTAATTTTGAGATAAACGTCACAGTCAAATGGCTGAAGCTATCAAACGATCAGACCATGGGCGCCTCATAGTTACAAGTACAATATGTGTAGAGGATGATCGTCTGGAAAGAGAAGTTCTTTCCGCGAAGAGTGATTGGATCCAATTGATCGGCAAGAAGTACAGCGCAGACCTTCTGTTGGGATAACCGCAATTATCGTGAGATATGGCGTGACCTTTTTTACAGCTATCGTCCCACAACTGCAATTATGGCATTTTATTGTCTGTTGTCTGTATAGTCCGTGGGCGACCTGCATTTACAAGTGCCGTAGGTGATACATTTCCTGACTCACTAAGAGGCTTCTGTAATAGTCGAAGCACACTACAGTCTGGATGACGTCGACCAGAATCGTATATTGCAAATTCCCATGCATCAGTGCCAGCTCGACTATCATGGCACCGACTCTGAAGATAAGTTTGCAGTATAAGTCGCGTGTGTGGATTCCGAGATCCTTCGATCATAACTGCGCCCTGCGCTACGCTGTGTCTTGAGTGCTCCTAGTAACTTGCTTTATGTGTAACAAATTATGCTGCTCGGTGTGTTAGCAATTTAATGGTAACATGTATCTCGAAAAATAAATGATTCAGGACACACGGTGTGTAGTTTTTGAATTTACTTTTTAAATTAGCGTGTGGCAAGTTTCGTTCATGCTATATAGTGAAAATCATCTGAAGATGGGATCAGGGGTCAGGCATTGGTCGTAAAATAACCATGCATTAGACAGTGAACGTTGATATCATCATATACGTAAAATATTTCAGCATCCTGCAGGTTTCATTATTTCGATTTTTTTTTCATGCCTCGATAGCCCCTAGTGGGCCAGGCCCTCCTCATTGTCGAGGCTTCACGATCACATTCAGTAGGACTCCTGTGGACGAGTGATCAGCCCGTCGCAGATACCTCTACCTGACAAACACAACACACACAAGAGGCAGACATCCATGCCCCCGGCGGGTTCGACCCGCAATCCCAGCAAGCGAGCGCCGCAGACCCACGCCTTAGACCGCGCGGCCACTGGGATCAGCCATTATTTCGAAATATAAAGAGTAAATTAAGGTCTTACTTGTTCACGATATGTTACTTTCTTTGTGGATATTACAGTCACGTAGAGTGCCCAAATATTTAAAGAAGAAATAACACTGAAACCAAGATCATTAAATTTGAATGTGTAATTTAAAGGAAAATCGAGAATTCTACTCAAAAGCTCTGCCACTTTTACGGCCACTTGTACGATGCATATCGGCAAGTGTATGACCTAAATTTCATAATATTTTAAGGCGTTGTTTATTAGATGCCTAGTAAGAAAGAAAAGACTCATGAAAGTCACATTGTTAGAATTATTCGGAACTCTGAATATCGCCTATTAAAGCTGTGGGTATTCCATACGCATCAAGAAACTTTATATCCGCTGAATGGACTTCCATGAGCCGTTTAAATTTCTATTTCGATTGGAAGATTTTAACGAGCACTTCCGAGCGTAACTCAACGACACTCGCTGCGTATTGATTGGAGCAGAAGATGTTTGGAACAAACGTTGTGCGGAAAATGGAACACATGCCTATTCCAACTCGTTCCCAGCAAGCCCTATATTTTTATTTCCGACATTTTGTACCCAACAAAAAAATACGACATTCTGGGCCTACACGAGTTACCAAAGTATCATATTTTTAAATTAACGATAATAATAATAATAATAATAATAACATTAATAATAATAATAACAATAAAAGAAAACTTTTTCCCACTCAGTTTGTGGAACAGCCATGTATATTTCATTAAAATATAATTGAACATTCTTTACAAATGTAGCTTTATTAAAATCTGAACTTCTTCTCTTTCGAGATAATTAAACAAACACAAGGAGCGCGGCACAATTGTTATGTTATGTTATGCGTTAATTTACATCTTGTTACAGCACATAGGTCTAATACTGGCAGAATAGATAAGAGAAATTATTGCGCAAACATTATACATCTAACAAAAAACTGTTAAAGTAGTTGAACACAAGAGAGCTAAAATAGAAAGTTAACGATGACAACAGCGTGACAGAGAAATCCCGTGAATTCTGTTCTTCATACAGTGTCGTTAAAAAAGGTAAAGCAATCCCATTACAGGCCTGGACAGGCCCTTAGTCTTCCAGGAGGTTGAGGCTCCCAGATCTCTAGACAATCGGCACATGAAGGTGGTAAGGTTGTCAGCCCTACGCACCGGCCGCCTTTACCCCCCCAGGAAATACCCCTAATACTCATTTCTGTTAGAGGCTGCGTCGACCCCAGGGCCATAGTGCGACCGAAAGGGTTATGTCAATGACACCATCGGGAATCGAACCCGCGACTTTGCGGCTTGTAGAGCCACTGCGTGCCCCCCATACAGTGTCGTTAAATGTACTAAATCAAGACTCTTAGAATAGACCTGATGGGTTTTATTTCTGTGACAGATATTATAATTAAACAAAAAGGAAAGCTCTGAGGTTTCTTTCAGTAATGGAAACTCAGTTGAAACGTTAATTCCACCAAAGTTAGGCCCCTACGTTTCATTTTAGTGACCATTGTCCAACAGACGTGAGGAAACAACATTTGCTGTAATGAAATCTGTGGTCTTCTGGGTTATTACACAACGTCGTGTGGTAATTGTTTACCGACGTTTCGGGACAACGTATCGGTCCCATCCTCACGGGTCAAGAGTCCGAGTAGGAAAGAAAGCCTATAACATAGATTCTGGCAAGTACGGCGGGGGTATTTGCTGTACTTGATTTTGTTTTTGTAATGTCAAAGGTAAGGGAAGTACCGTCAGTCACAACAATCTTCGTACATTAAGCAACGAAGATTGTTGTGACTGACGGTACCCTCCTTACTTTGCATATTTATAGCACAACGTTATGTCAAACTCAGAAGTATTTGTAATGACATGTCATTGACAGAACCAACGTAAATGAAGAAGACAAAATTTCATCCGCTAAAATTAGGGTTTGAGTATTCGCTTTTATTCTAAACTTAGGTGTGCAAAATAAGTTTCAATGCTTATGATTTCCGCATACTTCTCCACTTATCTTCACAGCCATTATACACGTTAGAGTTATTGCTAATGTCGGAAACCCTTACTGAATATTCGCCTCTATATGATACTCAAAATGCAGACCACAAATTGAGGTTCACTTATTGAGGTCACTTATCACGTAGTCATAAATATTACTTTCGAGATATTCGTGCATATACAATTGTAAACATGTATTAGTAAGGAAATGAGTTAGTTGCCTGTCTGTACCAGATAAAGATCCTCTGAATCTGTCAATGATGTCCGAAAACACTCCTACAGGAAATGCACCATACCAAGACATCAGACTGTACGTAGTCACACTTTCTGTAGCTTATGAGTGGTTAACAAAGAAGATGAACAAGGCACCACTGCTGCACAAAGCGACAGGTGCCCTCCCAGGAAATCACCATGAGTCCTGCGACTGAATAATTTATACACTTACGAAGGGGTAAATGTGATGCGGACTGCTGGCCAGTGCCCAAAAATCAGCTGCTCCAAGTGTACCGTGCTGTGCTGTCGTGTCCTAGTGGCCATATATTACCAAAGTCATAATGTAATGATTTAATTACGAACGATCGCGGTATAAGTTAAGAAGAAATTACTCACCCACGGATTATTATATTTTGCCCAGCTGTGAAATAAAGTAATATATATCTTGTTGTTTAGTGGTGAACTACAGCATTATAATTAAGCTACCCTGATTTGGGTGGACCGTTTGGAATAATCGAGGCAAAGGGAAGTGGATACCAGGGGTTGGCACTTGGAACGTCAGAAGTATCCAAAGGTAATATTAAATGCGTCAGGAAGAAACACTCGAAAATTTCCACAGTCGCCATGTAGGCAGTTTTCAACACAAATGAAATATTAAGTTGGTTTTTTGATGTATGTAACGAAACCTAAACGTTTTAAATCCTTACGTCCAGTTATAACTTATCGTGTTATTTTCTACCACCCTGTACTCGGTGTGGTTCTCACCCTGGACTTTGTAATCTCACATTTCTGAACAACATCTGTGCAACAAACAGGAGCTCTAGCAGTCCAAGACATTTTTTTGGACTGCTTGACCTTGAAGGTAAAGGCGTTACGACCTTCCGAAACGTCGGTAACTCTTTACCAATCTATACGGCCTAACATTCCACATGACTTTGATCTTCAGCAGCACTGTTGTACCAAACCCAGATCTCGGAACCTATTGATATTGTATACAAACGTAATCGTTGTCGGTGCTAAGAATGCTACGAAATATGCAAATCGGTCACGTTAGGACTCAGACGGTTAGTCGTCAGGATGTCACTGCGGAGAGCCGGCTTCAGTCCCCTACCGCCCCATGTGGGGTTTGTGGTGCATAAAGTGGCACTGGGAGAGGTTTTTCTCACAGTATGTCTGTGTTCCCCTGTCAGTATTTCTCAGCCCTTGGTCGTATTCATTCACCTATCACGTGCGCTGTATAATCATAGCAGTAGAGAGCGTCGTTAAATAACGCTGCTAAAGAAAATAAAAGGAAATGCATAAATAATATGTATGGGAAAAATACAGAATTTATTAAGTTTTAAGGATCTGTTGCGTATATTTACCCCTCAGTTTGAAAGGTTAAGGGTCATCAGGTCTAGCAACGGAGAAATTAAAATTCTCTGCTCTGAAGCGAGATGTGACACTTTTGCGCGGCATTCCAAGTTCCTTTCATCCTGCTCATTAATAACATGAGACGGCTTAGAAGTCATTTCCGTATCTGAATAATTAACGGTTGTGCTTCTTTGGTTAAAGGTTGTTTTCGTGTTGTCTTTTTAAAGCATTTCTTTAAAAATGAATGCCTCTAGTACGCAGCTTTATGAGTGCATCTTTAATTTTGTATAAATTTGACAAGTGAACCCGAGTAATTAGTTTAAGTATTCATTTTGTAAGTTTTAAATATTTTAGCTTGGGACCCCCGTCTCATTTTCAAACCTCATACATGCTTTGGATTTCCTGCCAATTTATTCATTTTGTAAGTCCATTTTCAGTTTACGATGCTCATATTAATTTGACCACTTTAAGGCAACGCCATAGCAACGTGTGGACAATATACGATTGTCACTGATATAATAGTGGAGTATGCAGGCTTGTGTGGCTCAACACTTTGAAATCTGAGGTTCATCCAAAACCAGATAAAGAATTGAGTTTCTAGCGCGTGCGCTACACTGCTTCTCCGTTATAAGAATGGAACAATTCATGTTGATTGAGGGAATAAAGTATGTTCTGAGAATAACATGTAACACATAAATAAGAAATGAGAGCAGAATTCAGTGTTTATAGGGCTACCACTGCACTTCAGGGAGTTAAAAGTACTTGATGATGCGGTGAATAAAATTTTCCTATACACCAATTATACATAACACTGCTAATGTTAGGGTCTGCATTGTTCTGCCAATTTAATGAAAAATTTAACACATTTTATTGATAATTCAGTAGTTTAAGCACCAGTATCTAAAGTCATACATCTACTACATTTACGTGAATTTGGTGCAATGTTATCAGTACCGGTCTATATAGGAATATGCATTTCGTTATGGGCTAATTTAAGGGCATTTTTGTGCCTAATTATCAATGTGTAGGAAAAACGTTTGATTAAAAAGTTTAATAGTCACTATATTCTAGGCCCTTTCGTAGATAGGAGGATAATATTAAACGGAATCGCGCAGAAATAATCAAACTGAGTCCATTCTCTTGCAAATGTGGAGTTTTATATAAGTGGCAAATTTCTTGACATGTCGAAAGAGAGTCGGCCGCTGAAAGGAGACTGTGCTTTGTGGAGTCACTAATTCCTATAGGGAATATTAAAGGCCTTAGATCCAAACATTCTCTCATTATGTAACAGTGCTTTTAGTAGTTACAGACAGGAACATCAGGCGGCAATAAGGCTACCTATTCTTCAGTCAGAATTTAAGCCACGAAGCTTGCAAAACAAATTCCCATTTTTATAGCATGGATATTTTTGTAGATTATTTAATATCGAACTTTATGTTATTTTCACCGTACATTTTTATTGACTATATTTAATATCGTTCTCAGTATCTAGACTACACAGCGAATATGGAATATTGGTAGAATGTTAATTGAGAGGCGACAACGTTTCAGTGACACTTATTCCGTTACAAATTCCACGCGGACGACCCTTGGATCGAACACGGGCTTCCGCGGTGAGCAGCCGGGCACTATTTTGTGAAATCGTAATGGAATTTGTATACAAGTGGTCAGTGAAGGGCTTTCTGTGGAAACCGTAGCTAGGTATGGGAATTATATATTTTGAAGCATTTGTCATAGGCTACTTCTAGTGGATGAAGTTCTGTACTTTTAAACGATTTTATAACTTAATAAAAAATATGTTTACAATGATTGAGAAAGTTGTAAACCATTTGTTAACTTGACAGCAGAATAATTTTCAGTTGTGTTAATTGAACACAAAATTCCAAAATATATAATGCATAGTATGGCAAATTGTTGTGTATGCTGACAATGTCGAAATAATAGGTATTTGTGGAATGTACAAAATATCTCTCCATGTTTATTTATTGTCTGAAAATCACAACACTTGCCCCCTGACTGTTACGTTTGGTCCAGATTTAAATGAAATAAGTGTACTACTTTTGTTGTTTAGTGGTAAACAAGAGAATGGCAGTTAGGGTCCATTGACTTGGATGAATTTTTTGAAATAATACAAACAACGGCCAGCGGATTTAAAGTTTGTAACTTGGAGTGTCTGTAATGTCCAAAGGGCACATTACGTGTTGCTCGAACAAAGCATAGAGGACTTAGATTGTCGCATTTTTCGATAGACTGAAAATATTATTTTGATTTTTATCAGCTTTTTAAATACATTATATTACTGAGATTTAAATCCATGAAGGTGACGGCGGTGTTGGTCGACGGATATACTTATGACGTTCGTACTGAAGGTGACGGCGGTATTGTTGTCGACGGCTATACTTATGACGTTCGTCCTGCAACACCGACCCTTCTGTGTACAAGTACAGGCTAATTAAAAATCACGGATACATAAATACAAATACATCAGTTGGAGAAAGTGGTTATGCATATAAATTGGAAACCACAGTTGTGGTAGGATTTGCTGTACGTTAAACAAATATTCGAATAATTGCTGTTTTCATGACCAAAACTAAATGTATACAAATGTGTGCCTTATTTAACGAACATTTTAGTATTTCAGATCTGTGACATCGAATTGCTTGCATAGAGAGTAATAAAATTGAAATAATTTGGAAGGAAGAGTTTTTGGCCTAATTCGAGATTTTACTCAGTGCACTCATGAAGGGGTTGAGGAAATTTGTCATGATAGCCGTTTTCCGAAAAGAGATTTGAAACCGCGACGTCTCTAATGTGAAGTGAGCACTACCCACCTGACCGCTATAGTCTGTATGGTTACATAAAGTGTCAGTTACGTAATACAGGTGTGAAGTAAAGTAAACAGGTAAAACAGAAAACTGCAGTGAGAAGATCTACGTGGTTTGTGCAACCTGTTAAGTATGTTGACTTCACGTGTGGAAAATAAGAAATGAACATTGAATTCTGGGTCTGCAGCGGTGGCTGACATGAATTGCACGCGAATGACGATAGCTCTTCCTACCCTTGGATCGAAACGACTGGTTAGGCTTTTTTTTAAAGAGCTGGGATGGCGTAGTCGCTATTGTAACTAGGCTGCAGGCTGGGCGATCTAGGGTTTGAATTCCAGCTCGGACAGGAAATGTATATTTCCTACAAAAGGTCCAGACCGGGTCTGGGACCCATTCAGCCTCCTATTCAATGCGTACCGGTTCTCTTTCCCTTGTGGTCAAACGATCGGCGCGTAGGCTGACTACTCATCTCCATGTAGTATCGAGGTTAAAACGAGTGGATATATACATCCACTTCATGTATATGTATTTTGGCGCGTATTAGGATAACTTTTATTGAGGGATCTTGTTGTGAAGGGTTTTGGAAATTAGCAAAATGCAAGAATCAGTTGGAGAATAATATTAAAATCAGTCCCTAGAAAACAGATTTTGATAGATTGGATGGAAGTTTCTCAAGATCGTACTCAGTGAGGGAATTTATAATCGAGGTGCCGAAAGCTGTTGTTGTGGGAATATGTGATTTAACGATAATCAGATAAATGAAACTCTTACCTTAACATTAATAATGAAAGTTTAACATTTCACTGTTGGCTTTAACTCTACATCATTGACAAAACTTTTGGACACTGAAAAGCCTCAGAAGCGCTGTAAACTGTTCCCAGTGGACGACTGGGTTGGTTACTTTACGGATTAAGTTAACCGTTTAATTACAAAACCCACTGATGAATTAGCAAGTGTTGGAAAATTTAATTCTGCAAATGTGACGTTTAAATTACACCCCATCTCTCTAATGATATGAGTGGGTGGGAAGGGCGACCAGTCCTGGTATGCCCATCGTTAATAACTGAAATACTAGTTAAACCTTCACAGCGGAGTGGTTACAATACTTACCGCCTGCTTGGACATTGCAACCTCACCATTTTGACCATACAACGTAATTAACAAGTTTAGAATAAGTATCAAAATAAAGAGTAGCAGTTGTGTGTTTCATTTAGATGAATTTAATGCTTCAAAAGGAACCCTTATAATAGTAGTTACTAGGGGCCGGTTGCTTTAAGGTATAACAACACTGAATTTTTCCCACACGTTATATTAATCTCGTAACGTGCATGATTCTTAGAATGAACAGTGATTGTTACTTTACACAGCCTTAATGTCCATTGTTTGTAGCGTAATATGCCTTCTGTGAGTTACGAATTAATAGTTCAATCTAATTTACATAAATATTATGTCTCAAAGTGTTAAGAATGGATTCTGTTATCTACATTTTCATCTCTCCCCTCTTCTTGCGCGCCATAACTACAAATCCTTCACCTCTCATTGCTTGCCTTGCCAACCAGTGGCTGTGAAATTAGGCTATTTTCATCTATAAATACATGCATGAAAATATTTATTTTATTTTATCTAAACATATTCCTTTTTTAAGTTTTTCTAGTCCTTTACACTTAATTTGCCGAAAATGATATCGTATTAATTTTCTTATTTTTTATTTTGGCAAAGGGAAATAAGATATATCTTGTAATAAGGAAACAGAAGGTTCTGCATTTTGAAGACTTGGAATTTGGAAGACCGTGAAGCGTGCTGTGTGCATAATGTGGACAGCTGTACAGGACATATTGAGCTCTAGTGAAAGGTCTGGTTGGAGAGTTAATTTTAAACGTCATTAATTGGCTGAACCTCTATGATAAAATTATTTTATTGTTAGTATTAAATGTAAGCTTATATTTCCGTAAACACTTAAGAATGTTTTGTAAAGGAAGAGGAATATATGGTGTGTTACAGCTTAAGTTTTCTCTCTCCCTCTACGCCAGCAGCTCTCAAACGTCTTCTAAAGAGACTCCATTTTTAAAATCCCCTAAGTAGGCGGTCGCTCGCATTATGCGTAACATGCCAGTTCTCTAAAACTTTGTGATTGTGCCAAGTCAGGCAACAAGAACTTCATATAGCCTACAGCAGACCAGCTGCTGTGGTGAGAATGCACGTTGCAGTTTTACTCATTCCCAGAAGAATTTTGGTGCTAACATTTGTTAAAATCATTATACCATTACTTTTTCACTAAATATTTTCCACAGTTTAGTTTATACTCCGTCAACACCATTTGATTTATTGTGTTCATGTTCAGTGTATATTTCTGTAATTCTTATCTGTACACTTTTTCTTCGTACTAATGTGCAGCACCTATTATTCATATCAGGAATCACAGATGAGCTTTAAGAAAAATTATTATAATATTCAACACAGATTTCTAGTTTTAAGAGTAATTCGGTATACATTTGTTTTAAATTTCCCCCATTTGTTTATATCATTAGATTATCAATAACCTCTTCTTAGTTCTTCGCCATACATGTTCTCATTTTCTCAAATGTAGTAATGTACCTTCTTACACCCTCTATATCTAATTCTGCTGGCTTTTTAAGCTTTTATCTTAAGCCGCTCCGTGATCGAACCCATCAACAATTTCATTTACTTCCTGAACTCCAAAGATACAGTTTTAGGTGCCATCAAATCTAAAATCACTTCGCTAACATTATCTTCAGACAAACGAAATATTAAACACCGTTTTCTTTTGTTTTCTTAATTACGTTTTAAAATTTTAAGAGACCCTGGCTTAAAATGCCCCATCTACTTGTATCAGACCAATTTAATACACCCTTTTCTCTTATTGAGTTAATTGTTAATATTTTGTGCAATCCTGATACCCATCTCTACTAATAATATCGTAAGGCTGCTAAGAGTTTTTGTCTTTTGTAAAATTTAAGACAATTATCCAACACTCCATCCATTTGATAATAAATGTAAAATAACTTTCATTTTCAGACGCAAACCTACCTTTCAATATTTCAATTACGTTCCTTACACAGATTTCAAGCTTCTTTCTTGCAGGTTTTCTATTAATCTCCAATCGTATGAGTCAAGTTACTTCCTGTCACAATTGTAGATTCTGGTCTTTCGTAAACCAAATATCTCCCATAGAAAATATTTCAGCACAAGAATATATGAGTGTATTCGTATATCAAAATTATCAATGTAAAATTCAATTTATACTAAAGGGAACTTAAGACGCTTAGTAACAAATTTGCACATTCGAATTTTTCTTATTTTTGCTGATACTCCGTAATGCTTTTTAATCCAGTTTCATTAAATTGCTACTGTAATTTTATACACAATATTACGCCCTTGGATTCCTTCCATATTAGCTACCCTCTTCCACCCTTTAACCGTTTGCATTTATGTTGTCACCACATGAAACGTTTTGTTCACACAGAGCTTCATGATTGTCTTTTGGTCCTCAAAACAAATACCGAAAGTTTCGCTAAACAACATTAACCGATTTATGTGATTGAAGGCTTCCGCCGCGGTTGTAATTTTGTATAGTCTTTTGGATTTTTACCCGGTGTCGATTTTTGGTAAGAAACCAACTTTTCGGGACTATTTGTCTGTCTCATCTTATCTACCCTGAAGAAGGGACAGACAATTAGTCCCGAAACGTTGGATTCTTACCAAAAAACGACATCGGCAAAAACCCAAAAGACTTTATACAACAACATTAACCGATTTTTCATAAGAGTGGGCGCAGAGATTATTTTCTGTGTAGCAGGAGCTGTATTTTATAAATTCAGAGGGATTTTAGGCTCCGAAGTGTGGCATAAACATGGTATTTCTCGACTAATTTACTTTTCAAAACCAGCTGGGTTCTTTGCAACGCTAAGTTTGCCGCGCAGAATAAGCAACCCCAAAGCTTGTTCTTTCTCCCTTGCTTTGTTTCTTCTTTAAATTTTCAACAATTTAGGACATATTGGTATATATATATATAAGAGTTCGGAAGCTTTCTTTCTCTTATTGCTTCTAAATTTTAGTTCGTGAATATTAACTGCTAATGCTGCCTTATGAATAAGGTGGAGCTTAAGATTACAAGGCAAATATACTGATAAATGCATTTTAAATGTGTCTTTCTACTTTGTACTCAAATATACTAGAGCCAAAATCATGCGTAGGGGAAATAAAAAAGAGACTTGTGTAACCTGTGTTTGTGTGTGCGTGCCTGCGTGCGTGAGTGCATAAGACCCTTCTGGGTTGTGGAATGTGACAGGCCTATCATAATTCTAGGATATTCGCTCCCTTCTCTTTAATTATCTTACGTAGGAAGTGTTCTGAACATAAAGCCTGGTGACATTTTTCCTACCAATATTTTTCACGTTTCCACTGAAATATATATGTAGCGAGTTAACACTCGAACTGAGGGCTGAAACGCATGTAGGTCTTGATATAAAGTGATTATTAAAATAATCTGTGTAAATGAACAGTAGAGTACTCTTTAAGGTAGAGTACATCATTCCACTCTTTTTTGCCTTTTGCGGTACCTCTTTCTTTCTCGATTTTAAAGCTTAATGGGGAGGGGGGATTCTTTATGGTTAAAAGGCAGATTCTGTGTTAAATTATCTCCATGGATCAGAGATATTCTTCAAGCTGACAGTTGCTTACTTGGTCTTGTAAATTATTTTCTATTTACGGGAACTGAAGCTTCATTCACATGTTTGAAATAGCCCATTATTTGTCTCTGTCATGAGCAGGCCCTGTCCAGTCTATTCTACTTTAAGACACGTTTTAGTAATATCCTGTACGCTTCAGTATTTCAAGTTGACTCCTCCCTCAATATTTTCAGACAAATTTTTGTATGAGTTTATGGTCTGTACCACGTGTGCTACACGCCGCACACGTTTCAACCTCCTTGACTTATTCGCTATTAAATGTATTTCTGATTCATGGATGTGTTGTGCCTTGTTGGCTGCATTACTTGACCTTAATAACCTTACGATCATCTCATGATAATCAGCTATTTAATTGGCTTAGTTGAACAATTTGAATGACGTTAAATTACTGATAGCCTGGAGAAAATTTCTGACGTTAGTCATTTTTTAAAGACGTAATATGTCCTCGATCCAAATATTACTTTAAGAAACCTGCCCACAAATACATTCAATATATATAGGTGGTTGAAAGTAAGGCGGCATATTTTACACGGACATACAAATTAAAACAAAAAATTGTTTCCCCTTTTCTCATATTCCCCTTTCGGAGAGTAGACGGAATATATTTTCAAACTAACTATTAGCCCGTGTAAGAATTTTCAGAATATAGCGTACTAATTTCATGAGGTACGAGTAGCTAATTGCTTTTTCGTTCCTAGTATTTTCGGAATACAGGAAAGGCCAAAATTATTTTATGTGTTTACGTCATTCTGCTTTCGCCCCATGTTCATCTACTGTACCTGTGCGTACAGTTAAAATAATTTATTGCCTGGCATGTATGAGAATTTGAGTATTATTTTTATGGTATTATAATTTCGCTCCCAAAGTAACACCAATATACAGAAGAAACTGGTTTAGGGCAATACATTTTAGCCCTTCCTGATTCTCTTGCATTTTTAATGCGATATGCCGAGGAAACTTAAAAGGCAGTTTAGTTAAGGCATCCATATTTGAAAGCATGTGAACGCGGATAGCAACGGATAAATGTTTACATATATTACGTCTAGCAGAAACTATATTTTCACAATAATAAATCTAGTAAGCACAGAGTACACTTATGGTAAATTTAGTAGCCATAATATTTACCAATAATAAAACCTGGCAGACAAAATATTTAATGAGAACTGCACTCTTCTGGGATATTACGCGGCGTCGTGTGGTAATTGTTTACCGACGTTTCGGGACAAAGTATCAGTCCCATCTTCAATGGTATAGAGTCCGAGAAGAAAAGAAAGCCGGCACCGTAATGCAGATTCTATATGGGAAGATGCGCATGGGGCGGTAATCAGTAAGCGTGGTGACAACCAATAGGGTTGAACCGGGTTAAGGGAGGGGTGGAAAGAGACAAAGCAAAGGATTTTAGTCAGCTCAGGCTGATGGGAAACACATATGGAATAAAGTAAGAGGAAGGGAGGAAAATGTAAAGATAAAGAAATAAAATATAAATTAAAGAAACAAAAAATTAAAATTAAAAATAAAAGTAAATAAACTAATTAGGAGAAGAAAAAACCGAAACAGCATGAGGGAGGGGGGAAGTAGACACGTAAAGTGGCTGGTGGAATACCCAGGGCGGCCGAGCCACTGCCTAGGAGGGAAGGTGAAGCTTTCATAGTTCTGGGCTCTAATACATCTGCAATGGTCCACTCGGGCGAAAAACCATGTGAGAATGGAGTGAGTATGCAACACGTTAAAGCTGACACGGTCCACATAGTTATTCTTCATTATGAAAACATTATTTTTTATAATAAACTGTAGTTGTTTTGCCAGTATCACCTTTAATATATTAAGTTATTGAAACATAACGAAATGTAATGTGTTGAAATTAGTATCCAGTGTTTCGGAGATTTTCTCATTTCTTCATCACCATAGTGCTCTTGTTGATTAGTGGCACATCTGTCACTCTCACATAAAGACCTTGATGATGAAGACAGAGGCTTTACCAAAACTCTGGGTATTAACTCCAGCTTCATGCCGCTGATCGCCCAAGTAGATATCATTCTATATAGTCACCGTGAAAGCTTAATGCCTTACAGACCTACATGGCAGTAAGTGTATTACACACACTCAATTAAGTTGACAGGTTTCTTGCATGTTCCAAATTTAATGAAGATATCCGATATTCTACTCTATTCTATTTTATTATATTCTGTTCTATTATATTATATTATATTCCTATTCTATTCTATTCTATTCCTATTTTATTATTATTCTATTCCCATTCTCTTCCTTCTCTATTCTGTTCCTATTCTATTATGTTCTATTGAATTATAAGCTTTCTTAAAACCTACATATAACTAAACAAATAATAAATGGGCCCTCAATCACAACTATATATATTTAGATCATAACTCTTATTGCCTAGAGTGCTCTATGTTATCGGCTTTTTCTTAAGACGTCACCAGGCGTAAGTATAACAATATGAGAGGATAAGCACTTATATAAACACACAATTTATAAAAGTGCTTGAGATCTGTCTTAAAAACAATAATACGGACTATGTTTTTGTGTCGGCCGAAAATAACATATTACGTATTTTAATACAGCTATTGAATTTTAACATAGATATCCCGCTGGCGGAAGTCAGAGTGAAGCTGTTTATGACCTGAAACAAATGCATTTCAGCTGACAAAGTATTGGGATGCGCGGCAGCAATGTTCATTTTGTGCGGAGTTACTCTATTATTGTTTCCTGTTTTGCTGATAAAAGGCCGATAATTGCACTGTCGATGTCAAAGCTTCTGAGTGTGTTGTTAAAGTCGAATTTTAGAAAGGTATGAAGCTGGGAGGCAGATATGGTTTCGGAGTAAGGTTCAGTGAGAGGATTTTTGTGAAAACAAAGTTACGTGTTTCATAAGTAAAGACCTTATTGGACAGTTGAAATAAGAGTAAAATTCTGAAAAACCACCATAATTGCTTATTATTTTTCACATTAGTATTATCGTTGTTGTATAATTACAAAGGCTAAATTAAATATATCAGTTCATAATTAAAGGCTTTCTGATGAACGGAGTGCAAGTCTACTGATCTGTCAGTCTCAGTTTTGTGCCTTTCTTTCTCTGAAGTCTTCACCATCTGCTTCGGTAGTCATGGCGACGCGGCTTACCAAGTGGATTGACTGAGTCAACGGGCGAGGGCGTAGACACGTCTCGACGTGTCGTTCCTAGCTCTTCCTCCAAACGGACACATTTTCATTGTCGTCCGAATTAGACTGTTGTACTGAGTTTTCTCAGTATTAGCGAAAATATTTGGATGTAAGAAACATGAAGCGAGAAGAGAATGAATGAAATTATAAAGGGAAGAGAGGCGTTAATTACACCCTTGTGTGCCTTGTGATTACGATTGTCTCAGATGAAGGAATGTTGGCGCGGAAGCAAATGCTTCGGAGACTGAGGTCGGTAATGTTAAGTGGATCTTCATGAAATGTGAACTGGGTAGAAATGGCAGGAGGGGCTTTTATTGTCATGACGTGGTATATAACAACAGATGAATGATGTTGGCGGCTCCCATGAAGTCAGCTGAACCTACAGACTCAGAATCGAAAACGTACCCTGCAACATGTAAATAATTAAACATTTTTACTGAGTTGACAATAGCAGAACGAGTGCAAACGAAACGAACCTTTATTATAAATACAGTGTACTGGAAATTGCTTTTAAATCAAAGTTATTTATAAAAACTAACATCCTTATAACAAGAATTAACGCATTTATTCTTATTCTACGTTTACAGTTGTCCCATTCCAACAGCTTTTCCCCACCAATCTTCCAAAGCGTACTCGCCGAAACGTCCTCGTTCTTTCTGCAGCTCGCTTCAGCTTAAGCTACAAGATGTCCGGAAGAAATTAAGATGGGTGAATTTACAACTTGATTCCACCTAATTGGAGATTAACCGACCAGTAAGAACGAGGCACAGAAAACTTCTTGAAAAAATATAGAGGCCTTTGTATGTATGTATATATGTTATATATGTGTATATATATAATACTGGGCCTTAGTTGCTGTATTGACCCTGATGATTGCACAGCCAATCTCCGAAACTTTGAATTTCGTTACAATGACGAGTCTATTGAGAGCCCGAGAACATTTTAATGAGTTTGTGCTTCATGAAACCTTAAAGAATTATTTCCCTCTATTGGATGGAACAAGCAAGTTACCGTAAAGCAACCTCGGAATGACTCGAATATGTTTTCCCTCAGTCTCCTGAACAAGTTTCATGCGATTAACCTGCACTCAAATGGCCCACAATTTCTTCGTTCCAAATTCTTACATGCTCGTCATTCATCATGGTCGTCCCGTCTCATTCCGCAATAGTGTTATTAAATAAATAATCCGCACGTGAGATCCCTGAAGTCGGAACATTAATCATTGTGGTATCTGCCTTACGCCATCTTCTCTGACTGTCAAGCTTCTAGGCCTTTTTCACTTGCATTAGCTGTGAGTCGAATACAGTCACCTTAATCGTAAATGTTTTATATTGTAAGTCTCGGGGATGAGACGGCATAGTGATGCCTTGTATTTACGTTCTGGTCCGCTCTAAGGCAGACTACGACAGATAAGTAGATCTGTGGCCTCCGCAGAAGTCCAGAATAACATAAGGCGTGTCGACAACACTGGGATGCGTTTCATACACAAAGGTGTTTTATCATAACCACCGCAACACGCCTGCGCTGAAAGTCTGAGCCCCAGTGAACTGCTGGCCGCGGCTTTATCTTCTCCAGCCCCTTGACATAACCATGCCGCTTGTTGTCCCTCATAAGCTCCAACTCCACCTTGGTATTAGTACGTCAAAATTGTTGCCTTGAACTCTTTCCTAATGTGAGAGGCGAGCATATCTGAACTTGACCACTCATTATGTGGAAGTCCTTTCTGATATCCGGATTATACGGTTTGGGATGCACTCCCGACCATCCGGTTTTAACAAAATTCTGAAGTTTATACCCCGTCTTCATAATACAGGAAATCGGTTGTCTTTTTCTACGTCCAGATGGGCCTGCCGGGCAAAGCGGCAGCTGGTACAACTGCCGAACAATCTGATTTACACGGCGACCTATCATCTCAAGAGCTCTAGGAGGAAATTTCTCCTATCTGGTTATTTGTCTGCCGCGAAAGACGAGGATACATACAGAGAACAAGTTTCAAGCTATGAAAGCATGCTTGAAACTTTGGCACTCTTTCTTTAGCTACATCAGGAGGTAGGTGGTCGTGGTGGCACCACTTCCAATAGGTCACATTCCCTTGACACATGGATGTTCTTCTATTGGAGAGCCGGAACCCGTTGGTCACTTCGGGGTGAAACTCTAACCGTTTTCCTGGTCGAGTGTCAGTCTTACAGTGAAGAACTTTTGTCCAACTCAACAGCATGTTTCGCAACAACTTAGAAAAGTCACTGTAACCAGTCAAACGTTTGACAACGTTTGTTACCAGTTAAGGGGTTTCGACGTTAACTTTTGTATGATCTTAACAGAAAGTTTCGTGAGAAACAGAAGAGAGGTAGAGGAAAAGTAAATGAGTAAGTCTATGTAAATAGAGAGAGAATGTAAGCAGGAATTACTAAAATAACTAAGGAAAAGAGAGAATAAAATGAAACATACGGGGAGATGAGTAACATGAAAAAATAAACATTTCGCTCAACGAAATAGAAAAGAAACTTATAAATAAAGCTTGAACAACTCTGCGCAGGAGAATAAAATTGCACCTACTTTTGGCTTGAGAGTTTTATTGGTATTTTTCCATTCCCATTCGAAGCCATAAAACTGATTTCGTTTTAATCATCGTCGTAAAATAAACCAAAAATCAATAAATCTCTTCGAATTTCAGTGCCATATCACGTGGACAGTGACTATAGTCTTTGCTGTCGTGAGTACTACCCTGAACTCTTTAATCTCTTATACGCTCACGTGCAGAACAGCTGATGCGGGGCACACGCTGGGGCTTCTCATTCTCACAAGCTCTCTGGGCCTTGTTAAGTTCTTCACCTAGGTGAAAAGTCTACATCCATATGATAATAGTAAAAATCCTCATCAATAAATAGTGACTTCCGGCTTTCCACTAGCGGAAGGTCTAAACTGGGTAGAAGCGATGTTTGAGAGTTTCAAGTAGGTGCGAACGAATTTACAGCTTCTTGAAGTCGTGTGCGCTGGTTAGACACAGAGGTCAAGAAACCAATATCTACGCTACCGCCGGTATAGTTCTCAAGATCCCTTGACCACGCAAGCCCCACCACTACGTCAAAGTAGGGATACCTTCGATGGGGTCGTCTTTTATAAAGTACTTATAATGGGGCAGACAAATGTGATCGTTGCAGTGTAGTTTGAAACTATGACCAATTATTTTGAAAATGCTTTGCAATGTAGTTATTACAGCAGATGTGGATTCTTAAAAATTTATCTAAAAAGTGTCAAATCAATATATCGTTGCTCCATAGTACTACTTGTCCTTAATGGATACCTTGATCTGGGCACTTACATATCCAAAATCAGGTAAACGAATATTGCCATATGTATTAAATGATCCAGACGTTTGGTTGTCAAGAACTGATCTCCGCATCTTAGGGGGATGAGCTTAGAAATTTATGACAATCCACTCATTTGTATAGGCTGCTTGCCCAGAATGCATAAAGTAAACAAGCAGTAGAAACAGTATTTTTTTATCTCCAAAAATACTGAACTTTTTTCGATAAAATGTGGTAGTCCTATTGGATGTCTAATTTTTAGCAAGAAATTGATTTAGTTACATACTTAACCAGTTGTAATATGCACTATCGAGCGGCATTAATCGAATTACATAAAATTTATTGGATATAAGCAGTCGACATGTCTAGGAAACACACATTTTACCAAAATACATAAAGTTTATTTAAAACGCTTTTAGAAGCCATTAATATTATTGAACTTCGGAGAAAAATAATTTCCGATACTCTGAGATGTGCTCATGTTTGCAAAGAATGAACACCCGAAAGGAGCTTTGCAACGTAGCACAGATAATAAGGGCGTAGTGTTGTGACTGTGTGCATCTCGATCCCCTCCCAGTTGCAGTGTGTCAACTCACTGTTAGTTACTATGTCACCCGTACGTATCGATTATATCATCCCCTTATATTCCTATACCTATGACGTCACAGCACTGCCTGACTTCTTACATATAGTGATTTAGAATTTAACGGCTAGACGCTAATTTATTCCGTCGTTAAGTATAACGCTGTACGTTGGTGACGTCCGCCATATAACATCGCTCACGGACCGACACCTTGTAACACAAACGGCCTGAACCCATCAGGAGAACAAAGGTTCAGCTACATAGTTTAATGACGTCATTAATCGCTATTTTCATATGATATACGTATTTTTATGTTCTTTATATCTTTGGTACTCAGTAAGAGGACTTTAGATTAAAAACTGTTACGAATGACATTTGTGAATATTATTCGGATAGTATTCAAAATCCAAGGATTAAGTACCGTATAATTAATTTCGTTGTATGAGGAATAGACTTAAATACCTGGAAAGTTTTGAAATGTGGTGCTGGAGAAAGATGGAGATGATCACTTGAACCGATCGTGTGAGAAATGAAGAAGTATTACAAAGAGTCAAGGAGGAGAGGAATTCCTACAAACAAGCTTAACTGAATTGGTCACATCTTGCGTAGAAACTGCCTTCTAAAACACGTGATTGAAGGAAAGATAGAGGGAAGGATATAAGTGAAGGGAAGATGAGGAAGAAGGCGTAAGCAGCTACTGGATGACCTTAAGGAAACGAGAGGATGCTGAAAATTGAAAGAGGAAGTACTAGCTGGCACTCTGTGGAGAACTAGCTTTGGAAGAGGTTATGGACCTTTCGTACGACAAACTACCAAAGGAATGAATGTGGAACAGACTTAAAAATTGTGCATAGTGTAATGCGCTTCTAGCTTACAGTATTAATTGAGAGAAATTTAAATTAATTTTAATGCTAAACAGAGGCCAATAGTGGTGCTAATCTTATTTGCGAAACCTGTAATCTAACCCAGTTTACACAACAGCTTGTAACATACACATTTTGAGTGTGGTAGAAAAAGGATTCTCCAGAAATAATTTTGTAGGCCTACAATACCCTATCAAGTGTTTGGTGTTATAACTTCATACCTTAATTTTAAGTTTATTCTCCAATGTACGTGACCACTTTAAAGCGAAAGTTAACCTGCACTATATATATGTGTATACACACACACACACACACCACGCGTAAAAATTCAGTTCGTATCGCACATTACACAGGCGCTACCTTCACTATAAACAGACGGCGAATATTCTACTCCCTGACGCAGAATACGGATTATGCAAAAGCTTCTTTTCTGTCAAAATGTCGCGCGATTTCACTGTAAACGCATAAAGGTAGCATTATCTACGCCCATAAGAAAGGTACAGCCTTCCCTAAGCCGACCGACTTGCATGAAACTCACAGTTGCTCAGCGTACATAATTTCACCCAACTCGTGAATAAATATTGAAAGTACCGGTATAAATAATAAATTTATGCGCCCTTAAATACAGTATGACTGTATTAATCCGATTTTCATGAAACTCGCAGTTGTACAAGGAAATAATTGCTATTTTTCTGAGATCCATTAAAATCAACAGAAATACACTGTATGAACATAATCTAGAAATTTCACACTGTTGACACCGTGCATCTTCGTCATATTAAATTAAGTTATAAACCAACAGATGCACACTAAAACCACTTTTTAAGTAGCTTTATTATAAAATTGTTAACAATTATAACTTAATTTAATAATCTAGAAATGTTGATTTTTTGAACCTGATAGTACATAAAGTACATACTGGAATTAAGCGGTTAGAAAACCTACGGAGTAAAATAAATTTAATAATGGAAGTTAAAAAAAGAAATAATTAGGAAGGAAAATTAGGTAATTAACTGGAAATGAGGGATTGGAGAATTAAAATTGGAAAGAAAGAACGGAATATGACAAGTACCTTGTTAATGGTTTAGAAGAGGAAGGAAAGAACTAAAGTTCTTCATAGGAGCTAAGACTCTGTTTAAAAGTATTTTAACTTTAAAGAATGAAAACACTGTCAGCTTAAAAGATACAATAAGAGAAAAAAGTAAGAAACGCTAAAACAAAAGCTATTTCCCCGTTTGGTTAGATTTTACTCATTATAAATCTTTACTTCCTTAAAGCAATTTTAAATGTTAACCTATAATCTAACAAAATGCAAACATTTTGAGATGTGAAGCAAGGCATTACAGTGAGTACGTAAGGGTCAGTCTTATTATTATTGTCTGACGAATGTACACTTTAATTCACTATTAATTGTGTAACACAGTCCTACATGTTTCGAACCTTATCCTGGTAGGATAGGACTGTGTTACACAATTAACAGCAAATAAAAGTGTACATTCATTGGACAATAAACATAAAAAAAATGTACGGAATGAATAATATTAAGTTCAGATCTTAGGGGTGCCAATGTGGCCTAGATTAATACCTTGTAATTACTTCTATGTAATTATCTTTAAAACGGGCAACATATCATTTTGATTTATGGTGTGATAAATTGTGTTTCAAGGGAAGATGAACGGACGTTTAGACAATACATTCAGAAGACTGTGCTAGTGTTACTCTGCCTCTTGTGCTTTTCACTTCAGTCAGTGACACAGTTACATAGGCATGCTTGTCCTAATGTGTACGTACAGTTTGCATTTCATGATGTTTCATAGCTGTTTCGCCAATCTCTGAATGTAAATGGAATTTTCTATTCTTAATCCTGCCGCTTTTCTTAATTCAGGTTTTGATTTAATATCTGGCCTTCATTCCCTGCAGATATGCTTCAGATACAACAGTTGATATTGTTGATTCATTGTCCAGACAATTTTTTCTCTTTGTCTATTATTGTTGTGGGGGGCGCGCGGTGGCGTAGTTGGTTGAGGCACTACGCTACAAACCGGAACGTCGTGGGTTCAATTCCCGATGGTGTCACTGGGATTTTTCATTGACATAATCGTTCCGGTCGCACTATTGCCCTGGGGTCGACTCAGCCTCTAACAGAAATGAGTACCGGGAATCTTTCCTGGCGGGTAAAGGCGGCCGGTGCGTAGGGCTGACAACCTTACCACCTTCATGTGCCGATTATCTGAAAAATCTGGGAGCCTCATCCTCCTGGATCCCTAAGGGCCTGTCAAGGCCTGTAATGGGATTGATTTACCTTGCTTTACCTATTATTGTTATAAATAAAGTAATTATTTGAAACTAAAATTTTTGGCTTTATTATTTAGTATTTAAACGAAAATGCGGGCTGTTATTTGTTCTGCAACGGAACGCTTTGATTGCCAGGGGTTGCTTTTACTTTCATTTTGTGCTGTCAGATGCTCATGCAATCTGTTTTAGGCCCTGTACACTTTACGAAACATTACACTATTCTATAGCTATAAATGGAAACACAAAGAGGTCACTGGATTTGTTACCATTCATTTATCACGGCAGGAGTGTTCTTAAACAGACTGAAAACGTCAAACAAAATTTCATCCCACGTGTTATTGTTTCATGACTGTGGATCTATTGTAACTTATTTCACAGATGGAAGGGAAGTAGTCAGTAGGAAATAATATACTTTGTTATAGTCTACAGTGAAGTCTTGCTTAGTGCTACTGAGCCGGCGAGTATTACTTGAATTAACGTTACCGTGGTAACAAAGGTTTCGACTAATTATATCCCAAAGTACTCCCAAGAAGACTGGAGAGAAAGGTAGAATATAATACCATCTGCATCTAAATTTACTTTACAGTGTTTGTGGAAGCTTAAATTCGTTATTAGCGGAATATATTTATAGCAACATCAAATTCTTACAGTCAGAAACCGAATGTCGCCGTGGATCCTGTAACACTCCTGACTCTTACTTGCGAGGTTTCTGGTTCAAATCTCAGCATATAAATCGGCTATCTGCGCTGAATATTTTCGTTGTTATGTTCAGTCGCTCCGGACTGGTGTCGTAAGTGTAGTCTACCTACAATCAGTATGAACGCTTCCTTATATTGCTTTCCACTTTGTTATAGTCGTACCTACTGGGTTCTGGGTTTTGTCCGTCACCTTGTATTCATAATCTAGCAAAACA
Source organism: Reticulitermes speratus (assembly GCA_021186555.1). Taxonomy (NCBI): domain Eukaryota; kingdom Metazoa; phylum Arthropoda; class Insecta; order Blattodea; family Rhinotermitidae; genus Reticulitermes; species Reticulitermes speratus. The sequence goes on from JAJKFL010000001.1 coordinate 19,932,234, forward strand.
TATTATTATGGATTCATAGGCAGTATTTATTATAAAGTGTTTGAATGTTGTTGCAAGCAATCCATCTACTTATTGTTATATGATGTGCATCTTTGAACAATTTAATCTAAAGTTTACAATGCTGAATGTCTAATTCAGATGAAAGATTATGTCGTGTTTGGAAAATGGAAGTTTCCCCTTTTTTTCGAATCAGCAAGAGTTTAAAGCCATAAATAAAAGTTTTCAAACTCAATAAACGTCAAGACTACGAGTGAGTATTCTTGTGGGCATTTTCAAACATTTTGGTGAGTTTCTTACACCATATATTCTCATAAACGTTGTGGTATAAAAACCCAAAACGATGGACAAGTTCAGAACACGAAGCAAATTTAATTGATATATACTGCGGTCAGAATTCTTTAAGATTGACTAAAGGCATTATTCTGCAACTAGACTAAGACAGTCGCATTCTGTTTTTAAATGGCCATAAATACAAGAGTTTTTTACGGTCCCAGATTTATGAAATTTGTCTTAGAGTCCTACAGCAAAACCTAGACAAAATTTCACAAAACGCCACCGAAACACAAAACAGTTATTCCTATACGAGTGTATCTTAATGCAAGTTTCCTTCATGACTTATTAAATCTCCGTATTGATAAGGTCTTCCTAATATCCAAAAATACAAAATTATTTTGAGACCAACACTGGGCTCCATCGGTTTCCCTTGTTGTTTCTGGTTGAGTTCCTTCATAAAAGTCCCCTAGTCAGTCAGAATATTTCTCGAAACATTCGGATTTCTTCATACAGTTATGGAATCTATGTCTTCAAATAGTCTAGATGCTACAGTCGGCTTTGATGTTTGCTATTTCTTTCACCAACTTACTGGCTGAAGAAATTCTACAGAAAATTATTTTGCTCCGAATAACAGAAACCAGAAAAATAAAACCTGATCTTTATTGCAAAATTCCATCTTTACACAAATTTAGATTTATTTACATCATTTCCCATTCATGATTTATTAATTATCATTAAATTCGACTCTCTAAAGTCTGAGCTGTTGGAATAGTTGTTAGAAGACTATGAATGAATGAAGAATGAACGAACGAAAGAACGAATGAATGAATGAATTGCGCGCCTTGAATAATTAGTTTACCGATGAAAAGTCATTGAAACATATCCCGAACTAGATCAGTTTCTTCCACGTACTCACATTTTGATTATTCAAATACTACTTTATGATATTTTTATCTATATGATTAGGAAGTAGGCGTCTCCTAGAGTTACTGAATATGACTTTCGTTCATCCGATCTTGCTATGTGGCCACATGCATCTAGCGAAGTCAAACACACTGTGTCCGGAATAACCGCAGTGTTCCTGGGCGTAGACGTATTATTTGTTTTCTTTCTGTTCTCTGAATTTATTCAATAGTACTTGGAAAATGACCGCTTTCCAATATGCTCATTTTCCCTTGAGGTTTTAGAGAACCCAGCAAGTAAAGTGTTGTTTACTTTTATCGACTTTTCAATTTATTAAAAACGTCTTGAACAACGGGACAACACACACTTCTCAGATTTCTTTCACTTGCTGTTATTTCAAGGTGACTATATAATAACTCTTTTGCCGATTTTGCAGGTAAAGTTTGCGATGTTGCGCCTATAACCTTCAACATATCTGTATATACGCTTATTAAGCCACACGTAAAATTCAGAACCATAAATCAGTGATGAGGAACCAACAACTCTGCAGATTTTCGGTGCAGACTGAGAGATAATTCAGTTAAGGAGAAACCAAAATTATTCATTTTATAATAGAATTCCAAAATATTTTAAGGATAACTAACTAACTAACTAGTAAACGAACTACCTCATGGAACAGAGTCCTTCTTGAGGAGTTAATAGTTCCTCAGCTAGTCAATAAATTCCCCACACTTTATGGATTCAAAGTTTATCACCTCGTTCCCAAGGGTCTGTCTCATATCCCTATCCTGAACCAGGCTTCATTCACTCCGTAGTCTGTCTTACGACAGGTCCATAGCCTCTTCCAAAGTGAGTTTTGCATAGAGTACGATCTAGTGCTTCCTCTTTCAATTTTCAGTATCCTCTCTTTTCCTTAAAGTCATTCAGTAGCTGCTTACATTTCCTTCCTCGTCTTTCCGTCACTTCTATCATTCTTCTAACTTTCCTTTAATAAAGAGTTTTAGAAGGTAGTTCCTACGCAATCTGTGGCCAATCCAGTTAGCCTTCCTTCTTTTTACTCTACGTAGGGTATTCCTTTCCTCATTGTTTCTACGTAATAATCCATCATTTTCCACAATAAATACATTTATGCTTAAACCGAAAAATTACTGTCATAATTGTAGAAAGAGATATTTGTGGATTCTGGTCGTCTACGATATTACGCTATACAGCGAGTAAGTTAACATACTTATTATGATGTTTCAAAAGAACGGAACGCCTTCGTGGAGTCGTAAACCCCAGAAGACCAGAATTCTGAATATCAGCGCTCTTGAAACGTCGAATATCGCAATAGATACTTTGTTGGCAGATATTCGGCATATTTGATTTTAAACTGTTGCAATTCGATCAGGCCGGTAGCATTTAAAGACCTGTCAACAATTACTAGTGGCTGCCGTGATGTTGAATCCTTTCGTCTGCTAGAATTTTCCCACCTTTACTAGCCTGAAGTAAAACAACATTATTCCTACTGTCCACATTTTGACTTTCATAGACCACACGTTTTCGAATTTCTGTAGCTGGTTTAAAGAATTTGGTGTGGAAAGATTTTACTTCAGGAATTTAAACGATGTGGAATTATAAAACAGCATCAGGCTAAAAAGTCAGAGAATTTTGTAGGTCTGGATAAACTTCGGTAATAACAATGATACCAACGGGGCTCGGAAAATATCGGCGATAGAGTCAAAATCCCAACTAAAGACAGCCTAGTTCACTACGAGCGAAAGGAGCATAAACGCTAAATTGATGAAAAGTTCTCACACTTTTTAGATCAAAGGAAGCGAGTTAAATTGCAAAGGTTACGCTCTCCAAGTCAGCTTAAAAAAGATAAGGTGATTAAAATTAAAGTGCGAAAATAGTAGACCTTTAAAAATCCAAAAGAGGTAATACCTGAAAAGCTTCAAAAAAACAGGAAGAGCAAGCCTCTTAGAGACTTGTATACAGGCGTAACTTAAGAAGGGCTACCAAAAAAGAATTTTCTAAAGAATGAGGAGATATACATACTTGCATGTGACAGGTGAAAGATTCACTGCTGTTAGTTATTGAATGTACATGCCGTTAGTTATGATAATTATACCGAAATACTTTTAGGTACAATTGAGCCTCTACGGCCGTGCCTTGTGCTTTTCGAGAATGAGGGGATTATGAAAAAAAAAAAGATGTGATATAAATCAGAAGGTACTGATCAACTTTCAGTACAGCTGGTTAATGGGGAGGTAAAGCTTAAGATCCGAGATCCGTAAATTTATTTATTATATTTGAGACAACGAAGAAGTGCCTTCGGATTGGAAGCAGTGCTTTATTTTAGCTATGCATAAGAACGGAAAAGAAACTGATTGCAGTAATTATTGTGGCGTACCACTGTTATTGACTGCATACAAATTTGCATCAAATATCCTTAAGTAAAAGTTAATTCCATTTGTATAAAAAGTTGTTGGGGAAAAATCGTTCTATGTTTTCGATGTAATGGATCAAGTATTGATAAGATATTCTGCATCTGTCAAATACTTGAGAAAATGGGAATATAATGCAGTTAAAGAAGTTATTAGAATAATTACAAGTAAGATACGTAATGTTGTATATAATTTAGCACATTGAAGCATAGTTGTTAGTATATGCACCAACACCATCTTCAACATCTGCTATAAAACACTGTACTTTGCCGTCCCATTTGTGTCTAATGCGGTTTCCAGAATAAAGAACAATTATTTCCCTACATTGCATTATCCGGTTTGTCTATGTACCGGAGAACCAGTGTGTTTCCTGTGAGACAGAATTTGAATTTTAAAATATTATTTTAATGAATTTCAGGCCCCGAAGCATGTATAATATCCGTCAAAGTACATAAAAATGTGTGTGTTTGTTCTCAGTCTCCACTGAAGAACACATGATTGTCTTCCTAGTTTCAAAACAGCCGACAGTAAATGTAAGCGTGAGAGATAATGGGGGACTTCAATGGCTTTGTTTATAAAGATGACGCTGACACAGTTCCCCTCTTCAGGAAGAGTAGATTCTGTTATTATATTAAATATCACAAGAGGAAGCCCAACAATAGACCCATACACAATGCGTTGGGATTCATTACCTACAAACCATAGGAGTGAAATTTAGCTTATGTTTTTTGTATGTCTTAGCATATACCCGGTTAAAGATTTGTTTTTAAAAACGACACACTGGCATTAGCCGTCAAAATAACGTCATAAAGTACATTCTCAAGTGGATATCAGGTATTAGTTAATTTTGTTCCTCTTTTGATCATAATGTCTTGACTTGGAACTAGAAAATCACTTCGTATATTTTTAAGAAGTACAGCAAATATAATGTAATACATAATCCAAAGCTTTTATGGCGACGGAATTCAGTAAGTTCTATTGAAATTTAATGTGGCATATTACGGTCAGACGGAGGACTACTATTCAAAGTTTTCTACACTGATCAAATAAACACGCCCACACTTCTCAAAGAACCGCTGAGAAAGCTCAGATCTAGAATGAATGTTTTGCCGAATATAGCGACGTACTTAAAACACTTTTACATAAGTTTCTGGTGTGTAGGGACGTGGAAATTGTGATTAAAACATGGTCAGGTAAAATGGATTCTACATGCCACGTCATTACCTGCAGTCTCGGGTGGCTTACTGATATTTCACACCAACTGCTCGGAGTCTACACTGCACTTGGGGATGTTCCAAGAGCACTTCAAAAGTCACACGTATTTTTGTAGCCCACATAAATGACGTGTGGATCTGGACTGCAGCACTGAGGATTAGCGGCCTACAGCCGGTCAGTCGGCAGGCAGATAAGGGAATGCTGTACGTGAATTTTGATTTCTCAGTCAGAATTTTCTTTGGTAGGGACAGTAAGAATTTTTTTGTCACGTTTAAGCAGCTCAACACGAGATGTGCATCATTTACGGTGCGTTCGCAACGACCAGTTAATTCGCCATGTCTCTCCGTCCGTCTGTTCACATGTAACAACTACAGAACGGATTTTCTAAAAGTTTCGTATTGGAGAGTTTAAAAATTTTGTCGATTTATTCCAATGTGTGTTAAAAGCAGATAAAAATGGTAAAAACTATACAAGCGTTTCTGCGCACATCTCGATTTTAACATGTACTATTTATATTACCTTTACGAACATGGTGTTTATATCAGTTCTGTTTATGGTGTAAAATTTAAAGTAGTCGTATCTCAATTTTAAAGAATGCCATCCCGTTGTGTTGTTAATAGTAAAAAAATTAAATCAGTATCTGTCCAAACACAATTAAATTGTGAAACTGAGGATGACCTGAGATAGGTCGAAACATGTAGTTCTATACAATAAATAGAATTTAGTTGTGTTTGGACAGATATTGGTTTAATTTCTTCTACTAATCATATATTATGGAATTCTGCTAATATGTACGGAACATACTGCGTCAGTCGAGTGTAGGTTACTCCAGATCCGCAAGATGCTTTACAACTGTAAAGCAGCGTTCGTGCAAGAAACTTCGGAAGCCAAGCCAGTGATCGACATGTTCTGCTTGGCCATGCAAAATATCATTAATTTTGCCTCTCCGAAACTGAAAACGAAAATGCTGCGGACTGGCTGACAGAAAATGGAGGTGACAGCGGAAAAGAGGAGAGCCGTCTAATAACTGTGTGTCACAGAGCACTTCCAAGTGCTCTGTCAGTGCTACATGGGTAATCGAAAGCTGAACTCCCTTTGTTAGTACAGAATGAGATATGCTATGTACTCAATATTAAAATTCTCACCGTACAACCATGACCCACCAGCAGACAGAGACAGCAGCTCCTGCTGCAAGTGACTGTAGGAAGTGTCCAGCTTTTCAAACCGAGGTGCCAAAACTCAAAAGGAAGGTCCAAGAAACGGGAGACCCCTCTCCAGCCTGAGATACCGACAATTCCTACTAGAAATTATTTCGCGACTCATCGTGATGCCAGGGGCGCAAAACTCTGAGCAGGTGGCACATAAGAGCAGCATCAAAATGTCAGAAAGGTCATTACTAGTCAGAAGAATCATTCCTGTATACTTCCTTTGCATTAAAATGGAGATTACATCTCTCATCGCTGGCCATATTTATTTGCCACCTATAGAAGCCGGGATCCACACGGTTACCGCAGCATAACAGACCACACGATCAACGCATATCTTCACAATTTTGCATTTATTCAAAAGTCTGACTATCTAATCAATGCAGTAATGATACACCTTCCTTCCCAAGTTTTCTCAGAGGACACCATTATTTTTCTTCAGCAATTTATGCTTGACATCATGAGAGTCAAAACAATAGACTATAATCATGCATCCTTGAGTGCCGAAGACTCTAGAAAGCTACCAAACCTACAGACTATCTTTAATTTACCTCTCCACCACACGTTATCTTAAATGTCGAAGCTTATAAGGAGCATATTAGTCTAAGACAGCGTCAGAACCTGTAGCCGAATATTGAGTTCGAGCCCAGTCGGGCATCCCCAACCCTCTGCTTTTGAAAAGGAAAACATTTGTGTGTGTGTCCAACCTCAGCCTGAGGAATGACCCTCTGACCTTCTAGTTTCGCTCTATGATATGTGTGGAGGGACAGAGGGCAATAAGAAAAGGGAGTGAGGTTGGAGAAAAGGAGGGGGAGTAGAAAGAAAAGAAGAAAAGACCCGGCGTCCGGCAACAGTCGGGGTTTAGATAAGAAGTCTGCAGATCGATGTTGTAGTCGACTCTGAGATACGTATTGCTGTAACTAATAAAGGTGAACTTCAATCGAAAATAGTCTTCCTCGTCGTTGAGTATACTAGTGAGACCAGCAACGGATGGCGACAAACCTCTGGTGCAGTACGGGTCATCACAAGCTCGAGCGTCCGGAAGTGTACAAGCGTGACAGGTTTCTGGGGTATTGCAACTACGATGCAGAGTTTTTAAGCATCCACAAACTTTGTAGCAGCCAAAATAAGATCAGAAACTAAAGAAGCGTACCCGCTGGCCACAGCCTTACGTACAAACTGGTAACATCAAGCAAGATGTGTACTGTGAGAAATAATCGGCCAGCAGCCAGCAGCCAGCAGCAGCAGCAGCAGCAGCCCCAAATCCGTAGGCTACCATACCAACTGCCAGATCGCATTAACAGCCCTAACAAACAGTGTTCCTAGGGTTATGATATTGGTCATTATATTAGTATTATTTTAATTCATCTTATTGTGTACGATGGTGTTCGGCCTTGTATGTGTTTAAGATTCCATAAATAAATAGTCACATGTGCCAACAATATTTTGTTCCATATATTTAACGTTTGTTGGCTGTTCCCCGACGATCGATTCATGTTCAATGCTCAGAGAATATACGTGACATTTAGGCGTAATTGTCGAATTACTGATGTGAAGCAGAGGAACACGGATAGACGCTTAGGGTTCGGTAATATAATGGAATGTATAAAAAATGGAACTCCTTACTTTTGTATGCAGAACACCCAGATTTTAGGGGCATGATGGGATGGGCTGCAATCACGAGCTCCTGATTTTGAATCTCTTGCTCTGAGATCGACAAACCGACTAAGGTTCTCTTAGTGTTCGGCAGACCCCCCTGTGAATTTCTGGGATTTTATGCACACTTCAAAATCGGACGCAGCCTTTTCTTCCACATCCCGTCGAATTCTTCATTCAAAGCAATCCTATTACTTGACTATATAGAATTCGCGCAATTGGAAATCGGGTTTAAACAAATATACATTTTGATTAAAAGTTTTATTAACCAACGTGTGCACTATATTCTTATAACCAAGTCAATCACCCCTACATATGTTTCGGCCTATAACAGGCCATTTTCAGGGGGTCAAAGTTTTTTACATAGACTTTACATCTGTTGTTCAATTTTTAAAAAATTAGTACATCCACATAAAAGTAAAATGAATCTTAGATCCCAATGGATTTAGGTATTATTTCTTTCAGCTGTAGGGGTGATTGACTTGTTTATAAGAATATAGTGCACATGTTGGTCTAATAGAACTTTTAATTAGTTAACAAGATGCACGGTGAATACAACGTGAAATACATTTTGATTGTTCAAAATCAAATTTATTTTTTATAACTTAATATTGCTGCTTAATTTTCTGTAATTCATAGTATAAAGTACGCGATAAAGACAGACTGTTTTGTCTTTTACCTTTCAATATTTGAGGCTCAAGTTTATTAAACAATTCAATTTGCATTTCGCGATTTTATGTGACGAAATGTTTGTCCGCCTTTGATGATACATTTGTAGTATTACTAGTCAAGTAAGACAGCCCTTCGGTCATCAGCTAGTAACATCATCGTTCATTTTATAGTGTATTTCAATGTGTCTGATTTATGTCTTACAATCAATTTTGTATCTGTCTTCAAATAGTACCTTTGCGGGGGAGAAATAAAAAATGCATATGGAATATTTTAGGAAAGTTGAATGGAAGGGGTCATGTTGAAGTTCTGCGCGTAAATGCGAAAATGATATCAAAACGGATGCTGAAGGAGTAGTACGTGAAAGCGGAAATTGAATTTAACTAACTTTGCGTAAGGTTGGCAGAGTTCTTTAGTGACAGGAAATGTTACCGAATAAGCGTCTAACTATCCTGCACCATGTGACATCATTTCGGTGCTCTTCAGTTTAAAGAGTTGCTTACATATTGCTGGATGATAGGCCTATAATCACCTATTTGTCAAGTTCTGCTTGCCATGGTCATTCCTTGAACTATATCTTTACTTATACGCGTATTTTATTTTTGTTTCTGTGTGATATTTTCCTTGCAAGTCACAAAAACACTGGCAGTTGGAGGGTTGGGCCGTGACAATTTGGGTCTTTTGCAGGAATCATAACTACTTCTGGGCGGATGATCGGGGAGCGACTCAGCGCCTCGGGGACGCGCCTTAACACCACCAGTCCGGTACAGTCCGCATACCACGGAAATAAAAGCAGCACGGAAAGCGTTCCTCGTTCCAGCACCGGAGGTCTGAAGTCAGTGTCGAGACAGAGCCTCTTGGATATCGTAAGCTGTCGGTTCGGGGTTGGCCGAAACAAGCAGCAGCAGCACCAGGTACGGACCAGCAGGCAGTTTGCTCTTGTCATAGAGAAGATACTTCTGTACTCACTCAAACTGCCATTACGTTGTTGCTGAGAAGAATAAACGGAAGGTACTTTCACAAGGGAAAGGGAAATTAATAAAAATAAAAGAGAGAAAAAATATTTCCTCTCTGCATGTGTTTGATGAAGGTGCATTTTTGTCGGTGTCTTTGCCCTGGAGAGTATGCTTCGTCTGCGACTAGAGTATGTGTTTATAATAAAAACACAATGTTTCGAAAAATGTTTATGATTGGTTTCCAGGTTAAATTTGAGGAGTTCGCTGGAATGAGCTATCCCAAGTCACAGACACTAAATGCAGAAGAATCACGAAGAATCAGTTCGGAAATGTTATTCTAGAAAAAAAACATAGACCATGGACTAGTGGTTGTCAACCACTTAGTTTTCGCGGTACACGTGGAGTGTTAGTTTTTTTTCGTGTCTTAGTAAATAGAATAGGGAATTGAAGTTTATAATAGCAGTGCACCTATTTTTAAATAATGTAATTTATGGTATATAAACGAGGTTATCTTAAAGCAGAACAATGATGAAGATTTGTCACACACGTCGATTTTATAAACGCGAGTAACGGCAATTGTTTTGTAATTTTATGTAATCGTACCCCTTGAGTTTCTCAAAATCGTAATCGAAACCCCACCACCTTTCTCAAATTTTTGTGTAAGCATTTATATGTGGAACGCCATTTTATCAACGCGTTTAGAAAGTAACTTAATTTACAAAACCCAGATTTTCAGTCATTATAAAACGACTGTTTCCAAGAAAAGGACACTACACGTAAAACAAATGGCATAAGGTTGAGCGACACAGCGTTGAGTACTCAGATGTAGACATTTACTGTTCGTGACAACCTCCGTTAAGAAAATGGGATCGGCAAAGAGTGGGGTATGGTACATTCATTACTAAAATTCATTGAATTACGGATCATAATATAATGTTAATTATTATTTTACTTTTTGAGTGACATACCCTAATTTCATATAACTATGCTATCCAAAGCTTTACGACACACCGGATGAGACACACTACCTTAGGCAATTGATGAAAGAACGTGACAATATATAAACCTATTAGGATAGGGCGCACATATAAATTATTTTGCCCTTTATTTTATATGTCTCTGACGCATGCTTCTTACTCTTCTAAAGAACATAAAATGGCAGGCATTTGAAGGTAAATATAAAGAGGAACATGTGTTAACCGCAGGCAAAATATACAACCCAAAACTGAGGAAATGCCTAAGAATGAATAAATAAAGACGTTCCTGTTAAAGCAATGAAGGCATGTGAGGGAGTGCAATTACAGATCCACTAGATTTACGCGAGTTTCGAAATGTAAAACTCTTATGTACTCCCCGTGGGGTTGTTGCTTATACAATTTATTCACTTAATTTCTTTTTTAAAATTTATAAATGCGGAGCGGCATGAAAATTCTTCCGCTTTCTCCGAGACTTTATGATCGTAAACTGTCACTTTATCACACTGACGAAGGAAGAGTGGAGTGGTGACACCTAATATTTTCGTCACGAAGTCAGAGAATGCTCCACTTACATAACGCAAAACCATAAAGGAGTCGAAGGGTTTCATTCGACCGCCTCCCTCTGTGACACTAAGCGTTTCTTGGGGGGATTATATTGTGCATATATTACTTTGAAAACAATTAAATTTGATTGGTCGTCCAAGTATTATATTTCTTCCGCTTCTTGACTAAACAACCCGTTGTGCAATGCGTAATCTCCTTCCTACTTACTGACCAAAGTTCTCTTTGGAGACAACAGCAACTGTAGCTTTGTAAGAATTTCCCTCAGGGTGAGAACATTGTCCTTGTTCTTATGCTTTTTACCTTTAACATCATTCAGGAATCATTTACCCCCCACTAGTCAGAGTCGAAATCGGACATATTTCCTTTTCGCCTGCTTTCCTAACTGTCAAATAAAAGCACACGAGGCATCATTGTCCACGGAAAACAAGTCAAGCCGTATCGTGTCTGGCTGTGACTTAAGCAGTCGCGTCGCCGGCATTTGAATCTTGTAGCAGAACTCAAATCGGTGAGACTGGTATGGTGTGATTTGGTGTGCTTGAGTGTGTATCACCACTAGGCGATCGAAATGCGTTTTGAAAATTTGTGTTTTTTTTACACTACTCCCTCTTATCCTGTACATATCAGACATTCACGCTCTGTTTAAACTCTGGCACAAGAAAAGTGGACATGAACTGAAATAACTTCCTGCTAAATGTAGACCAGGTGTTTTATTTTATATCAGAGACCGATGGGTTTATTATGAGAACAGTGGAAGGTTGTTGTATTGTGCTGTGACTGTCAAAGAGACCAGCATGTAAGTTTCTAACGGTCTGGCCACTGCTATTTACTAGTTGCGCCAAAAGCATCTTTCACTTAGGGACATCTTGTGATGACCTCCAGTATAATGTGCTCCGTGGCAGATCAACTACCCCTCGTTCTTTTGAATCTTTTATGTAACGTTGAGGGGACTTTCACACTCTCCAATATTATCGGTGTTGGTATCGGAAGCACTAAAAGCACATGGGCTTTAATCGATGTCCTTCGCACAGTCACGTACACTTTAAAAATTCCGTTTTTTTTACACCGATATCGGCGTGAATGTCGGATGGTTCGCTAGAAATCGACAGATAATTTATCGTCCGATATTTATTAAAGCGTTCAAGCATATATGCATAAGTTGTTCCAGACACAAACCCACTTATCTTGTAAAGATTATGTACCAATTAAAATGCTTATATTCTTTTACTTTTCAATTTTGTTTTTGTTCACCAGTATGAGGCACTGGAATTCGAGATATTGAGCGAAGAAGAGGATCTTGATCAGATGGCACATTCAGCAGATAAGACTACACTTATACGGCTGCATGTAGTGAAAGTACAAAATTAAGGAAGGCCTATTTATATAACAAAATTAGGACTTCCCACTTTGAAATAAAAACGTAGATTTCAGAGTTCAATTTACAGATAAAAAAGATATTTATTTTCCAGTTATTGCAGCTTACTTTTATGAAGAAATCCAAAACTTTGCCATTGAATAAAATCTATTCTTAAAAATTAAAGATTATTTACTCCTTCAGAGAGCAGATTTACCAAGATATTTTCCGGATATGCCAAGCCGATCTTTTTTCCTTGCTCAAAATGACATTCAGGTTTCTGTTTGAAGGTATACCACATGTAGTACAAGACGGACTTATCTAAACGGTAGATGCTTCACTCGTCAAATCGGAGCTTCTGTCTCATCAGCAATAACTAAATTTTACCATCTCAGAATTGCTGAATACAAAGTATTTGAAATATTATTCTGAAAATCATATTTCCTTCACAAATAGATCTAGTCACGAATGTCAAGTAGGGTATTAACGTGGGCTTCAAATAGAAATGAAAGGCAGAAACAGAATTAAAGTAGGTTTGCACTTGCTACCACATCTCTGACGAGAGGAACAACCGGCGCAACTTTCTCACTAGGTACGTTTCCTGTGTGTGATGAGATAGAACACTGACACATTATTTTTCAATCTTATTATTATTTTTGTTATTCTTGATATGTACTGGGTGATTCAGGAGGAAAGGTCAGTATTTTCGAAGAGGATAGTGTCCGTCATTGTGAGAAAAATTCATATGAATATGTGTCTACTTCTGAATGGTTACTGAGATAGAGCTGTTTGAGTCTACAAATAAAAAAGCATTGTGAATGGTAACAAAGAAAGAGAAATGACTTACTGTTAATTGTAATTTTAATTTTAATTGAACGTTTAAATGACAAATTTGTTACGCAGGCAAGACAAATTTGTCAGAGTTCACAATAAATTTTCGGAAATCCCACCGTCAACCTCAGTGCACTTAGCAACTCGTGCGCTAAGATAGCCTGTTGCTCATCTGAGTCGATCTTCACTATTCTTTATGCGGGCAGCAGCATCCAAAATGGAGCGAGCAATTCTTCTCGTATATTCACCTGTCTTTTTTAAATTCGCTCTTCATCCAATCCCACAGAAAAAAATCCAACGGACTTAGGTCTGGAGATTCAAAGAGCTCTATCTTGCTAACCCTTCAGAATCAGAGAAAAAACGAAACAAAGAAATTCAAAACTCTAATTTTCTTTTGTAAACAAACAGCATATCGCACAGTTTTCCCACATTTTTCCATTACTTTTTAAGATATCATGTACCATATACATAGTTGCTATTTTTATCTGCAATTTAAAACGCTTGTTTAAATACTTGACCTTTTGGCTGGGGTCGTGGGTTGTGGAACATTATAAGCCCATGTTGCTGGCCAATGTTTTGCACTTTTGTATGCTAAATGACTGGTGATAATTGAAGTCATTTCTTGTATTTCGCGCACAAATTCGTTTAAACTTAATGAGCGAAAGGAAATTGCCTCACCATATCGACCCTTTCAGGATCTAATTCTAAAGTTGCCGTACCAAAAACAACCTCGATAATATTGGAATGTGTGAAAGCGCCCTTATAGCAAGACTGCACTTTAGTAGGCATGACCTTTGCACGTATCCACTAGTGTAGAACTGAAGCCTGTGAAACTACTGTTCCGGTAGTTAAGGTAGAATTCACGCGTGATCTCTCACGACTATGTACTCGTATCAGACGGGAATTCTCTCGGTACCTTTAATAACTGCACAACAGGCCGAACTTCGCAGCGGAAACCTGTAAATTTCCCATCGAATTTTGACTGCACCCACATCGTGCATGTTCGTCGAAATCCATGTTCGACTTCTCATTAAACATTTGTCATTGCTGTCCGTCCATGAACTTCTTACATTCTCCATTCTATCCTCTCTTTCCTTTCGTCATGCCTGTATGCTCTACAGCCTTATCCACTGCAAGGCACTTCGTTTTGCGTAAGCAATATATACTTCCGAGTGGTTATATTCTTGTCTGTAAATAATTTTGTGTTGCTATTCGTCATTTAATACATAAATAGGCCTGCCATCAGTGTGTTAACTTCTGAAACGTGAATTTTACTATGTAATATTCGAACAATCTAAATCACAGACCATCCGCTCCATTTACTCGACTGCCCCTTTACCACCCTTTGGCATACAACGCGGTATTGGCAACCCTTTTAGGTATTTTGCAGTTTTTCATTATCTGTAGATGCTGCAAGCAATTATTTCTGTGTTATATTGAAACCGAAAACAATAGAGCCTAAATACAAAAAGCAGCATTAACCGGGATCTTTTGTAATGGAAATACAGTGTATTTTATGTAAAATAGGAACTCAATTTTTAAATATTTTTATGAATTTCGTACATTAGAAAGTACAATACCAATAATTTTATATTTTACGGCATGTTTAGTTTTTTCTGTTTTTCGTCAGAATTTCCTCACCTGTTGATGAAATTTGTTGTGAAACACAGCAACAGCATAATGTATGAGGTTTCTATACAGCCAGTTGAACGATCAGGATATAGGGACTGTTACTAGCTACACGTCAGAATAATACTAGATAGAGAGACTAGAGCAGTAAACAAATGCACCAGTTTTAAAAGATTTCACGATTTCTGTCCAAAACTGCATTCTTAGAGATTGGTCTCTAAAATTTTACACTGGCAAGGCTGTGACATGTTGAAAATATCAATCGAAATAAACTAGTAATACAAAGTATTAGGCAGGTAGATTGTTCTTATTCTCTGATTATTGCCAGCAGCACTATTCGTGGACTCGACAACCTGGGACCCCGCAGGGAAAATGGCTTTATCTCGAAGGTCGGATTTTATGTTTCCTGGTTAGTGTGAGAATACTTCAAAACAGTGGAATGTGTTCTATGTTTTCCCTCCCTGTTCACGCAGCGATATTTCTCGTCGTCGAGGGATTCCCTGGCGGCCGCCTATGTGAACCGGGCTGCGGCCGTGTCGTCTACTGCGTCCGAGCTGGATCTGAGTCGCAAAACGCGAAGACGCGACCTGAGGGGTCGTCTCAAGCTGCCAGCCACCGTCACGCTAGCATCATCCGGTGGTGGCAACGAGCCGCCACTGATCGGACACTGGGGACACCGCGGTGCATCGGGCGGTGGACCAGGTGGCGCGGGTAAGCTTTCCTCATTTGTTACCAGCAACCACTCGTCAGTCATGAGATACTGAGGTGGAGCGGCTAGCCAACCGCATGACACGGACAAGTTTGTCAGGTTTCACTAGGCGCCACTGCTCGGACACTGATGACATCACCGGTTAAGGCGATGGATAAGGTGACGAGGGTAATTTTGCGTCACTTGTTCACTTGTCATTAGCAACCACTACTCGGACACCGGGGGTATCAGGGCACATGATCAGGCTGGCCCTGAGGCGCGGGTAAGTTTGTGCTCGTTGTTATCAGCTTGCTGCTGATGCTTTTCGCAATTTGTTATTTTATATATCCGCACGACCGCCCTTTCGTCCGTCCTACCGACCCTTTGCAGCTTTGAAGTTACTTCGACCTACAGGAATGTTTTCTGATAAGGCCTAGTGTCGTTCTATCGAAGTATGTTGCCGTCTTCAGCTGACTGGTTTCTAGATAGCCGTGAAGCAGTCGGCCAAGTGTTGGTTCCTGGCTGGAAGAATAACTCTTTTCACGACCATTGTTTCCAAGACGACGCTGGTGTCCAATCAGACTGCTACCGCCGCGTACCGCAGGATTATTTCCCAGAAAATGAGGATGTTCGGATTCTAAATATGTTAGTATTGCTCAGAGCTCTGCGCATCTCAATATTACCACATATATTAGGAATGTTAGTCAAGTAGACATTGAGTTTACCATAACCCCTGACAGCTGCTGCTCTCTCTCTCTCTCTTCTATCATTTAGAACATGTATGTTCCTTTATTATGTTTTTAGTATAAAGTGAAACCCACGCTTTCACCTGCTCTTGGGTTCAAGTGCGTTTGCCCTTAGCATATTTTCATGTACTGAGTTTTGTGACGAAAGCTGAAACATTTTGAATTATTAGTTACTAAAATGCCAAGTGCTATTTCTCCATGTCCATCTCAAGAAACCAACACATTACTTGTCTTGTGATCTCTTTGCTTTCTTACTCGTTCATATCTAAGTAAGACTTTCACGTCTATATTAACACTGTAAATGTAGACTTCAAGAAGTTTAAGCTGTGTTAAATCCTCATTTTGCTGCAGGGACAGGTTCCAGCAACCAGAATGGTAACTCATCATGTAACGGGGGGGACCGCTACCAGAACCGTCGGCTGGGCTACTATCCTCGCTTTAGAGGCGGCACGCCCAACTGGTCCTTCGTGTTTGACCCAGCGGGCCGCCTCTGCTACTATTGGTCCATGGTAGTGTCACTCGCCTTCCTCTACAACTTTTGGGTCATCATCTACCGCTTCGCCTTTCAGGAGATCAACGGTCAGTAGCTAACAAGAGCATGTTCAGTAGACGTTCCCAAACATTCCTGTCGATAGACTACACTGTAGTCGGTTCAGGGAAAGAATGAACAGAGTTCTTCGTTCATCCGTTTGCGTGTCTACGCTCCACTTCAATGAATGGTTACTGTAAACGTGTCCTGGTTTGTTACGAACTTCCGATGAAAAATCTTATAATTTTCTTTATTAAAATAAATAAATTATAATATTTGGCACAACGTTTATCAGGCACATTTTATCAAAGTCAGTGCCAGTAATAATTAAAACAATGAATGAAAAAGAACTAAATTATTCTTCCGCCTACTGCGGGGACGTAAGCCTGGTAAGTGTACAGTGTACTGGAACCCACATCGACCCGTCACTAAGAAGGTGGTCGACATGATTTTCCTCATTTACGGTTTCTTGCAATTAAGGAAATAATTGTATCCCTGGATTGGTTATTTGAGAGGCTAGCCCACTTTACACACTCAGAACCAAAAAGGGTGGACTTTATCTCAGGAGAACTATAACATGGTGCAGAGTTGTAGACGGTGGAGCCAAGACAAAGGAGCGTGGGGGGGGGGGGGGAAATAAATAGAAAAGGATCATCTGATAATACAAAATAAGCGCCTATTAATTTATGGAAATACTCGTATGTGTTTACTACTGCGGAAATTAATGTGTAACTTCATTTGTATTTCCAGAATTGATTGGAAAGTTATAAGGTAGCTATATTTGAAATTGTGGACTGGTTAGCGGCATGATAAACAAAGTAGTTATCTTGTTTGGTTGTATATTGATGTTTCAGATTTGTCGTAAATTATTTATTGGGTGTCTGGATTTAAGTTACATTATCGCTTCTCTGATTTGAGGATAGTAAATAGTTAGTGCACGTAGTGAAAAATTTGTACGTCAAAAATGGAAAAGGAATTGGCGTGAAGTGACTGTTAACACATCTCAACCACAATTGACTTCTCACGCTAACTGTCATTACTCGATCAGTTTTCAAAATGTAGGATGAAATATAAATTCACATCTCGGATGGGTCAGTTCAGATACATACCTTGTACACTTAACTGAGCAATCCTTAGATTAGCCTTACAAGTTTTTTTCATTCCCTGTAACCAAATTTAGATTTCAAGCCACGTGATCAACTTTTGTTTAAGACGTGTCACCAGTTCCACTTTCCAGAGATCTTGTACTAAATTCTGCTTGTATGCCTCGCGTAAAGCCGACGAGCTGCTGTGTTGTGACTCATCAAAAAGCAGATTTTAAAACTACCGGAGCTGCTTCGTGATTCCTGGCCAGATGCTGCTGTGTGATCCTCACACGAAGGTTCTTGCCTGCTAAAGAAAAGCTAACTTAATTTTGAATGTCCCAGTTGTCCCTTGTGTGGGATTACGGAGCCTGGTGTCGAACTTACGACAGTAAAACGGCTGTACAAGGTGTATCGAAAATGTTGGACATACTTCAAGAGGGAGTTCCCCACATCGAAACAATATTCATATAACAATATGTCCAGAAATGGGTGTATTTTTATTTTAATTGAAAGAATACATTCAACAATAAGTACAATAAGTATATAATATTTCACTTTCAATTGACATAATATATCTACAATACCCGTTTCCAATTTAATAAGTGTTGAGTTCTTATTGTTTATCAAGTCACAATTCACAACAAATAGTCAAAATATCTCCACCTGAATCAATGCACGCACGGACTGTCTCACTCTTTTAAAGGTGCCGGGGAGGTTGCGAATGGTTTGGCAGACATCAAAATGCGTTGGTGAAGTGTCTCTTCATTTACAATTTCATCTGAATACACCAGGGGTTTTAAGTGTCCCCACAGACAAAAATGTAAAGGATTTTTGGTCAAAACGTTGTTGGACTGTATCTCGAAAACTAAGTGTTTGCGAGCATTAAACGATACGAACTTTTTTCCCTTTTCTGTTTTTTTTGTTTTGTTTTGTTTTGTGGAAATCACTGCTGAAATTTGTCGAAGCATTTTAGGTACACCTTGTATAAGCGGGTTGGGAAAGGCAGCCGGCTTGCAATCCAACCGCCCATTTCCTTATTTCCCATACCGAGCTCGACAGCAGAAAGTTATACAGTAACATTTGTTTATAAGTAACTCTATCAAGTTTCTCTTCTCTCCTGAGTCATTTGTATTGATTCATATTGTGGCCTGGCCAGCTTCATCGCAGGAACGAAATGAGTAAAATATTGAAAATGTAATTATGTTGTGTCATGTATTCTTTATTAATTTCCAGCCGTTACATATTACAAGCTCTGTTTCTAAAGATTCAGAATTAATTAATATTAATTCCGAACAGAGGCTCTGCTGTCCCCGGGCCTTATCATAAAAATACCTAGATGATTTATCATTAATAATTATGAATAATAAATAATCTAGACCTTCCTTATGACACTGGGCCGGGGAGATCAGGGCCTCTATGTGCAGAGTAAATGTACAGATGTACCCGCCCGAACACAGCTCTTCTCTGAAGATGCTAGGATTTTGAATTCCAGCACCCTCAGGTGGATGAAGATACGTGAACTTGCGGTATACTTCAGTAGTGTGCCCATGCCTTCTTTCCGAAATTGAATTTGTGTGTGATTTGGCTTTCATTTATTCTGATTAGAAATTATTTTTTACATCTTTCTTCTTACTCATCTTGCGATGAAACCGACTGGTAGAAATGAATACTGAAATTTCATAAAAAGCACAAAATAGTAGTAAAAATTATTAAGACTAGAGCTGACATTGCATTGAAGGCATGCGTACTATGGAGACCTGTTTGAGATAAGCATTGTGCATGTTAATAAGGTCTGCATTTTATACTACTTTTTAGTACTTACTTCTGAGCTGGTATTGGTGTGATACTGTTCTGAATACTTATCCTGAAGTGATGATGAAAGTGACGATACACAGAAAGCTTCTGTAAGAAACTAGAGCGTGTATTCCATAAATTCCTGAAATAACACCTGAATATTTTGTTGGAAGATTCGAATCAGAATGTAGTGACAGAAAATATTTTTGTACTGAATTGCTTGAAGCAATTAATACATTTAATGCGAAGGTATCTTTAAATAACCTAAGCATTACACGACCACTCAGTAACTGCAGATAGCGCAAGAGTCAAACAAGTCCATCCTATGAATGGTGTAACAACACGATTAAAGACAGGTTTGTTTAAAGCGAATGGTATGAATAGAGCTTGATTGTCAATCAAGCATTTTGTAACAAAGGTAATGAAATTTCAAATTCCTTGACATATGTTTGGAATGCTGAGTGTGAACTGCTGAAGCAGACCAAGAGGTTTTGAGTTTCTTAGTTACAGAAACTGTGTCATCCTTTCTCTCTTTTCGTTACAGTGTTTGTGTCCTCTGTTCTGTTTGTTCGATAGCTAGTGACAGTGTGTTTGTCGCTTATTCTGGTTGCAGGCGAGACGATTGTGGTGTGGTTCTGTCTGGATTACCTCGCCGACTTCCTCTACCTTGCCGACATCGTGTTCCACTTCAGGACAGGTTATCTAGAGGACGGTGTATTGCAGACAGACTCGACGAAGTTACGTAACCACTACATGAACTCCACCACATTCTACATTGACTGTCTGTGTCTTCTGCCGTTAGATTTTCTTTATCTTTCAATAGGATTCAATTCTATACTCCGTTCATTTCGTCTTGTTAAAATATACCGTTTCTGGGCTTTCATGGACCGGACTGAGAGGCATACGAATTATCCGAATCTCTTTAGATCCACGAGTTTGATACATTATTTATTGGTGATCTTCCACTGGAACGGTTGTTTATATCACATAATCTACAAGAATAATGCATTTGGTAGTAAGAACTGGGTGTATGGGGACAGTGAGACAGCGGATGTTGTCAAACAATACCTGCAGAGTTACTACTGGTGTACCCTGGCGCTAACCACCATCGGGGACTTACCCCGTCCTCGCAGCAAGTTCGAATATTTGTTCGTCATCATCCAGTTGTTATTCGGCCTCCTGCTTTTCGCCACTGTGCTTGGTCATGTGGCCAACATCGTCACCAGCGTCAGTGCTGCCCGCAAGGAATTCCAGGGTGAGTACAGGCTTTGATTCGTTCTACCACGAACGGACGGTGCTATTGTAATCACATATACCACTATTACAAGCTGATTACTTGTTAATATTAATTTAATCGAGTTCATCCCCTTGTGTTTTTTAGAACGCTCAGTAATGAACATTTTAATATTCCATTCAACACAGCTGTATATCTTTTATTAAGAACAGCTACATGTTTCGGTCTTAACAGACCATCATCAGGCTATCAATATAGTGTTACAAACAAGTTGAAAATATAATACGCCTACATATGGAATTCACCAAGTATAGTTTTTAGTGTGTGGGATCCCACAACTTTACAATTTTTGGTCATAGACTAGCTGAAGGTTATCACAGTTGTGTTGGGCAGAATATTTAAGTTTTCGTTACTGATCGATTACTTACTTGCAGTTAAGTTACCTTGGTTTAAAGCTTTCACTGCTATATATAAATACCGATAAAGATCTTTTATCTCGTCAGCGGTACCAATACTTCAAGTGTGCATGAAACTTATTTTTTCTGTGAATCGATTTGAGCAGAAATCTACTATTTTGACAGCCATGCTCTTTGCAACTGTCACTAGAATTCAGACGTTCACAAGTACGTAGCTCTATTGCAATTTCCTGATTATTATGGCAAAACTAAAATGTTACACTCCAGTGTAGCATTTTTCTTCGAACTGAACATAAAAATGCAGTTGATTTAGATTTCATTATATATAGGTAAAGTATTATTAAAGTGTTGCTATAGAATTGATTTTAATGGTGAGATGTTAGAAATGTTTCGAAATATCTCCAGTTTCAAAGGAAGAGTGATAACTTAAACTTTCTGACAGCAGCATGTTGGCATAAGGATAAGTTTCTCTCCTTTTGAGTTTCAAATTCGTTTAAGATGTGTTATATACATTTATTTAAAATTATGCATGTTCCGTGCACTAAGACAAGTCACTATATGTATTCCAACACCTGCACTATAATTAGACACAATTTTTCTTTTTTTGAATACCGCCATTAGGATGACCGAAAGAAAACCGAAACATTTAGGAGTATTACCACACGTTGGATATTGTTGTATCTAATTATAGTGAAGTTGTTGGAATACATATGGTGATAGTAATTTTATAATTTGTTTCGGCTAAGTTAAATCAAATTATGCTTGTTAGAGCGCTATACCCTGTAAAAGCTAGTATCATGCCTTTTAATGTGACTGCGGATTTAGCAGTATTCAGTCCTCTTGTAGCAGACCAATGAATAAAAAAATGGCAGGGTTACGTAATGCATTGTTATGTTACGGCTGACGAGAGAGGCTTCCATCTGGGAATTAGTTCTAGGAGAATACAATTTTGGTTGGATGATTGTCTGGGGGATTGGCCCTCTGACCGTGTGAGTTAGTCTTTCACAGCCCGCATTCGTACCGGATGTTACGTCATAATTCAAGGAAGAATAGTGATGTCGGTTTGTCGGACTTGTTTAATCCTTACGTTGCAGAGTTGCTGATAGTTAAGGATGGATCTGCGCTCTTCTGGGATATTACGCGGAGTCGTGTGGTAATTGTTTACCGATGTTTCGGGACAACGTATCGGTCCCGAAACGTCGGTAAACAATTACCACACGACTCCGCGTAATATCCCAGAAGAACACAGATCTCATCAACATCGTGGCGGAAACCTAAAATCAAAGTTAAGGATGGATTCAAAATGTAGCATTGAAAAATAGGCTTTAGGCGGACTTGTGACTGGGCGCGGTGCTTACGGCTGGAACGTCGGGTGCAGTCCTGATCTCGCCATGGCCAGTGATTTCCTTCTCTTTGAAACCTTTGAGCAGAAAAACTTTAGGATAGCTTAACATAACGCATAAAATACCAATATCAATCCAAATAAATGTTTTATATTTTTATCGTAAACTTGTTGGTACCAGTGATTCCACGCCATTCTGAATTAAAGTTATCAAATTTTCTTTACAAAGGGACAAGTGTGGGGGAGAGCAGACTGGCACCTGCTGCTTCCCTTCGTTGTGCCCAAGAGAGTAAGTGGAAATTACCTTGTTATCAACGTATCAGCTCAAATAACGTCCATTATATTTTCGGGAGTTTCGGTTATCATTCATTCTCTAGGATTTTTTGCTCTTTCGGGAAAGTGTCTGCATGTACCTTGAAGCAGGCTACAGTCGAAACCTCCCACATGCAGTTCCTGTACATAAGACGCTGTTATGATAAATCCACCCCCCCCCCCCTTCCCCGTATCTACAGTTGAGAACAGCATGATAGCAAGGAAAAAGGCACTTAATAGCATATCATTTAACAAAGTATTCCGAGGTATCGCCCACTGGCAGTGGTGGCAGTATCGGCAGCAAAATATCTGCTCGTGTAAATGGTGTGCCCATGGGCACAAAAACATTTGATTTTCAAAGAGTTCTTTCCCATGAAAATTCGTAATGTCCTAGACATTGAAAAAAGTTAACAGCAGATTTAATTTTGGGACTGCTTGCAACCATTCATTTAGAATCCTTTGTCCTTTCGCCTGCTATATAACACCGTAAAGATGAGAAGTATTGTCGTGGGCCTGCTTGTTATTCTGCATTATTTTGTAACTTGATTTATTATCCTGAGCGAAAGACAAACAGAGTGTTTGAGAAGGGAAAGTTTGGATTCAAGAAGAAGAAGGGACAGGGGGCTGGAGAAGATTTCCTAATACGGAGCACTGTATTCATATTCTCCACAGAATATTAAGGCGATCATATTAAATATGATTACATGGTTGGGGTATATAGCACACAATAGAGATAACAAATGTATATATCGTTTTGGTCGGAAAACCCAAAATAAAGGAAACAACTTGGAAAACATAGGCATAGATGGGAGGATAATGTTAATATGGACCTTAAGAAAATAGTGAAATGTTGTGGACTGGATTTATGTAACCCAAGATAGACACAAGGAGGGACTCCTTAAAAACACGGTAATGAAACTTACTGTTCCATAAAAAAGTGGAAAGTTTTGAGTAGCTGAAAATGTATTAACGGTTAGTTACTAATCTGATCCAAGAAGCTGGTAGGCATTAGAGGACGAGGTACAGCAGTTATGCACACAGTCCTCCACTGTTCACGAATTCGATTTTCTCTTTCCTCGGCTTGTTACATTGTTCGACTCGTAGTTTCACGCCTAAACGCTTGTTGCATGTAATTCGTTTATGTATTATTATTATTATTTATTTGTGTTTTATTTAACGAGAATGTAACACAGCGTGTGTACCGTCGAATTTTAGAATAATTGGAAGCGATTGGGGCCTAATATGGGGCACTGTCAAAAAATTGGGGGTCTGAGAATAAACACGAGAAACCTCAGTAAATGTAGCCGGTATCCGGGTTTCACCCGGAGACCCGCCAACACGAAGCAGGAGTGGTTTTTCAGATCAGACACGTGTGTTTATGCATATTCGACGTGTGTGTTGCCTGGGACATGTGTCGATCTGTTTATTACCGTTCCATTTTTCATACTCAAATGGCTTTTCCGTGACCCGTCTTCTTGTGTTAGGTTCAAACGTGGCCTGCTCGTATATTCAGGCGTTTATTTTGTGAACCATAATAAATGCTCAGTGACATTCTCATCATGCCCTTAAAGCATGAAGCTCTTCTAAATAACATTTAATAACTTAGTTTCTACCTCACAGAAAACACATTGATCTTCCACGCCAAAAACCAAACATTTAGTTCTGTTTAGAAAAATAAACCGTTATTCCGAGTCATATAAAAATATCGTAGACAAAATTCATGTTTAAGTTTTAAAATAAATGGTATGCATGCTTACCATTTTACTTTTAAGCGTTACACAAGCTATGAAAAATTTCTGTTAAAGAGTGTTTCACCTTTATTTAATGTCGCTCTATCATTTGAAGGCGTTATAAAATCCATAAATGACAACGTGATCATACTTGTTTCACTGACCATAAAAGATTGGAAAAGTGGGGCCGTTTAAAATACAACTTCTCGTGGAAAACTGTCAGCCGGTTTTACTGTTGACAGGTGATCACAAACATAACATATTGATCTCGTAATTCGTCGTTCTTTACTTTTTCAAAGGAACATGGACTCTTTCCGTATACTGGGATTATTTCGTCTAGCAGGAACGTATAGTTTTTATCCTACACTTTAAAGACAGTACTGTCCCTTTTATCCTGCACGG
Source organism: Reticulitermes speratus (assembly GCA_021186555.1). Classification (NCBI taxonomy): domain Eukaryota; kingdom Metazoa; phylum Arthropoda; class Insecta; order Blattodea; family Rhinotermitidae; genus Reticulitermes; species Reticulitermes speratus. Next base: position 19,957,170 of record JAJKFL010000001.1, read on the forward strand.
GTGTTTTTGAACATAATTAGTTCAATTCCTTTCGTGCCATGTTGTGAAGTTTTATCTTGTGAAATGGCGTGTCAGTTCTTCTGGTATGTGACGCATGGTCACATACCAGAACTGATATTTTATAGAGCTGCGAAAACGTAAAAACTTGTTTGCGATCTAGTGCTTCCTCTTTCAATTTCCAGGATCTTCTGTTTTCCCTAAGGTCATCCAGTAGCTGCTTACGCCTTCTTCCTCGTCTTACCCTCTTTTCTATCCTCCCCTCTAACTTTCCTTCAATCGCGTGTTTTAGAAGCCATTTTCTACGCAAGATGTGACGAATTCTGTTGGCCTTTCTTCTTTTTACTGTATGTAGGATATTCCTCTCCTCCTTGACTCTTACGTAATACTGCTTCATTTCTCACACGATCGGTCCAACTGATCTTCTCCATTCTTCTCCAGCACCACATTTCAAAACTTTCCAGGTATTTCTGATCTGTTTTCCGAAGTATCCACTTTTCAGCTCCGTAAAAAGCTATGCTCCAAATGTAGCACTTTACTAGTTTCTTCCTTAAATTTAAGCCCATTTCACTGGTGAAAAGATTCTTCTTCTTGCTGAATGCTGCTTTAGCCATGGCAATTCTGGGTTTAATTTCACGTGTACATCTTGCATCATGTGTTACCATGCTATCCAAATAGTTAAAATATTCCACATTCTTCAGTTGGTTTTGATATATCACAATCTGCAATGGTTGCCTTGAGGTTCTCATTACCTTAGTTTTTTCCACATTCATTTTCATTCCATAGGGTCTTCCAATTTCAATTAGTCTCTCAATCATGCCCTGTAGCACCGTTTCTTCCTTAGCCAGTAGCACAAGGTCATCTGCATATTTCAGAGTGCGAATTACTTGCCCTTTTTTTTTTTTTTTTTTTTAAGACTACAAACCCTTCAAGAACATCTTTGGTAAGGTACTTGCTGTATACGTTGAATAGAATCAGTGACAAACAGCAACCTTGTCTAACTCCTCTTCCAGTCTTCACATTTCTCGTCTCCTCTTGGTCCAGTCGTACTTTAACACTCTGATCCATGCTGATGAATCTTCTTTCGCGCCAGTCTATCCCAGTTCCCTTTAGGATATTCATTAATTTGGTCCAGTTGACACGGTCAAATGCCTTCTGCCAGTCTACGAAGTAAGCACACAATTCCTCATCTATGTGCAAGATTCGTTCTGATATTATTCTCAGCATCCCAATTGCATTCCTAGTTCCTTTTCATCTTCTGAATCCAAACTGATCTTCTCCAAGTACATCCTCAATTTTCCTTTCAAACCTTCTTCTCAGTATCCTCGCTACTATCTTTGCTGCATGTGCGATGATGCTGATTGTGCGATGGTCGCTGCATTTTGTAGGTTTGAGCTTCTTCTTCAAGGCAATCGTTGTAACTTCAGTTAAATCTCTGGGCCACTCTCCAGTTACATATATTCTGTTGATCAACTTTGTCACTAGTTTGAGACCATCTTCTCCCAACAATTTGAGTACATCCCCAGGTACATCATCATCTGTGGCCTGCTTATTCCTCATCTCCTTGATAGCTTTTTCCACTTTATTTTGCAAAATATAAGGGCATTTCTCGTCTTTATCTACTTCCTCTTCAGGTTCGACTTCTAGATGTTCTGGTCGATTAGCTCGATCGTACAGCTCTGTGATATATTTCTCCCAAATTTGCAGTACTCGTCTCTGTTATATTACTATATTCCCCTGAGAGTCTTCGATGCCACTATTTTGAATCCCACGGTATTCTTTCCAACCTAGTTCCTTTGTCTTCATGTACATTAAATCATAACATCCCTTTCCTTCAAATTCTATTATCTCTTCGCATATGCTCTCAAGATATTCCTTCTTGGCTTTGTCTGTAGCTCTTTTCAATTCGTTCCTCAGTCTTCTGTAGTTCTTCTTTCCTTCTTCGTTGTGGACGTTCTTCTATTTTCTTCGTTAATCCATTTTACTGATCATCTCCTGTGTAATCCATGGCTTTCTTGCTTTTCTCGACTTCTCCAACCAAATCACTCATAGTATCAATCACACATTTCTTGATATTGTTCCACTGCACTTCCACATTTCCACTTTCACATTTGATTGCACCGACTTCTTCTTCTGGACTATCTTGCACTTACTGTCGTTGAGCATATAGCTTATCCAAATCCTATCTTCGTTTTCGCTTTAGAACCTAATGGTTTTCTCGAATCTGGTGCTGATCTTTGCAACCAGTAAATTGTGGTCAGAGTCAATATATGCTCCAGGCAGTGTCTGTGTATCCAAGGAAATTATTACATGTTGCGAACGATGTTGAACATCTGTGCTTATTCGGGAGGCCATTATGACTGAGGCTGTAGCTCTTGCCCACAGTCCTACCAACAAATGTCGGGTAAATACCTCAAAATAGACTGCGGCCATTTCTTTCACTTCGTTCAATTTATTATTCGCCAGTCTAAATTAGGCTACGCACTCCGCTGGAGTAAATTATCTATTGTTTTGATGTTGTAGCTGCATTTTCCTCTCATTTCCTTGTCTGTTTGCTCACAATTTCTGTTATCGTGTCTGAGCAAAAAAGAAATATATAGTGTTTGCAGTGTTAGAGGTAATTTCAGATCGGTCTGATGCGACTTTTGCAAGTCGATTGCTGCTTACCCTTATTTTAAAAAACGCAGATGCTCATATCGAGTGATATATCCTGCCTCTTGGTAGGTTGTTGCATGTCTTTCACGGCAAATGTGGTAGTTATACGAGCGTGATTAGATACGTACGGCCTCATTTGTGCAACACGTGAAATTGATGTTGGCAGCAAAACGTAAGGAGAAGTTAGTGGAAGCGAAGTGTTTTGGTAGAGGTGTTGTAACACTGCCTAAATAAGCTTGTCTTACAAAATGGAGTGGAAAACTATTGGTAAAATACACAAAGGACCATATTTATTCCTACAATGTCTGTGAAGCTTTAAGATTTAAAAACAGTTTCTGAGATATGATGAGAGGGTGGACATACTGGGCAGACAATCCGGTATTATCTGTCAGTTTTCCTGAGAGACAAATTGTCATGAGCAGTCTAGAATCTAGTAAGGCCTGACAATGTACAAAATTAATGTACGTATTCGCAAGGCACGGAATGAAGGCCCTGGAGACTGAATACAGCTTTCAAGTCACTGCTCTCCTTACTTTTTTTGTAGGTTTCCATCCGTCTTTGGCCTGTGTCAACCTGCCTAAAACTTGTCGCTAGCAAAGGTTATCACATGGTTATCACTACCAACATTACTGTAAACAGAATGAGTAAAAGACAAGAGAGAAATATTTGGAAGTACGAAGTACTATCTCGAGGGAGATGTAGAAGGCGTCGTTCCGTGGACGTTCTTTTTGTGGCCCCTGTATAGCGTGAGGTCTGCAGGATTTCATACTGTGAAAGAAAGCCGACATTTGAGTGAGGAACGTGAGACCATCTTTTCTCGCTTACTGTCTAAAGTGGAGTACTCATAATCAGAGAAAAACACGTAGCTCTCTTTTAGTTCATAAAAGAAGACAAATGCAACTGTTCCCTAAGAAGCAGAACATCTGTTCCACTGGACCAAACGAAACACACTCCCAAATTACACTTCTTATAAGGGAACTCGGCTCTCTCTTTCATTTAGTTTCAAGAAGAAGGAGGTTTAATGGGTGAGTGAAAATAAATTTCCGAATGATTATCTTCTTTAGTGCCGCTGAATCAGGTATTGGCAAAAGGCCGTGGAACCCAGCCTTAGGAAATATTTCGTAAGTAATGCTGAGGTTCTTTTATTAAAAGCATTTATTAATGCCTGTGTGCTTGGATTCGCCGATAGTAAGTACATAGAGATAAATATAAAATACGGAGAAATCAACATAAATGAAAATCTGTCCAGTTCAATGCTCAGTTAACCTTACTGAATTAACGAAACCATGTAATCAACTTGTCGCTTAAATGGAGTCGCGAATTTCCCTGCCTACGACAGCAGTTGAATGCCATGGCTGTGTAGTAACTGGTGGATGTTTCTGCTACCTATCAGACGAAATGAAGAGTAATTACGCTGGTTTTATCTCAACACAATGAAAGGCTTATGTTTCATTAACCTAAAAATAAGTAGAATTGCGCTTTGCCTTAGTCTTCTTGTTTAGCTACCTTTTTTATTTTATTTTTTGGTTGGTCATTATTTACTGAATGTTCTAGTCCTGCGCTAACCTATGGAGTAAATGACATTTTGCTGTAGGATTATAAATTTATAGCTGCTAAATAATGCAGTAACTCTTTGAACAAAACGGCACGAACGTTTGAAGAGAGAAAGAGATTATTGAAGAAGGAGTTAATAAAGGATACTACATTTATTACGTGTAAAGACAGGAAAATGTCTGTTCTGAAGATTTCCAGGTATTTCCCCGTTTCATCCATGAAGGAATAATTAGAATGTAGTCTTTATTGCGCTAGAGGGAGATATATGATCTTAATATTCGAGGGAATGTGGAATTTTGATGTTAACTTTGGGAGGGCTACGCTAGACACATGGAATGCACCATGGATTTTGGGTACCAAATCAGCATTTGCTGGAACCGAGGAAAACGACGGAAAATCATCCAGGCACGGTGCAGAAGCTTCCAGATGCATACTTATTTGTAGCCAGCAGTGCTCTTTCGAATTCTCAATAGAAAGTGGAAAGAAGAAACAGTAGAAATGTAGGAGAAAATGAAAGTCATGGGGATAGTGAGACGCCTGATTTGGAGGGCAGAAGCAGTATAACTTGAGCTCAAGTTCCTCCACTCCTGTCTCTAATATGGTTGACGTTTATCCATATATACAGGCCTGGACAGGCCCTTAGTGTTCCAGGAGGTTGAGGCTCCCTGATTTCTAGACAATCGGCACAATACGGTGGTAAGGTTGTCAGCCCTACGCACCGACCGCCTCTACCCCCCAGGAAATATTCCTGGTACTCATTTCTGTTAGAGGCTAAGTCTACCCCAGGGCCATAGTGCGACCGGATGGATTATGTCAATAAAAATTTCAATGACACCATCGGGAATCGAACCCGCGACCTTCCGGTTTTTAGCGCAGTGCCTCAACCAACTGAGCCACCGGAATAGGACCAGCTGATTACTGTTTTGCGTAGAACTGAATGCTGTTTTATTAGGATCATTCAAAATACATAAAAACACTACTTTTATGTTGAGGCAGGTAATAATCCAACATATGGTTACCACGGTGTTTTGAAAAATTAGCAACATAATTCTCGCAGGACTGGAAGTGTGTACAATGGAGATGCAGGCTTTATAATTCTGCCTTGAACGCGTTGTTCCTTTTTTAAATATTGTGAAAAAATAGGCTACGTCATATCGTGGTGTGTTAACAGTAGGTTTATGACGGAAGCCAACATAAAGGGTTGTGCATGCAAACTTCCATTCGCTGTTTCAAAATTCTCCATTATATGACGTAATCAGATCTTCACGCTTCAAGTACCCGCACTACTAACGCAATAACCGAGCATTTAGCAGCGGCGCTATCTGTTTCGTAGCAAGTGGAGACATATTTGACGTGTACATACGAGAGATATTCACGTCTCTAACAATAATGGGTTAACCCTTTCCATTCAGTTCATTACTGTAGGTTTCTAGAAGACAATGTTCACATTCTGTATGTTGTATTCATAAACGGCAAATAACTTTAAAATTTTAACTCTTTAGTTCGTCTAAGCAACATGTACTAAATTCAGTCCCTGCCTCACAGAAAACACACTTCTTATGTATTTAAAAACAATCAGTTGTCTTAGCTTGGGGAAATAATTGATGTTTAGTCTGAAACTTGTAAACAATACGTGCATAGATATATACTCTGTGGGCATAATTTGGAGTTTCTTCGTGTTAATGTGGGCGGTACATTTATTTAATAACTATGCTTGAAGAGGGGGGTTTAAACGCCGAGAGGTGTCCGTGTCTGAACTTGATGACCACAAAATAAATTCAGGCCAGAATGATCACTGTTGCTAAACCATTACGGAGTGAGTAAAGTGGAATGACTTTTGTTGTGTTATAAAGAAAGGCCTGCAGAATTTTTCGCTGACGATACCGAACTAAAGTTTTGAAACGTGGTGTTGGAGAAGAATGGAGAAGATATTTGGACCGGCCGTGTAAGAAATGAAGAAGTATCACACAGAGTCAACGAGGAGAGGAATATCCTGCATACAATAAAAATAAGAAAGGCTAACTGGATTGGTCACATCTTGGTAGAAACTGCATTCTAAAACACGTGATTGAAGGAAAGTTAGAAGGAAGGAGAGAAATGACGGGAAGAGGAAGAGGAAGGCGTGAGCAGCTACTAGATAACCTTAAGGAAAAGAGAAGGTACTGGAAATTGAAAGAGGAAGCACTAGGTCGCACCTTATGGAGAACTCGCTTTGGAAGAGGCTACGGACCTGTCGTAAGAAAGACTACAGAATGAATGAATGAATGAATGAATGAATGAATGACACCGAACGCTTACTCTGTAATCGATTGGTACTCTTGTCTGGGAAAATTATTGTTGTGGTTTTATCGTAAAAACCAAGTAACTGTTTGGCATCATTCGGTTTACGAATTACTTCTTTCGAAAAGCAGCATCATTGAACAAGAATAAGTTTCGCGCTGCGTGACATACCGCTCTGATTAAACAGCATTCCAGAGCTCGAAATAATTTCGGTGAATTAATTACCAAACCTATATTCGTAAATGTAACTTGTGTGACTGTGACTGACGGAACGATTCCCAAACATCACTGTCCTTAGACTGTTAATAGCAGTCGGTTGTACATAGATCGATTCCAGTGGTTAGACAAAAAACAAAGATGTGGGAACAGGGCTTGAAATGTGTGTCGATATTTTACTTAATTCTAGAGCGCTTTTAATGTAACAATTGCCAGGGCGTTAGGACGTTATAATTAGCATACCCAACAGCGATACTTTAGGAATGGACCTGCCTTCTAAACTTATTTACTTCGTAGTGTAATATTTTCTGATAATACCCTCAGCCTGGAATATCTTCCGAGGTCTAGAAAGCCCTGTGTCACGCCTGGTGATGATATTGTTACAAAATTATTGTCTGAGCAGGGCGAGTTTTTTCATCTGGACCTTTGTGCGTCCATTTGTCTTTCGTCTCCATGGAAACTAACTGAAAATCTCTTGTCACCTCCGATAGCAACACCAGATGGCAATATTAATTGACAGTGGAATAGTACATTATTTGGGATTATTGTGTCGATCTTTGTCGGCAAACATATACCTCTTTTATCACATAGCGCCCCCAGATGGCAACAATAAAGGAAAATATACTCATATTTTATTGGGATTACTATGCCGACAATTATCATATTTATAAATCTTAGCTCAAACAGTAACGGTGTTCCTTCTAACAGGTAGGCTTTACACTACTCAGAGGAGGTTGCGTTTATAATTTTGAACTTTCTTAGAGCTTAGAAAATGAAAACAACCCCTGAAGAAATAGTAGTGAGCAGACCGAAGTGCCTCTTTGATGAAGCAAGTACCTCTAGATAGGTAAATCTCATAGTCTGTGAATATGAGGAGCCCTTCCAAAATATTTCGTATACCCCTGCATGCTAATTTGCTATTTTAGTTGTAAAAATTATCCAAGAAAATAAAATATTATGGAATTAGTGATCGTTGTAAACATTTTCACTTGTTACTCATCACAACATCAAATACTGGAACAAATATTTGAAAAATAATTGTGTATGTTTGTGTGTGTGTGTGTGACACCTGACGGAAGGGAAAAACAGTTTCTTCTGTTCCTCAAAACGTCCAGACCAGGTCTGAGACCCACCCAGTCTCCTATTCAATGGACACCGGGGGTGTTTCTTCGAGAATAAAGTGACACGTTTGTGAAGTTGGCCTCTCACCTTCATCTAGTGCCGAGGTTAAGAGTGTTTGGAGTTAACGCATCTATTCCGCCTGCATGCCTGCATGGTGTGCGCAGGGACACGACTGTGCCTTTAGTGTGCGACACATTTTATTTAGTGAATCTATAGGGTGTAAGCAGGGGTGCAGAAGCTTAAAAAATGTAGGAGCCACCTCAAAATTCCAGATGCCAGAAAGGTGATATCGCGCAAGTTAGCTGCTGAGAACACAAAAATGTTAGACGCCACAGTACACAATTTAGTTGCCACGGCCAACTGGCACCCGAGATTTGTGCACCCCTTGTTCACAGTATTTGAATATTTACACTGTGTCCCTTAAAACAATGGCTTGTGCTCTTTCGCAGGTTTGAGGAGTTGGATATCTTATTGAAACAATGATCGGTTAAGCCTTAAATCTAATTCCACATCCAGTGTGATTCTGCACTTCGATTTCTATACAAAACGAGTAGATAAGTCACTTTCACGAACGTCTGTTATGGCAAAAGGCATTAGGTAACCGATAGCATTATCAAACATTTGCGGGTGCTTGGAGCGAAAGACTTGCGGCCCACAGGATGGGAACTGCTGCTCGAAATTATTTTTATTATTATTATTATATTATTATTAGTATTCCATCATTCTGTCGTCACAATCTCTTTACGTTCAGAGGGTGAAATCATGGTTTTACGTGTCCCTGAAGGGTTATAATGTATAAATGTGATCAGTGAAAGTGTTATCTGTGGGAACTGTAGATAGAGATGAGATTTTCAAATTATTTCACAAACTTTCAGTGAATATTCACGAATCTGGCAATAAGGTATCAAAGAGAGGAAAGGACTTCAATGCAGTTCACGTTTCATTAGTTGGCAATGTTTGTTAAGGAACTACCTTTAACGCAAAGCTATGTAAAGGAAGGTTGTTAAATGTAATTCGATTTTTAAGCACCTTTCGGTAATTGTAGTTTTAATTACGTAAAACTGATCGCTCCGATGAACCTTAATATGTTGTACTAACGGTCCCTTAAATTTAGACGAAAATGATTTTAGGTTTTAACTGTCACATACAGGCTTGCATATTTTAGGGATTTGTTTATACATACAGTAGAACCCGGATATAACGACATCGGTTTATACGACACCTCGCCTATAGAGTCAGATGTTCTGTGGTTCCAATTAATTCGCCACTGTTGACCATAACTTTATACTCCTCGGTTATAACGACACGTAAACACAAAATATTCAGTCCCTTTCATGACGTTATCACCGAGTTCGACTGTGCGAGTATTTATTTTATCGGCCACTTATAAGTCGTGTTTAGCTTCTTAGACAGAGTAAAAAGAAGATAAACGTATGTTACGGGACACGGCATCGAAGTGTCGAAACAAGCTGGATATGCAATTAGATTTAAAGTTGAAACTGTCAAAGGTTCTGTCAGATGTTCAATTGTTGAAAGCTGCGAACCATCGCAAACCATCTCATTAAGCAAAGCAATGCAAGTATACAAATGGATCTTCTGCCTTGCACACATAATGCTGTTGTTCAAATATATGTATTTGTTGCTATGATAAATAAAATGTGAATTAGTTTACAACGGTTACTGAGTTCATAATAGTCTCGTTCGTAGTCCTATTCGCCAAATATATTTAGAATGAACATATCAACGAAGATGAGATGTGTTGGGTATGTAGCACGCATGGGAAAAATCAGAAATAAGGCCTTGGGAAAATTTGAAGGAAAGAGGCTTTTTGGAATACATGGCAGTAGATGAGACGATATTATTAAAGCAGATTTTAGGGAGAGTTTGGAAGAAAGGGGAATTGATTAACTTGGCCCAAAACGAAATCAAATTGCGGGCGCTTGCTGATTATCTTTCGGTTTCCATAAAAGGAAGGGAATTATGTGTCTATCTTATCGAATATTAGCTTCTCAAGAAGAGGTCTGCGTCATGAAATTAATTAGTCATATTGTTTAGGCTGTAAAATAAACATATTTTTCATAGATAAATAGTTTACCCTATATTTTGTATAATTAATAGCACTGTAGTAGAACACGTAGGGCTAATATAACTGCACATCTACGGTGGTGTTGACATCACTAAGTGGCCTATCTGTATGCACAATACGTGTACATATCGCCTGCTAGGTACCTACTCACTTTGAAAAGACTATTTATCTTACGGTCAGAACAATTGCTAGGTGTTTGCTCGTTACCCACTCTGCACTTACCACCCGACCTTCCGCATTTAACGAGACAGTATTTTATGAAAATACGTTCACAGTTGCGCTACTGAAACTAGGTCACAAGCTTACAGGCTAAGTAAGTGCTCCCGTAATACTTCAGTGCTGTAATACAATAACGAAACATCAGTTAATTGCGTAGCGATTACACCTTAATAGCTCTCTTGTCATTAGTGTAAGTTTATTGCTAACAATCATCAGAAAAAGACATTGCTGACTTATAGGCTATATATTTGACTATAATCTAAGGCAATATAATACAAATAACTTGACGGAGCCGGGCCCTCCGTGAAAAGCTAATGATCTAATTTTCCTGCCATCTATGGATAATTACAATTCATTGCCGTATTTAAGAGAATCCACCAGTCCTGAGCAGTGTATTATATGGAAATGATAACAGGTTAAGTTAGGCCTTGGACTTGTTTTGAGAAACGTATCCTGCTCGGAATACTTGAAGATGGACAACTCCAGAATCGCAGAAGTAGGCTTATACCGTGCAGTGTACCATCGTCAAAACCCTTCAGAACTGCACCCTCAATTAAGAAAAGGCGAGTGTCTTTAATAACAATTCCCTCTATGCTTGTTCGAACTGCGTATTCTGAAGCTGCATCCCTTAACTTTAATTTAGTGGATTAAGAAATGAAAGAACATTTTACTAAACTCTGAACACAAAATATCTCTTTTCTCATAGAGGCCCTGCACTGACATTTATTTCTAAAGCTGTTGGTGCTGAGTAAAAGCACACAACTAACCAGTCACCAAGCTACGCCGGAGGTATCCTAGCTGCTGGTAGTGTCACCCATGCCGGACATGTTTTGAGCGAGGTTTCGGAAAAAGAGAGGTACTCTGGCCTCCCAGGTTGGGGGTAGGTTGTAGTAATGATATTGTCACTTCGTAATAACTGCGTAAATTGTCTGTAAACCCTGGCAACGCAGAGCCCATGGCCCGAAAACGGGCCGAAGCGCCAAAAAGGAAGAACCAGTGGCAAGAACTGAGCTACTTCTGTTGAATTAGAGAAAAGAAAACTGGTGGCTTGCGAGGAAAATTTAGTATTCTTAAGATTCCGTAACAGCATAAAACTTGGAAAATCTTGCTTCATTGTGGATCACTATGGCTAAGTCTACAGTGTCTAGTTTTTACATCGTCTGCCGAAAGGTCAGCTGCTGACAGACTGACAGACGCACGGTATGACCTCAACAAGGGCCTCTGTTTTTTATTTTGTAAAGAACGCATTAAAATGTAAAATGCGTGCCCCGTAAGTGTTGAAAATTTTTGAGTTACGTTAATTAAACAATATAATGAATTATGTCTTATAATTTATTTAATGCAATTTTTAGAATTATAGCGCCTACAAATTTCAGTTAGGATAGACTTATCATGATATTGTTTCACTGTCAGTGCCCATATAGGCGAGTAGCCTACTCCTGGGGAAGCAGATAGTCCTCTATACAGTCGCGAAGTTTCCTGCCATTTATGGAAACCAAAGATTCATTACCGTGTTCCCAAGAGCCCCTAACAGACGTTATTAAACCTTTCGTAACGTGCTGTTCTTCATGGGGAGGGTTTTTCGTCTCACGCCATAACTGAAGCTGCAGGACCACCCCCTATCAACGTCTGCAACTGCTTATTAATCTATTTACAGCTATACTTCATATCTGATGACTCGCAAAGCCATAGGGACTTCTCTGGTGATGGCAAAACAATTGCCGAATCATTTAGAATGAGTATTCTAATGAAGACACAGAAATTGAATTTTATTAATACTGAGAGAATGAAGCATATTGTATTAAATACAAGGCGACACAAAGATAATTAACGGTAGGACTGATTAATAGCTTGTTCAGTGGCTGTGTTTCAACTACAAAGACAATACAGTTACAAGAGATGGAAAGGTGATGGTGAATGCTGAGTGTGTTACTGAAAGTTGCGGTCAAGTGGGCAGCATTCATGCTTCACATTCAAGAGGCTGGGTTTAAGTTAAATCTGAGTACTGGCAACCCTGAAGTTCTTCTTTTTATTCGCCAGTCCTTCTAGGTTAATTTGATGACAATTCTAAAATTAGGCCATGACAGCCTTCTTTCGCAGCTTCTCTATTTTATTCCTCTCTAATCTTCCTACAATTCGCTGGTATGTAGTCTGCGATATTGGAAACAGTCTTTAATATAATAAATAATAATCATTATATAATTCGTAAGCAAGTAGCAAGAAATTTATCTTAGTCTGTTTTTTTGTTAATACTTCAGTATTTGAAAAACTTAGGCCGTGCCATGGCTCAGGCGGTTAGTGGCCGGCCTCTCACCGCGGAGGCCCGGGTTCGATCCCGGGTCAGTCCATGTGAGATTTGTGGTGGACAAAGTGGCACTGGGACAGGTTTTTCTCAGAATTGTCGGTTTTCCCCTGTCAATTTCATTCCACTGGTGCTCCATTAATTGTAAAACTTGGTAAAAAAACTGCTCATCTTTATCACAGGGGTTGCACAAGAAGCCTTAAGGCTGCGGTGCGTCCGTAGCATCTGCTGCGAGGCCCTTCACCACGTAAAAAAAAAATTGAAAAAACTTAAGAGAATCACCAACGATTCTGTGTGTGTGTGTGTGTGTGTGTGTGTGTGTGTGTGTAACCAGTAATCCGGAAAAAATTCGAAATCTGTACCTCCTGAATGCTGAGCGTCACTGCCCTATTAGTTCACTCTCCAGCATAATAATATGTCTCGATGATCAAATTCCGGAACAGGGAGTAATAATCACCAAGTTCAGTTGCTAGGGAAAAAAGAATGTGTGAATGAATGGGCACGGAAATATAAACCACACTTTTACTCTCTCCGGGTTCTAGGTGGAAGGGCATGAAATATATCTCACTCTGAAGTGAGCTGTTTACTTTTTGTCCTCTTCAACATTTCACTTAACCAGAGAGCACAGGACTATAATTCTGTCCTCGTAATGATTAATGAAGTCTCTCATCCTTACTTATAGGCCTACTTTCTATTTAAAGCCATGTATATAGGTCTGTTCCTGCACGTTGGTAATTTTAAATTTGTTGGCTCTGGCAAGTGTTTTTTACCGGTCTTCTTGCATCTAATTCCTTTATTTGTTTGCTTATCTCTCCATCATCTTTTAGGTTTACTGCACGCCCAGTTTTTGTTTTACTGACATTGCTATTTACCCCACACCATTAACAAGTTCATAAATCGTTTTTACCGCGGTCTGCCCCCATACCAGTGATCTACTGTAATCTCTACAGTACATTTGTGCTGCTTTCACTCATATGTTGCTACTCTCTTGCTCCTACCTTCAACGTACATTGCAGTTTCTCATCAAACAAGGAGAGTTTCCCTACAATGCATGCACACTGTCACTGTTACATGTATACACGCGGGTCCGTTTGTTCCTATTTGATAGTAATGTGTCCAGAATTTTATTTCGTTTTCTCTTTTAGAAAAGTTTCCTATAAAAGGAATTTATTTGAGCCCCAGAACAAGCAAACAGATCGGGCACATCGCGACTCACAGACCCAAATTCTTATTACAGCGCGTAGAATTATGTTACGTTATATGAATGTGCCTACGTTGTCCACTTTCCTAGGCTGAGCGTAACAGCAGTCAATTGTTATTGTGGTTTGTGAATATAGTACAGTGCGTATACAGAGGCGTTTTAATATGCTGTACATTTACAGCCACACAACTTCTATTGTGTAAATCTACGTAAGGAATATATCATGTTAAAAAAGCGCCGTAGCCAATTTAGAAGACGTTATTCCAGTGCGTAATTTCATTCGAAATCAACAACACAGCGACTGGTGAACAAATTTCGAAAACAAGTGCCCTTTTCGATGAAGAAACTACGGTAAACACGATGGTTTCTTTCAGAAGAATCATTAGATAAGATTGGAGCTCGATTGTAAGCATGTCAACGAAAATCTTCAAGGCGGTTTTGACAGGAAACCGGTGCATCAAAGTAACGTGTACGAGCAGACACAAAATTGCTTCGTTTGAAGCCGTACAGATTTACAGTTGTGCAAAATCTTCAATTTTTATTCAGACAGTACAGTTTCTTAACCGGTTCTGTGAAACAGTCTGTAGTGGAAATAGGTCCTTTGCTGACTTATTTTATGGATAAGATTTCTTAAACTGTCACCTAAATACGTAAATACGTAATATAACCAATGCAGGTCGGTAAATGATTCTCGTAGAATAATGCCCGAGTTACCGTGAAATTACATTAAATTTGGGGTACTGTGCGCTTCAGTACTACAAGAATTTTCGTAGCCCAACACAATAAATTCAGAAAGGAGCATTGGACAAATTCTTTCAATATGTTTTGAAAATTTAAAGAGTTTATAAGGAAGAATATGGATTATTCTAGCAAGATGGTGCAACCGCCTATACAGCCACTAATCCAGTGACAGCCCTACATAGTAGGCTATTTGTGGGAAATGCGTGGTCAGTCATTCTCTGTGGCCTGCTCGTTCGCCTGATCTGATGTCGTGTGACAACTTCTTGTGGGGAAGTATCAGAGACAACGCATATAAGAACAATCCACAGAAGCAAGCCGAACTTGAATTAATTGTCAGGAGCGCAGTATTGGCAATATCTAGGCAAGTACGTCAAACACTTTTCAATAATTTATTCACCAGGTGTAGAGAATGTCTTAAGAGTTGAAGGAAGTTATTTCCAACATGCGGTATGTTATTATGAAAATTGGTAAAATAGATTATGTGAGCAGATTTGTAGATTTAGTGAGCGGGGTTTGTTTCAGCTGGACATGCTGTTTACATTCTCAAACTTGCGGTTCTTTTTGCATGAGTTGAACCTAGAGCGGTTTAACACAAAACTACCACGAAGTTGGGCACGTGTTCCGGAATTAGTTTTAGAAGTTCTCTGAAAGTAGCTTCATAGTGGCATGGGAGAGGAAAAGCTGAGTACAAGGGAAGGCAGCAATACTGAAAGCCAGGCGAAAGTACGGTACAGTGGTAACAACTTACAAGGAGACAAAAAGACTTCGTGTATGGCATTTTAAGGAAACGTTAGCATTTTAACACCAATTTCCGCAAGTGTGAAGGGTACCTTCAGAGAAGCTATTCAGGAAGATGACAGAGTAGCTAATAGGAAAGAGGTCGAGCAAGCGCCAATGACTAAATCTCACATTTTGCGGTATTATCAGTATATTTTATTACTAGCAGTCAGGACCGTAGGCAGGGGGGATGCAAGTGAGTGCGCTGCATCCACTTGCATCCCCCCTGGCTACGGTCCTAAAAATCTGGCCGCATCCACTAGGAATTTTCAGAATATCAAAGACAAACGTGCTGATTAGAAGTGAGATCCTGAAGACAATATCACGAAGCCGATCCATGAAAAGAGCGCGTTTGCGAATGGCAAAGAGCGCGAACAGCGAAGGATATATACGTATTAGCTTCACACGTAGAGGCTTTGAGATGATTCTATCTAGAGTGCTATAGCGAAAGCGTTCCACTTCCGGGAATCCTTTCGTCTGCAATAGCCCAGAATCTTCCACTAATATCGCGACTCTTCTACGAATTGTGGCATGTGTCTAGCACCTTCGGCTACAGTTCGGAGAGCTGGCACCGCATGATTATCATATACGAAGCATACTACTGTGATACGTGAGATCGCTCATTCTAAAAAATATATGTATATACAAGATATTTTGTGCAGTGTTACAGAGCGCATAACGTAATTAATGCGTTGATTTTCTGGTCTTGACAAAGGCGCTTTTTACACTTATGCATACATAATGTATATAGTATATGCATAATAGAGCATTATATACGTATATGTAATTGAAGGCTTCCGCTGTGGTCGTAATGTTGCTTAAAATCTTATGGGTTTTTACCCGGCGTCATTTTTTGGTGTATGACCAACGTTTCGGGATCACTTGTTTGTCCCATCTTCAGGGTCTTATATACGTATATAAACGTATGTACATATATGGACCCACAATGGAAGCCGCTGCACCCACTATGTTCAAGATCTGGCTAAGGGCCCGTTATCGATTACTTCATTTTCGTACCACTCTATATTTCTTCTACAAATAATTATCTGATGTGCTTGAAAATTAAAGTGTACTTAATGCAACTACAGCGTTATTTCTTTTTATGCCCCCTTATATTCTTTATGTGAATACTTATTTAATATGCTCTGAAATTCGCAGTAGCTATTGGGACTACAGTCGTTTATGTCAACACCTAACCCGCACTTACACAAAAATAATAATGTAAACCATCTAGATGTTATAATCAGAACGCGACTGATTACTCAACATATGTTCGGAGAGGAACAAATTTTGAACCATGCCGGTGTCTTTGTTTTGCATCTGTGCTGTCACATGTGCATCAAAGGGAGTTGTGTTGAAAGATGGTTTTGTCTGCTCCCTCTTTCCGAACACCAACTAACCGTTCAGATGTTCTTTTTGACAGTAAAACAGAAAAATAAAATCGTCCTACCAATTGACACATCGAGTGGCAGGTTGGTCTTGCAGAAAAGAAGAAATAACCTTCTCTTTTATGTACGTACATATACAGTTAGTTGATCTGAAAGAATTCTTTCCTGAAAATACCCTGAAGAAATTTGCAAGGAAAAGTGGTTTCCAAAATGTTTCAACTCTTTGTGAATATAACTCCGTTCCAAGTGTAACCTAGTATGGGTTTTATGTGATTCTAAGGAGAAGGTACCCCTAGGGCTTGGAGGTTATTAAATTCAATGCTTTCCAAATTTACATTTCCAACTTACGCAGTTAAGGCCTTGTCACAGATGGCGCACTGTGATTTATATATCGTTGGCAAACATTTCGATTTCTCGTGTAGTATAGACCTATCGTTCTGGCACCCCACTTAGACCGTGATGTTAACTGAAATTATTTTTGTAAGAACCTTTTGTCCGATAACGCCTCGTTTACCTTGTATTTGCAAAAGACTAGCAAAAATTATGAAATAAAAATTACGCAATTTAATACTATGATTAAATTATTGCAGTCAATAGAGTTTTACTGCATTTGAAAACTGTAAAATGTAATAACATGTTTCAACGCGAAGGATATGTTAAATATACAGAGTGATAAAAAGTGTTAGATCTAAATAAAGTGTGTTGTTATAACGAGAATTGTTGTACTTGACATTTTTAGTTACTACGATAATGCAGTGTTGGTGGCAGATGAATTAAATATGAGTGTGGGGCATTGAAGGATGATGCTAAGGGGGAGGACACCAAAGAACTCTGAGAGAAAGCTGCCCCAGTGCCACTTTATCCACTGCAAATTCCACTAAGAATTTAAATAGTGAATCAGTATTTGTAATGACAACGAAACCAAATTTGTATAAAATGAAATTAATTTTGCGTCCTGTATGTAAATGCAGGACAGAGTATCCGACATTCTTTACGCAAGAAAATTATTTTCAACCCAGTTTTTTGTTGTTGTAAGATCTTTTAGGCACTCCGCGTGCTGCCTATACATAGCCCACATTTATGAATTCGGGGTTTTATTTATGTATGAGAAAAACTGTATTGGTCTCGTCCGAAAACTTTTAAGAGCTAAAATTCATAGTCTGGTCTTCCAGCTTATGAAACAGTGTAGTTTGTTGCGTTGCTTCCAGCGTTTCGGTACCACGTTTCCCTCCATCAGTTTACGGACATTTAATGTAGAACCCCAGTGTCAATCTATTGGCCACCTTGGAAATGAAGCGTGGGGATGTCAAAATGACTATTGTAGCGTTTTGTGAATCTAATCTAAATCATTAATGACAAAACATGTTTGTGATGGACTGGAGCCAGTATAGCGTAGTTGGTATAGTGACTGGGCAACGGGCTAGACGTTCTAGGAATCGTTGATTCGATTCCCAGTAGGGGCAAAAGTTTTATCTCGTTTGTCCAAAGCATGCAGACCATGTCGCAGACCCTCTCAGTCAGTAGGAGGATGGGGCCCTTTTCCCGGTCGTAAAGTGGCCGGGTCGTGAAGCCGACTATTCACCTGCATCTAGTGTTGAGGCTGAGAATGAATGGAGCCATACATCCACTCCTTACTAACCGGGAGGAGAGAGACAAAAAAGACATAGTTTAAAGTGGATGGATAATGTTGATTGGACTTGAGAAACATGGGTGTAAAAAGGTGGAATAGAATGGGAATCTGTCGTGAGGGAAGGCAAGGGAAAACTTAAAGATCTATAGTGCTAAAGAGAAGAAGAAGAAGAAGATACATCCAGTCCCCCATGTGCCTTCATTGCGTGCACACTGACAACTTTGTCTTATACTGTGTGCTGCATTAACTGATGTTGAACATAGATTTCCAAATAAGACCGTAAGATTGTATTTGCCACCATGGTCCTGCATTTCGACAAACATGAAGTTCAGTTACGCTTTATAAAGCTCCGTGCTACACACACGTAATCATCTGGTCCCTTCCCTATTGCCATCAAAGTAAAATAAATTTTCTTCAAGCTAGTGTCTTTTGTGAGGGTCTTTAGTTTAACCCCTAAAAATGCAGCGACAACTGTGTGTGCCCATGATGTAACAATACAACACTCCGCATTTTGTACACGGAATGTATTTGTGCGTTTTTGTGGTACTCACGATAAATAGATATTATTTCTCTAAACAGCATTAACCAACTGGTCTATTTAATGGAGTAGCCTACGTATTTAAGTCATCTCAGGTTCTGGTGTGATTCGACATTCGACTTGTATGTCCGTAGAAATGTTCTTCGTGCCGTGCTTAAAGAACCAATGGGAGGCAACGTGTGGGATACAGAGGGAAAACGGGCCAGCTATTCTGTTCCCTGGAATGCTTCCTTATGCATGTAACATGGAGAATTTCCAAGAATATAAGCTCTTTTTTAATTTCTGCAGAAAATTATGCCAAGATCATTTCTTTTCACATCCTTCTTTTTAAATTTTTGTTTACCCTTATCCAATAATTGACGCTATATAGTCTATAATACTGGCAACCTCTTTCAATAAAATATTCTGAAATTTAGGCTACCCCTTTGGAGATTGCTTTAAATTATATACCAAGGAAGTTGTTCATTTTATGAATTTTAATCGAAACAGAGACCGTATATTAAGCTCTTCTACTTTATATCCCTCTTGCTTAGATAGAGAGGTGTTTGTGAGACTTTGTCACGACCCAAACATGAGTCCCTAATAAGAGTACCTTAACATTTTCAATGCTGAATTCTTTCCTATTGTGCAGTGATATTCTGTGGCTGGGCTACATGTTTTTACAGAAATTTTGTATTCACAAACTTGTCCAACAGCAAGAAGCAGTATGACTGTAGGTGTTTCTGAGCGCTGCTCACTGTTCCAAGCATAAACAGGGTAGGAAGATATTAATTCACGCAATAATTAAACAATTCAGAACGAAAAATTGCAGTTCATATCCTGCAAACACCCTTGTTTCTCTCACACATATAGACCTACATATTCACTGGCACTGCGGGCAGTGGAGGTCCTTGCTTTGCGTGATTCTGTGCCATTTATTTACATCCTTTTCTCTTGCACGCCATCCTCGCAGACCCAGAGCCTTTAAATCTTCTTCAAGTTCATCCAACCATCTTCCTTCAGTTGGTGCTCTGCCTCTTTCTCCTGGACATCCTCCAAAAATTGTCTTCGCCAGTTTATCATTTCCAAAGTTACTACGTATTCCTAACAACTCTATCGACAGAATATCCCCTGTACAACAATATTCACTTGCAGTTTCACAATTTTTTCATATTACCATTATTCATCAACACTATTTTCTTTAAATATTTTTCGCAATAATTTCCTTTACAAAGGAACCAACATGCTGTTCCCTTCCACGCCATGTTTTTGTGCAACACATAAACGTACCTCTAAAAACTGTTGACAGTTTTGTAGCTTGTTAGACCTATATATCATTCGTCATTTACTTATGAGTCTTAGGGTGAAATAGCACATAACCTTACTTCTTACTCTCAACGTGTGTTTAATTCGTAATGTTTAATAAACTTCTTAGGCGGTACAGATGAACAACAGGTTTACAAGTGAACACTGAAATAAGTGTGTTTTTTCGTCAGCATGAGCTTCCCATTCCACATTTCTTATACAACTATATTTTTTTATTTAGCGGATTTTTCAACATCTGTTTAGCATTGACGCTAGAAAAATGTGAATGGGTAGCTCTACAAAATTTAATACATGTGCCACGAAGAGTGTGGAATAAAGTTCTACAAAACTGCGGAATAAAGCAGCTTTGCAAACGAAAGGAAACCATTTGTTCTTTAAACATGTTTGTAGGTGCAGTGAGAGTCATCACTTGAAGTGGAATTCCCAGCCTTTCATGAAACACACATTGCCATGTCACATGTTCAAAAAAGCCACCTTTGATCTCTATTCAAAGCCAAATAAATCCAGACCCCTAACTCTTCTTTAAAGTCAATTTTAATATTGTCTACCAACCTGTGCCTAATTACGAGGTATCCTAAGAGGTTTCTTCATTTTCAGTTTTCCGGCCAATATTTCTTAACGCAGTTATGGTGTCTTTCAAGGGTGTTAAACGCCACGCTGAAAAGGAATAATTTAATTAGTTGTATATCTCACGTATTGCTGTGTTGCAAAAATATGAAGAAGCCAGGGCTGGGCTAGACGTGTTGCGTGCCTGGGGAAAATAGCTACATTTTGCGGTGTCTCCGATTTGTATTGGAAACATGTAAGTTTTGCGAGACCAAAAGTGTGATGGGACGCCAAAGTCAGTCGTTTATAGTGTAGTAATAACTGCATGCACCGCCTGCTTTGAAATTAAAGAATCTGCATTTTGCGCAGAATGTATTTATGTGATTTCTATTTTCACAATAAACTGTGACTATTACCGTGCACGTCGTTAATATTACCCTTCTTACTTCAAATTGTTAAAGTAAACAGGCCTGTGCAGGTTACAGGAAATACTGCCTTTGCACGAGTTTTCTTTTTGTAGGCTACAACTTATATCTTGTGATTACAATTTATGTCGTTACTCTATACACGGAGCAGCGGAAGGGGTGATTTTTCATTATTCAGACAAATTTCTAGTCTGACCAATCATGCTGTCCATCTCTATAATGCCCCTAAAAATTACCCACCAAAAAATTCTTGAAAAAATCCCTTTAAAATAACGCGTTTATTGCTCCACATTTGGGCCAATTAAAAATTTCAACCAAACAGAAAATTTTTGTACACTTTAAAGAGGTTGGAAGTATTAATAATCAATTCTCTTAATATACATTTTAATATTATTCTGACATGCCATTTTGTCTAAATCGAATTGTTAGCTTCTAAAAAGTATTCCTGCCAAAATAATGGGTATTCATATGCGTATTTCAATATAATAATAATAATAATAATAATAATCGGCTTGTCCATGTTAAATCGATGTCATCATGACGGAGTGTCCTCAGAAAGCGAATGAAGGAGACAGACCCCAGCCGGGATATACTTGTATTTAAAAAGCGGCAGCGGATAACCGACAATGGGCTGTTCTTAACTTGGGTTTCGGCCCGGAAGCTAAAAAGTCCTCACCGTAAAAGAGTAGCATATTACAAAACATTACTGATACGGCCTCAAATTCTTTGGAAATACATAACCAAAGAGAAAAGGATATGAAACTTGGAACCTCTGTTTGTTTTCTGTGACTTTCTTATTAAAAAACAGTTTCTCGTCTGTATAAAATATAAGGTCGAACAATCTTTATATTGCCAAGGCGAGTTAGAGGCGGTCATTTTGCCGGCTGAGACCGACAAACAATTCACTCCTAATGACAATATTCACTCCTAAGGACGGGGCAGGCGTGGTGACCACCCTCAGCTCACATGTGGCAGGAGGGCATAGACTCTTTTCGTCCAGGACTCAAGTGGGAAGCACTTCCATTGCAAATCACTAAAGAGTTCATGTCAGTACTTCCACTTCAGAAACATAAGTTATAGGGAGAGCAGAAATCAAAGAAATTCGGGATTGTGGTAACTAGTCTCGGAAGACACACGTGTAATGCATTGTTGTGTCTAGTACCGACACTTTTCCAGCTCTAGAAACAAATACTATTCTCACTTTGCTGTGCTTAAATAAAAGGCATGTGATCAGCTGTTCAAGAAACGCCGTGTTGTTAGCAAATCAGTAAAGTCATTACCGTTTCCACAAAAACCTGCCCCTGAATGCTATCCCAAGTCAGTTGCAACCAGTCCATATTTCTCTAAGATGCAATTTAACGTTATCTCTTCATTTACACCAAGGTATCCGAAGGGAAGACTTTTCGGCTAAAATTTTTTGCGAATGTTGTTTTCTTCCATCTGCCGTCCACCTCGTTTTTAATGTAATCGTCTTAATAATATTTGGTGAAAATAACAAATTATGAATCTTCTCATTATGTAATTATTACTTCTGTTACTTTCTCCGTCGCAGATCAAAACTTAGAGGGATGAAATTATGTTATATATTTCACCCTTTGTACATAATTGAACAAAAGATGTAATTCGTAGACCATAACTCCTGCCTTGAACATTAGCGCTGTACGTCTTCAAAGAAACTGCTCTTGTCTGCTCTGAACAAGATATCATTGTCCATAAAGGTTAAGATGCTCAAGGAAGATTTCTGGTGATATTTCCTAGTTTCTTTCACCACAGTTTCGTAGGGCTGTTTTATACATCGACGTTTGTGTTAAAATCACCAATTTTTTCAACACCAGTTTATTGCTCAGTCTGTCATTGCATTGAAGCTTCTGAACGTACTTCTCCTTCTCTCTATCGGCTTTGCTAGTCCAGTCGTTGCCATGGAAACGTAAATTATAACAGCAGCAGCATCATCTTCCCTATCGATCACAATCCCTTTGAGTCGTACTTCTTCTGCTTATTCTTCCTCCTCCTCTTCTTCTTACTCCTTTTCTTTTTCTCTTGTCTGCCGCTCGTACAAAATTATCCGTTAACTTGTTCTATTAACGTTACATCTTACGAATGAATGGGACAGCCGCTAATCTTCTTTTCATCTTCATTTCCACCCTCTATTTTGAGATTTATGACGTCATACAACAGTTTTTATAAGGAAGTATTCTGTATTTGAATTATGTATGACAGCTCTTCACACTGTGTTGTTAGATTTTAGCGAAATCTTTGACAAAAGAAGGTATTGCTGACAGTAACAATGATTCTAGCGAAGGTTATGTTGTAAGATCTGCAATTTGATTGTCCTTGTCTTCCTCCTAAGGCGATTCCACTTTATGCGGGTTGTCCAGCAAAGAGACCTCTTCATTTGTCTCTGGCTTTCAAACTTTCTCCTCGTCTTTCTCTTGTTCCTCCTCCTCCTCATCCTCCTCAATTTTCCCCATGGTCTCTTTGTCTTTGTGACGTTTTCCTAACCTGTTGTTCGCATTTTGATCCCAGTCTTTCTCCTAGTCATATCCCTTCGCGTTTCGTATTCCAAGCCTTCTTTGAGATTCCGGTTTGTTCATTCTTAAGTCTATACCACCTTATTCTGCGTTCAGTAGCTTATCATTCAATTCCATCTAATTTTCGTTTCTCATTTTCTGTCTCCCAGTTTTTCCTTCCATTTTCTCAAAAATAAATACTTTGTAAGAAATGAAGTACCATGAAAACGGAATTTTCTTTTCATCAGCAGACGTGGCTTTGGCCAGATAGTTACAAATTATTGAAGTGATTGAAAGTTTAAGTGCGTGTTTTAACCCTGCACCGGAGAAACACGTGCATTTTATTTTCACCGTCCTTAGATCCCAGATGCCATGTCCCTGTACACTATTGCCTCCTTACGTTGCTATTAACGTGTGGTTTGTTTGTGTTGTTAAAGTAACACAAGTCTTTGTGTGTGTTGTGAACGGAAGGCTTCTATTTGTGTTTATTGTGATACTGTGAAGGTAACACGGCTGTTTCTATTTACGGTGAACGTAACTCGGCTGTTTGTGTGTACTGTGGACTAACACATCTTTTTGTGTGTATTGTGAACTAACATAGCTGTTTGCGTGTATTGCGGACTAACACGGCTGTTTGCATGCATTGTGGACTAACACAGCTGTCTGTGTGTATTATGAAAGCGAGAAGACTGTTTTTATCATTAATTTTACGTTATAGACTCTTTTAAATTTAGTACACCTTGTGTGGGTTTGTGGACAGAACACACACCTCAACTTTCTATTACTTTTCATGGTTTTAATACGTTATTATAATATATTATTATTATTATTATTATTATTGACTACATGGGGCAGTGTCCTTTAGAAGCGAACAGGTCCTTAGCTAGACAGGAATTCCCCGCATTTTATGGAAATCGGAGGTTCATTACCGCACTCCTAATAGCCCACCACCTGTCCGTGTTCTAAGCCAGATCAATCCAGTCTGTGGCCCCCATCTGACTTCTTGAAGACCCATTTCAATATTATCCTCTCATCTACGACTATGTCTTCCAACTTGTCTCTTTCCGTCAAGTCTTCCTACCAAAATCAATACGCACGTCTCTCTCCCCCATACGTGCGACATGCCCCGTTTATCTCATCCTCCATTAGATCGCCCGAATAATATTTGGTGAGGAGTACGTAACATACAGCTCTTCATTTTGCAGTCTTCGAAGCTCCCTTCTTACTTCGTCCCTCTTAGGCTCCAGCATGTTCCTCAGCACCCTACTGTCGAACATCTTCAGCCTATGTTTCTCCCTCCTTGTGAGAGACAAAATTTCACACCCAAAAAAACAACAGCAAAAATTGCAGTTCTGTATATTTTAATCTTTATATTTTTTTAGCAAACTGGAAGACAAAGGATTTTGCACCGAAAGATAGCAAACATTTCCCGAGAAAAATTTATTATTATTATTATTTTGTGTCTTAGTTGATATTCTTGTTTCTTTTTATGTTGTACCTTTTTTTGTGTTTGTGTTGTGTTTGTGTAATTTTACTGGCTTTGTATTTGATATTTGTGCTGTTGAACCAGCACCTCAATAACAAAGAACTAAATTAAATTAAAATGGAATTTATCTGTGTGATCTAACGAACGGGAGCGAGATTAGAGGTACATGTAGCACTCTTTGTAGTTGTAACAACGGAAAGGAATAAGCTACAGATACTCACATAGGTTGAAGATAATATTAAAGTGATATTAAATAAATAGAATGTGATTGTGTGTAATGGATTTATATAGTTTAGGATAGAAGTCATTTTCATGCTATTACGAAGGCGTAAATGAAATTACAGGTTGCATAAAGTCGAAGAATTTCTTGACTATCTTTGAAGATTTTGCTGCATGGAATTAATTCAACATTCAGCTGTTGAGGTACACAAATACATTCCTTGATAATGTGTTAGATTCAAGAGTGTTAAATACAATCAGCATGAAATTGTCTGAATTATTTAATACATATTTGTTAAATTAATTATTAGTGGCATTAAAATAAGCAGCGACACATTTAATCTGGTGATTCATTTAATAGAACAAGTGAATATGTTTATATATCCCATTGGTTAAAATTCATTGCTGGTAATTCATATTTAGCTGATTATTGTGTAATGATTATCTCCTTATTTGATAAGCTATCATGGCTCTTTCACAGTTTTATTATCTTATCTTTTTCGGATCTTTTCAGATTTCGCGGCCCCATGTGAGTAGGATCCAGTACAAAATTCTTAATATTTATACTTCCTCTTCCGTGAGTTATACTCTATTTAACATTTCTGTGTTCCCCATTCCGAAAGCATACTGTTGTACTTGATGTGTTTGTCGTAGCCAGAACCAAAGTAATAGAAGAACCTATCTCTGAACTCTTGGAATGAAAAATCTATTTCCTTTTTCTGATTTCATTGTTTATTCTGTAGACCCTTTCTTGAGTCTTTGCCCTCTGAAATATGGATGTCTTGTTCGTCTACATGGGCCTCAAATGTGAAATCTTCCCACTGTGCCCCGCATGTACTTGGCACGCTGTTGTAAAAAAATTCTTGTCCTTTCTGCCGACAGAAGCTCTCCATACGAATAGGAACAATAAATCGCATTTTGGTTCCACGAAGAGCCCGGCCTTATTGCATTCATTGCAGTTGTTGAAAGTGTAAACCTCACAGGTTTAGTTTCGACTTTTCTACAAAATTTAAAAAGAAGTATATCGTATTATTCTGTAAGGTTCTGATATGGTATATCGGCATGATACTCACTAATTATGAAGACTTTCTCCATTGTCTTATGTATTCAAATTAATGCAATAAAGGCAACACTACGTTGCGGCGGCAGTATCAGTCCCGTTCTTGGGCTTTCTCTTCAAACATAAATATTATGACGTACCTCTAAACATTGTTCTGTAACACAAACTACAAGCCAGTCGGTGCTTATAATTATGTGGTAATATTATGTTTTAGAAGGAAGCCTGAAGACGGGGGCCGATCCTGCCCTCGAAACGAAGTGTTTCATTTGTAACATTAATTTTAATACTTTAGACGATAGCAGAAGTCCAAAAAATTAATGAATATTGAAGTATGTCATATATAACATCAGCGGTATCGTCACAAAACGTGTCGAATTTATATACCATACTTAGCCTTGTTTGTATTTTGAGAACAATGCTAAATATTTATATTTTGCTCGTCTAGCCATCTACTTCCTCCATTTTCAGCTATTTGAGATTCTTAGGGCTGTGAAAATTTGGTTTGTGGTCTTCTGTATAATGACGACGTGTATTTTTTTGCGCGATTTATAACCTTCCGGAAGTTGATACCTTTATTTTATAACCTAAAATGGAGGCAGTATATTTCTGCGAGACGTTTATACCCACATAGCAAATTACACAGTGTCATAGCCTGGAAGACCACAATATGATTCATCACCGCGAAGCAAATTTCAAACATTATAAAAATTAATACTTATATATTAGGATTTCTTGATAGGCTTATGATCAAAACTGTCCCTTTTCAACACTTTATAACCAGGGATGCACACGTGTTCCAAAAACTACGACTTACATCATAAGCCTAGGCGTCAGAAGGGTGACATCAATTAAGTGTCATAGTGAACATCCACAATATTTGGCGCCACCGTCCAAAATTTAGTCGCCGCGGCGACCTGGCACTCGGGATTTGTGCATCCATATTTGTAAGCCAGTTTTATTGAAGGGGAATTTTAAAATGATGCATTCTCCTTTCTATCATTGGTAGAAAATCTCAAAAAAAGAACCGTCCCACAGAAAACAATGGTGCCTATCTTGTTAACTACTGCATTTTTATTCCCTTTCAGCCCATAATCGCATGGAACAAATATATGTCACTTTCACATAATCTCCTAAAACCGCAAAGCATTTCAATCCGAACGGTTATTACGTCATGAGGAGCTTAATAGGTTTCCAAGTAGGATCTGTCTTGTAAACCCTACAGTATAGCAGAGTAGTTTTACCGTAAAATATTGTCAGCAGCAGCAGCAGCAGCAGCAGAAGCAGCAGTAGCAAGATGGCCTGAACGTCCGTCCTGGCCACATATAAATTCCACTTGCTGGTGTGGCATCCGACTTTTCCACTTCCTGCAGGCTTGCAAGTCACAGACAGTCGAGATGCTCAACAAGAATTCATTCGTGCAAGATGTTCGTGACAATTCTTTTTCCAGTGTGTACTGAATATTCGTAGCTCTTTCTGTATTATGTGGTTACTTATTTCGTGCTATAGAGTGAAATCAGTAACTCTTTTACGTCGTTTGATTCGTTACAACTCCCGGTTTTTGCTCTATTAAGTTCCCAGCTCCCAAAAACATATAATAAAATAGGAACAACCGTTACTGTGTAAAATTTTAATTATGACCGCTGTGGTTTATTTGTTACAGTATTATAGTTCAACATAAATAATTAAATTCACATAACTTGTTTTTTGCAAATTTTCGTGAAAATTACGTTATAGTTCTCGTTATAATTATTTAAAATTTCGAAATTGCTCTTTGAAAAAATTATGTATTACGAGTTTGTTTCTTCCACAGTGTTTCTTTGGAAGACCGTAGGTGTATATTTCTTGATAAACAGTTCTAAACCGCATGTTTGATATAGGATATTTTACAATAGCTGTGTAACTGTTTACACTTTGTTTTCTTTCTACGCAAAAGTATATGCATCGTCTGAAAACTTCACCGTGCATGGAATCGTCTCCCGCTAATTTCAGATTTGTTCTCTATTGGCTTCGACCTTCTTCCATGACCGTGTAAATATTGGTCTATATACATAGTCTGTATATACTATATGTTTGTATATACATTTAATAAAAATAGCCAGCAGCAGAGGGAGTCCCTGTCTCACGCCTTCATTAATAGCCTCATATCTGCGACTTAACATGTTCATCATCTGTGCTAATGGCAGTACCTGTAAAGAGGTTCTGTATCCCTTACATCTGGTGGCACGACTAGCCATTAGGAGTCATGAATCTCATAATTTAGTTCTAGAGACTGTCAAATGTTTCGATGTAGCACACATAAAACGTGGATATCTATGTTTCGTTCTCATCTTTTTATAACTACCTACTGCTCTTAATGTAAAGTACTAGCATAACTGGCCTTTCTAAATTCCAAATAATTCTTCGTGTCTTTATGTCTCACTTAAGATAGTCAAGTGTCTTACAATTATTTTTCCATGCCTATTGTAAGCAGAGACGGGTGGACTATTTTTTCTAAAGTGTTACATTCGTTCCTCTCTCCGTCCTTGGAAGTAGGTATGACTGGTGCTCTGTCATATGTACATTCCTCAGAAATGTTATCTGTCCTCCAAAATAAATTCAAAATCTCCATTTAATATTTTCTGAAGCCTACTAAAGAAGTTCTAGCATAAGTTCATTACAACCTGGAGCTTTTCTAGCCTTCGTCTGTGTTTGCGTTTTATGCATTCCATGTCATGTTCTTGATCCAGTGTCTGAAGCATTATTATTCGCTGCAGTGACTTAACAATTTAACCTTGTATATTGAAGAGTGATAATTTGAGTTGTATTTTTTCTGATTTATTTAAAGGCTGCATTATTTTGTGTGACTCTCTTTCGATCTATAAGTATCATATTCATTATTCCTAACACAGTTGTTCCAGATTTCTGTATACAGGACTTTAACTTCTCTCTTTCCTCTTTCACGCCTCTTTTCATGTTCAATTTCTTCTTGATCGGATTCAGTACTAGGAACTTCCAAAACGCGTGTTCTTTGTTTTACATAATTGTTGCAATTTCCTAATATGAGTTAACTCTTCCTTTCTTCCTAGCCCATTGATATTTTTACCTAGGGTTTCTAAAGTCATTTATAAAATTACCTCTTTCAGATCGTTCCATTCTGTGTACATGTCCTAATCGCTTACAGAACATAAGAAGCCAAGTTGTTAAAAGAAGAGAAACGAAGAAGGCAGAACACCACTGCCACTAATATCGCGCTGTTGTCCGTCTGTTCGTCTGTCTGTCTGTGTCTGTCTGTCTGGCTGTCTGTCTGTGTCTGTCTCTCTGGCTGTCTGTGTCTGTCTCTCTGTGCTACCATTGTTCTCCACGTAAATGGGGTAAATGAGAGTCAGTGTTTCTTAATTGAAAGTATTTTAGCCTTCATTGAGTTTTCGCTCATATAAGTTATTCTCCACGTTTCTCGAATATCTCAGTTTGTTTAACAAAACGTAGTAGTTCACAAACATAATCTCTAATAAATTAGACAACCTGTCACATTTATGCCTGTTGTCTTTAAAAAAAATAAATGCTTTTTCATGCAATTTTTCTTTCACTGGAATTGACCGGCCACTAAACATAACGTACATAGACCTTAAGATTCTCCTCTTGTTTTGTATTTCCTCATGCCGCAGAAATGTATTAGGCTACCAGTAGTTCGTCAAACCATTTTTTTACTGTATGCTCGTAATATATATATATATATATATATATATATATATATACACATATACATAGCGTATATCCAAAGCGTAAAAAATTTTTTTCGCTTGGTTTAGTGTATTGTCTTTAAGCAGTCTTTGGTTTTGTAGTGTGTGAGTTCGTCCTATTTTTCTCTCCCTTCCGCCTTTCCTTACTCCTTCCCACGCTCTCCGCGTTTGAACACTTCCCTCGCCCCTGTTTTCCATCCCTTTGTCCCTTTAGTATCTTCATTTCTTCCTACCCCTTCTGCCATACACCGTTTTCACCCCTTCTACTTTCATTTTTCCATCCTGTCTTCATTGCTGTCTCCGCATCCTTGCAACAGCATAAGGTAGTTTGGGGTTTCCCCTTACCCGGGCAACAGCAGCAGATAAGAGTAGTTGAGATCATTTGGCTTTGCTCATATCCTTGTAGCAGCACTACAATGAGGCCTTGGGTTTTCCCTGCACGTGACAAGAATTTCTTACTATTTATACTTAGATGAATGCTTGTTTCGCGAAATGTATAGAAGAAACGGCTTATGGAGAAATAGTGTCAGCGGCCCAGTGGTAAGGTTCCTTTTAAAGTTAAACATGTCTGGGTGCCAAATCGAGGGGGCACTGGCTGCAGGAGTAGAAGTTGCAAGTTCTGCAATAAACACGGTTTGTTATACATAGACTTCGTGTCAGTACTGAGCTGAAGATTTTGTATTATGTGACTTAAGTTTGATGTCAACGACGTATCATCTCTGTATATGAATTATCATTTTACTGACATATTTATTTGTCTTTAATTATCAGGTTTTTTAGACTATTGAGAACGGATTAGGGACCTTTATGATGAGTGACAGCTTGGCTGACGCAATAAAGCTTCTGGCTTTTATTCAGGAGGAATGTGGTTCGAATTTTAGCTGACATACCATCAATCCTGGCTAAGGTTTATCGCTGTCTTCCTCAGTCCCTGCGAACAAAGGCCGGAGTAGTACTTTAAATTAGGCCCCGAAGGCTTCTGTCCACATCCTTTCCAATTCATTATTCACTACCATCCAGCCAATTATTTGACACTGGAAACCTATTATCTGAGCCACTGTCAGCTTCGTAAAATACAATACGAACCAGGAAGGATAAATGACAGAAGATAGGAGCAAGAGAAGCCAATATAAAGAACCTCCATCCCGTTCTTTTATAACGTGGGTCGGCTGGATTTGTCTGTCTTATCTGGCGATTTATTTTCTTATTCTCGGGAAATTTTCCAAGTACGCTGGAAGGAGCGAAATGTCGGCAAGCTAGGGAATATCAGAAATGCAGTGTTGGAAATACCGTCGGCACTCTGCCTATCCATCCGTAAGATACAATAAGGGCGCGCTGATATATCTACACACATATCGGTTTGCCAGTGTCTATTTCATACATTTGAACCAAAATCGCTTGGTGTAGCAGATAGTCAGTGTCATGACACTATATGTCCGTAGCAGTAAGGTCACTGAATCAATGTATTTCACACGCTTCTCATGTTATAAATTTTTCTTACAAATTGCCACATTTTAACCTACCTTCTTATGGAGTCTTCGTGATTTCTGTGTTTGTGTTCCTCACCCCTTCTCATATTTAAATTCTTGAATCAGTTTACTGATTTTCACTAACTTTGATTTTAAGGGGAATCTGTGTTTTTGTAAACTCAGCAAGGAAATAAAGAATGTAACAAATTGCAACACAAAATTGCGAGAAATAAAAGTTTACTCCAACCGAATTCGATCTTAACACTTTACAAACTATTCCTGAATTAAACTGAATTTTATGTTTTAGATATAAATTTACGTTTTCTCCTTACGACTTTAACAGAACAAGATTTGTATGACCAAAAGTCAGTCCTTTAGAAAGTATGCTATATGAGAACTGCCTGGAACTTCTTATTGGTTAAGTTTGGGCAAGAAAGATAGAAAAGCCCATGGAAATCAGGGCCGGCTAAAGTGAAATTTTTCTAAACTTTTAAAGGCTCGCATTCTTCTAAATAGTATTTTTTGAATGCAGAAA
Source organism: Reticulitermes speratus (assembly GCA_021186555.1). NCBI lineage: Eukaryota > Metazoa > Arthropoda > Insecta > Blattodea > Rhinotermitidae > Reticulitermes > Reticulitermes speratus. The sequence continues at coordinate 19,989,150 of JAJKFL010000001.1, forward strand.
AACATAATGGTGGCAGCACGAAATTTTTTCTTCTGCTTTCAGTTTGGTAGTAATAACTAAAAAATCACGTCAAATTTGGTGTGTCCAAAAAATGTGGCCCATTTATTAAATTTGTATAAACGTTATTTTATAAGTTAACGGTTACAACTATGACGATAACTTAAATCGTTAAGGTTAAATCCTACGTTTTTAAATCAGAATCTGTTCGTAGGTAATATGTTCTTTACAAAAAATAAAATAACAGTTAATATTAACAGATCTGTAGAACTAGAAATGTTTGCAACGGAAGGATAGGCTTTATAATTCATGCTCGAAAGTCCTTTTTAGAATTTCCTTTGAAATGTTACAAGAGCTTGATTTAATTTCCTTGTATAACATACAGCACTGTATGCCGATCTATCTCCTAAGGTTTAAAGCCAATTATATTGTAAGGAACCTCCAGCTTTTATGCAAGCAATGATTTCGTAACCATATGAAGAGAATAACGTCACTGCACACTGTCCTCCTTCAAGTTACTCCGATCCACAAATTTAAATGCTACATACCCAGCATCCGTTCTAATAGTACGCTCACATCCACGCACAGATCATCGAAGTGATCCATTTCCGGGAAGTTCTAAAACCAAATTATTTTGTAAATTTTTAATTTTCTCGTGCTTTCTACGGTCTCCTGACATCTCAGACATTTGATGTAATAATGCTAAAAGCAGTAAGTGACAATTAGAAATTCAGAGTTCCTTATGATGTAATTTTCTCCAGTCTTTTGTCGTGTTGTGTCGCGGTAACAGTGGTTAAAGCCGTCCCACCACGTATTGTAGGGGGTGTTCCGCTTTATATGCAGTTTAAGTTGGAAGACAAACCAAACACTGCGTTGAGTAAACAGGACCAACAGGCTGTGTGTGTACTCATCGGACTGGGAACAAATATCCACGTGTCGTGGTAACGTTGCGATCCCTTGGTTTATTTAAACTGCCTGGAGTCCTCAAGCGCGGTATGTGTTCCCCATTTCACAAAAGCAGGTAGCAGAAACAGCCCTTGTTATTGCCCTGAATATAATTGCCCACCTTTTAAACAAATGGTAAAGGTAAAGTTCACACTAGAACAGGTCATAATGGCCCGGGGGATACTCTTTCTTTAACCACGGCGCTAATTGGGAGTGGGTTGTCAACGCCACGCCCCGGCCTTTTTACTACCCGGGAAGAGACCCGGTTCCATTTTACAGGAGGCTGGGTGGGCCCCAGAGCCGGTCTGGATGGGTGGGTAAAATCTCGCCCCTACCGGGATTCGATCCCCAGACAGTCCAGCCCGTAGCGAGTCGCTATACCGAGGATTCGAAAGGCATCCAATGACTCTACCGCAATATTTGCACATGACTTTAATAACTGTAGCTACCGTTCATATTAACTGGAGTAAGGAATGTTTTCTTTGTAAAGAATAATTTGTGTGCTTCTTTGTGACGGAAACCTAATTTCTATGCAAGCTTTGCCTAAAAGGCTGTGAATTTATTCTAAAAGAAAACTATGAAAGCTGTGTTTACTAGACAACAGCGCATAGCAGCGTGAGGTTCTGCCAGTTCCGGATAGGGCTTTGGGAAAGTCAATATTATTATTCTATTCTTATATCCTGAAGGATGTGGGCAAACTAACCGAATCGAGTTCAGTCAGGTCGAGTCTAGTTCACATGGGAAGGCTCTCAATGTCTCTATTCGATACTGGAATGCTGGAGGTACAATCTATAGAGAAATTCTGTTCGCAAGGCACGTGGGTCGGCCTCTGCACCAATTTCCTCAGTCAGATTCGATTCACATCGATGCAACTTAGATTGCGTCTAGTTGAGTCTGATTCACCAAGATGTTGAAAACCCCACTTGTTCTGGGTAGAATTCTTGTACACCTCTGTCACACTGCATAAGCCGGCTCAGTCCAATTCGACTCGCCTAGGCTTTTTTTCGGTGGGCCGGGATAGCGTAGTCGGTATAGCGACTCGCTACGGGCTGGACGGTCCGGGGATTGAATCCCGGTGGGGGCGAGATTTTCCGCAGGCTTTCAGACCGGCCCTGAGGCCTACCCAGCCTCCTATACAATGGGTACCGGGTCATTCCCGGGGGTAAAGCGGCCGCGGCATGGAGTTGACCACCCACCCTCGTCGAGTGCCAGGGTTAAAGAAAGAGTATAGCTATACCTCTACTAGGGAGAACTTTACTTTTAGGCTTATTTCGACTCGGTTAGTGTAACCGCAGGCTAAGAGGCAATATCCTTAATTTATTCCGACGCTGCGGGCCACAGATTAATAATCGTAAGTTTTAGCTGCTTCCTTCAGGAATTCTTTGGTTTATGTTTGTATGACTTACATTACTTTTTTGGGGGGCGGGAAGGGGGAATTTAGTAAGAAGTCATAGGTTGTTTAACTTATTGCATTGGGGGCGGACAGTGTCTTTTACTGCCAAGTCGGATGCAGCTCTTTGTAAAACGAAACTATAAGATTATAAGTGTATGGTTTAAATTTCAACAGACGCCTTCAATTTAAGATTATGGTTGGCAGTAAAGCTTTTTAACTAAATTTAATAATTAACATTTTGATAAAATCTTCCCAAATAGTACATAAACATTAAATTCATATGCATCTCTTTAGTGTTATCAGGTAATAATTCAAATTGACGAGAAGTCAAAACGATTTATTAAGTGAATAAATAATCAGAAACAACAGTAATGAGAAGCCAGTTTTGCATTAAGGAAATTTTGAAACTCTCAAGCCCTGTATGGGCCGTAGCTCAAGCGATAAAATTGGAAGTCATATTAAGTTACCTCAACAAGAAGTTATATTGAGCTTCTGAGTAACAAAACACATTTTTGGTTGATGTGGTCAAAATTGTTCGTATACTTTTTGTTACGATTTACACTTTTATTTTTAAGGATGAAATACGGTCTATGAGAAGCTTGTCGCTGCTTCTCAGTATCTGGACGTACATAAGAAGCAGAAGCTAGCAGGCAGCTTTCCAATCTTTCATCCCCCATTCGATTTATAGATTCACCCCTAACCAATTTCATTTTTGATAGCACACTTTAAATATATCATCTCAAATTCGGCTGGAAAACGTTCAATATTAACGTGAAATGGCATGGAACGTAATTTGAGTGTGGTCTCATATTCACATATTTTGATAATGGAAACTGACTTCTTGCTGAAGGGGCTGAGTTTCTTCCTCATATTTCTTAGCATCGGTTGGTTTTCCCTATCCCAGAAATGAGAAGCGTGTAGTCTCTTCTCTGTATTTTCGACCTTGCAATGAGTTTCCTTGTTTTAGATAAGGAGTTTATTATTTTCCTATGTATATATGAGTTCCGATTTTCCCAAGATGTCGCTAGCAATTTATATTAGTAGTAAAGTTATTATTTAAATTAAATATACTTATTCAATAAATGAGATCTGAAGATGCTATGGAATGTAAATGAATGTGGAAAAAACTAAGGCAATGAGAACCTCAAGGCAACCATCACAAATTGTGATAGATCAAAAACAACTGGAGAATGTGGAATATTTAAAAAAATTAAGGTATCGTGAAAACAAATGATGCAAGATGTACACGTGAAATTAAATACAGAATTGCCACGGCAAAAGCAGCATTTAACAAGAAGACGCTTTTCGCAAGAAAATTGGACTTAAATCTGAGGAAGAAACTAGTAAAGTACTACATTTGGGGCACAGATTTGTATGGTGCTGAAACTTGGACACTTCGGAAAGTAGATCAGAAATACCTGGAAAGTTCTGAATTGTGGTGCTGGAGAAGGATGCATAAGGTCAGTTGTACCAATCGTGTGAGAAATGGAGAAGTATTACCTAGAGTCAAGGAGTAGAGGAAGGTCCTACATACAATAAATAGAACGAAGGCCAACTGGATTGGCCGTATTTTGCGTAGGAACTACCCTCTAAATCACGTGATTGAAGATAATTGAAAAAATTAAAGTGACAGTAAGACGGGGAAGAAGACGTAAACAGCTGCTGGATGAGCTTAAGGAAAAGGAGGATACTGAAAATTGAAAGAGGAAGGACTATATCGTAATCTGTGGAGAGGTCGCTTTGGAAAAGTCTATGGACCGGTCATAAGACGGACTACGGAATGAATGAATGAATGCAGGAATGAATGAATGAATTAATTAATTAATGGAGGAATGAATAAATAAAAGAATGGAGGAATGAATTATCATTTATTCAATTCCTTTGTAATTCCTTACATACGTAATTTGGTTTTCTAATACATCTCCGGTCATATTTATGAGAAATTTTGTCTCTGAATTTCTATTCCTTCTTCCTGCTCCTTTTCTAGTATTTGAAGAGGATATAAACAAACCCTGATTGATCATCCTTTAAACAGAGTAAACGAAGTTATAGTCGGTGAATTTATTGAGACGGTGGCAATGTATGTGTTTTGCAAGATAGCAAGGCTTGAGTCCCTTTCAAAGGAATTGTAGCCACAAATTCTACGGTCTGTTTAACTCTGAAAGGTGCTCGTGACAAGTCTTAAGTCGCTGCCCTCGGTCGAGACCGTTTTCTCGTTCCACTCAACAGAGAGCAAAAATTGACTTCTCATTGACAAAGTAAACACCTGTATTTCCTTCACCCTTCGCCTCACTAATGCAACACCCGATAACCCTGATTTACTAGTTTCAGCTGTCGGAATCTCCTAAACTGCTTTCAATCAATACCCTATCACCTGGGGTCCTGACGTGAAAGGGCCCACTGCAATATCAGCAGGCTTCTTTCATTGTTGTAGGTTAAAGCTGATATAACCGTAGATGTATACATCTGCGTATTTTCCTTGTATTTCAATATAACACTTCATCTATTTTACTGCAATTGTGACTAAATTTGCTTAGCCTTATATCTATAAACATTTACCCCCGAAATACTATATGTAAATATCTTACTCTAAATAATTACTCTTATGTACCTGTTGATTTGATTCGTCATTTGCGTTAATTTTTTTCCGCTTGGACCTGAGCCTGCTTTTGGCAGGTCTGAAAATGTTGCCAGGGAGTGATCAGGGGCTTGAAGAGCAGGAAGCAGAGGATCGTTTGCAGTCCGTGGATAAAGGCAGTCTAAGCGCCTCCTTAAAGACCCTCTGCTAAAAAAAGCTGGGGATTTACTCAAGTTGAGCAGAAACAAGCTAAAAATAATGATGGGGCTGCTAAAAAGGCACTGTCATTAAAAGGACATTGTTTAAAAACTGGGGCTGGTAGATACATGCAAACAGGCACTTGAAACTGCCTCACATATTCTTTGTGACCGAGAAACTGGTGGTATTATTATTTAGACAGCTAGGTCAACATTTCTTGCATCCAGGTAGCTTTTCTGACGTATCCTCAGCAAGGCAATCACACTTTGTTAAAATGCGGGGCCACCGATTTATTAAGCAAGGGGTTTAACATAAGATCGCAAAAGGTCGAGGTGCAAGGGTTACTGCCGTGCGCGCCCTAATGCACTCTATTCTATTCTATGTGAAGTATTTATTATTTGACAATTTTGATAATTTGTTATTATTATTGACTACACGTGTGTGATACACCACTGAGCATCGATCAGTAATATGATTTTAGGTCTTCTTCGCCTCTGAGGTTTCTTCTGGTTTCTGATACTACTGATATACATACTTTCATGTATAATATTTAAGTTTATCAGTTATTTGTGTCTTATCACTCTTACAGTCCTACATGACTACCCATCTGCAGGTACTGGGATGGTATTGCTGTGTCTCTACTTTCGTATACAATAATTGATTTTTTAACTTATATAGTCTTATCCATCTCACATTGCATATGTACTTTAATATCACCCGCTACATCCCATACACCTATCCATTTCCATGCACTCCTATATTCCTGTAAAATCATTCTTAGTCCTAACAAAAGTCCTGAAGATTCAAGCAGAGCGTTAGCTATTGTTTAGACTATTCAGAAAAGCAAACGCTAGGAACTGGTGGCTCTCCCTTGTCGCCTATGGTTAAGCCGTTAGGGACTTCAGAGAGACTTTAATGGAACAAATATAATCTCATAACCAGCTCATTTAAAACTTAAACTGATTAAAAGAGCTTATACAGCGCCAGTAAAACTCAGTTTAATTTAAATTTCGAAAATTATATCCCCTTACATGTTAGACCAGTATATGGGCTATTTCACTGAGGGACTGAGAATACACTTTTTCTCTAAGCGAGAGCAGTATACTTTTCCCTCTCACACCTAAAACAATGAAATTCCACGACTAGTTAGATCCTGAACTTTGGTAATAGGTTTCCAACTTGCTGTGTAATAAACTGTTTTTCGTTCTGCACACAAGAAAATAGAAATTTGGAGAAAAGTTTGTTGTTAGGCGAAATTGCCCATTGTTCAGAGGAGGGATTATCCCGAAAAAAAAAAAGCATGTCTTTTTCTGTACGTGACCAAGGATCAGTTTCGTACTTTTGACCTTGGTTCAGTCGCTTCGAAATTTTGATTTAGTAAACCCGTTGGCCCAGATTGTTGAACTTTGTACGTCCATTAGGTTCACCAATGAGAAAGACTTCCAATTTGAAAAACCAATAGCCGAACTGGTTTCGTATTGCGGTTGACGGGATCAAAGTACAAGATTTATACAAGGTGATTCACATTTCCGAAAAATAAGTTCAAGGATCAAGTTCCAATCCTAAAATGGAGGAAAAACTTCGTATAATATGGTCGCAACTGCTTTTTGCTGAGACTGAGGGAAGCATTAAAATATGAAATGAACAAATAGACGTATTTTAGAAGTGAATTTATTTGCTGTAGTTACGAGATATCAAAATATAAATAAGCCCCCTTTAATGTGGGCAAAATATTCACAATATTTGCCTAAACTTCTTTCTCTTAGTTTGAATGCATTACTGGGCCCTGTGACGCTGTAGGCTGAGACATAAGCATGTGTCGTATTGCTGTCACAGCAGCTTCAGTTATAGGCCAAAGTTCGTCCCGCGTGTTGACTCATCTGCTATACGAGTAAACTATGCCCTTCACACGACCCCACAGATCGACGTCAACAGGAGTGAGATCGACCGATCCCGGAGCGCACAAGACTGATCCGTTTCGTCCTGTCCATCGATCTGGGTAGTAAAGATTCCAATAGCTACTTTGTTTCGAGCGTAAAATGAGCAGGAGCTCCGTCTTGCATAAGCCACACAGTTTGTCGCGTTGCCATTGGTACATCCTCCAGTAGATGAGCTAATTTTTCATGTTGCCATATCTCGCCAAGAAAGCGAGTCTGACTATGAAATTATATAAAATTCTTGACTTGTTTTAGAAATAGACCACAAGCCTTACTTCACTGTGTGTAATTAATATCGCTGTGTACGCCACCGACTCAATCAGTTGTCGTTTGGAGTCAGAACAGTGACATCTGTGGTTATCCGTTTCAAACATCGAAACTAGTCACTTTTATAATGCCATATTCATAACATTAAAAAATTTTCAGTTCAGCACTCAAAATGTGATCATCTAAATTCATTGCAGTAAGAGTACCACCAGCTACCATAATTCGGACATTGTTTGTCGCCTGTAATTCACATATTCGGACGTCGCATCTCACGTGTGTAACAAATGAAACCGAGCTCACTGTAGTTTGCACAGCTTGTGTGGTTGTTACTTTTATGAATGCCTCGGCTATCCAGGGCATTACATGCAGTTATTCTACGTGAAATAGTTCCTCACTGGTTTATCTCAGCAATGCCTTAGCCATTAAACGTCTGGGTTCTCACAAAGTCCTGCTGAAATGACTAAACCTAACTATCTTCCCTCTATGTTTAACTTTACGGCTTTCCACCTAACTCTGAGAACAGATAAGATGAATATGTAAAGGCTGTGAACAAACAGAGACGTGATGCCAGACGTAGAAATAATAGGGAAAACGGGCTGCATGCCTTCGTCTCGAATAAACTGTCCTTAATATCTTGCATTCCAGAATCGAATCCTACCATATTGCTAGAAAAGTCGTACTGATGAAATTAACAACACAAATGCTCAGTTCTTAAAAATATATTTTCAAGCTTAATGAAACCTGCAATTGTAAGGATATTCCAGACTACTTGAATACCCTAAAACTTTGACCGAATTAAACATGTGTAGAAAAGTAGTAGTAAGAATAATCTTACGCATATTGCATCTCTCTCATTGACATCATTAAAACTGGCCATAGATAAGACAGTTTGATTCTTTAATAAATGCGAATGGATTTCAGACCGACTGGAATCATTATTTTACACGTGATGTAACATTTTAATTTCACCTCAAAACCTTAATATTTTTCATAAAGAAATTTTACCCCTCGTCTGCCTGATCAGGCTAGACGGTCTCCATGACTACCGTTGCGGTACTTACCCTTTCGGACATATTACAGGGTGTTTTACACGCAGTACACTCTTGATATTTGTAAAAGTACGTAAGAATACATGAATTATAGGTTACTCTAAATGGTTTTCAATGTTGCAGCCAGTTTGCATTATACACTGTTCTGGCGACATATCGGAAAAAACAATTATTTATATCGTATTATGTTACTTGCACATAACACTGTTGGTCTGTTTCCCTCTCTTCAGGAAAAATATAGGATTGTGTTATCAATATTTTCTCTCTGTATGTGTATCTACGTAAGTTATTGCAACTGTCAAAAGAAAAGATCGTTTTTTTCCGGAGTCTCAAACAAATGTTACGCAGTTTGAAGGCAATTCGTCTCCGTTGTTTTATTCAAATATTATATTTAAAGAAACAATCTTACACAACACATATATAAGTTTTGTAGGGGGTTTTTTTGAGGGCCCCGCAGCAGATGCTACGGACGCAACGCAGACTTGAGGCTTACTGTGCAACCCTGTGATGATGATCGGTTTTTTTCGTGTTTCCGTGTAATGGAGCACCGATGGAATGAAATGGACAGGGGAAAACCGAAGTACTCGGGGGAAAACCTGTGCCAGTGCCACTTTTTCCACCACAAATCCCAGGTAGACTGACCTGGGATCGAACACGGGCCTCTGAGGTGAGAGGCCGGCGACTAACAGCCTGAATCATGGCACGGCCAAAGTTTTCCAGGTTACTAGTTTCGGCTTTGTTAACAAACCATCATCAGACATTTTTCTTTTTATGAAGAGCCGTCCAGTGAAACTTATCCTTGCATACAGGCAGTAGGCAATTGTACCTGACATCGCACACATATTAAATGTCGATCTCTAAATGTTTACGAAACATTTACCTTCCATAAGCACATAACAAGAAGCGAATACTCCATCAATGCATAAATACAACTCAAGGGCCATATTACAAATATGAAGAAAACAAATACCAAATATAAGTTTTTAAACTTTCGCGGCCCGAGAAGACTATATTAAATACCAAATAACAAAACTTTTAAGGAGTACTCACGCATTAAAACTGGAATTGTTGTAAAACTGAAGTAACTTACTTTTGTAAAATAATAAATTCACAGTGCCTTGAAAGAACAAGACAGACGTGTGCTTCAATACATGAGATGTAATGCCTACCATTTTATTCATATTAATTTAATTTTTATTTTTATTTAAAACTATAGCACCAGAAACCTTTCTATATACTCCATAATTTTAGCCATATTTCATATATTTATTTCAATAAAATATTATGACGATTATTGTAAATAAATGAGATCTCAGTCCCATATGAAGAGGATAAGTTTCACTGGACGACTCTCGAGAAAGAAAGATCTGACGATGGCTTTTTAACAAAGCCGAAACTAGTAGTGTGAGAAACTAGTATGTGTGTTGTGTAAAACTGTGTTTTTAATAAAACAAATATTACGCAACTGTAGGCTAACACAACCTCGTACTAGAGCGAGAAGGCGCTCTGCCAACTTTCATAAGTTGCTGTTTTTTTTTTCCTGCGAGGTGTTGTTAGCTGGTTGACACCCTTTGTCGGCTGTTCGCTAGTGCTTACTGAACATATTATCGTGTTATCTTCATATCCAGAGTTCGGCTTCATTATCCGCAACTTGAGGGCACGCCATAACGTGGTGATGGGGATCGCTTTTTCAAGTTGTATTTAATGATGCTTCAGGCCTAGTTTTTATAAACATATACTGCCGAAACAAGGCATTAAAAACAAATGATTTCTAAGATTGGAAGTGCCTGTCCATCTGTCCGTATGTCTGTCTCTTGTCCCCGTTTTGAAATTTTGAAATAGTTTGATAATTTGCACGTAAGTTTGTACGTTACTGGAGAATAGTCATTCGTCGTAATGAGAATGATCTTTCACTGAGGCAAGTGTCAAATATTTGGATAATTCAAGTGAGAATCCTCTCTCGCTAATTACAGCATCTTAAAGTACTCGCACTATAAAAACTTCAGAGGTGATTTTTACAGTCCTTTGGACAAAGCCACAGTGTAGATGACATGTGGACGGACTGAATTTTCGAATTTATAATTCTGATACCGAATTTGTTTTCCATTTTGTATTTCAGCTTCTCTTTCACGGAATTTATAACATCAGAATAAGGGAGTGAAAGTGGATGTTCGTGAACGGTTGCCTATGCCATAGTCCGATTTCTACCGCGACGGAATTTTTAAACTCTTGCCAAGTTTGGAAAAATGTATCATTATGCTCATAAATTATGATGAAAAATAATGGTACTTTAACGGACCAAATGAGTCTCATTTAACATTGTAGTGACTTTTCAATGAATTTGTATGACCTGTGGAACCGCACTGAATATCCTTCTTAGTTAACCAGTAGTCCCTCCATTATAGGTCTCTTAAGACCCAAGGAGCGTAGTGGTAAATATCCGCTTGTTTGAATAAGTATTCATCTTCACCTTACGGCCGTTTACTCAAGTGCAAGAACCGCCGGTACTGACTCGACGTGTTGCCACTTCAATAACGTAGGTTATCTACTTAGTTTAGAAACAGCGCACCTTAAGTTATTCGTATATAAGGGCGGGTCTTTTTGGCGAAATAAACTGGGGCTTGACACACTTAGAGCTTATTGCAGAGACATATTATCCGTCAAGTGTAGAGCCTCCTTCGTCTGAAGCGTGTCGAAAGAGTCGGTTCTACCCTGGAAGGAGAACATTGCTTCATGAAACGCCATATAATGGCTCTTCTTTATGTCGAGTGAGGACCTGTTGATTTTCTTCGCACAGGGGTGTGGTTTAGCACAGCTATGAGAAGGAAGTCATAACTCATTCTGTTTTTCCTACAAAATAAACACTAACTGCTATTATGCAACTTTTAGGTCTGAAATGTAAGGGCTGTTTGTTGACATTAAAATCACAGGAACCCTTGAAACGAAAATACAGCAAGATTTAACACGTCTGCTCGTTCAAACGGAGGGATGTGCACAAACTAAGTCTATACTTACTTAGAATGCTTATTACCTTCTACACAACTTATAATAAATATCTTGTGTTTTCAGTTATAACATGTTTCGACATCATGTGTTATTAATTTTGGTTTTGTACGTAGCCATAATTGTTTTTTGTAAATACTGACTCACACCAGCAACACCAAATCACCATAACTAATTACAGAATGCAGTAAGGCCTAGTATCGAGAAATACTACTTCGAAACTCAGTGAATGTAATCCTGCGGGAATGTTTACTCATTTCGTCACATGGAGAAGCCGCCTGACAATCTGTTTTCTTCCCTCATCAGAAGAGACCAAATTTTAAGCCCATATGAATGGCGGCTAAAATTATAGTTCTGTGCATTTTATCTTTATGCTTTTAGATAGCAAACGGTAAGACAAAAGATTCTGAACTGAATGGTTGCAAGGATTTCCCTCCTTTAATCTGTTCTTAATTTCTTCTTTTCGATTTGTTGTAGTCATACCCAAGTGTTTGGTGCCAATAAATACCGTTTATTTTACACATATTGATACTTCTAGTCGTATTTATTTTAGGGCTTAGAAAGCTGTTTTCTGGGTTTCAGATTTAGGTACAGTATGTGTGTAATTAGAAAGCTGCAGTAACAACTGAAGAGCTTCGTAATGTGTCTCCTTGAAGCAACATTGTTACTGTAAAATAAACAAAATATATGGGCGATATATGTAGCAGTTATAGAAAAGTTTGGACGTAAATGCAACATTTAGATCGGAAAATGTCAAGGTGCGAGTTGAAGGTTAAATTGCATCTTACACCAAGAGGGTGTGATAAAATGTGCAGTATTTTACTGGCTTGTTATAAGGTCTAGTGCCTTTTGTTTGTGAAGACGGTAACGAAACTTCGGGATCCATAAAATTAGGAAGTGTCTTCACCCGATAACCATTAACTTTGTATTATGGACGTAGTTAGCAGTGCTATGTTTTGTTTTCCTCATTTTACACTACGTGAAGAATACCAGCTGCTATCAGTGCACAGTGATATGATTACATCCTGACAAGTGGCTATAAAATGGAGGCAGGTGGTCGTAATATATATAGGGTAAAGGGCATAGTGGGGTTTCCAGTAATCGAAAGGAAAGTTAACGATATACTCAGCACAAGAGAGACATAGATTGAAGCGAAATGTGTGCGTTCTTATTTTATTTTCCACTAATAAATGACTGTGAAATAGTATTTCAAATATTAGGAACTGGCCTTTGCTCATTGTAATTGCTTGTGTTAGATTCATTCACTCTAATTCACTTTAAGTGTCCTGTCATCTAAAAGTATCAAATGATTTTATGTTTTATCTTGCTAAGGATTCACCTGAAAGAAAAATATCTGGAATAAAATTTGTTCATAAATCACATTTGTTGTGCCTTGTACAATATTTCCAAAGCCTTATGAATTAGGATAAAAGCCATCAGCATAATGGCAAATCCTTTAAAACGTACGCTCACACAATACTTATAATTTATTCGTTTAGGTGTGATCCGATACAAAATTTAAAGTGGCAAGTAGTCTTTAAGACATGCCTTTGATTCCTTCTACATAAAACACGAACTTCATGTTTTGGAAGGTTATTCTTATACCTAGAAAATAGACAGGTGTGTGGAAAAGCATGAACTCAGATAAGAGTTCAAGAATTGTATTCCTTTGTTCTAGTAATTTTCTGTACTTCGATTAAAGTATCGGTAGGCAAAAGTTTTATTAATATGTGATACTAAAGTACAATTCAAATTACTTCATAAATATTTATCTTGTATGAAAGATAATATGAACTGCATACAGCATAAATGGAAAGTGGTTTGTGTCCAGTGACATGATATTTGTTTGTTTCTCTTTCTTTTTTCCTTCTTTATTTTTCCTCGTCTTTCTTTCTGAGTTTTGTCTGTTTTGCTCTCCTACTCCATTATAATCTAAGGTTAACTAAGCTAATATAATTTCATTCAATTTATCCCTGTCTTTATCTCTTTGTAAAGCTATCCTTCTATTCTGCCTTTTGTTTTTTTATCTTCTCTATTTCTCTTCCTGTCTCCTTTCTTTTAACAATTCCTTAATTACTTTACAACAAAAAGAATCTCCATGCCGTTATTCTTCACAGAATCAGTTAATAGGAAACCTGGCAGAAATTTGTATTTACATCACCATATGACGTGATGAGCAAGCAGCAAAAACCTTTCGAAAATCTTACGTTGCAAAATTTTTCCTGTTGTCACTTATCCTGTGCCAAGGCAGTCTGGAATGTGAGTGGAGGTTTTATGTTTGCTTTTCGACAAAATGAGGTCTGTTCTGAACACCAAACTTTCTGCTTGGGGGCTACATATTGGAAGCGTATTGGCTTATGTAATTTCCAGCATTATTTATAAATTTGACACAGAATGTCTGGATTTAGCTAAAAGCACATAGAGAACGGAAGTAAAATATTAGCTCTTGTGCTTTATTGCTTCCAAACGTTTGTCCTTTTTTTTTTTTTTTTTGACTGGAGAGTAGTTTTGGCAATTAAACCTAAAAAGGGGCTACTTTCATTTCGTAATTTGTTACAAAGAGTGTCAACAAGCAGGACAGATAACTTGACACTTGTGTAACTTCGCTCAATAAGAAATTTACCGACTTAATTAAAAAGCCTAATGCGCTTCTACGTGGACCCCATTTGCTAATCACGAAATTTACAACCTCTACACCAAATTCCGCAGTATCGTTTACAAATTTACATGTGTTACACTGGTATTTGCATCATTTATTGGGGTATTTAGCATATCTAAATCAGTTACTGCTGTTGCACAGTTAATACACATCATATAGAAACCTAGTGGGGTTATGTCGGGTGAGTAAGGTGGCCAAGGAGTGGGGCCCAAATCTTAAGTTGACTGTTAACTTGGCCACTAAAATGCAAAGTTGACCTACCTGAAACAGCACTCTGTGTCGGTTCACATTATCTGCATCACTATATCTCCACCGTGAACCTACCTCAATTGAAACTTATTTCTGTAAGTTCAGGAATTTGTTGTTACGATAACCATGTCTGGTTGCACTTCATCCCTTGCTTCTCAGGATAATCACCGGCTCCTTCGTCTGTGACTTTATACACTGTTGTAGCCAGAAATATATCGCTTTATGGAACATTTATGGATGCATCTCGCCCACAAACACGATCATAATTGCATTGTACCATTATTATCGGCTGAGTTATACCGCACCGAGTAACACATTACGAATTTTCTTTCTCGCTCGTTACATGTTCTTGGATTATGAAAGGATTAAAAATAAAATTACTAGACCATTTAGAGAGAGAGCTACGTAGCTGAATTTAAATTATCTCAGCAACCCTTTGATGATGCAGAATCTTGAGAAGATTGCTCAGAGATTATAAATTCAATTGTTTTATGTGTTTCTTTATAAATTTCTCTGATATTTTGCGTAAAAGAGCTAAGCTGGCTGATATTGACAGCATGTCGGGCTATATTTGTGTCAGAGAGGAAAATTGCCCAATAACGCGGATGTGATTAAACCCTTTAAAGGACACTGCTAACCATATTTACTAGCCACTGTAGTGGCACTGACTAACTCCGCATTTTGCCCATATAGTGTATTTATATGATTCTCAGAGGACAAAGCATTTAGCTTACTTTTGTAAACTGCATTAACTAATTTTCTTTGTAATTGGGAATCAATATGCTTTCTGTGATGTAGGAACTGACTTTAAATTGCCTGTACACGAATTGGAGACTTCAAAGATTTAATTAGCGCGGTGGCACGCCGTTGAAATTCCGCCTGACTGATACTCGTGTGAGGTAACAAAGAGATTTTTTCCCAGTTATTATAAGTAATACAATCACGATAAAGGCAAGCCGTGGAATAAACAGGCTAGGTGTTTGCTGCAGACACGGTAAACTGACTTCACGGTCGGGACTGATTCTCTGCTAAGTCACTGTTTTTTATCACGTGCTGTGCCTCGCTCATCCAATTCACGAATTTTATGAGTCTTCTGAGGTGATAAGTGGGCCAAAGTGGGCATAACGCAGTACTGAGACTAAGAATATCTGGAGTTTTATGGCGTGATGCAGACGATCCGGTATGGACATTTTATGTAGACAGGGTTTATCTAGATTTGTATTATTAAGGTCATCTTCAAACCATATTAAAACATCCGTCTTACAGTATCCTCTACTGGCTTCTATTAGGTTTTTAGTTATCATCACGAGGCGTACCCTTTATGAACAACCATTTAGCCACCCAGTGAGCCGTATAAACCTCATGCTGTGATGTTTTTCATTTTATTACTCGGTGACTCCTACAAACATTACACTGTGATATCCTCCACTCAACTACCCGGTTATTCCTATAAACCTGGAGCTGTGATATTCTCCATTGAATTACACGGTGAGTGGTACAAGCCTCACTTTTTGATGACTTACATTGTACTACTCAGTGAATACATTTTGACGATGACACAATGGTAAGACTAAAATAGTATGTGCTTTTAAATCACCTTATGTTATTCAGTCGTCTGGCCATACCTCCTCCTTCAGTTCCTTTATTTTTTTTCTTATCTTTATCTCCTTTCCTCGCGATTCCCGTTTTCTTTTATCTTCTGTTTCATTTATCCATTTCCATTCGTTTCTACATATCTTTCAAGGCGTTTTATAACTATGGAAGGAGCGAAATTATCATTATATTAATTTCAAATATCAGTGTTTATGTTTGAACGACTAATGCTTTGAGGCCGAATATTAACATCATCTCCCAAACAGAGTAATTACATGTATATTTTCTACCAATGCAGCATATAAGATAATTTTTCCTGCGAAGTCCGCGTAATATTACGTGACGTTATGTCATTATCATCATTATCATTATCACGCAGTCCCCCTTACGACAGGTCCATAGCCTCTCCCAAAGTGAGTTCTCCAGAGAGAGCGACCCAGTGCTTCCTCTTTCAATTTCCAGTATGCTCTCGTTTCCTTAAGGTCATCCAGTAGCTGCTTACGTCTTCTTACTCTTCTTCACATCCCTTCTCTCTTGCCTTCAATAACCTGATTTTAAAAGGCAGTTCCTTAGCAAGATGTGATCAATTCATTTAGTCTTTCTTCTTTTTTATTGTATGTAGGATGTTCCTTTCTTCCATGACTCTATGTAATACTTCATTTTTTACACGATCGGTCCAGCTGATCTTCTCAAGCACCAGATTTCAGAACTTTCAACGTATTTCTGAGCATGACTGTCAGCTCTCTGAATAAATTACAATATCCAAGATTTCTCGAATGGACTGACTGAAATTTTGATTTGATGAATAATATAACAGCTTCTATGTTGCCTTTTATTAGTCAGCTCTTATTACATGCAACAAATCAGGGGGAATTCCATGCACGTCTGTGTAGCGGTGACACTGCAACGTCTGTTCTAGAGGTACTTTGTTTGAATCTCTGTAGGCTATTCTCTGTTATATTACAGTATTTACTGGTTTTCTGAAGTCTGTCCAAACACGTGCCCATACGAGTATAATGCAGAATATTTCGCCTTCCAAATAATGCACGCTCAGCACTCATAATTATCTGTTTAAGTATTTTAAACTTGAAGTTTATCTAAATATTACGGAAAAGTGTTTTTGCTACTTCAGATAAAAGATATTGCACCACCATCACAAAGAAAAATTGGTTAAAAATCTTCCAGGGAAAATATGTCTTAATTGACGGATTCGTACGAAGTATTATGTGATTAGAATGTAGACTTTTATAATGTAAAGTAAATGCTACATATATTTGCCACAGTCCTTTAACTGGATACATGATTTTGCTGCAGCATAATTGCATAAGATATACGGATTCTTGTGTAGGCAAGTGGATGGAAAAAATGATGAATTTTCTGGGAATAAGTGTACAGTAATTGGCCCTTATTCTACAAAGGCTATTTAAAATAAGCATATTTATCTAAAGGAGATGCACCTCGTTCGTTTAAGTACAAGACTTTAAGATAAAATTAAAAGATTGAAAAAGCCATATCTGTTGAATGACATGTAATCTTTTAAGTTGAGAGTAGACTATAACTTCTATGAAAGTATGATCACAATGCCCATAAGCACTCCATTTGTTTAGCATCCTACTCTTCTTAAGATCCAATCTTCTCCTCAATTCAAGTAGCTTTTCGTCATTCTTAAGTACGGTAAGGTAAAGTTCTCCTTAGAACAGTCCATGAAGGCCCAGAGGGAGAGTAGAGGTATAGCTCTACTCTTTTTTTAACCCTGGCACTAGATGAGGGTGGGTGGTCAACTCCACGCCCCGGCCGCTTTGCTCCCGGGAAATAGACCCGGTACCCATTGTATAGGAGGCTGGGTGAGCCCCAGGGCCCATCCTTAAGTAGGAATATTATATGTATGGTGTCTCTGCATCTCTTCATAAATTTGTCCCATAAATATTGATGAATATTGCCCTCCATTTTCCTTTCGACTCCAATATTTCGAATTGTAAAGAGCCCAAAGGAATGTAAAATATGTCAAAGCTGTTCACAGTTTTGTAAATCTTGCAAATTATTTTGTGTCAAATCTTCTTTCTACTTTACCAAGAATAAGGTCACTCTTGGACCATTCTCGAGGTGCAAAGCAGGTTATACCATTTCCTGTCTCGTTTTTCAATTTCTCCACTATTTCTGGGCCGGTGATAAAATTTCCTTTCTGAACGTCCTGTATTTTATCCTTTTCGAGTGATTTCTTCATTGCAATCTGTCTTTCGCAGCATCCTTTACATTTCTGGTTTCTTTCAATTGCTTCGTAATAATTTCATTATGTAAATGTTCTCTCCTTGTGGTACTCCAAGTGGTCTGAGGAATTTGTTACGAGGAAAATTACTTTCCACCTGCTTCTTTTTGTTTTCTACACAAGAGTTTCCTACAAATCGAAAATAGTGCCTGAGACCTTATTTTGCCTAATTCTGTTTGAATATTCTTTGATATGTTCTTCAATCCTTCAATTTAGTTCCATAACGTTATTAATTTTATTATCCAGATCGGGTTTGCCTGAGATGAGTTATATGATTACCTACGATCATTCTTGAACTTAAATTCCATTACCTTTTATTACCATATACATGTCTTTGCAACGGAAACAATCCTGTCGCACTGAAACAACTTTAAAAAGACTGCATGATACTCGCTGTAGTCCTTCCTTGAACTCAAATTCATCTGGCTATCAGCTTGTAGAAATGTTGACATTGTAAAATTTGGTGAACTATTAACTCGTTTAACTTACTGCATCTTTCTACCTTGCTTTGTTATTATACTATAGAGCAAATAATAATAATAATAATGAATGCAGCATTCCAAATAATCTTACGTCACATGTGTTTTTATTTTATTTCAGACTGTAGAATAATTCACTTTTACTGTTACTTCGGTGTCATTACTTAAAGCTTTCATAGCATTAATTAATTTAAGATACATGTTACAACGTAAATTTTCCTTTAAATTTTGTCTGTGGATCCTATCATATGCCGGTTTAATATTTGTGAAATTTAATTTTTTTTTCTTTTGTCTGTACTTTGTTGTAGAATCAAAAATGGATGCGTTCAGTTTTGTCCACTACTAATCCATATTTTTCTGTCTTAAATAACTTATGACCAGGGTGTGTAAGTCTGCTTCTCAAACAATATGGGTACATTTTTGACAAGCTACATAAAAGAATAAACCTCCGTCTACAGTTCTAAAAGTTTTCCTATTTCATTCACTTCATATTTTGTCCTTCGCCGTATAAATCTGAGAAGATTTCTAGCTTTGATTAACAGCTTAAAGCCTATTGACATCTATGTGTGACACTGCTGTAACTTTTTTCCTGCAATACATCCAAGTTGTGCTTCTAATTACGTATAATTTATAAATGAATGTGCCATCTGCACAACTCTTCTCCTCATTAACTTGATGGAGGGTGACCGAAATATGTAGCCACGCATAATTGAGGAAACAATAAGGAAGTCTTGTGCAGACGGCGTATCCAATACTAATTTTTTGCCCAACGTGACGCAACATTTAACAAATTTTTACTTTCTCCACAGAATAACTTGTGTGTTTGGTGTAATTTTCAATAAGAGCATAACCGACTGGTCTTCGTAGTGGAGACGGACTGTGTTCTTTGTGAATTTTGAACTGAATTTTTCTACACAATTTAAATTATTTTCAGTCCTGTAAATTGTAATATAACTCCGCCGTATTACATCAGTGGCAGGACTCTTCTGTTTTTACCTTCTAACGCTCTAATTCGTGTTCTACATTTCATGATGTGGTCAGACCTGGAGAATTCGGCAGTCTTAAGGTAGGTAAAATTTTGACGTTCGGTAGGTGGATCCTACCGTTTCGTAGGAGCATGGCAGCACCGTTTTCAGCATAGAATTAAGCCAACTTGGAAAAGTGGCTAGTTGTATAAAGTGGGAAGAAACGTCTAACTTGAATGTGAAGCTATTGTGTTCGAAATATTAATTGAAACTTACAAGACCCGCCTTTCCTAATCAAAAACACTAGGATTTTCGCCGCTCTAAAAAGCCTGAAGTTTTAATATTTCAAGATATCTGGTAGTGCTAGCGAAAATGATCCTTTCAATTTTAATTTTCGGCTACAGAAACCGAAATAATTTGTTGGCAGTTATTTGGGTTATCACATTCCCTTTCGATTTGTTTATATGCAAGGATTAAATTCAGCACTGACTACACAATAAACAATGAGATGTTAGCTTCTTTTGCAATGTGATACGGATAACCAACAATTTCAGTAGAGGTGGTCGACCTATATGATCATTCTTTCCTTCAAATAATGTTTTAGCAGTGTGTGTGTATGAAATGTTCCTCACTTTCTATAGAATTACCTTATTTGGTATGGTGACGGCATATATGTCTGTCGTTTCTGCCTTTCTGCATTTCTGATTTGTTAATTTGAACTGGAATTATCTTCTCTTCGTTTACGTATTAATATAATTCCTATTTCCTTGTTTATTCCACTTTAGATTTATTCTGCGATTCACTTATGGTTTCTCACGTATTTTAATATTTTTACGTTTTTCTTGAATTTCGAGGAATGTTTCAGGATTGAGTTACATGTTTTTCGCTTTTTTAAGCCATTTGAAGAAGTAAAAACAAAAGGAGAGCAATTGTTTTGCTCCTTCATAGAAAATCAATGTAGGGGGTAAAACATCGTGAAATGATGCAGTGCCTAATTAAAATCCTTGCCAAACTTTCATACTGAGACGTACGCCCCTGTCAAATGATTTCACAACACAATAATCACTGAAAAGCGACTGACAATATCCCACACCATTGAAATTTGGAAACATGCACAGATTAATTAATTTTACGGTAGCAAGTGGACAGTCACGAAAGTGGGGCTTTGCGATTCCATTGTTTACCATACTACAAATCATGTGTCATTATTCTGCTGCGAACGGGTGCTTTCTAGCAGCGGTTTCCAAACTCTTTTAATCTGAATATACGTTGATGGAAATCAAATAGTCAGAGACCACAACCTATTGAAGAGACTTAAAATGTGTTTTAGTACATTTCAAAAAATAATTGCTAATGAACCTTCTTTATATCTATAAATTGATTTTTTGTGAAACTGCATGTTTAAAATTTAATATGGCATTTAATTGCCAATTTATATATATTATAATTAGATCGTACGCATTTAATTATTACCAATTTGTAAAATAGTAGTTTTAGACCTGAAATCGGTCTGCTTTGGAGACCTCATGTGAACTGATCAAACCCTGATCATCCGTACCAGAAAATCCTTCAGTTAATTTATTAATGAAAACCATGAACTACGATCCTGAAATAGAAGATCTATATAAATGAGTTCTGGGGACTAGATAGATTTGTGGCTGAATTCACACAAGTACTGAAAACATGAAAAATTGCCCCCGACCGTTAAACATTCTGTAAAGATAGGAAGTCTATTGCAATCAGCAGCGCTGAAACCAAATGATATGTCGACTTTATGAACGACATTGTTAACAAAGAGAGGAGTAAAAGGCTTATTCAGCGTGTTTCAAGTCGTATTCTAATCATGCTTCTCGGGCAAACATTACCATTCCAGGATGCTATTCAGTATGAAAAGTAGTTCACAAGTCGTCGGTCATCAGTGGATACTCAAGTTGGGAAGAAGTGCTTGAAATTATATCGGAAAATGAACACGCTGTGTGAGACTTGAATTGACAAAACGAACAAAAATTTGCTTAAAATTTCAGGCTTCTTAGTTTCGGAGTTTTACTTCATTTATGCTTTCATTAATGTTTTGTTACTTTGGTATGATCTGGCCTTAACTAAATTGTGTAAATTATCTTTTGTATTTCCTTACTTTAATAAATTCCTTATCATTTTTGCATTAGTTTTAATCCACTTTATATCAACCCTCTTAAAGTGAGAGGAAGGGATCAGGGGAATGACCAAATGATCCTGGTTAAAAGGAAGATGATACGAACGAAACTTACTTGTCTGCTTTCCAATGTACGTCTTAAATCCATTGCTCAGTAATCTCGAATAAACACTTTATCAGTTATGCATATTACAATTACGTCCTTTTCTGTTCCACTCTATAAACAGCATTACTACAGCACGTTACCATTTTACAGAACCCGCGTACTTTATTCCGAAAAATGCTTCCTTCTGCACAATATTCTTTTCTTATATATATCTATTCTTATTTCCTTCTCTTGACAGGGTCACACACACACGCATACGTTACATACACACACATTCATTCATACATACATACATACACATACTTATATACATACTATGTACATACACACACACATCATACATACATACATACATACACACACACAAACACACTCACTCAAAGAAACTGTAAGCCCTTTTCCATTCTGGAAATCGGGCTTCTAAACTGAAAGCAAACCACAAAAGAAAGTCGACCTGTTCTCGTACGCGTGCTGGTTTACCACGTAGAAATAGAGACATCTTTCATCAGATATCTGAAAGATGTTTTTTTCCTGGCAGCGATTTAAATTACTCGTAATATAAAATATCATTCTTTAGCTTGTATGGATGTGATCCTCTCCTCCCTTTCTATTCAGAAATGAGCTGTGAAATTATAAATCTTACAGAGTTCTTGGACGCATGATCAGCATCTCGCAAGGCCCATTCCAACACATGATAGTAAAATACAGAACTTGCTGAAATACTGGTACATCCGCACCTACAGTAGAGTTTTAACCTACAGTTATTCTTCTAGCGATCACGGCCACGGTAGGAGCCTTAAAATATTAATTTCTATTAATAATCCTCTAACTTATGTACACTTTTGTTTGGTACATATTGAGTATATGAACAAATAGGCTTTTTGTTATTTGTATCTCTGGAATGTAAAGTCTGTATCTTATTTCATTGTGTACGTTTTCTGCCCCTTTTTGGATTGAAGATTCTTTACTTCTGAAACCTTTGTGGCACTCCCTACAGACTGTAAAATTCAATTCTTTTCTAATTAAAAGAAGTGTTGAGATTTGTATACTTAAGGTTTTTAATGAAACGGTTGTAAAGCGTAATATGTAATTTCGTAAATAACGAAGGATAAATTGACATCCACGATTATTAAACGAGAAATGTGAAGGTACGTATAACGCCATAAAGTACAGTGTACTGCTGTTTATACTGTTTGTATTCGGGTAGTTCCTGTTTGGATATAGGCCGTTACACTGGTTGCCTGTCTTCTAGTTTCGTGTGGTTTCCACTGGCCCGCCAGAAACAAATGGTAACTGCTGCTTAGTATTCCGAAACGCAAATTCATGCATATTTGAACCTTTATGTTTATCAAAGCTCGTAAAAAAATAAAGAAGGCCCTTTTATATCAAAATATATTACATTTTTCTGTTATGATTTTACATTTCATTACAAGTCTAACGTTTGGAATATTGACTCCTGTCTGTCTGAAGAGCTCCTGACATTTTATTGATTGACATCCTTAGAAACTCTTTATTGCAAATGTGGATAAATTTATCAAGCAAATTTACAGCTAGCACATCATTTTGATGGGACTCCAACCCTCTAGAAAGAAGTAATTTTTCAGGTAACTTTGAAGCTATCGCGGAGAATAAAATTGAAAAATTCCTTTCGGGCGAATAAAAGTTCGAACGGGTAGCACAAGGAGCTGCTTCACACAATCAAACTCGCTGGCTCAGATACGCAGATGACATTTGTAGTAGGCCGAATGGGGATAACGAATTGAAGAGGTTTTTGCAGTTGTGAATGTCGTCCGCCGGAACATTAAATTTACAATGGATGTTGAGGAAAAAATTCGCTTCCGTTTCCTGACATGCTGGTACCTAAGTAAGAAGTCTAGTGGAACCTTGGACCACAAGGTATACAGAAACCTACCCGTATTCATCCTTAATTCCAAGCCAGGTCAGAGCACAACCCGTCGCAAAAAAAAAAAATGCCGTTTTGTCGACATAAAATGGCCGGACCAGAAGTACTTGCGACTCAGACAACTTAAGGAAGAAATATATTACTTAAAGAGAACTTTTCAAAAAAACGGTTGGAGCAATGCACATTCCCTGAATATGAAATAGAAACCAAAGAGGAAATAAAGCAAACTGACTGAAGTGGTCAAAATACCGTACATGCTGTCCACATGGGGGTAATCAGTAGATTGCTAGCCGAAGGTAATATTAAGACCATACAGCACAGGCTAAGAGGCGTAATAAGAAAGATAACTCAGCACAAAACGTGCCAAGTATACACCGTATCGTCTGCGAATATGGTACAGTGTATGTGGGGCGAACCGCCCGACTGTACAGGCTAGATGCAAGCTTTATAAGAGCCGCGCAAAGCTCTGGCAAAAGGAAAACTTCGTGGTGGTAGGACATAGTACAGGAACCAGCCGTAAAATAACTTGATAGGACTATCGCTGTAGCTAGGCCACGAGCTAGACAGCCGAAGAACCGTGGTTCGATTGTCGACAAGGGGCATAGATGTGTCTCTTCTCTGAAGTGTCCAGACTGGCACTGAGGTCCGTATATAATGAGTACCGCGGGATGTTTCCCGGGCGTAAACCGCCAGGGACGCGAGGCTGGTCGTTTGTCTCTAATTAGTGCCGACGTGAAGAATGATTGCAGATACACTTCCATTCCCACATACACATTTATGGAATGCACAGGAACAAATATACCATACTAGATAAAAACCGTATTCTGTATGGAAAGTCTAGAGAAAGAAGATATCGAAAGGCGATTAAACCCCAACAATTTTAATAAATACCGATCGTTGATACGGTTTTGTACTTGGTAACCACTTACCAGCCTACTCCGAAAGGTTACGACACAACAGTAGGAACACTTCTAGACAAGATCAGGCCGGAAATGTCCGCGAAGAGGTTAAGCAACAGAACTACGAATCAAGATTAGAAGGATGTTTGTGAGAACTTTCGGGCAGAACTGAACTTCAGAGTGTGTCAACAATTTGGGTGAAACAGACACAGACCTTTGTGTGTACTGCCTGATGATGGCTACGTGTATCAGCCGAAACATATTGAAATAACCTTTATCGTTTTATATTGACATGCACCAGTGCAATAAGTTGGAATAAATCTTGTCTGAAACGCACACAGTCCTTGAATTGGAGAGGTAATCGCGTCGGAGTTAAACACTTTATCGATCTGTTCATCACTGCGTCGACGTCCCAGACTTGGCAAATGTGAGCGAATTTTGCTACGACGTATTTCCGAGTGGCCATACCCTCTTACGTGACTGATGATGGAAACCGATAGGGTTTCCGAAACATTGGACTTGTGCCTACAAGTTGACGCTGCATGTCGCCTGATATAGTTTTCTGACTTAATTTATCAGGCCTTATTTAAATGACGTTGTTGAAATACCGAACATCGCGGTCGGTTGGTGAGAAGTCCTTCGTTTTCGGCAGGTTCCGGTTTCAGAATTTGTCCCGAAAACTGGGTATCATGACTCGAAATTTTCATGATTTTACTCAGCTGCTCTAGGAAAATTCCGGGATAGTACCTCAAATTAGGCAACGGCAGCTTCTTTCCACATTCTTTTCAATTCATTATGCAGTAACTGTCAACAGCATATAAGCCTATCAATTGAAAGCGACATTAAAAGAACCAAGATTAAGACACTGCTAAAAGAATTTGGGGTTTAGAGCGGGAAGCGATTTCCGGATGGGGCAGAGAAATGGTGTGAGAAGGTTTGATAGATTGAGTTTGAACTTCGAAATGAGATTTTTTTATCTTCCCATTTTAACTCCCTTTCCTCTTCTCTCTCACTGCCTCTGTGTCTGTGTTTCTGCCTCTTTTGCTCTTTGCGTAACCTCCCCCCCCCCCCTTTTTTTACTGGAGTCGTCTGTAGCCATTATTCTTGTTTGTTCTGTGGCCATTGTTTGGAAATTACAAGTTAATGACCTTTTATCTCACTGAACTCAGGAGTCTTTCTTCTCTCCCATCATGACAGTTTCCCGTCGCATATGTACACATACCCTTATTCCGCAGGTCGATCGCCTCGTTCCCTTCGCCGATTACAACGAAATTTACCCTCTGCTGGCTACCTTGTCTCTTCCGAACTTTATATCTCTGTCACGCTCTCCTTGTTTTCTCTTATAATTTAAATTACACATTCCTCACTCGGGCAGAGTAAAGGTCGGTACACATTTAATAACCTTATACATGCCAAATTTATAACCTGCACAGAGATTTTTTCTGAAAGTCTGCACTTCTGTAACTCTTATTTATTTAAGAACTAGCCACGTGCCCAGTCTTCGCCCGATCTAGCATCGAATTATAGTTGGATTACAACTACCACATGTAACAAATCTACAGGCATTTAAAAAAAGTAATTAATTATCTTTGCCAAGTGCTATTTCACGGCCGAGATGCTACTATCACCATCGAATATTATCAATTGATGTCGATGTCGATTATTATTGCCACTCGCTACTCCACGGTACCTTTTCTTGGTCGTTTCTTTCTTCTTAGAGCAAATCAAGCATTGATCTAATTTATCGGCGCGCTACAATCTGACTATTCTATATTGTACTCGATGTTCAACTGTTTTTCCTGCAACCCGATAAGTATGGCACTTAATGTGTTATATATAGGAGAATACTCCCCGATCCCGTGACGATATTTTGATTATTTGGCACGGAAAATCCCATAAGCATCCAAAAACTACTGCCAAAACTTCAAGCTCTTCCCTACATTTGCTGATGATTTATGACTGCCACAGACAGATTCAGAGAAGCGTCATTTTTTTATGTACGAGATATGTTATAGTACACGTGTCGCTTGGATTCGTCGGCGTCGATACCTATTCTACAGACAGACGTAAGCATTCATTTTCTATCAGATATATATGGTTAGATCCCTTGTCAGTACCGCAATATATAGAGCAACTAAAAATGTATCACTCAATAACCTATGAACTATCTTAGTTTTGCCGAAAAAGACATCGAATTAAGTCGAGTAACATGCAAAGTGTACCGGAATATTGCGGAACTCTGTAACAGCTGTGGCTACGTTCGTAATAGGAGAAAGTAGTAAATTTCATGTATGTTCGTGTGTGTTATATTACAAACAAATATGCTGGCAATGCGAACAGCTGGCAAACGCAAAGTGTAGGACCTGCAGAAACTCTAATTCAGTCATGAGTTTTCACAAAAAGTAAATAAAAAAAAACCATTACTATTTGACACATGGACAAGAAATTTATGGGATATGACAGTAGGCTTTATGAAGATTTAGGTCTTATGGGGTATGATGTCGTGCCGATTGGTAAAACGTTACCGACGTTCCGGAGAAGTTTGTCTTCAAGAATAACACGAAGAATAAGAATGTCGGTAAATATTTGCCAATCAGCACGGCGTCTTATCCCAGAAGGTCTTAATCTTCGCCAGCGCCGCTCACTGTCAGAACGTCAAAACTAACTCACGTGCCATGAGTTTGGTCGGACCTCTTTAGGTTCTGGATGAATAAATCCGGCTGGAACAATTGTTCCAATGTTTCTGTAGAGTTAAATAAAAAAAATTGTGTCTTCAGAGCATTACAGTTTTTAACAAATGTTATAGTCACCCGAAAAATGCTTTAAAATGGTTTTCAATTATCATTGTGTGTGTTAAGTATTAATAAGGTAGGGTTGCATTAGTGTTTTAAATTCTTTACATTGAAAGTGTCAAATTTTTGTCGGAGGATAGTAAACCTGTTTAATATTATTTGCACCGAAAGAAAAAAATCGTCTATAAAGTCATAAATAAGGTATTTGTTTAAAAATTTAATACTTCCAGATGGCGGGTAGTGAGCAAGATTTGGCTCTTGTAGGAACACTAATTTCTAACTGGAGAAATATAAGAGAGCAAGCCATATGCTTTGGAGATAACTAACTAACTCCATGGAGCAAAGTTCTTCTTGAGAAGCTAACAGGTCCTCAGTTAGTCAAGAAATTCCCCGCATTTTATGGAAACCGAAGGTTCATTACCGCATTCACAAGAGCCCGCCACCTGTCCCTATCCTGAGCCATATCAATCCAGTCCATGCCCCGATCCCACTGCTTGAAGATCCGTTTTACGTAATATTATCCTCCCATCTACGCCTGGGTCTTCCAAGTGGTCTCCTTCCCTCAGGTCTCCCCACCAAAATCCTGTATGCACCTCTCCCCTCCCCCATACTTGCTACATGCCCCGCTCACCTCATTCTTCTTAATTTGATCACCCGAATAATAGTTGGTGATGAGTACAGATCATTAAGTTCCTCATTATGTAGTCTTCTCCATTCCCCTCTTACCTCATCCCCCTTAGGTCCAAATATCCTCCTCAGCACCCTATTCTCGAACACCCTCAGCCTATGTTCCTCCCTCAGTGTGAGAGACCAAGTTTCACACCCATACAAAACAACAGGCAAAATTATAGTTTTGTATATCTTACATTTTATATTTTTGGATAGCATACTGGAAGAAAGAAAATCCTGCACCGAATGATAACAAGCACTCCCCGACTTCAATCTGCTCTTAATTTCTTCCTGAATGGAATTTCGATACTTTAGGATTGTTCCCAAATATTTGAACTGTTCCACCCTTTCAAAGCATTTATTATCCGTCTTTATGTTGTGATTTTGTCCTGCATTCTGATCTCGAGACATGACCATGTACTTAGTTTTCTCAGCATTTACTTCTAGACCAGTCTCCTTAATAGCGACTACTAAAGCTTCTGCGTTTTTCTTTATAGCACTTATATGCTTTGAGGATAATCACAATATTCAGCTACTGAGAAACGCTGCTTCATTAACGTGATGTTTCAACAGTAGGATTATTGCAACAAGGCAAAGGAGGTTACAGTACGTTTTTGTTATTTCAATAGGTTACTTGACATGTGCTTACATTGAAATTGCCTTAAGTAGAACACAGAATTTGCTTTCAAATAACGGGTTGATAGAGGTGCAGGTACTGTGTGTGTGCGTGCGCATATTAAACTTGAGTGTGATGAAGCGAAACACTTTCATCCAACGTGTCATGGGCAAGCGATAGACGGACATCAAAGGCAGGGGATTATTCATGGATCCAACAATTCCTAAACCAGCATCAGTATACTCGTATAAACTCGAAAGTACAAATGTGTATGCTTTTTATTGTCCAGTTCTGTCACTATCCTTTAATCAACAACCAGTACTTCTTTGCGGGTTGTGCGGACGGTTTTGGGCCGTCTGGTAAAAAAAAAAAGATGTTACAACACTGGAATATGTGGCTTTAAGGCAAAGTCTGGAATGAACTTACGACTATAGGCATTCTGACTTGATGCGACCGAAACTCCATGTTTCCTTATAGGCTAAAAATTAACTAAGAAAACTACTTAGTATGAGCTTCTACGAGTGTGCCGACAAGAACGTGGGCAGGAAGAGAGAATGGTGTGGACAGGACATATAAGCGCATGGTACGAGCAGTAAATAGAGACTTGTACAGAACATTTTTCAGAAACTTAAATGGAAAATTTTACGTTGGATAACGTTTCCTTGTCACGTCTGTACAGTATGTTACTTCCTCAGTAATGACCAGTTCCACGAAAGGGGCAACTGTCATGTAACATGCATATGTTCTACATTTTCTCTGATGCAGTAAAACGAGAATAAAAGAGATGGCAGTATGTGACTTCTTACCATTAGTTGCTCATTAAATGCTAACGACACTCTTATCTTCTTCGGACCAGCACCTTTAGAGCTGTTAGTGAAATGAAATGTCTGTTATCACTTGTATGAAATGCGAACCGCAGATTAGAGATTCAGCGAGTTTTTAAATCACTGCTGTTCCTTTCTAAGTTACTTACGGATAACGGTGATGTTAAACGGTGATAATTATTACTGTACCAATAGGTAACCGTTTGCCGCTACAGTCTTACAAGCTAGGACCAGGAGGTTTGCAGAGTGGAATGCGTTATTGTGTTCAAGGAATAAAACTGACTCCTTGTCACGTGGATTGATGAACAATGAATTTATAGTTTTAATATTAGACATCCCCGTTGGTATGTGCATGCAAAAGTATATTTTACTCTTTTCAGTAGTACAGTCAAAACCAAAACACCTGATCAGGCTACCGGTTTTAGTTCAAAGAGTCATCATCAGGCCTATGACAGAAAACTATGAAGAAAAAACTTCTTACATTTTAATAAGAGGAAAATTTCCCCCTTTTTTTGCAATTACATATTGTAAAGAAAGGGGACGTGGGTCTACGGCTGCTCGCTTACTGAGATTGTGGGTTCGAATCCCGCCTAGGACATGGATGTCTGTCTCTTGTGAGTGTTGTGTGTTGTCAGGTAGAGGTCTCTGCGACGAGCTGGTCCCTCGTCCAGAGGAGTCCTACCGAGTGTGCTGTGTCTAAAAAGTGTGATCGTGAAGCCTCAAAAAATGTGGCGGCCTAGGCCCCCAAGGGGCTGTCGAGTCATTGGAAAAAAAGAAAGGGGGAGTTTTTCCTCTTATCAAAATGTACGGAGTTTGATTTTCATGGTTTCTGTCATAGGCCTGATGATGGCTCTTTGAGCTGAAACCGGTAGCCTGATCACGTGTTGCAAGTGTGTGTGTTGGTTGTGACTGTACTACTGAAAAGAGTATAATATACTTTTGAGTGAATTTGTCTAGTTAGTGTTATGTTAATAAGTTTTGTTGCTAACCTATTTATTACGTCAGTACGTTAGGAGAAAGGAATACATAACCGTCTTCATTTCTGACTTGTCTACGTTGGAGCAACTTTCGTTGATTCACAATATTTTACGCGGAAGCTGCGATCATAATTAAAATCAAAAAGCACAGCACCCTCTGTCCAGCGAGATAGTAGATAGTGCAGTGATGTTTGCAGCTCGTAAAAGGCAAATGTCTGGCAGCGTAGAAACAAACAAACAGAAGAGTAAAGTCACATTTCTGTGAAAACGTAAATTTAAAAGTAAAGGGGAAGGAAAATATAACTAACTTGGAGAAGAGAAATCCTCTCATTCCGTCCTTAATCAATCCCCCCCCCCCCCCCTTGGCAGTTATTTTTCTATCACCTAACCAGGTACAGGATCCCAGTGGCCGTGCGGTCTAAGGCGTGGGTCTTCGGCCGCTCGCTTACTAGGATCGTGGGTTCGAATCCCACCGGGGGCATGGATGTCTGTCTCTTGTGAGTATTGTGTGATGTCAGGTAGAGGTCTCTGCGACGAGCTGGTCCCTCGTCCAGAGGAGTCCTACCGACTGTGGTGTGTCTCAAATGTGTGTGACCATGAAACGTCGACGAAACGAGGAGGCCCAGGCCCATACAAGGCTGTCGAGCCATACAAAGAAAAAACCAGGTACAGACTTAATGGCTAGCCAGTGAAACGTAAGCAGTCTCCAATCACCGCTACGTATCGGTTACTAGTCCCGGTGATCACTGCATCACCTAAACGGTTTTTGGCTGCAGTGAAACGTAAACAGCGACTTCATTCACCGCTATTGCAGCCATCCAGTAACTGCAATCGACATAATTTTGAATAACAGGGAACAAATCACTGTTATCGATATACCTCTCTTCTCTAATACAAGCCAAGAATGAAAACAGTGAGTTACCAGGGGAACTTTCAAAAAAGGAATATTTTGTCTTTGTTAATCTCTGCAATAAAAAATTTAATTCCTGTGGAGACAGTTACAAGTCGGAGAGAATGTACGACTTAAATATTTTTGTCCTTCAGTAAAGTTACCTGGAGCCCAAGGAAGGTAAATTAAAACTCAGTGGGGTGGATACTGTAATAAACAAATGAAGGGTGCTTTATTTTTAGTCCTTTGTTAACGCCGGAGCGGGAACTGTACTTTCAGCACACGCAGCATCACAAAAGCCTTTATGCGAAAACATACAGCCAAGTATTTGAAACAGTCTGCGTCATAAATGCCTCTCACCTCTATTAGGTAGATGCTCGATTTCAATCCTGTTGCTGTTCTTCTGTACGGACCTGGACCCTCTCAGACATGAAGCAAAGTTTCGGGACGTCTCGGGGACCGGCTATTCTGATAGCGCGTTTTCGGCAGTGCGCAGAGACTAATGCTAGGATAGTACCTTGAAATAGGCCACAACCGCTCCCTTTCTCATCGTTCTCACTTCGTTATTCGCACATAAACTGGCCGTTCAACGATACGTGATATGCTCATGTTAAAGAGTCGTTAAATGCAACAAGAATCAAAGATCTTGCGGGTCTCTTTTAGGGTTAAAAGGCCTACAGGATTTTTATGATCAGAGGAGGTGGAGCCTTTTGTCCTACGTCCTTTAGATATTTGTTATCCAGGATAACTTATGTCCTTTTTTCAATAACTTTTGTGTCCTTAGTACATCGAGGTGTCTGAGAAATGTCATTTATTGTTCTTCCAGTCCTTCTGCATGCAGTAGAGGAAACCCACCAAATTTAGCACGTTTTCATATGTATACAACCTGTATGCAATGACGTGTTCTTCAATGAATTTTGTAATTTGTTATAACCGATATTTGTTTCTTGTCTACAAACACTTAGCATTAAAAGTGACACATTTTATTATATTTTTTTCCTATAAGCTATGCAATAATACAGTGCTGGAATTTAGCATGTCACCTGCGTAACTGGACAACAGTCGGCCTACTTCTGTAATTTGGCAACAATATAAGTCACCAGCAGCTTTTACGTGAGCGTTCTTCTTTGGAACACTTCAAACAATAAATTCGATCCGTGATTTCTTACATATCTTTGTTGATCGTCTTTCTACCGAACTTCGTACTCTGAAGCCCCGTGTTTAAATTTCGTTCCGGACACTAATTATCATGAGAGCTTTTCGTTGTTTTCCTCTGTCCGTCCACAGAAATCCTAGCATTGCACCTCAAATTAGGCTATGAGCCCTTCCTTCCCCACTCTTTTCAATTCATTGTTTACCAATAATCCTACCATTCGACGCTATATAAACCGAGGTATTTGAGAGCGCTTTTAGATAAGCCACAAATACGCAAATTTAGTCCGGGAGTGCTTGCTACCTTTCGGTCCAGTAATTTGTGTCTTCCCCCTTTGACATCTAAGTACATATGCGTTAAAATATAAGGAACCATAATTTTTACGGTTGTTCTGTATATAGGCATGAATTTTGGTATCTCAGGAAATAAAGGTATAAAGGAAATTTAGGCTGAGAGTGTTCGAGCATGGGGTGCTGCGGAAGATACGTTGGCCTAAGAGGAAGTAACAGCAAACTGGAGAAAACTGCATAATGAGGAGCTTCATGATTCGTACTCCGCACCAAATATTAGGATTATCAAATAAAGGATGAGGAAATTGGCGGGACGTGTGGCACGCATGTGGGAAAAGAAAAATATTTACAGGGATTTATATATATTATTTATTACTGCAAGTGGGTTTATACGCGGTGGCAGTGGTACTACTATGACACATAACACAGAATAACATACGTCACAAAAATTAACAAACAAAACAATACACAACACACAAACTTACAAAAACAATAAAACAGACATACTACAAAAATAAAGATGAATACAACAGGCCGATTGGAGAATCTGGGCATACGTGAGAGCATAATATTCAAAGGGATCTTAGAGAGGTGGGAAGGGAGGGCCTAGACGGGAGTAATTTGGCTCAGGATACGGAAAAATGACGGGAGTTTGTGAAGACGGTAAAAAAACTTCGGATCCTATAAAATGCCATGAATTTATTTACTAACTGTGAACTCAAAAAGGACTCTGCTCCATGCAGTTAGACTTATCTGCATCTGCTTTCCCCAGAGTTAGGCCTGTCTGCATCCAATGCACTGAAAGATTTTCCGCTTCCTTGTAGTCACTGGCATAGATTTCAAACCATAATCATACCATCTACCTCACTACGGTTAATTTTCATGCATAAGCTTGTCACTTCATGTGCAATATTACATTACAGTCGTCTACATATCATGCATTGATCCTGTGCGAGGCAGTGAATTTAGTAGGATGTCTTAAAGTTTAAAACAGGACGGAAAGACAGCTTTAGAAAATAGCTACCACTTCTGTTTGTCTCGCTATTTCTGTTTCCAGGCCAGTTTGCGAATCCTTTGCCGGAAGACAACAGTACCCCAGTAATTGTATTTTATTTTATTTTTTGACAGTGAGAAGTCCGCGAATATAACTTGTTTATATGCAATAAATTTGTGGTATTTCCTTAAAGTAGGCCACGTCCTTTTGCAGAACGTTCACCATTTAATTTTCCACAAAGCTGGAGAACTACACAACACTGCAGACATGCACGAGTTCTTTGCATGTAGCCTCTGCTCATAACATTCATTTTTGTATCTGGCAAATACTGTCTGGTAAGCGCGTCGCTGGAATTTGAAAACGTTATTTGGAACGGGTTTTAATGCATTTATCTCTGATATTACAAGTAACAGAAAATGTACTAAGATTTAAGGATTAGTCACAATACATATGGCGAAATTAGGACCATAAATTTGTCATAAATTCTAGGAAAGACCATGGGCCAAGTGTCATAAGAGGTGTTATTAGATACATAGGCTACATACATATATACATGCATATGTACGTACATACGTACGTACATACATACATACATACACACACGCATACGCACATACAGAGAGAATGTTGCTTATGTAATCTACTTAAATTGGTGTAGTGATAACGATTTTTGTTTTGACCGGAGTACTGACTGCGCTGACACGTTTTCCGCGGTGCTCTTCAGCTTCTCCAGACGAATACCGAATTAATTGAACTGCGATATCCTCCTTGCATTTCCACACGATTTTTGATCAAATTATCATCTCATTCGCGAACCCGCAACCTCTGCTACTGACAGAATGTCAAGTAACCTAAAAGCCAGTCGATAGACGACATTAAAGGCTTCTACTGCAATCGTCCGTTGTTCCGACTCACAGCAAATCGATTTGCTCTAATTCCAATTGACATGTCTCCTTTGTAGTGCAGGTTCTCTTCTTAGTTTTGTTTGTATTTTTATGTTGTATATTAAAGAATGATTCTATTAGTCTTAAATAATTCCGCGTATATATCTGGTGTGTTAAGATTCTGCACATTAGTCCATAACCTGTCGCTTTTTTATGCCTACTTCCGTTTTGAGACGCACGGAAATAGGCAACTTCGGCTGTGTTCTTTTTCGTGTTACATCGCTCGCAATGGGGGTTAAACAAATTCCTCTATGCGAATTAACCTTTGACCGTAAAGTGATGACTTAAAGCACTACCTGTTTTAGGATTACAAGGACTGTATATTTTGCCCACATACTCTATTTATTTGTTTCTTATTACTCTCAGCATAAACAGCTATTATTTTTCTGAAGTGCATTAACGGATAGGTCTTTGCGTTGGAGAGGCGGTGTGCTTTCCGTGGGGTAGGAATTGAATGTTCAATTATTATGTAGACTAATTTCAGACATCAGTCGTTAGGACGGACTGGCATAGCCTCGACCGACATGCGCTAGTCGTGCCTGATCCATCAGCGAGTACTACCGTAGTGGCGGTCGACACAGTCAGCAGCATCCCCCGTCACTGGATCGATGGACCGCGCGAGCTAAAAATAGCATGGGACAGGCTGCCCAGCAAACACGTTCACAGTTTGATGCTCTTTCGCTGACAACTCTTGACACAGAAAACAGAGACTGGCTCTAATGTGGCATAAATTTATGAGGAATCAGTCGTAGGTAACGCGTCACACAAAATCCGAGATATTTTACATTTGCAGTCCTTGAAAATGCAATATTAAATTAATGTTTCAGGGTTGAGTAGAAGTATGTGAAGTTCTTAACTCAGTATTGCCCACCAATGAGTTCACAGAATGTTTATAAAATCGGAATAAGAAACATCTAACAGCTATGACAATATTGGAAAATGCATTTTTCACAACAGAATAGGCATCCATCCAATCCACGATCTAGTAAAGCCTTAGAATTGCTTAAAAACGACGCCTGATTTATAAGCTACTGGAAGTCTTGCTGACTAAAACTGCATCATGAACATAAATTGTCATTGAGTATATACAGATCTACATTTGTGTGTATAAAATTCATAACTTTGTAAATTTGAGTTTCTGACAGCGGTACTGACGATTCAAGTCTTCTGGGATGTTACGCGGTGTCAAATGGTTCTGGAAGAGTGTAACGCCTCCATCTTCATGCTCAAGCAGTCCAAGGCTTCATTGACCGCTAAACATGGAGACAGTTCACGCTCCTCCGAAACGGCGGTCACCTTTCCCCATTCAACACGGCGTAACATCCCAGAAGACTTGTAATCTTCATAACTTATTTGTAGCACTGTGATAACACAGATCAGTAGCCTTAGGTTTATAGTCTGCTTCAAATGGCAACGCAGTTTTCCCACCTGTTTTGAAAATGCTGACGGTAGTGGTAGAGAAGTTGCGGTGAGTTTTGTTAATTAAAACTTTTTAACACGAGTTTTTTGCTTAATAATTAAGTAAGAACATCCGCAATTGTATGCCGGTTCAAACACGACCAAAAACTTCACAAGAGTAGGAATTCATCTACAGACCTTGCGTAAACAAAAAAAAAAATATTATATCACACAAGGTGTAATTTTTCCAATCTAGTTGGACATATTACATTTTTTATACTTACTGTCGTAGGTATAACCTTAGTGAGCTATCTCAAAATATAAAAATTAAAGTTACAAAATTGTAATGTGATAATAAGATCAGAGCTTGAAAGTCCGACAGAAATCCAAGACCATTATAACACTTGGAACATAAAATAAGACTGTTGCATAATTTGTAATTAAATGTAATACCGGTCATCTCACGAATGAAGGATGTTATGTGTTTTACCAAAATTAGAAACACGCCATTATCTGAACATTAATAATAATAATAATAATAATAATAATAATAATAATAATAATAATCGTGGAACGGTAATGGATGAAGATGGCTGCAGTCAGAACCTTAGACATTAACCGGCCTTGTGCCCTGCAATTTGCACATGAGAGGGAGATCAGTCTATAATACTGGAATAAGACATACTCTGCAATGCCAATTGGATCTCACAGTGCTGTGTACATTGTCTTGCCTCGCTTCCTTCCCTCTTGCATTCTTCCATCCTTTCTTTATCCCCCTTCTCGTTCTTGTAGCTTTGTAATTGGAACATACCACCGTATCTAGGCAATTCGCCCAGATATCTGTATCTATAATTCAGATAAGTTTACACAGAGAAACACGGATTCTCGCAATTGGATTAGGTTCTTGTAGAGAAAACTCAATTTCTCTGAACTGTAAAAGCAGTGGCCCTTCGCTATATACTGCATAAGAATTACTTTAGACCAAGCAAGATTCGGTATTGGCCATCCATTTGTGAGGCCTCGCTGACGGTAAGGTGCGGTGTCAGTGCTGGTGGCTTCCCGATGGCGCAGCAAGTTAGTTCAACACTCAAACATGGAACACAATTCTCAGCCGCCATCTTTCTGTTTTCTTAAGTTATTATTGTATGATTAGGCTATGGGATGGACAACCGAGGAATCGTGGTTCGATTTCTGGCAGGGACAAGAGATTTCCCTCTTTTTTAAAGGGTCCAAAACGGCTCTGGGGCCCACCCAGCTGTTCATTCGATGGTCACCAGTGGAACTTTCCCCTGGTTAAGGTGGCGGTTGCGTGAGGCTGACCACTTACATGTATCTAATGCCGAGATTAAGGACGAATGGAAGTATATCTCCACTTCCCCATACGTCTCCTTGTCTTGCACATGGACAACTTCTCCGAAGCTCTTATTTTCTACTATTTGCTCGGTTTTCACGCAATGTTTTCGTGGCCACGTTGGTACTCTGACCCGACTGAGCGCTGAAAGCGTATAGTACGAGTAACTTCTCCCACTTCCGCAGCGGCTGTGTTCGATGCTTCTACTGCCGCAAAGATAATGACCATTCTGAACATTTTGCCAGTACTTTCTTGCATAGATCATGTCCTACAAACAAAAGAAAATTACGTAACTTGTAGATTATTACATTTTCATTACAGTACTGTTTATTATAATTTTTACTTATATTAATCACATAATTATTAGGCCTAGGCCTACCGTTATTATTACTGTTATTATTATTATTGCTATTAGCCGATCCCAGTGGCCACGCGGTCTAAGGCGTGGGTCTGCGGCTGCTCGCTTACTGGGATTGCGGGTTCGAATCCCGCCGGGGGGCATGGATGTCTGTCTCTTGTGAGTGTTGTGTGTTGTCAGGTAGAGGTCTTTGCGTCGGGCTGGTCACTCGTCCAGATTAGTCCTACCGAGTGTGGTGAGTCTGAGTGTGATCGTGAAGCCTCCTCGATAATGTGGAAGCCCTGGCCCACTAGGGGCTATTGCACCATTGGAAAAATATTATTATTATTATTATTATTATTATTATTATTGTCATAATATTGTTAATCAATTCTGATGTCAACATATAAATTGCCAGCCGTAAGAGTGCAGTGAACATTACTCGACTAAGCAGCTGTTTTATCGTAATATTATGACGTCACAAAAGAGGCGGCTGACCCCATCAGCAGTGTTTTCAACTAGGAGTGGGTCAAGCAGAGGGAGAGATAAGGGTGGCAAATATTGACATGACTCGTTGACGTCATCACAGGGGAAAGTGAAAAAGTAACCGCTGTATCTCAATATACGCGGTTCTTGCCTGACGCACAGTTCGGGTTAGCGATGAAATTTGTGTCGGCTCTGTAAGCTAAACGGGCTTGAAACATTTTCATTTCTGGCCTGTGAGCTTACAGGTTAGCAGATCTTGATTCCGCGAAACCCCTGGTTGTGGTGGTGGGGGACTTCTCAGTAGTAAACATGTACAGTTAAAAAATGCGTATGTTGCAAACACTTCGAACTCAATTCCATTACCGTTATTTCTCTTTACACACTTGCCCTCCTCTCTGCGTGCTCTTGGTTTCCTGCATGCGCCTATGCGCTTACAATTAATTGTCAGCTTAAAAATGATAATTCAGCGGTTTCTTGACTTACGTATGAAATGAAGTTCCACTACAAGCAAAGCCATGTCCTGCTCCACGCAGACTTACACAGTGCATGCACGAGTACACCCTGATTTATTTTAATGCTAAACAAAATAAATTGACATGAGCTCAGCTTAATCTTGCACGGGTGATAAATTTTTGTGGCGTTCGCTGAGTATGACAACGCCATCTATTTTAAGTTCTATACGAGTCCGAGTTCATCCAATTTGCTATATTAAAAGTGACAGCAAATAATTCCATTTTAGTTTCTTATTTTAGCGGCCACAATAAAATCCGGGGCTTCTAATTGTTGTACAAGTAAATAAGTATTTCATTGTCGCTATAGTTAACATTTAATGCCATAAATAAAGGTCTGACAATATAAAAATTTTTTGAGAAACGCGACTTGACGAGAAACGTAACAGACCTTAGTGTTTCTTAACCGCTGTTTCGCGAAGCGATGGCGGCCCTCGGAATTATGCCCGTTCGTAAATTTCACATACAGTATGTCATATATTTGCCCACAACTATAGAAAATATATCTTAAATTAGAGACCGTTTCTCTCTGCTTAATTTAGCGACTAAATAGTATGCCTAACATTCAAAAGGTAAGAATGTAAAAGTCTCCCTATAAGAGGCCATGCAGGCACAGAGGGGGAATAGATGTTTAGCTCTACTCATTCTTAACCTCGAGATGTGGGTGGTCAACGCCACGCCTCGGCCGCTTCGCCTCGGCTGGGAATGTGCCCGGAACCAATTGTAGAGGAGGCTGAGAGAGCCCCGGGACCGATATGGACGGTTGTATCTTAAACATTACTAAGCCTAAATGTTTGCACGTGGTTTCTTTATGTAACTGAACCTGGATTACTTTTTCCACTACGTACTGACAAAAACTTTACGACATTTTAAGTCGTTATACGCCTGAGTGCATAATGTTTAAATGATAAATCGAAAATGCTTGACTAATCGTACGGTTTGCGTGATTACAGACTTCCGCCACTATGTACATGAGATCTGCGCTCTTCTGGGACATTATGCAGCGTTGCGTGGTAGTTATGTACCGACGTTTCGGGACAACCTATCGATCCCATCTTGATGGTAACGATAGGTTGTCCCGAAACGTCGGTACAGAACTACCACTCAAGGCTGCATAATATCCCAGAAGAGCGTAGATCTAATCTTACGGTTTGTTTTACGGGGTTGTCAGTACTCAATACTGTATTGGCCGACCTATAGTTTTTGGCGAAGGATGAAGAATTTGCGAATAATCTGGAAGGAAGTGGTGATTTCTTAGGGGAAGCACTGTCCCAGTATTTACTAGATGAGTTGAGGAAAGCCATGAAAACCCGGGTCAGAGTAGCCATTATCCCTACCAAGATTTAAATCAGACACCTACCGAATACTAGAATTTGAGCGTTACTGCTACATTGTCCTGTTCGGTGAGTAACTAAGGTATGTAGGGGGTTAAACCACTACAAAGCCTAGTGTTTTGTTATATGTACCTCGAATTGATAACTAAAATGTTTTGCTATGTTGTTCACACATTCTATTTATGTGTTTCGCTTACTCTCACGAAAAATTCCGAATGTTTCCCTATATAGCATTCACAGACTGGTCTTTATAATGGACACGGTCTATGTTCTCTGTGAAGTGTGAACTAGATTATATAATGTAGATACGTTTGTGTCGTCAAAATTTAGTTGTACTCTAGACTGAGGCAGTCGGGGATCAGTGCTCGGAAAATGTTCCGTGATTGTGAAACGGCTGAGAAACGCGGGGTTTAAATAACAAAGTATTGCTTGCATATTTTGTTAATATAGAACTTAATTATATTAATATTGCATTGCAATTTTTTTTATGTGAATGTGGCAAGACAGGTCATATTGGTTAAGAGATGTTTGTGACTTCGATAATAAACCGTGTTTCTTAATTACTGTTTTCAGTGTTATAAAAGTAGCTTTCGAAAAAACACTAACGCGATTTATTGCATCAACTTCCAAAACCGTAAGTTGCAGTTATTATCATACAGATTAAGAGGCCTACATGACAGCAGTGCAGCGCAGATAATTTCCAGATAAAATGCCTTATATTGCATAAAAATATATCTGTTAACGTTTCGTTCCATTAATTATGTTTTACACCAACCAAATGCACATATTTATTTAAAGAACATTAAAATATTCTATAAAATGTTAGATAAAAAACCCCAACATATGTTATCTAACATTTTGTATAATATTTGAATGTTCTTTAAATAAATATGTGCATTTGGTTGGTGTAAAACATAATTAATGTTCAAAAATGCACGGTGAAATCAGAATAAAGTTTTGTTCCATATTACAGTGGACCTACTCATCACTAGTTTTTGTACCAAAGCATTACTGGCCATCAGACGGACTTTCCTTGAAAGAAAACGGAATGTCCTTTACGAAATTTGAATTGTCCATGGCGGTTACAATAAAAATAATTCTTCTGACATGTGACACCTTGTAGCCTAGTAGATATTTACCGGCGTTTCAGAGGCATCGGCTGCCTCCATTATCTACCCTGATGCCTCTTTTCTATGGGTATAAAACTTGGTCTGCCACATGAAGGTAAAGTAAAGGTAAAGTTCTCCCTATAACAGGCCACGAAGGCCCAGAGGGGGAGTAGAGGTATAGCTCTACTTTTTCTTTAACCCTGATACTAGATGGGAGTGGGTGGTCAACTCCACGCCCCGGCCGCTTTACCCTCGGGAAAGAGACCCGGTACCCATTGTATAGGAGGCTGGGTGGGCCCTCTGCCACTTAGAGGGAAGAATAGAGACCCAGTGTGAACGAGATCAGTTTGCCGAGGAATGGACTTAAGAAGGAGAAACTAATAGGACGCTGGAAAAAAATTAATGAGAAGCTTTGTGATTTGTATTCTTCGTCAAATATCATTAGGATGATCAGTTCAAGGAATATTAGGTGATCGGGGTATGTGACACGCATAGGAGAGAAAACCTAGACGTAGATGGGATGATAATATTAAATTGGATTGTAACGGAATGGCATGTAACGATGTGAACTGGGTTTACCTGGCTGAGTAGAGAAACATGGTAATGAACCTTTAGGGAACTGTTGATTAGTTAAGAAACAGTTAGCTCCTCAAGAAGTATGTTGCACCGTGAAGGTAGTTATATTTTTGTTTATTGGAACCTGTTTTACGAATTTCCAGTTTCTTTTTGCTGTCATTTAATTACTGCTTGGGGGTTCGGCATGGGATTTAACTTAAGTCAGTTGTGGGCTAACCTCAGATAATATCTTTATAAATTATAGCTTAATTCCACGTTTTGCACTGTGCTGGAAATAACGTCTCCATCGCCACATAGGTGTATGGTTTCCATTAAGAATAAATTGTCTTTCTTGGACTGGAATATCTTCAAGTTATCTCTCGCAGATATGCACTCGGCTCCAAAGACTGTTATCCACAGTTTGGGAATAGCTCTACCGAGCGAAACGTAGTAGGTATGACAGAAGACCGGTCAAACAAATCTCGAAATGTTTCGGTTTTAATAAACATGACGACAAAAAGTCCAAAATAATAATCTTACTCTGCTGATTTATTGCTCTTTGTACATTAATTTTGTCAGAAATCAGCAAAATGATGTCGATGTAGAATGCAGTAATTAAAATAACCTGATTGCTCTGTCGACAACACGGTGTATGTGACTTCGTGTAAATGAATAACCAGCCAGGCATCTGTCCGTGTCTACCCACGTATAGAGAGCGTTGATTTTAATCAACTCATCACGTCGGTTCAGATTTTAGTAATATTTTTGACACTGTTTCAAATCAGTAGTATTCGTGAAGTGGATATATGTATGTGACACAAAACAGTCGATGGTAAAATTAACTGAGTAAATTGGTCTCATTTGTTTTCAACGAAAGGAAAAAAAGGAAGAAACACAAACAAGCACCTAGAATATATGTGTAAGGTACTTTGAGCGGGCTTTGGCGCTGCGAGGAAGTAAGTTTGCTGCGTCAGTATTTCATCTGTTTTCAAAACAAATTTTATCAGCTTTTTTAGTCACTCAGTAAAATACGTTACTGTAAACTACGTAACATGTTGTAATCCTTAAGTTCTGTAATTTTATGTGACTACATTTTTAGATTTATTGTAGGCTCTGTGTTTAACACAGTTCTTCGCAATTTCGAGTGAAGTGTCGGTCCGGACTACTGATATCGTACGTAAAGGCTATTTACATGTCGTGTTATCCCATATGTTGAGAGTTGAAAATCCTGGCGCTATACGTGAATGAACGTGCCAGAATTGTTGCTCTTTGCATATACTTCCTAACTTCTTATTTGTTATTATATCAGAGTAGCGGAATTATGTAGGCTGCATTATACGGTGTATTTAGAAAATACAAATTTACCATTCATTTCAATTCATTCATTCATTTATTCATTTTTCCGTAAATCCTGCCGGGAGTACAAACTCATGTGGATGTGGATATCGTCCTAGTTTACAATACAACTAAAACAAGTACAGCATAACATACAACAACCTAACATATAATATAGAATACAATTCCAGTGGACAAGTACATAGTAAGTGTCATAAATTTAATCACCATATGTATGAATCAATGGCAAACCTTATACAATCCTACACAATGTCTGCTATTAAAAGTCATTCTTATAAAAACAGTCTTCAAAATTATGAACCCTAACACAATATACAAGTATATAATTGTGATTAAATTATTCCTCTAAGCTGTAAAATGAATTATTGTAGAGAAACCTTTTTTAGGCTGGCCTAAATAA
Source organism: Reticulitermes speratus (assembly GCA_021186555.1). NCBI lineage: Eukaryota > Metazoa > Arthropoda > Insecta > Blattodea > Rhinotermitidae > Reticulitermes > Reticulitermes speratus. The sequence continues at coordinate 20,032,771 of JAJKFL010000001.1, forward strand.
CTTTATATTTTTACACTTAACACTTTATGCTATTCATCCTCTACAAATCCTACTGGGAGCTCAAACCCCTGTGCATGCGGAAATCGTTCCAGCCCACAACACAAACAAAACACACACAGCACAACATACAGCAACACAGAATAGAATAAAGAACAAAACTTACAGTGTGCAAGAACATAACAATTGTCATAAATTACCACCATCTATATGCATCAATGGCAAACTTTATACACTTCTAAACACAATGTTTTTGGAAGTCATTCATTTTCATTTACTACAACATTCCATAAATCCACAAAATCCATAAAATATCATATGCCAGATCCAGAACATGTCAACAGAAACACGTACACAACAATCAACAAACATACATAGAAAGCATAATAAGTAAAATTTTTAAAAATAAACATTTATGGAAAACAAAACAGTCGTTCATTCCAATGTTAATACACACAATAACAGAGCAATTTAGTATAGAGTACGAAGACCTATAGGGTCTCTAAAATATAGCTTAGACAAATACACTATATGCCAAGGAAAGAATTTACCTAGGAAGTGACGTGGCTTGAGATAGTCAAATATCCTCAACAATAAGGCTTGTGAGCAGAACAAAAGAGTATGACAATTTAATAGAATAGGGTATAACATTATAATATAAAATAGTATAAGAAATTTAGGTGACTATAAAGACAAATTATTTGATCAATGTATCTGACAGTTCCATCTCATTTTAATATAGAGTGAAGTCAATAGTTAATGCCTGTAGAATAAAATTGAAATGTTACAGTTTGCGTGCTGATATTATAAGTAGATGTTAACACTGAGGCCTACTCGACTCAACATTGTCTTACAAAAAGGTAAAAGTCATATTGTCCTTTGCTTAATAGTCACTGTGTCATGAAGGAGCATGGGAGAATGATGATATACTCGTAGCTTCGTGCATTTTTGCCTAGGCACTAAATAGATGGGAGTCTTTAGCTTCATGATTCGACCGATTTATAGTGGTGAAAGCCAGCAATACCCATTGAATGGGAAGGTAGCTGGACCTCAGATCTCTCTGAACTCAGTGGCGAAGAGAAGAATCTTTGCTCCTGCTGGGAATTGATCCTCATTTTTTTCCAGTCCGTTGCCTAGACACTATATTGATTAACCTACACTTGTAAATGCAAATACAGTATATTACATACAGATTATTAATCATCATCAGCAGTAGTAGCAACACCAGAAGCAGTAATTATGTCCCAGTGACTTGCTCCAATCCCACCTGTATATGAACTGGTACTTCCAACTTTCAAGGGCACATCCTCATTCTGTCCTGCCTTGAGGTTAGTACCCCACCAACTTTCTGGGTATATAATCCAGAGCATTCTAGATACTTGTTGAAAGCACTTTTGTTGACATTTCCTTTTTATTGTTATTTTCTTTCCTGATGGTTCACCACAAAATCTCCACAGATCACTACTTCTCTAAGGTTACCACTTTATGACTCATTCAGTGTCACTTGCTTCAACTAGTGTAACAAATCAGACTTACTTACAGACTACACTATTACGTGTGTGTTTACATTTTGGCCAGCCAACAATCTGCTCTTTTTCGGTCTTGGCCACAACGACATATAGGCGGTATGAAGTCTTATTAGTCTAAGCCAGCAGTATTGAGCCTGTGTTCCTCAGAACTCAATATCAGGAGTTCCACAAACACAGTTCCTTAATAATAGAACTGATAAATATAATTTTGATAATTTTAATTGCATTTATTTATTTTTGTCCCCATCTTCAATTACAATCCGCGTTAGTTTTATTTTCCTTTTAAGTCACTAGTAATAATATTGTGTTTTTCATAAGTGTAAATGCTTTTACTAAAAGTGTGTGTGTTAAAGTTTGTTTCATTCTTGCACCTAAAATGTACACTTTTACTCTACAAATGTTCAGCAAAAATTTAGATTTATTCACAAGCTTTCCACAAATATTACATTGTTTGAAGACCACAGGTCTAAGCATTAGATGGAAATGAGACTTTAGTTTCTTTTAGAAATAATAATTATATTATATTATAATAATATAAGTTATTATTATTATTATTATTATTATCATCAGCATCATCACCATTATTACTATCAGAAGAACATGCCTAGAAAGCATGACATCAAAGAACTACATAAAACAGCCATACTGGGCACTATGTCCATACTTCAAAAAGTACTAATGCAGAAGTAGAAAACGTTTATCTTGGGAAAGAACATATACCATATATTGTAATGACAGAATAGCTGTAACATTATATACACTAGAGACGTGGTTTATTCCGGGTATATAATTGTAAATATGAGGTATAAAGGTAATAATAAATAACTAATAAATAAATAAATAAATAATAGTAACCTTAGATGTAGTTCTGTTCCCATATTTATTACCGTTACTCTGTTGCTTGCTACCAAAATACATTGCAGGATGTCGTGGTCCTAGCTCATTAGCCTCCGATTTTGAATGTAGCAGGAGAGAATAAACTATGAACAAAAGGCTTCTGATGTGTATTATTACACATTACGTGTAAGCCTACAAAGTTCACAAAATGGACTCATAATAATGGGAGTTGCATCTATCCATGTGCTCAGTAGTTTTATATCTGAATGTAGGGAACTTTGCTGAAATTTATTTAGTACTGGAAATCTACATCAACACTTGCCAAGTGAATTTAATTTTTAGTTAATATCAGTCAAATAAAAAGGCTACTTTAAATTAATTTGATGTCGAAGGTGACCCCTTGTCTCATAACTGTGTACCATAAACATACAACCTCAAAGTCTGCAATTTTTAATTCGCACAAAAAAAAGAGATAAAAATGCCTATACAACTCAAGCGGCCAGCATCTGCCTCGCATCCACCACCACAGTTACCCACTCATTCTATATCAGCTTTGATTCCCTCCCTCCCTCTCAATGTGGCCACCAAGGCTTTTGTTCCGGTTCTCTGTGGTTTACGTGTGCCCAACTTTCTTCCTTTTTTACCAGGCATGTAAAACTGGCGGCCTGCAGGCCAAATGTGGCCCCTTTGAATTCTTTTGGTGACCCAAAAACTTTTCAAAATAAACTATGAATACAGCCCAGAGAGGAGAGGGTAACTGTGACAGAAAGTGATTTACCTCTCTTTATCTGCAGGTACTTTCATAATCACACCTGTCCTTGTGTTTTCAGCCAAGCTGGATGGTGTGAAGACGTACATGAGGATGCGCCGGGTCCCAAATCATCTTCAGGTGAAAGTCATAAAGTGGTTTGACTACTTATGGTTGACACAGAAGTGTTCGGATGAAGAGAAAGCTGTTAGCTGTCTTCCAGGTGAGTGGTATGTTGCATAATATAGGCACAGGGAAACAAAATGTCTACACAGTTTTGGTTGGAAGTTCTTGTGGTTAAAGGCCAGGCACTTAGGAGGAAAGAACAATGTTTGGAGATGAATGTTTTTCATGAAATTTACTAGATACATTAGTCAGGATTTTCAGACCTCGTGTTCTGAATTTGTTTGTTATGTAAGAAACTGAGAGAAACTACTCCAGTCATAATGTACCAGTTAAATCTGAGTGTATGAATTACATAGTTGAACGGAAATGTTCCCAGGCTAGAAGGTTTTCAGTATTATAAGCTCTGTGTGGAGAGGGTTTAATATTAAAACACTAATCTTAGGTTTGTATCTTGGTGTAGGCCATATTAGACAATGCTTTGCCACTTTAATAAGTTATACAGTGCTGAATTACAAGATGACTATAAATAATTGGATAGATGTAAGCAGTTAAGCTGTCCTGCTATAGCATTTATCTGAATAGCAGAGAAGCAAAAAAAACTGTGGAAGAATGTTGGTCTCCCTGCCAATAATTCAGTGGAGACCCCTAATGCATTTCCACCTGCAGATGCTAGACTACAGTACCATCTCAAAGCACATCTCTAGCACATTATTGCTTTCTGCCACACCCATTGCTCATAACTCCATGGAGCAGACTCCTTCTTGAGAAACTAACAGGTCCTCAGCTAGTCAAGAAATTCCCCGCATTTTATGGAACCCGAAGGTTCATTACAGCATTCATAAGAGCCCGCCACCTGTTCCTATCCTGAGCCATATCAATCCAGTCTATGCCCCCCCATCCCACTTCTTGAAGATCCATTTTAATATTATCCTCCCATCTACGCCTGGGTCTTTCAAGTCGTCTCCTTCCCTGACGTCTCCCCACCAAAATCCTGTATGCACCTCTCCCCTCCTGCGTATGTGATACATGCCCCGCCCACCTCATTCTTCTTTATTTGATCACCCAAGTAATATTTGGTGATGAATACAAATCATTAAGTTCCTCGTTATGTAGTCTTCTCCACTCCCTTGTTACCTCGTCCCTCTTAGGCCCAACCAATTGCTCATAAGTACCCATTAATATTTTAATTACAGTATGAAGAATTAATAAGGCTGAACCATGTTTCTTTAATTGATTATGGAACAAAATTCTTAATTTTGAGAAATTGATTTACTCATAGAAACTAAAGAATTTGTTTTGCATATTGAGGTTATGTAGCCACATTTGAAATAACACACTGCAGAGTGAAGCAAAAAGTTGCTGAATTAGAGATGGTGGTGTAGTTTTGCTACACTGGTAGAACTGATGACATGGGTTTCAGATAAACTGAAGGCAGAAATAGCAATCAACGTGCATCTGGACACCTTGAAAAGGGTGGAAATCTTCCAGAACACTGAAGCAGGCTTTTTGTGTGAGCTGGTGCTGAGGTTACGGCCTGTTCTCTTCTCACCTGGAGACTACATTTGTAGGAAAGGTATTCAGAAGTTGTCATCTTCTCTGTGTACACTCAAAAAGGTAAAATGGTCCATGTGCTTAAGTAAGTTCCATACCATGAAGTTACATGGTTGACTGGAGGTACAGCTCCATGTATTCTCAACCTTGGCACTAGACAGAGGAGTGTGGTCAATTTCATGCGCCGGACAATTTATGTCTGTGGATGAAATCCCCAGTACCATTAACATTATGTATATTTCTGGTTTGGTTGAAACTTGTGTTGTAGTAAAGTGTGGCTAAATTTGATTTATTAAAGCAATTAATTATTATTCATTAATGAAATAAATGTTTGCAAGTCCAGTCATCCTTTAACACTTTTTATACAAAGCAAGAGAATTATGTAAGTCAGAAATGTGGCACAGTTACATTGTCAGTTTGTGAATAGTATTCTTTGAGTCTCGTCTTCTGAAATTGTGGTAAAGAGAATGAAATATCTGGATACCATAAACCATTTAACAACATAAACCGAGACCAGATTCATATTTCTGAAATAACCATCTTTTCACATATCAAAATTGTACATAATATTAACCAAAATATAATACGATACTCTAAGACCAAAAATTAACATTGAGTGTCTACATAGTGCAGTAAAACAACACGATTTCACAAAACAGGAATCCTGTATTTACTATATTTACCCTTACATAGGATGACCATGCATAAAAGACAACCAACTTTCTTAGTCTTATAGCATTCATCAGCTCATGCTAATCAGAGAAACAAAATTTTTAGAATAATGTGGCCATTAATGCGTTATTTATAGTTGTTGTTCAGAACTTAATGAGTTAATCTTTAACAAAATAATCCATTTAATTCACTGTTAAGATAAATCCTGCAGCTTTTTAGCATGCGTGTGTTAAAATGTTACACTCTTACATAAATAGAAACCTGCTTATCTGGATGATTGTGGACATGAAAGGCATAATACAGATGCTGCAAAAGACTTACACATTACTTGTAAAGTGCGGCTTTATTAAACAACTGAGGGAGATTTGTTTACGTATGATGTCTGTTGAGGGCTAGGTTGGATGATCCCACTATCCAACAGATAGAAACCTGACACTGAAAGGAAGTGTTAGTTGAAGGTTGAAATACCCAATATTGAAAGTATTATTATTATGTGAAGGAAATGCTATTGTTTATAACAATCGAGGGTTTTATTTACCATTAGGCCATTTTATTTTTTGATAAGGCACTAAATGACTCCATGCATTGTGAAATTGTGGCATAATCCTAAGTTTCAAATATCACTGATTTGCCACTCATTCTTGTTTCCTCTGGTTCTGACATTCTTCAAGAGATATTCAAAGTGTTACTACAAAGTTTGAGCAATCATACTTTCCTACATAAAATGAAAAGTGTAGACTTTATTTCTTAAAACATTCTGAAGATGTGAACCAACCCCAGCCACCATCTCCTCACCCTGAAACTTTTACTATTGCCAGCCCCATGTCTAATTATAAAGAATATTTTATATCATAGATTGTCCTGCTGGGGTTTAGAGATGGGTTTGTGTGCAGGTGAGGTGGGCAAGGAGATGTACATCGTTAACAGGGGGCGCCTGCAAGTAGTGGCTGATAATGGCCGGACAGTCCTAGCAACACTCAAGGCTGGCTCCTACTTCGGTGAAATATCCATCCTCAATATGGGTACCGCAGGTAAAAACCTTGGTAAATATTGCTTCAGCTGCTTATTGTACACAGCTTGCTTTGGTGTTGTCTGTTGTGCCTGCATGCAAATGAATGAGTGAAACAGTGAATGAGTAAATGAGTCAGTCAGCAAGGTAATAAGATGATGGGAGCATATCAAAGTGAGCAAGTAATGTAATGAGTTGGTGGGAGAGTATTAAAGTGAGTAATGTAATGCGTTTGTGGGAGCATGTGGAAGTTGGTGACAAGGCAATGATTTGGTGAGAGATCCTTAAATCGAGTGAGCAATGTAAAGATTTGGTGGGAGGGTATTAAATTTAGTAAGTCAGGTAATGATTTGGTGGGAGAGTGTTAGAGTGAGTGAGCAAGATATGGTGGGAGGGTCTTAAATTGAGTGAGCAAGGTAATGAGTTGGTGGGAGATTATTAAAGTGATTGAGCCAGATAATTAGTTAGTGGAAATTATGACAATGAGTGTGTGGGTTAACAGGTCAGTGGGGAATTATGAAACTGAGTGATGGGATAAGTAATAATGCTATATTTCATTCACTACGAATATTGTAATGGTTTACTAAACAAGAATATGTTGAAGTTAAAATTTTAATTGCAGATACCAAATTTTGTAAGACATTTTTTGAATCCCTATATTGAAAATAATTTACGATTTTAATAAAATTACCAGGTACTCTTAAATAATTTTTTTAATTCAGTTATGTCTCAAGAAGACACAGAATTTTTTTAAAGGGAACAATAATACCACTGAGAGAAGCCATTGGTGTAGACCATGTAACTTGGGAATGGCTCCATCCAATAATGTAGCTGAGTGTTTGCTCTGACTCCCTTCCTCTCTCCTCTTTTTATACACTCTGTGACTTAATGTTGAAATAAACTTATAAGTGGGAAATCACGTTTATCCACTCACCTGCCTGCATATTGCAATTCGAAAATGTTAGACGAATTCTGATAAAACTTGGTACAATAAAAGTTATTTTCATCATGTTAGTTCAGTCTAAAGCCTGTTTGATTTGTAGGCCTCTGCCAAGTTTAATTTTATGGACTTCCTTAAAAGTGGTCTACTAGATGCAAGAATTGTTAACTGACATAAAACATAACCTATATCTCATCAATCAAGTTGGGAGTATTTTTGATATTTAAGTATTTAACAAAATACTGGCGAAATTAATCACAACTCTGCACAGTGATACCCTCAGTGTAGATACCTTCACTACAATTAATTTGTTTTCACAGCAATACATTTTGGCCTGCAGTAAGTGTACTTCAAATGCAATAATACTCTGCGCATTGTCTGCACTGCTTTTCTTCGTTGACTTATAGTTTAATTATTGAGTTACTGAAAGAGTTAGAATATGACATGATGTATGTTTGCATGATGGTATATTGAGTGTGCAGACATGACTGTTACATTTAACTCATTGCTAAAAAAAAAGTACAGCACTTGGACATATTAATGTGCAAATTTCAATTGATATTAATCACATGTATTCAAATCAACATACATGTAATATTAGAATGAGATATAAGAAAAACGGGAACATTTCACTTTTATTTTGTATACATGTACAGTGTTTCTACCTCAAGCGGTATTTCAAATGACCATTGAAAAGAACTTCTTATAAGGGAAATTTAAAATTTAATTTCCATTTAGGGATCAATTTTTGTACTTTAAGCCCAAGCAGTTATTTTATTTTTCCACTATAAATACCACAAATGTGTATTATCAGGGAAATACGAATACAGAATTACCTCAGTGCTAAGAAATTCGTAAAACCCAAATCATAAAGGACCACCTAAAAAATACAAGTCCAAAGCTATTTACTCTTGGCACAGGTGCACTATATCTCTTGTGCACTCCACCTCAGGTCTCCCATTATATGGGTCCTCAGTGTTAATTACGTCACAGCACATTATTATCTACTGCAACATAGTGTTAAAGAGAAGTATAGCTGAAATTCGGAACTTGCTGCAACATCTCTTTAATACACCACATTTGGTAAACAAGACCACAAATGGTGTATGCCATGACATAGTACACAGATTTTACCAAGGTGTTTTTAGTTTCAAAATGTTGTATGGTTTGCAAGTACACACGTAAACGTAATTTCATTAACTCCTGAACGAAAAGTACACCCTTGCCAGCGCCGATTTTCACGAAACTCCCATGCACTAAATAAAGTTTTTTGACCACCTCTTGTGCTGAATTTTATACAAACTGGAAAAAATGTGTAGAATATAGGGCAAATTTTCATTTACACTTCTCAGTAAAGTATGGCATTCAATGCATAGATTTTCACGAAATTCTTACTTGCTTAACGTCATTATGCAGAGATCTGCCGACCGAATTTCATCTACATTGGTCAAGAAATGTGGAAAGTAGGCGTATAAATTCATTTATGCTCGTAAGTAAACTGTTACACTCAGTAAGCCAGTTTTCACGAAATGCATGCTTGATCAACAACTTTTTAAAGGATCTTCTATGCCGAATTGCATGAAAATCCGACGAATTGCTCAGGTGACAGACGAAGGGACTTGATCTCCACATAGGGCCTGTATGACTGCCTTAAGTGTGCTCCTTAATTTCTCCATTGGAATCACATATTGTAACCGAAGTATTTAATAAGAGCATAATCATCAGCAGAGCGAGTTTGGTGCAGGTAACAGGCGCACTGCATCAGTCCGGTCAGTGGGCTACAGTGATCTGTTTGTGCTGTCCAAGACGGATATGTGGGACGTCCTCAAGGAGTATCCAGCTGCCAGAGTGCGGCTTGAGGCCATCGCAGTCAAACGCCTTGAGAAGTACAAGAGGGCACCACTAGAGAGGGGTAGGTAACTGATTACCACTGCTTTGTTGTATTCTTACATCCTGTGTGTTTCAGAGTGACAGGTTATGTCACTATTATTGTTTGACTGTGAAATGCATTTTGATTACTAGAAATCCTACAGGTGACAACACAAGCCATTTAACCAATAACAAATCATATTTCACTGCTGTTTTATGTACTGGTTAATTAATACGGAATCCTAAACAATGCTGTGTGAAATTCAAACATATTACTTCTCGGAGCTTCAATGTACATCTTCTATGCATAGTTGGACATGAGGAAGTGTGTCTGTTCTAAGTTTTAGGTTGTTACACCGATGAAGATTCTGGGATACGACAATCATGTAATCTCATAGGTGGTTACTGGCATCAGATAATCCCCTTGCTTCCACTTTCAGTGTAAAAGACTATGTGGTGTCATAACCCAGGTTATCACAGTCTCAAAATATCTTGTTTATTTATTAAATGTTCACTTTTCTGATCAAAGTAGGGCAACTGAATCAGTAGTTCCTCCTTTTTTTTTCATGGCTCAACAGCCCTAGTGGACCTAAGCCTCACTGTTGAGGTTTCAAGATCACACATGTTTAGACACTTCCACACTCGGTAAGACTCCTCTGGACGAGTGATCAACCTGTCGCAGAGGCCTCTACCTGACAACACACGACACTCACAAGAGACAGACATCCATGCCCCTGGCAGGATTCGAACCCACAATCCCAGCAAGCGAGCGGCTGCAGACTCCACCATAGACCGCGCAGCCACTGGGATCAGCAGTTTCCTCTTTTAGAGAGATAAAATTAACCAGCACACAATTACAGATTTGTGAATAAGCGAAAGTAGGTTATAGCTTCAAGGCTGATAGTATGAGGAGCCTAAACACAACAAAACACTCTAAATATTTATATTGGCAAGTATATGCATTATGGTAGGATAATGGAACAGATTAATATTTTTAATGTTTTGAGATACCTATAACTTTTCCTATGTAGAAGAAATAATGTTGATTTAGAGTCTTAAAATGTCAGTACCTTTGATGTAGATATATGGCTCATAACCACAGAAGCTGTATTTACATGTGAAAGAGTAGACCCTTAGCAAGTGTCAAACAGTGTTTGTCCTTTGTCATAATACAATTATCCAGGTTTGTATCTGAAAATTGTAACCTTGGATTTGGAAGGAATAAAGAAAAAAAGAACTGTATTCTTGAAACAGAGAAGACTGAAAGTCAGCCTTGTTGAGTTAGTAATTGCAGCAACAACATAGAACAAAATGAACATCAGGTTGTGAAACTGATTTTCAATGTTAGATGTTTCCCTCACCCAGCTTGAAGCGCGTCAAAGACATGACTTTTTTTATTCCTTGCTGTTTCCTTGTTGCTTGCACACTCTTATACGAATGGTGTCTTAATACTTTGTTACATTCTACAATTAAGAAACTGCCCTCTTGTCTTAAATACTGATATGGTTTCCTTTTATATAAAAAAGCTTATTCCTAATTGATAATTGCATATTGCGTAGCTGTCTGCCACTTTAGAGCCACTCTTGCTTTACCTGATTGCCTGTACTATCATGCCACACCATGCCTTTGTGCTAGGGACCCACTTAACATGAAGAAATTACCATGTATACCCAATTTATAAGATGAGAACGTCTTCCTAATTCACCATCTGGAAAATGGGTTTGCCTTATAATCGTGCACAACATTAAATATCTTCTACTGTATATAGGTATTTTCCTAAAATTGAAGTTTGTCAGCAGGGGTCATCTTATGTTTGGATGAATGTGGTATGCTTGAGTTCAGAAATTCTGATATGAATAACTCCTGATATAGTTCTGAAGGCATTTTGTATTACAGGTGTTCAGAAGTGTCCTTCACAGTAAAGCAATAATACCATTCTAAAAATCAACAATCTTCCTATTCTTAATTTTCAGTACATATGGGGCTTATCACGGAAAGGCAGCAATCCATTAAAAACAGCATGTGCTTGCTCTACTTCCATCTTACCAGTCTTGATAACAACATGTGCAGCAGTATATTACTCACAAGTGCAAATCAGCTTAGGATCACACTTACAAAATCTCACTATAACACAGTTTGGTGTGATCTGTCTTGTCAGATGGAATAGACAGTTTATGTGTGATCTGATGACTGAGTGTGAAAAAATTCTGAAGTCCTGTTGTCATCATCGGCATTGAAAGGCTTGATAAAGCAACAAACATCCCTGAATAATACAGTGTTTCCTGACTGTTCATTTCCTTGGCATTTGCATTTATTCCTTTTATATGGTTTTTCCACAATGCTCTCTTTACAAGTTTTGCTCATTTTCTCTCCTGCCTTATTCCATCTCTTGTTCTAGTAGGTAAAGTAGTTACAAACAACACATTCTTGCAGATGTGAAACTATTTGTACATATTGATTGGGACACACTGGATTGTGAAGTGTGGCAATACAAGAAAAATCTATTGTAATGAATATCAGATGGGGTCACTAATATTGGATGCTGGTGTTTGTAGATACTTGGGGTGGTGAGATGGAGGAGATGTCATCGTTGTGGCGCGGAGTTGGCGCTCTGCGGCTGCAGTCAGGCAGACAAGTGCTGCCACCGGGCGGTGAGTGCCATGTTGACATAGGCCGGGGAGTTAGTGAATGTGCATGTTCCTCCCTCACCACCCCAGTTGCTGGAAGCTAGATTATGCAGTATAGTAAATAGGTGGCAAAACTTTCCACCAGCGCATTTTTTTTCACTTTCATAGATGATAACTTTTAGGAAGCCCACTTCACAATAAGTAACAATATTTGTGTATGTATATAAATGTGTGTGCATGCACACTCTTACACACATGTACATCTGTTAATATTGTACTCTTAGTGTGCATTTTAAAATCTTAACTCATAAGCATGCTAGAATTAATATGAAATTAGTCCAATTTAACAGAGCAAAGAGTAGGACCATTTGTGTTTTATGAATGCTTGTAAATAAACGTCCTGTTTCTTGTAATTTTCAGCACTGCCATTTACTAACATTAGTGCAGATATAGTGCAGCTGCTACACTATCTCTACATTAATTTATAATATTGTTTTTCTTTTATATGCTATGCTGTAGCATATAATGAGAACAACAATTATAACAGTGCACAAATTGGAATGGCCAATGACTCCCGTAGTTCCATGTGTGTAAGTTGACAGTGTTAGTTTTGCTTTAGAAATATCATAACAGTGGTAACATTGCAGTTATTCCTTTACAGAAGAAGTTCATCCGAATAACATTATTTAAAACTCGGTTTCTATGTTACATAAAAAATAAATGCATCTGCATTACAAAGAACAATCCATTAAAGCTCTTTAGGGAAATAATTGCTGTTCACTCTGAGAATCACATATAATATACTCGTAAATACGTGGTTCAGTTAGAGTGCACAACTGTTGAATGTTAAAGTAAGTGATACATATGATTAACACTGTGCTTTAAAATGTTAATATAATTTATTGTGTTGGCTTTACCATCTGCTATAATAGAGTGATAGGTGGTTATAATGGCATCATCATATAAGCTCCACACAGCAACCACTTTTTAACCGAAATATTATAACCCACCACACTTTAGCATAGTAATTTTATAAAAAAAATTCAATGTAACAAAATCCAGTTTCCCAACCTAACTTAACAAACTATGCTAGTATTAAAAGTAGTATGTGTAAAAAAATACTCAGAAAATTCTGTGGATCTAGCAGTAAACATCAGTTAAATCCTGCATGTGTCTATTGACAATGGTATCCAGGAAATGTATTTGTTTCTTAATTTTATCAGTGGCTTTAGTATGACTGTTATTAATGCAAAAGAAAGGCTTGTGCATGGATGGCATGATTTAATCGAATAATAAGAATGTTCTAGTGAGATTATGTTACAGGGTATGGTTTTCATTATTTTGGGGAAATAACATAAAGTACAAATACTAAAAATAATTGTTAAAGAACATTGTGTTTAGCTAAAGATTGCAGCACAGTACAAGCTGGGTGGGCAGTAGGTTGAAACTTACATAATGTTACATTCTAAAGATATAAGATTCTATACTTTTTAGTCAATGATATGTCTTGCAGAATGTGGCATTTCAATAATAATTACATTTTTAATCTTCAATTTTTATGATTATTATATATTTTATTCTTTACTATTTACTGGGTGTACCTGCCACACAAAATTCAAAATGAGTAGTAGCAAGTCCACATCTCACATGAGAAAGCCCATCTCGGTCTTAGAGTTGACATTGCTTTGATAGGATTGGTTTGACTGGTCAAGTTATCTTTGATTTAAAATGCAATTTGTCTATTTTTGGCGAATTTTGACAATATACTGTATTTGAATGTGAAACATATGCTTGTATATCCATAGTTTAAATTTTAACTGTTACAAGTAACACATTATGGTTCAGTATGGGCAAACACTGCTGGTTGGGATTTACGACATCGAAGTACTTGGAAGGAATGGAAGATAAGAGATGGGGTTTTTGCAGAAGAGAATGGTATGTTATTTTAGGAATTGGTGTGAGTTCCTACACTGATGGCAGAATGCCTCATGTTCAATTTCATTATTACTTTATTAAGAATAGATTGACCTTTTCATACTTTGTAAACACTGTGCTTCTGAACTCTACATACATTTATAAACTGAAGTTTAGTCTATGTTAACCCGTGTTATCATCATCTTGATACTGCTTATCACATGTGTCAAGGTACTTATTACATTACTTTACAGCTGCAATGGGTCGCAGTCAGTCTACGCCAGGCCTGATAGAATCTCGAGGTCGAATCCCATTGGAAGATATGTGGGTGTCTCCAATGGAGCCACTTATTATTGGGGGGTCATCGTCAGGACCACCACCCTACTCCGCTAACTCACTCTTCAGCCCCACACTCAGTCCAACTTCTAGGTAAGAAAGTGATTTCAATGTGAAGTACTGCTGTTCAGCAGTGTGAGTCAGCCCCACCAAAACACGAGTGTTACAAATGTTGATATGTAGTGTTTCTGCAGAAACTACCAACTGATTGAGAATTTTAGTGAAATGATTTCCTGGTGATAATTAGTTGATCAGTGAATTAATTACTATAAAAACAGTTGTGTGGTATGTGACACAATGTGGTCTGGTAGAATGTGCATGTTGTCGCATACTAGAAAAGAAATTCCTTCACAGTCACCATTGCGAGGAACTCAAATCTCACAGGTTAGTTACTAGAAATGCACTTTGTTACAGAGCACTACATTTAGTTATCAAATTTAGTACAATAATGTGTGGTTTACACTTGAAGGTAATTCAGTTTCATTATGTACTTCGAAACATGAAAAATAATTAAACTTGATGAACAACTGTAGGAACATTTGTAAGAAAAGAAAAAATTGAATCAGCAAACAAAATTTAAATTAGAAGTTCAGAAATTGGCTCTGAACATAAATACCATATACTGTATCTCCTTTTACAGTGAGAATAAAATTAACCATTTAGATAAAAGAGCTGAAAATAGCAGACATAGATATAACAGAAACTATTGCTTTGGCACTCCAATTCTCTAATAATTAATGCATAAGTTCAGTATTTAGGAGGTTCTGTATTCAGTCCCAATCAAATGATTTGCCTTTCATGAAGTAATAATAAAAAGTCTTATCAGTGTAATGATAAGAAGACTGGTGCCCACTCTAGATATTTTGTGTATTCAAGCAATGACTAGTGACCAACTTATTGCAGTATAACAAAGCAATGCTGTCCTTTTTGCACATTTTGTTATCATTAATGAGTAACACATTGAACACTGTCTTCACTCATAGTTACATGAGCAAACATAGTGACAATATAATCGTTGGAAATGTGTTTTCCCCATATACAGAAACAATATTGAACATAAAATGTAAAGGTAAAATCCATATATATACCATTAAGGCATATATGAATGGAGGTATAGCTCCACTTATTCTTAACCTGGGCACTGGATGAAGGTGAGTGATCAGCCTCACACCCCAGCCTCTTTACGCCTGGGGAAAGAGCCCCTGGCACTTATTGAACAGGAAATAGTTGAACCCCAGAACCAGTCTAGATGTTTCAGAGAACAGATAAATTTCTTGACCCTGCCGGGATTTTAAACAGGATTGTGGAGCCCATACACTAGTTACTATAACAACTATGCTATCTTGGCTCCACAATAACATAACTTAAAATAATTTCTGAGGTGGCTTTCTACTCATTACCTTTTTCTCATCCTCTCTCCAATTTCTCCTGTTTTAGTAGTTCAAATTCCTCTCCCACCTGTTTGCTGAAATTCTTTTCGGTATTTTGTAATGCATGTTTACGGAACTTTGCCTCAGGAAGTCATTATCACAACTAATTCATTAAATCCAGTTTTGCATAATTTCTTGTGCACCACATATTTAAATGAAATAGACATTTTAATCTTTATTATTATGGTTCTCACAAAATGACAATAAAGATTTTGAATTATTTTCTAACAAAAATTTCCTCACAGTGAACTCCTTTGTCATTGTGTATGGACAGAATCACATCTTGGGTATTTCTGTCAGGGTATTCAGCATTAAAACATGCTATGTGTTGTGCATTTCCTCCCTTCTTTTGAACTAGGTACTTAACTACCACTGTGATAGAAATTCTTAGTCATACAAACATGTAAAGCATGAAATTCCTGTAAATATTTAAAAGTTCAGTTCCTACCACAAAAATACACTGCATATCCATTATAAAGACTAACTGGTTAATTCTGTTATAAAAATAATAGCTGTTTATCTGAGAACCATACAATACACAAAAATACACTCTGTGAAAAACATATGAAGCTTTTAGTGTTAAGGCAGTGATAAAAAATGTAGCTACTAAGTTTTAAAGGGTTAAAATTTAAAGCACTTATTCACTGTCTCTGCACCATGAATATTGCATTATCTGATCATTACTAGCTTTTTGGACCAAGGAAAGATAATTCAAAAGGTCAAGGAATATCATGCAGTTAAACTAAAAGAAGAAGTGAGGACATAGCTGCTGGAAATGTACCAAGAAAATTCTCATCCCAGCTGGCATCAAGTAGCCCATGGCATGATAAGCTGGTTGCACTGAAAGAAGGAAAGTTATGTTGAGAAATAATAAGATTGAAATATAATATCTGAGAACTTTATATTACACATACTGTGCATTTCATTAATTAGTTAATAATTACATACCAACGAATGCACTACACTGTTTTTAT
Organism: Reticulitermes speratus; assembly: GCA_021186555.1. Classification (NCBI taxonomy): domain Eukaryota; kingdom Metazoa; phylum Arthropoda; class Insecta; order Blattodea; family Rhinotermitidae; genus Reticulitermes; species Reticulitermes speratus. The sequence continues at coordinate 20,049,330 of JAJKFL010000001.1, forward strand.
GATTTCAGTACCTACATATGTTTCGGCACTTTTGTGCCATCCTCAGGGTTTGCCGTCGAAAGTTCACAGTCCTAATGCATCAGGTTCACTTTCACAATATGTAACTCGTGCAAAGTCCTTTATGTTATTAAAACTGAATCACTTCAGACTTTGTTTGTCACAGCATAGAATACTAAAAGTCGTTAAAATGTCTTAAAAACGTCCTATTGTGTCGTGTGTATACACGACACAATAGGACGGTCAACATAGCATAAGGATATGATCAATATTGATCGCATAACTAGTATATGTAGCCAGGTGTCAAAAAACAGTTTTAAGAAATTTTAACAACTTTTGGTATTCTATGCTGCGACAACCAAAGTCTGAAGTGATTCAGTTTTAATAACATAAAGGACTTTGCAAGAGTTACGTATTGTGAAAGTGAACCTGATGCATTAGGACTGTGAACTTTTGATGGCAAACCCTGAGGATGGCACAAAAGTGCCGAAACATATGTAGGTACTGAAATCATAAAAACAGTGTAGTGCATTCGTTGGTACATAATTATTAAATAATATCTGAGATTTCCATGGTGGTAAAGGTCCATTTTGTGGCCTTCTGTGTTACAACACATTGTGGTCTGGCAGGGAACATATTGCAGCCATCTTAGATGGAGGCACTATGTTGCTCATAAGTGTTACCCACCTACCAGACTGCACAGTGTAATTACCCAAAAAACCAAAATGTGAAAATAAGATTCAGTTATTTCCTTCTTCTCTATTTCTTTTAATATGAAATCCCTTTTGTATACCCCCATATTATATAATATTTGTGATTGTTGGCATTCCCATCAATTACAATTTTTTGTGCTCACTTTTGATCAGAAATCACAACTAGTTACTGAATGCATGGCTGAAGCAGCCCAGGAATATAAATGTTGGATGAGAAATTTTGTATGCTGGCTTCATAATTGTAATGATGTGCAACAGTGGTGCAACAATATCTAAAAAGTCTCCTGTCCTTCATGCAGTTTGAAATAAAATCAAGATCTTACTGGATTGCTGTGTTCTAAAAACAACATAAAATTAATTAAAGTCATGTATGTTTTTTTCAACTACGTTCATCATCAAGGAGCATCGGGCATTCAGAAATGTGACTGAAAGAATCACCTCAATAAAAATAAGACAGACAAGACTGCAAATTATTGATGATTATAATGAAAACTGATAATGGTGATTATGATGACTGCTGATGATAATGATGTTGGTGAAAGTAATGGTGACAGTTACAATTCACAGGAAAAGCAGTAATAGTAGATGAGGCTGATACCTATCTGTTTCTATACTACTCAAATATCAAAACAACAAGCCACAATTTTACATATCTTGCAGGTCTATACATGGGCGTATGCGCACCATGGAGTCACCACTATCAGCCACATCGAGTGGACTGTCTTCAGATGATGAGCGGAGAGGCAGTGGGGTCCAAGTCCCATGCCATCATGTGCCTCAACCAGCTGCTCGTGCAAGTAACTATCCTGAGTTTGCATACTCTTAAGAGGGCATGAATGAAGTGACTGCTTTTCTAACTTCATTGTAATTTTCTTTGGCACTGTAGAGCTCTTCTGCACCATGTATGTATTTAAAGGCTTTTCTGCAATTCTTGTACTTTGTACTTTGTCCAGATGTTTAACCCCTCATTCCCTGCAATGTGATTATTTTTTCCTGTAATTGAAATTATTTGCATTTCATTGCCATTATCTTGATTTTTATGTGGTGATACATGTACTCTTCTTTACTATTTATTTCAGCAGTCTGTATTACACACACTTTTCGTTTCTTTAATGATCAACTTTTGCTTCCATACTGCAGTGTAGGCACTGCCACTGTTGTATAAACTTGGATTCAATTCTGTCTACACAACTCTTATCTTCTTACATCTTTGTTTAGACAGACACCTTTAGTTTAACTAGCTATAAAAACTTTGATGTTATGCATCCTATTGTGCTTGCATTCAATGAAAATTTTTCATGCTTCCATCTACACAGCTCTTGAACATCAAAGTTCGTCAACATACTATTTGTGTGTCCAAATCTGTGAAGTTTTCTGTTCAAATCAACATTACATTTAAATGTCATGTTATGGCCAAAAATGTTGAATGGTGTGTCCATCTGATACTGATTCTGTTCTAATTTAATATTTTCTTTATGTGCTACTGTCTTGGTTTTCTGTAGAAATTTAAAATTGTAATCAGCACAATTTTTGTTTAGTTGGTAGAGGGATCTCTGCATTTCTTCATTTCTGGTTTTCTTATTTGATCATCTGCAGAGAGAAGTGTATGTGTATTAAGTGGTACATTTATGTTCAACGTTACTCCAGGCTTGTTTCAATCCTCCATATTCTAAGAATGATGTCTGCATGTATCTATATATTGGACAAAACAGGGGTATGTTTCACACTTGTCTTATAACTGGTTTACAGTAAAGTATCTGAATAATTCTTATCCCGTTTATATACATAAAAGGCTAAGAGCGGGAATTCTGTCCTTATTCTGTCCCGTTGTAGCAAGTCATTCTCGTACTTACTAATATGTACTCCAGGCAGTGTTGATCATCACCTTCGTAGACAGTAACTGTATGTGTGGAGAGATTTCACCCACATCAGAATTGACATTTTCAGGCTCCACCTCACGCAGTTATGGATCATGTGCTGGAGAAGTTCATGCTGGGTCAGCTGCTCGGTCTGGTACCAGTACCACCCTCACACAGCTGCTAGAGACAACACCTCTTGTTGCATCCTGTGCCAGTGAACATTCATCTGCCTCACCAATTAGTGGGGATCTGCCCACAGCTCGGGTGCCCACTTCAGGTAGTGTTGTAACGTCACCACTTAACAGAGTTTTTTTCTCTCTCTCTCTCTTTTCTTTTAACACTGTCTGATGTTCCTGTACTGCCAAATTCCATATACAGTATGTTAACCTTTACTTACCATACCTAAGTATGTCTAAGGGTGGTGTGTTACAATAATCATTACCGTTATCTGGACATTTTCCATTGGCTTGAGTTTTGTCAAACACATCATGTTGGAAACTAGATCTATTTCATCAGGTGTTCAGGTCCCTACTCGATTTAGTCCCATGAAAAAAGCTCTTCATAACCACTGGACACCAAATGAAGTTCTAACCAATGTATTTGCACTGATAACATAAAATATCTTCAGATTATCAACAGTCTGAGGGAACAGTCAGCTTGATATTGATAGAACATCTCTTGGCAGTATGATCATCCCCTATATTAAGGGTATATGTTTTCAGCTCATCTGTTGCCATGCAATAGCATGACACAGCTCGAGGGGGATGATGACAGGGAAACAACGTCACTAATGTCACACGAGGCCTTAATCGCGGAGATCAAGCGTCTGCGCGAACGACTCATTACATTGGAAACAGAGAATGCTTCCATGAGCATCAAATTGAGCCAGCAACAGTGGGAGGTATGTTTCTATAATTTAAGTTAGGATCTTCCATTGATATAGAAAAGTCATGAGTAAGCTCTGCACAATAATGAAATTTTTAGAGCATATTGAACATAATTTAAAGTTTAAAATACAGTATGTGCTATGTTGGTCGCATTAGCAACTACTACATGTGCTGTAGGTGCATTACATAAAATTGTGATGCAGCCAGACTGAGAGAGGCGGACCAATAGAATAGCCCCGTAGGGCCTCTGTTCTAGCCCAGTTAGATTTCTTTTTGGTGGATGTGTTAATGAGACTGTACAATCTCCCAAAACATATCATGGGTGAAAGAGTGTTTTTTCTGCTTGTACTACATAAAAATATGTGGGTACTCTGACTTAGACTTAATACACATTGTAACATGCAATGCAGCATAAATGACAGCATTTTTAGCCCACTTTTCTTATTTTATAATGAAACATAATTTCATAGTGCCATCATATTTTGTTTACATTTCTGTTCCCTCCTGGTAACTTGAAACAGTTGTCCATGTTTCATTACAACTAATGCAAATTTTGTGACACCATACCTTTACCTGTACCAATGAGAAGACCAGCGTTGTCACCACATGAACTTCTGAAAGTGGAAGCATATTGTGGTGATACAATGTAGGCGTCCAGCCTGAAAATGCTGTGTTGACATACTTTCAAAGAGGGTAAATTTTTTGAAGAAATACTTTAGGACAAGCTATGTGAGTTGGAATATGCAAGAATGTAGTAAGAGAGAAAGAACTGACTGGTATACTGATATGCTGTCACCAGGTTGAACATCGCCTAGCAGAGATTGAGATGCAGATCTGTGGGGCCAGTAGTGGTGGGAGCAGCACAGAGGACAATGAACGCAATCGTGAATCCATCATTTAACACCAGAGACCGCTGCTGCCGAGTGTCATCACTGGCAGCAGCCATCATAAGTCTCTCATTGTATCGTCACATCCTGTTCATCACAAGTCCACTCAATTTCACATGGCCTATGTGCTGAAGCAGTTTTGCTTCACTTGGACCGTGGTGAAGTTGGAATGCTTCTTGGCCACTGTGTGTGCCAGGCAGTTTAGTAAACATAATGCCATCATTAGGATGTGTGGTCGACATGGTTGGTGCCAACACTGGAATTTATGTACACAGACTGTGTGGTAAACTAAGACACTTTGTTAAAACGCAGATCTTTTGGAAGAAACATTTTTTATGTTTACTTTTGTCCTCCAAACTTCTTGCACCGAGTATAAGGCTCCTATTTGATGATCATGATACCATTTTGATATTGATCCAGAAGGCATCAGAAGGAAATTGGGGTACAGAATTATGGACCATCACTGACATTGAGCTTAGAATTTCTAATACCATTTTAATAAATTCTGCCAAAATGGAGAGCGTGATTTTTTTCAGTGGCTAGGACTTTGAACATTTTGCAGTTATATTACATCATATGTAAATATCAATTTCTTTCCCTTTTTAGTGCCAGATCAGTTCCTGCAGTGCATAGGAAAGTGGTCATATTCATAATTTTAGTTATAACTGTAGATGAAATGCCTATAGTATGATAGCACATTCACCTAAAGTAGCCTGTCATATGATAACATGAGTTATTACTTGGAAATTTCCACACTAGAATTTTTTCCACATAGCATTCAATGGCAGGGATTTAACTGTGATGAAATTTTAGGTTCAGTAATATTTCTTGAAAACTCTTAACACTGTACTGATTAGCCTTTTGAAGCACAGCAATGCCACCTACTTTAAAATGAAGAATCTGCATTTTTCCAACAGAATATACACTTGTCTTTAATGACTCCCAAAAGAAATAATAATCACTTCCCTAAACAGGATTAACTGCTCAGTCTTTGTAATGAGACACAATTTGTTTCCTGAGCAGTAGGAACTGAATTTTTTATATTATTTAGATGAACTTTATGCTTCAGGATTAATAAAATTAAACACCAGTCTTCGTTCTTCTCTCCATACTATAAAGGCACCAAATTTTTGCTCAACCCAAAAAGCTTCTGCAGAATTCTTGAAAGTATGCACTATGTAAACACTATGTGACAAGCACCCAAACTGGTATTACATATATTTCATGGCACTCCAATTTAGAGCTGTGGTGCCCAGCCTTTTTTGACTCACAGACTGTTAAATGAGTATTGAATATTCAAGACAGGGTTACCTTATGTCTTCCACATTGTGCATTACAAATAATAGTCTGGAATTATTAGTAATTCTAAACATGTTTTTTCCCCAACACAAAGAGAAAGCTTTATATGGTATTAAAATTCAGCACATTTTATAGTTATTCATGATGAACACATTCAATTAATGATAATGCATGAGATTATTACCATGCATGAAATTACTTTGTGGGACATATCTGGGATTTGTGAAACTTTGAGGGATGTTGCAATCACCCTCAAAACCCAACGTCATCTTTCCCATCACTAAGTCATGCTGCAAAATGGAGAGCAAAACAGCAGGAATATTTACCACAGACTGTCTAGTCACTAAAGGAGGTGTAGAATAGAAAAAGATGATAGTTGTAAATGTGGTACAATATATAACATAACACTAACTAGAATTTGTAAACCAACAAATTTAAAAAGAGAATGACAGCAATCTTCAACTCGCTACTTGGAAAACACTGTTCAAGAGAAATCATATTGTTCTGAGCAGTCACTGTCTTTTAAGAGTTGTACCTTGAAGAATTCCAAATGACATGGAAAATTTTAGAGCAAAAGGAAATGTGAATATATATCACATGGTAGGGAGATTTGTCTTGATATAATGACACTGAATCCCAAAATATGTTTGCATATTTTCTGATATATAAAACCTATTTGGTTCCACAGTAAACTTTTTGAGGGATGTGCTTTACAGTGCTACAGAGTGTGTTACTACATGCAACATTAAATCTTTAGTATATAAATGGCCTCACATTGTGGGGTTTGGTCATAGTAATCCATTATGTGGAATAGTTACACATAAGAGAGCCATATTTAACTTAATGTAACTCATTCCTTTTTGCTAAATATCTCAAGAACAAACAAGTAACTGTCAAACAAACATATATTTGTTATAGAGAACCTAAAAACATCTACATTTTTCAGCTTTTAAGCCAGCACGAAGCTGTACAAGATTTTATAAGAAGGTGTAATATACGAAAATGCAAGTAAGATTAATCAAGGTTGAGATCTCAAAATTGTCACATTTAGTATCCATAAATGTAAATGGGTTTATTATCATAAAAGGTTTAATACAACAGTCAGATCTAATATTATGGCTTATCACTGACTGTTTTGTGAAAAACTTTTATGATGATAAACCCTTTTATGGTATGGATCAATACTAAATGTGACAACTTTGAGATTGCAATCTTGATTAATCTTGCTTGCATTGTTGTACATTACATCTTCTTGCACAGCCTGATGATGGCTTAATTAAAAGCCGAAACATGTAGCTGTTTTTAAGTTCTCCACATAAAATATATGTTGTTTTTGACAGATATTTATTGGTTCTTTAGAGCTGAGTTTAGTTACATCAGTTTGAGAAATAGTAATGAAAAATGAAATAGGTTGCTGAATTGTCCTGGAAGCATCCACATCCAGTGGCATTAAAAAGGTGAAGACACTGTATTCACTGTTGTTAAATTTGTTTCTACATTGCTTGAAATCTTAAACATGACAAACCTACCATCTGACATACAACTTTTCAGCAAAACATCCTGTTTTGTCATCACTGTGTCCATTATATTTACTGTATACTGATATGTTTATTCAACTACACATAACCTCAGAATCCTATACTATTTTACATTTTACTGATACATGTGACTTTCATGCATCTATGAATTAAAAATTGGCTTCTATCAATTGTTCCACTGCCATGAAACACTGCCTGATAAATGAAAATAGCCTTTCTGGAAAGAGGAATTCTATTTAAATTGTGAATATCAAACATAATAAACTAAAATGGCATTCTTTAGAAAATCGAAACATCACATCATCAGTGATGTGGTTGTTTCAAGGACATGACATGATGAATTATATTAAATACTTTATAAAATTATGTCACTCCTCTTCCTGCTGTTACATTTTTGATTTGTTAGTGTCTGGCACAATTCCTTACTAAAGTTTAACATTAGTTCAAATAATTTTGTGTCAAGCCATTATTATATTCATTCATTAATGTATTAAAGTAAACTTGGTTAGTCACCAAGCATCCCAAGAACGTAGTTGCGTCTGCTGTGTGCCTATATTTATCACAGGATAATTAAACATGGAAACATATGGAATTTTTATGATTATGGACATTTTTGAGCATAGTGTGGTAAAAAGATGCAAGTATGTTCTTTACAAAATCACTTAAATTAAAGAACAGACCTTTGATTTCACACCAGTTTCACTCTCTAGGCCCTAAAACTGATTCTCACTCATCGGTTAGAATTAACTATATCACAAAATTATGCTAACTACTAATTAACTATATCACAAAATTATACTGTGGGCAGGGATATCAACTCGCTACAAGCTGGACGGTCCGGGGATCGAATCACGGTGGCGGCGAGATTTTCAGTACCCGTCCAGACCAGCCTCCTGTACATTGGGTACTGGGTCATTCCCGGGAGTAAAGCGGCCGCGGCGTGGCATTGACCACCCACCCCCATCTAGGGCTGAGGTTAAAGAGAGAGTAGGGCTATACCTCTACTCCCCCTCTGGGTGTTCATGGCCTGTTCTAGGATGAACTTTACCTTTATCTTTGCTTTACAAAATTATACTTGAACAAGGGGTTCTAAATGATAATGGGTTGTTTCAAATGGCAGATTCTGTTAGTGTGTGGAGGAAGTCTATATGGTCGTGATGTTATGTGATTGGTCCTTATCAGCCCCATCATGGCTGTAGTCTTCTTACTGATTCCTTCTATCAGCACTAGCAAATAATTATTATTATTTGCTACATTTACATCAATTTTCATGCACCTTAGTATCAGAGTACACAAAAGTTTAAGCACTAATTATCAATTACTAAAATTAAGTGATGAAGTCATTTACTTGGCTGTTTTTAGAGACTGTAGCTGAACCATGGTCAGACAAATTTGTAGCAAGTTATTCTTTTGTTTCTTGTTTAATTTTAAATTAAGTCCACTGTTCTAGTTCTAGTTTGGGACCAAGCTATCATAATATTTGGTAACAGTGCATGAATAAATATATCTCTGACAGATACTCATGTTGTCCCCCTAACATCGATTGTATTGTGCATCATGTGTGTGTGTCACAACAACACGATATTCCTTGCTTGCACACAACAGTGGGTTGATTAATTCCACAGTGAAAAATATAAGGATCTGGAGAACAAGAATACAATAATACCAACACTGGAAGAAGTTCAATATTCTTTTTCTGTGATAATGTACACAGTAGGAATGGAAATGCTTCTGGAACTTACAGATTGAAAAGTGGGGTTTATTGTCATATGAAAATCTTACATGTATTATTGTATTATTTTGTGTGCTATAAGTTCAGTGAAGTAACAGTACTTATCACTGTCTGTTTTGTAGCAAATATGTGAGTCCACACCATAGAGAGTTCTGGTACACTCCTAATTACAAAGGCCCTGTATCTGGTGCTTACATTGAGAACATAACCTTTAAATTTTTGTGTATGGTGTGCAGGAAAAAAAAAACTATCAGTTTTTAATGACTGGTAAAACTTTTACAAAGGCCCAACAGAAATTTTATTACTGCTATCTATGCAAGAGATTATGTCATCTGTGGAAGCTAAGACTGTCATTAACCATTACATGTATGTGCCCTTCTTATACCCTTTGAAGTCACTAATCCTGGTGCCTCATTTCTAGCTGTTTGGTCAGTACAGCAGTTTTATTTTAATTACCCATTTCTATCATGTATGGGAGTGATTCAATAAATAAAGATACCAGCTCAAAAGTCTTTATTTTAAACTTTAAAAATTGAAAATAATTGCAATATTTTTCTACTCAGTAGCCATGCTTTGCTTAGTCATGCTTAGTCATATGTTTGCTTCTTGTGTAGGCTTCTAGAATTGTTATAGTACCTTCCAAAAGTCTTACATGATGTCTTCCACAGCTTCATCATTCAGAAAATACTTGCCTCTTAACTGCTATCCCATTGACCCAAACAGAGGGTAATTGCATGGTAATAAGCTCAGGCAATATGGTGGAGTGAGATTACCCCTTGAAAAAGCCTCCATTTTCTCTTGGATTGAGTAGCTGGCTTCTGCTTTTCCCATAATATTTCATTATACCTGACACTGACAACTGTTTCTCATTTTCACTGAAAATGAGTGAGCACAGGCATGTCAGAATCCCAGAATACAGTCAACATTAGCTTACCAGCAGATGGTTGGGCCTTGAATCTTTTCAATTTAAGAGATTGCAGATGTTCCTATTCCACTCACTGTATTCTGCTTTTCAGTTTGAAATGGTGCATCCATGTATAACCACCAGGGACTATTCTCTTAAAAATGTGTCTCCTTCATTTCTGCATCAATCTGTATGTCACATACATGCTTCTTTCTGCTTCAGTTTATGTGTTCTTCAGACAACTCTTTTGGTACCCACCTTGTATGTATGGACTTGCTTGCAGCCTATGTTATCATGGACAATCAAGTGAGCTGATCCAATACTGACATCATGTTTCATGGCTGTTTATAGAGACAGTCAGTCATGTTTATTGTGTTCAGTATCGTCCTGTTTTTGTGTTGTTGACTATCCAGTAAGTATGCTTGTATCTTTAATCATGAAATCACTTCCATATCTTTCTCTATGTACTCCTTATTTTTACTCTGATGAATATCAAAAGGAAATTTAATGTTGAAACAAAATTATTCTTTCTACTGGTCTTACCAAAACACTATTCAAAGAAAGGTAATAAATGAATATTTCAGTTACATTTTTGTAACGGAGTAGATTTAAGAGAGGAAATTATTTAATTTACTTATTAAGACCATTTATGGTCTTTTATTTGACTCAGCTTGTTCAGGCAAAAGTCTTTCATTGTTCCCAGGTCTTATCTAATACTGTCACACAAAGATAACTGAGAATATGTTTAAATAAAATTGAATTGCTGTTTCACATGTGAGGACACAGGAAGTGATAACAATACTTGTTTAGAGTATAAGTAATGGAAATGGAGATATAAAAGCTTAAATTATTAGTTCAAATGCCAAAAGTTTAAATGTCAACGAAACTAAGAGAAGGTGAAAACTTATAAATCAAGCCAACTGTTCACTTACGTTAATTACATTATTAGATGCAATGAGATTGCACTGTTATGAAAAGGGACAATGAACGTGTAGAATACTAATCAAGCTGCAGATTTGTTAATTAATAAAGGTGTGCTTTCTTGTCATTGTTGATAAGTCAGATTGAAGCTAAAACTGTGAATATTTGTTTGTGTGTATCACAGTCTTAGCATGCACTAGGATTGCCATCATTTCCAGTCTGGAGACTTCTACACATAAAAAAGTAACCATTGGCCTGAGGCACATTGAGGCATCTGTTAAATTAAGTGTTTAATAAAGTACAGCCATAACAAAAGACTGAAATTTTTTCATAATTCAATAAATCCAATGTGACATCTCTCAATATCGACATGATTGATTATTGCAATGACAACTGAGGGACTATCATTTTTTTCTTGGTCACCACTTGATAAACTTAAAGCGTAAAACTTAAAAAAAATATGAATTTTGACATTTTCACGGCAGTGTAATCAAGGATTCTGGTCTTCTGGGATGTGATGCTGCATTGCTGGATAAGTACAGAAAGCTTGAAGATGAAGACAATATTTTCTTTTAAAACACATGGAGCTACTTACCAAGCGATGCAGTGTCACATTTCAGAACACTAGAATCAAAGTTTATTCAAGCCCTAACATCAGAAACCAGGGTACAAAGACATGTAACACGTGCTGAAAATGTACCAAAGTTCAAATATCTGGGCACAACAAAGAAATTAAAAGCACATTAATTAAGGAATGCTTCTACCACTCAGTTGAAATTGCTTTGTTTTGCCATCTGCTGCCTAAAAATGTAGAGATTTAATGTATAAAACCATAATTTTATTTGTTGTATCATATTGGTGTGAAACTTGGTTTGTCACTCTAAAGAAAGGACATAGATTCCGAGAAGGGGCACCCACAGCAATGTGCAATATGGTGCACTTGCACCACCTTGGGATTTTGACATAATTTACTTTTTTATATTTCATAATTTATTAAACCAAAAAATAAAAATTCTATAAAAACATCATTTTAGTTAAACAACAACTGTGTTACCATCTTTCCCAGCACTGAACTTTAAAAAATTTAGTCACTTTACATATAATTAATGTGCACAACCATGTAGAAAATCCTGTTGGTGCTGATGATTCAGAGTTTGATAATGCTGTGCTAAGGCAACACCAGTTGAGTTGAAGTAAGTCATAACTCTTGTGCTATCATAATTTCCTTCTAATATTAGAATCATTTGTCATTTCCAGCCGTGCATAGAGTATCCAGCAAAGTTATCATTTCAAACAGTCTGGCTATCTACAGCTATCCTACCTGTAGACATATCTGTATATGTAGACTGAGCATTATGTTATGTGTATATGTTCCATTACCATTTGCCTCTTTTGAGATATACCCACACAAAACAGTCCCACATTCTTCCTTTTTTCTTTCATATGTGCCCAGTTTAAAAAGTCGCAACTTTGCTGCTAGTAGTAAATTATGTTGAAATTCTACATGCAGAGTGCATATGGCCATGATTGAGTTCATTCATAAAAATAGAGAAATAATTGTTGATTAGAAATATGTTATCATGTAATTTTATAAGTGAGATCCAAACACCATTTGTGAGGACTTTATGCATCTGACATAACAATGACAATAATTTTCAGTTAATTTTGATAATCAATATAAAAACTCCTCTTCAGTACCTCAGATGTAAAATATTTAGCTTACACAATTAATCAACGAAACCTAAAATGTGTGAAAATTGGGAAATTCTCCAGTTTTGTCAGAAAAGAATCTTTGTTTTTGAGTCTCCAGCATAAAATCACAAAGATGGCAACCCTGGAATGCTCAATCACATTAATTTTCAAGGTAATTATTTATGAGAGAAATTGTAGTTATATTCTGCCCTGTTATTTAAGGTAACAAATTCTTAACATTCATAATTGTTAATTATCTTCCTTCATTTCAAGCTTCTTATTTTGAGAGGAACAAATTTTTGGTGCAAATATTTCACACTATGTAGTTACCATATATCAAGTGAGTGGGTAAAGAGGGTGAAGTTAGCAAAATGAATTTTTAGAAGAAATGAATTTCATTTTCGAAAAATTCATGCCTGATCTGCATGTGAATATGAAGGTTACATCTATGCATCAGTTATGTTATGTTTACATGTGAGAAAAGATATTTTGCTTATGTAATTTTAAAAGGTTCACGGTTTAAACAGTGTAGTGATTTTCTTTCTATAGACAGGTGACACCTTTTTATAGACTTACCCCACATTGCCCAAACTTAGGTGACTTGTGGTGGTAGCTAGTCAGTCAGTCCAAGAGGGTCTGGTAGTATGCTGGAGCTGCTGCTCCAGTGAGACAGTGGGAGAGTTCCCACAGACTTAACTCACTTTACAGAAAGGAAACACTGTTACAGTAAACATTTGAAGTAGAAATATACACTTGACATTCATACCAGTATTGTTATAGTACTCTGAATTAACAAAATGTAGAAAATTTTGTTACAAAGTTCTAAAATCTGCTTGAGATCTACATAAAAGCTGTGAAAAACTGGAAGCAGAACCAAGAGGTCTTTCTTCTTGTTTACCGATATTGGTAGTTACCCACTTCAGCCTTGAATTTCCATTGCCTCACCACCAGAAAATAACATATTTTATTAGTGGTGGTTTTGTGAAACCCGGTGCTAGGGTTTTCTTCCATAATGTGAGAAATAAATTTCCTCTCAGTTTAGTGTCTGCCCATTGATGTTTGGTTTTACATAGTTGTAGAGGCCCTTCCAGAAAACAGGAAAAATTCTTGAAATCTTCACAAGTCATCTCAATCTTCTTGTGTGGTTTCTCACTACCAGTCCGCTGCACCTATATTATTATGATCAGGATCACTGTCAAATTCAGAATGGCCTGAAGTAAGAAACTTGTGTTCTGTGGTTTCCTAGGTTGAGGAGCTATGAACTGTAATCTTAAGCATAACAGAAACATGACATTTTTACCAAAATCATTGTCGAGTGATTTAACTGGTGGCTGGAGTCTAAAAGTTACATACACACAGGTCTATATTGGCTGGGTCTATTGTGATTTGCTTATACCATATACAGCAGTAAGCTATGCCTGGTCTTCATCACAGTCATGGATGGTAAGATTACATGTCCATAACTGACTACAAGACACCAAAGAATTCTTGACTATTGATGTAGGAAGAGATTGCTGTATAAACTCATCATATTCTTCTGATGATCATTTTTTGATGCATTTTTGCATGTATCAATACTAGTTCTTTGTATTTACACTTTTAGTTCTCAAAACCATATTCCATATATTTGGCAACTTATAGAATCTTGGGGGTGCTACTTCTTGTAATCATCATATTATTTATTCATAATTAGCAGGAATGGTAATTATTTCTTGCACAATATCAGCTCATATAATAACTACCCTAACAAAGAAAGGAGAGCATGTATTTCCAGGCTTTGTCTATTTGTTCCTGTTTTTTTTCAGATGGATCATGGTATTTCCCTCTCTAACCTTTATCAAAAATTTCATCTGCATTCAATCACTTCTTTTGTATCAGTATTTCTATAAATCTACTTTCTTCACCAAATATTTTATGAAACAAGTCTTAAAAGAAACTGGCTTTTTTCAACAGTTAATTTGCAGGTGACAATGCACTGTCACGTGTCTAAATTACATACTGTTTATCTAGTTTCACTGTGGTTGATGTTTTGCTTTCTAATTCAATCAAGTTAATTATATATAAAAGCCAGTGATTATACTCTCCTAAGGCCCAGTACTTCCTTCTTTAATATATTCAGTAGATAGTTATGTATTTGAAGTAATAATATGTCCATGATTGTGTTTCAGAATTCATTTTCAATTCACTGTCTGAAGAATAGGATTCCTAGCTTATAATAACCAACTCTAGGCATCAAGGAAGTACCTCCAGACATCCAGAAGTACTGTCAGAATCTGAAATTACTTATTCTGTTTGGAACATTATGTGAATACTGAAGTTACCATCTGAATTCAGAATTTACTTGAATATGTCTGGCAAAAAAGTGCTGAGTTCATATTTGAGAGACAGAAATAAACAATTCTAAGCACAAGGAACACTTCCATTTACTACTACTACTACTACTACTACTACTACTACCAACCTATAAAACACAAACACACAAAGGGAGAAGAAATGTTCATCTGCCAGTCTTCTCCTTTGATTTTCCTTTTTGTTTATTTAATGTAGCATAAATAATTTTCTCCCCCTTGAAAGAAATATTATGACTGTAAGGTGTGCTTACCCACTCAGTTATAAAAACAAAGAGCTGGTATTATCATTTCAAAACATTCCCATGACTTTCATACCAACAATGGTAACAGTGCTACCAGTAATATACAATTCAAATGATCTGTCTAGCATTTCTTTCTGTAAAGTGAGGAGTTTAACATAGCATAATGACATAGCCTCTTGTACACATGGAAAGAAAATGCCATGATGTATAGCAGAAGTAATTTCCAGTTAATGTAACTTCAAAAAAGTGCTTGGTACCTCAGATTACACAATGTAATACTGTAACTTCATTTGTGTACAAGACATGTCTTAACCTCTCTGTACTCACACAAGCAAGAACTCTCTCTCCATTTTTTAGCAGAAATAACTTGATTTCCACAACTTGCTGACTTAACCCTCTTTGTATACAGACAAGATGCATACAAACTTTGTATGGTGTATGGTGCGTCTAACCACACAGATTTTTTCAGCTTGCCATTGTAGATATCCACATTAGCTCACTGTCTGTGTCTGCACCAGGATAACTATTTATTTCTAAGATTTGTTGATATGCATATATATATTGCTTCAGTGGAAGTGCAAAGAAAGGACATGTAAATGTATAACTTCTCATCTGAAATCCATTGGTCTCGCGTTTAAAAGCTTTCCTTGTTTCAGAGATCCTACAAGATAATGCAGTATTATATGAAATACTTTATCATTTGTTGCTTACAGTTTTCCACAAATCATCTTGCATCATTTTCCTGTCAGTTAATTGAGAATACTAAGACACTGGATAAGCGGAATATATGGAGACCTGGAAAATAAGATACATGTACTGCAAACAAGGAAATGCCAGTAAGCACCAAACCGATGATTTTATGTGTAGTACAGATACACCAACTGAAGCTTAACATCACAATACTAACAAGCCCCATTTCTCCACCATTTATTTCAAAGGGGATGATTATGTAATGTATTTTTAAAGATTCACATTTACTGCATTCTTTCAAAGTCTGTGTGATCCTCTCAAGGTTCTTGATAGTTTTCTTTTAATTTCTTTCTTTGCATAGAGAAGCAAGAGAAAGTGTACAGTATTAAAATATTTTCTGTACTACACAAAGGGATAAATATGTGTGACATTTTCACACACACATACAAGCTTTCTAACCATCTGAATGGAGGGGATGCAAAAATGTGAAAATAATAATATTTAGAAAGGGTGGAAGTTTTATATTCCACAGAATGGGGTTAGAATGGCCTATGATCCTGGAGTTAAAGGCTGTTTACCCCAGACATAACCGGCCTACTCAACACATTGAGTGCATGTTTTATTAGTGTCATGGTGTTGGAAGCCCTACAGTAAACCTTGGGACAGATAGCCCAGTACATATTGAATATCCAGCTACACTATTTTAACATTCATCATAATAATGTTTGATAATAATCTGTATATCTGCTGTTATCTGAAGAAGCTTCTAACTCTGTGAATTAAATTCTGTTTAATTTTATAATCTAGAATGTAATCTCATTGGAAGAAAGTGTGTTAGACTTAATTTTACTTGTGCATTACCCTGGCTTCAGTGATGTGTTCATTCTGTGAGTCATTAATGTGCTGTGGAAGTTAAAATGCTGTAGCAGGATTCATTAAGTTATTGTACCTAATTATTCTCTGTCCCTCATGACCAATGTGTGAAATGTGTTGACAACTTAAAGAACATTCTGCCCTTGAACCTTCAGTAGAATGACATGAGCATAGTTTACAATTAAAAACAGCAGAAAAGTTCCAATTCTTGGACTGCATACAAAACAAATAAGTCTGTTGGTTATTATTTTCAAAAGAAAGAAGAAGAAATTGTAGTCCAGTGGACTGAAATGAACAACATGGAGAGAGGCACAAGCCTACATAAAAAAAATGCAATTCTAAATCTTATAATATTCAATTTATGCACATCTATATTATATAAATAGGGAGAGGAAAGCCTCTTCAGATGCTTTAAAAATCTTATGCTTAATCTCTAATTTTTATTTTTATTAAATAATAATGTGATTAATCAGTGACCTTGGGTCATGATACGTTATAATAATGTTATACATAATATGGGTATATGACTATATTCTAATGGGTTTATCCTCATCGTCACAGAAGCAATGTTAAAAAATAACTAAATAACATATTATCATGACATCTGTTAACAGTCACTCGTTATTGTTACCAGAGGCTGAGTTAAGGTGCTGTTGCTCTTTTTTATATATTACAGAGGAAAACATTGTATAAAATATAATACTAATAATTAATTTATTTAAAAAGTCTATATAAGAGAAATCTCAAAGAGGCGTTTTTTTTTTTCCAGAATAACATTCATTAAAACACTGCTGACTCAGGAAATATAAGACGCCACATTTCATATTGTACTTGATGAAGCATAAAAAACTGCAGAAAGACACATACATATTAAAAAGTTAAGAAGAATCATGATCTAATTAAAATGATTTTAATTATCTGTAATGAACAAGCTGTATAACTGTTTATAATTCGGTTTCTTGCACAAGTTTTATTTCTTGTTTTTGGCGCGTTCGCATGAAAAGGTTAAAAGATGCACCTATTAACTCTGTCCATCTGTTCATCTATCTGCTTATAACAACTGAAGAACCACTGGAAGGATTTTCTTTAAACTTCATTTTGGGAGTTATCCTAAAATTTCTCAACATATTCCAGTTTTGGTTTAAAATTGGTCAGTGATGAACACTTTGCACAAAAACCTACATAGATGTATAGGTGTATATTTAGTATAACTTGCTACCTATTTATTAGAACAAAAATATTTCAAATATAATTTGCAGAGAAAAATGACACCAACATTTTATGAAGGCCAGTACACTTTTCTGAAAGTCTTACTTTTCCGAGATAATTAAACGGAATGGAGCGAACGCGCCAGAAGTGTGCTATGCGTACATATCCTAACTTGTTTATCCCTATAAAGTGCACGCAATATGCCAATCATAACTAGTAATTCTGCACTAACTTTTAATTTAAACGGACAGCCTGTAAAAGTGACAAGCAGTATGTTCACTACTAATATATTTTTTAAAGTCAGCTTCATAGATATAGCCTCCTTATCCTCCCTATTGCATGCTAATCTTACAACTATATCATGATATGTTACCTGGATCCAGTATTACAGTGATATCCACACTTTCCTATTTAATGTTACTAAAATGTGGCAGATGTGGTGTGTGTTTCCAGTTCATTTCATCCTCTCCCTTGTCATGTCCCCAGAAAAAGAAGGAAGTGGAAAGTAACAGCAATACAGTGTCTATTTCCTGCCTTGTGTGAAGTTCATCATAACCACAACCAAAGCCTCCTAATTTACTTATCCTTACTATTTGCCCAATACAAAGTCATCATCACAGTCAATTCCTTGGAATGCTTCAGTCTTTATATTCATCTTCAAATTGCATTTAAAGATCCTACATTTGAATTTTGTACTTCCCCTTCATTTTCCCATGTATGGTATGTATCCAACCAACTTCCTTAATGCAGTGTCCCTTTTTAATACTACAGGTTTATAACATCAAAGATGCCTTCTTGCCAGAGGATGATCTCAATATACTCTTGGTTAAGACACTGTCACATGGAAAGGTAAAATTTGGGATGATATCTTTCACTCACACCACATATTTTATACACAACAATATGATACTTTCGTGCTTATAACATTCACCAAAATACATTATGCATGGAAAGGTATACTAATGGCAATCATATCTCTGTGCCTGTCCCTCCTTAATAACTGAAGCAACTGACAGATATTTATGAAGTTAGTAAATCTTCAGGATGACTCAGCCATAAATGCCTTCTTTTTTTTTTTTTTTTTTTTTCAATTGTCAATTATAGTTCTCTCTAACAAAAGATCCACTTCATTCATTACAAAGGGTAGGACTGGAATGTTTTCAAAACATAAAACATTCACTAATGTAGATTTGATGGTAGTTGATTAATACGAATATGGAACATTGTTGTTCGCAGGTTTATGAAGGATAATAATTCTCTTGAAATCTCTTGCATCAGCACTGTTTCCATTCACATAAACTGCCTGTACTCTTTTCATCTTCTTTATTTGCAGGCCATTATCTTTTGCCTACTTCCTAATTTTGTCAAAAAAACTTCTGCAATTCTATCATTTTTAACGCCTATCAAGAGGCCATCAGCACGCATGTATGACAATGTTTTCCTGTCTTAGGTTTAAATTCACCAAGTGCTTTTAAGAAGTTCCTATTTTTTCATTTCCTTCAAAGCTTTGATGGAAATAAAAAAATGATAAAAGTTTCTGGGCTACTACAGTACGTAAAGAGAGACGAAGTTCAGGTTTGGGGTTCAGTAACAGGCTTGTATGAACACAGCAATAAACCTTTGGTTTCCATAAAAGGCATGGAATTTAAGTAATTAAGTGGCTAATAGTTTCTCAAAATTGACTGTAGCTAATGACCACATTATTAAATAGGCCTAAACCATAAAGAAATAAGTGAAACAAAAACTCTGCTCCATGGAGTTAATTATTACTTCATGCATTGTACTTCTACTATACAAGGGTTGTGCAGAAAGTAATGCCCCTTTTTTTTCAGTAGTTTATTCCTAGATCATGAAAATTACACATTTTGAAGAATGATGGTTTGACTCCATATCATATTTTTTTCCACAAAGTCTCTGTCCACTTCTATGGCTTTGCACCGAGGATCAAGTGTGTGTATGCCTTGTTGGTACCATGCCTTGCCCTGCTCAAGTAGCCACGTTTTCACTGCACGAATCACATCATCATCAGTCTCAAACTTCGTACTGCAGACTGCATCCTTCAGGACTCCAAATAGGTGAAATCTGAGGGTACTATATTGGGACTGTAGGGTGGATGGGGTAACACTGTCCAACTAAACTTTGTGATGGCTTCCCAAGTCTTCAAGCTTGTGTGCGGCCTTGCATTGTCATGTAGAAGCAAGATTTCTGTTGGATTCTTGTGAGACCACACTCATTTGAAACGCTTCCTGAGTTTTGTCAGCGTCCTGATGAAGGCGTTGGGAGTTGTCTCCCCTGTCAGCATCGCATCCACAACAATCACTCCTTCACAGTCCCAGAAGACAGTGATCATGAGCTTGCCCGCTGACGAAGAATTTTTTAATTTCTTCTTCTGTAGAGATTGAGGAAAGTGCCACTCCATTGATTGCTTTTTTGTTTCCGGTTCAAAATTTTTGACCCAGGTTTAATCTTCTGTAAAAATCCTGGATAGGAAGGTCTCTCCCTCAGCTGCTAAACGCTTGTGTTCGAGTATGAGGCTTCGAGGAACTCACCTCGCGCACACCTTCCAATATCCAAGATCTCAAATGATGTTACTAACACTTCCTTTGCTGACTAAAAGACTGGGCGCCAGTTGTCGAGTTGTGATGCGTCGATCCGCGCGAACGATGGCATCAGCACGCTGCAGCATTTCAGGACTAACAGCTGTGACAGACGGCCTGAGCGAGGCAAATCATGGAGATCTGATTTTCGTGTTTCGGAAACCGTCACTCTTTCCACCCAGGGACCAACGGTGCTTCTGCCGACCGTAGCACTTCCATAAACCTCGCAAAGACGTTTGTGGATGTTTCTCACTGACTCTTTCTCGGCAACAAGGAATTCTATCACAGCACGTTGTGCCGCACATCACTCCCTGAATCCATTGTGAAGCGCTGCTGCAGTGGTGCTGTCAGAAATCTTTACAACTTCGTACATACATGCCGGAAACTTCATAATTTTTCGTCTAAAATCTCATATTCCTAGCTTCGTTACTGGCCAAGAAAAAAAATTGAGACATTACTTTCTGGGCAACCTACGTAGTGAGGATGAATAGCAGAGGCTAAGGTATTCGCCTGCAGCACTTCATGTACACCACATCCCTAGATTCTGATGTGGTATCTAGTATTTTCCACTGCATTGTAATGATTAGTTGCTGCAATAAAAACGAAAGCTAAATAAAAATATTCAAATATTTGCCATATTGTTATTTTACATTATACAGAAAATTTATATACGAGTAAAACAAAAGTTTCATTTATTTTAAGATTTAATAACGTTCACAGTTTCAGGTAAGTGGGGATGGTGTAAATCCGACTTTGAGGTTTGGGCAGCCTCCAATAGCATAAAAATCATACCACATTTCATGAAAATCGGTGAGCAGTCTCGTTCAAAATTTGTCTGTGGGTGTCTTCCCGCTACCACACTGCCCATACATTCGCGCACACACAGCATGATAGTCTTGTATGCGTACTTTTTCTTATAAAAGAAAAATAGGCTAAAACTCAGCACTTTTCTTGTTTCAGGTCCCTTCGCTCAGTTACAATTTTTCCGGCATTTGCAAAGCTTCTTTCAGCGATTTCGGATCCGTATTGCAGCAAGCAGTTTGCATATGTCCTTTACAAGCCCATTCAAGGTGCCCTGAAAGATTTGCTGCTCCTCTAGCTCTTGAATGTAGTTACGCTATCGCCAGAGCCGGTGCTTCCAGTAAAGGTGAACAAAGCAGCTGTCAGATGCGACATATGTTAAAATCGCCTCGCTATTTTTACTGCATTTCTTAACCCGACCGTAGGATTCAATTTGCATTTAACTAAACATGTTATGCAACAATGTAAATGAAACTATTTTAAAAATCACGACACCAGTGATGGTTTCCATCTGAAAATGTATTGTTAACTGTGGCAAAATTTTGAAAAATTAGTGTTCTTAACTGAGCAGAAGCGACATTGCTATTTTTTGTCTCTGTGTGTGTTTATCATAAGGTTGTTCTTGTGAAACCATGTTTATAATTCACAACGTTTTTAATTTTATGTTGAAGAGCACTTTCATCTTCTTCAGTGACAAACAAGTTGGAGTCGTCCGTAAATAAAACCAACTTTGCCCCTTGAATATTTAATGGAAGACAATCTATGTATAGTAAAAACAAAATTGGTCACAGAATTGAGCCTTGCGATATGTCATGTTTTATTTCCCTGTAAGGAGAAGTATATTCTGAATATAGTTTCTACGATCACTAAGATTAATATCAACAAACCGTTTTAGGCGTACCCGTGAAGATGGGACCGATACGTTGTTCCGAAACATCTGTAAACAATTACCACACGACGCCGTGTAATATCCCAGAAGAGCGCAGATCTCATCAACATCACGGCGGAAGCCTGAAATCAAAGTATGATTTCAACAGTAAGCTTGTTTTGTCTCCTATACCATAGGAATTCTTCTCCGATATTACGCCCTGTTAAACGGTAATCTCTTACTGACGTTTCGGAGAAATCCTCGATAACAAATTACCAGTCTTCAAGTACTCTGATTACTGAGGGAGCAGAACGCTTTAACACATTTGTACAGTTCCGAAATGTTATGTACGTCACATCTCAGAAGACAGCAATCTGCAAGAAATAACCATGCCAGATTTGAAGTTTCCACAGCGTTTGCATTGAGGATTCCTGTCGTCTGTCATGTTTCGCGGTGTAGTGGGTAAGCGAAGGTAATTCAAATTACCCGCTCGCAACACAGCGAGTCAGTGCAGGAGACCAGCATCCACACGTGAAACGCATTTTCGCCAACACACGCAACTTTGTCGCTAGTCACTACCCGTGCGAAATTATTACCAATCTCAGCATTATCGAGATAGATGATCCGTGGAGAGCACGGATTGTGCCATGTATCCACCGAACAACCATCGGTCAGTAGCAATGGAAATGTAAAGTTGTCCCCGTCCACATTATGAAGGGCTATGGTATTTCTATCTGTGCTTAAGGAGTTTCGAGCACAGACTATCTAGTGTGCAGAGTAAGCTGCAGATTCTTGACCTACTATATAAACTGTGTTCTTGACGTTAATACCAAATAGAAACCTGCGGCGCTCTGTGATGCGTGGAAGAACTACAGCGTTGTTGTGCTAAGACTATTTGAAAGCACCGTGTTTGAACGGTCCTGATTGAGCAAAGATTTTAGAGCTTTGCGTTATTTGAAAGTTATGACACGAAGAAAAGTAATTAATAGTGACAGTGGTAGCACTAAACATTCTCCAAAATGTGTTTAAGGTGTGTTTTAAATATTGGACGTGATGAAGATTATGGGGTCATGTACCGTATAAAGAAGCAGAAATGTACACTTTAAAATAATCTGTAGTAAGCTATACATGGTTGTGAATAGGAATGGTACAGATCAGATGGAAACTGTCAACTCTCCCAAGGATTATACGGTAAGCTGGCTGATTTCCTCTTGTTGATATTTACGTATGTAATTCCCAAGACATCTCGCAGGAGATGATGAATGTAGCGACCTTAATTCTGAACATTGTATACACCCATAACCAGAATTGAGAAATATACATTAAGGCCGCTAATTAAAAACTGCTGATGAACAGCCGTATACGAGGGTTGTCCGAAAAATGTGGTAATACAAGTACTAATACAATTATTGCAACACAGTCTGGTGGAGGTGTTGGTGCATTCATCCTCTAACCCAGACCAGGCCGTCTACTTCAATTTATTTGCGTTTTTAAAGCAGAACCTTTTGGAAGGCAGTGCAACACAAGTGTGGATGTTTGTGTAGAAAGCATCATTTGCTATCAGAGTTGAGCCCGGACTTATTCAGCAAGGATGTAGATGAGCTCATTGCACAGTAGGACAAATACCATAACAGTCAAGATGATTATGTTGAAGGGACTAAAGATTACAGAAATAGCATTGGAGGTTGTGGATGAGATTTGTTAGCTTACGGTAGAGACCACTGGCAGGGTCTTGTGAACATGTTATTACACCTTTGGGTTCCATAAGAGATGGGAAATTTTTTTGCCTGATGCATGACTATTACCTTTATAAGAGGGACTCCACTGCGTGGAGTGAGCATGTCTTTCAGACAGTACTCTTGTTCACCCGTTGCAGTGTAATTATTATGCAGGTATTATAAACTAAATGTGCCCTCCTCCTTGCATGTCGTTTATACATCATACATTGCGGGACTTTGTGAAATTTTAATTATAAATTGGTTTTGTTTGAAGTGAGCTTTATAATCTTAACTTGTGTTGTACTGGTTTTGTTCAGTGTGGGTTTGTTTTTATGATAACCATTGCAGATATTTATTTCTCACTAGTGTATGAACACTGTGCTACATAAGACTCTTGGTGGTTGTGATATGATGTGCGCCTGAGAAGTATTTCAAATTACAGATCACACCTAAAAATCAGATGTTTTTAAATTTCAGGGATGCTGTAATATGGCAGTGGAGAAAAGTAAATCTGTCAATAAAATCTCTTTTCTACAACCATTTTATGGACCAAGGTTATATTGCAGATATATGTATGGAACCAATGTTTTGGTTTGTAGACAACTTTACAAACTTTCTTGGCCCTGTAAGTATAATTCATCACTGATACTTGCATACTGCCCATTTACTGTAATGTCATAATAACACACTTTGTATTTGTGGAATGAATATACAAAGACCAGTCATGGGTACTGTATGTAAGAAAGAGGGATAAATTGTATGTATGACAGCATAGTGGATAGTGACAAGGCTATGAGCTGGGCAACTGAGGTGTTGTGGCTTACTTCCTGGTAGGGGCAAATTATTTTAATTTTCTCCAAAGTGTGCAGACCAGCTCCTAGGGCCCATCCGGTCTCCTTGTCATTGGGTACCAGGGGCTTTTCGAGGGGTAAAGTGGCCTGGGATTGAAGCTGACCACTGACCTCCATCTAATGTCAAAGTTAAGAATGGAGTTATACCTTCATGCTGCCATATGCCATCATGGCATGCACAGG
Organism: Reticulitermes speratus; assembly: GCA_021186555.1. NCBI lineage: Eukaryota > Metazoa > Arthropoda > Insecta > Blattodea > Rhinotermitidae > Reticulitermes > Reticulitermes speratus. The sequence goes on from JAJKFL010000001.1 coordinate 20,074,142, forward strand.
AAGAACTTTACCTTTATGATGCTACCTCTTTTTTCATTATTTTCAGTAGGGCAGGTCATGGACTGAAAAAGCAGCAATGGTGCAAAAGTTGATTACAGACATTCCCCACCTGAAGCGATAGTTACGATCCATATGGTCCAGCGCAAGTCAGAATTGTGCACACACATGGTCAGCCACATATATATATATATAGAATGGATTCCAATTGAAATCCAAACTCCAACTGACAGGAACCTGATCAGCTGCACCATGACTGCCCTGCTACGTGTGTTATCACCCAGCATTATTCTTCTACCACCTTCATCTTATTGCGCTTTCATTCCTGCAAGGAAAAGTTCAGCATGTGTTCCAAAAATGTTATTATTTTTTTAATTGTGTAAGTCTGAAATTGCACCACTTGGAACTGCGTAAGTCGGAGAGTGTCTGTACTCGGTTTTTAGTCGCATTCTGCATTAGTGCCTCATAGTTTTTTCCTGTCCAGCCAGCTGTGCTTTCTGTGTGATCCTGCTGTAGGCAAATGATACATTGTAATTTGGCATGTTCTTCCTATGAAGTTGTACTTTTATAGCATAAGTGGAATCTCTCTTAAGAGTTGACCAATTTTAACTTCAAGGGTCAAGCAGTCCAAGAAGAATCTCAGATTGCTTGACCCTTGAAGATGGGACCAATAGGTTGTCCCGAAATGTTGGTAATTAACTACCAATTCATGCTGCATAACATCCCAGAAGAGTGAAGATGTATAGAACATTTCTTGGTCAGCTAAGTGACCATAAAATGCTCAAGGACCATGCCCCACATTTGTGGTTGTGTCCATTATATTCAAATGTTGGCATGTATCTTTCTTTCAGTTCTTTGTTGCCTGTGTGTGTGGATTAACAGCTTCAGTAGTAGCTATTGCGTACTGGATTGGACTTCCTTATTGGTGGCACAAAAGTCCATGTGTGACAGTACTGCTGATGATTGTTGGTCATTGGCTTCTAGTCAACATCTCTTTCCATTATTACATGGCTGCCAACACTCATCCCGGGTACCCACCAGAGGTAATATGTTATGAAAGGAGCAGAAATACTTTTGGCATACAGATTCCCTTTTCAGATCTCATTTTTTTGGGATTGTGTTTAGCATAGATGTGGATTACTCTGACCAGCAACAATGTGTGCTTTAGGTGTAGCTTTAAAACTCTTGAAGGTATTGTATGTATACATTAAACAAAATAATTGTCTGTGTTTGTACAAAATGTTAAATACCATAGAGCTAATTATATATATGTTATGCAGACATATATAGCTGTTGTAATTTCAACAAAAGAGCCCCTGAAGATGAGCCTTATATAGACTAGAAACATGTTGGGCAACATTTAATAAACTTGTGTTAAATAACATAAAACTGTGTACATTTGTCTGCATAACATATATATAATTAAAAATGTACGGTACAAGTAACGTAAAGTTTACCATAGAGCTGTTGCAGCATAGCTTCAAAAACTTGTTGTGGTTTCACTGGTGCAGAAAGTAATGCAGTAATATATGACTTAGGTAGTTGATAAAGCTGTGTTAATTCTGCAGGAAAGGAAGAAAAAGATGTTCTCCAAGGATCAGGTAGTCCTCTCCCCCTGAAGTGACACTACCATCCCTGATTCCTCATAAATAGGACTCTTACTTTAAACTTCAAACCCAAGAGACCCTGGAAGAGTACTGTGCATGTGTACTGTCACATTCCCTACTCATTCACATTTCTCGCAATATTGGGACCATGGAAAGGACCAAACAGTATTCTGGATCTCATCTTTACTGTTTCATAGTTCCTGTTGACTCAGAGAAAGATGTCTCGTCTGCAGTATTTTATATGATGGTTTGAGAGACATTGGAGTTGAGAGGGTAAGACCTTGGTTGCTGATGAAAACCTACCAGTGACTAACCAGGAAAATGCAAGTTGCACATACCCTTTTTTCCTGTGTTCTGACTGTTTCTACCCATTTTATCTTTACCAGTCAGCAAAAAGTGGATTTCTGCACATTGTTGAAAGTATAGCAGGCTGTACAGTGACAGCAGAAACCAAAATAACTGTACTGCCTGTCCACACCTACGGTGAGCTGTAAAATGTTCCTTTTACAGTCACAAGAAAGCTGCAGGATGTTTCAACAGTTGCAGCTGCATTTTCTGAAAGCACTTATATACTATTGACTTCCAGACTTGCTTGAACTGTATTTTAAATAATTCTTGAGATCTCAGCAGTGACTTTTATGGTAGATCACAACCTCCTGGTGTTGCAGCACACTTTGAGAAACCATGGTCAACACTAATGTTTTTGGTTTTCATGATTGAAGATTTGTGTTGTTGTCTTTTGGTTTATGACATCATGTAGTCCTAGTGGTTCCCACTGTGTTAGAGGAACATTCTGTCTCCACATCTTACCCTAAAGATCGAAGTTGTAGTTTTCAGTTAGTTCATTTACCACTGCTTCTTGTGTCAGCATACAGACATGTTGCATTTATGTACATGTACTTTTGTCTTCTTCTGGGAAGGAAACTAATGTGTTATTTTATATGTAATGTATGCTATAGAGGTAATTTGTTTCAGGGTGCTCTCATTCCTGAAGCTGCCAGCATATGTAAGAAATGCATAGCCCCAAAGCCACCACGAACACACCACTGCTCTGTTTGCAACAAATGTATTCTGAAGATGGATCATCACTGCCGTATCCTTATTGTGTTTATATGTACGTCATTATATAATGCGGCAACATTCTGATGATGATATATTGCACTTGGAATTATCCACTTCATGCACTTCGTCCGTCCTTTTGTGCTAAACATAATAAAACTACATTTCAGGGAGAAGAGTGGTCCCTGTTCTCAGGCTAAAAAATAAGGTTAAGACCTACTCATTTGGGCCCAACAGGCAAGGTGACTGTCATCAGGGCAACTAGTGTCACCTGGACTGGCAGTGTATATATGTCTAACAACTGGTTAAATGGGAAGGAGATAAATTGTTTTCCTAAAACCAGGACAGATGGCTGTGGTCAAGGGCATAATTTTTAAGACTATATATATATATAATATATATATATGGTGTCAGTTTAGGTGTCATCGGTTGCCCAGAGGTTGACAGTAGCTTCGCCTATTGGGCCCATCTGAGTAGGTCTAAACTGTATGTTTTACACTGAGGATGGGGTCTGATCCTGTCTTCAGAACACAGTGTGTTTAATTTGTTTAAACTACTTTTTAAGATGAGACAATGGAGGTAGGTAAGTTTATGTTCATTGTTACTTCCTGATTTAACAAACTGTGATTTGTAGGACCATATTCAAGGAAGGAAACCTCTTACATACCAGAATATTCAGTACTCTTTTTTTTTTTTTCTGTGAGTTTTGTTTCTACACCACTCTTATTACTAACACATAATAGTTTTTTTTGCATTGTATGTTATGGTGCTTAAATTTTTGGTCAATAAAGTAATATCATTGTAAATAATTGGCTGATGCCTTGTTCAATGCCAGTTCCATTTGGTGAAATGAAGTGAATAGCAGTGAGGTGTCTCTGCCTTTTAGACCATTCTGAACAGGAAATCTGTAAATAATAATTCACACTTTCTTCAAATATCTGTACATGTATACCTTAACTAATATTATTTAGCTTGGCTAAATAATTGCATTGGCCACTATAATCACCGTTACTTCTTTTTGTACATGGCATACATGTGTTTGGGTGTGCTTTTCCTGATCATCTTTGGCTTCCAACTTGCCTACAATGAAGTGTGGATTGGAATAGAGGAGATTGATGAAGATGATGAATCCCTTATTGAGGGCCATCCAGTTCGTTTTAATAATTCTGACCTCATTCCCGTGGTAAGCCAAAATTTTATTAAATTTTATTTAAAATTTATTTATGCCCATAGTTGAATAAAATACCAAACATTCAGTTTACTAATAAGAGTTCTAGAGAAGGAAGTTTGTATCTTTGGAACTGTAAAAGATATAGCTAAGATGTTTTAATTGAATTCGTACACACATGCTGTAGGGCGGTGTGTACTCAGTTTTAATGTTTGGGTCCTGACACTAAAATATTATATGGCCATTTATTTTTTTCTCTTTAACACATCATTAACCATTTTCCCAAGATGCAGGGTGCTGGTTAATGATGCTGTGCCACATATTGTAAATGCTGTGTAATATTTCATTGTATACTGTCAACTTAGGATGAGATGTATGTCATGCTGAATGGTGTTTCTCCCAGGCAGAGTTGATGGCTAGTCTTGGTAACTTGTCCGTACTTGAAACAACAGAGCCGTACGAGGGACGCTCACTGCGACAGAGTTGTCTTATGTATATGGCTTTCATAAATACAGGTGAGAAATATACAAACTAAACTAACGTTGCTCGGTATGCATGGATTTTGGAACATGAGAAGCAACAGGTTTCCTTTTATGTTATCATATTCTCATTATTCTATAATTATTTCTTTGCTGTTATCAGAAAATGAGGCTATACCACAGTATGAATTAAACTTGTGACACTTTGTGGAAGCAGTAGAATAATTGTAAGATTTGACATTTTCATAATAGCATGTATTCAAATTTTGTGGGTTTTGACACCAGGGAGGCAGCATGTTCCTCATTAGTATTGAGTGATAAGACTACATAGCATCACAATCCATAATTGGAAGCAGAACAGTTGTTAGATGTAAAAATGGCCATATACAAAAGTATGGCTGTTATTCATTCTATTCTTGTGAATATATGCTGAGTTCCACAAACTAGTTATTTTGTAACAGAACCCAAATGTTAACACTGCTCATACCAAACTCCATAGCCCAACATGATACTGAGCTCATTCAGTCTAATTTTTATCTGCACTGTCCATATTTCTAAGACAGAATGCCCATAAATAATCCATCAGTGACCACACCTTATTTATAAACACAGTACACAGTGTGCAGATTTATGATGGACATGGTAATGCTAGCAAGGAGGACAGAAATGAAACGCACAACTGGTGTATATGTGTGTGCATGTAGTGTGAACATTAAAATGGTTATACAGGGTGATTTATGAGTTATGAGCATTTCTGTAGTAGATAATTTTATAGGTCTTTGTGATCAAAAATTTTCTATCAGCATGGGTCCTGTTCTCAGTGATTATGGTGCTGTGGGTGTTCTTTAATTCTCGTTAACACACTCCTATGAATTGCACGACCTTCAACAGGGTTTGTTTCTACCACTGGATGCCAATGATGTAACAGATTTCAGGCTTGTCTCTTGCATTTCCAAGCCTTTCTTGCCAATTACAAGAGTGGGTTCGTAATATGATGAGGGGGGAGGTGGAAGTGACATACTGCAACAAGCAACGTGATCTATTCACAACCAAGCAGTGAGGACCATTGCTTCTGGGGGGTGGGATTTTCAAAAACCTGCTTTAAACACAGGCCAATGTGAATTAAATAAAGGCAGTTCCATGAAGGTAAATTTACACATTAAATTTATCAGGTAGTATGTTTGTTTGTTATTTTGTTCCATATAGTTTAACTAATCCTTTTTTTTCTAAGTTTCAAGTGATCATAACTCTTTAACCATTCAAAATCGGCACATGCTTTTATGAAAATTTTGTTTACGAAGACCTAGGAAATCGTCTTCTACAGTTATGTTTGTGACTCGATGAATCTCCTGGTATAAGACACAATTCAGAGTGATAGACTGACTGTTACACATTGTTTTGAATGCAATAATTCTCTTTATTTGCTGTCATTTGAACAATCAGCTCTAGTTTCAGGATTAATACTGTTTTACACTTAAAGAAAATGCCATTATTATGACTCCAATTGCTAGTCACCTCCCATCAGGTTGCTTATGCTATGTAGGAAGCCCACTTGCTGGCTCTTTCCCACACCACTTATCAGAGTTTGAGAGGTCCCTGTGAGTCACGTACAGATGCTATTTAGATTTCTTTATGATACATGTGCTACATACAGTTCCTTAAGTAATGTCATCTGACATAGGTGTTTTTTAAGTATCGGTTTCACACAGGAATACAATTTACAAATATGTGAATGATTTTGAGCAACAGGTTCCATTTTAGACAGTAAGAAAACATGTAGAAGAAGTGCTGTGGATAATTGTGGATGAAATTAATGCTGGATTGGAGACATTTCCAACCTAGAACTACTGGATCCATTTTTTGAAAAGACCATAAATTCACACCAATACAATGCTTCATTCTGATACCATTTTTAGGCATGTTTGCATAGTTGCAAAAAGCTCCTGTTACCTTTGTCATGTATGTCCATCTGTGTGTTCTTCCATCTGTCTGTCTTTCTACCTGTATCAGCATGGCTTCCACTGGACGGATCTCCATGAAGTTTGATATTGGGGACTTTTATGAAAATCTGTTGAGAAACTCCAAATTTTGTTAAAATCAGGCAAAAATATTGGGCACTTTACATGAAGACCTATATGCATTATATTGTTGCGGGCGACATAAATTCACCATAAAACATTTTTGTGCAACACTCAATATTTTTGTATTGTTTACAGTGGCATGTAGCTCATCAATAACACACAGAATGCATTGTTGCATTCCCATTGCAACAGTGGTTACATGAACATGCCACAGTGTTATATTACACATACATTGCCTGTCTTGTTTTAAAACCTCTTCAGTTACAAAACTGTGCCTTCAGCAAGACAGTGCAACAGCTCACACTAAAAGTAATATCCAGCGCCTTCTTTAAATGTGGTGAGTGCAGAATCTATGTTCTCTTCAGTGTGTTAAGCTAAAATGCATCAGCCCTGACTTACAGAAAATTTGAATACTGGTGATTGCTGCCCTGTTGGTTGCAAGTGAAAATTTAAATGATTTGAGACTATCCTTGTTTCAGGAGTGTTAATTGCATTAGGGTCTCTAACACTGTGGCATGCAAAATTAATCAGCAGAGGAGAAACAAGCATTGAAGCAAATATTAATAAAGCAGAGACAAAACGATTGGCAGAAAAGAATAAGGTAATAGTATTTTACCCATATGACATTGTAACATATTGTGATTATATGTAAGTTATTTCTAATTGGTTTAACTTCTATATGCCCTGAAGTTGAACACTGTTTAGTATTATTAAGTTTTTACTGTGATATATTGGCATGAAGTTTGGATCCAGCATGCTATGTTGACAGAGATTAAGAGTCACAGGGTTTGACATCTGTACTTTTTGTGCTTTGATTTCAGTGAAGAGCGTTTTTTTTGTATTCTTTTGTTTATGTTGCTTGTCATGGAGATCACGTACAAGTAAACTAATATTTTCTTGACAAGACATACTCATGGGGAGAAAATTACAGATATGATCCACTCTCTTCCATATCATTCATCCTCTCTGAGTAACATTTCTTAACACATTATCCCACATGCACAATTAAAATTGTGTTGTTACCTAATGCATGTGTTTCAAGGAAATGAACTGATTTGTTTCATGTTGAACCAAAGTAATTTGAAATATAACTCTTTTCCTTTAGTTGAAATAATGATTTGAAATATTTAACATTTTTGTTGACTTTCATCACTGGCCAGATGTGACAGTATGGTACATTTCTGAAGATAATATGCACAGCTGTTGCAGGTATTACCTGTGCTGTACTTCTGCAGAGATTATGCATGTATGTCATTCATAGCTTCTGATATTCACAACTGTAATTGGGTGTTATTCATATGTATGGTTGTGTGTCTGGGATTGGGAAGGGTTACAGATCATGCACATGTGCTTGTAATTTGGGTGATAAGTACAATTGGTAACATCAATAAAATAAACATGGTAGCATTGAGGCATCCAACATATATATACATATGTATGTGTGCATGTGTATATGTGTGTGTATATATATATATATATATATATATATATATATATATATATAATTAGCTAACCTGCAGGAACTAGCAGGCCAATACAGAATAATTAAATGTGTTAAATACCAGTATTCTTGCTGACATGATCACAGTTGATCAGTGACTAGCATTAGTCATATACCTGTGCATTCTTGTATGAACAAAGTTTATGAAACTACTTTTATGGCTTTTGTATTACTGCAAAAATCCAACTGGCTTCCTTGTTTTTCTGCATATATGGATAAACACATAGAATTACATGTACTGTATGTGTGTACGCGTGCGTGTCACACCTATTCCGTGATAAGTGGTCCCTGTCACCACAACATGGCACATTCTCGGGTTGTGGGTGGAGGAGACAGCCTTCAGATGTGGATGGTAGCTGCAAATATGTTGAATACACAGTCATGAACAGTGCGCAAAGGGTGATCCTCCAGCCTGGGGGTTTGTTGAGGTGCTAGTAACTCCTTACCTTAAAAAATTAACATGCTGTGAAACAGAGTGCTAGGCGTCAGACTTGGACACATCCTTTAGAACACATCATTTGTGAAATTTCCCATTGTATAAATTGGCCAAATTTCTACCCTTGCCATGAACTGGCATATTCTCTTGGATATTTCACAGACTTCACCAAAAGTTCACTTTATGATAGGGGCAGTGTACAAAAGTGCTCAGTTCATTAAGTGGTCATTTGCAAGATGTAATTAATCTGTTTCAATGAACATGCGATGTGTATGTTGATGTGTGAGGGTTGGTGTTATTACCAGCTGAATTAAGGTGTTAGGTTTTATGAATTACCCTATTTACATGATTGTAAGATGACCCTGCATTTAAGATAGCCCCTTTCACAATTCTCAGTTTTCAGGAAAATCGCTACACATAACATGTTTAACATGGAGGCAGTATGTTCCTCTGAAAGTTATATCCACCTACAAAAGTACATCATATTATAACCTAGCACACCAGAGTCAGAACCGTCATGCTGTATTCTTCTCATAAGATGAAAGACCAAGTGCCACGTCCATACTAAATGAACACCAGCCAAACAGTGATGTCACTTCAGTCTGAAATCACTCCTCTGACATGTCAAAAGTAATGGAGTTCCAGTTCAAAATATTCTATCCCATACCTACTGAATTTGTCTTAGAAAAACTGTTGTCCTCATCTTTCATGCAGTAGTAGACAAAGTATGTGCTCTGACTGCATAGTGCTTCACTTTTTCATTCTGTCTGCCTCTCTGATCTGCCTCCGTAATGGAAGAGGCCAACAGTATTTATAGGAAAATATATTTTTGTAATGATCCTTAAACAGATAATGATGGAACTAAAGTAAATCGGATACTAAAGGTGCCCCTATGTGGTCAGTAATCTTGTGTGTTTATTAATATTGCACAGTGTTATTGATCATCTAGTTTTAATGTTGAAGGGTTGCATAGTATATTGTGTCAATCAAATGAAGATTTGTTCTTGTTATGTAGGCTTGGAAATATTGAATAATCTGTGGACAGTATTGCACAATATCCATTCAGTTACTGTCTGTCTGCTGAACAGTAAACACATCGAAGAAAGAAAATTTCAGGTCTTCAAAAGTATTTAGAGTGGCCGAAGAGTGTCGTGTAATGGATAAACGCTTCCCGCGTATTAGTATGGATCTTAGCTCGTAAGATGATGGATCAACCAACTGTACAAACATATTCTATAGTCATTTGGTGTACTTAGCCTTAAACCTGTCATAAAATTTTCACTTGTGTATTTTGGTCTTCATTTGTACCATTCTTTTAGCCAGCAGCATTTCGGGGGTTGTTGTTGGTTTTTTTTTTACTACATACTACTACTATAACTACTACTACAGGGCTAAAGCAGTGGCCACGCAAGCAACATCACTATCACCCAGCATGTTTATCGACCTGATCCACGAGCAAAATAAATATTGCACAATAATATTGGGTCATCAGTGGAGGAACATATTGCACAATATTAATTCAAGGCAGAAATACTGAGCAGTAATATTGACCATCCAGGGGCTGCTTAAGAATTAATGTTGTCCTAACCACTGAAGTGTGAATGAGATTTCTGCACATCTCAGCCCAGAGTTATAGCTGTAATGGGCAATGCTAAATGCTTTCAGGTCTACATTAATCCATATGATTTTGGACGGAGAAAAAACTGGCGACTGTTTCTTGGAATGGTGAGAGGGAGAACATGGAGGCATGTTTTGTTGCCATCTCCACACAAGCCAACAGGGGAAGGTCTTACCTGGCACACAGTGCACTCAGATACAGAGGATGACTATGAGGAAGAGGACAGTAACAGAAGAGCGTACTTGAAAGACCCATGATATTCGTTCTAAGAGAAACCGAGAACTTTGTCAACCTCATCCTTTCTGGTGATGTCACAGTAAAAGTGTTTGCTCATGTTGGGTATACTGTGTGATGGACAAGATTTGTTTCCCATGAATAAGTGCATTTTACTGTTACAGAATAGCAGTAGTCATACACAAGGATGACTGGAACTTCTGCATCTGTCGTTACTGCATTGATAGAGCACAAATCTTGGGACTCTTTACACTGCACTCAGAGAATATTTACAATTTATAAACAGCAATACATAATTAATTTATCACATCTTGATCCACATACACTGAATGAAATATTACATTTCATCATGCAATATTGAAGGTTTTCCAAGTCTGAATAAATTATTTGCTACTAAATACTTTGCAGCACATGGGTATGCCTGCACTTGTACAATTAATAATCATATTGTGCAAGAGTTTTTGGTACATTTCATCATTTGTCATATCCTACCTCAGAGGACAGTGGAATATAGGGTATTAACTTAAATCAGATGTCAAGTAAAAACAAGCATTACAGCTAACTACAGGAACTTCAGGTGGAAACTGAATCCAGACACATGACCAACTTAATGGCCTTACATTTACATTTATTATATATATATAATAACTTCATGTTAGAGTAGGTGTTGAAAATGATCTCCTTCAGCTCTCAGACATGCTTGAATTCAAAGGACCTGAAACGCTGGTAAACCATATTCTAAATTTCCTGTGACACTTTTCGTACAATTCCTTCCTGATTACATACATACATACATACATACACATATACATTCACCGATCCAACATCCACGTAAGTAGGATTGGATATGGAATTCGTCAAGAACAGAGTAGATTGCAATATGCAATCGAGTCAAAACACTGAGATGCAAATGAGATACAAAGTTATATAGAATTAGTAAAACACTATAAATAACAAGAGAATTCATACTCACTAAGACAAGGTAAATATATGGATTACAATAAATAATAACAAGTCAACATTTGAAAATTAAGTAGAATACATACGCAGAATACACATATATGTTGCTAATAATAATGAACTATAAAAGGAGTGCAACAGCAGTTGAAAAATTTTTGTTGCTGGTTAACTATTACAATCTTTAGAAATTAATTTGTCAATAGAATAAAAATCATTCTTAACAAGATAATTCCTTAACATAGTCTTAAAAATATGTATATTGTTATGTAGATTTGAAATATTTTGTGGAAGATGATTAAATATTTTAACAGATGAATAATATACACCTCTCTGTATTGTGGAAGATCTCACAGAAGGTACATGCAGTTTATTTTGTTGCCTAATATTCCTGCCATGAACTGAGGTGTTGGTTTGATAGATTTTAGGATTTTTAACTACAAATAACATCAAAACATAGATATACAAACAAGGAACTGTAAGTATATCCAGTTTTTTGAAACCTTCTCTACAAGAACTCCTTGGACCCAGCCTCAGCATAATCCTAATTGCTCTCTTTTGAATTATGAAAACATTTCTCATTGGTAAAGATGAACCCCAGAAAATTATACCATAATTAATTTGTGACTGGAAATGTGCAAAATAAGCCATTCGTAGTGTTTTTACATTTACAATAGATGATAATTTTCTCAAGAGAAAACAGATAGAACTCAGTTTTTTAATTAAATTGTCTAGATGCAAATTCCATGTAATATGACAATCTAGATACACACCTAAAAATCTAATATTTTCAGCAACAGTAATAGCTTGATTATTGTATGATGCATGTAACGGATAAGTAGAAGATTTAGAGGAAGTAAATTTGATCAATTGCGTCTTATTTAAATTAAGTGCTAACTGATTGTTTTGAAACCATTCACAAATGCAACAAAATACCTTATCTAATTTAGTATTTAGTTCAATATTATCACTGGGTGAAATAAGAATATTAGTGTCATCAGCAAAAAGAATGGTGTGAGAAACTTTACCTATGATGCTTGGAAAATCATTAATATAAACATTGAACAGCAAAGGACCCAACACAGGTCCCTGAGGAACACCATGTCTAACAGTTTCCCAGTCTGAAAAAATATTAGGTGAATTGTCAAGTTGCAACTGCACTCTTTGTTTTCTGTTATACAAATAAGATTTAAGCCAATTTAAAATAGAGCCATTTACTCCATAAAATTCCAACTTTGAGATCAATAATTCATGACTAACACAATCAAAGGCCTTTGTCAAATCACAAAATAACCCCGTTACATATTCTTTGTTATTCCAAGCTTTAAGAATCGAATCAGTAAGTTTAAATATTGCACTTTCAGTAGATACATTATCCCTAAAGCCATATTGCTCAGGGACTAAAATATTGTTACTAGATGATGTTTTAACCTCTGGAAAATGAGCAATTCAAATATTTTAGAAAAACCAGTTAATAAGGATATCGGTCTGTAATTTGATATTTGTGATTTTTCACCTTTCTTAAAACAGGGTGTAATGATAGCATACTTTAGACGCTCCGGGCAGATACCAGACGACTGATTTGTTATAGATGTAAGTGAGAGGTTTAGAAATATGGCTACCACATAATTTTAATATTTTATTAGATAAACCATCATAACCACATGAATTCTATTTTGTAATGAAGTAATTGTGCATATGACTTCTGCCTCAGTTATTGGAATATTAATGATTTGGGGGAACTCGCGAGGAAATGATTCCCTAAGTGAAAATATTGCTGATTCAGTTTTTGGCTGTTGTGTGATTAATTCATCTACTGAGTTGATAAAATAGTTATTAAAAGACTTAGCTGCCTGGTTCATATTGATAGTTTTATTGCCAAGTTTGAATTCAGTGTGAGTAAGCTTCTTATTAGGTGTTAAACCCATTTCCTTATTAATGATGTTCCAGGTCGCTTTAGATTCATTAGTAGATGAAGTTATCAATTCGTTGTAACACATTGATTTTGCTTTTCTAATAACTTTCCTTAACAAGTTGCATTATTGATTATAATGTGCTGATATAGGTTTCCACTATGAAAAACTGTCCTGCATACCCACAAACAAACAAAAAATGTGTGTTACACTGTGCTTCACACATCTGTCAGACAGCAGATTATGTTGGACTGTGTGATTAAGGTGATTCAATGTAACTGTATGCTCGACAGTAGTACTGGCAGTGTGTGTGTCATGCAGCAGCTGTTTCATCAGGCATGCAGTGTCGACAATTTCTAGACAAGAAGTTGAAATGGGATTTAATCTGTTCACCAGGTGTCAAGCATGTTTGAGATTTGAAGGAGGTCATTTCCAACATCTACTCTGACATGTAGTAAGTTATATTTTATATATGCTGTATTAGGAAATGTAACGTTTAAGCTTGCTGTGCATCTGTGTTCGATTTTCAGTTGACTTCCCTGTAGTACTCAGCATGACAGCATCATATGTATCTGTGAATAAAATTATCTCATCTTTCAGATTAGGTTATAATACACAGTGTCAGTAAACAATATTCTGAAGTGTAATACACTTTACTGTAAAGCACTATGAATTACATTCACATAAGGAAAGTAGAAAATCATATCCACTTATCCTTCAGGCCATACAGTACTTTCAATCCATGGCACAAAAGAGGATACTCTAGTATAAACACCTGGAGCATTCTTTGCAGCACAGAATTTTCCAAACGAAGTAACACCAATTATGCTGTAGGTGCATTGGTTGTCAGGCCTTGTGATCTGAATGGGGCCACCAGAATCTCCCTAAAACAGAGTTACTTGGTTACTGAAATTCAGACACATTGTTGGTAAGGCAAGACTGTACAGTTTACCAGAGTTTGTCTTCATCTAACCTAAGAGTATATGAATATTCATTGTTATGTATATTGCATTGTGATGAAATGACAAAGTGGGCCTTCAAACAGGTTTGGAATTTATCCTACTCTTCATCAGCATGGTTGCCATTATCGATGAGTAGTATCTCTTTTCCAGTAAAATAATTCTGAAGCTTTCTAATAGTTGTTATCGCCAAACCAAAGGAAAAAAATAGTTCCATTGTAGTTAGAGGAAGGCACCACATAAATACTTTCTGATATGGAGCTTTTATTGGATGTCAGCAGCAGTACATGGTTGTACATATTTCTACTATAAACAACTAAATTCTGTAGCAAAACTTGGCGTGGGAGAGTCCCTGTCCATACACAGTGGTAACATGCTGCCACTACCCAAGTCATGGACCCATACTCCCCATTCTTGTGCCTAATATTATATTTTTATTTATTTGCTACTTTGTTCATTTATTTTTTCTGAGGATTATTTTATGGTACTCTTTCAACTGTGATATTATTGAGTGTGTGTTAATGACACTATGTAGAAAATGCAGGAGAAAACAGGTACGTCCTGCTCAACTTTTACTATTTATATAGAAATGAGGCACTGGTACAACAAGGAAGTTTTCAAAACTTTCCTCCAAAATGTGGCAATGATTGTGGTAACTATGCCAGTTCAATCAGTGTTATGTTTTGTCACTTAATATAAGAAGTGTATCAACTGACCTGGCATGTATCTTTACCCCCTTCCAGTTCACCAGCACACATCATGGATGGTACAATACCATTTTTCAGTTGTCTGGTTACTCCATCACTCTGGTACAGTTCATTGCATAAATTGTTGTCAATGATGCTGAGTACTACCTTCAGCAGGTTATCACTTTTCTTTTCAGCTGTGAACAGTATGAAGAATGGTAAGATTACATGAAATTTAACCCTTTCAGAGCAGAATTAAATGCCCAAACTGATCTAAAAGTGATGATAATTTCAGTAGCTGCCCTTTTTATTTTATTGGCAACGGCTTTAGTTGGTTTTAACCCTTTAAATGCACGCTCTACATTGACTGTGGTTGATGTTCATTACAAAACGATTAATATAGTTCATGGCCTGGTGTGCTGGATTCATGCATAATTTTCATAACATCAAATTCAGGAGAAACAAAGTTTTGTAATTATATATATATTGTGCGTATTACTAGTACTGTTGCTATTACTGTTGTCATGTTCTTCATATCAAATGACAAGATTCAGTTTCAGTCAGTTTGGTATCAGTGCTTGTGTTCAGAGGTCATTGGTTCAGATATGATCTTGAGGCCATCTGTCCTGATTGACGTTTTTGTAGTGTTCCTTAATCATACCCATCCAGTGACAGGATAGTACCTCAAATTAGGCCATGACTACATCCACACCCTTTCCAACTCACTAATTGTCCTATCATTCCAAACCACATAGTCTGAGCTACTGACAGCATTGTTAAGTAAATACAAAATAGTGAATAAAAATCTTCCTTTTTAACTACAGATTTTGTCTATGTAAAACATGTCAGACATAACCTCAAAGTTTTGCACTGTCACCATTTTTGTAATTGTTGACTTATAAACAGAATTTTGTATGTAATGTGTGGGTATGTTTATGATCTATTTCAGTACCGATTTTAACATCCCAAGCTCCAGTGCTTCATTTACTTGTCTTGTTACCATCAAACTATATGATAAATATAGTTTTCAGTCAGCTGTCATTTTGTTGTTTTATGTTCTACAAAAAGAAGCAACAGGAAAAGTTGCATACTTTTCAAGGCTATTACCACATATAATTAGTGGCGCTAGTATTTCTCCCATCTCGTATATTTGTACAAATGCTGTGTTGGTATTATGGAGTGCAGTACAAAGGTTGAAGTGGCTTATAATGCTACAGTTTTGCAAGGATTGTTCACTTGGTTCAAAAGTTGATATTGGGACATACAGACAGCATGAGTGTCCTGTGAGGCTACTTCCTTTTTCTTCAGAAAGCAAGGTAGTCTAAAAATATACAGGCTTTGGTCTCTAATGTTATTACCAACTGCAGTGTACTTCAGCTATCAGTTTTCCTCTGTTTGTAAGGAAAGGCAGACATGCCATGTAAGCATGTAAATATGTGTGAGTGAGTGAAAACTGTGTGTGTGTGTGTGTGTATGCTATTGATAACATGATGCACGTGCAAACTTCTTTCTTGTAACTAACTCTCCAGAAGTTATGCCTGAAGGTTCATTAGTGCATCCATGAAAGCTGAACACTTAAGACGATCCTAATTCCATCCAGTTTTGCAAGTGGCCATATTAAAATGTATTGGCACCAAAATTATGTCCAAATTGCTTGTTTTTCACGCATGGTCCACGTGCACTTTTCTTGAAAACCTTCATTTTACTATTCTGTCAGTGATAAAGCAAAATACTGTCTTACCATAATCTATCTTTCCCCATCCTGTGGCTACAGTCTTATTAACTGCAAAGGTATCTGTTGTATAGAGACATGCAGGCCGAATGGCTTCGTTAAACTCGACATGACGGTCTAATTTGAGGAGAGCAATGTCATTATATTTGGCTGGTGCCTTGTAATCAGGGTGGCGAATAATTTCTACCACTAAGTAGTTTATTGGTTGTACTCCTTGATTGGACGCTTTTAGGTTCAGGCCACCCAACCGTGCAATTGTAGGCGGATTGCTGTAAGAAGAATGAAGGATGCTAGTAATTTGCATTGTAAATACAGCCATATGCAGCAGCTGACATATTCAGTCCTCATTAATTTGGACACACAGTACAGTGAAACCTGCTCAAGTCAATTCAGCTTAAGAAGAATTTTTGTCTAACTTGTAAGAAATATTTAGTACAACAATTTTTCCATATGATTAACGTACACATTGCCCTTTAATACGTTTCCAGCTTAAAAGTACTGTATTTCCTGCCAAAGAAGTACAAATGATCATGGCACAATGAATTTTTCACACATTTAATATGATTTGCATCAAAATCTGCAACAGTTTCCCATTTGTGTAATTTGTGACTAATATACCGTGACAAAATAACACTCTCAGCTTGTAAAGATTAATCCGAGGTCGTTTCCACCAATGCTTTGAGGTACAGACAAGCTACTCAATTTTGACATTATTTATTACCTCCATTTTGGTTGAATTAAATTGTTCATTTATTACACCAAAAATACAACTTTGATATATACAAATACAGTCTTATATCGCTCCTGCATGTTTAGGCATCACACCATCCTCCGGGTGTAGAGGTCCCTGAGGAAGGCATGACGCCGAAACATGTAGGTGTGATAGACTAATTGCATATATCAAAGGTGCATTTGTTGGTGTCATGAATGAACAATTTAAAGCTACTCAATGTTACTCCATGGAAACATGTGGCAGGTAATAATGTTGCATTCCAACTTAATTTCACACAGTGTGATGCAGTGTCATGAAGCATTTGTACTTTACAATATGAATAAACATGGGTTTAATGGAGTGCATTTTAGCTGTACTGTTTGCCTTTAATTTTATTAGTGTGAAATATTCTGTGTGCAATGCTTATATGCATTTTGTGTTAGCTTTAAATTGCTTATGTTTGTGCAGTTTTTAATCCCATAGAGCCATTAATCACTGAACACGTGATTGGCATGGCTACTACACCAAAGACTGGCTTAAAATGTAAGGTGCTCTGAATTCATGAAAAGCTGGATGTTATAAGCATAATGAATGCTGCTTAAAATTTTAATTGCAAAAAATTGCTTAAGAACTTCACCTTTCAGTGTTCAAATATGAGACACACTACTCAGGCTCTAAGTGAACAGCTGAGCCAGAAATGCTGTCCATTAGAAGTTATACAGACAACAATGAGGAAGTAAAACCTGGGAGTAACAAACCTTGAAGCTTGTTAGTTCAAATCAAACACACTAAGCTTACTTTTAATATTATACTCCTGTCCCTGAATTTAACACATAGTTCCCAAGAAGAAAGTGAATATGTAGGTATGTCTTGTCATACTCTTAATACAATGACAGATACATGTTGACTCACTTTCTAGGGGCACAGTGTGCAGCTGTGAGTACAAAGTACTCGCTGATGAGAGACCCACCACATTTCCAGTCAATGTTTCCATTTTCCAAATAACCAAGTGCTACCTGTAATCATGTAAATAAAGATATATACAGTGTGCAAGGATGACCTGGTTGCATCAAGGTTTGTGGATTCAGTTTAATGTTAATTGAGACATAAACTAAAGTTTGTTTGAAAAATACTGTCTTGGTGCATGCAATGGTGTTATGACTATTTGTGTTACGTTTCAGACACAAAATGTCAGGAATCATAAGATTTCAGGGAACAGTATTTTACTGATGTGAAAGTGAATAAAAATACTAAGATTTCTTGTTTATTATTGTCTTCATTTCCGTCTGCTGCACCATAGTTGCAGAAATAAGTCCTGAAGTATTGTACTACTGGGGAGTGTGTGGTCTTTCCACTATATAAAATTAAATGTACACCGTATTAAAAAATGTTTTAAATGAAAGTGTCTGATACTTGTGTTGATAATTTCGCATGAGGAACAGGCTTTGTGTACACCTCATCATGAATTAGTGGTTTTTATAATTTTTGCAAGAATTAAGGGAACTTTTGTTACATTGCTCAATTAAATGTTAAATTTTGAAGTCATTGTCATCTCCAAGACCACAGTGCATGAACTGGAGTAGGTAGATACAACGTGTGTGTGTGTGTGCACGTGCAGACAGGTGCATGAGTGTACTAGTGTTATGAAAGGAGGAATGAACGTCACATATGAAGAAGAAACCTTAAATGATATTTAATAAGATGGGTTAATAAAATACTTATTTTTCAAATGAACTTTGTGTTAACACAGTAAACATTTTTGTTTACATGTGGGGAAATCTTTTTATGTGAAACAAAGAGAAAGTGTTCCAACAATTCATTTAAAGTAAACAGTATTAAAGAAAATCTCAGACATGAAAGAAAAGGATTTTCAAACTTTAATATCAGTAACTGGAAGTGATAGAGTGTAAGGAGCAGAAAAAATTTATTTGACATTAGTTAACCTCTGCCTACTTTCATTCAAATTCAGTGACTGAATTTAATCTGTATCGACTAAATCACCTGTGCCGTTTCCTAAGTGTCTGAGGTATGAGTGACATGGGAGGACGTGTATAGAATGCTTCATACTGTTGTCAGCTGATGACAGCTTTGACCATGACAGTTGTGCCACACGGGGAAGTCAAACCAATATATGTGCACGAATAATAACTGATGTATTCCAGTTAAAAATACACTGGGCTGAAGTGCAGTTGTATCTTGTGTGTGCAAGTTAATACTACTATTTTCTGTTGTCTTTTATCTGGTTGTAGTTGTACTTGTGTTTAACTCTGGTATTGAGATCTGCAATCTTCTGGGACATTACGCAGTGTTGAGTGGTAATTCTGTGCCGACGTTGTGGGACAACCTATCGGTCCCATCTCCAAGGGTCAAGAAGTCCAAGAAGAAAGCCCTTGTAGATTTTTTTGGCGGCTTACGATCGGGTATGGTGGCAGAGTTGTAGGAAACAGAGTATGGTGCTTTGGTCCCTGCAACGCAGGAGGAAGGGGAGCGAGGTAAGGAGTTTTGCTTTGCTGATTCGAAGCTTTTCGAGTTTGGACGTGACGTAGAGTAGCCTCGCCGTAGAGGTGTACCATGCGTGACTTCAGGCTTCTGTCGCGATGTAGATGAGATCTGTGTTCTTCTGGGATATTACACAGAGTTGAGTGGTAGGTCTGTACCGACGTTTCGGGACAACCTATCGGTCCCATTGAAGGTCAAGAAGAAAACTTTCTTCTTGGACTTACTTACCCTTGAAGATGGACCGAAAGGTTGTCCCGAAACGTCGATAGACCTACCACTCAACGCTGCGTAATATCCCAGAAGAGCGCAGATCTCATCTACATCATGGCGGAAGCCTGAAATCATGCAACTATGGTATTGTTCTAAACTGAACACCTAACAAATGGCAACCAGTGGAAAGTGGTAGATGCTGTTACAGAGACTTATGTTTTTGACAGGACCTGTATTTCTCTGTAAGGTTAGTGTGGAAATTGTGTCCCTACCCACACTGTCATGGTCAAAGCTTTTCTCCTCAATCAAGGACAACAGTTAAACTTTTTCTCTGGAAACTGGTAGTGACCAAATGAGGCCAAATTTGAAACCTGACAGCAGCTTAGTCAGAATAATGTTAGAAGTAAGAAATTTAAAGCAAATGTACTTGTTTAGAAGATGAATATATGGATATATGACACTGAAGCTGATTGTTTTTAGAAAGTCACTGGTGTTTGTCTTAGAAGGTGAATGAGTGGTTTTGACAAAAGAATCTAAAACCATGCTTTTCCCTTGCAGTATATGTGTGTGTGTGTGTGTGCTGTCTTTTAATACAGAAGCAAAAGCAGCAACATTAATGCACATTGAACCATTTAAAGCACAGTGGTAACTATGTGTACCACCTGCTTTAACATTTAAGAACTCTGCATTTTGGCCACACAGTGTATATATTTACATGTGGTTTGTATAACTCCAAGAATCAGCAGCAGTTATTTCCCTAAAAGTCTCATCAACTGGTTGGTCTTTGTAATGGAGAGGTGTTTTCAGTGTGACAGAAATTGAATTGTTGAATGTTATTTACACGAACTTTTAGAGGGTTTAAATACCTAGGATGAATTCCAGATACTTAGCACTTTTTAGCCTTAACTAGTTATTACCATATGAGGAAATTCTTTGAACTTTGCCTCTTCACCACCCACAATTAACGGTACACTGCTGAAGTCACAGTTTGGTATGTCAACATGCACAGGCTCAGGAGTGGGGCACTAGAGGCAGTGCTACAATCTGTGAAGTTGCCAGCTTTGCATACTCATTGCACTCTGAAACAGAATAAACATCAGTTTTTATATGGATTCGAGTTGAATTGTTTATTCCATGTTTCCTGCCTTCAGACACACTGTGTAAGCATAGAATCATATTCAAACAGCTACAAGTATAAGACTACAGGAAAAGGTAAACAATTAAGGCCCATGTAACGTGTTTCAGAAATCACCCACATAAACCAACAAATGCACACAATTTATATAAAATCACAAATCATCCATATACATGAACTTTCGTACATGTTTCAGCAATAAATTGCCATCCTTGGGGAGACATTAATACAAAGGAATATAAAATTAATACATCCAATTTACATATACATATGCATGTAGGAGAATTCATGTGTATGGGTGATTAGTGATTTTATGTAAACTGTATGCATTTGTGGGTGTATGTTGGTGATTATGATCACAATGCACAGAATGAATAATATTAAGGTTTCAGAAATGTTATTAGATACCCATTGGTTTGCTGAAAATTCATTTCACAGAATGTTGCAAAACAACTGAACCAATGTATGAACAGATGTGTTGCAACAGTTTTAGAAAATATTGACGTGAGAATAGCATGACAACTTGAGAACCACTAATTGGATTTTCTTTATATTTTATATAGGGGAGTTTTACTAACATTTGTTAGTATATCCAATTTTGATTCATGTCAGCCAGTAATTATGGACACTTTTACATGAAACCCTGCACATGTTTCTGCATGCCTCTCAGGCATTAATTACTAAATATTCATCAGAAAAATAATATTGGGGATGATTTTTATATCCAACACCTTTTCTTTTTCCATACATCTCAATTTTTGTGGTAATTAAATGCAAGAGTAAGTGTGCCACAATTCTTATACTATGCATTAATTTCCGTCTTGTTTTCTGCTACGTTTTATAGTCAGTGACCTTTATGTGTATTGGGAAGTTTATTGGGACATAAAGTTGCTACTCTGAGCAAACTAGTTATTAAGTCTGAGTTGCAGAATCATTGTCATTAAGTGTAGGAAAGGTAGGACAGCTTTGTCAATTAACAGAATAAAGAAATAGCAATTAATTTTTATTTTGATTTTAAGTATTCATACTTATAAATTCAGTATGCTCTTCAAATGATACCCCACCAGGGCTCTTTGAATAACTAATTTAAATCCCAGCATGAGCATGAGGACATAACTTGTTAGTACCTTTTCATGTGTCTGTAGATTGAGCACACTGCTCCATTCCACCACAGAATCTTTCTTACTTGGGGTTAGAATTATTGTCTGAGGGATCTTGCCATTACAAGACCTTATCCATTCCAAATAATACAAACATTTGTGCCCTGTGTGAGATGTCCCCAGTAGTAAACAAAATGACCACCAATATATGCCGTAGAACGGATTGTGAGTGTTTTGGTACACAGTTAAATATGGAAAGAATTAGCAATGCAATGAATAAAGGTATCTATTGAAATTACAGAAGTTATTTTGTTTGTCATGGTATGTATATACAGTCATTGCTTTGATATTAAGAGGTACTGACGTGATAATTTTAATGTGAATAATTATCAGTATTAATATATGACATTTGGTACACAGTAACAAAATGTGTAAATTTGCTTGCTTTAAAAGATTGAATCAGTGAGAGTTATGAGTGTTTCTCCAGAACGAATCTAAACATCTATCACTGATAATTATAAGTTTCTTTCCCGGTTTACCTTTCCCAAAAGAGAAGTACACTGCAGCTTGTCTTTTGACCTTGAAAATGAGTGAATTTAGACCCCTGAATGTAGTGCAGACATGTTAAATGTGAGTCAATATAGTTAAATTATGAGAACAAACAAGCATATTTGCCAGCTCCTTTATAAGCTTGAATTCAATAAATGATGTCATGCCTTATTTCAGTCTTCAGAATGAGCCCTTTGGACCTGAATATTTCCATTTAAAATGTAGAATGCAGCAAGCAAACAAAACAAATTATATTGTAGTATTATGTCATTTTTTTGTTTAGTTTCTAATGACAATTTTATTAAACATTTTCCACATTAATTTCCCATTCAGAAATATCTGAAACAAAGAGATGGTTTTCAGCAACACTTTTCTTTTGGATTTTGTCCATTGTGTAATGTACAATTGAAGCACGATGCTTCATAAGCCTACTCTGCTGTTGTCCTCAGATGACAGGAATTTGGAAATGCACCTACTCTGCAGACCACTTAGAAAGAGCTACTCTCAGTTATTGGACCATGACTGAGAGGGGTCCACTTAGGTGAATTGTGCAATTACTTTCACCTGCGAATGGAAACAGACGGTCTAAGGCGTGGGTCTGCGGCCGCTCACTTACTGGGATTGTGGGTTCGAATCCCGCCTAGGGCATGGATGTCTCTTGTGAGTGTTGTGTGTTGTCAGGTAGAGGTCTCTGTGACGAGCTGGTCCTTTGTCCAGAGGAGTTCTACTGAGTGTGGTGTGTCTCAAGTGTGTGATCGTGAAGCCTCGAACAATGAGGCAGCCTAGGCCCCCAAGGGGCTGTTGAGCCATTGAAAAAAAAATGGAAGCAGAGCCTTTTTACAAAATGTGC
Organism: Reticulitermes speratus; assembly: GCA_021186555.1. Taxonomy (NCBI): domain Eukaryota; kingdom Metazoa; phylum Arthropoda; class Insecta; order Blattodea; family Rhinotermitidae; genus Reticulitermes; species Reticulitermes speratus. The sequence continues at coordinate 20,097,624 of JAJKFL010000001.1, forward strand.
TTTAATTATGTATTATATGATGGACAAATTCCAAAAGAATAGTGTTCCTGAATGCCATACACCATCGCCAAAGCCCTTGAGAATTAGTGGAGATGGTTTATTGCCATTGCTTTGCAACTTGTGCTTTAATGTATGCTTTTAGGAAGGTCCAATAAACCAGAACTGGAATTGTGTGAGACACATCAGCTTCTGGTTTATGTTAATAATGTTAATTTATTGTACAAAAACTTCATATACCAAAAGGATAAATACAGAAGCCCTGTGTGAAAAGTTGTCATTCACACAGTGAAATTCCTTATCAGAAAGTGTAAACTTGAAACACCTTCCCTGAAAAAAACAAAGAGGGTTTCAAGCCTGCTATATTGGAAGTTTCATTTGTCATTTGTTATAGGCCTGTTTATTCTACCAGTGGTCCGAATCTCTGTGGCCTGACTAAATGGGAGGAGTGTCAGAACTGTTCTGCGTGTGCAGCTCAACAATTTGCAGTACAAAGGTTTGAGGATGATCACATTGTACTTACTTGGCTCTGATGATTATTGTACCAAACACTGTGTGTAAGAGAAAGAGTAAGAGAAATTCTTCAGAGAAAAACAATTGCAGTAAGCTTCATACTTGTATTAGAGATTACAAAAGTCAAAATCCTTTAATTATTTGTGAAAATGAGAACTAATTGCAAGGGTTGGTCAGAAAATAAATTTACATAGCATAGAACCCGCACTGATGGTAATTATATCAGGGGAATATTTCATGGAGTGATTATCATGTTTCCAGCACTGAAACAAAATCTTGGTGGCCACAAATTTAAAGATGATTGTGAGATGGAAACGGTGGGGGGCATGATGGCTGATGGCACAGAACCCAGACTTCCATCAACAGGAAATAGAAAAGCTCATTTCATGATATGGTAAATGCTTCAGTTGTGGGGTAGACTATGGGGAAAAGTAGTGGGATAGCAGTACAGTTAAATGTGAACTGCTTTTATTACAGGTTCAAAATATAAATATATAAACAAAATATACGGATGGTAAATTTATTTTATGACAGACCTCTGTATTAGCGCCAACAACTGTTTTGTGTGAGGTATCCATTCTAGGATATGACACTGCATCACTGGGTAATTTGTTCCCGATATTCTGAGACAACATAGTGGTATCTTTTTGAAGGGCCGAAATGTCCAAGAAAAGTTAATTCTTTCTGGACATTCTGACCCTTGAAGATGAGACCACTACATAGTCTTGAAACATTTGGAACCAAATACCCAGTGATGCAGTGTTATATCCCAGAAGAATGGATATCTCATCCACACCACTGTGAGAACCAAAAAAAAAAAAAAAAAAAAAAAAAAACTTGCACAACTGTTTTGAATATTTGGATTCAACTTACTGGTTTCACTTACTCTCACTTGACCACGTCTTGTGATTGTAGACTGTACGGGCTCTGTAATGGGTTTTGGTGGTGATGAGGGTGGAGGTGGGAGTGAGGTTGGAGGTGGTGGTGGAGGTGGAGGTGCTGAAGTAAATGGTCTCTCAGAATACCACCAGTGATTATGTAAATTTCCAGGCCTTGATGTGCCTTGATGGTGATTATTATTCCCATTATTGTTGTTACTTGATTGTTGTTTCTGTAAAGCAGCAGATGGAGGTTCAGCGAATGGCTTTTCAACTAGCCACCATGGTTCGTTTCCGTCCCCTCTTGAATATCTAACAGGAAAATCTGCTGAAGGCATTTCATGTGTTTCAGCGTCGATCAGATAGTACTGGCTTGTAAACTGTGGCGGATTTTGCTTCTGTATGATGTTTTGGTGAGCCTGGGGTTGAAGTCTGACAATAGGACTCCTCCCACAGCAAACAATGGGCATGTCCCCTTTAATACTGCAGACAATGGGCATGTCCCCATAAACTGCCTTATAAACAGCTGTTGTGCATTGAGTGAGTGGCTGGCACACACCAACGTCCCCAGTCTTTAGTAGACACCAGTCTCCTTAAACACAAACAACAGCATCATTGTAGCTTTTCATGGTCTCCAGTAAGTTATTACATACAGTACATGATTGGCCAAGCAAAATTTGTAGCTTAGGCACGCACTGCCCATTGAAACAGTGATTTAGTAGCATTGATTGAAGGCTTTATCTGTTTCATCTATTGAGTCTGATTGAAACAATGTTTGAAGGCATTCTCATATCTTTTTACTTAATGTGTTATGTGTATACAAGAGTGCAGAAAATTCAGGTGTAGGATGTATGATCCAACTGTACGTAGAAACTCCCCCCTCCCCCACCTTTTTTTCTAATTTAGCCTACTTCCTAAAAATGGAAAGAACTAGACATATGACACCATGCTGTGCATGCACCTGTTTGTGTGTCTCTCCCTGTTTCAACTTGTGAAACAGCTGATCAGTTTTCATAAAACTTGGTATGAACATATGCCACTGGAAGCTTCAGTGCCATCCCTCAACTGGGGCAGCTGTAGTGTAAGAACTAGTAAGATAAGGGTGACTACAGAGAAATATTGTTTCTTGTTATTTATTACACTGAACAAAGATTTTATGAGTCTGTGTGTCTTGCATTGGAACTGGAGGAAGCTTTCAGGCCTTTAGTTCACATCAGAATCTGATGTTATAATTCCTCAAATTTATAGACATATGTTACTCTATATTTGCTTCCTACCATCCAACCTTCTACATAAAGATTCAATTCATGCAGTAAAATTAGAAGCAGTTTGACTCAATGACACTTTATGATTGCTTGTTGTTTTCCTCCATTAAAGAGTTAATGTGTCAGCTCCCCTACAAAAAGTGCAACAATGCAACATGTATAACGTCGGTTTATAGAGTTCTCCGTGTGTTCCGTTCAGCTTATTTAAGTAAACTGTTTTTAATGTTGAGAAAGTCTGTTGTTATGCTGTAGTCAGACAGCTGGACAGACACGCATCAATGTGAAGAATGACGAATGGCAGTGTTGAACACTTTCCATTAGGTCGGTAATAAAGTCTAGGGAAAACTCAGCTAAATCTGCACGTTTAGACCAGTGTGAGTAAGTAATCTGACAAGTTGGCTTTAGAGGATGATCTGGAGGGGGGACCGAGACAGAGAGAGAGAGAGTAAATGTCGGGTCGCAACATTAGCACACAAAGCAGGAATTCGACGATTTACAGGATATTTGCCGCAAATACTGCTGTTTCTTACAATCTTTCAACAAGGTACGGCATATGTGTTCTTACTCTATATCTTCAGTTGTTTTAATTTTCATGCATGATTAAGATGGATACAGTCTTTTTTGGGCTTCCTTTACATCGCAGAAAGAAGAACGTCATACGTGGAGACATCCGTCCGTCTGTGACCTACTACCAGCAGCTGAACCATTTGTCAGATTTTCATGAAATTCGGTATAGGAGTTCTTACAAAAAGTTGTCAAGCAATCATGGGTTTAGTGAAAATCGGCTCAGTGACAACCATACTTTAGTTAAGGACGAAAGTGAATTACATCGTACTATCCATATTTATTGGCGGATTTTTTTGTGGAAATTTTATATAAAAGATCTCCACATAATGCCGTTGAACAGTTGTGAATTTCTTGAAAATCGGTAGAATGAAGTCATACTTTACGTTTGCCCTTTTTCTATACTTTCCGTCCGATTCGGATAAAATTCGGTACAGGAGATGTTCACAACAATTTATTGAGTGATTGTGAGTTTCGTGAAAATTGACGCCGTGAAAGCCATACCTTAGTTCGGGGCATAAATGAATTTCTTTCTGCACTTTTCACATGTATTGTCCGATTTGGGTCAAATTTGCTGTACGTCATCTACACGCAATGCTGTTGAGCATTTTGGAATTTGGTGAAAATCGACGCAGAGAAGGCCGTGCTTTTCTTATGGGTGTCAATGAAATTACATGGACGCGTGTTCCGTTACAACGTTTTGACATCCAGAAAGTAAAGAACGCCTTGGTAAACTCTGTACTGCGTCACGGATTACGCCATTTGCGGTCTTGTTATCAGTATATACCCATTGTACACTTCTACGTTGGCCGTACGTGCAGTAATCTTTATGGATCTTGCGTTTTAGGCGCGTTCGCAAAATTTGCCAAAAGCGACTATTAGCTTCGTCGTGGCTGTCTGTCCGTCCGTCAGCACGGAACAACTCGGCTCCCACTGGACGGATTTTCATTAAAGCTGGCATTTGAGTATTTTTCGAAAATCTTTAGAGAAAATTCAAGTTTGATTAAAATTTGACAAGAATAACGGGCACTTTACATGAAGACTTACGTACATTTATGCTAATGTTTCGAGGAATTCTTCTCAGAATGAGAAGTGTTTTAGGCAAACGTTCTAGAGAAAATCGAACCACATAATTTATGTTCAAAAACGTTTTTCCGAAAATTATGCCGTTAATGAGATAATGTGTAAAAATACGGTGGACCCATACAGGCCACAGATGACAATATATTACGGCGCATGCTTTTCCACGGCAACAATGGTTACGCGAACGCGCCTCATTGTTACCTTATACGTACATTGCCTGTCGTATCATTTTATTTTATATATTACTTTCAAAGGTTACAATCACTACAAACAAGGGCTGCTGCCAGACGTGGAAATATGAGTATTAAGTCACCTTGTGTCCTCCGGCGGCCCTTGTCCGTGTACGCATTTTGTATGTTGTGCAAATTGCCAACATGCCAGCGGTAGAGGAATTGATTCAGCAGTGTACAAGACCTAATTATTTTCAACGGCCAGAGGAATAACTACGAATTAAATCTTTAAAGATGAACATTAATCTGAATTACGTATATTTAAACATTCAGTTCGTACCGCGCAGTAAACGTACTCCGTCTCCATTACAAAGCCGAGCAGGTAGTTAAGTACCAAGAGCAAAGCAGTCAACGCAACTCTTCGTTTTTAAATAAAATTACAGTTTTGTATAGAAACAAATAGTGTGGTACTTAATTTGCGAAACACAACAGGATGTCCTCTCTTACAACCAAGCAGATAATTCTGTATAGGAAATAAATCGCGGGCTGGTTTGAAAACCGTGCCAATCACAGAAATACACTAGTGGGCAGAATATAGCGTTTTTTAACGCCCTGGTGGTGCCCAAAGCAGCCGCCGAACTTTAAAGGTTTAGGAAGATCAGATACCAAACCCTGCAGTGTTGGATCAGCAAAGAGGTTTTTGCTCGTAATTTCTGCAACACTTCAACAAGTGCATTCCTTCCGAGCGGCCAGTTATTGTGCTGTGTCAGACGTCAGGTTCTCGTGGCGTTGACTATACAGAATGCTGTCTGCTGGGATGTGGCCAGGTGGTCTGGTAGGAATTTGTCAACGTCTTGAAGGAACCTGCTGTATATATCTCCGAGATACATGGCTCATCTACCCTGAATATGACCACAGCAGTCTACTTTGAAACTTGTGATCTCTTCGTACACCACCCACCAGCTGCAGCGTCGTGAAGTATTCCTGTTTGGTCCTGTGAAGCCGCGGGAGGAGCCGAATTATCAAATGAACTGAAAAAAACGGGCCAACGCCATCTCGACGGAAGTGTTTGGAACTGTTTGTGCCCGTGCCACAGGAAACAGTTACCAGTCAAAATATAGTGTGTCTTAAAAATAGGCATTATGCCCCCCTGAACAGAAGTACTGTGCCATAGAATGTCCTTCCTCCGCCTGACCATCAGATTCACTTTGCCATGAGCACCATACGACTTGCTGTGAACCTCGTCTGTACTCACATGCACACACTAAGGACATGACTAAATTTCCTTCAATTTCACGCTGTGTTCACCGTGCATCTTGACATTAATTTTCAGTTTTTTAACCAACGAATGCATTTTTATATTAGTATTTCCGTTCAGTTAACCCTACATATGTTTCGACCGCGACCCGGCCATCATCAGGGGTACACTGATAGGTTCACTTCACTGGTCGTGTAACGGTTCTGTGATAATACCAAATGGACCAGTGAACAGTGAAGTGAACTTATCAGTGTACCCTGATGATGGCCGGTTCGCGGCCGAAACATATGTAGGGTTAATTGAACGGAAATACGAAAATAAAAAATGCATTAGTTGGTTAAAAAACTGAAAATTAAATTTCCTTCAGTTAGATAATTATAATAAAGTAACATTCTTTAAAAATGTTCATGGCATTATTTTAAACATTAAAATCTGTCTCAGTACTTGGCTTATTTATCATTAGTACTGCGAAATTAGTCGAGTTTTCCTTACTTGTAATTCTGTACTTTCAGCGAGGCGCCAGCCTTACTGTTTCGCCATACAGTGCTCCTTTTAACACAAAGTGCTATTGTGTCATGTAGCCAAAACCGGCCTATCACTTTGAGACTAGTGACCAACCAACCAATGAAAACGCTAAGGGCCCAGACTTGTCCCGACTTTTGTTAAACCATTAGGCTCATCCATGCAGCTCTGGGCGTCGTTAGTGGCCCGGCAGCCATTGGGAGTCTGAGGCACCAGCGGAATGCTGTCGTCTGGGCCAGGAGCTTTCATGAAGTCTACGCGTGGATTAATGCCATGAACTGGTCACTTGTTTTCTTACCCTTCAGACATACCAGGGTTTTTTTAGTGTTACGTGGGGGACAGGCCCTTCTTCAGGCTGATGTCTGCTAGTATACTACTAGATGATGTATACTACGATCAACTGAGCCGTGTAAGAACATTGGCTCAGAGAAGACCAAACAAGAGAATACAGTATATGGGAGCACTTTACTTCACAGGTGCAATGACTTACAAGAACTAGGCAGAGGCAATTTATGAGGGCGATAAGTGATCACAGCACGCGGTGGCGCAGTTGGTTGAGGCACTGCGCTACAAGCTGGAAGGTCGCGGGCTCGATTACCGATTGCGTCTTTGACTGTATCCTTCCGGCCGCACTATGGCTCTGGGGTCGACTCTAACAGAAATGAGTACCGGGAATATTTCCTGGGGGGGGGGGGGGGGGGGGTAAAGGCGGCCGGTGTATAGGGCTGACAACCTTGCCACCTTCAGGTTCCGACTGTCTGGAAATCTGGGAGCCTCAACCTCTTGGAACTCTAGGGCCTGTCCAGGGCTCTACAGGGGTTGCATTGCTATAAGCAATCACAAGATTGGCAATGCATGGCTGGCAGGACGAGATATGTAAGACAGGATGCTTCTACATTCCACGAGGTAACCGTGTTTGTTCAGTGTGTGAGGTGCGTTGTGGTTGATATCACATCCTGCCGCATAAATAAGCACGATCGTTGACTAACTGTAGCGAAGCTTAACTGTGCGCACTTCGCATGCCAAGCAGTGATATCAAATATAGGCGACATAGCCTATGGACAAGGGGTGTGTAAACCTCACCTAAATTATTAAGATATGGCGTACTCTTCATCTAGAACAGTGTTTCTGAAACTTTTCTGCTCGCGGACCCCGGATGGTAGGTATCCAAAATTACAAATTTATATCTCGTATCTAATTTTAGATAGCTACAAATACATGCCAGTATCATAAGTAACAATGCCTTGCATGATTTGAACTTAATTAAAATGACTGTCGCTCGCTTCGTGGATACAGGAAGTTTTTTAATTAGTTATTCTAACGGTCATACGAAATAACATATCGCCGATTAAAGAAGTTCCGCGATTATTTTTAACAAAACATCCCTTTAATTAAACAAATAAGTAAACTTCAAAGTAGCCATTACACAAATATATCCACGGATCCTCTGGGGGGATCCACGGAGCACAGTTTGGGAACCACTGATCTAGAATATTAGAAAAATTATTAGGTAGTTGAATAAATGCCATAAAAGTACGAAATTCTTTCCTGTAGTAATTATGAAAGGTCTCGTGTTTGGAATGAATTAAACCGATAGCTAAAACAGGACGGTTGACTGTGACCTAATCAGCTGTGCATACCGTCTGTGTGTTGATACTGTGAACGTATTGAGAGATCAGTTGGCGGATTAATTATATTACAACACCATTTTCATTCCAGTGTATTGTGCTGTATTGGTTATGGCTCCCAGACTTTTTGTAGTGACGTCGGACTTAAAGGCGCTTCACACACCGTCTTCGTGACCGCAGTATGCGGGTAGTGCAGTACCTCTTGCCAGAACTTGAGCCACTTTCATGCCATTGTGTCTGCTGCTATTATCTCACAAAAACTCTTAATTATATTTTCAACTGATATACATACTTTTCACACCCTCCTTTAATGAAGGACCGTGTGAATATAAGCCCTCATATCTCTATTTGTTTAAGATTTATTTAACGATGCTGTCACTGGCTCAGTCTGTATGACGCCGATGGTAGGAGGACTGATGAATAATAAGTGGAAAGGGTGTGGAAGGCAGCAGTCGTAGCGTCATATGAGGCACAACAATGGCGTTTGCTTGGAGGCAGTGAGGAAACACACGAAAATTCTCGGCATATTCAGGCTTTGAACTCGGTATTGCCTGAATATGATGCAGGACTGCTTTGTACTCGACCGTCACGCACAGGCATCCCATGTAGTCTGGTACCCTTGGGATTTCGGGCCAAAGTTTTGTGCTAGTTTTCTTCTGCCTTACGCGTCCTCTGTGTTTCACCTATTCCACCACCCCACCCCCCACCCGTCGCTAGATTTTATTTTTGGCGAAAATACAAAGGATGAAGCCGCATATTCCATTCTCAAGTTTCCATAAAAGCACTTATTTTTACCACTCGTTGTAAGAACATATACATACCTGTTTTCTGTGTAGCCGCTGTGTCGGCCCAAGAGGCAAGGAAGCACAAAGCTATCGCAGTGTAAGTCACTATTTGCCTTCGTCTTCGATGTGTGTCACTCTCCGAAATACGTAATGGCTTCATACTGATAGATGTATTTCACTTTTTTTGCATGCCAAAACTTCACATATTCACAACACAGTGAACTGTAGTCACTTCTTTGCCAGACTGGAAAGAAATGAAATGACCTAAACGAAGTTGTACCTGAGGGCATCCAACATCACAACAAGGAAAATGGTCACGTGGGATTCTTGAGGCCTAGTTCACATGACAGTGTAATTGTTTGTGGTTTATTTAGAGATGCTGTAGTCTATATAGCGTCGATGGTAGATGAATGAATATGAATATGGAGCAATGGTGGAGTGGCAGTTGATACAGAAAAATATTAGGTGTTGCGTACAGAATTTTTAATTTGGTCCTCCCGTTTCGTGACATCGAATTATTCAAGTACGAAGGATGTTCTTTAAGTAAGGTTTCCTATCTAATAAAACTTAAATGAGGAATCATTATTATGTTAAATGTAACTCATGTATTTCGCTGAAGTGTCATTATTTTTCACCATAACCCCCGTGCACAGTGATGCATTTATCTCATCTTGGCACGAGTTTAAAGATTCCGTCGCGGTAGGAATGGAACTCTTGCGTACGCAACCATTCACAAAGAGAAATTTCCACTTCCTCATCATTGCGAAAACAGCCACCTCGCAAGTGTTGCTTCAGCGGTCCAAACAAATAATAGTACGAAGGGGGATATCAGGACTATAGGGTGGAATGTCCAGAAGTTTCCATTGAAACGACTGCAACAACTCCTGTATCCGACTTGCTCTATGTGTGATGGCATTATCGTGCTGAATGACCACACGTCGCGACAGATGTCCAGGTGTCTTCTTGCGAATAACCTCAACAGTCATCGCATCGTGTTGCAATGGGCATTCGCACTGATTATTGTGGTTGAGACATTAATCCAACATGGATGGCTTCTTCTACATTTCAGAATAGAGACATCGTAAGTTTTCCAATAGACTGACACACTTTTAATTTTTGGTTGTAGAAGAAGTTGGTTGTTTCCACTTCAAGTTTGTTTTGTTTGAGAAGTGAAATAATGCATCCGTTTCTCATCTACTGTGACTGTGGGTTTAATGAAATCGATTCCTTCTTTAAACAGTTATAAGATGTGAAGGAGTAATCTTTAAACGTCGATTTCTTGCTCTTTTGTCAGACATCTTGTTATCCAGCGGGTGAACACTTTGCGGTATTCCAGTTCTTCGTGGACATGGTTAGGTACATTCCTGATGGACAGCTCCAATTCAGTGGATAAATCTCGAACTTATCCCATGAATAGCATCCGACTGACAGACTCTTGCACCGTCTGTTGCATGTTACCTACACTAAAACTGTTACCTTTTACATGGAAAAATTTCGATTAGTGCAAAAGTTGTGGGCCAGAGAACCTTACTTATTGAACATGCCTCGTAGTAGCACTTCTCATTCAACACAACTCGTTTATTATGCAATAAATCGGCTGCATATTTTGACTTTTATGAATACCTCATCAGGCCACACGTAGAATGGTTCAAGGAATAGTCATATCAATGAAATTGGCATCTTATTTGCCTGAAAACAATGTTTCTGAAACATACGACACCTCATTAGGAAGTATTCTGTGTACACAGACATAGAAAAACGTCTATGTAAACACGGAAGTTTCATCTTTGGTAAGTTATGGCCCATTTTATTTTGTAAGGAGAAACATAAAAACAAAATGTAAACCCCGTCCAGAGGATAATGTTTACTTACAAATCGCGAATTCCATATTACTGTTTTGCTAACAGAAATTACAGAAACATTCGATTTGTGCTTCCACACAGCACGGCGCCTCTTATTAAATATCGCACGCCCTCGATAATTGTAGGCTTATTACGAATTGATTCGCTTCCATCTTCTACCCGCGGTTGCAACTACACCGCGTATTAATTCCCAATACATACACAGTGATTTTAAGGCGACCCCATAAATAAAAGTCCAGCAGATTGAAGTCAGGTGAATTTGCGGGTCATCTAGTTGGTCCGCCACGATCTACCCATCGTTCCAGTTACTGCTTATCCAGATATATTTAAACATGACTGGGAAGGGCATCGTGGAGGGAGCCTTTCGTTGCGAGTAGGGGCACTGCACTATCCCGATGATTCTTTTTGAAAAGGGCCATGTCTCGAAAACAAGCCGTCGAAGGATCGATTAAGATAGTCTTGTTTGTTGCTTTTGTGCATAGAACACGCCTGTCAGTTATGCCTTGTATTTCATAAACATGTATATTTGTGGTGTATTGAGTGAAGCTGTCAGTCGACTACATGCATCAGTGTTGGACTAATTTGTGTGAATGTAAAACAATGATGGAATGATAATTGACAGAGAAACATTGAAAGTCCTTGGAAATAAATCTGTCGCAGTGACATTTTATCCACCACAAATCGTACGTGAACTGCAGTAGGATCCAAACCTCGCCGTTGCCTTGTTGAAAAGTATCAACCCGGTGCTTGATGTCATATTTGAACACTCTTTAACCACTCATTCAATAGTTCGCTTTATAGACGGTGATATAGACCTGTATTTAGAGCACCGGCTCTCCCTTGAGTTTTGCATATTTCTGTCAGGCGGATGTTGGAGCCATGCCTTGGAATACAATAGGGCCGCTATTTTCTCTTCTTCCCTGATTCATGTTTCCAGTCATCTTATTGGCTTTGTTCTGTGTTGGGAAAAATGGAGATAGTGGAAGAAACAACAAAAACCCTCACTTCTGGTAACTTTGCACCTTCAAGTAGGTCTATAAGTCGCAGCATGATGCATCGAGGCTGAATGGACTTCTCTACGGGACAGATTCATTTTCGATATGCTGTTGATCTCTCAGCTAGTTAATAAATTCCCTACAATTAATGGAACAGGAAGGTTCATTGCCGTGTTTACAAGTGCAAGCCATTTGATCCTGTTCCGAGCCAGATGAATCCAGTCTGCATAGTAGGTAATCCCAAGAATTGGTCCGAGGCCGTACATAACATCTTGCAACATGCTGCCTTTCCATGCGGTGAGGATTTGTTAGTTCCCACCTAATCCACAAACTCGAGCATCACCCCTTGTCAGTTGTCCACAACTGTGTCGTCATTCCTTCTATCCGCAACCCGAGGGCGCGCCAGGCCTTGATGACAAGAGACGCGGTCAATAATGTTCATTTGTGAGGAGGATATTTGCTTAATATCACTTAAAGCATAAATGTAAAAAACACGATGTCAGAATGACCTGCAGTGGCGTGAACTGATATATCATTCTCACCAGACTCAACGCTTTTGGGTGCTGGGTTAAGCAACGCACTGTACGGTTATTTTTCTTTCTGACACTGGTCTGAAATACGAATGGTGGTTCGCACAGAACTGAGACTGCTTGAACAAAACGCGCTGGTGTGAAGTGGCTTTAAGAAGCGTTACGACAACCTTCGGACGTGACGTCCATCCTCTTCCTCTTCTCCTTCAGCTGGAACTGCTTGAAGAATGAAATACGGCGTGCGGGGAGGCGATAATTCACACTGGCAATACCCAGATTCACTGGGCGCTTTGTCCGGTGCTGCAGCTAGTTTTCTTCCGGCACGCTGTAGTCGGTTGTAGTGACTACGATTTGGTTAACCGAAGAATATTGGTTCGATTCCCGGAAGGGACAAGAATTTTGTCTTTTTTTTTTTCAAAGCGCTCAGACCGGACTGGGGCCCATACAGCCTCCAATTCAGTGGGTACCGAAGGCTCTTTTTCCGGGAGTAAAGCGGCCGGGGTGTGACCCTGACCACTTACCACCATTTAGTTCAGAGGATAAGAGTTAGTGGAGCTATACATCCGCTACCCCATAAGCTTATGTTTTACCTTTACACTTTATTAGTTCAGTGGTCAGCACCTCCTTCCTTGGCAGGGGTCCAGGTTTTGATTCTCGGCCGTGAGTTCGGCTGTCCTAAGTGGGATTTCCGTTTCAGTCCCTCCAGGAAAATGCTTAATAGTATTCTAAGTTTGGCAGTCACATTCTTTCTAGTTCAAAGTTCAGATCATCCCCTTATTTGACACACTATAATTTATACAATGGAGAAAGCATCGTTTAAGAACAAGGAAACGAATTGCCTTCTAGTGTTGTGCTTAATTCGGATCGAGTCTTCTTTATAGCTAAAATTTTCGATTAATATTTAGTTTTGTATTTTGAATTTGTCAATATCCGGATGTGACAACAGCGGAGTGCAGAGATTCAGGCGTCCATCTGAATGGTGAAGAAGTGCGTGGCCTCGAACAGTGGAAATTCTTGCTTACACTATCGTTTATTTATGTGCGGTTTATGTAACAGTGCTTTCAGTCCCTAAAATTGTGTTATCCGCAGCTGTTGGCCGATTTTAATGAATAATGAATTGAAGAACTTGTGGAAAGAATTGGTGGTAATCAAATTAATGTCCAGTTAGTGGACGCAGTTTTATGTACAGTTTGACTCAATAAAGAAATATTAATATGAGTAATTAATGTGGTGTCCCAGCATAGCCTATCTGAGGAGAGGCGGAGGCAAAATCTTCAAAACCTCAGTCAAGACAGCCAGTCTCCAGACCGATATCTGAACTCGGGACCGCCCGAACACGAAGCAGGATTGCCAACCACTCTATCCTGAAGTTTGGTTGCAAAATCTTGAAATCCTTTGTTAAACATGTGGTTTTAGGTTGGTATTCGTAAAAAAGCAGTGTCTATAAGAAATCTACTGCTTTGAATCCCATACTACTGCATTTACGTTTCCATGTTGTCAAGACACTGAAATAGAGTAGGTGCAATTTAGCATTACTGCGTTAATACGAGTACCTTACCTGATAGCGATTCGGTACGAGCTGGACGGTCCAGGGATCGATTTCCGGTGGGGGCGAAATTTTCCGCACCCATCCAGACTGGCCCTGCGGCCCACCCAGCCTCCTGTAAAATGGGCCGGGTCTCTTTTCCGGGTGTAAAGCGGCAGGGGCGTGGCGTTAACCACCCACCCCATCTAGCGCCGAGGTTAAAGAAAGAGTTATACTTCTACTTCCCCTCTAGATCTTCATGGCCCGTTCTAGGGTGAATTTTACCTTACTTACCTGTCCATTAAACTTTATGTTATCTGCACCGTGCATTTTTTATTGTATAAAGTCTTATTCCGACACAAGTTCTTTTGTCGGAATAAGACTTTACCTGTCCATCTACCTATATGGCGCTACAAGCCATTGGGTCTAGCAGCTCTTGTTTTTGCGGGTTTATAAATCATCTCTATGGGATTTCATGGGATTCACTGGACGAGGAATGGCCTTACGCAAGGCCTTTATTTACACAGGACAACACAGACACAGAGGAGTCGGTTTCCAGTTCACGATTCCAGTGTTCTAGCAGTCGCGCGCGCCTCTACTGTTCGTCACTAACTTTTGCTGACGGTTATGTTCCCCACCTTTACATAAGAACTAACCAAACAGATAATTAAATGCGTCCCTTGGTCCGTTTAGCCATTTCCTGCGTACGAAACGCATTGCTGGTCTATGACACGTAAACCTTACAAATATAACAGGGATTGTGCTTACGCTAACGGACTTCCCGTCTTGTCTGGAGCCTTGACGTTGCCATGCTATGGACTTCTGATACAAATAACGGCGTTTTTTGGGGGGTAGATGGGGAGTAACTTTGGTTGAATGGATGTATGGGGTTAGAAATCACAGTGGCTCGGTCGCTTAGTAGGCTGAAGGCCTGACCTTGGGGAGAGTCACGTTGGCTGAAGGCCAACGTGATTGGCGGGAGGGGGATTGTGGGTCTTTTAACAAGTTTCTTAATGCCTTGATGTGTGCTGAATCAATTCCATTTATACCCAAGGTCTCCCACGATTTACATAAAGAAACACTGTCACTCAGTTCCATAGATTAACGGATGTTATACTCATAGCGCTTTGACAAGCTGATCCCTTTTAGCACAACAGCATTGTGTACAAGTTTTATCAATATATGAAAGACTTCCCGTAAACTCAGTCTGCTTTCTTCCTCTTTACGCGCGTTTAAGAATTTGTCATATGTACGCCGAAAGGAGTCCGTGACAGTCTTCCCTAGTAGTTCTCATGCTGGATCCCAATATATGCTTTCCTTAAGCCTTTAGAGCAAAGTGGCTGTATATGTACCATCTACTTTAAATTTTTAAAAATTGCAATTTGCTCACAGTGTGTTTATGTGTTTAATACGATTCTTACAATCACCAGTAATTGTTTCGAAAATAAAAGTAATCTGGGATGTGACACCGTGCAGTCTGGTAGATATGTGCCGATGTTTTCGAGGACTCACAAGACGGCCCTTTTCAGGTTCTGGCCTTTCCTAGCAGTTCTTCTTACCCCGTCTTCTTTTGGTCCATCTAACACCTGTCTTTTCTCCACTTACTCTGCTTGTTTTCTCTCTTTCCCATCCCCAATTTTTACTCTTGTTTTATGTTATTTTATGTATTTTATTGAGTTGTGGAATTTACTTATCTGTCATATGCTGATGCAGAATTTATAGCCCGAACAGAAAAATTACAGGAGAATATAAGAACACGAGCAAAAACTGTTTCAGAAAACAATGTTATAACAGCTGTTGTCAACCTGAAGATAAAGCATAAGGCCCGGTTACGGGAGGAGTACCGGCAGTCACTAAAAATAGACACTCTGGCTGCATTGTTCAGTAAGGTTTTATGTGGGAAATATTTTCCTGCAGAATGGAAAAGACTTTCAACAGTTTGAAACACAAGAGTAATGTGAAAGTACTTTTCCGTCCAGTGCTTCACGATATCGGACACAGCACAGCTTTGTTTTTCCAGGCTTCGCCCGCTTGTCCTTCTGATGAGTGATGAAGACAAGTATGGGGCATTCGTGGAATAATATTAACAAGGGAAAGCCGAAATACTCGGAGAGACATGTGACCCAGTGCCACTTTGTCTACTACAAATTTAACACAGACTGACGTGAGACTGAACTCGCTCCTCTATGGTGAGAGTCCAGGGACTAACCGCCTGAGCCGTGGCACGGCCATTGAAACGTAGTCAAAGTTACGTTACAATTGACGGTCGGTCAGGCAGTCTGGGTGTCGAGCCCCTCCTGGGGCTGATCGGATTTTAGCCTATATATTGAATACTACTGTCCGTCAGTCTTCGGGCGCTCTCTCTGACGAGAGTACGGGGTCTGTGCGTTGTCGTAAGTCACCATCTTCGTCAGTATACGTACAGGGCATCTGTCATTGCAGATAGAGCAGATCACGCCTTAAATTACTTCGTTCTTGCTATAACGGCAGACTAGTTGCTTGAACGGTCGTATGCTTGACCACCGCCAAGTTTAAGACTTACGTTTCATGTGCTGGGCTTCGCCTTGTCCAATGTTACGAACATTTTCATTATGATGATTTTGTGCGACTTCTGCTTGCTGCGTGCATAATTTTGTGACAAAATCATACACGTTTGGGATTTGCAAGCCACATGCAATTTGCGGGTCGGTTTGCACCTTGGAAAGTTGCCAGTCATGCGGAAAACCTTGTTTTGCAGGCGCTGCAATTTCAAAAAGTGATGTCTGCTGCAGTTCTCAGGCGGGGTAGACGTGAGTCTTTACAGAACTAAGGAGTGTCATGTGCAGGGTTACTTTAATGCAAGTTGGCGCAGAATCGCTAAACTTTGAGTAGGGAATAAATTATAACAAATGTGCTGAAGGCTTTGACTTTGATCGCTTCTACATGGATTCTCCATGTAATTGGCTTCTTATGCTACTGGAGACAATATTACTAACGGAATGTAAGAGGTCTCATTCTTTTATGGACCAAGAGGAATGGAAGGATATAAGCTCTAAGAGATTTCGAGAAAAATCTAAAATTGACAGAACTGTATTCCTTAAGTCTATTTTTTTTTCTTTTGTGGATTTGGAAAAGACCACCACTACTTGATTTCAGTGGCGGAACACCTCGCCCCAGCTTGCGCAACATCAGTATCCTGCGAAAGCATAATTTTAGAATGACTGTATAGGTAGCAGATACATGTAGTTTATTGCAAGTGGGGTGACAACATTGCGGTAGCAGGAGGTGTGGAAAACTCTTCCGATCGTGCACCTTAATAGGTCATTGTTATGTTACTAGTGATTTTCGCGAAATACTTTTATACAGATCTTTCTTTCTTTCTTATTCTGACTTTTTTCTACCTACTCCTTGTAGGTGTAGAGGGTTATTGTTGCACTTGATCACACTCAAGGACACACACTCTGTAGGACTTCTCTGGACGAGGGATCGGCCCGTTGCAGAGGCCTCTGCCTGACAACATACAACACTCACAAGAGACAGGCATCCATGCCACCGGCGGGATTCGAGCCCGCAATCCCAGCAAGCGAGCGGCCGCAGACCCACTCCTTAAACCGCGCGGCCACTGGGATCGGCGTTTTATATGGATATGAGATATAATGTATGTATGTTATGGCTATTGTAATGTTCACTGCACGCATTTCTCTCTCAGGCGATTATGTAGAGAGATACAAGCACTTGGAAATAAAGTTTCAAGACATTTTTGTGTAACTCTTTATTCACAGTTACAATAGACGTTTGAAACGTGTTCTGGGCTGCATGTTTAGACTTTTTTGTCAACTTCAGTCACGTTCGTGCTTTACAATAATGTTACACTCATCATTAATCCACAATATCATATTTAACTTTGGATCCTTGCTTATACGTAAGAAATTGCTTTATGTATTGAAATTGTTTTCTAAAAGATATGATTAAAAGTAAACTACTCTTTGTCTTTTTATCTTTGTACGTGGGATTTTACATCTATGTGCTCAATTTATATATATATATATATATATTTGTTTGGATTGAATTTTTGGATATACTGCTAGATGTTATTATTTAATATGCACAACATTTTGGGGTGATTGCAGGTGTTCGCTGATTTATCAGAAGTCACTAATTTCCATATTAATGGTGTTTATTGTGCAGGCTGTTTCTGTTTTGAGCTGCATTTTTGGGTTGCATATGATCTGTTTCTCACATACGATTCAATATTACAGCACTCATGGTCAGCGTTCTAATTATTCTAGTTTTTACTTTTATGCTAGAATAAAAAGTTACTTTTTTTTAAAATCAGTGTGAAGGTCGCGCAACTGGGTGTCACTCCCAACAGCTCCTTCTACGAATTCTAATATGTGTAAACTTTTGAGGTGAGAGTCATAGTGCCGTTTAATAAAGAGTTGTAAAATGTTATACAATGGTAGATATTTAAATCATGCTAAGGTAGTTCTTGTTAGGACGTAATTTCTGTGTGATCTACTGGAGCATCTGATCTTCAGTGTCATGACTTGTGATACTTGGTGTGATGCGTGGTGATGCATATGTTCATTGATTTACTATTAAACACTGTGTTTAAATGAGAGAGTTGATCATGGCTATGAATGTGAAGCATATAGAGTGTCTTCTGGAACTGACAGCATGGTGTGGCATGCCTAAACATTTAGTAATGTGTTGGAGGAACCTGTTTCCTCTGTACTGAAGGTACCCTAAAACAATGAAGATGGATGCAAAAATATTTCTCCTAAACGTTAGCGCATTTCTACCAGAGTAGACGCGTTACGTGCCACCTTCTTCATTTTTAGTAAGTGTCCAAAATTACGAAGAGTGCAAATCTTCGGTAAACTACTTTGGTACGTTTACTGCAGTGAAATAAATTTAGGGTTACACATTTTGAACAACCTTGTAGCCCCTGAATATAGGCCTGCATAGAGCAACCTTTGTAAAAGGGCCACCTGAAGTCTCTAAACCCTGCGCGGACCGCAAACCAATTTTTAACAGTAAAACCCATATTTTTTTCAACACAGATTTTTTGTATATTAAGCGAGTAAGACTACAAAATTACTGCTTCTTAATTACGATTGTTATTTCGATAGATATTAATACACTATGTTTTGTAATTTAATTTTAGGACTTACATTATTTTTAAGAAGGGAAGAGCGTTCTTTAGAAGCTTGCCATTGTGTCTTTGACTTTGATAATTTTTCGACAAATACTCTGCCTTTTATTCGATAAAATTATAACCGAGATACTGTCATACTAATTACTATTAAAACATACTTGAAACTGAAGGAAAAAGGAGGATTGTGGAACTTACCGCTGCCTATTTTTCTCACTTCGCCCAGTGTCAAACGTTTGAAAGTTTTTAACATAGTTATATTACCATACTCTATGCACGAAGTCCGTTTTTTACTGCATTTTAACGATGTGTGCAACTGTAACATTATTCATTTCGTGCAGTGTGATTGTAAGTGATTATATAGCAATTATATATACCAACTCGTACATTGTGCAAATCGTAACACGTTAATGTGACTAGAGTCGTTTTGGATCGAAGAATCTACATGAGGTGTTTGTATGCACATAACTGTCTACATACATCGTAAACAACGACATATTAAAGAATTTTTAACTGTGAATGTGTCAGCAGCATAATATTTCTATTGCTGTGTCCATAGTTGCTAATACTTCCTTTTATGGACTGTACAATTTATGGCGTTTTAACTTCATGTAGTATAAATTACTTTGTGTCGTCGTATCCCTGCAGATGGCGAACAATCGCCGAAACAGGAGAGCTTATATGTACAACTAACTTGTACTATTTTACATATTGTATGCGCATTTGTTGGTATATATAGTCAACTGTGCGTGCAAAGTTCAATAAATCACTCCAAAATTGTCTCTCATTCTGATGGGGGAGCATAAGCTGAGTGTGTTCGAGAACACTCGCTGACGGCAGACGTGAGCCACTGATCTGGGTCATGATCATTCTGATCGTTTATGGCCCTGTACGATGAAATCCACGTCGCTGATCGGCAGACAGAGAGCATTCATTGCTTTTAGACACCACGAGAACTTCAAGTCGTGTATGCAGTTGTTTCTATCTAATATACAAGTATATCAATTATAGTTATGTATATGTTTGTGGTTTATTTAACAACACTGTCACTAGCTCGGAATGTAACGCGTTGAATGGATTCTAGTGAACTGGAGAGAATGTGAAATTTGTCAGATTATTGGTAATCCTTTTTTCTTAGCCATTGTTGCTAAATATGTCCGATCTTTATGGGGTTGTCAGATGGTATGCATATAGAGAAATCGATATCAGAAATTGCACATAAACGTGATTCATTTCCTGTTCCTTTCTGTGGGATTCACTGAACGAACAAGTTAACTGTTTTGTAAGTCCTGGGTTCCAGTCTCTGCTCGGAAACAAATGATCGTAACCGAGATTTTTTGTAGGTTTCCAAAGTTCCTCTAGTCAAATGCCGAGATAGTGCCCCAAATTAGGTCACGACCGCTTCTTTCCACATCGTTTCCAGTTCACTGACCATTCTATCATTCGACGCTATATAGTTGGAGATAGCGATAGCTTCGTTTAATAGACCATAAATAAATAAATTTTGAGATTGCGTACTTTTATTCCTTCGCGACTACTTTGTGTTGCAAGATACAGTTTTACGGCATACAATACAGTTTTCATTACGTCGTTAGATTACGCAATCCTTTTCGTAACTCGATGTGTTCCTAAAAGTGGAGCAGATGCCGCGTGCTGTCATGTCTTCTCAGCACCGGAACTTTCACTCGATAATGCAACTTTCACCGATAAGTCAAGAACTTCCGCGTTCCCTGAAGGGAGACGAATACAGCACCAATTCATTCTGCTCTTTGTAGGAATTATGTCGAAGCATGAAACAGAATATCTGCCATAAGAAAACAGCGTATAATCGAGCGCCTACTCGCGGATCGTCTATTCTCAATGACTTTGGAATATACGAGTGCGTTCAAACAGGCCACGGTCGCTTTCTGTCATTCTTTCATGTCTGAATAGACGACACATTTACATAATATCGCCCTTTACCAAGTAATACTATTTTATATTTAGTAACTTGTAAGCCCAATGTGCGAATCCCATGTGTCGAAGAAACAGTGTCAGTCATTGTAAGCACAGATTAATCTTAAATGTTAGCGCCTCTTCTATGTTTGATGTTTTGCAAGCAATCTGTTTCGTAACGAATCTATAGGCCTCTTAATATCTCATTACCATTTATCGTCGTTTTATCGAAAAGTAAAATACAGTTTCGGTCTATTAATTTTAGAGGGAAAATGACGGTACCAAGTTTAGTGTTCTTTAAACTTATGTTAAACAGTTTCATTTTCTACAATAAAATGATCTAGTGTTGTACCCTCATTTCTTGTTCAGAATAACCTGAAACAATGTGTTTTATCATTATTTTTCGGCTTTACTTTGGAATAATGAATTATGTTTATGTAAGAAAATTAGGAGGGACTGGAACTTGTTGAAGCATATCAACATCTGATGTGTGCTGATTATTTTAATTTGCTGGGCTAAAAACAGCACGAAGAGAAGCTATTGCCTAGATTAATCTAGAACTGAACGGAGAGAAACCTAGTATTTTTTCATGTCTCGTCACCAGAATGCAGTTAAATGTAAACGAAATATTATTGTGAATCCTGAAGTGTGGGTAAGTTCAAATAAGTTATTTCGTACCCGCTGTAGCAAGCCAAATTACAGTCACGAAGAAGTTCAGAGCAGATTAAATTTGCAGAATGCTTGCTACAGCTCACAATCGTTAGACTTATTGTATAATATAGACTAATATTTTATCTGTTGTTTATATGGATGCGAAACTTGGTCCCTCTTATTAAGGTAAGGGTGCCGAAGAGAATATTTGAACCTAAGAGAGATTAAGACGAGAATGGAGAAAACTGCATTGATAAGATTGTATAATCCGTAATAAACAGTTGATTTCGTCCAGTATATGTAAATAAAAACGAATACTGCTGCACCATCTGTATGTAGTCACCCTTAATACACATCTCAGCACATAAATGTATTTTTAATAATTTGCGCTTTCGACCAGATATCATTACGGTGAGCAAATAAATTGAATTAGATAAGAGTGATGATAAGTACCTACATGTTGTTTGTTGGAATTCGTGAAGGAGAAACCACTTACAGTACTTTGAAGCTCTATACGTGCACACGAAGGTAACATATAAAGGGATCTTACAGAAATAAGGAGGGTGAGTAGACTAGATTCAATTGACCATGGCGAGCTGTTGTGAACATGACAATAAACGTTTGGGCTCGGTAAAAGCTGGCAAATGTCTTGACCAGTTGAATGACTATCAGCTTTTAAGGAAGGATTCTGCTTAATGGCCTTAGTAGTAAAAATTATTTCTGGTGTACTACCCTGAATTTGTCTTCTGATGTCTCAGAATGTTAGTCTTCGTTCAGAGTCATATGATGAAGGGGTGGAACCACTGATACTTAATGCAAGAATTACTGCAGCATGCAAAGGCAAGTCCACGTAGTTCTAGTTGGCTTCCACTAGGCCTACGTTTAGAATCTCAAGTTGAACCTCTGGGTTACCACGGATATACCGATGCTCATCGATGCTCAGACAACAGTTACTGTTCACAACGTCACTCCAAGATGACGTCAGTGGGAAGACGGGTCCAGTGTGGGTGTCTCCTTCAGGCAATACCAGTCGTAGGCGGTAGTGTTCAGCTTGAGTTGCATCCCCCAGCAGCCACAGCCACACCAGTTGGTGTCCAGGTGTAGCTCCATTAGCAACTTCAACAAAAAACACATCACCGTGAACTGTGAATGACGTCAAGAAAGACTCTCTCGCCGCCTTGGAACTTGATAGCGGAAGATTAAGTGATATCCCACATGACGGTGACTGAAGGAAATACTGAACCAAAGGGCCTTGGTGGACTTCGCGCAGGTGTTGTAGCAGCGCGCCTGGACCTTTCAGAATGCTACAGCAATATGGCTGCGACTTCGTTGGAAATGGGCAATGAAGTGAGAGCCCATGACCTTCGGTGCAGACTGTCTTTCCTGGGAGCAACTCGCTTCCAAATGGAATCTGTCCTGCTGACAAAGAACGTGTTTTTAGAGGAGAGAGCGATGCTCCTTGCATGGGGGAACTTGATAGCTTCTCATCGATCCGCCTGGACATTAACTCCTGATTGCACTCTGAAATATTTTCTTCAGATGAAGCTTTAGGCTTTACCACAACACGAGAAGTTTGAAGTTTTACATTCCCACCATCAGCTGTGGTTTGACTTGCATCAGAGCTTTCTCCATATGGGGAAGTATTTTCTATTAGTTCTGCCTGCTCGCAAGAACTTCCAGAATACTCGTTAGTTGAAGGGCTCCCACTCGACGTTGCAGCACTGGGATTTAATTGCTCGTCAGCTGTTTCCCGAACACAATCTGTTACAATGCGGGACTTGAGGTACAGAGCAGGATATTTCTGTAGTTGTTTCTTGTTTGCCACACTCTTCTGCTTGTTTTTGTTCATTGTTTTGGTCAGGAGACTGTACAATTTGTCTGAAAGAAGGCACCTTGCTCGCGGTCCGAAACTTATTCGGCACACCGGACACTTCTCAGCCCTGGATCGGCACCTCCCACAAGTAACGTGACCATTGCCACATTGGAATGCTGGAGGCGGAACCGTCTCAAAGCACACAGGGCATTCCAAAAGCTGGAGAACCGACTGGAGCAAGTTTGACAGGTGCTGAAAACTTCCTGGAGTCGTTCCGTTTCCGGGGATCTGTAACAGTCAGAATAGAAGGCGCTCATTACGTGTGTCTAATGTTCGAGTAATGTCTTCGTGGCAGAGGCAAGGGGATTTGGGAATTAGTTTTTCTGTTGTGTCAGTTTTGTATATTGAAGTTCAATACAGTGGAAAAAATTAGGATTATTTGTCAACAAAATAACAAGTATTTTACTATGTACTTTTAATTATGCCGTAAAATTGTTCTTTCTTTCAGGTTTGTGCGTGATATGACATTGATTTTGGAGAGAGTAATATAAGGAACAAATGTAGAGTACATGATAACTGTTGAAGTTAATTTTCTTTATCTTTTGTACTTATTCAGTTACCTGCATTCTGAATTCCAAGCCGTCGTACCAACACACGGTTTTTGTTTTTAGAGGCGTTATATGATCAGTAAATTGGGCGACCTTCATGCCTTTTGAGATTTAGATTAGTGTCCTGTCATTTCCAAATAAAGGTAATAGCAAGAAATACCGGTCGAAGCTAAGCCCTATTCTCAGCCTACAAGACGGTCTGATCGCGTTTTTAGTACAGACATATTCACAGGGTTTCAATATGACCCGCTATGTCAGGGTCCAAGGCACATATATATGTTAGTTATTTATATATTCATAGAGATTCTAACGCACGAAATTTTGTTTATGTTATTACGATTTAAGTTCATTTCTTGCTGTAAACACAGTCGTTAATAACCATTAGAGTTAAGTAATATTAACACAGTCTGACACAACCTCACAACTTAAACACAGAGCAGCAGATTATTTCTAACCTTATCGTAAAGTCTTATTAACTTATCCATGTAAACGCATGCAGCACATGTAAATTTCACGTTCATTTTCCGTTCTTTGTGACTGTACGACAAAGGCAGCATGCTTTTAAAAGGCAGTAGACATGTAGTCTAAAATATCAAGATACTCTTTTCTTATTACCGAAATATTTTCCGGAAATAAGCGAAATCCTCGAATTCTTAATGTAATTGGATTTTCATCCAAACAAATTGCATTCTCGCTGTGATAGTGAAGTACTCGTTTCAATCTGTCCGTAAGTACTTCATATAACGCTGTTTGGCCACCATACATGATCCAGATAATTTGCTTATTGTGCCAAATATAGTCACGTGACAGAGAATATCTGCACACTTGGCAGCACCTACAGAAATGCAATGTGTCCTCTACTTCAGTTTTCATGATTCGATAGTTACGAAGAAAAAAAAAATGGCAAGTTCCTACCGACTCAGTTCTGTTACAAGGTCACTCAGAATTACCATTGTCATGTTTCTTTACCTATCCGATGATGTTTCCTTAAGTTTGGCCTTCACAGAAAATACGATTCAAGTATTAGCGAAATGAACAAAGACCACTGACCACCATTAAAATAATAAACATATTTATTTTCCAGTTAATATTTTGGTCTCACTACATTTTCTCATACTCTAGTTCCTCTACTCTGATCGCTACAGCAGTCTGTTCAAAAGTGCATGTGTCTCTTGGAGCTGATAACCTTTCACTTGCTCCATGAGAATATTTTGCATGCCACTTACGTCTTCCCTGAGGGCATGCAGCATCGTCATGTTAGCTCAGAAGTACTCAGGATAGCTTGTTCTCAGCCGTGATTTGAACCCGGTACGTTCTGTGCTCTACACGTCTTGGTGTGGTTAGCTTGAAAAAAGGTTCGTTTGTCCGGTTGTTAGCCGATATATGCCAGAATCCTTCACGCCTTCCAAGCGGTTCGAATGTCGAATGCGAAGCCTGACTGTATTTAATGTTCCCATGTATGTTCAGCGAACAGACCACAATTCTTGCAAATCATTAGCCTCTGTAGGTAACACAGTTGAATAAAGAGAACGTCACGCTGGCGAATAACACGCCCAGCGGACCGTATCATGTCGGTGTTTCCGCTTCTTTTCCCATGCAGAAGTTACGCTGAGAAACGTTTCTTGTTAATTTCGCCA
Organism: Reticulitermes speratus; assembly: GCA_021186555.1. Classification (NCBI taxonomy): domain Eukaryota; kingdom Metazoa; phylum Arthropoda; class Insecta; order Blattodea; family Rhinotermitidae; genus Reticulitermes; species Reticulitermes speratus. The sequence continues at coordinate 20,122,977 of JAJKFL010000001.1, forward strand.
GTGATGTCATCGTTTGGTGTTTGTGCACTTCGTGATCTCACGTCGTCTTATTAACACATACACAACATTATGAACTGTCATGGATACGTATACTCAGTAAACGTAATGCCGTTCTTACGGTTTATTCGAGCCAGGATACCGGAGTCGGTATAGTGAATTAGGCTATATAGTCTGTATGATCCGGGATTTGATTTCCCGCACGGGGAAGAGATTTTTCTCTTCTCCTAAACGTCCAGACCGGTTCTGGGGCCCACCCAGCCTCCTATTCAATGGGTAAATGGGTTTCTTTCCCCGGGGGTAAAGCAACCGATCCGTGAATTTGACTACTCACCTCCATCTAGTGTCGAGGTTTAGAATGAGTGACGCTGTATCCCTTCTCCTCTATATACCTTCATGGCGTGACACAGGGACGCATTTACCTTTACCTTACGTGTGGTTTATTTAACACGTCAGTAGCACAAGTTACTTGTGTTGTTGGCTTCAGCGAACTCCTTCCTAATACACATTTGCATACCCATATGTACTCCATTCATTCAAGGTACAGATACGAGGTGCTACCCAAAATTCGGGGAATTTGCCCATAAAAAAAATTGCTTATAATAACTCCTAGTTTCCGCCGTCTCCTTCGAAGTAGTCCCCTTGGGCATGGATACAGCGATCCCAGCGTTTTTTCCATGATTCCATGCATCCCTGGAAGTTTTCAAGTGTGAGTGTTTTAAGCACCTCCTGCGATTCTGCCTGGATCTCCTCAATTGTGTCAAAATTACGGCCTTTCAATCGAAATTTCATTTTGGGGAACAGGAAAAAGTCGCAGGGGGCGAGGTCAGGCGAATAGGGTGGGTGGGGAATGACTGTCGTGTTTTTGGAAGCCAAAAACTGCCTAACAACGAGCGATGTGTGGGCGGGCACGTTGTTGTGGTGGAGAACCCAGCTGTTGTTCTCCAACTTCTCCGGACCTTTGCGCCTAATGCTCTCACGTAGCCGCTTCAAAACTTCATAAAACGATCGCACAAACTTCATGGATTGTTCGTCTACCATCTGCAACAATAGCCTCTCGCACTTTCGCGATGTTTTCCGGTGTTGTGCTTGTCGATGGTCGTCCTGAACGCTCATCGTCGTCGACAAACGTTCGTCCATCCTTAATGCGTTTGTAGCACAAAAAAGTTTTACTTTGACTCATAGCATTGTCTCCAAATGCTTCCACAAGCATGCGGTGGTTTTCCACAGCAGTTTTTTTTAAGCTTAAAGCAAAATTTTATGCAGATTCTTTGCTCCATAAAATCTGCCATTTATGCAGGTTTAAAAAATCGCCGAACCACTAAAACACAACATTACAAAAACGCACGAAACTCAAGAACGCGGCCTCTCACCTTCACGGTTGTTGGCACACTAATTCACAAAGGGTACTGCTCGCCCCTGCTAGCGGCGGCAGGCCATACCACAACTGGTTCGCGCGTGGCATTCAAATTTCCCGAACTTTTGGGTAGCAGTAGTATATTCAGATAACTTGATACATGAGCTCCCTAACACTGCACGCAGCTGTAGTCAGCACGGTCCGGCCGCTGCTTGGCTCACGTCGGCATGGCCTGGCAATGTTATACCTGTTCCAAAAACATCTACTCTGTTGGGAGTACGAGTACATTGTCTATCTCCATCGCAACACTCGATTACCCTGCTCATAATGCCTCTCTCTTTGCTATAAATTACTTTGTGATAAATGTTTGACACTCCAATTCGCCCCATTGCTTAAACGACACTGCAGAGTCTTGCTACTTATTTGTGTTTTTGAAACTCAGAGAAAAAGGTTGGAGCTGCGTGCGCTGTGCTTCTCCCCTGACCAGCTTGCCTCTTCATTCCCGCGCTAACAGTGATAAGTTATCTGACGAGGACAGTAGCAAACTGCGAACTGTAGACCACATCCGGCTAACAGCCCAAAATGGGTGTTTTTCAGGCTAGTGCCGTGTGACATTTTGTGTTCGAAGAAGTGTGTTCAGCCCTGTTTTGTGATCTCATTAGCCCGTGGTTACTACACCTGAGCAGAATTCCACACAAGATACATCACTTTCTCCCTAATGAGATAACATTTGGTTAGCACGCTCACAGACAGTGACAGTCACAACATGGTAACTGACCTGAAATAGTTACAGCAAACAGATCAGCACAACGTATAGTGTTCAGCGCCACAAGGTTATCACGATAAGTTCATCCTAATAATTACCATACTAATGATGAGGATAATGAGAACAAATTTAGATGTAGTCCACTTCAGAGGACAAATTTAGACATAACAGATCAAGCATGTAAAAGTGAAGAATTTTGGAAGAAAATCTTACTGACACAACCTTTTAATGTACGAAAATAATCTTAGAATTTTAATGATTTATCCCTGTTTTACCTGTATATTTCAGACTTTAACACAGCTGGATGTATCCAAACAGAGCTGAACCATTATGTTATATCAACATGCTGACACTAAAGATGACAATTGTACTGTTGAAGAACGTCTGTGGGGGTGGAACAAATATAAATTTAATTGAATCAGGCGTTAAAGGCAAATTTGTTGAATTATCAACTGTGATTCTTAATCGTCGCACATGCCGAAAGGGCTAAAATTAATATTTTTCTGTCCCTCTTGTCATTTATTACGTGTTCATACAATGCCGTTGAAATTTGTCTATGTACCTCGTAATGCAATTCATAGTACAAAAGCAGTACTTCCACAAACATACGAGTATATGGGTTGATAAATACTACATTACATCTTCCTGTCGAAACACTGCTCTAAGTTAGGAACCGGGGCCGAACCCTCCCGCCCTTCTTCCCGGAATCTACCACGGCGGCCCGCGGCTGTTTTCTTTGGAACAATAAGGCCCTTGCCGCTTGAGTTGTGTAGGTCCGCCCCAGTCATGGTAAACAATAAGCAGTGACTGACTTGCGCGCTCACCTCTCCTATTCTACTGAACTCACTAAACAATGGTGGTTTTTTTTCACAACGTGTGTTGAAGAGTCCCCCCGAATGTATTCGTCTCTAAATTCTTAAAAACCCGAACATTATACGGATCAGCTATGCTTTAGTCTTCCGAACGAGAAAGTGGGTTTATTCACTGTATGGCCCTTAAAGCGTAAACTGTATAAAAGAACTAAAGATAGAAAATTATTGATAGAAATTTCGGTACAGAAACTTTTGTGTTTCAAAGAGAATTTCAAGTGACGTCACATGATCTGCAGTGCGCCACTAACAAATTTATGGCGTAGCCTGTACTTGCGCTTCAAGGTGGACTGCAGCATATTTCAGGGCTACGAGAAATCGACCTTCAGCTATAGAAACGTTTCCGATGCCAACACGATAACTAAAATGGGAGTGTATGGTGGAGCCTGCCCAACCTCTACAGATGTATATTAACCTACCTGAAACGGGATTTAGGTGCATGGAAAGGTTGCTAACCGCCGTTAGGTGGATCCCTTCTCGCGGCATTGTTAGTGCTCAGGTTGTGGATAGAGGAGATGGCTTTCAGCTATGGATAGATGCTGTGAATATATTGAGTAAGCAAGGCTTTCTCGGCCTTTTTTTTTTTGTGGTAGGGGGCGACTTCTGCAAAATTTGGTGTGCATGAGGGCAACATGAAATTTAGTAGACTACAAAAAGTAAGAATGAATAAGTGTACATATATGTATAATTGTACCTGCGTATTTTTCAGTGCATAATTTGCAATAAAAATATTGGCTACTGATAATAATAGGAAAAATTTGTAACAAAATGCAATTCACAACCTGCTAGGGCAGGTCCAATCAACCCGTACATTATACATATAATTGTATGTACACTTATTCATCCTTCATTCTGTGTATTGAATTTCATGTTGGCCGCATTCAGACCAAATTTTGCCGAGGTTGCCCGCACCACATAAAAGGTTGAACAAGCCTGTGCTATGGTGTCGCTAAATTTAGCACATTTTTGCAAAATGAATTACTAATGTAATTTAAGTCTCCATAAATAAACAGCCCATAAGTTTTAAAGATTGCTTCGGCGTTCTATCTCGCCTTTGCGAGGGAAAGGGCTAAAGGCGTTTCTCAGTTCAAATGTCACCACGGGCAACACAACAGAGTGTCAGGGGCAGCATGTTGCCCGCGAGCTGCGCGTTGAGCTGGCCTGGAATAAGCAGTGGTCCTCCAATTAGGGTGTTGGGCAGAGAGCTGTATGCATCTCACGGTAAAAAGAAACACGTTACGGAATGTTGCACAGGGCCTCGAACTTGGACTAATTCTTCGTAAAGGATTAAGCAATGGAAAATAGAGAGAGGTAAATTTGAGGGTGTGGGCTGGATTACTTTGGCTCAGCATAGGGACCATTAGCGGGTTATTGTAAACGTGGTAATGAACTTTCCAGTAACATAAAATGCCGGAAATGTGACTAGCTGAGCGACTGGCAGCTTCCCAACATGGTCTCTGTTCCATGACTATCTTTCTTACTTGGTTGGGTGGTTGGGTAGTTAGAACGGTTACTTAATATTTGTATAACATCTAGAAATTAGGTTAGTTTAGTTGAAACGTGTTCATGTAACCAGGACTCTTTCTTTTATATAGCTAATCAAATACTCCAGTTATAGAAAGTTGAGTCAGAACTGTAGAATCGAATTTAAATCTATTAATCGGTACATCAGTCTTCAAGTTGGGCGAAAGCCACATCACATGTCGTTGTGACGTATATGAAACACCTGCGTGTTCCTAAAGATATTTTCAACTTTTTACAGAGTGACTGCCTGAAAGGCTACACAACAAGCTTTCTTCCGCAATTATACTTTCTCATGGGATGTATGGAATTTCACTTACAAAAATGGATTCTTGAACAGATTATTTGCTAATAACCTCCAAATTTGAAGGAGGTAGCTTCAGTGACCTAGTGTTGGGTGTCTTTAAAACCTGCTTTTGGTAAGCTGAAAATTAATCTCGTCCAATAAAACCAACAGATAATTCGTCAACACAACATACATTGTAACAATGTCAACAGCTACGTGTTTCGGCTACATTATTAGCCATCATCGGGTTGCACACACGAAAATACGTTTTGACCCGCAACTGCAAAATGTAGTAAGAGATCTCAAATTTTACAGTGAATTCATTCACAAAATTAGTATAAAATATGCAATCTAAAATAAAATAGGCTGTATATACATTTAAACAGCGTGTACATATAAGACAGTACGGTGTCACTGTGTGTGATGTAGGTTAAAAATGCATATCTAAGTAAAAATTGCATATGTAAATGAAAAATTAATTCGTAGGCTCTCTTTTAGGTGACACATTTATATAGAACGGTGTGTGTGTGTTTTCTTATTCGGAATCCTGCAGTGAACTTATTACCATTGGTAATAGTTTGGAAAAACTTGAGATAGTACGAAGATAAATGATGGTTATATAATTATTATGTCGATTTTTAGTAGTCTTTGTCTATAAGTGCTGAGATGAGCTGAATACTTCTGTATGCCACTGTTGTGGTATACACGACGCAGTGAACCAGACTCTCGCAAGATTATACATACAACATCTTCGAAATAAAAAAATACCACAACAGTGACATAGGGAATTACTCAGCTCATCTCAACATTTATAGATAAAATTGCTAAAAATCAGCCTCATATAATTAATAACCATCACATAACTTCGTACTATCTCAAGTTTTTCCAAGCTATTACCAATGTTGAGTTCACTGCAGGATTCCAAATAAGAAAACACACACACCACACCGTCCTCTGCAAATGTGTCACCTAAAAGAGAGCCTACGAATTAATTGTTTGTTTAGATATGCAATTTTCACTTAGATACGCGTTTTTAACCTACATCACACACAGTGACACCGTACTGTGTTATAAGTACACGCTGTTTAAATGTATATACAGCCTATTTTATTTTAGATTGCATATTTTATACTAATTTTGTGAATGAATTCACTGTAAAATTTGCGATGTCTTATATATTAGAACTTTTTATTTTCTTCTGTACAGCCGATGATGGCTATTAATGTAGCCGAAACATGTAGCTGTAGATATTTTTACAATATTTTTGTGTGGACGGATTATTTGTTGGTTTTATTTGACTGTAAACGTAACGGGGATGAATCGCCTTAAGATAAAATCGTCGAGCATTTCGTCCCAGGTATTAGCAAATCTCACATTTCCTTTGTTTTGGTCCACATGATTTCTAGTTTTCCTTGTTTTCTGTCTCATTGCGACCGATATCGACATTAATAATTTAAACTGCTAACGCAGCGCTTTCACTAATTCCATCAGCTCCTTCGTTTACATTTAAGAAATGTTGCACTACATGCGATTGGGTTCCTTGTGAACTGTAAGTTTTAAATAGGAACTGTCATAACTAATTAGTGGCAGATTAACTTCAGAAATGAAATGGAAATTTGCTAATTTTATAAATTACGTACCCAGCCCTAATGTGAATGGCCTGTATCCGGTTCTTCAGCTGTTCCGCTTTTCCCGTGGCCAACCCATTGCCCTTACCCCACAAATCCTACCCTCAGTGATATCGGTTGACACACACTTACGCAGGTGGCAGCGGTGTAAGGGTCCGCGTTCCAGAGCAGCAGCGTGACCCGGTCAGCCCTAGCCCGCACTCTGGAGGCGACCTCTTCGATCCTCTGACCCAGCACATCCTCTCCATTCACCTCCAGCACGCAGTCTCCAGCCTCGAGTCCAGCAGTCTCTGCAGGTGATCCAGATTCCACTCCACTCACCCACGGGTAGGGTCCCATGCTGTTCGGGTCAGATGAAACCCACAAGGACCGTCAGACGGTCGCGCGACATCGCAGAGCCTTAGCGACGGCTTCATCTCGTGTACCTTTTTCTGCATAACGGGCATAACACTCTGATTTCAGCTTCAACCATAGAACACACGAGTCACTAATAAAACGTTCAGACACGAAAACTTATATTTTACTTTTCCTCGGTTAAACACTTCGCAAATCCGATAAAAACTATTTCCTGTAGGAAATTTAGAAAAGAAATAAAACACTATTTGTCTTTAAACGTAACAGATGTTTTTCTGAGAATGCTTTGTATGCTGTAGAGGTTGAAATTATTGTAGCAAATAGGAAGCATCTGTATCATTAAGTGCAATCAGCCATATCGTTTTAATAATTTTCCTTCCAACCGGCTGTTTCTTTTCCACAAGATTCCTTTCTTTGTCTTTACGAAATGATCGTGTCAGTCAACGACAAATTAAAGGACGTTTCTTATGTAGTCGTTGGCTAATACACGTTACCGGTGGAACTGAAACGGGGAAGTGAGAGTGGCCTCACGCAGTCCGAGTCGGAAGACGACTGACTCTCAAAGTGGCTGCTACCCACTCTCCAGAACAGGAAATGAACATCGTGTCGACACCACGAAGGACAACAAGTTCACTGTTTAGAAAACTCTTCAGAGAATGATTCTAACACAAGAGGGAAATGATCCAGCTCACATTGTCTTGTCATTTGTACATTTCACGCTATTCCAGCTAGTCTTGTGAAGGCGATGTCGCCTGTAGCCAAAGTGGAAGGGAGGAAACTTTGCCTTTGTTCACATAGTAGCCGAATAAACCACTCATATCGGCGACCTTCTCTTATGCTAAAGTCGCTCTACATTAGCGTGTGTGAAAATACTTTCGATTTACATTATTATTATTATTATTATTATTATTATTCTGTATGCACAGCAGTTTAGCTGGTTTTCACAGAGGACGAGTCAATGACCAAGCACTTCTAATTTATTATTCTGCCAAAATCTTTCGAACTATACGCCGTGTATTAAGCATTGCTGCTTTCTGCATAAGAATATATAGAGCAGCGCGAAGATTTAGAAGTTTCAAACTGTCGGGGTTTTTTTTTTTTTTTTTTTTTTTTTTGTAATCCCCGTTGTGGATAAGACTAATGGTACTATATAGACTGCATTCAGTTATAACATTCTTGTTTTCTCTTCTTTTAGGTCTGTATATTTCTGGAGCTTCTCGGTGATGGTGCTGTGAAGGTTGTGACTTACGAATTGCTACATCTCTTACATATTATTCTTTGATGGTCATGTCAAGTATAACTATAGCTGGTCTGTTACGGGCTGTTTGATCAATTGTTATGAACTTCTCCTAGTATAGTTTATGAGTTCGCTGACACATTGTGACTTATATTTGCAATATGATGTCGTTTTTCCGCTTGATAGTCCACTTTTTTTTTGTGGTGAAGGGCCCCGCAGCAGATGCTACGGACGCACCGCATCCTTAAGGCAACCCTATGATGAAGATGAAGAGTTTTTTTTTCGTTTTTCCTTGTAATGCAGCACCTGTGGATTGAACTTGACAGGGGAAAACCGAAGTACTCGGGGAGAAACTTGTCCCAGTGTCATTTTGTCCACCACAAATCCCACATGAACTGACCCGGGATCGAACCCGGGTCTCCGCGGTGAGAGGCCGGCGGCTAACCACCTGAGCCAGGGTACGGCCTAGTCCATATTCGATAGCCAGTTCTTGATGGACGATTTTAGCTACCTGTGACGATGGGTGTAATCACCTGGAGTTAATTCACGGCATACACCGGTTATATATTTATTATTATTATTATTATTATTATTATTATTATTGGGACTTTTCAGATATTATTCGGGTGATCAAAGCAACAAGAACCTGTGGAGCATGTAGCACATAACACAAGCACTAAGCTAAACGTAGATGGGAGAATGTTAAAATGGATGTGAAATGATCCTGTGAGGGGATGTGGACTGGATTTAACTGGCTCAAGACCGGGTCCAATGACGGACTGTTATGAAAATGGTAATGAAACTTTGAATTTCATAAAATACAGGCAATTTATTGATTAGTTGAGCGGCCATCAGTTTCTCAAGAAGCAGTCTGCTCCTCGCAATTAGGCCGGTATCGTAACAGCGCTAGTATAAAACACACTGAAATTTGAAGTGTAAGTTTTACATTTCCGTTCCATAGCTGTGATCTCCACAGATGATTTTTTCCAGTTATTTACGCTTTTACATTATATCCGTTGAGAAATATTATGAAGTCACACTTTCTCTAGCTTCGTGGCAGAAACAGTGCTACTACTTAAACATGATTATTTACCAACTAAGTTCGATCCCTTCTTTCGAATGCTTCATAACAAGTTGTTTTTAGTAACCGCTGCCACATGGCGTACGTATCCATAACTGTAAGAATGATACAATGCATTCGGACGGAATAAGAGCAGAATTTCAACTCTGACGCAACGTACACCATAAACCATAAGTAGGAAACGTAAGACAGAGGGTAACACTGTTTTTGTAAGGAAAGATATTCATAAGAATGAAAGAACAGATGTACGTAAAGTGTACCTATTTACATATAACGCGCTCGCTGCACTATGTAGGCCTGTTGGGTGCTCCCACGAGTTTCTGGTTTCCCCATATCCCAGCAACAGCGATACAGCTCCTACGACGCTTAATTGTATCGTTGTTGCTATGATACGGGAAAACACAAACTATCTGGATTACCACATTTACATTTTTTGCGCGCGGAATTTAAATCGCACAGTGTCCAATTTTATCTTCATGGCTTGCATGCGGGTCATCAGCGTGATAGGAACTGCGCATGTGCAGAGCAGGGACACAAACGCTCATGCGCCTAGAAACACTTGTAGGTCTTCATGTACAGAGGTCTTTAAAATTGTCCGATTTTAATGAAAACTCAAATGGCTATAATTCTTCGTAAAATTGTGCAGTATCAAATTTAATAAAAATCGCTTGGCAGTTGTCGAGATTTTGTGTTCGTATTAACAGACGGGCAGAACGATTCTAATAGGCGCTTTGTAAGGAAGACAACGCGCCTGACCAAAAAAAGCTAAAGTTCAGATTGAGTATTGATTATGCTTGTCATATATTTGTTAATTTAAATTAATGCTTAGTGCCCTTTATTGTCTTCCAATATTAACGAATAAAATACATACATAAAATAAATACAATAAAAAGAAGAAAGGCTAACTGGATTGGTCACATCTTGCGCAGAAACTGCCTTCTGAAACACGTGATTGAAGGAAAGGTAGAAGGAAGGATAAAAATGACGGGAAGACGAGGGAGAAGACGTAAGCAGCCACTGGATGACCTTAAGGAAAAGAGAAGCTACTGGAAATTGAAAGAGGAAGCACTAGATCGCACCCTGTGGAGAACTCGCTTTGGAAGAGGCTACGGACCTGTCGTAAGACAGACTACAGAATGAATGAATTAATTAACGAAAAGGAAAGTTTGTCGGAAACTCGGCAATATCAAACTTTATGATAATCCGTTTCGGGGTCTCGAGTTGTTGCATGCAGAAAGACAGACAAGTGGATGTGGCAACGCCGGTGGGCGGATTGTTGCAACTTCCCGTTCCAAAGGCGCTAAAAATCGCATAATATCAATTAAATGCAATATGAAGAAATATGACTTGTGAAATTTATAATGAGCAATAATTACGTAGTTTTGTTGAATTCATCATTGAAGCCGAAGTCTGTGAAGAATGTATTTATTCAAGAGAGTAGAAACTACACTTTGTGTCATAAATGAGTTATAAATGTGTTGCAGTGTATTTTATGATGCAGACAGCTAACACACATTAACCTAACGTTGTTCACATCGTATTGCTGAACTTTGTGCTCAGCAGCAAATAGTTCATGTTAATTTGTAAGTGAGCCCAGGCAATGCTTTCCTTTGTATATTTTGAATAACATTAGCCTAAATTACTTGAAGGTGACCTTGCACAAATATTCAAACAGAGTTCCGGATAGAAATTTATTCGCTTCATGGTAGACAGTGTCCGTCCGACGTGTCCTTTACCTCAACCTCCATTTTAATTGGAATACCAGTTTCTAGCTCCGTGGCAAAGTTTTCTGTAAGGTTGCTCGCTGTGAGACAAATACCACCTCGAGTTTTGCATATCTCTGTCCATGAATGTGACGATAGTGATAATGCTCTGCACCGGAAGTTAAGCTCTTTCCCCTGATCGCCATGACCCTTGAGGTTCAATATAAGTTCGTAATTATCCGCTTGCTGTGTAGATCCAAGCAGCCAGAGCCATACTAGGGTATCACCTGGTCCACATTTATTACTTTCTGAAGGCTGGTGAACGACTTTAAAGAAAAATGTGCTTCCGTAACTACTTATAACTACAACTGCCGTGTCTTCAAATGGCAGAGGAAGACTGAGAGACAGTCGAGATTTACAATAATGCACTAATGGGCCTTCGTGAGATTCTTGCATATGTTGCAGTACCTCTAAGGCCTTTATGAGACCGGGACAATCTTGCTCGCAGGGACAACAGCACAGCTGCTCCTTTACTCTTAGATCAGCGTCAAGAGATTCGCAAGAGCCATGATAAGAAGCGGGGCGTATTGAGCGCGGATAATGAGGTACGTCTATACGGTGGGTAGAGTTGATTGATGGTGACCGAGACAGCGGCTGGGAGCCCGGAGGGTGACATATCTCGCTGGTAGAAAGAGATTTTGCTCTGAGATTAGATGAGAATTCAGATAAATTCCGCGGGATTGCTGAAAGATTCACGGGGTTCGAAGAGAGATTCTCTACTGATGAAGACTTTCCCAGAATCCTAGTAAGGAACTTGTTAGTCGGCGTCGTTACTAGACTTATCTTCAGCTCCGGCATTGTAATGGATGGCTGAGACTGCTTGTTTTTCTTGGATCCAAAAAGACGCTCCCGTAATTTGGCGGGTCGTGCTTCTTCAGCTTCGTCCTTGAGCTCGAAAGCTTCTGTGAGAGAGTTGAAGACTTCGTCGGCGAGGAGACTGCGACCTCGGCTGAATCTCATGCGGCACACTGGGCAGCGTTCTGTCTTAACTCGACACTTCACGCAAATTAGATGTCCATTGCCACATTGGTGTGCGGGGGGAGGGATGTGTCCATACAGACGGGACACTCGAGGGCGACCAGAATGGAGCTCATGCAAGCAGACAGACGCTGCAGGTTAGATGGCATCGGCCCGCAGCACAGCAACTGAAACAGAAGAAGGCCGCTTTGTTCAAGCAGGATGACTCCCTCTTGCAAATTAACTTCATAACTTATACATAAACGCCCTTCAACCGGCGTTCTCAGGTTCTCCGTCTCTGGTCCGGTTACTAGGTGAACATAACCGGTTTTTATAATGTAAAAGCAATATGTCTATTGTCTGTCAGTGTTTCGTTGCTTGGTGATCACTAAATTTATAAAACGATATTATGCGGAACCCCGGTCTTAAATTGTAAATTGTTGGTCAACGGGAAACATCGAGTATTGTCATAATAAATATACGTTTTACTTATCTGGTAAAACACTATTTTAAGAAGGTCCGAGGCGATAAACAGACACCTTTGCTGGTGTGCAATAATCACTTCTATAGAAACAGTCACATAACATATTAACACATTACATATTTGCAGTAAGAGCACAAAACGAAGTCATAGTTAGAAAGGCGGCTGTAAACATGTGTTATCCACAAACGTAGTGAACAGATTCCTCTTATATCATATTTTGTATTGGAAGCCTGCACCGAAATCTATCGAGTGAATTTTATTTTAGTTTTTACTGGCTTAGTATTCCTTACTCTGTTGTGTTCTAAATGTACGATAATATAAGAATATTATCTTATCTGACAACTAGCATCAGTTTTCACTCAAACCTTTTCGCGTGATGGCAGGCAGCGCAGCGCTCGCCACTGTCCCAATTTACCATGAGTCGGGGTTCACGCGTTTTAGTTCAGTGTCTTGCAGTTAATATTAGGTTTTTATCCGCCATGTTTAAGGAGGCGCTAGAAATATTTTCCTTCGGCTCGCAGACATGCATCACATCTAATAAACACATTAGTCATTGCACGTCTGTAGTGTTATAAGTTAGTCGAGCAGACAGGAAATAAACAGCGACAATTGTCGGGATAAAATAATGGCCCTATACACAGGCCAATGAAGTAAGCGTAAATCCATAAATCGTAAAATTGAGGGCAAAAAAATGGCGTCGTCTTATGCAGGGAAATTACAAGTTAAACTTTTATAGCTAAAGATTTTGCTTTGTGGCCAGGTTTGAAGGCTTTCTAGACCACACGGCTTGCGTCTACGAATGAGTGGTTCTGAACTTACGTAGCTTCTTCCTGTCACTCCGTATATCACTCGGTGGAAAACAAAGGATTAGATATAGCCTATTTACGCAATAATAAATAGCATCATATCACAGGATTGCGGTGCTAAAAGTGTTGTCATTCAAATTGGCCGGATCTATAACACGCACGTTGTAGTAAGAAATGCACATAAACTTTTATATTGTTGTACCTCACCTCGGGACTGCACTGAGGGTCCGACCCGGCATTCCAGAGCAGCAACGTGACCCGGTCAGCCCTCGCCCGCACCCTGGAGGCAACCTCTCCAATCCTCTGACCCAACACATCCTCTCCATTCACCTCCAACACGCAGTCTCCAGCCTGGAGTCCAGCAGTCTCTGCAGATGATCCTGATTCCACCCCACTGACCCACGGGTAGGGGTCCCACTTGCTGCGTGTGAGGTGAAAACCGCAGGATCCTGTGACAGGTCGCGCAACCTCACATATCCGCACGCTCGGGCAGTAATGCTGATCACACTCCGATTCTGACGTTACTGTTTTCACCATTGTCCTCGCCTAAAATAACGGAGCTCTTGTGGTTTCGCAGAAAAGAGCTGAAGAGTTAGCCGGAAAATCGAGGAGTTCGGGTATCGCAGTTCTGTGGACAAGAAATTGTAATTACACTTGATGCTACAGATTGCACGACGACGATGGGAGGAACTGCAAATTAATACCCTTAATTAATCAGAAATGTATCCGTTTTTGCAGTCCATTACGTTACATTTACCTGAAAGAACATCCACGTTTCGCGTTATCGCTGCGTTTGTGACTGGTAACGACTTTCGTGTGCATTAATTTGTGGATGTCTTAATGTTCTGTTTCCTCGCAAAATTTCACATGCCTAATTCCAGTAGTGCGGCCGCCGTGTTCGACAAAATGTGCAGATTTGCCTACGTTCTATACCACTCTAAATTTCAGGGCCTCACATACAGTGGCCCTAGCGTCTCTCCCGCCTCAGTAACTCGCACAGCAGTCTTGTTCGTATTGTTGTTCGTGGGAAATGAAAATGTCTAAATCTGAGGCGCCTTCTAGTGACATGGCGTTCACCCCAACTGCCGTTAATCTTTGAACTGCTTCAATATTTTTATGACAAACAGACGTGGGGACACTATGTCTAGCTTTCTTAAATTGTCATAGTGTTTCTCCATTTGCTTTAAAAGGGACGTTTAAACTTCAACTCCTTAGTTCGCACTAAAGCAATGCATTAACCAATTTCAAGCACAGTGGTTACCGTATGTACCACTCGCTTAACATTCAGAAACTGCATTTTTGCCACAGAGTATATTTAGAAGTTTCATATGACCCTCAGAATTAAGAAAGAAACGTAATTTCCTTAAACAGTATGATCAGGTTGGTTTTTGAAACGGAGATGCGTGTTTTTCTGTAAGTTAGGAGCGGAATTATTAAATATTGTACACGTACTAGATGGTGCCGTGACTAATATCTGATCCTATTTTACATACAGAATTGTTTTTTTGACTTTAGTGTGAAACTGCGACTGGTTTACAAAAAAAAAACACTCCTGGAATGCCGACTTGACTGCATAATTATAGTCTAGCTTTAAAAGTCTCGGCCAGATAGGATGGCCCTTGTGATACGGATAAATTTGGTATTCAGATCAGAATGTGTCCTGCCATCAAGCCACAGTTACAGTGATTTAACAGCAGAAATTGTAAGTTATTGTAGAGATATATTAATAGAAAAAATGAATGCAGCATGCAGCAACGAAAAAGTTAATCAACGCAGTCGAAGTGATTGAGTTTAAAAGTGCATTATCGTAGAATTCTAAAATAGTTTTATCGTCATAATGACATTTACCAAACGCTGAATGATTCAACCTGGTTTTATATTTTTAAATTGCTGGAATTATGAACGTGATAATCTATTTTCATAGATACTCTAATGTAATGCAAAATATAAAGACAACGTAATAAATAAAATAATTTAATTACTTACAAAAACTGTTGGTTGTCTGAAGCTAGACCACCATACGTCGTCGTTCGGCGTGAGCAACAAACTGGTAGAAGGATTTAGATGTAATTTTGTAACAATCCACACGTCCATATGTAAATTACTTTCATTGCCGAAGTGTTTTGCAACTGAACCAAACAGAAGCGCGTGGTTTCTTTCTCGTCTCAAAATAAATAACAAGGAAAATTGACCGTCATTTGCTGCTCGCAGTAGCTGCAGTGTTTTCCTTTAATTCTCAAATGAATGACAAATCTGGCTGTGAGTATTAGACTGATGGAGTGTGGATCTTACCTAACCCATTCAACCTAGTCTCACGTTCACCTTCACCTAATTTACCGTGCCTTTAACAGCAGAAGCCCCCGGCGGTAGTGGAACAAGCCCCGACGAAGAATTGGTATGCCTGCATTATTTAATGAACTGTATAAATGCTATAGATAAAGAGCATGGCGGTACGTAAAATTGATTAAATAGCGACCCCCTGTGATGGTCATAACATTCTCTTAGGCGCTTCGGTATTACGAACTTCTCCAGGTCGCTGCTCCAGTGGTGGGTCGCTTATTTTTAGTAGTCCATACCACATCTAGGGCGTAACATACTGTCTATACCACAGCTAGTGAGTAACATACTGTTTATACCATAACTAGGGACTGTCTATACCACAGTTAGGCCGTAACATACTGTCTATACCACAGCTAGTGAGTAACATACTGTTTATACCATAACTAGGGACTGTCCATACCACAGTTAGGCCGTAACATACTGTCTGTACCACAGCTAGTGAGTAACATACTGTCTATACCACAGCCAAGGCTTAACATACTCAGTCATGCCACAGTTAGGGCGCAACATACTGTTTATATCATAGCTAGGGGCTGTCCATACCACAGTTAGGCCGTAACATACTGTCTGTACCACAGCTAGTGAGTATCATACTGTTTATATCATAGCTAGGGACTGTCTATACCACAGTTAGGCCGTAACATACTGTCTATACCATAGCTAGTGAGTAACATACTGTTTATACCATAGCTAGGAACTGTCTGTACCACAGTTAGGGCGTATCATACTGTCTATACCACATTTAGGGCTTAACGTACTGATATACTACAGATAGTAACACAGATGTCTGTATCATAACTAGTGCCTAACACACCGTCATTACCATAGCTAGGTTGTAAGGTACACTCTGGACCACAGCTAGGGCGTAAAGCATTGTCTACACCAGGCCAGCTGAACCTTTTATATGGTGCCGGCAACTTCGACAAAATCTGATCTGCATGCGGGCAACATAAAATCCAATACATAGAATGAAGAATAAATAAGTATATGTATAATTACACGTATAATTCTACCTGTTTATTTGTCTATACATCATGTGCACTGAAAATGTACCGATAATCATAGGAGCAAGTTATAAAAAATGCAATTCACAACGTAGGCTAGGTTGTCGCTATTTTTAGCATATTTGTACGAAATGAATTAACATGTAACATACATCTCCTTAATAAACATTTCACATGTTTTCAAAATTGCTTCTGCATTCTCTCTCGGCTTTGACAGGGAAAGGGCCAAAAGATATTTTGTCATTTTAAATATCTCCGCGGGCAACATGTTGCCCCGCGAGCTAGGGGTTGAGCGGGCTTTGTCTACATCGTAGCTAGGGCGGAACGAGTCGTACTGTCTACGTAAACACTGTCTATACCACAGCTAGGGCGGAGTATATTTTATGTACCACAGCTATGACGTAACGTACCGTTTGTAGCCCAGCTACGACGTAACATACCCAGTTACAATTTAAAGGATTTGGGTTTCATGCAGGTCCGTCTGTATGATAAGAGTTTCATGAAGATTACAGCCATGATGGTTATGTTTATTTCTTAGTGATACACGTACAAACCTTCTCAACCTCCTTGATTTCATGACCCTAATAATGGTGTCAAATACAAACCACGAAGCTTCTCCATTATCCTCTTTATTCCATCCGTAATAACTCCATAATTTAGCTCCTTGTACTTCTGTAGTTTAAAGCATTTATATTTTGTAGGCCTGTAACAAAGTATCCTCATCAGCATGGGTGCTGCGTAGTACAATTTTCACTTTCTCCTGATTAGCTTGTTTAGGTAGAGCACAACTGCAAACACCACTCATTTTAAAATAGGGAAGCAGGAGCCAAGTTGTCGGTCTAAACTTATATTTACTAACCTGACTATTTGTCTAACCATGTAGTAAGGAACCACGACATGAAAATATATGGAGGAGTGCCAGTCTAGGTCCATGCATTCTTTGCCTTCGCACTAGATATGGTTGGGAGGTCAGCTTCAGGTTCCTGCCGCCTTACACCAGGGGAAAGTGTCACATGTACCCTCTTGATGTAAGTCTGGATGTGTCCCAGAGCCAATCTGGACGGGATGGCCTATAGACAAGTCCCTGCCACTTCCGGCAGTCGAACCCCGTGTCGTAAAATCCGTCATTTTTTAGGTATTCTGAAATAAATTAGTACGTTTTCTTCCCCTAATTAAATCAATTAAATCTGCCTGGCTGCCGAACTCTTCTATCTGGTAGTGAAAGGGATTTTGATCTCAGGAAATGCAATCTTATTCAGGAGGAGTACAAACCAAAAGTAAATAATGCTAGTTACTGAAATAGCAGATATTCTGAAAACTTTCCCAATAAGCTCGTACTCTATGTAGCAGCGTGAGCGTAAAGCTGACCACTTACCTTCGCCTATTGTCGAAGTTCAGGATCATGAAGCTAGGCTTCTGCTCACCTAGCTGTCTTTATGGCCTTAATTAACCATACGGACAAATTTACCTTTCACTTTGTGTAATCTTGGCCTTTTAGGCAGAATAACGTGCGGGCTTACACTTTTATCCAATGGCTTATTAAATCGTCGTCAAAATTTAATTGGTCGGAACAGACATTAGGGCCCACCTAGTGGCGGAACTCACGGAATCTTGATTTTTTGCGGTGCAGTTTGGAATTCCCTGTTTTATCTAAGATTTCCCTAAGTACATCTAAGACGTTTGAACCTAAAGCAAGATCAAAGTAATACGGAAACAAGCTGTCACGTTGAAATGGCGTTGTATGGTTTTTGTCCCACTACGGAGTAGCAACGGTTGTCCGGATATACGGTACCTACCTTATGGATGCCAGAGCACTTGACACACATTCATTCGATGTGTAGAGGCGAATAAGAGCTGGGTGAGCGTGTATCATTTGTCCTCCGTTATAGGTGCTGACAAATAGCCTTTGAAATTTCGTCACGTTTCAATAAGTGCACAGATTCAGAATCAGATCCATGAACATATTCACGACGAGTCAGCGTACGAGCAACTTGTAAGAGTTGTCAGACGCTATAAAAATAGTACTTATTTAATATTCCTTGATTAAGCAAATTATGTTTGGTAATGTAATGTGTATGAGGCGCCGTAGGCCCCCAAGGGGCTGTCGAGCCATTGGAAAAAAAATGTAGTGCGTTAATTTCAATACATAGCATTGTAGAAGTTACTCATTTCAGATGATCACACCACCGTTTAAATTACTGCCACCAGGGATGCCAGGTATCAAACGACACTGCCATCTTGAGGGTAACAGAAGAACGAGTTAGTACAACAAATGAATGTGGAACCTGCTGGAATAGACATCCAGAGAATAAAGTTCTGTTTCCACAGATGAAAAATCCGTGGAACGTACGAAATGGAATGCTTTTAATTTTCGACATGTCGAAACATATGTCACTAGAGTTAATGTAAACAAGATGCGTTTACTAATAAAGGTTGTATTCGACGGAGTACAAGTACTGTTAGTTAATACAGATAACACAACGAGATGACAAACGTCAAAGGAGTGCTTTTGTTATGTTGGTACGTGTCGAGGGATATAAGCCGTAGAGGTTTGTTTTACAGTTTATTCCCTTACAAATTAGCGATTTGTGCCTAGAAAGCTCCACTTTACACACTGCTTAAACTGTTTCAATGACCAAATATATAACAATTTTTATAAGCGTGCTGTTGCACAACCTGCACTCCATAGAGCCAACGACAACGGCAATTAGACGTGGCAAACGTGGCCAAGAGGGTTGCGAGTTAATTGGAAGGCAGTTGGAAGGTGCACCATAATTGTGAAAATGGTAAATGGGAATATGTTCGTAGCTGTTGGTTATTTTCTGTTGCTTACGTACGTGTCAGCGGATGTGTGCACTAAACCAGAGGTCTCGGCTTCAGCGTACACAACTCAGGATGCCACAGTACTAACCAATATAGCATTTGTGGCGGAGTTAACGTTAAATTGCGGAAACCATGTTACTGGACTGCCCTTGTATGCAGAAATTAACGGAAAAACATTGCCCGCTGCAAGAATTGGAGATGACAACAAATATCAAGTCAGCTGGACAGAAGATGTGAAGAAAGCGAGAAGTGGTGACTATAGTGTAAACCTGTATGACGAGGAGGGTTATGCTGCATTGAGGAAAGCTATTAGAAGTGGAGAAGATTCTTCGTCTGTTAAATCTTTGGTTACCATTGTTGTTAATTATCCTGGTGCATTTCAAGGACCATGGGTGAATTCCGAATTCATGGCTGCGATTTTGTCTGTTCTAGTGTGGTATTTGGCCTTTTCAGCACGGTCAAAACTGCTGGCTTAGTTTGAAAACCGTGATTTTCCAGTCATTTTCATCTTACAAATGTGTAACAGTTTAGCGCTGTCAGTGTGTTTCCTTAGCACTTACCTGTGTACAATTCTTCATTCACGAGCCATTCTAAACGAAAGCAATATGCAACTGTAACTATTGATACTTGCCTTCTTCTTTGCAGTACCTTCATCCCGCATCTTGTACAGTTCTGGCCATATAAGACGGTCCCAGAAGCCGAGATTCATAACAGAACAGAAAACGTAATCCTGTAGGATGGTTATGTGTAGTACCCAAAGTATGGGTTAGGTTTTGTGTGTGTATAAGACCTTAGAAAAAGTAATCTACTAGAGTGTGTAGCAGCCACGGTTACGTGTGTGTGTGTATAGATTCTTGTGAGTCGTTGGAGGTGGGGGTTGTGTGTGTGGTGCCCTAGAATCACTAGGACATCATTTAATTTGTCAACAACCCACTCTCCAATGTTCTACCACTTTCCACAGGTTGTAAACAAATAACAAAACATTTTTGTTGGTACTCTAAGGCACCCAACAGTAGTTTGTCCAGATCATCCTGTAAGGATATAAGGCACATTGTTTTGTCTTGATACTTATGTACATCCTCCACAAGTGGCCCTGCCATGTTTTACAGTGAGCAGACTACAAGGTTAGGCTTTGGGTTTGTGTGTGTATGTTGGCAGCAGTGACATTTTGTAAGTGATACATTTTTTATTTTGGCAATCTGTTTGGGTAACATTATGGTTTTTCTAGGCTATACAGTAATAGCAGGTCACAAATTGAGGTAAAAATGCTTTAATTAACGCATCCAGGTGCCCCTCAAGGTGTTTGTGAGTAAAGTATTGTAAACAGATTGGAAATGCTCGCAAAATAAGGCACTGAACTGTTATACGTTGGCTCCATTTTCATTTTGCAAAGTATGGCATACTTGGTCCTTGAGCAGTTATTGAGATAGTGGTTAGTGCTCTGAAAGGTAGAAGTGTGTGAACTGCATTGTACATTACTACAGTGTTAGATGGTGTTACATACAAAAAAAATTCAACCATGTACTGGCATTTCTTTCCTTGTCTTGGAATGTTTAGGTTCTGTGTATGCTTCTGAACATGTTTAGGTCATGTGAAATATTTATTTTTTTTAATTTTTGGATCTTCTGATGGATATTTGAGATTCAGCAATATTAAAGTAACATAGCTACATAAAAGTATGACATATTTTGAATTGTGATTTTGAGCAGCTGCATGTATTGAAGAAATAAAATTATCTTTGTAGAATTTGAATTTATTATTGTACAAAACTATCCTTCCAAGAGTTGGGGTCCTATAGATGTGCCTGCTCACTTACAATTAATAAATTAAGACTGGTGACAAGTATATAATACCTGCATGAAAGATACTGTGTTACTGTGAGGCAGATTGAAACTCAAATGGAGTCCTTTCAACATTAATTCAATAATATTGTCTTCATCGACTGTGGTAGAATTTAAGAGCATGATGTTGAGTGAATACAGTTTTTGAATGGTACGTTTACATAAAAATTATACTAAGTGTCACATGTAATGATGGGCATTTAGTGTTTCATATTAAAATAAGTCCTGAATTGAAATGTCAGTCCAGAGACTAGCACCATGGCATATATTGTGATGTTCATCAATCGAACCAGGCGAATTGTGCGATAATTTCACTCCTTCCATATAATTTCATTGTGCATAAACTATCCAATTTGAAAAGTATAATTCAAACACAACAGTCAGAAGCCTATATATGATACAGTCCATACATTTCATATTGCTGCTTGCAAGTTTGAAGAATGGTAACTGTCCTCCTTGCCAGATTCCTGTAATAAATTTTAGCACCTTTTAGATTTAGGAAAAAGGTTTCACCCATATTAAATACTCGACATGGGTCACTGAAAATACTTGGGAAGGTGTGAAGGTGCTACTAGTAGGTTCAAACCATTTCATCAGTGGTTCCTTTGTTATACTGGCCTTGCTAGAATTTCTGGGCAACTGTTCCACTGACTGTTGGATTATGTTTCAGATGTGGTTCGTACCATTTCAGCCACGGACAACCATCAGAGAACAGGTTCCTTTGTTAAAAATTGTCTCCAAATGTTGGACACTGTGTAGTAATTGTAGGTTAGTGATGGGATAATTTTTGGAAACTAAAATTTCACTCGCGCAGCATGCTACACTCCAGCAGCACATTAAGCCACCAATTAATCCCCCATTTGATGATGTAACAATGATGCATCACATAAGGCCAAAACCGCATACAGTATAAAAGCTATCACATTCCATTTATTTAGGAATGAAATATATTCTTCCATTTCAAAGAAAATATTCATGAACTAAAACACAAGTGATTGATAAATATATTTCAAAACTAACCACAGCAGCACACAGGAAGATCTTATCAAAGAAAGTATGAGCAGTCTGTACAGACAGCCATTCCAATAGCAGAATCTCAGACATTTCTACAATTGCAAATCATTTATTGAACAAGATCATTGTTAAGACAATTTAAAGTTAAAATCTGGCATTTGTTACATAAGCTCAAGACCAAATAGGAAATCTTGACACCTCTTATGGCTCATCATCATGTCACTGTGCTAATTTTTTCAGCTAGTGTAAAGGTAAAGCTATCCTTATACAAGCTTGGGAAGGCCCAAGGGCTCTGGGAGGTTGAGGCTCCCAGAATTACTAGACAGTCAGCACATGAAGGTTGCAAGGTTGTCAGCCTTACGCACCAGCCGCCTTTACCCACCAGGCGATATTCCAGGTACTAATTTTTATTAGAGGCTGAGTCAACCCCAGGGCCATAGTGCGGCCGGAAGGATTAAGTCGAAAAATCCCAATGACCCCATCGGGAATTCAACCTGCAACCTTCTGGCTTGTAGTGCAGCGCCTCAACCAACTATGCCACTGTGTACCTCCTTTCCTTCTAGTGTACATATCAGTTTTTCCTTTTACTACAGTAATACAATTAAATTACACAAATTCTCCTCTGTGTAGTTTCCAAAAATTAAGATGTCTCATGCAACACTGATGGAAGAAAAATGAAAACTTGTTCAAAGTGTAAGTTTTTATTATAAACTTGTTCAAAGTTTGAAGATTCAAGTCTTTCTGGGTGTCAGATATTTTTTCAAACATGATTGTAAATTTAAATCCATAAACTTCCTGAAGCAGAACACAATGTTGTGTTTAGCATCTTGGGTACCATAAAATTTTCAATGTAATTTGTTCCCTTGTAAGGGTTTATGTTTGTCACATGTAAGGTTTCTAGTGCACTTTCATTAATCTTCTTCCAGTACTGTTAAATATAACTCCATATACATTCTTGTACAAAATATGAATAAAATTGGCACTGACCTACATAAACGAAGTTCAAATTGAGAACTGAAGACTTGTATATTATATATATATATATATATGCGTGTGTATGTATATATATATGTATAGTCCTTGTACTGTTAGTGATAATGTAAAATTAGCACAGGATCCAGTCATCACCTAAGCAACAGCTGGAATATTATACTACGCGATTATATGCACAACTGAACATAAATTTTCATCAGCAAGTGTCATTCACATCATGGGCATCAAAAGGTGATGTAATATTCATCTGCATGGAATGTAAATGTTTATCATTGCATTTTATTTCCATTTCATATAAATTAATCAAATCCTTGCCAATCAGATGCTTCTGATTCATCGTCCAATTCAACTCCAATGCATTTAATCCCATTCCTAAGCAAAGGAGTACCTTTTCCCTGCCTGAAAGAAAGTATGGCCCAATGAGTTACAGAGTACAAAAAATTCCAAAGTATAATGACGATTAACTGAATTACACTTTCAGGACACATATACTCTTATTTATCACACCATAAATACACAATACCAGATTACACTTACCTAAGACTCTAGCCAATACCACAAGTGTCAACAAAGATTTATCATCAGAACGTTCCAAACAAAGCTCTTCCTTCAGTAGTTTCTCTTTGTATGCAAACAGCTCAATCCTTAATATAATGTCTATCTTGTCAGGAGAGACACCAAGCAATTTGCAGTTAATACTGGGAGCTTTTTGAGAGACCGATTCTCTCAAATCTGTTGTTTCATCAAGTTCACACTGGGATCTCGGTAAGGTCAGGTGTATTTCATACCTGTGACCCACTTGTAAAAATCCGAGATGTGCTGTTAATTGCCAATTATCCCGTTTCTGTATAACAATTTCATTATCTTTACCGAATGTGTCGGCATCTTCTCCAAAGTGGACCCGGTGCTGCTCTGTAAATTTAAACACACGCCATTGACAACTTCGACCCGAGAATTGATACACAGTCTCATACCTAAATTCTAAAATAACTTAAGCTTTAAAAAATGTAATATTGTACATCTTCCGTGCAACTGATATACATGTAGGAATGGTTATCTCTGGACAAGTGCAATTTGTTGGTAATAAACTAATGCCTCGTTTTACCTTTTTCTGACATGATCAAATTCTTTTCATTGTAGAATCGAAATGTCTTTACCAACGCTACGATTTCGTGCCTGCATATCAAGCTTATCTTTTTTTTTTGTTTGTTTAAGCAGATAACGTCACCGGCTTTCAACTGTGATAATTATTAACGTCACTGACTCTGTGCAACCATATTCACAACCTCCTGGGAAAATATTACATTTTGTGCTTTCTTATTCATCAAACAATATTCGTTGTATACACCGTGATAATTCGACGCGCCGTGAAGTTATCGTTCTCGACGTCTCCTGACCTATAACAAATTATTCGATATAAAGTACACACAGAATAGATGTTGCCAACGTTGAAAATAGTTTTTCAGCGTGTGAGGGCATTGTCGTCGTTGGGTTCGTTGTTACCAATGTGATGCTTGGTCGATGAAAACGGAAAATGCTCGTAAATGTAGAACATATCTAATGATAATTAGTGTGTTTGTTTTTGAGAAACCTTAAATTCAGTAAACTGTGCACGAGATACCAGTATGTCATCGTCTATGGAAAATGATGGAAGTGCCGAAGCATCCGCACCACCAGGGAATGGTAAGTAGCTATTGATATCCAAATCTTTACATTTACCGTTTCATGTGCTTGTGTGCGTAAAAATTAAGAAAAAAAGATTTTAGATTGAGCATGAAAGAATTATGCAGTTTTATTGTATAGCTCCTAATTTCGTGCACAACACATTGTACGCATGCATTTAAGACACCATTGAAATATCCCTCCCTCGATCTTTGTAG
Organism: Reticulitermes speratus; assembly: GCA_021186555.1. Lineage (NCBI taxonomy): Eukaryota > Metazoa > Arthropoda > Insecta > Blattodea > Rhinotermitidae > Reticulitermes > Reticulitermes speratus. Next base: position 20,147,978 of record JAJKFL010000001.1, read on the forward strand.
AAGAATGAACTTCAATTGGCAGTTTTTAAGTACCGTATTGTAGCTTTTTAGAAATATCTTTTTAACAACTATTTTGCTTTGTGTATTTATAAAATAAAGTAAGAACCAGAATCTATTTATATGTATTTATATTGTTTATAGGATGTTCTAACATGGCATATTGAGGGAGTAGGTACACCTTGTGCTTATCTTGTCATCTGACCTCAACTTATTCTATTTCAGACAACGTCAGTGGAGTCAAGGATGAAGGCAGTCCAGATAATGTTGTAGGTGATAAATTAGGCAAAAATGAACAAAGCTGTCAACTTGTTGGTGAAGTAGAAGCTGAACCGATTTGCTTGAAGCCAACAGTAAGAAATGACCGTGTCTTAAGTAGAAATGTCTCTTATGTGATCAAGTATTCCTGTAGCCCTAGCGGATTCCTAGTAACTGATCCATTGACCAGCATAGTTGGCTTATGAGTGTGTGTGTGTGTGTACACGAGAACTGTGTAAACTGTACTGAAGTAATGAAATTGCTTATTTCTTAAGAGACTGTTACAAATATGTTGCCATTGACCAGTGTTACATTATTGATTGTTGTGGACCCATGTATGGTTATTTGATGCATCAAATGTGTGGAATGAAAGTCAGGATGGTTATAGAATGTTTCAGCATTGACATATGACATTCATATATTTAAACGCTCTCTTTAAAGTTCCAACTGTGTGGCAAAATGCTATCTAGATCAAGGTGACTGTGAAACATGATACAACTTCTCCCCTCAGATGATCATGATGTGATAGCACACCTGCTATGTGTTTGAGGTGTATCCAGTAAATGTCTGAGCTTGTGATTAAGACGTTTATGGTTTCCTTTGTCTTTTCTGGGAAAATACCAAGATTATAGTCATTTCATTTTCAATTCACATCACTTAATCATCCTGGCACAATGCCTGTGGCCTATGCGATTGACATGGTGTTGATAAATAAATCCAAGAAGTTATTTCTTGAAGTAGCGCTAACTTGTAAAAGTATGGCCATAAACAGTGGGCTAGACAAGCAAAGCATTTGCTGTCTCCTTGCATGTTTGTTGGATACTGTTTTTATTCTTTATGCATAATTGATTGCAGATAGAGGTGCATTAATATAAGAAACAAAGAAGTATGCATTTTGTTTTCTGTAGTACATTATGTCAGTTATTCCCTTTACAGGTCATGCTGGAGGATGACATACCAGGACAGAAGAGAAGTGCTCCAGTTGATTTTGATGGTGAGTCACAATTGTTTTCTAATGTTACAGCTAATGAAAAGTATTGTGCTCCAAAGTAAACTTGGTAGGCACAACACATGACTATTTTGTTAAGTAAAGGGAAACCAGATTGGCAGTGTACTGTAATGTAACATTGTGATTCAGTTGCATAACCATTCTTGCCATGGAATCACATCAGTGAATTCCTGTATATTGTTGAGTTACACGTGTTTCTATCAACATTGTAAATGTTTTAAGCATTACCATTGACCTACATATGTTGCTGTCAACAATACAATAAATATTGCTAGTGTTGCCATGGAAACTCAACAGTGACTTTACTTTAGTATAATTGATGTGCAAAGTATCTTGTAATGCTTGTACCTCCTCAGCTATCCTAACAACCCAATACCGTTTGGCTTGAAGAGATTGATTTTATGGCGATTTTATGTTGCTGTGAACAATATAAACACACTTGGGTTTTCGTTTAGGGGCCTGATATCTTTAACGAAATTTGGATTTTCTTGACAGATTTTCATAACAATCCATCCAGTGGTAGCCAAGTTCATGTATGAAGCCAGACAGACGGACAGACACATGACAAAGCTAATAGGCACTTTTCATGACTTTTGCAAGTGTGCCAAAAATACTGGATAAAATTCCTTGATTTTACAGACTAGAAGTTATTCTAGATGCAAAGACAGCTTGCAGCTACCACATAAGTCATGGTTCAGTATAAAGTAGGAACTTTTAACTGAGAGTTTACAGTGGAGGTGCAGGGATTTGTGCTGGTGCCATGGAAAATTAAATATATACTGATAATTATTTTTGATAGGACTTTTTTCCAAATATTTACTGGTGGCCTGTGTACACACACACACACACACACACACACACATATATATATAATTTAATGGGGGTTGAGAGCTATGGGTAATACTGAAGTTTCGGAAATTTAATTAACAAACACTAAATGACTTACAGAAATGGCACTGCTACCTGTAGAAAGAGAACTTCAAAAAGTGTTTTCTAACTTACAGTAGAAGTTACTCCAATAGTGTTCACTAGGAGCGCTGCTATTGGCATAATAGTAAGATAATGACTGAACCTGAGAAAGCATTTTGTATGCCAAGGTTCCATTCCACAATATGCGACCACTGCATGGGTTACTGCGTGCTCCAGATCTTCCTGCATAAGTTTCTTTTGTGGCTTTGTCAATGCTCACGGTTGTGCTTCACCACTCTGAGCAGAGAATAAAGACTGCTGTTTGGAATGTTTACTGGGAAATGCTGGAATGTGTCTGTAAGAAATAGAGTGTCACCTTGACGCTTGCAGAGCCACATAGCGCACATTAAACTCTGCTAATGTACCACAACACTTTTTGTAGTTCTGCTGCCAATGGAGTAAGTTTCATTTCTGTATGTAATTTAGTTTTTGTAAAATAAATGTTTGAAACTGTTAAAATCATTTGTGTTTACTGTGTATCACAATGACGGGTGTATAAATTACATTTCTGACACACTCAGTGACCTCAACTGTGGTATCACCTTATTCATATTTGTAAGCCCATGTTACACTGGTTCTTGATTCCAATGCACCTTAACAGATTATAAATAAAAACCATCTTAGGTTCACATAAATGGGTGTAAATGGCACCCATATTTTATTCCAACCTGTTTTCATTCCACAGGAGCATCATGAGGGAATTTAATTTTACAGAAGATTTTTATGTGAAGTTAATATGGTTGACATTAGTTTATACATTATTGATGATACTGTCAAATTTCAGAACCTTGCATTCATGAAGATGTTAAGAACAGATTAAATTCAGCGAATGCCTGCTGCCATTCAGTCCAAATCTTTTGTCTTCCCATTTTCGACTGGAAAACATAAAAGATGACAAGTATACAGAACTGTATTTTTCCTATTCTATAGGGTTCTGATGATGGTGTATGACATTTGAACTTGTAGACTTTTGCATTGTTCGTATTGAAATACATGTGATGGGAAAATTGCACAGTGACAAGGTTCACGGTTTATACCCTCATTAACATACTGGGGTGGTTAAATCAAGGAGGATGAGGTGGGCAGGGCTTGTGGCATGTATAAGTACAAAGAGAAATGCATGCAGGGTTTTGCTGGAGAAACCTGAGGGACAGAGATCACATGGAAGACCTATGTATGGATGGGAGGATAATATTAAAATGAATCTTACAGAAATGGGTTGGGAGGACATGTAGTAGTTTAATGTAGTTCAAGATAGGGACAAAAGGCAGGCTCATGAACAGGGTATTGAACCTTGAGTTTCATAAAGTGTGAGGAATTTCTTTACCAGCTGATGACCTGTGAGCTTCTCAAGAAGGACTCTGCCACATGGGGTTAGTTAGGGTTTTCATAAACATTTTTGTCCATGGAACCTTACTGACCTCAAAAAAATACAGAATCCATACCAAAACTGAAAGTAGAGATGTAAAACTGCAAAGTAATTTTAATTTTTAAATTTGAAAATACAGATGCTTATAGAACTGAAATGTATGAATCTAGAAAACAGTGCCAGGGCATTTCATAAAAACCTGGAGATCCTTGTTACTCTTAATAAATCAGAATTTATGAAATTTGATGACGTTAGTGTTAGGAAAACCAGTGAATCTGTGTATGTTTTATGTGGTGATTTTTGTGTTATGATTCACAGTTACCTCCTGTATTTGCAGTAAATAACCCATGCTGTGTCTGATTCAGAACAATAGAACAAATAGGATTATAAGAAGACAGGCAATGTACATATAACAGAACACTGAGGTGCGTCCGCATAACCATTGTTACCGTGGAAAAGCAAGAAGTATTACATATTCATAGTATGTGTCTGTTGCCTTAGTTATCCAGCATGCAAAATGCATTGCTGTATTATATTGTCATCTGTGGCCTGTCTGTCTCTACCATATTTTTCCACATTATCCCATAAACAGCGTGATTTTTGGAAAAATATTGTTGAACATAAAATATGTGTTTTGATTTTCTCTACAACTTTTATCTGAAACATTTCTCATTCTAAGAATTCAGCACGATATCATAAATGTACATAGGTCTTCATGTAACTTACATGTTATTCTTGTCAGACTTTAATGATACTTGAATTTTCATGACAGAGTTTTGAAAAATCCTCAGATATCAAATTTCATGAAAATATGTCCAGTGGGGGCCGAGGTGTTTCATGCGGACAGACAGATGGGTGGACGGACGGATATGACGAAGCTAAGCTGCTTTTTGCAATTTTACGGTCACACCTAAAACAGGCAGAAAAGTAACTGATTACATTACATTAAAAGTGAAATGGTAACCTAAAGTGTGCAGCTGTTATGACGATGGTAGCTGTAAAACATTATTTGATAAAGGTAAAAGAAGTCATTATTAAGAGCTTGTAATTCTTGTTTAGCTACCTGAGGCCATTCTTCTCCCTTGTTCATGAAAACTTTTTGCCCTGTGTACTGGCTGGCTGCAAGGAGACTTGTTTACTTTCATGTAAGTCTGCTTCTTTTAGGAGTAGGTCCTTCCAAAAAGAAGAGAAAGAGAAGTCAAGCACAGTCACAACCAAAGAATGCTGTTTGTGCACTTAATGAGCTACGTCCAGGACTAATATACAACACAGTGAGCATGAACGGACCTGTCCATGCTCCAATATTCACAATTTCGGTTGAGGTAGGTGGATGTTATAAAATATACTGACATGCTGGAACTGCTGTGTTCTTTGTTTAAGAGCTAGCTGTGTACAGTCTTGGCCTGGGATAGCGTCGAACCACATTTGTATAGTCCCATAATCTTCCTGCGATAAGTCTGTTAGAGGCTGTTCTATGTTGGGTCACTTCTGTATTTTCTGCTACTCTAAATCTTGCAGTTGTGATTCTGTCATATTCTGTCCTTAACATACTCCACTTGTCTTCATCCATAGTGAGTCATGCCCAGTAACCATGGCAACCATGCTTGATGCTCATCTTTTTCTCTTTCGCAGTTCATACCTTACAGAGAATACGCAGACTGTCATAATATTCATGCACTGCTTCATGGCTGCTTTCATCAGTACTTTGGCATGTATCTCACAGAGAACAGACCAAGAATAGGATTCTAACAATGGCTGCAGTTTAGGTTTTTCCTGAGCAGGTGTTTTTCCTGGGTGACATTTTCCCATACCCTGGCAACATCTCATGTTTTTGAGTTTCCCCTGAAGGATGAATTCCCCCAAGCGATGGTTTTCCCGAGTGGGGTTTCCCCATGTCCTAGAAACAGTAGTTGTTGTGGCATCAGAGAAACAAAGAAAATACAAAGAAATGAACCAGTGGCTCAGATTATAGTGTTTAATGATTGGATGTGTGAATAGTGAATTGTAAAGATGTAGATGGCATTGGTTGTGGCCTAATTTGAGGTACTGGCATCAGCCTAGAGAGACTAGAGAAGAACCACATAAATCCACCATTTGCTAGCTTGGACCATGAATTGATGCAGTATGATTCAGTTTTATTTGTCATTCTGAGATGAAGTCAGTATAGCCATAAAACTGTATAGTGAGGCAGTATAAAGTGTATCTGTGATTTCTGTTCACAATCTTCTGTATGTACTGTTTAGGGCACTAATCCAGAATTAGGGCCAAATGGTTATGTATCACTCAAGGGTTAGGCATGTTTATTGCATGTTGATAGAAATTTACTTGAAAGTCAGAAGAATTTTTAAAACTACATAGTATTTTATGTAAATGAATTAAAATGTTTTCACACAAGTTGGTAATTTTATTTACTTATTTTTGTTCGTGTAGTGCGCGCATACACATGCACGCGCACACACACACACAGTGGTATGGAGGGGGGGGGGGGGTGCACACAATTTTACAAAAGGTGTACAAGTTTTCAAAAATAACTTTTTCATCTACTCTTTAGGTGAATGGACAGGTGTTTGAAGGGCAAGGGCGGTCTAAGAAACTAGCCAAGCATGCTGCAGCTGAGGCTGCCCTCCGTTCTTTTGTGCAGTTCAAAAATGCTCCTGAGGCACAGCAAGCAATGAATATGCATATTACAGACCTCGACTTTACAAGTGATGTAACAGAGAATGAAGGGTCACTTTTTAATGCCTTTCAACCAGTGGGCAGCAGTGTTAGTACAGGTGCAGGGGATTCAAACACTGCAGAACCTGTTGATGTGTCTCAAGCACCTGCAGTCCAGAATGGTAATGGTATATCTGTCCATCCGTTGCTGCCGCCAACCCGTCGCAATACTTCTCCAAGATTGCCAATTCATCCAGGAGACAAGAGTCCTGTCATGCTTCTGAATGAACTCCGGCCAGGAATTAAGTTTGAATGTGTCTCAGAAGATGGTGAACCATATGCCAAATTTACTATGTCTGTTACCATTGATGATGAAACATTTGAAGGAACAGGTAAGTCCTTACATCCAGAGACTGAGGAAATTCTTAGAGCGCTTAAGTTAACAAAATGAATAAAGAGAAACAAATTTGAATTTGTGGGACCTGGCTTATGTTTTTTTATCCATCATAGGCCTGCAGATTATAAATGGCCTACTACAAAATCCAATTTCTTTGTCTCTGTATTCAGTTTTATAAAAAGAGTGTAGAGCATAACTATAAAGGCATCCGGTTTGAGTGAAGTGTGTACGTTATGAGTATATCAGTGTTCTGAGATAAAATTATGCTCATGTGGGAAGGGCTGTTATAAGGAAATAATTTCTTAGTTTGAGATTTATGTGATGATTAAATGTAGGATGCACAACACCAAATCTTTGACATTTTTCTGAATAACACAGTATGCCAATTTGTTTAGTTACAGACCGTGTTATACTCTTATATTTAATTTGTTTTCATTTCCTGTAATTTTGGAGATTAAATAGTAATGAAAAGTTGGTTTGTGCATGCGATTGGACTTAAGTATGGATTACAATAATGTTTTATTGTAGGTCCAAGCAAGAAACTGGGTAAAGCAGCAGCAGCAAAAGCAGCATTAGCCAAACTGTACAATGTAACATTTTCACCATTCACATCATCACTCCAACCAAATAGGAATCTGGGGTCTGCAGGTGCTGCACAAATTTCCTTTGAGCAGATGGCTCTGCCCCAAGTCCTTGCTGACCACATAGCCAGGTGAAACAAGTATTTAGTGTACTGTACGGCACACAAAAAACTGTTACAGTTTTTATGTGATCAAGTTTAACCATTTGGAGCCAGAAGTAAGTGCCCAGTATACTCTGCAAAAGACGTGGGATTTAAATGGCTGCCCATTACTTTGCATGTTCTTGGCGGACGACTTTAGGCGATGTTTGGTTTTCTCAGCATCACACTAAAGTTGCCTTTCAGTACCAAAGGGTTCAAATTGCTTTGGTTGGGAAGCATGTAAAAAATGCATGAATGAAAATGACAAAGTTTTGTTATGCAATAATTATCGTGTCTAATATGAATCGTCTGCTTTGGTGTAGCGCAAGGACAGAGTCTGTAAACTGTTAACAGGGAAGTGGTGGGTTTGTATGTGTGTGAAGCCCTAAGGGAAAGACATAGGTGGAGAATGTTTGAGAACAGGATCCTGAGGAGAATATTTTGAGTTCAGGGGAAGGAAAGAAGTAACAACAGGATGGAAGAATTGCATAATAATTGCATAATGCATAATTATGTATTGCATTTTAATCAGGTGCTAAGGAGCATGAGGTTTGTCTGACATGCAGCAGGCATGCATGAATGAGATAAGAAGAAGTGCATACACATTATAGTCAGAAACACCTAAAAGACAACCACTTTGGACAACCAGGCATAGGTTGGAGGGTGGTATTAAAATGTATGTCTTAAAGAGAAAGGGTGTGAGAGTATGGATGAGATTCAACAGGATACAGTACATTGATGGGCTCTTGTGAGCACTGTAATTAACCTTCGAGTGATTACCAAGTTCTGAAGAAGGGCTGTGCTCGCTCCATGGTGTTAAGAGTTTGTAAAGTGTTGGCATTAATGTGTTAGATATACTTGGTACTGAATTTTGCACAGTGTTAACTGGCTTCTGTACAGAGACTAAAAGGAAACACAGTGAGGAGTATTTTGCAAGAACTCACTATATTTTTTTTTCTCCCCAGTTTTGGGAAGACCTCAGCTAGGGAACCTTAAATACGCCTTGTCTGGAAACTTAACTGGCAGAAGATGATTTTCTGTGTATAAAGTGTGAGGCAAAATGCAGTTGGCTGTTAACTTTTTTTATGAATATGTTGTAGGTTACACTCAAGTGAACAGCATGTAATCATTCTATTTGATAATGTACTTAATAGAATGACATTTTTTTTCAGGTTGGTGATAAGCAAGTTCACAACCTTGATTGAGAGACAGCCAATGCATTCTCGAAGGAAGGTTCTAGCTGGCATTGTGATGACAACAGGCCCTCAGATGGAGGATGCAAAGGTGATATCAGTAGCCACAGGCACGAAGTGTATCAATGGAGAACATATGAGTGTGCAAGGAGCCTCCTTGAATGACACTCATGCTGAGATCATTGCCCGTCGCTGTCTGTGTGATTTTATCTACTCCCAGCTGGAATTGCACACAAACCCAGGTATGCTTCAGGCTTTTATTATATTATCTCATACTGCCAGGATGTAATTTCAACTATAAACAGATTACTTTAACCTTGCTTGTGTCCCACTCAGCACATGCACTAGTTTGTTGGTGTACTTTTCTTATTTTACTGTACAGTATTTAATCCATGCCAGCATAATTAAATTTAGAGTCTAATGGAAAATATTCAATACAAGTTTACAGTTTACATATGACTATATTCAGAAAACTCCAGTATAGTGAACGTTTGTGTAACAAAAATATGAATGTTGTGGAATAGAAACTCATCCCTGTCAGAAAAATACAGGTAGTGTGACAAAGTTTATAAATATATCTGTGTAAAATGCAGTTTTGTAATCTTTCCTGGACTGTAATTCTTGATGTGTCATTTGGCAGCACTGGAATTAATTGAGCTTGGTGTGAAACTTTTGGAGGAAGAATACAGGTTGAAGAATTATGTTGTGACTGGTCATAGTAGCTTCTGAGCAGCCTGTGGGTTTATATATTCCCAGGATTGAGTGATGAATGTTTATAGTTAACTGTTTGCTAGGCGACAGAAGGAACTGTAAACAAATTTTTGTAGAAAAGAAAAGTTGAAAGTGTTTTAGAAGTAGAAAAAAGAGTAAACAAGTGAAACATTGCAGGAAAGTATGGAATAAGTGCTTTGACAGGATTGGTACTTGTGAGGTGCAGAAAAAAAGATTGAGGAGAAGGCTGACAGATGCAGTTTTGGTCAACAGGGGAAAAGATTTTATTACTTTTGGTTACCATGAAAGTTTCAAATTTAGAGGAGAAGGATCTGGAGACAGAGAGAACAAGACATTACAGTGATATTTAGAAATAGGGTTCCAGAGGAGGTGACTTGTAAACGTGCATGGAGAAGTCGAATTAAATGGCAGTGCAGGATACTCTGTTGGGTTAGAGAAAGATTGAAATAACATTTATAGCTCTTAGTTGAATGTATCAGCATTTCTAGCATATGCAGCAAATGCTGGTTAGATGATTCGAGTGAAATTTAAGGCTTGATTCCTGAATACCTCCCTGCATAATCGACACATTGGTTAGACATTATTTCTTAAATAATAGTTCAATTAGAAATCAGAGCAGTACCGGCTGTGGAAAGTGTGTTGATGTGTATGTTATCTCATTCCTGTACCCGTAAGACTACCTAGTCTGCCCATCTTACATTACCCTTTCCTGTATTCCACTTTTTTTCTTATTTTCTAATTTCTAGTATATCTAATTTCTAGTATATACTAAGTATGGATAAAACCTGAGACAAATCGGTTCTTCAAAAGGCCGGAGAAGAAAGGTAGGTTTGAGTTTCACCTTGACTAGTATTATCAACTGTAACAAACTTGCCTGCAAGGTTTTTCTGTGTGTTGTATGTCTCATTTGTTTCCATAAATTAGTGTAATGTTTTGTTTTCTGTTGCATTTTACTGCACCAAAGTTTCATGACACTGAACAAGTTTTCACAGTCCACAAGAGTTCAGTATGCTAAAACTTTCTCTGTAATGAAGGACAGATGGTGTGCATGTCTGCGTGCTGCCATTCTGCACAATAACTTATGAGCGTATTGACCAATTTGCTAAAACTTTGTCCAGCATCATGCCATTGGAGGTCACCCCACCCTCACAGTTAAGGAGATTAAGTTTCTTGCAAATATTTTTAAAACACAGTGTGGCTAACATTATAAATGCAACAGTTTGCTTGGTTGGTGTGGAGGACATGAGTGGGAACTACATAAAAAACATTTTATTTCCTGGCCCATTTTGTTTAAGGGTTGGATGTTCCTTGTCACTACATTTTTTAATTGTCCTGTGCCATTGTTATAAACTTAACTGTTTTGCTGTCTGTTGTTGTATATATGTGGGCAAACATGCACATGTTAGGGTTTTTCCATTTCTCTGTCTGACTTCAACGATCCAGAAATAAAGTTTTTTGTGAACATATTTTGAGACATCATGTGACTAGTGTTACAGTTTCAATAATGTGATTATTTTTCATGAAAGGCATGGATAGAAGTAAATATTTTTGTCCCCCAACATTTTTTGACACACGTTTATGATATGCAGGGTGAAGTGAAAAGGTAAGCATTGGCTTTTATATGTAGATGAAAAGTGAACTTCTAGATCAGTAGATTTACACTGTCTTCAGTTATAATTATTAACAGTATCTTCAGTGCTAAGTACAGGGATTTATGTGGTTGAAAGGGTTAAAAACCTACACTTATAAAGCTCATTCGGGCCAAAAAATGAAGTCAACAGAATAAAACTTACGTATAGTATTATGCATCCAAAGTGCAAGGCATCACATGCCAGAATACAGTGCTCTTTAGAATTCTTTGCCAGACTAGTAATTCTCTGTTCAGAAGTTGTTAGCTTTCTAGTTCTAGAATGGGCACATTGGACCATGTTGGGAAAACAGTGGTGTTAAATCTTGTTCAGGATATTGAAGCAGTTATCTGACATGCCACACTTACCATTCAGTTTGATCTCAAAGGTTGTGTGTGGTGTACAGAGTGTAGTTTATCATCCCTGGTCAAGTCCTTTTCAAGAGACAAATGCTTTATACACACCATATCTAAAGTAAATGCTGGAACATTATTACATAATGAGTTTAATTTCTAATATCAGTAATTATTATCAGCTTTCTAATATCAGTAATTATTATCAGCTTAACATCTGAATTGAATTAGTTTGCCATGTTAATGCTTTATTTACCGAAATTTTAATTGACTTGTTTCTTTTTAATTTCAGAAACATCTGCACAGTCAATTTTTGTACCTGAACCCAATAATAAAGGTTACCAGTTAAAGGAGAATATCAAATTTCATTTGTACATAAATACTGCACCCTGTGGAGATGCCAGGTTTGTACTGTAGCCAAGATGACCTACTTCATGAATCTGCCCTGTTAAAAACATGGTGAAAGTTGTGCTTGTTGAGGTTCTGGAGACAGAGTATTTTTGACTTTGTTGTATGCTTTGTGCAACAAAAACCAAGCACCTAACATTGTCTAAATTCCAAATATAAATGACGTAAGGATACAGTTGTTATTATTCCAGTAGTACATGATTTTCCTGTGTTTGTCCATGTATGGATTTTCTCTGTGTTCCATTTTATCACAGTTATCCATTAATCAAAGACATTGATATGTTTGCCAATTTTTAAGATACACACGGATTGAAGTTCATTAATTTTCTCAGACGTGAGACTAGGTTCCCCAGCAAAGCGTAGATGAAGACTGCACTACACTTTCTCATCCGTATTCACTAATAGTGAAATGGACAATTCAGGAGGCTAGTCTTCTTCAGAGATCAAATATGCTGGTTTGAATCTTGATATCAGCATAAGTCTCCCTTTTGCAACCTTTTTTTGTGCACATTGCATTCATACAAATTCTGATTTAAACAGTACAGTTATACAGGGTGTTTCAAAAAGATGGACCCAATTTCAAACCACTATATTTCACGATGGCAACATGTTACAATTACACAAAAAATTACAAACGGTCCAAGAGTGGGGCCAAGAGTGTAGCGCCAAGCCTTGTGTTGTGGGGTCGCCATCTTGCAAACGACTGCGGCTAGCGGCTGTTGGTGCGCCGGTAGAGGCTTCTAGCGGCGGTCATTGGAAACTCTATGCTCCACCCTTTCAAGTGGTAAGAGTTTCATTCATGGGCGGTTCGTGGTTGCAGAGATTTAGCGATTTTAAATCGGGTCCATCTTTTTGAAACGCCCTGTATTATTTAACTGTATGTTTTGTACTACATTGGCGAGGCTGGAAGTGTGAGTGCAGCAGCAGTTTCTGTTATTTTTCCATGACTTGTTTGTTAGCATTCTGATTTAACTGGTCTGTGTTCAAATGTGACTGTAGGCAAACAGCTTTATTTGTAAAACATGCATGCGTTACAAGCATTTTGTTTTGTGAAGTATGTCACTTATACCCCTCCAACATCCAACCTCTGGCGCCCCCGTCACGGAGGGGGGTAACGTCTATAGGCGGCTAACAGGGGCAATGGTTCACCCAAGCCAAGGTGTGAGGCATCGTGCCAAGGGCTGCATGGCACTGGGGTGGTGATAGCAGTGCTGTTAACGATCGCCTCAGGCACCAGGCAGCACCCAGTTGTCTTTATGCCTTCCACTCATAAGGGGCTCTGCGGGTGGTGACTATTATTTCCCCATTACTTGTGGGACTCTTATGGAGAAAATGCGAAATAAAAAAGGTATCAAAAGCAGGGACGCTGTGGTACAGAAGGACCTGCCTAGTTGTGCTCAACAGGGGGCCAGCCAGTCTGGCAAACCACCCCAGGGAGCTGGTATTCCCAGCAAACCTAGGGACGTTCAGCATCTGACAAAAGACAAGGACAAACGGACACAAGATGTCCCGCAAATGTAAATTTATTCAAATTAATCTGCACCATAGCAAGGTGGCGATGGCACTCCTTTGCCAAGAACTTGCTGTAGGGGAGATAGATATAGCACTTATTCAGGAACCCTGGGTTTATGGGGACTGAATAAGGGGGTTACACAACATAAGGGGGCATTGTTTTCTGCTGGACCTGGTATTGCTCCTAGATCCTGCATTTTTGTCAGGAACACAGTTCATGCCTTTCCACTGTCAGAGCTCTGTTCTAGGGATGTGATGACAGTGAGGGTGACTTACACTAGAGGAGGGAGCAAGAGGGAACTTATTGTTACCTCAGCATACCTCCCCTATGATTCAGATGAAGCACCCCCTGTCAAAGGGGTTAAGGGAAGTCGTTGACTACTGCAGTAGGAATAAATTGCAGCTCATTGTTGGATGTGATGTCATTGCACACCACATTGTATGGGGAAGCACGGACATCAATCCACGACGAGAGTGTGTAATGGAATATTTGGTTAGTACAAATCTCAGATTCTTAATAAAGGTAACGAGCCTACTTTTGTAATTAGTAATAGGAAGGAGGTTATAGATTTGACACTAGGGACTGACAAGACAGGGGACCTAGTGACTAACTGGCATGTATCTGATGAAATCTCTTTGTTAGACCACAGACACATAGTGTTTCAAGTGGGTGACCTGGAAGTTACCAGGCTCACATATTGCAACCCCAAGAGAACCAATTGAGAATCCTATCGGGAAGACCTAAAGGTAAACCTAGGAGTTATACACTTGGTGTGGGATGTTGAGCTGGCTGTTGACATGTTGCAACAGGCCATCCTCTCATCCTATCACCAAAACTGTCCAGCCAAGGTGGCTCTCGCCAAGGACGGTTCCTTGGTGGAACAAAGAGTTGAGCCGCCTTAAAGCTTCAACAAGAAGGCTTTTTAAGCAAGCTAAGAGGACAGGTGACTGGGATTCATATACAGGTAGGACTTGGTTTACACCGGGGTTAAGTTCCTGAGATTTCCGGCGTAAATTGAAGCAAAAATATAGTGGGAACATATGTAAATACATTAGGTTCCATTCCAAGATTTTCAGTAATCAACACAAAATACGTGAAAAATGTATTATTTTATGAAATTTACGTATTGAAGATTGTATAATGTTTAAGATAATAATGTTTAAGAAAAAGAAAGAAAATTTACTGCTTTAAAAATGATAGAATAGATGTATGTTTGGTTTTCTTCTTTTCTGATAATAAGTTATAGTATGGCTGTAGAACTGTCTCAATTCCTCTCATAATGGTTGAGCTCCTCTCCCAGTTGGGGTCGTTACTACAGAAGATCTCACATCCCTTATTAATAAGAGCAATAGCCTCTTGCATTAATTTCACTGTTAGTGTCCTAACCGGCATTGCAGATTCAGCTTCACTTTCCTCTGTGTCTTCTTTGGACAGTTGTTCAGCTAGCTCTTCTAAATCTTCCATTGAAAGCTCTTCACCATGACTCTCAAGGAGCTCATTTATGTCACCAACTTCTACATCATCTAGTCCTATTTCCTTTGCTATCTCTGTCACATTCTCTGTTGTTGACACCAGGGTAGTGTCGTGCTCTTGCAAATCCGGAATGCAGTCAGGCCAAAGCTTATGCCAGACACCATTCGTACATGATTTTGACACTTCACTCCATGCCGCTGAAATGTTGGAAGATCCCTTTCATGATATCGTATGACTTCCAGTAGTCTCTCAACGTGACATTATGGGACACTTGAATAGCCTCAGAAATTCCCTTGAGTGTTGTCCGTAAGTAATAAGCCTTGAAGGTGGATATTGCTCCTTGATCCATGGGTTGTAATTTCATTATGGTTAAATTTTAGGCCATAGTTTATCATTTAGTGTTATAGTTTTATTACAGTGTAAGTTTTATTACAATGTCGGGACCATCTGTGTCTAGGAAGTCGGGCAGAGTCAGGACTCATCACCCCCTCCAATCGTGATCTATGAGAGGTGTAAAAGTGAAGCGGGCATAAATTGAAGCGGCGTAAACCGAGTCCTACCTGTACAACAGCCCTCACCTGTTACAACAAAGAGATTAGAAAAGCCAAACGTTCCTCTTGGAGAGACTACTGTCGGGGGATCGAGGATGTACCTGACAGGGCCAGACTCATGAGGATCATGGCCAGTCAGTCGGCCAACAGGGTGGAATCGATTAAACTACTTGATGGCCGATACACACAATCTGGAAATAAACCCTGAGGGAACTATACAGATTTCATTTTCCAGGGTCTGCTGGAGAAGAAGTAACCTTGGAAGGACAGGAGCAGCCAAAACTGAGAGCATTTGCTGCTCACAGGGAGGACTTGGAACTGTCTAAAAAGGTCATTGACCAGTCTAAAATAAGATGGGCGATTAGCACATTCAAACCATGTAAATCGGCAGGGACTGAAGGAATTGTACCTGCTCTCTTGCAACAAGGAGTCGAACACTTAACGACTCATCTGTGCCGTATCTTTAGAGCCTGCCTAGCAAGAGGGTATATACCCAAATCTTGGAGGCAGGTCAAGGTGACGTTTATCCCTAAATCCCGGAAGGCCAACTATACCAAGGCTAAGGCATATCGTCCTATTAGTCTATCGTTCTTCATGCTGAAAACGATGGAAAAATTGGTGGACAGGCATATTAGGGATGAGATTTTGGGGCTATGTCCCCTACATCGATACCAATTTGCCTGCCAACCAGGGAAGTCCACTGAAACTGCACTGCATCATGTGATCACACATATAGAGGAAGCAGTGGAAAACAGTGAAGTTACACTTGGAGCTTTCCTAGATATTGAAGGAGCTTTTGATAGCACCTCATTTGACACCATAACAAAGGCTGCCAAATGGCATGGGCTTGGAGACACGATCTCTCGTTGGATCGGCTCCATGCTGGGCAGCAGGAAAATCACAGCCACGCTTGCAAGAGAAACTCTGTAGGGGTCTGTGGCCAGGGGCTGTCTGCAGGGGGCGTTCTATCGCCTCTGCTGTGGAGCCTGATTGTGGACAAACTCATAGGAGGACTCGATGGGAATGGCTACTATACACTGGGATATGCAGATGACATTGCTAACCTTATATGTGGAAAATTCCCAAACACTGTCTCAGAGCTTCTACGTGAGGCTTTTGAGTATGGTACAACAGTGGTGTGATGGAACACAGCTGTCTATCAATCCACAAAAAATGGTGATAGTACCATTCACCCGGATGAGAGATTTAAGAGGCCTAAAGGAACCAACCCTCTCTGGACCCACTTTGCAGCTGACTACTGAGGCCAAATACCTTGGACTTATTCCAGACAGGGGATTGACATGGAAGGCACAGCTGAAAAATGTGATGAATAAGTCCTACAGGGCATTCTGGACCTCTAAGGGCAATTTGGTAAAACCTGGGGTTTGAAACCCAGGGTGGTGCTTTGGATCTACACCATTGTGATCAGACCCAAATTGACCTACGGCTCCACGGTTTGGTGGCCAAGGGTCAGATACAATTTCAGCAGGAGAGAGCTCAGTAAGATACAGAGATAGCCTGTCTGGCTATTACGGGCGCGATGAAGATGACCGCATCAGTTGCAATGGAGGTTCTCCTGGGACTTCCTCTTCTTCATGTGATGATTGAAGCAGAGTCTGAGGCAGGGATCTACAGGCTAATGTGTAACCAGCAGTGGAAACCTAAATCCACTAACTTTGGTCACACCAAAAAATCTCAGGATATGGAGCACAAACCCATCCTAAGATGGGGTCTGACAGGATGCTTCTGAGATAGGCATACCACAAGCCATTCACAGTCATGTTCCCTGACAAGTGTGAATGGCAGAATGGGTTCAACCCAGACAACAAAGGGGGCCTGGTCTGGTACACAGACGGGTCCAAGACCAATAAAGGCACTGGTGCTGGTATGTATAGATGGGGCTTGAGAAGGGGGCACAGCTGCAGTCTTGGGCTCCACACCACAGTATTCTAGGCTGAAATATATGCCATTATGACTTGTATAATGGAGAGTATAGAAAAGGGCTACACAGGTAGGAACATCTATATTCTTTCTGACAGTCAGGCAGCCATCAAGGCCCTTGAAAGCTTCCAGATAAATTCCAAATTAGTCTGGGACTG
Organism: Reticulitermes speratus; assembly: GCA_021186555.1. NCBI lineage: Eukaryota > Metazoa > Arthropoda > Insecta > Blattodea > Rhinotermitidae > Reticulitermes > Reticulitermes speratus. Next base: position 20,165,303 of record JAJKFL010000001.1, read on the forward strand.
CCATCAATCCCTGGTGAAACTGGCAGAACATAACAGGATCCAACTGGTAGGAGTGTCGAGACACATGGGAATCGATGGAAATGAAATAGCTGATCAGTTAGCCAGACAAGGCTCCTCACATCCACTCATAGGGCCTGAGCCTGCACTTGGTGTATCTGCAGAGGTTGCCAGGGGTGTGATCAGGGACTGGACGAGTAGGAAACATGAGGAGCATTGGCAGTCCATACACGGACAAAGGCAGGCTAAGGGCTTTCTTAAAAAAACCCTCTGCAAGAAAGCTGGTGAATTGCTCAATCTGAGCAGAAACCAGCTAAGAATAATGACAGGGTTGCTGACATGACACTGTCATTTAAAAGGACACCTATTTAAACTGGGGCTGGTAAACAGTCCTGAGTGTAATAGATGCAAGCAGGCATTTGAAACGGCCTCGCACATTCTTTGTGATTGTGAGGCTTTGGCCACACTAAGATTCAGGCACCTGGGTCATCATTTTATGAAACCAGGTGACTTTGAAGACTTCTCTGTCAGTAAGATACTGCACTTTGTTCAAGGTGCAGGACTGCTAAATGAACTATCTAAAGGGTTGCACAAAAGATCGATAACAGTCGAAGTGCACTGGTCACTGTGGTGCCCGCCCTTCCATATTCTATTCTATTCTTTGTCACTTATACAAAATATGAATTAGTATGTTAGCCATTAAAATGGCTATTTTCAAGGCCTGGCAGCTTTCGTATAACATTCAGAATCCCTGAGCTTCAACTACTGATGGCGTTTGTTTCAACAGGGACTCGCGTAGAGATCCAACATAATGCTGAGAATAAGCAACTTCATCCCAAGCATCTGAAACAAGGGTCCAGAGGGCATTACTTTTTGTGGAAGAAGGATAGGCCATTGTTCGTAATTAAGTTATTGACACTCTATCAGAGAGCAGTATGACCAACTTGAAGCTTGAAAGCCAACTCAGAGAATTGGTGTGGCTGGCTGAGAGAAGACAAAAATTGTTTTCTGCATCTTAGAGATTCTGGAAACTGCTTTGTCATGCATGATGGTGTGAATGGTTTCTCATTCAGCATGTAGTCTGTTTTACCCCATCCTTCAGGCTGTCTGAGCTGATGGCAGCTCCTTGTATGTCATTCTTTTGCATGGCAGTAAACTACTTTACAGGATTTTGGGAAGTTGTGGTGGGGTTGTATAGAGTATTTACAAGAATGTGTATTGTACTGAATATACAAATTACAGTCTGTATTAAATAATAATTTATATTTTTTCAAATGTTCCTTGCAGAGCCTGAATGTTTTTTCAGATTATAAATTCAATATATTCAACATTGTGCGCATTAAAAAGCATGCATATTATATTTTCAAATGGGGTGGATTATTCTTTCTTGGAATTAGGCAGTGTTTTGAATTGACTGTCATCAGATTAACAGGATTTTACTGTTGTTGAAATTAAATGGAATACATCCTATATCAAAATTAAGTGGTGATGAAAAGTACAATGTGTGTATATATGTATGTGACACAAGTTCTGGCATGATTTAAAAGCAAAATTGTGCTCATGGAAAAGAATAGTTCACCATATATGCTGTGTGATACATTTACTCTGCTAGTTCAGTAAGACCGTTGAAGTTTGAGAAGCTTGAATGACAGTGTATTACTAACAGTTTGTTCCTTCCTCTGAAGACATACAAGCTTGGTAAGAGTGAAGTGACATTCGTGGAAGTGTTGTATCTCCATTCTCTTCGCTGCTTTTATCACTTAGTGCATATATATAAGTTAGATGTCAATCATTTGTCAACAGGTGACTTCCTACCAGAGTGGATGGAAGGTAGTGAGTTATTTTTTTATATCTTAGTGTATTAAGAGTTCACCTGTAACATAGTATTTTCATGATTCAGTATCATTTCAGTTACAGTTTGTTACATTTGATGGCTAATTTCTGTGAAAGTGACTGTATTACCTACATTTGTTTGAGGCTTACTGTTTGGATGCCCTTGTTACGTGGTCTTCTTTAGTGGAACTTTTCCATTAATATTTGTTCATTTGTTTGAAGGATCTTTTCTCCTCATGAAGCAATAACGCAAGATGACTCCATTGATAAGCATCCAAACAGAAAGGCACGAGGACAGTTACGGACAAAAATAGAATCGGGTGAGGGAACTATCCCAGTGAAGTCTAGTGATGGTATTCAAACCTGGGATGGAGTTCTACAGGTAAGCACTGATAATGTAGAACATACAAACAAAAGAAGGGAGAGAGTGGACTGTATTATAAGAGGAGTGCTTATATCAAGTTATGTCTGGAAAAGTCAGGTAGGATTGGAGAACATAGAACAGTTTGGACAGGAGAGATTGTATGTGGTTAGATGTGGGTTGGCTAGAACAGGTTAGACTGGTTGGGGCAGGTCTGGAGAGACTAGTACAGGCTAACCTTATGAGCTGTGCATTGCATTTGTTGCATTACTGTGTGGGCATTCCAAGTGGGCAACTACTGCATTATCACAGCACTGAAATATCCCCATATATCAAAGCACCTGACAGAAGTCTTGTACTAGAATTTTATCCATTTTCGTATTCAGACGTGATTGATGCTTTCCTGCGGTACAACTAAAATCATAATATGTAAAGTAGACTCATTTCAGTCTTCAGATTGTTAGAGTTCTTTATATATTTCAGTGTTCATGTTCAGCCTGTTAGACATGGTTTGTTGCATTTTTGTGTATTCCTGTGTTTTTGCTGTATAACATTTTCTTTGTGTCTTCTTGTATAACTAGTGTGTGCAATTGTAAAAGGTGCTGTCCATCTGTAAATGTAATATGTCTTTATTAGAAAGAAATTTTGTTGAAGAGTGTTTGTACATCATGTAATGAATCCTGTTTGTATACAGTCCTGAAGGGAAATATGTTTGTTTGTGGGGAAGGTATGGCATACTTTGTACAGCTGTATACACAGCTTTCAACAGTGCTGCGCTTGATGTGAGGTGCAGAGCACACTAAACTGAATAAGTTTGGTGCTTGTATTCTTTAAGTGTGATAGTTGAAAGCAGGAGTATAGTTTGACTCGTCAATTTATGGTTGTGATGTAGCAGTCCAACACCATCCTTTATTGCCTTGGTTGCAATATTTGGACCATTTGAGCTTTATTTTTTTACTCTTTAAGTGTACAAATAATTTATTTTTTTTTTACAAAGTTTTCATTCTGGTGTTCTGATAACATAATAGATAAAGTATGGTTGCAGTGGTTTTGACTGTCCTACTATCGTAGTAGTCCTGCGGTGCATTGTAATTGTGTTGAATGTTATGTTTTTTCCTTCATGGAAGTTATGTGTTTGTAACATAATATTAATAATTCAGCTCTTTAAGTATGGTTACTTATTTCTCGTAGGGCCAAAGATTGCTAACAATGTCATGTTCAGACAAGATTGCCCGGTGGAATGTCGTGGGAGTACAAGGAGCATTGCTGTCACATTTTGTTGAGCCTATTTATCTGGAGAGTATTGTGCTAGGAAGTTTATTCCATCCCAGCCACATGTACAGGTGAGCATTTGCTGCGCCTCTCCTTATGTACTTTACAACCATATTTGTGTACCATGTTTATGCACACAGATGTTGAGAATCAAGGTTATGACTAATGTTGTTGCATGGAATCAGTTTTTTGATACAAAGTAACAAAAGTTGGTTGTGAATGCTTGTCACTGAGTTTATTTTTCCATGTTACATTATAATTTCCTGCGATGTAGACCCATTTTTAGCCTACTTTCCTTTCTTAAGAAGTCACAGTGGTGTGCATGTGTGTGGTATGCATGCAAACATGCATGCACATGTATATCCTACTACTTCAGTTTTTGAACCTGTTGACCAATTTTTGTGAATTTTGGTATGGATGTTATGCCAGTAGAGGTTTTCCCAACCTTTGTGATTTTCTAGTCACAACAGCTTTGCAGAAGTGCAGACTTGTGAGGGAAAGCTATACTAAGACCTGCTTCTGTATATGTGATCACAAAGTAGCGTATAGTAATAGAGGGTCCAAATGTACAAACTTTTTTTTTTTGTGATGGTGGTGGAAAATAAAATAACAACATGGCTGTCATTGAAAATATTGTTTATATCTTGGTCTGATGTAATATTTTTTATCAGTAGTACAAAAGGAAGTACTGCTTATGGTTGTGAAAGTTTGAAGGTGATGCACCCATATCTCAGATTATTTACTTGTCAATTCATGGTTGCAAAGAATATTCAGCATGAATTTCACTAAAGTGACCGAGGTACCCGATGTGTGCCACTGCTTGGGCCCTGTTTCAACTACGTTCTGGGTTTTAAAGCATGATCAAGCACCTGAATTTTCAAAATATAACTTGTCTTTTGAGGATTTAATATGTAAGAAATTACTAAAATTGTGCAATCCAAAATCTCTGGAACTAGGATAATGAAAATTCTGCTTTTTGGGGGGTTTTCATATTTTTGTAGATTCCATATTGATGATTCAGTGCAGAGTGATAGTGTTCAACACCCGTAACCAAGTCACTTGTGTCAGGGCGCTTCCCTCACACCATTAAGATATGCACATCTTTTGTGAGTCATTTTTCATCTTACAACATTTCGGTTCTTCCAAGAACATAGAGTGTAAGTTTGTTTGAATGGTGGAAAATATTTTTAGAGGTACTGCATATTCTTGACCTCAGTGCAGCATTTTGACCTTCTGTGTATAGGGAGAATTTTCAAGTGGTTTGTTTCAGGGCTGTGTGTGGAAGGATTGAAACCACAATCCAAGGGCTTCCACCACCTTATCGACTAAACAAGCCACTTATGAGTCTTATTACTTCACCAGAAGTACGTCAGCCTGGCAAGGCACCCAATTACAGTGTCAACTGGACCACAGGTAGGAGCTCCAGTTAAGCAGATACTTTGTTCTTACTGTGATCATAATTTGTATTCTTATACAGGTACAGAATTAAGGAACTGTAGCAGCAGTCACAAGTGCTTAAGGTCTTTTCCTGAAATCCAGTCCTCTAGTAGCCTGATGTACTGAGAGTGATATTGGTCTCATGTTGTCTATATTTATGATTTTATTTCCACAAGAAAGGAGGCATCTTTTTGAGAATTTGTGAAGAACATGCCATCTACATGTACAAGGAAACAATACTTGACATCACCATTTCTACATATTGTAACGACGCCTTGCCAACTGGCTGGAATAAATGTCCCAGCTGCTTGCATCACACCAGCTAAAACCTTCTGCCACCTAACATAAGGGTAGCTAACTAGAAGCTACCAGTAGAGCCAGGAAGCAGCAAGAGGCCTGGAATGTTCCAGCGGTTACGAATGTGCATGATGTAAGACAGCTCACCTTTATAAGCACCCAGCAGTGTAGCTGGAGATTCGGTGCGAACAGTTAGTTGCAGGCAACGACGCAGCGATATTGTAAGAATGTGAATCAGACCAGTGGGCAGCAGAAATAAGACAGCTTAGCGGACGAACTGTTGTGTGTGGCAGTGTTGCAGTCGAGCCAGCGAGAGAACTAGTAGTGAAGCTTTGAAGTGGTGTCAGGAATAACATGTGAAAGAAGCGAAGAACTATAGACTTGCATCAGCATTTACCTCTATCAATTGGCGGTGAATTTCAGTGGGGGAAACATGTTTTGCCCTTAAAAACCGAATCACACTACAAGTTTCTATGAAATTTCGGGTGTTGTTGACATTGCACATCATCTTATCCCCTGAATAGCATCTTACTGACCTTTGCACCATCTGTTGCATGTTTACACCTGCTGAAGTACTACCAAAGAATGAAATTCTTGATTAACACAAAGGTTATAGGCTATGGAACCATACTTATAGAGCATGCTTCATATGTATTAGGAATTCTGATGTAATAAATTCAGGGAAAAAATTGGACACCTTCCTTTTCCAATTTAATTAGAAGAGTAGCAGGTGCAAATTTCTTATGTTGCATATGTCAGAGAGTTTTGTGTATAACTTCTTTGTTTTGTGGTTAATGTTTAAAGACAAATGTTGAATTTTAGGACAAGAGGGTCCTGAGATAATTAACTCTGTGACGGGAAAGGATGATCAAGGTGTTGCATCTCGACTTTCAAAACAAGGTCTGTTCAGACGTTTCCTCAACCTTGTGGGACGAATCAGTTCGAGAACAGGATTGACTTTTGGATCATGTCCACGTCAGTACTCGGATGCAAAAGACGTGGTTCAAGATTATAAGGTAAAGCCTTCTGGTTTCTTCTGTCTTCTTCTGTTTTCTTCAAATTGAGTAAAAAAAAATATGGAGGAGGAACATACACTCAGCATCACTGTCAGGGTTTTAGTCTTTGCTGCTGTTTTTCCAGATCCATACAATAACGAATTAGGGGTTGCAGTTTGTACGAGTGTGATACCATGATGTTACAAGTATTATTATAGTGTATATGAAGTTAAGTGCTCTGTAACAAGAGACCTACCTTCATTCCAAAGCTTCTGCTAATGCAGAAATTACTACAGATGGATCAGACTGTTGAAGGATCATTCCATGACATCATCATCTCTTATTGCTACAACACTTTTAGAAAAGTGCTATAGATAGTGTCAAGACCAAACCCTACCATTAAATTAGCAGTCTCAGTTTTACTAAGCCAAATGGACGTAACCCAAATGAATAAAATGACTAGCAATTAAAAGTGATTATTTTACATGTGGTTCACAAGAGTGTGATGTAAAATTCCTGTATTTGGAAGATTTTTCTCCAATTCTAAAAGTGTAATCCATTCTGAAATAAAAAAATTGATATGCTAGAACTTAACAGGATCAATCTCACAGTTCAAATGTGTGTAAATTTTAAAAAAGTAACTCCAGTAACAGAAGTTTACTTTAAGAGCTTAATGTAATATTTACTCATCTTAGATTTTTTTTTATATGTAGTTTATGAGAAAGTATACACAAGGTCGGGCTTACGTAAGTCAGGGCTTGCAGGGCAGTCATGAAGAAATTTGCTGCATGAATCATGATACTGTCCTGCATTAAGTAACTCTTCCATTTTCTTTTCAGTTTCAGAAGTAATTGAATGTGACAGGTGGTTTTTTTTTTTTTTTGTAATGTGGGGCCCGTTGCTAATTTTTCATATCATTGTGCATTTCAGATGGCAAAGGAACAGCTGGTTCTTGCATTCCACAAAGCTGAACTGGGCACATGGCTGAAGAAGCCAATAGAGCAAGACCAGTTTGAATTAGATGATTCTGTACTGAATCATCAATGACTGGAAGGTGGTTCTGTCAGAGTTTGCCTTGCAGAATAGAGCAGTTGCTCAGTCCTCCGTCCCTCCCTGTCTCATTTGCTCCCAGTGGCAGAATCCACCCTTGGCACCAGTAAAGGGCAGAGTGTGGAGAACTAAGCGTAGCACTTCCTTCTGTTTTGCTTACAACACATCTCACACTAACATTATTGTTGCCATATCTCTTTCCTAGTCTTATGTATCAATGCTGTAGAGGGCAAGATTTTAGGGATCATGTACAAAATTTCTTCCCTAGTTGTCTTTGCTGTCCTTATGTAGCAACTTCTTAAAATTAATGTAATTTCGATTCATTCCAGGATTAAAATCAAATTACCTCCAAATAACATAAATAACTGACATGGTGAGAAATTATGTTGTTGATAAAACATCATAGTTGAAAGTGAAGGTACAATACAGAATTTAGAATAATTGCAGCCCAGGCTTTTATATTAAAATTATTAATAATAGAAATATTAATGCTTGTTTAATTTTATGAGCACACATTTATATATGATCCCAAGCATAATAAGATTTCATAGCGTGGAGTTGTGGTGAAGCTTGGGGATGTATGCAGTATATGTGTGACCTTCACTCCACTAGTCTTTGCTCACTTTGCTCAGTTTCTTCATGTAAAATATGTGAAGGCCCTTGACACTCCTTATTCCTGGCAGTACAGTACATTCAGACTGCTCAAGTTTCCATTCACAGGCACATATCATGCATGCAGTGTTTCAAGACCACTGAGGATGTATTGGCATTTATGCTAGAATTTTATTATGTGTTCAAGGAAGACATTCCTCATACATAGCACAAGGATGGGCTGGTTGAGAACATTGCTGTTTCATGGAATGGATTTTTACAACTTCCGTACGTAACTTGTGAATTGAATTTAAATGGGTTTCATAATTGGGTATTGATTTTCAATATCATATTGTACTTACTGCATTTTTTTGTGATTACTGTCTTGAAAAACATCAAGGACACAAGTTAGCAAGTAGTTAATTTAGTCACAGTAAATTATTAGTTGGTAACATTGCATATTTCTGTCTAGTACAGAGTGGTTCCCATGGTAACCTACAGTTTTCTTTCTTTATCTAAGAAAATTCCTGTAAGATTATGACCACTGCTCTGGCAGCTTCTTAATCTGCTTAATAGTACTAGACATGTTTTGTAGCATGTCTATGAGGACTGGCTGTGAAGTACATGTTTGAGTGGGTTTCAAATGCTGCCTGCGACAGTTGGTAATGTTATTGTTGTTATTATTATCATTATAATCAATGATGACGGCGTAGATGTTGCTGTTGTGGTTGGGCTCGTGTTTCCCAAACCCTGCCCCTCACTGTGCCAAGTCAGTATGGGATGGTGGACTGAAGACCAGCCCTATTCTGTTAGTTGTTGGACCCAGAGCCACTGGCATTCTCTGGTGACAACTTTCTGATATTCCCAGATCCAATGCAAGACATAACCAGAGGAGTTGATCCTGGTTATTGCATTCTGTCTCTTGCAGGGAATATTTAGCAGCACTGGAATGAGAGTGATTGTCACTGCACTGTAACAGTGGGAAACACTGTGAAGAGAGATGAATATTGTAAACAAGGTATACTAAATAATGTCTGGTCTCTCTCTCTGCTATTCTTATCCTTTTATAGTTCTGAGTATAGATCCATCACTGTATAGGAGACTTATTAAGGTTGAAGGGCTGTTTGGAGTGGTGATTCATATATATAATCACTCCAGTTTTAGTGTATTTTAGGACAGGATGGTAATAAAAATGTATTGTGTAGGTAGAATTTTCTTTCAGCAGAGGCTACAATTTCAGGAGAGGAATCCATGTCCATTTTATTCATTTGCTTCCAAGAGATAATTGCAAATTTCAAAAGGATGTGTGACAAAACTATTGAGTGGTAATTGAGCATTTGACATAACAGAATATTAATGTTCACTTCTTGTAAATAGTATTCTGTCTTGCATTGCACTTGGGGTGTTTAGGGTTTATGTGGAGCAGGAGGAGGAGGTACATTGATATATACAAGATACTTCTTGTGGTCAGTGCAGGTGGTGGGCATTGAAAAGCACAGTGCTTTGTATTTGGTTAAGAAGTAAGGCTGGAGGAGAAGGGGTGAAACAGTGCTTTGTTCAATTATATCTGTCTTTACAGTGAAAGTTGTGCAGTTTTTTTATACTATTTCCTCCTCCTCCTCCTCCCCCCCCCCCCCCCTATTTTGATAATTTATGTATGAAAAGTCTGGCTGCAGGCTAGAACTAAGGTTGTCAAAGTTTTGATGTAATTTTTCAGTTGATAACTGATAAATTTGTTCTTTAGGCTGGTGTCCCTGATGTAATCTGAGTCTAGTGGAGAATGTGATGACCACTTTGACTGATGTACACCTTGCTGTGGGGATGGGAGATCTAAAGACACTGCATTTTTGTGCCAGGGATTGTGTGTCCCTCATTGATCTCAGACAGTTCATCATTTTGTTTGATGGTTTATGAATGGTGTTGATGCAGTTTGGTCGAGTAATCTAGCATTACAGTCTGTTGTTTACAGACTGTAAGGCACGGCTTCCCAAACTTTCCTTGATTACCCAAAACCGCTTATCAGAAAGTCCTTTTTACCCAATGTAGGTAAAACACTAACTGCACGGAAAACATATTTGACAGGTGAAGAGAGATCGGTAAATATAGGAAGCAAACAATATGTTTGATGCAATGTCTTTATTTTAAACATCTCTAAACATTTTAGCAGCCACAAAAAATTGGGTAATTATTCACCATGAATATTTCATCACCCAGGTCCCAGCTAATGAGTATAATGCCACTGCTCCATCTTATTTACAAGTTCCTGAAAATTTGAAACTATTGGAGACAGAGCACACCTCTCATCATATTTGGGGTTCAGCAAACAGTTTCATTTTGTGCTCTTTATGAAGGCAAGAGTGGAAAATCCTACTTCACACATGTAGGTGCTTGGAAACAGCAATAATTGCATCACGGCCTCCCCAGCTACCACAGGATATTCATCGTGAATTGTTAACCAGAAAGACTCCAAATGGTCCTTCTTTTCTTCAAATAACATTTTGCACTGACTGCTTGACCTAAGCTCCATCATTTGCTCTGCAAAACCATTAATACTATCGGGGATTTCAGTCAAGTCACACAGAAATGGGTTTACAATCCACTGATATATAGACCTGACTGATCAGTTTCTTCAGAGTACTTCTTCTTCTACACTTTTACGGTAAATTTTAATGTGTATTCCGAGGTGTGTCGTTACCCAAAGAAAAACCACTTTTACCTAATTTTGGGTAATTTACCCAGGTTTGGGAAGCACAGCTGTAAGGGATGTATGCCTTATGGTTTTCTTTTCCCATATTGGCATTGTTCTTATTTTTTGTCGATGATCACAGATGGTCTAGGAATGTCATTGTGAGAGTAATCATTGCCTTGGAGAACACATAGATATATCCCATGTCTGTGCAACAATTACAATGGGTACAGGGTTATTCCCGGGGGTAAAGTGGCCGGGACGTGGCATTGACCACCACCCCAATCTAGCGCCGAGGTTAAAGAAAGAGTAGAGCTGTACCTCTACTCCCCCTCTGAGCCTTTATGGCCTGTTCTAGGGTGAACTTTACCTTTACCTGTGCAACAATAGATGGTATTTCTAGTATACGGATTACCAGAGTTCTGAAGATTGGCCCTGATTGCTGGAAGACTTACTCTTATCTTTGAGGTTGACATTTTCATGGAGGGATGCCCAAAATTTAAGCGTGAGGTGGAGGCAGCTGTCATGGCCTCATGCAAGAAGGTAAAGCAATCAAAGGTCACACCTTCTGCACTGCCTTCTCTGTCCCTCTGCCATGTATTCTTTGTTGTTTGATTCAGTGACTACTTGCAGCCAGGAATGATGGCATCATCTCTAAACACCAAACTTAATGTTTTCATGTTTATATTCATTAATTATAAACCTTATCATGTGCCCTGTCTTTGGTTCCCCTACCCATCACTCTACAATAATTAACTTCATGCATCATGGTTTTATGATTTTTGGGTATTTTCAAGAACATAACACCAATATATGGTGTGTGCTATATATTGATACACTTCCCCTTCTGCCTCACTCTCATGTTAAAGTGGGGAACTGCAGTGAGCATCAAAACAACAGGTTGGCTCATAATATAGCTATACCCTGAAAGACAAATGTAAACATTAAACACAGGCTGTGGAAATGCAAGAACAAGGATGTCTTTGAAGTGTCAGTAGGACTATTAGTTAATAATAAACAGTTCTTACACGCCATCAACATAACTTTTTATTATTATTATTATTATTAAAATAATTAGTCACATCACCTCATAGCAACATGTTTTGACTATAGTAAGTCATCTTCAGACTAAACTGATAAGTGGAAAAATGTAAACACCCTGAAAATATATAAAATGACAAAAGTTATATGTCAATTTGGAATGAGATCTCATCTTTACAAAAATATTATAACACAGATTGCCTTTATTCTTGTTTCTGTATTAAGCTGCATAGAGATTTGTTATCTCTTAAAATTTACTCTTCATTTATCTATTGGTTATAATTAAAACTTTTATTTTATTGTAAATATAAAATCTTGCCTGCTGGTTAGTCTTTCATTCTTATTGGTGAAGTGTGTTGTTTTATTGAAATAACTGATGCTGTAAGTGGTTCACCATAATAAATTGTGAATAATTAATAATTGATGTATAATACAGTAAAACCCTGATTTAATGTTCCCGCATTTAGTGAAATCCCAGATTTAATGATGATTTTTTCATGTCCTGACAATAGCTCCATATTAATTGAAAACCTCCATTTAATGAAAACCTCGATTTAGTGAAATATTCTAATCCCCCAGCAATTCATTAAATAGGGGTTTTACTGTATATTATGTGGTTATTGGATTTTTTTAATCTCAATAATTTCATCATTACTTACATAAAAGTTGTAGGTATGGTTGTATTTAGATGGAATATTCTGTTTAAATCTAATAGGATGAAGTCAATATAGAACCCATGTTGTATGTCACTGAACTTGTGGTGTATATTATTATCTGTCATCCTATATAGATTTCCTGGATAATATTATATGACCACTTCTGTTGTTTTTATTATGTATTTACAGAACTATGTGGCGATTTCACATCAGTGTACTTCTTTAGAACAGGTTTATCATGTCCACCTACTTTCACCATTGGGAAGATACTTTCGTTCAGTTAGGTATGTGATGCATATTGGATAAGTATGGGAATCTTGGTGCCATCTGTGGCATCTCACGTTGTACTACTCTATCAAATATTTTGTTTTTAGTAACTGTGCTTTTGTCATTAATTCGGGTGCCATTTTTGTTTCTTGTATATATAATATTGTGTGACAATATTCATGTGATTTCCTTTGTTTGTAATGTATAAAATATCCATAATATTTTCATTTGGCCCTATAGCATGTGCAGTATCTAACATATGTTGGTCAAACAGGAAGCGAATTTGAAACGAGATTTAAATAACATGTTTTATCTTTCAGAAACAACAATTCAAAATTTGCCCAACATTTGTTATATAATGGACATACTGTAGGACCTATTGAAAATATTATGGATATTTTATACATTATGAATTGGTTTAGCCTGAGGATGACTTGCTGTAGTTGAAAACTGTTGATATGAGATGATGTGACTAATTATTTTAATCATAAAAAGTTGTGTTGATGTTATGTAAGTACTGTTTATTAGTATAGATAGCACAGTGAGATGCCAGACATCACAATCAATTATTGATGGATGTAATTTTGAAGATCATATTTGTTCATTTTAAATTCACCGTGACAGAAAAATACGACAGTCTGTAAAAAGAAACAGGTTTTACATATTTCATGAAATCTTAATTTGCCCATACTAGGATTTAAGCCACAATGAATGTAAATTTTAAATCTCATCCTTCATAGAGGGAGAATTTACTCACTATTTCCTGTTAATGTGCAGTTGATGTATGGTATTGTGATGCCAAGACCTGGACTTCTTCCTGTTTAGCTACTGGATAGTATAAAAAGAAGTACCATATTATAGTGGCAGCCAAGATAGTGTAGTCTCTATACTGACTCGCTACAGGCTGGACAGGTTGGGGTTTTGGGGTTCGAACATGATTGGGGCCAAAATTTTTTGTACCTGTCCAGTCTGGCTTGGAGGCCCATCAAGCCTCTTGTACATTGGGTAGAGCTATACCTCTACTCCCCCTCTGTTCCACCTATGGCATATTATGAGGTGACCTTCACCTTATCATGTTATAGTTGTTAGATACAGTAATTTCTTTTGACTATAAAAAAATGGTAACCACTATTTATTTTTGGCCTTTTTGTGTATCATTTAGTTGTGTAGTGTATTCATTTTGTAATTATTCATTCAATAAATATTTGTTTTTCTTATTCGGCTGTAACTGTCAGGACATAGTTGCACACTCAGTGGTGATAACTGAGGTACAAGACCTAAAGTTAGTAGGAGCAGTGTTAAATTTTAAACTTTTCAGTAATAATGGAAGTTACTCTCTTGGTCCATTACATGGAACTTCAGTGACCCAATTTCTTGACTCACGTAAGCTCCAGGTGCAGTCCATAACTGTTGAATGGGGATTTTTAAGAATCTGAGTTTGCATGAAAAAGGCCATATGATGGCATTACTCTTGCACTTACACTTAGACTGATAGATTATAAATAAAAGAACATTTCTGATCATTGTAATGTAGATACAAGCATTATTCCAGGGTGCAGAAGTTCGAGTGCATTCAAAATTTCTCGGAATCTGTATCATGTTTGAAATAGTGTTTCCAAATGTATTCTCCAGTTTCTAATTTGAAGTAACTGGCTACACACTTAGTGAAAGAATATGATGCACTGTTTTATCTTTCCAAAGGTACAAACTTTAAAATTATTACCTTAGTCTTCTCTTTCATAGTGCATTGCAAGTTTTTTAATTTTTGGAAGATTACCCTGCTTTGTGTGGTTCCAAGGACCGTGCTAGCAACTTGTAACTGATATAACATATGACATTTCTTCGATTGAAATTACTGTTACAGTGCATTAGTACAAGTAGGAGTAGCTGTGGAAGTGATTTACTTCCTGGTATCAGAAAGAGGCACATAATTAAAATGTCAAGATGGGTTAAGAAACATGGACTAAATGAACATAAACACTAACAGATTGTCTACACGCAGGACATATGCTGTAGGAAGTTACTAAAATTTTGTTTAAAACTGCAGTGAAGGGATACTACAAATCACATGCCTTTACTATTTTCTGGACTTATCTCCAAAACTCTGCATCATTGATTATAAAAATGTAGAATGACATAATTAATAGTATCAGTGCTTTGTATACCGGTAATTTAGGACCAGTATTACAGTATTTCAGTAAATCTTGATTTATTATTTATGCATCATGTAAGAGTAATGTTACAAAATAAAACAATTGTCACTGAACTTGCATGACTTATTTTGAGTAAAAACTGCTGGGTATATTTGTATGATAGATTTTCATTGGATTTTTCCCACGAATTTCTTCAGGACATATATACTTTTAAAACTATTATCTCATTCTTAACAGCTTTTAAGCTTTAAAAGCGACTTACACAACATACATGTGTAGTACTTTGAAAATATGTTGACTTGTCTTGAAGTATATGACTGATCAGTTATGTAATCCTTTTGAATAATGGCAGTGGTTATTACACGAGGCATGCAGTGGAACCAGACTGCCACAGGTTAATGCCATGGCTGTTGCTCAAGCACAGTGTTCAGTAAAGAATTCAAATAGGCCATTATGAATTTCATGCTTTGTTGTAAATGTGGACTAAAGCAGAAATTTTATGTACTTTGTTAGTTGCAGAAATGTTTTCAGGGTGCTAACAGGATCCAGGAAATGTGTGCAGGGAGTTGAGCACTAGGACTAACATGGTTAGTTACATTGAATTCCTATCTGTGGTTTTTATAGCAGGGAAATGTGTATGCCCTCTGCATAATGGAGCTAAAGAAAGGGTTTTGACAGGTAGCTTTCCAGACACAGTGTGAACAGTAGGTTTAATTAGATTTTTTCAGAGTTTTCTAAGACTGTGTGAAATTTAATTTCTTCTTCGTAAGTAGATGTTTGTTCTGTTCATGCAGCAGATAAAACATTCAGATCTGGGTTTTCAATTAAGTGCACTCCTGATTGTGTTTGAATGGATTATCAAGTTTGTAGTTTATGCATGAACCTCAGTGTTAAAGTCCCTCCAAAGACTGCCAAGCAATTGCGTCTAAACAACTCTCAGAAACAAACATTACACGCTATTTTTTTTTAAATTAAAAGCAATTGTACATCATGTAATTTGTGATGCAGTAACAGTGTGCCAGTTTTTTCTTCTGTTATTTGTGTATCTTTTCCATGGAACCACAATGGCATAGTCAGTATAGTGACTAGGCTGTGGGCTATACAACCAAGGAGTCACGTTATATTCCTGGCAGGGTCAAGAGTCATCACTTCTCCAAAGTATCCAGACCAGCTTTGGGGCTCACCCAGCTTCCTACTGAATGGGTACAGGGAGCTCTTTCCTGAGGGAGGCAAAGCATGAAGCTGACCACTCACCCCATTTAAAGCCATGGTTAACAATGAGTGTACTATACCTCCACTTTCCCATGGTGTGCACAGGGACTTGAGAGCCTCTTTTTCCCTTTATTAGCATGGATAATCAGGGAGTATATTGTACATGTTAGTAACAGTAAATAATCATCCAGTTAAGATGGGTAAGTTTCATGTCAAAATGTATATATTTAGCAGGAAAACCATAGTGTCCTTTATATTTTTAAGTACAAAGACAGTTTTAACTTACATTTGTGTGTTAGTTGTGAGCAGTTTCATTTACAGATATTTTTATAGAATGCCTTTCAGTATTTCTTGATTGTACTTTTTCAGGAAAGGGTTAAGTAAAGAATTCCCAAGCAGAGGTGAAATGGTATCCTGGTGCCTGTATTAATTCTAATGTCTGCCATCTTGAGTACAGAACTGTAAGCATTATAACATATGTAAATATGCTGTTATGCCAGTTGACCAGTCACCAACTGCCACGAATGCACACGACTTAGTAACCTCGAAAAGAGGAGGCAAGAGGAGGCCCGGGCCCATATAGGGCTGTTGAGCCATGGTTATATTTTATATTATTATAACTATTCAGTACCTCTAGTGTTACATTTCATTTCAAAGAAAAATTTCAGTATTATCATTGTACATGCTTCCCCAGTTGACTTTATGCTTTGTTGTCACTTTCTGTTGACAAAAATTATAACAGTCAGGTACGCTTACCGTTTGCTACCTGTAATATGTAGGTGCATCTGGTTTAATTCTCAGATGGAACTGGTTGATGTAAGGAATGTCCTGGTTTTCTTCAGTCCCTGACCTAACACAGAGCATCACTGCTGCCTCATATCTGATTCACAGGATCAAAATAATCCTGGCATTAAACATGACCCTCTTCCCTCCCCCACAAAAAAAAGGTACAGAGCCCTGTTTGAATTTTACTTTTGTGCCTGCTATCACAAAGGGTAATTCAGATTAGCATAAAATAAAGTCACACTGTTACTCAAAGACTTCCAATAAAATATTGGCAGCATTAACTACACTGTGACTTCCAAGCTGTCAGCACGATTATAAATTCACATGTATAGTCTACCACTAATTCCGCTTTGTTCACCGTTATTTAGAATGTGTATATTATCAGGTTACAGCTGTATTCATCATGTAATGGGAACTGGGACTTCATCACTTAATGTTCAAGGTGTAATTCCCTCTTACAAAACAGGGAATTAATGTTAATGAAAAGAACTACCTCATCATCCTGTTGCTACAAGAAACCTGCATATGTAGAATTCAAAGCATTCTTCACATAACAGTATTAAGCAACAAGCTTAGAAATGTGTTCTGGTCTAAAAATTACTGCCTTTATGTTTTTTATGGTTGATTGGCGACACTATTTGGGAAACTTAGTACAGTACGTGCTTTACAGAATGACAACAGTGGAGCCATGCTGTTATGACATCTAGTTGCACAGCTGCTGTTGACAAATCTTGACCCATGCAACATATTCAACTATATCTTACAATTCTGTGTTGACTTCAACAGCCCACCAGTCTCCCCTGGTTCTGCTTAAGCAATTCTGAGCTAATTTCTGCAACACTTGTACACTAGGTATTAACATCTTCATCTAAGTAGTTCTTTGCATTAGTACTTGCAAGTACCCCTTACCTGAAGGTTTTATGCATAAAATATCCAATTACTGTTTCCCTGGAGGACAGTGCTTTTGAAGAAAATTAAAATGGTGAAAATTTCATAGTAAGATACTGTAGCTTTGTTGGGCCAATACGAATTTAATATAAGAAGAAAAAATTGTATAATATGGAATAAAGAGGAACAGCAGTTATTGCAGACTGCATTATCTGAGGAATAAATAGGAACAGTAGTTGCAGACTTGATTATCACTTTATGGCAGATGGTGTTAACCAACTTACATACATTAATTAGCCTTTACAATAGTCCAAACTCTGCCAAGTCTTCTAACTATCCAAACTATATGTACCAGCCTAGTCTTTCATTTTCATAAAAGAAAATGCAGACTGATAATTTAAGTCATAAATGAGAGCAACAGCAGTCTTTTCTAGCAATTTATTACCATTTTCTGTTCTGAGCATAATACTCAGTATTCAGAATTAATGAGTTCATGAAACACAAATTTTCTATTAGTGATGCAACTGTGCATAGAAATGTCTTGGTAGCCTCGTACAGCATAGAAGCTGAAGATATGGGATTTAAAATTATGAGAGCATGCTTCTGATAATGAAATAAATGTCGGTCAAAACTGAAATACCCAGCACTTAAAACCATTCTACAAATCTATGATAAAATGAACACATGCTAATTCAATGGTCAATCCTCGTAACAAAAAGCAATTCTCAAATAAATCGACTCTATATTTAGAACGTTTAAGTGGTTCTAATGCACTCTGCCTTGTCTACAAATTATGGAGCTAATTCTACAAAGGCGTTTGGATCTGGTGCACAGTGAGGAACAAGATATGACAGCACATAAAAAATTGTAGGGATGTCTCTTGAGCCTGTGTAGACACACTAAACACATCAGAAATCTTCCTCACTTTGCATCTTGGACCTTTATATTTAAAGTGCTTTGACCTATAATTTCGATGGTGCAATGTTTTGGGTACTATGCATGATGCTTGGAAGGGAAAGGTAAATGGTATCTTAGTTCATTTTCATAAGACCCAAAACCTTTTACATCTGTAAAGTCAACTGCAGATCCAGTATGTTAACTCAACCTTAAGTTATGCACAGGCAATCTGTTTTTCTTCTCCGCTTCAAACACTGAGGACATACAAAAACTCTGTAACTGTGTTTGAAACCTCAAAATATAATTTAAGTTGTGGCCAATGGAAAATATGAATATGGTTTAATGAAGATTTTCACAAGCTTTCTCAAGTAACACAGCTACATTGTTGATTTCATCTTCTGTTAGCATGTTATTCACTGTCACACGAATACTGTTCCTTGGTGTGAACTTCTCCACTGGTAGATATGCAGCTGTGACAACCGCAACACCATGTTCAATGCAGAAGTCGACAATCTTGTTCAGGAGATGAAGCTCATGATCTATGCAATTTGGAGGGTCACGCAAGTACAGATGTTTCACTGGAGAATCAGGATGACCTTGTAGAGTAAGTACAGTCAGTGAACTCAAAGCTCTGTGAACATTCTGACACTGCATCTGCAATTTCATAAACAAAGATGGATCTCTTTCCATAATGTCCAGTGATTTAATAGCTGCAGTTGCCAACAGAGGAGGAAGTGATGCAGAAAAACAGTATCCCAACCCTGAAAGCCGCTGGTGCTCTACAACAAATGAGGATCCAACACAGAAACCACCGATCGTAGCCATAGCCCATTCCATACTGCAACTTATCATATCTACTTCATCATTAGGTACATTGTAATATTCTGTGACACCTCTTCCATGGTCTCCAAGAGTACCAAATGAAACATTCTCATCTATAAATATGCGCAACTTGTATTTCTTCCGCAGCTCCACCAACTCTGGTAATGGGCAGATATCACCACTGTTCATATAGATGCCCTCAACAATAAGAAATCTTCGAGTCACTTGTGCTTTCTTAGGATTCCTTTTATCCAGATCTGCTTGTTCCAACAAAAGCCTCTCTAAATCTGCCATATCATTATGTTTGAAGAATCGAATTTTACTTCGTGAAGCATCCAGTCCTTTCTGAATGGCAAAATTCACATTCTCATCGACAAAAATAACATCCACCCCGTTTTGAGTATGCTGGAATAGCACTTGCAATTGTGGAGAACCCATAAGAATAAACAACAGCTTCTTCCATTTTCATGAACTCTGCAAGTCTGTCTTCCAGGTCCAGGTGAACATCAACGGTACCATAGAAACCTCTAGGTCCACACGATCCAACCCCATACTTTTGTAATGTTTTAATTGCACTTTCCTCGATATCTTTATTCCCCACAAATCCAAGATAGTTGTGAGTTGCCATGTTCAAGCAGTGATGACCATCCACGTTTATGTATTTCCCAGCCTTACCGCTGATAATACGTGGCTTCAGGGACGGATGATTTTGTGACACACTCCCAACTAGTGGTTCTGGCGTCCATTCTTCAATCAACTGCTCCTTTTCCTTCTCTGTCAGCTGCTCTAGCTCTTTTGGGTTGTAACTTTTATGAAAAATCAACCACAGAATCCACACCAACAACCCCCCTTCCAGAAGAACGTGATAAAATGGAACTTCATGCAATGCTTGAAACATTTCAAATAATATCCACTGTGTAGCCATGTGTAGGTTATAAATGCAACCTGTGTTATAAAATCACAGTATCACTTAATGCACTAGCAATATAATGTCAGAGGAATTGTACCTGGTGAATTGCTACAATAATCTCTAGTCCTGGATGCCTATTCATACATAACCACAGTCCTGAATACGGATTACAAATAAACGACCACGCCCCCTTAATCTTTACCACGGATTACAAACAGTATCATCAACTAACTACGATCCAACTAGCAAGACGTGTATTCACCCAGGAGATAATCTGTGCAACCAGGGTCAAGCTGACGGATCGTCTCGTGGATGTGAGCTACTGGCCACAGATTGAATGAATATGTGATGCGCGTTTTTTCCTCGCTTAGTCGATTTGATCTGTGGCCAATTTATCATTTAGCGACTGTGTTCTAGGTTTGTAGCATGGTATATGGTAACGATCTGATTCATGGTAACCACAGATTATCTATCCAATGATGGTAACGATGGCAAGGGCTAATACATGACTCTCAGAGACAGGAAAGGCCTTAAAGAGAGGTTTTTGTGCATTGTACGCACGTATGGGTGCTGCAAGATGTTTCGGCTTTAAATTGGAGTTTGTCCGTAAATAGTTCGTAATTGGCTTTGTACAATAGGAATCGCTAAAGATTTCATTACCCTTCCGCTTACGTTGATTTAGGAATTTCGAAGTGCTGGTGGGTAGGAAATGTTTCCATTCCGATGTATTTGTGTTAACGGTGTGCATTTGGACGTGCAAGTTCAAGTGCATCCATGTTCACTTCAGTCCACATGCTAAAATTGGTGTTATATGTGCACTTAAAAATTGGATTAGGTGTGTTTAGTGAACAGATTTAGGTTCTTTATGTCTCGTATGTTTCGAACGGCCCCAACTGTGTGCTTTGTATAGGTGTCGTCTGTGGTTTTTACGGTGACATGAATATATTTTAAACTTGTCCGACCTTTCGGAGTTTGTTACCCTCGTACTCTGTTAAGTGCACTTTTGCTGCTGTTCGTCCCGTAACAGCACGGTCTGCTTTTATTTGTTCTGTATATCCGTCTGGTAGTGCCGATTGTATTACCTTGACGAAGGTTCTTCGGGATTCATTACTGCCGTGGCATCTAAGTAAATACATATTGAGCATTTGGCACCTTGCGTACGTAGTGGCTCGATCATATTTGCGGTTGCTATGTTAAGTAGCTGTGGTCTTAAAGGGGGTCGATGGGTCCAGTCCATTTGTTTGTAAGAGGGTTGTTGATGTAATGCTGTAGTTCGTACGTATGTACTTAACATCCAATATATTTTTACTGTTTTCGACAGGGAGTTTTCTCGTCGGATGGCGTCATCCAGTTTTTTGGCGCGTTCGCAAAACTGCAAAAAGCGACTATTAGCTTCGTCATGTCTGTCCACATGGAACAACTCGGCCTCCACTGGACGGATTTTCATGAAATTTGATATTTGGAGGTTTTTCGAAAATCTGTCAAGAAAATTCAAGTTTGATTTAAGTCTGACAGGAATAACGGGTACTTTACATGAACACCTATGTACACTTACGATAATATCTGTGTGAATTTGTTTAGAGAAAATCAAAACACGCATTTTATCTTCAATAATTTTTCCCAAAAAATATGCCATTTATGAGATAATGTGGAAAAATATTGTAGAGCCAGGTGGGCCACTGATGATAATATAATACGGTGCAGAAAATATGTAATTTGCATGCCGGATAACTAAGGCAAGAAAACAGACACACACTCATAATGTTTTAATACTTACTGTTAAGAGCAGTAAAAAATATTTTGTAGCTTGACAACAGTGCAAAGGGAACTCATTGTTACATTTCCATGGCAACACTGAACACTTGTATATTGTTGACAGCTATACCTATGCCAACAACAATTAAAAGGGAACGTACTGTTGCATTTCCATGGCAAAAATGGTTATGAGAATGCACCACAATGTAACCTTTTAATACGTTTGCCATATTGTACAAGGTTTTTTCTTCTTTATCCAATCAAAGGCTTTGGTATAATCGATACACATGGTACACAGTTTCCCCTTTGGCCCTTGGAGTGCAGCTTCCATATCCTACAGTAGGTTCCTCACTTCTTGAGTCATAGATCAAACTCTTCTGAAACTGAACTGATTCCATAGGAGATAATCCTCCACATCTTCCATCAGCTTTGGTGTTTAGATTTGCTCGATTTTTAATGCGTTTGCCATTGGGAATCCGCTGCACTTACTGTGACATTTTGTGTGTCTGTCTTTACTAAGGAGTACTTGCAGCCCTAGACTAGATGGTAGAAAATGGCACTTTAGGTGAACTATGCACTAGGGCATTCCATCTCCCCTACCCCCCACCGCCACACAAGGGCGTATCTTAGCTGGGGATTTTGGTGAACAAGGAAGGGTGCAGCAAAACCAGAGCTGAAGAACTATGGAATTAAAACAATTTTAATTTATTTACAGTTGATATTTTGCCTCAAATTGGGCACCCTAGGTGGCTGCGTAGCTCACCATAAATGAATGGGACATCCTTGCTAAGAAGTACCACTATGCGTAGGGGACTTGTCCTACTTGGAGGTGATTGTTGAATACATCTGTCCAGTGTTCTGATAATATTTTTTGGGTGTCTTCTATGCATTCATAGAAGATGGTGTCAGATCCCCCCCCCCAATCTTTCTATTTCTTCCTTCCTTTATGGCTGCAGCCTCTTTCTGCATTGTGATTTTCTCAGAAATGCTTTCTGGTGGGCTTGGGTGAGTAGGAAAGGCTCTGTTTAATTTTGGTGTGTTCCCCATTCTTCCATAGGTATTGTGCTGGTTGGGTGAGGTGCCCTGGGTCTTAGAGATAGGTAAGGGAGTTTTCTTGGTGGCATTTGATATTTGTATTGCTTCTCTTTCAATTTGTGCTTCCTGTTACTTTGACTAAGGCTTTGTATTCTATATGTATTTCCTTCTGTTTGTTGCTTTTTCACCTTGTGGAATGTGTCAAGAGATGTAATTACACATATTCCATGCAGTTGCTTTACATGTGGGCTTGTATTATTAATTACCAACCACTGCCTGATGATGGCTACAATGGTTAGCCGAAACATGGAGGAGTAAAAAGAATTGTTGTGCAGTGGTTGGTAATTAATAATAAAAACCCATATGCTTCTAGGGGCTTTTTATTGCCTTGTAGTATTGGAAGCCAAACTGCAAGTTTTCCTTCCTCCTACCCTGCTTTATTTGTTATATCATTTCCTGTATTGCACTTTCTATTAGACACTGCTGTTGTCCATTATCAGGCATTAGTTTGATACTATGTTGGTCTTTTCTGACATACTCATATTCCTTATAGGTCTGTGTTTAGCCTTCTTGATGTAGTTTGTTTTGTTGTGGGTAAAAAAGGTGAAGTTATCCCTATACACACCATGAAGGCATATAGAGGGAATGGAGGTGTAGCTCCACTCATTCTTAACCTCGACAGTAGATGGAGTTGAGTGGTCAGCCTCAGACACTAGTTACTAGAAAAGACCCCCTGGTACCCATGGAATGGGAGGCTGGGTGGGCCTCAGAGCCAGTCAGGACATTTTGAAGAAAAGAGGAATCTCTCTGCCTTGCTGGGATTCGAATCCCAGATCATCCAGACCGTAGCCTAGAAAGTACGTTACTATTGGCAGGTGTTTCCTAATCCGCAGTGGGATGAATTCCACATCACCTTTTTGGAGTTTGGTGTAAGCCTTTAAAGTTGCCAAATAGATAGAACTAATGTCATTGTGGCTTACATGTACTTTAAGTTAGTATAATTTTTTACATTGAAATATACCTTTATGATGCATCTGGCTACTGAAAACTTTACAACACGAAGAAACAGGCTGCCAAACAAACCACACTTGAAAATTGTCTTTTGTCTGAAAAGTGTTGAGCCTCAGCCTTTTACATCAAAAAGTCTGAGCAAAGATATGGAAGTTGACACATTTGAGGTTGAGATTTGGGTGATCCTTGACAAACTCTCAATAGTTTACAGCTGCTGGCTACCTTCACCATCACCCAAATAATGCCCACTGCTTTTCTTTGTTACAAATAAGATTTGTTAATGTGAGATTTGAAGTTGTCGTGTTCATGCTACTGAAGATCATCAACTAAGTGCAAGATGTTTATTAATAAACATAATAAATACTTTTTAATAAGTAAATTTTTATGAATAAGTGTCATATTTAGTCTTTATGCATACTATAGAGATCATCTAAATTATACCTGGCCACTTCTTCTAAAATCACTGCATAATAGATATAAATACCTTGTATAAGGAATGAAGTGTTGGTGAATTTTGCTTATTGTACATATACTTCACAGTGTGTGTCCAGTTACGAGCACACGTAACAAATCTGAAACATTGATGTACTTTAATAAAGGAAATTCATCACCACTTTTATGAGTTTTAACCCTTATTAGTCTGATGAGTTAAATTCGACAGCCCTTTCTCTTGTGCCAGGTCCACTCTCGAGCTCAAATTGACATGCTATTTTCACCAGGTTTTTTGTTGGTTTTTCCTAAGCTTCTTCCATCTAGTGGCTGCTTTTGAACTTTGAAGATTAGAGATTTTCTGAAAAATTAATTTGGACCAGTATGTTAAAATTCACAACAATAATTTGGACTGCAAAGGGTTAATTTACTTTCACAAATTTAGGAACCAATTATGTTTATTTAACAAGGGCATACTGTATTTAAGACAAATTCAGGCTATAAGGGCTCCAGAAAATCAGACCGTAAGGTTAATTAGTCATTCAAATTGATTGCTCTATATATTTTTTGTGCCTCGCTTCGTGTGCTGTGATAAACTCAAGATGGAGAAACTATACGAAAAACTCAAGCATGTGTGAGTGGGTTCAGGTAACACAGACACATGCCAAGAGTGATTCCTGTGCCACATTTTTTAACGATTTTGATAGCAGTGTATATTCGAGATCTGCTGAGTATACCATTAGTTGATATTACATTATACCTGTGTACTGTGTAATTCTGCAGATAGATTCTCCTTATATCTGCTAATTTATTAGTCATTATATTATTTTCTGTCACTCTCGCTGCCTCTATGTGAAGATAGCCAGTTCTCAAAATTCTATGACAGCACAGTATGCATGTATGAGCTGTATGGTAAAATTATGTTATAGATAGGAAATTGAATAAGTATGCATGACATTTGTTGAATTGCAAATATTTTCTCGAGCAATGACTCCATTCATCTTAAAGTACATATTATAATCACACTTAGCTACAAATATAGGCATTTCATTGATCACAATAAGAGTGATATGTTGAGTTCATGTGAATGTACACTGTCCTGTACAGTGTATCATTAACAATTTTAATTTTACTTACTGATCATCATTATATTACCACTTCACATTCACCTTTACTCCATGACCACTGTTAACATAATCATTATTTTCAACATGCTATTCTCTTGCAGATAGTCAATGAAGTTGGTGTTATGATTGCCACGTGTGCAATATAACTTGCTATTATTAGTTGTCTTTCTCCTTACACTACACAGACTTAAAAACATTGCACATTTGTTTAGAATTATTACCTTTCACACTGAAAACAGAGAAGATACATTTCATTCAAGGATGAATTGGTAGTATAATATTAACCCTTGAGTATTTATGCAGTTAAAGAACACTAACCTGTACATACAGTTCAGTTAAAAGGATTGTAATGGCACATTCTTAACTGTCTGTTTAATATTTTAAAGCAGCTGTGAGTTTATTTGCAATCTTTGAAACTATAAACCAGGCATACTTAAACTGTAGCTATTTACTTTTGAAAGGAAGGCTTGGTATGTGTTCTGACAGAATTTCTGTGTTTAAAGATTGTCTGGATCTTGGAAGCAGAGGTTCAGGTTTTGAGAGAACAATCCACATGCAGGTTTCAAGGCTTTGTAGGAAATCTGAAACGGCGTTCTGCATATTTGCATATTCTTTCACAGTAAATGTTGAGTCAGTGTGTGAACATTTGAAAGTGGGGGTCATAAATGTACAGACCAACAAGAAAGTAGGATACTGTCATTTGGGATGTGATACCATGTAGTTTTGTATACATGTACCCATCTACTTGTCTACCAGGCTATTATAGCATCACGTCCCAGAAGACAATAATTTTTATATTTACTGCTGTAAACACCTCAGATCTCACAGTGAGAAAGCACAGAATTTCTGAATGCAATTTTTTTTAAATTTTACAAACTATACCACCCTTAAAACAATCTCTCTTTGCTTTGCCAACATGCTATGGCATATGTGTCATTGTATGTAAGTACCTACATTTGAGAGTGGGTGTTTAAAAAAATTAAGCATTGCAAATCAAAACTGAGACATACATTTTTAAGGCAAATTAGGACTTGCCCCCCCCCCCCCCCAACATCAGAGTGAAATACTCTGATCTGATGCCAGACAAGCAGCCCATAACTTATACCCTTCACTGAGTCTTAGTGGGGCAATAAACTTGGCAGGGCATGTAGCCTGCATGGGATAAATTAGAACTGCCTACAAATTTCCATTTCATAAAGAGAATGCCTGAATGGCGAGACTATATGGAAGATACAGATGTGATGATAATATTAAAGTGGATCATAATACAATAGGTGGGAGTGTGTAGACTACAATAATCTAGACATTTAGGAGACTTCATCTTCATGTGTAAATTAATGCACATGCTGTATACAAGTTACATATTACTCATATTTCAGTTTCAGGGGCTGTGATTTTTCTTTGAACTGGAAACTAAAAGTGGAACTTGACAGTAAAAAACAGCATATCAGTTAAAAAGTAGTATGTGAAGACAGTGAAGAAACTATCCTGTTTGATTTATTTGTTAGTGAACTATGGCCATGTCATGGGTGTGATGGTTAGTTGCTGGCCTTTTACAGCGTAGGCTTGGGTTCAATCCAAGTTCAGTCCATGTGGGATTTGTGGTTGACATAGTGGCACTAGAATTATCCCCCCCCCCCCCCCCCCCCAGATAAGTTGGTTTTCTCCTCTCAGCATCATTTCACCAATCCTCCACACTCCACACTGACTGTGTATATAATCTTGGCAATTGACAGTGTCATATTACACACACTAGTGAATTATGTTGGCAGACTTGCCCTGTGGCAGTGGCTTTGAATTCCTTTAGGAACATTGATGTGTGTGCAGTGTTTGCAAGTTAATATTACTATCACATTCATGACTGCAGTTTGTTTGTAGATTTGGCTGTGAATGGCCCCACCTCCTTCAAAAACTTTCGGGAGAGAACATAATTCCTTCTCAAGGTTGCAGATGGATTTGAAAAATGTCTGGATAAATACATTAAGGGATTAGGTAGGAAATTACTTTTTTATATTTAATTTTGTCTTAAAATAGGAAGGGTACACCACTGCATTTTTAGCAAGTTTTAAAACATGTTACTTGTGGATGTCAGAACTGAAATAGTGCATTGAATTAACTTTGCAGTTAGTATTGTGGCACACAAGTGCTGACATTTGTTCAGTAAATTTGATCATGTGCAGGTGTTGCATTTGTGTATGAAAACTGATATTTGGATTGCTTAAAAAATGCTAGAACCTGTGTTTCTTGCATTTTGAAACATTATTATGCCTTAGCTTTTATAATGAACTGTATGCTACAAGAAACTCATGTTGGAATTATTCTGGCATTCCGTCCACTCCTGAATGAAATAACTTCATACATATAACATTAAAAATTTCACACAGCAATAAAGTGCAATATTCTGAATGTGGCTATCAGTTTACAAACCCATAAACATGTAACAATGACTAATAATACTGTAAATGCAGGACATCACAATGTTTTTGTTTTCAGTCACTGTATGTAAAATATACAATAATGTTATGTACCTTTATAATAGAAATTGGTTAATAAATTCAGTAAACATTCTTGTATAAATACTGAATTTACAGTTTGACATAAAAATTATGTCTGGAATGGCTGTTTTAGTTCATTTGTGTTCAGAAACTTTAGTGTAAACCAAGACATTCTTAGTCGAAGAATAATAGATACTCTATATTTATAGTCTGACAGATGTACAATTTAATCACATTAATTGTGTACACAATTAATGTGATTAAATTGTACATTTGTCGGACTATAAATATAGAGTTAAAATGTACGGAATGAATAATATTAAGTTAATAATAGATACTGTTATTAATCATTGACAACGTACCATATACACCCTTTAGTTGAAATGTTATTTAAATAAGAGGATTAA
This sequence comes from Reticulitermes speratus, assembly GCA_021186555.1. Taxonomy (NCBI): domain Eukaryota; kingdom Metazoa; phylum Arthropoda; class Insecta; order Blattodea; family Rhinotermitidae; genus Reticulitermes; species Reticulitermes speratus. The sequence continues at coordinate 20,193,713 of JAJKFL010000001.1, forward strand.
AACTGTGCTTTATAAATCATGTTATGCACAATCCATCCTCAATTTGGTACACATATTCCTGTACATGATTATGAAATGTACGTAATTTACATATTCAAAATTGCCAGTCAGTGCAATATCTGAGGAATTTCAGGGAACATTTGAATGTACTGTATGTTATATGCATTAGTGTTATACATTGGTGCTTCAGCTGCATCATTCATGTTGTGCCTTATAGGTGATTGTGTCTATCACCTTATAACAGTTGCAGCATATTCATTTATTATTACATACTTGTTAATGTCACACACACACACACACACAGACAGAGTTTCAGTCAACAGTCCAAGAAGTTTAATCTTTTCCTTATCTTACATGTTTGTTGCTGATTCAACTTAAATGTAATTAGTTTAGAGGACTTAACAGTTAACATTGGGAATATGGTTGCATAAGAATGTTTTTGGTATGTAACAGTGACAAGCGAAAAGAAGTAGTTTATGCTGATGTAGTCATTATTACACTTGACATCGCATAAACTGATTTAAAGTCATCAAGCATCTCTTGCATCTCCTTGTACTTGCTGGGAACTACAAGAGCTCTGTTTGTTCACATGCACAGAAATATATGAAACTGATAAGTTGCTAATTATGCAAATGAAACATTTCTATCATTACTGAAACCTTTATGTATGAAACTTACCATAGGTAACTTGACAAAAAACAGCATTAGAAATATAGAGAAGGTAATCCTTTTTTGCTTAAATTTTTTAGTGGTTTGTAACTAATTATATAATAACAAGTCTTGCTTATGCCTTTTATGAGATTATACTTTATTTAGAATGCTAGTTCTTCACATGCATACATGAAATTAAATAACAAAACTTACAGGAATTTCTTATCACACACTGCACATTGTTTTTGGCCACAGCAATTTGGAGTCCAAAGGAAACATGAGCTCAAGGGTTACTTGAAGCTGTTTGTGTCAGTAGAGGTTGCTGCTAAAATTGAAGTTTTGAAACCTCCAACAACTACAAATAATTAACTGTGGCAACAGTATAACTTCTTCAGCTATGCTGGACATATAAACCAAGCACTGCTGTGGTGCAGCTAGTTATTTAAATCAAAGATAGAAAATTCTCCTGACATAAACATGGGTTTTAGGAGAACTATATTTTGTTCAAATGCCTGCTTTATTCAGTCACTTCAAAAAGTTTTCAAACTCGCCACTAGGACCGAGATTAGCAAGTAGTACAGATTTCTGCGACTAGATGTTGTAATATCACTATCTTTTGAGTCAGTCTAGTAAGTTTTGCTGCCATAACCCTCTGAATTCTCAACAGGCATTTCTTTTTGTGTGTGTTAAATATGATCCATGATTTTCAAATAGCCAATTTGAAGGAACATTGCATTTGTATTAAGTTCTGCTTAAAACTTGGAAAGACTGCATCAGAAATGCAGGAGACAAAACCTGGGTTTCCTGTTATGACCCAGAAACCAAATAGCAGTCCTGTCAGTGGAAAAACTATTGCTTTCCATGTCTGAAGAAAATGAGGCGAGTCAGGTCAAACACCAGGATCATGTTGGTGAACTTCTTTGCTTGAAGGCATTGTTCATCAGAAATTTGTTCCTTCATGCCATATGGTTAACTAGCATTACTTCCAGGAGGTTTTGCAATGTCTGGTGGAGCAAGTTCACCAAAATGTCTAGATAGTGGTGGAACCAGGACTGGTTGATTCAACATGACAGTGCACTGAAGGAAACACACTGCTGTTTCAGTGCTGTAATTTTTAGCTGCTAAAAATGTGGTTGTGGTTTCCCACCCTCTTTACCCGCCTGATTTGACCCTTAGCAATTTATTCTGTTTCAGATAATGAAATTGCATGTATTAGGGTGTCATTTGCAGGATGTCACTGAATTTCAAAGACAGTTGCTAACCGTTTTGCATACAGTTTCAAAAGGTCAGTTCCAGTGGTGCTTCAAGCAGTGGTAGAAACAATGGACCCATTGCATGAACTCAAAATGGGACTACATTGAAGGGGACAACAATGACTAGTAACAAAGGTTAGCATAGATTTTGTTATCAATTCAGTCAAGGAGCTTTATAATATGCCCTCATATATTCTCCGAAAACACAGAGGACTGAATTCACATTATATTACCTTAGAAGTTTAAAGGAAAATTTGTTTTTAGAGTTTCTAATATGTCTGCAATAGAGGAATTCAATATGTTTTGGATCTGAGAAATATGCTCGGTACAATAACCCATTTCCCTTACTGCACCTACAATTCTGTTTTCCTTTTCTTTTACATAACCGAAAAACCATATTTGTGTTCCTTTTTTATCTGGAGGTATCACTACTGGTTTATTGTCATCATCGTTGCTACTTTCCTTATGTTGCAATTCACTGTCTTGTGAATTGGTAGTTATTGGTCCTAATATTTTTTGCATCCAGTTTCTTTTGTGGAATTTTCTGCTTGTTTTGCCAATGGGACCCATAAATTTTGTCACCTTGTCAGTCTTTTTATTCATCAATATCTGTAGAGTACTTCTTCTGTTTTAAATTTTATTTTTCTTTGAATTTTGTGTTTTGCCTCAGTCTGCAAAGCGTCAGTGGTTGGGTCTTGTCTCTTTGAAAAATCCATGCTGCTTTATTCTTTTTGAGACATATATCTTTTAAGGACACTGTACACAATGAATATTATTTTAAGTTCCTGCCTATGGAAGACACTGTAAAATTCACCAGCAAGATGACTGCTTCTACTTGACTCACTGAAAGACATAGTGTCTTTTTTGAACATCAAGTATGAACTGACACAGTATTTGTTTCTAAGAAAACAGTGGAAATTATTTAGAAAATGATTGTTTTATAAGGGGTACAAACTTGAAACCCCTGAATCCCTAACAATAGGAAAATGCCAGGGCTGAGTGGGTCACAGTTATGTGATCCAAATTTCATGCAGTGCTGTTTGTACTTTGTTACATTAGATTTATAAATGAAACATTGTAAAAGTATAGATTGGAAATACAGGACTCAAGTGTTTTCTGGAAGTGTTTTCTCTGAACACAAGATCATTTTAATGTGCATGATGAATATTTTATATGATAAGTTAAACATTATATGTTAAACATTAAGTATGGCAAAATTAAAACAGATATAAGACAAACTGCTAAGTCTAAAACCTTGGGGTTTGTTCCAGAATATTCAGGAACTCGATGCTTGCTTCCCTGGAAAATACTGCTGGTTCAGACTATGGATAATTAATTTGCTGGACATACGTGGTAAGTACATTTGCCACACACAGTGGCTGATCAGACATGTTTTTAACAGGGCAACGACACACAAATCTTAGTGGCTAGCTCACAATAAGGTAATGTGTCTCAAACATCACGAGATTTGAATCCTGTTCGAGGGATTTGTACCATAAGCATATTCAGTGTGGATTTTGCCACTGATCTCTGTTAATGCCAAGCTCAAGAACATGTTTTACTTTACCTCCTTGTTTCCTGTATACCTACTTAATGTGATGTTTAGGTATGCAAATAACTTTGCTTTTAATTTTCATTTTTAGTTTCTTCATATTTAAAAAAATGACAAATATATGTGAAGCATTTTTATGAACTTTATTTGTGTGACATTTGACATTTTTACAGCAGTGAAAATACAAGATTGTGGCCTTCTGGAATATGATACCGTGCAGTTTTATAGTTGCTTACCATAGCCTGGATATATTTATAAACATGACTGAAGGAAGTAAGAGGTAAGGTACAGTAACACGAATTGGAGTAAAATCATGAATACTGGGGCATCATGGGTGACAGAAATTGCATTACTTCTGAGTAATGCTGTAACCATATTTCAGTTAAGTGTGGGAATTCTTAATGGCAGTGCTGTCAGTTCTTTCACTCACTCTCTCACACACAGACACACACACACACACACAGATCTATATCCATTCTGTTGTATTTAAACTCTCTCATGCTGTAATGTTAGCTTCACTTTACTATAAAATCCTGTGATGACTCTGTGGTGGTAATATACATTTTGCTTATATATTCCATGTTCTGGTGGAATTGGTGTTATGAATAATGTATCTCATATTATGTTTCTGTTTCAAGTCTTGTCAGAAGTATGCAGTAATGAGTTCACTTGAGAATCAATGTTGACAGTTATTAAAATGCTGCAATTGTTGACATGTAAGGTCCTCATTTAGTGAGTTATTAACACATAGTTTTCACATAACTGAAAAACAATGTGCAGGAGCTTTCAGTGAGATTGTGATCATACAGATTAAATATAATATGATATTTAAGTTTTCTGAGTTAAATTAAGTACCTGATAAAGGAAGCAAGTCACTTACAAATGTACAGGGTCCTTGGTTATCTTGTCCATATATTTGGTCACTTCCTGTCAGCTGCCTTATCACATAGAACTTGGATGACTTGGCAAGCCACCTACAAGCGATCTGTCTCAGAGGTTGTTGTGTTTGTAGTTGTGCAGTCTTCAATTGTAATGGGACTACCATTGCAACATCACATATCTCTGTACAATGTGTATGTTAAATACTGACCCTACAAGAAGTACTGGTGTCATCATACATTCAGACCAAAGTTGCACATGTTTCAAAAATGAAACAATTTTCAAATATGTGAAAAGGTTTCAAGCAACACATTCAATTCTAGACAGGAAGAGAACAAATCTTCATCAAGATATTTAACATAGCAACATTAATACGTTGTCAGGGATTGTATCACTTATTTGTAGCATATATTACTCATGACATTCCCAAAAAGGCATTTAGTTTTCATTTGGGAATCTCAGATCTCCAGAGTTTTACATTTGTGCACAGTTCCCTGATTTTTTTCAGTTATTCCAAGCAAGTAGAAGGATAATATTTGTAACGGATACTGTCTGACAGGTGCACCAATAAAATATACCGAAAGACAGAGAAAGGTTAAGTGTATCAGCCTTTCTGTGTATTCATTAACCCCTGACATTGGATCCCTGTTTAAATGGTCAAAGTGTTAAAATTAAAGGTCAGTGAGACAGACCTGTGTGGTAGCACTTGGACCTTTCATTGTGCCAGTCAGTCAAAGCCCGTTCTTAGTACACAAGTGGATAATGATATTCCATTTTCATGTGTCACATAAATGATTAATCTCTAAAGCATTTCATGATTAAATAATACATTATAATCTAAACAGAGGGAAGACAGACTGTGTACATGAAAGAAGGTTCATATTGATTGAGTAGAGTGCATGTCATGTGCATGCACATGAACATACAGATACATTTTGGTTTATTTTCCATCTGTAAGCAATGCTCAGTTTGAACTAAAATAATTGTACAAAAATCTGTGCACTTTACTTGTAAGCAGAATTATAATTAAAAAAGAAGACATCTTAAAAGAAAACCAACATTATTTTGGTGATAAAATCAAGAATAAGTTAAATGATGCATGTAGCATATGTGAGAGAGATGAGAAATGCATACAGACTTCTGACTGGTAAAATCTGAAGGACAGAGACCACATGGGAGATCTAGACACAAATGGGAGAGTAATATTCAAATGGGATCTTAAAGAAGTAGAGTGCATGGATGTGAACTGGATTCATCTGGTTTAGGACAGCATCCAAATGGCAGGCTGTTGTGACCACATTAATGAACCTTCAGGTTTCATAAAAGACAGGAAATTTCTTGACCAGCAGAATGACTTTCACTACTCAAGGAACACTCTGTCCCATGGAGTTAGTTAAAGAATGTTATAGTTTACGTACCTAACTGAAATTAAAATAACACAGTTAAGAGTGTTGAGTATTTTATTGTAACTATGTCTGCAGATGCATATACCAGTCCTGCAGACATTATATTCCCGGACAGACATTTTTCCATGGTTAAATACTAAATTACACTATGATTACCAAATCTCTGTGGAGTACTGCTGGTAAGGGCTCAGAGTTTCCCTTTGTTTGCTTAATAAAAACAAAGTCCTTGTGTTTAAGTGCTATACTTCACTGAGGCTACAGTTCAGTGAACATCAGGATAGAATGAAAGATGTTTGCTGTTGCATGATACTCTGAGGGCTGAATGAAAGCTTGTTGAAATTTCACCAGTCATAGGAGTCGTATTCAGGATGAGGACCTGGTTGCTGGGTGTGTAGTTGTGTCAGCGCCAGAGATGGCTTTGCACCTTCATACTGGGCCAGAACTTCAGAATACATCTGTCACACACAGAAATCAAGGTATTTTGATGATTTTTGTAGTGACTAAGTGATTTCTGATTATCAAAAATACCTACCTACATCCTTACAAAACATGATCCTCTAATTGAAATACAACTGTTGTAATCCAAACCCTTTTACATAATTGGTTTTTCATATTATCCTGCTTAATCATTGTTATGGCTTGGAAGTCTCCACATCCTACTCCACATTTTGTGCAATGTGTAGTTACAAGTAACCACTAAGCCATAACGGTAGGTGCTTGCAATAATGATGTCATTAGCTACATGACTCACATTCCTGTTGACCTAAGTCTTGGGTTCAGTGAGGTTCAGGTTAACAGGATTGTTCATATCATCTTACTTCTTCTGCAGTTCGGTCATTATTTATTGTAATTTCACTTGTTATCTGTTGGCAAGAAAGCTTGTATGTTTTTGTACCAAGAGTAAAACATGCAGACCAATGGTGATTGCTGTGGTCTGGCTAGAAGTATGCTGGAGGAATATAAAAAAATTTTATCTTCTCTATCCACTAAAAGTCTTGTGTTGTCTGTATATGTGGTATTTTGTTCATTAATGGCTTATTTAATGCTTTAAAGATGAAAAGTAACCTGAATTACATTTAAATGTCCAGATCATGCTGTGCAGTAAACACACTGTGACTTGGTTACTGTAACCAGTTATTTGATGTTATACAGGGAAATAGTTGCTGTTTGTTACGAGATCCTGACAAAACACAGAAATGCACTTCATGGGAAAAATGTAGGACTTTTGAATGTTGAAACTAGAGTTACTGAAATTAGCGACAGGGCATTTTCAGTAGCTCAGATTGTAGAGTGTCAGTATGACTGGCAGTTATCAGACCCTGTAATACAGCAGCTGTGTTATGTTTAGTTACATCAGCTATTATCTGGAAGAACCAGTCTTCGAACAATACTGTGAGTGTACCATGTAGTGTTGAATGCTTACCTGGAAGTTTCGTCGGATATATTCTTCTTTTGTTTCCCCATGCCTGTAGCTGTAGTTGTACCCACCTCCTCCACCATTGTGAAGAAATGGATTTATGCTACCTCCTGTTCAACACATGAAGTATTATAACGATTTTTATTGATTTTCTTTAATTATGTCGATGATGAATATGAAACTTAATTGTAGTGTGGTGTGATAAAGAGCAGGTAAAATTGTAGAACTTCAGGAGGTTAGGTTGCCAGATGAGGGTGTTATGAGAAGGTAAACTGTTTATTTTCCTGCAGCAAATAACAAGACAGGCAATGTATGTATAAGGTAACATTGAGGCACGTTTGCATAACCATTGTTGCCGTGGAAAAGCAGTGAGTATTCAGTATTATGAGTGTGTGTATTTATTCTTTCCTTAGTTATCCTGTATGAAAGTGGCATCTTTTCTCTGTCATATTGTCATCTGTGGCCTGTCTGGCTGTACCATATGCTTCCACTTTATCTCATAAACGGCACCATTTTCAGGAAAAGTTTATTGAATATAAATTGTCTGTTTTGATTTTCTCTCCAACTTTTGTCTGAAACATTTCTCATTCTAAGAAGAACTGAGCAAGATATTATCATGAAGGTACATAGGTCGTTGTGTAAAGTACCAGTTCTTCTTGTCAGATTTTGATGAAACTTGAATTTTCGCGACAGATTTTCGAAAAATCCTGAGATATAAAATTTCATGAAAATCCACCAAGTTGTACCATGCAGACAGACAGGCATGACGAAGCTAACAGTCGCTTTTTGCAATTTTGTGAACGCACGTAAAAATAGTCACAACGTATGAAGTGGATTTGTAGTAAACAAGGCTCACATGATCAGTTAAGACAACAGTATTTTACCATTAATTGCAAAATGCCGTGCCTGACTTTGGAGGACAACATAAATTTTAAACATATGGAAATGAACTTATTCAGAGAATATTCTGACCTAAGTGGGGAATCGAGGATGTTACATAATAAGGGACTCTGTGGGTGATAGAAGTGGCCTAATATTGTAACAGTAATAAATGAAGTTGCACTCAAGATTGGCTGAGGGAGAGGAAGTTGTATGTAGAATTTTAATGACAAAATCGTGGGAATTGTCACTTGAAATATTGAGAAGAAGCTGAGAAGGATAATATTAGATGGGTGTGGGGAATAGGTTATGAAGATGAGAGGTGAATGAATCTGAGTCAAAATCCTCACCAAAGGCAAGATTCTACCAAAGATTTAACCAGTTACATTTTAAACTGGCATTTCAAAATTTAAATTTAAATCCATCAGTTGCAAAAATAAAGCTCATAGCACTTAATTAATTTTCCTAAGTTGTGCTTCCTCGTTTTGTAATGAACTGTAACCAAATGAAAACATAATTCACAGGCAAAACAAGTGATACTTTCCAAGCATGTGAAATGTTCCTGCCGTTTTGATATGATTTATTAATCATGCTGCTCAGTATATTATCTGTGGAAATATTTTGCAGTGAGCATAATGTGTTAGAAGTGAAGAATGTAAGAAATGTGACAATTGTTGGCATAAGGTCACATAGGAAGTATAGCCGTTGTTTGTCACTGACAATGTTTTGTTGCACACTCATAGTGAAACTTCATGTGTCTGAATCCTGTTTGTATATAATCACCCTCATAACTAACCTGTGCCCTGTTGGCCAGGAATATCGAGGTTTCCACCAGTTGTCTGGTATGTGGCCCCATAGCTTGATTGGTCAGGTCCAGCTAGCTCATGGAGACGACTGCTGGACAGTGCTCGTGGTATTGGATTACTTGGAACTCCATGTGGTGCTAAGTGTGCTGTTTCCTCTGCTACCTATGTGATAGAGATATCAATTCATGCTTTTCAAATCCAGTCTAAGAAAATGTCCTATCCTTTGTACATCTTTGTGTTTTGTGTGTGTGGTACAAAATGTACAACAATTTGCATAAAACTGCCATGTGTTCATTAATTAGTACCTCAGTTTTTGGTAACAGTTATAAAGAATTAGTGATTAAAAACAATACTGTACCTTTATTCTCTCCCTCTCTCTGTCTCACACACACCACAGGGCATGACAATGAACTGTTGTGTTGTATAAAAGACTGTACATTTCTTGAGGAGCTTAGTGAATACCAACTTCTCAAGAAGGACTCTGCTCCATGGAGTTAGGTAATGCTACCTGGCATATACTTAAGTTAATGCTAAGCTGTTCTCCATATTTAATTTTGTTTTTCAAATTTATTCAAATGCAGCAAATATTTCATGTTCAGTTTTATTTTAGATCTGAATAAAATATTTTATATTAAGAAATCAATAGATTAAAGTGATTCATTCACTTCATAAATTGCACAAGTAACTCTGAGTCTATTGATTGTCACTTGTACCAAACGTATAAATTTGTTTTTTTTCCCTTTAGGTATGACTGGCAGTCACACATCTCGTGAACACCAATGATTACTATGATAAAATATAAATTTTATGGACCTTAATGAAGTGGGAATTTTTAAAATGTAATTGCTACTAATTTCAGTAACCTGAAGAATGTCTTGAAACAAGTACTGGTGGAATTATTACAGTAGGTGCTCATGTTCACCTGGTGGGGGTCCTCTGCAGCTGGCAACTCCGACACAAAGCCGGTTTCCTTGCGATAAAAATTGATGAACACAAATGCTGCTAGTACCAGTGCACATATGAAGCCATATCCACGGAATGTTGCTGTAGTTCCTGTGAAGACGGATGGGTACTGTTAAGTCTGAGCTGTAGAAATTTTTAACAGTTGACAATCTGAACTAAAATAAGTGCATACTTTTCCTACACACAGTGGAAAAGATCCCATCTAAACCTGCTGCCCGTTACTGCAGAATGAATAGTTTGCAAAAGTTCACAAGAGCAAACACCAAAATCCATCCTTCTGAACATACTTAAGAAGTTATAAATAAGCCTTAGTTCTGTGTTACTGCTACTTCTACATTCCAAATTAAAATTTTAACAGAACCTTATACTGCACAAAATGTCATTGTGTGTGTGTGTGTTTATATATATATATATATATATATATGGAATCATGTTTTCTAATGTTTCACAACTTTTCTGTTTAAGTAACTTTCTTGGTTGTGAAAATACTAGCAGTGTATAAGGTACTTTGGAATTTTTCAAATATCTTGATGCTCCCCAATTGTAATTTTGTAATGTGTTCATCACACCTTTCTTGTACATGTGATAAGTTTGTGACACTTAAAGCATTTTTTAAATTTTGTTTACAATTAAGTGGTCATGTAATGCACACATGGAGACATTATGTGAAGTTTTGTTTTTATTACTTATTTATGTTATAATTTGAACATGCAGTTGTTGTGTAGGGGCATTTTAAGATCTCAGACTGGGAAAGCCAGTGTATGTATGTGTGTTAATTTGCTTGCACTCACAGAGGATGTGAACTGTTACTGTCATGATTACCAAAGTAGTTAACGAAAATTCCTCCAATAACAGCACCACAGCCTCGACCCAAACCATGATGGAGTCCTTGTAGCACACCTTGTGCTGAGCTGCGCAACTGTTGGGGTGTGTTGTGTGCAATGTAAGAACAGCACGCAGCCCACACTGCAGCATGAGTGATGCCTGTAAGGCAGCAAGATGAGGATTATACGCAAATGTAAACACTCGTCATACACAATGCTGATGAACCTCTGAGTCTACTTCTGTAATACTCACCTTGCATGAATTCAAAGGGCAGAACCCACCATGGGTTTTTTAACCATGAGATGTACAGGAAACGTAGAACATTTCCCACTAGTCCTAAACACAACACCTGGAATAATGTATTGAAATATATTAAATCATGCATTTCTTTGTTTTTTGTTCTGTAAGCCAATTTTATTCACATGTAATTATTATCTGATGTTACATGCTACAGTAATTCTGCACTGAATAATGTATAACATATCCTTACATAATGAAGTAATTTAGACACACTAATGCATGGACTGGATTCCTCTGCTGTGGACTCATGTGAACACAGTAATGGACATTCAGGTTCCACAGAGTGCAGGGAATTTCTTGACTAGTGGAGGAACTGTTAGCTTCTCAAGAAGGACTCTGCTATATTGAGTGAGTGTGAGTGAATGAGTGAGTCAGGACACTGAATAGCCTTACCTTCACATGACCAATCTGTTTAATGAGTCTGAAACTGAAGAAGTAAGCAAATATTTCAGATACATGGTTGATGACTGATGCTACACCAAACAGTGTCGGAGAACCTCCATAATCCTGAAAAATGATGTATTTTATTACTCACTATGTCTTTTCAGCGCGCCCTTCTCTAAATACACAGAATTTTTATTCTTATTTTTGTAATTTATTTGGGAGCATGTGCATGTCCCATGTAAATGTCTGTCAGGGTAGAAAGAAAATTAGGACTTATAATATAGACACTTCAAATTTTGTGTGTTAATAGATCTTCATTTAATGTGGAGATTATTTAGTTACTGAATTTGTAGGTACAATGTAAAACAAAGCAATTTAACATCCTGTACACACTAATTCATTTTACTAAAGGAGTGCATTCCATGAAAATCATTTGGTAAGAGGAAATGTAAAAGTGAATGAATTTTCTACTGATTTAAAGACATTAATGAAAGAACTGATGATAATACATGCTGAAACAAATGTAAATTTTTGCCTGTTGCATTAAGAGGTGATGTAATTAAACTGAAGCATAGATTAGACATTTTTTGTCATCTCAACTTGGTTTGAAAGCACACTGCTTTGGAATCTAGCAACTCTTATTAAATTCCTGTAGATGGAGGCAATCTCTGTCTGTGATAATTTAAATGTTTGTCATAACAGGATTATTATGATTGCTTAGATTTGTGATTTAGTTTCTTCCCTTCACAGGCAGCAGACAGGAGACAACTGATCATTTTGTATCCAGGAAAATATTTTGAGGCTTACCTCAGTAAATTATGCTCTTAATGTAAGTTGGAATGAATAATTGAATTGTCTGTGTACTTTTCACAGGAACATGAAGCAAATGTTATCCTGTTATCATAGGTAGTTCAAAACAAGATTACTGAGCACCATTAATACGTTTGAAAATGTACAATTAAATACAGTTTTAGAATTTAGTTAGTTTACACTGGACTGACCTGGAGATGCCAGAAGAGGAAAGTGAAGATGAGACCAATGCCAAATCCCATGAACCAAGCGACGAAGAGGAATGAACCACACTTAAGGTTAGCAAATTGCTTCAGAACTGTGACCCACTCAGGGATTTCTCGTGTTGTCTGTGCAAACATCTTTGTCTGTAGAAGGAGAGTTAAATATTATTACCTGAAGTCACCTTGAGTGTACCTGAAACATGTATACTGCAGGGGGTGAAATGCTGCATGCCATCAAGAAAAAGGACCAGGGAAGAGAAGTTGCATATGTACATACATACAAATATGTATAGGTATACACATACACATGTATGCAGTTTCCATTCAGAAATCGTGCATTTCATAGCAATTGCAGTAAAGAAGTGCATGCATTATATCTGCTACCTACAAAGAGAAATACTGTTGCTGTAGTCATAGCCTGTTATTTGCTTGGAGGAAGAAAGATGATAGAAATTTTCTTGCAACAAAGTACAACCTCTGTCTCTTTTAAGTCTTTGTGCTCCGTTTTTAACTCTTAATTTATGATAAGCTAAATGAATTATGAAATAACTTCATTCCACTAAAAACAGTACAAAATGCACCTGATATTTTTTAGAGTATGTCTGCTTGTGGTTCAAAAAATGAGATGGGCAGGATGAGTAGCTCACATTGGCGATATGAGAAACGCATACAACATTTTGGTAGAAAAACCTGAAGAGAAGATTTCTTTGGGGAAGACTAGGGATACCTGGAGGAAAATATTAAGATGGATTTGGTAAAACAGGGGCATGCAGTCATAAATTGGATTGATGTCTCTAGGATGGAGTCAGTTGTCAGGCTCCTGTGAATATCGTAATGAGGTACCAGGTTATGTACAAGATAGAACATTCTGTGATTAGGTAAACAACTGTTAGCTTCTCAAGAAGGACTCTGCCCAGTGGAATGGTTTATGTCCATCTAGAAAACCTTGTAATATTACTGCTGTAAACTGATAATTAAGGAATGTAATCCTCACCTGTAGTTGGGGTGGCGGAGGCTTGGCAGGTACAGGCAGACTGTTTGTGTCTGCCAGCTGTGGCAGATTTAACTGTTGGGCCAGTTGCTGTTGCATTGTGTCTTCATGTGACAGCTCTGGAGGCTGCTTTTCCTGTGTACTTGGTTCTGATTCTGGGGGGAAATCATATTTGAAGGTGATCTGCGTGGCAGTTATTAGGGCTGCACCCATCAACACAGAGAATGTTGCAAAACAAATGGTGTAGTTCTTCTCTTTAGCATCTGGGCCACATGGATGTTCTGGGAATGAAGTGGAATGATCAAGAGCAATTCCAACAAAGAACATGGCAAGCCCCCATCCTAGAGAACCAAACATGCGCTGATGTCCGTAGCGGTCAGCATCCTCACCCAGCAGTGTGATCACAGCTGAATCAGCCAGTGTGATAGCTGGGGCACTGAAGAATTCTCCTATTATCACGAGAAGCAGGAGCAAGAAGAAGACTTTCTGAATGTCCTGCATAAAAATAAACACTATTTGTGATATTTTATTACTTTTTCGTTCTTTGTGTTAGTTACCTGAATGTAACATTTTGTACTGATCCACTGGAAACTCCTGATTCTGAATTGACCTAATGAACTGAGATATATGCTATGAATAATGTTAATCACTAGGAAAAGTTGTGCTTGATAGGCAGCAGTAGCATTAACTGCCTCAGTCAGATTAATTAATACTGTTGTTGAAGCAAGAATGAGGTGATATACTTGCACCCTGCTTTCCCTTTGCCTAGAAATTACATGAGAGATTAATGGTATATTGTATGCCTCCAACTGATCATATTCATTACTAGATCTTATTCAAATGCTTGTAAGAATAACTTCTCTTTCAAATTCTTTCATAATCTATCATTTATCCTTCACATTTTAAATTTTAATACTGTCCAAGGAGAGAGTCAAACAATATTTTCATGTCGTGATTTAGATTATCAAACCATATAAATGTGTGCCAACTCTTTGGAGGAACATATTGCTTCCAGTTTCAGGAGTAAAGTGAGGCATGTTTTTAAGGTGGCTGGTTATACAGAAGGGGTAAGAGAAAACAGCAAAAGGGCAGACCTTGTGTTTGCTTCCTAGTTTTCTGGAGTAATTACCATTTTCAGAGCCAGCTATTCCCATTGGCCTGTCTTGGACCCCAGCTTTCCACATTCATCATTCTGATTGGGCACTCCTCCATGGCCCATTTCCTTTTCCTCTTCTTTATAACCACTTTCCAAACTTGGCTCACTTCAATAGCAAAAATGGATATCCGTACCCACGTACCAGACTACAAGATGATGTCATAACCCAGAAGTTAAATTTCCAGTTTAATACTATCAACAAGAAGCACCTACTTATACTTTTGTTACCATAATGTAATCTCTATCAGTGTTAGTGATAGTGTACTTGTTTTGAGTATATGAGCAGATGGCTGAAAGTTATGATCAGCCGATATCCCAGATTTGTCAGAAACTGACGACTTGCTTCTAATTTCCAGATTTCTTTCCACAGACCGCTTATTGTGTCAGCTTTAAGTTTTGATTAATTACAAAAACTACCAGATTTGCACAAATTTTAAATTTAATTACACTTCTACAAAAACCCTTCTAATGTTGAGTTATACTAAGGAACTTTAAGTTGTATTCTTCTTTCAGTTAAATTTTAGGGCAAATGATCCATTCTGAGGGTAAATTGTTTGATCCCTGCATGCTTTCTGTTTGAAACCCGCATCTTGTTTTCCATCAGATTTATAAAAGTTAGTTTGACATGAATATTTTATGAGGGGGGTCATTCTGATTACTTGTTTTTTCCATTATCATCATTGTCATCAACATTGTTATCACCTTTATACAATGTAGTTACAATATATGGTACAGTTAATGTTATTTCCCATGATAAACGTTTTATACTTTTACATTAGTACTTTACAAAGTATGTATGCGGTGCCTAATATGGCTGTTTACTGTAGTTCCTTGATGTTATGATTTCCTGGTATGTTATTCAGATATTTTCTTAACAATCTTGAGATGGTTCTAATTGCCCCTAGTATTACAGTTATCACATTTGATTTGTTCTGATTGTCCCTAGTATTACAGGTATCACTTTTGTTTTGACACTACATACGCCATGTTTCTATTGTAAGTGTTTTGTATTTTAAAATATTTGCAGTTTCTTTCTTAATCACGTTGCTGTCTCCAGAAAATGCAATGTCTATTAACAGACAGTTCCCTTTTCATCATTTTCTTCTTCTTCTTCTTCTTCTTGTTCGTGTTTTTACTATATTTATTATAACTCAATGTAGCAGAATCCATTCTGAGAGACTTCTAGCTCTTCAGCTTGTTGAGGCATTCTCCACATTGCATACAACCTGAAGGTTTATTGCCATGTTAACAATATCCCATCATTTTTCCTTATTCTGAGCCATATTTATTTCCATTGCTTAGGTCGTTCAAAGGATCTGTCCAATTCCAAGGCCCTGTGTGACATTTCATAACATGTCCGTTTTTGATGATAAGTTTTCAGCCCCATGCCCAACCCCCCCAAGCTGGAGGACCACCTCTTCTTGGCTGTCTGCAACTGCTGATTAAGCATATTTGGAGCTATCTTCCTTGTCTAGATGCTGTCTTCTCCTATTGCAACCAGAGGACATGCTAGGTCATGGGAGGGAGGGACTGAGAAGAATTGTGAAACACTTCAGTCAGTGCAGTTGGTGTTGTCACAGATATTTGAACCAGGCACATACTAGCTAGAAGTCAGAAGTATTATTTTTGGTGCCAACTCTGTGAATGCAGTTGTGCAGGATATGCATTTTGCTATCTGTTAAAAGTAACATGGACAAAATAATAGGTGTCTGAACAGCTGGGCCAACCTTGTACATCAAACTGCTCACAGGGTAACCCATTTTATCTAGCCATCAAACTTTTAATATGCTTGTCTGTGCAGATTCTTAAAACACTGCACTTTTATGATCCCATACTGACAGCCTACAGCCTTTGCAGGAAACTTGTGTGTACTGTATGGCACACCACATGACTCCAAGCAAAGGATGTCTGAAAAAATTAATGAACACTTCGAAATGTCCTGACAGTTTAAAGCTTCATACCTTAAATATACCCTATAAATGTTATTGTGCAATGTAAAAATTGTGTATTGAGGTAATGCAGTATTAAGGCTGCTTTATACCGACAGATGTACATATTTTAGATTCTGGCATCCTTGCTTTATTTTGCCACCTCAGAAGTTCCCAGGTCCTGTTGTCACTGTACTAATTTTAATTACAAATCTTTCTGTGATGAATTGTTATTACCATAATCACATCATTATTTCAAAAAGCTGTTCATAACACAAAATAGAGGTTATGCTTGTGTCTGCTTTATGAAATGAACTGCCTGAAGATTAACAAGGAGAAAACTCGTGTAATTTGAATTTACATTTTGAGATGACGCACCTGTGTACGATATACAATTGAACTGAAGAGTGGTGACACCAAGTTACTGTGTTCACTTTCTTTATAGTTGGATGCAAATCGCACATCAAGTGGCGACTGTCCTGCAGTCATTGGTAGATGGAAAGAACGAGAATGTCGGGACAGAAAAGCGTTTGTGTCAGTAGTGCTTGGTCCTAATTTGTGTATATCACTATCCACAAGTAAATAAAGGGGGCCTTTGTCCACTTCTCGCTTGTACACATGCTCTGGTGGCGCAAGTGTCTTCAATACGTAGGTGTGGTTTTCCTTCAAGATACAAGAAGTGGCTGGAGGCTGGATAAGGCCCAGTGGAAGAGTGAAGATGATCCATGCAGAAAGGGATGCCAACAGAAGCATCTTTCCCTTCTGCCATCTGCAAAATACAACATGTCACCTGAATTTATGGGCTTCTGCAGTGGAAAATCCATGTAAGTTCTGTCAGTTACTACAAAAGTCTGGGTAGAGAAACCACCTTTTCCAGGATTGTGGGTATTATGAAAATTATTCTATAAGCATTTCAGGGTTCTTTTATTATGCTGTTTTGAAGCATATGCGATTTTATTCTTGAGAGCTATTGACAGTATGGGTTCCATGACACTTCACATATGTCACACTTTTTATTTCCCCTTCGTATACTTTGCATCACTAAATTATTATGTAATTTTGGTGTATAAACCATTTAACATTAATTTTATGGTAATAACAGTACAAAATTTAAAGATATGAAGTTAATAATTGACAAAAGAAAATGGACAGAAGGAAAAGTGTTAATATATTGAACTTAGAGCGTCGCTGTTCTGGTATGTTACACAGCATAGATTGATAGGTTGTCCCAAAACATTGGTAACTAGCTACCAGTCTACGCTGCATCCCAGAAGAGGGAAAATCTCATTTACACCATGGCAGAAGCCTAAAATCATGCATGCTGAGCTTAGTTAATCAACATTTAATGTGTTATGACATAATCCTAGTACTGGAACTTGACCAATCAGGTTTAAGAAAGAGTGGGTTTCTTCATTTAATAATACGTCTTCAAAGTACATGAGTTACATCCATAAATTCAGAATAATATACAGCATTCCGCATCCCACAACATTGAGTTGCTACGATTCAAGCAGGCAATTGCTGGATGACAAAATGAGGGAAGGGTTTTGGACAATGCTTTTGAATGTCCTGTCATAAGAGATACGGTTTTGATGTTCTCAGAATTGCAAAGTTGGGCCAATATTCAAATTAGTGGATTGCTACAACACTAATCAAGATAGCTGAATACTTTGACATATGGTAAGAAAAGTACATACTAGGTTCCTCAATAATGTGACCCTTAAAGAAAGCCAACATGAATGAGATTCATAAATGAAAATGGCCCTATATCATTCAGCAAGACACATCAGAATGTGTGCAAGGGCTCAGAATATATACATGAAAGTGTAATAATGCTGTGTGTGTGAAAAGTCAATACGAAAGTTCAGTTAGGCCTCTACGTAAAGTGGATTGAAACATGTGAAGTTTAAACATGATAGAAATCGTAAATAGAAGTGCAGTGTAGAAAGTTTCATCAAATTTAAGCATAACTGGTCTCTGAAGAAAAGTGACTCTGACAGTCAATGAATCAAATTTTAATACTTGTATCATATGACCAGTTTTATCAAAATCTGTACAAGGACCCAACAGGTATAACAAAAAGTTCATATAGGTGCTGAAAGTTACCATATTGTTTGTTGTATTATTGCACCATATGAAAATATTGAATGAAATGAATTAGCAGGACGCCAGTGGTGTACTTCTTGATGTAGTACAAAGACTTACCAAGGCGTTCTTTACGTTTATATTGTTATACGATTTTACGGTACACGCGTTAGAAGTAATTTTATTTACGCCCATAAGAAAAGTGCCGGTTTTCACGAAATGCGCAATTGCTCAGCAGCATTATTTGCAGATGTCTTATTTCCAGTTTTACCAAAATCTTAAATAAATGTGGGAAGTACGGATAGAAAACAATTTTCGTTCGTAAGTAAAGTATGGCTTTCACTATGCCGATTTTCGCGAAGGTCAAAGTCATCCATACTGTTGTGAACATCTGTTATCATAAATGCGCATTTCTCTGTATTCTGAGGCTAGCCTTCCCTTTAATTGTTGTTAGTATAATGTTTGCCGTCAGTGTGACAGGAAGTTAATTCGTTTCTTTTAATTGCATATGTTGAGGCCGGCGCTGCGCTGCCAGTACGGTTCACTTCTCGCGGTTGCATTTGGTTGTAAAATGTGATTCTAGTTCCTAAGGAATTGAATGCTCATAAGTGTATAAAATAAGTGCTAATAATGAAAAAGGACATGGTGTAGGACCCTGAGTCCAACACGCGAATACGACGGCGGTTTCCTTCCGCGTTTCCGTATTGTTTGTGTTGTTTTTTAACAACGCTGTCAATTTCCAGTATTATAAAGTCATATTTCCTGTTACTCAATTCTTAAATAAGTGTTATACCCCGGAAAATGTTATAACTTGTATAAAATATGTATTAAATTTCACTTCGAGGAAAGCAATGGACATAGGCCATATTCAGTAATCACTGTTTTAATTTCAAATTTTCAATGGCGTTAAAATTTGTAATATGTGTTAAATAGCAGAAAACACACCTGTTATATGAAGGGTCATTGTTGACTGATTTACATTTATAACACCATAGGAATGCAGTTTACTAGAGGAAACGAACATGAAAGTAGCGAAACTTAAGTATTCCGGTATTTAAGTTACTGGCGCCGTTTAGTTTGTGTCTCTTTACTCATGTCACATATTTTCTTCACATATAAACATGCTTAAAATTAAAGCTGCATTTTACTCACCTATCAGCAAGGCTGCCCCAGAAAGGTGCAGACAAGAATTCGACAAAAGGCCGGGATCCTATCAGCAAACCACACTGACCAGGGTTCATCCCCATCTGCTTGAAATACACCCCCATCAAGGGGAATAACGAGCCAAATGCAGAATAGAAGAAAAAGTAAAATGTCTTGACAATGAGCAGTTCGGAATCAACAGATCCACAGAGAAACTCGAAAATGTCGGAGCGACCGCGAATCTTGTGGGTGGATTCTTTCGGTTGCGGGTACTTTTCTGGGTCCACATCTCCTAAAGCATCAGGGTCTACCATAGGACGGATTCCGGGCGTTGCCATTGGAATGCGTTGTTGCTGTCCTACGTAACCATCCTCTTCACTAACCATCCTGTCCATCCCAACCATTGTTACTGCCGCTTGCTGGGCTACCAACAGGGCTTCAGAAGAACTGTAGCAAGAGTGTAAATCAATACCGTAGCTGTCTACCCACAATCCCAAGAATGGTTCAGGCCAGTTCCAGATCAATACCTACACCCACGATTGTTTCGGCATTCTACTAGATTAACACGTAGTCTACTTTGCTTCAATTTGCCGTTTTAGAAAGGAACATAAAATAATACATGAAATTCGGGGATTACTAGCTACCAATTAGTTACTAATCTTACGCGTTCCCAATTGTACAAGCATAACAAGCCACTGAAAATGTTGTGATTGAGCGCAACGGGACGTCACTGTTACAGATCTTGTCTTCCCATTTAGTGTTTGAAAATATAAAAAATTAAAATATACAAAACTATAACTTTGCCTCTTATTTTATATGGGTGTGAAATCTAGCCTGTTATATTAAAGGAAGAAAAAGAGTGCTGAATAAAATATTTTGACCTAAGAAGACTTGAACGTGTTGATGAAGTTGCATTATAAAATGCTTAATAGTTGTAGGCCTACTGCTTACCAAATATTAGAACGATCAAGCCAAGGAGGATGAGTTGTCTCAGTCACGCTGGTGTTGCGAAGTAAATGTCATCATTCTGTAATTTGATGTAATTTGCAATGTTTAATGTATAATCAATTAAGGAAGCATCATAGTTGCACATAGTAAAATAATCTGGGTACAAAGAAATTTATTCCACGCTCCTATGGCCCCTATCACATGGGCTACAGAGTCGCCGGCGACTGGTTTGCCATCGACAGAGAATACATGGCAAGCAATGAGGGCGTAACACGGTCGACTGTCTGCATGAAGTCTCCAGTCGACAGAATTTACTGTCGTTGTCGCTCGAAGGCAGAGAGATTGACGGGAGACAGCAGAACACGCAGTTGTATGTAAGCTTCCAGATGGGCGACAGTCTCCATGGCGACTCGAAGCATATATATATGTCACTGGTCACAAATAAGTTGTAAATTGAGTTTTATTTAGCCTAAATTTTAAACTGAATAATTACTAAAAGTGGTTAATTAAAATAATGTGATTACCTGAGTATTACTGCTGATCTATCTCTGGGTGGTACAGATTTCCTTATATTTGTGTTTTTCTTTTTGTGTAGAGAATACACAATTGTCTCACACAGTTCTTCAGGAGTCCACAGACATTGTAAAATAATTTAAAAACTTCGCTTCGTCTCTCAGATCTTCAAAAATAGTCCAAAATAACCCATTGTTTCGCCTGTCACATATTATGGGGTGTACCCATATTTTTCGTCTTCTTTTTCAGTTCTGTTTGGGCCCATGCAGCAATAATATCTTCCAGTTCTAGCATTGTACTGAGCATTCATTTTTAGAGATAATAAGGAGAGTATGTCTGACGTCAAGACGACAGATTTCTTGTAGTCGTCGCGGCGCGGTAGGCTAGCTGCCTGTCTTTGGGCGACAAGTCGCCGTCGACTGAGTCGACCGTGTGAAAGAAGCCTATATGTTTCGGCCTTGCTGGATCATTTTCAGGGACAAAAATTAATGTTGGTGGAAATTGCTAAAGTTATGAAATTGTTATAGCCCTAGGTCAGCTGACTTGTTACACACTAATGTGCTAAAAATTGTCACACAGTACTTAAAACTTTAGTGTACATGTAATTACTTTCTAAAGGGATTAGCCTTGTGTCAAGAATGTTGTCCTAATTGTGTACAACAGAATATATACTCGTATAGCCCTTTATACAACAAGTATTAATCATTTTTGTTAAAATACAGAATAACGTTCTTTATAGAATTCATGTTTAAAAATTCTGTTCCACTTTGTTCATTTCATTTCATTTATTTATTCATCCATTTAGTCGCAAAATGTGACAGTGGACATGTCAAATTCAGTTTACAAAACCAACTTTAATATACCTGCATCAATATAATATATAATAAATAACAATACTGCTTTAAACAAATAGACATAAGGGAGGGGCGGGTAAGAGTGCGCAGCTTCTAAGAGTGCGCAGTGCCAATTTCTCGAAACCAACGATAGGTAGTAGCACAATGCACACGGTGGCAGTTAACGCACCTACTACAGGCAGTGGAG
The DNA here is from genome assembly GCA_021186555.1 of Reticulitermes speratus. Lineage (NCBI taxonomy): Eukaryota > Metazoa > Arthropoda > Insecta > Blattodea > Rhinotermitidae > Reticulitermes > Reticulitermes speratus. The sequence continues at coordinate 20,215,846 of JAJKFL010000001.1, forward strand.
CAAAAGACTCATAGAGGTGTGACGCTTGTGTTCAACGTGAGTGGCATTTATCTGTTTTGGTTACAAAAACTGTAACTCGTTTGTGCGACGAAGTAAGAATTTTCTCCTGAAAGACTTTCGGACAAAAGGTAAGCCTATGTATTATAAAATCCCAGTAATCAAACCATTATTTGGCTAATTACTCAAACACAAAATGTAACAAACTTAGTGGTTATAGGAAAAAGTTATAAAAGTGAGCGTGTCGTCTAAGAGTGCGCGGGGTAAGAGTGCGCGCACTTAGACGAACCACATTCACAGGAGTTACAAAGATATCGTGTTCTTGTTTTTTAAAGAGCGGTTTTCATATTTTGAAAAGTGTTTTTCTCTGTTAGAGGCAATGGGCAAGTACAAGAGGAAAACGGACAGGTCATTAAAAGTCACGACCGAAGTCATGGATAATGCTAACCGACGTCTACACACTGGAGAAAGGAAGAGGTCAATCGCTGGAGACGTGGGAGTACCTGAATCAACCCTGAGAAAGAGGTTGAAGCTAGGGACAGTACCGACTTCTCTAGGTCGCTTCAAGGCTACATTTTTCAATGAGGAAGAGAAAAAGTTAGCTGATTATTGCAGAGATTTAGTCGCCCGATTCTATGGTCTAACTATTAGAATGTTAAACGAATTAGCCTTTTGAGTACGCTGACCGTAACGGTGCTGATAACAGATTTAGCAAAGAAAAGAAGAATGCTGGAAAGGATGTACGTTCCTGCAGCGATGATATTCCCCGTAAAAGAATCTGTCACGAACTGTGTTCTGAAGCTCCAGTCGGAACTCTACCTTTGATATCTGACATAGGATAAATGAATACAGATCTCTTCATACGATGGCTACAGCATTTGCAGAACCATGTCAAGGACACGGAAGCTGGCCCAGTGCTACTTGTTTTGGATAACCACATTTACCATTGCAGCCTAGGAGCCATTATGTTCTGCAGAGAAAATCACATAACTTTGTTAAGTATTCCTCCTCATGGATCACACAAGATCCAGCCTCTTGACTGTGGATTTTTTGGGTCCCTGAAATCAGCTTACTAGCAAGAATGTGATGCTTTTCTTGTAAATCATGGAAACCAGCCGATAACACAAAGAAATGTAGCTGGCTTATTTAAGAGAGCTTGCTTGCGGATGGCCACACTTGACAAAGCGGAGAACAACTTCAGGGTCTGTGGAATTTATCCCTTTAACCCTCATGTGTTCCCACCTGAAGATTTCGGCCCTGTACAAGTTTCATTTCTTCCAAACATAGAAGCAAAGGAAAGGATTGGTGCAACTGTTATGCAACAACGTGATGAGGCGTCGCCAACACCGTCAACTCCAACCAGTGATGCTGCGCATTCAGATAGATGTACTTGCCTCTGATACATCAAGAGAAGAGCCAGCATCAAGAAGCTACACGCCCTTTTCAAAATTTCACGTTTCTCCAAAAATGATACGCCCTCTGCTATCAACAACTGTGGGTAATCAAAGAAAGAGGAAAGCAAGAAAGAGTGAATTCTTGTCAAGTTCTCCATATAAAAACTATTTACAAGAGAAACTTCGAGGGAAGGCTACTGAAGATGGGGAGAAGAAAGGAAAATGTAAACGGACAGCTGTAAGATGAAAGCTGGTCGACAAAGCTGTTGTCTCTATGTCTAACATCATGTGTCCGGTATGTGGAGAGGAATATCAAGATGCACCAGAGGAAGACTGGATACAGTGTCACAGATGTAAGGAATGGTGGCATGAAGCTTGTACAGCTTACGAATCAGGCCAGTTTGCATGTGACTACTGTTCTACTTAAGAATCTACGCAAATTATTGTCACTTTCCTGATGCGCACTCTTACCCGACCTTCTGCGCACTCTTACCCGACACGTCGGCTAAGAGTGCGCATTTCCCATTTCTTGAAAATTATTTTGTAACTCAAAATGTATTCAGTAAAATATCAGTTGGTGTTCTAATAACGTAAGTCAATGCTTCAGCCGTTCTGCATTCCTTAAATAAACTACTTCCTACGAATCGTTTCCGAGAATTTTAAAAAAGTAAATAAGGTGCGTACTCTTACCCGACTTCCCCTTAACTTATAACACTCACATAGTCATACAAACCACATATATTTAGAATGACATATATTCACCCACTGAATAAAATGCCTGTTGTAACAGAAAGGATCTCAGCTGTCTTTTAAAAACTTTGTCTTTGTCCAATTTTTTAATGTAATCTGGCAACTTGTTACACAGTTTAATTCCTCTATTTACTACAATTTTCCTGAAAATATCTGTATTGCAGAATTGAACATGTTGATCCAATTTTCTTCACATTTCTTATTTGTGAATTTGTGCATTTTGTTCCAGAAATTCTTTGTGTTTTTTAATATGACATATTATTTCAAGTAAGTATAAACAAGCAACTGTGAGTATCCTGTAATCCTTAAATATCTCTCTACAGGATGTGTGATTATTAACACTACTCATTAATCGCAGAATCCTTCTTTGCAATTTAAATATTTTAATACTTTCATTATCCCCACCCCATAAAATTATACCATATCTCAGGAATGACTGAAAATTTGCATAATAAATACAGGGCATACACAAAAGAATGGTGCGGTATCAAAAGTGAATAAAAAATGTATTTCTCACCTTACACGGGCACAACATACACCGTCAGCGGCGGCAACTGTCCAAGTTTCTCATTTGGTAATTTGGTAATCCACACGGTAATCAAACTCATCCCAGATCCGCTGTAGCATGTCCGCTGTAATGGCCTGCAGTGCATGCGTTATCCGATCACGAATTTCATGGATGGACGTGGGCAATGGTGGTACATAAACGCTGTCTTTAACGAACCCCCAAAGAAAGAAATCGCACGGTGTAAGATCTGGCGAACGGGGTGGCCAAGGGAGAAGGTTCTCCGTCCAGTTGTAGAATGTAATCGTCATAATTGGTATTCAGTTGGGTTAACAACCAGCTTTCCAACATGTCCAAAAATGAGTCGCCAGTCACAGTTGCACCATTCTTTTGTGTATGCCCTGTACTTCTTAGCATATGCGCACCCATTACTTCCTTTAGAGATTTAATAATGTAGTACACGTTACTCAGTTTTAGGCTTAGATGCCTTTCCTGGACATTCCATTTTAGATTTTCTGTGATATATATGCCTAGAAATTTTAATTATTATTTATAGCAAATAACCGTATTATGGAAGTGACTTGAGATTTTAAGGGATTTCTATTTTGTCTAGTATGGAATGACACTGCTATTGTTTTACTCCGTCTTAATGAAAAGGCTGTTTTTGTAAAACCAGGACTCTAACTTCCTCATAACCTTTTTAATTCTTTGGTGAAGAGCACTTTCATCCTTTTCAATAATGAGCAAGTTAATATCGTCTGCAAATAAAACCAATTTTGCTCCTTGAATATTTACTAGGAGATCATTTATATATAGTAAAAACAATAGCGGTCCAAGAATTGAGCCTTGTGGTGCTCCATGCTTCATTTTCTTGTACAAGAAAGTATATTTATTCTGAGTAGAGATTCTGCTACCACATTGGTTAATTTCAACATATTGTTTCTGCTGAGCTAAGTATGATTTAAATAAGTTTGATTTGCCACGTATACCATATAAATTTAGCTTATCAAGTAGTATGTCATGATTTAAAACATCAAATGCTTTTGTAAGTCAACAAATATTTGAATTACATGTAGACCTCTTTCAACAGCCTTCTGTATACTTTAAAGGAAGGACTGGGTAGATGTTTCAGTCGTTTTCTTCTCCCTGAAACCATTCTGGGCTTCTGTTAATATGTTGTTTTTTGTAATAAATGATATTAACTTATTATACGTTAATTTTTCCAATATTTTTAAAAAAACAAATGATCATTCTGTAGTCTGTCTTACGACAAGTCCGTAGCCTCTGCCAAAGCGAGTTCTCCACAGAGTGCAATCTAGTCTTTCCTCTTTCAATTTCCAGTATCTTCTCTTTTCCTTAAGGTCATACAGTAGCTGTTTACGTCTTCTTCCTCGTCTTCCCGCCATTTCTATCCTTACCTCTAACTTTCCTTCAATCACGTGTTTTAGAATGCAGTTTCTACGCAAGATGTGACCAATCCAGTTAGCCTTTCTTCTTTTTATTGTATGTAGGATAATAGAAGTGATATTGGTCTATAATTCTGTACATCATGAATATCCACCTTTTTGTAAAGAGGTTTTACTTTAGCTACTTTCAACCTGTCTGTAAAAATACCTGATTCAACAGAATCATTATAAATATGAGTCCGAGGTTTTTTAAAGTAGTTTCAATTATTCTACTGATAAGGAGAAATACAAATTACACTATTCTTAATAGTGCCTTAGAGCTGCATCAGTTGACTCTCGGGCATACGTAGTTTGGTTACATGACCTTTTTAAACAAGAGAGTCGTGCGTCATGGGTTTTGCTGTACGGACACATGTGTATTATAAATTTCACACTGTTGACACCGTGCATCTTCGTCATATTAAATTAACTTATAAACCAACTGATGCACACTAAAACCACTTTTTAAGTAGCTTATTTATAAAATTGTTAAAATTGTACCCCTACACGTGTTTCGATCCTAGGATCATCGTCAGGGTTTTTTTTTGCTAAAAGCTACAGTCATTTCAACCACATGATTTAAAATATTCTATCGGCACTTTAAAACATAAGTTAAAATCTTGTAAAAAGACTCGTTAAAAGTTGTAAAATTATAAAAGCACTGTAGATGGTAGATTGCGGAACTGCTGGCGTGTGGGATCGTGGTATTAAAAGCATGTGAACTGTTTTTGTGTGGAGCGAAGTGTACTGCGTGTTGTGTGGTGAAGAGTACTACGGAGATGATCCTAGGATCGAAACACGTGTAGGGGTACAATTTTAACAATTTTATAATAAAGCTACTTAAAAAGTGGTTTTAGTGTGCATCAGTTGGTTTATAACTTAATTTAACATGTGTATTATGTTTATTTCTTTCCCGTTGCTATTTAGTAATCTGTGGTACAAGTAATTTGCTGTGGCTATGATATTGAGTTACTGAATGCGCCAGTAGGAAAGAGCACAGATGATCTAGTAGGAAAGAAATCCGTGAAACAAAAGAGTAACGTGTGTGGTTGAGTTTGGGTGAATGTTGTGTTTTGTAAGTGTGTTAAACTTATATGCACGTATTTTTGCGTAATTGTATTTAATTGGGTGATTACCTTTTGCTCATTAAATAACTACTGAATGGCGTAGGCAGTGTCGCAGTTTCCGAATTATTTAGGACAATGTAATTTACGAACGTGTGATACCAGGTTTCACTGTTCTTATTTTGTCAATGCTTATTTATATTTTCAGGTATAATAAGGTATAGGAAATAATGGCATCTAGTCTTTCAAGAAAGGACATAGAAGAAATTAAGCCGTATGTGGATAAAACAGTGCAAAAGTTTTTGGGGTTTAGTGAACCTTCGTTAGTGACTGCAGCATTGAATTGCCTTACGTCTGGGTATGACAAGCGGAAAACCTCGAGTAAGTACATTGTAATTTACGCTGGAAAGTGGAGAACAGCGGTGGATTAACTCTAATGGAAGAATGATCCCCCAGAATATTATGAAATGTATGGCTAAATGATTAAATGTAGGATTCGAGGTTTTTATGCAGTAAAGTTTTATATTGTGGTCTGAGTGTGATGCGGTGTAGTCTGATGGGTACCAGCATTTCGCTGAAGATGACATAGTATGCCCTCGAAATGTTGTTACCTACCAGGCTACACTTAAGTGTTATAATAATTCAGTAAACATTTCTAACATTAACATTTGCTTAAAATCATGTGGTGTTTGAGCAGCCGTTGTAGCTCAGTTTAGTGGCCGGACTACAGGCTGGATGAGTGGGGTTCAATTTCTGGTAGGACAAGGGAATTTGTCTTCCACATGATGTACCAGTTGGGTGTGTGGCCCACCCCATTTCTTATCCAATGAATACCAGGGGTCCTTTCCCCTGTGGTAAAGCAGCCAGGAAATAGAGCTGTCCACTCACCTTCTAATGTTGAGGTTAAGAATGCATAAGACCAGGCCCTCACTGTCCTCTGTGTTTTCATGGCATGGTGCTTAATTAAGCACAAGGGTACCTTTACTTTCACTGTGTCATTTAACTGAGTTTTTGTGGGTTGAAAATTAAGAAAGACAATATCAGAGCTGGGGGATTGGGTAAAATTACCATGTTTGTATTTTATTTTATGTAATTATGCTGTCAGTTGCTAAGATTACATACCATCAGTGGTAGGTGGATGAAGTATGAGTGTGTAGCATTGGTGAAATGATAATGACATGATAAAACCAAAGTACTCAGAAAGAGGCCTTTCCCATTGCTACCTTGTTCACCACAAATTCCACATGGACTGTCCTGGCCTTGAACTTGGGCCTCTGGTGAGAGGCTGACAACAAACCATCTGAGGCATGACATGTGCCGATGGGCTTTTGTGAGCACAGTGATGAAGCTTTAGGATCCATGACAGCAGGGAGTTTCTTGAGTAGCTGAATATTAACTTTTCAAAAAAGACTGTCATCTGTTCTGTGGGGAACAGTCAGTGATAATAAAGAATGTTGTATGTACTGGCAGAGCCAGAGATATCAGTTGTTGAATGGTGTAACCACATCACAGCATTATCCCTAGACATGAGTAATTGGTAACCATATTTTTAAGTTAGGCTAGGATAAATATATGTGTTATTGTTATAAGGAGAGTAATATTACAGTGGATCTTAATGAAGTAGCGTGTACAGATGCGGATTTTATTCCTTTGGCTCAGTATAAGGTCCAGTGGTAGGATCTTGTGAACATAGTGATGAACCTTTGGGAAATTCTGGAATAGCTGAGAGTCTTATCTTCCCAAGAGTACTCTGCTCCATGGTGTTGGTTATTATTGTTATTAACTGTGGTATGTTTATAAGAAAATTAAATATGAATTCATCCTTGGCTGCTGTGCTGAATAATGTTTTCCCATATATGACATGCAAATATTGTTAGATTTAAGGTTAATCATTAATATTTTTGAAATATGAATATCAGAATGGAAGTTGTTACCATGGGTTATAAGTAACAGTTCTGTAAATATGGTGAACCTCATAAGGTTACTTTGTAGTGCCAAATTAGATCATTTTCTGTTTCAGATAAGCTGGCATCTCTGCTTGATGAGAAGAAAGCTACTAGACTCACAGAACGTATATTTGAGCTGGCTGAAGAATTGAAATCGGCTCAGCGAGCATCTCGGAAAAGACATCATGAAAGTGAACAAAAACAAGAAGATAAAGAAGTATCAAAGAAAGCCAGGATGAAACCTAATGTGGAACCTGAAGTGACAACAATTCCAGCACCAGGCAACCCAAGTCCTGGTCAGCTCACCACATTGCAGGTGAAAACCTATTCAGTTTTATGTGCCACAGTTAAAGCTTCATATTAACGGTCTGTTTAACCTTCCTGGCCTGTGAATGCTTTGGTAATGTCAAAAGGTGGAGGTCTTGTCATGAAAGTAGTGCTATTCGTGATTTAGGATGGCTGACGTGAGTTCCTACAGCCGCATGTTTGGTGGTGGCCTGGTTTTGTATTCTAAAATTCACTGTGTTTTATTCTTGCCAGAGGAGAGGACAAGGAAAGAGATACAGATAAATTTACACTAGATTTGGTCTTGAATCTGGGCCTTTGGCACAGAAGTCTGTTAGACCTCCGTGTTACTGTATAGCAGTATATTAAGATCGTTAAAGGACATTATTGGCTTTTTCAGATAAAAGAGATGATGGCAAATGCACAGAAGATGATTGAGGAAAGAAAGCGTGCCCTAAATGCTCTGCGAGCGGATGAAACTCCTCCTGTTCGTAGCTTCATGTTTCGCAATGATGATGCTGTTCCACTACGTCCAGCTTTATATGGATTACCTCCTGCTACCATTCCATCACTGATGCAGCGTGGAGACACAGACAAAGCCAGAAAAATTGCTCAGCTTCAGGTACTGAATCCAATTAATTTTAATACGAGCTTGTTTAGAAAGTGATTTTCTGTATGATGTTACATTTAAGTATGTGAATATCAGCAGTATTATTTCTAATATTTTGTATTTTGTGAAATATATTTTTGAAGCCCAGAGTGTATTGTAAGGAATTATTAAATATTTCACTTTTATCACCAAACAGTTCTGTCTGGTTAATGTTGATACGAAATACAAGAATGGTTTATTAGTTCAGAATTCCCAACAATCTCAAAAGCCTTTTAAGAATTTTTTGCTTGCTCTTTTTTAGGCCCAAATTCAGTCCAAGCTTTCTACAGGCATGTTAAATCTGCCTCCTGCACGACCAGTTATTCAAGACAAACCCACTCCATTGATTTTGGATGATGAAGGTCGTACTGTAGACATCACAGGCAAAGAAGTTCAGCTGACACATGTTGTTCCAACGCTTAAGGTAACGACTGTTATACTGTATGGAAAACAGAACACATGAAAGAATCCCTTCTGTTGTCATGTTTTGCAAGATCGAAGAGAATTGTGTTAAGATTATGAAACTGATATTACATTTCTGTGCAAATGGAAGGAAAAAGAGCATATGTGGAAGTCAGCATAACAGAATCATAATATGATTGTGCTGTAATGTTTGACTTGACATGTTTACTTGTGTGATAGTTCCACTCTGTGTGAAGTTCCAGCTTAAAACTGAGAATATGATTACTATGTGGGAAATCTCAGATGAGTGCACAAGGTGCCACATTGAAATTGATTGTTCTCCATAAGTGGGTATATAGTTTTCACTACAGAATTGGCCATTGTGGATGTGTTTCCTACAGTTTCTTCCAGTTATGGGCTGCAATCACTGCTATTCCAAAATGAAGTCAAAAGATAAATACTACAACATGCCTGTCTTGAAGGATGTTCATTGTAAATATTACGGTTCTGAATTGTTTTCTTGTACTTGAAGAGCCAAGACGGACAATAAGATATTTTCAGCAGTACTTTCATGTGGATATACAAACTTCGATTGGTCAGAACAGTTCTCAGTCCTGTTTACTTGCTGACACACTTTTATAACTGTTGTGCTTAAGCACCATGTTAACACATTATTCTTGGTGAAATAGTTTCTGATACCCATTGGTACATATTTACCTATTTTCACATTATTTTATGTACGTGCTGTGTTTAACCATAGTTAAGATTTTGAAGAAGCTATCTGAGCACATTCTTAGCATAATGTGTATGTCACTGTTAATGTTCTGCTCATTTGAGTGCTACATGTATAATGCATAAATAATTTCAGCCAGAGGCATGAAGTGATAAAATTGCAGTTTTTCAAACTCTTTTATAGAATATGAAGGAAAGTTAATTATTCATAATGACTCAATTTTGTGAAGTTGAAATGTTTTGAGATTTGTGTTTGTTTTCTGAGTAGCTTCTTTGGAAGACTGTTTCCTTACAAGAAGCTTATTGATATAATGATGTCAATTTATTTAGGCTAACATCCGAGCAAAGAAACGTGAGGAATTTAGGCAGCAACTACAGGAGCGAGTTGTTGAAGACCTGTCGGAGACCCATTTCTTTGACTCGCGTATTGGGATGAAGTCTGCTGTCCGTAACAAGAGGGCACTCCGGTTCCATGAGCCAGGCAAGTTTCAACAGTTGGCCGACAGAATGAGGATGAAGGTATGTGCCAATTACTGATGATGCGATTCTCCAGGATCGAGGTATTGGCACCGAAGTTTAGTTTTGAACAGTTGACTGTAAAAACGAACTTCCATCTTATAGATAATTAGTTGTATTGAGCTTTTTTCATCGTAAAGGAAGGCAAATTGGCTAACCCAAAGTCTGATAGCATGTTGTGTACTAATGCTTGTAATGCTGTTGTGTGATTTTCCTGATATGTATGTCAACAGAGTAGGAAAGATGCTAAGTAACCTTATTTAGACAAAACATGGCCAAATCCATTACCTGTACAGTTCCAAGTAAAGAGGTGCTGAAATAACTGAGTACCCAGATAATACATTTTCCACATATGTGGCATTTACCTTTGAATGCAGTTAGACTAGAATAGAATACAGAAGGACGGGCACCACAGTGACCTGTGCACTTCGACCATTATTAATCTTATGTGCAACCCTTTAGCTCATTCATTCAGCAGTCCTGCACCTTGAACAAAGTGCAGTATCGTACTGACAGAGATGTCTTTAAAGTCACCTGGTTTTATAAAATGATGACCCAGGTGCCTGAATCTTAGTGTGGCCAAAGCCTCGCAATCACAAAGAACATGTGAGGCCGTTCCAGATGCTTGCTTGCATCTATTACACTCGGGACTGTTTACCAGCCCCAGTTTAAATGGGTGTCCTTTTAAATGACAGTGTCCTGTCAGCAACCCTGTCATTATTCTTAGCTGGTTTCTGCTCAGATTGAGCAATTCACCAGGTTTTCTTGCAGAGGGTTTTTTAAGAATACTGAGATTTGTACTAACCAAATATTCCATTAAGCACTCTCCTCTTGGATTGATGTCCGTGCTTCCCCATATAATGTGGTGTGCATTGGCATCACATCCAACAATGATCTGCAATTTATTCCTACTGCAGTTGTCAACGACTTCCCTTAACCCCTTTTTAAGGGGTGGTTCATCTGAATCATAGGGGAGGTATGCCGAGGTAACAGTAAGTTCTCCTTTGCTCCCTCCTCTAATGTAAGTCACCCTCACCATTGTCACATCCCTAGAACAGAGCTCTGACAGTGGAAAGGCATGACAAAAGTGCAGGATCTAGGAGCATTACCGGGTCCAGCAGAAAACAGTGTCCCTCTTATGTTGTGTAACCCCGTTATTCAGTCCCCATAAACCCAGGGTTCCTTAATAAGTGCTATATCTATCTCCCCTACATCACATTTTTGGCAAAGGAGTGCCGTTGCTGCCATGCTATGGTGCAGATTAATTTGAATAAATTTACATTTGCGGGACATCTTGTGTCCGTTTGTCCTTGACTTTTGTCAGATGCTCAATGTCCCTAGGTTTGCTGGGAATACCAGCTCCCTGGAGTGGTTCGCCAGACCAGCTGGTCCCCTGTTGAGCACAACTCTGCAGGTCCTTCTGTACCACAGCATCCCTGCTTTTGATAGTTTTTTTATTTTGCATTTTCTCCATAAGAGTCCCACGAGTAATAGGGAAATAATAGTCACCACCCGCAGAGCCCCTTACGTGTGGAAGGCATAAATACAGTGGTGTGCTGCCTGGTGCCCCGAGGAGATTGTTAACGGCACTGCTATCACCACCCCAGTGCCATTCAGCTCTCAGCACGATGCCTCACACCTTGGCTTGGGTGAACCATTGCCCCTGTTAGCTGCCTATAGATGTTCCCCCCTCCTCGACGGGAATGCCAGAGGTTAGATTTTGGAGGTGTTGAATGCAGTTAGTGCCGTGTAGTGGCTTTGGTCAGTATCTACCCAAAAGGTCTGAACAGTTTGTGATGAAACTATCAGCTGCTGGAAAAATCAAGGCTGTGTACTCAGGTGAACAGTTTGCAAATGATGTTTCCTTTCGGAATTTTGCTGTGGGTAGTAAGAAAGGTGGAGGATTTGATTGTATATTGTCAAATGGGGGTTACTTGTCATTATTCCTACTCTGCTGATGCACACATAAGGAAAGATAAACAGTTACTATTTACTGTAACATATACAATATGCTATCAGACTTGGATCAGACATCAGTTGAAAAAAGGGAATATATTGTATAAGAGGTAAAAAGGTGGGACAAGTGTGATCAGTGGGAAAGGGAAATAGAAAATATGTCTTGTTCACCATCATGCAGCTTTGTGGGTGAAGACAGAAATGCGTTGGAACCTACAAAAATGTGTGCTATCTTGAAATGACCACATTGCTGTCACAGAATATCCTGAAGAGTATGGAAGTTGATGGAATCATCTGTTCTTCCACCATCTTGAATGCACACACAGTTCCATAACTGATTTGGAATTGGATCAGTGGGTGGTAAGTAGCTGTTTTTCCTTCTTGGTGTCTTCAAGCACTTAGCTGAGACTTCATGTTCCTAGTTGTTTGGGGTCTGTCTATTCCATAACAGTTCTTACATTCATTCATTCATTCATTCTGTAGTCTGTCTTATGACAGGTCTTTAGCCTCTTCCAAAGTGAGTTCTCCACAGGGTGTGATCTAGTGCTTCCTCTTTCAATTTCCAGTATCTTCTCTTTTCCTTAAGGTCATACAGTAGCTGCTTACACCTTTTTCCTTGTCTTCCCATCGTTTGTATCTTTCCCTGTAACTTTCCCTCAATCACGTGTTTTAGAATGCAGTTTCTACGCAAGATTTGACCAATCCAGATAGCCTTTCTTCTTTTTATTGTATGTAGGATATTTCTCTCCGCCTTGACTGTGTGTAATACTTCTCCATTTCTCACATGATTGGTCCAGCTGATCTTCTCCATTCTTCTCCAACACCACATTTCAAAACTTTCCAGGTACATCTACTTTCCGAAGTGTCCACGTTTCAGCACCATACAAAGCTATGCTCCAAATGTAGCACTTTACTAGTTTCTTCTTTAAATTTAAGTCCAGTTTGCTGGTGAAAAGAGTCTTCTTGTTGAATGCTGCTTTTGCCATGGCAGTTCTGGATTTAATTTCACATACTCCTTGCATCTTTTGTTATCATGCTACCCAAATAATTGAAATATTCCACAATCTCCAATTGTTTTTTATCTGTCATAATTTTTATTGGGTATGATTGCCTTGAGATTCTCATTACCTTAGTTTTTTCCACATTCATTTCTATTCCATAGCATCTTCCAATTTCAATTAGTCTATTAATCATGCCCTGTAGCACCGTTTCTTCCTTAGCCAGTAATATTTCACAGTACAAATTACTTGTCCTCCTATTATGAAGTCTCAAAACCCTTGAAGAGCTGCCTTGGTAAGGTGTTTGCTATACAGGTTGAATATAATGAGCGCAAACAACATCCTTGTCTAACTTCTCTTCCAATCTTTACACTTCTCGTCTCGCCTTGGTCCAGTCTTAATTTAACACTCTGATTCATGTACAATTTGCTGATCAATCTTCTTTCACGCCAGTCTATCCCAGTTCCCTTTAGGATCTGCATAAATTTGGTCCAGTTGACACGGTCAGATGCCTTCTGCCAGTCTATGAAGCAAGCACACAATTCCTCAACTATGTCCAGGGTTTGTTTTGATATTCTTACATAATTAAACAAATTCTAGAAATATCTTTATTCTTCTGTTCATCTCGCCATCAGTTTTCTAATTCATGCTGCATACTGTATCAACTCTTGTCTTATCAACATCTTATGGTTGTCAGCTAAAAGCTGAGAGAGCTGGACAAGATACACAGTGTATATTATAAAAATGAAGTGGCAGTATTAATGCAGTCAGGTAGGTCTCTGTGTTAAGCTGTTTCAAACTCACTCGCTCCAAGTTACATTACTGAAAACTCCTCAGAAATTGCTTTACATGTGGAACATCTTCTATGAAATACGTGACATGATCACATGATTCTTGTGTAATGTGAACTGCGGCTGTGTTGTATGTAGGTTTATGCTTTTTTGGTGTATTAAGCAAATTAAGTTTCTTTTTTGACATAATTTAATATATTGCATTTTTTGCGCCTTCTGGTTTACTGCAAATTGAACATGAGTTTAAGCATATCAGATTGCCATAAATACTTAGTTGAACAGTTTCAGAAATATGCTGTCGCTAACTCAAATTTTTCACAAATGATTGATTTTTAGGCATTTTAATAAATGAATATGTGAAAAGACCTCAGTGCTTAAATAAAAGTCGATCATGTCTACTATTCAGAACATTTAGGTTATGCATTAGGGTGACTGGTGGGGATGTGAATGCTGAAGGAAAGTGATCCCAAATTGCTGTGTGCAGGTTAAGTGCCGCAGATCATTGCTATGTGCAGGGTTTGTATGAAATAATTGGCACTGTTTTTTCATATATCCATAGTGATGCAATTATAGCCCATCTGTTTCTGTTATTCTTTTCCCATTTTTCTTTATGAGTGGTCATGTAGTGTTCTGAATGGTTAAGGTTATTGGTGAGCCAAGGAAACTGCATAAGGCACTTTATTTGTGTGTTGCAGGCTCAGCTGGAAAAGTTGCAGAATGAGATCTCACAAATTGCCAAGAGGACAGGTATCACGTCTGCAACCAAGCTTGCTCTCATTGCACCAAAAGCTGAGCACCGGGAAGAAGAAATTCCTGATGTTGAATGGTGGGACTCTGTTATCCTCACAGAAGAAAGGTAAGTTTAACAAGTATTAGGTAAATGCATGTGTTTCATACATGAACTGCGGTAGTAGTAGTTTGAGTTGATGCAATGCCCATCATAGTGTCAAGCTCCTGAAACCATCATATTTTTATAAAATTATGCTCCAGAGATTCATATTAAAATTTGGTGTTCAAATATGAATTTTTTAACCAGGTGAGTCAGGACTGATACTTCACTGACGATTAAATTTTCGTATTTGTCCTTTCAAACAGGCTTGCATTGAAAATATGTTAGACAAACAGTGTAGGTTTTATTTTATTTTGTGTATTTATTTATTTATGTATATATTTATTGAGAAATTTGAGAGAAATTGATTTTAATTACCATACCTTGGCATGATGTTCCTTTCCCTTTGTGGTTTTGGGAAGTAAATACACAGATTTTGTTCGAACCTTGTGTGTACAGTTTTGTTAATCATACCTCCCATTCATGTCTACCCTTTGATTGCAATACTGCTGCCCTAGTGTGTCATGAGCCTGTCACTGTTAGGATCAACAGTTACCCTTCCAGAGCAGTTAGAAGCTACTTTTAGTGAAAGTGTTGTGATAATCCTTGGCCATTGTATTCCATATTCCAGAAATATGTAAAGTTCTGGCCTTTTGTCCGTGGGTTGGGACAGTCATAAAAACACTGGATGTGGGTTTCAGGACTGATTTGTGCATATGTTTTAGTGTGGAAAAGTGATAATGATGGGCACAATTGAATGATTCAGGCTGTCAGATGTATATCAGGAGTTGGGTGTGATTACTGGATGAATCATTCATATTTGTAATCAGTTTTGTATTTGGATTCTTCAGATTTATGTGTTTATTCTTATTCAGATTGTTGTTCATGTTTTTATTTGGATGACTGCAGTTGAATGAAACTGTTCGAATAGCAGCAACCAAATGAAGATATTCAGATATCAGCAGTTGAATGAAAGTGTTAATGTGACAGTAAAACACATGTAGTTTAACCTTTAGCTAACGGAGTTATTTTCTCGAGTCGCCCTTTAAATCGAGATAAGGGGCCTACTTTACGGCACAAGCCCTGCGTAAGCAGGTCTGCGGTCCCCGCGTTGGCCCTTTAAATTTTTGCGCATTTCGTTTAAAAAAATTTATATTATTTGATCTAGAAGAGATAAAATAATGGAATTGCTTCCATTTTGTAGAAAATGAAACAGTCTTTTAGCAGAGCGCTTTATAAATTCAGCTTGTATCCTTCCTCTCTATATACACACAATAAAGTTCCGTATTCTTGTGAATTTGCAGTGTATGTCGTCATATTTGGTGCTGTTCGAGATATTTCTGTTATGAAACAGGCTTTAGCAGATCGCTTTATAAAAGTCAGCTTGTATTGTTACTGCCTAAATACACACAATAAAGTTCCGTATTGTTGTGAATTTGCAGTGTATGTCGTCATATTTGTGTCTGTTTGCGACATCTCTGTTATAAAACAGGCGTTTAGCAGAGCGCTTTATAAAATGTCAGCATGTCTTTCCTAATCGAATAACACAGTTTGTTTATCTAAAGCATGCACAACCGTAACACTAGCCTCTGCTAGCAGTCTAAACACTGCAAGGTTTTTTTTTTGGCGTCACTCATCAGGAGCATTCCACACCGCTTATAACAAAACAGATTTATATCCTGAAACAGTCTCCAACATCACAGATATACTAAACCTATTTTTGAACCTAAAATGAAATATAAGAAGACAAAGAGAAATTCTCGCATTCAAGAAATAATTGAACGTTTTAATTTTCAGACAAATAGCGCTTAAAAATAATATAAAAGGATTTGTTTGGTGTTTTTATTAGAATAATGACAGTAGAGTTATAGTACATTTTTGCACACAAAATTCTTCTGTCAGGAAGGTTGACGTAATTTTTCTTCGAAATGAAATAGAACACCCTCTGCCTGCGATAATACACAAGGCTCCTTTATGACTAGTCCAGTTTGTTTTCATTTCCTCTGGAGCTAACTACACATTAGAAAAATTTCAGATTCATGAACCATACACATTGAGTTGTAGCGTCTGAACTACAAGTCCCTGTGTGAACCGCACTTTCCCATTGACGGTGTCTCGACTTTGTTTGGTTCTTTTTCTCACTAACACTAACTACACAGTAGGAAACTTGTGTGAATCACTACGCCTATGTCTAGCTCAGCCATATGATATAAAACTCTCGTACAAGTGAATCGCGCTTTCACCAAGCGGTCGTTGTCAGTCGACTGAAAGCAAACCAACTCCACTGCAGTGCAAAACAAGTTACGTAACTTCCTTATGCTTCCAGAGCAGATCGATAAAGGCTCTTCAATGTTATTACGTGGGTTCTTTCCTGGGGTAAAGTGGTCGGAACGTGAAGCAGGTCAAAAATGTCCTCTAAATTGGAGGAGATTGGAGATATACACTTTGCCTACCTGAATCAGGGTGTAGGCAGCAAAGTAGAGTGGGGGATTTAAATACCTTCTGTATCATATATGATATGCACGGTAGCGTAAGGTTAATGTAGTGTGAAGTCTACATTGAATTTATTTCTCTGTCCAATTATAAATTCCATGTGACTTTTCTGACTGAGGTGCCTGTCAGTTTCTTGACCTAATAACTTTGTCATCATTACTTCTGTATGAGCTAGGGTAGTTCAATCAGTATAGTGCAGTCTGTGGACTGGTTGGTTGGCATTTGTGTTAGAACTGTCTACGTGATGATGATGAAATAGCGTATGAGGATATAGATAGGATTTATCTGACTCACGATCCAGTTGTGGGCCGTAGTGAACACAGTGATGAACCTTTGGATTCCATAAAAGTTGGGGAATGTCTTGGCCAGCTGAGTGATTGTTGGCTTCATACGAAAGTTCCTGCTGTATGGAATTTGTTGGTTAGATTACACTGCTCTGGACTGCTGCTAAATTTATCAAGCTTTTAAGAAGATAGTCTCTAACCAGTCATGTGACTGGGTTATGCTCCACATTAGAGTATCAACAACATGTCCAGTGTGTTTTGTATTTTGTATGAAAGTGATGTTTTTGTGAAAGTGAACTATCGAGGGAAGTCAGATTATTGATAGGTAGTGCATGTATTTATTTACTTATTTATTTACATTTGTTACAGTTACAATGTGGAAAATGGGAAATCACTTTTGAAGGAATCTGCAGTAACAAATCTTGTGGAGCATCCAATTCAACTAAGACCACCTAGTAAGTCACTCTTTGGTTTGTTCACGCTGTTTGAAACCTTCCTTCTGCATGTTTTTAGGTGCCAGCTTTATACTATACAGTTCCATGTTGAGACATTGCAGAATTCTGGCTCAGAAAAAATGCAGACCATTGCTGTAACTTTTCACCTTGCATAGTCATCATAACGATTTTGAAAAGAATTAATTGAACTATTTTTAATGTTTAAATTTTAATGATTGAAAGCCATACACATGAAGTAAATTGTCTGCAGTATAAATAATTGTTTGTTGTAGTTATTGATAAGAATTCTGACACTGTACTAAAATTAGCCATTAATGACTTTAAATTTAAAACTGTACAAAACATTGCTTATATTAGCAACAGCTATTCAGAATTTCTTTATAAAACATTTGTTTATAGTGATATTACTGTGCTCTGTTCATTCTAGCTTGCAGTGGCAAGTCATCCTGAACCTTTTGAATCATTGGTACTCTTGTGGCCCATTGAGACTCTGAATCAGCAGAAACACAGCCGCATTTACTGTCAGTGTAATCTTAAATTTCACCATGTTCGCTGTCTGTAACATCACTTCCTTCTTCTACAGTATTCACAATTTTGTCACAGTCATGTGCAGTGTTTTCTTTCATAGTAGCCATTTATGCTTTCTTATCTCATAGGTAAACAAAAGAACTTCAAATGTGTAAAAATAAGAATCCTACGATGTCTCTTGACTGTGTAGTTCCGATAAAATGTCAACAGATATCACATACTGTGAAGTATAACAATTTTTATATCGATTTGATTTTTTGACCTGTGCACTACAGAAAGGTACATAATGTCAACATTTTTTATACTGAGCTCTTGTAGACTTAATAGGATATCCATAAAGAAATTTGCTGTGTATTGTACAAAATTAAGTGTGTATAAATTTATGAAGATTAGGAACAGGATGAGGATTGGCACCCACATAAGGCATTATGCTTTTTAAACCTTGTAAAGGACACCTGAAAATGGATAGTGTGTATGGGACTGGACTGGCCAGAGTCAACAGGACAGTACAGAAATGAATAAACTTCTTATGACATATTGTTACCATCTCTACCATTGGACCCCCCCCCCCCTTTTTTTTTTACGGATTCCAGTGATAGGTGTTCGGAAGTTCTGATTTGATTTATCAGCCATATTGATCCATAATAAAAACCGGTTTACATAGGGCCATGAAGGGACTTAACATGTGTTACGTGAACCCTTGCACAGATTTTGTTAACATTTGATGTGAAAGACTTCAAACACTTTCAGTAAATTCTGATTTTTAAGCACATTAAACCATATTAAATTGCTGAAACTATAAATAAATATACTTTTCCATGTATCCGTAAACTGTTTCACAGACTGAGCAGAAGTTTGACATAGGAGATTTCCACAAAAACTTTTCAGGATATTCACATTTGCAGGCATATTGATGCACAGTAGAGGTTTGTTAATGTAGGAACATAAATGGACTTTTACATGTAGCTGCATAACTTTCCACAGATTATCTTGAAATTTGGTATCAGAGACTCACTGATTTGCATTTTGTAGTGATTAGTGAATGGGCTGGACAAGTTGAATGCCAGTAATATAACTTCATGGCATGGTATTTATCTTTTAGGCTTCTGTGTCTTGATATGTGTTGTAAAGACAGGAAGTTGTGTATTGTTAAGATATCAGAAAATAATATCAGTAGCCATCTCATTGTCATATCAATTATGACAGAATAGTTTCCATGGGAGATGAGAAATAAAAATTGAATGTATGATTCGTTTAAGGTTACTTGTAATTTAGGAATTACAGTATTTTTACCTGTTCACGTCACTATTTAACTCTTTGCTACCCCAATGTAAATTTACTGTATCCTCAGACCAATTAATCTTTTATTTATTTTTCTCCTTTTCTTTGTTTCTTTACACTTTAATATGCCTCTTTTGCATTATACTTCAGAATGCTAAGAATGGCCAGAGATGTAATTTGGTATGTTACACTGTGTTGTTTGTGAAAAAGGAATGCCCTTTAATTTAGATGAGATAATTCTCAGTAACATGTATGTGTCTCATTAAGCAACCTGTATACATTGTTGCAGCGGATCCTCTGAAACCTGTATACATGCCTGTGTTCCTCACAAAGAAGGAGCGGAAGAAACTGCGGAGGCAAAACCGACGCGAGGCCTGGAAGGAAGAACAGGAGAAGATTCGACTTGGTCTTGAACCACCACCAGAACCTAAGGCAAGTTTCAGCCTGTGCTGCTGAATTTGTTGGCATTCAAAGTACTGTGGATCAGCTTTATGCCTTTGCCACTGCAGTCACCAGAGCTGGTTTCAACAATAGTATTTTTCATTTCCCATAGATTAAAAAATAATATTTAAAATAAAAAAGTCTTAGAATGGTGATCCTGTAAGGATTTGTATGTAGCCATGGTTGATTCATTATACCACAGATGAGATTTGTGGTTTTTATGGTGACAAAAATGTAGATTGTCTTATTCTAAATTTTGGAACCGTGAAATCTGGTAGGTGTTTTCTAGTGTAGCAGAGACATGTGCTACCCCAATCATAGTTAAAAAAAACCCAGAAGATTGTGGTGCATACAGTTATGCTGTGCATTGTCCATTGTGTGAGGTGTACTGGGTATACAAAATGTTTCTACTGTGCTTGTACCCCCACTTGCACATGGTTCATTGCAAAAGTGACATATTTATTTTATTTTTGGGCCATTGCCATTGATCTCAAAAGTAAGAACAGTAAAAGAAATTGCCAGTGAAATGATATCCTGAAAAAGGGAGTAGACTGAATCCTGAAATGTCAGGATGTCTTAACAGTGGACAGTGTCTGGCAGTGATCTTAGCAACACTGGTATACTTAAGAGAGACAGATTTTTTGTGTCTGTTTTGGCTCAAGAATAAGGTCAAATAAATACATTGAAGTGTTATGTACTTACATTATAAAAGTAAGTACTTTTCGTGACAAACTTCTTATTTTTCTACTTCATGGTTATCTCTGCGTGTAGAGACCAGAGTTGTGTCTTCCAGTGATAGGGTTAAAATCATGCATAAGCCTTCATTTTCATGGTGAATGAAAAATGAAAGCTAATAACCAGTATGAAACTTAAGAGTAAGTCACCTTACAGATGTATTTTTGTTTGTGTGATAATTTCATATAAGACTGTCCTTTCTGTGCCCTGTAGCTTAGGATATCAAATTTGATGCGAGTATTAGGGACAGAAGCAGTTCAAGATCCAACCAAAATAGAAGCCCATGTACGAGAACAGATGGCTAAGCGCCAGAAGGCTCATGAAGAGGCAAATGCTGCGAGGAGACTGACTGCTGACCAGAGAAGAGAAAAGAAAGTGCGAAAAATAAAGGAGGACACTACACTGGGTGTCAGCGTATCTGTATATAGGTACAAAATATTTAGTTTATTTACTTATTTCCATACATTTCATTACCTTTAGCATATTAATATATGAAACAACCTTTGTATTGCAGGGTAAAGGAATTGTCTAATGCGTCAAAAAAATTCAAAGTAGAAACAAATGCCAAGCAGCTGTTTCTGACAGGCTGTGTAGTATTATTTAAAGACTGCAATGTTGTGGTTGTGGAAGGTGGAACAAAGCAGCAAAAGAAATATAGAAGGTAAGTGGCAACATGTGGTACTATGGCTGAAGTTTGTTATGAGATCAGCAGCTTCAAATCAGGTCAGCAGGCTACTTGCTTGCACCTGGAAAACGTTCCATAAATCCCTCCAATAACTTCTTTCAGTGGCAATTTAAAATGTCATTTAATTTTTGGGTATATCTTATGTCCACGTACAGGACAATAATCAGCTTTGGCTGTGTCCGGCTTCTGCTTGGGAAGGGCTAAAAATATTCAACACACAAAACCAAAAGCTGTTGTGATGTATTTTATGCTGGTGGAAACTTATGCAGATCATGGCGTTGTCTGTTGATATTAGTAACATAAATGTGATGGCTGATGGTTTCTTTGTAGGTTAATGCTCAACAGGATAAAATGGGAAGAAGACACAGTGAAGCATAGTGATGGGAATGAAGCACCTAACAAATGTGTCTTAGTGTGGGAGGTAAGATGCCTTTTGTTTTAAAAGAATGTGAGACCCTGAGGCAGTTCAAGATCATAGTCTTGTGGGATGTGATGCTTTGCGGTCTGGTAACTGGGTACCAGTGCTTTGGGGGAAGAGTTAAGATGACTTTTCTGCTCTGTAGATGGACTCAGCATGTTCTTCTGAAACATTATACCTGTCTGTCAGGCTTGCAATGTTTCCATCAATTTGTTATAGTATTTTGTCATTTATTAATTATTAGCATTTACATAAATGACAGATTGAAATTAAGTGAAAATTTAACCATATGATACCTTGTTGCTAGACTTAACAAAGGTGCCAGGCTATCATAATCAGTATAGTGACTAGGCCATGGGCTGGACACCTGAGGAATAATTCGATTCCCTGACAGGGACAAGAGGCTTTTCTCCAGTATCCAGACCATTTCTGGGGCCAACCCAGCCTCTTACAATGGGTACTGGTGATAAAATGGCTGGGGCGTGAAGCTGAGCATTCATTTCCGTGTGGTGCTGAGGTTAAGAATGTATGAAGCTATACCTATACAGTGATACCTCGGCTAACGAAGATAATTCGTTCCGGAATCACATTCGTTAGCCGAAACGTGATTTCCCGTAGGTTTCTATAGAAAATCGTTTAATTCGTTCTGGATGCTGCCCACTATGTAAAGATAAGTTTTATAAAATAGTAAAAAGCACACTATAAAAGGGCAAAAACTCACCAAAGGCTGAGATGAACAGCTACCCAATTGGATGAAGGAGAATGGAAAGTAGAATGAAAAACTGACGATCTTTACACTATTATACTGAAAATATATTATACACTTTATACTATTAAACTGAAAATATGTACACAACGTTTTTACTATTCTTCTTCCAAATTTTCAAAGTTTATTCAAGGTAAGTCTCCTCTACTTCAGTAGCTGGCAAACTTCTCAGCCTCCTCTTTATTTGCACTGGCTCCTTCTCCATGTCTAATTACACTATGGATCCCTGACCTTCTCTTGAACTTCTCAAACCATCCTCTGCTTCCTTTGAATTCTTCCTCTGCCTCTGCTGTACTGTGTCCTGCCACATTTTTCTTCAAATTTTCATAAATCATTCTGGCTTTGCTGCAGATCATCTCTTGAGTCATAGTGTCACCAGCCATTTGACGCTCATTTATCCAGATCATCAGAAGCTTTTCCATTTCTTCATTCACAGAACTTCTTTGGGATTGAGAGGCCAAGGTCTTCACACCAGCTGCAACTGAAGCTGCCTTAATCTCCTTCTTCAAAATTGTAGCTATTGATGATGATGCTATGCCATGCTTGGCTGCTAAATCCACAATTCTGACTCCTCTTTCATATGCTGAAATTATTTCTTTCTTTTGCTCAATTGTGAGCAACTTTCTGCTTCCCTTGGGTTTGTCACTTACTTTTTTTTGGACCCATTGTCAAGAAAATTTTTTTCACTTTTAAAATTTTTTTCTGAAAAATATAAAAGAAATATGACATATAGCATATTATTTATTTAATTAGATAAGAATAGAATTTACTAATTATAAATTAATCCCCCATAGTAGAATTTAGCCAAGTAAAGAATAAATGCTATAATCACACTTACCTCTCGCATTCACAGCCACACGGAGCGTGCACCGTACTGACACTGGTATGAGAAGAGTTTCTCTCTGTGGCACTCTGGAAGCCCCTCTCTAGAAGGTCAAAGCGATGGCCCTCTCTCACCTTCTGATATACATCCGTCATCAAATCCGAAGCAGCTTATGTTATCAGGCGTCTCATTTCTCGCTGTCTTGAACGTAAACAGTCGGGTTGGTGGGTCTCCCCTATGTGGTGTGATCAGCTCATTTCTTTGTCACACACATACAGACGGAAAAGATAAGCTCCTGGAATGGCCCGACCGTTCATGTTTGCTGCTTTATGTTAGCGCGAGCATCCACTAAAACATTCGTTAGCCGAGTCCGAAAAACAGCGAAAAAATCTTCGTTAGCCGAAAAATTCGTTAGCAGGGTCACTCGTTAGCCGAGGTATCACTGTACTCTGCCCTATCTATGCCTTTATGGCATGCACAGGGACAACTTTATGTGTACCTTTTACCTTAACAGACTAAGTCCACGCAGCAGAGTCCTTGAGAATATAATAATCACCAAATCAAGAAAGTCCTTGCCTTTTGTGGAACCCAGAAGCTCCTTGCCAGGGTCACAAATGCCCACCAGTTTAGCCAGATGAATTTAGTTTGCACCCTCCCACTCTCTTTAGGATCTATTTTAATATTTTCTTCCTATCTGTGCCCAAGTCTCCATTTTGTTTTATTATGGTCTGATTTATTAGTGACTGAAATCCTTATATTTCTAAACATCCTTTTTCATATTTCTTTCTCTTTTGTTTGTATTTTCTGTCTCCCTGAAAATTAAGTTGATTTCAGGTACTTAAATGCTCTAAATTTGTTGTAAGTTGATATCTATTATCATTAGTAATTTTTAAATGCTCCTGTTATGCATTTGCATACACTGTTATTTACAATGAAACCTCATTCCATTGTTTCTGAGTGTTACATCTGATATACGTTTTTATGTGGGCAGTTATGTGGGACAAGAAGAAATGAACGATGTGTGGAGGAAAATGATGCATGTGGGAATAATGGATAGAGGTTTCACTGTACTTGTTTATTTACTCCCCCCCCCCCCTCTCTCTCTCTCTCTTGTGTATGGATTCTGCTTCAGTTAGGTGTCCTTATTTGTCTTTTAGATCATATTTTAATGACTCATTTCCTTATGGAAGCACATATTATAGTGAGTCTTAGAATTACTTTCAGAATTTGTAAATATTTGTTACAGTGCTAGTTGGAGTGACTGCTCTTCAAATATACATCATGATGAATTCCAAATTTTATTTTGCAGGGGACTGCGAAACAGAGAAGCTTTGGTGACATGAAATTCAAAGTGTGCCCAACAGAAAAATTGGCAAGAGAACACTTTAAGAAACATTCAGTGGAGCAGTACTGGGATCTAGCATACAGTGGGGCAGTTCTTGAAGCAACTGATGATGTATAATTGCTTTCTTCTTGTTTTCAGACATACATGATACAAAAGTGTTACTAAAGTGAATGGTACTTGTGGAGTTAGCTTCATTAAGAATAAGAAATTGTGCTATACTTGCAGTAATGAATTAAAATTGTATTGTCTGTTCCTGAATTTTTTTGGAGTCAAGTATTGAAAGCAAAAGACAGCTGCACTACAGTTACAACTGGCAAGTATTGAGGTGAATGTTATCTTGAATAAACCTGTAACTGTATTACTTCAATACAGTGTTCTGTCAGTGAACACAACAGTTTGCAAACAGTAGTATTTTAATGTTCAGTGGAATAATAAAAAGATGTGAAGAGAAGAAACATTGTATCACAAGCACACTTTCAGCTTTGTTAATTATTTAACATAAGCTGAACGTTATACTTTAATAGTATGGAGATATATAGCCAGTATAAGTAATAAAGTGTTGTTGTTTTATTGTTTGAAAATTGTTGCGATAACTCAAAGAACACTGTCTTGAAATGTGGAGCCCCTTGTTAACAGTTCCCTCTATCCTTTGTTGTTACTAGGCACTTCATGCATACACATTTTCATTAACCTTGTAATTTTTGCAGTATTCTGAATTAATTTAACAGATTGGCAGTGGGAACTGTAATATTATGATTTATATAACCATGTTGTAGAACCACAATATTGTGTATTGACCCCCCCCCCCCCAATTCTCCAAAGAGGGGGAGGGAGCAAACAAAGGCTGGGCTGTAAGGATTGTGCTTCATGAGTCTGGGTCTCGGTGTACCCAGTTTTCTCTATAAGTTGCTGGATGTGAAAGATGTTGTTAGTTGTTATCGTCAGTTGGTTATATGAAATCTGCATTGATAATCACTTTACAGTACTTGTCTTCATTACGCCTATGACCATGAGGGCTTCAACAAAGTGAGTGCAGTCTGGCTTCATTTGTTTTTCTGCGGCCCATCCCATCAGGTAACACACACTTCACGTCCCACCCTTACTGCCACTTCAGCTGTTTCCTTCTCCTGTCTCACATTCATCTTAAAGATGGTGGCGACTGTAAGGTATGCCAAAATGTTAGAAACAGGCTTCAGCATACAAGACTGCAAGACCTCAAAAGCCATATCTGAATGCAGTACCCTGCCACCCGCTGCAATCACTTCAGCTGGAATTGAATCAGTACCTCAAGATATATGACATTTCATTTTCTTAATGCAACCGCAGTTTTATTTAAATATTGTTTAAAAAGTCCTATTTTTACTTTTACTGTTTCTTTACATCTTCCTGGCTGCCTTGTAGTATTCTCTGATTTTACTCCTGAAAGGTCAGGTAGTTTCACAGTGTAGACTGGCACATGTTTCCTGATATTGGATTACAAACCACCTACCACTGCCTTCTAGCCAGCTTTCTTAGTTCTGTGAATGTGTATCATTTGTCATCAGGCCATGACTTATTCAACAAAACATGTCTCAAGTGTTCACATTATGAGGTATACTTTTCCATGCGTTATTGCCAGTATCATTAGTGTATTATTTTATTGTAGATCACTGAATTGCCCAATTTCTCTTCATGAGGAAAAGAATAAAACTCTTATGAGATCACTGTTATTTATGCATCTCCATTTCAGTTTTCATGAAATTTGGCATGAACATCAACTGGATGTCATCTCAACCTTATACTTTTTAATTTGCTACAGCATACAGGCAGATGTAGGAACTTATGAGCTGAAAGTGACACTAGCACCACACAATTTTTAATGTATAGTCTTTTAGAAGTATGTAATTTTCCTCACGGTAACATTTTATAAAATGTCACGGTACTTGGTGGCCATACAGAATTTTCATTTGGCTTTTAGCTTGACAGTGATAAATAATGGATGAGTGAGATTTGAGATTTTCACAGTGATGAAGTTTTGTGAATGGTTACCAATGTTTCTACTGTGAAAATGGAAGCAGTATATTATCCCAAAACACTGCTCACTACCTACCATGAGTTGTATGCCCAACTTTGCTTACAATTTACAGTTAATGATGTGTATGAGATGAAATTCTAATTTTTCAAAATTTTAGTGCAGCATGGAATTTCGTGGAAGTGAATAGTTCCACTTGAAAGTGGTTATACAAAATTCCATGCACATGGCAGTGTAGCATCTTGCAGCTTCATCATATACATACAATGAATCGTGAGTTGTTAGCATAGCTGAGGCATATATGTATCACATATATATGCAGCATGGCAAATTTAGTTCTTCAGTTAAAACCATATTTTTTATGTATAAATGTCATAAAGGCAATGGTCTGGAAGGTAGTGGAGGCAGGTGTCTAAAATAAGGTAGGTGTTAGTCTGAATTTAGAATGCCTGTGTGGGAAAGTGATGGGGACTGTAAATAGACATTGGATATTGCGACAAATGTCTGTTTCTCAGGATACATACAAACATTTCAAAATAGGTGTACATTTCACTCACAGGAAGTAGACTCACGTATGTGATACCTGACATGCCTAGTGTAGCATATTGTTGTCTATAGTTGTTTTTTTTAAGACTATCAGTATTTTCCTGTGCATAATATAATTTGGAGTGCTACATAAGATCTGTAAACTGTTACACAATTGATCTGTTTAGTGGATTCCGATACTCTACACTGGAATAATAATTGTAGGAATTATAGCTGGCAAAGCAATTAAAACATTGGATGTGGAAATTGTAAATCCGATTCCAGGCTGAACCTGGGATTCTTTGTGCAAGAATATGGTTTGTCCTGTGACCGCCTATTTTTCCCGTAGTTGCAGCTAATTTTAAGTAACTGTATAGTACAAGGTCTTCCACATTAAGTTAATATTTGCTCAACTGATATGCCATGCCTTTTTATGGAATCTTTATAGAGTTCATTACAGTCTTCTCAAGAACCTGTGCTGGATCATATTGTGAGCATTGTGAAGCCAGCCCACACCATTTAATCATCTTTTAACATCCACTTTACTATTATCCTGCAGCATCGCTACCCCCTCTTCGCCCGATCTCCCAAATGTTCGCTTCAGGCTTTCCGACCAACATTTGTATGAATTTCGAATTTGTGGTATGTGGCCCATCCATCATTGGGACCGCGGGGGGGGGGGGGGGGGAACAAATGCGATAATTAACACAACTACATTTGGCCACACAGCAATATATTATCCAGCATATTTATGTAATCTGTGTTGAATTTCAATGGGAAACGTATGAAAGTGACAGCCGAGTCTAGTCAACCCACCGGGTAACAAGCTTGTTTTGTTTCTCTTTGCTCGATGGCAAGTTGTGATTATTCTCATAGAGGTCGTCACTGTCGCGGATCAGCTGACGCTGCCCACTACCGCAGTTTGAGAATGAACAGTGCTCAGCAAGATCTGTTGATGTCCATACTTCCGAACACAGATTATCTAGTGCTCCCGAACACGGACGGCTGCGTGTGCAGACTACGAAAGGAAAATGGCGCATACGTCCGTGCTAAGTAAGGAGGTTCCTGATATAGAGGTAATCGTATCTACTTTCCGTATACATATTTATCTGTTACACTGTTTTTATTCTAGATTTCGTTACCACTTTGGAAGTGTTGCTGACTACGGTGTCAGGCATGTTTACAATAGAGAAACCAGTCACGTAAAGCAGCATCAGTGTTACCCAAATGGTGTTCCGCGGAACACCGCGATTTTGCAAGAAAATTGTATTAAAATATAAGTGGAAATTTATTATTATTATTATTATTACAAACTTCACTTAAGATAATTTTTATTATTATTTGACAATTCATTTTTTTCAGAATACTACGTACAGTAAATGCGACACCCATATTTTGAAAATTAGTTCCTTTCTGTTTTATGGAACTGCATGTTACTTTTCTAAGGTTAATTTTTCGTGTACGTGGAATGGAATTTTTATTTCTGAACATGTGCTACTAAATAATATGTTGATCTCATGGCCTTGTTTAACACTTATTTGTAAATATCCTTACGTGTATGTATTTGGTACTGGTATGTTCAGCTTGCTATGTAAGAATTTTATTGGGGATTCTGCAAAACCTTTTTGAATGCGAAACACGTCCTTGGCCACATTAAACTGGGAAACATTGAGTTACGAAATTATGAAGTATGGTTTTGCTCCCAGGTTATATTTACAGTACGACGAACATGTTCGTTAGTTATGTTTTTGTTGGGGGGGGGGGGGGGGCATGTCATAGGTGAAGCAATTTTTAGGCATGGTAATAACTTAAAGGCCGGCCTTTAGGCGATCAGATCCCGAAAGCCGTCCAATCGCATTGTTTTCTGCATTGTTCAGGCACTTGTACTTATGTCTCCTGTACTTCTTCCGTCCAAAAAATTGCATACATTCAGAACACTTTTCCGTGATTTTGCCCCCATCTCGGTGAAGAATCTGATTTCCAATGTATCGACAGCATGACTGACGCGACATCTGGCGCCAGTCCCCTTGTTAACTGCTACAGGCAGTACCGTTGAAGACATCCTGCACAGTGGACCTCATCAGACTGACGGACGATACAAAACCAATATACTACCGCCATTCTCATCCCACATATACAAAGCAGATCTGTCCGCCAGCTGTGCTAGGTTCTTCACATACCAAAAACTTTTCTTGCCACTTTACCGTGGATGAGTTCTGTATATTTTATTGTCCATAACCGAAGAGTAGCCTATTTGAAGACCGACATTTTAATCATTTTTGTTACAATTGAGTTCTCCGAAACGTCCATTCCGGCTCTGGGGTCCACTCAGTCTCCTATTCAGCGGGTGCCGGAAGCACTTTTCCCGGGGGTTAAGTGGCTGGGGCGTGAAGATGACCACTTACCTCAATCTAATACCGAGGGTAAGAATGCTCGGATCTATGACTCTACTCCCACATATTTCTTCAAGGCGTGCATATGATAACCTTGCCTTACCTTTTTGCAATTGAACCTCACTTCTAGGTGTCAAATATCTGTCATACGGAACTGTTTGCTGTTGTACATTCACAAATAACTCGAAAGACGCGTCTGTTTGTAACAGAAGTAATGGGTAAGACTCGACATCTTTATAAACGTAATATACAGATCATATTTATGGCGCCACAGTCGCGTCTCAAGAAACTGTAAGCATATGCTTTCAGGGTTGCTGAGACTGATATTGTTGTGACGGTTGCGAGCGCATAGCTGTACCAAATTCCACGATATTTGAGAGTTGGGGGTAAATAATACCCCCACCATTCCTTCTCTTGACCCCGCTGCGGTGACTTGGTGACTTCCTGTACCTACTGCATGTTAAAAATATTCGGGAACAAGTAGGTTACGATAAAGAAGCACCTTTTATTTACCAAGAAGTTCAGTGCTTGCCATGTCTGCTCCACTGTTGATCTCGCGATCCTCTCCAACGCCGACTAGCAGAGGTCCGACGATTTCTGATGTCAGCTCGTCTGCACACCAGATTTGCTCCCCTTAACAAATCACGTGCTGAATGCAGTCTTTCCACAAACCTGGCATACTCTACCGCAGGACTGGCCATCTTCAACCCACAGGAGGGCCACATAACTTGTAAGGACTCGCCCGATGGGCCGCACTTGTGTATACATACAACGAAAAAAAAAAAAAAAAAAGATTGGTTTACTGTGTGCTGCCTTAAAAGTGATGAGTTATAGTTCGTAAATATTTTCTTTGCTAATAAAGTTGCCATATTGTGTTCTGAAGACTTATTATATTATATTTGTTAAATTGTATTATTGAAACTACTTTCCTGTGTGCCTGTGCAAGAAGGGTGCTGCACTGTGCTGGAAGTGGTTACGTTCCGTACCTAAAACACTTCACGCGGGCTACCTGACCTCTTGTCACATGCCCGTGGGGTCACCGGTAAAGGTAAATTTCACCATAAAACATGCCATGAAGGCACAGGGGGAGTAGAGGTGTAGCTCTACTCTTTCTTTAATCTCGACGCTAGATGGGGGTGCTTGGTTAACGCCACGCCCCGACCGGTTTAACCCCAGGAATGACCCGGTATCCATAGGAGGTTTGGTGGGCCCCAGGGCTGGTCCGGACGGGTGCGGAAAATCTCGCCCCCACCGGGATTCGATCTCCGCACCGTCCAGCCCGTAGCGAGTGGCTATACCAACTACGCTATCCTGGCCCACCTTGCGGGGTCACTTCCAACACTTATTGTAACCGTAAATACTGTAATTCAATGTGATTTGTACTCTAGCCAATATGCTACTTCGAACAGGTGCACAGTAACTTTTCGGTCATTCTGTATGTGTCATATATTGAAAGCAGTATGTGTGTGATCTGTTCCACGTCACTGACGGACCCTCCCCATCTTTGTGTTCTTTACTTCGCCTCTCGAACATCGTGGAACCTTGGGGTTTGAGACACGGCGCAAATATTTACCGACGTTGTTAACATGTAAAAATGAAACCTCAAAGCCCAACCTCCGTGACTAAATAAAATCCTGGTGCAATAAATATTTTGTTGGTTATCTGTTAAAAATATGAAACCGGAAACCGCACATTTCTGTAAATAAATTGAAATCGCAGCACTTAACTTTGTTGGTTTATTAACTGTTAGTGCTGTTGACACATCTTCCGTGACACTATGACATCATTTTCTGTGATATGTCAGCAGCACTGATGTTTCGTGGCATGAAATGTATACTGAAGCAGCCGTATATAGTACTACCTGTACCATTTTAGTGGATATATACTAACTCCATGGAGCAGATTCCTTCTTGGGAAGCTAACAGGTCCTCAGCTAGTCAAGAAATTCCTTACATGTTATGGAACCCGAAGGTTCATTTCCGCTTTCACAAGAGCCCCCGAACCTGTCCCTATCCTGAGCCATATCAATCCAGTCCATGCTCCCATCCCACTTCTTGAAGATCCATTTTAATATTATCCTCCCATCTACGCCTGGGTCTTTAAGTGGTCTTCTTCCCTCAGGTCTCCCCACCAAAATCCTGTATGCACCTCTCCCCTCACCCATACGTGCTACATGCCCCGCCCACCCCTTCTTGATTTGATCATCCGAATAATATTTGATGATGAGTATAGATCATTAAGTTCCTAGTTATGTAGTCTTCTCCACTCCCCTGTTACCTCGTCCCTCTTAGGCCCAGATATCCTCCTCAGCACCCTATTCTCGAACACCTTCAGCCTATGTTCCTCCCTCAGTGTGAGAGACAAAGTTTCACACCCATAGAAAACAGTGGATATATACTGATATCGATAATAAATAATACTATTTCAAGGTGTTGCTGAATAAAATTTGTTGAGCTTCACCCGTGAGAAGAATAATAGGGGACAGTAAGTCATGGCACAATTGTAGCCCAGAGAGAATTACTGTGGCACGCCGCACCGTGGTTTAAGATTACGGCATTCTGTAATGTTACGCAGTGTAGCGTGGTTCGTACGACATTCCTGTCTACCAAACTACATGGAAACACATCGCACAAGACCTGATGTGTTTAATCACCGACCTGGGAACTTCAAATTTTAGTAGTTTTCTGTGTATCTATTCGTCCTACATTCAATATTATTGCCACTGGTCTTCGTGAACGCCTTTATATTACCCCACGTCACCCCGAGACCCACGAAAATCGGTACTTTTAAACTGCCTCATCATCAACAGTACTAACGTGGTTGAGTGAGAAGTTTTATCCATCTGGTAATAACATTATTATCAGAACCTAGGAGTTGCTAGTCAAACGTAGCAGTGATTACAAGCAGAAACACGACTTCAGATCCACAAATTTAAGAAAGGCCATTCCCGATTACGTGTCAGTAATCGAGTATATAAACAACAGAAATCTAGAGGGAATTAAAACATCTTGACGTAGCCAACAGGGGACATTACAGATAAGATTTTAATGACTGATGACAAGGATTTATCGATACTTGCGTAATACACAGCAGGATGTGATAAAAAGCGCTGAGCTTAGTATAAACAACTTTTACATGAATTTCTTGAAATTTTAAACTGATTTTATTATATAAATTTTATAGTAATGACCTATTATATGTAAATTATGGCCTACAATTGATATTTGTATTCACTAATTGTTTCTCCCCGAAGAGCATTTAGTAGGATCGAAGCATGCAGGAGGTATAATGGGACAAAAGACGCAGCTAATTTTGTTTACCCCGATGGTCTGTTTTTTTTTCCCCTCTTAATACCGAGGGTTCACAGTTTGAGATGAATATATTTAAGACTGTTACAATGTACTTACGGAATTTGTTAGTAGGCCGAAACGGTAGAAAACAGTGAAGAGTTTGGCTTTTATAAAATCTGATGTTGAAGTGTTCACGTAACGGCGCACTCGGCGGTTTCATTAAGACCGCGCTGCCTGTGAACTTGTGCACAAAATGAATTCTCATTCAGAGAGGGAGAATATTGCGAGACTCTTCTTGGTCTGCTTAAGACTCTGAACATGGAGGCATCACGTTCCTCCGAAACGTCGTTGTTTACCTATCGACATGGCGTCATATTCCAGAACACTTGAATATTCAAGGAGTAAATGACACTAGAAAGCAAATTATGTATGAATCGGATGTTATTAATAAATTCACGTCTTCATCCTGCTCCACTTCCGCCCATCTCCCTAGTCTTCAGGTCATATTAAGATGGAACGTGGAGGCGTCCAGAAGTATATTCTGAAATATTTGAGACGCCAGGAATTGCCTTGTTTTCCTGACTGAATATAGATTTAAGGGAAAATTTGGCGACGAGAGGAGAGTATAGTTTTTCTAGACTGATATTTCAACAATTCCTGAAATTAAATCGCATATACATCACTGCTAACATAGTCTGCCATTCTTCTATTTCACCTCTGCGAACGAGTTCTATAGGTTGAAAAATAGGATCATATTTTGGACGATTAAGGGGTTTCCCCTGACACGTCTGGAATGACGTAAAAATGTGTTTTACACAAATTCGGTGGGAGTTGTGAGGATGTGGAACTGAATGTTCTGTGCCTCTAGTCATTGGGTTTTGAACTAACTTCTGTTCGTCCTGTTCAGCTGCTACACAAAATTGTGCTCGGTTCCGTGGTAAACCAATGTTCCCACAAGTGCAGCAAGTGTAAGCGTGTAACGTTTGCGATAAACACGTGCAAATGGCACAAGGGTTCTAGAGCTGTTATGACACGAGCGCAGCAGGAAGATGTTCCGCCTGTTTGGTATCTGTGTCTGGTCACTTATCGTGTTTATCGCTTTCTGTCGTAACACAGTGCCGTTTCTGTCGTTCTGTTGCTCCTTTTAATGGGTTTATTAATAATAATAATAATCAAACATAGAAGCGTACTTAATAGACGTAGCAATTCCCAACAGTCACAACGTTCACAGCATCATCTCCAAGAAGCTCCAGAAGTGTACAGACTTGAAACAAGGGCTTATAAGGATGTGGCAACTGAAAACGACCTATATAATACCACTAGTACTATCCACAAAGGGTATTATTCCAAACAAACTACAAGAAAGTTTAAAACTGCTTAATCTCCGCCCTGCTCTATATATTTTAGAGCGGAAAGCAGTAATGCTTCCCGTACAGTTAGAAAGTATTTGGCAGAACAGGGAAAAAGGAGTGCTTGGTCAGTGAGACCGTACTCTTTTGAGAACCAGCTGAACTCCAGTGAAGTAAGTAATGTGGACGATGATGATGATGATGATGATGATGATGATAATAATAATAATAATAATAATAATAATAATAATAGGGACAACTTTACCTTTACACGATTATAGTTCTCGTACTCTTTATGGAATGCTGTCTCGTGATCAAATCGAACGAGAGTCTGTTTCTAGAAGTGCCATGTACACATGGTTCATTTTTAGGCGCGTTGGTAAATTGCGAAAAAGATAATTAGCTTCGCCATGTCTGTCTGTCTGTCTGTCCGTCTCTCCGTCTACATGGAACAACACTGCTACCACTGGACGGATTTTCATGAAATTTGATATTTGAGTATTTTTCGAAAACGTGTCGAGAAAATTCAAGTTATATTAAAGTCTGACAAGAATAACGGGTACTTTACATGAAGACCTACGTACATTTATGAAAATATCTCGTCGAATTCTTCTTAGAATGAGAAATGTTTCAGACAAAAGTTGTAGAGAAAATCAAAACACACATTTTATGTTCAATAACTTTATCCCAAAGATCGTGCCGTTTATGAGATAATGTGGAAAACTATGGCAGAGCCAAACAGGCCACAGCTGACAATGTAATACGGTCCACGCGCCGCTTTACATGCTGGATAGCTAAGGCTACAGACACACTCGGAATATGTAATACTTATTGCTTTTCCGCGGCAGCAATTGTTACGCGAAGTCGCCTCAGTATTAACGTTTTACTTGCATTGCCTCTCTTGTTATTATTCAAGATGGCCTCCTTTATGAGGGCCTCCGTCAGAGAGGTCGTATCAGTCGTTCTTTTGAGGGTGGGGGGTACTTACTACAGGCTGCCTCTGCGCTTGCGAATAATTACTTTCGCTTTCCTGGAGAGAGTTCTTAAATCAAGTCGGTGGCTTTGCCGCACGCTCAGTGTTATAAGCTTTGGGAATCGAAACGAAACACAAGCGACGGAAACGGTTTATTGCACACGCTATAAAAGTGCAAAGAGAGTAATTTTAACAGAAACATGTTCTGTAAATAAGAAGGGGGAAATAAACTTTTTCTTGCGTTCATGTTATTTTCTTTCGGCCTAAAGGATTTAAGGGCACTAACTTAGTTCGGAAGATTTCAGATGACGGGTATTTTCGTTCGGATGATGAGTCAAGCGGAGGGTATACTCTTCATTATAAACACTTATGTGACCGGATTTTCGTATTGCGAATCTGCGTAACGTGAGGGTTGAATGTAGTTGGTTAAAACAATTTAAAAGACGAAAAAGAGACGATGCCAGGTACATTAATAAAGAACGCCGTCAGTTAGTGGGAGCTCCCGGTTCATTGTTGCGTGAATTCCAGACGGCGATGTTGAATCCTTTACGTAAGGTAAGGGCCATGAAGGCCGAGAGAGGTAGTAGAGGTATAGCTCTACTCTTTCTTTAACCCTGGCACTAGATGACGGTGGGTGGTCAACTCCACGCCCCGGCCGCTTTACCCCCGGGAACGAGACCCGGTATCCATCGTATAGGAGGCTGGGTGAGCCCCAGGGCCAGTCTGGACGGCTGCGGAAAATCTCGCCCCCACCGGGGTTCGATCCCCGGACTGTCCAGCCCGTAGCGAATCGTTATACATTGAAAATATGTAGGCTAGATTTTAAAAAATAATAAAAGCTGGTTTGTATTGAAATGAGGCTCAGGATTTGGAGTAGACTCTTGTCTATCTAGCTTCAGAGACTTTTTTTAAATGACTACCTTCATTGAAACCGTTCTCAGCAACTGAACGTGCAGCAACATATTCAGCGTAGCTATGCAGTGTACATGCGGCAACACCGATAATGGGCACCTAAGAGGGCAGACCTAACAGCCTGCTCATCTACTGCTCATAACTGACTACTTGAGACATGGAAGGAATGAAATACTAGCCTTAAAGCTCAGGTTTCCTTTTCCCTCCCCCTTGCTCCGCAATATCCATCCCGTATATCTCAATTTATCAGTCCTTAACAAACAGTACAATGTCACGTGGCGCCAGTAATGAAGTAACTTGTTGTGACCGCCTGTGTTGGTGTAATTATTGAAGGGGGGGGGGGGGATTTCTCTTAACAGAACTACATAAATAGAGGGAGTTTTCTGTGAGGATATTGCTGACAATTATGACAAAAGAGCAAACTTCTTCGGCTACTTTCTTCATTTTATATTCGTTTCGATTCCAGAACCCTCCACACAAATATTTCCATTGCAAGAAGTGCGATGAGCAGTGTTGGCAACCGGCAGGTAATATAGAGGGAAAGTCTTGTGTCGTTTTGACGGCTGCTAAGCTCTTCAACGTTCTGTTTTTCGTAAACACTTGGCTAGGCGGGAAGTTAATAGCAGTTTGTTGCTGTAATTGTTTAATTCCGGTGCGAATCTTTTGATAAAAAGCGAGTTTTTGGACGTCCTTAAACAATAACTAATGTGAGTTCTCATGTTTCACAGAGTTAGGATCGTTCAGAGCGCCGTAATCTGGGTTTTGACACTGTGTAGTGTGGGCTGGTACCGATGTTTCGGAGGAACATGCTGCTGCTATATTCAGGGTTGAAGGAATCCGAGTAGATGTTTAAGTGAGTAGGATCATAACAGCCTGATACCATTTCACTCGAAGAGAGCGCTTTAAGGACGGTTTAAAGTCGCCGGCAACGATAAAACTTGCTTAGGTCTTAATGTAAAGCGCCCTGTTTTAACCAAGTTTTGGATCTTCTCGACAGATTTTCGTAAAAGTCTCCAATATCAAATTTCACATAAATCCGTCCAGTGGGAGCCGCGCTGATAAATGCATACAGACGGACGGACGAACGAATAGCAGCCTGATACGATTTCAGTGGACGAGAGCGCATTTATGGCAATCTGATGTCGCCAGGAGCAATAAAGCGTACTTAGGACTTCATCTAAATTGTCCAATATTTTTTATCTTATAATTTTATTTACTGGTTTTGGATGCAAAAAAAATAAATGCATGAGAAGTCTGTACACGTGTTACCACATTTACATAACACAGAGGAACGAATATTCATATTGGCGAGTCAGAAAGGTAATGCACATTGTCATGGCTGCGCGCGTAACGTAATATTGCTGTGCAGATACTTGGTTAGTAGAGAGAAATCTTGATCGCCCAAGGGCCCTTTGCAAGTCTTTCAAACACTGCGCAAGCTGCAAACTAATTATCAACAGTAAAAGTGTTATTCCTTTTCAGGGAAATTTTATTGTATTTTAAGCAATTAAGGAACTGAAGTTAATATTATTTAATTATTAGTAAAAATTAATATAGAAACTAGTTATAATTTAAGTTTTAGGATTTGCATTATTTTTTAAGAATGGAGGAATGCCAAAAAGAGGCTTGCGTTGCTTCTTTGTCACTGATGTATTTTTAAGAAATACACGAATTCAGTTCTATAAAGTTATGGTTGAAATACATTTGCACTAATTGTTGTTGGAACATACTTAAAATCGAAGGTGCAGGGGGGATTGTTGAACTAACCGCCACTCCATATTTTTCTTACTTTCTGTCACTAAAATTTGCAAAATACGATTTCACGAATCCCGTTACAATGTGAACACTCTCTACCAAATTTAAGTATGCTTCCATTGTTCATCAGATCACTAAAACCAGTTGTGCTTCTTGTTGATTGCGGTGCAGACATAGGTCCGGCCAGCCGCGGATAGCTCATATCAGTGTATTAGGTACTGCAGCGAAGGACATGCCTTTGAGAGTGGTTCAGAACACAAAGAAATCTGCCGGTTCAACTTGTTTTAGACCTGATAGAGTGGGTCGATTGTTCATAGGAACATAAATATCTACAACTTTAACATTGTTAATATATAATGTTGTAATAAATATCTAAAATTTTCATTACAGAATTGTAGTTTGTGAGGCCCTTAATCTGGTAGTACAGAAGTCGCAGCTTCGTCACCACTAATAACATGGTCCGTTGTTGAACGCCATCCTGAGACATTTCTCACACACCCACACACACACACACGCTGTTTTTCTAAGGTCCATGTGTATACAGGGTGTTTCAAAAAGAGCTTTACAACTTTAAAAAAGTATACAAATTTATACAGAGGACATACACAACGTTTCGAACTGTCATAATGTAGCAAAACACACCAGTTTTACCTCGGATAGTTATGGTTCAATGTGACTTCCATTGGTAATGCGGCAGACGTCCCACCTGTAGTCAATTTCTTGCCACACGCTACGTAGCATCTCTGGCGTCACTTCTGCAACTGCGGCAGTAATTCGAGTTCGGAGCTCAACGACATTTGCGCAGGCAAAGGTGATACGAACACTCGATCTTTAACGAATCCCCATAAGAAAAAATCCAGGGGTGTAAGATAAATTTGTATACTCTTTCAAAGTTGTAAAGCTCTTTTTGAAACACCCTGTATAATCCTTCAGTGTGCACTTCGATTTTCAACGTCGCATCATTCCTTCAAGCTACCAGACCAATTCGGTATACATTTCTCCTTTACATGTGTTCCACTTATCTCAGCTCTTAGGTTAATGACGTACAGTAGGCTATATTTCGAAGGCTGTCCATCGTTGCTGTTTCTCTAAACCGTAAATTTTCAGAAACCGTTTATATATCCCTATTGCAAGGAACAGGACTTCTTGCTTTGTCGAATCACATAAAAAAGGAAGCAGAGCCAGTTTGCGAAGCGCTGTGTTTTGGAAGAACTGGGAATAAGCACCATCTTCATAGACCAATTGTCAACCTATCATGCTTTCAGAAAAGTGCATTCTATTCTAGTATCAGGATCTTCAATAGCTTACCATGCAGTATCAAAAATCTTAAGAATGAAAAGGCACAATTTAAAGCAGCACTAAGAAGATACTTAAATGCACACTCCTTTACTCTGTAGATGAATTTCTTATGAGTACTGTTAACCTATAATACTGACGTCTAAGACTGCACATAGAATGTTTAAAGCATTTTGCAATGTAAATTTTTATATGATTTTGTATGTTATGACTTATTCTACATCCTCTTGTGTTGTGACAAAATTATGGATCCATGGAATGTATATATGTATGTATGTATGTATGTATGATGGGCAATGCCCAAATATCAGTAGTAACTCCATGCAGCAGAGACCTGGAGAGCATCAGCGCAGGCAGGATTTTTTGCAGGGTGGTGCACATTACGTGTATTGTAGAGTGACCAGATTTGTTAATGATCAGTGCTGGACGAGATAGCAACATACTTGTCGTTTGATTAAAATCCTAAATTAATTCTTAGACTGAAACTGTACGAACTGTACGAAGTTTTGTTTTTGTACGGGTTTTATTGTTTGATTCAATAAATGAGTAATTATGACAAAGTAAATTATGTGTAAATCGCAAGGTGGTGCAAGTGAACCGCCTTGCACGTCGCAGCCGGCGCCCCTGCTCGAAAGTTAAAAAGACTCGCACCGTATCAAACAGCAGTCAACATTTTAATATTTTATATTTTAATTAAGTTCTATAGCGTTTTGACGATGATGTGTAATACTCTTATTTCAAATTACACTTCCTTTTTGGGGGGGAATTTTTCCATCGTTTTGTATAACTCAGACACTACATTTCGAAAGGCGGCGCTGCTTCCGAAACGCAGTGTTTTAATTACATAATGGACGCTGAAAAAAGTCGAAAATAAGAGAGTACTTCGAGCTTTTGGAAGAACGTCGAGCTTCTAAGTTGGAGACGTGAAGGTAGATTAGCGTCTGATGAGATGTGTGGATTGTCATGGGCGATGAGTAGACAGGGATTTGTAAGGAAACGGCCTTCACACTGTAGTGTAGAGCTACTATCCAGCACTTGCGTGGAAGAACTAAGGTGAAGCCTTGTAAAGAGGTCGCAGTGGAGATTCGAAACCATTTGCTCCCGTCTGAGAGTTCTACGTGATATTTGTGTTGATCTCTTTAGCACTCGCACTTTTTCAAGTCTTATCCCGCCTCTGTTGACTTTCCGTTCGTGATAACTTACCTTCGAACCTCTTGACACTGATAGCCTGACTACATGTTACTAAGTTACCTGATATACAGCTTACTGTCTATAGTGATGTTTACCAAGCTGTGGACCGCAGACAGCTGCCGGTCCGCAAATCATTTTTCATCCATCCACACAGTATTAGAAGAAATGTTCCTTTTATTCATGAAAATGTATTCAGTTTTCCTAAAAAAACGAACGTTTTATGCCAACTTTTTATAGGGGATTTCTAAAGGCAATTTAAAACTTCAAATT
Source organism: Reticulitermes speratus (assembly GCA_021186555.1). NCBI lineage: Eukaryota > Metazoa > Arthropoda > Insecta > Blattodea > Rhinotermitidae > Reticulitermes > Reticulitermes speratus. Next base: position 20,256,324 of record JAJKFL010000001.1, read on the forward strand.
TTTAAAATAAATGTTACTATTGATGCACATAAATTAAACTGACTCTAATAAAATTATAGTGAAATCTGAAACATTAAGCTGTAAAATGGGTTTAACGTTATTTCTGTACCTTATCACTTTTTAACCTTTATTCTGTACATCCCGTTGTGATAATATATCAACTAAATTAAAATAACCGTCAATTCGCAACTAAAATTTATTGTCAGTACTTATTACTTATTACAACATGTTTCGGCCATTGGCCATCTTGCATTACCTGAAGTTGGCCGAAATATTTTGTAATGAATGGTAAGTACTGAAAATATATTTTAGTTGTGAATTGAAGGTTATTTTTTAATCTAGTTGCTCAATTTTTGTTTTGGCTTGTGATGCAGCAGATTTCAGGTTATTACTGGGAACTGGCTCACAGCTATTTTTGAACATATATGCGGGGCTGCGATGTAAAAAATGTGAGAAACACATGTATATATGTGTGCATGCTCTTGCATGCGTACGTGCATACGTATTTGTGTGTGCGTGCGTGGTTCATGCTTTTGCCCGTGGTCATGGCGCGCGTTTGTGTGTGAGAGACTTTCATATGTATTTATTTAAAATGTTTTACTTCTATTTACGTTCGCTGTTAACACTGGTTCTTTGTGTGAATTGTTTGAATTTACAGAATCTCTTGAGTTTAAATCCTAAGAGCAAGCCATTTGCGAATGTTTTACCTTCTGCACAAACGAAGGAAAACAAGCTGAAATGGAAGAGAAATGCAAACAGGAAGTGTGACGTAAGTATAAATTACGTGCTCCCGTATTTTAAATACCAGCTAAGAATTTGGACAAGACAGAGTTTAAGTTTTAAGAAGTAGCAAACATTTTTTTCCACTTGTAATGACTGTGTAGTAGGGTAGGCCAAGCTAGTGTGTGTGCGCGCGTGCGCGTGTGTATGTGACATGCCTTTAACATATCCATGTACTATTTTTGAAATATACAAAGGAGAATTTCAATTTGCATTTAACAGGATATAAAAATATTAGTATCTGTGTCACATCTGTTACATCTAATTCCAAAGAAAGTCTTCCCATGTTCTGAAGTATAAATGAAATTTATAATGAAATCATGTAGTTGCAAGAGTAAAGTTTAGATGTCTGTTATTATAAATGGTAATGTAAAATGCATATTTGGGCAATAACATAATTTCTTTCTCAGTAAAACTGTCCCAGTAATTAAGGAGATGTCTGGAGAGAGTGTGTCTGTCATATTGGCATAGCATTTTTATGACAAAGAAGCAATTATGCTGACCTTATCTTTGAAGAAGCTCATAACAATTTTGATGATGATGTTAAAGCTTACCAAAGTGTAGACTTTGAAAAACCTTTTCTAATATCTGGCATTTTACATGAACACTGATTATCTGCACAGTGTATCAGATGTGGTCATTATAATGCTGGAATACATGATGATATATGAAGACACTGCAGATGGCAAACCATTTTGTGGGAAAATTGACACACATACAAAGTTATAATAAATTGAGTGGGGTGTTTTTCAGGAATGGTAAGTGATGAAGTATGATATTTTTATTGCAGAGCTGTGGAAGCTTAGAGAAAAACTTTGATGACATCAAACACAGCACCTTGAGTGAAAGAGGGGCGTTAAAGGAAGCTGGACGGTGTCTTAAGTGCGTGGATGCTCCATGTCAGAAATCGTGTCCAACCCAACTGGACATTAAAAGTTTTATCACCAGTATTGCAAACAAAGTAAATGCCATCTTCATATCGTAGACCAGTAACGTTGCAGAAACATAACAATTACATGGAGAACAGTCCTCCTTGAGAAGCTGATAGATGCTCAACCTTGTCAAAAAAATCCTTTGCCTTTTATGAAAACTGAACATTTATCACTGTGTTCATAAGCACCTCACACTGGCCCCTATCTTGACCATAAAACATGAGGGTTAGCATACCAACATTTAGCAGTTCTGCACTTATCAAAATCAACAAAAATCAATACTGAAATAAATAATGTTGAACATGCACAAAAAATTAATCAGTTAATTTAGTAATAAATTATTATTGCAATTTTTAATACTGTTAGGCCTATATATAGGAGTATGACTGTGGTGATGGTGAATTTATTGATCAGCACAATTAAACCATGTGGCATGTCAGTTAATTAGTCAGTTTTGCAGAGGGATATTGCATGGTTCTTCAGCAACAAACAGATTTAGTTATTTATTTCATTCATCTTCTCTTTTAATTCATTATGATATCAGTTTTGTGAAAACGTTGATAATTCTTTTGATTAAATAAAAACCATTGTTTTCATAAATACATACATTACATACGTTATATATTCCATGGAGCCAAAATATAGTCCAAGTGACAATAGGATGTGGAAAAGTCATAAAAATACAAAATACACAATACAAAAATATTATAAGTATTTCACATATGTATAATATTTATATGTTATATGAAATTAATTACATACAGCTGACAAAAACATTGAATAATGTGATAAATTTGCTCCTCAAAGTAGATTTCACGGCACTTAATTAGTTAGAAAATTAATTTTGAGGATTTGTTTGGACTGGAAGCAAAATCCCAAGTGCAAAATTTATGCTTGGAGAAGATTCCCTTATTTCTGATATTACGTTATGATTGTCTCATAAACTATATTGTATTTTTCCATATTAATAGGGTTACATACTGAGTGTTTCATATTTTCCTTCGTTCACTTTTTTAAGGCAAATTCTTTGATAGGCTATGAGTACTCCTTCTACATCCTTTTCCAGTTTGCCCATCATAACTGGTCACATTCCTTTTCTATATGAGTGGTAAATATTACATAATAGGGTGAATGGAAATGGAGGTAGGAAAGCATGGTGTTATATGTTGCTTGATGAATATGGTGATCTCTGTATCACTACAGTTGCCATTCACAATTTGCATTTAGAAATGTTTTTGACAAATCTGTCCCAAACTTTCGTGTTTAACAGGTTTCCACAGCACTAATATTTTCTCTATACTGTTCTCAATGAATGAGAAAGTTTTATTCTTAACCACTGTATTCTAATCCCACTATCCATCTACAGTTTCACTTCTGAAGTATTCTTAACAAATCACAATATTATTCTTAGCCATTATTTCCAATGTGCTGTCAGAAGAAATTTATTCAACCCACAAGTCACAAAGCGGATTTGTCCGTTGTTAAATTTTTGATAGCTTGGCTTGGTTTTTGCTTACTGATCTAATCTAATGTTAAATTAATTGAACTGTTTTTTCATTTCAGAATTACTATGGTGCTGCAAAAGAAATTTTCTCAGACAATCCCTTGGGTCTGACATGTGGAATGGTGTGTCCAACTAGTGACCTCTGTGTAGGAAGTTGCAATTTGCAGGCTGTAGAGGAAGGACCTATAAACATTGGAGGACTTCAACAGTTTGCCACAGAAGTATGTAATAATATTAATATTACAATAGTTCATTATTCTCTAACTAGTGAAATATTTTCATCCAGTGCTGTATTTGTAGTACAGTACCTATTTCCAGTACTAAAGCACTGGAAATTCCAAATTATCACTTTGTAACATCACATTTAATCATGATGTACTCATATGAGTGCTGTGCACATGATTTATGTGATTGCTATTTGCGTACAGTAACACAGTAATATTTACCTCCCTGTCTTACACATACCCAATAAATGCATCAGATTTACACTCACTATACTGTCCTGGGAGTTTAAGAAACAAAATTGAGAATTCAGTTAGAACAGGATTGGCATCCAACTGCCCCTGCACCACCTTTCCCATCAATTATTCCTTCAGTAACCATGCACCTTGAATACATTACACTAGTTTGTTGATTGATTTCTTACAACAGTGATTGAACCAGAGTGCTGCAAGGTAATTGCAATGACACCTCTGGGTGCCTGTCTGCCTCCATCTACTCAATGTGTTCTCTCCAGTTATCTTTATTATATCTAATTTTGTCCCAAACTGAGGAGATGTTTTAACTCCTGTCTTATATATGCATTTTATATCTGATAACACAGGGCACAGCTCTTGAATTCTCTCAGAAATTAAATTTCTATAGCCTGCATGTGAATTTATCTCTCTTCTTAAGCACCCATGATTCACTCCCAGAAACAGGTCATTGTTAGACTCAAATTGTAAGAGAAGTACACTTTCTTCTGCTGTACTCTTTCCAGTTTTTAGGTACAGGTCCAAACACATAAGTTATTTAGCTGTATTGATATTATTGATAATTATGTAAAGATGGACGGATTTATAAAACCAATGACATACAGATTAGAACAACAGTCTAGCACAGTGATGAATAAGGTTTTCAGAGTGATGAAATTTCATGCTGTGGTCTTTGGGCTTGAACACCATGTAGTCTGGTATGTGGTTAGCAGTGTTTCAGAGGACCATACTGACACCATCTCCTTGCATGAAAGTGTAGCATAGTGCAGTTTTGTCCTCCTCAAATTCTGCTATGTCTGACCAGGACATGGATAATTTCATATAATATTATTGTTTGGGAAGTTTCATTTAATATGTTACAATTTCAGGTGTTCAAAAACATGAAAGTTCCACAAATAAGGCCACCCAATCTACACAATGAAAACAGTGATGCAAAAATAGCCTTACTTGGATGTGGCCCTGCTTCTTTGTCTTGTGCAACATTTCTTGGAAGACTAGGATATACAAACATTACGATTTTTGAGAAGGAGAACTATGTGGGTGGCCTGAGGTGAGTGTTACAGGACTTTACCTAAAGAAATAACTATTCACTAATAATATATAACCAAAGATGATAAAATTACGTGATTTCAGGCTTCTGCCATGGCGTGAATGAGATCTTTGCTCTTCTGGGATGTTATGCAACATTGATTTGTAGTTAGTAGCCGACGTTTCGGGATAGCATATCTGCTTGACCCTTGAGGATGGGACGGATAGGCTGTCCAGAAACGTCGGTAACTAACTACCAATCAACGCCGTGTAACATCCCAGAAGAGTAAAGACCTAATGACAAAATTAATTTCCAAATGAACTGCAACTTTGAATAAAGAATGAAATTGCAATAATACATAAATACCACAGAATCCTTCCAGTGTTTCTTGTTTCAGCACTTCTAACGTGGTAACCATTTACAGAAGGATCCTGATAGGTTTTATTAAAACAGACATTATATTTTAAAACACATTTTTGTCAAAAATTGACAATAACATAGCAACTACCATATATATGATGTATATGCTTATTTTATTTATATACATATATACCTTGGACTTTGTCAAACAGACTGTGCATCTCATATTTCATAGACTTAGTTCATCAGCCAACTTCACTGGTGTAATGAAAGTTGGCAGGCAACTTCACCAAATGTGTTTTTCTTCCAGTTCTTCAGAAATCCCACAGTATCGATTACCATATGATGTAGTTAATTTTGAAATAGACATGGTGAAAGACTTGGGTGTGAAAGTGGAAACAGGTCGAGTTCTTTCGAAGTGTGATCTCTCAATTAAGGTATGATGATGACTGTGTCTTATAATAGTGCGTGGTCTTATAGAACCATTTCATGTATTTAATGTCTCCAGTACAAGTGATGGAAGTCATCCCTTTAATCATGTTTGTGCCCAGAACTTTGTTGGTGTTATAGCGCAGCAGGCTTGTAAATATTTAGCTCTGGATTTTTTTCATAAAATAATTGTTGCTAGTTTCATGTGAATTAGTACAGACCTGTGTTTTTAAATCCCGTCTTCTTCCTGCTACCTTTTCACACCTTCTGTACAGTGCTCTTGTTTCTATGCACTTTATTGTTTACATCATACAGGAATCAATTATCTCACATTAATCAGTGTCAAAATCAGTCACTTTCCCAGTTCAGCTGTTGTCCTAACTGGCAAATAATGGTACATGAGGCATCATGCTCCAGACAAAACTAGACGAGTGTGATCATGTCTGGCCATGACATCTGCAGGTGGATTGCTGGCATTTAAGTCTGCTATCTGAGTTCCAGTCTGACTGGTCTGGTCTGCTTCATTATTTGTACACCCTAACTGGTTCTCAGTTTTCAGTCTTCATGTGTGTGTGCTTTAGCACATGCATGTTTACTACTTAGCTGTGTATCTTTGTGCATATGAAGATGTGAAAGCTTGTTTGAAGTGCCTTCATCTACAGCTAAAAATTATTACTTTTTAGGGCTTGTTGGAAGAAGGTTATAAAGCAATCTTCTTGGGGATTGGACTTCCTGAACCAAAGATAATTCCAGCATTTGGAGGTCTGACTAAGGATATGGGTTTCTATACTTCAAAGTCATTTCTGCCATTTGTTGCAAAGGGAAGCAAAGCAGGTATGTGTATTTGAATAACACATACATTATTAGTGAGCAGAAAAGATTACAGTAAAATTCTATTAATTCTGCACCTGCAGGACCAGACAGGTGCCAGATTATTAAGTATTCCAGTTTGTCAAAGAGTATCTTCCCTGACCTAAGTTCTTGCAGATAATTTTTTGTTATTGCTCCTATACTTTGGCTTCACAACAAATCAGAGGAGCATTCCATTTGGATATCTCCTTCATCTGCTGATTCAGTGTCTTCAGAGTCTTCTTATGTGTTTTCTGGAGTTTTCATAGCTGACGAAATTGATGGAACAGGAGACAAGAGGTCAGGATATACCACAACACTTGATGTACAGACACTCTTGGAGGCCTTTTTGAACATGTTCTGAGGTCTGCCTGTTTCATTGGTGAAGCTTTTTCTGGCAAAACCCAAACTTCTAGTCTTGGGATTACTCTCTTCAAGTGCCAGATTATTATGATTTGTGGATTATCAAATGTTGGATTAAAGGAATTTTGCCATAGTATGAGTTAAGAAGTTATTTCTAGCAGAACCAGAAGTCAATCTCGGGAAATATGTAACAATTTGCATTCCAGGAACTGAATACTTTGAGAACAGTTTATTTGTAATTATTCTTGGTTTAGTGAGTAATGACTTGGAAGGGATGTAGAAGGAAGTTGTTATGAACTAATTTGATGTATAATCCTGGCATTTCCATGGAAGAATTGAGGAAAACTGTGAAAACCCTCACTGAAGGTAGGTGATACCTGGGATGGGATTTGAATCTGGGATGTCCAAAATATGAAGTGCACAATGTCTGCTTTTAAGAACACTGATTCACAAAGGCTAAACCATAGTAGGACATACAGAGTGTCCAGGCTAGAGGTATTGAGGAATAAAAAATAATTTTGAGGAGATACATGGGTAAATTATTGTACAAAGTATATGGAATTGAAAAGAAATCTTATGTTCACATTACTGATCCCTTCATATGCAATGTTCTTCACAGATCTCTACAAAAATCAGTGGTAGGTTGAGGTCTGGTGACCAGCTAATGGGCCTTCCTCCTACATCAGTCCACTGATCGGGAAATATTAAATTCAAGAAAACTGCACTCCTATGTGGTGATGTGTGGAATAAATACCTTGTTAAAACACAGATTTGTGAGACATTTGGTCTATAAAAAATTCTCAATCATGCCCAAGCACGTGTTTGTGGTCACTGTCACCTTGTAAATGAAGAAAGGACCAATGATATGGGCTTTCTTCAGCACAAAATTTATCAAATTTTGTGTGTTTTTGTCTATGTGACAGTGTTCTGTGTTCTTATTAAAAATTTAATTTACCTACCTTTTGTATTCAAATTTCAGATTATTCTCAAATTAAGAAAAATGTTTAAATTTCTAGGCATGTGTGAATGCAGGAGTGCTTTGCCTTCCCTTTATGGCAGTGTGGTTGTGCTTGGAGCAGGTGACACTGCATTTGATTGTGCCACTTCAGCACTGCGCTGTGGAGCAAGGAAAGTGTTTGTTGTGTTCCGCAAAGGCTTCAGGAATATACGAGCAGTACCTGAGGAAGTAAGCAAGCAAGCAAGCAACCTATAAAACAAATAAGGGAGAGGGTACAGGGTCTTCATAGAAGAGTTGATATAACTATTTATCTGATTATATGTGTGTTTACTAATTGTTTCTTAGTGTATATAATGATCATGACCCAACTGCCTAAGTTGTGTTGGTTGAAATAGTAGGATGATGAATTGGAAAGAAAAATGGTTATAAAGTATGATTCCAGAATTTGCATAGTGAGAATGATGAAGGCCGTAAAAACTTGCTGCCTTTGGGCTGGGATGATGAAATTTATAAGAATATCATTAGATGGCTGCCATTAAACATTATCCTGAGCTTATGAATTTAATTTCACATCTTTCATTTACTCTTGAAAACTAATAACCTAGTAATATGCTTGGATCCTGCTTTGCTTGTTGACACATGTTGACAGGATGTCATCTTGACAAAACAGTACATACACGCTTGTTACCTGTGTTACAGACGGACATGCTGTCTTTATCTTCAGGGAATATTGATAAGTAGCTATCACACTACATGGTGTCACATCAATGAAGACTGTAAGCTGTGTAGTTATTGCTATGAGAATGTCAAATCTCACACATTTCCCTAATTGTACTATTCCTTCTACAGGTTGACCTGGCCCGTGAAGAGAAATGTGAATTTATACCATTCCAGTCACCCAAGCAAGTAATTCTTAAAGACAACAGGGTTGTGGCAATAGAATTTTACAGAACAGAACAAGATGAAAATGACAGATGGGTTGAAGATGCAGAACAAGTCACAAGATTGAAAGCTGACTTCATTATATCTGCATTTGGCTCAGGATTGTATGACTTGGAAGGTATGTCTGAATTTACATGTCAGATACATATCATCATTCTCTGGACTTATTTCTGTACCAAGGTTTCCTGCACTGCTCCTAGCAGCTAGCACTTCTCCCCCGCCCCCTGCCACCACACACATATCATAATATATCATACATAAAAGTTAAGCATCACAACAACGCCAGTTTTAAGGACAGTGTCCTTTTTTAAGGAGGACGTCCCATTGTGTTGTATACAATAATAAAAAGCGGAACTAGTGCCATCAACACACCTGTTATTTTATTATCAGTTATTTATTTACATAATCACAACTAGTTTTGGACTTAGGCCATCTTCAGGCAAAATCAAAAATTAAAAACAATCTCATACCGCCTTGGATGTTTTTAGCTTTTTATTGTGCTTGAAGATGGCCCTAAGCCAAAACTAGTTGTGATTATGTAAATAAATAATTTATAATAAAATAACAGTTGTGTTGATGGTACCATTTGCTCTTTTTATTAAGGACAGTGGTGTGAACTAAATGTTAGTGAGGTAGAACTATTGTGAATTTGAGGACTACAGTTAATGCAATCATGAATGCCATATAGCAGTGGTAAGGTAAATTATATGGTATATATTTGTAATGCAACCATCCACGATATCACTGGACTTACGGGTATAAGTCTTGACATAGCAAGGCCTTAGCTTGAACTCAGAGTAGAGGTGATTGATCCACAGAATTCACATACTAGGAGGACATACAATGTTTACAGTAATCTGCAAACTCTGTTGTTAATATTGTTGTAGTGTTAATGTTCATAATGGGCACTGAAACTCTCCAACAAACCTTTAGTTTTGTTAACAGAATGTATAAGACTTTTAGTAAAACTTCCATGACAGGAATTGTAACTATATTGCTCGATATTTTACTTCACCAATATTCTCCAACAGTGAACTGTTATTTGTCCATGGCATTGAAGGGGACAAGTAGTATGGAGGTTTAAAAATGGATGATAACAAATTTGGAAATACCCCATATGCTTACTACATTCAGTTTTACAAATCAATTATTACTTCAAAATATTCTTTTAAACTTATATTATCCTGGCTCTTTTCCCAGTGTCATTGAGCAGTTCACTGCACTTACATTAATTACACACACACACACACACACACACACACGTACAAAAATAAAGAAGAGGCAATGTACTTAAACGTACACAATTTGTTATTGGTTTTTGTTTCTAAGACTTTTCTTTCATCCTGTGACTGTTTTGTGACTGTATGAGCTTAACAGAAAGAAGTTTTTCACTTTGTTCATCCACATAATGCAGTAAACCTTCAATGCATTCAAGGTACATGCACTGCTGATATGTTTCTGGAATCAGTTCTGTTTTGCTGTCATCTGATCTGATTGCCTACTCTTCCCCCATCTAGTAATTTTAGTGTCACTCAGCACTTTATATTTTGGGTCAGTGCAGTCAACATGAAACTACATTTTTTTCTAGGCCATTCATCCCTGTTTGTTTTTAAATAATCTAGGATATATAAGAAATTCAAATACAACCAATATATGTAATTAAAATCAGCATATATTTAGTTCTAAGTATATGCTGATTTGAATTAAATATATTGGTTGTGTTTGACTGAATTTTTATACAACCTAGACAAAACCACACAATGTTATGTTCAATGTCAACTTTTTCACAGCCTTCTGTTTTTGCAAAATGGCATCTAATGCACCAGCTAAAATATCTTGTTCCTTGAACTTCATGCATTTATCTATTTCATGATCTGGAAATATATTTATGTAACTATCTAGTGATATTGGACCTTACCATATCCCAGGCATAATGACACTGATATAGAGCATTAACAAAGATAGCTTCTTCTGAAAACAATTTTAGATGTTTGCCTTCCTCAGTATGTTTCTGTAGAAGACTTCCTGTGCTTTTGTTGAAACAGTTTCCAAGTTAATGCTCTTGATGCAAGCAGGAAAGAATTTAGGAATTGATATAAAGTGTTCATCATTGTTGTGTGATTTTAACCAAACCTGAAGTATGGTGATGTTTCTCAAGTTCTAACAGATTGACAGACAGGCATGGTGAAGCTACTAGTCACATTTTTGTAACTTTTTATTGTGAATCCATAAAAAATTAATCTGACATATTCCATTACGAAAATTGTTTGGAACAAATTTTGTCTCTTTATAAGCATATTAAACCACAAGTTGAAGAAATAAAAAGAAATTAATATTACGGGTACAATAAATGAAAAGGTAATGATAAAAATGCGTAAGAAATTGTTACTTAGGTGTAATAGAAGGTAACAAACATTTTCCTTTTTTCCATGGTTTCATGTAACATTTTTGTTGGTCATTAGAAGTGTAATTGGAGACTGTAACATTATCACATTTGTATTGTTATCATAGTGAAGGATGCCATGTCACCACTGAAGTTCAACAAGTGGGGACTTCCAGACGTTAATCCTGAAACAATGCAGAGCAGTGAGCCTAATGTTTTCTGTGGTGGAGATTTGGCAGGAACTTCTGATACTACAGTGGAATCTGTCAATGATGGGAAAACAGCAGCCTGGTTCATGCATAAATACCTCCAGGTTAGCCCCATTAAGTGTCCGCTGTACACTGATTAAAGCAGTGGACACATTTTTGTAATCTACAGAACTGGAGAAATGCCATAATTATATGGGAAATCTACCTCCTGCAATGTCATAATTTTGAGGGTTTAAAGTCTTTGCTAAGTTTCAGTTTAGAAGGATCTTGCTTCATATGTGTTTGTTCATCTGTCTCTCCATTGATCCATCTGGTTATATTGAAATTTTGTAGGTGAAAGTAAGGTAAATCAGTGATGACAGTTTGGAGGTGTTGTTAATATCCTTATTATGGGAATAATTATTGTAATAAGTTTTAAAACTTTCGCGGCGACATGATTCAATATAGTCTTCTCGGGCGCACAGCTGTGTCAATTCGTTTGAATACAACGTTTCGGGGACTAGCTCCGTCCCATCCTCAGGCAAAACTGATTTCTAGAAGTCTGATGTTCCTATTTATGTCCTCCCCGTAGAGGTGCTTGATATAAGTTTTGAAACTTTCGCAGCGACATGATTCAATATAGTCTTCTCGGGCGCACAGCCGCGTCAGTTCGTTTGAATACAACGTTTCGGGGACTAGCTCCGTCCCCATCCTCAGGCAAAACTGATATTGCCTGAGGATGGGGACGGAGCTAGTCCCCGAAACGTTGTATTCAAACGAATTGACGCGGCTGTGCGCCCGAGAAGACTATAGTGAATTATTGTAATATTTAACCATACCATTTGACCTTCTGTAGCTGTTTGGCTGCCAGCCTACCTATTATCTTCAATACAGTTTTTAAGGAATGCACATCCTTCTGTGTGGTGTGCCTAGTGATCTGTGTTATGCAGTTTCCAATGGAATTAAGAGCTAAAATGTAGTTCAGAAAAATCTAACATTCCAGAAAAGTGGAATGAGTTTGAAACTTTGGTTAGTTCTTTGGATATTGTTCTGTTCATCTCTTGAATGGCAGATTAGAAACAGAAGTGCCAAAGGACAAAGTGCATGCCTTCTGTCAGATGTTCCAGATAAAGTAAATTAACTCATCAGCTTTCAATACTCTGAACAGAGTGCCACATAGGAGCCTATTGTTGATGCTTTTGAACATGGCAATGGACATCTCGGTTTCATACAAATTTGGGAGTTTTTTGGCTCACTGAGCAACTACTAGCTTCTCATGAAAGGTTGCATCATGAATTGAACTGTTATTTAACCAGTTAATGTAGCAAACAAGAAACTTGTTTCAAATTTTCAGGGTCTGGTTGGGGTAAAGATCTCAGAAGAACCCCAACTGCCAAAATTCTTCACTCCTATTGATGATGTAGATATTAGTGTTGAAATGTGTGGAATGAAGTTTATCAACCCATTTGGATTAGCATCTGCTCCCCCATCCACTTCCAGCGCTATGATACGAAGAGCTTTTGAAGCAGGTTGGGCGTTTGCTGTAACAAAAACGTTTTCTTTGGATAAGGTATGTGTCACAAATTTTTAAAAGGGTATTTATGGAAAGTGACTGTTTTTACAGCTCATAATTACACTTCTGATCTTTCAACCTAAATATATTGGTACTGTAGATTATCTGCTTTAGGTTGTTACAAAGTCTCCTTGACATACAAGATTTCTTTATTCAGTAATGTTAAGTAAGTATGCCAAACAAAACTCTCATTTGAATAACATTATTGCAATAAAAATGCAATTTTGTTTCAGTGATTGAGGAATGAATTCTTTAATTTTTATTTTGGACACAAGATAAAACAAAGCAGAAGAATACTAACAATGTTGATGTCACTTACCTGTGTACTCAATACTGCTAGCATGACACAAAGGAACAAATAAAAAATATGTAGTAGAATTTACAGTGTGTCCAGATACTCCTTACGTTGTCTTAATGCTGCAGGACCTTGTGACTAACGTTTCACCAAGAATTGTGAGAGGAACAACATCAGGCCATCAGTATGGCCCACAGCAGGGTTCTTTCTTGAACATTGAGCTGATCTCGGAAAAGCGTTCTGCATATTGGTGCCAGAGCATAAGAGAACTGAAGAAGGATTTTCCAGACAGGGTAATGAGTGGTGTGTTTTGTGTTTCAGACTTACAAAATGATAAAATGTTCATTTTTCTTAAAAAAACTTCCCTATTTAACTGAAAGATATGGTAGAGTCTGCAGCTTTAATTTCAATTAAAACTGCCAGGAATGATGTAATAGATTAATGTATAACAGATAAAATGTTCTTATTGCCTCAGAAATTTTGGTCATTTCCCTTAAAATGTGTGGTTGTGTTGTTGAGGTTTTCATCTTAATTTGATGTACAGCAAGATGCTCAGCATGATTGCTGTTGTACATCAGAATTTTATTGGTATTATATGTGAAATTCTTTCATGTAATGTCAGGAATAACAAAGACAGTACATATAACAGTAATAGTAACAGTAATAATCAGTTCTGTTAGATATTTCACATGAAGATTATGTTGGAAATCCTATAACTATCAGGTCATTTTATCATGCATTTTATTCTTGAAGTTTTCATGACCCAAGAATGAGAGGTGTCAGGAGATGCTTGCCTGTCTACAGGCTGCTTTTCACCTGAAGCACTCCAAAATGTTGGCAGCCAAAGATGTTGGTGAACCTGCTTGACAATGCCTTGGTACAGTGGGTGTTGATTACGCAGCAGCGGATCAGCAACCATGGTGCTAGGCTACTGCTCCATCCAATGCAGTTTCCTGATCTTGTCCCATATGATTTTTACCTTTCTCTGCAGATGGACTGACTGAAGTGCTGTTACTTCAAGGACACAAGGAAGGTTCAAGTATATCTTAACGATTGTATTACTGCTTTCCAGATTGTGATAGCAAGTGTAATGTGCTCCTATAATGCTGAAGACTGGACAGAACTTTGCCAAGAATCTGAAGCATCTGGGGCAGATGCTCTTGAACTCAACTTGTCATGCCCACATGGGATGGGTGAATCAGGCATGGGGCTGGCATGTGGTCAGGTAAATCATCACCTATAGTTATGTTCTGCTTGGATACCTCAAGTATGTATATTCAGACTTTACAAAGTAGTAACTTTTGTCATTAATTTTAAACTTATTTACTAAATGTATGATGATAACCCTAAATTTAAGCCCTACTAATGCTAAAGCCTGCCATTAGAAATGATCCTGAGACACATCCGGCCACCTACCATACACATAACCTCTCTCACTAAGATATATCTTAATATTATCCACCCATCCCTTCTCGGTCTCACATGTGGACATTTTCCAAGAAGTCTTCCAACCAGAATTCTGTATCTTTTTTGTCTGTCATATCTGAGCCACATTCCGAGCTCATAACATTCTTCTAGGTTTCACTGTCCTTATCTACCTTATATAAGGGTCTTGGTGTGATTGAAAGCCAGACTCCTGTTACCATGGTTAAGTAGAGCTTGGTTTGTAAGTGGTGTCAAACTTGGTGGTTTTATGGTTTTTGTGGTTATGAAAAAGCTTGGCTTTTGAGTGACATCACAACCCAGGTTTGAATTGGAACCATTTTACCATGGTTACAGTAGATCTAGATTTGCAAGTGGTACCACAACCCAAGTTTTAACAGTTAGATAGAGCCTGGTGAAAGATGGGATAGATTAACTAACTAACTAAACAACCAACTAACTCCATGGAGCAGAGTCCTTCTTGAGAAGCTAACAGGTCCTCAGCTAGCTGAGAAATTCCCCGCATTTTATATAACTTGAAGGTTTATTACCGGTATTCACAAGAGCCCACCACCTGTCCCTATCCCAGTCCAGATCAATCCACTGCATGCCCCCCCCATTCCACTTCTTGAAGATCCATTTTAATATTATCCTCCCACCTATGCCTGGGTCTTCCAAGTGATCTCCTTCCCTCAGCTGTACCCACCAAGATCCTGTATGCACCTCTCCTCTCCCCCATACTGGTTACATGCCCCACCCATATCATTATTCTTGATTTGAACACTCAAATAGGTGGGGTGGATTAGCAACGTGAATCATATGATGGGATTGTGGCTAACAACACAGGATGGATCATGAACTTCCTACATATGTAATAACATAAATTACTAAAACATGTTTATCCTTCTGAGGTCCAGATATCTTCCTAAGCAATTTCAAGACACTTATGATCTATGGTCTTTACATATTTAACAAAATTTTATCTGCATGTGTGTTTTTGTGCAATACATACATACGTACATACATACATAGCTTGATATGTTTGTGTTCTGTAAAGCAGACATCTATGAAATGAACAATAACAAAGATTTTCAGAGTTTTGTCTTGAACCAAATTTTTTTATTGTTCCAAAACACTTAAATTTTGGAATATTTTCAAATTATTTATTACACCACCCCCCCCCCCCCCCCCACCACACACACACACACACACACACACACACACACATGACTTTTTTACTGATTTTGATTTTATGTACCTTTTAATTTTATCTGTATTTAATTCTATACTTGTAGACATGTTTAAGAGCCAGCATGCTGTCTTCTGCATTATTCTGTATAATATTTATATTCTCCCACAACAAATTAACACCATCAATGCAAACAAGTACTTGGTTTAGACCATTCACTTGTGGCCCTTCCTGATGTCTTGTTCTTGAGTGAAATTAAAGCAGTCAGATAAAGGAATAATGTATGATATTTGTTTATGGTGTGCAGGATCCAGTGCTTGTCCGCAACATTTGCCAGTGGGTGAGAGCAGCCATAAAAATTCCATTCTTTGTAAAAATCACACCAAACATCACAGATATTGTAGCCATAGCAAAAGCAGCATATGAAGGTATGCAAACAAACGTGGGTGTCAATGTGAAATGATGAATGTACTGTCTTCGTGTCACACGTTTTATAAATGCTCAATGTGTATGTGAAAATGAATTTTGGTCAAGATTTATATGCATTTAATGATGTCAGGGGATATGTTTAAATAACCAAATGAATTATATCCATACAAGAACAGAACTCTGTTGGTTTCTTAAAGTATGTTTGATCTGGATACTTTGTTTCTGTGTCCAAAATATTTGCAGATGTTGAGGTGCTGTTCCAAAACAGTTCATTCATTCATTCATTCATTCATTTATTAACCTTTCAGTAAATCCATCACACGGTATACAACCATGGATAAAGAAATGGTCATCAAATACAGAATCAAACACAAAAGCAACAAATACAACAAATGTACAAGACAAGCAAAATAAAATAAAATAGAATATATATATATACACACACACAAATTGCTTGCTGTAAACAACAAATGTCACAAAAAGAATATATACATGCAAAATCACAACAATGCACACAAAACATGATTAAAGTATTGAGCAAGGATTTTATCAGATCTTAATTATTATCCAGATTATAATATTCCTGTAAGGTATAAAATGAATGAGTGTACAAATAATCTTTCAAAGCTGATCTAAACAGTCTACTATCATTATGTAGCTTTTTTAGGTATGGAGGAAGGCTATTAAAGATTTTTATACCCATATAGTAGGTTCCTCTTTGATATAGTGACAAATTTGACGAGGGTTGATAAAGATTAGAGCCCCGTCTAGTATTTCTACTGTGAATATCCGAGATGAACTGATATTGATCCATGTTATTGGTAATAAAGCATAAAAGAGAGTGGATGTATTGAGACTGGAGAGGAAGGATTTTTAATATCTTGAATAGATCTTTACATGAATCTCTGTTGCGTGCTCCTGTGATAATCCTAATTACCTTCTTTTGTAAATGAAAAATATTTACACTATGAGGGGAATTACCCCAAAAAATAATTCCATAATTCATAATTTCATGAAAATAAGCATAATAGACACCATTAACGTTTTTGGATTTGCGTATTGTTTCATAACTCTGATTGCATAACATGCAGAACTTAGTTTAGGTACAAGTTGATCAATATGAGATTTCCAAGATAAGGTATTAACAATATTTAATCCTAGGAACCTAGTATGAGTCGAAGTAGAAATAGATTTATTGTTATATGCAACTGTAATATGTGGGGTACCTATATTTCTTGCCTTAAAATTGATAAATTCAGTTTTACCGAAATTTAAAGATAATAAGTTTGTAATAAACCATCTATTAAGTTGTTTCAAAACCTCATTTAGGTTATTTTGAAAAACAATAGGATCAGAGTTATTTATAATTACACTAGTATCATCAGCAAAAAAATGGGTGTAGAAATCACATTTAATAACATAGGTAAATCATTAATATAAATTAATACCGTATATTCTCGAATCTAATCCGCACTTTTTTTACAGTTTTAGAGGGCTAAAAAATCAGATGCGGATTAGATTCGCGTGCGGATTAGATTCGCGGTCTAGAGCTGGATTTTGGAAAAATGATTGAGCTGCTGTACAATATAACAATAACGTAATTAACGTAATTAATAAACAACGTAAGAACAATACAATACAATAATCTATTATTTTATTATTTATTATTATAATTTATTATTCATCAGACTCGCCGTCATCACTCATAATTCGAGGAATGTTCAAAGATCTGGCCTTCTTTATCGCCTCCTCGCGAGTAGATCATAACTCACAAACAGTCCAGTCTTGCGTCTCTCTTGAAAAAACGTGAAGACTGCATCATCAATTTCAGGAAATCGTCCTTTCTTGGGTCCAGTGAATTTCCTTCGTGACGCCTCACACCCGCTGATCGCTGCCTTGTGTTTCCGCCATAGTCGAACGTTGCTTTCATCAACTCCAAAAATTGCAGCGGCTTTGCGGTTTCCATTCTCCTCTGCGCACCGAATAACTTCACGTTTGAACTTTGCCGTATATGAGAGTCGTTTAGATTTCAGGTGTCCCTCTTCCATAACTAGGTACACGACAAATTGGAACAAGCACCTCCCACGTTTCAACAACTAAAGATCAGCTGGCTTCAGACGAGATTGCGCACGTCTGTTGAGAAAGACCCCGCCTCTATCGGTATGACTCATCGGCCACAGGCGTAGCGTCGGATTTTAACGCATTGGTAACATCCAATATTATTCAATCAGTCACCCCATGGGCAAGGGGTGGTTGAAGGAAAGGTGCGGATTAGAATCGCGAACTAACTTTTTTTCGTTTAAGAAGTCGCCAAAAACTGGGTGCGGATTAGATTCGGGTGCGGTTTAGATTCGAGAATATACGGTAGTTCAGAGACAGGATAGCTAGACATTCCTGTACCCAGTTTCAGTTGGTAAAGAGGGTACAGAGTCTGTTATGTGGGAACACGCAATCAGTGATTCGTCATCAGATAGCTTGTTTATTTATTTTCACTACCAAGCTAAGTAATGCCATGGAGCAGAACTATTATTGAGAAGCTAATAGTTTCTCAGCTAGTGAAGAAATTTCCCACATTTTATAGAACAGAAGGTTCTGATCTGGATGAATCCAGTCCAAAACCTCCCATCCTATTTCATTAAGATACATTTTACTATTATCCTTCCATCTGTGCATAGGTCTTCCAAGTGGTCCTTCAGTTTTCCCAACCAAAACCCTGTAAATATTTCTGTTCTCCCTATGCATGCCACATGTCCCATCCATCTTATCCTCATTTAGTTTGATCAAAATAATATCTTGTGATGTGTAGAAATCGTGAAGCTCCTCATTATGAAATTTTGCCCTGTCTCCTGTTAGTTACTCTGTCTGAGGCCCAAATTTCTTACTCATGACAGTATTCTTAAACATCCTCAGCCTATACTCCTCCTTGAAAGTGAGACCACTTTTCACACCCATACAAAACACCAAGCAAAGTTACAGTTCCATATATTTTAATCTTTTGTGTTTATAGGTAGCGGACAGGAAGACAGAACCTGCTGGACTAAATGGTAGCAGGCGTTCTCCAAATATTATCTACTCTTTAATTTCTTCCTTCATATAATTTTGATTTGTTAGTGTCATTCTTAGGTACTGAACTCTGCTGCTATTTCAAAGCATGTATTAGCTATTGTTATGTTATGATATTATCTTGCATTCTGTTGTTAGAACGTGAACATATGAGTATAGTGAGTTTCCTGACCATGTTTATTTTCACATTACTTTTAATTGTTGACATAATTTAGTTATCCAAGTCAGAATGTATTGACAATTTGATGAAAGGTAGATATGTACTTCATATATGTAGACAACTGGACATAACAGTGAAATTGATTGCTCTGTTGTAGTCTATGCTATGCGTAGGGGAGGACACATCTGGACCATAAAAACTAAACAAATGGAAGATGGCATACAAACAGTGCCACACAAATCTGTTTTGAATAATAATGAAATAGAAAGGAAAATGTATCATGAGTTCTGATTAGTCATTACATACTTTGTGATGGATGTTGTCCTGTGCATATGTTGTTTTTCTTGGCCCATCAACAAATACAAGTTTCAAAAATGCACTACTAGCTTAACTGTGTCTATGTTCATATTTAGAGAAATTTTTTAATGTATGATTCATAGGCATAACTGGGGGGGGGGGGGGGGGGGGGGGGGGGGCAAAAGCCCCTCATTATTTTTTCTACCTAATAATAGTTTTTTTGTTACTGAGTTGAAGAGGGGCAAATAAAAAATTGGGGTGAGAGTGAGGGAAAGGGGTGTATGTATGTTAAGGATTGGTTCAAACCAATCTTCCCCCTTTCTAACTCGACTACTTTATAAAGTTCCTAATACCCATGGTCAATTTTGCCCTCCCCCACCCTCCAATGTTATTAGCCAAGTTATGCCTCTGAAATGATTCATGGAATTGCAAACATTTATTGGTTTCAGGTGGAGCTGATGGTGTTGCTGCTATTAACACTGTATCAGGACTAATGGGATTGAAAGCAGATGCAACTCCATGGCCTGCAGTTGGACGGGACAAGCTCAGTACATATGGTGGAGTGTCAGGCAATGCAATAAGGCCAGTTGGGTTGCGTGCAGTTTCAGCAATTGCTAATGATCTTCCAGGTTTTGCTATCATGGGAATAGGGGGCATTGACTCTGCTGAAGCTGGGTTGCAGTTTCTGCACTGTGGTGCATCAGTGTTGCAGGTAGAGATGCTTATGTTTGCTGTATCAAAATGTATACAGAAGTCCACATGAGAGTTCTTTATTGCAAGATAAACTGTTATAGCACTGCAAAGCAGCAAAAATGTTGCTCCTTCTATACCTGGGTCTTTCTTAAAATGAACTGTACTGCAATCATGAAGTTGCTAATTTATTATAACAGTCTTCATACGTATATATATATATATACCTGTTGACCAATTCCCTGTTGCTACCATGATGCCATATAACAACTGCTTTATAAATGCTAAGCAACACGGCATCAGTAGACACAGATTACTTTTGCAATATATGAGAGAAAACCTGTTGTGATCACCTAGGCCAGAGACAAAGAAATTAATAATGCTGTAGGGAACGATATTATGTATAAGACAAAATTATCCTTCACTGCTAAATACCTGAACCCATTAATTATGACCAACTAATTTCTGGAAAATTATGAGTCTGAATTTTTTTGTATTTGTGTGTAAAGAAGGTTGGTATGATAGTAGAGCAGAAATTATTGAAATTCAAGGCATCATGTTTTCTTGCAGAGATTATTGCCTGTGACTTTGGAAACAACATTTTATACATGTGTAAAGACAAGACCCATATGAAATATATGCACATGCAATCAGGCATACAACAGAATTAAAGAAACCAAATTTTGAGACTTCATTATGTTATGAGGAATCTTGACGTAAAGGCTGCTGGCTATATAAATACAAATACATTATATTTATATTGTTCAGATCAAGAATTGTCATATGGAGATGTTTTCTGTATAAAAGTTCATAAAATATGTCTTTTTGTATATAATAACCCACACGCATTTGAACATCAGTCTTGCTCTGTATTTTGTAAAGAGTATTTCAAAAACAAAATAAGGAGAAAAAAGTTATTCTTTACTTTTTACAGTTTTTGAAAAGTTTCCAGAATTGGTCAGTGGCTATGAAAGGAGAGGTTCCAGGCACGCTGTCCTCTGTCTCTAAGATGATTATAAAAGAAGGTGCAGTGGAAAGATGATGAATACTCTGAAAGAAAATAAAATGTTTTCTCAAGAAATTTAGAGACATTAAATTATTACGTTCAATTGGATATTGAAAGCAATGGTGAGGTTGAGCATGTCAGTAATGTAGAAATGTCATAAGAATTTATTAAGAAATATATTCGGCAGTGTTGACTAAGTTGGCATGTCTTACATACCTGTTAACTGATGCATGTCCAATTGTTTGCTTGCATATTTTGTGAAGATGATATAGTGTGTTTCCTGTTACAATTAGGTTGGAAGTGCCATTCAGAACCAGGATTTCACTCTCATTGATGACTACATCACTGGCCTCAAAGCACTGCTTTATCTTGAGAGTTTGCATCAACAGCATATTGGTTGGGATGGCCAATCACCACCAAAGGTGAAACATCAGCAAGGAAAGCCAGTTATTGACTTGCAGGATCTACGAAACAAGGTACCAAATTCTGTCTCTCTGTCACTCTCTTTCATCATATCATGCATTTTATGAGTTTTGCATTAAATGTGTACAGTATTATAAAGTCATATTATTCAGAGACATCTTGTTCACATTATATATTTGCTTGCATTTTAAACAGTGCTTGATATCTAAGCATGTCATGAGCCATAATAACAAATTTGGTGACCTTCGTAATTACCATAAATTGTTCAATTCCCAATTTTTGTCAAGTACTTCTCTGTATTGTGCTTTGTAATTTTTTCTCTTCATGAAGTATTATGTACTTTAATTGATACTCCCCACTGTGCTACTATAAGAATTTTAAATTACAATCGACTAATTAGGAATATAATAATAATGATGATAATAATAATAATAATCAATGAAACTATTTTTGTGCCAGCTTCCTAACTAGTTGATTGTGATCGAACTTCCTTAAGTATTACTACCATTACCACACCAAAGGTGACAAGTTAGGGCAAATAGCAAGCATGAGAGAAATGAGAGATGAATGCAAGGTTGTGGCTCATAGCACCCAATTTTCAACCTAGAGTTTGAGCCATGAGATATACACATCAATATTGCTGAAATTTTCATTTCAGCATATCTTTAAAAGTTTTGCCTTTACAGCATGATATTCATTTTACAATGCCATATTATAGTTGTAACTGCAAATATTTTGGTAGTCTTTTGTTAATTACATTAAACTGTTTGGGCAGCATAGCACAGGTGCCAGCTGCATTTGTAATAAATGTGCTAAATTTATTAGTGGAGCCATTTGGTGTCAGTTGTATGTGCTGGTGTGTAAAGAATGTTAATTACATAGAATAGAAAGGCATATGTATATATGTTTTCTTCTTCTAGGTTTGTTTTCATTTTTGAACAGTTTATGGATGAAAAGTCTCACTCCCTTCAGTCTTGCCATAATCCTTCCTGTTAGGATTCCTTGCCAGCTCCTTTCTCCCTTGGAGATGCATTTCAGTAGGAGGCTGAAATAACTTGTGCTTGGGTCATATCATAGGTCTCTTTCCTTTAAATTTTAATTACAATGCCTTAATTGCTGTTCTTATTCTGTCCATTATTTTTACATGTCCAACCCATTGTAGTCATTTCTTATGTTGTGTGCTACTGAAACAATTATTTTCTTTGATACATAGATATTCAAGATGTAAACAT
This sequence comes from Reticulitermes speratus, assembly GCA_021186555.1. Lineage (NCBI taxonomy): Eukaryota > Metazoa > Arthropoda > Insecta > Blattodea > Rhinotermitidae > Reticulitermes > Reticulitermes speratus. The sequence goes on from JAJKFL010000001.1 coordinate 20,279,294, forward strand.
TCTATGTATTTCACAATATTTATTGCAGCAACTGCACAACGATAAAACGACAATAGTTTATAAATATATGACACTCCTTTTACATGTTTTGGCCTACAATGGCCATCTTCAGGGAGGTGGTTATCACAGGAAAGAGTAGTTATGGCTAATTATATTAGTGATATGCAGATATAAAGCTAAGTTACATGTGCTAAATAAATTACATGGTAAAATGTAAAATGTTTGTAACTTGGAACATTTTACCATGTAATTTATTTAACACACATATCTTAGCTTTATGTCTGCACATCTGTAATATAATTAGCCATAACTACCCTTTCCTTTGATAACCACCCCGCTGGAGATGGCCACTGCAGGCCAAAACATATAGGAGGAATGTCATATATTTATAAACTACTGTCTTTTTACTGTTGTGCAGTTGTTGGAATAAATTATTGTGAACTAGCTTACTGCATGGAACATGGATAATGTTAAAATTCTGTGTATTTGTTTGGTTTTCAGAAATGGCCTTATTTTGGATCCTACCAAAGTATAAGAGAAAAAAAAATTTCAGAACTGAAAAAGCAAATGGATTTACTAGCAGAGGAACTAAAACCTCCACCCAGAAGTTATTGTAAACCTGCTAAACCAGTTCCTGCAATAAAAGACGTCATAGGTCAATCATTGCCAATGATTGGGCCGTATAAGAGACTTGATAATAAACAGCAAGTTGTGGCAGTAATTGATGATGTAAGTACATACAAACACATCAAAGTTGCTGCTGCTTCTGTCACTACTGTACAACTACTTAGCACAAGGTTTTTCAAGAAATGTTGGGAAGTTTATGAAATTTCCTGCTTTTATTGAACACAGATCCATGTATTCTAGACCCCAGTAGTAAATGGACTTGAGTGGCCAGCTTCATCTTTCAGCTGATTTCATCCCAATGCCAGAGTATGGTGGCACCTCAGATGAGAAGTGAACTTCAGCCCTGAAGATGACATATGTGTCAAAATATGTCAAGGTTTTAAATGATTTTAATAAATCCCATTGCTTAAATGTACTTATTCTTAGATGGTTAAAATGTTTTTAGATGTACAACAGCATAATTCTATGGAAACTAATGTTAAATGGTGACAAACCTTTTGAGTTCTCTAAAAGGCAGGAAATTTCTGGATCACCTGAGTCACTGTCAGGTTTTAAAGGACTCTGTTCCATGGAGGTAGGGAACAGTACAGTTTTAATATAAAATTTAAAATAGTTATTGCTTACTTAGAAGCTGCAACAGCTGCTTCTGTGCAGTGACATTATAATTTAAGCAGTCTGGATACAGACATCATTTTGTGTTTGTTTACAGGACCTTTGTATTAACTGCGGGAAGTGCTACATGGCTTGCAATGATTCTGGATACCAGGCCATTACCTTTGACCCAGAAACACATATTCCAACAGTGACAGATGACTGCACAGGTTGCATTCTCTGCCTGTCAGTGTGTCCTATAATCGACTGCATCAGGTAGGCTGTGAAAGCTTAGGAATTAAGTAGCTAAGTTCTGAGGGATTAAATTTTATTAATTACATTTTCTTCCTACACAGTTTGTGAGGTATGACAAGACACTATCACTTGTTTCGCAGTATCGAATCACGGAGCACGCACAAATTACTCAGGTTCAGTTGTGCTGCTTGGCTCATATTGTGTCTTGTGTGAATACAGTGTTGCTCGTAAAACATATAGTAGTCCTAGTGATCAGTTGTTTGAAACTAAGTGAATGGGAACTTATCCCTAGTTATAGACAGGAAGTCATTTTCAGTACATACACATTCATGAAAGTGGAATTAGAACAAGAAACAGGAGAAAAGCAGTTCCAAGAAGTGGTGTGTCATACACCAGTGCAAAATGAAATGGTGGAGGCTGGGAAAACAAGAGCCGGACAAGAGCAGTTGTTTTCTGAACAAGAAGTAACATTTGACTGTCTGCTTGTCACAGCTTCATGTTCTACCTGCTTTCCAGTTCATATGTGAGAAGTTTCTTGTGAGACCTTACCAACTGTGGAAGTATTTATCTCTCTTCATCTTCCTTTTTCTTTCAAGGATAGGCTCAAAGTCTGTTGTAGCTTCAGTCCAGTGTTGACAAGATCTGCCAGTATCTCATCTTCTTTGTGGGCAGTAAATGAAACTGAATGTTGACAATATGTCTGCTGGAAATTTGTCAAGATATTCTGTCAGCATTCGCTTTATAAATTTATATTACACCCTATATGAGATGCTCATAACTCCTACACATAAAACATTATCCATACCATGTTTCAGTACTGCTTTGTTAGTGCTTTATATGATGGCAATTTCATGAAATGTATTTATAAAGCATATTAATATTGATACAGTGTACAAAAATCGAATTTTACCTATCAGTTTAATAAGTATTGTACATATTGAATTATATTCAAAAGTAGAGTACATCCATGTGTATCCAACAACAGAGGCACTACTGAAAAAAGACTTTTGTTCTGTGCCTGAAAAAAGGACAAATTGAAAGAAAATATTTGTTACAAAACTGACAATTGGAACATTCATATTAATGAAAAGACCATGTTTTTCATAAGCTCTGCATATTCTGCAGTTACTTTTCTAAAAAGTTTCAAAGAATTTTAGATGAGTGGAATGTAAATACACTGTATCACACAGCAGTCTGTTTGGGTAAAGTAGCTAAACATTTGATACAATTAAAGTTACCTCACAAAAAGGAAAGGAGGGCTATACTATGCATGCAACAAATGTTTTGATAAAATAAATAATTATTTGGAAATTGTGCTTGTACAGCCTTGTTTGAGGCCTTTCATAATAATGATTTTTGCCATTAATTTGCGTATAACTTTCAGTCAAACTTTGCATGGGTATACTTTTTTTTTACTGTACTACCCAGTGCTGATCTATACCATACGTTACTTTATCCAAATCCTCTAAGTTTATATGGGCTTTTTCTGTGCTTCATTTGTTTCTGTCACTTCTCTCACCCAGAATATATTATCTAAGCACAGTTGTCTAGTATTGGCTACCATACATCTGTGGTGTCTATGTAAGTTTATTAACCGAGGCCGAGATCTCACCCAAACCACCCACTAAAATAATTTAATTCCTACTTATATATTCCATTGTATCTGATAAATTCTTTAAGGTATCTTTATCCCATAGTCTAGTCTTCATTAAGTGCATATGTGCCTATCATCACTAATTCTTTATCCAATGTTTTCAGTTCCTTTTATGTAACATTCATTAATTTCCTCCCATTGTTTATTGCTTTCCATTTAATCTATATCAAAATCAGTACACCACTTATTTTTTCATTTCCTTTTGGTGCTGCATTCCATACATGTGTGTGGGTATTCTTCTAAAATTCTTGACTTCTACGTTCTTAAATGTATGTCAAACAAGTGTTTTCTCTTTCAGTGTGGTTCCTCGTGTAACTCCGCACCATATCAACCGTGGAGTACCAGCATAAGGCTACGAGTAGACGACTGGTTTGTGCTCATACTGGTTTGTGAGGTTTAAAAATTATTTTAACATGTGATCATCATTGAATCATCTTATTATGATGGGCTTGCTTTTATGAACATATTTTCAAGTTACATTCAACAGCGGGTAAGTTAATTGGTTAGACTGAACATAACACAAACAGCAGTTAGAAAATACATATAAACAGTAGTAGGGGCCCAATTCATATTGTGTTGCTGTAACTCCATAGTTAGCACAATAAGCCTAAGGCTGCGGTGCATCCGGAGCGAATGCCGACGGGCCCATAGAAAGAAGAAGAAGAAGAACTCCATAGATTGAATCCTGCCTTCACTTTTGCACATCTATCTTCTTCTTTCACTCACTACTGCCCATCTTTTTGATTCCTCTCACTCCTGTCCTTACTGACCTCAATCAGAGGAGGTTTTGCTACCCCATTCCATACCATTTGCCCTGTGTCTAAATGATACACCAGATGGGGCCCTGAAAGGGACCGTTTTATGGCCATTCAAGTACCAATCCCGTTGGTGTGGACCAAACGCTTGCAGCAGCTTCTTCTGAGTCTGGGAGGACCATACCTGCCTGCCTATATATGACATCATATACTCATCTTACACACTTTGTCCATGAAGATGGAGGCAGCATGTACGTCATGTCAGCAACACAACCCACTCCCACAGGGTAACAAAATCCCCAAAACAGGGCATATTTTATGGCAATATTAACAGATACGTGATAATAACGTAGAACGAAGGGAATAAATAATGTATAGAGATCATAACGTTTGACAAAATGTTCTTTATTTGTGACAATATAGCACTAGTAATATGATGGTCACAATTTGTACACTGAAAAACAAAAACAAATGAGATATGCTTCTTACAATCAATTCTTTAATTAGTGATGCAGTGTTCATAAGATGTTCTAGAACAGAACAATTTGTTTGCTTAAAGAAGCATGCATTAAATAAACACCATTTATTACAATAAGCCTCCAGACTTTACTCTTTTGTCTAAATAATGCCCTTCTGAATTGCACTCATATTTATTTTTAGTAAGGAATGACTTTTTCCTGGTAATTGATAATCCATAACAAATGTAGCCCCTGTATTAATACATGCAATTGCATCTTGATTTAAATGTCTCAGTATAAACTATCCACAGTAGGAATGGTATGAACTGCCACCTGTTGACAGTTCTAGGTCCTACACTACTTCAGTGAAGAGAGTCAAGTGCCATTTTCTTCTCTTTGGACTCTTGTTCAGGTTAAAGTGCCTCCATTATACATCTCATACATAAAATATTAACCATTGTTCTGTATTGCTTGTAGGAGGTATGAAGTAAAAGGTTTATATATTATATTTTAGTTGAAAAGTTTACTGAAAAATAGGCTATAATTCCTAAGAAATGTAACCTTTTCATTTAGTGAACCATGTTGAATGTTGTGGTACGAAAGTCTAGCATGAATTTCACTAAACTTTTGCTATCAAAACAAAATGTTCAACATTTTTGAAATATCAATTTTACATAAAACTTCACCCCACAATTTTTGAAGTTTAGTTTCACTTTATGCGAACAAACTGATGCTCAACACTGTATATACCAACCGAGCGTTTCATTTTCTCATCCCATTCAACCCACTCTCTTTCACTAAGATCCACTTCAGGGTAAACATGGCCACTGTCTTCAGCAACTGCACTCCATCCATCCTGAAGCCAGAAATATAACAATCTCATTGGCAGAATACATAAAGCGGTAACTACCTGGGTCATTGTCAGGTGACTGACTCAGAAAAGTGAACAGATGTATGTATGCAGTATAAGACCTTCATACAACCTGGGAATAGTAAGTATCATAGTATCCATGACACACTTTTCAAGGTGATATGTGTGATTACCTGCTCCCACATACAACTCTTTCAAGTAGTACAAACTTGGAAGGTTATGCCACTGGACGTCAACCAAACTTATGTTTTAAATCTGTACCTCAAAATATATCAGTACAACTCATGCAAATTCATAGTTTGTTTACAATGGCAATGAAAATATTATAGTGGATTTGAAATGGATCTGAGACAGGATAGCTTTGACATATTCCAAAGTACTGGTAGGTTGGAGGGGTCAATAATAACAGTCAGGCTACCTGGTAGTTTAGAGCTGAGCAAGAAACCTTCCAATATGGATAAATGCAATGACAAAACTGTGACATGTAGTCAGTTCATGCAAGTGCTGATCTCTTCTCCACACTCTTATTAACATAAAGTATACCTCTGTACTCCAGTATGAAGTATATGTTTACGTACATGTGGTATTGCACATCCAACTTAAAATTACGCACCCTAAAATCAAAGTCTACCAACTCCACACCACGACAGTCAAACGTCACTATGGTCTTGAAATTTTCATGATCAGCTTTGGTATATGCTTGTATTGAATCTTCCAAAATGCCTGTAAAGAAGGGGATATTCACAGCTACATCTCAAATTAAGCATTCACATGTAAATCCCTTTAGAATTAATAATGTTATAATAATCTAAAAAGTGAAGTATCCATTTTAGGTTTCTTTAGGAAGAAGAAGATCTGCAACTTTAAACTGAGGAAATTTAACATGAACATTATTGACTTTGGATCCCTGAAACTGACTCTATAATAAGGGTACATCAAACTAGGTTCTCTATATATAAAGTCATAATCATATTGACTTGTTAGTTTTACAGTCAGCTGTATTTATTTTAACAGGTGAACACAAAATATAAACACTGCAAAATGGAAAGTAAGTGCCTAAGTTTATATAAATACAGAGAAAGTTACAGACATTGAGTGTCCTGGAATGTTGTCTTATTTATTTAACCCACTATCAAAATATCAAGTCTGAATCATGAGGCAACTTGACTTCCATTGTGAACAGCTATGTTCCATCAAAATGCCGGGAACCACTCATCCAGAGACAGTGTCATATCCTAGAAGATCTGAACCCACTTTCAGTTTTGATTGTACGAAATGGGTTTGGTGTTGTACCCATATATTACATGGATTTTTCTGTGTTACTGAGCATTGGTAAATACTGCATAGTTCAAAGGGAAATCTACTTACAGTTCATGAAGTCATGCTTAATTTACATTAACATCTTCCATATCATTTCTGAAAAATATTCCAAATGGTTTAAAAATAGGTCACATCAGTTACACCTGCTAGTATGGTAAATTGTATTTCAGGGGGAGCAATTACCAACAAACCACACTCTTGGATCTTGAGTGACTATATTCTGTAACAATTGCTTTGTTTTTTTACTAAGAAGTGCACTCACTTAAATTGTTTTCTCTAAAACAGACTTTGCATTTGGCAGAGTAGTGTATGTTGGCATGTCCCGTACGGTCCTCCACCGTCTCTGATAAGCTTACGTCATGCCATGTATCTGCTGTCTCCCCGCATGCTGTACATTTCATCTAAGTGAAGAAACAGAACTTTTACACAAAGAAGTTTGCTGTTTAAAAACATAAATCTAACTTCAAACTTAGATACACATGAGTGTGACTAATATACAAAATCTTGATCAGGATAACTGCTTTTCTGGCTGCAGTTTTAAATGCCCGCGTGTCATTCATATAGGACGCACGTATCTGAAAGGTTAATCGTAAAACGTCCACAATATGAAGCTAAGGTGCTAATCACTACACCATGATGTTCAATAAATCAATTCCTCTTTTATGAATTTCATAGCTCAGTACCTTCACCAAATACAGAGGGGTATTTAAAATTTCACACCAATTACTTTACTACTAGATCAACAACAGAATCAATACATTCAACATACTGTGGTGTTCCAGGTTATGGCATTGCGTACTCAAAAGTGATGAAGGTGCCCACCTACCAGACTATATGGTATAACCCAGAAGACCAAAGTATGAATCTCCACTACCATGAAGACCCTAAATTCTATGCACATTATTGGCTTGTGCTGAGGGCTGTATTAACCTGACATGCAATGGCACTTCTGAACAGAGCTTAATATAAACGTGATGTATTACTAATGATACTTACTTTCAGATACCAGCAGAAATCAGGTTGATTTGTGTACATCTTATCAATACACTCCAGTGTTGCTTGGATCTGCAACCCGATTTTCTTCGAGGGGGTTAGAACAAAGTACATTATAGTTAGCTGTTTCATTAAGGCAGGTATTTACTGTGTGTTAAGTTACTGTAAGACATTGTGTTATTATATTTATAGCTGTAATTAGCTTTCAGTTATTCTGTTCAACAAACGTAAGGACTGCCAACAGCTCTTAAAACAGGGATGGTGTGTTTCTTACTTCACTCAATGATGCTACAATGGTTACAAAGTATTAATGGCAATGGCTGTATAATTATAAATGTGACCTATTTAAGATGCTATTCCAGCATGCATGTTAACCTTAACGGGAATAATGGTCTCCAGACCAATATTCTATCTTTGCACAGATAACCACTCCACCAAAAGAAGCTTTCAGTTACCTACACAGTATACACAGTTAGTTTCTGGACAGGTCACAATATGACACTATTACAGCTAAGGTAAAACTCTTCTGCAATGTGCAAGTAGAGAAGAATCTGTTCATTCATTTGCCTTTCATTTAAAGTTCTAGCTTGTCACTTAGGGAGAATCTTTTGTGAAGTTGGGTTGTGTGTTTTGCCCTCTGTGAATGGTACTTTATTAGAAAACAACATATTTAAAAAAAATAGTGTATGTGCATAAAGTTCTGCTTCAATCCAGGCAGAACTGCTGCAAAAATCTATCAGAAATTAAAATTTTTTTTGGAGAGGAAATGATGAGTAGCACTAGGACATTTGATTGCTTTTTCCAAGTTGAAAGTGCTGTAACATCAATTAACAAAGCTGAGTGCTAAAAACATGTGCGCCCAAGGAAACTGGATGAACGTGGTACAAATGAATGAACGTATTAATGAAGACTAGTGTGTTACTGTATGTGACTTGGCTAATGAGGTGGGAATTGAACTTGGATTGTACAATCATCAGGAGTCAGGACAGCACAGTCAATACAGGGATTAGGCTGCTGGCTGGATGATTTGGAGTTTGAATCCTGGCTGGGGCAAGAGTGCCAAGGTTAAGAATGTTATAGATATACTTCCGCTTCCCCTATATGCCTTCATGGCATGGACAGGGGCAACTTTACCTTTATTTATGCAACCATCGCAATTTAACTTGTTTCCTTTCATCTAAATTGAGCATTATTTGTCAAGCCATGGTTTATGGTGCCATGATTTATAATCTTATACTCTTCGGCTCAAACTGATAGTCTGTAATACTTTCCCCAAGGTCTATTTCTGTCTCCAATGTCATCTATATTCTCGGAAGCTGTAAATATGTTTGAAATTTTAACGTTATACTGCTTACTTTCCACTTCATTCCTCCTGAGAACAAATCTCCCCATGTCACACTTCTGCACCGCTGGTTTAACTACTGATGCTTTCTGCCTAACCTTTTGCAACAAGCAGGTAATGATCAGTACCAGTCAGCTCTTCTGATACCTGAATGACATTGCCTATCTATGCATTGTTTACAGATTGCTGTTAGTGACAGAATAATAAACAGGGAATTTGTGCCCTCCTTATTGACGGTTCTGAACCCACGCGGTTTTTGCTTGTGGGGCAGGTTAAGGAATCAAGTGTATAGTAATAATTCGAATTTCATTGTATACTGCACCAAAACCAATTCAGTGTAGGTTTAATTTACATACTCACCATTTTTCAGTAACTATTACGAATAACCGATATTTATTGTTTTCTTTCTTTTGCTTCTACCGTACGCCACCAATGTTAGAACTGCAGTCCTAACCTAACCAAAGGGACAAAGATTGTGTTTATATTGCACAGATCAATGCAGATGTGCGATGACATGCATTTACGTTTCATTTGAAGTTGGAGTAAATTCCTGCAGTTATGTACAGTATAGAGATTTCAAAATCATTTATTGGTTTGATTTGGTTGAAAGGAAATCTCTGGAAAACTTTGCCATTGATCACTTACTCAATTGTAGTGCTGGCAGCGAAGCGTACGCATAGTATGCTGCCATCTGTAAATCATGTTTGCGCAAACTTCACTTCCGTATGGTGGTGGGATCAAGCAGCCGAACCGAAAAGAAGGGCAAGTACTAGTCCAACTTATCGTGCTTCGTAAAGTTGTACGTGTCCATGCCATGAAGGCGTACAGGGGAGTACAGGTACAGATCTGCCTTTCTTAACCTCCATAATGCATGGTGGTGAGTGGTCAAATTTACGCCCCGGTACCCATTGAATAGGAAGCTGCGTGGGCCCAAGAGCCGGTAGGGATTCTAACCCCGTATCGTTGAGCTAGCAGCCTAGTCACAATACCGACTACACTGTACCGGCTCCGCTACATTGCTTGGTATGCAATTTATATCTACTATGTTCATTATATCTGTAATCAGGTTTAAAAAAACCGACGCCCTGAACGAAATAAGTTATGGCGCCCCCTCTCCCACACATCACATCACTGCATCGTTAACAATTGTATTTCTTTCCATTCGTCGAAATAATAATAATAATAATTTACAGCGCCTTGCTAAAAGAAGTAACAGTATGAGTTGTGAAAAAGAACCGCCAGAGCTTTTACTTTGAGGTGCTGAAGAAATCTTATTGTACCTGAACCTAACTTACGTTGTGAAAATATGGACCATCCGACTTTCATTTACAGACTCACGGACTGCTTGACGCTGAAGATGAAGGCACTACAGTGTTTGGAAACTTCGGAAGCAGGTCGCCCAACGACACACCCTCACATCCAGAAGGCCTGAAACTTCGGTTAACAGGTAAGTCTGAGAAAATAATTGTTGCTCATAGGATTAAAGTTTGAAGGAAAGTTAGAAGGAAGGATAGAACTGACGGGAAGACGAGAGAGAAGACGTAAGCAGCTACTGGATGATCTTACGGAAAAGAGAAGATACTGGAAATTGAAAGAGGAAGCACTAGATCGCACTCAATGGAGAAGTCGCTTTGGAAGAGGCTACGGACCTGTCGTAAGATAGACTACAGAATGAATGAGGATTAAAGTAAAGGAAAGCTAATAAGTAAAGATTTTGGCTGAAAAACATTACATAACAATAACAAACTCGTTTTTGTTCATTGTTCAATGGGTCATAAGTGTTGCGTGTGGCACCAATGGGAGAGTGGAAAATTGTGACGTCATGGACACACACCTGTGCGTGACTGCGCAGTGGAGCTGTGCTGTTAGTAGCTGTCAGCGTGTAGAAGTGCTTGCAGCAGCGGTGTCTGTACTTACAAGTGGCTGTAGTAATGTCCGTCATATATCCTGCTTTTGAAGGCGCCGGCAAAGAACCTGGCCTTTTTATCTGGAGAATTGAGGTGAGTTTTGTATTTGTGGGTGTTTTTGTTTTCCACGCAAAGCAAGTCTATATCGACCGGACCGCTACCGCGTGACGACAGACTTGCGACACCATCTTTTTGCCGGTGCTTGATTTTTGAATTCCCGTGGTGGCACAGTTTTATCCGAGCTATAGGGAATGTGCAGGCATATTCTGTTCGTAGAACGCACGTTCATTCTCATACACGCGTGACAGGCGGTTTTCAAAATTTTTAGAAAATGAGTATGAAGTGTTTGGTCGAAATTCTATGCCTAACAGGGGCGTGAGATCCCCTGGAAGACCTAGGAGTATATCGGAGAATAATATTAAAATGTACCTCACTAGAATAGGATGGGACTGGTTTCGTCTGGCTCAGGATAGGGACAGTTTGAGGGTTGTTGTGAATACTGTAATGAACCTTCGGATTCCACACAATTCTGGGAATTTATTTAGTGGCAGAGGAATTATTAGCTTCCCAAGAAGGACTTTGCTCCACGGAGGTATTATACGTGCACATATCTCAGGAAACTGTTGTACAGCATAGTTAAGTGTTGTAGTCACAGTGATGAAACTATTATATGTGAAATTAAGTATTAGTATAACCTTACATTTCTCAATATCAGTGTCAATACGTAGCCTGCGTAACTTTTTAGAATTCTCTGTGGCACTTGTGTAAGTTATATGTGTCTCAGTCTTTTAGGGTTTATTCTCATGTGAGGACTTTGGAAGTTTTAATTGACTTAGTTTGTAATCCATTGGCGATAAAATTGATCACATCGTTGTGAGCCAGTCGAGACCAGTTTCTGTACTGAATTTATATTATGAGGTTATTTTGAAAAATAATTGACAATTATTTATACTCCTTTTCTTCCGTGGTATTGCTCAATTTACATAGTTACGTTTTGTAGCTGTTGTGCCGATAACGTATATCTGCGGGGACCACTACTTCCTTGCCAGTAATAATAATACTTGCATTTCCGCTTGTTCTTTTATTTGACGTCAGACCATTAGCAGGGCCGATCCAAGACATTTATGGCTCCAATGCAGAAATAAATTTGGAGGTGCTGCCTGCTCGTAGGCCTCAACTGACAGTGTAGATAGAGCAAAATAAGAATTTGACACAAAATCCGAAATTAGCCTTAAACCAGCCCTGAATACTGTCATCATCACAGGATTGCTTTTCTGCATGAAATGAACCTCTTTACTTGAGCAGAGCTAGGTACATTGTGCTGTATACTGCCATTTACTTCATAATCGTGCGCTGCACATTTCATTAGGGCGTGCACCCAAGAAGTTCTATTTTTCATTTTTAATGAATACTCATTCGTAAGAACATTACTTTTATTCACCAAACAAACTAAAGAAACTAAAACTGGATTAAACCTTTTTAAATTAACAACTAAACTCCACTTAAAAATACAAATTTGAAATTGAGACACAAAATTAAAAATGAAAACGCCAAGGTATATTTTTGGAGACATGGTGTGCTTGGGCACACCCCGTACGCACGCTTGTGCCTGACATCGCTTCCCACTCTCAAACATTAAAGTAGCAGCCATACAGTGCGTGATTTGAGGTTCTGACAACGTTGATGAAGCTTCAAGTCTTCTGGAACATGACGCCGTGCCGGTTAATAAATAGTTACTGACGCTTCGGAGAAGCTTGGTGCCTCCATCTGCAGGGTAGTCCAAGAGGCAGCAAGCCCCCCCCCCCCCCTGAAACGGCAGTAATGATTTAAAAATCGACATGGTGTCTTATCCCGGAAGATCTCCATATTCGGTATCCATACATTTATTGTCCTGTCGCTCTTTCGGGTAAACACTAATTTTCCCCAGCGATTGCACCTGAATTGAGGGAAAGAGAATTTAATATTGTTCGTTCCGTCCAACTTATAATACTTCTTATTATTAAGAAACCAACTAATTGCACAAACAAAGCCTGTAGTTACATGGAGTAAACAATATTAAAATAATTAATGCCCAACAGACAAAGGTAATCTACAACTGTAAGAACACCATAGAGAAACTTTTCAAAACCAATGCAACCATAGGAGGGAAAATCATATGTTCATATACTATATACTTTGTATGCGCAATTAGTTGGTTTTTTAATAGTAAGAGGGAAATAGAGTTCTGAAACGTTCATTAACATTAGGTGGAACGAATAATGAACCTGTACTGAGAGAAAATGCTTGCCGTTATGAAGCCGTTGATCTGATTATCCGTCTGCATACGAGTGTACGGTTGGCCTGTTACTTACTGGCCGTAAAGAAAACAAGCAAAGGCAGCAAACAGCATTCCTTATGTACTTGTGCCAGAAGTTAACGAAGTTATTGTTAGAGTCATCTTTTCCCTCCAGCCACCCATCAGTAACAGACTCTAAAATACTGGACCCATTTATTTGAATGTTGTGTTGGTAGACCAACATATTTTGTCCAGCCTTTTTAAATTATGGTTTCGTTCTGTCTGTTTTTAATGGCGAATTCATTTTTACTGTTCTTTGCAGGTTCTGATCAAGTTGTAGATACGGCACTACATTTACGAGTATGTTGCACGGCTATTACTTTACCACGTGTAAGACCTATTAACCTTATTTTGCATGAAGGGCCACCTTACTTAAAAGCCTAATTTAACTTTTACGTGTCGGCCAAGCTTCAGCTTCTAACGAAATCCACTGAGCGACACTTGCACATATTACAGTTTGCGAATGCTGTCATTAAGGACCGCGCTACTTAACCCTGTCGATAATGCGTTTTCAGCATACTGGCACTCTTTCAGAAACAGGTCGATCACGAAGAAACGACAGAAGAGATTTATTTTAAGTTGTGTTGTGAAACGGCAAAGGCAGTCCTAGCAAAAATATGTTTATAAACGATGTCTTTCGTAGCGTGGAGGGTTAAGAGCCGAAATGATTGGTATTGTTAGTAAGTTGCTAGTTTGAGATCATTACATTTTGCATACTGCACTTTTTTACATGTATTATCACGCGTAAATTATGTTCATTTTACTTAATTCAAAGATCAGTTTACATAAAGCCAAATTAAGCTTTAAAGTAGGCCTACTAGTAATGTAAATGGACAAACGTGTGTGAAATTGTGTACTGCTGTGTAATTTTGAACGCGTTTCAAGATTGATTGACCCTGAGGATGAAGGCATTACGATCATTCGAAACTTCTGTACCAATCGACATGTGTAACATTCCAGAAGACTTAAATCCTAAGTAACACCACCGCGAGAACAACATCGTATCTGTCAGGTACATGGCAGATACACACGAATATTGGTTGCCAAGTGTGAGTTTAATTGGCGGCAGTACCAGTCCCTATAAAACAGACAGGTGTCACACCGAAAGGAAAGGAGTCTTTCTCTTTAAGATTATGGTCTTCTGCAATATGACGCCGTATGGTTTGGCAGATACTGAGGTTTCGGATAAACGTACACCCTCCATCGTCAGGGTACAAGACGGAAGTAACCGGATCCCCCGAAAATTTTTACGGGCATAATATATGGTACCGTATCCCAGAAGACAGGAGGCTTGATAAGCTGCTTACGGATGTGAGAACCTCATATCTCGCTTCATTCACTTAATTTTGTCTCAGCCGCATTCTTAATGCCGCAGACTTGCCTTTCTTAATATATTCATATCTCACTGTGTCTCAAACTGAGTGTGACAAATGTGCTGTGTGTTGTTATGATTAGCTTTTATATTGTGAACATTCTCAAACAGGACTATAGAACTTTTATCATTCCAGCAGCAATGGCTCTTGACAGCTTTCTGCCATTACGCTGCGACAAACAACACAATATGCTCAGTTCAGCACAACTTCTGTTTAATATTTAATATCCATTCATACACAACATGTTTCGGTCCTAGGACCATCATGAGGTGTGCCATATATTCTATTTTTATCAATGAAAAAATATTTTTGTCTAAGTAGCCCAGCATATATTTGCGTGAACATGAAAAGAGCAGTTCGTCCGTATTTAGTGTTTGTTCCTTGTCAGAGGAGACGTATTATTTTTGAACACACGAGGGTGGGATAAGTTACGGGAGACCGAATTCTCTTCTTCGTTGGAATGCTGAGGGTCCTCGTATATCACGGTGACAAAGGGATTTAAAGGCTCTTCATTTTGCCCACGCAGTGTGTTTACGCGTGTCCAAAATTCTAACAGTACACCCTTGATTAATTACTCAGACTGCGCTGAATCTTGCTTTGCTGGTAGGTGACGTCACTTATAACGAATGTAGAATGTAGAGACTGTACGTATCTTATTCTATCGGTTTTGGAGGGGGAATCTGAAGGAAAGAGACCGCTTGGAAGACCTAGGCGTAGATTTACCCCCGGGGGAAAGAACCCCGGTACAAATTGAATAAGAGGCTGGGTGGGTCCCAGAGCTGGTCTGGACATTTAGGAGAAGAGAAAAATCTCCTGCCTTTACCGGGAATAGGACCCCGGATCTCCCAGCCCTACCGACTACGCTATGTAAGGCAAACTATATGATTGGTCTAATCAAGATTTGTATGAAAATCGAATTAACTTCAGATCTTGTAGAAATGTATCGTGAATCATTGGGAACTTTCGCTAAACAGCTGCCCGGTTGTGTGACGCAACGGCCGACCCTTTGGCGCCATGGTTTTTTTTTGTCTGTACCCAGTTTTTGGTGTAAGCAAGACAGTGTGGTATGGGCTAGCTTATGTCAGAACGACGTTAAAGGGGAGAGAATTTTGTCTGCCGCTTTGCGCTAATATAATTCATACAAGCAAGCCCGCAACTTCCTTCGTAACCTAGACCGTTTGAAATTATGGCCAGCGAGGCAGCTTGCATGAACACGAATTGTATGGAAACGCCACATCATTATTTTAATTTAGGATTTTTGGAGCCAGAGAGGGCATTGTTTCGACGTCCCGAGAAGCGTGCGCAGGGAACATATGTTGACGGTGTTTGATCGTAAGGTGTAAAATCTAATTCGGCGAATTCGTATTACGCATTAAGTTGCACACAAATGACGTTTCGGACCAAATTAACCGGATCACAGAACTCAGCACATTAAGATCAACGAACGTGAAGTAAAATGCGAATTAAAACAGCAGTGTTCCTGTAGTAAAGGTGCCGTGTTTGCCTGTTTCACCGATGTAGACGATCGGCGTCCGAATTGAAAACGACACATTATATTCCCTGAGATGAAATACTCGAGCCGCCGTGACTGAAGTAACTTCTCTATCACCTGCCTACACATAACCACCCTACAAGCCAGGCAACGCATGTATAAGGAGTGTGAGTCTGAACAAACCGACAGTGCTACGTATATGCAGTATAATCTCGTTGGGGTCACTGTCAAGTTGCGTGTTTACACTGGTTTAGCTGCTGCATCATTTTTGTTCCGTCTGTCGCTTTCTTGTCTTTGTATATTGTCATATCGTATAGATATTTGCTCCTGTACTCTTTCCCCTCATTGTGCTAACTCTGATCCCCACACCTTTTCTGTTTACTGAGATTTCATGAACAGTTGCTTTCAACGCATGCCGGCAATAATATCTCGCACTTACCCTTTGTCTGTTACCCTAAGTTTAAATTACCATAACACGTCATTGTCGGTCCCTTTTCCAGGCTTATGTTGAATGTTTAAACCCACCAAGAGACAGAATAAAAATGTCAAAATAGATTCAAAATGCTAATTTCTTCCATATTTTACGTAGTCAGTTCTCGAACCAAGGTTATATTGATTCAAGGGATTAGGTCTTGTGCCTGTCTGGTCTCATAGGCGACGAGACGCTGCCTAAATTCTCTGGTTGTGTCAGCTTGCAGATACAGTCTTTGTTGACTCGAGATGAATAATTCTGTGTACAGGAAGCATTACACATTACGTGTCTAGGAGCTAGCCACTCAAACGTTATACGACATTTGTTGGTTTTCGGCCGGTGAAATTTTGAAGCGGAAGGCTAGGAGCAAGCCACTCGTACACCGACAGCAGTAGCAGATTGGCGGACGAATCCAAAGTAAAACGCAGCCTTGCCACCTCACGTACAGAGTAGGCCCGTCAGCCAGATCGTCTAGGTTCTCCACCGGCCAATAACTAACAAATAACCTATAACACGTCTGACTTGTATTCGGTAAGAGTTCGTTCGGATCTCCGCCAGGATACGGACTTTCCTGATTTTTCGTGGTTTTACTAAGTTTCTGTAAGCAAATGTTGGCATAGTACCGTAAATTAGGTCACGACCACTTTATATCCTTCCCAATTTACTGATCATCTTATCATTCGAGACTGTATGATCTGACTTACTGACAGCGACGTTAAATGACCCGTAAATAAGCTGACCTTGACAGTGTCAGTGTCAACAGCAGTTTGTGGAAAGGTGCTCCACTGCACGCGCAAATCATAATTGTAGCCTACTCTAATTCAGCTATCTCTCTTCATATTTGCTGTAGTTTGCTGATAATCTCTGAACAGCACATCTGGAGATAGAATGGGTGGGCAGTAAACATGCATTGGATATGGGGAGTTAGGCATTGAAGATAACAGATGTGACAAGACTAGGGTGCGGTTCTTCCATGAAGCAGATTCATGTTGTATGAAATCAGCCACATATTGCAACTAACTTTAAAAATGAACAAGGCTTGGCTTGGAGTCATCCACCCCCCCCCCCCGCCCCTACAGTTTACGCTGGCAACCTTTCCACTATCACCGCCTCTTAATCTCTTGATATCTGACACAGTTTCTTTGAATATCTCAAAGTGGCCTATATCGCTGTCAGCAAAAGAGGTTGTGACGAAACCAATGCAGTGTGTTCCCGCCTGTGAAATATCGCAACTTAAAAAGAGTCGCCCATATGACTTTGTTACCTGCTGACCTTGGTTCCAGTCCGGACATTTCACGGCTGTACTTGATGGGGCTTACGTCGTCAGGAAGTAGGTGTTAGCGAGTTCATGCATGACGCTCCCATGACGCTGTAGTGAATGACTGTAGACTGTTAAGTGTAGGCCTGGCGTGTGACAAAAGTCGTGGCCCAGTGCTTAGTGTTTCCTCCGATTCCGGCAGGTGCCGGGTTCAAATCAATTACCGCGACCGATTATCGTGACCAATACTTGCGTGATTTTTCTCAGGTCTCCTGTGCAAATGCTGGAATAGCACTTCAAAGTTGACCACAGCGGCTTTTTTCCACGTCCTTCTTAGCCGCCCCAAATCAATCCCGCGCCTGCAGTACTCTGTCCACTTCCCTGCTTGACATCAGCATAACATTTACATCAGGGCTTGCCGCTTGAATAAATACTGGTTATTATACGCTCTGTGCGTGGCTCGAAGTGAGGACGGGCGGCACGCGTTACTGTGGCGGTTTTAAGCAGCCAATCAATCAAAAAGCTTGCTAGGAGCTGAGACTTGCGCAGGGGGTTTTGCTTACGTTAAGGCATGCCCGGTCTTGGGCGAGGGCCTTGACGTGGTCGTACTGAGGACTTCGGCTACAAACCGCAATATGTCGTTCTGAGGGGGAGGGGGGGTGTGTTTGTTTGTCCCTGTCGCTCCAACGTGGAGCATAGAAATCTCCTTTCGGAGGTTTCTATGGTCATGTGCATTGATGTAGTGAGTGACCAGCCCACTGACCGCGCAAGTTCGACTCAATCCTGATGTGACTGCCAGAGCCATCTGGCAGGCAGTCAGGAGACTTGAATGAGAAATGGCCGCTGAATTTTGCTTACGAAACATTTCTATTCATGCGGGAGGGGGGGGGGGTGACTTTGGTTGGAATGTTGTCTGCGATTTGAAGCCAGAGTGGCTCTCTTTGTAGTCTGAAGCCTGTTGAGAGCGGGGTGGAAAAGACGTGACTGGCGGACAGGAGTGCGGGCCGTGCTTCGTCTTGTAATTATACCGTGCCATTCGCATTACAACAGAAGAAAATCACGGGAAACCTCAGTCAGGGTAGAACTTTCAAGGGCATCTGCAGAATAGCTAAGATATAGGTACACCGGCCACCTCGACTTGCCAGGAAGAAAGTCCGTCTCGGCGTGAGATCGCAATGTGAAAATGAAAAAGGCTCCACTGTACGTTATAATGGCGCAGCCAGCAAATGATGCGGATCTCCGTTATTAGGCAGTAGCCAGTATATGGACTGCTACACAACGCCTCCAATTGTGTTTGTGAAATCACATGTAGCGTGCAGTACTTAACACAGTCCCCTACAGAACTCTGCTTCTTGAAAGGTGTAGGAAGTTTGCTGGTTTGTCTTTTAGAAGTAAATTGTGGTGCTGTCTGACAACATTAAGCAACAAAAAACAGCGCCGTGTACTTTTGTATATAAATGTTTCCCTCTTCTTCTGTATGTAACTGACTTCCTCTTAATCCTTCAAAATACGGTGGTCGTTTTATGTGCGACCTTAACATTAAAAATATCTGCAGGTTGTCCACAGCATATTATATATATATATATATATATATATATATATATATATAGGTTTCATACGATTATCAGTCTACACATAGATTATTTCCCCAAACAGCATTAACCGTTTGGTGTTTGCAATAGAGACGCAGTGTTTTCTGTTAGATACGAAGCGAGTTTTTAAATACTTAGACGAGTTTCAAGTTTCACATTATTAAACTGGAGGTAAAAGGTGAAGGTGTCTCTCTGTTTTGATATTTACACCATGAAGGTGGAGAGTGGAGGCAAAGCTCTACGCGTTCTTAATTTCGGCAGTAGAGAGACTTCAGCGGTCAGATTCCCTCCGGTACCCAATGGGTAGGAGGCTGGGTGGGCTCGAGTACCCGTCTGAACATTGATGCCGTAGAGAAAAAATTCTGTCAAAGGAGGATCTTTGTCGTAGTAAGTTCAAAATAGAGCACTGCGTTTAAAACGTAAAACACGGTTACAACGCCATAGACATTTCGAGCATAATATATTTATGAAGGCTGTAAAACATTTGTGTTGTGGCAAGCTCTTGTCAAGTCCCCGCAGTTTAAACAGTTCCTTCTCTGTCGGGTGTCATACCATGTCTTAAGTAATATATAAAATTCTCTGGCAACCAGCAAGATGTGCGGGATCAGGCGCCAAGTATGTGCGTGGTAGACCAGGGGTGACACTCGCTTGTTGCGCCTACCAAGACTTCTTGCGCTTATTAACTGCTGGGCAAAGGAAGGAGATCGACGCTGCAGCAGTGAAACTCGTTAGGCTGTAGCTAGGACACACGTCATAGACAATTACTATAACGAGGAGATAGGACCAGAAATAATTCAACAGACGCTACCCTTTCAGGGTAGGTACAGGCACTCCCCCACGTACGCAGTTTCAAGTTACGCAATTTTAAAAAAGTGAAAAATCAAATAATAGCATTTTTGAAACACCCGCCGAATTTTCCCTTGCCGGAATGAAAGCGCAATTAGACGAAGTTGGTGGAAGAATAATGCTGGGCGATAACACAGGCAGCGGGGCGGTCGTGCTGCTGCCGATAAGGATCCAGTATGTTGGGAGTTTGGATTTCAACTGGGCGTCCTTGTATATACATACGTATGTAGTATACTCAATTCCAACTTGCGCAAAATTCGACTTGGTCCGGATTTTCCGGAACGTACCTACTGCGTAAGTCGGAGAGTAACTGTGGGCCTATATAGCGTATAGACCTAATCGCATGATGAATGGTGCACAGTGTTTCGGATTGGATGCAGGAGGAAGCTGCCGTGGCCTAACTGAGATACTAGGCTTTTGTTTGAACGGACTGAGGAGGGCCACTAAAGACCTCAGGGTAGTCGGTGTTCCGTCCGAGTTTCGAGCCCTGCACCTCCGGAATAAAAGCCGAGCGTCGCTGCTAGAGCCAGTTTGCTGTGAGCTCCCCTATTTACCACTTTGTTACCAGGTAGGACGTCATTGAATTTGTTCTTGTAACTCGCCAGTTACATTTCCGTAGTTAAGCGCCGTAGAGAAAATTCAAGAGAAGGCTGCTGAAGAGGGGAAGAAGAAAGCAAAATGTAAATGGAAAGTTGTGAAGCA
This sequence comes from Reticulitermes speratus, assembly GCA_021186555.1. Lineage (NCBI taxonomy): Eukaryota > Metazoa > Arthropoda > Insecta > Blattodea > Rhinotermitidae > Reticulitermes > Reticulitermes speratus. The sequence goes on from JAJKFL010000001.1 coordinate 20,300,137, forward strand.
CAACTTTTATACACAGAACGTTTTTCTCCATGCCTAACATAGTATTTTGAATGTACGGAGAGGAATCAAAACATCTTCCGGGGGAACACTGGATACAGTGTCATATATCTAAGTAAAGGTGGCACGGAGCTTGTGCAGCGTGGGAATCAGGTCAATTTACATGTGACTGCTGTTTAACTTTAAAACTGTGCAAATCTATGTCACTTTACCGATACGCAGTCTTACTCGACCTTCCGCTCAGTCTTATTCGACGATCCGCGTGATCTTACTTGACCTTCCGCGCAGTCTTACTCGACCTTCCGCTCAGTCTTATTCGCTCGATCCGCGTGATCTTACTCGACCTTCCGCGCAGTCTTACTCGACCTTCCGCTCAGTCTTATTCGACGATCCGCGTGATCTTACTCGACCTAACGCGCAGTGTTTGCCGACATATCAGATAAGCTTCTGCCTTTTAATTTTTACAGAATTCTTTTGTAACTCAAATTGTCTTCCACGAAATATTTCGTGTACTAATGATGTAAGTTAATATTTCAAGAACTGTGCATTCATCAAGTAAACATTTTCCCCATGCACAATTTCCGAGATTTTAAGAGCAGTAAATAAGATGCACAGTTACCCGAACTTACTGTAACTTCTTGTAACCGCAGGCCGGAATTTGTTATTCGGGAATTTTACTATATTTTTCTGTACGAACCAGTTTCTTTTTTAATCGGACCCATAACGAAATGTTTATCAGACTGAAAAATGTTTGGAACAGTAGTGGAAGAAAAAAGAAACTTGCGCCTAGTACACGCTTTTCATGTCGATTTGTGAGACAGTTTAGAAAAAAGAAGAAGCGAGCTCACCTGAATGAAGTAATTCTTTTTAATTTTCCAGGCTACAGAAGTCAAGGCACATTTATTTAGTCTTGAAAATACAATTTTCGCCCTACTTTCTATTTAAAGATCTTAAATACTCGTGTATTACTATCGTGCATTGCATTTTGCAAGTAAAGGTCAGTAAACGGTAGGAGCTTCATAGTTCTTACCCTTCACAAATATGAGTATGGGAATAATGTCAAGGAGAACTTACCTGGACCGTGGACGCAGTGATTTTCGTAGACAATGTTAAGGAAAGAGACGATGTGAGAGACCTAGGCGTAGAAGGGGGGGGGGATGATTTTAAAAAGATGTATAAGACTGAGAGTGTGTGGACTGGATCCGCATGGCTTATGACCTCTCTTATGAATATGGCAATGAACCTACGGATTTTGTAAAAGACTGTAAATTCCTTGGGTAGCTGAGGGACTATTAGCTTCTCAATAGAAACTGTCTTAGTTTATCAGTGAATGACTAACACACAGGTTCACGAAATGAACCACAGTTGTCACTGTCTTGTTTGTATAAGTAATGTACGCCAAACGTCAAAAAATCAGATTTATTCATAGTGCTGGTTCAAAAGAAACTTCGGAATTGTCAGAGGTAATTGTGTGATCAGATAATAGGATAAAGTGCGAGGAAGCATCTATTATTGTGAGAATGATTCAGCATTGCCATTGGCACATGTTTAACTATAAAAGTGAAAATACTTGGTATCCACCGGATGAGCCAGCAGCTATTCTACTAACAGAGTAGCAGCTTCCAGTGGACCTTAAAATAAAAGTTATCCGATCATCGGACTGTGCGGCAGCACTGATGGAATATCGGCTGTTTTTAAATTGGCTAGAAGAAAGTCTATTTTAACATTTCCGGGCATCACTCTTTACTGACAACGGGCAGTAATCTGCCACAGCAACGCACGGTTTTCATCTGCTTTTCGTGGGAGGCGAGGCACGGTGCCTTCAACACACGTGTTAAAATTCTATTGGCCATTCTGCGTAAATGCGTCTCTTTCCACACATAGTTACTTGTAAATAACTACTTGCATGGAGCAGAGACCTAGTTGAGAATCTAATGGTTGATGAGCTACTCGAGAAATTCCCTCCCCCTTTTATGGAATCCAAAGGCTCATTATGTAGCCCGCTATTGCACCCCGTGCTGAGCCGCATCAATCCAGTCCGCATCTCCCCACCCTGTTTCTTTAAGATCCATTTTAATATTATCTTCCCACCTTTACCAGGGTCTACTAAGAGTTCTATTTTTTCGAGCTTTCCAGCCAAAAGTTTGTGCGCATTTCCAATCTTTGCCGTCAGTGCTACATTCCACTCTTTCTGTGTCGGTGATTTGGTCACCCTAACGGCATCGGGAGAATAGTCAAAGTTATGACTAGGCTTAGGATTATATGCATTTTGCATATTGCACGTGTAGAGTAAACCCACATTTAAACTTTCACTTAGGGCCAGTCCAATAAATAATGAAGTGCATATTTCATTATTCATAGGAATGACCCGAAGTGCAAGTTTAAATGTAGTTTTATTTTACATATGCAATATGCAAAATGCATATAATCCTAAGCCTAGTTATGACAGTTATCACCATGCAGCTTTAACCAAGTTTATTGAACTTACAGAACGAAATTAAAAATTCTCTAAAGTGATTACATTGTTGCTCATTACGCGCAGTAGCAAAATTGCGAAAAGCGACTGTTAGTTTCGTCATGTCTGTCTGTATGTATGTATGTCCGTCCGCATTGAAAAACTCTGCTCCCACTGGACGGATTTTCACGAAATTTGATATTTGATTATATTTCGAAAATCTCGAGAGAATTCAAGTTTTATTAAAATCTGACAAGAATAACGGGTACTTGACATGAAGACCTATGTACATTTATGATATCTCTCCGAATTCTTCTTAGAATGAGAAATGCTTCAGACAAATGTTGTAGTGAAAGTCAGGGCACACATTTTATGTTCAATAACTTTTTCCGAGAATCGTGCCGTTTATGAGATAATGTGGAAAATTATGGTAGAGCCAGACAGGCCAAGATGACAATATAATACGGCGCATGCGCTTTGCATGCTGGATAACTGAGGCTATAGACACACACTCGGAGCATGTAATAATTATTGGTTTTCAACGGTAACAATGGTTACGTGAACGCGCCTAAGTGTTACGTTATACGTACATTGCCTGTCGCTTTGTACATTATGTTTGCAGTAAAAACTCGTCCCTTTCATATACCCGCCAATCGTAATGTATTACAAGCAGTACATGCTTCTATATCGTGTTAATTACAATCTTGTATCTTGTCTCTTGGTGAGACTGCAGGGAGCAGGAATTCTGTTGCGGTCTGTTGCTTTATCCTGCCGTGAATGAACATGAAGTTACAGGTGACTGTACATGTATGTACGAATTATGTAGACCGGCCGAAACATGCAGTGTTGCATAAACACAACATGAAGCGGAAATATGGAATTACAGAACAGTCAATTAGAGTAAACCCTCGCCCAACGTGGTGACCAGAGTAAAATATAACTTACGTAGTAGATCGAAAATAGGTATAGGATATCAATCATGTAAACTTATGTAACTCTATACCGCGCTGCATACAGTCAGTGGCGTAGCTAGGCTTCTGGCGCCCGGGGCGCGTAGTCAGAATGACCGCCCCTAAGAGAAATTATGAAGTTAAAATAATTACCATTATTTGTTGAATTTCCTTTTATGTGGTTCAACAATTTAAAATTTCTTGAGAGCATAACATCTAATTATCTAATGTAAAATATTCGTTTTGCCGCCCACTTTTCCGCCCCTTGGAACCTGCCGTCCGGTGCGGCCGCACCACTCGCCCCCCCCCCTTTCTCTCAGCTACACCCACACATAAAATTTTACATTTTTCCTCGTTATTTTGTTAACTGTCTATCTAGAACACAAAAGCCTAGAAGAAAATTGTTTATATCGAAAGGTATGGATGCAGACTACGTGCTGTGTAAGCGTACTAGTGCCAATTAGTCTCGCTAGCGTCCCGTATCTCCACGATCTGCCATGGCGAGAGAAACGATTCTCCCACCTGAGCGTCCCGGCGAACTGCGTAAGCCCTAAATACATGCATTGTTCTCGGCTTGTCAGTGTATCAAGGTTAGGTTCCTCGTGACGTCATGATTGTGAACCTACCTGCGCGTTCCTTAGGAGTTAACACCACTTTTTTGCGTTCTGACTCATCACGATAACCTTGCTAGCTGTCAGTGTGTCACCAGACATACTCAGGCAGTAATTTCAACATGATGCATTTATTTCAAAGCTCTCAAGTTGACTTAAAGACAGATCACTTTCACTGTATAAGCATACGCTCTAGACAAAAATCTAAACCAGAGCTGTTAATGGAGTCATCTCTAACATCGTGAATTAAGAGTTCTTTTTGAGCAGTTAACAGTTCATTGCTGCGTTAATCAATAAATTCTCCACCTTCTATAGACCGAAGGTTCATTTACGGTGTTCAAAGGAACCTGCCATTAGTACCTACCCAGTATCGAGGCCCACATTAATCTAGTCCACATTCTTATGTCCACTACCTTAAACACCTCCTTTATCATCCTTCTAGCTGCTCTTAGGTGTTATTTACGCGTTCTCTTCCCTGGTTTTCTGATTAAAATTTTCAATGCGTTTCTCATCACACTATAAATGCTACATGCCCTGCCCATGTCATTCTTGGTTTTACCATTTTAAAGTGCTGTCAAACGCCTGAAAATGAAATTTGTTGAAACTCGGTGGAAGAGAAGTGGAGATATATAAGAAAAAAAACGAAAAACTTGTACAAAAGAACAACTTTCGGTTTCCCGATTTTTATGAAAAGTGAAATGGCTACTCAGATATATCTAAAACATATCACTACAACTTTGCGTAATGAAAATACGGTCAGTGGTAGCCGAGATTGTTACTTGTTGACAGACGGACAGTAATGAAACGAATAGGCGCTTTTTACAAATTTTTGGCGTTAACGCACCCGAAAGGGGCGCTTATACTGTTGTTTGTTCCTGAAGAATGCCCCGCACTAATGACAATATTGTGTAAATGCTTAATGAAGATCAGGATCTGTTGCTATATTATTCTGTTACCGGGGCGTCCCGTGTTCGCCCCGCCAGACACTTATGGCAAAAACAAAGTATTTACCTAATTACCTAGAACACATGTACAGTAGGCCATCTGCCTGTTGCTACCGCCAGTACCACTGTCGCCAGGAATAATTACATTAAAATAGTAGGCTATTAATGCCAAAAAAATCCACATTTTTTAATAGCTCACACACTGTACTTTACCACTGTTATAAATAACAAGACAGGCAATGTACGTATAAACGTAACATCGAGGCGCGTTCTCGTAACCATTGTTGCCGTTGAAAACCAATAATTATTACATATTCCGAGTGTGTGTCTGTAGTCTTAGTTATCCAGCATGCAAGGCGCATGCGCCGCATTAAATTGTCTGCTGTGGCCTGTGTGGCACTACCATATTATTCTACATTATCTCATAAACGGCACGATTTTCGGAAAAAGGTTGTTGAACATAAAATGTGTGTTTTGATTTTCTCTACAACTTATGTCTGAAGCATTTCTCATTCTAAGAAGAATTCCGTGAGGTAGTGTCGTAAATGTTTGAAACGTCCTTTATGTAAAGTACACGTTATTCTTGTCAGATTTTAACGAAACTTGTATTTTCTCGACAGATTTTCGAAATATACTCACACATAAAATTTCATGAAAATCCGTCCAGTGGGAGCCGAATTGTTCCATGCGGACGGACAGACAGACGTGGCGAAGCTAACAGTTGATTTTCGCAATTTTGCGAACGCGGCTAAAAATTCATGGGCTTCTGGACACGTGGCTCACTATTGAAAAAACTTGTACGCCCCTGTTCTGTGACAACATACGAAGAACTGCGTAAATCGAGCGCACTTTTTTATAATTCGAATAAAGATATTATATCAGTTTAATTAATATATATTATATATATATATATATATATACTTAATATGTACGCCAGTCATGATCGGTGGCCACACACTGCACTAAAATGAGATGTTTAAATGTATGTGTACGGTATGTTAGGTACGTTTGGTACACTGCCTGAAGAATAGAGCTTAGATCATCCTTATGGACCTTGTTTTTAACCAAGCATAAATCCTCACGCTCTGACAATCTGCCTAACCGCAGTTTGTTTAGATTTACGCTTTTCACGCGTCTAGTCTTGGCTGCCCACTATTTCCTTTCTTCACAGTCTCTGGGACTAGGCCTATTGCGTGTTACCAGAATGTATATTTCCTTAAAAACTTGACAGTACTGCACGTACAAAATACAGTCTTGCGAAAAATTAAACTAATCTCTAACCGAAGCAGAAGTCACTGTACAGATGATTTCGCCTTCGTAATACCTCAGAAGTGTAATCCCACAACTGCGCTTGCTAATAATATGATTTTCTAAGTAGAGTAGGCCTATGTGTCAAATATATACGTACACATACACGTTTTAGTGTTGTATTATGCTTTAATGAACGTCCGTTGCACACATTCGACAGGTAAGTCCATTAGGTTGGACGCGGCTCACCGGCTGATAAACACTGATATAAACGATAAATGCTCAAAGTTAAGGCCCCTGTTTATTCGCCACTTGGAGCAGCGAAGGCGCAGTTCGTTGGCAGTGATTCAAGATGCTCTGGGGCCGTGGGCGTCTCGTATGCTTTGTAATTAATAGCACACCTATTTCGGAAATACTCGCGACGGTACATAGGCCTGTAATATTGTGTAATTATTTGTGTTGTGTGCCAACTACAAATAAAGTAGTCGTCTATCCACGGGAGTCGGGAGTCGTTATGAAGATGTGAGCCGTTGGTATCGATTTCAGAGTACTAAATCTAGGGGGCAGTGGTGTTCGATATGAAGAAGTTGTCATTTTGCTAGATTTTGGATCACAAAACAAGTAATCTTTCTTTCTATATTTCCGCTGTAAAGCGACATATTAAATCGTTAGATAACGAAACTCGGGTCCAAGCAGTTGGCATGCCTGCTTGAAATTCCGGATATCCGGTTTCCATTCTCAATCCGGAGACGGGATATCCGTACTGAAGCTTGTATGTTGTTATCCTCAGTACCTCCAGGCAGGTTGCGGGATATTACGTTATTTAGTCTAACCCTTCAATGCTGTCTTCGAAGCACTGTACGGAACTTTAATTCTTCACATCCTGCCCGCCTCGGTGCGCCATACCGTCGTGAATATATTTAAGGGTACCATAAATTTAAAATCCCTCAGTCCTGGATATTAATTGGAATTTAAACCCCGGCGTCATTGAAAGGTAAATACGTTATGTCTTATTTTTTGTTACATTCTCCCAGATTCATCACAGGTAGATCATCTAATCAGCTTTCCATTCTGATACTCGTACGTAAGCTAATGTATGAAACGGAGAAAGTGACTCATTAAACTATTAAATAAATGTATATGTACATAAAACGAACGAAACGGGTGTGTACGAAATGCAAACATTAATGAAGGAATGTGCTAGTTGGACGTGGTAACAGCTCGAAGCAGCTAGTTCGTTCTAACGTCTGACAACATAGCAGGAATTGGAAAGAAGGAAGCGGTTGTTCTGATTTCCAGGTACTTGTCACACGTTCACCTTCAGACACTGGTGCATGACTCACTTTGTCTCTTCACTCGGCCAGGATTTCGAAATACGTACATAGTCTACAGTAAGGTGAAATAGCGTTATCCTTGGTTTTCTAAACGTGTCACCGTTTCAGTTTGAAAATGGAACTGTAGTCGTACAGAAAGTAGTGATAATGTCGTCCAAAATATATTTCCTGTTCCTTCTGCTTCAAAAACGTAATGCATGGTAGTAATGTCGGGCACTGAAACACAACCAGAAGACTTCGTTCCTTGATTGGAAATTTGTTAACCGTACCGTTACAGTAAAATTCAGCTTGTTGTACGGTTTTACATGCGTAACTCTCAAGGTTGTTGATGCTTTAGGGAGCTAACATGGAATCACCTTTGTCGATTCTGACAGCCTATATTATTACCAGATTGAATCTTTAAAGTAGAAGGAGATCTTCAGAGTATCAAACAACTTCGTATTTGCTCACGTTCATATTTCCTGTACTCACTTATTGTAACTTTATGTTGGAAAATATCAACATAATCACATTGCATCGAGCAGGATACTGTAGCAGTAACGCTACGTTACGTGTCCGACTTTCGTGATGGAGACTTTTATGGTTTACCCCAATCAGTCCAGGCAAATGCCACTATGCCTCCACCGCCTCCTTCCAAATCCTTATCTGCTCACGTTAATAATGTTGCCAGCTCTCTTGACCGTCTGCAGGTGTAACCTACGTACTGAAGTAGCTACTCGAACACACAGATGATACTTTGACTGTAGGTTAGTTAAGCCTAGGTAATGGAACTGTGCTGCTCGGCTCCAAAATATATTTTATACAAGAACGCCAGTGTTAGTTAAGTCTTCTGATATTTGCTGTAGCAGATGTCGCGGATCTCACAGTAAACACTGTGGTCATTTATGGCGCTCACGGAGGACGTAACTCTTCTCGTTCTTTGACAGATGGCGTTAATTGTTAAGCGATTTTGACGTATTAATTTTAGTTTAAAAGAGGAGGAAGAGGACAGAAGTGAACAGGAATGGCGACATGGGAGGTAAATAAAAGGAAAAATAGAGGAATGTGAGAGACACCAAAGGAGGAGATATAGGTTAGGACGGGCAGAAAGGGGTAGGTGATGAAGATGCTGAAGAAACTACTTTTCCCGCCCTCACGAAGGCTAAAATGTCGATGTCAGATTCCTGAGCCTCGTAACAAGCATGTAGGCGTATTATTGCTGTCTGAACTTTGTGTTTGCCTTTAAAACGTTATGTTGTAATCAGACCTCTTGCAAAATTAGTCTTTTCTAGATTGGGCTGTTGCATCTGGTTGGGGGTGGTTGCAAGAGAATGTGGTAGGTGAAGCTGGAAACAGACATCATTATGACGTCCGAGTGACTCGACGAGACACTGTGACGTTTGGCTGTACGTCGTTTTACTTTCGGTCCAGACAGTTGGCACTTCTGATAGTGCACATCGCTCTTTTGGAGGTTGGAAAAGATACGATGTAATTTAGCAACGCTCTTCAGGCCTGCATTTTTGAATGTGTCTTTGTAACCAGCACTTCGGAATCTATCATGTATTTAGAAGTAAGGTCAGAAAGGTTTAGGTAACAAACGGACACGACACTTTAATGTAATTTAATTGTAAATCTGGAAGAAAAAATTTGCATAGCGTCACAGTTTTAAAGTATTTACCATTGTGTAGCCAAAAACAGCTTTTTTTTCTGTCAGTTTTTTTATATTTTGTCGTTCAGTTTCTCTCTACCGTAATGTGAGAATAAAACGTGTTCCTGTTGAATAAATAAAAGTTTGGTCTCCTTTAAATGAGGTCATTATTTCAGCTTTCTTAGTAAGTGGTATGTATGTACTTTCGTAAGTCTTGCATAAAAATAAAAATGAAGGGCACCAAATGGACGGTGTTTGTTACAGCCTTTGGTTTGTCACTTTGTGATCGGCATATTTGACTTCGCCAACACTAACCTGTCTTGTACAAGTTACAGAAAATGAAAATTTGTTGTGCTGTGCAATGAATTCAGAGGAATATAAGAAGTATGTACTCTGTTGGCGTAATATGTTTCTTTTGTTTTAGAACTTTGATGCTGTCCCGTATCCGAAAGAGAACTATGGGAAGTTCTACTCAGGAGACTCGTATATTGTTCTGTTTGTAAGTATAGCTGTCTGTGTTGTGCCCAGCGCAGTGTTACACTTGTAGATGTAGCTGTGTTCTGTTCAGTGCAGTGTTACTCTTTGTAAGTACAGCTGGCTGTGTTCTGTTCAGTGTTGTGTAGTGTAAGTTTGTCAGGTCTGGCCAAAAAAAATGTAGTCTATATTAGTAAAAGTATATTATTGAAAATCACAATGGTTCCCGTTGACTCTAACGCACTAATTCATTCTCTTATTAAACTCCTCGAAATCTTTTCCGAAGTCCTCTTCGGGAATGTTTTTTAGGTGCTCTGTGGTACGACCCCTTATGAGCCCCACGCTGTCAAAATGTATTCCTCACATGAAAGTGGTATTTCTGGAAACACAAAAATCACAACAAGCGAAATCTGGCGAATAGGGCGACTGTTCCGTAGTTGCGATTTGCTTTTGCACCAAACATTTCTTCACTGATAATAATGCCCAATGAGAAGGGGCGTTGTCGTGCTACATAACCTTCATATTGGGCCGCAGTTCCGGTCTGTTACGGCGCACTTTTTGTCTTAAACACTCCTTAACATCTTCGTGCAGTTAGTGGTTGAGCGTTTTCCCCCGTGGAAGATATTCGTGGTGTACGATACATGTATGTCGCAAAACAGACTCAACGTCATCTTCACTCTGGAGCGTGACATTCTTGCCTTCTTCGATCTGGGAAACGTATCCGTCGTCAACTGGAGGATTTGTATTTTAGTTCCGAAGTCGTATTGAAATACCCGTGACTCGTCAGCAGTGACAATATTGTTCAAAAAGTCCGGTTCTTTTGCAGTTCTTTCGATAAGGCTATTTTCATTGTTAAGTTGTGCGACAGAACTTCGGGTACCATCTTGACCCACACACTTCTCGTGTCCAGATCTTTCATCAGAACTTGCGAATTGATTCCTTAGTCATGCTTAACGCCTCGGCCATTATTCTAATCGTTAAGCGGCGATCACTACGCATACAATTTAGAACTCTTTCCATGTTTTCGCCGGATTTCGGATCATTGTGCACGTCGTCTCGAACGTTCAGAAACCTTTTTATGATACTCAGATGTGAGAGCACGAAACATTGATTCGTCACCATAAACATTTTGCAGTATGTCCCACGTTTGTGATGCGTTTCTTTGGGGGGGATTTGGCTAATAATTTGACGCTAATGCGCCCCTCTAAATGCCTATAATACGTTCTCCGCCAAAGATGATAAATATGTCGTACACAAATTGGAGTGACACAGACATTGTTTACTCGATGCGAACATACAATTTCTTTTTAGAACCAGGAAAGACCATGCTAAAGAACTGTTTAATCTGTTTCATTGTGGATGAGTTCTACGTAATCCAGAAGTTCAGTCTCGATGATTTTTCGCGAAACCTTTATATGTCTCTGCTCTGTGCAGTGTAGCGTTATGTTACCACAGTACTCAAATTCAGTCACATTTATTGTTGTTTCAGACAAAGAAGAACAATAACAGTTTCAGCTGGGATCTTCACTTCTGGCTAGGAAGTGACACTTCACAGGTAGGTGCTTCCTGTTATGTAAGCAGAAACTATATGTTTTACAAACATCTGCTTCCTCCTGTTCTGCCTCCCCCCCCTTCTTTTTCTTCTTCTTCTTCTTCTTCTTCTCCTCCACTTCCTCCTTCTTCTCCTCCTCATCCCCTTCCTCCTCCTATCCTCCCCCTCCTCCCCCTTACAGCCCCACATAACATTTTGCACCTAGCCCTGCAAATGGTTATGCTGGCACTGCCTTTCTACATGGTATCATAACCCAGAAGACCACAGTTTGTGAGTCTGTACACCTTGTTATATCCTGACCACACCAAAATCTTCAGTAGATTAAAGTTTTCAAACTTGATGGGTTTTTGTGTAATAAATTGATTTGTTAAAAAACATTTTGATGATACATGAACTATTGAAATGTAAAATTTCATGATTTGTAATTGTTCTATCATGTGAAATTTACTTTAGGACCTATTGACCCTTGAAGATGAGGGCACTGCATTCCCCCCGAGAACTTGGGTATCTGGCACAGCTTTATATCTCAGAGGAACAGACTCCTCAGCTACACCACTGCAAAAGCTTCAAAACTCGCTTAGTTTGAGTTGCAAGGAGAACGCCCTTTCCTATATTCTTAGACGCCGCTCTTGAAGAAACTATCCCATGCCTCTGCTTCAGTCTTTCAGAATCTTGCCATCACAGTATTGTGTGACAGCAGTAAACTTGTATTCGGAAGGTAGCCAGGTCAGATCTCAGCTAGGTTACCAACCATACTGACTGACAGCAACTGTTGGGCAGGTATTTTCATTCAAGGAGGCCTCAACTGATTCCCACAAATTTCCACCTACCTACCATTTATTATCATCATCTTTATGCCATCTAAGATCTGTAACGGAAAGAGAATCTTTAAAGAAACCAAGAATTTTTCATTAATACAGTAATTACTTCGTAAATAATTTTAAAGTGATTAAACAGTTAAAATCAACAGTCAGGCTGATTTGACTTCTCAACACATATCTGGGTTGTATTCCATATGCAGTTTTAAAGTTGTAGGCAATAGCGAAAGTCCTTGTACACTTGCAGCCATGGTGGCCATGCCACCCTGGTTGCAGGAAATTTTGAATATTACCTAAACGCTTTCAAAGTCAGAAGCAAGGGAATCAACTCCTTGTACACAAGGAGCCATGATGGTCACATCACCATGGCTGTAACAAATTTAATCTGCCCACTTGTCAGCTGCCATACTTCAAAACTGCATGGCTTGCCACCAACACTACTAACCATTCCACCCAATGTCACTGTTGCCACACACTTGGAAAGTTTCACATAATTTAATGTTGCAATGTTAGCATTGCCATGTTGGGTTCATTTACGTACAAGCCTTTAAGCTCTGTAGTTGTGAGTTACTTTGTTAGCATCATATAATGTGCCCATGAAGATTACTCTATAAACTCCTCCCCTTTTGTCATTGTTTCCATTTTATGTAGTTCAGTGGACCCTAAAAAACATTAATACCAGAAAGTTATTGTACGTAAAGATACCTGTTTCTCATTACACTCTCGAGAGATCATTTGATTTGCTGTTTTTGAATATTATTCTGAGAGGTGCGTCAGTTTTTGTGTCTGACTCAGGGAAGTTAATAAGCTGGATAATGTGTAATTCTCCCATGAAGCAGTGTGGTGTGTGTTTTTATCAGGATGAAGCTGGTGCAGCTGCCATTATGTCAGTGGAGTTGGATGACTCACTAGGTGGGGCTCCTGTACAGCATCGTGAGGTGCAAGAGCATGAGTCGCAGCTGTTTCTCTCACATTTCAAGTCTGGTATGTAGATTATAATATGGAGAAACATGCTTTTAAACTGGTTTGTTTTATATCACTCTATATAGCAAGAACACATCTTGTTGCTCTCAATTTTAAGTTACTAACTAACCAACCAACCAACCAACCAACCAATGCACTAACTGACTGACTGACTGACGAACGATCTAAACTAACTCACACACAAGCACCATGAAGCAGAGACCTTCTTGAGAAGCTAATAGTTTCTCAGCCTGTGAGTCAGTCACCAGCCACACTGTCACTATATATTCACACATTTACCTGTTGTGGCATTCTTCTTGGGCTGCTTGGCTCTTTAACAGGGAACTGATACATTGGCCCTAAATGTCAGTAACAAACTACCAACCAATGCCGCGCAACATCGCAGAAAAGTGAATATCTCAGTTTCTCAGCCACTCAAAGAATTCACCACATTTTATAGAACTCCAAGCTTTATTTCCCTGTTGACAACAACTCAACACTTGTCCCTGTGCTGAGCCAGATATAGCCAGTCCATGCCCTCCCATCTTATTTCTATGAGATCTATTTTAATATTATCCTCCAGTCTACACTTGTGTCTTCAAAGTTGTCTTTTTCCTTCTTTGCCACTTGTAAACTATAGAGAGAATACAGCTTGTTGCTTTGCTTTGCCACTTGCAAAATGCAGAGTGTCCGGTTTAAGTGGCATCTGCTTGTACAGTGTACAGTAACAATCTGTTTTGTACAGAGTGTTTTTCGGGGGATTGCTGACCGTAGAGTGGTCGATATTTTTGCTGGATGGTGATCAATGATGCCACTTGTTATGCAGTGTGCAGTCACACTGAGTCCTGCACAGTGGTAAATCGTGGTCCAAAGGACACATCTAACGGAAGGTACACAAGGCAGCAATTTACCATCCTCCTAGACCTGAAGAAAGTCTGTGCTCTAGATTGTAGTAAAACGAATGATTCCCTGCCAAGCCCAACGTTATGAAACATAGTAGAGGGTATGTAGTCTGATAGCATCAGGAGCATGAAGTTTAATGGCATGACATAAGGTTCAAATGTGCCACAAGCCTTTCCTAGCCATTACTTACCTTAAAAAGTCTTGAGCATTTTCTAAAAAGACCTTGATAAATGGCTATGAATTTGGTTGATAGTACATGGATAACCTGTGGAACAACCATATAACTTCCTCAGTTACTTGGATGCCAAAAGCATTTGAATGATAAACACTATCATCATCATCATCATCATCATTACATTAACAATAAAATTATTATTTTTTTTTGTAGACAATGGCAATGGTGATATTGATGATTATAATACTGTTGGGAATAAGGTACTTAAGTTAAAGAATTAAAGTTTGTGCACTATTTCAGGTATTCGGTACCTACCTGGGGGAGTGGCCAGTGGATTCCACCATGTGGATCCTGATGCAGTGGAAAAGAAACTATTCCAAGTTAAGGGCAAGCGGAATGTTCGAGTGAGACAGGTGAGAACGGTACAGAGAATGTCAAGTCAAGTTTAATAAAGACCTACTTGGGGTGGGTCTTACCATGTAAACTGGTTGAGGATTTGCTGCTGGAACAAGCAGCATGGAACACAGATTTGCGTACAAATGTCATAAATATTGATGTGAATAGTAAATGGTTTTGGTTAATTTTTGTACCTGTTTTATATAATAGCCTAACTGGTAGTTTAATTGAGAAATAAAATACAGCATTTAAAGTCCCTGTAACCAATTTCCTATTTTTAATTGTAAATTTGGAAGCTAGATTTTACCACAGTGGCCTGGATTTAATTCCAGTGCTGTCCATATGAAAATTAAGGTTAATAAATTGGCAGTGAGGCAGAGTTTTCATCTGGTATTGTTTTCCCCTGCTAAGCATTGTTTCACCCGTACTCAATATTCATGTATGACTGCCCGTGGTGTGGGAATACCCAACATAATGTCAGAAATCTCAGCCTGGGCTTCATTCTTGGATCATTGCTTAGCTGGACTCACAGTCAGAACATCGGAGTTATTTTTAATATTTCACTCGTGAAACAGCAATTTACCATAACCCACCAATACACAATTTTACAAGAGACAGAAAAACTTGACAGATCCTTAATAGACCAACACATAAGTGTGTTATGTTTTTATGAAAGTATAAGGAGAAGCATTTTTTTTGTGGATACAGCATTTTGACAAAAGGTGTGTTTTTAACCCAACTGTCTAGTAATGCGGGAATCTCATTTTGATGAATTGTGTGGGTTACAAAAAATTGCTGTTTCATGAGCAATTTGTAAACTTCTCATGTTTGCATTGTAAGTTTAAGGAGCTGTGTTTACAATAACATTTATGTAACTCTATAGTCTTTGTTATTCCTAGGTGAATCTAGAAGCCTCAGCAATGAACAAAGGTGATTGCTTTATCTTGGATGCTGGGAAAGAGATATTTTTGTATGTAGGTCAGAAGAGCAAACGAACAGAACGGTTGAAGGCCATTAGTGCTGCCAATCAAATCAGAGATCAAGATCATGCTGGTAGAGCTCAAGTTCATATCATAGGTATGTTAAAGGGGTGTGCTGTCACATCGAACATAACACTGAGTTATATTTGAGGGCTATCATAAGAAATTGAGACGTACAATCGAAACAATTGTAAAGTTTAAAAATATTAACTAGGAGTGTGGGTGACATACTGCATTTGTGTCTAAATTTTATAGTAATGTTTTATGCAATTAATTTTAATTTAATCACATGTGGATTTAAGTCTGCAAAATATAATTTATTTTTGTTTAACTGAATTGCTTGAGGAGTTCAAAAATTCACTGTGTTGAGGACATTAAATGTGCATTGCTTGAGAGGAAGAATATAATATTAACTGTTAGTTTTACTACCACCCAATTGTAGCTATTGAATTTATAGTGTGATATAAATTATGATATTGTGCAATCTGCAGGTGAGTACCAAAATTACACCTCATTGTAACCCAACTACAATATGAATCTATTTTCATGAAAACCTCAATGATCATAACAGTGAAACATCTGAGTACCATCTTTTCTTTTTTAAAAAATGCATTATTTTACATAAACACAATTTTATGCATAAAAGTTAAATATATTTTTATTTAATATTATTTCCATGTATGCAAATTGATCCTCCAGGTATCAAACATCTCCAGTGTCTCTGTCAAGATTTATCATGCAGTAGTTTTTACTGGCAAGGTTTTACACTTCATCTTATTTTAAGGTGTTGATATTTTAATATAGCTGTTTATATGGTATTATGCTCAGAAGTTTGATGGTGTTAAACAATTATTTTTGTAATTATTTTTGAAATTTATATCTGACTAAAACACAATGGATTTCTTTAAATATGAGATTAAAGAAGCATGATAGGCATACACACATGCCAGGTAATGTGTATAAACATTTGACTTTTGTGGCAGAACTGTATTTTGAGCATATTTTGGAATTTGTTTAATGAAATAGATTGTTGGATTTTCTTTTAGATGAATACAGTAATGAGAGAGAGGTTTCTCATTTCTTTGAGGAGCTCGGCACAGGTTCACCAGGTGAAGTTGCTGATGAGACAGACGGTGGAGATGATGTAGAGTTTGAGAAGAAACAAGAGGTAAAACACCTGTTAAGTGGCTGTCTGTCTACTGTAGAAATTCCCATAATTGTAATTTGGAAACAGTAAATGATTCAGAATTTGAATGAACCATACTAGGCTGGTACAAAACATTCTTCTTGCTTCATGTGATGATTGTACAGCATTAATGAAATTTCTTCTGCCCATCTTGATGTTCTGCTAAAATCTGTATTGAAACTCTGTACCCTGTCAGACTGCCCAGTTGGAAAGATCGAGGTTACTGAAAATAGTTGAACATGGATTAATAATCAGTTATCAACATATTGCTATTGAAAACGTATTAGCTCAATAATGACAGTGGTATTAATACTTACGTTGGTGTATTCTGGTTTTTTCTGTGTAGTGTTAGACAGTGTTCAGATTTGACTACATGCTATGTGTGTCACTTATAATCATGTACTGTGGATGGTTTCAGAGCACCTCCATGCCGATCATGAAATGTACCCTCTGCTGGAGTTCAATGCATATTGATCAACATGTTACATTTAATTTCTTTCCAGACCTTGACTGTTAATTTTTCTTTGTCATTCCATTTGAATTCCAGTGCATTTCTCAAATACTTAGGCATACATGCTTTACTTGGTTTGACATCACAGAAATTTGTTGTCTTAAGAATATATTCATCAAATAAGTGTGGAAATCAGAAAAGATTGTCTGTGTGTGTTTTATGTCCTACATTTCTAATTCTTGGAGTATGTCCTGTCAAAGTTCAATGAGTAGCTGTCACTGAAGGAGATGCACATTTCCTGTGGCTAAATATACAGTCATGTTTTCTGTATATTCCTTAAAATCACAGAGTTTGTAGACTTTATCTGTAACCATCTGTGACTTTTTGGAATATACTATTTGAAGGTGAGTCTAACTTCGAAGAGCACATTGATTTCTTTGCTGAGTGTTCAACTGGATTATAATATTGCGAATATGTGCCACTGAGCGTGTTAAATAGTTTTCAATTTCCATTACTGATTGTAATTTTTACTCTTTTTATCTGGTTCATTTTTGCTGTCACTAAATGTAGGAATTTTAGTGTATGAAAGAATCTGTGTTGTGTTTTTTTAACTGTACATAAGATCATAAAAACTGCTGTAGTGTGTATTAGTAATCTTTTAGTGTGTTTCTGTGCAAAACATGTAATAGATATTGAAATTAAAACCAACTTGATGCACACTCACTATTAAAAAAACTTTAATAGTAGATTAATTAACCCGACATGTTTTGGTCAGGTACCTGACCATCTTCAGGGGTATACTACATTTAATTGCGCAATCCATATGTTAAACACACATAAGATATGAGCCTATAAGGTCTCGTCGTATATAAGGTACACTACACAGCTTCGCTACGAGACATACTCCGATATGAAAAACAGGACGCATAAGTGAATATGCTAAAGTATTATACAATAACAGTGCTATAAGTTTTATAAAAGGTGGAACTATTGCAGGATTACAAGTGTTGACTATTTTAAAAAAAGTTTTAGTGATTTTTAGTGATTTGTGAAAACTTTATATACGACGAGACCTTATAGGCTCATATCTTATGTGTGTTTAACATATGGATTATGCAATTAAATATAGTATACCCCTGAAGATGGTCAGGTACCTGACCGAAACATGTCGGGTTAATTAATCTACTATTAAAGTTTTTTTAATAGTGAGTGTGCATCAAGTTGGTTTTAATTTCAATTTTAATTTATACAAGATGCACGGTGAATACAATATTAAAGAAAAAATGTATTAGATAATAACAGGTTCGTTTCCTGTATACCTGTGTCATGTGCGGGGTGTCCTTTATTTAGTGTGTCCAAGAATAGCTGAAAATATGGGTATCTGTTCCACAAATAGTTGCATAATTTGTAAGAAAATGAGCATGAAATTGCTCAGCAGAGTAGTCTTTAGTAATATGAGGTGCGTCATTTTGTTGTAATACTGTGAGATCCACTGTAACCCCTGGAGACCCAGTGTAAACCTCTGGATTACAGTGCAGAAGGTCAAGAGTGAATATGATCATTGCACTGTGCACAGTCTGTGTTTGTAGTGTCTTATTCTTTGTCACTTTGAGAAGAAAAACATTTTCATGCCGTCTTTAGATGAATGGCCATCAGAACATGTACCAAATCGGTTTGTATGCTATCACCTATGGTACTTTGAAACTAGAAATTGGGCTTTGTTCATAGCCTCATGTAATCTTATGTTCTGCCAAGCACAGAAACAAAGAAATTTGCTTTCCCTTCATTAAGTGTGCCTCCATCAAAAAAATAGAGTTGCTGGATGGAAGATTTACATAAACATAAAATTATAATACATGAAACTCTCATATAAATCCACTGACTGCCTAACCAACCAACTAACTAACTCGATGGAGCAGAGTCCCTCATCAGAAGCTAATAGTTTGTTAGCTAGTAAAGAAATTCCCCACGTGTTATGGAACTAGCAGGTTCATTAAGCTCACCACTTGTTTCTAACCTGAACCAGATAAAATGAATCCACACTCTCCCAGCCTGTTTATTGAAGATACATTTTAGTGTCCTACTCCCTTCCACTGATTGGTCCACCACATAACCTCTTTTTTTTTTTTTTTAGGTTTCTGCACTAAAACTCTGTATATTTTTCTCTTTTTTCCCTTATACTTGCCATGTGCCTCACCCATCTGTGACATATCACATACAAATCCACATAATTACAAAATAATAGTATGAATATATTCACTGCCCATTTTCTACTGAGTCCTGATTCTGGATGTTAAAGACAACAGAAACTAATAGGAATAAACAGCATTTCTTGTGGTTTTCCACAATGAGGAAAAGTGGTTATTACCAGGCAATTTAATAGTTTTTGCCAGTGTGTTTAAACACATGTTAGGACTTAAATTCTGAAAATAGCTACTAAAGAGAGTCTTTGTCAACATACGTATTGTATGGCGATCCCACGCCCACCAGAAAGCTATTCAGACCCTGCAACCATAGGTACAGAGAAACCAGTTGTATGACACCATATTGAAGGTGTAATGTGTACAGTCTATTCTGAATATTGTGACATATATCTGTTACGGAAATTTTCAAGACTTATGATCTAACTTGAAAATAATTTAAATATAAAGGATCATAAAGTGAGGTGCATATAAACAGGTATGTTGTTTCAGAACTTCATACATAGGTCAGTGGGCTTATTGCAAGATACAGATACAGATACAGATACAAATTTTAGGCTGTTGCAATAGTGTAGCTGAGGTCTTTTATTTTCTGGTATGTTGCGCAACATTAATAGATAGTTTATTACCGACGTTTGGGGACAGCTTATTGGTCCCATCTTTCAAGGGTCAAGAGTCCGAGATGTCCCAAAACATAGGTAACATGCTACCTGTTGACACTGTGCAACATCCCAGAAGATTGAAGACCTCATATTTGTTCTTAACTAGATATTCTTATTTCAATTTTTCAGCTTAAAAATGTGTTAAATACAACTTGTGATATTATTAGGTTCAGAATTGGACATTAAATTAGAAAAAAATGTCCCAGCCATGAGCAACCAGATTGATTTTAAAGGACTGTATGATAAAGGTTAAACTGAGTATGTGGCACGGGGTTGTGTTAAGTATACTGTGTTGCCATGCATGATCTTATGACAAACTTACCATAGTCAGAGTTGAATGTTTGCAGGCTGTTGTAACCCTTTACCGTGTAAGTGATGCAAGTGGAGAGATGACTATGCAAAAAGTTGCAGAGAAGCCTCTTCACCAGAATATGCTCAACTCAGCTGTAAGTCAACAAATTATATTCTGTTTATAAAGAACTGGTTTTGATATCTTATAGTGAGTGCATTTTAATCTGATTGCATGATATTTTATTTGAACGTTTGCTTTATAAATGGAAAAACATATTGCTTGCTTAAAACCTTTTGTGATACTGGTACTTAATTATTGCAGAGTTTCTCAATTTAGAGCTCAGGATATTTGAGGTTCTACGTGAAGCTGAACTTATAGTTTTTCATCTGTATGTAAGATAACCTTGAAGTAGGAGATGTCAGCTGTGTTGCATCTAGAGAAAGAGATAGTTGAAAAGTTACACCTGGAAATAAAATTTCTTTTAAGATACAAAATTCAAAATCTGTGCCTTTATATGCTAAAGATTCCCTTTACAATCACATGACAAGTACTAGGGACAAATACTGTTGTTATCGTTAAGCTATACCGTTGAATTATTTATGAGTGCATTTTTTAACTAAATTGTGCACTTAAGTATGTTAACAATGAATCCTTGATAAATGTCAAGTGTTTTAGTCATATATCGAGGGCAAAATCTAAAGGGTTTTTGCTGCTGACCTGTCTAATGATGACATTGTAGATAAATAATCTTGCCTTTACTGAGCTGGATAAAAATTAGCTTGAATAAATTAGAATGGGGCATACATTTTGGAGCAGCACTTATTTGTCAAAACTGTTTGGGTATAGAATAGGTATTTTGACTTCTGTGTTTTTTTCATTATCTTTTGATATGATTATCTTTTGCCTGTGTGAACTGTTTTGATTTAGACTGTTCTGTATGTGCTTTCATGTATGTCTTTCATATGCTACAGAATTACATTTTAAAATTATTTTAAATTGTGTTTGTTTTGAATTTTTAGTAAAGTTGGATTTTATTTGAATGCTGAAATATAAAACTTAAGTTTGTGTGTTTTGAGCGTGAAACTAATCTGAGTGTTATTTTTTATCACTACAGGAACTTGGTGGACAGGTATGAACCCATGCCATTTATATTACTCTAATAATATGAATATTTTCAATAGCTGCTGCCGGGGCATGTCAGAATGTTGAAGGAATGTTGATTTAGTATATCTGTAAATATGTATTGAGGTATAGTTTTGCATGACTTGGGCTTTAAATTGAATTCAGATGCATGGAGAGAATTTCCCTTATGCTTGAGGACCACATTATGAGACCTTTGGACTAGACAGAAGTGAATGGTCAGCTTCATGGTTGGACCGGTTTCCCCCTTGAGGAAAGCTTTATTAACTACTATCTAGGGCTACCTCCTTGAATATATGGAACTTCAGCTTCATTCTTAGTATATGGCTTTGTTGCAAGATGTTTGGTTGGAAAGCCAGCTTTATTGTTTGTGTCACAAAGTTTAAAAACGTGCCTTCATTATGTTTCCATTAAATTCTAATGTGTTTGGGTACTAGAAAATTTAAATAAGTTGTTTCCATACTACTTATTACTCTGATGAAACAGAAGACAAAAGGTATCCACATAAATGGGAAGCAGATACATAGTATACGATTTGCAGATGACATTGCGATCCTTGCGGATTCAGAGAAAGATATGAATAATATGTTACAGATACTAGAAAAAGTTTTAAGCAAATACAGACTTAGGATAAACAAAGCAAAGACTAAGGTTATGATATGAAAATATGTAAAAAGAGTCAGGGAAGAACTGCGCAAGTAAGAATAGGGATTGACAAAGTAAAAGAAGTACAAGAATTTTGCTACCTTGGAAGTATAGTTACCATTGGAAATAGATGTATAAATGAGGTAAAGAAAAGGATAGCCATTGCAAAGTTGGCATTCAAAAATAAGAAAAGTCTCATCATGAACAAGAATCTAAGCCTTGAAACAAGGAAGAAGTTTATAAAAGCATATGTGTGGAGTGTCATGACATATGGAAGTGAAACATGGACATTGGGAAGGCAAGAGAAAAAGAGGCTGGAAGCAGCTGAAATGTGGGTGTGGAGAAGAGTTAATAGAACTAGTTGGATGGATAGAAAAAGCAACGAAGAAGTGCTGAAGGAAATCAATGAAAAGAGAACAATATTAAGAGTGGTAGGAATGAGGAAAGTCAAACTTATTGGACATTTGTTGAGACATAATGGTTTTGTTACCAACATCATGGAAGGTAGAGTGTTGGGGAAGGAAAGTAGAGGATGACCAAGGCTCTCTTACATCAAGAATCTGATGAAGGAACTCTTTTGCAACTCCTACACCGAAATGAAGAGACTGGCACAAGACAGACATCTATGGTTGCAGCGACAAGGCTTAGCCTTTAGAGAATGATGATGATGTTTCCATACTGTGAGAGTTATTCATATGAAACCCATTTGTGGTGCTGTTAGTGAATATAATTGGTCATATGTGATCATTTGTCTGTGTGTGTGGCACCCACCAGCAGATGACCAAGAGCTTAGCAACAGAATTGGTTCATTAGAGCAAAAGTAAACAACATGACATGGTTAGATGACAGTGTTCCTATGCAGAATCTTTCCAAACAGGACCAAGAAGCTCATTTCCGTTTCCTTGGTGCTGAGGGTTTTCAGCCCACTGTGGAAGTTCTTAGCAGAGGGAATCTATTGACTGGTGTATGACGGGATGCCATTCTCCATGCTGATGGTGTCTGTTTTTATGACCCCTTTTCCTTCACATAGAATTGTTCTTGAACAGGTTTCACTCTGTGCTTCATATAGTTCTGTGTTTGTAATTGGTTCTATCTGTATTGGTTCTCAACTTTTTCTGCTCTAAGAAGTCATAGGTTATCATTTCTTGGCATCAAATTTGCTTTGTATGTGTAAACTTATTTTAAAGCATGATTATTCTTCATAAATGGCCTGATGCCATTAATTTCCTTACTAGATGTAAATTAGGTGAACTGGCTCTTTTTTTGGAATGGTACTGAATGAGCTTATGAAAATTGTTCCCAAGTAAGCATTTTTGGTTCTTTCTACAATGTCAAGCTGTGCTTTTGTTATGAGAAGAAAATGTTCACCACTGAAGAAAATGTCAAAGCGTGAGTTTTCAGTTTCTCCTTCAGCATTCCATATAAGGTACAACACCAAACTGGTCTTCTGGGATGTGATGCTGTGTCAAAATGGCGAACACTCTGTTAATGGTTCATAATGAATACATTTAAGGTAATTCCCCTAATTGTGAATTTATAATATCTAATGTGTCACTATCAACCAAGGTGCTGATATGCTGTACCATTGGATATTGTCATAAAAAAGTACTGCTTAGATGTATTCATTGGGAACAATGTAGTGACAATACAATATTAGGACAGTCGTTGAAAGGAAACACACACTTAGGAACTCTTTCTCAAGGACCAGACCAGAAAGGAATTCACAGCAGATGGCATACTGTCAGTAGCATTTCCTGCCAATGTGGCTTCAGTAAAAAGCACACAATCTTAGAGAGGGTATCAACATCAAAACTTGCCAAATGTACTTATGAAGATCATGTTACAGCTTGGAGTGAAGTCAGAATTTTTAAAATTAAAAGTAACAGCAGGTATAGGAAATACAAGGAGCTGTCACACATGGCATGTTTGACAAATCCAATCAGCTGAGCAAATCTGGAAGGTTTTCCTTCTGGACTACCGTGATTAGACAGGTTAGTAATAAATAGGGAAGGCTGGTAGGATGTGGTGGGTTCTTCATATTTATTCATCTTTATTTCTTGTGTAAGTTTCATTTTTTCCCTCCGTGGTAGGTGCTAATGGTGGGTGGGTATTAATTTAGATTTATTCTAATGTAGTTTTTTTGTCTTCAAGAATATTCCAACAATTTTTATACTTTTCCAGTATCTTCCATGTACACTACTTGATCTTAGGTACATATATGGAGGTGGTTAACTTATAAAGGCTGTCCAGCATTTGAGAATAGCGCTTTCTTTTGAACAAAAGTGGGTACATGCCTACCCAGTCCCTCCGCTTGAGGATGAGAACAGATTGAGTTCCTGAAATATTTTTTTCTGTTTTGAATATGAACTGGTGGAAGAAGTCCAGGAGTCTGGAATCCTAAGTATATGAAACTTTTAGAATAAATGTACTTTTATTGAAATTATTAACCTGGATGCCATAAAATTCCTTAGTTTGCTCCAGTCACTTAGCTCATCACACCACATAACAGTTAATAGACATGTAATTGGGATGTGGCATAAGCCCTGTAAAACTTGCCTCAGTATAATGCTGTTTATTCTTTGCAGACTGTGAGGGAGCAGTGGGTGTACAGCTGGGAGCCAATTATTCATTGTCATATACTTGACAGGGAGTCCAAATTTATATGCCAGTTGTTTTAATTTAAGCTCTGTTCACATAACCTGATGTTATTAAATACTGTTGAATGCTAACATATACAAACAAGCACCGACATAAGGAATTTAATTGCAAAATTGTCATTAATGTGATTTATACATATTATATCGTATTTTTGTTTTAAGTATAAAAAGGTAATGTAAATGTTGGATTGTATGTATTACTGAATTTTTTTCCTGCAGCTGTCATACTATGCTGTTAATACTATAACAGGAATGTTTCACAGCTTATTTATTTATAATAATGTACTGCATATCATTATTATTCTGCATTTGTTTGTATTGTGCATTGATCAAGCATCAAAAAGTCTCTAACATTGCCTGTCTCTCCTTTTTCATTTATTAGCAGCTCTTCTTCTCTTACTCATGTCTTCCAGTACCTGGCTGAACCAACTAAATGTATATAATGATGACAGAAATTGCGGCAGCTTTAGCCATACTCTGTGGCGAAGCACATTATGATGGAATCTGACATTATTACCGCTTGATAATGAAAGGGTGTGTAACAGCTATATGGATATGAATGTTGGGTGTTAGCCAGAACTTCACTTTAAGATGTTTGGAAATAATATTACAGTCTCATGCTTTTGTACATAACTTACTTGTGACTTACTCTAACCTGTATTGGTTGTTTCCTTAGTAGTTAAATTTTCAACACTTCATTTGCAAGATACCTTTGAAAAAATGCTGTTGTCATTGAAATTATTTATGTGAAATTTCATCTGATACTTTAAACTGTTACACAAAGTGACAGTTATGACTGACTTCCTGCACCTTAAACTGCTGGTTTCAGTGGTTATTTGCTATGTACTGCTAAATGCATTTCATTAAATGGATTTTAGTGGAATAATATTACTAGAAAAGGACCTAATTTGGAGTGTCATTTGTTTACATCTGAGACATAATGTCAAAATACTACTGAATTGAATTGAATTCTACTAAATGATGCACTGAAGTGCAGAGCAGTTGCTCATCATTTCTTGTACACTTAATCTCAGGAAGTGAGAAGGTGTGATAGCACCAGTGCCAACTTGGATGTCACTGTCTTAGGAGAAACACTAAGTGGAATGTGACACTTTGTTACATGTGCACTGAAGGAAATGGAAGTCTGAATGTTATGGTCACTGCCAGTTGTTATTTATTGCCTTCTCTTTAATTTGATTTGTTAGCATATTGAGGCACATAAAACAGTGAAATCAAATGAAGGTAAAGGAAAAGTTGTACATAACATGAAGGCATAGAGGGTGAGTGGAGGTATAGCTCCAATGATTCTTAACTTTGGCACTAGATAAAGGTGAGTGGTTAGCCTCATGCCCCAGTCACTTTCCACCCCAGGAAAGAGCCCCTGGTACACATTGAATAAAAGGCAGGGTGGCTCCCAGGGGTGGACTGGACATATTGGAGAAGAGATAAATCTCTTGTCCCTGCCAGGATAGGAACCCTGGATCATCCAGCCCATAGCCTAGTCATTATATTGACTCTTAAGAGTTAAATGTGAAGGATTATACATTGTTAATCTTGAGTATATGGTATCATTTAACTGATGGTAGAAGTAGACAGTAGATTTGATTTTATTAATTTTTCTGAGATTGCTTATGTTCAGTATGATGGTGAAGGCAGTAGTAGTAGTTAGGTATCTTATATACTGAGAAGTAATTCAGTTTTCAGAAGGAAATTAAACTCTGTCCTCCATACTCAGGAAAAGTAGTTAGTATTTTTTTGTTTTTGTGATAATGCCTTTTAATGCCTCCCTTTAATGGACTCAGCTGAGAGTTTCTGTATTTCCGTGGTGCCAGCAACACGAAACATCTCCTTCTGTTTGTGTACCCAGAAGTATTTTCCATTTCCTATTGAGTTGTGTGTCTGCTTATTCTTTTAATGTTAGAGCTAAGATTTTCCTAGTTTGTTCATTAGATGTGACTCTTTTTATTAAATTTTAATTGAGCTGTTAATATTAAGCATTAAGCATCAAAATAATGGTCTTCTAAATACACTGTTAGCTTATGTCACAGTGCTGAAGGCGACAGTATTTGCTTCAAAATTCAATGATCTTCCAGAATGGCATCACATGCCATGAAGATGATGATGATATCGATGCAACAGATTAGAAACCCTCTGATGTCAGTACCTGAAAGTGTTCTTGGGAACGTTGTCATGAATTCCTGTGATGTAATTCCAATAAAAAATACCTGCTGTCACAGTTTTCATAATTATCTTTAGTGCTTGAAATTTTTGACAGTTGTATGTTAATTATTCATTGTGTTATTAGAACTGAGCATTACACATTACAATGTCGATGAAGTAGTACTTCTAGAAATTGACAGTGTTTCACCGTTTTGCAAATTTGAAGATACAGCCTTAAGTTTCATTCAGTAACATTGCCTGTCTTGTAGGATTGTGGCAGTGCAGGGTTTTGGAGGGGAATGCAGAATCTAGTTCACAGTACATAAGATAAATTCATTGAGTGGCTGTGAGTGAAAGATGAATGTTTCAGGACTGCTACGTCTTGGACACAGTCACATCTGGCATCTTTGTTTGGATTGGCAAGCACTGTACAAAAGCTGAGAAAGTAGAGGCCATGAAGTTGGCTCAGAAGTTCCTTGTCACAAATAGCTACCCAGCATGGACTAAGGTACATAGACTAATAAATAAATTTTGTCCTAAGTGTGGTATATTTTAATTTTACAATTAATACTTCTTTTTTTCAAGTGACCAAGGAAGATTGATTTGATAGGTAAGTAATTCTAAACCCATTCTCCTTCTCATCATCAGAAACTGATGACGACAATGGGAATGGCTTTTGAAACATTAGTTTACTCACTGCTCAACCTCCTAACACACTTGCTAGTCCAAGAAAGTTTACTGAATTCCGTGGACAATTCTTGCCTGCCTCCTGTTGATGGCTTTGATTATACATGTTGAAATTCCACAGATGACACAGATATTGCAGTAAGAAAGGGAAAGGATTGGACAGGCTTTAAGCACAGCACTTATTCTTTAACATTTCAGAAATTATCCTGCCTGTAGCATTTGAATTGTTTTAGAAACTGGACCAGGTATGTTTTGAATCAACCTGAGCCAAGCCAAGCTCATATGAACCCACTAGTAGACAAATACAAATGATCACCACTGCCAGTACCAAAACCTGATATTGAATGTGACCTAAACCAGTTTCATCTACCTTCTGTACTCAATTATTTCTTCCTTCTTAGGTCCAAACATTTCCCCGAGGACTTTGTTTTCAGACAGTTGTAATTTACTTTTCTTCCTCCTTCAAAATAGGAGACACTGAAGTGGCATCGTCTGTGTGTGTTGTGTTTGGTAAAGAAGGTGAAGTAATGACAATTTTGTACTACTAATATTACTACTACTATGGTGACTACTACTACTACTACTACTACTACTACTACTACTTATCATCAGCATCATCATCCATATTGCTTACTTCACAGTAGTTTAGCTGGTTCTCAAAAGAGTACTGATCTCACTGACCAAGGACTTCTTATTCACTTTTCTGCCATAAACTTTCTAACTATACAGCAAGTATTAAGTATTACTGCTTCCTGCATTAAAATATATAGAGTAGGGTGGAGATTAAGCAGTTTTAAAATTTCATGTAATTTGTTTGGAATAATACCCATTGTGAATAGTACTAGTGGTATTATATAGGCCATATTCAGTTGCCATATGCTTATAAGCTCTTTTTTCAAGTCTGTATACTTCTGGAGCTTCTTGGGGATGGTGCTGTGAAGGTTGTGACTGTTAGGAATTGCTACATCTCTTAAGTATGCTTCTTTGATGGTTTTGTCAAATACAACTTTGTCTGGTCTATTGATATGGATAGCTTGGTTAGTGATTATGAACCTGTTATAGTATAGCTAATAGTTGGAGTTCTCTAACACGGATTGTGGCTCATATTTGTAATATGGCATTGATGGTTCCTTTGACAGTCCACATTTGATAGCCAGTTCTGGGTGGACAATGTTGGCTACTTCATTGTGACAATGGGTGTTATCACCTTGAGCTGGTGCATGACAGGCACCAGTTATATGTTGAATGGTTTCTAATTTCTCTTGACATTTTCTGCAGATAATGTTGGTAACATTTTGATCCTTCAAAATATGTTTCTTATAATTATTGTTACTAGTGGCCTGATCCTGGATGGTTATCATAAATCCAGTTGTTCCTGGGAAGAATTTTCCAGCCTTTAGCCATGTGTTTGAGTTGTTATTATTATTATTATTATTATTATTATTATTATTATTATTATTATTATTATTATTATTATTATTTATCCATTGTTATTTGTGTTTGTATGTTGTGCTGTTTCTGTAATTGGCCATCTGGCTGTTTGACTCGGCACATTAATAAACCTGAATTGAATTGAATTGAATTATTATTATATTGTTGACCTGTCATAGTATAGTTTATAGTTGGAGTTTTCTTACATGGATTGTGGCTCATATTTATAACGTGGCATTGGTGGTCCCTTTGACAGCCCACATTTGGAAGTTTGTATCTCTTTGTCGTCATCGTTTTTTCAGTCACTTACACTGCAGTTATGCTAATGTTTTAAATTACTTGAAATTTCATACTTTAAGTGATCGTAGGTGCCACTTAGACACCCTTTTTTTACTTAATGTTTACAATGGTTCAAAATTTTGTCCAACCCTTTTGGAAACTATCGACCTTCATGTTCCAAATTGAAATTTCAGAGATTTTAAACTGTTTCATGTTGACTTAAACCGTCGCAAGTGCCCTTCCACTAGATGCGCTTCCGCGGCTAATGCCATCAGTAGGGATACTTGTATGTTCAATGGTAGGTCTGTTCTGATTAATGACTTGTTATTAATGTAAATCTTGAATTCGATGCTGTAGTTCGGTCACTGCGACATTTTAAATCAAGTCATCTATGTTCTGTGAAGGTATTGGATTCTGCCCCAGTACTTCTTTTATATTGTTTTACTTCATAATTGTTTTGTTTCTTTAGTGTTTTGTCTTGTGTATTTGTACTGTTTTATTTTATTTGTGCTTTTGTGCTGGCTTTGTAATTGGCACTTGTGCTGTTAAGTCTGCACGTTAATAAATACCCATTGATTGAATTGAATTATTATTTATCGCCTTGATGCAGAGCATTTACAATTAATATTCGTGAAAGAAACATGTCTTTAAAGTATATAGTGTTGCAGCTATTCTGCAGTTACAATTTGTTGCACATGTGATGTTATTTCCCGTGTTGAATGTTGAGTACTTTTATATTGGTACTTTCCAAAGTATGCGAGTGGTGCCCAATATGGCTGTTTTCTGTAGTTCCTTGACATTATGCTTTCCTGGTATGTTGCTCAGGTATTTTCTGAATGATTTTGAGATGGTTCCATTTGCCCCTATTATTACTTGTAATCACTTTTGTTTTTACATTCCACATGTGCTGTATTTATATTGTAAGGTCTTTATATTTTAGAATCTTCTCGGGTTCTTTCTTGATCACATTTCTCTCTCCTGAAATTGCAACATTTATTAACCTACATGTATCATGGATTATGATGTCCAGTTTATTGTTAGGGATGATTGTATCAGTTTGCACTTGTTGATTCCATAATATGGTTACTTACCTACATGACTTGTTTCTACTGATTTTGGTACTTGCTCATACCAGTGCTCATTATCTAATTTTACCCCTATTTCCTTGCATATGTTAAAAGAGTAGTTGAGCACACACTCTATCATCATGTCTCTCTGTATATTGTTCTTTTGCCAGTATTGGGCATGCTGATATAATGTGATCTGTTATTATTTCATTTTTACTGTTTTTCAAGTAATTAAATTTTGTGACTAATAAAGAGTTTGGTATGTAAGTGTTCTCTCTGTAGGAATATTGCACTGGCAAGGTGAAAGAATGTAATGTGTGCTTGAAACTAGAATCTTGTAAACAAAGTGTGGAGATTTCTTGAATGTTAATCATTTGCATCCTTTTCTTTTATAAGTTAAAGAGTGAAGTTTGATATTAAAAAGACATGTTGGGTTCAATGTTCAGATTCAAAGAATAGTGGAGGATGGGGAGCCTTCTGCATTCAAGCAGTATTTCAGTGGATGGAGGGAGACTGAGGACCAGATTGGACTAGGACGAGTCTTCACATTGGAACAAATTGCAGGTGAATAACAGAAATATAATCAGACATTGTGCCATTGAATGACAAAGCTTCCAGTAAATCTGGGAGAGATGGGAGCATCACATAAACATTACTTTGTGATATTGATTTGATTATGAATTCTCTGAATACTGAATTTCAAGCCAATTGGATACATGTCATTCACAGAATGTTGTACGGAATTTCTGATTGTCTCTGTATTTTTTAAATCAAGGGAAGGGATCTGTGTATGATTTGAGGTTTTCTTGGTGGTGAAGATGTATTTTGGAATTTTGTGGGTTATAAATAATGAAATTGATGTATAATTTATGTACAGTGTGGATATATTCGCTTTTGTATTGTCATGAATTTTTTCTGTAAGAATGTAAATATTTTGGTATTAATAATTACTAATAATGATTACTTTGCTAGATATGTTACCTAACATGTGTTTATGTGAATGTATATGCTAAACAAATTCTTTGAAACATTCTGTGACCTGCTTCATAATTATATGACTTTGTTATAAATTTGGGCCCTTGCTTGCAGCTAGTATGCCAGAACCAGACTTTGACCCAAGGAGTCTGCATGCCGGGAAGCTCCGTTCTCTAGCTAAGAGTGGTGGCAAAGCTTTTGGATTCATGCCTGATGATGGTTCTGGCACTGTTGAAGTCTTCCGTGTTGAAAACTTCGAACTGGCACCAGTGGATCCAGCTACTTATGGCATATTCTTTGGTGGTGATTCCTATGTTGTCAAGTATACTTATGAAAAGAATGGACGTGAGAACTACATTATTTATTTCTGGCAGGTGTGTGGGTAATTAGCCTGTGTGGTATTTCACATGGGACAAAGTGGGAATTTTGTTTTAAACGTTTCTAATGGCTTCAGTTAATGGTCTTTCTGTGTTATAAATATCCTGTTATGATGTCATATAAAGTGTAAAGAAATAAACCATCAATCACATAAACCATCAATCACAACAAACTTTTTATTTTTTCGGATATTTAGTGTGTTTTACAACATGTTTCAGCCAACTTGGCCGTCTTTGGGTAATACGACTGTGTACAGAATACGTGGGAGTAAATTATCAACATACTTTATGTTGATCATTTCCTCTCATGTATTCTGCACACAGTTGTATTACCTGAAGATGGCCAAGTTGGTCGAAACATGTTGTAAAACACACTAAATCTCTGAAAAAATAAGAAGTTTTTTTGTGATTGACAGTTTATTTCTTTACACTTTATAATTTGTCTCTCATTTACAGAACATACACTCCTGAATATGCCATGAACTAAATGTGTCCAAAAGCACTGATGCATTGACCAGGATTTTATCTCTTCCATGACATACAATGAATGTGAGGCAATTGGGACAGCATTTTGCACTATTTATTAGGATTTGGTGCACAAAATTATAAGACTGTCCTTCATGCAAGCTTTCAGGCTTTTGCCACAGTATAGTTGATGCCTTGGCACTTCTAGGATATTAAGTGGCATAGGTTGGTAGTTTTTACTGACTTTTCAGGACTGGGTTCCATATTCAAAGGTGAAGCAGTTCAAGAAGAATGGACTTTTTGGACTGCTTGGCCCTTGAATGTGGGACTGATAGGTTGTCCCAAAACGTCGGTAACCAATTACTAACCTATGCTGCATAACATCCCAGAATAGCAAGGGGGTGTTAGCTGTCCTTCTTTGCCCATTATTAACTTCGGAGGTTTAGTCTTTTACTAATTTAGAGCATTTGTACTAATATTTGCCTACTGAATTTATCCAGTTTATAGTAGAATGCAAATTATATTTCACAGTTCATGTAACGCTATTGTGCAGGGTCAAGACAGCACACAGGATGAGAAGGCAACATCTGCAATTCACACTGTGCGACTAGACAGTGAACTTGGAGGAAAGGCTGTTCAAGTGCGGGTTACTCAAGGCCATGAGCCACGTCATTTCTTGCGAATCTTCAGAGGTAATAGAAGAAGTATATTTCTGTTGCACCCTTAGTGATGATTTTGTCTTTTAACTTATCAGTGAGACATGTTCTTTGTAAGAAGGGTGAAATAAATAATTGCAGTTTCTTGAAAATTACTTCCAATTCCAGTAATTTACAGAATACTATGCTGTGTAAAGTGTACAGAACATATTCTGGTCCAAATAAAGGTGGATCCAGGATTGCTACCTAACACCATTACAAAGCATACAAAGGCTTGTGAAATATATATTGTATTATAAGACACATTGTTAGATTATTTACGGTGTACAGAGGTGTACCACAACTAGACAAGAAATGGCATATTTGTATCTTACAACTGCTCTGTATGTGGTGCAGTTGAAAATGCGATGCACATTTATATATGTCACAAGTGATCACCTGAAGGTTGAGCACAAGCTAGTTATAACTCAAGAAATTGTATAATTCAAGTGTAATGTTGATAACCAGTTTGAGAAGAAACTTAATTTAGCAACACATTTATGCTTACTCATAGTGTGTCACATTTGAAGCATTCATAACCCAATGCTTGAAATTATATTTTGTACTTTGCATAATCCACTGTTAGATGAATCACTTAACTTGGTATACAGTTATGTTAGTAGCTGTTGAGTGTATCATATACAACATCATGGTTATTATTATGTAGTTTTGTTAAAAATTGTAATTGCTCATTTTTTCCACTATTAGAGAAGTAATCTGTGATAAGTGGGTCTCTGTCATCATGGCATGGTGAGTCCTCAGATTGCAGATGGAGAAGAAGGCCTCAAGATATGGAGGGTAGCTGCGAAGATATTTAATAAGCAGTCACTGACAGCCAAAAAGGGGTGGTTCTTGAGCTTGGGGGTTGGGTGAGGGTTTAACAATCCCTCACCTTTAAAACTTAACATGTTATGAACTGTTGGTGGAGGGCATGGACTGGATTAATCTGGCTTAGGATAGGGACAAGTGACAGGCTCTTTTGAACATGGTAATGAACCTGTGGGTTCCATAAAATGTGGGGAATTTGTTGACTAGCTTAGGAACTATTAACTTCTCAAGAAGAACTGTGTTCTATGGAGTTAGTTAGTTATGAAAAATAGTATGGTGTGGTATATAAAAGTATTTTAAATACTCTTATATTGAAGAAACAGTTATGTTGTGCTTAAGTCACTGTGTCTTATACATAAGAGTATATAATATTATTTTCTTCTTAGAACATTTGTATGTCACTACCAATGTGTGTCTGCACGTGTGCATGCTCGTCGATGGGTGTGCATGTGTTTCAAATTAAATCTCATTAATCTCCAGTAAAAACATGCTTGGAAGTATGTAGTGTCACCACTGTGTTCAGTCATATTGTGCCTTCACATTTTGTACCACAGTACTTAGTCAGTTTCCTATTCCACTAATTGTACTATGAAACCCAAATTAGTATTTTAATGAAAATTAATACTCTTGAATTGAAGGCAAGATGATCGTGTTCCTGGGTGGTAAAGCTAGTGGTTTCCGCAACCTTCGAGACCATGATACGTATGATGTTGATGGTACTAGACTTTTCCAGGTGAGTATATCTGGACTATCAGTATCAGTTTTATTAAAGTGGAAATATTTTGTGTCAGAATAAGGGTTTGATAATGCACAGATATTAGTGTACATTATTTTCCCTTAAAAGTGTAAGTAAAATTTGCCCTGTAACACAGTGGGAGTAGAGGTATAGCTGTACTCTTGCTTGACCTCGGTACTAGATGGAGGTTGGGACCCAAAGGCCATGCACCAGCCACTTTACCTCCGGGAAAGAGTCCTGAGACCCTTTTGCTGGAGGCTGGGTAGGTCTCACGGCCAGTCTGGATGGGTGTGAAGAAAATAAAATCTGACCCCCGTCAGGGTTTGAACATTATTTCCCCTAAATCTTAGAATTCTTTAATATTTTTTTTAATTCCTGCTGATTTCCTTGATTCACTCTTTCTTTAAACTTCTCACAGACACAGATGAGAATGTTAAAATGGCTTATCATTATTTTTGTAACACTTTCATTTGTTAAAACTTCTAGTGAGACTTCTTAGACATGACATAATTGTATTATAATGTTCAGGTTCCTGATGTAACCAGACGTTTTGATTGATATAACGCAGTTATGATCACTTTGAAATACTTAAATACAGGCTGAAATATTGCCTGCTGTGTAGTAGTGGGTTATCTGTAATTTCCATGAGCTTGTGCACACCAGGACATAATCACTTCTTCATATTTACCAGTTCGTCATATTTCTATCATTCTACCATTCATTGTTTTATAAGTGATGTTAATAAAGTACTGAACAAAGCAAGTGACAAAATGATGTAATGCTTACTATGAATATTTTCAGTAAGTACATTCTTCTTGAGTAAGAACAATATAAATGATAATTTTCAGTCTTACAGGGAACAACTTGCTTAAAATGAAGTAGCCCACACTGTTCTTCCAGCAGATTAGAGTGGCAGTGAAATTCAGTTTCATTCTGAATATTAGGAGAAAAGTATGATTATAATGTGTTATTTATACAGTGGCAAAAATTTTGTTACAGTATTTGAGAAAAGAAATATTTGGAAATTCTGCCCGTCTTTCCTTCCTGCATTAAGCTCTTCGTTTTTCTGTCTGTAAGTGGTGTCTTAGCTTTCAGGTGTAGGAAGTGACAGGAATATTTACTTCTGAGTTTTGCATGAACTGTAGTTTCATATCAGCTAAGCAGACTGAAGTGGTCATTAGAATATAATGTACGAAGCTAATACCAAAGGCAGATCTTGAGCTGTGATCTGTCTTCATCATCAGTCTAGGACAGGTACATTACTCAAAGGAAGTTCTTGTTTGGTTTATCTTATTGAAATACTTTACACTGCTGTGTCATTTACTTAGCATATGTGACACTGAATGATGAAATGAGGCATGTGAGAGGAAACAGTTATGGATTGTTTTAAGGCATTACCCCACAGCATTCATTTGGATAAGGTTCCTAGTCAGTGTAGCTATTTCCAATTTGGCATTCAGACCAAGGACCACCAGAAAGCAAAGCACCTCTGTTCTTAATAAAACAAGTTGTTACTGAAGCTATTCACTTTCAGTGAACTGCAATATGATATTTTCTGGCATTTATGGGATGCAATTTTATATAAATCTTTCAGTTTATGTGTCTGTTAATCTGTTGAAAATGCTCTTTTCTGCACCTGTCCTTATGCCTAGATCTGTTGTATTTTCGTCTTTGTACACCTGTCATATTTTACTCCAGGTACGAGGAACCTGTCCTGATGATGTGAGGGCAGTACAGGTACCTGAAGTAACTTCTTCCCTCAACTCTGATGATGTTTTCGTTCTTGAAACGCCAGGTGTTACTTATCTCTGGCTTGGACGGGTATGTACACATTGCTGCAGCTATTCCATGTTTCCTTTAATCCTTTGCCTTATGTAAGCTCAGTTGAACATAGTAAAATAACATATCCTCTATCACACTAATGAGTTTACTAACAACAACTTGCACAACAAATTGCACTTACCCACATGTATGAGACAACTTCAACATGTTTCAGCTATTACTTATAGCCTTCTTCAAGGAGGATTGATACACAAAGGATGTATACATATATAGGTAAAATTTAAATTCATCAATATATATATATATATATATTAATATATTCATGTATATTATATGTATAGTATATATGTCTATTACATGGAAGATGTAGCCTATAATATCAAGAATCCTGAACATCAATCTGCAAACATTCAGACTAACAGTGAGTATGAATTATGCCACATTGCTTGTATTTATTTTCTTTCAAATATGAAAATATAAGAGTGTTTTGTTCTGTTTATCATCAATATTATGCAGTTGGAATAAATAGCTATGAAGGTAATGGCATAGTGATGGTTGAATAACTGTGAAACTTGTGATAAAAAGGTTTCTTTTGAGTTGATTGTTTTAGTTTTAAAGGCAAAGAAAATTTAATTCAAATTGTTTCTCAGTCAGGTTATTTCTCATTTCACAAAAATGTTGTTGTTCTGTGCACGTAAAATCCAGGAATTAATTTTGTATTAAAATTCATTTGTTTTGTGCAGGCATGTATAAATTTTAAGGTGTGCCAGCGATGAAGGCTACGAGCCCCGTCTCAAATTCATGTATAAATTCATGACCTGACCTGAAATAAAATTGCCACGTTGTGAAAGAGGGTTTGACTAACTTCATGGGAGAAACTAAGTTATTTTGACATATGCCATCCCTTGAAAATGATAAAAGATGCCAGGCTGTATAGCAGACTATGACCGAGGACCTAAAAATGATACAAAAGAATAACATGAATATACATATTTCTGTGACATGGAGGTTTAGAATTTAAAATAATATGGAGATAAAATAGTTGGACTTTGCAAGTCTACTGTCACTAACAAATGCCAGCCACATTAACTGGCTTGTTGATAGTGACTGCAAGTAAGGTAACATTTAAAATTGAAACTTATGTGTGTCCATTTTTTTGAAGATAATCTGAAGCTAAAACATTTTCAAAGAAAATCATGTACATAGCAATACTGGAGGAAATGAGAAAACACGGTAGCTAACCCTCAAGATGCCACTAGTAATAGGGTTCTTGGGTTAATTGTCACATGGCATCATACACGTTCTTTAAATGGAAGATGATAGCAATAGAGCATCAAGTTTTTTTCTGAATTGAATAACATGGACTCTTGCTTTACATGAAGGCTCCTTTGTCTTTGTTAGGTATAATGATATTTCAACTAATGATAACCACAATGAAAAATATTTTATAAGAAATTATAGTCATGAAACAGGCAAATATTT
Organism: Reticulitermes speratus; assembly: GCA_021186555.1. Taxonomy (NCBI): domain Eukaryota; kingdom Metazoa; phylum Arthropoda; class Insecta; order Blattodea; family Rhinotermitidae; genus Reticulitermes; species Reticulitermes speratus. Next base: position 20,337,762 of record JAJKFL010000001.1, read on the forward strand.
GGTCTTACATTTCTATTTATCATATGATGTAGTTTTTTTATGTAATGATTATTAGATAACAGTCTTGACTCTGTAATTATACTAACACAAAATGTGCCCAATTGCCAACCTTCTGTTCTTCTCAGTTTCTAACTAGCTTGTCATGTGTTGCAGGGTGCTAGTGATGAAGAGAAAGAGATGGCACAAAATGCAATAAATCTTGTGGCCCCAGACCGTGAGCCTGTAATAATAAACGAAGGAGAGGAACCTGCTGAATTCTGGAGTTCCCTGGGAGGAGAAGGTGACTATAACAAAGGTTATGACGGCCAGGGAATTCCACTACTTGTTCCACGCTTGTTTCATTGTTATGTGTCGCCTGCTGGCAAATTCCGAGTAGAAGAAATCACGCATTTCAGACAGAAGGTAAAACACAAATTATTTCACTTTTCTTTTTGTTTTTTGTTTGTTTGTTTGGAAACCAAGAGGTGAAAAGTTTATTCATTTCTCATTATTACATTTAGCTGAATCACAATTACTGTAATTCTTATACTTCAAACACAATTTCATTTTTTTTTGGCCCTGTTTATTCCGTGCATCTTCACTAAACTATTTATTCATGACACCAACAAATGCACGTCCGACACATAAAAATATAGTCTTATTTTCCTCCTATATGTTTCGGCGTCATTTATGCCATCTTCAGGGAGCTTTACACCAAAATTTAAAACTTACTAGAATATAATTGATTACAGAAGAATATTATATTACAGAATTCATGTAGCTGGTGTCAACATATAGGTTTCTTAATTTGTGATTAAGATAGTATGTACATTTTGAAAAGTATAATACTTTTATATTTTTTAAAAATGTTTATACCATCTTAATCACAAATTAAGAAACCTATATGTTGACTCTAGCTGCAGAATTCTGTAATATAATATTCTTCTGTTATCTATTATATTCTGGTAAGTTCTAAATTTTGGTGTAAAGCTCCCTGAAGATGGCATAAATGATGCCGAAACATGTAGGAGCAATATAAGACTATATTTTTTTGTGTCAAATGTACATTCATTGGTGTCATGAATGTATAGTTTAGATCATTTTGTTTATTTTTCATATTATATTACATTTAAGCTGTCATGTTATTAGGATTTCACTGTCATACACATCTGAATACACATGTGCTTTAGGGCATAAGGTGACAGCGCAGACTTAAATAAAGACAGTTCCATAAAAAATAACAATCTTTGGCTGGGTGTAAGAGTCTAGCTTTAATGAGTAAGTAAGCTGTAACTCAAATGCACTAAGACAGTTTTTTCACTGTTTTCTTTATTATAAGGATGCCCCAATACACATTTCGGCAATTATTTTGCCATCATCAGGGGGTATTTTAAGTGAGTTTTTACATAGACCAATTCTTTGGTTATGTCATAACAGTGAGTCAGTATTTGTTATGACTGTTATGACATAACCAAAGAATTGGTCTATGTAAAAACTCACTTAAAATACCCCTGATGATGGCAAAATAATTGCCGAAATGCATATTGGGGCATCCTTATAATAAAGAAAACAGTGAAAAAACTGTCTTAGTGCATTTGTTGGTACAAATAATCAATTATAAAAAGATGCACGGTGAATATAAAGTGAAGCTGTAACTCATTAATTTTTAATCAACTCTTTGACATAGAGCATGAATTGTCACTTCTAGCGTTATGATCAATATTTGAGCACCTTAACAGGAACTATACATCAGTACATGTTGTACAGGATCTTGATGAAGATGACATCATGGTTCTGGACTCTGGAGATGAGATCTATGTTTGGATTGGAAACAAGGCTTCGCCAGAAGAAAGGCAGCTGGGCATGAAGATGGCTGAGGTAGGAAAGTACTAGGGAAGCACAGGTTCTCTGACAGTGATTGATTCATTATGTTGAGTGTTGCCCAGTGTTTAAGGTTACACGTTATTACAGGAGTTGCATGCCCTTATACGTAGAGGTGACTGGCTGTCATTAGCATATTTTTTAGCATATTTTCTGTGATTAAGTGAAAAAGTCAAGCAGCCATGTTTATCTACTACCTACTTCCCAGCACCCCTTGTAATGCAGCCACTCTTATCTCTGACTTTTTACCCACAGTACACCAGACTGAACATTTGAACCAATGAACCAATCTTTACGTAACGCTCATCACTTTTAACTTCCTTGTACAAGGACATGATACGCACTGGCACTGAATGCTGTTGGTTACTAGCATGGGAAAAGTTGTTGTTGTTTTTGTTCTTGATACATTCTTCATTATTTTTAATCAGTTAATCATGATGGTAAATCCATGCATTAGGAAAGTGGGTCTTAAGAATTCTACCTACAACTAAGATGTTTTAAAATTAATTGTGTTTAGGATTGAACTGACACCTCTTGTATTCTTGACTAGTATGCTAAGCACTAGATCACTAGGGCAGCCCAGTACCAGTTTTTGTTATAATTTCACATATATTACCGTATATTCTCGAATCTAATGCGCATCCGAATCTAATACGCACCCAGTTTTTGGCGACTTCTTAAACGAAAAAAAGTTAGTTCACGATTCTAATCCGCACCTTTCCTTCAACCACCCCTTGCCCACGGGGCGACTGATTGAATAATATTGGATGTTACCAATGCGTTAAAATCCGACGCTACGCCTGTGGCCGATGAGTCATACCGATAGAGGCGGGGCCTTTCTCAACAGACGTGCGCAATCTCGTCTGAAGCCAGCTGAGCTTTAGTTGTTGAAACGTGGGAGGTGCTTGTTCCAATTTGTCGTGTACCGTAGTTATGGAAGAGGGACACCTGAAATCTAAACGACTCTCATATACGGCGAAGTTCAAACGTGAAGTTATTCGGTGCGCAGAGGAGAATGGAAACCGCAAAGCCGCTGCAATTTTTGGAGTTGATGAAAGCAACGTTCGACTATGGCGGAAAGACAAGGCAGCGATGACATTGTATGGGAGGACGATGTTGAAGATAAAGATGATAGTGACTGGGTGGAGAGCATGGATAACGATTCAGTTATGAGTGATGACGGCGAGTCTGATGAATAATAAATTATAATAATAAATAATAGATTATTGTATTGTATTGTTCTTACGGCACGTACAGCAGCTCAATCATTTTTCCAAAATCCAGCTCTAGACCGCGAATCTAATCCGCACGCGAATCTAATACGCATCTGATTTTTTAGCCCTCTAAAACTGTAAAAAGGGTGCGCATTAGATTCGAGAATATACGGTACTCCCTATTTTGTAGATCAGGAGGTTGTCAGGAATGCAAATGCAAGCTTGGCTGGTTATTTTGTGATTAATACTGACCACTTGACTTTCTAAGTGATCACGTTTGCTTTTGTGAATGATCTCCTTTATCCAGTGGTATTAAGTGGTCCTCATTTCAGATGTGTTCTACTATTCTTGACTTTCACATTTCTCCCAATTTTGTGTTGCATCTTTATCTTGTAATTCCGACTTAAAGTAGTGTTTCCTATATATTTTCTTATACATTCACATGGATGCTGTATACATAGAAGGAAATAGGGTGACGTGATTATGTCAGTTGATCTGTGGGCTGAGATTTGAACCTGTGGCCTCCAAGATATGAACAGGAGTGCTAGTCACTTGACCATTGTGTACTGTTTCTGTGTCATATAATGCACAAAGTACAATTTTGTTGAATTCTAGGATTATCTGAAAAGTGACCCCACAGACAGAAGCCATGAACTGACACTCATCTTCACAGTGAAACAGGGTCATGAACCTGTCAGCTTTACTGCCTTGTTTCCAAAGTGGGATGCCAGCCTGTGGGAGGTACGTGGGTCCTAACAACATGCTCAAGGGCCAGCAGCCGTAACTTGTGTGGAACACTAACCGATAACAGTTGTGACAGAAAAGTTACTTGGACTGAACAATGCTTGATGCACGATTTAATTCTCTGTTTAAGCTGCATGTAAAGAAAATTGTACAAATAATTATGGGGAATCAGAATTTCTTGCAAGTGCCTTTCACTTTGAGCCAATGTTTTTGGCTAAAAGCAGTACCCTTTTTATCTGATACAACCTAATATAATAATGCTGCCTTCCAGTTTGAATGGTACTGAGGTATTATTAGTCCATGTTACTTAAGTAAAAGAAAGTAGACTTAAGAGGTCACCATGCTTTAAACGTTTGAGAAAGTTGATTTTAATGAAGTTTGATATGAAAATTTACCACAGGAGGCTACCCCATGCTCATACTTCTCAGTTTCCTACAATCAGCAACAACAATGTGTCTGATTCACAAAGTTGTGAAGTGAGAATATATTAGCACCACATGCTATAAGGTCCTGAAGTATCATGGAGTAACTGATCTTTCAAAATTATGTAACTTTTGTGAAGGAAATTATAATAAAAACCTGATTTTATGTTTTTGTGGAAACCACCTAAATGGCATAAAATCTGGGAAGGTGTAAAATCCAGGAAACATTGTTCTTATGGGCATTTGGCCGGGACCATACAAAAAGTGCATAAAGTCACAGAAAAAGCAAAATGTGGGAATGTAAAGTCTTGGTTTTACTGTTTTTTGTAGTGCAATATTTTAGCTGTAGAACATTTTCATTTTGCCTTTACTTTAACTGTGTCAGCTAATGAACTACTGGAGCTAGGAGTATGAAATTTTGTATGAAGCTATATTATAAACCTTTCTACAAACTGCTTATGAAATATTGTTTATAGGTCAACAATTACAGATATTTGAGATTTGAGGAATAAAAAATATTGTCCTCTGGGATGTGCAGTCTTGAAGTCAGGTAAAAATTTTCCGTTTGCACCAGACCCATTACTGCATATCACACAATATGGTTTTCTTCATAGTTACTGCCATGAAAACCTCAAATCTTATGTGTGAGGTCTGAGGTTTTCATGGTGGTGACTGTGGGGATTACTGTCTTCAAGGACGTAGTGCTTTGTAATTTGGTAGGTAGGTGCCTTGGATGAAACTGCTGCTTCTATCTTCAGAGTACATGGGGATGCAGGCAGGAAATTCCTCAGTGTTGATATCTATCCACCAAACTATGAGGTATCTTATTCCAGAAGACAGTATTCTTTCAACAGCTGAAGAACTATTACAAAGTTTCTGCATTGTCTTTGTGTCTTTTTCAGACTTGTTTCCTCTTGTTTAAGCATGAGTTTATGTGTAGTAGTGGATATTTTATAGTGAACCTGAAAGTTACATTATAATTGAGATGTAAAAATATTTTATGTAGCTTTTATTAATGTCATTCATCATTAAATGACATACAATTGTAGATTTTCGGTATCAACTTTAACTTGGATGTATTGTCTTGTTTTTGTGTTGTCTTTTGGAATGGAAATTGTATTTTCCTCTTATAACTTGAAATATGTCAGAAAGTGTTGGTAACCAGTCTCTTACCATCATGCAGCTATGCCGTTTGAATGCTGTACTGCAATTTTAGTTACAGTAGAAATTGAATGAGTGGTTATTTATTTACTGAGGGGTTATTATCAGTTAATTCTCAATAACGGAAGAAATTTATAATAACAACTCAAATCCATAATACTGTAAAACTAAAAAATAATTTCAAACATGAACTTGCAGTTGAGTGTAAATTTCACACATAATACAGTATGAGATCAGGACAAGTGTTTAATAGATTATTATGAAATGCAAATTCTGACCTCATAGTCAGTGTCATATACATTCCTGTGAAAGCAGATATTGTAGATAAAATTGATGAACAAACGTGTAAAAATGACAAATTCAGGAAGATTGCAAACTAACATATAAAGATGTGACAGATTGTCTTTCACATATGGAAATATACATTAGATTTTTAGAGTAAGGAAACATAGTCTAGCCATAAGGGGCTCTTATGGCTATGTAAATCTGTCATTTATTTGCCATGATTTCCACCACATGTAGGGTAAACATGGTATTCAGTGCATGTATAACAGGGATAAAGTGATTTATTTTTTAAAGTAAAGAATTGCCCAAGTTGTACTAACAGTATTTTAATTGCTTGTTCCATGTTTAGCTTATTAATATTAGCATTTATCTAAGTGTGTTGTAATGAATTCCTTGAAGTACACAGCAATTTTACAATAAATTTATGTTTTGAACTCGGCACAGACTCAAAAATATATATTAATGCCTTCATAGTACGTATAGAATCCAAAATATTTTATGAGTCATTAGAAACAGAGGTTTGTTCAAAGTGATTCAATTATTTACAAGTAATCTGTCACTCAGGAAAATGCTTGGTTGTTTTGTATGAAACATTTCGAATTTTTTCAGAGTGGAAACTTTGGAAAAAATGTCTTATGTCTACTCCTCCAGATTTCACATTTTACAAAACTGTAACAAAATGTTTTGAGACTCGCTGAAGTTTAAAATAATTTTCTAAACTACAGTGTGGATTTCATTTTCCTAGCCATCATCTATATAAAGTATTTTTTTATTTATGTTTTTCAGTGATAATGTTGTATTTCAGATTTGAGGAACATGGTGGCCATAATTTTATAACTACCCTAGCCACTGTATATATAAACTGTTTTTAAAAATATTTTGGTTTAGATTTTTGCAGAAACATGGTGGCCATATTTTTGTAGTTATTATCCATGTAACTGAATATATTTTGGAGGCCCTACATAGTTGTGTCTGATGTACACTATCACATTATTGTGTTCAGAAAAAAATTACATTTTATCAGTGACAGATTACTTGTTTGCGAATTAATCTGTATTCATTACCTGTATTACCAGTATGATGGCTGGTGTCTTCTTTTCCACAGCACTGGTGATGGATAGTAAAATTTGCTTTGGGATGCTCTGTGGAAAGATGTGTCTGAAGCAGTACATTTTTGTCAGGAATGATGCTGCCCGTTCTCTTGGCCTTACATTTATTTAAATGCCTACTATTTTGATCAATCAGAAAGCTTGATTATGAATATCTGAATGATTTGCCGAGGCTGCAGGGCCAGAAACTTTATTTGTATCATCACGTATATGAGTATTTAATGCACTATGAAGATGGTGGCAAAGCATACATTTCATGGCGTAAGGACTGGTTTCAGAGTAACACGTCTTAATATTGTCATAACATAAAAGAGTTTTGTTTGCATGCTTGCCTACTTCAGTAAATGAGAGCATGTGCAGTTATCATTAATGCTTCTGTTTCATTAATTAATTGATTAATTTTCTGACTGGTTTTATCACATCAACTAATTAAATTACAATATATAATTTTAAATGTGGCTTTTACCACATATAAATTAACTCTGAGGTGTCTTTAGTATTTCTGTGAGTACAGACAATGGCAAGAGTCCTCATGTCAGGCTTGGCTGACCCATAATGCATACATTGAGTTCACAGTTGCGCTGTATAGATCAGTTGCTATACTATTAGAACACGTAGTTACTTTACAAGTGGAATAAAACAGAAATATATGGAAGAAAGGCATCAAAATCTGTTAATGTGTAAGAGTCAAATATGAAGCGGTTGTGAGCCTTGCTGCTGCGTCTATACTGTAGTGTGAATCCCTTCTTTACTGTCGCTGCCATTTTCAGATGCATGAACAAGCTCTATGTAAGTTGTACCTATTCTTAGACTCATAAGGACTTGATAATAATGCACAGTGTATGTTCTAGAATGTATTCATTGAGTGATTTGTGGGTACACTACCGTTCTAACTCTGTGATTATTAAAAATATTACATTACAGTCTTTGCCATCCTATGAAGATGTGAAGAGCAAAGTTGCTGCAAAAACTGCCGTTTGAAGAATGAAAATTATTTTTCTTATAGCAAATGAAAAAGGCTTGAAAACTGAGTCACTGGGAGCATCAATTTTTATTAAATCAATGCTTTAATGAAGTATTATACCTTCATAGTTGACCTGTGACAAAATACTGTTATGAAATTACATTAATATATGTAAAGTAATTTTGTTGTTTGATTTAGTTAGTGTGACCTTGTGATTTACTTAGTTTAAATTCTGCTTGTAAAGTTCTTGTGTTTTTCAGTTACAATCTGTATTATACATTATTAATATATGTATCAATAAAGGCAATATATTATGACATTATTGTACTTTTGTGTATTGTGGTCAATGCATGATTTAAAATGTAAGTTATCACTTTTTTTAAGTTTATTTGTTTCGGTTTTCCCCTGTCAATTTCATTCCACCAGTGCTCCATTACACGGAAAAACAGAAAAAACTAATCATCTTCATCACAGGGTTGCACAATAAGCCTTAAGACTGGTGTGTCCATAGCATCCGCTGCGGGGCTGTTCACAAATAAAAGTCGTAGTGAAAATGCAGAAAATTTTATAGTGAAATTCATATACTTACATTACAAAATATTCTGAAAATGTTCATTGGCTTCAATAATATTGGCGGATTTTATCTTATGGATGTTTGGTTTAACCCACTAATCATCATTTGGCATAATCTACAGATAGATTTCTCTCAGTTCTTTAATAAATTATTGTATCTTTACAAAGAATGGAAGAAACAATTTTTTTGGTGTTGCATCCTTTGCTGGCAGGTGTTCTAAAATGATAAGCTATGGCAGAGGCCTCATGTTCTTTTATTCCTTGAAAGGTTAATGTATTGACAAAAAACAGTTGTTCCATGAGTGAAAGAGAGGGAGAAGTGTTATGTTTCATAATGCTGTCAATTGCTGAAGTCACATAGTGTCCGTAGTAGACAAATGACATACGAATATGGTGCATTCACGAAATAATACTGACAGGGAAAAAACCGAAGAACTTGGAGAAAAAGCTGTCCCATTGCCATTTTATTCACCACAAATTCCATGTTGACTGGCGTGGGATCGAACTCGGGCCACTGTAGTGAGTGTGACAACTATGAAGGGAAGGAGCATTCCATGGTTGTATCAATTCCCAACTTTTTATCAATAGTCTGTATAGAGTGCGAAAAAACTAACGCAGGTCGAATAACAGTTAACCCCATTGCCAACTCTGCATCTGCCGGTATTCCACATTAGGCTCATAGATGGCAGAGGAGCAGAGATTCATGTGTAGCGTGTTAATCAAGTAATCTGTGATATGAATGGTCTTGTTGGTGCTTCCATCTGAAGTTAAAATTTTGAATGCTCGATGAGTGCAGCAAAAGTCTCGTCACCAGCGGTCGGCAAAGGTGGTCTTGTGTAGCAGATGCAGGTCGTGTGCGTGTGAGAGTACAAGATTTTTCCCCCTCCCCCCCGGATATCAAAACTACACGCAGAAACAAGCTCTAATGGGGGATTTCAAGTTTAGTGTCAATTCTAGCGTTGGATCCGTTTCTTCAGTGGACTTTCAAGCAAGTTCAACTAATAGCTCATCTTTGTTTTTTACCACACCTACGTCTGTGCCGGATACCATTTCATCACATCAACATACAGCAATGCAAGATGAACTTCTGATCGAGAAATCAGCTGTAAAATCACAACAGCAGCTGTCTCCAAATTCTGACGTGAATGGAGACCAAACTGTGAAAGCCAAAGAAGATGACAGTTCGTCGGGAAGTATTGGAAGTGGCGTACAGACTGACAAGCCAAATGAACAGGGGCAGATTGGTCCAGCAGTTACAACTCCCCTTCAGTTAGGGACTGGATTTAATGTATCAGAGCCTAGTCTTAATGTGATTAATTCTAGTAACACTTCCACAGCTAGCCTGTGGTCTTCAGGGCCCATGGAAGAAAGTCTTTTGCACAGTTTAAATGTACCTGCTGTAAATGGAACTCTAGCATTTCAAAATTTTCCTCCAACTAATCCAAATCCTCTATATAATACTAGTTTAGGCCCCCAAATTTCCGGATTACCTCAATCCCAAGGGCAACCACCTCAACGGCGCGCAATTACGGCTACCCACAATTTTCCACACAATCTGTCTCGTCACATTCAGCAACAAAATCCGCAGAATATGTTCATGCCTAACAAGGGCTACACATCATGGTCTAGTACGCAGCAGAACACATGGTCACCAGGTCCACAGAATCAAGCCAACATGCAAGGTTTGTCTCCATGGAATAGAGGAAGATCTGTGCCAAACCTGAATCCACTTCAAACAATGGGAAATATGGGAAATATAGGTAACCGGAAACCTAGTCCAACATTTAATCATCAGCACTCAGCAATGGTCATTTCTCCAGTTAAGTTCCGTCGTAGTACCTCATATCCAGGAAAAGGACTATTCCCCCAGCCACCAACATTTGAAATAACCAACATGGATGAAAATCGAGAAGTGTTGCTCCCATACCCGGTATGTTTGCTTCATCATAGCTGTGTTATAGAAAAGCCGCTTAGTAGAAGTATGACACAGTTTATATATTGGCAGTGTTTTGGCAGGGGTGAAATCAGTTTCAAGTTTACTATATTGTTAAACAATGGTTTTCAGACTAACAGTGAAGTAAAGAAATGAGGAAATTTTTTCTTTTTTACAGTGCAATTTAATCCTTGTGCCAAAACACTTTTAATATGTGGTGTGTTTTGTAGGGCTTGCTTTTGTTGCTTTTTGTACTGTCCAGTTCACAATGTGGTTTTTTATTTTACAAGTTGCATATAGTGTTTTTCAAATGGGATGGCACCTAGAAATTAGAAACTGTTGCACATGTGATGTTGTGGTTGGCATGTTTGTGAGGAAGGTGGAATTCTTTTGTTGTTTACTGTTTCATGTGTTGTGAAGTGGTTAATTATGTTAGTGTTGTTCTAGTAAACACAGTATATTGAACAGACTGTTCTAAGTGCAGTTCGATATATCAAGTTTATTTAGAACATAACCTTACTGTCTGGCAGGCATACTTATTGATCCACTGTAAACTGGCACACAGCCATTCAATATGGCTGCTTGTCTACTTGGTTGTATTTTTGAGGTTATTTTATGTTCTATGAAATATAAATTGAAGGCTAAAGTAGTTCTGGTGTGTCATGATCATGGTATCCAAATTTTATTACACTATTAATGTTTGTTCTATGTTTTTTGTGATAGTTTACTGAACTGTTTTAATGCAGAAAAGAGTTGATTAATTTTATAATGTATTTTATGTGTGAGATACCCATTGTCATACTTATGAGTAAAAAATGAAGTTAAATTTTGTGCAATATAAAAGAAAACTGTGCTGATTTTCTATGGAAATGTTATTTTGGTTTATTATGAGCAGCCACATACTTTTCTATCACATTTTTCTTTCTGTTTCAACATTTGTGCTTGTCAAATATCTGTAAATAGACAACTCTAAGGCAACTGCTCTTCATTGAATCAGACATGTCATTCAAAAATAACTGATGAATATAATTTGTTTCATATGAAATTTGCAAAACATTTTCTTCCATCTTTTTTGATTGTCTTTTGCCATAAACATTGCATAGGGTTACTTAAATTTTTGTGGTGCGTCTAATTACACCATATTTCTTTTCCATTGGATTTTCCTGTAATTTTGTTTATACATAAATCTACTCCTGTGTGGGGTGAATGTTGTGAAAAGACTTGCATACTGTGATTGATGTGACTGTACTTAAGTACACATCCTTTGTAGAAATTCATTTTTACTTTAGCAACTGGTAATTGAAGTAGGAGAGTAGCCTGATGTTAGGAAGTTGTGCATAAAATGTATTTTTGAGACTTTTTGCAAATATGTGTTGCATGGGTTATGCCTTCAGTTAGTGTTGTTCTTAAGAATGCTGTGGATGTAAGGGCTGCAACAAAGTACCATAATTATGTGCATTTACTTAACTGAAAGTTTCATACTTAAATTTTGTTGAGTTGATACATTATTTGAGGGTTTTGTCTGTAATGAAATCTTCTGATTTGAGAGCAGAAGAAAATAGTGGTGATTGGATATTACATCATTCGGTCTTAAGAAATACATTGCGGTTCTCTACAAAGGCTGTGTCATCCTGTCATTGCTGTGATGTGTAATGGACCAATTGTCATGTGGGTAGTCATGCAGGAGATAAATGCACTTTAGTGCAGGTACAAGAAAGGGGTATAACGTTTGGCTCATTGACAGAAAAAATTTTCATTGTCTGAAGTTCGTGCTAACAACAGAAAATTTGTGGAGTTGTGTGAACAATCTTTGGGATTCTTTCTTGGATCAGCTAACTGAAGAAGAAAAGAATTTTGCATATTTATGGAAAGATAATTTATCAATACACACTAAGATGAATTCAGTAAAAATTCTGGACTGTGTTCACTGAATGATTAACAAGTAGAGAGAATGGTCATTACGTTTACTTAATGTGAATGTGTATGATTTATACAGGGTTTTCATTATATGATGCTGTGTAGGCCTGGTGTAAATGCTGAACTAGTTTAGACATGCTCACTTTTACAAACACATTATCAGCATTATAAATTGAAAATTGTGTATTTCGCACAAAACTTCTCATTGCTGAAGTTTACGGAAATAAACCAGCTTTAGAATCAAAACCTGGGACATAGGCCTATTGTTGCCATAAGGAACCTTAAAATACAGCCAGAGAATACTGTACATGATTACAAAATGTGTTTGAATATTGTAGTGCAACTCTTTCAGCAGGTGCTGTGAAATCACACTAAATATAATACTTTTACAGACATAAATTAAAACAAGGACAGCTGGAGCGTATTTTCTTCCTGCAGGAATGTTTATGGCATTTGTCATAGTGCACTCCACAGCATCAAAAAGAACACTTTTGTCTTTGTTATGAACCATTCCATAATTTCAAGACTGATAAATCAGCCTTAACAGTTGTGATGCATGTGGTGGAATGGGTATGTCTCTTGACATTTTACAGGGCAGTTATGCCCTGTCAGTTGTGTTTGATAGAAAGGTCATGATTTGTGAGATGTTTTTGATAAGTTGGTAGTAGTGCTGGGCATACATCAGACAAAAACATTCCAATTTCTCAGATGTGTTTGGGTAGTGCACAAGACAGTGAAGACATCCCATTATGTCATTTTGTATATGAAGTTCTTTTGTCCACTCTTCTCTGTTTCTCGATCTCTCATCTGGTTGCCCGCAGGGATGTAGTAATTGTAGTGGGAAGGTTGGCACTTGTGCATGCCCACTCTCAAAGGAAGCCTCCTCCTGTTTTTCAGGCACATAAATTTTGTTGTAAATAATATTAATTTGCAACTTATTTTCTCTTTCATGTCTTAAACTGTTTTTAGGACCAGTGTCCACATGTCCTTTCATCTATTGCTGTAATTGCATCGTGCACCTAAAATTGTTAATTAAGCACCATTGCATTATCAAGCAGCGACTCCTGTAAATAAAATGAGTGAGAAATGCTTTTGCAGTTTACAGTGTTGATGTTAGGCATGTGGGTGCTTCTGCTGTGTTTAGGGTTGGTATTGCAAGGAGTGAGGGCATGCGGTAACATTGTGCAGGAGTACACATATGTTCTACTTGTGCTCAGGTTACATGAGCATCGCTATGATGTTGGTTAAAAGATGACCATAGTGGGGTTTATAGTGTAAAAACGAGCTGGGTGTGCCACGGTCTTTAATGCTTAGTTAAACATTTAATGCATACAGCGATATCTATTTAGTGCTGTGGCAGTATAGATTGTATGTTGATCATCAGGAATATATATTCACAAAACCACCACTGTAAAGTAGCAGGTTCTGTAAATACTTAGAAGGAAACCTAGGCAAAAACAACCTTAATACCTTGTCGACTTGAACACACTAATTATGTGTGCTATTCAATATTTTAGTGTGGATATATACAGTGCGTGTCTGTTATCGCTGACCTGAACACCACAACTGTCACAAGATATCACAGCAGATGTAGGCATTTTATGTGATAAAGCTGCTGTGCTGTGGTGAGTAACAGAAGAAGCACCCATTGTGTATAATACAGAGTTTTACAAATTTATTGTATTTTTGTACAAAATGACAAAAAGAGGGAATTGTGACTTTGTTCAGTTATTAATGTTGTTTGAAATTGAGGGCAAACGAGAGGTTGCTGTTGTGATTTCTGTGGGCATGCAGTTCATTTGTGCACAGTGTTACATTTTGTTGTAGGCATGAGAAAACTCTTTGTTAAATGGCGTAGAGAAATTGGTTTTGTAAGTTGTGGAGTGATACATTTTTGGGTAGAAGTGCAAGTCAGAACTGCATTAAGTATCAAAGGTCAACTGATCTGTGTCATTGACTGATGTTGTGACTTCTGTACCTGCTATGTGTCCATATTTACATTCCACTTCATTGGCATACGAGACAAAGAAGCAAAGAGTTTTTAACCAGAATCATAGCCATGTCTTGCCCAGTGAGGTGATTATTATTACACCTAGTGGAGCTATCGTCAGGTTTGTCCACACATAACCTCAGTGAAGCTGATAAGACTTGGCATTGTAGATCTGTTCTTCACTTCACCTTTCCATTTAGATTTTGGATCATTTTAGAAGTTACTTTTCTAAGGTTTTGAATGAACTTATATACATACATTTTAGTCCTTTTCTGAACTTTGAGATTGATGATATGCAAGAATTATCATATCTGAGTTTCATTTACTTCTTTCAAAGGTCAGATTGCTTAAGTGCCTGCATACATGATTGGACATAGTGTGCTAAAGAATATTTGGATTTGTTTCATGTCTGCTGTTTGGTATACAGCTAACTCCATAGAGCAGATGCCATCTTGAAATTCTGACTTGTATGGAATCTGATGGTTCACGACTGTGTTCACAAAGCGTGCCGCTGGAACCTCTCCTGAGCTAGCTGAATTCAGTCCATGACTTAGCATTCTGTTTTTTAACATTCATTTGAATTTTATCCTCCCACCTTGACCTAGGTCTCAGAAGTGGTCTTTTCCCTTGTTGTCTCCCGAGTAAAATGTTTGGAGTTTTTATTTCTTCCGTGCATGCTACATGTCCTGTCCATTTCATCTATTTTGATGATGACCCTGATAACGTTTGGTAAGGAGTACAAATTTTGAAGCTGTGTGATATTCTTATGAAACTTGCCGATTTTGAGAAAATCAGTAACATAACAATACTGTACTTCTGTCAACTCATATATGCCTAATCATTTGTGGCACAGTGGTTACTATGTGTACCACCTGTTTTAATCATCAGGAATTCTGCATTTTGCCCACAGAGAGTATTTTATTTGTAGCATGTGACTCAAAATACGCAGCTGTTGTCTCCCTTGTTCAATATTGTAATGTGTTGGTCCGTGTAATGGAGATGCAGTGTCTTCTGTTAGGTATGAGCTGGTTTTTATAACATTATTTACTCACATTTTACATATTTTATAGTGCAGTATATGAAAAATTAATGAATAAATCCAAGTTTGAAAATTATTTTGTAATTTATATAAGTTTTAAAATTTTGTAATTATTTTATGTACTTCCAAAATGTAATTATTCTATTTCTCAAAATTTCACTCTGACATGTTAGAAGTTTTAGTGGTGGAACGTATTTGTTGTGTTGTCACTGTAGTTTGTAACAGCTGTGATAATATACACCAATTTCTTTTAAGAAGTTCTGATGTTGCTTTAGTTGTTGAGGTGGAAGATGCGAGATTTGAGGTTCTTACAGCACTTTTCATGAAGATTCAGGTCTTCTGGGATGTTACTCCATGTAGACTGGTAAATAGTTACTAAAGTTTCGGAGGAACTTACTGTCTGCAGGTTGAGTTAGTTGAAGAAAAGATCACCTTGGACTACTGTGAAGATGGAGGCAACAAGCTCCTCCTAATCATCAGTAACTGTTTACCAATTTACATGGCATCCTATTAAAGACTTGAATTTTGAAGGTGGGAGATATTTTTAATATTATTTATTATTCTTATTTTTATTGTGTGGGATATAATAAGTACATTTATGTATTTTATGCTACCTTCCTGTTGAGAAAATTTAGCAGCTGAAGTATAGTGTTGTTTAAATGGCACATTGGTTGTGAGTGTGCCAGTTTAATCACATGTTGTTGATCGTGTTCTTACTGTAGTATTTGCTGACACATTAAGGTGTTCACATATTTTTTTGTAAACACATTATTTTCAGTAATGAAAGCATCGCGTATAATAGGTATGGTCGAATTGACTTAGACCAAGTAATTAAACAACTTGAATTGAGAGGTGGTCTTGTTTCGTAATTTCTTTACTCGGAAGCAATGTCTGTCAAAATTTCATATCAAAAGAAGCCACATCCCTGCTCAGTATTTCGACAAACATGATCTCATTTATAAAGATAAGAACTCGATTCATTTACGGTAATACCTGTAACATTCTGGACTACATGTATGTAAGGAGTCGCACTTGTGGCAACAAAGTATGTGTGAGCAATATGTTAGAATTTTTTGCATTTTTGTATGAAGTTTGTCAGCTGAATGCATTTCAGGGAGATTGTGTTCGTTCATTCGCATTTTGCCTGAAAAGCTTGACAGATCTTCATAAACATGGGTATGTGGTATGTTCATTGAAAGCTGAAGAGTCCAATATTTTCCTGTATCAGGCATATAATGCCCACTTTACGTGAAGCTGAAATAGAACTTTATCATTTTTTTAGAACAAACAGGACATTGTACAAAGTGTATGATATCAAATGTAGGCCTAGATCTGATTAAGGTTTCAAATTTTATTTGAAATATTTTTTGAAGTGGTGTACATTTGACGAAGTCCAATGAACGTTTTTCTCACGAATAATCATATTTACGCTGTTTGTTATATTTACAACATTAAATTTCTGTGTTTTATGCGGGAAAATCCCGAAGTCTGTCACGTGACGAGTGACCAAAAGTTTATGATGAAAACGGGCAGATTTCAGTTTGCACGGTCTTGTCTAGAATTTTCTAAGTGGCTGGTTGAGTCGTTGCGTTATACGCCTGTATTTTGTAAGAATTGTATCTTAAGCAATATTTTAGATCAACATTGAAAATGCATCAGCTGCCAGTACTGTGCGTGTAAATAATACCAGGAATTAACAAAATTAACGGAACTAAGTCATGACAGGTTTGGGCACATTCATACGATGAAAATTTTGGACACCTTATCTCCAATTCACAACGGTACTGATACTGAAGATTGCAGTCTTCAGAGATATGACGCCATGTTGATTGGTAATTTGTTACCGTTGTTAAGGAGGAACTTGCTGCCTTCATCTCCGAGGTAGTCCAAGAAGAATGTATTGCTTAGGAGCACTAGTTGCATTATACAGGGAAAGAGCAGCAGTGACGCTGTGAAAACCTCAAATGTCATAAGCATTACTGTTCTACCATACTTGTTTCTTACTGAAGGATGCCATTTTTGTCACCACTGTGTTGGCGTATCGCGATGCGATCGAAAGTTTGTGTTAGTAGGGCAGTTAGGCAGAAGGAATTACAGCCAGCATGCCAACGTCCATACCCGAGTTGCGATAAGCTAAAATATTTAAAGTATTTGTTCAGATAAGCACCAAAAGTATTAATGCGCATATGTATGATTAAAGTGATAGTATTTCAGTGTCGTAGAGCTATATGTGGACAGTGAATTTAGTTTTGTGAGATTAGGTGGAAGGATGCTTCGTTTGCTTGTAAACTGTGACTTTGTCATCTTAGGCTATGTTCGGAAGGCGTTTTCGATTATTCTGTATTCCTCGGGTGTCGTTGGAAGACCGTTGTTGTATGTTGAATGTACAAGTTCGGGAACGTAACATGACGTAGCAGTTCTTATTTAAGTATCTCGAAATCCGCAAGACTTATGCAAAAAGTGTATGAGGAATAAAATACGTGTTTTATTTTGTTAAACTTATGCTCAAAATGTTTTTGTCGTCGATAAATATTTAGTGAATTGTGCTCGAGTTACACGCGCAGAAACGCATATTTGTCATGTAAAGTGACCGTTAATTTTGTCCGACTTTAACGAAAATTTGCTTGTCTCGACAAATGTTAAAGTCCCCAGTACCGAATTTCATTAAAATCCGCTTATTGATTCTCGAGTCGTTTCATGTGTACAGACGGGCGGGGCGATTTTAAGAGGTCCTCTGCAGAGTTACGAATGCGCCTAAAAATGTCTGGCTCACATCTTAAGGAAAACGGCTCAAAATGTCGCTCATGAGAGCCGGTTGGTATTTGCGGGGGAGGGGGGGGGGGACCTTAATACGAAGCAGGGGTGCAGACCACTGTCTTGACGACGTAATGTGTTTACACGGGGTTCTCTTTAGGATCTGCCCCTGCCTGCCAGGGCAGTTGAATATACTGGTGTATTATAGCGTTGCATATTACCGTGTATTTCCTATTAAATCTTAGAAATTAGAACCAGCGAATAACCTACACTGTGCTTAGGGAACAACCCATGTTTGTCTGTAGTCTGTCTCCTGTGGCTCCTTGATAATGGCCCATGAAGGGCCGAAACGTGTAGGAGATAAATTATAGACAGTTAGGGGTTGCTGTCTAAACACAGGCTATTTGTTTGTTTTCATTTATTAAAAAATTGGATATTATGTGTTTCATTACTTAACGACATTCAGACTAACCCAGAACGAGTGGCTACATCGCTTTTTGTCTGGACATATCGTGATTTGTCCGCATTTTGGAATCTGGCCGTAACATAAGGAGCATTAAGTCTAATTGCAGAGAAGTATTTAGGAAATATGTGTATGCGTTTCGGTGGTTAATCGTGTAGATATTCATTGGAGGGAAGGGTCACGTTGTACAGCGTACAATACAGGACACTTCTATCTTTTTGGCCGATGCTGCAGAGAGCATCCATTACTTGTAGCATGTTCATTTAAAGTTAAAAAGGCAAGGATTTATACCTGCGTGCCCTTCCTCATCTAGTAACTGTCGAGTCAAGATAGCCTGCCCTCCAGACATGGTACAGGATGCTATTGGTGAAGAGTACCATGAATGTTGTGCACTAGTCAACGTAGAATTTTAAATTTGGTGTAAGCTAGTGGCTATAAGCATGAATTTAATTAACTTTCGCGATGAATGAAACTTAATCGAATATATTTGCATGGGTGCTATCAGTGCACGTTGCATTGTGACTACCCACAGGCTAGTTAGTTGTGAGTTGTAGCCATATGCGCATAAAGTGTTGCCGTTTCATTGAGACACATATGAGCAAAACCTAAGTTCCAAGTTTGTTATTTAATGTTGCATGTTCTTGCGGATTTCATATTGGTGTTGTCGCAGACGGAACGTACTCGGCTTTATAGACACTGAACAGTTAAGTCGAAACTTGCGAGTTTTGAACTGCGCACAGCCTGTTTCTGAATATTCAAATCTTGTTGGATGTTGCGCCGTATCAATTGGTAAATGCCGAACTTGTCTTGAAATACTCAAAGCCGCATTCATCTTTTATTGAGTTGGTTTGTTTTAGTGTAAGGGAAACCAGGTTGGGTGATAGGAGGGTACTGACTCAGGTCTGGCCCTTATTGCCTTGTAATTCCATGAAGCAAATTTCTTATTGAAGAGCTGATGCTTGCTCAGCAGGCCAAGAAGTTGCCCGCCTTGTATGGAACCCGAAGGTTCCTTACTTAGTTCACAGGAGCCCGTCACCGGACTGTATGCTGAGCTAGATAAATCCAGTCCACACTCTCACACACTGTTTCTTTAAGATAGGCCTTATTAATATTCTCCCACCCACGCTTCAAACGTGTCTGTGGTCTGTTTCGACAGGTTATTTCACTCATCTGTGTCCCATTGGCTCATTACTAACGCCATAAAACTAAACATTAACATTAGGCATCATGCGGTCGCCATATTATTTTACATTCTACGTAAAGCAGAATTCCTAAAAAAACATTTGTGTGTAACTCATTTCGAAGATCTGTTACCACGCAGTGTTTTGAGACCGTACGTAAATTATTATGATCTCCCTCATTGGTAGTTTTTGGGGCCTGTTGTTGATATGGAACTAAGGAGTACAAAGGTTAGATGCAATATGATATAGTGTTATATATACACTTTATAAGATGAATCCCGTACAATTGTTGTGGCTGCGCACGACGTACACGAGGGCATTGCGATAGTGTGATTACGAAATAACGAAAGCAAGATGCAAAAAGTGGAACCTGTTATTGAATACAGGTTTCCATTAGTACTCTGTGTTGGCGTTTGCTGTCTGCACATCGCATCAATTTCTTTTGTCGTGCTGTGAACGCATAGAAATGTGTTAACTTCAGTCTGTGGAATTTTTTAAAGAATGTGTTTCGTCATTTCATGAACGCAGGAAGAAATTTGTGTTTCTCTCATAGCTAGCGCGGGCATTCATTTGCAGGAAACAACTGCAAGTTTCCATGAAGTAGAGTCATTATTGCTGAGCTGGTCAGTAACATCCCCGCCTTTTTGTAGGATCGGAGAGTTTGTTATCATGTTCAGAGGAGCCAGCCACTAGATTTTGCCCTGTGCCGGACGACAAATCCAGTCGACACTTTCGTATAATGTTGTTTTAACCCTTTAAAGACAAAGATTTGAGGGACTCCGTTCGTACCGCACGGTATACACCTTCCGCACCATTATAAAACCCTGTTATTTATATGAATTATAAAAGGTTCTGACGATGGTATATAACATTGAGAACCATTTGTCTTTTGGACTTTGTCCATCGTGTTGGATTTTTAAAATATAAAATATAAAAATATAAAAATCACAACGTTTCGGAAGATGGCTCTTCTTCCGTCTTTACGCGATGCCTACTCAGATGGGTCCTATTGATCAAGCTAATCTCAATCACTGGTCCAGTGATTGAGATTAGCTTGATCAATAGGACCCATCTGAGTTCAGTGGTCCAGTGATTGAGATTAGCTTGATCAGTAGGACCCATCTGAGTTCAGTGGTCCAGTGATTGAGATTAGCTTGATCAGTAGGACCCATCTGAGTAGGCATCGCCTGAAGACGGAAGAAGAGCCATCTTCCGAAACGTTGTGATTTTTATATCTTATATTTTATATTTTAAAAATCCAAGACGATGGACAAAGTCCAAAAGACAAATGGTTCCTATTATTTATGTTGTATAAGATATAATCTCTGGTTTCAGATCTATACAAAACACATGTAAGTAAATGCATTCTGTGGATAAAATGTAGAATTTTTTCATGTTAAACCTGGTGGTATATAAAGTAACCACTGAGCTTTAAAGGATTAACATAGGCTTACATATCCTGCAACTACGCATAGGTATTCAAGAATTTATCTTTAACCAGGGTTTTCGACGAAAATTTTACTTGCATGTCTCATATATTTTGTTTTCCAATTGCTCGACAGTCCTAGTGGGCCTAGGCCTCCTTATTGTCGAGGCTTCGCGATCACACTCAGACACGCCACACTCAGTAGGACTCCCCTGGACGAGTGATCAGCCCGTCGCATGTCTCATATATAGGGCTTAAATAATGAGACGCATTCTTAAAAGGTATCAGTATTTCATGCACCGTACTCGCATATCTTATCCTCCATGGCTTGTTCAGGCTCTGTTAATATTTGCTGATGAGTACAAATTGGGAAACTCATTATGCAGTCTATCATTAAAGTAAACCAACTGTGCACACCACGGGAGTCCAACCTTTTTATGGCAAAGAGCCACAACCGTTATTGTAGGCTGGTTCGCAGGCCGCACGTGTAAAAATCACAGCAAGTGGCATACCCAACCGCCTAAATATTGTGTAATTTTTATAGTGTATACATAATTTACAAATGTGGTTGCGGGCCGCATAATACAACCTGGAGGCCGCATGTGGCTCCTGGGTGGCGGGTTGGAGGTTGGGATGCCCCAACTACTTTATCGTGTCTGCAACATGTTTTAAGCCCAGCTGGACCATTATCAGGGCGCGTGGCACAAAATGACAAATGGAGGCATCAAAAGTTTACAAATGTGGTCGTGTAAAATTGTATACACGTTCATTTGAGATAAGAATTGTAAAATTCCTCACTAAAACAATGTATTAACTATGTCCAAATAGTAAGGCCGTGCCATGACTCATGCGGTTAGTCACCGGCCTCCCACCGCGGAGGTTCGATCCCGGGTCAGTCCATGTGGGATTTGTGGTAGACAAAGTGGCACTGGGATAGGTTTTTCCCCTAGTACTTCGGTTTTCCCCTGTCACTTTCATTCCACCGGTGCTCCATTACTCGGAAAAACTAAAAATACTAATCATCTTCATTACAGGGTTTCACAATAAGCCTCAAGGCTGCGGTGCGTCCGCAGCATCTGCTGCGGGGCCCTTCACCAAAGACGACATGCCCAAATAGTATGTTAGGGTCATATACAGGTTTGTTGTGACGCTAGAAAATCGTTATGCATTGTTCCCAATATCCCTTTTTGCTTGGTGTGTCATTAATTATTAATATATGACAGATCAATGCAGGCGATAGGCTGTAATCCTATTAAGGGGTGCGTAACACATGTTGCTTCTGGATGGTCCAGAAGTCAGCCGAAATGAAATTACGTGCTGCTTACGTCAGGTAGGCTTGCTGATGCCAGTCAATCTGAAAAACTGGATCACAGCGTTGTGAGTTGTGCGTTGAACATGGAGGATCTCATTTCGATACATTTTTGAAAATTTAGTGAGTTTGAAAGAAATTCACAACGCATTTTGGTCTGCATTTTACTAACCGGTTAACTGACGTTTGGGCCACTCTTTATGTCCACATTGCACGCAAATGCGGTAATGGAGGAAAATGAATAAGATGAAGAAGCAAATTTTTGACCGGTAGAAGTTCGCCCTTAGCATGCGCTAAATTCTAGAGTGCAGGAAGCACATTTTTGGCTGCTGGTAATTCAGCCTTATCAGGTACCAAATTCTAGAGCGGTGTGCATAAAGGATTACAGCACTTGCACAGTGAAACAGATAGTGAATGAACACGTAGTGATTAATGGAATAAATTTCGATTGCACTGTGAAGTATGGCGATCTGTTCTTGAGGTTGTAATTGGCAGGAGACGGTCTATAAACTTTGTCCTATTTATCCATTAACGTCGAACTGTGGAGCTTGGATTGACAGTTGTACATGAAGCATGCGTCAAGCTCCTGTCCCCAGGATAATGTTGAACTCATCGTTCGACTCCGCTATATATATGGTGTAACGTGAATAGTTTTTACAAACTTTCAGGGTTTGTAGGAGGGTAAAGGGGGGGGGGGACAGTTTGGAACAGGGAACGTATGGTCGGAAACGCCTTATTCATACCAAAATTGGTGTCGGTACTGCGACTTTCGGATTACCTCAAGAGTCTCATTTGTGAGACTCCTGTGGAAGTGGAAGATCCGATAGCGAGAATTCTTAGCAGCGTGTCAAACTATTCAGCAAACGCCTGGGATCTTTGAGAGGGTTTACCAGAATATGGTGTGTTTCTGCAGTGCCTGCAATGAAGTCGGTGGCTGCCACTTCGAGCAGCTCTTCTTGATTAATTCAAAATCGTAGTATTTAAAATTTTACGCATTATGTACAACCAATAAGCATTTATGAAAACGGAACAAAAAATCTGAAAAAGCCCTGATCTCAGAAAGTCAATGCTCGCGGGTCGCCTACCTCCCAAGCCGCTGTATGGACGCCGATTTCGATACGAAGTAGACGTTTCCGACCACATGTTCCCTCTCTGAAATTGCACTTCATTGATCCCCCTTACAGTCCTTTAAAGTTTGTAGAAAATATTCAGTTACCCCCTGTATACCCAAGTGGGGTAGCCTCGCCCTGCTCAGAGCCACCACACCACAACATAGACCTACCCTCATTTCCGTCGTCATCATTCCATTTGGGTCTAGGGTCGCCCAATGGTTCAGGCGGTTAGCCGCGGGCCCCTCATCGCGCAGGCTCGGGTTCAGTTCCGAGCCAGTCCACGTGGGATTTTTGGTGGACAAAGTGGCTCTGGGACAGGATTTTCTCCGAGTACTTCGTTTTTCCCTTGTCGATATATTTTCACCAATGCCCCATGCATTCCTTCATCAGTCACCGCCGCTATATAATCGTTACAATTGACATTGTCCGAAACACGCTTAAAAATTTCTGTCTGTGCCTAGAGTGCGGTCGATTTGACGAAACACGACGTGGAAGATGAAGTCTTATGAGATGTTACGCCATATCGACTGGTGAATAGTAACCCAAGTTTCGATTGATCGTAGTGCCTTCATCTGCACGTTTCAGCAGCTGTCAAAGAAGAGTGGTTACTCTTCTTGGACTGCTGAAACTTGCAGATGAAGGCGGTACCATCTTTCTACACGTTGGTAACTGTTTACAAGTTGACACGGCGTAGACATGCCGAAACGCTTGAAGGTTACGCCGCAGCGGTGTGAGAATCTCATATTCTGCACTTCCGATGTGTTCTGTGCTTTTCCAGTGCTATCTGTATGTCTAGTTAAACGTTGCAGTCAGCAGGCCGCGATAAAATTAAAAAGGAAGGACTTGTAATGTGCTGTCTTTTATAAAACTAACGGTCGAAAAGTCTTTGTATTTAGAGAAGAAATGAATAGGTTTGACTCTTCTTGCTAAGTTTTATGTGGCGCGTACCTGAAGAAAGTCTCGATGTTAAAAGACAGAAGACAACAGAAATCAGCCGCCCAGCCATCTGTTACGTCTGTCTGTGGGTCGCCGGCTCCAGTGTTTGGGAAAACGAGGTCTTTGAGTAAAAAGGGTTGTCTAACTTATCATGACCAATTAGATTTAATGATCCCGACAGTATAATACTTCCCTTAGGCATTAATTCATATCGGATCGTTATTACCATAGGTCCACAAATGTAACTAAAGTTCAGAAGCCATTTTAGGCGCCAGACGAGCGACATGAAGCAGGTTCCGTACTTAGGACCCACAACTATTAGGCGTCACTGTACAAAATTTATCATCCGCGTGATCTGGCGTCCGGTATTTGTGCACCCCTTCCCATGATTATCGTTATTAACGTTAAGTGTATAAGTATACTCATGATGGGAGTCATGTTACATTTGTAGAGCCATTGGCTTAACTGAGATATAACAGGAACAGGTTGAGCAGTGACTCCTGCTGCACGACGCAGTCAGTAAACGCATTCCGGTTGGTGACTGCGGAAGTACCTGAAGTCGCGAATACCCGCCCGTATAATCAGCCAGTGTTTTTGGCTACTTGCCTGTTCAAGTACAAATAGGTATGCGTGATTGCAGGCTTCCGCCACTATGTAGGTGAGATCTGCGCGCTTCTGCGATACTACGCAGCGCTGAGTGATAGTTCTGTACAAAGGTTATTTTTCTTCTTGGACTTCTTGACCCCGATAGGTTGTCCCGAAACGTCGATACAGAACTACCACTCAACGCTGTGTAATATCCCAGAAGAGCGCCGATCTCATGTACAAATAAGTAGGCTTCTGAGATCACTGTACCGACTGTATGTATGTCTCCATGTCAGCTTTTGTCATCTGACCGATTTAAGCTAAACTTGGTATGAACGTTATGCTACTGGAAGCCTTGTACTTTTAATTTCCTGTATTCGGTAATAACAACATGGCAGATATATGAAATTGTGAGGGGGTTTAAAATGTGTGTTAATAGACTTTGAAAAACAAGCGGCTTTTGTTAAGGTTTCTTCCTGTCTTTGCTTACTTTCTGGAAGACTGTTAAACAAAGTGGCTTCACAGAATTTAGACTAATATTTAGCGTTCGGTTTGGTGGCGATGATCAACGGACTGTTTGAGCTAGGACTGTGAAATTTTGTATGGAAGTAGATCAGAATCGTGCATATAAATTCTGTATGAAATGCTGTTGATATGCATGTGTCAGCAGGCACACAGGATTTTGGAGAGGAGACCTGAGGGAAGGAGACCAGTTGGAAGACCTAGGCGTAGATGGGAGTATAATATTAAAATGGATCTTCAAGAAGTGGGAAGAGAGGCATGGACTGGATTGATATGGCTCAGGATAGGGACAAGTGGCGGGCTCTTGTGAATGCGGTAATGAACCTTCGGGTTCCATAAAACGCGGGGAATTTCTTGACTAGCTGAGGACCTGTTAGCTTCTCAAGAAGGACTCTGCTCCATGGAGTTAGTTAGTAAGCAGGTACAAATATGGCGACGGTTCGGAATCCTTTAAATTATATCCGACGAATTTAACGCATACGAAATCTGTTCTGAAGCACCGAATTCTTCACAAAAAGAAACTGCTGTAGCTACTACTAACCACCACCACCAGTTCTGCTTCTGCCATGAAGAATATTAATTTTAACATGTTTATTACTGCAAGCAGTACACAATTCTGGCTGAGCGTGTAACCGTAGCGACTGTGCAAGCGGTTACAGCATGCAAACAAGCAGTTGATTTTAATTTGCTGCTGTATTACAAATTTTCGTTATCTAGATATGAGGTTAAAGAATACGAAATACGAAATCTGTAAAGCTAGAAGTTGCATTTTTACGTACCAACGTGTGCCTGTGACTTGATGGATGTCTGTCTTTTTCTGTTGCTCAAATACTAGGACACATGTAAGAAGCGTTGGAAAATGCAGATATAACTTGTTGACACAAGTTATATCTGCGATGCGCTTCAAATTTTCTTAAGAGTGTTTTGAGTGTGTAAATAATTTGGAATTAATAACGCTAGTATTATTTACATATTTGTTTCGGTGGATTCGCATTGAATGTCGGAATACAAGAACCAAATTATTTCTGGGGATGTCAGATGCTGATGAATAGAGGGAATGAATAATGAAGGTGGATATGAAGGAAGCGGACGTAAAGGGAAGACGCGACGAGGAGCCAGACCCTGTGATGCATGTTCACGTTTATTTCCTGCTTGCCTTACTGCGTCATTATTACGTAACCTGCAGCAATGGGATGTTCGCCTTCGTTACGGACTGCCAGTCACTGTGGCAATCGAGACGGGCACAGTAGATAGAGAACGCACAGGGTTCTGGATTCTAGATTGGGCAGTGCGAGGCCTAAGTGTAGCAAATAAAATGCAATTGCTTTATAAAAAGCGCGTCTTTATTGGACCCTGCATTCTTGTGGAACATTACTGTGATTCTTTTAAGATTATAGAGTTGAAAGGTTATCTTATCCTTCAAATAAAGGGAACCTGTGGCTCGAAAAGTATTGTATGTCTTATTTTAACATTATTCTAGAAGTGTCTATTTTGGAATGAGAGTACCAGACCGTAATTAAGTTCATAAATAAACTGAGATCGGTTTAATTCGGGAGATGCTTGCTACAGTTATCTGCCGAATCCTTATCTTGCCATACACCATCCAGGAATGTGAAAATGAAGCTAAATCTACTTATAGTTTTTTATAACGCTAAGAAAATCCCTACCCTGGATTCCAACTTGACACCACGAATCAGTAGTTGCTACTAAAGCATTCGGAAAACGCAGTGGTTGTTTAAAAATAAAGACGCAGAACACATTCACATTTCCAAAGGAAAATTATTGCGATGTCACAGGAAGTAGTTTGTACATCCCACATTTAATGACTGCACCTAACGGAGAGCTGTGTTTCAAAGGATATTTATCATGTTTTACGTGCAAAATTTACAGATTCAACTTAGTTGTATTACATCTTAATTGTTCTGAAGTTAATGAGTTTCTCATACGTCTTCTGTCTTATAGCCTGCTTACTTGTAATGCTTCCAGAATGAAACCTTGTGGGTTTTAATGGTATACATACTCATTAAGCAGCACTATCTCTTTTAGTTTCCCGCTCGACGTACGTATCTCGTATGTTCGTCTGCTTGCATTGCATTCACAGTGTCAGATTCTCCTGTGTTTTGAAGGGTGGAATGGCGTACAGAATGTAGTGTAATAATGCTTTGTGTTGAGTTGTGTAGGAAGGTTCTTTTCGGCAATTAACTCTTTGGAAGGTAATTGTGGAGACCTTAGCTTCGGGACTGCACTGTGCATGACTACAACAGTGCTTCACAATTTAGTAGCTCTGCATAGTATTTAAGCAGCATGATACAGTGAATTTCAGTGGTTTGTATCGTGCAAAGGGAAGAAAAGTAACTGATGCAGCATTGTGCCTAAGTCAGAGATTGCTATAAATAACTTAGAGTTAATTATCTTGCATTCGATAAGCTGTTTGAGGAGTATGTCCTTTATAGGCTAGTCTGCAGTGAGTTCTGTAAATACGTTAATTAGCTTAGGTGTGGTAGACGTCTCTGTGACGGGCCGATCCCTCGTCCAGAGGAGTCCTACCGAGTGTGTGTGTCATTGAGTGTGATCAGGTGCAACAGTAACCCTCTACACGTGCAATGAGTAGGTAGAAGAGGTCAGACTAAGAAAGAAAGAAAGCTTAGATGTGAGTGAAGAAATTAAACTTCATACTTTTTAGAATGTCTTGAAAACAATCCTATGAATTTAATTAGTAACGCTCTTTAATTACATGTGCAGAATAAAGAAATGTAATTTATGCTGTTACATAAAGGAGACGTTAAAGGGACACATGAATCGGAATCTAATTCTCCAGATAAATTACAGCTTTGCCATCCAGTACAAATCCCCTTGAAATTTGCCAGGCTGTTTGGAAAATGGAACATGCTCTCTGGTCCTTCCGAAACGTGTGTGACGATTTCTTCCGAATGTGTTTGTGGCCGTCCTGTCCGCAGTGCCAGGAATAAAAGAAAAAGTCAATAGGCCAACAAGATCAAGGAACCGGACGTGTTGGGAATTAAGATCTGCAAATGCTTCCATCTGATTGGAGAGTTTAGCTGAAATAAACCGTATATTGCAAACAATTTAGTTTAGTAACAATTTTATACTTTCGTTTCCTTGTTATAGTCCTCTGTCGCCGGATATTGTTGAATATGGCCTTCGTTTCTTATTGATACTTCCTCACAAACATGTTTAACAGCTTAAACCTTAAGGTACGAATTTGTAGACTTGTTTCTTAATGTTGTTTGATTCACTGTTGTGGCGTAGAGCGAGGGCTGTGCAGATGCAGTTGGCACAGAGCTGCTGGCTGCAGTTGTCTGCTGCCAGATTTATTTGAAACCTACTTGCGTTGTCGTAGTAGCCAGCTGTGTTACTAATAATTACTTCACAGTTGGTAGCCTATCCGCTTATAAGTGATGTCAAATTCAGCATGTACATAACACTATTCTCAACTGTTGTGAACTGTTACCTTGTTCCACAGACACAAGTCATAGCGAGATAGTCGAAAATGGAAACTAGGATTTACCGGCAGAACTCAGAGCGTACTTTCCTACTACATGGAATTCTAGTCCTACACGTCCATTATTATTATTATTATTATTATTATTATTATTCAGAAGGCATTGTTGCCGAATATCGTTTCTGTTTGTGTTAAATTTGTCGACTTAACCTCTGAGTTTCGTACAGTCGCCATGTTTGTAATCCGTGACTTACAAAAGGTATTTTGTACATAAAGTGTAAGTGTATTTACAATCTATTTCCGTGCCACCTCTCACTTGCCTGGCTCCGTTGGGTCATTAGTTCACGAGCTCAAACCCAAGGCTAAATACATTTTTTGACGGCCGCGATATTATTTTACGTTCTATAAATGTTACCTTAACAGAAGTTGCATGTTTTTTCAAAGTTTGTTGCCATACATCATTTCAGGATACTAAATTAAGTGTCAGTAATGTCACTGCCATGTCACAAGTTACCCCGTCCGCCATTAGCCTGTTACACTTACGGATTGTAGGGGAATAAAAATCTTGGTGTTGTATTGGCCTGCAGTGGCACAACATTCATACACAGTTTCGTGAAAATCTGTCGTTCAGAATTTTAAGTTAAGCCTTCTTTCCCGCTTGTATAATAGTAGACTGAAAATTGGACTAGACGTCTGATGCTTTCAGAAAAGTACCTACACAATGAATGAAATAAGGTTATTTTCGATGCTTCTGGTTTATTTTGTGCAGTGTAATTATGCATTAGGCCTACCGCTTTACGAGTTCGTTTTATATCTCACCCACAATCGTATTCTTGCTTTTGCTAAACTGTCGAAGATCTGACATATCCAGAGTATGTGTGTGACGCTTTTACAGTCCTTGAAAGGCAGTTTCTTGGAATCTGCATACGCGTATGTGGGTATGGGCTAGTGCGTTGATTCGTGTAGCCATGTTTTTCAGTGTGGTATTTAATTACACTGTCAGTTGCTGAGATTGTATAGCGTCGGTGATAGATGGATGAATGAGCACGGAGTACCGGGGGAGTGATGCTGACAGAGCGAAATCGAAGTGCTGGGAGAAAAACTTGTCCCAGTGCCAGTTCGTCCACCACGTATCCGACAGACTGGTCTGAGACTGCAGCCAGGCGTCCGCGGCGAGAGGCCGGCGACTAGTCGCCTGAGCCACGACACAGGCTGATGTATCCATGTTACAAGGAAGCCCCATTCATTTACTTTCACAGTCAGAGTGTGGAGTGAACCATCTATCTATAGTGACTGTTTTCAAACGACCATTATTACTTATTTTCCAAAGTAGTGGCCTAGAACTATGAAGCTTACAAAAGTAACGCTCCCTCTTCATTTTCAGGATTTTATTTGTTTTATCAGGAAAAAGCGCACCTGGCTGGCCTCTTCGGAAGCATAATAAAGTATAGGCGATTTCCTAATGTTTGCTTTAATAATGTGAAGTCAAAAGGTAGATTTCACCCAAAAATATGCCATGGAGGCCCAGAGGGGGAGTAAAGGTATAGATCTACTCTTTCTTTAACCTCGGCGCTAGATGGGGGTGGGTGGTCAACGCCACGCCCCAGCCGCTTTACCCCCAGAAAAGCTTTTATGATGCGAAGAATATTTGCGTTCGTGAAATTGCAGATTATTTTACATACTATACCAGGGATGCCCACAACGCGGCTCGCGCAAGTTGCCTGTGAACAATAATATACAGGTAATTTACATGCACATGAGGCTGGCCGTGAACGGCGCTTTAAAAAGGAGACTCGTAACTAACTGAATCTAACATAGAGTAGTTGGATGACCAGAAATAAGAAGCCATGAGATATGAAAAAAAAATATTTTGTTAATGCATGGTTGTTGCTTAAGTTGCCTTCCAAAGTTCGGCTCCCGAAGCTCGTCGAACTGGCCTCCACTGTATTATACAGTAGAGTGATGAATTACACCCCTTATTGTAGACATAAAAATGTCTTTGGATTATTGAAAGGCAACGTGAAAGGAATTAATTTTAAGCCGTAATTACTGCTGTTAGCGTGTTTATTAAAGGTATTCGATATGGGAGCCTTCAGAATGTCAGGGTGCAAAGAACTTATTTGGAAAGTATAGCGCTCTGGTATGGACTGCTGGTTTCCAATCCTGTTATATATGGCATGCGAGGTAGCGGATAGTTGTAGAGTAACTGCGATATTGGCTCCAGTTGCTGCAATCTGCGTAAGGAACCATATTCATTAATCTGAATTTTACATTGATTGGTTACGTACAGTCTTATGAAACTGCGCGGTCACATGCAACACGGGGTCGACAGTAATGTGGTTAAGTTTGAAAGAACTATTGCTGACTTATTACAAGTTTCGAATTTCGAAATAAGAATATCGGTGTATCGGTCTAAATTTGGAAGCGACTTACCGATATGCTGACGTGGTATTTTTTATTTTTTTTGGAGTAGTCCTGATGACGAACTAAGGCGTAGCCCAGGATGACGTCCAGTGGCATTCTATTGGGCTCCGTGGATATTTACGAAGTAGGGTGTGATCATGTGGACTCAGATACACGTGGCTCGGGACGGGGTCCAGTGGCGTTGTGTTGGGCTCCGTGGATCTTGACAAAGTAAGGCGTGATCATGTGGACTCAGATACACGTGGCTCGGGACGGGGTCCAGTGGCGTTGTGTTGGGCTCCGTGGATCTTGACAAAGTAAGGCGTGATAATGTGGACTCAGATACACGTAGCTCGGGACGGGGTCCAGTGGCGTTGTGTTGGGCTCCGTGGATCTTGACAAAGTAAGGCGTGATCATGTGGACTTAGATACACGTGGCTCGGGACGGGGTGCAGTGGCGTCGTGTTGGGTTCCGTGGATCTTTACAAAGTAAGGCGTGATCGTGTGGACTCGATACACGTGGCTGGGGACGGGTCGACTGGAACTACGAGTATTTGGCCGAGGATAGGGCCCAGTGGTGGTCTCTTGGATTCATGGGATCTTTAAGAAATAGGATGTGAGTAGTGTGTGACCTTGATCCATGTGGCTCAGGACATGGTCTGTTGTCCAGCTGTTAGCTTTTAGGTTCTATAGAACTTTAAGAAATAGGATGTCAGTGTTTGGAGTGGGTCCATGTGGCTCACAACAGGGCTCTTCTGAACAGACACTTTAATGAAGTAACGAGTTCCATGAACGGTGTGAGGTATGTTATGACCAACCGAGCTGCTGTCACGTTGACAAGAAGGTGCATGACGAGCAGGTTGGCGTAGAGCTAATGCTCTAGAGCAGTGGTATTCAACCTGGGGTACGCGTACCCCCGGGGGTACGCGAAGACATCTTAGGGGGTACGTAAAATTAAAAAAAAAGATATATTATTTCATAATAAACACTGAATAATCAGGGCAAGATTTAGGGTTAGCCACAAGAGTAAGGACGTAAGGACATGCGATTTGGGAGTACCATTTTTTCTCTCTCTCTCCTTTATGCGATTCTTATCTGGGCGGCTAGTTTCATTTTATTCCACATAGTGCATATAATTTTGCTTTGCGAAAATACCTTTGCTCCTTTATTAATGTTTATATGATAGGCAATTGTATATTTGTTATTTGATAGCTTGATTCTCCTTTTTTCATTTAAAACTTATTATTTAATACATTATTTTGGATGTAATTTATTTAACTTATTTTAGATGTAGCTTATAGACTATGTATAACTTGAACTATGCACCAACAACTTTGGGGGTACAAAGTTGAAGATAAATTATATGTGGGGGTACGCGAACAAAAGAGGTTGAATATCACTGCTCTAGAGCAGTGGTTCCCAAAGTGTGCTCCACGGTTCCCAACGGATCCGCGATCAGTTCCCACGGGATCCGTGGATACATTTCTGTAATGGCTACTTCGAATTTTACTTATTTTTTAAATTAAAGGAGTAATGTTTTGTTAAAAATAATAGAGGAACTTCTTTCATTGGCGATGTGTTTATTTCGTATGACCGTTAGAATGTCTAATTAAGAAACTTCCTATACCCACGTAGCGAACGACAATCATTTTAATTAATTAAGGTCAAAACATGCAATGCATTGTTATGGATGCTACTGGTATGTATTAGTATTTATCTAAAATCATTTATAAGATATAATTTTTTAATTTTGGATACCTGTCATCCGGACAGTCTATATTTACGTGAGCAAGGATGTGTGGATCCGTGGTTATTTTTCGAAGCCAAAAGGGGTCCGCGAGCCGATAAGTTTGGGAAACACTGCACTAGAGTTTTGTACTGGATGTGTCCGTTTCAAATTGTTAGTTTCCGTCAGTCCCTGCAGCAAAATTCTGAATAGTACGTCTGTTAGGCCACGACCGCTTCCTTCAGAAATATTTCTAGTTCATCATTCACCCACCAGTTATCATACCTCTGAACCTATACAGTTGAGATGCTGAGACAA
The DNA here is from genome assembly GCA_021186555.1 of Reticulitermes speratus. Taxonomy (NCBI): domain Eukaryota; kingdom Metazoa; phylum Arthropoda; class Insecta; order Blattodea; family Rhinotermitidae; genus Reticulitermes; species Reticulitermes speratus. The sequence goes on from JAJKFL010000001.1 coordinate 20,371,171, forward strand.
AAGTTCCACGCGGTGAATACCGACGACATACAGCGGTGCTATGTACCACGAGCTGTGTCTGTCTGCTCGTTATGTACATTTGTCTGTGTAACTCATGAAACTTATTCCGGATTTTGATGACATTTTATTTTTACGTTCCTTGATAAAACTCAATCTACATTACAGATCTGACTTGTTTGTTACACGTAGCATACTTGAAGACGCTGGTTGTTTTTATGTTTACCTCTTTATATATACACCTGTTGTTAATTGAAAGGTGTTACAACTGTAAATATTGTAACGATATGTTGGTGATATTTTCAAAATTTGCTTTCAAGAATTTACCTGACTGTAATTCTAAAATTTAATTCTGTATTCATAAACTGCATTCGCACCTTAAAATGCTGAGAGCCATTGAATGTAAAAATAAAATGATTAAATATTAGATTTGTAAGTAGTCATTCCCGTAGGCTTCAAAGAAGGAATAACACTCAAATTTTAAAATAAGTGACGTTTACTCATGCAGTGTCTGGGAATGAGGACTGGAATTACATTTAAGAATTGTATTGCACTACTTGCACGTTGCTTAGCAGCCGTTGGCAAGAGTGCACAGTGCATTTTATAATGCGCCTTGGATATTCTTTGTTAGGTCCGCGACGTTAAAGCAGGAAACAGAATAGGAACATTTTGCGTGTATTAGAAGTAGTTAATTTTAATGTCGAATTAAGTTAATTGTCCCAAGTGTGAATGTTCCGTGTTGGTTTGAATGCTGCTTCTTCGTTTGTGCTAAGCGCTGTGGTTGTCTCTGACAGTTCAGTATTGTGCGTGCTTGTTGCTTCGTTGTCTTTCAGCAGGTTGCGGGGAACAGAGTTCATGAAAATGTAATGCAAAGCAGCTGAAGTAACGCAATTAAAACTAATCGAGATTCAACGTACTGCTTCGAATTTAGTTACAAAACATCATGGCCCACAAACTGAGAAATTTGTAGCCAACAAGTGGAACAGGGTGGCAAAGAAAGTATGGGCTGACTTAACGTACAGTGAGTTCAAATGGATAATAACAAAACAGCTTGTTTGATATCACTTTTTTTTTTGCAGTTCTGCCTGTTGCACTTCCAGTTTTAAGGCACTCAAAACAGAATCTCATAAACCGTACAAACTATTTGGGACCCAAGCGTGGATGATAGACACACGCGAAGTAAATAATTAACGTATATGCTTGTAACAGAGTCCTATTGTACTTTAATTTCTCCCATTTCAGATACCTGCGCTTGCACGTAACATACCATGCGATGCAAACTGTACTATGGCCTACATGTGTAGTCATGTCGTTACGGATCAAGACTCATTTTCGGTTTCTGTTTTTTTCTTTGGCTCTGTTTACCCTTTCACGGTTTCCAGTCGTCCAGTAAGGTATTACATGCCTATTGTGCCCACCGCGTGGATTAATAAAGGTAAAGCATGCCATTACAGGCCTTGACAGGCCCTTAGGAATCCAGGAGGTTGAGGCTCCCAGATTTTTTAGACAATCGGCACATGAAGGTGGTAAGGTTGTCAGCGCTACGCACCGGCCGCCTTTACCCCCCAGGAAAGATTCCTGGTACTCATATCTGTTAGAGGCTGAGTCGACTCCAGGGCCATAGTGCGACCGGAACGATTATGTCAATGAAAAATTCTAGTGACACCATCGGGAATCGAACCCGCGACGTTCCGGCTTGTAGCGCAGTGCCTCAACTTCCAGTTTTTGTCAGGGATGTCTCTTCTCAGATGAACTGAAGAAGGTGTAGGCTTAATACGGAACGAAATTAGGTTAAACAAAACAACAAGGACCCGGGATATTTTTCCTCTTTTGTTACCTGAGTTCGGTTTTTTAGTTTATTGGAGATAATATTATTCTAGTCTTTTTTCTGAGTTGTCGGTGACGTTTCTGTTTAGTACGTTTTCCATTTTCAACGGATTTTACTGTGTGCTTTGGGATTCGTGTATGGAAGTCTTTTAAAACGATTGTACATTGCCAGGAGCACAGAATTGCATGTCTGTTTGCTGTGTACTGTAAAATTATGTGATTTAAACAAGGGCTCACAAATTTTCCAAAAATATAGGAGCCATTTCCAAATTCAACGCTCCAGAACGGTGACCTGAAGCAATTTTCGTACTGGGAACCCACAGTTCTTGAGTGACATATGACCTCACTGTTGTCTGGCGCTTTCTGCTCGGTGCATGTGAACTGATACACATTTTTATACGTAAGGGAAAGAAGTACAGTAATTATACTGAAAATATTAGTGGCCACCGTACAAAGTTTGTTCTCCCGGCTGACCAGACGCCAGGTTTTTGTGCATCCCTGGACTTAAGACAAGGAAAAAGACAAATGAGATAATGATAGAACGGTTCACTACAATTTCAAGTACAAATATACTGTGTTTTTTTTACGATTGGCCTCGATTTTTATTGACGTTTATTGTAAATCTTGTAGCGATGTGAACAAAATGTATTCTGCTTCGTACTATTAAATGTGCAGTCTCATTTGTCTTGCTCAGGATATCTCTTTGGAATAAAATTCAGTAATTTGCTTCATCAATCTTCTACGTTTACCCGTTTTGTTGCAGTACCTGTAAATCATGCCTCAGTTTTTATACCTGAACGAATATGAATTTCCATAGAAGCACGTACATACACACGTACGCTTGCGCGCGCACACACACACACCTGTGTATATTGCTTGCATTAACTTTCACTATCTCTCTTTAACGTAAATTTTTATAACAAACTGAACTACACGGATAGGGTAGAACATTTATTATTTATTGCTATTTATGTATTAATGGTTTCATTAACAATATGTCAGCTCTAGGTTTTGTGATGTCACGAGGTTGGATGGATAGTGAATGATGAATTGGAAAGCTTGGAAATAGGCTGTCATGGCCTAATTTGATATATTACAACGGTCTGGAGGAAATTAGTGTAACTATGAAAACCTGTCGGGACAGCCGATTTTCGGGCTGAGATACGAATCCAGAACCTGTAGAACACAAAGCATGAATGCTGTCCACTCGGTCGCAACATTCGGCAACTTTCTGAAGAGCTAACAGCGCTTGGCTAGTCAAGAAATTTTCTGGTTGTGTTGGAACCCGAATATTCATTACCGTATTCGTAGGCGCTGTTTCAGGTTCAATGCCGCAACGAATAGTTTTTGCGGTGATGATTTCCTAGTTCCTCGCCCAACCCCAAAGCTGGAGGACCGCCCTTTGTCAGCTGTACGCAACAGATGATTCAGTTGTAGCCGCCCCCTATATCTGGAGACCGTCTCATTTACCTAACAATTCGCCGTTCTGTGATAATCAAAATTACTTACTCAATAACTTCTTCTCGGGCAGACAGCCGCGTCAAGGTGTGAGAAGATTTTATTGAATTCTGTCGCTACGAAAGCTTCGAGATATATAAAATTAGTTACTGTTTAAATATGTAATTTAGAGCAGTGGTGAGGTATTCAAATGATAAGCCGTTTTCAAATTGAGTCTGTCCGCTAAGAAAGTCTGTCAGAACAAAGTGTGAGAGTGTTTCCTTTGTAATTTATTCTGACTGCTCTTTCCTCTTCCGGCATCTTTTATTCGAAGTAAAGTGTACCCTAGGAGCTCGTTACTGCACTTTGTGCATTATTGGGCTCGACTGACATACGTGTGGGCGCTGTTTTCTATATTTTGCATCTTTTAATTAAAGTCCAATCTGAACAGACTTCTATAATTATACAAGCATTTGAAAAGAAAATGCTTTTCACAAAAACGGATAGTGCTTATGCCCGAAAAAATCTGTCTTTGAAAGCCTTTGTATATAGCGGGGAGAATGTTCACGGCGCTGGAAAATGTATTCGTAAATTTATTCGTGTGGTAGTGGGTTCTGAGAATACAGAGGCAAACGTAACGTTATGGTGATTTTATATGTCCCTAGTGTAGCCTAATCAGTTTGGCAGGGCTGTAGAAAGTCTTGAAATCGTGTTAAAAATCAGAGCAAATCGACATTCACATAGTTTAATATAACGGTACTTTTATAAACGTGCGACCCGATTCATCACGTTTCGTCGCTCGACAAATTACATTTACAGGACTGCTGTGTTCGTATAAATGACTCTGATCCTTAGTAATGTTTGCTTGTTATTTGCCCACTGGCTAGGGGTTCCCTTTGTCGCAGGACACAATGGTTGTAGTGCTTGTACGAAGTTGTTTGCAGCCGCATTGCGATCATATGAGAGTTGTCGTGTAACATTTTCAAGCATCCATGTCTCTACACAACTTTTCCTTTTATGACTTTTTGTATACGGATCATCTGTGTTATTTTGATGTTTCATTGCTGTCGCTTCTGGTAACAAATAAAAATTATTCTCACGAAGAAAGTGAGAGTGTATTAAATTCGCAGAATGCTTCGTACCATTCAGTTCACAATCTTTTATCTTCCCATCCTCTGTCTAAAAATGTAAAGATTAAAATTTGCAAAACGGTAATTTATCTGCAGTGAAACTTTATCTCTCTCGTTAGGCTAAGATAATGCAACAGGGGTGTTTGAGAACTGGGTACGTAGGAGAATATTTGTACCTAAACGGAAGGAAGTAATGGCAGGTAAGACAAAGGTGCGTAATGAGGGATTTCACACATTGTACTTTTCCCCGAACATTATTAAGATGATAAAAATCGAAGAGGATGCAGTGGGCAGGACATATAGCACGCGCTGCAGAGGCGAGAAATACAGTCAAACCCGGTTATAACGACATCGCTTTATGCGTCACCTCGTATATAACGTCAGATATTTTGTGGTACCAATTAATCCCTCACTGTTAACCACAACATTATACTCCTCGGTTTGAAGAACATTCGTTTATAACGACACAAGATATTCAGTCCAATTCTGACGTTATAACCGAATTCGACTTACATACACGGTTTTAGTAGGAACGTCTGAAGGGTAGATACAACTTGGAAGATCAAGGTGTAGACTGGAGGATAATATGCGAAGTAGACCTTGAAGAAATAAGAATATGAGGTTGTGGTCTGGATTAATTTGGCTCGGGATAGGGACCAGTGGTGGGCTGTTGTGAACGCGGTAATGAACTTTCGGTTTCCATAAGTTGCGGGGAATTTGTTGACTTATCGAGCGATTGTTACTTCCTTAAGAAGGACTTTGCTCCTTGGAGTTAGTTAATGCTGTCGTTTACCTTTGCATCATACATTAGTGTATGTTATTGTGTAACGGACCGTTCATGCTGTATTTATTAGCAGATAACTTGACGGGCCACTGTAACACTGTGACTCTCTCTCTCTCTGTCTCACACACACACGCACACACTCACACCGGCTGCCAAGTCCTGTGATTTCTGTAGCATGTCGTCATTATATTCTTGGTTGTGGCAGATTTACGCTGTAACAAGCCGGAATAGCTTAATGAGTATTGTGATTGACTACGGACTGAATTGACATTTGTTAGATTCGTGGTGAGAGAAGGGAATATGCGTTTGGACTTGCTGTAGGATGCACGGATGGGACTTACTTATTTTATAATATGCAGCACAGAAGCATTTATGCGCTAATCGAGTATGTTTTCAGGTTCGTGACGATGGTTTGGTGATCGGTACGACCTGAGCGTCCCAATAGGCAGTATGTACCGGGCGGCGCACTTATAGTGGCCCTAGCCTGCGCAGTATGTTGTAAAGTCTTATGCGCATAACATTGTCACGTTCTTTAGTGTGTGCTTGTGCCGTGCTCAGCCAATGTGGCGGGAGAGCATTTACATCGCCGCCGCCACCACCACCACCACCACCACCACCACCACCACCACCACTACTACCACCACCACCACCACCACCCCACTACATGGATCTTTGAGAAATACTACATTCTGTGAAACTCTGAACTGGATTAACATGATTCAACACCGATCACGTGAATGATCTTTAAGAGTTATATACACGTAGGTAATTTCTCATGTGTCTGTTGGAGTATGATACGTCAGTGTGTTTTGAGCTGCCATTACTCATTCACCTATGTGGCAAGGAAACTTGGTGAAAGTGGTTCATTTTAGGCGTTACGAATTAGAAATTTATATACCGCCTGCCAGCTTTATGTCCGTGTGCCCGTCCCCCACTTTTATTTTTTCGAAAGCAATAGCCCACAAATCAGCTGTACATTGTTAAAATGAAAGTTGGTATGAAGATTACTGTCTTCTGGGATGTGACGGCAGTAGTTTTATAGTTACCAGTATTTCGTAGGACTGTGCTGCTTCCGAATCTCCGTCCGTACCGCCATATGAACTTAAATCTAACACAATGGATGACCCACAAACATTTTGTCTAGCGATTTGGATATGGTTTAGTGTGGTCCATTTTAAGGGCCACTTACTTGACGACAGAAACAAACATTTACAATCTTTCTCTTCAGATTTTTTTAAACAAATTCTGGCGGGGCTCATTATACTACACATCTGTTCCCGTACTTCGATTTCATTGACCCTAATTCGCTTTAAGGCTGCTTTACTTAGGATGTAATAGTAAAAACATACGAAACGTGTCTCGGTACGTAGGCCTATTAATTTGAGAAAAACGTTTCGAATGAAGAGTTATGGCTTGTGTTACAGACGTGATGTTTTTCACTCACCATCTCTTTACTTGAATAAATCTAAGCATGTATGCTTCTTCGAAAGACAGCCCATCTCGTGTTGGCGAACGGGCTTAAAACGAATGAACTTCGCACTGCAGACGGTTTCTTGTAACAGTATCCTGCAGACGAGAAGCAAAGCAAACTGTCACGTTCCGTGGGGTGGGTCAGTAGCATACTCCATGGAGCAGGGTACTTTTTCGGCAGCTGCTAGTCTATCAGCGGATCAAAATACCCCATTTGTGTGGAACCCCGATGGTTCATTGCCGTATTTACAAGGGCCCCACGCCGGACTCTGTCTTGAGCCACATTAGTCCAGTCCACACCCCATTAGTTTACTTATTAAGATCAGTTAGAGTATTATTCTTTTGCATCTGGGCCTTACAAGGATCCTCTTTACTTCAGTTTTTCAATTAAAACTTTGTTTGCATTGCTCATGTTCATGTACATGCTGCGTGTTCAAATCATCTCATGTTCCTTGCACTTGATTGTGAATAGTACAAATTAGGCGGTTTATCGTGCAGTTTACTCTACTCTCCGGCTACCTGCTGTCCCTTGTATCCACTTCGTCGATGTGTTCCACTTTGTGTGCCCTGGGAATTCTACCGTTACTTCTCTATCAGACACTTAATTTGTTTTTATATTGTTGTATTGTCTATTTTAAAGCCAGAGAAATTTCGTTCAGGTAGTGTATGTAGTTGCGAAAACAGGATTAGATCCAGAAAATGGAGACTAAAATAGCTCCAGTGTGTCCCCTTGACGTCTAAAAGTAAAGCAGCGTGACCCTTGTGCTGTATTCTCTCTTGCACGGGTGTTGCGAGCGGTCTCTGTTGAATCGGACACCTGGGTGAGATGGTTCTAATTTCCGTTGAAACCAAAGGGGAGAGAAAGATGAATGAATCGTATCAGCAAGCAGTAAAAAAGTAGATATCCCCTTATTTCGCTACTTCGTGTTTAAACAGCAATTGTGTCTTCATTATCTCATGGACTTCGTCGTTTGGAAACCGTATTTTTTGAATACGCTTGTATGCTGTGATATTGCATGAAATTGTCAAGGTATTGAAAGGGTGCGCATAGCTTTTGTTCAGTTTTCTGCGATTCAAGTAACGCCCAAAATGGGCCTACATGTGGGGAATAACAATTGCACAATAAGCGTCCAGATGTGAGGACAATTTCCGCTACTGCTGATTCGACTACATTAAATTTGTCAGATATAAACTGAAAGTGTTGCACCGTCGCCATGTTTGTAACTGTTGACATGTAATTGAACATAGTTGATACAGAATTATGCTTTCGATACCAAATTGTAATTGTTAACATGTAAGTGAAAGTTGATAACAGAATTACGCCCTCGATACCAAATGTCACTTGCCTGTCTCCAGCGATACATTACCTCTTCTCGCCGTTAATTCGAAAGATAATTTGATAACTCGCGCGGCTGCCATGCGTTTTCTTAAATTCTGCAAAGAAATTGTTTTGTCAGACGTTGCATTTTTTTTTCAAATTGCACTGAATGGCTCCGGAGGCGCCTCGACTCGTAAATTCACGCTGATGGTTGGAATTTAAAGGATGGCAAGTAGGGTAGCATGTACGGGATAAAACTGTACTTGACAAATAGTTGATTGGTTCGAAAGTTGTTACACGCGAACATGACAACGCATTGCGTTTGCTTGTAACACGAGGAAATACTGTTCTTTGTTTGTGGCGTCTTTAAAGACACTGTGAGTAGCTTAGACAATGTAACGTCAGTTGGCTAGTGAATAGTGAATTTGAAGGGAGGGACTTGCTTGCTGGGTCTGAGAAAACCTCGGAGGATTCCCCAGTCACGTTAGCTGATGCCCCAGTCGGGATTCGAACGGTGATCTCCCGAATACAAGTCAGAAGTGCTAGCGCTTATTCGAGTTGCTCGATAAGTAATAGGCCTACTGTTACGGAACGTGGGTATAAATGTTATTTTCAACCGTGTTCTGTTTTTGTAGGAATAAGTAATTAATAAACCCTGTAAAGTGATCTGTACGCCTGAATAGTCGTGGTATGTGGTACTCTAAATGCTGATTTTGTAAATCTCGTCACGAAGGGTAAAAATTTGAAGGCCGCGGCGCTGCCTGCTGAGAAATACAGAAGGCGTAAGTTTTTGTTCGTACACAAACATCGCAAGAGAAGTTGAAGTTACAGTTACCGTTACAAAATGGCTGTGTATTTTCAGATACGAGTAGAATGACCAACCAAAACAGAGGCTTGTCCCGTGCCTCTTAATCCTGTGTAGGATGTTATACAATTCATGCTGGAACAGATATTGCAAGTGTAATCCCGTTATGTCCGTTGTGCAAACGCTTCCACTTTATGGGTTGCTGGAATATGACAGATTCTTGCGTTAATTTGCAAAATTGGTGGGCTCTGTGCCTTTCAGAACAATGAATTGGGATGAGGTTGTGTGCATTCGATGTGGCTGTTAGTCAGATAATCACGTAAGGATGCCTGTTCCTGTGGTTCGCTTTGTGCCGAACAGCCGTTGTACTGACATTCACAGCATATTGTAAAGACTTATATTAGCACGTCAGAATTAATTTCCGCATCTCTCGCACGTCCATTTCAATTCGCTTCGTTACACCCTGCATCCGATGTGCAACAAAAATCAAGGACTTCACATTTTCTAAGTCCGAAACCGGAAGTGCAGTAAGCGTACAGCTGGCGTCATAAATTCAATAATTCTTAATTTTTTCCCATTAAGTACATTTATTTATGACAGTTGTCTGTTAAATAAAGACGCCAGTGTGTTTGCCTGATTTGAATAAAAAACGGGATTAACGCTAATGACTTCTCTGAGGCCTGTCACTAGGTTTCACGGCAAAACGAAGGTGAAAATACTTCGCCTGGAAATTCGTATTGGCTGGTAGACAAGTGGGTAGGAGACTAGCGCAGAAGCGGTTAAATTTTTAAGTTTATTTCGTGGTATAGATATATTTTTTTGCGCTTCTTCTTCTCTCGTAAATACAGATTTAAACTTTGCATTTGTAGGCGAAGTATTATTCAACTATGTATGTCAGAATTTATTTGTACTACATACGAAGTGCGAGGGGAGCATGGAGCCTACTGCTGTTATGTCGTGATTTGGTGTTCCTTTTTATTTTGAATTAAAGGTTTTGTGTTCGAATTTGACTTCAGATAATTTTATTTGCATAAAGTACTTGGCCGAACTAAGCGTTTCATAAAGTAAAGCATGTAGTTATAACAAATTTTGTTTAGCGTAATAGAAAGTAAACGGCAACAACAAAAGCAGCAAGAAAACCAAAAACATGGCGATAAAATACCGTCTAAACCAATAAATCAAATACGTTAAGTTGTTTAATTAGCGTGTTAGCCCTTGAAAGAGCGGTATTTAATACCTGGCACCTTTATTGCGGTGTCCAGAATCAGTGTGCATCAAACACGGATCGAGTTCGTCTCGGCTTGGACCCTTGCAAATGTTCGGAGCTTGTTGTATACATTCATTGCGTGCCTGTGGACGCCATCAGTAAGACTGGAAAAGTAGATCTGAACTCCCACTTTGCGGTATTCTAGGTTGTGACACCGTGTAGTCTTATAGGCGGTTACCCTAAAGCTGGAGGCAGTATGGTTCTCGAAATGTTGGCCTGTGTTTCTCAAAGAAGATTTAAAGTTTCAATATATGTTTTCAAGTGGTGTAGGTCTGGTTCTTAACAGTCCCTGTGGCCAATACTTAAATTCCTGAAGGTGTATGGTCTGTATCGGAATTGATACCATTCCGCACCGCAAAGTTGCCGTGTTCGTTTCAGTCGTTTTGACAAAATAGTGTTGACTGCCAAAAGTGTGACATGCAGTACAGCACATTCACATTACGACTGCACCAAAACTGGACACATCTCTGAGTGTTGTTGTGAACAGTAGAGAACGACTCTTCACAGTCTTTAACTTAAACACATTGGCACAAATTAAAATTAAAACCAACTTGATGCACACTCACTATTAAAAAAACTTTAATAGTAGATTAATTAACCCGACATGTTTCGGTCAGGTACCTGACCGAAACATGTCGGGTTTAATCTAGTATTAAATTTTTTAAATAGTGAGTGTGCATCAAGTTGGTTTTAATTTTAATTTATACAAGATGCACGGTGAATACAATATTAAATATATGGCACAAAATTAGTTATCACATCGTGCATTATAATTGAACGTGTATGGGTTGGGGGGGGGGGCATAAAGACTGTTAAAGATCGTTAGAACGTTGGTCCTCGTTTCAGTGTGGGTTTGGAAATTACCATCTCTTTAAAACGCTTGCTTTGGAGAATTTTCAAAAACAGAAAAGAATTTTGAACCGACTAGTGGAACAATATAATCGGACGAGTGGTGTATTGTATCACATTCTCACACAATTTGATCTTCAGTCTCTAAATAATGTTACATAGTTCGTAAATAACAATCTTCATGTTGTCACGAACAGTCAAGTGGGTTTTGTTTCATCGTCGCAGTTTGTTTTTGTTTATCACAAGGGTTAGAATACAGACTTCGATCAATACTTCTGCGTTATGTGTATTGGGAAGTGTGTTCCTGTGTTTGAATGCCAACGTGTTGCTATAGTCTGTTCATGCTTCTCTTTATGAAAGTCAGAATGCAACAGCAGCACGGTTCGATGGGTATTGGGGCAGTTGGAAACATTACATAAGTTCGGTTGTTTAACGTGTCATTAGTCATCACCATTGTTTGGGAAATTCCTTTCAGATTTAGCGGTCGCATGATAATTGGATGCTAGGAGCTCTCATGTCTGCCGACGTATTTGTGATGTTTTAGTACCTCAGATGTAACGACTGGAACTGCATTTTAACACAACGTGTTTGTTTGTAGTGTTTGCACCTACAAATAAACAAGATTCTGTAACAGTTCGTGCTTTACCTTTTTCCTGCTGCTCATAAGGAAAACTGTCGCCATAAACTGAACGAGGGCTTTCGAAATGCGTGTTTGAAATTCGATAGGCAACTGCCATTGAAGTCTGCTGCTTACGATTGGTTTTATGTGTAGCTTGGTAGATAAGCACCAACGTTGGAGGAACGTGGTGCCTCCATCTTCAGGGTCGAAGAGACAAAAACTACTGTGTCGTGTCCTAATTATAATAGCGAAACAACACGTTTCTGTTTATCTGTCCGTCTGTCCGCAGATGGGGCAAGCTAACGCACTGAGTTACGTACGTGCGTAAGTTGGAGCCATGTGTCAGCTGGAAACGCCGCGTAGCATCGAGTCAAACGCCGTTGACGATCGGTGTGGAAGTTGCCGCAGCTATGGGGTTCTAAATCGGAGGGGCTGAAGAAAATCACGAAGACCATTGAACGTGGTAGAATTAGAACCGAGCAGCTCGTGAATGTGTAGCCATTCGGAGTGCAGGCACATACGGAACATAAGCGTGCCGTGGAAATGCAAAGACGAGGGTTAAAGTTTATTGCAACTTCATAAGCAGACTAAACTGAGCTATGCGGGTCTCTTCACTAGCTTCTAGGGTCGCAAAGCTGAATACCGGGCTATACAATAGGCTCAGGTATAACGCAGTGGCAAATGAGTTTTGCTTAAGAAATTAACTCGACACTTTTCAGTGACGTCAAAAGAGAATATTCCGCGTTTAAAGCTAAAACATACCAGAATTTTTTTTACTTTGAGCTGTGCCAAGTGGCTTTTTAACGGCAGGCACAGTAGCTCGAAGCTTTCATATGAATAGAATCCTGTAATAACATGGCATGCTGTGCGATGCACGTGACTGCACTTCATTTTAGTTTCACGTGACTGATACATCCATCAGCGCAGGTAGGCACGCACGCACAGAGTCACACTCTCTGAGATTAAATTATGCGTTTTTCAACTTAAATTGCTTTGGTGTCGTCATGTCATTCAGCAGTTCGGAAGTATTGCCACAATGTTGCATGATCTTACATGACGGGCAGGCAGGCAAGAACATGTGTTTTTATAAAGGCACAGATGGAGCGCCTTCCACCATCATTTGCCGTTGCTTTACCATGAAGATTTGTTACCACCGATTTTCCTTTAAAATTTGCACAGAGAGGAACGAAACAGTTAACATAGCTGATTTCAGGCAGCCTGTGTAGTTTTTTTAACCACTAACAATTACTGTTGTCACAGCTACGTCTGTGACAGAATAAGCCAAATTTTGGTTATCATTTTATAGGTCTATACAAGAAGGAGCTGGAAGTTTTATTTTATGTCTTCAGCACGTGAGAGCAAAGGAGGAGGTTACAATTGTCCGTCCCCAAGTTGTGTGTCGATTCTACCGATTCGGACTTCAATTGTTTTGTTTCCGGGGTCTAGACTAAGAGTTTCCATGATGTCTTCATCGTCAGACTTCATGAAAATCTACGAGAAGAGCTTATTTCAAAGAACATTATTACGACCTGCGGGTGGTAATTTGCGCGTGCCTGATATATAGCTGTCCGTTGACGCGTGTTAACTCCTGTTATGTTGCGTCCTTCCTCCTTGCTCTCTGCATTACCTTATTCACACCCGTCCATCTTCTAGCCTTATTTCTTCGTGGCCTCACATACCCCATCTTTTGTAATTCCCTTTCCTTCCTGCCCTGGTTCCTCTGTTCTTTTGCCGGCTTTCGAACCCATTCTGATTCGAGCCGTGCATCGGTTAAGGTGAGATAATCGTTGCTACAGTAAGTGGTACAAATTATCAGGCTCTTTTGGCACGTGAGAATATGCTATTAAGTTTAATTTATTTTGGCTAATCTCACTTTGTACCGGTACAGGATGTTTTGACGTAGTATATAGGAGGAATTTTATTGTAAGAGTCGAGAAGCAATTTTCTTTGGAATATTTTATTTTTGGTTTTATTATTTGTAATTTTCTAAAGAAAGCCCCGAGATTCTTGATATATTTTGTATTTGTATGGTATTTGTTGTTCATCTTGTATTGTATACGAGTATATTGTTAAAGGACTGTTAGAGCCAACGGCAGTTTTACAGTTTTTATATTTTATTATCCCGTATCGCATCGCGACTGTTTGCCATCCCAGCATATCTGCAAACAGTTCTGAATAACCCCAAAAGTTGTCAGTTATTTAGATCTGATTTTGAATGAAGCTGAATTGTAATTGAGGTTGCTTGGAATTGTAATAGCTTGTTTGAGAAGAACCGGCATATATAACATCATACTTGATAGTAGCCTTCCCATTAGCCTTGCAGCGCTGAGTTCTCCAGAAAGCTTCCTGTTGTGCTGCAAATCTTTCCACAAGTTACGAAACCGAAGTGCTACCGTCGACTCGCGATTACTTAACTGCGGTCGCATATGTTGTTATTGTTCGTCATTGCGCAGAGTGTATTATCACGTGTGACGTGATGTCGGTCTAAGGTCGGTCGCATTGCTGTTGGCTGAGTGGGACAGATGTGGGGTGTTACGAAACTTCCGTCCAGTCGGTAATTACGGATTGTCTACAGAAGTAGTCAGAAGGCCTGCTGGTGCAGATTGACGAGAACTTTTGCGTTGTGATGAAGAGGCAGAGTTGACTGTCGTTGTGACATGCTTAGTGAGTTTAAATAATTGGCCAGAGTGCCAATGCTCTCACGCCCACTGAAGCAGTGTTGGGGGATCGACTGTAAAAGGAGTTCCACCATATTACTGTGCGAATTTCTACACAACGGCATCAGCTGTTATTGGGCATGGCTGTACCTGTATTAGGTTTTTACAGGAAGGAACTCTAATCGGTGACACTATCAGCACAGTACGAGGAGTTCCAAGTAAAATCATAAAGCCTATTTTCCTGTTGCACACATTTCAGTCCTACTTATCCATTAGCATTCTTGTTGTTTTATTTCACTTTTGTGAAGAACTAAACAGTAGAGGCCTCTGCGATGGGCCGATCCCTCGTCCAGGAGAGTTCTACCGAGTTTGTGTATGTTAGTGTGATCAGGTGCGATATAACCCTCTACACCCGCAATGAGTAGGTAGACAGAGGTCAGAGTAAGAACGAAAGAAAAACTAAACCCAGAAGGATACATTCTGTATGCGTTAAATCTGTAGCTTATAAATTCAAAGTTTCACATCGTCTGTATGTTTGAATTGTTGAATTTCAGTATACATGTGTGTGTGTTAGTATCCACCTGTCCGATTCGAATGGTTCATTAGTTCCTGGCATCAAACCGAGAGCTAACGACAGTTTTTGCACTGGTTAAATGCTGCATCATTTGTAGGCAGCGCATGACAACGCACCATTGTCATGAATGAAATCGAAACGTGTTATTCTGTAAAGCAATATTCCCTCTGCAATACAACATTTCCAGGAAGTTACAGACGCCCTCCACAGAGCTGCAGAAACCCGTGTACCGCGACGTTTTAATAACGCTAACTGAGAACATTCAAGTACTGTATACCCTTCTCCCGTCTCCAAGTAGTATACAGGGTGTGTTGTGAGATTTGATGTTGTCACAGTGGTAAAGATTTAGATATTCGTCTTGTGGATGGCTACCGACATTTCGGAGGAACCTTCTGCCTCCATCTTATATCCTGAAAATGCAAGCAGCGTGTTTTTTTAAAAGTCTATAGCCACCCGCAAGACTGTATGATGTCACAACTCAAACCTCCATACTGTGTAAGGTGTGCTGACACACGGAATGCTGCCGCTGTACTTTTTACCGTTTGTATATGTGCCAAGTCAAATAAGACGCCATCATGTAAGTGCTGTGTTGTAGCATGGAGCCGCGCAGCTGTGAATTTCGAGTTGCTTCGTACAACGACGCAAGTTGTAGGATGCAGTATTAGCTGGGTACTGCGTGGTTTGTCAAATGAACCGTTTGTGAAAATAGATGTCCATTTGTTTGTTGCGCAGACGTGTAGTCTATGATCATTGTGTTCATTGCATCCCCCCCCCACCCCGCCCAACTTCATTAGATGTGTGCTGCTTGACATGTAAATATTTTTATTTGTAAGTGGTATTTGAGCGTAACGCCGTGCTGGTAGGCCTGTGCTGTGGCATAATTTCTGTCGTCACGACAAAACGATAACGTTACAAGATGTAGACTCTTCTTCAGTAACTCATAGTGTTTCTTGAGACGCTGATAGTCGTGTATCTGATTGAGAAATTCCCGTTCTTGTGTGGAACCCGAAGTTTTATTATTGTGTCCATAACAGCACGCGTCCGGAAACTCTGCCGAATCATGTGGGTCTACTTAATGTCCTTATAACCTGTTTCCGTAATGTTATTTTTCCATCTATGCTTAGATCTCCAAAGTGGTCTTCCCCTTCAAATTATCCAAGCAAATTGTATGCATTTCGCGTCTCTTCGTATGTGTGGCGTGTCTTGTCGCCGTTTATTTGGTAACCTGTTCTGCTGTAATAATATCATATTATGAATAAGCTTACGTGTAACACCCAGTGCGTTATTGGGGTTGTTATATATGGGCTAATGTATGTTAAGTGAAATTGTGACAGATGCCACAGGAATGTATGGGCGTGTGTTGTTACTTTGCTAGTCAAATGCCCTTGAAAATTCAACGCTAAATCTCATTTCTTATTTTTTTAGATAAATTGAGTTTGATTATAGTATTGAGTTGAACGTCAACACAAAGGCGAGACCGCAATAGTAATGTCCGTTAAGTGGTCTCAGGATATCCTGTCTTGTGGTAACTTTTTGGCCCCTGCACATGTTAATTTGTCGAGGAAAATAATTTCTTTCATATGTTCGTCCTTAACCCTTATTTCTTTATTTAGCCCTACTTATTTATTTATTGTCTCGTATCTTCTTCCCTGATTCTGTTCCTCCTTCTTTCCAACCCCCTGTATTCGTTTGTCTTTCCTCCCTTTCCATAACGTTGAAACAGTTTTAGGCCATTTTGACGAATGACGCAACCTGTGAGCGCAACATATATGACCACAACATTTTCCCCGAGGTCCGGGTCTGCGGGCGCAGACTTTCAAGTAAACATGAACTTTGCTTTCATGTAGGCTAGTTGTACAAAGCTCGTTGAAATTTCAACGGGAAAATTTCACAATTTCCGTCTCTGTACGTACAATTTACACAGATAACCCTCACATTGATACACTCCTGTACATTGTGGACCTTCAGGGACACTTGGAGTCACTGTTTGACTTAATGTGCCTTCTGTATACCGTTCTAGACAAAGGCCTGTCAACTGCAGTACAGACTGAAGCATAGGTACCCCTCATTGTGTTTAGTCCTGCCACCCTGTGGTCCCATTCGTAACTACTAACGACTCTGATGGATAGATGATAATAACAACAGAATGGCAAGCCTTGGATTTTGATGCGTATGGGTGTTAAAACGGGGAGCTTGTGTGCAGGCGTTCCTTCCTTCTGTGAAATCCAGGATCTTCTGCGTGTGAGTTTTGTAAGTAGCAACATGCCCACAGGATCTTGGCACGGTCGCTCATGGTTTCTTGTTGCTGCGGAAGAGGAAGTGCTGTGGAACAGATAGGAAAATTGGTGGTAAGAAAATGCGTTCGCTTTTGTGACAAGAACCTGGTGACACAGTAGCTGCCAGCTATGGGCCTGCTGTAAACTTAAAATGTGTTAAAACTGACATTTTGCTTGCTTTTGTATCTTTTGTCTTCTCGCGTGCCCAAATTTATTCTTTATGTGATCCGCAGGAGGATGCAGATAGTGAAACATGTCAGTTGTACTGAGTAACGTCCGCGTGTTTATAATGTCATCTTGCGGCATATTTGTGTATTGAACTAATGGAGTGTTTCGATACAACCAGGACACAACCGTTTCCCAGTAAAGAACCTACGATAGAGTTTGACATATGTAACGGGTGATAGACGAAGCTTATTTAGATCTGTGTGGAGTTAAAATGCCGTTCATCGTACAGAAATGGTAATCCGCACACGTTGTTACCACTATTTTACTATTTATCTGTGCACATGTTTGATTTGCCAAACTGCTGATAGAACGCACAGACCGTCATAACATACGGCTCTCACGGCCATGTTCTGCGGCATCTTTAATTGGATTTCTGAAATTTGAAATATATTGACTGCAACAGCAAAATTTGAATGAGTTACGATAAGTTACTTTCATGGTACCTGAATAGGACATGGCTCAGTTGTTTCTAGACTGCAGTACATGTCAGTTTTAAGGCATGTATGTTCATAAAGCATTTGTATTGAAGAGTTTTAAACCGTGACCGATCCCAGTGGCCGCGCGGTCTAAGGCGTGGGTCTGCGGCCGTTCGCTTGCTGGGATTGTGGGTTCGAATCCCGCTTGGGGGCATGGATGTCTATCTTGTGAGGGTTGTGTGTTGTCAGGTAGAGGTCTCTGCGTCGGGCTCATCACTCATCCAGAGGAGACCTACCGAGTGGTGTGTCTAATTGAGTGTGATCGTGAAGCCTCGATAATGAGGAGGCCCTGGTCTACTAGGGGCTGTTGCGCCATTGGAGAAAAAAAGTGTTAAACCGTGTGCTGTTCTAATAAAATTAGCCATAAGGAAAATAGAAATTCACTATTTTACGTTTCAAGCTAGCATGCTGTGCTGCTTTTATGGCATGTAAAAGGAAACACGCCACTTTATGGTTGCCAATCAGATACACGTGCCAAGGACAGGAATAAGGAGCAGATATAACTTGAAGTTAAGTGGAGTTACGGGTACCAAATTATAGAAGGTGACGATTATTTATGTGTGCTGAGAAGCAGTACAGTCGGACCAGAACGTATTCTAACAACTATTTATTGAGCGGTCTGTATCCACATCGTAACAAGAAGAGGGAGCGCCAACATTTCGCTAATTTAACACCTCATGTGCAGCTTCGTGAGATACAGGTACACGTCTTAACAGCCGCAGACATGAGCGGTTGCCACTGACTTGATCTAGTAATCTGCAAGGAACTGTACTTGAATTAGTGTTATCACTTTTTATTCAAGGGAGTGAGCGAGACAAAATACTGACTTTGAAACAGGACCTTTGCCTCTTCTGTGATACGTATTTTACAGTGCCTGAAAACGTACGAAGGTGCAGAAAATGTAAAGGAATACACTCGTATGTGAAACAATCGAGAAAGAGAAGAATAAACAAATTAAATAGTCTTGCCATGAACAGAGTGTCGATTAGGAAGCTAATACGGAAGGTGTAGTGATCATGGGCTCTGTTGTTAAGAATCCCAGACTACAAAAGCTCTTCCACAGTTTGATTATTTATGTACATTAAAAACAGTGTATTGAGACGACATTGCACCATATTTGATACTGCTTTCTAAAACGCTTTGTGTGAAGCTGTTTAACGAGGAGGCATCAAGTTGTATAAATATTTGACTTCAGTTTAGCATGTGTAATAGGAACATCGGCTGAGTCCTTAGTATTGATTCCTTATCCATTCGGTATATACTTCTGACTCGTCGCCAGTTTTAGTGAAGAGTTACTCGTATGTGAATATAATGTTATTTTATTATAAGGGAATAATCCATCTTAATCTTAATTATTCAATTCAGTGAAGAGCTGTACAGTTCCTAGGAACATCTGAAAGTGAAGGCGCTTTGCTTTATGCCTGACAGTGTTATCTAAAATTAGATAAAGCGGTACGTGTAGTAAGTACCGAGATTTAAAGCGTAAACAGTAATGGCGAATTTTACCGTTGGCAGCGTGTCTTTTCTGCAGGAAGGTAAAAGGTAAAGTTCACCCTAGAACAGGCCATGAAGGCCCAGAGGGGGAGTAGAGCTATAGCTCTACTCTTTCTTTAACCTCGGCTCTAGATGGGTGTGGGTGGTCAACGCCACGCCCCGGCCGCTTTACCCCGGGAAAGGGACCCGGTACCCATTGTACAGGAGGCTGAGTGGGCCCCAGAGCCGGTACGGAAAATCTTTCCCCCAGCGGAATTCGATCCCTGGACCCTCCAGCCCGTAGCGAGTCGCTATACCGACTACTCTATTCCGGCCGACGCTGCAGGAAGGACATTCGCAAATAAATTATTGTTCTGTGCTAGTTGTTCCTGTTGCAGTTGAAGCTGTTAATTTATGTTTTATGTTAAGCATGCCATTGTGTTATATAGACATATAAACGAAATTCATACTGTCAACACAACTTGCATGTGAACAAGGATGGTCCAGTCTACAAGAATATAATAATTTGGGGAATTATGAGTTAATTATTCTGTCACTATTTTTTTTTGAAAGTTTTTCTGTGGGTGTTTTAGAAATACAAGTTTCTTATTCTCCTGTCGCTGGATGCTAGTTTATGTACTGTGTTAAGTGGCTTCAGAAACATTTATCTTTCTGTATGCACAAAATACCATGACCTTTAAATTACACACTGAATGTAGAGACGTTGGTGTTTGCGATGTAATGTCACTGCAGTGAATCTGGTCGATCAATAGAGGCCTCGTAGCAGGGAACAGAAATAGACCCCGAGTGTACCAGGCTTCAGCGCTCCCATCGTTACTACATGTGTGTTTTACAACGGCCATTTCTTATGAAGTTTAGTTTAGTCCATAGCGTCCCTGTATTTAATAAGGAACAAGTGACATGTAAAGTTTACGTCTGCAAGAACCTCAGACTAATGATAGCAGGTACGCAAGACACAAGAATTTGAAGCCCTGATATGGCAAAGCAATAGTGGTAGGTCACTTTCTTTCCTGGTTGATACAGAACCATACTGTGGGTTTTTACAGAACTCTGTGCCGATCTTATCGGTTTTCAAGAGATACTGATTTCAAATCACGTTTCATGATCCACTTTAAAGCGTTTGGTGAGACCTCCTAGTTCTTGAAGTTTTCAGCCTATTTCATTCTACATCTAAAGTAACTTCAAGGAGTGGCGTGCTTTTTGATAAGCGGGTAGTTGCTCTGATTATGAAGAAATTCTCTCACCTTGTATGGAACCTGGATGTTTATCATCGTCGTGTGCACAGGAGCCCACACTTGGACGCCCGTCTGTGCCGCATGAATCCAGCCCACAGTCCAACACTGTGTTTCACTTAGGATCCGCCTTAATATCCCCTCTCGACTACGCAAGTGTTCTTAATGTTTTCCTGCCAATTTGTGTGCATTTCTCATCTCTCCCGTACGTTCTACATGTTTATCGCAAGCACTTCATATGCCGTACAGGCGGAAACCTGACTGAACTCTCAGAGCTGACGTCTGTCATACATAAGGCTTAATTTTTTCTTTATTCTTTCTACATTTGTGGAGAAGTTTTGGAGGTCCTTCAGTAAAGCAATAAGTTTTAATATGCCGCTCTGTACCAACGATATCGCGAGATACGAGAAACGAAGTCACGTTGTGGGTGGTGGATATCTGCCTTCGTTAACTCGTCGTCGTATTCAGCCGATAATCTTAGAGCTACCATTTACTCAGTATATAGGAAGGTTACGGGGAATGTTTGATGATAGGAAGATGTGTCTGGCTTCCACTTTAGAGGTTAGTTGGCGTCTAATGAGTTGTTAATTACGTGTTGTGAACTGGAAAGTATGGATAAGGAAGCTTCATCAAAATACTGCTATGCCATATGCCTGAAGTACGTGTACATTTAATCATGGTCGTGGTCAGTAATCGAACCTGGCACCTGCCACTTCCTGTGATTGCACTTGTGGAATTGTGAAGTTTTTTTTATTTTCGTAACCGGCAGTGGGACTGTGGCGTTAAGTTACAGCAAACGGTAGTATACAACATCACATACTGTGGACCAGAATGTAGACACGAGTCTGATTCAAAAAAGAATTTAAAAGAAGCCGTCAAATTAGTGTGCACGCACAGTGAACAGGAGCTAGTTATGCAACATAAAGATAACAAGAGCTAATGCTAAGTTGCTAATTCGTGCCATATTCATGCAACACCAGTTGTCTTCTAATGCAACGTTCATCTTCCTCATTTCATACGAGCCGGCTAGCTCAAGCGGCAGCACTTCCGACTTGTGTTCCGAAGGTAACCATTCGAACGCCGGGCGTGCCATCCGCTATCCAGACTTAGACTTTATCTGATTTACGTCAGCTCCTTCAGGCATATGTCCAGATGGTACCAACAAATAAGACCCAGTGCTAACACATTTGAATTCATTTTTCACTATCACCGTAACGTTCTGTGCTGTGTAGCCTGTTCTGCTGAGTGCCATTCGATAATCCATAGGTAAATCAAAGCATCGTTAACAGGAAAACGGTGCTGTTTAAATTTTAAAATAAAACTTCTGACTGTTGTGGTTTGGTGTGTTAACAAGGCTGCTGGTTTGTTCTGGAGTTGCCGTATTTTGTGCGTTTTATGTGAGTCCAGTTGGAAAATGCAGCTGCTCTAAACAACACGCTTGCTTTTTGACTGAAATACCGCAAGCTACTTGGAAACCTGACTGGAACTGCCAGTAACAAACTGTTTGTGCGGTAGGCCTATAACGATTTAGAATCTTTTCTTATTCGCTGTACAGTTCTGTTTCGGCAATAAACGTTAATTCTATCGGCTGAAATTCGGGTGGCGCGCGATTCGTAACCACTGCACCTAAAAAGGTCGCTATCCCCCTGAGTCACCATTTTGAAAGGTTCTTAACTCAGTAGCTGATACAGGTTTGTTTTTAAGGGGTAAATCCTGTCCTGTGAAAGAGCAAATTGTAACTCTGAAACCAAGTATGGCTGTGAAATGCGTCAGTATGTGGAAACTGTACCTACGACTTTGAACAATGTAATCTTGCTGATAGAATGGCTTACGTAACTGTCCTGGGACACAGACAGGCCTACTTACGTGAAGGTCAGTGCTAAAATGTAAAAATTCCGAGAATCGACTTCTACGTCGATATATTGACATTCCGGACTAGCAGTCAGTTATTTATACATGTAATGCTTTGTTTTCTTGGAAACTTAGGATTTATTCGGTTACCTTTGTAAGAATTGGCGGACTCTTTAGAGGGTAATAAATTATTGACTCTGCATGTAAAATTACCCCATTCTTTGCGTTACAGCTGGTCTGAATTGTGTATCTTCCCAGTCGTAGTATATAAGAACAGGTGTACTAAGCCGAATGGTGTACCGATAACGCTGTGTATTTGTGGTTGAGAGGTACCACGTCCGAATCTCGACCGGGACACCGGATATCCTGATGGAGGCTTTCATGGTTTTATTCAGTCTCTCTAGACAGATACCAGGGTAGTACCTTTCCGTTTCGTTATTTATCCTAAAATTCCCTATGGTCCGAGATACTGGCAGCGTCGTAAAACGAACCACAAAAAAGGAAGCAAGAATAGAAGCGGGAGGAGTTTGCAGTCGGTTACTGTAAAGGCTTAGAACTGAATAGTTCAGGTGAGACTAGGATGACATTCTCTTCCTAGTCGAGTTGTTTGAGCAGCTGTTTATCCATGTCATAAGGAAAAACAGACGTCTTTTAATGGGCGTCCTTGTATTTCGGTATGCTCCTTCATGGAATATGAAAGATTGTTAGGTGCTGAGGACGGTGTAGCAACATTTCTGTTTTTCCTTATACCGAGGACATGCAACGCACATGTAGTGGGGAATCCATGACTGTTATTCTGTCCATTTACATGTGTCATCTTCTAAACCAATTTCTGTTATATTTGATTTGTATTTTGTGAACTAAATTTACCGGGCTAATTTTGATTCTCCGTCAAGTAGATTATACCCCCAACTCTGAGACTGAGATTAAAGAGGTTGGCGACTGGCGAACCATGCATTACGGCCATGTTTGGTCTCTTGTGAAGTGACCACTACTTTACGTAAAGCATACATGTAACTTCATCGATTTTCTAAAAATTCGAAAGAAAATGAGGTATATAGGACATGCCATGAAATATAGGAAATATTTAAGATCTGTTTCTGTTATTTGAAGCATTGAGTATGTAAGGAATAAGGCGTATAGAGACGAATTTCTGACTTGTGTGAATAGCTCTGGAACCTTACGTAACGGACTGTTGTTCATCTAACTTGTCTTTTAGCGGGGGAAATGAATACTTACACTATCGAAGATTATGGTGACCGCGTGACAACATTATGATCTGTTGTGTCGGAGCTCAAAGATTTGAGTGCTTGCATGGGACGACAGGAGAAGTGAATCGTTAAGTCAGAAGGGAAGAGGACAACTAGGTAGATCTAAGTACAGGTGGAAGGATCGTAGTAATACACGCAGATAGCACAGCAGCGAGTGTGATGAGTCCAGTCACAATTTACAGAGCGGTACTTATCTGCGAATGAAATTGACAGTGACGTGGGTATGTGGCTTTAATCTAATCGGAATTAGCATACTTAACAAAATTTGAATAAATGTAATTTTGCGATATTAATAGACGTTATTTACAAGGTAACAGGAGCGTATTATGTGGAGGCTGTTTCTGTCGATCTTCCTGTGATCTGGTATCATTCAAAATCGTTGGACAGACTTTAGAAACTTAAATATAGGAGACTCACTGAACGTTGCCTGAAATTGCCAGTTTTGTTGACACCAGACAAAAATAATTGACACTTCACGTGACCTACAATTGTGTCTGGTTGCATGTCGACTATTACTGGGGCGTAACTCTCTTGTCATTTATCTGAACGAAAAATGGTTTAAACAAAAGTTGTGGAGAGAAATGAAACACATTTTTTGCCCGGAAGTCTTACGGATTTCGAGTTAATTAAACTAATTTTTTTTTGCCGTCGTAACTGATAACTTGGAGAACCGTTGGACTGATCAAACGATTTTGTATTGTAGGTCCATGCGGTTTCATTAAAGGTATCCATCCGTCCGTCTGTCTATATGTCAGTGACGCAATGTAAACGTAGGCCTGTAAGTCACTGGACAGATTTTCAAAGAAAACTTAATTGTGAGAGCTTTTGGCTAAGAGTTGTGCGGCATTTCGTTTTTCTGTCATATTGACCACTTTACCTAAGGCCATAACAAGATTTTTTTATGTCCTCGTGTAAAGGTGAAAAGGTAAAAGACTTCCCTGTCCACGCCATGGGTAGAGATACAGCTCCACTCATTCGTAACCTGGGCACTGGATGGAGGTAGTGGTTAACTTCACGCCCCGGTCGCTTTACCCCCGGCAAAGAACGCCGGTACCTATTGAATAGAGGCTGGATGGACCCCAGAGCCGGTCTGGACGTTTTGGAGAAAAGAAAATCTCTTATCCCTATCGGGATTCAATCCCTGTACGGTCCAGCCCGCAGTCTAGTCACGATACCGACTACGCTGCCCTGGCTATCACAAGTTATTCATTCGATTTTAGAAACTGGCTGGAGGTACTATTATATTTTAGCGTCATGTTGTGTTCGTTGAAATTTATTACTACAGACACGTTATTGGTGTATTGACTACACGCCTCGTATTTTAATATTAGCAGATTGTTGAACCTCAGTTTTAATAGTGAACACACGAAGCTGCACTTGCAGTAGTTTGTGTTAAGACGATGGATATTTTACCTGACGATATTACGGTAGTACCGACACGTGTCGTATGAATGAGTCAACGGTGTTTGTGACTGGAACATACAGTAATAAAGACCGAAAGTAAGCTTAGTAAACTGCAAAAGGCCCCGGAAATCTGTGTGCTGCCTTAGGGAGTACAGTTGGCACGGTTTCGTTACAAGCCTTAGGAATTATTTCACTTGTAGCCCTAATATTTTTTGGCACACGCGTAACCTTAACGTTTGACAGCATTTTCTAAAACGGTTTTATTAGTTTTCTTTTGTCCAGTTTTTATGGTCAGGTTTGTTTAGATCATTCTTTTCTATTGTATTGTCCAGTTTTCGTGGTGAGGTCAGTTTAGATCGGCCTAGACCAGTGTGTTGTCCAGTTTTGTGTTCAGGGGGAAGGAGTTGTCTGTTAAAGGGACGATTTTGCGAAGGCGATGTCATGCTTTCGGCGTTCCATGCGGTAAGGGAGTGCATCTGCAAGACGAGGCGAACTGACGAGTCTACCCCGCCTTGGAAAAATTTACATGTGTACAAATTATGATTGCGACATGGAGGTTACGTTATTTGAAATTTTTAATAAATTTGGAATACAGTTTCGAGGACGAAATAAGTGTGTTTGCCACAGCGAACAGGTTGTAGGAGTTAAGAGTTTGGAATGGGTTACAGTAGCAGCAATTATTTTCTGCCACACAGCAAGAGGTTTTTTTCCCCCCGGGGGTTTTTAGGGAACTCTTGATTATAAACAATAATTTTATATTAGGCGTCAACTATTACATTATATTGGATAAAGATGGATGCAGTATTTTGTGTCTAAACGTAACAGCTGTTAAAAGTCAGACATTGTGTATCCTGTGTATTTATTTTAAGTGACAGAACTGAGATACGTGTTCACCACTTCATTGTGTTTTAAGAGCGGCCGAGATAACTGGTTCTGTAGGCCGTGATAAGATAAGTATTGGTTGGTGCTGTGTTCAGTACATGGCTGTCAATTCACCACTTATATTGAACGCCGAAGCTTGTTAAAGTCTGTGGAAACGTAACGTGGAAGCAAACTGTACCGTGAGGTGCACAGTTGACCGTGAAAAACGCGTCAGCTGCAGATGTGATGACGCTGTAAACAGAAGCGTTCTGACGGTGATCATTGCGTCATCTGTGATAATTCAACTGTTTGCTGGGTTGTACTTCGCGTCGTATTAGTGTGTGTGGATGGTTGCACTCTGTTATAACGAATCGCTTGATGTGAAAGTGGAAGCAGCAGGTTTATCCGAAACGTAGATATCTGTCTACAAAAGTATGCTCGTTTTGTCCGATTTCAGCCGAAATTGGAGTGTATCTATAGGTTTTCAGTAAAAGCCCTCATATTAATTTTCATGCAGATTCGTCTGTTGGGAGTCGAGCTATCCATGCGGACAGACGGACGGACGGACATGAAGTTAACAGTGACTTGCACAGTTGCTTTGCCGACGTGCTTAAAATATATACTTATCTTAAAGTAATACAGGATGCTTTTTTCATCGTTTCCCCGAGCACAGAACTATATCGCAGAGAAAACCTGCCTCCGCCGGCACATCCCATGACAGCTGCCGTGCTCAGGGAAACTACAAAAGACACACTATCTAGTTTGCTAGGGCTTGGACTGGATTCATTTGGTTCAGCACCAAGATCGTTGCGGGAATTTGAGTACTTTAATTAACTTTGGTCTTTATGAATTGCAGGGAATATCTTGAGTACCTGAGCAGCTACTAACTGCTCAAGAAGAATTGTGTTCCATGAAGTTCGTTACTTTGTTATCGGCTTAGGCATACTTTGTGTTAATGAAGCAGCGTTGTCCTGATGGGTCTGTCTACGTTGGTGAAGCATGAACAATGTGTACACGTTGTTTGCACAGTGTGAAGGCCTTGTCTGCGCTGAAACTACTGAACGGATTTAGACAAAACTTGGCGCTCTAGGTCTGAACATTGAGGTCTCAGGCGAATTTAGTTCTTGTTTGTGTTGATCGGCTTACTTGAAGGCGACATTAATCTCAGCATTTCACAGGAAGGTGCCATAACGTTTGTTACATGACATGAAATATCTTACTGGTATTATGAAGGTAGATGCCGTTTCTATTGAACTTTTTCAGCACCATGTTTGTAGTTAACTGTGTACATTGGGAAAATTATATAGGATACACCTCGGTAATAATAATTGCGATCAACGTTTGAGGGTTGTAGTGCCAAGAGTACAAATTGAAGAAGAAAAACTTCGGATTTTAGTACTTTTATGTCGTTTTCAAACCAGAAAACTGTCACTCCTTTGTAAGCTGGGTTATTAATGAATGTTTAATGGACCGCGGGGGGAAGTTAGTGTATCCATTTTTTTCTGATTTGCGTTTCAACAGTGGACTTGTGTGTCAGTTTATGAATGGATCTCGTTTCTGCCACGAGAGTGCAACACAAGGTAGAAAACACGACAGAAGAGCAATGAGTGTTAACACATTTGTATTTTAAACAAATAGGGGCTCGATCATGAGCGAGCAGTGTCTTTGGGATTGCATATCAATATGCCTACCTGCCTGCCTGACTGACTGATTGATTGACTGACTTACTTACTGACAACTAACTAACTAACTATAACTAACTGAACTCCATGGAGAAGAGTCGTTCTTCAGAGGGTCCATTGGTTCTCAGATAGCCAAGAAGTTACCCCCCATGTTATGGAACCCGTACGTTCATCACTGCATTCACAACAGCCCGCCACCTGTTCCTTTCCTGAGTCAGATCAATCCAGTCCATGCCCTTAGTATCACTTCTTGAAGATCCATTTAATCTTATCCTCCCTTCTACGCCTAGGTCTTCCGAGTGGTCTCTTACCCTCAGTTTCCCCACCAAAACCCAGTATGCACCTCTGCTTTCCCCATAAATGCCACGCCCATCTCATTCTTCTTGATTTAATCACCCGAATATTATTTGATGCGGGTACGATCATAAAGCTCCTCATTATTATCTCCACTCCCCTGTTACCTCGTCCGTCTTAGGCCCAAGTATCTTCCTCAGCACCCTATTGTCGAACATTGTAAAACCTCTTTTCCTCCGTCCCTGTAAGTGACCAAGTTTCCCGCCCATTTAAAACGAATATCGAGATGCTTCAGCACAATTTGCACGTACTGAATGTCGCACGGATAGATTTCTTACTTTCTGTGCAACGTGTTTTATGTGGAACCAGGTATTGCATCCGGCCCTTCTGAAGAACATACCAACCCAGTTTTAACTTGTACAATGGATCTCTGTTTTTTGGAAAAATTTAACTTGGTCAGTTTCTTGATTCCTCAGAAATTTTATTGAATTCTTGCCTTTTTCTAATGCTTTTTAATTTTGTATAGCAAAGTTTTAATTTGTTGAAGGGAACAGAATCAGTGTGAACTTAATACTAATTGGGCATGTAGGATATACATACAATTTTTTTTTTAGATATACGTAGGCCTATATTTTTGTTAAAAGTTTCACAGCCAGAATTATAACAACGTGAGTCCCTACATAACTTTGCACAAATTACTTTTATCGTGTGTGAATTAACGAAATTTGCTTCTGTTTTCAGGTAAGTGGTCATACAAGCAGTAAGATGTCATGCCGTTTGAAGTACACCTATACAGTAAGTAGACTTCCCTGATTTGTTACAATTTTTAAGTGTACCTAAACTGAATAGGCAATTAGCTTTACGTGGATCGCGTTTTGTTACCACTGCTGTCACTTGGTACTCGAGAGACAGGGCCTACTGTATTTTTAGATGTAGAGTAGATGGACTTCCATGCTGTACGCAGGAACCTAGGCTTCATCACGGCTTAGGGTCAACTAAACGAGTCGAATTGAAACTCGTTTACGACGTACAGTTCAGCTCGCATTGTCTTTACATAACCGGCAGGAGGGGCCAATGTAACTGACCCTGTAATGTTCGCGTTAACGTACGACTTTAAGCGCAGAGCCAGAAATTTAGAAAAGAATATGTTGGGGTCCGTTGTAGGGTTGAATCCGATGACTGCGTGGGAACGGAGCTTTTAGCTTACATGCTTACGTGGTTGGTTGAGGCACTGCACTGCAAGCCGGAAGGTCGCGGATTCGATTCCCGATGGTATCACTGGAATTGTTCATTGGCATAATCCTTTCGGTCGCACTATGGCCCTGGGATCGACTCAGCCTGTAACAGAAATGAGTACAGGAATATTTCCTGGGGGGTAAAGGCGGCCGGTGCGTAAGGTTGACAACCTTACCACCTTCGTGTGCCGATTGTCTAGAAATCTGGGAGCCTCAAACTCCTGGAACCCTAAGGGCCTGTCCAGGCCTGTAATGGGATTGCTTTACCTTTTACCTTTGCTTACGTTCTTCAAAAGCGTAATCGCGATTGGAGATCATGCCATTCGGAAGAAATGTGTTTCAGAACGGTATCTCTTAGAGCAGAGCTGCACAAATCCCTGGCGACTATTTTTACTGTGGCGCCTGATATCTTCAGCATAATTATTACAGTTTTTTTCATTTACACACAAAAAATGTGTATCAGTTCACATGTATCTAGCAGGAAGTGCCAGGTAAGAGTAAAGTTCCAGGCTACTTCAGAATTTTGGGTCCTCAATTTGGAACTTGCTTCATGTCAGCCTTCTGGCGCCAAGACTTTAGAGGTGGTGCCTAGATTTTTTGGAAAATTTGTACATCCTTGTCTTAGAGTG
This sequence comes from Reticulitermes speratus, assembly GCA_021186555.1. Taxonomy (NCBI): domain Eukaryota; kingdom Metazoa; phylum Arthropoda; class Insecta; order Blattodea; family Rhinotermitidae; genus Reticulitermes; species Reticulitermes speratus. Next base: position 20,400,838 of record JAJKFL010000001.1, read on the forward strand.
ACATAATCATCCTAGCACATCTTGTCCATATCCCTCCCGTAGTTGTTTTCATTTAAGCACCTTTTTCCTTATTTTGAATTATGCATGGTTTGCCTAGCCTAGTGATTAGTAGTTGAAAAGTTTGCACGTAACAGCAGACACAGCTGAATCTTTCGAAATGTCTTGCATGGGTCACTGCATTGGTAATTATCGCCTTTGTCTGTCTCAGGGAACGTGTTAACCTTTTAAAACGCGGTAGTAAATAAATATGTCTACACCAAATGACTTACCTTGAAGAAACTCGGCATTGCTGTCTAATTAGTATATTTATGGGTTCTTATGGCTATTAGAACAAACAGTATGTATTTCTTCGAAGGGAATTAACCGATTTGTTTTAGTAGTGGATACGAAGTGTGTTCTCTCTGAAGTAGGAACTGAATTTTGAAATATTATTTATATGCACTTCAGTCATCAAGTAGCTAAATTAATTAGCGAATGAATTAAGTGACGTACATTGCGCTGAAGATTCATACGTAACGTTTTCTGTTCCACTTTTCTTTCTCTTCCACTAGATACAGTATTAGGCTAAGGACCTGTTACTGATTTTTTACCGTCGATCTGTCGTTTAGTTCCTTGGACGACTTGTATTATCTTTTATTTGTGGTCTACATTTGAGAATTATTATTTTGCGGGATTTCAGGCTTGTTCTGCGGTGTAGTTGAGGTCCTCGGTCGCCTTGGATGTTACGCAGCGTTGGTTGGTAGTGAGTCCCGAAACGTCGGTAACTACCAACCAACGCTGAGTAACATCCCAGAAGAGCGAAGGCCACAGTTATTATTTTTTTGTGAGTCATCTGTGTATCACGCCAATGTGTTATGGATCTCGGTTTCCTTTCTCATGTTTCCTCATACAAATGGCTGATGCCTAGAATTTGCGCTGAATGTATACTCCACCATGAAATGAACACTTACGCCCCACAGCAAGTTAATTTTATTTTTTCATTATCTTGTTTTCCAATATTGCATTAGATTCTACAGATTCATGTAACAGTTGGCGAGCTGCCTGTAAGGCATGTTTGTCACATGCTAGTTACCAAACAGTTTCAGTAACATTAGTAACTTTAGTGGCCTGACACATTTAAACTAGCCACTGACGCATGGTACGGGTGAAACATGCTATTCTGTGCGGACAGATAACATTTACTTCTTCAATACAGTTTGGTCACACGTCTTTTAGAATCATATTATCAGCCCAAGTTACCTTATGTAGCCTACTAGGAAGTTCCTAGTATGGCACTGTTCTCGGGTTTAGAAGTGTTTCTTGCAGCCAGACCGACGCCGCTGAGGACAAGCTTCTGAAGTATGTAGCACTTGCAGTATTGAATGTCCTCTGTCACAACGGTACGCCGTGGCGGGAGCTGACTTCTCTCATGGGATGCTGTAAATTGCACAGTTTCCTTGAAGTAGTGTTGGTAATATTTTACTTGTAGCCTATGTCTAGGGTTAGGTGTCTAGGTGGCACTTCTGTGAAGCGAAATTATGCGTTAGACCTATATGTTGGCCCGACTTGACAAGAGAAGCGCCCGGCTCTTGCGCCTGAGCCCGCTTACGCAGTTTCCCTGTTCCAGTTTCCAGTTGACCAGTTTTAATAGGATCTTTACCGCCATGGAGCTTCATAGTGATCGCCATGTAACGAAACAGACCTAGACCACTTTTGCACTTTGGGACCTCTGACCGCATAACAGCCAGACCAGGCTGTAAGAAACGGACAGCACTAGACGAACTACGTTTGACTGGTGTTGTGTACCTTCCCGACCGAGCCCGTGACCGCTCGGGGTGATGGCACGGTGTTTCGCACACCAGTTAACAGATCAGCGGTGTGGCAAGTGTAGTATGATGGTCCGCTCCCAGGAGAAGTCACGTTCAGCAGTGTTGTCATGGTGACCAATGCTGCTGGTGTTGTTGCTGGCTTTGTAGCAGCAAGCCTCAGAACCGTCGTCTACCATGCTATGACGTTACCCGAGTCAACCGATATTTGTTTGCCCGCATATATGCCACCAAATTGTTGAGGAACTTACACGTAAAAATTTCCCTGCATTTCCGGGGATCACATCCGTGGACCACGAATTTTCTAACAGAAATCAGTTTGTCTGTGTCACCGCATTTACGGGGCAAAATTTTGTAGAAACTTTATGCAGAATTCGCGGGGACCACAACCATGGAGCACGAATTTTCCAACAGAATAATGGTTTTAATCTCGCGTTCATACGCCAGTTTATTCCAGCTCCTGATAATGGGCGAAGCTCTTGTTCACGATTTTTGAACAGCCAATAAGACGCAGCTCGAGAGGTGAAGAACTGTTACAAGATCGGTTATTTACTATAATGATAATACATGCGCCGATCCCAGTGGCCGTGCGGTCTAAGGCGTTGGTCTTCGGCCGCTCGCTTACTAGGATCGTGGGTTCGAATCCCACCGGGGGCATGGATGTCTGTCTCTTGTGAGTGTTGTGTGTTGTCAGGTAGAGGTCTCTGCGACAGCTGGTCCTCGTCCTGAGGAGTCCTACCGAACGTGGTGTGTCTATCAGTGTGTGTGACATGAAACCTCGACGAAACAGGAGGCCCAGGCCCATATAAGGCTGTCGAGCCATAGAAAAAAAAAGATAATACTAGTAACCCAATTGCCAGCAATGTGCATAAAATGAATGAATAATGAATTAATAAATAGTGCTTTACATGCAAAGTTGGTCGTGTTCTTTGCAGTAGTGTATGATACGGTCATTATTTATATCACTTATTTATCTTTCTTTTCTTATTTATCGTGTCCGGACAATTAAATTAAAGATTTTTTGCCCAGTATTGGGCTACGTCAAATCCTTTTTTATTTGCAAGCCATAAATCCTCGAGGGTGCATTTCTGGGGGCAGTAAAGATCACTTATTTATGAACTTGCATTGCTGTCGGCATGTCATTGATCAACTACAAATTTACGATAGTTGTCGAAACATGACCTGTAAACGGTAAATTTTTAACGAAACATTTATTGTTTGTAATTTTAAATAAATAACTCATTGCATTCAATATTTATGTTGCAGTCTTATGTTAGTGTCGGACATACTGATGTTTGGAAAGAACATGACATGTTGCATCCGTTCGTGGCTCGAAAGGGGGCGAAATGCAAACGGAAATAGTGTTTTCATTCAGTTCAAAGTACTTACCTCTGTAGTACAATGAAGCAGGCTTTTAACATAATGAACTGGCAGGCCTGAGCAATTAAGCATTTCTCCCGAGTACATTTAATTAATGTTTATTTGTAAAAAGTACTGCACACATACAACCTGGTCCGCATTAACCTGTATTTACATTATTTCTTAAGGGCGGAAATTTCCTGCGTAAAGGGAATTCGTTTGAAGCGGCGCTTTTCTGGTCCCAATTGATCACGGATGACGAGGAGCAGTCCTTTGTGGTTTCCGTTTTGTCATTATATGATTTTGTCCCACCTAGCGCAGAGCTTGCAGCTTGGCTGTGTGTGTTACTAGCAAAGTAACGTCGCTGTTTCCGTCACCATTCTGTTTTGTTTACTGTAGGACCATTATTCCGATTACAGTGGTTCATTTGGATGGAAATGGTTTAATGCAAAGCGCTCTACAGCTTCCTCTGAACTGCAATACGAAATGCGTGCGTTACTTCTGTATTACTTCAGGTTTTCACGTTAATGGAGGGTCCTTTCTTATTAGCTTGACATTAGTATATGTAAGTCGTTGAGCGTAGAGTACGATTTCTTCTTAAGTCATGTACAGTATTAAACTAAGAAGGGTGAGGGGGTCGAATTGCTAGGTCACGTCCGACACTAACGTGAGAGAGGCCGTGTATATGCAAATAAATCTGTAGGTTTTGTTGTCACTTCCCTTCCTTTGTGGGGGTTTTTTTTTGTGAAGGGTCCCGCAGCAGATGCTACGGACGCACCGCAGCCTTGAGGCTTATTGTGTAACCCTGTGATGAAGATGATTAGTTTTCTTTCCGTATTTCCGTGTAATGGAACACCGGTGGAATGAAATTGACGGGGGAAAACCGAAGTACTCGGGGAAAAACCTGTCCCAGTGCTACTTTGTCCACCATAAATCCCACATGGACTGACTGGGATCGAACCCGGGTCTCCGTGGTTATAGGCGGCTATTAAGCGCCTTGAGCCACCGCACGACCCATCCTTTGTGGGTTAATCACATTTGATCGATAACAATGATGTTCTGTCAAAATTTAGATTCTGCGTTGGAAAGCCAGAAGAACATGGTCACGGAGTGGGCCCATTCACAAGGCAGAATGGTGTCGAACCAAGAGGCTGGCAAATTCAGACGCCTTCTGCAACCAGTTGTAGTCAGCATGCTGCAGAACTTTACATTCACGGAGAGAATAAAACAAGCGGCGTGTCCAACATTAAGCCAAGAATCTATGAAGTGTTCATTTATTTTATTCTAGTGCAGGCATCTGATTTTACATACTTCGCCTCATCCACACATTCTTATTTTTAATATGTCCTTCATATAACATTGCTTCGTTCCTTTTGTATTATTCACTACTTTTTAAAGCGCTGTTTACTTTTTGAAACTGATTCCTGGTGCAGTGGCTGAATAAAATTGATCATGCTGATTGGTTATTTTGTTGTCTGTGTAATGTATCATTTGCAGCTCCGAAAAAGTATCGTTAAATCCAAGCAGTTACGTTTCATAGAGTTAGGGACGTTGCAAATGGATAGTATGTTGCGTGTCTGGACTGTTGGATTTCAGTCTAATTTTACGCTTTTCAACTTTTCTGAGAAAAATGTTCCGGCCACACACAATATTCTGTCTTGCTGCTTGCGTGCATGACCACGTAAGGGCAACGGTAACTTTGTTTGGCGCCAAGGGAACGGACCAAAGAACTTGTGTTCATATACAGATAGATCCTCTGCTTGTGCGTGTCAAGGCTACCTTAGACACAGGGGAGTGTCGTGGTACTACTTACAGCCGGTATCAGGAGGGATAGACTTTGATGCTGACATGTGGATCTCTGTGTTATACAGAGGGGATGTTAGGAATTTAACTGTCGTAGCCACTCTTACCGCGGAGGCCCGGGTTCGATCCCGGGTCAGTCCATGTGGGATTTGTGGGGGGACAAAGTGGCACTGGACAGGTTTTTGCCCGAGTACTTCGGTTTTCCCCTGTCAATTTCTTTCCACCGGTGCTCCATTACTCGGAAAAACGAAAAAAAAAACACTAATCATCTTCATCACAGGGTTACACAATAAGCCTCAAGGCTGCGGTGCGTCCGTAGCGTCTGCTGCGGGGCCCTTCACCAAAAAAAAAACCTGTCGTAGACAAGTTGATACGTTTGGTTGCTCATAAAGGTGTAGTACTTTGTGGACATGTTCTTACCATGTCTGCTTGTCTGCAAAGGACTCAACCTCGAATCATGTCGTGATTGTAACATACGTATTCCGGGTTCTTAAAGGGATTTTAGGGCAATATTTTAGAGTACTGTTACGTGTGTATTTAATTGATCAGCAGTCTGTTGACAGGACTAGACAACAGTCGCTATTGACAGCACGGTAACGTGCACACGTCACCAAATCGGATTAATCAAAGAAGGATGATGACCAGGTTAGCACCTGAAGATGATGGAAGACTGAACATTTTTAAGAACATGTTACCAAAGCGTTATTATCACAATGTTCAATTTGTAACAGACACACAATAAAAAATTTTTATTTGTGGTTTAAGGACACTTTCAGTAGCTCAGGATATATAGCGTCTTATGGTAAGATGAGCAGTGCGTAAGAGTGTGGAAGGAAGCGGTGAGTGACTGTCACTCACAGCCAAGCAACTAGACAACACAACTACAGGATACAAACTCCTTTATAAGTGACAAGTTGCCAGCAGTTTTTAACAATTTTATAATTTTAACCTCTTAAACTATCAACAACAAGTTTCAACAACATCAACGACTACAATAGACATCAACAACGCAGCGTCATACAACGTCATACAACAGAATACGGACTGCAATATAAACATAACCAACGGTTTTAACAGTTTTGATAGTTTAAATAATTTAATAATCTCAATAGATTACAACGACAAACGCCCTACAAAAAAGTGCAGTGCTTGTGACTTCCAATGTAAAGTAGTAACACTGACAAAATAATAGTTGAATAAGAGTGCCAAATGGACGGTGATAAGTGAAGTATACATAGCAAGTTACCCCTGATGATGGCCAAATTAAGGCCGAAACATATGTAGGGTATAGTGAAAAATTTATTTATAATAGTGCATTCGTTGGTTGAATGAGTGAATATTACTACTGGTATAATCATACATTTCATGTTCCACATTCGTTGTATCTGTATACATAAACGCTTGTATTTTAGTTTATATTCTGCATCCTTTTGCGTGACATTTCTGTCCGCTGGTATTGCCACATCTATCATTATGCATGTTTTATCTTTTTTGTTTTTAATTATTATATCTGGCCTATTTGCTGTAACTTCTCTGTCCGTATGTACCCCTTGATTCCATAACACTGTCACATTTTCATGTTCACATACTGATTTTGGTGTATGTGTGTACCATTTATCTGTCGTTTCGATTATTATTGTTATTATCATTATTATTATTATTATTATTGCTGCTCCTGCCTCTACTGCTACAGCTGCTATTGTTCACCACCACACCACCACCACCACCACCACCACCACACCCACTACTACGTAAAATAGCTGTAACTGCGAGCAATTAATTACGAATTCAGTATAATTCATTCTTATGACCAGCTGCTATGCTCCTGCTGAATTCGCGAAGCCATAACTACATTTAATTTCGTTGCTGGATTATAAACTCTCATTGCCTAAGTATAAAGCAGCCAACACAAGATACGTAGGACCTGAAGTCTGTGCAGTGGGGAAGTTGGCTATGATATCTGCCCGTAACTCCCCTTTTCCATTTGGCACCATAACATAGTCTATATGACGTCATGTTCTGGTGGCCAGCACTCATTTTGCAGGTCCCAGGTTTCATTTAAGGCTTGGATACCGGCTGTCATGACGTGCGACTTTCGCGTTTTCTCTCACTTCCTTAGGCAGGTACTGGAATAGTGTCCTAAAATAGGTCTGACTGGTTGCGTCGACATTATTTTCCTTTAAACATTGACGGGCCTCCTAGCGTTCCACAGTGTAACATTCACAAGGGAGAAAGCGTCGTTAAATAAACCAATGTCATGCTGGAATGGGCCTGTAGTAAGTCAGCGTTATTGGTGGTAAGGAATAAAAAGGCACAGTCCGTATTCAGTAGCATGGTATTCACACTGTTTGCCGTGATGTTGGACAGTCGGTTCAGATGCTATTGGCAGGGAAGACACACACACACACACACACACACAGAGGCAATGCATTTCCATAAGCATAACTTAGTTCTAAGTTGCAAAAACCGTTGAAGGATTTCTGTTGAAGCTGGCCATGTTACCAGCATTTTTAAAATTACGCGCGATGATTGTATGTACAAAGTAGATTTTTTTTCAATGGCTCGACAGCCCTATATGGGGCTGGGCCTCCTCGTTTCGTCGAGGTTTCATGATCACACATGTGAGACACACCACAGTCGGTAGGACTCCTCTGGACGAGTGACCAGCTCGTCGCAGAGACCTCTACCTGACAACACACAACACTCACAAGAGACAGACATCCATGCCCCCGGTGGGATTCGAACCCACGATCCTAGTAAGCGAGCGGCCGAAGACCCACGCCTTAGACCGCGCGGTCACTGGGATCGGCGGTACAAAGTAGATGGGGTATTTAAATTTATAGTTTAGTATAAATCGGGCCTGCGTCACCTTGTATGTGGCGCGGGCAATTTCGGCAAATTTTGATCTGCCTGCGGGCAACATGAAATTCAATACACAGAATGAAGAATGAATAAGTATACGAATGTGTATAATTTTGCCTTTGTGTTTTTATATACATCATGTGCGCTAAAAGTATACTGATAATAATAGGAAAATTTATAAAAAAAAAAATGCACGTTACATCCGAGGCTAGGCTGTCGCTATTTTTTAGCAAATTTTTACAAATTGAGTTATTAATGTTAACGTATGTCTCCATAAATAAATAGCTCACAATTTTTCAAAACTGCCTCGGCGTTCTGTCTCAGCTTTGCCAGGGAAAGGGTTAAAAGACGTTTTCTCATTTGAAATGTCTCCGCGGGCATCATGTTGCCCGCGAGCTATGGGTTGAGCAGGCCTTCTCTAAATGCTGGAAAATAAAGTCGCCCACTTGTGTTCAGAACTTCCTGCTAGTTATACCCCGTGTACGACGCATATCGCCGTCTGTCGACGTGTCCGTTATATTCCGATCAGGTTACTTGTGGGCGTCACAAGTTCATACGCCCCCAGGATCATTATAAACGCCCACTGCAAGATGCTGGTGGTTTGAATCCGTAAACATTAAACAGATTTTATGTTGTAGCGTCTGATGGCTGTTTGAGGCACAGCATTCAAAGTATTTGACGGTCTGTTGCTGGTCATTTGAAGAGTACAACAGTCCTTGCCTGCTGCAAGGATTTTGTTTTTGAGAAAAAAAAAACACTGCCGTTGGAAATACTTACGCCTTATGGGGAATTGGGGTTATGGAAAGTCGCAGACGCTGTTAGTTCTCACTGAAGCTTATCTAAGCTGCCTGTTTGTATACTAAACACGCAGATATTGCCGTACGTAGTAAGTTGTTTAAACAAAAATTGTCAAATATAAAAATGCGTCACTGTGTATACATTGCTGTGGTAACCTGGAAGATAGAGAATTAGTTGGGATGCCATTACAGTCCTCGTCCCTGCAAATACGAGTCGCTTGGTGCCGGTGACTTTTTTTTTTTCGCATATGTACACAAACAGGACAGCGGATACATAAAACTGTTTACCACGGATGCAAAAATGTATCGTATGTAAAAAGACGGATAGGGTTGCTTGAAGTAATTATGGGGAAATTGCGGTTGGCGAGATATTTCTGTAATCTGCTTCAACATAACGCCGTGTTAGCACGTTTTTTTCCATGAGCCATAGTGGTTGCCAGACGGTGCCAAAGGAAGTTCCTCTGTGAAGGTAATGTACTCGAAAAGAGACAGGAATGCTTTGGCTAAATGACGCATTTCGTGCTTTAACGCGTCTGATTGTCGTTTTGTTCATGCTGGCGGAGACTGGTTTTCATCTGTCCGTTTGAATTCACGTTGGCACGTAGTCGTGGGAAAGCCGAATTTCTAACATTTGGCGCGTGGAGATGCTGTGTGTACAGCTACAGCGCAGACATATCCTACGTAAAATTAGTTTAGAATGGTATCTAAAAATGCTGGAAACAAAAGTATATAACATGGCAGACCAACAGCCATAGTTATGCTTTTACAAGGATCCGAAAAGGATACGTTTACAAAATAGCAAATGAAGAGATTGTTTTTGCCTGACATGTATTTCCTCAGGGCGCTCGCGGGACCCGCAGTAATGGACCATGATCGTAATGAACTGGGAATAATAGAAATGAATACATTGATAAAAGAATATCAAGTGAAACGACTAGAACGTTTGGAAAGAACGCGTGAAATATTTGCGAGCTTACATTTAATACTGTGCTGTGTCTTGATTAACACTTTGACACTGAGCTTAACTGTCAGCGCAGTCCAGTCGGCATCACAACACGTGTAGAATTATGAAAGGATTTAACGACTTTTCTGTTGAATGCGATTGTTGGAAAGGCTCATGACATAGCATTATTCTTCTAGTGAAAATTAAATTAGACCTGTTTGCGAATGAAGAGGAGTGCGAAGGCAACTCAGGAGGTGACTAATAAAGCTGTAAGTTTAGTGGTGATACGTACTTGTAATGTGATGATAGTCCAAGTTCATGTAAATTATACAGGACGGATATTCTGCGTACACTGCAGTGTAAGTGTAATTTGATACGCATGTCTAACGTAATGGGAGCCAAGTTCCTCTACCGGACGTGATGGTGAAACGACCACACTCTATTATATATTATTTATTACTGCAAGTGGGTTTATACCCGGTGGCAGTGGTACTACAGTGACACACAACACAGAATAACATACATCACAAACCATAACACACAACACTCAAAACAATACACAACACACAAACTTACAAAAACAGTAAAACACACATACCACAAAAAAAGAGTAGCTAAGCCTAACAAAAAACCTAATGTAGATGAATCAGAGTTAAAAATAATTAGGTATACCAAGCACTGAATCAACCATACTATACAAAAATAAAAATCCATATCTTGAAGAAGTGATGCACACACATTTCACTAGGACCTTCACTTCACTCCACTTCACTACGCTTATATAACTTCACGCACCCCCCCCCCCCCCCCCCCCGTTTTGTCTCCACTTCACTTCACTTCACTGCATTATTAGATGATTTTCCCCACACTTCTATACCCTTCACTTTACCTCACTTATCACTTTCCTAACCCTCTTCCTAAAAATACTCGGCTTACAGGGGAAAGTCCCTAAAGCATCTGCAGGTCGTTGGTTCCAGAGTTGGATGGTCTTATTTACAAAGGAATATTTCCCGATATCCGTCCTTTGCTTCCTGTTCATAATTTTCCGATCATGATCGACCCTGCTCAGATAGTGTGGCCTTTGTAATCTGTCACCCATAGCCTCCAAGCCCGTTCGCCAGTGATGCTTTGAAGAGAGCACATATGCGTGCTGTCTTTCTGCGCTGCGCCAAAGTTTCCCGGTTCGAATCGGTCGTTTAGCCGCTTTCTGTTGTACCCGGTCTAACGCATTTATCTGTCCCTCCCTGTATGGATCCCAGCACGCAGCCCCATACTCAAGAATCGGACGCACTAATGACGTGTAGGCTAAACTTTTACTATTACTATTTCCCTTTTTGAGAATACGCATTGTGAAATGAAGTGCCTTCCAAGTGTAGTGATGACACGCACGCGTAACGCTAGTGGACCCAGCTTCCTACACCGGTCCGTAACACTACACAGATGCAGTGCAGAGAGGACAGGGCAGAAATGGCCAGACAAAGACCTACGACGAATGAGTGCAGAGTGAAAGAAGAAGGAAGCCGTTCGCAGTCTGGGACACCTCCATTAGCAGGCCGGATCAATATCGTTTACCAAGATAAACGCATTAGCGGAATTTCCGGATATTTTGACAGGCGCTTGTTTGGTACACAGAGACCCAAGTGAAGGCCAGGTGAATACCAGCACTCCGTCGTCACTCTGCTTCGGAACGGAATCACATGGATCTCCTTTGTGAAGTTGATAGTATAATCAGCAGAGAATTCTGAACACGTGTCATTTCCCATGTACCAGATATGATTACAGTTGGTCTCCTGCCAGAAGGAGTTATGCAATGAGTGTGAAGTGAGAAGCTCAATTCCTTGGGCTTCCTGGACTTTCTTGAACCACTTCTTCCACATGTTTACAGTTCCAGCTCTTCTTACTGTTTGCTTGCGTCTGGCAACATCTTAGATATTGTCTAACACATAGCTCAGTATTTCCTCCAAATTTATATACAAAATTATTACACAGTTTCTTGAAGGATTGTCACAAACTGTAAAGGGTTGTCGGTAATTTCTTTGCATTTGCACTCACGTTCACACCAAAGACAGTTTTCACAGTAAGCAGCCTCTGTTCTGCAGTGCAGGATGCCATTCTCACTACTAATTCTGTCAAACAAAACTGAAGAATGGCTTTACTAAACTGTACCAATATCGAACAAAATTAAAAATATTGCAGATGTAAGCGGAAGTGGCACATCGATATGCAGCTTATACAATGAATCTGTTTCGTTGTTTTGTTATTTGACAACGGATTGTCGAGTGCTAAGTTGTATATTATGAGATAAACTGATCAAGGTGGATTAGAAGCTTATGCAAATCATGTGTTTAAAAAACAGTAGGATTACTGGAGGCAGCAATTAGTGTGTACATGATGCACTATAAGCCTGAAGACAGAGGGCGCCAGTCTACATTTGAACCAAGTACTGCTTATCACTGCGGTTCTAATGGACCATTTAAATATTCTTCTACGTTGCCTTCAAAATGTGGAGTACCGTAACTTAATATCTTCGACGGCACATTCTGATTCATGCTATAATGTCCTTTTGACAAAAGTACGGACTTCGTACATGAAGGAGCAGCGTATTGCAAAATCTACGCCATCATAAGACAGTGCAGAACATTACAGAAAAAGGGTTGGAACATCCTGTACCTATGGCTGGATTCGAACCATTTTCTGCATTTTTCGCAAGACCTTAAATTGCTTGTATAGTGGCTTCGTAAAAACTTTTGTTTTTCTTTAAAGAATTGGTTCTGTAAGTGTGAAATTTTGAAACTATGTGTATCTTCGGTAAGATGGAACAAGACCGTTTGTTATCCTGGTTGTCTCACGTCGAACCCTCAATCCTTTTGGGTCAGCATAAGATGTATCTTTTCCACCCTTCACGTGGTTTTGATTGCCCACATTTCTTAAAACATACCTGTATAATCGATGAATTTCGTCCTCCCAATCACGTCACTGTTCACTGGTATCTAATCCAGTCTGCCTGAAGATGAAGACAGCACATCCTTCCGAAGCGGGTGTATCTTGGAGGAGTAGGCTGTAATGTTGTGAACAAGATTCATCTGACTCCGGATAGGGCTTTTATTGTAAGCGAGGTCATCATTTGATCAAGGTAACATATTCTAGTAGCTTAATGTTGAATACCTACCAGCAAGGAGTACATGTTTTTGAGCAGGGAATTGTGGTTCGCAACACATAAATATTGCAATGCTATGAGTCGTGGCTGATTTATTGTCCCATCGTCGACAGTTACGGTACGTTCATGATGTCTGCTGCTATACTGCCTCTGTAGTAGTTGTGGTGACGCTGCTACAAGACAATATTGTATGAACTCACGTTATAACATTCCCTGCTCCGGTTCACTGCCTGTGCTAAATGCTGATTGTCATTGATTCCGTCCCGTGGGGGAGACGGTTCTAGGAATTCTGATATAGTTGTCGATCACTGGACAGCTGTTTACATATACCGCAGGAACGCTTACTATGTGTTATCATACCAAACACACAGTTCCTTCACCCTAGTGTGATTGCGAGTTTCAGTGTTCTTTAATCACTTTATCCTTAAACCTCTCTCGGTCGTAATTTACAGCCAGCCCTGTTTGTCGTATCGGTGACGATACAGACAAAAGTCAGAATCTTCTCCAACTACAAAATGATGTGTGGTACTTTGAATCGAAAGGATTCGTAAGAATTTTGCATCTCATATGTCGATATCGATGTTACTTTTGATGATGTCATCTCGATGACGTTTCGCCAAGACAAGAGACCAAGACTGTGGCGACAGGCATTTTACATTAAAAATTAGTTGACACATCTGTGTTATGTGATTACTCGAGCTGACCCATTAAAGGCACGCCATGGCAAACTGGCGCCCAGGTGTGGAGCTGTCATATAGTAACGCGTTTTAATTTGTGTGCGATTTTATACCACAAAGCATACTTTAGCCGGACTTCACTTTGAGGGACACCTTTCTCTTACTTTCCGAAAGTGTGTTTATGCGTTTTCGTCCGCAGCTGGTGAGACTGATTGCCGGGCTCAACTCAGAGTAGAACTGCGACTTTTTTCACACCGTTTTTACAGGAAGGAGATGCGTGGCAATGTTTCGAACTTACTAAGGACCGACGGAAGTTATACTGACGGTGTCAGAAGGCTTTAATTACGTCAGATCAGTGTTTACAGCGCGGTACGAACTAAATACAATTCAGGGTAGTTTTTCTCTTTAAAGGGTTAAGAGCTGATTCACAGTACAGATTTAATCGAAAAACGAATGTTCAGTGTAGTATTTCATGTTTATATGTTTGTTATGAGGACATAAAACAGATTTGTTTCTGATCTGACTTTATTTGAACCTTGTGAAGCCGTTTCTTCGCAGACGAAAGTGAATATATTTGTCATTTGTATACCATTTATTTTTTTTTGGGGGGGGGGGATTGAATGCGAAATTAATTTCTCTTGTGGGAATTACCGTGGTTGGTACAGACAGCGCATTCCATTCAGATTATTATCTATTTTGTGGCTGTAGTAGTTAACTGACGTCATATGTAGGCGTCTCGGCATCATCAGAAAGATTTTAATAGCCTGTTGGGCATTTGCTTACAGAGTTTACTGGAGTGTCGGCTTTTATGTTACATTTTGTCCCGCGTGAGTATCAGCTGGACTTGTGGTTCGTGTTTACGTGTTCGCTCAACATTATTCTTTAGTGAAGAACACGCTGCTGTCAACATATCTGCACTTGACTTTCGCAACAACGAATAGACTTAGAGATGTATTCTTTTCTGTTAACCGTTGTGCTTTCTTAGTCGGGTTTCTTTTGTCTGGAATGATGCGTATATGTACGTATCGTTTTGAAAACAACAGGCAAGTGTTTGAAGAGATTTAATTAAAATGTGATCTATGCGACAGCCCTAATGGTTGAGGATTATGAGGTATTTTACTCTTACAGCTTCCATCAGATATACAGTAGTGTATCAATTAGGCCTATTTTTTGGAATGTAATTTAACTGTTTTTTTCCTTTAAATCATATAGGCCTACTTCGAGTCTGTACATAGTAGTAGACCTACATCGTTTATCGCGTTCAGTATTATTTAGACCTTTAATCTGTAGGCACGAGAATATATTGTCAAACCAGAACTTTATTCTTGACATACAGTCTGATTCATTCTAGGTCGTCCGTTTTAGATTGGGTTGATGTAACGTTTGTAAACTTCTCTCGCATGACAAGTTTAGTCTGGAAACGTGAAGGGAAGAGAATACGTGGCAGTCGTACGCGTAGACGGCAGGTTAGTATTGGAACTGTCTTGAAATGTGTGTGGAGTGGATTCGTCTAGCTCAGGACAGGGTCCATTGTAACCTGTTGTGAGCACGGTAATGAACCTTCCGCTTCTATAATTGGTGGGGAATGTGTACTTGCTGAGCAGATTTCAGCTTTTGAAGATGCTGTTGTATGGTGTCAGATCCTGCAGTTTGGAAGTTTCCACGTTCAGTGACCATTACTTGATTGATGTAGCTTCATTTGTACGAGGCGCATCCAGAAAGTAAGTACCGTTTGGCTGTGAAAGATATATTTGATGAAAAAAATTTTTATTCGTTGTTATCAAATTCTACATACCTTAGTCTACTTTTCTACATAATCACTACCCACATTGAGGCGCTTGTCGTAACGGGGCACAAGGGTTTGTATGCCTTGTTCATAGAAGTGGGCCGCCTGGGACGTGAGCCATGTCTCGACGCTCTTCTTCAACTCGACGCCGCTGTCGAACTTTTTACCAGCAAGAAATCTCTTCAGATGCAGGAACACAGATGACTTTCATCTGTTCCCGCATTGATACATGTGAATTTGGAAACCTTCGTTCCGATGACATAGGTTAATCGCGGTACCTTTATACGAACTGGTTGAGTTTGGAGGACTGATATTTTTGGGCTGAGGCAGTGCAGCGAAAACGTGATCGAATGTTGTCCAAATCATTGGCGTTAGAGTGTGATTTTTCATCGCCGCTAATTATCCTGTTTGTCGGCATATTTTTTTCTTAATCGACCCTAAGTGTTGTGTGATAGGAGAGACGTACTTCTTGGAGAGCTTGGCTCTGAAGATGAAGACGCTACAGTCCGTCGAAACGTCGGGAATTATTTACCCAACGACACAGCCTAACTTTCCTGAAGGCTTGAATCTTCAGGTTCTGGTTTGTGGGTTTTTATTTGTATGTGTGGGACGAACTCCTGCTCTGGCTGTACTTAACCTTATCATTGGCACTGATTGTCATCAGACGACAACTATAAGCTTAATGGCCGCCCGCCAAGAGGTCATGTGTTCGAGTTTATCTTCCAAGCATATAAACATAAACTCCTAGCGCCGTGCTCGTTCGGCAACTTCTCCGACATTTTCTTGAGACTGGAGGTCTAACATTCAGGCGATATCCGTTCTTTGCATGGGGTTCTCGTGGCAGACGCGCGGCCTGCGATGCTTTCGTCGTTCTGCTTCCTTAGATACCGGAGAATACCGTATTTTGCGGTCAGACTGTAGAGCTGATAAGTTTAATAATGCGTAATATAATAAATTAACCCTGAAAATGGAGACAGTATATTTCTCCGAAACGATGAGAACCACCTACCAGACTACAATGTATTACAACACAAGACCATAATGTGAATTTGTTGGCGTGGTAACCCCAAATACTGTATTCAGTTTTGTAGTCAGTAACCTATTGTACTGAGTGTTGGCTCTTCTGTGAAGTGACAGGCCCAGCCAGCCGTTCTGTTTTAACAGCATTACTAGCTGGGTAGAGAAGACGGCGTAGCGTAGTCGGTACAGCGACTACGCTACGGACTGGGCGATCCGGGGTTCGAATCGGCTCTGGGACTCACCCAGCCTCCTACGTAATGGGTACCGGACTTCTTTCCCGGAGGTACAGCGGCCGGGGCGTGAAGGTAACCACTCTCCTGCATCTAGTGCCAAGGCTAAGAATGAGTTGAGCTGTACCTCTGTTCCCTCTATGCCATGGCGTAGACAGGGAAAACTTTACCTTTGCCTTTTACTTTTGCGAGCTAGGTAGGGATGCTGCAAATATCCTGATCGCTCTCTGCGTGGAAATAGTGTATTGGGTTCGTTGTTAGGCGTGCCTGAGGGCAGATACACTTACAGTTACTACACGCTTCACTTGAGGCAACTTCAGCGTTTTAAGTGTTCTAAATGCGGTAGGTGATGACATTCTGCGACACTTTGTAATCCTGGATTTCAGAATATTGTTTCTTGCGATTTGACCAGTACTGTGTAGGCAGCAGTATGACTGACACACGGCAGCAGGTTAAATGATAGGAAAACCAACCCTGTAGCGTGATGTCTGGCAGTGAAACCTTTGGCAGACCGTCGAATCAGCGCCAGTTACATGACGTCATGGTGTGTTATAGACCAATACCAACAAAGCTTGGCTATTGATTGATCAGTAATATTTCGTATTTGGTGGGTTAGAATATCGCCCCGAAAGCGGCTGTAAAGACAGACATTTCCACTGTTTTTAACGTAGCCAATAAGAAAGAATTTATGGTATTTCCAATCCCGCCATTTGGTTGTGTTTCTTATGTTCTTTGGTTTAAATTTGCACAGCCTTATTTTAGGACAGCTGGCCACGGTGGAACTTGTTATTCTACTGTTGGTTAACGTAAGTTTTCGGCCGTATGTATTCAGTTGTTTCCCCTTTAAAGTGCGGTGTTTACCACACGTTCAACATCCTTGAGCACTGGAACACTTGAACACTGCATTTTTCCCAGTGTGATTACGGATTTGATATGATTCTTGGCATAAAATGCAGTTACTTCCTTCCAAAGCTTTAACCTGTCGTTCTTCGTAATGCAGATGCAATGTAGTTTTTGCGAGGTTTGATATTGATTTTTAAGTATTATTTAAATAAATTGAGGCTTCAAGGTTTTAAAGGACCTGAGCATATTGTGGCTATAGTACAGTGATAGAAAACCGATCCGGGCTTATCTTAGCGTCACTGTGCACGAAATGGTAATTCAGAGATAGCAGTTCCGGCAGCTTAATTCACACACTTGTGATTTAATCTCGGTGAATAAGGTTCAGTTTAATTACTGTACAAGTTCAGCACTCCGGAACGTGTTTATTTCTGGTCTTCTTGCCGTAATGGTGCACGATAGTTTTCACGCGCAGGGGAGCAAAGCGGGATGGATGAGATCCGCAGACGAAAGGTATTGATTTTTGTGATGAGCTTTGCATCGAACTACAGTACATGTGACCCACTTATTCCGTGAGGGAGAGATCGGGTAGTGATAAGAGTCGAGGCGTTGAATCGAAGTTTGCGTCCCAGCTGTAGGAAGAATGATGGGGTTAAAAGAAGCATGAATTACGTATGAGCAGTGTCTGTTGAAAGGTTTTTTGTTCTTTTATATTAACTATGATGTGTTGTGTAAAGTCAGAACCATTATATGGCGCATGTCAGCCGTTTCCATCAGCGTCAGCAACTGCCCCCAGCTCTCTTGTATAATGTAGCTGTGAACAGTAATTACTGTAGTTATTGATTACGTTACAGCAGCAGGCATAATTTAACAAAGAATCTGCCACACGATGAAAACTTCTTCGTTAATTTCTCCTTTTGACGCGTTATTAGCTAAAAGTTGCACAAATGCGCATCTTAGCTTCGCCGTGTCTGTCAGCATACAACTCCAGAATAGAAGAGAGGATTTTCATCAAATACCATGTTGGGAATCTTTAATGCAATTTGACTAAACCTCCTGTTTTAGTTAGACTAAGACAAGAAATGACTTAACACTTCACGTGAAGGTCTGGCCCTACGTACCTTTCTGCATGTCGGCCTATCTCGAGCGTAATTCTTTAAATATTTAGTGCTGCGAAAGTTGTAGAAAACAAGATCGGCAATGTACGTATAACGTAACACTGTTGCGCGTTCGCGTAATGTTTATACCTTCTCGGCTATCCTAGCAGCCTGATACCATTTCACTCGAAGAGAGCGCTTTTTGGCGATTTAATGCCGCCGACAACAATAAAACGTACTTAGGTCTTCACTTAAAGTGCCCGATATTTTTGTTTGATTTTAACCAAATTTGGAGGTTCTCGACAGATTTTCACAGAAGTCACTATCAGATTTCACAGAAATCCGTCCAGTGGGACACGCGCTCATGCATGCGAACAGACGGACATGATGACGCTAATAGGCGCTTGTCGGGACCAGTACACGTTAGTAAGTCGTATCTTTTCGATTTATTAAGCAAGGGGGTGGAGGGACGTTTAAGCTGCCTATAATTCGAGAACTCATAGCGGCGATAACAGACCGAGCACGCCAGAGTAGGTACTGCGCACATACATACGTATTCTGACTTGTTTCTCATTACCGCCACGTCCAGAACTACTCTGTTGTCCGCACAGCTTCTTGTCTGACGAATGAGGGAGGCTGCTGAAGACGAACGGCGGATGAATTTCAGCCCTTGTGTGGCTTCATATTGCGGTTAACTTTGTCTTTCTTCCTCTGTTCTGTACTTAAGATGGTAATTCGCAGCGTCTGGGAGTTTCATGTTCTGGAATACCAACGAAGCCATCTAAAATTGTAGTTGAAAATCGTCGTGCTTTTTACAGTTACGAGAACACTTGCGGAAACTAGGTCAGTAGCGGAATGCATCGCGTTTATTAGCATGTGTAAGTATTGTCCGTTTACACGGTTCATTACAGTCATGTATTGTTTGTAGCGTGTAATATTTAGTGGATGGTGTGACCAAACATTAGAATGTTTTTGAACGAGTTAATATACGGTACAAAAATTTGAAACTTGTTCGACTGTCAGTAAATTTGGAGACTTGATTAGTAGACATCGTCGAGCAATACTTTACTTTGTACACCAAACGTGATTAATTTTTTTTTTATAAAAGTCCATTCACTAGCAGACGTCTGCATTGTGCACCTGATAATTTCTTGCAGATTCTCCTGAAAGCCGATTTGCAGCAGATGTTTTTATCTCTCGTGTCAAACGTATCTAGTGGTACTCTTGATTTTAGCACCATTCTCGTAATTTCGAAGCATATATACAGTTATCCAAAGTTATGATGCGAATTTCTTCTAGAAATGGCCAAAAAATATGTGAAGCTTTCGGCGTTAATACTGAGACCGTTAAGACACGTTAATATTTTGTCGCTGTCCGTTAGGGCGCATACTGACGTAATTGCTCGTGTGATTACGTGCATGTATATTTGTGGCGAATGTTCAAAAGGACAAACCGAGAACGTTTATTTAGGTGTTTCAGGAAATTGGTAGCTTTGCTTGAAGGTTCCGAAGGTGAAAGTCAGCATTCTTGAAGGAGAGCGCCACTCGTAACGTACAGTGTTAGTCGCTGGTGTGCAACCCCACTTCGTTGTGTGCCCAGCTGTAGCGAATTGGTTTACGTCGATAACATGTTTACATTCTAACTTGTTACAGCTTGACTTCACACTGAATGCGAAACAAAATGCCTTCACGTAAAGTGTCTGACATTGTCCGACTTTAACCAGCATTGGAATGCATGGAAAAATGTCAGTAAAACTCCCTAATACAAATTTGTATAAAAATTCCTTGAACGGTCATCGAGTTGTAACATTCAAACAGATGGACGGACATGCAGACACATGGCGCAGCTAACAAGCACATTTTTAAAACTTTTCTTATTGAACGCGCCAACAACATGAGTAGTGTTTCGTGTAATGTAACAGGTATATGCCTATGTGTGGCTACCACCTGAGAATGATCAGTTTTATTGGTATAAACACGTGGTGGTAAAACATACTTCTTCAGTAACTAAGAATGTTATTTTGGACTTTGTCCATTCGCACAGTTTATTAAAATTGCTACGTTTCGGAAGTACGGGCCGGAATAGCGTAGTCTGTATAGGGCTTGCTACGGGCTGGACGGTTTGGGGTTTGGACCTCGGTGAGGGCAGGAGATTTCTCTTCTCCATACCAGTCCAGACCGGCCCTGAGGCCCACTCAGCCTCTTCTGCAATGAGTACCGGGACTTTTTCCGCGGGCAAAGCGGCTGCAGCGTGGCGTTGACCACCCACCGCCCCCGCCCCCTCCGTCTTGCGCCGAAGTTAAGAATGAGTAGAGTTATACCTTATCACCCTTTGTGCTTCCTATGGCATGTTATGGGGTAACCTTCACCTTTTACCTTTCAGAAGTTGGTTCTGTTTCATTCTTCATAGAGGCGGTATGAGACAGGAAACCTATTATCGAGTCCCTCGGTGTAGCTATTCTCAAACCATGGACCGAAACACAATGGTTTTAATAGACTGCGACGATAGATAAAGTCTAAAAGTAACATTTCTAATGAGTGTGTTATACCGACGTCAGAAGCCCATACACTGCTCGTGTTTAGAAGCCGGATTGTATGAATTTTGTTTGTGAAGAGCCCCGCAGCAGATGCTACGGACGTACCGCAGCATTGAGGCTTATTGTGCATCCCTGTAATGAAGAAGGGGTTTTTTTTTTTTTGGTTTTCCGAGTAATGGATCACCGGTGGAATGAAACTGATAGGGGAAAACCGAAGTACTAGGAGAAAAACCTGTCCCATTGCCACTTTGTTCACCACAAATTCCACTGACCCGGAATCGAACTGGGCCTCCGCGGTGAGAGGCCGGTAGCTAACCGCCTGAGCCATGGCACGGCAATGGTAATGCAGTTGGTTACTTTTAAAGTTCTGTATATCAAGTCGCGTTGCTTTTTCTTTGGAAATAGGCCGGAGCTCACTGCCTTGTCATACGCCAGATTAGTTCAATACGTAGAATAAATTAACGTAATACGTTTTGATATTAAGCATAGGCCTGTATATGGTTTTAGATTGTATTTATGACTTTATGCAGAGTAGCGAAAAGTCCCTTTACGCAAGAGGAAACATGTTAAGCATGTAGTGTCCAGTGACTTTTGTGCCACACTGTATATTGGAATGGCTTATGAAGGAATAAACAAACCGATTCGAAGAAATTAATCTTACATCGATTTGGAAGTTGGTTGAAAGTGGAAAGTGTGTTTCGGAGACCGACAATAAGAACGAATAATTTTCATTCTTTTACGCCTACAGATTTGTACTGTGGAATGAAATCTTACATTAAAAACTGTGTCCCTGTGTTTGACTCCAGTAATGTGAGTTTGTTTCTGCTTCCAGAATAGAAGTGGTTGTAAACAGAGATTGCTGCCATAATTAGAGCGAACTTGTTCATGTTGCTGGTGGTATTTGATTAATGAAGTTGCTGACTGGTGCTCGTCCCTCGTGTAGTGACACTGATCTATTACCATCCTCGTCGTATTGTCTTTGTCAGTTCATTGTGACAGTAGATACAGATGTGTACTTTAATAAATCATTAGAAATGTATGAAGGAAGCGGTCGGGGTATAGTTGAAAATGTATTGTCAGCCTTCAAAGAAATTTATACGTGCAGCGATGTTAATGGTTATTGAAACGTAATTTTGTTCTTTACTAAACATGTAACTACTCTTATTAGTGATCGCACTCAGAAAAATACCTGCGTAAAGTGTATGTATATGCAGTGCTTCTGGGACACAAATGCTTTCAGTCAGTCAGATTTACTGAGACCCTTCTTGTTGAATGAAAGCTTATTATCAAAATGCTGTGCCCTAAGTACACCTGAGTCTCAGTCTCATGAAGACAGCAGCATATTGACGACTCTTTGCTCACTTTTTACAGAAATAATTCAAATAAAGTGCTGCACTGTGTCCTGGGTACTTTGAACATTTAACATTCGGAAGACTAAAGTTAATCCACATTTTATATAAGGATTCAGTTCCTAACTCAGAGAACAGAGTATAGTGGCATTAGGAAGACATTTGTTGAGTGCTGTCTAGGGAAATAATGGCTAATTATTGCGGGAATCATACAGAACTCATCAATAGTGTGTTAGGAAAATTGCAGAGCTTTTAATGTTAAAACTGGCGGTACGTTTAGTAACCACTGTGGTTCAAAGGCTTAAATTTCATATACGAGTGTAATAGATTTAATAAGTTGCGAAGTTCGAAGCAGCAGCAGTTTCCCAATAGCGTATAAGCCTGTAATAGATTACGTATTTGCGTAAAGGTGTCAATACGCTACCGCGATTTATCAGTGCGTCCACGACGTATGACGTAACAGGTCATGTTTATTTGTTAACGTGCCGCAGGCTGTGAGGTATAGAATAAATACTGATATCCATGGGTTTGAGGACGAAGTTTTAATAACAGTGAGACTGTTATTTGCGGACGGCATGATTTTTTAAATAAATATTTGTGATGTACGGGCCGCTTCTGTTTCTGGCGCCGTTGTTTTGATTCGCTTGTATCGTTGCTTATTTACCTTACGGATTTCTTTCTCACTCATTCTTTACGGTTGAATTTATTCATTGCTGCGGTGCTATTGTGGCCTGAGAGTTGTGCAGAATGTCGAATGTCCTCAATTCGACTTCACTCTTTACCCCTTCAGAGACTATGGGTGTGGCAGGGTGCATGTGAACCGTCCATTCGCAGAAGGATAATGTACGAAAGACGTGATGCAAGTTAGTGGTGGGGATGGTGCTGCCAGGGACTAGCCAGGTCGCTGGAAAAGAGAGAACGAGGACAGTGATATGCTGCTGTGGCTGCGCTCTTGTGCCTATGCCTGTACCTGTGATCTGGCCCCCGCAGGTGCGTAGGTTTTATCGGCCACAGGCGCCGTCGGTCTCTTCTGGTAAATGAATTAAACTGGAGTGGCGCTTGAACGTATAGTGCCTGGATATCGGATGTTTGTCGTTACTGAGCGACTGAGCGTGTCTGTCACACAGTTTGTAAGGAAGTAAGTCGTAATGTGTGTATTCCATAGGATTACTCACGTCTGCATGTCCCTCACGAGTGCTACTTTGGACTGTCCTAATATTGCCTGAATCAAGACATTTCACTGGGAGGCGTCTGTGACAGTAAAGTGTGTTGCAAGTGTGTTGTGGGTGAACCTTGGTAAGAATATATACAGCCAAATTCGAACAAGTGAGTTAACCTGCCGCGGAACAGAAGTACGAGTATTAACCGACTGCGTGGTGCAGAATTTCCACGAGACAGTTCAGGCTATTGCCTGTTGTTATTAAAGCTGCAAGGCATGACCATAATCACAAAAATTCACAAAAATTCTCCAGTGGAGTTTATACTGAAGCAGGTTAATTTTTTCCCACTTTTACAACCAATTTCTGTACAGATGGCTCTTAGTACAGTTCCTTTGTTTACGCCTCTCTTTGCATGAGGTTTTCTAACCAGAATTTTCTCCGATAGGACAGAGAAGAAGAGATCAGTTAGTAACAAATGCGTAGTTTTTGCAGTCACTTGACTCGCCGAGTTGCACTGCTGTAGCTGATCTCGATTTATTTTCGCGAACAAACTTTGCTTTTAGTCTTTAGGTAAACATGGATCTCGCAACTGCTGTTGAGGATTCACTTAGTTGAGTGTAGCTGTATGGCTGGTAAAGTTTTGTTAGCATTAGGACAGTCGTCTCATGATATCGTCTGTTTACACTTCTGGCAGACACTGCAGTATCGTGCTACCGAGCGTCATGGTCGAGTGGGTAGCACTCTTTGTGTCGTGTGCGGGAAGTCCCGGCTTCAAATGTCGACCCACCGACCCGCTATCTTTTTTGTTTTCTTCAGTTCCTACATGCAGATAACGGGACAGAGCCTAAAATTAGGCCACGGCTGCTTGTTTCCATGTTTCTCCCCATTCTTGAGAGGTAAATTATCCTATCATTCGACGCTATATAATCTGATCTACTGACGGTGTTGTGAAATGACCTTTTATTAATAAATAATTCCATAAATGAAATATCATACCGAATTTTGGGCCAAGGTTTCGAGTTTAATGCTCTTCTCTGAAATGTTTGTGTTATCTGGAAGAAATATGACTTCTTGTCCACAATAAATTGAGGGGCGGAATATATGATTATTTAATAATGACGTAAATTATGCATCAGAGAAATTCAATGTAACTATATTAAATAATAATAATAATTATTATTATTATTATATATCGATTCCACCAGAAATCTAGGAGTAATTTTTGATTCTGAGCTTTTTTCTCCATCACCGTGTTTTGTTTCGTGGCTTGACAGCTCTAGTAGGCCTAGGCCTCCTCACTGTTGGGGTTTCGAGATCACACTCGGTAGGACCCTTCTGGCTGAGTGATCGGCCTGTCGCAGAGACGTCTACCTGACAACACACAACAGTTACAAGATACAGACATCCATGCCCCCGGTGGGATTCGAACCCACGATCCTAGCAAGCGAGCGGCCGAAGACCCACGCCTTAGACCGCACGGCCACTGGATCGGCAATTCGAACCCACGATCCCAGCAAGCGAACGGCCACAGACCCACGCCTTAGACCGCGCGGCCACCGGAAATCGTCGGCTTCATCTCCACATAGACTACATATTTTCTCAGTCACTCATGTTGTTGGGACTCTACGTACTTTGACCTATTATTTCTGTACTCTTAATTGTTTATGATTTTGCAGCTGTCTGCTTCAGTCGCTTTTTTTTCATATTCCTGATAATTAAACCTATGAAATTTAACTTCTAAACTTACATAGGCCACTTTATTAGTTAGAAGGCATCACCTTGACGCTTTTTTTTTCATTAGTGCTTTCATAGGATCAAAATTTTGTCCATCATTAATTGATAGTATTAGTCTCGGAGTTTCGTCTCATAATATTCGAAACTTCACCTTGTTTTCTGTAGCACGCAAAAATTGCCCTTCCTGTAAATGCGCAACAGCTACAAATGTTATGTGCAGTGATGTAGATGTATGTAGTAGGCAAATTAGAACTCTGAAACAAATTTTACGCAGGTAGCTCTTTCACTGACGTTTCATTAGAGTTATTGTATTAATTAGTTTGCTAATTTGTGATTAAATTTAAGTTATAAACCCAACTTTTTGTTTATTCTTGCATTGTGTTGTTTGTGTGTGTGTTTATTAGTGTAATTTCTGTTTATTTACTTTGTGCTAGTCTTGTAAGTGGCCTTGGCGCTGTTAAGCTAGCACTTTAATAAATGAGAACTTCATTGAATTATTATACATTTTCAGTTCTTATGCGGTAAACCTCGAGACTGCGGCAAGGGAGAGGTCTACAGTCCGTCTTGGAGAAAAGTATTGTTAATTCCTCCGACCGCTGTCGATAGGACTTCCTGTACTCACTGGATAGAATTTGAGGCGCCAAGAGCCGTATCTGAAGTGCTGGCGAAAAACAAAGTTCCTTTCCTGGCTACGAATCGAAGGACTATCTTACAACTCGTAGCTTGTGACTGACTGACCTACATTTTGCCGATGTAATATTTAAAGTCTTTTGGTAGGAAATGAAGTGTTACATAAGAGCCAAGGAGGAGAGGAATATCCTTCGTACAATAAAGAGAAAGAAGGCTAACTGATTTGTTCACATCTTGCGAAGGAACTGCCTTCTAAAATACGTTATTTAAGGAAAGATACAGTGAAGGATAGAAGTAACGAGAAGACGAGGAAGAAGACGTAAGTAGCTACTGAATGGCCTTAAGAAAAACAGGATACTGGAAATTGAAAGAGGAAGCACTAGATCGCGCTCTCTGGAGAGCCGTTTAGATAGCCTATGGACCTGTCGTAAGACAGCCTACAGAACGAATGAATGAATGAATCATAGGAAATGGTACGGTGATGTTTCGTCTGCTGCGAATAGTTTTGAGTTACAATTACTGCACTTAACTGAAAATAATTTCTACGGAAAGCAAACACGATAAGTATTTGCTTCGTCGGTTAGAGTGTGCTGCTACAGATAGCGAGGAATAAAGGTCATAATGGCATGTGAAACTTAAACTGAAAAGTAAGCAAAGAAAATGCGCCTGAAGATCGAGTTTCCCGTCATATTACACCGTTGGGGGGGGGGGGGGGGTAGGTAATTCCCGGTGTTTCGAAGGATCGTAGTGCCTTCATCTTCGGGGTGAAGCGGTCCAAGCGCTCTACTTGGACTTCCTCTTCCTGACGAGAAGGCACTGCTGTCCTTCTAAACGTCACGAACTGTTTACCCAGCGGCAGAGTAACACCTCACAACACTTGAATCTTCAGAAACACTGCTGTGAGAGCCTCCAAATCTCGAGCTACTTCGTGTTTTGCGTTGCACCGATGCCCAGGTACAATTTCATTCCGTAATCCTCTTCCCTCGTTTTTAGGCACGTTCACAAAATTGCGAATAGCGACTGTTAACTTCGCCATGTCTGTCTGTCGTCTGTCCATGTGCATGAAACAACTCGGCTCCCACTGGACGGATCTTTATGAAATCTGATATTTCGAGTATTTTTCGAAAATCTGTCGAGAAAATTCAAGTTTCATTAAAATCTGACAAGAGTAAAGGGTACTTTACATGAAGACCTGTGTACATTTATGGTAATATCTCGCTGAATTCTTAGAATGAGAAATGTTTCAGACAAAAATTGTAGAGAAAATCAAGCACAATTTCATGTTCAATAGCTTTTCTTCTTCTTCTTCTTCTCGAAAATCTTGGCATTTATGAGATAATGTGGAAAAATATGGTAGAACCAGACAGGGGACAGATTACAATATAATACGGCGCATGCGCTTTGCTTGCTTGATAGCTAATGCTACAGACACACACTCAGAATATGTAGTACTTCTCGCTTTTGCACGGCAAGAATGGTTACGCGAACGCGCCTCAAAGTTGCATTTATGCGTACATTGCCTGTGTTTTAAATCTGTTCGTAGTAAGAGGTTCCTTCAGATGTGCCATAAAATATGGCATTGCCAGACGATATTAACTCAACAGATTGCATGGTTGCATTTCTCGTACTGTACGCTGTGTATGTGCGACTCCATGACTTCTGATTGGTAATTGGAATTGAACGTTAATGGACCACGGCAGTTTCATTTCACACAACAGTACTCTGTATGCACATACCGGAGGTTTGTGTTTCTTTTTTATTGTTACCAGCGCAGCTGAAATATGAATTCTTTAAAACACACCTTTAGCTATGTGAACCAATGACCTTAACATTAAACACTGCTTGATGCCCGCGGACTGTATTTGTGCGTTTCGTATGATTCTCATAATAAACAGCGATTATATCCGTAAACAGCATTAAACAGTTGATAGTTGTAATGAAGACGCGATTTGTTTTCTGAGAAGTGGGAACTGCAATTTTAAGTGCTAGTTATGTGAACTATATATATTTATATATATATATGTGAGAGATAATCCGTTTCATTGTTGTGTAAACCAACCACATGCATCGGGCGTAATCTGCTGTAATCCGATACTGGGGGCGGCGTTCTGATGTCCATTAATACTGTTTCATACTTGGAAGGTCCGGGATCGGAGCTCTTAACTTACAGACTTTTTATAAGTTTTCTCACTCCTTGCTCACAATTTAGATGGAGCAGAGTCCGTTTTGAGGCGGTACTAATCTCGCAGCTGGTCAAGAAATTTCCCGCCATTTATGGAACTCTGTGGTTCGGTACTGTGTTCGCAAGAATCCTCCACTGGCCCACACTTAGCCTTAGTCAGATGTGTCCAGTCCACGCCCTCACAAATATATCATACATTTTAATATTATCCTTACATATACGCATAGGTTTTCCAAGTTGTTCTGAACTCCCAGCCTCCCTGCTAAGTCATTATATATATATATATATATATATATATATATATAGACACGAGTTCATTCCATAAGTCATGGAAACTATTTATTTTGGCCAACATATGGCAGCGCGGGAAATGGAGTATATACGTTTGAAGGCACGTGGCATGTACTTATGTTACCATCAGATAGTGTTATATGTACAGGAGTGCGCACGAATTTTGCGTTCCAGCGTCATTATGTTGGCCATCTCGTTCTGAAATGGAAGGGTGTAACGCGTGTTTTCCGACGTCACTCTTCCTGTTCTCCTGACCTCACTCTGTGTGACTAAGATCTGATTCAAAAACTGAAGCTGTCATTGGGCGGGAAACGGTTTGCAAACAGAGACGATACTTTACAAGCAGTTCGACACGAGGTGGCGCAGATCAGCGCGTCAGTTCACACCGATGGGGTTCGCCGCCTTCCCCATCGTTGGCAACGAACCGTCAACAACCTCGGGAACTACTTTGAAGGTTGTTAAAAGTTTGTACGAGTAGTTTGTGTTACACTTCTTGTTCCATATTCACTCTGTACGCCAAAATAAAGCAACACAACCATGATTCAGAAGGCGTATCGTTCTCTTGCCTACCGTACTCGTACATATACTCCCATCTGATGTTACCATTTACAAGTACGTGTCACATGCTTTCAAACGTATCTAGATACTCCATTTCCCGCGTTGCGACATTTTTGACAAAAAATACTTGCCATGATTTATGTATATACTCGTATATATTTCCTGTTCTCTGTATGATGGCCATTCTCATTCATTCACCTTGATGGCATCATCCTAGTACAAATTAGGAAGAAGAGGTGAAGACATAACACACCTCCGCAAGTTAGGAACCGACTGCCAGACTACACAGTGACGTAACCCAGAAGACCACGGTCAAAATCTTTACCACCGTGAGAACCTAAAATCTGATATGTATCTCCTCATTATGCGTTTTAGTTTCTTCAGCCTCCGCTCGCGTTTTCCCTCTTTGGTCCATACAGTCTCCTAAGTAACCTGTTTTGAAACACAGTCTGCACTCTTCTCTAAACGTGATGGATAGAGTTTAAACCCATCCTAAACAACAGGCAAGAGTCCATCTATCTGTGTTTTCATCCATATTGTAATCAATCCCTGCCTGCTGTCTGTCTGTAGGCCAGTGCCGTCCAGTGGCGTTTTTCGGGGTTCTGAATTATGTAGACGTTTGGTAAGACTTCATGGACGAGGCATTTGGCCCGTTGTAAGGCCTATAGTTACGCAGAACAACTTAAAAACACACACAAACACATACATTTGTGCTCCACGGTCCCATTTTCCTAGTGCAGAAGACTGTACACGCCACAGACCGCATGGTGACTGTGAAGGTGAAAGTATAGTATTTTATACGATTACTTGAATTTTGATGCTTTATATAGCATGCGGGGAACAACAGTTCCAGGAGTGAATGGTGGCAAGTGTTGTACGAATGTAATGTGATATGTGTTTCTTCGTGAATGCAGTTTTGATTTGTGAATGTCGTTTCAAAGTATTTGAAATATGTCACATTTGCTAATGATTTATGAGCTATTATGGCTGTGTACATTTTCGTGACGAAACGTGAACAAACAGTAGGGCTCTTTCACACACTCCGATATTATCGGTGTCAATATCGGCATCAGAGGCACTGAAAATGTATGGATTGTAATTGATGTCTTTCACACAGCACCCGACCCGATAAAAATGCCGTTCCTACATGCCGATATCGGTGTGACTGGCTGTGACTGTCAGATGGTTCGCTAGAAATCGACCGAACTTTTGTCGTGCGATACTTAATGAACAGGAGTCGTGTGCGTTCTTGCAGGCTGAAGCCCACGTACTGATGTCAGTGAAATAGTTAAAAATTTTGTGTTTTTGTCCTCTTAATTTTTTTTCAAGTAAAGTGGCAAAGTTGAATCCGAGGTTTATTTAACAATGAAGAGATGCTTGATCAGATGGATCTTTTTAGCACATACGAGTATATTTAGCATGATTAATGAAGTGAATATCTACATGGACAATTCGGGTACGATCGCTTTTGTATGAAGAACTGAAGTTGAAGTTTAAAGTCTTGTGAAAGGTTATGTCGTGCCGATTGGTCTTTACCGAAATGGGTTCGGCGTAACATCATAGAAAACTTCAATCGTCAGCAACACCGCTGTGAGAACCTCAAAATTCGCAAGAAATCCAAGTCATTTCAAATTAAACTTATGGATTTCAAAACCCATTACGAAGAAGGCAGTCATATTTCAATATTTGGCACTGGCGTTGAAGACTGCTGTGCGTTTGAATTGTGCGTTTTGCTATGAGGAGTTAAAGACCATTTGCTCAGTCTGATTGTAGAGTTATCATCATATTCTGTGGCTGTATCAAACGCTCTCTTTTCGTTGGTTAAAATACCACTCGCATTTCAAGATGAAGGCGTGTCAGATATAGCACAACACGGACTTATCTGAATTACAAATGCACCGGTCGTTAAGTCGGAGCTTATAACCTATCAATAATATCTAAAGTATGAAGTCTAAGACTTGCTGAATATAGAAGATTTTAAACGCGATTTTGAAAATCATTCCCTTTCAGAAGTACGTATAGCTGGAAATCCGAAGTAGGTTTTAAAATCTGCTTCAACTAAAAACTAAACACACGTACATAGTGTAGAAGATAATTTTCTGTATGCACTTTCTATCACAACTCCGACCGTACAAATTATCGGAAACAACATAAGCGTGCAGTTCTTACTAGTTTCGTGTTCCTTTGAACAAATACAGGTTGAGCCAGAAACACCTGACAGTTTTCGAAATAAAATAACATTTTAAAGCAAAGTGGAAAACTGTTATTAATACTGAGAGATACAACCTTTGTCCATGAGAATTCATGTTAATTACTGCTGTTTAAATAAAGAGGACTTATAGGTGACCACCATGTCCAGTGCACTGTGCAGTCGCGGTGGGAAAGCGTGTCATTTCCTTAGGGATCCGAATTCGCTGTTTTAAGTCACTAATATTGACAGGACGCGTTTCGTATATCTTGCTTTTGACGTAGCCACAAAGCAAATAGCCTTGTACTGCGAGATTATGCGAGCAGCGGGCCTGGCGAGCCAGAAACACCTGACGGCATCTGAAATTTGAAAACCAGCTAATTCGCTGAGCGGCACTTCCATACTGATGATCATCAAGCGCATTGATATTTGGAGCAACTGATGACACAGCGTAGATTTCCATGCAAGTTCTCAGGACAGCGTTTACATGCAAACGCATTTATCGTTTCGGGGACATCACCTGGTCCGCCCGCTCGCCTGATCTTGTAGTACCAGACTACTTCCTTTGGGGCTACGTCAAAAGCAAGGTGTAAGAAACGTGTCATTCCAATGTTGACTTCTAAGAGCGAATTCGGGGGTGCATTCAAGGGATCCATAAGGAAGTGCTACAACCTGCAGGAGTGAACTGAACGACATGGTGTTCACTTACAAAATGCCATTTTCGAAGAGTGATTAAGAATGATTAACATGAATTCTCATGGACATGGAATGTGTCTATGAATGCTAATAACATTTTTACACTTTGCCTTAAAATGTTATTTCATTTATAAAGCCGCCAGGCGTTTCTGGCTCATCCTGTAGAACAGAACAGAACAACGAACGTATCTATTTTTCTTACGTGTTGTTTTTGGTAAATATGTGCCTGGCAACTGTAAAAAGAGAGAAAAAGAAAGGAAAAGAAAGGACAAAGAATCCTTCCCATTAATGTTCTTTTGTAAACAACAATATATACTCCGTTTTTCAAGTATGTTTGCATTGTTTTTGTGATCCTTGGACAAACCATGCTTTTGATAATTGTCTAATGTATAAATCTCTGTTTCATAGCTGGCATTTTAAGGGTGAAATCATGGGTCATAATGCACTTTGAAAATGGGGTTTCTGTCATAACTTCGAGAACTGCTGTGTTGTAAATGATTATGGTATAATGCTTGAAGTTTTTTCTTGCACATCGCTTTTCAAGTTTCTTCAAACCAATGAATTGAACGGAGTAGCCGCACCGGAACACACCATTCAAGAGCAGTTTCTAAAGTGGTCCTACCGACATCGATATCGATGATATCGGACAGTCTGAAAGGAATGGCGGACACCGATATTGTCGGAGGTTGTGTAAGCAGTCTATTTTACGTTTACTTCTATAGCAACATCTTTATTAGCGTCTAACAGATCTTCTGTGTATCTCTTTGTAGTAGGTTATGTTTTTACTTCATCAGCATAGACCAGCAGTTGATGTGCCCCGTTCAGTTCCTGACCCCCCTGAATTCTTGACCGTCCTAAATGTCCTGTAGTAAAGCTAGGCTGAAAGGCAATGGCGACAAGACTGCTTGTGTTAGACCATTTTGAGCAGGAAGTACATCTGACATATTTACCTATTTCGACTTTTTGTATACGTTTTGTTTAAATGTATATTAATTATGCCATTTTGAGGTTCTCATAGCGGTATGATTGAGGGTTTCGTTTTTCTGGGATATGACGTTGCATTCCGGGTAATCGGTTTCCGACGTTTCGAAGCACCACATTGCCTTCATCTTCAAGGGTCTAGAGGTCCGAGAAGATAGCCTAAGTACTCGTAATAATACTTCTTTCCTAACCGAATCATATGCTTTCTTGAAGTATATAAATAGTTTATGTTGTCTTATTTTACTATAATTTTTCATTTAGCGTCAGACGAATGTAAAATATCGGCGCAGTAGTTGGTCTGTTCTGTGAGTATCCACATTGATGATCCCCAGAAACTTTGTATGCTTTTGAATTTAACCTGGGTGGAATAATGGTGGATACAATTTTGTATGTATTTGATGATGAGAAGGGCGATACTGTAGCAGATTCCCACAGTATTTTGAGTAGATGGGGGGATGACTTTTGTCATTTATTGAATGTACGTGGGGTTAATAATGTTAGGCAGACTGAAATATAAGCAGCCGAGCCACAAGTACTAGATCCTTTGAAGCTGAGCGTGCTGTGGAAAAGTCCAAAAGATATAAATCACCACTCTTTAGGCTTTAGTTCTTACATTTGAAATGGATAGTGTGGTATGCACCAAGCAAGATTGCCTTTTTTAATATAATTCCTTATGTCGAACCCACCTGTTAAGTGTACAGTGAACACTTTTACAGTATTGTTTGTTCCTTGAATCTCTACTGATGGGCTACCAGTTTCTCAAGAAGGACTCAGTTCTGTCGAGATCGTTAGTGCGAACGTGTTACAAGTTTCACTTCTCACGTTGACGCGATTGTGTCAATTCTTTGGCATGGATTTTGTACCCATTGTAAGTAAGCCTGCTTACTTTTGATATAATGATTTTTTAACATTCGTCATTGAAACGTGGTTTATGTAGGTTCAATTCTTAGTACCGTAGGCTCGTTTTGGCCTGTTTGATACTCTAATACCAAGCGCTGTGTTGTATACACTGCCATCCAAGCATGTTACCGCTGTTTGAGATTTTGGCCCGGCACTTTGCTGTTCTTTATCTTCAACGCAATTTAGCATCACTGTATTAAGTGTCTCTGTATGCAAGTGCCTGCGTCATTTATTTACTGACAGCCCGTCCCTGAATTTTTCCACCACCACCTGGTGCTAAGTA
Organism: Reticulitermes speratus; assembly: GCA_021186555.1. Classification (NCBI taxonomy): domain Eukaryota; kingdom Metazoa; phylum Arthropoda; class Insecta; order Blattodea; family Rhinotermitidae; genus Reticulitermes; species Reticulitermes speratus. The sequence continues at coordinate 20,434,702 of JAJKFL010000001.1, forward strand.
TTATGTCACTTCCTCTAAAACAGTGCTTTTGAAACCGTGGTATGCGGATGGTCGACGCGAAAAAATTTAAGAATTATCATTTTATCAATAATTAAATTTCAGAAATGTTAATTGCATTATTAAAATTGTTTTACGTATGTTTAATTGTAAAGAAAACCATAAAGTGTGTACCAAAATACTATTTCTTGTTCGAATATAAGTTAAGTACAGACTTTCCTCTGTCGCCTAATCGTGACCAACGACCGAATACTGCAACATGTTTAAACACGTCAAACAGCGTGTCAGACCAAAGGAACTGAGGATCCTATGAATATCCTGGTTATTATTCTTGGTTCTTCAATTACGTCTCTAACGAGGGTCACTACTGAAGGAGAGCTTTGCGGAGCTGGGCCAGAACTGTATACAGTCATAAACCATTGCATACTGACTAACGTGCAACATCTGGTTGCAATACTTTGAGGGCTGAATCTGAAGCGACAGGCGGTAAATATTTTGCGAACTCGTAATGTGGCCAGACTGGGTGCAGCAGCAAGCAAGGAGCATTGTAATATTTATTTTTATTTTTCTAAGAGACTTTACCGCCTGTTGGAAAGACTTACTCAGGCTGAGCAGCTCAGTAGTGTGATCGTTGTGTGATCTGAATTATTTGAACTCAGTTTTTCTTCTGAATTATTGATATTTTATGTGAGTTATTTCGTTTGCATTGCTGCATTTCAGTACGGATAAATGCCTAGCGGCTTCGGTAGTGTGGTTTATCTTTGTTACTATGATATATCATAATTTGAGCACAAGTATAGTCGGAATTATTTGAACTCATAAATTCGTGTATTGTGTACTGTTTTAATTTTTTTTGCTTTAGTGCAATTCAGATTGGATAAATTTTTAATCAGGGGGAAAATGTCAACATTCAACCGGAATGCACGAAATGATACCCCCGGTTTCAGGCCATTTTGAAGAAAAAGTCTCTTTCGTAATTCTTGTGTGAGTTCAGCAAGGAATATCCTTTCCTTGGACGAAGTGCAGTTCCAGCTTTGCTACCGTTTGGATCAGCATACTTGTGCTGAAAAAACCTTTTTCTTTCGTGGCATTAATCGAGACCAGACAGAGGAACTGCCTGCAGTTGGACTCCGACGTGTACTGTATGTCAGTACTCTTCCAGCTAGATAGAATTAAGAAGCTGAAGTAATCAAAACAAACTCACGTCTCTCACTAACACGGAGGCGGCATGAAAATATTTTATGTACATTTCATGTTTTATTACTTTATTTTGATGTTATAATAGCACATTATAGTGCTGTGCAATGAATGTTGACTGTACACACCGTTAAATCAGTAAAGTAGAAACTGCGAAATTTCAGGTTTCCAGAGCGTTATTGTTTCGCTGGTTGGCAGGTTTCAAGACTTCACACCTGCTGACCTGCGAAACACCCCGGCAGACCAGGATCATCAAAGTGTACATTGTCTGTTAGTAATACGTTCAGTACTTGTTTTGTTTGTGGTAGTGGTACTCCAGAAAAAAGGTTGAAAGGCAGTGCTCTAAAACATCATGTAGGCTTATACATGAGTGCGTCGTGTATGAAGATGTGATCAATCTGATTGTGTATCGTGCGTGTCTTCTCATCAGGTTAAATCCCAGTGTAGTGATCAAAGTTTCGGTGGAGAATATTGTACGCTTGACAATCAAATTTTCTGATTCATTGTTCTGTGTTAACATTGCTAGTTTAATACATACTTTTGTTTCCAGCTGACGGTTTGAAAATATTTACTCTCTTTAGCACTGAACCGCCGTAACAAAATTTTCATGCGGTATTTGGGGAATGGATCGAATACACACTGCAGTCGTAAAAACTATCCTTTTATAAACATTTGTATCTAGACGTGGGTAGACTAGTAATGTATCAACAACTATCTCTAGTCGATTCACCACGTCCTTTCACTAACTGTGTTCCCTTAACGGCTGATACAGCTCCGATATGTACGAATTTAAAGGCTTCATAATTTGGACTGTTTACCATATGGTCCTGTCATAGGAGTTATAGAATGAAGTCGGATGAGAGGGGCGGAACATGTAGAACGTATGGGGAGGTGAGGAATGCATAAACATTTTTTAAACCTGAAGAGTAGAAATCGGGGCACGCGGTGGCGCAGTTGGTTTTGGCACTGCGCTGCAAACTGGAAAGTTGCGGGTTCGATTCCCGATGGTGCCATTGGAATTTTTCATTGACATAATCCTTTCGGTCGCACTATAGCCCTGGGGTCGACTCAGCCTCTCACAGAAATGAGTACCAGGAGTATTTCCTTGGGCGGTAAAGGCGGCCGGTTCGTAGGCCTGTCAACCTTACCACCTTCATGTGCCGATTGTCTAGAAATCTGGGAGCCTCAACCTCCTGGAACCCTAAGGGCCTGTCCAGGCCTGTAATGGGATTGCTTTGCTTTGAAGAGTAGAAATCGCTTTGTAAACGTAGGCGCAATTGGGACGATTAATAAGAAACAGGACGTAAGCATGTAGACTGAATACAACTAGCCCGGTACAGAGTAGAGTGGTGGGCTTATTTGAACAACGGTAATGTACTTCGGAGTTTAATAAAAGGTCGGGAATTTCTTGAACAGCTGAGAAATTCACAGCTTCATAATGACGACTCTGATCCGTGGAGTTTATTGCACATTTTCAAATACCTTTCGATGCTAAATAGTAATGTCCGGTTGGTGGATTCCATTTGCCGTTTCTACTCATGTAAGCTATAACATGACGATACTAACCTTTTCACTGCTCTGTACGGTATAGTTGCAGCAGACAGTGAACACCATCCATAGCAGTCTGTCCTCAAATTGTTTCGTTCCCACGCGTGAGACGTGTTGATTCCACTCATGCGTGACGGCGTGCTGATAAATAAGTCACTTTCTGTTATGGAATTGAACAGCTGTTGCTTGTATTTGTCGCACTGAATACACACATTTGTTGCACTGTTAACTGTTTTGTATTGATCATAATGATAGTGATGTAGACGAACCAACTCAGTGGAGCTGAATCCTCCTCCTGACTGTCACTGGGTTGGTCAGGACCTCGTCTCTAGACCCAATCGTAACACACCTGTAACCGGGCCACACGGTCAACTACCTAGGCAGTTGACCGTGGATGCAAGAAGACACGAACACCCGGATCATAAACTTATTAAAGAACAACAAATCCCTACAGTGCACCCAATTCTCATAAGTTGGAAAACCGGACCCAGTCGCTTCCTACGCTCCGTAGTATTTCCATGGGAAAGTGGCTTTCATTCAGTCTTACAAAAACAGATTTCGCCCATGCAGATCATCACAAACAAGAGAACAAGTAAAAACTCTGGCTTGATAACCTCTAGGTTACTGTACTGAGCCACCGTAATACCAAAATGTCATCTGGACCCAATAATTTTTAATGATTTCCACAATTTTGACGTTCAGTTCAAATAAATTAAATATGGCATATTTGACAATAACTGTGAAACGTGAGATCTTTGTTATACAGTTTTATGTGATTCCTCTGTATATAATATGTATATGCAGCCTGAAGTTTAATTAATGTTGTCAAGCTGAAACACGTTGGTGCCATGTTTGTGATACGAAATAACCTTCTAATAAATAGTTGTATTGACGGTACCTAATAAGTATTTATTGATGTTGTATTCTCGCATGCGGTCTGTAAACACATAAAGACCAAAATGCATAGAACTGTAATTTTTTTTGTTGTTCTGTATGGGTGTGAAACTCGGCCTTTCACTTTAAGGGAAGAACATAGGCCGAGGGTGTTTGAGAATAGGGTGCTGAGGAAGATATTTGGGTCCAAGAGGGAGGGAGAGAGAGTATGGTGCTGAGGAGGTATGTAGGCCTGAGAGGGAGGAAGTAATTGGGGGGGGGGCTGGAGAAAATAACAGAGGAGTTTCGTGATATGTAGCTACCCCTTACCTAATATTATTAGGGTGATCAAATCACGGAATGTGAGTTGGATGGGGCATTTGGTACGCATTAGGGAGAAGATAGATTCTACTGGATTTTGTTTGTGAAACCTGAAGGAAGGAGACCACTTGGAAGACCTAGGTGTAGATGAGAGGATAATATTCAAGTGGGTCTCAAGTAATAGGATTGAAGGGTGTGGACTGGATTCACGTGGCTCTTGATAGGGACAAATTGTGGGCTGCTGTGAACACAGTAATGAGCCTTCAGGTTTTATAAAATGCGGGGAATTTTGTGACTAACTGAGGAACTGTTAGCTTCTCAAGAAGGATTCTGCTCTTTGGGGGCATTTTGTTTGTTTGTTAAAGGTGATGAAATTAAACAATTTGATTTGCTAAAGAACGTGTAGAAGTATCGCCAACACAAGTTATGTATTTAAACTGAAGGGGGCGAGTGTTCCGAGGATTGTAGCACTGGAAGGGTTAACATTATGAATGTACCTCCGCCAGGTTTTGCGCAATAACATCGGAGGTCTCCAGATTTCTCATCCTCCCCCGCCCCCATCTCTTACTTTTTGGTTTGACAACCCTAATAATATACAGCTATGATACTCCTTATTGTGCACTTTTCTCCAGTATCTTGTTTCACTCTTTATTAGGTCTTAATATACTCCTCACCACCCTGTTCTCAAAAACCCTAAGTCTGTATTCTTCTGTTAGGGCGATAGGATTCTAGACCGTCTACAGTTTAGACTTGCGCGTGCTTTGCAAATGTCCAGCCGAGCAGCTAATGTAAGACCGTGACGTAACTTCCACGAAACTTTTCTCAGTTTGCAGGTATGTTAAGATTGTTTGAATGCGGCGGACCGAATACTGACCTACTTAACGTCGCGAGGGATGACGTGGGGACTGTGTGCCGTGGGGTAACATCGTGTAACTTTTGGTTATGAGAAGAGATACCTGAGTGTGTGTATATATGTATGTAGGTATGATTAACTTCCTGGAAGTAAATGTGGTAAGGTAAATTTTTATGTGTATGTACCGTGCATTTTTCATAACTTTAAGTCAAAACCAACAAATGCACGAGATTATTAACAGGTATAAGATTTATTTTCAACCCCTACGTATGTTTCGGCAAATGAAACCGTATATTATATACCTGGATGCCGTAAGCACTTGTAGTTCTTTGTTAAATACACCCTGAGGATAGCAATTCATTTGCCGAAACATATGTAGCGGTTGAAAATAAATCTTATACCCGTTAATAATCTTGTGCATTTGTTGGTTTTGACTTAAACGTGGAGAGGTAAGTTATCATAGTGCTTCAGTAAGCACGGCATGAGGGTGTATGGGGGAATGGAAATGTAACTCCACGTTTTTTAAAAGTCTGTACTAGGTGGAGATGAGCGAACAGCTTCACGTCCCCGCCTCTGCAATGCCGAGGAAAGAGCCACTGAGAATGTTGGGTTGGCCGGTCTGTTCTGTTTGGAAAAGAGAGAAATCTCTTGACTTTCCGGGAATCGAGCCACAATTCCTCGGTCGTTGAATTCCTTAAGTAGTAACATTTCCGAGTGCACTGCAGTTTCAGGCGTGTGTGACGGTGACATACGTAATTCGATGTAATTTGCTGCCTAGAAACAAGGAAATCCTAACATACAGAATATAGCGAAGTAGGTATGGGATGTCCATGCCTGGTAGTATTTCTGTATGGATAACATGCATCCGTGACATGTGGTAAATAAATACGTAATTGTCTTAAGTGCCGTTCGCCACCACCCTCACAATTATGAACAGGTAAGAGCCAGTAAGTTTATGCGAAATTTATTTTTATAATCATGTAATTGACGCTACTGCAGGTATGCACGAATCCCGAGCACCAGGTCGCCCGGGCGACTAAACTGTGTGCGGTGGCGCCTAATATTAACGGGTCCTCAGTATTGAACTTACTTCGTGTCACCCTTCTGGCGCCTAGAATTTTGACGTGGCTGTCAGATGTTTGGAAAATTTGTGTATCTCTGCATTATAGTATGAGAAACCGTAGGTTCAGCATCGTTAATACTAAGGCCTCCGCTGGACTTTGTCCATCTATCTTCTATCTTTACAGCCGATCTTTGTAACATCCATTTACTGTCTTCCTCTCTTTTTCTAGGTATTGAACGAGTGGCATTATTCCAAGAGGTTTCCCCCAAAAATTCTGTTTGGTTGTCTCCCACACACACGGGACATTTTGGAGCGTATTTAACACTTTTATTTTACCATCAGAAGTGAGACTGTTTAGTGACACCATTGCTTTCCGTTATGCAGTATGTTCAGAATACTCGACACGTCTGACACGGAAGACGTTCTTGGTGCCGCAGTATTGTTTCCCTCCTCAAGGTCTCTGTGCCTTATAAATAGCACAGTTACATAAGGCATTCCCAGGCGCGAATACTCTACTAACAGTCGCTGCTCGTAAACCCGCTATTTCGGTTCTATCCCGAAATATGGCTACTCTATTCAGATGTACATTATACCAAATTTTGAGTTGACTTCTGTTACACTAATGTACCAAGTGTAGAGATTCAAATATAAATTTAAAGTTTTATTTTTGCCCGTTTCTAGTATATGGTAGGCAGAATAAAATTCACTTTAAGTGCTTTACATCGATATATTGTATTTGAGGGGTACCTAGTTGGAAACCCTGTCATGGGACTCAGGTTTTCGTCGTTTCTATTTGGACCTCCAGCAAATTCAGCGGTAATGTCGTATGTAAGTAACGGCTGCTTTATCCTGCAATGTCACTGCCTCAGCACATTCCAAATGTGGCTCAGTTTAAATAAACTTTTGGGAACGACAGCAGTAAATTGAAACCGCATTCTTGATTAGATTAAGGGCAGACTAAGTTCTCCAAGTACTTGTATTTATTAAGTTCAGAATCGTTTATCTTACGGCTGCTAATTCAAAATTCTGTTCTTAAAATATACAAAACTGTCAGTTTGTTTCGTATAGGTGTGGAACTTTAACATAAATTGAGATGTTTCAGAACAGGGTGACGAAGAGGATAATTTGGTCTGGTGAGATAGGGCGTAACTGGAGGCCTGGGGAAGAGGAGCTTCAGAAATTACATTTTTCGCCAGATAGGCCTGTTGGTGTTTTGATATTAAGGAACTTGGGGCCCACGGGGTATGTTGCATGTGTTGGATAGGTGAGAAATGCATTGGTCGAGTATCTTGAAGAGAAGATGCTACGTGGGTAATCTACTTATCGATGGGCGAATAACATGAGAGTTGATCATGAAGAAATAGCGTGTGAAGTATCGACTGGATTCATGTGGTTCGGTATAGGTCCTAGCGGCGGGTTCCTTAGAAAACGAGGTACTTCTAGAACAGCGGAGTGATTGTGAGGTTAAGGACACTACCCCATGGAGTAAATTATTTAGTTTGGTTATAGTTTCATGTAAAAGTAAAGTAAAAGTAAAGTTCTCCCTAGAACGGGCCATGAAGGCCCAGAGGGGGAGTAGAGGTATAGGTCTACACTTTCTTTAACCCTGGCATGGTGGGTGGTCAACTCCATGCCCCGGCCGCTTTACCCCCGGGAAACAGATCCGGTACCCATTGTATAGGAGGCTGGGTGGGTCCCATGGCCGGTCTCGACAGGTGCGGAAAATCTCGCCCCCACCAGTGTTCGATCCCGGACCGTCCAGCCCGTAGCGAGTCGCTATACTGACTACGCTATCCCGGCCCGTATAGTTTCATGGGTAGACGTTAACATGATTTACGATAATACGCTAAAGACACGTGCCTGCAATTTTGAACTTGTTTCGTGGTTTTATTGAAAGGTACCAGATGTTGACAGCGCGAACATTTGAAGCTATTTTCCAGTTTATGTTACAGGGTTATATTACATTGCCTACCGTCGCCTTTTGCGTATTTACATTGCACTATTTATAGGGAACTAGGCATCCCTCTGTGTTTAATGACGTAGGCGGTAAGGAAGGCCGAGTACAATGCAGTTAATACGTACTTGCGTAATGACTCTGCTGTTATTGTTTATAATGATTTATGGGGTTTTGCCACCTCCTTTATATCCCCCTGGGTCGCTTCTCTTACGTCATTATTTATGTGTACGTACGTGTCTGTGCATGTGCGTGTGCACGTCCTGTTAACGTGGGCTTGTCATACCAGCCGCAAAACAAGTTACGTACGAAAAGTTTTCTCAATCCGATTGTCAGTTGTACAAAAGTTTTGTTTCTCTAATCCGATTGCTAGTTGCGAAGTTGTTCAGCTAATGAGCTTATGCGTTGGTGGCTACGGCACATGAAGAAATTCTGTTTCTTGCGTTTTTAAATAACTAATAAATTAAGGCATTTTCTCCATGCTGTCTAGATACGTAAAGATATACGAAACTGTAATCATACGTGTCGTGTTGTGATCTCTAACACTAAGGGAATATAATAGATTCACGCTGCTTTAAGGTAGGGTCCTGAGGAGAATATTTGCACCTAACAGAGAGGAGGTACGAGGAGGAAGGAGCAAATGGCGTAATTGGGAGCGACATGTTTACAATCTTGAACGGATATTATTAGGGTGATCAAATCTGGGAGAATAATATGGTTGAAGTATTTAGGACGCGTAGGATAAATAATGAATAAATAGAATTTAATGGTATCCATCCCGTTGTGTCTAGTTTTTTTCTTCCATGGCGTAACAGCCCGTAGTGGGCCAGATCCTCCTCATTGTGGAGGCTTCACGATCACACTCAGACACACCACACTCGGTAGGACTCCTCTGGACGAGTGATCAGCCCGACACGTAGACCTGTACCTGACAACACACAACATTCACAAGAGACAGACATTCATGTCCCCCGCGGGATTCGAACCCACAGTCACAGCAGTCGAACGGCCACAGACCCACGCCTTAGACTGGGATCGGCTGTGTCCAGTTAATCATATAAATACACAGTGTTCCGTCTGACACAACGCTTTATTATTTGTTCAACGCTTACCTTGCTTTTTGAAGTTTTGTAGAGAACGCCTGATGAGTTGTTTCGAACAGAACATGCAGCGGTGAAGAAATAATAAAGTGTTTTGTTAGACGGAACAGTGTGTATGTATATGATCAATAAATACATAATTACAGTTTGAGAAACTAAAGGGAAGGCCTAGGCGTGGAAGGGAGGGTAATGTTGAATGTATGGCGTTGATGTATGTGAACTGCATCAGTAGCCTATACGTTTCAGTGGCGTGCTGTTCTGAAGACGGTCGACTAATGATCCTTCGGGTTCCGCACACGACAGGGAATTTCTTGATTATTTCAGCGAATGTGATCTTGCGCGATATTTGAGGTTTTCACTGCGGTGTTTCAAATAATTCAGGTCTTATGGGATGTAACGCTGTGACCCTGGGTTAGGGTTTCCGACGTTTCAAAGGCGCTACTATTTTTATGAACGTCGGGAGTCACTAACCACCAACAAAGCATCACGTCCGAGAAGACATGAATCCTGTTGAATGTTAACTTATTAAGGAAGACTGTGCTGCATAGAGTCGGACGGTTTTACTGCAGTGTTTATTGAGTCCGGGTAACCTTTAGTATTTGTGTTCTTCGCTGTCCGATGTTCGGCTCCTTGCTCTGACCGTGCAAGCCAGCACCACTTCCACTCGTTATTGATCCGATTGTCCTGCTGCCTGCCGGGTCTGAGTGTTACTTTATGCAGCATAACTCAGCAATTGCCGGAACATAATCAGTGTGTGGGCAAGTTTTCATCTTGCGCAAAGTGCATGGAAAGGGCGCATAGTGGGGAGATGTGTCCATCAGCGTGTCCCATTTTCGAAACCACCGATCGGATTTAGATGAAAATTGGTATTTGGGGGTTCTAGGGCCTACACTGATGGTTATCGAGTGATTTTAATTTTGGTCGGTAAACTCCACTTTGTCTGCGGCCAGTCACTTACTGGGATTGTGGGTTTGAATCCCGCCTAGGGCATGGATGTCTGTCTCTTGTGAGTGTTGTGTGTTGTCAGGTAGAGGTCTCTGCGACGAGCTGGTCCCTCGTCCAGAGGAGTCCTACCGAGTGTGGTGTGTCTTAAGTGTGTGATCGTGAAGCCTCGAACAATGAGGCGGCCTAGGCCCCCAAGGGGCTGTCGAGCCATTGGGAAAAAAAACTCCACTTTGTCGATCCCGGTGGTCGTGCGGTCCAAGGCGTAGGTCTGAAGCCGTTTGACAGCTGGGTTCGAATTCCGCTGAGGGCATGGATGTTCGTCTTTTGTTTTCGTTGTGTTTGTGCGACGAGCTGATCACTCGTTCAGAGGAGTCCTACCGGGTGTGTGTGTCTCATTGTGTGTGATCTAGAAACCTCAAAACGAGGCGCACTAGGCCCGATTTGGGCTGTAACTCCACACAAAAACTAAACTTTACGTGCAAATGGAATAGAAATGATTGTAACTTCTTGTATTTCTTACGGCCGTGGCTATGAACGTTAGTCTTCTGAGCTGCGATGCTGTGTAGTTAGTAGGTGGGTACAAACGTTTCGGAGGAACTTGCGTCCATCTGCAACGTAGTTATACGCTGAGAATTAGTACATTAGGACCATACAGTACAAGTTATCAAATGATTTTAGTTATGGGTTCTATCAGTTTAGGCCTAATGTAAACTACGCGACTGAAATCTGAATCCATTTTCTGAGGTTCTCACAGATGTGACTGTGCAGATTGCTCTTTTGTGATGTGACGCCGTGTACCTACCTGTGCTACACTCAAGATAGATTTATCAGGATTCTCCGAAATCTTTGTATATGTCTACCGGACTACACGATGTCACATACTGTAAGATTTGTTTTCAATAGGTGAGGATCTTCGCCGTATCGGTTGAGGGTCAGGGTAGGAAATTAATGAACCGGAGTAAATGAAAATTACACATCTGTCAGTTTCTATGGATTGTCACAGTGTTCCTTGCACACAGCGCATGGGAAGTTGGTGTTTGTCCGCATGTTTAATGAACTTTGGTATTAATTGTGTTTGTGGTTCAAGTGGTTTAGATATAACACCTTGTTTGTAGGAGGTTCAAGTCCAACTTACCGATTGTTAAAATCAATGCTCGTCGCACAAACATTGTATAGGACATTAAGATTTACATTTATTTTGACATATATCTTTACACTGATGATTTAACGAAATACAAGGGAATAAATAATTCCTCATTATTGCGTCATATGAGCACCTCTATAACGATATACTTATCTTGACCCTAACAGAAGAAATGTTTACGGTGGTTTTCTGCTTTTTGTTGGACGAAATGTGTAGTTAGAATTTGGAAGTACGTGTACGTGTAAATGAGTAATAAACATAATTCATTATGGCAATGGAAGTAAGTTTTGCTAAACAGATTTTGGAAGGTATGAATCAGTACATAATCCTAAAAATTATTTAAGACTTAATTATTACGCCATATGAATAGTGGCAGAATAGGTCTGTTTCATCAGAATAATTGTATAGCATTCATATGATACAGGAAAATGAAATAAAGAGTTTAACTTATTTCGCATCATGCTTGATGAATTATAAGCCCAGTGTCTAGCCCACCCATGATAATTATTCCATCAGTATATGTCTGTTATTTTTTATTGGCCCACTACGTTGCAGACGATTTTCAAATTATTTTAAACTTGCTTGTCATGCAAGTTGCATGCCAATTAAATTTGTTACATTTTCTTAGTTATGTACTCTCAAATACATAATATTGTGTAGAATGTGTTCAGTTTTTTTTTTTGTATTTGTCTCTTGAATTTCCACGTAGAGTTGATTATATTTCTGTGGTTGTATGATTCACCAGGTGGTAGGTACCCTATTGAATGTTTTATTATGAGTAGTATATTTCAGTTGTATAAGTCACTAATAAATTGGAAACAGTCGTTTGAAAAGAATGGAAAGAAACCCCCTTTCCAAAATTAACATTCTGCTACCGACCGAGGGGACGACGAGGAATACGACTGCCAAATCGGCGATGGAATTCGTAGGAGCATGCCTTGAATGACCTGACTTTTCAAAAGTTCATGGCGACTGCAGTGCCGCATAGGGGCACGGTTATGCTAGTTCTTGCTGTCGCAAGGATTCGTACCTTGCTGGCGTTTGGAAGTCGTCCAGGCCACTGCATACAGAAGAGTTATTTCCGTGAGACGCATAGGCGATAACGTTCATTGAAACTGCTTGTGGTTTTCTTGGATTTCCTCAATCACTCCCACAAAGAAAAGTATCAACGACAGTTCTGATAATGTAACAGGTTTTGAGGTCTCTGTCATAGTAATCCACAGTTTGCTTTGTTTGAGCGGAAAGGGGAGAGGTTTGCTTTTATCAGTTCTGTTGTACTTATCGTACAGCAGCAGGAACCGAAGACTGTCGTCATCCTTTTGGTCTGGACCGTCTCCATTTTCTTACAGCCGATTATCCGGGAATGAAAGTTCTAAGAGGAAGGATTTTTCTGAATTGTCGGTCTCTGCTCCCCAATACACGAGTGTAGTCCATCTGCTGCGAAGACCATCCAACAGAGATGGCGATCCGAAATTATCTGCCAAGTGTCTTAAAAGACTGTGCTTCTTCCGTGACATTTTAGCAGAGCTGGCTGGTTGATTTCGCAGTTGGATAAGCGTTCCTTTGGCGACTGACCTGACAACGTTGCTAGTTTCAGCATTCTGGCGACTTTCACAATCATAGTAATGCAGTTAATTGTGGTGGTGGTGATAATGATGAAGAAGAAGATGATGATGATGATGATGTACGAGTATACTACTTACCCAACCTAAAAGTCTCAATGCAGTACCTTTTATATGGCGTTTCTTTCCTAAAAATACTAAGTTATTGTTAAGAACTTCTGGTGTTCATGTCATTGGGTTTAACCTGTGAGCACGTTGTTTTGTCTGTTGTTGCTGTCATATTCTGTTCACATGCACTGTGATTTGTACAAATTCCTTAATCTAAAGCTGTAATTATATTAAAATAACAGCCGAATGTAAATGCCGACATCGCGGCTTGTTTCTTCTTATTAGCCGGTGTTGATCTGTACTAGTTAACTGGGACATTTCGTCCCTGTCAGTTCTCGGACATATATAACGTTCAAAATTCAAGTCTTCTGGGATGTTACGTTATGTCAACTGGTACATAGTTACCGACGTTTCGAAGGACACGTCGAAACAGCGGTAACAATTCACCAGTCGACACAGCGTAACATCCCAGAAGACTTCAGTCTTTAGCACCCTACTGTTAGAACCTCAGATGTCGCATCTGTAATGTTGTCGGTGTATCTGCTTCTTGGCTTCTGTACATTGAACAAGTAGGCACATATCGTAACAGTCAGTTCCATTGCCATGTGTATGTAAGCAGTAATTGGACAGAAATAAAGCATACTGTAGGTGACTCGATTGACTGATAAAAGAAACTGGGTAATTGATGATGGCTCACGAATTGTTCAAGCTGAACAGAAATTTGCCCAGAATGCACAGTGGTTACTGTATGAACACCTTCTTTAACATTAACTGTGCATTTTTTCCCTACAGAGTACATTTCTTCGTTTCCTATGATTCTCATAATAAATGGTGATTATTTCTCTAAACAGTATTAACCTGTCGGTCCTTGTCTTTGGTACAGGATATGCTTTCTTTGAGGTGGGAGCTGAATTCTTAATTATTCTTTAGAAACCTTCGGGTTTCAATGTGATTACATAAAGGTAGTGAAGGTGGTTACCATTTCTCGCTCCTGAAATTAGCGCTTTAAATATATCGCCACATAATTCTGTCTGTTCGCTTATCCTGATTGGATTTAATATCTGGTTACCTAACGGGTAGTGGCGTATATTCCTTGAGATCACGTGTGATTATCGCTTTATCTTCGTATATCCTCTGACTGCTTCACTTGAATGAAAGGGATGAGATGGCTGTGCCTTATTGAGGCACCGTAGAAGTGGTTTATGCGTGGAATTTATTTGATATGCTGCAAATGAAGCAGTCATTGATCCGTCTTAGCCGTACTCATTTCAGCAATCCTGACACTTTGCTGGATGAGTCAGTCATTGTATGACGGCGTGTCTTGCGAAGTGTATCTGACCGTCATCAGTACCAAAATTCTTGGTCCATGTACTCGTAGTTGAGTTATTTTTGAGAAGCTGGTAGTCCTTTAGATGCTCAAGAAATTTCGCATATTTAATGGGACAAGAATATTTAATACTGTGTTCAAAAGAGCCTGTAATTATACGCTATCGTAAGCCAAATAAACGCAGGTGTCCTAAATGTTATGAAACGAAAAGTGGGGAGAAGAACTTCTATGTAGCAGATAGTTGAGTATAAACGAGAATGTAATATTTGCGAAGACGTTAAACTATACGACTGTAGGGTGATAAAAACATAGGAAAAAGAGCTATTTAAAATTAGGCGTAAATGGTAAAATAAAGTCAGTAAGACGCGGCCCTTATTGGTGGATGTCGGGGGAACAGAAGGAGAAAGTAAGAACATTTATGGAGAGAAGATGAAAGATTGTACAGCGCGGTTGTGATTTGCGCCTGGGTTGCGTTACTGGAGCGCGCTCGTAAACAAAGATTCACGCAAATTAAGACCACCTGTCTCATGGAAATTTTGTAAGGGGTTTTTGACCCTGCGTGAACATATATCGCATTATTTTAATTTTTACGCGTATAATAAGATTTCTTGGTTATTATGGGCACGTTTAAAAATTTCGCAAAATGAGACCTTGTAAATCACGATCACACTGTAATTATAGAGTATTAGCAGTAGTGTAGTGAATTAGTAGTAAATCGAGTAGACAGAGATAAATAGACATATAGGTATTGGTGGAATCTGTGATGCGCAAAAACATGGTGTAACACGGGAACGGATTCATGTAAAGAACGAACCTCAGGTCATTGAATACACACTCCATCTGTATCTGAGTGACATGTGAGTTGAAATTGTTGTAACCTTAACTGTTACGATACAAAGAAGCAGTCGATATCTTAGTAATGAAATATGAAAAGGTAAGATATGAGACGGCACCCAAAGCTCCCCACCCCTTCACACACATTGTCACACTAAGTAACAGAAAGGGAACACATAGGTGCAAATCACATGGTATGTCAATGCTACTTTTCTAATTGGGTCCTTTTGTCACCACGTCATGGCTCGTCCTTAAGCTGTGAAAGAAGGAGCCTGCCTCCAGATAAGCCTGTGGTCGGTAGGTGTGAATTGTTTGAGTAAGCAGTCGCGGACTTCTGACAAAGGTTGGTTAGTCTTCCGGGTTGCCGGTTGTGCGAGGGGCTAACTACCCGGCACCGTAAAGAAACTAAATACTAGGTGCGCCCAGAAAGTAATGCAACACATTTTTTTTCTCATTCACAATTGATTTTATTAAAACTTCAAATATGTCACATCATTACATGAATCTTTGGCTACCTAAACCTATTTTTCAACATAGTCTCCTTCTAAATCTCTGGCCTTACGCCACCGAGATGCGAGAGCCTGTATGCCTTCGCGGTACCACTCTGCAGGTCTCTGTCGCAACCACCTCTTTACTTCAGCAATGACTTCCTCGTCGTCCTCAAACCTCTTTCCGCGGATTGCACCTTTCAAGGGACCGAAAAGATGGTAGTCGGAAGGAGCCAGATCCGGGCTGTACGGTGGATGAGGCAGGACAGTCCACTGAAGTTTTGTGATGGCCTCACGGTTATGTTTCGAGGGACCCATCGGGCACAGACCTTTGAATATCCTAACTGGTGAATGATTTTGTCTACGCTTCCCTTACCAATACCGAGTACAGCGGCCAGTTCCCTGGTTGTGATTCTCCGATCGTCTCGAATAAGACTGTCGGCTCGTTGCACTGTTGCAGGCGTCACAGCTGTTGATGGGCGGCCCGAGCGCGGGAGATCAGACAGAGTGCCCCGTCCTTGTTCTGATACCGCCAATCGCTTCGCCCAACGGCTGACGGTGCTTTTATCCACTGCCATGTCTCCATAGACCTTTCTTAAGCGCCTGTGAATTGATTCACTCGTTTCGTTTTCTGCCAAAAGAAACTCAATTACTGCTCTCTGTTTAGAACGCACGTCACTTGCAGACTCCATTTTGAAAGCTCACTACTGCGCTGCTATCCAGCGGGAAACATTGCGCCTACGTGCATAAACGCGGGACATTTTAAAGATACAGCACGCAAAATATCATTTTTATCCAACAAAATTGGGCCGAGAAAAAAAATGCGTTGCATTACTTTCTGGGCGCACCTAGTATGTTACGAAATATTACAGAGGACCTCGGACTTAAGCGGATTGTTTGTTTAATTTGTGCTGTTCATCAGATCTTGATCATGGAAGGTTAGATGGGAGAGGAAGGTGGCACACGTGGGCGAAATAAGTTATGTAGACAGAATTTTGGTCGGACAGCTGAGACGATGGGACGACCTAGTTGTATGCGTGGACTTCTTGACTCTTGAAGATTGGACCGATGGGTTGTCCCGAAAAGTCGGTACAGAATTACCACTCTACGCTGCGTAATATCTCAGATTTCATTTGACCTAGTTGTAGATCAGATGATAATATTAAGATGAATCAAGGACACTGTTCGTGTGTGGACAGGATTAAGCTGGCTGGTATATAGTCCAGTAGCGGGATGACGTGAATGCAGTAATGAACCGATTTGCTGACTAGCTGAGTGTCTGCCAACTGTGAAGTGGGACTTGCTTGCATGGAGCGACTTAGTTACCTGCCACATGAAGTGGATTTTATGATTGCGCCCGACGCCCGTCACTTTCCCTTTGTACAGCCACACTGAAATCTGCAAGAGCTGCGTGCAGTTGTCATAACGTGACATTTACTTGAAAACATTTATTTAGCAGGAGAGGGGAAACTGCAGAGCCGACGAATGCAGAGGGTAATATTTTCAGCATCCGTGATTCTTTTCGCACGTTCCAACAGTCAGATGAAATTTATTTCTTGAAAGGTTTTTAGTTATAAAGTTCTCATTAAAAAAAAAAACGTAGTGTGAGAGCTGGAACAAGTCTCTCTTTTAAGAAAGAGTTTCTTCCATCTGAAACGAATTTACAGCGCCACGGAATAAATGTCAACACGCTGCTTTGGTGCCATCTCTCTCGCACTCATTCTTCTGTGTCAGAATTTCTTTCAGTTACTCAATGCGTCTACAGTCTTGTTCTTGCCTGTTTTATAACACTCCATCTGTCCCAATTCGAAGAGATATTTTGACTGGCTTCTTCATTAGTCTTATGCGAGTTAATGCAGCACTCAGCATCTAGTGAATGGATAGAAAATCGAAGCTAGGAACATTACTTCTCGGTTCTGTTTATATTTTCATTCTTCCTTTCCGGACAAATATGAGATAATACGTTAAGTGTGTCCTTATTACTTTCATTTATTAGAATCGTAAATGCAGTGCCGGATTCTATATAATCTGGAGCCCTCCTAGAATTATTTTAATCGTAGGCTTGCATCATATTGAATACTTATTTATATACGCACGTGTATATGTTATTTAATGGCTCTGGGAGTAGCTATGTATATGTAGTGTGAAGGTATTTTAGTATGAATGACACATGAAGATAGTGGGGTTTGAAGTCAAAGATAAGCTTTGGATGAATGTGTTTGTATATCTGTTAATAAATTGCACCTTTTCTTTCAGTAGCTACGTAATTATTATTCCATCATGATTCAATTTAGCGAATACATTTCCTTGCGTTTTGTATCAGTAGCAACAGATATTTATTTTTGCAATCGTAATTTCTCTTCGACAGATATCAATGATGTTGTTAAAAACAGCGATGTGATTTTGTATCGCAAGCATAATGTAGCTATGTTGTGAATGAACAAAGATCGTTCTGCGGAAGCGCTAGTGGCCACTGGTGGCTTTGACACGTGTCTATCTGTAATTGTACAAGTAACCGTGAAATGCAACCTAACATTAATTGTTTGACCTTCATAACTAACCCGGCATGTTTCGATCCTATAGGATCATTTTCATGTGCTTCACGTATACCACAACAAACGAAATATACATTATAAAATGTGTGTTATAGTTAGTTAAATAGCCTTGAAGTCCCTAACATTAGTCATAAACTACTTTTAACTGACTGATTGTATCGTAGCTTCTCACAAACTAGATGTACGATATAAAAAATATAACCCTTTTATAAAATGGTGTTTTGTCAATCACTGTGCACAATACAGTGTATTTATCAGTTCGTAGTTAAAGACATTGTGTTCTTCAAAAAAATTGGCAGGATATTGTCTATTTACCAAGTAGTAACTATGAATTATCATTTTAATCCTTTTAAAATTATTGTGAAAGTACATTTTAGTATTTATTAATTAACTGCAGCAATCCATGTAAAAATATCCGCCTGTATTTGAACTCCACCCTTCCGATGGATAAGCTATGAAATATGGTTCGCTGTGTCACGAGCTCGTAAAAACTGAACAGTTGTCCGGCTCACGAAACAGTTTCACACACTAACTCATTCACCGCTGCCCTGTCCCTGTAAATTAAATGCTGCAATACTGCGTGGTGAGTTAAAAGAGTTGTAATGAACGTATCGTAGGTAGAGGTTCTGAGTGACTGTGCACATGTTTGTAACAGCTCTCACTCTACAACAATGTGAGGCGGTTTGTTGCTAATATCTGCGGGTTATCGTCATTCAGACTGAATCTACGTGTGTGTATTTCGCGCAATGTTTAAAGCCGATCGCCGCAAAATATTTCAAGGTTGAGAAACAGCGTTGGTTTTGCTTACACGTGACTGCTGGAAGAGAGCAACGTGGCGTCGTCTCGAACAAGGTGCGTAAGACGTGTGACGACACAGTCAAGGCGCGCTATAAGTAACTGCAGTAGTAGTCTTGTTTAAACCGCTTCAAGCCAGTTCATGCAGTCGTTTGTTCCAGCTGAAATTGACTGTCGATTGACGATCGCTGGAGATCGATAAACTTGTGATTACTCTGGGGGAGACTGTGTGAAACGAGTCATCTAATTTGTCTGCTTTGTAACTAACTCCATGGAGCAGAGTCCTCCTTGAAAAGCTGCTAACTCCTCAGCTAGTCAGAAAATTCCTCGCGCTTTATGGAACCTGAAGGTTTATCACCGCGTTCGTAAGAGCCCGCCACTTGTTCCTGACCTTAGCCAGATAAGTCCAGTCCACCCTCACCCACCATTTTGCTTGATGATCCATTTTGATATGATTCTCCCATATCTGCTGTATCAGTGAAGGGATGTATTGATAGGCCCATCGGTTAACTGAAGGGATCGGATGGTATTAGGCCTACATCATACCATTAGATCGGGTAAATTGCGTCCGTGGGTTCAGCACATATATGACTTGTCTTTTTCTTAATTATCTTGATCAGGATCAAGTGATACATCTTAGCCCTTTGGTAAACGTAAATAATAATCAATAAAAAGTAATAAGAATATAGTTAGCTGTTATTGGATAGGTGGATGGATAGATCTAAGTTATTTGACTTAATGACGGATTATATGAATCGCGTTTGTTGAACAGGAAAGGGATTGGAGAGGCAGAAGTCATGGCCTTTTTCAAGATAATATCCAAGCATTCACATTCAAGGACTAAGGTAAATCACGGAAATCTCAGGACAGAGCCGGACATGTCCGGAATACACGTAAGAATCCTCACTGCTTGAACAGCCTCAGTTCAGCATAATTATAGGAATTAACAATTGTGAAATCAGATCAGTACTGCGCCTGGAACATCATCGCTTTAAAAGTGCGATTCACAGTTTCATTTAGCCTAATTTGTTGGGCAGTTGTAACAGGATTGATGTAACGTGTTCGTACGTGAAACGATGTTTATAATTAAACTTGGCAGTACAATTGGAAATAGAATTTTATATAACTTCGTAACTTATTTAAAATGAAGGCAGTTTACTCGTCACAGGGTTGTCAAGGCAGAATCCCCATATTTATTTACCAGACACTTTCCGAGCTTTAATGGGAAATAATAATTTCCTTCCCGTGATCTTACCTCTGCAATGGCGTAATGTCCTGACCACCTGTGTTTTCTGAGTTGAGTTGCCATTCGCTTAATTCACACATTGTTATCGTACCATAATCCCTTTGAAGTCTGCGTTTCAACTAATATATAAAACATCAGTTTTTACCTCACAGAAAACACATTGCTTCTCCATTACAAGGAGCAGTCGTTTAATACTGTTTATGGAAAATGTTACTGTTTTTGCGTGAAAATCACAAGAAATATATACATTTACTGGGGGGGGGGAGAAATAAGGGTTTCTTAATGTTCAGGCGGTGGT
Organism: Reticulitermes speratus; assembly: GCA_021186555.1. Taxonomy (NCBI): domain Eukaryota; kingdom Metazoa; phylum Arthropoda; class Insecta; order Blattodea; family Rhinotermitidae; genus Reticulitermes; species Reticulitermes speratus. The sequence goes on from JAJKFL010000001.1 coordinate 20,454,910, forward strand.
ACATATATTAGCTGTATGTTTACAGGGTAGTTGGTACTTGTGTGTTGGCGCAAGTGTGGCACGTGGCGTTGCAATGCTCCAGTACACCGTTTCGATGTCGTCATTATGTATGTTTTTCCTCTCAGGCGATTAATGTAAGATGTGATTAATATCTGGTTAACATTTGTGAGAAAAACTTGCGAAGTACAATCAGATAGTGAAGGTCATGTTGGTCTGTTCCATAGCCATATCACAATAACTTGAAGTCGCAGCACTGAACGTGAAATATACCGGTCATGGTGCGATTGCCTGGACGGCTACTGCAAGCTGCTGTGCTCCACATGTACAGTATTATGGCTGACACCATCTTACAATTTCACTCAGTAGCAAGAATAGGAAAGGTGAGAAACGCGTACAGTATTTCAGTCGGAAAATCTGAATGGAAGAGACTGCTTTGGTTTGGGCACCTAGGTGTTGATGGGAAACAAAGTTCAAAAAGGTAAGGGTGTCCCCGTGCACGCTGTGAAGGCATATGGGGGGAGAAGGGATATAGATCCACTCATTCTTAACCTCTACACTAAATGGAAGTGACTGGTCAGCTTAACACCCCGGTCGCTTGGCTCCCTCTCCCCTGGGGGGAAGAGCCACTAGTATCGACTGGGTAGGAGGTTGGATGGACCCCAGGGCCGATCTGGACACTTCGCAAAACAGAAAGATCTGTTACACCTACCAGGAGTTGAATCAAGGTTCCTCGGTTGTCCTTCCCGTCGCATACTCACTTTACGCACTGTGCTACCTGGGCGTCGTAGGTGGGGGGATAATATTAAAATAAATATCAAGGTATTAGTGTGTAATCGTAGATTACTCTTGGGTACCTGGCTCAAAGTAGTTTTCAGTGGCGGCTGTAATGACCCGCGGTGCTGAACTTACCAGTCCGTAAAAGGCAGAGCATGTCTTAATTGTATGGGCGACTGTGAGCTTCAGAAGGACTCTTGTCCATAGAAGTAGTTATTTCTTGTTAAATTTCGAACCACTTACTATGTTAATGTGTTCTCTTGTTAGAGGATATTGTCCTAGGAGGAAGTTGAACGCCTGGCATGGCTGTGTCGTTTCCTTGTTCACGAGGACATGTTTTGCGGTTGAGTGTTCCATTCGTTTTTGTGAATCGTGATGGTATTACGAGTTTCAATTTAGCGGTTCACTTCATCTCGATTCCACAGTAGTGACTCATACAGTTGACGCTGGTTATCAGCTTACCTCTATAAGCCTTCCATCAAGGAAGTTTTGTGGTATTCGCGAGGCAGGAACAAAAACTAGGCCTGTATTTGTCAAAAATATCCACGAACACTAGTTAAACCGAAATTAAGAAATTTGGGCCCATTTGCAGGCACACTTATCTTACTTACGACTGAAAGTAGCTAATTATACTGTAAAACGCATCAAAATCCGTGCAGACTGTCCCAGTGTCTTGTACAGGTCGACGGGAATGTGGAGCATCCGTCCTGGTGCGTGCTCCGCCCTCGTCCCTTGGTAGAGCTTGCTTGCAACCTGCTATTGATTTTGTTCCAGCTGTATGCAAGACGCTGCTGGTCGTAGTGTAGAGTAGGCTACTAGTATTTTTAGTCCGTTGAATGGTAGAAAGGAGATCTTTACAGCTTTTCAGGGATTAGCAGAAACTGGGTGACCTTACCGCATGTTTCCTTGTTACCTCGTTTGGTTTCGGTGTGTTCAGGGCATGTGTCAAATGCTCTGAAACTCTCCATTTATTACTTCTTCCTTATTTACACCGGTTTATGTTTCTTTTCCTTGTACGTAACTCGGGACACCTTTACTCCATTTTAGTCCTTGAGTTTTGTAACATATTGTTCTAAATTTAAAATTTTCACGTTCGTTTTCATGGTTTATTTAACGATGCCCTCAGTAACTACTGCTAAATAGCGTTAAATGGCAGGAAGGAGTGAACAGTGAACTGTAAAGTAAAGTGGTCGTGGTATAATTTGATGTAGGTCTACTGTCCAATAAATTCTCCTGAATGGAGTGTTGAAAACCACAAATAGTCACTACGTCCGTTCCCTGGGCCGATATTTGAACCAGAGACTTTCCGAAACGAAGCTTCAGTATTACCTACTCGACCGTGACGTTCGTTACGCGTTGTTGCCTCGTAGGAAAGTGAAAATGAAGTGAGTTCTTATTCGCTGTTCTGGAATGTTGGGCGGCGTTGGTTGGCGTTGTGTTACCGGCGGTTCGGTGCAGCGTACCGTTCCCATCTTCATGGGATCCATGGATCAGAGTTTTATGTTTGAGAAGCTAATAGTTCCTCAGCTAGGCAAAAAGTCTTTGCGCGTTGTGTGCAGTACGCAGATTCATTACCGTGTCTACAAGGACCCGCCCTTATCCTGAGCCGGATGAATCCAGTGCACGCCCTTGCATCCTGATTCTTTAAGGCCCATTTATATATTACCCTCCCATCTATGCGTGGGTCTTCCAAGTTTTCTCTTCAGTTGTTCCCACCAAAACCCTATATGCATTTTTATTCTCTTTTCCGCCCATCTCAACTTCCTTGATTTGATAATCATAATATTTGGTGAGGAGTGCAAATCATGAAGCTTCTCATTATGTAACTCTCCACTCTCCTGTTGCTTCCTCCCCCTTAGTCTCAAATATCATCCTCAGCACGAAATTCTCTAAAATCCTCACGCTATATTGTTAATTACTATACATTTCGTCTCCTAATTTTTTTTGAAATTGGTATTTTTGTCGTCCGTAACTTGTGTCTGTATTACTAAACACGTTCGCGCAAGGTGTAGCACTTCTGATTTGCATTCGGGAGATTCCAGGTTCGAATCTGTGAGAAATCAAGTTTTACACGCATACAAAACAACAGGCAAAACTGTAGTTCTTTATATTTTAATCTTTATGTTCTTAGATCGCAGACGGGTGTGCGTAGGCGTGTGCGTGTGTATTCGTATCCTAATAGGGTGCATTCTGACTTTGCTAAGCATGCCATACCAAAAGTTTGTCTTGTGCAGGCGTCACGAGTTTAGTCGTCTGCACTTCCGGTTGAGATTTAATTCAGAAATCAGGATCCTTTCAGTACGTTAAGACGTCTCGGACAGGGTTCAGCCCATCTGGAGACCTCATAATAAACTGGAACCAGAATCTTCAGCGTTCTTGGTTTCAGCAAATGTGCCTGGCACTGTTGAACATTTTCATTAGCTGCTGTGTTGTCGGTGTGTTGTTGGCATCTCCGAGTCCAAATCTCGCATTGTACTGGTCTCCTTGTTACTGGGGGCGGAGTCTTTTGTTGAGCGAAATCAATATTCACTCCAGTATGTAGGTCATGGTTCTGATGTATTATGCAGCCTGTACAGCGAACAATTTCTAAGTTCTGCAAGATTGTTTTTTATTTTTGTTCACTAGAAGCCCGGATAGTGTAGTCAGTGTAGTGACTAGGTTACGGGCGGCGTGACCGAGGAATCGTGATTCGATTCCCGGTGGGAGAAGGCGATTTATTTGTATTCCACAACGTCCAGACCAGCTCTTAGGTCTACTAAACCTCCTGTTCAATGGGGGGCACCTCTCGGAAGTAAAGCAGCCGGGGCGTGCAGCTGACCACTCACCCAGTATAGTGGAGAGGTTAGGAATGAGTGCAGATATACCCATATATGCCTGCACAGGGACACCTTAAGTTTGCTTTTATTTACATTCGCCTGTTTAACGCTTGGTAGACCTCCTGCATTGAATATATTTTACGCAGTTGTCAAATGTTGATATTTGTTTGTTTCTTAGTTTCTTTGATGACTTTATTTCAATGATGTCATGTCTGTATAATAAAATATGGCGTATGTATGTATGTATGTACGTGTGTGTGTGTGTGTGTGTCTGGCGTCCGTAACTCAGCAGAGAAGAAAGGTAACTTGCAATTTTGGCACGGGTTTTTAATTATTATGAGATGTGCCGTGCCATATATAATCAAAATCGGCCCACGGGGTGTTATCGCCTGGAATGGTGGGTTAAAATTTAAGATAGGCAAAAGAGACGATGGTGTTTCTCCACGTCTCGCCCTAGCGAATACAGTAAAGCATACCAGAACAGGATAATATAACCCTTCAAAGACTCACAAAGAGATTAATTCGAGTTGAACCTTATTTCAATTTGCTCTGTCTTAACACATCTCTGCATTCTAATATATAGACTGAAATGTAAAATGAAGTACTTAGAGGGCAGAAAATTTTCAAAAAGGGGGCACGCGGTGGCGCAGTTGGTTGAGGCACTGCGCTACAAACCGGAACGTCGCGGGTTCGATTCCCAATGGTGTCACTGGAATTTTTCACTGACATAATCGTTTCGGTCGCACTATGGCCCTGGGGTCGACTCAGCCTCTAACAGAAATGAGTACCAGGAATCTTTCCTAGGGGGTAAAGGCGGCCGGTGCGTAGAGCTGACAACCTTACCACTTTCATGTGCCGATTGTCTAAAAACCTGGGAGCCTCGACCTCCTGGAGCCCTAAGGGCCTGTCAAGGCCTGTAATGGGCTTGCTTTCCTGTGACTATACACCTTTGAATGTCTGAATTCTGGGTTTATTGTGTTGTTGCGATTTATTAAGATTAGGCATATTTATAGCCAAGTACACTACTGTGTGCTGATTGTAGAGTGTTACGAATGACCTACCGACTTATTCTGTTAACCAGACATACGCCAGTGGCTGATAACGTTTGCCAGAAGGGTGCGTAAATGGTCGCCAGAGCTTATCACTGACGGAACCTACACGTGTGGAAATAATTTGAACCATTATCTGGACGCACAGTCTGTTTCTGAAGTTTTGTTGTACAGTTAAATCGTAAATTGTATGTGGCGTTCAGACTGGATATAGAATACTATATTTTAATGTGGTGTGTCTCGTTTCTACATTTAAGTACTCTGCAGTTTGTACCTGCAGTGTACAGCGTATGACTACGCTGCTTTTAACATTTCTAACAAAACGTATGTCGCGTGTGTCCTGTGTCCTGTGTAATTCTCAAGTACAGCAGTTTCAGTAATCGTTTATGTAACGGCAAGATTGTCCCTTGAAACTGTTTATTACAACCTGAATATGGACTGTGCTAATACTGAAACAGATACGTTACTGTGCTTTAAATATGTGATATTTACAGTTTTACGGTAGGCATATATATACATATACATACACAATGAGAGGGGGGTCGCGCGGTGGCGTAGTTGGTTGAGGCACTACGCTACAAACCGGAACGTCGCGGGTTCGATTCCCGATGGTGTCACTGGAATTTTTCATTGGCATAATCGTTCCGGTCGCACTCAGTCTCTAACAGAAATGAGTACCAGGAATCTTTCCTGGGGAGTAAAGGCGGCCGGTGCGTGGGGCTGACAACCTTACCACCTTCATGTCTGAAAAATCTGGGAGCCTCAACCTCCTGGATCCCTAAGGGCCTGTCAAGGCCTGTAATGGGATTGCTTTGCCTTTACACAATGAGGGGATGAGATGTGATGGCCGTTTGTAAAGTGACTGCGAGCTGCACGACCGGGGTTCCATTCTCAGTGAGAACACTTTTTTTTCTCTTCGCCACCCTGTCCATACCGCTGGTGAGATCCACCGAGTCTCATACTGTGTGGCGGGGGGGTTGGTCTTTCCAAGGGAGCGAAAAGTCTGGACCGTGTAACTGACCATTAATCTGGCTCTAGTGGCGAGGTTAGGAATGCGTGGAATTTTACCTCCGTTTCTCCATGCACCTTCTTGGTTTGGCGCTTAATTAAAGTACAATGTAAACTTGATCTCCGTATGCAAAATCAGACTGCTGTTCGTTATGATAGGTGCACAGCATATCCCACGTGACTTGTTGAGCGTTTGTTATCTGGTAGCTGTATCCCGTACGTTTTCCATTTCGGTTTATACAGCACGAACATGTTAACTGGAATCGGTGTAATTCGAGGCGTCTGGACCTAATCAAGACACTGAAAATGTCTGCGCAGTAAATTCAGTGTCTCGTCTTTAGATTAATAAATGTTTCTTATTTTGATCGCCTTCATACCGCATTGACTAATCTGTTGCCACCGACACGTCTTCTCCGTTGACAGCGAAATTACATTATAAAAGATTTAATTTTCCTGTTACTAATTAGTAAACGTAATGCATTTGTGAACATTATGTCCAGTTGCTACTGCCCATTGGTCCACCACATATCGTTTATTAATGATTCTCATTTGTGCAGTGGACAACAAAGTCTCGTAATATGTGCTGCTTAATTAGTCCAGGCGTCTCTGAATTTTCCATGTCACATGCTCATTGCTACGTTCTGATTGCTGCTGTAAATGGAACGTACTGTTTCCTGTGTGTCGATACTAAGTGCAGCTGTCGTCTTTCCAGCAGGATATGTGTGTGATTTACCGTTGTATGCTGAAAGATCTTACCCTGAAGATGGAGGCGTCAGGCTTCAAAATTCCCCGAAACATTTATGTTTCTTTGCCAAATTAGGGCGTTACTAACACAGAAGACCGCAAGTTTAATCCTCACCGTCTTGAGAACCCGAGTTCTTGTTCTGTAATCAGCTTATCCATCTTTCTCATAAGACCACATTTATTGGTGTGCATGTGCAGTGGTTATAGGCACCGGCGTATTACAGTAGTTTAGCTACGCGGCGCGGAACGGTGTTTATACTTGCGTGTGGCTCTCCAAGTACTTCGAGAAACTGTAAAATCCTGAGTGATTCAGAAGGCAACATTGTCTGATTACGGCGCCGGAAGTGGCTTTACTAACGAAGCAACAGTAAAAGCCAACCGAGTAATGCAGAAAATGTAATTTAAAGGCGTCCGTTGCTTACTCAGTGGAGTGTAAGGGAAAAGTGAAGCTGAAACTCAACGAAGAAACTGCAGCCCATAAAGTTGCTAGTTATACGCTCTGAAATGTTTCACATACTCCACACAACATGACACTTGTACTGATTCTACTTACTGCATTTGCAGTATCCTTGTAGAGTGCAGCCTTTGTATTACTAGATGTAAAATGTTCAGGGGCCTTTGTTTTTAAATGCTGTCGAATTACGACGTGATAACCTTTATGTAATTTCTTTAAATGTAGAGACATGCCCATCTTTCTCTAAAGCAGATGTTTATAAAATGTTGTTGACTCGTGGATCACATTGTGTAGCTACTCTAAGCACTGCCAAAGAGAGTCGCCTGAAGTGAAGAATGTTTGCTGTATGAGAAATTCCAGTCGTAGCTGTGATTAATAATTAGTAGGCTCTCAAGGGTGGTTGTTGGGGGCTCCGTGGTAATACCGAGAAGGGAGAAGAAAGTGTATCCGAAGTGCAGGTGTTAGCATTCCTGTTTATGCTCGTAAAAGGACCCGGAAGATAAATCAGACCACGCTTTCGTGAAACTAAAGTATGCTACTTTCTGAAATCGAAAGTAAAGAACTGAATCGGTTTAACATTGGGAACCAGTATAATATACTTGTATATCGCCTTAGAATTGGGTTAACGTAATACCCAATACATATTGGATTATATGTCATTTGAGATTCTAACAACGGTAAATATTAAGGCTGCGATCGTCTGGGATGTTATGCCGTGTAGGTCTGTGTTACCAGCGTTTCGGAGGAACACGCTACCTCCATTTTTGTGGTAGAAGAGGTGGAGGTAGGAGATTTTCCGAAACGTGGTAACCATCTGTCTGGTTGTACGTCGTTAGACCGCTGAAAACCGCAGTCTTTAGATTTTGATTGTATTTCAGGAAGGGAATTCGAGGTATAATTCACGCTTATTTACTGTGGTATATCGCGGTTACCTCTTGTAACGATAGGTACTGTACACAGACTCTTAATTATCTTTGGACAGATACCGCACATAAGCTGTTGATTATTGGTACACAGATAACAGCACATAAGCTGTTGATTATCGGTAGACACATACTGAATACAAGGTGTTGATTGTCTGTAGACCCATACTGCGCACAAGCTGTTGATTGTCGGTAGACACATACTGCATACAAGCTGTTGATTGTCTGTAGACACATACTGCGCACAAGCTGTTGATTGTCGGTAGACACATACTGCATACAAGCTGTTGATTTTCGGCAGACAGATACTGCGCAGAAGCTGTTAATTTTCGGCATACAGATATTGCGCACAAGCTGTTGATTGTCGGTAGACACATACTGCGCGAAAGCTGTTGATTTTCGGCAGACACATACTGCATACAAGCTGTTGATTGTCTGTAGACACATACTGCGCTCAAGCTGTTGATTGTCGGTAGACATATACTGCATACAAGTTGTTGATTGTCTGTAGACACATACTGCGCACAAGCTGTTGATTGTCGGTAGACACATACTGCATACAGGCTGTTGATTTTCGGCAGACACATACTGCATACAAGCTGTTGATTGTCGGTAGACACATACTGCATACAAGCTGTTGATTGTCAGTAGACACATACTGCACACAGGTTGTTGATTGTCGGTAGACACATACTGCATACAAGCTGTTGATTGTCGGTAGACACATACTGCATACAAGTTGTTGATTGTCGGTAGACACATACTGCATACAAGCTGTTGATTGTCGGTAGACAGTTACTGCACACAGGTTGTTGATTTTCGGCAGACAGATACTGCGCAGAAGCTGTTTATTTTCGGCATACAGATATTGCGCACAAGCTGTTGATTGTCGGTAGACACATACTGCGCGAAAGCTGTTGATTTTCGGCAGACACATACTGCATACAAGCTGTTGATTGTCGGTAGACACATACTGCATACAAGCTGTTGATTGTCAGTAGACACATACTGCACACAGGTTGTTGATTGTCGGTAGACACATACTGCATACAAGCTGTTGATTGTCGGTAGACACATACTGCATACAAGTTGTTGATTGTCGGTAGACACATACTGCATACAAGCTGTTGATTGTCGGTAGTACACATACTGCATACAAGCTGTTGATTGTCGGTAGACAGTTACTGCACACAGGTTTTTGATAATCCGTAGACAGATAACACATGACCATCCTGCCATCGCACTTCTTCGCAGTTGGCACAGTATCATTCTCACATAATACTCGTGTTTGTACCAACGATATCGACTGATTTACGATTGAAGATGTAGGAGCTGTATCGTCGCTGTATAATGTTTGGTGTTCATGTTGTGAAATGTTTTTGTTTTGGACTGTCCTCCCTTGTGTAACTCTAGCAGTGTCAACCAGTCGATTTATAACTTGGTGTTCCGTGCGTGGAACGTGAATTTGCCCACGATTCCATTACACTGAGCAAGGTTACCCTATGTATAAGCATCACTCCATGAAGACGTATGAGAGTGGAGTAAAGCTGCAGGCATTCTCATGGCGGTGAATGGTCAGTGTCACGCTTCGGTCGCTTTGCCGCCAGTAACTGATAGACGCACTGTATAGCAGGACGGACGCAGTTCTGTGCTGGTTGTCGTGCCGGCGGCGTATACTGACTGAGTTCTGGGAATATGTAGAAAGAAATTAACGTGCGTGACTAACCTGCTGGCAGTGTATTGAGGCCGTGCTGATATTTACGGTATTTTGTTGTTAATGAAAGTACTTTTATACTAGTCGTTACGTTTCATAATTTACGTTCCACGTGCCAGCGTTTTATTTATTATGTATGGTCTCTTCAACGACGTCAATAACTCAGACTGTGTAATGTCAAATGGTAGGGTTATCAGTGAATAGTGTATTTGAAAGGATGTGAGAGAAAGAGATTGTGGTCTGATTTGATGTTATACTATGTTCCGAAATTTGATTGGAGGGCTGTAAAAAACAAGGAAATCTGTCAGTCGTAAGAGCCTATCCGCGGGCTGGAGTTTGAACACGGAATGTCCAGAGTACGAAGCATATGTTTTATTCACTCTGCTGCTATTTCTGTCCTTCGTCACCGTAAGAGAGCATGTACAAGGCTAGGTTCAGAATTTGGAGGTGACCGATTAGGGACAGACGTGTGATGGCGGTTTTTGATTCTTTGTAATCCCAGAAGTTGATGTAGTTGATAGCCAGAAGCCGCAAGAAAACATGTTACTCTCCATATCACAAAAATCAAAACCAACAAAGTACGCTGTTTATAGAGAAACCCCCAGTTTTCCATAACTAACCTCCTACATATTTCGGCCCGAGTCGTTATCAAGGAGCTTCAAGTATAACAGTGAGAAGTGTATAAGGATCAATACTGCATACACCAATAAACCATTTATGCATGCACAAATATAAAATGTTAGAATGTTAATCTACTTTTCAATTTAATAGTTACGTGCTAAAATGGCTGCATTTTCTAAAACGACTTTCGGCGACTGTGCAGTTTTACATGTATTAACGTGTATATGTTTGGACGTAATTGGTTTAGATAAATAGTATGTACACATGACATCTTGAATTAACGCTTTTTAGTCCGCCGTATTATTGTGATTGCAACAGTCTGCTCGAAATTAATCTTCCAGGAAGTATGTAATCTTCAAAATTCAAAAGCAGTCATTAGATGGCAGGAGCTTAGGAAAAACCAACATAAAACAGTGTAAAATAACGTGTTGATTCGATCTCGGCATTGGACCTGGTACAACAGAAAGCGCTGTCGAGTTTAACTCGACACTGGACCGGTAGGGGTTAGAAATGTTGTGTCCAAATATCAAATTATATTTTAAAACAGTCACTATAAAACGTGTTATATATATATATATGCATTATATGTGGCCAAATGTACCGTTGCTATCTGGATTATGTGCAGCCTGGCCCTGTGAATAATATAAAATTAAGGAATGTACATGTATAGTGAAATAGATATATTCTATAATTTTAGAGTAGAGTAAAAATAATTGTTGATAACAGCATTGTATCATTAAAAGAAATATATCTTTTATGAATGAACACACTCCATATGTATACTAACTTCCTGTGTAGTTTTCCTCAGTCCCTCCATGTAAATACTGGAATAATACCTCAAATTAGGCCACGACCGCTTCGTTCACTATTATTTACAATTAATTATTCGCTGATAATCCCATCCGAAAACGCTGTATAATCTGAGCTGTTGAACGCGTCGTTAAACAAACCAGAAGTGTTACTGCTGCATTACTAAGGACTGAGGGAATAGCGGATGTTGAAGGGAAAAGTTTGGAGTGGCTGTAGCTTGTGATCAGAATGGATCAAACGAGGGTGGGTAAGAAAATCTTTGAAAGCAAGCCAGAAGGTGGAACGAAAGTGGGGAAGGCTTTGGTCGAGATGGCTGGAAGATGTAGAGAATGATGTACGAGAGCTAGAAGTGAAGCGATAGAGGCAAAAGGCGAATGATACGGAAGATCTGTTGTGAAGGGGGCCAAGGTTGTTAAGAGGACCATACAGCCAGAGTACGTACTACTGTCGTAGTTCTCTCGTTGCATTAGGAGCATTGGCGTCGTATTCCTTTGTACCTTGTTTGTGCCATATAAGTTTATTTTATTATACGTAGTGGGGCCGTTTTTGTTTCATTGACACAGTACTGAAAAATTAACACGTTACATTATAAGAAAATGGACGGAATGGCCATTTCGTACGTAGTTCTTATTATTTGTTCTTTTGTAGTAAACGCAGCTGCCTCACTTGTAGGCTACAGTAGATTGTTACCAGTACTGATGAAATAATCAATGCTGTTTTGCTGATTAACCGCCATGTATTTGTTTGAGTTTTGCAGTATGATGATTACCGTGGCTGCCGAAGTAGAGAGTAATGGGCTGTTCAGGGTAGTCCGAATGATGTAATGGCGTATTGGAGATTCAGAAAGAAAGAAATTGTTTTACTAAGTGGGAACGTTACAGAGTGACGTAAAATCATCCGATTCACGGGACTTGTTTAGATTGAATTGTGTGTAAAACGTTGTTGCTACTTCATGTGGCTTAGATTGTAATATTATGGTTTGTGACGCTGTAGTACGATAGGTGGTTAGCTGCGTGTCGGCGTGGAAGTGAAGATGGAGGCAGTTCGTTTCTTCCAAACCGGTGGTACCAGCCTACTAGACTATGCTGTGTCATAACCCAGACGACAACAGCGTAAATGTTTACTGCCGGGAAACCCATAGATCTCATACGTGATGTGGCATTTGATCACTGAAGTCTACGTAAATATTATACAATAATGTACAACCGGAAATACCGTGAAATATTTCTGAAGGTCTGTTCTAACTGGAACTAATCCATCTGCTGGCCTGGTGCAGGTTTCTGCCCGTAAGATATATGGTATTCCTTATATTTTGGGGGGCACGCGGTGGTGCAATTGGTTGAGGCACTGTGCTACAAGCTGGAAGGTCGCGGGTTCGATTCCCGATGGTGTCATTGGAATTTCTCTTTTTCACAATCCTTCCGGTCGCACTATGGCCCTGGGGACGACTCAGCCTCTTAACAGAAACGAGTACCAGGAATATTTTCTGGGGGGTAAAGGCGACCGCTACGTAGGCATGACAACCTTACCACGGGAATCGAACCCGCGACGTTCCGGCTTGTGGCGCAGTGCCTCAACCAATTGCGCCACCGCGTGCCACAAGTTACCGACTTAAGGTTTGATCTTCAGGTTTCGTGTGTTTACACCCACTGACATAAAACGGCTGTCACTGAACTATCGTACTTGGAAGAATCACAACCGAAGAAACGCATTTTGACAGCCAAAAGAGTAACTTCTAGACGTCTGAATCGAGGGGAGGGGAGGGGGCTAAGGGGGTTCGAAATTCACCTTTAACGGAAAAAATTAACAAGTTAGAATGAACTGAATATCGCATATAGACTGATATGTCAGGTTTCTTCAGTAGGACGCATTGTGTGCATCTTAACCCTTTAAAATCTAGCGGTTACTATACATACTGCCAGGTGTAACACCAAAACATCCGCATTTTACCGTAAAGTTATTTGTGTATTCCGTATTGATCTTACAATAAATAGCCATTTCCCTATGCTGCGTTCGCAAACTGGTATTTATAGTTGAAACACATGGTGTTTTGTGTGAGGTGCGAACTGCATATAATGAAAGATTCTTGTTGGTCATGAGAGGGTTAATGTTTTTTTTTTGACGGCTGCTGTATAGTTATAGGTTCTTTAATGACTTGTTTGTTTTTACTGTTGTCATATTTCAAGCTACGCTAACGTTAGTGTCACATTAAGTATATTTGCTGTTTTGAGTGGCGTTCTGTAGAATCTTGACCCTGCCGTCAGTCGTGTGCCCTAAGGCGACGTGCAGTAGCAAACGAAAGCCTTTTGTGTTGTGTGTGCATAGGTCTCTGTGTAAGATCTACATTCCATTCTGTGGTGTTCCTCTTTAGCTTGTGTCAGAAGAATTGAGGTCAGGAATTCTGGGTAACTTAAGCGGATTATTTTCGATACAGTGCGGCTGCAGAATGTTTCAAAGTAGGTGCCGTACCTCTGTTCTTCTTTGCTCGAACGCTTTGCAATGGAAACGTTGTCTGGGCGACTGACGTGCCTAAACTTTGACAGTCGAACTGTTGGAGCTAGGAGTCGATGTCAGAAGGTACTATTGCAAGCTTAATCTCTTGGAGCCAATTATTACTTCACAGATTGCTTATACTTTGTATTAAAGTCAGAATTAAACAACTAATAAACCACACACATTTTACAGACATGTTTACACGACTCATACAGAGTGACGGACGGGTTTTAGGAAGTGGTAGTTGCATTTTTACACAGCAGGCTACCTGTTTTCACAGCCGTGGTAAAAAGAGAAATTCGTAATTGGACATTGCAAGTTTTGTAACTGAGTGAAGATCATTAGCCCCCTTCCCCTCGCCCACCAAATAATAAGTCTCTGGGAACTGACTCCTGAAAAGGGCATTGACATACTGGGATGTACATATTCTGAGGATACACATTACTAACACTCTTACGTTCTGACGAGTTCATTCGACACGACTTCCGAAGTTACACGACAGTATGTGCCATTACATTTTGTCTACGGAAACTCGGACAGCTTTATCCGTGCACCATATTGAATTGATGCTGTACACAGAGCAGTAATGTAGTTCGTATTTTTGTCTTCTGGATTAGGACACTGTGTCGTATGGTAGGTGGTTTATACTGTCTTCTTCGTTTTTGCTCAGAACATGAAAGCAGTATGTTCCTCCCAAACCTTCGTACCGACCTACAAGACTACACGGCGTCATAACCTGGAAGACCATAGTCTTCGCCGCTTTGAGACTCTCAGATCTTATACAGAATTGAAGTTAATTTCCTTCGATACCTACTTACTCAATAGCGTAGTCGATATAGCGGCTTGATACGGGCTGGATGGTCCGGGGATGGAATCCTGATTGCGGCGAGATTTTCCGTGTCCGTCCAGACAGGCCCTGATGCCCACCCAGCCTTCTGTACAATGGGTACCGGGTCTTTCCCGGAGGTAAAGCGGCCGAGACTTGGTACTGACCACCCTCTTCTAGCTCTGAGGTTGTGAATGGGTTCTGGGTATACCTCCGCATCCTCTCTGTGCCTGCATAGATATTTCATGGCGCGACCTTTACCTTTTACCTTCATACTGAAATACGCACACTGTCTGAACAACTAAGATGTCCATATTCTCTGGACTAGGCAACCTGCATTTGATTGTCGGATGTCGTAGACAGGTCTGAAAGCGAATGGTTTTATAATATAGACTTAACACTGCTTGCAGTTCTGTAGACGAGGTTTTGCTCTCTGACAATTGAATTTACGGTGTGAGCATGGAGTGATGCTGAGGAGGGTATGTGGACCTGAGAGACAGGAAGTAATACGAGGCTAGAAAATTTGCTTAGTTGTTGATGTAACCGGGCTACACACTGCTTATTTCTCAAGGTTTACTGATGATAAAGTGGATCTAAAGAAATACGGGTTGGGGATGTGAACTGGATCCAAGTCCAGTTGCTGGCTGTTGTGAACATGGCAATTAACCGTTCGGTTCCATAAACGGAGGGAAATTTATTGACTAGTTGGGAGACTTAGCTTCTCAATAAGGTATCTGTATTGTAGAACGACCTGATGGTTATAAATTGCAGTTTGAATTATTGGTGCCAGCATCCTGCCGGATACAGGCCCACTCTTTGCGTGTAGCACTTAATAATGTTTATAATCTGTTCAATAAACTTTATATTTGTATTAACGTTGTCACATTTCTTGGGGTCGCTCCAAGTTCTTGCATTGAAAACCTTTTGACGAGAGTTAATGAGTTTCGAGCTACGTAATAAGGTCTTAATTAGGTGGTGCAATATAATTATGACATTACTGAAGGCTGAAATTGCCTGCTGCTACACTCTCTAAAGAAACGCTTCTCTAGTTTGCGTCAAAGCAATTGATAATTCGAGTAATGACTTCTGGCTGTAAGGACTGTTTATCTCGTGAATGTAATTTTTGTTGAAACTTCAACGGAAGGTCTCATTTATTACATAAACTATATTGTTATTGTCTGTACATTCAGTATATTTGAATTGTGACATTACGCTTTCGACGCCAACAAGAAGGAACGTAGCCTAAAGCTGCGGTTTCGAAGAAAGATTTCTGTGGCCGGGTATGAAAGAAACATGTTCTGTGGACACGTGAGTTAAAACACGTAACGTTTGACACGTGAAACGGATTCAAATGGTATCTTCGTATGTGTCTTGACGTAGTTGAAAAGGTTGAAACTGATTAAGGCCAATTTTGATATTATCGTTCCGTCTCGGTTTCCCAATTAATTTCTTCATATTTTTCGAATGAAATCCTGTGTGTTTATCCTCCATGTCCCCAGCTCGTCCCGCACATATTATCATTCTTGATACTTGGTGGCATGTTTAAGCACAATGCCTAGAAGTAACAGTATTTTTAAAGGGCTGTGTCCTGCATCTGACTTACTGAATGAATGTACATCTGGCGAGACATTTCTAGGAGGACGTCGTCACACAGTGCGCAAGATGTCCGTAGTAGCCAGTCAGATATGTGGACGGTAACAGCGCAAGCCCCAAAGGTTCAAGACGGAACTTGAAGGCAATATCAAAGACCTCTTTTACCCATAAACTTTCTGAATGGCTCTTCTCTGTTACAAGGGTCCAGATGACAGTCGGTAAGTCCATTTGGAGACACGTGATGCCGTAAAAATTATTGCACGGAAAAGACTATTAAAATGGGAAATAAAGTAGGTAGATATATTTAATCTTACAGCTCACGGTGCAGACACACAGGACTGCTTATTCGTTAGTAATTATGTATTACCACTACGATGTCATGTACCTCGTAGTTCGGTCTAGAGGACTCCATAGAATCGCATCGATCGCACTAGCGTAGCTATTGTGGAGGTCTTAAAAAGATTGAAACCTTACAGAATTTTATTTCTACAGTTTTCTCCAAGAAGCCGAAGACTTACTGGTTTTTACCTGCCTGGTCGAACGTAGGCTAAGTCTGGTTCTGAACTAATATCACAGACAGTGACATTGATTGTTAGAGAGTGCAGCACTACAGCAGATATAAAAGCAGCATGACAATATATGTTTCAGTGAAATGTCCTACTGTGGGAATCTTCAACTTATGTTACTTTCTGCAAGCGAAGGACGAACCATTGTACTGCACACAACATGTTTTCGTGAAAATCACTAAAAACGGCTCCAAATTCTGCCCGTAATTATTTGACTGTGTGGGTGTTTAGTGGGGCGTAGTCATAGGATTAAGGCCAGTGGTCACAAACCTGCCACGTTGAAAGCGATATGATATTCCTCATGGACCGAAATGTTCGTGAAGCGTGTCGGCAAGGGGGCGTATATCGTCTGGCGTATATGCCCCCTGGGATCACACCAGTGTGAAGCGCGTCGGCACGGGAGCGTACAACGTCTGACCCGTGTCTCTTGGGATCACATCACCTCACATCCAGAAACACGGGAGCAATAATGTCTGCAGAGGGAGACCTCGGGTTGTTTTTGAATGTACCGAAGGCCAGCCTTAATTCTAGGCTTGTATTTCTTGTCAAATAGATTCTTGCACGCGTCACACAACGGCACAAAGTGAGATTTGTATGAACTTAAAAGCATATATATTGTAGCAGATATTCATTTACATTTTTGTTTTCTTTTCCGTTTTTCTTGCCTGGCTCTTTACGTATATTACAAACGGGTACTGTATTCTTGGGAATGGAGAAATTTTCCAATAAGGTGCGCTAGCTTTAACTTAGGATCCATTTTAAATAGATTTTAGTGGGGCGTGTGTGAGTTGCGCAAAGGGTCTAAATAATGTCGATAATATAGTGACCTGCATTGGTACATCAGCTACAGCTGAGAGGAAATGTGGAGTAGCACTGTTCCTGTATTTTCTTTACTTGATTATTTGTGTCAGGCCAGACCTAACATAAATAATACCGCGTCTTTTTTTTTTTTAACTGATTGTAATGTTTCAGGATAGATGCAAGTAACGGACACTTTTGAACACGCTAATGAGTCTTGGGGTTGCACGAAAAGGTAGGAAATTTCTGTAGTAGCTGAGCAACTGCGAGCTTCTCAAGGACATAGCTGGTTACATTGGAGGATTTTGTTTACAGGAGCCTGTACTGTACCCTGTCGTAAGTCAAATCAGTTCCACTTCTTCACATCCTGCGTCCGTATGATCCATTTCAATGTTATCCTCTACAAAGAAACGTGTGTGCATTCCATATTTATTCCATGCGTGCCGCATGCCCACGCCTACTTATTGTCCTTGATGTTGTCACCCTAAATACATTTGGTGTATCCAAAAGTATAAAGATTAAAGCTTTCAGAACTGTAATTTTGCCTGTTGTTTTATATGGTTGTCAAACTTGGTCTCTGACATTGAGGAAAGTAGGATTAGGGTGTTCATGAATAGAGTACTGAGGAACATATTTGGGTCTAGGAGGGACGAGGTAACAGGAGAGTAGAGAAGTGGAGCTTTATGATCTGTACTCCTCACTAAATATTATTCAGACGATGGAACTGAATGAGGTGGGCGGGGAATGCGGCACGTATTGAGAGTTGCATACAGAGTTCTGATGGGGAAACCTGATGGAAAGAGACCATGTGGAAAACCTAGGGGTAGATGGGAGGAGAATATTAAAATGAATCTCCAAGAAGTGGGATGGAGGGGCATGAGTTGGATTGTTCTGGCTCAGGATACGAACAGGTGGCAAACGGTTGTGAATGTGGTAACGAACTTACGGGTTCCATAAAATGCGGGGAAATTCTTGACTACCTGAGGATCTATTAGCTTTCCAAGAGACACTCTGCTCAATGGAGTTAGTTAAATGCATTTGGTGACCAGTAACATTAACGAATTCTGAGTTCTGTCCTGTGAACAGCGGTATGCACTTTTCTGTCACTTCTCCCTTGTAGATACAAATACATTTCTCACCATATTATCGACAGGCACCCTTGCTTTGTGTTTCTTTCTTAGGGTGGGAGTATCAGAGCTACAGAAAACGAGAGGTAAAACTCGTGTATTTTACCTGTTATGTTTACAGACAGGGAACGGGAAGACAAGTAATCTTGAAATGAATCATAATATTCCCCGAGTTTAATGAGCTTTTAATTTCTTCTTTAATGTAATTTTATTTGTTCTTGTCATTGTAAAATATGCGAATTTTCCGATAATTGGCTGTCTTTATATTACAGGCATACAATAGAAATCACTCCCAGTACCGTCATGGTGGCTGTGATGCTCTCGCGTGACTTGCCTGACATCAACTGGAGCAACAGGAAACAGTTACTAGCGCATTGCACTCCTAGATTGAACGCATATTTGTCACTTTTAGTTCTCTTCCATTTATGTGGGTTTGTGAAGCGAATGCATTTTGCCTGCCCTTTCTGAGTATCTTGTGTTGACTTATGTTTGTGTTCTGTAACATGTCTCTCTCTGCCGGCATTAGATGTTACTTTGGTACAGCGCGGACACAGATATTTCATTAACTTCTTCCAGACCGAACCCACAAATCATTAATCTTTTTGAGATCAATTAGTGTTCCCTGACCTATACGGGCTGTTTCTTTCATGCAGTAGGAATTCTGCTGTTATCGCTGTCTTGTTCGTTGAAGCACTGCTCTCCCAAGACTAACGTTATGTACTTCAACGGTACTGCAGTTTGAGGATTAAGATAAATTATTTGCGATGTGGCATTCCGCATGAGTCTTCATTTGGCTTACTACAGCCACAGATCTGTTATGCAGGGTGGCGCACAGTGAAGACAACACACTGCACATTGTGTTCTGTTGTTGGCGAATTTAATAATATTCCAGATGTTAACGCTGCATACATACGCACTTAACGTTATTTTAATGTGGCCATATAGAAGGATAGTTGCCAGTTGTACTGCTCAACAGCAACACCGCAGGAACAACTACAGTGCTGGTAGCTTTGAGTGCCCCGAGTGCGACCGTGTAATTTCATCAAGAATAGGACTTTTTAGCCATAGACGCACCCACTTGTAGTGAAGGATATGAACTTAATACTCGGTAATCGAGTTAATGGCTATATATATATCTTCTATATATATATATATATATATATATATATAGATATTTCAAGTGAAAGTAACGAAATCGTTATACACTTGATCGCCAAATATTATCAGTGTCACAAGTGCGTGTGCATACTACACTTATGCTAAAGACGATGCATGCCCTAAAATGTTTGTCACAGAACTTGAAACAAAGCTCCCACCTCGTAAAGCTAGGTATAAATGAAGTGTTAATATTGAAATGAACCTTAAACAAATACAACATGTGGGTGAAGACGGTAGCAGAACTTCTAGATATTTGTTTACTATCTGAGGTACTGTCAGTTTTTTAGAAAGACTACCTAATTATTCCCTCATATTCGTGTCTGACACTCCCCACTTTTGACTGCTGTATGTAAGGTGATTTGCATTATACCGTTCCCCGGGGTGCATATGAATTATCCGACCTCCTCCCAACCCCCCCCCCCCCCCCCCCCCCCCCACTTAAAATTTCACCAGTTAATGAGTGAGAGGCGGGGCCGAGCTACGCTGTTTCGCAACTCTTGGTGCTAAATCATGGTGTGAAGTTGCAGCTAGTGGGAACGTAGTTCTGCAGGATGCAGAAATCCGCCATGACAGGCACCCTGAACCACAAAGCTGCAGTACTGTGTGGCGGTGCTGTAATAGGCGTAACTGTACGCCTGTAGTTAATTTGAAAGTATTGATCAGATTGCTTCCTGGATGGATTCACTGCACGAATTGAAACCATGCAGCGCTTCTTTCGCGCTGACATGAAGTTTCTGCCCTCATGGCTTGCGAGGTGCTTATTTTGAATCTGAAATGTACAGTGGTACCATTAATGCCTGACACTTCATTGTGTACAATGTGTCGCGTCTCTTTTATTGAGTAAAATGTGTATGTTTTGCTGCTGAAAGTTAAAATGAAAAGGTTTTATTCACTGTGTTTTAATGTGACATAGTGTGCTGCTGACGAATGAATATCGAACTCAGGTATAAAATGCATCTAGTCTCAGTGTGACAGATCGGGGCAATATGAACTTTTAGGTTACTGGTAAGTTCTGCTTGGAATATGAACAGTCTGGTCTTACACTGACTGGATGGTGTCATTTCGAACGAGGAATGCTGAATGTGGCACATTTAAGAAAACAGTAACCTTGCAAAGGTCTTTAGAAAGTCGGTCAATAGAGTGACTAACTTGAATGCAACAACCCAGCGGAAAACGAGGATGTTTACGACAAAATAAACTTTGAACTGATAAGTCGTTGGAAAATTAAAAGTTCATTGGTTTGGGTTTAATTTTGTTGTTGTTGGAAGTGTTACATGAACGCATAACAAAGTTGTATTCTTACGCTCCTACGTGTCCGTATTTCGCAAGGTCTTTAGAAAGTCTGTCAATAGAGTGACTAACTTGAATGCAACCACCCAGCGGAAAAAAAAGATGTTTACGAGAAAATATACTTTGAACTGATAAGTCGTTGGAAAATTAAAAGTTCATTGGTTTGGGTTGAACTTTTTTTTTATGTCGGAAGTGTTACACGAACGCATAACAGAGTTGTTTTCTTTCGCCCCCAGGTGTCCGTATTTCGCGTCCAGAATTACTAGACGAATTTCAGGTAGATGTAACGAAATGGAATTCCGTTTTTCTTCACGTTTTTTTTATAGGAAGCCAAGCTTGACGGATTTTGTAAAAATGGCATATTACAGGGAACTGGTACGTGACATTTAAGGTCAACAACATGTATTTGAAGCAGATTTTGATGTGGAATATTGTAGCAGGTGCTTACAGAATAAAGATGATCATCTTACTCAGTTTATGTCGGTATGAATGCAGAGGAGACTAACGTTAATTTAGCACCACTGACTACTGATTTAACGTTTCATACCAATACACGTGATAGCTTTGTTGATTCGGTCTCCATTCGTCCTGCTGCCGTCAAGATGAGCTGCTTGTACTGTGATAAAGCGACTCTTGTGGCCGGTATATGTCCTAAACATTAGACTAGAACAAATCGAAGGTAGTAATCGTTAACTCTTGCAGGTGTTGTAATTGCCTTAAGCTTATTCCAGATTAAGGAAAAGCTTTATGAAGTTGAAAAACTGAAAAGTGATGAACATAAATTTAAGGTTTAAAAATCACAGTTAAAACATCAGGCTTAATCATTTCGTTGCTACTTCTGCAAGTCAAGTTTGCAGCTCCAACTGCAAGTGTGCAATTTCTTTTCGCAATTCGGCTTCCCCAATTTGTAGTGCGAACAACTCAAATATAGCGAACAAAATAAAAACAAATTCACTCAATTCACACATGATATACTGTGTGGTGTTTCTGTTGTACAGTAAGAATCAGAATACGCTTTGCGAAAACTAGACAGTTACAATTTACGTTACTTGGATCCTGTAACTGCAACAGTTAGTTATATAAGATTACTTTGAAACTTATGATTTGATATAGCGTCGTATAAATGTGTATATATCGCGCGGCAGTCTGCGTATACGTATTAGACTTTATATCTGATGCTGTGAAGTGCTGAGTTAACATGAAGTCATCTCAAAGTTAATGATTGACACCGTATTGTTCAGTCGTCCCACCAGGTCATTACATTGTATTTAATATATTACAAGGAAAGCTGTTTTAGTGACTCTGTGTAATGTGCTGTTTGTAATGTCATTACTTGTGCAACGAATTAACAGAGAAGCAAAGAACGCATGTGTTAAATATGTGTACGCCATACTCGAAAGTGGAGTAGAATTTCCTCTGTTGTTTTATATGAGCAATGTTCATCGTTCTTCCTTCTTCCATGCATGCAGTTGAGGTAAACTTGTGCTACGTGTATTTTATTACTTATGTTTGAAGAAGTGCATATTTGCCTGTGGTAGCAGTTTGCTGAGTAATAACAGTCAGTCTGTGCTCGTAAGTCGCCGACTACGACAACGACGATGGCAAAACAAAAATGCTGATGACGATTGTAGCAATCACAGCAACAAGATGTCACACTTAGTACAATGTTTAATGATATTTGTGAATTTCAGGGCCGTGATTATGAATTTAATGTATTTGGTAATAACCTGTAAAACCTGTTGAAATTTCAACGAGAAAATTTGACATTTTCCATCACTTAGCAATGATTGTCATGTATAATCCTTCCATTGACCCATTCTTCAGCATTACAGTCTCGGTGAAGTTGAATGTTGGTGAGAGGCAGCTTGGTAGCCTAAGCGGTGATACTGCCTAGAGAAAACATTTATAGGCAAAGGTCGTGGCTGCAATACGGATTGAGGCGTGGGTACCTCTCAGCTTCTTCATAATGACAGATTATTGTCAGCAGTCATTGTCATCTGGCGTACCTATCTGTAACTATAAGAATAACTTGCATCATGGGGACTGAATAACGACAGAATTTCAACTCTTAGGGGTTTTACTTGTATATGTAGGCCTGTAGTCATTTTGTTTAGTGACGCCGACTTTATCGATAAATGTGAGGATTGCTGTCTTCTAGAATGTGACGCCGTGTAGTTTGAAGA
Organism: Reticulitermes speratus; assembly: GCA_021186555.1. Classification (NCBI taxonomy): domain Eukaryota; kingdom Metazoa; phylum Arthropoda; class Insecta; order Blattodea; family Rhinotermitidae; genus Reticulitermes; species Reticulitermes speratus. The sequence continues at coordinate 20,477,857 of JAJKFL010000001.1, forward strand.
TGAAGGCAGCAGATTCCTCCGAAACGTTTGTATCTACTTACCACACGCACATCGTCATATTCCAGACGGCAATAATATTTGTAACTCATAATGTTGTCTTTAAAAATCTATTTTTAAAAAATTCGTAGTACATTATAAATGCTTTAAATGGAATTTGTTAAGCTACATATCGCTTCTCCCCCTTTCGTATGTCTAGACGCAGGATTTTACTTGTTTTGCTTGTTAATTTTCATAATGCACCCTGAGTGGTTCTCAGAAATATCAAAACTATGTGTGGGTGAGACATCCCGTTGTGGTACGTTTAATAATAATGTGTTGTACGCAAAAATTCTTTCTTCACATGTTTTTATCAGTGCCTGATGATGGCTTGTGCTTAAAGCCGAAACATGTTGCACACTAAACAATAAAATTTTGTCCAAATACAATTGAGACTGATGTTTCTTGTTTTCCATTCGTCAGAACTTTGGATAACCGTATATAATGTGAACTTGTGATGCATTTGTGCAGTGAGTTTTATGTTGTAAGTGGTACTCAAGTATGGTCATAGCATCTCTGTACAATAAATGTACTGTAATTTGATCGCCCTGGACTGCTTACTAGTCCCATTTTGTAGAACTCATATGCAAGAGCCGAGTGAGAAGCGAGAACTAATCGATCGAGCCCACCCGACGTCCCAGTTCTTTTCGTGTTCTAGAGAAGGAAACATTGTGTTCAGGTGGAGTAGTTTCTGGCTGTCGGTTAGTAAGTGATACTTCAGGCAGTCGGTTGCTGCCGGGGCACTTCTTAAAGTATGGCACATGACCGAACTGAGAACAAATGTTGGCTTCTCGTAAAAGTTTACAGTAATCATAGAAACGTTGTCTTACTTGCAGTTTTGTACCCTTTAAAGTAACATGGTGACTATGTACAATTTTCTTTAACTTTCAGAAACTCCTCATTTTATATCTTTCGTATGATCCGCAGAGTAAACATCGACCCTTTCCGTACAACATTAACCGGTTGGACTTCGAAATGGAGGTGCACAATGTGTTCTGTGACATAATAACTGAATTTTCAAATATTTTATAGATGAGATTAAAACTTGTATGGTTTAAGGGGCCATTAGATTTCCAGTTTGTGACCACCATCGATGAAATAACTTCTTGTTATCTGGCTCCTTTTTATCCGGTTGCAAGATCAACTCACTGGCCCCTTGCAAACCTTTCCCTTTGTGCAGAGAAAGGAACCTTACAGAGATTTCACTTGCCGTCATGTCCTGCACTGTAGAGAAGGGTACAGTAGGGGCTGTGTGAATAACATGAAAAATGCACTTCTCAATAAATAAGTAAAGAGATACCGATGCCCGTAGCTGGCTGGTTTGTAATCTAGCGACCCTGGCGTGCTCAGGAGAAGGGGAAGGAAGAAACAGACTGACAGAGAAATTTACGTAGTGTGTATCTTGATAATTTGTCCTTTTTACACAGTAGGGCTATTATTTGGGTGATCGAATCAACGATGAGACAAGCGTGGTTTATAGCTCGCAAGGGAGAGAAACGAGTGTAAGGTTTTGGTTGGAACATCTGGAAGGAAGAAACAACTTCGGAGACCTAATAGTACGTGCGAGAATTATTTAGATGATTTGTTAAAATAACGAATCATGCGTCTCGCATTTTGGTGGTTGTTACAGTATATATTTTTTCATGGCTCGACATCCTCTAGTGGGCCAAGGCCTCCTCATTGTCGAAGCTTTACGATCACACTCAGCTAGACACACCACACTCGGTAGGACTCCTCTGGAAGAGTGATCGGCTCGTCGCAGATGCCTCTACCTGACAACACACAACGCTCACGAGAGACAGATATCCATGCCTCCGGCGGAATTCGAACCCGCAATCCCAGCAAGCGAGCGGCCGCAGACCCACGTCTTAGACCGCGCAGCCACTGGGACCGGCGGTTGTTATAGTAACAAACTGATATAATACAGGGGTGTGAAGAGAAATGTTAACGTATTTAACAATATCTTAAAAATGTATAAACGTGTTGAAGGGTCTCATCTGAATCAGTATAAAGACCAGTGACGGGTTGCGAAATTTGAGGTTGCCACAGGGGTGTTGATGAAGATCCAAGTTTTCTGGAGCGTGACGCCGAGTCGATTTGCAAATAGTCTTCAACGTCTCGGAGGAGCTTTCTGACTCCGTCGTTAGGGTCCGAGTAATTCAAGTCGATTACTTATATCCTGAGGATGGAGGCAGAAAACCCCTCCGACACGTCAGCAGCTATATACCGATCGACATGGCGTCGTATCCCAGAATACTGTAGCTAAGCTTCAGTGACGGGATGCTGTGAACACGGTAATGAACTTCAGGTTGTGTAAAATGCAGGAAACTTCTTAGCTTGCCGAGGAACTAAAATCAATTTCTCAAGAAGAGCTGTGCTCAGCAGAGCAGGATAATACATTAACTACTGTTACGTCACGTTTAATGGCGGCACTGAGGTGGTCATGTGGAGCTTTGTGGATAGACTGGTCATGTCCTGTTTTTAACGATGTTCGGTGAATTTTAAATGTTAGTTCAGACCGCATGGTATCAAATAATAATTGCGTTCTGCGCACCTGAAGGAATTTGAGACTGGAGACACTGAGAAAAATTCCAAACTGTTACTTAGGATGGTCGGTGTCGTGACGGGCACAAGTCACGATATTTGAGGTTCTCACGGCGGTGTTGCTGAAGATTCAGATCTTCTGAGATGTTACTCTATGTCGATTGGTAAATAGTTAACAACGTTTCGAAGGATCGTAGTGCCTTCATTTCCAAGGTTAAGCAGTCTTCTTGGTCTGATTGACCCTGGAAATGAAGGGGCTTCACTCATCCAAAACGCCGGTAACTATTTACCAATCGACACGGTGTCCATCCCAAAAGCCTTGAACCTTCAAAAAAGCTCTTTTCTGGAGTCCTTCATCAACCTGCGCTCATGTGTGCAATATCACGTTTCATATTTCGTTTCTATGTGGAAGTTGACTTACAAATCCCGCATTGTACTTACAGCCGTCTCTGTCGGATGCTGAGATGCCATTTCGCCCGTACAATCACTCTTTTAATTCGTTTTATCCTTACGGATACAGTTTATAGGGAGTGAAATGTTTTCAGAGGAGGGCTGCGCTTCTGTTTTCTCTTTCCTAACACATCCTGAAAGCTTGAACCGGCAAGTAGTACTTCAATGCAACTAGCTGAGTCAATAGAGGCACTCTCGTGGAATAGTGCCGTAGGAGTGAGTTGTGTTTCTAACTAACATCATTGTGTGACAGCAGGAACGGAGGTAATTCATGTCCGTCCAGCCAGCGTATCCATCTTCAGACACGCCGAAATTCGATTTGATCTCAGGAGTTTTACGGGTCTTCGGGAGCTTCGATTTAATATAGTATGTCGCTTTAATGGACGTATCCCTTGTTACATTGATTATAGGCTACTTAATAACACTTTATTGAGGCGGGTGATATGACGTAGTTTATGGTGTGGGATGGTTTATCTGTTTTGCCCGGACACCTGCTTGGAGGAGTTGAGAGACCTTTAGGATGGCCGGTCTTGGGTGGTATTAAAAGTCTGTTCGTTTTGACTACGCATGCCAGACGTGTTCATGTGCAGTCACTGGGTAATAAAATGCACACGAAATCTGTCGTGAAATGATTCATTAAAGGGCGTCACGGCTGTACGGATACGTCCTGAGCCACTCGTTGGTGTGCTTGACGTAAAGGGAAGGCGTTAGGATGAGCCCACATTGATTGAACAACACTGTTAGCAGCAGGTCGAAACAGAAAGCCCGGATTCCGCAACCCACACTAAAAGAGCAAGTCAAGGCAAAATAAAGCCAGTCGCAGTCGAGGTTTCAGGCGATGATGCTATTGTTGTGCCTGTGCTGTTGGGATTCAAGGACACGTGAGTTGCTGCGAGCAGACTGGACAAAACAAGGGGCAAGCGACCAGCAACAGTCATGTTTGTACCGGCTAGGGCCACCTCTGTCGAGATGTATTATTGTTTTATTCGATTGGTATGGGCTGACTCATACGTCCTTATATATATATATTTATTTCATGCAAACATGTTCGGACCTGCTCCGAACAGTCTTGCACGGCCAATGTTGTTTCACTCTTAGAGAAAGATCCTGTTTTGTCCGCCCACTCTGACAGGAATCTCTCCAAAATAATTACCGAGGCTCAAGGAAACTGCATAACATATAACTTCTTAATCTCTTCTCTTCCCCATATACACTTAGACTCAAGGACAGTGACATAGGTCGGGCGTATAATACACATCGGAGAGGTGAGACAAAGGTTTGATGGAACATTGAAATGAGTAGTGTTAGATGGGCGTAAAGAAAACGGATGTGAAAGTGTGGGTTCGTTTTAACTGCTGCGGGATAGGGCTACATTTGCTTGTCCCTGTGGAACATGTGTTATGATTGTCGGATTCCATAGAAGACAGGAGCTGAGCGACTGTCGGCATTTCCAGTGGCTTGCTTGTGCTGCGCGGAGTTCGTTATGTAGTCTGAGGTGGACTGTTTGTTTAGAGTCCGTATGTGTCGGAGTGATAATTTATGACTTAATTTTAAAGTAAAGATTCTATGACGTGTTTAAATATGTATGGAAGTAGGATTTGAACCTTTTTTTAAATACAAATGTCATGTTAGTTTGAAATTACCTGGGGCTAATTGACCAGAGTCGCAGTGTAGGAACTGCATACTGATTGTTGTGTTTTATTACAGCAGGAAAGAACAATGGGGAACGCCAACGGTACGAGTCCTTTGGATAACATGAGAAGTCTGGAGCACTACTTGAATGACCTGATGCGCGGCGCAGGGGACACCCCGGACCATCTGAAAGGTAAACAATTTATGTTTTCCATGCTTCGGCGACATGTTTAGAAGAGCTGCAAGTTACGCCATTATACGAGGTATATCTCCTGTGCAAAATATGAACACTGTTTTGTGTTCTTTGTTCCCTTGGTCTGTAAAATATGCAGACGTACAATGCCACACACACACACAGAGTATGATCCGTTTAAAAACCGTACCGTTATAGTAAACATTGTATCCATGGGTGCGTTTAGAACAACTGAGGACACTTCAGCATGGTTTCTAAACATTCGTTTATATTCTGCGTTCACTGAGGTATAAATGGATCGTTTTGAACGCATGTATGTGTGAGTGTGCGTATGCTGAAGTTACAATGGGAGCTTCAATTTGTCCCACGGAATAGCAAAACCTTTGGGTATTTTTGAACCTTGCTTGCGAATAATTAGCATTCACAGACACGTAACAAGATTGCACGATCTAATAAAGCGACGGAAATGTACTGAAGTTGCAATGGTCAGTTACAGTTTATTATATCTAAGCAATGTTCAGTTTTTACTGAAGCGTGTAACAGTATTCCTTGATAAATGTTTCCAGACATTAACACTAGAATCGTGTAAACTGTTGCAAGGGACTTAGGTATTGACACTTTCTCCTACTTAACATGTATCTGAAACCGCCTAGATAAGAACGTGAAGGCTTCTTATGTGGGAGTTACTGATTCTGTTGCCAGTTGAAGAATATTGTTTTGACAAATGTGGGTAATGTGTAGTTTAACGTATATACCTACATATGAATGATTATTCTCTTACTGATACGATCCTAATGATGCGGTGAAATTGAAAACAGAACAATGGGTGGTGGGGTAGTTTATTAATAACTGACTGGAACAATTTCGGCCGCGGCGCGTTTCGTGTTTTTTTCTTATAGTCAACGTAACAATTTAATTTGTCCTTTTATTATGTAATTTAGTATGGTTATCGTGCTTATGAAGAAAATTGCTATCCCAGTTTTCAGTAGCTTTCTTCGAAGAACATCAGAAGTGTTTTGATTTGTGGGGAACAAACATGGCTGCGCAACACTGTGCTACAGTTAGGTGAGCAAAGTATGCCCTCACTTCCAACATCACTGACCAAAGCTTCCTCGTAGTAATTAATGAACGACGTACCGATTTCCACAGAATTCTGCCCAGACGGAAGGATGCGATGTTTTACTCGCGAGCTTCTGTGTGTTCTGTTGGCCTGCAGATATGCTGTATGGAGGAGGCTAGATTGTGAACTCATAAAACAGGAGACTGCAATATGTTGTCGTCTGAAGATACACCAATTGAGTCATACACCAACTCAGTGTTCTGTTAGTTAATCAGTAAGTTTGCTATACCGAAAGCATTTGGCGTTGCATGGTATGGTCCATTCCATAATGGGTAGTATAGGATGCGGGTCATATACAGTATCTTAACGAAGGTAATATTTTAATTTTGGTTGGCTGTAATTTGCTCTGATGTTGGTGTGTTTGCGCGAAGCATGCTGGACGCCTGGATTGTTAGCCTCAGTCGTGAAAATGGTGCCGTACACGTCAGACTAGAGGCTGTTATTGTGAAAAGGTTTTTAAAGTGTAAACAAAAGTGAAACCGCAGTCCATTCCCGAATTTCTCTTCAAGAAACGCCCCATATTTCAGAGATTCCATGTCTATTAGGAATGCTGGCGTAGGTATGCTACACCAACAACGGACAAATCACACCAAACAGTACGTTTTCTTCGAGGTTTTCTGTCGTTTTTTTCAGGCCGTCCCTTTATGTCCAGGCAAGTGTTATTCAAATTGGGCAACGAACGGTTCCTTCCCCACCGTTTTCAATTCAGTATTTACTTATCATACTTGCATTCGACGCGGCGTAGTTCGAGGTACTAAAAGCATCGTTAAATGAACCCGAAATAGATAACAGGATCCTTCAGTCTAAGCGATTGGAAGGCGGGAATGAGGCTTCTGCTTTGGCGCGAAGTGGAAGCAGTTGAGTCAAACAATTCACCGCCTGCTTTCGCACTCTGCGTGACGTGTGGGACGAGATTCCAGCAAGCAATTTTATCCATTAATCGTCGGAAGTGAAATGTGAAAGGGAATAATAACAGTTCGATGTAGCGTTATTATATTGTCTCACGACCAAGCACTACAAAAGCTCTTGCTGAACCGAACTGCCTTTTGGAACCAACTGATCACCGCTTCAACGCTGTACTTGTCGCTGGAACTCTCATAAACGCATTTGTAAGGAGCATGCAGTTCTCAGTACGAAAGTTACGTAACATGTCTCTTTTTATTAAATACACATGGTGTCCTAATATGAGAGAGAGAGAGAGCTTTTTCACATTTTAATGTACAGTGTTACATTTTTGCTGTACGTGGGGTCTCCGTGCACCCAACCATACAACGTCTCACATTAGGGCAATTTTTCGCCATGCTTATCGTGCGAGAAAAGTTATGTGCAGCAGTCTGCAGCTCTGTCGCCAATGTCATCAACAGAACCATCAGTTTCAAATTCATTTTCCCTCTCTCAGTCACGAGGTGAATTATACGTCTGTCTTGAAATTTTTTGTATTTTCGCTCTAAGAAGACCATGACCACCGCCGACCACATCCTTTCCAATTTATTATTCATTAATTATCTTATTATTCGAAGCTGTAGACCATGGCCTGAGATAGTGATAGCGTCGCTAAATGCACTTAATTGATGCTGTGTAGTTTGGTAGGTGGCTACCAACGTTTCGGAGGAACTTGCTGCCTCCTTCAATTCAAACATTCAAAGAATTCAAACATCATACACTCTCACCTCCCATATCCTGTATTATGTCCTTTAACGTCAGATGTGAAGTTACGCACTTGAGCTGGACGGATATTGTCCAGAAAAGCACCACTGTATCTGAAAAAGACACTGATTCATTAATCACCGTGCCGCGTTAGAAAATTAATAGCTCATATGCTAGCCGATATCGCCTCTAGTGGTTACACGATTGATTGCCTAGCACCAGGGAACTCTGAACCTTTCGAACCACAATTTAATACAGCTGACGTATCTTTTATCACAACAAATGAATGGTATAATAATACTACTGTGTACTAATATGTAAACCTTTAAATACTGGCGTTTATCTAAATTATACTAGCTACTCGTATATCAGTTAAGTTCTTACCTCACAGAGAACATACCCCGTGTCCAATATAATGACCAGTCGGATAATATTGTTTAGGGAGACAATCGGCGTTTAGTGTGAGAATTAGACGCAACACATAAGTACAGTGTGTGTGTGTGTGTGTGTGTGTTGTGTGTGTGTGTGTCAAAGTGCAGAGTTTTTTGATATGACATCAGGTGGTGCACGTAGTCACTATTAGACTGTAAACGGTTACGTACTCTCCAAACTCTTGCCTGTAATCGATTAATCGATGGAAAAATCAGCACATAGAGACAATTTTGTTCTAAAAAAGACTAGTGATTGAGTTTGTCTTGCGGTTCAGCATTTCTGTTTCATATCTTCAGAACTGTTTTTACGCTGTCCTGTTCTGTGTTTACGTTCTATAACAAAAAGGTGTACCAGCGGCTGGAAAAGCGAAACTGTCGCCTTGAAATAAAGTGACTCGTTCTTTTTACAGCAGCGTACAGCTGAAACGTAGTGCAGCACTCTTTTGCGTTATTTGTTTGCTCATTCTATGGTGGGGATTCATTTCTAACTCGTATTCGGAGGGACCCTGGTTTAAACCCGGAGACAGTTTATTCTGACAGGTCGTTCGTGGCTTTCCTTAGGCCATCCAGGCAAATGCCATTCTAGTGCCTCAAGTGAGGACATAACCGCTTTCTCTCGCATCCTTTCCAATCCGTTGTTCTTTAGTAATTTTGTCATTCGACGCTATGTAGACTGAGCTACTACATCCTCGTTAAATAAACAATAAATAAAAAATGGTATTCGTAGCCATTCACTTGGTCCACAAATTCTGCACCTTTTTGTGGGCCTGACCCGAAAGTTCATTGTAGAGTTCACGAGACCTCTTCACTGGATCCTGTCCTGTGCTGGGTGGATCCGCTGTCCATCTTATTGCACGATATTTCCTTAGGCTTGTTAGCCATTGTACTTTTTTAAAAATGTGTTGTTGAAGTGACGTTCGTGAGTCAGAATGTCCAAATTCAGAAATTGTATGCAGTACAGGGATAGAATTCACTTGGAAGAGTGTCATGTTGCTAGGTATATCGAGAACTGGAAGATGATGAAGAATGAGAGGCTATGAGTAGACTGCCTCGACATAGAGGCATTTTAAATTGTATTTAAATATGTAAAACAATTCATGAAAATATCTTTACGAGACGTTTTGAACATTTATTAACTCTGTGTTAAACAACGTTATAATGTGAACACCTGAATATGTCGGAAAAAACGACGAAACGAAGATTTTAGAACGTAACATTGCCTGAATAGTTGCATTTGACACTAAATGTACGAATATATTCTAGCTAATGCAGTGTGTTTGGTTTCACCAGGGCAATCCAAGCTAATGCGAAATTAATGGATAATGGCGGAGTAATTACAGGGAATTTTATAACACAAATATTACGTCTTTGGGGAAGATATTTTCTTTCTTCTTTTGAAGCTTACATTGCCTACGTATCGTATACTGGACGCAAGAGGAATTTGTGATGACCCATGTTGAAGATTTTGCGGTAGATTTTTGAAATCAAATGGGAGGGTGCTGCATTGGTTATCAAGAACGACTGACCAGTGGGATTTGCAGCAGCGTGATTGAGAGTCAATATGGTCCTTCTTTGATCCTTACTTGTATGAGTTGGAACTCAGTCGGAATTGGTGATAAGTTAGTGGACACGGGCCGCCCAGTTATTGGATATAGGATGCGTTAACACCCGCATACATCCCTCAAGCTTTGTATTTCTCTCCCTCCACCATTATAACTGGTATGTTCACATGGACACAACGCAGCTTGGAAACCAGAAATACCGTTTTCATTATTCTGTATTGGAGGCGGGATAGCTGACTCAGTATACGACTGGACTGCCTGGGTTCAATTTCCGACAAGGGAAGGGATTTTTGTCGACGCTACCGCACCCAGATCAGCTCTAGGGCCAACTGAACTTCCTATCAAATGTATATTACGGGTTGTTTCACCAAGGGTAAAACGGTCTGAGCGTGAAACTGACCACTAATCTTCATTTAGTGCAGGGGTTAATAATGTTTGGAACTGCAGGGTCTACCTTCGCTCACTTGTATGTTTGTAATGCGTGAACATTATTTAAATACAGGGACAACCCTGCTCGTACCTTGTTACCGTATTGTCTGTATTTAGCATAGTTCCTTCCGGTAATCATTTATAACGGAAATCCGACGGACAGTCGAAGCGTGCCGTTAAATGGGACTTCTCTGTAATGTACGTTTTTATTGTTGGTGTCTCAGCTACCACTTTAGTTCGTAATCTGTTCATATTAATATTGTTGTACTACTAATGTGAGGGTTCGAACCTAGGCCAGTCTATGTGGGATGTATGATGGACGAAGTGTTACTGGGGCAGGTTTTTCTTCAAGTACTTCGGTTTTCCCCTGTCAGTATCATTCCAAAAATGCTCCATACTCATTTTTAAAATTGTCCTTCTTCTGTGCAGTAAGACAAATCACCGTGTATGTACCAACAGCTACACCATAATTAGGTATAATGATACGAAAACGTGGTAAACCTCCTACATGTTTCGGCCTTTTTTGGCCATCTTCAGGAAGATATTTAACAAAGAAAAATTTATTAATGGCTAGTTGTAATATTTTAATATTTGTTTTTAACTGTATTACTGCACATCTATGATATAACTAGCCATTAATGTATTTTTCTTTGTTGAATACCTCCCTGAAGATGGCCGAAAAAGGCCGAAACATGTACGAGGTTTTCTACATGTTTCTATATCGTTGTATCTAATTCTAGTGCAGTTGTTGGAATATATATGGTGCCCCATACTCATATTTCATTTATGTACCACAGATGCAATATAATCTCCCAATAGACAGCGTTGTTAAACAGTACAGTTCACTTAACTTTCCGTTAGTTTGAGTAGAAGCGAGTACGTGTAAGAATTCCTTGCTAAAGACGGGATGCTGTAACGTATGCGACTTATATGTTAGAACACTGGACAGACACACGTAACTAAAACTGAGCTTCATGGCTGCTGCATTGAGTTCAACAGACGGTGTAATTCGAATCATTTGCACGGCTTAGCCAATTTAGTACAGTAAAATGTGCTTGTTTCAACAACTTACAATAATGTGAAGTCCAACACAGCAAACGAAATAAAAACACATTTTATTTTAAGTAATTGAAACTAATACAATGTTTGTCAAGGGGTTTGTAGCCTGCGAACTTTACATTTGCATTAAAATTCAGATATTCCATTTATTCAGTTACTAAATTCCGTGATTTATGAAGCTCGCTTTTAAAAACTGACGTCGTCCACAAAATGGAGAATTGGACGTTGAATGGGATGCCATTCACGTTAAAAAACGGAATTTCCAAAACATCGACAAGAGCCATGTGTGGTATGTACAGTTATAATTTTTTAAATGCTATCAAAGTATCTGTTAAGACACTATCCCACGATTTTCCTGGTGGAAATGGGGAAAATTGCGAAAACTGCCGGCGTAGTATAACACGCACACTCTCCTGCTCAAGTGCTTAGGTATACGTACTAACCGATCAATGATACAATGACAAGTTCTGCACAAGACGCTGTATCTTGCAGTTGCCGTACTGATAAACCTGGAAGTGTAGTAGAATATTCTTAAATGGTGAAATCAGCAGTATTCATTCTTACTGTCTAGATCTTTGCACATCTGAAACCTTTTGTGTGTTTGTGCTTGTGTGCTTGTATATATGTATGTATGTATGAATTTATGCACGAATGTATGTGTGTGTATGTATGTATATACAGGGTATACACAAAGGAATGGTGCGGTTTCAATAGTGAAAACTATTGAAACCGCACCATTCTTTTGTGTATACCCTGTATGTGTATACTACATGGATTCGGAGTCGGTAGCTTACTTGGTATAGTGACTGATGTAGGATTTAATTCCCGGGGTGGGGGGTGGGGAAGATGTTTATCTTCGCCCCCCCGTCCAGATAGGATTTGGAGCCCACCCGTCTACCTAATAATGCGTCCCGGAGGCATACAGACACCAAGGGGGAGAAGCTGGGCACACCTGTCAGGTGCTGAAATTAAAAATGCACGGAACTGTACGTCTGCATCCGCTTATGTCTTCATATTCTGGTGCTAAATTCACAGTGGCAAATTCGCCGTTTTACCTTTATGTTACATGGCATTCGTATGGGGAGACAGTTTACGGTTTACATTTTAAATACATGTGTAGTTCCTTCACAATTGCCAGCGTATTGTATTTGCCACGTACAACTTCATAATATACGCTACCGTTTGCAGGGCTTGAAGTGTTTCACCACATGTTGATGACTGACTTCTTTATATGTTTCGTTTATGCCCTGAAGTATATCACAGCGTCCTGGTGTACCGAACTCTGCGGAGTATTGTTTCTTCACGGTGCTCTGCTTATGCTGGCCTGGAGGAGTCATATGCTTCCTGCACAACGTTTCTGTCCATAGAAATCCGAACGTTAGCGTGTCTGAATTCCGAACGGGTCTTCACTGTCCTCACTGTCTTATTTCTCAACTCCAGCAAGGACAGCGCCTTAAAATGTGCCACGACTACGTCATCCCACATGCTCCCCAATCCACCATCCATGAATACCAAGTCGAATGACAGAATCCATGAATCTGGTTTGTACCCAAGGAGGTTTGAATAGGGTCGTAAAAAAGCGGTATGGATATTCGGGGGGTTTTCTTATGCGAGTGATAGGCCACTACCACTTCCTGATGTCATTAATTATCTTCACATTTAATTCGGCGCCACGAAATGTCTGCAGCGTCGCTAAATAAGCACTGACGAGTAAAAGCAGTGCATAATGGGAGCGGCAGTAGGATCCTGATGTGCACAAAAGAAACCCGTGATTGACGTCGCAATGTGAAATTACCCTGCGACGCGACACTTCGTTGCGTCCCTCAGTGCAGTAGATCAATATCACGCGGCCTGCAACCTTGCGGTGGCGTTCCAATATCCTGACAGCATATATTACCGACAGGCTGATTTACGTAAAACGGTTATGCTTTACATATGGACTTAATTTTGCTTCTGGCGTAACTGAATATTTTCGTCAATATTTTTAAATGTATGCGTATTTATATTTTTATAACGACGCATTTTCAAGTCGTCGGTAGTGTAAAGACTGCTCGCAAGTACTACCCACATATCACATGACTATTTTTACCTTGTAACGATATAACAGTGTCGCCATACAAGCTTCTTCGATCGTCAGCGGGACTAAAATGTACATTTTATATTCTGTGTAGTGAAACTGTTGAAAGAAAACAAGTTATCGAGAGGAATAAAGAAACCAGAAGGTGCACTTTGAGTACCTCAGGTTGTTACAACGGTGTTGAAGGTACAAGTATTGTAGGATATTGCGCCATATCGACTAGTAAATACGAAATCTCTGGTTGACCCTGAAGATGGAGGCACTGCGACAGTCCGAAACTTTGGTAGCTGTTTACCACTCGACATGGTGTAACATCTCACCAAGATTCTAATCTTAGAAATGTGCACTTCCCGGAATAATGTAGAACGATGTAGTAACTTGTACTAACGCGTTCTGCAGTATGCAGCACGTCTGCCTACAGTACGTGCCTGTATGTTGTCAGTGTTTTCTAACAGCACATTTAGGTTGATCAAACTGGACCGTTCAGTAGTGTGGGAACCAATGCTTGTAAGCTGGCCGTCCTCGGCTAATGACAACCGACCTTCATACCGAGACCTGCTGATACTTGTATGTCTTTTTGTGTCGACTACACTGCGGCTCCTCCTGTAACAGGAAGTGACATGTCCTTCATACCCGTCACACCGAGATTACTTGTAAATCTGCCCGATACAATAAACACCGGTTTGGCTATAGTATTCAAATACATTGACGCCCTGTCGATTTATAGAGCCTACTTAGCGTGCGTTCACACTGCCTCATTCCCATAAACGGTTCAATTATTCCCCTTTGAGATTCCCAACAAACGTGTTTTCGGTGACTGTATTAATAAAGATGGCGAAATTATTATTATATATTATTTATTATTATTATTGCTAGTTAACTGTCGTTTGCGCTGTTAAGCTAGTACTTTAAGAAATGAAAATTAGTAGTTTGTAGTAGTATCATCGTCATCATCATCTCCCGTACGAACAGCAAGAAGTATGATAACCACGTATGCAGCTTGTGTGTCAGTAAACGTCGTTTTATGTGCTTAATTTTATTTTATTATTTTATTAATTTTTACTGCAGGACTTGCCCGGAACCTATCAGCATTATTACACAAATTCATAAGTGTGAGCTCCTCGATCTGCCTTCAGCACAGGTGGGATGGCGAAGAAAGCGTGGTGTATGTGATCTGGTTGTCGTCTGCATCAGGAATGACCATCAGTGATGTCTGATTACACTGTCAGGTTCTGAGTGAAAATAACGTTACGAGTCAGTGAAATGCAGGGTGTTCGGTAAATATGAGCATAAAATTGGACTTGTTGCTGTGAAATGTACAGAATGCTTACTACGTGTATGACGTAAGTTGCAGGGAGTCCTCCAGCTACTTTATCCTTATCTTATCAGTGTGTACGTGCCTCGTAGTAAGTTTCAAACCATTTGACGGACTTATATATGACTTATATATATGAACGCCATGTCAGCAGGGTACCCCACCTTTGTACCTTTTGTTTTACTACCATCTTTGATACTAACACGACGGCCGTGCTAACGTTTTGAGTGGGATGAAACTAGACACACACTTTTTATACGAGAAGGATTCATATTAAATCTTCGACAGATGTGTAATATTTTTGTTTCGATAATTGTTTTGTGGATTATTCAGTAACAGCGTTTCGGTCCCATGAATTCGGGTTCCTAGTGGTGCCTTGAATTGTGCATGAAGATGGACCCTGAACACACCTGCAAACTGTGTTTCAACATTTGTCATTTACTTACAGTTACAAACATGACAGTGGTTTGAAGCGCTGTTGTTATGTTACGTTACAAGGATAATCTATTGGGAATCTATGCCAGTGCGTACGACTGTATTTATTAATTCAAAGTTCTTGCTAACGGCGTCTTATAGACTGACATATTCGATCGGAACTAGGAGGTTGTAAGTTCTTCCCAGAACTGCTTACACCTACGAGGCTGTACCGCTGTTTGTACACAGAGGAGTGATGTTCCTTCATTTATCACATTTTATTATCCAAAGTTATTCAGAGGTTTTAAGTTTCCGCTGTGTTCAGAGAAATCGAAACAGAGTTTACACCACGTTCATTTTTCAACAAATGCAGTCGCTGACATTGTATATTCATAACTAACTTTCCTGAAACAAAGTCATAGCACGTTCAGTTCAAGACAAATGCAGTCATTGACATTGTATATTCATAATTAACTTCCCTGAAAATGTTGAGTATTTGAGTAATATTACGATGAAGCGGGTGTCTGTTTTAGTGCAAAAGGTCTGTTTCTAAAATATCAGTTCAAAGCTTATTGGTATTCCCGCTATCTAGTGATTTTTACGTAATTTTTGTACTTCGGGAATTTTTCCACCTTGTTTGACTGTAGTGATCCAGACATTCGCTCTGAAGTGGAAACAGACCTCTTACGGAAATGTTCATGTGGAAATGCAATACGTTTGCCACTTCCTCCACCCGTTTTCCTGTCGACAGTTGAGCACTTGACTGGTAGAGTGTACAATTCCCTGTGTGGACGGAGATGTATTACAGTGTGGTGTGGCAAGGAACCAGGAAATGTTTGAGATTCATGTGACGAGGTCTTAGCGGCAGTGGTCGGTCTGTGTGGTATTTTTAGGGCGTGCGCCTTACTTTGGCAATCACAGCAGCTCCAGTTTTAACCTACAGCGAGACGAAAATACAGGCGTGATGCTACTATACAGCTGCTACGTGGCTTATGATCTTCTTAGTCGAATTCCGCAGAATTTTTTGCCAGCTTCCTCTAAGTAAATATGATCGCACACTGTCAGAAATTGATAGTCAGTCAGCTGGTCAAGCAGTTTCGTTTTCGATTTATTCAGTTCATGGATTTTGTCGTGTCGTGTGAAAAAATAAACCTCAACTAAAACACTACGTTAGGGCCGTGCCATGGCTCAGGCGGTTAGTTGCCGGCCTCCCACGCGGAGGCCCAGGTTCGATCCCGCGTCAGTCCATGTGGGATTTGTGGTGGACAAAGAGGCACTGGGACAGGTTTTTCCCCGAGTGCTTCGTTTTTCCCCTGTCAGTTTCATTCCACCGGTGCTCCATTACTTGGAAAAATGAAAAAAAAAGTATCATCATCTTTCTCTTCATCTTCATCACAGGGTTGCACAATAAGCATCAGGCTGCGGTGCGTCCGTAGCGTCTGCTGCGGGGCCCTTCTCCATAAAAATACACTACGTTTCGGAGACTGGATCAGTCCCATCCTCAGGTAAAAAAAAATAATTCAGAACCTGCTTAGTTGCGCCTCATCGTTATACAGTTTCTAAAATGTATTTGCCCCAAAACTAATCACGTGTTTCATTGAGCTGTTCCATTCGTGCAATAGTTGTGTTTGTTTCGTGCTCCTTTACAAATGTACTTCTTGACAAATTTCGCTCCAGTAGACATGTAACTTAAAACACTTGAATTCTGGCAGACACGTTTTCAAACATTTGTATGAAGTGTACATTACTGACCGATTTCAACCAAAACTGGACTTCGTCAACGAATGGTAGTAGAATTCCCGAATACGAAATTCCATGAAAAGCTGTTGAGCGATTTTCTAGTTGTTACATGCGAAGTTACTGATGGACAGACACAGCTAAGCTAATAGGAGCATTTTGTATCAATGTAGGGAATGCGCCAAAAGTTATATATTTTTTAACGACAATGAAATTCAGTTCACTTGCGTGTGGACAATTTGTGGCATTTTTATACAACGGGCGTTACAAATTGTGCGCTGTGATAACAGGAAACACATGCGAATTGATGTTAATGTTAATGCTCATGGAATAATGGACGTGTCATGATTTTTGACGGCATTCATGTCGGAGGACATTTATTTGAATGGATATTCAGGGAGGTGAAGGAGGCGTGTGTGGGCGATTAGTTCATTGAATATTTATTCCAAACAGGTGTATGAAAAGCCTGCGGACGTTGAATCCAGCTGACTTCCGTTTCTTATCCTTGTTGCCGTTAATAGTTTATAGAACGTTCCAGTTTACCAGGGTTTTTAGCCTGTGCCAATTGCAGTGTTATAGGTGTTTATGTTTACTGTCACCGCATTTAACCGAAAGATGCTAGTAACATAAATATGTTTTCGTGAATAACAAACAAACATGTTATGAGTAATTAAGAGTATAAGTTTCATCTGCTTATAGCGTACCTGATGTTGATTTTTGGTAATAGGAGTTAGTCGGAACCCTTCAAGGGAAGTGACGGAGATGGGACGATAATATTAAAATGGATATTAAAGGTTAGAGGAAGTGCGGTTGTGGGCTAGATTAATGTGGCTCAGAGTAGGACCGAGTGGTGGGCTTTTACGAACGCGGTAATGTCATTTCTGTTTCATAAAGATATGTGCAATTTATTGCCTAGCTAAACTAATGTCAGCTTTTCGAGAAGGACCGTGCTATGTAGAGTTAGAGGTATGTCCAACAACAAAAAAATGTTCATACAAACTCGCACATGTTTTTTTGAATTCTGATTTCTCTGCCCTCCTGACTCCTGCATCGTGCGTTGTCTTTCAAAATTAATTTACTTAGAACGGCTATACAGTACCGACCACAGTTTGAAAAATATTGTCTGTAGGCTTGTGTTTAGAAAGTATCCATTTCATTTAGGGTGTCAAGTATGACGTCACTAAGTGCTAAGAGCGCGGTAACATTTGCCCCATTCTTGCGGTAGCTGTACATGCACACAAGGGATAAACTACTTTCCAAGAAATAATGATAAAGCACTCAACCAATGTGATCATTGTCTATTTATTTGATACATACGATTTTTTTATGGGTACTACAAAATCGGATAAAAGATTGTTTTGCTGGTGGTATCATTTGTGATGGTACTTTATTTTACTCATGACCTATAAATTAATTTAAATATTCCAACGTACATTGTTCAGCTTTGTTGGTGTTGTTGAAATAACTGTTGACCAGTAAGTTAGTTATTTCGGCCCCCATCTTGCGAGCTTCACGACAGTAAAACTTACTTATGACGTCACATCCATCAGCGGACTTTAGGCGGTTTTCGAAGGGCGTCTTTGGGTTTATACCATTGCACCATTCCGCACACATCGTTATAAGCACTGGGTGTAATTAATGTCGTATGTTTAGTGAGGACGTGTTTTCTGTTTAATTTCAGAAATTACATGACGGATTTAGATTAAATTTGCTATTATTGCCGTCAACGCAAAAATTTGTTGGACCCTTTGAATTCTGGTTCATATCGGACCAGCGTAACCCATACATCACTTGAAGCGTAAATAGAGCTTTTCATTCGTGTGAGTTGTTTGAACGATTTTAGCCTGCTGCTTCTTTCTTGGGAAAGTAAAGTGGGGACATTGAAGTCCTCTGGGATGTCGATTGGTATATAGTTACCGATGTTTTGTAGGAACTTGCTGCCATCATCTTCAAGGCGTGCAGTCAAAGAACTATCTACCAATCGTCACGGCGTAATACCTCAGAAGACTTGAATATTTATCAGTACCAGTGTTGGAACATCAGGTGTCTTAATGAAGTTGGTTTGTAAGACGAAGTGTTGTCTTTGTGTGTATCTGTGTCTCTCTGGGCTTGCATACCCCTTTTCATATTTTGAACTAATTGGCCACTTCTTACTAAACTTAGTATGAACAATTTATACCAACAAATGCACACAGACATATAATGTCAATAGTTTCTTTTATTCATAGCTTGCCCCAATACGTATTTCGGCGTGCTTACATCGCCATCATAATAATTTTATACTGTTTTATTAATTTTATTAATATACCGTTGTACAATTTTTATATATAGTGACACTGATTAACATTGTAAAATTGTTATACATAACTATGGCTGTTACGATGTATTTTCTAAATAGTGGTCTATGTTAAAAAACTTCAACGACCCCCTGAAGATGGCGATGTAAGCACGTCGAAATACGTACTGGGGCAAGCTATTAATAAAAGAAACTATTGACATTATATGTCTGTGTGCATTTGTTGGTATAAATTGTTCAATTAAGAAAAAATGCACGGTGAATGCAACGCAAAATTTAGCATGAACACTTTCTCATTTAAGGACATCCCAACATTAAACTTTTTAAATCCCATACTCACAGCCCTACCAACAGCTTAGCGGGTGCGCAAGTTTGTGACGTTGCAACGACAATAACAATGGTTAATTTTGGAATCTTAAATGATGTATGATAATAGATCCTTGCTTATGTGCAGCCTTTATTTAGATTAAATTAAGTTACAGACCAACTGATGCACACTAAAACCACTTTTTATGTAGCTTTATTATTAAAATTGTTAAAATTATAACCCCAACACGTGTTTCGATCCTAGGATCATCGTCAGGGGGTTTTTTGTTGAAAGCTACAGTCACTTCATATACATGATTTTAAATATTCTAACGGCACTTATAACTTATATATTATAAGTTAAAATCTTGTAAAAGACTCGTTAAAAGTTGTAAAATTGTAAAAGTACTGTAGATAGTAGATTGCGGAAGTGCTGGCGTGTGGGATCGTGGTATTAAAGGCATGTGATATGTTTTTGTGGGGAGCGAAGTGTACTGCCTGTTGTACGGTTAAGAGTACTATGGTAGAGTGTCTGACGATGATCCTAGGATCGAAACACGTGTTGGGGTTATAATTTTAACAATTTTAATAATAAAGCTATATAAAAAGTGGTTTTAGTGTGCATCAGTTGGTCTGTAACTTAATTTAATATGACGAAGATGCACGGTGTCAACAGTGTGAACTTTATTTAGATATTCGTTTCCTAGAATGTAAAGTAACTGTATGACAGCGTGCAAATATTTTCTTTATTGTTTATATCGTGATGCCTTGTGAACCGTTTTAATTAGGCATGTGAAATTTGGTAGCTATATTGGTAGATAGCCGATCTCAGTGGCCGTGCGGTCTAAGGCGTGGGTCTTCGGCCGCTCGCTTACTAGGATCGTGGGTTCGAGTCCCACCGGGGGCATGGATGTCTGTGTTGTGTTTGTTGTAGGACGGTAGCATGGAACGTAAAGTGACATGAAGGACGAAAGAAGATTTAAACAGTACAAAAATGGATCAAAGGGGAAAAACCCGGACAGACAAAAAAAATCCCACCGGGGGCATGGATGTTTGTGTTGTGTTTGTCGTAAGGACGGTAGTATGGAACGTAAAGTGACATGAAGGACGAAAGGATTTAAACAGTACAAAAAAAAATGGATCAAACGGAAAAAAAAATCCCACCGGGGGCATGGATGTTTGTGTTGTGTTTGTCGTAAGGACGGTAGTATGGAACGTAAAGTGACATGAAGGACGAAAGGATTTAAACAGTACAAAAAAAAATGGATCAAACGGAAAAAAAAAATCCCACCGGGGCATGGATGTTTGTGTTGTGTTTGTCGTAAGGACGGTAGTATGAACGTAAAGTGACATGAAGGACGAAAGGATTTAAACAGTACAAAAAAAAATGGATCAAACGGAAAAAAAAAATCCCACCGGGGGCATGGATGTCTGTCTGTTGTGAGTGTTGTGTGTTGTCAGGTAGAGGTCTCTGCGACGGGCTGGTCACTCGTCCAGAGGAGTCCTACCGACTGTGGTGTGTCTCAAATGTGTGTGACCATGAAACCTCGACGAAACGAGGAGGCCCAGGCCCATATAAGGCTGTCGAGCCATAGGGGGGGGGGGGGCTGAATAGATAATCCATGTACCTACATATTATGTGTAAAATAGTTTGTATATATTAAGAGTTTCATAGACAATGACTCTGCTTAAGTTTGAGTTTATGTCCAGCAAATGCGACGCAAGCAGTTGGTATTTAAGTAGTAGGCTAAGTTATTCACAAAGATAAAAAATTAAAATGGCAGCAGTCGTGGATACATAGACCTGGAAGTCTATTCAGTACCCGGAACGCCATCATCTATATGCTATAGACGTATCTAGCAATACAGAACAGCAGTATGAACGCCTATTCGGTGGTGTACCTGTGTCATGGTTAGCCCTGCGGTAGTCTGTTATACAATAAATGGATATCGAAGCCATTGAAGTAGCACTATGTAGCAAAGCAAAGGATGTATTTGTAGTGCGCTTTAGAGTAAATTTTCCTGTTAATATTGAATTTGTCATGAGTAATGAGTTCTAGTTTCAAGAGACCACAACATGGATTCCGCCTTTTTACCCAGGTCATGGAAATATGTAAATTCTGACGTATAACATGTACTTTTGCCATTCATCGTTGTTTTATTCATTGTTTTATGGTAGCCAGACTTCATAAACATTTATGCTTTTCATCGTCACAAGCGTAATGACTGTCTATAATGATGAAGGGTTGCGTAATGCGTGGTAGGACACGCTGGAACTGCACATTTTATTTCCTCTGTGCTCAGACCATTTGTGTGACTTGGTATTGCAATCAGCAGTTCCACGTTTCATTTACGTCCGTTATATTGAAATAGTTTGTCTCGTAATGTATACTTTAGGTTACTAGTCACTTTCCCAACCCTGCAGAGCCTCTGTTAAAATGGCTTCTTCCATGCGTCCGCCTGGTTTGTCAGTCTGTCTGGAAATATGGAACACCTCGCGAACCACTGACCATATTTTTATGAAAGTATATGCGATATTACGGAGTTTTACTAAACTTTGCCAACAAATGCAAATTCCAGTTAAAAACTGGCAATAACGGACGCGTTGCATATAGAACTATATATGTCCCCGTCCGGGTATATACGAGTGTAATTGCTCGATCTGATGGACTTTGCAGAATACTCGTAGGCTGTACACGAGTCATGTTACTTCTACGTGGTGACGGAAGCGAACCGCCTACTGAAATGTGTGTGCCAAGTATGCCTCAAGCAGTGGAAATGTCGTCACCCATTGTCAAAGACCTTCAGGCTCTCGCAGTTCAAACTTGTCCATAATCCTCAGTTGTCCAAGTGTTATGTCCGACCGTCTGCCGATGGTGTGATACTAGAAGGATGCGTTTAGCCTGATAGCGTCTTAAAATTACTGGCAAGAGCGTTTAGGCTGACAGTCTGTTGACAGTACTAGAAAGAGCGTTTAGGCTGACAGCCTGTTGACAGTACTAGAAAGAGCGTTTAGGCTGACAGATTGTTGACAGTACTAGGAAGAGCGTTTAGTTTGTTAACACTACACTAGTGGCAGCCACAGCAATTGAAGCTTGGGCTGATTCCCCATTGTTATCAGAACCATACCAGCTGAGTAACGCAGCAGTTTGTTTTGGAGCAGAGTCTGGGTCTCGCTGCGTAGTTCCCGTATCTGGCGACGTTTCGTTTTAGCCGAAGTTTCCATTGCTGTGTCCAGGACTATGGCCAGAGTGTTTCGCTTTACGCGTTGCCTTACAGAATTACATTTGTCATTCATCATTCTGTAGTCTGTCTTACGACAGGTCCGTAGCCTCTTCCAAAGCGAGTTCTCCACAGGGTGCGATCTAGTGCTTCCTCTTTCAATTTCCAGTATCTTTTCTTTTCCTTAAGGTCATCCAGTAACTGCTTACGTCTTCTCCCTCGTCGTCCCGTCATTTCTATCCTTCCTTCTAACTTTCCTTCAATCACGTGTTTCAGAAGGCAGTTTCTACGCAAGATGTGACCAATCCAGTTAGCCTTTCTTCTTTTTATTGTATGTAGGATATTCCTCTCCTCCTTGACTCTGTGTAATACTTCTTCATTTCTCACACGATCGGTCCAACTGATCTTCTCCATTCTTCTCCAGCACCACATTTCAAAACTTTCCAGATACTTCTGATCTACTTTCCGAAGTGTCCACGTTTCAGCACCATACAAAGCTATGCTCCAAATGTAGCCCTTTACTAGCTTCTTCCTTAAATTTAATTCCAGTTTGCTGGTGAAAAGATTTTTCTTCTTGTTGAATGCTGTTTTTGCCATGGCAATTCTGGATTTATTTTCACGTGTACACCTTGCATCACTTGTTATCATGCTACCCAAATAATTGAAATATTCCACATTCTCCAATTGTTTTTGATCTATCATAATTTTCATTGGGGATGGTTGCCTTGAGATTTTCATTACATTACATTCATTACATTCATTTCATTTCATTACATTAGAACAGCAGCGCGGCCAGTTGGCCAGTCACCAACTGCCACGAATGCGCACGACCCAGTAACCTCGGAACGAGGAGGCCCGAGCCCATATAGGGCTGTTGAGCCATGGTTATTATTATTATAATAAATATTTGATTTAATGTGATATTTTGTGATTCGAGGTTTTCACAACGTTGCTTCGCCCGACGTTCTTACAGTGGTGTTGCTAAAGTTCGAAGTGTTCCTGGGATGTTATGCATGCCAGTTAGTAAATATTTACTAACGTTTCGGAGGATCGTAGCACCTTCGAAACGTTGGCAACTATTTACAAATCAACAGACGTAATATTCAAGAAGACTTGAATTTTCACAGCGATGATGAAGATCACAGTCTTCTGGGATAGTGCGCTCTTCTGCAGTAATGTTTTACGTACGTTTCGTTGCAGCTTACTGTT
Source organism: Reticulitermes speratus (assembly GCA_021186555.1). Lineage (NCBI taxonomy): Eukaryota > Metazoa > Arthropoda > Insecta > Blattodea > Rhinotermitidae > Reticulitermes > Reticulitermes speratus. Next base: position 20,501,535 of record JAJKFL010000001.1, read on the forward strand.
TCCACCTTACGGTAGTCCAAGTCTTAAAATTTCTTGGACTACCATGAAGATGGAGGAATCAAGCTCTTCGGAAACGTCCGTAACAAATTACCAGTCAACAGCGTCATATTCCAGAAGAATTGAATATTAATCCTGTTAATTGTTGTTGATAGCTGAGGTTCTATTCAAGTGGACTTGTCTCGAAAATCAATATCCAGTACAGTTGTTTTTTTTTAATTGAAGGGCCCCGTAGCAAATGCTACGGACGCACCGTAGCCTGAAGGCTTATTGTGCAACCCTATGAGCTAGATGATGAGGTTTTTTTTTTCTGTTTTTTCCATTTTAATGGAGCACCGTTGGAATGAAATTGATAGGGGAAAACCGAAGTACTCGGAAAAAACCTGTCCTAGTGCCACTTTGTCCACCACAAATCCCATATGGACCGACCCGGGCATCCGCGGTGAGAGGTCGGCGACTAACCGCCTGAGCCATGGCACGGCCCCCAGTACAGTTGTTATATATTTAAATGTTACTTGTGTGATTGATTAGTGGATACAGAAACCAGAAGGTTAATAAAGAAGGTGCTCGAAACAAACACTTTTAACTGATTCTTATGTAGGTATTTTGTGATTTGGCTGATTCCAGTGCCCGCGCGGTTTAAGACGTGGGTCTGCGGCCTCTAGCTTGCTGGGATTGTGGATTCGAATCCCGCCGGGGCATGGATATTTCTCTCTTATGAGTGTTGTGTGTCGTCAGGTAGAGGTCTCTGCGTCGGCTGATCACTCGTCAACAGGAGTCCTACCGCGTGTGGTGTGTCTGAGTGTGATCGTGAAGCCTCGACAATGAGGAGGCCCTGGCTCGCTAGGGGCTGTTGCGGTACTGGGGGAAAAACTTGTGATTTGAATCAGTGATCTGGTAATTAGGCATTCCTTGTGGATCCAGTGAATGCACACAAATATACAATCACCATCAGTGAGATTTTGCATTTAATGACATGAGTAATCATTCCACAACAAAAAATTATCAGGAACAAGTAAACATCTAGGCCAGTGAGGCATAAAGTCAAATTTGGAAAATGTACTTAGCCTTGGAATACAAGTTTCCCCCTTCGATTTGTGCATGTCCTTCCCTCATTCTGTGTCGGACGAGAGAGCTCCTGTTGTGTTTCGTGGCGTTTCAGGGCACAGACAATTCTGTGCACGTAAGTATGGATGCAGCCGGTGAAAGTGTCGTACGCGAAAAGTTAAGGACAGAGTTATGAAATACATATACAGTGACTCGAACGATTTCTTTAATTTTCTGTATTAAAGGTATCATTCGAGAAATTGCAACCTGTGTGTGGATGTGGTGTTTTATGTTTGTGACTTTCCTTATCTCCTATAGACTACAGTGCATGCCTAAACTCCGCTCAGATTATTTACTTCCAGTTGGCTTTGGGGTACTATCAGAGAGAATAAACTTGTTTTGAACGCGTTACACTTAACTGAACAGTGAGTTTCTGAGTGTTCCTCCATGAAAGTTGAATCATTTTGATAAATATCAGAAAGAAACTGATCGAATACAGTAAGTACACTGTGCGTGTCTTGCTCAGAATTTACTTTTAAATGACATACAATGTTAATGAAATCTGGATGTGTGACTGCCTTCATCTGAAATACCGACATAGGTGTACGTAGATTCAGGTTAGTGGAGTAAGCAGGTTCATAGGCCGGGTTATTTCAACACTAGCTACTAGCTCCCCAGCCGGGGTTCGCTTTCCGGCGTAGTTGTTTACAGATGTTTGTCTTTACTGCTATGGTAAGAAGTATCAAAGGTCCTTCGTCGGAAGTAAAGCGGCCGTAGCACGAAACCGACCACGTACACCGCCATGTTATGTCGTGTTTGCGAATGAATGACGCTTTACCTCCGCTCGTGTCCGTGGCATGGTGGGTGGGTACAGGCGAAACATTGCCTTTACATCTGTTGAAAGACCGTTTTAATTGCCAACTGACTGTGTGGCATCCGTGATATTGGTCACATTGACACCGAATGAATTGGGAGAAAGGAAAACTTGTGATATGGTGGAACCCTGAGTAAGACATATCCAGTTCTGACATTGTTCAAGGGCGCATAGTCGAATTATCTTTCCGCAGCTTTAGGCATGGGTACACTGTTGACTGCCGGTGTGTGGGGGCTTTAGGCAGAGGGACAGTGTTGACTTCCGGCGTGATGAGGCTTTCAGGAGCGTACGGTTCTCTGATTATAAAATAGCTGGGTATCTCGTCTTTTCTCTTGTGCGTAACGCATGCTGCGTGGTGTGGTGTGGGTGAGGATTTTACGAGCTTTAGAGACTGGTATGTGGTAGAAAGAGCTCTTGTGCGATAGCATGGTCTTTTTTTTTCTGCACGCGGTGAAGCTGTTAACAAAGCTGTCGTTAGTTAGGAGCATCCAGCCATGTACCACATCTAGTTTAATATAAAGACGTGCCTGTTTCCCCTTCTCTTCCCCTGTTTTCTACCACGGACCAGCAGAGAATGCCCACAGGAACTACGAAACGCACTGCCTGCTCTAAGTCAGTATATACGATGCCCACGGCTGTTAAAGCGATTGCAAGAATTACGGTGTAGGTGGTAGATGCTGATAGAAACAACATGCCATATAATTTTTAAATTACATAAGTGTACTTTTAATTCCTTAATTTTGTTGTTATTCCTTCTTTAAAATTTTAGGTGCTGTATATTGCGTTACTGACAATGAAGGCAACTGTACCCGAACCGAAAAATGGGTACTTTTTTCTGCTTAGAATTAAAGCATGTAAGAAAACCATGAGATAGGGATGGTCCGTTTTTCGTCTATGGCAAGGCACCTGTAATCATATTTTTTGAAATTCGTGTTTTCCGCTGCACCTTTCAAACACTAGGCGTATCTGTGTTCGTAAACACGTTGTGTCTGAATAAAATAAACATTTTATGTTGTCCCAGCGATGACGTATCTTGGTTTGTATCTGCCATCGTTCTCAGATAAAGTTACTGCAGTATCCATTAGTTTTTACGATATTACATGTGGTTTATCGGCCATTCGGTAGGACTAGGAGCAAGAAATTAGATAATATACCCGTTTGTGATTGAAACTTCCTTTTCCTTTTACATTTACATTTTTTGAAACAAAAATCTTCCCAAGTCACTCCTATCGGCAGTATGGTTTTAAGTTACACTAAAATTGCATTAAAACTTTGCACAGTTTATTGTATAGTACCAGGGTGACAGCCTTTCAGCAGGATAAGCTTTTGATTGAATCCCGTGTAGGTGGAGCTAAAATTGATGCCACTAGTGAACAGTAACAGTATATTTTAACGTTGGGGCCCATATAAGACATAACTACTTGAAAACAATTTTGTTATTTAGAGTTGAGTGAGTCATAGCTGGTTTATGGACACTAGATGAATTGGAGGTGGTGTAAGGGCGTTCCATGATATGGACGGTTGTGGTCGTTTCTATGCTGGTTAGTACAGCTGATGTTTGAGATCCAGAAACCAGTCCTTATCGATTACAAGCTACTAAACCTTTTTGTCTTAAATTTTGTATTTGTGCGTATAATGCCTCACCCTTGCTGGATGGAACAGGGCAGCAGCGTTCGATAACTTATACGAAGCATTAATTAGAAGATAGTCAACGTGACAATCTTGGATTACGCCAGAGGTATGTTTCAGAGGTGACCTGTTCCCTGTTCGCCGTTCGTGGCTTCATTGTGAACGGTTCGTGATGTAACTTCTGTGCTGACGGTCCTCAGTCGAACACAAGCACATTTAAGAGTCGTGATGTTCAGTGAACAAGGACACATTAAGCGCACTAACAAAGCGCCGACTGAAATGGTTAACAGGATTGGAGCTTCAGATGTAAAGAAGGCGTGTATAGGAAATGAAGCGATTTGGAAAAGTGATACCGTCTTACGTGTTATCGTTTTTTTTTTTTTTTTTTTTTTTTTTTTTTTTTTTTTTTTTTTTTTTTTTTTTTTTTTTGGGGGGGGTTATGTCTCATGTAAGTGCTCGGTATGTTTCCTCCTTTGTCCCGCGGACGTTATGAGGACAACTACATTATGAAATTCACTCCCTGTCCTTCACAGCAAGTATTATAGCCACCGTGGTTATGTTAAAAGTGATGCTCAATTATTGCCTAAGTTTTTGGGTGCGATTTGAATTCTCATTCATGATCTCGTTTTTTTTTTTTTGATTACATGAATATTTGAGAGGATACTTACTTTCGGAAACCTGTATATAACTTACAATCTTGTATAATGAAACAAGATTCATTTCCCTGTTTTCACTTTGATGTAGTCGGGTGAATGAACTGGAAGTGCCTGTAGGTATGTGTATCGACTGAGAGGTAAATGCTACAGGCTCGGCGAATGTGCGTCAGACGATCAGGTATGTTTAAAGCAATCCCTAAAGGCAGTTTACAGAGTTTTTTTGTTAACATTCGTTTGTTTTGTGTTGTGGACAGTATGCTTCATAATTCGTAATTGGTGACGCCAGTTTTGAAGATGTTTTAAGTTCATGAAGTTGTGTTAACTAATGGGCATAATGAAACGCCGATACGTTGATTGTGTTCGGAGGATGGGACGTGCCACCTGATAGGCATTTGCAGTCACATAGCTAAGATAACAAACTGAGTCGTGGGCTACATGATAATGCCTAATAGCGTAGTTACGTGCATTTCACATTGTAAGGTTTATATTATGTTCAACCCTGCCTTGGTTTCCAGAGCAACGTGTAGTGAGGCGTATGGATCACGTAAGATTACTGTTGTGTTCCATGTCAGTACACAAACAGCACTCCGCTTTTTTTTTTTTTGGCTAGAAATGATACTGATACAATTTCACGAGTTACTAATCAAACTATTACTAAAACTAACTAACTCCATGGAGCAGAGTCCTTCTTGAGAAGCTAACAGGTCGTCACCTAGTCAAGAAATTCCCCGCGTTTTATGGAACCCGAAGGTTCATTACCGCACTCACAAGAGCCCGCCACCTGTCCCTATCCTGAGCCATATCAATATCAAACTTTTACTATTGTAATATTGTGGCCGTACTAATACTGGTTCATGGGACGAATGAGCCGGTTTTCCGAGATGTGCCAGTCTCGTGTTCAAATATCACCATGAGAAGAAGAAGAAGGCAACTGACCGTATTCCCATGTGATTATGTTTGAGTAGAAGTGCTCCAAAGAGACAAGTAACATCAGCGTAAGCTATTTACGTCTTCCTTGGCATCTACTTCTACTTTATATTCCCCTAATTAGATGTATTTCTCCTCAAGAATCGCCACAACTTCTAAAGAGGAGTGCAGTGTTGGCGTTCCAGCAAAACGATTTGTTTTTGAGTTCTGCCTTCAATAGCGATATTATAACAGTATGCTCCTTGTTGTTCTTCAGAGTGTACTGTATTTGAACTACGTTATAGGTTAAATAGGTTATTATTGGCTGTATTCGGAACGAAACACGATACACATAACACTGTGACTGTGGGCAATCCAGTACTGAATGAAATACGTATACGAATGGTCCTGGACTTTGAAGTAAGCGTTTGAAACCTGACAAATGCCGGTATGTATGTCGTATTCTTTTGTGGCTGATTTTCTGAAACAGCTAGGGTAGCAGACGCCACGGGAATACATCTCTCCTTTCCCGTTTCATGTGTATGCTAATGCTGGTTGCAAGGCTAGCCGCATAGTCTGGTCTGCAGGCGACCCTTTGTTAATTGTTCTGCGTCTTCCGCTGTGGCTTGTGAAACGGAGGTCCGATATCAGATTTTCAAATGAAGGTTTAACATAGTCAGACTGTCGGATGAGCGAGGATGGGAAACTGTAGGCCTCTCCGTGTAACCCTCTCTAGATGTCAGCAAGGAAACCCAATAATGCAACGCATATTAATTAGCCCATACAAAAAAGGGATGTACTCATTGTGTCCCTCTTTCCCCTAATGCCTTCAGTTATTTTATGTCATCCATAACCCTGTCCCGCTTCTCAGCAATATTTATGTGTTTTAGTGTCAACTTCATGCTTCATAAGTTGAGAATTCAATAACACGAAAATGATGATAAAATTTTTTTTTTCAGGTATGTTGCAGTTCCCAAAGGCTTGTGGTTAGTGGTGAGTTTTATCTCTTAAGTCTGTTTCCACGCCATTTTAAGTTTAGGGTATATAAGCTGGAGTATCTCCGCGATCTTAGGCTACTTGAAGAAACTTGTTGAATTTGTTGTTCCTCAGGCAGTTTTGTAACAAATTTTAAATTTGTGAACTGAAACTGGATGAAGTAGTAAGAAAATTGTCAGTCACCACTATGCCTGCACCCATTGATTCTGAGTAGATATGCTTTCCCCTTTCATCTTGGCGCTGTGCGATTAAAGTTACTTTATATGCCTTTTGTCTGTATCTTTATTGTTTTTATGAGAACAGCCGTAATAGCTGCGTATTTCACGAATTTAAAACGCTGTGAGAGTTAAACGTTGTTTTTGGAATCATTTACTTAATGGATTTTGTCCATCGTCTGATGGTAAAAAGTAAGAATCAAAAGGAACACAACTACGTTTAGGAGACAGGATGCACCGTCCGCAGAATCTTATAGAATTTTGTTAAAGTCTTTATCATTTCTCAACTTAGTAACATCCCTTTTTACATTAGTTTTCATGGTCTTAGACCGATGAATCCAATTGCCATAGCCCTAAGAGAAGAGTTCATGAAATCCTGATTTATTACTGTTTCAGCATAAATTTCTGTCACGTGAGAATATATATGTGTGTGTGTGTGTGTGAATGCCTTCCTAATCGTCAGAACAAATTCCACGGTTAATTTTACGGCTAAGATTAAAAAATTACTGTTGCTAATCCTCATAAATTTACCTCGGTCTTGTGATGGATGAACATTCACCATCTTATGGCATATATAGCAATGTAGACATTCAGCGATAAGCCTGAGGAGCACGCGGTTTTTTTTAGTTTGATACTGTTCATCTGCTGCCTTCACCCACACCAGGAGGCTGAAAGCCTTGCAATCCAAGTGTCTTCCCATCGCGTCTAAAGCACATTGGTGTGATATTAAGAAGCAAATTTACGAGGGTTTGGAGGTTGCATTTTTCGCCGGTCACATCAGGGCCCTAACGGAAGGTTTCGACTCAAAGTTGGCTGGTTCGGTGAACGCTGTAGTTTGGCAACTTCGAAGGCGCTTGTGCCGACGGAGGGCTGACTGACGTTGCCTAAGGCCTTAGCTACGGGCCATTGGAAGTTCGCAGGCCAGTAGAGGCGGCCTAGTCGTGGGACCGACCGTGTGTAGTACTTTTCGGCTACCCCGAGCGAACTTTCCGTGATCTCCCACGGTTGCCAAGCAAATGCCAGGGTATAATTAAAAGAAGGGGATAAGCCCACATCCTTATCCAATCACGGGGCCTTCAGCCAAAGTGACCTCCCCAGGTCGCAGATTTCCTTTCCCTACGCGACCGAGGAACTTCGGATTAAAACCCAGACTTCCACCCAACTACTCCGCCCCGCAAAAAAGACATAATGCCGCTGTAGCATAAGTCTATTTTAACCACATCAGGACTCGCAGATGACAGGACATCTCTTAGTGTAAACACAGTCCCCGTTATATTGTAAGGTATTCGTGGCGTAGCCCTCCGGTATGTTTCGTGCGTAGGGATGGGCGGAACGTACCAAGGGACGACGACTTACGCTTGGTGCAACTTTCCGCCCGTAGTTAGCGTTTTGGTTGGTTGGTTGGTGGCCACTCACGTTACACTTCTGTCCTCAAGACGGAGGCTGCACGTTAGTCGAAACGTTGATACCTGTTTACTAAACTACACGGTGTCACATTCCAGACGACAGTAATCCTAAACTTACCTTTACTTTTGAGGCGTGTTCGCATAGTCGCTAAAAGCGCTTATTAGCTTCGTCATGTCTATCCGTCTGTCCGTTTATCCGAATGTATCAGCGCGGATCCCACTGGGCTGATTTCCGTGAAATTTGGAATTGGCTACTTTTTGAAAATCTGTCGACAAATCCAAATGTGTTTAAAATCGAACAAAAATATCGGGCACTGCACGTGAAGATCTAAGTACGTTTTATTGTTGCCGGCGACATTAATTTGTCATAAAAGCATGGTTGTACCATACTCAATATTTTATACCGTTGAGTGGCATGTAGCTCAACAATACAAAGAGCGTGTAGTTGCGTTTCCATTGCAACAATGGTTACGCGAATGCACCACAGTGTTACTTTATACGTACGTTGCTTATAGTATTTAAGGCAGCGCCCCACGTGAGACGTTCAAGTGCTATAGTCTGTCATTGTACAAATATCCTGTAATGACTGACTATTGAAAACTCGTGTTTTTTTTTTAAATTAACTGCGCCGAAATAATTAAGCTGCATATTTTTTGTACCAGTCTGATGGACATATACGCCAGTTTGCTGCCAACGAAGGTACCGACATTGCTGCCTGCGATTTGTGTTCAGTTTATATGCAGCCTTGTATCTTTGGTGTATGCATCCCATTATAATGTAGAGCCAGAATGGTTGCAAGTATTTCAGGCGTCCCACTTGTTACCAAGCGCTGTACAGTACTGCAGACGAGGGACTTTGCCATGGCCTCGCGGTGATGGTGAAGGTTCAAGTCTTTTCAGTATTCTCTGTGTTCGAAGAGCGTTACAACGCATGGGGAATAAGAACAAGAACCGAAATGTGTTAAAATAAGTATAGGTATTGTCGTGTGACTTCGTATTGTTTTTGAAACATCTGCATCGCGGTATGTCCACATACGCCCATATTTATATTACCTTTCAAGGCAGTGAAACACATTAAGCAGCACGCGTTTTACTGTTATCAAGCCCTTGAAATTAGCATTGTAGTTTAATTCACTGAATCGTGTTTGACTAGCGAAACAGTGAATTTTCATGTTTCATTCATTATCTAGGAGCTGTCATTGCTCTTTGGTCATTTGTTCACGGGAGGAAAGAAGGTCTGTGAGGTACAGTGTTTACCAGAAAACTGTATTGTAGTTAATAAAACCATTTATTACGGTTCTTCCCTACAACAGTTAGGTCATCTGCCGCAGTGCAGCAACATGCCTCTGCGTATTAACTTCCAGTAAATTGTAGTGCTTGAGGCTGGCACGAATGTATTAATTTCATCCTTATTATGCCGCGTGCTATATATAATTCGTCAAGCACATGCCATCTTAGTGCAACAGATTAGTTAAGCAATCTATTTCATATTACACTGTGCGACTAATGTGTTTCATAATGTGATTATCTTCAGCGGAACCCAAAGTGCTTGCACAATTGTCGACTATTGAGGGTTGTGACATTTTTCATTATATTAATACATTAAAATAATAAGCGACTGAAATGGAAAACAAGATGGGCAATGTACACATGAAATTACATTTTAGTGCGTTCACGTAATGTTTATACCTCCACGGCTATACTAACAGCCTGGTACCTTTTCATTCGAAGACTGCGCTTTAAGGACGGTTTAATGTCGCCCGCAACAATAAAACATGCTTAGGTCTTGATGTAAAGGGCCCGATATTTTTGCCAGGTTTTAACCAAATTTGGATTTTCTCGACAGATTTTAATGAGTCCCCAATATCAAACTTCGGGGAAATCCGGCCAGTGGGAGCCATGGTGATACATACGGACGGACGGACATGACGAAACTAATAGGCGTTCTTCGCGACTATGCAAACACGCCTAAAAGAGATTAAAATAAAAAGTGAATTACAGCATTAGGCATAGATATTAGATGTGAGACTTTTCTTTTATCAATCAATTAAAGCACTTAAGCAACAAACTTGAGGAACATATTTAGTGTGCCGTCGTATTTTGTCAGTTGTTTAGCAGTTACGGTAGTTAACTAGGAAAAAGGAATGTTATGTGATAATATTCAAATAATATCGCCCTCATCACATCTGTATTAGAGGAGAAAGTTTGGTAGGTACTTCGTTTTAAGTTGTAGAATAACCGAAATGTACTTTGGAAATACTGGTCATTAGATTAGTATTTGCGTATCGTACAGAGCATGTGATGTACTTGTAGAACTGCTCGTTGTAAGGACGTTTTCGTCGGTTCGAAGCGTCCTTAGCTAGAATGGTGCCGTGTGGTGAGCTGTGACAAGTTGTAGAATTCGAATATTATCCGAATTCTGTTATTTTTGATAGTGGATTTAAGCAGCCTTGCTAGTGATATGTTAAACAAGAAGGAAATAATGGCAGTGTAAAGAACTGTGCGCAGATTTGTAATAAGCGTAGGGTTTAGGTATGTTATGTAAAGTAAAAAATATATTTTGGAAAGTTTTCCAATAGCATACCCGTTTGTGATATGTTGTTACATGCAAGTTTGACCGGAATGAAAATCTATACGATGATCGGAGCTGTAGTCATCAGTAGAGAGAATCTATATTGTCATTCAGTATTCACGAGCTCCCAAAACCGTCCATAGGCCCCCCCCCCCCCCGTGGCTCTCCCACCTTCTATTCAATGGATGCCAGTGTTTCTTTTCCCGCGGGTTAAACTGCCTGGGCGATGAGGCTTACCACTTACCCCCATTTAATGACGAGACAAAGAATGTGTCGGTCTTCCATGTGCATTTAGAGCGTGCACAGGGACAACTTTACACTTTGTTTTACCTTATGTTGTATGTAAGGGTGTATTTTTCTTGTGAAGGGCCCCGCAGCAGATGCTACGGACGTACCGCAGCCTTGAGGCTTATTGTGCAACCCTGTGATGAAGATGATTAATTGTTTTCGTTTTTCCTTGTAATGGATCACCGATGGAATGAAATTGTCAGGGGAAAACCGAAGTACTCGGGGAAAAAGTGTCCCAGTGCCACTTTGTCCACCACAAAACCCACAAGGACTGACCCCGGTATCGAACCCGGGCCTCCGCGGTGAGAGGCCGGCGACTAACCGCCTGAGCCATGGCACGGCCCTGTAAGAGTGTTTATACGACGTGTAGGTATAAAGAATGACATACTTTGCGAGGCAGAATGTTGTCTTACTGATGACCCACGACTGGATGTGAGAGCAACATCACTTCCTCTCTACGTCACGTAAATATTAATTAAACAGTATTTTATTAATGTCTTTAAATTATTCTGCGTGACCAACTGGAAGGTAAAATTAAGTGCCTTACGTACTTTCTCCAGTAATGATATGGATGTAACGAGGGTATAATTGTTGGAATGTTATCATGTACCAGTACATTTTTTTTCGTAGCACACAATGAATGAAACCCTAAAAACTAGTTTCTTGAATATGTTGCTTAAAGTATGTTAGCAATAGTAAAGCCGTATTTTCTATACCCAGTAGGGCAGTACTTGGCTAATGCTGTACTTTACTTTCCATTTTTGTCTTTTATACATATTTAAATTATTTATGATTTTAACGTATGTGCAATTAAAATTATGACGCTCAGAATTCGACTTAATTGTGTAACCGTTTTGGGATTCCTTGAAGACATGGTTGAAACATGCCAGAGAGTGTGATATAAAATATGCTGTTTAACTAGGCTGTTGTACTTTGATGTTGTGTATTGAATATGTCGCACAGAGCTGCTCGGATTTTCTTCTTCGATTTGCTGTTTCAGGCCAACCAGCAAATGCAGATAGTATTTTGAAGAGGTCGGTAAATTTGCGGCCATCAAAATGAAGGTCAATTAATTGTGTATGCAGTAGGACAAGCTCTTTTTTATATACAATAGGTAAATACTTAGATTCCGTTTATACTGTAGCAGATACTTTCTGTTCTCTTGCAACTGAAATTTGAAGACAAAAGGCCTACGGTCCGGTCGAGGGCTCTGGAAGTATATTACTGGCCCTCGGTTGGTTTTTGGTGCCTACGCGTTAGCGTAGTCCGTGTGGCGACTGCACTACGGGCTGGACGGTCCGGGGTTCAAATCCCAGCATTAACGAGAGTTTTTTTTCTCCAAAAGTCTAGATCGGCTCTGGAGTCCAACCAGCCTCCTGTTTATTGGGTACTGATGTTCTTTGTCGGGAATAAAGCGGCCGGGGCGTGATGTTGACCACTTACCTCCATTTGGCGCCGAGATTAAGAATCAGTAGAGCTGTGCCTTTACTCCCCCAGTATTCTTTTATGGCTTTGACAGGGACAACTTTACCTTTACCTTTACCAGTGTTTTAGGAAGTACGGTAATGCTCCGGGCTCGTGACTTGTATGTAGTGAAGCCGTTATGACGAAACTGTTCGTGGGATCGTCAACTATATTTACGGTTTACAAAGTAGCTAATGTATTTGCTTTACAGTATGTCACAATAGCTATGAAGTACAATATGGTATTTCGACTGTTTTCAGAATGAAACTAGTCAGGAAGTAAACAGATATTTTTGCCGTGCTTGTACAATTCTGAAATTCCCTAGTGCTTTCAGGACATTGCTTTCCTTGTGTTTTTTTTTTTTGCAGTCCTATTTAACCATCTATCTTAATTCTGCTGCAGCTTTTACACCACCACCTCTCCCTGCCCCATCCCAGCTCTTTCTTTTCCTCGCCTGCGACGCTTTGAATGTGTTTTCATTTTCCCCGTCGCGTTTCTTCCCTTTATTATCATCGTCTGCATGTTTTCTGAGTCTTGTACAGTGGCTGATTTTTCTTTTCAATCTCGGGTAATGATCCTTAACATACTCATTTCTGTCATGTCACTCGGCATCACGATTAAACCAGTCGTCTGGTTGTGGAGCTTCTGCGTGCCTGCAGCACGAATTGAGGGCGCTGAGGGTTTATCCATTAGCCACTTTTCATGGTTTCAGGGTGCGGGTGTAGCGATCGTCCATTAAGACCCCACGTGTTACTGCGAACACTCGGACAGAATGGATCTAAAAGCTTTCGTTGAATTTATATCTCCTGTAAATGTCTGAGCGACATTTCTCAAAAGGTGATGATGTGTATGTCATCTGTAAACGTGACAGAATGTAAATACCTGGCAAGAACGGTACGATTAAATCCTGTTTCGTGAATGGAATTAAGAGAATAAAGAATTGCCGTGTGTTATTCGGACAGAATCATATTTTATCTTTGCTGGCTAATGCCTGGAAGGTTTCGTATGGTTGTCTGATCGTAGGGAAGAACTTTTAATTCTAGTAAGTAATTTTTAAACAAAAGACCGAACTTAGGTACAGACATGGAGTTCGGAGCAGACCTCAAAGCCTACATTCCTGTTACATAGAGTCATTACTCTCAGTGTCTATTAGCATTATTAGTGTCATTTTATTTTATTTTTTGAAGAACCTATTACACGAAGGCACATCGAGTTGCTGCAAGATCAAGGCGGGAAAGCTTTGGCTCCAAAATGCAGTTCGCGTGATTTCCAACAGTTTTTGGCGTTTCTGAACTACTGAATTCCTTATCAATTTTTAATTGCATTTTGCACCTATATTGTTACCAATATCCTACTTGTAAAGTATTATTCTTTGCTGTATTTGCCAAAGTTTGTGATACGGTAGCTAAGTGCTCTTCCGACGAGAGCGTGCATTTGAAACAGTATGCAGGAAAGTAACCTTCCCAGAAGTAATCCCTTAAGCCTATTTAGGGCACACAGAATTGCCAGGCTTTGAACACGTTTGTGCGTCACAGACTATCAAAGTACATGAACCATACACAATCGATCAATACGTATCGAAGCGCTAAACACGCGTAGTGCGTCAGCATAGGTCTTATTTTTGACACAGAAAATCAGTCCAGTCAGTCGATATAGACCTGTAGCTTATCGCTGACAGCTAATTTGGAGCGACAATTGCGAATAATCTGCGTAATTCGATGAACTTCGTAAGGTATGACTTGAGAAAAAGAAAACGACTGTAGGCAGTTTTAGAGCAGATCCTTCGTCCATTATTATATTCCTTGATCCTTTGGAATGGTGCAGTAAACCTTAATATTTGACAGAATTATTTTGTTATCCTGCATAACGGACATTCTGAAAAATAAGATTGTTTTACAATCCTCGGCAAAGGAAAGAAAAAATGAAATCAAGCCACCAATTATCGTCTCTATGGTAAAAACAGTAGTTTTTCACATTTGTTTCTGGAAGTTTAAACATGTTTTATTATTCGTGCTGAACGTATATGTGATCATCTTGTGGCTGGCCACGTACTTTGGTAGGTTTCTTTTGTTATTGATACTGAGTACAGATTTTGGAATCGTCTTGTGGCTAGCTACATATCTTGAACACGTTTTCTAGTATCGAGGTTATCGCCACTTCCTGTATTTACTTGCGTAAAACGAGTTTGCCTTTACTTTTAACAGTTTTTTCACACTGTAACAATGTGAACTTCGTAAATCTGGTCTGAAAGGTAGGTTAGGCGTGGGTGAGAATAAGTAGTGATTTTTAAACGTAAGGGTTTTAAGTGTGTAGCACTCTGATGGAACTTCGCCTTCGGTTCAGCTGCAAACTATACGCTTTGCGATGAAACAAAGAGCAAAATATTTTGATTTCAGGCTTCCGCCGCGGTGTAAACGACGCCGTCGCTGTTCTGGGATGTTACGCAGCGTTGATTGATACTTAGTTACCGAGGTTTCGGGACAACATATCGGTCTTCAGCGGTCAAGCAGTCTGCTTGACCGCTGAAGACCGATAGTTTGTCCCGAAATGTCGGTAATTAAGTACCAATGAACGCTACCTAACATCCCAGAAGAGCTAAGGTTTCGAGCAAAATAATAAAAAGGACGCCCACTTCGCACAAATAAATTGCGTCTTTGTGGCACCGTATTGTATTTACGTAGCTCGTATGCATTTCTTGTCTCGTAAACCGTGAGATATCACCTTCATTGTACGTAGGTCTTCATGTAAAGTGTCTGATATTTTTGTACGACTTTACCCTAACGTTAATATATACAGCATATTTTTGTTTAAAAAAAAATCCCCGGTATAAAAGTTAATGAAAATTTGACCAGTTCGATGCCGACTTGTTCCATGCGGACAGACATGATGAAGCAGGTAGTCTCTTTTCGCATTTGTATTCCGAACACGTCTAACAACGAAGCGGTGATGTATGATTTTTATATGTATTGTATGTGAAGCTGATAGCTGTATCCGTTCGTTTGCAGTATTCATGTTGTAACATATCCCGGCAGGCCTGTGCTTGCCTGTGTTTGTAAGGGTGGGGTTCAGCTGAGAGCTCGCTGCAAGAGCGATATGCTGTCGGTTTGCAGTCTTGCTTGTGCTTGCATTGTCTCAGTACCATTCGGACTACAAAGTTGCGTCATTTCTGAAAAATAAGTGAAGTTCAATCAAATCCCGATATTGCACCCCCCCCCCCCCCCTAGCGCCGATGGAAGTCTGTAAATAGAAGTTCCATGTTGTACAGTACTTCGATTTACCGCCGTACTTTATACCGCCACAAACTGCGGTAACCAAGCAGTGGCGTTATATCGGGATTTGAGTTGCTTTCGTATTGTTAGTGCTCCCTATACACCACTATTTTCATTCTATATAGGACAACACAACAACGTTTTTCTACTCCTTGTTTTATTATTGCCTTAAGACATGTTTCGGCCGTATAAGGCGACCATCATCAGGTAAGAGTACCACAAACTATAAAGTAATGCAAGTGTTAAGGCGGAGGCCTCCCCTTGTAAAGTAAAATGGTAAAATTACAAAAGTGTATAAAGATTGTAAAATTGTAAAATTTTAAAATTACAAAATATTCAGTAGCCTGTTGCGTCTTATTAGGAAATAATATGCATTGTATGCATTCTGTATGTTTTAAAACCGGATTAAGTGTATACGTAGATAAGATGAGATCGCCGCGTTTCATTACAAAGCTGAGTAGTGGACTTCTGATGTTTTCTTTTCAATCTTGTGGTGTGTGTATGGCAGCTGCTCTCTGTACAGTCATCAACAATCCACCTGCTTTTCTCATGATTCCTACAACAATCTGATAAAAGCAAGAATTTGTAATTGAGCAAAAATTCTCTTGGGTTACAAGCGATGACGAGGAGAAAATAAGGAGGAGGTTAATAACCGGCTTCTCATTGTGGAGGCCCGGGTTCAACCCGCAGGTCAGTGTGTGTGGAATATGTGGTGGACAGATTTTTCTCGGAGTACTTCAGTTTTCCCTGTCGTCATTCCATAAATGCTGCTTGTTTATTCATTCATTCATATCAATCATCTATATTATCGATGCTATGTAATCTTCGTAAATGACTATATCATGAAATAAGACGCTGAAAAGGGCGACGAATCAAGCATTATGGGGAAAAGGGACGTTACCTCATCTGTCATAAGAAACCTAGAAAATAGAGCGCTGAGATAGTATGGCCATATCGGACAAATGAAAAAAAAAAAAGACTACCGAACAGTAGGTTGCACTGGTCAGCAACAAGAAGGAGATTGAGAAATACTAGTATATACTTCGTAGGTGGCAGACTCATAATGGAATATTGAGGTTTGGAAGACGGAGACTGGGGAAATAGGTTACTGTGGAAACAGAAGACGCAAAACCAACGATAGGATAAAGCCAAGAGGTAGAAGAAAGAAGAATAAACACGATTTACTAGTAGAATAATAAATGTTTTTATTTTATTTTCGTGTAACGTGTCACTCGGAACACTGCGTGAACTCTGACTCCATCACTTTTCAGCATGCTCGGTTCTGTGAATTACATTTCCCGAAGCAGTGTACGTGCAACGTGGCTACAGAACGAGGAGCTTGTAACCTTTTGCTTGTTAGTCTTTACTCGACTCAGTTGGTTTAGAGGGTATCCAGTGTCATAAAGTGCACAATATGTGTTGTGTTTTGTAGCCTTTTTATTGCGACGGCACAGAACGAATATCTTCTGGAGACACCGAGTCTTCAAGTGTAACAGACCTGCACTCTCTTTGATGGAAAGGAAGCACGACGTTTTAACTGATTCTTCGCGCCAGTATATTTCTCTGTCTGTCTAACTAGGCCACGAACGTGGCGAATCTTTTGTCTCCCCATCTGCCATATTTCATAGAAACGTAATATAGAAACATAACAAATCCGTAACCTTCAGCTCTGTATTTGTTTGCGTGTGAAACTTTGTCGCTGATACAAAGGAAAGGACGTAGAACACTGGAGATATCTGAGAACAGGACGCTGAGAAAAATATTTGGGTGAGTACCGTAGATATATGACCACAGACACGTCTAAAAACCAGTAAATATCCGTGCAAAACAACGTATATTTGTTATAAAGAACCAACAGCTACGGTCTGATGACGGCTTAGTTAAAAGCCGAAACATGTAGCTGTTGGTTCTTTAAATGTATGTTGCGTTCGACGGATATTTGTTGGTTCTTTGTATAATCGCTCAACGGATTGGGTCATATTAAGTCTGGCACGTCTGTTTCTTCTGGTGGTAAAGTAGCGTTCCTGATGTCAAGTATGCAAGCCCTTTGTCCTTTGGCTAGAAATGTCTAAACAGAAAAGTCAGGACCTGATAGTTACCAAAGTTTCGAAGGATCATAGTGCCTTAATATTCTGGGTCAAACATTTAATAGGCCTACGGCGTAACATCCCAGAAGATTGAACCTTCAGAAACAGTGCTCTGAGAGCCTCCAGTCTTGCATTGTGTTTACCTCAACTGGAATTTATTCAGACATTGCGATCAGGATTAATTTCTGTAAATCGAATTATATAGGCCAATACTCGCCAGTTACATAACTGCGTCGATTGAATTCGAAGTGAAAATAATGGGTGCCGTATAAGTGAGTATGTATAGATACGAAGTCAAACATAACACGTTTATTTTATGTAAAATATTACCTAAATAAGTTCGCTACATGTTTCAACCCGTACTAGGTCCATCCTCAGGTGTGCCTTCCTTTGTGTAGATTTTTGAATTGTGTCGCCTGAGGATGGCCCTAGTACGGGTAGCAACATGTAGCGAAATTATGTAGGTAATATTTTACTTAATAATAAACGTGTTGTGTTTGACTTCATTTATGTCTGTTTAGTTAACGAACACAACGAGATGACAACTTTGAGGTTTGTGTGCTATGTATGTATAATTGTCATTCCATTATTTTGATACGTTATTAATTTGTTAATAACCGACTAATGAGTATACACAGTAAACAGGACAGGCAATGTACGTATAACGTTAACATTGTAGTACGTTCGCGTAATGTTTATATCTCCTCGACTATCCTAACAGCCGATACCGTTTCGCTCTTTGAAGGAGACTTAAAACATGCGTAGGTCTTCATGAAAAGAGCCCGATATTTTTGCTCGTTTTTAATCAACTTTGCACTATCTCGACAGATTTTCAGAAAGTTCTCAATATTAAATTTCACGTAAATCCATCCAGTAGGAGCCGCGCTGATCCATTCAGACAGACGGACGGACATGACGAAGGTAATAGGCGCTTTTCGCGACTATGCGAACGCGCCTAATTCAATGTACATCGCCAACTGTGTGTGTGAGTATCAGACTAGCGGTGCGGACAAACAAGAAAACTGTTACGACATGATTTATTATCGCGTATCGTTCCAAACCTCATCGCCCGGAGTAATTTACAGTTTTTTTTCCCCCGGTTGTGAGCTTTGTAGACTTGTGTAAGACTTTTCCAGCCCCATTTACATGGGTAAAGTGGGCGTCTGTCTCTGAACGAGCGTTTCACCCGGTGAATGCCACGTTCCGTCATTCATCATCCCGGAGGATTAGGTTACACGCAGCTGGAAATGCAACTTGGGTATGCGTATAGAAACGTGTGAAGATTAGATGACATGAAGTGTAAAACAGGATCTAGATAATTTTCCCGCAGTTCGAGTAAAAACTTTTCAAGAAAGATATTTTCGATTTTTCTAGGTACCAGTATTGGAAGTAAACGCCATCTCGGTGTGCCTTAGTAGGGCTGTTAAATTTTTTAATCGGCGATGCACTCTGAAGAAAGAGCATAGTGTACGAACTGAATCTCATTCACAGTGTGTGTGTGTGCGTGCGTGTGTGGAGGGGTGGGCGGGTGCGTTATCGAGCCAGTACTGACCAAATTTAAATTCGCCATACAACTTTTAGTGTAATCCTTTAGTAGAAATCGACACATACTAAATGGTTTATGAGATGGAAAACGTGGAGTGATCCGTACTGTGCGTTCATTTTTTGAATTCTGTGAAAATAACGTATAAACGGCATGATAGTCTGTGACGAGCTGCTGTTAAATGGCGCACTTCTACCAAAACACTTTGCCTATAGCTTCGAACTTTTAAATAATATTAAAAATGACAACTGATTTGACTCAATAATAGTCTGTAGAATGTTTTAGCCTAGACGAGGGATCTCAAACCCAGTTACGACCCGAACTTGGATCGCTGGAACGTTCTGATTAGTCCTGTACTCCAAATAAGCAGGTGAATTCGATGGCGTAAGTGTGGCTCTGAGCAGGTACTGTGATTGAGTCGCACGGCCGATGTGATTTTCTGTTGTGTAGAAAGAAGTTTCACAAACGTTGGTCTAAGACCCTTTAAATAAGGTTTCTCGACTCCTACTGTTTGCTGTTTTTCAGATGTGTTTGGAGTCTTGTTATAGTCTCCCATTGCATCACATGTTTTGTTACATAATTAATTCTAAACTCCACACCACAAGCATCGCTGTGCGGTTTCCCTGGAGTACTAGCTGCTGCCACCTACCGTATCATAAGCGGCAAACTGTGGACCCGGACAAGCTACGAAATTCTTGTAGTTAGGAATACGCATAGGATAACAATTACGGCGCCTTCGCCAGCTTCTGTTTAATTATCTCCAAAACCACAATACTTACGGAAAAACTTTATTACACAAAAAATATGTATTTCGCTTGTCCATACAACTTCTGTTCGGAAACATTTCTCGCTGGAATAAATATTTGTCAAGTTAGGTGCGAATGAAGATAAGAGATACTCGCAAAAATCTCGTGCAGATATTCATGTAAAGTGTATCTTATTGTCCAGTTACAAGTAACCGGAATGGGTTGACAAATTTTAATGACATTTCTCAGTACAAATTTTAATGCATATCTGTTAAATGATAGGTCTCTAACCCACGGCCCACCAGGTCGTATTATGCGGCCCGCGGTCACCTTTGTACATTATGTATACACTATAGAAATTACAGAATAATTTAGGCGAACCAGTCCACAATAACGGGCGTGGCCCTTTGCAATAAAAAAGTTAGACTCCCGAGCGTGAAATGGTTCTGGAGGTGTTACTTGCAGGCAAGCAGACGTACACAAAAAATGGTGAAGCTAGTAAGCACATTTTTACTTTTTTGGGAGGGGAGAGGGTGGTGCGAATGCAGCAGGCGTGCTGTGTTTGTAGCATGGTGTGACACTGTGTAGAGATAGCTACAGTTACAGATACAAATGCGTTCTGTGGGTACTCCATCTTTGTGATCATTGCTGCATATACAGACACCTTTGACAGAAGCAATGAACAGATCATATAGCTGCATTCAGTAACGGATTGTGTTGACAGCTGTTATTAACCATTTAAATCCCGTTGTTATCTAGGTCTATGTATACCACCTGCTGTAAGATCACGCAGCTCTGAATCTTACCCACACAAGGTACGTATTTATGTATTTCATATGATTCTCAGGATCTAAACAGCATCCTCATAGACTCATCCTGTAGTGCTAGACCTTGAAAATAGCGGCAGTGCGCGCCTTCGAAACGTCGTTAACTATTTACCGTGTGTGAAACTTTTGGTGCTTACAGTGGCGTTGATGAAGATTAACGTATTCTTGGGTGTTACGCCGTGTCAACTGTTTGACCCCGAAAATTGGGAGTACGACGCCCCTCCGAAACTCCTGCAACTGTTTACCATTCTGCATGGCGTAACGTCCCAGATCACTTGGATTGTCAGCGTCACCGCTGTGACAACTTGAAATCTCATAGTTTTGATTACCTTCACATCCCATCTCTTTCTCCACTTTTTCCCTAGCCTTCAGGGCAGTGTCCCTATTGTATGCTTTTTATCCTTTACATCATACAGGAATCATTTATCCGCCAATAGATAGTGTCGAAATCGGACATATTTTCTGTTCAGCTGCTTTTCTGACTGGCAAAGAATGGCACACTTGTGTCTGTCCGTGGCTTATGTCAATGCAAGTGTTGGTAGTGTTGACTATAAGGAGTGACCGTGAGCACTACTAGGCCTGACGGTAGGTAACCAGCTGCCTTTGCAGCCTGACAGAGACTTGGGAATGTCAGTCCGCTGTATTATTCACGGCGAGAGAATTGTTCATGCTTGTCTGGGTATGGGTAAAAGGCAAAGTTGTCTCTGTGCACACCATGAAAGCTTATAGGGGGGGGAGGAGTGAAGATACAGCTCCACATATTCTTATCCTCGGTTGTATATAGCAGTGGGTGGTCAGCTACACGCCTTTACCACTTTAGTCCCGGAGAAAGGGCCACCGGTACTCTGAATAGGAGGCTAGGTGGGCCCCAGAGCGGTCTTGACTGTGTGGAGAAGAGAAGAAATGTCTTGCACCTGCCGTAACCTAGTCACTATATCGACTACTATGTCTCGACTCTGCTTGTCGCGTTGGTTGATGTGTCAATCAATGAATTTATTTAGTACTGTGTGTACTTATTCTTTTGGTAATGCAGTTATTGTTTAACAACGACAGAAGTGAAGAAAGTTCATAACTCTCTGTATATTGTTACTTTCCGAAGTTGAGTCGCGTCCACTGAGACACAGTCGCACACCGATCAATCCAGAAGTTGTAACCAACATTAAAATAAATTCAGCGTACTAAAATAACGTAACACAATTTGCCGAATGTGAAAGCAGCAGGGTTGTAATACTCGCGGCTTGTGGGTGAACTGAAGGCTTGTGACGAAGGTGTGTTATTTAGGTGACACACATTTTGGACTATTTCCATCGTCCTATTTATAATTAGCGTCACACAACGTTTCGGAATTTGGCTTTGTTTCCGTCATCATGTCAAAACAAAAACATTATGGAATGAAACCTGCGCTGTTGGGTCCGTTGAAATATCCTGATGACGGAAGAACAGCCAGCTTCCGAAACCTCGGGCAAAAGTCCGACGTGTGTCAGCCTAAAAGCATAGAAGAAACAGAGAAATGACGT
The DNA here is from genome assembly GCA_021186555.1 of Reticulitermes speratus. NCBI lineage: Eukaryota > Metazoa > Arthropoda > Insecta > Blattodea > Rhinotermitidae > Reticulitermes > Reticulitermes speratus. The sequence goes on from JAJKFL010000001.1 coordinate 20,523,573, forward strand.
AATTGTGCCCACAAAATTTGAATTTACAAAAATAAGGCAGCAGAGAAAAGATAACTCAGAAAATAGAAGAGAAGTGGAGAGAAGACCTTCCATTTCAATGTTGATCAGTCTATCAGTTTCGGGAGCGTTACTGATCGCCCCAGAGCCTGTTCGATTGTTGGGTAGCGACCGCAACAGTGACTCCAGTCGCCGCTACATGGCACTTCCCAATTTCAGATTCAACGCGCAACCGCTTACGGCCAGGCCACTGAAACGTAAACAGTGACTTGAATCGTCGCTACTTCAGATATCGAGCAACTGACAGTGATTGTAAATATCGTGTTAAAGTCGCTGCTATCCACATATCGCCCATGTGTTGTAAGTACCTGCGGACGACTCGGAATCATAACCCAGACAACCACAGTACAAAGTAGGAGCTACTTAATGTACGTGGGAAGCACCACTTGCGTGTATAGACTCTATGGATTAAGAAATCATTAAGTATATAGTAGGCCTAAGGCTCGTAGAAGTGTTTTTATGGTGCATATGAGTTACCGAGGTCAACACTTGTGTAAGTGGCGCAGTATCTGTGTAATGAGGCGCTGATTTTGGCGCGTTTTCAACGAATAGTTGCAAAAATACGCGTTATTAGCTTCACCTGTCTTGTATGTCCGTCTGTCAGCATGCAAGAACACGATAGCGCTGAATGACTGTACAACTCCCATAAAAGATACTCTAATAGAGTAACGTTTATGGGAGTTGTACTGGAATCTGTCCGTGAATTGAAACGTTGGTTAAAACTGGATAAGAAGAGCGGCATTTTAGGTGAAGACCTACGCGTACTTTGCGCATGTGTGGTGTAACTCGTTCAATATTTATTGTGACGAAAATATTCCGAACAAAAGTTGTAGAGAAAAGTGAAACATCTGTTCCGTGTTCAGTGCACCTGTCCGTAAATCTTGTGGTTTTTGATGTAATTGAATGAACGGGAGCGAGCGTGCGAGCATTGCTAAGGTAGGCATACTCGTACATATCCTAACATGTTATTATGGATTCTTCAGATACCCCATCACCGGCTTGAAATCCTAGTCGCGTTATGGGGTTACTGCTTTAAAACTGTTGGAGCGTATGATTGCGGAATGTGTACATACCGAAGATGAATAATTTTGTGATGGTAATAACCCTTCTGGGAACACTTACACAGTAACAATGCTACATACACAGAGGGACTAGGGGCATAGGAATAAGTGATAACGACCGAACCTACAGAGTTAATGATGATTTATATTCATAAGCGTGTAGGGGCTGCGATGAGGAGTAATGTAGTTTGTTTTTAATCACATTCAACTATGGAGCTTGAAATAAATTTCATGAAACAAATGAGAATATATTATTCGTAGAAGGTTTGAAGAACTCGACATGTTGCTGAATTAGGTGGTTCTCGATACACAGAGGTCTTCTTAACGGACGAAATAAACAGATTATACATTTAAAATTGTCTGCAGAAATAGTAGCCAACGGCGGATTTCAAGTAGCGTATCCACGCTTTTACGTTTCAAATTATTTATTGAAGATTACACTTTACAGTATGTACAGTATACAAGGAAAAAGTTATAAAATTGTTCCGATCACCATTTTAACTAAAATGAGTACATGGACCAAAAGTTATAAGAGGGAAAAATAAAAATAATACGAGTATTAGTGAAAAAGACTAAACAAAACACTATGCCTGATGGTGAGCTGGTTTACAGTAGTATATGTTTCGGTCGTTTATGTTTGTAGATTTTATATACAGAGTTTAGGTAGGCTAGTGCATAATTACCTATTTGTTGGACCAGAGGGTTAGGATGAAATGGGCATTTAGTAAAAAATTTGGCCGTCAGATGGTGAATGAAGTCTCGAAGAGATTCAATATTAAGGGAGTCGGTGCGAATGGGAGTTCCCCTGGGATAGTCTCCGATAATGCGCAAGCTCTTGTTTTGGACGACTTGGAGTTTGAGGTAATTTGAATTACATGTGGTATTGCAGACAAGGGCGGCGTGTGTAAGAAGGGATCGAATTAGTAATTTATATAGTGTTAATCTGGAGGTTTGTGAGAGTGTGGAGTCTTGATTAAGGATAGGGAAGATGTTACAAAGAGTACCTGTTGGCTTTGTTGTAAACGGTACGTAGGTGCTTGGTGTAGAGCAGTTTTGGGTCTAGAAGAAGACCTAAATACTTTACGTCCGAGGCCCAGCGCGCAGATACATTGTCAAGTTTTACTGGGTCCTGGAGACAAGGGGCTTTTACGTTGTATCTACTTCTACCGACTGTGTATTTGGTTTTATGTGTCTGCGGCTTTAAACTGTAAATGTAAAGTTGTCCCTGTACATGAGTGGTTCCCAAAGTGTGCTCCACGGATCCCAAGGGATCCGCGACCGGTTGACAGGGGATCCGTGCATACATTTCTGTAATGGCAACTTTGAAGTTTACTTATTTTTTAATTAAAGGCATAATGTTTTGTTAAAAATAATCGCGGAATTTCTTTAATTGGCGATGTGTTTTTTCGTATGACCGTTAGAATATCTAATTCAGGAACCCCCTGTACCCACGAAACGAGTGACAGTTTAATTAAGGTCAAATCATGCAATGCATTGTTACGTATGCTACTGGTAAGTATTCTTAGCTCTCTAAAATCAGTTCTGAGATACAAATTTATAGTTTTTGATACTTATCATCCGGACATTATATTTACGTGAGCAAGGATGTGAGGATCCGTGGTCATTTTTCGAAGCCAAAAGGGGCACGCGAACAAAAATGTCTGGAAAACACTGCTGTTCACGCCATGAAGGCGTATAAGGAGAGTAGAAGTATAGCTGCACTTAATCTCAACTTCGGAATTTGATGGAAATGAGTGGTCAGCCTGACGCTTCGGCCGCTTTACCCCGGGGAAAAGAACCCCGGGTATACATTGAATAGGTAAAATTCTGGATAAGAGAAATATATCTTGCCGCATTGTGGGTTTTGAATGGCGTACACACCAAAATAAAACTTATAGCGCTGGAAGATGATGAGCACCACCACCGCCGCCGCCACGCCATCGTCGTTGTCATCATCATCATCATCACACGACAATAGTCAGGAGTCTATTAGGCCTATATGTGTTAGGTGCATTGTCCTAATTAATGTCACCTCTGTTTTATCGTTAAACTTGCTATTAGGTTTTTTTTTTCTTTAATGAAAAACGCGCTACTCGCGTTAGACTTTGATGAGTGCCAACATTGGCCGCGTTTTCCGTAAGGCGGCTCTCGCACTGGACGATACTTAGGATGCGATAGCGATTCGATTAGCTTACGATACGACTGTACCCTTAAAACGGGATCTCGCTCATTGAAGGCGATGCGATAACGATATGTTCACGACGGGTAATACAATACGATTACGACGCAGCATGCTGTGTCATATATCGCTCAGTCGTAAATAAGTTGTCACGTATCTATGATCTGTGTCACAGAAGGCGGAAGTATCACGGGCTTTACCGTGCTGTGTTAAGTTACGTAAGTATAAGTGAAGAAACAAATATTAGCTTGCAAAGCTTGTTGGGGAATATCCCGTTTTGTATGACTGGAGATTTCCTGGTTATTCAAGAGAGTAAAAAAAATTGATCTGGTGTGTGAAGACATGGTGAAAGAATTAAATGAATCAATTAACGTAATCCATTGCTGAATATAGGCCTACAGTAATAGATCTACAAACGTAATGTATCCTTACTTTCATGAATACTCGAATAATGTTTCTCTTTTACTGAAGCAGTGAATGGTGCATATCGTCTTAATAGGTCACATTCAGTGTGCGATATCCGTATGTATGTCGTCGGCGCATTGCCATCGAATTGCAGTCGCATCGCAAGTAGCTTCCTGCGTGAGAGCGGCCTAATCCAGTTTCCCATGAGGCTTCGATGTTACCAGTCTTCACGAATGTAACTCCATGACTGGCGACATATTGCTGTAGTGCTCTGCAAAATGTTGCTGGAATTGTATCTTCTCTCCTTCCAATTCTAAGTTCTAGTAGGTTTTCAGAGGAAGTTGGTCTCTGAACATTGTTGCTAGTGGCCACTGGATGTGCACCTGTTCGTAAACCAACTGTTCCAGCAGGTACTACTCTTACTGTCGTCAGTTTTATATTTCTGTAAGTACAGGAGCTTTTCTCTTCGCCACCATTGAGCTGAGACCATCTTTGGGTCCCACGTGGACTCCTACTATTGATAACTTGGTCCCCTGCCCTGTGTGAAACGTGTTAGGGGCGCCTAAAGCGATCTGAGCGTCAAACAGAACTATGTCGAGCCCTGAGATTAGGAATGCACGGAAGCTTTATTCTCCACTTTCCTTTTATGTCATCATGACGTGTTGCTTTAGGCGCAGCGACAAATTGCAATACTGTGCGGTCGTTGGGTCGTAAAATTGAGGTGGGCCTACGTAAGTGACAACATCTGGCATATCGTTGGCAGTGTGCAGTGACGTCAAGGCTGTAACTGTTAACTTATATGCTGTTTTGTTAACTGTCTAGACTGGCGAAGGACAACAGCTCGTCGCAGATATATGCGATGTATTCGTGTAGTCATTTAGAATTTGATTATCATCCCGTTTCTAAGAAGAACGTCAAAGGGAGAGGGTTTGCATAATATGAAATGTTTAATTTTTGGGTAGTACAATTGTGTGTTGTAAGTACTTATGTGTTGTACGATTCTGCTCTTTAAAATGCTTCGGAAGTTTCATAATTTATCCAGCCACTGGCGCTCACGTATTGTGGAGTCCGCCAGGATGACTGGCCGAAACGTTCAACACTCGGAGCACACATATCCGATGCAGCTCCTTTACCACGGCGGTGTGACGCGTAATCTGAACGAACAAGTGGATAGGTTAGTCTGTGCGGGTACGTTTAAAGAACGGTGAACCAGTTCACTACGTCGTGGAAGCGCGTATCGTTGGCCTATGTGTGCTACAGAAACTTGGAGGATTATTTTATAAAACTAATTTGACAAAGAATAATGTCTGCAGTCAGTATCATTTATTGTCCAGAGAAACACTCATCAGTAAATTCAAGAACATAAAGGAAAAGTTGCAGAAATGTAATTCTAGTATTTATTTTAACAAACATTGCATGAATAAAAATATAGTCCCAAAATATGCCAACATTAAATATCCAGATTCTTCTCCTACAGCACAATTTACGAAACGCAGAGCACAAAAATTAAGAATACGTGATGAATTGAGATTTCTGTATCTATAAAAAAACAAAAGTTAAATGAAAGTCTTTATAACATCCATTTGGAGTTAGCTAAGACTTGAAAAGTCAAGTGTGTGTTTAGACAATAAATCGGTGTTGATTAACTAGCCCAACGGCATGATGTTACCTAAGAATGTCCAGCGTTAAATATGCTTTAGCGTTATCGCTGCGTTTCTGTGTTTCAGTCTTGCAGTATGTCAGTAGTGTTTTTCACATGCCAAACGTTTGGGGTTTGACACAGTGTAGGTTTGTAAGCTGACAGTAACGTTTCGGAGGAAAGTAATGTTTCAGGCACCCTGAAGATGGAGGTAACACTTTCCTCCGGAACGTCGGTATCAACCTATGAACGTACTTGGTGTCAAAACCATAAGATCATCTTCCGAAGTATGCCGCTGTGAAAGCCTGATAAAGCTGTATCGTTAGTAGTCTTCTATCTCTTTGTCAGGCTTACTTCACGACTAATTATATTTTATACAATCTTAATCGAGGTTTATTATCCTAGAGGTCGATCCCAGTGGCCGTGCGGTCTAAGGCGTGGGTCTTCGGCCGCTCGCTTACTAGGATCGTGGGTTCGAATCCCACCGGGGGCATGGATGTCTGTCTGTTGTGAGTGTTGTGTGTTGTCAGGTAGAGGTCTCTGCGACGAGCTGGTCCCTCGTCCAGAGGAGTCCTGCCGACTGTGGTGTGTCTCAATGTGTGTGATCATGAAACCTCGACGAAACGAGGAGGCCCAGGCCCATATAGGGCTGTCGAGCCATAGGGGGGGGGGGGGGGGGAGGAGAGCAGAGATTTCATTTTTATCCAACCTCCTCAATCTTACCTTTTGGAAGTCGCAGTGCCGAATTATAAATCGAATGCAATTTGTATGTTATTTCGTCTTCGAGGTTTAGCCACATGTGTTTGATACTGTCCGCCGAAGCGTATTGACAGTAACACAGTACCGTTTTGTAAACGCCTCTTTCACAGTATTCAGTTGCGCACTGTTTAACAATAGGCATGTCAGTACTTGATGCTGTGGCAGTGGTCCTGTGGCCTCGGGTATTGCGATGGTAATCTGTTAACACTATTAGGCAACTTCTTGACTGCAGAAGTGAAAACGTGTGCTTATTGCATGTGTTTCAGACGTAAGCATCGGCGTTTTTTGGGTAATTTGATTGAGATGATTTTACCTTAAAGCTACCTTCCTAGTCCAGAAAGGTATTGAAAGCAGTATCTTGATCCTCCCATTTCAAATTTTCCATTGTGTATATAGCGTGGCGTGATGGTCAGACATCAGATCAGCTGTACTCTTCGTATAAAATTCCCTTAATACCATAATTTTACATCGGAAACATAATACCAAATAAGACAAACTTTTATGTGTTTTGTAAATTCTATAGACAGAATATTATATCGGTTTTTTTTTTATTATTCTTAAGATGACGGCAGGGTCTGTGTTTACGTGTGTACAGACGTCATCGGCAGGTGCTCCATTACTGTGACGTCAAGCCCGCCCGGCGGAGGTAGCACTTTGCTATCGATTTGGCGAGCTCCCTGCACGTGCGACGGAACGACCCCATTATATTTGCTCCATATTCCTATCTTCCTTCATGAGCGATCCAAGCACCGCTTCCTTTTTATGTGACGTTTATAACAAACCGCTGTCTTCATTTGTAGCCTTTCAGTTCTCTGCGCCGTGATTCTCAGCTCGATTGGAACACTTTCTGCTGTTAGTAATCCCCGAGATGAAAACAGTAATGGTTTCTGAGAACTGCTCCGGACGCGATGTTTCTGAGTTTATGCATGTTAATATGTACTGTTGGTGTTGCTGATGTCAGCTACGCTGTCGAGGTTTGCTGGTACTCGGCTGTATTTTGAATTGCTTTCATTGTCGACTCTGAGGCCAGTCAGGTCGCTGCGTGAGTTGATCACACGTGTCGTTCTTTGCGTAATTCCGCGAAACAACACGGTAACTTTGACTTCACATTTATAAAATTGCTGTCACGAGTTTTTAGGTGTTGCACGGCAGTCTCCGAGTGTATGGTGTTTATCAGTCAATTTTTATGTTTTTCGATAATTGCTGCCTGAATTTCAGCTACGTTACTCCTCTGTAACTGCTGACGGTGTCTGGATGATTTCTCCCCGACTTTCCTTTTCAAAACAATAACCTTCTAATTATTTTTTCATGAAGGACCCCCCCCCCCCAACAACAGAGCCTTTTTTATTGGTTTTCTGTAGATGCACTTTTGTTTTATTCGTGTTCTCATATTACGTATCCATGCTGTGTAGATTTCAAAATTTTAACTCATGTAGTCTCTGAACTCGGTGATTCGCGAACTGAGTGTATTGAAACTGAGATTTTATAGAGAATCCCGAAAATTTATTATAAAGGCAATTTTCTAAGTAAGTTGTAGTTAACGCATTTCCTCAAGCAGACTGTCCATGGCCCGAGAAATAGTGCGTAAAATGCACTGTCGTCCCAATTGTTTGTAGGTTGAAGTTGGCTTGAGATCTGCGCACTTCTGGTATCTTACACAGCGTAGAGTGGTAATTCCGTACCGACGTTTCGGGACAACCTATAGGCCCCATCTTCAAGCGTGGTAATTCCGTACCGACGTTTCGGGATAACCTATAGGTCCCATCATCAAGAATGGTAAGTTCGCACCGACTTTCGGGACAACTTGTCTGTCCCATCTTAAAGGATCAAGTAGTCTGTTACGAAATTACTACTGTACGCTGCGTAAGATCCCAGAACTGTGCAGATCTCATTTACATCGCGGTGGAAGCCTGAAGTCACGTAAAGTTGGCTTATCGTAGTTACTTAGATTTCCCATAATATGCTGGTGTTTGCCGAAGAGCTATATATTACGCCCTTTCGAAGTTTGGTAGACTACAGAATTACGGGGGACAGCGCTGCGAGATTTGAGGTTCTCAGTGTGTTATTGCTGAGTTTCAAATCTTCTGTGATGTTACTCCTCGTCGACTGTTAAGTAATTACCGACCTTTCGAAGGATCTGACTCCATTTTCAGGGTCAAGCAGCCGGGCTTGTATGATCGTACCTTACCGCACCGTAATACAAATTTGAAAGTGTACCTTTTACACTCCAACGCCCGGCCTGACCCTTGGGAAGGGGGTGAGGGGGCTGATACCGTTGGGTGGATAGGTGGTAAAGCCGCGATCGCCACTGCCATTACTACCACTTTTGCGTTCACTGCAGTGCAATGTTCTATATAAACACATTGATTGGGTGGGTTTGTCTGTTGCTGCGAAGGAACTGGAAATTAAGTGACGAAATCTTCAAGACTGGAGTTTGACTTCAGCTAGGGACGATACAGTTCTCTCTTACGGAGACGCAGCGAAAAGTTAGTGAACTTGACAAGCCTGTAAGTGTCCAATCAGGCAGTCAGATTTAAAGCAAGTCACAGCGATTGCAGTGTACCTACGCTCCACGGGTTTCTTCTTCCAAGCCATTCAGTCAATATAGATCGTCCAAATTTGTTTCAGGACCTTCCGTGCCCACGAGTTTGCATGCTGAACTTACCCTAGAGACGGTGATTACCGAACGGGCGTCATACAACCTGGCACAAGCTGCATTGCGCTGGTGCAGATGGCATGTCAACCATGTAGATTATGCTGTGCCGATGTACGGAAATAATCGAAACGATTTTAAATAGCTTCACTCTCATAGATATCGCGCTAGAGAATTGCATTGCATAAGACGTCAGAAAGTTAAAGTAGGAAATGAATAACACTGTCTTCTGGGACGTGCAGCCGTGTAATTTTGCAGATAATTACGTATATAACAAATTACATGGTGTCACGGCCGAGAACGTAGTACTGTCCGCAAGTGAACCGCGCTGAAAACCTCATATCTCACAAGAAAATGTATGCATATCGGAACGCAACGATTATGTTCAGTTGTCTTGAAAGACGCAGGATCTGTGCAGCCTTTATTCGAAACATTTTTCTCGCTGATAAATATTTAGCTAGCTACGCTTGGGATGGACGCAAAAGTGGAAGCAGGTTTTCATGTACTTAATATATTGAGTTGTGGTTCGTTCTTTACTTGAATTCGTTCCAGTATAATATCAGGTTTTTGCAGAGCGCAGATTCCTTAAACGTATACTCCATTTACATCGATCTGTTTTCTCATTTTGCTTCTCACACTACTACAATGCTACCGTTACTGTAGCATTGCACTCCTTTTTTTCTGTACATTACGTTTCTTAGTTTCGTTTTCTGTTTTCCGGTAGCTTCAAACAAGGGCTGCGTCTTATTGTCTATATTTTCTCATGCGTATCTAAATTTAAATAAGTATTTTCCAATATTATTAATTTGTATATGGTGATCTTTATTTTTTCCGATGTGAATCAAAATTTCACTATACACAGAAGTTTTGAAAAAATATGGCAACTGACATTCTGATGACAAAATCTGTATTCAGACTTCCAAGTGTAGACCTACGTGGTACATGGTAGCAGATGGAACACATCAGACTTCAACGTAGTCACTGTTGACATTTACGCATTTGCTTCACCGTGGCACAAGGCACAAGTCGGTGTCAAGTTGTAGACAGGAGGTGATAGCTTGCTTCACTTCGGCATCTGTTGCAAATCGCTTGCCAGTCAGATGTTCGTAAGGGGTCCAAAGAGTTGAAAGTAACTGTTGCAAGGATGGTGCCTTACCTCCCAGCCATAGCGCCATAGCCAGTCACAAGTCCGGTTGATTTTTTTAAGGGCCCCGCAGCAGATGCTACGGACGCACCGCAGACTTGAGGCTTATTATGCAACCCTGTGATGAAGATGAAGATGACTGGTTTTTTTTTCATTTTTCCTTGTAATGGAGCACCGGTGGAATGAAATTGACAGGGGAAAACCAAAGTACTCGGAGAGAAACCTGTCCCAGAATCGAACCCGGGCCTCCGCCGTGAGAGGCCGGCGACTAACCGCCTGAGCCATGGCACGGGCCCCAGTTGACTTTGCGGGGCGCAATGATTATGATGTGTAATAACTGTTGAATACAATTCCGTTCTTTATTATTAATGTGCTGGCACTACAGCCATAAGACCGATTACAGAGACAGTACAGGAACATAGCAAAAATACACAAATAGCAAACAGTAAACGTAAATACATAGAAAAGGGACAGGGTACCTCCGTATTGGTCCACTGCCACTGTAATAATAATAATAATAATATGTCGGTATAAGTCGCCATATAAGTGAGGTAGTTAAATTATTTCGGTTTATGATCTTAAACCATTTACAATGACCTGAAGCATCATCGTGCAACAACTTTATGCCTGACTGCGTTACGGTGTAGTACGTAAACACGCGGACCGTTCTTGTGCCGAACATTTCATTTGGAAATTATTAGTACTGTTTATAAAAATATAATTTAAATATAATACTAACGAATACTTGAAAGAACGGTGTGTGTTTTGCTTCAGGCGAGTTGGTTTGTGATGAGGTGAGCTGAAGTGAACAATTTCCTATATTAAATTATGTTTTTCAATTTTTCTCATTTAAAAATAATGTTCATATGCTAGCACTGGCTTTTTGACAGTTTTTTTGTTTTGTCAGCCGTGGAGTGGGTAGATAAACGTAGCTAATAGCGTAGAGGCAGTACGACAGATTTACGAGTATTAATTAGAAATTAATGTAGTTGTAAGTATAGACGTGAAGACCTACATTCACAGACGTCCCATTAACATTATAGATTAAACCTATCCAGTTCCGCAACATCTTATTTCATAGTACTGCTTCTAAATTTGCCACGCATTAGATATGGGTTCGAGAGTTAGTTCCATCAGTTACCATTATTTGACTAATTAACGGAGTGTAGTACCGCGAAATAAGGTGTGCCATAAAACTGTATAGTCACCCTGTAAATTGTAAGTGTACTTATTCCCCTCATTGTCGAGAGATTATAAACTAACCAACCAACCGGGCCGTGCCATGGCTCAGGCGGTTAGTCGCCGGCTTCCCCCCGTGGAGGCCCGGGTTCGATCCCGAGTCAGTCCATGTGAGATTTGTGATGGACAAAATGACACTGGGACAGGTTTTTCTCCGAGTACTTTGGTTTTCCCCAGTCAATTTCATTCCACCGGTGCTCCAATACGAAAAAACAGATCATCTTCATAATCATCTTCATCACAGGATTGCAAGCCTCAAGGCTGCGGTGCGTCCGTAGCATCTGCTGCGGGGCCCTTCACCACAAAAAAAACTAACCAACCATCTAAACGTAGTAGAGTACTTCTTGATAAGCTAATAATTCTTCAGGTAATCGGGAAACCCGACATTTCATGATACCCGAAGGGTCATTACCGTAATCAAAGGACCCACGCCGTGTCCTTTTTCTGAGCCAGATGAGTCCGGTCCACGCCCTCCCATCCAATTTCTTTAAAATCCACTTTAATATTCTGCCGTTTACAACTATGTCTTCGAAGTGGTCTCTTTAGTTCAGGTTTCCTCACCAGAATCCTTTATGCTGTATGCATGTCTTTTCTCACCCATGCGTGCCACATCACCCAGCCATTTAAATCTCTTAATTTGATCACCCGAATATTCCGCAAGTAAAGGGCTCTTAGGACTCCAGGAGGTTGAGGCTGCCAGAATGTCTAGACATTCGGTACATGAAGGTGGTAAGGCTGTCAGCCCTACGCACCAGCCGCCTTTACCCCAGAAAATATTCCTGGTACTTATTTCTGTTAGCGGCTGAGTCGACTCCAGGTCCATAGTGCGGCCGGAAAGATCATGTAAATGAAAAATCCCAATCTCCCCATCGGGAATCGAACCCGCGACCCTCTGGCTTGTAGCGCAGTGCCTCAACCAACTGCACCCCGCGTACCCCTATTCCGCAAGTAGTACACTGAATAATATAATAAATAATAGCGATTTTAAATGGTTCAGAGTGGCGAATAAGTTTTCAGTTTTGATCCAGTTGGTTGGTGAAACTAAATGTGACTTCGAGGGCCGAGCTGAAACATGTGGACAGTGCGACTGTAATTTGGTTCGTATGGATTGACCAGAACTGCCGATACTGTTGTTTGTCTTATATCCTAAAATCTGCTTTAACTGTAAAATTAGTATGAAAGGTTTCGAATGAAAGGAAAGACCAATACGTTCTGCTACACTTTCATTTTATGTAAGAGACTTATTTTGCTATGTTCAAATTGTTATTTGATGCGAATAATGGCGATCTGCAACAGTTATGGTAGGCATCCATGGGACGATTCACATAAATAAATGTCTGTTTTGATGGATTTATTTTTTATTTAATTGAAAAAATGTGTATGGGATGGGTGTCTTCAGTTCAATAAAAAATACTTAAATGTAATTTTGCTATGATTAAGCACCACCCTAAGAAGACGTACTTTTGAGTGGAGGTGTAGCTCCCCTCATTTCTAACGTTGGCGCTACATGCATTAGATGACTGATAGTCCTCACATTCCGGCTGCTTTAAGCTCCGAGATACGAGTACATGGCGGCTGAGGGCTTCGGTGCGGGCAGGTTTGAACGCGGTATGAATTTTAATTGAAAGAGGTCGTGGGTCGTGTAGCTGCATGGTGCACCAGCGGGAGAGACACAAGCGACGTGGTAAAACAAACCGTGCAGTTCACTGGGACACCGGACTCACCACATGGTACCACAGTTTTTCCTTTGTTTATGTCTTTGGTTATTGCGTTTCACATCCCCGTCACTGTTCTAGTTAACACCAGCATCTGTTTAGGTCTACAATGCGAACTTTCAACTGCAAGAAACTACATGTTGTTTTCTTAGTGCGGCTGTTACTATGTGTCACAGGGTTCCGATTCTTCCGCGAATCACGACCAATAGGCGTACCATTTGGCGCGTGATCCCGTGATGTGGAGGTGTACGTTGCTATTACAATGTGTATCGTATAGGAACTTCAAAGGATGTGGATTGTAGATATGTTCTGTTTGATTTGTTTTAGTTTTTACTTTGTTGGCAATAGATATTTTATATTTTATTTATTTTTAATTTTAAGGCCCTGGGCTATGGATATGTTGTTTGATTTATTTTACTTTTCACATTGTGAGCTATAGATATTTTCTATTTGATTTATTTTAATTTTCAATTTATTGGGTATGTAGATATTTTTTTGTAGATCTATTTTAATTTTAACGTCGTGGGCTGTGGACACTTTGACTTGCCTGATTTTTGGCTTCCACCGCGATGCAGATGAGATCTGCGCTCTTCTGGGATCAAGGGGTCAAATAGGTTGTCCCGAAACGTCGGCACATAATTACCACTCTACGCTGCGTAATATCCCAGAAGAGCGCAGATCTCATATTTTGACTTATTTTAATTTTCACTTTTTGTTTTACTTTTCCACCATTTCTTTTATTCCGTATTTGCCCTTCGTGTCGGTGTGTCTGTAAAATTTCAAGTCGCGAGGCTCGTAATGCGAGCGCACTCTTACCAGCTTCATTTTACTAAACGACGTAATATTGGCAACAAATTGTTTCCATCCTGAATAGAACCAATTCTAAAAATTTCCCAGACTTTATGTCGATTTTATAAAGTCTTATTAACAGTAGTTTGGGTGTGTGTTCTACTCTGTTGCTTGGTAATGTGAAAACGACGTTCCCGTTTCGGACGTTATGTAACGTTCATTAAGATGGGCCTGTTCATGTTACTGCCCGTACTTTTATCACGTGGAGAAACTGTGGTAAAGCATGAGAAGTCCGTTAGGATAGCAGGTAACCCGGCCAAGATTTGAAAAGGATGCTTCCAGAATAGAAGTCTTAGACCTTTACTACTGTAGTGACTCGACTGCAGACCGTAATGTTGCTTGCCGGTGTCCCTCGCTATCAGCTTTAACTAACTGTAGGTTGGACATTTAGGGACATGCAGACCGTAATGTTGCTTGCCGGTGTCCCTCGCTATCAGCTTTACTACTGTAGTGACTGGACTGCAGACCGTAATGTTGCTTGCCGGTGTCCCTCGCTATCAGCTTTACTACTGTAGTGACTGGACTGCAGACCGTAATGTTCTTGCCGGTGTCCCTCGCTATCAGCTTTACTACTGTAGTGACTGGACTGCAGACCGTAATGTTGCTTTCCGGTGTCCCTCGCTATCAGCTTTACTACTGTAGTGACTGGACTGCAGACCGTAATGTTGCTTGCCGGTGTCCCTCGCTATCAGCTTTACTACTGTAGTGACTGGACTGCAGACCGTAATGTTGCTTGCCGGTGTCCCTCGCTATCAGCTTTACTACTGTAGTGATGGACTGCAGACCGTAATGTTGCTTTCGGTGTCCCTCGCTATCAGCTTTACTACTGTAGTGACTGGACTGCAGACCGTAATGTTGCTTGCCGGTGTCCCTCGCTATCAGCTTTACTACTGTAGTGATTGGACTGCAGACCGTAATGTTGCTTTCGGTGTCCCTCGCTATCAGCTTTACTACAGTATTGACTCGACTTGATTGTATTGAACAGTGAGTAAATCGAATTGAAACAAACATACAGTAGGCCCTCTATATATAAGCAAGTATGAACAAAAATGAAAAACAGTACGAAGCGACGTTACTCGGAATGGACGTTCGCTGGTTCACTCTGGGCAGATGACTTGAGGGGTCGCGTTTTCTTAAGGTGATTACATTCACGTCCGTAAAACGCGAAATTAGTTGAGACCCATAATGTCTCGTTGTAGTTGTTCTTCTAGCGTGTTTTAATCAGAGTGTTACGTAGCATTCCGTTTAACGGTTCAGGAGGGTGTTGAACTTCCGCTCTTCTATACTAGAGTGCTCTCATTTCCCGACTTTTACCAATTCTCACAAAAACCAGTCGAGAGAAACGAAGTTTTTCAGGACCAGTCAAGCGGTAGACCCTCGCCCCATAATGTCCATCTCGTCATCCGCTATCTGACAGTTTTAATTTCTTCACCTCTAGATCACACTGATCTTGTGAAGATAACTGCTTCGTAAAATATTTTCAATTTTACTTTGACTTTTTTTGGAATGTATTATTTCTGAAACCTTACGGAAGCTGTAGGGTTGATTGTTTCTCATGATCTTCTCTTTTTGTTGTGCCTTCAGGAACCGAATCCTTCTGCCGTCACCATTCGCGATCACAGTTGTATCTGAAGTGGGCGTAGCCACTTTGAATCAGAATATTTAGTTTGGTACGTCATCTGGCAAAGAAGTGACTGAATTTATTTGACAGAGTTTAGAGGCCTTTTAAAGCCACAATAGTTATTGCTTTATCGTCGTTATTACAAGAGTTGTGTTGTTTATCACCTGGACGAAGTGTGGCAGTTAGTGCTTTTGACTAGTCACGGATGAACACCTTACGACTAAAAAGTCTCATCGGCTGTGTCGGAGGTTAAGAATATGCCTATAATTATTCCTTGAATAATTTTATAACTGAATGAAGACGGCGGCATTGGTATTATAGAGAATTTGAAACAAACACATAAGTGGTTGCGTAAAGCCAGGCGAACTTCTGAATAATAAATGCTGGCAACAGGGATAAAAATTGGAATATAAACCCGGGACATAAATTGGAGCGAAGACTTCACCCACTTTTCGCGTCATTGACTCAACGCAAATGTTATCGTGTTTGCGTTTGGCTCTTCATGTCTTGGAAAAATGTACGTGGTAGAGAGGCAAGAGATCAAGAAAGCCACAGTAATCCTGTAGTAAATAACTTTGAATGCGGACCTCTCGCTGTTTTTGTTGCTTTCGGTGAGCGCAGTGAACTTAAGGAAGTGCATCTATATTTCGCTGTGCAAAATGTCACAGTCTGGTGGTTAGCGCTTCAGAGTCATGTTCAGGAGGTTCCGGCTTCGAATTTCATTGTACCATCAGACGATGGACCGTTGGAACATCTGTTATTTGTGTTTTATGCTGTTGTTGCCGCAGCCTAAAATATTGATTGTTGTATAGAAATGTGCCAATTCTTCTTTTTATTGAAACCGTAACAAAATCTTTGTTAATTTCTTATTTTTATTGTAAGCGATGTTAGAAGAGCACTTGGCAGTGCAGTACTATAAGCATGCGTACGACAAATCGCAGTGAAAATACATGGAGGTCGTAACTGTAACACACATTTTGTTGTTCTGTGGAATTTTGAGGTATTTATGTGTTCTGCTTCAAGATTGTTAGAAGTACTTGCCTAATTCGAATCCAAAATATATATCACGTTTGAGTGATCGTCATCACCATCATCCGCGTTTCCGTCATGTGATGAGCTGCTTCATACGAACCCTCTACTCCACTGGCTCTTTCATCGCTCATTTCTTTGTCCATATAGCAAACCAAGGATCAATTTTTTCAATCAGATGCTGCCGTGTGGTTGTGCCGTGTTGTATTTATGCTCGATGGGCACCTTTTTCTTCGGCCGCAGCTCATACCTCACTGTTCAAAGCATAACGGCTGTTTCTTCGGCCTCAGCGCGTACCTCACAGAGGAAACGAGTCTGAATCTCTGTCGTAACATAGCAACTCGAATGTGACGTCACTGGTAGCCATAGCAACCGGGGCGTGACTCAGTCACTCACACAAGAGTTCTTAAAATGTAGTTTTCACGAGACTTGAATATTGCAGAAGCAGCTTACGTTCCTTATCTGAAGGGAGCAGATATTTTTCTCTTCGCCACCGCGTTCAAACCGACACTCGACTCATCAAACCTCCACTCCAATCCAGTTCTATCGGCTACATTTTTTCTCGGCGGCCAGGCTGTGAAACTGATTACTCACCGCCGTCTAGTGCCCACGTTACGATTACGTAGACTGTACTACCACTACACCGCACGACCTCATAGTGTGGTGCTGGGTTAAGCTTGGGGGAGCCTTACCTGCACAGTTCCGAAGCTCACTACTGACCTTCATACAGTACCGAGGTCCACTCCTTGTGTGCCTTAATTAAAATTTTTGTATACTGTACAAACTGTGACAAATCTGCCATGGCCTCAGTCTTATTTTAGCAGCTGAGCACTGCTGAAAGTATATGAATAACATGTTTTATGTTAAAGTAGCTGCAACGCTTCGGTTAGAAACAAACTGAGGGCAGCCTTAAGGAACATCACTGTTCTTTAACGTTGTGTCAGAGACAGAATGCAGCAGCTACCGCGTTCAGTTCCTCCGTACACAGACACACGGATGCAACGAAACAATAAGAACAAGAACAACAACAAACACATAACACCCTTCATCGCCGTGTTTCCATTTCCAGAATCTATCCTATTGTCTAGTCACACGGTGTTAACCTTGCCAACAAATCGTCACACAGCTTTGTTAAAGTCGACAGAAAATTGAGAATAGTTCTGTTTTGTACCCGTAACACGCCTGAATTCTGTTGCGAATTTTGCACGAGTTCTGTGCATGATAGTAAGGTAAAAGGTTTAACGTCTCAAAACTGTTAATCTTTTGCCAGTTATGTGTCAGGATTTTTGGAAGATAAACTTAATGCAGTGTAATACAGCACGTTTTTCTGAGTACTTGGTTTCTTGGGTTGGTTTGCATTCAGATGCTTTCCCCGACTAGTATTATGTAGGGTAAACCTACCCATTTACGTGACATACCTTATTTCGTGGCAGTGCACTCTAAATTCGCCAGGGTACGTGTTCCGTAGATAGTTTCTTGCTATTTTACTTGTAGAAGTGTTAAAACTAATTGTGTAACACATACCTAATTTCGTGCCCGAAGTACCACGAAGTAGGGTGTGTCACGAAAGTGGTTAAGTTTACCTTATACTTTGTTTCATGTTGGATATTCGTGCAGTCTTCGTATACATTTATATATTTTTTTCCGACACACACAAATTGCGACATGACATTTACAGTTCTTCACTGCTTGCGTGATCTGACTCAAACCGAACAGTGGGGTCATTCTGCAGGGGAGACGTTGTTTTGAATGAATTACAGCGCACATTCACGAAGCCTTGGTACCCATACTGGAGGTTTGTGGAACTTTTAACAAATGTGCTGCGTACTGCAGCGATGGTACAAACATGCTTCACACTGCGCGCCAAATATGGAGGTTACCCATCATATGGACTGTATTTTGAATTTCAGTGTCTATCACGCTGATAATGTATGTATTTATTTGACGACTATTGTGAAGGTGAACTAATAGCAATATTTCTTATTCAGATCAAACTTTACACTAACTGGAGACAATTTAGTAAAGTGTTTAATCCAACATACGTTTAGCATTGATACATCATACAGTATACCATGCAGAGGAAAAGAGATTTGCCCTCTATCTCTCTCTGTCTTCCTCTCAACCCCTTATGGAGACGTTTTGGACGACGAAAAAATGTTTTTTTTGGAGAAAATATCTTAATAAAGGAAGGTTCAGCACCCATCCAGAATTCTGTCCTTGGTATTTAAGCCGAAATTTGACGAAACGAAGACGACGACTCGCTACCGTATTTACCTTACTCTAGACACTTTCATGTTGTCAGATTACTGTATATACCTTCTAAGCTTTCTTTCCTTTCTTAAGGAAACTTAAGGTTTATGGGATCAGCATGGCGTGTGTGTGTGAGTTCTGTTTGTTTAATTTCAATTACAGGACCGTACGAAATTTGGTAAAATGTTATGCCGTTAGAGGCCACCTCAACACCGAACTTTTTAATTTTATATATTTGGTAATAGCAACATGCCGGTCGCACGAACTTGTGAAAACGACGCTAGCGCCCATTAATGTTGTAATGAAATGATACATAATAAAATATCTTCGAATGCATGCAGTGTTTAAGGTGTTTTTTTTTGTAGAATGTGAAACAACAAAATTGTGGCTGCTTAAAAAATCTGTCAGCATGTTCCCCTGTCATTTTTATAACGAAAACTAATGACCACATCGAATTTGGTATGGAGGTAAGTGAAGAAGATGTTTAACAATTATTTATGAAACATTGGTAATTATGCTGATATTATTGTAAATAACCACGTGCCCGTGATATGACGGACTGCCATAATATTGACGCTGTACTCAACGGCCTCTATCAATGGTCATTTCTTTATCATTAGAGAAGAACCTAGCGTTAATTTAATTCATCGGAATGCCGCCATCTTGTTGTGTTGTGTTATATGCTTGTTTCTTCTGCCTCATCACGGACCTCACAGAGAACAAAACACTAACAGTACAGAATTTGTAGTAACATCTCCATGGTCTTAGGAGGTCTGCTCAGCACACTTTATCTATATGCCAGGACCGCTGTCTCAGTTAAGTTTACTGGTAGTTTATTTAACGATGCTGTCAGTAACTCAGACTATATTCATTCATTCATTCATTCATAATTCATTCAATTCATTCTGTAGTCTGTCTTACGACAGGTCCGTAGCCTTTCCAAAGCGAGTTCTCCACAGGGTGCGATCTAGTGCTTCCTCTTTCAATTTCCAGTATCTTCTCTTTTCCTTAAGGTCATCCAGTATCTGCTTACGCCTTCTTCCTCATCTTCCCGTCATTTCTATCCTTCCTTCTAACTTTCCTTCAATCACGTGTTTTAGAAGGCGTTTCTACGCAAGATGTGACCAATCCAGTTAGCCTTTCTTCTTCTTTATTTTATGTAGGATATTCCTCTCCTCCTTGATCAGAATATATAACTATATAACGTCGAATAATTTAACGGAGGTGAATAATTAATTGGATGGAAAGGATGTGGTAGGAAGCGCCCTTGGCCTTATTCAGGGTGTGTTTCTCCCTTGAGTCAGCTTGCTCGGTGTATCGTGGTGTAAAAATGACCGTGTTGCACCTGTCTCTGGATTTTAAATTTAGTGTTACTGTTTGTAGTTTGGTGTAAACGTAAAATTTCGGTCTGATGTAGGTGTATGTCGAAAACTAAGTTAACTTTAAGTCCGGAGAACTTAAGGGATATTAAAAATTGGGAAAGTAATCGGCCGTGGCCTAATTTGAGATACTTAACCGGCATTTGCCTGGAGTCTTAGGACAGCTGCTGGCAACTTCAGTCAGCATTGTCGATCTCCGGATCGGGATTTGAACCGGAGACCATTGAGACTTGGTACCCACTCGACCGTCACGTTTGGTGAAAAGTAGTTAGCGTTGAATGAAATCTTCAGGTGATGTACAGCTCTCGACAATAAATTGGTGAGACGTCTGACTGTAAGTCCCTCTATAATTTGCACAGTAGCGCATCATTGGTCCAGCCCGCCGTCATCCATCTCTGTCAGGCACCCGCATACAATCCACCGTACCACTGCGCAATCCATCTCGCTGCTCTCTTGCAATCCTCTGGCAGATAATACCCACGCATCACAGGGCCCTTACCGCTCACTCGCACTCAGAGCAAATCTCTGTCTTGCTGTGTCACTAAATCGTATAATGCCACAAAGTAGAACTTGCACCGAATAAATCTGCCGCGTCGGTGAACACGAAAGTTGAACAATCCACGCCACTCCACTTCTCCCACTCTTTTATTACTACAGCTGCAATGTCAGTTTTGCTCATAACCACGGTGCTGTTAACATTCTTTAGGAGTCAAGATTCCTGGGAAATTCCTCCTCCTCCTCCTCGTTCAATGCAGACCTGGCGGCGCTGCTATGAAGGAGTACACTATGCGAGTCACCACCCAAAATGCAGCGTTGCCAACTGCAGAGGAACTGTGCGGAAGTGTGGTTCCGCACATAATACAGTTACATGGTGTTGCGGGTACGTAGACTAGAGACAGGTTGCCTATGTGGCAAACGTACCGGCTATGCCCCTCTGTGTTTGCAATAAACAACGCCTCGTGCTTGAATAGGGACTTTTCTATACGAATTGCAATTCCAGCTTCCAGTGACACTGGCAAGTGTAGATATTGCGTGCATTTTTATATTTTTATGATCTCTGGTAACTGTTTTTACTTATCTACGGCTTCTCACTTCAGTTTTCTCTCGCTTTATATCATGACAGTTGCTATCTGGTTCGAGGTCTGCTTGTGACTTTAGAGTTTGTTTTTTCTTCTACATATAAACGAAATGTCAGTTATCATTTGTTCGTAGAATAGCCTTCAACCAACTGAGATTCCGTCACTTGAATGGCCTTCGGCTAGGCGCGTAATAGCTGCACTCTGTATGCAGAGATGTCGATGTATTTATAAAATGTGTTAGTACATTAAAACAAATATTGCATTAACTCACAGTACTTGGTCACATATCGCACACTCTTGTCTTATTTTTTTTTTTAACCCACTAGCATTTGTTGGCACTCCGTATCCCTTTCATTGGTCGGTCGTTGTACTCGTAGTATGTTTTGTGTGTTAATGTACTTGTGCTGTTTGTCTTTGTAATGTAATTTGACAGAATTCTGCTAGGGTGTTGAATGAGCGATTTAACTTACCTCATATCGTTTTTTCTGTTTTGTTTGTTTGTCTTATTGTGTTGTGTTTGTGTTGTATTCGTGTGTGCGTTAAATAGGCCATGTGCTGTTAAGTCTGCACCTAAATAAATAATAATTGAGTTATAATAATAATAATTATTATTATCATCGTCATCATCATCATAATTATGGGAAAGGCACGGGAGAACATTTGGAGTTTGTCGAATGACTGGAACTGGTTAGGTTATAAACAACTGCAAGTTGCTGTCCTTCAGTTTGCACTGTAAGTGGTTCGGCTTATTTGCATGTCCTTCACGTTCTTTGTCGAACAAAATAATCATCTCTTCAGTTTTTGTTAATTCTTAATTTTGAATTCTTCTAACTGATCCTTACCACAGTTTTGTAGATTATGTTGTTGTAATCTCTTTACTCTGTCTGTGTGACATACAATTGCGAGCTCTTTATTGCTGAGTGAAGTTCAGTGTGAGTGCTGCACGCTTCTCATCGGTGTGCACACCTGAGTGAACACGTGTGGTGTCAGTCATTGATGTTACCGTGCCCACCGCTTGCTTGACATAACCCCAAAAGTAAAAGAGAGTAAGATCCGGAGTTCGAAGTGGTGAACATTTTAAACCCCCTTTTTTTTCCCAGTCCACGACTCCATAAAATGTCTCTTTTTTCTTTCATGTACGATATCGGAAAATTGTAAAAAGCTAGCAGTGTATGTCTTTCATTTATGTCCGTGTTATGCGCGTAACAAAGCGTCAAAGCCTCACCACGCGTAAGCGGACACACTTTGGATAAATTTCTTTTACGCGAATTTCAACTGTAAGGAAAACCTCGATTGTTTCCGATACATATTCAATTCCTTATTCTCATACCCCGCCCCAGCGCACGCGTGTTTGTCGTTGGTGATGTGTGTAGATCTCAGGGCGATAGTCAGCTTTTCACTTTCCTCGCTCACCCCTGACACGGTAGAGCGATCACTCAATGTTTTATTGATGGCTGAGCACATTTGTACATTCTCGAAAGCAGATTTTTGAGCAGAAGTTACTGAATTGGGATGAAATGTAGTGTTAGGGAGAATGACTTGTATTTTTGAAAATTAAGAGTGAATGAAATTTAAATATCTGTGAATGTTTCAGGGTAAGAATTGTATCCTTTAGCAAAGAGTCAAAAGTTCAGCAGTTTAAGAGATTATGCTCGTCTGTCTCATGAAGTTTGATATACACCCTAAGCTCACGGAAGTTAATTCAGGGGCCTCTTCATGGTCGGTATTCAGTGACTAAGAGGTTCGTTCGTTGTCATATGCAGACTTTTGTAGGTTCGTGGTCCTGAGAGGATTCGATCCTGATCACGTAATCTGCAAGTATACTGTCAAGATAAACGCTCCTGCTGCCTGAAATATTCTTGTGTTTGTTTGCCTGTTGTTTATTATTAATGTGAGTCGACGAGATTCTGATCACGTGACATACATTATCAGAATAACCTGCCCTGATTACTCAGTCGCCCAATATTTGTTTTGTGGTCATTTTATGTCAAACGTGAAGCAAAAAGTTGGTAGGTCTCCTATAACCGTAGGAGACTGTTATTTTAATTGTTATTGTGGTTTTATGTTTTATTGTCCCATGAATTACGTGTAGTGTATACATCCGTATCTGATATCGTGTGCGTACGATATTAGGAAATGCATGAGTTACTGAACATAAAACCCACCTTGTGTTCTAACTATAAAGATGAACACGTGTCGGGAGACGACAGATTCATACTACACTTTGGTTGGAAAGGTCATGGGAGGAGCCACTTCTTGAACCGGAAATTACATAAGAGGGTAACATTGAGAAATATCGTGTGATGTTATGGACTGAACACTGGTACCACTGTCCGTCTTTTGTGAATGCGGTAATGATTCCTGGGGCTCCATAAAGAGCGTCATAATTCTTGAGCAAATGAGTCACTCTGTGCTTGTCAATAATGACTGTTATTGAGTGTCATGTTTTCAATGCTGTTTTAATATTAGTTCGAGATAGTGACTTTAAATACGGCGATCTGCACCGTCTCCGACACCATTGTCTTGAGACTGAAAATGAAACATCATGTTGCCAGATACTTGTAAACAATCCAGCGGTGTGTGTGGTGCAAATGCGTAGGTACGTCGGCAGCCGGGTGGGGTCTGACCCGCTCCGGAGATACCCCGGCTGCTGCTCCACCCCGATCGATGTACGCTCGCTACCTCATAGCTCTGCCTTCCTTTGAACCAAGTTTGGCTTACTCAGTACTGGATTTCCGCAGTTCGTTTGTTGCGGAAAATATTATTTTAGACCATTCGCTGCATTACGAATCTCGTTAGTCAAATCTAGCGACCTTTTGTGACTTTTTGTAACGCCGCTAATCAACTCATGTGGAGTGTGTCAGAGGAGGAAACCGTTCGTTAGCCCACGTATGAACGTTTTAAACACTTTGTGCTGCAACACAGCGGGGCGCCTCTTAAAATTTTGTTGTCTGTCGTGTACGCATGAAACAACTCGAGCAGTAATGGACGGATTTGAATGAAATTTGATGTTGGCGAATTTTACTATAATTTGTGGATTAAAGTCGAAGAAAAATGACACTGTACACGTATACGCAGATGCGTCTTGTGTGCGTATATCGAGCATGACACCGTGAATGTTTATCAGAATGAAAACTATTTTGAACCGATGTTGTAGAGATAAAACGTATACCTTTTTAGTAAAGCCTGCGGGTTTTGAGATAAAATTATTGTTACATGCCAAGATTACTGAAGTCGTTTGTTCTTGCTAATAATTACACGAAACTTCTTTTCGCCTAAATTATAGGTCTGCTCCTATGAGCCCTGTACGTGGTTGTTAACAGTTAATACCTACTTCTGTCGATCGGTGAAACTGTGAACATGTCTCCATTTTCGTTAGCTAATGTTTGTTTGGAAGCTCTGAAAACTTTTGCTTTGTACTTTGTAGTATTTGTCGTATTGAATGTTGTGTAATACTGTTCAAGGTAAAGTTCTCCCTAGAACAGGC
This sequence comes from Reticulitermes speratus, assembly GCA_021186555.1. Lineage (NCBI taxonomy): Eukaryota > Metazoa > Arthropoda > Insecta > Blattodea > Rhinotermitidae > Reticulitermes > Reticulitermes speratus. Next base: position 20,548,118 of record JAJKFL010000001.1, read on the forward strand.
CAGGAAGGCCCAGAGGGGGAATAGAGGTATAGGTCTACACTTTCTTTAACCCTGGCACTAGATGGGGGTGGGTGGTCAACTCCACGATCCGGCCGCTTTACCCCCGGGAAATAGACCCGGTACCCATTGTATAGGAGGCTGGGTGGGCCCCAGGGCCGGTCTGGACGGGTGTGGAAAATCTCGCTCCCACCGGAATTCGATCCCCGGACCGTCCAGCCCGTAGCGAGTCGCTATACCGACTACGCTATTTCGGCCCACGTGTAATGCTGTTAAACCTGACTTAATTATGGGTACGCTTAATTAAACACACTGGCTCTGCATGATTTTTGTATTGAATGAAGGAGTGTAATATCCCTTTGTCGGTCAGCCATTTGGTATTGAAGTTTAAGTTAGCCATAGTCTTTACACGTGTGTATTTAGATTAACAGTATAGGTCAAGTGTTGAGGGAAGGAGTGAGTGGACGTTGATTGTGCATGTGAGGGAGTGCGACAAAAATAGCGCAAATATCAATGAAGGTGCCAAGAAGGAAATCGTAGAACTCTTAGCGGCGTGTAGTAAATACGAGCGAAAGTGAGCGGGCGCTCGATGTTCGATGTGTTGATGAAACTCTGGATCGCTGAAGTATTGGACGACGGAGACAAGTTGCTGGATATGCTGGTGAAAGTTTGTCCGGTGAAACCAGGAGTTTGATCATTTCAGTTCGAAGTCGCTACAGGATATCGAGCTTATGTTTATTACAGGGTGCCCGCCGGGAAAGTTCCTTGAAACTCGGTTTGAAGTCATTACAGCCTGTCATAATTACAGTTACTACTTGCACCCTTGCGAATAATTCGCACGTAAAAACTGTAAAATATTTTATCAACAAAAATTGCAGCATCTTATCCTTAATAAACATTAAAAATTGTACGTACTAATGCTTGGTGCTAGGCGATTTTTTTTCAGCGATCAACGGATCAGAAGCAACGTTTAAATAAGAAACATTAGCTACCTACCAAGTGAAAATAGCCCTCAAGCGGAGACCAAGGAAAGTACATGAAATAGTTAGGTTTCCTTGGCCTCCGCTTGAGGCAACACTGTCAATTTTTAACGCTAGCCTTTCTTGTTGAAAACAGTTTTAGAAGGAATTACTTAAAAAAAACAAAGGAGGTTACCATCAATGCCGAATCAGAAGCGTTATAAAACTGTCTATCTCGAAAAGATCCTCTTGGTAGTTCAGTAGATCATGATGTAAACAAATCTTACCATATTAATGAATATGATTATCAGTAAATTCAGGTATTACCAGGAAGACGCCTTGAAACTCGGTTTGAGTATTTAAATCTCCCATTCTATAATACTTTACACGTCCGATATTTCGCTAAATTACTAAGTAAGTTATTTCTCAGCAGAATGTCAAGGCTGTTGTACGTTTATATGATAATGTTTTCATTTTACTTTTTTGAGTGGACTGTTCATATAGTTCCAGTACAAGGACGTTCAGAAATTCTTAAAAGCGGTGTTTCTAGAGAAAAATACTTCAATCGCGTGGATCACATCGAAGCTGGGATATTCGTCGTTACCTCTACATGCTCCTGCCCCTTCCTGTATCGCTTGAAGAGCAGTCAACTGACGTCACTGGGCTGTTTATTTTGCTTCTGTTTGTTCAACAAGGGAGCTGTTATGTGAACTTCGGAAATCGTTTCATCTTCTTCACGCCTACACGATTCTGCCGAAGTTTTCTAGGGTGAGTCTCAGTGTATCTTGCTAGGGTACAATTCTTGTCGAGAGTTGCATAGAAGGACCATGAAGACCAGCCCCGTCGGTATATGAATTGTGGCCCATCTCTTGATTAAGTACTCCAGCCTGGCTTTCAGATTAGGCGGTAACTCCATGCAGTTGAGTCCTTCTTGAGAAGTTCATATTCACTCAGTCAACAAATTTGCCCCCTTTTATAGACCGAATGTCCATTACCGTGTTCAGAACAATCCACCACTTGTTTGTTCGTTTCCTAAGCCAGATTAATCTAGTCCACATTCTCTTAACCTGATTCTTTAAGATACACTTTAGTGTTATTCTCCCATGTACGCCTAGGTCTTCAAAGAGGTCTCCTTCCTTCAGGTTTCCTCGTTAAAACCTTGCGTGCATTTCTTTTCTTTTACATACCTGTCGCAGGACCCCCTGCCCTCTCAACCTCTCTGATTGTCTATAGTTTTCTCTCACTTTATACCATGTTAGGCCCAGATATCTCTTTCAGCACTCTACTTTCGAACATCATCAACCGAGTTTTTCCGTTGATGTCAGATACCAAGTGTCACACCCACATAAAACATCAAGCCAAATTGTTCTTTATAGTTTTATCTTCACCTTCTTAGGCATCAAACGGAAAGATAAAAGACTTTGGACCGAATGTAGATTAGAAGACAATTTTCATAAACATGGGTTTAATTTTAATTCGTTAATTTGCCGCGGCGACTGATAAGATCTCTGCTTGTGCGTGTCTCCGCATTGTTGATTCAGAGTACCTGACATTTTAATTCTTCTTAAGCTGCACAGATTTCTTGTTGGTGAGGCAGGGGCTCTTGAGTGGTGATGACAGCTGTGGATGATGAGCCACCACGTATATCGCAGTAAGTCTGTCTGCATACCTGAAGCACTCTTACCACGGAATATTGTTGAAGTACTGAAGCACAGAAATGTGGACTTTGTGAGGCGTGCAGTCGCCCTGTGGCGTCACGCCGCGACGAACTACAGTCCTTTAGTTCTTGCACTGTGAGGGTTGAGCCTTACACTTGTAACGTCTTCAGCTGAAACGCCGCCGTTAAGAGATTAAGATACCTCTCCATGAAGGATCAGAAAGTAAACAGCCACAGTAGCTCTGAACATTTTGTTTATGAAGAATTAATGAATTATCGGGTAATAAACAGCATTTTGTTCTGTATAGGCCTTTCCTCGTACTGCGGATCGTGAGGCCAAGAGGTTAAAATAATATAGAGGTGTTAAGAGGGATCTGCGGACATGCGCAGTGCACACTGTACTGACCTTTTCCCCCCAGATATCGAGTTTTATTGTTCTCCTCTTCCCGTTATGCGATATTAACAGGTTATAGGACGTTTGATGTTGTCCCTACTATAATGTGAAGTGCGTTGTAATTTTTACGATAATATAAAGTTATAGTTTCTTTATAGCTCAGTTAGTCATTTATTTGTGGTATATATTACTTTTGTAAAATCCACGTACTGTCGTATAGAGCATGGCTCCATATGTGCTCATAAATCTCGTATTTCAGATTATGTTTTACATGTGACCATCTAAACCTCGGTTCAGAGGGTTGTAAAAATTATAGGCGTTATTGAGGTTTCTGTTTCTTATGTGCTGGAGTAATAGTGTTAGATCTGTGATATTGCAGCGTGCTGAAACAAGAACAGAACAATTGAAGGGATGGGATATTGTGGTTACGGAGTGGCAACGTACTGAAAATACGCTGTTATTTTGCCTGGGTTTACCGCATTGTTTCCCCGTGCATGCCTGTTAACGTGTTTGACAGAGACAAGGTTTAGTGGCTCAGTTTCTGCCTGCTATTCAGTGGTCTCTTGCAATACGTGTGACGGTATTCATAACCTGGCCACAGGGACCGCCCTTCTCCGGGGTTTTCGTAAAATGAAGTGTAGGCTTCTGAAATAATGAAATCGCTTATTTCATGTAGGCTGCAGTCGTTTGCGTCTTTAGTGAGTTCTTGTTTAATGCTGGTAACTACGTGTATATTACATTAACATTCTGCGTGCATTTTAATAAATTTCATAGCGAATGTAAACAGTACGCTCTTTTCCACAGATTTTTAGGGCGAGCAAATCAATTTGCATGAAGCGGGCGAGACACGTAACATACGTGAGAGAAATGAGAAATGCATAGAACAATTTTAGTCGTAAAACCTTAGGGATTAGGCAGCTTGGGTGATCCAGTCGTAGTTGGGAGAATAATATTAAAATAGATCGTAAAAAGAGTGCGTATGTGGACTACGTACCTGGCTAAGGGCAGTGTCTGGTTGAGGAATAAAACGTCGCATTCAATAAAAGGCGGATAATTCTTGAGTAGCTGAGCACCTGTCAGTTTCTAAACAGGACTGTGCCTCGTGAAAATAGTTTTATTAACCGTACGTGCAACCTAAAACACTGCTAATTTCTTTGTGAGTTCCTCTTCGAAGGCTCTGTTTCTGTATTGCTAAGAGGTATCAGTCGTGATAAATTTGGCGGTGTAGTTAAGCCGTACATTCATTACCTGAGTCTTTACAGTGAGCACCTTTTTTTTTAAATTGTAGGAGCTTTATTTTCAGTTTTCCAACAAGTATAAACAAAAGATCTACATTGTTCAAGCCGTGCCATTTACCAGCTTCTGGAGCCTCTACTGGGGGCCGGAGCCTCCCCTGGCATTTAATATAACAATGACAACTGATAAGTATTAAGAGTAGTGAAAATTAACAAAATAGCATAAAAAACACTACCTGACATCCAGCTCTACTCAGAGCAAACAGTGTTTGGGTTGCTTATGCTTATACTTTTTATACAGTTTGTGTAAATCACCAAGAGTATAGTGGCCTATAGATCTGACCAGTGGATTTGAGTGCATGTAACACTTTGAGTAAAAATCGGCAGCTATTCGTCGAATATACATTTGGAGAGGTGGAATACCTAAGGTTGAGAGCAGTGTAATAATGGGTGTTCCGCGCGGGGCGTTTGCAATCACTCTCAAGCATTTATTTTGCACCACCTCGAGGTGCCGGTACGGGCAACGTTGACGTATGCAGCTCCAGCGTGGTGTTCTATAAGTGAGCACTCTCATTTGGTTAGTTAACGAGAGGGAAGGGAGCCAGAAGGCGTTACAAGCAAATATTAGTGAGTATCGTGAATGCCTATTTTCAGTGCGCTTCTAAATATTCGAACTGTTATGACATATTATTCTGACGAATAGTCATTAATTAATTAATTCATTCATTCTGTAGCCAGTTTTACGACAGGTCCATAGCCTCTTCCACAGCGAATATTCCACAAGTGCGCTCTAGTGCTTCCTCTGTCAATTTCCAGTATCTTCTCGTTTCCATAAGGTCATCCAGTAGCTGCTTACGTCTTATTCCTCGTCTTGTAGTTACTTTTATCCTTCCCTCTATCTTTCGTTCAATAACGTGTTTTAGAAAGCAGTTCCTACGTAAGATTTGACGAATCCAGTTATCCTTCCTTCTCTTTATTGTATGTAGGATATTCCTCTCCTCCTTGACTCCATGTAATACTCATTTTTCACACGATCGTACCAGTTGAGTTGGAAAGAGACTATCCAGTAACAGTAATAATGTGGTAGCTTTTCTATTTGCTTTTCACATCGCACTTTTGAAGATTACTGTCTTCTTGGATGTGACGCAACTGTAGTTTCGTGCAAGTGTATCATCGGGTTAGGATGATGGACGCAACGACATTCTCTGAGACTGAAAGTGTAACACCTTTGATGGTCAATCTCATATATGTGCCGTCCATGTTTCGTTAATTGTCGGAAGCTTTTAGGAAATCTTGACTATGGAAAACAACATACCCGGTGTTTGAAATAACTGCGATCAGAGAAATGCAACAACGTGATCAACTGGCGCGCCTGCAGCTGGTGTTTCTGCAACCAGCCATTCTGCAGAGTCCGATGGAATGACTGGTCGAAAGGCGTCGTTGTATATCTTCAGTGCGAAGTGGAGCTCCTGGTAGCGAAAAGTTCGGTAGCCCCGGGCGTCATATATTTTACCAAATTGTGATTTTACCATTAAACAAAATTTGTACGTATCAGCTTGCATACAAAGCTATATTAATGAGGAACAGCATTATTACAAATAAGTAAGCAGAATTGCTTAAACTTGAATTAAAGAAAAAGAAAGGAAAATATGAGATGCTTGTTTTGTTGATTTCAATCTCGGGCCGTTACATCGGACATAATAAAGCTATTCCTTCTAATCATTTAAAATCAGCACAAGCTGACACAGCGCATTTACATAAGTCATATTACATAGTTGTCAGTAAGTCCTTCAAGTTAGCAAAATTTTCGTGATCAAAGACATTGAATCCAATCATCGGCGAATAACTCTCCACAAGTGATGCAGTGTTTTCTCTTCTCTCTCAATTGCGGTTTTCTCTTCTACGCGCCGTTTCCTTTTACGTCATTTTCGTTTATTGGCTATGTGTGTGTTCGTTTGACTGCTTTGCTGTTTTTGACTTGGCATGCTTGTTTCTTCTCCAGCATATTCCTGAAAAGACTTGAGACAATTATTTCAATTTTACATAGCACTGCCTCTTTTCTTGATGTTAGTCTGTGCTGCTTGTCATTAGGAAGTGGTGATATTTTGTGCATGTACTTGCTGTTTATGGTCACTGCATGTCGACGGGATATGAATGTCAGTCACTGCATCTTCAGCAGTTTTGACTCCTGCAGGCTGCGGAATGCCTGTCGCTTGAGAATGCAGCTTTTCTCGTTAGACTTATGGATTCTGCATTTCACAAACATAGCTGAGGATGCCTGCTCATGAATTGATAATAAAAATGTTTTCTATGAGACTTATTTTCATTATTAAGTCTACGAGGGATATACATATTGTTGGCCAAGTCATATGCCAAATTAAGTAACTCTTGTCTTTGACAAATGTTAGGTACTGTCTGGTTCTTTAACACGACTGACAAATTGTGCCTCCGTCTCTTCGGAAAAAAATTATTTTTAAACCTGCCCACCTTCAGCTTCAGTTTTGATTCACTTCGGTTTAATATTCTTGTCTACCTTTGCTGGAGGGAACTTTTCAGCACGTTGAAGGATTGAGCGACTTCTCACACTGACGTTTCCTTTGATTAATTTCCATGAAGTATGTTTAGCGTCCTCCTCCCTCCACGTGCGTCTCTGAATATTGTTACTGTTGAATTTTGAGTCTGTGAACATGTACGACTGATCTGAAGTATAGCAAATCATGTAAACTGTCCCGGCTTCCGGCCTTATGGCTGTCCGGGGGCATCGGGTTTATTACAAAAGGAGGATTAAAAAGCGCCAAGAAATATTACCATTTCTTTAAATGTATTTAGAGCTCGGCAGAATTTCGAACTCACAGGGGTCTGAAACGTTAAGTAGGTATCATCCAAACGCAACTCGGAACTTTATCAAGAACACCGTCCTGTCAGGATAAAAGTGTGACTGTTGCGCAGTTTCCCACACACCAAGCTGCGGTTGATGCGGTAACACAAGTTTTATCCGTGTAACGGCGAAAACATGAATTTCAGAACTGTTCGTTGCTACCGAACTTTCCCCTGAATCAGTCGTGTCCAACTTACGGCCCGTGACCACATTTACGTATTATGTATACTGTAAACATTACACAATAATTAAATAGGTTAGGTGTACTACTTAATATGTTTTTCACACGTGAGGCCCGCGAACCTGTTGTTGTCCTTTGTCAAAAATGGTTAGGCGCCCCTTCCCTAAATGAAGTTGTAAATATCAACGAATTGCCAGGGACTGTGGCTACTATACGCGTTGGAAATCTGGGTATTTCATTATAACCTTAACTTTAAAATTCTATTTCGTACATTTCGTAGTTGATATAATCACATAACTGATGGCATATTAACAGCCGTAGCTAATGTGAGACTACAGTTTCGATAGTTGGCCAGTGCGGTACGCCGTGTAGGAATGTGTAATTTGAAGACGTCATAAAAGTATCACTTTATGTGATAACGTAAATGTGCTGTTGCGTTAAGTATGAAATATTTGCAATAAAAGTGATACATGTGACTAAAACGTGAAAACATTCTCATTAAATGTACAGACATTCGAACTTGTATATGACAAGATCTTCATCTCATCAGTTATGGCCATCAAAATGGAAACGTCCTGAATGGTCACCATGCTTTTCTTTTCCAATTTCCAGGGAAATTATATGAAAAATAAATCAAGGTTTTATTACCGTATTGTTAGAATACCTCAGGGTTCTATACTAGTTTAAATATCGATCATTTATAAGGCTGCCTTGTTGGTTCCGCAGGACATGTAAGTATAAAATTTACAGTGTCGCAAGGACCTCTAATGACGAGGCGTTCCTGCGGAGTTTCAGGACTCTCGGAAAATTAATAGTAGAATCTTGTGACAAAGTATTCTTTCAATACCAGCGACGACCAGCGTTAAGCCACCCTACATCCGGACACTTAACTATGCTGTTATTTTCATAAACCACAGATTTCAGTGTTAGATTTATTGGGTATGTACTTATATATTTTTGGTACCCAGATGTTTCCTTGTAAATTTTCATTCTCTTTCTGTTTGTTGAAGAGTTTAAGGCCGTCCTTAGTATTACTCTGCGAACAGACTGTGGCTGTGGAGGTTTTCGTGTTTGCTTTCCCATTTCATCAGCCGCGACACTCCATTTTGCGCGTGTAAAGTTCGCTGAGAATTAAGCACAGTCTGTGGTTGCAAGCTGAAGCCAAATATTTATCTTTCCACCTTTACCCTGTACGTGTAAGCTTGTATTTAATATGGGGTGTCGTAAGTACTCTTACTTGCTTTAATAAATAACGAACTAGGTTGTTTTTAATTACACATTCAAGCAAGTATAAAAAATAATCCATGAACAGATTTTGTTTGGCGATTACTGGATCCGTATTTCAGACACTCCCAGGTTCGACAAAAGCGAGGAACATGGACGTCCTTCATAGTCGTGACTAAAATTCTAGATATTTTCGATCCCCTCAGGCAAAAAGTTCCACAACGTTTCGGATTAAGGATCTGTCTCCGTCTTCAGATTTATTGGGGAAAGCGGAGAGCTTGCTCCGGTCAGTCCCTGGATTGATACTAGCTCTTCCTATTGGGCCTACCAGAGCAGGTTTTTTCCTTTTTCCGTTTTATTTTAAGACTGAGGCAGATGCAGCCTCCGAAACGATGTGGGTATTTAGCCTGAGACGCTGGACGATGTCCAAACTTCTAGTTGCGATTATGACCATATACCATCGTCAGAATGGATATCGTCACTAACGTCTCTTAGTACTTGATACAGCGTCGTTTTAAATGTCATCGGTGTAATCCAAGTTGCCAGTCTCATTCAAGGCCGTTGTACAGTGCAGTTCGGTTCTGTGACGCAAGTGTTCTCGGCCTGGGAGTGAAAGAAAGCAGACAGAGAAGTTTCCACAGTATGTGGGCGCAAGACATTTGACGTCCTCCGTGTCCCCAACGGAGTCATTATCGAACTTGATCCGATAGTTCGGACGGCCGCAACTTTATGTCGGAGGCTAACAATTATTGCGCGACCTTTCGGCACCCTGTCGGAGGGATATGTACTAGTGTGGGATAATATCAGACCTTTTTTTTTCTGTGATGAAGAACAGGCATGTCACTTTAAAGCGAAGGTACGTGACACTTCGTTTAGTGGCACCTGCTTTCTGTTCGCAATAAGTTTCTATTCTCTTGAGTTTCTGAATACAGCCTCAACTAAACGAAGAAGTAATCGTAAAAATTTTAGCAATATGAATGCCACCGTGTTGGCGTTCTTTTGAACGGAACTTAAATAACATGCAGAAATTAGTTTTTTGTTTTGTGTATCCCTCTTCTCGTGTCTCAGTACTTCTAATCCAGTTACATTTCTGTGCAAACTTATTCTCGAATTTCGATGCTTCTAACCCAGTTAAAGTTTTGATAACCCCTATTCTCGCGCCGCGACGGTTGTAACACAGTTAAATTTTTGTTCATCCCTCTTCTGTCGTATCGACGCTTCTAACAAAGTATGTACGGTTGTGTTAATTTGTTTCTGAGAAGTCTTGTAGTGAGACAGTTGCAGTTTTTTTGGCCACATAATTGAACATGTCATGTCATTGGTATGTGCGTCTTGTATAGGACGGTCTCTCCTGAAGTACGTGAATTACCTTTCCTTAACTATGTCATTCAGGCTCCTTTATTCTGCAGCCATTCTACGACGTAATAGTAAATACTGGATTGATGTTTTATAGGTGTATGTGTTGAATCACTGTAACTTTCAGTATCTTTCCGATACAACTTACGTAAACTGTCAAAGTCAGTGTTTAAATATGTGCGTACCTTTTAGCAAGAGAAAGAGAAGTAAACGAACAAATGAAGCATGTTTAAAACGTGCCATACAAAAGGTTATAAATTTCAGTGAGGTCTTGTACATTTTTTTGCGCAATAAAACTTTCTTGAGAAAATCGGTAAAATTCGATTTGTGTTTGATGTAAAGTGAGTGGTTGTGTTGGATGTATGGGGGAAGTAAAGTAATGCATTCTGCTGACTTTATTGAAGGAGCTTGGCACAAAATTGTATCGAAATCCCTTCAGGAGTCTAGGAGGTGAAACATGTGGACAAATTTTCTGTTCGTGTTCACTTCGTTTGCTTTGTGCAAAGAACGCTTGACATATTCGTGGAATCGAGTTACTGTAAGCGTACTACGTTTTCCATTTACAGTTCTTCCAGCTCATTCATACCTCAGACACGAATAGTTCATAAGTAGGATTAATAAAGCTTAAAATTTGTAGAACAAATATTCCAGAATATGTCTTGACTAGCTCTGTGACTATTAACTTCCCTGAAAGGATACTACTGCGTGGAATTACATGAAGAGAAGAACTTGGACATGGTACTTTACTGTCTCAGAATTCAGAAAGCCAGAATACCGATGCAGGAAGTATAGCTGGCAACAATGTGTTCCCTAGAAGCTATGTCATGACCCACAGGAGCGTTGTCGGGCATCAGGGATTGGAATCGTGACTTCAAACCCAGAGCACTTAAATCCGCTGCTTCGAATTTCCTAGGTAGTGTCAGTTGGAGGGACAATATCTCCCCGAGGAATGACAAAGAACTGTGCAGTGATGGTCTGCCTGTAGGGACAGACACACAGATGAAGCAGATGCAGTTCAAGCTTAGAGGCTAATCCACAGTGACTAAACCTAATTTGTGTAGTATATCCAGCAAGACTGTCGATGTGGGAACTTGCATGGAAGCGTCGATAATTAATTGTGGCGAGATCCAGTTCATCATAGTTTTGCTAAAAGGAGATTGTTGGTATTCACAGTCTGTCCCGAACACAATTCGTAATCTTCTTAGACCACATCGTAATTTATCGGTTTTTGTACAATTCTAGGAACCCTGAACACCATCTTATGATACTGTATTTTAGTCTGTTAGCTCTCAGGAGTCTCTCCCATTATGAACACTGTAATCTTATTAGACTACGTTGTAGTTTATCGATAATCACACAACCTGACCCACACCAGACACATTAATCTTATTAGTTAGCATTGTATGAGATTTTAGGGTCTCACGGCCATTACTACGAAAATTATTATTCTCGGATATGATGACGTGTAATCTGGTAGAAACGTTTTACTACTTTGGAGTAACCTGCTGCCTTCTTCTTCATGACATGTTGGTCTACACCGTGGGTCTCCAATCCGCGTCCCGCCGTGTTGTATAATGCGGCTCGCGGCCGCATTTGTACGTTGTGTATACACACTAAAAACTACACAGTAGTTTAAGCAGTTAGTTGTACTACTTACTGCTATTTTCTCACGTTCAGCCCGCGAACCAAGACCACAATAACGAGTGTGACCCTTTGCCATGAAAAAGTTGGACGTCCATGATCTACACGGAAGATGTAGGCAGCAAGCTCTTTCCAAATGTTGGTGAATTCCCATCGGACTACACAACGTCACATCCCAAGAGACAGCAGTTTTCGCCTGTCCGTGTGGGTTATCGGTTTTTATAATTTCTGACCAAAATTGGAAAAGTTAACGTACCAGATTGTAGTAAGCTGTATCTAGTTCCATAACATCTGACACTGACCACGCTGATCTTTGTAGGCTACTTTATAATTTATCTTTGAAATGGGACGCTTCATTTTGTTACTCATATTACGGTTATTCATAATATTACCACTAAGATATGGGTTTGTATATTTTTTTGCATGATAGTGTATCTTGGGAGACGTAGGTATAGGTAGGAGGGTAATATTAAGATGCCTTTAGGATGTTAAGAAACAGGGCATAGATTGTGGTCAAAATTCATTTGCCTAAGATGCTAGCCCATTGGTCGGCTCATGTGAAAACGGTAATAAATCCACGAGTTCCGTAAACGTGTAGGAGTTTCGTGGAGATCTGAGCGACCACGTTGTTCTCAAGAATGTCTGCTTCATACAGTCAGTTATTAAAGCCATAACCCTGCTTTGATTAGCAAGAACTATGTTGTCTGTGTTCTGGGAAACCAATTAAGGAGCAGTCTTCGTGCGGAGTGCAATTTCAAGCACTGCTTGCTGGTTACTTCCTGCACCATGTATCTTGCTGTTTCTGAATGCACCAGTTGCTTCGGTTCATTTCCGCCAATAATTGAAAGCGATTGCTGCGTTTATTAAGGAAAGCGAACGACGACAATTCCGTGTAATGAAACAACTGTAGAGGCATGAGGACTCATTTGCATGTAAATAAATGTTATAATCCACTCAGACTGTGCGTTGTAGTGTGGACTGGGCTAGCACATTTAATGTGTTCAAACTACCATATCGATTGCACAACATACTAGCAGCGTCTGGAAAATGTGCTCAAGCCAAGATAAGTTTTCTGAGGTCTCCGTAATTCTGGGATGTGGCCCCTCGTTACCGAGTAATTGGTGCCCGACTTTTCGAGACAGCGTGTTGGTCTCATCTTTAAGGGTCTAAATGTCCAATGTTCATTGGTCACCTTCCCAGAATTTTCCGGAGATGAATGATGGCAGTGCCGATGGTGTGATACTCATACGTACAGTTTAGCGGTGGTGGATAGTACAAGGACATGAGGAAATACAAAAGTAGTGGAAATGTACATAGAAAACACTGTAGGACATTTAGACTTTTTTTTTGTAGTGAAGGGCCCCGCAGCAGATGCTGCGGACGCACCGCAGCCTTCAGGCTTATTGTGGAACCCTGTGATTAAGATGATTAGTTTTTTTTCCGTGTAGTGGAGCACCGGTGGAATGAAATTGACAGGGGAAAACCGAAGTACTCGGGGGGGAAAACCTGTCCCAGTGCCACTTTGTCCACCACAAATCCCACATGGAGTGACCCGGGATCGAACCCTGGCCTCCGCGGTGAGAGGCCGGCGACTAACCGCCTGAGCCATGGCAGGCCAATATTTAGACTTAGGCCAAGTTGCTGTTCGTATACTCCATTAGGTTTGCTATGCATGGTTAAATCAAATGCGTAATTCAGGACATACACCGTAACTAACATTGCCTTCTGCAGTTGAAATATAAATATACGTAATAAAATAAATTACGAACAAGCCAGTTCATTCCACTTTCATATTTCGGCTTGCAGGACCATCTTCAGGGAGATCAGTTAATGAATTATAAGTTTTGTCATTTATATTTATTAGGGCTTTTTCCATTGTCACAAAACACAACGTTTCGGAAACTACCGGCTTCCGAAACGTTGTGTTATGTTAGTCTTCATATTTTAATTGACAAAACATACGTGAAACCATTGTCAAAAGTTTATATGATTTAATAAATTATGTTTTGTAGTAAGTACACTGCATGATGCAGCAAAACAAGATCGTTCTCACCTGTTTGTAACCTGTCTTGCCTGTTTTATAACCGTATCTATCTTCTTTCATTGTAACATATGAGTGTGCTTACTGTGAGACCACAGTGCTGATGATATTCACTGCTACTTATGAATATCAAAATGCTGTTATTGCCACTTTTACTGTGTTACAAAACTGCGTTGAATCACCGTTTGTGATGACCGATCAATGTATTCCAGTTTTCATGGCATAATGAGACAATCCGTATTGCATTGTGCATGAAGGCACACTACAATGCGAGGCACAATACAATACGAATGCTACGGAACAACAGTTGTGGTAGTGAAATCTGAATTGTACTAGGTACGCCCAGAAAGTAATGCAACACATTTTTTTTCTCATTCACAATTGATTTTATCAAAACTTCAAATATGTCACATCATTACATGAATCTTTGGCTACCTGACCCTATTTTTCGACATAGTCTCCTTCTAAATCTTTGGCCTTACGCCACCGAGATGCGAGAGCATGTATGCCTTCGCGGTACCAAAAGTCTGTCGCCATGATCTTGCCGGCTGAGGGAACTGCTTTAAACTTTATCTTCCGAGGAGAGGTCGTGTGATGCCACTCCATGGATTGCCTTTTCGTCTCGGGCTCGAAGTGATGAATCCATGTCTCATCACCCGTGACAATGGTGGACAAGAAATCGTCACCCTCAACCTCGTAACGTTGCTTGTGCTCTTCGGTTATGTTTCGAGGGACCCATCGGGCACAGACCTTTGAATATCCTAACTGGTGAATGATTTTGTCGACGCTTCCCTTACCAATACCGAGTACAGCGGCGAGTTCCCTGGTTGTGATTCTCCGATCGTCTCGAATAAGACTGTCGGCTCGTTGCACTGTTGCAGGCGTCACAGCTGTTGATGGGCGGCCCGAGCGCGGGAGATCAGACAGAGTGCCCCGTCCTTGTTCTGATAACGCCAATCGCTTCGCCCAACGGCTGACGGTGCTTTTATCCACTGCCATGTCTCCATAGACCTTTCTTAAGCGCCTGTGAATTGATTCACTCGTTTCGTTTTCTGCCAAAAGAAACTCAATTACTGCTCTCTGTTTAGAACGCACGTCACTTGCAGACTCCATTTTGAAAGCTCACTACTGCGCTGCTATCCAGCGGGAAACATTGCACCTATGTGCATAAACGCGGGACACTTTAAAGATACAGCACGCAAAATATCATTTTTATCCAACAAAATTGGGCCGAGAAAAAAAATGCGTTGCATTACTTTCTGGGCGCACCTAGTAGACCAGAAGGGTAACCAAGAAATGATAGGTAACATGTACACGATTTTTGATACCAATACTAAGCTTTATTAGATTAGACAAACTCTTACATGAAGGGCAGACTGGACGTTACAAATGCAATTGATGAGATACAAGGATGCTAACAAACTAGTAAAAAAGTGTTTATACTGAAATAACTTATTTTCGTTATGAGGTCCGTAAGAGTAACAGAATAACACACTGGGCAGAACGTAGAATTTCTTAATGTTAAACCTGGTGGTTCGTGTAGTAACCACTAGGCTTTAAAGCGGCAGTGAAATATTGTGAAAATACAGAAAACCGCAGTGACATGAAACCACTAACACGATATAAGGATACACTTCACGTTTATCCACAGATGGTTGGTTGATATCAGCTATTTTCAATACCCTGCAGATGTCCCAGTGGTAGTCTATATTCTTCTCATATTCACCGCAGCATACTCGTATCTCATTCAACCTTGTTTACCGCCTCTGTGATGTGGGAAAATTACCTGATGCGAGAGCTGCAGGATCACAAAGATGATGCACCGCTACAATTACATGCAGTGGTCCGTGCTGTCTGGACGCAGTGTTTACTGGCAAATGGATTGGACATGCGGGACATACTCTATAACCCCTGCATTCCCCAGATCTGACACCTTTACATTTCGGTCTGTGTGGATTTGTGTGGGATGTGGTTATGTTTTCCGGTGCCTACACCCCTCCGTGAGCTGCAACAATGCAGCACTTAAAATTTGTTATGGTGACAGATTATGGACATTTTTACGGGTTTCGTATGAAACTTTCGCGAATGGATGTACCACCTTAACGATGCGAACGTGTCAGGATTTGGGAGGAGTTGATTGTGGTATCCTGAAAACTGGAATGAGAATAACACTTAATACTTTACTTTTGTAGGCTACATTTTTGCGTATAGTTATGAAATTAACGCATTTTTGTACTCTAATGCGGTAGTATACGTATATGCCACCAGGCACCAACTTGATGAGTAATGATTTCTAGGCAACAGGAAGCAGACTTCTTTATCTCTACTACATCCCGTTCTGTTTCTGCGTTTAAATTACAGGAAATAACTTCAATAGTTGACAGCATGCCCATTGTACCATTTGTCTACAGCCTGTATTAATATATTAACAAGATAGGCAATACGCGTATAACGTAACGTCGTGTATTTGCGTAACCATTGTGACAATGGGACCCAACAATGCGTTCTTTGTGTTTCTTATCTACACGTCACTGCCAACAATATAAAATATTGAGTGTTGCACAACAATGCTTTTATGGGGAATTGATATCGCCGGCAGCAATGAAACGTACTTAGGTCTTCATGTAAAGTCCACGATACTGATTTTAACCAAATTTGGAGCTTCTAGACAGGTTTGCATAAAAGTCCCTGATATCAAATTTCACAGAGATCCGTACAGTGGGAGCCGCGCCGATACATGCGGACAGACGGACATGACGAAGGTAATAGGCACTTTTCGCGACTATGCGAACACGTCCAAAAACTGTCAGATACAACAATATAAACATTTAATATAATTAAAGCTCCATTGTCACCCTGCATGTGTGGTGACGGTTTTTAAGTAGGTTCTGTGCAAGCAAATAAAGGAAATATTGCGATCAATCTGTACACGTACATACAAACAGCACTACAACTGCTATCAGCTGAACTTCTTACGGCGTTGTGAAACATTCCAGTGGAAGAAAAGATCTTTGTGTGTGTCACTGTGTGGACCGGGTTCGAGATGCTGTCCGCGCTGTGGTAAGTTGTTCTGCTGTGCTGTGAGCTCATTTCTCTAGCAACACATTCAGCTCTTAGTGCGAGTTTCATGATTACTTGTGCTTAGCAACACTGTGTTCATAGACTTTAATTACCATGCTTACAGATAAATAACGGGCAAGTGACAGGAATGGTGTGTCTGTAATCCTTCGCTCCAACGCACAGTCGTGCTGTACGATCATTAGGTACACCGCATCTGTAGTGTTATTACCATGATATTGATTAATAATTAGTAGCCTGGCGATATTACGGTTTCTTGTCACAGTGAAATGTGCATGTCACAGCCCTTAAAATTGATCACACGTCCGTAACTGCATTCGTGATGGAAACTGTACCAACCCGCAAGTTCATACTTTCGTGATCCTTACTGAATGAGCGAGCAGCCAAAGTGTCGCAAGAACCATTAACATTCATATCATGTAGTTGTTCATCTCATTCACTTGCGTTGCCAGTTTCGTATAAGTTGCTGTTGGAAGCTTCTCTGCCACTGGCGGGTATCACCGCGGCATTGCGAACTTACAGTTAGACTTACGACGAGAACTGAATCTGTGAAATGGAATGTAATTGTATTGTGTTGGAACTGGTTGTGTGAGTCCTCCATAGTGATATGCAAATACGAACAGCTCCTGTTAACCTTGAAGTGAGAAGACCAATGATACGATGAAAGCGGGAAATGAATAAATAGGGCATATCAGTGTAAGAATTGGTATCAGCGTGTCTTATTTTCATACATGGGATATATACAAATATAGAGTCAAACCCGATATAGCTCCACCCTCACTTGCCGCGCATGGAAGTCTGTAAGCGAAGTTCACTGTTATACAGTATTTAGATATAACATTACCCTCGATATAACGCCACAAATTGCGGTGAACAGACATTGGCGCTATATCGGGTTTTAACTGTAATTAATTTATCTGTTGTTCTGTGTTTTTGTGAAATGTGGTATTTTGTTCTGAGAGAAAATGCATGTCACAAGTAGGCCTGTCTGAAAACGATAATGTGTTTGAAAGCCTAAATTCGAGCTGTATAGCTGGAACGTCATCTGTAGTCCTTCTGTCTAATTTCCGTACTGAGGGTATTAAGATTGATGTACAGGTAAGCAGGATGAGAGGGGGCAAGAAAAGCATACGTAATTTTGATGGTAGGGCATTTACTTTGAAGAATATGGTGAAAATATTGAAACTGATGTTACAGAAGTTTTAAAGACTTAAAGATTCAAGTCTTCTTGGATGTTACACGGTGTGAACTGGTAAAATGTTAGGGGTCATAGTGTCTTCATGATCAGAGTCGAGCCGTCCCAGGACCGCATGAGTTGGTCCTGTTGCATGTGGCATGCAGATTATGTTTTGTAAGTTAGCAGTTACAAACATGGTGACGATGCGAATTTTTATTGTTTTATCCCAAAAATATAATTTTTAACTACAGAATCTGTGCTACTTAAGTAACAAGCCCTTGCAAATAATAATAATAATAAGACTATGTGTATAACTTAAAGTGTATGCAGGAGGGGAGTAGGTTTCATGATTTCTGTTTGGAACTCCTCTTTATTCTTGCAGCTTAAATTGCAGATGAAGAAACAACTCACGACATTAGAGGACTACGTAGCCTGGCATACTGCAGAACCAAACTCAATAAATCGAACACTTTCTTTCCTGTTTTTTTTAATGTAGTATAGAATATAGGAGTTCCAGGTCCGCTCTAGCCAATCTGTTCAGCACTTTAAATGCAGTTTGATATTTACTTTTGAGCAACACCTTTTTCTGCTGATCCGAGGTACATAATAATTTTGATGTAATGTACATAAGAAATTTGTGTTCTACATATTATATTTGCTATGCTGTACGGTAAATCTAAGTTGCAAACGCCTGTGTTTTCTGCATAGTCGTGGGAGTTCTGCAGAACATTCACACCGGATGCAGTCTTTCGTCTTGCTCAAATCTCAGGGCCTGTAAATTACATGAAAAGAGATGTGTAAATAGGGAATAACGAACTGTAACTTTAGTGTCTCATATAATTTTCGTGAAAGAGAACTGCAGTTTGATAAGGTTGGCACTGAGTTTCTGAAAAGTGGTATCTTAAACTTTATATTTGTCTCTCTAAATGTCAAGTTGGAAGAGAACACCCGTAAGGACAGACATGAATCTTGTCAAAACCTGTTCCAGAACTTGTAATATCTGCCACAGGATGCTGAGAAATATTTTCTAGTCCTTGAATGGGCGAGAAGCTGGAAGGGAAGTGAAATAACGGCTATATTTTACCGTTTGAGACATATAAAAATGTGAAGGAATTGCTTATCTGCTAATGTTAGAGAGAGTACTTTAACTTGCGTCTAGAGTGATGCTGAATATTGAAAAGAGTTAAATTTTTATCTATAGACTATGTTTTGTAAACTGAAAATTGTTGGGTTTTAACATTAACCACGGGGAGATGAAAAATTCTTCTCAAGAAACTTACCAAATACATGTGACGAAATCTATAAAACACAAAACCCTTAAAGTTACGTATCTTAGATTTCAGCGGACTGCGTGTTAGTATTGTACAAATGTGTCCGTGGGTAATTTATGTAGCTTTGAAGAAGGAATTGAATGACTAATTATGAATTTTTCCACCCGTTGAACAAGACATCAAATCATCTTTAGACATACTTTCACTGTGAACCGGCCGATCGTGCTGTGCCAAATGTTGTAGAGTGTGAAATTGTTAGGAAACATCCGAAACCTACAGGCAAGGTTCAAGTTACTTTTCCTCCATACTGTGAGAATACAAAACACGATCACTTCGGCAATACCAGCCTCAAAAATGTCGTATTGAACCGTGATTTATTTTTCATTGGCCGTCTGTACGCGTACTACATGAAACTATCATTTTCTCGAGGAAGCCCTTTACCCCAACAACTGTCTGCACCTTTCTTCCATGGAGGACTAAGTTTTCACCAATTTTGGCAGATAATAATGTAAATTCTCTGCTTTTGTTCATTGTTCCTACCGCCATGCTGTTACATTTGTGATGAAAATAAAGAGCACGTTTTCTCATCGGAGTTCCCAGTTGTTTAGATATTGATAAGAAACACGATAATTGTGTGGAAGACACCTTCGATTGCGTTTCGATAAATGTTTGTGTTGTGGTTTTTCTGAGTCATGACAGCGTGCGGTCTGGTATTTGGTTACAATGAATTCGGCGGAATGTACTGTCATCATTTCCTTGAAGACGGATAATGTATGTTCCTCTACAACGTGGTATTCACCTATCAGACTATACAGTCACATAACCCAGAAGACTACAATATGAATTTCTAAATTCTTAATGCATTTTTTTAGGTAAAACTATACGTATAGTGATGTGAAGGCTTTTATGTGTCTACTTTTTATTTTGTGTGCAGATGCCAGAACTTGTAACAAGCACTATTTTGTGGCAGTGCCGAATGTTGTGCTGTTATAAATGTTTCAGTCGGGCATGTTGGAGGTGTTCACATGGTGCGAGGTGATTCGCCGGATCAGGAAGGTCGGGGCCGGAAGTAAGCGTGTTGTGGTCCGTAAGCTTCCCCCTCTACTAAATTTTAGATTTACTCCCACCGTGCAGGCCCGGGTTCGATCCCGGGTCACTCCATGTGGGATTTGTGGTGGACAAAGTGGCACTGGGACAGGTTTTTTCCCGAGTACTTCGGTTTTCCCCTGTCAGTTTCATTCCACTGGTGCTCCATTACTTGGAATAATGAAAACAAAATAACTGATAATCTGTCTCTCATCTTCGTCACAGGGTTGCACAAGAAGCTTTAAGGCTGCGGTTGCGTCCGTAGCTTCTGCTGCGGGGCCCTTCGCCACAAAAGAAAAATAGATTTAATAGTTTTTCATGCTTGTCGGATGCTACATTACACGTATATATTTTATTAATTGTTGTTAAAATAATAAGAACGCAAAAGAAGTAACATATATTCTTTGGTTTTTGTGATAATGCTAACGACAGTAACAATTAAACTAATAATACAAACATTATTTACAAATACATTTAATTTTTATAGTGACGTGGCGTCGCTGAAGCCGCTTGTAATGTGAGTAGGCCCTAAGCTGTAGCTTGTCTAGCTTATACGCAAATCCGGCCCTGAATAAGGTGTCCACTAAATATTTGAGGCCACTTTATGCAATTGGCTTGACATGTAACTCTGTTGCTTTACTGTACAACGTACTGTATTAATACAGAATCTTGTCCTCACCTGTGAACACAATTAACTACTTTTTATTCTTAAAAATTCACATGTGATTTTGCCTTCGTGTGATGTGTGGAATAAGCGTCTTGAGATTGTTAGTAATTGGTACAAA
This sequence comes from Reticulitermes speratus, assembly GCA_021186555.1. Lineage (NCBI taxonomy): Eukaryota > Metazoa > Arthropoda > Insecta > Blattodea > Rhinotermitidae > Reticulitermes > Reticulitermes speratus. Next base: position 20,569,078 of record JAJKFL010000001.1, read on the forward strand.
TAATTTCCTTGCTTCTAGCGTCTTTAGAGACGTGTTTTCACGTCGTGAGCTAAGTGATTCCTGTCGCTACCGGCTGAAAACTTCTCATTAACTGTTTAAAGTGTTGCTGCTACTGCACTGAAACAGACACAGCTCAAAGCATTTCGCACTCAAGTAGACAAGTACTCCAGCCGGTGTTTCACACCCGCGCTGTCTCATGGAATAGTTGTGACAAAATACAAATTGCCCTGATTTCACACTCAGTAGCTTTTCTTTGTATAATTTGCTGTTAACATATTTTGCTGGAAATTCTGAAATAATGAGCTGGGTGTCAGCATGTCCCATACGAAACAAGAGGCGTTTTTCTTTCGACTTTTCCCACCCTTGAAGTTGACAACATCACGTTGTCTCGAAACGTCGGAAACCAATTCCCAGTGACGCGGCCTCGTATCCCGGAAGAATTGATACCTCAGCTACACAGCTGCGAAAACCTAAAAACTCTCAGGCCGTAATGTGTTCTAACAACTGTCAAAGCTGACAATTGCGTAGCATTGTGTAACTCTAGGCCACCATCGTCGTTCTGCTGGTTAGCGCTCTTGCTTAGTATGCGGGAGGTCCTGAATTAAAATTCTGTAGCTTAGTGCCTACGGGTTTGGCCGCGGAAGAATCGTGAACCAATTCCCGACAGGAGCAAATTATTTTCTCTTCTCCCAAACGTCCATTCCGTCTCTGGGGCCCACCTAGCCCCCAACTCAGTGGATACTGCGGGTTCCTCCCCTGGGTTAAAGTGGCTGAGGCGTGAATGTGACCACTCATCATCTACTGCCGAGGTTAGGATCGAGTTCAGCTGTACTTCCACACCCCCGTGTGTTTTCATTGTGTGTACAGGGAGATACTAACCGTTGTCTTGCCTGGATTCAAATTTCGACCCGGAGGAGTTTTTTTTTCCCTTCAGTTTGTATGCGTGTGCAGTAATGGTACGTCAAAAAAGGCCACGACCACTTCCACATCATTTCCGATAACGCTAACATTGCGTGCTGTAATTACTGCCTCCATATATTAAAATACTATGTAATTTACCCGAGAGTCAGTTATTGTGCTGGAACAATGTTCCACACGTAGGCTACCTTTAGCCAGCTTGTAAGAGAAACTTTTCATTCCTTTCACTGAGCTGGTATTTTCTATATTGCATTCTGAGTTTGCTGGTTCGGTGTTTCCGTTTTGAAAAGTGATCAAAGCATACTGGATTCTCTTGCGAGGTTGCTTCTCATATAAAACAAGTAGACGTGATGAAACAAGTAGACGTGATCAAACAAGTAGGAGACGGATTTATAGGGAGAAGCTTCAGGCGCGGGTTGGTGATTGAAGCAATTAGTTCCCGCCATGTTTGGTCGCAGCTAAACAAGGTCCATTAGTATACTACAAGGTGAAGCAAAACTTCTTGGCTATTAAATTAGAGTCCGATATTTCTAAAGAACACGGTGCGTAAAATTCACCGCTCCGGAACTCCGTTTGCCAAATTTACCTCACTTGACTCCAAAACAGTCGCATGCGACTTCACAGAAAGTATCGGTATATTAATTAATTCTTTGTTTGTTTAACGTTGTTCTTCGCTGACATGATGTAGCGTCGAATGGTAGGATGGCTGGTGAATAATGAGCAGGCAAGGATATGAAAGTGCTTGTGGCCTAATCTGGAGCAGGTCTACTGTCCCTCCATGTGAGTGGAGGCAATAAAAAAACTAAGAATGCTTCAGGAAGGATAGCTGATATCTGGACCGACATATGAACACGAGACCTGAAATATTGGCCTTGTCTTGCACGTATTGTTGTCCAGCGTATTTGTTCTTTATTACAAATTTATACATTCGGCAAGGTTGAAACAGTGGTATTAATTACAAGTTGTGTCACTTTTACTGAATATTTAGAAAAATACAAACCGAAAAAAAGGGATACTTATTCTTGCATAGCTGTAGTTGTCTACAGTATGTTACTTATCAGGCGGTAAGTCTGCCCTTGTTAGAACTTGGAATATTTTCCGTGTAAGGTGCTCTTAAATCACAATGAATATACAGACGTTAGAGCAAAATGGGATGTGATCCATCGGCTCTCTGGATTTCTTAATTCCAACCTCGAACGTTTTGCTGCACGTCTTTTAGTATGTTTCAGGTATTAGAATTGCCAGTTGTCTTTACTTTGTTATTATATAAGTAGCTTAGTCTCTCCATACGTGAAAGCGATTGGCCATAAAAGTGTGTCAGTCAGTCAACTCAGTTTCTAACGATTTGAGATCTAGAGATAATTTTGTCAGAACTGATATCGAGACGGGTGGACAGCCACATTGCCTTGGCCCTTAGTTTGGCTGTAGACATTGATAAACGGCTGTTGCTGAGATTCAGACCCCCCCGGTTTCAACAGCTTTCGAAAATTAGGTGCACATGCTTGAAACATCCTCATGGCTATAATAAAAACCAATCAGAAGCGCTTCTGTTAGAATATGCACGAAAATAAGCCAATGGGGGGTGGGGGGGGGGGGGTTGGGGGTAATATGACAACTGCGCATCGCTCATATTGCTGTTATATGTCATTTGCAGTTAACGTAACCACTATTAACAGCATAAATTGTAACTTATAAAGGAGCAAAAATGACAGGAGAATCCAACAAACTGCATAACGAGGAACTTGATCTGTACTCCGCACCAGACATTAATGTGGCCAAGTGATGACATGGGCACGACGTAAAATGCATTGGAGAGAAGAGGAATGCACACAGAATTTTATCGGAGTACGTAAGGAAAGAAGAGCACTTGGGAGACTTACGTAGTCGTAGAGAGGAACGAAATCTTAAAATCAATCTGCAATAAATGAGGTGTTTGCTGAATTTATTTGTCTCAGAACGGGATCCTTGAACACGGTAATGAATGTTCTGGTTCCATGAAAGGCTGGGTATGTCTTTACCAGCAGGTATCACCTACTCAAGTAGGCCTTTGCTCTGTGGAGTTCGTTGAAATGTACAGTCTGCTATAGGTCATGAATCCAAGTCGCAGCATGATTGTTTGTACTGGTAATATTGTGGAAGAAACACGAAATAAATTAACTGCACATTTTATCACTCTTAATATCGTGGCGATTGACTGGAAATTAGTACCTCTGGAGGCTGGTAGCCCTCTGTTCCTCCCGAAGCAGATCTTATTTCGTTTTCTGGTTGTGCGGCCTATTACGAGCTCGAGCCGAGTCCAGTTCGGCAGGAAAACCAGAGAAAGCCCTTCACTTGATTACTGTTTTCTGTAATTTTAACTTCACGGTTTTTCAACGAAACCGACACTGTCTCTCGTATGTCGATGTGCAGAAGAAAGTGTCTTTTGTCGGAAGCAGTTTTAGAATTAATTGAATTAGTTGAAGGTTTTGTGAGTGCATTATAAAGAGGGCCATCAACCACAACACTTGAGGCAAACTGTTGATTTTAGAGAGTGTAGCAACTTTGGTTTTTGTATAGGCGACCACAATAAGACAATAAGAGGAATTCTAACAAAGAAGGTGATGTAATACTGATGTACGTGTGAATAAAATGAGGTACGAGTTTTAAGTACACACACTCACCGACGTACGCAATAGTTACGTTCTGGAAGGTCCGGCACAAATTGGAACTGAATATACATATGGTCATTACTTGTACATGTGTATATGCAAGGGAGTCCTAACTGAAATCTGGAATTTAATCGGCCGCAGCATGACCGGCCTGCCGCCTGTGTTATCGCCCAGTAGTATTTTGCCGCCACATTTGTCTCATTGCATTTTCGTTCCCGCAAGGAAAAGTTCGGCGCGTTTCAAAAATGTTATTATTTCAATTTTTTATTTTTTTTTTAAATTGCGTAACTTGTAATTCTGTAAATCGGGAAGTGTCTGTATTGAAACAAGAGGTAAGTGCTTTGCATGTGTCTGCAGAATTTATTGATGTGGCTGGTGCTGATTCTTTACTCCCCAGTTTCTTTTCGGTAAACGTGAATTGACTAAGCGCAGACGAGGAAGATGAAAGTGCTATACCGAAATGACAGCTGAGTGACCACAGTCATTCACGCGTGAAAATAACAGTTGTATTGTTTCCTGCGGTCAGAGTTCGCATCGTGGACACAAATGATATGACACACTATACACTGACAGTTTACCCCAATCACGAACGTGAACACACTACTTTGACACAGTTTAGCAAGAAGTGCCACGTCTCGGTCAAACGGGTAGCAGTCATGGTTTGTGTCGGGAGGCACCGGCTTCAAATCTCGTCTTGAAGACCGTCTATCCCGAGTTTCTTAGTTCTCTTGAGTCTTCTCAAGTAAATCCTTATTCATAATCCACTAATTGACATGTTATTTGACATTTTATAATCCGAGCTATTGACGTAAGCCGTAAATAAATAAATAAATAAATAAACGAAGACCTGCAAAGTCCCGAGTGAACAAAGGCTCGTTCGCTTCTTCGTTATTGTCGTGTTTTCGACACAAAACTGTTGTGCATTCAGAAGGTGTTTATCCTACACTGTGCCTTTAATGTTGTTGTTGTTGTTGTTGTTGTTGTGGTGGTGGTGGTGGTGGTGGTGGTGGTGGTGGTGGTGGTGGTGGTGGCGGCGGCGGCGGTGGTTGGACCGTTGTTGCTGGAACGTAACTTCCCCGCAGTGCACGTAGACCGACCTGTAATACGAAGCACTCTGAATAAATAGAATAAGCGTAGGGTGTATCAGTGCTGTTTCTGGTTTAAAACTAATGTAAATTAAATCAGTTTGTAAGTGATTCCCTTAATTTAAGGATTTAGATACAGTGGGCCCTGTCGAAGAACGGAAGTTTGCTTTTCCGCCTGAGTTCACTTTCCTTTCTTGTGGAATTGTGAATTTACATACAAATTAGAATTCGAAGGGTGATGAAATGAAAACCGCTGTATAGGCGTACGTACGGTAAGCGGTTCCTTTGTGTCCTGACCATGATCAGAGTGGTGCGACTTCACTGTGCCGTTTTGACTCCCAGTCTGCTGCCAGTGAAGTGTTACAGTTGCTCGACATAGCTCTGTACACAGTTACGATTTCGTCTATTGTTAATGCTGTCTGTCGAATATTTTTTCACCTACCTGCCTACTAGTATTCGTATTTTATGCGGACTCATTCTTCAGAAGCTGATAGTAGCTTAGGTAATCGAGTAATTCTAACATGGAAAGGTACGTTGCTTTTTTCGTAACAGAACGCGGCTGGACCATATCCTGAGCCGATAAATCCAGTACAGGCACTTACACCATGTTTCTTCGTTTCTCCCACCTACACATAGATTCCAAAGTGATCTGTTTCTTACCTTCAGTTTTCTGACTAAAATTCTGTATGTAATTTCTTGTCTACCTTATGCATGCTATATGTACCACCCATGACATCGACCTGGATTTCATAGGGATGAAACATACAGCCTACGAAGTTTTCTCCATGCCCCCGTTGTGCGCTAGATTTACGAATGTGTATTTTTTTCATAATAAAGATTTTATGTAAGTTAAATGGACGGGACATGTAGCATACATGGGTGAAAATATAAATGCCTGAAGTATAGAGACTCTAGCGTAGATTGTACGGTAATGTTAAATTGGATCTTATGAAACAAGAGCGTTATGGCGTGGACTCAGTTCGTATGGTTCCCGACTGGGACTAGTGTTGTGTTGTTATTAACGCGGTAATGAACCTTCGGGTTCCATAAATTGTGGCGTATTAGTTGACCAGCGACTGTCTGCTTCTCAAGAAGAACTGCTGAGTTCCATTAGGGGACACGTGGAAGGTTTCGAAACACAGCAGGAATCGATTTGCCTTTAACGTATCAGAGCGCAGAAGAAGCCCTGAATACTTCCTGGTTAAGTTGGACGTAAATTATTTGAAGTGTTACATTTACTTCGTATGCTGAAGAATCGTGTGTTTTGTCGGAAGTCTCATAGAGCCGTCCTTATGTCTTTGTTGTATATAAGATGTGACTTTTCTTTTGCTTCATATTTCAGCCTGGAATTTGCTGATTTGTATCGCCTGTTTGAAGAGAGTGTCGCCAGGCGAAGGAAGACGTGTAAGCCACTGGAACGAATGTGTTTCTGGATCACATGCCTCCTTGTTTCTTGCCACTGCTGTTTAGAGCTCATTTACTGTCTTATTCTTGAGTGTGAGGATTTCTTGGGAGTGACGGTCAATTGCCACTCTGTAGCTTTAGGCCGTGAGCTTTACGTTCGCGGTGATTCATCCCGTTGTGTTACAGTAACAGTAAAGAACCAACATTCTTCCGTCACACAGCTGTATTTTTAAAAATAGGTAAACAGCTACATGTTTCGGCTTGTGGTTAAGCCATCATTAGGCTGCGTACAGAATTAAGATGATGTCACCTTGAATATTTAATATTACAGTTGTAAATTTCACCTTTTTTAACTTCTATACGCATCCTGATCGTGGCTTGACTATAAGCCGAAACATGTAGCTGTTTATCTACTTTTATATATACAGTTGTGTTTGACGGAAGAATGTTGGTTCTTTATCGTAAGAATTTAAGTTATCTGTAATTGTCAAAAGTATCTGAGTAATTCCAGAAGAACAGTTTATGTTATGATGCTGATAGTCACTCAGCTGGCCATGAAATTCCCAGTACTTCATGGAACCCGAAGGTTCATTGCCGCGTATACAAGAGCCCGTCACTGGATCCTAATCAGAGCCAACTTGAACTAGACAACTTTTTTCATGTTATAATTTTTCATACATTTTGTTATTGTCCTCACAGCCAACCACACCTCTTCCGATTCAGGTTTTGTATGCATTTCTCATATACGTATTATGCGTGCTGCGTGTTCGCCTTATCTTCCTTTTGTGATCTGCCTGATAATGATCGGCGAGAAGTGTCTAACGAATGATGAAGTTTTTTTATTTTGCAGTTTTCGTCTGTTACATAATGTGTCTCAGTTCGGAACATTCTCGGTATTATCGTTTTCAGAATACCAAGGGTCATTGTTTGAACACGGCATAGGCCTGGACAATATATAGTCAACTGGAATTATGCTTAAGCTAAAAGTTGTTACATACCAGTCATCTGACTGTCATGCTGCACAGATTTGCGGAGAATATATTAGGAAATTTAGTTTCTCATCAGGCAAAGATGGTTCATTGGGTCCACTGTTCAAGGAGTGGAACCTCGACTGTAGCTTTGCACTTCGAGGTTGATAAACGCTGTAGTGAAAGTGATGTAAATTGATGCGTTACTGTTATTTCTTCATGTTCCTCTTGTTACGAAATGTGAGTTGTTCGTTGTCCCTGCTTCGTTTTACTCGTGCTGTTCAGATTTTGTGTGACGACAATTTTGTCACATAGCTGCCTTGGATATAGGGAAGAATGCATAATAATTAAAATGGAATTCTTTCTTTTAAATTTGATACATTTTCTGAAGCAAATAATGCAATAAATTGAAGTGCAACGCCCGTGCGAATTAACTTCTGTAAGGTCTATATAGTACGTAATATTAAGTGCCCCTCCGCCTTTCTTTCCCACCCTCTTCCTGCAGGAAGAAACTGTAAATATAGAAAATTTCCTCGTGAGACGCACCGCAGGGAAAATTATTGATATTTTACTGTTTAGAAGATGCGATGCAGGGTGCGACATTGTTATAAACCCCTGTACAGACAATTTTAATCTCTCGGTTGTAGCGTCGTTGCTAGGATACGGTGCGCAAACCACGGAACGCATATACAACTGTTCCAGATGGCTGTATTAAGCATGTGGTGAGAGATGCCGAACTTTACGTTACATTATGGTGTCCTGTGTTCGAGTAGTTATCAGCGAATACAGGGTTATGTTTCTCTTTTTACGGTGTACAAGAGTTTCTTATGATATGCCTGGTAGGACAGCACTGGGGAAGTGCGCGGGCAGTGTTAGTAGCACAACACGTGGACGTGAACCTAAACGACGACAACGAGGAAATAGACTTTGGGATGCCAAGAACAAAGTAGGACGGCATGGGCCCGCTGGGAACCTCGTCAAATGAATATGTTCTTAAGGAAGAACAGATGAAAGACACCGAAACCTCTGGCAAGCTCAGAAAATTTAAAGGTGATATTGGAGCTTGCCACAGCGACATTGATGATGATCGAATTGTTCTGGGATATGACGCCGTGTCGATAGGTAAATAGTTAGCGACCTTCAGGGGGCTGAGCAGTCCACGAAAAACAGCCAGCCCGGAAAAATTGGTATATTATTTATTATTGGGGTAGCAAGCCAATAGGAATGGTGGTGCTATGCGGTGGGCGGGGCCGTAGTGGAGTTGGCAGGTATCGAGTACCCGGCACGGGAACGAAATGATGGTCTTTAAACTGGTGGCTTCATGTTTCTGGCCCGGAATTTGGCTGGTCACAGGGCAAGGAATTTATGTGTTTTTTGTCACTCGTAGTGCATTATACAGAAAGAAAGATTAAATTAATGGGAAAAGAAATGTAAAAACGTCGACAGCATTTGCGTCAGTGTGTCTTCGGGATGTAGTTACTATCATGGTCACAGAGCGAGTTGATGTCATTTGGTGAACCGTATGGAAATTAATGTATTCTTCGTGACCTGATAAACGCCTGACCATTCGGACATCAAGTCCGCTTTCCTTTGTGATTCATGCGATCTTGTAGAGGAAGAAAGGGAAACTCCATACCCTCCCATGCTATGGTACATGATGCTGTATAATTCATGTACACAGCCATTCAGTGGTATAATGTGTCGCTGTTTACCACTGCTGATTTATCAAGTCAGCTTCCTACTTGTCTCCTGTCTACAAGCCTCTACTGTCGATGTCACATTATGACGTTATAATGCTTCTTTTCCCTTTTCAAGATTTCCCGGTTTTCAAATGTAACCTTCAAATAGCTTTTGTATTATTCATCAATCTCAGCTCTGTAGCCGTTCCGCTTTTATCATTTTCCACTCTAAAGATTGAGATGTTCTTGACGTAATAGGCCCGAGTTTCAAAAATGCGCTATGAGTTTCGCCATGAGTTTAGTCTCTCCGCACGTAACAATCCGAGAATAATTAAGTAGACTTGCATAAAATTTGATAGTTAAGAGTTTTAATACAGTTTTTTTTTTTACATAGGCCAGTCGTAATTTTGGTTAAAATCGAAAACAAAAACGGACACTTTACATCAAGACCTGCATATGTTTCTTCGTGCATCTCGCACATAACTGGCTGAATTTTTTTCTGAGTGAAAATCGTATTAAACAAACGTGGAAGAGAAAAGTGAAATACTTTTCTGCGCGTGATGCACTTTTCCCGTAAATCTTACAGTTTTCAAGGTATCGGGATTGAAGAAGAGTCAGCGAACGCGTCAGGCCTGTTCCGCTGTACGTGCAGTTCTTGATGTGTTTATCTGTAGCGACATATTCGGTGACCTGTTTCGTTTGCCTCCATTCCCACACACCAAAAGCGCATTTCATATCTGTCACTTGTGTTATCAGCACTCAGCAGACAGTAGCTTTCCTGGATATGAGCGTTTCTTTTGGAATGACGGACCGCTGCGCTTCATTCATTCATTCTTTCTGTAACTCCTTATTAGCATAAACTGAGATTACAGGATGATTACTGTGTATGATAAATTGGAAGTGGTGTTTGAGGCAGGGAATTCGGGCTGTTTTAAAACAGTTTCCTGACTGACAAAAAGCACGAAATTATTCAGCTATCTTATGCTTCTGCTGACACACGAACCAGATACCTCCCGATTACGACCGGATTAAATTTGGAAAAAGGCATTATGACAGTGGGGCACAGGATGTGGACATGCGCTTCGAATACTGTCAAGCAAGGTTAGTTTTAGTGTAGTGAATATTTTGATTGAGTGTTTTGAAGCTGTTAAACGCTACCTGGCGTCGTTTCAGGTAGTGTATCTGCGATGTTCTGTATGATCGAATTGTAATGATGCTGTATAAGAAACTGAGTCAGCGTTGTGGATACATCAACCTTTCATAAACGCAGAGGTGTAGCCTGTACAACAACGATTTTTGCAAATCTTTTTACGAACGATTTGGGCTGCAAATTAGTTGCGCCTTGCGTTGTACAGCATAGTACAAAGGGCCACGTTCGCACATATAAGAGATGCTTTCCGTCGAAAGATTTGTATGAAATTTAATTCTCGGTATTTACGTCCAATTTTCTGGCCTTGTAATAGGAGTAATAATAGTCTCTACATATATTCATTCCATAGTCTGTCTTACAACATGTCTATACTTTATTCCAAAGCGAGTTCTCCACAGAGTGCGAGCTAGTGTTTCCTCTTTCAATTTCCAGTATGTTTTCGTTTCCTTGAGGTCATCCAGTAGCTGCTTCCGTCTTCTTCCTCGTCTTCTCGTCACTTCTATCCTTCCCGCTATCTTTGCTTCAATAACGTGTTTTAGAAGGCAGTTCCTACGCAAGATGTGACCAATCCAGCTAGCCTTCCTTCTTTTTGTTGTATGTAGGACATTTCTTTCATCCTTGACTCTGTTATACACATACAAGGTCCATTAAATATAATAATATTAGATAATCGTAGAATAATTACGTAGTCACAGTTTTGGTGTAATGAACACCCTTATGAACTTTCTGTTGTTGTAATAGGTAAGGGATTTCTTGAGCCGAACGTCTGTCAACTTCTCGGCAAGGCCTTTGCGTCTATTACCAAGCGTCTAATGCAACTTGTCATTAACGGAAGTTGTCGCTCTACGTGTTGCAGATTCGTCTGTCATCACCAGGGGCGTGTCGTAAAGGGATGTTATTAAAGTACGTGTACTGTGGGAATATCTTCACGTATAGTACAGTATAATTAAGCTTTTAGATTTGCAAACCTAACCTGTTATTGTTCTTTCTTAAGTATCTCCGTGCACTCATATTCTGCTACGTAAAGGCGTTTAAAAATTGTTTTTAGTGGTTAGTTCCTTATACGTTATAAGTTAAAACGTTTGCTTAATGTGGATGTTCTAGTATTTTGAGATGTTACGCTGAGTCGAAGAAGAGTGGACTGCTTGACCCTACACATGGAGGTACTGCACTCCCCCGAAACATCGAAAACTACTTACCAGGCGACACGGCGCAGCATCTCATAGTACATTAACACTGCTGTGGAACATGAAACCTCGTACCTTTCGCTTAATGTGTTTTGGAGAAGTATTGCTTGTGTCTTATCTACATAAAAATCTTGCGAGTGTTGCTTATACGCTGTGTTCATCCTTCTAGATCCTGCATGATATTCGTGACAGATTTGGATAAAATCCTCAATTTCTGCGTACGTTAGGTTTTTTTCCGTTCATTTAATGCCTGAGTTTGGTGCTATTGTGTTGCCCGTCGTACTCGTCTTCCTTGTTATTGGGAATTTTCTTCTGGTTATAATCAGAAGATAATTATCGGTGGTGGTGGTGGTGATGTTGGTGATGTTAATAGTGGTGATAACATTTCACTTAAATTCAATTCAATAGTTGTTTATTAACATGCTGACTGAAAGCAGCACTAGTGCCAGTTACAAAGCGAGCACAAATACACAAAAACGAACACAAAAGAACACATGTAATAACGACAAAAAGGACTATACTACTACTGCTACTACTATACTACTACTAACTACTACTACTACTACACTACTACACTACTACTACTACTACTGCAAAATAAGTCAAGTGCTGGCACAACAGCTCCATATCATTCTGTCATGTTACATAACACTCCTTCATGTGCACATGCCGACTCAGCAACCATAGACGTTTTAGATGGAAAAAACATGAGTTGTACTGCACATGAACAACAAAACATACTAAAAAGCAATAACAAATGCGGCTGAGTAAAAAGGAAACATAGATTATTAGAGTTTATATTGTATGAAAGTAATACAAAACCTGTTTTAAAGAAGTAACTGGTTTCCTAAATAAAAATGTCGTCATCTTCGCACACCAGGTTGGCAGCCGAAACGCACTTGGCAGGACAGTTTGCAAAAGTGGCGGAAAACGTGCAGAAGTTTTTAAAACTGTCTGATAATCTGATAGCTCCAGCATGGGACAGGCTGAATTTTAAACCTGAATAAACAATAATGAAAAATGGTGCATTAAGACGGTGCCTTGTAACAAGGCGTGTAGCTTTAAATACTTGAGGAAATCTTCGCGACTGACATGGTCTTTGGGGCGTGCGGGGAGGGGGGGGGGAGAGGCGATTTTGACATGCGACTATGAACTTCCGTTGGGTCCATTCCAGCTTTTAGTCCTGAGTAGACGTTAGAGAATTCCATACATTTGAGGCATGCTCGAATTTAGATCTAGCTAGTGCTAGATACAACAGCAATAAACAAGGTTAGATCAATAGCAATAATTATTATTATTTTATTTACTTGTTGACTAAGCAGCACAGTGGTCAGTTACTACTACTGCTGCTGCTACTGCTACTACTACTACCATTAATAATGGAGGAGGTAAGTGATCGATCAGCTTCTAGTCTCGACCGCTCTATCCCTGCGGGAAGAGTCCCCGGTACCCGTATATTCTGTCATCAACTGCGATGATAAAAAGAGCTGCCGTCAGCACTGTTTACAGTATTCCCTGTCAAGTGAGCTGTAGTGCCTGACGTGCAATGAATCCACTGCCGACAGACAACGCCTTGCAGACAGGTATCCTGCCTGAGCTTTCCTCCACCGGAGCTTTGAAGGAGTGGCTGAGTGGTTGGCCTTTAACGAACTTCTCTACTGAATGATCGTGTAACTTGCAAATGAGGTATTTTTACTAACTTCTCACCTCTGTGTCACTTCAAAGCCCATCTTGTTTTCCGAGAGAAATTACGCCCTCTTAGGACCTTAATGTGTTCGTTCTGTATCTACTATTCTCTTCCATTTGCATCACCTCCTTTCACCTGTTGTTCTGTTTCGCGTGTCCCCCGCCACTGCCTGCTTCAGAGCTAAGCGTAGGCACAGATCCTTCACACCACTTTCACTTATAACTTAACTTGTACAGGCGGAGATTTGATAAAGTTCGCGTGTGTGTTCCAGTGTGTGGTTTGCTTGTTTGGTGGCTGGCAGTAAGAGCTTTTTTCTCGCCTGTTTCTGTCTCTACCTCAACCCTCTGTCTCTGTCTTTCTCGGTCCACGTCTCTTTCGTGGACCGGTTTCTCTATTCATTCAGCTAACCGGACCCTCCGCCGGTCTCACTGCTTTGTGTTACTGTGGTCATATTACCGATCGATTCATTACTCGCGCTGTGCGTCATATCTTACCCCAGTGTTAATTATGTTCCGTGCTTTCGGTACATCACCTGCTGAAGCCCCGCCTTCTGCTATGGATTTTTGTCATCCCTGGGGAATCAGCTTCTTCAGTAGCAAAGGTGAGTTCTGTGCTACCCGTGACACAGTGACGGCCAGAGAGTTTACAGATGTGTCAATATGACTTGTCGTGTTCGTTCTGAGACTTAATAACGCAAAACGTCTTCCGGGAAGGTTGCTCGTCTGCCCGTAACCTAGGAGCAGCTCCGGCCCTGATGAACACTCTACAAACAACAAACCATTTTGACCCTTCCTGGCTGTCACTTGAAGGCTTAAATAGAATTTTACTTTTATTTCGCAAAAATTTCACCTATGTTTGGAAAAACATAAAGTTTTAGCAGTGCGTGAGATAAACATTCTGTGAAACTAGAATGTATATAAAACAGGCGTGCAGAAATTCTGGGCGCCAGGTCGCCATGGCGACTAAATGTTGTGCGGTGGTGCCTAATGTTTGTGGATTCTCAGTGTGGAAGTTGCTTCATGTCACCCTTCTGGTGCCTAGAATTCTGAGGTGGCTCCTAGATTTTTGGAAAAATTGTGCATCCGTGACATGAAGCAATATATTATGTAAGTTTAGATATATGTCACTATACTGAAGGCTGCTTTGTGTATAGTTTACGTTTCATGCGGAAATATAAATTGCAATTAGCTCCGTTAAAAGCAACCTCGAACAGACACTGTTTGTGGCAGCGTCCGATGTGTGCAGGTTCTGAGCTTTTTTTTTTGTGACATGTTGCAAATATCGAGTATTTGTGTGGTGAGAGGCGATTCGCTATTTGAGGATGTTACAATTAAATAGTTGAGGCCACTTACGCTGTTTGATTGACCTACAACTTAGTAGTACGTGTAAATGGTGTAGGGTGGGGCTAATTCAGGACTACGAGACAAGTATTCCATGTTGGCAAAGTTCGAACACAGGATGCTTTTCATTGTAGTTCATTAGTACTGTTGACAAGCGCCTTTTAGAACAGAGAATATGTTTTTTTTTAATTTTGGTGTCTGTGTTAGTGAGTGTTATATTAAACCGCGTTTTGCAAGTTTTACGGCAGTAGGGACGTACCACGCCGGTAACCCAACTTCTCCTATATATCCTTTCCGGTTATCGCTATAAGACAAGAAGTGCGATTCAGGCGGCGCTATGAAAGTAGTAACCCTAACTCCAAACAGTCTGTCAGATATCGTGATTAAATTGTTCGTTACTTGACAAAGGTCCAACACCGGTAGCATACATATGTTTAAAATGTTACCTGTTTGTCGGTCTACAATGCTAAGAAGGAAAACAAACACGCTTTCATCCGTCGTATTAACTAACAGAGTTAACTACCGCGTTTTTCCTTTGTCTCGTCCATCTCTTCAAGTGAATGCAGAGCCTCACAGGAGCGTCCACAGTAAACAACTTTCAGCCCTGTACTGAGAAAATAACATTGTCTCTTCATATTCACTGATGGAGAAAATTGTACATTGGTGGAACTTTGTACTCGTAATTGGTACTCTTAAATACTGTTGTGGTCAAAGGATGGAAGATGAGATGGATTATTGATAAAAAGATAAATGCCTACGCAGTATTGTTGGGAAACCCTGAGGGAAGATTCGTAGATGTGATGATAATAAGGAAAACGTGTTTTAAAGAAATACGGCCTGAGGATGCGAACTGGATCCGACAGAATCCGGATAGGATCCGGTGATGACTTCCTGAAAACGGCAATGAATCTTCAGGTTCCATAAGAGGCGGGAACTTCTTCGCCAGCTGAACGACTATTAGCTTCTCATTGCGAGTGTGTTTTGTGTGTGTCGTATAAAATAACCCTTCGCCTGGCGCTGTTCTTCCCAGCGCAGTTTTGATTATAAGCGGTTGACAGTCATGTACAACAGGATCAAGTTCACAAGCTTTTCCTTCCACTTGACGAACTGAGAAATGCCTTTTCGAGGAATACGATATTCTGAGATTTGGCGCTGCGTTGCTGGGTAAGTGGTTCCCGGCGTTTCGGAGGACCGTATTCGCCTTTATCCTTAAGGGTTCTGAACCTCTGTGAAGGCCCCATAACTTGTTTCTTGAGATAGCGAATAACAGTGCCTCGGCAATCCCAGTGCAAGATAGACCGCGGCATGTTACATAATATTCAGTACAGGTCTACCATCGTTTTCTGCTGTCGTCTTTTCTTCTGTTTACGCTAGAAGTATGTTTCTTATATAGGCATACTGTTTAGCTGTATGTGAGCTGTTGTGACCGCGGACATGTCTGTGCTTTATCTGTAACTACAGAATTTTGTTTTAACTGATACTAAAAGGCTGTTGCAAATTGAGCGTGTTGCTAATCATTCCGTCCTTCTGGTTTTATTTTTCCCACGTTTACGGTGTGGGCCACTCATTATTCCAGGCGGATTAAATTGATACCGGTTTATAAAATCCGTGTAATGTGGATTGGGCCTGTGGGATTGTGGGTTACTAGAACATTTAAATTCAATCCGCCGAT
This sequence comes from Reticulitermes speratus, assembly GCA_021186555.1. Lineage (NCBI taxonomy): Eukaryota > Metazoa > Arthropoda > Insecta > Blattodea > Rhinotermitidae > Reticulitermes > Reticulitermes speratus. The sequence goes on from JAJKFL010000001.1 coordinate 20,584,816, forward strand.
GTGTGGTAACAGTAACGTTACTGGACAGTGTTGTGTAAAGAATCCGTAATTAATTCCATCAGTTTAAATATCCCCACGTGTGTCATTGCAGTGAATGTTTATTACCATGCACAATGGACAAAATTGTAAACGTCGGATGGTACGCTACATGACTTACGCATTTCTGCTGCTCGAGGCAGTACGAGAGCCTGTTATGTATGGGCCGTGGATAAGAGTGAATTACTTTTTCTTTTTGTGTTCGTTGCAGTAATGCTACTCGTGTGTTTTGTACTTGACGGGACAGGTGGGTCTATTGCAGTGCTAACGGGAAGCAGGAATCGTGGCTGTACTGAAATGTTGACGGGAATCAGCGTGGCCGTACTGCAGTGTTGACGGGAATCGGGAAGCGTGGCTTTCTGAAGTGTTGACGGTAATTAGAAAGTGTTACTCTGCTGAAGTGCTGACGGGAATCAGGAAGTGTGGCTGTACTGAAGTGTTGACGGGAATCAGCGTGGCCGTACTGCAGTGTTGACGGGAATTGGGAAGCGTGGCTGTACTGGTGTTGGCAGGAATTAGGAAGTGTAACTCCTCTGAAGTGCTGACGGGAATCAGGAAACGTGGCTGTACTGAAGTGTTGACGGGAATCAGCGTGGCTCTGCTGCAGTGTTGACGGGAATCGGGAAGCGTGGCTCTACAGAAGTGTTAGCAGGAAGCGTTGCTCTCTGAAACTGACACAAGAACTGGAAAAATAGGCTTTTGGGCTCTTTGAGATTTCTGTTTATTTCAAGTGGCGCCATACTGTTTAAAACTACAAGATTATTGACTCATCTACTTTGTTATTACGTTCTACTCGTATTTGTAAATCTTAAAGTAGTAACTTGCACTGCACAGCTCTTCTACAGGCCCTCTGTCAACAACGCTATTTATTAGACTGTCACTGTAATGAAAGAAACGCGACTCCACACCAAATCCTTTTACGTTATGAAAATAGTTCGTTAATGAACTTTCACCGTAAAGTGGCTGCCAATTAGTTAGATCCTTAATAGATTAGACAAGCTGCACGCCCTCCGCATTGCTAACCGTGGTCGCATTTCCCTCACGTTCCTGGCATGTGTCTGATTTGTTGCACACCGCCTGCAGAAACAGGTTTACCCTCCGCATTCAGGTGTGTCCCCCTGCCCTTCTTGAAAATTAACACTCGGTTCACAGCGCACTGGGATATCCCTAAATGACCGTCTGTCATATGATGCCAGTCCTGTTTTACCCCATTTTTTAAGCTGTTTTTATAAAGCAGGACTTCCGTTTATATATGCGGACGATGAACTGTTGAATATTGAATAAAAGCCATGACCTATAAAGAGTAAGAGAAACTCAAAACTCTCATCAAGCAGAGGAATGGGCTGTCTTTTGTATTCACTACGTCAGTAGCCAGCGCTTTGCGTTTTCTGTTTGTTCTTTGCTCCATTTACTTCAATATCTTCAAATCATTAGGCTGTCGTAGTAGCTGAATCGTGTCGTCAGACATGTAAGTAACCAGTGGCGGTCTGTTGTATTGACGACTTTACTGTTATTCATAACTCAGCGGTTCCACTTCCACACCGGTTATGTATCGTTTTGTTCCAAGAGCTACCCTGTGCTGAAGACGGTCGAAATAATTGCATGTTTTGCTGTGTCTGTTACGCGCTTAGTTTTGATCAGCATGGTCTATATTAAATTAAGCAAATCAATAGTCGATCATTGTAAGCCGTTGCAGTCCTCACAACATGAGCACGGTTTGTCGTAGACATTACAGTATTGGTAGAAAATCGTTTCGTAATAGTGCAGATACTGAAGAGTGCTGCGTTTCAGTGATAAGTAATGACATATCGCTGATAGATTTTTTTTTTGTGTGTGTGGAGAAGGGTCCCGCAGCAGAAGCTACGGACGCACCGCAGCCTTAAGGCTTATTGTGCAACCCTTGTGATGAAGATGATCAGTTCTTTTTCATTATTCCAAGTAATGGAGCACCGGTGGAATGAAATTGACAGGGGAAAACCGAAGTACTCGAGGAAAAAACCTGTCACAGTGCCACTGTGTCCACCACAAATCCAATATGGACTGGCCCGGGATCGGACCCGGGCCTCCGCGGTGGGAGGCCGGCGATTAATCGCCTGAGCCATGCACGGCCATCGGTGATAGATTTACACGATGACGTACATGTTCTTCGTGTGGTTTGAACTCGATTCCAGTCAATCCCTTGCACCCCAGTATGATGAACAGGTAATACGACTTACCATTCTGTTACCGCAGGACGTCGTTCCGCAAACATTTATCGTATCCTGAGCAGATGTTGTTTTTTTGAATAAAAATATTCACTTCAGTGTCTACCTTCCCTGTTCATGTCCTCACTAAACTAGTTGAATGGGCCAGCCTAAATTATTTTACTGTCCCTACTGAACTCGGATGCATCAGGCTAAATTACGTGACTGCCTCCATTATTTAAAAGTCCCTTCCCTTAACTCCTCCTTACATACGAACTTCTGTTACAGAAATGAAGATTTTTAAGTACACGACCGGAATACCCGACGCTGCCCTTCAAAGTTGTATACGGGAACTGAATGATATGAGATTTGAGGTTATTGTGGCAGTGAATACGAAGGTTATGATCGTCGGAAAATTCTGCTTCCATCTTCAGGTCGTTTAGGTTTTTTATTGTGATTGAGAAGGAGAACTCGGCTGTAATTTTCGAAGACGTGCCGTTTATTGTCGAATGTTTTAAGAAGTGCCATGAAATAAAACTTTGGAGTCTTTATTCCGTTCTTTATTCTGTTCTTTATGTGGAAGGCAACTTACAAGACTCATTTCAACAAAAGAGTTCTGCTTTTATTCGGCTGGGTTGCTTATTTTATGGTACAATATTTAAATATTAACCAGTTGTAGCTACATTTTAGAGACCACAAAATCGGTTATCTTATGCCACCAACGTTTGTTGTTGAATTTTAATAGCTGCGATAAATCTGAAGCCATTTAAAATGAGCCTATAGACTCCAAACACTTTGAAGAATTGAATAAAGAGGATTCTGAGTTGTTTTCGATGTTGCTTGATTAAACGAGTATAACTCAGCAACTGAAATTAAAATTCTTGATTGTTTTCAGCAGACGCCTCGTTTTCCTTCGTGCAGATGCCGAGATAAGATATTACATTTAGTCAAATCCGAGCTTTCACGCATTAGATTTCATTAACATAGTGTTTTAGCTAACAAAGAAACTAAACCCATGGCTGGGAGTGCTTGAGGGGCTAGTATTGACCGCATTTCATGGAACCGAATGTTCAATACAGTGTTCGCAACAGCCTGCCCTTGGTCCATACCGTGTGCAAAATTAATGTAGTGTCCACACCTTCTATTCTGTTTCATTCAGCCCCATTTTAATATTATTCTCCAAACCACATCTAGGTCTCCCAAGTAGTGTCTTTGTTTCAGATGTACCCACCAAAACCCTCTATGCTCTTATCTGACCCCACATACGTGCTATGTGCTTCTTCCATCTAATCTTCTTTGATTTGATCACCCGAATAATATTTCGTGGGGATGCAAATTATGAAGTTGCTTGTAGTGTTCTGATCTATGTTAAATATATCATGTGGTGAAGGTAAATAAAAAATATATACAGTATTGTCATTTCTTCGCATTCGATTAGGAAGTTGAGGCTGAAGAAGTGTAACAAGGTTATATGATTTTGCAGAAGTGCATAATCTGCTGTTTCGTTGAAGCGCGTTATATTCCACGTGTACACGTGCACAAATAGTTTATGATGTACCAGTTAAGAAGGTGGAGTCATTGTACACGATGTCATACTTTGTTCGGTTATTACGCATGGCACACGACACAACTGTCACAGGTTACTAGTGTCTGTTCACTACGCATAACGCTGCGTCATGTACAGTATATGGCATTCTGTCTGAGGTGGTCTACTGGTGAGCTTCTCACGTGTGTCATCCAGGATACAAGCAGCACTACAGACCTTCCCTAAATAATCCTGTACTGTATATAGCAACATTTCGTGCACTGTTCTCCGCTTATCTCCGTTTCTGGTCTGGTTGCTTGCCGGTCGTAATGGGTTTCTTTTTACAGTGCAGAAAGTTAGGAAACGTCTGCAGAGCGTAACACTTCTGGCGTGTTCGCTTTGTTATTGTTTCTGGATGTTCAATTCGTGAATCCTGAGAAAAACGCTGAGTATTTTAACTCACACAGAGATTTTTCTGTGCCTAAGCAATAGATTTACAGTCTGTCATCATCGAGATATCGTAAGCGGGGTTATTTATAATCCGTATCTCTTAAATATCGATACTGGACACAATCGATCGTGCTCGATGCCTGGTTGTTTCTTAGTCTCAGTTCGCACTTCGCAGAGAACACAATCTGTTTGAAGTACAAAAACTATTTCGTCAGCCTCTGGTGTACCGCATAGGGAACACAGTCCTAATTATGAAGAACGATCGTAGCGATGGACCATAAACTTACGTAGGTCTTCATATAAAGTGTCTGTTTTTTGTCCGATCTTAACTAGAATCGAAATGTGTCGATAGGCTTCAGTAAAAATCCAGAATATAAAATTTGATTAAAATCGCCATGCGGGAGTCGCTCTGATACGTTCGAACGGACATACAGAAACGACGAAGCTAACAGTCGCTTTTCACTTGCGGACGCGCCTAGAAAGAACTGCTGTTTCGTTGCATTGCAACCGTTTAATTCACAAAGAGTGACCGTGCGGTGCCACGGTGGAAAATAATGAAAAGTGGCCAACTGCGATAGGCGTGCGTGAAACCCTGATACAGCGCCACAGTTTGCCACCCAATTTATAGCGTTAAGTCGCAGTACTGTATAAGAGGGATTTTGACTTTGTATGTTTGTAAAATTTTCGTAATTATTCGGAATTTCGATAGACACTCTGATGCGTTTTAAGAAGAACCTGCAAGAAAAATACGCCCTTTTGCTGGCAGATAACAACAGCAACAGCAGCAACAACAACAACAACAACAACAACAACACCGCATGCTTTATTTATTTGACTTTTGAATTTATGTTGCATCGGTGAGCTGCCGGTTGACTGAGAGAAATGAAAAGGAAGCGGTCGTTGCCTAGCAACGTTCGATTATTTTTCTTAGTAAGAAGGTGAAGCAAACGTCAGTACACCAATATGCCTTTATCAGAAAGCGTTCATCTAACCTCACGGTGCACACAACGTCAAGCATTTTTGTCCTTATTTTCCATAATCCGTTTTAGAAACACATTTTCAACTTGGTGAGTATTGTGATATGGAGATAATGGAATGTCTTCTTATGTAACCGTGACTGATGTAGGTTTGTGTAAGTGGGAATCAACAGCCGTAGTAGAGCATTGCATCCCGCTGCATTCATTTGCCGGTTCGTTAGTGCGTTGTACTGATTTTAAGAGGTTCTGTTATACCGAATGAAACTTGCCTGTTTTCGCGTCTTGAGTGCTTAAACCATTTGACGGGTTTTCATAACAGTTGTCACTGAAAGTCGCCGTGGGTTGCCTAGTATTTTTGCTTCGTATTCATATCTGGGCTTGGAGACCGGCCGTCCTGACTAAATATTTTTGTATTTTAACCTCTGTCTCTCCACCTAACTATCAGGGCATCTCAAATAAAGCCACGACCTCTTCCGTGCGTACCCTCTCCAACCCGTTCAGTTATTCGACCCAGTACAGCCATAACCTGAATTTTTGAAAGCGTGTTTAGTATACCACAAAAATAAGGTAAACGTTGTGTGTGATAGTTTTACTCGAAATGCTTGTGGCAGAAGAGAATTTTAGCGTTGTCAGATTAGTGTCGCTGGTAGGCTAGTCTTCAGGCAACGAATAGACGTGCATGTTTGTGGGATTAAACGAGGCCGAATAAAAGCATTTGTTACCAAAATTAGGGGTATACATCATAATAAGTTTACTAATGTGCAATGTTTTTCATACTTTGAGCCATTGTTATACAAATTTGATAGGAAATGTGTATTACATAACGGAGTATACACACCTTTGAAGAATGAAATGGATGTGGCATTTTTGCCGCGTCCAGGCGGGAGTTTACGGCGTGGCTATTCTCTGTCCAATCCGAAATCAATTCTTCTCTGACTCTGTCAGGGCCGAAGGACGTTACGGAGGGCTGTGAATTACAGGCTGTCGGGAAGTTAACATTTCGGCACAAATGTACATAAATAGTAAACAAGTGATGCTACTGTCAGCAACGAGACTTAACACAGGCACAAGTGTCACATAACAGCATAGTCACATGGTACGTGATGTATAGATATGGAATTAAAACAGGGGTGCGCACATCTCTGAAAACATCTAGAAGCCGCCTGAAAATTCTAGGTGCCGGAAGGATGACACAGATCAAGTTCTGTAGTGAGAACCCACGGTACGTAGTTTAGTCGTCCGGGATTTGTGCACTCGTGCATCAAAGTAATTAACAGTTTAGAACAGCGGTGTATCTACTTTATGTACGATCTACTTAATGGTAAGATGTATGCTCTTTGTCTACCAATTGTTTTTATGTGTTTTATAGGATTCTGGGAATAAAAGCGATCATTTTCGTATGCTGCATTACCAATTGGTAACCGCATTATTTTCTGTGAGATAGGAAGTGTATTTTTGTATAAGTGAGATGAATTTCTTGATTCTGTTCAAATAAGTGCTGTAAGTTCGAGTTCCTGTCCGTGTCCAGATGTGTCCTACCCTCCCATTACCACAGAGAGATAGTTCTTCCTGGACTGTAAATCGATTTCACAAACTGAAAGTTTATTATGGTTCGTGTGTTGATTTTTGGATTATGTAACTATGCTAGGCCGGACACAGACGTGCGTATGTTCATGTAGGGAGCGATCGTGGCAGAACAGGAGAGGGATGATAGCTGTCACTTTGAACACCTAGTGGAATGCTTGCTGCTGTTTAATCCAAGCTGCTTTATCGTCCTGTCTGCATTCCATCGACGTAAAAATTGAAACATACACACGTCTGTAATGTTACAGTTTGCTGTGGTTGTGGAGACTTGGCCACGCTTTCTAAGCGAAGAACATAGGTTGAGGGTATTTGAGAACATTTTTTTCCGTGTGGTAGGTACAATAGCAGTGAAATAATAATAATAATAATAATAATAATCTGTGTTTATTTTTGTATTAAGTGGCGTAAAACTGCAAAAGGCCGATACAGACAGAACAAATTGCCGGTCGCTTTGACAACTGGAACCTAGTTTGCCTGTAATATGGACGACCTGTAGTACATGTTGCTGTCAAGGACGGTCTAGTGCGATTTTTTAAACCGTTACAAACGCTCTTCTTTACATCCTGCGATCGTAAACAGCACGTAACCCTGGAGATGCACATATGATCTAGGATCTTTTCAAGGTTTTGATTTACATAATTTTTCGTTTAAAAAGGAAACTCCAGGCAATGAAGAATTTAAACTCTGCAGCAGTAGACATATTATATATTAGTAACAGCACTCGAAATGCTAGTTTCCACGCACCGAAATAGACTACGAATCTGCTCTGACCGAACCGCCACTGTGTCGTGTCGCGCCGCGCCGCGCCACGCAGATTCACACATACAAGACTGGACTGTGACTGCAGTGTGTCGAACCGTGGCCTTCGTGAAAGTCCGCGCGGTAGGCGGAAAAATTCGAACTGCATGCACACTATTTGGATGTCTGAAAGATGAGGAGCAAAGATTTTTAAAATATCTTAGAGTTAGTATTTCGAAATTTGAAGGCTTGAAGGAGCAGAGAGATTGGCAGGAAGATTGCACGCTGGAGACTGTGTGGTTTTCTCATATCCAAATAATATTACTGTGCATATGTGGAAGAAGTGACGATGTGACGTCATCATAGACTGCCAGTGATAATCAGGCTCGTAGGTATAAAAGACATGTCGTTCAGGACGAGAGACTAACACAAACGTAACGGTGGCTGTGCGTTGTTTGAATGGTCAGAATGAAAACAAGAAAACAGCAATTAATCTGTTTTTGTAACGTGGCGCCGCCACACACTGTGTGCCTCAGTTTAATTAAATTTCGCGTCTGTTGTCACAGGTCTGAACATCCATTGACGCCTACTGTCCATTTCAAAACAGTTCAGCTCTTTTTGGCAGCGGCAGTTCGTATGTTTCTCTCTTCGAGCTGTTAAGTTGTTGTCATATCGTTTTGGAATACCCAGTGCTAGAGGTTATGTTCGACAGGAGGCACTGAATGTTCGAAATTTATTTCAGTTTGAGCTGCAGTTCACGCGTCAGGTTGTACCGCAGTGTGGCTATCCACATTTTAATCTAATTTGTTGGCGGCAGCACGAAGTCTGTGTTGAGCTGTACCTGTGGTTTTGAAACTCGGCTACGCGAATGGTGTAACTGGTGTGACGGCGTGTATGAACTGTTATTAACCAACCCCTCACATCAGACAGTCTTATTTGGAACTACACGCCTGTCTTTATACAGTCCATAGAAATAAGTACCTTATTGTAAGGCCCACGTACTGTGTGCCGTTTTAAACTACTTTCGTGTTTCTCAGAAAAATGACTGTTAATACTGTATTAAGCATATGATGTCTCAACAGTAAGGTTATTTACTGTATGGTGCAGCGGCCTAATCAATTTTGGGGTTAATTGTATCGTGAAGTTCTTATATATATAGAATCTTATAGGGAACATTTCCACATATATTGGCGTACCGTTTTGATATTAGTCGCACTTTTGTAGGTTACTGTATTTTATTATTGTCGATCCTCCGTTACTGGGCTACCTATGTAGTGTTGGAGTTGTGGAGTAGGGTCTGTGCCGTGAAAACGGCTGTCGGATTGTGGGGGTTACAAACAAATGTTCGAACTTTCAGGAGCTCAAGGTATTAGGTTATCTTGCGGTGTGTATTCTCATCAGACGACCTTCCCCCCACCCAAAGACGAATTAAGTGACTTAGACTGTTTAATTTCTATGACACGTTCTCTTAGCACAGGCAAAGCGAATGTGCTTTCGGATATTGCATTGGGGTTATGTGGGTGTATGCCTGTGCTTCTGAAACCGGCTGTAAGATTGATTAGAATCATAGCTCGGAGCCAAGGCTAGCAAAGCCCCGCTTTTGTGAGCGCTGTAATATCTTCGGACCTCCAGACGTTTAGCATTCCTTCGTCCGAGGAATCTTCAGATGTCTTGTACACGCTTGTGTGTGTAGGTTGCAACGTTCGTAGCCTATGCAGTTACTGGGAAGACAAAAAAGAGTGAAATTATTTCTTTGGGCGACATCAGCATTTGCTGGAGTTTTCCCAGGTGCTCTAAATTTTGAAAATTTCTGGGCCCACTACCGAAACCTACCGGCTGCCTTCCCTAGTTAATCATGTATAACGCGTTCCAATAGCTGCGAAACGCGGCTATTACCTTCGTCACGTCCGTCTGTCCATCCGCATGTATTAGCGCGGCTATTACCTGCGTCACGTCCGTCCATCCGCATTTCTTAGCGCGGCTGTTACCTTCGTCACGTCCGTCTGTCCATCCGCATGTATTAGCGCGGCTCCCACTAGATGGATTTATGTGAAATTGGATATTGGGACTTTTATGAAAATCTGTTTAGAAATTCCCAATTTGGTTGAAATTGGGCAAAAATATTGGGCGTTTTGCCAGAAGACGCAAGTACGTTTTCTTGTTACCGGCGACATTAAACCGCCATAAAAATGCTCTCTTCGAGTGAAATGGTATGAGGCTGCTGGGATAGCTGAGGAGGTGCAAACATTACGCGAACGCGCCCCAATGTTACGTTATATGTAACTTACATTGCCTATCTTTTTTTTTCAGTTTCTCTTATGTTCCTTGAGCTCGTCTGTATTCTGATCAGCCATTACTACAACCATAACAAATAATCCCCCATCGACTTCCACATTTCTACACACAGTGTTACCAGTATTACCGTATAATCATTGTATAAAAGACTCGAAGGGGAACATGGATGAACGTTATTTAGAACATGCTGTTTTTCTCCGCTTTTTCTGTACAGGTAGCCCGTTACTGAGGCTTTCGAATATATTTTTATGGTACCTGATGCGGAGATGAATGACCTTTATAGACGTATGGAATGTGTTGGTACAAATAGTAAATAATAAAGTGTATAATATTAGAAAGGAGGAATGTTATGTGACATTTTTCTATCCACTTTCAGAGGAGAGAGATGTACGTTCTTAGGACGGGATGCTGTACGTACAGAGTGATTGGTTATTGTGACAACGTGAGGAATATTCACATGCGAGGTATAAGGAATAGTGCTTATATGGAGGAATATTTGTACTTGATGTCACTTTCTTGCAGTTCATGTTTTTTTTCCCCAGGGGCGCACCAGCCCCTAATGGGGCAGGGCCTTCTCATTATTGAGACTACACGATCACACTGAGACACACCACTTCGGTAGGACTCCTCTGGACGGGTGATCGCCCGTCGCAGAGACCTCTACCTGACAACACACAACACTCACAAGAGACAGACATCCATGCCCTAGGCGGGATTCGAACCCACAATTCCAGTAAGCGAGCGGCCGTAGACCCACGCCTTAGACCGCGCGGCCACTGGGATCGGCTGCAGTTCGTGTAAAACTTGTAAAAGGTATTCTAGGATCGTGATACGGAAGATGCTTACGCGCACAGACATTTAAACAACAAATTATACTTTCTTAAGTAACTTCTTTTATATCGTTGGTGTTACTTCACAGATATTTCCTCGGTATTGTATTTGTAAATAGTCGACATTCCTTTCATGTTGAACACAATGGTACGCAGTAGGTACAGATGGCGGTAAACATTTGTGTGCTTTCTCCGGCTTGCTTAAGTCGCATTGTCCAATCTGCTTCTTCACTCGCTGCATTCCTGAACCGTACGAAGACCTTCATTTGATACCAAGTTACATTTAGTAAATGCCCAGAAATTGGGAGTACGTTCGAGATGAAGCTTTCTGTTAGCGCTCAAACAGTTCTCGCGGTTTAAATAATTACTGAACAGCCCTTGACTTGTCAATATGAATGCCACCTAAATAACTGCAGAGTAGATCGTGTAGGTCTCATAAACTCTTTTCTTCTTTCAATTTTCACGTTTACCATCTTGGGTTTCTAGGCTACCGCAGCTAGTTTTATAATGCATAAAGAGCTCTATTCACACCCCTGCCGTGTTTTAATGCCAAAACGATCGCTATGCGAGCTGAAGCTTTAAATAAGAAAGAAGATGTGCCATGTAAAATCTGTTCATGTTTAAAATATATCCTTTGAGAGAAACCGGTACTTTCGCTCAGATACGAGATTTTCTTTTGATTAACGGGAATAAATATCCCTAACACTGTCACAATAAATAAGCAATGTCATTATTTTAGTTCAGTTTATTTAAAAAGGAGCGGGTGAAGAACGCATCGTTAATGGAGAGCAGCGTGGACATGCGTTTCCAAGAAGAAGTGCTGAACTACAACTCCCAGAAATGATTGTGTTGTAGAAGGCTGACGGAAATTCGCCGCGTTATTTATGTAAGAGCGGTAATGAAGTGGCAGGGTCCTGTCTGAGCCTTGTCGATCCAACGTACAGAATCTCTGTAGTCATCCTCAAAACTGAGGTAAGTTTAGTTGCAAAATATAAAACGCTCCACATGATGTTCTTGTCAACACCATTCACTACACGAATTCGCTGTTAATATTAGAAGCATATCGTCAGGCTTTTGCACCTGACTAATTCAGTTGTCACCTGAACACTCACTGTTCGGAGCCGTCGTTAGATCGGCTTGTGTAAACTTAATTACATTACCAGTCTCAGTATTTGTTTTTCCATTGGCTCGATAGCCCCATTGGGGGCCTAGGCCGCCTCATTTTTCGAGGCTTCACGATCACACTCACTTTGACACACCACACTCGGTAGGACTCCTCTGGACGAGGGACCAGCTCGTCGCAGAGACCTCTACCTGACAACACACAACACTCACAAGAGACAGACATCCATGCCCTGGGCGGGATTCGAACCCACAATCTCAGTAAGCGAGCGGCCGTAGACCCACGCCTTAGACCGAGCGGCAACTGGGATCGGCAGTCTCAGTATTTACCATAGTTAATTTTGTGGATATAATCGTTAGTTTGTGACAAATAGTCACAAGTAGACTTCGGTCTGCTCATTATGCATACGCTACTCGTATTTTGCTGCATTTCGACAGCCAGAAAATGGATACCAATGAATAGATTTAAATATATGTGAATCTGTAATTAGTGACACTCTTTCGCGAAAGAAAGGCATTGGAACGTCTTAAGGCTTCGCACTGGTTGTCCTGAACGGGTGTTTTTTTTTTTCGACTGAACAGGGCTGTTATTTTACTTTAAGACCAACAAACTTTACGGCGTATTTATGCTGTTGCTTATAAAATAACGAATTGCTTAACTTCATGGGTTAAATCAGGTATTTTCTGTACGCTGATATATTTAAAAACTGACAATATAATGGGGTTATTCCGCTCATCAATCAAGAGAGATAACAGGTTTATGCGCCTGTTACAGTGATTGGCAACCCTCGTTCTCAGTTCACAGTGATGCCTGCAGGGTAGTTAAACGAACGGAAATTTAAAAATGTTGATATTTACAAGTGACTGCACTGAAGAATAAAATACTTTTAAAAATCACAAATTGAGCACGTACAGTAGGCAGCCTGGGAGTTATTGCTAAACGTTTAGAGGTTCGTGGCAAATAGCAGTGCCCTGTTTCGGTGATACGTTAGTCGGTGAAATGCTCATTATTACATTTTCCTTGTATTTTTTTTTTCCCATAGTCCAACAGCCTCTACTGGGCCAGGGCCTCATTATCGAGGCTTCACGACCACACTCAGACGCACCACACTCAGTAGGACTCCCCTGGACGAGTGATCAGTACGACGCAGAGACCTCTACCTGACAACACAAAACATTCACAAGAGACATACATCCAATGGCCCCGGCGGGATTCGAACCCGCAATCCCAGCAGTCGAGCGGCCGCAGACCCACCCCTTTGACCGCGCGGCCACTGGGATCGGCTTTTCCTTGTATTACTGATAATTTTTTTAAACTAAAAGATTATGTACTAATTTATGTAACGTGATATTAGCTGTATTGTCACACGTCGCAGTTTAGCTTGCTCACGCAGTTAAGTTCATAAATATCGGTTTTCTCTCAAAATGAAGGAACTCTGTGTTATTTAATCACATTCAGCTGCGGGACTGCAAATCCATTATCGACTGACAGACTGTGCGCAAAGTGTCAATGTTAAAGTTCTTTCTTTTGGGACTAGTATGATTGGAATACAGAAGGATGAATGTTTTTCATTGTAATTCCCTTCAGTCTTCGTCCAGACGTCGGAAGATTAAATGCCCTCATCCTTGCAGTTCTATCCTGTGAGTTTGTAAAATCCACAGACTTGTGATTAATACGACTTCCTGAGTTCTGGGAGCAGGCTTCTTTAAACTGAAAGATAATTCAATAGGCGAGGCGTGTGACAAGGCACAGGTTGCTTTTTGTTTGCTCCTCTTGAAAGTGCCTTGGAGGAGTCTTACCCAGAAATAAATTGAGAGGTATGGTCTAGATGACCTCTTCAAACTTGCATCTAATTACGGGGCAGTGTCCTACTTTCGGAGCTAATATGCACTAAACTAGTGAAATTCTCTACCTTTTGTGGAACCCCGAACATTCATTACTCACTATATAAAATATAAAATTCATTACTCAGTTGGCTGGACCATTGCTTGAGATAGGTAATCGAGTCCACATTCTCACAACGTTGTTCTCTGAGATCCATTTCAGTATCCTGTTATCTACAACCAGATATTCCAAGTGGTCTGTTCTCTTGACATTTTCTGATTAAAGCTTCTGACGCACTTTGCATATCTTCCATGCATACTGATCGAACCCACTGCGACGCGATCATCGCGATAGTGCTTGATGAAGACTACCAGAGATCGTATTTTAGGGTAAACGGCCACAGTAACGCCAGATATTTTTCGCCCGCCAATAAGTCATTGTGCGTGTACGCAGAGAGAGTTTAGAGCAAGGAAGCACTTGCTCTATGGAGGGCTCAGTGACATAGGAACTTAACGGTGCAGGTGATTGTGTTTTTCCTGCTAACGGCTTTGGAAGTTAGCATTGCCCTCTCAAGACCTTACAAAGTCAGTACAAATTTTTAAAGCAGTTGTGAAAGTTTGGCTTTCCTGTTACCATTTCAATTTAAAATTACATTCGTTGCGGGTAAATGTCTTCTATAGTGCGCCTTTTTAGCATGCAGTAATAGAACTTTTGCGTTTGTCTATTTTCTGCAATGTTGTGTATCTTGTGTAATTGTAGATGTGGATCCAGTACCGCCATATTTGGTAGATAAAGTAGAAACAAAAAGTTTTATAAGATAAAATATATTTACTGTTCACCAGATTTTATGGCGCCAGTTATAAAGTTAAAGAGTGACATAAAGGAATTTTAAAACATTTCGGGTTTCGTGTGTCGATGCAGCACAGCTGGAATAAGAGGGAAATGTACAGAAATGCAGGTCAGAGAACTGTGTGACATTTGCACTTGACTATGATAGTAAGTAAGGCCTCAGGACAATATGTCTGTTTACATTATTTAAGACTTAATGAAAGTAAACAGTTTTCCACTTTAAGTGTTCTGCATTTTTCGGATGATAGCACACTTTCCGCAGGTGGCGTCATTGTGTCCCGTATGGATACAGTTGTTATTTTGCAGCATTATCTGTTTTACTCATATTTGGAACAAAGTAAATATTTTGTAATTATATACATAGAACTTACTAAAAGAAAGGAATTGTAATTATATTAAAATTGGTAAAAGTAAAATATGTAACTTTGAAAATGACTTCCTTAAAGAGCAGCGGCGTTATTGTAACCGTTTAACCTTAGTTTCGATACACCGACCACTTTTCGATTTATCTGTATAATCCTCTTTGAACTATTTGTACGCTGTCACACTGTACAGCTGCTTTCGATTTCGAAATTCGTGTAATGTTTTGTTTCAGTAGACAGAGCACACCGCAGCAACCCGGTGTGAGGTAGCGAGGGGCGCGTGGTGGAGCAGTTGGTTGAGGCACTGTGCTGCAAGCTTTGAAGGACGCGGGTTCGATTCCCGATGGGGTCATTGGAATTTCCAGCCGCACTATGGCCCTGGGGTCGACTCAGTCTCTAACAGAAATGAGTATCAGGGTATCTTCTGGGAGGGTGAAAAGGCTGCGTCTGCGCAGGGCTCACAACCTTCCCACATTCATGTGCCGACTGTCTAGAAATTCTGGGAGCCCAACCTCCAGGGGCCCTAAGGGCATGTCCAGGCCTGTACAGGGATAGCTTTAGTTAATGTCGGAACTACGTTCTTAGAAGGCATGACTTTACATGATAAGACTTTAACCGATCGGCTATTATCAGAGAAATGAACAAAAGTGGGTCCGAGGCAGCTCGCTTGCTGGGATTGCGGGTTCGAATCCCCCCGGGGTCATGTATGTCTGTCTCTTATGTGTGTTGTGTGTTGTCAGTTACAGGTCTCTGCGACGGGCTGATCACTCGTCCAGAGGAGTCCTACCGAGTGTGGTGCGTCTGAGTGTGATCGTGAAGCCTCTGGCTCTGGCCCACTACGGGCTCTTGCGTCATGGAAAAAACAAAGTTCATGTCAGTTCTGTGCATGCGAGCATTTAACAGGTAACCTGCTGACCTCTAAGGCAGCACCAAGCAGGCGCAGTGGCATGTGACTGCGCTGCAGAACGTCGATCGGCTGCAACGGAGAAGAGCACATTGAGACACAACTTGGACATGTTTCGGCAGCAGAAAGTGATACTGTATGCTTTTGTCAACAACGTTCAACAGATCGAGCGAATTAAAAATGATAATAGTCCAAAATTTGACACCGATGTGGAAATCATCCAGCGTTAAGTGGTGATTGTACTTACATGTACCTGGACGTCCTAGTGTTCAGTATGACGCCACCGATAGATTGTACTTACATGTACCTGGACGTCCTAGTGTTCAGTATGACGCCACCGATAGATTGTACTTACATGTACCTGGACGTCCTATTGTTCAGTATGACGCCACCGATAGATTGTACTTACATGTACCTGGACGTCCTAGTGTTCAGTATGACGCCACCGATAGATTGTACTTACATGTACCTGGACGTCCTAGTGTTCAGTATGACGCCACCGATAGATTGTACTTACATGTACCTGGACGTCCTAGTGTTCAGTATGACGCCACCGATAGATTGTACTTACATGTACCTGGACGTCCTAGTGTTCAGTATGACGCCACTGATAGATTGTACTTACATGTACCTGGACGTCCTAGTGTTCAGTATGACGCCACCGATAGATTGTACTTACATGTACCTGGACGTCCTAGTGTTCAGTATGACGCCACCGATAGATTGTACTTACATGTACCTGGACGTCCTAGTGTTCAGTATGACGCCACCGATAGTTTGTACTTACATGTACCTGGACGTCCTAGTGTTCAGTATGACGCCACCGATAGATTAGTAACAGTTCACTGGTGCAGATAAAGAAGGTGCTGCAGGAACCAATGAAAGTGTTGCCTACGAGCTACACTGTTAATTTGTATTCAAATGTATACCAACAGATAGACGTTAGAATAATAAAGGACGGCGTAAGAAGCTTTCACTCTTTTTCGGTACCATTGATCCCTTGTGTACATAACCAGTTAGTGCTCATTACATTATGAAAGAGTTTCAACACACGCGACATCATGGCGTGTACAAGGCTGACGGCGCGTAGGGGCGTTTGTACGTTCTGTCGTTAATTTTTTTGTGTTCTTTACATGATTTGCCTGAAATTAGCGCATAATTTGGAGGTGGTGCGTCCTTCCCGCGTTTTTCATTTCCGAAACTACTGAACAGATTTTGACGAAACGCTGTATTTGCTGTACAATGTTGTCGAGAATATTTCGGTTACTTTCTCATCGATGATGTATATGCCACACTTTACAAGAAACTGAAATCACGTTTATATTTATTTCTTTCTCCTATTCAAGGAAGGTCGTACTTACGCATTTAAGTAATTGATTTTCATAAAGGAAACTTTTATTGAAAATGCTGGTAATGCCATTCGTACATAATATGTTCATTCACTGTTTGAATATGATATTGTGGTAGTGTCAGAGGAATATAGCAACCAAAAGTTAAATACAGAAGAATGTTAAAGTAAAGAAATTCAGTCTGTTTCAGGGACATAACATGTTGGCCTACCTGAATTAAATTAGTGAGATTATACATTTAATGATTTGGAGAAGAAATAACTTGTTTACAAAAATTCTGTAGCAGCATAATGACAACAAATTAGCGTCCTGGTGAGCGAGATATGCAAAATCTCAAATCAGTAATTCACAAAATATATGTAGGCCCTACTCCAATGAAGGCGTGAATTTACTGCTGTGTAACTGGCAGTTCAGTGCTGAATTTCGCATTTGGTCCGAATCCTTCTCTCTCTCTCCCGGACTACATGCATGCACATCGTATTGTATCCGAAGTAAACTGAAATGGACTAAAACAAGATACGTAAAGTCACACAAGTTTCTTTGTAAGTGAAGTTGAACCATGTTAGAAAGCTCGAGAAACCAGATGCCGAGACTCCAACCGACGTCTGTCGGTGTTTTTTTTTCAACCGGTGGGACGCAGCCCACTGATGGGACGTGACAGATCGGCTGGGTGGGACGTGACTTCTCGAAAATAAGAATCTCAATTGATGATGAATTTAATACCGAAGTTATCTAAGTATAAAATATACACTTCTTGCTAAAGGAGAAGCCTTGTTGTTGCTGTGGCGCAGAACACGAATTTATTGACAGACTGGCCGTTTGGACGGAAGTTGTCAAAGGCTGAAATTACTGCTCTGGGTGTTACCCCCTTCTGCTGTGTATTTTCGTTAGACTGGTACGCGGTTTGCTTGCTGCAGCCTGCCAGCAAGTTCAACGCGTCCTTGAAAAGCCGACAGTTATTCAGCTGAAATTTATATTGGAAACTTTTTTTGAGCCAGATTGGTAACCAATCCTTCAAATCTACTTCAAACCCCTCGGTTTACCAAGTTGTCTATTTCCATAGTATTTTTTTTAAAATATGGATAGAATGTGATTTATTGTGATTGAGTGACTCTGTTATTATTATTATTATTATTATTATTATTATTATTATTATTATTATTATTACAGGTGATACTCCAGTAGTCAGTGATTCATGCTGTTATGCAGTAGTCAGCAGGTACCTAATGCTTCGGTCGGCATTGCAGCGTCATTATTTGCCTTCTGTTTTATGATTGATTGCGTCACACCCGGGTTTCTTTGATCAGCGTCCGATGACTAGCGCTAATCGCTGAACGGCCTCAACATGAACGTATTTTCCATTGTGATCACAGTGATTTCAAATATCGAAGTATGATACATAATGTTTCACTTTTCTTCCATCAAAAATTGATGGGTCAAGCTGTGTTTACGAAATGGTAATAATTTTAAAACCGAATAATGACGTCATCAGTCATCTCGAACTACGAAACGCGTGATGAAATGCTCCTTAGTTTAGCACGTGAATGTTATGCTAACCCTATCGCGTGACAGTCCCGTTTCTGTATCTTATATAATGGCCTCTTTTCCCTCGCTAATTCTAGATGTGCAACACGTCCGAAGCTTCTATGGCTCTTTTCAGACGTAATCAGTTGCGTCCCTCCGTATTGACATCTCTCAGTTGGTCTACTTGCGGTAGCAGGGCAGCGCTCGTTGCGTAATTCAAGATGCTATCGCATGTTAATCACATACGTAAGGAAGATTGTGTAAATCCTCGACGCGTCCAGGTGTCGGTGTCTCTTCTGAATATGAATGAGTGACAACACAACAGTTTTGGCGTATTTGCCTCACAAATGTTTCTGGTGCCTTTGAGTCTACACTTGTGAATTAGAAAGCGATCTCCATATGTGATATGTACATACAGCAATCTCTCGCTAACTGCAGGGTTTACGTTGCTAAAAGGAAGACCTTGAGTGGTTAGACCACAGATAGGAATACCGATGTCTTATTGAAACTGGGAATTGGCACATAGTGATCATTAACTAGGTTGTCTGTTCCATGAGTAAACACAAAAGCACGTAATAGATCTAACAGCTTACTGAACGTAAAATACTCGTATAAAGTGTAACAACAAAACACACGAGTACCAACGTGCTGGATTCCAGCTCCATGGCAATGTGGAAGTCAGAGAATTTTTTTCGAATGCCACTGCTGCGGAAGCAACCGATTTTTTCTGTGTGTACTAAAATTAAAAGTCGCGGATATAAAAACAAATTAGCGCGGTTTGTATAAATGGGATAGAATATGTCTAGTGGAGAACCGCGGGTACTATTGTAATTATACACCCGGAATAGAGTTGTCGTGTGCGACGTAACGAATATACTTCTGTAGTTTATTTAAGGATGAGAACTAATGTAAAGCTAAATGCTTGACAAGAAGAATAGTGAACGTGAATTAAGACCACTGCTTTGGCACATTCTAAACACAGCAAGCATTATAAACTAGGAAAATAAAAAACTAGCATTCATACGAAATTCGTTACATTTGGAATGAAGGAAGACTAAGTAAATTACACAATTCTTTATAAATACGGAATTTAAAATAGCATATGAAAAACAAAATGAGAGAATATGTTACAGTAGATATTCGTTAGAAAGCATAGAAAAAATTATGAAAGCACTTCGTAACATGGATAAAGTGAACACATGAAAAAATGAGAACAATGAATACCGCATCTACAAAGACAGTAAAAGGGAAGCTCAGTTAAATGATAAACATACAATTATACCGAATTTTTTATTTGATATGTTAGTACCGTGCGACAATACAGGTGGCAGCATGTGTTGTTTAACCTTCATACGTTTCAGACCTTCATAATTTCAATAGTCGCTCAAATACCTACAGATAATAAACGGCGATCTCACTCCAGATCAGTACGTAAGTGTAGTAGTGTCCATTGATGTATGCATAACTACTACAGTGTGTATAAACATACAATACATATAAACAAACCTTTTTTTCAGTGAAACTCCATTCAGTATATAACAAAATTTGACAGGTATGAAAAAATAGAGTATCTTTATTAATAGAAGCGTGTGTATGTATGTGTGCTAACACACATCCAGACAACACAGTGCGTAAAAATATTGTAGAAATAAAAATAACCATTATGCATCTCTCCAAAATGAGATGCGTTACAGATAATTACTGACAAATAAGGAAAACAGTAATTTGACTCAGGGTAGGGACAAGCGGCGGGCTGTTGTGAACACGTTAATGAACTTTTGGGGTCCATAAAATTTACGTGACGTCATAAGGAAGAAACAAAGACAAAGGTATGCAAACCTTACACCTTAAAGCATCTAAAGTAACAGGAATAGGTGCATTTGGAAACTAATGAAACTACATAACTACTTAGTTTGGTATAACATATACACGCGATTACAATTATAGTACAGTTTTGATGTTTACTACATAATAGCTGCAGGAAAATCTTAGAAAATATTTTTAACACATTGTAACATATATTAAACCATTCTACTCCATAGAATGCATGATGTAAGGACACTTGTAGCCCTACGTTTTTTAAACGAAAGAGTTATGGTATTGTAATCGATATAATTATTTCTTACGCAGTTTTTTAGTCTTATGATGGCTTCATACAAAGCCGAAACATGTTGCTGGGTTTAATTGACAAATAGTGTTATGCTGACTGAAATTCTTTACTACTTAATCATTTGAATATATATTCCATTGGTCAAATTTTCTGTTATTGACTACCGTGCTGCCGCTATATGTATTAAACTGCCGGCCAGCAACGACAAGCGGTATAGATAGCTGTGAGGTTATGATCACCTATTAAGCATATAGGGGCGACGAAAAGTGCATAACACAGTACGACAGAATTTCATATATGAAGACAGTAAGGCGGCTTGTGGTTGCTGTGTGAATAGTTCAGGTTGTGTAATTTATGTTTAGGTGCTGTAAGAATGACAGTGAACGGAAAAGTTTGCAGTGCGTGACATATAGCGCCCGTGGGTCGTGCTCCAGACACGCCGTTTCTTCTATTTACTGCTTCGGCGACACACATAAGAAAGTTAATTTGTATAAAGAAGCAACGGTTGTTCAGAACTTAGTACTGTGCCACTGAAACCTCATTAAAATAACTTAGCGCACATTTGCCGGTTTATTGCAGACGTGTCTGCCGTACCCGCTACACTGTTCGATCGTTTCATGTCTGCAGTTTTATCCTGTTTTTCACTTCCATAATATTCTTGTCCGATTCTCGACTTAAAACGTAAATTTGGAGGCGTAGACACGCAGAAAATTAGACATTTTTATTGTTTCCTCCATGAGAGACGCCTTCGAAAACCGTGGCACCACGTGGTGGTGAATGGTTAGCTTCACGCCCCCGTCGCTGTACCGCCGGGGAAGGAGCCCCGGTACCCATTGAGTAGGGGACTGGGTAAGCCCCGGAGCCTGTCTGGGCGCTTTGGAGTGGAATGTTTGATTTTCTTACCACAGGTTCGTTGAGTAGGTGTTAACTAACAGTAGCGCTAAAGCGTTGATATTTCCATGGTTCAGGCCAGCGTTCAGTTTCAGGACAGTCCATGTGATGGGACATTTCTATCCCTGCCACCATCCTGCTGTTCTGCAAGTTACCTGAACCGTGGTCCTCAGTCTTGAGTTTCACCTCAGATTACGAACCTCAATGAACTGTAGACTGGGGGCTCTGTATCAGTAATTTTCTTGTAATCTTGCACTGTGCTCATTTTTAACCCACTCCATCCTAAAAGGCAAAGACGTGGGCATACGAGATCACTATAAGGAAAATACTGAAGTTCACTCTATAACGTGCCATGAAGGCCCAAAGGGGAGTAGAGGTGTAGCTGTACCCATTCTTAATCTTGGTACTAGATTGGGCTGGGTGGTCGAAGCCGCACCCCGCCGCTTTGTCCCTATGAAAAGAGGCCCGATTCCCAGTGCAGAGGAGATTGGATGAGGCCCAGGGCCGGTCTGGTGGAATTAAATGTCTTCCCCCCCACTGGCTTCGAACACTCGGACCGTCCAGCCCGTAGCGAGTCGCTGTACCATTACGGTACCTCGCCGCCCTACGAGATCACCATGCTGCCTGTATGTGTCCGCTTGCAACTTTCGAATCATCTGACCATATTTAACTAACCTTGATATGAAAATTTTGTCAGTGAAGGGCACCCAAATGTCACATCTTGATAATTTCTTGTGGTAAATAAAAAAAAAACCTTGACAGACACGCAAAATTTTCAGGCAAAAGCCACGCTGGGGGTATTGACTTCAGGGTAGTGAAGTGACGTATGATAGTAGATACTGGAGAAAGTATGCAACCTTTGTTAAGGAAGTGTTTCTGTAGAATGTATACAATATAACAAGGTGGTTGCCGTGCGAAAATTTTATTTGGCTTCCGGTTTCATGACAACTAATAAACCACTGGAACTGGGCGTGATGCACTTCGTACGCAGATAGTTCACAGACTTTAAGTTGGTTATGAAATATTGTTGATAACGAACAATTACGAACATAGCGACACTGTGTGACGCTGGGGTTATAACCGGTATTTTTAACGTAAACAGACTCTTTACATAAGAAACAAGTTTCTTACAAAAAAATAAAATCGCCCAACAATAATCATGCTAATAGGCATGCACTAGAATGTACGAAATAGAAAAGTGTGTTTTATATGTTCTGCCTGTTATATTTGTTTGGGGTTACCTCACAAATTAATCATGAAATTGTTACTGAAACATTCTCGTAAAAGTAATGCAGTCATGCGTTTGCTCGCTGTTTAGACGTCACCGTCACTTTAGAGCTAAAATGTTGGCTTCTTGAAGGCGCGACGTAAGTTTATATAATGTCATGACAGTCACTTGAAAGTCGGTAAGAATATGAGACCATGGTATTGTTTATTTTTGGTAGAAATACATACATTGTTTGCTTTGCTGCTGGAAAGGGAATTAAACTCGAGATAAGAAATTGCTGGAGACTGGTTATGCTTTGGAATTTGAAACTTTCTTGTAAAATTGCTTTTGAAGTTCATGTTTGTCGTTTAAATGGTGGTAACCCGTTTTTAGAACTGCTCTTTCATGCGAATGTTCTGCGCCTGGTACCATGAGAATTGTACTGTCAAAGCCAGCACGGAACTTTGAGACTATTCCGTTGAAATGCAGGTCTGTATGCAGCTGAACCTACTGACTGTCTTGTAAATCTGGGGATACGACTCATCGATGTATCTATTTATTTTACCGGCTGTTGCTGTCAGGATTGCATTGAATTCCTGAGGATACGATAAATACTTTAGGAGTGGTCATTGTGCGACACAGTTACACATCAGTGTTTAGACAGGTTTTTGTAATAATAATAATAATAATAATGATTTGTCACTATCACCATCGCTTTTCATTAACGTTTGTTCCTCTTAACCAACTCAAACAAGCAGAGGCCTTTTTTGAGATGATAGTCACATTACTTGTGAAGAAATTTTCCGCTTTTTATTGAATTCGAAGGTTTGTGACTTTATAACTGACCTCCGCTGGAACCTGTCAAGGGTCAGTTACATTCATTCTACATGTATTCCTGTAAGACGTATTTTAATACGGTATTATCCGCCCATATACTCGTAGATCTTCCCAGTAGCCTCTTCCCTCTTTGTTTAGTTTCTGAATATAATGTTTTGTACATTTCTCATATTTCCTATCGCACCCTCCTTGATTTATTCGCAGTAAGTGATATTTGTCATTTTCATCTCCCACTCGCCACTGAACAAGAGAGCGAATGAATTATGGAGCCGTGTGAACACCTCCATGGGTGTCAATTTTCTCTCTGGTTGGTTCAACCGAGGTTAGCCATTGAACTGGTCACTATGCAGAGCTTCATCTCATTAACCTTTCGCCGTTTGAGGGTCAGTTTGTGTCACTGAACCGAAACAGCACAGGTACGCCCACTCAAAAGGTCGCACTTCAAACTGTGATTAAACTGAAAACTCAGTGATGGCGTTCTTAATTAAATCTTTGAATTCTGGCAAGTGGTGGCTGTTGTAATGTTTCACGTTGCTGCAGCACAATGAATCTCACGACTTTTGTTTGCTGCTATTTGAAAATACTTCCCGTGTTCTTTGACGTCTAATGTTCAGGTTGTAAATTCAGCTTTCATGAAGATTGTCGTAAACATAAGAAACTTTCAATGTAAACCAATTTCAAGTTTTCTGCATAATTCAGAGGGCATAGTTTGTGAAACTGAACACGTAAAATGTGCGGTTATACATGTACTGCCGTTGTAACATTGCACTGTTACATTGTTGTGGGAGACTAGACCTTGATTTTTCATTGTTATAATTTGCAGTGTATCACGAAACAATTTCTGAAGACAAAGTAACTGTCGCCTGCATGTTGCTATTTTGTGCGAATACGCATGTCTGCCTCCTGACACAGAGTTCACCTTTTTAATTAAGAATTTCCTTCCATCTCGTTATTTTCTGTGACTTATGAACTAAACATGGTGAGACTGAGTTTAGTGCAAAAGTGATACTATTGCCGACCTCTGTATGTCATTTGCTGCTGTGCATGTGTTAATCTTGTTATGAAACAACACTGCTGTGCTGTTAAATAAATGTCTTTTCAGATGTGTGTGTGTGTGTGTTTGTGTGTAGGATGAAGTACCCCTGAACCCACCGAATTTCGTGACGTACCTTACTTTCACATTGTGACGCTCTAAATTAATAGAGTATCGTGAGCTACGGCTTGTGATGAGATTAAAATGAAAATCTGTACACTCGACCAAGTGAATGGTAAGTCCAGCGGTAGCATCCAGTGTGTGTGAAGAAATGTGAGATAATATACTTATCTGGCAAGTGTCATAATTTGAGCATTTAAGATGCTTGTTTAGACCACAGAAGGAGTGTTGAGATAAAATTACATTCTAACAATACCGACGAGATTGATAAGAGAAACTTAGGCAAACACATGCAATGAAAGTACACAAAATCACAGAAAATGTATTTAAAATTGGTAACATGAAGCGTGTGTATTTAAAAGGATGACACCGAAAGACTGCAACAGAATAAGTGGCGTTTCTGCGGCCTACTAGGTGCACAACAATAGATGAGGAACGAAGTAGACATATCAGAAAAATAACGTTTTTAGACATTATCAGTAACCTAAGGACGTGGCTAGAACACGTAGACATGCGACAAACTATCGACGCAGGCTCTGGGCTGGAAAATACTGGGACGTAGATATTCTGAACGCGTGATGGAAAGATGTAGGGACCAAGTGACAGCTAGAAATGCCGTTTACGGACAGACTGTTTTCTGTTAATAGTGCATGTCGTGATTATGAAGACGATGCGTCACGTCTTGATAGCTTCCATGGTTATTGTGTAAAACCACGATATCCTGACGATATTGATATACTGTACAACAAAACATCCTCCGCGAGTAATTAAACAGTGTGGAATGTGAAAGTTAACTGTACATGTCCTCTGCACCTGTCACATTCTGTGGGCTTTGTTTCAGGAATATCGAATTTTGATAAATTTTTGTGTCAGTATCTCCTACTTTGGTAACCAGCTATTAACGTACAAACCCTTAGGTGTAATTTATCGATGCGCTCTTGGCCATAAGCTGCTACTGCACAAATCTCACGGTTTAGAGTTACATTTAAAGAACCGAAATAGGCTTAATCAAATAGTACAAGGACGCTGACTTAACACGGCAGTGATGTGGCGTAATTTCCTTTTTGACACTTTTAAACACGCAAAATAGAGACTATTCGTGTTCGTCTGGAATTTGTTTATACGGCGATTAAAGAGTCTCGCAGTGAGCCACACTGTAATAAGGTGCAGCAGTTCACGCTGTCGCCGTGCAGATGTTTCGTCTTGTTTTCATAACGTCGTCGGTTCGCGGCCTTCAGTTTACACTTTTTTCTTTTCTCCCGATCTTCTTCTAAATTTGGATCTTCCATAACTTAATTCAGCAATATTCCGTTTTATCAAAGGATTATCATTTTCGAAGTCACTGAATTTAGGAGCTTGTGAAATATGTCTTAGAAGTAACCTCTAGTGACACACCCTTCATTCAGGATATTAAGAAAATCATTGTGCATACGCAGCAGCCTGCAGCGCGCTGTAGATACGGTTTCAGTTATTATGTTACTCATACCGTGCATAGTCTTACAGTCAATACATGAACCAAAATATGCATTTAATAAAATATATTCAGACGCAATTGCAAATCTCCTACATGTTTCGGCACCGGGGTGCCATCATCGGAGTTATTCAGAACAAAGGAGTAACTAATTAAAAGTTTAAAAACCAACATATGCATTGTATTCTTACAAGTAAGTCAAATGCCCCTACATATGTTTCGGCTTCAACAAGCCATATTCAGGGGTCAAAGTTCTACATATGCTCGACATCCATTAGTTCATTCATAAGCACCTCATACATCAACACAACAAATTCAAATGTTCAAAGTTTTTTTAAACTTTTGATTTGTTATCATGATGCACGGTGAATATAACGTGAAAAAAAGGAGTAACTAGTTTAACTGATGGCCTTGTTACTCCTTTGTTCTGAATAACTCCCTGATGATGGCACCCCAGTGCCGAAACAAGTATGAGTTTTATAATTGCTTCTGAATGTATTTGATTAAGTGCATAAGTTGGTTGATGTATTGATGGTTTCCAGTGTTGACCTCCACCATGACTGTGAAGCATACAGGTCCAGTGTTGAATTTTTCAAAATTTTAAGCCAGAACACTGCACTGTACTTCACTACTGCTTTCCACTTCGCGCCCGTCATTTATGCCTTATAGTAGAACGATGTTTCTTAGTGCTGAGTGTACTTTATTTCTGATTTGATATTTTGTCATGTTTACACAAAACTCGATAAACAAGTGCTGTAGATGTCTTCAGCGAAGGTCAGCTTTATGCATTATCAAATACATTATAGTTGTCGGGTGGGTATGGATCACAGAAAGGGGCAGTAAGTGAAAGCGTGTCACTTGTGTAAGGCCTTGTCGCGGGCCACCACAGGCTCTATAATACCAGAGGAACTCATAAGAACTGATCTGTCTGGAGACTAACGTTTGATATTAGGCTTCTGTCGTGACCAGCCACGAACTACATACGGCGACTTTCTCTGCTGGAGAGAACAGTGGAAATGCTACCACAAGTAATGCTTAAATGAAAATTGGTAGAAGTTGAAAAGGAAAAACGTGACGGTGTTTTGCAATTAAGGTGACATGACTGAGTAGTAACACGAGGACAGAGTTCTTCTAACCTTGTGACCAGACGTGAAGCACACTTTGTAGGGTATCTTCCAATTCTAAATGCATCAGTAAACTACATTTAAGAAGTCCTGTTGATAAACTGATATCGTTGAATTAGTCAAAAACGTCCAGCGCTTTATTGAACCCGAAGGCTCATGACGTGACTCACAAGAGCCCACGACTAGTCGCTGTTCAGAGCAACAGGAATTCATTTCACACCCTGTTTATGTAACATATATTTTAACAGTGTCTTGTCATATCCGTCCTTGTTTTCGCTTTAGGTTTTGAGACTTTCTGTGTTTCCATGCGTCCTGCATTCTTCATCTACTTGTATCTGATCCTGCTCTTAAACGTTTTCCTCTTTGTAGCCATTAGCTCCTGTGTGGTTCATTTAGTACCTTTCATTACAATAGCAGTTCGTAATTTTGTTTGTCAGCCGTGGCGGGAAGTTACAAATTACATTCTGCCATGTGCATATTGTATATGTTGTTTATAGCTATACATTTTATGAGAACAGTTTTAGAGATGATGGAAATCAGGGTCGCGGGGGGTCTGACGTAGGGTCGCGAGAGGGTTTTATGGAGAACACGATAATTATGAAAAAAATAAAATTTGTATCTAATTTCAGACAGAATCATAGAGAAAATGTAATTATTGAATATGTGTTTATTAATTTTAAACATAAAAATAAATAACACATGTATTAAATTTTTCAGTCATTACGTTTTTGACATTATTTTTCTGTTTATTTTTTGTAACGTTCCATATGTTCTGTATTTCACAAGTTTTTATTTAGGAGCAAATGATCTTTCTAACCAGCACATGTATGAGTTATTTAAATATAGATTTGTTTCTTGCATGTTTTGTGTATTTAATATTGTCCCAAAAATATTGGATTTGACAAGAAACATTAAAATTTATATTTTTTAATAAGTGGCAATGTTATGTAGTGCTGAAAAAAGGCATTAGCATTAGTTTATTTATAGTAAATATCACTGACTATTGCCGTTTCCGTGGTAGGGTCGTGGGTCACATACCATTTGCTACTTTAGGGTCACACATAAAAGGTTGGGAACCGCTGCTATACCCCTTTGGGCTTAAACTGTGCCAATATCAGATGGAAGGAAACTGAAGTCACACGATGCATCACGACTGCAGCATGTGAGCTTTATACTCTTGGAATTGAAACTATTTTATATGAACTTTATAGTGTTAGTAACCTCTTCTGTATTGGATGTTGGATGTTGTGGTTATCATATCAGGCTTCGTTAGCAAATGTAGGAGTCGTATGTTGAAATACGTCCTACGCTAAATAAACAGCATACTGCCGCATCTCACTAATCTAATATGGGGATGTACAACTAAGAACACGAACCATCTTATTATTAGATTTAGGATTCTTTTTTATCACGTAACCGCACTCTGTCATCCGACGTAAGGACACATATCTGTCATTAAACACTAATTGACAGACTTACTGATGACGATCATGACAATCTTATTGCTTCTAAGCTCTTTGTGATGTAACACGTGTCATTAAAACTTTAATGAAATGTTGGTCTTATTGCAAGGTTTACCTCTTTCTCAGTAGAGACGCTATGGGCCTGTGTTTGCTGTGTGGAGTTTTACAAACATACAACGTGGTCTGTGTTGTAACCGGGAACTTGTTTCTTTCAGGATTTATCAACTGCAACACGAACGCTCTGCAGTCACTAGCCCAGCTGCATGGTAAGTTTGTGCCATCTTTATGCTCACGACTGTGTTTTAATATACGCCGTTTTAGTGTTTACTTTAGTAAACTTGTTGGATCCAAGCGCGAGACAGTGCATCCAGATGTATTACATTATGTTTATTAAAGAAATGAAGTCTCTGGAATTGCTTGTTGTGGGAAACTCCTCTTTCGGGTACAGACTGAAGCAATTTAGACGTTTTTGGTTCAATAAACGGAGAGAATATCGACATTTCGACTTGCAATCTGAGGAAGTTCGTGCAGAGTCTTTGACGTATTCTTGCTTTGCATGTAAGTATGACGCTGATTGCCAGGGCTGAAGCCGGTCCTGAAGAAACTAGCCATTTTAGGTGAGTTCGCAAAATTGCGAAGAGCGACTATTAGCTTCGTCATGTCTGTCTGTCTGTCCGCATTGAACAATTCTGCTTCCACTGGACGGATTTTCATGAAACTTGATAGTTGAGTATTTTTCGAAAATCTGTCGAGAAAATTGAAGTTTCATTAAAATCTGACAAGAATACCGGGTACTTTACATGAAAACATATGTACATTTATAACATTATCTCGCTGAATTATTCTTATAATGAGAGGTTCAGACAAAAGTTGCAGCGAATGTCAAAACACGCATTTTAAGTTCAATAACTTTTTCCTGAAATTTATGCTGTTTATGAGATAACTTGGGGAAAAATATGGTAGAGCCTGACAGGCCACAGATGACAATATAATACGGCGCATGCGCTTTGCGTGCTGGATAACTAAGGCTACAGACACACGCTCAGAATATTTAATACTTATTGCTTCTCCTCGGCAACATTGATTACGCGAACGCGCCTTAATGTTACGTTATACGTACATTGCCTGTCTTGTTGCGAATTAGAATACAAATGAAGCTGCTATTCCATAATTAGATATGCGGATTTGTTATTTAAGGTCTTCTCTTAGCATAAACGTTTGTTTGGATCAATGTTGTGAATGGCTACCTTGCATTCTCTGAAGCAGAACAGAACAACAATGCCAGAAAGATTCAGATCTGTGTGGAATTTGAACGTATTGACTTGAAATTATGTTATAACCCAAATATTTAATCAATCCGTTTTGTAATTTCAGGCACTGTAGGCATGCTTTGAGGTTTGAGCTTGGAATTTCTGTGTGGTTGTCGAGGGAATGGCAGGTAGTTCATTGAATTAGGCCTTAGTGTATTGCAGTTGGGGGAGGGTGGTTGTTCATTAGGAGGAACTGCTATTGTGTTTGTTGCATTCACCCTCCAGCGCGGTTTGAACACTTAT
The DNA here is from genome assembly GCA_021186555.1 of Reticulitermes speratus. NCBI lineage: Eukaryota > Metazoa > Arthropoda > Insecta > Blattodea > Rhinotermitidae > Reticulitermes > Reticulitermes speratus. Next base: position 20,615,178 of record JAJKFL010000001.1, read on the forward strand.
CCAATTGTGAATTGTCTCATTCTGGTACAACATGTTGATTGAGGGAATTGGATAATCTGCCTCGGTCGGGAGTCGAGTGAGGGTCCGTATACCTGTAAAGCAAGAGTGACACAGAGACCTGAAACTTAATGACGGGTATTGGCAGGAATTCTGAGAAACTGTAGTGTTTGGTAATTGCAAGATCTGAAACTGTTTAGTGTTATACTTCCTGTTGCACTTGTTTACAAACACGTTACTTCCCCTCCATGCTTTCACGAATCAAGGACGTTGTTGTTGTTGTTTTCTTCGTCGTAACTATTGTTAATTGTTATACCGAGCACTGCTAAAGCAAGTATAAGGATCTCATGTTGTGGAAGTCCCGCAGCCAATATATTTTAAAGCTGCTCAGAATTTATAGTAAAACACACATTATAGGTGTCAAATTTACATTGACTTTTTATGCTACGAATGAAATTACCTGCTGAGGAACACAAGCCACGACTAGATTTGTGATTTTTTTTAATATCAATGAAAGCAAATAAATTATTTCTTGTCATTGTTCGTTAGGTTGTGCCCATCAGTGGAAGTCGTCATAGTTACCACATACGAACAAAAATGCCCTAACAAAACGCAGCTTACGTGTGCTTAAATCTACTCGGCATTTGGTACGCCCTCTGGACTTCTAATTTTTTGGGGTGAGAAGATTTTATTATGAAACAGTAATGAGCGGCACGTGACTGTAGTGGATGCAGTTGTAGTTCGGACTTCCCCTGCAAGGCAATATGAGATTACGTAGCGGGATTTTGGGTTTTCGCAGCGCTGTAGCTGGGGTTTTCGTTCTTCTGGGTTATGACGCCGCATAATATTCAAGAAGAACGGAAACGTCATTAAATTGCAGTAAGTCGCTGTTTTAACTACAGAATGCAATAATACTTGGATAAAATGGTGATATGGAAGGAGCTGGAAGATGACAGCCATTGTCTTTGTAAAGGTATAAGGGAAATGCAGTGACACTTGTAACTCCCATACCATTTATATACTATTTTCTCGCAAAAGTTTAGTTACCGCTGTTTCTGACGGTGCACCATTTGACGTTCTTCCAGTCCTATAAAATGCGCACGGCCAAGTGTCATTGATTCTGTTTCGCGTTAGTTATGCTGTGCCTGTATTCGTGTGGTGAGAGTGGAGACAAGCCAGGAGAACCCTCAATCAGGACGTGCTGGTTAACTCGGGCGAGGTTCCGAAAGGTTACCACCGAATGAAAGTGTCGAACCTTACTGCTATATCAGTCTTCTCGATTGGATGAGGGGTTGGGGTAGGATTTGAAGGGCTGGGGATGAAGCACAGCAGGGTAAGTTGGTTTTCTGCCTTTAATGGGGAAGCCATTATTAGATGAAGGGTGTAGGTAATGTAAATATACGTTGCCTTGCACAACGAACTAATATTCAATAAAATTCAGCACAAGAACTTTTATTGGAATTGATCTTTGGTCTTACGTCTATATGTAGTTACTACGAGTAAGTTTGTTTGCAGTTTCATTGTATTCGCTTTCTTATCACCTCTTCCATCATTCAGTGAAAATGAATGGGATTATCGGTTTCCACACATAATGACTAGTATGTTGTCACATGGAACATACACGTCAGGTTAATGATGAGGTGTGTATAAATAGTGAGCTGGGTATAAACGCTCTTGGGAGGCTTAGCATCGCTGGACACACGCCTGTCGGTATGCTAATGCTAGCAGCCAACAATGAGTGGAGAAGCTGAAATCTTCTGTGAAGGTTTGCATTAGGAAACGGTTACTAAACAAAGAAATAATATAAAGTAGTTATTTCTGTTTGTTTGTATGAATTTAGGTACATAAAGAGGTGAAAAGTGTATTTCTTAAATTATAAATAGGTCCAGTATTGTATATTGAAGTATTGCGGAAAGCGAGTATTACGTAGACCCCAACCCTCATATCGTATCACCAGAATGCAGGACAGTTCCATAATGTAAAGGTAGCTAATAAGTGCCCTTCTTATCTGGAAATGACAGTTGACACATCAGTATTTTATTCTGAAATAAATTAAGAGCAGATTAAATTCGGAAACTGCATGTTACTAGTCGGTTCAAAGCCTTTGCCTTCCCGTCTGCTATCTCAACAAACATAAAGATTAAAATTTGCGGGATTTTATCTCTCGCCCTAAAGGACGATCATAGATTAAGTATATTTGAGAACACTGCTGAGGAGCACATTTGGACCCAAGTAACAAAAGGTTTGAGAAATGCTCGGCGAGGAACTTCGATCTTCTTTAGGCCTGCTCGGCACCGAATATTATTAGCGCTGTGAAATGAGCGAGAGTGAGTTGGACGAGACGTGTGACAAGCATGGGGGGAGATAATAAGTGAATTGGATGTTTGTTAATAAACCTAGAAGGGAAGATGCGAATTGAGCTGCCCGTACGTACAGCAGAGAATAACGCTAACTGGATACTACAGAAACAAGTTCTGAGGTCGTACGACTGAATTCAGCTTGCTGAGGACAGGAGCCAATGGTGGACAGTTATGAACGCGGTACTGGACCTTCATTTCCGATGAAATGTGGGGAATTTCTTAAGAAGCTGATCGACTCTCAGCATCTCGAGCATTCCTCTGCCGCTTGCGGTCTGTTAGTGCGGTACGCATCCGGACTTTGTGTAAGGTTACTAAGGTTACAGTATCTGTTGACAACTCGCGCACTCTGCATATGGCAGTGCAAATGACGTGGTTAGTGGCCAGAGTACGGAGGTTACGACGCAGACTCAATCTTAGAGTGGTTGTACTCTAAATACTGAAAAACAATCTCCTTTTAATATAAATGTGGGCAGTACCTTACAAGTGTCTTTTCGGTTGGTATGGATGTTTGTAGGCGTGGGTCTACGGCCGCACGCTTACTGGGATTGTGGGTTCGAATCCCGCCTAGGGCATGGATGTCTGTCTCTTGTGAGTGTTGTGTGTTGTCAGGTAGAGGTCTCTGCGACGGGCTGGTCCCTCGTTCAGAGGAGTCCTACCGAGTGTGGATGTGTCTGAAAAGTGTGTGATCGTGAAGCCTCGAAAAATGAGGCGGCCTAGGCCCCCAAGGGGCTGTCGAGCCATTGAAAAAAAATTGATGTTTGTATACTTACGTTAGATATAATAGGGTACTTTTACTGTGTTGTTGTTGTAGAATGATTAATTCTCGTATCTGATTTGATCACTTGAGGATATTGTGAGGTTAAAACTGAATCGCTTGTTCATGACTTTCGTTGTTGACTTTTTTTGTGATAACCTCAAGAAGTTTCCAATATCGTCACTTGCATGAAAATAAGAGTCAGTCTGAGATTTATATCTCCAATAAGACCAGTTCTTGTCCACATTAGCATAGTAGTTCGTCCTGGGGTCATCGGAATCCTTCCAATATGTAAAGGCAAGCCCTGCATTAGAAGTTTTTTTGCAACTGAATCCAGCGATCGTTTACTGAAAGTCTGGTGATTGAATCGCCCATCTATTGCCTCCAAACCCAGGGAGGAAGGAGCAATTGTACCGGCGTAATATATCTTCATCTGGGGTGTAGCGTGTAGTTGTGACGACAACGATCCTAGAGTACTTGTCCATAAATATTCTGTTGCCACAGTTACTTGGAGACTGAACATTAAGTACGTCGTGCCTGGCCGGAGGGGACAGTTTACATTGCCAGTTGACCTACTGTCATAGGATTCTTGATTGTTTCAGCGTCTTTTACGGCGCTTTGTCGAGTTCATAATTTACATAGTTTTGACTGTTTGGATGACTGTTAATGATCAGTAGAAAGGATGTGGAAGAACATTATCGAGTCCTGTTATAATGTTTGATCTTAGAATTTGCCTTCAGGGACTGATAAATATTGCGTTATGCTTGTATCATGTCAGCCGGTACCCTGGTCGAGAATGGAATCAAGGACTGCCCAACATGAAGCTGGCACGCTTAAACATTTAATGATGTTTGGTACACTTAATGAAACGAGTCTTTGAATCTCTTATTAAAGTTACAAATGCTGTTGTTCCCGTGTCCCTTTAACAGAAGCGTTGCTTCCAGGAAAACCGAATATTCTGAACAGACTTTCCTGACTGCTATTAATTCAGTTCTTGTTCTTTTACAAAGATACCCCGCGAGCGCGTTGTCTTTCGAATGTTCACTGTTTTACTACTATCGGCCTGTAGAATCATCCTAGCTTACATGCAAGGAAACAAACAAAGTAATTCATTCATTCATTCATTTATTCATTCAGTCAGTCATTCAGTCATTCATTCATTTTGTAGTCTGTCTTACGACAGGTTCATAGCTTACCTAAGTGTAAAATCGTTTCTTATACTTGTAGCAAACGCTTAGCAGAAGGAAAAGCTTAGTAGAACATAATCCGACGAAACGTAAAATATAGACAGAAAATATTTTGTCTCTTCTTAAAGGATGACATCCGGTTGTGTTGTTTATAACAGAAATCATGTCGAAATCCGTCCCACCACAACTAAATTCCATTTATTATACAGAACTACACGTTTCGACCTATTTCAGGTTATCCTCAGGTTCACAATTTGTGTGTAAAACATATTGAGTAAGGAATATAAGTCCGTACAATGCGATTAACGCTATTAAAATATTAAAATTATTATGGCAATAATAGGAAATGTATGTGTGGATAGAGGTTCCACCACACTATTACAAATATATTGTACAAATTTTAACTTCTTTTGTTATTACAAGTCGTCACAGCGTCCTCTCCAGTCGGGTATGTCAGTGTTGACTCATTCCAAGTTCCAACTGAGGGTTGTTAAGTAAATGTATAGGTGGGTAGCTTGCTGAATATTGCATTTGTTTGAGCGGTTTGTATTGTATCCACATGCTGTGCAGGTTGGCCTCAGTGTTTTTTATTATTTCTTCAACCGGTATGTCTTCGTAACTTGTGTTAGTTTAATAGGAAAGGAAATAAACGTTATCGGTTCATTTCTCGTGATTACACTGTGAATACATTAATGCGAGAAACGGTGGTTTTTAACGGAGTGCTGTGCTTTGTGGTTGACTGGTTGCGCCGTTGCTCATGACCGCAGCAGTGAAAGTGTGTGCTCGCTGTTGCTGGCTCCTGAGAGGAACGATTCTGCTGTAAGCGAAGTTCCTTCTGTGGACTGTGACAGTCCGGCTGTTTGATTTACGGTAATCGTGCCGCATAAGGCTCTGAGTTGCGACGTTTTAAAGCTGGCATTACCGATTTATCAAATTGCATCGGTATAATAGCCTGATGGTGGTGGCGATGATGATGATGATGATGATGATGATAACATCCCACAACAGCCAAGTGACAGCAGTGCTTGGACATGCTCCATTGTCCGCAGACTTATCATTCTTTACGAATAATTGTTGACAAAATATGTAAAAGCTTTTGTGAAACCTGTAGTTGCAGATTAACCATTGTAACATATGAAGGAGTGGTAGCGCATAATGATAATAATATTCCATCTCGTTTCTCTTTTCGCGTAATAAGAATTTGGTCAGAGAATATTCAGATGGATGCTGCAGCACCTAACACACTTGTATTTCATTATAGGCTACGTTTCTGCAAGAGTAGATTGCTTTTTCCTACATCTCATTTCTAACAGCACCCGTTCATAAATTAGTGTTAATATTGTCTTCGCGCGTCTTTCAAGTGTAAAAAACATTAGAGGGAAAGGTGCTGATGTCTGTTGCTTAGACAGTGTAATAAGACTTAATTTTGGCTGTGGTTCGTGGATCAGAGCCAAGATATTTAATTGTAGCATAAACTGTAGCTTCTGTACAATATTGTACTTCTCAGCACAACGCAGACTTTTGTAGTCTTCGGGATGTGGGGGCTGCATTCACGTTGTTTATTGACTGTTCGCCACATTAGCACTGTGTTAACCCGTTAGAACACCTACAAGCAAGACCTGTGTCGTTAGCACGCCTTACATAAGTAAGGGGAGTCTTTCATGTGTAGCAGCTGCTGTTGGTGGGGTGGAATGCAATTGTAGCGCAGTATGACGGCGTGTTTGTCTTTCCACTCGGGCCGGGGACACAGTTTTATGTACAACGAGCATTTTTGACAGAAAATGGACTGTTTGAGGCAGTCAAGATTATATTTATACAGGGTGTACCAGAAGGAATCTGCCGCACTTAGGGAGAACGTTCAGTAGGTTGATTTACATCATTATAACGAAACATACATATATATGAAGTTGAACGGTTACGGGGATAATGACACGAGAAAAATGTGGTCTTACGGTTCCACATGCTGTAACTGCTTAACGTGATGAACTAGGCTGGACTTGTAACTCGAAAGGGTGAAACAAGAAACTGATGAGGAATTTGTGACCTAAGGAAACATGGTAACAGACTGCAACGCGATGGGAAGGTAATACTATAAAGCAGTGTTTTTCAATCAGTAGTACTCTTACCACTGTTGGTATGCGGAGGGTCGTCTGGTGGTACGCGACTTTGTTTGGGAATTATAATGTTTTTCATAATTTCATTTTAAAGATGTTAATGGCGTTACTAAATTTTTTTTAATGTATTAAAATGAAAAGAAAAACATTTGCGAAGAATTTATAAAATTAAACTAGAAAAGCATACATACTGTGTGTTGTTAATATTTTCTGTACCTGGTGGTACGCGAGGAAAAGGAGGTTGAAAAGCACTGCAGTATCTGGAAATATGTTCATAGTGTGGTTTGGACTGAAATTAAGACTTTGTCCAAAGGCATGTTTTAAGTTAGCTTTGTTGTAGTTTCCGGGTTTGCTTAGCGGCTTTAGCAAAATTGTGTGTCACCAATATGGGCTTTTCCATATATACTTGGTACATTACTGAAGTGTTGCGGTTTCCGAGTATAAGTGGAAAGAATAGAGAGAGACTTAGTTACATTCACATATCTAGGGACTGTCCGATCAAACATAAAAGGAAAACGCATCACCCGCGGTCTCCATAGTACCGCAGTGCTTGAATTCTGCCATAAGCAGCTGCTGCTGCCTCTAATTAAAGTGCTCTTCTGTAGATACATTACCTGCCAGCCATGATATATCGCATAATCAATACTTTTCCTTTTTTCCCTCCGAAACTTAATCTCCGGACTGCCATGTCATATTTCTTTTAGACCCATTTAAATAAGAGTATTATTCTCCCACCTTTATCTGGGTCTCCTGAATGGATCCTCTTAGGTCTTCCGACTAAAATTTTGTATACATTCTACATCTTTCCATGTACGCCTCTATGCCTCACCGTCTCGTGTGCGAGTTCATAACCCCAGTAATGTTTGATGTTTATTCTTGAAACCTGCGAAGATACGGGCGCTGAACTTGCAACACAGAAGGCGGCTTAACGGGCAGCAGGAGGCTGGAACAATACAATCAGCATATCCACAAATTGTGTACAAGACATTATTTACACATTCATACACATCGCGAGCTTTCGAGGCTACGTTCCCAAATTTTAATTATATTTTACCGGAAGTTGTTAGCTGATGTAGTTGATTCAGTGATTCTCTAAACTAAAGGTTTATGACAGTAGTTGGTTCGCTGCCCTAATGTCAGGACTGTGTATTGTATTGTCCATTGTCTGCAGTAGATACGTAGGACAAAAGCCCCTACCATCCGTGTAGCTTAAGCATCAGATTTGTTTTTATTGAGTTATGCTGTATCGGGTTTGAACAAAGCATTTGTGTTTGAATTCGAATGGTTTTGTAACGAGAGCGCATCGAGGCCGGATTAACCGGGGCTCGGTGCCGCGATGGCTGCAAGGTTCTGGTTTCGACGGCCATGTTTCAAAGACAGGACACACATAGAGGGCGACCTGAAATAAGTTATCTGGCGCGCAGTATCGTAAATTTCTGTATAAAACCTTAAATAATTTTGTAATAATATGTTCACCAGGTGTCAGGTATGTCTTGAGGGTAGGTATTTAATCCAGGCTGTTAATGTAGATTCTCTGAGCGAGTCCTGCGTTAATTGGTACATCCTGGAGCTTCTTGTTTAATGACAACACATTCAATTCATAATGACAGTGTGTATTGTAGAACGCGGACTGTTGAGCGCATAGGCCCAACACTCGCCCGCGAGTTGTACAGTTATTAATTTTTCTCTGGAAAATTTGTTGCATTTTGTTTGTGATAAATGTGTTGCTAAAATTTTTGTGTAACGTAATGGTTATATGCTACGTACTGCTCCGACTGGCAAAGGATAGGCCTATTTTGTTGAAGAGAATTGATAGGTACAAGACCCTATCAGGAACAGGAACAGTTAATTGTATGTATTCTAATTTGCTGGCGTGCCAGTAGGTTGTTTGAAGTACCTCATGTTTGTGGGGCACGCAATGGCGCAGTTGGTTGAGGGACTGCGCTATAAACAGGAAGGTCGTAGGTTCGATTCCTGATGGAGTCGTTGGGTTTTTTCATTGACTTTATACTTCCTGCCGCACTTTGGCTCAGGGGTGGACTCAGCCTCTAGCAGAAATGAGTCTCAGGGTTATCTTATGGGGGTAAAGGTGGCCGGTGCATAGGGCTGACAACCTTGTCACCCTTATATGTCGATTTTCTATAAATTTTAGGAGCTTCAACCTAGAGCTCTGTAGAGATTGCTTTTACCTCATGTTTCTGAACTTCCAACCTCACTGTACGAAACAACACGCCTTTAAATCTCCGATACGTTTAAAGCATCTACAAAAGACGAATTTACTACGTTTCTTAGTAGGTCCATTGATTGTCAACGAGAGAAACTGAGTCAGAAGTACAGGCCGGTTAGCGTTAGTGTATAATAAACCGTAACAAGTTTCTGCATCTACACGATTATTATACGCGTATAATGTAAATATCTACACATGGTTTGTATTTGCTGTAAGTATTACAAGCCATACCCAGTCATGTATCATTAAATCAGAGAATAAAAACATCTGATGACGGACTTCGAAAACCTTGTTGAACCGTATGAGTGTTGAGGAGGAATGGTGTAGAGGTTAAAAGTGTAAACTTGTAATGGGTACTTTACTTCTGACAATTACATGCGTCAGTGTTCTGTTGAAACAGCGTCTTTGAATAAACGTTTCCAAACATGTTTTTCTTTGAAGCATCTATGAAGAAAGTCCTTGTATTCGTCCTTGTGCATTATCGCTCTAGAACCGCTTTCAAACGCTGATGAGAACGTGCAGCATAAGAGCATGTGAGATAAACGGTAAATGTTTACTTTTTAATGGTAAAATTTGATGGGAAAATACTACTTAATTAGCCCTTGGCATAGATTGTAGGATAATGTTAAAGGTACGAAATATCTGCTGAGCGTAACACTTCTGGCATGTTCGCTCTGTTATTGCCCTTCAATTTGAAGTCTGTGAACAATTTCAAGACAAACAGCAAAAATTCGAGTGTTTTGAATATGCCTTTCCAAGGTTTACGTTCGTTGACGACTTTATTTTTTCTCGCACGGGAGAAGTTTCCTCCTTCCTCCAGCAACAGCCTTACAGTCGAGCATGTCTGTTGTCTTGGTGATAAGAGTACGTATAGTTTATCAAGCTGTGGGTTGCGACCCCCAAGGTGACGGTACAGGGACATCTTATAGCTCATTCTACGTGCAGAAGGAGTATAGTTTATTGTTTCTAATGTCACCGTGTAGCCTGATAGAAGCCTGCAACAGTGTGGTGAACCGCAGCAGGAGCTCTCATAAGGAAGGAGAAAGACGAGGAAACGCGCAACTCGCATTTTCCGTGGGTGATCACCGTCAGGCCCATCAGGTCTTCCGTCAGCGAAAGAGGTCCTGCGGGGTCTTCGCTCTTCCACCGCATCACATCCAGACATCTGGAACATCGCAGTGCACGTGGAAATTACAGAAGTCAGTTATTAGAAGTCACCGGATGACGGGCGCCATTGGTGCAGTGCCCCATGTTTTAGCTGCGCCGTGAAATGTTTCGTAAAAATGTAGGGTCCCATGTGGCCGGTTAGTATTGAACTTATTGCATTACTACGGTTATGATGTGAGCAATTACGTGGCTCGTGCACCGCGCTTCTAGGTGTTTCCATTGCTTCCTTGCCTCATTGGCTACCCAGCAATAATTTTTGGCTGTTGTGCCGTTACTGAAGCGTATTGTTGTCACTGTCTGCAGATCAACGAGACTCCATTGCGAGTTTTAACAGTCGTTAAAGTTAACATTCAGTATAAATATTTGTTCTGTTACTGTATCAGTTGTTAGGAATTTTGTCTTGGAGTGGATAATATTTTAAAGGTGCTAAGAGAAAAGTGGAAGCTGCTGAAGTTACCAGCAGTATCGGTGAAAGTAAGCCCAAGTCAAGGGAGTACTGCACAATTTTTATATCTCATTTATTCACAGATGTCTGTATTGGTGCAGAGGAAAGACCTCAGTATGTAATTTGTCACAAAATTCCGTCTGTTGAGAGTGTGAGAAGAGGTAAATTAAAACTTCGTCTAGAAACCAGTTAGGCCTGTATAAACCTAACAGATAAACCTCGTATTTTTTTCGTAAACACGGTGAAATAAGCTACAAGACGCAACTATAATTACGTATAGTAATTCCCGTTCAGAAGCTCTTCTGCATCGTAGCAAGTTTCTTACAAAATGCACAGTGCGAAAGGCCCCACAGTTTTGGAGAAAATTGAATTCTAACGGCATCAGCTCATATGGTCCGTACTCTGCTGGGGTGTGGTCTATGTCCGAGGAAAGACAGCTTTTAAGCATCCTGTTGTCCGAAGACTGTCCTGCCGAATCTTAAATAAGGTGGGAGATTTAAACAAGCAGCCGGCTGAAAATATGAAACTTGCTTCCCATTTACATAGGTAGGCGACGGACACGCAAGTCTGGTGAAAATTTGTTGCCTGTGTCACTTTTTTTTTCCACAGAAATTCCACTATGAGAATTATTTTCCTGGTAAAAAAATATAAACATGATTGGATGAGGGACCCTTTCAGTGTTCAAGTGTGAGGCTGTATCTTCACACTTACTCTCTGAAAATAGAATTTTCGACTGTTTCTCTTCCTGAAGTTTGAATTGGGGTGCCAGACGAGTAAACATAATTATATTAAAGAGCGAGGAAAATACTGATCCCTTTGTAATATCCTATTTTTGTGAATTATCTTAGAGGTAATGCTCAGGTTTGAAAAAACGTGCAGTGCCTGGCATGCTCATCCTTCTCATTGATAGCTGTTGACAGCTTAAAACGTGTGTCAGGTATATTTTTATGTTACGTGTATGTATGTATGTACGTATATGCATGCTTCGTCAACTACACAAGGTCGGTGGTGACGATCAGCAGCAGTAGCAGCAAAGTTAGCACGTCAGGCGTTCAGACGCAGACGGAGGTAAATGCGCTGGATTTCACTCTCATTTGTTTTAATTACATCAGTAGGTTTAATCATGGGGGTCGCGTAAACGTATGTTCCATTTCAGGGGTCGTATTGTCACTCGGTGACAGCGTGTGGTTAGAAAGGAGGACCTATCTTAATAGTATAATGCGATATACCGTAAGGAGATGGATGTTCAAGATACGATACGGATGTTATTTCGTCTTATCGGAGGAAAATGGTTACAGAATTTAGCTGTCCAAGTTAAAAGCAATCCGGAAACACAGCTGCACTGAACGTCAAATTTCCCTCATTATAACGCCAGTCATCAAACTAAAAGGATACTCATTAGGAAGAGTTTAACTTCTTACACCATTTTACTCTTTGAATATCGGTTTTTTAACATTTAAACTATTGTATACTAATGAATGTAGATTGAGATCTCAATGTTGTGGCGCAGGTTTAATGTAATTGCTTTTGCACGGCAATAGTGGTTACGCGAACGCGCATCTTTGTTACGTTTTTACGTACATTGCCTGTCTTTTTGTGATTATTTTCCATCCGTCGGTTTGTTCTTGTGCAGCAGACTTAACGTACACGGTGTGTGGTTTCTGTACAATTGTAAACCAATACAAATTGACTTGTTGCAAAAGTCGTTTTCTCCTTTTGGCTTGACAGACGTAGCTGCTTGTATATTTTGCGCTACTGCACAGGACTGTCGCCTCCTGAATTTTTATGATCCCGGAAGCAGCCTTCTATTATGTAAGAGTTTTTGCTTCGACTGACTCATTGAAGTCAGGCTTGACGTATGATGTGTCCAACCTTGAAATGCGAACTCGTTTTTAGGTTATGTTCGCAAGACACTGCGGAAAACGGTTGTAGCTTTGTCATGTCTGTCCGCCCGCTTGCTGGTTTGTCTCTTCGTTTATCCACGTGGAACAGTCTGCTCCCACTGGACGGATTTGAGTGAAATTTTATTGTGCGGCTTTTTACTAAAATGTGCCAGCAAAATCAAACTTTGTTAAAATAAAATAAACAAGAGACACTTTTATGTGCAGACATGCGCACACGTATGTTAATGTCTTGTCGTTTATAAGTACAAGAAATACGACAGAGTCGGAGAGATCAAAGGAACCCTTAACGATATGAACATAATAAGGCGCCTCGTAGTGCGATTGCTTGCCGGGTAGTCCGCGCAAAAATCTGAACACGCCTCAGTGTTACGGTAAAGGTAAAGTTCTCCCTAGAACGGGTCATGAAGGCCCAGGGGGAAAGTAGATGTATAGCTCTACTCTTTCTTTAACTCTGGGGTGGGTGGTCAACTCCACGCCCCGGCCGCTTTACCCCTGGCAAAGGGACCCGGTACCCATTGTACAGGAGGTTGGGTGGGCCGCAGGGCCGGTCTGGACGGGTGCGAAAAATCTCGCCCCCACCGGAATTCGATCCCCGGACCGTCCAGCCCGTAGCGAGTCGCTATACCGACTACACTATCCCGGTCCACCTCAGCGTTACGGACACGTACATTTATTTACTGTCTTGTTATTGTGCGCTGCGTACTTATTACAATTTACCACTATGCAAAAGTAATTATTTTTCCCCATTTTTGCTTTTACCCCTTTTCCTTTCAGTGCAGAGAACGATTGTAGGGCCTACATATCGCAGCCTTTAAACGACCGGGCTGGTATTTAAATCTTCGCCCATGGTTTATGAAAAACAGAAAAAGATAAAATTATGAAATCAACGGAATTTTGTGGAAAATAAAACAGAGATTATGCAGCATGTCTTAAAAAGTGCAGTGAATTTCCTTGTTTCATATATATATGTATATATATATATAATTAATTTCTAGGGTTTTTTCGTGCGTTCACATATGCGAATGTAGCTCGTTTAAAGGCTAGGTGCTCGACGGGAATCGTCAGTTGATGTCACAACCGAGTATTTCTCTGTACAGCGCTGCCGACCCTGTATTCCGTTATTATTTGCATACTCGTTTCGGTTCTGTGCACAAATATGCTATTGTTCCCACAACGTTCGCATATTGACATTATTACACATTATTACACCCGAGTTGCGTAGCTGTAAAGGAGCTCAGTAACTACTAATTATGGTAAATCTGATAAGATAATGCATTGAATAAACGTATCCCCCACGATTTGAATTAGATATAACTGAATTTAAATATAAGGAACAGTACCATATGGCAGTAAAAAATGTGTCTGTGTTCCCTCCATGAAGGTATACAGGGGGAGTAGGTGTATACCTTCACTCATTCTTAAACTTCGGAACTAGATGGAGGTGAGTGATCAACTTCATGCCTCGGCCTCTTTACCCCCGGGAGAGATCACCGGTACCCATTGATAAGAGGCTGGATGGGCCCCAGAGCCGGGCTGGATGTTGCATTTTTGCATTATAAGACTGAGAAATAAATGGAGAAGTCAGAACACCGGCAGAAATTTTTTAGTTTATTTATGTTACAACCTCGTCAGTGGCCAGGCTATGTACCGCCGTGTAATAGGAAAGCGTGGGAAAGGAAGCGATAGTTTAGTTTAATATGTGTGTGGAGGAATTGAGGAAAATCGCGACAGACTTCAATCAGGATAGCTGGTCTCCTGGCCGAGGTTGAACCCGGAACCCCCTGAATACAGCCGCGATGATCGGTCATACTGAGGGGCGAATTTGTGTAGGAGTATGTTAACATACTGAAGAGCATATAAGTGACGTGCCAGATTTAATTTATGGAACGCTGAGCATCTTGTGATATGAATGTTATCGTGTATGCCTGTCGACATGGGAATTTATGATAAAGCATGTGACTTGAATATAAACCGAGACGGTTTAAGTTCTATTAGGCTGGCTTGTTTATCACTGAAATATGCAGAGAGCATGACTTAAATGTTACGTTTTAAAGTTTTTCCAAACTGTTCGTTGATGTCCAGAATTTGTGTTGTTGTGTATTTGACGCTGTCATACTCGTGAGAAGAGTATTACATGGAAGAGAGGGAAGCGGAAGCAACTGGCCTTCATTGTGCCTAACGTTATGTGCCTGGATAAAAAAGATACGCATTACGTTTAGTGTCTTTCCTGTAAGAAATATATAAGAAGAAGAGGATACAGTAGCGCAGCTGCATCTACAAATATCACTAGCTGTCCTCAGCATCGTATCAGTGGCTAATCCATCGACCATGGTTACCATTAAATAATTGTTCTGTAACTGTAGAATATGTATTTTGTTTTGTAATTCATATGTTGGGCGCAGTGGAATGGCAATCGAAAAGATTAAATGTTGTTGTCGAAAATGTACAAGGAACTTAGATTTCATATAGAGCGCACAAATATTTCATTTTGTGAAGGCCAAATTGCAGATATCTCTGAGCGTCTGTTTCAAGTATAATGAAGGGCTTGGATTCATTGGAGGTTGTTTGATCAAAATGGCATACAGTTGAACGACTCGCCTCCACTCTTGAACTCTGATTTACATTGGATTGACTCAATTAAGGAAGGGCATTTTTATGACAGGGTAGCGTGATGCATCGACCCTGGATTTGTACACAGTTGTACCAACCATATCAATCCAAATATCAGACTAAGGTTTATCGCCCCGATCTGCCCTTCCAAGCCAAAAAGTTTTCAGTTTCGTCCTACTCTTGGAAACTGATTTCATGATGGAAACATCTCGGTATATTTAATTCCCTTGTGTGAGTGATTGAGTCACAACCGGGTTGCTGTGGTTACAGTAGAGCTTGGTTTGTGCCTGACGTCACACGCCGGTTTCTATAGTTATCACCAGATGGCAGCACACCCTCGGTTAGGCTATAGCTTGATTTGTGCGTGACGTCAAAGATTGGTTTGCTGGATGTCTGTGGTTCCGTGTTGCAGCGGAGCAGCGCGTGAATATTATGGCTGGTCGTGATAGAAGGGGCACGTGGCTGGATTAATAATAACCCATATTATCAATTTCAGAATGATTGAAGCCATTAAAGCGTACCGACAGGCGAGCGTTTTCAATATACCCATACAAATAAGCAGGCTGAAGTGAATTAAACCCGTATGAATAATTAACTCTAATAGTAGCGCACATATCAAGAGATTACCCGCCTCTTTCATGAGCCCGGCGGTTAGTTGCCGTGTTCAGAAGAGGCATAACTCAGTCTGGATTCCCAGTTAACCCCAGTGTTACGTTATGCACCACCAAGTTTAATATTAAGAAATTCTACATTCTGCCCACAGAGAGTAGCATTTCAGAAGAAGCAGCGATTATTTACGTATACAGCATTTGCCGACTGGTTTTATAATAGAGACAGGGTCGTTTGCTGTGTGGTACGAACTGAATCTTTCAATGTAATTCAGGTTAATTTTCGCCCTTAAAGGGTTATTGTCCAGGCCAATTTTACGGACAGTATTCAGAAGTTTATGGGGAACAACCACAGTTCTATACCCATTGTCATTTCAAAGAATGAATATACTCATATTTAATAACTTCATTTTCTGAGGCACTTGAATCTAGTCCACTCTGACACCCCTTCATATTGCGCTGACGATGCTGGTAATGGAAAATATTATACAGAAATACAAAATCTGTGGCTACGGTCACTTTGCATATTTTTTAACCTTTCTGGTGTTGTAACCACAGCACTGAACTGTGTTCTTGTTGTACCAAGAGGGAGACCGAAATTACGGTCTTTACAGCAACTCAAATGACTTAGACCCTTTTCAGGGGTAGGATATTACGCTTTTCTGAACAAGAAGTTCTGTAATTGAATTGCATTTCCATGCTGTTGCGTTGTAGGTAATTGGTTTTTGCTTTATAGTAAGCTTTCTTTCTACATCCTTTGCTTTTCCATTGCAAAACGTAGTCTTAAGGACGTGGCGTGACAAATTAAATTCAACACAAGTTTACGATTTGTTCTATTTGTTTACGTATGTTGTGGTCTTCCGGGTTATGACACTGTGTTCTCTGGTAGGTGGTACGAACATAGGAACACTGTGTCGTATGCAGGCATCTCTCTCGAAGAAAGGGACTAAGATATTGCCCAGAAACTGTTATAATACCAAAGTGCCACCGTGCGCGGTGCTGTAACCCACATGGTCATAGTGTGAATCCTCCCTTTCCTTTACGTCAGAGCAGTACATTCACTCCTGTGTTTTTGTCCTTTGTCCCTTTCGTGCCTGCATCTTTCTCCCTTCTCCCCCCCCCCCCCCAACCTTTATTTTTCTAGTCCTCACCCTTCGCCCCCCGTCTCCTGCTCTTAATAAATTGTGTAAATATCGCTCAGAGCCTTTTTATATTAGCAGAAGATCGGAAGTACGTAGGCCCTACGTGTGTTACCGAAGAGGCTGACGATGTACGCTGCGTGTCAGAGACCAAAGTGACCATTAGCTGGCGTTTATGTGTAGGTCTCTTAATGTACCTCAGATCTCAGCCTGTAGTTGAGCTTTTTGCTGAGACGTCCAACAGATAACATAGCTTACTTACCTCACTGGCATCTGTTATTGTCAGAATGCAGTAATATGGGGCTAAATTTAAGGTGTTGAACAGTGTACATTTGTGAAATTATGAATGTATCGCATATGTCCGTAAATGTGCATGTCCACCCTCGTTTGTTCATTTCATACGAGACAGCGCAGTGGAGGTGCAGATGGCGCTGTACTGTTGCAGCAACTGCTCTAGTTTTTCTCACACTGTAAATCTTTTCGTCTCTAACACAACTGGCATTCACTGTTTCTCTCCGTACACTTTATGTTTAATTAGACACGAACGGCCAAAGAGAAAAATAACTAAATTTCGAAGGATGTCTGACTTTCCCTGCTCGTGCCGTCGCCCTTACACTTCTGAAGCTGACATGTAAGGATTAATGCAAGATGATATTCTACGTGACTTGTGATAGACGTACATTATCATCAGTGGCTGCTTTATTTTCCATGGCGCAACAGCCCCTACTTCCAGGCCAGGGCCTCCTCATTGTCGAACCTTCAAGACCACACTCGGTAGGACTCCTCTGGACGAGTGATCAGCCCGACGCAGAGACCTCTACCTGATAACACAAAACATTCACAAGAGCTAAGACATCCATTCCCCGGCGGGATTCGAACCCACAATCCCAGCAAGCGAACGACCGCAGACCCACGCTTTAGACCGCGCAGCTGGGATCTGCGTGTGTATATATATATATATATATGTGTGTGTGTGTGTGTGTGTGTGTGTGTACTCTACATTGTGTCGGCTCCTGATGGCTGTCTTTGTATTCTGGTAGACCTAGTGGTGTGACATTGATGAATTCATTAAATAAGTGTGAAATATATATCAGTTGAAGATGTATTAAGTGTAATTGGTGAGTAAAAAATACAACAGTAATAATGGAGTCTTTTAGGAAAGTTTGAATACGTTCGTAACGCTCTTAGTTGCAATGACGGAAGAGATGTGCTCTTACTTGCGATCGCGTTTTATTGTAATGCACTACTGCAGTTCGCCTAGTTGTGTATTCTGTTTGCTGTGTTCAGATTTGTACTGTTTTCTTTTCAGTATACCTAGATGAGAGTGATGCTAAGCTCAACCGTTACTCATAGCTTAAAATATTGCGTCGTGTAATTTTTTGTTATTGATGCAGACTACGTGGTGGAACACTAGCAAACAGACATGAACGTTTAATATGCAGAGCGAAGCTTGTCTGATAAGCTACCCAAGAAAATTACAACAACGGCACTGTACAGATAAAACCTGCTGGTGGAACGGAATATTAACCGTGCGACACATTTCGCTCGAGGTCCATCCTGTCCGCTGCAGCTGACATAATCGTCCAACGTAATCAGTAGGGGAAGTCTTTCTCATACATTGTACAGTTTAAACATAATTGACCAGATGTTTTGTATTTTAATGAGTTGTCATGTCATGATACTAATTCACCGACACAATGCTCTCTGGGAGCATTAAAATTAGAGGCTAAATATTTTCGGTGTTTTTATTTTTAGGCGCGTTCGCAAACCAGTTGTGAAAAGCGACTGCTAGCTTTATCATGTCCGTCCGCATTGTAGAGAGAGAGAGAGAGAGACGTATTTTCGTGAAATTTCATATTCGAAATTTGTACTGAAACTTGTCGAGGACTACATACAGTTCACATAAAGTCGACATATGTTTATGAACCTCCTACCGCCATGATTGGTGTTCATAATTCCGAAAGATATAATTTCTGTGACGTACGCGTTAAGACCGAAAAAGCAGTTTTCATAATCTAGACAGACTGTCAGATACGAGCTGCCGTTGAAGACGCGTTTAGGAATCGAGCATCGAGTGACTTCGCTTAAGCGATATCGATTGCAAATTTCCCCGCTTACGATAACTGGCTGATGGTCGATCGTAAACCTGTTGCTGAGATACTGGGAAATTGAAGGGAAATTTTACAACGTGTGATAAAAAAATACGCATTGTTTTTCAGGCAGGTATTTACGAAATTAACATAACATCTAAGGATAATAAGAGAGAATGAGCCGGAAATGTTGTCTGCGGACACCTCCTAACTTGTTTGCTTTGTGTTCTTGCCGTCTTCTTCAACATCTTGGCCATCGATGTCCAATCGCAACCCGTTTTATATTCAGATTCGTCTTGTCATCCGTCTTGTTGGACAGTGCGACAACCAGCACGACGCGGGTGAATTACAAGTTTGCTTTTCTATTTGTGACCTGCACTGATCACAGCAGTGTGTGCAGTGAAACGTGGGTGTGTAGACTGTGGTGGCCCAAGGAGTCTACCGATTGTAGAAAGGATTAATCTTGAATCCGAGACGGCCAGAACTTGTGAACCGTAAAATGCGGCCTACGGAAACAGTTCGACTAACGCAAGGTTGGCTTCCATTCCCTTCGTAACACAAATCACAAGCGCACTCATTCGTTTCGTCCCGCCTAGCCGTGTTTCCACAAGTGACAAAACTACGGGACCAACTTCGATGGAACTCAGTGTGGATGGCTTACTTCAAATTTCGAACAGTTTTGATGTTATCTTTGGTTCATTTTACGTTTACTTTGCTTAAAAATACTTACATGTAGGTTCATTTTATTAGCATTTTTCTCCCTGCAGGGCACGTATTAAAATGACTCAGTCTGTCCTTCGTCCATCTGTACGCATGTAACACGTCGATAACCACTAACGGATCTAAATGAAACATGATGCTTTGAAATTCTGCTTACATTTGCAGAAACTCTTTAAGTTCCGATTAAAATGAGGCAAAAATAAGATTGCGAACAAAACATAACAAAAAACAAAGAGCTCATTAATTGTATGAACCTTCTGGTCTGTTTTCTCCCTCTTCATGAAAATCTGCTTGTACGGAATTTCATGAAAATGTGACAACCGGATTTTAGTGGCTGATACAAGGTCACGAGCATACGGACGGACATGGTCTCCATCTATACCTTTTTATTAGTTCGTGAAGGACGCCTAATAATAGACATTTCATATAAAGGCCTATGTGCATTTCTGCTCGCACCTGCGGCGTCCATGTAAATAGGCGAAAAACAAAATAATATCCTATATGGGCTACCCATTATCTCCCCCCACCCCGTACCCCGCTTAATTGCGTTTATACTATACTCAGAAGAGGTTTCTCTTCTGTTCTCTTTAATGTTGTGCTGTGTTAAAAGGACCTCTGATGCTTCACCCTTGACAGCTTTTGCACACGCAGTTATTTTTCTCCGTATTCTAGTAAGGCGTTACAATCAAGCGTGATCGACTCTTAACAATTTCACTAAGCTGCGGAGAAAACGTGTGTATTGTATTCTATAAAGACAAATTGAAAGACGCATTTATTGGACTCAAGGTGTCGGTGGTTTGCTTGAAATAATCAGTTTTTCGCTAATTATAAAACGGCATCGAAAGTTAGCATTCACGATGAAAATCTAGGGGCAATAACAGAGCGAACGCGACCGAGCTGCTCCACTCAGAATACATATCCCAACCTGTTTTTTATATGCTGTTTAACAGGTTTTTATGAAGCTCGATGCACGCCCTTTGTTATTCGAATGTTATCGCCATGTTTCAGTTAGATTCACTTTAATAAATTTTAAGTCCCTAAATGTGATTCAGCCTTATTTCTTCAGGTTCAGTTCTTCTGAGAGAAAGTTGTATGGAACAGGAATTGTAGGTGTGCGTATTGTTTCATGTTGTTTCTTGTGTAATATTGGTTTGGGTCTGTAGCTTACTGATTTTGCGAAGTGTGCACTGTGTCTCCGGGCGTTCGGTTGTTGGTCTCTTTCTGCTGCTGACATTATGTAACGTCCATTAGAGAAGATGAATGTCAGGGATGCTGTTCTTAAGGTGCGTTCGTGGCAGTCACCTAGAAATACTGAGGAAACCCACAGAAAATCTCGTACACGACAGCCAGTTCAGAGTTTTAAACACTCTCTACTCCGTGCACATTTAAATTGCTTAGAAATATAAATTTATTACCTTCAATGGCAAAGTTATAACAGCTCCTAGAAGTTGCGTAATTTACACTTATAGTTCGCGGGAGAACAGTAAGTAAAGTATGTGGTAACTGGCAAACACAGAAGCTTTATTAGTAACTTGCAAGAAGGCTGATCTAAAAGTAGCCACAGATTAATGTAACTACGTGTGAAATGTCGCGTTAACAGAACGTAGGACACAGTCGCAACATAAAGGTAACCAATAAATTTTATGAATAATGTGGCAGGGTTTCAAATATTTTCCTACGCAACTAACAAATCAAAATTTAATGCCCAAAGAAGAAGCACATTAAATTCTGGGAATAGCTGCAATTCCGTCCAGAAATTTTTGTCTCGCCGTGTGCTATAAAAAAAGAGAGAAAAGAAGAGAAAGAAATAAAAATGTACAAAACTTGGTCTCGAACCTTAAGGGAAGGACATAGGCTGAGCTGAGCATGTTCGAGAATGTAGTGCTGAGGAAGATATCTGGGCCAAACTGCACAATGAGGAGCTTCATGAAGTGTACTCGTCACCAAATGGGGTATGAGAGGGGCAGGACGTGTGGCACGCATGGGATGAACGGAGAAATGCATAAAGAGTGTTATTGGGGAAACATGAAGGAAAGAGACTGTTGGGGTGCCTTGGAGTAGATTTGACGATAATATTAAAGTGGATCTTAAAGAACTAGGATGCGGGGTGTGGACTGTATTTACGTGGCTCAGGATAAGGGAAAGAGAATGGGCTGTTGTGAACACGGTAATGAACTTCTGGGTTTTATAAGTGGGGAATTTTCTGACTATCTGAGGAGCTGTTAGCTCTTGAAGAAGGGCCTGTGGCATGGAATTAGCCATTCATTCATTTAGTCAGCCAGCCTGGTCACTGGCATTGCGGTGGCCATATTTAACAACTCTATAGAACAGGCGCTACACGACAAATCACTATGGTGATATAATAGTATATAACGGGAGCGTTTGCTATTATTCTCTTGCAGAAATGCGTAATATTTCAACGGACATCGTTTAGATTAAATATAAAATATTTGGTACAACAAAATTGAAACGAAATTTTAGCACATCATGTTATTTTGTGTGGTTAGTGCTCTTCCTTTCGTAAAGTAATGGGCCAAGGCGTGTTGCTTGTAATATAAAAAGACGTTACTTGTCTTGCTCTGGTAGTCTCCACGCATTCGCGTGTCAGCTAATCACTTCGAGCGATGACGGGTTATTGTTTAGGCCTGCTTATTTGCATGCGGAAAGAATTACATTTGATTTGCTTGAAGCGCTGCCCTAACGTATTCAGCTTGCGGATCATTCTGACGCCCTTGACTGTGACAAGTGTTCAGAGGCTCCGGAGGAGACATACAGCAACGTAAACAAGTATTGTTGGGGGGGGGGGGGGTAGCAGCTTAAGGGGTGTGGAGGAATGAAATAGCACTTGCCCGTGCCAAAATCCGGCAGACAAGGGTTGTACCAAGGGGAGACAAATTATGTACATGCGAGTTTTTAAGGTTTCGCAGCAATGCAGTTGAACTGTCTGTTCTTCTGGCATATTGCGTCGCGTCACTGGGTGATTGGTGTCCGACGTTTCGGGACGGCCAGGGTGTCAGGAAACGTCTGGCACCATCCAGTGACGCGGCATAATATTCCAGAATAATGGAGAGTTCAAATTATGTACATGTTGAAATTGAAACATATTTCGAAACAGATATGCCACCTGAAGAACATAAGCCGGTGGTCTTCTGAAGTTTGACGTTTTGTAGCATGGTAAGTGATTAGGCCTACTGTCGTTTCGGATTAACCAGTTTCCTCCATCTTCCGGGTACGAGAATTGGAGGTACAACCTACATATGTGCGTATGTGTATGTACTACGTATGTGTGTACTATGTATGTATGTTTGTGTATATATGTAGGAGGTGGGGGCTGACAGGCGTGTCGAAGGTGTTGAACAGAGTACCTACCCTGCATTTCCATATTAGAAGTTGTCCTGCATGTATGAAATTCACAGGGGCATTAGATGGTTTTGTGCGGTGTGGTGTGTAATTGCGTTTAAGGGACGCAGACTATATCTGGCTCGTGTACCTCTGGTCCTCGCTTTCTAAAGAACAGAATAAAAAACGGTTATTTGGTAGACCACACGAGGGTGTATGCGGTGTAACGCATATAAACTACAATAGAACACGCAACTCGGCGCGCCCACTTATTTACACATCGGCAAACAGCGCAGCGCCTCAAGTCAAGGTAAAAAAAAAAAAACTCCGGCTTCTGAACGTCCCGTGGAGAAACCGGTGTAATAACCTACATCATTTTGCTTTACACTTTATCCGTTTATTCGTCTGATCCTTTCTCTCTTGTGTGTTATGTGAATAAGAATTTCAGCGAATATTTTCAGCCAAACATCTCGGTCCATCAGTTACTGAATAAAGTAACTTGCCACATTGTGTTCAACTTTGACGCTAGACGTCTTCACGCCCCAAAATTTTAGAATTTTACAGTCCTGTCCCTGGGAGCTGTCGATCAGACCGCGAAGTGTACCTTCAGATGTGTTGCCGGCACACGACTGAAGCCCTCCTCTCTTTGGTGTAGCCTGAATGCAACCCGATCAGTTTACGTTCTGCTTTATCACCCTATTTGGTACGTAGAGCCAGCTATTCTTTATTGGATTTGTAATGACTCTCTGAGGACATCTGGTATTATTGTGGCGTCCGAGTAACTTTACGTCGATATCGGACGCCGTATGTGTAACGTACTGTTTTCTCGAACTACTAAAATCCTCTGAGAAAATGAAGTCTGGTTTTGTTTCCGAGACCCTACCGAACCAAATTTCCCAAGCTCATTCTCTGAATAAATTCTCAGCTCACAACATTTTGTGGGTATACAATCCTGCCACAAGTAAGGACGCCGACGTCCAGTCCCTGTGTCCCTAAAAAGTAGTTTTATTGTTTACATATGCCAAATTTAAATTGCTTTGAAATGGTAAACTGTGTGCGGACTGTTTGCTATACTGAGACAGCGGAAAGTGTGCCCATGGATGGTGGGGGATGACGGGGCTCGAGGTTTCCCCTCTCTTCGTATATGGTATTTCTCTCTGGTGTGTATCAGCCGGCTGAAACGCATGTCGCTAGCTTATTACGACGACGTTGTTTTCGCTACGAACTTTCATGTGAAAAGGATGGTCAGACGAACGGAAGGACAAAACCGAGATGCGCTTAAGGAGGGAAGTACAGACCGACGGATGTATGGAAGGGGTCGACTTCTTTCTGAGGCCTAAGTATAGTTATTGTGGAAAACTCGTTTTAAAATCATGGGGCGCTTGATCGCAGAAAGCGTTTGTTGTTACAGTTCTATGATTTTTATGGATTCCTGGCACCACGATTTGTCATCAGCCAAGAGTGATGTGGTCATGAAACTATCGCAGTACGTGTTTGTTTTATTGCTGTCTCATGAAGTCGAGTGTGAGCATCAACACCTTCAATCCCTGTCCTAAAGGTAACATCTTCATATAAAGAACCGCGAAATGTAAAGTAGACATTTATTATTATTATTATTATTATTATTATTATTATTTACTGCAATTGGGTTTTCACCCGGTGGCAGTAGTCCTTACACTAGTACACACAATACAAATGGACATATAATATACATAAAAATAACAATACAAAACAAACTATACACAATTACAAAACAAAATACATACAGTAAATACAAGTACATACTTTAGAACATCGTACACACATTACAAAAACATCCACACCTTAAAAAAACATCCACTCCTTACCAAAGCATCCATACCTTACAAAAACATCCACACCTTACAAATACATCCACACCTTACAAAAACACCCATACACATACAAAAAAAATGCATACAGTAAATACAAGTACACACATTAGAACACCGTACACACATTACAAAAACATCCACACCTTACAAAAGCATTCACTCCTTACAAAAGCATCCACACCTTACAAAAACATCCACCTACAACTCTTACAAAAACACCCATACACATACAAAAAAAATACATACAGTAAATACAAGTACACACATTAGAACACCGTACACACATTACAAAAACATCCACACCTTACAAAAGCATCCACTCCTTACAAAAGCATCCACACCTTAAAAAACATCCATACCTTACAAATACATCCACACCTTACAAAAACACCCATACACATACAAAACAAAATACATACAGTAAATACAAGTACCCATATTAGAACACCATACCTTACAAATACATCCACACCTTACAAAAACACCCATACACATACAAAACAAAATACATACAGTAAATACAAGTACACATATTAGAACACCATACACACATTACAAAACATCCACACCTTACAAAGCATCCACACCTTACAAAAGCATTCACACCTTACAAAAACATCCACACCGTACAAAAACATCCACACCTTACAAAAACACCTATACACAATACAAAAAAACACACACACGCACATTACAAAAAACACCCACACATTAGTTAATTTCAGTGCGTTAGAATATCCTCAGTATAAAGTCAGACCAAAAGTACATGATAATTTTATCCCCCAAGAACTTAATTCACTTCACTTCGAAACCAAAGCACTTCACTTCACATCACTTCACACCCCTTCACTTCACATTCCTTATTTTTATTTATCCTCACTTTAAAACCCTTAGCTTGTAATGACTTTCTTGACCCTTTTTCTAAAAGTGCTTAATTTACAGGGGAAAGTCGCTAGTACGCTTGGAGGTAATTGGTTCCAGCTTTTTATGGTCCTATTTACAGAGGAATATTTACCTACATCTGTTCTTTGTTTCCTAGTCCTAATTTTCCGACTATGATCGTCCCTACCCAGGTAGCATGGTTTTAGCAGTCTATCCCCTATCGTTTTCCAAGCCCGTCCCCCGGTGTATACTTTGAAAAGGGCGCATATTCGGGCTATCGCTCTACGCTGTGTCAATGTTTCCCAACCCGATTCATTTGTATTATTTGCAAATTTTGCCGCTCTCTTTTGCACGCGATTCAAAGCGCTTACCTGACCTTCTCTGTATGGGTCCCAACACACCGCTCCATACTCAAGTATCGGTCTCACTAGTGCCGTATAAGCTAAACGTTTCGTATTATTATTTGCCCTTTTGAGTATACGCATTACGAAATGAAGAGCCTTCCATGATTTTCTTAGTGTAAAATTTACATGATCTGCCCAGCTTAGGGCGTTTAGCTGCAGACGTAGGAGATAATGAAGGTGGGCACTTAATTTGTATACCCCGTCATTAAAATGCTGGAATTCAAAACGTTATATGACAGGGCTCCACTCTGGTGCAATGCGGAACACGACAGATTGTTTAACTGAATTCAAAATATGTGCAAAGTTCAATAATTCATGCCGATTGTGCTGTTGGAGCGGGAGATGGGGGAGGCTGGTGCACTAAATTCTGCAGATATAACTGGATTCCATTATAACGGAAGAGGAATGCACAGGAGGAGGGAACCCGCTTAGTTCAACAACAAAACCTATCCACCCCATTGCACCATCAATAAATCACAGTGACTACTGCACGCGCACTTGGAAATCTGCATATAAATGGTAATTGCAGAACCGCACAACGGCTCACCAAACACGGAAATATTTTCAGTGAATGTAAGACTTTCGACCTTGAATTTTTATTCGGAATGTCATATGCATGTCAGCGGTTTACTGACAACTGAGCTAATCACGTAACATCTGTGTAAGACCCCTTGCCTGCAAATGTGTCGGTTGTGATCGGGATGCCGCGCATAGCGGCGCGGTAATGAATCTCGTGCACATCAGAGGCCCAGATAACGGCCAAGTTGATACATAGTTCAACGTTGTATAATAGATAATTAATTGCTTTTGGATCCAAATTTCCATTGCAAACGTTATTAATTAGCCTATCTGTTATGGATGAACATTTAAATTGTGTGCGTTTAATAGCAAAAGCAGCTGGCTGTAATTTTTGGTATTAATAATCTGATTTTTATTGTTCCCTCCATTGCCCCTTCTTTTTCAGCTTTCAGACTCCACATTAGCTCCCATAACTTTACAGGAAAAATAAGTAAGAGGCTTTAGATATTTAGGATCCTCTGGGTTATGCACCGTTTCGTTTGGTAGGTGTTACCAACTTTCGGGGGAACTTTTCATGAAGATTGAGGCAACTTTGTGCTCCGAGACACTGATACCCACATAACAGACTGTACGGTGTCATAACCCACAATCTTTACCGACCCGATAATCTGAAGTCTGGTATGAATTAGGATGTTTATTAATATATGTTGCGACGAATGGTAGAAACTACAGACCAGTCACGTAAATATCTGAAAGTTGTAAGAGAAAATATAAGTGGTACGAGATAAAATGGGACCGATAGGTTGTCCCGAAACTTCGGTAGAGAACTGTCACTCAACACTGCGTAATATCCAAGAAGACCGCAGATCTCAAGAATTTTCACGCCTTTTAGCAGACCCGAAAATTTATTTCCATGTTTGCGGAAACCTACCACTGGACACTCTCCTGACCCAGTTGAATTCAGTCCAGATACTCTCGCCGTCTTGCACACGTCGTCTCTCCCCTTCAGGTTTTCATTTTTACTTGTGTAAGGTTCCGTGCGTGCTACATATCCGTCCCAGCTTATCCCATTTGATTTGATGACCGTAATAGCATTTGGAGAAGAGCGTGAATTATGAATATTGTTTTTATATGACTTTGTCTCAGCTCGTCTTCTGTATTGTGTAATTTACTTACGCCCTAACAGGTAACTAACTTGAAATGTCAGAGCTTTGTTCGTTAAATTACAGTAAAAATGGCACGTAGCTCTGGAATAATTTTTGTGTTCTGTTCTGCTACAAAACATCCCTTCGTTGTCAGACCGATACATGTGTTCGGTTCAGTGATTGCGGTATTGTGTTATTCATCAACTGGTTTCCACAGTGTAGATAATGTTCATCCACTTTCTTTTTTGGACACTTTATACAGTGTTTTTATGAAGTTGCGCAACCGGAAATGAAAACAACAAGCGCCACCTGATATACTGTCGTAAGTTGCGTTTCTAATGCTTAACTGACAACGCGGCTCTTAAAGTGAAAAGCATTTCAGAATTAATTGTGGGTCTATACGAAGCAGGGTTTGAGATATTTTGAGGGGAGAGTACGACCTTCATTCACGCCGAAATTAAAGTACAACTCCACAGTGACATGAAGTGATGAGGTGGGAAGTGGGAGATGGTTGTGATTGTTTCTCCAGAAATCGCATGACGACGTGTGTTTTCATCCTTCATTAGTCAAGTAGCAGGTAGAACGCAGTATCAGTACTAGAATAAGTGACCATGTAGAGTTGCATCACCCAATTGTTGCTATACGTTGCTGAGTAAGAAGTGTTAATGGAAGATAACTCACTGTTCTTCCTCTCAGAACGATAGTGACAACTGAGAGAGATACTTCATCGCAATTCTTGTACGTAGCTAAATAACAGCTGTTAATTATAAAAGGAAACTTTTGGTTTGTTTCAGCCCGAGAGTGATAATTGAGTTGCTTCACCCTCAAATGCTGCTTTGCATTAAGTGACTTGTTAATGTGAAGACAATGACAAGTGTTACTTCACCCTGTATGTTGCTTTATGTTGCTTAGTAACACGTGTTACGATGAGATAATGTAACTTGTGGGGTTCCTTTCAGAACGAGTGACAACTGAGCTCCTTCACGCCACATGCTACTGTTCAGGTGTTAATAATGAGCACGTAAGGTCGGCATTTCTTTCAGAATGAGAGTGACAATAGAGTTACGTCGCCCTCAATTAGCTGACATTGCCGGATAATAGCTGTTAATATGAGAAGGTGCCTTATCGGGGTTCTGTTGAGAACGACAGGATAATGATAATTGAGGAAGTTACTGTGGGCTGAATTGTCGCTGTTTATTGCTGAATAACATATGTTAATATGAGAAGGTGACTTTCCAGGGTTTTCCTGCGCAACGAAAGGCACACCTGAGAGAGTTATTTCACTCAAAAGTATTAATAGACATTGCTACATCTCGTGTGTTTATATGCGAATATAATTTTTTTCTAGGTTTGTTGCAGTACCTTATTTCTTTTTCATCTGTCTGCTGCTGAGTCTGCTCAAGGGACAATGCCGTCTGAATGTTATGTACTGGAGAATATTCTGTGTTGTATTTAAAAGTTATGGGGTTTGTACAAGAAATTTTGTTTTGAAGCAGATTTATTTGTTTGATGTAGTCATCTAATTGTGGCACGTACTAATGAAGTGGTGTCTATAGGTGAAATTATTAGGGCACGTACATCGCTAACACAGGTCAAGAAGGTTGTAAAAGCTAAGAGAAATAACTTAAACTCAAATTAATTCTGATATGACGATTCCAACTCTAAGCGTGGAATTTTTGAATGAGGGGTGGCACATTGTGTTGTGTGTATTGTATTTTGATCCGAAACAGTGATTTTTTGTTCTGCATTTTTATCGTAGTGTTCTTATAATTTCTGTCTGTCATAACTTGAGAATATATTGTTTCGTTAATGAACAAAAGTTTATTCGCATATAAAGAATGTCATTATATCAGGTTGCGTAAGACGTTATGTCCGTGTCCTTTCATGTGACTTGCATAGCAATAAGAATTGGAGTGTATAACGAAGAAATTGTGTATGTTATAAGTTCTTGACTGTTGTTTCTGATCACCATACCATTTACTAAAAGCCAGCTCATTTTGTGCGTGCTGTCAAAGAAGGTTAGAATTTGCTGTGACCTCTTAACTGTACAATCTACGTTACAAAGTCCCATTTGCCTGCTCAAAGCATCTCGCCGTCCTTCCGTGATCAAAAATGATAAAAACCTGGTCAAGAATATGTCGACTTAAAAGGACTCAAAATGCTTTTCGGATTTTCTGCAGTAAAGGAGCTTTAACATACATAATGCTTTCAGAAGTTGAGATTCACGCGTTATCCAAAACTGAATTAAATTGCATACAGTGTTTTGACCGTTTTTTGATGATAATATCAGTGCATTACACTTGATCGTAGGCGAAAGATACTTGTATTTCGAAAGTCTTTTTTCTATGGCGCTACAGCCCAAATAGGGCCTAGGCCGCCCGTTTTTTAGGTTTCTGCATCACACACAAGTAGACCCACATACCCGGTTGGACTCCTCTCAACGAGTGATCAGCTCGTCGCAGAGGCCGCTACCTACACGACAAACACAATATATGAACATCCATGCCGTCAGCGGGATTCGAACCCGCGATCCCAGCAATGGAGCGGCCGCAAACCTACGCCTTAGACCGCACGGTCACCGGATTGGCACATGAAGGTGGCAAGGTTGTCAGCCCTATGCACCGACCGCCTCTACAGCCCAGGAGATACCCCTGGTACTAATTCTGTGAGAGGCTGGATCGACCCCTGAGCCATAGTGCGGTCTGAAGGATTAAGTCAATGACTCCATCGAACCCGCGACCTTCCGGCTTGTAGTGTAGTGTCTCAACCAACTGCGCCACCGCATACCCCAAATTACTTGCGGGATGCTTAAATACGCCTTCGTTTGTAAAGGCGTTTTTAAGTCTGTAAACGTATTAGTTGATTATTCTCCTCCCCGAGTAAGTCCAATACGAACAGAAATTCATATATATCTCGTAGAAATGTACCAAACTTTATGATTTAGGTGCTGCTGTTTGTTGGGTATCAAATTGGAAGCCAACTGAACGTTATGTAACGATCGCTATGTTAATGTTGTAATTAGGTACAGAAATACAGTACCTTAAAAAACTTTGCATGTTTTTCGTACGCATAAAAAGTTAATTCAGTTTCACAAACGCACGAATAGACTGGTATGTAGTCCTACGTTTCACATAACGGCAGGCAGTGATAGAAAGGACATGCACGTGGATTGGGGCGTTGGTTTGTGACACCGCCAAATGTTGGAGGCCATTGTGCTATGGACGTCACTTTCGAATTGGAGGCATGCCTCTGTCCATTGTTTAATAAGGTTTATTATGATATTTACATACCCACTGCGCCGACCTCTATTGACAGTGGACTGCGGCATGCTGTCACTATCTGTTCCGCGTTCTGTGAATTATTATAAATGCGACAGTCGTGTCGCTTGTATTGAACAAGTGTACAGGTGGTTGTGATCCGTCGGTGTGTGACACAGCGAATGTGCTCGGTGTTCTTAACAGCCACAAAGAGGACCTGCTGTTCACGTGGTTTTAGAAAAAACTACACTTTGTGCATTCACACTAGCTGTGCTAACATCATTGCCGTGTTTTGCCATTCCATTGCACTAGTCACAATATTTCAGTACAGTTTTCCCTACGTTTTATAATCTTTCAGCAGTGTTCGAACAAATAATGTTACTTGACCTGAAGATTGGTTATCATGGTCGATTCTTTTTATTGGATTCCTCAGTCTCTAGACAAATGCCGGTATAGTACCGCAAATTAGGCCGCGATCACTTCCACCCAATCTTGCTATTCACTTTTCACTTACCATCCTTTAATGCGATGCCATTTGTAGTGTGACATGCAGACATACTGATTATAGTTAGTAGGTCAAAGTAAAACATGCAAATTGAAAACCATTTTTCTTTGGGTTTCATCACTTTGTTTGAAATTTTCGCCCTCTTGATTAAAACAGAGTTTGTAGGTAAAGCATTAGAATGAAATGTATTGCCTAACTTTAGCATTTTCTTCCAGATTGTTCTGTGCTGTCACGTAATTCTCGTGTATTTTATTTGTGCCGATCAGTGAGGTAGCTAGGCATTTTGGCACCCGGGACGAATAATCACAGTGGCTGTCTGTAACAGAAATTACGAACTTAAAAGAAATCGCAATTATTTATTGGTTTTCTTGTTATTTGGCTCAAGAATTTAAAAGTTGTTGAGCACAGATAATCAGCTTTTTTCATTTAGAATATTTATTGCGCGCTTCTTGGACTCTGCTACCCGGGCGGCGCTAATCGTCTCCCCCCCCCCCTACTATCCATGCCCCTGGTGCCGATTATTGTATTTGCGTTTAACATGGTCACGAAAATTGTACCATTTGAAACGATTGTGGAACTTACGTTGATATTGAATGGGAGACGAGATTAGAGAAATCGTATTCTATAAGGCTCCATATCTGCATATTTTATGAGCGGTGAATTCGTTTCTCCCTTAATTTTGGATGCCAGTAAATACGATGAACGTGAATCAGTGGCGTAGCTAGGTTTTTTGTCGCCTGGGGCGATGGGGGCCCCCAACAGAAATTACGAACTTTAAAAAACTGCAATTATTTTTAGAATTTTCTTATTATTTTTCTCTAATTCAAAACTTATTGCGCGCAGATTCTTGAAATCTGCGGTCTTCTGGGGTATTACGTGGCGTCGTGTGGTAATTGTTTACCGATGTTTCGGGACAGCGTATTGGTCCCATCTTCACGGGTGTTCCCGGAGCTGCCGCACCACTCGCTCCACCGTAGCTACGCCCCTGATGTGGAGAACGCTTTGTCGAATCCCTGTGAGCTGTTCGTAATGCCCGGGCACCTGGATGAGATCGACAGACAAGTTCATGACACAGATACGATTTTATTCTCACACCGACTCTTTTAAGTATAAACGCCGACCGATCGCACGTATTCTGTAATTCAGTTTTGCAATTTGCAAGTGTAACAAGGGGGAGGAGTCGTTCCGGCAGTCGTATCACAAATGTGTAGTCTGCAGCACCTATGTCTGAGGAGGAGGCCTAATCGATTGGTTAGAATCTTTTAAACATTCAGGCAAACAAAATGACTTGACGTGACATGACGTGGCGTGACACGTGATGCATCGTGCTGTTTAGCAGCCACATTAATATTTAGTAATACTGCTGTAGGCGAGGCATTTTATAGCAGTATAATATTTAGGGAAAAGACTGTTACAAAACGAAAAGATGTAATATGTAGGGACTGTAGGATTAGAGTTCATCTTGAAAAGTTGTTTGTTGTTCAGCTGTTCAAGAAACTCTCCCAGTGTTATATGGAAGCTGAAACTTCATTACCGTACTCACAAGAATCCACTACTCCACCTAGTCCGGAACCAGTTTAATTCAGTACTCATTCTCACACCCTACATCTCTGAGATCCATTTTAATATTTCCCTTCCACGCGCAATCCCCCCACTGGTGTTTTCCTTTCAGGGTTTCCGACCCAGATTATGCATACATTCCTCTTTTCCCGATAGGTAGGCCTACTACGTGATGCCCCTATCCCATTCCCGTCGACTTGATTACCTCGGTAATATTTAACGAAGACTACACATTACGAACAGTTTTTTTCCGTCCTCCCGTAATGTATCTTCTCTTATTCCAAATATTCTTCTCGGCACCACACGCTCAAACACGCTCAGTCTTTCTTACCTTTGGAAGAAGGGTCCGTTTTCATAACCATACACAGTAACAGGTGAAAATTATGTTAATTTAGATATGTTAATGTTTATGTCTACAGATAGGAAACGAGAAGGTGAACAGTCGTTAACTGCATGGCAGCAGTTTGAACTGTTCGTAATTTCTTCCTGGATGTATTTTTAATTTCTTAATGCCAGTTCTATTTATCTCAACTTCGCTGCGTTCTCTGATGTACGCACTTTCCTTCCAGCGGTCGCTGCTGCGCATTATGGTATTCTTTATTCGAATTATTTTTTTCAAATTATGTAAATAACTATGTTTGTTTCCCATATCTCCTTCTCTCTGAGGTGGGGTAAGGAACCGAGGGCAGCCGTGTAACAATCTTGGCCTCTACTGCTGTAAGCCTGCCGAGATTGATATCTTGCCGCTTTGCTCCTGGCAGGAGCCTTCGTGTGCGTCGGCCAAGTAGATCCTGGCCCAATTTTGGCGTCGTTTCCTTCTTCCTATACGGTTCGCGGTTTTATTTCCTGTGGCTTTTCTACCCCATAATTCAAGCTTAGAGCATTTTCCTCTCCCCATTGTAATTCGTCTTATTTCTCTATTCCACAACACCTTTCATTCCTCCAGACTTTTCATTTGCAAATTTTATTTTTGTTTCTTCGTCGCACTTTTCATATTGTATCTCTGTATCTGTGCTTTGTCCATTTAGATTGTTTTATGTGTTATGCACACGTAATGATGGATGCAAAACCGTAAGTTTTTCATACAGTACCTTAACCAGAAAGCGCCTTTTGGTGCGTTCGCAACTAAAAATTGCAAAAGTGCATTAGCTTTGCCATATCGGTTTGTTAGAATGTAACAGCTCGACAATCACTGAACGGATTTTCATGAAATTTTATTTTAGTATAGTTTACAAAAGCTTGGTTCACCGTTTGAGAATTTGGTGTAGCTTGGACAGCCAAAACGGGCACTTTACCTCAAGAATTACAGACCTTTCTGTGAGCCTATCGAGCGCGACTGGTTGAAGATTTGTTCAATCGAAAATATTTTTCAACAAACATTATAAGAGGAAACCTTAGAACGCATTTCATGTCCCATATAATTCTCCCGTAAGTATTGCGATTTTTGCAGGCTACGGGCTGGACAGTTGAGGAATTGTAGTTCGATTCTCGGCATAGATAAGAGATTTCCTCTTCTCCAAAGCGTCCAGACCGATTGTGGGGCCCACCCAACCTTCTGTTCAATGGGTACGGCGGGTTGTTTCCCTTGGGGCAAAGCGGCCTGGGAGTGAAGCTGGCTACTTACATATGTTGCCGAAGTTAAGAATACAATAAGTCAATCTGTACCAGCACATCCCATATGCTTGTATGGCATGCACAGGGGCATCTTGACCTTTACCTACATCTTACGGTTTCGCTCCTGAATTGTTACGCCATTCGTGCATTTCCTACGTTTGTAAATTCTTACCTTCAACAGCACCAACTTATGGGCCAATGAAGCACTGCATTCGGTATGTGCTTATTAGTTCCTGTGTGCATGGTTCTTTAATGTCTGCAGTTTTTGCTAATAATTCTTACCTAACAGTGGAGAGTAATCGGCTAATAAGACGGCTGATATTCACTTTTCGGTTTGTCTGGTGAATTTTAATAGTAAGGTACAGTTCATTACTACACGAACAGAGGCCAGCACTGAATCGTTTGTAACAAATGCGGTGTGGTGTGTTGCTTTTGGCGGACTCAGGGCTTTGATTACTAACTATCTAACTCCATGGAGCACAGTCATTCTTGAGAAGCGAACAGGTCCTCAGCTAGTCAAGAAATTCCCCGCCTTTTATGGAACCCGAAGGTTCATTACCGCATTCGCAACAGCCCGCCACCTGTCCCTATCCTGAGCCGTATCAATTAAGTCCATACCTCCATCCCGCTTCTTGAAGATCCATTTTAATATTATCCTCCCATCTACGCCTGGGTCTTCCAAGTGGTCTCCTTCCCTCAGGTCTCCCCACCAAAATCCTGTATGCACCTCTCCCCTCCCATACGTGCTACTTGCCGCGCTTACCTCATTCTTCTTGATTTGATCACTCAAATAATATTTGGTGATGAGTACAGATGATTAAGTTCCTCGGTATGTAGTCTTCTCCACTCCCCTGTTCCCTCTAGTTCACTTAGCTTCTTGAGGTTAAACCTCTCCACATCAAACTTCTTTGCTGCTTGTTTACTTACCGCCAGTCTTTCCCTAACCTATGCAACCACCAGATAGTGAGGGCTTTCATTACAGAACCTTTAATTGGTTGTGTTTCTTTAGCATATATTAGTAACACTCTGAACGTCATTTCTGTTGGATACTCGTATATAAAGTTTTTCCAGTTTAATAAAATTTCAGAGACGTAGGGCTTCAAGTTACATTTACATCGATTTGAATACGTTCGTCTTACTTGTTTTCTACCGAAAGAATCACTGAGTATGGAAACACTTTGCAACCTGCTTGCGCAGGGAGGTGCGTGTTGTTGCCACTGTTGAGTTCGCTTGTTCTGCCTCGAAGATGGAAGCGCTTTGTGTTTCCGAAGGATTTGTATCCGCCTACGCGACATAACGCAGGAGACCACTGTGTGAATCGCTTGGCGGTGTGCAGTGCTGTGACGTGGAATACATCAAAGTAGAAGGAAGTAAAAGGAGGGTCTACTTTTTGGTTTCTTGCCAAACTTCGCAGCTTCGATTCGTGTGTGTGTACAGTCGATGGTGCTGTAGTATTGAGCGACCTGAATGGAAGTTGGTGTGATCAAAAATTTTATGCTGGTCCTGAAATGTCATACTTGTCCGATGTCAACTCCTTTTTAAGGTGATTTCGGTTGTAATCTGACATGAATTCATGCGGATCACAGTCTTGACACCTTACTCTTCAGACATGGCAAGAGTCATTAGTGGAGCCCTCTTCGAGCCAAGCACTTGTATTGGCGATGCCACGTTTGAAATATCACACATACTAGATTGTTGTTTTATTTAACGACGTATGATATTCAGTACGCTCTTGAACATGTTGGCTATAAGGCTCGATCGGAGATTCTCACAACAGCGCTGATGAAGATTGAAGTCTTCTGGGATATGACGCAGTGTATGTTGGAATATGGTTATTAACGTTTCTTGGAATCTTGCTGCCTCCATTTTCAGAGTATTCCTTCTGGGATATGACGCCGTGTAGATTGATGTATTTACCGACCTTTCGTAAATACTTGCCGCCTCCATCTTCGCACTATTCCAAGAAGAATGTTGTACTACCCTCAGGTTTGGGCCAATCTACACGGAGTCATATCCCAGAAGATTTGAATCTTTATGTATGAGGATATTTTGAAAAGTCTTATTGAATAGGTTCGATGTTTATTTTAAATAAAGTTATGTCTCACATAACGATTCCAACAGGTACAGATTTTTGTCTATTTGTTATTGTAAATACCAAGTTCTCTTCGGTGGTCAGCTAGTGCCAGGAGCTGTAGAGTATTCATATCTTCGTTAAGAGTATCGGTTACCAGCCCGATCTTTACTCGACGTGGCAGTGGAACCTGACTACAATCATCTTCATTTGAACCAGACTTTCTCAACTTCAGAACTAATCTGAAAGTTTCTTGAAGTAAAGAAAAATATGAGCTTCGGCACTGCTCAATCAAATAGACCCTTCCTTACACAGTTTCGCCATAATCGCCTACAAGATAAGATGCAACCCTACCCCAGCAGAAGATTAATTTGGAATGCTTCCCTACTTGATTATGTGGTGTTCAAGTTGTAGTGGATGAATGTGAGCTGAAATTAAATTCGTCTTAGAATGTGAGTGTGAGTTGCGTTGTATGAGTGTGAAATTTGGCCTCTCTCATTGACGTAAGAGCATTTAATGTGTCTGAGAACAGGGTGCTGCGGAAAGTGTTTGGAGATGAAAGCGACGAAGTATAAGGAAGCTGGAGGAAACTGCATAGGCCTGATGGTGGACTTCATGATTTGTGCTGTACGACATGTGCTGTTGGGATGATGAAGTTAACAAAAATAAGGATGATAAATCATGTAGCATGCACGGAAGAGATTAGATGCATAACAAAATTTTGTGGAGAATATTAAAGCAAAGGAGTACATGGATAATCTAAATGTAGATAAGAGAGAAAGTCTAATAATGACATTGGTCGTAAAGAAATGGAGGATGACAGTGTCGAATGGAGTAGTCTGACTTCGGATAGAGGCCAGTCACCGCTGTTGTGAATACGGTAACAAACCTTCGGGTTCCGTAAAAGGTGCCAAATAGATTGATCAACTGGGCAACCATCAGCGTCTCAACGTGACTTGTACGCTGTGGAGTCAGTTTTCGTGTTCTCATTGCATGTCACAGTGCTATTTTCTTTTAACAAATCTGAAAGGACTGGCATGGACATTTCATTGCAATTTGTGAGTAACATTTCTTATCTGAGGACTGTTCCGTTCCATTAGTAGCATATTGGAAAATGACGACAAACTTTAAATTGTTACCGGATTCAGACTAGAGGGTTGGGAACTTCGCATATAAAACAGAAGTCAACATGCCGTAGTTGAGATGGCTCATTTGTTGAATGTACGTTTCGTGTTTTTCCTGGCGCCATTAAAACTTGCTGCCACCCGTCATTAACACGGCACGCACTGTCAATCGAAGTGACGTCATTAAGATGCTGAGATAATGGCGTGTGTTGGACCGTCACTGCTAGGGAAAACATGTGTCTAACAGTGAGGGTCACCGTTTGCGGCGACATTACTTATAGGCCCATTTATATGTATAAACAGCCCTATTCCGTTTTTGGTATATAAAAATGAGTTTGAAATGGCGCATTGCGTCACTTATGTCGTATTTCCATTATATACAAAATATCAGGCAATTATGACCTATTTAATATTCTCAGAATTGATGTAAAAGTGATTGATTTAAATTAAAAACAACAGTATCCGACAGACATTCCAGCGATGGCACCAGCCCGCATCTTACTGCACGCTCGTGTGCTTCACGTCATCTGTAATTAATCGTAATTTCCGAAATTTATGTATTTAATATAAGCAATACTGTTCGTTCAGTTGTTGAGCGGGTGCTGTCTGGCGTGTAACATTACAGTTTATTCATATTTTCCATAATTTATTGCTGGAAGTCATGTTATGGTACAGTGTGACAAAAAATTCCAGTCCCGTCGATCTTCGTGTTAGAATCATATTTGTGTTTAACTACTTGCCACTCAAAACGTGTCCTGTATCCTAATTCTGAAAACCGTACACTAATCCTACAATTTTAGTTTAAATTAAATTATCTTTAGCCGATACCAGTTGCCGGACGGTCTAAGGCGTGTGTCTGCGGCCGCTCGCTTGCTGGGATTGTGGGTTCGAATCGCGCGGGGGGCAATGGATGTGTGTCTCTTGTGAATGTTGTGTGTTGTGCAGGTAGAGGTCTCTACGACTGGCCGATCCCTCGTCTAGGGGAGTCCTACTGAGTGCGTGTGTGTGTCATTGAGTGTGATCAGGTGCAACAATAACCCTCTACACCGACAGTGAGTAGGTAGAAAGAGATCCGACTAAGAAAGAAAGAAAAAAAGAAAATATTTTTTTTTGTCTAAGGCTGTTAATTTGGAGTCTGTTCATCGCGTTAGTTCTTGGGCGCGTTCACAACCTTGCGGAGTGCCTATTAAAATCACTCCGTCCGCTCACCTGTCCGTCTGTACACGTGAATCGACTCGAGAACAGCTGGGTGGATTTTCTTGAAACGTTTCGTTAGAGAGTTTGACTAAAATTTGTTGAAATGTTCCAGTTGTTGCTTAAACTTATATAAAACAATGGACACTTCGCGTACGTTAATGCGTGTATCTCGAACGTAGGCCCGTAACACCTCGAATATTTCTCAGAGCGAAAAAACGTTTCGACCCAAAGTTGTAGAGAAGCATGAATCGCGTTTTACATGCAGTACGCTTTCTGCGCGTGGCCTGCATTTTTCGAGACAAACTCGAATTGTTACGCTTTGCATACACTTCGTAACGTGTGTATTTAACAATCGGCAGTGGTCGTCTGAGCACGCGAAGATCACCGAAGTAATGACTAGACCGAAGCTTGTTCCATCGTGAATTTGTGGGTCTATAAGCATGTAAATATATACATATGTAAGTGTAGTTTTTCATAAGTATGTAAATACAGCTTAATCGGTACAGCGACTGGTTTACAAGCTGGACATCCGAGGAATCGTGGGTTCTATTCCCGGTAGGGGGGGGGTCCAGATCGCTCCTGGAGCTCACCAAGCTTCCTATGCAGTGGGTGTCGGGGATAAATCGGTAGGGTCGTGAAGCTCTCAACCTCCATCTAGTGGGAAGCTGAAGAACGTTACTCAAATCTCAGGCAGGTTAGTTGATGCCCCGACCGACACCCGATCCTCGTCCGTGTTACCGGTTGAGCCAATTTGCTCGGTGGCAGGTGCGGAGACTATCTGTACTCAAGAAAAGTGAAGGCCGATCACAGTGGCCGCGCAGTCTGTGTGGCTCTTAGTTGTTGTACCGGTCGGTCAGAGGTATCGTGTGTTAGAATTCCCCTCGGCGCATGGATAGCTGTCTGTATTTTTCTGTGTTACTGTTGTCCTGTGTAAGTAGAGGCTTATGGTAGGCCGATCGCTCGTCCAAGGAACCCTGCTAAATGCCTACAAACAAGATTCAGAAACCCGGAAAACGGAGACCTTGGCCTACATTGACCTGTAGTGCCAGAAAGAGAGACACAATGAGAGGAAGTAACAGTAGGGTAAGGTGGATTACGTAATAAGAACTTCATAGTCTATTCCTTACCGCATACGTTCAGTTTGATCAAATTAGGAAAGGTGCTATAAATAGGGCAGGTAAAAGTAGGGGAGAGCTGCCAAAAGCGTGTAGAATTGTATTCGTGAAACCTAACGGGAAGAAGCCAGAGATAATATTCCCAAAACAACTTGGAAATCTGTGACAGCTTGTGAACAGGATTCAGCTGCTCAGAGTAGGGCCCAGTGGCTGGCTGTTGTGAATGTAATGGTCTAATGAACCTCCGGTTTCCATACAGGGCAGGGAATTTCTTGACCAGGTGAGTGACTGTTGGATTCTAAAGAATGAATTTACTGCGTTTAGTTACACTAGTATTGCGTTCCCGTAGTCGTTCTTTATCATTACGGGTCAGAGACAAAGTCAGTATGTTATTACGCACAAGTAACGAATATGCAGCCGACACTATTTGTTGCCTAATACCGTACACGTTGTCGGTGTTGTTCCATTAAACTGATACAGCTTCTGACACTGATATGTGTGTTTGTGTGAGAGAGTGAGTCAGGGTTTCTTGTGAAACGAGTTTGAGTTTGTACAGTGGTCGCGGGCGTGTGTGAGTGACAGGAATTCAAGTTGGCACAGAGGTATGTGTTCTGTAACTCAGAATACAAGGAAGACTAACTGGCTTGGTGACATCTTGCGTACTAACTGCCTTCTAAAACACGTTGTTGGAGGAAAGATGGACTGAAGGATACAAGTGACTGGAAGACGAGGAGGAAGACGTAACCACCTACTGAATGACCTTAAGAGAACGAGAGGATACTGGAAATTGAAAGAGGAAGCACTAGATCGCACCCTGTGGAGAATTCACTTTGGAAGAAGCTATGGACCTGTCGTAAGACAGACTAAGGAATGAATGAAACCAGGTTCGTACAACGATCACTGGTGTATATGTGTCCTTGTGAGACGGGAAGTGACAAGGTCACAGCGGTTAGTGGTGTGTGTGAGCGTCTGTTTATGGGATAGGAAGTCGGATTGCTAGAGAAATCATTGAAATTCTGTTCATGAGATAGGAAATATAGTATTTTCTTGCATCTCTTGTAATATTCTGTTTGCGAGGCAAAATAAGACTGTAACAGATACGGTTGGTGTGATATAGTAAATCAGATCAGTGCTGCCGTCACTGATTCTGTGTCTTTGTGAGACAGGTTAATGATATCGTCAAAGCAGAAGTGTTGTGTGTGTGTGTGTGTGTGTGTCTAGGCAGTACAGCGATTACTGGTGCATGTGATCTGTATTTGTGACAGGAAGTCAAATCGGTACAAAGGACACTGTTGTATTGTGTCTGTTCTTAGGCGCGTTCGCAAAATTGCGAAAAACTTTGTCATGTCGGTGTGTCAGTCCGTTCGTCCGGATGGAACACATCGGCTAGCACCGGACGGATTTTTATTAAATTTGATATTTGAGTATTTTTCGAAATTTGTCGAGAAAAATTCAAGTTTCATTAAAATCTGACAAAAAAAACGGGTACTTTACGTGAAAGCCTATGTACATTTAAGATAATATCTCGCTGAATTCTTCTGAGAATGAGAAATGCTGCAGACAAAAGTTGTAGAGAAAATAAGAAAATTTTATGTTCAATAGCGTTTTTCCGAAAATCGTACCATTTATGAGATGATGTGGAAAAATATGGTACAGCGGAACAGGCCACAGATGACAATATAACAACGACACATGTGCATTGCATGCTGGATAACTAAGGCTACAGACACACACTCAGAATGTGTAATACTTATTGGTTTTCCACGGCAACGGTGGTTACGCGAACGTGCCTCGATGTTACGTTATACGTACATTGTCTGTCTTGTTGAGATAGGGGGTCAGAAATGCGCAGATTACTTAATTATTGTCGCCAGTGCCCGAAGTGGAAAATTTTAACGCCCAGAACGGTAAGGAAAAATATTTTGTAAATCCTTGATTTAGGGCGGTTGTATCAACCGGAACGCTTGTAGCTTTTTGTATCAGCCGGAACACCGTTCCGGTCCAATTCGAGCACTGTGCGTCACGTTGTTACTTTTCAGCACTGACACGTGTAGCGTTGCCTTGTGAGGGATTTAGTTTGTTTGGTGTTTTAACAGGTCCATTCTGCATAAACTGAACAAGAGTCCGGCTGTGTAAAAGACAATGGGTCTTTATATTATTCATACCGTGCATTTTTAGTCGATCACACATCTCTTTAACCAACCAATGCACATTTATTATTCTTTATTATACAATACAGTTTACCATAAAACTAGTCCGACATGTTTCGAATCCTTATTTTGGGATCATCATCAGGGACTTGGATTGTGAATTACACAAATTACAAATCAACAATAACGGTACATTTTAAAAGTACAAAAGTTAAAATGTAAGATATCTCGGTTGTTTTCTGGGTCCACTGTGCGTCAGAAGTTGTGTGTCTACGTGTAGAAGGCTTGGACAGTTCTGTCCTAGCCTTCTACAAATAGGGAATCGAAATATATCGGACTAGTTTTATGGTAAATTGTATTGTTTAATGAATAATACGTGTGCATTGGTTGGTTAAAGAGATGTATGATACAGTGGGTCTTCTTGGTGTCTTCAGGTTGCAAGTAGCTAATTGTTTTGGGGTGGCGACTGCGTGGGACATAACAAGGTGTGTTCGGCTACTGGTGTTTTAGTGAAAGCATTTCGTTCTAAAAATTTTACGTGTAATTCTGTAACCTGACTTTGAGGTTCTCGTCGTGTCAAGTTTTTGTGTCACAAAATTCAATTCTTACCCGTAACACGACAACGCGCATGTTCCTAGTTGCAGCGAGAATTGGTGATCAAAGTGTTTTTGGTACTGCGAGTTTAACCTGTAATTGCCGAACTCGTAAGTTAGCTTCAATCGTTTGTGCATTTCGGAGGAGAAGTGTGTAATATATCAGGTGTACTGACGTCTTCCGCCTGCTTTTTGACGCGTTCGTACAACGTACGCCCATGTAATTACACGGTACAGTATTTTACTGTGCAGAAGTCGGGAACAGAGTATAAAGACCGCAGATATTTATTTCAATATGACGTTTTTATTCGGAGGTGTGTCTAACGTTACGTAAGTTTATTGTAAAAGTAATGATATTTACAATGGAGTGCTGAATTGCAGGTTGTTAGACCTTGCGGCCACCGTGTATTAGCTTTGCTGGAGTAACAGTGAAAGTCCATGGAGCGTGCTTTTGTACCAATATATGTCAACGTTACACGAGTTTGTAAACTCTCTTATATGTTTTATATTGTACTCTGTCCTATCACTTTCTCGAACAGACTGCACAAACCAAACATGCTACTTGTATGTGTTTATAAAATTCGCGCTACTCTCAGGCGACCTTACATAGTGGGAATGTGGAATGGTTAGTTGTTTCAGATTTCCAGTCGTCATGTTTGTTGAATATTTACGAGTATTCTACCAGCGTATATACTTAATTTCACATAAGTGTAGTCCCACTGCAGTCAGGCTACTGGGCACTACTTGCGATTGTGGTCTGTGGTCAGTTTGTAGGATTTTCTAGTTAGGCCAATTCAATAATTATGTCGCTTAAAGCTTGTTCAAGCCAACGAACTAAGGGAAAATTCAGAGGTAAACATTGCAGGACAGTCTCGGTTTTGGTAACATAAACATATTTGCGCGTGTGTCTGCGTTACACATTAAATCAATAAACATGTTCGCAATCTTGTGTTTCTGTTTGGGTTCTTTTTAAAAAAAATTATGCAGCGTTAATATACACGATC
The DNA here is from genome assembly GCA_021186555.1 of Reticulitermes speratus. Classification (NCBI taxonomy): domain Eukaryota; kingdom Metazoa; phylum Arthropoda; class Insecta; order Blattodea; family Rhinotermitidae; genus Reticulitermes; species Reticulitermes speratus. Next base: position 20,658,832 of record JAJKFL010000001.1, read on the forward strand.
TTCCTCTTCTGATGTTGAGACCTTAGCACCGTTCCGTATCGGGGAGTTCCCAGGAAGGTAATGAGGCTGTACAGAAGCTTATGTCTTCATGCGCTCTGCTGTAATTCCAAGCGAATGAGTAGGCCAGGCAGACGGGCTTTAAACCCCCCCTCCCGGGCTCATTAAGCTACACTATCGATTGTTTCCGATATTCGCTTGAGTGTTTCAGTATCAGCTGTAGGTAGACCTACTGGTAAATGATATGACTTATCACCCATTCTTTACACGCATGTAAGGGAGATCATATCCATCTGTCTGTCCACATGTTTCGACTCGAGGGCCGTTTGACGAATTTTGTTTAAATTTTGTATGAATTATGTGCAATTTGAGGCCAGCCCAAGCTAGTAATTTAATTACCTATGATCTGAAGTAACAATATAGACTGAAAACTTACGAGATGGTAGCCAAACTGTCGCCACTTCTCAAATTCAGTAAGCATCGTGAGGTAGTTATACTTGATACGGTTAACGACTTCTTCAAAGCGATTCGGAAAGCTGTTGCTTGTGTATTGTCTGCTAGTGGTGTTCTCGTATTTTCACAGAATGTCAAAACGAATTTTCAGTATGAGCGATTGTCTGTAATAGTAACTGTGGGGTTTTAAAATGTTCTGTTGTTTTATTGAAATGATAGTCACGTGGTGAAATCGTAGGATTTAGAAATAGGCCACTTGTGTGTCAGTGAACCCAGGTAGAAACTAAACAAAACATGACATACAAGTCTGTGTACCTCGCTGTCCATAAACTGCCCACTTCCTGAGGATATTCAAACCCATGTAACAGGAAAAAATAAAAGTAGCAGCTCTCTTTTCCTTAATCAGTAAGTGAAACCGTGTTTATTTTTATATTTCATTGTTTCTTACAACTTCCCTTCGAAAATATGACAGCCTTGTATTCCTTTCTGGAATCTGTGTTTTTCCTTCTTGAATCCTTTCTGACGAGACTTACATCCATTGTAAAACGCTCTGGCGAGGAAGGATGTCCTCATCGCTGCCGGCACAGCCTTTGGAACATGTTGCTGGATCCAGCAACCTGTCTTCCTGTTGCTGTGGCTAGGTTGGTGTACTCATACGTGTGTAACCTCTCCTTAGATCGCTGAACATTGGCACACGGTACGCTAATGTACCGCAAAGTTTTGCCAAGTGTGCCGCAAGGCTTCGAATAGCGCAAGACTGCAAGTGATGTACTCCTTCATGTAGAACACAAACTTTTCCGCGCGGAAGTGTAATTCCCTTTACTCCCATAAGAAAAGCAGACGTACGGCCTTCCCGAGCCGATTTTCACGAAGTTCACGAACGATTAACAGCATATGTCCAGCTCGCGTCTACCGACTGTACCCAACTTACAGAATAAATGTGTAAAGTACGGGTATACATTTATTTATACCCTTAAGTACGATTCATGAGTCGATTTTCACGAAACTCGCACTTGCTGGACTTTTTGTAAAGAACCCCTGTACCGAATCATTTATCCTATATATCAACATATGCACATAAATTGTATAAAATTACAAATTATCCGTTCTATAAATATATGTGCATATGTTGCTATATATAAATGATTACAAACACAATGCACGGAATAATATTAAGTCCTGTACCAAATTTAAATCGGACAGACGGTTTTGTTGCTGATGCTAGGTCAGAGAGAGACGGACAGACGGGCGGACGGGACGGTGGTCTCCACATATGTTGTTCCTTTTTTACTTCGTAAAAAAACTCCTAAAATGATTACACAGTAAGAAATTAAATACCCAAATCAAAATTTTTAAAATCAACCCTGATAATGCAGCCTATTAACGCTGCCACGCACATTCCCGCGCGCACAACCACAAACACGTGTTCACACACAAAGTGTAGAAAGGGAATCGTGCTTCTTTGAAGTCTTTGCCAAGTTGATCGGGCAGCATTAAGTCCATGTAAATTTCTGAAATCGCTGCATTCTCTTAAGCTTCTTAAATCCATACGCCTGTTTGTATCAAAACTTCTACATATTTCTTCTATATGGCAATTTTGTTTTTATACAGTAAAATACATTATTTAAAAATAGGTGTATCTGATTGTACATTTAGTTCTGTATTCTTATTATAGTGTGCGGGGAAAATGAAACGAATGCACTAAGTGTGCCGCAAGCACCGAAAGGTTGAGAACCCGTGACCTAACCCCATTAAGCACAGTTATTCTTACGAAACTTTTAGTAGCTCAGCAAGAGACGAAATTTCCAGCCTTTTATGGAACCCGGAGGTTCATTATTAAGTTCGCAAGATAAATCTTGCTTTTTCTGTAATTGAAGTACAATCACTTGCACAATTTCCCGTCCTTTAGCCGTAATTAGAGCGTGTGATGTGATTTCGTCCCTGAAGATTGCAGTCATCTGGGACGTGACGCTGTATAGCGTGGTAGTTATAACCCGACATTTCGAAGTAACCTGCTGCCCCAAGGCTACCAGACTACACGGTGTAACGTCTCAGAAAATAGTGATCTTAATATATAAGGTTATGAAAAGCTCGAATCTTACATGACTTCCTCTGTGTGATATGTGAGTAATGGACTAGGACGTTAAATTTCGGCAATATGAAAGATATTTTTTTCACCACTACCCCCGGACATACGAGGACACGCCAGTTTGCTATCGAGTGGGTATATTTCCATTTAGAAAAGTGATAAGCGTGAAACCACAACTCACCTCTAATGCTGAAATTAAGAACTCGTGGAGCTAGACCTTCGTCCCTTCATACGCCACTCTTCCGTTATGTTCTGTGAAGTACAGGGACAAGTTTACTTTTTACTCGTTTATTGTAACAAATAGACCTGTACATGTTCGGTTGGCCAAGCAACAAACTTCTGGCTTATGTGATGATTTTAGGGTCCGTGAGCTATTGGGAAAGAACGTGTTCATGTGACGTGAATGTTTTCGTCGGGAATCTGGTAAGGCGGTTGGAATTGTACGATACTGGAAATGACTGCAAATCGCAACTGCGCCGTGTGGTCTCTGGGGTCGCAGACCCTACCGGCTGCAGGCTCCGGGGAGGAAATTCACAGCACGGACCGATAAGTCAACCGAATTATCGCATATCCCATTCTTACTCTGTCCTTTCTTTTCCTACATAGTTACATTCATGACGTAATTAATTAATATTTGATGTCCTGCAGGCTGTAAAATATTGCGATGAGGAGCTCCGTTATTTGTATTTGTGCTTGTCATCAAATATTACCATGGTAATAAAATTAAGGAGAATGAAGAAGATGAGGCTTGGTAGGGACAATATATTTACTCAAAATTATAGTCTGCCAGTCCAAACAAAAGAGACCACTTTAGAGATCCATCACAGATGGGAGATAATAATAAAATTGATTTTAAACGGTAGGCAGGCATTGTCATGTTGTGGACTGGATTTAACTGATTCAAGATAGGGTCCAGAGGCGGACTATTGTGAACGCGGTGAAGAGCCTTTTGTTTCCATAAAATGCGGTCAATTTCTTGACTAGTTGAGTGACTACCAACTTTGCAAGAAGAACGAAGAACCAATAAGATCATCAAAATACTAATCCGTTGGCGCGTATTAACGTTTTGTTAGCTGAACCAACATGTTTCACCCCCAAAAGTCATTATTATCATAATCCCACAATGCCATGCATCTTGGTGAATCTATAGAACGGCTGCTGGATTTGTTCACGGTTTTTTTTTTAAAGATTTGATATGCACCCGTACATTCTTCGTATATCTGTGTGTGTGAAATTAATATTTCTGTATTTACTTACGTAATCATTTACACAGCGAAGTGTGTGAACAATTGGCATATAAAATCGTACGAGAAAGTTTAGAAAATTTAGCAGCTCTTATATATACTTGTCAAGGTACTTGACACTTTGCAGTTGCAATGTAATGGTGAATTTTACTTAGAAGCATGTAAACCTTTGATAGACGGTGTTTGTATGACAGCCTCTGCTGGTGGTTTCAGGGTTAGTGCTTGTTGGATTAATTAATAAACTTCACGTTTGTATGAACGGAGATGTATTTGGACGGTCATTTGGATGTTTCACGACGAATGGGCCGGATTTCCTATACACTGTAATTCGATTCGACACCGTTGTCCAGTTAAATGAACTGTAACCTTGTTCGAGCTGAGTGCTAGTGTAGCAAGCTGTAAACATGATCGAGTTGAGTTACAGTGTAGCAAGCTGTAAACATGATCGAGTTGAGTGCTAGTATAGCGGGCTGTAAACATGATCGAGTTGAGTGCTAGTGTAGCGAGCTGTAAACATGATCGAGTTGAGTGCTAGTATAGCGGGCTGTAAACATGATCGAGTTGAGTGCTAGTATAGCGGGCTGTAAACATGATCGAGTTGAGTGCTAGTATAGCGGGCTGTAAACATGATCGAGTTGAGTGCTAGTGTAGCGAGCTGTAAACATGATCGAGTTGAGTGCTAGTATAGCGGGCTGTAAACATGATCGAGTTGAGTGCTAGTGTAGCAAGCTGTAAACATGATCGAGTTGAGTGCTAGTGTAGCAAGCTGTAAACATGATCGAGTTGAATGCTAGTGTAGCAAGCTGTAAACATGATCGAGTTGAGTGCTAGTGTAGCGAGCTGTAAACATGATCGAGTTGAGTGCTAGTGTAGCAAGCTGTGAACATGATCGAGTTGAGTGCTAGTGTAGCAATCTATAAACGTGATCGAGTTGAGTTACAGTGTAGCAAGCTGTAAACCTGATCGAGTTGAGTGTTAGTGTAGCAATCTATAAACGTGATCGAGTTGAATTATAGTGTAGCAAGCTGTAAACATGATCGAGTTGAGTGCTAGTATAGCGGGCTGTAAACACGATCCAGTTGAGTGTTGGTGTTGTGAGTTGGCATCGCTCTAATCCTTCGACTCTCAGTCCGCTTATTAATGCTTGCCTGTTGTGGTTGTCTTTCGTTACGCATAAGTGTTATTCGTAATGTGTATAACACGTAAAAATGAGGAACATGTAGATGTGCATTTTTGTACGGTATCTTAATGGAGTTGTTTGGTCTGCTGCAACGGAATACCATCGATAACGTACGGGTCTTAGAGTTCCATGTCGAAACACATCTCAGAGGCGCGCAGAATTTTTACGAGACTGGTTCCTTCCCACTTGTGAATGTGGTAAATGGGCAACCACGGCTTGGAGAAGATTGTGTTCTGGATGCAGTACAACCAGTTCTGCGTACAAGTAGCTCTACGGAAAGTTTCCATGAGGACTAGTACTGCATCGAAACATGTATGGAGGATATTGCACGATGATGGTTTCTGTCTGTATCACCTCCGAAAAATACAAATCGTTTACGACAGAGATTACACCAGCCATGTACAATGTTGCGAGTGGCTGCAATCGCGGCTACAAACTCTGCCTAACATGAGGGTTAGCCTACACGTGGCGGTATTGTCAACATAAGGATTTCTCACTTTCTGGTCCAGCAAATCGACATGAAGTAGTAGGCTTACAGAGGAAGTGTCAACAGTGTTCAGCATTTGCTTCGATGGGATAGCTAGGAAACTACCTACTTGAACAATTCTTTATCGAGGTGCGTATAACAGCAGGTGGTTCTAACAACAGTTGGTTATCACATGACTTTTCTAGAAAACTAACTGCCGCTGTATTTTACTCGATGTCCCTCTTGCAACAAGAGGACGAATGTGGATAGAACAACATGAGGAACGCCTCCGTATTTTCGCAGAAAGAGTACGGAGTACTGGAACGAAAGTTAGGAATTAAGACGGGTAGAAAGAGGCGGGCCGATAGCTTGGCCACCTCCGTCATCCGACTTAAACCCTGTTAGAAGATCCCCCCCCCCCATCTGGGGTCGCATGAAGTGGGATGTATCACAACGGTAAGCCGGAAACAAAGCAGGAGATGAAGATTCGATTTTGCGATGTAACACATTGTCGACGTTTTGAAGAGTGTAGTGCCTCATCTTCAGTGTCAAACAAAGCTCTATTGAAACATCGGCAGCTGTATACCAGTTGACACGGCGTATCGTCCCGGAAGGCTTGATTGTGCATTGACATCACTGTGGGAACCTCAAATCTCGCAAGAGAGCGGCTTGCGGATTGCACTGTCGAAGCCACTGTTGGGATAAGAAGAACTGTGGAAGAGTTCAGTGAGACCATTCAGTGGAGCGACACCTGGCAACATGCATGCTGTCACAACGTGATCGTTTCGAAAATCCAGTTTACTCCTGAACGTTTTTTGAGACTAACAAAGGTTAACCGAAAATTGTTTCAGTGTTCATTGTTACAATGTTCCAGCTTTCAAGTTTGTAACGGTCTGAAATCTGCGTACCGTTTATTGGATGTCTAGAATAAGAATACGTTGTGGAAGTTTTGCCAACTCGTTGCGTAACATTCAGTATGCAGACTTTATAATGCATGGGTTTGGCGTAAAATATGAAGATACCATGAAACGCAACTCTCCCCCATGGTATTAATGACCTCTGTTCCGTCTTATGTTTTTTGTTTCACCAAAAATTCGCCTACGTCTGTGTCTGGCGCCCCCCAGTCTCCTGCAGTTCTTGTTGACCACACAAGCCGGCACACCGCGTAACGACGGTGGGAAAACTGCGCCGTAAGTAACCTCTCTCGAGTGATTGAGGATATCCTGCCCCCCCCCCCCCCCCCTTGGTCTGTTTGCCGCGGGAAAAAACGGGCTTCTACTTTCTGTATTGCTTGCCACAACCCTTCTGATCGTTTCAACGCATTCATTTCCAACTTAACATTTTTTTTCTTGCAAGGAAAGGAAAATTGTATCTTGCCTTGAAGCACGAGGAATTTACGTGTAGTATCTTCATGTGGCCACGTCACGCCTGATTGGTGGTTATGAAACTGTGATTGGCGCTATTGGTTACGATCATTATCGTCGTGTGATGAACCAGTACACCATCTGTCATTTGTATTAATAAGTCTTTTTATCGGATGCTGGAACCGCATGTACTAGGACTTATGCAATATATAGTGTACGTAGGATGCAAATTAGCCACTTAAAATGCACCGAGTGTTTATTTCTATTTCCTTCACGACACCAGAGTTGAACAGTTTTAATGTATATCGTATCTCAAGAAAAGAGAGAATTGTAATTTAATTTTCTTGTGTACTGAGAGACTTTATAAAGGAACGAGTGACAAATAGTCTTGAAGCAGTTTACTGAAGCTCTCCTTCTCTCATTACGGATAAAGCTGGATTTATTCTCCCTTTCTAATCATAGCGCCAGGAATTCGACTGATCATTAATTTGATTGTGAAAGCAATAGAATACACTGTTCATCCTCACTTCCACACCCCGCAGGGTGGGTACCGTCAGCTGTGCCAAAACTAAGATTTTCTTAACGCAAACTCGCTGCATGGCACGAGCAATGTTCCTGGATCTGTGCCTTATGTGTATGTCGTGGCTGTCGTTTTTCTTTCAAAGTTCTCGCTTTCCTGGCGAATGTTGAAGAATGCGATGTACGGAACAAATGCTGCATATTCTTCACATCTTTCCACCGTCCAGAGCCTATTCGAGTCTCCGTAGTTTCTTCGACATCATCAGAATTTATTCTTTCCTGTAAACCTGTCGTCTCTGGCGTCTCCAGTATAACTACACCTACCACGTAATTAGACACGGATAAACATTCGAATCCAATATTTTGTTATTTACAGAAGTAAACAGCTAGTTCCAAAGAAAGTGTTCATAGACTTGAATATGTAGGAATTTTTAAGTGGCTATTTCACGACGATGTTAGTTGCTGCGATTATGTAGCTGAGGAGTAAGCATAACAGATCGAGGAAAATTTGGAGAATGTCTATCACCGTGACTTCTTTCTTTGGCCTCAGTATAGTCAAGATTTTGATGCATGTTACTGTACATCAAGGTTCATTGCCATTGTCACAGAATTCCGGCACTGGATACCGTCCTGTGCCATAATAATCAATTCCACACTGTCACGTCATTTCACCGTAAGACCTATCTTAATGTTATCTTCCCGTGTGGGTCTACGCCTAATCTTACAAGTGTTTTCGTTTTTGCTTCAGGTTTTCCGGGTAGAATTTTACACATTTCTCATCTTCTACTTATGCCTAGTTACGATATATATGCTTCCGTTGTGTTAAATTAATGTTACCGTAGAAGCTACAGTGAAGTTTCTGACTGAGCAAAAGGCAGTGACGTTGTGAGACTGCTGTCGCGATGCCCCTTGAAACTACTCCGTTGCCACGTTGGTTCAAACGTCTGCCTTCTTTAGCTTCTTCAGTTTGGTCATCTGAGTTATGCCACTGTATTGTAGACTTGTGAGCACGTCCATTTTTTACTTCCACCCTGAAGATGGAAACAGTGTATTCATCCGAAATGTTGGTATCCACCTAACAGACTACACGGTGTCATAACTCAGAGTGCAAGAATATGAAGCTTCACTGCCACAAAACTCTGATGAAGTTTTGTTAAATTGTAGAGAAATTAATTTTATTGTTATTGCAACATTGCGTAGGTGGCTTCTGTTAGTATCATTAACCGAGAAGTTTGACTCAAACAGTAGCACTGTTGTGTTTGGGATGTGCCGGGATACTTACCATCGGTACCTTAACTGACGTTTTCGTGGTTTTTCTCAGCCTCCACTCAAATGCGGGGATGTTAATAACTTTAATTAGGCCACAACGCCTTCCGAATCTGTTCTGCAGTCACCTGTAATCATACCGGTAGACGCCGTATAGCCCGAGATACTGACAGCATCGTTAAACCATAACTGCCCTAAAGAAATACACAAACAGATAAATAAAACTAAACCATTTTTTTTTCGTGGTATAATCGTGAACAGAATTTTGTTTCAATTGTGTTTCAGCTTATGTATACTGAAATTCGTCCCATATGCTATAGTCCTGTTTAATTATATTAAAACCTGCAACTCTAATGATGTTAAAATTATTTAGTACCTTTTGTAGAAGCTGGTTTGTATGTCTGGTAGCTTTTGAACTAATTTTCCACTTTTTATTAAAGTTAGTAGGACTGTTATGTCGTGAAGATCGCTGCAAAGCTATGTTTTGGCGGCGGCTTTAGCTTCTGAGGTGAGATCCACTGCTTCTAAGCACGCTCTGATGTCTTGTGAAAATAATGTGGCTGTAGAACTGAATGGGTCGATCTCAGTGGCCGCGCGGTCTAAGGCCTGGGTCTGCGGCCGCTCGCTTGCTGGGATTGCGGGTTCGAATCTCGCCGTGGGCATGGCCGTCTGTCTCCTGTGAGTGTTTTGTGTTGTCAGGTAGAGGTCTGTGCATCGGGCTGCTCACTCGTCCAGAGGAGTCCTACCGAGTGTATGTGTGTGTCTGAGTGTGATCGTGAAGCCTCGATAATGAGGCCCTGGCCCACTAGGGACTCTTGTGCCATGGAAAAAATACATTATAGATGTCTAGGCGGTACTAAAGAACGCCTGTTAGGTCCGTACTTCCACCTCTGTTACTCTTCCTTGGCACACAGGCATTTGGGGGGGGGGGCAGGTGCGGGTTTCGCAAGAACGCACAGACATGAACGTCTGACCCAGCCATTTCTCGCAGGTTTAGCCTCCCATCCTGTCTTTAAATAGATTATTGGAATGAGTAGATTAGCAAATAAACTAAGTTGATGAGAAACTGAAGAGTCATTCAAGGCTGACAGTTACAGCGCTATCCTGTTGAGACAAAACGCCTTACGGCTATGGGCACGAAAGATGAGTTTCCGGTCTGCATTATAATTAACGATTCCATGAGGATGCTTTATAATGATACCAGTGAAATAACGATGTGAGATATTGTTACCCGCGCAGGATATTCGAGTGTGTAATAATGGCTTCATGGTTAATGTGTTCCTCATTTGTGGCTATCAGTTTTCGCGTAGTGACCCAGATAAACATTCGCGTGTGCGAAGAACATTTCAACACAGCTTGTTTACCTGGATACTTTCTCAGACAACTACAACAGTGCTCATTTCTAGGCACCAACACCCAACGTGGAAATGGAACGACGGCTATTGTCACTTTTCATACCGGTTTGACAGTTCAGTGTTACTCCCGAGGTTTTATTTCTGCACCCTCAAGGGAATGTTGCATAGCACTTTGAAGTTATCGTAATAACTTTCTCTGTAGCATTTACTAACCCAATGGAGCAATGTCCTTCTTCAAAAGCTAATAGTTGCTCGACTAATCAAGAAGTGACCCGCCTTTCTTGCGCCTGAGTCTGCAAAGTAGTTTTGTTTCCTTCAGATTTTCCAAGTAATACGAGTATTTTATGTGAATTTTTAATGCCAGCCATGCGTAATATATCCTCCCTCATGTCTTGTTTACGTTGATTTTTTACCATACCGAGATTATTTGGTCTTATATGGTTTCCACGCTTTTCAATATTGTATGGTCTGCTTCTTAAAAACCGCGTTCTTGTGTTATTTCCAATTCGCTTACAATTCAATATTATATATTTCTCTCAGAGTCAAACTGTGATTGAAGGAGGGCGTCTCGTTTTCAGGCCGTCTTGTAATGCCAAGGAGGGCTAAATTGTTACGGAGTTCTTGACTTCAATTAAAGGAGACGGGATAGCTCAGTTGATATAGTGATTAGGTTACAGGCTGTGTGGTCAAGGAATTGTGTTTCGATTTTCGACAGGAGTAAGTTCTTTTCTGTGCTCTGTAGTGTCAAGACGGGGCTGGGGCCCACCCAGCCTGCTATTCAATCGGTACTGCTTGCTGTGTCCGGGTGGATAAAGCGGCTGGGGCGTGAACCTGACCACTCCCCTCTGTATAGTGCCGAGGTTAACTCATGGCCCTATTCCACCACCACACTCTGTACCTCCATAATGTAGTGCTTAATGAAGCACAAGCACTGCTTTGCTTTGACTTTATTCAAAGAAGATCGAGGTATGCGAAATATTGTTGTCGCAGAAACTGGAGGGAATTCTAACCGCCGGCTGATGAAAACTTTATCTGAAAGGCTTGAGAAACAGGTCAGTGGCGAAGAGCTGTTCAGTCGCACTGTGTGCGTAATTACACGTAAACGAAGTACGTAGGTAACGAGCATATCGACTGACCAGACTCCATTTGTTGCCTGCTGCTGTCGTAGTAGATCTGCTGCCGATTCTTGCAGTTCGAGACAAATTAACACGAATTTGAGCACAAAATAAGGCAATTTAGTTAATTATGAACACTGTGTAATGCATGAGCACTGCCTGTAACCTAGTGAAATTTTATGTAACAGTGCTGGTGTTGTTGGCGGCCCGGATGAAGTATCGTGACTACGGTTGAATATGAGCTGTTGATTTATGTGCCTCATTTTCTGAGAAATTTGGATTGAAGCACCATTAAATACAAGCTTCATATTCTCTTCACTGTTGTATTTAACGTATAGAAAAACGGAAGTGTGCTATTAATAATTTATTGTTGTTACTTGATGCCAAATTTAGCACTGTGTACCTTACATTTGGCCACAATAATGTGTGGTTGGTTCAGGTGCAGTCTCGCAAACTGGAAATAGTGCAGAACATCGAGAAGTTAGGAAATGTCCGCAGGGCGTAACATTTTGGGGCTCGTTTGCTCTGGTATTGTCCATGTGTAAGTTTTCTCCATACCTTTGCCATATATTTACATTAGGTCATGCAAGATTGTGATGTTTAGTTCGTTAAGTGTTTTTTTCGGCCTTAACTCGTACCTCACCGAGAACACTGTCTCATTTCTTGCTTTTAGATTGTTAGGCCTACCGGTTTTTTCGGTCTCAGCTTGTACCTGACAGAGAACACTGTCCCCGTTATAACGGCCACATAAATGTAGGCACGTCTTCATGTAAAATGTTATTTTTGTCCGATTTGAACCAAAATCGGTATGTGTCGGCAAAATTTGGTACAAAATCCCAAGTTTGAAATTTTACGAATATCCGTCCGATGGGAGTTGCGACGTTCTGTGCCGACAGACGAACAGACTGATATGACGAGATTAGTCACTTTCGCAACTGCTTCGCAGACGCGCCTAAAATGGGAAGACAAATTTAAAAAAAATATATTTTAGTGCGTTCTTTTGTTAGTGATAGATGTAAAGGAGAAATATTTTCTTACACTTGCTTGTAATGACATCTTGCACCTCCGGGACACCTGCTCCATGAGGAAGTGTGATGGTTATAGTGAGCTGCGGGTAACATGAGCGTCATGACAGGGTGGTCTGATTTTGATTGTTGACGAATTAATTTTGTGTTGGTGTAGCTTACATTACACAGGTAATAGCTAAATATTTAGCTGAGTGATCTTATTTGCCTCCTTTTACACTAAGTAAAAGTTTGACTTTTTAAAACGTGTTCTTAACTGTACCAATTTGTGTCCTTGTATTTCTTAATAGAATATTGTTCAAGAATGCAGGACTAGACATGGGATACACTTAACGTTGATCCAATTTTGACATCTGTACCGTATGACAACTAACAGCAGTCTTAGTAAATTTAAAATGAAGCTAGTGCTGAAGTGAACCTCCATTTCTATGAAAGCGAATCCAGTGAAATATGCCTCTCTCCGCACTTTATTTCAGTACGGGCATAATAACCACGTGCTTTGTCACTGAAGATGCGTCTTTTTCATTTGTAGTCGGAAACAAGCTTTGCAGTATAAAGTAAAATTGTCAATTACTGTAAACCCGAGTCCAACGCGGGGTTATCTTCATCGACATCAGGGCGTTCGGTGAATCCGCGTTGTACAAACTTAATGTTGTGTTGTGTTAATGGGGATACGGGAACGCGGAAGCAGTAAGTCAAACAGTGAAACCAAAAATACAGAGTAGTGATACTTATTTATGAATATACAGTTTGGTGAGACAAAGAGGGGAGTTACGTTACGGGATCAAGAACTGACAGGATATCAGTTTTGCTGAATATTTACATTGTTACATATCCTTAATAAAACAATCCAAGTTTGTTATACGAGAATGTAAGCAAAAACAAAACCGTTTTTAGCTTTTTAAGAGTAGTGGGATTTTTGTTGTATGCCACCTCATCGTGTTCGAAAGGTCGCGTGTAATCGAATTGCCCGCGTTTGGAAAATAGTTGTGCACATTTATTTCGACAAGCATAATCGAATCTGCACTGGAGGAGGGTTTGCTGTATATCGTTCATAAGATCTGAGGTCTCCGAGACTGTGAGATTGTAGCCTGCAGTCAGTGACATCGTATTACCTGGTACACGGAGGCACTACGTTCTTCCGAAACGTTGGCACACATAGACCAGACCGCACGGTGTCATGACCCAAAAGACCTTCACTAGTTATATCACTCTACCTTTCCTTCAAATTTTTATCGTGATGTCTTTCAAATATCGTGAAATCATGTAACAATTCAGTTTGGTTGGAGAAGTTCAAGAAAAGATTTTCAAAAGTTGGTATGTTGTAACACCGTATACCAATACAGATGTGAGAATATCTTCGTGAAGGAAGAACTCGATTAGGAGTCCAAGAAGGAGGCAACATTAAGAGTTTCTGAGCCAGAACACGTCTGCACCTAATCCTTTATCGATGATAATGATGGTTAAATTAGATTTTTTGCAATGCATTGAAGCTTCCTTGTTAGCAGATTGTATAAAATTGTTTTCCGAACCTGTTGCTGCTTTACTAACTTAAGGTTTTAATGGTGAATCAGTGTCGATATTAGCCATGTTTTTGGGTGCTGACACCGTTCGAAAGTGGGCTGTGTTCCCGACGTTTCGGGTGAACGTGCTGCTCCCGTCTTCCGGATCAAACCTGGATGCATCATGTTCCTCCTAAATGTCGGCATCACTCTCCACTTACACACGCTGCCAACACCCAAGAAAAGGATCAACATCGCTGTTGAGATTTTCCGTATCTGCCGTTATCCATGTAACCACACGTGTAGTGCTGAACAGCGCTACGTTTTTCTTGTTTGTTTTTTTTTTTCAACTCAGACGTTCTTTATTTGCACGTCTGGCGTTAACTTAGTTCTGCTCCGTATAGCACTGCTGTTGGCGATTTCAAGATCCAGGATTCAAAGAAACGAGACAAAGCAGTAGTTGCCGTGATGGGAGTGTTCCAGCGGTCGGTTGTCACCAGTGTCGTAACACAGAAACACGAATTTAAATTCTGACGCCTGAGAAGGAAGTTCTGAGAATTTGAATATTACATTATGAGTGTGATTTAACTTATAAACGTATGTGGATAGCATAGTCAGTGTATTGACTATGCTATGGGCTGGACAGTCCGAAGTTACAATCCCAGCAGGGGAAAGAGATTTTTCGCTTCTCCAAAACGTCCAGTCCGGCTCTGGGCCCAATCAGCCTTCTATTTAGTAGGTACTGGGGGCTCTTTTGCGGAGCGTTAAGCGGCCGGGGCGTGAGCCAGACCACATATCTTCTATCTAATGCCGAGTTTAATGAGTGGGGTTATACCTCCACTCCCTTTGTATGCCTTCATTGCACGTACAAGGAAAATTTTATCTTTTATGATATTATGTAATTCGTTTCTCTGTACAGTTCATAGGGTAACCATCCAACTTGTTCCAAACCCGTAATTGTAAGGGGTGTTCTCGTTGTGGGCCTCTTATCTTCCAACTCAATAGAGAAATTTGGTGTATAGGCTATGTATTGCAACAGAAGTACTTTTACTTGCGAGCACGCACAGTACTCTTAAATCCCGGGACTTCACTTGCCGAGTACCACGTTCTGCTTCTGTGGCGTTGAATTCTGTTTTATGAAAAATCTGTACATTGATGCCAAACATAATTTGAGTTTTCTTGGAGGGACGTTAGGCGTGTGAAGCTCCGACAGTTGATGTATGAATAAATATACCAGTAGATTTGCCTGCCGACAGTCGCAAGTGGCAGGTAACTGTAAACAAGATAGAAGGCGGTTTCGTTTGTCTCATAACTGCTTCCGTGCTCTTTACTTATGTGTGTATCATTGATTGATTGACCGGTTGATTTGTTGTTTGACTGGTTACGACTGATTGATAATGTGTGTAATGTCGACTTGCCTGATCTTATGACTCGCGACAACAACATAAGTAACGGCATGCAGCAAAGTTCTTGAGAAGCTGGTGGTCGCTCATCAGGCGAAGAAATTCCCCACATTTTAAAGAACCTGAAGATTTATTACTGCGTTCAAAATATCGCGCCTCTGGTCCCTATCCTGAACCAGGTGAATTTTTTCGACACTCACACACCCTGTTTCCGTAGGAATCTTGGTCGCATTACGCCCTACTCTTCACCTACTCTCATATCTCCACCATTCAGGTCTATCCGAAAACTTTGTATGCATTTATGTTCTTTGCTGTTTTGGATTGTTACGCAGCTTAAGTTGGTAGTTGTTTGTCGACGTTTCGGTATAGACTCCCCTTTATGTGCTGCATGACCCAAATATCTCATCCTCTAGTTTTAATAGCAATAATAATAATAATAATAATAATAATAGATGAAGATTACAAATTATGAAGCTCCACTTTACGCAGTTGTCCCAACCCCCTGTTACATTGTTTCTGTTAGGTCCAGACATTTTTCTCAACGTTTCGTTCACAAACATCCTTTAGTGGGTACATTTATGTAGTTGGGGAACAGTTGAAAATCAGTCACATGGCGGTACATTTTGCAAGGACTGTTGAAACAGTGGTAACATTCCTTTAGGATTGGCAATTCGTTACGGCTCATATACTGTAATGAGCAATTCAGCAGAACAGTCCACATAATTATAGTACAGATTTGTTTTTGAGTTGCCTTAGTGTTGTTATGGCGGTGTCATGATCATTGGTGGATACATTCCCGTTGCGTTACAATTAACGTTACGTTATGCATCGTCAGGGGCATAAAAGACCATGATAAAATGTATGCAGCAGCAACCCACATGTTGGATAGTTGGTTTTCTGCGTGCCCCCCTCGCACGGCAAGGCAGGCTTCAGGATTTTAGGACGTGCCAGGTGCCGTGTGCTTGTTACGGACGTCTCCCAAGGGTTCCATGCACCTGAGGTCTTGGGTTGTATTGTATTTACTTCTTTGAAGGACACCAATTATATAATTCGTACGGCATCAAAGTGTCTGATAATCGAACTCCATGGGCCAGAGTCTTTCTTGAAAACCTAATTCGTCAGCTATTCAAAAAATTCCCCGCATTTTATGGAACCCGAAGGTTCATTACTGTGTTCACGATAATCGGCCACTTGTGCTTGTCCTGAGGCAGATGAGTCTAGTCCACGCCCTTCCGTCCTATTTATGGTTTATTTTCGTATTATCTTGCGACCTGCGCCTAGTATTTCCGATAATCACGCCCGCGCAATATCTTGTTCACACGTGGCCCCACAATTCCATTTCCTCTGCGAAGGACATCAGAAGCCATTAACCTACCGCATTTGCAATAAATTGATACGACTTGGCGTGGTGTGTTGGTGCATGTTAGGTTTCTGAACGGTTAGGCCCCCAGGTTTATTGCTAGCAGCCGTGTATATCCGCGTTAACGAATGCGTGTGATCGGAATCATGTTCTGTAGTGGCCGTGTAATGTACACTGAGCATGGTCAAGAAGGTGTTCAGTGTACTGTAGTAACAGAGTCCTTTTCGCGCTTCTGTGACTTTATGGCCTGTCTAAAAGCCAGCTGACTGGAGCAGAATGTATGCCCATTCCTTTGGTGTACTGTGACAACACGAGATGATCTCGTAATTTCAGTACACCGCAGCTTCTCATAATTAGAAGCTCCAAGCTGCGAACATGTACAGGACGGCGCAAAAGCCACTTGACACCTGGCGCAACATGTGTGAAGCGGAGTGTCAAGTGAATTTTGCGCCACCCTCTATTCTTCCGTGGCTGGCTAATTTTTTTGTCAAAGACTGAATTTAGCCTATGTGGCAGCATGTTTTTTCTGTTGCCCCTGAAGTTGAAATTGTCACGTCTTCCTTGGTTTATCATGAAGCACCTTCCGAATTTGAACCAGCAGATATTGTTCGTATATGAATAGTTCCAGTTATTACTGCACAGCTTGAAAACGGGGACACATGTAGGCATGGTCATGGGGAACACGTGTAGCGATGGTCATAGGAAACACATGTGGAGATGGTTATGGGAACACGTTTAGGCATGGCCATGGGTAACACGTGTAGAGATGGTCATAGGGAACACATGTAGAAATTGTCATGGGAACACGTGTAGCGATGTTCATAGGGAGCACGTGTAGAGATGGTCATGGGGAACACGTGTAGGCATGGTCATGGGGAACACGTGTGGGCATGGTCATGGGGAACATGTGTAGCGATGGCCATAGGATACACATGTGGAGATGGTTATGGGAACACGTGTAGGCATGGCCATGGGGAACACGTGTAGGCATTACAATGGGTAACACGTGTAGAGATGGTCATAGGGAACACATGTAGAAATTGTCATGGGAACACGTGTAACGATGGTCATAGGGAGCACGTGTAGAGATGATCATGGGGAACACGTGTAGGCATGGTCATGGGAAACACGTGTAGATATGGTCATGGGGTACACATGTAGAGATGGTCATAGGGAACACATGTAGAAATGGTCATGGGGAACACGTGTATATATGGCCATGAGGAACACGTGTAGACATGGTCATGGGGAACAACTGTAGAGTTGGTCATGTGTGTCCGTTTATCCAGCCGTTTGCATGTTTCAAGTCGTGAACTGCTGGACCGGTTTCGATTAAATATGGTACGGATGTTACGTCAGTGGAAGCCACTCCAAGTTCGTAGTTAATTTATTTTCGTGGAATCCGTAATAGCAATGGCGGCCACACGAAGTTATGTGGTGGGAGCGACACTAGCACCATTACCAAAATATGATATATTTGGTAACAAGTAATAATATAGAGATTAATGTAACGATGGTGATCATGTCAGTGATATTATTTAAAGCAACAAATTTTAATTCGTTAGGAAGTGCACATACGCCCGAATGTGAATTCAGAATGGCATTATGGAAGGAATGCTTCTGGATACGGACACCTTGGGACTCCTGTTTATGTGTCTACCTGTACTAATAACGTGACGTATGCATGTAGGCCTACAGAGTATTTCTAAAATTCACGGAACGACTTCAGAGGCGTGTTCTGTAGACACAGATAAAGAAAAACATACATGTAACATAATTTTATGAAAATAGATTTATCGTCGTTGACGTTACTACATAGAAAGAAGCACACATTGTATGACAACGGAACCTACGTGCTGACTTGAGTACCGAGCCCCGAAAATTAGCTTTTGTCGTGGAGTAGAGTAAGAGACGAGGCGTTTTGTATCTTGAGCAGTAATCTCACTGTAAATGTAAATGCTGAGCGGTTACGTTTTATTACTCACTCAGAGAGTAGCTAGATGTTTTGAGAGTCGTTTGAGACATGAATAAATCGCATTTGTCTGTACAGCACTGTTCATAGAACATGACCCAAAACTGGTCTTTTTGTAAAGTACTGTCCATAAAACACAAGACGAGATTAGTTTGGCCCTAGAACAGTGATCGTAAACTACGAAGGTGATTGGCCAGTTCCTATAGCATTGTTTATAAAACCCGACCCGCGATTGGCGTGTCCCAGTAGCACTTCGTAAAAATCACACCCGCGGTTGGTATATCCCGCCTTGTGTGTTTCCCTACAAGACTGTTTATGAAGCCCGACCCGTGGCTGTTGTCTCCATAAAGCACTGGTTATAAAACACAATCCTGAAAGAATTTTCCGGAACGCAATACATCACTACTATACACGGTAACATGTTCACTCAGTGCAGGGGATATGCCTTGTAAATCTGCTGTAATTTTCCCATTGTTAATATTGTCGACTTTATATACGACCGCAGTGAACAGGGAAATGTTTGGGAAGAAAGTGTATCGCCGTGTTCGGTTGTGTGTGAGGTCCTGCCAGTTCTTGACTGGCTGCACCTCGTGTCATTTCTCTGTCACGGAGCCTTCATTCGCTGCCTCGACGGCGTTAGTTCTTGTATTTCATGCCCCTCTCTTTCTTCACTCTAAGCTTCGTCGTACCTACCATGACTTCAAGCCGCCATGATTGATATAAAGAAGGCAAGATTTGGAATCCGGCTTTATTCTTATAAGTTTGCATATCTTTCTGTTTTTCTGGGCCTAAGCTGTGCGATGGGTTAATCCTGCATCAAAAGAAACTTACTATTTATTGAAAAAGTGCATTGTCTATTTGTACGGGGTGGAAGAAACGTGCAGTCCCAATCCGTATAGGCATTACCGGTATAAATAGTTGGACTTCAGAACTCTTTTGCTCAGTGATTTGCATACAGAAAACTGGAACAGAGCTGTAGTGGGTTGTGCTGCAGTCGTGTTGCATGCAGTATTAAACATCGCATGATAAGAAAATGCACGAAAACATGCGAGTTCCAGGAAAATGATCACGTGCATTGAATGAACTGGGGTTAGAAGGGTGAGGGACTGTTTAGTTCCGCAGCTATTGGTATGGTGGCTGTGTAATGTGATGGCAGTCAATCTGTAATCCCATTTCGACACCTGAACATCGTGATGTTACTGTACTGTACCGTGAGGTCACTTCCCTCTGTAACATTTGAAGAGACATTTTAACACAAAATATTCGTTTCTGAGCAGCTGGGCAGTCCGTAAGAAATACGATAAGTATTAATGTGATTGGTTTCCAGTTTCCTGTTTGAGTTTGAGATAGAATCTTTGTGCTGAAGACACGCGCTATCTTAGCCCAGCCTGCATCATTGTAATTAAAAAGCTATATAATAATATTCATATAACCACAATTTTTATTTGAAATTATCACGTGGGATTCAAACTTCTTGCTTCTTGCACGGTTGCTTGTTTTAAGTTTCTGGTTGGCCTTTGTTTAGGTTCCAAAACAACCTTAACACCCACTTGCTTGTACATCTTGATCATACCATCACCAGAGTTGTAACTGTCACTGTTTCAGTTTTCATGCCGTATTTGCACGAACATTACATGAGTTCATGACTGATCGCCTGTTGTTTGGTGGGTGAACTAAAAGTTCTGGAGGGATTTTCTGTTCCCTATCGGCCCTACTTTGCATGAATTCAAATCCTGTTATTTTTTCTCAGAAACGACTTTTAATACTTACGTAACATTCTTACATAATATATTACATCTCGTTAAGCTCACGACGTATGTTTCAAATATGTTTTTCAGTATGGTGAATATTTAACGAAATGCAAGAAAAAATACTTCTAAACTCATTACGAAGGAAATAGGCCTATATACTCATAATCTAGTATGTAACCCCAGTCCAGCCGATCCCGGTGGCCGTGCCATCTAAGGCGTAGATCTGCAGGCGCTTGATTTCTGGGATCGCGGGTTCGAATTCCGCTGAATAGCATGGATGTTCGTCTCATGTGTTTTTTGTGTATTGTGTAGGTAGCGGCCTCTGAGACGGGCTTATCACTTGGTTCAAAGGAGTCATACCAGCTGTGTATGTCCAATTGTGTGTGATCTTGAAACCTCAACAGTGAGGCGGTCTAGGCCCGATTTTGGCTGTTGCGTCACAGAATTAAAAACAGTCCAAGTACGTACACTTGTAAGTCACTATTTTTATCTCATTTTTCTTTTATATTTTAGGCATGAACGCAGTAACGTTCATATGTCTTTTCCTATCAGTAATTACACATTGCCGATCCCAGTGGCCGTACGGTCTAAGGCGTGGGTCTGCGACCGCTCGCTTACTAGGATTGTGGGTTCGAATCCCACCGGGGGCATGGATGTCTGTCTCTTGTGAGTGTTGTGTGTTGTCAGGTAGAGGTCTCTGCGACGGGCTGGTCCCTCGTCCAGAGGAGTCCTACCGACTGTGGTGTGTCTCAAATGTGTGTGACCATGAAACCTCGAAATGAGGAGGCCTAGGCACCCGAAAAGGGGCTGTTGAGCCATAGGAAAAAAAATTACACGTTCATATCCGTGACTGTTGCAAGCAAGAATGCCCTGACTCTGTGTAATCTGTCCGTAGCGCATCTGCTTCACACGTCAGGGGCTGTGGACTTCATGATGATGAATTAGACTTAATTTGTTGCAGACAAACTGATTAATTGAATTATCCGCATACTGTGGATCTTCATGGTCTGTATTCATTTCAGTTAACCATTTACATAACAATTAGTATATGTTTCACTCGCCTTTACATTGAGACTCCGCATTTTGCCGATGGAGTGTATAAACTCGTGTGTTTCGTACGATTCTGAGAACATAAAGTAATTATTTCCTTCAGCGGCATTAGCCGGTTGATCTGTAATGGATATGCAGTGTTTTCTGTGCGGTAGCAGCAGAATTTTTAGTTGTCGTATAGATCGACTGTATTGTTCAGAGTGTTAACTTTTACGTAATGTGTCCTGAAGTTGCTGAGTTTGGAATCGAATCACACAGAGGTTGAATGTTTACTTTTCTAGTCAGATGATCAGGGTGTTATTGGTATTGGTTTATTGACGTGGTAAATATAGCAACCCTCTCGCCTGTATGTGTGTGTGATCGATCTGAACATTCAACTAGAATAACCTTTTGCAATCCCTCGCTCGCCCTGTGACATCAAAATCAATTCATGTTCGTTGTATATGCTTCACTCCAGAACTGTAGCTACCCCTTTCCACAAACCCCAATCGAACCACAATTACGAGAAAGTAATAAAATTCACTCGTGTGTTGGGAATTTGCTGTGTTCAATGACGTAATGTCGGGGCTGCGAAGATCTGATGTCGTCTGTCACATTAACATGTGCCACATGCACTCCTGGACAGTGATTTACTTAGGATGAAGCCATTCGTTAATTCATTTTGGTTGGCGTTCTGGTAGCTGTATCATGGAACTTTAAAGCGGAGTATTAGTGCACATGAAACCGCGAATCTCCGTTCTTACATTTGAATAGCGTGTTGTTACCGGACATCTGGGACGAGTGATTAGCTAACACCCTTGATTCGTAATCGGGAGGTGCCCGGTTGGCATCCTTTCCCAGAAACCTGCTCCTTGAGGAAACACCGGACTGGAAAGTCAAATTAGGCCACTACCACTTCCGTCCACAGGTGTTAAACTCGTTACATAGTAATCATCATACAATTCGACGCTTTACAGTGTAATCTACTTTCAGAAACATTAAATGAACAACTTAATTAGTTAAATATTTGTAACAGAATAAACAGACATACATAGTGCCAGCTGGGAAATACTGTAGACCAGTGTTTCCCAACCTTTCTTCCATGGTGGAACCCCTAGAATAATTTTTTATATGCCGAGGAACCCCTAACTGTGAAAATGTTTGTGGGTCACAAAAAGTTGGTAGCGGGGGAGTGCAGTTCTATTACTGCTAAATTATTTAAAAAAAATGTATTTGCAGGGAGCGTATATAATATACGTATATATGTGTATATATATAATTCAGCTTACATTGTAAAGATACTGAGGAATTTTTCCTGTATTTTGTGTTATGTATTTTTTCTTATATTAAAATATCGCTGTATTTCAAAATCATTATGTATTTATTCGACGATTTCTCGTGGAACCCCGTTTGGAAACACTGCTGTAGACAGAAGCACGCAAATTAGAAACGGCAGAATCTTTTTTTATGGAAATATATTATAGAATGTGAACCGACACCAATGACGGCTTCCTGTTCGTCATTCTGAGGCGCTATTTCTTTCTTCGGAACCGCATTTGGTAGTTCAGTGCTAATTTGCTGTCGAGGGCAGTCACTCTTAACTAGTGTGTTTGTATAACAAAATGTGCTTCAAGGGCTACAGTAGTCGGACGACTCAAATATCCTTCGCATACCATAATCATACCGACGTCTGTAAAACCAGGCTGTGCAGTGTGTTTTACTCCCTGTGGTCATCATAAATTTTAGTTTACAGTGTTTAAAGCGCGGTACAGCCGGGACTCAAAGTTCATACGGCAATAATTAAGCTTGTTAACTGTTGTGTAGCTCACACGAGGGGGGCCAGTTGAACTGGCTTCTGAGAGAATATAATGTCTGAAGAATACGTTCTTGGAATGTGGCGCCATGCAATCTGGTAGGAAATCATCTGAAGATGGTGGAAAGTTCCCGCGACACGTTGATAAATTACAACCAGACCATACAGTATGACATCCCACAAGACAGTCTTCATAGCCGCATCCGTGACAACCTAAATCTCAAAAACATCTTTCGTTTAAATAGTTTTCCTATCAAATCGGTATGGGCCGGGATAGCGTAGTCGGTATAGCGACTCACTACGAGCTGGACGGTCCGGAGATCGAATCCCGCTGGGGGCGAGATTTTCAGCACCAGTCCAGACCGGCCCTGGGGCCTACCCAGCCTCCTGTACAATGGGTACGGGGTCATTCCCGGGGGTAAAGCGAACGGGGCGTGGCGTTGACCACCCACGCCCATCTAGCGCCGAGGTTAAGGAAAGAGTAGAGCTATGCCTCTACTCCCCCTCTGGGCCTTCATGGCCTGTTCTAGGGTGAATTTTACCTTTACCTTTATCAAATCGGTATACTGAGTTCGTTTCTAATTTTCTAGCCTATTCTTGGCGTACGCCTGCTGTCCATGGTTAGATACAATAAATCTGTCTTTAGAGAAGACATCGCGCCGTGTTTCATAAACTAACTGATAAAGACAGTGTAGTAAACACATCTGCTCTTTGTATTTGTTTTTATAAAACGCTACATGTTTCGGCCCTTAAGGGTTATCATAAGACGTGAATGTGTAAAAAGAATGGCAGTTAAATCGTTTGAATTGTCATTCTTATGTAAGAGATCTCTTTCTTACAACAAATCTACTACAATTATACTCCTTTCACATTATATTCACCTTGCATTCTGTCTTATATAATAGATTATATTTTAAGTGCATATGTTGGTTAAAATAAAAGCAATTATACTCCTGTATAAAAATCAACCTGACACACCTAAATTATATAATGTAAAAAGTTTTTATATATAGTTGTGTTTTTATGACGGCATGTATGTTATAGCATTAAACGTGTACTAGAAAATGTCGATTTAGGATTATTATAAAATCATTAAAATTCTTGTATTTTTGCTTTATTGTAATAAGAATTACTTAACCTTTTGTTTACATTATTTGTTTTTATATTGCTGATATGTAACAGTTTGCTTTGCTTTATATATGAAATAGGTACGTTAACTTGGCGCCAATGTCGTGAATTTAATTGTTTATCGGTTAATATATTCTTATATTTTCTGCTTTATTTATATAAAATTCGAGTATGACATTCTTTTTTTTTACGTGGCTTTCTCATTTATCTTCTTTATGAAGTGTTTAATTGGCCGTGTTGAACCTTGTTTCTACTTGTTATTTGAAGCCTGTTGCATGTGTTGTGCAGGGGCCAACGTTGACACTGCACAGTACGTGCAAAATAGCTACCAAGTATTCTCTTGCTTCCAGTTATCGGCCCAAATCTTTGCATAAATTGTCATTGTCCCCATACGCGCTGCATGTTCTTTCCGTCTAAGAATTCTTGTTTTCATCGCCCTGATTGTATCTGATGAATATAAATATGAACTTGAGCAGTTTTCTCTGACCTGCTGCTTTCTGTTCGGTCTAAACACTCGCATCAGCACCATGTTCTCAAACACCGTCATCCTGTGGCATGATTTCCTTGTTCTTGTTAGTGGATCGTGTTTACTGTGTCATTCACAAGGGCTCTCAGTGATCAGTGGCATAGCAGCATGTAGTGTGACACTGTTGCTTGCTATGGTACTTGTACCCTAATATGGTTCGATGTATCCCAGCGCTCGAACACGAGCTATGCTATCTACTTGCGTCATACAGATTCGGCATTGCAGTAGTATTGTTAACGACAAAATTACAAGAAGGTCATTCCGTTCCAAACTGAAGTTGACGTAAAGGGGTCCAAATTCATGTATATAAAGTGAATTCTTTCTGCTCTGAAGGTATTTTCTAAAAGGAATGATGACAATAAACCTTACGTCTTCATTACCGCCACCAGCATCAAGATTAGTCTGTTCCAGTTACAGGAATTAAAACTGTTTTTGTTTCATCTTCTTATCCCACGTTCCTGGCGTCTTCTATTCATTTTATATTGATATCAGCAGCTTCTGGATCATACGTACAGGCATTCCTTTTGGTATTCTAGCCATATTGTAATAAAATTTGCCATTTCCAGTTTTCTGCAACATTTTCATTACTTTTATGGCACATCATTCTGCATCGTAATTGGGTATTAACCTCAACTCTGCTCTTTGCCATAACGAGGAGATGGATTAATTGGCAGGGAACGATAGACTGGTTGATAGGAAGTAGGGTCGCGTTTAGAGGATGATTATGGCCCCAATATGCCCCGGATGACACGACAACCCTTTTCCTGACAACATTTGAGTATGAAATGAAAAGTTTGTGCGAAAGACCGAACATTCATTTTAGCAGCGTAGTTTATCCCGTAATATGTGTACAGAATGATCAGGAAACTGTTGGACTATAAGAAAATCAAAGTAAATGATCGGTTACTACATCGGAATGAACTTTTGACTTATTTGGGTCTCCTAGTTTGTTAAAATGGTGAAGTCTAGGAGCCTGCTAAGATAGGCCGATTCTAGTTCTATAGTGGGAGAGACAAGTGATTCATAACATAATTTCGGCGAGCTTTGCAGCACTTTTCACTTGTAAGACCGAGAATGTGGTGGAGGATAGCTTGAAAAATGGTTCGTAGGCGGGCCGGTAAGAGATAAATGGAATTGGCATACCATCTTGGTAGCTGCTGTATTTGGGTTCTACCATTACAGCATTAGTGAGTTACGAAATGCTAATATTGTGATGTGGGATCCCACAAAAAACGAAAACAAAGATCATAATATAGTAATATGAGCTGCATTTTACGTGCAGTTTAAGTCTGTATTTGGCCTGATGGTGAATTATTTAATCCGAAACACGTAGCGTTTTCTGAGTATATATAGTTGTGTTCGACTGATGGTATGATGTTGTTTTGAATATCAGGGTTCTTCCCTCTCCGAAATGACTTTGCGAGTTGTTTGTGTGTCCGTAAGCATCACACATTTGCCTCCAAGCAGTTTTATGATTCTTTCAGCAAATGCGTGACTTCGGTAAATTTTCCGCCGTTTGGAGCCAAAAATAGATCGTATGTACCGACTTTCGCTGAATCCTGTTCTGCTGACACTTGCATTTTGGCTTAGTAGCCTAATTGAAAGTGTACTTATCGTATATTAATCATCTGTTAGTGCTGTGTTTATTATACAATGGACTATCTCCACCCTCCTCGTCTTTAGTTTTCTTATCCAGTATTTCTTTCGATTGTCTTCAATCTTCCTTACATTTTATGCGTGAACTGTCGCCTGTGGTTCCTCTGTCATCCTTCGATGACTGGAGTGTTTCCGGTTTGCTCTGTCTCACACGTTGTAGTAGCGTGCACTGGTTCCACTTAACATCTACGTCCCTCACCAAAGAACTGAAGCTTGATATCGTACGATCCACGTGGCATGGGGCAACTAATCAATGGGCTGGCAGGGGTGAGTAATGTACATAGTACAGCATAAGGGTGGCATAGTAGTAAGGGAGGTGTGATTGTCTCCCCCTCTGCGTACACGCATGCGTCCTCCCTCCCTTTGCTGCAGTCACTTCCTGGGCCCGTATCTAGAGAGGGCATTGAACTTCCCTATTTTCCCATACACGTGGTTGGGAAGGGTTCCTTCCACAAGGGCTATCCAAAGTCAGTAGTTGCAAGTTGAACTTACCACACTTTCCCCCTCTTTCAGCCGTGAATGTTAGTGCACATGTCATGTTAGCATGACTCATGTAGGTTTGCAGAAACACAGAAGGTTCCAGAAATCCGTAGTCATGCGTTTCAATATCGGGACTCCTATACCGCGCTCTTGCGTACTGCTTGGTGTGTTCTCCTCCGGTTGTTTCGGGTTCCTTCTGCCATTCATAAAAGTAGCAGCAGCATTCATAATTCAGCCGAAAACCAGAAGGGAAGACCCAACTTGGGAAGATTAGGCGTGGATGTAAGGAAAATTAATATTAGATGTATCTTAATGAGCTGTGATGTGGACTAGATGTGTCTATAGCAATGTAGGGTTCATCTGCAGGCTGTTGTGCACAAAAGGCTGGGAAGGTTTGTAGCCAGCTGAATGATTAAATTCTCAATAACTCTACTCGCAGACATTACGAGCAGTATCACTGGCATGGTAGCATTCAATTGTATTTCTGTTGTGTAGTATGTTTCCCAATATGTACTGGATCTGCGAAGAAAATGTGTTCAAACTGTAGAGAAGAACTCGCAAGATTGGAATGTATATACTTATTTTGCTGCGTCTAATAGCTGATGCAGAACTCGGAAAAGTCAAGCTCTACCTTCGGTTGTGTTGAAATGGTGTGGTAAGTTCCTTGTGCCGTAGGCACCGTGTTGTGAAGACTTATGGAGGAGGGAAGATGTTAGTTTTAAGCTCCGACTGCTTTACCCCTGGTATCCATTGAATAGGAGGCTGGGTGGACTCCAGAGCCGGTCTGGATGTGGTGATAAAAAGAGCTTTTGTCCTGTGGGCAATCGAACTGCGATCATCCAGCCGGTAGCCTGAGCTGTCGCAGCTCGTTTGTTATCTGCAGTTGCTGAAGAGAATGTAGTGTGTCATAAAGGCATTATATTTGATAAACATGTTTAGACAATGCAAGTTTATATCAGTTCGTGTTTGTACGGAACAGACGAAATACAACAGAAGCGGAGGAGAGTCTTCATTTTCATTACGTATGTTCCTCCATGAGTGTAGAATTGCTTGTGGCATTAAACATGTCTAATACCATCCAATGGAAGTGCTTGCCTGTTGTCGGCATTAAAATCTTTAAAACGTTGTTACATCATTAAGTAAAGAGAAATAAAATGAAGCGTGAATCCAATAAACATTTTATAGCCAACTGAAAACTCAGGAATGGCGGGGCAATGAAAGATGCAAGAGGTTGTCATGGAATTCGGTATTGCGTTGTGTTATCGTCAAGGGACGAACTGAGGAAGCCGACTTGCACAGCGTCGAGAGTCAATTTGAATATAAATTGAAGTGATGCCCTTGAGCACGGTTTTCTGTGGAGATGCATGTTTCAATTTAAAGAAGCTTTCAGTTAGCGTCTCCTCAACTTCTCCTCCTACGTCTGTATTACGTAAAGATGGACGCAAGCACAGTGTGAGGTTTTCTTATGGTCAGCATGAAACTGTACTGTTCCTAATAACTGATGCGTATTTTCGTTTAAATTTGTACCGCGCATTGCTGAAATTAAGTGTTAATGTGTGACGCAAGTAAATAATTACGTCTGTTGTTACATCATTCTGCGCAACAAATGTGATTAAGAAGAACAAGATCCGCTGATAATAGTAACCGTACAAATATGCACCGAGTACGTGGTACTTGTATGGATATGCACCGAGTACACGTGGAACTTGTATGGATATGCACTGAGTACATGTGGGACTGGTATGGATATACACCGAGTACACGTGGGACTGGTATGGATATGCACCGAGTAACACGTGGACTGGTATGTAGGATATGCACCGTGGTACACGTCGGACTGGTATGGATAGTTAAGTGCATTTCCGAAGGTGCTGTGTAGAGGTAGAGTACACCTGCACTTGTACTCGTACTGCGTACTTATAGCCCATTGCTGGGACAAAACAAACATGCCGATATTGGTCTATGTCGGAAATCCAGTCGCTTTAGAAATGATACTCATTCAGTCACTCACTGCATGGAGACCCTGATAGTCGCTTTGTTATTCGCAGTTATCCATGTCTTATGATGCATTACCGCGTTGACAAGAGCCCGCCACTGCTTCCTGTCCGGAGCCAGCGGATTGCCATTCGCACACTGTATGTCTTGAAGCTTATGCTAATATTGTTTCCTCATCTACGCACATCTATTTGTTCGCTTTAGGTGTTAAAGACTAAACTTTTATTCGAATTTCTCATATCAACCCATGCCCTTTTCGAATCTCCACTATAAAATCGTTTTGATTTGTATACAGTGTTAACTGCACAAAGGCTGTGCCATGGCTCAGGCGGTTATTCACCGGTCTCTCACCGCGGAGGCCCGGGTTCGATCCCGGGTCAGACAATGTGGGATTTGTGGTGGACAAAGTGGCACTGGCACTGGTTTTTTCTCGAGTACTTCGGTTTTCCCCTGTCAATTTCATTCCACCGGTGCTCCATTACTTGGAAAAATGAAAAAAAAAACTGATCATCATCTTCATTATAGGGTTGCACAATAAGCCTTAAAGCTGCGGTGCATCCGTAGCTTCTGCTGCGGGACCCTTCCAAAAAAACTGCACAATTATTTGGAGAGTACTTCGCAAGTGTGAAACTTTACATTTTACAATTTTCACCGTGTTAGTCTACTTCCTCGTCTCTAGTATCTAGTCGGGTTTATGTAACTCTTTTAACACGCGTTGCACAGGTATCTGTGTTGTAGGCCTACACAGTGTACCCAATAGCAGCTCGTTACAGAAACCTGTGTAGCAGGAGTACTGTGGTTTTACGTACTGATCAGCGTGGACAAGTCTATATATTTTTTTAAAAAAACCAACTAATGCACATTCAATGTCACTATTTATTTTAGTTAACACTACCCATACATATGTTTCGGTCCTTACTGGACATCATCAGGGGGTCTTTCTATCAAAACTACACTTTTATACATCCATAAGTTCATGTGTTATCATTTGTAGTCAAGTCACTTTTGAGTTTTTGTTAAGTTATATAACCTTTAGGAAATGGATATGTTTTAAATTTGTAGAGACTGAGACACTGTATAAAATCTTAAAAAGTTAAAAAGTTTTTTGTGTCTATATGTACGTTGTTATATATAACATCACTATCATACTAACTACGCACTTTATTAACTTGACGATACGTAGAGTCGTGGTACTTGGATGTGGAGGTCACATTTGAATTGCTCTGTTTTGTACTGCTTGTTGGTGTGCTACGTGTTCATGTCTTTGGACGTCTTGTGGAGTGTAAGGACCGAAACATATGTAGGGGTAGTGTTAACTAAAATAAATAGTGACATTGAATGTGCATTAGTTGGTTCTTTGAAAAATAGATGAAAATGCACGGTGATGATAATATAAAAGTCTATACAAGTTTATGCATTTAAGCTATGTGCAATACGATTTGGTTGGGTGCATAATCTTTTCTTCTGTGAATCCACTTTATTCTCTTGAAACATCATGTACTTTGCTGCCATGTTGTTTTCTGTCTAAGAATTTCCCTAATGGAATGGCCTCATCGCTTCGTTTACGTTGCAAGAGTTTTGGTTGAACACTGTGCGGGCTCTGCATTTTGTAATATCCTGCTGCCTAACAGACTGCATAAAATGTTATCATGGTGAATAAGATTTGCATTACTGTGGAACGGAATGGTCTGGAACGGCGTTCTGGTACATTTTCTCACAAAGACTAATGTACGTGTTATTCACGTCTTGTGCAGGCATCTGATGAATCAAAAAGCGGAGCTTCTCTTTTGGCTTGTTTCAGATATACTATATTGTGGTCGAGAGATGCAGCTTTATATTTTGTTCCTGATCTGTGATGAATTATTTAATTGTTAGTCAGGTCAGTTACCCATATAATCAGTCGGTTTTTCAATCAACTAATTTGCGCCGTACAGGAGAGTCCTACTTAAGAAACCAGCAGTCCGTCAGATATTCAAGACTCTCGCCAGCCCTTTTGGAATGCTAGAGTTCGTTTCGGTGTTTATACGGGCCCTCCATTGGCTCTGTCCCAAATTAGTTGAATCTAGTCCATATCCTCAAATCGTATTTTCTTAACATTTAGGCATAACCTAGTCCCAGCAATATTTGCTTAAAAGACAAACGAAGAATCGCCTCTCTGTGCAATTATCTGTATGCTCCGGTTACTGCCTCCCACTCAGACCAAAAATTCTTCTCAGCACCCTGTGTTCAATCTCCTTCTTTACAGCGTATGTTTTTCCATAGAGCAAGATACAGAATTTCACACCTTAAATAATAAATAAGTCAACACATAATTAAATAAAATTTTGTTTTAAAGAGCGCGTACCTATGCGCTCGTAGAATCAAGGTTGTGCCATTTATTTATTTCCAATTCTTTTCTGTATTTCCAGATGAATTGAACCTGTGCGATAGTTGGTAATGAACCGTCGGGTTTCGTAAAATTTCGAGAATTTCTACGTTGTCTGTGGAACTGTTAGCTTCTCCAGAAGGACTGTGCTGCATGGAACTAGTTTAGGTTCCTACTCAGTCAGTGAGTTAGTTAATTAGTTGTCAGTCAGTTAGTTAGTTAGTTAGTTACTTGGAGTGACGAACTGCATTACGAAAAACTAAATAACAACACGGCTTCGATACGGATTTTTTTATATTTATTGAAGGGCCCCGTAGCAGAAGCTACGGACGCACCGCAGCCTTGAAGGCTTGTTGTGCAACTCTGTGATGAAGATGAGGTTTTCTTCTGCTTTTCCATTTTAATGGAGCACCGTGGAATGAAATTGACAGCGGAAAACCGAAGTACTCGGAGAAAAAACCTGTCCCAGTGCCACTTTGTCCACCACAAATCCCACATGGACTAACCGGGGATCGCACCTGGGCCTCCGCGGTGAGAGGCCGGCGACTAACCACCTGAGCCATGGCACGGCCCCGATACGGAAGTTAGTGCATTGGAACATCTTGTCGATAAGTTCGTTAATTATTGAACCTTCAGTAACAGCGAGTTAATAAGAGTTTTGAAGTGAGCACTTAACACCGACACTTGACCCTGTTTGGCTGTGCTGGCTTTGCAGTCAGACCCTGTCGCATTCAGTCCGCTGATCGTTTAGCTCATCTGGAAGGAGGCAGGACAGTCATTGTGCACTGGGTACATGCATCAGAGTATCCGTTGTCGCGATTTGAATGACTGCAAGTGTTAACTTTGTCACTTCGACTCTCGGCTGACAAAATGGCTCTTTGTAAGAACAGACATCTGTCAGCCTATGCAGTTTACATGCACGCAGATTTAATTCGCTCCTCTCTGTAGTCTAATTTAAACTGTTTTCACACGACACTCTGCTGGATAATATGCTCGTGGTGTTAAGACTGCATGGAACTGAGCCCTTATGAAGCTGATTGTCAGTTTTACAGAACATTCTTATTTTTCTTGAGTGGGATTTGAGGCTGCCACGACGGTGACTGAAAGGTACTGTCTTCTGGGATGTGGCGCCGTGTAGTCTTATCCAAATATACCGATGTTGCTGTGCAGCGTGTTGCTTCAGTAGTCATGGAAGAAGACGGACACTGAGGCAGTACCTTCCTCCCAAACGTCGATAGTGCTATACAAAACTACACGGCATCACAACCAAGAAATATCTTTATTACGCGTATTTTCTTGACGACACTGTAATTACACAATTCCCAGCTCTCGTGATGGAGTACACAGCACTTCCAAATGTGTTATTTGACATGCTCCAGAATGCATATGCGTTATATGATGAAAGTGTGGTATAGGATTCTGCTTCCATACGCACGGTGCTTCCAGCTGAAAGTATATGTTCTAGTTCAGACGGGAGAATAGGCAGCCTGATGCACGGAAGCAGCTGTCATACATTATTCCGCTTCGCGTGAAAATGTCTTGCAGGGGTTATTTTTAATCTTTCAGCAACATAAATTTATTTTCATATAACTGGGAATTTGAGCGGAGTTTGAATGTCAGGCAGAATTTTAATCATCTCGGATGATTGATCGCAACACCTGATCGATTTATCACGCATATACGAATGCAATAAAACTCATTCCTCAATGACATTTTTGTATTAATTTATTTCAGATGGTTTTTAATAATACACTGACAATGTTCGGTCGGAGAACGGGTCATGGGCTGGCGATGAAATTCTGCCACGGACGCTTCTTGCGTTCAAAAATCGAATAACTGCATTATTCTACACTTTTACCACTGTTCCATTCGACCTATGTTCAGTTGACTCTTATGACCAGTGTACGGTAAACGGCAGCTGAATCAGCGTGCAGTGTTAACACGAGTTTGATATGGTCACAGTCACTGTAAATTATTTAGCTACGAAATTATACGTCATGTAAACTTTTTTCTGACCGGGTCCTCGTTTATAGTGTCTTGCTGCTTGATCATCTTGCTTATGCCAGTAATTCTGTATCGTGACGGCGTTTAAACCCAAGCGAAGGTGATTCTGTCCTGCACTCCCCTTGTCAGTGGTTGTGAGAATGCAGTATCGTAAATTACGATACTTGGCAGTTAGAACGAAGTGAGCTGTTATTTGGAAATACCTGTGCGTGTATGTAAATAATTTTTACTGAAACAGAAGATGGGAAAATCCGGAAGAAAACCGTGAACCGGCCAGGACGCTGGAGCAGTCTTCAAACGTAGATGTATGGTAACCTTAGTACAGTTGTTTGAATTCTGCCATTGGTTTAAGTGCGTAGAAAATTTAACGGCGGAAATTTTGTGTATTACATACCATGCAATCACACTTCTTTAAATCTCATTCATTACGATTGTTTTATTCCTGGATTGACATATTGCAAGTATGAGGTTCTTAGCATTGGCGTGACTTCCATGCTGCCTTTCGCTTCGAAACTACGAGACTGACAGGCTGTTAGCACTGTATTATGCGAGAGGTCGTTGCGGAAGCGGACAGAATAATCGAGTTCTCGATGCATCTAAAGAAAGGAAGTTTCTTCCTTGTACTAGTAATAACATTTTGTGGTACACACTACGTACTGGATTTCTCAGGTGGCGACGAGAGCTGAGTAACCACTTTTGAAACACTGTTAGCTATGTACTCAGGTATTTCGGATATGGGCAAGTACTTTCGAAAATCTGTGCACCAGTCTTAATTTTATTTTAATCTGACTATTAACCTGTGTACCTTTTCACATAATGCGTTTTTCATGGTTTGCTAGTTATTTGTGTCATACTGTTTGGTTTTGTGTACCTAACTTTGTTATTTCTTGTATTCCGTTGTTTGTAACGTTACACAACATTAAAACAATTACAAATCACATTTGGTAGGACAACGTTTATTTTGAATGTTGTGTGTTATTTAAGAAGACCACACAAATAATTTATGATTGGTGGGCAGTGAACCTGAGAGTCAGAACGATGATCCTGCAATGTTAGAAATTCATTTGTTTGTATTAAATTGAAATATTTCTAACTTACTGACATGCAGGTGTGTGATAAATTAATTGCATTAAATACAACCATTACATATGAAATTGTGATTTACAGATTACTTAGATAATTGATTGGTCAGATCACAATAAAATCAACAATGCGTGACAACAATGGAGCAACAGTGGTAGCCATTAGATACAATTTGTAGCTTCATAATCTGAAACACACTTTGTTTTAGCAATGGCTGCTTACCTTAGACATCAACCACGTTTCACGCATAAGAGATTAAGTTACCATGAGTACTGTCACTTTCATAGTAATCATTTTTAATAACATTGTTTACAGTTTTGTGTTTAGTTGTAGCAGAGAATGTGATTGACCTTCATTTATATTCAGTAGAGTTTATTGTATTAAAGTAAAATGACATGGAAATAATTAGGATGTGTGAACCGCTAGTCGCATTTGAACACTGTTTGAATAAGGAGAGAGTTTAGTGTCAGTGGTCCACTCGTGTCTAATAAACTTAATGCCAAAACAAAACTAACTCATCACAGAATCTGAATATTCTTACAGAAGCTCATATCCCCTCCTCTTATATTTGGAGAGAGACATGGAACAATATCTAAATTTGGTCAGCAACTTCTCCTAACCTATATATATATACCAATATTGTATATATTCGAATAATGCACGGATCATGGAAAATATAAAGCTTATCCTAACCTCTTCATTAGTTCCCTATGGTCAGACCATTACTCTACATGTAGTGTGTTATTCATAATTTATGTTGACTTTCAGTTATGCAGCCAGAAAATGTACAGTTCAGAAAATTGTTTGAGCCCTATAACTAAAATTATTGCAAAGGATGACAATACTACTCAATCATATAAAAGCAGTTTCCTCCACTGTCACTTCTTCTAGCCCTGTACTGGTATTGTAAAGGGGAAAGGAAAGAGCGTTACTGCAGTTTACATGATATTTAGATGCAGTATTTCCCTGAATACATTGACACAGCATTTAATATTGTTAGCCATTACACTAGTTCTGTTACGTCTGATCTTCTACAAATAAAATTATAGAATTCCCGTAGTTTCTTTCCTCATTTGCAACTTCCAGTGTATTTTCCTGAGTACAGCAGTGGAAATAGGCTGCATGATACAGCATTATTTGCTTTTCTTGAATACCATACAAAACCATTCCTGTTCTGTTTCATGTCCTGTTCAGATCCTCAGGTTGTTGTTTTTGTGTAGGATTCCATCAGTATTTGTTGGTGATCCAAAGGTTGCAGATTTAACTATGTTTCTGAAGCAGTTATAGGATATCTTAAGAAAACTTGACAGAGACCGATAAATAGAGACATTACTAGCAAATTTGTGTATGGGTCTGCAAGTGAATATTTTAAAAGTAAAAGTATGATTTTTAATTCATATCATCTATAGGCCTACTTCTCTGGTAAATAAGTTTGTGACTGTGTAATTCAAAATTCTGGTGGCTTGATGTATTAAATTCTTACATTTCTAGGCCTATGCATAAAATTTTGGTTTTTGTTCCCATCAGAGCTGAAATATGTGAACGTCTTAAGTGAATATTCCGTTTTAACACGTGCTTTGATGTTGCTATTGGATTCCTATGTTCTTATGGGCCATTACAGGCTTCCTTCTTCCTGTATTGATCATTGTCCTACCATAGGTCATTTCATTCTACATAACCTTGACTGGTGATACCAGCACGTTAAAGTACCAAATAACACCTCTATGTGTTAAAAATACTTTAGAAATTATTCTTTTTCTGGGAACATAAAAGGCAGTTTATCTGTACAAAGTCTAGTTCTTCACTGT
The DNA here is from genome assembly GCA_021186555.1 of Reticulitermes speratus. NCBI lineage: Eukaryota > Metazoa > Arthropoda > Insecta > Blattodea > Rhinotermitidae > Reticulitermes > Reticulitermes speratus. The sequence continues at coordinate 20,694,780 of JAJKFL010000001.1, forward strand.
AACTTTAAATATTTGTGCCTTGTGCAGATTTAAAAATTGTTTGCTTCAAGTCTTATTGGCACCACATGCAAATGAAACACATCAGTATTTACCAGTTACCCTTCTGTACTTCAGTTTCTTTATGAGTGTAATATTTTATGAAAATATAACCAGATCTCAATCATGATGTGCTAAAGGTATTAGTTACTGAGCTAGTAAACATATCCTTCAGTTATTAGTTACTGAGCTAGTACACATGTCCTTCAGACTTTGCCTTCTCCCTGATTACCAGGCCCAAATTATTATATATATTTTAAGTTTATTGATTTATGGCATTACAATGATAGACACCAACCGATCATGTTTCCTTTAAGGTGGCACATCGCCATTGCGTTATTAAATACAAATGCATGTTGCAGTCGGGCTTTATTCTTCCTGTATATAATGTTGTGTTGACTGATTACAATATTCATTTGCAATCATGTTTCATCTGTGTATGCAGGCAAGTCACCATTCTTCCCTGGGCTGGAGGAACAGGCTGCATTACTAGAAGATCCTGCTTCACACCTGGTAGATGGCCAAGTGCTGCCACAACCTGCACCACCCCTGAGCTCTCCTTCACGCTCATCCCCACATAGCCAGGGATCAGAAACAGGAGAGCGCTATTCCAGGAAGGTCTTTGTTGGTGGGCTGCCTCCTGATATAGATGAAGGTATGTTAGTTGAAGCAGCTGTATAGGGACAGTTTTTATACTGAATAACTGTCTATAAAAAAATATTAAATAGTCCATTGTATTGTTGTCACATCTCTGGTACATATTCTAAAAGCTTTTGTGTTTTATGTAGTTCACTTGTTTAGAATCAAGAATAAACACCTATGTTCAGTTACGTGCTGGTGGACGACATATGCTTTTGAGCCATTACATTAAGTCAGTTGATGATGGCAGTTAAGTTTCTGCAGGAGGTGTAGGGTGTGCTGTTTTGTGTTTCAAGCTTAAATACATAAAAGCTGAGGTGCATTTATTTTTTATGCTATAGTAATTTCCATCTTATCTTGTCTGTGCATAACATAGCATGCATTGTTCTTTTAAGATGTTGTCTACAAATGTTATTGTATTAATAACGCAACATGCAAGTCATGTAAACTTTATAAGAATTATGTGATGAACTTTTTCAGGATAGTTGCCATAAACATATGTTTCATTGATGGTGCTGTTCGTGACCAGGTGCCATACTGGTACAGTTCTGTTGAAACCAGTCTGGCCAATTGCCATACATGTTAAAATATTTTTCATATTTTTGTGCCAAGTGGCATGTCTACATTACTTTTTGGGCATGTGCACCTTCAAATGCCACATCTGTATTTTGGGATTTTCTAACCTTTAGGCTGGGCACCATGCTGGTATATTGTACATGTTATACATGTTGTGTACCTTGGGCCATACTGGCACAGTATTTTTAATTTTTTAATTATTGGAAAACAAAAAAGATACCTTAAAGAAACATTCATTAACAGAATGAATTGTTTCATGTGGCATTGTCCCCCCCCCCCTTTTTCAGTGCGTTAGAGATATTTCAGTTTCAGTGTAGTGATTATGCCTCTGATGTTGATGTATTAAGCAGTGGCAGTGAAGTTTGTTCAGCATCTGGATGTCTATGCATATGAATCCAATGTCCAGAACATACAAAATTTTGTAAAACATTGCATAGAATTCTTAAATGTTTGTGTGCTGGTTAAATAAGGGATGTTAAATTCTGTTTACTTTAAAAAGACTGCAAATGACATGAATATTCTATGCGAGATCTCAGATTCTTACAGCAGTGTCAGGAACCACTCGCCTAATGACATGCCAGCACATCCCAAAAGACTTGAATACTCATGAATAATCTGGGCATCATTAGCAAAACGTCTGTGCAGGTGTGATATTCCTGCAAGTATAGTATATAATTTTTAATGCTGAGCCCAAATAAGGTAATTGTAATGTGAATTTCAGATAGTAAAAAGAAGTAATCAGAGCAACCATAATGAGAGTTACCACTGTATTAAGTGTGTCTGAAACACTGTATTAATGCATAGTGGATAGCACCATACTTACACAGAGTATCACTCAAAAATGTATCATAAATCAGCATATGAAGTCTGAGTTTAAGGACTGAAGCAGAGTGTTTAATTCAGCATGGTTCATTGACTATTGATCAGAATTTAGCCATTTGTATCCATGCAGTTACACAGGTTTTCCCAATTCTGTGCTTCTGCTGTTGGCTAAGGAGTACTTGCTGGAACTAATTATGCCTTTTTACTTTGCTTCTGTTATCATGTTTTCCAAAGCCATGAGTATTTACCTTTAAAATTACAGTTGATATAAGTATGTTACATTATGCAGAAAAATTATTATTTCTGCACGATTAACAGGTGTTTATTTTAGTGTGTTTCAAGTACATTAAACTTCAGAATTTCAATTATCATTTTTTTTTTTTTTTTTGCAGATGAAATCACAGCTAGTTTTCGTCGCTTTGGTCCGTTGGTGGTTGATTGGCCTCACAAGGCTGAAAGCAAGTCCTATTTCCCTCCTAAGGGATATGCCTTCCTGTTGTTTCAGGTAAAGTGAAACTAAATATGGATTCGGTTGTTCAGCTTCTTTGATCTCAGAAATACAATGTAGGGAAATGAGATTTTAGTGTTATTGATGTGGTGTGTCTGAGTGCTGTATTATTTGCCTCAACCAACTTGATCAGAGAAGTATGTAAAAAAAACTGATATTTAACAAACTGTTCTATTAATCATCCCTTGTTACTGCAGTGTATAAAATTTTGGGGTTTTTGATTGAAGAGCTGCCCTCCAGAGAGCTGTGTATGTATGGATGAAGCAGTTGTGCACAGCCAACAAGGGGAGGCCATCCAGCTTCCTTTGTGAGCATAGGGCTGACAACCCTTTAGAGTAAAATGTTGTGTGTTGTGAAATGTTTTCAGAGGCCTTGAAATTAGGCTTTTGGAATGACCTAACCAACATGTGAATGAGGTAAAAGTCATTGGGAATATGAGTATGTATAGGATAAGTGCTTTGGGATTATTGGTTATAGAAGCACAGTTTGCATGTACAGTTGGCCCCACCTAACACTGTGAATGTTATCCTATCAGAACCACATTCACTGAATTCCATGTTCACCAGCCATGCTGTGATGTATTGCAGGTACATAGGGTGTCCCAAGATGGTGGTCTTCTGGGTTTTGACACCTTGTGGGATTTTAAATTGATACTGATATTCATCTGAAATGCCAGCGTTAAGTTACGATCATACTCAGTGTTAAAACGCAGAAGACTGTCATTTGAACAACACCCACTATGAAAACCTGAGCAGACAAACAATCTTTGAATAACTTTCAACTGATCACAGTGTAATATTTAATATACAGGCTGTCCTGTAAGTCCAAAACTGTACAGAATTTTGGCGTTTTAACACAACTGTTAAAGGACTGTGCTCAGTATGTCCACCAATCATGGCAATGCAGATGTGCAAACCATATGAGAATAGAGTGAATTGTTTGTGATGTGATCTCATTGCATGCAGTGACAGTTTGGTCTTGAAGATGCTCAACGTTGCATTTTTTTGCAGCCTGCGTGTTTTCAGACTTTTCAGAATGCCTGTAGTTAAGAATGATGATGGGTGAACATACTGGTGTTGGGCTACAGAGTGATCCAATAGCAAGTAGGGGATTTTGTATGATGACATCACCTCCATTAAGTACATCAAGTGGTACTAGAACAGTGGAAGGGAAAACACATATGGAGGTATGAAGTGATGTGCAGAGACTGGAAACTGATTTCCAGGCCTCCTTGATTTTGATATATCAGGACTCTGATGTAGCCCATGTTTGAGACTGTAGGCTTAGGTTATGGACATGTCTGATTGTTGCTGTTGACCATGAATCATGAGCGCTACCTTGTTTTTGTACTCCCATTACATTATAGAAAACATGCATAGGTATCTGTCTTCAAGCTTTTACAGCAACAAAATTCGGTGAAATCTTCTTGGGCTGACAGTTGTGTGAGATTCAAATATAGTACACCAATGTTTTAGAGGGTGACTCCATCTCCATCATCAGAGTTTTGACCTGGTATGTCAGAACCCTGGTAATGGAAATGTCATTTTTCTCTGAAAAACTGGTGGATTTGCACCACCTAACATGCTTGTCAGCCTAAGAAGATTTTGTTGAAACATACAGAGGGTTCAACTGAAAGAACCTAAACATTTGAATGACTTGTACCATCTGTGTTGTGTGATTGAGTGGGTGAAAGTTTTTTATCTTTCTCTTTTCCTAATGGTTTAAAATCAAGTATACCTTAAATCTAGATTTCAAAATCTTCCTGGCCTGGACAATGATGAGAGCTTGTTGTATGTACTTCAGGATGAGGGCTCAGTGCAGCAGCTGATTGATGCCTGCATTCAGGATGATGACAAGCTCTACCTGTGTGTCTCCTCGCCGACAATAAAAGATAAACCTGTACAGATCCGACCTTGGCGACTGTCTGATGCTGACTTTGTGCTGGATGCTTCCATGCCACTTGATCCACGCAAAACTGTGTTTGTTGGTGGAGTACCACGCCCTCTCAAAGCAGGTCAGTTCTGTTACAGCACAAAATTTTATAATGAACATCATCTAAATAAATAGTTTAAAGGCATTCGTTAGTATTGTAATGACGAAAATTAGAAGCATAAATACCTCCAAAGGAACTGAAATATTCTTTTTTATTGTCATAGTTGTCCATTTTCATCGACAGAGTGGTCTGGGGATTACATCTTATACAAGTAGCAAGAATTTTCAATATATCCTAAGTTCTTTGTGCATTCTGTATTTATATGTATGTATTCACATTATTTATTGTTGCTGTTGGTTTATGTTTATGAGCCATTGTTTCAAGACTTTTTCATCATCATCATCGTCATCATCATCGTCATTATCATCCTGTCAGGTATTAGAATATGTGGCCCATCAGAGTTTCATGCCATCTCTTCAGTGGTGTCTAAATTTCACTTCCTCCTATGCCTGTCTTCTATATTTTTTTATTGTGTTGCTTGATTTTTCTGTACATGTTTCCATTTGCAGTAATTTTGTCTTTTTTACAATAACTAAATGTGGTGATATGTCCTTGTGGGGGGAAGTATTTTCGGCTTACTTTACTTACATCACAGGGAAGCTACATGGAATCAATAATTGTGTGTGAGCTGGCACCAGCTGCTTTGCAGCATTCACCTAGTATCCTTAAATGACAGTGATTTTTATTCACTGATAGAACATGTAATGCCATGCACGACTTTGCCCACAGTGGAGTTGGCGATGATTATGGATCGTTTATATGGTGGTGTATGCTATGCTGGCATTGACACTGACCCTGAGTTGAAATACCCGAAAGGAGCTGGCCGAGTAGCATTCAGCAATCAACAGAGCTACATTGCAGCCATTAGTGCTCGTTTTGTGCAGCTGCAGCATGGTGATATAGACAAGAGGGTAAGCCTGCAACTAACAAACTAAGTAGAAAACCCTGGACAATATTTCTAAAGTTTCTTCTTCACCAAATACTTTTGGCTCATGATGTTATGGCTACAGTGCGGCACAGAGACTAAGAGCTACACATACAGTAAAACCCCTATTTAATGAATTTCTTGGGGATTAAAATATATTTCACTAAATCGAGGTTTTCATTAAATGGAGGTTACATTGTTTATGTGAGCTATTGTCAGGACATGAAAAAATCATCACTAAATCAGGGATTTCACTAAATGCAGGAGCATTAAATTGGCATTTTACTCTAATTAAAAAATGTCATAGAAGGTGGCTTTTGTATATCGTTTGGAAAGACAGCCATTAACATGAAATTTGAGCATTTTTCTCTAGCATGAAGCCTGAATCTAAGTCCTTATCACCAGATCGTATTAAGTAAGAAGTCTAGTGACTGCAGCCATAGTTGTCTTGCAGTATCCTCTCTGACAAGAAGACAGTTCTGTCCGTTGTCCAGTGTCTTGATCTTTAACATTTTGCACTTTGGATGCTAACTACAGTGGTTCCTGATTAAGGAAATTCCACCTAAGATGGTTTTCCACCTAAAAAGGGACATTGATTTGGTCCCACAAAGATCTCTGTAGGGACAGTGCATTTTATCCCATTTAAAATATTCCCACCTAATAAGATTATCTGTTTGAGATGTGTACTTTTGAAGTTAAGTGCCAAGTTTTTGTGTTTTTTTGGTTGCTTTTAGTGTATGTTAAGCCTTGCTGGTACAAAACACTCCCGTTTCAAAGTTACAGTTGTGCTAATAATATTGTGTGAATGTTATAATACAGCTGCTTAGTTGTGCAGCATGGCATTATGAGGTATGAAGTGCGGAGATGTGACAGACTTAAGTTAAGTGTATCAGTATTATTCACTGAATATGTAGAAGCTGATGGCAGTCTTTAACCTTGTGCTGAGCAAGAAATTGAATACCTTTGCAAGGATCTCTGAGATGTTGTCAACCACTATCATACAGCTGTTCCATGTCTCTGAGATGTTATGAAGTTTGCAGTTCAATTGTACTACTATTTTGTCTTGTCATCAACAGATGGCAGCCTTCTTCTCTTCTGGGGTCTTTCATTTATCAGTCAGGAAATACGATAAACTGCAACAGCGGGGACTTTCTACCATTTAAATTGTAGCTGCAATGGGAGACACTGTCATTTACATAAACCTTTAAGAGGATAATCACACTACAGATATGATGCATGTTTTTCATTAATATTAAGTATAGAACAACATTTTGCAGAGAAAAGTTGTAAGCCTTATTGTGATCTATGTTGTGTGTTGTGTACCATAAGAACAGGACAGTTTGTGAAATTTTATATGTATTTTACCGTGAAACAAAACACTTCACCCAAATACAGCAGAACTGATGTGTCATAATATAAACCAGTAATGTTACCTTTTGTTTATTTACCAAAAGGTGGAGGTTAAGCCATATGTGCTGGATGATCAGATGTGTGATGAGTGTCAGGGTCAACGCTGTGGAGGCAAATTTGCTCCTTTTTTCTGTGCTAATGTGACCTGCCTTCAGGTTAGTATCGTTCCTCTTGCTTTAGGCCCTAATATTTGCTAATATTGTGTGAACAGAGAACGTGTTCTCTGTAAGAGTCCTAACCTGATGGAAGCAAATTGATTGGTGATAATGGTATATTAGCAGTTAGAAATTCGTTCATTGGATATATTCTGTATTTAGTGTTTTAGTCAGATTCTCTATGTAGTGTACATTATGCAGTGTGAGTGTGCTGGGAATTCAGAACCTTATTTGGGCAACTTGTGCCTCAGTGAAGTTTTAAACTTCATTATATTTAAGGGAACTTGGGTATGAAAAAATGCTTCCATGGAAGTAAATATTTTTAAATTATGAAAGAATCCATTATTTTTGTTCTGCTGTTGACACATACCCTATATCTATACTTCTTAGTAATGTGCACAAAACAGCATTTCCTAGACAGCAGTTTTCATATTTGATCTGGTTTTTATTGTTAATGTGTTATGTTATATCACAAAATGATCTCTTGATGTTTATTTTGTGTTCACTAAACTTTCTCAGGCATGGAAAGACACAATTGGGCTGAAATGTGTCAGTGATATTACAAGCAGTTAAGGCAAGCAAAGCCCAAATGCCAGTTTCATAAGAAAATATGTGCTAAAATTCCAAGAACTGAAATCAACAAACTAAATTATTCAATTGCAGTGCAATAACAGTAAAACTCATCCCTTGAGTGGAACTTCAGTATCAACATCAGTTTTGTTAAAATAAACACAGCCGAAATTTTATACAATCTATTTTGTGTCAGGATATCCAGATTGGACTGGTCACGGAGGCCGTGTGAGCTGATACCTTATATTGTCTGCATGTATGTTGTTGAGTTTAATTTGTAGGACCTTATTTCAGATCTTGCCTATGGTTGGGTCTGTGTTTTTGATATACACTCTTAGCAGTCTGCCTGTTTCAATAATATAGCACATACTACATTCAGGGAAGATATTATACACACCCTGTCCAGTATATCTGTCATCAGTAACCCACAAAGGGTACATTTAGTTTTGAAGACAGCTCTAATACTGAACTTGTTTTCAGTTTGTCAGAATGTTTTAAATGTGCCCCTGACACGGGAGATGACAAATTTGCCAAGAAGTGTTCTGTCTGTACAAAAAATAACCTGTTGATAATGCAGTCATTGAAATGTCAGGTTCAATTAAGGGCAAGAATCTGTGTGTTCTCAGTTTTATTAATGAAATCGTGCTGTTCTTGGTTTATGATCTTGCCCTAGTTTCCCCCCCCCCCTATGCCGACATTGGCTATTGTAACTGGGCTATGCCCATCTAACAACTTTTCTTGAATAAAGTACTATCTGTGTGGTACACATACTCCCATTGGAGTACTCCACAAAATTACTTAATCACTTATTCTTGTGATAACTGTCACTTGGCACATTTCACTTAAACTAATTCGAACGGTTTTAGTCTGTCCAACCGTCGCACTAGTTCAGCATTGTTGAGAAGTTGTAACATCTCAATGTTTTGATGTTGATGCAGTCTTCTCTCGTGCTTCTTGGCAATTCGCTGAATCTCTTCATCGAACGAAGCAATTTTCAAATCCTTGTGGATGTCCTGATTTCGTATATACCAAGGGGCATTGACAATGCACCTCAGTACTTTGTTTTGAAATGTTTGAATAAGTTTTATGTTATTTTTTTGGTGCAACCCCAAAGTTGCGCACCATATGTCCACACTGGTTTCAGGACTTGTTTATAGAGCAATATTTTGTTGTGTATTGACAACTCGGAATTTTTCTGAACTTTTGTTTAAGTTCCTCTCTTTTCTTTTTGACATGCACTTCCCAGCCCTGTTTAGCATCTAATGTCATGCCTAGATATTTTGCGCTGTTTTCATATGGTATTATCTGCTGGTTAATACTCACAGGCAAATAATTGACTTTTTTGTTGGTAAAATTATCGTGCACCGATTTGGCTTGCCTCAGTTGACCAAACAATGTGAACAGCCCCTCTTTTTATATACAGGAGGCTAGCAGGTTGGAAATGTAGATACTGCCCAGTCTGAGCAGGTTTTTTACAAACCTTTGTGGACAGTGATTAACTCCTTTTTATGATCAGGACATCTAAGAATGGACAACGTATACATTTGTACCTAATGCGAGTACACTGTTGGACACAAACCAAGGTTATACATTTAATTTAATTTTAATTCAGCAAATGAGGGACAGTTCACCTTATCAAGGATGTATTGAGAGAATGTTGATCAAGTTGTCTGAAGCTGCTGTGACCACAGTAACCAGAATTCATTTAGGTCAGTTAAGTAAATATGTTATCACATAAGATATGAAAGAATGATTATGAGAGACAATGGGAGGGAAGGGTTTGTAGTGAAATAGTAAGTCCCCCTTTCTGTTTCTCTAGGAAGGCAGAATGTTGGAACAAACCCTCCAAACAGGAGGATCAGAATATGGGAGTTCAAGTATTAGGTAACACTTCAATTACAAGTACTTCAGAAAATATTTTTTTCTTCCGCAGTACACGCGTATGCACATGCTGTGTAGTTTCAGTCATTGGGAAGGACACCTGTGAAACTGACTAAGCTATATGCATTAAATTTAATATTAGCTCCAATAAAATGTAACCATGGTAATCATGCTGGTAGTTGTAATGATGACTATCTACATTGTTTTACTTGGTAACATTTAATACACATTTATTTTCGTTTACAGACGTAAAAATATTTGTATATGTAATTAAGTGTAGATATATTTGTATTTGCAGTACTATTGTGAACATTGCTGGGCTACTATTCATTCCCGGCCTGGACGCGAGTTTCATAAACCACTGGTGAAGGAAGGGGCAGATCGCCCACGAGCTGTGCCATTCCGTTGGTGTTAACGTTGGAGCGCTTTAGCTCAGTAACGATCGAACGGCCCTGGAGACAGTATTTAGACAGCCTGGGAAGATGGGTGGTGTGGCACTGACATCCATCGCTTCACTGCACTTAACATTGATGCAGTAGCAAGTCATCACGGGGCATTCATCAGAACTTGGCAACTAGGAAATTTGATAGCAAGTACATCATTTCATCGCCTCAAACCACCATCATGATAACAACTGTAGGCTAGCTGTTTTCATCGCTGTTTATATATATCTAGTACATAATTATATAGTAATATATATCTATAAATATATGGTATGTAACCACACATTCTTAAAATATCTTTTTTAAAGAATGAAACCTTCAAAATGTAGCGTGATCAAGCAGATTGTCCGTTAGATAACTTACTCTTTTTAATTACTCTCTGGTTCGCATGAGACAAATTAAAATCCCTGTTGCGGCCACCAATGATGGTATCGTATGTACGTAGCAGTTGTAACAATGTGATTTCTTAGCATCTCTGCCAATACTTTCAACAGAATTTTTGTGAATTTTCAGGGTATTTGTAAATATACATTAATAGTTCAATCTACTTTTGTATTGAGCGTACAAAGCATGTCACAAGGCATATAATGAACAAGCTTGCCGTTTCCCAGTCTCCTCCATACTTTCCCTTGATCCCGTAATTTTCGTACCCTCTTGGTGTAAATAGTCGTTGTAAAAAATACCGGTAGTTATTCAGTATGTTAATTTGTTTCATAATGAGAAGTGTATCTTCCATATTTATTTTTTGGGTCTCGTTTTTGTACATAATGAATTTTTGCCACTGACAAATATCTGCCACTACAAAGTCTCATATTGCTAACAATCAACTAACTAATGGTCAGTTGGTTGTGGGGTTGCAGCCTGCAACACACTTTTGATACATTTCCTAGGTAATGAACTACCTAACTTACACATTGATTATAATGTTTGTACTCTCTTAACCAAAAGCATTGGCAGAGAATCTAAAAAAATAAAAAACTTTTGTAGCTTTGTTGTGCACGCGCATTTTATAAAAAGTACATATGTCATGAATTGATCTGTATATTTGTCTCGGCTTTTTGTCATCCAATCATCCTTGGAGAACGCTAACTTGTTACCCCTATTTTAAAATTTTCTATTGGTCAAGTGATGGTGACGCTTAATTAAGAAACAAAATCTGCCTTGCAGTAAAATTGTCTCTTGACCTTTCTGACAGAATTCAATCCATACTGAGCATTATGTAGTTGTTTGCCTCTTGGCTCACTTTTATCGTGAAAATATAAAATAGTCTATATTTTAGATGTCATCCCATAGCTATCACTCAGGCTGTTCCTTCTCAGTCTGTTGTAGACGATGTACCGTATGCATATTGTAACTTAACGTAATGTATTGTAGGTTTACTCATGCAACGTGTACCTTCTTATCAAAGACTGGTATAGTGCAGTTGAGGAGGACCTACTTTGTATCATCAGTAACACTTTTAATTCTGGCGTAGATATGCAGTGTACACCCGTGTATGTTTGCTCATAATTTGCTATTTCTGACAGATGTGATATGTCATTTATACATGATGGTCTAGATAGATGTCATGTCTTGTGTCAGACACGGGGTCACCATTTTATTCACTTGACTAGAACCTCATTGTTTCCAATCTGCGTGCGTGTGTTACCACAGCCGGCAGTAATCACCATGTTGTGTCATGTCACTTGACTTAGCCGAGCTAAATGTTGAGTACATGTGCTTTCCCTCCTGCAGAAGGAACGTAGCAAGGAAGGAGGGCAGGACTTTCCCAATATTTTACTTGGTCCTCCATTTTCTTGTGTCATTCAACCTGTGCGTGCTTGTTTTATACAGGAGGTGTTAGGTGTAAAGGGCACTTTACATAAAAAAGCCCACCTTCTTGTAATCTGTGTGATAAGAAATGTAGGTACTTTGCACGACTGTAGTCTTTTTCAATAGATTTGTATTTTTGAGTGTTAAAGTTTTTTATACAGCTGTTGTTATCTTAGTTAAGGGCATGATGTAAACATGTGCAAAGAGAAACTCAGAGAGGCCCGGCAGGTACATATTTATCCCTTTAGTTTTCTGCTTTTCTTTCCCATTTAAAATTGATGGTTCCTTGTGCAGGTGGATGAGATTCAAATGGGCCTGGCCAGTATTAGGGCAAAGCCTGGTGGCTGGCTGGCTAGCCATCCAAGGTCAAACCTTGCAGCTCCCATCCACTGTACATGGTATCGTGATTTTGCCCTGTCTGCACAGTTCAATTGGATATGAGCAGATAGTAGCACCTGACAGACATTCTCACTTTGCTCGTCATGTTTATAACATTTGCACGTGATCTCTCCATACCAAAGAAAATGTGAAACATGAATGTAAAGATGCTACTTGGTCTGAAGTGCCCAGTGTACTTTTTCTAGGGCAAATCAGATTTCTAAACAATTTTTCCTTTTTTAAGTTTACATAGATGCATAAAAAATATAAGTATAAATTGCAGTGTTTTCCATAGTTGTTGTCTATTGTAGTGCAAAACAGTGCAACTTTCAAACTGTTAATAATATATTGTAGTCATGTACCAGAGTTTGGTGCACCTATTTCAACACAGCCTTGAGTTATGGTTGTCATTCAAAGGCCCTTTTTTCACCTGTCCAAATGAGATTTCCAGTTTGAAATCCAACATTCAATTCTGTATAAATTTAAATGGTAGCACTTGTGCACATAGGGTTTGCCTGGGTAGATCTCTAGTCATTGGGATAGTAGTGGGGCTTTGGTCTTGGTGTAGAAACACTCTGGTTCCTACCTTGGGGAAATAGGTAACTCATTGACATAACCAACTACCATTTTGGTACAAATAATTATTCATTTTATATCACATTGTTTGTAAAAGAAATATGATAACTTACCCCATTTTGTACTGTTTATAATGCTTTGAATTCCAAGGGATCACCATGATTTTGCATAAAGATGTATGTATTGACTTCTAAACTGTGTCTCTTGGAGCTCCGTTAGCTGTTGTAAAATTTGTTGTGGGTGTCAGGGAAAAACATTTAATTTTTGTCATTTGGTGCCATCAGCTGGGGGTTAGGAAGGTGTACAGAGTTTTAGTTTTTTAAACAGAGTTAGTTCCAGCAAGCAGTAGAACTCTTGCTTCTAATTTTAGACTTTTCAATATGACATTTTTCATACTGATTTTAAATGTTAAATAGTTACAAGTGTTTTTAAATATTTATTCAATTTTAATGATTGAATATGTCTTGTGGTATTTTAACAGTTTTTTACTTTCCTTAACTAGTTACATTACACTTTGTTTTAATGAGTTTTTATGTTTTAGTGTTCTGTGTTTGATGTGCATTAAGCCTCATGATATGCATGGCAAAATGTGATCCTAAGAGTTAATTTGTAGTTGCAACCTACATAATGATTGCTGCTTAGCAGCTGGCAACTCCTCGGTGCTTAGCGGCAACTTGCTGGGCTTTCCAAATTGTACTGCAACGTGAGGCAGAGGGTGGGGAAGTAGGAAGTACAGTGGTTAGCTTCAAGTTTGATACTTGCAGCACACATTAGCATCTCCTACTTCATCAGAGGCTATATTTGAACCGTATAGCATGGGCTGGAGACCTGTAAGGAATGTTTGTCAGTCACCCACCTTCTGAAGGACGAAAATGATGGTCAGATGATAGGCTGGCCTAATATACTGTATCTTTTCTACAAATAGAATACCATAATTTAAATATAAAAAAAATACAGTTGATGTTATGTGATAGTTGTATTTAATACAAAATCTACACGTGATTATTTTGTAGCCTTGGGTAACTTATTTAACACTTAGCACTATATTTAACTTTTTTAATAAGACTTCGTAAAATTGTATAAATATTCCAGTGTGATGATTCCATGTATTCTAATGTAATCAGTTGATAACTTTCATAGTTTTGCCTCAGCAGCACAAACACCAAAAGAGCACATTTCTACATGCTACGGGGTGCCATGAAAGCAAACATTAGAGGCATTCTGATGGCATCCTCGGAGGTAAACAAGTTACAGTATGTAGAAATGGAAACTGGCAGTATATATGCAAGTCTGAAAGTTTAACATTTGTATTAAACTAATATTTTAATTTTAATTTTGGCACTCATTTCAGGAAGCTTTGAGTCAAGTAAAAGTCTGTGGTGATTCATTAGTTATTAGTTTGTGCTGTATTAATGTTTGCATACAAAACTACTCCTGTATCATATGGTTAAAGAAGCCACCATACTCTTCTGTCTGGTCTTGAAAATTCAGGCAGCAGCATTGACCTATGTAGTACATGTGAAAGGTGCACAGGGTATATCACCTTTCATGGCAAAATCGCTTAGGAGAAGTTGCTCACGTGTAAACTAGTTAATGAAATGGTAATGCTTTAATTATTTTATGAATACTAAAATCTTTCTTTGGCCTTATAAAGTGCTACTGTGGAAATGGGATGTTTACAAGAACTGGTGCTGAATGCAACCACAGGGAAGTGGGAGAGGGAAACTTCTTGACAGTAAAACAAAAAAAGGTAGCATTGTACATTCAGTTCAGACCAGTGTGAAACTTTAGAATACCTGATTTGGCTACTTTGAAACTGATGTATAACAACATTTGTCCCATCTTCCTGTGGTTCTGTCAAAGAGGTTTGCATATCCTGTGTACACAATTCCAATAGCATTTTGTAATAATTCTGGATTGTAAATGTGAATATCTATTTTCATATCCAGCAAAAATTAACAAAAAAAATTGTTATGAGCAGCTGCAAAATTCAGTTTGAGTAATGGTGATCAGGAAAGGGGCATGGAAGCGTACCCAGTCATGTAAATTAATGTTCATCTGTGTCCTTTACATGTTTCATTAATTACTAGCCAATATGGTGGTTATATTCATCCAAAAACTACGTGGTGCTTCATTTTAGATTGTTATATATTTTTATTTTTTTATATATTTCAAATGAAAAATGAGTTACTTTCACACAATAATTCTCAATATTACATAGTAAAGCCACATATGCAGTAACCTGAAGCATATATAAAGACTTGTTTTTTAATTTCCTTATTACAATTATTAATACTAGTTATAAATAATGTGCAGTATTATTGTATACTGGATTATTCTCATATTTCAAGTGGTCCCTTCTTTGGGTATATGTGGGAAATTTTTGTATGGTTTGCAGTGTTTCAGTCCTGCAGTGATTTTTGTACTATTTAACTCCCATCGATGACTCCCTTAGTCCTGATGCGATGGGCACTATCTGTCCCTAGACTTGTTGGCAATTTGGATTCATAGCTGCAGAAACAGTGATGATATTTATGTGTGGTGTGAATGGTGGGACACCAGGTGTAATGTCATGCAAATAAATGTTGGTTACTTTCTATTTAGTCATGCTACCTAGTGCAATATTGTTAACTGGGTCCCTGATGTGTGTGTATGTGTGGTTGCATGTGTGCAAACACACGTTTGTGTGTGTGTGTAAGTAAGAGAGAGAAAGGGCCTTATGCAATATGAATATGCTTTAATGATTTTAACTGGTGATTGGTTACCATCTTGATACAATACTGTAGTGTGAATAATGCTGTGAATGCAGGTTGGTTCCTTACTGCAGCCCAACAAGCCAAAGGGAAATGCTGAATCAAATGACTGCCCTCAACTCAAGGACAGTATGGCAAGGGGATGGAAAGTACCCCTCAGTTTAGTGTAAATTTTCTGGTTAAGCAGGGTTTTACGCTAAGTTTCCCAGCCCTTGCTGTCTTGGCTGTAGAATCCCTATTCTTCTGCGTAAGAGGATCACCCGTTGTTCTAGTTCACTCAAGTTAGGAAAGCACTAGTTTGTATTCTAATAGTAATATGGGGTACTTTGTGTGCATTTCAACCACTACCTACTATTTTTATGAATTTTTGTACATTTTTCTAATTTTTGTATGACGTACTATCCTGGGCGGCGGGAAGTGGCTCGGAGGCAAAGCTTGCTCGCCGCTTGGGATTCATGTTGTTACCTACCCCCTCTTGCTCATGGTTTGGATGCACCATCCCCAGCCACTTCCTGAAGCCCAGCATTGCTTATTTGTACCAGGGGAGTTTTTCCTAGTTATATTTGTTGGATATCAAAACTTTTTATGTTTTATAAAATAATTATAAAAAATGTGAACTGTGTTTATTTGATAAATATTGGTGTTAATTCTTCTTGGCAAACAGAGTTTTCATACTGCATTCCTGTCATCCAGTTTATCCTTTCTTGTATTTCCTTACTAACATCTGTGTTTTTCTTTTGTACTTTATCTCTGCTCGTTGCTTTTATCTTTGGAAAGATTCCTATGTGATAATCAACCTGTTTGATCTACAGTTCTGCCTGAAAACATGGCTCTTGTACTAACTACTTAACAATATTCTTTTCTGATGTAATTTTTGGTAGTTTAATAAAGCAGGTGATATTTAAAACTAACCCACTAATTCTGCCTTACTACAAACCACAGACAGCATTCAGTTCCAAGTATATGACACACTAAATGGGATGAAGGGTATTGGTCAATGTTGAGCTCTTTCAGAGCCCCTATCTATCCTCTCAAACATGTCAAGTTTGCTAGACAGTGGTTTGTGGTATTATGTATTCATTTTATTGATGTATGATTTTTATATATCAGCAATTTAATGATGTCACCAAGACACTGCAAATACAGTGGCTGTCCTGCACAGCTGCAAACCATGTTGTGGAAACTGTGAACTGCATCTCCTCTGATACACTCACCATAAAGTGCAGCAACAGATTAACTTCCTGCAATTCTTAGATCATTGCTGATGTCAGTTGTGTGAAAACTTCAATTGTTGTTTTCCATAATTTATGTTAAACATAAGCAACAAAAATAAAGTAGTGTCAATTGTGGAGTATACTTTACACTCAAGAAATGTAATTTTTAAGCAGAAATTTATAAATCACTACTTGCCCCTTTTATTTATGGACTCTAGCTTGTCTTGGCTTCAGAACTTCAGTACTGCTACTTATATTCAGTGTTTCGTTGTGCAACTACATTCAATAATATGTAATAACTATTATTCAAAGACACATGATGTTCAGTGGAAGTCAACATACATAATTAGAATGCACCATATACAAGGTGAAAGAGTAACAGGCATGAAATAAATTTGTTCATCCATCATTGGGCACACACCATGATAAATTATCTTTAATTTCTCAGTTAATTTGGATTTTCTTATTGAATGTGAACAGTCAACAAACATTTAAGCTTAATGTGTAAAAGTGCATTGGTTTTACTGTAGGTCTTTTTCCTTACTGCGTGGATCACACAGTGTAACAGAATCGTGTTCGTGTAGTGTCTCCAGATATGCTTTATATCGACTATTCTGGAATCTGCCCATCTAGTCAAGAAGGGCATATAGTAGAATGCATTTCTCATACAGCAGATCCTATCACCCCATAGTAAGGTGATCTGGGAGTGTTGGTTGACAGCTTAGAGTGGAAATGTAGTGTACAGAAACTCTGTTTTATACAGTTATATTACTGTTGTCCGCCTGCTGCCCTGGTTACATGTATGTGGAGGTGGAGACAAGTCTTCATTCTCCCACATGCTTTAATCCGTGGCCTTATGGTGTGGTGCTTATTATAAGCACAGGAATACTATTAACATGCACCCCTGTGTGTACGATAACATTTAAAAAGATCATACTGCTGCCAAGATAGTAACACTTGTCATTACACAAATTGAAAGCCAGGACAGGAAAAGAAAATGATACATTTGAAATGAATTGAGTTCACAAGGAATTGAACATTGGGTTGCATCATGGACAGAACATCGATACATGGAGATTTTAGTTTTTCAGGGGGCTCTACACTTGGGTTTCACACAAGACCTCACATACTGAAGATGACAGGATAGTGATAAATTTACAATGGGCTGCTATGATACAATGACAACTCAGCATGCAGGCATATCATGGGCTTTACAGTGCTGTGTTGGGTTATGTAGGCATCAGTGAGTAAGCACATATTAAACTACTGTAGCCTGTTGGGTAACACTCCATTTTGTATGACTGGAAAGATCATGGTTATACAAGAATAAAACTGATCAAGTGTGCCATAACATCAGGACAGGAAAAAATGAATCAGGTAACATAATTTTTTGCTGAATATACTGTAATTGTTTTAAAACATGATGTAGGCATACTTTCATAGGCACTCAAAAATAATGTTTGTTACATTTTATGACACATTGCACATTGTATGAGTGGATCGCTTCCAGTGTGCGAGGCCCATATCCTGTTGTATTTATCCTGTCATCATTGCATTTCCATTGTATTGCAAGTAGCCCCTGTGTGAGAATGGCCAAAAGTAACTATGAACAATACTGTCTTCTGTGATCTAATGCCGTGTATCGTGGTGGAAATTTACAGACGTTTTGAGGAAACAGTGGGAGATTAATAAGATGTAGGATAATAAGAAAAATCCATTACTTTTGTGGTTCAGGATTTGACTCAGTATTTGGTGGCCGCAACTCAGCTTCTGCTGCCAGAGTGGTAACCACAAATTTTTGAATCAGGATGTAAGAAATGTATAAATTATCATTTAGAAATAACGGTTGTCACGTATTCAAGTTAAAAGCTTTATGGATGGATGGCTTATATATCTCGAATATTGCGATTAATACAATCATTATCTGTACCACTCCCTAACTTTGTTCAACAAATAATGGGTTAAACCATTCGTATGATGTTCGTCAAATCTGTAACTATGTTTTGAAATTAACTCCCGACGATTGTATACTCAGGCCGTTACAACTGTTACCACACGTCACTGCCTGTCGCCTAGCTACGAGAGGAAAGGATGGTATTCATGAATATACATTTCACAAAACATTCACGCCTCCGTCATCTCACACACACTGCAGCAGACACTCCGTGCTACGAAACATTAGCATAAGCTCACGTTTATGAAGCGGATCTGAAACACCATACCGTTCCAAATGTAATCCTAGCTGCGCCGAATTCGTCGTGACAGGAGAAACAGGGAGGGTATAAAGTAGGCAGGGAGTACATACAGCTGGAGTGGGATTGAAGTTGGTCATGGATGTGACGCAAAGCACACTCTAGTGGTGAAACTTTGAAGGTAGCATGTAAGATTTACAGATTGACCTCTCACAGTAGGTGGCGAAGTTTCGGAGTGGCTAGAGGCGAAGTGTAGTGGATGAATCGGTACTAAATTGTGTTTGCTGTGCTCTTGTTACAAACGTTGGAATATGGCGTTGGGTTATTAACGGGTAGAAGTGGACGCAACTCTGTCTTTGTGCCCTACGTTATCGTGGTGTGTGATGTTATTGAAAAGGTGGCAGAACGTGTATAATAAGTAACATTGTGAACATGTCGGATCGTGAAACGCCTACTGATAATAATAGTGAATCCGTTGATACTGGCAGACGCGATGACGTAAAATGCCTTGCACAAACATGTAACGAGCAGCAGCCATCTGGTGGCGAGGTCGAGAATGCAAATGAAAACAAGGGCGGGAGTAATGTATCGTGTGCAGATGACGTTCGAAAAAGAAGAAAAACGCGTCGTGGAAAATCGAAACGTCGTAAATTTCAGCCGTATAGCAAACTGTCGTGGCAGGAACGTCGTGAACAGGAGGACAATCAGACGAAACAAGCTAATAAAGTTCGAGCACAAATGTTCGCACATGGGCAGCCCGTTGCTCCTTATAATACGACACAGTTCTTGATGGAGGATCATAATGATTTGCAAGACCTGGATGTTCAGTTGAAAGCGGTGACAACAAATTCGGATAGACTTAGAACAAATGCTTCATTATTTCAAAGACCATCCCGAGCCCGTGATTCAAGCCTCAGTGTTGATTCTGATGATGAGTATTTCTATTCCTCTCCAGAAGATGAGGAGGAATTCTTAACTAAGGAATTCTCAAATGCATATGAAGATTTACATGCAGAGAGGTTGAATCAGATGACAAAATCTCAACTTATTCAGGAATATTTACATCTCGAAGAAAAAGTTGACATGTTAGAGAAAAGGCTGAAAAAACCACAGAGTCTGGAGATAAGAGGGCAGATGAATGATACGGATACAGATATTGAGCAAGGAGAAATGCAGATGGATAAAGAAACCTCTCACAAATTGCAGTTGTTTCAACAAGAAATCAATAAGTTGTTAAAAGAGAATGAACAGTTGCGTCTTGAAAATGAGTGCCTGCGCCGCACTTATGATAAAGAAGACATGGTACCTTCAGTGTCATCATCAGTTGATTCAGAAAGTGACAGTTCCTGCACCTCTCCAAGCAATTCAAGTGGTGATAGTGCCGATAGAGAGACAGGTTCAGCCAATGAGAGCGGAATAAAAACATGCCATTGAGAACTTGTGACACAAACAGTGCAGAAGTGGAGTGAGCTTTATTGGTGGGTAGGCTAATTTTAGCAGCATTGAACCTTCTATTTAATTTAAGGTTTGCTGAAAAACTCCATTATGTATGTATGTATATATATATACATATATAGATGTCTATATGTATATATCTAGATTCAAACTTTCATTGTAATTACCATTTTAGAAGTTTTGTATGCTTTTTACTTGTACATTTTTCAAAAATGAATGCACAGAGTAGAAAACTGAACTTTTAAATAAGTGGTTTTTAGGACATGATTTGCTAAATTATACAGAGAGTGGAGTTTTTTTTTATTAACCATTAAATTATATATTGTAATATATCAAACTGCACATTCTTTAGGCTGTAACAACTGCCAGCATTTGCCGAGATTGTATAAGCTACCACTTATTGTAGGTAATACATACAGAGATAGAGAGGGTGAAGGCAAATTTAATGTGTAGAAATGTATGTAAGATGTCTTGCTTGATATGGTTTGTGTTGATGTGACAGAATTGGAACTTATTTTATGCAACTAATCAAGAGAACATAGTGAATTTAAAGTTTTAGTGAATACTTGTAGATTTAGGTAGGGTATGTGTTATAACTCTCGCGTCATTTTTATGGGCACTGTCCTGTGTGCTAGCATATCTTCACTGTAATTTAGCAGACAGTTGGCAAGTTACGTCTAGTCCCTCTTAAAATTTGTTAATAGGGGCTTTGTTCTTAATTCCAGTTCGTGTTAAGCAGAAACTGAAATGCACTGGATGTGTCAGTGCAAAATTGTTATTTCATTGAGTATATATGGAATGTGTAGAACATGCATCAGACTTGAAGCTCTATGTCACAGGAAGCTGACATGTTACATGAGACTGCTACATTACATTATGTTTCACTGTAAATGGAACCCCTGGTCTAGTGATTGGTAGTACCAATTGTGTATCGTGTTATTTTGGATAAATTTCGCTTTTCATCCATTATTTAATGCATATGTAGTGTAAATAAATGTACACTAATGGAAGCAGTTCTGTTGTCATTACACAGCTCATCCTCTGTGACGAGGCAGTACTCTTGCCTCTTTTGTTTTCCCCTCTCCAAAATGAGTAAAATCATTTTGACTTACTTGCACCTTATAATCATCACCATCTTTCCCATTTGAGTGTACCTCACTTTTTCAAAACTTTTTCCTTATTCATACAAACAAGAATTAATGTCATTTTATACAAATGTATGAAATTGTGTTTAGCTGCCATTTTAGGTTTTCCTTATTGAAGCAATATTCAACATATGTGATTACCACAACATGGTGAATCTCTGGACTGTAATGACAACATAACCAGTGGTGGTAAGGTCGTGGGGTGCGTGGATAGCAGGAGAACCAGCATGGTCCACATGCTGGCACTTTCTTCATTTTGAAGGAGACATGTCGGAGTACTCTATGACAAAGTTGTATTTATTTCATATTCTTTTAAAATTTGATCAGTAACAAATTATATAACTTACTGCCCTCTAGTGCTAGTTAAGAATGAGTGGAGCTGTGCCTTCACTCCTCTCTGTATACATTCAGGGCACGTGTAGGGTAACTTAAACCTTTCCTTCTACAAATTGCAGATCTTATGCTGTCCCAGATGTGTTAGGTATTTGTTACTTGAAGTGAAATTATAATGAATTGAGTAATGAGTTGTGAGAGAGTAAATGGATGTTGCAAGCCATTTAATTTTTAATGGACAACATTAAATTGTTGAACTCTAAGGGATGGCCCAGAATGTTGGGTATTTGATGCAACAGACATTAGGAGTATTTACAGTTTCTGTTTAATCTTCTAGTCCTGACCCAGCAGCTCTTCGTAAGGATCCTGGATACTTGTTCCTAAGTGACATGTTAACACTGGGTGGAATTTCGTTTATGTATGACCCTTGTTATGTTTCTTTAAGCTATTTGCACCCACACACAACACACAGCACTGATGAGATGCCTCACCTGTTGTGAATGTGGAGTGGGAGATGTTCAAGCAATAGTTTCCTGGGCTAATCAACAATAATTACAATTTAAATTTTAGATGACAGGTATGATGAAATAGTTTCCAGTCAGTTATCACTAAGCACAGAAACAAGTTGCTAAAATTGCATACCTTCTGAGCCAGTTCACTGATAGGTTGCCTTACACACAGACCTGCGGTGTTGCAAGGAATTCCTTTGTGTTTTATTTGGAGATTTTAATTTGGGGTATCACATATTTTTGTGTAATGATGTCTGATACAACATACCCACTAAAGAACATTGTTTAATTATTATTATAATATTATTATTGACTGGGAATCACTGTTTACAGGTACAGTTGAGTGATGTTGGTATGTGCTGTTCTGGTTCCTTCAAATATTGACTTGCGCATTTAGGAAGGGCTGTCCCTTCCCTCCCTATTCTTGTGAAAGTGCAAGAACTATGTTCCAGAACAGTTATGCCCTGTTTCCCATATTGTATGAGGCAAGACATGCCTGTAGCTCCTCATAATAACTTTGAACCAGTTGGCATAATTCCATGAAAATTTCTGTGAATATCGTGGGAGTGGAGGTTGCTCAACTGCATATTTTTCATCATCAGTAAAGCTAACATGGTGGTTGTCAACACTTATGATTTGGTTGTGCTCGTAGTGCTACATGATGTAGGGCCATGAAATGCATAGGATGTTGTATCTGAAAAGTTTAACAACTTCTTTGAATGCCCTGCTGTTCCTGTAGGATGTGGAAGAACACTGTAGCAGATGTTGGAAATCCGTGTTGTGCTTTCGGTTTGATAGTAATATGTGCCAAACTGCTGGAGTTAGTTATGAGAAATTGTGTATAGAAGTAGATCAAAACACACCTACAGATTCTTTTAAACATTTTTATTGCCTAAATTACAAAAATTATAAAGGAGGTAAAGAAAAGGATAGCCATTGCAAAGTTGGCATTCCAAAATAAGAAAAGTCTCATCATGAACAAGAATCTAAGCCTTGAAACAAGGAAAAAGTTTATAAAAGCATATGTGTGGAGTGTCATGACATATGGAAGTGAAACATGGACATTGGGAAGGCAAGAGAAAAAGAGGCTGGAAGCAGCTGAAATGTGGGTGTGGAGAAGAGTTAATAGAACTAGTTGGATGGATAGAAAAAGCAACGAAGAAGTGCTGAAGGAAATCAATGAAAAGAGAACAATATTAAGAGTGGTAGGAATGAGGAAAGTCAAACTTATTGGACATTTGTTGAGACATAATGGTTTTGTTACCAACATCATGGAAGGTAGAGTGTTGGGGAAGAAAAGTAGAGGACGACCAAGGCTCTCTTACATCAAGAATCTGATGAAGGAACTCTTTTGCAACTCCTACGCCAAAATGAAGAGACTGGCACAAGACAGACATCTATGGTTGCAGCGACAAGGCTTAGCCTTTAGAGAATGATGATGAAATTACAAATATGTTGGTGGTGTAAGTTTGAGGTTATGTCAGGTGAATGTGAGGTAGTCAGCATGTGTGCTAATTGAAATTATGCATCAAAGTGGGGCAGTTACCTGTTTATTATTCTTGATGGTCTACTAAGTGGCTTGACTGATTTGAAGAAGAATAGGCACCAAAAGCTTTTCTCCTAACATCTTTTTTGTAATTAGGCATGAAAGCCTTTATATGTACCTGTCTTATGTCACAGTTTTTTAAATTAGGGCTGGCTGGGTTACAATTTGTGAGCCGTGTGTGGCCTCGGAAGTCTAATATGTACTGCATATAGCATTTTATTTTGGACAAAGGCCATGTGTTAGCTCTGATTTCATGCACTTGCGTATCAGCAGTGTAGTGTTCTTTAATATAACTCCATGGAGCAGAATTCTTGAAAAGCTAATGGTTCCTCAGCTAGTCAAAAAATTCTCCACATTTAATGAAACCTGAAGGTTCATTACCATGCTCACAAGAGCCTGCCATCTCCCTGTCCTGAGCCAGATCACTCCAGTCCACACCTTCACAACCAATGTCTTTAAGATCCATTCTAATATTATCCTCCCATCTATGATTAGGTTTTCAAGTGGTCTCTGTCAGGTTTCCCCACCAAAACCATGTATGCACTTCTCTCCCCCGTATGTGCCACATGCCCCACCCATCTCATTTTTCTTAATTTTATTACCCAGATAATATTTGGTGAGAAGTACATATCATGAAGCTACTCATTGTACAGTTTCCTCCAGTTCCCTCTTACCTCATCCATCGTAGGCCCAAATATCTTCCTCAGCACCCTGTTCTTGAACACCCTCAGCCAATGTGAGAGACCAAGTTTTACACTCTAATAAAACAACAGGTAAAATTATAGTTCTGTGTATTTTAATCTTTATATTTTTGGAAGGCAAATGGAAGACAAAACATTCTGGACCAAATGGTAGCAGCCGTTTCTGGAGTTCAGTCGGCTTTAATTTCTGCATGAATGCAATTTTGATTTGTTAGGATTATTTCCAAATATTTGAACTTACCACTTTTTCAAAGAATTTCTTACCTATCTTGATGTTGTGATTTTGTCCTGCGTTCTTTTCACGAGACATGGACTTACATATACTTAGTTTTCTCAGCATGTACTCCTAGATCTACTTACTAGTGACCAATAAGGCTTCTGTGTTTTTCTTTACAGTGTGAATACTCTCACCCAAGAGATTAACATGAGCATAAATCAGAAGCTTATGTGTACCATTCAATTTCAAACCCTCCTGACCCACTTGAACTTTACAAATGGCATAATCTAAAGCAAAGTTGAAAAGCAATTATGATAAAGCATCTCCTTGTTTCAGACCATTCTTAATAGCAAATGTAGCAAACAAATGTTTGCCTATCCAGACTTTAGTATAGGTTTCATTTATCACATGTTCATTAACTAGTTTCATGGGGATACAAAACTCAATGAGAATATTATATAAAACCTCCCTCCTGAGTGAATCATAGGCTTTCTTGAAGTTTATAAACTGCTGATGCATTGCACCATTTTGTTCTCATTTTTTCTTGAGTATTTGCCAAATGCAAAATACAGTAGTCCCCCCATATCCGCGGGTGATACGTTCCAAGACCTACCGCGGAGTAGCGAACCCTATATATAAGTCGTTTTTCATTTACATACATACCTATGATAAAGTTTAATTGATAAATTATGCACAATAAGACATTACCAACATTAAATAATAATAAAATGCATTGTACATTATTATACTTGTGGATGCGAGTAAAGTGGGCCAGCATGGGTACAGAGGACAAAAAGAGATGAGTCATGTACTGAGCGTGACGGGGCGGGAAGGCTTCACCATGTTACTCAGAATGGAGCGCAATTTGAAACTTATGAATCGTTTATTTCTGGAATTTTCCATTTAATATTTTTGGGCGGTAAACCGTGGATAACTGAAACCACGGATACCGAATCCGCGGATTCTACTGTACATGATAAGCAGTTGATCTGTTATGTTGAGATCCACACTGATGATCCCCAATAATTTCATCTGTGTATGGAGTTAACGCTGATAGAAGGATGTTGGATAAAATTTTGTATGTAGTTGATAAGAGTTATGTGCCTGAATAATTGCTACAGTGTGTTTTATCACCCTTCTTAAGTAGGTACAGTGATTGACTCCTTCCACTGTTTAGGCACTTCTTCCCTATTCCAAATAGAATTAATAAGTTTTTGGATCTCAAAATGCATTGCCTGCCTTCAAAATTTAAAATATTGTACAGGTTTCCTTAGAAGAAAGGAGAGACTGCATTGTATGGTACTTGCCTAAAGTAGGAGTCTGTAATGTATACATGCAGGAATAAATTGAAATTTGATTGTTGGAACAATGGGCATGTAAGTACAGTGTCACTTTGTTTTACACATTGCCTAATCCTTTTGTCTGTAACTACATATTTAGCATGTTTCATATTTATGCTGTCAGATACTGTCAAAATACATTTATAACCATTGTTAGTGTGTCTCTGTGGGTTCAAGTCATCATGGGACTGAACATAGTAGGAATATGTAGTATGTTAATGCTTTTTGAAATAATGAGTTCTGTATTACTAAATGCCAGTGCCCATAATGTGTAGAGTTTCATATTCTACCACCTCTTCTCTGTGCATGTATATGGTGTGGTATTCAGTCACACAGGCAACTTGTTTATTTCTTCCTTACTCATTAAAAGATGAAAATTATTTCCAGGTACGTTGAACTCTGAGCACAAACAGCCTTTTTTGGATGTCAGTATTGTTTCATAAATAGAATATATTGTTCATTCATTCATTTCATTTCATTCTGTTGTCTTACAAACAGGTCTATAGCCTGTTCCAAAATGTGTTCTCCACAGGGTGCGATCTAGTGCTTGTTTCAATTTCCAGTACCTTCTCTCTTCCTTGAGGTCATCCAGTAGCTGCTTATGTCTTCGTCTTCCCATTACTTCTATCCTTCCCTCGGTATTTCCTTCAATAATGTATTTTAGAAGTCAGTTCCTACGCAAGATATGGCCAATCCAGTTAGCCTTCCTTCTATTTATTGTAAGTAGGATATTCCTCTTCTTCTTGACTCTGTATAATACTTCATTTCTCACATGATCAGTCCAACTGATCTTCTCCATACTTCTCCAGCACCACATTTCAAAACTTTACAGGTATTTCTGATCTAATTTCCGAAGTGCCCAAGATTCAGCACCAAACAAAGCTATGTTCCAAATGTAGCACTTTGCTAGTTTCTTCCTTAAATGTAAGTCCAATTTGCTGGTGAAAAGCCTTCTTCTTGTTGAATGCTGCTTTTGCCATGGATATACTGGATTTAATTTCACATGTACATCTTGCATCATTTGTTATCATGCTACCCAAACAGTTGAAATATTCCACATTCTCCAGCTGTTTTTGATCTAGTATAATCTATTGGGGATGGTTGCCTTGAGATTCTCATTGCCTTAGTTTTTTCCACATTCATTTCCATTCCATACCATCTTCCAATTTCAGTTAGCCTATCAATCATGCCCTGTAGCACCACTTCTTCCTTAGCCAGTAGCACAAGGTCGTCTACATATTTCACAGTGCGAATTACTTGTCCTCCTGTTTTGAAGCCATCTTGTCCAGAATTGGGGGGGGGAATCTGGAAAGCAATGCCTTTGAAGTATGAAATGGCTATTTTAATAATGTTAATGGGGTTGAGTCAGTACAGGACCAGATCAGTGGCTCAAGCTGGACAGTGAATTAGTTACTTAGTCATGTATTAAAGTGAGTGGAGGGACACACCCAACTATCATCATCATCTAATCACGAAGTTACGTCATTAGGTTGCCCCATTTCAGTCTTAACATTCACACAAACTCCTTATTGCTCCTTAGACGCTTCCATTGTATATGGATTCTCTCACAGCCAGGCCTAACCA
The DNA here is from genome assembly GCA_021186555.1 of Reticulitermes speratus. Taxonomy (NCBI): domain Eukaryota; kingdom Metazoa; phylum Arthropoda; class Insecta; order Blattodea; family Rhinotermitidae; genus Reticulitermes; species Reticulitermes speratus. Next base: position 20,722,493 of record JAJKFL010000001.1, read on the forward strand.
CGTTGCTTCCCAGAGCTGCTGGTCAGTCTCTTCGTATGCTCTTCCTGCTTAGACATTTCCATACACAATAATGCTAATATTATATTACTAACTCCAACTGACTAATTCCATGGAGCAGAGTCCTAGAGAAGCAAATACATGCTTAACTTGTCAAGAAGTTCCCCACATTAATTCATTTGTGTTACTCCTTGCCTTGGGCCTGGAGCTAGAGCACTTTTCACACACACATTTACATGCATGCATACATGTGTATATACACATGAACACAATTCAAAGCATTACTGTAATAAGCTGTAATATTACTGTTAGATGAATTCATTCATTCTGTAGTCTGTCTTACGACAGGTCCGCAGCCTCTTAAAAGTGAGTTCTCCACAGGGTGCTATCTAGTGCTACCTCTTTCAATTTTAGATGAATTACTCCAAGAAATTATTCCATACTTCATTATACAGTGAGAATTGGCAAAGTAAATTGATTTAAATATGTCGGTCTTGCAAATATGAAACATCATTCATTCTACCTGCCTAACATGCTGCACCTGACTTTGGAATCATTTCATAAATACAAATCTTCAGTTTTATTAATTCATTACCCAAGGAGTGTTATATTTAGTGATTCTTCTGTGAGCTTCTCATTACATCCAACACTTCAGCCATATTGGGGTGAATTATTTCTTGGAGCTTTTATCATGTTTATTTTATCTATGAGAAGATAGATTTAATACCAGCTTGCTAGCTGTTAATCATTTACTCATACAAGAGAGAACTAGAGTTTCCATTGTACAAAATCAACATATTTACCTGAAATTATGACACTAATGACATCAGCAAGTACTGTGAGTCCATATACAGTATTTTACTGTTGGATGAAGATCATTTATGTAATGAAGCAACTAAACTCCATATTTTACTCTTCCCCAGTCTGAGAAAAATTTTATGCTGCATTAGATGATTTTTCCACTTTTGTTTTTCCATCTTTACGATAAGCTCTGAACCCATTTACAGCACTTACTGGAATGCCATAAAAATTTAATTTGTTTAACAAGATTTCATGATTTACACAGTAAAACAGTCAATAACTTTTAATATACAGTCTGTTAGCTTCAGTGCAGCTTTTTCATTGGATGTATGTTACCTAAAGTGAAATTGTTCTGGGATTAATATGATGATATTACTACTCTATGTGTGCTGTAATTTTGTGGTATTTTTGCTAAAATAATATTTGTTTTGTTGGTGTGCAATAAAAGTCAGAAACTTTCCTCCAAAGTATGATAACTCATGTACTTGGAAACAAAGTGGACAAGAAAGAGACCAACTGAGTGACGAGTTGCCAGTCACACATGCGATTCATTGTGAGAGATGCAGGTCAATACATGTATCTACTTCGTTTAGACTGCTTATTTACGGCTTCCGCTTGATACCAAAGGTGGCCTAAATTGCGAATTTCAATGCTATAATGCAGTGTTTCACAAACTTTTTTTGCTCATGGCCTCCCTCTGAGCTTGATTATCTGTATGGCCCTCCTACCCTCTGTAATTTTCTTATAAAAAAGAAGTTACTTTATTTCCACATTGTTGATTTATATGATAGAGTGCATTTATATTACTTTTATTTACAATACTGTATTGTTTTTAAATTTTTTATTTAGGTATAACACATTATTTACTTATACAAGTAAAAATATTCTGTTAATAATTGACATTATATTCAGTGTGTTCCTTGGGCCTGATGAACACTTGCAAGTTTTTGAATGTCCAGTTGCAGTGTTGTCAGTGATAAGCGAAGATCATCTCTCCTCACAACATCAAGGCGGTCACGCACTTTTGACAGCGAATAAGTCACCAGATTCAACCAGAGAAGATGTAGGAAAAGCAATAAAATACAACTTTGCCTTCTGTGCTGCGGGGAATGCAGGGGAGAGGGAACCTTTGTTTCAATTTTAAATTTGAAATATTTTATTCCTGTAGTAAAGTTTCGGTGGCCCAATCAAAAGTTACTGTGGCCCCCTAGTTTTCTGTCATTCTCCTGTGGCCCCCTGGAGGGCCATATGCTGCACTTTGAGGACCAATGATGTAAAGTGAAAACAGAATTTGACATTAGGTGACACCATATTTATAGGACCCAGGATAGTATAATCCAGTGACTAGGCTATGGTCTGGAGTCTGAGGAATCATGGTTCGATTCCCAGCAGGGACAAGACATTTATCTGTTTTCTGAAGCTTTGGGCTGCTTCTAGAGCCCATCAGCCTCCTATTCAATGGGCAGTGGGGGAGTTCCCCAGGCGTAAAGTGTCTGGAGCATGTAGCTGATCATTCACCCCCATCTAGTGCCCAGGTTAAGAATAAGTGCAGCTGTATCTCCACTCCATCCCAGTGGCCGCGCGTTCTAAGGTGTGAGTCTGCAGCTGCTTGCTTGCTGGGATTGCGGGTTCAAATCCTGCCAGAGGCATGGATGTCTGTCTCTTGTGAATGTTATGTGTTGTCAGGTAGAGGTCTCTGCATCGGGCTGATCACTCATCCAGAGGAATCCTACAGAGTGTGGCGTGTCTAACTGAGTGTGATTGTGAAGCCTCGATAATGAGGAGGCCCTGGCCCACTAGGAGCTGTTGCGAAAGAAAAAAAATATATCTCCACTTCCCCATATGCCTTCATGACTTGGACAATTTTCTTTACCTTCACACCACACTCTTGACTGGAAGACATTCTATTCTGTCCCCCATATAAACCACTGGCAAAAGAAACTGATTTTCATAAACAATACAGAAAAAAAAGTCTCCATATTCAACAAGGTAATGTAATATAACATAAATAGCACCACCTGGTGTGAATGTCTAGTACAGATGGGCATGCACTGGTGAACCAGGTGTGCTTTAGTCACAGTTGTTTTGGGCTGTGGAGATCATTACTGTGTAACCGTATTTGCAAGGATACTTTTAGAAAAATTGTTTGTGTAATTACTTTAAATTCTCATAACAGTTGTACGGAAACTAAAATATTTATTGAAGCTAATGGAGCACAAGAATCATTTGACACATGGCCCAAATGGTCATTTCAGAGGTGTGTGTGTTCAGATTAAGTTTGATGGAAGAACAAGTATCACTCACTCTTGGTTAGTACAAGCCATAATTACTCATTTGTCTCAATGTGTATGTGAACTCCTGATTTACACATTATTGTAAATATTTCAAATAAAGATAATAACAGTAATTTTAATGTGTATAGAGAAGGAAACACTGATTGTATAATGGATTCAATTCTCTTTTGCAGATTCAATAGCAAAATGTGTAAAACAAGAGACAAAATGGATTCAAATAATTTCTTCAGTAGAGAATTCTGCTCCATAAGAAGTCATAAAGGCAGAAAAATGGTTTGCCAGTAAGTAGAGAAAGATGTAATATTATTACAGGAAAGATTTATGTCTTGGGATAATCAAGGCAATGATAAATCTGCAAGACTCTTTCAACTCTTTACTTTGTTACCACAGTAAATTACACACACATGCACATAGACATGGAATAAGAATTTGTGTATTCCTTTTTAAGCTGGTCAGTACAACCTTTCCTTTTTGTGCTGGTCACTACACCTGCAGTGAAGTGCCAATAAATCTTTCCACATATGTACACATGACTGTTAGTATAAGGTGAATACAAATACATCTTTAATTCTGGTTTCATGCATAGTCTAGCAGCTCCATCATGCTCCAGCCGAGTTCAGTGTAAACTTTTCATTCTGATATTTATTAAGAATACAGCATATTACTATTCACAAGACAATTTAGTAACACTTATACCACAAACTTTTAGGCAGCGTGGTTTGTATAGAGGGTAAATACTGAAGTCACAGGTAACAGAGCAGAATTCCTTGTGAGAACTTTGTTGTGTCCATTCTTCCTTTGCGTCATGGATTCATAAATAGTTACAGCCAGTGTTCCAGTCTTCTACAGCATCTACAGCTGTTAGTTCATCCTTTTTTTTTTTTTTTTTTTTTTTTTTTTAAGAGAGAGAGAGAGATGATGATGATGAACATTGGAGTCAAAATGATAGTTACGTGTTCCCAACCCAATGTAGCTTTTTGCTGTTTGTTTGAAGGTCGGTGAGGATAATTTGCAATGTGGTTTTCTATTACAATTCTCATTCTGTTCTATCTTAAATATCTGATGTGACAAGGTAAATATTGTCTTGTGAAGAAGATGCCAACATACAGTTTCCTGAACTACCAAAACTTTTCTGTATATTCAAAACAGCTCTGGATCACAAAGGTCATGTTTGTCACTGTGAGTATTCTTTTCACAATACATGTACAATCTAAAACAATAACAGTTCAATACACACACTGCCTTACTGTATTGAGGAATGTTCTCTTGACACTGCTATCATGCATTTTACACAATGCGGAATAAAAGCCATGCTGACAGAGAATGCTGTATTCTATGAATGGAAATTACTTAAACCATTGGGTCAAATTTTGTGGGTGGTTTCTGTGTATGTGGAATGAAAATTAATGCTTTCAAATATTTGTTTGATCTGATGCTACTTTAAGAAATTATATTATCACCATAATTGTGTGGTACCACAAGATATAAGAGAAAAACGTGGTTAATCTACCAGACACAAGAGTGAATTACACTCTCTTATTGTATTGTTATGTATCTGTTCATGTAATACACATGATGTAGAATAATATGTCACGTGGCCTTTATTATATATTTTTATTAACAGATACGTTGCTTTTTAATAATGATTTGCTGTGAAGTGCTGTTCAGCTAAGAAGGCTGTTTCAAAGTTAAATACATGGCAGAATCAACATGCATGATAAGGTAAATATCATGTACAGAGCAAATTTAATGTGCTTTTATCCACTGCACTCTCTCTCATTCAGATGATTATTCTGTAAGTTTTATAAGGTTCTCACTTATCCTTCTCAAAATTCTATACGTTTGTTGTAATGCTGAAGATGTAAAGTTATTGATGTCAGCAGTGATTGTAATGCATGTCTATAATCAGATACTAAGGAAAAGTAGAGCACAGATCATTTTTCCTATAGTTTTTTTCTTCTTTTCCCAGACAAAATTTTGTTGGTTACAATCTTGTTCTGGGGAGGTATTCAAATATTGCAGGAGAAAATTACATCATGCATCAATGAAACTACAGCAATGAAAAATGTTACTTTCAGCAAGACAGAGTTGCATTATGTTACTTCAATCGCCTGAAAGATTATCTAAGAACAGTACAGAGGAAGTGAAGCATATCTGCTTCTATACTCTTGATCTGATATGAATAGATAACTACTTGTGGGACTGAATTTGCCTCTATGGCCATTTCACCAGCAGTCTATTGCATGTTATGCAGCAGTGTATTTGATGTTGATGGTGTTCCTTGTAACTATTTAAAGCTTGTGGTAATTTCACAATAATGGTTATATACCTCAGTGCTAAAGTAAGTGAATATAGTGTGGTGCATATATGTTTTACAGGGACACTTTGTATATGTGAACATATTTTTTGCAGCATCCGTAACAATACTTTTTCTGTTACCTGACATGGGAATATGGAACCAACCCATTATGCATGTGAATAATACAGCTTATGAAAATAGCAGTTCATATTGACTACACTTGGTAGCAGCTTAATGACAACACAAGAAATATGGTGCACTGGGAGAGTGTAATCAGACATTTCAAAGCAAACACTGCACTGAAGAGTATAAACATAGCGATGGTGCCAGCCTTCAGTTATATATGGTATGGTAAAGTTGTTCCTGTGCTTCATTAATCACCATGCCATAAAGCAATACATGGGGAAGTGGAGATATGGCTCTGCACATTCTTAAGTTTGACAGTAGGTGGAATAATTGGATAGCTTTACACACCAGCCCCTTTACTCCTGGGGAAATAGCCTCCCATAGCCATTGAACAGGAGGCTGGGTGGGCCCCAGAGCCCTTTTAGACACTGTGGAGAAGAGAAAATCTGACAGGAATCAAACTTTAAATACTCAGTCATGAAGTCTGTATCTGTGTCTCCATAGTAGTATACTGCTTAACTAAGCACAGGAACAGTTTCGCCTTTATTATTATCTTTTTATGACATATCTGCATTTACCATGTTTGTTGCTCAGGGATGGTATCTGTGTTACAACACAGAATGGTCAGTATTCCCATTTCTTGGAGCCGCTGGCAAGTTTCTTCCGGCCAGTTTTTTGATGACAAGTTCCGTGGACTGGGGTGCGGAATTGAACCAATCTGTTAGATGAATTCAGTGTGCGTTTGTTACTAAAGGATTATATCAATAAATACAGGAAGTATTATTAAATCTGCCACATATTCTAAACGTTTGAAAAATTAATTATGTGTGTACTTCACAAATATGAAAAATCCATGTTACAGTTTTCACTTATTAACTCATTACTGACAGTGTATTTGTGAAATATTAAAGAGAAGATGGGAGGGGTCAGTACTTTACGGGAGTGAGGACCACTAACCAGTAATGTCAGTTATGTATGTCCATGAAACCAAGAATAATTCATTTTCTCATAATTGCTACATGCTACTGGACACGAGTGTATTGTGTGAAATTCTAACACTATCATGACACTGCTGCTCACAGGAATAGGCTATCAGACTTGACGTTGCATGGTGGTGAATATTAACAGTACAGCAGAAATCCTAATAATCTTAATGTAATGTGCATAGGGGACAACTTTGAATAGTACACAAAATAAACCTGATTGAATGTAGGACCCTGCAGTATCTTAATCATCAGGTCCCATTGGACAGCTTCACTGTCTTCCTTTTAGCTGGCTTCTTCCTATACAGAATTGTGCTTACATACCAAATAATATAAAGTTATTATTACTTTTATTTTGCCTTCAAGTTCTGTACGTGCAACAGCTGCATTAGCCCTCTTCTCAGCATACTTCCCAACAGCTACAATCACCTCTACTTGCAACAGTTGTAGAACATCACGTAAAGCTTTATCACATATTTCATTTACTGCCCGTCGCTCTGAAGCCTTCAAATAAAACAATATTAGAGTTACATTTAATTTTCTTTGACTTGTTAATAATCACAGAAAGGATATATGGATTGTTTTAATTTACCAGATACTGAAAACTGAATTGTTGGGACTTACAACTAGACTCTGAATATTCAGGCACTATAATCTGCCACTTCTGTCACTTCAAATAAGCAAGTACGTATTTTAGAATAGGCATTTGTGTGTTAGAAGTATGGTATAATGATAAACCTCCGATGTTCAAGTAGTTGCTACCTTTATTGAAGTACATTTTAAAGGATTCTGACAGTGGTGTATTGCAAGAAGCTTGATTAGTATTTTAGACATTGCCCATCATCTTAGTTTTATTACACCAGAATGTTTCAAACACTTGGTCTCTTAGAAAGAGTCTATCAGTGGACGAGTACTGTATCATTACAGAGGGTTCTGATAATAATGGCAGAATAGCATTAGAATAGGTTCTGGAGTTTGTGTAACATAAATTTAATTGACACAGTAACAAATTGTACGTACCACTTACTGCAGTACTGACAAAAAAATAATCTTGCCATCAGGCATCATACAAGGGAATTCTGTAAGCCACTGTCAAATCACACTGCTCTTAGATGTTTTTAGTTTTTGGCATTATGAAATATTAAGCAGAGTAATCAAAGAAAAGTATTTGTAAATGTAGCTCTGTAGCAACTTGAAGAATGGAGCAAAATGATGTACAAAATTACACAGCTGGAAGGGAACATGTGATCACAGCTGCATGCTTTTCAAAGGTGAGGCTTCAGATGTAACTTCAATGTTTGTTGATATACTGATCAACAATATGCAATCCAGCTGTCCAGATGTACAGTCTCATAGTGACTTTTGATATTGGCAAAGTAAGCCACTCATCACTCCATATAAACTAAACCAGTTAGTGCAGCCAGCTCAAGAAACAACATGGCAAACATGCACGAGGTGTGATCTGAAAGTTTCTGGACTGGCCGCTAGATGACACTACTGTCATTAGTAAAGAACTCGTACTTTAGGTGGCAGTAAGAGTAAAATCTGTTGAGTCATCTCCTGTTGATTCATACTTTGAAAAGTTCTAGCATGCATCATTGTAAACTAATGCCTTGTTAAGTGTGACTATTGTGCCAGCTGTGACTTCCGAAGAGAAAGGTGTGTGAGGACATTCAGGAAAAACTTCGAAGACACCCACAATTCCTTTCAGAGTGACAATCTTCTCAGTGAAGAGTCCATCATCTCTCCATCTGAAGAAGGCCAGATAAGTTCATTCCTTGCAAAGTGCACTATGATCATTTCTTTCAACATTAATGGAACTGTGCATCACAAATTCGTTCCACAAGCACAAACAGTGAACTAACATTCTACACAAGCATTCTACAACTTATATGACAACAACACATGCAATAAAAGTGACCGAGAAGTGGCACACTGGTGATTGGTTTCTCTACCATGACAGTACTGCCAGTCACTTTGCTTTGTGCAGGAGGAAGATATGACCAGGATGATTCAAGAACAGTCACAGGCTACACTTGCTGAATTCTGAATACAGGAATTTGCAAATGCTCCCAACAGTGGCATAATTGCTGGGCTTGCTGGAGGGGACAGCATGGAATAGCAGGTAAATGCTGTCATCACTGGGAAAAGCACATTGTCCAAATGATCACCTCTTGTTTCAACAGCTGACATTTAGGTAGGCCTGTAATGGCGCCTGAGATGAGTAATCACAGAAATTATACTTAAACAATAATCACAATTATTTATTGAATTTCCTGTTATTTTTCTCAATAATTTAAAAATTTCTGAGCACAGAAAATCTGATTTTTTCATTTAAGTATTCATTCTGCTGCCTGCTGCCCCTTGGACTCTGCCACCTGGGGTAGCCGCACAACTCCCCCCCCCCCCCCCCCACCCCCCTCCAGCTACACCCCTGCTGTCCACAAATGTCAAAGTGTCATTCCAAAGTATTTGCTGTACAGCACAAAGCAAAGTCTAAAAATCAGAATTATAGGCAACAAAATGCTAAAAAGTTATAAACATTAAAATACACATATTTAGGCACCATAGAGCTAAATTAATTTACTTTCTTGTGAGTAAAACATATATGTAATATAAGCATTTTTATATCTCCTCAGGGTGAAAAGTAGGCATTTGCCTGAACTTCTGAGTCTACTTATAAAACAAAATATCTTTCAAAAAATGTGTTATTTATGTATGTATATGACAATAATGCATTATTCAAGTGCTACATGTGTAGTTTAATAAGCACCTTAAGTTCTTCTGGAGTGATGTTTTTGCCAGTATTTGTCATGAAGGCCAGTGGACAATAGTTGTAGACGAATGCATTCTGAAAGAAGATATCTGGATCTCCACACAGCTTCTGGAATAGACCCCAAAACTTTCGACCGCTCACCTCACTGCGTTTACATTCAAGTCCCAACACTGGTCGGGATGGATGTTCCTTTTGTGGCCGCTGAACATGACCAGATACTCTCAACCATTCCCGTACAATTTTCACCTCGCCAAATGGAACCTACGTCAGTAATAGTATTAATTGTTACGTGTTTAAACCACTGTCAACATGTTTCATGGGACAATACATGAAACATCTCACAAACAAGTAATGCATGTAGCAATGGCACATCACAGTCAAGTGAGGTACTGGGTTCAGATCTTAATACAGTGGCCACCTGTACTCACTGAGGATTTCTGTGATTCCCTCAAGGCGTATTTCAGGATAGTGCCTGAAATTAGGCCATAATCATTTCTTACTACCATCCTTTCCACTTCAGTATTTATTAATCCTAGCATTCCATGCTACATAATCTGACCTACCAAAACATTATGCAATCAGGAAATACTAATAATTATGATTAAAATACTGTCAAACAACTATGCATTTATTATGTAATGGAAGCAAATAGCCATGCAAGGTTGACAACACTGGTTCCTGATCAATTACTGAAGTAAGCAACCTTATGCATGGTCAGTACTTGCATGGGTTACCACCAGGGAATACCACGTATTGTTAGCAACTTGCTACCACTTTCAAGCACCTGGGCCAGTCTTTCTGAAACCAGGTGACTCTGCCAGTGCTTAAGCACAAAGAGTTCCACAAAAGATCGGACTCACACGGCTGTGGTGCCAGGGTTGCTGCAATGCCTGCCCATGATGTTTAAACAGAAAGCTACACATTTTGTTCTCCTGAGACCAAAACATGTACCTGTCTGTTACATAATAAATGCATAGTTGTGCTGACAGAATTTTAATAATTATTAGTAATTATGTAAACACAATGGGGTGCCTTCTGCTAAGTTAATCAGTGAATAACTCAGCACTACAGTGTGCAAATTAAACTATATACTTGTGCTATGTCATTTTTGGTCAGATATACGGTATGTCATATTATATAGGACTGATGAACTGTCAACACATTTTTTTAATCTTCAGATTGTTCATGATGTACCACGTACATTTACAGCTTGATCTATACCATCATAATGCACACTAGCTGTAGTATGATGATAATAGATCAATAAAGTTGACAACTTTTTTTTGTTTATTAACAAATATGTTGTGGTTACAATGTCCATTCATAGCATCATTATTAAACCATGATGATACATTATACATACTGTCAAACACTACATATGTTTGCAAGCCTTCTGTTTATTAACAAGTATATTGTAGTTACATTATTAATAAACTAACTGGCAATGATAGGAGTTTTCATGTTGTGATATTTGTTTTGGTGTATTATTCAGCACTGGTTGAAGTTCAGCCAGGATTGCATAATACATTTCTTGAATATGGTAATTTGCTGTTATGGGGGAGGGGGCAGATATTATGCACATGAACCAGTTACTATATTTGTTTTTGAAGTTTTTATGTTTAGTTACAGGGAAGTTGGCCTTGTTTCAAAATTACTGGTTTGATTCTGCTGTGGAATTTCTGATCGTGCACATGTAAGGCTTCTGGATCTCTTAAGTTGCCAATGCCTTATTCCGTAATGCACCTTCCATTCGTGACAGTGTCTAAATTTGTAGATGTGATTCTTGTGTATATATGTTCTGAGTTAAGGCCAAATCATCTATCAAATTTTAGATAACAGTTTATATAAACAAAAGCTCATAAATATTTGTAGCCTGCAGCTTGATAATGATGCTATGAATATTGAAGTATGTAGTCACAACATACCTGTTTGTTAAGAAAGAAATGTGCTATGTTGACAGTTTTCAGTCTCTATAATTAATAAGACCATGACATTTTTTATTATAAAATGTTTCACTGTGTCAATTTCTGCAACTGCATTATTGTAAGCAATCTTACCCCAGTTTGTGACATGCCCCATGGCCCAGGGTTCATGCCCAAAAATAAGACCTTTTTTGTTGATGTACAAAACTTGTGAACAAAATTTGAGTGTATATTATATGCATACTCAAGTGGACTGTAAATGTACTGTACTGGATCACAAAATAATAGAGCATTCAATTTGTCACATTGCTCTACTTCTGTAGATAATAGTCTACCAGATATTGAATCTGGTACTTGAGTTATATTTGACATTTTACACTGAAGTGAACATTACTGTCACATTATGTTTTGTCACAGTTTATGCACAGTACCAACACTCCATAGCATATGACAACTTATGCTTGCTGTTGAAGGTTTCAAGGCAAGTTATATATGTGTGACTGTTGCGACTTAATTCAACTGATAATATACAGGTTACAGAAATAAATTTACACCACAAAAAGGAGTTTTTGATAAAGTGTTTTGCAGCATCATGGAAGTGTTTTAACTCCAGTGACAGCCATCGGGTACATGGCTACTGACACAGCAGTAAAATGGTGACTCAGAGAAAGCATTTTGTATGCTCAAGTTCCATTCCATAAAATCTTCCGTGTGCAAATTTAATTTGAGAGTGGCATAAACAATTTCAAGACAACAGTTACATCTGAAAAAAGAAAAGTGCAGGCTGGCCAGGTACCAGTGAAGAAGCTGTCAATATTGTTCGACATTTCTTTCTGTGCAGTTCTCAGAAATCAGTGTCCGGCTAGCTGTAACTGCATCTTCCACCATCAACAGTATGGAATATTCTGAAAAAGTGTGCCCTTTGTTCCTACAAACAAGCTGGTACAGAACAGTGTCTCTCATGAGAGTGCTGCAGTGATATAATGTACTCTCTTTGTGCAAATATGTTCAGAATTTGTTTTAGTGACAATGAAATGTTCATTTAAGTGGCACAGTGAACAGGCAGAGTATGGGGAAGTGAAAATCTTCATGATATGAACACAAGGATAACCTTAAGTGGGCATGTTTTCTGTTATGACCTCTGCCAGCTCTTTTGTGTTTAAGAAACAATTGAGGGAATTATGTATGTCGTCATACTGGACATTCTACTGACGCCCCAACTGCTACAAGAGATACCGGGTTTCTATATACGACACAGTCCGGGATGTGTATCCGCCAAGGAAGGCCCCAAGTCCAGGTCGCCACGCCCTCCCGATCAAACACCACTCGCTTTTTCCTTTCGGAACTGTATTAGATGTGCATGTTATGTTCCGACACTACCAGTAACATTGGAAAATGTAAGGAAATGACTACAATATGCTGTTGCGCGCGTTTACCATGAAAGCCGTTTGACAGGAAACATATCGCTTTCATGCATTGAGAACGACAAGCGGAGCGCACACTGAGCTCTACCTTGCACCAAAACACTTTTTTAATGTTCTCCTTTGGGCAGTGTATATTTCATTTCTGCATGCTGTTTGGTTTTCACTAATTGCACCTATAAAACGACTATATGCTTTTCACACAAGATGCTACATGTCACGGATAACAGGCTGTTAGTAGCTTTGATCCGTGGCATGGTAATCCTGTGTAGGTACTGAATGCAGAGTGACGTACCAGCAGCAGACATGGCCCACTGTAATCATTGTTCGAGCAACTGGGGGTTTACAATCAGGAGACTGGTAATTCGTCGAGGAGCGGTGATTTTCTGAAAATACTTAGTCAGCTGCGAAATGTCAATTATTCCGGAGTATTACGTCATACACAATGTAGTGGGGTGTGTTTAGGTTAGCCGGTGTCAGTTGATGTTTGTGTAAATTATTTCCAATGGCTTCACGATCATTTGAATATATTACTTCTCCATTCGAAAACGTGTTTAATTTTTTGGGAAGTTTACCCCAAGGCCATGAAAAGGCAGTGAAGCATGCTCTTTATAATGCTTTAGCCTTGTTCTTGTTAATAGTATCTAGTGCGGCTGGTTGGGGGTTATTTATCATTTTGGGTCCTTTCATTAAACCATTAGTGTGGGCCTTATTGTGTGGCTTTGTGCTTCACCCTTTCAAACATTCATTGGCAACTGTGCTTCAATCGTGGTTGCAAGCTTTAGAGTCGTCTTCAACGTTGCTATGTTTTGGCATTCTGATGGTGCCTGTGAACATTATAGATGATATTTCAGAGAAGATAGGGGGACAGCTTGCTAAGCACAGGAAGACTCTAGCTGTAATTGCAGTTACTGCTGTAATGTTACACTTATTTTACTCTTACACCCCACGTGTGTGCATCTGCCTTATCTGGCGTGTGGGGATGTTCAGCAACACAGCTCTGTCTTGGTTCATAGACCATATCAGCACATCAGTTGTGAGTTTTGTATTTAGTTATGAATTTATAAAATACTGGTTGACTTTTATAAGTACATAGATGGCTGTCATGTTTTTGGAAAATTTTGAGAAGCCTTGACACAGATACCTGGGAATCCCAATTTTTAAAGCTGAGATCTCAATAACGGCTAGTTGGGATCCTGTTCAAAATATTAACTTTTGCAAAACTGGATATTTTATAACTATGTGGCCAATTGTAATGATCTGTATTTTCGAAAGGTGTTGATATACAGATTCTATGGACAGTGTAGCATTTCAGGCTCTACAGTAAGGAGGAAAAACATCCAAAATGTTTATAAATCTGGCCTATTTAGAAATTGTTTGCTGCTGTTTTGAAACACAAGTATTTGAAGGTACTATGTTGTGAAAATGGTACTTAATCACTGTATTATTTTTATTCATTTTATTTTTTAGTGTTTTTTATTTTATCTTCTCTCTTTTTCATCTCTTATTCTCCTTTGTTTCTTCTTTTCTTCATCATACTTCTTCCTCTTCTTCTTCTCCTCCTCCTCTTCCTCACGTTCTTACCATATTTTGTAAGTGAGAAATTAATCATACAATCCTATAAGGTCCCAGCAATTTGTTGGCAACTTTGTGTGTGATCTTAATGCCATTTTGAACAGGCCTCCATGGAAACCCTGTTGCATTTGCAACACAAAAATCCTGGATATACACAAATTTATTTCCAACTACTGCATAATACAGTACATAGTTTTGATGCATAAGAACTATGTATTGTACAGTTGGTGGGAAATAAATTTGTGTATATAAGACAATTGCACAGATGTGTAATATTAGAACAAAAATTGTGGGTTTCACATCAGTATCTACTCACATGTTTCATGGCATTTAGAACATCACAGCTACCAACATTGCGTGGTTTGACATTTATTGTCTCAGATATATTGATAGGTATGATTAATTTGGGGATTATAAAAATGGTCTGCTTCTTAGACAGAATTTTGGCACTAATGCAGTTTAGGTCCACCACTGTGTATCCAGTGTGCAGTGACGATGTTCCTGTACGCTGAGGGGCGTGGTTTGCGTGGCGCGTTGTGGCCTCGCCCCTCTCTCCCTACTTCAACTTGCAGCGCTCATTTCAAACAAAGAAACTTAGGTTAGCGTGTAGGCTATGTCTCTGTTCTGTATATGAAGGGAATGGCCACTGGACACAAACGTAGGTTAGCGTGTAGGCTATGTCTCTGTTTTGTATATTAAGTGAATGGCCACTGGACACAAACTTAGGTTAGCGTTCAGGCTATGTCTCTGTTTTGTTATTAAGTGAATGGCCACTGGACACAAACTTAGGTTAGCGTTCAGGCTATGTCTCTGTTCTGTATATGAAGGGAATGGCCACTGGACACAAACTTAGGTTAGTGTGTAGGCTATGTCTCTGTTACAGTCAGCGCGATATTTCAACCTCGTCCCCCTCATTACACTACCTTTTCACGGTAACGGCTATCGCTCTGTGTAGTACAGTACAGTGTCGCGGTCTCCCTCTCCACTTTAACGTTGCTCCTCCTCTTTCCATACCCCTGCCACACATAGCCTTCTAGACTCACTCTGTCGTCCTTCCTATAGAAAATTTTCCTGCTGTGGTGGACCTAAACTGCATTAGTGCCAGAATTTTTTAGCATATGCTTCACAACAGTACATAATAAAGTATAGAATACAAAGTACATGGAACCGTGCCCACCGTCACAAGAACATACTTCCACTAGCATGTAATATAACATGACTAATGTGATTGAATAGTGGATAGTTGAAGCAAGATATGGGAGACTTATGACACGAACTGCTTTCTGGAAACAAATGTTGTACCAGAAGTTTAGTTTGTGCACCAAAAGAAGTTAATAAGATGATTGAACTTGACATTAAAGAATAGTTGTGTATATTGTCTGCATGTCATATTCCATTAACCATTGTAAGACATTTGGTTTGAGTACATGAATTGTTTGCTTGCTGCAGTGATTTTTTGTTTGAATAGTGTTCCCAGGTGTTAACAGTTTCCAGGGGAGGTTTTCATTGAATGTTCTCATAGGAACACATATTTTTAATGTGAAAGAATTCAGGTCATATGGGTCTTGAGTATGTGACAATCCCATGATCACACTCCAGAAAACTTCTCTAGATTAGTAAAATGAAAATCTTCACATGGTATAACTGTTCAGTTTTCATCTGCGAGAAGAACAGTATAAGTAAATAATGAAATGTGCACTGCATGACTCGTAGCTAGCGAGATAGCTCTGTGTCACACAGTAAATGTTTAACAGAAGTAACTGCTCTCTGTCACACTGTAAATGCTTAACAGAAGTCACAGCTCTGTGAATACGTGATATAGGTTTATAAGCAGGATTAACTTTTTTTATTTTCTTTCAGATATGTTGTGAATATTTTTTTCTAGGTTGTGAGCTGTGTGATTGGCTACATAGGTGTGCTGGCATTATGGTGGAAGCCAAAACTTTCAAGACCATTTATGTATGCGTCCTGTTTCATCTGGATGCTGGTGGCATGCTATCTGGCCAACTTGGCATATTCTTTCCAGGTATGCAACACAGTTCACAACAACAATTTCTTATTTAGTGCATGTAATGTATTTCTGGAAAACATTGCTGAAAGTAAAATGTTTCTTCTAAAACTTAAATTATCTGAACCAGAAACATGTGGTTTTCCTTTGTTCCTCCAGGCAAATGCTACGATAACCTTAAATGAGGCTAGGACAGCTTCTTTGTTACCAAACATTTAGCATTGAACTAAGGTTTGGAACTACATACATTTCAGTTAGTTATTTTCCTTTTCTTCCCACTCCCTCCACTTCTTTCTTTATTTGCTTTTAATCCTCTCCTTCATATTTTGAAGTGGAAGATCTATTTACTTTGTTTCAAACAAAATTCCTAAGTGAAGGAATTTCAATTTATTTTATCTCATTAGTAATTCTAACTGGTAATGTGAAGTAATGTATTTTGTATTTTTGTGCCTGTACTAAATAGTTCTGTCAGGAATGAGGCAATGTTCTTTAAGATCTGGCCACCCATTATGGATGGGTACATGTAGTATGGACCACTACATAACCTGTCCACTTGATACTGACAGCTGGACATGAAGAATACCATGAAGCAGCAGCCTTCTTGAGAAGATAATGGCCCCTTAGCTAGTCAAGAAATTCCCCACATTTTATGGAACTGGAAGGTTCATTACTATGTTCGCAAGAGCCAGCCACTTCTCCCTGTCCTGGGCCAGACCAATCCATTCCTTGCCCTCCCATCTTACTTCTTTAAGATCCATTTTGATATTGTCCTCTCATATATGCCTAGCTCCTCCAAGTGGTCTCTTTTGTTCAGGTTTCTCCACCACAACTCTGTATGCACCTCTTCTCTCTTCTGTATGTGGAAGAATAGTAACACGCGTGTAGTATTGGTGTCAAGAGAGCATGAATCTTTACCACCATGGTTCCTGCACACATTCACAGTGCATTTCTGATGCATAGGAATCATTCATTCTGTAGTCTGTCTTACGACAGGTCCGTAGCCTCTTCCAAAGCGAGTTCTCCACAGGGTGCGATCTAGTGCTTCCTCTTTCAATTTCCAGTATCTTTTCTTTTCCTTAAGGTCATCCGTAGCTGCTTACGTCTTCTCCTTCGTCGTCCAGTCATTTCGTAGGAATAACTGTTTTTTAATATGTGAGATCCACAGTTTCTTTTGAGGGTCATCACATGCTGTACATGCAGAGTTCAAAACATAGGACTTCTGCATAAGCTTCCAACAGTGGTGTAGTCGCTGGACTAGCTATAGTAAGTTACGTCTGATTGCACCATGTATGTGTGATGAAAATGTATTATACTTTGTTGGTCCCGTGTTTTCTCGGAGGTTTAACTGTGATCAGTCCCTTGTGGTTGTAAATTATTAAGTAGTGGCTAACTTAATTTAGCGTTTTTTTTATATTTGCAGGTGTCAGTTTTCTTCTTCATCCAGGCAATGTTTTTGGCAGGTGTTGTGGTGGAAGTATGGCATGTCTATAAGAAGATGAAGGCTTCTGGTATTATTATTTAAATGATTACTTGAACGCATGCCTTTATTCATTTTATCAGAATTTTTTAACTTCTGGAAAAGCAAGGTTTTATTGGAATAGAGGTGTCAGCGTCTCATGTTGTGGTCAGAAATAACAGTCCCTAATGTATGAGATTAGTGATATATGTGTATCATAATTATGGCTGGATGAGTGTTGCTGAGAGTAATATTAAAACCAATTTAAGGACAGTATGTCTATTTAACTCCTTTTAAGGAAAGTTAGTGTAATTGTAACTCATTTTTGAATAATTACCTGAACCACAGAATTGGTTATTCTGTGTCAGTTTGGTGTTTTCACAGCAGTGACAGTGAAGACTCATACCATGAAGATGGAGGCAGCAGGTTCCCCCAAAATGTCAGGAAATGTTTACCAGATTACATGGTATCATATCTCAGAAGACATTAATCTTTATAGTTATTTGGTGTTTTAATATAAACTTGTTGGTGTTGATCTACATGGAGATCTTTACTTTCTTTTCCCTTTTATGTGTTATTGTGTTCTCTGAGTTGTAAACGAACTCATGAAATGAATTAGCTGGTTGTTTAGTTAAAATAATTCTGATATGCTACCCCTGAAACAGACTCGGAGGTACCAACTAGGTAGCAGAGATAATAATATGGAATGTTATCTAGTTTCTGAAGTAGGGAAAAGAATTTACATAAATTTTGACAAAGTACATATGACAGAAACAGTATTCTCGCATACATATGTTTCTTCTCTTTTTCTGCCAGTTTCTCTCTGGGCATGTGATAAACGCACTGTAAATATTTGACTTTATAAATCTACTAGTGAAAGTAGCAAATTTGTATGATGGGTTACCAAAGCAGACTGCTGATTATGTCTGGTGGAAGTGGTAATGTTTCTCCCTACTGTTGTTGAATTTACAGTAGGATCTACATTAAGAGAGTTATAAATACAAAATTGAAGTTTTTTGTATTTTGTTTGTGCAGGGAAGCATATTTCATACACCCATGCCATGAAGATGGTTTTAATGCTGCAAGCTGAAGAAAGTGTAAGTTCATTATCAGTTCTTTCAGTAGTGGGCATTTTATGTGCAACAGTGTATAATGTAACCAGCTGCAATTTGGATTACATAATTTTATCCTTATGTCTTGATTAGTTTTATCTTTGTACATTTATATATTGTACTCTCATGTTTGTTGTTGTTGTTGTAATCCTTCCTCTTCAGCATGCATCTCCTACAAATTGTGGATTTTTGAGGACAGGAATGAGACCTTACTGGTCAATTCAGCACTTTATAAAACAATTTCAGGTATAATGTAAATAAGTTTTCAAGGTTTTACACTTCCACACTGAATATCACAGTTTACCACATCCTTCTCAGTTCATTATTCACTCATCATTGTACCATTTTAATTTGTATAGTCTGAGCTACTGATAGCATCATTAAACATGCTATAAATGAAATAAATGTAAAGGCACTGTTTCATGTAGAAATGTATTGTAGATGAAGTGTTTGTGCAGCAAGCCTTAGATTCTGTGTTCTTAAAATGCCTGTTTCAGGAAAGTGGATGTACAATGTGTGTTACTAATGAAGGTGAGGCAAGTGGGGATAAGCAGGAAGAGGTAGTAGACGTCAGTGAACATCAGTCCCATGAAATAAACAAACAGCATGGTGAGTAAGCACATCAGATATATAATAATCTGCGTATCTCTAATGAATGAACATTTCCCATTAGTATATATTATTTGCTCATCTTTTGGTAATGTGATTTGAAGTCATGTGTTTAGCTACCAGTTAAATTAGTTTTTTTGTGTACCATATGGTTTTTGGTACACCTTCAACAGTTTTATGTATCATTTGATAAATACAAACATTTCTGTTTATTTTTGGTTTTCTGTGAAGTTTTCAGTTTATGAGATGAAATTCCCTGGTTCATACATTAATCGCAGGTCCTGATTAAAGTCCCTACTTATATTTATGAAAAAAAAAAACTGCCAGTTTGGGAAGAGGCAGTGCATACATTTAAGTCTTCTGACTCCTGTTTTTAGGCGCGTTCACAAAATTGCAAAAAGCGACTAGTAGCTTTGTCATGTCTGTCTCTCTGTCTCTCCGTACATCTGTTCACATGGAACAACTTGGCTCCCACTGAGCAGATTTTAATGAACTTTGATATTTGAGTATTTTTGAAAATCTATCGAGAAAATTAAATTTTTGTTAAAATCTGACAAGAATAATTGGTACTTTACATGAAGACGTAAGTACGTTTGTGATATCTTGCTCAATTCTTGGAATGAGAAATGTTTCAGACAATGGTTGTAGAGAAAATCAAAGCATATGTTTTATTTTCAATAAGTTTTTTTCCAAAAATTGTGCCGTTTATGAGATAATGTGGAAAAATATGGTAGAGCCAGACATGCCACAGATGACAATATGGTGCATGTGCATTGCATGCTTGATAGCTAAGGCTACAAGGACGCTCTGAGAATATGTAATAATTATTGCTTTTCCACAGCAACAATGGTTACATGAATGCGCCTCAGTGTTATGTTTATAAGTACATTTCCTGTCTTGTTACATTTTCCATGTAGTTGAAGCATTGTCTACTGGCCAGTTAGATAAGAAGGTGTCAAAACTTGAATTTGACAAAGAGATGCAAGAGTTTTCTGCTGATACCCAAGTGTCACAACCAGCAGCTGTCCGGTCAAGTTCCGAGCGCCGTGTTAGTGAACCACTTCCATCTGAGTCACCCAGGAATATGGGTTCACGTGCAACCCTTGATCTTCTGTCAGCATTGCGACGGCAGGAAGTAAGACAGCAATGCAGTGCTGGTGTTATGTACAGCCAGCCTTTGGATAGTGACAAGTACCTGTATGGTGTGTTGTATGGCTGTGTCATCATGCTGTTGTATAAACACAGCTGGTTCTTACAGCTGTGCCCAGTTCCCATTTTCATCTATTTAGTGAAACATACAGGTGTGTGTTCTAGTAAGAAACTTTTATTAATTACATTTTTAAAGCATATTTTTAAAGGCAGTTTAAGAAGCAAAATATTAGTTTCTAATGGCTGTCTGTTAACATATTAGAAGTCTTTAACTACTGGTATGTAGGGCATATACTAAATTTAAGTTGGCCATTTTGATTTTCATTTGGTTTGCTCTTGGGTTGGCATACACTTTAGTTACTGTTGTCAGTGTAAATGTGGCAGTAGGGTGTAACCCAACATATATTCCATGCAGTGGAAGTAAGGGTAGGGTGTGGAGCATGGCTGTACCCTGTAGGAGGGGGCATGGCATGAATAAAAGTGTCCAAGTTGGCGAGTACACAACTGTCAGCTGTATATAATATCTTAAACGATTGCTGGAGGTGCTTGCATGCTTCTTTGCTGTGGTTGCTATTTGTTCATGTTTAGAGGTCTAAACATAACATGCAGCTTCTTTCAGGGAAGTATCTTGGTATGTGGAGTTTAATGATAGATCAGCTGGCAAACCTGAGGAACCATCTGTTCAGTTGGTGCACCACAAGACAGAATGCCCTTTTTCCAGCACCACTTGCAGGGCTCTTTAAGGTTAGTGTACATAATGTTGATTTCTAATATGATTTTAAACATGATTCATTTGGTAGCAAACAGTTGTTTGTTTACAAACCATGGTGTAAAAAATGTAAGTTGTGTTTCAGTGAATGTGATAGTGATAGTAGCTAATGATTCTGTAAATAGTGCTCAGTGTTCTCTACAGATTACTGTGCACTGCAGTGTTAGATCATTCAGATATGCATTCTTCTTATATAGTCATGATTTTATGTGAAGAGATTTTTGAAGTGTTTGGATGTTATAGGTAGAACTGGCAAACAACTTGGTGGGCCTCAGAATTTTAATATTGTTTGCTTTTATAAAACATATTTTATTTTATTTTTTTCCAGCTTGGAACAAAAGTGAATGAAAAGGTAATGGAGTCACTGAAAGGCTCTGTGAACTCAGCTGCTAGCATTGTGGTGATATTTGGAATCACCACAATAACTATTTGTGCGTCAATCTTACTGGCTGTTCAGGTGGGCGAGTGTTTTGTATTCAGTATTGTGTATTTTTTATAATATCGAGTTTGTTATGTGACATTTCAAATTCTCATGGCTGTGAATATCAGGATTGTGGTAAAAAGTAAAGTTCACCACATAACAGACCATGAAGGCCCAGAGGGGGAGTAGGGGTATAGCTCAACTCTTTCTTTGACCTTGGCACTAGATAGGGTTGGTGGTTAATGCCATGCTCCAGCTGCTTTACCTCCAGCTAAGAGACCCAGTACCCATTGTACAGGAGGCTGGGTGGGCCACAGGGCCAGTCTGGATGGGTGTGGGATATCTTGCCCTCATCGGGTTTCAAACCCCAGACTGTCTAGCTTGTAGTGAGTAGCTATACCGACTACGCTGTCCCAACCCCTCAGGATCTTGGTGAAGATTCCAGTCTTCTAAGATATGATGTCATTTCAAATGGTAAATACTTGCCTATGTCTCAGAGGGGCTTGCTGCCTGCATCTTTAGGGTATTCCAAATAGAGGTCTTCATATTCCAGAAAACTTGAATTTTTATCAACATTACTGTGATAGCCTCAGATCTCACAAGGTGATGGTCTTCTGGATGGATAGGTACCAGCAGTATAAAGGAAACTGCTGCCTCCATCTCCAGGGCAGAGGAGTAAGCTGAGTGTTGAAACATGGCATTGATATACAGAAGGGAGGATAGAGATGGGGATGTGAGGAAACCACTAGAGTTGGTGGTCCTAGAAAAGGCTGTTGTTAAAGAGCAGATGTCAGGGAGGATAAAACTAAAAAGCCTGGGAGGAAGGGAGGTGGGTAAAAGAGGGAAGATAAAAAAGGGTTTTTTGAAGGTGGAGGCACTAGGTTTTCCAAAATATTGGTACCTGTCTAGCCACATGGCATCACATCTCAGAAGTCTATAATGTTAGAGTCTGTTAGTATGGACTAATGTACAGATTAACACAGTGTACTGGACCAGTGTGTAGTGTTGCTGTCATATTCGGATTTTAACAGTACTTTTAGTTTTGTTTCATTACAGGTGTATGCTGAGGGTATTCACTTGGTGTACATGGGTGCAAATGTCATCAACAGCACTGTAGTACATAATTCAGATATGCTGGGTGTTGTGCCAGAGGACTGGCAGGATAAGATGAACGCTATTCTAGACAATGCTTACACATACGGGCGTGAAGGAATTTCAAAAATGGTAATGTGTACTATGCACATCACTGTGAGTTTTGTGGGTTTGTTTTGTAAAACCTTACGGTTTGCATGAGTTCTCTTTTATCCTGAATGTATACAATGTACCTTTTATACTGAGGTTGTGGTAAGAAGCTCAGTGGGATAATGGCAGCACGCAAGGTTTCCCCCTTTCTTCCTACTGTCTTACACAGCTTTTAGATGTTTCATGCAACTTTTGTAATTTACAAATGTTTCTTTCCCAATTAGAGAAACTGCTGCCAACCATTCTTGAGGTCTGAGTTTCTGTCATTGTGTAGGTACGTGGTTGGATGAAAGATGTGGACGATCAGAAGGCAGCAGTGCTTGAAAAACATATTTTGGAATTGTGGGACAGAGTGTACCAGGCTTGGATGATGTCATCTGCAGAGCCAGCTGTAGGCCCAACTGTGACTGCGGGGGCAGTGTTTGCTAGCTGGGATAATTTCATAGATGGAATTCAGAAGACACCAGGTACTCTGCTATGTGAATAGATGTTTACTGTAGGATTTTCAGTTTTATATTTATTTTATATGCCCAAGATAAGCAGATTGTGTGACAGTATTACAGTAGAACACTGCTAAGAAGTCTTTCAAGGGATCAGAGGATTACGGACTCCTTAAGCAGGAAGCTTATTAAAAGCAATAGGATTTCGGGACTTTAAAAATCAGACTTCTTACAGGGGAAAACTTCTTATGCGGGGACTTCTTATCTGGGTTCTACTGTAATTGATATTTTGAATGTCTTGCTTTATGTTTTAGAGCAGCTGATCTTGGAAAGCCGCAGCTTGAAGTTCTTAATGTAAACTCCTCGATTACTATATCTGTCCTGACCAAAATTCCTGTACAGTCCCACATGTATATTTTGAAATACTCCCTAGAGGGGATTTTCTTTAAGTGGTGTTTTTCTTGTCCCAGTTGACCACATATGACAAGGACTTCCCATATTTGTCTTTGAACATTTGTGGCTTCCAAACACCACACATGGTATGCATTTGTATAACATTTTTTATTCGGAATGATTTGATTAACAACATCCGGAAGTTTGTCCACTTCTCCTGGGTCATGCTAAGTAAGTGTCATTGCTTCTTGTTTTCCTTTTTCCAGAGTTCCTTAATGTAAATGCAATCCTCGCATTTGGAAAGGAGAATGTAGAGACACTCGTGTCTGTACTGGATTCTGTGTGGAGTATCTTCAAAGGCAACTTGAGTCTTGCATTTTATTCTTTCACTGCATTGATTGGTATCCTGTTTGGTGGAGGCACTGCTGTGCTGAATTTCATCCTTAACATGGTATGTTATAATGCATTTTCCATTGCCTGTCTTACCTGTTACAGCACCTCGATGGTCACTTCTTTTGTTCCCATGATGTTTTTAAAATACTTGTGTTTACTTAATTGAACATCATGCAATTGTAGATTTCTCCACATAATTTTTAATATTTAACCATCAGCAATATGAACAGGGGTATTTCGGTAAATACATTGAGGGGCCATGGGTTGGACAATTGTGGTGAGGTGCTGTGAGGAACAGAAAATTTGTGTATACCCACAATGTCTAGATTGGTTCTGAGATCTGTCCATTCTCCTACCCATTGGTGCTGAAGGCCTTTTCTTCAGAGATAATCTGGCTGCATTTTGAAGCTGACCACTCATCTTTATTTAGTGCTAAGGTCAAGAATATGCAGAGCCTTATCATCTCTTTCCACATATGGCTATATATTGTGGTGTTTAGGCACAGGGGATGTTTTTATATCTACCATTAGCACTAATGGAAGACCACAAGTTCTTAGATTGGGGCACAGTAGCACATCTTAGTGTGTGGTTGTGAGATTTTTTGGTGTGATATCTTGATGATAATGTTACAAAAGATCCCAAAAATTGTTTGTTCAGTATTCATATGCACTACAGGCACTTGTCTGTGGCATATTCCACAAATGGAGGAAATCAGTATATGCTCAGAAGAAAATAGTCAGTTGAAATAGAATGAAATTATCCAAAATAGCTC
The DNA here is from genome assembly GCA_021186555.1 of Reticulitermes speratus. Taxonomy (NCBI): domain Eukaryota; kingdom Metazoa; phylum Arthropoda; class Insecta; order Blattodea; family Rhinotermitidae; genus Reticulitermes; species Reticulitermes speratus. Next base: position 20,747,451 of record JAJKFL010000001.1, read on the forward strand.
CCTTGTCAAAATATAAGTAAGAATGTTTTGTGAGATTTGGGGTTCTCGTAGCAGTGCTATGAAGCTTACTGTCTTTTGGCATGTTACATGTAGCTTGGTAGTTATTTACTGTTCTTTCAGATGAACATTCTGACTCCATCTTAAGGGTATAATGGAGGCAATAAATTACTCCAAAACATTAGCAAATAGCTACCAGACTACACAGTGTCACATCTCGGAAGGCACTGATTCTTTACAAGAACTTTAGTTTCTTGAAGGGTGGAGGCACAGCCAGTTAGGTGACTGAAATGCAGTATGTGTAAGTGAAGAAGTTAATTTGATTTGGAGAATCCAGAGTTATAGTTTGTTAATCATGGACCCAGTTCTTTTTAAGTGGTAGCTGTTGCCTACAATTAAACCTAAACGAATTACAGAATCTGAAGCAGAGCGACTGAAAATTGTATTGTTATTGCCTTTGCAGTTTGTATTGTATTTTGTATGTCTAGAGCCATTAAAATATAAAGAAACTGGTTACTATAAGAGTAGGGACTAAGAGCCACTACTCTGTAAATGTAGTGTATTGCTGTTATTAAGTGAATTCTAGTGAAGTATTCTGCCTAGTACATTGTAGTTAGCTTCTGTCTTTGTTGACTTCATTTTTCCACAGTTCTAGGCTGTTGTTGTCTAATGTTATATGTTGCAGGTGGTGTTCTTGACTGCGCTGTTCTACCTTCTCAGTTCCAGTGGACAGCTATACAAACCTGTCGACCTGATCACCAACTTCAGTCCCAACATGGGAAACAGGTATGTATCTTGTACAGCTGTAGGATGCCTCCTTGTTTCATGTTGGAAACAGTTGGGGTTGAAATTGGATGACAGATTTAGTGTTTCTGTACTGAAGTTTTGTATGTACATATGTACATACATGGGGCTCAAAATTTGTAGGTAAAGGTGCTGTATTTCTTTTAGGAACAGTGCACCTGGAGTTACTTCCCACTGCCTGTTTAGGAATGATCCCCTTCCCAAGGCCATGAACAAAAGTTTTTTTTTTTTGGGGGGGGGGGGGGGGGTGGTGGCTATAATAAGTTTATATATCATGTCACAAGCTTTCTTTCATACTTATAGGTATGTAAGTTATTGTTGTCTTCACCAGGTTTGCTACAGCTATCGAGACAGCAGTAATTGGTGTCTTCCGTGCCTCTTTCAAAATGGCTGTTTTTTATGGCCTATGGACATGGCTTATTCATAACTTATTTGATGTTAAAGTCATATACCTGCCTTCAGGTGAGTTGCAAATAAGGGACTTCATAAAAGTTGCTCTTAACCCAGTGTAGGAGGGTGTTCAAATCTAGGATGTGGTGGACAGGTGTGTAAAACACATGGGAAAGATGAGAAATACATGCTGAATTTGAGTCAGAAAACCCAAAAGGAAGAGACCACTTGGGAGACCTAGGTGCAAGTGGAAAAACAACATTAAGATGGATCTTGAGGTAATAGGGTGTGAGGATTTGTAAGTTTCTGAAAATGGATTTCAGTTGTGGGTTTATGTGAATAATTTAATAAATCTTCAGGTTCCGTAAGAGGTGAATTTCTTGACCAGCTGTGCAATTGTGAGCTTCTGAAGGACTTTGCTTCGTAGAATTGGTGTTGTTGTGTTAGCATGGCAGCAGTATACTGTATATACTGTATATCCAGATACTGAACACTGAGTCTGTTGAAATATGCAGAAATGCAAAGAATGAATTCAGAAAATATGTGTGTCAGTTAAATTAAACTTTGCATTTGTGGTTATTGTAGGGAAATTGATAAGGTAAATGTGTATGTATATCGAAATGTGTACCAAAAAATGGGCAGGGCTGTTAATTGTCAGGCTGAAGACCCACATGATGCAAATGGAAAGAACACCAGATATTTTATCCATACGAAACGTCCCTAGCAAGGGGTTAATTTTGTGTGTGCGTGCTTGCGGCACACGCCCATGCATGTGATTATCCAAGCAGGACTGAACCCACGTGTGTGTCTGATTGAATCATAAGATTTGGCTACTTGATGCAAACATGTTTGTTACATGTGATGGCAGCATGCAGATATCCATTGTCTGGGTATAAAGCATTGGACTGTCAGAACTGTCATATTATTGACACTATGAACAATTGTTTTTACTAACAAAGGTGTGCAGCAAAAGGTGTTTGTATATGTAAATAAATTTGCAGATTAATCAGAAGTTCAGGGTTTGAAGATGTTCATGTACATGATGTGTTCACACCATATGATCTAGTTAATATCACAATGGAGTGACTGTTGTACCGATCATGCATGCGCTGTATATTTTAAACTGTTAGAAGAAAGAGGTTACTGTTCTGTATGGTCCATGTTAAAGTAAAGTTTGTGTTGCAGTACTTGCGGCCATTTTGGCAGTGGTGCCTTTCTTAGGTACGTACTGGGCCTGCCTGCCAGCTTGTTTGGATTTGTGGCTGGGTCAACAGAAAGGAGTGCAGGCTGTGCTGCTCTTTGTGTTTCAGTTCCTGCCTTCTTCCTTGGTTGACACGACCATCTACAAGGAAATTAAAGGGTGACGTTTGGTTCAGTAGTTAGTTTCATATTCCATGATTATGCAATGGTGATTTAGTGAATAAAGATACAGTGAAAGTTGCAATATCCAGCACCTCCAGGACCAAATGATTATTGGATATTGTAATTTTCCACATATTAGAACATTATATCTGATGTGTATCTCAGTGCCCCTAGGGACTCATGTACAGACCTAACCTTTTAATGTGTGTCTTGGTATCCTTTGTTGTTTTCCTTGCTGCACTTTCTATTCCCTTTTCATCCCTACTTGTGTCTCATGGTGTATATAATCTACAAAAACGAGCAAATTTCAGTAATTAATAGCTGAGCTGTCAGAATTGGTGGTGGGTGTTGCCATCACTGAGGACCGCACCTGATGCAGTAATGCTTCCGACTTGTAATTTGGAAGTGCACAGACCAAATCTCAGTTGGGATATAAAGTGTTTTGAGTTTTTCATGGTTTTCCTTGTTTTCTGCATGTGAGTGCCAGGATAATATCTGAGTTAGGCCATAACTGCTTCCTTTCACATCGTTTTCAGTTATTCATTAATCGTGCTATCATTCAGTGCTGTGTAGTTTGAGCTACCAACAGCATCATTAACAACAGCAAATAAAAGTCCATCCCATCACAGCACATGATGAAGCAGCACATACAGCATTCTAAAGTTAATGTTTCACTGAATACATGTATGACCAATGATTTGGTAATTGATGGTTGTTAAGTAACACATCTTAAAAACAAATGACCAACAATATTTTTGTCTCCAGAGGTGGACATCCATACCTGACTGGCCTGTCAATAGCAGGCGGAATCTTCTGTCTTGGGGTTGAAGGTGCCATTGTTGGACCACTTCTTCTTTGTGGTTTATTTGTAGCTGTTAACATGTCAAGTTCACTGATGATGGAGAGTCCATCAGAAGCAACATTTCCTGCAACACTCAACCACTTGTCTCTTGGTAATCGTCTTGCTCATTTAAATCACTTAAAAAGGTAAGCACTTATTTAACTTTAATACTTGTATGTGCTTGTGTGTGTTTGTTTTGTAAATATGTGAATTCTTAAAATCAAGCTTCCGTCAAATAATTTAACAACTTACCTCGTTAAAAATACAGTAAAACCCCTATTTAATAAATTGCGGGGGGATTAGAATATATTTCACTGAATCGAGGTTTTCATTAAATGGAGGTTTTCAATTTATATGGATCTACTGTCAGGACATGAAAAAATCATCACTAAATCTGGGATTTTACAAAATGTGGGAACATTAAATTGGGGTTTTACTGTATGAATCATAGGCATTGTACACCATGTGTAACAAAAGTCAAGTGCCTAAAAGTTTCTAAGTCCCAGCTTGGATTCTGCCTTGAAACCAGCCCTCTTAAGGGCTAACACTAATTCATGTTTTGTATAAGTAAGTGGCATATTTCAAGAAACTAAATGCTTGTAAAGCATGTATGTTTTACAAATTAAGCTACAGTCATGTTTGAACACAGGCCCTTTAAATGGATTGCAAGTAAACAACCAGTGATAGAAAAATAATAGAAATGTCCGCTTCACTCACACTTCTAGCCTTGCCAATGCAGCACAGATAACTTTTGAAACATATAGGTAAATAATGTAACAGCACAGTTCAAATTAGTTTTTGTATGAATCTATGTGCACAGAGAGTACTTATGTCGATACCAAGAAATGAAGTAGTGTATTTGATGTCTGAAGAACACTAGTCTTCTGCCTCATCCACTCGGCTGCCAGTGCATATGGATGTTTAATGCTGTATAACCTCTGCTGTTGAAATTGCATCATGAAATAGCAAGACTCAATCAACATTATCATCACATTTAATCATAAATAATTTGTATGAAACAGCACTTTAACCCACTGAATCAATTTGATATCTGACTTTGCTGATGTAAACTTGTAGATTCCTACCTTTTGGTTGCTTTAGAATCTCTGGTATTTGAGACATTGTACATTAAGTTCATTGTACAGTGCGTTACACAAAGAAAGTAAAATAATCCACATTTCTCACATTACGGTGAATATATGTTGTGTGTGTGTTACAAACAGGTTGGACACTGTGATCTAGTTGCTTGGCGACTTCTTCGGGCTTCTTGCTACTTTTCGTATCTCAGGTCAGTAGTCATTACATATTTGTTCTGTACTTGGAACAATTGCAATGAGGAACTGTATATTGTACAGAAAGAATCAAACAAGTACATTGTTCCTGTATCATAAAGTTCAAAATTGTTGGTTCCCTCATGTACAGAGATCTTTTGTTCCGAAATCTGTGGATGTTTTGTGCCAATTTTTGTTGTTGTAGCCATGCTTATCACATATTTAGTAATGAATTGCTCTGCAAGACCAAAACTGTACACACATAAGCAATTTGAATTGAACACAAAAAGCATATAAATTTTGCACACAGAATAAACAGATTATTGACATGAAAGTAAAACGGTTACAGTCACAATGCCCGCCATAAAAGTTACACTGATTCGTGTTGCAAATTACACGTGGACTAAGACGTGCCATGCTGTATGAAATGTACGTATAGAAATAGCTGGCATCGTAGTCGGAATGTGACGTCATTTTGTGCCACACATTTCCTCAGATTAGCATTGATTTTCATATCTGTACCTCTGAACCATGATGGAAACTACCTCAGATGTGAATCTTTACGAACTGAGAGTGTTATTTTGTCACTGTGTGTTGGTAAAATATTGAACAAATTGGAAATTGTTTTAAGATTTAGATTTGCAAATATCTTACGTGGGTGAAACATTTGTTCCATCATGAACTTTTCATGCTTTTTAGATGGGAAAGATATTAAAAGGACAATATATATGTTAATCACATGGGAAAATTTTGGTATTAAATTATTCTGCCTTCTTGTGTGGGAAAACTTCTTAAGTGGAGATGTCTTAATCAGGTTTCTCTGTTTTTTTTATGGTGTTACATGAATTTAACTTCATGGGTTTGACAGGATACAGTGTGTGTGTTATTAACACTGTGCGATTCTTTTGTGAATGCACAGACTTGAAGGAAAGGGCCCTCAGAATCCTCTAAATCTGTACAGTGGGATGTCACAGAGTGAGGAGACCAGGGATAGGTGGACAGCTCCTTACATGTTTTCACCTCTTTTGCTGTGATTCAGTAAAGCTAGAAACACGAGTGAATTGTATGTTATTTTGGGTGTAGAATGCTGTTTGTATGTGAGCTACCACAGTTCATAATTTTAGTTTTCTGGAAAGGAAACCATAGTAAGACAAGATGGTTGGTGCTTAACAATTACACAACTTCAAATCGAGACAAGTGTGTTTATGATGTAGGCTTCATCATTTGAATACTTTGTTGTGATTGTTATTAATTAATTAATTAATTAATTTGTGCATATGAAAGTTTTCATCTTGTGTGTTACAGATTTTCCATGGAGCTTGGCATAGCAGGTCACAATAATTCTGCAAGACCAAAGTTATTTGTATCAGCATGAACCAATATATGAATTTAGTTATGTTTGTAGAAGGTTATTGGACTAGTAACACCTATACCTTCCCATTATTTTAAGTTTTCAGGACTGTGTTTGACAAAGAGCATTGCAGTGAGCTAAATATATGGTTATTTAGTTTAAACATATGCATATGTTATACATGTTGCTTTGAAATAAGAATAGTTATATTTATATGATGTGTGAAATAATTCTAACCTCATTTGGTATGTGATATTATGTAAGTTGTCACCGAAATACAGACTGAAAATGGCAATGCACAGAAATGAATTATACACAGAATTAACATTTGTTACAATGAAATGATAATTACAAATATTTGTAGCTGTTATATAACTGCATTTACTAAGTACTAACTTGGTTATTATAATAAGATTAGGGGAAGCAAGTCAGTTGCATTTACAGAGTAAGGAGGTTCTGAAATAATGCGGTGTGGTTTAGATTGTTTTCATACTTTTTTTTTTTAATCCTGCTTTCTCTCAGTTTTATGTAATGTTTCCTTCCACTGTAAGATGCTGCCAGATTATATTATTACATGGTTATTACTAACCATATGAACATAATGACTAGATGGTTTGAGGGAAATAGAAGGAAGTGTGCTGGAGGGCAAAGTGTGGTTGGCGTGGATCTAGGAGACTTATTGCTGTGATCTTGGCATATTTTTTAGACGTCTTTATAACATGACCCATGTCTGTACTTACTTTCTTCAGTGGTAATTGGAGGTTACTGTCTTGATGACAGTCACCCAAGTCCGAGGTGCTGTAACATTGAGAGTCAGACATTATGATGGCAGCATGCATGCATTTTGCAACTGTCATGGAACTGAAAAAAATTAAATTTGAATTTCTTTAAATACTTGGTTGATTTTTATTACTACTGCATCTCATCAACTAAGTGAAGCAAAGAATTGTTTCTGCAGTGAGAGGGCTTGAGAGTAATATTGCTATAGGTGGCATCATGAATATTCACCATACTTACATTGCCAATTTTTCAATTTCATTTGGTGTTATGTCACTAATTTTGGCAAAATGTTGCAAAATTATCCACTGAATAAAATGTATACATTATAGACACAAAGTGTGATGCTGAAATGTTACATCTGTTTGAGCTGCAGTTGTTGTCAGAAGGTGCAGTTTTGTGAATATGTACTCGGCTTATAGCAACTTACTATGCCAAAATGTTGAAATGCTTTAGATTATTGCTTCAGTCACATGCATTAACATGTGGTTATTCTGCAATGTGAATACTCAAGTTTGTGGTTTTTAGTTACCGAAAACAATGAAACTGTGCTGTTATTTTTTAATTTTATATAAATATGTATTTAAAAATTGTGTTTCAGAGGTGGAATATAAATAATTTGAAGGTGTATTTCAATTATCATTAAATAATAATTAAATTTAGGCATTTGTTTTTAAGTGCCTGTCAAGAAACATTGAACTTTCTCAGTATGTGTGCATGTGTGCACATATGTACACACACATCAGTAAAGAATACTGCTGTCTGTATCCTGAAAAATTACTATATTCCTCCTCTTTCTTCTTTATTCACAATTAATATGTGTGTAGAACTTATTTTCTGATTTAAAATATATTGTCTGTGCTATTAACATTTAAAGATGAATTTAATATCCCATTTTTACAGTAATTTTGACTGCTGTAATTTGTTTATAAGGTACACACATTGGTCACTGTCTTTGAAATGTTGCATATTGGGTCCCCCTCCCCCCAGGAATCTTATCTTAATATTGCAGTGCATTTTATAAATAGGTTCTGTGTCTGCATGCATGTTCAAAAAAGCACATGCCCTCTTGTCTTCACTGAGTGGGTCATCAACAAGAAGTGTGAAGCATATGTCATATCAGCAGTAGATTAAACTTGTATATTTAAAGAGCTTTGATGGAATAACAGTGCAGAAAGCCGTGAAATCTTGAATGGTATGTCGAGGATTAGCAGTTAGACTTGACTTGTCGATCGCCTGCATTTAATAAATTCAGTGTTCTGCTTCTGTGTTGTCCCTTCTGTTCTGTTGAGGTAATGTTAAAGGTAAAGTTCACCCTAGAACAGGCCATGAAGGCCCAGAGGGGGAGTAGAGGTATAGCTCTACTCTTTCCTTAACCTCGGCACTAGATGGGAGTGGGTGATCAACGCCACGCCCCAGCCGCTTTACCCCTGAGAATGACCCGGTACCCATTGTACAGGAGGCTGGGTAGGCCCCAGGGCCAGTCTGGACAGGTGCTGAAAATCTCGCCCCCACCGGGATTCGATCCTTGGACCATCCAGCTTGTAGCGAGTTGCTGTACCGACTGCGCTATCCCGGCCCACAAAATTTGTAAGTGCTAGGTTTAATTCGGTTTACTGAATTCCAACCAAATAAGCTAGCTATACACTTCAAGAAAGCCTATGATTCAGTTAGAAGAAAAGTTTTGTAATATTCTTACCAAGTTTGTTTTACACATGACACATAATTCGGTTAATTAAAACACCTTCAAAATAGACATTGAGTAAATCCCAGGCAGGTAAAGACGTGTCTAACATGTTTCCTGTTGAGAATTATATGAAACAAGAGATGCTTTATCAGCATTCTTTTTATCTTCTCTGTGGCATATGCCATAGAAAGGCCCAAGAAAACCAGAGAGATTGAAATTGAATGAAACACTAGGTTCCTTCTGTGCTGATGATGTTGAGTGTTGGATCTACATTCCTTTGTATCGAACACGCTCCTGAAGATGGCACCTTGATGCTGAAACATGTTAGGGCTTTTAATATAGTTAACGAATGTATTTTATCCAGTGTGTGAGTTGGTTGTTGTAAGGACTGTAACAAGATGCACAGTATGAATAATATAAAATTTAAAATAATAACTCTGCTTGTCCACTCTCTGTGGAACAGTTTCCACCTTGCCTCTTGTGTACTAATGTAGTCTTCTTTTCCGTTATAATAATGAGATTGTTACAGCCCACACTGTTAATGGTGCAACTGAAGTCGTACATGAACCTTAAATATCTGTACGATACGAGAAATTCACAGTTGTATGCACATACTAACGAACCTATAGATTCTGCCCACACAGAACCATGTCTGTTTACATAGGAAACCTGTTTACTGAGATTCCAACAATAGAAATATTACAAATTATCGCACTGAAATTAGGAACAAAGACAGTGTTTAGCCAGAGGAATTGTTAACCATAACCAAAATCACACAACGGAATAATTGTGAAATGGCCAATTGTGGCAACAGATAGAAGGTACCCTCATAGGGGCACCCATATCCAGCATATTGTCAGACTTTTATTTTTTGCAAAATATAGAAGAAATGCAGTACGAAATTTTGACAATGTTTATTTTGTACAGCGTGACTAAATTATTCATTCATATAGTCATATTGCTCCTACATGTTTCGGCGTCATTTACGCCATCTTCAGGGAGATTTGCACCAAAACTTAAAACTTACTAAAATATAATAGATTGCAAAAGTAATTCGTATTATGTTACAGCCTTCATGCAGCTAGTGTCAACATATAGGTTTCCCAATTTGTGATTAAGATGGTATAGACATTTTTTCGCATTTCATTATGTCCATACCACAGCAGTGGTATGGACATAATGAAATGCGAAAAAGGCACAAGGACGTGCATAGGACAGACGAACGTGTATTTTTGACATCCAAGGAGCACGTAAGCTACAAAACAGAGGAAAGTCAAATTACACCAAGCATATCCTCCAATCAGAACATAAGATACAGTTGAGACCATACACATACATGAAACATGTCCAATGATGTACGTACACAAAATTTTTCATGTGCTATACAGACAAAACAAAGTTGGTAACATACTGAGTGAAGAAAAAAAAATACGACAAGCAGTGACGTTTTCGATTTACTTACCGATCACGGGAATGTCGGGTAACATGCTGGCCAGCGTTACGTAACAAGAGACTAAAGGCACAGGTCGCAACACGTACAGTAGTAGCAGCGGATCACTGCACTGACAGACGTTATCAGCAGGACGCCGTGACAGAGCCATCAAACATACCGAGTTGGAGACTATCGGGATTCAAAAGACAACCAATACAAAATCGCGATGCGTTGAGTGTAAATGTGTTTCGTAGTGTCTACAGCCATACCATACAGAAAACACGTGGGCTATCAACACATCATTGACGAACATCCGAGGATGTGACCGGCCGAACCTTTCAGCGAAATGGTGCAACGATCAGCAAAACTTGCAAACTAGTGAGTGATCTAATGTACATAGACAGCTATAATGTAGGCTAAGAACTTTCTGAACCGTTTGACGTGCTTGTAGACACATGTTGAACAATTTTGACCGTATCATTCTTTTTAATTATTTAGCCAATTTAATTGTTACTGATGTGAGAGTTGACACAACTTGCATATAAATTACGCAATTACGTATTGGACTTAGGATGAAAATGTTTGATCACAAGACGACGATGATGTGTACAAACGCGTCAAAACAATATGTGAGTAAAACGCGTTGAACTATGCCTTTGGTCATTGTAAAATACTGTTCAATAGTGAAGCCACACGGTATGGTTGATGGGAATGAAGTTAGTCTTATAGGGCTTGTTTTGGTCCGGGTTGGGGTTTGTCATTTTGTAAATTACAACCCCAACCCGGACCAAAACAAGCCCTATAAGACTAACTTTATTTTGGTGCCCCATTAAACTCCAGCTTGTAGCTGGAGTTTAATGGGGCACCAAAATCCAACCGTTTTGTCTCCGCGCTTGTGACGTCTGGGTGTGCTGCTTATTGCGGTAGGGACGCTTTCTTTTCCAGATCTGTTTGTATATTTATATGAAATGTGTTTTCTTTCTCGACAGAAAAGAAGTTCCTATGTAGTACCTTATAAATGTTATCATAACCGAGCCTAACGTTGTGCTGCTGTATTCTAAGCATTTCCCTCCACGTTTGTCTAGCAGGATAAATATGTTTGCCCGTCAGGCTAACGGCAGTCAGTCCAGTGCACTGTGGAGGACCGCAGCTGCAGACGCACTGCCGATTTCCTCGTTTTGGCGTCGGTATAAACAGTTCATATTGCTAAATATCTAAGTAAGGACGGTGTATTCTAACTTCGATTTTACACTCTGTTTCGGTACCCAATGATTAATTGCCGTCTTCACAAGATCCCTCCACTAAACCGGATGAAATCAGACTACACCGTATTTTCTTATTAGGTTCCATTTTACTATTATAGCCCACCTACCCCTACATTCTTTCATTTTCTCCATATCTTAGGGGGGTTGTATTCTGAACAACCAGATGTAATAGACTAATGTTTAGCAAAGAGTTCTGTCCGCAGAAAACTTTTGGCCTCAGAAAATGCTGGCGGAACCTCAAAACCAAGATGCAATCCCACGTAGCTTACATGTTGTGAAGGTTGTTCTAGGTCTTTTGTAGCGAAGAAATTGTTTGGTTAATTACATCTGCCTAAATTTTAAGTAGAATGGGTAATTCCGTTGAAAAATACTGCAGTGGGAAGTTTACAGGTGTGATGATGATGCAAGGCCATGCAGCCTACAGCGAATATCGCTTTGGACGCACTGCATGATGTGTTTTATAGCCGTATCCTGTAGTATCTATTTCAGGAGCGTTTCGGTTGTGATTTTGACCACCATGTTCCCAAGACGTGAATCCGTGCAATTATTTCCTCCAGGCCTACCTCAAAGATAGTGTGTATTTTGCAAAGTGTTTAGGAGTTGCAGGCGGATATGGAAGCTGCTGCCGAAGAGATTACGGGTGACATATTGCTTGAGTTTGTGTTTCATGTTTTGTGGTTGTGGGTGGAATGAGTGATTCGGTTACCTATGGAAGCAGGAATTTTTCTGCGAGGTCGAAGAATCACACTAAACATGTATTCACATGAATCTCACGTCCACACGATCTATGGACGTGAGCTCTGAGTTGTGCATTATACGCTTCTGTAGGCCTACTCTAGAAAATTACTAATGTACCGTATATCAAACCCGCTTCGTGTTTTTCTAAACGCCGTCTATATAAATTGAGATGAGGTCACGTTTTATGAACGAGGATTATTGAGGGATGGCTTTCTGTCACACGATAGTCGTCACATAAAATGGCTCTGACCACTGTTACTCTTTGGAAAACCCTGTACCGAGAATCCTTCGGGAAGTATCGATCGATGTGAGATGTAGCCGTATACCCAGTACATCTAGAAGCAATGTTTTCGAAATGGATGATATGTTTTCACCAGTGGGTCAGTGTTTACGTCCGATTAGAGGGATTTATTGTCCACACAGCAATTCAGTTGCACATGTGACAAATGACAATCGCGTCGCTCGATGGACCGTGCTTCATCTGTTTAAATATGGCGGCTAGATGACTGCAGTTCTGTTGGCATGTTTTGCGAACTAGTCTTTCGGGTGAGGGGGGGAGGGGGAGGGGGAGGCTTGAATAAACCAGGAGACACATTGAAACATTAGGTGGCTGTTTTATATACATGCTCTTTCTACACATCATTCTTCTTTGGACCGTCAGAGAGGGGAATCAAATACACTCACGATCAAGTGCAAATTGTTCCTTTGTCAAAAATTACGTGCAGGTTGGACACTTTCCGTTTGAAGATGACTAGGCTACTGGTTGTCCCAGCACCTGGGCCATAATTTCTTGGTACCAGGCGACTTTGCCGACATCTCCGTCAGTAAGGTACTGCACTTTGTTCACAGTGAGGGGCTGGTGAATGCTTAAGCAAAGGGTTGCACAAAGGATCGGAAAGGGTCAAGGTGCAAGGTCACTGCGGTGCCCGACCTGAAGTACTCTGCTCTCTACTGGTTGTCCCGTAGAACGAAAATGTAATTTAGAGACCGAAAGTGATATTTGTGTGTGAAAGTTAAACTTCCACGCTTCGGCTCTTTATCTACTGGACAGGAGGCTGAGTATTTCTCAGATCCGATAGTGGTGGTCACTTCTGTCGGTCATAGAACTGGTCATCTAGCAGATGATAGGTTTAACTGACGGAGTTATTCAGGTTTCACACACACAAACACACATGTATGTCGACTACAGGCCCGTATGATAATAGGTTAGGCCTATTGGATTCGTACAACAGTAATCTTCACTTCTTTGTCTGAGGAATGATTGGTTTGCTTGCTAGAGTCACAATGTGTGTAACCTATTAGCTAAAACATTGATAGAATATTAATAAAGTGTGTGTACAGCCTGCGGTTGTTTTCCTTGTCAATATTACAGTATTTAGGCTAGCAGATAATAGGCCTGCTCTATACAAGACATGAAACCCTAAGAAAATGAAATATATTCAGGGAACAAGAATTGCAACCGCTCCCATAAATTCTACCGCAAAATTCGCGCATCGTTTTAACCCTTTAAGGTCGAGTGGTTACTAATATGTACCACCAGGTTTAACGTTCACAAATTCTAAATTTTGCCCACACAGTGTATTTATGTGTTTGTATGCATGTCAGAACAAACAGCGATTATTTTCCTATAGAGCAGTTACTGATTGGTTTTTATACCCGAGACGGAATATGTTTACTGCGCGGTACGAACTGAATGTTTAAATGTAATTCAGGTTAATCTTGGGCTTCAAAGGGTGAACAGCCGTAGCTGCCACACTTGCTGGAAGAAAGCACAGGCAGTTGCAATAATATACTTGAGTGTCAGCTGCCATATCGGCGGTAAGGAAGAGGAAACTGAAGGGAAAGCGAGAAACCCCACAGGAAAGTTACATTTTTCTAAAATAAGCCAATGTTAAATTTCTGTCAGCTTCCTGCTTCCTACAGGTGATCTCATACGAAGCTTTAGTGTTATCCCTCACTTAAATGTTAGCTACTCTGTAATGACAAAAAGGCAACCACGCAAGTAGCCCTGTAACTGTTCTGTTTCTCGTTTCCTACCACGGATATAGTAGCGAAGACTAAAATATAATATTGAAATAGTGTATTGTCTTTACTTTTTCTTCAATACGTATGGTGGTGAAGTTCACCCTAGATCAGGCCATGAAGGCCCAGAGGGGGAGTATAGGTATAGCTCTACTCTTTCTTTAACCTCGGCGCTAGATAGGGTGGGCGGTCAACGCCACGCCCCGGCTGCTTTACCCCCGGGAATGAGACCCGCTACCCGTTGTAAAGGAGGCTGTGTGGGCCACAGGTCCGGTCTGGAAAGGAGCGGAAAAGCTCAGCGCCACCGGGATTCGATTCCCGTACCGTCCAGACCGTAGCGACAGCCGTTAAAGCCACGTTCAAACACTGCAGCAGTATTTTTGTGTGTTTGGCATGATTATTCTCAGGATCTTCATTTTTCTAATTGCGTGAGTGAACTTAATTTCTTACTATGAGCTTTATTCGTTCTTTACACCTTTAGCTGTCATAAGCTTATGTCGTGTTACGTGTAAGGAAGACATGTGAGGAAATGGTTATGAAGGTAGAAGGGAAGTGTGTAGGTGACGTGTGATGAACGAGACTAGAAGAGAGATCAGAAGGGAGATGTGAACTGCACTGGGATGGCTCAGTAAATTGCCACTGGCGAGCTTTTGTTACGGCAGTGCTAACTTTAAAGGTTTTGTGACAGTAACAAGTCGCGGCTGATGGCGTGGTGTTGCTTGCTTGTCCGTCAAACGGCCCTGCATTCCGCGCGCAATGACTTTATGTAAACTTGTGTTTCTGGTTCGCTTATTTCACGAGCAGAGAAACCGCAAGTTGTTGAATAATTTTTCAGTTAATATCCATTAACACGATTATAATTGTAGACTAATTCTCGTTTAAATACCTGACAAGACTATTACATCTAATTTGTAAGATTAGGCCAAAATGAGTCATTTAGCAGCCCGTGAAATCAGACATGTCTATTGCATTTCTGGCATTCTCAAGGTAGTAATTAGGAATCTGGGTTAGCTCTCCTATTTAAAATTTAGACACCCGTATTAAAAGATACGCAGTGATTGTTATTTAGGCACTGACAGGAAGACTGAAGCTTGGTACTTTTCAACTTCCTGTCACCAAAAATGGCTGCCTTACAAATTGCTTTTTTTAGGCGCGTTCGCAAAATTGCGAAAACGACTATTAGCATCGTCATGTCTGTCTGTCCGTCCGTCTTTCTGTTCGCATGGAACAACTCGGCTTTCAATGACGAATTTTCATGAAATTTGAAATTAAAGGAATTTAAAAAAATATGTCAAGAAAATTCAAATTTGATTAAAATCTCACAAGAATAACGGTAATCTACATGAAGACCTATAAACACATATGATAATTTTTACTTTTTTGATCGTTTCCATTATTTCCATTAATTACATACGATAATATCTCGCTAAATGACGGGAAGACGAGGGAGAAGACGTAAGCAGCTGCTGGATGACCTTAAGGAAAAGAGAAGATACTGGAAATTGAAAGAGGAAGCACTAGATCGCACCCTGTGGAGATCTCGCTTTGGAAGAGGCTACGGACCTGTCATAAGGCAGACTACAGAATGAATGAAATGAATATCTCGCTAAATTTTTCTTAGAATGAGAAATGTTTCTGACACTTTTTATGTTCAATAATTTTTTCCCGAAAATCGTGCCGTTTATGGGATAATGTGGAAAAATATGATAGAGCCAGACCACAGATGGCAATAAAATACGGCGCAGTAAAGATGCAATTTGCATGCCGGATAACTAAGACAAGAATACAGACAGACACTCATAATATTTAATACTTATTGTTATTAACAGCAGTACGAAATATTTTGTAGTTTGACAAGGGTGCAAAGGGAACTCATTGTTGCATTCCCATGGCAACATTGAAAACATTTGTATGTTGACAGCTACATCTACGCCAACAACAATAAAAAGGGAACATATTGTTGCGTTTCCATGGCAAAAATTGCTGCGCGTCAGAACGTAAGGTTTTACATACATTGTCTAGCTTGTTTACAGCGATGTTGTAATTGATACTTGGTTCTTGACGTTCTGTTTAAATATGTCTTTCTATACATTAGAGAGTTCCCGAATTTTCAAAGTTTAAAGCAAGATATTCTGCATTTGAAACGTTAAGTACGCGCACAGTTTCTGCATATATGGCATGTTCTGTCATAAGTGGTGGGCCGGGATAGCTCAGTCGGTATAGCAACTCGCTACGAGCTGGACGGCCCGGGGATCGAATCCCGGTGGGGCGAGATTTTCAGCACCCGTCCAGACCGACCCTGGGGCCTACCCAGACTCCCGTACAATGGGTACTGGGTCATTTCCGGTGGTAAAGAGGCCCATCTAGCGCTGAGGTTAAAGAAAGAGTACAGCTATACCTTTACTCCTCCTCTGGGCCTTCATGGCCTGTTCTAGGGTGAACTTTACCTTTACCTTTACCTGTCACAATTGAGTATTTGAAGTTAAAACATTCCGATCCCTTAATTACACTGAATTGAAAGCGAACTCCTCTAACACACTGAAATTTGAAATTTATTTGAATAGTGTTTTAAAATTCAGTTTTTCCGGGAAAGAAAAAAATGCGTCCCTATTACAAAGATCAACGGTTAATTTTGGTAGGGAAATAATCTGTTTGAGAATCGTAGGAAAACACATAAACACACTGTGTGAGGAAAGTGCAGTGTTTTCTCATTGTTAGGGCAGGTGGTATAGGTAGGAACCACATTGCTTTGAAAGGTTAATATGACTTACATTTTATTATGGCAAGCAACACAACCCGTGGATTTGTTACTCCTGGGACTGTATGCGGCAAAACGCACGAGCAGATATATGGGACAAGGAACTCCCTCCCATTCGAACCCTCGATTTATAGCAGTAAGTTCCATGCGGACATTAGTTGGAAGCTCCCCACCTCCCTCAACCGAAGGCCTACATTTGAAAGTTATGACCCACGCGAACTGAACCCGCAGACAGAAACAAACTCAGTTTTCTCGTCGTTTGTATCAATATCTCTTCATTCCCCCCTTCATCCATATCTCTTATTTTATGAGTGGCGTAGTTTTGAATACTGAGAAAGGACTTAGACCCCGGTTTTAGAAACATAAACCAAAAATATTCATTCCGCAGTCAGTTCGAGTACTTCATATTCCCTGGATCACATACCGTCGCAATATCCATGACTGTCCTAAGACAAAGGCTCTATTAGCCTCAACCCTTTGTCACTGATTAAGGTTTTAATGCTCTCTTAACTTGTTTTCGTATCCATCTGTACATGGCTCTTCGCTTTGTAGGCATCATCAAGAATCTGAGCAGCAAGATAGTGGAACCATCGACATATTATTACGGTGGGTTATAAGCATAATTTTCTTTTAAATTAAGAAATTAACCAAAATTTAGTGAATGAGTATTCCTAAAATTAAGTAAAATAAACATATTCTATCTTTTATTCAACAACATAATTCTAGTTTCAAATTCCGTTTTTGCAGGAAGAAAGTGTAAATGTTAGAAAGAGCAATTTGGTTTATAACGAAAATAACGTAGAAATACCAAGTGACATTTCACGTCTTGGAAAGATATCACTTATATACAGTAAATATCAAGTGACATTTTACGTCTTGGAAAGATATCACTTATATACAGTAAATATCAAGTAAAATTTCACGTCTTGGAAAGATATCACTTATATACAGTAAATATCAAGTGACATTTCACGTCTTGGAAAGATATCACTTATATACAGTAAATATCAAGTGACATTTCACGTCTTGGAAAGATATCACTTATATACAGTAAATATCAAGTGACATTTTACGTCTTGGAAAGATATCACTTATATACAGTAAATATCAAGTGACATTTTACGTCTTGGAAAGATATCACTTATATACAGTAAATATCAAGTGAAATTTCACGTCTTGGAAAGATATCACTTATATACAGTAAATATCAAGTGACATTTCACGTCTTGGAAAGATATCACTTATATACAGTAAATATCAAGTGACATTTCACGTCTTGGAAAGATATCACTTATATACAGTAAATAAAGTGACATTTCACGTCTTGGAAAGATATCACTTATATACAGTAAATATCAAGTGACATTTTACGTCTTGGAAAGATATCACTTATATACAGTAAATATCAAGTGACATTTTACGTCTTGGAAAGATATCACTTATATACAGTAAATATCAAGTGACATTTTACGTCTTGGAAAGATATCACTTATATACAGTAAATATCAAGTGACATTTTACGTCTTGGAAAGATATCACTTATATACAGTAAATATCAAGTGACATTTCACGTCTTGGAAAGATATCACTTATATACAGTAAATTATGATAAATGTTTTCAACTATTTATTAAATTTAAAGTAGGAAAATGAAAGATAGATAAAGAATAAACAAATCGTAAGGTCACATTAGAATTAATTCATAAAGTTTTTGGTAAACTTAATATTATTCATTCCGTACATTTTAACTTTACATTTAAAGTCCGACAAATGTACAATTCAATCACACTAATTGTGCACTTTCACTGTCCTACATGTTTCGAACCCTTAATTTGGATTCATCTTCAGGGACACGTTATCTAAAATCGCACACTAGTTACACCAACTGGCACAGTTGTGCCAGTTGGTGTAAGTGCCAGTTGATGTAACTAGTGTGCGATTTTAGATAATGTGTCTGAAGATGAACCCAAATTAAGGGTTCGAAACGTGTAGGACAGTGAAAGTGCACAATTAATGTGATTGAATTGTACATTTGTCGGACTTTAAATATAAAGTGTTTGGTCTTAATACGGTTAAGATTAAAATGCACGAAACTGTAACTTTACCAATGGTTCAGCGACTGTTTTTCTCTTTTCCTAATAAATATATATAAGTTTATTTGAAAACATTAAGGAGAAGCTTGAAACCGACAGGAATTACAGTAACCTGGCAACTGATTACATTTTTCAACGAATGAACTTCAACATTCTTTAGTCCCTGACTCGTTCACTCATGCAAACTACGTTTGCATGAGTGAACATTTAGCATTAATCAGATATCTGGTTTGAAGGTCTCATGAAAACACTAAGATTTGGAAATCGTAATTTTCAGCCTGTTTTTAAACTGTGTTTTTTTTATGGTTGTAGGCAGTGATTGTTTGAATAAGATGGAGATTGCGAGAATTGAGGTTTACACAGCGGTTTGGCTGGAGATTAAAGTGTTCTGGGATGTTATCCCCTGTCGACTGTTACCAACGTTTTGAAGGAGCGTAGTGCCTCTGACATGATTATTTACCAGTCGCAAGGCGTAACATCCCAGAAGACTTGAATTTTCTAGGTGGCATTTACTTAGGATTCTATGTCTTGTATAAATCGTAGCGGTGATAGAATTTTGGGTTTCATAAAATTAAGCAGGGAGAGAGGCAAATTTGCCTGACAGACTAAATGACTTACGGACTAACTAACTAACTAACTAACTAACTCATTAGAGTAATTTATACGCTTGTTGTGATCTATTTTATTGCTGTAAGTTTTATAGAAACTTTGGTGTCAGCTGTCTGAAGATGGCGAGATAATAACGCCGAAACATGTAGGAGCTATGTAAAAGATAGTACGAATAAAATATAGAATAGTGCATTTGTTGGTGTTACATAAGTTTCTTACTCAGAATTCTGTTTGAGAATGTAAATTGGTCCTCAGTCAAGAATTTACCTGCATTTTATGGAGCCCGAAAGTCCATTACCATGTTCACAACCTCGCCGCTGGTACTTATTATGAACCAGATTAATCTAGTCCACTCCCTCTCGCTCCTTGTATTTAAGATATATTTTAATATTATCCTCCCATCTATGCCTATGCTTTCTAGGTGGTCTCTTTCCTTCAGGTTTGCCTGAGAAGGAAGGAACGAAGTTATATAAATTCACTGCGGTTAATAGGAGGCACTGTAGACAAAGTTGTACGAAGGCTTCTAAATATATTGTGACTTTAAGACTTTCGGTTTGTATAATAAGAGCTTAATGGGTGCTAGGTTCCTCGGATGGCCTGAAGCAAGAAGTTGCAATGAGTAGTTGCGCTGGAGCTCCATACAAAACTCCTCGTCGAAATGTAGCCCGAATCATGTTCGATATCGACAGCAAATCATTGAAAGGTGGTTAGGTTCTTGATGGTGACTGGCTTGGTCGGGCCAGGATAGGTTACTGGTATCGTTAGTGGTAAACCACTAAGTCAGTATAATCTGAGACCAGTCTGAAATAATTTGTGAGCAACTAGTCACATGCGTTCGCGTTCCTTAGAATCATTACTATATTATTTATAAGGCATACTTCGCCTGGAATTTGTATTAAATATGCAAATATCAGAATAAGATGATCGAGTGTACTGATGCTATGATTGACCCACAGACATAGCAAAATTTACAAAGGGACTAGTAAAATGTGAGCATGTTAAATAATTGAAAGTGATATGATTTAATCGCCCACTTCCTTACTTGTACTGCAGGCATTTCTCATCCTCTCACGCATGCTACATGTTTTACACATCATATAATTCTTATTCTTCGCTCGATTGCGGCGCACCTGCTGTCTGCACTTAGCATAGGCCTATACGTACGGCAATTGCATTAAATAAAAGGATCAAGGCAACATAAATGTACACAGAGGTGGGCCACAGATCAACAAAATGGGGACTACTTCCCTCCGGCTGCTTTCGCCTGAGTAGTCTACCAAATAAATGATTATTATGACATAACTACACGAAAAGGAAGTCCATACATCCACAAAATGGTATACGCTGGCTCTTGTCTCCAAGAAACTCTTATTAGATCACTAACATATTTTCCGGGAATTTAGACCACACTAAGTTAATTATATTAGTCATCCGAGTAGGCACTGCTTAAACTATCTCAGTTCACATAGATATACAAATTCTGAAGTGTTATTTATGTGTTGTGACTTACACACTTCTACAAATAAATGGTTACCGATAGCGAAATATGAAATAATTGCTATGTCAGAACGTGTAGTGGTTTTATCAAGATCTTAACCAGCCTTTGTACAATGGTAGCGTGCTAAGAGTCAGAACGTGTAGTGGTTGTGTCAAGATCTTAACCAGCCTTTGTATAATGGTAGCGTGCTAAGAGTCAGAACGTGTAGTGGTTGTGCCAAGATCTTAACCAGCCTTTGTAAAATGGTAGCGTGCTAAGAGTCAGAACGTGTAGTGGTTGTGCCAAGATCTTAACCAGCCTTTGTAAAATGGTATGCGTGCTAAGAGTCAGAACGTGTAGTGGTTGTGCCAAGATCTTAACCAACCTTTGTACAATGGTAGCGTGCTAAGAGTCAGAACGTGTAGTGGTTGTGCCAAGATCTTAACCAGCCTTTGTACAATGGTAGCGTGCTAAGATCAGACTGATGGTTGTCCCAAGACTAACACTTTGTACATGGTAGCGTGCTAAGTAGAACGTTGGGGTTGCCAATATTAAAGGATGTCATCCCGTTGTGCTTTAACTAATTATTTGTTGATTGTTGTGTTAATATATCAACCAGTTTTGATATAATGTTAGTGTGTTATGTGTCAGAGAGCTCCAAAAATTTGTTACATAGGTTACAAGATTATTATATTTTATCGCTTTTTTATGAAAACAGCCTTTCCACTTTGTCACTGATTTCAACTGGCTTACTTGCTGGTTAGTATCAAGGGGAATTAGAAAGGACCAAAAATGGGGGTTTTAATAACTTAATAACAATTATCTGGTCCAAAGGTTTGTCCAGCCATCCACAAACTAACCTATATATTTATTCAATTTTCACATTTAAATACATGTACACAATATTAATACATATATACGTATTGTTATCGAATACATAAGTCGATTGGTACACGATAAAGGTGTAATAATATTTAAGTACAATAGGCCTGACAATTGAATTTTATTTTTTTTAAACTTCGAAAATGTACAGCAAATATTGACTCTTAGATTTGACCCGAATTTCACAAGAGAAATAAAATACAAAGAGAGTGGAGCTAGCTGTCGCAGCGATAGTAACTCACACTTTATGCGGGAAAATGTGAATAAGTTAAAATATAAATATACAGTTGTCACTCTTGAAGGGGAACAACGCGGAACCTCATCTGAAATTTTGCACATTTACAATATTATACATAATACTTCAGAGCAATATTTCAGCTGCCTATGTGCAATGTGTGTGAATAAGGTAATGAAATTTACAATGTAAGTTAAAAAAACAAATCCGTAAATTTAGAACTTAATTATATTCACTACCATAGCAGCAGAAATTTCTTACATATTATTATGTTCATACAGAAAGTATCAAGCACATCTGAATTATTAAGGGCAGATTTACCGCGAATATCGAAAAAGCTATGTCTATTGACATTCTTGCAGTTCACAACCTTTTCTTTTTCTATACAAGATTTGACAGTTTTATGGCGGTAAATATTATGACACCGTTAAATTGCTAGACGTTTCGGGAGGACATATGGCCCTTTTTTTTACCTGAAGGTGGGTGCGATTTGTAACACAACGTTTTGATGCACAAAATCTAGGCTAGACGGTGTCATAACCACGAAGACCGCAACATGAATATTACATGTAATAAACGGCCTAAATTGTGACCTCAAACTGCATAGGGAAAATTACTGA
This sequence comes from Reticulitermes speratus, assembly GCA_021186555.1. Taxonomy (NCBI): domain Eukaryota; kingdom Metazoa; phylum Arthropoda; class Insecta; order Blattodea; family Rhinotermitidae; genus Reticulitermes; species Reticulitermes speratus. Next base: position 20,770,061 of record JAJKFL010000001.1, read on the forward strand.
AATTTTGGCTGCAGTTTTAAAATGCTCTCTCATTGGAACTTCTGAAACCTGGCTGTTTCTGTTCCTTATGTTTTCGAAAAAGCTCTGATGAAATGCTTTTCAATGACGACAGAATCTTTTAACCACCCTTATAAAGTGTCTTGTTTTTCAAGCGGGTAATTTAAAGATTTGCCGACATGTCTGTTGCTATGACTGGTTCGAAATTGGGCTTGTCGGACCACTCTTCCTCCTAATGGCAACAAAAATTTCCTGCGGTTTTATTATTTAGTGTATTTGCTCCTTACTATAATGTTTATTGTGCCCTTCTTATTCAAATTTCATTGTTTGGTACGTCTCCTGTTGCAATGTCACTCATTTGCCTCTTGTGTTGCACTTTTTTGCCTTTCTTTAGACACATGTAGCACGCGTCGGCATCTCAAAGTTTGCACAGAACGATTATCCTAAAGGGTTTCCTACTCTACAGAACTTAAGATGAGATTCTGACATAACCACTTGAATGACACCCTTGTTAACACAAGAGTTTATTATGAGAGGGGCTGGACGTTTCAGAAACACCGTCGTATTAGTGAGGCCATAGTGCAGAATCGTGAGGCTTAGCTGTTACTTTGTATTTAAGTTGCAATTAGGACACATAGAATTTCAGAGACCTGCGGATTTGTGAAGGAAAACACACAATTTTTTCTCCACACAAACATTTCGAAATATGACACACTGTTTGCTGTGATGATGATGTAATTGTTGTGCCGCTGATCACAAGAACATGTTGTTCTCCAAAAACGAAACTGTTTTACGGGTTGCATTGTGTTCCATTAAGTCATTCAAAACATCTCATGATTAGGCTGTACGACGTACTACACATACCAGTTGAGTCTGACATGAGTGCTTCTACTTTCGATGTATTAATTAGGATGTACTTTCATTTGCAAGTATCGAATTATGCCGAATGGCTTGCAGGGCGTAATATAACACACTGTTACCTACAGTACCAGTAAACAGCTTGTTTTTTTCAAAATTACACCTAAAAAAATTGTAAATAAATGTGCCCACATTCAACTGAACGTTACAAAAGAAGTTAGGAATTAAATTACTTTACTTCATGCAGTGAACGTTGTGTTGCCCGATTATCCATACAAGACTGGGCATGTTTCAACAAAAATGTACCGTCATTATTCCTAGTGAATACAACAAGGAGACGGGAACAGTGCCTGCCATAAGCACAGCTGGGCACATGTAGGCATTCCCTTAACTCGCCAAATGCAATGCAGTTTTCTGTCGGTAGGATCAACGCAAGCCAGTACCGTCTCCAAGATTCGCAGTATTTCTACAGTGTGCACCTAAGACTATGTAATCTTAGTCTATGCGTTTTTTTTGCACAAAATGTATAAAATGAACACACGATGTATCTGTGTTCATAATTATGATTCAGCACTGAAAATATTCAGTGGATTTCGGCTAAGTTTGTTATTGATAACCTACCTAAAATTTTTCAACAGATTTTATATTTGTTGTAGGCTATTAAGGTCGGGTATAGACCCGAATTTTTATAAGGCTGAAACCAAATTTAATGAATTTGCTTATAAAACGAATGCCAACAATAGAAGAGACTGATAGCTTTGCATGAGTTTTAAAGACTGCTTTGAGGTCGAAAACTTTTACCTTAAATATTTTCCAATATAATGAGTGTTTAACGAAACACCAATGAAATAATTTCTACTTGAGGCGTGCATTTATTTTCAACCACAAGTTTGTGGTAGCATTAAATAAAATTATAGGCAAATGGACTATTCAAAAGGACTCGTTTTTCCTAGGCTGTGGTCTTTAATTTTCTGTATCGTATACAGGAGAATTGTCTGTTTACGTATATATGACTATTTCAGTAGATACTTCTTGTTACATCTCATTGCTTATTACAAACATATTAGATTTGTAATGTTGTTCTCTTCATTTAAGTCGATGTTATTTTTATTGATTTGTCTTTGACTTTATTGTTCACTACCGAATTTCGCAAAAGTTCATATCCATGGCAAAGCTTTGGTTCCTAAAGCTATCAGCTTTACTGCAGCACACGTTTTAAATTGTCTAATGGAGAATGAACAGAACATGTGTAGTGCTAGACAATTCTTTCGTAATTTTTCGGTGATGTAACCAAACATTTTATATCTGAAAAGGGCTTGTGCGAGGTTACCAATAGTTAAATCTAAAAATGGTGTATAAAAGCAATATGACAGATATTCAAAACGACTTCTTTATTTTCTACCTCATAATTTAATTTTTGTCAAGTTTCGATATTTCCTTTGTGTTTGTAATTATGCTGGAACTACTTTCTCTTCTATAAATTATAAACATTCTGTTATTAAAATCAATATATTAAAACGCGAAATTAATCCGTTAAAGTCTAAAGCAGAAAACACACTGCGTCTTACAAAGACAATTTGTTGATAATCGCTGTTTATTCTGAGAATCCTGCATTATGTAGGCAATACTCAGAGTTTCCTCTTGTTAAACCCGTGCTCCTCTAAATAGAGTAATATTTTCATGTGAAGGTTTGAGAGCCCCATTGCTTCTGTATCATGGCTTTATCTGCAAATTTGTTTTACTCCTTCCTTTATTGACATTTCTCTTTAATCTGCTAAATTTTCAAAGTGTTTTATCACAGATTCCATTTTTGTATGTGCAACCGATTTCATTTTGTTGTAGTAATTTAAATTTAGCTGTAACTAGTACACAGCTTCGATTGGTTATTTTTCTGTAAATAAAAAATTATGACTGTGTAAGCTTTATTATCTTTGCCTTAGCTGCGTCCTAATGTTACTTAAAAATTATAGGAATAATTTCTATCGGAATTGAAAGCCTTGGGTTAAAAACAACACAAAATTTAGCAGTAGCTAGATTATCTTTCAGGAAACAGATTCTTTAAAGCAAAATTAATTCAAATAAAGTTGAAAATTTCGAACTTTATTCTCTGGAAATATCTTTAAAATTTTAAATCTACAAATATAGTCTTACTGAACTATTTTATTCAAAAGAAATTCCAACATTTATTTTGAGCCCTCATTGACAGTTGTTGGTTGTTGTTTAAACAATAAAATGAATTTCTATAAAACCTACAACCCACGACTTGAGAGCCAAGCGATACGCCCTCGCAGTCAACACTCCACTATGCACTACGTGGACACAAATACTGAAAAACCAGCATGAGATCACTCACTATAATATACTGTACATCGAGAATCCAGTTTAAATCTATGCTCCAAAATTAATAATTATATACATATAATAAGATTGCACGCATATACACATGACATTCTCCTCAAAACTTCAAAATAAAATTTAATTAACACGTAAAAGTATTTTGTGCTTATTTATACAGATACATATTTTGGTTCAGTAGGTGTGTCAGTTATGCTACTATAAATCTAAATCAGAGTTCGAAAACTAAGTACGTAATTGAAGTTGATCACTATTTGCTGAAGAAGACTAAATGTAAATATGATTCATTTATGAAGTTCAGTTATCTATGCTGAAACGAACATTGTATTTACGTTTATTATTGGCTTGTGTTAAGCAATATGTTTCTCGGGTTTATTACTGCTTTATTTATCCGTTTACAGGTATAAGAGATAAAATTAATGGTAAAAAATTTCTCGTCTGCTCTACAGAGATTGTGACGTCAAAGTTTTAAATCAAAATTAAATATTGCGCTGCAGTTATAAATACAGTTATATTCACAGGGATGATCTCTATATCATATATGTTTGTCTCTGGGTGAATTGTAAGTGGTTATCTTATGTCTCATATACTACAACCAAACTTTTTCTTTGCTGTCGATGTTATAGTAAACTTAATGACCATAAAACGTCCATAAATTAGCTAACTGTCGAGAGTGTGTATACTTGTTCAAATGCAATCGAATTCATCCACATACCTTCCCACATTTTAATGAGAAAATAAACAATAATACTCTATTTGTCAGTTTTATTAGTAAACATCTTGAAGCTTAATAAATTGTAGACATTTTTCTGAACAGCCTTTACATTTGATATTCAGCTTTGATGTAGAAATCAGCAATGGGGATTATAGTGTTAAAATCTGTGACGTTAATTTGTTACACCCCTACTTTGATCCTTTGCTTCCCACATACTTGTCAAGTAATCCATGCCAAAATCACAGAATACCTTCCGGTAAATACCACGATATAATTAGAAATATGTCGAGGGGACATAAAGTTTGTAACATTACCACTTGAACTGGTAGAGAACAAGGAGAAGTATTTGTTTTCAGGCGTTGACGGAATTATTACAAGGCAAATAAGACATAGAGACAGCAATTGAAATTGGAAAAACTGGAAAAAATCGAAAGAAAACTGAGAAGCAAATTACAGCTACTAAAATATCTCTTAATGAATGAAATGGAATTGAGAACAACGTTAGAAGGAAAATTCATTTCGTCATTTGGTGAAATAGGTGAAGCAAAAATTCTGCACAAAAGTAAATCTTGATAGAAATGAACTTGCTAAGCAAGACTAGTTTAACTCCAGTGGTTGAGCTAACTACTACACGCAGGAGTAGTAGTGTCACGTAACTTTATAGAAAGGTATAAGCCATTTAGAGCAACATTTTTTCTCTAGATAGTGCTGTGACAGAATTATGAGGACAAGAGAAGTGCTATTGCAGAATTATGAGGACAAGAAAAGTGCTATGACAGAATTATGAGGACAAGAGAAGTGCTATTGCAGAATTGTGAGGACAAGAGAAGTGCTATTACAGAATTATGAGGACAAGAGAAGCGCTATGACAGAATTATGAGGACAAGAGAAGTGCTATGACAGAATTATGAGGACAAGAGAAGCGCTATGACAGAATTATGAGGACAAGAGAAGTGATATGACAGAATTATGAGGACAAGAGAAGTGATATGACAGAATTATGAGGACAAGAGAAGCACTATGACAGAATTATGAGGACAAGAGAAGTGCTATGACAGAATTATGAGGACAAGAGAAGTGCTATGACAGAATTATGAGGACAAGAGAAGCGCTATAACAGACTTATGAGGACAAGAGAAGTGCTATTGCAGAATTATGAGGACAAGAGAAGTGCTATGACAGAATTATGAGGACAAGAGAAGCGCTATGACAGAATTATGAGGACAAGAGAAGTGCTATTGCAGAATTATGAGGACAAGAGAAGTGCTATTGCAGAATTATGAGGACAAGAGAAGTGCTATGACCGATGACGCTATGAGACACTGAAGGGTGCCTAGTGTTGCCGCCTTGGACCTGATGAATCCCCTTCCATTGCTAAATGACGCAGAGTTTTTGAGCTAAAATAGTATGAGAAATATTTAGCATAATGTTAGCTTTAACAATGATCCAGAAATGGCCGATTATTTTGTTTCGATTTTAAGCTTCGGTAAGAACGTTCTTACGACAGGGAGAAATTGCTTGAGCATTTTGATTTGAATTTACGCTCATCGTATTCAAGAACTGCATTAGGATTTGTCGTAAGGAAGGTGTTTAGATACGTTTGTTTTAAAATTTACATTTCATTATTAAATAGGACTTTTGGGCCTGCAGATGAACCTGCTGAAACTTTATCCCTATGAAGTTGAATTTTAATGTAAATAATATATAAAAATTTATTTCCTATATCACGGAAAACAAATACGTTTCCATTACAAAAACCAATCCTCTAAAGCTATTCATGGGTAATAATACCTATTTATTCTGAGAAGGATACCAAACCAATGAAGGTATTTACGGTCAACATGCCGAGTTTTTGAATGTTAGATTTAGTGACAAAAACCTGCCTAGTAATCACTGTGCTGTGAATAATTAATAAACCTGTGTACATGTATCATAGCTGTCGTTTTAGTACAAGGGACGAAAATGTTCTGCGTCCTAAATGCACATTAGCATCTTACACGTACATGTTACACCATGGTTTGAATTATAATTCGTCTACTCTGTAAATAAATACGCCGAGGTTGAATAAAAGTGTCTAAGGAAGAGAATATGTCTTAATTCTCATGCCATCCTTCTTTTTATTGGATTAAATATAAAGGCCATGTAATTTTGGATACAATAAACCGTTCCAGTATCTTTTCTGAACTATTTTCTTACATCTTGCAGAGATTAAAGTACATATAAGTCTTGTGATAAATATGCACCAATGGAAGAATGGCAATCACAAATTTACTTGTAATACATTATTGAATGTTACATTCCGACATGTATTGACGTTTGTAGAAAGCCATCATCAGGCATTACAAAATACATTTAGTAATGTATTACAAATGTAGTTGTGATTGACGGCTCTTTTCTCCATTTTTGCCCATAAACGTTTTTAAGACCTGACTACTTAGTTGATTTTTAGCTCGGCTAATAACCGGCAGTCCAACAAAGCTAGGGGGCCTCTTTTAAGTTTTTGTCAGTTCAGGCACTAACAGATACGGCGCATTTTGTCACATATAAATTTATTAGCATTTATTTTAATATTCTCCGCACTTTACAGGGATTTAGCCTATTTTATTAGCCTTTTACTCAACAGGGCCAATGAAATTAAAAGGGAAATAATTCCAATCTTGTGTCCTTTTCTTTGCTTCTTTCCTACCTTCATTTACTTCACTTCTTTCTGCCTTGTTCTTTCCCCAGTTCCGTCTTTGTCGTCACGCCTCTATCTGTCCTCTGTTAACACAAATAAGTTTCGCATTTATTCTGTACGAAACACAACTTCTGTCACAGATCTGCCATCTGTGTACGTACTTGGACACCACATGTTTAACGACCTCCGTACTACGCCGTTTGAAGACTCTGCGTGTGGTGTTCTGTACACGAATATGGAACTGAGCGTATTAGATGTCATTAGCTACGACTTTGTATGTATGTAATGTCCGTCTTTCACACTAAACACCTTCGTGGAATTAAGTAATTCAGTATGGAGTGTAACACAATTGTGGCTCAGGATTATGTTGTGTCGTGTGTCAGAAAGTGTATGATTAAGGAACATTTAAATTACATTATTTTATCAAGCAGAACACACTTCTTGTGCGGTGACATATAGGGCGTAGTGGATGTTTCATGAAGAACAGAGTCCATGAAACTATTTTTCCACTTAATTAAAGAAAGAAATAAGCCTATTAAAATTGTAATTTTTCGAATTAAAGTACCTTTTTTTCCGAAGTTTAGTCATTATTTGTTCTAAAAGCATTTTCTTTATGAATGAACTTACAGAATGACCAGTAAAGCACTTTATATATTTAGTACTGAACAACTGAAAAGGAAAAATTTCGAAATGTTTATACCTACCGCACACAGACTTTGATTATTTTTAAATCTAATACTGGCTATGTGTAATATTTACCTACGTAAAACAAGTCTTGTATGAGATCTGCAACTCAAACAAAAGACACCGTGACACAGTGTTTGAGCGACTGCCTCATATAAATAAATTTGTTGCACAATTTGTTCGCTGTATTTACTTATTGTTACAAAGATGTGTTTCACTGTTTAGATTGTGTAGGTACAAAAATACACAAAGACAATAATTTTAAATACTTTTACGCGCGCCTCAGTCTTCTGCAGATTGCTGTCAGAACATGGACGATGATGTATCTGACGATGTGAGGATGACATCCCCTTGATGCTGACGACCCGTTAGACTATTCGAATTTGCGTCGCAGTGAGAACTCGCCGATGTCGTCGTGGTGCCGCTATTAACCGCAGGAGTGGTTCTGTTCACCAGCATCACGGCGTCTGCACTGAGACTCAGAATCTTTGCACTGTGTTCCTGCGCTTTGGCGCGCAAACACGCGATGCTGTTATTACGAAACTCTTCCGGGTCCGTCGCGTGAGCGAGCTGGAGGCCTGCTGACTGGTGACTCTGATGGTCTATTTGATGTTGAAGCTCCTGTAGTCGAAGCTGATGTTGCTGAATTTCCTTGTTGTTCTCGACGGCATTATGATTAATCTGTGACTGTTGCTGCTGTTGCTGTTGCTGCTGTTGTGTCGAAGAATTGTTTGTGCTGTTGTCGCTCTTGTCTGTAGTCATGGAAGAAGTTTCGTTTTGGTCCTCCCTATCTGAGCTGCAGCCATCTTCTTTCAGCTGTTCTGCAGCTTCTAGCGATTTTCGGTGCATTCCTGTACAGAGCAGATATACTGTGCATTACAGAAGGCAATTACTGACAGTCGGTCACAGAATATAAACACTTTGATTTGTGTAAGTTGTGTCATCTCTGCTTATTAAAGAGAAGCAAATCTGGAAAACTCTTACAGATCAATCGATTTATTAATTCACTTTTGTTATTTTAGTAATAAAGACGCTAGAGGAAGCCCAGAAGCCTAGTAATGTTAAATGTCAACGTATGAATAATTTTATTTGAATAATTTCGAAGCTATTTAAATTGCGTAATTAAAAATTGCTTAATTAGCAGCTTCGTAATTTGCTCTCTGCACCAAATACTATCAGGACAATGAAATCAAGGGACTTGGATGATATAGGCAGGGCATGTAGAACACATGTAGGTAAGAGGTGTGAAGGCACAATTATACTTGGAAAATTTCATGATAAGAGGTCACTTTTCAGAAGTTGGTGTAGATTGGAAGGTAATATTAAAATGGATCTTGAAGAAAGAGCCTGGACTGGATTCATCTAGCTTTTGTTAACAGGGTAATAAACCTTCTGTTAAGATAAAGTTGCGGAATTCCTTGAAGAGCTGAGCGACTACTGAATTCTCAGGGAGGACGCTGTCCCATGGAATTAGTTTCATTATGGTTACGTACCTACATCACGAAAAGGCGATCTGCGTTTCTAAAATCGAAAGGCCATCTTAACCTACGTCCCTCCCTTAGAATGGACAGCGTGTGCCTGTGAGTCCCCTCATTTCGGATTTCGAATCAATTCGCCGATACGCGGAAAAGTTCATGAACATTGCACTACCGGAATCCACTTTAAAGTCCCAACTTTATGTCCTACAAGTATTAATAACAACATAACACGCAAAATTCTGAGTGTGCGGACTGGAACTATGCTCGAGAAAACCCAAAAATTCTTCTTTTCTTTGAAACTGACCTGGGATATAGACAATTATTAAACTGCTGGGGGAGGAGGAGCCTGCGCGTGGGGTGGGGGGGTGCAACACTTAATTGTTGTAGCTTCTTCACTGGGAGAGGGCGAAATACAAATGAATGAGTACGGAGTTTTCAGCACGGGTAAAATTTCATACTAAAGTATTTAACATCAGATGAGTTTTTCAGTACTTGATTAAGAATTCTGTATTAGAAGAGTTTAACAAACTGTCTAACAAACGTCACTGATAAAGTTGCAGAGGACTTTTGACGAAAATCTGTAAAACAGAACAAAGGTTTTCATGAGTTGTGCCTAAAACGCTTTGTTAGGATTCCTAAACGACATAGGATTTGAGGGTTTTCACGGAGGTTAAAATATGTTTTGCGACTTTCAGGTTAATGATGCCGTGAGGTCTGGTAAGTGGTTACCGAATAAAAATCGCATAATAAATTTCTAAACAAGTTTACACAAGTATTACTTGCCAGTTGTTTCAATGTAGGCGGGTCGTTGCCAAAATAATTTCCAAAGCTCCCGGGTTGACTGAAATAGGCTGAATAATAATAAAAGATCAGTTATAAAGTTTAAATGAATTAAATAAACAGCTTCGACCATATAGTGTTAAAATGTTCCATATTTATTAGTCAACTTGTCCCATGCAAATTGGCCGGATTGTTGGGATGTCAGGAAATATGCCCTGAACGAAGACAAGCACTCTTTAGAACTGCAGACCTAGAGTGAAGGATAAGGCAATTAAGGCGGCTTAGGATGCAGTTCCAAGCACAATTACTAGCCTTATGTATGCAAGCTTCATTAACCTTTGCATCCCGGCGGCAGAGACAAGAGAATTGTCTGTTCTGAAAACGTCCAGACCAGTTCCGTGGCCAGCCCAGCCTCGTGTTCAGCGCTTACAGCGAGCACTTTTCCCGAGGGTGAAGTGACAGGGGCTGAGGCTGACAACTATCCTCCATCAAGTGCCGGGGTCGAGAATGACTGGAGCTATAACTCCACTGACTCTCTATGCCTTCATGGTGTGTACAGGAACAAATTTTACTTTTACTGCCTGTCTATAATTATTTCCCCTTTGGGAGCCAAAGCACCTTTCCAGACATTCACTGATGTCCATAACCGAAATGTGTGAGGTGTGGTGATATACCATATGTGTTACCTCTTGTCTTGGTGCTGTGCATTTAATACAGCTGCTGCTTAGTTCTGGCGACATTTGTCTGAATTATTAAGCGGCAAGTATTATAATGCGTGGGGTTCTTCCTTGACTTTGGGGGATTCGTGAAGTCGAATAGGATTCTGGACGCTAATGAAAATCCAACACAAGTATCTGGATCGAATGCGAACCCGGGACTATAGCACCCGCTTATTCTAAGATCGTTGGCGCCACTAGGAACAGATGTAAAACGTAACCACTGAGTGTATAACAAATACGAAACAGGTGATTTGTTTACAAATAATAAGGCTGTTGTGTCACAGTTTTAAAGTTACTGCCTCAGAATTTGCCGCGCAAAAATAAGAAAATTGAACAAAACTTGATATATTTGATAGCCTGGTCGAGATTCGAACGCGGTACTTTGAGAGTACAAGCGCAGAGCTTTGGCACAATGAAGTATTCTTGGATGGATCATAAGACTTTTTAAAACTTTTGAGACAAGAAATTTGCCTTTTCTCGTACCAGTCTCGTTTGTATTTAAATCTGAACGCCTGTGTCACGCTATTTAGAATACACTTTTAGGTATAAAGGTGTTATGCATTTTCTGTCGGCCATGGTTCTGTCGCAGTAATGTTCAGAAATGCAAAAAAGCAATTTTAAGGATTGTCCTCTAGAGTCGTTCAATTTCGAAATCTCGTCTACATTAAAATAAAAGGGTTCCAATTTATTGCAAAGGTTTGTTGCCGCACATTTCTCAATTTGCCATCCCCTGAATTCGCTGCTACCAGCTCAACATCCACACATATTATCATTAGCCAGTACTTCCCCCCGTTCTCAGGCCACCCGTAACCATGCATCTAAAGGAGGCGTATTCTACACCACAAATATGTCGTCGCTTTCTCGTGCAGGCAGAAAGTAAAAATGATGGCGCTGTTAGTAACGACTGCCTATGTTCCTCTCCCTCAATTTGTATTTTCCCCTTGTACCATTATCAGCGATATACGCAGCTAAAGAAGGCTATATTACTCTGCACTGCGCATGTGCCTATACAGACACCCACGGGTGTACCTTTACATTACAGAGTGTTACAGACTCCAAGGGGAAGAGTTCCTCTTGAGAAGCTCATAAACGCTTAGCCGGTAAGAAACATTCCCACATTTATAGAGCCGAAATTTCTTTATCTTCGCAAGGACTCACTAATGGGTCCAATTGATATGAAATTCATAATATTGTCACCATACAGTGCCGTTACGTGGGCATGCAATATTTATAATAATATCACCGTACAGTGCCGTTAAGTGGGCATATAATATTCATAACAATGTCATCGTACAGTGCCGTTAAGTGGGCATGTAATATTCATAACAATGTCATCGTACAGTGCCGTTACGTGGGCATGCAATATTCATAATAATGTCACCGTACAGTGCCGTTAAGTGGGCATGTAATATTCATAAAAATGTCATCGTACAGTGCCGTTACGTGGGCATGCAATATTCATAATAATGTCACCGTACAGTGCCGTTAAGTGGGCATGCAATATTCATAATAATGTCACCGTACAGTGCCGTTAAGTGGGCATGTAATATTCGTAACAATGTCATCGTACAGTGTCGTTACGTGGGCATGCATTATTCATAATAATGTCACCGTACAGTGCCGTTAAGTTGGCATGTAATATTCATAACAATGTCATCGTACAGTGTCGTTAAGTGGGCATGCAATATTCATAATAATATCATCGTACAGTGCCGTTACGTGGGCATGCAATATTCATAATAATGTCACCGTACAGTGCCGTTAAGTGGGCATGTAATATTCATAACAATGTCATCGTACAGTGTCATTACGTGGGCATGCAATATTCATAATAATGTCACCGTACAGTGTCGTTACGTGGGCATGCAATATTCATAATAATGTCACCGTACAGTGTCGTTACGTGGGCATGTAATATTCATAACAATGTCATCGTACAGTGTCATTACGTGGGCATGCAATATTCATAATAATGTCACCGTACAGTGCCGTTAAGTGGGCATGTAATATTCATAACAATGTCATCGTACAGTGTCATTACGTGGGCATGCAATATTCATAATAATGTCACCGTACAGTGCCGTTAAGTGGGCATGTAATATTCGTAACAATGTCATCGTACAGTGTCGTTACGTGGGCATGCATTATTCATAATAATGTCACCGTACAGTGCCGTTAAGTTGGCATGTAATATTCATAACAATGTCATCGTACAGTGTCGTTAAGTGGGCATGCAATATTCATAATAATATCATCGTACAGTGCCGTTACGTGGGCATGCAATATTCATAATAATGTCACCGTACAGTGCCGTTAAGTGGGCATGTAATATTCATAACAATGTCATCGTACAGTGTCATTACGTGGGCATGCAATATTCATAATAATGTCACCGTACAGTGTCGTTACGTGGGCATGCAATATTCATAATAATGTCACCGTACAGTGTCGTTACGTGGGCATGCAATATTCATAATAATGTCACCGTACAGTGTCGTTACGTGGGCATGCAATATTCATGAACTGAGAAATTATTATGACAGGATATCTTAACATTCATTTCTTAACTAATAAGTAAAGTCGTAAAAAGTTCTGTTTTATTTTAATGTCAGTCCGAAGCAGTTTATTATAATTTACCTTTCTACTACTGTAGGTCTTGCTGAATAATTTACTCAAGAAATTCTGCATAGCTTACAGAGCCCGAAGGTTCATTACCATACTTATACGAGGCAGTCACTGACCTGTGTCCTGCGCCAAATTAATCCAGTTCATACATTCAAAAGTCTTAGCCTATAAGATGTGCTACTCTTAGGCGTGTTTGTTGAAGTTGTGATTCTCTTCTTACTGACAGTTTGGCGAACTTTTCTTTTGGGATTCAATGGAACGTAATACACAGATCAATCCACAATACTGCTTTACATAAGGCACTCATCGTCTAACTGGCTCAGACCAAAATTTTGATCTGTTACGATGACAATAAATTTTATAGCAACCCCTGCCACACCACTACACATATAGCACATGCCAGTAGACCGAAATGACTTCCCCTGCAAGGGCCTTCAACCCCTTGTGTGCCAGATTTCCCCACGACTCCGTACGTACAGTGCCTTACGCTCAGCGTGTTGTGTACGTTGTGCTAATACTCACTGCAGGGCCTTGCACGCAAGGAACACATTCATGATGTGGGTGTTTCCCTACCTAGGAGCCAGGGCGCCACGCACTCGTTGCTTTCCTTGGCGCTCTTCAGGATAGTCTCGGGGAGTGGCAGAGAGTGGCGTACCATGGCACCATACAGACCGTACTCCGCCATGATGGTACTCCGTCCCCAGCACTTCTCAGTCTTGCGCCACTTCGCTCGCCGGTTTTGGAACCATACCTGCGCATAAAACGAAATACAGCTCTGTGGGAAAGCGAAGGAAGGCAGGCAAAGACAAACCGCGCCTAAGCACCACCCTATGAAAGCGAACAGATGGTTAGGAGGTGAATGTGCGCAATCTAGATTTCTCAACAGTACAGAAATCGGAAGCTTGATACACGCTCTGGCCCTCCTTACCCACTACTTAGCAGGGCCCTTCTGGACGTAGCGGCGTAGAAGAAAATCATACTGTGTCTTCCAGAAGTCAAAATCAAATCATCTTTATCGGGTCATTTATGGAGGTTAGCTAAAAGTGACCTTTCATTCATTTATACTATTCGTCTCTTCCCTTATTCATGTATCTATTCACTCTACATACTTGGATGACAAATACAAAACGCATTTAATTATGAAACGTACTGTCTGTACTGTCGCAAATCACCCCCTTTCGCGGTCATAAACCCCGAGTTGTCGCGTCGAGTCTATCCACTGATTCACCCAACACCCCTGTCCGCAGTACAATAAAGAGGCTCCACATTATTAGTACTGGCCGGGCATTAAGCAATATAATTGACTTTCCATCTTCCCCTTCGTGAGACGAAGTACTAATCTCGCTGCGTTATAGCTATACGCCGGCCAACAGTGAAGTGATTGTTTACCATCGATATTTAGAGAGGAATTAGTAACTGGATCTAGTATAATCCTTTTTCATAAGCCGATAGTCGTGGAACTTATAAAGAAATTGCGCTCCTTTTATGGAACGGAATGGTGCAGATGTACCTACGTGTTGTAAAATAAAACCCCGTCACTTTACTCCATCCTGAGTCTGCTGAATCTGGTCCATACTCACGTACTATATTTGTTAAGGCTTTCCGTGTTATTATCGCACCTACGTCCAGGTCTTCAAAGCGTCTCTGTCATGCACTGCATGCGATCCAAGGTACTGCTGAATACGTTCAGAAAGGCGGGTTCAGTTTCCAGTCTTTTCAGTTAAATGAACGGATAGACAGGAATAAAAATTACGTCACAAGTTTCATGCAGTAAAATTGTCCTTTTTAATGTACTTGTATTTCTTTCCTGACTCCTGAAAATATGACTGTCACTTGAGGTAAGAAAAAGACACTACTTTTGGGGTGAAACTGAGTTTATGGCAGATTCACCACATCTATCCATGATTCTTGGTATTCACAAAGCAATGTCACATGTCTGTCAGTAGCTGTGAACAGTGGGGCCACCTGACGTTTTTGTCCGGCAGTCCGCGTGGAACAACTCGGCTCTCACTGGACGGATTTTCATGAAATTTGATACTTGAGGGGGTTTCAAAAATCTGTCGAGAAAATTCAAGTGTCGTTAAAATCTGACAAGAATAACTGTTACTTTACACGTAGACCTATGTACTTTTATGGTAACATCTACTTGAATTCTTGGAATGAGAAATATTTCAGATAAAAGTTGTAGAGAAGGTCCAGCAGCTGTGACGTGCCAGGCCTTCTAAATACTGCAGTTTGCGTATTTTGACTACTCTGATGAAGATAGAGATAAGTGTCTAAATTTGTTGACGGATTTATAGGTGTAGAGATTTGGCTGGGAAACCTCTTGGGAGAAGCCTGCTTGAAAGATAAGAAGACGAGAAGAAGAAGAAAGGTCAAGACACTACAGAACGCCCTTCATTTGCTACCATCACGACGCCGACTCAAAATCCAGAGTCGAAAAGCTTCTCTAGATTTCTGACTTAGAACACGCCGTACTAATTTGTATAAACCTAGGAAAGCAACACTTCTCTATATAGCACCTACACGATAACAAAACAAAGCAAATTATACAAGGGGTTAGTTACACGCAATTCAAGCCGTCGACCGGCGTCCTGTTTTATTGTAATTCTTTGGAAAGCACGTGCCTTGAAAATAGGGGGGTGGGATCCGTGGGTGGGAACTGTCACTTTTTTATATGGCTACGGGCTATGTCTGCAGTAACGAGGCTTATGCGTAATGCTTTGTGCAATACGCCTCCCAATTATTGGGCTTTAGTTAACATTTTATCATATCAGTGTGTACATACAAGTGCCATAATGATGCTAATGATTACATGCGTTTGTACATGGAAAGGGAGATGTATGATTTGCCGATACTGTCACATGCAACGTAATGTGAAGTTTTTCATTTTGCTAGACAATATTTCGATATTTATTCGACAATAATCAGACTAAGATTTTTGTCGAATTCGTAACTTGCATGTCCGATTTAGCAAAAATCATGTTCTGACTTAAAATATAGCAACCCTACCCTTTTCTGTATATTATTCAAACGCATTAAATGCAATAATATAGCATTTTATGAAGAGGTTATCAGATTTATTTATGTAAACAGTTGACTGACGGTTGTGGAAAGCCACATGAAAACTGATTATAGAATGACAAAAGATGTTATAATTAGACAAGTTTATGTTTCATTATCTATTATTGCCAGATTAATTTTCTCCACGGCGCAACAGCCCTTAATGAGTCAGGACCTCCTCATTATCGAGGTTTCACGATCACACACATTTAAACACACCGCACTCGGTAGGACTCCTCTGGACGAGTGATCGGCCCGTCGCAGAGACCTCTAACTGACAACACATAACACTCACAAGAGACAGACATTCATGCCCCCGGCGGGATTCGAACCGACAATCTCAGCAAGCGAGAGGCCGCAGACAAACGCCTTAGACCGAGCGGCAGCGTCAGATTATGTAGCCTCGAATATTAGGATGGTTAGTGAAAAACGATTAGCAAGAAGCTGACAGTATGCAGTTGTGGTTTGATTGCTTTGCTATCCGTGAATTTGCCTGAAAGGGACTGACGAAAACCGCGAAATGTAAATTAGGATAGGCGGTGTCGCAGTCTAGATTTAAACTGGGCATCTCCGTATTCAAGTTAGGGGCCTTTCCTCTTGGACATATTGATGTCGTAATTATAAAAGCCAGTGTAGGGTATGTATGTGTGTATATAATGTATGTACGCACATGTGTGTATGTATCAATTCATGCAGGACTCTTAGTATCTGTATGTATCATTATTTTTGCGCGTTTCCTTGCGATTTCTTGTTTCCTTGTACTCACAGAAGAGGCGAACAAAACACAAAACGTTACAGCGACATGTAGTATAATACATAATTCGGATTACTTGTCCGTGTGTTTGTCTTGTAACGGCTGTCTGCAAAGTTCTTTAACCTAAATGAGTGAGACGAAGGAAGGAGGCGGGAGTAGAATGATGATAGGGAATACAAATGAAACTAAAATGATTTTCAACATATTACAGTAACCTTCTAGTCATATATTTAGTGGTTTAATGTGAGTTAAAACATATTTCGAATGTTGTTTAAACTATTAAACCTATAAAGTTGACGTATTTCACTCTAGCCCGAATCCATTAAGCCAGTTTCAGACTGACTCATTCACGAATCTGCTTTTAATTTAGCCCAATAAAATTTTCGATGGCTATAACATATATCATATTCAGGCAGAGCTCGTGTCATTGTGTGCGAAATGATCTCCTCGGGGCGCAAGAATGTAGGCTGGCTGTCCTGTGGCGCGTGCGGGCACTTGCCCCGGGGCCCAACCTTCACACGAACTTTAATAGGCGCGTTATACGATTAGACGGAAAGTGCTTATCGGCTGCTGTGAACTTTGTAGGTACACAGACGCAGCATTTCGGCTCCCATCATGTATCTAACAGACTGTTTTTATATCGTTTGTTAATCGAGAAATAAGGAACCTGTTACATGGAGCTTTGCTTAATTTTCAGGTTAACTGTGATTGGTATGAAGTGCAGCTTACATGTTTCGGTTCTGCACATTTGCCTGATTTAGGAGTGTACCTCATTAGCAATAAATCCTTTAAAATTTAGGCACATTACTACTGAATTACATCCAAAAATATGTGCAATTTTGTGTTATTACTGTCATTCTGTAGTGAATACTGAATCCTGTGGCTCCGTGCATGAAACCCATAACCCTCAAATTTGAATAAATTGAGATAATGCTATCTGTGTTTTGGCTGACCAAATACTTATCGACTCTCAAAACACGAACATATTAGGTAGTGCCTACGGTGAAGTACAGGTGGCAGCACCCTGCAGTAATTCTTTCCAGAGCAGCCTTTTCCGTGCATGAAAACTCAATTTTCTGGAACGGGTTGAGTTTGGGTTATGAGTTTCGTGCACGGAGCCACAGAATTGAAAGATGGAGAAGGAGCGGGACGTGGTCTAATTCGAGGCACTACCGCAACGTGTCAGTCGGAATGGTCTTCTTTGCGGCAGAGAGTCGCACCGGAGACTCCCGAATTAAATTTCTTTGCGATTTGAACTAACTTCCTCTGAGGGACTGTAGGCCTATTGCAGGCCGATATGTAGGCCAGCTAGTCCCTGTAACCTCAGATGTTCAGAGACAGCCGATGTTATTTTTTTGTACCATGGCCAGACAGAGTTCTCTAGCGTCGTGTCAGTTATGAAGGGCGGCATTTTGTTACAACGTATCTGAGGTCAGCTGATATGAAACTGATTGTTATTCATTGCGTGTGGATATAATGATCCTTTTAGGCGGCGCCCTGCTGAGGAAGGTATGTGCACCCCATTGTAAGGGACACGTGTCGTGCGGTCTCTTCAGTAATTGACCAGCGTCGTGTCCTCAGAGGATTATGCTCTGCTTAAAGGGTCTAGTCCGCCACACTCTCTCATTATCGAAGAGTTAATTTTTTCGGTAACCACAGATGTGGAGAATCATTTCGTGTGAACCTCATGATGACTCGGAGGTTTGTTACTCAGTCCTCTGGGTTAGTATCCACTGCGTCACGTCTCACCACAATCTGTCAAACGACTCGCATACTGCGCGCTCTTCAGTGAAGAAGAAATCGCATCTTTTCTGCGGCGCATTATATTGTCATCTGTGGCCTGTCTGACTGTACCACATTCCGCATTATCTCATAAACTGCAAGATTTTGGGAAGAAAGTTATTGAACGAAAAATGTGTGTTTTGATTTCCTCTGTAACTTTAATCTGAAACATATCCCATTCTAAGAAGAAATTAGCGAGATATCCTATATATACGCAGGTTTTCATGTAAAGTACCCCGTTACTCTTGTCAGATTTTAATGTAGCTTTAATTTTCTCTACAGGTTTTCGAAACGTGCTTAAATATCAAATTGCATGAAAATCCGTAAAGTGGGAGCCGAGTTCTTCCATGCGGACAGACAGACGACAGACAGACGTGACGAAGCTAATAGTCGCTTTTCCCAATTTTGAGACGGCTTCTTAAAAAAATCGGAGAGCGGAATGACTGTCTTTGCTAGTAATGTCGACACATAATTTAACGATAGAGGGTGGGCTTACAAGAAGAGTGTGCAGGTGTGTGTTCATGTTGTCGATGCACCTAGTTTTCTGATGTTCGTGGCGACTTAACATCTCGCTTCCCCGATACCGAAGTGGACACAAAAGCGTGAGATCTGATGTTCTCACAGCAGTGTTGCTGAAGATGCAAGTCTTACTGGATGTTACGCCATGTCGAATGGTAAGCTTTCGGCCGGATATAACACTCCGGGAGACGTGAATCTTCCGACACAAATGTGCTAGCAGCATTATTAACCCTTACAAAGCAGTCTGTACATACTGCATGTGTAGTACATAACCTGCTTCGTCATATAAAATCTCCGAATTTAGCACACACAGTGGAGTGCACACAATGGAGCCATATTGGGGGTGGTGGGAGTTGTAGAATTGCAGGTCCACTCATTCTTATCCTTGGCGCTAGATTGAGGCGAGTGGTTAGCGTCACGCCTTTGCCGCTTTAACCCCGGGAAAGAAGCCCGGTACCCGTTCAATAGGAGGATCTGTGGGTCCCAAAAGCCTTGGTGAAGAAACAATCTCTTGTCTTTGCCGACTTTCTTGTGAGTCTCTCAATAAATATGAATTATTTTTCTAAACAGCATCACGCACTTGGCCCTTGTAATAGAAGTGTAGCGTTTTCTGTAAGGTGGAGACTGAATCCTTTAATATTATTCAGACGAACGTCTCTTCGACTGGATACAAAACTTAGATCCCAGATATATACCGTGCACACCTGAACTAGTGATCACCCGCTATATAGGCCTATCCGTGCAAGATACTGCCATGACAGGAAGTTGGTCTGGAACACGTCCCCTATCCCCCGATTCTCTCCCCTTCTGTTTCAAGTTCAAGAACGTTAACGTAGCCTGTACATTCAATTGGATACTTTTTACTTTTTAAGAGACTGTTACACTTTATTGAACGGACACCGATAGTATCCACAATCAAACTGGCAAAATTGTGTGCCTGATAAGCAGGGCAACAGGTCTGAGGGGCTAGAGAGCTGGATTTGGAGGAAAGCTTGTTGGAAGCATGACTGATTGATTAGGTGCTAGTCTGGTTGCAGATTGCCTGGGGAATTACGAGTACTGTCAGTCGCATATCTAAATTGCTCTCATTCGGAGACAAAGTTTCGTTTACGTATAGGATATGCCTACGTACAAGCACTTAGAGCAACAATGGATAAATTGTGATAGCTAGCATTAGTAGGCGGTTAATGGACTTAAGTGCTTTAAATTTTAGGCCTTTTTATTGCGATGACTTAAAGTTGTTCATTGTTTTTGCTTCTCGCCTCGTACGTCTATTGTAATTGTTAAATGCAATGAATATACAACAAACAATTTACCACTGAAAGACAGACATAACAGGTATTTATTTTCTTACTGTGCCTATAAAATCATTTCTTCTCTTAACTTTCCTCCGTCTCTCGTCTTGTTACTGGGTGCAACAAAAACTGGTTTCTTAATTATTCCTAAAACTGTAAGGTTTGATAGCCGCTGAATGCTAAAGTTCATATCAAATTGTGTTATGGTGGCAAAGAGCAGAAAGCGTATATAATACATACCCATTTTCAGTACTAAATTTGGCCTGTACTTCATTCTAAGCAAACTCCCAGAGAAGGTTTTTGTTCAGTATATGTCCTCAAATGGTCAAAAAATCAGAGAGGAACCAAGCTTGCCTTGCCTCATTGATAAGAGGTTGTTATGTCAAGATGTCAAAATATTTGCGGTACATCAGGAAACACTTGCGCAGTGGTACATAACACAGGTTCCGTCTTTATTGACTGCGGTACATCCAGAAACACATGTAGGCATACTCGTACATGAGAGCTGTCTGAAAGTTCTCGGTGTTCTGGTTATTCCAGCTGAGGCCTCCTGGGGTTAAATCAGGCAAGTGATCTGTAAATATGCCGCGATAATTTTTTCACAATATTCACATTTAATTCTACTTTATGTGAACATTTCCTTGACTCACTAAAGTTAAATAAAGCAAATGTATAGTTTAGCCTGTCAGATGATTTCTTAAGGAACTCTCTTGAAATTTTTACTTTAGTTACAATACTACTATGTACTTACAAGTACTGCTCAAACTGCACTCTAACCAAGCTGTTCAAAGTAAATAACGACAAAGAGAAAACACGCCAACTGAGAGAAGTAATGGTTCTGGCCTCTAACAGAAATTGTAAGCAAGCAGCGATGGGCCAAATGGACTGAAGGCAAGTTAACGTTGTTTACAGATTCCTTAATGTCAAAGAGAAAATGGCTGTAGTTTTTTTAACGTAAATAGCATTTAACAAACATTATTAAGAGGGTGAGATGTGCGGGATATACAGCACGCGTGAAAACAATAAAAATAATTACACTTTTTATCTGAAAGGCCGCACCGAAGGTACCTTTCGGAAGCTCTAGAAGAGTAAGGTGAAGATGAGTTTAAAATGGGTCTTAAATAACTAGGACTTAAATTTGTTCACTGGATTTGTCCGGCTCGAGACAGGGTCCAGTAATGGGCTCTTTTGAACATGAAAATGAAAGTTGCTGTCCATAGAAGGCAGTGAAAGCCTTGGGTAGCTGAGAGTCTATTAACATCTCAAGGAGGACTTCTTCAGCATGATTTTTAAAGCGTGTTATTTAATGACGCTCTAAATTGCTAAGGTTATATAGCGTCGGTGATAGACGAATGAATAAATACGGAGCATTTGAAGAATGATACTGACGGGGGAAGGGGTACACGGTGGTGCAGTTAGTTGAGGCACTGTGCTATAAGCCGGAAGTTCGCGAGTTCGATTCCCGATGGTGTCATTGAAATTTACATAATCTTTCCGGCCACACTATGACCCTGGATTCGACTCAGCCTCTAAGAGAAAGGAGTACCAGGAATATCTCCTGGTGGGTAAAGGTGGCTGGTGCGTAGGGCTGGCAACCTTACTACCTTCAAGTGCCGATTGCCTAGAAATTCTGGGCGCTGCAACCTCCTGAAGCCCTAAGCGCCTGTTTAGGCCTGTAATGGGAGAGCTTTACCTTTTTTTTTACTGACGGGGAAAAACGAAGTACTCGGAGGAAACCCACTGACCTGCAATTGAAGCGTGGCCTCGGGGGGGGGGGGGGGGGGGGGGGGGAGGGGCTGTGACCAACCGTCTTGAAACGTGGTATGGCCTCATATAATAAGCTGATTACTTAGCTATTTGTTTCGTTTATTTGTTACTTATCTTTATAGTATTACTATTGTGTGTTATATTGAATAAGAAGAAGAATAATTGTCAGTCGAGCGGAATATTTTCTTTATGAACACAGCTGCATGTTTCGGCTAAACACAAGTCATCGTCAGGCTGTAAAGCAACTTAAAAGAGTAGTATACAACATGTGTAATTACGTAGCGTACCTGACGAGAAGTACGGGCTCAGCTGGTTACGTAGTGTGTATTTTTTTCCCTATGGCTCGACAGTCCTATATGGGCCTAGGCCTCGTCATTCTACGAAGCTTCACGATTACACTTTAGACACACCACAGTCGGTAGGACTCCTCTCGACGAGGGACCAGCCCGTCGCAGAGACCTCTACCTGACAACACACAACACTCACAAGAGACAGACATCCATGCCCCCGGTGGGATTCGAACCCACGATCCTAGTAAGCGAGCGGCCGCAGACCCACGCCTTAGATCGCACGGCCACTGGGATCGGCACGTAGTGTGTATAATAAATATTATTTACTGAATGGCTTAAAGTAGCGGTATGTCTCATTTATGATTCAGTAGTTAAAATCAATTAAATCAAGATTTTATATATGTGTATTGTGGATTTTTGACAACATGGTGTATTGGCCTAGTTGTTTTTGTGTTCGTAGAAATTATGATCCAGAATTCCGTTCTGATTTTTAGATGTATTTCTTACATGGGAAGCTTTGGCTTTTTTATATTGTGTAGGTCACTGGTATTTACGAAGGTAAATTGTCTGCACCAGCATTGTATTGTTTTCGGTATGGTTAATGTAGTAATAAAATATCAAATCGATAAAGCACAAATAAACATAATAAAATAAATTCGTAATGTATAAACAGGACTTACTTGTTTCCGAAGTATGCTAATGTTTGTTGGTTGGTTGCTTATTTGTGGCTAGTTGGCTAATAATTATTGACGTATTCACTATGTTTTGATCAGAAAAGTAGCGTAGTAAAATATTTCGAAATAATATGTTCAATGTATCAACATTTTACCCGCTTATTTTGCGCTGTGTTTACATTCAGCGCCCTTCGAACTGTGGTGTGAGTGGACGTACATACGTTCACTACGAGTTGAGATCATAGCGAAACTTGTGCAGACGGATCTGGTTTCCTGTCCAATGTATGTGGACGGGCTTCATCCTCCTGGCAGTCTGTGTGGGAAATCTCACCAATTTGCAACCAGAATTCGATTTCCATAATAAGATTTCAATTCGAACAAATTCAGTAGGGTTGCTGAGGGTGAGATTTCAGGAAAGGGGAATTGTGTGAGGTCAGGGTGGCAGTGATGATATGTTATGAGGGTTGAACTGTGATGTATTTGACTGATCATCCGACGTGACTTGTGCGTGAGTGATTGTTTCTCTGTGAATATATTCACCCTTCAACTAATCTTTGTATGCATGTGTGTGGTTTATGGGTGTCCAGTGGGGCGTGTTTGCCACATACATTTTAGCACAGCATCGTCATAAAGCATTACACC
Organism: Reticulitermes speratus; assembly: GCA_021186555.1. Lineage (NCBI taxonomy): Eukaryota > Metazoa > Arthropoda > Insecta > Blattodea > Rhinotermitidae > Reticulitermes > Reticulitermes speratus. The sequence continues at coordinate 20,793,735 of JAJKFL010000001.1, forward strand.
ATTACAGGCACTTCTTAAAACATTAGAGTAACAATTTCAGAAGTGTAAGTCTTCGCATATCGTAAAAATTCTGGTCTTATTGCTCACTTTTTTTACCGAAACTGAAAAAATTATTGAAATTAAATTTTTTTAGACTTACAGTCTTCTGTGATGTCACGTCTTGTTGACTGGTGTGGCTGAAAGATTTTAGAGAATTGTTGATGAATATTAAAATATTATGGGATATAACGTCGTGATGTTATTGTGATCTGAGAATGTTACCACATTCTTGAGTAATATTACGGCGTTCTGGCACATGACGTCTTGTTAATTGGTGTGATTTGAGTTTTTTATAGGTTTGTTGATGAAGACTTCAGTCTTGTGAGATATGACGCCGTGTTAATTGAAATCGCCAATAAACACGGCGTCTTGTACCAAGAGACTTCATCTACAGCTCGGTATCTCAAATCGCAAGTGTTTTATATTCCCTGCACAACGCTTTTTTTGAAAAATTATTCTGTCCGATAAATATGTAGTGACTTACTCTCGCACTTGGCCCAAAAACGCTTGTAAATCTTCATATAAACAAAGGTAAAGGTCACCCTATAACATGCCATAAAGCACAGAGGGGAGGTACAGGTATAAATCTACCCATACACAACCTTGGCGCTAGAAGCGGTGGGTTGTCGACGCCACGGCACGACAAGGACGCTAATCCCGGGAAAGGGACCCAGTACCCAATGCACAGGAGGATGGATGGGCCTCGGGTTTGGTTTTGACGGGTGTTGGAAATCTCATTCCCACCGAGGTTCGAACGGTGAACCGTCCAAAATCTTCGTGTAAAGTGTCTGTTATTATTATCTGATTTAAGAAACCTTGAAACTTGTCTACAAATACTAGCCGAACTTCGTAAAATTTTGTTTTACAGTTCTCTTGCCGTTACGTCCAAACTGGCATAGAGAAGCTATAAGTTGCACGTTTGCAGCTGTATGATGCGAGGCGCCAAAAACGCAATCTTTTCCGTATCCGTGAGCACCATATCGTGTGTCTACAGCCTGCGCAGAACTTGTGCAAGCGCACGCTAGCAGCAACGCGATGAAACATAACAGCGTGATGTATAATATAACGCTACAGAAAGGTCATCTCATTGTAGTCACTAAGATCCGGGCAGGACAAAGGGGAGTCACATTTCGATTTCCGGGAGAGGCCGAAATTTTTCTTTTCTTTACATTTCCCAGGTATGCTCTGGGACCCACCTAGCCTCCTATCAAGTGAATACTGACGCCTTTATGCAGGGATAAATCGGTAGGGCCGTAAAGATGACCTGACTTGTTCAATCTGATGCCGAGTTTAGCATTGCATGGAAATGTACTTCTATTCCTCCATTCGTCTTTATGACGTCGTACTTAATTAAGTACACGGTCTACTTTATAATATGCTGCAAATCATTTGCGGATCACAGTTCGGCAGCCTAAGCGAAAAACTGGGGGAAAAATCGTTGGCCTAGAGGACGTTGGTTTTCAGAACACGTAGAAGAAGTAAAGGGAATTCGTGGAGAAAACTTATTTTTACCACAAATTCAATACAGACCGGTCAATTATCGTACCTATTTTAATTTGATAGAACCTGTAACTTGAGTAAAAAAGTTGCAATCGTGTTTGTTTCATAAGTTTTATTTATGCTGTATTTGTACGCAGTAAACGTAGTGAAATAATAAGTGGATTGCTGCAGTTTCGCTTACGAAACGAAATGAACCACCCGGTGCTATTATCTCCGTCGTCAAGAAATACTTTCTCACATGGAGGATTTCTCGTGCTATACCTTGAGAACAGCAGAAAGAATTCACTACGTCATTCATAACATTTTACCAAGTCATGCTCATCTTCTGCCACCATTCAAAAAAAATTCACGAAATGTCATGACATGACACCATCTGGAAATAAATATAAACGTCTAGCCGTAGTAATAATAAGTACATATTGTCTGAGTTACGTCAGAGTCACAGCAGACATCAAGAAAGATTTTATGAACTCTAACTTTCTTAAGGTTCTTCCATCCTGGTTATAGGTAGGGAGTAGGATGCTAGATTAGAAACGAAAGTTTTCTGCATGGTCTAAGTAAATGTTTTCTGCAATATATATAATATGCTAGGGCAGGGGTTATTCCGATCAGGTCAAATTCAAGCGCAGAAAGCCATTATTCAGGGGAAGATTTGTTAGTTTCTGAAAATCCGTAAGAGAAGAGAGACACAAATAAGGAAGTTGAAGATACAGAATTGGTTTAAATATTTTTAGTGTTTCTTTACGGTTACACTCAAAGTGGCGTAATTGGCGTCACAACAACCAACAGGGACAACTCCTATCGCAGATATTTTCCATAAATGAACTGCTCGTGCTCCAACTCATGCTTCGTGGTACCACTTTCCCACACATCTGGCGCTTAATCCAATCACCACTGATGGAAGATTGGCCCCACTTTACTCTCCACAAAACTCACAACGAAAAACACCAACATCCGCCTCTTGTCTTTCTTGGAACTGTCCACTTGGAAAAACCTGAGTCACTTCGCCATGTTGGGTCTCATTCGCTCTTTTGGTGAATTTCATCTTTCCGTTTTGAGTTTCCTTTTCCTGCTCCATGCAGTGGTGAAGAGTTTTCCAAAACAAGACTTCGTGATGTATGTATTTGGGTGGCGGTGAGTGAATACAGGCTCTTCATGATGGTATCTTCAGTGGCTTAAACAGAGTGCGGTCCAGAGGCTGGAGGATGTGTCGCGTGAGGAGGCAAACAGCAACTCGACGGTTGTTTACACGGCAGAAATTTAATCACAGCATTGAGACACACGACCATCTAGAATAAGCAGATATTTTCTAGGAGATTCGAGTTTCTGAAAGTGTTCAAGCCACGCCATAAACAGGTCCTCATTGATAAAGCTGGTATCTGACATATATTCTATGGATTGAGCTGGTAAATTATCTGTGTATATTTTTCTGAATCTAGAACATTTGAATATCACAAATGACAGAATCTATATCATATTCCACTGGCAATAAACAGGCAACAAATGTATTATTCTTACGGCGCTCAGCACTAGGAAGCTTGATTACTCCTCTTCTTCCCTTTCAACTTAATGTTTTCGGTGGTTTGTTGTTGAAAGGCAACCTTGTATCATCTGAATTATAAGTTGCTTGTGATTTTTTAGTGAATTCGAAATCTCGTACCAGTTTAGAGTGAATCTTGCAAATATTATGAATACCTTTCCATTGAACTGCTGCAGACCTTTCTTTAGAGTGTACTTCAGGTGTCCTCAGAGGTAACTGAGGACTTTTTTTTCATAGAATTACTGAACCACTGATTGTCTCTTAATTTATCAGTACCATTCCAAGGAACACAGTTTCCTTTTCTCTCCGCAAAAATGTAAGCTGCTTTGCGCCTCTGGATGCTCTACGTTTGAATGTCCTCACATGCATGTCAGAGATGGATTATTACAATTAAATTCTGAAGCGCTGTGTAGGGCATTTTGAAAAGATCAACAGATATTCGAATACCTACGTTTCCAAATACGTTGTATTATGCGCCTTACAGCTTTTGACGTGGTCTCCTCTGACCATTTAGGGCTGGGGGTTTTCTGTCTATAAATTCTGACTATCTACAACACATGGCGACATTAAGAAATAAGAAGAGGAACGTTTTGTGCTGGTCGACTTTACCCTGTCAATGTGGTGGAAGTATCCCTGCCTTTAAGATTTCGGACGTGACGAATAAACTGATACAGCAGTCAGACGTAAAGCATCAAATAGTGCTGTCTTGACCAGGAAGGTTGAATACGTGCCTTGGGTACATGTGATGAAGGACACTGAGTTTTAATATTTGTTAGTTAAGCTGCTATACTTTATTGTACAAATATCAGACGTTATTTTGAAGCGATAGGGCGGAAGGTTCAACTTACCTTACTGTAATAAATATTGCACTGCTGGAAAAGAACTGGCAGTGAAGGAAGAGTTTCCAGTCACAGGAAATATAAAGACAACTGCCTCCATATTGACGCCAAAATGATGACTATTACTTAGTAAGACTGTGCAGTAACCGCCTTCCTTCTTTTGATCGCAGTAGCCCGTGATCGGAATAGCCACGCCCTACCATATTACGTAGTATGTTTCATATGAAATTAATCGCACATTTCCAACTACAATGGCACCTTTGTCTCTCGTTTCTTGAAAGTGACTCTCTTGAGATGTTGAAATTGCACCTAAACTCTACGTAGCGCTTGTAACTACGTGTATAATAAATTGTATTAATAACACCCTCTGTGGATCACAGTTCTTTAGACACTGACAGTCGCTGAGCTGGTTAAGAAATCTCCCGCCTTTTCAACAACCTAATGATGCATTACCGTCTTTAGAAGACTTAGAATTGTAGATAGAGTTTTTGTGTCCTGCCGCATTTAGTACGTTTTTATGGGGAAATATAGGTATATTTCCAGTCACTTAACCTCAACACTAGATAGTGGTCAGCTTCATGCCTCGGCCACTTTACTCGGAAGAAAGATCCGCGGTGCAGACTGAATAGGAGGCTGGGTGAGTACCAGAGCCGGTCTGGACACGAGCTGGAGAATAGAAATCTTTCACCTCTTCCAGGAATCTAACCACGATTCCTCGATGTCAAGCCCAGAACCTAGTCGTTATACAGACTACGCTGTTCCGGGAGACTCCCTATCTGAATCCTATCATAATCGGACTAAATTCAGTCCACATTTTATATTATACTTAAGTACGGAATATATTACCTTACTCTTATAATCATAACCTAAAAATTATGTCTACAGTGATAGTCGAAATGCGTACCTCTCAAATACATGTAAGACTTTACGAGGTAATCTTTCGAAACGCCCTGTAGTTCCGCTTGCAATGGCGCCTGGGAAGTGAAGAACCTTACTATGGAACAGTAATTCAGTCCCCTGGCGCTCTCCCACGCCTCCCCCCTGCTATTCGCTAGAGATTTGTTCGGGACCACGCAACGGACGTCTTCTATTGAACGAGTTAATTTCTAATTTAATTTGTTAATTAAAATAGGGTGGGAGCGACGGGCGCTAATCGCTGGAATTGTGTACAATGGTGGCAGCGTTATTCAATGGTTCTCTTGTTCCGCTACTGGCTGGCTGTGATTGCATGCGACACTGTCACAGTAAGAACACAAATACACTAATAATTCTGCAAAGTTTTCATCGTACAGCGATCAGGCAAATTGTGCATTTCTACTGAAGTGAACGATTTGCTACCTTCACCATGTCAGTATACATAAATTACATGCTTCTTCTACGGCGGATTGTAATCGGATTTCAGAAGTGAAAAGCGCCAGGTCATCATCTATTTTTTTAAATGAAATAGGACAATGAAATTGCATCCTAATTATGAGAGTCCTATTGATATACATATATATTTGGCTGAATGACGTTCTTCAATTTACAGCTGTGGCGCCACATTGTGTTCGCTTTAATGACTACCGGTTGCCAAACGACAGTGGATGTAGATCCCTTTTGCACTACAAAATGCCGTTATGATTGCCTGGCAACAAGCACAGTGACGGGGATGGCCGGAGAACATTGTGTGTAAGATGGCGTATCAGAATTCCATCAGAAAAATAAAAGGTAGTGCTGTGTTGTCCAATCGAGACTTAACCTGCTAACAATTCTATCCACAATACATCTGCACTCAGCACGTACCCGTCATACAATACATCTGCACTCAGCACGTACCTGTCATTCAATACATCTGCACTCAGCACGTACCCGTCATACAATACATCTGCACTCAGCACGTACCTGTCATTCAATACATCTGCACTCAGCACGTACCCGTCATACAATACATCTGCACTCAGCACGTACCCGTCATACAATACATCTGCACTCAGCACGTACCCGTCATACAATACATCTGCACTCAGCACGTACCCGTCATACAATACATCTGCACTCAGCACGTACCTGTCATTCAATACATCTGCACTCAGCACGTACCCGTCATACAATACATCTGCACTCAGCACGTACCTGTCATTCATTACATCTGCACTCAGCACGTACCCGTCGTACAATACATCTGCACTCAGCACGTACCTGTCATACAATACATATGCATTCAGCACGTACCTGTCATACAATACATATGCATTCAGCACGTACCCATCATACAATACATGTGCACTCAGCACGTACCCGTCATAAAATACATGTGCACTCAGCACGTACCCCTCATAAAATACATCTGCACTCAGCACGTACCCGTCATACAATACATGTACACTCAGCACGTACCCGTCATACAATACATCTGCACTCAGCACGTACCGTCATACAATACATCTGCACTCAGCACGTACCTGTCATACAATACATCTGCACTCAGCACGTACCCGTCATACAATACATCTGCACTCAGCACGTACCCGTCATACAATACATCTGCACTCAGCACGTACCTGCCATACAATACATCTGTATTCAGCGCGTACCTGTCATACAATACATCTGCACTCAGTACGTACCTGTGATACAGTACATCTGCACTCAGCACGTACCCGCCATACAATACATCTGCACTCAGCACGTACCCGTCATACAATACATCTGCACTCAGCACGTACCCGTCATACAATACATCTGCACTCAGCATGTACCTGTCATACAATACATCTACACTCAGCACGTACCCGTCATATAATACATCTGCATTCAGCACGTACCTGTCATACAATACAGCTGCATTCAGCACGTACCCATCATACAATACATCTGCACTCAGCACGTACCTGTGATACAATACATCTGCACTCAGCACATACCTGCCATACAATACATCTGCACTCAGCACGTACCCGTCATATGGCGGGCAGCTATAATATTCACGCGCTGCTCCAACAAAATACTTATCTGTCGATAGTAATCTATATTTATGGGCCGTGCCATGGCTCAGGCGGTTAGTCGCCGGCCCCACACCGCGGAGGCCTGGGTTCGATCCAGGGTCAGTTTATGTGGGATTTGTGGTGGACAAAGTGGCACTGGGACAAGTTTTTCCCCGGGTACTTCGGTTTTTCCTGTCAATTTAATTCCACCGGTGCTCCATTACACGGAAAAGCGAAAAATACTAATCATCTTTACCTGAAGGTTTCACAATAAGCCTCAAGGCTGCGGTGCTTCCGTAGCATCTGCTGCGGGACCCTTCACCAAAAAATAAAATCTATGTTTATCACCTATAATCGATATAATGGATAGTAATCAGTAGCAATCGATTAATACCGATAACAGTAACATGAAGTGTGACCCAGGTCACTCATAAGGGTATTTTATTATCTACATATAACGAATGATGTGCGGAATATAAGGTTTGTTCGGCCTCCTTGCATGAAGGGTTATTTGTTTAATACAAGTGGTAAACAGTTCATTTCAGTAGTACCCGCCACGTTGCCTGCCAGGCTCATATGTTGAAACAACATTCAGCATCACCGCAGTGTGTTTAGGAGCATCACAGAAATCACGTGTTCAGATGAAACAGACGAAGAAGCATTCGGAAGGAGATCTGTCCAAAATACCGTTCCGTGTGACTGTTTTTATCTCATGAGTGAAAAATGTAACTTATGACGGAGGCTGAGCTTTCAACAGTCCGTAAGTCGATGTCTACAAAAATTGAGGACTTCAAGAAAGGCCCTTTATATGTTACATTAGAAACAGTGATTATGAAGTTGTTACCCAGAGGAAAATGGCTACTCTCGACTTATTGCATCCAAATACACAATAGTTGGTTTTACAATACAAGTATTTATGCAGAACTTGTGTTTCTTTGATAAATACCCCCTGCGGATGGCAATTTATTTGCCGAAACATATGTGGGGATTGTAAATACATCTTATACTTGTTAATAATCTTGTGCATTTGTTGATTTTGACTTAAAATCACGATAAAATGCACGGTACATACAACATAGAATTTACCAAATACAAAATTGGGTTTTAGTTGACGTCACAATACAGCAACCGATTTTGTTGGAGAGCTCTATGTTACTATGTGTTTGTCAGAAGAATTTGTCAGTCATATTTTCCTCCAAATATTTCAGTGTGCTTATTAAACAACAACAGTTTGGCCCATATCATGCCTATTGATGTTAGTCCACTATTTAGCGGCCAAGACTGTACAAGAGTTAATCCAGTAGTAGAACTCCAAATTGTGAGTTGTTAATACAGGCCAGAGAGCAGAATTACCTGCTCTTGGCCTAGAATACAGATACGTTCATTTCAACATCACAATAACAGGTACGCTGTATAACAGTTCATTATTTGCGACGTTAGAATAGAAAGAAATTTTATTCATATAATTTACCTTACTAATTTACTTACCTTGAAGATCGTTGAATAACCGAAACATGTGTGATACTTTTGTAAATAAAAGATACATAAATGACCAATATTTTTGTATTGTGATGGTAGCTGAATGAAGTTCTAAATCCTAGTAGACATTACGTCATGAGAAATGTGAAGATTAGAGTAAGGAGTTGACTGTTAGATCCGCAGTAGGAAGTAGGAAAGAGAAAATTACATCTTTATGTGTAGACCTTATTAGAAACATTTCATGTAAAGTCTGCTGGTGATATAACACCGCACAAATTTTCGTAAGTATATCTAGCTAAAAAGGTGCTTTACTTGTAACCGTTAAACCGAAAGCACTGTACATTGTACAAAGAGTTCCTTTACAAAATGGGCACATTTTTTTTTCTGTGGCGCAACAGCGCAAATTGGGCCTAGGCCGCCACGTTTTGAGGTTGCTAGATCACACGCAAGTAGACGCACACACATCTGGTAGGGCTCCTGTGAACGAGTGATCAGCTCGTCGCAGAGGCCACCACCTACACAACACGCAACAAACCCAAGAGACGAACCTCCATGCCTCGAGCCGAATTCGATCCCGCGATCCCAGCAGTGAAGCAGCCGCAGACCCACGCCATAAACCGCACGGCCGCCGGGATCGGCTAGTGGCCATGTTACGTTTGCCGTACGTAATTTGAAGACGATTCTGTAGGATTGACAGTAGCGTCACTTCCACATCCTAAGTCTGCGCTTCTTCTGTGACACTACTGATGTTAGGCATTGAAGTGACGCCCACATGTGCTGTGTCTTCCAGTCGTAGGAAGTCCATACGAAACTCCGTGAAAGTCTTTTACTTGCCTGAAGAGCTGTTAGGAGTTTATATATACGGAGGTGATGGAACATTAAACGTATGTTTCTTTACAAAACAAGAAAATTATTTTACAAAATTTCTTCTGTTGTCTTCGTGTTTGTGGCGGTGGGGAAGTGCTCCTTGTACATTTCGTAGAAGATGCGATGGCTTTGTGAACATAAACAGGAATAAAATTTATGAAGCTCTGGAAACCATCGGAGCTACTGTTTAACGACGTTCGTGCCTTATGTAACATTTTGCACCGTAGTCTAACGTTCTTTATATTTCGTGTCTTCTCTGAATATCTATAGGGAAGAATGCGGGCCCCTGAGAAGATCAAGGACAAGGTTTGGTACTGTGGCATGAGGAGACGGGTGTGGAAGTGTAGTGCCTCTGCTGTCGGATGACAAGAGGTAACACTGTTGTTCCAGACATAAGGCCCTCGTAATACCACGACAATAATTAGGCACTTGACGGAGGAGTGCCCCCGCCAAGACCACAGGGGCTAATTTGACAAGTCACCGCTTATTCGAGACCGCCGTTACTTCTGAAGGGAAAGAGGTACAATCCTGCTTCCCAACATTCTTCCTGTTTTTTTCCCCCTTAATACCTTAAAAAGTGCTATTCATGAATTCCATATGGCGTCTCCAGTCTCTGCTTGTACGATCATCGGCATAATGAAGATATCAGTATATATGATTCTTTCTTTGAAAATATGCTATGGTATGAAGAAAGCATATTTTGTAGTTGTGAAATTGAGTCGCTTCTGGAGTGAAATGTTAGGTGAAACTCGGTCAGCTGGTCCTGTGGGCTCTTAATTTTGCTCAAAACAAGGAGAGCAGGTAATTGAATGAATAAGTGGATATAACATGTATTAACATTCGGGGTGTGGTCTTGGTTTTTGGGGAGATAGCTGAAGTTTCGGAAATAATTATTTAGCCTTTGTTAATTATAAGGCAATTCTGAATTCTCTGGCCTATCAGTAGAGTCCTTGTCTTCTAGGATTTCTTCTTGTTATCACGTGGTCTATAGAACACAACAAGCAATGTTTGGCGAGTTTGCAACTGGGAGTGGCATAAATGCGCGTATCATCTTTGTCGCTTAACAAATCAAGAACATTTGAAATTTTCATGAAATTTGAGAGCAGTTGATTCAGTATTTATCAATAAGTGTTTCTAGAGAACTATGTGGACAGAAGTTAAACATGTTATAATGCCAGCATGCTCTTTCTCTTAAGTCTTGCGTTTTGGTGCGTCATTAAAGAAGACGGAAAGCGAACTTGTTATAGCCTAATATTAGTATGACCTATGTTTGCTGAGGTTTGGAGACTTGACCACCGTTTCATGCATAATGCGTTAACTACGCAATAACGAGGAGGCGAGGCACACGACAAATGATATTGTTTCGTTTTTAGAAACTGACATTTTCGATAAACATAATTATGATATGAATTATGAATATGAATAATACAGTGTTATTTCTAACACCGCACGTGTTAGACCGTATGACAGTTGAGAGAATAAATTACGTTAAAGAGGGGTATAAGAGACGACTGTAATATCTGTTTTCTGGTCAGTAGAAGTATGTATCTGTATATATACTCGTACATATACACACGTAACTTTCATGATACATTAGTAATTACTAACTACGTAAAACTCAGCACTGTTTGAGGAGCTGCTGATACGTTCTTAGCTAGTCAAGAAATTCTCTCTCGTTTTTGGAACCAAATTTTTTTCCGTACTTACAATGCCCCGTCACATTTGTTACCATCCTGAGTCAGATTAATCCAATCTACGTCCTCCCGTCATTCCTTTAAGACGGATTTTAATATTATCATTACATCTACGTCTTTATGTTCCAGGCGGCTCCATTTCTTCAAGCTTTCCTAACAAAGCCCTGTCTGTCTTTTATCATCGAAGCGTGACGCGTGCCCTGTCAATCTCATCGAATTAGCGATTAACCCAGTATTATTAGGATCGTCAAGTAAAGTAAGATGAACTGGGCTTAGTGTGTAAAAAGGCACATGGAGCTGATGAGAAATTCATATTGAATGTGGTTCGGAAAACCTGAAGGGAAGAGGCCACTTGGACATGTACACGTAGATCTGTTTAAATTGCACAGGTTTTGTGGTGTCGAAAAAGGTGGGAAGATAGTAGTGAATTTCGAGTATGTGAGGATTTGCCACGTGACGTCATATGACGGACAGCCATAATATTCACGCGCTAATCCACGGCCTCTCTCGTCGGTAGTTTCTTTCTTCCCAGAGCAAGCGTTAAATTCATCCATTGTAGTGCTGCCACCCGATTGTGCTGTGATGTATTATACGCTTTATGATCAATTCTTTCTTCAGTCTGAGCTCGTACCTCACGGGGAAGACACAATGTCTCAATTACAATTTTCTTCGAGGGCGTACCTTACAGAGAACACAGTTTCTTTCAAACTTTGTCGTAGCCATCGCAACCCCGGTGTGACGCCATTGGTAACTGGGGCAGCCAGTATGTGACTCACTCGCTCTTCAAAAAACACCAAGAGAATTATATAATATAGACTTGGAAGGAAGTAACAGTAGACAGACTGTATGATGGAAGCATTCCAGTGAGAAATTTTAGTCAGAATGGACAGACGTTAATGTGACCGGGATTCGAACGGGGAATGCCACAGTACAAAGCTGCACGGTAAGTGTGTGTGGCTGTATAGGAGTTCCATTGGTAGGCACTCACAGACAAAAGTATCGCGTCTTTGAAAATGAACGAAAGTCATTCTAACAACAAACGTATATAAATATGAGTAATCGTAAAAATAACGGTCGTGTTAACTTTGTTTGCAGCACCATCCATCAAAAATAACTTAATGAGCCGAGATCTTGTAAAACTAACGCAAGTAATCTGATAAACAATTAACAGTTGGTGCGTGCTCGTCACATGCATTAGCCTAATTGAATTACGGGACTAGCCGAGTCTGTTCCGCGCCGTTTAGCTGCTGCTTTGCGTGTTTCAGAACATGATTGTCGGTTTTTAACACATGACACCCTCGGGATATAAGTGATATATGTTCACTAAGGGCGCTCCCCTTCGACAAGTGATGATTCGTCGGAGAAAGTCAGAACAAACAGGTTGAGCAGCTCAAAGCTTTAAGAAGCAACTCACAACTACAGGCCTTCAATCGTTTTAAAAACTTTTAGTTAAATTCTATAAGCTAAAACTTCATTTGATCCCTTGTTTTGTATGCTTGTGAAATTTGTTTCTACCCTAAGGAAAGAAAATATACTGAAGATGCCTGAACACTTGATGATAAGGAGAACTTATGTAGAGAATTGAGATAAAATTATGGAAAAAAATTACACAAGGAAATTAATTGTTACACTTACTAGATTGTACTAGGGTGACAACTTTAAGGGGACCAGTGTATGTAGCCCGAAGAGGAATAAGAAAAATTCAGGAACAATTTTGGTCTCAAACTTTGAAGGCAAGAGACAACTAGAGAGATCCAGTCGTAGTTGTGCGGATAATATTAAAATGGGTCTTAAAGAACCGGGGTGTGAATTAGTCAAGCGGCCCAGAATAGGACCTCGTATCAGGCTGTTTTGAGCACGGCCATGAACCCTACGCGAAATGCAGTTTCTTGTCGGGTGATGACACCATGTTGTGGTATGCCGGTTTGCCGACGATTCAGTCTCTAATATTTCCTCGGAATGAGGCACAAAGTCTCGTCTCACACAGCCTTAAATGAGACGTTTAATTTTTTGTCCCTTATTGGCAGATAATTTTATCGTCTGCACATCGTAGAAGTCAGCTGAAAACCTTGTAAATAGCAAATGATCTGAGGACTTCCTCAGCGAAGGCAAATATGAATTGTGTGCACCGTACGCAGTGAGCGTACACTAAATAAACGTAAGTCTGCTGGTTTAACACCACCCATTTCGAATCTGCCATTTGATACGATTCTGAAACAGTTCCCAAGAAGTCACCTCCTCAAAACCTATTCTCCTAACATCCATCTTAATGTCGTCCTCTTATCTGCTTTTCGTTCTTCAAAGTTCACGTTTATTAGCAGATTTCTTTACCATCATTTCGTATGTAATACTAGTCCATCCGTCCTATCCGTATATCCTGGCCGCGATAGACTTATTCTTAAAACTACAGGCTACTTAGATGGCTTGCACAAACCACGAATTTCCTCGTTATAAAACTTAAAGTAGCTACTCAGTTGCTCGCTGAGTTGTTGTATGTGTTGCTGTTGCATGTGCTGTATGGTTATGTTGTTGTTAAGGATTAATGCACGAATGCCCACGTTTTAATGATATGTTGCTTTTATTTGTCATGTGTTTTAATGTATTGCTATATAATGTGTTGTGCCTCGGGACTTGCCCCAAAGTGGTACAGGGTCGCCCGACCAACCGAGTAAGAGTCACATGTGGTACAAGTACCGAGACCTCTGGACTTGGTACTACTCGAGCCTGTTTACAGACGGCGGACATATCCTGACCGGCGCGCAGATTTTCACACACGTCTACGGAGACCAGAGTATAGAGACTGTGTCGTCGTTAGGAGTTTCGAGGAGTCTCCATCTCCCTTTGTTCTGTACTACAGAACCTCACCAGTAGTCATTAAATAAGTGTGAACAGCTGTACGGTGTTCCACAAGAAACTACCGACAGCTCACATTTCATCTCCCACCCCCGAGCGCAAGGTTCGAACCCAGCTTCTGGTGGAAAAATCCAAGATACGTCCACTAATAATAGAGGCGGATAGACAGGATACAAGAGTCTTTTAGGTTTGTGTAAATTCAAAAGTATAAATCTAAATGCACACTAATTTAAGCGTTTAACAAAACCTGCTATTAGTCTTTTTTTCCAATGGCTTAACAGCCCCTTGGGGGCCTAGGCCGCCTCATTTTTCGAGGCTTCACGATCACACACTTTTTAGACACACCACACTCGGTAGGACTCCTCTGGACGAGGGACCAGCCCGTCGCAGAGACCTCTACCTGACAACATACAACACTCACAAGAGACAGACATCCATGTCCTAGGCGGGATTCGAACCCAAAATCCCAGTAAGCGAGGGACCGTAGACCCACGCCTTAGACCGCGAGGCCACTGGAATCGTCTATTAGTCTGTTGCCGACTGTAAACTACTCAGGAACTTAACAAAGTCACAACTACCTCTTGGCGGTAGCCCAATGGTAGTTATACCTGAACCAGATCACGATGATGGTAGAGATCACAAGCCACTGATCCACGTACTGGGCACAGAGGACGCAATAATATGTCTTAATAATTTGTCATTTCTAGCAGCACGCCATGCGTCGACCGCCCGGGCGGTGCACATTGGCGGGAATGCGTAATAACTGAAGCAGAGAAGAAACGTACGTCGTGATTTATCATCTAGTTTCTAGAATAAATGACGATCACTGAGCGCCCCATTGAACTTGGGGCGAGATAATGTGATTATGTAAAACGTGTTGACCGATCGTACATCACCACCGTCGTCATGACAACGAGACGGGGAAATGTAAGAGTGGCATACCTCCTTGATAGTCCGTACATCTGGCTGTATTCCAGATCTCTGATTTGAAAGAAGATCAAATTAGCAATCCGCAACAGTGATCAGTACGAAAATACTTCTCAGAAAGCAGCTAATCTGATTCTATCAAAGGAATTGGTGTCAATTTATTGGTGCGGCTGAAATTACAAGCCTCTGGACAGATCTGAACGGACATCATGGAACTGAGTCCTACTTGATAAGATAGTAATAACTCAGCTAGTCAATAGATTTCCCTGCGTTTATAAAGCATGAAGGTTCATTAGAGTGTTCAAACGAGCTCGCCACTGGATCCTGTGTTGAGCCAGAGGAAAATAATACATAACTTCAGTTCCTATTTCTTTAAGATATGTTCATTATTATTCTTCCGTCTACGCCTACGTCTACCAAGTAGACTTTCCACTGTATATGTTTTATGAATATGTTGTAGACCTGTAAATTTTCATCTGTGCCGTGTTTACTACATGTCCTTTTCATCGCATTTAATTTAATTAGCCCTTCAATATTTATTGAGTAGTAAAATTTATAAACGTTTTATGCTTTTCGTCCTTCTAGTTCTACTTGCCCGCTAGTTCCAAATATTCTCCTCAGCACCCTGTTGTCCAGCTCCCCAGTCTTTTTCTTCAGTCAGTGTAGTAAGCGGCAGAGTCACAAGCGTAGAAGTAACATTTAAAGTATTTTTATATGCTGATTTTTCCACTTTAAATAAGAGACAAGGAAGAAGTATATTTTGAACGGAACATTGTGTGGTAACATGTAAAGACTAGTTGCACGCGATTGGTTAGTTTAAAATACACGGAAGAGAATGACACAAAAAGTGGGTGTTTTCATTTTGCGGGTTTACAGTAAAAGATGCTGTTTTTTTATTTAGGTTCACTGTACATGAAGTCGATGTCCAGCCATGAGCTTTTAAAAATTTCTGTCACAAAAAAACACGTGACATAAAACACAGTGTAATTAATATCCGCAATTTTCATTTACAGACTTTTATCAGATTTTTTTTGTGAAGGGCCCCGCAGCAGATGCTACGGACGCACCGCAGCCTTGAGGCTTATTGTGCAACCCTGTGATGAAGATGATTAGTGTTTTTCGTTTTTCCGAGTAATGGAGCACCGGTGGAATGAAACTGACAGGGGAAAAACCTGTCCCAGTGCCACTTTGTCCACCACAAATCTCACATGGACTGACCAGGGATCGAACCCAGGCCTCCGCGGTGAGAGGCCGGCGACTAACCGCCTGAGCGATGACACGGTCTTTTTATCAGACTTGGTACCTAATTAAATAAGAATAAATCTAATACATTTAAATGTAACTCACGTGGATTTGACATTACGTTTGTGTCGTATGAAGGAAATGAATTAGGCCTAACACAACATATATTTAATAAATATACATTGAGTAGTTGTGCAGATGAAAATTTCAGACAGATATATAATTTCTTGTAGTTTTTAGAGAGTAATTTCACTGTCTCTATTTACTGCGAAACTGCCTTTTTGTTACAGCGAACTGTTGAGAGACATTTTAGAGTAGTGCTACTTTACCTGATGAGGATGATGATGGTGATGACGATGATGATCCCAACATGATAATATGAACAGTTTAGAATAATTTTACCTTGTAATTTTTAAACTTACATTTTTGTAATATTATGCCAGTATCAGTATATTTGTAGTATAATTTTAAGGAATGGATGTGAAGACAGACTCTAATTGAAAATGCTAGTTCTTACGTTGTGATGGGCAGGGCGGCGTATCATGATTTCAAGGAAGGTTGAAAAGAAGTGTGAGTCAAAATTATATTTACACAGTGGAATTCATTGGTAATTAGTTCCAGAATGACCGAACGTTATTCCATACCGGACATTCTGTGGCCAAAATAGGCTTAGTATAAACATAACCAGTGTTGCGACGAAAATTACTTTGCTGTTCCACGGTTGGTTTAACTATTTCTCTGTGAGGTATGCACTGGAAGATTGTGTCGTCAAATAAGAAATGTCAGGAAAATGGCTATGTTTACGTGATTTTGTTTCTTAGGAAGTTCTGCGCACAATTTTCCTGGACTTATCTTCCTTGCACGTCTCCCAAAACGTAACGACCCAAAGACTGGACACAGAAAGCGATATTGACTCTGCTGTCTCCTAGCTGAAATAAAGATTTGACCAACTTTCAGGCGAAAGAAAGTCAACTCTCAGATTAAGAACTGGAAATAATAACTTATTGTGAGTTTCATTTTTATTAATTATTATTACTCATCTTAGGTGCAGAATTTATATTTTTGTATTTGGAACCCAAAATTTGACCGTGGTATAGCTCAGGCCGTTAGTGCCAGGCTTCTCACAACGTGAGTCGGGGTTTGAACCCAGGGCTATTCACGTGGGATTTGTGGTAAACAAAGTAGCAATGACACAATTCTGTATTCTCCTGTCACTATCATTCCTCTAAAGCCTGATATTCATAGTCATGCAACTACTATCTCTGTACTTGACAGCGTCGCTGAGTAGAACAACTGAAAATAAGTTGAGTACCTCAGTACGAAACTAAGTGCTAAGGTTGTTAAACAAGGCGTATAAATGTTTCAATGCTTAAGTTTACAGAATGTCGTGAAGGTGTGCGGATGGAGTGGAAGATCAGAACAAACGTAGCACGAATAATGTTCAGTTAATTTCCTACGTAACCATATTTATTTTCGCATTTTATAGATTTACCAATTTTACTATTACTCAGATTTTTGTTTAAGCTGACAAGTGTGCTGTTAAGTTTGTTTGGATCCATGCTAGCCGTCTAGTCATGCATTAAGCCTGTTGTTGGAGCTTTATCGGGCGTGTACTGCTACCCCAAACCGCCACCTGCATCCATCCCGGCAAATGCAGCAACCAGATTAGGGGATGATTTAATTCAATTATGTAAGTGACCACCAATCTGAAAATCAATATACCTACAGTTCTGTTCTGCTTGCTAAATTGAGTTGTAACTGTCACAAGCACATAACGGACTCTGTGGAGACGTAGTTAGAATGAGAGCGCCTTTGTTTTGTCCGTTATTTAACGACGATTTCTCAACTACAAGCTTGTAGATATCAAACACGAGGTGCTTATCTGAATGGTAGGAAGGGTTCCCATAATGTAAGCTCATCTTATTTCTCATAAATGTAATTCTGATTTGCAAATCCTATCCTTCGCTTCGTATTTTCAGGCTTTTAGGCAGGTTCGGAAGAATAAATGGCAGAAAACATAAATATTGCAGACATTTAAAGGAATCATAAGATGGGAACCGTCTTATCGTAATACCGGTATATAGATCTACAGTGGGCATTAAAACACACGAAGAATATAATCTGTGCTCCGACTGGAACTCAAACCCACGATTCCGATGTTTATCTGAGACCACAGAATCACTCTAATGGCGACTTATGACAGTTGCTCCAAAATATTTGAATGTTGCGTCACATTCTAGAAGTATATGTCATTTATTGTGTAAGCATAAACTTTTATCCTGCCCCGGAATACGTGTGAACATACACACAGTTTTCTCTGTGTTTACTTCTATACCAAACTCTTTTCCAGTCTCTGTGTTTTGTTAGTTAGTTACAAGTTTAAGAAACAGACATGAACTGGCTACCATGTCGCATCATCATACCGCACATGAATTCATGTAAACTGCAATTCTGTCATCATCTGACACCAGAGCTCCGTTTGTCCATGCGTTAGGCTGTTCATTTTATCAAGTTAAAGTGCAACTCGTGAGTGAATGTGTTCAGAGGGAGAGCAGAATGAAGGGATACAAAGCCACCCCTAGATGAGAGTGGTCATTAAGGGATGTCTGTTTATACCCCACCCTCTCCTTTACATTTCCTGATCCTCTCACGGTTCAACTAGTGGGTGTAAAGGGCCAAGGGAATAATATGAAGTTTTGTAGTATTGAAGTGCTTTCAGAAGATTGGCTATTCTTACTGCTGTGCTTGGTACGATTGTAGGCTATTGGGTCTAATAGAGATACGTAACGTAATTAGTGGACAGGACTGAACTGGCTTTGGAAAGGATTCAAGGAAGCGTTTCTGTAAACACGGTAATGACCCTTCGGGTTATGTTAACAGGCGGGGAATTTCTTGATCAGTTGAGCTGCTGTTAGCTTTTAAGAAGAAACCCTGTATGTAGAGTTAGTCAACAGATTTTTTGAAGAAGCTTAAAATAACTTTTTCCAGTACCGTTTATAGAAGGAAGGAATTTAGAATACATTAAAACTTTTTATAGATGTTTCTTGAAATAAATTTTGCATAAATAAAAGGAAATTAAAAGTTTATTATCTGAAATAAATCTTTGTTAAAATTAAAACACGATAAGACAAACGTATTTTGACTAGCCCTACCGACTTATAGTCAACTTAAAGCATTATCAGATTTGGAGCTTTATATGCTGCTCTGCAAATTTTTAGGTTTTCGCAGAGGTGCAGCTGAGATTTCCGTTCTGTTAAGATCTGTTGCCGCGTCGCTGTGTAATTGGTTCCCAACGTTTCGAGAACAAATAATGGTCTCGAATTTCGGCAGACAGTTAACTAGTGTGGGGCGGCTTCATATCCCAGAAGGACGGCACCCTATCCTTTTTTCAGTCACAGCTGCAAACTTGCAACGTAATGTGCTGGTAAAATGTCACAACACTGGCATCTTGATACGAAAGTGGAGTACTTCCCTATATTCCTATTATCTTATTTAGTAGTTACGTTTTATTACGTCTGACTGAATGTGTTTTTTTATAATTATCAGTGCAGTGCCCATAGAAATTTCATTGAGAATATGTTAGTTTTTTTATATAAAAAATTTCTTACATTTACCTCCCTCACCACTTTTCATTTCTCATCTGCTATGTGTATGATCCATTACAATTCCACTCCCCATTACTTTCTCCTTCTCATTTACATTAAAATTATTAAGATAATATAGTTGAAAAATTAACATTCCACACCAGAAATTAAATATTTTCCTTGCTATACACTTCGTTATTTCAATGTTCACCACGAGTTTTGCGTCTTCTACCGCAGGCAAACGAACAAACATACACAATGTTTCATAATTATAGAAAATGTGAAAGTATGTGTGGATCTAACGTGTCGTCAAATGATGCGTCCACGTCGTAGACTATTAACGCCGTTTGTCAGGCACTGAAAATAACTGCGTCCTCTGAGACTGCAAGCAAGCATACTGAGTATATGTACATACATATATATATATGTGTGTGTGTATATATATACTGGATTGTCTAATTATAGGTGTAGAAGAACTGTCATGATGTATGTGCCTTATATGTTGTCCAGTGATTAGTCGTGGTCTTTTGGTGATTGACGTCATCTGCCACTCTCTTAAAATATGTCATCTGAGAGTGCATATAAAACAAAGAAAAAACAAATGTCGATTTGGCACTTGTAAGTCTTACGTAAGAACGTTTTTGTATTTGTTACCTTTTAATTAATTGCCATTTGTTTTTGTGTAACAAATAACTTTGAAATAAAATATCGCTTTCGATAAAACGAGAAGACAGTTTAATAATTGTTACATGATTTTAAACGACGTGATTAGATGTGGTATTTGGCAGACACAGAGAACCCACTGAATATGCAGTGTGTGTTTCACATTGACACGGTAAATTTAACTTTTTGTTCAACGTGCATTATGGCAATGTATAACAATCATCAACCAACAAATGCACTAATTGTAATTATTTTAACACTTTAAGATTGCCCTACATATGTTTCGGTCACAAAGTGACCATCATCAGGGGCTTCATATGCACGTGTGTGCACTTCACTTCACGCTGTCCACTGTCTACTATATTTGCGTAGGGATTTTTGTTTGTACGGTAAAATTTCGACATGACTGCCAACTATGAAACCTGCAAACTTATGGCCAAGTTGTGTCTTCATATTTAGTAAACTAAGAACGTATTATCCACTTTTTATCCCATAGGCTACTGAAACAGCTGGTTCATGTGTGTTTAATATAATCTGTATGGTTAAATACGATACCTAGCCTTACAATGTCTTCTGTGTTAGGATACGGTGTAACCATATGTATATGTACGAACTTTTCAGAGCGACATACTTTCTCCAAATTCATGCTAGAATTATATCCTGAAGGAAGAGGCAATATGTTTCTCTTAAACACTGGCTTTCACCTACCAGAATACATGCTCTAATAACGTTTAATACATATATTTGTACCTTGTGTTTCTACCACTGCAGCTCCCCCCACTGTAGTTGTGTTAGAAATAGAAAGCAGTGTGAAAATGGCCTTACCTGTTGTCAGTCCTCTTTTGTGTTTTAAGAAGAGGTCATAACCATGTATTTTCTACGAATGTGATATATAGAAAGAGCTATTGGTTGTCCGTGGACCACAGATTACTGTCTATTGATGCAGATAACGTGGCGTTGAAGTTGGAATTTAAATTAATTCAAAGCGGCGAAGTTTTAACACCGGCGTCTGGAATCGTAAATATTTGACCTCACTGGAGCTACAATATAAGGCTGCAAAGTGCCTTGTTGTTTATTGCGATGCTTATCCCCAACAATCATTACCAGGGCGTCATCTGTCTCTCCGCATTAAGTGGACGTGTCCAGTGGCGGATTTATTTTCACATCTTTAGCCTACTGCTTGCTTCCGAGTTGTAACTGTGGGCTCGGGAGTGAAATTATTTTCCGTTGAGGGAAATTTTCCTCTTTCGGTGTGCCTTCAACTGTTTTCGGCAGTGTATTCATAGCATTGTTATTCCTGCTTAATCAAAAGTTCTTTATTCCATATCTGATACAAGCACTGCACATTTTAAAAACTCTGACAGAGTTGTCTGGCCCTCCACGTTGCTCTGTTCGTCACATCTCAATGCATTTATTCTTCATAACGCACCTCCCTGAGGATGGCCACATGAGTGGCCGAAACATGTAGGAGGTATTGCTACGTTTATAATATATTTTTATAAAATTATGTGCATTTGTTGGTTTTGGTCACCATGTCTAACTATTTCCTTAAGCAACAGTGGAAAAGCAGTGTATCCAGTTTTGTGTGATATATGAACTAAATTTTTAGCTAACTCTTCTTCCTTTAAAAATCGTGTGTGGTACGTCCGTGCTTCTTACATTTCAACTTTTGAACCGTATGCCAAAATTTCACGTTATGAGCGTCATAACATTAAACGCCACTCCATCATCGCAATTTTTAATTTCCTACAAAATGTAATAACAAGACAGCATACGAAATAAAGCCGCTTATTATAAGGATGTGAGATTATGTCTGATGTTGTTTTAGAATAGTAAACAGATATTATTAGTGTATTTTTAGTATAAGATTTAAAAGAACATTGTTAGCACCATGAGATACGTACTTAGCTTTCAGTTTTGTGGCAGTAACTAATGTATCATTGTAGCTAGGTATATAAAATGTGGTACGGAGATGCAAACACACTTACAAGTCATTTTGAAATATTACTTTCAGATATAATTCTCAGTGGAGATTTACAGTTTAGGTGACGGTTTTAATTTGTGAGGTTATTTTCGACAAATTTAATACAGACAATCCCTCTTTGCCTACTCAATAAATTTCCCAAATAATAATAATAATAATAATAATAATAATAATAATACGAGTATTTGCAATTCTAAGCAATACAGATTGCGTCAGCTTGCATTTAATTTTATTACCCTCTGCGCTAGAATTCAGCATGATAAGTCAAGAGCTAAACTGAGTTTTATTATGGGATTATAATTTTATATTATATAAGAAATAACACGAGAGTTACAGGCCTGGAATTCCTCAACAAGAAAATCTGCTGCAAGTGTTTTACTGGACCATATTTTTGTCGGTTTTTTGTAGAAGAACTTCAAGTCTCGAAGTGTTAAATCAATTCTGATCTTGCACTTGAAAACAGTATATGTGTTACATTTAAGTATGAAAAGTATTTCCACAGAAGTCCTTTTTCGAAGCTGATGGTAGTTCAGAATTTCTAGAACTTCACAACTTCTGTAGGACCCGAAGTTTCGTTACCGTGTCCAAAGAAACCTCCATTAGACTTGGTACGAGGTCAGATGAATTCAGTCTACTTCTAAATTTCACACTGTTGACACCGTGCATCTTCGTCATTTTAAATTAAGTTACAGACCAACTGATGCACACTAAAACCAATTTTTATGTATAGCTTTATTATTAAAATTGTTAAAATTGTACCCCTACAATTGCTCCCCACAAAAACATATCATATGGTAAGTCATTCATATACATTAAACAGAAAATCAATAATGATTACTGTTAACAACCAATACATATACAAATTCTATATTACTTAACAAAATCGTTTATTTTACAGCCTTTAATACCACGATCCCACACGCCAGCACTTCCGCGATCTACTATCTACAGTACTTTTACAATTTTACAACTTTTAACGAGTCTTTTTACAAGATTTTAACTTATAATATATAAGTTTTAAAGTGCCGATAGAATATTTAAAATCATGTGTTTGAAGTGACTGTAGCTTTTAGCAAAAAAACCCCCTGACGATGATCCTAGGATCGAAACACATGTAGGGGTACAATTTTAACAATTTTAATAATAAAGCTACATAAAAAGTGGTTTTAGTGTGCATCAGTTGGCCTGTAACTTAATTTAATCAGTCCACTTCATCACATCATATTCCCTTAAGACCCATTTCAGCAACATACTCTCATCAAGTATGTGTTGCTACGGTTTCAGATCGCTGTTTTGAATGCAGTTACATTGCAAAACAAGATATTAAGCCTATTTCATTTCACATTGTAATATTTTTTTTTCTCTGTTAGACTATATATTTATTTGCTTTAAATTTCTGCGTAGCGACAAGTGTATTAGACCTGCAATAATTAAATAAAATAATTACTGGCTTCTAGCTGCAGGTGCAAACGACCAGAACAAAAGACGGTAGCCGCAAAGACAAACATGCTTCACGTTGCTGGAAGTACATCTATCCTAATGACCACCTACAGTTGTTGCTGCAGTGATAAAACTTTACACATTCATTCGAGACATAGTTTTCACAAAACCGACCAATTTTTTTTTTTACGCAGCAACGCTATTATAAAGAACTCAGAAAACTGTAGTTTAATCGTTTAAGTGGAGCACGCTCTAAATGACCACCCAGAGCTTTTAAACTTGCACATCAACACAACAGTTTTTGTTTCTACATCAGGCGCTTCGCCCAGGTTTATTCTGAACAATTTAATAAAACTGTAATGAAACTGTGGTTTCCTCTTTTTCAGTTTCCAGTAAGTTGGTGCTACATAATTTTAAATGCCATTATCACAACTTAATGTATTGTGAGTGTCGAACATTTTTTCACACCAATGATAAAATTGATTTTGTCACATAATTTTTTATGTAAATCAGCATTACTCATTGAACATTGAATCAGATTACGTACTTTTATGAGACATAAAGCATCCCTCGTAATTGATTAAAATCCTTAAAATGTTTGGGCCAACGTGCTTTGGAGAACATTTAGACGCAAAGCAAGAATTCACAGGAGGCTAAAGAAAATTGCACAGTGAGAGCTTTACTATATCGACTTCGTTAGAGAGTATTTAAAAAGTAGGATAATACACACGAGGCATGTAGCACGTGCAGGGAGATAATAAATAGCCATAAAATTTTAGACGGAATAAAAATAAATAAACATGTATTTTAAATAACTAAGGTGCCAGTTTATGGGTTGTTTACCCCTAGCTGAGAGTAGGGTTCGTAGAAGGTGTAAATATTTTAATAACCCTTTCGAGGTCCATGAGATGATTATCTTTTCTATCTGAATGAGTATTTTCTCTCTAAAGGGGATTTCTTTATGAAGTTAGTGAGGCTGAATTATGATCCATCTATCAGTACTACGGCTCTAAACAATTATGTATTGTGGAGGTCTAAAACACAGTGTATTAATTATGGAGAAATTATTAAAAAATTCTGATAAAAACTGATAGAACTTTTTAAAGCGCGTTAGTCACTTTTTTCCAGAATTTATTCCGTTGGCCCCTACAAATTACACTGATTGTTTACGTCAGAAAATTGAATATTTAAAATTGTAACTTGAAAAAATAGAACAAAATATGACCAATTTGAAGACTCGCTTGTATCTATAATGTACATAAAATTTAAGTTCCTGTTTAAAAAGAATACAAATCTGGCATAATTGTCTAAATTAAAATGCACTTAGTGATAAGATATGATAGATCGATATTGTCACGTGACATAAATTCAGCAAATATGCCTACAAGGTACGTAGGCGACTAAAACTTAACCCTAGTTTCGAGTCAGTGATTTGGTGGGGTATGTATAATTTATTTTTTTAGGGAAGACATACACAAATACATACGCACATACGTACATGCGTACATACATACATACATACGCACATACATACATAGATACTTACATACATAGATACATACATACATACATACATAAATGCACAGACACATGCATACAAACATGATGCATACCTGCATATATAGATACATACATAAATACGTGGTACATACATACGCACATACATACATACATACATACATACGCACATACATACATACATACACACATACATACATACATACATACGCACATTCATATATGCATGCATACAAAATACATACATACATGCATACATACATACGCACATACATACATTTATACATACATACACACATACATACATACATACATACATTCATAAATACTTTTATGCATACATACATACATACACACATACATACATACATGCATACATACATACGCACATACATACATTTATACATACATACATACATACATACATACATACATACATAAATACATTTATACATACATACTTACATACATACGCACATACATACGTACGTACATGCATACATGCATGCATACATACATACATACATACATGCATACATAAATACATTTATACATACATACATAGATGCATACATACATACGCACATACATACATACATACACATACATACAATACATACATACATACATACATACATACATACGCCTTATTTTTATTTACTGCGTTTTTGGGAACGTCACTAGTTCCGATGGATTACGCGGTACGCTCAAGCTGTGCGCAAATGTGCATGCCGGTCTTCCTGTAGTGTCCGTTATTTATGTCCGATATTGGCCAAAATATGAACACGTCGAGGGATTTTAATGACATTCCCCAGTATCAAATTTGTTGAATATCCTCTCAGCGTTTACAGAGAACGTTATCAGTAGCTGATACTGCCCATTTAGCGGTAGTCCTGTGTACAGGACTTGTCTGAACAAACTCCTGAAAAAATTCTTATTATTTTTTATTTTTATCTGCGTGATTTATATTCTTCACCAAAGATTATTATGTTCCTCAAATCAAGGAGTATGAGATGGGGGGGGGGGGGCGTGTGGTACGTATTACATAGAAGAGAAACTCTTAGAGGTTTGTTTGGAAAATATGAAAGAACGAGATCACTTTGAAGACCGATACCTCGACAGAAGGATGATATTAAATTGTTTCTCATGGGTATAAAATTAGGGAACTTGTACTGGATTCATCCGACTGAGGACAGAAACCAATGTTGGACTAGTGTAACTCGGTACTGAACATTCAGGTTCTGTAGAAAGCGGTGGTAATAGTGGTCACACCGATACGTGGTCACGTGTTTTTTTAAATTTTCGATGGTTCTAGGCACTGTGACATGGAGTTTTGTATAATTTTCAGGTCTTTATTTTGTCTAAAATTGCTTTAACTTGGCACGAGCTTTACCTCATTGGACTGTAAACCAACACTTCACTTTTTATGTGCATTCGCAAAATTGCGAAAAGCGAATATGGGCTTCGTCACGTTTGTCTGTTTGTCCGTCCGTCTCTCTGTCTGCTCGTCCGTCTGTCTGTCTGTCTGTCTGCCTGTTCGTCCGTCCGTCTGTCTGTACTCGTGGAACAACTTGGCTCCCACTGGACTGATTTTCATGAACTTTGATATTTGAGTGTTTGTAAAAACTCTGTTGAGAACATTTAAGTCTTAAGTTTTATTAAAGTCTGACAAGAATAACGAGTACGTTACATGAAGACCTATGTACATGTGTGATTATGTCTCGCTCAGTTCTTCTTAGAATGAGAAATGTTTCGGACAAATTTGTAGAGAAAATCAAAACACACATTTTATGTTCAAAAACTTTTTCCCGAAAATCGTGCCTTTTATGAGATAATGTGGAAAAATATGGTACAGCCGGACAGGCTACAGATGGCAATATAATACAGTGCATGTGCTGTGCGTGCTGAATAACTCCCTGGCCTCTCACTCCGCGGAGCAGGTTGTATCGCTTTCTAGTCCATGTGGAGTTTTTGGTGAACATAGTGGCACTGGGACAGGTTTCTCTCCCAGTAGGCTTCCTTCAGTTCTGCCCTGTCAGTCAGAGTCCTTCTACCAATGCCTCATACTCGTTTATCCGTCACAGACGCTATATAATCTCAGAAACCGACGGCGTTCTTAAATAACACACTTAAGGAAGCAATATTTTATGTGTTTACAGAAATACGTACCCATTAGTGCACCTTACTTTATTGAAATAAATTATTCAATAGACGTACAGCATACAGTTGAATTCTACGGTCAAAGTACGGAGTTCTGAATTTTGCCTTGAAGGTTCGATGTTATTTCCATTGCCTTGCAATAAATTGTTTCGCTTTAAATGCCTTCTACAAATCATAAGTTCGATAAAAATACGGATGACATGTAGAAAGCAAGACGTTGCCATTAGCTTCTTCTTTATTAACAGAAGGTTGTAAATCTGATGCTAATAGGGGGGGCTACATAAAAATGTGTAATTACAACTTTTATGATTTCATTCTCTTCTGTCGTTACAATGAATTACTTATTTTCTTAACACAGAACTGTGTATGATAACACTTAGAAAATACGTACAAACTAGTTAAAAATTATCATATTCGGTTCGTTGAAGTTTAATAGCCTCTACTGGAGAATCAAACTGCAGCTTTCCTAAGCTTTCTGAATGCTTCTGAAACAGTAGATTTTTGAAATAAAATGAACGTAATAGCAGCAGTCTGTAACTTTGAAATATAAGTCCCTATAAAATTCAAGCCATTTAACTTGATTTCTTGAATGAAATGTCTTTTTCCGAGAGATCGGAGCGTGAAAGTCAAGCCATTTGAAGTTACAACATGAAACATCAGCCATTAGATGCCGTCGTCTTGTCGTTTAGTACATCCCCGCCCGCTGTCTTCAGAATGGCAGCATTTTGTTTGTATGGTAATGTTTCCTAAGTCAAGCAGAATGTAGTGGACTCAGCCAGCTAAACGTAACTGTAATCATTAACTTCAAAAACGAGACGCTAAATCCGAATAAAAATGACAAAGGAAACATCCTTCGTGCTGATTCTTTTGTGACACTACTTCACACATAAAAGAAACTGCTATCTCTTGTCTCTTATCTATTTTATTCATTATTGGAAATGAAAACACAGTTCGGGAGTTGAGTAGTTGAAAGGGTTTAATAGAAAATTTGAGTTAGTACTCTTGTTGCTGTTGTTGTTGTTGTTTACCTTGGATTAATATCTTGTCCTTTCCTTTGGTACAGTATATGTCTTAAAGTTTCTACTCGGAATCATATAGAGATTTGTTAAAATCTGCTCTCTTCTGGGATATTATGCGGCGTCGTGTGGTAATTGATTTTTCTGTGTCCACTGTTGGCTGTCCATGTAGAAATCGTCCTTCTGTTGCATAAACATTATCTGATTTTTTTGTAGGTGTTGCATTTTTGGTGAAAAAATTATCATCTAATCACATTTTGTATTGGTGTGTGTACTTAATCTGACTTCTCTGATTTGTTGGTTGAGTTATATTCCATTGTTTTTGTAGTCAATTGTGTATGTATGTATGAATGTTAGTTTTTACACATTGTTGCTGATTTTTAATTTGATATTAACCTATTGGGTCTGCATGTTAATAAACAAAGAATTGAATTGAGTTATTGTCGGAATTAAATGTCACTCATTTCAACGGATGAACATGAGGCCGGTTCCCCGTTTGTAGCGGTCCTGATTCCAGACCAGCTGCGCAAGTATTTTAAATTCGAAATAAAATTGTGAAGCTTAAAGTATCCAACGTGTTTTAGAAAAAGAAACATATTTACTTTACATAAAATCTATTGATTTTAATGGTAAAACAAAAACACATTCCGAAGTCTAATTTTTTTGCCACGCATTCAAAATAATTTTCTATGTTCATTATTACATCACTGAAATGAAAAATTATTTGAGTTGCATTTAAATTGGGCAAATAAAGTTTTATTCATTCTTAAAACAAGGGAACTTACTAGGCATTACTCTAGTATCTTTGCCGAACATGGGCTGCATTCGGCCTGACTGACTCTTCTGAAGCTACACTATGACTTAGTCGGCTTCTGGCATTTTCAGTTGTTTAAGGATTGGACTGAGCTCTGTAGATTAGTTAAAATGAGTAGCCATATTACAAATTAAGTAGCGCTTAAAATTGGATTCGTGATTTATTAGTCTTCTTTTCACTTATAAGCACAGGACATAGTTTTTCAAAATGTCAAACAAATTTATGGCTTCAGATCTCTTCAACCATTGCACGGCTGAAGACTCGCCTACAGACTAATGGCACGATAATTTACAACTTTAATTGTCCTCGAATAATTGACCATTGATTCAGTTTGAGGGAAATTTAACACGGGGTTAGTGCCATCAGTACGAATCATGTTCTGCATGACAGTATATACAGACAGGGTTATCGCTTACACAAATGTTTGTTACTACATGAAATCTTGATATGTTTCGCCCTAAAATATTCAGGCCATCGTGACGTAAATATAAGTACATATGTATGTATATATGTGTGTGTTTATTATAAATATATAAGCTTATGCTGGAAGGTTCAGGAAGTACAATTCATATTTGCTAGAAATGAAATATCATTTTTTGTATTACTAAATATAATAAAATTGTTATGAAAAATATTTTCGTATGTTTAGTGCTATTAGTTAAGTCCATATAAACACGGCGATTTAAGTTCATGCAATTGGTGCATTGCTTGTGTGCATAAAACACTAAAGTCTTGATATGTTAACATTGAATTTAATTTAAGTAAGCACAAGGATATCATTGTCTAGGATAATAAGTTACATTTGTTGATAATCAAATGGAGGGCTCTATGTGTCTAGTACTTTCTGCTCCTCGTAAACACCGACATTTATATGAGAGTTATGTTAGTATTTTTTGTATTATTTTGAGTACAGTCGTGTAATAAAAATATAAAACTAAGAATATAATGAATATTTATGATAGTATATTTAATTTTTATTGTCTGGTGTTTCTTATACACTGTGCCATCCAGTGGCCGTTGTACTTAAGGAAATAAGAGTAATCTCAAGGAAGGAGTATTTGTTCTATAAAACAAATGCCACTTTTGCATGATATTGCAACTCCAACAAAGACACTAAAATATATGTAATCTGCAATAATTTACATTTCGATTAAAATACACAAAATTGTAGCTCTATCAGCAGTTTTGTTGTTAAGGTGTGAAAATTGGTCTCTCGTCCTATGTGAAGAATGTAGCTTAGGTGTTTAATAACGACTTCAATTGATCAAAACGAATAGGCTTCTGCTTCTCAGCGTAACAAGAGATGTTGCTGATGGGCATTGTCTTTGTCAAAGCTTGAAATGTTAGTATTACTGGAATGCGAGCTGTAGACTTGGTCTCAGTTCCTTGAATCTCTAAACGGGGGGGGGGGGGGGGGGGGGGGGAATTTAATGCACTTTTACCGTTCCAGAGCGTCACTAATTTATTTGCGTGACCCAACGTTCTTTCAGATATTTTGTGGCACAGACTCGAAAACTTGATGATGTTCGTAAGTATGCACGTTTCTGTAGAAGGATGACATCATTCAGTTGACTGTTACTTGCAAAATGTAATATTCTGTCAATGCCTAACGCTGAAGTTAAATGTTAAGCGCATGTTCTTGTGTTTTCTAAATTTATTGTTATAGCGATTTTTAAAATGTCATGCATATATTTTATCCAGTCTGACGGCAAAAATGATCTCATTAATTAAACCATCAAATACACTTTACTGGAGAACAACTAAGAGTCTACATTTTATGCCCACAGGTTTGCCCCCCCCCCCCCCGCCAATATTAAGGAGTATCAATTAAGCACAAGGAGAAGTTACGAAGATATAACATTGCATAAATCGTAAGGCGACTTATACATTTTTTTTAAGTCGTCCTCTTCTACCTAGTCCGGTTTTCCCGTTTCAGTGTCGAGGTTGGTAAGTTCTTTTGATCACACTGATAGACACACCACAGTCGGTAGGACTCCTCTGGACGAGGGATCGGCTCGACGCAGAGGCCTCTACCTGACAACACACAACACTCACAAACCACAAACATCCATGCCCCCGGTGGGATTTTTTTTTTCTGTCCGGGGTTTTTCCCCTTTGATCCATTTTTTGTACTGTTTAAATCCTTTTCGTCCTTCATGTCACTTTACTTTCCATGCTACCGTCCTTGTACAACAAACACAACACAAACATCCATCCCCCCGGTGGGATTCGAACCCACGATCCTAGCAAGCGAGCGACCGAAGACCCACACCTTAGACCGCACGGCCACTGGGATCGGCGACTTATACATTTACAAATGTAAATTATAAATATGTAAAAATCTAGAGTTTTAAATCTGTAATTGATTTTATGATACAGGTATCTTTGTATCCTTGGAACTTTTCCTTGTGAAGGATAAACCTTGACAACGGCCCTGGGGGAGGGGGGGGGGGGGAAGGCTGAAACATGTAGGTGGTAAATGTTAGACAGTTAGGGGTTGCTGCACAACAATATGTGTTTGCTAGTTTAAATACTAAGATTGTATAAAAATACACGGCGATATTCAACAGTATAATAGTGAAAAAGTAATGTTTAGTCATTTCATTTCTATAGGATTCTGCAAGAAGTTATTCAGTATTCCTGTTGGAAGTGATGTAAGTTATTTATATGTAACACTCAGCTTTCCGTAAATAGAGTCAATATTGCCCAGAGCATAAGAAGATTATTTGCGGTTTCAACGGTTTATGTACGTAATTTTAAATACGCTGTGGGTGTATTAGGAATATGATTAGGGTGCGTGTAACCCATGTAAAAGGTCAGTTTCGTCTCGGTATTATCGGAATTCGATCCGTTTTGGCCTATCAGTAGCTTGTTATAGTAAAACGATACGTCAACAGTCATTAGAGACGGGTTTTGTAAGGGTGCGACTTGAATAGAAATTTCTCACCCCACTCTTCTTTCTTATAAACGTCGTGAGTGAAGGGTGTCAATTTCGTTACAACGCCACTTGCTTAAACAGCTGTCAGTTCCCGCCAAAACGAAAAGGGACAAAGAAAGTGGGCTCGCCATCAGCCGGTCTGTCAGTGTGAAGGTGCTATTGAAAATTCAAGCCTCTTTCACAACACTCCATGATCTCAAGAAGAAGAAGAAGAAGAAGAAGAAGAAGAAGAAGACGAAGAAGACGACGACGAAAAAGAAGCTGCACTTGAATCAACGACTAAGCAAAAAAGTGGGGTAATATCATCCTTAACTTTACAAGTTAACAGTGAAAACCTTCGTTATTTATTTCTATCGTCGACTAAAATGTATTTATGCTGAACAGAACGTACAGAACGCACGCGGAACAATTAAAGTTTTTTATTTAGGTCAAGAACTCATAGAAATACTACCGATGCTTAAAATTTAGATGTTAACGAGAGAAGAGTTTGTGATTCTTTCTCAAAGAAAGTTTTTGAAACGATGTCATTTTTTGTTAGACCTCTTCGGGTGGAAGACGTTCTGGTG
Source organism: Reticulitermes speratus (assembly GCA_021186555.1). NCBI lineage: Eukaryota > Metazoa > Arthropoda > Insecta > Blattodea > Rhinotermitidae > Reticulitermes > Reticulitermes speratus. The sequence continues at coordinate 20,826,361 of JAJKFL010000001.1, forward strand.
ACATTGACGACTGTTCCTTCCCTAACGTCAGATAAATATGACCGTGTGCTTGATTAAGCATCAAACCATAGAGTCACGTGCTAGAGTGGAGGTAAAGCCCCATGCATTTTAACCTGGCATGAGATGGAAGTTGTCAGTTTCACCTTCTTAACTTCAGGGCAAGAGATTCTAGAGTTCCTTTTGATGTAGTGACGACGAGAGAAGTTCCTGTCCCTGCCGAAGAATAGCGCTACGGTCTCCTAGCCCGTAGCTACTGACCTCTGTCATTATTTTAGTTCTGCTGACCCGTCAGTTACAAGCATTCTGACAAACTTGTGACGTTGCTAAATGCTATGTTGCTAAATTTTGTGCTTTTAAAAATACGTACATTTTCAATACACTACTAACTGTGGCCGGCATTTCCAAATACCAGTTCAACATGTAGGAATGTTACAACTTCCCTAAAGTATAACGTAATTCTGATAGCATATGTACAATTCCCAGTTCTATGAAACTAAGAAATGACATAGCCATTTCCCGACGCTGTTAGATATGAATAGCCTATATGCCTAGTGAATATTAATATTCACGTAGCGATATAACGGTTGATAATTGGGCGTATATTGATACAGCATTTTTTACTGAAAAAGACTGATGTAACACAGAGAATTTCGGCACACCTTATGCGGAATATGCTGTATATTTTCTAAAATATTATAAATATTTAATGTTGCATTTTATTATACTTACGTTTTAATGGTTTGACTATTTTGTTCAGATTTCCTATTTCAATAAGCCCTAGAGATAAGTCTAGTGATTAAAATGTAGACATAATCTTAACTATGTATTCCGATCAGAAATATAATAAAAAAAGCATAAAGAAATATAAAAAACGCTTTGCGCTTTAAGAATATAAAACTTCTGCATTCAGCCCATTGTACAAAATCTGTCATCAGTTTAGAGACTATGCATTCTATTTCTTTTCTATTTGTAATTGCATAGTAGAAACGTTTTCTTAGAGACACTGTTATTTATTAGCCACACAATTGTTACTTGACGAACACTTAGCAAACCGAATCGTGAGAACACAACGCTGTTATAGGCCTACTGGATGACTCGGCTTGTTCAGATTTGAGACTCGAATTATACAATCGATATCCAACACGCCGCGTAACAAAGTGTGGTGAATTATGAAAGTGGCACACAATAAATCCAGTGATTGACGCTTTTTGGTTCTGAATAAATAAAAGAAGAAATGAAGACGCAACAGGGCACTTCTTGTTACCTTGTTAAGCTTAGCCGATTGTTTATTTAATGCCTGTTAATTATAGTACTGTTAGGACTTTCATCTAGCAGCGGTTGCCTTAAGATGACTAAGCATAAAGCATTCATGGCCATGTACAGGCGAGGTCAGTGAAATTTATACTTCTACACTTGCAACACAAAGTATCTGCCTGTAATTCTCTAGCAGATTCTTGTACTGTCCTCACTGATGATAACTCAGATCCTTTATCAATACGTTTTTTATATTTTCATCAATAATATAGAACATTAATATTTTTGCAGAAAGGAAACTTTTTCTGTGTACGTATGTATGTATGTATGTATGTATGTATATATGTATAGTATGTATGTATGTATGTATATATGTAGTATGTATATATGTACGTATGTATGTATGTATGTATGATATATGTATGTATGTATATATGTAGTATGTATGTATGTATGTATTATGTATATATGTTATATGTATGTATGATATATGTACGTATGTATGTATGTATATATGTTATATATATGTATGTATGTATGTATATATGTATATATGTATGTATGTATGTATATGTGTAGTATGTATGTATGTATGTATATATGTACGTATGTAGTATGTATGTATGTATATATGTATGTATGTATATATGTACGTATGTATGTATGTATGTATGTATATATGTATGTATGTATATGATATGTATGTATGTATGTATGTATGTATGTATGTATATATGTATATATGTATGTATGCATATATGTAGTATGTATGTATGTATATATGTATATATGTATGTATGTATGTATGTATATATGTATAGTATGTATGTTATGTATGTATTTTGTGTAGTATGTATGTATGTATGTATGTATGTATGTATGTATGTATGTATGTATGTGTATGTATGTATTATGTATTATGTACGTATGTATGTATGTATGTATGTATTATGTACGTATGTATGTAAGTATGTATGTATGTATGTATGTATGTATGTATGTATGTATGTACGTATGTACGTATGTAGTATGTATGTATGTACGTATGTAGTTTTACGTATGTACGTATTGTATGTATTGTATGTATGTAGTATGTAGTATGTACGTATGTATGTATGTATGTATGTTACGTATGTAGTATGTAGTATGTACGTATGTACGTATGTAATGTATGTATGTATGTATGTATGTATGTAGATGTTACGTATGTACGTATGTACGTACGTATGTATGTATGTATGTATGTAAGTGTGTGTGTATAGGCGGCAAGAATATTCGTGAAACCACAATCACAGCCTAACAGCTGTTTCAATGTATATTTGGAGAAGGAAAAACACTAGATTTAAAAAATCAGATTTAGAAATGCAGTTATTTTAACATATAATAGGATTTTTGCCACTACCAGCAATGAGCTGAGGGATGAGTGGACATTTAATGAACATAACAACATGTTGATATGCATTAAATATTATTTTTAAAATTTTATCCGAAAATGTTTTCCCTCATGTCGTGCCACAATTTTCTGGGAAAGTTTGCTCACCCGTAAAACACATCTGTGTAATTAAATTGGAACCCTGTGTTTTTATGTCATGTGCATCCATAACTCATAGCACCACCATATATATATATATATATATATATATATATATATACGAAAATGATGAAACCCTTATATTGAGTAATTAATTTTATTATATTAAATTGCTCTACGGTAATAGGCTATTAGTTTAAAGACCTATCACTTTGAAAAGGTATTTTTGTTTGAAACATGGCAACTGAAAAATATGATAAGTATGCTTATAGTGCCTTATATTTTCTGATCTTAGCTTAATTTATTGGTAATTATAATTATGATACTTTTAGTATAGCCATATTAAAAAAATATGTATTGAAAATTATCAAAATGGCGTCGGCATAAACATATGGACATGTTTGGGTGAGAAAGTTAAACAGGCCATAACTAGGTCTAGTCTGGCCTGAATTGTAGGTTTCTTAATCTAGGATATATAGGAAATTCAGACACAACCAATATATTTAATTCAAATCAGCATATATTTAGTTCAATTAAACATATTTGTTGGGTTTGAATTTCTTATATATTCTAGATTATTTTAAAAACACAACGGGCATGAATTGCCTAAAAATTGTAGGTTCCTTGCTAATTTCAGGAAGGTTTTCAGAGGTATCTCATTTTAACGACTGTAAACGTGTGGGAAGATTGTACAAGAATCTGAGAAAGGTCACACAATTTTTCAAGATCCGTAACGAATTTTATATTAAAGTTTCCTTTACTGGTATGCGACGCAGAGGACTATTACTTCAAGTGGATATTTAGAGGGAAAAGTTAATTCCCGAGAGTAGCGTAGAGGAGTATGAGAGTGCTGTGTGGCAAGATAGGCGATAATTGTGTTGCTGTTTTTATGGGCCTGTCTGTACCGGCAGCGCAAGTAGAAACAAAACGAGTAGCCAACTCCTCCCATCGTAGTTTCTCGTTCCTCATCACCCACCTTAATCATCACTTCACAACTGACACGCCGTAACTGCCATGTCAGTAAGGGTCATTATCCTATCAGCAGCTCTAGGGCTTGACGAAACATCAGAAGTAATTACACCTGACTGGCCAATCATCATATCTGGATTTTTTTAAAACCTGTCGCACTTACACGAAATAAAAAGAAGAATTTTTATTATTATTTCTCTGAACTCACAATTGACGTGAACACCGGAAGCCCTTCACCACGCCCCTGTCATCTGTCTTCACGGTATAATTAACACGTGGACGTTAACAAAACATAATATGGTTACTGAAGTGTGGACACCGTAGCGTTACGTATCAGAATTGTCCAGCCAAGCGTTATTAATAAACTATTATGTATCTTCATCAGAAAAAAAGGAACTAATCAAGGATTTATGAGTTCGTATTTCTACAACTTCGCGGTATCTTCTCGTATGGGCAGTTCTTTCATTTATCTGAAGTATTTTTTTTAATGGCTCGACAGCCCCTTGAGGGCCAAGCCCGCCGCAGTTTTCAAGGCTTCACGATCACACTTTTTAGACACACCACATTCGGTAGGACTCCTCTGGATGAGGGACCAGCCCGTCGCAGAGACCTCTACCTGACAACACACAACACTCACAAGAGACAGACATCCATGCCCCCGGCGGGATTTGAACCCACAATCCCAGTAAGCGAGCGGCCGCAGACCCACGCCTTAGACCGCGTGGCCACTGGGATCGGCATCCGAGGTATAGAATACCGAATTACGACGAAACTAACAGTTTTCAGTTTTCACCGAATATTATTAGAGTAATCAAATCGAGAAGAGATCTGCGCTCTTCTGGGATATTACGCGGCGTCGTGTGGTAATTGTTTACCGACGTTTCGGGACAACATATCGGTCCCATCTTCACGGGTTGAGAGTCCGAGTAGGAAAGAAAGAAAGCCAGCAACCTATAACGTAGATTCATGGAAATTGCGCGCGGGGTAGCAATCAGTACGTCGTACGGCGTGAATAGCACGTACATGGCCAGATAAATGCGGCGCGAGCAGGATTCATCTATTTGAGGCATGATTCATTGGCAGGTTCGTGTGAACACAGCAATAAACCTTGTGGTGTCGTAAAATTGGAGTATTTCGTGAGGCTTTAAGCTTTAGAAGAAGACCTGTTCTTCATGGAGTTAGTTTTACTTAACAAGGACTTACCAGTTACACAGGTTATATCGCAAACAAGACAATTATAATTTATGGCGTAGGTAGTGCTGATATGGCAGTGGCAGTGGCCTATTGTAAGGAACTGTCCCAGCATTTTTCTGCAGGAACTGAGGTAAAGAGCCGTACTTCTTATTTAGGATAGGCGATCTCGAAAACGGGAGCTTCAAGGTAGGAAACAGGAGCGGTAATCGTGTTTTGTTTGTAGTGTATTTAACGAGGCTGCACCAAGTAGCTCGACACTACAGCGTCGAATATTCGGTTGATAGTGAATAAATAATTTGAAAGGCCATTGAAGGAAACAGACGCAACTTCACATGCAATAAGCCTTCTACATAACAATTTCCTGGAGGGACTGAATAAAACTACAAAGAAACTTGGTCCATTGATAGCGACCCGACAAAGTTTTGAACCGGGAACCTTGCGATTACAAGGTAGGAAATTGGCAGTCTGAGCTAGCTGGCTCGGTGTAAACATTGTTCGTGAGAGACGGAAGTGTCTCAGTGCCTAGCTACCGTGATTATATGCAAGTAGGCTGATATCGGGGGCAGTGGTAGTAAGGGTAGCAGGCAGGCCAAGTTCTTAACACGCATTTATTACTGCGCAGGTAGGGAGTCTGACACTAGGTGCCATTGGTATTTTCTTGCTGCTTGCTGTAGACGGCAACAGGGCCACGTAGGCCCAGACGAGATAAGTTTGTTCTAGGCCTACTGGGAATAGGTTAAAGTGATAGTCTCCTGTATTGCGGCGAGTTATTAACGATACAGACAGTAGGTGAATGCGGTACTCGCCTGATCTTGCAGAGTTTTACTGGGCTTGCAGACAGTAGGTTAACGTGACATTTTCCCGCATTTCGGCAAGTTCTAACTATGCCTAGCGATAGCACTTTGACACGATACTCGCCTGTATTTCAGCGAGTTGTTCTTATGCCTACAGATAACTTGTTAACATGATACACCCCTGTATTTCGGTGAGTTCTTATTACACCTACAGAAAATAGGTTAATTTGATGCTCTAATGTCTTTCGGCACGGTCTCGGGCCATGTTAAGTGGGACGCAGCCTGTCACTGTGCCGAACTGCACGTTGCATAAAATGTGAAATCCAGATAAAAAAAAAAAAAGGAAAACTGTAGTTGGTTGAGAAGAAACTGAGCCTCCCCAATGTGCAACATGTCAGCACTCTGCAGAAGGCTAGCCCTTTGAAGACTGATATTCGTCTGAACTATGTATGAAACATCAGTTGCTGCGTAACAGAACACAGTCCGTGTCCATTATAACGATCAGTCTGTAAATTGCGTAAAACCAAATAATTGCTTTTTGTTTTCAGAATAAAATGAAACAGATTACACTGTGGAAAAAGACAGAGCTTCTACATGTTACAGCAGGTGGTGCATGTACTTGCCACTGGCATTTAAAAGGCTAAGCGCCTCAAATTTTGTGCGAGAGCCAAAGATCTACGGAGATTCTATCTCCATTATGTCTGCCGTTTCTAACAGAATAAGTCACGTACAGTACTTTAAAACGGTTGTATATCTGCCGTCAAGAGTGGAGAAATTCACTATTATATTAATTACAGTACTGCAATATGCATTTTTTTGTTTTCTTTCAAGTTTCTGATTCCACTCAATTTGCTGCGCTAATTGATCAGGGGGTTGCGTCCCGTTGTAGTAACTAAGATATGTCAACTGGTGATCTGATAATTAGAACACTGTGGAATAGTTCAGCCAGTAAAGTGACAGTCTACGAATTACACGGCAGGGCTCAATTGTCGGCAAGAGAAGTTTCTCTTACAGCCACAACCACCTGATCTGTTTTGGGGCGCTCCCAGCCTACTGCCGAATGGGAACTTTGGATTCTTCCCGCGCAGTAATGCCCCAGGTTCGTGAAGCCAAGAATGACCTTACATATTGTCAAGTTAAAAGTGCCTAAAATTGTATCTCCACAACCCCATACATATTTTTGTCGTCATGACTACCTGCAGAGGTAGTTTTCTTATAGCCTTCTAATTCCGTGTAATTGAGACAGTCAGTTAATTAATCTATAAACGTTCAGGGTTTGTGGACACTGAAGAATAAACACTGCATTCACACCAGCCCACCACTGGACTCTTTATGTGCTATAGACATCTAGTCCTATCCCCATAATCAAGTACTTCAAGATACATTGTTTCCTTTATACCCATGTCAATTGATCTCTTTCCTTCGGGTTTGCCGAAGTTTCTCTTAATTTCTCCTGTCTCCTGTATATGCTACAAACCTCGCCTCTCTCAATCTCTATGATTTCAACACTTTACTAATATTTCGTGAATAATACCTACATGATTTCTTTATGGAAATTTCTCCAAACTTGTGCAACTTCCTTTCCTGAACACTAATCTCTTACACTACAAAAAAGTAAGCGGAAAGGATCCGCTTTCTTTAACCATCCTGGCAGATCAACTGATTTTGCAACGTGGTCGAAATATTCACATGGATGAGCACTGCCGTCTTGTGTAGGTTACGGCGAGACAAAGCGAAGCGTTAAACTGCCGGTTGTGTATCTTGCTTCGCGTCGTCGCCTGCAACACAGTTTTTAATTACATATTTCTAAACAGAAATGAATGATCTCATCTGCAGTGCGACTCACTCACTTCAGAGCTCTTAGTAGCTGGTCCGCCCACACGACATGTCGCTGCCACCCCGGCGCACGGCCGCTTGATTGGTTGACAAGGAACCCCGCTGAGCCCACGGATAGATTTGTAAATTGCTCCCGACACTTTTCGCTATTTTGTTTTGCCCCCTACCCCCGAAAAAGAGTATTGGAACTTCCTCTCACCCCTTCATCCGGATGTTTCCATGTTGTGTGTGGTATGGTCGGGGATGTAATTGAATGGCTGCGCCTGTTTTCGACAGCTCGACTAGCCCGTCACATCTCGACAATCACTGTATGCGCCGTACTAAGAGTTAAACGCAAACCTGTATTGTCAAAACCGCGCTCCAAGTTCCAAGAAAACCTTCTCCGCGTCAAATAGAATAATTGTTAATTTTCGCAGTAGAAGGGGACCTCGCCATGCTTTGTTATTGCCCTTTAACATATCGCAGCCGTTCACCTAACTCAGCTGCAAGCAAACGAAGGCTACAAATGATGTAAATAAAATCGAAAATATACATTTAAATTGCATGTCCAAAATTTCAAAAGCATTATACTGTTGAAATCTCTAAAGTGCAGTGGTTATTATATGTACCACCTCTTCTAACACTGAAGTCCTGTACGTTTTAAAAACGTTGTGTTTAAGTTTTGTATCTTTCTTAGAATCAAGAGTCGTTATTTTCCTCTATAAGACTAAGTAGTTGGTCTTTTGAATGGAGAGGTTGAAACTGAATTTCAAAAAATAATTTTAGTGAAGTTTATACTGTATGTGTGTCGGAGGACTTACGTTGTAATCAGAAACTCATTTTAGGGCCAGTTTTCTTAAGCTACTGGTCAGTTAACAGACGCATCCTAGGATTATTGTGTATAGCAGAAAGTAGTTTATGCTTACCTTCCTCTAATGCCTATAGCAGCAATAATGTACCTACGCAACATGTTAAATGTAACACAGACTATATCGTACTTGGTTGAAAATAAGCGACTTTAAATAATTTATTTTTTACCACTGTGGTACTTGTGGATTTTCTGCTGCAAATTCTTAGAACTGTACAAGGAAGAGCAAAGTTTGCCCACTCTAAAACTTTCGTATTTAACAGGAGTTAATTCAACAAGTTATTTTTTCACAATACTGTCATTGTTTCTTAAACGTTACAAGAGATTTCTCAAAGTAATGTTACATCATTAGTACACTACCAGTAGCATAATCTGTGCTGAGATATATGAAGCACGAAAGTATTTAAAGGCCCAGTTTATGAAATGAACTGAAATGAAATGTCTATAATTCTGTTTCTTGAAATAATATTAATCGCTTTGTAGGTTTACTACGAGTTTAACTAATTGAATGTTTAAAACAAATATGTGATAAGCACAGTTTTGAGTAGGGACAGAGCATTTGGTTTAGCAGGCTTATTACCGGAGTTTTCTATGTTAAGCATTTAAATATTCGGTGATTTTTCCAAAGTATCTGAGAAAGGCACGTTTTAATTGGTTGTCGTTCTGTGCCTAAATCTTAAGTTTCTCCACGAATACATCATTGCTCATTATTTAGGTTAATGGAAATTCCTTATTTTTATATTCCTCCAGTAATTATTTTCATACGTATATCTCATATCTTCCTTATCTTCTCATAATATTATTTGGTTTTTATAAAAGAGTAAACAGTGAAATAATCTGTTTGTAACTGGAACCCCATCCCCCATATCTCGTATTTCTTAATTTTATGGCCCTCTTAATATTTGGTGGAGTACAAATTACGAAGCTCCTCATTATGTAATTGTCTCTCTCATCTTTTTGCTTAAGTGAAAATCTGATCTTCTTTCTTAAGTGGAACTGTTTTCCTCAGCACTTTTTCTTCAGAGGAGAGAAACCAACTTTTGTACAGTGCAAAAGTACATATAAAATCAGATAGGCCTACTTTTACATTTTGAGCTCAGTGTCTTTGTATAGGAGACGGCAAGCAGAGCTGGCGCGACAACACAGACACATCAAGCGGATGCGCTATGTGGCACGATTTTACGGTGGTAAAATTTAGACTAGGCCGTGATTCATTGCTTGTGGTTGAACGAAAATCAGTTATTGCAGCTCTTTTATTCATTTCGCGACCATGGATTTGTATTCGTCTAAACCTATTTGTTCAACAATGTAAGTAGAACTCCTTTAAGAAATGCGACATCACTCACGGCTTTTGTCACAATTCCTGGAGATTCTTTGTCATTTTAATTGTGACGAAGTTTTGAGACAGTTGGATTTTTCCATCAACAGTTAGCGGCGAATTTCTTGTACCAAAGGGCGGTATTTATGCTTATGTCCGTCCTGACAGGAAACCGAAAGATCCTGTGTTCAACAATAGCAAATCTTCCCCGAAGTTATTCAGTTCTGTACTGCTTACATATGCTGCAAAGAGAAATCAAAATAATATCTCCCAAGAATATTTAATGTAATTATATTTCAAATAAAGCCGGATGGGACTGACCTGACGTCACAGAAACAGGTGAAGGAAATGCTGCCTTCTGAATTAGAAGAGCGAGAAAAAGACAAATGGTAACATGTGGAATGTGTTGACTAGACATCAGGTGTCATTAAAGTTTCAAGAGGATATGTGGCTATGAAAGGGAAGTCCGTAGGAGAAGACGAAGAACTGGAAGCCCAGCACACTTGTAGGTGACACAATAAGTTTACAGACGACAAAGGCTAAGAAAACGTACACTCGATGCAGAAGATGGCGGGATTTTGCCATAGAGAAATATAGATGAAGATCTGCAAGGAAAGGCATCGCATTGTAACTGTTGCTTCTTACAAAATGCCACATCAAGTCAAAATTATCTCAAGGAATGTGACAATGGAGCTTAAGAATATGTGTTTAGTTAGTGTCGGTTGATAGTTACGGGCGTTCCGGAAGAGATTGCTACCCCCATTTCTAGGTACAAGCCTTCCAAAGAGACTGCCATGCTTAGAACCTGAAGATGGAGTTTCAAAGTTCCTCCGAAACGTCGGTAAATATTTACTAATCGGCACATGTCTTATCCCACAAGACTGGAATCTTCAATACCGCTGTAAGAACATAAAAGCGCGCATTATATTTGTTAATTCAACGCATAATAACATTTGCTCTGTTCATTGAGTCTCGGTCGACGTAAGTGCATGTGACAAATAATGACGGTTTCTCGTTACCACGAAAATCATTGTAACGAACTTCCACGTACAGATACAAAATTTTTACAACTTTATTACCTTAAATCTAAGCAGGATCGCCATCTTTGGAATTTTTAAGTCTGTAAGAATGTCGTTTAAATGGCCTGTATATAATTTCATAATGACTGTCATGAAAGTCTCCTCATTACTTTTACAGAATTCAGGGACAATAGATACACACCATCACATATCTCTGTTTCTATTTTAAATACGAAAGAAACTCCAATTTTGGGTAAGTGGCGTATAAAATTCTGACCTGTGCAGAAAGGCGTCAGGTGTGTGTTACACATGGGGGAGTAAATTTTAAATATTATTGCATTCCCTGTTTATAAAGTAGTAACAAAAAGTTATGAATATTTTCAGTAATTTAAGTCGGTGGAGAAGTGTTTATTCATGCGAAGACACCAAGACTGATTTTAACTGTCTGATACGCGATATATTACGTCCTGTAATGCAATATATGTAGTATAATGTACTATTATTATTATCTGAAATATAGTCCGTTATTTTTAATGACCATGTAATGACGAAACGTGGATCTAATTAGTGAAAATAGGAGAAAGCTATCGGCCGTTTTAATGAGAGATTCAGAGTACACACGTTGCACTGCAACAAGTGAATTTGACAGAAACATACAAGCGTGGCTCCGCTGTGTTGCTTTGAACCAGTATCTGTCTTCTGGCTTATATAAACGTGAAATTATAATTAATGAAATTATCAGAATGGTTTATGACATCATCAACAGAAGGACAAATTAAAAATATACGTACTGAGTTAACACTTGCCTCTGTCGCAGAGGTTAGGACTGACTGCAACTTTATTTTCACTTCCGCGTATGTTCTTGTGGAGTGCTGTTTAATTACGCAGGGTGCAGTTGACGTGAACTTTGCGCCAAAAGCACCCTAGCGGTGGACAGAGGCGTTGGTGGACTACCGTTTATATTTGTCCAACGAATCTCTTTTAACTTTCAGCGTTAATTTTCTAAAATCACACGGACAATAACACTGTTAATAGAAAGGTCGAGAGAATTTGGATCGAAAGGATGTTTAAGGATGCAAGAGGTTCACTTCTGAACATAAAATAATATATTAAATTAAATTTATTGTCAAATAATACAATTTAAAAACGAATTAAAGTTAGCGTATTACTCAAAGTTGGTGTACTGTGGAGTCCATTGAAGTGCTGTTGTATAAAAATAAATACAATAAATAACGTAAATCGAGATCATTTTATTATATTGAAGTGTTCTGGCAGTGCGCTATCTTGTACTTTTCTGAAAGTAAGTAAATAATATTCATTTCGTACAGTTTTTAAATAAGAAAAGTAACAAGCGTAAAACAGGTACACGTGTTTGAATTACCGTCATATTCTTTTGTGAAGACGACTGCTGGTCAGAAACGGAGGGTCCGGGGCGGGGGGGGGGGGGAGGGGGAAGCGAATATACTTTTTTCAAGCTACGTCTATGTCATTACAGCTTCAAAGCCTGCGTCACGCCTACCAGCAATTCCCTATTCACCCAGTGGTTCCAGAAAGCGATCCTCGACTTTTCCTTCCATGCTATCAGCGATCTTCGATACATTTTAAGGGAGGGCATAGACCAACATAAAGGGGAAAGCGTAGGAATACTGAGCCGAATTTATACAGAAATGATCTGAGATGCAGGAAAAACTTTCTAAACGAAAATTTTATGCTTACGTGTAAAATGAAAAACCTCAACTTTTCACATTAAGCACAATAATTTATCACATGGAAAGGCAAAAATCAGTTATAATTATGGCCTTGTTCTGTCTTGCAAAATTAGGAAATATTTACTACAGTATGTTTATTGCTTGACGTAGATGGTTGTCTGTACGAGTATGTTAATTACGTGATGTGTAGGCTACAGTCAAGACTGTTATCCTCAGTGCAGGCCTTCGACCTAACCTCTTCCCTTCCTACGCCTTCCTTACGTTTCTACAAATGAAGCCTCAGCGATCGAGTTACAGGGATGCGTAAAGTACTGTCAAATTTAAGTCTGATTTCGCTCCTTTAATAGTTAAAGGTAAAGGTAAATTTCTCCCTAGAACAGGCCATGAAGGCCCAGAGGGGGAGTAGAGGTATAGCTCTACTCTTTCTTTAACCTCGGCGCTAGATGAGGGTGGGTGGTCAACTCCACGCCCCGGCCGCTTTACCCCCAGAAACCTTTTGATAGTTACTTACAGCACATTAGTTATCTGCGTACTGCATAGCTAGTGTTCCGGTCCATATTCGAAATGCGTAGCCGCGAACGTAGGTCCTCGGTTTTACCTTTACACCAGTGTGCTTGTTATTGTACGTCGAGGAAGTGGGTAGCTTTTCATTAAATTGTTATTAACAACAAGACCTGGCTGTGAGAAGGTGTGACTGGGATACAGTGCGACATTTTAGTGATGTATGTCTTATTAATTAAGCAACTGACCAGTCTGTGATATATAATTTAATTTAGTCCCCGTTGTGAGCTTAATTTTATTTTAAAATGACAAATTATTCAATTTGTATTTACTCACAAATTCATACACGTTTTCTTATTTACGTGTTGCAACAAATCTATAAAAAGACAAATTTAACGTGCGATGTACACTTACATATAATTTATATGTAGGCCTATGTAAATTTACATTGTGTAGAAGGCTTCAGCGTGCTACTGTCCAACATCAGACATCTTCAGAATCCATTCTAATTCTCTGAATTATGACTGCGTCTCGAGTCTTTCAGTTTGAGGTCTTTTAAGTGATGCACAAATTTACTTTTTTTTTTTTTTTTTTTTTTTTTTTTTTTTTTTTTTTTTTTTTTGGAGAATAATTTAAAATACGATTTCAGAAAAAAATGAATTTTGTAATATAATTACAGTATCAACAATTTTTTGCAATGACTGTATCTTCAGCGAGCACACCCGCTCATTATAATTGTTAAAGAGTGTGTTATATATTTATTGAGACGCGGAATGTATGCGTTTTTAACTTTTTTATCGTCGCTAATGTGTAACTAAATACGTTAAGTAACGAAGTGAATGTTTGTGTTTTAATAATCTGTAACATGAGCTACATTTGCTTTGATCAAAAAATTCGTTATTTTTAATTATGGGCTTATAAACTTTATTAAAGGCAGAGTGTTGAGAAAAACTAATGGTATTTTTTAATATGAAAAATGCATGGATTTACTGCATGTTTTTAAATAATGGCATAATTTTGTGACATAATGTTGTTTACGTAAAATTCTTATCATATTACATTCAATGTCATACCGTGCGACATGTTTCAGATACGAGGCCTCGGCGGCTGAGGGTCTGGGGATTGATCGCAGTGAGCTTTGTTCTCGTGACGTTACCAGATGTTCATTCTAAATTTACTGCTTACACTGTCAGATTATAGTGGCGAGGAATTAGTTCATGTGATTTTATGTAAAAACCATTTGTATAGAAAAAGCAAATCTTCTGGGGTGTTATGCCTTACCGATCGGTAGATAGTTACCGACACTTCGAAGAATCATTGTGTTTCCATTTCCAGGGTCACAAAAGGTAAAAAAAAGGCTCTTCGTGGACTTCGGTAATTATTTACCAATCGACATTGCTTATCATCCCAAAAGAAATCTTCAGAATCCCCGCTGTGGGAAATTCAAATCTCGCTTCGATCATTATTACAATCAGCAGTTCTTAGCGTAATTCACGAAATCTGCTATCTTATTGCACAGCCTTCTAGTGCCACAGATGTGTCTATTGCAGCTATTAGTGTTATATGCTGTTATGGTTGCGTACAACTTGTAGCCTATACTACAGAAATAATAATAATAATAATAATAATAATAATGTGTTCGCCTGGTCTCCATGTTATTATTCTAAATCATATAGAAAATTCCCTGGTCAGTGTTGCGTAATTGTAGAAGATCTGCATGATTTTCAGACGTAGACCAATATTGCTAGTTTCACTAACACCTCACAAGTTTGTGCATCTGTCGTCTTACTGTTATTGACTGCGGGAAATTAGAAGTAAGGCATTAAAAAGCCTTTCGTTTGACTTTCTAGAAGAATATAGGCCCATCTGGCATTAGTGCGAAAGCTGTCAAGTCCACCGCTGTTTCAGTGCTTCGCAATCTTGTGTGCAGAATGTCATCGCTGCAGCGCACGGTGTAGCTGACGTCATACCTCTTCACGTCATGCAGTCTTATGTGGGAGTTTACATACACCTCCACTCATTCTTATCCTCGGTCCTAGGTGGAGGTGAATGGTCAGCTTCACTCTCCGACCCCTTTACCAGAAGGAAAGATCCACGGTACCCATTTAAGACTAGGTTGGGTTGGCCTCGCAGCCAGTCTGGAAGCTTTGGAGGAGGGAAAAAATTTTATTTTGTCCCTGTAGATAGTCGAACCACGATTCTTCAGACGTCTAGCCCTAGCCTAGTCGCTTTACTGACTACGTTATCCACAGCGCTACAACGGCAAGTGATAGAAACTGTACAAAAGACAGGCTACATAAGGCTGCAGTGAAATATGTTTTATTGTATTCAACACTTCTTATTTGAAATTACTTTCTGTACTAGTTTTTTGGTTCGAAGAATTTTCGTTTAATGCCCGAAATCTATTTGAATCAAATATCTGAAATTATTTTTACGTAACTCCTCAAATATTTACACTTTAATGCTTAAAGTTCCAGCATCTGCAATAGGTCAGTGGTTCTCCACCGGTGTGCAGCGAGGTTTTAAATAGAAGAAACATTGCTTAAAATTAAAGACACAAATTCAAATGCTAATAGTGAATACACTTATGAATGTACGCCTATTCCTTTGGCACATCGCGCTCACAAATTTAAGAAAAGTGTTGCGCAAGTTCGATCACATTTTTGCTGAGCTGATGGGACGCCATGCTGTTGTAAGCCTGAAAGCCTCTGCATTTACCTCAGATATATTATTCATGTTTTTTTAAAACTTCATTTTATTTATGCGTCGCGATTATCGTTAAACAGTTAATGGCATTATTTACAAATAAGTATTTTGTTATTATAAATGTAGTATCATAATAATAATAATAATAATAATAATAATAATAATAGATAATAATAACGTGTTTTAAAAGGGAAAATGAATAACTCCCAGTGCGCCGCGGAACCGAAAGTTTAGAACCACTGACGTATTAATAAATGAACTAATTTTCAACCAGTATAGTAATCTAATCTGTAACTACTACTTAGTATTTTCTAGCTTTTCTTCCATTTTTACAGTGAACAGACAAAAGGTATTCCTGCTTTTCAGTGTCTCACAATTCTTTATTTTCATTTTTTGGTCAATGCTTTATCCTCTTCTTCCTATCTTCTAGCAGGCCCTACCTCGAACCGTCTTGTTCTAGATCTACCTGCAAGTCCCGTTACTTTACATTTTAATTCTATTCTTGCGCTACCCAGTATCATTGCATGGTAAAATAATTGTAATTTTCTCTTTTCTAAATATCTCAGAAAAATTTGGATTCTAATTTCTCTGAAAATAATATCTTTCTTCTCCTTTTTCACCACGTTATGTCCGGCTCTGTGAACCTCCCTCACAAAAAATTCATATTTATTGTTTGGGCGTTGCTTTGTTTGCCTTTGTAAGGATCCATGTTTCGGCACTAAATGTTAGAGTCAGTCTCCAAAAGGGAATTCTTTTGCATTGCTTCGAACCTCTCTGACCCTTAACAGATTTACTCAGTCTCCTAATGAGATGGTTAAGTTACACTAATTTATATTATATTCCTAATGTTTCCATCGGTTTATTCATTGATTTGTAGTAGTTCCTAATTTAAAAACTATAGACGAAAAACACGAAACATGAATGAGTCCTCTTAAAGCATCGAAATACCGAGAAGTCATCCGTTAGTTTTTCTAGTGTACAATTATTTTTCACGTCGGATGAACTCGCGTTTCAGTAATCACTGCCTGCGGTTACGATTATAATGAGTGATTAACAAGAACAGAGAAGTGCTGTGTTTTGATTGGAGCTCTTAATAAAAGCCCTCCTCTGATTGGCTAGTTCCAAGACCCGGCAGGGGGTGAGGTTGTTTCCGGAAGCCCGGCCTACACTGTAATGGCTGCTGGCTCATTCACACTCGCACGTAGGAATAATAAGAGCGACTACATTATTATACATACGATGCAGCGTGCTACTATTCTGTGTGAAAATATCGACTGCATGTAGCCTACATACGATGCAGTACTACTACTATTCGGCATGAAAATACTAACTACATTATCAGCCCATATACGATGCAGCACTGTTACTATTTGGCATGAAAATATCGACTGCCTGTATCCTACATACGATGCAACACTGTACTACACGTATGGAAAATATCGACTGCCTGTATCCTACATACGATGAAAGCACTGCTACTATTTGGCATGAAACTTCGACTCCATTTGCCTACATATGATACGGCATACTAGTGATCAGAATGAAAATATCGACGACTTTAGTAGTCCTAGTCTATAAACGATGAATGCGCTAATATTCTGCATGAAAGTATCGATTTCCTAAGGCGTACATATGATGGCAACATGTTACTAGTCAGAAAAATATCGACTAAATTTGTACCCACATTAGATAGTTCGGTAATATTCTGCATGAAAGTGTAAGATGCGACTCTGTGTCTTCTGGTTAGGTAGATACATGCTAGGCTACTTGTGTCGGCGTGTAGTCTGGCATATTCTTACCTGTGACGCCTTTTATCTGGTAAATACACAGGCCTACCTGTTAAAATATGTAGTCAGATGTCAGGACCCTGCGAAGTCCGGCAGATAGGTAAGGACTATACATTATACTACACGGCGTCAAACTGTAGAAAACTGCAGTACTGCTGCACTTACTTTTACTAATATATTCAAATATCCTACAGAGCCGAACCAGTATGAGTCTAAAAGAACTCTCCCCTGTGTCTTGTTTTTAGGTTAAAACTTCATATTTGATGGCGACTTTCACCGGTGTTGTGACAGATTTATAAGTTTCCGCAGGAAAATTTGACAGGAGCAAATCATTTTTGTAGCATGGGGGTTAGATGGCAGAATAATACCAAATCAAATCTTAAGTAGCCTATATAGGGCGTGGAACTGTGATCCATTCGTACTTTCACGACTGCACTGCTGTTAACTTAAGCGTAACGAAGTTTGTAGGCAGAATAGGTCTAAATTTGTGACAAACCTTTTCGATACAGGCCTAAGAATAAGCTATCTAAGTGGTTTTAAACTTTAGCTTAGAAATTCGCCCTCTTCCCCCCCCGCCCCCGAAGATTCTTGTCGAAAGTTTGTATCGTTGGATATGTGGACGTTATATTTCGAAGTCCCTGTAAAAAAAAATTATTACATGCGACTATCGATAAGCAATAATTTCGAAGTGCATGTGTTTTGGTTTATTTTTAACTCCTATAAAAACAGTTCAGATGTAATTGTACTGCTATCAAACTAATTTGTCCTTATTTCCCACCGCAACTAAGGCATTTTTCCGGTCGTGGAATGAGCTGCAGGATTTCCCATTCATAAAAGCCTGTGTCCTCTCTTATCAGGCTTCGTGCCACAAATGTTTCTACCTCGCGTGAATCTTTAAGCATGTGACGGCTAAGATTTAGCTTCTGCGCTGGAAAGAGGTGACCATCGCTCTGCGTCACATCAAGGCTGTATGTGGGATGTTCTAAATTCTTCAGTTACGAAATTTTAGGCTGCGTAAATTTATTTTTTTGACCAAATCTTACATCATGCGACCTGCAATACTCGTAATGCTAATATTACTTGCTTTCAGAACTTTCCACTTTATCTTTCACGCAATAATGTTATTATATACAACTAAATATTTTAATAAAGCTCATAACTTTCGGACTTACTACTGATTTCACGAAATAAATTACTGCCAGTAAGCCAACAACTGTACAAGCATGTACAATTCATGACTGACAAATATTTTCCAGTAATGAAGACTTAATAAGAAGCCCATATTGCTGTCACCGTCATTATGTTTACTGAAAAGAAACTCTGTCTCTGCGTATGTATCTTACATAAGAATATGATATTCAAATAGAGAATCTATTATCTACAGCTGGGTTCTACAGTGTCCTTGTTTTTATCTGACAAGTAACGTTCGTTACTTCCTGCTGCGCGTTTGGGGTGTTGGGTGATTGGGCTACGTTAGTACGATAAATCAGTCGACAGGAACTGACAACCCATATTTGTCAGATAAAATAATGACCCTATATTAGAGTTTTCTACAAGTCATCCATTAAATACCTTCAACAACAAGATCTTCCTATTTGACTGGTCACTGTTACCTAAAATAATTTCCTATGTATGATTAAACTGAATTATCCCCATTATGTTTGGCATTGACTAATTCTTGACAGAAAATTGCGGTTAAGTGGGCAGCACTCGTACCTCGTATTCTGGAAGTTCAGGGTTCAATCCTCTAACAAGGGGCCGACAATCCTCAATGAAGTTCTTTTGAAGTTCCCAAAAATTTTCCAGATGTTTCCTCAAATTAGACGACGGTCTCTTTATTCCACTTCCATCCCACTTCATAATCACTAATGATCTACGTATTCGAAGCCAAAGGCAGTCGGCAGTACTCTGTCTTCTTAAAATAAACCATAAATTTCCATTCTTTCCGAGTTGTGGCACTGTGCCACTGATTTCTATCTCCGCACTTACCTACCGCTTTGCTAGTTGCTATTTCTTTTTGTGTAAGCGTGCTGTGCTTTCAAGCTTTAAATTAAAATGTTAATAATCTAGACGTGTCGTATGACAGGGTTTAATGTCTTTCACACAGTGTATATTTATTACAGAATCAGGTGAGAAAGTATCTGCGTGTGTTAGTTACTTGCGTTTTCTGTGGGGTTAAAGTATCTGTTGTAAATTAACAAGCAGGTTGCCTATCAGAGGGAAACACCATACACATAAGCCTGAATCGATTTCTCTGTTCCTCGGTATAATTTTCTTGCATAAGGGAAAACTCTGTCAGTAAGGGACCAAAGATTCAAATTTGCAGCTACTAGCGCTATATGGAATTCAACCCTCAGGCTAATTTGTAAAGCGTATATCTGCACCATCCGCTAAGGGCCAATCCGAGGCGTCGTAATCTTGCGCATGGCGTTTATTAGGATGGCAAGGAAGGGTGAAAATTGTGGACATCGACAGAGACCGCAGGGAAAGCTGTTTCAACAAATGAGGACTTAAGGTGAAGAATCGAAGAGGCCTGTTATTACTAAATGTGTGTTCTGACTTCACAAAAATATATTTGCTTAAAAACGGCAGAAATATGTTAAGAAGCTATTTTGGTAAGGAACTTGTAGAAGTGTGTCTGGCCCTATTTATGCCGCTGAAGGCTGTTATGGAAGAAAACTGGCGCAACAGAGCAAAGTTTGCTTTTGGATTTTAATTTAGCTCTGAAAGATAATATGTCTTCTAAATATCACATAAATTTTTGTTTTTTTTTACGTAAGGTATATAAATCTGTACTCATTACTTTTTCATATCTTATTCTAAACTTGTGTAAGTTTCTTCATCGAGCAAATGGCTCCTTCAAAAGCGCCAGTAATCGCTTAGCTAGTCAAAAAATTCCCCATCATTTATGGAGGTCAAAGTTTTGTTACCATTTGCAAAAGAACCTCCAGTCGACACGCCATTTTGAGTCACGTGAATCTAGCCCACACCACCAAATCCTATTTCTTTAATATTATTCTCCCTTTTACGCTTGGTGTTTTTGAATCTTCCCTTCAGTTTTGTAACTAAAATTTTATAGGCATTTCTTACTTATCCTATGAATGTTACATGCCCCGCCCATCTCATTCTCCTTATAGGCATCACCCTAGTATTTCGTAAAAAGTGCAATTTAAAAATCATTATGCAGTTTTCTCCACCCTTTGTTACGTTCTGTCTTTGATTTCAATGCTCTAATGGTCACGCCCTTGTTAAGTGTTAACTACGTTTCGAGTAGGCAGGAGAGCGGCAATACTGAGTTGTGACATCAGCAGGGCATATCACATAATACAACATCTTACCTTATCACGAGTGTATCTTTTGCGCCAGATCCAGTTCTTAATTGGACTGTGTATAGCCCACAGAAATTTTACAATTATTTTCTCTGCCTGTTGACTGGCCAATTACTGTTAATTTTATCTTCATATTCGTGCAGTTTGCATTCTTTACCATTAATTCCTTAGTGTTACCATCTACTACGTTTCTAACAATCTAACTAAAAAACTAGTAACTGATAATCTAGTAGGAGAAACCAATGTCGCTGACACAGACGTCCACCACAGGACACAATCCTGAACCAGTTCCGTACACCTCCCATCCTCACAACCCCTATCCCTAAGAACCATGCTAATATTATCCTCTCCGCTCTTTCTCAACGTTTCGATTGTGCATTTTATAGGCTACATTGTCTGATCAGGCTTGTCAGTCTCCTATCCCATAGTAACATTCCCTATACTAGGCTATCTACATAAATCATGGAGTTCCTCGTTGTTTCATATCCAAAAGCGTTCTCTTGCTTTATCCTTCTTATATCCATGCACTCATATTCTTCGGTACTTCACTTTTAAATATGTATTTCATAGAAGGGGATGCCGCGACCGCACGCACGCACACACACAGTGCATTTGGCAACGTTTTTTTCAGACTAGCGTCAGTAGTTTTTAGAAGTCTTAAGTGATGTCATTAGTTTTCGAACTGATAAGTAAATTAACAGGTGTTTCTAGATTTACATCATGTAACTACGTACTAATACTTCAGAAGAGAAAATTACGGACATGTCTTGTGCATTCAGGAAGGCAAAGATAAAAACACGAAAACCATCTGTGTATCACTGACCTGTATTCGGTCTTCAGGAAGATCCGTCTTCAGGGACAACATCTCTCGCGCGTACACGTCAGGGTAGTGTGCTTCTTTGAAGGCCTTCTCCAGTTCCTCCAGCTGATAGCTCGTGAAGATGGTTCTGCAGAGGAAACACCAATTGTGATGCCTATCACGGCCAGTAATAAGCCTGCAGGCTTCTAGCTTATTCCAGAATCAAATTTATAAACCCATTGTGTGTTTCAGTCTCCATTACAACACAGTTCAATATATAGCCAATATGTGAATATGATAGTGTTTCGACACGGTCATCTCAGGGTCATGCGGCTTGCTTAAAAAGTACTGTAAATGCAATGCAAAATTATTAATATAAAATTATAAGACTAATTTCGTGAAACAAGTCATCATACCCGTCATCTTGTAAAATGTTCGCGGAATTATAAAAATGGTTTTTTATGTATTATTTTTTATGGTGGTATGGCGTTTTGTGGTGGCGTCCTTTGCTACATGTACACCTCTCATCACACGAACTTCACATACCAGCGACGAGACCACAAATCTTTAATCAGAATGATACACACTGTGAAAACTCTTGTCACAGATAAACAGACGGTGATCGAAACTTACGAGTGGAACCTCTACAGCGAACCTCCTTAGAAATATAATAAATGAACAATAAGTAGTTTAAAAACACGCATTAATAGAATATATAAAGAGAAACCACAAAAGACGTGCATGCGAAATAACAATTATTCACAACATGTACACCAAATTTATACATCAAAGAAATACGCAAAAACATAACATAAATACATGGATTATCTCGACTAAACTCAGTTCTACTGAAATGCTATACTGTGATTTTAAGCGTATATAGTCCGCTTAAAAACATCGAGAGAAACATTTAAGAATAGAACGCTATGAATACTTTACCACGCTACCGTAAAGTGTAATACTTTTCATGGATTTGTGAACATCTTACATATTTATGGATTTTTGTAACTAACCCGTAATTTGAAGATTGAAGTCTTCGGCATATAATGTATTGTCGACTGGTAATTATTTACAGACCTTTCGGAGGAGCTTGCTGCCTCCATATTTAGGATTACAGCCCTTCGAATTCATAAATTACATGGCTTATATTGCTTTTTGTAGAAATATCATTGCTCTGGTATCAGACAAATCGACCTAACTTATAATTACGGTGTAATCAATATGGGTCTGTAAATCAGAGATCCAGGTGTGTTGATCTACATGTAGTTATATATTTTATTTCAGCTTGACTTTTCGTGATTGTTTCTTGAAACCCCTGTCGCAAATGTGAACATCGAACGTTTCTTACCTGTGACGCCTCTTTTTCTTTTTCTTCTTATTAAAGCCGAGCCCATCAGCTGAGAAGTCCTTTCCGGTATCGAGGTGAGCAAGACCTGAAGCATAAGAATTCAAGACCACGGTTAAGTTCCGTGCCATTACGTCACTGGCAACATGTTATAATTAGTATACTGAATAAAGAGTTGTGCTGACCGCTGGCAAGGGCTGGTAAATCAGCTGGGGACATTTGCAGGAGCTGATAGCTTGTCACTTTATTGAAATGAGTTGATATGTTACGAAATGTCGCAGACTGTCTTGATCCTGAACTTCTTTTTTTAAAACACGATAATGAAATTTGAAAGTCCTTGAAAGGAGGCGAATTTTCGGATGAGTTGAGCGACAATAACTGAAAAACTATGCGTACCATGAAATTAGTTCAACAGACCATATCACTAATGTATGTTCTGAGCATCAGAGTGTTTACCACTGCTTGAAGATTGAGTAGTGGTGATAAGTGGAACTGAAAGCCAATCTTTTTCCTCCGCCATATTGTAGACTCTCAGTAAGTAGACTATAATCCGTAACTTTCCCCACAGCCTGCACTGTGTAATATTAATTCACCCCCTGAGCCCAATGTTCATCGACGTCTGCCATTTCTGAAAGAAAATGGGTGGGAGCATTTTGTAGGGGCGGATTGGAGGAACCCATGATTACCTATTACGGCGTGTAATGTTCATGTTCTGTAACGAAGTTATCTACCCTTTTCTGTTTCCCCCTGTCGACGTCCATGTTCTATAATCTGATCGCTCGGCGTAGTGTTTACCCGTCACTACTTGCATGACGTGGACGGGAGAAGCCAATTTCTGAAGAAATGTGAACGTATTACTGGAACTGAAGCAAGAGACGGAGGACAAATTGCATTTTAGTTTGAGATTAAAGTCGCTTCCTAAAAGATGATTTTAGGAGCAAGAATTACAGACATTTTTCCAACCACACTGGCCGAAAGTGTGTGAGGCATGTCCATGAAATTAGCCTTTTTAGACAAAGTGGCTAATATAGGGTCTAATAGGTAGTTTCTGTACGCTAAAGTAACTAATATATGTAGCGAAGGAATGTTGACACTTTTTGATATTCTTCAGTTCAGGAAATTTTTAACATCTATTGTCTGCTCTTCAGTGTAATAAAACATTTAAAAGGTTAAATCATACTGTCGTTGGCCGGGATAGCGCAGTCGGTATAGCGACTTGCTACGAGCTGGACGGTCCGGGGATCGAATCCCGGTGGGGGCGAGATTTTCAGCACCTGTCCAGACCGGCTCTGGGGCCTACCCAGCCTCCTGTACAATGGGTACCGTCTCATTCCCGGAGTTATAGCGGCCGGGGCGTACGTTGACCACCCACCCCCATCTAGCGCCGAGGTTAAAGAAAGAGTAGAGCTATACCTCTACTCCCCCTCTGGGCTTTCATGTCCTGTTCTAGGGTGAAATTTACCTTTACCTTAACTATATTGTCACGAAAGTAGCAAGACAAGTCTTAATTACTGCCGTAAGAAACGGATAAGTCTTACAAATTTCAACTAGTTTTGTGTTCGTATGAAGTCGTGGCAGAGATAGAAGGAAAACTGTAGGAACGTAGTGTGAGAATGTGGATTGGACTAATCTGGCTAGGGTCCATTAGCTGGGTCTTGTAAACACGGTAATAAATTTTCAGTTTCTTTGAGAGAAGGGGTATTCTTGAAAACATGAGCGACTGTGAGCTTTTCAAGAATTTACTCGTTGCATTTGATACTTTCTTTGTTTTATTTGCATGAAATAAATAAGACACGCATATGGCGGCCCTACTCAGTCCATCGGCACGTTTCGTCTTTGAAACGACGGCGCCACACGTGGTTGGGAGTCTGTAGGCAAAGTTGTTTGCTGCCGGCCCTAACAGTGTGTGAAACTAAACGACCACTACACATACGTGTTCAAGGTATCATGTGTTATTTAACACAGAGCTATGTTTGCCTTATATCGAAGCAGTACACATATATCTTCTGCTTTGAATGACCACGGAATCGAACTTGGTCGATTTTGCTCCTAATGGCTAAATGTCTAATCCGACAAAAATGTTGATACAAGAATACAAACGAGGTTTGATTAAAAATTGGAGTGTTTGAAACATTATCCTATTCAGTAAATATACAAAATAACAGAAATAGAAGCGAAAATTACACTTTTTATTTTTTATTTCAGTGCACACCTACGATCCGCTATGCTGTTAACATGAAAAAAAAAATTTACTTGCACAGTGAATATCAAGAGAAATGCTGTAGTAAATATACTACACAAAGCAGTTGCAAAATCTGCAAATAGCTATTTCAAGTAAAGCGAAGCATTCTGTTAACAGGCCTCCGCCAGCCTGTGTAAGCTTGTGTTTCGCCTTTCCCATATTTGTTTCTGGATTTTAAAACTTAGTATTCAAATTCAAGTGCGTTTAATCTGTAAAAAAGTAGCACTGGAATAAAGTTTATGTAAACAATAGAGGCAATGTACCAATGAAGGTAACATTAAGGCGCATTCGCATAAAAAACTGTTGCCGTGGAAAAGCAATAAGTATTATTTATCCAGCATGCCAAGCGCATGCGCCGTACTATACTGTCGTCTGTGACATCTCTGGCTGTAGCATAGTTTTTCACATTATCTCATAAATGGCACGATTTTTTGGAAAAAGTTATGGAAGATAGTGTGTGTTTTGATTTTTTTCACAAATGTGTGTAAAATATTTCCCATTCTTAGAAGAATTCAGCGAGATATTACCACAAAATGTACTTACGTCTTCATGTAAAGTACTCGTTATTCTTGTCAGATTTTAATAAAACTTGAAATTTTTCGACTGATTTTCGATAAATCCTCAAGTATCAAATTTCATGAAAATCCTTTTATTGGGAGCCGAGTTGTTCCATCGAACAGACGGGCGGACGGACGGACGGACGGACAGACAGACAGGCGGACATGACGAAGCTAATAGTCGCTTTCGCAAATTTTGTGAACACGCCTAAAATGAAAATCATTTAGTGAAATATCGATGGAAATTACACTAATTTTTTTTTCCAGAAAGAAGAAATGTTTGTCGATATTTGGATTTAAATAGCGCTGTTATTAGGCCTAAGTACTGGAGGGTAATGTAGACAGGATGTTACTTGGACCTGACTTGGTGCTAGGATGTCAGTACAAGAACACCGCGTGTCACAGTGCAGGGACGAGTGCCCAAATAAAAGTTTAAAATTCAAATAAATATTTTACTTTTGCCACTTTCCACGAACATCCCACTGACTACAAGGAATGTTTATTTTGTGGAGTCAGGATGTTCTGTTTTCTGTATAAACGTATGCTGTCATGTAATATTGAGTGAGCTATGTGCATTACTGAGGTGCGAATCCCAAAGGAAATGGGAATACTGAATTTACTGGTGTTGGTTTCGAACGGGAAGGAAGGGCGTGGTACAGCATACTGCAGTGATCTCGTCGCTGCTCTCCGTTAGAACCCGAACTTTCTGAAAATAATAAAACTTTCACGAAGAGAAGGCGAACTGTGTCCTCCTTCCGAACGTGACAGTGCTGATAACACAGTGTCTGGCGATTTGTTTGTGTCTATATTACTTCGACAGACAGAGTTTCTGTAGCGAATTTAATAATTATATTCTCAGACAAGTGGTGTCGTGAGCCATTAGCATGTTTCGCCTTCTGTAGACGAAGCATCAGTTATACTGGTTTGAATTTGGCGTTAGAAATATAATAAAATTAGGAAAGTTAGGAAGCATACATATAGCATAATTATTCCAGCACATTCACGTATCTCGCAAACAGATTTACGGAAAACTTTATGGGCATCAGAGTTTAATTTTTTTCTACGCCTTTACCTTGATAAAATGTAGAGGCTAACGCTCGATGTGCAAGCATAAAAGGCATTTAACTTGTTAGTAAACGTTCCATTACTTTTATCCGATTTTAACAAAATTTGGAATGTGTCAAAAATATTTTAGTCCGAACATTTCCAGAATATCTTTTTTCCTAAACATCCGTCTAGTAATTCTCGTATGCGGACAGATAGGCAGACAACACGAAAGACACACAAACACGGCGAAGACAAATAGGCATATTGTTGGGACTTCTTATCGCAAAAGGGCCGACAATTTTAAAGTGGAATGTGGGAACGTTTTACGTTTTGAGGAAATTGGGGACATTGTAAATGAAAATCCCGTCCACGTAAAGCTAATATCGAAAGTTGCCACATTTTTTAAAAAAAAGGTTCATCCTAACAATATTTCTATGTTGCATGAATTATAGCCTAGTTTTTGCTGCGATCAACGCATTTTATTTGAATAAATCTGTGAATTTAATACATGTAGGCTTGTTATAAAATGTTTAAGTAAAAATAAATATTCATGCTTGGAAAAGGTACGTGTTCTGATAATTTGCACCTTGAACATTTTGCTACCAGCTGCAAAGAAACTACGAAAACAAGAAGGTTGCTCTTCTTTGTTATTACACGCTGCAGTATAAAGGATGGCTAAGAAGGTTTCGGACGAACACATTGACTCAATTTCACATCCTAAAGTGTTCACCTACCACACTGCACAGTGGATAACACACAAGATACAAATTTGGAGCTGCGCAGTAAAAACCTCGAATATTTTCAAAACCAACTTCTAATTTTGAAAAGCAGGGTGTTTTTTTTATCATTCACCATAGTTCGGCAAGTTTGTGGCGTAGAAGGCCTGCATCCACCGCGATCCCTTGGCAGGGCGGTGCTCAGGTCAACGTTAAAATGTACACTGTTTAGTCAAATTCTTAGTTGAGTATCACGTTCAGGAATACGTGAGATGTCTAAAATATTTTGCATAGGTTTAAAATAGTCTTTTCCCAAGAAGGAAAGAAGGGCAAGAATGACGTAGAAAAAGAAAAAGTAAAGTGAAGAAAAACTATTATAACACAGATGAGGAAATTTCAGAAAAACCAATCAAATGTAAACAAACACATGCGCGGGCCTACGGTTTGACAAGTTTCTCCTTTTTGTACTGTACCTAGGCCTACCATTTCTTCTTAATTTCTTTGAGGTAGGTGCTTTAATAGCTGCAGCTTAGAAAGTGCTTTTTATGCTGATTTCATAGTTTCTGTAAAAGCAGTTTTGCACACAGGACTTGGACACGGCTGGTTCCTTTCTTCAGCCTAGCATTTTAGTACCGTTAAATTCGAAATAAGGGTTGTTCACTGCTTTCCGAATAAGAGGGTAATGAAACGAGACAAAGTCCTTTAGAAGCAAATAGTCTTCTCCAAGTTTTAAATGTGTCACAAAGGTAAAGCCGACGATATGACATCGATACAAAATACAATAGTCTAGAACAAATGTGTAATATTCTTGTGTAATTTTCGTTTTGAATTGTTTCTTTCCAAGCATTGTAGACAACAAAAACTAAATTTTCAAAGGAAAAGAAATTATTGGAACATTTATTGTATATAAAGGGTCTTGTAGTGTCACTTTTTCATACTCCATAGTCTACACCGAAATGAATGCAAGGGTTTCTCTTTTCTTTACTTGTGACAAATTCAGTTAAAGTGTCTTTGCGAACGCAGCTTATTGTTTCATATAAAACTGCATATTTGAATTTGGTGAGGATGATTTACTTACGCCTCCATTTCTGCCCAATGCTAAGATACCGAATTTTCGTCAGAAAATCAAGATATCAGCTCATTTTGCAGGCGATATCGCTCACTACAATTTCTCATTCCCTGTGCCTAATTTAACTTGATTACTGCGCTTTAAGCATGTAGGATCCTTTAAGTAGTTCTGTTTCTAACAACGCCCTGATGTACACGTACAGTACATCCTGACATCTTAGTCTCTCTATAGACCAATAAACTTCTTTCCTCCACTGTTTTCGGTTTCTGTTCGTGCTTGTTCCGGGTACAATGTGATCAAAGCCTGTTTAGTAGTGCAACAGTGACATGATTACACAGTTCCATGGTTGCATAGTTAATTTATAAGATTATATTCAGGTCTGCTTGTGGAAGACGTTTGAAAAACTTAACGTAAAATTTGACAAATTCATCTCTTGTACAGTTTTCCACAAATAATCCCTCCTGTAATGCAAGTTTCCAGATTTTAACGGCGGCTGTTGCTCAGGTGACATTTTGGGTTCTTACACTATGTAGGATATTAAGCTTGTTCCGACACTTCGGAGGAACATGGTGTCTACATGGTGTCTACATCTTTCATTACGACTATTTAAAGTAGAAGCATATTTCTTTGAATAAGAAACATTGCCGTTCCGCCCATCACTATTTGATCTGAGGTTATTTTTACTGTATTTTCTGAAGGAACCTTAACCTATTAAAGCACTGAACAAATAAACATAATGTAAGAATAGTTCTGTCTGATGTAAAATAATTTCTGTCTTAGAATCAAAATTTCTGGATAAGTGAAATAATTTCTTCTTTGTTTCTCGCAGTTTGGTTAACAGAAATACAATTACATACACATAATTTTTATATAATAAATGAAGTATGCATTGCTATGCCAATTATTGCGGTTATCTGGTGGTGCTGTAGTAAATAACCGAAATGTTCTTTGGGTTTCCACGGAAAAAAAAACACGCACAAGAACGGACAAGTATTTCGACAACAAACAATGCCATGCTACTTAGATATACATATACTGTATTACTACAGTAGTGAAGAATAAAATATAGATCAACGAAAATACATGAACTACATGGAACTGTGTAATAAATCAGGAATAGATCCTATCATTAGCCTAATTTATTACAGTTTATATTCAGAATGAACGCGACAAGGAACGCACTTTCACTTGCAACGCACGTGGAATTAGAAGTTCACATTACGTGTAGTGGCAGTATGCGAATTGTTTCGGGCAGAATTGCTTTATCAACCTCTGAAATACCTACACCGCTTCGCTCCTATTCAAATTATCCCATCTGCCGTGTTAATGTATGGAGGGAATTTATATTTTTGTGAACTGTGGAGCCGCCACTGCAGCCATTGTAGATACGATGGAGCTAAAGGCATGATATGTCTCTTCTCGCCTGTGTGTTTGCTCTGCACTCACATTCTCTCCTATTATTCAGTAGTACGATCACAACCAATGAATTTCGCGCAAAACGGGCATATCATCTGAAGACTGCTTTTGCGTGTGAAGATTTCGATTTCCTACGTATTCTGAAGCTTCACTTTTCGCGTTGCACTTCGGACACCTGGGCGTAGATAGCGGAATAATGTTAAGATTTAAATTACATAAATAGGGTAAAAGGGGTGGATTGGATTTATGTGGCTTCAATAGGGTTCAGTGGTGGATTCCTGCAAAAGTAAAAATTGTGCTTCTCGTTCAACGAAAGGTGGAAAAATTTTGCTTAGCTAAGCCACAGTAATCTTCTCAAGAAGGTTTTGCTCCATGCAATGAATTCTCTTACGTCTCGCACCAAGTACAAGGATTTTTTTTTCTGCTTTGGCTTAAGTTTATAGTCGTTGGTCTCACCGCGGAGACCCGGCTAGTTTCTCAGGCAAGTCCACGTAGGATTTGTGGTAGAAAAAGAAGCACTGAGAGCTTTTTCTCCCAGTAAAAAAGTTCACCTTAATAGAACAAACAAGACAAGCAATGTACGCATAAACGTAACATTGAGGCGCTTTCGAGTAACCATTGTTGCCGTGGAAAAGCAATAAGTATTACTTATTCTGAGTGTGTGTAGCCTTAGTTATACAGCATGCAAAGCGCATGCGCCGTATTATATTATCATCTGTGGCCTGTCCGGGTGTGGAAAAAGTTATTGAATATAAAATGTGTGTGTAATTTCTCTGCAACTTTTGTCTGAAGCATTTCTCATTCTTTAGGGAGGTGTTATTATAAATATACGTAGGTGTTCTATGAAGTACCCGTTATTCTCGTCAGATTTTAATTAAACTTGCATTTTCAAGACAGAGTTTGCAAAAATAAATATCAAACTTCATGAAAATCCCTCCAGTGGGAGCCGAGTTGTTCCATGGACGGACAGACAGATGGACAGACAGACAGATGGACAGACAGACAGATGGACTGACAGACGGAGAGACAGACATGACGAAGCTAATAGTCGCTTTTCGAAAATTTACGAATGCGCCTAAAAACGGTATCTAAGCACGAAAGAATCAACACTAGTGATACTTTACCACATTTAAATTGCGTTCTTAGCCATTAACCTACGCATAAATAACAGCTACATCAAGAACTCTGTCATTCCGAAATGTGATGTTGCGTTGCTGGGTTCCCGACGTTTCGAACACGCTGTTTTCTTCTTACGAGTTTCGAAGTCGTAGAAGACCGTGTTCTTGTTTTCTTTACCTGAATATATTCAGAAATGTCGTGACCTCAAAATTTCGAAATAAAACTTTGCATTTTCAAGCGCCGAGTCCTTCATGTCTGTGTATTTTCTCTTGCTTATAAAAAAATTTATGTTAGCAGATTTACATAGTGGTATTACCAAATTCTTTAATATTTAGGTGTATTTTAATTAGCGTTTAATTCCGACAAAAAAGAATGTAATTATCACACGGTTTCTTGGGCTTAATAGGTAAACAGACTGGAGCTGCAGAAATTACCGATTGGTGTGGAAACAGAACAAGGTATAGTCAGTCTATATGCTGTGTAATACTTAGCTTATGGGGAAGTGCGAGTAGTTTGTAAAACTAGTTGTCCTTATGCACCACATGAAGGTATATGCAGAAGAGGAGGCGTAGTTCCACTCATTTTTAACATTGGCGCTATTTGGTGGTTGGGTGGGCCCCAGACTTGGGTCTGGACGTTTTAGAGACGGGGAAAACTATGCGTGATTTCAGGTATCCGCCGTTATGCAAACGAGATCTGCGCTGTTTTGAGATTTAGACAGCGTCGAATGGTGGCTTCGTACCAAAGTTTCGGGACAACTTATCGGTCCTATCTTCAAGGGTCAAGCAGTATAAGAATGCACTAAAGTTCCAGTCCTCTTGGAAATCTTCTTTGTCTGCTTGACCCTTAAAGATGGGACCGATAAGTTGTCCCGAAACGTTGGTACGAATCTACCGTTCGACGCTGCGTAAAATCCCAGAAGAGCGCAGGTCTCAAGAGATAAATTTCTTGCCACTGCCGGGATTCAAAGCAGGATTCCTCGATATTCCAGATGAGATTAAAAGGAATCATAGAGAAATGAAAATGAACCTCTACCGAAAAGACTTCATCTTGAAGGGCGAATAGTTGCTGAGGTATTCAAAAAATTTCCCCCACTGTGTGGAACTCTAAATCTTATTATCGTGTTTACAAGATCATGTCACCGCTATCTTGATTCAGACGAATTATGTCAGAATTCGTAAGATAACAAATAAATATTGCAATATTATGGGTAGTTCTGTATAAAATGAGAGAACATAAAAGGCCTAAACAGCTGATTCATTGGACACCAACTTGAAGATATGGAAGTGGTAAGAACACATTAATAGATCGTTGTTTGAATAGTTTCAAGAAAATGGTCCGGGATGATAAAAAGAGAAGGGATTGGGGAACACAGCGTAGAATCATAGGCTTAGAATTACACAAGGAATAATTAATTGCGATTAAACTGTAATCTAACTTCATAAGACATAGATATATCTGCAGTAAGTAGATTCCCAATATCATTAAGGCAACCGCACTGAACGAAAGGTGTTCCATAAAACAAAACAAATAAAACAATAAGCACAAAGCGCTTACGCGTACACACGACAGTCTGCACCCATGACGACTGTAAAAGGGAAATTAAAGAATGAAGCTTCATTAACAAAGCAAGAGCCTCGAATTCAGGACATCTAAAAACGGAAAAATGGCACAAAGAAATGCGTGACGTATAAAACTCTGTGAAAACTGGAAACAGACTTTTTATAACTCTAATTATTGTAATATAACTTCACTCGCATGAATGTTACCGCCCCATTACACACGAACTTAACCATTTAGGACATAAAGAACTGAAGTTTAAAACATGCAATGCGCTGATTTTTTTTATAAATGCTTGTACTTTATTGTATGTAAAGAACACGAGTGATTTGTACGTAGTTTGTTTTTTATACCAACTAACTAAATTAAAACACTAACGTTTATTACTTTGTCGAGGCTATTAAATTTCAAAGTGGTAATTGTAACTTTCGGGATTTTTATAGACCAACAAAAGTTATTTTACGTTGTTCTATAGATGAAATGTAATTTTCTTTGTTTGGTTTTGTTGCTAGGCGATCGTGGGTTTTATAGTGCGTAATTTTGCACTGTCTGCCGCTTGAAACCATTTAATTTGTAAACGTGGGTACAAATAGAAGCAAATTATGAAACGTAATTAGTCCCTGCCGCTCAGTGGCCGCGCGGTCTAAGGCGTGGGTCTACGGCCGCTCGTTTGCTGAGAATGTGGGTTCGAATCCCGCCCGGGGCATGGATGTCTGTCTCTTGTGAGTGTTGTGTGTTGTTAGGTAGAGGTCTCTGCGACGGGCTGATACCTCGTCCATAGGAGTCCTACCGAGTATGGAGTGTCTAAAGTGTGATCACGAAGCCTCGAAAAATGAGGAGGGCTAGGCCCCCTAGAGGCTGTCGAGCCATAGGAAAAAAAAAATTAGTCCCTGTACATTTATGACAGTCACAGAAATCAAGCAGTTTCTTTATTCCACGTTATTATAAGACACATCAGCCGTGACGTCAGGTACGCTGACAGATCATCGTGACATTTCACAGCTACTGCAGGCAGATATCACTGCTGGTTCCTTTCAAATCCTTTCGATTTCATTATTCACCAGTCATTCTACCATTCGTCATTATATATTCTGAGGAATTAATTTAAATATACAAACAAACCTTGCCTACTAGTGCACGCTTTGTCTAATTGAAATGTTTCATTCTAGGAACTAATTTTAAACTTTATTTTCCAACGTGTTTTGAAATACTCTCGTAGACAGACATCCATTTACGTTTTGTTATATAAAATGCAATATGTTATTACCCACAATTCCCACGTCCCTACGCTCTTGCTCTGTGTAACACTCCCTCGCCTTTTGTTCAGAATTGATTCAGCAGCTTCATCACCATTTGAGCGCGTCATTACAGAGAATCGAGTCCTGGTGGTCCCTAAGGTAACACAGCTACATAGCCAGTGTGTAGCCACTTGCGCTCAGCGCACTAGCATCGCCTTTCTCCTCCCAACCGTATATAAAACTATTTCCCTGGGGTAAAAAGGAAACACGCTTTTGTGCTCCTAACCTTCACTATCATAGTACGGAATTGCCTGTGTAAAAAGGATTTTAATTTTATACCTCTCCTTGCCCGTCTGTCTCTCGCCCCAGATGGTTTATCTGTCCTCTCTTCCACCCTAACAGGAGATACGATAAGAAGAATTAACTTGTTAGGTTGCCACATTAATAAAAAACCGAGAAACTTACAGTTGTGACAGTTTTTGAGAAGTAAAAATTGTGTGAGTAGTTTTAAACTCTTTTCCTGAAGTCAGATAATTTGGTAATAAAAAGGCACCACAGTCGAGTTTCAAGGTCTAGTCAATTGGTTTCCTTTAGCTCAAATTATTATTTCTTTTTTGTTGACTTATTTCCAAATTGGCGAAAATCTTGCAACCTGTGGTTTATGGTTTGAGGTATTTCTGCTGCTAGCCCTATATAAATTTTCGTTCTAGGTATACTTGTTAGAGTTTTTGCCTTTAAAGTCATATCTTATTTATTTGCTTGTAGTGTATAGTTCTGCAGTGCATAGCCTCAGGCCTATGTAGGTGTATATGTATGTATGCGTGTATAGAAGCGCACACTTTATATCCTATAATCTGTGTATAT
This sequence comes from Reticulitermes speratus, assembly GCA_021186555.1. Taxonomy (NCBI): domain Eukaryota; kingdom Metazoa; phylum Arthropoda; class Insecta; order Blattodea; family Rhinotermitidae; genus Reticulitermes; species Reticulitermes speratus. The sequence goes on from JAJKFL010000001.1 coordinate 20,861,127, forward strand.
GGATTGTGTATATAATTACGTACATATGCATGTACGTGTATTGGATTTTGTCTATTTATGTTTGGAATTAACATAACACTGCAAGAACTGTCACTGATTTCTGTTATCGTGGTATGGTTTATCAAACATTTCGGCCAATGTGCTAAGGAATCACATTTTCTTATTGAAGATAACTTCAGACAAAGAAACTTGAATGTTTATAGCAAGGTGTAGGAAATTTCCAGCTAAAATTAGGGCTCTCGGGAAATACATTATGCCTATAATTCCTTATTATTTAGGTTTAACCTCTGAAAAAGATTTGAACGTATTTGAATTCCCCTCTTAAAAGAAAGAAAAAAATTGTCAGTTTTTGTAAATGTCCAAAAACGTTGGTCCTGATTGCAAGAAAAGTCCTGTGATAAGGGTTAATCCTTTGAAGTATGGTGGTAATCTGAATAACATTTTAAAATTCATTTCCTACTTCAATGACAACACACTGCACCTTCATTACAAATACCAAAATACTAATGGCCTAATATTCCGTAGGTAATTAATCAGTTTTAGGCGCCTTTGCAAAATTGCGAAAAGCGACTTTTCGCTTCGTCATGTCTGTCTCTCTGTTTGTTTGTCTCTCTGTCTGTCTATCTGTCTGTCTGTCCGTCCTTCTGTCCGTCTGTGTCTGTCTGTCCGCATGGAACAACTCGGCTCCCAATAAACAGATTTTCATGAAATTTGATATTTGAATATTTTTCTAAAGTCTGTCGAGAAGATTCGATTTTCTTTAAAATCTGACAAGAATAACGGGTACTTTACGTGAAGACCTACGTACGTTTATGATAATATCTCACTGAATGCTTCCTAGAATGAGAAATGCTTCAGACAAAAGTTGCAAAGAAAATCAAAACACACGTTTTATGTTCCATAATGTTTTTTCCGAAAATCGTAACGTTTATGAGATAATGTGGAAAAATATGGTACAACTAGAGAGATCACAGATGAAAATATTAATGGCGCATGCGCTTTGCGTGCTGGATAATCAAGACTACAGATACGCTCTCAGAGTATGTAATACAGTATTTATTGCTTTTCCACAGCAACAATCGTTACGCGAACGCGCCTCAATGTTACGATTATACGTGCATTGCCTGTCTTATTTATTATTATAATCAATCGAAACCCATGAATACATAATGGAGGCAAAATACAAATGATTGGAAATGTTAAAGAAGGTGGTACTTATAGTAACCACTGTGCTTTGAAGTCTTAAATATCGCTTATTCTGATATTAGAATAGTGAAAGTAACGATTTCAGTTAACAATAGTCGAATCTCGTCACATTCCACCGATAGTAATGCTGATAATCACACTCCATGACATGTCTCGGAGGAGGGAAGCACAACCGGTGGCTCCCCAGAGTAACGCTCTAACGTTCCAATCCTCTAGGGAATCTTCCTGCACATGTCTCATATTCAGTGTATGAATTGACTCGCTTTTATCCACATCTGATTACAACTTCACGCTCGATTAGCGCCTGCTGGGGAGGGGGGTGGTGATATTGCGATGTTCTCCCCTCTCGCATCCATGTGTAGCGGTCACCAAATTAATTTCCGCTCCAGTGCTGAATTGTCGTATAAAGATAATGGACCACGAGGGGTGCATTTAGTGTTTTAAAAACATTGGACTCATCCAAACTCATCTTTTACTTCCGTCGCTAGTCTGATGATTATTATTAACACTTTTACGACACTAAATCAACTGAATAAACTGTGGTATGACAAGATCGATGTGAATTAGTCGGGAGGCATGTGGAAGGTGTGGCCTTGTCTTATTTTAAGGCACTCTTATGGCGTTTGGGTGGATTATCTGAGGAAAGCCACAAAACATTAACAATATTCCATATTTAAATCGTGTTTTTCTGGATGATGACAACGTGTAGCTTGGCAAGTGTAACCAACGTGTCGGAGGGACATATTGCGTCCGTCTACGGGATGAAAATGGCAGCAGTCACGATATCGTAACTCAGGAGATTGCGGTATCAATCTTCGCCGCCCTAGACACCTCTAGTATCATGCGCTGTAGTCATTATTTAGTTTTCGTTCACTTTTACTTGTACGAATTTCAGGAATATAACAACCAATAGGCACTGTGCCATTCTTGTTTCCTATCGGCCTGTCTCTCTGTCTGCCTCTTTATCTGTCCATCTGTATTTTTACCCTGTCTGTCCATGTCCGAATTTGTAGTGTACAAGCCGGAAAGTCGCGGTTTCAATTCCCGATGGGGTCATTTGGATTTTTCATTGACTTATTATTTCCGGACCCACTATGGCCCTGGGATCGACACATTTTCTAACCGAAATGAGTACCAGGAGTATCTCCAGGGGTAAAGGCGGCCGGTGCGTAGGGCTGACAACCTTGCCATCTTCATTTGCTTATTGTCTAGAAATTCTGGGAGCCTAAACCTCCTAGAGCCGTGAGGGCTTGTCCAGGCCTTTAGAGGAATTGCTTTACCCTTACCATAAAGTGCCTTGGAGGCATAGAGGGGAAGCAGAGGTATAGCTCTTCTCATTCCTAACCTCGACATTAGATGGAGGTGAGTGGCCAACGCCACGCCTTTGCCAATTTACCCAGGGGAAAGAGCTCCCGTACCAACTGATGTGTATGTAGCTATATTAATTTGGTGTTGGGTGCTTGTACTGAACGTTCCTGTCCAATATATATCTAATAGCTACCCAAAATAATGCGTGTCTGAAAGTTTAGTGTCAATGTCACTTCTCCCCCTGATCAGTGGTTTGGTCCTAATGACTGATACAACGAAATATGGGTAGGATTTCCGAGTCTAAAATTCTAGTCCTGAAATGAACATGAGCTTCGTTAATAAAGAGTAGTTACGTTATCTTCTTGTGAGAAATTTGCAAATAGATCTATATTTTCTCGTCTGTTTTTGAAGTCAACTCAAAATTCTGGAATATCTTATTGCGGTATTAAGGTACAGATATAGTATAAAAACAGTGATTATGTAGGCCTATATATTTGCCATGTACAAGTTTACAATGATAATTAATAAAACACTACCATTGTACACGAGACGACTACATTAAACCTCCTTTGTTTGTTTAGAAGATTATATCCGAGATATTTGGACCTATATTCGGCCGTCTTCAGGGAAACAATGCATATACAACATTGGAATTACTGCTGGCTTTACATTTGTAAAACACGTGCGTTAACTTTTGGCTTTTCTGTCATTTCTTATAATTGAGAGTCAAAATTGTAAATTTTAATCATAATTCTTCAGTGCACATGGGTGATGTTTTATTGATTATCATTTATTAACTATATTTTATTTTACTTTTTACATTAACGGCCAGTTTCTCTTGTAACTTAACGAATAATTCCACTGTTTCACGATTGATGAAGGTTCTTATAGGCTCATAAATTTACCTCGCAGGTAAATTCTCTGTATTATATCTGCAAGGTAAACTGAAGCAATGTGTGTCAAAGAATCATACACATTTGTACATACCTGAAGCTTTTAAGCTACCAGAATCAAAAAAATAAATAGGAAAATGGTGCCATTACAACTCAATCTCAAAAATTCTTTACTCATGATTTAGGAATTGGTAGGTTTTGAAGATGAATTGCCTGTGCGTACTGCCTCCCTGTCTCACACAAGCTGCACTCCCCCCTCTAAGAGTAATAACACCGCTAATGGCCTACTGGTATTTCATAAGCGTGAACACGCTGAGCACCACGTTGTTCGACTTTACTGCCTAATACTATAAAGTCATGATTTACACACAACCTTTTATTGCAGTGTGTCCTCCATCTTCACAGTTCCTTAATGTGTCTATATACTTCACAACCCTATAAACATATTGTATCTACCTCTAAAACCTCTGTAACATTTTGATCACACGGTTTTTTAGAAAAGAAAAACTTTTTAATACCTATTTCCTTGCAAGAACTGTAGGTAAACCTACTCTGTCTTTTGCTCATCGTAACGTTATTGGACTCTGTCTTTTACACATCGTAACGTTATTGGACTGTCTTTTGCACATCGTAACGTTATTGGACTGTCTTTTACACATCGTAACGTTATTGGACTGTCTTTTGCACATCGTAACGTTATTGGACTGTCTTTTACACATCGTAACGTTATTGGACTGTCTTTTGCACATCGTAACGTCCTCTTATCTCAGGCACATCACAATATTCTCCTGTTATTTACATGTAGACCTATTTAGTGTGTGGCTCCTTCAAGGTTTACCAATAAAATGTTTTGTGCATATCTCATAATTCCAGGCGTTTTGATTGTTCCTCCGACGTTATCACCCCTGATTCGTTAAATCTAATATGTGATAAAAGTCACAAATTATGCTGCTCCTCATAGTGTTATTTTTCCAGTCTTCTGTTACGTCCTCTCTGCTACGTCCAAATATTTGTCTCACCACTTTGATTTCTAACGTCCTTCATCTCTGTTTTCCGTTAGAATTAGAGGCCAAATTTTACGTCTTAATAAAATAATCTATACGTACAATTATAATTGTGGGCCGGAATAGTGTAGTCGGTATTGCGACTCGTTACGGGCTGGAGGGTCCGGGGATCGAATCCCGGTGGAGGTGAGATTTTCCGCACACACGTCCAGACCGGCCCTGGGGCTCACCCAGCCTCCTTTAAAATGGGCACCGGGTCTCTTTCCCGAGGGTAAAGCTGCCAGGGCGTGTCGTTGACCACCCACTCCCATCTAGCGCCGAGGTTGAAGAAAGAGTAGAGCTATACCTCTACTCCCCCCTTGAACCTTCATGGCCTGTTCTAGGGCGAACTTTACATTTTTACAATTATAATTTTATAAAAATGGTTACGAAGTGGGATTTTATTGCTGTTTGAGTGAAAGTTAATGAATTTGTTTCTACTTGTTACACTCATTAATTTCGCCTATCATTTTACACGTGATAAAATCTTATTTCCGCAACTGTTTTTGCCACTTGTGTCACACCGCTCCCCTGTGTTCTAGTGACTCTGGGCTACAGGATATCGTCTAACCTAAGACGTTTTACTTTATCCACAGTAGATCGTGGTAGGTGCTGGAATATCTGTCACACACCCTTTACAAATGAAGAGTCAGAATATCTTCTTAATTCTATGCCTTGTTCCCATTACATGAATAGTACGACAATTCCATACGTAGAACGGAAGATCAAAAAACAACAGAAAGTACTGACACAGGATATCCGTAGTTTTATTGAATATCAACGGTAAAATCCAAATACGAGTATCTAAGACCATTCCCAGGAAGTGATTAGACAGCTCAGTGTTACAACAAATCGTACTGAGCGCCTTCTCTGGTCAACAGAGGGAATTAAGTTTATACCGGGAGAGGAGCATCTCCTCCCGCAGGAAGCTCGGAAGAGGAAAAGGAATGCGGCCATTAAGACGGCGAGCCATTTAGGGTATTTAAGGCACTCCTGATTGCCCCGCATTCCCCCCACTCCCCTCCTCGGCGCCGCATTATTACCTTGCCACCACCACGATAACAGTGTGTGTGATACCGAACGTCGCAGTCGTGTGGTTGGCAGCCCTGGTTCGTGTTTGAAAGGTCCTGGGTTTCAGTCTCGGCCCAGAGACCTGCTGTCTAAACTTTTTCATGGTTTTTTCAATCCAGTCAGAGAATGTCAGGTGATACTTCAAATTAGGCCACGACCACTTCCTTTCTCATCATGTTAATGTGTTATTTATTAATCGTCTTATTATTGAACGTTACATAGTATGTGTTACTGGTCATGTAGTTAATAAGTGTGTCAAGTACCACGAGATGTGAGCTTCTGAGAGCGGATTTGCCAAAGATTCAAGTCGTCTAGGATATTACGTCTTGTCAACTGATAAAGGGTTACAGAATTTTCGATGTATCGTTGTGCCTTTATGGTCATGGTCACCAGGAACTGCTGGACACGGAAGATGAGGGAATAGCCTCCGAGAAGTTTAGAAACTTAAAATGAGGTAAAATCTGGTGGTCCTACCAAAGATGCCGTTTAGTGTCTACTCTAGGACCTGCTATTTTTTAATCTCCTTTCAGCATCCTAGTTTCAGACTGGAAACACAAGGGTTATGCCTGCTGTAAAGGTAGTATGAAGAGCCTACAGGTGTTTCGGTTGAGTTATTTAAAGTAGAAGAAAGAATAAGTCAAAATTTTGTGGATTTAGCACACATTTCATTTAAGTACATGGGGTAACTGGATTGGCCACATCTTGCGTAGGAACTGCTTTCTCAAAGCTTTACTGAAGGCAAGATCGAAGGGACGGGAAGGCAAGGAAGAAGACGTAAGCAGCTACTGGATGACCTTAAAGAAACGCGAAGATACTGGAAATCTAGATCTAGATCGCAATCTCTGTAGAACTCCGTTTGGAAAAGACTATGGACCTGTCGTGAGACAGAATTTTGATGATGATGATGATGATGATGATGAGATGGAAAATGAAGGAATATCGACCTGCGTACTTGTTTCTATCGTTTTTTGTATGGTCATTAGTTTAGAAGAATTTAAAAGGGGCCAAAAATTCAGTGTAGAATGAAACTGGAGTGTATAAAATAAAAAATTCTAGTAACTAGTACAGTGCCATAACTCGGAAATGGGGTGGAAATCGTCTTATTGTTTATCGAAACGTCTTCAATAATTAGGCCGTAGGGCACCTTCGCAACCAAAAATTCTTCCATTCTCTTGGCCATATTTGCCCTTCTTTCACAAGACAGTAACACATATAGCCACCTCAAATCACATCCCTTCCCTTGTTTACCAAATTATTTACTGAACGCCTGAAAGTTAGTCTTCTTTCAATCGGTGATTTAGTATACTTGAGTGCGGGTATCGGAAACCGGCGTTGTTCACATTATCCGAATATATCTGTGGTGCAGCGAGCAGGCAATGGGCTGGACTAACGAGGAACAGTAACTCCATTTCCGGCAAAGAACAGATATAATTCTCTTCTTCTAAGTGTTCAGATTATTGCACATCCAGAATCTGATTACAATTCAGTGGGTAACGGCAGTTCCTGTGACGGCAGTAAAGTGATCAGGACATTCATCTGACGAATCGCCTCGTTACAATAAACATTTTAATAATTTGTGGTACTGTACTTTTGGCGTAACGTATTTCTTTATAGCGCGGTGCTAAATCAAGCACGAGTACCTTTACCATTTGTAAAATATTCTCTGATATTGATTAATATTACCACTTTCAAATCCTTTATAACAGTCCTATTTTCTTCACCGACGCCATTAGCCTGTTCCCGCGGGGAGATGTCATTTAGAAGTTACAGTAAATCACAGAGCTGGCGTCATATTGATCCAAAGTTGTGTGCTCCATTAAATTAATGGGAAGTAGCATTGTGAGGAAAGTCATTGAATGAAGAATGCTAAATGGCTTCATGGTATTTCAGAGACCTGAAATAAACACGGGGCCCTGGCAGCATTTGTGCAGGTTGGTAAATCAAGCAGCCCCCATTTGGAACTGCTAAGTGTTACATGCTGTGTCACGTGGTTAAAAATGTTAATGTTTTCATTCATAATGTTATTTAAAATACCGTCCTTTGCTGTATTTGTCAAATGGTAACTTAACGATGATTTCTATACAGATTTCGGTCTCAAAAGATGTGACTTCCTTCAGTCTCGTACGTGGCTACTAATGTTTCGGAGGCAAAAAACGCCTCCATCTTCAGGATAGAAGTGACTCTCTTGTACCCTTCAGTGTAATGTAATGTGCCCTTATGAAACCTTGGTAACCATGTACCAGTCTCACGGTGTCACATCCCAGAAGATTGCAGTCCTAACACGCACCGCAGTAAGAATGTAAAATGTCGAACTTAAACATACGACTTTACGTTACTTGTGCCGTACATTTTAAATTATATATATGTTATGCAGACAAATGTACACAGTATATGTTATTTAACACAATTTTTATTAAATGTTGCCCAACATGTTTCTAGCCTATATAAGGCTCATCTTCAGGGGCTCTTTTGTTGAAATTACAACAGCTATATTATTGGTATATAAAATTGTATATACCAATAATATAGCTGTTGTAATTTCAACGAAAGAGCCCCTGAAGATGAGCCTTATATAGGCTAGAAACATGTTGGGCAACATTGAATAAAAATTGTGTTAAATAACATATACTGTGTACATTTGTCTGCGTAACATATATATTAAACATACGAGTATAGGCTATATTTTTTGTAGTGAATATTTAAGTCACGTAGCAGAAGAAGACGAAAGAAATATGAAACGTAAAAGCGCAGATATAAAATATCAGATTTTCGAGAGGAAATTTCCACTCTTTCGAAGTCAGATACAGACGAATCCAGCGTGTTTCGTCGAAACAGTTGTATTGACATAAAGCACGTTCGATGTGAGAGTACAGAAGTCCACTGTCTGAGATACGTCGTTTATGGCATGGAAAGGGATTATCCTTTCTTTAAATCTTCCATGAACACTGGTAAACTGCAGGTCCTTTTAATGGCTGGGGTTGACACTTTAGTGTTCCACGTACAGCTGCACCAATGTAGCCTAAATAGTCATGGTGAATTTTTCTCAGGGCTGTAAACTTTAATTAAATGCAGTCACTGGTTTTATTCTCTACAAATAAATGTGTATCAATGGAGCTTTCATTGTGACATTCAATATGAAAGTCGTGTCACCAGAAGTCATTACTTCAACTTCTGACTTCAAGGGTGTTACATTGTTCGAATTTCGACTTTGGGGGCGAAAACGAAATGAATTTCTTACGTAAAGTTTATCTTAATACAAATATATTAACTGCATGGGGCAGAATCGTTCTGGTGAATTTGAGAATCACCAATTTATTCAAGAAATTTCACAGGAAAATTTAATACCTTGTTGAAAAGAGCAGTCACTGGATTTTCTCCTTATATGGAAAAATAATAATATTATAAAAATGGAGATTAGTGATATTAATCAAAAGTGTCTTACAACTATGCATAACAGATGCCCTGGAATTATAAGGAAAGAGTCACTTTAATGCAAAGGTGCATGTGAGACAGACGTAATGAGAGAGGTTTGGCGATTCTGGAACCGTATCAATACCAAGCTCATGGTTTGGACTAAATCAGAAATGCGTACATTAAAAAAGGTTAAATGCGACTTCACATTGCATTATAGCCATGTAAGTACTTAGCTGTTAACGAATGCTAATTACCAAATCTTCAAGGGTCAAGAAGTCCAAGAAGAACTTTCTTCTTGGACTTCTTGGCCCTTGAAGATGGGACCGATAGGTTGTCCCGAAACGTCGGTACAGAATGCTGTGTAATATCTCAGAAGAGCGCAGATCTCAATGGGGGAACATTTTCATGCGTTTTGAACTTACGTTTATGTATTAGATACATATAAGTGGTCAGCTTCTAACTCACCGCTTTGTCTCCCGGAAAAGTGCATCCATTGCCCATTGGGTAAGAGGCTGTGTGGACCCCAGAATCAGTCTGGACTCACTAGCAATAACAAAAGTCTCTGTCCCGACCTTGAATCATATCCTTGTAGCCTATCCCAAAGGCTGTCATTGTACTTACAGAGATACACTGGCTCATAAGAGTATTAGAGAAACGTAGAAATTGAAGGCTCCTCATTATACTGTTGTCCCCATCTTCTTGTTATTTCCACTCTTCCCAAATATACTCTTCAACCCATTTTCAAACATCCTTCATCTGTTTTTTCTTTTAGGGTGACTGATCAAGTTTTACACCTCTACAAAACAACAAATACAATTTAGTCCTGTTTTTTTAGTCGTTAGATTTCTATGTAGGAATGGGCAAGACAATTTTGCCCCTCATTATACAAACCCATTAATGAGTATAAAGTGGAGAAAATCATTAAAATTTAGTACGCACCGGCGTCCCTCCTTAGAATCAGTTTCCTCTTTATGCAGTGGGGGACTGTATACGTTTCGAACTGTTTACTTTGCAAGGACAGAAAATTGCTGCTCACAGAATACAATCCTGCATTCACACAACGAAATCCTCAGTCGCAGCTATCGATCTATTGTCCTATTGGCTAGGATACACCTCATTTTCTTCTTCTCATCATTCAAAAGGAAAAAATACGGGACCCCTTCCCGCTCCTCATCTCATTTTCCCCGTCCAAAAATACGGAGATCATTGAAAGAAGACTTCAACAGATTGACTGGAAATGTGGAAAAAAAAAGAAAAAAAAATAGGGGGAGAAAACGAATGGGAGCAGAAGAAGTCGTTCAGCACGGAAACTGAAAAAGACATCATCCAAAGGAGAGTCTCTTCAAAAACTCATGTCTAGTCTTTCTTTTTCCTTCAGAATAGGGTTGTGGCTTTTTCTTTAGCTTTTCTTGGACTTCTATTCTTGTTCTCTGGAGGGTTTTAAGTTTTTTTTAAAGAAAAGAAGACTAAGAAGATGGAGGACGGTGGTTTGGGGAGGAGAGATACATTCGGAAGATTAGCTTATGCTCGTACTTGGCGTCGTGATGCCTTCAGAAGGTAGGATCATCTTTGTGGATATATATATATATATGAGGACATTTCATCTCAGTATCCCTGCCGCAAAGTTTCTGTAATTTTGTCGTTGCAACTTGCCTAAAAGTTACTGAAGAATAGTGGGCTCAAGTGTTAGTGCTGCAAAGTATGTTAACATGTGTAACCCAAAGTACCTCTTTATTACACGCAACAACATAAACATCTATTGAAATTCTACAATATTGTGGCGATGGTGGTGAAATGTACGTGATTATGAAAAATTATTATTTATGAATTCTACGATAATTATCAGATCATGTACTAGGATCTCGATGTTTGTAATTAATTGGGACCGGTGAAACCGTCACAAGCAGAGGAGTCACGGACATCGTAATCCATTTTAAATGTAAAAGGCCTGTTTTAAAAAAAAAACATATAAAAACTCGTAACAAATTATAAAATAACCTCAAAAAACAAAATTCAGGAAAGCGTGTTTTAATAAAATACAAAAGTTTTGAATCATAAAGCGCAGGAAACGATTGAATAAGAATTTCATTGCACAAATTATGAAAGAAATTAACGTCACTTAATGAAAGAGAGAACTTGACTGAGCTGAGAGTGATCTGCGCAATAGCAGGAGCGTTGGAAATGCCATCTCACCAGCCACCAGCCAGGTGTATTTCCACTCTCCCATAACACTTCATAGAGTGATGTTTAATTAAGCACAAAGACAACTTCACCTCTACACTTACTTTTGAGAATGAAAGCGCAAAAGTGATTACAAATGTCTTCCAAAAGAAATTTTCTGTAAATATTTATCTACAAAGAATATTAATAAAGAATAGCAGATTTGTTGTTTTTACTGCCATGTCACAAAATTATGAAGATTATGGATTCGTGTTTAAATATTCGGCCTTTCTTGATCTCTCCTTCTGTGCGATGCTTTGTGCATTTACATTTTGTTACAGGGGATTAAATTTTAAATTCTTTCTCCCAGCGCTAGTCTTCAAAATCACAGTATTATTCTTAAATAAACAGAACGTATTTATGAACACAACACTTTGAAGCACAAAATTCATCTAAACATTATTTAGCAATTCGTTTTTTCTTTACAAAAACACATAAGGCTTCTATGACGAACACCAGCCGGTCAATGTTGTTGAGGAAAATAACAGCTGTTTGTTGTGAGAATCATCAGAAACACGTAAATATTATGTGTGAGCAAAATGCGTAGTCCTCTAGTTTTAATGCACGTTCCGTAGGGTCATCACTGTGCTTTAAAGTGTTAAACAGATGTGAAATACCAAATGCAGCATGACACAACTATCTTATTGTCACTGCATTCCAAATAGATCCGGTTTCGGTAATTCCACTACAGTTTCATTAAGACAGATAAACTCCGTTATATAATGTATTAATTCAAAGTAGTAAATTTATTTTGTACCTGTTAATTGCTGTGATTGTTTCTACGCAGTTTGTTTTGCTGCGGTTTCAGCTATGCAGTTTACTGTGCTGTGTTTTGGCTATGCCTTCACTGTGCTGTAATTGTAGCTATGCAGTTCACTGTGTTGCAGCTGTGGCTATGCAGCTTACTGTGCTGTGGTTTTGGCTATGCCTTCACTGTGCTGTAGTTGTAGCTATGCAGTTTACTGTGCTTCAGCTGTAACTCCTTCTCTTCGCCATCACTAACCTCCAGAGTTCGGCTTATCCCTTTCCAATTCAGTCTTGTGAGCTTTCATATCTTCTCAACTCAACTTGGATTGTTCCAAGGGTGTTAGAATTGTGAAGCAGCATAACATCTGGGTGAGGGGGAAGAAGTAGCAGGAGGGGGAGGATAGAGTCTCTATTTAACTCTGAAAAATGAGCCTTGACACTTGGACCCCTCCTCCCGGTTCTCAATCTTTTCTTCTCCCAATCAGTGCCGGACTGATTCTACTTGCTGTCTGTGGAACGTAAAGCTGAAATAACTTTGCGGTTATTTTTCAAGTAATTGGCACTACACAGACTTTTGTGATCTCCAGTTGGAGATTTTAATCACAAAACCTTAAATTTAATTACTCCGTATAAACTTCTGATTTTTATAATTTTATGGCACCGTATCTCCAATTTGATCTTACGAACGAAGTGTCATTGCTTCCATTTCCTGTTGAATATTTGTATTGAATCCTTATTTTCATGCTAAGTCATGTTTAACTTAGAAGTGACTTAACACACGCTACAAAATTTTAGTTCATAAATCTGAAGGGAAGAGGACACTTGGGAGGCATATGCGTAGGTGGGAGGAAAATGTTGGTTATTCTAAAGCGATGGGTTTGAAGGTGTGGTCTGGATTTATTTTACTCGCAGCAGGGTCTCATGGCGGTTTCCTATAAATACTCTTAATCAACCTTCGTGTTACGTAAAAGGCCAGAAAATTCTTGACCAGCTGAGATTCTTTCGGCTGCGTGGAGTCGTTTAAAACGCTCAAATTTGGAACATCAAATCGGTTCCAACATTTTGTACTTCTGTTTTTTCATCAGTTTATTTCATCTTCTGAGACATGTGTTATGATATGTATGATTCTGAATTTTCTGGCGGAAGATGTGTGGTAATTAGGCTGCTTTAGAAAGCTGGGAGGAAATAATGTTAAATCTCCTTTGACATTCCCCAATTCGGCTGCTGTGTAAACCAGTTAGGACTTACAGCCATGACAAAATAATATTCATGTATTATGATCTGTTAGTAACGTCATTCCTAATAAAGAGTTTTGTTCTAAAAAGTGGAGTAATTATTCTGAAAGATAAAAGGTTCAAATGCATGTGAGTACGGTGAGTTTCTGTTGCCCGAAAGGGAAGGAAGTGAAATCCAAGAATTCTTAAAACACCGTGCTTGTAATAGTGAGTTTTGCATCTGGCCCAAAACGCTTTCGTAGGATCTTATAATCTTCCTTAGTTTGTAGCTTCTAAAATTAAGTTCTGTAAAACAAACACGCTCTTACTGCACGTGAGTTTTCTTGTCATGCGCGTTTGAATCTATGTTCGGTCATCATTATTTTCGCTATCAGTGCTTCTGTCGGCTTCATATACGTGCAATTATGAAATCGCCTGTCAGACAATGGAAACTGAAAGACACTTACACAAGTTAGAAATTCAGGGTGTCAATTAGGCAAAGTAATTTACTAATTAGTTTTAATTAGTTTCATTGAAGAGAATTTAAAAATGTTTCTTGCACATGGTGGACATATTCATAATTGCGCTAGTATGAAGTTGATATTGGTTGTCAAAAATGGGCAATGACAGAACAATTGAAATCATCTCTTAAAACGTGGGAGCGGAAAATATTAAGAAAGATATATGTTTCAAGGGAAGATAAAAATGGCTAGATAATCCGAAATAATGATAAATTACAAGTAATGTATAGAAAACCAAATATTATAGCAACAAAAATATAAGACGACTAAAATGAGCTGGCCATCTAGTAAGAATGTCTGGTGATAGGTCCGTAAAGACAGTATTTCTGGAGAAACCAGACGGAAGAAGAAAAGCAGGAAGACCAAAACTAACGTGGCTATACTACATTGAGAATGATCTGAAATCGATGGGTGTCAAGAGATTGAGGACGAAGCAGAAGACAGATCTGCATGGGTTATTCTGAAGGAGGTACTGGTTAAACTATAAGGATCGTATGCCAGTGAGGAAGAAGAAGAAGAGAAGAAGAAGAAGAGAAGAAGAAGAACATGATGATGATGATGAAGCTGATGTAGGCTTTGGTAGAAATAATAATGTTCTCTTGTAGGCTGAAGCGGGCACGTCAAGGTACTCGTCTGACATTTATGAAGGAATGAACAGGATTTTATCCTATCACTTTGTATTTATTTGTATAGATTTGCATGCATGTCGCTGGATTGCAGTATTTTCTTGTTTAGCTTGAGAGTACACTCTGCTGCTCCGGTGATACCCCGTTTCCCTCTAATAGCTCGGTTCACGAGACACTTGAGAAGGTTCTGCAGAATCAGGGTACCAGAGCAGGATCGCCATATGTCAGCCATTTCCGCTTTTCCACACTAATCTCGTGTAGTGTCGAGCGTATTGTTCTTCTAAGACGCAACTTTTTACAAACCTTCATTCGCTGACATTTGTTAGCAAAAACTGTACGCTTTAATCAGAATATTAAATGGAAGTACGATAGACACGATCCTGGCTGTACTCAATACTTCTCGAGTTTTAGGCAAGTCAAACCATATTAGATCAGGCCAACACAACTCTGTCACAGACATTCGAGTCTCGCTACCCAAGATAACTTGCATAAAGAACTAAAATCATTATTCCACTTTCGTTAGGGGTTGAGGTTTGATTTTAGTTACGCAAACTGAATTCACCATTTCAACAGGACTGGACTTTCATAACAGCACGATACGCTTTCAGCCTTCGTTTTTTTTTCATACAACCTACAGTGAAGCTGAGAAATTTATTGCACCAAGGCTAAACTTCGTGTTTATCAGTTTAGTAAACATGTGCCCAACATATATAAAGAAATAAAATGCAGATTTTAATCTATATTATTTTTATTTTGCCCCTTTCAAACTTCGAGGTTTCTTTTCCGTGACAAAATGTATGCTTTTATTGACACATACCCAACTTCAAAAAAATATTCTTTTCACAAAGGTTAGGAATTAGACTTTCATTTTAGTGACAAGTACTGACAGATGACAATGGGACGAAAATTTGTGATTACAAATATAGGGACATACATGAAGGATTTACCATGACGAATCTTCCTGGACACCTTGCTCTTTCATTTCGCAGCCGTCACACACTTGACAGTCGCTATATAGTTGGCAACCATGACTCCTTACCGTCTCTTAATTGTCACGCAAGTTCCACACAACACGTTGAGTCACGTGCACGTATGTTATGAACATATTAACTTATTCAGTCGCAACTGATGTTTCTGTTTGATGCCTGCATAATTGTAAGCACTTCCGTATTACTAGGGAAATGGTGGAACTCCTACGAGTACATTGGTACCATTTCGTGTCATCAGCTTTAACCTGTGTAGTGTGTATCAGTGTTAATAACCTATCATAATGCAGAACACTTACATAGTCGAATAACAAGTGTATCGTATAAACAACATGAATTGCATCAGCATGTGTTTGCAGGAAATAAAGCACGTGTTGGTAAAAGTAAGTTAGCTACGCACATATTACATTCGAGCTCCTCACAACACAGGGGCAAGTCCACGTTCTATTTATGTGCCTGCTTCATATTAAGTCATAATGGCTGCAACTCTTTATTATGTGCTGGTTAAATAACATCTAATCTTATGCATAGACCTCAAAACGCTGAATTCAAGACGTCGCACGGAAGCAAGTTCATACCGAGAATATTGGAGGCATCAAACGGTCATATGGAACATAATTTTTTTTCATTACAACTTTTGTTCTCATACTGGAGTCTGTATAATGACTAGGCTAAGGATGGACAACCGAGGACTTGCAGTTCGATTCCCGGGAGATGTAAGAGATTTATCCCTTGTCCAAAGCGTTCGGACCGGCTCTGGAGACCACCCAGACACTTCATATTTATTGGCGCTCGTCTCCTGGCGGTAAAAGAGGCTGAGGAGTGTAGCTGACCACGCACCTCCCTCTAGTAATGATGTTAAGAATAAGTGGAGCTATAATTCTACTCCTCCACATGCCTTCATCGCATGCACAGTAACAAACTTAAGTTTCACGTTACCTCCCGGCACAGATATCTCTTGACTACTTTATATAAAACATTTGATTCTCTGTACTGGATACAATACAGTCTGCTGGAGTCCACAAAAATTACTTAGGTTCCATGTTTTTGGTCCCGTGGGCCGGTAAATATATTTGAACATTTAGATGTCTGATAACGAATATATACGAGTATGTTTCGACAGCATGTGTGTGAGTGCAGCTGGTTGGATACACTATGTGACTTTCAACAGAATCGCCGTGTTTATGTGAACTTCTCATGTAATTTCCACAGAACTCTATACGGGAGATTAATTAACTGGTTATTGTAAAAGTGGACTTAAAATTAGTGTTATTTTATTTTATATTCAGCACACGAACAACTAACTCCATGGAGCAGAATTTTTTCGAGAGGCTAATAGATCCTCATCTGGTCAAGAAACCCCCCGCACTTTATTGAAAAGGAGGTTCATTACCGCATGCACAACAGCCCGGCACAAGTACAACATTAGGGTCAAATGGGACTACGTGCTATGGTTAAAGATTTTTAGACAAAAATTAACTTAAAATATGTTTAAAGATCCACTTCGTATCGCACATTAGTTGTCGTTTGGTCTGAGATCCACACAAAACACAGAAACACTCCAGTCTGGGGGCAGAAAATAGTATTTTTGAATGTTAAACCTGTTGGTACATAAAGTAACGTTGGGCTTTAAAGGGTTCAAGGAGAATTGTCCGATAACGAGCTAGTATTAAATAAACCGAAATTAGGAATTGTCTAGAGTTTGGAGAATCCGAAACGTCGTTAGGAGCAAAGTTTACATTAAGCAGGCTCCACACAATGTTAGAGGTGTATAAAAGAAATAAGGGAGAGGAAACACCAATCAAACGTGTGCATCTTGCATCTCGTAAACCAATACACAGTAGCACATTCTTCCAAATGTGGTCTCTGCCTACGTCCATTCAGTTCACCCCTCTTGAATCGTAAATTCAGCACAACTCTGTCACTCCTATTTTTCTACAGAGCAGTAATGGAGGTGGGGAAAGAGTTGAGTGAAGAAAAGCGGGGATCACTTGAAACCTTATCACGATTATAGTCCTGCAGCCAGGTGTTTGGAATGCTGCAGTGTTTGCAAACATCTGTCTGTCATCTAAACGCTTTTGAATGCATCTCCAATTATCACTGCTATTATTATTATTATTATCTAGGGAGGACATGGCCTCTTTAGCTATATGCCCTTCCCCATATATTATCTATTATAAATGTTTTATTGCTTCCTTTTCTTTCTTTACATAACTCCTTTTTCTAAGTTCACTGTTCCCAGCAACGGCGTACAAATTGAACTAGCGGTAGAATTTATACCAAATGATTGCCTTGCCGTTTAAAGATCCACAATCACAATCACAATCACCATCAAACGTGAGATCCCCCAGCAGTATATGTTGACCTACAAGACAGCAAAAGATTTCTCTTCCAGTCTCAACTGGACCTGTCACAATGCCACTAATTGAGACACTGATCAACGACAGATAGGCAAGGCATGCAGTGTACATGCAACGTAACATTGAGGCGCGTTCACATAAACATTGTTGCAGTGGAAAGCAATAAATATTACATATTCTGAGTGTGTGTTTGTAGCCTTTGTTATCCAGCATGCAAAGCGCATGCGCCATATTATATTGCCATCTGTAGCCTGTCCGGCTCTACAATATTTTTACACATTATCTCATAAATGGCACGATCTTTGGGAAAACGTTATTGAATATAAAATGTGTGTTTTGAATTTCTCTACAACTTTTCTTTTCTGAAGAATTTCTCATTCTAAAAAAAATTCTGCGAGATAATGTCATGAATGTAGTTAGGCCTTCATGTAAAGTACCCGTTATTCTTGTCAGATTGTATTGAAACCTGAATTTTCTCGACAAAGTTTCGAAAAATATACAAATATAAAATTTCATTAAAATTCGTCCAGTGGGAGCCGAGGTGTTCCATGCGGACGGACAGACGGACAGACATATGACGAAGCTGAGAGTCTTTCGCAATTTTGCTAATGTGCCTAAAATTTATCCAGTGTTGCATTTATTCCTGCATTTTATTCAGTGGTTCGATTCTTGGCACAGATATTGTCATTCACGCAGTCTTGCTCACCTTTGTTTTCGGCCCCTTCATGTAGGAGCTGCATTAATTCAGAGAACACGAAAGGAAAGACTACGCGACAGATGGCAGTACAGTAAGACTATTAGACTGTGTTCTGAAGAAAAGTGACGTGATGGTGTAGATGGATTTATTTGGTTTATAATAGGCTCAAGTTCATAAACCGTAATAAATTTGAGAGTTCTGTAAAAGGCAGGTTATGCTCGATAAGTTGGACGAATCTTAGCTTCTCAAGAAGGACTGTCTGTACTCGATGAAGCTTTACTTCTTTAAGTTATGTAACTATATTTTTTTCCCCGATGTCAATGTTCATCTGTCTGAGGACAAATGTATTCTGAGTCATTTAACATAATCGGCCTTGGGACTAACAGATTTTGGGAGGAGAATTCTAGAAGTGAATTTATTTGTTGTGATTAAATGAAAAGTGTGATGAGGACATGTGAAATTTCTGTAATGCGACAAAATTAATTGAACATTTGCAGCGTTGCTTAGGACGTTCAGTTAAATTTTTATTACTTGCATTTCCTCTTTCCTATTTCCTACATACAACATGTACGAGTAAGTATATAGTTCAGAATTTACAAGTAGCTACTGGAAAAAGGGACCATGGCTGCGATTTACACTGCGACATTTATTCGACTTTGAGACCATAGTACAATAGGCCTATGTAAGTTACAGATGCTGACAGAACTGCATGTACATCTTCGTGTTAAGTGTCCCATTATTTTTGTTCAGTTTTAACGAAAATTTAAACGGCTGCCGTAAAATTTCTCGATGTCAGATTTAGTAAAAAATTTGTTTAGCGGTTCTCGATTTATTGCATGGATACAGACAGAAGAACAGACAGACAGACAGACAGACTGAGACGTCTTAATAGTCGTTCTGTATGGATACGAAAGCGCCTCAATATTAAAAATTCTCGCCTTATTATTTCCTGTTTATGCGAGATTGTAATAATAATGCTATCGCATTCTGGGCTGTGATATGTTGTAGTCGGGTAGGTAGGTGTCAGGGTTTCGGAGGACTTCGGGCCTCCACCATGAGTATAGCGACAACTAGTTCCTTTGAAACGATGGAAATTCTGCACAAACCTACAAGGTTTCGCAAATTAGAAGACCGTAAACTTAATAAAGAGTGGCCCATAAGTCAGTTAACTGGTTGAGTATGAGTATGAGTAAATAATGGGTCGAGCCCTTATGGTCCCGATGCACATAGGCCTTTGACAGGCCCTTTGTGCCCCTTAACTAAAGTCCAATTCATAAGAGCCCTGTCCTTTTAATCAAGTTCCAGATCGCCCCCAGCCTCCAGTTAACTGGTTAGTAAATTTTACAGCAGAATTTGTTGTAAATTTATTTATTACTTACTTAATTTATAAAAATGTTTCAAAATGAGATCCTCCATGTTCAACGCACAACTCACAACGCTGTGATCCCGTTTTTCAGATTGACTGGCATAATTCTGTATCGTCATCAAAATTATGATCGTATTGCTTTCAGTTAACTGACTCTAGGGACGTGCTATCATTTCCGTCGTGAGAAACTCAGACTTGAACATTACAATAATCCAAAATTAGGTCTCACCTCTTGCGGATCTGAAGAACATTAGAAAGTCTGAAACAGTAATACTTCCTCTTACACCTTATTGGCAACAAGGCATACTGTGGGCTTTAGACGTGTGGTGCCTCTAAGAGGATTGCTTTACAGCTAGAATTTCTCCAAGCACAAACTTACTTCTAGAATTCTCTTTGCAAAAACCCTGTCAAATTGCCAAAACAAGATCATCCTCTTCCTCTGGAATGCTTACTGGACCGTGAACCAAATATTGATCTACACGTAGGTCTTATCGACTCTTCAGAATGTTGAATACGCTTATGAAAGACAGCCAATCGGCGCCTACTTCAGTGGCACAAGACTGGAGAGCCTCCTTGAACACGAGTGTTATTTTAGTTGATTATTCACTTGTGCATTCTGTCATTTCGTCTCTCACACAGGCGAAAGCAAATGACATGTGCTTAGGATGGTTGAGGCTAAAGTAGTTAGAAGATTGTTTGGACCTAAGACTGGGGAAAAGAAGATGGCTCTCAAGTGGGTTGAGCTTACTGCTTACTGCTTCTTTTATGGCATGTCCTGAGGCCGTGCCATGGCTCAAGCGGTTAGTCGCCGGCCTCTCACCGCGGAGGCCCGGGTTCGATCCCGGGTCAGTCCATGTGGGATTTGTGATGGACAAAGTGACACTACGACAGATTTTTTCCCGAGTACTTCGGTTTTTCCCGGTGCTCCATTACAAGGAAAAATGAAAAAAACTAACCATCTTCATCACAGGGTTGCACAATAAGCCTCAAGGCTGCGGTGCGTCCGTAGCTTCTGCTGCGGGGCCCTTCACCACAAAAAAAAATGGCAGGTCCTGGATGACTCTCGGTCTTGAAACTGGCACAGGGACTGAAGTCTTTTGTGCTGCCCCTCATTTCTTCCACTGAAATTCCGAAATACTACCTTAAATTAGGCCAGCACTATTGCATCCTTTCATATCTTCCATTACATATTAAGAGTCATTCTGTAATTTAAAGTTACCCGCATAATTACAGTCATTGATTTAACTAAAAGTGATAAAGGTTTAATAAGACAGATACTAACTTGGGACTGAAAAAAGTTGATAATTAATAGCTACATAAATTATGTCCTACATAAAATATTATTAGGGACATCCATGTAAGGACAAGATTAGAGGGATATGTAGCATGCAAAGGAGATAAATACGTAAGAAGATTTTAGTGGAAAACCTGAAGACCTGGGCTTAGGTGGAGTAAAATATCAAAGAAAACCATAAACAAATAGCGCGTGAGTTATGTACTGGATTCAAATGGTACAGAACGGGATTCAATGACCTGTTTTTGTCAATGCATTAATGACACTTTACGTTGCATAAAACTTTGATAAGGTCTCAACTAGCTGAACGACTATCATCTTCTCAACAGAAACTCGTCTCCCAGTAGCTAATGACCTCTACCCTGTACGTGCATGTTGAGCCCTGCCTTGTATAGGCATGTGATGAGTAGGCCTACTGGTTAATTCAGGAGCGTCCAGCTGTTTCCATTATCGGCCACATGATCAGAAATTCATCTGTGTGCCACACACAAAGCTTTTATTAATAAAAGTAAATAAATATTCAAAGTATATGACAGTAATACAAAAACGGCTGTTTAGTGGGTGGGCCCTTCTGAAATATTTGTTCGCTTGTGTTCGCAAAGCAATTAATTTTTTATAAACATCTCTAATGTGTCAGAAACAGGGATCAGGTGGGCTGTATTTGGCCTCGAGCCGCTTATTGAATGCCCCGGGGTTAAATGATTAATCGTTTAGGTCCCACTGGCAAGTATTTTTACCAAAGTCTTTAAAACTTAAAATCTCCATATTTTGCCACACAGTGTATTTTTGATTTTGACGGATTTTTGCAATAATTAGAAATTATTTTCCTGGAGGGGTTTAGTCGATTGGTCCTTATAATGGACATGTTCTCTGAGAGGTACGATCTGAGCATTTGTACAAAATTTAGATGAATGCCAGACTTCAGAACCTTGAGTTCTGTTCCAATTTAAGTTATTATGTGTAACAAATAATTTAATGTCTTAATATATAGAACAATGCCAAACAATTCTTGCACATTTACATTTGTTTTCATTTGTGTAAGCTACTGAAGAGTAATTCTACATATTCCGGTTCTGATATTACTTTTTGCTTATCCAAAATGGACAACAGTATACCTCATCACACGGTTTCTGGTCGCCTATCCCGCTGGCTCCAATTGCATCTGGTCACACCTTTGTCCCGGTTACACCGTGAAAGGAGAAGTGTGTACTGTTTGTAGCTATTAAGAGAATGTCGTTTCGATGCAGAACTGTAGTGATTGAGATGAATCGTAATTGTTTTTTCTCTTTTTTAAAGGCAATGGGAATTTGTCTTACAACATACCACCAGTCCTGTTGTATTCCCTTTCATGTTAACCTCCGTCGCCTTATATTTACGCTGTCTTCGATGGGACGAGCGTAGTTCTTCAAACCCGACCTAGCAATTCTAAAATAAAATTCTAAAGGCGACTGTAGAATGATAAAATTCAACGGGTTTACTGAGGCTCATTCGTGATCTTTACATGATAATTCGCTATATGGGATATATTCCTCAATATTCTCAGCTCACCTGGACAGGATATTCAATTACTATTGCGGAAACTGACAATTTTCCATCGTGTTTACAAGAGCATTCACTAATCAGGCTGTTGTAGGGGTAAAACTGTAAAGTTGTATTCGGACGTTCCTTGGTTAGAGCCCCAGCCGAGACCCTCGCTGTCCTGGCCGATATTTTTTTGTGGTTTTCCTAAGTCCTTTCAAGAAATCTCCGAGGCCACGATCGCTTTCTTGCATATTCTTTTCACTTCAGTCTTGACCTGACGTCATATGATCGCCACTGTTTAATCTGAGACACTGACGGCGTTTTAAATGCACCACCACAAAGCCTGCTACTAGGATGTGTACTAAATGAGATGGATCCAATCCATATCCTCCTATTATATATCTTTAAAATCCCTTTTAATATTACCCTTCCGTCTGTGCCTAAATCTCGTAATTGATGTTATCAAGTATTTAGACTGAAAAGTAGAACATTTTCATTTCTAATTTCCGGACGTGTATCTCATTTCTGTCTTGATTTTAGTAACCTGATATTATGTGTAGAGTAGACTCCAAATTATGAAGCCGCTCTTTATGTAGGCTTTATTGTGGAAATTTAAATTCTTCGTGACAATAAATTAACGTTGTTTTTAGAAAGAGGATCCCCACTTCCATGACTCCGTATTAACTTGGTAATTGGTAGTACATGGACTACCCTGAAGATGGAAACAGTAGGCTCCTCCGAAACATCGGTAACTAATTACAAATCGACGGTCCCACCATTAACTGCCTTGAAACTGAGGGCAACAAACTTTTCCGAAAGGTCGGCAATTAACTACCAATAGACACATCATTCCAGAAGGCTTTTAGTCTTCGCCAGTAATATTCTGAAAAGCTAAAATCACACATCTGTATTATTTATCAGTTGCTAAGATTATAACTTATAGTGCCAATGGTAGATGAATGAAGTCTAAATATAGAGCATTGGTGGAATGATATTTAACAGGGGAAAAATTTGTCCCAATGTCATTTTGTCCACCACAGGTCCACAATAACTAACCTGGGGTCCATGCTGTAGTGATGAACGATAGGAAGATGACTAAGTATTGATTTGGGAGGGATGTAGATGGAAGTGGTCGTGGTCTGGTGTCTAATGTGAAGATTGTTATCCACACGGCTGCTACTGTCAGTGTGTTCCCATAACGTGCAGTTTGTGGCTATTCAGAGTCATTCTGCGATTGTAAACATAAGGCTTTCTTGACAGATGAGTAGCGAATATTGCGGTGGTGGTCGAGTTAAAGTTAATACAGGTATCTCTGTATTCGCCTGGAAGAACTGAGCTAAGTAGGCAAACCCGCAGACCAGTCCTGCCTCGATTGGGGATTAGAACCAGAAAACTCGGGTATGAAAGTCACATTCGACATGGCGGAATGTAATGATTCGTTTTTATAATTTTTTTTTTCATAGCTGAGAGGGATAGCACTATTTCCTGTCTTTGTCACACGCTCCTCCATTTTCTTAGTTGCTTTTCATTTGCTTTCCTCCATATTTTCCATCTTCTCGTTTTCCCTTCTCAAGACGTAATGAGCATTTCGGCGACTGGAGGGGGCGAGCGACTGGAGGCGGCTGGAGGAAGGGAGTTCCGCTGCTGGGATTTCTATAGAAAAGAATGGCTGGTGTGGGAATAAATGAGTGAATGCTGTGTGCAGTAGTAATCCGAGGGATCACTGCCACCAATGTATGTTAACGTTGCAGTAAAATCTAATCATAATCAGACATGATAACCACACAGGATTTATAGATACATCTGTTTTGTATCGCACGTATCACTGTGCATTTGTTTATGTTGTTTGTTAGGGACGGAAAATATTCTCTTGATTTCAAGAGGGTTAATAAATCCTTTGAAAGTGTGGAAAGTATAAATATTTGCAAACAGCAGTAAGAAATCAAAACTACATTCATTTCAGAGCAGATTAAATTAAGGTAATAATTGATACTAGTCAGAGTCCTCTCGTCTATACAAAAATGTAGATATTAAAATAGGCCAGTAAAATATAAGTGTATATGTTGTTTTGAATTGGCGTGAAACACTAAGGGGAAGCACAGATTAAGGGGGTTTGAGGAGAGGGTGCTGATGAAAATATTTGGACATAAGATGGAGAAAATAGCGGGAGGCTGTACAAAGTATGATAATGAGGAGATTCAAATTATTGACACTCCAACAACTATTAGGTTGTTAAGATTAAGGAGGATATGATTGACTGTACGCGTAGTGCTTTTGAGAATGATGAGAAATGCATACAATATTTGGTGGGGAAACCCTGAATGTTAGAAGCTCTTTCAAGGACCTAGGCTTATATTGGGAGTAAAATATTTGTGAATAATTGTGAATACAGTGATGAATTTCCGGCTTCCATAAAATGTAAGGAGTTTCTTTAACAGCTGAATAACTATTAGCTTCTCAAGAAGGATTCTGCTCCATGGAGTCAATGAGTGAGCAAGCGACGAGCGAGCGAGTGATTAAGCCAGTCAGTATTCCAATTTGGAGTAGACATAGGCCTATTTTTCAAATACGTTTTTATGACTTTGTTCTTTATTTATCCTTTCTCTTCATTTACTGGTGTCACAAAGTTTATAGCCGGACAATTAAAACCTTATTTTTCACGAAATGTTTAATACCACTGACACGTCTCTTTATATGAGTGGGCCCCATCTCTCTGAAGTGGACTGAACTCGTTTGTTTCAAACACCTCCATTTAATAACGCCTGATGTTACTAGTCACTTCACAGCCTTGTCTGAAGTTCCAGTGACATGCGTTATAACAAATGTGTAATGGCAAAATCTTTACAGGCACTGACAATCTGAATATAAGACGTTTTGAAAAAGAGTACTTCAGACTGAGGCACGTAATATCTATCTCTTTATGGAAGAGAATACGTTTTTCATTCTCTGAAGGCAAGACCAAAGAAATTGCTTCATCGCTGCAAGATGGGGAGAGTTATTGCTTAATTTTCCTATTTTTTGTATCTCAGCTTTTATTACATAAAGGATGCTAGTCTTGCCATTATTATTTTTTCACTCGAGTACTCTATAGTAATAGCAGTATGCTGCTGCATAAGAATCTTCGCTTACGTTTTGATCAACAAGTTTTCAGAAGGGAATAATTGAACAATTATCGGAAATCAGATTTGGGTGTATAAAGGGGGAATTCTTTTGATAAAGATAAAAAGTAAACAAAAGACTGTGAAAATGGCAGTAGCGAAACAAACTAAGAAATGGCTCGTTAAAAGTTTTACAAAAGGCTGATTAACAATCTAATTACTTGCCATTCACTCGGCTTGAAGAGCTGACGCTGAGACGTTCACGTTACGTGGACAAAGAGAGGAAATGACGAGCCGCCAGTAGCGGGGAAGATATCCGAGGAGAAGCAAGATAATGAAAACACTATCATTGACAGTATAAAATGGCTCCTAATTTCTTTCTTTAATTAGTATCTTTCTCTGAAGTTATGTATGTAACATGTAATACATACATTAATATTAAGTAAATTATTTCTGCCGGAAATAGAGTGGTTGTGTCAGTCAGTGTCGGCGCCACTAGAGGCAGACGAACCATATGGTAAACGTCACACCTCTTTGTGGTCGTGTTTCTTAGCAGAGCCTATTGTTCGGCTTTATCTTTGTTTTACTTCTTTAGATCAATATCACGGCGTCTTTACAGCGCACAGTTGTCTCGGGCGTATTGAGGAAAGCGCTTTTGGACCTCTTCTCCAGAAGACACTTAAGAATGTGAGACTTGAGCTAATATACATTAATTAACGACAGTCACAATTTCTGTCACTGTGAATAATAATAATAATTTGGGAGCGGGGGTAGCGACTAAGCTACGAGCTGGACAGTCTAGGGTTCAATTTCCTGTAGGAGCAAGAGATTTTCTCTTCTCCAAATTGTCCAGACGGGCTCTGGGTTCCACCCAGCCTCTTGCTGAATGTGTACCAGGGTCCTTTCCCCGGAGGTAATGTCGACCGGGGCATGAAGGTAGCCACTCACCTCCATCTAATGCCGAGGTTAACAGTAAATGCAACTATAGTTCTAATCCCCCTGCATGCCTTCATGGCGTGGACATGGAAAAGTTACCTTATATAACAATAATAATAAATCAGACATTTTAGCCAAAGCAAAAACTGTAATTGTACCTGGAAAATTCGATATCTGAATTAAAAAGCAAATTGTCGACGGGAAATCAAAAATGACTAACGTCTGAACTAAGCAAGCATTGACTTTTATCCTTGTTTTATTCAGTTTCACTCTAAGGTAGACATTTATTGTAAATTAGTCTTCATGATTAAGATAATTTATTATTTGTTTAAATGTGATTTATTTAATGATGCCAGTATGTAGGACTAAATGTCGTCGAATTGTAAAATGATTATTTGGCTGATATTGAATATCATGCCCTAATTCGAGGTACTATGCAGGTATTTTCCTGGAGAAACTCACAGAATACAAGAAGTGCCTCAGTCAGAACATCCAAACAGACTCGACACCTCCTAAGTGCAGATAAAAAGGTGTTACCGAGCTAGTTGCATCCAGTCCTGTAGTCTTGTCCTGTATTTAGGAGGTGTCGAATACGTTCGGAGGTACTCCTAGATTTTCCTGATTGAGTTGTGTCCTGTACTTTACATCCTTTTATTGTATACTTGAGAATATTTTTGTAACCTCTGCAGCTTCTATGTCTTGTTCCATCAAATATACGTTTATCCCTCCTGTTCTCAACCTCTTTTGAATCAACGTGTATTGGAAACTTCTAACGATCTAACAGGCGGTGAGTTTCTATTGTTATGGTTAGAACCTTTTTCATTCTCTGTTTTTCTGTTCGTTCCTTTTCCTCCTTTTCCAGCAGTTCCTTTCTGAGTTGGCGTTCTTTCTCCTTTCCTGTTATAAGGGCCAATTAGCGGCTGCAATCCTATACTGCCTCTCAGTTTCGCTCGGATACACACAACTTTTATTGACGAGCTGATTTTGTTCAAGGGGAGACATGATGGAAATAATTGAAGGAAAAATAACAGCACACAGGATGGGTATGTGTTACGGGTTTTTGAAGTTTACGGCGTTCAGCCTCCCGCGCGTTTACTTGAATTGTTAAAAATTCGAAACGAATTGGAATAATGTTTGTGTGTGGGTGCGTTGTGCCGTGCACGTAAGCATTGGATTTTGCTGCAAAATCTTAAGCATATTCTGATTGTGGAAAGTGCATAAATTGGGACAGTGGGGAATGGGAAGTAACTAAAAAGGAAATGTCTGAAAACAAGGGGTGGAAAAATAACGCAGAATTAGAGGGAATAAAGAATTTAAGAAGAAAGAAGTTAGAAAGGAACCATAAAAGTAACTGTTTTTGAATGTAAGTAAAGATTTATGATAAAATACAGGAGAGAAGAAGTGGTTCAAGTAAAATTCAAACATAATATAAAATAATTTTTTTAAAAAGAAACTGCGCTATAATTAACAGGGTGAAACGAGCTTTATGACTAATGTAAACACCTAAAAGAGGAAATAAAAGATGGTAAAGCGAACACACAGAGGAACACCGCTGTGTTTGGCCACTTTTAGTTCTTCTAAAAATACCTAACTTATTCACTGGGCCAGACTCCCAAAGTCGTTTCAAATTGGTTTAATAAGAAGCTGGCGAAGTGTTTGTTGGTGTGCATTGCTAGGCATCCTTTGTACATAGTGTAATACCCAGACAACCTACTCAGTTGGATGAGTTTAGATTGGCGTATGCAACTTTTCAACATGAAGTGTTCTATAAATCCTGATATATCAATTTACGCTCGTGGTTTCTCGTTTTAACAGATAAAAAGGATTTCATCTTTCCACATGGAACAACTGTGCGTTTGAGCCGTACTTTATTAAAACTCAATTAGATGATAATAGAAACAGGGAGACTATCACTTTTCAGTGACATTGTAAAATTGAGGGAGACAGCCATGGAATATTGCGTACGAGTATGTTGCAGAGAGTAGAGTTAAGTTCAAGACTGAAAATATTGCATGCTTCCTCACATGTGTTGTTTAAACGTGGTTGTCTTGCTTTTGGTCTTGTGTAGGGCTGTTTCGTAGCTGATGTTGTATAAGCAGGCGTATAGAGGGCATTACTCATGAAGGCGCACAAGACGTATTGTAGCTTAGAAGCAATGTTAAATTTGGGCAATATCGCCTTCAAGCGATGACGTCCTAAGATTCACCTTTTATTCAGGTAACTGAAACTTTTGCAGAGATTTTAGAGTAGGTAATGAACAGTGACTAAGAAGTAAATGTCAGATAGTCTAATATCTAATAAACGTTAGCAGGGCAATACCGGTATAATTACACATTGCCTTACACAGCAGCAACGGCAGATCATAAAAGACGACAAAAGTACAGACAGAGCAGAAGAATAAAGTTTAGGGATTGTAAGTACTTGCAAAGTGGCCTGTAGGCCTGTAAGACTTGAGGGTTTTATGGTGTTGAACCTTAATGTTGTGGTCTTCTGGGTTATGGGATGGTGTAATCTGATACAGTGGTACCAACGTGTCAAAGGTTTCAACATTTAAACGATGTATGAATATATCTTCATGTTATATTCTAAACATTTACTGGTCTTTGGTTAGGACACGTCACACTGTGAACACCTGCCCTCTAAAAATTCAGACGAAACGTCTAGGGTGAAAAGCGAACGAAATAAGATGTTAAAACATGACATAATTTATATAGAAATGTACATATCAACTGAAACTTCTTCGCTGCATTTGTCGTGTTTTGTTGACTAAGGCTTGAAAGAGACAGGACTGAATGTAGTGTTAGTGGACTTGGCGGTTGGCTGTGTAGCAGGCACGGAGGTGTGTATATTCCTTTTGCATAACAAGTGGTACGCAAGGGGTCACCTAGTTTATGTTTGCAATTGCAGCTCTATCCTGAATTTCTAAATAATAAATATGCGTTCTTTCAGGCAAAAACGAGAGAAAAGAATTATATCCATGATTTTCTGTTTTCTGTACGGAAATGTAAACAAACAGGAGAGACAGCCTTTCCATCTTAATAAAAAGAAATTTAAGTTACATAAAGTCTTAACAATAGTAAGACCTGTACTTTATTTTATGAAGATATTCTAAATATTTTGCTTTTTACCAAACGTTATTCGGATAATTAAATGAGGGATAACTAAATTGACTGGACATGAAAGAGTTTAGAAATGCTTAAAAAGTTTTAATCATAAGACCTTACAGAGAATATTTCTTACAAGATATAGTTTAAAATTGGAGTATATTATAATAATGGATCTTAAAATTGTAGGGTAGGCGGATGTGGACACGATTTATGTGGCTCATTTTAGGGTCCAGTAGGAGATTGTTAGGAAGGTAATGAATAAAGAGTCAGTTTCCGTAAAAGGAGGAAAGTTACTGGGTAGTTGAAAGACTATTAGCTTATAAAGGACGATGTTGCTTCATAAATTAGATACTTACAAATAATCCTGTATTCTTGATTCACTATTCAAGTTGGATGATTAGAATACACAAAGGTGGAGAGAATTTATATAAGCAGCAGTTGCAATGGAGATAATTCTCTGTCTACACTCTTTAATGTTTAGTTTACGCAAAAATGCCATAAAATTTAGCAGATATTTAAATTGGTGCCCTTATATTTAGCTGTATCCTAGCTCTATTGCTCCAAGTTCGTACCAAAGAAATCAGAGAAGAGATAACACAATGGATTAACTTGAGTAGCTCTTATTTGATAGAGGCAACGAAGAGTAATTTAGTATTACTATTTTCGGGAATTCGGCACCAACAATTATAATCTAATAAATATCACTTTCATTCCTTTTGATACCACACTAAATCAACTGTGACCATTTTTCTAATATGCTCTCTTAACTTGCAGCTCGAGCTCCGCGTTTCGATGAGATCCTTTCCGACGTTTTTCCCACCGGAATTCTGTATACGCATTCCTTGTTTCATAGTCATATGCCCAGCTCATATTTGCTCTTGATTTTAATATCCTAACGAGAGTAGGTGCCCCATCAGAGATACTCGTATTACACAGTCTACTACCGCTGCTGCTTTACGTTCTTGGGTTCAAATCGCACTCCGAGCGTGGTATATATCTGCATTTATTTGTGTGTTTGTTTTCGTGTTTTCATGTGCAGAGACCTTGCGATGGATTGTTTGTCAGTTCAAGGAATACTATTAAAATTCGAAAAACAAGTCTGGAAACCTGAAAAATGGAAGGTTTTTAAAGGTACTGGCTTGTAAGCGACACTGCATGGAGCGATACTTGGGGTCCTGTATAAATCAAGAAACTTCTCCTTACTTAATTACTAAAATGACGACTCTATAATATCGACATCACTTTTATACATGACTCTACAGTTCTACCCCATGATTTACAATTTTTAAACCAGCCTTGGAAGGAAATAATTATTTATGAGAAGTTTTTGATCTGATCAAGCAATGAAGGTATTTATTATCAGGCAGTTTTAAAATTATGAAGCCAGAAATAATACAGTTCTTACTTAAAGCACTTATGTCTGCAAAGGTTGTTGCCCCTGGGGGTGCAAGGGGGTGTAGGCCTCAACCCCCTGTGTGGCGGCGCTTGTTTCCGTATTGATTTTGCTGCTTCTGGTGGTGGCGCAGCGGTAGGGGTGCCGTAGAAACAAAGCGACAGCCAGAAGTAACACAATAGCACACGCTGCCAGTACGAGCGGGCTTCCTCTCTCTGTTTGCAAAATATCTGCAACTACTGAGTGACCAATTTTAATCATATGAGAATTAAATCCTTTCCGAGAGCGCAATTGATCTTCCCCGTGAAACTAACTCAATAGAGTCCTGCAGAAGCTAATAGTTTCTAAACTAGTCAAAGAATTCCCCACATTTAATGGAAGTCGGTGGTTCGTTTCCGTATTTACAAGAGCATGCTGTTGGTCCCTGTCGTGAACCAAATTATCCAATCCAAATCTTTCCAATTTTTTAAAGATAACTTTAATATTATTCTCTAATCTACAAGTAGATATTGCAAGCGGCGTCTTCAACTAACACTGTATGCATTTTACTGTTCTCCACGCGCACATCACATTCCACCACATTTGGTCCGTTTTAATTTGCTCACACTAATAATATTTGGCGAGGATTATTAATATTTACGGAACTTCTTATTAGGCAATTTTCCTCCAGCCTCATCAGGTCAGAATACTATCCTCAGTAGTTTGTTCTCGTAAACCCTCGGTGACATTCATGAACTTCTTATAGTTCATAGAATATGGATTGAATTGCCTCGCGGAATTTGTAGCTTTATCTGATAATGAACTTCGGAACCTCTGAAATATTAAAGGCTTTTTATGAGCCGTATGCAACTGTTCATCTGTTTCTAACAAGGATTAATGCTACTAAAGAACTGAAATATCAGTTACAAATAATTTCTAACAGTTTCAGCCTTTATTCTTCTAACCGCCCAAAGGAACAAAATAATTTTACATATGCCTGTTACTGGCGTGAAGCCTTATGAACAATTGAAGTAGCCTTAGGTGAATAGTAGCACTCCATTAAACATATATTTATGTATCGGTCGATGTGTCTGAATTGTTTCTTTACATGTGTCTTATATTAAGTTAGCTTTAGAACCAGATATCATGGTCAACCGGCTCCTGAATCTTCTTAGGGAAGTATCAGTCTCAAATCTACACATGCTTACAGAAGTTTCTAAGATTTTTCTTGGCTTTCCGCAGCCCATCCTTACAAGTTTCGAGGTAACACTTCAGATTACGACAGGACCTCTTTTATCTATTCCAAAGACTGCGCGTTTATTTATTTATTTATTTAAATTAATTTATTCATTTTTGTTTATTTGACTTCGTTTGCAAGAGCTCAGTCTTTAGAACATTAGTGAATAACGAATTGGAAAAGATGTGGGGAAAGCTGGCGCAGGCCTAATGTGAATTACTGCTCCGATATCTTCCTAAAGGGCCTGAGGAAAATTCAACTAACTGCTAGTAGGACAGCCAAGTTCGATGTATAATTTTCAACACAGACCCTCCCTATATACGAACCAGGGGAGATAACGACGTTCTGTGGATGACTGTTGTGAGTTCGGTAATGAATTATCTATCCCCATGAACATCGGAGAAGTTCGTGATCAGCTCAGTAATATACGCTTATGAATGAGGTCGCTGTTGCCCGGACGTAGGTAGACATATTCCTTGCTTCTTGTAACAACAGTGCATCAAGACAGCTGAGCAACCTGCCTTTTCACTGCAGCTGTAAGATCAAATTAGAGAATTCAACTGCGAACTCTGAATTCAGCCGTAATTCAATGTAAAATTGCCACTTACTGTTGATTCATTTTAGCAAAAACCAAAGACAGATGACGTTAGAAGTCTGAAGCTAAAATATTGCTCTCTGTCTGTAATGGGATTTCGATGGACAAGGGTTTGGAGGAGTGAGGAAGGTTTCAGATTACTGTGACAATGATTGTGTTTGTGTAGCGCCGTGTCTCTAAAGAAGTCCAACTGTTGTGTGGCACTTGGTTCATCACAACTAGAGTCAGTTCAACAATGGCTTACGTCTCAACAGGAATCGATACCTTAACGGATCATTTGTTGATGTATTTGCACCCAGATCAAACATTATTGCACGCAACATTTAGGACTTCTTTAATACGTGACTCTTTCACTAAATAATTAAGAGGCTTCATGAAATAAAATTCAGTTCCGAGAGAAAAATAAGCCCGAATACAAAATGTTTTCATTAAACGTTGACATAGTCTATCTATACGTCTTTACCGTTAGTCGCAACTCTGAATTGGGGTTCTAAAATCGTTTTCCACTCTCTTGTCACTTTACATGTTTTACCCATTTTTCGGGCACCATGTCTTTCATCTGACCCTCTCCCATTTAACGATCCTAAAGATTAGAAAGCATGAAATTAAAATTTGGCTGCTGTTTTCTGTGATTCTGAAACATGTCTCCTCTTAAAGGGAAAATTTTATCGAGGTTGTCTGAGAAGAGAGCGCTAAGAGGAAGATTCGGACCTAAAAGCGAAAAAGTGGCAGGAATATGGAGAAAATTACGCAACGAAAAGCTGTGTGATTTTATTAAGATGATGATTCAATTCAAGTAGAATAAAATGATCTCAGCATGTAGTTCGCGCGGGGAAAAAATAAATACATACACAGTTTTAGTTGGAAAACCTGAGAGGAACGGACCACTTGGGAGACATAGACGTAGATATGAGGGTAATATTGAAATGAATCTTGAACAATTGATTGTTGAGAAAGTTGACTAAATTAAACTGGCGCAGGGTGGGGTGTAATGACAAGCTCTTGTGAACACTGTAACAAGTGTCTGGGGTGCTTATATGACAGGAAATATGATCACGTGAAAGGGCTGCGGTTTCCGAAAGAGAATTCTGCTCCATCAGATATGTTTGTACACTGCGTAGAATGACAACATGTGTTAAGATATTACACAATATTTCCGGACTCATTGTATAGGATAACGTCTGTTTTATGTGGGAATATTGCGTATTACATTACTGTGACGTTCTGGAATTTCGAAATTCCATAATGGTCTTCTAATAATTCAGAAGTGAATTCTGTGTATAAAATTTTATTACAGAATTTAAAAAGTCTATCGCCACAATAAAAAATTTGTAAGCCTTATAATCAATTGTGGTCTTAATGTGATCTCATTTTTCATCTTTTTAAATATACTTTGATCCTTTCTTGTGCTGCTGACTTGAGCTGTTTATGTTCTCAAAGTGTCATGTCTGATGGGAAAGTTTCATTTCCTGGTTGAAGTTTAACTTCGAACAGGGGTAAAAGTTACAATAACAAAACTACAAATGTTTCTTATTTGTCTCCGGTGTTTTTCTGTTTCCCGGAGATGATGTTGCAGCCGTGTCGCTGTTGGTGCTTTGTATAGCTGACGACAGAGCATGTGTTCCGCTCTGAAATTGTGATTCGGCAAAGAGTGTTAAAAATCTTTTGAATATTGAGTTCCAAATGTAATTTCCCTTAGTTATAGTCTTATATTTTATTACAAAATAAGTCAATTGTAGACAGCTTTATGCAAAGCAGCATGAAAATATTTAAAAAAAAATTTTGAGTAAATATTAGTTTAGGTCTGAATATTCTTGTTTGTTTTGTTGTGCGTTCTAATAATAGAAGCAAGGTGTGCATTCTTCTAAGAATTTAACGGAAAAACAGAAAATTCATAAAATGTATTTTAAACAGATGTCTGTCAGCTCAGCAGTTGCCGACCCAGAACACTGACGTGAACACAGTGCGCACAGTCGCAGTGTTGTATGTCATGCACAACAACACAAATGACTGCAGATCATATTTTAATCAGTACAATCCAAATTATTATATTATCGCTCAGCGGACGTAAGTTCTTTCAAATTAAGTATAAAACTTCATTCCACAGAACAGAGCCTCTAACTATTATAAAGGCCATTAGGTAACTGATATTTAGGTAGCTGTCGGTATGCATTTTTGTCATCGTATGAAACCGATGAATACACTGCACAAAAACGCAGAATGTCTTATGGCAGGTGGTACAAGTAGTTACCACTTAGCGTTAAGAGGTTAATGCGTACTATTTAATTCATAATGCTTTATCATCCGGTACCTGACATAGAGCCTTCAGGTTAACATAACAACAAAACAATGAATTTTACTCACTGTTAAAAAACCAACAAAATGCACCTAAATTTCAACTTTATTATGTATTAATCGACCCCTACATATGTTTCGGTTTTATGTTAACAGTTTTTTAACAGTGAATTGTAAAAATGCACGGTGAGACTAATATAAAATGAATTTGACTGTTAGTTTTACATGTGAATGGAACTTTGTCTGTCACACAAAGCGTGGAATATGGTTTGTGGATGTCTGAGAAGAGGGTGTTAAGGAGCATGTATGGAGCTAGGGCAGAGGAAGTAAAAGGAAGCAGACATGCTTACAGTCAGGCGCTTCTTAAATTTTACTCTCAAGCAGACATCCTTACGGTCACCAGATCAAAGACGGTGCGACGGGCGGATCGTGTGTCGTGAATGGGGAAGATGGAAAAATATATTACATTTTTGTGGGAAATATAGATGAGGAAGACCACTTCGATGGAAGGATAATATTAAAGTTGATCTGAAACGAATAGGACGAGGGGTGTATCCATCTGAAGATTCGGAAATATTCTGAATATGTAATAAATTTTTCCATAAAATAAGGGTAATATCTTGAGAGCTGAGCGACTCTCAGTTTATGAAGCCTGTGCTCATTGAATTTTCTTCGTTTGTCAGTTACGTGTAAAATAATGATAGTATTTCTGCAGTGTAAATGTGGGCTATCGTGACAATGGCCGTGTCATATGACAGAGGTGTCTGGTACATTTCAACACCAATTTTAATTAAATCATTCATCCTATTTATACCAATATAACACGTCTCTTTTATGGCACATAATGACCCACCTGTTTGCCTGTCACAGATAACACAACAAGCTAATAGCCGCCTATAATTTATGTGCTGTACCATAATCAATAGCCCATTTATCTACCCTCCTTTCAGTTAATATGGAATTCAGCTCTGTTTAGAAACTTTGTGTTGTGTAAAGTTATGTAAAGTGTTTCCTCTTCCTGCGGTTCTTTCTTTCGTAGATTCTGATCTGATTACCCAAATATTTGTTCTACATTGTGCTCACCGCTTGGCAATTAGGCATTCGGATGATAACACTTTCCATTGTTCCCTTGTGCAATAAAGCAATTTCTTGCCACAGATTTTAACTTTTGTTCGGAAAGTGTTCTAAGCCGAAGAATCACCCATTATTTACCTAAGTTCTTAAAACAAAATGTACTAAACTTATAAATGTTCTTTACATTATGATAGCATTGTGAACATATAGGCCTGTTCTCCACTGACAAAGGAACGCCATGGTCTGAACTCGCTTAGTCTTTGTATTATTTACTAACATGACTACACATAAAGATAACTGAGTGAATTATAAGGCTGCCAAGAGAAAATGGGTGATGCGAACGGCTCTTGAATTACAAAACCGGTCACAATCGCCCGTTAAGCTGATCAGAGAAAAATAAACCGAACAAACTGAAAGGATGTAAGGGACTGTAGACATACCTTATGTTGGTGTAGAGTACCACATGTGGAAAATATAAGTTTATCGGAGAAAAATATAGCAAATAATATTTGGAATAGGATTTAAGGGCTCTGCGATACATTAAAATCATATACGCAGACTTTTTGTGACAAATAAAGACACATCTATACCGAAATGCAGAATTACATTTATATAACAAAACAGCACTTTTTTACTTTCAAAGCCAAACGGATATGTGCTCTGTGTTTGTAATTGCAGTCATCGGCAAAGCACAAGTAACGTTCATACTATAATTGTCGTTGTCTGCAGAGTATTTAAAAACCAAAGCCAACTAAAATTATTTTTACGTTGAGAGAGTTAGGGCTTGTAACTCTCATCATATTTCGTGGGTATGAAACAAAGGTCTGCAGTAGCAAATGTTTACGTATAGCCCAACGAAACTCTTTACGACGCGGGTAGGTAGAACTTGTTACTTTACTTAAGCCAGACCGTCTGATCTGATCCCTTGCTGACTTACTTTAGGCAGATCTTCTTCTGTGGCTCTTTTCTGACTTACTAAAGACAGATTATCTGCTCCGACCCTTTGCTGTCATAAGACAATGCAGATGGTCTGTTCTGAATGTTCGCTACCTTACTTAAGGCGGATGGTGTGCTCAGATCGTTGGTAACAACTTTCAGCGTGAATCCACACTGGGTTATGACGGAATTGATATGCAGGTGCAAAGATGTCACAGCAGATTCTGGCCCTAACTTATGCAGTGAAGAGGAAGGGGTAATAATAATAATAATAATAATAATAATAATAATAATAATCAGATAATAGTGGTGATAATGTTGCTGATCCGTTCTGTTACACGAACTAGAAATTTGTTGAAACGATATTCAGCCCTGATAGCAATTAGTACTGGGAGTTAACATTGGATGGCTGTGTTTGAATCGCCACTTTCCCCACGTACATGTGTGTGAATCTGACGGCAGGATTAAATTTCTTCTCGTGATATTGCACTCAGGCAGTTGAAACAAGACTGTGTGTGCTGTGCTTACCTGTCATGCACGAGCCGCCGGAACTGAAAGATGACTTCAGCTGAGGAAACCCTGAAAGAAAGCGGAGACAGCAGTAAGTAACACTCAGACCTGAGGTTTTTGAGGCTGTGAAGATTAACGTGACTTCCATGTTATAAAACTGTGTAGTGTATTACGCTGGTACCAGCGTTTCGACGAGCATGGATATAAATATTCTGGTCTGTGGGTTTATACTTTCGTAATAAGTTCCTGCGCCCAGTTTCAGGGTACAAATTTTCCCGTTGGTGGATACCAACGTTTCGGAGAAAAGTACATTCTCAGTCTGTATGGTTCAATTCTGATAGGTCGGTGCCAACTCTTCAGAAGAATATCCTGTCTCCGCCCTGAGCATAGTATTTGGAATACTATGCATCCTATGAGTGTGTGATAACCAGTCGTCAAAATATATCAGTGCTTTAAATAGCATTATGAAAACTGGGGAAAAATTAAAGGTTACGAAACTTTCGACGTTTTCTCTGCTCACTGAGATAGCCATATACATTTTTCTCTTCTGAATTAATTGTCGAGAAGTTTTACCGTCCATGAACTACAGCTCGCATCTGTATTCATTTGCTGGGTAATCAGCAAGGGTTATATATGTAAGTCTGAAAGATAAGGGAAGCATTATATTGAATGGTAAGATTAATAGGCTTTGTGTAGAGCTGTAGATTAAGATATTTCCCCGGTACTTGGTGAAGTGACTGTGGAAGAATACGTGGAAATTTAATCAGCATAGGTCACCACCAGACAGGGGTTCAGACTAGAATCTTCCCCAGTATGGATCAGGAGTGAAAAAGTTTTTATCATGTATTTGGGCCTTCTGACCTGTCATTATTTTAAGTATAATACTAAGTGGCAATAAAGGACGGCATTGTTTTGGCCACTGCTCCTTTTCATGGGGTGTTCCGAATTCCATATTGCAGAAACTGGACCTGCTTCCGTTATTAGGTACAAGGGTTTCATTCTACTCAGACGCGCCAATTGAAAAAAGTTACTGTCACTGGAC
This sequence comes from Reticulitermes speratus, assembly GCA_021186555.1. Taxonomy (NCBI): domain Eukaryota; kingdom Metazoa; phylum Arthropoda; class Insecta; order Blattodea; family Rhinotermitidae; genus Reticulitermes; species Reticulitermes speratus. The sequence continues at coordinate 20,899,816 of JAJKFL010000001.1, forward strand.
ACCGAAAGTTATTTCCAGTGTGTGTGTGTATTTATATACTATTAAACATTGCTTTCGATATCTAGTCTTACTCTCTAAGGCCCCCTCTGTGTTGGAAACTTCAGGCCTGGAAACGGATAAAGAGCCAGTTTATTCAATGTTGCATTTGGAAACATTCAACACGATGTATAACGTCCATAATAACAGCAATATTTACTGCAACACAGCACTGTCGGAAACATTTGGAATGAGTTTACAGTGCTGCTGACATAATGCAGATGCGACCCCTTACCCACACAAACTGCACGCCTGTTACGCCTCCTCTTGTTTATTGCTAAACGTCGGTTTGGTTTGAAGAAATCAACGCACTGTATTTAGCAACTTTCTTCTGTCAATTTAATGAAACGTTTCTGCTTATGGAAATGGGTCTGTATTGATTTACATGCTTCCTGTACCTTCAGAAAAATTAGTAGGCCTAAATAAATGATTGGAAAAGTGAAGAGATATAATTCCAGGAAGCCAAACCCTTCATAAGTCTGTTAGCTGGTAAAAAATTTCCTACCTTTGATGAAACCTGCAGTTTCATTACCGTCTTCACAAGGACATGAAAATAGACATCATACTGAGCCACGTAAATTCCATTCTTACTGTCGCGCTACATATGAACGTTTCTCTTAATATTATCTACACTTCCACGACTAGGTATTCAAAGTGGTTTATTCTTTCATACTTTTGAATAGAATATTTCCTGCCTTTGTCATCGCACGCATACAAGCTCAATTTTACGCCCAAATATCTTCCTGTTTTTATTTTATTACTTTAATAATATTTGGTTGATTTTCCCCAGGCCCCTGTTGCTTCCTCCCTCGTAAGACGAAACTTTTTTGTGCAATTTTTTCTCAAACACGTCTAGAGTGATTCGTTTTTTTTACGGTGGAGGTGACCTAAAAGTGTGCTCCCCTTTAGGCTAAATAATATGGCCGCCGGTTTCTTCGCTGTTTAGATTTATAGAATAAAAATATCTTATGTCTACCTGAAGGCTGCGTTGTATCAAACTCCCCCCAAAAAACCCAGAAGCTTTCCGACATTTTGCAGACCCGCTGCGTCACTTCCGTTCTTGTCACGTGTGTTTCAAGTAGCACGGCTTGCGACCACCTTGACCGCTCGTTACAGTGGATGATAAACAGAGTTGCTGGTGTGTCTGCAGCTAATTCGGAAGGCAAGAGATAGCTGCACATCAGTCATATTTGTTTCAAAAAATAAAAGCAGCAGTGAAATAATAAAATTTCCTATTTCTGTCGCACAATCCATGAGGTGGCGTAATCGTAACACTCTCGCCTCTCAAAAAGCCCTACGTTAAAAGAGACATCAAACAAAACCAAAAATATTGACCTTAAAAAGGTCTGATATCAAATTACCGCCAAACTCCACCAGGCTTCCGAGATACGCGTTTTATTTTCAAGGTAATTTCTGTGAGCTCAACAAATTACAAGGTTCGAAAATTACATGGTGTTTTCTTAGTGGTTTATTTTGAAAAACAGGCGTGCTGTTAGTATAATTGTTATCATTTGTCAGCACATTTTGAAGAAGGAAACTCTGTAACCACGATATTGTAGACACGTGTTTTTCAAGCTTCATTCTCTAAAACAAAGTCCCAAAAATCGGTTTTTTTAAGGCTGAAGATTCTAAAGTATATAAGCAAGTAAGTTCGATCTCTCCAATCGAAAGCTTATGGCGCGTTCGGCTATTTTAATTCACTTCCAAGAGAACTCTTTTCATGCTTTTAATAATTTACATTTCAATTGCCTAAAGTATCTAAAATTCAGCTGAGTTATTACGTCACAACTTTACAAGTACTATTCAAACAAAAAGATGAAGCGTCGCCTTCAAGTGATTAACTCTTTATATCCAAGAAGTCCCGGGTTGAAATCTCTGCTACAAGACCGAAAATTCTCAAAGAGGTTTTTCGTGATTTGCCTCAGTACCTTCAGGCAATTGCGGGAGAATTTCTTCGGTTAGGCCGCTACAGCTTCCCCCATCATCCTTCACTGCTCATAATTCATCATCTTAACACTCAAATCTATAGTGTGAGCTAAGAAATAGTCATTAGATAAATATGTTCGGCCTGACGTTGCGTGTGCCTGCACTGTGTAGTTCAGTGCCTGTTTGCTGCTCAGTGCAGCACTGCACAAATCGACTGAACTTCTGCTAGCCCGTCTCTCGTTTCTTACAAGTCAGTTGACTACAAACAGTAGACACCAGTTTATAGGCTTCTGATGGTTTATTATATCTAAGTTCATTGACTTATGGACTTTTTCCATCGCATAAATTAAAATTTAACACACTGCTACGTTTCGGGGACAGGATCGGTCTCGTTTCCAGGCTTGCTCCTTCCAAAACAAATGTTACTACATAACAATTATTTACATTGTTATTAAACACGAATTAGATTCAAATTAGTAAATACAAATTTCAATAGCAGTTTATAGGAATATATTGTATTTATCAATTTGACTCTAATCAGTGTTTAATTACAGTTTAAATAATTATTATCTAGTAACATTTGTTTCCATGATAAGTGGGTCCCTGTCACCACGGCATGGCGCGTCCTCAGGTTGCGGATGGAGGAACGGCCTCCGGATATGGATGGTAGCTGCGAATACATTGAATAAGCAGTTGCGGACAGCCGACAAGGAGTGGTCCTCCAGCTTGGGGGGGTGGACCTCCAGCTTGGGGGGTGGTCCTCCAGCTTGGGGGTTGGGCGAGGTGCTAACAACTCCTCACCTTAAGAAATTACCATGTTAAGAAACATTGCACAAGGCTTCGGACCACGACTGATTCTTTGGTACAACTTAAGCAACGGAAAAGGAATATGAGATTTGGGATATGGAAAGTGAGGAGCCTGTATAGGTCAGGGTCACTTATGACATTGGCCAGGGATTTAGCTAGGTACAAATTAGATTTAGTGGGTGTACAGGAGGTTAGGTGGGAAAAATGAGGCACAGTAAGAGCAGGGGATTATACTTTTTTCTATGGAAAACGAAATGAAAGTCATCAATTGGGAACAGGATTTTTTGTACACCAGAGAATAGTATCAGCAACTAAGAGAGTAGACTTTGTTAGTGATAGGATGTCATATATGGTGCTGAGAGGTCACTGGTGTAATATCATTGTTCTGAATGAGCATGCACCAACTGAGGAGAAAAGTGATGACTCAAATGACAGTTTCTATGAGGAAGTAGATAAGGTTTTCGATCATTTTTCTAAGTACCATATGAAAATTCGGTTAGGAGATTTTAATGCAAAATTGGGGAGGGAGGATACTTTCAAACCGACGATGGGGAATGAGAGTTTACGTGAGGATAGTAATGATAAATGGTGTTAGAATAGTAATACTTTGCCACATCAAAAAATCTGGTTTTTAAGAGCACGATGTTTCCGCACCAAAATATTCATAATTACACCTGGACCTCTCATGATGGGAATACTAATAATCAGATTGATCACGTATTGATAGATAGGAGATGGCATTCAAGTATACTCGATGTGCGATCTTTCAGGGGAGCTGACTGTGATACTGATCATTATCAGGTGGTTGCAAAAGTTAGGGAAAGACTGGCGGTAAGTAAACAAGAAGCACAGAATTCACTGTTTAAAACACCACCAAAATGCACTTCACTTTCACTTTTATTATGTATTAATCGACCCCTACATATATTTCGGTCTTATATAAGGCCATCTTCAGGGGGTTCATAAACTATGTTCATTTTAATCCAATGTTACGTCTGCAATTATACTGGTGCAATCTCTTTGTATATAAGTTACAATCACTTACAAAGTCAGAATATAAATACATATAAAAACACCGAGAATAAAATCCTTAAAAATTCGTCAAAATTCGTGTTAAAATAGTAAAATGCAGCAGTGTGGATATTTATGTTATCTCTACACCTTTGGCTGTTTTATTCTTGGTTTTGTATATTTGATGGTCATTTAGTAATTGCGTCCTGCTGTTTTATGTCGTCTGTGTCTCATGTTGCAGTGTGTACACACCGCAGCGTGAGACACAGAAGCAAGGACACGCTTTATCGCTATTGCTTTTCAACTTTTCTTTGGAATATGCCATTAAGTGGGTTCAGTCAAACCAAGAGGGTTTGAAATTAAATGGTACACATCAGCTTCTAGTTTATGCTGATGATGTTAATATATTGGGCGCAAGCGTACATGCTATAAAGAAAAACACAGAAGCTTTATTAGTCGCTAGTAAGGAGATTGGTCTAGAAGTAAATGCTGAGAAAACTAAGTACATGGTCATGTCTCGAGATCAGAATGCAGGACAAAATCACAACACAAAGTTAGATAATAAATCCTTTGAAAAGGTGGAACAGTTCAAATATCTGGAAACAACACTAACGAATCGTAATTCCATTCAGGAAGAAATTAAGGGCAGATTGAAATCGGGGAATGCTTGTTATTATTCGGTGCAGGATCTTCTGTCTTCCAATTTGCTATCCAAAAATACAAAGATTAAGATATACAGAACTATAATTTTGCTTATTGGTTTGTATGGGTGTGAGACTTGTTCTCTCACACTGAGGGAGGAACGTAGGCTGAGGGTGTTCGAGAATAAGGTGCTGAGGAGGATATTAGGACCTAAGAGGAACGGGGTAAGAGGGGAGTGGAGAAGACTACATACCGAGGAACTTAATGATCTGTACTCATTACTAAATATTATTCGGGTGATCAAATCAAGAAGAATGAGGTGGGCGGGGCATGTAGCACGTGTGGGTGAGGAAAGAGGTGCATACAGGATTTTGGTGGGGAGACCTGAGGGAAGGAGACTACGTGGAGGACCCAGGCGTAGATGTGAGGATAATATTAAATTGTATCTTCAAGAAGTGGGATGGGATGGCGTGGACTGAATTGATATGGCTCAGGATAGGGACAGGTGGCGGGCTCTTGTGAATGCGGTAATGAACCTTCGGGTTCCATAAAATGAGGGGAATTTCTTGACTAACTGACGACCTGTTAGCTTCTGAAGGAGGACTCTGCTGCATGGAGTTAGTTAGTTAGTACAATTTGTTTTGGAAGAAGCAAGCCTGAAGACTGGAATGGATCCTGTGTTAATTTTAATGCATAGGATGGAAAAGGCCAAGTTAGTGAATTCAGTAGGCACCTTGCTTTTTTGTTACTTTCAAATACAGTAGCAGCAATCATATTCATAATATGCATGTTTGTTCCATGGCTCGAGAGCCCTAGTGGACCTAGGCCTCCTCATTATAGATGCTTCGAGATCACATTCTGTTAGACACACCACACTCGGTACGATTCCTCTGGACGAGTGATCGACCTGTCGCAGAGATATCTACATGACAACACATAACACTCACAAGAGACATCCATGCCCCCGGCGGAATTCGGACCCGCAATCCCAGCAAGCAAGCAGCCGCAGATCCACGCTTTAGACCGCGTGACCACCGGGATCGGCATAATATTCATGTAGGAAGCCAATTTCATTGTTGATCACTGTCATTACCAAGGCGTTACACCTCAAAGTACTTTATCAAAGTAGTATAAAAATAAGTACAATGTAATTCGTATGTTATATATATATATATATATTCTTTTGATAATAATCACGGCTGTATTATGTCTAATAAAAGTATCATTATCAAAAACTGCATAAAACATTACTTTTCATAAGAACGATATTTTGCACTAGTTTGACAGTGCATTATGCAGTGCAAAGCCGTGGCAGCGACACTTATAAACAAGAAATTGTCTCATGAAAATAATAATTAATGATTGAAATATGTTGGAGTATGAATAAACTATATGAAAAATAATGCGTGTGCTTTGCAAATTCGTTTTATACGTGCTGATTAAGGTGCACGTTTGTATATTGAATGAGTTTAAGACAGTAGCAGGACGTTTGTACCAACAGCCATATAGCCTACACACACATAAAAAAGTTCCAATTAGAATTAGTGTTGGAACGTCTGCCTGCTAATACTATTATGGTCGTACAAGAGCAAATGGGGAAGTCACTCGCATTTCTTTTTACCTTTATGTGTTATATGAATACCGTGTTTTTTTTTATTTTACCAGCAACAGAAACGCCCGACAGTTCTTTTGTAGCGATGACCGCTCTCAGGCTTTCTGTCTACGTGCATAGAAATACCAACTCTTTATATGGGATTCACCGTCAGCGGAAACTAATAACAGGATGAATGTGTAAGCATGCTAATCTCCTTTCCCTTATCAAGTGGCGCCGTGCGGAAAGAGTGGCATATGTCACTCTTCAGCTCTTTGTTGTAACGGTAGCGCTTCGGAATTGTATTGGTCAGATGACTGGTTTGTGTCTCTGCTGCAATACTGACTACCCTGACTGATGTTTACTTGGTGTCATTCGGTTCCGCGGACGAAATTATGCAGTAATACGAGTTATTCACGGCCGCTACCTTCCATGTCCTTTTCAATTCATTGTTCATTAAACATCTTGCAATTCGATGCCACGTAATCTGCTCTACGCACAGCGTCATTAAATCCGACGTAAGTTAATAAAACACGGGTAGAAGAAGCATTAAGGTTGTGTGACGTTTAGGTGAGTTAGCGTGCTCTCATAAAGCGTCCAATAGCTTTATATGTCCTACGTCCGTTTGTCCGTCCGTCGCTCCGCATGTATCAGCTCGTCTCACACTAGACGGATTTTTTAAAATTTGGAGTTGAAAACTTTTATTAAAATATATCGAAAAAATTCATATTGTTTGAAAACGGACAAAAATGTCGAGCACTTCACATGAAGACTTAAGTAAGTTTATATTGCTGACAGCGCCACACAGTCGGCAAACTGTACTAGACAGAACGCATGCTTGCATTGGCATTGCAACGCTTTAAATATGTATATTGTTGACTAAGACGTATGTAACTCAACAATAGAAAGGGAACTCATTGTTGCCTTCTGATGACAATAGTGTTTACGCGAAGGCGCCACGATGTTACATTACGCACATATTGGCAGTCCTGTTACGTAACAGGTTTCAGCAACGCAGTTATAGAATTTTTATCGTTATTAGTAGTTTAAAAATTGCTTAATATTTGAAATACTTTGTGTGTACTTCCAGCACGAAGTTGCTAATTAAGTCACATTTCAATTAATCAGGTATCAAGCAGCCTGATGTAGTGGTAACCATAAAGACTGGTATTCAGAATATGCCTGGTTCGAGCCTGGATCGGGCCATCGACTGTTTTTATCTCTTTTCTCGGTCCTTCCATACGTATGCCTGGATAGTATATCCATTAAAACGCGACCTTTTTCTTCCAGATCCTATTCAATTCATTCGCCAGTCATTCTACCATCGACGCTATAGAGTATGGGACACACATATTATCGTAAAATGAAATACAAAAAAGAAACGACATTGTAGAAAACCAATATCGGATTTTAGCGAACCTTCTTCGTGTTTTGAAGGTCTAAAGTGTAAATCTCTACCTGTTCTATCGTCAGAGGTGAGTTGCGCTCTTGTGTGTCACTCTGCCAAGCAAAGACCGCTGCATTAATTGATTATTAACGGCGGAAATTAATAAATTATTTATCGAATACTATGTCAATAAGAATGTCATAAAATTTTAAGGAAAGATCCATAAAAATATTGAACTCCGTTTGACCTTGCTATGGTTATGTATATGTAGGCCTATAGAGTGAAAGTTGCCTATAACGGAATGGCACGGTACCCAATGTTTTCTTTGCAGGAAGGTTCCATTTAATACACTACTTGCAGGTTGGATCCTCGGAGCTGTAAATGTTTTCCGCTAAAGAGAGGTCCCCTTTATGCCCAGGTTTCGATTAAGACAGGATTCACAGTGCGTGATTTCAGGCTTCCGCCGAGATGTAAATAAGATATTGGTCCTTCTGTAATGTTACACAGCGTATATTGGTAGTTACTTACCGACGTTTCGGGACAATTTATCGGTCCCACCTTGAAGGGTCAAGGACTGCTTGACCTTGAAGATGGGGCCCATAGTTTGTCCCGAAACCCCGGTAACTACCGATATATGCTGCGTAACATTACAGAAGAACCAAGATCTCAGGTTTCACTGTATGTGTGTATGTACGTATGTATCGAAATGTTCATAATCATAACAAATATGAGTAAAAGGAAACTTGAAATGATATGTAGCATATGCCGCTGTATCTTTTATTGCACAGATGAATACGTTGTTGTGAAGCTTTGTGACCGGTCCATATGTAGGCCTATTACATTTCCTAATGGATATATGCCAGTATAAAGGCCATCTTAAGACTATGCTTCATAATTTATATTCCACGTAGATGCATGTGTGAATGGAGATATATTTCCACGCCGTTTTAACCAAGGAAGTAGAAAGAGGCGAGTGATCACTTATATCTCCGGTCCGTTTACGCCTTTGGGATGCAGCCCCGCGGTACTCGTTGCATAGAAGTGGCAGGAGCCTCCTCGGGAGTTCTCTGTGGAAGAGTAGATATGAGCCTTTCTTGCCGTCAACTGTGACTGGCCATGAGGGTTCCCCCATTCTGTCGAATGTTTGGGATTAATAAAAGACAGTTGGCAAACCTGTGCCGACTCCCGCCTACTTAGAAACCGAGCGGAGGGAAAACTCATTTCGAATTTCGAACGTCGAAGCCGATTAGCGTCCGTTTACTCCAGTAGCAGCTTGATCCTCAACTCTTCCCCCCCCCCCCGCCCCCGCTTCAGCTGAAAGCATGCAACCAATCATCACTACTCTTTTTAAAATGTACTGTATGAAGAAAAAGTCTTTTGAAGTTTCAAATCTATTATAATTCATTTGAAGTTACTGCAGAAGAATAATTTTGATGATGATGAGATAGGTAAAGTTGCTATCCTACGTAGTTAAGCATTACACCATGCATTCGAATGAGGGAGTTGGGGTATCGCTCCATGTATTCTTAGTCTTGGCATTAAGTGCTCCCTTCGCTTTAGTTCAGGCAACAGAATCCTCGGTGGTAGGACTCTAGGCCTCAGGTTAGGTCTAGCCTTTGTGATGACAAAAAAAAATCCGTGTCTGCGGGAAATCAAATGCATCTCGTCCAGTTTGTGGCCAGCTACTTTACGCACTGGTCAATCTCGGCTCGTAATGATGATGATGATGATGATGATGATGATGATGATGATCATCATCATCATCATCATCATCATCATCAGAACATTGAAAATCACCAGTACCAAGTTTTGCTCCTCCGCGTTTATCAACTATCCTCCAATAAATGATTTGCTGATGTAAACAGCAGTCAACATAGTGATGACAAAGTTCAATAGCATGCTGCTATTAATAGGGGAATGAAATTTCAGTCATTAATTATTTAGGTTTTTTAAGATTTATATAAGACGGCGACAGTAGCTCAGACTGTAGGCTTATAGCATCGGATGATACACAGTCCGACAATTATATAATGAGACTGAGGTTATAGAATAAAACTGGAACAAAAGACTTGAGTACTATCTGTATTTTATTCAAAGTACATCCCTTCTGCATCGATACAGCTAGTGGCACGATCTAGCAAAGACTGGAACGACCTCTGCACGTCTTCTTGTGGTATGGCCCGAAGACTCGATGTCACAGCTCCTTGGATGTCTTGAACATCTTCAAAGAGGCGCCCTTTCAATGGTAACTTCAGTTTGGGGAACAGAAAATAATCAGAGGGGGATAAGTCAGGGGAGTAAGGCGGATGATTGAGCACGCACACTTGTTTTTGGGCTAAAAATTCTTGTACAGCAACTGCCCGGTGAACCGGTGCATTGTCGTGAAGAAGAAACCAACTGCCTGGTGCTGAGTACTCGGGCCGGACACGGCGAATCCTCTTCCATAGGCGTTCCTGAACACTCAAATAAAAACTTCCAGTGACAGTTTGTCCCTGAGGGACAAACTCGTGGTGAATAATTCCCTTGCTGTCGTAGAAACACACAAGCATTGTCTTCACTTTTGACTTTTGAAAACGAACTTTTTTGCCTTTTGGTGATGCTGGTGACTTCAATTCAGCACTTTGGCGTTTAGTTGTGGGATCATAGCGAAAACACCAAGTTTCATCCTCTGCTACAATCGAATTCAAGAAAGTTTTATTTCTATGAGCAGTTTTAATGATGTCTTTTGCGTACTGAACACGCTCGTGTCTTTGATCATCATTCAATGAATGCGGCACAAACCGGGAAGCGACCTTTCTCTTGCCCAGGTCTTCCACTAAGATTTGACGAATCGTCTCCCTGTTAACACCAAACTCATCAGCCATCATTCTCACAGTCACACAACGTTCTTCTTGTATTCGTTCTCTCACTTTCACAATGAGTCCCTCGTTACGAACAGAAAATGGACGCCCAGGCCTGGCTTCATCTTCAATCGTTTCCACACCACTTTTGAATCGTGCATACCACCTGAATATCTGTGCACGAGATAAAGAATTATCCCCATACACTTGTCTCATCAATTTCACAGTCTCAGCTGCAGTTTTCCCGAGTTTAACACAGAATTTAATGTTCGCTCTCTGCTCCATGCTGCTACTGTGACCGCGTCCTCTCACTACCTACACAACATGGCGCCGTATTTCCCGTCATGCTCAGCGTGGGACGTTGCGGTGTTGCCAGATTACAGATGAAGGTTGGGCACTTGGATGGCATGCATTGCTTCATAGATGGCACTTCTATCTTGGTCAAAATAAAATCAGTCTCATTATATAATTGTCGGACTGTGTAGGATGATTAAAGAATAACAAATTCTCAAAATGTGGAGGGAAGCGGCCGTAACCTGTTATGAGTTACCCTCCCGGGATTTGTGTCAAGAAACCAGGAAAATCACGAAGAACCACATTTGTGTTAATAAGTGTCCCGCTCTAGATTCGAACTTGGTAGGCGCCGAATGGAAGTTACAAGCGTCATAATCTCAGCCAGCATGCTTGATCATCGGATGCCACAGAAGAAGGTTGAGTCTATTTTGGGGGCAGCTGAGAAACGATTTGTTTTTCAAATTCTCGTTTCTGCCAGTAGTGAGTGTCGTGCGCCAGATAAAGGAATGCTGCAGAACTAAATGGTCAAATACTACGGATGTAGGTTTGTGACTTGAATAGTGTCTCTCAGAAACAGAAACTGTGAAAGTTCCGTGAATTATACGAGGGGTACATCTTTACTTCTTGTTTTCTTAAATGTACTTGGAAACTTTAATATTCAGTCCAGAATAAAGTTATTTCAGAATAATTAAAGATATAATCTTAAAAGAGAAACACTGTCATAGCGTTAATCGCCTTTGTTATTATGAACGGAAGAGAATGATGTTGACTAATTTTCATCTAAAATAGGAAAATTCTGCCAAGTAGGCCTAATTACGCTAAGAATAAAGATACAGAAACCAGGTTTTGTTGTCGTCTCTCAGATATAGGTCCACAGTAATATATTAAATTCAGTCATTCATGCGTTTTCATGGCTTCTTCAGTACCTGAGGTGACCACACGGTCTTGTGGGCCAGAGTTCGATCCCCAGTATGAAAAAGATCCTTTATTTCTGCCATCGCATCCAGACGTACTCTAATATATTTCCAGCCATCTCCTCGGGATTAAAGTGACTGGAATGTGAGAAAGAGTGCTCGCTTGCATTTAATGCCGAGAATTAGACTGGCTGGAGCAGAAGCACAACTACACCATACGTCTACTTCTTTATCGGGTGCTGCATAATTACAGAGAATATCTTGTATCTTACTCTTCACAACCGTTTCTTCATTGCCTGAACATGTTATGTATCCTATTTGTAACTTCAAGCATTAAGAATAACATATTTGTTTTTAATTGACCATCAAAATTGCGTAAAATTATTTCTGGTCTGAAGATTGGTAGCTTACGTTACGTGGGAACCCCTGAAGATGAACTAAATTCGTTTTGAATCCTGTCGGCTTGAATAACACACGAATGGGTTTAATAAGACTTATGTGTTTTATCTGATAGAAGGAAATAAAATTTCAGCGTAACTGAGTTTTTTTTTTATAAATGATACGATGGCGCATCTGAGTTACACCAGGCAGGCAGTGTGCACTTTCCTCCAACCTGTTTAAACAGAAAACGCTGCGCAGTTCTGAGTCACATTTATTGGAAAGCTATTTTTGACAGTGTAACTGCTGTCACAAGAAATTCAATCTGGTCTCATTATTCTCCTGTAATTTCTTTCTTTCCGGATTCCTGAAGCTTTTCCCCCTCGTTTTGTTCCCTCGTCATCTCGTCGTCTTTGTGTGAAGCTCAGAAAACCTTATTTCTCCATTTTCTCTTCATCTAATTTCTTTTGTCTCGTCATTGATCACTAATTTTTTCTTTAACTGAAAATATATCTCGTTTTATACTTTTAAGTCCGATTTCCTACCGTTCTTTAATCTAATTTTATATTTTTGTTGAGCTGTAATGGCAACTCCTGCTTCAGATTCATCTGCTAAGGTTTTCAGTTACAGATCACGAAGAGTTTGACAGCACGCGTAGGAATACCTGTTGTAAAATGTGCTGATTCTTCACTTTCGTTTGGCTATTTTATTGGACGATTCCCTCTCAAATGCGCACTTTTATGTAGAGCAAAGAGCAATGATTTTTGCTGAAGGATAAATTTGTCAGTATGAGGAAGAAAATCGCGTGTTTTAAAGTACAACTCAATACTACCTGGCGAGCTAGAACTCCTTTCGAATAACCAAATTACCAAAGCTGATAACCTTAATAAAACTGTATCCTTCTACACCATTCAATATATTTATTTAATTAAATACGGAATTTTAAAAATATAATTACCCAACGATAAACTTTTTTTTTGTATGGGTTTCTTCTCTGGTCTTGTTGAACCTTGCTTTTGGTGTCTGATGCTCATTTCAGTTGCAATTTTATAAGGTTCAGTTATGCTGTTGTCCCGGATATTTTCATAGATTTGCTTGTTTTTTTCTCAGAACAAGTTATACTCTATGTCCGTTCTGAACTCGCATCAACAGCACTGTCTGACCTCCTTTGAATCTTCCAATTGGTTCGCAAATTATCTTCTGGCACATAAGTTACAGCGATACTGAAATGTCATTTTTCTATAAAAATCATTATTTTTCACACATACAGAAAACAAATTTCGGATCCCACATCCCTTGCTTCTGGTTAAAGTAAACTTAAACGTGTAACAGTACTAGCCAAAAAAATAAAAACCCAGTACATGCAAATGAGGAAATGGTCGTGTTGTTTATATCGGACAAATGTTTTCCAAATTGTTCTAAAATTACATCTGAGATAATCTGGAAATTGCCCTCACGTTTCTTCTTTTCTACTGTCCTTCACAAATTACAGGCAGAGCTAAATAAAGGCAGTTGTAGTAGAACTATTTCTGCGCTTAACGAAGTCACTGCTGTGTACCGCATCTGCTACCGCTGAAATGAAGTAAGTGCCAACAAATTAATTCACCTAGAGTTGAAATGGCCGCTTGAACGTTATTATTGTAGACAGTTACGACAAGTCGCTCAGCTGCAGAGGACTCTCACTGCTGTACACGGATAACAACATGAGGAAGTACGTCAGTCTAAATGAGACGGGGGAATGGAACGCGGTTCATTCCACGTCTGGGTGTTTTTGTGTTTTTACTTACTTTTTCGAGTGCTTTGAATTCATCTGCGACCACTTCCTATCTTCTACACTTTCCTACGCATTAACTAGTCGCTGGTAACGAACTGTCGGATCATTCGACACAGTGTGAGCTCAGCTATTCAGAGAGTCATTAAGTAAATCCCGTTATAAATAAAACATACGAGAATAAAGTAATCAACCCGCCAATCATAAGCCTGAAAATTGTTGTAATAAATCTTCTGTATTCTTTTTTAATCTAGTTCTACCTTTGTTTCGGTAGTTATTTGGTGTTTTATCATTTACGTAGTTTATTTACTGTGGAAGTACGTGAAAAGAAAATTACGTGCCATAGATTGAAAAGGATTGGGAAAGACGTTTTCTTCATATGCTTCAAGTACAGTCCTGCAGCGGTGCGCCTGCTGAGACTAGAACCGGCGACTAAGTATTCCTACCATGAAAACTGGATAAAGTGAAAAGTGTCGAAGACTGCTTAGCGTGCTGGCGGGATACACTGTCAAGGAGACGCATTTCTTTAGGTTTCCCTCTCAACACTTTTCATAGAAAGAATTAAAATTCTTGAATTCCTTAAATTTTGGCGTAAGAAATGCAAAAATACGCGTAAAAGATCGTATCGTGCATAGTGCATAATAAACAGAATTTATTCTTCAATATAGTCTTCTCGGGCTTTCAGCCGCGTTAGCTGGTTTAAATGCAACGTTTCGGGGACTAGCTCCGTCCCCATCCTCAGGCAAAATCAAAAGTTTTAAAACTTATATAAAGAATTTATTCTTATCGAGAAGTGTTCAAAGCGTAGAGTGCTTAGCTCTATAAAATATATCTGAAATTTAAGTTGTTGAATATTTGGCATGATGAAAATTTGTTTACTTAGGACATTAAAAATTTTGAAATTGTATGATTTATGCAACTCACCTGATTAATTAAGGTAGTGAACTCTGGAGTGTCGTAGCGATGGGCAGGGCATGTGGCTAGGATGGGGGACAGAAGAAATTCGTGCAGAATTGTCGCGAGGAAGTTACTTGAAGTTTAGTCACAAAAAGGAGATGGCGATGACAGTATAGTATTTATATCTTTTTATGAAGAACAGCAGAGGACTTTGACATTTGCGGAGCGCAGGCTGCGGGCTGTGATAGAGCAGCCTTTTTCAGTTAGGACAGGAGAAGAAGGAGCTCTGAGCGAAGAGGTCGCAACTATAGACTTTAGTTTTGTATTTTGATGAAGATCAGACACTAATGTTCAGGCTACATGACAATGATGAACCTATCAGGTGCACTAACCTTGATTTCAGGCTTCCGCCGCGATGTTGATGAAATCTGCGGTCTTCTGGGTAATTACACGGCGTCGTGTGGTAATTATTTACCGAAGTTTCGGGACAACGTATCGGTCCCATGACCACAGATTTCTATCAGATGCAGTTTATATTCAAATTATATAAGTTTTCTTTAAAATCTTAAAGTTATTAAAAAACGAATAAGTAGGATTAATTCGCACTCTGAAATACGCAGATAGATGTTGCAAGACAGACTACACAATAAATGATGTAGGAGTGTTTAAACATATGGAAGTGCTTAAATATAACCTATATAATACAGATATTCCTTAACAAACCGCTAGATGTTGGAGCTTGTTACAGTGCAAGGACCTACGTCACTTGAAACGGAATTAGTGATAATATAGTGTAAGTTATTTTTGTGGTCCAAAACTTACAATTTGATTGCTTATGAAAAGGGTCTAAAAACCTTTAAACCATACACTCTAATGCCCGTTTGACGTGCAATTGTGCACAAGGAGGACGCGGAGGTCGGAGGAAACTTCTCTGGCGCCTACACTACTTTCACAAAGACTCAATGACTCTCAGTGTTTGACAGACGCTGCTGATCGCTGGGCTGCACGCATAGATCGACAGCATGTGTTATATTTAAACTATATATATTTTATCTCAATTCCGTTGGATTTTAGAGGGATTTTACACTAGTCCTTCCGTTATACTGCATAATATCTTTCTTAGTTATTCCACAGTTATGAAAAAGAGGCGATCTAGTGAAAGCCGTAGGTGTGGACGTTAAAATTGTAATAACTGACTCTATAGAGCAGAGTTTTTCTTAAGAAGCCAACACGTCTTCGGCTAGTTAAGAAATTTCCTGCATTTAGCGGAATCCGAAGGTTCATTACTGCATACACAAGAGCCCGACACATGTCCCTATCCTGAGCCAGATCAATCCAGCCCATGCCCCATCCCACTTCTTGATAATCCATTATAATATTATTCTCCCGTCTACACCTGGGTCTTCCAGATGGCCTCTTTTCCTTAGGTTTTCCCACAAAAATCCTGCATGCACCTCTTCTCTCCGGCATACATGCTACATTCCCCACCCATCTCATTTTTGTTTTAAAATTCTATTTAAAATTAAATTTAAAAGTGTTCTATTATTTAATGCGTTATTATTTAAAAACTACATGTTTTTAAATTGAAAAAATAAAAATATTCCTTTAATCTTAATTCACCGTGCATTTTTATTATTTAAATAAACACCAACAAAATGCACAACTTTCAGGGCGCAAACAGCTCCCTATATCATGTTACTATCCAACGCGTTTCGGCTCTTTGCATTTGTGAAGCACTTTTATATTAGTAAAGGATCCCCGATGATGGCTCGCAAAGAGCCGAAACGCGTTGGATAGTAACATGATATAGGGAGCTGTTTGCGCCCTGAAAGTTGTGCATTTTGTTGGTGTTTATTTAAATAAAAAATATTCCTATTGATATTCCAAATTCCTTCCAAAAAATTTATTTTTCAGGGGGTTAATATTAATACAGATCTGTAGCAGCTATACTATATTGGAATACTCTACCTCCGCATGCTTGTTGTCTAAACACTATGGTCTTTAACACAAGCTGGGGTCAGTTGTTCTGGTCTTGACAGATGGGTGTGTTGGTTGCTTTCAGTTGGGATGGGGATATTCTGAAGTGCTACAAGTTGCATTGTTCCCAGTAGCCTCACCAGCAGCTCCCATTGAATGTCTGTCTCATATGCAGTAGAGACCATCCTGCTTGCTATAGACTTACTGTGCGCTATGTATTTCTATCAAATACTCGAAGATCACTTTAATTTAGTCAACTAAGTCTTCTCTCGTATTACAAAACCGTGCATAATTATTTAAGAACATAGCGCTAGAAATGTGCCGTTATACTTTTTTTTTTCCGAAATTAAGTCCTGCCTACAAGGAAATGTAAGTCGAATACACTTAATTTTATTTTGAATGATGGAATTAAAGGAAAATAAAACCGATGAGACCTAGCTTGTGATTGAAGGGTAATATTGAATGGATCTTGAATACTTAGGCAGTAAAGATATGGACAGCACTGATGTGAGATCTGCGCTCTTTTGGGATATTACGCGGCGTCGTGTGGTAATTGTTTACCGACGTTTCGTGACAACGTATCTGTCCCATCTTCAAGGGTCAAGAGTCCGAGTAGGAAAGAAAGAAACTCAACCACCTATAACGTAGATTCACATTGACTCTTGACCCGTGAAGATGGGACCGATACGTTGTCCCGAAACGTCGGTAAACAATTACCACACGACGCCACATAATATTCCAGAAGAGCGCAGATCTCATCAACATCGCGGAGGAAGTCTGAAATCAAGGTTAGCATTGATGTGGCTTAGGACAAGGCCCAGAGAATCGCTTTTGTGAACATGATACTGAAAGTTATAATTTTCTAAAAGGCTGGATTTCCTTTACCAGCTGAGATAGTATTAATTTGATAAGAGAGCCGCCTCTACGTGGACTTAGTTATCCCCTACCTGTAGCTGTATTTCTTTCCCCTGACTTGTCTGAACTGCTTATGGTTTTTCCTTACTTGCATCGTGTACATATCACGTATTTCCTAATTTCTATGGTAATAATTTCCCTATAAATTGGCGCCAAAGTAAAGTCTGAGCATGGTTTGTTTATTAATTTGTGACACTGTCAGTAGCTCAGACTTTGTAGAGTCTCTTTTCCCTGAGCACGGCAGCTGTTAAGGGAACGTGGAAGGGAGCGATCGTGGCCTATTTTGCCTACTGTGCCGGCGTTGGTGCAATGCTGAGGAAGACCGTAAAAGCCCTCAGTCAGAGTAGCTGTTGCCTGCGCCGATATTTCACCCTGGATCTCCTGAATAACCAGTAGTAGTGCTACCAACTCGGCAACATTCAGTGACGTAATTCTACCTTATTTCAACTTTTATCGTGCTGCAAACACGTAACGTCAAGCGGAACTCTGGTCGCATTTACGGTAGCAGAAACCTGCTTGTTTCTCACGGCTGTGGGGGCTGTGTTGACTGTTTGACTTAATTAACCACAGGAGGCGGAGTTCAGCCCTTGGGAAGAGCTTAACATCGATCGGCTTTGTTAAGTTCGTTGCAGCTTATGTGGCTTAAAGCCGTGTGTTTATGGCTACACCTGCACGACCTGCTGTCTGTGATAGACATGTCTGTTTTCCGAAGTTAACCGAATTAACTAGCCGTAATTTTTGTGAAAATATAAAGTAACGCTTAAAGCTGTAACAGATTACTAACTAACGCAGCCGGTATAGCTACTAGGCTATGGTCTAGACTATTCGGGGTTCGAATCCCGGCAGGGAAAAGAGACGTTTCTCTTCTCCATAACGCCCAGAGGGGCTCTGGGACCCACGCAGCCTCGTATTAAATGGCCACCGGGGTTCTTTTCTAGGGGAAAGGCGGTCTGGTCCTGGAGTTGAGCACTCACTTCCGTCTAGTGCCGAGATTAAGAGTGGGTGGGACTACATTTCCATTCCCTTATATGCCTTTAAGACAAATTTACCTTTTTTAACTTTTTGTCAATTATTTAAAACAGCTCTTAAGACCTACGGTTTTAAAGAGCCATCTTGCTAAATTTGAGGAAAATCTGACTATAGGAATTGAATGTCTGTACTACTTAAATAATATAAAAATTCCGTACCTATATGATTTTATCAGAAATATTACGCATACAGAAACAGAAGCCACACAAAAAAAATCACGGCAATAAACGTATCCGCAAAAGACCAAATTAAAAGCAAATTATTAACGCATAATGTTTTAAATTCTCTCGGGTAGCTAAATCCAAGAATTTATCCGAAACCCTCCATTGGATAGGATCCTGAGTCATTCCTGCCAGTGTTATTTGACCCCATAAGATCCATGTTAAGCCTACCCCTCCTCCTCCGTCCTTCTAAACATCTGCTAACTTGTTAAGGGTACGAACAAAAAGCCTTGGGCTTAATAAAATACCGTACAACAAATACATACGGAGAGCTGTAAGTATCCATCCATGCATTAATTAAAATATGTACATATTTTATTATAAGCCTTTGCTATGCACGTGTTCTATCCCAATTTTAGTACACCTAGCTCAACATAACCTGGCATATTTTTCTATTGCAACAAAACTAGGTTTCCACGAAATACTACATTTTTAAACACGGTTTATATACTTTCCTCAACACAAGACAAAATTTGAGCTGTCTGGAGCTTCTAACTATTATTAAGTGCGTCCCGGACCCAAATCTCGGCCGAGACACCGGCTGTCCTGACACAAATCTGAGGTTTTCTTTAGTCTGTCCGAGAAAATGCCATATACCCATGTACTTTCCAACTTATCATTTTGATCACCATAACCTTCGATGGTAAGCAGACTAAGCTACTGAAGGCGTCATTAAGTAAGCCACAGATAAACATATCACTGTAAGAGACCACGTTTCACACCCATTTAGAACAGCATAATTATTGTTTTGTGTCCACATACTTGTTGCTTTGGCAAGGAGATTACTGCCGAGGTGACTAGTAAGCATATCCAGATTGAACACACTAAGTAATGGTTTATATCCAGATTGAACACACTACATAATGGTTTATATCCAGATTGAACACACTACATAATGGTTTATATCCAGATTGAACACACTACATAATGAAATTTATATTAGTCTCACCATGCATTTTTCAAATCACTGTTTCATACACCAACATGCACACATAGATATTGCACAAGTATAATGACAGATATAACATTGGATGTGTAATGAACGTAGTTTTTGTACCCCCTGAAGATGGTTTTACATAAAACCGAAACATATGTAGGGGTCAATTAATACATAATAAAGTGAAAGCGAAGTGCATTTTGGTGGTGTTTTAAACACTAAATAATGGTTTATATCCAGATTGAACTCGGTACATAATGGTTTATATCCAGATTGAACACACTACATAATGTTTTGTATCCAGATTGAACACATTACATAATGGTTTATATCCAGACTGAACACACTACATAATGTTTTGTATCCAGATTGAACACATTACATAATGGTTTATATCCAGACTGAACACACTACATAATGTTTTGTATCCAGATTGAACACATTACATAATGGTTTATATCCAGACTGAACACACTACATAATGGTTTATATCCAGAGTGACTACACTACGTAATATTTTATATCCAGAGTTAATACACTGCATAATGTTTTATACAAAAAGTGTATTCCCTACATACTATCCCATATTCAGAGTGAATATTCTACACAATTTTCCACGTTCGTAATGAATACACTACATAATATTCCATATCCGGAATAAATTTGTCTTCTGATTTGATTAAAAACCACTCTTTTATTTCTTGTTGTTTTTCACTGCAAACTGCAATTTTGAAATGTTATCAAATGAAATTTTACATATGGTCATTCTAATGGTTTGGATTAATCTAATCCTTCAAATAATAAGAACTTTTTTACGTTAAGCAATGCCCTGTGGTCAGGCAAATGCGATGATTCAGCAGAATTTATGTCTATAAATTCTGTTATTTGTATTCAGATGTTTCGGTTCACATCTTTTCGTCCTGTAGAAACGCGGCCACATAAACCTGCCCTGGATACTCACTTATCTTCCGTACATGACCTTACCTTCCTCATCCCTCCGTTGGACATACGATCTCTGTTTTGGTCCAACGCCCTCCCTTTCACTTGAGAGTACAAGAGAAGTAGGCGTTGCTACATGCAGACCCTTCAGTCTGACACCTGGGAGTTGGAGGGATGTACACCCCCGTTGTATCTGCTGTTCCCATAGTCCCTAAAGAACCACAACACTGCAGTTGTGGCTAGGTTCGTTCCAAAAACCATTTTGTGAAACCCACATGAGAGCACAAGGACAGGGGACTGTAATTCGTGTTTGTAGCACGAGAGCTGAGGACACACTACTGCACTGCAAGCAGCTTCTTATGTTTCAAGCTAATTTATTTAACGTACTTTAAATTTCTATCTCATGAGACTTATTTTAAAGAAACTTTCCTTCCTACATGCGTAAATGTGTAGATATGCAAGAGAAATGTTATCTGTTCCTTTAAGTTTGTTATGAAACTCGACCTGTCTTGAAGAAAGAACGTGAAATGGGAAAGTATAAAAAAGAGCAACAATAACTGGAGAGCAGTTGGTGGAACACAATACTCGCAAATTGAACCTAAACGGGAGGAGTAGGATTGGGTTGGAAAAAGTGCCGTGACGCGAGCATCATAACTTGTACTTTTCAGCAAATATTATTGAAGCGATTAAGTAAGTGTAGCAGGAGATGAGTGGGACATATAACACGCATGAGAGAGACGAGAAATGTTTTGAAATTTTCGTCATAAAATCATAAAGAATAGAAACAAATGGGAAACCTAGGTGTTAATGGGATATTGTTACTCACTCATCTACACACACAATCCCTCAAAGGCTTTTTTTTTAAGCTTTTCAACTAAGGTTTTATAGGCATTCTCTTCCCTTTCATGAATCTTGTAAGTCCCGTTCATCCCATCTTACTCCATGTGAGCATCATAGCCAAAGTTCTTCACTGTAATGTGAGAAATTGGAAGTTAAATTGATTTCTTACGGAGTTTATCTTGTAAAAGAAATATTTTAAGCTAGACAACATTGGTAAAAGTTCCAAGTTACTCTTACTATTATTATTATTATTATTATTATTAGTGACTTATTTAAATATTCCTTTGTCAGAAACTTTTCGTGGTAAAAAAACTTATAATAAGTATGGTTGACAACTTGTTTTTCAATGGCTCGACAGCCCCTTGGGGGCCAAGACCACCTCAATTTTCGAGGCTTCACGATCACACTTTTAGACACACCACACTCGGTAGGACTCCTCTGGACGAGGGACCAGCCCGTCGCAGAGACCTCTACCTGAAAACACACAACACTCACAAGAGACAGACATCCATGCCCACGGTGAGATTCGAACCCACAATCCTAGTAAGCGAGCGGCCGCAGACCCACGCCTTAGACCGCACGGCCACAGGGATCGGCATGGTTGACAAGTACATTTTACAATTAAGCGAGATATATCGTGCATGGCATGATTGCGATAACTGTGCGCTCACTGACATAAATTAGGAGCACATACACATTTCTATCGTCGTTTTGGCAATGTTTATCTTCCTACGGCTCTTCCACAGAATGGCGTGATGACCTGCATTTCGTAATGTTAAAGAAAAACACGCAGTTTAACAGTCTTTACTGTGAGTGCAGCAAAACAGTTATTGAACTAGGGAGAACAAACTATAAAATGTATTATTAGTACATCATACGTTTTCGGTAAAACTTTTGACACTCCTGTCTGTCATCACACGGAAGTCTTTAAATGTGAAGATTATTTTCTTTAGATCAATAATCTTCTGTTATTTCTAAAAGAAAAAATTTACAAGACAACAAAAGGCGACACGTCCTGCAGGCAGGTAGGTGGGGACTAGCGCTCTCGACAGTGGGAACCTTAAACTCACTTGACAGCAAAATCCTGACATCCTGTTCCATCTTGTACATACACTAGAAAATTCCCTTTGTTGGAGCGCAGAATCGTCTTGAAAAGGGTCTTATTCCGCTTCGTCGGTAAGGCTATTTAAGGCTAATCGCTTCTTTTGAGCAAAATAAACCGTTTTGTAGTCGCTACTTTGGGATTACGATGCCCACGTGCGCTTCATTTTGACCGTACATCTATTTTCCTGTCTTTTAAATTGAAGTATCTTATTCTGAAAAGTAGCGGAATATTGGCAATTAGAGTGTTACCCAAGATTATAATCGGCAGCCACGAGTATGCCTCAACATCGCTAATGTTTTTGCTTTCCAGATAATTGAGAATTTCTCGCAATAACTACCAAACTGTAAATTATATGTTTGTTGTGCATTGTGGTTTTATTCATTTTGTGGTCTTCTCGGTCATGAGTGGTGTAGTTTACCCTGAAGATGGAGGCAGTACGTTTCACCGAAATGTTAGCGCCCACGTACCAGGCTTTACGGTGTCTCTGTATTTGTAATTTACCTAAGGACGTTATTAGTATCTGAGATTACAGAGCCTACAGCGTCGAGTTTATCATTGTGGGAATAAGAAATACATAAAATTGTGGAAGGAGATAACCGTGAGCTACTTTGAGGTGCTGTCTTTGCGTTTGTTTAGAGAAACGCCACAAACCACCTTCATCCGGGACGAAATCAAAATCTGGTACCTTTTGAAAGGGGACAGGACTTGCTACATTCTCGACTGCTATATTCGGTCACTACGCGCTGTCATAACATAAAAGACCATAACATGTGAATCTTCGCTGCTGTGTAAACCTCAGACCTCATATGGTTCTTTCTTTTGCTCTGTTGTGTTTTATGGGGCCGTAACCCTTTTCATGGTCAGTTCCCTTTTCCCCCCCTTATTACCATTTCTTAAATGCCATTCTTCTTGTCTTGAAATGCCTAGGGTCTGTAAAAATGTACATTTTAACTTCTATCCAACTTGAGTTGTCTTGGGCCTGTGCAATGGCTCAAGTTGTTAGCCGCCTGCTTCTCATTACATAGGCTCAGGTTCAGTTCCAGGCAAGTTCATGTGGGATATGTGGTGAATAAAATTTCATTGGGAGAGGATCTTCTCCGAGTACTTCGGGTGGCCCTTGTCAATATCGTTCCACCAAGGCTCCATACTCAGACCTTTTTCTGTCACCGACGCTGTAGTCCGTATTCTTAAAAGTTGACAACGCCTTTAATTAAGCTACTAAGGATCTATTTAAGTAAAGGGTTTTTATGTTAATTATAGGATTCGGGATTACGTAGTCGGTGTAGTAACTAGGTTAGGAACTTGATGACCTATAAATCCTGTTTCGATTACCGAGAGAGGAAGCAATTTTCTCTTCTCCAAAATGCCCTTATTAGCTCTGTGGCCCAATCCAGTCTCCTTACACAAATGGTACGGTGGACTCTAGCCACGTACGTCTAACGACCGAGGTGTAAACCTGACCACTGACCTGAATCTAGAGCCGAAGTTAGTGGTGAATGGAGCTAAGACTTTACGCCCACATATGCCTTCGTGGCATGCACAGGGACAATTTTATTGTTACGTTTACTTTCATTTATGATAGATCTAGTTGTAGTATTGCCGATCCCAGTGGCCGCGCGGTCTAAGGCGTGGGTCTTCGGCCGCTCGCTTACTGGGATCGTGGGTTCGAATTGCCGATCGCAGTGGCCGTGCGGTCTAAGGCGTGGGTCTTCGGCCGCTCGCTTACTAGGATCGTGGGTTCGAATCCCACCGGGGGCATGGATGTTTGTGTTGTGATGTATGGACGATAGCATGAAACATAAGGTGACATGCAGGACAAAAAGGACTTCAACAGTACAAATGGATCAAAGGCAAAAACCCAGGAATTACAAAAAAAAAAAAAAAAAAAATCCCACCGGGGGCATGGATGTTTGTGTTGTGTTAGATGTATGGACGATAGCATGAAACATAAGGTGACATGCAGGACAAAAAGGACTTGAACAGTACAAATGGATCAAAAGGGAAAAACCCAGGAATACAAAAAAAAAAAAAAATCCAGCCTAGGGCATGGATGTCTGCCTCTTGTGAATGTTGTGTGTTGTCAGGTAGAGGTCTCTGCGACGGGCTGGTCCCTCGTCCAGAGGAGTCCTACCGAGTGAGGTGTATTAAAAAGTGTGTGATCGTGAAGCCTCTAAAAATGAGGCGGCCTAGGCCCCCAAGAGACTCTCGAGCCATTGGAAAAAAAATAGTTGTAGTATTATTAGCTTTGTAAAAATGTGTTTGTTTCTGCAATAAATGAACACCAGAACGAATGACAGCATAATTACAAACGGGGGCGTTTTAAAACTGTGTGTCCTCCATTTCAATTTTCTTTAGAATCCGTGTATCTAGTTTAAATTGCTGACCCTAGTTTGATAACCTTACAATCAGTCATGTAATGACTACAATTGCAAAGCGGTTTCAGCAGTAGGCGTAACTATTTAGGGCCTACAGAGAATTCCATGGTTTCCGCTTGCTTTATGAAACATCCCAGTAAACAGAGTGCAAAGCGCGTTGCTAGGTAACAGTGTACACACAGAACATTGGATGTTGTAGCTGGTTGGCTGTTAGTATGGCTGGCTGGAACAGCAATGCCCTGATAATACACATTGCATCTGCGAAGTTGGGCGTAAAATTGAATTATTATCCAATACGTAGACTAGTTGACAAGGGGATTTAACACGGGTTTAATTAACAAGGACATCAGGCAACCGGGTTTGTAATTAGTCAGAGCCCGGGCTAATGTGCTGCTACAGCACTGCCATCTCTCCCATAGGAATCTCGGTTCTCATCCACTTTACTGCCTAAGCTTTAGGTGTTGCATCTCGGATAAAATTCACTGGAGCTGACATGAGTTTTGAAAGTACTGTTTGCATACGATGGAAGTATCCCTTAAAGTAGCGAATTGCTGGAAAGTATTCAGTATAAACCGTGTACCATGTGTGCAATCTAATTTACAAGAAACCATTATAATACACATTCATAAACGTATATGATCCATATATTGACACGTTAATTTATGAAATGCTTCTGTCCTATGACCATCATCAGGGAAATAATTTTTTCTTAGTCATTGGAATAATAACATCACTAAGAATTATAATCAATATAATATGAATATAGTATATCATATATCAGACATATGCATATATCAGACATATGAGAAATTCTTAAATTATGTCGTGAATTGAAATTTGTATATAGAACTATAATTATTATAATGTTAATAACAATTGATTAAAATTTCTTAAATATTATCCAAACCTGTTTGTTCTGTTCAGGCCTACTCTTTACGTATCTGTATGTTAGTTATGATTTTCGTGTTGTCAGTTTATTTTAACGTGTATTACATTCATCGGAAAAATACTGTTTTTTACCCATTTATCTTGTGTTGTAAGTTTTTTATTATATCTTTATATATTCTACGTATTTTTATGATTTTCGATGTCGTGGTTCTTTTTTCTCAGCTCCCCTGATTTGTATTGGGATATAATTGGTAGCTTATTTTGGTAGTGTTTTGTTAAATATCGTTGTGTAAATCCATGGGAATTCTAAGTGTATGGAATTTTATTTTGTTGCTGTGTTTTTAATTACAGACATATTCAAGGGATTTCAGACACTTGTGGAATCTTGTGGGGTAGGTGTGTGTTGATATTTCGAATTTGGAGATGCCTTTATGACTGAATTACTGCGCATGTGCAACCATCTGCCACCCCCCCCCTTTCTCTCTCTCTCTCTTAGATTAACTCTTCCGCCTAATGCTACTGGATCTTAAAATTATTCGAATGCTTCGAATATTTTTGATGATTTGCGTGCGTTAGAATTTAAAGACAAGAAAATATGTTAATTTTTCGTGGCATATTAGTTACGAATTTTCCTGATTAGCTACTTCTTTAATGACAAAACCAGGCAACATAAGCAATTTAAAGATCTTGACTGTCTTACGTCCTGTTCAAATCATTAGACCTTATATTTGGCACATAACTGTCACACAATACGCAACTTCCTAATTAACTACTTGACATAATCTTGACGGACTTTAACTCATTTCACACCCTGTTTTCTGTACCTTAAGTATCTGTTTTGATATTGTCCATCATGTTCCTTTACGGTCTCCCACGTTACCACATTTAGGAAGTTCCCAAAATAAATTCTGAAATCTTCATATTTCCCTTCTCTTAATCACAGCTAATTTCCAAAGCACATGTGCAATAATGTTAAAACGTTATCACTTAGTGTTGTAAAACATAAACCACAATAAGTAACCATACATCAGAGACTTAGAAATAAAAATTCACGAACCACACACACTTTTTTCAGGGTGTTCGCGGAAACACAGCTCGGAATGAGGGAAACTTCTGTAGTCCTTAAATTATGTTCACAAAGTAAAGTTCATTATTGTTGCATTTATTTATTTTCAAGTAAACAGAAGTCTGATATCCCGCTTAAATCACGAGGCCTAGCTAACATCTGAAATAGTGTTCTACTAATAATCCAGTTTTTGATCAAGAAATTCTGAGCCTTTAATAGAACACAGAAGACTGTTACAGTGTTCAGAAGAGTATTTTGTGCGACCTGACTCAGAGCTTGAATAATTCAGTCCACAATCTCACATTTTTATGTGACCTTACACTGAGCTACATTAATTCTGAAATCTGCGGTTTTCTGGGGTATTACGTGGCGTCGTGTGGTAAACAATTGCCACACGACGCCTCGTAATATCCCAGAAGACCGCAGATTTCATCAACATCGCGGCGGAAGCCTGAAATCAAGGTTAGTACAGTAATTCTGTCCTCAATCTCATATTTTTATGGGACCTTACACTGAGCTAGATTAATTCAATCCACACTCTTACATTTCTACGGGACCTTGCACTGAGCCATTTAAATTCAATCCAAAGTCTCACATTTTATGGGACCTTACACTGAGATAGATGAATTCAGTTTAAGGTCTCACATTTTTATGGGACCTTGCACTGATCTAGGTTAATTCAATCCAAAGTCTCATATTTCTACGGGACCTTGCACTGAGCCAGATAAATTCAATCCAAAGTCTCACATTTTATGGGACCTTACACTGAGATAGATGAATTCAGTTTACAGTCTCACATTATTATGGGACCTTACACTGAGATAGATAAATTCAGTTTACAGTCTCACATTATTATGGGACCTTACACTGAGATAGATGAATTCAGTTTAAGGTCTCACATTTTTATGGGACCTTGCACTGATCTAGATTAATTCAATCCACACTCTCATATTTCTACGGGACCTTGCACTGAGCCAAATAAATTCAATCCAAAGTCTCACATTTTATGGGACCTTACACTGAGATAGATGCGTTTATTTCAAACTCTCGTATTCTTTTATTTTATTGTATATTTTAATATTAATCTGCCTGCCACTAAACATAGTTGTGTCTAGTTACATATATACTCGTCTGACGGAAGATAAAACACTTCAAAAGAAAAATATTAATAACTTTCTTCCGTCTTTACTGTCACTTAGTTTGTATTTCCTTGGTAATAATTCGACAGACCCCAAATTATTACTTTGTACATCGCCGTATTGCAGGCACTGTATGTGACCCTATAATCCCAATCGATCAGTCGTGTAATACGAATAAAATATTCTTTGTTTGGGCATATAACGCGCATGAAGATTTATGAAACAAAAAATTTCGTGATTATATCAACTAGATCTGTTTGGTCCAGGATAGAATCAGCAAAATTATAACTGTAGGCGTTATGAATTGTTTTAAATTTTAAGGCTTTTGCTCTTTATCCAACAAAATAATATTTGAAATAAATAATAATAATGATAATAATAATAATAATGGTGAATGTGCTAATACTAATAATAGCAATAACGACAGTTTTAATGCCATCATTACGTAGGATATTAATATGTCATCATTTCTTATAACACCCTGCTTGGGATATGCCTCAGTAATAAGACAGGAAATGCAGATAATGAGTGACATGTAAGTACGTTCTGAACTTTCCATCCTGGGCTCCTTTCAGATGTTCACATAATTGTTTACACTGGATTACACTCCATTTTATATTTACATATATATGTGGCAATGTTAATGCTATTATTAGAGACTCTTATTATATGTACTTGAAAATTTTGCTGTTTTTATCTACGATGAGTATTTTATTCGAAGTTTATCGGTCACTCATAATTCTTAACCTCAACGGTTCAACCTGTGTAAATATTTTGTAATATCCGACTTAACAATAATATCTCTCACACAATTATTAGGCACATTCACAATCAGTATGGGTCCCAAATTTTATAGGAGCATGATGTCACAGAACTACGTTTATGCCATGCATTTTATGTCACAATAGAGCAAATTACAATCTGCTGTATGCGGAGTCATATTATTATATAATTATAATAAAGTATAAAAATAAGTTTTAAATACCGCGATTGTGTATGTTTTTGCTTGAATTACTCAGCAGGCAATTTGCATCTTCACCTCAAAATTTATCCCAGAAGAAATCAAAAGCTACTGAGTATTGTGATTCACTCTCTTTATTCTCGTCTTAATACCCGGCATACAAATCGCATCGTTGTGCACCATATTGTGTTACATAATCTATGGCCTATCCAGCTCTGTCATCTTTATTATAAAAATTTCGTAAATGAAGAGATATCAGGAAAAAAATTGTTTGATATGAAATGTATGTTTTGAATTTTATGTACAACATTCATTTGAAATGTTCTCGTTCTATGAAACATTCAGCGAGATATTAACATTAGATCTTCACTCTTCTGGGATGTTACGCAGCGTAGGTTTATAGTAAGTTACAGATGTTTCGGGAAAACATATCCCGTCTTTAAGGGTCAAGCAGTTCAAGAAGAATGACCGATAGGTTGTCCCGAAACGTCGGTAACTAACTACCAATCTACACTGCTTAACATCCCAGTAAAGCAAGGGTCTTATTTACACCGCTGCGGAAGCCTAAAATTACACATATTAACTCTTAATGTACTTCATGTAAACTGATGTTTTTGTCCTCTTTTAACCAAACTTGAATTTTCTGGACAGACTGCAATAAAAGTTCCCAATATGAAATTCACAAACCGTCCAGCGAGAGCTGATCTTTTCCAAGCCGCTGCACATGACGAAGCTAATAATCACTTTTTACAAATTTTCGATTGCGCCTAAGAATTGAACGAGAATTTAATACACTACAATATGTTAAGGGTCGACCTCGGTGGACTAGTGGTTAGCGTGCTCGCCACTGGACCCAAGGTTCGCGGGTTCGATCCCGACCGAGGTCGATGGATTTTTTAAGGGTGATAAAAATCCGGAGCACCACTTCCTTCGGAGGGGAAGTAAAGCCGTCGGTCCCATGTCGTAGATTTAGATGAATAGAAATGTTTCGTAAGCAAAATTCAAAGCCTCCATTTCTCACCCAAGTCTCCTGACTGCCTGCCAGATGGCTCTGGCGGTCACATCAGGATCGATAGAACAGCAGCGCGGCCAGTTGGCCAGTCACGACCCAGTAACCTCGGAAAGAGGAGGCCCGAGCCCATATAGGGCTGTTGAGCCATGGTTAAAAAAAACAATATGTTAAGGTTTGAATACACTGATAATGCAGACCATTAACACTATTATTAAATTCCATACGTATGTGTCTTGTAAGAAGAAAATACTGATCTCTAGATCTTAATTTAAACTCTATACAACACATTATTTTTAAAATTTATACTTTTGTCCTTAGAATTGAATAATGCCTGTGAATGACTGCGAAACGTTTGGGACTGTCGTGACCGGTTTAAGTTTCTGTGGCAACTGTAGCTTGTCTAAGAGTGTTAAGTCTCTAATAGTTTCTTTTCTGTATTTATTTCTCTTTTATTTATTTTCTTTGTGCCAATATTTTGACTGATAAACAGGCTGGATGGGCGGGGTTAATTCTCGTCTGGGACGGGAAATTTTTCTTTGTTGCTGTGTCCATACACACAAAATTGACATGCTTCAGAACTGTGTAAACATTGGGATGACATACAACTCCTTGTTCCAGCCAAGAGTCAAACCTGCCCATCAAGCCCATAGTCAGTCAAGATACAGGCACACAGAAAGGAAATTAGGAAGAGAAAGAAAGTGTAATAAAAAATTAACCCGGGGTTAAAGAGGGTGGAAGGCAAAACTCCCCTCCGTTTTATGCTATGATTAAAGAATATTGCTTGGGATTACAGAGGAATCTTTTTTTTGCAGTAAATTCCTCGGCTGAAATAGGCAACCTACGAACTGAGAAGAGAATTCAAGACCTCACGATAAGAAACAGTAGAGCTAGTCGCTTGGCCTCAGTGTTGGTAAGTAGAATAATTTAAAAAATATTTATTTTAAGTCTTTTAAGTAACGAAGTTTGTTTAAATAATATTTAAAAATTATTTTTGTCTGATAGAAAACTCATCGCTTTTCCGCTACAAAACCAGCTAGATAATGCTTTTCCTTATTTTATTCTTAAAACCCCTCCGAAGAAGAAAACGAAATCTGTAGAGCCGGGGTAGCTAGGCTGGTACAGTAACTACTCTATGGGCTGGATGATGTGGAGTTAGATACCGTGTTGGGGTAAGAGAGTTTTCGCTTTTCCAGAAACCTCCTGGCCGGCACTGGGGTCCACCCAGCCTGCTGTGCAGTGGGTATGGGCATTGCTTTCCTGTGTGTAGGGCGGCCGGGGCGTGATACTTGAGAGATTAAGAATAACTGCTCATATACCTGCATCCCATCTATACGCCTTTATGGCCTGCAAGGGGCTGCTTTACTGTGCATCTATCTTAAGGCCCTTTCCTGTTACATACAGTTCTAGTGCTACGTGTATATTAGTTCTGCTGTATTGTTGCATTTCATTCTTGTAAAGAACTTGTTAAATAAACAGGCCTTATCAGATGCCCTTCTCCTGTCTACATTAAATTAGTGGTACATAAGGCCTTCAATATTTCTGGGATGTTATGCGGCATAGGTTGGTATTTGGTTACTGACTTTTCGGGATAATCTCTCTCTCCCATCTACTACCGTGTCAAAAAATAAATTTTTTCCTAATACATATTTCCATTCATTATAATTCTGCATCATAATGTTCATTAGTTCACAAATGGCGGTTTTTTGATAAACGTAAAAGCGACTTATAATTTTTTAACCTTTATCCTCCACATTTGAATCAATAGAATCCCATTTAAATTACCTTGACAGTGTAAGCTGTATAAAAGCTATTGTAGCTATTGTAGAATCTGATAGGAGCTCGGATGGAGCCCAAAGATTCGTTGCAGTGTTCAGAAGCCCCACCATTTCACCTGTCGTGGAACCAACTGAATGTAATCCATGTCCTTACAACAACCGCCTTTGGAATTAATTTTAATCCTCACGTCTAAAACTAATGATCCCACGTGGTTTCTTCACTTAAAGTTTTCCACGATTTGTATGAATTTTTCATCTCTGTCATGAGTGCTATCTTCATGCACTACCCATCTTATCCTACTTGATTTCATCATCTTAAAAGTATTTGGTAAAGAATATAAATTACAGAAGCGAGATTTTGTATTCTCACATTGGTACTGATGAAGATTCCGAGTCTTTAGACATGTGTGCGATATGTCGACTAGTAAGTGGTTACCGACGTTTCGGAAGAGTATGCTGCTACAAGTTCAGGGTCAAACAGTCCAAGAAGAGTGGAATTCTTTATCCTGAAACTGAAGACACTACTATCCTCCTAAATGTCAGTAACTATTTACCAGTCGACACGGCATAAGATCCCAGAAGTCTTTTAGCTTATGAAGCAAACCATTATGCACCTCCTCCGACCTCCTGCAATTTTCGCCTCGTGGGTCGTACGTAGTAAAAACTTACTGCTTTTAAAGCCAGTGATTAGGCAGTGTGTGGCGAGCCCTGTGTGTCACTCTGTATTGGTTTAACAGGGCCTGTTGTTACAGTTCGCAGCCCGGGGAGCAGCTAATGAGTCGTGCAGATAGCTGTTATGTGCGGTGTGGCCGTCCGGTCCGACACAAGTGTGCGTGCGAGTGGACCAACACTAGGGCTCGGTACGGTGTCTTTATTCTGACGCTTGTATGCGGTCTTGGCATGACGCCCATACAAAGAACGCATAATGGGGAGGTCTGTCCGAATGTTTGATTTCTGGAACCACTCAAACATTTTGATGAAACATTGTACTGGGAATCTAATGTTGTCGGCAATTTACTTAGGAGACGAAACAGCTTACCGAAATAGCCCCTATCTGGCTACGGACTTCACTATTCCCGCAGGTACAAGATTTTTTTTTTTTACTTCGCTACGACTTTCTAGCCAGCTCTGGGGTCGACCTTGTATTCCGTCTAATGGGTGCTGAGAACTCCTTCCGCGAGAATAAAGCGGACGAATTGTTAGGCTAACCACTCACATCTTTTTTGGTTCTGAGGTTAAGACTGCATTAAACTTCCTCATATGACTTAAAGGCATAGCGCCAATATACCATTCTAACTTGACCTTATCTTGTCGAGTGGATAGGACGTCTGTTGTACGTGAGGCTGAAGCATAAAGTCATCAAATAAATAATAAAGAAAAATTTATTCAACATATTTATATCGTATTATAAAATAAATATTTCCTTTATAAAATGCTACATATTTCGACCATTAAGTTTCATTATCAGATGCGAATAAATAAAAAAATGCAATCAAATACCTTGAATTCTTACTCCTATAAAAGAGATCTCTTTCTATCTAAACAACTGTAAGTACATCAAAAGAATGTTACTTCAGTCATGAAATATTTTACGGAAATGAAGTCAAGGAGGCCGAGATGAGAGGGGAGGTAAGAGATGTATAACCCATAAAATTTGTAGATAAAAACATGAGGGGGAGAGTCTACTTGGCAGAGCGATGCGTAGATTGGAGAATAATGTTAAAACATATTTTAAGTAGACGTGCTTTAGTATTGCGGACTGAATCAATCCTTTTTTTTTCCTATGGCTCGACAGCCCTATATGGGCCTGGGCCTCCTCGTTTCGTCGAGGTTTCATGATCACACTCATTTAGACACACCACACTCGGTAGGACTCCTCTGGATGAGGGATCAGCTCGTCGCAGAGACCTCTACCTGACAACACACAACACTCACAAGAGACAGACATCCATGCCCCCGGCGGGATTCAAACCCACGATCCTAGTAAGCGAGCGGCCGAAGACCCAACTGGATCAATCTAGCTCAGGATAATTGCGAACACAGTAATAAAGTTCCGGTTTCCGTAAAGTGTAAACAGTTTCTTTGCCTGAGTTCTTACCAGCTTCTAAAGCAACGCCTTGCTTCATGGACTTAGATTAGCTATACAATACATGAACAGCAGAGTTATGTAGAGCAAAAAGGGTAGTTAGTTTCGTAAATTTTAAATAATATTGGAGGGAAGAGTCGTGATCAATTTAACTATTTTGCTAGGAGTGTCTAGTAGTTTTGACAATCGTTTACTTGGTCAGTGTTAGAGCCCTGTAGCTTTCAAGTACGTTACGGGTGAGTAACTAGTAACCAGGGCCGTGCCATGGCTTAGACAGTTAGTCGCCGGCCACTCACCGCGGAGGACCGGGTTCGATCCCGTTCAGTCCATGTGGGATTTGTGGTGGACAAAGTTGCACTGGTACAGGTTTTTTCCCCGAGTACTTCGGTTTTCCCCTGTCAATTTCATTCCACCGGTGCTCCATTACACGGAGAAAGGAAAAAATGTAATCATCTTCATCACAGGGTTGTATCTGCTGCGGGGCCCTTCACCACAAAAAAACTAGTAACCATGTGTGCTCTGTGTATGCCAGACAAACACACACAACTTATTTACTATTTAAAAATTAATTGAGGAATTGATTACCCTTGTAAGACACTAACACTACATCAGGCCTAAGAACTGTACTGATAACACATTCATTTTCTCGCCGTTAGACGTTTTGTATCATATTGCTTGGAGTGTCGTGCAGTTACTTCCATCTTCAGGACGTCTCGGACAGAATATTTCCAGTAACTAACATATTCCAAAGCTAATGCGAGCAAAGTTTCCTTTCATACATACAGAAGACATTCCTTTTCCATAACATAGACCAACCGGTTAAACGGCTTAGGAAAATTATAGCTGTTTAACTGCGAACCATACGAAAGTGTTAAGTTACTCTCCAGGGAAAATGCGACTGGTATATATATTTACCACGGTATTTTAAAATTTAAGTAGTTACATAATTTCGCGCAAGGCATGATCTTCAAATTCATTTGCATATTACCACACATTCGTAAATCCTAATGGTCGGCGTCAACACTTGCACAATCGCTGCACAATTAAGATTGGAAACCCTCATCTACAGGATACTCGTATATCTGTGTTAACACAACTACTTGCAGGTTGAGTAAACTGCAAAATTCCCCGATAAAGAAATGTTAAGTATAATTCACTTCAGTTTAATTAACAAGAAAGTAAAGGAGCAAGGTCTTAATGTTTTGGTTTTCTCCTCTCCTAACATCATCCTATCTCCCTTTTCCGTAGTTTCTTGTCTTGTACATATTTTATAATCGTGGGGCAATTTGTTTCTTCTTATTTTGCACCAAAGTACGGTTTGCAAGTTTAACGCTAGATGTCTCATGTAGCGTAGCGTATGTAGTAGCGTGTTTTCTCCCCCCATGATGACGGCGTTGATTTGTTAGAAACCGGGCGGAGAGCAAATGAAATTCTTAATTTAACAAGTAATTAAGTCGCAAGTTAGCTCATTTCACGAAACACGCCTGGAATCCCTTGCAGAATGGCTTCAACATTGGGGACGCAGCAGAAGGACCTCCGAGTTAAGGAACAGAAGAAAATGCTGGTAGTTTACACAGAACACAAATTGTGGACGAGAAAACTTCTGAGTCCTAAGGCAGGTTAATAAAATGTTTGCTGTTGCAGCTATTTCAAAAGTTTAATTTGTTGCATTTGTTATTAGTGTTACGGAAACAGCCTGCGACAGATATCCTGCAACATTTGGTATGAATTACGAATTGCGGTTTGTGTGGGAGACTCTACGGCTGTGGAAAATACATTGCCACTGCATGTAGCAAACAAAAAGTGTTCTCGAGACAGTTTGTGTGTACATACAGACCTAATACGGTTTCATTTTAAAGCACATATTCTCTACGAGAAGTCTTTCAGGCTAAGGAAAGAACATAGTTTGAGGATGTCTGTAAACAAGGTGCTGAGCAGAAAATTCATCTGCATCAAGTTAGGAAAGGAGCGGGCTTTTGTAAACATGCTGATGAACCCAATGACACAAAAAAAGGAAACGAATTTACTGACCATAGAATAACTGTCAATTGTTCAAGAATAGCCGTGCTTCATGGAGTTATATATTGAATACAGTCATTACAAATATGATAACTGCTTTTAGAAACTGTGTGTAAATGCTTAAATGGATGCGCAGATATTTTTCTATACATATGAGGACAAATGTCAGATCTTATAAATAAAATAATTTCCGTAAACGGCATGTCACAGCCCTTGACAATCATCTGTTGCCATAGGTATGTTCAAACCAAATGGGGCATATGTAATGTACAGACTAGAAATTTAATTAGCGAGATGTTCAAAGAAATCTAACTGAAATTCTTTTCACTATTGCGAACCTTTTTGTCACTATCACTCGAGAAGGGTGTATAATTTTTATTCATACGTTTATGATAATACATATTTATGTACGTAAATAGAAGTAATTTTTTCTACTTAAGCGTGTATCTCACATTCCTTGACCGCGGGAATAAATAATTCGAAGTGACATCTCCTTTTTAATCTTATAGTGATTGTCTTTGCTTTATCAATGTTCTCTCTCCTTCCAAATGAACTCAGTTGAACATTCTCTTCAAGATATTCTGTTTTTCAAGACGTTACGTTTCTACTTAATTGGGCCATAATCCCCTAACAGTGTCTACTAATTTAAAAGGAAACTCGGAGTTTATTTTCTGCTAAATAAAAGCTAAGGACGGATTTTCCTCTTGCCTTGCTAACAGAAAACAGTTCCCCGAAGACATTGTGGCAGCAATGAAGGTGTACTTACACAAATATAACATCGTGATAATTAATTCTTTATACAGGGAAGTGAGGGAGGAAGGAGAGAGGGTTGGAGTGCCGGAGTGTGTGAGGAAAACGAGAATATTGGATCTATTAAGGCAAGACTTTATTAAAGTATAACTGGTAGAGGAAGGAGCCGGAATGCGGGGACGGGGACCGGGGGGGGGGGGGTGTTGGGAAGGCAGCCGAACTCTTTAGTAATAATCTCTTAATTGTGCCACGAGGAAAGTTTTACAACTTTAATTTTGCGCTCACGATGCTTCCGCTGCTCTTCTTTCTATTTCCTTTTCTTCCATTCTGTTTGCTGTCGTCGCTTGTATATGGCACACATAAGCGGTGACTGACTCTCTTCTGTAATGAAGTTGGGAAAATACCACATTAAGGCTGTTCATTGCTGCTTCTTCGAGAAGAAAAATATATTGTGATGACTGTTAAGTTGGTTTGTACGACTCTGCCAAACTTCTCAAAAATTTCATTTGAGTGATATCCTGTACATGTTTTGTGGTTTCATGGCGGTTTTATTAACAATGTGTCACTCAAAAACTGTGTAACTTGCTCGGAAGTTTTTATGATTGTAAAGAGGATATTATTCAAATGGATATCAATATGTTACAAGGATGTGAACTCGCCTCTAGCCAACTGAATCAAGATGAAGACCCGTCACAGGTTTTTGAGAACACGGCAATGAAGGTTTGGGCTCCGTTATAGGCAGGTATTTAATTGATGGGCTGGCGACTAACAGGTTTCTGTATTTTTGAAGTTAATTATTACAGTGTAAGAGCAGACGTGCCCATTAACTCATGTAACCATCGTTAAAGATGTTAAGGCGGATTCGGACTGTCATTGATACTTGAATCTCTTAGATTGCAAGAAGTGGCAACGTGAAGCACAAATTTTATTACCAGCGAATTATCAGTCTGGCTCTTTGGTGAAGATTTTCGATCGAAAAGAGATACTGAATATTCTTACGTAAATAGAATGCTCATTACCACCTTCATAAAGAAACACGTACTCGCTATCCTAAGCTTATTTGATTAGATTCACATTTCTATGGCACGTTCCGTAAGATCCATTTTAATATTATTGTCCCATCTACAAACCCGTCTCCCAAGCGCCCTCTTATCTTCACTTATTTTCTGCGACTGACGCTTTGTACTTATACTTGCTACGTGTACGACCCGTACCATCATCTTGGAAATGTTTGTTTTCATAAGTTGGCAGATGTGTACAGTCTGTGAGACTTCACTGTGCGTTGTTCTCCAGTGTCTTGTAATATGCTGTCCCATAAATTCGACTCTTTTTCTCAGTGTCCTGTTTTCAAGCACCCTCAATCGATGTTCATCCCCAGTGCCGAAAAGAGGGGGGGGGGGGGGGTAGCGGGTACAAATTACCGGGGCCCAAATATGTTGCACATGAAATTGTCTTTACTGTAGAATCAGAAGGAATTAGGTAGTGATTTGTCGTGTGAACGGCACTTGCGGTCAGCGGCCATCTTGCGCAAGACTCTGCTTTGTTTCCTTACTTTTCCCCTTGCCGGCCAGTCCTCGCTGAAGGGAGAAAAAAAATTTTGCACCGAGACCCGTACCCGCTCTCGGTGGCCGTGTTCATCCCTTCCGCTAAGAGAGTTTAATATCCTCACAAACCAATGTTACTTTATTTCTTTTAGATTTCAGAAGGTTTAGTTGGTCAGAATCGAAGGAGTGTCCCTGAGAATCATAGAATTGTTATTTTTTTATTTTCGCTGGAATGTAATTTTAGCAAGATAAAAGAAACAGATAGTCCAGTTCCTTTTAGTAGATAATTAAAGGGTAAATGACTGACACACAGGAATACGTTAGTCAGATGGGAAGGAGCAGTGAGTGTTTGTGTGTGCGCATGGTCTTTTTGATATGCAAATAGCGAGTCCTGACTAACGCGTCAAATGAAGTCCTCTCTTTCATTTAATAAACATTCCGATCATTCCTTGATAAGGTAACAAGATTAATAGCTGTAATATATTTGATTAGGGGACGAATTCAGCTGAGAATTCAGAGTAAAGAAGAGGAGAGTGTTAAAGAATATTTTTAGTTCAGTGACACATTAATGTTTTAAAATGGTGGTCCGCGGCTCGCTGCAGTTCCATGATTTAATTTATGCCAGTTCGCAAATTCAGGTTGCCTCATATATTATCCTGTGGTAAGCAGTTCTTTAATTTTTTTTTCTTATAGTGAAAATTTTTTTGTTGTACATTACAAGTTTTAAAATTATCAACCCCCCCAATGGCGGAACAGCCCTTAGTGGGACAGGGCCTCCTCATTACCGATGCTTCACGATCACACTCAGACACTCCACACTCGGTAGGACTCCTCTGGACGAGTGATCGGCTCGACAGAGACCTCCACATGACAAAACACAACACTCACAAGAGACATACATGCCCCACGGCGGGATTCAAACCCGCAATCCCAGCAAGCGAGCGGCCACTGGGATCTGCTTAAAATTATCAACAGGCCTGTCAATTACGATTAATTTCCTTTTAGTTGATACTGACTGGATATTTCTGACACTTTTATACTGCTTATTTAATATGCCCTCGTTCATAATTTGTAATGTCCAGTGTTTGTTGTAGAAGATAAGGATACCTCTGTGACGTTCAAACCACGTGTTTTTTTTATTAGTATGAACCTTTAAAAGTTAAGTCTAATCGCACAAAGTCTGCGACCGCTGATACCTTGTACCAGATAAAGTGTTAATTATACTGTGGCCTTATGCCTTACGAAACCGCGTAGGTATGTACTGCGAAATTTGCGGAAGTCATACTGCCTCCATCTTTAAGGTTGAACACTGCTAATGTCGTGACTCATTTTTATGAGAAACACTCGTCCTAATAAGAAGTGTAATACCATAAAGGTATTTATACGTACTACTAACATGCGGCTTATATTTGTAGGCTGTTATTTGTACTGTAGATTTCGAGCGAGCTAAGGGACCGGTTTTGGAGTAACTCACTCACTTTGCCGGTCCGTGTGTCGTAAACTTTTCAGAAAACACCAAAACTGAATTTGAAGATTATTACCTCATATTTCGTACGCCTGTCCACTGCATTCGTTACAGTTATTAGTATTTCTTTCACTAATTTCTAAATTTTAGTGTAATTCATTATGAACACGAATCATTTTAGGCCATACCGTTTTAGTACTTATATGGTTCTAATTTAATTTTAGGTAATGTCCTTTAAATTAATGTAAGCTACGTAAAATGAATTTAGTAGCAGTGCTTGAAACATTATAGCTTTCATAATCATTAAACCTACATGATAAAGGCAATAAATGTGACAAAAAACTTTAATCGAATCATGTACATTTTTGACAATATTTTTAAAGATAAAACAAAAACTCTGCCACTTTCAGAACATGAGAAAGTATCTTGGGGCTATTTGTGATAGTCCAAGACTATACTTTCGCAAGAGAGCTTTGTTAGACGAACGTGTCACCCCCATCCACCCCCTTTTCTGGCCCACACGAATTTCTCGCGAAGTGAGATCAAGTTACCTATTGAACGTACAGATACAGCTTGAGACCTGGAGCCAGTTGATAATGGTTTGAGCTGTATATTAACCCATTACAGAAGGGGAATTTTAATAAAAGAGCACATGACACTTCCCGAGAAGTTTAACACCAACTCTGCCTAACTCCGTACAAGCGAATTTTGCTTTAGGAGCTGATATTCACTCGGCTGGTCAAGAAAATCCCCATGGCTTGTGGAATTCTAAGATTTATTACAGAGTTGAAAGGACTCGCCAGTCGAGCCTATACTGAACTAGTGGAACGAGTCTGAGAAATTATATCTCATTACCTTAAGACCATTTTAATATTATCCTTTCATCTCCTCCCTGGTTTCTCTTTTAGTCTGTTCCTTTCAGGTTCTTCTATCTGAAATTCTGTGCATTGGAGTCTTTTCCCATACGTCCCGCCTTGTACACCATTCCTGCTCTATGATACCCTAATGATAATTCGTGAAATATGCAGTGAAATATTAAGCCCATTTTTATACATTTTTCTATGTCCTCTTGTCAGTTCCTAATTCAACAGTTTTTCTCAGTCTTACGCTATTCATATTTGTTCCAATTTATGAGAAAAAAACAGTAATTTAACTGCTCCTTTCTTGCCTTGAATCCGGTTATAATATCAACTTTTAGGGGATAAAAAATGAAGCATAATTTTATGTACGCGTACATATAGAAGGGTGTCTCCGTATCATAACACGCATAGTTTTGTTAACTCCAACATTTTTATAAGCACATGTTAATTTGGTACCAGTCACAGGTTTGGTAACTGATGGAAATATGTCCACTATCTTCTAAAACACGTGATCGAAGGAAGGTTAGAGGGAAGGATAGAAATGACGGGAATATGAGGAAGAAGGATTAAGCAGCTACTGGATGACACTAAGGAAAAGAGAAGATACTGGAACTTGAAAGTGGAAGCACTAGATCGCACCATGTGGAGAACTCGTTTTGGAAGAGGCTACGGACCTGTCGTAAGACAGACTACAGAATAAAAAAATTAATTAATTAATTCTACAAACCAGCAACATATTTCTAAACGGTATTATATCACATAAGTAAAAAAATATATTTGTTGATTTAACAATACATCTTAGGCTCTCTTTGCCAAGCTCTGTGACAATGTAGATAATTAAGTAGCCATTAAGATAGCGCGACTTATGTTGCACATTTGTGTTAAGATGATAAGATTCAGGTAGAGAGAAGATCATTAACAAACCTGGGGACGGTTTAAGGCACCGCAATGTGAAAAATTATTTTATTTTGGCAGTATTTGCGAAGAGAATTTTACAAAATGCTTTTGTGCTTCACCATATCTGGGTGTCCACGCGTCAGTCCGCATTTAACAACCAGAACAATTATGTACGGACTTTTACGTAATTCGATACTTTCACAAAATATATGTAGTCACGTTCCAATTTCGGTTACTCTATGAAGCCCTACATGTGTTTCTGTACGCATCTCGACCATAACTCGCTACATGCTTACCGGAACGAGAAATTCTTCAAAAAACGTTGTTGATAAAAGTAAGGCCTATGTTATGTACCGTACATTTTCTCCGCAGGCCTTACGATTTTCGAGATAATTAAGCAAGAGTTACTTTTATGTTATATAATTTAATACCTCGGGAACCATTTGACTGTTTATGTAGGTCTCGCCTGTTTCGCGCTATTTGTAAGAGGATATAGACAGCTGGCATTCATGAAGTGAACAACTCGAGGCAGTAACAGAACGAAATCGCTAGAATTTTTATTAAAATTGACACGCTTGC
The DNA here is from genome assembly GCA_021186555.1 of Reticulitermes speratus. Lineage (NCBI taxonomy): Eukaryota > Metazoa > Arthropoda > Insecta > Blattodea > Rhinotermitidae > Reticulitermes > Reticulitermes speratus. The sequence continues at coordinate 20,941,689 of JAJKFL010000001.1, forward strand.
TGCCGTCAACAACAAAAAATTTTGTTAGTTTCGTCAATATATGCTACGTTTTTCGGTCGTACTGACCATTCTCAGGCATTTAAATACATGATTTTAAAACTCAAAATACAATGCATATATAGTTTAAATTTGTGAGACCTCTCAAATTGTACAGCCCATAATAATCTTTATGTAGCATTAAAATATAAACATTTTTTATATTTCTCGTGTAGTTTCCTTATTGTATGTCTTCCAGCTTTGTTCAAAAGTTGTTAAAATCCTTATTTTAACTCGAGTACTTTGTTGCCTTATGTACTTGTGGGCCATCGTAAGCTCTCATTAAAACCAACAGATCGTTGTTATGCCTGCAATAAATATTTTTATTAATATTTAGACTTCCAATTCCAGTGGCCGCGCGGTCTAAGGCTTGGTTCTACTGCCGCTCGCTTACTGGGATTGTGGGTTCGAATCCTGCCGAGGGCATGGATGTCTGTCTCTTGTGAGTGTTGTGTGCTGTCAGGTAGAGGTCTCTGTGACGGGCTGGTCACTCGTCCAGAGGAGTCCTACCGAGTGTGGTGCGTCTAAATTGTGATCGTGAAGCCTCGAAATATGAGGCGGCCTAGGCCCTCAAGGGGCTGTCGAGCCATTGAAAAAAAAGTTTATTGCTTCCATACACGTTTTTTTATTTACGTTCTGGTCTATTAGTTTCGGTGTCTGCGTTTTTAGATTTACGTCTGTAGACGAAGACTATTGGCGCTATTTATATTGGACTTTTTCTGGTATACAATATATTTTTAGAAAAATTCTGTAATTACAAAGTAATGTTAGTGTGGTTTTTAAGGATTGTCTTTTTAAAATCTCGTAAAATTATTCTTGAATTTGAATTTACAGTTTATGATTACTCCTCTTTTCTTGTGATGGTATTTTTCGTATGTCTGGCAACTACATACTGACGGGGTATAGCATCGCATCATTACAGGGTTGTTCGGATTGACGCCACTGGTAGACATCATTGGATATAATTTCATGAAACAGTAAATTACCTGAGACTGTACTTTTGTCATTTATTTAATTGTTATATTTGTTTCCGTATAAATATGGAAGGTTTCCATCGTGTTCATGTGTTTCTCCATTTTTCACTATACGGAGGACACTTATGACTCTTCTATTGGGCCCATTGAAGTTTGTTGTATTTAAGTGCCTGAGGATGGTCAGTAGGACCGAAACATGTAGCAGATATTGACGAAACTAATACAATTTATTGTGGTTGACGGCATCACATGTGTCAGTTTTAATATGAAATACCACACCGGGATGAATTTAAAAAAAGAGAATATTTAGCTAAGAATAAAATGTACGAATTTTTAATAATACAATTAGTAGTTGTAAGGCGGGTTATGTAAGCGAAGGGCGGGAAAAGAATTGAGCATCAAAATAGTCCCTAAACTATTAATACAAATCGCGAAGAAATCGGGGAGGCACATCTGGAAAAATTAACTGTTGTATATCGAGTAGAAACAAGACTATTTACCTCAGATGTTGCTGCTGATAATACTGAAAGGGGCAATAGTGAATTTTTAGCTGCACCCTAAAAAATACGTGTCACGAGTAAATGAAAGGGCCTGTCTTGTGATTCGAAAAATAATAAAATAAAATAAATAAATAAATAAGCGAGTCACAGTCTAAAAGGACACATTTGGAATTGATCGTTACTGGTTTTTTACGTGAGGTGCATACCGTCATAAAGCCCAGTTGTTACTTTATATACCACCAGATTTAACATTCCAAACTTAGCGTACTGCCGAAACAGTTTATTTATGTGTTTTATATGTATCTCAGTACAAACAGTGATTATTTCTCAATACAACATTAACTCATTGGTTTTTATAACCTAGACGGCGTGGGTTTACTGCGCGGTATGAGTTGAACCTTCAAATATATTTCAGTTTATTGTTAGTCTTTAAAGGGTTAAATGGCCTTCTTTTCTTCCCAGTTCGATTCTTTGTTGTCATTGTACGATTTGTTACTAACACTTCATGATTTATCGTAGAAATACCCGAAAGAGATGAACTTCAATCAACGAATATATTTCCTGACTCATGTTCGTGTTCAGTGCCTGACTCATGTTCGTGTTCAGTGCCTGACTCATGTTCGTGTTCAGTGCCTGACTCATGTTCGTGTTCAGTGCCTGACTCATGTTCTTGTTCAGTGCCTGACTCATGTTCGTGTTCAGTGCCTGACTCATGTTCGTGTTCAGTGCCTGACTCATGTTCGTGTTCAGTGCCTGACTCATGTTCGTGTTCAGTGCCTGGCTCATGTTCGTGTTCAGTGCCTGACTCATGTTCTTGTTCAGTGCCTGACTCATGTTCGTGTTCAGTGCCTGACACATGTTCGTGTTCAGTGCCTGACGCATGTTCGTGTTCAGTGCCTGACTCATGTTCGTGTTCAGTGCCTGACGCATGTTCGTGTTCAGTGCCTGACTCATGTTCGTGTTCAGTGCCTGACTCATGTTCGTGTTCAGTGCCTGACTCATGTTCGTGTTCAGTGCCTGACGCATGTTCGTGTTCAGTGTCTGACTCATGTTCGTGTTCAGTGCCTGACTCATGTTCGTGTTCAGTGCCTGACTCATGTTCGTGTTCAGTGCCTGACTCATGTTCGTGTTCAGTGTCTGACTCATGTTCGTGTTCAGTGCCTGACTCATGTTCGTGTTCAGTGCCTGACTCATGTTCGTGTTCAGTGCCTGACTCATGTTCGTGTTCAGTGTCTGACTCATGTTCGTGTTCAGTGCCTGACTCATGTTCGTGTTCAGTGCCTGACGCATGTTCGTGTTCAGTGTCTGACTCATGTTCGTGTTCAGTGTCTGACTCATGTTCGTGTTCAGTGCCTGACTCATGTTCGTGTTCAGTGCCTGACGCATGTTCGTGTTCAGTGTCTGACTCATGTTCGTGTTCAGTGTCTGACTCATGTTCGTGTTCAGTGTCTGACTCATGTTCGTGTTCAGTGCCTGACTCATGTTCGTGTTCAGTGCCTGACTCATGTTCGTGTTCAGTGTCTGACTCATGTTCGTGTTCAGTGCCTGACGCATGTTCGTGTTCAGTGTCTGACTCATGTTCGTGTTCAGTGTCTGACTCATGTTCGTGTTCAGTGTCTGACTCATGTTCGTGTTCAGTGCCTGACTCATGTTCGTGTTCAGTGCCTGACTCATGTTCGTGTTCAGTGTCTGACTCATGTTCGTGTTCAGTGCCTGACTCATGTTCGTGTTCAGTGCCTGACGCATGTTCGTGTTCAGTGTCTGACTCATGTTCGTGTTCAGTGCCTGACTCATGTTCGTGTTCAGTGCCTGACGCATGTTCGTGTTCAGTGCCTGACTCATGTTCGTGTTCAGTGCCTGACTCATGTTCGTGTTCAGTGCCTGACTCATGTTCGTGTTCAGTGCCTTGCACTGACTGATACTTATCGTGTTTATAAACAACATTCTCGGCTCACGTCACCGCCACTACACAGGTTCACACTTAGTCATAAATTAGCAAAAAATCTGTGCATGAAGTACGATGAACTCTTAATTACAACCTGTAAAGCCGATACCTAATTATAGACAAAATACTTTTCCCTGGAAGTGATCTTGGCGCAGCTTCTTGCCCGAATACTTCGTCAAAATGTCACTGTGTAGGTATAATTCTCTCGGGATCTTAATCGGTGTTCAGGTGTTTGCTTCTTGTAATTGTGGAACTGCATTTTATAATAAACCGGTATATAATTATAGACCTGCTAGAATTTCCCATCTGATGTTCGTCGATAAATTAAGTACAACTTACCAAATCCAGTTAAGCCTGTATCATATAAGTTGGCTCTTATACGTATCTGCCTGAAATATATAAAACGTTGAAAAGTATGTTAATAGTAGGATGGGTGAAAATGTTTCTTTCCAAATTCTTATTGATCTTATAATGAAGATTTGAGGAGTTATCTAAATGCTAGCACCAAGAACAACAGAAACGCAAGTGCTAGTTTTTATAAAGTACTGGCGCTTTTCCTCGTAGGCACGAGTGCAAAATACGAACGAAGTTTCGTTCCAGTTCCGGCTACACAAAACTGCAGATTTCTGTCTTCTTGGACGTGACGCCATTCAGCCTAGTGCCTGGCTATCGGCGTCTCTGAGAAGCCTTTCGAGTCCTTCTTCACGATGAAAGAGTTACGTAAACTGTTCAACTTAGATTTAAGAGTTATTCATATTTAGTTTTTTGTTTTGGGGACATTACAAATTGTACGACCATCTTGGCACAAAGGCACGTATTTGGTATAATAATAGAAGTTTTGTTATGGCCTAATGCATCTTCCGTATATCAATTGGCATATTCTCCACACATGCTTACAATATACATCTTTTTATGGCTCGACAGACCTCTTGGGTCTAGGCTTTTTTATTGTCGAGGTTTCGAGATCTCACTCGGACACATCACACTCGATAGGACCCCTCTGGATGAGTGATTGGCCCGTCGCAGAGATCTCTACCTGACAACACATAACACTCACTAGAGACAGACCTCTATGCCCCCCCGGCTGGATTCGAATACGAAATCGTAGTAAGCGAGCGGCTGCGGACCCACGCCTTAGACCGCGCGGCCACCGGGATCGGCTTACAATATACATTATTTACTTCTATGTATTTTAATAGAGTTGTAACGCTTAGGCATCTATAAACATAGAAAACAAATGGAACTCCAAGTGTTATTACGTCACTTTATAGCAACACTGTGTCAATTCAAGGTTCGGTTGCTACTGCGAATAAGTATGACATATTTTTACCGACTTACCTTAAATCAGTAGCTAATTGTGCAAATTTTTTCGGTTCAGAACTACTGTTCTAAATAAGTAAGTTTATAAATTGTTTTGTATTACTCATCACTGTTTTAAATCAATTTGCTTAAAATACCTCGCAGTCTGAGTACTGCTGCTCTTAATATACGTGAAAGTATTTCCAAATTGACCACAAATAAGCCTGTAAATTCTTCCAGTCCGGATCCACTGTTGTAAATTAGTAGGTTTTAATTGATTTCACTTTTTTCCACAAGACTACGGCTCTAAATAAACAAATCTACAAATTTTTCCACAATGGGAAAATCTACCCTGAACTAGTAGCTGTACAAATCTTCCAGTTCAAGAACTGCCACTCATGATGGGTAATACATCAGTAAAAGAGATGTATCTACTTTTACAGGACCAGAGTGTTCATTGTGGAGGTGGCTGAACGTTCACAGCCTTGCATATGGTGATGTCCTTATTGAGCTCTCAACAACATGTCATTCTCCTCCTTTCATCTTTCGTACTCAGCAGTCCCTTCTTTTCACGTTGTTCCTTCTCACACTGAAGACACGTCCCTTGCCGTGATTGTTTACAGGTTGTAGTCCCTCCTGTGCTCTCCTGCAGGTATGCGAGCTCACGTCTCGATTTCACACTTCTGTTCTCGAATTAGTTTTTGTGGCCGTATTGCATGAGGGAGTTAATTATGTCTTGCTGAAAATACAAATCTCTTGGCTTTACGCCCTCGTTATTACAGGTCGAGTGAGGTTAGGCTTACCGTAATCCGTCTGCGGATGTTTTTGTGTAGATCGAAATGACGTGGAATACCGAGCTCTTTATAAGCTTTCGTAAGTCCGAAAATTGTAAAAAGCTAAACAGACAAGGTATCTAAATTTGATTTATTTTGTAACACCTTACACCATTCTGTTCCTTACCTATTCGAAATTGGTTTGGCTTAAGAGGTACAAAATACACTCAGTAAAATTCTACTTTAAAAGAAATAAGCACTCCCGCATGCCGTGCATTTGCCTACGAACCAAGAAATAAAATCTATAAGCCCTGACTCCATGGGGTAGAGTTCTTCTTTGGAAGATAATTCTAAAACATTCTTCATTTATGAAATCTGAAATTTCAATACCCTGCTCGTCTAAGCCTGCTACTGCGTCCTAGTCACAAAACATGAACATATGGCTCTATGCCTAAGCACCATCAGAGTTCAACACGTACTTCTGGGCTTTACATTGCTCTATTCTAGTCGCAGTATTTGAACGGATGAATCTAGTCCTGCTTGAATTCATTCTATGTTTCTTCTGCCTCATCTGTCTGCTAGGGTCTTAGGACAGGGATTCTTTAAAACTTTCTTTATGATAGTTAAGTTCTTGCCCAGTAAAGTAACATCATCGGCATATACCGAAAGTTGTGGTTTTACACTCAGTTCCGATTTCACCTGACTTTATGGACGTTTATATTGCCGTAGTCTATTGCAAAATGAAGCTGAAAACGCTGGCGACAAAAAAAATAGGCCTATCCTTTTTTCAAAACATTCTGTAAGGGAAATAATTCAGAAACACCTTCTCACATAGCTACAGATTTTACGGTAAGTTTCTTTCGAAAGCATTTCCTATGTGAGAATATTAACAGCGGTCAAATGCGACTAAGAATACTGTCTTCTGTGATGGGATGGTGCCTAATGTGGTTGAAACGTACCGAAGGTTAGGAGAAACCAACTGCCTCCATCTTCGAAGACAAAGGCAGCAACCTCTCTGAAAAGGTGGTACATTCCTACACAGTTATCCGGACATTTTAATTATCCTAATTAATTTTATTGGAATATTGATTTAATATGGATATTCCACAACACTTCTGTCCTACGTAATTCAATAATCGCCGATCCCGGTGGCCGCGCGGTCTAAGGCGTGGGTCTGCGGTCGCTCACTTGCTGAGATTGCGGGTTCGAATCCCGCGCGGGGGTATGGGTCTCTGTCCCGTGTGAGTGTTGTGTGTTGTCAGGTAGAGGTCTCTGCGACTGGCCGATCATTCTTCCAGAGGAGTCCTACCGAGTGTGGTGTGTCTAACAGAGGGTGATTTCCAAACCTAACAATGAGGAGGCCTAGGCCCACGAGGGCTGTCTAGCCAAGTTTAAGTAAGGATAATAACAGAATCAGCTTAATTTGATAGAAAAGAAAATGAGCGCACTGCTCAAACTCGGACAACACGTTGTCACAATACAAGCAATTCATGAAACATGAATAATTAATTTTAAATTATCCACACATTTTTATTCGTCTTTGGGGACTGGCCCTAAGTCTGTCATCGATCGATATGCCGAGTGTTAACGGAATTCTCCCTCCGTTTGGTCTGATAGACAGACAACCCTCGCCTTGGCACCAGCAGCACCGGTTGCAAACCGAGTGTGAAAAAAAGAGGGAGAGGGAAATATATATCTGAAGTAAAAGATGGGGGGGGGGGGGGTGAGGAAGGGTGGAAGAGATGATGGAGAGAGGAAATGGGCATAGGGAGATTAAGGCAGGATGAATTGATGGAAAACAAGAGTGAATGTGAATTAGGCCTAAGTTATGCTGTGTATGGCTGCAAAGAGAATACGCTGAGTAGCTTTAGCACTCCGCCTGCTGTTATGATACTGTAACGTGATGCAAAGCAATGTTCAGGTATAATGACAGTATTATTAAACGAAATCCGTACTTTGCTCAAAACTAGTTGCATTTGAAGCTCAGCGTGAAGCAAAGTCCTTGTTGAGAAGCTGCTATGTATTCTTGTTCATAAAATGTATCGCTTTTACACTGATTTCTCTGAACTCTGTTTATTGATAATCGATGACCTGACCAAAATGTCATTATCATTTGCGGTTCATTATTGTTTTCATAAAAACTCGCCATTGAACCCTATCCAGAGCCAACTGAATCCATCTAGTCTGTACATTTGAATTAGTTTATGTAATCTTCATTTTAATATTATTACTCGATCTACTCTTAGGTCTACCAAGATGTCGCTGACCTGATCAAAAAATTCATTATCATTTGCAGTTTATTATTGTTTTGATAAGAACTCGTCACTGAACCCTATCCAGAGCCAACTGAATCCATCCAGTCTGCACATTTAAATTTGTTTATTTAACCTTAATTTTAATATTATTACCCGATCTACTGTTAGGTCGACCAAGATGTCGCTTCCCTTCAAGTTTCCCAACCACAGTTTTTATGCATTTCTTTTCCTTTCTAATTTTAATATTTGCCTTCCCATTTCTCCCTCAATCTGATCTTTGTAATAAATAGTGTAGCCGTCGCCCACTTATAAATTATAGACGAGTCCGTCTATGGCATTCACTAAGGCCTATAAGCATATCTAAAATGCAACGTGCTAGCCACTAAGAACACAAATTGGTCGTTCAGATGTCTCGCCTGTTTTCCAATAGGCTTGCTTTAATGTTGCTTTTGTGTTCAGAAGCCAAACTCAGAATATGGATGACGCTTGGCTTATTACTGTGTTACGTCTACTTGGCATTACAAAGCGTCGGAGCGATAGCAAGACACAGACCACAGTGTCGTCTCACAGGCCTGCAGAAATTTTAGAGCAAAGAAATCTGACATTTTCGCGGCAATGAAAACTGATACTGAGGCATTGTGTGTTAAAACTCCATGAAATTTGGTAATGGTTTTCAGCGTTTTAATAAAATATACTGCCTCTATTTTCATGTAATACCTTTACATGGTTCTTTTTTATATATTGCTAACCACCTGCCAGATTACATGGTGTCATATACCCAGAAGCCACAATATGGAATCTTGTTGGTAAAAAGTCGTATCTTGGTGGTCAAATTTTCTTCCAAGTTGTGTTCTGCACTTCCCTGCGATTCAGAGTAACTAATGTGTTCTACAGTACCAGGAGTATGTTTCGGCTTCCCGCAGTAAGTGCTGTATTCCACAGTACAAGACGTATGTCCTCATCCTCACAGTGACTCTTGTCTTCTCCAGTTCCAGGAGTAAACCCCTGTTCCTCACAGTCGCTGCTGTATTCCACAGTACAAGAAGTAGGTCTGTTTTCTTCACAGTGATTTGTGTTCTACAGGCTCAGATCCTCGCGGTGACTATTTTTCTACCTTACATGCCTTTACTGAGTAAATGATGAATTCCTCACAAACTCCCATCTCTTTACAGGAAGTGAAAAATGGGAAATCTGATGGAGAGACCGTTTTCTCTAATATTCCCTGGTCTTTGAGTGGCAGGACTTGTCATTATGCTAAAACTATTCTTTCGGAACGAAATATCTATTTCGTAAAGGAATACCTCTCTTTTACCCTAAATACTTTACACTTCTTAGGACCAAACAAATCCCTGAGCACTTCCTTTTCAAACACTTCTACTTTATATAATTCTATCAAAGTAATGGACCGCGTTCCATACCCTTACAAAACACTGAGCTTAGTTTTTGTTGTATCTACATTCAACTTTAATTTGGTAGAAAATGTATTTTATTCGCCGCCAAATTTCATAAATGTAAACAGCAGTAATAACACGAACTGTGAAGATAAATTTGAGTCACATATATTGCTCATGAAACAGCAATTTGTTGTAACCCATTGCTACACAATTTTACGGGAGACAGAAAAAGAAAAACTTGACCGATCCTCAGTAGACCAACACTTATGTATGTTATGTTTTTTACGAACATATAAGGAGAAGCAATTATTTGTGGTCACAATATTTTAGCAAAAAGTGTGTTTGTAACCCAACTGTCTAGTAATGCGGGAATCTCAGTTTGAACATTTGTGGGGGTTACGACTAATTGCCGTTTCATGAGCGATATATTGCGTTTATAAATATCTACACAAAACTGTACACTCTGATGCGGTATATGATTTAATGTATGTGTGTGTTATTTGTGATTATAAATCATTGGTAGTAAAGTACAAGACCAAAACATTGTAGCAGTAAATGGCAGTGATGGTTATTTTTGCTTCAGCCAGTATTGCAATGTTGACTTTTATCGAAAAATGTAACATAGTATGTGTATTATCTGAAACTGTATTAAATGTCTCGAGGACTCTAATGTAGGCTACAGCAGTGTAGCTGGGAAGGTGAACAATAACAAAGTCACTAGAGGTTGAAAGCCTCAAATCTTTCAGTTGAATTTTCAACGGCATTACGCTAGAGTGTCTTACAGTCAAGTTGATTGACCGATTATATGAAAAAGGGAAATGAAACGAAATGTGAACGGAAACTTAATTTGAAATCTATTAATGCTGAGACTGGCCCACTATCCCATAAATTAGTTGTTGTTTCTAGGCCTTTTCTCGGGTCCTCGGCATAAAACAGAGGCAAGAGTGACAAATTTCTCTTCTCCAGCTTAAAGACGGATTTGGCTGTCTGGTTTTTTCCCATTCATAATTACTTACCGCAGCAGAGGGTCCTCCTTAAATATTGGTCAGGAATCCCTGGACTATGAATCTTCAGAACAGGCTTATTATTTACGCCTTCGTAGTTAAATTTTTCTTTATACGAGTATAAATACCTACAACGAATTACTAAGGAAATAATACGAAAATGATCTTACTCTATACAAGCATGCCAAAATAATGCACGAATCCCTTCGCGCTTCGATTATTAGTCCAGAGCCACTGTGTGTTTTAATGAGATTATTTTCACAGCGAGCCTATAATTTGTGCACTTTTGCCTTTATTCACTTCACCCTGTTGGTTTCAGAGCCATGCAGCTGTATTTAGACGTATTCCAATCGCTGACGGTACTCACACCTCCGACGTTGTAAGAACCGTGGCTCTGATTAGAGGCTTAAGATAATCGGGATAAAGATTGAAACAATAAAAGAAAAGACGCAAAAGAATTTGTAGAACTAGAAAGAAGATGACATGATGAATGTGACAGTGTTAGAAAGAGAGAAAGAAGAGAAAGTGAGGGGTGGAAACGAGATAATTAAGTCGTATTGCATGCCGGGAAAGACTTTACGATCCGGTGCTTTTGCGTCGTGGCAATCACATTTTTCTGCGAGGGTTCTTTTTTCTTTAACTAAATAAGGTTTCGCTTTCTTCCCCTCTTCTCGGAAGCTGAGGAGCGTTAGAAATATTGTAAACCACAGAGAAACGCCATGCTGGTTTGTTTGGAATAGCACGAGAAAGTGTTTGTGGGAGGGCTATACTTTGATAGTCGTTTTATTGACCTCTGTTCCCTGTTCTACATGGAACGCGAAATATAAAGAGGAAAGCCTCTAACCTAGTGTTCACGCATCTAATTCTCTGTTTCTGCAGTCCTCTCCATACTAACTCTATAAATGATACTTAGTAATGATTCATGTTAACGTATTCCAATCATGAGACACTATAACATGATACATGTGTAGGCCTCACAGGTTTCGGGAAAATATACTGCCGCGATTGGCATACAAGGAATGGAAGTGTAATGATCTCCTTATGATCTAAGAAATTTTATTGAGCCTCAATGGATCTTCTTAAAATTAGTTGATTACATGGGACAGATTTTTTTTTCCTGTGGTGCAAGAGCCCTACTCGGGTCTTTGTCGTCTCAATTTTGAGACTTCAAGATCATATTTAGACACACCATACTCGGTAAAATGCCTTTGGACGAGGCCCGTCGCAGAGAAGGGAGAGAACTTGCTTACGCAAATTAAAGGCCTGAAGGCCGTTAATCACAGCTAAGTTTCATGTTCTGTTATTACATAACTGTAATGCAGCATGTTTCGGCTTAAGTACAAAAAGTCATCATCAGGTGAGATGAGAGTACAAAATAAAAGTTATCATGTAAATTACATCAAACCATTGTATATATCTTATATAATTTACAGTTGAGATATCAACTTTACATTTTTGTAAGATAAGATAAGCCGGATTTATTAAGCTTTTTTGAGCAGACACAGGTTCCACATAAAGTAATAGAAACGTGGTTTTGGAATCGGACATTAAAAATTTAAAATCAATGTCTAGGACCTCAGGGTAAAAGCGAAAATTCTGTAACATGTTGTTGTTCGGCCTCAAGGGGGGGGGGGGGGGGGGTCCTGTAATTTTGCGATAATCTGAATTATATTCTGAGTTAGAAATTTTTCTGAATGTTAAAATATTCTTGATTTTATTTTTATTTAATATTTCTTCTTCATAAGTTTGCGCAAGCTGCAAATGAACTATAAACGTAAATGTTATGTGTTGTTAGGGATCGCATACATGGACATTCGTGACATTCCATCATCATGGTGTAATTATTAGTACTCACGTAAATGTAAACAAGATTTGTTAAAGTAAAAATTAACCACTAATTTTTGGTCATCGAACCCATATTTTATTATCGCAGTAGATGTTTGCAATTTGTTGTGGCGACAGTGCATTACTTGACGAAAGTGAAAAATTCAAATTACATTAACATTTCTGGGAATAAATTGAAATGGCCTAGGCCTAGGCCTAACGTATACAGTACGTAATATGCTTAATAAGATTTAGGCTTATTTATGGCGGTGTGTTCATGTGGTAAAGGACTTCATTCGCCATAGACCTATAGACCTTGCAGGCTTCCAATACGTATAATTAAGCTTATTACAAAGTAACCCCGCTTCATAATGTGGGCAAACAATGAGTTAGTTAATGGGGTCATACGAGACTTTTGTGAAACAGATAGCCTAGCAGATAAACCACCATTCCCCCTCTGTCCCAGAGCGCAAGGCATGTTTATTATAATATTACAGTAGGAGCTGAAATTTCAGAACAGGCAACTCTGAGTCTCACAGCACTGTGATGAATACAGCTTCTGTGTAATAAGCTTATTGTGGTCGTTGTAGTTGCTGATGGTTACGTTGCAGCTGTGTGTGCTGGCAACATTGCCTCCCACACTCTTTTAGTGTGTGAAATTTATGAAACACTTTGCCGGGCACCCGTATACTCCAGGGAGACTTATATCCGTACCTTTGTAATGAACACCACCAACCAAAGAAGAGAAAAAAAAAATAACACATCTAAGGTCGTACTTTCAAGTACGTGACAAAATGGAAGCGTTAATTCAACGTAAACTCAAATATTTATTTAGCTTTCCTTCTACTCATTCATTATACCTAAGAGCATTCTCCAGTTCCGACTGCACGGAATTTTCGAATCTTCTGTGTAGAATTTCTTCTTACGAAAGTCTGTTTTTAATAAATTGTAATAAAATTGTCAAAACAAGATTACTCCACATCCGCAGAGGCCGAAGGAAATATTCCCTAAATTAAATATACAAGTGATTATTTCTCGTAATTCTCCTTACATACTACGGAACTACTTTCATTTTTTCATCCTACAAACATACAGAAATATTAGTATAGAAAATAAATGGCTCCCAGAACAATATCACATCACTATAATATTGTGACATGATATGAATAGTTATTTTTTAATCCGTTTGTTGTGGTGTTTAAGTGAGCAGTGTGATTTCAGTTGCTCAATATTAAGCAAAATGATAGGCGAAAATTAACCTGTAGGGCCCTATAAGCGTAATTTAAGCAACAATAATAAAGTAGCTTTTTTTTTAACTTATGATATTTAGAATGCTGAGAAAAGCAGCTGAGCTCTGAGCGTATTCTCATTTGCGAGATTTGATTTTCTCAGAGCGGTGCTAATGAATACTAAAGTTGTGTGTGAAGTCACACCTTGTCGGCTAGTAAAAACAGTAACTACTTGAAAACCTGTCAAGACGTAACACCTCAGAAGACTTTATTCATCATATTCGTATTTGTTATTCTAGTTTATTTCTTAGTTCCAAGTTGTTAATTCGCTTTGTTTCACGGTGTCTTTCTCCTATTCGAAGGAAATGAATGAACATAAAGTAGTACGGCCGAGCAACGTATCTCTCTGGTAATACGTGACGAAGTTTGTCAAGAATACAGAACATGAGGGACGACATATAGAGTAATATACCATGAAATTCTATAGCGATTATTTTTTTCAATTTGTTCCATACTGCATATACATCATCGAGAAAAACATCTAAATTAAAATAAACACCGTACGTTGTTCCTAGTACTTTCTGTTTTTTCCCCCATAAAGCGTAGCGCTAAGTATTATTTATTTAATAGGCCTGTAATTTAATTTAATTGGCCCGTAACCGACACTAACAATTTTAGCTGAGTTTCTTCTCATAATTTAAGAAGAGGTACCCTGTGGTTATGGAGCTTAGTTGCTAATATACTGAATAATCAGCTACGGAGAGACGAAAGTGGGTGGGCAACCAGCTTGGAAGCTGAGTATTTGATATTAAAGTAATTTATGGCTTTCAGAATTCGCACAGTAATTTGAATCATAGCATTTATCCTGCCATTTTTATGTAATGTCGACTGCTCGAAGCAATGATATTGAGAAGACTAGATACATGTAGCTGAGCCTGTAAACATTCAGCCTAATTCTTTGTAGTCCAGCAGAAGTGATCCGAGCAGGAAGTGAAATACTAGATTAGAGATGTACAGACTTGTTAATCTGTGTGTAGTAAGGAGGAAGTGCTACGGCAGGTTAAAGGATGTACTCCCACTTCTTTATGAAAGGTGTGATAAAATTGCTTTAATAATTGTGAAGGCACATCACTGTTATCACGTACATGCAGAATTGTATCCAACACTTTTCGCTGAAGGATAACTCCGTATGCATAAAATAAGTCTGGGAATCATCGAAGTGGATATCGACGTGGGAGAAAAACTCTTCATCAGACACAAAATTGTGCTTAAAGGAAGTGCAAAGGGACAGTTGGCCCTAATTGTTCCTTATAGACTTCAAGAAAGCGGGTGATGCGTTTAAGAGATAAGTTTATTTCTGCTGGACTCTAAAGGCCTTTGTTATACCCATGAACCTAGTTCGGCCACATAAAGTGTTGGAGCGAAATCTACTGTAACGACCCAATCGGAAAATATATAATACATGCATTTCCTTTAGAGAATTGTCTGAAACTAAAAGAGGTGCTTTATCACATTTACTTTAGACTAGAGACGCCATTAGTAAAATCTAAGGCAAGTGGGAGGACCTGGAAGTGAAAGGGACACATCAACGTTTGATCTCCGCTGATGATTTGTAGTATGAAGGATGATCCTCCAAGACGGTTCTGTTGCTTAGTTAAAAAATTGCAGGAGATGTCATTACAGTGTTAAAGGCAGCCTAGTTTTATCCATGGTGAATCATTAATTTTCAACATAATCGTCGAAAACATTAATGTATTTAACATACTTTGACACGAGATTAAAAATTCCGTCGCGGCATATATCGGGGCTCTTGTATTTGCAAACTTTTACAAGCAGCCATTTCCACTTCCTCTTTATTGTGGAATCGTTGATCTAAAAAATGTTGCTTCGATGATAATTTTACAATAATGCGGAAGTGGAAGTGGTCTTTATTGAATGCAAGAACTCAATTTGTACAACGACAGAATATTTAAACTCGTACCAATATGGGACAAATGCATGACTATACTCGGGGATTATGTTGACAAATAATTGTGTTTTCGTGGAATAAATGAGATACATTTAAAGTTATGATGACTTCTCATGTAATTGTTTTGACGTAGACAACCTTACTTATTGCGCATCTCTCCTGCATTGGCCGAAGATGTAGATAAACCTAGCTTAAATATCGACACATAATCACTATTAGACGCTAGAAGAGATACTGGTCTAGAAATAGATATGGAGCAG
The DNA here is from genome assembly GCA_021186555.1 of Reticulitermes speratus. Lineage (NCBI taxonomy): Eukaryota > Metazoa > Arthropoda > Insecta > Blattodea > Rhinotermitidae > Reticulitermes > Reticulitermes speratus. The sequence goes on from JAJKFL010000001.1 coordinate 20,957,151, forward strand.
CCCTAGTATAGGCCTATATTCTTACCTCATACATCAGAACACAGGACAAAATGTAGCCTATTACGAAAGTATTTAACATATTATTCTAAAATATAGCAAATTTTAAATATGGGGACATCAATGCCAAACCAAGAGTTCCTTGACTATAAATTGCAAGCTTATTAAGTTCTGAGAGTAAACTACTCGCTGCCAGCCGGATCTGGATTTTTGGCCCCTTTGCTGTCTAAAGAAATAAATACTAAATTATAGAAACTATAGGCCTAATTATTATTTCTGGCTGTATGTGGTCATTAAAGGAAAAACATAGTTTGAAGGTACTTGGGAAGATGGTGCTGAGGGAATATTTCGAAGTAGGAATAAAAAGAGACGGACTGACAGCAGGCTGGAAAAATGTGCAGGAAGACAGCTTTATAATTCCTACCTTTCACCAAATTGCAATTATTGGAAGGTTGACAGATTTACTGATTATGAGATTTATCACACGTGACAGGGCTGAGCAATAGATATAGTCTAATATGTCGTTATCGATAGCCTAATGAAGGCTAAAGCATAGAGGGAATAAAGATATTAGTAAGGTGTGTCTTAAATAAACGCGTTTGGATGATGTGGACTGGATTTATTTGGTTCTGAATGGGGACCGGCCGTTGGCTGTTGTGAGCACGGCAATGAACCATCTGGCTATACAAAGTGCAGGGAATGTCTATTGGCTTCTGAGCATCTGCTCTATGGAGATATTTTATTTAGTAATAGCCCAGAATAGCAGGGATAGCTAGGCATTTTGCTGCTTAGGTGGCGGAATGATGTAGCAGCTGAAGCTTTGGCAGAATTATTCAGTTAGCAACAGGAATAAAAGAGAGAGGACGAGCCAAAATATAACAATACAGTTCATTTTAATTGAATTATATTCATATGAGTCGCTCACTAGAAAGGAAAAAGAAATGCAGAACATTTGGCTTTAAATTGGAAGACTAAGATTTAGGCCTGTTTTAGGCCTATTGCAGTTATTAAGTTGGAGACTGCAAATAGACACATTTATCTGGAACCGTCAGACTGGATGTCTCTGTATCTATTGGTTTTAGATTATTGGAAAAGCGTAATCCTAATAGGACAGTGACTGGTCATGAAAGAACAGAGCCATGAGTGTTTGTTTTAAGCTATTTGCTTCGAAGTAATATTTAAATTTTGGAATTTTGATCACTATATTACCTTAATCAGAAACTGTAATTGACGAGCATTACCACTGTGACTTAACTCTTTAAAGGCTGAGGTTAGTCCTAATTATAGGCTATATAAATTTTTATTTCGTACCTTACAGACAACACCGTGTATCCCTTATAAAGTATATTGGTTGATGCTGTATAAGGAAATGATCATTGTGCTGTATGCTGAGGATTGTACGTAAAAGGTGAATAGGCGTAGAGCGTGTGAGACAAAATACTGAGTTTATTAATGCTCGAATTGTAAACCACAGGAGGTACAAACAGTAACTACTGACCTTTTAAGAGCTAAAAATTGAAAGCAAAATGTGTCTTGACTAATCCGCATAGGCCGTAGCTTAAACATGTGTGTGATGAGTGTTCACAGGTTGCAGTACTTGGAGGATCCGAGTACTTGCTAAGCCAGTTATGCCTGTAGGTCTATATACAGCCTATATATATATATATACATATATACATAAACCTCTGCCTATGCGTGCGTTCTTGCGCGCGTGCGCCCACTGGGGACGATCAACCGTCTTAGGCCACAAGTTTTTATCAGGACGATAGGCCTATAGCCTGATAATAAGCCTGTATTTCTTGTTAAGTTATTAACATATAGACCCTAATGTGGCCTAGATAAACCTATTGTTTTTAAATAGGCCTATAAACTATTTATCCGGACAAAGTACAACACACAGCGAAAAGAATTCAATAAAGAATTTTTCAAATACTTTAGGAGGATTATTTTTAATTCTTAATCTTGGTGTCTGTAAAAAGTTTCGTGTTTTATGGGGTTTCCCATATCACCTCCTTATTCCATTACCATTGCCATAACGTATTAACTGTTTTTGTTGATCTGAAAAAAAAACAAATATTTTATTTGCCAATGAGCACTTTTGAGGAAGGGTTTTAAGCTTAATTTGTTTTAGAAAGTTAATTCTTCTTCCAAGTGTAAACCGTTTGACAAGGACCTACAAATTTTGTCCCCGGAATGTATATAATTAATTATTTTTACATGCAAATTGCGTGAGGTATCCTTTACTATCGAAACAAATTGCAAAGCCCATTGGACAATTAATGGTCTTGCTCATCTGCTAAGTAACACGGAGAAATAAGTCTAATAATAATCATCCCCTCAAAAAAAAATTCAAACTTTAAAATGTGGTGAAATACGTCATGTGTGCGTCTAGGAAACCAAACAGTTTTCCCACTGGAATAACCTCTTCTACCGCTCTATATTTTACCCGCCAAATGTCAGTTGAAGTTTGCCTTTGTGTTTTCACGTTTAGGCTTACGAAAAATGTCACAAGTAACAACTCTTCGCTCTTCATTAAACGTGCCAGAGATCTCACCATGGATTATAGATCCAAGTCCGTACTGGATGTTTGCGGTGTTTGATGCAATATTAAACATATACAGACTTACCCCACTCAAGTTCCGTGTATGATCTGTATATGAATGCTTTAGAGACAAGATTTATACTGAAATAATTATTCTCCGAATTTAACGTGCTTCTAATTTTCCGTAAATTCTTTAATATCGGTGCCAGACCTTTGAATTTTGCTACATTTTCCTAGGCGAAGATAACAAGGAAAATATTAAAATGAATCTTAATCGGACCGGATTTTGTGAGCTGGACTTCAGGATAGGAAGAAGTGATAGCCTTTTTAAATATGGTAATAATTCTTCGGGTTCCATAAAGTGCCGAGAAAGTCTTCACTAGCAGATAAATTCTTCGCTTCTCAATAAACACTCTGCTGCACGCAAGTAGTTAGCAATTTAGGATAGTTTAGTTTTTCGAAGGCTGTAAAATAGCTGTTTTCATGTTATGGCTTTTCCTGTTCGTACGTGTGAAAAGACGTGATCATATTTTCTCCGCATTTAGCCTGCTTCTCTATCAACCTCCTACCTAGCGACTAATAGTGTATCTGTGTTTATCTGTATGCCATTTGTGTTTTCACCCACAAAGTTATCATTATTTGACTGCGCCGTCACATATAACTCCCGCCCGTCCTTATTTCCTTTAACCTTATTGACAATGCAAGCTTACTGAAAAACAAACGTGCAAATCAATGACGCTGTCTTTATTTTTCAGATCATTCTGAATAGGAAACAGAAGATTATTGGACAAAATTCTGCCCATAGAAACTTAGGCTACAGATTTATTTAAAAACGTTTTAATTAGCCTAAATAATTTAATATTTGTTACAGAATCGCTTACTCTAAGTTATTAATCTTAAGCTGATTCTTAATCAATAAAAATAAGCAACCTCCTATATGAGACCTCAACCTTGAGTGATTATCTATCGCAGTTGTAAAATTGTATCTTTCTATTTCCTTATATACAGCCTGATAATGGCTTGTAGAAACCCCAAGCAGATACATTAGCTGGGCTTTGTACCATTAAAATACAAGTGGTTTTCAACGGATACAATAGTTAGTTTATAATCTGTTATACGAAAAGAGCGGTTTCCTCCTAATTGAACCTTATATTTTCCTTATCGTCTAATGTAGGCATAGTTAGCTAACGCACTACCTATTCCACACACGAGCACTCTTGTCCAATATCTGTTTCGCGCAAATTATCCGAGTAGCAACTAAGCTATTTCGTCGACATCCACACTAATCACCAGAAAAATTTTTCTGCATGTGTCATTAACATTGACAGAATAATGATGGATAAGTTGTGTGCGCAGTTGATAGGCCTAATTACAGTCATGTGCAAACAGCTATAATTATCTACAAGGCATACAGCCAGTTTTGTTGCCTCTGTCATAAATATGTACAGCAGTAGATTTCTTCGAATATTAAGGAAATTGTTATTATCTTAAAATTTACGGATTTCCGAACATAGTTTAATTCCCTAGTTGAATAATTTCTGTAGGAATTCAATTAATACTTGGTAATTTATAACTACCCGGTTTTAACAGAAAATTACACCTTAGCAGAACTGGCTTTAAGCACAGACAGCTTTGTTTCAGCCTTTGTAGTTAGCGTGCCTACATCCTTAACCTCACGTTAGGTCCTTCAAACCCTAACAGTATTAGGCTAATCCTTCCGGGTGTGCAAAACACTGTCAGAATCTGCCAGCGGTCACCCTTTGCAAATTTTATCAAGTTAGATGTAAGATGTTAAAATTCCTTGAATTCATTTATACTTGTACACATACTTGCAGTTTTGCTGTTCTTTCTCTTCTTATTTGACTTACTACTTTTGTCTTTCAGAAATTTTCTTTTGTGTGTGTGTGTGTGTGTGGTGTTTGTGTGTGAAATATCCACTAGTTCCACATTTTGCAGTTTTTTATAAGGACCTTAAACTTGCAATCGGCTAGGATTCTGTAAGCGTTTTAATTTATTTCCTTCATTAGAACTAATAATTTTGACATTCCTTTTCCAATCATTTTGTGAGACATTTCAATGTTCAATAATCTATATTTGTTTTACACGTGATTTTTTAACGATTCTTCAGTAACTCAGTCTGTAGTCCTGTAGCGTCTAGTGGTAGCATAATTAGTGAATAATGAATGCGACAGCATAAGAAAGAAGACGATTTTCAACTCATTTTACGGTGTACGTACTATCGTGAAAGAAATGAGGTAACCGCGCAAAGCGTCAAGGATAGTCGATATCCCAGCCAGGACTCGAACCGGCCACCTCCATATTTCAAGTCAGGAACGTTATCGCTACTTTAACCTCCTATGTGCAGTAACCTAGACAAACCTATCCTGCTCGACAGTTGAAACTACAAATTTTAATCGTGGCAATGGAGAAGATATATATTCTAGGCCGTCTTCCAAATCGTGGGCCCACTGCCCCAAAATTCATGACTATAGACTTGTTCCTAGAATAACACACTACAACAAAAAGCAATTCTTATATCAGATTTTAAGGGCTCATGTCAATAAAGCCACTAAATTTGCCTTGCCCTACCAAACGCTTCAGTGATTGCTTACGGCATTGACCATGATGATGAGGACGGAGCCGGTCTCGGAAACTTTGGCTTTTGGCCCCACACTTATGTGGCTGATAGCCCGAATACAATTTAGTGAATTCGTTTTTCGTAGATCCGACAAGATTTCTTGTTTGTAGACCTACTTTAGAAATGTAAGTATCTGCACAGCCATAGTTCATTGTTAGGCCTAAAGGAGGACATTCTGTGTAGCTATATATGCAGCGTAATGATAATAACTTATCGTACTGTGTAACTGAAATGACACTGAGAACAGGTTTCATGAAAGAGACACGTAATTTAAAATTTTTAAATCGAGTGTCTTACCAGTGGTGTTTGCGGTGTCGTGGCGGTGGTGATTCAGGCCGAGCATGGTGGCGGGTGTGGTGCCGGCAGCCGCAGCTCCTGACGCCGTCATCCCCGCCGCTGCTGCCGCCGCAGCCATCGAGCTCACCGCCGAGTTCATATTGTGGGGCAGGAAGGCCGCCGCTACAGCCGCTTGGGCGTTGAAATAGGCCATTCTGCTAGCTGTTAGATTGTTCGCGGCTGCAGCCATTGACATATGGTGATGATGAAGACCTGACCCTGGGTCTGCAGCTGACGACGTCGAGAAACAGGACGTCGGTGGAAGGACCCTCTGGTGTTGGGAGTTCCCAGTTCCAAGACCGTAGTTACCGCTACTGCCATTGTTGGGTGTTATGGCAGAGATTCCTGCAGTGGGACTGCGGTGCTGGTGGTGATGCTGGTGATGGTGAGACGTAGCTGCATTGGAATCGCCAAGACCTAAGAGCTCTTGGATTGCAAACGGTGATCGCTGTGGCATTGTTCCGCTGGCTGGATTACTTCTCGTGATGTGGGTAGAATAATTGTTGTGAGGACCCCTTATTGATGTAGATACAGGACCCCCCAAAACACTGGGGGCTGTCACGTGTATTGTTGTGCCACCTACATTCATAATCTTGAACTATGCTTTCATATTCAGTTGGACAGCATGATTATTTACCACTTGAAAAGTACTGTCTTCCTCTTAGCAAGATCTCACTGAGATATCTTTATTGGCAGATGGCAATAATAGAATTCTGTAGCCATACTGAACAACTATTGTTTTGAATTAAAGCCAGTAGGCTACAAAAAAAATTCTCGTTGTAAATATTTTACTGGAACTTCATTTCGTTGTTTTAATCTGTTAGTGTAGTGTGTTTTTCAAACACTGTACCTACAAAACTACATTCAAAATTCGTTTTCTTGTAGCTACTTACGTCAGTTCCAAGTCTTCTAATAGGCCCAGGCCTATCCGGTAGCATTCAAAATTATTTGCTTTCATATAGCAACATTGACTGGTCCAGTCTACAAGAAATAACAACAACAAATTTATTGTGCTGTGAAGACTGTTAATTCGATGCTCAGATATATTCAGTTTAGGAGCAAATGTTCGTTGAATCTTGTCAAAAAACGTTTCACAGAATAACCATTTTGTTTTATACACAAAAGTTCTGACGCCTGACTTCATATCCACTTACTACAGTGCCTAAAATATGTGTATTGAGCAAACATTGCTTCTGTAATGTTACATTTTTATACTAAACCCGGTCGCTGTGTCTTGAAGTACAGGCTACAGACTCTTCTGTCTGTCTGATACGTATGTCTGTTTCTAACATGTCCAAAACTACAGTGTTCTCTAAATAGATACAGTTTTCCATCACTTCACTTCAGCACCACACGCTCTCATTCTTGGGCTCCATCCATATCACGCTTATCACTCTTGCTATTGACACGGTACAGGCCGCGGCGTTCGCTTGCTGGTCGCACGGAATGCATGCCATGAATGATGGGTGTGTGCAAGAGATGTAGGTAGGAGGGCTCTGTGTCTACTGACAAACTGGTCCGGCAGTGGTGGGGAAAAACACTACAGGAACTGGATCAAGAGGGCGAAAACTGGCCAGACTCCCCCCAGATTGGCGGATTTTTAAAAAAAAAAAAATGGTGGGAGGTTAGAAAAGAAGGTGAATATAAGCCCCCTACTAAAACGTACGCTAGAATGCTTCTTTCTGAACTATGACTACTACTACTGCTACTACTGCTACTGCTTTTGGATCCCTCCCTTAATTTCTCTACAAAGTAATCCCCCCTCAAAACGTTTCATCCATGTAGCCCAATGTATCATCTGGGGAGGGGAGTAGAAGGGGATGCTCCATAGTATTAGCCATTGTCGAAGCGTGACTTTCCCCTTCTTCGCCCTCCAACATTCCCTACTAAACGAGGGAAAAAAATGTACAAATTGCACCTCTCCTGCTTACGAAAGGGGAGGAGATAAAAATTGAAGAATAAAGGGGCGTGGTATGAATCAGCCAATAAGAAAATTCGTCTACCAAGTTGATTGGCAGCGTAAACGGTCGATTAGACCGCCTACCAAAGGTCTACGCAATGCAGTAACAAGCCATTTTGAACCTTAAGTTTCTTGATGGAGGTGTCATATTCCTGTGCTTCCTTGTATCCCTAGTTTACTTAGTTGGTTTCACTGAGTAGCGATGAGAAATATCACCTACTGTGCCCCGGATTATGAGCCATCAGTACGGAGCAGTACGGACTACACTTCTGTGGTGTAAACGTCTTCAGCTTCCCTTGTTTGATCTTTTTAACAGACGTTGTCCAGTATTCACAAGGCTGCCTCCGTGACGAGCAGTTTGACTTCCCTCATGTTTCAATCATCATGTTATTTGAAAATTAAAACGCATCTACCTTATGCACACACACTACAGTTATTATAAAATGTGAAGCAAGTAAAGGTGTTCCTGTCCGCGCCATGCAGGTATGAAGGGGAGGGAGGGGGAGTAGAGGTATAGCTTTCCTCCTTCTTGACCTCGGCACTAGATGGAGGTGAGTGGTTACCTTTTCGCCGCGGCCGTTTAACCCCCAGTACCTTGAACAGGAGACTGGGTGGGCCCCAGAGCTGGTCAGAAGTTTTCGTTTTATTCCTCTTATCATCTAAGCCGATTATCATTTATTTACATGTTATTAATTATGCTGTATTTCGTAATTGAAAATAATGTCTCTGAAAGTCAAAGGAAGAGCGTTACGAACATTGAAGTCTTCTGCTATATGACGCTGAATAATTTGGTGGATACGTACCTACGTTTCGGAGGAACCTACATATTTAATTTTCCACTTAGAGATGGAGGCAGAAGGTTACTCCGAAACGTTGACACCTATCCCCCAAACTACATGGCGTCTTACAAACAAGACCGTAATAGCTATTCATAGTCATATGTACCGCTGTGAGAACTTCAAGTCTAAATAACATTTGACCTCTCCTCTCTGTTTTGAATTCAGGTATATATATATATATATATATTATATATTATATATACTTAGGCTAGATTGAGAAGGAAGAACGTCTGAGTAATGACGTAACCTGCATAATACGTACACTGATTACAGAACTTGTGAGACAGACGGACAGTACGTAACTTATTACATAAAGATGAATTCAATAGACTCTAGTCTTTGGGCTAGGCCTAAGGAGTAACCGACATTTTGAAGAAGCGTAGTGTTGTCATATTCTAGGACTGCTGGGCCTTGATGATTAAAGCATTATGGTACTCCGAAACGTCTGCAACTATTTACCAATCAACACGGCGTTATATGCCTGAAGACTTGCATGAGCAACAAGACGGCTGTGAGAAACTCGGATCTCGCAACTGTACACTTCGGGCTCTCAGCGTTATCAAATGACGGTTGTGATGGACGGAGTATGTAGCAGGCATGCTGATATCAGAAATTCGTACAATGTTCTAGTCGGGGAAACTGAACCGGAAGTACCACTTGGGAGATTTTGTCGGAGGATAATATTAAAGTGGACATTACATAGGTGAGGTTATGTACTGTATTCAACGGCTTAATTTACGATGGCAGTGGGATTGCTGTAAACGCGGTAATGATTTTGCAAGTTACATAAAATGCGTGGAATTTGCTGACCAGCTGAGCGACTTCCAGCTTCTCAAAAAGGACTGTGCTTCAAGCAGTGTGGTTCCACACACCGCATAACTAACACTGGGATGTAGGCCCCCTTTTTTTGTTTTTATCTTTCAAATAATTGCCGCGACTGTTCTGTGGTATGTGGTGTAGTGTAGTCTGGGTATAAATGTACCGACGTTTCGGAGAAATCTGGTGCCTCCATGTTCATTTGAGACCCACCTTAACATTATTATTCTTCGGTATTCCTAGGACTGAAATTGTTCAAACAACCAGATATAGTTGTGACAATTAAGAAGGGGAGAATAAGGTGGGCGGGTCATGTCCAGAGAATGCCGGAAACAAGGAGTGTTAAGAAAGTTTTTTTTAGGAAAACCTGATGGGAGAAAGAGAAGAGGTAGACCCAAGAAAAGATGGCTAGATGACTTAGAGGAGGACCTCAGAAAGCTAGGAGTCAAAGGATGGAGAAGGAAGGTTGAGGATCGAGAGAAATGGAGGCATGTGGTCAAGAAGGCCGAGGCCGTACATGGGCTGTAGCGCCGACCAGAAGAAGAAGAAGAATTCCTAGGACTGAACCTCCTAAGCCTCTGTTGTACCCTGACGCTGAAGGCAGGTCGTAGCAAGAGATGCGCAGAAATATGAAATACAAGTCTAGGGCCTAACTAGGCTTGTAACGACAAATGATAAAGTTAGGTGATTCAATATCCTGCCGGATAGAGCGGTGTTACAGAATAGCAAGCCATTTGTAATATTCAGTGCTACCAACAAACGCGTACACAATGTCGTCCTACTGCGTAAAGTCAAAGAGCTTGACCGGATGAATTTACGGGTTATAGTAAGAACACAATTTCGGCACCTTCCAATTCTCCGCACCACCAACAGGAGAAATTATGGCATTTCGTATTGTGCGTCTATTTCGTCAAACCAGATTTATCCTTAAAATCTCTGGATTTCTTCCGCAGAGTGTATTTATCTGTTTCTTATAATTCTTAAAATAAACAGCAAATTTTTGTCTATACAGCCTTCCCCGATTAGTCTTTCTCACAGGAGCATACTCTGTTCTCTTTGAGGTGCGAGCTGAATCCTTAGAAGCCTATACGTGGTGTAATGTGTAATGTAGATTAATTTTAGTCGCCAAATATTTAATCACACCGTGAGTTTCTCACAGCAACTTTAAACGAGTCACAATAAAAGAAACAACGCCTTAACGTAACTGATAGGCTAGCCGGATGGTGATTGTACCTAACCTAACCTCACTATTCTAGTTTGTGTCACACGAGTGGAACATCTGCCTCAACTTCTTGTCACTGTCGAGCTTCACTCGACGTAGCCCGTTTGTGTTTGTTCTTATCATGAAGTCCACGAAATCAACGCATACAAGGAAGGTCACACACTTCAGTATGTCCGCATGTTTCATCTCCTGGTTTCTCGAAACTCTGAACTAAAAGTATCCTTCATTTGACAGAGTACATACATCCCTCAGCGGCACTGCGCTACAAGCTGGAAGGTCGCGGGTTTGATTCCCGATGGTGTAATTGAGATTTTTTATCCTTCTGGCCACACTATGGCCCTGGGTTCGACTCAGTCTCTAACAGAAATGGGTACCAGGAATATCTCCTGGGGGGTAAAGGCGACCGGTGTGTAGGGCTGGCAAACTTGCCACCTTCATGTGCCGATTGTCTAGAAATCCTGCGAATTTAAACCTCCTGGAACCCTATGGGCCTGTGCAGGCCTGTATAGGGGTAGCTTTAACTTTTCCTTTTTTACATCCAGTTATGTTTCAGTAATTCAATATATTAAAGGTGATACACCCAGCACAACTATTCTCTTTTATAGAAAATTATAACAAAGAATGGTTGTGTTGGGTGTCTCAAGTTTAATATATTGAAAGTAACCTATGTGGGGTTTCAAGTGGTCACAGCGGTGAGGCTGGGCATTAACATAACGCTACTGTATGCTGGAATGTGACACTGAGCAGCAGGCCTTAAGAGTGAAGACAAGGCAGCAAGCTTTTCAGGTGAGACATCACCGCCTATTGCTACACTAGGACCTATATGCCTACATAACAGGGAATCTTGTTCTTTATCTGTACGCACATCATTATTATCCTTTCTTAAAACTTCTGGTGACTGACTTATTTTAATGAAAAATGTGAGTTTTATTATATTGTGAGTTTTCTATAATTTTTATTGGCAGTTCTTATTTCCTTATATATTTAGCGCTAATGTTATTACATAAGTTATGACATACATTTGCAGAGGAGGTGACTAGTGATCTGTACGCGTACAGAAAGTCTTGTGATGGACGATCTCGTTGCAGGTTTTCTTGCTTTTCCTCTTTCTTCAAGCAAATGCTGAGATGATTCAAAGTTGCGACTCTATGCTTCTCATACAGACACCTAATGTACGTTCACAAAAAGTACACCCTTGCTCTAAATACCATCACATTATCTGCCCAATTTATGCTCTTCATCTTTCACTTTAAAAATTTGCAGTTTCTCATTCTGTTTTGAAGTTAAAAGGAGCCCAATTTCGTGAGGAACCTTTATAGTATATTTCACTCTTGTTCAGTAATTACAGTCACAACCAACATATATATTTTCGACACATCAGGCTATTGGTTTCGGCTCTGTAGAGCCATCATCAGGCCTACACAAAAACAGGTGTGAAATACACTGTGCATGCACATACCAACGGGGGTGTCAGATATTAAGATTAGGAAACTTCATATCGGATGACAGAAACATATCCAGTCTCAGGAACGTTGTGTTTTAAAAATTGCCCAACAGTATTTATTGACTTACTGCTGCAATTTGGCCCCTAAGCACAAGTCAAGCTTCTTTCACTACCTCATGGCTCGTGATATCAAGCCTCACGTGTCCCTGTCACTAGCTATGGATCATCTCACTTATTTTTGTCGTGTGATATATGACCTTAAGGAAAAGAGAAGATACTGGAAATTGAAAGAGGAAGCACTAGATCGCACTCAATGGAGAACTCGTTTTGGAAGAGGCTACGGACCTGTCGTAAGACAGACTACAGAATGAATGAATGATATATATCTTCCTCAGCACCATATTCTCGAACACCCTAAGTCTGCTTTCCTCCCTCAGTATAATACATAAAATTGTATTTTCTATATTTTAATCTTTATATCTTTGGATAGAATATTTTAAGGCGTAATACTGATTAACTGTTTGATGGAAAAGATGTGGAAGGAAATAACTGTGGTCTAAAACGTTGTACATGCACCATCCCGGCCTTGCCTGGAGGGTCTTAGCTAAACCAGGACAACCTCAGATAAGATGACCGGTTTGCTCTTGTGATTTCAATTCCGGACCTCCCGAAAATGCAGCAGGACTGCTAACATCTCGACCGCGACGCCTTTGAGTGCTTCTACAGCTGACGACTCATGTGATGGTGTGGCTGAAGGTTTGCTTACCGAGACCAGTAGGACCTGTGTTTTCTGGTCGGAATTCTGCGTCATGTTCTCGGCGGTCTGCATCAAGAACACGGCTACCGCTAACTTGTGTACTCAGTGGCGGAAGTTTGCTGTGTAAATGCTGGTAGTCAAAACTGCTTCCATGCTGGACAACTTGGGATGGAGCCAGAGCAGCTTGTTGGTTCACTGCCTACATATAAGATGTTTGAGTGGCTTGCCTGGTGAGAGTTTGCTACTGTAGCTCATGCTTCAGCGCAGTTGTTTATAAACTTTAGCAACGTTTCGCCCCTCCAATTTTGTACTTCTTATCCATGTACATCAAGCTCGATTAGAAGCACACTTGAAAAGCCTGTAGAAGGATCTGACTGTTTGGTGAAACACGTGAGAGGTTTAGGGGGGCTGTAAACATAACAACTGGCAATTTGCCCTGCAAAAGACAGTGCGTCTTCACGAGACCCGTGACTGTCACTTGTCCAGCAGTTCGGTGCGTCGATAAACGCAGAAGATCTGATTTCATGAAGCTGTAGGTGATAGGCCTATCGCATCTGCGGGCATAAATTCCAGCTTTTTGTTTCGCCTTTGGAAGTCGCAAAGATAATTATGAAATTTCGAGTGCTACTGTAACAAACAATGATCGTCGAAATTGAAATATTCTCTAGGTTTCTCGGTGTTTAAATTACATTAAATGTAACGTTTTTTCGTAAATTTCAAGCTTTTTCTATTATTTCCGTCGACGTGAAACCGTAACAAATAGGGTCAAGTTTTTAATGTTAGGAGAAGTACTGTGAATGGCATTTCCTGTATGTTTACCTAGCCACAAGTAGCTTGTCTGGTGTCGTTAGTTCTGTTCTACCAAATTGTATTCTGCGATGGTATCAGTCGTTGCATTTTCATGTAAAGTCTCTAAACTGAAACATCAGGCCGCAAGTAATATTATTAGCCAGTAAGAATCAGATCCTGATCTTGCTATGTACTGAAACAGGGACGCTGATGGCCTACCTCATGCTGACGTGTTTTGAACTACCGGAAAGTCATAAAGGTTTAATAGGCTATAACTTAGCGCAGTTGCTTAGCGCTCATTTCTCATCGCGGATAAGGGAAGACCTCATGTGGGATGTGTGGTGCACAAAGTGACTCTATCCCTGCAGCTCATCGAATTCAACTGGCTCAGGGCGTGATCCCGCAGAGACATGCCCTGGAACTTCGGACTCCAAAAAAGGCAGCAGATTTATTGAACACCTGATCAAATGTCAGATTTTCAAAAATAATTCCGCTCCGTGCAGGTACGTTCAGTTTCATCTTTTCATGGTCGTAAGCCTACTAGAACATTAAATATTCCGCATTAGGAAGTTTTACTGTTGCAGTTTTCACGTTCATTTAGAAGTTGCAGATGCTAAGTTTTCGAATGCGATCGTCATGCCATCTGTTATCAGACAGTGAAACTTCTTGCATGTATATCGTTATAGAAGGGCTGCAAGCACGCTGGTGTGGCAGTCACAATTACAAGTGGCATTCGGATGGAGTTCGATGTTTAAAATTGCCTACAGAATTATAAGTACAGCTATAATTGTAGCTAAAGCATAAAGTGAGTTTGCCAAATTGGTACTGGCGAAAGTGTGTCGCCGTAAAATCCTTAACATGTAATCAACAATGCTCCATCTGCTGCAGAAGAGGTTTTGTGTTCTCAAAGTAATTACCTGTTTCTTATGACAAAGTCCCATTATCAAAGGAGTAGCTACTTGTAACTCACTACGATATGTTCACTGACGCTCTTTCTAATTGTGTGTGTGTGTGTATTGGAGTTTAAAAACAAACACGCAACTGGGGCCTCTAAGGCTTTAATATTTCATTCCTGGTACCTCTCCTCCTCTGGTTCGTGTCCTTCCTTATAGCAACGCTTTTCACAGGCCTATATACCGTAGACCCTGTTACTAATAACACGCACAACTATCGGCTTTAGTCGGGCTATAGACACTAATACAACTAGTACTATTACTGGCACTACTATAGCTATTAAGCCCACCACTACTACTAACACAACTACGCCTATCACTGTCCGTCATCAATTAGTTACAAATAAATATTTATAAATTTACATAAACGCAGATCTCAGTGACCGCGCGGTCTAACGCGTGCGTCTGCGGCCGCTCGCGTGCTGGAATTGCGGGTTCGAATCCCGCCGTAGGAATAGATGTCTGTCTATTTTGAGTGTTGTGTGTTGACAGAGATCTGTGCGACGGGCCGATCCCTCGTCCAGAGGAGTCCTACAGAGTGTGTGTCCTTGAGTGTGATCAAGTGCAACAATAACCCTCTACACTTACGATGACTAATAAGAATAAGAAAGAAAGAGAGAAAGAAAGAGAGAAAATAATTTTACATAAGCACTAATTGCCTCTCAATGAAATGCGGTCTGCCTTATGTTTTAAACGGGCTAGGCTGCCCTTTCTTTAAGTTTCTATAAGTTATGGACCCGCATCGAAGCCTAATAATACAGCGATAGAAGTTGAAAAGTGTCCCGTATTAGGACTGGTCCTGACAATATTTCATCAGCTCTGTCCGCATATTTAACGAAGAACAAATCTCCTTTCGGAAGTTGCTGTTAAAAGGAAAGGAATAAAACGCCCAGATAGCTAAAGGGGTGTAAACGTGGGTCGGGGTGGAGACTTGGTCTTCAGAAGTGTTCTCTTACACAGCAAATTTAGCTTCAGAAAGGAGCGACACAAGGCAAAGGGGTTAGAACTTCATTTGTACTATACCCCTGCGTGCCCAAGCGTAGCTGCATTCAGGTTGTTGATTTGCGAACGGAGCTTTGTAGCAGTGGAGCCGGTAGAGTGGCTAGTGTTTCCATTCTCCTGAGAGGCAGGACATGTTTTCTCCTCTCAAATACCCAGACCTACTCAGAGGTCCACCCAGTCTCCTACTCAGTGTATAACGGAGACTTCCCCAAGGTTAAAGCAGGTGGAGCGTGAATTTGACCACTTATGGCCATGTATTGCCGACCTTCAGAAGACGTGGAAATATATTTTGGGAAGAGGAACAACTATATCTTCAGTCTTAGATAATTTTACTACATGGAACACATTCTTTCTTCAGAAGATAGTTTTCTTCAGTTAATCACAAAATTCCCTGTTTTGTACGGAACCCGAAAGTCCATCGCCCTGTTTATACAGGATCCCGTCACCGAACACAGTGCTGAGCCAGATTCAGTCCGATATCTTTTTACAATATTTTACTACCATGCTTATGTCTATACACAGGTCTCACAAATGCTGTCTATCCTTCAGATTTCCCGACAACAATTTTTTGAGCTATGCATTTTTAGACTCTCTCGTACATTCAAGTCACCCTAAATGTTGGTTACAGGAAATAGGCTAATACTATTACGTATCTCGTTATGTAGCATTCTCCATTTTCTACTTACGTCTACTGTGTTTGTTCTACAGTTTCGTATAATTTAGATTAATATTTGCGGCTGTTCACAGAAGGAGGGAAGGTAAAACACATTCGATAGTCTGATCAATTAAATGGCTGCCAGCAAATCACTCATTTAATCTAAAATTATTCTTAACCTTTCTTGAACCTACCGTACTTTAAATTTGTTAGTTTTTCTCCAATTTAACTTTGCTACAAACTGTGAAACGATAGGGGGATTGTGTCTTGTAAAGTTATAGTAACAACCGTTTACTGTCAAGAAGTGTAACACTGCCTAAATTTGATTTACGCCTGCTAAAATTTTGTAATATCGCACGAAAAATCTGACACAGACATAACACCTTTCTGAAATCCAAACCGGCTCGGTTTTGCCAGTTGAAGTTGGTGCCGAAGCCAAGCGCAGTGATACGGCTGATCCACGTCTTGTACTTCAGCAGCGCACTGAGGATGACACAGACTTGTACTTCAGCAGCGCACTGAGGATGACACAGACTTGTACTTCAGCAGCGCACTGAGGATGACACAGACTTGTACTTCAGCAGCGCACTGAGGATGACACAGACTTGTACTTCAGCAGCGCACTGAGGATGACACAGACCTGTACTTCAGCAGCGCACTGAGGATGACACAGACTTGTACTTCAGCAGCGCACTGAGGATGACACAGACTTGTACTTCAGCAGCGCACTGAGGATGACACAGACTTGTACTTCAGTAGCGCACTGAGGATGACACAGACTTGTACTTCAGCAGCGCACTGAGGATGACACAGACTTGTACTTCAGTAGCGCACTGAGGATGACACAGACTTGTACTTCAGCAGCGCACTGAGGATGACACAGACTACAAAACACGAGCAGAATTATATTTCACCGCGCCTCTTCAGCCTGAAATGTAGAATCCATAGCGGAATTGCAGCTTTTCTAAGTATTTGACTACGGACTTATTTATATAAGTAAAAACGTAAGCTCAGACTTTCCAAGCAAAATCAGCAAAACAGTTTTAACAAGATGTTTGCTAAATGTTGATTCAGTTTAAACCGTAGATATCCTGTCTTTGTGTCCATAAACAGAAACTTAGCTTCAAATAGCATTGAGATATAGATGATTACAACAAAGTATGAAGAGCATTTCCAGATCCTTTTAAAAGTGCATTCATCCGTGCTATTGCAGTGACGAATTTTCTGTAGTAGGCTTAATGTTCTTACACAACTTACAGTGCAAAGCGAACTGCCTCATTCATTTGAATTCGAAACCAAAGGAGGCAGATGGCTTATCTTATATCCTAAAGACGGTACAAGTAAATTCAGCAGGAATATTTAAAAATATTTATTTAGATCCCCCCAGCGAATTGAAAATCAGGACTGCAGCCTGGGGGATACCAAGTGACAAGTTTTTAGGTAGTGACCAGCAGTTAGTCCATCTGTTTATCGTTAATTCTCTTCATCTGTTTACACTTTCATATTTGTGCGTTATTTACATGCGTCCAAGGCCTAGTGTGCTGTTTAACGAGAAATAATATAGCTTGATATGTAATGTGGTATAAACTAACTAACTAACTCCATAGAGCAGAGTCCTTCTTGAGAAGCTAACAGGTCGTCAGCTAGTCAAGAAATTCCCCGCATTTTATGGAACCCGAAGGTTCATTACCACACTCACAAGAGCCCGCCACCTGTCCCTATCCTGAGCCATATCAATCCAGTCTATGCCCCCCCCCCATCCCACTTCTTGAAGATCCATTTTAATATTATCCTCCCATCTACGCCTGGGTCTTCCAAGTGGTCTCCTTCCCTCAGGTCTTCCCACCAAACCCCTGTAAGCACCTCTCCCCTCACCCATACGTGCTACATGCCCCGCCCACCTCATTCTTCTCGATTTGATCATCCGAGCAATATTTGGTGATGAGTACAGATCATTAAGTTCCTCGTTATGTAGAATGTGGTATAAAATATTCTTAAAAATGGGAATAGTTAAATGCGAATCGGTGAGATTTTCCCATATCAAATTTTAACAAATTTTGAGGAAAGTATTTTGGTTATATAAAATAGGGTCTAATATATTCATGGCCTTACGAAAACTGATTTTTATCTGAATCACTGTGACGAAAAATCGAAATTACCTGACAATTTTCCTCAAAGTTATTGAATTTTAACAAAATTTTGAAGCAGTTAAGAGTAATACGGTGGTACCCATTTATGAACTTACCCATACTAGGCTTTATTACCGCAGAGTGTTCGCTTACTTGAGTATCGAAATTGCCTGTCAAATTTTGATGTCTCTTATGTCAGATCTCAACAATATATCTTTAACAGTTTATTGGGTGTGTAGAAGCGTCTATTATAGCCTTATGTAAATTAACCTTTATTATGGACCGGTATGGTTGAAAATCGAAACTGATACAAGTCTTTCTATTGAATTCCAACAAAATCTATGTAGCGCTTTATGGGAAGTGTAATATTCACTCATAATCTTACGTAAACTACGATGTCAGAGTTATAGAGTGATAAGGATATAGCATACATAGCCTTTATGGTGGATCAGTAGAGTTTAAAATTAGTATTAATGGTAAATTTTGTGAAAGTCTTTCGTATAAAATGACAAAAATATTTGTTAAGCGGTTTTAAAATACGTGGTGTTTTCTATTTATGGCCCAGCAAACCGAGCCTTTATTATGCATCAGTGCGGCTTGTAATTAGAATTCCTCCTCAACTTGTAGTGAAAGTATTCAATGTTGAATTTTATAAAAGTCTGTCCTATTGTTTAGGCAGTGAAGTTATATTACAAACTGACAAATTTAAACTTCACATAAGATATTCTCTGTCACTTTGTGAGAAGGTCCGGGAAAGTACCAATTCTAGTTTTTTTTTTCCTATGTCCCACAGCGAATCTAATAGAGGACACCTGAGTAAAACGTGACATTTACTGTGTATATTTTTAAGAGTATTGTGCCTTTATTTTATCCAAATTAATAAAAAAATACGCAAATATTGCCCGGTAGAATTTCGGATGCGATTCCATTTCTTATCCCCGATGTCTTACGATAACTTGTACCACTACGGAGAGCCAATTGAAATTAATGTCTATACATAAAGATACAGATACCCCTGATGATGGTCAAATAATGACCGAAACATATGTAGGGTAACTTTAAGTGATATTTTAATTCAATAGTGCAGTTGTTGGTTGATAAGTGAATTTTAATGTCTATACATTTGTAGGCCACGCTTGAAGTAACAAGAAAACATAAAGACCGACAGACGTTTATTAAATTTGAACTTGCAGAACATTATTAGGAATGATTTATGTATTTGAATTTTTATTCAGATGTGAAAATTTAAGTACAATTTTGTATTAAGATGCTAGTGAGATTCGGCGCGCATATTCATAGTAACTGTCGAGGAATAAATACTTACAAAAGAGAAAAAATATAATTGTCAAAAGCTGTAGAGAAAATTAAACACATTTTACGTCCAAATTTTACGTCCTGTTTGTTCGCCCGGCTGGCTGTTTGACCGTCTGTGACGTAACATCAGCTTGTATAGTATTTTAGAAGGTCTTACATTGCAGATTTGTAGTGAAAGTTTTCTGGAATATCCGATTTTCCTTGATATTGATCGATAATATAGCCTAGCCCATACAATATCATAAATAAAAATTCCATGTATCCAGTAAGCCTTTTCGTAATTTTTATTAAAATTCAGGACAGAAAATTTACCATAAGCTTCTAAATACACTTTCTCCTTTATTTCCTAAGACAGTCACAGCTCGACACAGAAGACGTCCACAAACATTTCTGGACAATTTCGATTTTTAGCGGTATCGTATTTACGACACATGACCAAGACAGGTTTTAGTCCAGGAATACAAATCTCGAGAAAGTTACTGCTGATTATAAAGGTTAAATTTTTAGGCTTGATCCCTCTTTGCGGTCTTGGAACATATATGTGGCCTACAACACTGTCACATGTTGGCTGAGATAAACTTTAAAGTTTTCTGTCCGCTTAATTAAGCACCATGCCATGAAAGTTTATGGGGGATGGGAGTTCGAGGGTCCAAGAATTATTAAGCCCGGCACTAGGTGTACGTGAAGTCAATTCACGCCCCGGCCACTTTACCTCCCAGGAGAAAAGTCGCCAGTACCCTTCGAATAAGGGGCTGGGCGGGTCCTGGAGCCGGTATAGACGCCATGGAGTAGAGAAGAATTCCTTACCTCGAATCGAATAACAATTTCTCGAACGTCCTGCCCATAGTTAAATCACTATACCGACGGAACTATCGCTGACTTGACTGCGGTGGTCTATTAACAGACTTTTTAAGCGTGTCTAGGAAAGTGGTTAGTTGTGGACTTTGCCAATCATCATACGTTCTACTGCATAAACATTATTGTAATTTATTACGTCCCCAGACTTCTCCACGTAACGACAATCAAGCAAGGGAAGGCTTTTTGGTAAATTAAAAAATCTATAGACAAGTAAGAAGGATTGGCATTTCTCTTCCACTTCGCAAACGAAATGACTGTATTCTCTTTTCATATACGACAGAAACAAGAAAACTGGCATAGAGTAAAGTTAACACTTCGGTACCTTGCATTCAAAATACACCTACGTGCTCATACAATAACTGTGAAAGCAACTGTCTGCTACACAGAGCGGCAATCTTTCTGTTCAGAACAGGAGAGAATAGGAGAGGCCTACTTTATGCATATAATTTCTCATGTCGACTTCCTACAAGATTAACTATCCGTGAGTCCTTCTTCAGAAGCTAATAGCTGTTGAGTTGTTCAACAAATTTAACGCTTCTTATGGGAACTGACGTCTCATTGTTATGTTCACAAGTGTCTGCCACTGGACCCTGGCTCGATCCAAATGATCCCGGTTTAGTACTCCTTTCTCTCTTACTTTAATATTAACTTTAAGTAACCTTTTTTTAATATTGTATTCACCGTGCATCTTGTACAAATTAAAATTAAAACCAACTTGATGCACACTCACTATTTAAAAAATTTTAATACTAGATTAATTAACCCGACATGTTTCGGTCAGGTACCTGACCATCTTCAGGGGTATACTACATTAAATTGCGTAGTCCATATGTTAAACACACATAAGATATGAGCCTATAAGTTCTCGTCGTATATAATGACTATTTTAAAAAAGTTTTTAGTGATTTTTAGTGACTTGTGAAAAACTTTATATACGACTAGACCTTATAGGCTCATATCTTATGTGTGTTTAACATATGGACTACGCAATTTAATGTAGTATACCCCTGAAGATGGTCAGGTACCTGACCGAAACATGTCGGGTTAATTAATCTAGTATTAAAATATTTTTAATAGTGAGTGTGCATCAAGTTGGTTTTAATTTCAATTTAATCTAAGTAACCTTCTATGCTTAGTTGTCCTAAGTGATAACTTTGGTCCAGATTTTGTAACTCAAATATGTATTTCCTTGCATTTCGTAAATGCTGCTTACTTTCCCCCTCCGGCTGTCCTTAATTTCTTCTCCTAATAATATTTCATGACAAGTACACATTATAAAGCCCCTGATTATAGTATTCCTTCCATCTTCGTGCTACTTTGTCACTCGTATTACACCTCCTATTTGCCAGCACCCTCCATCTGGGTTCTTACTGATATCCATAAGACTAGTATTATTATTAGTAGTAGTAGTGGTAGTAGTAGTAGTAGCAACTTTTTTATTAACGACGCTCTCAGTTGCTGGGATTATATATCTTCAATGATAGATGAAATCAATATGATTATAGAGCATTGGTAAATTATGACTGACAGGTGGAATCTAAGTAGGCTTACACGGGGAAGAACCCGCCCCATTGCCACTTTATCCACCACAAATTCCATCTGGACTGACATGGGGTCGAGTCCGGTCCTTCAAAGGCAGAAGTCGGCAAAACCTGCCGGAGCCGTGGCACGGCCCTTCGAACGTTGCAGTCAGTAGGAATGTACAGTTAATGAAAGCATAAGCCTGTATCAGATCGTTTCCCGAGTTGCCGCATGTCATTGCAGTGTTCAGGGAGCGCATCCAGCAGTCTCGCACTGGAACCACAGTTCTTCCATCCCTAATTAGTTACAACTGCGTTACAAAATCTGTTGGCAGGCAGGCAGGCAGCATTTTCTTTCCAGTTGCTGTCACTGGCTTCTCCACAAATGATAAGTTGCTCTCCTGAATGTCCTGTGAAATGTGAAGGGCATACTAAAGTTTCGTTTCGTGTTAATCCAGTTATACGTTTTAAAAGACACGTTTCCATAAGTGTAGCACTGCCCTTTCAACCGACACACAGATATGGCCATAAGCAATTTCTTCCTTCTCACTTCTTCTGATTATAATAGCTATATTCTTTTATAAAACCAACTTCGTGCACAGGTTAAACACACATTTAAAGTTATGGTCATTCACTACTTCTATACACGTACATTGCTATAGGCTTAGTTTTTACTAATAGCGTCGTTACGTGAACTACAAATAACATTAACTACAACATACGAAAATTCTTCTCATGTTAAGGCGTACGTTTCTGTTAAGGAAGGTATCCACATCTAAAAGGCAACCATTATTTTACGTTTCCATTTGCTTCGAAAAGAATGGAGTTTAAATAATTAATATGAAATAGGAAATAGGCTGAAGCAGGAATTTGCCACTATGGAGCTGGAGAATGCTCATGATATTACAAGTTCGTTCATTCTGTAGTCTGTCTTACGACAGGTCCGTAGCCTCTTCCAAAGCCAATTCACCACATTGTGCGATCTAGTGCTTCCTGTTTCAATTTACATTATCTTCTCTTTTCTTTAAGGCCATCCAGTAGCTGCTTACTTCTACTTCCTCGTCTTCCCATCATTTCTATCCTTCCCTCTAACTTTTCTTCAATCACGTGTTTCAGAAGGCAGTTTCTGCGCAAGATGTGAACTATCCAGTTAGTCTTTATACTTTTTATTGTATGTAAGATATTCCTCTCCTACTTGACTCTGTGTAATACTTCTTCATTTATCACACTATCGGTCCAACTAATCTTCTCCATTCTTCTCCAGCACCACATTTCAAAATTTTTCAGGTATTTTTGATCTAGTTTCCGAAGTGTCCACGTTTTATCATCATACAAATATGCTCCAAATATAGCACTTTACTAGTTTCTTCCTTAAATTTAAGTTCAGTTTGCTGGTGAAACGAGTTTTCTTCTTGTTGAATGCTGCTTTTGCCATGGCAATTCTGGATTTAATTTCACGTGTACACCTTGCATCATTTTTTGTAATGCTACCCAAATAATTGAAATATTCCGCATACTCCAATTGTTTTTGATCTATCATAATTTTTATTGGGAATGGTTGCCTTGAGATTCTCATTACCTTAGATTTCTCCACATTCATTCCCTGTAATTACAAGTTACTACTAAAAATTTTCGGAAAAGGAAAAATGGAGAAAATAATTTGTATATAGTAAGTTGCCAGATATTATATTCAGACTGACAAGGTTACACAATATTAACCCGTAAGAACGTAAAGCAATTAAACATAATTGGGAAGTATACATCTAGAATGCGATGTCACTGAGAAGGCCAAGTTAGTGAAGTATTGCCCCCTTATTGTGGTGTTCAAATCACGGCGAGTGAGAACGGCGGGGTATGTTGCACGCACACAAGTTAAGAAGAATGCATAAAATATTATGGTTAGAAAACTAAAAGAACACCATCCACTTGGAAAATATTGATGTAGTTTGGAAAATAATATTAAAAATGGACTCAAGGAAATTTAATTGGAGGGTGTAAACTGGATTCTTCTGGCTCTGAAGGCGGCCAGTAAGGGCTGTTCTTACCACGGTAATGGACATTGTGGTGAAATTCCTGACTGGATGAGAAATTATCAGTTTCTCAAAAAGGACTCTTCTCCTCTAATTTGTTTAAACACAAAACTCATATTAGGTTATGGGATTGTCATAAAACTAGAAACGTTTTGGGAAAAGACTGGAGATAGTAGCGACAGGTGTAATAGCAGCTGTGAAGAGCCAGTGGAAATGCGTGTCCCGTGTCTAATTCAGAGTGTGCAGGGCAAGAAACTTGTGTTATGCGGATGCAGATTGAGGCACTATTAATGGGACGTTACTCCTTATATTGACTCTTTACATTTACATTTTTGAGTAAGGACTATAACTCCCATAAGATTTATGGTTCATTTTCAATAATCCTGTGGTTCTGACGGACCTTGAAATATAGGTGGTAATTTCAGGGAATATTTTTCCGACAAACGTATTCCAAAGTGGTACTTATTGTGTACTTGTGACTAAAGCAGCAGCCTATATACAGTTTTCTGAATTCAAATCTTCACAGAAATTATGATAGGTCCTGTATTTTAACGTTTTACCGGTATGTTCGTCACGTAAATTTCAAGTGTGTTCAGCAACAAAATAATATTGTCGATTATAGCGTAGTATATAAACTTGTATATGACAGAATGGCCAAAATCCCTCAGTAACAACAGCGCGTTACTTTTCTTTTAAAAGAAAAAGGCGCGTTTGGCAAAGCCGCGGCCACTATGACGAAGACCTTATGGCAAAATGAAGCGCGGTCGATCGGCGGTCGCTCTCCTCATTCGTTGCAAGCAAAGTTGCTTGCTCCTTCTTCAAAACTGTCTAATCTAACGAGTCTGTATAGACACATGTCTGTAGTCTGTGGATATATGATTTCCAAAACCGCCTTTCGCAATCTGAAGACAAATGGAAAAGCACAAATAAACCTCCTAGGAATCTGTGCGATTTTCCGAGGGATTTCTTTAGGCCTACTAGAAAATCAGGAGGAATACTGCTAGATTTGAAATTGTCATAGCTGCTTTGCATAAAGATGTTTTCCCGGGATGTCGCGCTGTGTCTTTGGGTAAACACTTCCAGACATGCATTCATCTTCAGAGTAAAGCAGCCTTGGTCCTGAAAACTAAAGCAATACTATCCTTCACAATTTTTGGAACAATTCACCAAACAACACAACGTAAAATCCCAGAATACTTTAATGGTCTTAAATAGGATGAATATAATGAATGTGACGAATTTCATCATCTTCATAATCTAGAATATGTACACCTAGTAATGGAACATGTTTCTGAACGAGTAAGGAACTTCTTTACAGATACGACCACAGTCATTTCATTTTGAAAATAAACTGCTTTAGGCCAGGAGTGTAAACATTTTTTCAGAAATATATCAGCTACCTCAAAATTGTAGGTGCAGAAAAGAGGCATGAAGAAAGTTACGTAGTGAGGATCCACATGCATTAAGCGCCACCGTATAAACATTTATACTGCACGGAGACCTGGCTCAAGGAATATGTTTACCTCTGCTTTAGGCTTAATAATGCAACGTGTTAAATTAATTGCAGACAGGCCCTGTCCAGAAATCCCCTTATTAAATAAGGCCATGATCATAATTTTTCCGTTAGGGACATTCTTTTTAAAACTATTATCGAAAAACCAAATAAGTTTTCGAAAATTGTAATGGAGATCGGTACGCCGTAAGAACCCGCAGAAAATTTATTTATAAAATGGAAAATAGCCTACAAGTAAAATGAAGTTTGAAACAATAACAGAAATAGAAAAGACAGAAATTATATAGACAACCATAAAAATGTAGTTTAATTTTAACGTATATTATATGTTGTGTTTTATAGATTTGCTGAAATACGAAGTTAGTGTTTTAGCTTCCTGTTGTAGGCTACTTACAAAACGATGGTTTTGATCAAGTTTCGGCAATATCAGAGAGAGGAGCTGGCCGCGTGCGTCGGGTATTTCTTGCAAGGTACCACGCGCCATCCGTAACAGCGAGCACATTTGTCTACGTATTTTGCGACTTATCGAATGACGTAATCACTCATTTCCGGAGAAAAATAATCCCCTTCTTAATAGACCTACTTTAAAATTTCTGAATGACGTTCTAATGCGAAACTGAAGTATTGTCTCTCTGTTCCTGTTTGGTTTTGCAAATAGCTTAAGAATAGTTTTGGCATCAAAAGGCAATAAATGCTTTATTGACAATTGAAATGAGGTTCTTCCGGGTATATTTACTGAACGAGCCATACTGCGCTTTGTGTGTCCTCCTTTCCACCCAAACACAAAAAACTTACGTGACCAGCTTCCTGCTGTAGCTATCGTCTAGCAAATGTGGCTTACACTTTATCTTTTCCTGGCTTATTTAAAAACTTAAATAGCAACGAAACTTATCTTTTTAAGAAATTCATTCTAATCTGAAGCACACTTAGTAGCCTAATGCTTATACTAAAATTTTTCTTTGTGTGCTCCTTAAAGGCATAAGGGAAGCGGATTTATATCTTTATTCATTAACCTCGGTACTGGGTAGAGGTGTCCGGTTAGTTTGACGCTACGCTGCTTTACCTCCTGGTAATATGCTCAGGTACCCATTGAATAGGAGGCTGGATGGGCTCCATTGCTGGTCTGGATGCTTGTAAGGAGTAAAAGGGTATTTATTCCTGCCGGAAATCGAAACATGATGCCACAATTTGTATGAGATACTGTATTTTCAGAAATGTTATTATTTTAAGAAATAATAAATACACCTAAAATTTTAGTCCTAATAACTGAAGAGAGATGCAGTCTGAGAGAGTTTGGTCTAGATGATAGGATAATATTAAGACGGATCTTAAAACAGGGGTGCACAAATTTTCAAACTAGGAGCCACCTGAAAATTTTAGGTGACAGAAGTGTGGAATTAAATATGTTCCATACTGCGGACCCGCAGATATTAGGCAACATTGTACAAATTTTATGCTGTATGTGCCGTGCATTTTGTCATGAGTTTAAGTTAAAACCAACTAATGCACAATATTATTAACAGAGTAAGATGTATTTATACCCCTACATACGTTTCGGCAATCAAATTGCCATCCTCAGGGGGCGTTCATCAAAGTGTCACAAGCATCTACAGCATCCAAATACACAACAGTTGGCTTTACAACTGTAATCTTGTGCATTAGTTGGTTTTAACTTAAACCATTGTACAAAATTTAGTCGCAACTGGCTCCCGGAATTTGTGCATTCTTGTCTTAATTGTGAGAGTGTGGAGTGGATTTAACTGGCCCAGGATATGATATTCT
This sequence comes from Reticulitermes speratus, assembly GCA_021186555.1. Lineage (NCBI taxonomy): Eukaryota > Metazoa > Arthropoda > Insecta > Blattodea > Rhinotermitidae > Reticulitermes > Reticulitermes speratus. The sequence goes on from JAJKFL010000001.1 coordinate 20,984,247, forward strand.
AGTCGAATATTTTGAAGACAATGATGAACATTTGGTTTCATAGAAGGCAGGTAATTTCTTGACCAGCTGAACGCCTGTCAGCTTCTCAAGACGGTCTGTGCAGCACGGAATTAGATTGTTAATGCACTCGTACTCGCAATAGATTTTTGCGTTGTGGGTGAGAGTAGGTTTTTAACATATTCTGGGGGAGCAAGGAGTATGCCTAGTGAGCACATATCTGAGGATACGAACATGCCAGGCTTTGTTATTACCCGTGTTGCCTACTGCATGGGCCTCAGAACTTTTGACTGTGATTGAGTTGTCTGATAAGTGTCAAGTTAATTGAAGTTGTCAGATATAAAGTGGATAAGTTTGCTTCAAGCCCACGTCTACATTCTAGTTGGAAAGAAATTTCCTTTTCATTTCTTCACCTGAAGAACTCCACGGATGTGATGACAAACCGAAGCATTCATTCAGTGAAAGCTGTTTTGTACCATTCAGCCGGCCGTTTGTCTGTCCGATGCAGCTGACGTGACGTGCAAGGGGAGGGGAATTTACAGCATCAGCCTTCCTCTAGAAGGAAATGAAATCTCTGTCGTAGAGATTTTTCTCTTTTCCATTGCGTGCAGACAGCCTGTGAGGCATACCCATCTTATCCGGTGTGTACCGGGGGTCATTTACTTGGCTGGTAATGCATCGGGGAGTGAAACCGGCTGCTGGCTTCCATTTAGAGCCGAATGTAAGAATACTTGGAGCTATATCGCCACTTCCTCCTACGTCTTAATGACATGTTGCTTAATTATGCACATAACTTTGTGCAGGAGGATCTCAGCAGCCTTTATCTCCTCAAAATGACACTCTTGAACTGCGAAAACCGTGACTACTACTGCTTCGAGTTGTGGAGACGCCGGCTTCGATTGTCGAACTGTAGGTCAGCTGCTGTGCCTGGGACATAAGATTTTATCTTAAAATCGGCGACTAACACTTGCTTCCATATTACAGTCCGTCATCACAATCATCCAACCATCCAACGCCATGTAACTTACGCAATTGAGAAGAAGCAATTAAGTAAGCTACGAAAACTGCCCAGTGGACCACAGAGTGTTGCCAATTGAAACGTGGCACGACGAATTGCGGGTTGGACTGTCAAGGCTGAATTTCCAGTAGGGTCAGTGGGTACCTTCTTCATTCTTGGGCCCAATTAACCCTCAGCCAAAGTCAGCCTGACCGCTGCTGTACTTCATGACGTGTGTTATGACTGCTGTTACTGACTCTAGTGGTACATGAGACAGACGAATTTATAGGAAGTTCCGCGAACTAATATTTATAATATGGTTCATATTTTGTGTAATTAGTCTGTATTCCCAGTAAGAATTATCAAAACTGATATTCCTTTAAATTCTAAAATTATGTTTTTCTTCGGTGTAAACTCGAAATGCCAAGGTAAATAGAGGTCAAATCAAGATAAAGTTGTCCCTATGCAAGCCATGAAGACGTAATGGGTGTGGAGGTACAGCTCCACATATTCTTAACCTCTTACTAGATGGGGTGCGTGGTCAAATTCACGCTCCGGCCACTTAACCCTCAGGAAATGAGCCCCGGTACCTACTACATAGGAGGCTGTGTGGGCCCTAGAGCTCGTCTAGACGGTTTGAAAAAGACGTGTATCTATTGCCCTGCCGGGAATCGAACTGCGATTGCCCGATATCCAGCCCGTAGCCTAGTTTAATTTTTATGAGTTGTTTAGTGACCTCTGTTTGTGTTTTCCGACCTCCTATTGAGTCATTTGTACTATTTATTCGTTTGTGGTTTATATAAGGACGATAAAGATAGACCGATATATTCCTCGGTACATATTACTAAAATGAGGTAGATGAGTCGTACGCCACGTAGGCCTATTGGAGAGAACAAAATGCGTTCGGGATTTTGGTGGGGAGACCTGGAGGAAGGAGACATTTTAGAATACCTAGGTGTAGATGGGAGGACAATATTAAAATACATGTTAAAGAAACAGAACGGGAGTACGTCGACTGAATTCTTCTGGCTCAGGATAGAAATAAGTGGCTGCCTTTCGTGAACACGGTAATGAAGCATCGGATTCCATAACGTGAGGGGAAATTCTTGACTAGCTGAGGAATTAACAGCTTTTCAAGAAGGAATCTATTCCACTGGGTTAGTGAATGTCTCTTGTTATACGTACAGAGTAGAGTGATAACATCAGTAAGTATGGATTTGAAAAAAAAAGGTCTTTTCTTAATTTGCGGTACCATCACAGCATTTGCCTGGAGGGACTGAAGAAAACCTCTAAAACATTAGAGTAACCGGACTTCTGGACGAGTTTTGAACGCTAAATCTCGCAAGTACTTTCCACTGGACCGTGACATTCGGGCCGTCATTATGAATTTGTATTTAAATGTCAGATTTTTTAAAAATGGGATAAAAACCCTTTGGTTATACGAGATGGAAGTAAAGGAGCCTATTACTCCGTCTTCTCACACCCATTCATATTTCCATCACTTCACATGCAAGCCACATTTCGCACACAGAATGACTGTAGGTGAAACTACACGTCCTGTCCGGTTAGCAGCATGTTGAGAAGCCCAAAAAATTAACAATAGTCTGTCCGCTCTGTTTGTCAGAACCACAATAGAATCAAGTGGGTTGAACAACCTGTCATGTTGTCAGAACTGATGCGCACTTTCTCACAGTCGTGGGAGTTATGTCAACACTGTCAAAATAGAAAAAGAGCACGTCAGGTTTAAGGAATAAAATTACGCCTATTGTTTGAGCCTCAAGTGTCTTAATTGAGAAATTTTCATTGACCTGGAACCTGAAATGAAAACTATAGACTGTAAAGAATCTCAAAAAAATTTAGTCGCTTAAATAAAAAAGGGGCAGGTATTGTTAATATATGTAAACAGTTTTACATAGAATGAACTTATATAGGAAAACTTTACGACAGAAAATCTAATGTATATGTATATAGGCCTATATAGTCTTGTCGATTCTCCAGTCTTCTCGGTTTATTCTTCTCGATTCTAGTTCCCAGACAACCTCAACAGGTCTCATAGAAAAAAGCAAAATATGAAATCGCTTTGTATATATATATATATATATATATATATATATATACACGAGTATATATCACATTCATTGTACGCAGTTTTCTGATGTCAGTCGCTTACAATTTACTTTGAACAAAATCGGACCAAACTATGGGAGTTTTCGCTAGTCTGCTTTACGTATCTATTCTTAGATATGCTTTTCGTAAGAACTGGAAAAGATTTGTTTTTATGCCTTATCTTTCTAAAATACGGACGTATAACTTGCTGCTACATTGAAACATGCTTTATTTTGAACCTAGATTTGTTAAGCCTTTCATATTATCCTCTATTATCCTCTAAAGAAAAATATGTCGCGATTCGACTTTGTAATAAAGACAGTAGTTTTTGTGAGGTAGAAACTGGATTCTTGTATAATATTTATTTGATTTTTTTTTTGAAAATTTGAGGTCGGTACTATATAAAGCCAACTTATAAGACTTTAACCACAATTTGCGTATGAAATAAAAAGGGAAAGGATGCGAGTGTGCCTAATACGAGTACTGTGTTTTGACATCTTTGTGTTAGGTCTGCGTTTCTGTCGTGCTTTCTTTCCTAACTGTTCTGGGCACCACAGCTCTCACGGGAAGACCAGTCAGGTGACGGCTTCCTACGTGACAAACCTGCCATACTCGTTGCGACGATAAAATAAATATCCTGTATATTTGAAAGTCATGTTGTGGCATTAGTATAAGATATATATTACTGTTACACAGGGATAACCTTATTATAAATTAATTAATTATATAGAAATCACAGAGATTACCACCGTTTTGAGATACATCCTTTTTATTGGTCATTATCAGACCCTTAATAGCCTACAATTACTTATATTATCCTTAGATTAATTTTTTGTTTCAAAACTTTAATGAATTTTATGGAGTAGCATTGACCTGCCACCCACACTGTTCCTTATTTCCTTGAGTTTGAAATTGAGGCACTTAAAATTTAAGGGGGTTAATTCGCCATATAAATTAATTCTTATAAATGGTCACTCGTTTCACTTCCGCTTGCTCGGCACCATACGAACGCATGCACGCATGCACACACACACACACAAATTAAAAATAATGAAAGTTCTATAGTCTGTCACCAGATGTCACATGTATGTTGAGCACTCCAGCGCTTCATAGTGATAGAACTATGAACTGTGCTCAGAAAAGTTCGTATATTTGGAGCAAAAGTGACATCAATATTTCTGTGTTTAGACATATGCAGGCACTCTGAAGGCTTGTTACTACAGGAGTATAGAAGATTAGAAACCATAAATAAGAAATGCTTATGAACTAGCAGTCCTAGCTAGCACATTCCGAAAAAAACGGTGGCTGTGTGTGAAAGTAATAAGATTGTGACAAGAAAATATTCGAGCTGCATACGTGGACTCCAGAATAGTTTAGCATGTAACGAAATCTTACAAGTTATTCTTGAGAATTTTTAGGCACTTATGTAGTCAAGAATTGTTCACCTCTTATGGAACCGAAAGATTTAATTGTCCGTACCATATTTCATCCATTCAGCCTACAACCTCCACATCATATTTCCGTAATATTCACTTTAATATTATCCTTGCATCTTCTTTTAATTATTGGTTTTCCTTAATGTTTTTCGATTGAAATATTTTCTACATATCGCCTCTTTTATTCACTACATGTATTCCATTCATATCACAATGATTTATTTGGTAAACCTAATATTATTTGGTACATAGTACAAACTATAAAGGTCTTTGTTATGCAATTTTCTCCATTTTCCTATTTCTAAGTCTCTGTGACATTCAAACATTATTCAGTTTGTGATTATCTTAGTTTTTATGATGTTTTATTCATCGTAAACAAAATTACAAAAATTAATTTTGTGCAAAGTAATTAAGCGTGAAATTTGGCAGTAGGAAATGCGATAGCACTACTAACGGAACAAACTTCCCTGCAGATGCACATTGTGTCATTAGGAAGCAAACTGGCAAAATAATGAAGTTCCGCTTAAGAAATATGAAACTCATTTCCACCACTTTTATTCACTGAACCGGTAAAGTGTAATTCTAAACGAAGACAAATCTTTAACAAGGTGAAGGGATGGAAAATCATGTTCCTGAAGCCGGTGTTCGCCTGCGGGTTTTCTGACCCGCCAGAGTATCATTACGAAAGGCACGTTTAAACGGCACAGCTCGGCGTATTTGTTCAGGATTTACGTATATGTAGATTTATAGGCTTATATTATGCTCTGTAAGTATATGTGCATATCCATAAACTGTATTCCAGAGCAGAGCAATTTATTTAAGTAAACTGAATCATGATGTAAAATTTGTTTTACAGCTTTCAAGTTTTTATTTACTTAAAAAATCAACATTTCACTCCTAACTAATTAGCAAACTCCACGGACCTGAGCCCTTTATGAGCATCTAGTAGTTTGTCAGTTAGTCGAAAAATTCACTATTTTCTTTGGAAACTGAATATTCATAGCCGCCTCCAAAAAGAACCCTCCACTTCTCTGAAGCCTGAGCCACACCCTCTTATCACATTTCTTTACGATCCATTTTAATATTATCCTCCCATTTCCGCCTCATTGTTTCAAGAGGCATCTTTCCTTTTGGTTTTTCAGTGAAAGATGCGTATAAGTTTCTCTTCTTTCCCCTTACAAATACGTGACCCACCCGTCTCATCCTCCTTGATTTGATCATCATAATAATCATAATTTTAAAAAATTATTTGCAAGAGTAAAAATAAGGGTCGTGCCATGGCTCAGGCGGTTAGTCGCCGGCCTCTCACTGCGGAGTTCCGGGTTCGATCCCGGGTCGGTCCATGTGGGATTTGTGGTGGACAAATTGACACTGGGACAGGTTTTTCTCCGAGTACTTCGGTTTTCCCCTGTCAAGTTCATTCCACCGGTGCTCCATTAAAATGGTAAAGATAGAGTAAAAATAAAATAAAGTGATAATTCGAGGACACATACATAAATATATAGCCCACAGTTACGTAGCTATATAGCCTTACTTCTCTAGTACTGTTAGACTCTTACGTTATGAAATATTATAATAGCCCTATTTGCCGTATTGGCTTATGGGCCAATCACACTCGGCAGAATGTTTGGGCTACAGACCGCGTGATCGGAAAGTCGTGGTTTGTTTCCCGGCAGGAGTGGAAATTTTTTCTTCGTCACTTGTTCAGAGCGGGTCTGGGGACGACCCAGTCTTCTTCCAGTGCATACATACGTTTCGCTCCCCGGCGGCAAAGCATTAGGAGCGTACAAGCTATGCTCTACCTCCCATGCAGCAACGGAGCTTAAAGATTGTAGAGCTGGGTTTGAAATGGTTCAAGCCATTCACCCCTTAACATAATACTGTGGTGTTGAAATATACTGGATGTTTAAGTATAAATATTTAAAAATTTGATATGGTGATTAAAACCAACAAATGCACACACGTTTATAAAAATATATTATAAACATAGTAATACCTCCTACATGTTTCGGCCACTCATGTGCCCAACCTCAGGGAGGTGTGTTACGAAGAATACATTGAGATGTTACAAAAGTTTGTGAACCAATGCACATGTAAAATATTAAATATTAAAATTACATGGTTTAAAGTACATATTACAGTCTTCGGGTTTCGTAAAACTCAGAATATGTATTGAATCTCTGAGCCACTAGAAGCTTCTCAAATATGTCCCTGCTCCATATAGTTAGGTGATGTGAAGTGTGAGTTGACTGGAAGGGCCAGTCAGGCAGACAGACTCTTCTCTAAGTTTCAGGTTGCTCATACCACTGTCAAAATTCGTCCTATATCCCCGACGTCTCAGCAGATATGTATTTATCGTAGCGTGTTTTAGCGTGGGAGTAATCTAATGGCACTGTGAAGAGGCACAGAATCTGTGATCTTCTGTTCAAACTGTGCAAATAAATAACCAAAAAACATACCAACGAACTTCTCAATTTCGTAAATTGGGAACTGCGGGCGTGTATAAAAAAAAGAGAAGGTGGAAATTTTTACAGAGTGCAATGTTACAAATTGATGTGCTAGAGGCTATAAAATGGGAAGGAAAATAGCGCGTATAATGAGAAGCAGAAATTCGACGAGGAACGTGATAAAACTGCGAACAGAGGAAGGGTGGCGGAGTTGAAGCGGCATTGTAATGGGGCAGAAACGACAGTTTTGTTACAAATAAGGAAGCAACCGTGGGGATTTGTATAATTCTTATTTGTGTCACATCATCGTAAAAGAACCTGTCGGAAAGAGAGGAAATGTTGCTGTTACGAATGAAGTGTCGCAAAATTGTTAATCGCCTGTCGTGTGGTCAGGATTTATTTTACACAAGTCGGGGTGAATATTGAATGGTTCTTTATCTGGAGCGGGAGGCTGAAAACACCTCACTGTAAATACAGAAATTTTCTACGAGGCCTGGGATAAATTTAATAGGATAAGGTGAAGGAAGACGCATCTTACATTTAGGTGAGAGGATAAAATGAAAATAATCTTTAAAGAAATGGGATGTGAGATTATCGATGTATGAATCTGCCTCGATATAGGTCGAATATCGAGCTATTACCAACACGATAAGGACAAAATGCAGAGAATTTATTGATCAGCTTTTTTTTTTCTTGTGAAGGGCCACGCAGCAGATGCTACGGACGCACCGCAGCCTTAAGACTCATTATGAAACCCTGTGATGAAGATGATTAGTGTTTTTTCGTTTTTCCTTGTGATGGAGCACCGATGGAGTGAAATTGACAGAGGAAAACTGAAGTACTCGGGGGAAAAACCTCTCCCAGTGCCACTTTGTCCACCACAAATCCCACATAAACTGACCCGGGATAGAACCCGTGCCTCCGCGGTGAGAGGCCGGCGAGTAACTGCCTGAGCCATGGCTTAGGTAATATTAATTTTTCAAATTTTGTTTTCGATGGAACTAGCTAAAAATAAACTAATATTACAGTTTCATTCCAGGTTACCTGTCTCGCCTTTTCCGGTCAGAACCACTTTCATGCTTTGAGTCGGATTTCGATCACACCACCGCAATGTTGAATGCTGTAATAGAACAAAGATTGGAAGATGACCAACGGCCCTCAAATATTAGCTTTTAAGGAAGGCAGGGAACGTATACCTCCGTCAGTAATCTGGCTGTGGTAGCTCTTTCAATAAAGCTTTAGCCAAAATCGACCTACTTGTTTGGCACTTGCAAGATCTGCAATTCTTTACGGAAGTAGAACTGGTCTACTTCAGAAACCAGTACAGTATACAAGTTATAAAACTTCACAACCTAAGCTCAGCTTGCAGAAATCTAATTTTGTAAAATTAAAATATATATATATATATATATATAAAGTTTATTACAACACGTTTCAGCAACACACAGCCGTTGCTGTGAACATTCTTGAGCTTCCTCGTACTCATTACAGGTGTTGCCCCTATCCTCATATATAATACCTGTCATTTTATAAAAAAATTATTCCACATAAAGTTTATTGTTATCACTATTAAAATTCGGTTTAAAATACTCTTTTAATATTAGAATAGGACGTGTGTACTCCATATATTAAATTTTTTAAAGTTTTCCCTTCTAATCAGATTTATTCACTCTATTATCCCATTTTCCATCCCACTGTCACGTTGTGTAAATTGTCACCGTAGCTGTTCTTTTTGTTTTATCAGTTGACGCTGGTGAGTACAGACGTTCATCTGTTTGGTGTTACCGCTGTGATTCCCTCATAGTTACTTATTGTATGGTTACAACTTCTTGTTAACACAGATGGTGTTCCATATCGTACGTGCTGCCACACCTCTCGGCGAGACATTAGGTGGGAATGAGTCAGTGAAAGTATGTTCACAGTAATCTTTGTATGTGACTGATATATGTGAGTAGCCTATATCTTGATTTCAGGCTTCCGCCGCGATGTTGATGAGATCTGCGCTCTTCTGAGATACTACGCGGTGTCGTGTGGTAATTGTTTACCGACGTTTCGAGACAACGTATCAGTCCCATCTTCATGGGTCAAGAGTCCGAGGAGGAAAAAGTTGGGACCGATACGTTGTCTCAAAACGTCGGTAAACACCACACGACGCCACGTAATATCCTAGAAGAGCGCAGATCTCAGCCTATATCTTGTTTCGAATAGTGCTAAATCAAGTGTTTTGAACGCGGAATTTGAACTTGCATTCTAGAGGCATGTGTTTGAATTCAGATCGTGAGATGAAAATTTGTGTGTATTTCTTTCTGCACAGCCAATTGTTGTCTTACAGTGGTAGAGGTGCTTTTAGGGGCTGATCACTTACTGGGGGTTCATATCAGGGGAATGTTGAGGCAAGGGAGTTCTGTACTGTAGAATAATGTGAGATCAATCATTGAATATGGACAACGCCCTTTGCTTCGAAGGTTCTTTAAGTAGTCTGTAAAGGTACAGTTGTTACTGTGCACGCCCTTCAGAAATTAGGAGGACGCGCGGTGTAGGTTCACTTGTGCTTAATCTCAGCACAGTGACTGAAATAAACCTTTATTACAAAAATATTTTGAATGTATAGACCTATTCCCATTGACAAATATTTTATTATTTGCAGCAGTATCGCCTAATGATAGCTTTCTGCTTTTAAATTTTGAAAGATACACAGCAAGGAGCAACGCAGAATGAATTTTCACGAAACGTCAGTAGGTCTAATGGTCGCGAATGGTCGCGCAGCTACCAGAAACGGAGAAACGGGGAACACTGTGTTATAGAACTTAATATCTAACAAAGTATTGTAATTTAACAAAGGAGTAAACCTGGCGTGTTTTATTACAGACATCTTGTATCCCTTCCAGTTTTCTTAAAGTAATTCGAGGCAGCTTCATAGAAAGAAAGCTTTCGCCTAATGACCATGTTACTTTTAGCCATGCTTTGTATAATGAGGAAAAGGGATGGGAGCTTTATCTTTGTGGGTGACTGACACTTTCATTTAATAATATCTTATATCAATCTTTCCTTCAAGGAAATCCACACTTATCACATTTCTCTTTTAAGAACATTTTTGATGTAAATAAATTAGCCATATACTTCTGAAAACATTGTTAAAATCTTGTAAGCAAATTTAAGAACAGATTTTTTACCTTGTTAGTGATAACGACACAAGGAAATACCGCATTTATATAACCTCATTTGAACTGTGAAACCTGACACGATTAATGGTCGTGAGGAGACGGCGACAAAGAGAGGCTGGGCGTCTGCTCGCGATAGTAACAAATGAGCACACCAAAAGCAACACGGACACAAATCACACGTTATAACGTTAGGGGAACGGGGAGAACAGTCGTTTGTTGGGGCGTAAGAGAGAGAGTGGACAAAAATATTTATGAGGAGATTTCGTAATCTTCTCTGTACTCCAAATGGACTGTTGTTAGGAAAGTCAGAAGGCGGAAATGCACGCATTTTAAACTTGGGATATGCATACAAAATTTAGTCGGAAATTTGCAATAAGGAGAAGATTTGGGAGGTTTTTCTTGAAGATGGTAGGATAATATTAAAATGTGTTTTGAATAAAAGTGATGTGTCCAGTAGTGACCGTTTCTGAACACGATAATGCATATTACGGCTCCATAACAAGCGAGAAAATTCTTGAGCAGCTAAACAACTATCAGTTCTTCAATGAGAACTTTACTGAGTGGAGTTTGTCAGTTAGCAGCCGCTGATCTAAAGTTCTGACGTAAATGCTTTCTGGCCAAATACTTTAGAATACTCAAATAGGAAGAGAAATGGCGACAGTCTTCTTACTGAGAGGACACTGACCAAGCGACTTGGTCTGTACTTAACTGACACTGAAAAAGGGGCACGCCTGTACTGTACGTAATCTCGCATATCTTTCAGGCTCTACGTTTTATGCATGTCAGATCCGTTATCTACAATGACGGTCTACCTCACCTTCGTATCATTCAGCCTGTCACAGGTGTAGTAAATGTTTTTTTTTACATTATCAGAATTTCGTATCACGTTGTATCTATATATTTAATTGATTTACCACGTTAATTAACGTTACGTAAAACAGATATTTAGTACTGACTAGTTATTTTTAGCTGTTAGCTTCGACATTAAATTACCGTCATCAGGCGAAAATATAATTAATATAATTCAAATATTATTCATGCAGTTCTTTCTCATCTCCGATTTTGTGCAATAAAGGTAAAGGTAAAGGTAACAGGCCATGAAGGTCCAGTGAGGGAGTAGAGGTATAGTTCTACTCTTTCTTTAATCCAGGCGATAGATGTGATGGGTGGTCAACGTCATGCTCCGGCCATTTTACCCTCGGCACAAAGACCAGTTACACATTTTACAGGAGGCTGGGTGGCCCCCCAGGGCCGGTCTGGAACTTGGGTGCAATGTAGTGATAAAATATCGAGTAATTGAAATGGAAGTGACTTCCCCTTTGTTCTGCTTTCTGTTCTTGTCACTTGCATGTTGAATGTTTTAACCTAGTTTGAATTGATGAACTTTTAGTCAAGAAGTTTCAGTATTGTAGCAAGTACTAGATACTTGTATGCGACATTAATTCACATGATATACCAAATATTTAATACTTCGAAGCCAGAACTTTATATAAATAATATTTAATAATTCAGTTCCTACGTTTGCAGAAAAGACACTGTATCTTTATTGCAAAGAAAACTCTTTCAATAATATTTAAGGAAATAATCGTTATTTATACCGAGAATAGTAACAAAAAATGTTTTGGAAAAAATGCAGAATTTATAATATTAAATAAGGATGTATATATATTTAACACTGTGCTTTAAAGGCTTAAGATAAGCTAATTGTTAGATTGAGAGGTATCTAGCTTATCGACTGAAGTCTAATAAATGGTATTTGAAATGTTTATGTTGAAATACAAAATTAAGTTTACAGTCGAAGAGTTAATTTCTACACCAACTATCTACACCAATTATGATAAGATGCACGCTAAACACAATATAAAGTTAAGCTTACAGTGATTTTTAAATACAATTTAAAATTAAATACAGAGAAAAATTCATATAAATATGATGTTCAAAATTACAGGTACAAATAATGACGAATTGAAAGATATTCTGCGTAGTTTATGTTCAAGTACGAATACTGAATCTGCTTGTGATTTGTAACTTTCTGAGGAATGTGTTTTTTATTCCAGATAAAAATAAAGCCTTCTAAAGGCCTATTAGAACGATGTGTTTTATACTTGAAGTAACTCTTTTCTTTTCAGTTCAAGTTAATGGATATTTTATAATCTCTAGGAAGTTGGCAACATTCACATGATCTATGCATTTATTTAAATAGAATTATTGTGTTCATTTCGATTAGTAACAATAAAGTACCTTCTTTTCCTCAGTTATTTTAAATAAGGGTGATATTTTAAACGTGTCAAGCTTCAAATCAAAACGGCTATTTATTTGCATTCCCTAAGTTCGACCGTCATAATGACCCGCGCCTGCAGTACTGCCGTATCAAGCCGACGGTGTCAAACTAACAGCCAGATATTTATAAAACACTTTGGCAAAGAGATTTAATAATGTTTCATAAAGTTCAGAATTTCTATGGTACTTGCACAAAAGACGCAGTCTTCAAACAGATGAAATTAACAATGGGGCTGGATTGCTCAGTTGAAATATTAATGGGGCTACGGGCTAGAATACACGAAAATCAGGATTAGGTTCCAGGAATGGAAGAGATTTTGCTCTACTCTGTAATTTCGGAACCGAATATAGCTTTTCCAAAAAAGAATCTATCGAATTAATACTGGCAGCATTTTCTTACAGAATATAACCACAGGGACATGAAGTCGTCAGCCACTTCCATCCACAGCCGAGGTTAGGAATGCTTGAAGCTATACCTTCACTTCTCCATCCGTCTTTATTTCTTGGTGCTTAATTCTGCACAGAAACAAATTACTGAGGATAGTATGCTCTTGGCTGAAAACAAAAAACTGATTGAAATTTTTCCAAACCATATCTACTTTACCCTATATATCTTGACTAGATTCTAGAGGATTCACAGTATTGTAATTTCTAGTTAGCCATGAACGTGCAAAACTCAAAATCTTTAATTTTTACAAATCAATTTCTTTTTTGCATTTGACTGTACACTTCCAGGAGAAGAGTACAACAAATACAGCCACATCAAGAGGGTTTTTAAATAATACAGTATATTTAAATAATACAGTATATTTTCAGAAAATCTTGATAAAATTTCGGCTTAAAAATTCCAACCTGCTCGATTTTATACCTAAATTCTAGTGTGTAAATCCATTAGTTGTTTCTTACAACTAGGAAATATCAGAGAGCTGCAGGCATCGCAACTGTTGCTGTGACCTCTGGGGGGGGGGGGATCTCTCTGAACTCACTATCATGGAGAGAGACCTGGCCTCCCTGAACACTACGCGACGATTTTCAAGTAACATGCGGTTATGTGTTTTACTTGGGGCATGGAGTTTTTGCGCGCCTCTGTATTATGCTCTTTGCCCTTACAATGTAGCGATGAGCTGATCTCCATGGAAGGGCCGGAGAGATTCGCCTAATTCCTCAAAATACTGCAATTACCCTTACGCCCAAGAAAATCGACTTCATATATTAAAAAATTTCGACAACAAGAGATGAGCCATCTTCGACCTATTAACACATAATAGTTACTGTAATAGTCCAGTGTTTGTAGGATTTGCGACTAACGTAGTTTACATTAGTTTTTAGCCTGTTGACGTGGCTGATTGCCCGAGAACAAATTAGTGGATCAAAAATTTGGTGATGAATGTCAGTTTTGAAGCCTCCATTGTTTAGATCTCACCACGCTTTTGTTACTTCCTCTTTCATGTTTTGGTTCAAATATTTACCAGAAGAGGCCGTTCGAAATACCATTGATGTATATTATGCAATGGGGTGAAAATGACGTTTCATGTACATGAAGGTCGTCTGGAATTTAAAAGACAAAACACAAGGCTTGACTCTCTGGAGAACTGGCTTTGGAAGGACTATGGGCCTGACGATAAATAGAATAAACTATGAGTAAATTTCGCTAGGCGAAGTAAAACCCTAGAAAATGTAACTGACGAACTGCATGGATAATATTCGTTCTGGTGAAATTAATAGTCGCTTAGCTATTCAAGAAATGCCCGCCGTTTTTAAACACAATAACAATATTTTCCCCTGTTTGCAAGAACTCATCACTTGTCTGTATGGAAGCAACAAATAGTAAGTTGGTAGCGATCACAAAGTCAGCCTCCTAAGGTCTGGTTGTAGGAAGGAACCGAAATGTCAGAAATAGACCTGGCGTCTCTCCATGACGGCAGTGTTCAATGGAAAGATGCGCCTGCAGCCAGACAACGACGCTTCTCCACGCTGCAGATTAGTTTAGTTAGCAGAATGACAGCCAGCACCGCGCCGCCCTGATGTAATAATAATTGTCACAGCTCGTTTCGGGAACACGGCCTCTGCTAACTTGCGCCCACACGTCGCCTCCAATTAGACGAGCCCTCCGGCTACAGAGCTAGCTTAGTGCTTATCGGACTCAAAGGTTAAACACTGATCTTGCGGTCACGTCCATTCAGCAATTCTCCGGTTGTATCGAAATCATAAAGACGTTATTTACTGACAAGCACAAGTGCAGATGATGCTGTCTGCCAAGTAGGAGTTTTTAGTAAGCACAGGAAAGAGAATATCGAATTTCGTAACAAAGTGTGACGGATGTTCAAAGACTGTGTATTTATAGGAACAGACGCTCTCTTTCGAAGTCGTAAAAACCTGGGTAAGGGGAAACAAGTAGTTTCTATAAATTTTTTTTATATTATTCATACCGTGCATTGCCATCAATCAAACATAAAACACTCAACCAACAAATGCACTCTTATTATTATTATTTTTAGATATTATATATCATAATCCCAGTAAACTAGTCCAACATGTTTCGATCTCTTCCTGGGATCATCATCAGTGACACTTGTGAGAGTATAAATTACGTAAACTAAAATCAACAATATAAGTACATGTTAAGGCTATAAAATATATAAGAGAAGGTTACAATTGTAGGCGATCACTTCGGAGTGGATCCCAGGTATGCTGTGTAGAGAGAGAATTGGTTGTTTATATGCGGATGGATAGGAAACTGATTATTATCCCAGGAAGGGATCGAAACATGTTGGACTGCTTTACAGGGATTATAATATATATCTAAAATAATAATATAATAATAAGTGCATTTGTTGGTTGAGTATTTTATGTTTACTATAAAATTAAAGCAGTAGTCAGATTTTACACCGCTTACACTATCTTATGTGAGCACTGCCTAACAACCGCACAGCGCAGATTTAAGGTGTTAGAGCAGACGCTGATGAGAAATTATGAACGGAGAACGGAAGCAATTACATAAAAGGAAGTCATTATTTTATTTTTCGTCTAGCATGATTAGGGTGATGCAGTAAATGAGATTGAGATGGCCTTGACATGTAGGCTTATAACGCTCGGAGGAAGTGAGTACGAAGTGTGAGTCCTAAAGCCTGAAAGGGGACTATCACTTGGAAGGCTTGGCCGTAGGTGGGAGTTTCATATTTCTTTCAATTACTATTTGACGACGCTATCAGTATCTCAGATTATATAGCGTCAAAAGTAGAGTGATTGTTCAGTTATGGATCTAACGGATTTGGAAGAAAGTCTACTCGAAGTACTGTCCCGGAAGTTGCCTGGAGGCATGGAGGAATATCACGCAAAATACCACTTAGAATAGCTGTTGTTCCGACAATGAACGGAAACGGAATTTCCTCAATATAAATGTAGGGCCTTAAGATTATTGGCTACCAGCCTGCATGGTGAAGGTTAATGCTAAAAAGGAACTTAAAGAAACCGATTTTGACGCTGGACAGGATTTATCTGGCACAGGATACTGTCTAGTGTTTGGTTGTTTAGAAGGCGGCATTAGTCCTCCGAGATTTATAAAAGCTAAATAATTTGTTGATTAGCACAGCGACTATCAGCTTCTAAACAAAGGCCCTGCTCCATAGGATTAGTTCTTAACTGCAGGAGATGAGACAGAGGATAGTTCGGAGAGGTGAGCCTTGAAGGAATGCTGTAACTGTTGAAGGTTTAATAGTGAATGCAGAATGCATAAAAATAAACAGGGGTATAATGTGGAAGTATCCTTCTGCCTAAGGTTTGCTGGAATACTGCTTATAGAGACGTGGCAGTAAACCTCCACTTATTCTTAGCAACTGCAGCACATTGTGTTGAATATCTTCTTCAAAATTCCAGGCAGAAATTCCCAGTCATTTTGATATGATGTATGGTCGGTCATGCAGCCGTTCTGAACAATTCCGTCGCTTCTGAAACGTCGTCCTCAATTACGGCGCGGTACGTACGAAAGTAGGCCTACAGCGCGTGCCTGTAGGACTGCTGCGCTGAGTCAACAGGCACGAAAGATTCTGATTGCAATACTTATGTCTAAGAAAGCTTTTAATGCTGATCTCTAATTTTGTAATTGCTGCCTCATTAATTACTAGCTCCATAGACCAGAGTTCTTGACAAATCAATTACCATTCAGCTAGAAAAGAATTTTCCAAATTTTCGTAAAACTAAATGTCATTATCTTGTTTGCAGTAGCCTGATACTTTTCGCTGTCCGGAGCCAAATAACTCCAACCCACATACTCATGAACGATTTGAAATCCAGCTTAATATTACCCTTCAGTTTACGCTTATGTCACCGAAATGGTCTCTGACTTTGGCGTTTTCTGACTAAAACTCTGTGTGCTTCCGTGTTTTTAATCTTTGCCGTAAATGCTACATGCTCAGTCCGTGTAATCCCAAGTGGTACTTTCACACCGTCAACACAAATTTATTATTATTATTATTATTATTATCAGTAATTAATCACATAATCTCATAGCAACATGGTTCGAGCATAGTAGGTGATCTTCAGGCTCACTGGCAACATAAAAATGTAAAGGTACTGAAGTTGCACCACTTATTATTATAGATAACACAACGGGATGCCAAACATCAAAGCCACCTTTATAGAAATTCATGAATGTGCCAATGTTCATTATGAAGTTTTTCCCCCAACATATTTTTATTTCTTTATTCTTAGATCCTTCTTTTCGGAACCCCTTTCTTATACACGGAAATATAATTTAAAATATTTTACTTTCATACCTTACTAATGTCAAGTTTGACAAAATCTTTTTATATCATCAGTTTACAATTATGGTACCTATAAAAAGATTTTACGATTGAAATATAATTTCTCCTTCTACTGAAAGACCAAGTTCCTCAGTCATACGCAACAGAATATAAAATCAGGCTTTTGATAAGACACGTGAGAAAAAAATAATTCTATACCGAAGAAGAGCAAGGACTTCCCTAACCTAATCGTCTGTCTTTAATGCAATAGGTCTGCACCTAAGAGCTCTTCACGCTGATAATTAGTCAATAGTCAAGAACGAAGAGATGGAATGGACATGCACAGCGTACAATAAAGCTAAGATATACGAACAAAAGTTTTGTCAGAAAACCTGAACGGGAGAGATACCTTGGAAGAACCGGTGTTTGAAAAAAGAGCGAATTAAAATGGATTTGGAATTAATGAGAAAGTGGATTGGACCGAATTCATGAGGCTTAAGGTAAGTTCAGTGCCGGGTTCTTATGAACACAGTAGCTAATAAAACTTCGTGCTTCATCAAAGGCGATAAATTTTGTGAGTGGCTGAGGGATGAAAAGTGTGTACCTTAGGTGAACCGAATGTCAGGGGTAGCAGAGGGACCAAAAGTGCGTAGCGCTTTGAAAACTGAATGAAAGTCTAGTAGAGGGACCAAAAGTACGTAGCGTTAAGAAAATGAATGTCAGGGCTAGTAGAGGGACCAAAAGTACGTAGCGTTATGAAAACTGAATGCCAGGGCTAGTAGAGGGACCAAAAGTACGTAGCGTTAAGAAAACTGAATGTCAGGTCTAGTAGAGGGACCAAACGTGAGTAGCGTTATGAAAACTGAATGTCAGGGCTAGTAGAGGGACCAAACGTAAGTAGCGTTATGAAAACTGAATGTCAGGGCTAGTAGAGAGACCAAAAGTACGTAGCGTTAAGAAAACTGAATGTCTGGTCTAGTAGAGGGACCAAACGTGAGTAGCGTTATGAAAACTGAATGTCAGGGCTAGTAGAGGGACCAAAAGTGCGTAGCGTTTTGAAAACTGAATGTCAGTCTAGTAGAGGGACCAAAAGTGCGTAGCGTTATGAAAACTGAATGCCAGGGCTAGCAGAGGTACAAAACATGCGTATCGTTATGTGAACTAAATGCCAGGGCTAGCAGAGGTACAGAACATGCGTATCGTTATGTGAACTAAATGCCAGGGCTAGCAGAATCTCAGTCATTTTTTTGACAATTTGGAAGGGGGATTAGTGCCATTTATTCTTCCAGTTAAGTGAAAATATTGCTCTACTATCTGCGTGTGCTTTCTTTAAGTATTTCTGAATGTTTTTTAAATTAATGTTTCTTTTTGGACTGCTTGAACCTTGAAGATGGGACCGATGGGTTGTACTGAAACGTCGGTAACAAACTACCAATCTAAGCTGCGTAAAATCCCAGAAGAGCGAAGATTTCAATCTTTAATGTGTTTAAGATGAGTCAAGATGCATAAATTAGATCCAGGTAATGTTTTCAAGCCACGTAGCAAATTACAAAGTATCATTCCCTTTTCATCCCTCAGTCTTACATTTCTCTTGTAAATTATTTTCTTGGTGTTGGGACGTTTGGAGAAATGTAGTAGGCATTTAATTAAGAAGTAGTTAATTCCTCAATAAGAATGCGTATAGTGTTCAAAATCTTTATTTCCACAATATTATCCTCCGGTAGCGTTGTTTCAAAATATTTACGCACGTTCTAATTCCGTAGCATAGTGAACGTAGTGTGGAGAATTTTGTGGTAAGAAATATCAGGGCTTAATAAGGGAAATTCACTTAAAGCATTACAGTCATACTTGAGGAAAGAATTAATGTAATTTATTACCCACGCTGTAACATTTTAGATCAAATTACTACAACTATTTTAAATTTTCTCTTCAGTTTCTAATGGTCACTTAACCAATACAGTTACCTCTAACCTGCAGCATAAAGAAATTAAATCACGAAGAGAAAAGTTTCTAAGTGGGCTTTCAATACAATTGGGGATTGACAACTTTTCCCAAGCTGTCTGCAGACGTGAACAATCAATTATTCTCCAAATGAAATCATTATCAGCTTCAAACCTTTAATAGAAATAACCTCATCATAAAGTAGAAGGGGTCTGAGAGGTTCTTAAGCACCAGGCCACCCTGACTAAATGGTTAGAGGGAAGGTGGGTTAATGTTAGTAGTGTTTTGGATTCAATCTCGATCGCTGGAAGAAGGATAAAAATAGAGTAAATTAAATATTTTCGATATAATAATAAGTCATAGCAGGACGAGTGTAGACTAATATACAGAAAAGTCGCGTACATAATTTAGGCAACATACTCTTAATGTTTTAAGAGGGTCGTTATCATGTTGCAGACACCGGGAATGATGTTATAATTAGTGAATAATAAATTTAAAAGCGGCCGTGGCCTAATTTAAGGTACTATCCCAGCCTTCTAGATCCTACAGATGAGTGAAGGTTTTCAGGTTTCTTTACGTGAGGTTATAAACGCTACTTTTTTTGCAGTGTTCATTTTGTCAAATTTAGATGCAATTCTCTAAGCAGCTAGAAGCTCTGCAGTTTTGAATTTCGGCACATCTATATTGGTTGTGCTGTGCAATTTCTGCCATTCTTTGCAGTGGTTTACTCCTAACATATTCTTAATCCTTTTTGCTATAAGACGCCTTTTGATTGGTTTGAAATGAATGAGGAAATAATAGCTTCTGGAAAAGGTTCCATGAATCAAAATTTGTAGAGCTTATTAAAATTAAGACGTAGGGTTTAACAACCTCCCCTTAAAGGAAATCTCTTCTACTGTTCGCTATTCCTTTGGACCATTGATTTATACTAGGCCTGTTGTTAAACGTTTCGTTTAATGGACAGGTGACGCCACATGAAGTATTTTCTTAAGCATAATCGTGGAAAAAACTTCGTGACCTATACAAATAACTTACTAGTACATACTATCCTGCCATAAGACGAAAGTAACAGACGGAAGAATTTACTGTGGCAGTTCTGTACTGAAGGTTGATTTAGTGTTCCGTCAACAGATTTATTTCTGTGGCTTGAGAAGCCTTTCGAGAAATAATTTCGACGCTATGTAATCTGAGATACCTTCTTATTTAAAAGGTCTTAAAATGAGTTACACAAGAAACGTATCTGGGGAAAAATTCGTATAGAGATATTGACACTTAATTTTATATGTAAGCTATTCTGAAATTCCGAATCTGAGTTAAAGCGTTTTCCTTTATGAAAATATTTCATTCATTTTAATTCCAAATAGTAAAGATGAGAAATTTAAAGGCAATAAATTCATGTATGGGCTCTCACACGCTGATTTATGTTTAACTCAGAATCTGTCTCTCACTCACTAATTCTTTTGTCTGTGCATCTTTTGTAATACTTCCTCGCCATATTTGTATTCAAACATTTCTAAATTTAATTTTGATTTTTTGCTATATGAGCGAAAGTAGACAAATGATTATTCTCTTTCTCAGTCAAAATAAAGCCTATTATTTCTTATCCATAAAGGAAAGAGCTTTGTAACATTCCGTAATTACTTCTTCATATTAGGAAAGGAAATAGAAATTTCTGCCACTTTAGCCTAGTAGTGTAATAAAATTTAATACGCCTTCAAATAATTTCTTTTCCGCTGATATTTTATTTAATTTAGTCAGCTCCACGGTACGTGTATTGTCAAAGTCTTTAGTCGATTCAGCACACTTGTTCGCGTCTGGAGAACAACCACCGTCCTGAACTCGATTTTTGCAACCCTCCGCACCTTTCCGTTTTTCCGCTGTAAGCAACACTCTCCCCGCACCTCGATTCCTTTTCTTTTTTCTGAGAACGAGTGGGCGTGGTCTTGAGCCTTAATCCTTTGTTTCACACCGCAATATTGTAAATCAACCAAAACTCCTTTATGAATTTAGATAATCCTACGGCCATGTTGGAAACCAAAATTTCTAAATAAGGGACTGTCATTTGATGGTAAAACCTGGGCAGATGTCTAAAGAAATCAGTGCATAGATTTGGATCTCCTACAAGCGGAACATCTGCAATAACATATGTTGGCCTAAATTATCATGCGGCTGTGGCAACACAGACTGTGACGTTTTGGGTTCCGACAGAGGTGCTGATGGAGATTCAAGTCGTCTGTGTTGTTACGCCCTATTGACTGGTAAATATTTATCGACGTTTGGGGGGGGGGGGTCGTAATGCCTCCGTCTTCATGGTGAAACGGTTTAAAAAGAGCCACCTAGACTTACTGGCCCTAAAAATGAAGTTATTTGAGGAACAATGCGAACGTCCCGTATGTCAGAAATAATTTACGAAGAAGGTTAAAGCATTTTAAATTCTGTCCAAAATTATTTTGTTCTTCGATCTCTTACCCAAACCCGCCCAAAACAGTAATTATTGAAATATGCAAAACAAAATCATAGAACGAACTGAGAAGAGTGTTTGGACTTAAGTGACATTACACTTGTTTGTTTGTGTAATATCACATAATGACGAAATTATGAACGTTTACTCTTCACCACGTAAGTTGTTAGAGGTCAAAACGAAGGATGAGGTTGACTGGACACCTAGCATGCATAATGAAAGACAGCAATGAAGAGAAAACGTAAATCCGAATTCTAAAGCGAAGGCATAATTGGAAGAATTTAGAGTAGAATTATAGCCCATATCTTAAAGAAATATAATAGAATATTAGGTTGTGGAGTGGAGTCATCGGGATTAGGACACAATACAACGGAATTTTTAAACACAGTAACGAAATTTCGGTTTTAATGCAATACGAAGAAATTGTTGAAGATCTGAGCTACTATCAGCTTCTCAGGAGGATCTCTGCTTTATACAGTCTAGTCGTTTGTGTCCCCTGGAGACACGTGAGCACATACTGACTGTACATTTCTCTGCTGCTTCTCGCTCGGCATCAGAAACTGAGATGAAAAGAAAAACTCCTGTAACCACGCATTCATTAAAAAAATGTGGCCTCGTCTCATCCAATCACGCCGTTTCCTCTTGAGATTTTAATAGACACGAGCTCCAATAGAAATTCAAATCCGCATTTTTGTTTTCAAAAAAGAAAGGGGGTGTGGTTGTATTTTTATTCCACTATTCAAATTCTCCGTACCACCTCTGTTGATTCCCCCATTTTCTGGTCTTGCACCTAGCAATGGTGTGCATATATTATCGAGAATAGACACCGAGGTGTAAGGGAGGAGTCGGGCACAAAGCATAGTTGACGGTGCCGCATTTTTATGGCTGCGCATGGAACTAAATGCAGAAATTCTCTCCTCTGAAGTCCGAAAGTACATTACAGAAATATTACTGAAGGGTTGAAATAATTGAAACAGCACAGCGAAGTGTTTTACCACAATTAATTTACCATGAGGATAAGCAAGCTTGTGATCTATCATTTAATTCTTATAACACTAAAGTTAAAGGGTTAATATGTCACTGCTGCCGCACCAGTCCCTACCCCTGGTAAAATATATGACCGGTATCTGAGTGCGCAGTATAATATTTCTGGGTATGCTTCTGGAAATAACATGTGACGTATATCAAAGGGATGTCTGGGTGAACACCGTAGCAACTCAATTTGGCGGTTTCAAGAAAAATAACCAAAACACATCGGACAGGTAACTGTATGGGCACCTTGACATTTTTGTATATGGGTTTATAAAAGCCCATCGGAGGGGTGTTTTGGTATACCTCAAAACACCTATGAATTTGGCGGTGACAAGGAAAATATCTGAAACACTTCGGCAGGTGTAAGAGCCCCTTTATCAATTTTGGACTTGATTGTTAAAATGTTCATCAGACAGGTGTCTCTGTGAACACCATGGTACCGCTAAATTTGTTTGTTGCAAGGAAAATGTTAGGGAAATATTAGACAGGTGTCTGTATTTGTAGCATTAAATTCTGCTTACTTACTTACGTCATGTGTCACTGGAAATCAGTTTATGGCGTTTAGAGGTGACAACACTAGGAGTTACATTCGTAAAACGTGACGCCCAATTCACATAGAGATCCCTGTAATGTTGTAAATGTAAACTAGAAACACACCGAAATTAGAATTTAATAATTTAACTTTATAGATAAAAGCAATATTTAAAAATCGAAATAAGGTGTAAGAAATGATTAATAAGATAATACTTATCATGCGTCAAAGAAATAAAATATGTACAAAACACATCAGTCAGTAACCATGAAGAGAAGACTACTTTGGAAATCTAGGTATAAAAATGAAAATATTATTAAAATGAATTTTAAGAAAATAAGCCACTGAACCGATTCAGTTGTGCAGGATCAGTCTAATGGTGGATTGCTTTAAACTTCGTAATTCAATATCTTTTTCCATAAAAAGAAGAATTATGTTTTATTAGCTGAAATCCTGCAAGCTTGACCGGAAATATTATACTCCATGCAATTCTTAATCGTCAAGAGCTGCCTTCTGTTTCCTGCACCATTTTCGAAACCGCACATGAGGGAACGATCATGGAAACGAAGCAGTTCAAGGTTTACGTTAAGTTATATTGTGACTCGGCCTTTATGAAGACAGTTTTTCTATCTGTTCACCAGTCGTCACAACCATCAGACTGGTACAATCCCCCCTCCCAACAATTCCTCCTCTATTGGATAGTCCGCAGGATAAAGGATGGGGGAGGTCTTGCATTGGCTTTTATCGGATTTGCAATAAGAGGTTAGGTTAGGGTGGCTTCTCCATTGTAACATTGGTCCTTTTCTGATCGTAGTTACAGCAGTGGCTGATGGCGAACCGCCACCACCCAAGTGGATGAAATGGGATGATGGTAAATGGAAAAAGAGAATCGGACGATACCAGAAAAGGGAGACGCCATCTTTTTTCAGTTTACTGAATGCTAAACTGGCGTATGAATATAAATCAAGCAAGTATTAAGCTTTTGCCATGTGTGGAATTTTGTGTTCTGTTCTGCCTGCAAAAATTTAAAAATATAAAACACATGCAAATTTTACCTATTTAAACTGTTACGTGTTCCAGCACCATGCGCCATCGTGAAGTACACAACTGCAATACGTTTTACATAACGCGACAAAGAATTTTTTTCTAGAAGTGTAAAAATAACTTCATAGAACGGCTACAAGTACTTCACTTACATATCATTATTTGCGTGAAAATTCAACAATTTTGTTTTTTATTGACATACACCTTAAGACACGTGGAAGTGCCTAAAATGTGAAACAATGTATGTTTAAAAATAGTTATGGCTATTTTATAACATATCATTAATATTATCTTAATAGTAGAATATTATTTTTATTTAAATGCAATAAAATTACTAATCAATGTACTTAGGCTATGTAGTCAGTTCCATTAAAATTTTTAATCCTGGTAATGTAAGTGTTATTTTGAATTTTTTATTTTGAATGCCTTACATCAAACACATTGCCTTTCCATTAAAAGTATGCTGAGGGACTTAGTTATTATTTATGGTAAGAGTAATCAATAAAACTTTTAGTGCAGTCTGTGAATAAAATGAGAGACTGTAAATGTTAAAACCGGTAGCAAATTTGGAAGCCACCTGCTTTAAATTACGGAGACTTTAAACAACCAAATAATTTAGGTGACAAGAAATTTCATATTCTGGTAATGGGGATCTGATATGATAAAAGCATGGAATAAGGTAGCATAAACGAGTGATGAGTTTGATCAACTTGTTGTGAATAGGAGTCCGACACGAAAATTGACAATTTATAGCAATTCATATTTAGATATTCTGCTGCTTTTCGTATTACAGAACCTTTAATTCGTATACTGCAGTGGTGTCAATAATGGGTATTAACAAGACATGTTTTCAGTAAACAAATTACCATAGGCCTTTATATTGTAGGATCAAGCTAATTTAACGGATCGTAAGGATTTTGGTTATGTGTCTCTATTTTGACAGGTTTCGGTTCAATGTATATACTTATATGTACTTTTTATAAGCCGATAAAAGTATTGCGCACTGTATCTCATGACTGTGTTGAGCCGTGAGCTATAAGTTCGCAGTTGCATCACCAGTTTCTAATATGCCCACTACAGTAGGTTCCCCTCTCCATTTCACCTGAAAATGGAGACAGATCCAGTCACCGAAACGGTGTGGGGTTTTTAGTCTCAGGTGATGAACAAAGGTAAAGGTAAAAGGTATAGTTCGCCCTACAACAGGCCATGAAGGCCCAGAGGGGGAGTAGAGGTACAGCTCAAATCTTTCTTTAACCTTGGCGCTAGATAGGGGTGGGTGGTGAACGCCGCGCCCCGGCCGCTTTAATCCCGATAAACAGACCTGGTACCCATTTTCTCAGATGATAAACAGTGTCCAAAATATTTTACAACATTCAGTCCTCAGAATCTTTTAAATTTGAACTAAGCAGTTAACCGTTACATAATTTTCTTCACCATCTAGTAGATTCTCACTACGAGAAGATTTTTTCCCTTCCACAAAGCAGTAACACTGCTGTATAGAATTTTTCCTCTAAACGTGATGGGAACAAACAAATCTTCTGAGTCATGTACGTTACTCTGAGGTGAATAGGTAGGAACTAGACAGGAACCTTAACATTTCGAACTTTTTTCCAAACAGAAAGCCATCCCAAGTTCAATAAATCTGAGGGTTTGATGGCTCAATAAGACGGAACAGATGTTATAGGACGACTGAGCTAAAAGCTTTTTTCCCTTCTGATTGGAACTGTCAAAACCAGGAGTACCAACTGCAAAGGGGAAGTTGTATTTATACACCTACTGTGTCCAGACGCACACCAAGGCACTATTCGTCTTGGAGCAAACAAGTCGAATAGTGCCTGTGTTCTGCTTGGGCTTAGTCTTTGTTTGTTTATGGTCTGTTAACAAACACAGCGGTTCTCAGCCCTGATTCACGAACTGGTAAGACAGAAGTTGTTCTTTCTAGGGCCGGTACTGTATGTTTGTCGAATTTACAGTTCAAATAATATTTGACAAATATAATCATTACCAGTATATGTAAAATATAAACTTTTGTTTACTAAACGTTACAGCCTTTCTTACGTGGGACAGACTTTATAATCACCTACAATGAACACTGAACTTTTATAGACAGTTATAAAATACAATTTATTGGACATATCCTTCTTTCAAGGATCTCCCTTTGTAAAATAACGACGTCCCAAATTTTCTGATAGACGAAATTGCCTACTTTGTAACCTCGGTCTTGTACATCTCCACGTGTTTGGTAACAACATGAAACAGCACAAAAGACAGATATTTAAAGTATAGTAAAAAACGTAGCAAATTTCACAACGAACTGCTCAGTCACTGTAAGGAAAACAAAACGGCAAAGGTAATTAATATTTAACACAAACTCTTTGAGTTGCTAAAATGTAAAACATGCAGTTGAAACTCTGTTTGTATCACGGCATGTCGGGTCAGTGCGCCGCGGGGCGCATTACAAGGAGCGTATAGAAGGGGAAAATTCTTGTAAATGTGTACTGAGAAGTGGAGTGCTGAAGATAGAATTTACGTATGATTGTGGAATTGACAAAATGACGCTTTGTTTTGTAATCTGCTGGAATGCTTGGCGGTTTATTTGAACACAGTGTAACCGTGCAACACACCAGATGCGGGTCACGAAATACAGAATTACGCTTGACGCAAGTCGCCCTTCGAAGTGCATTATTACAAATATAAAAAAGGGATCCTCCCCCCTTACATATTCGGTAGGTGGTGTAACCCTTATCTAATACAATTTTGGCCTTTAGGGATGCTTGAAGACGAGATTGCTTTAACTCAATTACACTCAGAAGCAATATCTTTCTTCTTTTTCTTCTTTAGCTGCGGGAGAACAAATTGCTACCAGGAGATATGGCGGGAAGAAGACATTAAAGGGGAGGGCAAGGTGTCGAAGAAGATGACCTATTTAGTGGCAGAAACGGGGAAAAGCATGAAAGGTCTAAGTGCAACAAGGCTGAATAAGATTGTCACCTCGACAAAGTAAGGTCACATGTTTCAATTGACTATTATTTCTACAATTTGTTATAGGCCTATACATGTTATATATACATATCGTACCACACACACACACACAATATATATATATATATATAATATATATATACACGTACATGTAGATTCATGTCTCATCAACAGAATGCCTGACAAAATCACAAAGTAGGGATAGCCAGTACACTAATAATCTCAGCATATTCCACCACTGGTTGTGACATGTAAAATTCATTTCTTGTATATCGTGATCTCTCGCCCACTTTCTTCCTTTCCTTTTATCATTTCCTACCTCTAACACCTTCGATCTTTTATTTCGCATTCCTTTCTAATCCCTTATTTTTTGTATACCTCTCCTAATTCCAGTCCCGCTTTCTTCCCTCCTCTAATTTGCTTTAAAATAATTTTGGTAGATATCGCTCAAAATATTCCGATGAAAAGAAGGCGCAAGCAAACACACAGGCACGCAAGATTTAATCTTGTACTATTTTAGGACTACAAACATTTTGAGTAGGCACATTATGTAACCCGTTAATCAGTTTTAGCACTAACAGCTGTACATTTTACCCACGCAGTATGCTTACATGTTCCGAGTGTTTAGTACAGTGAACAACTAATAATTATTTATACGGCACTCACCAAGTGGTATTCTAATGGAGCAAACTCTGTCCTGTGCGAGGTAAGAATAAATCTGTATACACATATAATATGGTTAGGCGTCTGTTTTTACCGCGGCCGCCCGTGTTCTATCGCAGCCACTACGTGTAGGATTTGTGGTAGACAAATTCGGTTTTCCTCTGTCAGTATGCTTCCACCAGTGCTTCATAATCATCTTCATCTTCAAAGCACTTATTACAGAATGATAAGAAGAGCAAAATCTGCAGACTTTTCAACACACGCGGTGCTTTTTCGGAAATCGGTGGGAATCAAGAAAGAAAAGTACTCATAATTTTCGTAGTCTTTAAGGCTAAATATATTTCATAGATAAGAAATGTTGGTGTTAGTTTCTCTAAATATGTTGAAATTCCATCTGGTTTGCTAAGAACTGAATATCACACACCTAAATGTCTTAACCTGTTTGGTTTGGGTCAACCTTAAAGCATTTTGTTAAGGTTGCTGACTACACAGAACATCGTACTTATTTCGGATAGCCTCTTTATCACGTTTTTCCTAATGAAATAAAAAAGTCTGGGATTTTCCAGGATTCGTACGTAGAATCATCAAAATAACTGCAAAGACGAGGCAGATTTTAATCTGGAGGGACAGGCTAACAAAGATAAACTTGTAGCACGTAATATTGATCGTTAAGGGAACAGATGTGACTGTCTGATACGTGGAACAGTTGTCAGGTATGTCACTCGTACCTAGAAGAGGCGATTCAATTTTAATGAGCAGTAAAAATAAACTGTCATTCATAGTACAAATAAACTGTAGTGTACTTTATATTATATATACCTGCATTTCAGTAATTAATTAATTATTTCTTTCCAACAAATGCACTACAAGTGTTTTAGTGTTTTCTGTCCCTGCATATGTTTCGGCACTTCCTGTGCCATCATCAGGGGTGTCGTCGAGAGTTCACAATCCTCAATGCATCCAATTCACTTTCACAACATACCGTTTTTGTAAGTCACTATCACTTAATATCACTTATCTTCTTGATCGTAGTGGTTAGTTTATCTTCTTTGATGTTATTAAAAATGAGTTCATTAAGATTTTGATTTGAAGATAGTCGTAGTATAAAATAGTAACATTTATTAAAATTTTAATAACTTGTTTACAAGTACCCGCCATTGCACCCTGTTTTGAGTCAGTGAAATTCAGGTTCTGTTTAGCGCAGTAGTAATAACATTAGTAGTAATAATAGCAGTAATAATAATAGCACTGGTAGTAGTAATAGTATTAGTAGAGCCTAATAGTAGCAGCAGTAACAGTAGCAACGACAGCAAAAGCAGTATTGGTATTAGATGTAGTATAAAGATCTTAATTTTGTAATTGTAAGGAAAGAGAGTTTTAAACTTTCGAAAGCATGAAGTTTATCTAAACAGTATTAAACAATTCAGAATTACCATTAAAATGACACTCTGATTTCCTATTACAAAATAAAACATGTAATGCTTTTTAAGGAAATATTTCGTCGATTATTCGAGAAATAAGTGACCACAAAACTTTCATAACATGCCTTCGTATAGAAATATTTCTGACAAAGCTCGTTTGTTGTATTATCCCAGCGCCAAGCCCGATGGCCGGTCTAAGGCATGAGTCTGTGGCTGTTCTCTTGCTGGTGTTGCGGGTTCGAATCCCCCGGGATCATGGATGTCTGTCTCTTGTGAGTGTTGTGTGTTGTCAGGTGAAGGTCTCTGCGACGAACCGATTCCTCGTTCAGAGAAGTCTTACCGAGTGTGATGTGTCTGATTGTGTGTGATCTCGAAACCTCATCGATGAGGAGGCCTAGGCCCACTGAGGCTGTCGAGCCAACAAAAAAAACAATCAAACATTTTACGACCGCAATACTACTGCATCCGTATATACTTATAATAGAGGATCCCTTCAGTTTTCAGTTTTCAAATTTTCTACGTGTTTCTCCTTCTGATTTGGTTTCTCCTTTTTATTTTCCGTAAAGCGAGTTCTTCCAAAACTAATTTAATATTTAAAAGTGGCTAAAGCGAAACGTGTGTAGAAAGAGCCACCACGGCAGTATATAATAGTGCGTGACACCACATCTTTTGCTCATTCTGATTTCTCTTCGTTCCTTATTTCTTGTTCTTTTTCCCTTGCCTTTACCAAAATCTGTGTTCCGTAAGAGTATCGTAATTAGTAAGCATGCATACGCAGCGGGGTGCGAACACATGTAGGCAATATCATAGATCATGGATAGACGCTTTGACATCAGACCTATATACGAAATGTGAGCAAATTTAGGCTGCTGTGGAAATATTAATGCCTGAAAGAAGGAATTCCGAGCTGAACACATAAAATATACTTTTTATTGCACAGATTTGGAGTGTACTGATCTACTACTCTTATTATTGGTGCTTTATTTTAATTATATGAAGAATACGTTACCTAATACGGATTACGTCTGCGTTGAGTTTATTGAATATAAGTTATTTTAATTTACAAATATTATTTCATACACAATGTGTAAGTATGTTTAGAACACATTACCATGCCAAATATCGCATGCCTGTCCATAATTTTCAGGGGCTATCGCTATCAAACAAGAAGTTAAAGGAAATTTTCTCATAAGCGCCATGTTGATATATAATATAAAGAAACATGCTGTAAGAAGAGTATTAAATATTTGAAAATCTCCCCTTCACACACAAATTTAGGATCTTAAATTAAGAGCGCCAGCATTACTTTTACGTCATAAATTTGTGTGTCGTCCATATTGTTATTAGGCCTACTGGATGTAGAAAAATATGAACGCCGACATTGGGGCTTCTGTTTTTGGCGTAACGTTTGTACTAAATTTGGTAAAAATTGGTTATCTTATTCCTATTTTTAAGGAGAAGGCGCACGCAAGCGCACACACAGCATTTAATCTAAATCGTGTAAGCCTACTTGAATTCCGAAAAAGGAGTTGGCATATAAGGCAAGGCTTTATTTTTGTACACTAACTTGAGCTGCAGCAAAATTTCAATGATGATTTGGATGGCGGTAAGGCGACAAATGCATTTTCCACACGTTCATTAAATTTGTATCCATTAGCTAATTATTTCCATTTTTCACTAGAATCCTAAATGTAAGTATTTTACAAAAACATCCTGTACCTTACAACACACTACACAGTGTTTGCAAAGTGAAGCGGAAATATAACATAAAGATGTTTTTCTATAATATAAAATAGAATCTTATTGACAGAAAGGAGGGAGGAAATGCAGCTCAAAATGGATTTTAGTCGTGCTTGACATAGTAGCAACCCCAAATGTAGAATGGAAATTTGTCCTGAGGCACTCAAAACGTATTCAATTGATTTCGTTACACCTGTCCCTTTCAGTCGCAAAATAGAATTTTATTATTGAAACGAAATGAGATTCACAATGCCTATGGGCTATATGCACGTACCATGTTTCCCTTTTTTTGTATTTAATCGTAATATTCTAAATGCCAATCCCTTCAACAGTAACAAGCAGTGTTTTCTGAAATTGTTAATCATAACCTTTCATAGCCTACACGATTACTTACAGTTCTTATCTGTCTATTTCCAGCTCCTTAGACTGAATTCCTAAGTTCCCTCTATTTATTCAGGTCTTCAGTTCTGCTGTCTATAATTTCTTTTAAATGGAATTTCTAGCTACATGTATATTTTTTCCCCTTGGCGTAACAACCCCTAGTGGGCCAGGGGCTCCTCATTATCGAGGTTTCATGATCACATTCAGTTAGACACACCACACTCGGTAGAACTCCTCTGGACGAGTGATCAGTCCAACGCAAAAACCACTACCTGACAACACACAACAATCACAAAAGAGAGATATCCATGCCCCCGGTGGAATTCGAACCCGCAGTCCCAGCAAGCGAGGGGCAGCAGACCTACGCCTTAGACCGCGCGGCACCTGGGTTCGGCAGCTACATGTATATAGCAACTGCATTTCAGGAACACTGGGCACAAGATAAGGCGAAGCTTAAATACTTAACATGAATAACAAATAAATAGCAGTCCCAACATAACTAACTTTATTAGACAATAGAGTCTATCTAATAGAGCAACGTGTTTCGACCTAAATTAGATCATTGTCCGGCTCTTAAACATCTTTAAAAACACATCGATGAAGACTATATAAAATTAATATACGCTTAATTACAATTAATATACGATTAATTGTTTATTGTCTTCCTCAGTGTGTTTTTAAAGATGTTTAAGAGCCTGAAGATTACCTAATTTATGTCGAAACATTTTGCTCTATTAGACAGACTATATTGTCTAATAAAGGTAGTTGTGTTGAGACTGATATTGATTTGTTTATTCATATAATTCACACACAATGCGATGTTACACGTAGAAATTGTTTTAAATACTTAACACTTTCGGTTACACAATAGCCTATTGTTTCAAAGATAAAACCCAGGGTAATGAGACAGATGAAGAATGCAGCACGCATGGGACAGGTGAGAAATACACACAAAAGTTAGGTTGGAAAACCTTAAAGAAGGAGTCAACTTTGAAACCCTAGGCGTATTTTAGAAAATAATATTATAATGAACTTTAATAAAGCCTCTGTGGGGATGTAGACTGGATTCATTTAGCTAGAGACGTAGGTTGGTGACGCGCTGTTCTGAACTGAACCGTCGTGTTCTACACAAGACGAGGAATTTCTTGGCTACCTGTGTAAAGTTTAGCTGCTCAATTTATTTATTTACTTATTTACTTATTTATTTATAATTTGTATTTAATCAATCAGAAATCATGATAGAACCCGAAAAATTTAAAATGATCCTTAGTATTCCCTGAAAAGAAGTCTCGAATTCTCCCAAAATTTTACTCAAGCCTAGCGCAACTGAACACGTAACACGGAAATTCCATCAATTAATGGAATAGCGTGGGGCGGAACTCCTATTCCAATGTCAGGTTTCTGTTGGTTGCAGTTTTATAGGAGAGACAATTTTTGGTCCGTTCCTGCCTGGAATAAAAGAATTTCATGAAATCTTTAATGAACAGTACGTTATTAGGTCCTAAGAGAACCAGGTATCAGATGTCCCGGCTAATATTCGAAATGAGCATCTCTCGCATTCAACGTACACCTTTAAAAATTTAGACATTTGTTTAAAAGTCCAATGAACATTGAATTAAACTATGTGACACTGTGCATTGACATAGATCAGCTTAAAATTGATCCGTATCTATAAACGTTATATGACGCATTCTTAATATAAGTTACACAGTCTCAAACATGATAAGGTTGTGCAAATTTGACGTTATATTTGGAAAATAAGAGTAGCAGGTCTCTGAACTAAGCTTAGTAACAATCATTTACAGGCCTAAATCCGTAAGTCGTGTGATTATTAATTCACATTTATTGCTGGTATGATACAATTCAGTGCAGTCTCTATTGTATTCCTGTAACAGGAGGCTGGAAAAAATTTGAAAATAGTAGGAATTATAATTTTTACCCCTCGGCAAGTAATACTAGACTGATGAAAGAGAGCCTGCAGATAAAATATAAGAAGAAAGGGCAAAAGTTTGTTCACAAGGCATGAAAAATAGATATGACGATATGACTTGAAATCTGTAGACTTTAATATGAATACGATATTGAAGAAACATACCTTAAAGAAGTAGGGTAGGATGGGTGTGGTCGGATACATTTGGCCTAGGTTAAGGACCGATGGCATGCTGTAATGAAACTTTAGCTTCCATACGAAAATAAAAATTTCTCTACTATTTATGCTAGTATCAGCTTCTAATTAAGGAGTCTGCTTCATCAGGGTAGCTCTGGCTAGCCTCATAGTTGTTCCCACAACACCTTTTTGTCTTTCTTCACTTTACGCATGCAATTTAAAGAACATGTGGATTTATCTTGCTACGTTTAATAAATGCACATTACAAACAACATAAACAACACACAATAACACTACTTAGTTTAAGACGAACCCCCGTGGGTAAATATGAGTAGTGGGTTTACAGAAAACAGCTGCATTTTAGGCGCTTTCGCAAAATTGTGAAAGGCGACTATTAGCTTAATCATGTCTCTCTGTCCGTCCGTCCGTCCATCTGTCTGTCTGTCTGGCTGCATGCAACAACTCGGCTCCTACTGGACGGATTTTCATGAAACTTGATATTTGAATATTTTTCGAAAATTAGTCGAGAAAATACAAGTTTCATTAAAATCTGAGAAGAATGACGGGTATTTTACATGAAGACTTATGTACATTTAGGATCGTGTCTCTCTGAATTATTCTTGGATTGAGAAGTATTTCAGACAAGAGTTGTAGAGAAAAATCAAAACATATTTTATGCTCAGTAACCTTTTTCCGAAAACCGTGCTGTTTGTGAGATAATGTGGCAAGATATAGAAAAGCCAGGCAGGCCACAGGTGACAATAAAATACGGCGCATGCGCTTTGCATGCTAGATAACTAAGGCTACAAACACACACTCAGAATAGCGCAATACTTATTGCTTTTTCTTGACAACAATAATTATGCAAACGCGCCTGGATGTTACGTTTATACGTACATTGCCTGTCTGGTTTTAATACACAGCCATCATTGCCATTCTTCATTCTTCCGTAATCTGTCTTGCGACAGGTCCAAGCCTCTTCCAAAGCGAGTTTCCCATTCTTGTTATGATTAATTTATCAGTTGAAAATAGTTGTCCATTTTAGAAGGACTGCTTACGTTTTTAACCGGAGGTGCGTGTAGTAAAAATGTGACAAATGATAATGTTATAGGCTACCGCGAAGTGCACCATTCGCAACGGTTAATTTGTTGTTGCTATTTGACTGCAATTTACGTAGGCTATTTCTTCGAGGCAAAAATTTAGCAATATCTGTCAAAACAGCAGCAAAGCGATAATTTCCTAAACCGGTATGATTTCACTTAATGTTTCTTAAAGAGGTCTTATTTCTTTTCGCCACTTGCTTTTAAGGATTGATGTAATGATGCTGCAAATTGCATGCTGAGATGGTTAAAACATGCGATGACTTATACACAATCATTATTACATGTTAAGTATATCCCCGCTCTAGGCCACATGACACATCATTACGTTACAGGATGTAGGATATTTACGGACATGTTGATTGACGTGTCTTAGGGTCAAGAATGAGTGATCCTCCGGATTCCTTATCTTCTGTTACGGACCTTTAAAAAGTGTCTCGGAATTAGACGAATTATTTGGAAGGACGTAGTTAAAATACTTGGCAAAGATGGAAAGATGACATTAAAATATAAGATCTTAAACCTTAAGGAAATTGTTTGTGTTGGTGGCAGTGGCTGGAAATTGCTCAGAGTTGTATCCAGTAAGGGTTTTGGTGTTTTCAATGTTGAACCGTCGGATTCTGTTACTCAAATCATATTTAGAAACATTTAATTCAAAAGACGTTTATATCAAAAAAAGATCTATTACTTACGTTGAGATGTAGACCTAGTTTTTAGGTAATAATAAAATAATTAAAAATGAAACAAATTTTGTCAGGATACCGTCGAATTTTTAAATTATTTGTAGTCTTATCATGACTATACTATCCAAAATATAACATAAAATAAATTGCAAAAATTGGATGCAATTTAATTCCCAGATTCCACTGTTAGCTTTTAACTGGCTAAATTAGTTCAGTTTATTTACACATTCTCCTTGAATTCCTTGTGATATCCATTCCCATCTACGCCCTGACACGTAAAATACCTCACACTATTTGCATCTCTTCTCCTACGTAACATGAGGCTACTTCAGCCTCTTGTGGCTTTGGACAAATAAAAATGAATTCTTTAACCGAAATTGAAAAGAATATCAAGAAACTGTCTTCATCGGAAGAAATCCTCATGATTATTTTAAGTTAAAGAAATATGTAGGCCTGTCAAATGTTACTGCATTGAACATAGTTCTGCATGTGCTAGCAGTAGCGAACATCACCTCATAACATAACGTAGGCTTACTACTGTCGACAATAGCAAAGCTCTTCGCATGTCAAAATACAGATATACAACCGATGATGGTAGCAAAGCTGCCTGCATGTCAGAACGCTCTGGCGTGTAAGTGTTGCTGAGTTTCGATGATATAGAACCCTGAGGTCAAAGAATAAAAGAAAGAAAAATGTAGTTGGAGGATGGGGAGAATAATAATAAGAAAATGTGCGTTGTCATCATGGCTTAATCCTAAAGTTTTTTTCTTGCGGAAATGAATTTAAACGCTAGACTTGCCTATAGCAGCTTATTTACTTGGAAGACTGGGAAAAATTTCTTTTGTTATCCAGTCTATAAAGTGAAGAGGTGAGTGGGGGAGTGAGAAATGAAATTATTGTTGTCGCAGGCACTGTTAATGTACATTATTGTTGTAAATGTAGCTGAAATGTATAAAATACGTTTCTCGAACACCGGCATTTCAGATACTCCACGCCAAGTTTTGGATTTTAAAATCATAATTAAACTCCACGAAGCAGAATCCTTTTTGAGATTCTCATAGTTTTTCAGTTAGACAAGATATTCCCTGGCTTTCTTTGACCCGAATTTACAACAGCTCAGCCACTAGACGCCTCCTGAAGAAACTGAGCCAACACGACTCCCGACTTTCTTTATATTATTCTTCCATTTACATCTACATCTCCAAAGTTGTATCTTCTTTCCATCTTTTCTAAGTTATATAATTTTTTCATCTATAAAATGCATTCCACGTGCTTTTTCTATCTTCTCCTGCTTGACTCGATTGACTAATTATGTTTGGTCAAGCCCCAGTCTCTGCAGTTTTCTGCATCTTCCTCGCTAATTCTCTATATTATATTTTTCTTAGGTTTACAAGACCGACACAGAATATAAAATATTCCGGAATTTTAAAATGTCTTGCTTGTCTGATGATAAAGAAAGCAGTATGTCTTCCACAAATATATTTCAGTTTGCCGATTCCGTTTCTCTGAAAAATGCTGTGCTTCAATAGTAATTGGGTCAGAGAACTGTCGAGCTCTGAAGATGGGTAAAATGTGCTGGTTCTAGACCTCAGGTTCTGATTTCCCACCAACGCAGCTTCATATACCAGAGGAACAGAATCTTCGGCTGCACCTACGCCCAAACCTCGAAACTTGCGCTTTTCATTTTTTTTTGCAGAGTAAGCTCCCATTCTCTTAACCCTTGTTGATTGACAAAGATGCGACAATGCACAGTGCTTCCGTTTTATTTGTGTGTTTATGTGTATGTGTGGTGCGCGCGTGTGTATGTGTGTGTGAGTGTGTAATGTGTGTGTGTAACATAATTTAGCACTGAAATTCAATCTTGAGCCTAAACCGTTGCCACCTTACATACGTAACTGCTTACATGAAACTGAACTATGTACGCCATAAAATGTAACTCCTTCTGTGTGTAAAGTATGAGTCCATTTTGCCGATTAGATTCAAAACTGGATATTTTAAAATTCAAATACAGAATGTATGTATATATATATATTGCTCCTTTTGTAAGGTCTATTGCGTGCACAGGCAACATAAAGTACTGCATCACAGAACAGCTTCTTCAACGTCACCAGCGTCACGGAATAAGCACCTCACCTTTTCGAATACAAGAAGGATATGGCCCTTCTAGTTATGTAGATAGAGCAGCTTCGCGATGCGGTGTTCAAACATGCTTTTCAGATATTAATTTTGTTTTAAATTTTGGTGCCAAGTCCTTTCTTAAGACAAGCAAATGTCTTTCTTTCTTTGAAGCTTTTGAAACATTTGACCGACTTTCATTAAACTTTTTTAACCTTGTAACACGTATTAGAGGTCACTCTGCAGTTAGATTAATGAAGGGAGAGCGAACGTATGAGATGTGAGCGACACTGAAGTGACGTGTGACGCTATATTGCATCTCCGGCAGTACACAACTTTTGTTAAAGTATTTTTATCGTTCTTCTCAAAACATTGGCGGTCCTGCAAAATTATTTGAGCCTTATGTGTACTGACAATAAATAATAAATCATTGAAACGGTCATGCAGTATCAGGTACAAAGTTAGTTCATGGACGAACCTGCAAATGTATGTAATTGTTGGTAAGTCAACAGCTATGGATTGGTCGGCAGTGCAGATCGTTCAGTTCGTATAGAGTGAATTTAGAGCGGACTGTGAGCTGCATGTAACACTGCTCTTACTAAGTGGTAAGTTCTTCGCAAAAATAACGTGAAATAAGTGATGCTTGTGATAATGATAATAATTATTATAATTATGTAATAATAATTATTATTAATGTGGTTACACAACGGCCAAAAGGCTAATTACAGAGACTGAATAGAACCGTACGTCAAATAATTAACCCGAAATATAAACACATGAAAATAATGAAACATAAACAAAAATAACAGTATGAAAACAACTAAGTACTAGTACCAATAATTAGCGTAATTAATTTAACAAATCATTACGCAAAATAGACCTTCCATTCAATATCCCTACTGATGGCATTAGCCACCAAAGCGCATCTAGCCGGGACAGCTGTGACGGTTTAAGGTCAACAACAAATAAAGTAAAATCTCTGAAATTTCGAGTCGGCACACGAAGGCCGACAGTTTCCGAAGGGCAAGTGGAGAATTTGGTACATCGTAGACATTAATTACAAAAAGTGCCTCTATGTGACTCCGCGTGGTTATGAAATTTCAAGTCAATTGGAATGTTGACGTGGTTATAATTTAAATGACTGAGGAAACGAAAATAAGAAAGAGGTAATAATAATAATAAATAATAATAATAATAATATAATAACTTCTAAATTTCTGAATCGGAAATATTGCATTTCCAGCCCAATACAAAGGGCAACAGTGCTTGAATCATGCCTCATTAGAAACTGTCTTCAATAACAATTGGTGATTACATTTGTAATAACTTTCGTAAGCCTGTAACTAGGAATTAATCAGTGTAACACTGAAAGAATAATTAATACTACTACTACTACTACTAATAATAATAATAATAATAGCATGCATGATTATAAATCTGTGCAATACAACGT
Organism: Reticulitermes speratus; assembly: GCA_021186555.1. Taxonomy (NCBI): domain Eukaryota; kingdom Metazoa; phylum Arthropoda; class Insecta; order Blattodea; family Rhinotermitidae; genus Reticulitermes; species Reticulitermes speratus. Next base: position 21,023,071 of record JAJKFL010000001.1, read on the forward strand.
AAGGTTTATTAAATTAAAAGTTTAAGAAACCAACATAAGCACTATATTCTTACAAATAAGTCAATTACCCCTACATATAGTGCATATCTTGGTTTCTTAAACTTTTAATTTGTATCAAGATGCACGGTGAATATAACGTGAAAAGTAAGGTTTATTAATTTGTTCGGCACTCTCTCTTTATCCTTTTATTGGCATTTCTTATTTAAAGCACTTTTTCGATATTTTTATGACCTTTATAATCCGTCATTCCAAATCCCGCGACGACCTTCGACAAGTCATTTCAGCCGTCTCAGTCCTTCTCATTTGTTCAGTGTTTCTTTCTCACTCACATAAAGTCATAGGTGTGACTGTTATTGCATATAACCTTAGTAAGTACTGCCTTTGATTTATTTGTGTAGCAAACGCGTATTTCAGGTTGTCTCCAACAGACCGCTTGAAATCTGTTTAACATGACTGTCTGTCTCATACAGTATAAAGGTCAATGCAAAGATTTCGTTGTTATTAAAAATTTCCATTCTTCTAAAATTTCACTTCAATTCGTTTCTCATTCATTCAGTTGGAAAGATGAAGGTGACTCTAAAATACGGATGGTGAAAAGGCAGCTCCTATTGACCGTTCATAAGACGCGAATCATGTGGAGGCCGAATGAGATGCCTCCACGCCATCGCACTCAAGTATTTCTAGTTTTCTATTCGAAATTTTTGGTGAGCAAACATTGCTGAAGGTGTTGTCAGTTTTATGCAACAGGTACTAATGTTACAACGTTACTGCATTTTAATTTCATTGTGAATAAGAAGCCTTAAAAGTATGCTGGTAAGAATGTTAAGAATTTTTTATTTAGGATAGAGAGGGTGACAGGAGGATGGAGAATATCAGCGCAAGCCTTGACAAAACTGAACTTCCTGCTGTGCACATTTCACCGAAAGTCTTTTCGTTCCACCAACAAAGACTGACGCGAAATGATATGTCAGTAGTGCATAGTGACTCTGGCGGATGCTACAGCTTGAGCCCTTGTCGTCCTGAGATGACAATCACACCTATGCACAGCAATTTCCGTAATGCACCATCTTCTATAACTACCCCCTCCCCCGCCCCCACAACTATCTCTTCTGGAGATAAGATGCAAGGTGCCACAATGTGCTCCACGCAAATCCATCTGTAGAAGTCTGAAGAACCTGTAAATCACAGAAATAAGTGCCCTCTCCTATTTTTATTATTTGTCTATATACTCTGTAGGTAAGCTGGAAGGTCGCAGGTTCGATTCCCTGGGTCATGGGATTTTTTATTGACTTAATCCTTCTGGTCGCACTATGACAATGGGGTCGACTCACTCTAGTAGAAATGAGTACCAGGGATATCTCCTTGCGGGGGGGGGGATAAAGGCGGCCGGTGCGTAGGGCGGACAAACTTACCACCTTTCATTTGCCGATTGTCTTGAAATTCTGGGAGCCTGAAACTCCTCGAGCCCTAAGGTCCTGTCCAGGCCTGTAATGGGATATGTTTACCTGTATAGTCTAATGCGTTTGCCATTCAGAATGGTCAGAAATAAGGCGCTTTATCGTCCGCCTTCATTTTCATTTTTCCACCCACTTGTCAACATTCTTCTGGCTCACGAAATTATCAACAAAATAAACTGTCGTCCTTCCGTAAATTTTGCAAGTTTTCAACCCTGTGACTGCACGGAGATAGCTCTTCTTGTTTGGTGCATGCTGTCAGTGAAGCAGCCACATTAAACATGTCGCAGTATTGTCACTGCGCAGGACATGCTGAAAGCCAACTGGGTATGAATAAAGGGCGTTATACATTCCTCGAGTTCTGAGGTTCCAAAGCGGTGTTGCAAAAGATTATAGTCTCCTGAGTTCTTACGCCTTGTCGATAAGTAAATAGATATGGTGTTTCGAAGGCATTACGATCTTTCGAAACGTCGACAAATATTCACCAATCGACACAACGTGACATTCTAGAAGATGCGCATCTCAAGTTCTGTATTCTTTATATCCGACTTCCCTTTTCTGTTGTTGACGTCACTTTCTAAATAAATTAAATATCCAATGTGAGAGTAGAGATGTTATGGCAGTGACTGCGAAGATGACTGACTTCTGGGGAAAGTAGAAGAAGGACAGACATTTCGAAGGAATCTGCTGTTTGAATCTTGTACCCTGAAGAAAAAAGGAAAATATTTTTCCGAAAATTTGGTACCTTTTTGCAAGACTGCACGACGTTGCATCCCAAAAGGCAGTAACCTAAAATTTCCTTTGTGTTTTTGACATTCTATGCTAAGCTTATTAAGTTTCAAACTATTTTCGAATAATTGAATAACTACATTCTTAGTTGAAATATTTGTGTGTAATTTGTAACTGAAACAGTTTGGTAACACACAAGCGAAAAGTTATTTAGCGGGCGCTACAATAAAAGAATTTCTCGTGTGGTAAGATGGTCATTATTTCTGTACAATTACGGGGTTGTAAATTAGGGTAAATTAATAATAAGATTCAGGGATTCTGGGATATGACGCTGTGTCGCTGGGTAAGTGGTTTCCGACGTTTCGAAGAACCGTACTGCCTTCTACGAGGACGAAGAGGTTTCTTTGAAACTTTGGGAACTACTTACTTAACGACACAACATCGCATGCCTGACGACATGAATCCTCAGAAACAACACTGCGAGGAACTCAAATCTCACAAATTAAAAATATTTCATGCTTTTTTTCCCCAAATCAGTCATGTATCGTGTTCAAACGAGCCTGTACTGGAACAGCGATTCTTTATGTTTCGCGTTTACTGCCGGCTTAACCCATTTTCCGGGGCACGCGGTGGCGCAGTTGGTTGAGGCACTGCGCTACAAACCGGAACTTCGCGGGTTCGATTTCCGATGGTGTCACTGGAATTTTTCATTAACATAATCGTTTCGGTCGCACTATGACCCTGGGGTCGACTCAGCCTCTAACAGAAATGAGTACCAGGAATATTTCCTGGGGGGGTAAAGGCGGCCGGTGCTTAGGGCTGACAACCTTACCACCTTCATGTGTCGATTGTCTAAAAATCTGGGAGCCTCAACCTCCTGGGATTCTAAGGGCCTGTCAAGGCCTGTAATGGGATTGCTTTACACTTTACCTTTTTTTAAATCTATTTTTCCTGTTATAACGTTACTGCAACCAAGTTAAGTTTAGTTGGCTCAGTGACAGTATGCTGTGAAACCAAACAATAAAGTCAATAACCATGAATAAAGGAGTAATGTACATTAATGAAGGTTGGCTGGACACGACCCCATTTTCCAACATGCAGTTCGCCCTAACCAAATTACATTAAGGTCTCTTATTAATTTTCCTTGTATAGGATTGCGTGTCAAAATACATTCTCTCCATAAAACGCTATTTTACCGTGTCTGGCCGCCTCATAGCTACATAGTACTTTTAACAAAGTGAAATTTTACATTATTAAACGGTTTATTTACTCTGCCATCTTCCTAACGTGACAGAATGGATACAAAATGTCTGTGAGCTTAACACTGTGGTGAATAAAATTAATCTACGTTATACATATAATTTTAATTTATACCTTACAGAGAGCAAAGTGTGCTTTCATTATAATAACCAACCGGTTAAGTTTGTATAGGGGAAAAAAACAGTTGTTCGTTGTGAGAATCGTAAGCAACACATAAGTACGCGAAAGCAAAATGCAGAGTTTCTAGTGTTAAACAAGGCTCTACATAAAGCAGCCATTATAAATAGTCCAGTGCGTAAACTACTAGTAAGCTGTTAAAGGAAGGTCAGTTGTAGAATTAAATGTTTAATTTCAAGAATTGGAAAAAATATATCAAATGCGTCCTTCGTAGTACTTTGATTTCATGCCCAGACTAGCACATGCTACACGAGTTTCTTTGGCTTTAGCAACGGTGCGTTTGAGGTCTCCGTTATTATGGGATATGTTACTGCGTCACAGGCTGATTGGTGGCCGACCTTTCGAGATTGCGTCGTAGTCTTATGTACATCGAAATGTCCGTTATTGGACATCTCTTTCCTTGAAGCAGAGACCGTCACGCATTCACCCCGTGGCGTGGCCTATGCTGTTTCAGAAATGTGAATGTGCTGTGTAGACTAAATGAGAATTTAAAGGGTCAGCTTATAAAGGTAAAAGGTGTAAAATTCTTGATGCCAGCCTGTAGGACACAAAGCTAAAGACGAAACCAACAAAGGCTGCAGTCACAGCGTGGCTTAGAACCAGAGCAGTCTGTGAAACGGATCTGTTAAAATGCAGAATCAAACTATATGTTTTGTTGCGAAACGCTTAGTAATTTTCACTATGCCTACTTTTCGAAGTTTTCACCATATTCTTAACAAAATTAATATATTTATTTTTATCTTACATCAAAAACAGTTACAGCTGTTGTCGACATACCGGCTCTGGTTCCGAACCAGCATCCTATGCACTTGATACCAGGGACTACTTTCTCGGGGGGGGGGGGGGGGGTGAAGAAGCCGAAGTCGTGAAACTAACCACTCTTCTTCTTTTTCTTCATAAAGCATTACTAAACAAAGGGCCACAGGTTTTATTTCTTATTTCCTATTTTACTGGTGAGGAATAGGCAGATTGTTGCTACGATCTAATCTGGGGTCCTACAAGAGAAGCTGCAACTGTATGGTTGGAGCACTGTGGTAGCCTAAACAATTTGTTACTTAAAGTGTGATTAGTTAATTAACTGCTGTAGTCAGATAACCTTACAGTCCGTATTATTCCCAGACACTACATTAACGATTTGGGACACCGCCAGGGCCCTTGTTACAAAGTGGAATGCGTATTTCTAAATCGCCTCTTATGAATAAGTGTGGACTGTCGGTAAGGGTGGTGGAAGGTGAAGGGGGTATATTTTTATGTCTGGTTGGTTTGGGAGTACACAGGGGGAGGAGTGTATGACTGAAATTAAGTTTTGACAAGAGCAAAAAAAAAAAAAATATATTCCCCTCCATATTCCCTTCTTTACGTTTTTCTCTCTCGCCCCCTCTTTTAACAAACCAACCCTATGTAATTCTGTCAGCCATTACTGAATACTACTACGAATATGACGTCACATCTCGAAGCAGCCATACTGAATGTTTGTGCCTGTTTGGTTGGATGGTTCATACAAGCCTATTGTCACATGGTTCAGAATATTATTTGTCACATTTATGACATGTAAGGAGGGGATATAAGAATAGAATTAGTTGTATTGTGTAGGAGAATGTATTGATGTAGGTCTTACAGTATTGGCGACGGTTTATGCTGGACTGAAAAACAGGTTTATTTTTATAACGTTTACGGACCTGTATGTTGATTGACGGCTAGCCTCCGTGTGAATTGCTATAGGGTCGAACTAGTGTTGTCATTATGCTTATCAGCTAATGTCTGTACTGACTCGAATTATATAAACACGCAGTAAAGTGTGGGTGAAAATAGGGTCGCATACACACAGCAGGGAGGCACCAGGTGAGATATGTCCAATGTCCCTGATGAACAATTTAAACGGTACTCTGAAACAGATTTAAAAAAATATGTACCTGAACGATCTCTTGCTAAGACTGCGTGTGGGAAAACTCGATGCATTTGGTGTCAGAAATTTAAGTGAAACATGAGGAAAGAGTATTAGAACACCACATTTTTCAGTGTTCTCGAACTTTAAAAATAAGAGCAGAAGTGTACGTACTTTAAAGGGATTCTGTACAAAATTCTTTAAAATTTTTCTGCCTTATTTTATCCGAAATAGACAAGTAGTTCCTTATGGTTCTTCACTGACGCCAAGCCATATTATCTTCTGGACAGGTAATGAAACGGGAGGCCTGTATTATGTATGCCGCAATATCATTCATTCCTTCTGTAGTCTTTCTTACGACAGATCCGTAGCCTCTTCCAAAGCGAGATCTCCATTGACTGCGATCTAGTGCTTCCTCTTTAATTTCCAGTATCTTCTCTTTTCTTTAAGGTCACCCAGTAGCTGCTTACGCCTTCTTCCTCGTCTTCCCTTCATTTCTATCCCTACCTGTAACTTTCCTTCAATCACGTGTTTTAGAAGGCAGTTTCTACGCAAGATGTGACCAATCCAGTTAGCCTTTCTTCTTTTTATTGTATGTAGGATATTCCTTTCCTCCTTGACTCTATGTAATACTTCTTCATTTCTCACACGATCGGTCCAACTGATCTTCTCCATTTTTCTCCAACACCACATTTCAAAACTTTCCAGGTATTTCTTATCTACTTTCAGAAGTGTCCACGTTTCAGCACCATAAAAATCTTTGCCCCAAATCTAGCACTTTACTAGTTTCTTCCTTGAATTTAAGTCCAGTTTGCTGGTGAAAAGAGTCTTCTTCTTGTTGAATGCTGCTTTTGCCATGACAATTCTGGATTTAATTTCACGTGTACACCTTGCATTATTTGTTATCATGCTACCAAAATAATTGTAATGTTCCACATTCCCCAATTGATTTTGATCTATCATAATTGTTATTGGGTATGATTGCCTTGAGATCCTCAATACCTTAGTTTCTTCCACGTTCATTTCCATTTCATAGCGTCTTCCAATTTCAATTCGTCTATCAATCATGCTCTGTAGCACCATTTCTTTCGTAGCCAGTAGCACAAGGTAAAATAATTACGGATATAAAATTATTGCAGTAAATTGTAAGACAGGTACGAAATTTTATTCTGATACGAGATGTAATGTGGACGACACACACATAAGTCCAGGTCTGTTATTTGTTTCGTATCTTGTAATCTGATTAATTAGGCTTCCTAATTATTTTTGAAAGAGTAATTTTGGAGAAAAAGTATTTAAGACGTGCCTAACGTAAGACCCGGAATTTAGTTTAAATTATCCCTATTGCGATCACGTTGAATACGTTGTTTTTCTCAGGCACGCTGTATCGTAAACCTATCAGAGCCATTTTACTCATCCCTGTGGTCCTATTCACATCCTTACAAGGAAGAAGGGTTTCTTAAATTGTGCTTTGGTGTTTAGTCATTTCCTGCTAACATTCTTACCCGCTTTAACGTATCCCTTTATTGTCACATACCACCGCAGTACGTAAGTAAACAGAGCTCAGGCTCGTTCTCTTCGCATAAAATTCATGCACTGCAATAAACTTCTTGCGTATAAAACTACAGGAACGTATCAATAAGTTCTGAGAAGAACACGTAATGTCTACTGTATCTCCAAGGTTTATAAGTATAGGAATATAGAATACATATGTAGCAGTGATCTGAAAGGTGAGCACTGTCGCTCTGCATAACGCTCGTAACACTGCCGATGGTAGTTCGTCATTTAGACTGTTATTGATAGAAGACACACACACACCCACACACACATTTATGGATATGTATAAGCAGTAAATAACTGGCTGGAATTGCGGACTTCTTGAATCAGTTTGTTTACGAGTTTCTCTGTTTTAATTTAAATAAAAATAAACGGCTAAACCTTAGTAGTCTAATAATTTTATAACAATTTATAGGCTATTGTTTTCAACTAACTTTTGACGTTTTCAGTCCTTCTGTTTATTTTAATATTGCAGTGTAGTTAACTTTAAAACTATTTAAATGCAAGGTGTGTGGATATATTTTCCATTGATATTTACAGTTAATATTAAGATATTAAGAAAAACGTAAATGAGAATATATCATATTCGATATTGCAAGCAGGACAAAAACAAAAACATATTCTTTCTTTGTTTCTTCTTTCTCCTTTCCTTCCCATGGTCCTTTCTGTCTCCTGCTCCTACTTGTGCTAGAAATATTACACTCTTGTGTACACCGGGTCGGTTCGATCACAAAAGAAAACATCAAGATGATGAGGGGCTCGTTCAAGCAAAGCTTCTTTTCAAGCCAACGCTGAATTTTAGGGTCCATAACTCAAAAAAGTTCAAGAGTTTTACCCTCTTCCCTACGCCTGCTGCCATTATTATAAGTGTGGCAGTGTGTAGCTCCATTATTGTTATTTTTATATGAAATAAATTAGCTTCAATTGCGCAAAACAGTTCCTGCCTGTGTGTCTATCCAGGTGTCAGAATGCCTTCCTAAAGTACTCATGTATTTGTAAGGATGAAAACTTCAGAAAACAGTTTTAAATTTAGATGAATACTACAATATCTGAAGGCCGTGTTTATGGGTATGAGTCTGTGTGGCGATTGGAAACAAGTGAAGTGTGGTCTGTTAAAGAAAATGTTGGATGAAAGGACGTGATGAGATAAATAAAGATTAGGAAGCAGGATGAAGCGATAATGGCTGGTGCTGGCAACAGATTGTTGAAGAAGGAAGAGAGAGTGGGAATCGCATGGGCAGGAGGCGTCAAACAAAATGATGTCGGCATGTCAGATAAATGTACAATTGCATCGGAAGTTTAGTCTCTACTCATTTCCGTTTCGTCCACTCATATAATTTCACATAAGTTTACAAGTGACAGTGGCGGACAACCGGGATACATGTTGAAGTTCTAAATTTTCTTTTCATATACCAAAATCTTTATTATGAAATCGTAAGATAAAAACATAATGCACATTATGTAATTTTTTCGCTATAATTTTCCCTTCCAATCCTTCCTATTGAATGTCATTCAGAAGCTCCAATTATAACATATTGATTTCACGAATTCAAAATTTTGGCAGATATTGCACTATATTTGAAGATAGTTTTGCAACAAAATTAATAAGCCTTGTCTTTTCTAAAAGAACGGCAATAAAACGTGGGAAACTAAAAACATTAAACTCTATAGAATCTTGAAAATAGTCGCATATTAATGTCAAATAATGCATAAAACTTCAGAAATATAATTTTGAAATTTCACTTCACATTACATTCAACATGTAAATCCAAATTTAAAACAAAACAAAGAATCCAATAATTGGCCTTGTTTAAAATTTTAGTATACTGGACCAGTAGAATGCAGTCACAAGGCCAGGTTCACCATGACGCGGTATTAAAACAAGTTCAACCAGACGAACGAAAAAGACATTCATATTTGTAGCTACAGTTTGGTGTATACCTATGCTAACTGCACTGTAGCTACTTAACCATTGTTAAGAAAAGGGAGATGATTCCTTGCAAGGAGGCTCACACCGTCATGTGACAGCGGAGGACAATGTGTGCTTTAAGCTGGAATCGAACCTACGGTTTCAGAGTTTACCACGCAAACAAAGAACTGCAATCCTGTACATTGGACTGTTCTTCTGGGAAGCATACAAATGGCCCCACTATTGTTGTTTGAGCCACTGGGGTAAAGCAGACAGTCCAAGAGGTGTTGAAACTCTTGAAGAGAAGTTGTTAGAATTGTTATGTGTACAGAATATGACGGGTCACAAGAGAAAAACAAGGTAATGAGCACAATTTTTTTCTTTTCTCTGTTGGGGTGACAAGAGAGACATTATTCGCTCTTCAAACCCACCCCCTCATCCCTTCTTCTTTCCATTATTATGTCAAACATGTTGCGGCATAGGACTCGAGACATTCAACAGTTTTCTTTTTCTTCTGAAGGACGTTATCACTCTCCCATTTCCTTTGAAAGACTTGATACGCATAAGAAATAGGGTTGCATACACACTTTAAAGTGCGTAGTCTTCATTACACGCTTCAATGGACCTGACATTTAATATAATTATGAAAATCCAGATAATACATTTACCTAAATATGCCTACATGTTGAACAATAGGGGTTAATTACAATAACTCTTTGCCTACTGTTGGGAACAGGGTACAATTGTAGTGTAGTAAGCAGAAAAATGAAAACATCTTAACATTATTCATCACCATTATCATCCTCGTTATCACTTTTTTCACTATCATCTTCACCAGGACTAAGCTCTTACCTTCTATCGGTTACACTGATCAATACTCTTCCTTCCGTATTTCTTCGAACGTCGCTGGCATCTTCTTCTTCTCCCTTAATATTAATAAAGCAGCTTCATTATTCGCTTTTTCATGCATTATTTTTTTTCTATCAAGATTCATCACCAAGTTTCTTCACTGATTATACAAATATTTATAAAGCATAAAGCCTAAAATTTTAGGCAACTTTTTATTCCTTCATAAGGCGAAATTTATTTAAACTCTATATGAAACACAGTTCTTGTCTGAAAAAGTTAAGTGTCTATCCATCACAAGGATCAATTGTTTAACGGCTGTTTGGCGAAGTAACTGAAGCATATATTCGGAAAGTAACAAAACAAAGAAATGCATTCTGTGGGCTAGATTCCTAAATGTTTATTATCATATTTGTGGTGCATGTAATTACCATTATCCGAACTGTCAAACGCGTGCAGCCCTACATGAATATCTGCATATTTTCAAAACGCGCGGCTTAAATTTAATTCTGGACTTAATCCACAAAGAAAGCTCTACTGAATTTATAATCTTAATCCACCTCCAAAAGAACTGAATATTTATTCATGTAATGGATTTAGAACGTATTTTTAAGGTGAAAATAATATCCAAATTATCGTTAAGTATTATAATCTGACAATTAACAACAATTTTAACACGGCAGTCCACGTGACCAAAATCTTGTGCTCTGGCTGGCGAGTAAACAGATATTGCCTTCCCTGCATGACGAGACTTCAGCGTCAGTCTTAGAGTTTGTCGGATATATGGCTCTAATTTACTGTCTGTGCCCGTCTGTTTTATTTGAGTAGTCTATAGCACAATTATATGTCATTTCTTTCGTAATTTATATTATTCGAAAATGGCACACATATGTATTTATAAAATAATCCATACTATTTGGTAAATAGTTTTATTAGTGTAGGCTATTAAGAATTACATACTCATTAATTTAAATTTTTCTTCCCTACTTCTTCATTAAAATGTTTGAGCTTTGTAACCGAAGTTCTGTGCCATCGCAGTAAAAGAAAGCTTTGCGGGAAAAGAAGCGACGTAATGTATCTTGATTCAATCACCAGTAAAGCATGACTTTTATCTAATTATCTGAGTAACGGCATTGTTACATTAATTTTTCTATTCTTTTCAAATGCCCGTAATTGCTTCCTATAATTATTTCCCCCGTTTCTTATTAGACGAGTGATATTAAATGGTACGGAGGTTTGGGGTGGTATGAGATGTGACATTAATAATAAGTTCTTTATGTGACAGAAAAAGAAAATACCTTTTGAGGTAAAATCTTATAGGCTCATAATATCAAGCGGTGAAAGCCATTAAAATCCATTAGTAAAAAAATTGCTGACAATAGAGGAAAGAAGGGAGAGACATGAACCATTAGGACGAGCGGCAAGAGGATGATGAGGTTGTGCCAAGATGACAGAATTTCGTTTGTCACTGTTGTCGTATTTCTTGGACTAAATTTTCTTCTAATCTTCAATTTGACGAGGTGAACGGTTTTCTTCCCACCTCTCTGTTAAGTTAGACTGCAGAAAATGAACACCGCTCACTCCACCACACGACTTCACTTACAAACTTTCAGGGAAGTTAGAGTCTACAGCGAGGCTCAGCTCTACTTCTTAGTGTTTCAGATACGTACACTCTAATAACACATACGATAAATTTGACAGAATTGCCTTTTTAAGTTCTTGAGATTATACGAGCGAAAATTCTGAAGCAGTTACATTGAAATATTTTGGCCGAATAAAATACTCTGTTACACGTTATATTTGTTTGCTGAATAACGCTTTCAGATTACATTATTTGTTTCCAGTGAAAGATCCCTATAAATTGATTTGTACCGTTGTGAGCCTATCATATTCCGAGTGACAACTTGATTTCATGTCACAGACTTAGTTGCCAGGACTGGACGTGCTGGTGGATCTAAACAATGCAGACCATCACTCAATTGCACACAGCTGGTTTCAAATATCTCTTGAGATGTGATAATATTGTGACATGCTTAGTGTGGCTGGTCTGTTGATAAATTGCGCCGATGGATAGCCGTCTTCGTTACGATGCTTTTTATCAGATATTCCAAAGGCTTAAGGAAGCAAGGCAGTTCCGTGTAACAATTACTGTAAGAGCTTATCAACTGCAACATCTAGGCTGTGTTATGACGTTCAGGATCAGATAAATTAATGCTTTCGGAATACGAATATATAATATTGATCAAATTTAATTTTAATTCGAAATGCGACTTGGAAATAAATGATCAGATATTGGCTTAAGGAAATCCTAAATTATTTTTCATTGGTTTAATCAAAAAAAGTGTACACCTTTCAAACAAATGTATTGAAAACTCTCAGCTTCTTTTGAATACAATTTCCATATATAAGCAGTGCTGCCACTACTTAGATAGCTTTGGTAAAAGAACTCGTGACAATGCACCAGGACTGTGTATGTATCAACAGGAGAGGACCATTATTTAATTATATCCCAATTTGTTGTTCTTGTCAAAGCTCAAACCTTTACACAAAGTTTCTCTTTGAGAGCTAGAAGACTCCCGTAACCAAGATGGTTTTGTTAAAGGGTTGTCAAAATTGTAAGCCGAAATTCTAGTCTCTGTCAAATTTTTAGTTGCTTGCATCCCTCTGCTCTCTTCTTCACGACACTATTAAAGGTAAAGCAATCCCATTACAGGCCTGGACAGACCCTTAGGGTTCCAGGAGGTTGAGGCTCCCAGATTTCTAGACAATCGGCACATGAAGGTGGTAAGGTTCTCAGCCCTACGCACCGGCTGCCTTTACCCCCCAGGAAATATTCCTGGTACTTATTTCTGTTAGAGGCTGAGTCGACCCCAGGGCCATAGTGCGACCGAAACGATTATGTCGAGGAAAAATTCCAATGACACCATCGGAAATCGAACCCGCGACGTTCCGGTTTTTAGCGTTCTTCACGACACTATTAACATAAAACTGGGACTGGAGATGACCACCCTGTAGGCCTATAGTTTTACAGGATCTTCTGAAAAAGTTCTGTGTTTGTGTTTCCCTGGGAATAGCTATTATTATTATTATTATTTGGCTCTAGACTCGGACCTTTAACATAAAATAATTGAATTGGATTATCCCATTATGAATGTTGTACCAGCATATTAACAACAAACAATTGAAATGAATTATTATCGTTATTATTATTATTGTCATCATTATTTATAATCATCATCATTATCGTTTTTAGAATTGGGCCTATTGAGACCTGTTACGGATATTGCGGAACTTAACCCTTCCATCATTTTTTATATCTTCGCTGACTTCTTTCTTTCATTTGTATTCCAGAACCACTTCGGAATCCTCTCAAGTATCATCCTGAAACAAGTTACGATTATTTCCAAGTTCTCTTTTATGGCTCTCTAAATTCCAATGGTCTTAAATTTGTATTTTTGTCGTAATTTCTTTCTTCTGTCTACGGTCCTCTGCATTTCTCCTCATGAAACACTTTCATGCTGGCATCAATCATCTCACAGCAGTTCTAACTGTTCTGTATTCGCTACTGTAAGACAATGCGGTCTATCAAGTACAAGGTTTTTAATGGGCAAGCGTATTCCTGTATGCCTAAAAATAAATTTTGCTTTGAAAATCTTATTTTAACCCTTTAATGACAAAGGGGTTTACATTCCAATTGCTCTCCAGGTCGGAGAGGTTTTAAATTTACAGTAACATGAAATGCACTTACGAGCGTGCGGTGCACCGAGGCTGACGTCATGTGAAGGATTAAATGTCCGTACGGTGCACTGACATCAGGATTGAAGGGTTAATTTCCAGTACTTGACAAAGTTTTCTATATTACATTTATACGGTTTTCTCTCTCACGTGATTTACTTACTGTATATCAGTGATCAAGGCTGCAAAATAAGGGTCTGTTGTTAGAGATGGTTCGTTACATGCTATCATGGTTTGAGATCACAGATAGCCTACTGAAATAGTTATTTTTCCAATAGTTTAATTAAATTTAATAATATTCGCTAAATACTGCAACTCTAAAATAACTATGTAATATAAGTTTTTGTAAACATGATCTGATCCTGCACTAATCTAATCCTATTTAAATACAGGGCTGTTCATCAAAATGCCCGTCTCGTGGCATTTCAAGTTTTTTCCTCTCAGAAAGGAAGAACACACAACTCTAATGCAGACCCTAATGACTTCCCGTGAGTCAGTCCTACTTTCTGATTTCTTTATTACCATATGATTGAACTCGTAAAAATCGGGAAGGAAGAGGGTGGGCAGATTGATTAGGAAATCGCTCCTGATAGGCGATTTGAGCCTCCCCTTTACACTCGAGCATACCATTTCGGATGGGAGAGGTAAGAATCTCCGGAGGGGAATCATAACTTGTATTCACACACCCCCCTCCGTTCTGCCGTCGTTGACAAAATTTGATTAGTTGGCGGAAGTGAAGTAGAGCTCAAATACGTTGTGATGTCGCACCATTGCATATTTATACGGCTTAAAGCCTCGAGAGAAATCTTAAATATAATAATGAAGTCTTATTTGCATAAAGAACTTTCATACAAAACCAAATTTTAAATATATATTTAGTACACATAATAGATTCAAATGAACTTTAGTTCCTATTGATTGGTTTCTCGTCCAACTGAAAAATTCAAGTTTGTAATCAGCCCAGGATTCTGTCTATTTCAGACATATCTTTCTGAACGCAGCACTTTATCTCTTTTTTGTAATAAATCTGAAGGGGAGAGAGAATTTGCTTTACCAAAGTGATTTTGTTTGATATTATTGTTTGAGTATAAAAATAAATGGCAAGAAAGAAACTTCTTCCATCTGATAATGTTAATAAGACGAAATACAAGCCTACATAAATTGTACTGGCTTATGAATACAAAATCTATTCCGAGAACGGGAAAAATATGTGCTTGTATCATCTTACGACGTTTCACATCTCATTTTACTGAAGAATAACCATCGCTCCTCATTAATCTCGTATTATCAGAATTGTCTAAAACTGATGGGGAAGTGTGATGTGCGTTCATTCCACCCTTCCGTCCCTCGTCAGCCTGCCTCTTAACCTGTCAAATTTCTCCCGCTAGATTCTTTTTACAGCTGACGAATAACGCGATTTGTATTTCCGTTTCTTTTTTCCACGGTGGTTCAAGTGTCACGCGATTATAAGTTCTTCTTTACTACTTCACGTTTGTCCCAACTTCTCTGTTTAGAACTCCGCGTAGTTTCATCCGTGCTTTAGTCTAGATAGTTTACAGAATGTAATTTTCACTCTTCACTCTTCTTTGTGGAGCGAATTCAATCTACAATTTAGATTCCTCTCACATACTTCAGCAAACGTCACTCAGATCCTGAAGAGATATTCAAATGTTTAGTATTTTGCTTTAATAGTTATAAAGGGAAATAATAATAGCAACTGGTAATAATAATAACAATAGTTATTGTAATAATCATTTAAATGTAATAGCACGCGGCTCGTAACTGATTAATCACGTGTTATTGACGCGCGTAAAATAGTTACTCCGTTTCTGACAGATGGCGTTACTAGTACAGTACTACTACTTACTACTATCTTAGTATGTGGAATCCTGTTGTGCTTCCTAACAAAATCAAATGTATTGCTTATTCCATCAACATACTTTTTTTTTGTTATCAGTCCTTTAATTCTTATATATTTCGCTTATTTGTAATTTAATGTTTATTAAACACCAACAAAGTACACTTATTAGGTAAGTGTAGATAACTGTTAAGTTATATCGTATATTCTCCAAAATGTTTCGGTTCTAACTAGACCATCATCAGGGAGATTACAATTTCAAGGAAAGCTAAGATTCCAAGAATTATATTTGCATATACTTTCATCGATGTTGTTTATATTATACATATTATCACATACAGGTTGTAATAATATTTAGTACAAGTAGTCTAAGTTCAATATTCCATCGTTTTTATGTATATGTATATACAATTAAAATATTAAAGATTAAAATAAAATTTAAAATTAAATACTGTTTTTAATCTTAGATAATCTTAGGTTTTGTTGGCGGATTATTCAATACATACAGTTAAAAATATCTCTATAAAGATTAAAATTGTATGAATTCGAAGGTATTATGCTTTCAAACGCCTAAACTGTTTAAACTGATCTTGAAATGAAATAGTGTAAAGAAAAGTTGCGCAATCCAGAGATTCGTGAAGAGAGGGGGGTATACAGATAAAGGGGACAAAGTGTACTGAACTGCAATTGTATAAATAAAAACTAATACAATATTGAACTTGTCGTACTTCTAATAAATATCGCAACAACTTGCATTTCATACGATGTATGATATACAAACATCGATAAAAGCATGTGCATTTATAGATCTTGGAAGCTCCACTTCCTTTGACAGTGTAATCTGCCTTATGATTGTTCATTTAGAACCGAAACATGTTTGAGAGTGTATGATATAGAATAATAGGTACCTGCATTTACTTGATAAGTGTATTGAGTTGGTGGTTAATGTACATTCAATCCTTCCTCTTTACCTTATTAGTTACTTGTTCGGCATTTTAGTAAAACAATCCTCAGACTAACAACAATAAATATTTGTAGTAGTTAGCCTGAAGATTGTGTTACTAAATTGTGAAACATGTAGCTAATATTGTAAACACGATGTGCTGTTTACTAATAAAGCTGTGTTGGCGGAATAAAAAATACTTTTGTTTCACTACTACTGCTGCTACTGCTACTACTATTACTACTACTACTACAATAACACAGAAGACCTGTAATGTAGAATGATTAGATGATAATGAATTTAAAGTTGAATTATAAAATGTGTGGAATAAAACACCTTTTCATAATTTAAAGGTACTATCCCAGAATTTGACTGAAGCGACTGAGGAAAAATATGACACGTGTCAAGACAATCGTTATCCTGGCCGTGATTCAAATAGTAGTAAAAACAACTTTGTTGCGTGAACTTCCTTGCTCGGTTAAAGCCCTTCGCAAAAACTTACTATTTGTCTTGCAGCCTTCACGGCGACAGACTTCAGTGAAAACATCTCGGGCTGACAGCCGCTGTTCAAATCAACCACTTTTAATAAAATATTTCGGAGATCGACTCTGCTTTCATCATCTGGGTTCTGATACGAATCCACACCCATCCTAGCCGGATTATAAATCAGTTAAGAGATCTGGCCTACCTTGAACCACTTGATGTGGCTGTCAGCTCGAGAAAGATTTTATTGAAGAATCTAGTAGTGGCTCAGTTTGTCAAGGAATTTCCATCTTTTTACTTGTAGATCCCGAAGGTTGCACACTGTTGTTGATTGAGATACGCGGCCGCTGAGACGTAACGCCATGTTGAAAGGTAAATACGAGTAGTTACAGACGTTCTTCAAGAGCGTGGTGCTTTCTTCTTCAGCATGAAGCAGTCCCAGTCACTCTTCTTGGAATGCTTCACCCTGAAGAAGAAGGCAATACGCTTTTTCGAGGTTTCAAAAACTCTTTACCAGTCGACACGGCGTAACATCAACAACATTTGTATTTTCAGTCCAAATGTTCATCACACTACTCAAAGAAGTCCACGTTAATAATAATAATAATAATAATAATAATATAAATTGAAAATAGGCAAATGTTGTTCGGAACGGCAGTGACAATGTCATTAGTATTACGAAATTACGAACATAATTATTTCGTGGAAAGCTTACAGGCATTAAGGAAGGAACCCTTGTCTTTCCACCCCCCCCCCCCCCATTAAAGAATCTGAAAATTAAAATAGCGTACAAACTGTAATAACACCTCTTGTTTTATACGTGTGCAAAATTTCTTCTCTTATGTGCTTTGTTAATAATATCCCTTCTGGTTTTTAGACTAAAATTTGGTAGGCATTTTTGGTTCCTGCTGTGCGTCTAACATAAATTGTACCACTGCCTTTGCTTGAAATTTTCCCTGCGTTATTTATACCTCCAAATTGCGATACTACACGCCAGAGTTTGAGCGTGTATCCTCTCGGTTTCAAAACAAGAATGGAGTCCTAGTGAAGTATCAGCATAAAGCCCGCGAGATTTATTACATTACCAAACTTTGCTTGCCTAATGTCACTATTTCATTTCCAACCAGTGACAGCATTTCAATGAAGAACTTCTTTGACCTGAAATCTTATATACAACTTCTTCCAGAAAATTAAATTTGCACATATTAATTAATGCCTTTAAAACGCGCTGTTTGTTGTTAAGACGTCTACTCGATCTATGCGTCTCTCAATTTGTAGTGTTTTCAGCAACTTCCGTGAAATTTTAAAGCCAGGGGCTAGTTCTTTCAGTGAAAATCTGCTTGCAGTTCATTGCGGAACTAGTTTAGTTGTCAGAAGTTATCATGAACCAGGATACTCTCCTTGTTTCTTCCTTATACAACACATCTTTAACAAACCTTGCTTAGTACTTGTGCCTACGTTCATGTTTATACCAGCTTAGTCTCTATACAAAATAACAGGACAATATAATCTCTTAAGTTACAAAATAAACATTGAATTATTCTCATCTATTATTAAATTCAGACACAAAAAGGTAGGACGTGCATCATATATCCATTGTAATGTTCACCGCATTGAATCGCACAGATCTGCAGTTGTCTAGTGACACAAAGGTGAATATAGATCGCTTTATGCATTACAGACTCTACCTAATGTGGTACCTTAGCAACCGGTGGGAAGACAGGAAATAAACAAACTTGAAAATGTAAGACATTTCTATTACGTAGAAAAGTTTTAAATAATTAATAAGCCTCAAGACCTTCTAATGTTCGTAATTGCATTATTTTTACAGAAATGGTTAAATATTTACCTGTCGTATACTTTGCTGTCTTCTCCTTTTAACCCATTTCCCTTTCTAAAAAGACAAAATTAGTCTTTTAGATCACTGTGCCTTCTGCATGTTTGTGGTTCCTAGAATGTTTTTACCTGTTGGGCTCGACTGAGTATGTGTTTCCCCCAACTTTTCACCTGAAGAAGGAAACAGACCCTCTGTCCAAAACGTTCTAATTTGTATTTTAAACACTAAACTATAGACGAAGCCCAGAGGTTAATAATTTTAAATGTGATACACCTTCATCAGAATCCTATAAAAATGTATTATAATATTGCGCATTGTCCCACGTTAAACAGTTATCACGTTTGTGGTCGCGATTATTTTTCCAGTGATGTTTTCTGGCAGGAAAGGGGGTCGGAGCTGAGTACGCATAAACAAACTAGGGAACTTCAAGCTTATTCTGAGTGCAGTTTGTTTGCTCGAAGACAAACGGGCACGTGTTACTAGTTTGTACTGTTTTATATTGCCTAAAAGGAAGCACTGACCGGAATTATTAATTTAGTGAGATAAATTTTCACTTCTGTCTCTTTACTAATGCTGTTGACATAACTGTAGCTGTCACAGGGCGCTCACACACACACACACACACACACACAAACAAACAAAAAAACAAACAGACAAAAATTGAATGTGACCGTGTTATTTGAAAAATTACGTGTCATACCGTCTAACTTGTACTGCATTTATACGAGTATTAACTAACTAACTAACTAACTAACTAACTCCGTGGAACAGAGTCCTTCTTGAGAAGCTAACAGGTTCTCAGCTAGTCAAGATTTTCCCCGCATTTTATGGAACCCGAAGGTTCATTACCGCATTCACAAGAGCACGCCACCTGTCCCTATCCTGTGCCATATCAATCCAGGCCATGCTCCCCATCCCACTTCTTGAAGATCCATTTTAATATTATCCTCCTATCTACGCCTGGGTCTTCCAAGAGGTCTCCTTCCCTCAGGTCTCACCACCAAAATTCTGTATGCACCTCTTCCCTCCCCCATACGTGCTTCATGCCCCGCCCACCCCATTCGTCTTGATTTGATCACCCGAATAATATTTGGTGATGATTACAGATCATTAAGTTCATTTATACAAGTACTATCGGAACAATTCTCGAAGAAAAGTAATCTAATCATTTTGATTCAATTTATCGTCTTCTGAGTAGCTTATGGGATGTCACAGAAATGCTTTACGTTCAAGGAGAGTGTGTGATGCTAGCTTTCGAGCAGCTGAGACGGAACGTAGGGAGCCGGGGTAACCGAGCCTGTATTGCAAGTAGGCTACGGTCTGGACGCCCGGAGAATTGTGGCTCGAATCCCGACGTGGGTAGAGACTTTTCTGTTCTCCATTCCACACTGAACGGACCGGCTGTGGGACCAACCGAGCTCCACATGCAATAGGCAGAGGGAGAGCCTTCCACCGAATTTAAAGCTGTCATGTCGAGAAACTGACAACTCACCTCTGTCTAGTGCCGAAGTTAGAACTGCGTGGAGCTCTACGTCCATGCCCACATACATCCTCATGTTGTGGTGCTTAATAAAACTTAGAAAATTTACTTGCCTTTGTTTTGCTTCGCTTCACTTTGCTTTGCTTCACTTTTATTTACTTTACTTTACTTTACTTGTTTCTCCCTGTGTTAAGAACGCGATCGTTTATGTCTTACTACAGTAAATTTCTGAAGACTGAATCAATAAAGCAGGTTTAAGAAGGACCTGTGTTTGAATGCTCGCACCGCGATCCTGGCAGCACTATTATTGCATTAGGGGCCTAGCCGGATACAGCAAAGGAGCAGGTCATTTCCTTTTCAACTCGATAACTGGATTCTTCTGAGTCACCCGTCTTCCTGAAGAATCAATCAATTACCTGCTGTCGATAAATTTGCCGCCCGTAATCAGTATAAAGGACTGTCCAGCAGATATGCACTTGGGGTGGCATTAGGCCTAAAACTTCGAAAGCCTGATGCTTCTATAAATAGTATTTAAAGACTTATTTCGTACTTCGCAGAATGCGTATTGCGTCTCATTACAAAGTTAAGCTTGTTTATGTAAACACGTGTAATCACCGTTTGTTCTGAAAATCATACAAAACACAAAGATTTATTTTTTACGTTAAGGCAAGTGGTACACAGAGTAGCCACTTTTTTTACAAGATTTAGAAATGTGCATCTTTTACACGTAACGAAGTGTTTGTCTGCGTGCCGGTAGTAGTCAGGCAGGAAAGCTATCGCAAAACTCGGAAAAGTGATTTAATGGTAGGCATACATGCTTAGTTGTCACTCGTGTACAGTCATTTTCTAGTAATCAGTGGTCTTTTCAAAACGTCCAAGAGTGCGTGACATTTGTATACCTGTAAGGATAAAATTTATCTAAAACTTTTTCGGATAGTGAAGTTAATATTGTACTTAGGGCGATACATCCAAAAATTTATTTGATTTAAATTAAATAAATTGTATGGAACATTTACATAATATTCATATGATGGAAGTAATCCTAGAAGAATATCAAGTTATATCAAATCCTATCAAATAAATGAAAATTTAACTTATTCGTGAATGCTCATAAGGGTCTGGAAGTGAACTGACACGTCAATGGAAGAAACAAAAAACAACAAAAAAACCGCTGGACAGGAAGGATTGTAACTTACCCAAATCAGTTCCATAGTTTGGATGCTCTAGGAAGTGGGTGGCGGACAGAGGTGAATAAACGAATCCAAAAATTCTCTGCGAATATAATAATAGGATAACTTTTAGCTTACTGTCCTCG
Organism: Reticulitermes speratus; assembly: GCA_021186555.1. Lineage (NCBI taxonomy): Eukaryota > Metazoa > Arthropoda > Insecta > Blattodea > Rhinotermitidae > Reticulitermes > Reticulitermes speratus. The sequence goes on from JAJKFL010000001.1 coordinate 21,044,539, forward strand.
CTTTTGTGACAGTAAATGTAAATTCTGACACGACAGATTATGCGGTTTACAGACTGAATTTTTATAATAAACAGTAATTAAAGCCTACATATTTTTTTTCCATGAAATAAATGGCGATCCTTTAGAAACACTAATATATTTTTTGGGAGCAAAGTTGGTTTCAATATTTCAGGCTTCCGCCACGATGTTGATGAAATTTGCGGTCTTCTGGGGTATTACGCGGCGTCGTGTGACTCTTGACCCGTGAGGATGGGACCGATACGTCGTCCCGAAACGTCGGTAAAAATTACCACACGACGCAGCGTAATACCCCACAAGACCGCAAATTTCATTGGTTTCAAGACGTCCTTCAAATGAAAGACTACAAATTAAAAATACATCGAATACCACCCAATCTAAGAAAATGCTGGAATCGAAAGGGGCCAATTTAGTGGCTAAAATGCCCATTATTATTATTAATATTATTATTATTATAACATTTTTGTATTGTAACAAATACAATTTGGATATAATGCTGACGGTTTGGGGAATTTATGAAAGTAAATGCAAAGACCCTGTATTTTGTGTGTAAGAGAATTACCAACTTCCCTGAATAACACAAAGGTGAAAGTAAAAGTTTTAGGCTTGTAGATAGATGGAGGCAGAACTTATGTAAAAACGTATGCAAATTCCCAAGTGCTTGCAAAAGATTTGCATTAGTAATCTGAGGTGGTGGTATAAGGGGTGGAGATTGAGGTGGAAACTCTCTGTTGGGGTATGATTTGCTAGGAGGGTGTGGAAAATGTATTCATATTCTCAGAGTACAGGCACCCTTCCATACGTGAACCATGTGAGAGCAAGAGTGGATTATGTTCTGCCTGTCTATAAGAGCTAGCCGAAATGGCACCGGAGCACAGATCTTTGAATACACATTGCCTTGAAGGGAGGTACAATATCTGCAGGGACGTATTTCGGCACCATCTACAACCCACGCTCTATAAAGTGGCCAAAAGCTGCTTTTTTCTTCATCTCATATCGAGATTCACTTTTGTTTTGTGTGTGTGAAACTTGATCACTGACAATCAAGCAAGTATGGGTTGTAGACTGGGGTGTCTGATAACAGGGTGCTGGAAAACCTGCGTGATAACTAGTGTCGAAATTTGTGCTTATTGACGCAATATTAAGATCACATGAAGGAGAGTTAATTTGGCTATTCCTGCAGCATGAATGGGGAAGACGAGAAGTACATACAAAATTCTGCTCCAAGAATATTAAAGAAAATGCCTAGACGAAAAGTTAATATTGACATGGCTCTTAAGGAAGTAAAATGGGAGGATTTAAGGCAATATTGGACTCAGCTGGCTCTATGTAGCGTCCAGTAATGGAGTCTTGCTAGTAGCCACACGACGCCGCGTAATATCCCAGAAAAGCGCAGATCTTAGAGATTATATCTTCAGTTTCCATAAAACTCTAGAAACTTATGAGTAATTGAGGGACGAATAACTTCCCAAGAAAGACTTAGCTTAACGAAGCAAGTTACATTGTCAGCCAAGTTGGTGTAACAGCCATATCCTGGGCTGATATTAATGTAATAGGGCTTGGTTAGCGACTCTGCTATCAGATTTATTACCGTGTTCACAGCCCAGCTTCTCGAATTAGTTTAATTCAGTCCACGACCTTACATATTGATAGGGCAAGATGCTATTTTAGTATTTTGATTCAGTCTATACCTACGTATTTCCTCTTTTCCACGTGATTTTATCGCCCTATTAATATTCTGTAAAGAATAAAATTCACGAAAGTAACTCCTATACAGTTTTTGCTGCCTAAGTTAGAAAAAGCAGCAAGTGAGAAAGATATCAGAAGAATAAATAAATCTAACCTAAATAAAAAGTAAATCTGTCCCAATGCAGGTCATGAATCGCGTATGGGGAGTGGAAGTATAACTCCAATCATTCTTACCGTTGGCACTAGATGGCGTGAGAGAAAAATGTAAGGCCTTGATCGCTTTGCTCACGTGAAGTAGTCCCTTGCTCTCACTGAATGAAAAGTTGTTTGGGACCCAGATCGCCGGTCTGGACTCTTCTAAAAAGAGAAAAATATCTTGCTCCTGCACAGAATCGATCCACAATTTCTTTGTTGTTCAACCATTAACATAGTCACTATACAGGCTAAGTTATCCCGAATCCAGCATAAATAAAACTGTTTATAGGTAATTTACAGATAAGTTTAACAACCGAATCATCTCTAAAATTGTGTAGGTTGAGCAAGTCCATCCACACAGAGATATGTGTTAGTATCATTTAATGGGCCAAAATGAACAGGCTTCTGATTGTACCCAACAGAAAAGATAGAACCAATTTTCGAAACATGATATTTTATAAACAAAATGAGAAAACAGATAATGGTCAATATACATGTGTTGATCAGATTACTCGGTTGTTTTATTTGAAACTGTTTACGGATGAAGTGGCTTTGACTACAAACGTAGATTTTCTTCCCTCTTAATTGTTTTCCTGAATGTCTTCTGTCTTAATTGTCATAGTCCTGAATGTCTTTTATTGGGCTCATTTTAACAAGTTGCGGTTTATGCTCTAATTCTCGATTCCTTGTCCTCAAACTGCATTAATTTTCGGGTCATCATTTGTTCTTAGAACTGAACCTTTTGCTTTATTTTTCATATGGAATATAGGCCAAAGCCTGCTATTAGAACAAGCTGTGTCTACTTTTCGACACTATAATAGGCCTAATAGGCCTAAGAAGAACACTTTTAAACTCTCGCTACAAATAGGCGTATGTATAAATACCTGGACTTCTGAACACCGAAATACCTTTAAAGAGAACCACACTATGCACTTGAGTCGCTCTACTGTTCGTTTCAAGATGCATGATTTTCATCTCCATCTTAAGAGATGCCGCTGAGTAAGGTGGAAACGTTAATACATGAGAGTTAGGTGCCATGAAGTGTGTTTCTTTTCTGAGAAGTACAGAAAGAAGGGGGTAGTGAGGGAGGTTACGGTGATTTGATTCTTGTATATGAAGGAGGAGTTGGTTGTTAATGTGGTCGCTTGTTTTTGAAGAAACAGGGAGCTTAGTGGATGGGAGTGGCATCAGAATTTGTATGGCGGAGTCTTTGGAATACGCTGTGCACAGAGACAACCTTCTTAACGCTATATAATTTGAGCAAGAGAGAGAAATAGTATAGGAGTTACATGTTTGTTTGATTTACTTGAGGTTTGTTTAACGAACATTTCAGTGGCTCGGATTATAGAGTATGTTAGGATGTTTCGGGAATACGGAACTGAAGAGAACGTAGAAGCAGAAGTCTTAACCTAATTTGAGACCCTATTCTTACATTTCCCTGCAAGCCTCATAACAACTTCAAAAAATCGTATTCAGTACACTCAGTCAACACGCCCGTATTTGAGCCCGGTTTGTCCCTAACATGAAGCAGGAGTACTGACCACTCGACCGTGAATTTTGTAGTAATAGCAGACTATCTTGAACGATTTTGCTTAGGGCCAATTTAATCCACGGAGTAAAGTCCTTCTTGAGAAAGAAAACTCTGTCAGCTATTGAAGATTTGAAGTGCCTATTACGTAACACGATGATTCGTTACCACACTTAAAACAGTCGGCCTAGGGCTAGTTGAATTCAGTCCGAACCATCATATCTGATTTCCTTAAGCTCCATTTTAATATTATCAATGTGTTTATCCATGACCTACTTTCTTTCAGTTTTATAAATAAATTTTAGTAGACACATTTTTATCTCGCCCGTGCATGCTACCTGCTCCGTAAAGCCTATCTTCCTCGATTTTGTCTCCCTAATAATATCTGGTGAAAAGTACCATTTATGATGCTCCATGCAGTTTTCTTCAGCCTCCTTCTATTTCCTTTTTTTAAATCCAAATAGTCTTCTTAGCATCCTCTTCTCAAACACCCTCAATCTATAGGTATATTCCTCCCTTCCTGTTAAGTGACCAAGATTCACACCACATTCAGAAAAAAAGCAGGTACAGTTTTATAGGAGGTTTGGTCAGAATATAAGTTTACAATACATATACTGTATTCTTGGTTCTTTGTTTTCAGCTGTAACAAGAAAGTTTAGATATAAATACACTGCTATTAATCTACTTTTCCACATAGTTCCCACCAAAACTGAGGCATTTATCTTGTTAAGGGAAGTTATTTTCAATTTCCTGTCGACAGAAGACCGTGTCCCATGTTATCAGCGACCGTATCACAGTCTTCTGCTTGCGTATTTCTTTATATAATCACAATCAGGACAGGTTCTGTAGTTGCGAATCTATATACCACATAAGCTTACTGACCGAATATCATTTCATTCCACGCTGAAAGTTATTCACTTGATACAACATCATTAAATGACTAATACATAAGCCTCACCCTACACAGCACGCCTGGTAGCACACTGCCTATCGCCTTACTCAGATAAGCCAGCGGATTAATATTCCAGCTTTTATGAGTTCGGACATTTCACGCGGACAGAATCTCCTATTCTTCAGATCGCCAAGCTTTATCCGTACTCTCATCAATATTTATGTCAAGTGACGTAAAAAAATTTTCGTTTCTTTCCACAGAAGTGTCATATCCACTAGACATACATGCTATAGTCAATATAATTTTTCCGCTACAATCTGAATAACTAAAACAATTTATTTAGTGAAATTCTGTTTTGGTTAATATTGAAACATGCTGAATAATATCCCTCTGTCAATCAGAAGCAACTGATGGCTCTTGATAGACTTAGTCCCGGCATTCTCTTCAGCACTCGAGTTGAACACAGCTTCTTTTGTGATATAAAACTTATTTCACAGTTGTCCGAACTCGGAGGAACTTTCAGTGACAAGATGACAAAACGTTTCGTGCCTTCATTCACACTCCGTCCATCATTTAAGTCGCTTCTTCTCCAATCATCACCATATTCAAACTGACCAAGGTTCCTTTGACTGTTATCCCCTTACGAGAGAAAGATTCGTGTAAGGAGTTGTGTACCACTCGTTCGTAGGTTGTACTTTTTTTTTAATACATTTCCATATTGAAGCAACGAAATCTGTTATTGCAGTAGCTTCAGAGAGCACTGAAGACTACATGTCTACTGAAAGGTAAAATGTACAGGACATTTTAGGAAAAGTTATACACCAAAACTGCTATATTTTAAAAGATTTTGAAGCCCAAATGCCACACAACTTAATTCTTCTATTTCTGCCAATTTTATGTCTTAACATAAATTTAGCCTTTCATTTTCGTATGGGTTTTTTGCTTATTGTTTAGGTATTTATTTCTTCTTTTGTATTATCTTTTGTCCATTTACGTGTAGTGATATGTTTTATGTATGTGGAAAGTTGTTATGTGGGCATTCAATAAACCCTTAGAAAATGTAACTTGAGAAAAACATTTACCTATCGAAATTACATGCACTAAGGTGCTGACAGCAGAATAAATTCCAAACATGCTTGATACCATTCAGTTCAGACTCTCTTGTCTTCCATCTCCTCTCTCTAAAACTAAGAAATAAAATATACCTACATCACTATGGGAGGACGGGACATTTTCAGGATGCGGGGTAAATTTTGTTGTGGTATTAGCTTTTTGCTATTGCCGACTCTGATCTGCTTGGAGACTAGACGGTTAACATGAGATGTTTACAGTCAGCTACATAGAAAAGAGAGCAGGCTTCCGTTTTATATTTTATGTTACGAGGCAGTTAGGGCTTCCTACTATATCTCACGTAAATTTATGTGCCGCATTATTTAAAACCCTGTGTCCGAAGATTTATTCAGTTCAGCTAATACCTAATGCTCTTACGTCAAATATGTAACATTTCACACTGTTGATACTGTCTACAATACTTTTACAACTATTATACAACTTTTAACAAAGACTTTTAACAAGATTTTAACTTATAATATATAAGTTTTAATGTGCCGTTAAACTATTTAAAATCATGTGATTGAAGTGACAGTAGCTTTCAGCAAAAAAAAATCCCTGACGATGATCCGAGGATCGAAACACGTGTAGGGGTATAATTTTAACAATTTTAACAATTATAATAAAGCTACAATAAAAGTGGTTTTAGTGTGCATCAGTTGGTCTGAAACTTAATTTAATGTAACATTTGTCTCGGTTACCTCTCTTATACTTGTTTCCTGCTGCCGACCTCGTAGAGAATAGCAGGCGATATTATAAAACTGTGGCAAATATGTACGGTTGCCAAGGCCGTTAAGACGATATCATTGCTGTATAATTCTTTGTTGCAATTCGAATCTTCATTTCCGGCGTTATTTCAATAACATGAGAAAACTTTAATTCATTGTTATGAGGGTTGTTACTTATTTACAATTTTAGCTCCTATTGTGCTATTGGTAAAACAAAATGACCGTATCCTCGGCTAGGAAGAGGAAAGCGTTGTATTTTGAGTGTAAATTAATGATAATAAATTGTATTGTCAAAACACTATCATATGGAATCATAAAGTACTTCTGTTGCTGTATTTGAGGTTCTTACAGCTGCATTGAGGGAGGTTCAAGTTTTCTCGAATATGACGCCGTTTCGATTGGTACTTACTATTTGACTGTTTACCAGTCCACACGGCATTACATGTCAGAATACTTGAATCTTTGCCTTCCTTCTTTTAATTAATAAAGAAAAAACAGACGTAAAGAAACATTTTCCGCTGGTGCCATTAACTTTGTCTTGACTTAAGCAGCACATCTGATGACTGATCTAGTGTAGAGACGCTCTTCGTTACACTCATTACACTCGTCCGCAATTCCGCCGCATCGCTTCAATCGGTGACTGTGTGTGTGTGTGTGTGTGTGTGTGTGGTATAAACAGAAGACAGTGCCCATTGTTACCAGGACCGCATCTGCACCCGTGTACCCCAAGCAGCGCTTTCAATACTGGGGTTATAATAAAGCAAGTCTCGTAAAAATGTACAGTTTTCTATTGTTCTAACGAGGAACGGGTCGGCACAAAACAGAAACATTTTCTTGTAAAAATCGAAACAAGGCAGAGGTATTTTATATCACAAGGTCTGAATTCTTTGTTTCGTACTGCAAAAATGTGCAATGCTCTGCTACATATGATCATTAGTGATTAACACGCTGAAGTTGATAATGGAGCAGTCACTAGTTACATAGCACGAGGAAGAATAAGAAACTGGAAGTGTGAATGCAAACCATATCTGATACTCTTACAATGCCACCAATTCGTCTTAAAGTTGGTCTCCATCCGTTCCTTTCTGACGTGAAAATTTCTACACTTCGCAAATTTAATCGTCATTTACACTTACATTTCTGAACCCCGCAAATAATCTAACTTGTGCAGTTTTTAAATATTTAGGACATATCTCATGCAAAACACAATGCGTCTCCCTTACAATGACCAATTGGTTATTATTGTTTGGTGACACAGTCCATCTTCCATTTGAGAATTTTACGCTTTTGGGACAAACTGCAGAAGTGTATAGCATGAGGACAGGCGATGTATATATATACATATATATCAGTCCGTGGGCTAGGGTAGCCTAGTCGGTATAGCGACACGCTACGGCCTGGACAGACCGGGGATTGAATGCCGGTGATAGCAAAATTGTCCGCGCCCATCCAGATCGGCTCTGGGGTCCACACAGCCTCCTTTACAACGGGTAGCGGGTCTCTTTCCCGGGAGTAAAGCGGCAGGGGCGTGGCGCTGACCGCCCACCCCCATTTAGCGTCGAGGTTAAAGAAAGAGTAGAGCTATAATCTACTCGACCTATGGGCCTTCATGGCCTGTTATAGGGTAAACTTTATATATCAGTGCGCTGTAAATTGATAAACTCTATGTATGTTTTTAAGCCTACATGCTGGTATTTGAATGAAAGAAGAATGTCGTTTTACTAATTTTCGCACACCCATGTAGAAAATGTGGCTCAAATATGTGACTTGTTTAATAGAATTTGGGTCAGTTTGGCCTGCACTCAGTAGCCTTTCTTTAGAATCTTATACAATTTGTAATATAAATCATAATTACCTAATCTCTTTAAAGATACTTTTCAAATCTTTTCTTGCATTAGGCCTACATTTTACACTGAACCTTATGATGGAAAAAAGATTGCAAACGTGAAGGAAAGAACAACATGGCAGACCTTGACGTAAATGGAAGAATAATAATGAGTATTAACTTACTGTAATAGGACGTGGATTTGGATTTATCAAGCGGAAGATGAATGTATTGGCGGAATCATATAAGCACTCTAATGAACCTTCGGTTTTCATGTTATAAAGGGGTGGGGGGACTTCGTGGCAATCTGAGCGACTGTCACTTCAAGAAGGCTCCTGTTCCGTGTAATTTGCACGGTGACGTTACCACGTCGCGATACGCGTCAACTCAAATATCCTTTGCGGTAGGAGCAGCCGCCTCTTCCGCGAAGATTAACCCAGTGGCTCGCGGTTAGCAGTGAAAAGAAACATTTTCTTTCCGTTTATAAATTAAGCTTAACATATAAGTAGTTCACTCTTGTCTCTTACAAATTGGAAGCGGGGCCTGCTGTTAATTGCACAATGCCTGTGTTGGGAAATGCACCACATCGTGAAGAATCAGTTGACTCCTCCAGTCACTTACTGGCGACAAGATTTCCTTCCTCCTTCATAGTTTAATCTCCAATTGAGGATGGAGGTGTGCAGTATGACCCTCCTAAATGTCAATACATAACAGATCGCACATTATAGTATCCCAGAAGTTCACAATATTTGTCTTCACAACCGGGAAAGCCTCAATTCTTTCTCTTCCTTTTTCTGCACAAATCAGTTTGCTGGATATCAATCTTAATGTTATCCATCATATCACCTCAGACTTAACTATCCCAATAATAGTATGTGTCCTGCATAAATCAAAAAGTCCCTTGTTATGAACTTAAAATTATCACCAATATTCCATTGGAGAATGTGGAATATTTCAATTATATGGGTAGCATGATAACAAGTGATGCAAGGTGTACACGTGAAATTAAATCCAGAATTGCCATGGCAAAAACAGCATTCAACAAGAAGAAAAATCTTTTCACCAGCAAACTGGAATTAAATTTAAGGAAGAAACTAGTAAAGTGCTACATTTGGGGCATAGCTTTGTATGGTGCTGAAACGTGGACACTTCGGAAAGTAGATCAGAAGTATCTGGAAAGTTTTGAAATGTGGTGCTGGAGAAGAATGGAGAAGATCAGTTGGACCGATCGTGTGAGAAATGAAGAAGTATTACACAGAGTCAAGGAGGAGAGGAATATCCTACATAAAATAAAAAGAAGAAAGGCTAACTGGATTGGTCACATCTTGCTTAGAAACTACCTTCTGAAACACGTGATTGAAGGAAAGTTAGAAGGAAGGATAGAAATGACGGGACGACGAGGGAGAAGACGTAAGCAGCTACTGGATGACCTTAAGGAAAAGAAAAGATACTGGAAATTGAAAGAGGAAGCACTAGATCGCATCCTGTGGAGAACTCGCTTTGGAAGAGGCTACGGACCTGTCGTAAGACAGACTACAGAATGAATGAATATCCACCAACAAATACACTTATAAAATTTAGTGGTTGAACGTGTTTGAGAATGAGGTATAGAGGCAGATATATGGGCCTAAGAAGGAAAAAGTAAAGTAAGTGTGGGGATAAAAACTCATGGTGAGGAGTTTCATAATTTTTATCTTTATTCCTTACCAAACAGAGCTGTTATTAGAATGATCAATTACAAAAGATGGGGTGGGCAGTCATGCGGCACGTATGCAAAGGAGATAAATGCAAACAGGAATTTGATGGAAAAGCCTGAAAATTACGGACCACTTGGGAGACCTAGGCATATATTCGAGGATAAAGTTGAAATAGATCTTAAAGAAAAGGCTAGGAGGTTGTGGACTGAATTAATCTGCTATGGATAGAGACAAGTTGCGGGCTGTTCTGAATGCAGTAATGAATATTCGGGCTCCATAAAATGCGAAGGCTTTTTTACTGCCTAAGGGAATATTAACGTCTTTGGCTGCAGACTTGATGATTGACAGGCTAAGGGTTAGCACAATAAGCCTAAGGCTACAGTGCATCCGGAGCTAATGCCGACGGGCCCATAGAAGAAGAAGAAGAAGAAGAAGAGAGAAGATTGTTAACGTCTTAAGAAGAACTCTTCTGCACGGAGTTAGTTCTTAGGTTCAAATGTTTCCAGTGTCTTTGTTTGCAGACACGTGCATCCGCGTGTGTTCTCATATTATATCATTCAAATGGCTATGACAGGAAATGATATTTATTTGTTTATTTTATTTATTAATTTATTTACTTATTGTTTATTGACGACATTTGCAGTATTTCAGTCTAGTATATACGACCGTATGGTAGGATGAATAGTGAGTATTGACTTAGAAAATGTGTATAAAGTGTTTTCCTTTTCCAACTGACGTGCCATTCCAACATGTGCACGAGTGAAACTGAGGAACGCCGCGAAAAGTGAGAGTCGTTGGTGCCCCGGCAGAGATTCGAACTGGGCACCTACCGAATACTACAGACCCAACTCGTTCGCGGGTTTCAGCATCTCAGTTTTGCTTTCTTATGGAAGAATTATTGTGGCAACTTCTTGCATTGCCGTGTAGATCCCTCGCTCATTCGCGGTCTCGGTTGCTTAGACGCGAGAAGTAATACGCAACAGGCCGCATCTGTCCACCTGCCTTACCCAGTCGCTACCTACATATCGCAAGAATAAGGAATATACTCTTTACAATTTTGCGTATACACCAAGCTTAATGAAAAGCAGTCAATTGTCTCCATACTTAGTAGGGGTTCAGACACAAGGAATATAAACACGACAGCATGAACTTCATTTTAGATATCCCGTTGTGACACTATGTAAAGAAGGTACCATATAAACCGCCAATCACAACAATTGCTACAGCTCGTTTATATTTCCAAACGTACAACATATTTCGGCCGCAAGGGGCTATTATAAGTTATCAATACTAAAACTATTTCTAACGTGAGCTGCAGACGTTTCGGACTAACTACGTTTAGTGTTTTATTATTGTATATACAACCTAAAGTTTCTATGTAAAAGAATGAGATTTCTTTCTTAGTACAGGGTTCATGTTTACACACAAATTTCTCTGAGCATTTTCACTATTGATGTCTTATGATGGCCTGTTGCAGGCGAAAGCTCTTCTATGTTTGAAAATATAACTAACTAACTAACTCCATGGAACAGACTACTTCTTGAAAAGCTAACAGGTCCTCAGCTAGTCAAAAATTTTCCCGCATTTTTTGGAACCCGAAGGTTCATTACCGCATTCACAAGAGCCTGCCACCTGTCCCTGTCCTCAGCTGTTTGAAAATGCAACAGAGCTATAAAGAGTGTTGTGATAGACTGTTTGTGTGTTACTTTCTTTACAACATAAGTCTGTTTTTTATGTAAACAGAAATCAAGATTGTTTATTACTTAAATATATTCGTATATTTATATACTCGCACACATCTATACATACGTACATACGTACATACATACATACATACATACATACATACATACATACATACATACATACATACAAGAAAACATTTATGCATACATCTGAACGTACGTATAAACAGGCCTCCACAACTTCATACACACATACATACAATGCATGCATACATGCATATATACATGCATGTGTATAAACACACAGTGTTTCTGGTTTGTTGTTTTTGCCTCTACAAAATAAAATTCTGTAACAAATACTTCACTTCCTGGAGAGAACCACGTGACTGTGATGTTACCAAATACAATACGAACCTTGCAATATTGCATTAAATAATATGAGTAGTGGATTCTGAATGAGACACGGTGACACGACGTAATCTCTTAATTAAGGGCCACAATGATAATTAGTCTTAACTCAAATCCTTACTCCTTCCTCTCCTCATTATCTTTCCCCTGCTTTGCTCTTCTCTCTTTCTTTCTGTCTTCGTTGTTTTCTCCTTGAGTCTTTCTGCTTTATGTCATGTAGAAAGCGCTGGGAAGCAGTCAAGTCTCACAGAATTGATGGCATTTTCCCTGTGACGTAAGTTGGTACCTGTGTGCACGATCTTAGTGCTCTCTCACTGCACAGGTCAGGATCTGAATGCATGAATAACCTGCACTGTTACAGGCTCGTATATGCATGCTTGTTGCTCTTACACTGTCACAGTAATCTGAGATATGCAACCTAAGAGTTTGTTGTAGTAGTTTATCAGAAAAATTCCAAATGTAAGAAATTTTTAATTTTGTACTTACATATGATCTGGTGTTAGGTAACAAATTTTAGACTGTTTCCAAAAACTTGAAGTGAACTTACCAGATTTGATGGTTACCCTTTCCCAGATTGAAGGTGTATATAAACATCGTAATGAGGACGACGTCTTTACCTTGGAGGGTAGTAATATGATGAAGAAAACTGCACAATAAAGACCTTCATAATTTGTACATCTATAAAAATTCTCATTTATATGTGACAATCAAATGAAGGACGAATAACTGGATGGGGCCTGTAGCAGGCGTGGGAGAAATGAAAAATACATACAAAATTTGGGTCAGAAAATGGAAAGGAAGAGACCACTTAAGAAAACTAGACGTAAAAGATTAAAAAATGTTTAAATTCCAAAGAAAGAAAAAGAGGAACATTTAAAGAGATGCATATATGGGTTATTTTACATTTCCCATTATTGGAGTGTTACACAAGTTATGAAGAAACTTTATTATAATATATGACGTTGCCTGACATGTGAATACAGGTGCAACAAGTCAGTAGGGTGAAGTCGCAAGGTCAACCTGACAATAAGCTACAGTCTATAGAGTAATGCAGAACCCTCCATGTAGGCCTGATAAAGCGAGCAGCTCTGTGTACATAACATATTGGAAAAAACTGGAAGTGAGTGGCCGTGACATAATTTGAGGTGAAACTGTGATTTTTCGTGGAGAAACAGAAAACCGACGAAATGCCCAAGATACTTATTATATTCGCTGCCCATGCCTAGAATTCATCCGGTGACACACAGCATACGACCCTTGGTGTGTAGACATGCTACAACACTAGAGGAATGCGAAATGTGTTAGAAGAAAGTATTCCTTTGCCTAAAAGTATGCACAATCTAAGAACAGTGTCACTGATGCTAAATGTTACATTTCTGGTTTATTAATTTAATGTGTGTAGTAGGAAATACGAGGTGCATTAAGAAACCAAAACAGTCATCAAATACTCTACACAGTAACAGATACCGAAATTTTTACCCAGGTCTTTTGCTAAAAAAGACTGTCGCTTCATTACTAGAATAATTTGAAAATGACAGATTTAAAACACCGGGTTGGGGGCGTGGGAAAATATGCCTCCCCTGCTGTGTTATATACTGCAGAAAAAGAGACATCTATAAATAGGAGAAAATGTCTAACCAAATTTGTGTGTGAGTTGAATTCCATTCAAGAGGAGGAAACCCCGCGGACTGGCTGTCCACTAGTTTTGTTGTAAAATGGTTAAGGTGACATGTTTTGAAGGCTTTCTTGTTCCGTGTAAGGCGATACGAGAAACAGTAAGTGCATAAGTGGTGCATGTCCGTCTGGTCGCTTCAGAACGACCACGAATCTTCTCAGTTCATTTCTCTTTCCTTGGAGAAAAGGATGGCTGGAGCGTAAAATTGGTTTCTGTCGTTCACTTTAGTCGCTATGGCGCCATTTTCATCAGTGACTATAACCGCTTAAAATACAGTTATTGCTGTATGTAAGCCTAACATTCAACAACAAAGCCAGGGTAACCTAGTCGGAACAGTGACCAGGAATTATCGTTGATTCCCTGCAGGGGCATAAGGTTTCTCTCTTCTCCAGATAGTTCAGACTGGCTCTGGGAACCTCCCAATCTCCTATTCAATGGGTAATGGGGGTTTTTCTCCAGGTAGTAAGGTAGCGGGAGCGTGAAGTTGATGACTGTTTACTTCCATGTAATACCGAAGTTAAGAATGATTTGCAGATGTTTCTCTAATTACTTCGGTTTCCTTCATATTCATTCGTCTATCGCCAATGCTAGATTACATAATCTCAATAATAAAGAGCGACGTGAAATAATAGACCTTAAAAACTATAAATATCTGCAATAGGAAACAAGGCTTTCAGGCATGCTCGATTACTCCTTATTCTGTATTCTTCTTCCCTCGGTACACTATGAGCCCATAGGTTGCGAGATTTTAGCCTTCCACCGCGGTGTTGTTGAGGTCCTCGCTTTTCTGCATAATATCTCATAAGAGCGAAGGCCTCAGCTGACATGTTCCTTTCCTGCTCCTTTTTCTTTTTTTCTAAGACAACACGAACACAGAAAATAGGTTGATATGTATGTCCATATTCCACATAGTATTCAAAGCCCGAATCCTCTTTTCGACCTATGGAAGGCAACAGGCTTGTGCTTTAACAACATGGTCACTGCAATCGGCTCTTTTCCTTGTGTGTATGTGTGTGTGGGGGGGAAGAAGTAAATCGTTTCATGTATTGTGTTGTATCACCTTTAGTACTATTTCAATTAATGTATGGACTTAACACGGCACTTTATCATCGGAAGCAACATGGAATCTATGCGAAGTTCCCAGAAAAGTGACAGTGGCATCACTTAGTAAAGCGCTGTAAAGTTTTGTGGTAACAGGCCCCCCAAACTATTCATCTAAAAACAGTTTTTGTTGATTGCGAACAATAATGTAATGTGTACGGCGTCCACGTGGAAGCTATAAATATTAAATATTCCCTTACACGGACAGAATTAATGTAAAACTACAATGAAAAATAGGTTGCTGTTAGAAAGCGCAACAACAAAAGCAATAAATAGCAATAACTCTTATATGAGACTGTTTAAATTTTACGGAAGTAGGGCACCAGCACCACAAAGAGGCGGAAAGGTGACATAGCAGACTGCGTGACAAAGCCAGTTCCAACTGGGGCGGCTGAACCGAAATCTCAAAACTCAAAACGCGGAAACATGCTCTGGAGGCAAGCCCGGACTGGAAAGACACTAAATTTACACAAACTACACATGCATACACAAAGCAAATAAAGTTTAAAAACAATTTCCATTCCAGAAAGTAAGCAAACAAAAATTCGCAGTTCTCAATTCAATATGCGAATCTTTCCCTGACTGTCTGTAGGAGTACTACAGGACATCCCAGCACCTGCCGCGGAATGTTGTTGCCAATAGTGGAAGCTTTTCAAGATACAGTAAAAGGTAAAGCAATCCCATTACAGGCCTGGACAGGCCCTTAGGGTTCCAGGAGGTTGATGCTCCCAGATTTGTAGACAGTCGGCACATGAAGGTGGTAAGGTTGTCAGCCCTACACACCGGTCGTCTTTACCGCCCCAGGAAATACTCCTGGTACTCATTTCTGTTAGAGGCTGAGTCGATTCCAGGGCCATAGTGCGACCGAAAGGATTATGTTAATGAAAAACTTGAATGACACCATCGGGAATAGAACCCGCGACCTTCCGGCTAGTAGCGCAGTGCCTCAACCAACTGCGCCACGCGTGCCCTTTCAAGATAAGATAGAGCACACTTTTGTGAAGTCATTAAATAAGTGATGATGGGTTCTCATAAATAAAACGATTATTAATTTCAAACCACATTTGTCCATTATAGAGTGGGTAACGGCGGTAAAGCGGCCGCAGCTTGAAGCTGACAAATAACGTATATTTAGTGCCTTGGATAAAAATAAATGCACATTTACCTCCTTTCCTAAACACATTTTCATGTCCTGGTGCTAAGCCACATGATAACATACCATTGCTACTTTCTCCCGTTTTTATTCTTTTCTTTGCCGAATCATTTGCCTGCAAGTGGACTTAAGTTTCTGTCTGCGTCAATAATTTCTACCCCTTTATTTTCACAGAAGCGTGTTATCATATTCATTATCTTAGTGCACTTAGACGTCTTCCTTTAAGTCAAAGTGTTTATCGGGCAACCAATAGCTGTAAAGAATTTTCGCAATCTTAGTACGTAACAAGAAGTTCTTTAAATTTTTAATGAGTTCATTCTTATGTTGCTATGAATTTTAACTGAAACAGAATTACACCATCTCGGTAAATGAAATTTCATATTAATATATGAATATTATGATTTTTTCTTACACGTTTATATCTTGACAATCATTTTAAACAAGATTATTCCATAACCTCGAATTTGGAAAAGCAGTTTTTTTAAGTACAAGTACAAAGTAACTGACTTTTTTCCTGATAAATTATGTCGATATTTTAGTCCTTGTGCAGCTCGCGTCTTAGCCCTGTGTCCAAATTATGGCGTTGGCATAATGAACCTTTCAGAAGCCTTGCTCCTTATACCTATGTCGAGCCAAGCGTTTTGTGTAGCGTATCACAGCATCTAAATCGAATCGGACCAGTTCACGCTTACCACAAAGGAGCCTGTCGTGGCTCAAATCTTCTCTAGTTTCAACAGATCCATCTCTAATCCCGCCTACCCTCTCTCATGGTAGCTTACTACCTGGTGAGTAAGCTCGCTTCATTTATTTAGTAGAACAGGTAGAGGCCGAGTGGATAACATTCCTGCGTTGTATTCGTGAGAGCGGAGGTTCAAATCTCGGCCCGAATACCAGTTATCCTGAAGAGTTTCATGGTTTTTCTCAATTGCTCCAGTCAAGTTCCAGGATAAAATTCAAACTAATCCACTATCGCTTCCTTCCACACTCATTCCAATTCATTATTCACTGAGCATCTTAACCATTCGTCTCTTATGCAGTCTGAACTGTTGAAGGCTTCCTTCAACTAAGCCACAAAATAAATCAATTGGTTATTCATATGCAACAACATATTAATATCTGTCGTTCTTTTTCGTTGCAGGTGAAGAGGTAGGTTTTATTCTTTTGTACAAAACTCTTATTGATGCGAGTTTTCAGATTATCGCAGCGAATTGCTGAGGATTCCATTCTTCGGGGTTACGACGCCCCGCCACTTGGTAATTTGTTTCCGAAATTCCGAGACCGCTACTTTTTCTTCAAACGACGGAAATCGATTATCCAGTGACGAGGCGCCTTATCGCAGAAGAAGGGAGTCTTCAACTGTTATCGCCGTGGTACCGACATTTAGTGTTACTGTCATTAAGAACAGATTACATTTGGAAATTAGTTTCTACAATTTAAATGCGAGTACGTGTCTTTCCGTTCCCTGTCTAAAGTTATAGAGATTTAAATACATAATGTACAGTTTCCTTGTTGTTTTGTACGGTTGTGGAAATTGGTGTCTCGTATTACGGGAAGAACACAGACTGAGGACACTCCAGAATAGGATGCTGAGGAGAAAACTGGAACTAAGATTGAGAAAGTAATACGAGAATTAGGAAGATAACTCAGTGAGGATTTCATAATATGTATTCTTCATGTAAAACTATTGGAGTGATATATCAACAATATTTACAATAGGTACCGGGTATTTCCCGGGGGTAAAAAGGCCGGAAAGTGTTCCTGACCGCCCACTTTTTTCTACTGTCGGGTTGCGAAGGGGTTGGCACTATACTACCACCTCCCCTGTGTGCCTGCATAGGCAGGTTATGGTGTGACTTTTACCCTTTATTTCAAGAATAATAAAGTGGGCGGGACATGTAGCTTGCATGTGAGAGGCTCGCCATTGTACCTCCCAAGTTCTACGTCCTTCTCATTTTCGTCCTCCCATCTATGTCACGATCTCCAGGTACCATCAGGTGTACTGAGTAAAATTGTATGTACATTTCTCAACTGATCAATGCGTACTGCTCGTCATACCATCTCATTCTCCTTGATCGGCTCACAATTATTGTCTTTATTACGTATAATTAGCGTAAAGCAGATTTGTTCTCTCCTGTTAGATTTTGAAGATCTGTCCGTAGCGTCCTGGGCTGTCTTAGCATAACTAAATCCTCGGAGCAGAAACCTTCTTCAAAATCTCACAACCCCTCAGTTACACAAGATATCTCACACCTTTTACATAACACAATTTTTCGTTAGGTGTTTGCTAGATCCCACCACCACACCCTGTTCTGAGATATTTGAAACCTGTCCTCCCCTTGTCTCTTTAAGATCCACAGCTTTTGCTACAAATATTCATTCCTATGACTGAAATTCACTGATTTTGAAAGTGCGGCATCAGTTTGGTTCTAGTTTCAGTCCAGCCACATATTTTCCGTGTCAGTAGTAGGCGTTCACGCTGTTTGGTCCCCTCCTGGAACGGACGTGTGCCTTCCTGCACAGGTTCACCAGAACAATAGTTAGCAAGAGGCACAGAAGAAGAAATGTATGGTAAAAAAAGGAAGGGAGAAAGAACGTCAAAAATAAAAAGTTAGAGGATTGAGAAGAAGCGAGGTATGTGTGCATGTCAATAAGTCTGTGATAGAACAATGACCATGGATGTTGAGTATTGTAATTACGAAATAACTTGCCTTGAAGAGCGTTGCGAACAAAAGAGCTAAGCGGTACTGGAAATATTTGTTTACAAAATTCGACTACCTCTGGAATATAGACGTGGACACGTTACAAGTTTTGTCCTAAGGCAAAGGTTGTTCCGTACAAATGGTGTAATTTCGGACAAACGAATGATGCTTATCTCGCGTCTTAAGCCAAGCGGTTGCTGTGATGCAGCGAGAGCAGACACCATCTTTTTATCGATCACTGTACCACCTACGTGCTTAACGCTTTAAAGCACGGTGGTTACTCTATGTAACACCTACTTTAACAAAATAAAAGCTTCGTTGTGCCACAGAGTGCGTTTACGACTTCCGTATGATTCTGATAATAAATAACGATTATATCAGTAAACGGCGTTAACAGGTATGCTTTGTAGTAGAGACAGGATATCTTTCTCTTGTTAGATAAAAGTTAAAATAAATTTGTCCCTGTGTACATCAAGAAGGCTTGTGGGGCAGTGGAAGTATAGCTCCACGCATTCTTAACTTCGACACGAGATAGAGGTGAGTGGTCAGCTTTAAGCTTTAGCCACTTTATCCCAAGAATTGAGCTGCCAGTTCCCACTGATCAAGAGGCTGCGTAGTCCTAATGCCAGTGCTTGCAGTTGGTGAATGCTGCATAGGGAAACAATGGTTCTTTATTTTAAGAATCTTGTGGAACATATAAATACACTGTGTGGAGAAAAAACAGATTTTCTAATGTTATACCTGGCGTTACGTATACTCACGAATAGACAATTAAATGTTTAAGTCTTAGCTAGATGTACATTTACGTTGTGAACAATTTGTGTTTACGGTGAGCCATTTCTAACGAAAGCAAATAAATTCGGTACTGAGGTTGAATTAAAATAATTTATATTCCGCGGGTACAAACTACGTACGTAATATGTAAGATCTTTAGCATTCAGTGTAGGAACCCAAATAAAGTACATGTGACAACCATGAACTTACGGTAAATCTACCCACTTTCGAAAGGCGTCATATTTTGTAGCACAGCAGTCTAAATTCTCCACAAAATTAAATATTTGCTCCACTTTCGTATGTAACAGTCCTCCATAAATGGCTGCATAATTTGGAGTTACAAAATGCAGACACAACGAAGGGCGTACCTAGCGCCGTCCAAGTGCAACTTGACCTCTATGCAAAGAACGGACAATCAAGGGCACGTCTGCTTGATGTAGTCTGCATGCGGAATTCATGTAACGACAGCAAAGCTAACGACAGGCAGTGGTTTGCAGGAGGAGAAAAAACAAACGCAGGTCCCATTAATCCAGCCTTTGATATCGCGTTTATCTTGTAACTCTTGCAAAACATCAAATTAAGAAAGCAGTTAGATTCGAGGATCAGTAGCTCTTCACAAATTATGCCCGAAAATTCTATCCGATTTGCCTGTACCAGGACGTTGTGTTCCGTATATACTAGAAATTGAATTCACACTAATTATTTCTGGTCCACAATACTTAAAAAAAATGAAAATAACCGTAAAACGGACCATGCGAGTGATTAGTAATTTTGCTGCAACAATTCTCCCTTTTCACCCAGCATGCATCACGTTTCACAGCAGGGCGGTGGAACCAGCCCTCCACTAGCACATCTCACCCTATCCACCAACCATCCACCCTACGACTCTTCATCATTGTTACACACCAGCGTGTTCTGTGAACTTCTAAAACCAACCCCCTCAAATCCCCCAGAACCCCTTTTCATAGTTGTTACAGTATGCTGTCCTTCCCTCTCCCCTAAACGAGCGCGTATCTACCCCCAATACATCATGTTTCTAACTTGTAATAGCCCATTAGCAGACTAGCATTGCTATAGTAGATTTCCACTCCCTTTCCACTTTTCGCTTCCAAGCCCCGCACGCGATGCGATGTGCTTGTGTCTTATAATGGGCTCATTTGCATACTAACTCAACTAACGAGCTACCAGTCTTCTCCCACGATGTTGCTTGCTTCCTTCTGAAACGACTTCATCATGATTCTTGTAGCCAATCACAAATTCAGAGCACATATATTTGTGCTTGTGTATCTTAACATGTAGATTGCACTAGCGAAAGCCTGTCTTATTGATCCGGCTTTCCTTAGAAATTAGCTGAAATCTTACTGAAATATACAATTTCTTATTTATTAAGATAATATTATGATAATAATTAGCTCATATTTCCTTGGACCAGAAAAAGAGTAAATGCAACTAAATGAAAGTGCAGAGGTACAGCATATGCCATGACGCATCTTTTGTGTTATCTATCGCCGTTACGTCGACATCCTTTTATTCGCATGTAATATCACTCAGGCAGTATCACAATATTACCTTATCGTGGCATGATGCAACATTACAGACCGGATCTTCTAAACTTACAACTTCAGGAACTGTTTTCATATATTTAGTCTTCTCCAAAGTGATATGAAGTGAAATTAGCGACGATATCTTTTCCTATATCCTTCCCAAACCGTCACTCATAATCCCGCTGTCATACTAACACCAATTAACTTCTGAAACTAGAACAGTGTCGTTTAGCAAAACGTGTGTCACTTAAATGTGTCTAAAATTTAACGGTGTAATTTGCGTATGAGCCGTAAAACTTCAGTTGTCGCACTTTGATCCTGCGAAGCATATAGAACGAACACATTAAGGGAAGTTCATGTCTGTCTCCTTCTCTGTCTATCAGCAAACTATGTATCATAAAATACTGAATGGATTTCGATTAAATTTCCTATTGTGAGTGTCCACATCAAAAGTTATCCATGTTTCAACATACGCCAAACCCTTTTCTTACACGAATCTTAAATGTAACTTCATCAGTTTTATAAATTTTAACTTGAAAATTCAGACCTTTCATTTGAAATATTTCATACGTAAGAAACGTGTTTTAAATAAAGACAACTATAGATATATGCCACCAGCAATTAAAGAACGCTTAATTCAGCAACATTTAGAACTTCTTTTTACTTCAGAAGTGTAACACAAATGAAGAAGAGGACTCTTTATACATCTGTAGAATCATTATTTTATCCGAGCAAGTATCGTTTGTCACTGTCAGCCGCTATTCCAAAGCGCGCGTGAGCTGTCCACTCAGCAGCCACAGTTTATACGATAAGCGATCCGAAGGGATGTAACAAACGATGTTGGTCATATAAAATTCTGGCCCTGTATATTGCAGCATTCTGTTGCGTACTTTATGGTATGGAGTATACATAGCGGATAACTTCGCATTTATCCTTTCCCGTTATATGGTTGCATATGATGCTGCAGGATTAAGAAAAGAGCATGCTTTGTTGTTGGCTTTTTAGTTCCAACGGCGCCAACCGCATGAAAATAAATTTCCCATTTCTGTTTTCTCACCCTGGCCGGTAAAGTAGTTACTTTTCATCTGTAAGCTGACAGTCAAAGCGAGTTATCTTCTGCTGGTGTATTATACTTTAATAATGATGATAATGGCGACATTGATGATAGGTCTACTACTACTACTGCTACTACTACTACTACTGCTGCTACTACTACGACTACTACTATTATTATTACTGCTGCTACTACTACAGCCATAAGGGAAAACGTCTCTTCAGTAAATTGTAAATTTTTCTGTTTATTCAACCCGACAGCTAATACAGGTTGACGATAGGTTGCAGAGACCTAATTCAAAATGTGATTTCATATTGACTTGTTCCTAAATTTTAGAAGCACTCTAGTGGGCCTTTGCTTTATACTCATATATATTACAACGCTGTTATGAACAGTGAAATTGTAAAGGTCATACTCAGCCATTAAGTCTATTTCTGTCCACAGATCTGCCATAATTTGTAACGGGGTGTAGAATGAGTTTAGTCAGAAGTGATGAGCTCTTGTGTACCTACAGAAAAATAATATTCAGTTCTGTTTACTGAAAAAAAATATTTTGAAACTTAAGTAATTATAAATACGTTTTTGGAAGTTACATCTTCAGTTCTGAGACTGGAGAATATCATTCCTGGTGCTAAGTTCTTCAATTTCTACGATTAGGAACCGAACCCTGATCGCCTGTGTCACAGCTCAGGTAACTAGCCATCGGCTTCTCAATCCGGAGGGATGGGTTCCAACCAAATCGAATCTGCGTAGGATATATGGCGAATAAAGTGGCGCGGGAACAGGTTTTTCTCCGAATACTTCGGTTATCCTCTGTCAGTAACATTCCACTAATGCTCAATACTCATATTTCTTCATTTATCGCCGACTCAATCAGAGCCGGCTCGAAGCTTTTTGCGGCCCTAGACGAAGCTTAGGATTGCAGACCCTCCTCCCACGATCAATTTAATCGCACATGGCTACACACTGATAATAAAAATTTATCGTAATAATAGAGTTTCTTCTCGGTTTTTTGACATGCAGTCACTAAAGCACTTTATTTCTGATACCTGATATTTTCCACAAAATTTTGTCGCTTTAGGCCAACAGCTAATTCGCCTAATAGGTTGACCCCTCCCTGGACGCATTGTAGGTGTAGGTACTGATAGTGCCGCTAAATAAACCACCAAAAGGAAGCTCTGACCTCACTCACCGTAGAACACGCTATCAACCGAGATGTCGCTAATATGGAAAGTGCACTGATTCCGTTTATGAGGCTTATGACCTAACAATGAAGACCATGGTGAACAAGACTTTGTATTACAAGGAAACAATCAAGTGTATATAGCCTACCTAATATTTAATAAGCAAAATAGTCAGAGGTGGACCTTGTTAAGTGGGTCCTTATCAAGACGGCATGGCGTGTCCCCAGGCTGCGGATGGAGGAGGCGGCCTCCAAATATGGAAAGTAGCTGCGAGTGTATTGAATAAGCAGTTACAGACAGTAGATAAAGAGTGGTCGTCCAGCTTGGGGGATGGTCGGGGTCTGAAACATCCCACCTTAAAAATTCAACGTGCAATGTAATGTGACACACGGCCTCAACCTTGGACGAATTATGCGGAATGAACTACGCAAAGGAAAATGGGCACCAGCTTTGAAGATATTAATGGACACAGGATGGGACAGCGTCGGCTGGATTCGTCCGGCTCGGAATAGAGAATGTGGGAGGCTCTTGTGGACACGGTGACGAACCTTTGGGTTCCATGAAATATGATAAATTTCTTGACTAGCTGAGAAATTATTAGCTTCTCAAAAAGGACTCTCTTCCAGGGATTTATTTATTTAGTTGTTAGTTAGTTAGTTAGTTAGTTAGTTAGTTAGTAAGCCAGTCAGTCAGTCGGTCAGTCAAGGAGGTTTCACTGACATACTGGACGTACTGCGAAACCGGAGCCGAATTAGGAAGTTTCAATCGACCGGATTTCTTTATTAGTAGCAAAACAGTTCCTAAGCTCGGAATCCAAGGCAGATTATCTCAAGAAGTTTCTGCGTGCGTTGTTCGTGTCTCTGAATTAATTTAGTGGATAACGAGACCGGGGAAACTGATTGCCTTCACTTGGGCAACTAGTTAGAGGCCAGCATGACAATAACGTACAAACACGAAGGGTCGTGACATGTCGTTATCCTTTTCGTAACAAATCATTTGAGAATCTAAAGATAAGTGGGTCTATTGGGGAACGACTCTGACAAATAGAAGGTAGGTTCCTGAACAATATAGGAAACTTCTTGTTATTTATCGCTGAAATCGAAATTATTGTAATCCCGTCTAATTAAATGTAAATGCTTATTCAGATGGAGATATATAACATAGTACTGTCTTCTGGTTGTCTTTGCGAGTGTGAAAATTGGCTTCTTACTTTGAAAGAAACATTTAATTAGAAAGTTTTGAAAATGAAACTCGGTCTTATAACTGCCGGTCCTAGACACGTTAAATAAACCATCAGTGAATTAATAAAAATGTGTTTAGGAAATTAATAAGAAGTAAGTGAAGAATTTGAGATATTATTATGCAAATAGGGATTGATTTACTGTATTAGGTCTTTTGGTACTCTTAGGGTAATGACGTCTGAAAGACTACGACGGGGTAGGCATGTATCCAGCGTAGGTAAACAAGGAAGGTATGTGGCATTTTGACGGGGTAACTTTTTGAAAATTATACACTTGGAAGAACAAGAAGAATGGAAAAAGCTAATAATTATGCCTTGGCGGGCTTTGGGTTAACGATATTGAACATTCTGGTTTTGCTACTACAGTGTTAATTATCTTAAATCGGAAGTTACATTTGCGACATTTAATTTCATGATAATCATGTTTTATCTTAATTTTGGCGTTGTAACTTAGTTTGATGCCATTTGCCCTATAAGTCTACACGACACCCTGTCAGCAGTTTTTAAAGAAAAAGCCGCTATGGACACTCAAATCGTTAATTAAGCTCCCTACACGATTAAAGAAACTTTTGAAATAATTCTGGAAGTGGTCCGCCATGACAGTTCCGACAGCAGTTATCGCATAAAAACTGAAAAACGAAGCTTCCTTTCCATCAGTGACACTGGAAGTTTTCTCTTCTGAATCGAATCCAATAACGGCTCTGGAACCCAACCAGCTTCGAGCCCAAACGTAGCCTACCGGTCTGCTTTTTCACTGGCGATAATGGATCACGAAACTATTCAAGTCCATCTACTGCCGAGGTTAAGCATGAATCAGTTTCAACTTTTACGGCTTTTCTACACAAGCATAGCATGTTGGTGTGATCCGAAATTGCACGTTATTTCCATAACTGTTTGCCGTTTATTTGAAATTCTATAAATTAAGTCCATATCGGTATTTCCTTTAGTCTAAGTAGTATGCTGATAAATTAACATTTCCCTCATATCTCTTTCAGTTATCCGAGTGGACGTTTTCCAAAAGCTTTTCTTATCAGAACTGCGTATGAATTTCTTATCTCCCCGGTCCAAGTTTATACCCAGCTCATCACAGCCTCCTATACTTCGTTCTTAACACTAGAGAACCTGTCTAATCACACCAAAATTCCTCATTATATATAATATTTTAACCCTGTAAACTTCCGTGGTTACTACATATATACAACTGTGTTTAATATCAATATACTCTGCAATTTTCTCACAGGGTTAATTTCTTTGTTCCTTGTGATTCTTACAATAAAGCGCGACTATTTCCCTAAACATTAACTGACTTGTCCTTATAAAGGAGTCACAGTCCGTTCTCTGTGAGGTAGGACCTGAATATTTGAGTATAATTTAGGCCAATCTCAACCGTCACGGCCGTGCCATGGCTCGAGACGTTAGAAGCCGGCCTTTCACTGCGGAGAGCACGGTTTTATCTCAGGCTAGTCCATGTGAAATTTTCAGTGGAAAAAGTGTTACTGAGATAGATTTCTCTCCCAGTACGTCTGTTTTACTCTGTCTATATCATTCCACCAATGCTCCATATTCATCTTTATCTACATGTTGCTCTCATCAGGAGGACAAACGGGCAATTGCGAAGCGTTGGATAGAAAATTACTTTAATTCTTTCGAGTATTTACAGTGTTCACATTAAACTTTTAATTCGATATTAAGCCCATTAACAGTACCATCATTTAGAGGATTTAGAAGAGAGACAGTTCCAGCTAAAGTAACATATGGGGGAGGGGGTTGGAGGGGGCAGTTCAAATAACAGAGTGATACATTTCTGACTCTCTGGAGTGTCGAATTGTGTTAGAATCAGAGTAGGGAGCCGGCAATCCTGAGTGGAATGTTCTGGGAATCCCAGTGATAGTATCTTGAAATACGCCAGTGCAACCTGTACATTTATCGTCTCTATCTCATTCGACGCTGCGTAAAATTTGCAGTGGATAGAGCGTAGTTAAATCATGTATAAATCATATCAACAATTTTGGACGTGTAGTCCAAATACCTATTCTGTAATTCGAACACTAATATTGGCCAAACAAATGCGTGTGTTCAGTGACTGCTGTGAAGAATGAATGCCGGGATTCTGTAGGTGCTCTTGACGGCGACGGTCTCTCTTCCTCCCGGCAAGAAACGAGCTTGCACTCCCGAGACCAAGCGTCGCTCTGGTCTTCACATGGGACAGCTGTCAACGAGTAGTGTTCCTTTTTGTTGAATGTAATAAAGGTAAATTAGATGCTGCTCCGTTCCAAATCAAAGGGCATTTACTGAATGGCATATTCTTAGGAAGCTTAAACACTTTTGGCTCGCACGAAAACGCTACAATAATTTTATACTGAATACTGATAACAACTAACAGGTCAAAATCATAACACAACAGGAAGTTGTAACCGAACTTTGCTGGTTACTTTTTATTAATTTGATATACATCAAATTAAGAGACTGTTCTCTTCAAATGTTTAACTTTATTTATTTATTACAATACAAACGTTAGCACAATGCCATCCGTCTACTCCTTTCCTTTTACTGCAGCCAACTGACTCGGGACACCTGGTCCCTTGTCGTTCCAGCTATATTTAGACGAGTGGAAGGGGAGAGCCGAACTGCTCCAACAATACTAGCATTTAATAATGTTTCAATAATGTTCGGCTACAAAGTTCCAAGTCGAATTTACAAATATCCCTCTCCTATTGCATAGTACCTCTACTGATTTATTAGTATTGTTATTGTTGTTTTTCCTTCATTTCAGGTTTTGTAGAACTTGGTACTTAGGTAGGCCTACAGGTTCTCTATACGTTTAATTTTGTTGTATATGTCCTCGAAGATTCGCATCGTCGCCACATTTGTAACCATTAAGTTAAAACAGCTTTCCATTTACAATATATATGTAACCTAAGTGGATCACCTATGTCTGTGCCAAATTTCACACGCCTACCTACACCTTTTCTAGTTATCGCCATCAAACCGAGAGCTAATGTAATTTTCCCATAGCCGCCATATTGCTACTTTACATTCTACCAAAATATATCCTTATTAAATTTTCCACATTATTTCCATATCTGTTAACACTTATAATTTCGGTACGCTAGTGGTGCTAGTATCTCTCCCGCCTTACGAGTTCGCATGTCGTCATGTTGCTATTATTGATTGTAAGAAATTAAAATTCACGGCTTTGGGGTGTCTTCGAAAGTCATAATATTCCTTCCAGCTTTCTTGATAATTGGTCAAGTGTTCAAAAGTTGAAATGGGGGAAAACACAGACACAGACACACGCACACACAAGTACAGAACGTACGAATATTTTTAAGCCCACGCTTTCTAAGAAGGAAAGTAGACTAAAGTAGGTAATAAATAATAACACTAATAAATATTAATAATAAATAACAAAACATTTGAAACTGTTACTAAAAATCGAAACTATATTCAAAATTTAGGAGTCCTACATGCTCCGAACGTCTCATCCTCCTCAATTTGATCATCTTATCACAGTCTGTCAAAGAGTACAAATTGTGAATGTCCTCATTACATAATTTTCTTTAGCCTCCTTTTACGTCCTCTTACTTGGGTCCAAATATTCTTCGAAGCACCCTGAGATTCCAAACACACCTAGCCTTTCCGTTCAGAATACTTTAACGCCTCGTCTCCCATTAAGAAGCCTAGATTTAAATGAAATGAATTATTTTTTTCCATGGCACGACAGCCCGTAGTGGGCCAGGGCCTCCTCATTGTCGAGGCTTCACTATCACACTCAGACACACCACACATTCGGTAGGACTCCGCTGGACGGGTGATCAGCCCGACGCAGAGACCTCTACCTGACAACATACAACACTCACAAGAGACAGACATCCATGCTTCCGGCGGGATTAGAACCCACGATCCCATTAAGCGAACGGCCGAAGACCCACGCCTTAGACCGCGCGGTCAGTGGGATCGGCGAACAGAATTACAATTGTATTTAATATTTTATAATGGTGCGTAACTTGGTTTCTCGCCGTACAAGAGAATGTAGATTAAAGAACAGAACTACTTAAGATTTTACCTGACATATCATGTGTGTCTGCATTCTTTTGACTTCTAACTTCCTTTCTCTTCGATCCAAGTTTGAGCCCCAGTATCCTGTTCTCAAACATCATAACCGTGTTCTTTTCTTACGACGAGAGACCAAGTTTCAGACACACATGATATGTCAGGTAAAATCTTAAGTAGTTCTGTTCTTTAATCTCTATACATGATTACAGAATGGTGATTAATTATCAGTAATATGAGTCCATCAACTAGTTTTAAAGTGATTGAAAATCAATCTCTCAGCGCTGATTTAACCGCAAAACTAAAAGTACATTGCGTTACATCCCAGAAGATCGTAAACTTATCTGCTTAAATTTTTTAGTGTTACTGGACAAATGTTTCATTTTCAAGGGGGATTGTTTATGTTCATATTTTAATACAATTTCCAGTTTAGGATAGTGTGATATTTAAATTGCCGCCTTTTATAAATAATTACAAGTCACTGTGTTGTGGATTTACTGGTGGATGCTAACACAACAGCAAGTTTATGCACAGCGCAAAAATTCAGACTCGTTAGCTGTCATATATCTAATTATCTTGAAACCGGTAAGATTTACAGAAAATGTGAAAATGTGATTCACTGTGTCTACAACTTTTATTCTAAACCGTTTTCATTCTCACAAATATTTAGCAAGATATGCCAGAGAAGTGCCAAAAGAAGAACTGGTCTTTATGTAATATCTATTACTGTTGCCCGATTTTAACCAAAACTAAAGTGTGTCTGAGAGATTTTAGGAAAATCTCCGATGTCGAATGTCATGAAAATATCTTGAGCGATTCTGAAGTAATCACTTGTGACATGGATAGAAACACAGACATGACGACCAGGGCCGGATTAAGGGGCAGACCACCTGGGCAGCTTCCCGGGGCACCAAACTATAAGGGGCTCCAACACGTCACTGGAATAATCAGAAATATACCGCCAGTAAACTCAAGTTTCCACATGTGACTTCTGACAAACTGGAATATATGAGTTTCCAGCACAAATTCGATTACATTCATAGTTATTAAAATTTAACAGCTGTCAAGAAATGGACTTCAGAGAAAAGTCATAAAATACAGAAAGGGAACAGGATGTCACAGAGCACTTTCCTAATCCTAGGGAGAAATTCTATCAAAAATAGATATAAATATATCATACTACTTCTTAAAGAAGGTACAGAGTTCATCAAAATTTAACACACATATGAGTGAAATAAATAAAATTCGACTTTTCAATATATATTAATATTATGTTTTCAAACCCCTTTGTAGCACTTCATCAAATCATTCCTGCATGAACAGCCTGCGGTTAAAAAACTTTGCACACCGCTAACACAGACTTAAAAGGAAATAACAAGTGCCGAAATATACAAGTGAAAATTACTTATGTAATGTTCATTGGCTTAGTCAAGGTTATGTTCTTTATCGATTTGTTGAGTGTTTCGATGAAATTTGTTTATTTTTTATGAAATAAAGACTGTCATCTCAAGAATTATGTAATGTGTGGATTTTAGACTGATCTTCTTTTACAGATTTTCTTTACATTTAAATGACTTAGACACCAATTTAGAGGGGCCTGTGAAAAGAACTGATGTTATGTTTGGCAACGCAAATCTTTGAAATCAAATTGAAAATTTTTAAAAGCAATAACGACAGGGGCATTTTTAAATATTTCCCAAACTCAAAAAACACATGAGTGATCTTGAAATTCACGATAAACCGACATTCAGAACCTTGAAATGCAATTTTAAGGCGTCAGTGATTCAAGTATCAAACCATTTTCTCAAGATCTAGCATGTTCAGGTCATTTGAAGAAACAGCAAAATTCGTAAAATGTGCAGTTTAACATTAGAGAACTTGTATATGGATTGACTTCAATAATTCTGAGATGCATTTGATTTACAGAGCAGCTGACTTTAGAAGCAAAAGTTTAGGATGCCCGGGGCGCCCACATGTGTCGGTCCGGCCCTGCCTGATGACGACATGAACAGGTGCATGAAAATTGTTGCTTCAGAGGATCTGTTTCCTCCATCTTCAGGTTATGTACCTCAGAACTTACTTAATAGGTGCATTTTGTGACTTTTCTTTGCTAACAGCCAAAAATAGGATTTGCACGTAAGAGGATTATGTTGTGTTACTGATTGTTGTACACTAACAGATGTTATTTGAGAAGCAACAAGAACTTAATTTTAAACTTCCGATAGAATGTATCAAATGAAATCTTCTTTAGACGTTACTGCACCATTATATAACAAGGCAAATGAAAATTGTAAGAAAATATTACGGTACTTTGGGGTGCAACGCCGTGTGGCTTGTTACATGAGTACCACGGTTTCTGGATGGTACCTATACATATCTACCCAACCATATACATCATCACATTACATGTACGTCGAAACTGACTCCCATGGTTCCACAGCTCTCCTTCTCCCATTACTTGGCACCATAGCTGTGCACGAACCGAGTGGGCCGGAATTATAGTGGAAGAATCCGATACGTAATTCGAGCATAAAAAAGGTCAGTGTGCAAAGCAGATACAAACATTCGACTGTGCTTTAAACATTCGACTTATTCGATAGTTCTTGCAATTGAATTATTCGATAGTTTCTACTCGATTGTGCTCATCTAGACGAAATCCGTGGTGTTGACCTCTAATCCGTGAATAAGGGTCGTGAAGTAACCACTTAGATAATCTGTGCCTTCCGTGCATCCATGGATCAGAGGTAACCAAAGAACAAAAATGGCGCTGTTTAGTACAGAAGGCGGCAGGTTTGTGTTTCGGCGTTAGTGAAATGTAATTACAGTTTGGATATAGTGTTAAGTCGAACTGTGTGAATTTAGTTTGCTTAAAAAAATGACGTTGATTTCCTGATTAGTTTGCAACGTAATGTAACGGGGTAACAAAATCATACAGATGAATGCCCGTCGTGTGCAAAGTAGCATCAGTGGTCTTCAGCGGGACGTCACTAATTATGAAGCGTTTTTGTCAAAAGTGATAAAGGGTAAAATCGATAAACCGAAATCTGCTGCATATAAACCTGCCCAAAATGTTAATCCGAGCATTGTGCGTGGGAGATCAGTTACGCCAGTTGTTTCTGATCCATCAGTGAAGGTCGTTTATCCGCCAAAAATAAGATCTCGTCCTCAGAAGGCTAATACTAAACCATCAAATATTGCAAACCGTGTGCTATGTAAAGAAGTTTTTGAAAATAGTAACGCTACTGTTGAAGTTAGAGTGAAAACCAAGAGGCCTAATGTTGGTATCAGCAGGAAAAGATCAAGGAGCAATGCATTGATCTCTGTTCCCGAAATTGATAGGTCTGTGACAAAAGACGAAACGCAAAAGCAATCTAATGTATTGTTTCAACATTCAGACCCCTCTAAACATAATAGGGATGTTGAGCATGAGAGGGAAAGCCAATCAAATTCGAATGACGGGTCTCTTCCTTGGGCACACATACTGAAAGACAAAAGCACTGTTTGCATGATCCACAGTGCGAAGCCTAAAGACAAAGATGAAGTCAGTCAAAAGAAATTACATGGTAACCGAAGAAGTACGAGGCGTAGCGTTAAACGTCAACACAAACACTTGGTTCCAGAAGATTCAATAAGCAGCAGCATAAGTGATGACAGTTCAGATGACCAAAAATCATGTAACTATATCAGTAGAAGTGTTCAGTGCTCTTTGCCAGGAATTCTAGCATCTGATGACAAACAGAAGGATATGCTCCCATCCAAACTGTCAACAGAATGTGATTGTAGTAGTGTTGTTGGTGGCAGTTTCTCCATGTTCAATCCAGTAAGAACTTTAAGATTCTTGGTCAAAGAACTACGTGGAAAATTGCAAAAGAATGGTAAGTGATTTGCATTTTTATGTACTGGCATTTTAATTTTATATATGTTTATTTGCATGGAAGTTGTATCAGGTAATTCAGATCTCACAGATTTTGTGCTGATATGACTGATGCATCACTGTAGCTACAAGATGATAATAGCAAACTTTTAGTATTCCTAGTAATATTCTGTACAAGACGGTCATTCCACGCCAAATTAGCACAGCTCGCAACCAAACCTCCATTGATTTTCATGAAAGTTGTAGTGTTACTGGTTAGCCTGGATGTAAGTATTTACACTGTGGTCCAGAATACTATGTAGGATGATTATTCTTCCCAGACATAATTTTTTTTACAAATCTTTATTTACCAGTATATTGAAACATTAAAATTTGTTCTGGAAAGCAGTATATTATGAGAATAATAGTAGAGTAAGTAAAAGGTAAAATTGTCTCTGCTTGCCATGAAAGCATATAATGACAGTAGATGGAGGTGAATGGTCAGCTTCACATCATGGCTGCTTCATGTCTGGTGAAAGGGTTGCACTGTTCAAAGGTTGGTGTAACAGGCATCAGCCACTGATTGCTTAAGAAAACTGTAGGCACTTGCTCAAAAGAAGCTGGATCACATGTTAGTTGTAGAAAAGCTGAAACAGTACTGCTGTGACAAATATGAAAGTATGTGTACAGGCCCATTCATATTTATCCACAGGGTCTACATGTTTACCCAATTTAATTTAAATATGAAGGGTCTGGGATGAAATTGTCACTTGCATGTGTTGATTTAATATGGAATAGCCCAAATGCATTGAAAGACAGTGGGTTTTTGATACCTTGGACCTAGCAAATGCCTGCTGAGTTGGCAAGGTATGGCCTCCTTTTCCCACAGCTCATGATGCCACCATTAAGCTTGGATTTGCCTGGTCTTATAGAGCGAAGAGAGTGGTCAGGTTACCCTTAGTAATGAAGGATTCGTCTATTAAATGCTGGCTTTAATCTATACAGTTTTGACTGAGGGAGAAAAATATCTGAGGTGCTGTTATCAGCAGAACAAGATGGATTAAAAAAGGCAGCTCTTGTACAGACAGTGTGTTTAAATGGAAACAACACAAACAAAATGGGAATTATGTTTAGGAAGACATCTATCTTATATGTATTTTGAAAAAGGCTTTTAATAAAGTGTGCTGAAGAATTGCATGGAATTTGAGCAGATCCTACCTGCAACATTAAGTAACAGGAATTCAAATTCTGTCCTGCAAGACCAGAGTTTTTATTTGCATGATGGTCTTCTAGATTTGTACACCATATAGGATGATAACATTTGTTCCAGTATTTTGGAGGAATGTGCTGTCTGTGTCTTGAAGATGACTGAGTTTGGGTAAGGCAGATGATAAAGTGATTGCACAGGAAGAAGTGTGTTAATTTTATAGGCAGGTTGCAAGGATTTTGGTCAATCAGAACTACAGAAAGGGAAGAGGGAATAGATCTTTGTACCAAGCCAGTGGGAATTGAGAGTTCAAAGTGAGATGAACAGCCCTTTTTCTGGGACCTCTTGAACTAGATTGTCACCCTGAAAATGGAGGCAGCATGTTCCTCAAAAACATCAGCACAAACATATCCTACACAGTGTAAAATCCCAGAAGACCATCAGTTCAGCAACAGCTGCCTTGAAAGCTGGAAAACTTATATAAGAACAGTTATTGTTTCTAAAGGCATACCCAGTAAAACTGGAATGTTGTATATTGTGGATTAGTTTGAAGTGATTTTGGAGTGCATAATTCCAGAGTTTATATGGTAATGAATATAATTAAGAGGTAATTAAGAATGGTACTTAAGTAAGGATATGGAAGGAGATGTCTCTGACCTATATAAGTATAAAGTTGCCATCAATATAGTACATTCACATTTACCAGGTATTTATGTCATCTTGTGGCACAAGTGCCATGCAAATGACTGCTGCAAGGGGTTGTGTGTTCTGTGTACTTGTTAATTAATTTCATGTAGCATTTTCTCTTATATATTGTCAGTAATAAAAATTTTTTTTGTTTTCAGAGGATGGTGATAACTTGCAGAGAATTATCACAGACATGGAAGATACTCTCATGCGTATTCCTTCAGAAATTAAGCCTCAGGAGGTTGATCACACCAATGACATACCTACAAGAAATGAAACAGCCACCTCGAGGCCTAATCAAATCGGATTTGTTCCACTGAAGCCAGCAGGAACATATCTTTCTACACCTGTTGTTGTACCCAAGTTTAAGTTAGCAGGACAGGGTTCTTTCAGAGATTTTGAACATTTTTTGCCAACATTGCATGAACAACAAATGAGTAACACAAACCTGCAGTCGGCTAAACTTGTAGAGCCTGCAAAAGAAATAATTCCTGAAACACAGATAGCGCAAAGAGAAATTGAACTTACACGTGCAAACCTGGAACTTAAGTGCAAACAACTGGAACTTGCATGTGACCAGCTCAGAAAGGAAAGAGATAATCTAATTGTGTAAGTTATACCCTATTTAGACTTCATTTTTATTTAAAACCATTTGAATCATAACTGATCATTCTTGGTTGCCTAAGTACCTTACTTGCTTCCATCACATAATGATTAATTTCTGTATAGTGAAAGTTGCAGTTCAGTTTTTAGCATACTTATTTCTGAAGGAAAGGAAGTGGACTTATGTGATTGTGCTTTCTGTCTGTCTGTGTATTCTCCTTTCAATGTTTATGCCATAGATGACCACCCACGTGGTGTAATTGCTAAACAGAATGAGTGTGGTATCGGTTTCTCCACCATACCTTCCGTGAAGGTAGCAGTTCATAATATTCTGTCTTGCTTCATAGTTTTAATTGTTGATTCTGTGAACCACAGTTGACACAGATGATAATGCAGCAGTTGTGTTGCAGTTTGTGCTGGTGATGCAGACACACCTATTTGCTGTGCAAGTTGGATCAAATATTTTCTAGGAGATGTCTCCAATATAGTACCAGTTTTTCCTCAGTTTCCATTTGTCTTTTGTGTATTCTCTTACTGTCTAAAATGGAACCTTTTGCTCAAACCCCTTTCACGTATTTGTAAATTATTTCTGGGAGTGGAATGTGTAAAAGGAATTTATGACACTTCTTTTAGGATCTGTATTTAATGCGTGTTTCTAAAGAAACACGCATTGCTCCAGTGTACCCTGCATAGCAGCTGTGTTGATGTAAAGGGTTGTGACACCCTCTTTGATAATAATCTTGGAAATAGCTAGCAGCTGTCCTTGATGTTACAGCATAAGCACTGGAAAGGGCATTGGAGTCAGATAAAATAATGGCAAATTTGATATTATACATTTTCCATACAGTATATATATGTAAGAGTATATTTATTTCCAACTAATTGCACATCTGTTGGTTAACATGTATATTATTACATCTCCCACATGTTTTGGCTAATAATGATAGCCATCCTCAGGGAGACTTGACACAAAGGAGTATTTGGTGCTAAAACATATCGTCATCAATTGTATGATTGTACAATTGTTTTAGCATCAAATGCTCCTTTGTGTCAACAGTCTCCCTGAGGGGGGCTATTATTACTAATCGAAATGTGTCAGAGAAGTAATAAGATGCATGTTAACCAACATATATGCAATTAGTTTGAAATAAATATATTCTTAAAATAATGACACTATGTGTTCTCACCTTGTTACAAAGAATGTCTCTTTCAGACATTTTTATGAGATATGCTTGTATTCGAGAAAATATGTGTACAGATACTCTTTGCAGTGTATGCCTTGGTGATAGAGTTGTGTTTGTAGTGATGAAAGTTAACAATGTATAGAGAGATTTAAGACTGCAACATACATGTCTGGGGAATCAGAAGTGAACTGTGATTTTCCACTCTTTGTTTTTGATGTGAGAAATATGTGTTGCATTTTGTGGTGCCTGTCATTTTTGCAGAAAGGTGCTAAGTGTGGAGGAAAAGATAGAAGAAATGCACAACAAAGAAAAAGATTATCTTACAACCATCAGCTGCCTTAGATCAAATCTAGAAAATATGAAGAAAAAAGTTGAAGAGCAAGCCAAAGTTATAGCTGAGTTGGCTGGAAACAATGCTCAGTTGAAAGAGGAAAATAAGGTAATTGTAACAGCCATTACAGTGTTGTGTGTGAACCAATCTGATTAGGCTACTGCTGCATTATTCAGAATGCTTATTAATATATTAGTATATGCATGGGTCATTGTTAAAATCTCCCACTGTTTCCAGTTTGTGGGGAGTTAAGCATGTGTAGATACACATAAATTTGGGATTTCTTGAAGGTTGTTTTGGGATATGATGCTGTGGTAATGGTTGTGTAGTTACTGATGTTTTGGGGGAGCATGCTTATACTCCGAAAACTAGGCAATAATCCCCTGCAAAATGTTGGTAAAAATTTGCTAGTCAACACAAGGTCATATCCCAGAAGACCCAGAATCTACAATAGCACTGCTGCAAGAACCTCAAATTTCATATTTAAATCTGTTACAGGATCATTCTGTGCCCTTAATAACTAAAATTGTGCATATTCACCTAGACATAAATGTTTGACTGAGTAATGCCTCTTCATATGCTGATACATAGAGTGTATGTATAATTTTATTTGGAGTATGTACAGAGAAGAAAATTTCGGAGACCTAAATGTAGAAGGGGAAATAATACTAAGGTGGATCTCAGGGAATAGGTTGGGAGGATGTGGTAACTGTTCATGTAATTAAATAAATCATAAATAAATAAATACAAGATAAGTACATGTAGATAGGGTCTAGTGACAGGTTTCTGTAAACATGGTAATTATCTTGTGGGTTCCACAAAAGTTGGGGAATTGCTTGACCAGCTGAGTTACTTCAATACTGATCCACCATTCCTTAATATTTCTTACTGTGATATTATGAAATGGAATGGCCTTTTAGTTCCTGTTATGTTATAATTTCAGTTACAGACATTGCTTCCATTAAATGATGCTGAAGCTGTTCAAGCAAAATTCCTTAAAGAATCTAGCAACGAGGAGGGAAGAATACAGGCACAGCTCCAGATAATGAAGCTGGAACGTGATAAATTTGAAATGCTTGTGGCCAGCAAGGATAAAGAATTGGAGAAATTGAAACAAGAAGCCAGGTAAAGAAACAGATCAAGTTTTGTCTCCAACAGTCATATTTTTGCTGTGAAGTTGAACCATAGTTTATTGCTATAAAAGTGTTCCTTCTTCATAACTACCGTATATTCTCGAATCTAATCCGCACTTTTTTTACAGTTTTAGAGGGCTAAAAAATCAGATGCGGATTAGATTCGCGTGCGGATTAGATTCGCGGTCTAGAGCTGGATTTTGGAAAAATGATTGAGCTGCTGTACAATATAACAATAACGTAATTAACGTAATTAATAAACAACGTAAGAACAATACAATACAATAATCTATTATTTTATTATTTGTTATTATAATTTATTATTCATCAGACTCGCCGTCATCACTCATAATTCGAGGAATGTTCAAAGATCTGGCCTTCTTTATCGCCTCCTCGCGAGTAGATCATAACTCACAAACAGTCCAGTCTTGCGTCTCTCTTGAAAAAACGTGAAGACTGCATCATCAATTTCAGGAAATCGTCCTTTCTTGGGTCCAGTGAATTTCCTTTGTGACGCCTCACACCCGCTGATCGCTGCCTTGTGTTTCCGCCATAGTCGAACGTTGCTTTCATCAACTCCAAAAATTGCAGCGGCTTTGCGGTTTCCATTCTCCTCTGCGCACCGAATAACTTCACGTTTGAACTTTGCCGTATATGAGAGTCGTTTAGATTTCAGGTGTCCCTCTTCCATAACTACGGTACACGACAAATTGGAACAAGCACCTCCCACGTTTCAACAACTAAAGATCAGCTGGCTTCAGACGAGATTGGGCACGTCTGTTGAGAAAGGCCCCGCCTCTATCGGTATGACTCATCGGCCACAGGCATAGCGTCGATTTTAACGCATTGGTAACATCCAATATTATTCAATCAGTCGCCCCGTGGGCAAGGGGTGGTTGAAGGAAAGGTGCGGATTAGAATCGCGAACTAACTTTTTTTCGTTTAAGAAGTCGCCAAAAACTGGGTGCGGATTAGATTCGAGAATATACGGTAGGTTCTGTTCAGATGCTTTGAATTCAACACTTCAGTTGTTCATTTTGTTGCAAAATGTAGTTTTTATATTTTTATGATTTGTAGGATTGCCCCTGCCTAGCTTAGCAATACACAGACTGGTTGCTGTGGCTTCATTTGGTAGGGTCCTGCAGGAAACATAGCAAAATAACTATTTTTTTGTGATATAATGGTTTGGTGAGATATTTTTTGGTTCCTAAGACACCCACCATTTGTTAAGGAAGATAGAATAAGTTAATATACTGGTAGAATAGTAAATACCAGTATATTTTACTTCAAAACAAAAAGCTTGGGTGGTAGGGTGCTGAACACCCACCATGTCAAACTTCTTGATTATTTGATTGAAGAGGTGGTTGCTAATTGATTTTGCACTATAACCATTTAATGGTTTAATTGGTCTGGTCTGTTGTCCATCCGTCTTGTAAAATTAGCCCCTAGTGGACCTACACTTGGAATGAAACACAGTACTTACTCAATGGGGCCTTTAGTCACTTTTCTTAAAGTTTATTAGTCTTCTCCATCCAGAGTTACAAAAATGCATCGGTTTGTTGCACCATGTTTGTCTGTCTGCATATAACAACTTGAGAACCACTGAACAAATTATGAAATTTGGTACTCAAAAGTATTACTGAACTTGTTTACACATTCTAATTTTCTTAAACTCAGACAACAGTAACAGGCACTTTTTAGAGAAATAGGAGAGGCACATTTTGTGTTCATTATGTGTCATCTATCTCAAAAGGTTTGTGAGATAAGAGTGATTTTTACAGTGGTAACAGTGACTTCAGATGTATATTTTTAATTCCTTCTATCCATGCTCTCTGTGACCTGTAGTGTTGGCAAGTCTAATCTTTTGTCAGCATATACTGTATATTCTCAAATCTAATCCGCACCCTTTTTACAGTTTTAGAGGGCTAAAAAATCAGATGCGGACTAGATTTGCGGTCGAGAGCTGGATTTTGGAAAAATGATTGAGCTGCTGTACGTGCCGTAAGAACAATACAATACAATAATCTATTATTTTATTATTTATTATTATAATTTATTATTCATCAGACTCGCCATCATCACTCATAACTGAATCGTTATCCATGCTCTCCACCCAGTTTCCGCCACAGTCGAACGTTGCTTTGATCAACTCCAAAATTTGCAGCGGCTTTGCGGTTTCCATTCTCCTCTGCGCACCGAATAACTTCACGTTTGAACTTTGCCGTATATGAGAGTCGTTTAGATTTCAGGCGTCCCTCTTCCATAACTACGGTACACGACAAATTGGAACAAGCACCTCCCACGTTTCAACAACTAAAGATCAGCTGGCTTCAGACGAGATTGGGCACGTCTGTTGAGAAAGGCCCCGCCTCTATCGGTATGACTCATCGGCCACAGGCGTAGCGTCGGATTTTAACGCATTGGTAACATCCAATATTATTCAATCAGTCGCCCCGTGGGCAAGGGGTGGTTGAAGGAAAGGTGCGGATTAGAACCGCGAACTAACTTTTTTCGTTTAAGAAATCGCCAAAAACTGAGTGCGGATTAGATTCGGATGCGGATTAGATTTGAGAATATACGATAATTTGATTCCCAGTTTCATGGGGCTCTTCTTTAAATATTCAGGATAGTTTATGATTTTGCTAGCTGTAGTTTCTAAGGTTGCTCTTACTTGCTTGAAGTGTACTTTTCAGAGATCTAGCAGTAATTTAGCCCTCAAGTTGGTAGCTTGAGAATGCACTCACAGCCTTCCAAGGGCTCTATTGACAGGCTCCCAGGTATGCACTGGCTGACAGCAGGCACATGGACAAAGCATTAGACCTTTGAAAGGTTGTAGTTCCCATTGCACAAGTTTCCTCCAAGTGCATATGCATTAAATGCTGCTAACTATCACCACCACCACATTTTAGTAGCTGTTACAGAAGGGGTCACCATCTTGTACAATTTTTATTACAAACATTCTGCATTTTAGGCAAGTCAAGATGTCCAATGTCCTCAGAATGGACCAAAATGATAGTTCATTTTGCCTCTACTCCAGATAACTTGTTTGAAGTGAAAGTCTTGCCACATACACACATCTTTCTTGTATCTTGCATTAACCCTTCAGCGTTGGACAACTATAGTCATCGTGCTGAGAAAGCTGAATGCCACTCTAGTCACAATAACATTAAACGTATTGGGTGGGCCATTTAAATCCCAGTCTTTTGCAGAGTACACTGGGCACAGAATTCCAGCACCAGAGGGTTAATTCAAGAAAGTTATAAGAATGCTCCCTGTAAGAATATCAGTATGGTCTTGTATCAGTTCATTGGAATTGAAAGAAATCTCCAGTACCATACTATAAAAGAAATATTACAGTACAGTCTTGATGGAACAGTTATTACATTATATTATTCAGGGACAGAATGCCCGACTTGTGTTAGAGAAGTACTGAGTTTGAATACTGATTAGACACCAACAGTCTAAAAGTAGTTTTTCCTTGAGTTTGTATGTTTTCTGCAGGTTCATTCTGGACGTGTGATTTAAAGTCAACCACAACAACTATCTCGTGTATCCTTGCATACTCAGCTTTCATAATAATCATTGCTACAGGATCACAAGGTTCCTGGGCTATTCAGATGTTATTGTTAACTTCCATTTATTTGGAGCCTCTCAGCAGGCTGTACCAGGTCCACTTACTCTAACTTTCTCATCCTGCAGGGATATTCAAACTTTTGCTTCAGAACAGCTGATGAACCTGAAGTCATTTTCCACCATTCACAAGGCTGCACATCAAACTGACAGCAGGAACCAGTTACTCTTCAATAATAAACCTAAGCTAGATTCTCTGGCAACAGAAATTTCACTGTTTCTTAGAAAGCCTCAAATGGGTGAAGGTGGAGAAACAGAGAAGCAGCCAATTTTTTCTTCTCCCACATCTAGTGTTTCGTCATCTGTAGGCATTTGTCCTGCGTGGAAGAATATTAGCCGTATTGCAGCATCTAATTCAGATTTAAATAAGCTGTCTTCAAAGGAGGTTTTTGAACGCTCTCAAACTGGAAAGAGTAACGCTAAAGGTAGCAGACATAATTCTGATTTAGAGGGTAATAGGAGCTTTTCATTGAGAAAACCTGGGAGTCCCGAATTTAAAAGTTTT
This sequence comes from Reticulitermes speratus, assembly GCA_021186555.1. Classification (NCBI taxonomy): domain Eukaryota; kingdom Metazoa; phylum Arthropoda; class Insecta; order Blattodea; family Rhinotermitidae; genus Reticulitermes; species Reticulitermes speratus. The sequence goes on from JAJKFL010000001.1 coordinate 21,085,924, forward strand.
CTTGCTGCGTCCTTGTCAGACGATATTACAGCAGAAGCAAGACATGAATCAAGTATCACTGAACCAAAAACATGTAAAGAACTCAAGGATGAATTAAGGAATATGTTTGAGGAAATAAAAAAACAGACAAGAATGGGGACTGGCGTTTCCTTACCGATTCCACCCCATCAGTATTCTGAGATCAGTGAGCCAGTTGGAATGTCCCAATGGAGTGAAATCTCAGATGTTGAATCTATACAGAATTCTCTGTGTTTCTCTAGCAGTAGTGCTGAACTAAACAATGGAAAATTTGACCTCGGCACTAGTGACATAAGCTTTGAAAATAAACTTGAAGCAGACAGTTAAAAATGGTGCTCACTTCCTACACCTATTGACATATGGATGTTAAGAATGTGTATATTTTTTTATTTTTTAGGTACTACTATTTTATTACATTTACCAATTCAGTAGTAAATGAAAATATAATTTAAATATATATATTTGGAGAATATAGTATTGTTTGACCACAGGCTATGTTAGTTCTTGTGTACATATAACCTTTACATTAAAATTTACTTTAGCTTTACAATATGCCTTGAATTGTTTTCTCAGTTTTGTGTACTGTCTAGAAGAAAGTTTGTGTGTGTACTGGAAAACATTTGTTGTAACTGATGCATGTTCCAGGGGCAAAACCAGGAAAGGTGTGAGATGTTGGTCAAAGAAAACTGGAACTAGTATTTACTTCACAGGTTTAGAGTTGACTGACTAGATAATATGTAATTTTGTTTTGTAGTTCTGGTATCATTCAAGCAATGGCCAGTAAGGAAAGTTATTCATCTTCATTGTGAAAACTTGGTGAGATAGGCCTAGATCAGTAAACATTCTCAACATGTTGTTGCTACTATGAGCAGAAAGTGTAGCTATATAGTACTCAGTTTGGTACTAGCAGTTGCCTTCAAAGGTTGTGATAATGTGCTACTCCACTGCAGTAATATGTACAGGGTGCATGTTCAGTGCCTTCGAATATTTGATGTTGTGTGTACAGTACCTTTCAGCCTATGTGTTGATGTTCTTTCAAGTGTTTGTTATCGAAATGAAGCACCACTGTAATGTACACACTACACTGACTGACTAAAGGCCACTTGCTGGTTTGATTGCATACAGCCTTTATAAAGGTATTTTAATGGACAACAGTCACATTCAGAAATTAAGGTATGAAATAAGGCATAGGATGAAGGAAAAAAGAGAAGAATTGTAACAAGAACAAGATACTGCTGTAACAGTTGTCAGTCACAAGTGAGATATGTGTCACATACATGATGTTGTGTTGTGTGCGTAAGGAATAAGGATTGTGCAAAGACCTAACAAAAGGAAGAGAAATAAAAGTTACAGGAAGGAAGGAAAGGAGAAAACTTACACTTGCTTGAATGTTTAATGATTGACAGTGTACCCATTGAATGTAGAGCAAGCAATGAAAATACACTATTTTGGCTGTTGAACTGCTCTGTAGTCTGTTTTAATGAATCACACCTGTACCCCTTGTGTTACACAACTGCAGTGCACCATATCAAGCAATGCAGTTGCATGGGAAAGCAATGCACTTGCATGGAACTTGAGGCACACTGTCCTTCCGTGATGGATACATTAATATGCTGCTAGTTTATGGTGAGGGCAGTTGAATGCTAGCAAAGCACAGTGCACCTATGAGTAAAGATATCCTGAAAAGGGACTTTGCAGTGCAGCTACATTCTCTACAGGCAAGACAAGACTGTGACACAGTAGGATGTTTTGCAGGGCGTGTGGCAGTAAGGAAGTTCTGGTTACAAGTGGTGATATGAAGGAAGGTGTTGGATGTAGTTTTTGATAACACTGTTAACAGCACCAGGTCCACTGCTCAACAGGTGGACGTCAAGTAGTTCTTCATTCTTAACATGTTGAACAAGAATAGATTTTACCCTTACCACCTTCAGTTGTATCAGGATCTGCATGGGGCAGATTTTGGTGATCAAGTGGCATCTGGATCAGTGGGATTCAGTTTTTACTTTGTGGTTGCACTAAGTGTTCTATTTATGCATCCTTTTTTTCTGCATGGATGACAGGCTGTTAGAATAGAAAATGAGCATTGTACTTCTTGGGGAACAAATAAAATGACACTGTTATTTATAAAATAATACTGAAAGTTTATGGCAAAGGAAAGAGTTCTAGAACAGCATTTGTATGGGTTAACTAGTTTGAATGTGGAAGGGAAGACACTACATATGATAATAGATGTATCCACTGAACAGCTTCAGCAAGTGATCACACTGTGGCAGAGGTGACTGAAATAGACATAGTTGACTTTCCAGAAGACAGCAAAAGAATTAAATGGAAGTATGGGAATTGTGAGATTTATTTTGACCAGATTTTTTGATATGAAGTTTGTGCCAAAATGATATTAGAAAATACTTGCAGGAAGCAAAATATGCATAGTAAATAATTTTGTCTAAATCTTGCACTAGGATCCTTATCTTTTGGAAGAAATAATGACTGGTGGTGAGACTTGGATTTTCTGGTATGGACCAGAAACAAAACACCAGTGTCTGATGTGAAGTTCAGTCTCTGAGATGAAGGGAAAAAAACACAAATGTAAAAAATGGGAGACCAAAAATGCTAATCCTCATGTTTTATGTAACAGTTTGTTCCTCCAGGACAATCAACCAAGCATTCTGCCATTACACTTCTGAATGTTTATTTGCCAACCAAACCTGTGCTTGATAAAGTGGATTTTGCATCCAGCATAGAGCTTCAACATAATTTGTTGGTCAAAATGACTACCGTATTGTCCTGATTAAGTATTTTTTTAATTTTTCCAGAAACAAGTTTTCATTAAAGGAACTCGTTTTGAAACATTTTACCATCATAGCAATGTGATAGCAGTACTGAGAGGTCTGTCATAAAATTATGTGTAGTAAATTTTGTGGGCATGGCAAAAACTGAGATGTGACACTCTGTAGCTTTGTAGATGGGTACCTATCTACAAAGCTACAGAGCATTACATCTTAGAAGAAAGCAGACTTCATTCACATGGCCATGAAAATCTCACATCTCATTTGCTTATATCTGCAACAGAACAGAGCTAGTGGTTGGTATTTGTTATCTTTCTGTTTTTGGAGAAAATACATAGTTATCTATTTAAATACTATTTGAGTTTCAGTACTCTCTTCCTACAGTCATGCACAGTGTCAAATCCAGAATACTTACAATTTGATCCACACCTGCTATGAAAGCATGGAAACCTATACTACTTGACTTCGATAATTTAAGTTTTAAGGAAAATATAATGAAATTTAATGTGATTGACACATTTATGATGTTTGTTCAAGATTCAAGTATCATGTCATATAAACTGTTGTAGGATGTAGCAACCAAAAGGCAAATAAAGATGGTTGAAGTGATGGTTTTTAATGTAATTCACAGAGATGTCGTGTACTAGGTTCGTGTAAGATTGCACATAAAATGATAGGGAAGAAGATGCCAGTTTTAACTGTGCCACTAGATAGTGTCGCCAGCAAATGAAGCTCAGGGCCAGAGAGGTATGCAAAATCACAAATAACTCATTTGGGAAATATATGTACTCCACTTTAGAGTTCTCTTTTCTGTACTTGTCCTATTTTATGGTATAAATACCAGTAATGTGTTAGGATACTTTTCACACAGTTTTGTGTCGATATAATTCTAAGGTGAACACGTGAAATTATGTAGACATGTTGTTTGACCCTGCAGATATATAAAGCTTATTTTTATGTATGTTTTGTGATGATACATATTTTTTCAGCTGGCATTGTTTGCCTTATAGTCAGAAGAACATCTGTTCATTACCTATTCTGAAACAGCATAATTCATACATAGTCAACACTGCCAACCCAGACATGATGAACAGCCTTCATGATGTAAAAAATAAGCACACAGGGAAAAAGACAATTCAGTGTCACCTGTGACACTGCAGATTTTTATTCTTATTTGCTCTGAGGTAGGCAACTTGAGTTTTACCAGTGTTAAAAATTGTTTGAAAATTATGTGTTGTCATTAACCCATTCACTTAATATACGAAAAATGTGTTGTAGTACTTACGTAAAAGTTTGCGTTTCAAATTAACAGATTAGCTAGCAGTTAGATGTGCACTGACATTAAAAATTCTGTTAGTGCTCAGATCTCAGTTGAGCCCCTTAGAATAACACAAATCTTAGTCTGGTCTGCATTTTGCATTCTTTCAGGGACAGCTTCCATTCTATTTGGCTTTGTTAGTGGTTTACCTTTGAAGACTTGTGTTGTTAGTTTTGATATCATGTGGAAGTACAGTCTTGTATTTGTTGTACTACTACCACTGCTGCACTTTGTTACCAGTGGGTTAGTCAGAAGATGTTCAACAAATGGTGAGTTATTGAAATCAGGATTGTGTGTGTGTGTGTATGACATAGGAAAATAGTTGTTAGATAAAATGAAAAATAGTTCTGATAGAGTAGGTGAGCTACATGAAATGTTCCTTGCAGCATAAAGACTACGAACACACATTTACGAGGATAAATTCATCAAGTAAACCTGTGCTGTGAAGAGATGACAGTTCATAGTTTGTACTTTTGTTTGTCATAACTGAATTCTTTCTGAGGCAAGTCTGCTTAAGACTTCTGTAATGTAAATTGTTTTCAGATTGGGAAATTATTGTCATGCTTTGTCTCCCAGTTGTGTATGGTACTAAATAAAGCTCCTTATTCCAGGATCCTTGCTAAGTAGAGCTGATGTACTATTAATCCCACTAACCGATTCTTTCAATATCCTGTACTAGCTCTTAAATTGACAAACTTTTGCTTCTAAATGCACCTGCTCTGTAAATCAAACACATCTCAGAATTATTAAAATCAATCTATTGCAACCTTCCCGTATAGTTTCTGTAATGTTAAATTGCACATTTTGTGAATTTTGCTGTTTCTTCAAATGACCTGAACTTGCTAGACCTTGAGAGAATGGTTTGATACTTGAATCACTGACACTTTAAAATTGCATCTCAAGGTTCTGAATGCCTGGTTTATCATGAATTTCAAGATCAGTATTTTTTCTTTTTAATTTGGGAAATATTGAAACATGCCATTGTCGTTATCATGTTTAAAAATTTTTTATTTGATTTCAAAGATTTGTGTTATCAAACATAACATCAATTGTTTCACAAACCCTACTAAAATGGTGTCCAAGTCATTTAAATATAACAAAAACGTGTAAAAGAACATCAATCTAAAAATCTACACATCACATAATTCTTGAGGTGACAGTCTTTATTTCATAAAAAATAAACGAATTTCATCGAAACACTCAACAAATCAATGAAGAACATAACCCCTTGACTAAGCCAATGAACATTACATAAATAATTTTTACTTCTATCTTTTGGCACTTATTATTTCCTTCTAAAATCTGTGTCAGCGGTATGTGAGGTTTTTTAACCGCAGGCTGTTCATGCAGGAATGATATGGTGAAGTGCTACAAAGGTGTTTTAAGACATAATATTAATATATTGAAAAGTTGAATTTTATTTATTTCATTCATATTTGTCTTAGATTGTGATGAACTCTGTACCTTCTGTAATAAGTAATGTGATATATTTATATCTATTTTTGATAGAATTTTTCCTTAGGATTAGGAAAGTGCTCTGTGACCTCCTGTTTCCCTTTCTGTATTTTATGACTTTTCTCTGAAGTCCATTTGTTTAATAATTTTGACAGCTGTTGAATTTTAATAACTATGAATTTAATGGAATTTGTGCTGGAAACTCATATATTCACGTTTGTCAGAAGTCGCATGTGGATATCTGAGTTTACTAGCACCATATTTCTCATTATCCTAGTGACATCTTAGTGCCCTGGGCAGATGCCCAGCTGGCCCACCTCTTAATCTGTCCCTGAGTGGATCATTATTGTTCACACTGCAACAACAGTTCTGTTCTAATTCTAAGATTCAAAATAAACTTGATTCGTGGTAGAATATTAACTCATAATCACATGTCTAGCACAGTTTCAAAGTACTGAGTAGGAAAGGTGAAGAAACAGAGCATGTGTGTGTGTGTGTGTGTGTGTGCGCGCATATGCATGCATGTCCATATTCACTAACGAGCTAGACATGCGTCGTAATTACCACGTAAGAAATGTACACTTCAAATCAGGTCATTGAAACTGAAAACTGAGCTGAAATGGCCATAATTTTTTGGTTGATGATTGTGAAGTAAAAGTAAATGATAAATGCTGAAAAGAAGATAGGAAGCATCACACTGAAGCTTGTAGATTGTAGTGATGATACTTATCAGATACAGTTTGTGTACATTGTGCACAGTATAACAAGTGGGGCTGGGAATTTTAAACATTGAGGACAAGGATTTAATAAAGATTAGGTAACGTATGGAAACAATCTTCAGAAGTTTTAGTTAAAAACGTGGAAGCACTTTATTTTGTGGAGAAGTGGTTGTGAGTAGAAGGACATTATTGGAGGATCTGGAAAGGTAATGCATGAGTAGTTAAGAGACCTGTAATGCAGAAACCAAAAGAAGACCATCAAATGACATACCTATCAAGATTTGTAGTTTAACCTTACCTTAGAGCCTGTGTATAAGACATATGGAAGAACAACACAAAAGTTAGATGCTTGAAGGCTTAACTCATATGAAGATAACTGTTGATGTTTTAATTTCTCCCTGCATTTTATTACAGCTTTTGCAAGTCCCAATGAACAGCTACGTGTGTCTGTAATTGTTTCACCCGTTCCCAAAGACAAGGTAGCTCGACGTCTCATTCTGTCATGGGAAAACGCATCTCCCGTGAGTGGAGATTGGATTGGTCTCTTTGATGAACCACCTGCAAATGGATCTAAACCACTTTATGACGTAAAACCACAAGGCTCCTCAGGTTGGGTAGAAACAGAATTCCATGAAACATCTTCTTCATCTCATGACTTAGGGTATTCCAAGAAATGTCTTGGTTTCTGGGCAGCATATATAAGTGGAGACAGTATACTGGCCTCTTCATGTCTTCAAACTGAACCCACCTGGATGAATGACATGGCGGGTGAACTGTTTCCATTAATGCTGAGACAGATCTTTTTACCAGGAACACATGACACAGGATCGTATGAAGAATATAATTCTTCTACTGAAGATAGTTTGATCACCAAATATACTATTACACAGGTAATAACTTCAGATGTGGACAGTAACTGCTATCATATATCAAGCTTCTCACTGTATAAGTAGCAGTGCAAATTCCAGCATGATAGGCAGTGGGTGTGTGAGTATGCTAGTAGTTCAAGAATAAGTCATTTGAAAGTAGTAGCCATGGCCCATTTTAAAATTGCCCTTGGCAGACTGTTGTAACTTTTAGTTATTTCTTCTTTCATTCTCCCACTTAGCATTCTTCAAGGCAGTGCACTTTTATTTCTGTTTTTAAGGAAAATTGTATTAATAAAAGAGGCATTTTTTCAGACATTCCTGTGATTTTAATGGTGACAGTGTTGCTTCTATATAAATTGTCGCAAGTACCATACAAATAGTGCTTGGGTCTCAGGCAGTTGGTTTCACAGTTGCCACATTTTCTCACATAATTTTCCACCCTTCTCCCACCCACCACTATGTTTAGCACTAGAAGTAGAAGGAAATATGCAGATCATTTTATAACACATTCTTGGTGCTGTATAATAGAAATTATCACACCTGTAGCACATTAGTTCTGTGTTATATAGATTCTTTTTCTTTTCCATTTACAGACTCTCTACAGCTGTTCCAATTACATACATACTTATGTACATACATATTGTTCGTCCAGAAGAAGAATGTCACAACTCAAAAAAATGCAATTAATGAGTTCTGTATGGGAGTAGGCTGCTAAATCTGCCAAACATTACTTGTTTTAACAGGAAAAGTGCCACAAGTAATATTAGACCCTTAGCCATGGGGAAGCCCTAGTGTCAGGGTTCTTCCGAGTGGAATAATGACCATGCGATTGGATAACAGTGTCACAAGTTCAGATATGTATTTTTGGAGCTATGTCACTTTTCTTCCGGATTAACAATATGTATATATTTATGGTTCAGATTAAATCACAGATTCTTTTTATATACATGGTACACAATGTCACTAAATATTGCTCATTTTCAGTTTTTTTTTCTTTTCTCATACCTTTTCATGACGATTTTTAAAATCTTCTGTTAATATATTGTTGAGACTTTTTTAATTTTCATGTTTTTAGAGGAATGTGCCATTTTAGTTTGATTTCAGGATGCACAGTGCAGATCAAAATTATATTAATAGAAAACAATAAATATTCACACGGTATTTTCTGTTAAATTCTTTGTTCATCCTTTCTTTTCACACATTAAACTGCTTCAGTTTGTTACAGGCAATTTTTTAAAGTAGTTTCCTCTGTATATTCACAAGACTGAAGAAATTTTTCCAGTTTAATCCAGGTTGTGTTTTAGACACATTGAATTTTAATATAAAGATGGCTGTAGTAAAGTGTCATGTTTCAAACATATTGTGAAAGACTGTAATGACATGGTTAGATTCAAAATAGGAAAGTAAGTTGCCAAGGGGTGTGTATGACACTTCCTTTATGTGTGTTTCTAGGAGGAGGACATACTGGGTCAGTTGATCAATGGAGTACGGTACCTAGACATTCGTGTAGCTTACTATGAAGAAAAAGATGAAGTATGGTGGGTCAATCATGGTATCGTATCCATCCATCCACTGCAGACTGTTTTTGATGATGTAAAAACATTTTTACGTAACACACATGAGATTGTGATTCTTGATTTCCATGAATTTCCTGTAGGTAAGAGAAAAAAGCTTGTAGTTTGTTACATAATTCCATATTGTTCAAAGGTCACCCTACAACATGACATGCCAGGCACAGAGGGGAGGTGGAGTATAGCTCAAACCACACACACACAACCTCGGCACTAGAAGTGGAGTGAGGAGGGGGGGGGGGGGTCAACGCCACGCTCCGGCTGCTTTACCCACGGGACAGGGACCAGTTACCCATGGTACAGGAGGCTGGGTGGGCCTCACGGCCGGTCTGGCAAATCTCACCCCCACCAGGATTCAAATTCTGGAGTGTCCAGCCCATGGCATTGTTCCATATTTTTCAATGAAGACATAATAAAACCATTCTGTGGTGTTAAAAACAGCTGTCTAGTAGTACTGTGGAGAATCAGGGCTGCTTAGTTTAGTTTTAAATATGATAGAGGATCACCTGCTGTATTTCTGGTTCAGAACTGCAAAAATTGAAATTTTCTAATATGCTATTACAAGAAGTCATCTTGTCCAATTCCTGAGAGAGCAACGCATAGACAGAAGTGTCTAATACATTTCCCTCTCATGTACTGAGTTTTGATATTCTATATTATACCGTATATTCTCGAATCTAATCCGCACTTTTTTACAGTTTTAGAGGGCTAAAAAATCAGATGCGGATTAGATTCGCGGTCTAGAGCTGGATTTTGGAAAAATGATTGAGCTGCTGTACAATATAACAATAACGTAATTAACGTAATTAATAAACAACGTAAGAACAATACAATAATCTATTATTTTATTATTTATTATTATAATTTATTATTCATCAGACTCGCCGTCATCACTCATAACTGAATCGTTATCCGTGCTCTCCACCCAGTCACTATCATCTTTATCTTCAACATCGTCCTCCCATACAATGTCATCTTCGGTTCCGTCCAAAGCATTGCTTATGCAACACTTCTTGAAAGATCTGACGATAATGCTCTCCGGGAGGGCTTTCCATGCAGCCGACACCCACCGCGCCACTTCTGAAGGAGCTGCGCGTTTGATTTTTCCAGTTGCTGTTAACTCACGGGCAGGATCCGCAATCCAGGTCAGATATTGTTGCCTCAACCTGTCTTTAAAGGGCTTATTAATGGATACGTTCATTGGTTGCAACACTGATGTCATTCCACCCGGAATGACAACAAGCTCAGTTTTCATCTTGCGGAGCTGGTCCTTCACGGAATCAGTGAGATGCCCTTTGAATGCATCAAGGACAAGCATTGATGGTTGATTTAAGAAGGCTCCAGGCCTACGACTCCATACTATTTTCAGCCACTCGAACATCAGCTCCTCCGTCATCCATCCTTTTTCCTGGACCCTGACTATAACGTCCTTTGGAAACGCCTCTGATTTGGGTAACGTCTTCCTTTTCAAAATTAGCAAGGGTGGTAGTTTTCTCCCATCAGCAGTTGCTGCCAGCATCACTGTTAGGCGAAGCTTTTCGCATCCAGCGGTTTTCAAAAGTACCTCCTTTACACCTTTGTTCTCCACCGTGTAGTTTGGTGGCATATCAAGATAAATAGCCGTTTCATCGGCATTGGCAATTTGCCCCATCAGAAAATTTTCTGTCTTCCTAAGGTTGATGATGTACTGCTGATAATTCAACAACTTTTGTTCAAAATCTTTTGGGAGTTTTGGCATATTGTCGTCCTATGCCGCAACGCCAGCCCCATTCGGCGCAAGAACCTTATGGCCCATCCTTTACTGGCTTTAAAACGACTTCGAGGAATGTTCAAAGATCTGGCCTTCTTTATCGCCTCCTCGCGAAGTAGATCATAACTCACAAACAGTCCAGTCTTGCGTCTCTCTTGAAAAAACGTGAATACTGCATTATCAATTTCAGGAAATCGTCCTTTCTTGGGTCCAGTGAATTTCCTTCGTGACGCCTCACACCCGCTTATCGCTGCCTTGTGTTTCCGCCATAGTCGAACGTTGCTTTCATCAACTCCAAAAATTGCAGCGGCTTTGCGGTTTCCATTCTCCTCTGCGCACCGAATAACTTCACGTTTGAACTTTGCCGTATATGAGAGTCGTTTAGATTTCAGGTGTCCCTCTTCCATAACTACGGTACACGACAAATTGGAACAAGCACCTCCCACGTTTCAACAACTAAAGATCAGCTGGCTTCAGACGAGATTGGGCACGTCTGTTGAGAAAGGCCCCGCCTCTATCGGTATGACTCATCGGCCACAGGCGTAGCGTCGGATTTTAACGCATTGGTAACATCCAATATTATTCAATCAGTCGCCCCGTGGGCAAGGGGTGGTTGAAGGAAAGGTGCGGATTAGAATCGCGAACTAACTTTTTTTCGTTTAAGAAGTTGCCAAAAACTGGGTGCGGATTAGATTCCAGAATATACGGTACTTAATGAAACAATAAGAAAATGAATTGTTACTGTAAGTGTGGTGTCTTCAGTGCAATTAACTCTGTAACAGCAGGGCCTCTATCTCCAACAGATGAATACCTGGACGAGTGATATTTATGAAACTGTAATAAATATATTTTAGAAATAATACTTATCACTTACGCAAACCAAAACTTTCAAATCTGTAGTCTTCTGGGTTATTACAAGGCGTCGTGCGGTAATTGTTTACCGACGTTTCGGGACAACGTATCGGTCCCATCCTCATGGGTCAAGCTTTCCTACTCGGACTCTTGACCCATGAGAATGGGACTGATACGTTGTCCCGAAACGTTGGTAAACAATTACCACACGACGCCGTGTAATAACCCAGAAGACCACAGATTTGATCAACATCGCTGCGGAAGCCTCAAATCAAAACTTTCAAAGTTGGACCCTTCCAAGAAAAGTGAAAAAACCAAATTATTGTAATTGATTTTATTATTTTTTTACATAAAGTAGGAATCACAATTTTTAAATTTTATTTAATATTTTATGTTCAACATAAGGTACTGCTTATACAGAATCCCAGGGTTCTGTCTGACTCTTTTGAGGATGGAATCAAATTAAATTAATTTCAAAATAAGCAAGTGACCAAATGGACTCTTACCAGATTAGTCCCTAATTGGACTACCCCAAGGTGGCAATAGCTCCTGGCTGTTACTCCTGAGAAATCCTTACACATGAAGTATTTATTCTTATGAAATTTATGCACTATCTGTCATCTTCATATGATCTATAGTTTTTGAAGACCTCAAAGGTTGTACACAGAACCAACTTTAAATTTGCATACTGTCCAATTTATATCACCCAAATATTACAGAAAAACAGTATGAATTTTATTTTTATTTAAATTAAATGTACTTCTATTTAGGATTCTTTAACAGGTTTTGGTTCAGGGCTTGATGTTCATGAGAAGTTACTTGAGGTTTTGGAGAAAGAGTTTGCAGATATTGCAGCTCCATCATCACTCACATGGAACGCACGACTGGGTGACATCTGGTCAATAAAGAGACGACTTCTTCTGACATACAATAATGATCAGATGGTGGAGAAAAGTGACATTTTGTGGCCTGCTGTCTCTCAACAGTGGGGAGATGTGCAGACATTAGATGCTTTGTACACATATCTATCTGGAGTGATGAAGAAGTAAGTGCCATGATATTTTATTTGTTTATTCAACTCCAAAATTGTTTTACAAGCCTGCAGGCCATGAACTACAATAATGAAGACACCAAGCAATATCTGTCCAACCATTTTGACTTTGTGTGTTAAAGCAGTAAGGTGTAGAACTCCAACATATGCTCACATTTACAAGTTTAAACCCTTTCCTTAGGGTATCTGACACGAACAGACTTACTCAAATTTCCAGGACACTTAAACTCTGGGCAAAGTCGAAAATTTGTGTGTTCAGAAAAAAATAATTGTAAATCTCTATGTGTCCCAATCAGCTTCTGAGCTATGTGATTGAGTTTCAGGAAACCTTGTATGAAAAACTGTACAAAGCATAAATCACTACCTACTTTGTAGTCATCCAGAAAGTTAGTCAACGTAAGCTTTTGTATGTATTTATGTGTGCAGTCCGCCAAATGACAAGGGATGGTCAGCAATGGCAGAGTTGACACCAACAGCACTGCAGGTAATAACAGATGAGTTAGGTGGACTGCGTCGTATGGCTGACATGGTGAATCAAAATGTGACAACATGGTTCTATGGAATATGGGGTCAAACGGTTAACATAGTGTCTGCTGACTTCTTCCGAGGTACTGGACTGGTGGAGGCAGCCATAGATTGGAATAAAGTCCGTGCGCAGCAACTTGCATGTGATATTGCATAAATGCAATTCATTACACATGAACACCATGTAAAACATTGCTGAATTACCTGATCTGCACTTTACTCTTCAGTATTCTATAATTAATTCTTTATTTAGTGTATTCCTCCGGCAAGATGTGAAATGAAGTGGTTCAAAATCTGTTGGAAATACGGATGTGGTCTTTTAATCAAATGCGGCTGTCTGCTCTTGTGACCAGAATTAAGTATGTATAACTAATTATTCAACCTGAGTTCAGAATTAGAGATTATTGTAGGCCTTATCTAACAAAAACTGTGTGTTTGCTAGAATGTTGTGGGGAAGTGCAGAATGTTTGAAAATATGTTAGTCGCTTATATTATAGTGTTATTTTCTGCTAGAGCTGAGCCTAAAATGTAACAGATAATCCAAGTGATGGTGACACTTTAACAGTAAAAGATAATGCAATACTAGAAACACAGCCCTGAACATAACCAATACCATACACTTTTTTTTTTAAATAGTAATGAGAGCAAATTAAACAGCTAATGATTGGACTGAATCACAAGTGGGAATGAAAGATAAACTTAAAGATTGCAAACTGTTGTTGAATTTATAATCATGTGTTAAATATCTAGATCCAGGACCCCAGTAAGTTAATTAAAATCAGCAGAGCATCACAATTCTATATTTTTCCAACTTCAGAGAACTGAATTACCAAATGTTGCAGTCAAGTTTGTAGCATTCCTGCTTCATATTTAAGACAGCCAGAGTTCAAATCTTTGTTTGGAGTTCAACTATTCTCATTACACAGTTATTCATAATTCTTTGACACATTTCATAAAATCGGTACACTTGAATGATGGAAAGGATTGTATCATGCGACCTACAGACGGACAGAGAAACTCTCGCAAGTTCTTTTTTCTGCATACCTCATAAGTGTTCTATGTCTCCGCCCTTTGTGACATGGCAGACATCAAGCCGATAATCCATTTGTGCCCATACTCGCTGCAGCAGACCAAGCACTGCTTTGCTGGCCATCAAGATCGCCAGACCTAATGCCATGTAATTTTTTCTTATGGGGATATGTTAAGGACTCTGTCTTTCTACCGCCTCTGCCAGAGGATCTGCAAAGATGAATCATTGCTGCCATCTCAGAAATCAATCGTGACATGCTGCAGCGGATATGGGTGGAAACGGATTATCAGCTTGACGTCTGCCATGTCACAAAGGGCGGACACATAGAGCACTTATGAGGTACACACAAAAAGAATGGAGAGTTTATCTTTCCATCTGTAGGTTGCATGGTACAATCCTTTCGACCATTCCAGTGTACTATTTTATGAAATGTGTCAGGGAATTATGAATAACCCTGTATTTTCATGGGTTTCCTCTGTTCCCACATGCCTGAAATCAGGCACAACCACTTCCTTTCAGATTTTTCGCCAGTGTTTTCACAAATAATTCTACAAATTGATGCTACCTAATGTAAGCTACTGCACTGTTGTGTTAATAAATAAGTAGGATGTAACTATATCATACAGCTGTAGATAATATGTAGCAGAATTTTGAATTTTTGTCACTTAATATGGGCACCCGAAATACAGTTTATTTAATTCAGCATGTTGAAACCTCATGTGTTTTCATTACAGGGGATATGTATGTGCCTTCAACAATTACACAACTACAAGACTTACGTAACTACACTTGACATCATATCACAAATGATACAAGCAGCATTTTGGAAATAATGCTTCCAACTTTGTGTTTATCTCAAAATCCATTTCTTTGCGAAGTCCCTGTTTTGTAAAGTTTTTCTTTCTGTTACTGAAATGCAGGTTTGTAAAAGTTTCAAGATGCAAAGTGGGGCAGTGCAAATGTTTACAAAAAATGAATCCATTTATATTGCCAGTTTTGTCGTCACTATCTCACTCATTAACTGTCTGAACCCTAAGAGTTAATTCACATAACTGAATAGATTATTACGAATAGGTGGGTATGGGCAGATCATGAACATAGGCTTGAAGACAGGTGGCTGAATATGGCTTGAATTTTGAGTTTGAGATAAAGAGTAAAGTAAAGCCAAGGAGAGATGCTGGACAGAGAATTCTAGGGTTCTTGTCCAAACCCAACATACCATAGTCCATAAAAACCAGTTATAACCTGTTCCCACAACAAACTTAAGCTTAACATGCTCTGCTCAGCACTCTCAGCCTCTGCAGGAAATTGATATCTCCACATTCTTTGCAATTCACATTTTCAGTACCATTTAAAAATATTTCTATTGCTAAATGATTTTTCAGCTGCATGGGTTATATGCACTGAATGGTATGATGACTGTGAATGGTAAACTGTAAAGTACACAAAGTGTTTGTGGTCTGTCTTATCATTCCATCGCTCTCTTGAGGTAAAAGGAAGAGGCAGCAGGTTCTTCTGAAACACTGCTAACCACCTACAAGCCCACAGCATCACAGCCCAAAAGACCACAGTCTGAATACACTTCTTTGTTACCTTCAGATCTTTCTTTCCATAAAGTGCCCTGTGTAAGGTTGCCACTGTGCTTAACTAAGCAGTATGACACAAGCACATGTTGCAGACTGGATGTATTTTTAACCTTGGCTCTAGATGGAAGTGATAGCTTCATGCTCCAAATTCTTTATTCCCAGTAGCCAGTGGATATGGGGCTGGGTGAACCCTATGTCCAATGTGGATGTGGTAGTGAAGAGAAAAATACCTGCTACTGCTGCTGGTGATTAAATTGGTTATAGACCTGCTATGGTACATAGACCTTCTCCTTGATTGTAATCTTACGGAGCTTATGTACGAAATTCCAGCCACACAATCAGCAGATGCGGATTTTCCTGTTGACTTCGAACTTTGCAGGCTAGTGAATGAAGCGTTGCGAACATTTACGTGTCAGAATAGAAACTTTACCACTATATTACATTAGTGCCTGTGTATAATTTCAAGAGTTTCTTACTGAAGGACAATACAA
The DNA here is from genome assembly GCA_021186555.1 of Reticulitermes speratus. Lineage (NCBI taxonomy): Eukaryota > Metazoa > Arthropoda > Insecta > Blattodea > Rhinotermitidae > Reticulitermes > Reticulitermes speratus. The sequence goes on from JAJKFL010000001.1 coordinate 21,101,945, forward strand.
CAAAACAGTTTAATCGACTAGCAAGGTCTATTCGCGGGAAGAAGTATCCGTTGTGCCCGCTGCTATTTTAATAAACTTATTTCTTTAGTTCGGGCATTCATAAACTACATTCAACTTCGCGGGAAATCGACACAAACAACCACCCCGGTGAAGGTTCACTAGACCCCTGGAAACAAGGTTTTGTGGCGCCACAAGCGGCTTGGACGTCGTTACTTGCAGCCGGCATGGCTCATTACGTAGATGGCAGAGAAGGCAAATTTGCGTGCAAGTTGTATCACATGATGGGAGGTATTAATCTGTGAATGAGTGCGCTGCAGGAAGTACTACTGCAGGTGGTAATGAGAACGGTAAAGACGTGTTAAACTGGGACCTGATGAAGACTGTAGCTGTTGAACGATGAACGATTCAAATCCGTCCGGTTCCAAGTGAACGACGGGTTCGCGGAGAGGAGAGCCGGCTCTCATCAATCCGCCTGCTGCTTCGTTCTTTCGGACCCTTACCCTAGGATAATTATTTTGTCTGTGTGAGAGTGACCACATAGACGCGCTCTTGATTGGCTGTAACTACTATTGACTCCCGACGTGCCACGTTATTCACGTGTTTAATAGTGGCCACACACGTAACCCTGTACGATTGTGTATAATGGGCCCACAAATGTACCAAAAATGTTGGAGCCACCTTAAGATTTTAGGTGCCAAAGCTGAAATGAAGCAAGTTCCATGCTGAGGACACCCAAATATTAGGTGCCCCCATATAAAATTTAGTTCTGCGTGTGACCTAGAGCCTGAGATTTTGTGTCTGGTCTATAAGAGAGACTACATAAAGACATGGGAACCATAAATTGGTCGTATCCCCAAACCTTGCCGAATAGTAGGCGAGGGAGTTGGAGGTTGTTCGTGGTCAAAACTTCAGTCAGTTGAGTATGAGACTTTATTGCTGGTAGAATTACTGTGCTGCGAACAAAGTACCGGCGTTTGCAGCGCTCTCGACTGGGGCTGACATATGAGTCCCCTACTTTCGCAGGTTGTCCAGGGAACGTACGAAGGGAAGAATGTGTGAATACACACATGCTCAGATCTAGTTAAGCTGGCATAGGGCAGCAAGCTGCCGTAGTTGAGTACGAAGGTTGAAGTCTCACTCTCTTGAGTACTTTCCCTATAAATCACGCACAGAACCGAGTAGGTGGATTATTTCGTTACACTGAGCAAGGTCCATAGCATAATCTCAAATACAGGTTCCATGAAAAGTTACAGTCTATGTTGTTGCAATACATAGCAAAATCAGTGACTGCAGTCAGTTAATCAAAATCACACGCCCAAGGGTGTTCCCTTTTTCGGATATCCAACAACACTGTAACTTATAATGTTATCATATTGAAATCACTTCCGAGTACTGTTTCCCTGAAAACTTTGTGTAAGGGGAACAAAAGATGCAGACAGGGCTTTGGTGGGGAAAATTGCGAAAAGACGTGGGAAAACCTATGCGTGGGTGGAGAATATTAAAATGGATCTTCAAGACATAGGTTGGCAAAGTGCGTATTAATTAATGGGGCTCAGGATAGGGAGAAGTGACGGGCTCTTGCGAACATGCTAATGGGCTCTTCAGTTGCATACAATGTAGGAAAACTTGCTCAGGGCCTACTTAAACCTGTTACACGGAGTAACAAATAGAAATTAAATACGTAACACTGATTACTAATTAACAGGTGCTGTTGAAATTTAAGTTACAGAACGTTCATTAATGTCGACATAATTCTAACTATTTATTTCCAGCATAGCCGGAATTACTACCAATATGTTCAGCCCAGATTCTGCGTAAATGCATGCCCCAAGCATCGGAGAAAAATATTATTCTCTGTGTGCTATTAATCCGTAACAAAGACATTGGTTCAGACGAATTACCTTTGATCACCCGCTGAAAATTTGGTTGTTTTTAATGTTCTTTAGTACATGATTTGAGGTGCTCACAGTGATGAGGATTCGTAATGCGGTCTGGGTGAGGACACTGTGTAGTCTGGTACATGGTTATGAACGTTTTGGAGAAGCATTGTGGGTGTGTCTTGGTAGACTGTCCGAAGATGGAGGTAGTATGTCCTGACCGAAACCTCGGTACCCACCAATCAGATTACACGGTCTCATAACCTGGAACACTATAGTTTTGAATCTTAATATTCTGCATTTGCCATACATTGCATTGCCAACGTATATACTACAAAGCAACGAACTACATATATTAGGCATTAAATATACCTTATTATTTGACATATTTTGATAGGAGCAGAAATATGTCGGAGAAATTATAATGTAAATAATAAGGTATGTTGCCTAATATGTGTATTTCGTTGGTTTGTAATAATGTCGAAGTTCGCTATTGTTTTTGTGGTATTATGGTCGAAGCGTGTGGAGAAGGGTATGGTACGGGAGCAGGCTGCTTTACCGATGACACGCACAGGTCGTACTTCATAGTTCTACAAGTTACCACCAGTTACCATGCTGTACCATCGGCAACTGAGTCACCCCAGTTATATAAGGACGACCAAGCCGCCTGTGGTGCTGTAATTGTACGTTTGCACGGAGTTTGCAATCTAACGACTGCTTGCTAGGGATCCGTGGTAGTCTCACCGCCGTTGGACGGACTGGAGACGTGAAGTGGCGCTAACGTCACCACCATAGTAGATGATCTGTGGTCACCACCGAGTGCTGTACCTATGTATCCTCTCTTTGTCACATGCATCGTACGCCAACCATTTTTCGTATTTGTCACTCGCTTCGTTAGCTCCTATTAACGGTAGAACAGATAGTAATCGTCAGTAGTTGTTTTTACCATGTTTCATTCTTAAATCTCAAATTTTTGCTTTAGACTGTAATGGAAATTGTAATTATAGTGTTTCGGTCCCTGTGCGTATGTTGGTAATTAGTCAACGTAACCCGCCAGTTTTGTTCGGTTAACGCCGCTGTGTTGTGTTGTGTGTTGTGAAGTTCTGGTCGTGAGAGATGACGTATAAACTGTCTGAAGGTGCCCTATCAGTAAGTAATTAATAACAGTTGGAATGTATGAATGAACGTTTATCTTTATACAGTAAGGTGTTTGTATATAGCCGTATCCATCAACTACGCGTTTGTATTTGTTGTAAGTGTAATATGGTGTTCTGCTTCTAATCATAATGCTGTGAATATTTTGTGGAATGTAAATACATTCTGATTTGTTATATAGGTTATACTAGCTGGTGGAAATGTTGATGATCCAGTTGTGCAGATTTTGGTAAGTCGTATTCCGTAATCTGCATTATACGGAATGCAGATTACTTTATTTCTGTTACTTTACTGTTTGCAGTTCATTCATGAACTGTTCGAAATATTATTTCTTTAATAAATACAGCATGTATAAGTGGGCATGCAAATGTAATCTTAATGCAGCCCTTCGTTTCTGCACACTGCTCATCCTACATGTAACACAGTTCTTGCCGTTGTCATGTCACAGTCGCAGAAGCTCAAATCATAGTTGTCAACATACACAAACAGAGGTAAATACAGTCCACTAAGGTTAGGCATTCAAGGCTTGTGTGTATACACCATGGTTAGGCAGTCTTTAATAAGGGCATTCCATTATACTGTAACTAGCTATGCATAAACACACATGTAGTTGGCACAAGTATGTACTTTTATTTTTGTTTCCTGCTGCATCTTTTGGCTGTAAACAGCCATTTTGAAGTAGTTCATTTAATTATATGTAAATCTGTGCATTTTCACAGTGCTGGTTTTGTAACAATGGCATCCCACATTTTTATACAAATGTGACAAAATCATAAAATACATATACAATGTAAAGTAATACTCCAGACTGGCCAACATAGAATTTGTATACTGTTAAGATTTCTGCAGCCTTCTGACTGTCACATTGTTGCCTATCTGATACCTTTGCTTGTATCCACTTGCTGATTGTAAGTATGTTTTTTGGCTGGATAATTTGATTGTTCTGTTTGTTTTTCCTGTAGCTTTTTATTACCCTATTTTATATATTGATGAGAACTGCATCATTAGTTGTAATGTGTATGCCCAAGAGGTGTGGGGGTTATGTTTGCATTTCTGTCTAGCTTTTACTGTAGTAATTCCAGGTGTTGTATATTTTCTGACTTTGTTTCCTTGGTTTGTGCCAGTGTGTTTTGGGCACGTGTGTATAAATAAATGTCAGACATTTGGTTTATAGGTGTGTGTAAGTCAGGGTTAGGCCTTAAGTTTATATGTGTGTAGACCAACATTTTTTTATGTGTTCGTGGGCAGGCTATATATCATATTGACTTGTGTGCTGTCATTGTTTGTAACACATTTAATGTGATTTCTGTTACAAGCGATTCCATTTTCCTAACAGAACTATGTGAACTGTATAAGTTATGGACTTCCACATTATGTATCATATATTTTCTGTCAAGGGTCATAAGAAGATTGCTGGTAACAGTACGACTGCAGACCGTTTCCGTCTGTTAGTTTCTGATGGAAGACATTTGAACAGCTTTGCAATGTTGGCAACCCAGCTTAATGATAAAGTGACATCAGGAGAACTTTGTGACTACACTGTGATCCAAATTACACGATACATCACAAGTATGGTGGCAAATGCAGACAAGGGAGAAAAGTATGTTATTTTATGATTTCTTGATAACTGACCCAATGTAGAATAGGATTGCACTGACCTGGAATAAAATTGACCAAATGTCTTTGTACTATGTGTAAATTTGTGTTTTAGGGTTGTAAGAACATTGTGTTATGGTTAGCCTTTATCCTGCCGGGGTGAGTATTTAAATTTTAGTGCATGGTTTATGAAAAATGTGAATATTGTTTGAGCAGATAAAGGTAACATTTTGAAAATAAAGATCATCTTGTGGAAAATGAAACCGAGATAATGCTGCATATCTTAAAAATACAGTAAATTTTCTTGTTGCCTAAATATATAAAATGAATTTCTAGGGGTTTTTTTCTTTGCATGTTTGTGTATGTGAATGCAAGTCCTTAAATGGTTAAATGTCATTATCACAAGCTTTTTTATCACAGCCTCAGCAATGTGACAATACAATAATTCCCTTGTCATAGGCAACTTATCTATGAACCACTTATGAGTTGCAGGAAGCTTATAGTTCCAGTTACTGATTTTGGTATGTAGACATCCTCCAAGGAGGTCACGTCATATCTAGACTTTGATCACTGCAAATGTCTGAATAGAACTACATAAACTGAGAAGTTTACAGGAAGCCAACCCACCTTTATAAAGTACATTTCACATCACCTCCAAGCACAGAAAACTGACATTCACAGGCCGAAGGATGTCTTGGACAGAGAAAAATTAATAAGTACTCCAAACTTTAAGGAGAATTGATATTCTTTCAGCTGCATTCACAGACAAATCCATCCTTAGAAACAAGCCCAACATTCAAGAGGAAAACTGAAGCACACACCAGTAGCTTTCTTGCTTGTCAAACAGTGGCATTACAATTCTGGCCTGTTGGATATTAAGTCTGTCTTCCTCACTTGGGAATCTGAATGATCAAGTAAAATCTGAGGTGAAGAGTCCAAGGTGTTATAGGACTCAACATACAAAGAGGAAAGCTGCAGTTCGTTCCTTGTCAACAGTCAGCAGTTTACATATTGCAGCATGACTCGTGTATAATGGATAAGTGAATTTATAAATGTACCCATGTTAAGTCTTGAATTTCTTTTTTGTGCATGCTTTCCACTTTCTGTAATCACTTACAGAGTGACAGAATCTTTGATCATTTGTTTTGAAGTATGGCATTGTACCAGGATTTATTTTTAATTGCCATTCGGCTCCCACTGATATTCATATTAAGTAATATGAATGATGTTATTTTATTATGCTTGTTTTATATTTATGAGTTGTCTATTTGTAGACGTGTAATGGTGATTCTGGATATTAAAATACTGGCATTGGGAACTGAAGTCGGATTCAAGTTAGGCAATCCTAGGCCAATTACTGGAGGTGCTGAAGCAGAAACTGCTGGTTCCAGGCAACCTGTCCCTAGCAGATCAGTGCAACCAAACTGTAAGTAATAAATAGTGTGTATTATTTACTCATGTAAGGAAACAATATGAGCGTATTCCATATGGAGATTTAGATGATGGTCGGGGTAGGAGATGGAGGCAGTAGGTTCCCCTGAAGTGGTGGTAACCACCCATCAGACTCAAAAGATTACAGTGTGAGCATACCATGTCATAAAAATCTCAAATCTTGCTTTCAGTTTGGGAAGGTTTGACTACAGTAATGCAGAGAGTACCTCTGATTGTGTCCCCTAGCACAGGAACGTACGGACACGGAGTTTGTGGGCTTGTTTGCCACTGATAGCTGAGCCAATTAAATGGGCACATGTTGATCCTCTTTAATTACACATGGACATCATTTAGTTTGAGCACAGTTGTGAAATCTGTTCACTTGAATAAAGAACATTCATTTACAATAATTTGGCACAGTATACTTAATGGATTTTTTTAAAAAATGTACCATGTCTGCATTGCTGTGTGAAAGAATGATATACAGAATGGTGGAAAAGTCGAATGACAGGTTCAGTGCTGGACAGGCAGAAGATATGAAAATGTTGTTGGTGCTCGAATGGAAACAAGCCACAGAAAATGTTAGCATCAGGTGGCTGTTCAGAGTGGTATGTCAAAATCCTCAGCTCACAGGCCAACAGAGCTTTTGAAACTATGCCTAAGTGAAATTAGAGCCACACAACTCTTTCTTCTAGACCAGGAAGCAGAAGGCAGTATAGAAGATAGTTTGAAGAATCAGAAGCGAATGGATTTCATGATCTGGAATTTGTGTTTTTCTTGAATGAGGCATGATGTGTGTTAATTGGGAATGTAAACAGCCAGAATAAGAAATATTTGTGTTTTGAAAACCCCATGCAGTTCATGAAGTTTTTTTGCATGACCTGAAATTTGGATTCTGGCATGTGGTGCATGTTTTTGGAAGAGACAGTAAATTCCTGCTGCTAAGTTTGGTTTCCCCTTTGTTGGTATCTTCACCTTGCCGTGGTAGAGGGGCTTGTGAGTTCCAGTGACCCTGAGAGCTAAGCCGGCGGTAGCATTGCTACCAGTAGGGTCTCCCAAGCCGGACAGATCAAAAGGGTAGGAACCAGACGAAGAGAGATGCCTAGGAGATGGGAAACCGAATAAAAACTCCCCTGATGCCGGAAGCAGCGACATCAGTAGCGATATGAAGCACAGAGCAAATGATGCTCGAGATGGTTCATGATCGTGTAGCAACAGGCGTGACCAGAGTGGTCTGAACGGCTGCTGTACTGCGATGTGGAAAGCAAATGGAAAAACTACCACATTATTACTTTTCCTGGATAGTCTCTTCCAGAAACAGAGACAAATGCCAAATGTGAGATGCTTCCTCTGGAGACAAAACATTCCGGAGGTAAACTACTCCCCCATTCGGATCTCCGGGGGGGAGTGTTTCTAGGGGAGACACCACGCGGTAATGACTACAGACAAAAGCAGAAGACACAGAATGAACATAACAGCTTCAAGATAGGCACTTGGAACGTAAGGACCTTGAATCAAGGAGGAAAACTCGAAAATTTGAAGAAAGAGATGCAGAAGAACGCAGTGTCTGTGCTAGGTGTTAGTGAAGTGCGGTGGAAGGGTCAAGGTGAAATAAAAAGTGGTGATTATACAGTGTATTATTCCGGGGGTGACAGTGCTGAAAGAGGCGTAGCAATAGTAGTGCATAAAAGCGTAGTGAAAAGTGTTGTTAAGAAGAGTGTGTATAGTGACAGAATCATTGCTATTAAATTGCAGGCAGAACCGGTAAGTATTTTGATAGTGCAAGTGTACATGCCAGCATCGGACTATGAAGATGACAAAGTGGAAGAGTTGTATGATATAATTGAAGAAATTCTTGAAGAGGATGGAAAGGGTGCGACAAACACGATTATAATGGGAGATTGGAACAGTGTGTTTGGAGATAAAGCACATCACAACACTGTTGGACCATATGGACTGGGAAGGAGGAATCAGAGAGGTCAAATGCTTATTGACTTCTGTGAAAGAAATGGACTTGTTATAACAAACACATGGTTCAAAAAACCTAAAAGAAGATTGTACACGTGGAAATCACCAGGAGATAGGAATCGATATCAGCTGGACTATGTACTAGTGAAACAGCGATTCAGGAACAGTGTGAAGGATGTGCAGACACTGCCTGGAGCAGATATTGACTCTGACCACAATTTACTGGTTGCAAAGATCTGCACCACTTTGAAGAAGATCATGAGGTTCCACAAGAAAAAAACCAAGATGGGATTTGGAGAAGCTATATGCTCAACGACAGGTAGTACACGATAGACTAGAAGAGCAGCTTGGTGCAATCAAATGTGAAAGTGGGAATGTGGAAGTGCAGTGGAACAATATCAAGAAATGTGTGTTAGATACTATGAGTGGTTTGGTTGGAAAAGTCGAGAGAAGAGCAAGAAAGCCATGGATTACACAGGGGATGATCAGTAAAATGGATGAACGAAGGAAATGGAAGAATGTCAACAATGAAGAAGGAAGGAAGAACTACAGAAGACTGAGGAACGAATTGAAAAGAGCCACGGACAACGCCAAGAAGGAATATCTGGAGAGCATATGTGACGAGATCATAGAATTTCAAAGAATAGGACGTTATGATTTAATGTACATGAAGACAAAGGAACTAGGTTGGAAAGAAAACCATGGGATTCAAAACATTGGCATCGAAGACTCTCAAGGCAATATAATAATAAATCAGAGACGAGTATTGCAAATTTGGGAGAATTATATCACAGAGCTCTACGATCGAGCTAATCGACCAGAACATCTAGACGTCGAACCTGAAGATGAAGTAGGTGAAGACGAGAAAGGCCCTTATATTTTGCAAAGTAAAGTGGAAAAAGCTATCAAGGAGATGAGGGATAAGAAGGCTACAGGAGATGATGACATACCTGGGGATGTACTCAAATTGTTGGGAGAAGGTGGTCTAAGGCTAATGACACAGATGATCAACAGTATGTATGTAACTGGAGAATGGCCCAGAGATTTTATTGAAGTTACAATGATTGCCTTAAAGAAGAAGCCCAAAGCTACAAAATGCAGCGACCATCGCACAATCAGCATCATCACTCATGCAGCAAAGATAGTAGCGAGGATACTTAGAAGAAGGATTGAGAGGAAAATTGAAGATGCACTTGGAGAAGATCAGTTTGGATTTAGAAGAGGAAAAGGAACTAGGGATGCAATTGGGATGCTGAGAATAATATCAGAACGAACCTTGGTCATAGATGAGGAATTGTGTGCTTGCTTCATAGACTGGCAAAAGGCATTTGACCGTGTCCACTGGACCAAATTAATGCAAATCCTAAAAGGAATTGGGATAGACTGGCGCGAAAGAAGATTGCTCAGCAAATTGTACATGGAACAGAGTGTCAAAATACGACTGGACCAAGGGGAGACGAGAAGTGTGAAGATTGGAAGAGGAGTTAGACAAGGTTGCTGCTTGTCACCGATTCTGTTCAACTTATACAGCGAGTACCTTACCAAGGAAGCTCTTGAAGGGTTTGGAGACTTCAAAATAGGAGGACAAGTAATTCGCACTGTGAAATATGCAGATGACCTTGTGCTACTGGCTAGGAAAGAAAAGGTGCTACAGGGCATGATTGATAGACTAATTGAAATTGGAAGATGCTATGGAATGGAAATGAATGTGGGAAAAACTAAAGTAATGAAAATCTCAAGGCAACCATCCCCAATGAAAATTATGATAGATCAAAAACAATTGGAGAATGTGGAATATTTCAATTATTTGGGTAGCATGATAACAAGTGATGCAAGGTGTACACGTGAAATTAAATCCAGAATTGCCATGGCAAAAACAGCATTCAACAAGAAGAAAAATCTTTTCACCAGCAAACTGGAATTAAATTTAAGGAAGAAACTAGTAAAGTGCTACGTTTGGAGCATAGCTTTGTATGGTGCTGAAACGTGGACACTTCGGAAAGTAGATCAGAAGTATCTGGAAAGTTTTGAAATGTGGTGCTGGAGAAGAATAGAGAAGATCAGTTGGACCGATCATGTGAGAAATGAAGAAGTATTACACAGGGTCAAGGAGGAGAGGAATATCCTACATACAATAAAAAGAAGAAAGGCTAACTGGATTGGTCACATCTTGCGTAGAAACTGCCGTCTGAAACACGTGATTGAAGGAAAGTTAGAAGGAAGGATAGAAATGACGGGACGGCGAGGGAGAAGACGTAAGCAGCTACTGGATGACCTTAAGGAAAAGAAAAGATACTGGAAATTGAAAGAGGAAGCACTAGATCGCTCCCTGTGGAGAACTCGCTTTGGAAGAGGCTACGGACCTGTCGTAAGACAGACTACAGAATGAATGAATGAAGTTTGGTTTATTCTGACACCAAGTTTTAGAGAATTTGACCTGCTAGATCTGCAGATGTGAATCCATGTGATTGTTATTTGTGGGGACACTGTAAGGTAGGGTTCGTGTGAACAATCCACATTCTTTGCAAGAACAGAAGGATAATATTCAGAGAGAAATTGCTAATATTTCAAGACCAGCTTTGTCTTGTGTCAAGAAATAATTTCATACAGAGCAAAACCTGCTTAGAAGCTGGATGTTGACACTTTGACATTCTTCTATGAAATGAGAATAAGTTGAACTGCAATGGGAAAATGGATTTGAAAATTCCTGGTAGATGTAGGCTTCCTGTGCGATGAAGCTCGTGTGACAGCTGCCATGCTCAGGGACATGATTAGAGGTACACAGTGCAGTGACAGCAACAATAATAATGACTTACAGCTTTTCCCATACAACAGAATCCGAAATTTCTTTCTAAGTGTTAACTGAGTAATGCGTGCAGATGGCATAGAGTGAGAAAGGAAAAGAGAAGTGAGGCTGTTTGCCTGCCTGAATTTTCCAGGGACCATAAGCACCAGCCCTTGAAATCATGTAGGGGTGTAAGGGTAAATTCCATAAATTCTTAATCTTAGTACTAGTTGCAGGTGAGTGGTCATGTTCTCACTCTGACTGCTTTACTCATAGGAATATTGCCCAGAAATTAACACATCAGCAAATGGGAGGGGGGGATGTAAGTATAAAAACATTAACATTGATATTTGTACTAATTTATGATTCTAATGTTTTTACTGAAATTAAAGATAAAGAAATCCCTTATGTAGTCCTCTTGATATTAATTTATAATTTGTTCCCCATACATGTCTTCTAGTGCTGACAGTTTGAGAAGCTTGATTTCTTATCTTCTCTCTTAGCATCAACAAATAGAGCAGCCACCAATGTGACAGTGATGTCATCTCCAGGAGGGTCTGTCAGTACACATCCAATATCCAGCCTAAGCCCTTACCAAAACAAGTACGTATACATTAATATAACTGTATGTGCCGTGTGTCATTCAGGGTTAGAAACCAATTTTGTTCGAGCCACTGTTATGATCTTAAATGAAGTATACGAGGTCTGTCCAAAAAGTATCGGACCTTGGGCCGGGAAAAAAAAGTTCTGTGTCTGGGTGGTTACAATACCTAATCCCCTTCAAAGTAGGCACCTTGTGACTCCACACACTTAGCCCAGCGGTCCTTCCATCGCTGGAAGCAATTCTGGAAGGCTTGTTTTGGAATGGTGTGCAGCTGCGCCGTCGCGTTCTGTATGATGTCCTCGCGGCTGTCAAAACGGGAGCCTTTTAGCGGTGTCTTCAATCTCGGGAACAGCCAGAAATCACAAGGAGCCATGTCAGGAGAGTAGGGAGCCTGGCGAACCTGCGGAATGCCGTGCTTAGCCAGGAAACCCTGGATCAGGTGTGATGAATGAGCTGGGGCATTGTCATGATGCAACTGCCAGTTGCGTGCGTCCCACAGCTCCGGTCTCTTGCGCCGAACTGCATCACGAAGATGACGGAGGACTTCTTGATAGTACTCCTTATTAACAGTTTGGCCTAGTGGTGCGTACTCATGATGCACAACGCCCCGGTAATCGAAGAAAACAGTCAGTATCACCTTCACATTGCTCCGAACGTGTCGTGCTTTTTTGGGCCTCGGGGATGTTGGATGCTTCCATTGTGACGACTGGACCTTGGTTTCCGGGTCATATCCGTACACCCACGACTCGTCACCAGTGATCACAGTCTTCAGGAACTCAGGATCCCTGTTGGCGCACTCCAGCATGTCCTGCGCGACCTCAAGGCGGAGTTGTTGCTGCTCCGGCGAAAGCAGCTTGGGCACAAATTTTGCCGCCACTCTTCGCATGCCCACATCCTCAGTTAAAATCTTGTTTGCGGAACCTCTGCTGATCCCAACCTCATCAGCAATTTCCCGGACGGTCAAACGACGGTCCTCCATGATCAATGTCCGCACTTTGTCAGTGACATCAGCATTTCAGCTCGTTGACGGTCTCCCGGAACGCTGGTCACTGTCCGCCGACATGCGGCCATCTTTAAAGCGGTTGAACCACTCTTTAATTTGAGTGACCCCCATTGCATCATCACCGAAAGCCTGCTGAATTTTGCGGATTGTTTCCGCTTGGGTATCCCCAAGTTTCTGACAAAACTTGATGCAGTATCGCTGCTCCAAACATTCTGTCATCTTGAGCGAAACGAGAATGCGACGAACACGTGTTACACCACTTCGCTATCTGGCAGCGACAGACGCATCCGGCGGTGTTGCAAGGCAGCAAAAAATCACGCATGCGCATGAAAGTCCCTTCTACCACTATGCTCAGTTTCCCCACCCTTTCGCCATTACTTACCGCGGGAAAAAATATAGTCGGATACTTTTTGGACAGCCCTCGTATTAGTTGATTTGTATAGACTGTGAATAAGAAGTTTACTAACATTAAAATGATTAGAAAATGACCTTTACCATTGACAACCAAGTAATACCTTGTCATGAAGACTCAGCTGATAGTTCAGCACATTTGATTGTGCTGGCGTGTGTGGGAGAGAGAGAGAGTAACATGGCATTTTAGTAATGGAACATAAAGGGCCTTGACTCAAGTTACTTATACAAAGGTTGGCATGTAAGTAATGCCTCCTGTTTTTTTCTCAGAAACTATAATTACAATTATAATTAAATTTATATGTATCATGGGTACATTTTTTTTACAAAGTTGAGATTATTTTTCCACACAGTCTTCTTCATGGTCAACACATTTTTTCCACCTTTGAGTGAGATGCTGTATGCCAGTTGCATAAAACTCCTTGCTGAAGCATCAGAGCTCTTCACGCACTGTGTGTTTCAGCTTGTTGTGCGCAGAATGGCGTCCTCAGAAAGCATCGTTCAGGGATCCAGAAAATTGGAAGTTGGTGGGTGATAAATCGGGACTGTAGGGAGGATGAGGGAGAACAGTCCACCCCATTGTTGCAGTTGCCTCCCTTGTGCACAGACTGGTGTGCAGTGTGGCATTGTCATGCAGGAGGAGGACTTGATTCATCTTTGTGTTTGGATGAATTCTTCAGATTTGTTGTTTTAACTGCTTTAATGTTTGCACATACTGCTCTGAAATGATTGTGGCACTTCTTCAAGAATTCCTTCACTTTCCCAGAAGATGCTAGTCATGACTCTACCCGCAGAAGTCTGCACCTTGAATTTGTTCTCCCACATCCTCCCTAAAGTCCTGATTTAGCACACAGCATGTGTGAAGAGCTCCGACACTTCAGCATAGAGTTTTATGCAACTGGCATACAACATCTCATGTAAAGGTGGAAAAAAACTGTTGATAATGAAGGAGACTTTGTGACAAAATAATCTCAACTTTGTAAAGGATGTACTCAGAATATAAATTTCATTATAATTGTAATTAATAGTTTCTGAGAAAAAAATAGGAGCAATTACTTTCGTACCACCCCTCGTATATTTACTTGAATCATAGTGGATTCAAACTTGGATATAGGCATCTGTAAAATATGAATACAGTGGAACCTATATCTATCATTTCTGAAGGGGCCATGGAAAGAAAACAATATTTGTTGGAAAACAATAATTGGGGGAGGAATTAAATGCAATAGAAACACAAGAAAACAGCAAAAAATAAAAAATTTTACATTTTCCACTTATGCTTACAGAAATAATCAATAAATGGAAGTTACTTTAATGCGTGTGTGCAAATCGCATTTTGGGTGCTCGTGAAGTAAAAGGGAATGTGTTATATGGATATCATACCTTTCTGTCTGTGACCTGTTATCAGCAGCTAAACCACATTTGTCAGATTTTCATGAAATTCAGTGTATGACTGCCAGAGACAGACTTCTTTCATTTTTATGAAAATAAACTTCATAACATTTAATATGAATGCAAAATAGTACTTTAATATACAGTATTATGAGAGAAGGTGTTCTTGTAAGTTTTGTTTATTTATTTATTTATTATTTGTGTATGAGACTGTTTCTTCTAATTGTAGTGCATAAACCTACCAGCTTTGATTAATATGACACAGCTTGTAAATGTTTGTCTTGCAGTTATCACAGAAATTTTTCATGTTGCTGAGATTGATAGGTAGTTCAGCCACATAACCATATAATTAATTAAAGGGTCACAGTTGTACACCGTACTGAAAATAAAATACCTGGTTAATATTGGCTGTTTAGCACTAATTACTGTTGGAAATAACTCTTAGGTGGGTGATTAAAGCCCGTGTTACAACCAAGTCTCCTGTGAGGACCTGGGCAAATGCACGAGGAGAAGGGAAGCTCTTTTCAATGGATTTAATAGATGAGAGCGGGGAAATCCGAGCAACAGCATTCAAAGAGCAGTGTGACAAGTTCTATGACATGATAGAGGTAACATAATGGACAAATATTTTGGCCTTGTTTTTACTTTGTACATTCATCTGAGCCTTATATAATAATTTTTGTTTTTTACAGGTTAACAAAGTGTACTTAATTAGTCGATGCTTACTGAAGACTGCAAATAAGAAGTTTACTAATCTTAAACATGATTATGAGATGACCTTCACCAATGACACCCAAGTGATTCCTTGTCATGAAGATTCTGGTGATATTCCAACAATGACATTTGATTTTATGTCGATCAGTATGTTGGCTAATTTGGAAAGTAATGCGTTAGTCGGTTAGTAAGAATATTTAATGTAGCTGTATGTTAGTTATGAAGATGTGTGTGCACTAAACAGCTTAGTAACTAATGGAGCAGTGTTTCTTGAGAAGCTGATTGTCATTCAGCTGGTCAAGATTCCTCCCTTTCATGGAACACAGAGTTCATTACTGTGCTAACAAGAAGCAAACAATGGACCCTATTCTCAATCAGATGACATACCTTAATCCTTGGAGGTCTGTAGATTATTACGTATGACACCCTAACGGGTCCAACTTATTTGGTTTGATTTTCAAAACGTGTTAGTTTGATTCTAACATTGGACTGAAATATGATTTTTCCAGAGGTCTGTTTATCTGGGCACATGACAAACAGTGGTGAATCCTGATCTGGAGGTCAGGTCTAGTGGAACAGAACAGTGCCACTTTGCATACCCTTCTGTTAGTTCCGACCTCCAGATCAGGAATTGCCTTTGATGACAGATCAATATAAGATAAGTACATAATTTCTGCAAGTGTTGGGCTGAGCCTGACAAGAGGAACAAAAAGGCTGATGATGAAATCATGGTCAAACACATGGTCATGTTTTGATGTCCTATTGTGCATTTCAGTAAGTTCTTGTTCCCTGTGCATGGGATTGCCTCGATGGAAGTCTTGCAAGTGATGCATCATCCCTGACTTGATTGTGTTGAGGCTATGGCCTTCAGGTCTCTGATGGGAGTAACAAGTGTGTGTGTGTATGAATCTGGAGAGTAGACGGGATGTTTCAATACTGCGATACCATTTGTGACAGAATGTAGAGGGTCATGTGTGGACAAAGGTTTTGTTGGCACAGTAATGCCACAGTTTTTGATACATAGGTGCAACATTTTAACCTGGATTTTTAAATCAGGAAACAGGGTCATTGGGCTGGATTTGTTTTGCATCTGGCATTTAAATCCTGCCACAGTCAGTCTTGGGGTTCAAAACATGGTACTGAAGGAAACTTGCATTTTATTGAAATTCTTTATGATAAAGGGTGTAAACTGATATACAGTATAGTGTAATTACTGTACACTGATGTTCTATAATTATATGAAATGTTCTTCATATTACACAGAAATAGAAAGTTTTACAAATGTCTTGCCGTGGGCCTTTGTAACTTGAACTTTGTGCGGTAAAGTTTAAAACATGGGTCTGTGAATGTAGCATTTCAAACAGTAAACATTTCTACCAGTTCTTTTTGTTTGATGCATGCAGAAACACATGCATTATCATAAATGTGAGTGAATTCAACCACGCAGTTTGTAGATCTCGGTGCAGAAATGCTTTATATATATATATTCCCACATGATATATTTCCTCTAGTTGCTTAGAGATCTCTTTCTTTTGAGAAATTCTTTGAGCATTCCAAACTTATCTCAAAGATTAAATAGTTTTCATATATTTTTATGGACAGGTGGATAAAATTCTGCCACATTTTTGAGCATGTTGCAGCTAATACATAACATGAACAGTTTTCTTATCTTTCTTGGAGACTGGGTTGTGAATAAATATGTATATGTATGGAGTTTACCTGCTGCTCTTAATTTAAAATCAATTTCAAACTGTTTCAGATGTCATTGGTGTGTGCAAGAGTTCTGGTGAAGTTCAGACTTTAATTTCCAGGAACACTAACAGGGAGCTGAAGAAACGGGAAGTGGTGATTGTTGATCAGTCAAACACAGGTGTAAGTAAATTAATTATGTGAGAATGAAGTTGCTAGTTGAATGTTCACAGCAATATCGTGTCAGTATACAACAGATTTTTACATTTGCAGAAATTTTACATTTATTATTTAGTAGGAAATATGATGTATTCACATTATCTAGTATTGTTAGAATAGTAAAATCTAGGAGGCTGTGATAGCCTGGGCAATTTAGCTGAGATGGGGAGAGCAGGAATGCGTACACAATTTTTGTGGAGGTAGCTCATAGAAGAGTCCACTTGTAAACTGAGAAGTGAAGGGAGGATAATATTGATGTAGATCTTAGGGATATAGGTTGTGAGAACAGGAGGTGGATGGAACTGCTTCAGGATTGTGTCCATTGACTGGCTTTGGTACTACCAGGTTCTGCTACCCATAAAGTTAATTAGGTTCTGTACAAACCTCAAAGTAGCTGACAGTTTTCTGCAATATTATATGCTTAACAGTATGCAAAATTCAGCACATGTAGCAAATTTTGTTTGTTTATAAGGAATGTCAGGTTTATTATGTTATCATGTCTGTGTTTGTTCATCACCAATAACTTTTAAACAAGCAGTGAATTTTTGTGGAACTTGATAAGAATGTCATGCTATTACGGACTTTTGTATTTTTAATTTCCTGCCTTAATGATTGAAATTTGGATGGCTGTGCAATTTTCTGAGATAGGAGTAAAACCAGTCCAGACAGTTGATGTGGTAATAGATGTTTGAAAAGTATGTATCTTTTATTTATGTCATACTTTTGTAGAATATAAAACAATAGTGTATCAGTAATTAGATTTCAGTTTTGTTAAAATAACTTATTAACCATTGTCGCTGGCATGTGAAATTTTGTGTGGAGATGAATTATAAACATGCATCATTTTATGTTTTGTGTGAAAGGTTATTGTTCGTTAAAATGTATTGACTTTTGTCTCATTATGGATCCAGTGGTGGTCTCATGAACCTTGTGATTCCACAAATGGCATGGTTAGACTGGTTGAGCCATTACATAATAACATAGGACTTTGCTGTGTGGAGTTTGTTAGTTTATACGTTATTCACTTTGCTGTTCCAGGTTACACTCACTCTTTGGGGCAGTCAGGCAGAAGAATTTGATGGAAGTCTTCAGCCAGTTTTAGCTGTCAAGAATGGGCGTATTAATGAATTTGGTGGTGGGAAGAGTGTCTCATTGCTACAGACAAGTGTTTTGCAGGTTAATCCAGACATTACAGAAGCTCATAAACTTCGTGGTTGGTTTGACAACATAGGCTCAACACAAGAGCAGGAGAGCATTTCTGGTCGCACTGCAGCGGCAGGTGGTGGTGAGTTTTTCAATTGTGTTATCTGCTTTTATCAGTTTCTGCTATTCTGGTAAGGTAAATGTGTTAATACCAAGTGTTTGCAGAAGTATGTATTTGAGCTACAGTGTTTTCATTTTTAAGAATTTGGATGTCAGTTTGCCGTACATAAGGTTGTACAAAAAGTAGTTTAGCTTTGGGCTGAAGTACATACCATAAAGGAATGTGGTATCTGGAAGTAAAACTCCACTAATTGTGAACTTGCCACAAGATGGACGTGAGTAGTCAGCTTCTTGGAGTGAGTGTATGTGTGCGCGCACGCGCGTCCCCTCATCTCCCAAGTGCCATTGTGTGTGAGGCTGAGTAGGCCTCTTCCATTCCATCAAAAGTACTTTTTAGAGTCAAGAGTATCTTTATATTTATTATTATGGCATTATTGGAATTAAATAGGCGTTCAGTATGTGCAACACACAATATGCAGCCTGGGGTATGAGAATTAGTAATGCTTGCTACAACTTTATCTGATATTAACAGCTGTCCATTGCCTTTTTGTTTCTGGATCTAGGTTTTCCTACGAACTGGATGACCTTGAAGGAAGCTCAGGAGAATCAGCTGGGTTGTGCAGACAAACCAGATTACTTCACAGCTGTGGCCACTGTCCTTCTGGTGAGGTCAGAAAATTCACTCTACAAAGCCTGCCCTACTGCTGAATGTAATAAGAAGGTTGGTTTGTATTAATTCACAGTGAAATCAGCTGTAATATATTTACCTTACATAAGAGCCTTGCATGTGTGCTTGAGCCATGTCATTGTTACTGGGTTGTATGTTCTCTTTGACGTATGCACTTTCACACCCTGGTTGCCATAGCACCCATTGTTACCAGGTCATGGGTTCTTTGTGAGGTAGGCACTCTTTGGCAAAGAAACAACTGTTATAATTTAGACAGTGTTCACTGGGGTATGGGCTGAGGCTGAAGATGCAGTTGAGCATTGAGCAAAGAGTACAACATAGCACAACCAGTTGGCAGAACTTTGGTATATGCAATTAATGCTTGGGTTTGTGTGTGAATAAAGAAAGAAGTGATGAAAGAGGCTGTGGAGTAATGTGTGGATATTATGGTAGCGTGTCATGTGACAGGTATGTGGCTAGTCTGAATTATAATGATGCAGTTTGTTGTAGATGTGTTTATGTAGCATGTTAAAGTAACCATCCTATACTACATTTTCTGTTTTGTTTGTTAGAATATGTGAAGATGTAAAATTAATGCTTGCAGAAAGTTTCCAATTCGCTCTTAACACATCACCATGTCAATCCTTTCAGAGCAATTTGTGGATATGTCTGGGGAGCTACTCATTACCAGTAATACACAGAAATTCACATTTTCCACTTTTTTCTTTCTTTCTTTTATTGAGCTTGTTATATTTGTACCAGTGTCATTGGCATATACCGTATATTCTCGAATCTAATCCGCACTCAGTTTTTGCGATTTCTTAAACGAAAAAAGTTAGTTCGCGGTTCTAATCCTCACCTTTCCTTCAACCACCCCTTGCCCACGGGGCGACTGATTGAATAATATTGGATGTTAGCAATGCGTTAAAATACGACGCTACGCCTGGGGCCGATGAGTCATACCGATACCGTGAGGTGGGGCCTTTCTCAACAGACGTGCGCAATCTCGTCTGAATCCAGCTCGCGCCTTAGTTGTTGAAATGTGGGAGGTGCTTGTTCCAATTTGTCATGTACCGTAGTTATGGAAGAGGGACGCCTGAAATCTAAAATTTTTGGAGTTGTTGAAAGCAACGTTCGACTGTGGCGGAAACACAAGGCAGCGATCAGCGGGTGTGAGGCGTCACGAAGGAAATTCACTGGACCCAAGAAAGGACGATTTCCTGAAATTGATGATGCAGTCTTCACTTTTTTTCAAGAGAGACGCAAGACTGGACTGTTTGTGAGTTATGATCTACTTCGCGAGGAGGCGATAAAGAAGGCCAGATCTTTGAACATTCCTCGAAGTCGTTTTAAAGCCAGTAAAGGATGGGCCATAAGGTTCATGTGCCGAATGGGGCTGGTGTTGCGGCGTAGGACAACGTTATGCCAAAAGCTCCCAAAAGATTTTGAACAAAAGTTGTTGAATTATCAACAGTTATCATCCGAAGATGACATTGTATGGGAGGACGATGTTGAAGATAAAGATGATAGTGACTGGGTGGAGAGCACGGATAACGATTCAGTTATGAGTGATGACGGCGAGTCTGATGAATAATAAATTATAATAATAAATAATAAAATAATAAATTATTGCATTTTATTGTTCTTACGGCATGTACAGCAGCTCTATCATTATTCCAAAATCCAGCTCTCGACCGCGAATCTAATCCGCATCTGATTTTTTAGCCCTCTAAAACTGTAAAAAGGGTGGGGATTAGATTCGAGAATATACGGTAGATTTGCTATTATGAGGTAGCTCTCTGTATACTGTATGACCATTATTAATTTATTACACAATAATCTTTGACTTTAAAATACAAGTCTGCTCGCAAAAGGTTGAACAGTTAATAATCACAACATGAACTGGAATTTCTGGAAGTGGACATCAGCCAAATGTAATGTTTGTGGTTACAGCATTGAAAGATCTGATGTACTCAGTGTTCATGTCATATTACTGGGAATGACATACTGTATGTCAGGCACTTATTTTCCACTCTTTCAGATGACTGTGTGGCAAGTTATGTGTTGTGTTCTGGTTTCAGGTCATTGACCAGAACAATGGTATGTACCGGTGTGAAAAGTGCAACCGTGAATATCCAAACTTCAAATACAGGCTTCTCCTTTCTGTAAGTAATGAATTTTAAGACATTCTTTATTTTTTTTTTGTCTTACTTCATGGTTTCCACAGTCCTGCATACCTCTTTGGATTGGTTCCATTACAACATCCTCTTCATAACATTCATTCATTACATTGCTTCCCAACTCAGGGCTCAACAAATCCTAGGACCCAAGTCATTATGACAACTAGAAATTTTGTCATGGATCCTAGTATTTCCAGGTTCATTTTTGTTGATATCTGTTTTTTGTGAAGGGGGGGGGGGGCAGTGTAACTCCTAGTGCAACATTCATTGTGCTGCAGACCTGCTGTCTTGTTTGGCACTGAATAATCTTGAAAACAAGAGTCTGCTGGGTGCTCATCAATTATATGTACTATGTTGAACTGGTGGGCATTTTGTGTTCAGTGCTATTAGGTAGCACAAAGTTCGGCTTGTGTGCTTGTTAGATGGTTGAGACAAGTCTACATGAACCTCCTACCTGCATGTTGGCAATGATAGGCTGGTTCCTGGTCCAAAAGAAAATTGGTCATACCCTACCCTAACCTGGTATAAGGGTCAGTCAAGAATGGTGGAGAACAGGAATTTAGAGATTAAGGGGGGGGGGTGTGTCAAGGGTAGTACGAAACAGGGGATATGCCCTGTATGTATTAAAGAGGAAAATTGGAGCCATTTGTTGAGGAGGTGTTAGGTAACATGGATTTGGGGGGAAGAGATTTAAAATGCCATTGCAGTAGTAAGTATTAGGAGAGCAGGATGCAAGAACAGAAAGAACTGGCAAAAAATAAACAGAGAAATTTGTATGACTGGTAATTAGTAAGGATAGAAAATAGGGTAAGCACTTGTACAAATATTATTCTTGACATCATCTGTTGTCTGAGGTGTACTTAATATACACATAACAAATGTGTATAATTTTAGGAGAAAACAGCCATTTCCATTAACATTGTGGGATGATGTATGAACAGGTGAGCTTGGGAGACTTCTCAGGTAACCAGTGGGCCACTTGTTTCCAAGAGGCAGCTGAAGCACTGTTGGGTATGTCAGCGCAGGAAGTAGGGGATCTGTTCCATGATGATAAACAGTTTCAAGAAGCTTTCAACAGGGCAGCATTTAAAACCTGCATCTTCAGACTTCGGGCAAAGATGGAGAGTTACAATGTAAGTAAGCTTGGCTCAAATTTTGCGTATATTCTTAAACAGTGGGACAGAAACATTTGCAAGTCCACTAGTTACAATTCCAGATATTGTAACTTTACATCTGTCATATAGAGCAAGAGTTGTGTATTCTGGCATAGTAGTAAACAGCACTCATTATGAGATCTGCGCTCTTCTGGGATATTACGCGGCATCGTGTGGTAATTGTTTACCTACTTGGACTCTTGACCCATGAAGATGGGACCAACACATTGTCCCGAAACATTGGTAAACAATAACCACACGACGCCGCGTAATATCCCAGAAGCACGCATATCTCATCAACATCGCAGCGGTAGCCTGAAATCAAAGCACTCATTATGGTCGATAATGTCAGCTAGGCATGATTTTACTAGTTCTGCTTCAGCACTCTTATATAAGTATAAAAAAGACACTTTTGGTGCCAAATCTTTTAATTCTTAAAATTGAAATACTTTTAATAATATAGGTGGTAATTTATTGGCTAATTTTGAGTGAAAAATGTTGTATCAGCATGGGTTATCAACTATGATGTAGTTACGTAAAGTTTAACAGAAGTTGTGAGATATGTATTATAAGAGGCTTGCTATTTGAATGAACTCCTGCATTGTTATGCACAGGCAAGCTGATTTTAAAATAGTGCTTGTTGCTTTCGTTATAATTTCATGATTTTAATAGATGACCATGCATGATGTGCCACTGGAATGTACGTTATGCCTGTGATTTCTCCTGATGTATCCCACAAGTGTAAATCAAAGGGTGTCATATGTGAGGAACAGGATGGCCAGGCACATGGACATGCACAACTGGTCCAATGATTTCCGTACCACCAATTCAAGTACTGTGTGGCTTGTCAATTGAAATGATGTGTAGTGCTGTCATGTAACAGCCACATGTTTCACCTGGCCTGCAAAGGAATGTTTACCAAAAGAAGAGGTAGCTCCTGATGCAGATAGTGCAGGTAGCCTGCTGTTGAATGTCCATGTTAGTTTGTTGCCAATGAGAATGCACAACAGTTTCATTGAAAAATGATGTTGGAAGTTGCTTGCAGTGGAATGGTGAGGATTGGTGGGGTACCATACATGATCAACCAGACACAGAATCTTGATTTCAGGCTTCCACCGCGATGTTGATGAAATCTGTTGATTTGGAGCTCCATCCAAACAATATGAACAGGGAGGATGGCCTAATTCTAAGCGGGTCATGGAAACCTCTCCTTTGCCTCCTTAGAGAGAGTAGAGGGCCCCCCCCCCCCCCCCCCCCCATTAGTGGTGACTAGCCCACGGTCCTTTTGAGGACCACACTCTCTTTCTTCCTGTTCCACGTTATTCCATTTCCCAGTGCTGCTTCTCCTTTAGCCGCATCTGTTGCTATCCTTTCCTCCGGTTCTAGCTGCCCCCCCCCCCCCCATTCTCTTCCTCTATCTGCGACCTGTTTCCTTGTCCTTTATATTCCTATTTTTCATTCGCCTGGAATTTTCCCCCTCTTTTCTTCAGCTTCTTTTTCCACCCTTATTTAATTCCATAATTTGTTTTTATTTTATTTTATTTTTTATTGTTCATTTCATTTATTATTTATACTCTTTAGTTATGATGTTTATTTTCTTTTCAATTTTCATTTCAATGTTTATATTTTACATTTAACTAATTCTTTACTCTTATTCAATTTTTCCCTTTCTTTATGATTTTTATGCTAAATTTATTTTAATTCTTAATTGTTTTATTTCTACTTTTATTCTTATATTTTTCCTTGGTTTTTGTACGATTACTCTGTTATTCATTTCCTTTCAGTTCCTTCACTTCCCTTTAAAGTTGTTGCTGCATTCCAGACATATTTCTTCCATTATTCCCACCCTGCCACCGGGCCGCACTAGACCATATTGTGACCTTGTATCCACCCCTCTCTCGTCCTATTGGCTGTCGTCACATCACACGTTTCGCTACCCCACTGTGCTTTCCAGTTACCATGTTACAGGCTTTCTTTCCTACTTGGAATCTTGACCCGTGAGGATGGGACCGATACGTTGTCCCAAAACGTCGGTAAATAATTACCACACGACTCTGTGTAATAACCCAGAAGACCACAGATTTCAGACACAGAATGACCACCCTTCTTTCCATGATAGCAGAACACAAACTAGCTGCTTACTGGTGGCCATGTACAAGTGGCCTGGAGAAGTCTACAGTCTTGGCATTTGTTGGGGCACTTGCATGTAACAGACAGTAACTGCTTAATGGTTGACACTTTGATGCATGTTGATAAAATGTTTTTCACTCGAATTCTATCGATAAATAAATCACCATGAGTTCGGCAGGCATTTTGTGGGATACCCTGAATACATGTGCAAAAAGAAATTTTATAATGGTGTCTTTCAGGATGAGAATCGCTTGAAGGTGACTGTGGTAGATATAAAATCTCTCACAAATATGCAGGAGCACAATGCAAGACTGATAACAGAAATAAAGGACATGGCTGGTGTTGGTAATTCTCTTGTCTGAACTGACTGGTTTTCTTTAATCATCGTATTGATGGAGAAATTTGGAATGTGAAAGGTTGGTGTTTTAAGCTTTCATCACATGTAACAGAAGAATCTTAGTTCATTACAAAAGTTTACTTCATATACAACTATATTATTTTTCACAAATAAATCCAAGAGAAATGTTGAAATGATATATTTCATTCTGTGCTCACAAATCCTTGTTTCAAGTATGCCAGTATTATATTTGCATCTCTCCTTAACCTGGCTATACCTGAAAGTATTTCTGGACAGTTTTCTAGACTTTTACACATTGAAGTATAATATTTGGAGTTCTTTGTATCATAACTGTATATTTTTCCTCTTTAGGATTGTGAGGAAATGTGTGTATTCATGTATGTGGATATGAAGTCATGAGGATATGTGAGTACAAAGGTGCATATTAAATGATGTATTGCCACTTAATAAATATTCAGTTTCACAATAAAAGAGAAGTAATTTCAAAAAATGCATCCATTTCTAGACTGTCGTACACATGTTGCTGAAATCCCCGTTAATTTCGAGCTAGCCTCTAGCATTTCTGATCCTAGTTTTCTCTGCTGCTCTATGCAGATTTCTGTTGTTCTTTCTTTTCTTCTAGTAAACACTAACAGCAGGGCAGTTCTTAGTGTGAAAGATCAGGCCCTAGTCACGTCTTTTCCATGTGATCATTACAGTAGTACTCCACAGTCATTCAGGATCTCATCAGTTGTGAGATAAATGAGCCAGAAGGAAGACAAAAATAAATAAAAGTTTCCTTGTTCAGAAAATTCAGACACTGACCTGCTTGTCCTGTTACACTACGGAGATTTTGCAACTGTTTGTATCTGGGGAGATGGGGGAAAGGGTGTGAGGCACAGTCAGAGATGCCGAACTGTATAAAACTTGTTACACCAGTGGGCAAGAGTGGCACATTACTGTTGGGTTTTTAGACTCACAGCAGTGCAGTTGAGGTCACCATTCTTTTGGAATATTATGCCATGTCACTGGGTGATTGTTACAAAGTGTTTTGGGACAGCATGGTGGTCTGAAAATGTCAGGCACAAAATCCCAGAAGAATGGAAGTGGCCTCTACATTGCTCTCATGAGAATATAACTTCTCCTTGTAATGCTGCAGATTTTGACAAAAATGGTACTGAATAGAACAGGGGCTCGTGGAGAGTGACTCTGGCAAAGGGCCCATCAGACAGTGAAAGTGAAGTTGATGTAGATGCAGTAACAGTGTGAGATACGATAATGCGAGCAGAAGATGTGATAAAATTTGGTCAAGATCACAGCACACTAGGATTCCTTGTAGTAGTGTGTACATTCCACTGGAGCTATGAGTGGAACGAAGACACAGGAGGCACCACATGTGAACAGCATTCTGTGCCAAGAGTAGGGAACATAGCAGTCTACATTGAGATCTCAACTTACAGTATCATAAAAGTATATATGTTACTCCATAACTGTTAAATTGTGTTACATGTACTTAAAGTGCCCTCATTTCTGACCCATTTGAACTACACTCAGTCTGTATGTAGGTAATGTGTGTTGCGTCCACAATGAAGTATGAGGAAAATCCATTGATTAGCAGGCGAAATACTGGTGAAAAAGTACTTCAGTCTCCAAGTAAAGTGCCCTCATTATACTGAATAATAATTCTCGTAAATTCCCCTCACATCTTGAACGATTTCAACGAAACTCAGAAGATAGGTAAGAAATGTGTTTCATGCAAGGTAAGAGGTTTCTGGAAAATTCCTCTATTAGCTGCCAAGGTAATGGTGAGAAAGTAGTTCCGTCCTCATACAAGGTGCCCTCATTTCTTGGTTGTATTCAATAAAACTCATATTATGCATATGGAATGTGCATTGCGTCCATGTAACATCAAGAGAATCCATCTATTTGGAGCCCAGATACTAGCAAGGAAGTACTTTGGTCTTTAATAAAATGCCGTCACCCCGACTGTTTTCAATTAAACTTGGAAAATATGTAGGGAATGTGTGTTTTGTCAATGGTATGATGTTTCAGGAAAATCCCTCTATTAGAAGCCGATATACCGGTGAAAAAGTACTTTGGTCTTGCTGTAAAGTGCCTTCATTTCTTGACCATTTCAAAGAAATTCAGAACATGTCTAGGGAATGTGTGTTGAGTCCACGGTATGTGGTTTCAGGAAAATCAGTCTATTAGGAGCCAAGACTGGCAAAAAATATTTCGGCACTCATTTAAAATGCCCTTATTTCTGCACCCATTTAAATAAACCTCAGAACATATGTAGGGAATGTAGTTTCATCCATGTTACATTACTCACAATGATAAAATATGTACACAGAAAGAGGGCCTGGCAATGGGCACTCCAACCTCAGCCATCTTTTCCAAAATCTTTTTACAGTACAATGAACTCAACTACACTTTACGTATATTAATAAGAAATAATATAGTTTATTATTTGAGATATGTTGATGACATTATTACTGTGACCAAAGTTCCTCCAATACGTATACGTCAAACACTACTGGAGTTTTAACACCCATCGCAATTTAACATTTACACCAGAATTTGAAAGTAATAACGTCCTCAACTTCCTAGACATTACATTACCTAGACATCCTACACACATAGGCTTTTCTGTTTTCAGGAAATCTGCATCCACTGATTGCATTATACCTAGAGATTCTTAATCAGTACAGTTTGGTTTGTGCTTAAAGTCTGGACAGATATGAACCAAATCTGAACTCCATTAATTTCTAGTGTAGACTGCGCTATAAATTCCTATAAATGCTCTTGTGGGAACACTCCCACTAGAGACTTCAATAAACCTCGCCGTTCCCACAACAGCACGGCAAAACAAACGGTACACTTGCCGCTTCCCGTAAAAGAACGACTACAACGCCCTCAACGGCCCGTGCTTCAACTAGAGATCCGCCCGCCACAGCGGGACAAACCTATGTCAAGCAGCCAATCACAACACAGGCAGTCCGGCTCTGACCCCTATAAATACAGGGCCAAAAACACCAAAATTCATTATGATCGTGTCAGATCGAGATCGGTGGAGTTGGGTTTTGGCACTCAAAGGAGTAAGTCACGCCAAAGGAGAAACCCAGCAGAGAAATTGAAGAAGTGAGTGAGGAAGGTGAGGTCGCCAGCGTGCTGTCTCTATTGCACTGGGAAGCGGAGCAGCGTCAATGGAGTAAGGTGCCCCCTGCTGCAGGCGTAATGCTGAAGCAGGAGGAACTAGCCCTTCTTAGGGCTATTTCATCGGTGCAGGGTAACCCAGCCCTCTTGCGAGAGCTGAGGAAAGCCCTGGCAGCGAAGAAGACGGCAAAGGTCGCTGCATGTAGCAAGGCCAAGACGTCTTGCGTGGCGCTTTTGAGGCGTCATGCCACTATCACCGGGGCCAGGAGCGTGCCACCATCGTCCCCCCGGAAAGGATCGCAGCCGACTACTGGAAAAAGGAAGGCCGAGTTTTCTGGCTCGGACGGCCTGACCACCCCGGCCGCTAGACGCCCAGCGCCCGACCCACCGGTCACCTACGGAGAACCGGCACCAAGTAGCCACGGAAGGTAAGCCAGCGTATGCTGCGGTAGTAGCCGGGCTACCAACCCCCAACAGCCGAGTGGGCAGCCCAAGCCACTGGTTCGGACTCTTCCGAACCTGCTGCCTCCTCCGAGGCAGCCAACAGGCGCATGTCTGTCAACATGTCCGGGCCTCTGAGCAGCATGCCAGCTGGCACCACTCAGGCTGGAGCCGTCCCCTGCGAGGACGGCTCCAGCCCAACAAGACTCCTGTCTTCGTAACAGGAGTCACCGACACGCACGGCCTTCTCGCGTGGTTAAGGACTTTATGTCCCAGCAGTCTGTCCGCCCAGATGAAGGGCGAGAAACTAATGACTGCCGACGGTTTCAGAGCCACAGTCAGTCCCCTCCGATCCCTTGATGGGAGCAAGGGTGTGACTTTTCACACTTTCTCTCTCCCGGAGGATCGTTGTGTACGTCTGCTGGTGAAAAACCTCGGCAGGCAGATGCCTGAGAGCGTCGTCCGGGGGGAGCTTGAGGCCCTCGGAATCCGTGTCCAGGGCGTCATGCAGCTCCGCTCTGGACGCCGCGATCAGGACACTACGCGCGATTGACCTCCGACTCCACATTTCTTGGTGTCGGTGGCTAGAGGCCCAGACGAACAGAAGGTGCGATCCCTATCTGAACTCTGGCTTAGTCTCTGTGAAGACGTACGTGGCCCCCAAGGCCCCGCTTCAATGTAAGCGCTACCAACGCTTCGGCCACACGCAGCGTAACTGCGGATACACAGCCCGGTGTGTTGCCTGTGGTGAGCCACACCCCTCCGGGGAGTGCTCTACGCCAAGGGAGCAGCTTAAATGCTGCAACCGCGGGGGTAACCACACAGCAAACTACCGGGGCTATGCAAAGTGGAAGGAAGCTAAGGCCGCGCTTGCAAAGCAGACGCCAGCTCCTCGCGTCCACACGATCGGTGCAACCGGTAGCTCGGTTTCAGCGCAAGCGACCCGCGCCGAGCCTACTGCGGAGCGAACACAGAGCAGGACAGCGCCCTCACTGGTCGTTCCCGCCACCACAGTGGATGTCTGAGCCCACGCCACCAGGCTAACAGAGACCAGAGCAGCACCCTCACCTGTCATACCCGCCACCATAGTGGCTGGCTGAGCCCACGCCGACCAAGCGAACAGAGGCCAGAGCAGCGACCTCACCTGTAGTGCCCGCCACAACAGTGACTGCTGGGCCCACGCCGAACAAGCGAACAGAGGCCAGATCAGCACCCTCAACTGTCGTGCCAGACTACACAGTGGCTGGCTGAGCCAAACTCGACCAAGCGTACAGAGGCCAGAGAAGCGCCCTCAACTTTCGTTCCCGCCAAAACAGTGGTTATCTGAGCCCACGCCAACCAAGCGAACAGAGTCCAGAGCAGCACTCTCACCTGTCGTGCCCGACACCACAGTGGCTGTCGGAGCCCACGCCAACCAAGCTAACAGAGGCAAGAGCAGCGCCCTCACATGTCGTGCCCGCCGCCACAGTTACTGGTTGAGCCCACGCCGATCAAGCGAACAGAGGCCAGAGAGGCGCCCTCACCTGTCGTGCTCGCCAATACAGTGGCTGTCTAAGCCCTCGCCGACCAAGCTAACAGAGGCCAGAGCAGCGCCCTAACCTTTCGTGCCCGCCACCACAGTGCCTGGCTGAGCCCAGCCCGACCAAGCGAACATAGGTCAGATCTCGCCACCAGTGCCTGGCTGAGCCCACGCCGACCAAGCGAACAGAGGTCAGATCTCGCCACCAGTGCCTGGCTGAGCCCTCGCCGACCAAGCGAACAGAGGCCAGAGCAGCGCCCTCAAATTTCGTGCCCGCCACCACATTGGCTGGCTGAGCTCACGCCGACCAAGCGAACAGAAGCCAGAGCAGCGCCCTCACCTGTCATGCTCGCCACCACAGTGGCTGGCAGAGCCCACGACGATCGAGCGAACAGAGGCCAGAGCAGCGCCATCACCTGACGTGCCCACCACCACAGTGGCTGGCTGAACCCATGCCGACAAAACGAACAGGGGCCAGAGCAGCGCCCTCACCTGTCGTGCCCACCACCACAGTGGCTGGCTGAGCCCACGCCGACCAAGCGAACAGAGGCCAGAGCAGCACCTTCAACCGTCGTGCACGCTACCACAGTGGCTGGTTGATCCCACGCAGACCGAGCAATCAGAGGCCAGAGCAACGACTTCACCAGTCGTGCCCGCCACCACAGTGGTTGGCTGGGCCCACGCCGACCGAGGGAACAGAAGCTAGAGCAGCGCCCTCACC
Source organism: Reticulitermes speratus (assembly GCA_021186555.1). Taxonomy (NCBI): domain Eukaryota; kingdom Metazoa; phylum Arthropoda; class Insecta; order Blattodea; family Rhinotermitidae; genus Reticulitermes; species Reticulitermes speratus. The sequence continues at coordinate 21,132,357 of JAJKFL010000001.1, forward strand.
TGTCGTGCCCGCCACCACAGTAGCTGGCAGAGCCCACGCCGACACAACGAACAGAGACAAGAGCAGGGCCCTCACCTGTCGTGTCCGCCACTACAGTGGCTGGCGAGCCCACGCCGACCCATCGAACAGAGGCCAGAGCAGAGCCCTCAACTGACGTGCCCGCCACCACAGTGCATGGCTGAGCCCACGCCGACCGAGCGAACAGAGGCCAGAGCAGCGCTATCACATTTCGTGCCCGTAACCACAATGGCAGGCTCAACCCACGCCGACCGAGCTAACAGACGCCAGAGCAGCGCCCTCACCTGACGTGCCAGCCAACACAGTGGCTGACTGAGGCCACGCCGACCGAGGGAACAGAGCCCAGAGCAGCGCCCTCAATTCTCGTGACAGCCACCACAGTGGCTGGCTGAGGCCACGCCGAACAAGCGAACAGAGGCCAGAGCAGCGCCCTCACCTGTCGTACCTGCCAACACAGTGGCTGTCTGAGACCACGCCGACCGAGAGAACAGAGGCCAGAGTAGCGCCCTCGCCTGTAGTGCCCTCCACCACAGTGGCTGTCTCAGCCCACACCGACCGAGGGAACAGAGGCCAGAGCAGAGCCCTCAACTGAAGAGCCCGTCACCACAGTGGCTGGCAGTGCCCATGCCGACCGAGGGAACAGAGGCCAGAGCAGCGCCCTCACCTGTCGTGCACGCCACCACAGTGGCTAGTTGAGCCCACGCCTGAGAAGCGAACAGGCCAGACCAGCGCCCTCTCCTTTCGTGTCGCTCACCACAGTGGCTGGCTGAGACCACGCCGACCGAGCGAACAGAAGCCAGAGCAGCGCCCTCACTTGTCGTGTCCGCCACCACAATAGCTGGCTGAGTCCACGCCGACCGAGCGAACAGAGGCTAGAGTAGCGCCCTCGACCGTCGTGCCCGCCACCACAGTGCCCAGCTGAGCCCACACCGACCGAGCGAACAGAGGCCAGAACAGCGTCCTCAATTGTCGTGCCCGCCACCACAGTGGCTGGCTGAACTCACGCCGAAGAGTCTCCAGAGCAGCGCCCTCATCTAATGTGCCCTCCACCACAGTGGCTGCCTGAGCCCACGCCGACCGAGTGAACAGAGTCCAAAGAAGCGCCCTCACCTGTCGTTCCCGCCAAAACAGTGCTTCTCTGTGTCCACGCCGACCAAGCGGACAGAGCAGCGGCCTCACCCCTTGTGCCCGCTAACTCAGAGGCTGTTTGATCCCACGCCGACAGAGCGAACAGAGGCCAGAGCAGCGCCCTCACCTGTCGTACCCGCCACCACAGTGGCTGGCAGAGCCCACGCCATTCCAAGAAACAGAGGCAAGTGCAGGGCCCTCAACTGTCGTGTCCGCCACTACAGTGGCTGGCGAGCCCACGCCGACCCATCGAACAGAGGCCAGAGCAGAGCCCTCAACTGACGTGCCCGCCACCACAGTGGCTGTCTGACCCCATGCCGAACAAGCGAACAGGGGCCACAGCAGCGCCCTCAACAGTCGTGCCCTCTACCACAGTGGCTGGTTGATCCCACGCCGACCGAGCAATCAGAGGCCAGAGCAGCGCCCTGACCTGTCGTGCCCGCCACTACTGTGGTTGGCTGGGCCCACGCCGACCGAGGGAACAGAAGCTAGAGCAGCGCCCTCACCTGTCGTGCCCGCCACCACAGTGGCTGGCAGAGGCCAGAGCAGCGCCCTCACCTGTCGTGTCCGCCACTACAGTGGCTGGCGAGCCCACGCCGACCCAACAAACAGACGCCAGAGCAGAGCCCTCAACTGACGTGCCCGCCACCACAGTGCCTGGCTGAACCCACGCCGACCAAGCTAACAGAGGCCAGAACAGCGCCTGAACTGTCGTGCCCGCCAACACAGTGCCTGGCTGAGCCCACGCCGAAAAAGCGAACAGAGGACAGAGCACCGCCCTCACATGTCGGCCCGATAACACACTGGCTGGTTGATCCCACCCTGACCGAGCGAACAGAGGCCAGAGAAGCGCCCTCACCTGTAGTGCCCGCCAACACAGTGGCTGGTTGAGCCGACGCCTGACAAGCGAACAGAGGCCAGTGCAGCGCCCTCACCTTTCGTGTCGCTCACCACAGTGGCTGGCTGAGACCACGGCGACCGAGCGAACAGAGGCCAGTGCAGCGCCCTCAACTGACGGCCCGCCACCACAGTGGCTGCCTGAGCCCACGCCGACCCATTGAACAGACGCTAGAGTAGAGCCTCAACTGACGTGCCCGCTACCACAGTGGCTGGCAGTGCCCACGCTGACCGAGCGAACAGAGGCCAGAGCAGCGCCCTCACCTGTCGTGCACGCCACCACAGTCGCTGTTTGAGCCCACGCCTGAGAGTCGAACAGAGGCCAGAGCAGCGCCCTCAACCGTCGTGCCCGCCATCACAGTGCCTGGCTAAGCCCACACCGACCGAAACAACAGAGGCAAGAGCAGCGCCCTCACTCCTCGTGCCCGCTACCACAGTGACTGTTTGAAGCCACGCCGACAGAGTGAAGAGAGGCCAGAGCAGCGCCCTCACCTGTCGTACCCGTCACCAGTGGCTGGCTGGGCCCACACCGACCGAGGGAACAGAGGCCAGAGCAGCGCCTCACCTGTCGTGTCCGCCACCACAGTGTCTGGCTGAACCCACGCCGACCCAGCGAACAGAAGCCAAAGCAGCGCCCTCACCAGTCATGACCGCCACCACATGGCTGGCTGATGCCCGCCTACAAGCAAAGAGGCAAGAGCAGCCCCCCACACCTGTCGTCCCGCCACCCAGTGGTGTTGACTTACGCCGACCGAGAAACAGAGGCTAGAACAGCGCCCTTAACCTGTCGTGCCTGCCACCACAGTTGCTGCTGAGCCCACGTCGACCGAAAGAACAGAGGCCAGAGCAGCGTCCCCACCTTTGTTGCCCGCCACACAGGGGCTGGTTGAGCTTACGTCACCGAGCAGAACAAGAGGCCAGAGCAGCGCACTCACTGTCGTGCCGCCACCACAGTGGCTGGCTGAGCCAACGCGACCCAGGAACAGAGGCCAGAGACGCGCCCTCACTGCCAACACCGCCACCCACAGTGGCTGTAGATCCCTCGCCGACCGAGAGAACAGAGGCAGTGCAGCGCCCTCACTGTCGTGCCCGCCACCACAGTGGCTGACTGGCCCACGACGACCAATAGAACAGTGGCCAGACTAGCGCCCTCACCTGTCGTGCCCGCCACTTCAGTGGCTGGCTGAGCCACGCTGCCCAGGCGAACAGAGGCCAGACAGGCCATCACCTGTCATACCCGCCACCACAGTGGCTGGTTCGCCAACGCCGACGAGCGGCAGAGCAACGACTCACTTTCCTGACGCCCTCACAGTCTGTTGTGCCCACGCTGACGAACGAACGGAGGCCAGAGCAGCATCCTCACCTTTCTCGCCCGCCACCACAGTGCCTGGCTGAGCCCACGCCACCAAGCGAGCGAACATGAGGCCAGAGCAGCGCCCTCACGTCGTGCCCGCCACCACAGTGCCTGTATCCACACCGACCGAGCGAACCAGAGGCCAGAGCAGCGCCCTCACCTGTGCACGCCCAACACAGTGGCTGGTTGAGCCACCACCTGCAGAGCGAACAGACGCCAGAGCAGCGCCCTCACCTTTCGTGCGCTCACACAGTGCTGGCTGAGACCACGCCGACCGAGCGAACTAGAGGCCAGAGCAGCGCCCTCACTGTCGTGCCGCCACCACAATGGCTGGCTGAGCCCCGCCGCCGAGGAACAGAGGCCAGAGCAGCGCTCTAACCGTCGTGCCGCCACACAGTGCCTGGCTTAGCCAACACCGACCAGCGAACAGAGGCCAGAGCAGCGCCCTCACCTCTGCCGCCACAGTGGCTGGATGCCCACCCGACGAGGAACAAGGCAGAGCAGCGCCCTACCTGCGTCCCCACCACTGTGGTGGCTGGGCCCAAACGACAGCGAATAGGGCCAGAGCAGCGCCTCACCTCGTGCCCGCACCACAGTGGCTGTTTGATGCCCGCCGACGAGTGACAGAGGGCAGAGCAGGCTCACCTGTCGTGCCGCCACCACAGTGTGGCTGACCCACGCGACCAGCGAACAGAAGCCAGAGCAGCGCCCTCACCAGTCTGCTCGCCATCACGTGGCTGGCAGAGCCCACGCGATCGAGCGAACAAGGCAGAGCAGGCCCTTACCTACGTGCCCCACCACAGTGGCTGGCTGAGCCCAGCCGACAAGCGAACAGGGGCCAGAGCAGCGCCTCACCTGTGTGCCCGCCACCACAGTGGCTGAGACCCACGCCGACCGAGCGAACAGAGGCCAGAGCAGACCCTCACTGTCGTGCTCGCCACCACAGTGGCTGTCTGGCCCACGCCGACCGAGCGAACAGAGCCAGAGAGCGCCTCACTTTCGTGCCGCACCACATGGCTGGCTACCGAGCCGACCAGCGAAAGAGCCAGACAGCGCCCTCACCTAACATGCGCCAACACAGTGGCTGGCTGAGGCCACGCCGACGAGGGAACAGAGCCAGAGCAGCGCCCTCACCTGTAGTGCCTCCACACAGTGGTTCTGAGCCAGCCGACCGAGGAACAGAGCCAGAGCAGCCCCTCACCTGTAGTGCCGCCAACCGTGGCTTCTGAGCCACGCCGACGAGGGAACAAGGCCAGAGAGCGCCTCACCTGTCGTGCCCACCACAGTGTGCTGAGCCCTGCCGACCAGCGAACAGAAGCCAGATAGCGCCCTCACGTCTGCCGCCATCACGTGGCTGGCAGAGCCACGCCGACGAGCGAACAGCAGAGCGGCCTACGAGTGCCCCCCACATTGGGGCCCTCCCCGGGCCCGCTCACCTTTCCACCCAGTGGTGGTGAGCCACGCCGACGACGAACAGAGCAGAGCAGCGCCCTCATCTCGTGCCCAGCACAGTGGATGCTGAGCCCTCGTCGACCGAGCGAACAGAGGCCAAAGACGCCCTCACCTGTCGTCCCGCCAAAACAGTGTCTCTGAGCCCACCCGACAGCGAAAGAGGCCAGAGAACAGTGCCCTCACACCTGTGCCGCTATCACAGTGGCTGTTTGATCGCACGCGACAGAGCGAACAGAGGCCAGAGCAGCGCCTCATCTGTCGTACCGCACACAGTACTGGCTGGCCACACCGACCGAGCGAACAGAGGCGAAGCGCCCTCACTGTCGTGCCCGCCACCACATGGTGGTGAGCCAACCGACGAGCGAAAGGGCAGAGGAGCACCTCACTGACATGCCCGCCACCACAGTGCCTGGCTTAGCCCACGCCGACCAACAGAGGCCAGACAGCGCCCTCAACTTTCGTGCCCGCCACCATACTGGCTGAGCACGCCGACAAGCGAACAGAGGCCAGACACGCCCTCACCTGTCGTGCCCACACCACAGTGGCTGGTTGACCCACGCCCACCGAGCAACAGAGGCCAGAGAGCGCCCTCACTGTGTGCCGCCACCACAGTGGCTGTCTGAGCCACCCGACGAGGGAACAGAGGCCAGAGCAGCGCCCTCAACTGAGTGCCGCCACCACAGTGGCTGTAGCCACGCCGACCACGAACAGAGGCCAGAGCAGCCCTCACTGTCGTGCCGCCACCACAGTGGCTGGCAGACCCACGCCGACGAGCGAACAGGGCTAGACAGCGCCTCACTGTCGTGCACGCCACCAAGTGGCTGTGAGCCACGCCTGACAAGCGAACAGAGGCCAGAGCAGCGCCCTCACCTTTCTTGTCGCTCACCACAGTGGCTGGCTGAGACCACGCCGACCGAGCGAACAGAGGCCAGAGCAGCGCCCTCACTTGTCGTGTCCGCCACCACAATGGCTGGCTGAGACCACGCCGACCGAGCGAACATAGGCCAGAGCAGCGCCCTCAACCGTCGTGCCCGCCACCACAATGGCTGGCTGAGCCCACACCGACCGAGCGAACAGAGGCCAGAGCAGCGCCCTCACCCCTAGTGCCCGATACCACAGTGGCTGTTTGATGCCACGCCGACAGAGCGAACAGAGGCCAGAGCAGCGCACTCAACTGTCGTACCCGCCATCACACTGGCTAGCTGGGCCCACACCGACCGAGGGAACAGAGGCCAGAGCAGCGCCCTCACCTGTCGTGCACGCCACCACAGTTGCTGGATGAGCCCACGCCGAACAAGCGAACAGAGGCCAGAGCAGCGCCCTCACCTGTCGTGCCCGCCACCACAGTGGCTGGCTGAGCCCACGCCGACCGAGCAAACACAGGCCAGAGCAGAGCCCTCATCTGTCGTGCCCGTCACCACAGTGGTTGGCTGAGCCAACGCCGACCCAGATCACACCAAATACGAGTTCGGCGTCGCCAGACAGGCGCCGATAGTTTTCTGCACACCCAGTCGGTCCATTTTCCCACTCTACGAGTATCTCTGCAAGCAAGAACCCTACAAGTGCAACCAATTTCTTTCCGTCAGCAGACCGTGACAGGAAGATTCGAACCGGGGGCCTAGTTCACCACTGACCGCAGGTCCATAACTCTCAAGGTCGGCGTACTGAAGTACCTGCTGTTGAAGTTGTCGACTTTGGTCCGTCAGCTTGCGCGATATACGATGGCCGAAAAAGACGTTAGTGAATATGTACATAGCTCCACCGCTTCATTTTCTTTTGTGGAGCCAAAGGAGACCGCCTCTCTGTTCGTCCAATATGACATATTATTCGATGAAATCAGGGGCAAGATTTAATTATCTTTCTTTTAATGTGTGTGTGTGTGTGTGTGTGTGTTACGTGACGTAGAAAATGGACTGCAAAATGTGTTTGTGTGTCTGTGTGTAAACAGGATTCAAAGATATATCAATATATATTCTGATGTACGCATATTAATAAAACATTTGTGTATTGCATACACTTCATACAGTATCATTTAACCTGAATTCATGTAACCAGAACTTATATTAATAAAAACAAAATAAGAGCATTTGACTACTGACCACCACTACCTGTAACACAATAATAAATGTGTATGCAATATGCAACACATTACCCACCAGCTGATCCCAAGGTGAACGAGCCTTTTCTTACGCGGTGTGTGTGTTGATTTTTAAGCACGTACAGATTCCTCAATTCTTACACCTGTGTTTGCTTTTAAACATCACGTATGTCACGTACTGTTCGTCTCGAAGGATCCTGGAGCAAGTTTAATTTCTGCCCTGCTACTGATACAACCGTATCACACAGTGGGCCACGTTACTCGCAATCGACGCCTGGCATCTTCTGCATATCAACCCCGTAGCCCACCCTCTCCTTATTCACCTAAACCACACACTTCCTAAGGTTTAGGGCTTCGTGACGACAGGCGTCGGAGCCACACACAATTCCTTAAGTGTAGGGCGTCGTGACGCCGAGCGTCGGCGTCATATTCAAACCAAATCCACTCATCCGTAGGTTAAGGCCTCGGGCAATGCCCCCACACTCTCAAAATCAATTAACTTAAGGCGTACCGACGCAAGGTGTCGATGGGGTATATTTGCCCCATAACTACTCACGCCGACAGAGCGAACAGAGGCCAGATCAACACCCTCACCTGTCGTGCCAGACTACACAGTGGCTGGCTGAGCCAACGCCGACCAAGCGTACAGAGGCCAGAGCAGCGCCCTCACCTATCGTGCCCACCACCAAAGTGGCTGTCTGAGCCCAAACCGACAAAGTTAACAGAGACCAGAGCAGCGCCTTCACTTGTCGTGCCCGCCACCACAGTGGCTGCCTGAGCCCACGCCGACCCAACGAACAGAGGACAGAGCAGCGCCCTCACCTGTCGTGCCCGCCACCACTGTGGCTAGCTGATCCCACGCCGAACGAGCATACAGAGGGCAGAGCAGCGCCCTCACCTGTCGTGCCCGCCAACACAGTGGTTGTTTGAGCTCACACCGACCGAGGGAACAGAGGCCAGAGCAGCGCCATCATCTGACGTGCCCTCCAACACAGAGGCTAGCTGAGCCAACGCCCACCGATCGAACAGAGGCCGGAGAAGCTCCCTCACCTGTCGTGCAAGCCACCACAGTGCCTCTTTGAACCCACGCCTACCCATCGAACAGAAGCAAGAGTAGAGCCCTCAACTGACGTGCCCTCCACCACAGTGCTTGGCTGAGCCCACGCCGACCAAGCTAACAGAGGCCAGAACAGCGCCCTCAACTGTCGTGCCCGCTAACACTGTGCCTGGCTGAGCCCACACCGACAAACAGAACAGAGGCCAGAGCAGCGCCCTCAACTGTCATGCCCGCCAACATAGTGGCTGGCAGGGCTCTCGCCGACCGATTGAACAGAGGCCAGAGCAGCGCCCTCACATTTCGCGTCCGCCACAACAATGGCTGGCTGAGCCCACGCCGACCGAGCGAACAGTGGCCAGAGCATCGTGCTCACCTGTCCTGCTCGCCACCAGTGGCTGACTGAGCCCACGCCGACCAAGCTAAAAGAGACCAGAACAGCGCCCTCAACTGTCGTGCCCGACAACACAGTGGCTGACTGACCCCACGCCGACCAAGAGAACAGAGGCCAGAATAGCGTTCTTGCCAGTCCTCCTCGCCACCACAGTGGCTGGCTGAGCCATCGCCGACCAAGCGACCAGAGCAGCGCCCTCAACTTACGTGCCCGCCACCACAGTGGCTGGCTGAGCCCACGCTGACCCTGCGAACAGAGGCCACAGCAGCGTCCTCACCTGTCCTGACCGCCACCACAGTGGCTGGCTGAGCCAACGCCGACCGAGCGAACAGAGGCCAGAGCAGCGCCCTCACCTGTCGTGCCCGCTACCACGGAGGCTGGTTGATCCCACGCCGAACGAGCGAACAGAGGCCAGAATAGCGTCCCCGCTAGTCCTGCTCGCCACCAAAGTGGCTGGCTGAGCCCTCGCCGACCAAGCGACCAGAGCAGCGCCCTCAACTTATGTACCCGCCACCACAGTGGCTAGCTGAGCCCACGCTGTCCCTGCCAACAGAGGCCACAGCAGCGTTCTCACCTATCGTGCCCGCCAACAGAGTGGCCGGCTGGGCACACGCCGACCGAGGGAAGAGAGGCCAGAACAGAGCCCTCACCAGTCGTGCCCGCCATCACAGTGGTTTGCTGAGCCAACGCCGACCAAGCGAACAGAGGCTAGAGCATCGAACACACCTGACGTGCCCGACACCACATTGGCTGGCTGAGCCCACGCCGACGAAGCGAACAGAGGCCAGAGCAGCGCCCTCACCTGTTGTGCACGCCACCACAGTGGCTGGTTGAGCCCACGCCTAACAAGCGAATTGAGGCTAGCGCAGCGCCCTCACCTTTCATGCCCTCACCACAGCGGCTGGCTGAGACCCCGCCTACCAAGCGAACAGAGGCCACAACAGCGCCCTCAATTGTCGTGCCCGTCATACAGTGCCTGGCTGAGCCCACACCGACCGAGCGAACAGAGGCAAGAACAGCGCCCTCAATTGTCGTGCCCTCCACCACAGTGGCTGCATGAGCCCAAGCCGACCAAGCGAACAGAGGCCAGAGGAGCGCCCTCACCTGTCTTGCCCGCCAACACAGTGGCTGGCTGAGCCCACTCCGACCGAGTGAACAGAGACCAGAGCAGCGCCCTCACCTGTCGTGCCCGCCAAAACAGTGTCTGTCTGTGCCCACGCCGACCAAGCGAACATAGGCCAGAGTAGTGCCCTCGCCCGACGTGCCCGCTACCACAGTGACTGGAAGATCCCACACCGACCGAGCGAACATTGGCCAGTGCGCCCGCACCTGTCGTGCCCGCCACCACAGTGATTATTTGGGCCCACGCCGACCGAGGGAACAGAGGCCAGAGTAGCGCCCTCAACTGTCGTGCCCGCCACCACAGTGCCTGGCTGAGCCCACTCCGACCGAGCGAACAGAGGCCGGAGCAGCGCGCTCAAATATCGTACCCGCCACCACAGTTGATGGCTGAGCCCACGCCGATCGATTGAAGAGAGGCCAGAGCAGCGCCCTCATCTTTCGTACCCGCAACCACAGTGGTTGTCTGAGCCCACGCCGAACAAGCGAACAGAAGCCAGAGCAGCACCCTCACCTGTCGTGCCAGCCACCACAGTGGTTTATGAGCCCACGCCGATCAAGCTAACAGACGCCAGAGCAACGCCCTCACATGTCGTGCCGCCACCACAGTGGCTGGTTGATCCCACGCCGACCCATCGAAGAGGCCAGAGCAGCGCCCTCACTTGTCGTGCCCACCACCTCAGTGACTGTGCCCATGCCGACCAAAGGAACACAGGCGAAACCAGACAAACGCCCTTGCTTATCGGGCCGCCACAACAGTGACTGAGAGCACGCTGGCCGAAGGAACAGAGTCCAGACCAGCGCCCTCACCGATCGTGCCCGCCACCACAGTGAATGTGCACACAACGGCCAGACGAGCAGAGGCCAGAGCAGCGCCCTCACCTGGCAGCCCGCCACCACACTGACAGAACCCACGCCGACAAAGCGAACAGAGGCCAGAGAAGCATCCTCACCTGTCGTGCCGGCCACCACAGTGGCTGGCTAACCCCACGCCGAACGATCGAACAGAGGCCAGAGCAGCGTCCTTACCTGTCGTACCCGCCAGTGGCTGGCTGAGCCCACGACGACCTACGAACAGAGGCCAGAGCAGCGCCGTCACCTGTCGTGCCCGCCACAACAGTGGCTAGATGAGCCCACGCCGACCAAGTGAACAGAGGCCAGAGCAGCGCCCTATACTGTTGTGTCCGCCACCACAGTGACTGGCTGAGCCCACGCCTATTGAGCAAACAGAGGCCAGAGCAGCGCTCTTACCTGTCGTACTCGCCTCCACACTGGCTGGCTGAGCCCACGCATACCAAGCGAATAGTGGCCAGAGCAGCGCCCTCAACTGTCGTGCCCGCCACCACAGTGGCTGCCTGAGCCCACGCCGACCGAGCGAACAGAGGCCAAAGCAGCGCCCTCACCTGTCTTGCCGCCACTACAGTGGCTGCCTGAGCCCACGCCGACCGAGCGAACAGAGGCCAAAGCAGCTCCCTCACCTGTCGTGCCCGCCACCTCAGTGCCTTTTTGAACCCACGCCTACACATCGAACAGAGGCCAGAGCAGAGCCCTCAACCGACGTGCTCGCCACCACAGTGCCTGGTTGAGCCCACGCCGACCAAGCTAACAGAGGCTAGAACAGCGCCCTCAACTGTCGTGCCCGCCAACACAGTGCCTGGCTGAGCCCACGCCGACAGAGCGAACAGAAGCCAGAGAAGCGCCCTCAACTGTCGTGCCCGCCAACACAGTGGCTGGCAGAGCTCTCGCCGACCGATTGAACAGAGGCCAGAGCAGCGCCCTCACATGTCGTGTCCGCCACAACAATGGCTGGCTGATCCCACGCCGACCGAGCGATCAGAGAACAGAGCAGCGTGCTCACCTGTCCTGCTCGCCACCACAGTGGTGACTGATCCCACGCCGACCAAGAGATCAGAGGCCAGAATTGCGTCCTCTCCAGTCCTGCTCGCCACCACAGTGGCTGGCTGAGCCCTCGCCGACCAAGCGAACAGAGGCCAGAGCAGCGCCCTCACCAGTCCTGTCAACAAATTTAGTGGTTGGCTGTGCCCAAGCCGACAAGCGAACAGAGGCCACAGCAGCGTCCTCACCTGTCGTGGCCGCCACCAGTGGCTGGTTGAGCCCACGCCGACCTAGCGAACAGAGGACAGAGAAGCGCCATCACCTGTCGTGCCCGCCAAAACAGTGGCTGTCTGAGCCAACGCCAACCAAGCGAACAGAAGCCACAGCAGCGCCCTCACCCATCGTGCCCGCTACCACAGTCGCTGGTTGATCCCACGCCGAACGAGCGAACAGAGGCCAGAGCAGCACCCTCACCTGTCGTGCCCGCCAACAGAGTGGCTGGCTGGGCACACGCCGACCGAGGGAAGAGAGGCCAGAACAGCGCCCTCACCAGTCGTGCCCACCATCACAATGGTTTGCTGAGCCCACGCCGACCAAGCGAACAGAGGCCAGAGCAGCGCCCTCACCTGTCGTGCACGCCACCACAGTGGATGGTTGAGCCCACGCCTAACAAGCGAATTGAGGCTAGCGCAGCGCCTTCACCTATCGTGTCCCTCACCACAGTGGCTGGCTGAGACCCCGCCGACCGAGCGAACAGAGGCCAGAACAGCGCCCTCAACTCTCGTGCCCGCCAACACAGTGCCTGGCTGAGCCCACACCGACCGAGCGAACAGACCCCCAGAAAAGCGCCCTCAATTGTCGTGCTCGCCACCACAGTGGCTGGCTGAGCCCACGCCGAACGATCGAAGAGAGGCCAGAGCAGCGCCCTCATCTTTCGTACCCGCAACCACAGTGGTTGTGTGAGCCCACGCCGACCCAGCGAACAGAGGCCAGAGCAGGACCCACACCTGTCGTGCCAGCCACCACAGTGGTTTTCTGAGCCAACGCCGATCAAGCTAACAGACGCCAGAGCAACGCCCTCAACTATCGTGCCCCCCACCACAGTGGCTTCTTGATCCCACGCCGAACTAGCGAACAGAGGCCAGAGAACCGCCCTCACCTGACGTGCCCGACACCACAGTGCCTGGCTGAGCCCACGCCGACCGAGCGAACAATGGCCAGAGCAGCGCCCTCAAATGCCGTGCCCGCTACCACAGTGGTTGTCTGAGCCCACGCCGAACGATCGAACAGAGGCCAGAGCACCGCCCTCACCTGTCGTTCCCGCCACAACAGTGGCTGTCTGAGACCACGCCTACCCAGCGAACAGAAGCCAGAGCAGCACCATCCCCAGTCGTGCCCGCCACAACAGTGCCTGACAGACCCCATGCCGACCGAGCGAACAGAGGCCAGAGCAGCGCCTTCACCTGACGTTCCCGCCACCACAGTGGCTGGCTGAGCCCACGCAGACCAAGCGAACAGACGCCAGAACAACGGCCTCACCAGTCGTGCCCGCCACCACAGTGGCTGGCTGAGCCCACGCCGACCTAGCGAACAGAAGCCAGAGCAGCGCCCTCACCTGTCGTGCCCGCCACCATAGTGGCTGTCTGAGCCCAAGCCGACCAAGCTAACAGAGGCTAGAGCAGCGCCCTCACCTGTCGTGCCCGCCACCACAGTGCCTGGATGAGCCCACGCCGAACGATCGAACAGAGGCTAGAGCAGCGACCTTACCTGTCGTGCCCGCCACCAGTGTCTGGATGAGCCCACGCCTACCAAGCAAAAAGATGCCAGAGCAGCTCCCTCACCTGTCGTGCCCGCCAACACACAGGGTAGCTGAACCCACGCCCACCGATCGAACAGAGGCCGGAGCAGCTCCCTCACCTGTGGTGCCCGCCACCACGTGGCTGGATGAGCCCACTCCGACCGAGCGAACAGAGGCCAAAGCAGCGCCCTCACCTGTCGTGCCGCCATTACAGGGGCTGGCTGGGCCCACGCCGAAGAGGCCAGAGCAGCGCCCTCACCTGTCGTGCCCGTCAACACAGAGGCTAACTGAGCCGACGCCCACCGATCGAACAGAGGCCGGAGCAGCTCCGTCACCTGTCGTGCCCGCCACCAGTGCCTTTTTGAACCCACGCCGACCGAGCGATCAGAGGTCAGAGCAGCGCCCTCAACTTTCGCGCCCGCCACTACAGTGGCTGGTTGAGCCCACGCCGTCCGAGCGAACAGAGGCCAAAGTAGCGCCCTCACCTGTCGTGCTGCCACTACATGGGCTGGCTGAGCCCACGCCGACCGAGCGAACAGAGGCCAGAGCAGCGCCCTCACCTGTCGTGCCCGCCAACACAGTCGCTGTCTGAGCCCACGCTGACCGAGCGAAGAGGCCAGAGCAGCGTCCTCACCTGTCGTGCCCGCCACCACAGTGGTTGGCTGAGCTCACGTCGACCCAGATCACACCAAGTACGTGAGTGTAGGATTATTCCCCGTCCGCACTTAGCAGGCCTGCTTCGAGTTCGGCGCCGCCAGACAGGCGCCGGTAGTTTTCTGCACACCCTGTCGATACATTTTGCTACACTCTGCGAGCATCTCTGCAAGCAAGAACCCTGCAAGTGCAACGAATTGTCTTTCCGTCTGCAGACCGTGACAGGAGTCGAACCGGGGGCCAAGTTCACCATGTACCGCAGGTCCATAACTCTCAAGGTCGGCGTACTGAAGTACCTGCTGTTGAACATGTCGACTTTGGTCCGCCAGCTGGCGCGATATACGATGGCCGAAAAAGAAGTTAGTGAATATGTACATAGCTCCATCGCTTCATCTTCTTTCGTGGCGCCTCAGGAGACAGCCTCTCTGTTCGTCCAATATGACATGTTATTCGATGAAATCACGGGCAAACTTTAATTACCTTTCTATTAATGTGTGTGTGTGTGTGCATATATATATATATATATATATATATATATATACGTGACGTAGAAAATGGACTGAAAAATGTGTGTGTATGTGTAACCGGGATTCAATGACATTTCAATATATATTCTGATGTTCGCATATTAATAAAACATTTGTGTATTGCATACACTTCATACAGTATCATTTAACCTGAATTCATGTAACCAGAACGTATATTAATAAAAATAAAATAAGAACATCTCACTACTGAGTGTACACCACTTCCTGTAATACAATACTAAATGTGTATGCAATATGCAACACATTACCCACCAGCTGATCCCAAGGTGAACGAGCCTTTTCTTACGCGAAGTGTGTGTGTTGATTTTTAAGCACGTACAGATTCCTCACTTATTGCACCTGTGTTTGCTTTTAGACGTCACGTATGTCACGTACTGTTCGTCTCGAAGTTTCCTGGGGCAAGTTTAATTTCTGCCCTGCTACTGATACAACCGTCTGACACAGTGGGCCACGTTACTCACAACCGACGACCTGGCATCTTCTGCATCTCAACCCCACCCTTTCCTTATTCACCTAAGCCACACACTTCCTCAGGTTTAGGGCTTCGTGACGACAGGCGTCGGAGCCACACACAATTCCTTAAGTTTAGGGCGTCATGACGCCGAGCGTCGGCGTCATATTCAAACCAAATCCACTCATATCCCTAGGTTAAGGCCTCGGGCAATGCCTCAGCACTCTCAAAATCAATTAACTTAAGGCGTACCGACGCTAGGCGTCGATGGGATATACCTGCACCATAACTACTCACGCCGACAGAGCGAACACGGGGGTGATATATGCCTCCTGACTGAAACTCACCTCAGATCAGGGCAAGTCTTTCGGCTCGCAATCTGTGTGCCACCGTACAGACCGGCCTACAGAGGGCGGCGGAATAGCAATACTGATCCGCCGGGGTATATACCATTACGCAATACCCGTCCCCGGCCTGACCCTGTTGGAGGCAACTGCCATACATGTAATGTTGGCTAGCGGACCGGTGAAAATCCTGACGGCTTACCTTTCGCCCTCCCGGCCCCTAATCGAAGCGGATCTGTCTGCCTGCCTGAGCGGAGGGCTTCCCGTCCTGATGGCGGGGGACCTGAACGCCAAGCACGTGGACTGGAACTCGAGGCTAATCACGACAAGGGGCAGGCGCCTGCGTGATTACGCCAATGATCATTCGTGTTTGATTTATGGGCCGGACACACCCACCACTATCCCATATACCTTCTCTGCTACCCCGATGTCCTAGACATAGTATTAACCAAACACCTAGTCATCCCAGTGTATGTGACAACGTGCTCTGCACTAAGTTCAGGTCACTTACCTGTACTGATCGGCAAGAGACGTCGATCATCCTTTCTTAATCTCCCGGACCACCCTGATTTCAGAAGGACCGACTGGGTCAAATTCCAGGCCTGCCTGGAAGACAGACTTCCGCCCACTCCGAAACTACGTAAGGGAGTGAAAATCGACACGTGTGTGCGGGAGGTGTCCAGCGCTATCACTGAGGCACTAGCAGCGTCAGTCCCCAGGAGACGCCCTCGTGACGACCCACGACCCCCAATACCGGCACGTAATCAGGATGATATACGCCTGAATAAGCGGTTGAGGAGGCAGTGGCAAATCACTAGGGACCCTGCTCTAAAGGCTGAGGTCAACCGCCTTCAGCGGTCGGTGACCTACCAGCTAGACGAGTGGCGAAATGAGCAGTGGAGTGCCACACTGGAGAGCCTTGATCCCGAGAACCAATCGCTGTGGAAGATGACAAAGCGGGTGATGAGTGAACACTCCACCCCTGGTCACACAGGGCGGGCTTGCTCTCTCAGACTCTGAGAAAGCCGAAGCCCTGGCGGACAGTCTTGAGGCTCAGTTTCAGCCGGTAAACGACCCATCGGATCCGGCAATTGCAAGCGAACCCAAGTTAACCAACCCCGCGGAGGAACAGGATGCCACCCGGGGTCTCAAGGTCAGCAAGGCGCCGGGCCCAAACGGTATTTCGAACAGGGTTCTGAAGCACCTTCCGCAGCGTGCTCTCTCTCTCCTCGCCGCAATTTCAACGCGGCTCTTCTAGCGCAGTACTTCCCGTCAGTATGGAAGCATGCCCGCATTGTCTCCTTACTGAAACCTGGGATGGACCCAGCCCTACCCTCTTCATATCGTCTCATAAGTCTTCTGGACACCATTGGCAAGTTGTTTGAGAAGATCCTACTTAGTAGGATCTTAAGTGAAGTAAGCGGGCGCAGGCTTCTGCGAGATGAGCCGTTTGGATTCAGACCCAAACATAGCACCTCTCTCCAGCTAGCCCGCCTTGTCGAAAGGGTGACCAGAAACTTTGGCGAGAAGCGGCTAACAGGCGTAGTCTTTCTCGACGTGGCTAAGGCCTTCCACACCGTTTGGGTCGATGGTCTCCTCTTCAAGCTAACGGCCCTAACTTCCCCTCCTATCTGCTTAAAACCACATCCTACCTTCACAACAGGACGTTCGAGACGTCCTTCCAAACGGCCACATCCACCCGTCGTGGCATGCGGGCGTAGCACAGGGGGGACTAATCTCTCCTGTCTTGTTCGGTCTGTATGTCAATGACATGCCGGTCTTTTCCCGCCACCTCGAGCTGGCATTGTACGCGGATGACACGGCAATCATTGCCACGTCCCGCAGCCCGACGCTGCTTGTTAGCTACTTAGAAGCATACCTCAGTGACCTAGAGAGGTGGCTGAGAGTATGGAGGATCGCCATCAACGTATCCAAGAGCAATGCTATGCTCTTCGCGAAGGCAGGGTGGCGGTTCCCAAAGTCTCGACCGGTGCAGCTCCTAGGGGAGCCAACGACACAGCCCGTTATCTGGGAGTGATCCTTGATACACGGATGACCTGGTCGCCTCATATCGTCCAGGTGAGGAAGAAAGCTGCCCAACGACTGGGTCTGCTTAGCTCTCTCCTTCACAGGAGAAGCGGTTTGTACATCAGGAACGGAGTTCTGCTGTATAAGCAGCTCATACGGCCCATGATGGACTACGCGTGCCCCAATTGGAAGTCCGCTGCCTGCACCCACCTCAGAAAGCTGCAGGTTATTCAATCCAAGTGTCTTCGCATTGCTACTGGTGCACCTTGGTACATCAGTAACGTGCAAATTCACGAGGATTTGGGAGTTCCTTTCTTTGCTGAACACATCAGAGCCCTAACCGAGAGTTACGACTCAAAGTTAGCTGGTGTGGGGAACCCCTTAGTTCAGGAACTCGGCAGATACGCTGACCGAGGGCTGACCCAAGTTGCCTAGCGCAAGCTACAGGGACAGGTCAGTAGATATGTCGAGGCACAATAGTGGCCAAATCAACACCGAATCGTGCCTAGCACCTAAAACTTGGCGCTTTTCGAATACCCTGACTGAGGTTTTCCGTGATTTTCCTCAGTTGTAAGGTGAATGCCAGGGTACAATAAAAAGTCGGGGCACGGCCCGCACTCCACCCCCCTCCCCCTCTCCCCGGTACGGCTAAATTACTCGTGTGTAGGTTTAGATCCCGCGAGAATCTAATTGTGAAAATGCCACTTTGGGTTCATATCCCAGGGAGCCATCCAACCAAAGTATTCCCCCCCACTCAGAAAGACTATACGCTCTTAGAGCTGTAGCCTTCGGTGTGCCAGGTCCCGACTTAATCGAGACCATAAATCGTTAGCGTAAGCACAATCCTCAGTTATCGAGCCCAGCAATGCGGTAAAATGCAGGAATGGCTAAACAGACCAAGGGACGTCTACTTGCGCTCCGCACAAGTCTCCACCCTTAGTTAGCACTTTGGTTGGTCCAAACCTCATTCAACGATCGGTCGACATCCAGGCAGCAGCAAAGGAGTAAGCTAGTCGTACTGACAGCAAAGGAGTAGCTAGTCGTTTGGACACCCAAAGGAGAAGAGCTGTAGACGCATCGAACCTGCTGTCGACCAACACATTAACCTGCACCACACGGGTGGCTCTATCTCTCTCCGCACTCGTGTACAGCAGCAGCCAAGCAGCGCACTGGTCAGCAAGCTCCTCTCTCTGCTCCTACTTCAAGACACCACCATACAAGCGCACTTGTACGTGCGGCTAACTCCTTACAAACGATCTCAATCGAGATCCTGTATATTTGCTGAAGCAATAATAAATAAGCTGAGTGGCAGTTACTACTGCATTATTTCTTGTATAAGAAACCTGCAAGCATCCACCACACTCTATAAACCACTGTCGAAGTTTGAATGCTACACAAGACTGCAATTGTGGAGCTGTCAATACCACACACCAAGCATTGGAGCATTTGTTAACACTCACCAAAAGACTCTGCAACTGGGGAACATTCTAACGCAAGTAGAAAAACCTAACAATTGCATTCAGTACCACTCCGAGCTCTACAAACTCTGCAGTGGCCGGCACTGAAGGGACTGCATTACTTTTTTTTAATTGCCATGTACAAGATGTCAGGTGTAATAACGTCCTCAACTTCCTAGACATTACATTACCTAGACATCCTACACACACAGATTTTTCTGTTTTCAGGAAATCTGCATCCACTGATTGCATTATACCTAGAGATTCTTAATCAATTCAGTTTGGTTTGTGCTTAAAGTCTGGACTGATATGAACCAAAACTGAACTCCATTAATTTCTAGTGTAGACTCCACTATAAATTCCTATAAATGCTCTATAAACCACTGTCGAGGTTTGAATGCTACACAAGACTGCAATTGTGGAGCTGTCAATACCACATGCCAAGCATTGGAGCATTTGTTAACACTCACGAAAAGACTCTGCAACTGGGGAACATTCTAACGCAAGTGGAAAAACCTATCAATTGCATTCAGTACCACTCCGAGCTCTACAAACTCTGCAGTGGTCGGCACTGAAGGGACTGCATTACTTTTTTTTAATTGCCATGTACAAGATGTCAGGTGTATTCGGCTTTAAGATGTGTTGTGCTATTTTCAACAATAGCCACATTCCAGAAGGCAGAAGACTGGTGTAACAAACACAATTTATTTGTCTGCATTTCTGATATTACAATACAATTTTCACAAGTTTTTCTGAAATTCTACTACTGTAGATTACATAAATGCCTGCATTTCTGCATTATTATTAGACAAATCAAACTCTAGCAAATTAACAATAGGTAGAAATTATACGTTTTAATGTGAAAAATGTTGCAGTTATTTCACTTATATTTATGAGGAGTATAAATTTTAATTTGCCAGCTGAATTTACAATGTACACAGACAAATGAAGTAAGTATTAATGCTAGATTTGCTAAGAACACCAAATGCGAGTTCATGTCACTTACTTGTACTTGGTTATTATTACATTGAGGAAGTGATGGAATATTGTGTCATCACTTAGTAGTCAACAAGAGGTCTGAAACATATAAGAAATATCAATAATATGTCAGTGTGTTTCTGAACAACATGCTTGACACTGTCTCTTTGCATGTCTTTTTCAAACAATGTAACATCTGATGATGAAAACCCCCACAACCCACACTACATCACTATACAGCCCTCTTAAAATCATACCTTCATTGTAAATGAGATCTCATTTCAATTCAAAACACTTAAAGTTGCTTTAATCCCTATATGCATTTTTGGCACTCTGTATTACCTGATGATGGCCTATTCCGGCCAAAACATGTTGTAACCAAATTGTGTGTATATAATAAACATTTTTAGTTGTGACTGACGGTCTTCTACTCTATCTTTGCTTTCACTACTGTCCCTCTTTCTCTTGAAACAACACTGTGAGAATCATGTAACTGAAGCCTGACTGCCTGACCTTGCCTAGGCCAACTTAGTCCAAACTAACCTAGCATAGCCTTTCCTTGTGTATTTTTTGCTGCCTGATGATGGGACTTTTAAAGCTGAAACATGTCACAATAAGTTCTACAGAAGATACCATCAAACATAGCTGTGACTGACTGTTCTTACTTCCCACTTCACTGTGTATATTTATAACAACGGGATGTTCCACATAGACGTGTAAGTGAATATGATATATGCTTCTAAGGCAGAAACACATACCTCTGTTGTCTTGGTCTTTGTGGTGGACTACGGCTTCTGCTCCTACTGTGCTGCACTTGCCGTTCTGCACTATGGCCGTGACGCCCTCTGTGGTCTCCCCGACTCTCTTCATCGACTCGGTCCCTAGAGAGACAAGACATTACATTTTCACTCTCTCGCTTTTTTACAATCCTCTTACACTAACATCTGGCCTCCTTGTATGCAGTGTTCAGCTAAGAGCCTGAATCTATAGATTCAGAAGTCACATGGAAGTAAAGGTAAAGTCAGCCCTGTCCACAACATGAGGGCACATAGCAGGAACACAAGTACACTGAACAGGAGCCTGAGTGGGCCCCAGAGCCTGTCTGGATGGTCTGGGGAAAAGAAAAGTCCAAGGGCAGCTCGCCCATAAGGGCTGCAGCTTTGTTTAATTTTGCTCAAAATTTCTGGGAGGACTGCAGGGCTGCAGCCCTTATGGACAAGCTACCCCTGGAAAAATCTCTTGTCCCTGCTGGGAATCAAAACCCACATTGTCCAGCCCGTAGTCTAGTCGCCATACGAAGTATACTATCCTGGCTCCCTCACAAGTGATATAGTTAGGTAAATATAGCATGCTCCCCACAACTACATAGAGTGAATGGGTCACACAGTGCCAGCCACAATGACCATACAACCTTGTGAGCTGGCTAGAACACACATCAACACACAAACACACAGATGTCAACATTTTCAACGTGCGAATAAAAGTAATTAATTCTGGACTATGGATTAAGGGTCAATTCATACATGAATAAAAATTTGCATTTGCTTTATGTACTTCCTACATTGCAAAGACTCATAACTCTTTGTTAATATATTAATAACACTTCCTCAGCTACAAAGTTTACAGAGTGTTGAATGAGAGAATAAGGAAGTGAGGGCATATTTTAAGGCACCATTTCCCTAGATGGTATAAGGAAACTCACAAAAAACCTTGGAAAAACTGCTCCTTTGATACAGAATTAGGCACATGACCTCCCAAAAACAAAGCCAGAGTGAGGGAATGAAATACCTGAATTCTTGCAACGCTTACCACCGGTTACGCCTATGTCCAGAAGTCACTGATCTGTTTGGAGCAGGGGCTGGTGGTGGTGATGGACTAGGAGAACAACTATATGACTGGGATGATGGTGAACTTCCTCTTTCTTCTTCTTCATACTCATCATCATCATCCTGCATGCGGTGGCGACGTTCTCGTTCTCTGTGCAGAACGCCACAAACAACATGCTTTTTTAAACCATTTCAGTTCATGTGCTATCAAGCCTGTGCTTGTTTTATTACTGTTATTGATCCTCCTATCAGCCCTTGTCAAAGCAACAGCTGTTTAACATTTTCCACAAAGCAGTTGATGTCAACTCATTACCCTTTCTGGGCGCTTTTGTAAAATTGCGAAAAGTGACTATCAGCTTCATCATGTCTGTCTGTCCGTCCGTCCACATGGAACAACTCGGCTCCCACTGGATGCATTTTCATGAAATTTGACATTCAAGACCTTCAAAATTCTTTTGAAAAAATGCAAGTTTGATTAAGATCTGACATGAATAACAGGTACTTTACATGAAGACCTATGTATATTTTGATAATATGTTGCTGCATTCTTCATAAAATGAGAAATGTTTCAGACAAAAGTTGTACAGAAAATCTAAACACACATTTTATGCCCAGTAATTTTTCTTCTGAACATTGTGCCATTTATGAGATAATGTGGAAAAATATGGTGGAGCCAGACAAGCCACAGATGACAATATGGCACGTGCGCTTTACATGCCAGGTAACTAAGGCAAGAATACGGACACACCCACAATATTTAAAACTTACTGCTTTTCCATGGCACCAATAATTGTGTGAACATGCCTCAATGTCACCTTATACGTACATTGCCTGCCTTGCTGGATTTGCATTAGTTCAATTTCACACGTAAGACCTTACCTCCTCCGCAACTTGATGGCCATCTCCCTTAGTTCATCCTCACGGTCCTGCCGTTCCTGTTCTTGTTTCTCATGACGCATTCTTTCTGCTCGCTTATCAGCCTTGTCTGAAAGTAAAGGAAGACTTTTAAATGATTTTGAAACTTGACTATTCCTTCATTGATCAGCATGCACATTAGATCCATCTTCTCATAATTCAATCACATAAGGAACAATACATTTAAGTCAAAAGTCTGTATCATCATTCTTACTGAGACTGAGAGCAACTCAAACATATGGTGCACTTACACTGTCTGTTTAGCAATGCTTGCATTTTCTTCTTTAGACGTTCTTGAGGCGTAAGTTTCGGTTGTGACTGGAACACAAATTTACAAATTAGGACAAAACAGAACATAAGTGTGTGAATTCTGGTTAAGCCACAGAATTAAAAGAATTCATCATCACAGGTGAAGCTCCTGGACTGTTTTGAGTTAAAAGGATTTAAGTATTCCACTGTTTTGTGCATGTCCAGCACTTCGTGCCATAACTTCATATTATATAACACTACTATGCTATTAGGTACCTAAAGAATATCACTGAATAGTCATACAAAATTCCTTAACAAAACATAGGGAGCCCACATAACAGATGGCAGAAGGGAGATATATTCATTACAACACTGCAACTTGTCAGTAGCAAGCAAATGTAATTTTCTTCTAAGAGCATGTTAAGTCCAAGAACAGTTGCACATACTCTTCCAAGTGAAATATACCATTAGCTAGTGTTCACACTGCCATGAGGGGGCTTCATTTATATCAAAACATTCATTTTCAAATCTTTTGTAATACACTTTATTCCATGCAGCACGGTCCTTGAAAAGTTGATGGTCACTCTTGTAGTCATGAAATTCACTGCCTTTGTGGAATGTTATATTTCATCATCATGTTCATGACAAACCAGAACTGGATCATTTCCTGAGCTAGATAAATCCAGTCTATCTCACATCCTATTTCTTTGACATGCATTTTAACAGTAGCCTCCCTCAATGACTAGGTTCTCATGATTTCTCACCAATTCTGTATATCTCATCTCTCCTGTGTGTGTTACACACCCTGCTCTCCTGACACTCCTTTCTAGATTCAATCACCCATGAACAGTTCAGCACAAGTAAAAATCCTTGTGTGGAAAACAGAGAGGTGAACACCAACATTCCAGTGAACAGAACTTCTTAGGGAGGACTGAAAGTAGATGCAAGAATGACTGTCTGACTTAAATGAAATACAGTTCTAAATACTTAAAAGTACTGAAGTTCTGAAACTAACAGCTGCAAATATGGAAACCCAAAAAGAATGTTGCTTCCTGAAACCCTATGCACTGCATTCTTTTAAAGGCCGGGAATGTTGGCATTACTGAGTTGGTGGGAGGGGCAGAGTGGACAGCATAACTTGCAGAAACATAACTGAAAGTCTGAGTTCAGCTGTAATCTGCAATGAATTGTTCTACATATTACCAGTAATTAATTTATTCTTTTCATTTTTGTTCAGGAGGATTTAAGGCATAATACACTGTTCTGATATTTTCCTCCGTGGATATTTGCACCTTTAGAGGAAATATTTTCACACTGTGACAGGCACATTTTGTTTACTGCCATGATGCACGGTGGCAAAAACATCCTACATCCCTCGGCACCAATTTCCAAACAGTATTCTGCAGATACAAATGCAAATCTAGGTCTGTGGTTGCTGACAAAACCTAATGCACCTGACACTGAAAACTAGATATATATATTCTGATTATTTTAAGCGTTTATTTTTTATGAGTTCAATCACAATAAAACTGAACTAATTTTCAGTTTTATGGAAAGAAAAACAATATTTCTTTTTGCAGCACTCCATTGCCATCAAGTCCTTCTATTTTTGTTGCACTACATACACATACACATTTCAAGTCATATTTTAAAACACATCATAATCACAATCATCACCATCATGAACTGTTCAGTTTAAGTTCATTATGGCCTGTGCCTCTTGATTTTAAAATACACTTTAATTAATTCAGCAATAAAAACAGGTCCAATATTCCTTTTAACTGGCAATTTCAAAACCATAACAACTATTTCAAATGTATTCTGTTTCTAAAGCTAATATCATTGGCTATAAGTAATTACAGCAAGGTTTAGAATTTGTTATTTGGTGAGCAGGACCTGGCATAATTTTTACAACCCTGCCAATTATAAAAATTATATCCCATGTAATTCAAAAGTTGGCATCAAAGACTCTCAAGGGAATATAATAATAGATCAGAGATGAGTACTGCAAATTTGGGAGAATTATATCACAGACCTCTATTATCGAGCTAATCGACCAGAACACCTAGAAGTTGAGCCTGAAGCTGAAGTAGATGAAGGTGAGAAAGGCCCTTATATTTTGCAAAGTGAAGTGGAAAAAACTATCAAGGAGATGAGGGTGAAGAAGGCTACAGGAGATGATGATGTACCTGGGGATGTACTCAAATTGTTGGGAGAAGATGGTTTCAGACTAATGACACAGCTGATCAACAGCATATATGTAACTGGGAAGTGGCCCAGAGATTTAATTGAAGTTACAATGATTGCCTTAAAGAAGAAGCCCAAAGCTACAAAATGCAGTGATCATCGCACAATCAGTCTCATCGCACATGCAGCAAAGATAGTAGCGAGGATACTTAGAAGAAGGACTGAAAGGAAGACTGAGGATGCGCTTGGAGAAGATCAGTTTGGATTTAGAAGAGGAAAAGGAACTAGGGATGCAATTGGGAAGCTGAGATTAATATCAGAACGAACCTTGGTCATAGATGAGGAATTGTGTGCTTGCTTCATAGACTGGCAAAAGGCATTTGACCGTGTCAACTGGACCAAACTAATGCAGATCCTAAAGGGAATTGGGATAGACTAGTGCGAAAGAAGATTGATCAGCAAATTGTACATGGAACAGAGTGTCAAAATATGACTGGACCAAGGGGAGACGAGGAGTGTGAAGACTGGAAGAGGAGTTAGACAAGGTTGCTGTTTGTCGCCGATTCTGTTCAACTTATACAGCGAATACCTTACCAAGGAAGCTCTTGAAGGGTTTGGAGACTTCAAAATAGGAGGACAAGTAATTCGCACTGTGAAATATGCAGATGACCTTGTGCTACTGGCTAGGGAAGAAATGGTGCTACAGGGCATGGTTGATAGACTAAGTGAAATTGGAAGACGCTATGGAATGGAAATAAATGTGGGAAAAACTAAGGTAATGAGAATCTCAAGGCAACCATCCCCAATGAAAATTATGTTAAATCAAAAGCAATTGGAGAATGTGGAATATTTCAATTATTTTGATAGCATGATAACAAATGATGCAAGGTGTACACGTGAAATTAAATCCAGAATTGCCATGGCTAAAGCAGCAGTCAACAAGAAGAATCTTTTCACCAGCAAACTGGACTTAAATTTAAGGAAGAAACTAGTAAAGTGCTACATTTGAAGCATTGCTTTGTATGGTGCTGAAACGTGGACACTTCGGAAAATAGATCAGATGTATCTGGAAAGTTTTGAAATGTGGTGCTGGAGAAGAATGGAGAAGATCAGTTGGACCGATCGTGTGAGAAATGAAGAAGTATTACACAGAGTCAAGGAGGAGAGGAATATATACAATAAAAAGAAGAAAGGCTAACTGGATTGGTCACATCTTGCGTAGAAACTGCCTTCTGAAACACATGATTGAAGGAAAGTTAGAAGGAAGGATAGAAATGACGGGAAGACGAGGGAGAAGACGTAAACAGCTACTGGATGACCTTAAGGAAAAGAGAAGATACTGGAAATTGAAAGAGGAAGCACTAGATCTCGCTTTGGAAGAGGCTACGGACCTGTCGTAAGACAGACTACAGAATGAATGATGAATCCCATGTAAGAGGACACATATCCGTCATGGCAGTCAGTCATCCTTTGTAAAGACATACAAACCTTAAATGAATCTAGTTCTTGCTGGGTGTGCAAAAGGAACTTACAAACAAAATACCAGTACAGTGTAAAGTATAAATGAACAAACATGACAAATACATATATTAAATTTCCCATATTTAAAGGTTTCTAACAAGTAAAATCTGTTTCCATTGTATATGACTGTTCATGGATGTATTAAGTCCACAACGTTTTTCAAGTTCCTATCAATTTTCAAGTAAATTTTCAGGTTTTCAAGGCAGCCATTGTTAAATTATGGTAATATTTTGGGTTTTTACACGATGTTGTGTGCTTCATTTGTTCTGCATTTTGGAGAAATGTCAGAACAAACAAAGCTCACTATATGGTGCAAAAACGTACAAAATGACCATCCAATTTTAACTACTTCATATTCATATCTGAGGGCTGCAAATGACATAATTATAAAATTTTATAAAACTGTCACCATTATAAATGCTGTTGAATGCAAATATGAGACTTCAGCATAAATCTGTTCAGTGTGCAATGAGACCTTCTGGTAATTAGGCTTACTTTTATAATTATACAACTATGTGCATCATAACATCCATTTTGGGGGTATAAGACATCTAGACTAAATGGCTATAGTGGTGTACCAGATACAGAACCAACATGCTTCAGCACTTGCTGCTACTCGATACCAGCTCAGCATCATGTACGCAACAAAATCAGCATATGCCAATAAAGGAAAACAAAGTAAAAAAGGGTTTCATAATGAGGTCAGTCAATGGATCACCATGAACGTGTTACCCATAAGCCCTCCACTATCAATGCTAACAGACTTCTGAAATACTCCTTTAAACATTAATGCACTTTGGAATAATGCCGACAGATGCAATGTTTTTACATTATAGGTTCTGGGAAATTTGAGGTAGTCACTGCAGTGGCTATATAACTACAAAGGAAACTGTCTTCTGAGACTTAATGCCAATTTACCCGTTTCAGATGAACAGGGTGCCTCCACCTCTGGGTATACCCTGAAGCTGGTGGCAGCAAGTTCCTAGAAAATTTTGGGAAGTTTCCACCAGGACAAAGGGCAATATATCTCAGAAGGCAGTTTCCCTCATTATATGTTCTGTTAACAAGTCCAGTCTCTACACTGGTTAAGTGGTCATGCCTAAAAGTAATATTTAAATTATGATAAAAAAAGATGACATTTTAGTGCACAAGAAGGGTGCGAGAAAACAGAATAAAAAAACAATCACAGAAACATTTGGCATAAGAAGAACTTCCAAAGTGCTAGCAGTGTTACCATTAATAGTTCCTATCTGAAATTGATAATTGCCAACTTAAGCACATACAATTTCTCAGCAACCTGTCTTATGACAGGACATCAATATATTTTCACTGACAAATATTTAAGTCGACAACTTAATGTCCAACTTCAAGATCTTATTCCCAAGGTCATTCTCATTTGGATGTGCAATCCATGTAAAGTGCAATCCTAATAACTGATACAAGTGTAATGAACGATTGGTAAACAGGGTTGTAAATAAGAATTTTTATTCACCATTGTACGGTTAAACGCCGAAGTTGTACAGTATGCAATCCATTACAAAGGGAAGTAGCTGCTGGACTTGCTGACCAGTAATGTCCATATAAGGTAACAAGTGGCGATGCAAGCTGAGACTGGTTGGAATCGTATGGTCTGAGAAATCGTGCGATTCTACATCACAGCCTCAGAGCAGCGACACTACTCGGAACCTATATAACCTTGTGTAACAAATGCCACACTCTCACACTTTGGGTTCCAGTTTTGGTGTATATGTTTTGCAGTACAGTACTATAGTTCAAAGTCTGATTTTGTTATAATAAAAATGATTTTGTGATTACTGTGTTTCAAGGCAGGGTGAAGTTAAGTAACTGAAATTCTAAATTCTTGGCATAACTTTGGCTGTAAGGGACCCAAGTGCTTTGGCTGTGTTTAGAAATTTAACTGTCTAAATTCCGAATTTTGTGAGCAATATCGAACCACAATCATTTTATTTTAATTACTGTTTAGATTATGAGGGCACGGCATTATTGCAATTGTAAAGAGGGGCTGCATAACTATGCAACGGTGTAACAAGTATGTATTATATTGTGCATCAGGTGATTTTCCACACTAATGAGTGAGTTGATGACTGTGTATTTGTAATTAAAGAGTGGTTTATGTTAGTAAAGTAGCTAGTACACCACACTAATTTGCACAGTGGCAGAAGCAGCGATCCCGTACCTAGAAGCACAGATCCCAAGTTACCTCCCTGAGAAAAATAAATTTGCACTCCTACAAACTGGTGGCAGTGAAATACCAAATGCTGATCCCAAACCTAATAGCAGACCATAGCTACCACAGAGGTTATTTCACCCTCTTAGTTAGGGCAGTATACACCCCTTACACAAATTACTTAAAGGGCAGTATACACCCCTTACACAAATTACTTAATCATTTCACAGATATGCCAGGCTCTATACTGAGGCTCAATGTAGTCATCCTGAACATTTACTGAAAATTCAGTAGTAACCACTTCACATAAGTCCTTGTTCACTTATTCTTACCTTCCTATCATTCCGCTAGTGATACATCTGTAACCACTCAGAACAGGACTTATCTTTATCTTATTTGTAACTAAGAATGACTTCAAAAATAAGATCCTCAAGTTTAGACTCTGTCATGACTTAAATCTGTATAGCATACAGGAATTTAGTGAGATCCATAACCTTCATTCCACTGACTTCACCTGTACTTCAATTTTCGATGATCCTTCCACAAATTCACAAGCCAGTAAAGCTCTGCCTTGCTGACACCACAGCTCACCTTCTGGTATTGCAACACACTTTACTCTTCAATGCAATCTACATGACAGGTTCAAGGGCTCATCCCACATATTCAATAGGTACCATGGGTTCACTCAACAAGAACAGAGTGGTCACAGTGTGAAAGCTGACCACTCATATATACAGCTACAGTCAAGGGCATGATCTACTGTGGTGCTTAGGCACAGGAGCAACCTCACCTTTATATTTTCAAAAATTGAAAAGACCTTCCTGTACTTTAAGTGTTCTTGTCTATATGCCTCAGTCTATATATCTATATACATTTCTAATGGTATCAACCTATCAACTGTGCAGCTAAAGCCCTGTCTTTCATACAACACAATGCATTAAGAATTCAGTTTCTCCTGGTTGAATCCTGTGTGGAATCAAAAATGACACGTGACAAAGCGATTAAAACTAAGAATCCTTGCGATGATGTTAGACACAATGAAAATAAAAATAAACTCTGATTGATTCTGACAGTGGTACAGAAATATTTGGCAAATATCATGAAGCAAAGTACAGTGAAGGTTTTGACGCACAGCCAATTATGCACAAGGTGCTGTAACATGGACATCAAGGATGTATTAGACTACAACAGCTCTTCTATAGTTCCAAGAAGCTATAAACTGCCACTGAAATTTCGTTTTAAAAATACATATTGTGGCTGACCCTGTCCCTTTTCATTTTACACAGAGCCGAATTACTGTTAAAAGTTCTAGAATCAACTTAAACATAAATGACTTATAATGAGATAGTAGTGATTCTTACTGACTTTGGTTCCGGCACCAGAATTACCAAACCCTGAACTCAAACTCCTAGAACATAAAGAAAAAAATTACATGTAGCCATTTTCAAGACAATTTCTATAAGCAGACTGCTGTTAAATATGAGTAAAAGATTCAAAAATAAAGTCAAGTAGCTTACTTGTGTGGTGAAGGCTTAGAGTTGTGTGGGAGTGGTGATGAAGACTGCTTGGTACTATCAGAATCAGAGTCCCCTAACTCTGAAGAGGACGAGGCCCCCCTTCTGCTCCCATAATATCTGAGAGGACAAAATGCCAAAATACAGAAAATTCTCAAGACTGAATAAAGAATTGTTTCATTTAACTGTTTTCCCTGCTTAGTGTTCCCAGTAGCTTGACTGCACATTTTCTTATGCACGAGCTACAAAGAGTGTGCAAAAATTCTTCCCAACCCAAAAAGTATCAACCAAATTATACAGTGCACTCAGGAAAATCCAACAACCTACCAACGCACTGTGGTCTCCTTTTTAATACACCAGCCTCTCCACTAAAATTTACAAACATTTCTTTTAAAAAACCAAGCATCTGTCAGATGCCAGTCATGTAAGCTCTGCATAGCAGACAAAATAATATTTATTTGTAACAGTACTACAGATGACTCAAATTTGTATTATCAAGCTACAACCTTCAATGAAAACTGTTCAAGAATGTGGAGGTACAAAATGTTATTTTTAATAAAATGTGTGATGGAATATGCAAATGCCCACCTAACAGGGGTTCCCAAATCATAAACATCCTTCACCAATGTCAAGACAGGCAGAAGACAGTAAATCAGCAACACCATAACTAGAGAATCTGACCACAGCACAATCGCTTTAACCATACTGACCCCACACATGCACTTCACCCCTCCTACTTCATATGATGAAAATGAACAAAGTAAACTGCACAAACAGGATTTTCTGCATAAAAAAGACATCACAGCCCCAAGTATCACATTGATACCATAAAACCTCATTAATTAAGAACAGATTATTTCCATCCTCTGGGATATGACAACACATAGCTATATTCTGTAAGATGGGAAGCCAGATTAGCACCAATGTGAGACCCTCAAATCTTGCAAAAGTGTTATTCCCTGTACTTGGGAACATAATGTTTACGCTTTTCATGGGAATAATGTATAATCTGACAGAGGTTCAAACCAAGTGACTAGTAAAATTTAAATAATTAAAATTATGTAATTCAGAATTTTTGTGCACAAGTTGTAAATTCTCTGTATACACCTGTGACTTTCTTCCTAATTGTTAATATCTTTTCTATCCAACCTCTCAAATCTTACAATCCTGTTTCTAACCAACAGCCACAACATGCTAATATGAACAAATGGACTACCTAACAAGTCAAGTGTTCTGAAAATATTCAAATATGGTGAAACCTGAATTTTACATTCCTTGACTTTACACATGTTTTTCACTCCTGTCACAACTTCCATAAGAACAATGATATATTTTCTTGGAATAAATGTTCATGCTTTCTACCCACTTCCTCAATTCAAACTGAGCATAAAGTGGCCTGCTGCTGTTGTTTTCAGTACTTTAAATTTGAATTCAGAAGAAAAAAATTTGATTTTAGTTATAATCCTGCCTCCTCTATTGTCTATGTATATGCTTATTGTTCTATGGCTTAAATGTTGTGCCAGCACAGTGCAGCCATATTCTGTACTAATGTCAGGCCTGAGTAGTGATGAATGACTTCAGATGCAAGTTATGTACCTGCGGACAGGAGGTGGGGGTGGCTGATTATGTGGACTCTTGGATCGACTTCTTGCTCGTGATCTTGTAAATGGAGATTTGGATCGTGACGAAGAATTACTGCTATTGCTTCTTCGATGTCTTGGCCTGATTAAAAATAAACAATGTAGATAATAATGAAATATATGAAGACCCTAAAAGCAGCATGTTCAACATTACGGTACCTGTACACTTCTCACCAAGTGTTTGTATAAAGGTCTCCAACTTACAGCCACAAATTCTGAATGGCTAGAATGTCACCATCATGGCCACCTTTATAATGCACTCTCTTAAGATGTTCCACCATCTAAAAAGGAACTCTTTATTCATGTTTAATTTTAATGAAACTATACAAGAAATAAGAACACCATGATACAAAAATATGTAACAGTCTTCTTGAAAAATACAAGTAATTCACATAGCCAACGTTTTTAACACACTGTTAAGCAGTAAAGAACCTTGTATCAAAGAGTGTCTCTTAACACATGATGATCATGGTGGAAAAATCTGAAAGACTGTACTAATTTTATATATTTCCTTACAGACAGAAAAGCAATGGCTAATGAATGACAGTACAAACGGCCTGCAGTACACCTTCCCCTACATGATGGACCCCAGTAAGTGTTATTTAATCACTAGTCAAAAATGCCCATTGAAAAATCAATGGGCAATCTCTGATCGGTGACTAATCAGTCAGACACTGACAGGAACTATGTAATCAAGCAGTGAATAACATATACACATAGTCATCTCCTATTACATGAGAGTTGTCAGAAAATAAGTGTAGGATGCATATATTTTGGGTTCTTTATTTTCAATTCTAATAACAGCCATTCACATTCAACGGTACTGCTATCCCACTCCTCTCCACAGTCCCCACCACAATTAAAGACATTATCACATCGCGGGATGAGCTTTCCTATTCGCTATTGTCAAAAGTCCATGTTCTTTGTTATCCACCACTGTGTTACAACTGTTTTCATGTTGCGGTCATCTTTCAAAATTTCTGACTGACAAGATTTTGCTTGGCAATGAATTCCCCTGATATAATCACAATCAGTGTAGATTCTTTAGTTACAAAATTATACACCACGTAAAACTATTCTCCGACTGCTTATGGTGTGTGTGTGTTTATAATAACACACACAAACACACACAGAGCATAAGATCATTTTCATGATTCATGAAATTAGAAGCTTTTACAAACTGAAATTCAAAACTGATATCTTCTTTCTGTTGTAGAAATTCTGACAGATGTCTGCATTTTGAACAGCATCTACACTGAAACTGTAGAAGTCACAGCAACAAAACTGCCTCACCGGAGATGTTGGCATGCATGCCCAATGGTCCATTACATAACTCTTTATCTTATTATGTCCTTACCTTGTACGAGAACTGGATCTCTTTCCTCTGTGGTGTGGAGACCTGCTTCTAGCTTTCCGACTACTGGATCCATGGTCTCCTGATCTTAATCTAAAACAAGATTATTAACACCACAGTCTTAAAACGTTGAAAAATAATTTATTATCCATATTACCGACAAATTTATAAAAATAACTTCCCTTCTGGCTGTACAGAAAGAGGAGGGGGCACATGTAGCATGCATACAAAACATGATGCCACAACATGTCACTTGGCAGGGTTCAAAACCAACTTATAAGACAGAATACACAGTATATTTCAAAACACAAAATTAAATCTAGCACATCAGCACACCTGTGAGATGAGGTGTCCGGTGACCATCGCTGTGAACTACTCTTGCTATTTCCATGTCTCCTGTGAGGGGAAGAGTTGGAGTTATCCCAGCCCCTACCAGACCTGCTCCTACCAGAAGCCCTGCTGCCTGGAGACCCAGAACTTGAAAAAAATTTGAAAAAAACACAAGTTAAGTGGGCCACAAACACTTGACCTAGTGAACAATTACGCATATACCTGTAACAGATAAAGAAATTTTTGGAATGCAACAGCATATTGGTAGCAATTGCAAGTAAAGATTCACATGAACATATGTAATTTGATACCATTCTTTGGGTACCTATAATCTTTTCTTCACACTGATGTGAAACAAATCAACTCGGTCCTCTGTACAACACTAAGTTATAGGGTAACATTGCCACAACTTTTACTGGACGTTCTTGTGCACAATATGACAATTACTGTATCAAAACTTCACGAGTCCTTCATTATGCTTTGTTGTAGCAACTTCCCCTTTATTTTAATTTTGCTAAACACACACATATAAAAAATGTTACAAATAAAAGTTAAACAATAACAGAACACACTTGAATTATCTATCAATTTTAATGAGCTTTTCTTGAAGGAGGTGATGTAAAGGAGTGCATGAATTTTTCACCCACCAACTTCCAATGTAAACACCTAACAGCACTACATTTAACAAAAATAAATAAAAAATAAAATAAATAATTTTGTAGTAAAAAACGTGGATGGGCACACAGAAAAGACTACTGAATATGCAGTCAGTTTCTGCATTTGGTGCAAGGAGCACAAAACATATCTATGCAAATACTTTGGCCACTCTATTCCACAGTTTGCGCCTGAAACAACTGTCTGCTTTTTCAAGTAGTACCGTATATTCTCGAATCTAATCCGCACCCAGTTTTTGGCGACTTCTTAAACGAAAAAAGTTAGTTCGCGATTCTAATCCGCACCTTTCCTTCAACCACTCCTTGCCCACGGGGCGACTGATTGAATAATATTGGAGGTTACCAATGCGTTAAAATCCGACGCTACGCCTGTGGCCGATGAGTCATACCGATAGAGGGGGGCCTTTCACAACAGACGTGCGCAATCTCGTCTGAAGCCAGCTGATCTTTAGTTGTTGAAACGTGGGAGTTGCTTGTTCCAATTTGTCGTGTACCGTAGTTATGGAAGAGGGACACCTGAAATCTAAACGACTCTCATATACGGCAAAGTTCAAACGTGAAGTTATTCGGTGCGCAGAGGAGAATGGAAACCGCAAAGCCGCTGCAATTTTTGGAGTTGATGAAAGCAACGTTCGACTATGGCGGAAACACAAGGCAGCGATCAGCGGGTGTGAGGCGTTACGAAGGAAATTCACTGGACCCAAGAAAGGACGATTTCCTGAAATTGATGATGCAGTCTTCACGTTTTTTCAAGAGAGACACAAGACTGGACTGTTTGTGAGTTATGATCTACTCGCGAGGAGGCGATAAAGAAGGCCAGATCTTTGAACATTCCTCGAATTATGAGTGATGACGGCGAGTCTGATGAATAATAAATTATAATAATAAATAATAAAATAATAGATTATTGTATTGTATTGTTCTTACGTTGTTTATTAATTACGTTAATTACGTTATTGTTATATTGTACAGCAGCTCAATCATTTTTCCAAAATCCAGCTCTAGACCGCGAATCTAATCCGCACGCGAATCTAATCCGCATCTGATTTTTTAGCCCTCTAAAACTGTAAAAAAGGTGCGGATTAGATTCGAGAATATACGGTATATTATGGTCTTACTTTGAGAGGGAAATAAGTGTCAAGCTCGCTTAAAGTTTACTGCAGTAAATTTTCAAGAACTGACTTCTTTATTTCAAATACTACTGACAATGCTTATACTATATGGAACCTCTAACTGCAAAGTTGTCAGGATGAACTGTCTGCACTACATGCTGTAATTATACAACAGCTGATACGGTGCAAAGAGACACAACAGCCAAGTGGCAATCCCAAAAACTGCCCGTATAAATAGCCTTCTGGATCTGAAAGGATTTTAGTTATAAAATAATTATTTTACTCTCATCATACCTGGGAAACATGGCCCTGAACTTAAATTTTGCACTGCAGGTTCAGTGTTGTCTTACACACTAAACCGCCTTGCACAATAATATATACAGAACATATTTCACACAGGAACAACTGGGGGGGGGGGGGGGGAGGATTTATTTTACTCTTGCTAATGGGTTTGTGATATGGTTAAAATTAATGGAGAGCAAACCACCCTAAAATGTATTTCATTGCTTTATGTCCCAACAATGACCTGACACTGAATATTTACAGATCTTGAAGCTTAACCTACAATTCAAACTAGCCAAGTATTGGCACATTATCCTAAACCTATGCTGGCACTGGATGTTATTCCAACACAACTTTCACGATATTTTCACTGTCACTGTCATCAAAAATGTAAGTTCTAAGCCATAAACATATACTACACAAAAGAAAAGTTCCAATAACTACAATGTGACCTAATACCACCAGAATACATAAAAAAACATCTATCAACTTCTTCATCCATATCCTCCTAACATTAATATTATCATTACTAGACAGCTGTCAAACAAGTCACAACTAATTCTTCCAAGAGGCTGTGTCTGTAATTCAACAATGGCTGCAGTAGTTTCCTTACGGAACATATGAATTCTCCATCCTCTCGGTCCATACTAAAAACGTATGGAACTAGCACGAATGAGGTTTGGCCAGTGATATCTTGATTCAGTTTATATACCGACCGGCTTGCTTTATTCTGTGGGGCAACAACAACGTTGGCAGAATGTGATGATGATGATGAGGTTAGGAACTTTGATGAAGGCAGACGTCCCCCCTCATCAGTTGATTCCTCCTCGCCGCCAAAGCTTGTGATGTATGTGATCTGTCCAGAGTTCACCGGGGAGTGTGATCGTGAACGAGATCGAGACTTGGACTGTGATTTGCGGTAAGGATCGTATGTTGGACTTGTACGGGCAGCATAGCTGAAAGAATATATACATAGTTCAGGTGCTCTGAAGTACTGCTGGCTTGTGTACTTATACATTCTTCCACAGATCACCTGCTTATTTTGTTGTCAATAGTAAAAAAAGCATAACACTTTACCTGTAAGTCACATGTAAAGTATGAACCATACATATTCTTAAAATTGGAACTATACAGGACAATAACCATACTAGCCATATTCCCCTCAAATCCAAGATCAACTGAATTTATACTATGAAAGAAAGGAAACAAATACAGGACAGAAAGACCAATATTAAATTTGCAAGTTAAGATGATTCATAACTTCACCTTTCCTTATTCATGTAACACATCCAATATACAGTACGATGAATTACCAGTGAATTATAAACCAGAGTGAAGTGACCATAACAGTTGTCAGAACTAAATGGAACAAATTCTTATTCTTGCTCTTCCACTGAATATTTTACATCAGACTTTCATATACTTACTAAACCTATCTACTATTATCATGTTCTAATTTCTTCCTCCACTTCCTACTCCTCTACACATGTGGTTTTTATGACAACAATCAATAGTGCATGTGTGGCATTTTTTAATTATTGCATTAAGAAAAGCAGCTTAAAACTCTCTGCACAGGCATTCATAGAAGAATGAAGGGCAATACTAGGCTAGCAATTAGCTGACAGACAGTGAAAATCTTTACAAATAATGTATACCCTGTGCAACAAAACTGGAAATGTAACGACAAGAGGATATATATATATATATATACTGATATATCACACACACACATATATATATATATAGGATTTTGGTGTGTGTTTGTGATATACTAGGGCAGTCAAAAAGTTCCCGGAATGGTGGTATTGCACTGTAATGGTAGGACATACGGCAACGCTTACCTAATCACCTTCAAAGTAGGACCCTTGCGCACACACACACTTGCTCCATCGATCCTGCCATTGTTGGAAGCACCAGCGGAAGGCTTCTTTTGGAATCTTCCGGAGATCGGCCGTCGCATTCGATCTGATGTCCTCCACGGTTGTGAAACGTTTCCCCTTGAGGCCCATTTTCAGAGTAGAGAATAGCCAAAAGTCACTCGGAGCGAGATCCGGAGAGTACGGTGGTTGTGATGACAGGAATGTTTTTCTCGGCGAGGAATTGCTGCACAACAAGTGATGTGTGGCTCGGTGCGTTATCGTGATGCAGAAAGCACTGTCCATGCCACTTGTCGCGCCGCTTTCTCCGAAATGCATCGCGCAACCTCTGCAAAACTTGAACGTAGAAATGACCAGTAACACTCTGTCCAGGCGGTACGAACTCATGGTGCACCAAACCGTCGATATCAAAGAATGAAATGAGCATCACTTTGTCCTTGGATCTGACGAGGCGTGATTTCTTTGGTCGGGGAGACGACGCTGTGTGACACTCTGATGACTGAATCTTCGTCTCCGGGTCGTAGGCGAACACCAATGACTCATCACCAGTGACGGTCTTTTTGAGAAACGTCGGGTCCTGCGTACTTTTCTCAAACAGATCTCCAGCGACCATCATGCGACATTCCATCTAATCCGTGGTCAGCTGCCTCGGAACAAACTTCGCACTGACACGTCTCATCTTCAAATCGTCGGACAAAATCGCATGAATGGATCCGTGAGAGATACCAACTTCTTGCTCCAACTCCGCGATGGTCATTCTTCGATCAGATCGAATCAGTTGTCGCACTTTTTCAATCATTTCTTCGGTTCTGGATGTCGAAGGCCTCCCGCTGCGCTGGTCATCCTCCGTCTCCTGTCCATTCTTAAACCGGGAAAACCAGTCGTAAACTGCGGATTTCTTTAGTGAAGTATCACCGTAAACTTGCTGCAGGGCCAATAGCGTCTCTGAAGCAGATTTTCCCAATTTGCACATGAACTTGATGTTCGCACGCTGTTAGAACTGCGACATTGCGCCGAATGACAAACACGTCTAACTCGAACAGAACAGTAACGACACTGCACGCCGAAACATGTGCAGACCTGTTGCACCTGCGAGCAGACATGCTGAGCTCCCCACCACAACACTGCATACGCTATCTTATCTCTCATTCTCCGTCTGCAGGGGAATTCCGAGAACTTTTTGACTGCCCTAGTATATATATCACAAACACACACCAAAATCCTGATGGACATCACACGGCCATGAACTGAGAAAACTGAGAAAAAAATAATTCAGTGAAAGAAACAAATTCAAATTACTTCAGTGGTCACAGTATCAACATTCTGCACATTATGTTCAAGGATAACAAGAAGTTATAAAAAAAATCCATTATTACCTGGGTGGACTAATTTTTCGGCCCTGCAGTCTCTTTTCTCTAAATGCTCTCCTTTCTCTTCGGGATTTTCTTCCCTAGAAAAAAAAGCAATTACCGTATATTCTCGAATCTAAACCGCACCCGAATCTAATCCGCACCCAGTTTTTGGCGACTTCTTAAACGAAAAAAAGTTAGTTCGCGATTCTAATCCGCACCTTTCCTTCAACCACCCCTTGCCCACGGGGCGACTGATTGAATAATATTGGATGTTACCAATGCGTTAAAATCTGACGCTACGCCTGT
The DNA here is from genome assembly GCA_021186555.1 of Reticulitermes speratus. Classification (NCBI taxonomy): domain Eukaryota; kingdom Metazoa; phylum Arthropoda; class Insecta; order Blattodea; family Rhinotermitidae; genus Reticulitermes; species Reticulitermes speratus. The sequence goes on from JAJKFL010000001.1 coordinate 21,171,292, forward strand.
GGCCGATGAGTCATACCGATAGAGGCGGGGCCTTTCTCAACAGACGTGCGCAATCTCGTCTGAAGCCAGCTGATCTTTAGTTGTTGAAACGTGGGAGTTGCTTGTTCCAATTTGTCGTGTACCGTAGTTATGGAAGAGGGACACCTGAAATCTAAACGACTCTCATATACGGCAAAGTTCAAACGTGAAGTTATTCGGTGCGCAGAGGAGAATGGAAACCGCAAAGCCGCTGCAATTTTTGGAGTTGATGAAAGCAACGTTTGACTATGGCGGAAACACAAGGCAGCGATCAGCGGGTGTGAGGCGTCACAAAGGAAATTCACTGGACCCAAGAAAGGACGATTTCCTGAAATTGATGATGCAGTCTTCATGTTTTTTCAAGAGAGACGCAAGACTGGACTGTTTGTGAGTTATGATCTACTCGCGAGGAGGCGATAAAGAAGGCCAGATCTTTGAACATTCCTCGAATTATGAGTGATGACGGCGAGTCTGATGAATAATAAATTATAATAATAAATAATAAAATAATAGATTATTGTATTGTATTGTTCTTACGTTGTTTATTAATTACGTTAATTACGTTATTGTTATATTGTACAGCAGCTCAATCATTTTTCCAAAATCCAGCTCTAGACCGCGAATCTAATCCGCACGCGAATCTAATCCGCATCTGATTTTTTAGCCCTCTAAAACTGTAAAAAAAGTGCGGATTAGATTCGAGAATATACGGTACATCTGACATCATACTGATATGAGCAATGAAGTACACAAACACAACACACATACACCACAATATATCACAAACACCTTCCACAACATTTTGGATGTTATACACACACCAAGTTACATACTTCTTGAAATAACATATCTCATTTCCAAGGAATTTATCTGCTAACACAGCTAGTAACCACTTACTTAAACAATCTGAAACTGTTCCTAGCCTTATCCAATAAAATGTATCAATGGTTAAATGTAAAGAAATTACACCTAATTTCTTTACATATGTCTATCTATACACAGAGCACAGCATAAATTATATACTCTTTAAACAAGTTAGTAGCTGCTAAGTATAGAGCACTGGCAGGATAATAATTCTCACAGGAAAACAGAGGTGCTTAGAAAAAAGACTCTCCATGCCACTCTTCACCACAAAACCCATACATTGAACTCTTGTGAAATTGAATATGGGTCCCTGCAGTGAAAAGCTTGTGACTAAGTGCTTCAGTTATGGCACGGCCACACTCACCGAATACATGGCCTTCTCCTCTTCCTGCTCACGTGCTTGTCGCAATGATTCTTTTTCCTCAATGTCTCGAGTCAAGAAGGTATAGAAGTCATTACCACTCATTCCATATGCAGCACCACACACGTTCATCTCATGTGCCTGCTGAGGTCCCACCTGAGTCACATCCACACATAGATCTGGCCACAGAATACATCAATTATGACAGTTTCTTTACATTTAACTTCATTATGTCTGAACAAAACAAAATCCTTCTTGAAAATCTATCTGAGAGATGGCTGCAAATCAGAACACAATATAATCTCAGTGAAAGGGTGTTGGTGGCAGTGGGGGTGGGGGCAGTGGCTGTGGTATACAACCGATATTTCCTACTGGTCTAGACAGCAAGAATGTTCTATGCATCTCACAACACTCCATAGCCACATTTGCCTGACATGTAATCATCATAGGTCCTGGGGGTTTTACTCCAATCATACAGTGCTACACAAACCATAAAACCATTCTGGACTATAAATACATAAATAAAAGTAACACAATTGACTACTGTTTACTGTAAATGAGTTTAAAATAGTAAAACAAAACAAGATGCAAGGGCCAGTTATGTCTATGGGAATTGAAGCCTCCAATCAAGGATTGGAGACTTCAGGTTTCTCAGCAGAACACTCCTTACCGAAATCAATATCACTATCATCATCCTCTTCCTCATCCACCTTTTCTTCCTCTCCTTCTACCTCCTCCTCTTCTGTCAGTCCCTGACCTGATGTACTGTCATCATATGTGTAAGGGATAGCAGCTCCAGACGATGTTCCTTTCTCCCGTTTCCTTTTGTCAACCTCACTCGATCGGCCAACTGGCCCAAACTGTTCCTCCAAATATAGCTGGTGCAAGAACTTCTCCTCACCAACTGAAAGCAACAGCAGTGAATTTCAGCACTGCAATAACTTTCCAGCTTGTACAGGAGAAAATTAATCAATATCAAAGTGAAACTTGTGTCAGGAATTACAAAAAAGGAAGTGTAACACTTCTAGCTGCTCACTGCAATGGTTGAGGAAAAGGTTCACCCTCTCTGTTGATGATGGCTTCATGTTAGTAGTTTGAAAATCAGGTGGAAAGATGCCACAATTAATTGTGATAGTTCTGTGATATGTGCCTTGGGCAAGCACAAGAAATTTGAAACCGACCGACCGACCCAACCAGCAGTCCTATGGTATGAGACACCATACACATACTGTGGGATCTGCAGTGTGATTATGAAAGGGCTGAAGATATAAATCTCCATAACTTACTTCCCAAGAACTCATTCTGGACTATAATTCTGTATCTTTCATAATTTGCCAACCGGTCTTCTCGTGAAAGTTCCTCATTGGTTGTTGATTCTGTTTGAGGGGGATTTTCGGGAATGAAGTCCAAGTGAGCTCGTACATCAAATCTGTCTATCAGCACATCTGAACGGCCTTGCCAAGGCATCCTGTACAAAAACAAAAATCATATTTACATATCTTATAAAGCAATACATTCTATATGGCTCAACGTACAGTACATGTGTATTCAGGCTCAAAAGGGAGCAGCATAAAACTATAGTACGATAGTGCATGTGTGAGGAAGAACAGGGGAGGGGTGCTTCAGAGGTGCATCAGCATCAAAGACTATATGAGCCTATCCAAAAACCATCAGGTAACCCAAAAACCAGTTTGATTATAATAAATATCGAAATGTCAGAATTATAAAATCTAAGGTAAAACTGCCATGTTGTTTAAAGGGACATAATCATGTATACCAGACAATAAAAGATGACACACTGTATAGCGGCCTGTCCTCACAGTCCTAATATTCATGTAGGTAACATGTCAAAATTCTAAAATTCAAAGTAGAATTGCCAATGCTGTCTCTCAGTGCCATTGTAGAACACACCTGCATATTTGCACCAAATACTTTCACTTCCAGTGGGCCGGGATAGCATAGTTGGTATGGCAACTCGCTATGAGCTGGACGGTCTGGGGATCGAATCCCGGTGGGGGCAAGATTTTCAGCACCAGTCCAGACTAGCCCTGGGGCCTACCTAGCCTCCTGTACTATGGGTACTGGGTCATTCCCGGGGTAAAGCAGCCAGGGCGTGGCGTTGGCCACCCAACCCCATCTAGCGTCGAGGTTAAAGAAAGAGTAGAGCATACCTCTACTCCCCCTCTAGGCCTTCATGGCCTGTTCTAGGGTGAACTTACCTTTACCTTACTTACACTTCAAGGTTCAGTTTACTCTCTACTAAGACAAAGAGTACACAACCCATTACTACCTTTTTATAATACCAGAAAAAACCACATAGCTTAGCATTAATGAAGGAGATATAACACTCACATATTTGCAGGACTGTCCCCAGCAAGCGCTACAGCTGGGTCTAAGTGGATTTTTACTGGTCGCCCATGAAGTTGTGGAACTGGGTTGGATCCGCCTTCTGGCATAAAAACAACATAGAACACAATCAATACTTGTTATTGTCTTAAGGCTATTCAATGTTAACTCCCAACGCTCATAAAGGTGAGTGCAAAAACACCTGTATTAATCACGGTCCAGCCAAGAAGAATTACTGCATATTAAACTATGAGTGGCACACAACTTTTCACTTCTGACGCATCATAAGAAAGTGCAAAAACTGATACAGGTTATCTCCATTTCCAAGTTTTATGACTAGCTCATCTGATAATGGGGAGAAGAGTTACAAAATGAAGCTTCATGTCTCCTTTCTTCTCTTCTGGTCTCTCTTACCTGTTGGTTTATAGCGCAAAAAATGCTTATGTAGTTTTGAGTCAGCGTGTGATTGTAATTCACTGGTAACTGAATTATTAGTGGGAAATGTGTAGTATGTAGGCAGCGCAGTTTTATGCACCTCCCTGTAGGAAATCTCTTTTCCACTATGGATCCTAAACACATATATTGTAAAAGGCTAAACTGTGGCACATGCTAGGCCTCTTAAACCTGTAACACTGTCTTTTCCTATACAGTTTTTTATTACTGTGGTGGACAGTATTATCAAGAATGCAGGAGTTTTTACTAAAGGGATGACAGACCCAACACATGACTGTGAGAGGAGCCTAATGTAATGCTAACCCAAACAACAGTCTAACCTAACATAACCTGTCCCAGCCTTCCATAGACAACAAAACTCCTGATACACAGTGGGCCTATTTATAACAGAGAAAATCCACATTTTACATCTTTAACTTTTAATATGTGCCAATTGTTTATGTTATAAATATGTGTAAAATCAAGGTTTAAATTCCTGATGAAGGTTCCATTGGAGAACCGAAACGTGTTGGATTAATTTTATTGTAGAAAGAAGTTGCATGGTATAATGCAAAGTGTGCAGCTTGTTGGTTAAAAAATGTGTGATAACCTACATTCTTTGGTTTTAGAAAGAAATTAAAGGTATCTTGTCATGGGCATAGCCAGGATTCTTGGGCCCCTGTGTGAAGCTTGCCAATGGGCTCTGTCATACCCATGACAAAAATGGCCATTTTTGTTATAAATCTGTCATAAACAGACTTGGTTTGCAAATATAACTGTTTATTTAAATCTCATTTCTTATAATTATATGCAGAATCAATGTGATCACACTCAGAACACCTTTAAGTTTATTGTGCAGAGTGCAAGACATACACATGGAACGTATGCATAATCCCGAACACTACTGGCAGTTACAAGAATTCAATTTTTGGAAAATTTGAACATCTATTGCTTTTCCAAGAAAACCCTCAATTAGGTCTTACTGTAAAAATTCTTCTTCCAGCCTTGGTGTTTGCAAAATCAATGACAAGGTCCTTTATAGCTGCTGGGTTTGACCTACTGAATTTCAACTGTACTTCTTTCATTATTTTTAATTTTTAAATGACCTGTCAACACTGGCCACCATTACCAGAAGCATAATAAAAACTTGAAAACAGTGTACCATATTTCCAGCCGCAGAAGACGAATTTCTTCGCCCCAAAAAATGTCCCTTACGGTGTTAAAGCATCAAATCCATAAAAATACCATTCTAATCATAAGACTCGCACATCTGCTTGAACTATCTGCTTTAGACTCTTTTTTTGGTGGTGGATTCAAGAAATTCAAAGTAGTTGTTCACTGTCTCCATACAGATCATTGATTAATTTGAACATTCATTGGTCAAATTCATAATTAAAATATTAACTTAAAATAACTGTTTTCCATTGTGTATCAGCGTTACCAACAAACTGCGCTACCACAGGCAAAATTGTGCTAGTTTTCCCAAAATTATGCCCTTTCAAAGTTTCAAATGTTTATTAAAAAACTGATGCCACCTGGGTGAAGAAATCACCTAATAATATAAACGTTTACCAATAATCTGACATAACACAGTCTTACAAAGTAAGGTATTAAATTTTTCCCACTGCAGCCAAACATGGTATGTGCTACTATTATGCTATGTTTGGCAACATGGAAGTGTATTTGCACAAAGTTGAGTTCTGGCAAATAGGATCGAATTTGCCCAAATACGGGGTGTTCAGTTAGTGTAAAAAATAATTAGTTGTGATAGGCTCTTGGGCCCCTGCACTTGTGGGCCTCTATGCTTTGCATACTCTTGTTAGGTAGCTATGCCACTGCATCCTGCATTATTTTAAATTATGGTTAGAAATGTTATGCTCCTTTCACAGCAGTACTAATGACACACTGTCAGACTCAAATCAGACCCGCTGCCATTACATAATCTTTAATATGTACATCCTGTTATGCTACACCTATATGAATACACAATTCACAATCAAATTTTAACACAATCTGCACAACTAACACGAAACCTGTGAATCGAGACAGATTTCGGTTACCGTTTACGCTATGTCTCTGGTATAGTCAATGCCTTCCTTTTTAACTAAACCAGCCAGTCGAGACAGACTTCAGTTACTGTTTAGGCTATTTCTCTGGTAAAGTCAGTGCCCTCCTTACGAACTAACAGCCAGTCTAGACAGACCTTGGTTACCGTTTAGGCTATTTCTCTGGTACAGTCACTGCCCTCCTTGTGAACTAAACCAGCCAGTCAAGACAGACTATGGTTACCATTTAAGCTACTTCTCTGGTATAATCAGTGCCCTCCATTTCAACTCACACCCCCATTCCCCTTACTCACAAAACCTGCCAATTGAGACGGCTTCGGTTACCATTTAAGCTATTTCTCTAGTATAGTCAATGCCCTCCTTTTAAACTAAACCAGCCAGTCGAGACGGGATTCAGTTACTATTTAGGCTATTTCTCTGGCATAGTCAGTGCCTTCCTTGCGACTACACCAGCCAGCTGAGACGGACTTCCGTTACCGTTTAGGCTATTTCTCTGGTGTAGTCAGTGCCCTGCTTGCAAACCAAACCAGCCACTTGTGACAGGCTTCAGTTACTGTTTAGGCCATTTCTCTGGTATAATCAGTGCCTTCCATTTGAACTGAACCAGCCATTGAAGACTGACTTCGGTTACGGCTCAGCCTTTGTTTCTATTTACAGTCGGCACTCTTGTTATTCCCTTACCCTATCTCTATCCCTTCGAGACTAACATCTGTAGTGTGTCGTGATGCACAACCTCCGCCTCCCTCTTACCGCAGTAAACAAGTCCCTACCACTCCTTCGCACTCCACCCAGATCTGTTTCCTTGATACCCACTACCTTCATCCCTCTAGGAAATTTTCCTACTGTGGTGGACCTACAATGCAGTAGAGCCATGTAAATTAGTGTTAGCATGTAGTGCCACTGCCCTTTGGCTTCCAAGTTTTACAACTGATCTACATGAATTATATAAAACATTAAGAATATAAACTATATCACAGGATTGCTTTATATTGTATATTGTTATGCTATTATACAAGCTGTCCTGCCAAACGTGAAGACAACTTTAACCATAAGTGAATTTCTTGGTCGTAACGTTGCAAGAATCATGAGGAGAGTGACAAACTGCAACAGTTGTATCAGATTTATAATTATAAATAGCAACTTTAAATAAAACCCAAACTCAGTGCCAGGTTACGTGTCTAATAACTGTACATAAATTTCATATTCAGTGACAGGAACATGTAGATACAGTAAAGCTGTTCTCACAGAGCGCCGATTTCTCATTCAGTAACCAAACTCAAACGAACAATGCTGCATGTTCAGCTGTCTCATTTACTGGTGGCCCGCAACAGCAGAGTTGGACTGAGCTGATTCTACTAGCATTCCAGGGTTTCCAGTTCACATACCACTTATTTGAGCCAGCAAATGCAGGTCACTCCTATTCACTAACAACCCTTTCAAGACTGAGTCACCTACATTATGTATAAACACTCGATATGTGCCTCACAAAGCACACAGTCCATGTTCACTACAACGACCAATAACTTCATCTCATTGAGGAAAATGATCAATGTTTGTTGTGAAAATGATACAAACACGTGATTATGAGAACACTGCGTAGCTAAATGCGGAATTTCTTAATGTTACGGCAAGTGGGGCATATACTGTAGTTATCATTTGGCGCTATGCGGTTAATTTGAACTAAACAGTAAGAACCACCCCCTCCCCCCCCCCCACACACACAAACAGGAAAGTCAAAATTAAAACTTACAATTTTTTCATAGAAGTCTCTTCTGCGTTCTGCTCTCTTCTTGTAATCCACCATTATCCCACGGATTTTCCGCTCTTGCTTTCTCGCTTCGTGCCACATGTTTACGTTACTTATCTTACTGAGGAATGCGAATATTACTTACAAAACACAAAATGCAGACTTAAATCAAAGTCTGTAACATTACAGACTATGATCGAAATGGTCAATACTTGTATATATTAATACAAAGTCAATAACAGTTATTTAAACCTAGTGGCTCTGAACACTGAACGCGTAAAACTTCACAAAATATAGACGTCCACAACTCTACCGTCCCAAGCCGCCATTCAGTGACGATCTCGTACTACGGAACCCAAACGCAAACTTCGAAAATCTTAGATGCAATATAATGTGAATTATATTACAATGGTGAAAATTATTTTAAAAAATCTATAATTGCTGCACAAGTTCTACAACTTCACGTTATATTATATCAACTTTTATGACACTGCAGAATGATTATCAGGCAGGGTAACCACATATCCATCACAAGCAAAGAGCATTTACTACTTATCGACTATAAGAACATGGCATTTTATTTTCCTCCAAGGTACATAAAAACACAAACAAACAATAAGTAACACGAAACTTTGGTGTGGCAATTCTAGGCGCAAGCGTATATTTTTCAGTGGATCCAATTTTCCTCAGAAGTACAGGAACTCCACGAATATAAGTATGAAACTCTTTACATGACATGTTCTTAAAACTGTATTGTACAGTGCCAGGTTCCTTTATAGTAGTTCTAGTTCCTTGAGGTCGCAAGGGACCCCTGGTGATCCCATTGGATTTTCTGAGCAAGAGGTACAGGGTCTTGCTATCCCTTAGTCGTTTTTGTTTTGTCGTTTCCTATTTTCCACGGCCTTGTAGATCAGGTTCCTCCATTGCGTTGTTTTGCGTGGCATTTATGGTGTCATGCCAGTTCATCGTCATGGTTCTTCGTATTTCGTCCGTCCATTTTGTCCGCTGTGTTCCTCTTCTTCACTGCCGTCTGTCAATCCTAACATCACATCTTTTTCCAGTGAATCTGACGTGCGCATTATGTGTCCGAAATATTTCAATTTGCCTTTACTGCTAAGGTTTCTAGGGAGTGCCTGGGCTTCATTTGTTTAATCACCGATGCATTCGTCCTTGCTGTCCATGGTATTCTGAGCAGTCTTCTCCACGTCCATAGCTCGAAAGCATTTAGCTTCCTTTTGTCTGCCTTCATTAACGTCCATCTTTCGCATCCATACAGCACTGCTGGGAAAACTATTGTTTGCACTAACTTAACTTTTGTGTTGGTCGAAAATCCTGAGTCTTTCATAATTTTTGTCAATTTTGCCATTGCTGCTTTGCTCAACGTTATTCTTCTCTTAATATCGTCGTGGATATAGCCATCATTGGTGATGAAAGCCCCTAAAAACTTGTAGCTTGTTACTGTCCTTATTTCTTCTCCGTCTACTAATATGTTTCCTTGATCCCCAATGCTCATTACTCTGGTTTTCTTTATGTTCAGTTTAAGACCCGCCTTTTCGCTGCTGATTTTGACCCTTTTTATCAGTTGGCCCATATCGTCCTTGTTTTCTGCTAGTAGAGTTGTATCGTCTGCATATCGTAGATTGTTGATTTTTCGGCCCCCTATTTTGACACTTGCCTCAATGTCTTCTAACCCCGCTGTTCTTATGATGTGCTCGCTGTATAGGTTAAAGAGGCCCGGAGATAAAATACAGCCTTGCCTTACACCTTTTTGTACTGGGAACCAATCTGTTGCGCCTTGTTCGACCTGCACTTTGGCTTCTTGTTCTGTGTATAGGTCTCTTATTAATCCGATCAAATGTTCGGGTATTCCCATATTTCTCATGCTGTTCCACATCTTTGAATGTTCCACGCTATCAAACGCCTTTGCGTAGTCTATAAAACACAGATATACAGGTTTGTTGCGCTCTCTGGTCCTTTCCAAGACCCACCTTACATTGGCGATTTGGTCCCTTGTCCCTCGCTCTTTCCTAAATCCTGCTTGTTCCACTGGCATTTCACGTTCTATATATGGTTCAAGTCGTTTCTGAATTATTCTCAGTAGGATCTTGCTTGCGTGAGGGATTAATGCAATTGTGCGATTATTCGAGCACTCTCTGACATCTCCTTTCTTGGGTAGAGGTATGAAGATAGACCGTTTCCCCTCTCGTGTCCATTTCACCTTCTCCCATACTTCATTACACAAGATAGTCATTACTGGGGTGACTTCTTCTTTGGTGGCTTTTAACAATTCTATTTGTATGTTGTCACACCCAGGGGCTTTGTTGTAAGGCAGCTGATCTAAAGCCCACCTTACCTCACTCTCCAGAATCCACGGTTCTTTCTCGTATGTGAAGCCGTTTAAGTCTTCGGGTTGTTCATTGGTTTTTTACAACTCTGTTGTGTACTCCTTCCATCTTTCTAAAAATTTTTTTCTTTTCCGATATTAATTCTCCATTTTTTCCTTTGAGTGCACCTGTTTTGGGGATAAATTGCCTAGTGAGCTCTCTAATTGTCCTGAACATATCCCTGGACCTCTTTTTCCGGGCTTTCTCCTCTAAGTCGCGGCATTTTCCTTTTATGAATCTTTCTTTAATTTTCCTAGCTTCTCTTTGAAACTCACAGTTCAATCTTCTTACTTCTGTCCTGTTTCCTACTTCTTTTGCTTCCCGTCTCTCTTCTGCAATCTTAAGGGTTCCTTCTGTGAGCCATTTGGGACCTTTCTTGTTTCTTTTTTCGGGTATATTCTTCATGGCAGCTTCTGTTATAACCCTTCTTATCTCTTCCCAGAGATTATCTGGGTCTCGGTTCATCACTTCCAATGTTTCGAACCATTTGCCTACTGCATGTTTGTATTCTTCTGGTATGTGTTCCAAGTCCAGTTTTGATCTCATTCGTCTGTGGTCTTTAGATCTCTTTAACTTAACCCTGGTAATTGCTATTAAGAGTTCATGGTCAGACCCGCAGTCTGCTGCTGGTATTGTTTTTGAGACTTTTATGGCGCTTTTCCACCTGTGTGTGCCCAAAATGTACTCTATTTGGTTTTGGTATCTGCCATCAGGAGATGTCCAAGTGTGCAGTCTGTCTATTGGTTGTTGAAACATGGTGTTGGCAACAAACAAAGAATTTTCCGTACAAAATTTAATGAGTTTATCTCCTCTTTTGTTTCTGGTTCCCAGGCCAAATCTACCAGTTATGCCCCTGACAGTTTGGTTTCCAACTTTCGCGAAGTCACCTATAATGAATGATACATCGTTCCATGGGATTTCTGATATTACGTCTTGCAGCTGTTCGTAAAACTTTTCGATTTCCTCCTCACTAGCCTCGGAGGTTGGGTCATACACTTGAGTGATAGATAGGTTTTCTGGAATGGCTCTGATTCTTATGTATATTATTCTGTCACTGATAGGCTTGTATTTCTGTACAGCTTCCACCATTTTCTTAACAACTATTATTGCCACCCCATTCAGTCTTTTGGTCTCGTGTCCAGAGTAATATACTTTTTAACCGGCTGAGCTGAAGTGTCCTTTGCCCGTCGACTTTAGCTCGCTTATACCCAAGATGTCTATGCCAACATTTTCCATTTCTTTCTTAACTATCTCTAGTTTCCCTATATTCATGCTTCTCACGTTCCATGTTCCGAATGTATGCTGCTTAGTTACATTTGGAATCAGGCTTTTGCGGACAGTAACGTATGTATTATTGGCGCTGGGGTAATTCAATGCCTTTCTTGTCCTCCCATCTTTGAAATCGAAAAGGCCTTATTAGTATTCCCTTGGGCCAAAAGTCCTCCTTGCCCACCGTCCCGGCAAATGAGCTTGGAAACCCAATCTTGAATGCTTTGTTTCTGCTTAAGCTGTTCAGCTCCTCGCATTCAATTTCACCGTTTATTCCATTGCCTTGCAAATATCCTACCATGTCTTCTTTCCTTGTCTTTGCATCCAACTTCCCTATGTAGCGCGAAGCCATTCTGGTGCTTACTTGCAATATCGTCTGCCCTTCGTTTGGTTCTACTCAGGTACCGATGATCCCCCTTCTCCACCATGCCATCCCTTCGCGGATGTTTTCTGTGTTGCCTCTCGCTCTTGTAGCTGTACCTGTGCCTTCTTTTTCACTGTTGTTCTCGTCCTCTGCTCTGCGGTTCGAATACACTTGTTTCTTCCTCTTGTTCCTTCTTCTTTTCACTTCTGTGAATTCCCGTTCGTCATTTGTATCTCCCTCCGAGGGGTATTCAGAAGATTCAGTCTGAGGTAGTTGTGCTTCGTCACTCTCATCGTTGTTAGAGTTCCTTTATAGGAGTCAACAAACAACTTGTTACTCTGTTTTTCCCATTGACTCAGCATTAAGGAGCAAAGCCTCTCGACTTTCCCATTATGTGCAGGAATAGCAAGACAAAACTGTACCAACTGTAACAGTTTTAGATGGTGGCAGCTTTATTACGTTTACTGAAATATTCTGCCTGTTAGAAATCAGAGCTAGGTTGGCCCCACTGGTGTTTCAGCGATGCCTGATCGGTGGTGGTGAACACAGATTATCTAGTGGTGAATGAGTGTATGTGTAGCAACACCGACACGATCAATATGGCGTCAATGGCAGTAGTCAGGAAATGTGTGTAGAGAATAAATAATTAGTTAAATTCTAGTGAATTCTCAACACTGCCCATTTCTCATGAGACAGAGAAGAAAGTTCTGCATATCTCATTTTCTTTTATGTATTTTTTGGAGATGACAAAAATCGCATGAGCATTTGGTATCATCAGTAAAGCCTGTTGAGAGTACATATTGTGTGTACATTAGTGTTTTGATACAGGAGTTTTGACCTGAAGAGTTTAATGTGTGCTAAGTATACACATTGTGCTATCATAATTTGGAATGAGCGTCTGCTGACATTTTGTTTTCATTGTTTATAATTGATCCTAAGTATTTGAAGCTGTCAACACCTTCAAATTTAAAATCATCTACTGTCAGATTCTGGAGATATCTTGCTTTTGTAGAGGACACTTTCATGTACTTGTTTTTCTCTTCATTGATTACTGACCCCATTTTTCTGCCTTCAATTATGCATTTCTTTAAAAGTATTTTTTTCTACTACCATTAAATTATGCAAAAGCTTTAGGAAATAACAAACAGTCAAAAACCCAGACTTTCCTATAAATTTAAAACACCTGCCCAGATGGAAATTTTTGGGTCAAGAAAGAGGACATGTCCAGGGAAAAAGAGATGTATGGTAGCACTATATTAAGCTAACTTCAGATTCACATATTTTCAATCACTTCACTGCAGCCCGTGGGTTTTTTTTGGACAACATCTATATCATGGATCAGAGTTGGTCTATATTCCATGGTCTATAATACTAACCAGCAACACATACACCTATGTGCAGCACCCACAGCGACTCCATCTCTGACAGAGGAGTACTAGCTCTGATTTGTAGGTTGAAGTATGGATAAGAGCTACTCATCGTTCACACTGCAGAGTAGGTAAAGGCCGTGCCATGGCTCAGGCAGTTAGTCACCAGCATATTACTGCAGAGGCCTGGATTAGATCCTGGGACAGTCTATGTGAGATTTTTGGTGGACAAAATGGCACTCAGACAGATTTTTCTAAAGTACTTCAGTTTTCCTCTTTCAGTATCATTCCACCAATGCTCCATACTCATCTTCGTCTACATGTTGCTCTTGCCAGAAGGGCAAAGCCAGGGGATGTTCCGAAAAGCAATGTTCATTTGGAAATTAAGAAGTATTAAATAGAAAAGTGCTTTAGTTTATTTTTTTTAATCTGTGGTAAAGAGCTAGTAATTGGCAATAATGGTCCATTTAAAGAAGCTGTTATTGATCTGTCACCTCTAACCCAGAATTTAATTCCAGCACAGTTAAAATCACATCAATTTTCCAGAAGTCAATTCACTGTAACATAAATACAGTGTTTTAGTATCTGAGACATGTACAACAAAATCCATTCCATCCAATTTGTCATGCTACACTCCCACTTTGCTAGATTTTAGGTTTTTTAGGATTTTAGATTTAGGATTTTGACGTGATGTAACTGAGGTCTCCCACCCTCTGCGTTGTTGTGCTGCGTCAACTGGTAGCTTGTTACAGACATTTCAGGATAGCATCAGTCCCATCTTCAAGGGTGAAGCTGTCTGAGATTCTTCTCGACGTGCTTTCTCAAAAAGTTGATAACAAACTACCCGCTGATGCTGTGCAAACAGCCCAGAAGATAAAGACTAGACCTCCACTTCCTTGTGTCTTCACGGTATGATGTCCTTGGACTATGAGTCTATTTTGGGCTGCTTGGAAAATAAAGATACAGAAAGCAACCTCCTCCAGAACATCAGCAGCTATCTACCAATTCACATGTCATCCTATCCAGGACAGTTGCAACTTTATCATATATATATATATATATATATATATATATATATATATATGATATCCCACAATGATGATAAAATATGCCATTTATCTGTGAGTGACACTTCAGGCAGTAATGATGCTTTCATGGCCATATCCACTGAATTCCATTAATGACCTTAATCCCTGGCACATTATTTACTTGCATCTCCCTAGTCATATAGGTTACTGTCTACAGAATCAAATGTCAGCCAAAGAAATATGAACATCAGTCCTGAAAACTTAGCTGTGCAGCTGAGATGCCTCCACAGCTCTGATGCTGATACTGTCTTTAAATATGCTAGAGAAAAACATTCAAGCACGAAATGGAATAATGGTACTCATTTATAATGAAACAGGTGGTAAGCAATGCAGCATAAAGAAAACAAATGTGACATGTATATGGCTTGATAGTGTTTGCATGGTTAAAATGCATATAACAAATTGGCATATTAAAAAAATGACCAGGACTTCTATTATGGTGGACCGGTGGACCACTTCACTTTCAGCTGGTGATTCAATACAGTAAAAAAATGACTGATCCATAACCAAGTCAATCATCTGAATCACTATCAAGCACAATTGCTTTTCTCTTGCTTGAAGAACTTCCCCCTACAATATGAGAAACCTGAACATCAGAATCTAATGTCAGATCCACGATTTCAGTCTTTACAACACACATGGTTTCAAGACTATCTGACTTCTCCACTGTCTTCTTCAATGTGTCCATTTTTGGAGATGGAGCGGAAGTCTTGTTGTATGTCAGTGGAATCTTTCCTGCAGTTTTGTGGCTTTGTTCCGAAGTTGGCAGGCTTTTCCCACTAATGTACATTATAATATTACTCGTATGTTTGTCAGAAATGGCTACTGCTGCCTCCTTAGGACCTGAAATAAACATGGAAATTATGAAGACTAGTGACATCACATAGGATAAAGTACAAAGGGGTGTTGTAAAGGAGCGAAGCATTACATTATTTTAATGCAATTTATTTTAAGAGAAACACCAGCACGCAACAGGTACTGCTCGACCATATATATATAGCATGTCCCCTACAAATTGCAATCCAATATAGAAAACCATTCACTTTATTTTTATTTTTTCTAAGATACTAAGAATGTGATAAAGAAGGTGAAATGTGTAAGTACAGCAGATGCTGAAAATATCCTGCACCTTCTTGAAGATGAGCATTCACACTTTTCACAGTGTTTCTTACAACATTTTGAAGAGTTTGGTGGTCAGTGCCAGCAACAGCCTGTTCAATGTTATGTTTAAGATCGTCCAGGCTTCTTAGGCAATTGCTATCGACTCTTTCTTTAAGAAATCCCCACAGAAATAAGCCAGGTGGCATGAGGTTGGGGGATCATGGTGGCCAAAGGCCATGCCTGATAATGGGATCACAGAAGACGTCCTACAAGAAAGCCATTATTGTGTTTGCAGTAAGGATGGTCACCCCATCTTGCTGAAACTACGAGAGCCCATTCATTTCCTTCCAGCAAAGCAATGAATTGGGTCTAAAGATTTTGATAATTTTCCGCAGTAATTGTCTCTTCAACTTCTTTGTACCAGTTACAAAGTTCTGTCAAACGTTTTATGTACAAGACTAGTCCCATATACAGAAGAGTAGATAGGAGAGTATCAATGTGGTTTTCAGAGGAACAGGTCAACATTAGACCAGATATTTATTACAAGGCAAATCTTAGAAAAGTGCAGGGAAAAGAACATAACCACACACCATCTCTTTATTGACTTTCAGTCAGCACACAACAACATACAGAGAGAAGAGCTATGGATTGCCATGTACAGATTGGAATTCCCAAGAAGTTAGTAGAGACGTGCAGAGCACTTAGTGGTGAGATCTTTGCCAAAGGCAAAGCAGGAAAGGATGTTTTGGATGAGTTTACGTTACACAAAGGTTTAAGACAACAGGATGCCATTGCTCCTCTGCTGTTCAATATGGCCTTGGAGATGGTGATTCGGAATGTGTGCAGACACAACAGGTAATACTGTTTTTAAAAGCCAGCAAACTTTGGCATACGTCGATAACATCATCTCAGGAAGAAGGATTGAAAATGTGCACGTGGTGTTTAACTCCCTTGCAAACATCACACAAATTAGGAATGATCATTAATGAAAGCAAAACAAAATTCTTGACTGTAACAAGGAAAAAAAAGGAGAATGGAACCATATGTAAAGATTGGACAATACACCTTTGAGATTGTTGAGGAATTCACATATCTTGGAACATTATGATATAAGAACAGAGGTAGAATGAAGAACAAACAATGCATATAGAGCATACTTTGCACTTCTACCTTTGCTTAAGAGTCAAATCATTCCCAGATATATTAAGATAAGACTTTATAAAATGTTAATTAGACCCATCATCCTGAATGGAGCAGAAGCCTGGACCCTCAGCAAAGATATTTGTGAATGCTTGAGAGCATCCAAGACGAAAATCTTTGGGAGGACCTATGGAGCTATATATATATATATATATACAGCATGGGCCAGTGGAGAATCAGATACAACTTTGAATTACAGACTCTGAATGAAGATGTGGGCATTGTCACCCTCATAAGAGTGAGAAGACTGAATTGGATTGGCCACATCAATCGGATCAATGATACCAGAAAAGTCAAGCAAATTTTCAACAGTCAACCTGATGGTGTAAGAACAAGAGGAAGACCAAGATCTAGGTGGTGGGGATATGTCTGGACAGATATTAAGGACAGAAGAATTATGAATTGGAGGAAAACACCTAGGAACAAGAATGAATGGAAAAAGGCCATTGAGGAGGTGAAGGTCCACTTGGGACTGTAAGGCCAACTAAAACGCAGAAGAAGAAGAGGAGGAGGAGAAGAAGAACCATGGTGCACAATTTGTTTCCAAGACACTGCACACCGAACACCCCATCTTTGACAAATGCAGAGGATTTACATGCAGTGCATGTGGGTTTTCAGCACTCCATATTTTACTGCTTTGACAATTAATGTATCCACTCAAGTAGAACCACGCTTCACCCATAAAAAACAGTGTCCAACACATAAACTCCTTCATGCACAGAACCATGAAACCAATAGCAATACTGTATTCTTTGCAGCTGTGTCATGGACTTAAAGCTGATGCATTGATTAGAATCAAAATGGCCATAATTTTAGATCTTTGCTTACTCTTGAACAATGCATACCATATCATGTGTTAAAACTATCACAGGCCTAACATGTTTCCTGTCACAAACACTCCCTGTTTCCCTAAATTTTTCCACTAGTCTGAATATTGTTGTCTTACTTGGAACTTCTTTATTAGGGTGCACATGGCGAAATGCTTCAAGAAATTCAGGAAACATTCAGTTGTGAAATAATGTTCAAGAATGAACACATGTTCTGCTTGTGAAAAAACCCATACTGTTGTCTACAGAATTACCATGCAACTGATTGCCAACAAAACTGAAGCAAGACAATAACCTTGTGCTGAATAACTCAGCATATGTTGGAGCAGTCCACTACAGAGAGAGAGAGAGAGAGAGAGAGAGAGAGAGAGAGAGAGAGAGAGAGAGAGAGAGAGAATGCATTACATGGCTTCTTCAGGCAGTCCAGGCAAACGCTAGTATAATGCCTAAAATAAGTCACAACTGCTTCCTTCCACATCCTTTCCTATTCATCACTATCTTATCATTCAATCTCATATACAGTAGTTGTAGATACTGACAGTCACAGTGCTGCGATGGCACAGTCAGCATACTGACTAGACTATGGACTACATAACTAAGGCATGATGGTTCAGTTCCTGGCAGGGACCAGAGATTTGTTCTCTTCTCTGAAATATCCAGGCCAGTGCTGGGGCCCAACTAGACTCCTATTCAATGGGTACCAGGTGATCCTTTCCCAGGTGTGAAGTGGCTAGAGCACGAAGCTGACCACTCCCTTCCAATACAGTGTCATGGTTAAGAATGTTTGAAGCTATACCTCTACTTCCCCATAGACCTTCATGGTGTGCAAAGGGACAGCTTTTATTGAAAGTGTCACTAAATAAACTACAGCTAAACAAAAATTACTACAATTCTGTGTCTGGGATAGACAACAGGTTGTCAAATCTGCAAAGAGTACAAGATTCAAAAACTCTTGACTTCTTTACTTGTAGGATAAAGCATATATGGTAATTATGAAATATTATTGTAAAGCTCTGTGCCTAAGTATGGTGCCATGATGAGGTATATGGGATGAAGAGGCAAAGTGCTAAGCATTTTTAACCTCAGAACTAGATGGAGGTATGTGGTCAGCTGTGCACTCTGAACAACTTATCTGTGTGGAAATCACGCTACTATGCATCAATAGGAGCATCACACATACAGATTCATAAAGTTATGTCAAAGGACTACAAAAATATATACAAAATTCATCAAATGAATAAAATATATGTGATAATTGCATAATAAAAGTGCTGCACAGTGTGTCAAGTTTCATGATATATCATATCACTTACTGGCATGCCATCTTATATCAAACAAGAAAATGAATATATGTATGTTACAGGTTTGTTCATGCTGTTCTATCTTTTGACAAAATTTATGACTGATAGGAGATTTCAGAGTTTACAAAAACACTTACAAATACACTACACATTCTATAACCTTCTCCTAAACACATTTGGCATTCTTAAGGCAGTGAAGTTTTGTATTGCAGTCTTCTAGGTTATGAAACCATGTAGCCTAGTATATTCCCCCAAAATGCTCATATCCATTATATAGTTTAGCATCATGTTGCATATGCTGAGACTTGTTTTACTATGTTTCATACAGTACAACAATCAACAGAATGGATGCTGCTAAGCTCAACAGTGTAAAACAGTACAATTAGTGTTGATCAATACACAAAAAAAAATTTACTTCAATGAACTACACACAGAAGTGAAAAATGATGAGGAATCCACAAGAAACACCCAAGAAAAAAATTCAACTGAAGTGATATTTTATCCAGTTTATTTTAGTACTTGTGTTTATAAAATCTATTTTACTGATGAAGGACACACATTGCTTTTTAGATAAAAGAGATGCTGCCTGATAATGGCAGTTACTGCCACAATATGTTGCAAGTGTGTGCAACGTAACATACATGTAGTGTTCTATCTGACAGAAACACAGCAAAATAGGTCTCATATCCACTGCAGAGTGTCATAAACCACAATATGAACTTTCAGAAACATTACAAAAAATAATTTACAAGATAATATACACCCCAAAATAACGGTGTTAACGTCAGGCATCTCAGGTGCTGAAACTGAAAAATATATGCAAGAAATATGTGTACTCCTACCTCTCTTCAGATAGCTGATGGTACTGTATGGTGTGAAATGGAAGTCTTCTTGCAAGTATCCATTGACTAGGAGATGGGCAAGAATAACCTCTCCTGTCTCTCGTGAGAATTTAGGTAGTGGGAGAGATTTGACACGCAAGCGTCCCGCTCCCTTCCCATACCATGCATCTACCAACTTCTGTGCTGAACTCACACAGAATTAACACAATTAGAAACACCACATGAACTTATGATTATAAAAACATGAGAACTGTGCAGAAATTAAAAATAGATAATGGCTTGAAATGTTCATGGAGGTGTATTCAGTGTTGAAAGGGACAAGATAGTAATGACAATAGTAAAGGGCAGAAACACCAATGCACAAACCTCAGTACTGCACACAAATTAAGCCTCTACTTTAGGAGGATAAGGGAAAAAGGATGGGAAAGCAAAATTAAGAAATGGAACAAAAGATACAACAAGATAGGCAATGGACACATAACATAATACTGATGCGTGTTGGCGTAACCATTGTTGCCTTAGTTATCCGGCATGCAAATCACATCTTTTCTGAGTCATATTATATTGTCATCTGTGGTCTGTCTGGCTCTACCATATTTTTCCACATTATCTCATAAACAGCATGATTTTTGGAGGTGAAAAAATGTACTATTTAACACAAAACACGTGCTTTGATTTTCTGTACAACTTTTGTCTGAATTATTTTATTCTAATAAGAATTCTGAGAGATATTATCAAACTGTACATAAGTCTTTATGCAAAGTGCCTGTTATTCTTGTCAGACTTTAATCAAACTTGAATTTTCTCAACAGATTTTTGAAAAATCCTCAAATATCAAACTTCATGAAAATCCATCCAGTGGGAGCCAAGTTGTTCCACGCAGACAGACGGAGACAGACAGATGAATGGACAGACATAACGACGCTAAAAGTTGCTTGTTGAAATTTTGTGAACATGCCTAAAAAAGACAAATTTCAGAATAAACTAGGACAAAACTGTAGAAATGAGAAGAGTTCAAGAAAATAAACAAATGAAGGCTTAAAGAAACTTCATCAAACACAGAATCCAAGACAAAAATACAGAGAATGCAACCAAATTGCCCAAAAATTGCATCAGGCTCTCCAAGACATCATATGAATTTGGGAAATGTCAGAAAATGTTATATGAAATATATTACTTGCCTTCCTTATTCGTCCAGGGCATGTCAGAGAACAGTTCTACCACATTAAGTAGAAACACAGACAAGAGCAAAGAATGAAATAAATTTTACACACCAGACATGAAGTTCCTATGAAGTATCAAAAAACACACAAGGATACAAATCGAAACCATGAATTACACTAATTGTAAATTAGCATACTACAAGAAAAACTTGGAAAATTAAGGGTACAATGTTATGGGTGAAAAACAATTTTCTTGGTATATTTATTGGTTAATATAATTTTGAAGACAATTTAATTTTAGTTATTTTCAAATATGCTGAACAACCAATAGGGCATTATTAACAGTGTAATTATATATGAGATCAGGCCTACTGTAGTCTGCTTTGTACCTGAAATATATTATGAAACTTTATTATATGTCCTGGACATTTTCTGAATGTGATGTACAACAGTGTGGTTTTTCTCCATCCTGCTTACTAGGCTCTATTGTTTCAAGAACATCAGACCAAGTACACAATAATGGTTTCACACAAATAAATGAGTCAATAGCACATAGGAGGTTTAAAAACTTAATCATATTAGCAAATATTAATACATTTCAAAATTATATATGCAATACTACTAAGAACAATCTTTCAGTAAGATGAATACAGTAACCACATTACCTGTCAATTTTGTATCATTTCTGGCAGCATTTGAGATTAACTGATAAAACACTTGACAAAATGAAGTAATGACCATCTCCTTTCTTTCTTTTGGTTTGCTACAGTGATCACACATTGCATTACAGTCCTGATTGTCCCATGCTTCATCAAAATGTGATGCTATAATAGCACGTCTGCATCTGCAATAAAATTAATGGAAGAATAAACTGAGCTGTAATCTCTGACATGGAAAATACGATGTATGTAAAAGTTCTGTAATAGTTTACACTGCGCTGGTGTGTGTCTTCCTGGTGTCAGGAACAATTCAGAGCAGCAAGACCTCATCCTTCTTCTTCACATATTAGACCAAGTAACCTGTTTCATCTCCAACTGATCCCTCCAATCATTTTCTAGGTCATCCCCAACTCTTCTTACACGGGGCTTGATATTTTATTGCTGATTCCTTAATTCTGTCCTCCATAGGCCCTATATGTGTATTCCATTTCTCTCTCTGTTCTTCCTCCATTCTGTTTAAATTTTTAACCCTTACTTGTGTTTTAATGTCAACAATATTATACTATTACTATTGCTCTGAAAAATTTTGTTCCTCCTGTTTGTAATATTGTTTTGTGGTCTTCTTTTATTATCAAGTTTCACATCCAAGTATACAAAGTGGGAGGGCCTGAAACTTAATTTCTGTTGTTTTCCTGTTCACTCTTCCTCCCCCACATGGATTGCTGTGCCAAACACACAGTTATTACTTCAAACCAGCACTACATGTGCCATACAAATGAACTGTGTTAACAAAATTCTTGGAGAAACAAAGACAAGGTTAAATATCAATACATGGAAAATCAACACACAGACATTACAGAAATACAAATAAATCTCAGATGCAGATTGGTTATCATGACTGAGCATTTTTATAGCTTTCCTCAGGTCCTAGCAGAAAGGCCAGGATAATACGTAACTCAAATTCGGCCATGACTGCTTCCTTCCACATTCATTCTAATTCATTATTCACTAGTCATCCCATAATTTCACACTATATAATCTCAACTATTAAAAATGCTGTTAAATAACATATAAAGCAAACACACAAATAAATGACACAAAAGTATTACATACTGTAGTTGAATTTGAACACATAAACATTACAGAACTGTAACAGACCTTTCATATAATACATATAGTGTACTAGAAGGATGCACAGGTGCCAGGTGCCAGGTGGCCTGGGTGACTTAAATAATTTTACAGTGGTGCCTAATATTCATGAATCCTCTGTACGGAACTTGCTTCTTGTCACCCTTCTAGCACCTAGAATTTTAACGTGACTTCTAGATTTTTGGTAAATTTTTGTATCCCTGGTGTACTATGTGCAACACAACTCAACATACCTATATGAATCCAAACAGTATTCAACAATGCGATACAAATTTTGTAAGCCAGTTTGCTGGGTGAACACCATGGAACTGAGTTTGAACACATCAGACAAGCGGTACATCAGGATGCACTCAGCATGCTTATTGTCTCGACCTGCACGCCCACTTTCCTGCAAGTAGGAAGAAACATGTAAGTATGCACAACATATTACAAAAATCTAATCTAGTTCTATTTTGCATCAACTTACTTTTACTTACCTTGGTACATGTGTGTAAAACTACTTCAAATTCAATCACAACGCATGCTCTAGGTGGCTGGGATGGTGTTGTCGGTATAGCAACTTGCTATGGAAGGCCCAGGTTTAGAACCCCAGTGGAGGGTCGAGAATTTCCACGCCCATCCTGACCAGCCCCGAGGTCCACCCAGCCTCCTGTACAATGGGAACTGGGGCTCTTTCCTAGTGGTAAAGTGGCTGGGGCATGGGTTGACCACCCACCCCCATCTAGCACCGAGGTTAAAGAAAGAGTAAAGCCATACCTCTACTCCCCCCCCTGTGCCTTCACTGCATGTTCTACGGAGAACATGACTTTCTTCTTTACTCATGCTACATTTTGATACTCTTATCTTTCATATCATTGGTTTCTACCACATTATTCACTTATACAGTTATACAGGCTCCTTAATGCCAAATTTGTTTTATACTACACTCATAGGAGTTTTATCAGCTGCCTGTAACAAGTAAGGATCTGGTATGAACAGTAGTGCTGGCTACTCTTCACGCAACGATAACCTCTACCAGCATCAGGATAAATATGTAGTGGTAAAACTAAAGTGTACTGGCATTATCAAGTTATGCATTCCTAGTTCTGTAACAAGAATTTATTGCTGTGTAAACACTGATCATGTACATCTGGTTAATCATTTCAAATTACCTGATAAAAGTTTTCCATTGATTTGGACAAGGAATGATGAATCACAAATCGAACGTCAGGTTTGTCAATGCCCAAACCAAATGCAATAGTAGCAACCACAGCCTGTGGAAGAAAAAAACTGGTACATATGACAACATCTTCAATTTTGCTATCATCATAAAATTAAAATGATACTGTATTCATATTACATGTTGCCAATAAGGGACAAAGTCTGCACTGGGACTCACAATCCATTTGTGGCATCTCTGGTACAAAACATGACAAAAGCATGAAGTGCACATACATCAATAATATGATCCTACCTGATATTTACCACTGAGCCATTTGGTATGAACTTTACTTCGCAGTGTTGCATCAAGGTTGGCATGATAACAGCCTACTCGAAGGTTTCTGTTTCTAAGTCCGTGCATCAGCTGCTCACAGTCTTTTATAGAAGTGGCGTATATGATTCCAGACTGACCCCTATAACGCGTCTTCAACAATTCTTCTAGTTCGTGAAGACATTCTTCCTGAGATGATGCCTTTGTTCGCACCTGTGAGTAAATGTCTATTTCTAAGACACGTGTGTGTATAACACATTTTTTAAATGTTTCAAAACAAAGATTATAAAATACAGGTATGTATGTAATTTAAGTACTGTATTTTAAAATCCACAAGGATTTTGCAGTTAATTTCTGACCTGTTCCAAAGTAAAAAACATTTTCACTGAAAATTACCAAAATAAATGAAACAGCATTATCACTTGCCACATAATGATGCTTATATTTTGTGCACATGGTAGTGTGACCAAGTAATTAATTTCCTTCCATTTATGCAAACATAATTATAAAATATTCTCTCCTTAACAAATGGGGGAACGGAGGAAAGAACAAAGCCTTGGTTGACCTAAGAGTACAGCAACTGATAATTAAAACAGATGGTTGCAACAGTGATACTGGTAACACATCTAGTGAAGTGAACCAAGACATGACTGATGAAATTTTAGGCATTAGATTTGTAGTTTTACAAGTTTCAGAAATATTTTGCAATACAAATGGAAAATTTATGAAACATAAAGACTACTGATTTTGATATGATATACACAGAACAAAAATAAGCTACTAACATCTTCACTCTATACATAACATCATCAACCAGCACAGCTAGATTGAATGCAGTGTACCACAAATATGGGTTTTTAATGCACGATCTCACAATAACTTCAATTTAAAAGTAAAATACAGGTCATTTAATAATGCAGCATGTCAACAACTGTCCATGTGTCTACTTCTGATATTGACACACATATAACACCATGTACTATTAAAGTGATCAGATGCATCATATGTTGCAGCCAAACACACTACTCATTCAGACCTCCTCAGTTTGACTTTACATACATACTGTGCACATTCTGTGCCAACATCAGCACTTACAACCTTTTTTAGTGATTCTCTGGGCTCTGAGTAGCAGTTTCTTAACATCATTTAACCCACCCACTGTTCCTTTTCAAACAGGTTAAGAGAGAGAGAAAGAGAGAATGAGTTATACAGTGTACTGGAGGTACAGCTACAACCAGAAATTAGTCTAAATTACAAATCTGGTTGCTTATTCATTCCTGTGAACATTCCATACCTCATAGTAGAGGTTTGGTCTATTGAAGGACGCTTTCAATACGAGGCAGCCCTGGATGCACAACATTTTCTGAACATCTATTGTGATTTTGGAAGTGGATGTAGCAGTAAGTCCCAGGACGGGGACATCAGGAAACATCCCTTTCAATATACCAAGGAACTTGTAGTCTGCAAAGGAAACAATAAATGTGATACAGATACTTTAAGCAATACATAAAAATTCAGTTTCTAGCTGAAATCCTTCAGCCCACATTTTCAGTAGGTAATTTTATGCTTTTAGTAGACTGCAAGAGATAAATCAAGAGGTTTGCAAATACACCCAGCCTTGTTTAATGCCTTTTTGCTTTAATGCCCGTTGCCAACTTCCGCCACTTCTTAATTTGTGCCCTCTCATTTCTGGTTTAACGCCATTTGGCTGGCTGCGTTATATTATGTTAACCCCTTACATCTAACAGGAATATCATTTTTTATTTCTGCCTTTTTGATTTATGCCCACTTTTTTAGGAACACAACGAGGGCGTAAAACAAGGGCTGAGTGGATGTCAACTTTCCAACTTGTTTGCAGTTCTGCAAAATGTCGGAACACTAAGGTCTTCCTATTCATAAGAATTTCTCCATCTCATGAAAGTGGAATCTCAGCCCTGACAACATAAAAACTCTTTGAAAGCTTACAAGCCAAGGAGGTTTAATGAAAGCCTTATGTTTTTATGAAGAAGGATTGGGCAGAGAAGATGTAACATCACACTCTGTGATAACCACTTCATATGTAAAAAGTCATAACCAAATTAAGCTTTTTAAAAAGTGGTGCCATAACATGTAAACAGAAATTTTGAGGTCTTTGATTAAACATTTCAACATTTTCATCTATTATGAGTAACTGTTGGAGGTATATTCTTCGATTTGGAAAAGGCTTTTGACTGTGTGAACCATGATATCTTGTTGGCTAAAATGGAATATTATGGTGTAAATGGTGTAATGTATTCGTTAATCAAATCTTATTTAGAAAATAGATACCAAAGGGTAAAATTTAATAATAAATTGTCAAATTGGGGTAAAATTAATATAGGTGTTCCACAGGGGTCGATTTTGGGACCGTTGTTGTTTCTAATTTATATTAATGACTTACCTTTGAAAATACAGTACTCATACCCTGTGTTGAACACTTCAGTTGTATTATTTGCAGATGATACAAGTGTAATTATTAATGAATCTAATTTCACAAATTTTGAAAGGAAACGTAATATGGTGTTTAAATTAATGACTGAATGGTTTAATTCAAACTTGCTTTCCTTGAATTTTGGTAAAACGTATTGTATGAAATTCTCAACTAAATATAATCTTACAAATAAATTATGTATTGAATATGACAATAAACGGTTATTAGAGTGTAACGAGGTAAAAGTTTTGGGTATAACTCTGGAAAACACTATACCTTGGAAAAAACATATTGATACAATTATAGGTAAATTAAATAAAGCCTGTTACATAATTAGGAAATCTAAACAGTACTTATCAAATGATGCCTTAAAAATGGTGTACTTTGCCTTCTTTCATTCAGTAATGTCTTATGGTTTGATTTTTTGGGGAAATTCAACTCATAGTAAGTATGTTTTTAAATTGCAGAAAAGAGCTGTTAGATTAATAATGGGAGCTGGGAACAGAGATTCATGTAGAAAAATTTTTAAATTGTTGAAAATACTAACGTTGTCCTCTCAATATATATATTCTTTGGTGATGTTTGTAATTAACAATAAGAATCTATTTGTAGAAAATTCAGAATTGTATGCAATAAAAACAAAGAATAGTTCGAACTTACATCTCCCTTTATCAAATTTGACAGTCTTTCAGAAGGGTCCGCAGTATTTTGGAATCAAGGCCTATAATAGTCTTCCAGGCAATATAAAACAGTTGTCTGGGAACAAAAATCAATTTAAGAAAGTATTACTACAGTTTCTTCATTCACATTCATTTTATGATATACGTGAATTTTTTTAATTACAGGGACAAAGAAATTCATTAACTGGATTTTATCAATAAATTTATTACTTAGTAAATATTTTTAGATTATTATAATTACATCTGATCAATCAACATGTATTGTGGGTCAACTGGGAATTGCTAAGGTATATTCTATTTCATTTTTTGATATATCAATAGACTTCATATACATGTGATGATTACATAAGATTACACAGGTATGATGAATGATCAAAAGTACTACACATTACTCATTTTAATCATAAATGTATTTTTAAGACAATTTCATGTCAGGTATCTGAATGTGATTATTATTTTTTACTACTACTTCAGTTTTAGTTTGGTATTTTTAAATTTTGCAATGCTCAGTTCTACTTTGTTTGCATTCACATTTTATTTTGAGACACTGGACTACGTCTATATCCTGATGGTTTTTATGACCTTGTAATGGATTTGTGGCATGTAAATAAATGATGATGATGAAGCATTTTCATGATATTTAGACATATTTGTTATAGTAACCCTTTAAAGACAAAGCATAAAGTGTTTCATTTAAAGACCCAGTTCATACAGCACAGTAAACCCTTTTCATCGTGGTTATAAAAGCAATCAGTTTATATTACACAGGGCAAAAGTCACTGCTTGTTCTGCTGGGTGGATAATATTAAAATGTTCCTTAATTAAATGGAACGTAGTTGTGTTTAGACAGATTTTATCTTGATTCTATTAAAATGAAGCTTATGGAAATAGTGTGTGAGGGTGTGGACTGGTTTCATCTGGCTTATAATAGGGCCCAGTAACAGACTCTTGTTAACATAACTAAACTCAACATCCCATAATACACACAATATTTCACGACCAGCTCCAGTGGCTGTTAGCTTCTAAAGGACTCAGTTCCAATGAGTTAAAGTGAAAGCTTAAATGTTAGTTACAGTACCTTCTTAAAATTTAAGAAATCTGCATTAAAATTATCTCTGTGGTGAAAAATTAAAACACAACATAAGATTCAGGCTAGTTCCTAGATGTAAACATATCAGCAGTGCACATGGAAACTTGACAAATTACAAACCTGGGCGAAAATCATGACCCCACTGGGAACAACAGTGGACTTCATCAATAGCTATGAGAGACAGGCGGCCAAGTCCATACATTTTCTGCACCTTTGTCATGAAATTCTTACTTTTTGCCAGCTTTTCAGGTGTTACATACAGCAGCTTTAGTTTTCCATTCTTGTTCAACATGGCCTGTAATAAAGGTCTTACAAGTTTCCCTCCATGTTGTCACTTACATTAAGTCACCATAATGTTGTGTATCTAGCATATCCCTTTACAAAACCAACTATGTCCAAGGAAACCGCCAAGGAATTGAACAGAATGTGGGGAATTGCAGAAATTTAAAGAAAATATTTACTGGAATTTTATAAACATCATATGTAGCAGTTACTTGAAAAGTGTGGCCCTTACTCTGTGAGATACTGAAATACCAGATAACACACATGATCCAAGTATTCATCCCATACCAAAATCAACATTCTTCAACTACTCAAACCCACACACTATAAGCCCTGTTACTTCCATTCCTGCACCAATAGAGTTCTTGCTATATTACTGTCAAAACAATTACAACAAATGTACTACTCCCCACACAATATTGTAATTACTCAACTTGCATCATCCTGATCAATTCAGTTTTAGGTAATTTATGTTTATGACATCACACATTAGATACACTAATTGAATACACTTTTAACAGTTTTAACATACACATACATACAGGGTGCGGCAAAACTCCCTCCCTAGTTTTGAAGGTGAATTAAAAAAATAAGTACTCAAAATACAAAAAATTTATTTTCATATCCTAAACTTACAACATGGGAAGTTTTGTCTCATGTGATTTTGAAAATAATATCGGCCAAGTGGTGTCCGTCATTGTCCAAACACTGCTGCAAGCGACTTGTGAAGTTTCGCATAACTCTTTAGAGCATTTCTTGGGGTATACGGCGAATTTCTGTGCGGATTGCCTCCTTTAGGGTTTGCAGGTTCCTTGGACGATGTTTATAAACCTCGGCTTTGAGATAACCCCACAGAAAAAAGTCGCACGGGGTCAAATCTGGCGAGCGCGCGGGCCACGGAATATCGCCTCTCAGGGAGATCAAGCGTCTGGGGAACATTTCCCTCGAAACCTGCATTGATGCTCGCGCTGTGTGTGCCGTGGCCCCATCCTGCTGAAACCAGACATTCTCTAGACCAAGTTCTTCAAGAGCTGGGACAAAAAGATTCTGGAGCATGCTCACATACCACTCAGAATTGACGGTAGCTGCCCGATTTCCCTCTTCAAAAAAGTAAGGCCCGATGATCCCCATTCGTGACACTGCGCACCAAACTGTGGCACGATCACTATGCAGAGGCTTCTGGTGGATTACCCTCGGGTTGTTTTCACTCCAATATCGAAAGTTTTGCTTATTTACACAGCCAGAAAGATGGAAATGTACCTCGTCACTGAAGAAAACAACCGCGTCATGCGGTAAAGTTTCAATCATTCCATGGCAAAAGCACGCTGCTCGTTCGTCCACATTATGTTTACGACTGAAATTTTTTGTAAGGGAAACTTCCCATCTACCTGCCGCCATGGACGCCATCCCCACCCTTTAACGATCTCCGCTCACTTCACAATGCCCTATTGAAACTAGGGAGGGAGTTTTGCCGCACCCTGTAAAAGGTAAAAGTAAAGTTGTCCCCATGTATGCCATTAAGGCACATGGATGAGTGGAGGTACAGTTCCACTCATTATTAACCTCGGTAGTACATGGGGGTGAGTGGTCAGCTTCACACCCTGGGGAGACAGCCCTTAGTACCCATTCAATAGGAGGGTGGGTGAGACCCAGAACCAGGCTGGATAGTTTGGAGTAAGGATAAATCTCTTGCCCCTGCTGGGAATCAAACTGTGATTCCTTGGATGCCTATCCAGCAGCATAGTTACTATGCTACCCTGGTACCCAACATACTATAAGTACATGGAAATACATATACTGCTGTGTTACATGTATATAAGTATGTATTTTGATAATGTATTGAGCCTGAAGATTACCAATCTTTGCAACACAATGTCCACATACTAATGAAATTAAATGATAATACGGCATTGTGACGGTCTGCAATAATGTGGTAGGTGCATTTTTAACTTAGGTTGTAAACTGTCATGGCAAGTGGCTTTTTCTGGGTTTGCAAGGCTGCGCATGCATTAGTAAGTGGTACTGTGACCTTCTGCAATAATGTCTATGAGGTATGTGAACTTGTATTCACCATGCCAGTAGCCACTTTGAACACATTTGAAACTAATATTTTGTTTTCAATTTCCTAATTCATACATACAGTAATTTGGAGACAGTCTTAAAATGCAGTGCTACTCTTTCATACCCAGTATCATATGAAATTTGTCACATAATACTCTTCTACATGTGTGATTATCAATTTTGAACATAAGTCATAAGTGTTTGAAAACAAAAAGCTCATAAATACTTGGACTTAAAGGGGAATGAAATAAGTGAGAAATTCAGGATGTTATATATGGAGGCATTTAATGACTTAGAGAGCAGGGTAGAAAAATCAGGAGCTGAGATGGGCTAAGCATTTGGTTTGAATGAAGAAGGACAAGAAACACATTCAGAACTTCAGAATTATAGACAGAGAAGCATCTTGAAAATCAGCCACATGCTAGACTGGAGATAAGAAGACAACATCAGGGCAGATCAGAGAAACACCAGTAGGATGTGAGGATAACAATGGCTCAATATTATATGCAATGGTGGACTCCTATATTAGCAGTATTACAATTCATGTTCAATCATTAGTCAGCTGGTTAGTAATGATGTCAGTACAGTTCAGACTGCTACAAAGTTTTTTCCATCCTGAAACTGAGAATCTGAATAGAATAAGGGCCTATCCCAACTAACAAATGTTTTGAGAAAATTTGGTTTTTGTGAGATATTATATTTTTCACACTACATGAAAGTTATGAGCACCAACACTGGATTTAGTATAAACATAGTAAATTATATTTCCTGACTGAAAATAACCAGCAATACAAAGTTCTTTCATTCTGCAGGTTGCATAAATCTCATAAGAGACTGAATTCCATCACACCGCACCATTTTTTGTTGGTACATCATACAGCACAACCTTTTCACATTTCCCATTCTGTAGACATACTGTACACTCTGGTGCAATTTCATTCAATCAATACTTAATATACACTTTCTGTTTACCTTCTCTCAAATCTAAACTGAGATGCTTTTGCCATTTGCACTTATGTTTGTCTACCGTGTCATTTTGTTATGCATCTTGTTGAGATTACCATGAAGTTTCAAATTCTCTCTACAAGGCCAGGACAGCATAGTCAGTACAGTCACCATGCTACATAATGGATGTCTGAGGAATTTTGATTAAATGCCTTGCAGGGGTTATTTAATCAGCTCTTTTTGAAGCAAATGGTTCCAGCCAGAAACACATGAATGCAGACATGGATGCCAGAGCTGTATGTCCATAGCTTTCACCTGCAGAACACAGGTTCAGGTGACAGTTATGGAACAGGATGTGCTCATTTCAGATCACAATATGACGTCTCTTTCCTCTCGCAAAAGAGTGTTCTATCGGCAGCAGGTCAGTTGACAGCACTGTTCCATATTTTCACACCTTTTACCTAAAACCACCATCCTTTTTCTCTAAATCTATTTTTTTCCACTACTGTGTAACATTTTTCATGTTATCCTTCTAGTCGTGCACATTCCTTCTTCTCCTATTAGTTAAAATTTCATTTATAACACTTCATAATACAACCTTTGTCTATTTCTACCACAATGCTACCAGCACCTGTGACAGTTCACTCAGGATAAGTCCCTGTTCCACTATCATCAAAAATTTTAAAATTAAATGCAAAACTACAGCTCAAAAAACTGATTAGTGGTTAAAGCTAACACTATGAAATTCTGTATGCTGATAAGAGATGGCTCTAGCATTCACTATTTCACAACAAATTACAAATTAAATTAATTGAAATAGGCCCCTGGCCCGTCAGTTACTAATAACTACATACATCTTGAATGGATTTCACCTCTTCTTTGGCGCTTGTAGCACTAAGCATGGCTGCGGGCACATCAAGTGCTTTCAGTGCCATCAACTGATCCTCCATTAGGGATACCAAGGGGGATACTACCAAGGTGACACCTATCAGGAGACAATAAATATGAATTAAGGATTCACTATATATTTATATTTGCTAATAAATCCTAAATTCAAGCGCCCTCAAAACCTTGTGTCAGGGAACATGAATGTGTGTGTGTGTGTGTGTGTGTGTGTGCGTGTGTCAATTTCATAGACAGGGATGTCAAGTATGAAGACTTGTGTATGGTGCTATCAGCAAGCATAAAAACATCTTTCCATTCATCTCTGTTTAAAGCATCTTTAAGGGTCTTTCATACTTTGAGTATGCAATCTTAAGGAAGAAAAGTCCTGTGTGTTCAAAGACATCTCAAGTATAATGAGTTGGTTCCCATATAGTGGCATATATACGGCCCCCACAGACGATGCGGTGTGGGGACCCCATGGGAAGGGGGGCTCCCCAAACATACAGAAAAATTTGTTGTGAGTTCTTTCAGACTGCATACCATTTTTCTGAAGGAAGACAGTATTCTGGATCCCTGCTATGAGATCTGAGAGTAACTTAGCTAATAATTACAGGGGGCCCCAACTGCAGAATAGTGGGGGTCCCCAATTATCGAGTTGTGGGGGCAGGGGTGGGGACCCAATTATAGAGTAGCTGGGGGGGGGGGGACTGGTTATCTATATCACTGTTCCCACAGCTTCAAAATTTCAGAATTACTACCAAGCTTTACAAAATGAGTAATGCATTTACATCTCTAAATAATGTCACACAAGCACTTCAGCTGTAAGTAACTACCAATAATAGAACAATCTCTGTAACACTTGCTAGAATTTCATAAACATAACACATTCAAGATTTTTCTGTCCTCTGTTTCTGTAACTGACCACAGCCAACTATGGAGGTGGAATGCATTCAACACGGAACAGAGTTGCTTTCAAGAATCACAGACCCTTCTCATAAATTTAAGTCTATGTGAAAAGCAGTTCCAACCTAAGTAATTTCAGGTACTTCATGTGCTCTTAAGAAGCATTTAAATATGTTCGAGTACTAAATCAATGAATGCCAAGTTTCATCACTCATTACATACTACTTACAATGCAAACAGAACACTTTACACTTCATAATCGTTACATCCCTACAGCCATCTGGTTACAAATGTCTGCACCTGCTACGTCCAAATTTCTTGCTGGCATATGAATACCAAGGTGTTTTGAAGGGAGAATCTAGTAATTTGTGTGGACAACATAACAATGTAAGTCACTATCGGATGGTCATACACCGTTACAAATGTTTTATAGTTTACCCTTGACGCTATGCAAACTACACATAAAACATTCTGTATATGTCACCAACAAAACTCATGGTAACCACCGGTTAGTATTTTCCAACAGATGAATATCTATACTGTCACTACTTGTCCTTCAACCACATACACCTGAGCTCAATACCTTGTTTTCCTCTGCTACATTTAACCCTCCTCTTCTCTCATGCAGGATGAAGACATCATAGATAATATATCAACATATAAATGCAGAGACAATAAATACATTTTTTCATACCACGTTTACATTACCACTTTTAAGAAGTGCTGGAAGTTGGTAACAAAGACTTTTCCCACCTCCCGTAGGCATTATGAGAATAACATCTTCATTAGACATAGCTGCATTGATTGTTTCATGTTGCAAGGGGCGAAATCCATTCAATTTAAAGACCAAATTCAGCACCTCTTTTACCTTGTTAGACCAGACAAAATCTGAAAAATAGACATACATATGGATACATAAATTGCAATACATTCACAAGTACACAACAATACTGAAAATAAATGGATCCACAATTAAAAATTTCAAAAAGCAACTCAAACAAAAAGTGGCTTAAATAGAAACCTGTTACTTTTTATCATACAAGGTCACATCATAAAGTTCTGGAACTCAGTTTATAAGAATAGATGTGTGTGAATAGGAAGGAAATTGTTTTATGCTCCTCCAACATAATCTCTCTTGATGGCAACACACTTCATGCATCTTTCTAAAAGGTGCAAAATACAGTCACTGAAGGTATCCAAAGGAACCACATTTAATTTGAAAGTTAAGTTCTACTAGATGTCCTCACATACTAAAATCTTCCTTTGCAGGTACTTTCCACTTCAGGGAATAGATAAAAGTCAGCTGGTGAGAGGTCAGGTGAATAAGGTGAGTGGCTGATGACCTCATTGTGATTCACAACAGAACACTTGACTGTCATGGCAGAATGAACAGATGCATTGTTACGTAAAAGGAACCAACTGCCTTTCTCTCAAAATTGTGGCCCCTCTCTCAAAATCTGACTCAAACTTTTTGGCCCCTGTATGTTGAATTCAATATTTACTGCTTTTCCTTCAAGCACAATTCTTTCTTAATCACACCCTGTTCATCAAAGAAAGTAATCATCACCATTCTGAACCTTGGTTTTTGCCAGCAAAACTTTATGGGCCTTGGTGATGATATTATTCTCCACTTGAAGACACATATACTGGAAAGAAAGTGAAAACTGGAAACTATGAATAGACAGCAACAATTTACTATGTGCATTATTTAAATACGTGTGTTACTGAATGGCATACTTTTGCATTTTGAGAGCATATTTTGTAATTTTTGGGCATATATGCATGCACATTTTGGAAATTGCTGGTGCTTAAACATCCAGTACCTACTTATTACCAACAGATTTGTGCAGAAAAAGAAAGTTAAAACACTCTCCTTTCTTTATCTTGCCAACAAAACTGAATTCTGTGATAGGTAAGGTTTAGTCATGTTATATTAGGTAATTATTTAACACCATTTACTTTATGTTCAATTTGGTCTGGCTCTTGCAAGCAAACTATAAGTTACGAAATTTATGCTGGTAAGATGTCACAACTGCATGCTAAAGAAACAGTGTTTGGGCACTATATAGTAATGCTGATCAATTAATCACTATAACTGTCATACTGTTAGAAATTTAACCTTCTGTGTTGTCATGCCATGTCAAACTGGTAAACAGTTATGGACTTCTAAGACCAGCGCTTTGTTTCCATATTTTGGGCCTATTGTTAGCAACATTTGGCAAGCATGTGCTGCCTCCAAAACATCAGTTCTGATTTACCAGTCGACAATGTAAAGACTCTTGCAGGGAATTGTTTAGGAATTAGAAAATTTTGCCCCTCCAATCACAGTATACATTTTCCCTTTTGTTATTCATGGCTAAAAACAGAGAACTACTTAAATCTAACTCTGAGATCCATGGCATCAACACAAGATATAACAATAATTTCCACTATCCATCATCTAATCTATCAACATTCCAAACAGGAACATATTATGTACTTTGGAATCAAAATTTTTAATAGTCTACCTCCTAGCATAAAAAACTTACACACTGAGGGAGGAACATAGGCTGAGGGAGTTTGAGAATAGGGTGCTGAGGAGGATATTTGGGCCTAAAAGGGATGGGATAACAGGGGAGTGGAGAAGACTACATAACAAGGAACTTAATGATCTGTACTCATCACCAAATATTATTCGGGTGATCAAATCGAGAAGAATGAGGTTGGCGGGGCATGTAGCACGTATGGGTGGGGGGAGAGGTGCATACAGGGTTTTGGTGGGGAGACCTGAGGGAAGGAGACCATTTGGAAGACCCAGGCGTAGATGGGAGGATATTAAAATGGATCTTCAAGAAGCGGGATGGGGGGGCATGGCTGGATTGATATGGCTCAGGATAGGGACAGGTGGCGTGGTGTTGTGAGTGCGGTAATGAACCTTCGGGTTCCATAAAATGCAGGGAATTTCTTGACTAGCTGACGACCTGTTAGCTTCTCAAGAAGGACACTGCTCCATGGAGTTGGTTAGTTAGTCATGACACAAAACAATTTAGATCTGCTTTAAAAAGATTCCTTATTTTAAAAACATTTTAATCATTGGAAGAATATTTTAACTACAATAAAAACTAAAGATCTTGGTTTATTATACCCTTGATAACTACCATTATATTTTACATTTGATTACCGCACTTATTTTATTGTATTATCACTACTATTAATAAATATTGTTAGTGTTTTAATAATGACACATGCTTTTCTACGCATATATATTTTATAACCATTTATTATATGTATATGGAGACTAAGAATCCATGGAAGGTAAAATGAATAAACGAATAAAAGGCGTAACATCCAGGAAGAACTGAATATGCATCAACACCACGGCCAGAACCTCAAATCTCGACGTACCCGTACTTGACCAATCTCGGCTCGTAAGCAGATGGTTCTTTTTCAGTAAAAGTGCATCTTTCAGCCTTCCTATTCTCTCCAGCAGTAGTTGTTTTCTGTCATTCAGATGTAGCAACTGGGCTTCAACTTCACTTAATTCGTATTCCGCTGCAGCCAGGTCTTGTTCTTCTGCAGCTATATGTAAATAACAAATTTATTTAAATAATAAATGTTATTACATTGTATTTATTGTTATAGCCGCGCTCATGTTGAATTTTAACTTCTGGTTTCAAAAAAGAATAAGTTACCTTTGCAACTCTCTCGGTCTTGTTCCATTTTCCATTCTGAGTCCATACCTCACACCACAACCAAATCTGTGGCCAAACCACTGCTGACTGCCTACTACATCGAGAGTAGAACCTGTGGAGACGACACTCCTCGAATGAGATACCATTGATGTGCCTGATATTACCTACTACCGGGCATGGATCAGAGCTATGGGGTCAGTATTTTATCTGACAACCGTCGATTGCTACTTCTTCCTGTCTGCTTGTTTATCGACTTAACGTAGCAGACTCAGCCGACCACACTATACGCACGGCTTTGATAAACGATAGCTATTAGGTAAAGAAATGGATTTGCTAGAATTCCTTATTTTATCAATTTTGTTCTTAAAGAATCCTGGAAGCCGAGAGCGGATACGTGGTTCTCCCGATCTCCCCGCACCCGACGGCGCTCATACAGTCTCGTATATCAGAGGGTACAAAAACGTATCCTCATCAACCGCCTACAGTTTGACTGGACCATGTAGCTTCACATTCTTCCGTAACCAAAACACCACTGCTGTAATGCGACATCTTCGCAGTTCGTGGTTCAAATGTGTTTTCTTGCGGGACTGACTTGCTAAACAACGTGAGCACGGTTAAGAGCTGTCCTACATTCTGGCTAGTCCTCATCCATGATGGATTTCACCTATATGACCGTAGATATACCCACGGATGACAAAACGAAAACGACAAAGGAATAGCAAGACCACAGATTATCTAGTAAGACTGTACCTCGTGCTAGGAAAATGCAATGGGATCACCAGGGGTGGCTTGCGGACCTGATGGAATAATACTGCTATAACCACAGATTACTACTACGGATAAGACGACGTAACTGTGTACTGATTTTTCGGCGTGGAGTGAATGTAGAGGTTAAGTGTACGCAATACTGCTGTTAGAAGAAACAGTGTGTACATAAGACTAATGGCAGAAAAGCCAAGGGAGGTACCCATTGTAGATTTAGGATACTTAGAAGAATGTGCTTCATGGAAATTAGAAAGTAGATTTTTCCCGAGTAAGGTGGGTGGGAAACCAGCTTGGTTAAACTTATTCGATGTACCAAGTAATATTATTTGTGGGAATTGTGAGAAACCATGCATCTTCTTATGCCAGATATATGCCCCATTCGAAGAAATAGAATGTTGTTTTCATAGAACAGTATTTGTATTCTTATGTAAAGATCCTGCCTGTTGCACATCTAACAACAATAAAAACTTTATAGTGTACAGATGTCAGTTAAGTAGAATAAACAGATTTTATTCGCCTGAACCTCCCGTTGAAGAAGAAAATTGGCAACCAGATGTAACACCTGATATGTGTAAAACATGCTGTATTTGTGGTGCTAAGAGTGGTAGTCACTGCGGAAAATGTAAAGTGGTTTATTACTGTAGTAAAGAACACCAAAGAATTGACTGGAAATCAGGTCACAAAGGAAGGTGTTCAGCAGGTTAGTTGGCAGAGAACGTTATTCATTTTACGTTTCCTATGGCCATTTAACGTGAAAGTTTGAGTGTGTCATTCAGTACATTGTGCAAACAAAAATATGCCACCTTTGTAGAAATGGAATATCTCGTGTCACACACCCACTCATGGCCTCATGAATGATTACTGTTTAGATGAATGCTAGCCATAATGTCATTCATGTATAGGTGATGGCATGCATGGAGCCAATATTGCACATGGTAGACGTTAAAGATAGTTAATGGTTAATTCGTTTAAAGCCAGCTTAAACTGCAGTGTTATAATAATTACATGACTGTTGAAATATTAAACAGACATGTATTTAAACTTAAAAATTACAGTTTAACTTAACTTACGTTGTTGTGCTGACTAATCTTTAAACATTTATTTATTGAGCACTAACATTGCTTGACATAATGTACTAGTTAAAAGTTTAACACATTTTAAATTTAGTAGTGGCATTTCGTCCACACTCGAAGTAATGGTTATGTTGCGTTAAGGTTAAGGTCTCTGCATTGGGCATGAAGATTATTTTCGCATGAGCTTCCAGTCCCTCATTAATGATAACAGAGTGCACAATGTGAATATTAGTGTTAAGGTGTAGGAGGCCATATATTGTGCATGTTACACTTTACACTCCTCTGTCATGCAGATTTCCTTCCCTGACCTCCTTTGTACAAAGCATTATGTCACTGTTTTATTCATAAATACAATGTATGATATTCATTTGAACCACAAGATGTAACTGCTTGCAACACTGCACTTCTCCACTTATGCAAGTACCTCATCATTTCCTAATATAATGTCAGCACATGCTAAAAGGAACACAAACTGTGCCCAGCACTTACATTTTGTCATTGTCAATACAAATAGCACTGCATGCATGCAGACATCCCAACCATATGTAGATTATATGAAACAACAGCAGACTACTGAACTTCTATTAACATTCTGGTGGAATGACTGTCCTCTGTTATAATGACTTTATAGTTTTCTAGTCCAAGCATTCATATTCCTCCTAATAATCTTCTGAAACCTTTTTCACTTTTAATTCATGAAGTGCATTAATTGGAAAACAATGGGAATGAAGTTTATATGAAGAAAAAGAAAGATGGTATTCATTCTACTAGAATCTGAGCATTAAAGTTTAGTACACAGTGCAAGAAACACCATACTACATCTTACAAATGTTATTAAGAGGAATTTGGTTGTTCAGGGAGATACATTTGAAGCTATATACTGTAATTCTGAGCCAGTCATTCTTCAGATATATGTTGTGCCCATCTAGCATTAATGACTAATGACATCCTGCACTACCTTGTCATAGGACAAGGCTGGAAACATGTACTCCAATTCATAGTACTCATATTTTACAAACACAGTCTTTATGATTTTCCATACCCCACTCGTCTTGATGCAGTGTTAATTTATTAGATATAAACCTGCTGATAACAGATATATTTAGCAGTACATATAGTACATTGCAGATCGACTGTTCATAAAGCTACATACTAAATGTCATAGTCGAGTGGTTAGTACTCCTGCTGTAAATTTTTGGTCGTAGGTTAAAATATCAACCATCCTGACATTGTTGTGTAAGTTGTCCTAAATCTGTACAGGTACATAACAGGATAGGACCTCAAATTAGGCTATGATCGCTTCCACATCATTTAAAATTCATAATCACTGATCATTCTATCATTCAACACTATATTCTGTGAGCAACAGAAAGTTTTGTTAAACCATAATTAAATTAAACAAATAAAGCTACTCAACAGGATTATTACACTGCACAGACATGAGGTATTTTTGTGTCTAATTTACTGTCCAAATATATTTTTGAGAAATGCCATAAAGGTCAATTTGACCTTCAAGTACTTTAGGGATGAATATGGACAAACATAAGATTTGCTTTATAATTTATGATATAGACCCCTTCATACCACTTCATTAATATGTGTCGAGTAGGGAAAATCTGTACCTTTATGCAGTTGATATGAACAAGAATATTGTGTTATTAATCTCCCCCTTTATTCTGTTCTGATCGTGGATACTTCTCGAGTACACTGTGATACCAGTGCATATGACAGTGAATAAACATTATGAGTGATGGTATGTTGTAATATAACAGGAAATGGGCATGAAGAAAAAGAAAGTGAAGCAAGACAAGGGGTTCCACTGCCCCAATTTGAAATAGTAATAGAGGCTGAAGACTGCATACCTAGAGAAGAGCTCTTTGATGATTTGAAAACTGATGAAGAAAAGTTGCAGGAATTTGAGCAAATGATTCAGGAAGGCAAGGCAGGAACTTTACAAGGTTTGTTGTTAATGTTTGTTTTGTAAGTGTGTCACAGGGTTATGTTCAGGATGAACACATGAGAAACTTTTATTCCTGTATTATTATGCACAGTCAACTCACAATCTCCATTAGCCTTACAATGTGACTGAGATGCTAACTTTAAGAAAAACATTTTTGTAGATATTTCAGTTGATGAACTGCAAAAGGTAAAATCATCAGAAGACAGACAGTTTTGTAAATTCAGCTCAAGGATAAGAAAGAATCCTGATCAAGTGTTGCGATATAACAGAGGTGGTAAACCTCTCTGGATATCTTCACACCACATACCAAATGAGGGTGACATTCCTTGTTGTGAGTATTGTGGGCAGCATCGCCAATTTGAGTTTCAGGTCAGTAAAACGTCACTGCACTCTTTGTTTATTGGTGAAGTCAATGCTGTGGCCACAACTAAGAAATAAGGATACCCCAGGCTTGAGTAATCATTTGAAAACTGGATGTGTAATGTTTCAGGTGTGTGTGTGTACACATAATATAGCTATGCTTACTAACCTTGTCCAATCATAAACTGGTAAAACAGCAGTGGTTTTACAAAGACCAATCCACTATTGTCTCACACTGTACAGTGAAAATGATATTCTACATATGTAATTATTACAAGCATGTCTAATGAATACTGCATTGACCATTTAAAGCTGAACATTAAGAAAGTCTGTTTCATGTTACCGGACAGTGTTTCTGGTTTGTATGATTCTCAGCTACCATTTACACAAAGTACCTGTAGAAAGTGCATTAGACAGTGAATGGGGACCCTACTCTTCCGTCCCCAAAATAAGTGATTTTTACTTCACTGTTACATAAATCCTACAAAGAAAGTACATCAGGAATGGGGACAGAAAAGGATTCTTTGGGCACTGGGGATTGGTTTGAGTCAGCCCTGACCAGCAGGATGGTGAAGGAAGTAGCCTGCCTCATGCATTCAACACATCAGGAAGGATTATAAAACAGCCTACCCCCACTCATTTCTCCTGGCACTGCTAATGCAGTTAAAGCACCCACTCTTTTAAGAACAAGAAATATAATGTTACTAATGAATTATGATTCTTAAAATTGACTTTGTAAACCATTACTAAGGGAAAATGATATTGAAGTTTTTATAAAGTTTACATAATTATATAGCAAGGAAGTTGGGGAGTGAGAAATATTGCTAGAATTTATTAAACTCATATTCAGATCTTAGTGTATTACACTGTTTTTTAATTGGAGGCATCAACATGTCATAAAGATGAACCCTGTCTCAATAGTCTTTGTAATTGTTGAAGCATGCAACACATAAAAATTCTGAGACTTCATGTATATATGCTTTTATACCTGAAACTTTTGTAGGTTCTGCCTCAAATGCTGAATTATCTGGGACTTGATAGTACAGAGAAAAGTGTGGATTGGGGAACACTGGCAATTTACACTTGTTCCCAGAGCTGTAATGAGGGCCCAGCATACAAGCAAGAGTTCCTTTGGAAGCAAGACATCATATCCTGAAACATTCCTGGAAGCATGAGATTAGATCATTTTATATTTTACTTTTAATATGCTGTCATTTTTCAAACATTTTCTCACATAACTTGTGTTTCCCACAGTTTTATATCTTTATATAAGAAATATATTCCAAGGTTTACTTTTAAAACTTCTGACCAAGCTTCACAGAAAGCTAACAGACACACTAATGTGTAGTTAACTGGGACATGAACATAAATGTTAATATTCTGGATATGTTAAATATCATTTTTCATTTGTTGAACAATAAAGATAGTTGCTTTTTATAAAGTGCATTATTTCAAATGTGATCATGAATATTGGGATGTTCTGCCTCAACAGAGAAGTGCCAGCTGAAGGCAAAATCTACTGAGTGTGTATCCTAACAAATGTGATAAAATGACATGGTAAGGTGTGATAACATTTCTGGACTGACTGCATGTATTATGATGGCTTCACATCCAGGAAGACTTAAATTTTTGTGTTGAACTTGACTATACGTATTAAAGTGAAAGTGTCAAAAAAAATATATATAAACTGAATTATGAAATTACTCATGCCAAAGGCATGAAGTTTTTTGTTGCAAACAGCATAAGGATTCTGAAATGGGATATACTTTACATTCTGGAGCATTAAGCATTCATAGATAACTTGGGGACAAAGATACTGCAGTTTCAAACTTCTTGCCAGTGACCTGGGCACATTATGTTCAAAGCCAATGTTCTGGAATCATGTAAAACTGAGTGAGAAAAATAAAACCAATCTGCATAAGCTGATTCTGAATATCAGAGAAAAGTTCCCTTTTCCTTATTGGTATGTATACGTACCTTGAATGTGATATGACGCAAACAGTTGACAAACTATGTGTGCTACAGGCAGAGTATAAAATTAAGTTTTCTGTTCAATTACATGTAATGTTGGCTTTAACACCCCTTACCAATAAACACTTCTGAATTTGTACCCTCTTATTTTTGGTTTAATGCTCTTGGGCTGGCTGTGCTGTATTTTGCTAACCCCTACCTATTCCATTATTTCTTATGGGAATATCATTTTTGATTTACACCCACTTTTTCAAGACCACAACTAGGGTGTAAAACAAGGGCTTGGTGTAATGTCCAAAAACCTCAAACAAATATAAAATGTAAGTATA
Organism: Reticulitermes speratus; assembly: GCA_021186555.1. Lineage (NCBI taxonomy): Eukaryota > Metazoa > Arthropoda > Insecta > Blattodea > Rhinotermitidae > Reticulitermes > Reticulitermes speratus. Next base: position 21,214,735 of record JAJKFL010000001.1, read on the forward strand.
GAATGTTTGCTTGTAATATTTTAGGTCATCCAAGACATGACATACTATACTCTCCTCCACATGTGTTGGGTGTAGCCATTACACTCTGATAACACAAGTACTTCCCATGAGCAACAAATGATTCATATGTATGAAATGACAACACAGTTATTGAAGTATTAAGGTAGGCAGGTAGACAGCTTCATATTTAAGTCAGATGTTCATATCTCTGGGGCCTCTGTAACCATATAATTGAACTTTGAAGGGAAGTTTGTTCAAATATGCAGTAAAATAGAAGGAGCTATGCTCTTCAAATTAAGGGCAATACTGATATTCATCCTTGCAGAGTCTTGGTGGTGGTAGAATGCAATAAATTTGACCTTGTATTTTGGACTGTACCATCATCTTTGGTTTCATACACATTTTAAAAATCAGGTGTGTTTTCATCTTCATGTGGAAAAGGAGAAGGATTCTAATCTGATCAGTTCATTTGAAGGTGCTACAGTGATATATAAGACTAGCTCACCAGATTAGGATCCTTCTGTACCTTTTCCACCTGGAGATGAAAACAGGCCCAGTTTCTGAAATGTGGTGTAAGGTACTCAAGATGACAGTTTACAAAACATTGGTCTAACTTGCTGAAAATACTGATCCATTCTTTATATCACTAATGTGAGAACAGTTACAGAAACAAAACACTTCTATGTGAAAATTAACTGTAATGAGTAGACATTAAACAAGTGGACATATGTATAAGTCACAAAGTATCACCTTTATTGCAATATACTGTAGATACAACATTTAACTACTAATTTCTATGTCAGCCCATAGTATGGGCCATATTGTGTAACTGCAACCAGGAAAACTGCACAAGTCTTGCATGAAAGTTATTTAATTCTGCAAGACATTATAAATTTTAAGTGCCTTTAAACTGAGACACTGAAGGTACTGAAAGTAACACTTAAAAAGAGCCCACTGCATGAAAAACTATATCTGCATATGTACTCATACCTCTAAGTTAAAGAACAAGTTTCATCTGGCAACAAAACTGCAAACTTTCAGAAATTTACAAATTTTTCCAATCCAAAATACTAATGACTTACTAATAATGGCAGTGTAGGTGATAACAGCCTTTTAACACAAACTCTTTGAAACACCAACTCATTTCTAAACATCAGAGTATATGGCTTTCCCAACAAAACACATGACTGCCATGCAACACTACTGCCAAACTGAAAAGTGATACACCTAGTGAATCACAAACTACCCCTCTAATGTGACTGAAATAAATACAGGGCAACTATGGAGAAGGCGGGTTTCTGTTCAATGGCAAAATTTAGCACAAAGATCTGCTGTAAGTCCACAAAGGATCTTAAATTTATTTAATATGGCCAGAGAAGTACCCTTAGTAAGATTATGGCTCAGATCAAATGGATCCTGGACACACATGCATCTTGTACGAAACTTTTCAGCATGTTTGTCCTTTGTCACTCGATACACATAATTAGCCATTGCATGTGGAAGATTTTGTGGCTTGGAAAAGCACTGTTTATGTACAGGATATCCTATTAAGGGACACACTACATTCCTTGAAAAGTCAAACTTATGATAGTATGTGAAGAAACCATGAATTAACTGCAGTACAGTCTGCACACTCCTAATTACTGGTACTTTTGATTTGCTTCTGCTAACGCTGCATTCCCACCCTGTCAAAAAGAAAAATCAATTAACAGAGCTATGAAGTACTTAAAAGAGGAAAGTTTACTGTATATTCTGGAGCAAGAGATACGCTAGATCATAATATGCACTCGGATTTTAGAGGGCAGAACCAAGCAGGTCATTGTAGAATACAGACACATTCAAACAATACACGAGTTGCCCGCTACTTGCTTTTCTAAGCCTCTTGAGATAATGCCAGAAGAGTATCTTGACATAGGCCATGACACATGACCTGAATGATGCACTGACTAACACAATCCCATCCCAGATTCCTTAGCCACAACTCTACTTGATCAGAAAATTTATATCTTGGATGGAGTGTCTGAAGATATGACAGTATGTCTGAACTTGAATTCAAGCCACTCTGCCTTGATTTTAATACTTCACAAGGAAAGGATTACAATGAAACACCACAACAATGATTTATTTAAAATTTGTAGATATGATTACCTTAATTATAACTGATTAGGACTTTGAGGGATGGTACTAATCTTTCATAGTAAGGCACTACAGATAATGAGGCCTATAAACCTAACAGCTTGAAACTGTTGTTACAACCGGTCACATTTTACTCACCAGCAATTCTTCTCTCTGGTCCATCATGACGTCTTTGCAACCATTCAACAGATGGAAGACCAAAACCTGATGCTTCTTGGAGGTAGAATATGACAAGCCAAGTAAGAGCATAGTTGGTGATGTTGCTCGGTCCCGTTAATTTATGAAGGGAGGCCCAGTGTTTCAGGAATAAAATCACAGGTCTCACACGTGCATCCAACGACAAATAGAACCTAAAAATTGGAATAATATAAAAACAGTGTCAAACTGGTAGGTAGTTTATGCATATTTCAGTATCCATTGAAGCAGAGCTAAGTTTGTCAGGATAATATGCAGTACACACAGTAAAACACTCTTTTAACCCTTTAACCTCAACATTTTTCAAGCAGGTACATGCCTCCCAGGCCACATCTATGTTGCAAATAATGAGATCAGTACTTCATGGTGTACTATTTTTCTTGTTATGTTCTTGATTTTGCCTGCAAAAAGAACTTACTACTTCCCATTCTTTTAACAGGCAAGAAAATACATATGTCCATAGTATATACACCAGTAATACACGCATATTCATTGTTGGTGCAAATAAAAAAATCAAAGAAACTGGAAACAAGTACAGGTAGCCCTCAGCTTATAAGGGTTTGTTTTGAGAAAATTCACAATAACGATGGTTTTGAAACCAGAAGGCCAAAAATATCAAGAAATTATAAAAAAGTCAAAAAGTGCAGAACTACAAACACCGGATATGCTGTAAAGAAAGAGCACAGCCAATCAGAGATGAGATCTATCCCCATGTACTATCTAAGCCAATCAGGGATGAGGTGGCCGGAAAAAAGAGGAGAAGAACACTCAGTTTGCTTGTTGGTGTACTGTTGGGCCACTATTCTGCAGTGTCAATTAATAAAACAAGAGCCACCATGTCTAGTAAGAGAAGTGCAGGGACTTCATCAGAGATGTAAAATCTCTGCATTATGCCACTGTCAAAAAAGATCAATGCAGTGACATTACAGTGCCGCTTACAAAAACTTTCGGTCTGGGCTTTGAACATATCAAAGTAAATGTATAAAATTTAATTTCTTTATTCAATCAAATTTAGTTTGGTTATTTTATACTGATTATATTTATTTGATTTATATTCATAAAAATGCTGTCTTTACATTCATAGCATTCATTTCAGAGCTTTAAATATAATAACACTATATTACTTACATAAATTTTGAGAGAGGCCTGGAATGTAACTCACTGACTTCCCATTGACTTACACTATATAATTAGGTTCATTTTCACCAATTTTTCTGTGACAGTTCCTTCAGGAATGGAACCCCATTGTAAACGGAGGGCTACCTGTACATACCAGGTCAGTCACGAAATGGATAATGAAAATATATTATATTCAGGCTCACAAAATGTAATAGCTATAAATAATCAAGGCACAGTGTAGAATTTTTACTCTGTATCACATACAAGACAGACCCATTTTTCATCCACAAGAACTTACATAGTTCAGCTATTTAACTATGAATAATATCAGACTGAGATTTGCAGGAGTTGGAAAAGAAAGACTTGGGGGAGGGAGGGGTTCATAGAATTTCAAGTTGTCAAGGAAAATCCAAGTTTCTGCACTTTTAAAACACTGTAGGCTCTCTCCAAGCAATGATCTTGTCCATAAATATCCTCAAATGCTCCAGCCAGAATAAAGCCCCCACCTAGGAATGTCTGAGAGACGTGAAGATGGTTGTTTTAATTGCATTCATGTCATAATTCTCTGTAATTAATAATGTATGCGCACGTCTCCTTCCACTCGCTTACAGCACAGTACAATATGGGCTTTTTATCTGTAATTCCCCTTTGAAGCCAATAAAAAATTACACATTACCTATGCCACTAATATTCTATTTACAGTCTTTGTATACCACATATTATAAACTGGCATACAGTTCTCTAATCACTTTCTGTTGAAACTGTAACAGAACAGTACTACATACAGAGGTGTATGAACATGCATCTACACACACTAACATTGCTCTGATGGGGGAATGCAATGATACATAAATAAGACAGGAAATGTACACATAGTATGACATTGAGGCATGTTCGGATCTTTGTATACTGATTTGCCCACTTAGACATTCTTACCCTATGCTATCTTGAAACACTGGGCACTGGTCTCCCACTGACACAATGCAACATCCCAGAAGAGCGATACCTCATATGCTCTTGTTGTCAGTATGTTCAGCAGCAAAATAAAAAGCACAATCCACTGTGATGTAGATGTAATGTCACTAGTTACCTTCACAGTATTATGAAATAAAAATGAATATGAGATTTGAGTTGTGTTTATGTCCAACTAATTGCACATCAGGTAGTTGGAAAAAATACAAGGTAACATGTCTACTGCAAGGAAAATGCATAATATGAGATCTGAGGTTTCTATTATGGTCAAGATCCAAACTGTGATCATCTGTGTTACGACACTGTGTAGCCTGATAGGTGGTTACCACCTACAGGCATTAATCGCCACTAATCCAATAAGCTCGTCTACACACTACAGGTATTTTGAAAGTTATAAACCAGCATCGTACTTGATAAGCTTGGTATTTTCACATCCCAGTCCATGACGAAAAGCCAGGTCACACCGTATCGAACTTGGTTTGTGAAAAAATCTTACAATGGGTGTGCGAGCATTAGGAACTCCTTCCACACTACAACACTCTGGGTGATCTAACAGTGTGTTTTTTACAGCTGATACTATCAGCTCCTGAATGGATGGGTCTTGCCTGTGTTTTCCATTATACATACCACCTGCAATAATGAATAACGAAAGAAAGATGAGCATTTACCTGCATAAGTTCTTAAAAACACACATTCAATTTACATTATAGTCAGGAGGCTACACGTTCTCTATTGTGTTCCATTTTCTATAAAATACACAGAAGAGCAATATTTAACTGTTCAATTCTTACATAACAATTATCCCTTCACATACACAATAACAAAAAATAAATATTATAATCAGATGTTCTATATAGGGAATTTGGTTTGAGAAAAGAACTTACAACATGAATCCAGTTTTCACATGTTGAAAAGGGGTTACATTCCCATCACATCTTTAAACTCTATTTCTCATACATGGAACAGCATGTCACTCTATGACAGGAATGGAAAAAACCAGGGAAATTTAAGTTCTCTTTTTTCCTTTATTCTTCCAAAGATACCCAAAAATAAATGCTCACAGAATTCCGTAGCTTCTTCGTATTTGTTACTTTGCTCTATGAGCTTCCTGACACCACTAGCAAACAATGGTTGTTGTTGTGTGTAAAGCCAGACAGCTAGTGGTCCAAGCAGTCTTCATCGGCAACACTTGTTCTGCCACTTGGGAAATCTTTCGCCCACTGGTACACATTTCTTTGTGTTGTATTTTTTCTGTACTGCTAATATTCTTCTGAGAGTATTACATCCTCTGACCACACAAAACTAATGACAGCATGTTTCTCAACAACAGTGCAATCCAAAGGTGGAGGTGGTTACACTGTAATAGCACAAGCTTTACTGAACATAACAGCTACCCAGTGACATGCCTAGAAATACAAAGTACACGTGATGCACACAAAAGCAATGTCTCACAAATTACAAGAACTTTACAGGAAACTTGCCCTTACTCTTTGAATTCTTGTATTACAAAGGGGTTAACAATTAAATTCTACAGTAAAACCCTTATTTAATCAATTGCTGGGGGATTAGAATATATTTCACTAAATTGAGGTTTTCATTAAATGGAGGTTACATTGTTTATATGGAGCTATTGTCGGGACATTAAAAAATCATCACTAAATCCAAGATTTCACTAAATGCGAGAACATTAAATCGGGGTTTTACTGTACTTAGTTTTCATACAGCCCATGCACATTAAGAAATTCCCTGATCCGGGTACTCAATAATTATAAAAATGGTCATTCTCCAATTTGGGCTGCATTACTGTTGGTTGTGACAAGAGACTGTCATTGTTAGATTCAATCACATATACCAAAGTCATCAAAAATATTAACAACATCCCTGGCCTGTCAAATGTTTGGCAGCTTAAAAATATGTTGTATGTAACAGTGTAAATCCATGAACTACAAAGATAACCATAAAGTGAAAGAAATCTGTGTGCCATACACCACTTTCTCATAAGTGGGGCTTAATATGTGCCACTTCATGTCTGTATCCCACCAACAACAAAAATTGTTACATTCAGAGGCTTGTCATTTCTACAAAAGTCATTTATAGTAATTCTGCTATTTATAAAAAATAAAATATTTAAAATGTGTCTCAAAACAGCATGATCCTCCCACCCTCCATTAAATAAAATAAATTCTGTTTACTACTGTTGTCAACATCAACAGATAATCACAAAGCAGTATTAACTCTAGGTTATACAGACTGACATACAGCTGCACAATTTTCACTCTTCATCTAATTAGGATGATCAAATCAAGAAACTGGGTGCCACACTAATTTACATTACAAGTAGTTACTAAAATTATTTTCCTTGATGTCCTGAAAACTTCGGGCATGAAGTCTGCCCAGCGTATCATCCAACTTTGTATAAAAAAAAGATCTATATAATCCAAAGAAAATTTCATTCATAATATATAATACATTTACATACAGTGTCATCCATAAAAAAGCGGTCTCTTGAAATAAAGACAAATCATGTTGATCCCCTGAACTACACCACTTGCAAACTTTACCATATTTAGTCTACAAGGAAATATTTGGGCAAAGACTAGCTTTATATCTTTCTTATTCAATATCAAGAGCCAGAAATTTATATCTGCCCACTGACAAAAGAAATCTCCAATTCCAAACTGTAAAGGGGTTGGCTATTGAAAAGTTAAAAAAGTCCCTTGCCAGCATGTCATGCATACATATTGGTTTGGATGTAAAACTTGAGACATCAGCACTATTACTGAAGATTCAAGTCTTCTGTGATGTGACACCGCGTAAGAGGTTCCCAATATTTTGAAGTACCATGGAGCCTTCAAAACATTGGGAACTACTCACCCACTGACACAACATTATATCCTACAAGATCTTTATCTTCAGCAACACTGCTGTGAGAGCCTCAAATCTTGAAAACCTATTAATAGTACCTGTATCAAGAAAGATGTCCAGGTCACTATCAGAAAAGGCGAGGCCAGACACACGTGATCCAAAAGGAAGGGCCTTGCATCCTGGGAAGATTTCAGAAAACAATCTCTCCAGAAACTGACACACCTTCATGTCTTTCTTTGGATCAGACACAGACCTACTTGCCTCACATAAAGTATTCAGCGTCTCTTGAATGCTGTGTGGGAAAATAAATGCTGACACCACAATTTCATGAACTGACACAGGATCTGTAAAAATGTAAGTCATAATTATAGCCCCTTTGTGTCATACTTGTTTAATAAAAGCATTTACATTAAATCGTTACCAGTACTGTGGTCCACTGCTAATACGACAGCAGTAAAGGAGAATGATCCCAACAAATTTTCTCAGACCATATTTCTTTCATGCACATTTCTGATCACTGGAATGAACAGAGGTTAGTTTGTACTACACTTTGCAGATTTATCTCCTGGTGATTACAGCAGTAGAACACATGGGACTGACAAGCACTGCATACAAACCTAATGGGAAGAAACCACTAAACAGAGACACTTGTAGATGGCAGGATAATACAGCATCCATCAGCTTTCACTTACATATAATTATGCATTAAAAGGAGAATAGAAAGGAGTATATATTTATGTTATACACATCTGGCAGACTCACTTCAGTTCACTCCACTTCTTTAAAATGGAATGTAAAAGAAGTTCTGATAACATTTTCATTATTCATTTCAGATGTATGCTTCCTGGACTGTCCAGTACATACATTTGTTAAGAAAATCCCACATGAAAATTCTGGGAATACAAATGTCAGCAGGCCTTTCAAGATGAACAGTCACTGAATGAACTCTTTACTACAGTAGAGTCATGTTTTACATGTCAGATTCCTGACACAGTGCACATGCCCAAAATTGTACATAATCAGAACATCCCCCCGCCCCAAAACCCTCCTATTCCCTTCCCTTAAATAAGTAAAATCAATCGTAAGTGTATTAGTTAGTATGTGTATGTATGTAGTTTAAAGCATAAAGTACTACAGCATTACCAGCATTGGCTTTAAATCCCTTCCTTTGCGCCTCAGCACTAGTACACCTACTAGGTTCACATTTTAGGCGTGTTCACAAAATTGCGAAAAGCAGCTATTAACTTAGTTATGTGTCTGTCCACCTGGAACAACTCAGCTCCCATAAGACAGACACTCATTAAATTTGATATTTGAGGAAGTTGCATTAAAATCTGACAAGAATAATGGATACTTTACATGAAGATCTATGTATATTTATTACATATTGCTAAATTCTTCTTAGAATGGGAAATGTTTTGACCAAAGTTGTAGAGAAAATCAAAACACACATTTTATGTTCAATACATTTTTCTTAAAATCATGTTGTTATGAGATAATGTGGAAAAATATGGTACAGCCAGTCAGGCCACAGATAATATAATACGGTGCGTGCGCTTTGCATGCTGGATATCTAAAGCTACAGACACCCACTCTATGTAATACTTATTGCGTTTTCACAGTGACAATGGTTACATGAACACACCTCAATGTTACATTATGAGTACACTGCCTGTCTTGTTGAAAAAGTTTACAGAGGCTAGGCACTGTTTCATAAATTGCACGTCCATCCATTGGGACATGCTCCATGTCCTCAATCCGCAAACTTAAGGCCCTTTCAGCCTTCACTATGGCCTCATCACACACATTTATTTTTTGTCACTGACTGTGTACACATGAATGTGCACAAAAATATTTCATGTAAAACACAACTCTACTGTATATCCATTGCTACCCTGGCTGTTACTTGAATATGATTAAACTAACAGGCAGTTTTAAAAATGTAAACATACATCCATGCCCTGAGTTGGATTCAAACCCATAATCATCAGGTTCAAGCAATGCAAGATTATACAGCATGTTTCATAAGTCCATCCGGGATTTAGAGGCTTGGCCGTGCAGTAGCAAACCCACATACAAGAGATAAAAGCATGCCAAAGGATAGAGGAAATGTAAAAGTTTTTTCGTGACAGATGCGATGGCGTAGTTACCCGTTTCTCCGCTAGGAGGCAGTGGTGTGCAAACATGGCGTTTTCAGGTGAACAGAAAGCTTTTTGTGTCCTGCAATTTGCTAAAACCCAGTCAATTGTAACAGTGCAACGTGGTTTTCGAACCAAGTATCGTACAGAACCACCAACGGACAAAACAGTAAGAGACTGGTATAGAAAATTCGAGGAAACTGGCTGTTTGTGTGTCGCAAAACGAACAGGTAGGCCGGGACCATCGCCTGGGACTGTGGATCTCGTACGAGAATCGTTTGCCAGGAGTCCTCAAAAAGGGGGACATATTGAACATTTGTAAGGTAGGTTCAAAACTTGGATATGTACTCTTTTCACTGACATGCCCTCATCCCCCGTGTGTGATTTGGCTCCTGAGCTACAGACCTCCGAAATCCCGGAGGGATTTATGAAACACCCTGTATATCCCTTAAACTGTGTGGAAGCTGGGGTCAGCATTATCACCATCGCTGTTCAACTGTGTTCTTAATTCTTAGTTTCTAGTAATTAGCTTGTAACTTACCCTGTTTCGAACACTGGCCAAAGTCTGAAGATTCTGCACAATCCACTGTACCTGGAACAAAGTTTTAACATATCTCAGGCACCACAAATAATTTTAGAAAGAAAGGTCTTCATGACAAGGATGTGTTCACTGGTAGTTTTAAAAATTAAAGATTTTCAGACTGTCTTGTCTCAGTCTAATTTCCGAGACTTGCTGCACCATAATTTTACTTCCTTGTCAGAAGGAAGTGGCACACTTTTCTTGTGAATTATAACCAGGCTTACTTCCATAAAGTCCTGGTCATTTTGCATGATGATGTCAGTGCGAGTCTCACGAACCCCATGGTCTGCCTACCTTAGTCACACCTTCTACATAACAGAAGTATGTTTTTTTAGTTACAGCACTTACAATCTGAAGTTTCCATGCAGGTAACAGTTGCTTTCAGTGTTGCATCATCACCAGTAACATGTTTATCTCTTGTCCTACAACAAACTTTCCTACAAGCACAATGAACGACATAAGAATTATTTCAGTGTCGTGATAACCATATAACACATCACTTGCGTAAGAACAGAAATACTCAACATCCATTGTTAAGTAACTTTCTGAGCGTGACGATGAACTGTCCACACCGCTGCTACTGTCACACTGAAAATTAACCTTCCACTTCTGGTTCCATCAGCCCTTCTGTATGACTATACTGTTGTTCTACATTCTGCATGTGATGACATCCCACCCTTACTCCCACAGCAACACTTGTATAAGACAACGTGGTCCCATACCATTAGCACCACACCTTTATTTCAAATGTGAGACCTATATAACACATCACATTCTCCTTCTACCCCTTTCACCCTGAAGATGATAAATGTAGTGCACATAACAACAATGGAACAACTTCAACACATAACACAGCTAAACCTTAAATGGACAAAATTACACATCAGTGTTACAGGTAGTTACAAATATTATAAACTTTCTCTGCAGCACATCAACCACTCATCTGGACAACAGTCACACTGTGAAGTCACAAAATTATATCACATGAGGATTATACAGCAGAACAGACACATTTTAAACAGGAAATGAACTAGGTCTACAAGTGAACGGGAACAATGATGTTAATGGCCTGCAAAGTTTCTGCAGTTCCCCAAATGACCATTACAACCATATAGTTTTTACAGTAGAAAAGACATTTGGACACTAGCGAGTGATTGATTTAAAATCATATCCTAATAGAAAACATTGTATCTGATATCTAACAGATGGAGTGATGAAGTGTTATCACTGTTCTCAATTACGCAGTTCTGCTCCTTACTCAAACTTCATGAAAGAGACTGCTGCATTCAGCAGTACATGTCATATGGCCAGGATAATGGATATGCCGAAGAAACTTCTCTGAGACAGCATCATGTTGCAGGGTGTGTGACCACCTTGATCCTTGGATTTAACATTCTCTAACACTTGTTGTGGATTTTTCTTACAGAATGGGTGTACCAAACAATTCAAGCATAATACTGAAAGTAAACACTGAAAATCAAATCAGTAGCATCATGGTGTAAATTCTTAAATGTGTTCCTGAAAAACAGTCATGAAGATTGATGCATGTATTCAGAACACTGGAAGACACTTCCAGCATGTTTTGTGATCATTCTGCTATGTCTTATGTTCATGACAACTTATAAGTAAGAATGTTCTGATTCTAAATAGCGATGGAACTAGAAATAAAGGCATGAGTAAACTGCACATTATAATCTACTCTACACACACAATGCATAAACAAATCAGTCACCAGGTAGACTAAAATGTAAGAAATTACATAATCACAAAGTTTTCAGTAACATCCCTAGCTAATTTCTCCATTACATACTAAAAATTTCAATTTTTATGGATCAATCTGGTATTGGAACTAAATCTCCTCATATCATGATGCTAAATACACTGGGCAACAAATTTTAACTTTTTTTCGGTTACGAGCATCAAATCCACTTTCCTTTATGTAATTGGGTATGCTGAACATGAAAATAGGCCTTAAAATGATGAGTTAGCTACAGTTTCCAAGATTTGTGAAATTTTATAACATGTAGCATATTTAACACAATAATACTTACTATTCACTGCTGTCCGTCATCACTTCGGCTATAGGCGTCTTTTCTTAGCCTGTCTTTTGTATACAAGTTCTGGAGAGTCTCTAACTACTGTCCAGCAATAATCTGCTAACATAACTGGATTCCATTTCCCCTGATAACGATTTTCGATTTCCGCAATGGTCTGGCGAAAGCGTTCACCGTGTTCGTCGCTCACCGCACCGCAGTTTTCAGGGAAGAAATCCAGGTGAGAAAGCAGAAAGTGAATCTTTAACGACATATTGCAGCCCAATTTCTGATACGCAACCAACAGGTCCTCCACTATTTCCTTGTAATTGTCAGCCTTGGTGTTTCCGAGGAAGTTTTTAGCAACCAACCGGAAAGCATTCCAAGCACACTGCTCGTCACCAGTGATAAGCCGGTCAAATTGTTCATCTCTGAAGATGTCTCGGATTTGTGGACCGACGAAAACACCTTCTTTGACTTTTGCATCACTCATCCTCGGAAATTTATCACGAAGGTACTTGAATGCTTGGCCGTCTCGATCCATTGCCTTGACGAAATTCTTCATTAGGCCAAGCTTAACGTGCAGCGGTGGCAACAGAATCTTGCTTGGTTCCACTAAAGACGGATGTAGTACATTCTTTGAACCTGGCTCCAGACGTTGTCTTAAAGGCCAGTCCCTGAACACATAGTGCGAGGCCCTTGCTCGGCTGTCCCATTCACAGATGAAACAACAGAATTTTGTGTATCCTTGCTGCAGTCCGAGTAAGATGGCAACAACCTTTAAGTCACAACAAAGTTGCCATTTATATTTATCATAGTTTATGCACTCTAACAGTTGCTTCATGTTGCTGTATGTTTCTTTCATGTGAACTGTATGACCGATTGGAATCGATGGCAAAATGTTGCCATTATGCAATAATACTGCTTTCAAACTCAACTGTGAGGAGTCTATGAAAAGTCTCCATTCATCACGGTTATGATTGATGTTGAGAGCTGACATCAGACCATCAATGTCATGGCAGGTGATGAGATTACTTTTCATTGAAAAGAATGAAACAAAGTCTTTATGACGTGAACGAAATGTAGACACGCAGACGCCCTCACCAAGTAGATTCCACTGCTGCAATCTTGAGCCCAAGAGTTCAGCTTTACCTTTCGACAAATCTAGATCTCGCACAAGGTCGTTCAATTCGTTCTGTGTTATTCTGTGTGGCTCAGTACATGCTTCATCAGATATAAAATCTGGATCGCTAGAACTTGAGACATTTGTATTACTGCATTCCTCATCTTCATCATCATCTTCGATTTCAAATGAGTCAGGCGGTTCTGGAATAGGTAGATCGTCTCCATGGAGCACCGGTAGTATAGCAGATGGTATATTTGGGTAGCTCAGTTTACACTTTTTCTTCTTCGACGTTCCATGTTCCAGCGGAGGAACCATGCAGAAATAGCAGTCAGTAATGTGGTCTGTTGGCTCACGCCACACCATGGGTACAGCAAAAGGCATAGAACGCTTCTTGTGATTTAACCAGCCGCAAAGATTTGCCGAACAAGAGTTGCACCTTATGTGTGGAGCCCAGCTCTTGTCCTGATCCCCAACTTTACAACCGAAGTATAGATGGTACGCCTTTTTCACAATTGGAGTTAGAGCACGCTTTTGTGAAGCAAATGTCACTTTCCCACAAACATAACAAAAACTATCTGAACGGTTCACACATTTACGAGGCATCTTAGTTTTCTTCGCGTTAAAAAACAAGATATTGTAACCGAGCACGGATGCAGCGAGAAAGCACACTGAAACTCTAAATACCACGTGGCACACCGTGGAAAAGGCGCGGGAATCCCCGACGATTAGCTAGCGCGACCCGACGATGACCGACACCAAGTCGCTGCAGTTGCGCTACGCCAGAACCGGCTCAATATATAGGCCTATATAATTTTGTGAATATGCAAGTACACAATCTTAGTGTAAGTATAAGCCTATAGCATAAATTACGGTTAGGAATGGAAATGTAGACCCATTTCAGTCTTTCGTGTATAAACAAAATGTAAGGAAAATAATAAAAATCGGTCACATTAATAAAGGCCTGTTACTTCAAAACAAGAGCTAACAAACAATTTTAAGCATCATATTCGTTCTCGGCGACCTCAAATTAGTTAAGATTAACTAGTTTCAACTCCGTAACATTTTCACTGTTGACCAGTGATATCGAGGGTCCTGTAATTTTGGACTAGACTTTGAAAGTGTGTGTGTGTTTGTTTGTAAGCCCTAAGGCCTCTAAAACAGGCACCACTGTTCTCTGCTAAGTGACTTTACTACTTTTCCAGACAGCAAAGTAATGAGGGACAAGTTTTTAAAAAGCATACTATACATATATGTCCATGCAACCAATTTCTTTTTTTAGAAAAGAAATACATCACTTGCTACCCGGTTTACGAGTACATTTGAACTACCCATGGTAATAATGAATGCAACATCACTTGATGTCGACAAACATTATTTCTACACACGCTTTTTCCATCAAAACGCAAAGTTGTTTCAGCATGTGTTCAAGTTTATCAAACAACAGTAGCAGCAGCAGCAATAATAATAATAATAATAATAATACTTACTCGTATGATTAAAATGTGTTAATTTCTTCACAGTCAATGGACAGTTCGCAAGAAACAGTTGTCTCACTAGTGTCTTTTCTACAGCGTCACTGCGACAATAAAAAAGAATTACATATGTATGCATGATGAAAGAATGAATGAATATTCACGTGTGGAAATGTGAATTTGCATATGAATGCAACACCTGACATCTTCTCACAGCTTCCTTCTGTCAGTGCTATAATGACAAATCTACTAATTCATCACAGACCCAGGCTATAAAACACTAGCATAGAGCATATTTCTTCATGATACTCTTAAAGAAGACCACATCCTACTTCAGCAATCACAAGTGAGAAGAGCAGGCAACATAACTGGTGTGAGTGATCTGACAAAGTGGACATAGTTGACAATGGTTAACTGGAGTGATTTGTGTAAACATTTGAAAACATCTGATCGTGTCAACAGCTTTCACTTTGGCCATACTGATCTTCCAAACACGCTGCTGGTACCAAGAACACTCCAATTGAGCCACTTTAATATTTCTACTTCAGGTGCACTTCCTCCTGCAACACTCACATTTGATCTCTTACGTCAAACAAGTTGGAATTTCTTCATTAGTCATGATTCTGTACTATATATATACTGCAGCAAGCCTTCTTTAATTCTCTTTGAGTAACAATTCAATATGTATAAGCAACACTGCCTGCAAATTCACACTTCACACAATTTAATATTATTTTACTACCTCTTATATTAATCAAAATAAACTGAACGAAAGCTACAAATAAATTCTATACAGAAAAGATAAAATTTTAGTACTGTTACTCCCAGTTCAAAAATCGCACCACTAAGTTTTATCAATGAAGGTTTGAATTTGAAGTGAGAAGTCATATGACAAGTCATTCATGTAAAGCAGTACAATGATGCAAACACTGTTAATGTGAAGATTCTAGTCTTCTGGGATATGACGCTGTGTACATTAGTCCAAGAAGAAGGAGAAGACTTGGATTTCTTGGACCCTGCAGGTGGAGGCAACAACCTCCCCCAGAATATCTGTAACTACCCCTCCAAAATCCAACCCCTGGCTTCCCTGTCGCGGAGGAGGGGTAACGTCTGTAGGCGGCTAACAGGGGCTATGGTTCACCCAAGTCAAGGTGTGAGGTATCGTGCCGAGGACTGCATGGCACTGGGGTGAAAAAACAGCAGCGCATTTACGATCCCCTCGGGAAACCGGGCAGCACCCCGTTGTATTTATGCCTTCCACCCGTAAGGGGCTCTGCGGGTGGTGACTGTTATTTCCCCCATTACTTCTGGAATAAAATGGACACAGTAATTAATGGACTTGATCAAGGAGTGGCTGTGGCTGTAGACTTGATAAAAGTTGTAAGTTCTGAGCTGAGTTCTGATGAACCTGATCAAGGAGTGGCTGTGGCTGCAAACTTGATACTGAGGCTATAGGCTTTGAGCCTTTCGCTGTTTCTTCTGATGAGGGCAGACTGGCTGCAGGTGTCTGTACGACTAGACTGCAGTCCAGGCGACTCTTGGGAGCGCAGCGAAAGCAGCTCATTAAAGTAAGAGAAGGTGGTGGCGAGAAGGAGTGGGGGTGTGAGAAGACCCCACTCTTACTCGAGTATTCCACCTTCGATGAACCTGTGAGCCTTTTGCTATCTCTTCTGATGAGGACAGACTGGCTGCAGGTGTCTTTATGATCAGACTGCAGACCAGGCGACTCTCAGGAGCGCAGCAGAAGCAGCTCATTAAAGTAAGAGAAGGCGGTGGCGAGAAGTAGTGGGGGTGTGAAAAGACCCCCCTCTTCCACCTTCGATGAACCTGATCAAGGAGCGGCTGTGGCTGCAAACTTGATATTGGGGCTGTAGGCTCTGAGCCTTTCGCTGTCTCTTCTGATGAGGACAGACTGGCTGCAGGTGTCTTTATAACCAGACTGCAGACCAGGCGACTCTCGGGAGCGCAGCGGAAGCAGCTCATTAAAGTAAGAGAAGGTGGTGGCGAGAAGTAGTGGGGGTGTGAAAAGACCCCACTCTTACTCGAGTATTCCACCTTCGATGAACCTGTGAGCCTTTCGCTATCTCTTCTGATGAGGACAGACTGGCTGCAGGTGTCTTTATGATCAGACTGCAGACCAGGCGACTCTCGGGAGCGCAGCAGAAGCAGCTCATTAAAGTAAGAGAAGGCGGTGGCGAGAAGTAGTGGGGGTGTGAAAAGACCCCCCTCTTCCACCTTCGATGAACCTGATCAAGGAGCGGCTGTGGCTGCAAACTTGATATTGGAGCTGTAGGCTCTGAGCCTTTCGCTGTCTCTTCTGATGAGGACAGACTGGCTGCAGGTGTCTTTATGACCAGACTGCAGACCAGGCGACTCTCGGGAGCACAGCAGAAGCAGCTCATTAAAGTAAGAGAAGGTGGTGGCGAGAAGTAGTGGGGGTGTGAAAAGACCCCACTCTTACTCGAGTATTCTACCTTCGATGAACCTGTGAGCCTTTCGCTATCTCTTCTGATGAGGACAGACTGGCTGCAGGTGTCTTTATCATCAGACTGCAGACCAGGCGACTCTCGGGAGCGCAGCAGAAGCAGCTCATTAAAGTAAGAGAAGGCGGTGGCGAGAAGTAGTGGGGGTGTGAAAAGACCCCCCTCTTCCACCTTCGATGAACCTGATCAAGGAGCGGCTGTGGCTGCAAACTTGATATTGGAGCTGTAGGCTCTGAGCCTTTCGCTGTCTCTTCTGATGAGGACAGACTGGCTGCAGGTGTCTTTATGACCAGACTGCAGACCAGGCGACTCTCGGGAGCGCAGCAGAAGCAGCTCATTAAAGTAAGAGAAGGTGGTGGCGAGAAGTAGTGGGGGTGTGAAAAGACCCCACTCTTACTCGAGTATTCCACCTTCGATGAACCTGTGAGCCTTTCGCTCTCTCTTCTGATGAGGACAGACTGGCTGCAGGTGTCTTTATGACCAGACTGTAGACCAGGCGACTCTCGGGAGCGTAGCGGAAGTAGCTCATTAAAGTAGGAGAAGGCGGTGGCGAGAAGTAGTGGGGGTGTAAAAAGACCCCACTCTTACTCAAGTATTCCACCTTCAATGAACCTGATCAAGGAGCGGCTGTGGCTGCAGACTTTATAATTGAAAGGCTAAGGGTTAGCACAATAAGCCTAAGGCTGCGGTGCGTCCGGAGCTAATGCCGACGGGCCCATAGAAAGAAGAAGATGTCTGTAACTATATACCAAAGTACATGGTCACATCTTAGAAGCCTTGAATCTTCACTAACACCACTGTGAAAACCTCAAATCTCACACTATTAATGTGAGGTATGCATAAGACAGACTGACTGAGCCTACAAGGCTTTGCCATGTGATAAAGATGGTACGCTTACTGAATACAACTAAACTGAGCTTCTGTCCACAAATCTAACATATTCAAAAGCACAACACTTTAATAAAAATACAACAAATGAAGTAACAATGGCCTGTTCACTAACAAAAAATGTGCTAATAGGAGACTAATTGAGAGTGAATGTGCTAACATACTCACGTGTTAACCGTATGGAAGGTTAGCTAGCTGCATGAACATGGATCTGCTGCTTTGTAGGTTTAGTGCAATAACAAACCATTCCATATAATGCCCATGAATTCTAAAGGACGTCCTTATGTTTCTCTTACTCACTCTGAAAAGTCTGTGTGATGTTTTAGATTTAATACAGAAAGAATACACTTAAGATTCTGACAATTCAAAAAATCTGAACTTATAAAGTGCAAAACAAAACACTGGAACATGCTGTACTTTCTGGGACACAGGACTGTTACTACCTGAATCTGATGCCAGATGATGGTGTAACAAAATTGTTACTCCTGAACACAATGGTTCAATATTATTATGAAATGAAAACTCACTACCAGCCAATGTCTTAGACATCAACAAAGATTTTGCTTCCTGGGTGAAAAGCCTGTGTCACCACTGCTCATTACAAATAAAATTTTGTTACAAGGGAAACTTCATTAAATAAGACCTTTTTCATCATAGTGGAACATTTATTTTTGTTGGTGACCCCACACACAAAAACACCATCAGAGTAATGAGGGCTTCTAACCTTACAGGTGGAAGTTAATATTGCCAAGTGTAGCTCCTAGTATCTCCTGAAACAAGTATATTTTCAATCTTTAGTTGGGTAACTGTTACTTATATATTTTGTCATTTACTGTGAGTTCTGTATTTCATATTTCATGCTGGTTCATTAAAATCAGTAATGTATTTTGCTACATTTGTGGTCAATTCACTCTCAAGTTTCAAGAATGGTAATGCCAATGATATATAAGGCTTTTCCACAATATATCTTGTATGAAAAATAAATGACCAGGGCAAAAACTGGAATCATATTCATTGTTCAACATGTGCTGTAGATCTCAGGGCCTGACTCATTGGAAAACCTAATGCTATGCCATTTGCCATACCCACAGCCAGGGAAAAAAAATGGAATACCATATCTCTGGCTGTTTCTTCTACTTGGCTGATGTTTCTGGTTACACATTTGAAAAGAAACACTCTCAAATACCCAAAACTGCCCTCAGTTCTAAGACAGGTACTATACAGTGGGGAGTTACTTGTACCTGAGTCACCACAGTCATGGGCCTTGATGATGATCTGCACACAAAACGGTGTGTGTGTGTGGTGAACTTCCATTTCAACAAACGCCAGAATAACAAAATTTCACTACAGCACTTTTTTCTGGGCCCCCCACTGATTTCACTTTAACAAATGTCACTGCAATGAAATGTTCAGTTTAATGCAATAAAAATCCCCCCCACTATGAAATGTCCTACATGCTGTCAAATCTTCGGTGCTTCACGATGACCAAGAAAGACAGTCCAGCCTGTGTACAGAAGAGCAGTGAAATTTTCAAAGAATTTGCAGAGAATTTACTAAAATGGACTGCAGTCAAAAATTTTTAACCAAGTAAACATGGCAATATTTCATTAACCAACTAAATGCACATTCTCTTGACACTATTTTTATATAGTTACTAAACAAAAATAGTGTCAAGAGAATGTGCATTTAGTTGGTTAATGAAACATTGAATAAAAATGCACGGTGAAAATAATATACAGTTTATAAACATGGCAAGTTTGTCCCTTCATTTTTTTACATGTTCAGAACTATAATTCTGAACATTTTAATGTGTCAGGGTAATAAAATTTCATTATAATGAATATAAGTCTGTCACCACCACAATTTCACTATACCTTGCTGTCATTGTTTACATTCTGGATTCCTTGAGTGATGAAAAATTCACTGATACACATTCAGAAGAGTCTTACCTGTTGCACAATCATTCAATGCTTCAATGCTTCTGCAAACCATGACTGACTCAGTGACTGCACTGACTACCAGCGACAAGGATACATAATGAATTTAACATCAGTGACTACTTACTCTTCAATGAATTCAATTACAGCCGATTCACCACTAACTCCAACAAAAGATATTGTGCCAAAATCCTTGAAGAAATGATAAAGTAAATCCATTCCTATACCTCTGGGATAACCTACGGAAGGTAGTAATTAATTACTACAGTGCACTGAAAACAGCAAGTAATTCACAATTATCTTCCAGATAGTGCTAATTATGCATGCACGTTCACTAACTAGTAACTTTATCCTTTGCACACTGTGTGATTTTAACATAAATTCAATCATCAAACAACTGCCTTTAAAACACTGGTGTGACTTATTCAATTGACACACACCTTTCATGGTTACTGCTTCACAAATGATTAAGTATAGAGCACTCCTTGAGAAGCTTAAACTGACCAAGAAATTCCATCCTTTTGGGGAACTTCAAAATTCATTACTGCATTCACAACCTGCTTTTGATGTTTTACACTGTACTTAATTCAATCCCACATTCTCCTTAAACACAGTTTCATAACACTGGGCCTATTTATGTACTCCAAATATGCAATATTCTATCTCATGAACTTCTAGTCAGTATGTCTTATTTTACTTAATAAATGATACCAAATTACAAATTTTACCTTATTGCTATGGCACACCAAGCTGACTTTGTCCATTGGTTGATTCAAATACAAAATATGAACCCTACATTTTGATGTCTGACTGTCTCTGTCTCTGTCCTGAGGACGTAGAAAACCCAGACACAGCCAGTCTCTAAAACACTGTGTTCTTAGAATGCTATATTTTAATTAGACAATGCACAAACTCAGACCAGTCATCAAATTTAGAAAAAAAAAAAAAAATTACCTTCCCAAATACACATGAGAAAACATTCTTTAACCTTTAACAGACAAATGTGGTGCTGTCCCATCAAATGTACACCCTTTTCCTCTGAAAGGGAAAACACTGTCCCACAGTGGGAATTTAAATTGATAGTGCTCTGGCTGCAGCAGAAACTTCACATTTAAAAGGCCATATGATACGGGTTAACAAGTATGGCATTTCTGCAGTCTGCCTTTGATGCGAATGATGAACTGAATGTTTCAGTGAATTGGCAGAACTCCTGCTTCATATTCAGAAATTCCTTAATTCAAGATCTGACCCAAAGACTGGTCATCTTCAATGAGGCCTCATTGTTTCCCTAGTCCTTCCATGTAAATGGTGTTTTGTGCCTCAAATTAGGCCAGTGTTTTCCTTCTCCATCCTTTCCCTTTAACTAATGACAGCATTGTTAAATAAACCAACAATAAACAAAAAATAAGAAGACAAAAGTAGTTGAACACATGCATATATTTTACAGAATGGTTCTTTCTAGAGGCACAAGCAACATAACTTGGCAACCATCATATAACCTATCTGGAATTACAGTCAAGTTTTGGACTTGTAAGTAATAACAATGCATCAGACTGCAATTCATTGGAGGATGTATGAAATTCTGTAGCAGGTTCTATGACTTCCATAAGCAAGATGAGAACTTATGAACTTGTTCTTCACCACTGGATACTGACACAAAACTCCATCACACTTTTTCATGAAACTTATTATTTCAAAAAATCAGAATAAAATACAGCTAGACCTTGATTTATGTGCTAGTTGTGTTCATTGTAAAAGTGGGCATAAATGAAACGCGATATTCCCATAAGAAATAATGGAATAGGTAAGGGTTAAGGAAAATCATACCAATGACCTCATCATACAAGTGTGTGTGTGTTTGTACATACATATAATTACTATATTGTTACTGATAATAATAAAGAAATAAACAGTTAGTATTCATTCCTAGACTATGTAAATTGGAAAAGAATTGTAAACAACTTGCACACACATTACATGCTGGATGAGATAGCATTATCATGAACAGTATGTCCAGTACTCTTGACCAAGTGAAGGGCACAGCAGAGATTAGCAACATGTTCAACTTTTCAAGCTGACTTATTACATCTAATTTCGCCTTCATACTGATTGCCTTTCACCATTTTTTCACTTGGGTTGCACTTGAGAATGTGGATTTACATTTCTCACTTATTTTGATAAAAAGACAAGTATTGTTATATAAAAACAAATAGTCACACCACAAAGGGTCACTGTGAACAAAACAATGAGCGCACAGTGACTGACAAGAGTTTACAGTGAGTGCTCTGCCTCCCAGCCTTGCTCTACAACGCAAGATTCATACACTATCCGCAGTGTCCCAGCATGCAGCCAGACAAAGGGAATAGGCAAACAGAATAGGCAATGTATGTATAACGTAACACAGTGGTGTGCTTACACAATATTTATACCTCCTCAGCTATCCTAACAGCCTGATACCATTTCACTCGAAGATGATGCTTTTATGGCGATTTTGTCACTGGCAACAATAAACCATACTTACGTCGTCACGTAAAGTTGCCAATATTTCTATCTGATTATAACGAAATTTGGATTTTCTTGACAGTCTCCAATATCAAATTTCACGAAAATCCATCCAGTGGGAGCCGAGCTGATATGTGCGAACAGACAGACATGAGGAATCTAATAGGCGCATTTCAAATGTATGCAAACTTGCCTAAAATTCTGGATAACATGAAATAAAAAGGGGTGTAAATTATCTAGGGGCAATAAAGCAAAAACGTATAAAATAAATGAGTGTAGATCAAGGTCAGGCTGTAACAAATTCAACGATGCACATTACCTAATTCAATGATATAGAATATACTTTGAAACATTAATTGCTTGTCAGCTGGTCAAGAAATTCTCTATTTTTACAGAACCTGAAAGTGTATTAATGTGTCCACAAGAAATGGTCATAGGCACTATTATAACTGGTTCAATTCAAGAACACTGTACAACACGTATAGGTTCCATCAGAGAGAATTTAAATTCTTGACAAACTGGGCAACTGTCAGCATCTAGAGGAGGTATTTTCTCCATGAACACAACCAGACTCAATGGCCAACATTCAGTAGTTGCACATACCTAACTTTACAGCATACTTATACATGCAAGTATTGTTCTTACCATTTACAACTATCCTTGGAACATTAGCAGTTTTGTCATCCTGCTCTTCATCCTTCATGTCTTCTTGATGGCATGATTCTGTTGCAGTCCTTCCGTTTACCTGATGAGCATTCCCGGCCATCTCACTAAATATGTTTAACTGTCCTTCATTCTGCACCTTCTGACAAGTGTGTTTTACACGGTCATATTCAATGCAAAAGACTGTAGCACCACAGATGGAGCAGCTACATGTGATTGGATTCTTTCCTTCAGCCACAAGTTTACTGGTTTCCAAATTGTGTTTCTGGCTGCATTTATGTTGGTACCATAACTCCTCTGATTCAGCTTCATTATCACACACAACACAGTGGAATAAAACTGATTTTCCTTGACGTCTAGAACCACTTTGTTCTGAACTTCCCTTCTCTTTTGGCAGAAGAGCATTCAAAAGAGCCTCTTGAGCACTACAAACCACAGTTTTAATTTGGAGTCGAGAACTTTTCGAATTTAACAAGTTTTCTGAAGGACAACACTCACTCTTCTCTTTCAGTCTCCCTTTTGCCAAGTTTTTAGTTTGTGTAGGTTTAAGACTTTCAGAATTTGCCTCCAATAAACCATTTGTTTGTTCCATTACAGATGGATGCTGTGATAATAGATTTCTGACAACAGTGGACATGTGAGTTTTCCCACGAATGTGATCTGTCACATTGTAAACTGTAGCAGGGACTCTGACACAACAAGGAGTACAGTAAAGGACCATCTTATTGACAATGTTAAAGTATGCTTGATGTGTACGTTCTGCATCATGCATCTGCTCCCACAACATGTCTGCGGTTCTCATCAGCATTTCATTCATCTGTATAATTTCTGGGGCCCTTATAGCCTGCTGATGTGATGGAGCTGTGACATGTGCCAGCACATCATGAACTGATAATATTGCTTTACAGGGTTCACAATGGAACGTCTCTGGAGAAATACACTTGATGTTAGACCACTTTCCATTTTCAGCTGCGTAAATCTCATTCCAAATACTGTGAACATTGTGTGACTTCCATTTCTGTGATCCATGTGCATGCTTCCTGTTTGCCTCTTTTAATTCTTTCAACCTTTGTTGATGAGTGCTTCCTTCTACATGAGAAACATCATCAGTAGCATGAATATTTTTATGACACAGTTTACCTCTGAATCTACTGTGAGAGGTCAAGTGTATGTTTCCTGTTTTTCCACCCTCAAGTTCTGTGACCATCTTCCTTGCACGTTCAATGTTAACAGCTGATGTTGCTAAATTTTTTGTATGTTGCTGTCCCATAAGATGTTGTTCCACACAGACAAAATTTGGTAAAGTTACATCACATACTACACAAAGAAAGGAATCATCACCCAGACTAACAATGCTTTGGAACTGAGGTCCTGCATACTGTGGCTTCCCTCCTGTTTCAACTATACATGTTTCCTGCTGCACCTGAAACAGTTGCCTTTGGACATCTACTGTAGAAGGTGTGTGAAGTTCCTTCTTACATATATGGATACTGGAAGGAACAGACAAATTTACTGTATGCTGCAGTTCCACCTGAACCTCTCCATCTTGATGCCCTGTTTCTCCATTTCTCTGTCCTATTAACGATTTTTCTTCTGAGATCACAGATACACTATCCATCTGTGATCTACACGATGCAACATGTGCAGCCTTATGTCTATGGCCTTGGATATGCTCTTCCACACTGCTGATGCTAGGTAAATCTTTGTTGCAAAGCAAACAGCTTATCTTGTTAAACTTATTTATGAGTACATCGTCCATTACACTTTGTTCTGATTTTGAACACTGTACTTCACTTATGTAACAACAAACTTCTTGGTGATCTGTTTCACTAAGATTACTATTACTTGGGTCTTCATCTCTTCCACTTGATCTTCTTAATGTTTTCTTTTTCTCTTGTGAAGCTCCTTTTTTATGTTTACCTTCTTGACAGTCAAGATCAGGAGACAGAACACAGTCAGAAGTGAAAACACCTGCTGGATCTTCACAGATGGAACACACATAAGAAACAGTTCCTGAAGCATTAGTTAATATCGGCTTGTCTTTTGTATGGATGGAATTGTCTGTGCAACTACATTTACACACATACTCAGCAACCCCCTTGCTGTTATCTATCAAAGCAGAAGATTTTATACCACTGCATAATCCTTCAACCTGTGTCATTAGTTCCTGTACTTCTGTTTCACTTACATCCATGCTTCTTACTTTTTAAACATATGCACTGGCACCTTAAAACTAAAATGCAGTCTCTACACACACACAAAAGAAGTATGCAATACAATCATATTCTGCAATAACCATTATTAAACACGATTATCAAATAGCATGTATTCCTTGACTTTATATTCCATGTTTAACTAATTGTTCTTAACAGTTAATGGCAAATCAATCCAAAGGATTGCACTATTATTGTTCCAGTAAAATTAAAATGTGTATCTGCATGTTGAGTTCCACACAGCATGGGGTTTCCACAGATTTTATGGAAAAAATATTTCTTTTGAAATTGCTTATCTGAATTGTATTCACTGCACACTCCATCTGTG
The DNA here is from genome assembly GCA_021186555.1 of Reticulitermes speratus. Taxonomy (NCBI): domain Eukaryota; kingdom Metazoa; phylum Arthropoda; class Insecta; order Blattodea; family Rhinotermitidae; genus Reticulitermes; species Reticulitermes speratus. Next base: position 21,240,385 of record JAJKFL010000001.1, read on the forward strand.
TATATATAATTTAATTTTTCATCGTTGACTATGGTTCCTACCTTTCCCTCTCAAGTATTTCAAAATTACAGCAGAGTGAAAATAGTGTTGCCACCAACATTACACTTTAAAGTAATAGTTACAAGATAACTAACAACATTCCTGCTTCTTCATATGCATCTAAATCACACTGCACTGACCATAACTGATCAACATTCACAATAATCAATGGTCATTTGAAATGTGCATTTACTTAGTCAAAACTGAATGTCCTATGTATTACATGTGTCTCAAATCACAGAGAAGCACATGCAAATTCTTCAACTTTATCTTTGTCTCCATCATTGACTAAACCAACCATTCAGATCTTGAAGTGGTACCTACAAAGAGAGAAACAGTATCAGTTGTTTAACTTAGTATGTCTCCTTTTAGTGGTGTCCATAACTAGTTTTTAGAATTATATGGTAATATGCATGTTATGCTTCATTACTGGTGTTTTGCATATGAAATAACTTGAACGTTGTATTATGCCATATCATATTGTGTCTGTAGACAGTACAACTATATACAGTCACATCCCATACAGTGCCACTGTTTGTTCACTGCAGTTTGTGGCATTATTTTGAGGGTGGTTGTAAATTGAAATACTCTATAACAAGGATTTTCTGTTCACAGACTTTCATGGTCCCTATATCACAGGGTGCTACATTAGGGTCTAACTGTATTTTAATGTTCATAACTGTGTAACACAGTTACTACAACTTCTATGTGAAATAAGTTTTGTACTTGTATTATGACATGCACTAGATCCTTTGGCTTAGCTCATAAAAGAATCTACGGAATAGAAAAAATATTCCTCCAACAAAGAATTTTAGGTTAACAGCACTAAAACTATTGTTAACTTAATATGTGACCTTCACTAATTCTTCAAATAATGCAGTTAACACACTACAAGTCTGTAGTCCATCATACAGGATATCTCTCCTTTCCTGTGGTGAATCTTGTTGCACCACACTAAAACCCTAAAGAGCACAAACCTAACAGGGGGGAAATTTTTTTTTAATATACATATATAGTAACCTAAACTAATGAAAACTAAATTCATCTAGCCCAAATCTTGCACAAACCAAGTGTGGCAAATTTTGTTACACCTCATATTACGTGAGAGAGGAATTGGTGAATTATATTACATACCAATTAACGCACAAGTGTAACAGATCCTGAGGAAAATCAACTCACTCAACCCACATCTTAAAACTTCTGGGGTCTAACCATGCCCCACCACCCACTCTAATCAAAATTCATGCCAATCGAAAACTGCATGGTAATACGCTCTCAAGGCAACGTCTTGCATATAAATCTCACCGCATTCTGAACATTCAGCAAAAACACTGTTCGGTTCGAAAACCAGCCATGTTTCATACATTAAAATAGCCAGAATATCCTTGACACTCATCTTTGTACGCAACAGGTTACTATTGTAAATGCACCGAAACCTCCAAAATAGTGCTAAAACCTAACAAACAATATCTTCAACCTCAAATCTTAGTATGATGGTAACATAATCGATGGTACGCTACCAAATTTGCGATACAGTGCTACCATACGCAAAACACGGTTACCAACAACGACTGCAACTTCCAATTGAAATGTATCTGCCAGTGGAACAGTACCTAGAACCCTAACCTTGATGCTACGAATATTATTTAAAGTTGTTTCTGACAACAAAATGTAAGCTGAAACCCTCAACAGTATCACTAAAAACGAAACCCCACCGCCTAACGTACATGTCAAACCCTCAAAACCTCAGCATGTTGCTGGCATTTTGTTGAACCTGAATTTCGCAGGAAATGGAAACTGAAATTCTCAAATGTCTGTCACTAAAATGAAAACCCAAAGCCCTAACGCTGGTCCATTATATGTGAAAGTGTGCAATTTCTGCCACTGAAATTAAAATTCAAGGCCTAACGCACGCACCACACATGTTTCTTGCACCATCATACTTCATGCCCTAAGGTTGGCGGATTCCGGTTTGTGGTTTTGTTTCGTAACTTCGACCTTCACCCACTTTTCGTTGTGTTATCAGCCTCGACACAACATGGTTTATTTTTTTAATCTCTATACACAGCCTGATGGTGGCTTAATTATAAGCTGACATGTAGCTGATTTCCAAATATATAATTGTGTTTGCCGGACAAACACTGGTTTTTATCGAAACAGAATATGCTAGACCTCATAACAGGCTCGTATACGTGCACGTACTAATACTGCCATTTCCATTCAAATTTGCTGCTTTGGGTAGGAAATAACAGTATTTCGAGGTTTCAGTGAATGGAAGTTGATAAAAAGTTACGTTTGAAAATAAGTGGTAAGTATATTACGGATTGCAAAGGAGTAAGTAATTTATTTTGATCTGCAGTTCTCCGAAGTACTATTAATATTCTTTTCATTTAACGCAAATTCAAACGCTCTTTATTACGCACCATGAGCATTCCCTACAATTCTGCAACTTTGCCAATTCCCATACTAGTGTTTGCACACCATACTCGCACCACACATCTCTTACCTTGCTTATCCTTACTCGTGCTTATCCGCGTCTGCTATCATGCACACTCACAATCGATTAGAAACGCAACCCACAAACAAAAAGATGGATCATCTGTGGTGGCAAATACTTTCCGTGGCGCACATATTATAGAGCATCGCCAACCTGCGTGATTGAAAATCCGTCGATTTTATCTTCACAGAGTTTCGTGTATGATAGTTCTTAATACTAAAATGTGCGCGAAGTGCGACAGAGTAGCGCCGCTGAATAAAGCCGGGGTTCAGAAACGGTGTGTTGATCAACGAGTGAAGTACTGCATTTCCCAAATGTCATGAAACCCGATGGTTGATTACTGTTTCCCACTGGTCCCAGTGGCGTAGCTAGGTTTTTTGGCGCCTAGGGCGAGTAATCACAGGGAAATTATAAACTTAAGAAAATTCGCGATTATTTATTTTCCTGTTATTTTTCTAAACAATTAAAAAATTGTGGGTGCAGAAAATAATTTTTTTCATTAAAGTATTTGTTTTACTGCCCCTTGGCGGCCGCACTACTCGTCCTCTCCCTTCCCAGCTACGCCACTGACTGGACATAAACTTGTGACAGGTGATTCCAGTCCGCAGTCTAAGTTTCATATTAAGATTGTCCTACCTACCCTAAAGTCATTCAAGTCATTCTGGATTTCAGATATTTTATGTGCATTACTCATTGTAATGGCAGAGCAAGGAGGGAAATAACTTGAACAGACCTTTGCTCTGCAGGCGTCTTGACACAGGCCTGTAGACAATAGTGGAATGTAACCCATAAAATGCAGATTTTTAACATATGAGTGCTATGGGCTGAATTCATGTTCAATATACATTCTGCATCATGCCAAATGTATCATTCTTAATTTTACGTTGTGTTCACCGTGCATCTGGACATTAATTTTCAGTTTTTTTAACCAATGAATGCCCTTTTTTTATTTCTGTTCAATTCACCCTACATATGTTTCAGCCACGACTCGGCTATAATCAGCTGATCATTCTGATAAAAGAGCATTCGTTGGTTAAAAAAACTGAAAATTAGTATCATTCTTGATTTATTTTGTGAAAAGTCGCACATTTTGAGCATACTCATTGTCATTTTCCAAAACCTCCTGTTACGTCCTCTCTGTTAGAGCCAAATCAGCTTCAATTTTATTTGTTTCTAACACCCTCAGCTGTTAACCCTTTTCAGGCAAAATTTCATAGTCACATAAGACAAGCAAAATTACAGTTTTGTTTAATGTTTAGATCTGAGATAGACTGAATGTTATATGATTGTAAACTGAAAGGCAGCAAGCATTCCCTTAATTTAATGTGCTCTTTTAACTTCACATTCTGGTAGCAGAGTTTTTTTTAGAATCTGAAAAAGCAGTGACTAGCACTGTAAAAAATGGAAAGGTTCATATCATCGTGTTTTAAATGTTTGAAAAATATGTCATAATGCGGTTTGGTCGTACTGCCCGTGATGCTTGGTTTAGAGTATGTAGGCAGCCCAAGCAACTTGTATATTCAAAAGGTAATCAAATGCCCTGAGTGTACAAGTTGCAGAATAAGTGTGTTGCAGATATACCAAGCAGACTGGTGTAGCAGAACACCCTAAATTTTTATTTGAGACAGGCCCACTTCAAAATTTAGGTGGGTTATCCCCTATCTATAAAACTTTCGTGGTTTTTGTCGGTTCCTCCAAGAATATACAAGGTCTTACTTTTATCATATCCCTGAGCATGATAACCTTGTCACACAAAAAGCCTGCACCTGCCAGGACATTCCATGACAGCTGTGGCACCCTGGGCAACAATAATAGAGACGCTCTGTACCAGGATAATATCTTGAAGGAGTCTATGACTGCCTTTCCAAATTTGCCATTCATAACCTTGACCTCTGCAGTTCAAATGGCATCGTTAAATAAACAAGAAAAATACTACATGGCTGGAAATATTTTTCATGCTGTGGAGTATTGCTACTCCTGCACTTGCATGTGGTGGGTACACAGGAATTTGTACTGAACCTACTGAAGTACATATGTGGTTCATGCTAAAACTGGGCTCAAGTTTTTAGGCTGAGAGATTGTGATTTACATTATTGGCAGAGAAAGAAAACGCACTGTTGTGCAGCCTCTATATGCAGTGCTTGTAACACATGTTTTAAGTATTCATTTCTTCTTCCAAGTACTCATTTTTAAGTGGCAAGGAAAGTATTAATAGACTTTTGTGAAAATGTATTTATCCCCAATTTTATGAACTAGCAAGTCTGCAAGTTCTGCTTTCCACATTAATGATGTAAGTTTACTGTTACATGCTTGTTGACCAGAAGTCATATCCAGCTAACACTGATGATTAATGAGGAACAAGTAACAATATAAGATGTAAGGTTTTTATTGTGAGTATTCAGATAGAGTGGGCAGCCAGGATGGTGTAGTCAGCATAGTGACTTGCTACAGCCTGAATGGTCTGGGGATCGAATCTCGGTGGGGGCGACATTTTTCGTGCCCATCCAGACCAGCCCCAAGGTCCACCCAGCCTCCTGTACAAAGGTTACTGGGTCTTTCCAGGGACTAGAGTGGCAGGGCATGGTGCTGACCACCCACACCCTTCTAGCGCCAAGGTTGTGAATGGGTTGGAGCTATACCTCTGCCTTCCTTTTGTGGCTGCATAGGTATGTCATGCTGTGACCTTTACCTCTAGATACAGTACTTCTGGTGTGCTACAGTGTGTTATCTTGTACATGGATACTGTCCCTAAAAAGGGCTACTTTCATAACTTTTCTGTCCAAAATGATATTGAAAAGGATCATATTCTCACCATTCCTATTGGGCACAGACAGGACTCTTTACCTCCTGTCCCATTTTGGGGGCTCTGATGGACCATCACTCCACGTGCTCCTTTGCAGATCCATCACACTTCTACATAACTTGGCTACAACTATACCTGCTCACTTCAAACCTGAATATGGAGGCAGCAGCTTCATTGAATATGAAGCAGGTGTGCCAAAAACCTGACATGACATTCAGTTTCTAGCCTTTAATATAATGTTTGATACAGTGATGTGGGCTGAATTCGTGCTCAGGACAGAAGTCAACCTGGGGACTCTTGCAAACATTAAAATTAACCTTCAGATTCCATAAACCTTTTAGCTCAAAGTTGCCCGTGTGCATACCATGAAGGCATATGGACATGTTGAAATGGAGGTATAACTCCACTGATTTTTAACATCAGTGCTAAACGGAGGTCAGTGGTCACCTTCATGTAAGAGTCATTTTGCCCTAGGGAAAGAGCCCTCTGTACCCACTGAATAGGAGGTTGGGTGGGCCCCAGAGCCAGTCTGAATGCTTGGAGAAGAGATAAATCTCATACCACTGCTAGGACTCTGACCACAAAGGGGGTTAGTTATTTATTTTAGTTAATATCGGTTTCTCATGGTTGGAGACACACAGTGCAATTATTATTTACGTATTATACTTTGAAAATACCAGGTCTACCACGCCAGTGACTTTAGAATTTAGAAACTTGTCTACATATTACCTGTCTAGAAGTATGTCCCAGTATCAAGGTAATTGCCAAGAATACTCCACCGGAACCCTGAACCACATCCTGCTGTGCTCTTCACCAACATGTCACCTCCAGGTGGTAGAATCTCAGGGACTGGCAGGTGGTTCATCCAGACTGGTGTTGGTGATGGACTAGACTTCACATTTGTGGATGTGATGTGCTAAGTGAGAAAAATTAAGTTCCAAATAACTATATGGTGAATCTTCACACCACATTTCAGCTCTCTGTTTTCATGGAATGTATGACAGGTAGAGTTATAACACAAAACTAAAGCCTCCCTAAAAATCGAGTACAAACACTTCTGTTCCTCTATCTACTTTCATTTAACTTCGCCGTGAGTTTAGCAATAACACAGCGACTAGCATGTAGGAGATAATACTCAGTTCTACCTAATTGTATACAAATTTTATATTGTAACACTGGACTATTGCCAATATCCTTGTGGGTTTGTGACCTTATAATGGATTTATGACATGTAAATAAATGATGATGATGATGACTTCATCTGAAGTCCAGCCAGTGACTAGGTTATTTTGCTGAGATTTCTAATGTCTTACTCAGTTCCTGCTGGCAGCTGTCTTGTCTTTGTGACTCATCATCCAATCATCCTACCATGTTTTATTAAATGCTGCTTAACTATATTAGCTGGTACATTGCCACAGATTAACAACAGATTACCCATAATATCTACAAAGAAATCTGAAGTATGAAACACAGTCCACTTCTGTATGTACTTTGACAGTATAAACCTACAGGCCAGTAAAATGTAAGCTGTCCTAAATTTGGATTGATAATTTCTCTTGAAGATGGAAGAGGCCAAAGGATCTAACCCTTGAAGTTTAAGATGATGATAATGACTACAAACTTCACCTTTGAATTCAATGACTTATTGGTTGGATATTAATTAGACTTCACTGCTATCAGAAGCATAGGCGCTAACGTCTGCGTTACACCTTGAGTGGTAAACATTTTAAAATCATTTACACTGACTGAACTGCCTGCCATGAAATGATTTAATCCTTCAATTTGTTATCATTCCTCTTTTAAGATACCTTCTTGATTTAAAGTTTTAATGGAATTTGCTTGAATTTGGATACAATGATAAGAAAGAGCTTCACTTTCTTGCATGTTCTAATGAAAGTCTCATTCTTTTGGAATGATTAGAAACTATGGAAACTTAAAAAAAAAAGAAACAAGCTTGCACAAAATATAAAAGTATATGTGGGAACAATTACAGTGCATCTGCATTACTTGAGATTCAAGTATTTCAATAAAACACACACAATGAGATATCACTACTCACACAGTGATTTGTCTGGGTATCACTATTTTCTGTGACTTTCTTTGGTTGCCGTTTCCACCAGTTTGCCTGAACACTCTGCATCCTAGTACCACATAAAGCTATGTGAAGTTAATGACATGTATCACACAGTACAGAAGTATAGATGATACACTTTGTTGCAATCAGTCTTGTAACAAATAAGATAAACAGTTTGGATGATGGAAATATTAGATTATGAAGATAAAACGTGGAGAAGAGTGATAAAAGGCTGTTGATTGAATTGCATCATGTCAGTTTTGTAAAGGCTACAATAATAACAATTGTTATCATTTATGATAATAACTTCCATTATCTCAGTTCATTTTACAAGATATTAGGCACATATATGGTGCTAACTGAAGGGACAGAGGTTACCCAGAGGTTTAGAATAGGTCTGTGTATCAGGCCTAACTGAGCAGGTGTTTTTCTTACTCTTTTATCTGTCCCCAGAATGAATTTAATTTTTACTGCATTTTAAACATGGGATGAAGGATGAAGTCCAAAGAGTGGATGATTCAAAATCTGATGTAACACTGTTGAAACCCTACAGAATCCTATAAGAGATATGTAAATACTTTGCAGTCCAGGCCTGATATTCTATCATGTAACAATATGAGAACATAAATAATTTAATGTGGAAAGAATGACTTTTAATGTAACTATCCTTGTGCAATGTTGAAACCTTTTCTGAGTGTATTGTTTTAAATTCAGCAAGTGTGTTCCATGACTTGTTGAATCATGATGGTATCATTGTATCTTGTTCCTTTTAATGCCACCTTGAAGTCTGGAAAAAGATATGTCCCATGGCACTAAATCAGTCGAGTATGGGGGGGGGGGGGGGGGGGGGGGGGGGGGGGGGGAATGATATTTATTTTGTTTTCAGCCAGAAATTGAAGAACACACAAGGCAGAGTGAGCAGGTGAATTGTTATCGCAGAGAAACCAATCCCCTGAATTCTACTTTTTATGTTGTTTTCCTGCACATATTTCCACAGATGCTGTAAGATGCCAGTGTAGTAATGTTGGTTTACAGTTTGTCCTTGTGAAACAAATTCACAATGATGTGTATTTTTGACAGACCAGGCAGCAGATATCACTGTTCAGTGGCTGGTGCTTACACATTTAAGACGTCAACATGAGCCAGACAGCCTGTATACATCTAACAAGTGTCACAAATTAAAGAGAACCTGAATGTAATTGTACATTCATGCAACAATGGAGACAAACAATAATTCATACGATAAAAAACAGAAAACAAACGAGTTACTTTGAAAAATCCATGTGGCGCTTAATATGATTTTAACATATTTTAAGAGAATTTTACTTATTTGCTGTATGACACAACATATCTTGCTTTTATACTCTATATGTGTGGTGTGTAATTACATTAGTTACTTTTAAGACATTTATATGGTACAATACAGTACACAGTCATAACACTGAGATCTCAGTCATAGGACACATTAAAGCATGAAATGTGAACTATTCCTGTAACAGACCTAAAGATGGCCTAGGGAATGGACTGAAAAATTTGGTCTGATGCACGTGGAACTTCGGTACATTAGATAAAAAAAATTGTGTCAAACGTAACCTTTCTAATTTAAGTTCTTTCAATTTAGATGCTGATCAATTTGCATACCTCTGAACTTAGTCATTTTTATGTCCTGTATATATTCATCCCTATAGCTTATCTGAAATTTTGTTACTGATTTGTTATTAATAACAAAATTCAAAGTAAGCCTGCTGGCTCTCCACTGCAATTTTGCATGTATTCTTTCATCCAAAAATATTGAATGCTCTTCATTAACACCCGGGTAACCTTGCTTCTGTTTCTAGTAACCTAGCCTCACTTTATCTGAGGTTTTGACAGTATATTTTCCCAAGCCCTATTGATATCCCATGTTCACTACACTTTTCCAAATGCCTTGTGGCTTTTCAGATAATTAAAACTTGAGAACAGCAGGAATGATTTTGATAAAATTTATATTGGAGGTCCTTGCACAGATTTCTTGAAGGACACATCTGTGAACGACCTAGTATCAGCTTCTAACCACTGGGAAAATTTCCTTAAATTCAGTATGGAATACTTTCACTAAAAGTTGCCAGGTCCTCTGATTTTTATCAATATTAATTCACAATAAACTTACATTAAAATCTGACAAAACAAATTTCACAGATTTTGCACTAACAACTGAAGAGCTGGGAATGACCTACCACCCTGTCAGTTGGAGGAAGTGTATGATATACACACATAGGGATGTAAAAACGGCACATCTGTTCATACAGATGTTATTAATGCAATAATGGAGACAAGAACCACAAGTCTGAGGAGAGGCATTTAACATTTATCACAACAGCTAGAGTTCTGAAACAGCATGGCAAGAAAAGTCTGGTGTGACAATTTTAAAATGTGAGATTTTTGATCTTAGAGATTCTGATTCTCACTATTGTTAAACCACTGCACCCACAAGGTCACATTGTGGTGTTATCAAGCATCTAAATATTTTATCCTGTGTTCCTCAATGGATTAGTCAACTCTGATAATTATGTCAGTTTCCTTAGGTAAAAATTTGTTTCTTTCCTGGTGGGATACAGCATTGCCGTGATGCAGCCTGGTTTCAACAAAGTGGTGCCATTCCTTACACCAGAAATGCCATATTTCAGTTTCTTCATGACAATTTCAAGGCAAGAGTCCTGTTCAACCAAATGATCACAGTTCTTTGAGGACAGATTTTCATGGCCATCACGTTTACCTACCTAAGCCCCTGTGGCTATTTTCTGGGGTTATTTCATAAAAATCTGTACATAATCAAAGAACTTAAATTCATGATATGACTAGAAATTTAATACGTTTCACCACACATTCTCACTAAGGTTCAAGAAACTTGCTCCTTTATTTGCACAAAGTTCATAAGATTCAAGGACATTAAACTGAACATATTTTGGTTTGAGAAACCATATCCTGAAATGTAGGAGGGCTGTGAAAGTTTCATGTTGCTATGTTCACTAACAAGTGTGTTACACCAATTTCAAAGCATCAAAAATACAAGTAACCACTCTGTACTTTTTAATGGTTCAGACAGAAATACACTTAACTACACCTGTGCCAACGTTCCTCATCTCCAGCACCCCACCCCACCCCACTACCACCTCCATTAAGCTTTTGGCCATTCCTGTTACAAGGATTAAAACTGCCCTTTCCCATTTTTCTGGTACCTTCACCATCACCACCAGCACTGACACTACCACCACTGCTGCCAACACCACTGCCGCTGCCACCGCCGCCACCACCACCACCACCACCACCGTACCACTCTGAGGTAACACACTTGTGCGACTCCATTTTCCTTAGTGCTTTTCACTCCTAGTAAAAACATATACATGCAGATGGACATTGTTATTTTATCTTGTCTAGATTTGATCAGATTTGTTAAATTACCTGTTGTTCATATGAAAAAAATAAACACCTTCAAAACATCTATTAATGGACATGATTTGGCCTGTAAGTGGTCAGTACATATATTTAAGTCTATAAAAACAAAAGCAAAGTTCTCACACTGTTTGTATAGTTGAAGCTTAATCCACAACTGTACCAATACAAGTATAATAAGAAATATGACAAGTGCACCATTATTAAATTTTAAATGAAAATACAAATTAATTTTTAATATACATGTTTATTAATCCCTTTCTTTGGACCCTATACAATTTATAACTATCATAATGACATACCTCTTTGGGTAGTTACAGTATTGTTTGAAATGCATCACCTGACCGAAAGGAGTTTTTGTTTTCTTTAGTTTTATTTTAATGGGTGGGGGCAAGTTGGTAACACATCACATTTGACTAGTATCAAATAAGTTCTCTTTCTTTTTAAATCATACCTTATATTGGAAATACTATGCAGTATGAACACACACACATACAAATATGATAAGATTGCATGATTATTTGTATCAGAAATTTTTACATTCCAAAATTCCTAACAATAACAAGCATGGTTGTTTGTTTCATTTCCTTCTAAACCTTTAACCTGAGTTTTTCCACAGAATGCACATCACACTGACAGCCAACAGATGCCCAACTTCTTGAGAAACAATATGTCAAATACCAAGAAATCATGACATGTACAAGAGTAAATTAGTTTTCACATTACTACTCTATAAGTGGAATGTATTTGAAATTAATTTATGTATCACAGTAAACAGTAACTTTTGTCTAAAACATTCTGACAGGCAGGAAGTAATTCATCATGATGCATCATGCACTGAACTGAGACTAATACTCGTCAATATCTGATTGTCAGCAAAGATTGTTGGTGCAAGTGCTGATATATCATTTCATGTGCACAGGAAAACTAATTTCCTTTCTTATACTGAATACATGGAAAATGGGTAATCCAGTTTCATCACACATAATGCAACATGAGATCTCCTAACTAAAGAATAAAATAAAATACGTTAATGTGCAACAAACATACAAAGTGGGCTGTATTATATACGTATATACCTTCCGTTTTTCTTTGTGATGACTGTAACTCACATACGAACCTACACAAGTTCATGTGACATTTGGTACATGTAATTTACAAGTTCATTTGAGGTTCAGAATTATAAAGGGGATATGCATGGCAAGACTGCTGAAGTTCCAAATATGTTATACTTATCCAATAACTTCATAATGTACTCAGTTTGGGACAAAGTATTTTTATCTTCACAGACTGAACACAGCGATTCTACTAGTTGTACCATGCTAATATGAAACGAGGTGTCTTTAGGTTATAATAAATCTGCAATGAAAATCGAACAGAACCCCTGTGTGTATGGTTCTCAGGATCACTCATAACATTATGCTAACGTATAAAATACAGAAAATTAAAAGTGGCATAAAGCTGAAGCAAGTCTTGCAGATCTTCCTACTGCTTATGCCCCATAAATTATCTTTAATGTTGTACATCCAAAAACGAAATGGCAAAAGAAACTTGGAAGCATATTTCAATGACTGCCTATCAAACTCTGTGGTATGTTCCTTCTTCCTAAGTGTCAAAGTTGAAAAATAATGGCTTCAAACTAACCACAATAATTACTAAAATTTTAACAAATGCTGAATAAGGTTTGTGGTTTCTATGCTTAAGGATGCAATTACGGGGGTCTTTATAACCTGCATGTCCCACAACAATTATTTAGTTGACTTCACATATCATTAAGAGAACAAATTCTGCACTTCAAGTTGATGTCTGAATGGAATGATATACAAGTATTGCTAATATTCTATTACAAAGACTAAGCAAGCTGATGTAAGTGCGATAACTTGTGACTTGAATTCAGGAGGTGTCTGGTTTGAATATCAGATGTCTATCCTGAAAAGACTTTTGTGGTTTTCCTCAGGTCTGGGATAGTACCTTAAATTAGGCCACAACCATTTCCTTCCACATTCATTTGCACCGTCATCCAGTCATCTGATATCAAAGTTTCTGACAGCATAACTAAATAAACAACAAATTCAAACATATGAGAGAGGAGTAAACGTGAATCTGAAAAGAATATCACAGTATACTTTTATTTGGTTCTTTGTTTGACCAGAATATCATATTACCTTCAAAGTGCTACAAATGTGGGATTTTAAGGAATCAAGTAACACACACACACACACGATATATTTCCAAGAATAAAGAAAAAATGGCCCTAACAATGAAATGTAGTTGATTACAGAAATATATTTTTATACATTAAAGTATCACACAGTGCCTACTAATTGGTGGCCAGCTGTCGTAAGTGAAATAAGAAAAGTGACGGAATGTGAAATAATAACTGAAAGCAAAGAACAAAAGACAACAACATACAAGATACCCTAAAGTTTTTTTGTTATCTGGTGTGATTCACTAATTATTTTTGATAAACATCTTAATCACACCATTATTTCCTTAATGTTGTGATCTTCCTGTATTTTATATGGACACTTTGCTCCTGACAGCCGGGGTAGCTCGGTCACAGTAGTAACTGGTTAAGGGCTAGGAGAGTCACTATAATGACTAGATACAAGCTGGATGATCACAGTTCAATTCTCAGTAGGGAAAATATTTTTTCTTTGTCAACGCATCCAGTTCAGCTCTGGGGCTGACCTAATCACCTATCCAATGGGTACTTGGGGAGCTTCCCCCTATAGGTAAAGTAGCCAGGACATGAAGTTAGTCACCTGAAGTTAAGGATGTACACAGCACTGCCTCCTCTCCTCCCACTACGTCCTCATGGTGTGATGCTTAACAGAGATACTTTTATCCTGCTACCACAAAGGACAGAGGAGTGTATAATGTTATGTGACAATACAGTAAAGCTACTGGAGAATAATTCTGTAAACTAGTGCATAAGACATATGGGTATCTCTATGATACACATAAAATAATTTTTGCAAGGGATACATTTTACCACGGAAGTTGCAAACGAGTTTAGGAAGTCCTCCATTCTGTCCCTCTTTTATTTTATTTACAACTTTGACTCCATCTGATTTGGGTTTTATTACAAACCTAGCAGTCTTCCTTAAAGTCTGTGTTTGCTTGATTCCCACTTTATTTTGATAGAAAAGTGCCATAATCAAAATCAAATACTTACTGATAATAATTTTTTGAACTCTGTGAGAGTCAGAACTACTGAGCAAGAGATGCATAGCAGCTTCAATGTCTTACACGTTAATTTTGATACAAAATATTTTTAATATATTGTGGAAATGCAACACCTTGGATACTGTACCTCGCAAGCGTCATATTCCATTTACCGTTACTTAGTGCATTTTGGATATCTCTATTTACAGTTCCTCCTTACCACCCTGTCTTTATACAGCAAAAATATTGGAACATTCATACATCTCAAATTACTTATTTCAAAAATAAAAACAAATACATGTTTTGCAATGAGAACAGAACTTTAAATGAAAAATCACCAGTTATTAAATACAGTAGTAATGTGACTTGAAACTGTGATGATGTATTAAAGGATGGTTAGGGCATATGTTGTTCCAGTCAGTGATTTCCCATGTTTCTAAGTATCTGATACACAAAGATTCTTGTCAGCCTTGATTTCGCTTTTGTAGATGTCATCCATTGCTGGAAAATGTGCTGGATGCAATTCTTGTATTACAAAAATAAAATAAAATAACATTAAAATGGAACAACCTCCATGGTGCAGTTTCCACATTAGAGACTGACATTAATTTGATATAAGGGAATTGTTTAGAAATGGTTTTAAAACAATAAACATTTTCACTGTGAAATGAAGCCTTAGTGGATTCAGGTACACACTGACTGTCAAACAAATACTTTGTGTTGGTTAAAAAGAAGCTTTGATCATATGCTGTTAACTGTCTTTGTAATGTTTAGCAATTAATTTTTTTCCATAGTACAAAGAGTGAACTACATCATCCAGCCATTTTACAGCAAGGTGATGCCCCCAAACATTACCTTGCATGTATTTAAATTATGATACTTATTGAAACATTTCAACTGCATGTTGTTTTCCTTAGCTTTACAACATCAAGGCTATTAATAAGCAGCTTCTGAAACCATTTTAGTGGACATACAAATTTTTATTCCTCTACTTCTTTCGAGAAAGAGACAAGTATCATATATTTTTGCTTCTGTTTCAAATAAAATATTGCAATAATTATTTTCACACTCATACTCATGATTACATATACACACACATATGCACTGTTATACAGTGATATGCCAAACCTTTAGTAACAAACTTAAAAACCCATAAATATAATATATAAGTAGTAATACTTAGTAATAATTACATTAATCATTATAGGAAATTCATCAAAATCCTTATCTTTTCACAAAAAAGGATCTCTTTCTTTGTAAATTCTTGTTTCTTATATATCAAACTTTGCTTTAGTTAACAATTACTTGCTAAAATTTAAGAATGTCACTTGATAAGGGGCACAGATCATGATATGTTTAGAAAGTGGTGTTTTTAACCTATGATCTAAAGCAGGTTAATTAGAGAAGGCGAGAGTGGCTAGTTTTTTCTTTTTTTATATAGTTTTCCCATTGATATTATCACATTGTACCTGCTTTTACTACCATTTCATATACCTTTGAAAACACATCAAGGGCATTAACAACATTGTACAGTTTTGGGGCTCAAAGACTTGCAGTATCTAGTCAATCAACCAATTTACAAACAATTCCCTAGCAGGCACTCAAACCAGTTACTTTGTAAACCACACTACTCTATAAATTATGTAAAATGAATATTACGTCTATGTTATCAGTATGGGTGGGTATTAAAATATGTGAGGAAAATTCTTCATATCATGCATCATTTATCTAAAAAAAAATTAAAAACACTCAACAGAATGAAAAATATTGGAATTACAGGGTATCATACAATAAAAGAGAACAATATGATCTGGATCATCTGTCATATGACGTTTCAGTCATTCATAATCAGAAACAGGAAGCAAAGTACTGTAGCTAGATGTTTGTAACACATAGAATACACCATTTAATGGAATCAGACCACACACACACACACACACACACATGCATGCATACACATATATACTACATACATAATGTTGCCAGGAAAAGCTCGAGCAGAATAAGGCAGTACTTTAAACATTCTTCAGTTATAGCCCTGATTGGTTGATACCCTTCTATCATAAATGCTTAGATGACAATGTACACGTTACACAACACACACATGCTTTCAACCATACACAGCATGATGTGTTAAGTACCCTGGCTAAGAGGCAATGCATACTAACTTGTACTAACACATTTCAAAATAATTAAAACATATTTTTAAGTCATAATACTGTTCTGCAGTCTACTTAAAAACTGTCCCCAGGAAAACATTACTACAATAATACCATTAACTAATATACTTTATATTTATCATAAACACAGTTTTCAGTTATCAATAAAAACCTGCAGAGACAATGAACAATGATCACTTTTCCCTCCACCTTTGAGCCCCATTTAAACTGCAACCTCTCACACATGAAGTGCTACGAGCATTTATCTTACAAGAGTACAGTTCAGTTGCAGTATTCAAACAAACAAATGCACAAGAACAAACAATGACATTCAAAAGGTTCGGATTGCATAACAGGTAATTTTTATAAGCTGATATGTTTATTTCTGCTGATTTGCCCCCGCCCTCCCCTGTAGCATTGAGCTGCGTTTTGTCTTCACTAGAGACAAACAATGGACGGAAAGTTTCCAGAATGGATCTGTTGCATTGTGCAGGAAATCATAATAATATCATCCTTCTTAATAATTCATTTTCTGGAGGGAAAAGTAGACGGCCAACACTTAAAATATATGCTTTTCAATTGTGGATTTGTTTACTAAGACAACAGTTAATGCTGATGCCTTGTTATATAAGCACTTATTTTGTGTTTCAAGTAGCAATAATGTGGGAATTTAATTCAACAAGCATCTGAAATTTGTTACTCATTGAGAACTCATGTTTTAAATGTTCATCAGACCAATCAGTACATTGAAGTTATCATTTTATTTTATGCAATTTTGTTAGAACCACATGAAAAAAAAATGTATCTGGGTCTGCACAATACAAACAGATCTGATAAATCTGCATACAAAATGGACCTGCAAGAGGAGGCTTCAGAGTGGAATATGTACTGGTATATAACTTTTAACTATTTGCACTTTTAAAGTTTAAATTTCTATGTTAATTTCTAATGGATAACTCTCCTAAAGTTACTGAAAAATGCAAAGCAAACCCTACATAATATTTATTCACAAATGTCCCAGTACACTCCCTGAATCTGTACCTCCACTCCAGTGGCCCAATAATCTTATATCACATCAATCTTACATGTAAAGCAACTACTAATAAGATTCTAAAATCTTTTTTACTTTTATTATAAGAATCTACGAGTTATTAACAAACAGAAATTACATTCCCATTCACAGTGCGCTACAGCACCACCTCTTCCTCTCCTTCTTTGTATGCTAGCAAGGTGCTTGCACCCCTTATTGCCTTCTTGTTGCCTTGCATTCCAGTGTTCCTTTAGATTGTCCTAACATCTGAAGCTTTCAGTCTCTCCTTTGGTTCATACATAATGTATACAATTGGTACAACTGTAGTGTTGGGTGCAACCTCAGTTGTTAATATTTGACCACCTAAGATGTATTCTTTCAAACCTCAGACAAAAAGCAAGTCTACTAATAAAATGTATCATGATTTCTGGCCTCCATTTGTTTGGAAATATCCAGTAGGCTAAATTGCTGACACAAAGTGGCTAAAATCTAAAGACAGGTGGTCACTTTAGTCACAGGAATTACAATGTCATTACACTTATTGAAAGTAATGATACAATATATACAAATTATTATTCTACCATATAAAGTACGCATCACATTTTACCCCAGAAATTTTGGCAAACTGCCTAAAACTAATGTTCACAAGATATTGATTCCAACTACAAACACAAGTTGATAGGAGGAGGTGAGAGAAAGCACTGGTTTTGATATGGTTCATATGATATGCCTGGATAGATCGTTCTGGCATCCTGCGTCTGCCCTCCTGCTCCCATATTGCCGCCCTTGAGGGATGACACAGCATGGGCAGGACCCGTATTCTGATCTTTGTTTTCACTATTTATTTATAAATAACAAAATCTCTTCTCCTCCTATCAGTTTAGATATAGCATAAGAATTTATTGCTATTAATAATAAATATGTTAGGAGAGACAAATCAAAAGTAAACTTTTCTATTCAAATAAATCAATACAGAGTCACCTCTTGTAGTGGTGATAATAATTCTACCTAATGGTTGTAACTACAACAAGATCCTCTAACTGCACACCAGAACATACAGTAAACTACTGTACAAATATTACTTTGGTTTTCATTTCTGAGAGTCAAGATTACTTGGACTAAACAGGCATCATCATCGTCATCACCGCCACCATAATAGTCATCACCGTCATTATCATATGTAAAATTAGTACAGTACATTTACATATAATTATCTAAAACACAGCATAAAGGGCACCTTTGGTTTCAAGCCTCTGTAATGTTTTGTTTATTATTTAGCATAACCTCTAGCAATATGCTGCCATACTGTACCATGGCTTTCAGTGTTATTATTATAGTGTTTCATATTCCCCAAATTTTATGAAGAATTCTAAATACTCCTTTCTTAAAGGAATTCTATGTAACACACCGTTTCAGTTTGTGTTTCTCTAAGCTCACCTGAAATTTTAATTCCAGTGTGCTGATTCCATGATCTTTCTCTCCAGAACAGTTTAATACCCTAAATAAAAATTACATCATGATAGCATAAATTCACAGACTTTAGCTATTTGAGAATGTTTATTTTGCAATATGTTGACCTTCCCTGCTGCTAATTCAATTCAATTCAATTTAATAATAATAATAATAATAATAATAATAATAATGTATTATAATAGTATTATTAATGAAATTTTCACACTGACAGACCAGTCTGTAGTATGAAAGCAAATAACAAAGAAATACAAAAATAATGCACAATTTCACTGAATTAATTTACTGCCATTGCTATTGGTGATGTTCCCTCTGCTGTATGAGGTCTCAGCAACTATGTTGGCAAGGCAATTCCAACTAGAATGAGGTGCCTAGGTCAGGTGCTAAGTTGTAGGTAAGGATAATTAAGATTGTCCATTTTCTTCTCCCTTGGGTCCCTACAACAAAATAACAAACGTATAAGTTTCATTTATATTACTTGCATGTAAACTCACAGTTCAGTTATAACAGTCACATGGAAATTTTAATAAAGTAAATGTTAACACATTTCTTAAGGTTTCAACAGCAAGCCCAGAAAGTCCACTTAAGCTGGTTAAATTGTAGTTCTAGGCATCCAAATTTCCAATACCAGTTGGAGGTAAGCAGTCATCTCCAAGCCACGGAATGGGGCCTCCAGTACACACAAGACTGACCAATTTATGCATTATTTAATCATATTTTGTCAACTACAGAATTTATAGGATGACTGTGAGTGATAAAGTGGAAAGATCTTGGAGTGGTCATGACCTATAATACACTGTTCCAACATTTGGTTAGAGGGACTGAGGAAAATCATGAAACCTGTCAGATCTCGAACCATGAGACTGAGATTCGAAAAGTTAAGAAGAAGGAGTGCGAAATAATAAGGTTTAGCTAGTACCTGTTAGACAAGAAGAGGAAAAATTCATCAACACTTTAGAATCCACTTAGGACATACAGAGATCAAACAAAAATCAGTTACCAGAACTCATTACAGCTGATAGTATACTGTAAACAGGTCTTGGTTAAGATTTTATTACACCTGCCTAAACCATGGTCTGTCCTCTTAAGTGATGGTGAAGGATATGAAATGCATGTTGATTGCATGAAGACTATAATTTTTGACAGTGACAACATAAAACACTAAACTGTGTTTTCTTTTTAAGTGATATTATAACCTACTTATCAAAACACACATATTGTTTTTTGGTATGAACTCAAAGAAAATTTGAACATAACCTTATTTATAAAATGTAAAATGTTAAGTTGTCCTTGTGCTTAATTATCAAGCCATGAAGCGATATGGGGGAGTGGAGGTACAGCTACATACATTTGTAACCTAAACCTTATATGAAGGTGAAAGGTCAACTTCATGCCCCTGCTGCTTTACTGTTGAGGAAAGAGACACCCAGTTCTCATTGAAAAGGAGGCTGGGTTGGCCCCATAGCCAGCCTGGATATTTTGGAGGAAAGAAAAGTCTCCTGGCCCTGCAGAGAATTGAACCATGATTCTTCAGTTGTCCAGCATGTAGCCCAATCACCATACTGACTACATCTGTCCAGTCATTCAATTGGCTCAGCCATTACAGCACTTTCAAATTTGTTACATTATTCAAAATGGCACCGAGGATAATACTTCATGCTGTCACAACATTAGGATAGATAAGAGAAATGTGCATGGACTTTGGAGATTTATGACACCATTCAAGGAAAAGTGTAAAAGTTGTAACCCAGCTCAATATCAGGATAGATAACAAAGTATTAATATTTATACCATTGTAATATTTTATGGCATTGCTTACATTTATACATAAATTTTATCATTTGTGTTTTTACTAAAGCCACAGCTTTAATTTGATGAATTTCTGTTCAGGTATGCTATAAATGTCTCGTCCTTGAAACACGTGCAGTTAACGTAAAAGTAATTGTAATAAGCCATTCCCAAATTGTGCAGTAGTATGTAAGCAGTTGTTGACCTTTTAATGGTGAAGTATTGTATGTAAATTACAAAGTTACTTCAAAACGCAGAAGATCCATGAGTATATCATCTGCACATAGCATTATATTCATAAGTATGACTGTAATACACCTGACTGAGACCCATGGAAGAGTTTTATGTTTTCTTGCAGAAATACACACAGACATAGAGACATACTTACAAAAATAACTTCACATTAATGTACAAATAGATGTGTATGCATTGTTGCTCAAGTCACATGAACCAAATGCATAATAACACATACAAGTAGTCACATGAAATGGGTCTAGTATGGGAAGAGACAAGTTTACTTATGAAATAAATGCTGGCTTAACTTTACTCTTTGTTCACCGTGCATTGTGGTATTAATAAACACTTATTAACCAACAGTTGCACTATCAAAACATCAACCCCTGATGATGGTCGCTCGACGACTGAAATATATGTAGGGTATTTCAAGTGATTTTAAGTGACAATCTACTTTAATAGTGCAACTGTTGGTTAATAAGTGTTTATTAATACCACAATGCACGGTGAACAAAGAGTAAAGTTAATTATTGCCCAACAGGCAAAACCTTTTTATCACTATCAAAACATCAGAGAACCCCTGATGATGGTCGCTCGACGACCGAAACATATGTAGGGTATTTCAAGTGATTTTAAGAGACAATCTACTTTAATAGTGCAACTGTTGGTTAATAAGTGTTTATAAATGCTGGCTTATTTTGCTTCGGTTGTGGAATGCTCTCTTTGAAATGTTAAGGCTACAAGATAATGGCAACGCCAGTATTAGAAAACAAATATTATAAAACAAAGATAATTTTTCTGTTTTCTTGAAATACAGTAATTGATGCAGTTTCAGGTAGATGTGCTTCCTTATGTTGTGTGATATGCAATATTTCTTCTCTGAATGAAAGAATGTAGAGACTCTTCAAAACTAAACACTACATTTTTAAATATATATATATTTTCACAAATACTCACAATAAAACATTACAGAATATATCAAAAGACACATATGTTTATGGGGATTTTGTTAAGTAAATTGTTTCAATGGGGGGCCCAAACTATTGAAATCAACATGTTCTCATTAATGGTAGCAATAATGGCTATGATTTCTTCCTGTAATGAAGTCATCTGGATGAAGGTATGTGACAATCTACCCTTTATCCTACCCTTGCCCCCACCCTACAAAAAGTAATTGCAGGGACTAAGGTCAGAATAATGTAGCCAAGGCTGATCACATTGAATAGTTCATTACAAATCATGGCCTGAAATGTTTCTAAAGGGTACCAAGCCCACTGTTTGAAGCCTGGGTATGTGCACTATCTTGTTCGGCTCATAGCCTCTAATCTCGTAATGACTCTACAGAAAAACTGAAACAATAAATCTTCTAAGGAAACACTAGTTAATTATCGGTGGCATATAAACCTCACTTTCTGAATCTCTGTAATAACATAAAACACAGAAGTAATATCATCAACTTAATCAAACTATATCATACATGAAAACAATGTGGGCTTTCAAGTTGTTTTATAACGACATTTTCTAGGAGTCACCACATATTTTTCTAATGCATACATCTGCTGTTCTACACTTTATCTTCAATTATCATGACACTTC
Source organism: Reticulitermes speratus (assembly GCA_021186555.1). Taxonomy (NCBI): domain Eukaryota; kingdom Metazoa; phylum Arthropoda; class Insecta; order Blattodea; family Rhinotermitidae; genus Reticulitermes; species Reticulitermes speratus. The sequence continues at coordinate 21,262,675 of JAJKFL010000001.1, forward strand.
TTTAAACCATGTAACAACAAGAAGTTTATACGATAAAGTGTCATTATATAACAAACTTTATAAGAAAGACTCACACATTCCACATGTCATAGATACCATTATTATTATTTTTTATGTCTAACTAACTACCCAACAAAGCAATGAATCAAGTAACCAATCAAGCAATCAACCAACCAATTCCATGGTACAGGGTCTTTCCCACAAACCTGACAGTCATTTGGCTAGTAAAGAATTTCACACCTTGTATAAAACCAAAAGATTCATTACTGTGTTCACAACAGCCCACAATTTTTCCCTAACCTGAGCCAGATTAATCTAGTCCACACCCTCCCACCCTATTTGTTTAAGATCCCATCTACACCTAGATTTCCCAATAATTTCAGGTCTTCTGACCAAACCTCTGTATGCATTTCTCATCTCTCCCATCTATTCCACTTGCCTGTCCATCACATCACCCTGAATTTCGTCACCCTAATAAAAGGCTTACTTAGTGCAGAGCACACATTATCAAGCTGTTAACTATACAACTTCCTCCAGCCTACTGCTACTTTTTCTAAATAAACACCATCTTCTTAAACATCCCTAATCCATGTTCTTCCCCTAATGTTACAGACCAAGTTTCACACCCATCATTTGTATAAAAGTATTACAATGACTTCACTTCAATCTACTGTACTCTTCACGTCAAAGTAATGAAGACGGATAAGATATGTACTAAAAAGGTTTGACTAACATGTATATACATTTATTGGTGTTTTCCATAAAGTATGCAAATGTCACAAGTGCTCCTTTTGGTTAAACTTTATTTTAATATTACACATGGGTTTACTTTTTACATTTCAACAACATACCTGTTTCTAATGAGACTTCAGACTGGCAGCTATGACATCAGATTTATTTGTTTACAGACATGCAGATATTTCTAATAACTTTATGAACTGATGTAGGTGGTGTCCACTGTCATCACAATTTACTGAATAATTCAGATCAATTAATATAATAACCCTCTTCCATTTAAAAATAACGGTTCTAACTACGCATAAGTGTAGGCCAATGATTTACCTCAGTGCTGGGGCAAGAATGTGACATCAAAATGACAACAAAACATTTCTATGAACAGAACATTTGTGGATAGTTGCACCACACACACTGCATATTATTATTCTTATGAAAATATCTGTACCAGACTCCATGCAGATTATACCATTAACTGTGTACTATTTACATGACAGGAAGTTCTTACTTGTAAGTAAATAAAATACTTTTGTTTATTTTTTTACCTCTTAAGTTCCACAGTATTGATATTGGTACAAATGCTATGGGATTGAAGTCCAGGATCATATGAGAACAAGGGAAAATCAAATAATGAAGGTTGTATGAAAACTTTGCTGTGGCAATGTCTGCATACGCAGGAATGTGGCACAATTAGCCGTCACAAAAATATGTACCAGTATGCCCTTTTGTCTACTTCACATACTTATGCTGCAGATGCATGCAAACAAACATAGGAACTGGACATACATGATAATTAAATATAAGTCGTGCAAATTCCATAGAACATAAGAAATAAGAAGGCATCCAGGTATGGTTTAACACATTCTAATTACGGGCATGGTTTTAAACGAATTTGCCTTGAGTGCTGTGCATGCAACGTATCCATCAGTTGGATGTCAACCAGTTATTACATATTCTTGACAGTGACAGATAAGCTGCACATAAGATACCACAACCATGCATTCACGTTCACTACAGCTCTGGGTCCACAGAGCTGTCAACTTGTGACAATTTATCACAGAATGCATGCAGGATGCATGATTTGAGGTTTTCACAGCATAGTTTATGAAGAATAGTCTGCTGGGATATGCCATGTCAAATGGTAATTAGTTACCGGTATTTCAGAGTATCTCACTACATCCATCTTCAGGGTAATCATGGTAGTCTTCTTGCACTGCCATGAAGATGGAGGCAGCAGTAACCTTCAACATGCCAGTATCTAATCACCAATAACATAGTGCCATATCCAGGAGACTTTACACTGGATACAGTGTGTTTGAATGGCTGTATTCATAAAGGTGGCCACATAATGCCATATCCCAGGTTGCAAAACTGTTTTATACCATATAACTGTGATTATTTTGGAAAAATGCACTGCCATACACTGATGAATCTTCAGTGTCAGTTGGCACTCTGTACCATACATTGATACTTGCCACTAGCATGGTATTGGAATCCCACAGGCCACTATTTCTTGCAAGACATATAGGTGGTCTGTTGCTCTCAGAACTAGCTGACATCCCCATGTGGTGCCTGATAGTGTAATGCAGTACACTCAGACACAGCAGTATAAATGAATTTCATAAACACACTGGTCAGCAGGAAAATAATATATGTACAATCTTTTTAAAATATAAAAATCTACATTTATGCCTTAATATGTAGAAGTAATGCTGCAACACTAACAATTATACATTAAAATTTGGTTTTTAGTTACAGTTACACAAATTGTCGATATAATGTAATATGTTGACATAAGGGGTTATTATATTCATAACCAATAAATTTATCCTCTTGTCTTGTGACAAAATTATGGATCCATGGAATGTATATATATATGTATGTATGTATGTATGTATGTATGTATGTATGTATGTATGTATGTATGTATGAGCAAAATTTTTCAGAAGCTGACAGTTAAATGGTTGGTCAAGAAATTCTATGCCTTGTATGGAATTAAAAGCTTCATTATTGTATTCAAAAGAGCCATGTCCTGAGTCATTTTGAATCATATTCACACCCCCACATCATATTTATTCAAGATATGGTTTTGTACTTTCTCCCATCTATGCCAAGGTCTTCCTTTCAAGTTTTCCAACTGAAATATTCATACCTCCAATCAAATGATTATTAATTTCTTGAATTTTCTTTTAAACTTCCTGTACCCCACACATTCTGTAAATGCACATCATGAAGACAGCAATGCAGAATGCAGCTGTATTTGTTCCTTTCATTCTCTGTTACACTAAACATAAAATGAAAAACTGTCTTTAGTAGTAGTGTCTGGCATCTGAAGAAATATCACACACATAGGCCTAATGGGGAAGAAGAAACTTCTTGAAATTACACCACCCATAATATGGAATGAATCTGGTAACCAACTATTATCTTCATGTATTAATGGGATCTTAACTGGTTAAGATCCTACTGTTAAAAAAGGGAAATACTCAAACAGGAAGGAAAAACATATTCTACAAGTGTCACGGAACTTGCAAGTTGTCATACGAGGCACTCTCGATATGGTAAAGAAATTGACAAAGGTTAAAACTGAAATGTTTGCATTGTGAACTGAAGTGACCTGTCAACTAAAGGAAAAGAACTCTCTTCAGAATATTTATTTTATTTTCATCAATGTTCTCAAAGTCACCCAGTACTCCTGGAAGAAAAAGCTATGGATATAACACTACTATCAACGAGTGGGTGGTAATACATGCTGACTTTTGCAGTGAGATTACTGCTTGCCCTGTTGGTGATTTTTACTGAGGCGAGGCAACATACTGTAACATGCCTTCAAATCTGGCACAAAACATAAGGGGTAGTTTGATACTGCAGTCTCATTTTTAGGATAAATGTGTTCATACAACTGGCAAAGAAACTAAGTTCTGTAATTCTGATGGTACAAAACACAATTTACAGTACATGTGTGGATTATTAAAGGCTTTTATTCAAGAAGAGTTCGAATGAGAAACAACACTGACCTGAATAAACTGGAAAGTAGTTCATTTGTAGAGAGAAGGAAAGTCTTTCTATCTTACTTTTCTTTTTTTCTTTCTTCCTTTCCTTCTTTATTTTTTGCAGCCTGAGAATAACTTCCATCTATGTGAAATTCCTATTTCCTGTTGTCATAATTAACTCCATGGGGCAGAGTCCTTCTTGAGAAGCTAATGGTTCCTCAGCTAGTCAAGAAATTCCCCCATTACATGGAACCTGAAGTTTCATTCCTGTATTCATAAGAGCCTGCCACTTGTCTACATCCTGAACCAAATCAATCCAGTCCACAACTCCCAGGTTATTTCTTGAAAATATAGTTTAACATTAACCTCCTATCTACACCTAAGTCTTCCAAGTGACCTCTTTCCTTCAGGTATCCCCACCAAAACCCTGGATGCACCGCTTGTTGTAACACCTTGACACAAAGGAACCTGTTAATCTGAGTAAGTACTATGTGTAATACAGATTTGTTGAAATCATTTTAAAATATACACCTATGTATCTGTACTCTATATATGGTACAAGCTACATCATATGTGTGCTGTATTTCCTCACTGTTAAATACAAATCAATTCTGTCATTACAAGTTCTCCAGTGAGCCACAATTTTATTTTAGGAGTCAGAGAGGCAAACTTTGTTCCTAATTTCTCACAGACCTCATACATGCTACATACTCCTTTCTCATCAATCAAATTATAATTTAATACAGAAGTAATTAATTATTATTCCATTAGAAATGTGTGGGTTACTTTTCAATAGTCTGTAATTACCTATTTCTGATGATATATCCATACATATAATTTCTTTTTCAAGTTCACACTCAAAGTAAATGGTTTTGGGACTGTACATCAATAATGTTAAAGTAATCTGAGACCTGCTGTCAGGAGAGCTGTCTAGATCTTTCACAGTTACACTTGTGTTATCTAGATAAGCTGTCTAGATGTTTCACACAACACTGGTTGTGAGATTAGGAAACAACCAACCTCAGCCATTTTGCTTTTGGCGTACTCGATACGAATGGCACCACGGTCGGAGGAGAGCAGGAAGGAGCCCTGAAGGGTGGTCATGGCCTGCGCAGCAAAACGTACATCTTGATACTCGATGAAGGCGACCGGGGACCCGCCCTTGGTGTGCATGCGGAGGCGGCAGAAGCCAGGGAAACTGTGCACACACAAGAGACAGAGAAAGAGACAACAATGTGCATGTTAGAAAGGGCATGGATCAAGCTATGTACTTACTGGTTAGTGTGATGCAAGGAATAGCTTGCCAAAACATCTGAAAGCTGTACCAGGTTAGGATTGTATGCAGCAGGTGCAACAAGATACTGGTGCAGTGGTTATACTGTAGTCTGTTATACTAATAAGATTCACTGTTTGAGTTTTGTTTACAGTTTTCATACATGTCACAGAACAACTTCTCTATTAAGATGTTAATGTTTATAAGATTGTTTTTTTTGACATTTATAAACCTAACACTGAAGCATTTCTTGAGTTACTGCAGTCTGATGATGCCGAATTAGACAGAAAGATGAAATGAAAGGAAATCAAAACAGAAGAAACCTGAAAAATATATCAAGTGTTATTTTCTTCACCTGAAATCGTTCCAGTTCAGATTACAAAACAAAGCCCGATTTACTGAAGTGGGAGACTAATGAATTTAGTAGAATAAAGGGAAATACTAAATTCCAGTATACAGTATGCCAGTGTTACTTTGTGACTACCTATGTTACTTTCCAACAAACAGACACTTTATTCTGTTGCTGGAAGACTGCAAAGCTATTTCCCTAAGAGGCAAGATTAGGTCATAGCTCTGTTCACGCTCACTGCTGTGTATGAAGCTGATTTGGTTTACTTAATTACTTCATATAATCTTACTAGCAACAAACTAATTTCACTAAGTTGATGGCGATTGCTATGTGCCACGAGGACTTGTGTTGCAAAGGGTAATATTGGGTGAATGGATACCACAATTCTTATGTACCAAAGATACACTTTCTTGGTTACTGAAGGAATTGATTGGAAGACTGGATGATAAAGGGCCTGAGATTCTGAAATCTGGATTCAGAAAGATTGGGATTTACCTTATTAATGGTGCCAGTGCTAAACCGCTTGTGCAATCAAACCATAGCTAATAAAAGTGATACAATTCAGCAGGATATCACCAATATATTCAATGAACACCTTAGTGAAAAGAAGAGCTAAAACAGCACATCCTAGGAGGCATAGCAGGAAATGGCTGAACATTCTGCATTGTGTGGCTGATTTCACAATAGCTGGGGACATAAATAATCCTCTGCCTTGTATATCTGATGGCAGAACAAGAAATGCAGCATGCAGGAGAAATAACCATCTAGCTGACGGTTACAGAGATGGTGAAATTGTGTACCACGAAATTGGTGACAGTAAATGATGAACATTTAGAATTGTCAGATCTAGAAATCAACACAGGGTGCTGTGAGACTCATACTCAGTGCAGAAGACAAGCGCATAGGTGAGCATGTAATTGTGATTTCTGAACAGAAGTATCATCCGGGTATTGTAACACAAGTCACAGAACATGGTGCACAAGTGAAGGGGATCAACTTGGGAAAGAGTGAAGGTGGCCTTAAAGCTAGGATGCACACCACTTCAGAGGGGCTCAAGACAGATATCTGATGTTCCATGGTTAACTGAGTGACAAATGTGAAGCTTTCCTTTCATGCCTCATCAGAAGGAAAATCATATATGATTCAAGGAAATGTAAATATGTTGAGTTTCCTTAATCAGCTTGTTAGATTTTGTAGTTTGTTTGTTCTTTCATGACCTAAAATCAGACTCAAAAGATTAACATTGTACATAATGTGGTTTAGTGCAGCTTCATTAGGTAAAACTGCTGTGTCACATAGTAACCATGACCTACAAGGTAAAATTGTGACTACTTTTCTGGATTTCATTCTGTTAAAAAAAAAGTGTAACACACAGGCCTACAGTAAACGGAAGGTTCTGTCTTTCTGAAATTAACATTTCTCATTGAGTTATTTTGTCAGTATTTGTACTTAGAAGTGTCCCAAAATAACCCTAATTTAAGGCAGCAGGTTTCATGTTCTAGAAGTCATTATAATTTTTTCAATATTTATTATTTTGTATACAAACAATTTAGAGAAGTTTTCAATTATGTTTCTTTTTATTATTACATGATTAAAACAAGCAAAAAAGAGTGGTCCTTGTCTTATGTAAAAGGATAATGTAACCAAGTTTTAATATTATGAACGAAAATGTGTTTTAGAAGGTTACTGAACTCATATGTTTATCTTTAGATACAGGACTAATTAAAAGCTGGTATGTTGGTTAAAAATTTGTGATACACTTATGTAAAAATAAAATATTGAAAAGTCTGTAAATACACTGAAAGTGTAACCCTCTTCTGCTTTGTTCTGTATTTTATTTAGTCTGCATACTTATTTCATACTTATGCTGAACAGTATTTTGATTACACCACATTTTATTGGAGCTATGCTACTCTACAAATGAAATATTTTAATTTCATTGTGCTGAATTTCTGGTTCTGGAAGTCATTAAAATCAATACTCAGATGCCACTATTAAATGTCATTGATAGAGTGAATTATGTTGTATGTCCTTAATTTGTTCAGGTTTTAATTGTTACATTCACATAACTACAATTCAATTCTGGAAATAAGACCATTTAATATTCTGCAGTCAATAATAGGCTACCACATTCTTCCCTTTTGTTTTGGCCTTTATGACATGTTTTTAAAGGTTTAGTTGTAATCTTACAAATTATGATTTTGTACTGCATTCTATTAATGAGAAAAAAGACAGTGCATATCAACTAGCCATACGCATAATTTTACAGCTGTTCCTTGCCATTTAAAATGAGTGAGTTAATGCCTACCGAAAATATTATAGTACACATACTAATTTGTGTGTACGACACTAGAATGTTAAAGTCTCAACTCCAATTCAATTGTTATACACAGTACATGAAGCCTGTCTTCAGTTCACTGAAAGCAGGATTCCCACATATCACTAATTCCTGTATCATTCATCAGTTGTTGTATCTGCCCCTGACTTATTATTTGAGCCACATAACCTCAACAGTTATTACTGCATTATTAAGTAATTCACTTAGTATGATTGCAGTTAGTATTTTACACTTTCTGAGGGTCCTGAAGTAGAAATCACCCACTGAGATGATCAGAACAACATGCTTACTGAAAGAGCCCTGACTCAGATAAAGGTAAAGTTATCCTTGTCCGCACCATGAAGGAATATAGCAGGAGCAGAGGTACAGCTCCACTCTTTCTTAACCTTAGTACTACGCAGATGGAAGTGTGTGATCAGCTTCACACACCAGACGCTTCACCAACGTGGAAGAGCAAATTCTCACCCTCGCTGGGAAATGAACCATGACTCCACAGTTATCCAGCCTGCAACCTAGTTACTACACAAACTGAGCAATCCCAGCTCCCTGACTCATATAAGGCCTTACAATATTATTTGTCTAGTGAAATATTGCTTTATGAAATATTTTAGTATCAAGAATACAGTCCATTCTTTTGTGAGAACATGTAATACAAATACAAATTGTAGCAACATAACCATTTATGGAGGACAGAAATGAGGGACAGGTTCTAAGCGAACATTTTCTGTGGTCTGTGCTTTCAGATGTTAGGGCAGTACTGTAAGTTTTGTGAGATTGGATGTAACTGTGATGGTGGCAGCACATTACTGATATCATGCTGAAATACTGAGTGCATTCTTCTATACTACATTTCAGCAGCAAGGGGTTGTTTTACATAATACACAAAATACAGTACAACTTTCAATGTTTGAACTCTTAAGCTTGTTTAAGAGATGAAAAATATAAAACATAAAATTCATAAAATAATTCTTCACACTGTCCACGTGTGTTGTTGTTGTTGCTGTTTTCTACTGAGCCCTTGAAACTTCTACCAATGGCGGTATGCATCTGTCATATCAAAGTCTACTGAAACCATTTTTGAGCTCCTGATGGAACACATTGTTTACTACTTGTACTGACCCTCATGTTAATGTATGAAGTTTACATGAAGGAAGTGAGTGTTCTTGCTGTACATATTAATATAGGGATCTGTACTAGCATAGTAATATATGAGATATATTTTACATTGTATTATATGCCAGATTTTACTGAAATAATTGTTAGTGGAAGTAGTAACCTGTTACTTTCCAGCATTAAACACAAAAAATGGTGATTAGGAATTAATTGTATACTTAAGTGTTGTCTCCATTTTTAACCTAGTTTCCTTTGTTAAGGAAACAAGGGGACTTAATGAGATTGCTATGCTGTTACAAGCATTTTCATGTCAACCCACACCTTTAAACTTTGGAGACAGACTGATATCATAAAATTTGATATGAAAATTTTGCCATTGGAGAATATCCCAATGCCTTTCATTTCTTACAATCAGTAATACCGACATGGCACATGCACTAACTTCTGAGGTGTGGCATTAACACCACTAATTTAAGATCCTGAAATGATGTATTGTAATAGATTTGCTAGCAAGGCAGCAATTTCTGTTCAGATAATTCTTTGTCAACTAAAATTAACCAAAAAATTGCCATGTTGAAAGCATGTCCAGTTTCCAGTGTGACAACAATAACTAATGAAGTACTGGATGTGGAATTTGGTGCAGAAATATCTAATATCTACATGTTATGTATAAAACAGTGTTCCTTAGTCAACAATAAGAAACATGCTGGTGATGTGAAACTTTGACGTAATATTTAACAAACATGACACAGAATCTGCTCTTAGGTAAGTTAGTCACAGAATGAAAGAAAAAAATATACAATTACAGTAATAATTGTAACAGGTCTGTAGGACTGAAGATTTATGCAACAAGAAACTGGGCTTTTTGAGTTCTGTTTGATTCCTCTTATTTGTACATCCTCTTACACTGTAGTAGTAAATCCACTCATTATAGTAACAACTTACAATACTTCCATTTCATTTTCATAAGATGTATATTAGTGTATGGAACAGTGGACAGTAATTATGAGAGTTCAAACATGTGAAAATGTAGTGCATTACTGCAACATCTACCTGCACAGGAGACAAGGTGACTGTAATTATACACAATAATACATACTGCAGAGAGGTGCAATGGAAACATTAGTACAGTAATCTGGGTACCTACAAACCCCATAGTTACAAATGCTGAGGAAAATAAACATACTGAAATAAGAGTTTTGTTGTAGCACTGGGCAACCATGGGTCCCACACACGGGCAGTTTCCAGACTGCTGTCCAAAAGTTAACAACGGTTATCATGTGCACCAGTTGTCTCTCTTTGTACATTAATTTGTGAATATTATGAAATATGCCATTATTTCCCACTATGTATTATGTATATAAACACAGGGAATATTTGAAATTTGAGGGTGTTACAATGGTAAATATGAAAACTGTTGTCTTTTGGGATGTGACAGTATGCAATCTGATAGCAGCATTTTTGAAAGACATGCTACACCCATCAGAAGGAGACAGTGGGTTCTGCCAGAATACGTGACATTACATACCAGAAGACAGTAATTTTCATACAGTAGGTTGCCAAGAAACCATTGTTTAAGAAGCAGTGTCAGACACTTCAGTTTTAACACTGCAGAACAAATACTTACTGTCTTGAAATTTGCTTTCAAGTAATATATAAACATGGAACTGTTGCTGTGCCTGTGAAGTTGTTTCATACAGGTTCACATGTTTCAGTTAAACAGAAAACAAGAAGTACATTTTCTATGCAATTTTGTACCATCAAGTCCACTAGTAAGCCTAGAAATGAAATCAAATTTTTGTAAATTTTACAATGTAAAAAAACAAAGAATTTTAAAAATTCTACCTATGTGGAGCAGAATCCTCGAGAAGATAACAGTTCCTCAGACAGTCCAGGAATTCCCCGCATTGTATGCAACCTGAAGGTTCGTTACCATGTTCATAACAGCCCGTCACTTGTCCCTATCCTAAGCCATATGAACCCTGTTTATGCACTTCCATCCTATTTATTTATTTATTTTAATAGTGTCATCTCACCTATGCCCACATCTTCTAAGTGGTCTCTTTCCATCAGGTTTCTTTCCCAAAACTTGCTATGTATTTCTCTTCGCCTGCACACATGCTAAATGCCCTGCCCATCTATACCTTTTTTATTTGATCTAAGAGGTTGCAGTAACAAATTGCGAAGTTCCTCATTAAGCAGTTTCTCCATCCTTCTGCTAATTCTTCCCTCTTATGTCCAAATGTCTTTTTCTCAATGCCCTGTTCTCAAACACCTTCAGCCCCAGCCTACTGTAGAACTAGTGATGTAAATATATAACACTTAGAAGTTGAAGAAGTCAGTGACCCTATGTGCTTTCCATAATATGTTACTTATATTGCACACACAGTAATATTTACAAGATTGGATTGTTCACATTTTAATGATTCCTTATAAGTGACTGTATATATTACATTAATTTTCTCTAAGTGAAAGTAAATTAATGTTTCTCACTTACACTGTGTACACTAGTTTCAGTGAGAAGTTAGAAAAATACAGGAAATAGTTATTTTCCTTTTTTTACATCACAGAAATTTAAGCATACATGACATACTACCTATTTCTCAGAGGTAACTGCAGAAGAAAGTATTTTTAGCAAATTCCACCAAAATTGTATCAGTTCACTCAGTGCCAGAGCATAAAGCAGTACTGTAAATATGAAGGATCAATGAGATGGTGCTATTCTGTGGACTGCTTTGTGAAGTACATCATTAGTGGGACACAATGAAGGATTCTTATGGAACTCTGTACAGGCCTTGTTTATGGTTTTACCTATGTGTATTCCCATCACCAGATCACACAAGTATGGCAGCAACATGTAATAACAGTATGCAGAAACATCTCTTTTTAACATCACACAGTATGTTTTAAAGTTAAATGATTATTTTGTCATACATAGCTGAGCTGAACAGTTTAAGTTGTACTGCATCATACAGTGTACATAACAAAGCCATGTACACATTTTAGAGAACAAAGTAGTAGGATGTACATACATACTGTGGCACCTCACTGAAAATATTTTTGAGGGGGCAGTGATTTGTAGCAAAATATTCATTATCTATGTCTTACCAATGAACGTGAAATTATACAAACACACACATCTTGTGTCATGTCTAATATTATATTTCTGGTGAAAGGAACTACTTAATTATAATGAAACCACGTTTTATAACTACAGGTGTATATGCTGACTAAACAATTCACATAAAATTGTACTAATTTATGACACACATCAATCTTCTTACATAAAAATCATATTTTTCACATCATACAAAACCTGTGGCATTATACATACTGGCTGTCAATGTGAATAGCTATAAATACATATTCCCTTTTACTGTATTTATAACTATTATTTTATTTAGCAACTAACAAACAGTGGTGCTTTCAACATCTGTTTGCATTTATGTGAGTGAAACCATTTTAAAAAGATATCATCATGTTATGATATGCCAGTCTCTAAAGCAGTACAGTATTTCCCAAATAGAATTCTGCAAAGTGAAAATAAAGGTTCTGCAAGAAAATCACATTAAATTTTAAAAACTGATAATTTATTATTATTATTATTATTATTATTTGCTATCACCTTACTGCAGGGCATTTACAATTATATACCCAAAACAAACCATGTTTCCAGGTTATATAATGTTGGAGCTATTCTGTGGTTAAAGTTTATGGCAGATGTGATGTTATTTCAAATGACAAACATTTTGTACTTTTACATTAGTACTTTCTGAAGTATGTGCACAGTGTCCAATATGGCATTATTATTATTATTATTTGTCGTCTCATCACAGGCCTTTTCTCCCAGATACTTCTCTTGAAGCAACGGTGATCCCCACCGCTCAGGTTTCAAGTTTCAAACTGCAGTACTTTCCGTATTATGTGTGATGTTCATAATATAGCTGTCTTTTATAGTGAATCTATTGAATGCTTTCCTGGTAAGGCTTCTAAATTTTTCTTTAAACCTTTTGTTACTATTTCAGTGGTTCCAATTACTACTGGTATAATCATACATTTCATGTTCCACATTTGTTGTATCTCTATACATAAACAATTTTCATCTGAGAGAGCTGGTGCAGCAACAGAATGGTCAAAATTATTGTGAGAGCCTCACCTTGGTATTTGTTATGAGGGCTAACTGGAGGATAAAGTAGCAAAAACAAGTTTATACAAGAATTTTGGCTAGACAATTTCATGAATGGAGACCACTTGGTATGCTGGGAAAAGAGAGGACTACAAAAAGCTCAATGTAGGAGATACAGTTTATGAGGATGAAAACTGGAATTATGTGACTCAAAATGAAGTCCAGTGGTATATATTTTGTTGAAGATTTATTCACTTATGCTGATCTTTCATGACACTCTCAGCCTCTCTGACCACAAGGCATCAAAGGTAGGATGACTGATGTATGATGGGTTCAAAATAATTTGGAAGTAGTTGTCATTTGCTTGGAGAAACTGTGGGAAATCACGAAAAACCTGACTCAGGATAGCTGGTATCCCAGTCAAGAATTGAACTGGACACTTTCCAGCTACAAGCTTGGAGTGGTATCACTACACCAAATTGCTTAGTGATGAAGGAGGAGGAGCAGCAGCAGCAGCAGGAAAAGTAGATGATGATGATAATAATAATCTTGGGTTCCATGTTCTTGTAATTACACATTTAAAAAGTCTGTAACCTACTACAGCTCTCCTTTGAACTTCTGAAGCAAAACATTGCATATTGCATTATTATGAAGTAATTTTTTACTGACTGACCTGCACACTGTATTAGCCTCCTTGATTGATGCTTGGCTATTTTAAGATGGCTGTCTTCACTGTCCAACAAAATTTTAAAAATCTACCAGTATGAAAACAAAGCACTGACTTTTATGACCATCTTTTCGAACAGATAAAAAATTTACACAGAGATTCCATCGTACACCCTGTATGTTACAAAAGCTAGTATTTGCTTACTTTAACCCTCTTCTGAACAACAACGATAATGTATTCTGAGGCTCTAAAACTATTAAATTTAAATTCCACTTATATGTTACATTTTTGTATGATAAGAGCAAATGAAGAAATTAATTTGAGTATCTTCTACAGCATTAAGCAAACAGAAGGGCTACATTCATTATGTCCACTGCTATTCTCACATGTCTTTTCTCACTTCATGTTCATCAGTGCTTACAGAACTTCCTGCAAATAATTTAAGTTTGCTCTGTACAAGGTGTGACTTATGGCAAACTTGGATTCTAAAATTCTGTTACAAATCACATAACGTGTCACTCATTCAGAAAATGTTCCACATTGATGATTACTTTATTTGTTAACTGTTTATAGAAACTTCTGCAGAAGCTTAAAATTTTACTGTAGTTAGTGTTTTGGTACCATTACACAGTCTAGGCAGGGCACTCTTTGTTGGGTCTATTTTGTCATTTATTTCCACCGACACCAAAGAATCTCACTTATTTACAGTAGTACCACGAGATGGCAGCAATAAATGTCACTGGAATGGATGCCTTAGTTGGTATTATTCTGTTGTGCACAGGTAGAAAAATACTGTCTCTGTTACAGGCTCCCCATGAGAAGTCAGAGCTGGATAGGTGAGGCATGAGAACATTTACCTTTTCCTGTATCCCAAAAACATCAGTCTACTTACCTGCACTATAGAGGAACAAAATCAGACATAAATGATATCTGCCAGACAGGACTAGTGTTTCAGTAACAGCACCCTGCACATGTGCATGGCTACCCTCCAGTCCCATCTACATACACTCCGTGCCTACTTATGCCACACACATCACAGTATAAGATAGCAAACTGCTTATTCTATGAAGTTGTCTTTACACTATCTGCAGGTGGTCATGTTCAGTGTTTTAAATGTTCTTCTTTACTGAAACAAATAGTTACCCCTAGACTATTAAAGAACTTTTCAAGTTCAAGGCATACATTTTCAGTGAAAATATGGTACTAAAGCGCTTTCCAAGGCTGTAGTATATGAGAACGGATCAAACGAAGGGTTATCTGAGTAAACCATCCTAGAGATGGTAATTGTCAAATGTTTGCACTGAAATTTCAGTGAGTATTCCACCAGTACTAACGGCTTGTGTATACAGAAAAGTTTGTCAAAACTATAATGTGTAAACAAATTTGTTCGATAGTGCTGAGCTTGGTTCATCAAGTTTCTGTATCAGGAGAGTGAAATGATGATATCTCCTTTCATGTCCAGCCACAAACAGTGCACTTCTAACAGAGTTGAAGTAGGCATTCCGATTGGCATATTTGATTTTGCGCTCACATTCTGGGATTATTTTACATCATTCAGTTCTATTGGTAATATAATTCGAGGGCATATCCAAACGTTCCCAGACTGAGTGGATAGCAATATGTATGCTTACCTTAGTTACTGGACATTGTTGTTCCCTTCAGAGTAGTCCCCTTCTGAGTTTATGCAACGGGTCCAGCGTTTCTGCCCTGCTGGAAGCACCGCTGGAACCGACTTTTTGGAATTGTGTTTAAGACTGTTGGCGTTGTACCTGAATTTTAGGGGCATTCTGGGGAAACAAAGCCCTCGTAGGTCGTCAGAGTAAGCTCACATTTTGTTTCCTATCATGTTCTAGTTTTGGTCGTTCTAAGCGTATCCAACAGCTCCTGGCACACACACGCCACTATTTCTGCACGTAGGTGAGCGACCGACGCACATACTGTGGGTAAACCTGCCGCATGTTTAAGTCCTCCCTTACAACTCGCTGGCATGCTCCACACGAGAAGCCTAACCTGCAAATCAGTGCTGACGAGGAGGGGAAGCCGGTACAAATTACCGAGGCCCGGCAGGGAGCCCGAGGCCGGACTATGTTGCATATTTTTTCTTTTTCGGTAGTACCATTATCTGTCGATTGTACAAATTAACCCATTCAGACCAAGCCCCGGTCACAGTGCAACTCAGAGTCAGTCTTTCCAATTTAGTGTGATGATTTTTAGTCGGTTCGCCCTTGCTGGTGGGCCCGAAAAATATTTTTCACCGGATCCCGAACCCGCTCTCGGCGGCCCGTAATCTCCGACATGGTACTTCTCCAGCCTTCGCTGACGATTTTGTCCACTTTCTATACGTCTTCGTCTGTGCGACCCACGCATAAACGACTTGAACGCTCACCATCTTCAACCTTGGCTTCCCCAAGTTTTAATCGAGAAAATCACTCAAAAATTCCTGTTCCTACCATGGAATTGTCACCGAAAGCAGTTATGTGCATTTCCGATGCAGTCTTCTCGAGAGAAAAAGAATAAAGCAAGTTCCTTTTTCCTTCGAAAGAACCATTAGACAATTACCACTCGCACCCCACACGCACCAAAATAACCACCGTTGATCAGCAACGCAGAGAATCACGCCTACAAAACTCATTTGACTTAGTCAGAGGATAGCGATGCTTAGTGGTAGAAATGTGTACTACTTGCCGTTCTCGATCCTAACGGTGAATTCGGAAACTTTTGAACAAGTCATCGCATGTGTTTTTTGGTGATATTTATTTGTTAACATTTCTCTCAATGGTGCAATTTATATTACTGGATGACTATAATTTTATTTTCGCACGAGATCTATGCCATGCAATAAGGTATCTGTAATATTTAAGTTTTTAGGCGCTTTCGCAAAATAGCGAAAAGCGACTATTAGATTTGTCATGTCCGTCCGTCCCTCTGTGTCTATCTATCTGCATGGAACAACACGGTTCCCACTCGACGGAGTTTCAAGAAACTTGATATTTGAGTATTTTTCAACAGTCCGTCGAGAAAATTCCAAGTCTGATTAAAATCTGTCAAGAACAACGGGTATTTTACATGAAGACGTATGTACATCTATGATAATACCTCGCTGAATTCTTCTTAGAATGCGACATGTTTCAGACAAAATATGTAGCGAAATTCAAAACACACATTTCATGTTCAGTAACTTTTTCCGAAGATTGTACCGCTTATGAGATAATGTGGAAAAAGAGGGTACAGCCAGACAGGCCACAGACGACAATACAGCGCACAAAACATGCAAAAATACACACACTCATAATATTTAATACTTCTTGATTTTCTACCCCAACAATGATTACGCGAACGCGCCTGTTATACGTACATTGCCTGTCTTGTTATATTTTGTAATTATGTTATAAAAATTAAATTTTATTCCGAATGTTGCTGCCTAATATTCTCATAGCTTTCATTTGTGTGGAAGAGATTTTTGTTTTGTATTTATTTGCAGTAATGCTTAGTTGGTGTGAAATAAAGTAATTTATAATTCGTCCTATTATAATACTACTAGGTCTTGATCACCAGTTACTGTCACAGAATTAAAATCAAATGGAGATATTTGTCTAGTGTTAGAGTAAGTGTTATTAGTACAGTATAGTACAATTCATTAGCGTGTGAGTCCAGGGAATTTTCATTTTCATTTTTTCAAAATACGAAGAATTATTGAATTCTCATACATAAACGACATTATTTTTACTCACAAAACAAACTAAAGAAACTCTAACGTAACTAAGCTTTTTCAAATTAAAAATTAAATTCTATTTAAAAATACAAACTTAAAAAATGAGAAAAAATATCAATTTTTTTTTCTGTAGTTATAACCAGGAGTATAGAAATATACAGTAAATTTTCATGATCTTCATTTGTAACCAGATAATGAGCTAACCGAGCTGAGGGGGAAAAAAAGTTACGGTTTTTTTCATCTTCCTGTCCTAGAGAAAAACACCAGGATGCACCTGGGCACACCCGACACGCCCCATACGCACGCCTACGGGTAGGCCTATAGTGTACTGTGCTGGTATGTTTCGAAACGTGCAAGACAATTACGGGACATGGTGGCAAGAGACACTTCTGGGACTCTTACTTACTAAAGCTGTACCATATCAACACAGAAACATACCTCCCTCCCCTTTTGCCTCTGTCAGAGTCAATTGGTCAGAAGGAATGGAACTGCAGATTCCACTGCCCCCGGCGCATATAAAGCCTGTACACTCCTGTAGAAATTTTGCCAATTTGTACCAATGTTGGGGTGGGAGATGGATGTGGGTAGTGGGGTGGGAGCATGTTTCAAGGTATCCATCATGGTACGGAGATACATGACTCCTGTGGGAAATATGCCAGCAGCCTTATTGCTCCAGCGGCTGTAGCACCTTGTTCTAAATCCAGATTAACTTACTGTTGAATTTATGACACTTAACACTGGAATAACTTTGAAAATAACGGGACATGTCACATGTTCATACAGCAGTCGGCTCAAGAGTGTGGAGAAAATTTGCACGCTTAGTGTAGTTAGTGTAGTGACTAGGCTACGGACCGGATAACGGAGAAATATCGCGGTTCGATTCCTGGCAGGGTCACGAGAATGTTCTCTTATTAAAAATGTCTATATGGGATGTGGCTCCCTCCAGATTTCTATGCAACAGGTATGGGGGGCTTTCTCCCAGGGGATAAAGTAGCCGGAGGTGCAAAGCTAATCATTCACCCCTGAATACTGCCGAAGTTAGGAATGTGGGGACCTATACCGCCACTCTCCCATATGGGTTCATGGCGTGTATAGGAACAACTTTACCTTTACCTTTTACAGCATTCTTGCATTTTTTATTCATTACTGTAGAGTATTTCAGATTTTCGTGCCACCAACACCAATAAGATAACCAGGTCGTTAGGTATTTTATTTGTTGTTTATAATTTAGAAAGGCAATTGCTTATGCCCTTTCCCCCTGCACAGCCCAGGGATCAATTCCCAAAAAAGGGCAGAAATTCTTTTTTGCCACCACATCCATACCGGTTCTGAGACCCATTCAATGCCTTTATTATGAATGCGTGGAGTCCTAAGTCCACTTATACATTTTTATGTCGTGGTGCTAAAGCATTGGGCCTGTCTCTATATTCTTCATAGACTTCTTAATTTTATCTCACTAATCAACTCGAAGTCTCAAGCATCTTTGCAAAACTAACGGTACAAATTATTTTCTTTGTGTTCTGCTTTTACTGTTTAAGACACTTCGAAATTAAGAAAAAATCCGGAAAATTGTTTATTAAGCGAAAGAGCACTCTTATATTATTAAATTCTAGCGAATATCGCAGATTCGAGCAAAGGAAAAGAGTTTAAAATAAAGAAAACGATTTGAAATTATAAAATTTGTAGTAAGTAAATAAATAAATAAATAAATAAATATATATAAATAAATATACAAATAAATAGAAAGAACCTCGACTCAAAATTTCGTATTATTATACGCGAAATGTGTTTACAAAGTTTTTGCCTCAGACCTTGGCGTAGACTCTAAGACGAAATTAAAGTGGATCTTAGAGAAACATTATCTGAGAATATGGGATAAACTCAAATGACTGAGGGCAGACTCACTAGCAGGCTTTCCACAAACACTGTAATAAACCTTTATGGGTTGTACAAGGCGGGGAATTTCGTGATTGGCTGAGCGACTATCACCTTTAAAACATACACACCTTGGGGTCAAATTCATAAGACGCAGGAAAAACATTATTATGTAGCTTGTAACATATACCAAAGGTTTTAATATCTGAAACGAAATTAACTCGTATCAGTGGAATATTGACTGAATAACTTACGAGTAAATTTACTTCAACAATATGAACTTTGTAGTATACTTAACAATCCGTGTCTTAATAATAACCAACAATAATATTCATATTCATCATCAGCATCACGGATTAACCATTTGGCCCGATCCTATTACAAGGATTAGATCTGTTTTCTTGATCTTTTCTTTCGGAGGCCTCCGACATCTTGACATCTTCTGTCCCTCGGCTTATATTTATAAAGCAGATTCTGCAGCATGTTTTTAGGTATTATGGGCTAATCTTGCAGCCATTTGGGTAGACAGTTTCTTTCAGTTAGAATATTTTGCAAGAAAGTAACACTACGGTAACTCACAGCCACAGGTTACCATGTATAGGGCAGAAGTTAAATTTCAGAATGAGTAGGACATATCGATATAAGGCAGTGGTATCATAGTCACCGGTTTCAGTGGATACGATTGAGTTTGGTCAATACAATGCATCGATATATGTTGCTCGTGTGTAATTAAAATAACATTTCATTCGAGTGTTTTATAATGCTTTTTGACAATGTTGTTTGGATAAGAAAGCTTCAGTGATCACAAGAATTTGAAAGTTTTGATGCGACTGACAATCGGTGTTTTATTGAGTAAGTAAACTTTATTTCATCTGTTTAATCAGACTGTTCTATTTCATTAAACATTTTATTCGAGTGCGTATAAATTATTTTTCTGAATGTTACTTGAGTAATTAATTGATCTTCACTGAAATATTAAGAACTGCTGATAACAAGCTGGAAGCTTTTAATGCGACTGACAATTGGAGTTCTTGTGTCGATAATAGAGAGACTTTTATACTCTATTATTCTGTTTAATCGGACTGCTATTGAGGTTAGGTATTTTTAACGAAACATTTTTTTCATACATAAAAGAAATTACACGTGAAAAGAAAGTGCTTTCTTAATAGACATTATGCTCCAAACTCGATAATTACTTTTACAGCTGCAATAATTTTCCGTTGAGACACCAATGGCCTTACAGCTCGTAATTTATACAAATACCAACTACAATTAGGTTTTATTATTATAGTCAGCCGGAATCTTCGAGAAACACACAACGTGGAGAATTCGCACGAATTGAATTACATGTCAGTGACGTCACATATCAGGGAATTTTATTTCATTTTCTCCGACATGGGCCGCATATATGTCGTCTAACCTCTGCTCTGCTAGTGTGCGACATTGTGAAATGACATGATGTAAATCACTAGACGTAATTCCATCACCGCTCCTGACAAGAACGACCACAAGTCCTTTATCACAGCCTCGGGCCTCATGCTCTACTTAATGCGCACTGACGAAACCACACGTCCGTTTGTCTAGTTTTTTTTTTTAAATAAATTGGAATAATGAAACTGGTTACTTACGACGATAATTCTATGAATACATATATATATATACATCTAATATATTGATATTAGGCTTATTTACCGCCGTGATATCACATAGTGTTCAATTTATACATTTAAAGTACGTGAATATGAATTTCACAAGGTAGATCATGTACCGTGGAGTTAGTCTAGGCATGAGTTCTCCTACACAACTACACTTCACCGTTAGTTCCTGGACAAATAAGTTTGGACTCGTTTTCAGTAAACCAAAGAATGCATTGCGCTTCAGCGGAAGGTAAATATAAAGTGAAAACATTTAACTCTGCTATTTAAAAAATTAATTCTACATTTTATTTTCAACCTTATATATATATTACTATATTCAATGTTTAACTGGGGGGGGGGGGGAAGTATTGTAGACTATGCGTCATTACTTTTCAGAGACTTACCTACAAATTAAAAAAATTGCATGTTTGCTGCTGAGGCCTACATCGCTTTCCAAACTTACGTATATATTCACATGCATAACATTATAATATTCTTTCTGCACTTAAATTATACGTTTTCTTTAGATAAATTGTAAAAGCAATAAAACTCATACAATACAGAATAATTAGAAATTTGACTTTGTATTATAAATGTTATGTAGTAGGACATTACCAAAATTGTTTACCAAGTTTACAGCATAAACGTATTATCTTGTAACAAAATAAAACTGCATGCTTGTCATGCCCAATGGCAATGTTTATGCTTCAAATATGCTTAGTTCCTCACGTCTTTTCTCGATGTCAGTACTTACAACGGTTTTACAGAGGGTTACAAGCAAAATACAAACAACAGGGGTGCAGACCTGTGCGCCAGTGCTTCTAGTTGATACTCATGTTTCGACACACACACACACACACAGACAGACAGACAAATTTCACAGAGGTATTTGTGCAGCATACAGTGAGTCTGAATCGGTATCAACCTACAGACACTTAACATTTAATGCTTCAAATTAGAATACTTATTCTAAAATAATTTCTACAGGATGCACAGATTCATTTACGACATTGACTTAATTATTAATATTTTAGCTAAACGGTGTCCCTCCTAATTCAATTTGATGAACTTATTTTGTGGAACTTAACCGTTAATAAAGTTTGATAGGAAATTATTATATATTTTATTTTAATGAAGAACATACCTTTGTGTTTTTATAACTGACAAATTAATAATACTGTCAAACACAACTATATTTACTGTGCACAGAATATTGTTATACAATAAATATAGTTGTGTTTGACAGTAATATTATTAATTAGTCGTTTACTATAAGTTTCATAACTGTGAAAATTGGATGATGTAAATTCCATATCTAAAATGTAAAATATGAGTAAACTGTACTGACCTTTTCGTAACATAAGGACTAAATCAGGTGTGATTTTTGACAAAACACAAAGTCTAAAACCTACAGATAAAATACTCACGCAAGACTGGTTGTAGCAGCTTTTACTTTTGCGGTTAACTGGTAAAAAATAATGTTAAAAATATGAGCATTTTTAGTCGCATGCTATTAATGTTTTAATACGGAATTTGTTGTTAAAGTACAGTTACTTTCTCAGATATATTTATCACTGGACAGTGATTTTATTTCCTAGTCAGTTAAGGTAAGCAGTTACTCTGCTGTCATGAATTTACATAGGCCTACATTTCTAAAATCTTCTGATTTCAATAAACTATCTAGAAACGTATTTATCGCAATTTTCAGTATTTTTGGTGTAGCTTACTGAGTTTTATGCAAGAGTTTATTGCCGATACTGGAAGTCAATAACTGACTTACGCATAATCGAATTTTGAACTAGTTTTACAGCTACTGACTAAGGATGGACAGATATAACCAAACTCATGTCACAGCAAAAGAGGTAGAGGTTTGTTACAGGTAAATTTGTAAAATCGCCTTTCCTGCCTCTTTTCTATTTCGTGTGCTCGAAGTTTGCTATGACATATACTGTGTAGATAAACTGTCTAATTTTGTGACATATCTTACTTCGTGGTACGACACTCTAAATTTCCCATGAAATTAAGGCAGGAGTTCTACAGTTACTTTTATCAGTTCTAAATAGGTAGCTGCATTATACGTAATTTAGAGCGACGAACCAAGAAATAAGGCATGTGACGTAATTGGTTTGCTTTACTCTGTGACTAAATGCATCCAGTTTGTGTGTGGTGTGCTACGATAAATCCAGTCATCTAATCAACGGGCTATACGAAAGGCTACCAGCCAGTGCTGGGTGCTGTTACGTGGGACAAGCATTAATAGTACTTACAAAACACATTTGTGGGAATGTGTTTCCCGTCAAAACGTGGTGGTTCGCCTGGACACTGAATTTCTAAAATAGAAAGGAGAACCTTTGTTGCGATTGTTTTTTCTTCCTTGGTTCACGCAAAAAACAAATTTTGTTAAGAATGTGATATCTGAAGATCTACTAGACGGCATACACCAGTCCTTGATATTTAATTGTACAGAATGTACCCGGTCTTGTCAGCCACTTTTGATAATTGCGATTCACTTTCAGTGCAAGATTCATCACAGACTAATTAAATAACTAATTTTCCTTCTTGCTTATTTGTTGTTTCTATTAATTATTCTTATGTACATTTTCTGGCTAGATTATTCTGTAGACTCTGTTGGGGTTGTGCGGATGACGACTGCATTACGGATGACTTGGAGATCCCTTCTGTCTCTCTCCGCCTTTAACATCCATGCAGTACGGCTCACATCCACACAATATAATCCTCGTACAGGATCCACATCACAACTCAAAGGAACGTGACAGCCTGGTATAATTAACATGCCAATAACTTCGTCACGGATACCACACTTACCTACAAACGAATATCTGCAATTTGCTGATACGGTAAAAGTAGCTGCCAGATTGTAAGCATAAATGTCTCGCGTTTTAAAACCATGAGTGTCTTCTGAATACTAAGAGCGATACTGTCACTTTAAACGTGGGAATGTCGTCCTCAGTTACCGAGTTGTAGACAACGTCGTTCAAACCGCATGACGAAGTGCTCTGTCCATCGGTTTCCAATAGATCAAAAATCCTTTTGTTAGTCGTTGCTATAGTTTGTAGGGCGAGATATCTTAAACACAGAAACGGATGAGTTTAATCGAATCTTTGGTGCTTATATAGCAAATAAGTATCAAGGTATAAAATTTGACAAAAACAATAAGCGGTGTGCATAAAGATCTATTCATATTTCTGACTCCTATGGTTATTAACTTTATCGTGATGCCCTTTTGTACCAAGGTTAACACTTTTCTATTTGTTATTATTTTTGTTACCATGGTTACGATGCTTACTAAGGTTACCATTGATTTTGTGGTTACCACTGTTACCTTGGTTATCAACATCACAAATATCCCTAGGTTATCATTTTTACTACGATTTAGCAAGGTTACCATGTTCTTTGATTGAAATGTTTACGCGAACGCGTCAGAAGTATTTTTATCGGCGGGCATTTCTGTTTTCTTGTAATTGAGATAGGCTGTACTGACTGTGAGTTAAGCACTAAGGCTGAAGAAGCAGTTGAGCATTTAACATATAATACAACATAGTTCGACCAGATGGCGGCACTCTAAACGTGAAATTGACGCTTGGATTGATGTAAGAATAAAGTAATGACAAACAAAAGAGTCCGTGGGGTAGAGTGTGAATATTATGGCAACCCTTTACATTGCGGCCACGTGGCTTATATATATATATATTCAGCAATAAAAAATGTCTGCTTGAATAGTGGGGCTACAAGTTTTCACCTGAACGTAAACATAAGATGATATTACTGACACACTAATTACAACTTCCTGTTAGGTTTTTTATAAATGTGCAGGATAAATTTACTTAATGCAATTTAAGCCTTCATTTAATGTAGTAATATGTTCCTACATATCTGAAAAAGAAGGAAAAATACAGACATAAAATCGTGTTTTTTATGGGTGCCGTAGTCTGCAACAGCCTTCAACTGATTAACGTCAATCGTTTTGCCGCAAAGCATGTAAAAAAACATAGTATTTATAAGAACCTGGTTACATGGCTTATGATGCAGATGAAAACAGCGAGTCTTTCTTTACGGAATATCTTTAGTCGACAGCCTCGTAAACAACGGTGGTGCTCGTTTTCAAATCTTCTGAAACAAAGAGCTTACGCCGTATAGCCAAGGGATATCACCTGCAGGTGAGTTAACAAAGCAAATATTTTTGTTCGAAGTGGATGCTGACATGGTATGGGATTATTTTTATAATCTGTAAAATAGAAATCTAGGAAAGGAGAATCCTACCATGCATTACCAAAATATTACCAGAGATGGAGAAAGTTTAGTGGGTAGTTTTCGATCATTATCAGCAAATGTGGTAGGCTCTACTGGTCGACAATATCCAATAATAAAAATTAAATAAAATTCATTACACTGAAATTATTAACTCATCTAAACCTGTGATTTACCAATATATAATATCCAACAAGGACAACATACACACCAGTACATTCTTTTTATTTCGAAAACGCCAAACAAAACAAATACGGTAATTGTAACGACCCCTTTGCCCACTGAATTAGTGACGATATTCAAAGACCTCTCAGACGGAAGTATCGATCAAAACTGTTTTAATTTCCAGCAACATATGTGTGTGTTTTAACTTAGTCGGAAACCAGAACGTAACTATGGTGACGGAGGGTGTGAAGCAAACCTCTTACGGACGCAAGCGACACTTCATGTAAAGCACAAAGCTGAGGCCAGTGATCAAAGGAAAGAGTTTACCATGTAATAACTCAAGGGGGGGGGGCTGTAAACAAGTACTTGTTTCTGTAGCTGGCACGGTGCACCTTGTTACTGTTCGATGTATACATTTGTATGTCATAGGGATGTCAGGCTCTTAGGATTTAGCGTGGAAATAACCATTATTCGAAGAGTATTTGGAAATCCCAATTCAAAAATGTACTGTACCATATGTGTTATAAAGTAGTGAAT
The DNA here is from genome assembly GCA_021186555.1 of Reticulitermes speratus. NCBI lineage: Eukaryota > Metazoa > Arthropoda > Insecta > Blattodea > Rhinotermitidae > Reticulitermes > Reticulitermes speratus. The sequence continues at coordinate 21,288,464 of JAJKFL010000001.1, forward strand.
ACTACGAGAAATAATAATAATAATTATTATTATTAGTATTATTTAACGAGTCGTAAATCGAATTTATATGTATCTGAGCCAGTGTTAACACCGGAACTTCAAGGATTTCACATTTATTACTATGTTGTTCTATATATTTACCTCAAACCTACACCGTCTTCACATTAATGCAACACTGTCACGCTTTTTCCATTTCTCATCACAAAACTGTAACTCCTCCTTTTATTCTCCTGTAACCTCATATAAGTCTAGTGCCGATCTGAGTTAAATTCCCCATTTAAATCTAGTTTCAATAGGTACTCAACGATATTTTTTAGACATCCTTACAAGTTGAAAAGTCGAGACTTTACAATGAGCTACTTCTTCGTTCAATACTTAACGATATTTTTTAGACATTCTTACAAGTTGAAAAGTCGAGACTTTACAATGAGCTACTTCTTCGTTCATTTCAACCACTTACTACAAACGATTCCCTCTTTCCATGTTTTCTTTCCTGAACATTTTAAACAAACATGTTTGACATCTTCATCTCCTAGACAAAAGGGGCATCTCCCTTTCGAAAACACCGTCCTTAGCCCTCGTAACATCCACATTCCTGCTCGCAGCCATGCTATTTCATTTATTTCGTTCCTTGTACAGACATGTAGATGGTACTGTAAGCCCCATTTATAGGTATTTAAATTTGTAATAGCAAAACAAAGAATTCCTTTGATTAATATTCCAAAATTAGTTTTGTCTTACAGCATCGTTACATCTTCCTTTATTTGTTCTGAAACGATATTTATATCAATTTCTGCTTGGCTTTTACAAATACATGCTAATCTCAATTTTTCTATCTCTTCCTTTAAATTCTTAGCCAAATTCTCTTTCCTGAAATTGTCTGCCATTCATAACAAGTTCGTGTTGTGTTTTGTCTGCCATTGGATTCCATTCGTGATCCAGCCGATGGCAGTCCACGAAAATTATTTTTTTTTCAGATACTATTAAGGAGCAGATTGGTGTAGCAGTACTGCTCCCGGCTTGCATTCGGAAGGTGCTCGATTTGAATCCCTACTGCGACCTAATTTCTCCTGTTCTTCTTCAGTCCCCTCAGTAAAATTCTGGATCAGTACCTAGATTACGCTACAACTACCAACTCCTTTTCAACTCATCCTACCATCGGCGCTGTATATTCTGGGACACTGACAGCATAATAAAATACGTCACACATCACTAATAAAATATTCGTTATAGTTGTTAAAATCTCATACCCCACTATCTAAATATACATTTTAACATTATTCTCCCACCTATGTCTATATTTCCCACGTGATCTCTTCACTTAATGTCTAAAAAACGCAACGAATCTAAAATCTAAATTTGCATAAAATATTTCTCTTCTTCCAAATGTTATTACTGCAGGTACCATGGGATTTAAATGCTACAGATGATTAGCATCAAGGCGTTCTTTATTTGGTCACCACAAAAATGTCTGGCCTGCCGCGTTGATTTTCAACGTTTCGAGTGGAAAAGTTTTCAGATAAAAACTGCATTAATTGTAGATCGCTCCAATAAAACACTAAATGCCGCAAGCGGCGGTATGCTAATAAATTTTTCAAGAGATATGTTAAACGATGTGATGTGGAGCTTTCACATCATTCTACTGAGAAATCCAACAGATATATGTGTGTGTATTAGACCTCATTTTAACATACATACTATTATTTCTCTAACGGATAAGTACACGTTTTGATTAGAAATGAACATAGGATACATGTTTTAAATAAACAGAGGATATCTGCAACGTACAAATCACACATTATGTAAAAGTGACACAGGGTAATGCTCCGCACCGCACGCGGTACTGTTGTTCCAGTACGTAACAAACTGCCAACAGAACAGCGCAATGACGTGATTGCTTATACTCTCAATCATGAATCGCGTATATATTCAGCAGAGGTTTGAGTTTATCAGAGAGTTAATATCAGGGAAGGGTGTCAAATATCCACACAGTCGGATGTTACACTTCCAGTATAACCGTGTTTTAATTAGCCCCGGTAATAGCCCAGAAGATCACCATATGAATGTTTGTACTGATGGTAGCCACATGCATATATGCCTTTGTTAATATTCAAAGTTTACCTAAAAAGTTAAATCGACACGCTCTAAAATGTCACGCATTAAACCTATGCCACATACTATTAAAGTGTGTACTGACCTCACTCCTTAACTGTTTTATTTCACACTACTTTCATCACCGTCTCTCATTATTTCTCAACACGGCGGTAACAATGTGATACCAATGCAATATAGAATTTTATTGGTAAAACTGAGAACAAGAACCACTTTGAAGACCTATGCTTAGATGTGAGGATCATTTTAAGACGGGTGTTAGAGAAATGACTTTAAATGTTGCACTTCATTGCACACGCTGGGATTAAGCACAACGGTGATTTTTTTTTGTGGATATGGTAATAAGCATTCAGGATCTAATAGAGGTGAGGAAGTTTTTGACCAACTGACCAACTGAAGGAAGAATCTGCCGGGTGAAATTTGTCAGAAAAGTTGGTTCTTATGAGTGCTGTATATAAAGGTTTAATTTTTATAAAGCAGAACCTTGTGTACATATTCTAAATGATACCAGATTGTACGGCATAATATACCTGTACACGAAAAAAAAGGTTTGTTTCTGAAACAACGTGGACTTTATCAGCTGAGTTTAGACATGGAATGAAAGCTTGATGTGGGTGTCACTGACAATGACACTAGGAACACGCGCAGTTCGCGAATTAACAAACAAGTGTTGTCAGTTTCAAACGCCACAGCATAGATTAATTTAGGGTGAGTCCCAAGACATTGTGTGTGTGTATGTTAATGGGCATGGGCATGGGCAAGCTCTCTTCATATATTATTTAATCATGATGTACTGAATACAACGGCATTGGTTTTTAGCCTGTTTTATGGTGAAATGCAAGAAAACCACCAGAACAGTCAGCCCCCTTCTGCGTTGGGAACCACAGGCCGTGATCAGCGAGTGGCAGCTTTAATGGCTAGCCTACAACAAGGCTTTCGCACGTCTGATGTAATAGTTTAGTGTCGACGACTACCAAAGGATAAATTAGAGAAGTGCCAACAAATTAACTCAAATGAAGAGAATCCTTACTGAGAAGCTCATCAAGAAGTTACCCACCTTTCGGAATCTGAAGATTTATTAACAGCTTCATAAAAACCAGCCACTGAAACCTATCTTGAGCCAATTTAAACCAGTTCACACCTTCCCTCCATATTTTTTTCTCCTATCTAGTTCCCAAGTTCTTCAGATTATTTTCTATTCGTATTATCTTGTCCTCTTCACATGAAAATTTAGGATTAATTACAAAGTCATCCAGTTTGATATACCTGCTCCTCACTATCAGGTGTGGGTCGGCAGAGCGCAGTTGGTATAGGGGCTAGATTACGAGCTGGAAGTCCGAACTGTTCGATTTCCGGCAGAAGCAAGAGATTTTGTACAGACAGGTTCTGGTGTACACCTAGACTCTAATCAATGGGTACCGGACTTTCTCTCCCCTGGGATCAAGCGGCCAGGGCGTGAAACAAACCACTTACTCCCTTTAGCGCTGAGGTTAAGAATGGTTAAATTATAATTTACCTATCTTTGATTTCAAGCTTCCGCCAAGATATTGATAAGATCTGCGCTCTTCTGGTATATCACCACAATTACCACACGACGCCGCGTAACAGCCCAGAAGAGCGCAGATCTCAAATTTACCTATTACTTTTATGCAATTAATGCAGTGTCTGTTGTATGCTACCTAGAAAACAAAAAAGTCACACTGCTTAAACATAACAATGCTAATAATGTGCGATCCGGTTACACGGGGAAACTTTCAATATTAAATGCTCTACTGAGCCAGTACCATAAAATTGACACCCCTGATATGCAAGGTACCATGACCGCAGACATTTAATTTATTTATTTTGTTCGCTCGGTACAAGGTTCATCACTTAATAACACGCCGCGCGCTCTACGACAGACAAGTCATGTTACGTTTATTTCATCCCCCTGGTCCCCCTTTTAGCACAAATTGTATCGCTAATTTAATTTGTATGTTTTAAATGAAGAGAGAAGAGAACGGAAAAGTACTCTAAAAATCGTTTTCATGTTCCGGCCACCCAAAAGTTAATACAAAAAGTGCCAACATCCATATCACTTTATATCAAGCTAGCCAATTAAAATCCAGTGCTACGCATAATTTATTGTGGACATTACTGTACGTATCTAGAAATGATTTTTAGCTTTAGTCAGTACCGTAGAAAGGTCACAGTTTTATGGAAGTAAAAAAGAACAATTGTTCCCTCTTGTGACCTTATTTCAGCGTTGTTAAGTCGGAAATCACTAATAAATTCCAAATTATGAATAATCGAAATACTTGGAGTATTAATGTGGAGAAATTTTATATTAAAATACATACAATCTTGCTGAAAATTTATAGCGTCTATAGGTTCATAGTGTTGGATATGAATTATGGTGACTTTTTTGATGCAACATAATTTCTTTTAAGTGTGTGCCTATGACTGAATTTTGTGAACTACAACGGCGGTACGTGTCACGACGGATGAGGAAGACACAGGAAGTGTAAGGTATTTTGTAGTGAGAGTTAATACCTCATTGAAGAATGTGGCTGAATTTTATGGTGCGTTTTTCATGTACCTGTTCGTTGTAACCCCTAATTTACACGCAACCAAATTGGAAGTTTATCACATTGAAATGCAGGGGGGGGGGGGGAGGGTTGATAGATTGCTGCAAGATCAATAAAGGGTACCAGGATAGCTTAGTCGTTATAGCGACTAAGCTATGGACCGGGCGACAGAGGACTCATGGTTCGAGTTGGGACAGGGACAGATATTTTTCTCTTATCTACATCGTCCAGACCCACCCAGCCTCCTATCCAGTGACGTAAATCTAACCACCATTCACTTTCATCTAATGCCGATGTTAAGAATATGTGGCGTTATACCCCCTTTTTCTAATATCTTCAGAGAATGGTACTTAATTAAGCACAGAACATTTATTTTTAAGTTGTAAAGTTAATTACTCGCCGATCCCAGTAGCCGTGCGGTCTAAGGCGTGGGTCTTCGGCCGCTCGCTTACTAGGATCGTGGGTTCGAATCCCACCGGGGGCATGGATGTCTGTCTCTTGTGAGTGTTGTGTGTTGTCAGGTAGAGGTCTCTGCGACGAGCTGGTCCCTCGTCCAGAGGAGTCCTACCGACTGTGGTGTGTCTCAAATGTGTGTGACCATGAAACCTCGACGAAACGAGGAGGCCCAGGCCCATATAGGGCTGTCGAGCCATAGAAAAAAAAAAGTTAATTACTTAGGATAAAATGGAATTTACGTTTTACACTTCCAGTCATCATTCTACCAACCCTCTACAGTCATTTACCTTCCGGGCATGACAGAGTACGCTTGGAACATTCGCATATGCATTATTACGTTTCTTATGCCTAATGGTTCACCTAACCCCATTTTTCTCATAAGACTTTAAGTTCGGATATCGCGATTTCAAATTCCGCGCAATTTTCAACAACCTAACCTTGACGAAAGACGACGGTTTGCTGCAGATGCCAAGACCGACTAAACTGACTTCATTTTGCTTTGCATATAATTACATTTCCTTCTCAGACAGAAATATAGTTATTTGGACAGTGTATATGAGTTCTGTCCTTTGGCATGTAGTAGGGGGAAAACGAAGCCTAATCCTGAAACGGCAGTGGTTATGGTGTTCTGGAATTGGTGATAGCAGGTTAACGCGTAACTTAACAGTTTTGAAGTAACGCCTTTGATGCTGTAAACCCATTTATGGCATTCTGAAGATGGAGAATTACATTAATCTTATCCGAAAGACTCATCGCTGCCGTATAATTACCTGTACCAACAAGCTAACGTGTACAGTATCAAAACCAAGAAGGCAACAATGTGGAGGTTATTTTTTTTTTTGTTTCACGAGACAGTACAAACTTATACCGGCAGCATTGCGCAACTTTACCACTCGCTCTATGCGCAAAAGCAGTTCACAGAGTTTGAAAACTTCCGCAAGTTGTTACGAGGATTTGCATACGAATGTGTGCAATAAAAATCTTACAAAAGCCAGTGTCTATGTATGTTTGCTTGCGATGTGTGACTACGTGCTGTCACACAGGATGTGGACCTCGGCGAAGGCTTCGAAATAACACAGCACTTTGCACGGCTGATATTTTTCATTGTTCTCCATTAACGATACTTTCTGAGATATATTTACGTAAAGTGCTTTAACGTAAAGGAGAAGATGGAAGGAAAGACAAGAGGAATGAAGATAGAACTTACAAATAAACGGAATAGGAAAGGAACACGAAGAGAGGAGTGAGACAGAGACACGAAAGTTTACATAAAAACGATGATAATTCCAGTCGAAAATTGAATAGATATTATAATGGCATAAGTGTAGTGAATTTTTCTATATATTATTTCAGGAGCAGTTTCTTCATTTGATAGAACTTAATTACATATCTTTTGTGCTTAAAAAAATTAATTTCAAATTACATTTCGCAGTGAATATTAGTGGTCCTGACAAAAACACTGGTACCCAAAGCACGTGTTTTATTGTGAGGGGCGTCAAGACGTCACTGGAAATATCGGAAATATTGCGCTGGTAAGCCCAGGTGTCCACATGCGTTATGATTTATCCATGTTTTCAAAAGCTTTTCCAGCCTTGTCCTACGCCAAAAGAAACTTAAAAATATATGTTTTAAGGGGCGCCAAATTATTAGTCTGCCAGGGGCACCAAATTATTAACCTGCTCGGGGCGCCCACATGTTTCTGGCCTGCCCTGCTGGAATAATTAAGTAAGACAAGACACAAGTTTTCTTATCCTCACATACTGTACAGCAACATTTTTAAGAATATGTAGTGCAGTTTGGATGGGGTTGTTTGTGATAAAATAAATGGAGACGCACCTGCTGAAGACCTCCTTGAGCTCATGCTCGGACACAAACTGGCCGAGGTTGGCTACAAACAGGGTGGAGCAAGGGGCGTTGTTTAACCCAACCCCCGGCTGTGATGAGGATGAACCCACAGGTGAAGCCAGCGCCGGCGACGGCAAGAAGTGTGGCAGAGACGCGTGGATAGACGTAAGGGCTGCCGTCGGGTGCGGGATGGATAGCGGGGGCTGCAGGTAACATAAAGAAACACAGGTCAGTGGCGGCTAATGCCGTAATAATATACAACGGAGACTGCTGGGGCAATGCAGAAATAAATATCGGTGGCTATTACAGTGGCCGGCACGAAAATAGTCCTGTCGAGGTCACTGCCTATGAGCGCAGTGTTGCCACACGGAAATAAACAACACTTGATTATATCGACAGTGTGCAACTAAACGGGAAGCTGCGCCTCGGGGGAAGAACTGGCAACAAAGCAGGGCGGCGGGGAGCGGGGGTGTGAGTCAGCCGCTTGACCTTGATGGGACTATTTTCGTGCCGGCAACTCTAGTGCCTCAGTATTGCAAGCGGGAAAAATGGTAGTTCAATAATGTAAACAGGTGCTGCAGGGGTCACACAAACATAGAGTGACGGTCAGAGCCACAGCATTGTCTAGCGGGTAGTGCTTAGGCCAAAAAGGGTGGCGGCTAGTGCCTCAGGAAGGTATAGAGCGGCTAATGCGGCCACACGGCAACACAGTGACGGTGGCGGATGTACTTCAATGATGTACAGATACAAAAATTTATACAAGTGAATAAATAAATACGCAAATAAGTAATTCTAAAACCAATAATCTAATTTTGAAATTATTCTTTGGTTACCTTGTACAATGTTGGCTTTTAATCCAATACCTTAATAATTTGATATTACTCGAATATGTAAATAAGTATGTAATATAAGCAAACATATAAATGGATAAATACATTTATAAACGTTCACTGAAATTAACAGTAAATATAATAATTAGCTAAGCATATTCCTAAGCAGCAGCAGCCAGAAAATTCGGTTCAATTGCATATTAAAATGTGTCTCTGAACCTACTTTGGCTTATTTTTACATATCAGATACATAAGTTATTTAGAATTGCATTGCATGAAATAATTGTAAGCACAGTGAACCAAAAGTAATTGAGAAGAAAGCTGCATTCCCGTGCACAAGAAAGGAAACCATTAAATCAGAATAGCCGGGTTAACAATCTAAATCGAAACTTGACACATTCCGAGTATAAAATGTACTAGGTAGTGCATTCCCAAGGCCTTCCTGTTGTTACTGGAATTAAAACTGTCTAAGGAACACAGCAGTAACATGAGAACCGATAAAGTGCGCCTGCAAAGGTTGAGACAAATTCCAAATCTAGATATTTGGAGAGGTGTCATAGCATTCGCTTGGATGAACGGAAAGAGTGTGACAGAATCTCAATAAAAATCTCCCGGGCTGACAGCCGCTTCAGGTGGTTCAAGTTAACTAATATTTCAGAGTCCGACTCTTTCTTTATTGCCTGCGTTCTGATACAGAACTTTGATGATGGCAGCTCTTGAAGTTCTAAAATATTTTAGTCGCTAAGAAAGCATCAAGACAATCTGCCTCAACCAGGATTTGATAAGAAATTATCCCTAATATTTACATTTACTCGCAGCCCAAGCATTTTATGTCAAATATTGTCGACTTGAATACATAAACGGGAATGTGGCAGGGAAGGAGGCGCAAATATTAAGTGGACTAATCTGATATGCAATCCTGGAATTCGTTCGAAGAGAATTTGTTGAAAAATAGCAGACATATTAATTGGGTTAAGAATTCACGCCAGAAAGCTTAAAACTCATCCATTCTAACGAAAGTATTTCACCCCGTTTACGCGTCTTAGCTTAACCATTCAGAGAACGGTGGTAAATATACATACCACCTGCTATAACATTACGGATATCTGCGTTTTGCCACACATTGCACTTATGTGTTTCGCGCGATTCTCGAAATAAATACGGATTGCATCTCTGTGCGTCACTAATGGACGGATCTACCTATTTCTGTCGGGCAGAAATTGATTTCTTATATAATTTAGATAACGGCCCGTTTCGAAGTGTCAAAATTTGTTTCACGTCACACTATTTGTGTGTTACATTTTACGTTAGTTGATATAGTATGAGTACCAGATAAGTGAACTGGATTCCGTGAAACATTTCATGTACAGGCAGTCATTTGTAAATAACGGGACATGAACATGATTCAAGCGTTTTGTGAGGCATAAAAGCAAAGCATTTCAAATGTTTGGGAGTGGATTATTTGTAACAAATGCAGAATAATGTTCAGTAAACACCACTAGATATGAAGGGCCTTATTACTTGTTTTTAGCTACAATTATCTTAATTCTTCTCTATCCATTTCAAGCCTTCTTCTCAACATTGACAAATATTTGGACAAAACATAAATTCTACTGAATTATTAATTAGGGCTATCATTTCATCGGCAGGTCTAAATTATTTTTCCTACATCGTTATCCATTGCCAAGAAACCTGGTGTAATTTGTTTTGTGTGCAAAGTAGGCTGTGATGGTAGCCTAAGTACTTCCTTTTCCGATACTGTTACGAAGAGAAAGGATTTAGAGAGGCAGCCCCAACACAAGTGAATACAAATAGGTCTAGTCATAAAAAAGTTCCAAAAGCAAATTCATAGTGGATAATGCGGGAGGAAAAGATCAGCTCTTCATCGAATTCATAGCTTGGCTTTCGTTTGATTCTCTCAAAATTTCTCGCACATTCTTCAAAAGTGTTTGTGCCTCTGAAATACTCATCAGCAAGGTTCATCGCTGTTTCGTGTGACACGTGAGGTTACAGCGAATCAGAGCAGGTTCAAGATTTTAGTAAGCTATTGATACGCTGAGGACAATATATGATCCCAACAGAGAAGAGGTAAGAGGAGATTGGAGAAAACTGCATAAAGAGAAGCTTCATAATTTATGTTTGTCAAATTCCGGATGTCTGAAAAACAGGTATCGAAAAAGGTCAATTTATATCTCGAAATTTGTTCATTATATTGGCATCCGGTGTGAACCATTACAAAGTAAAACTCCCAAAGTCTTTTTGTGGGTACTACCTACTTCAGTAGGTTTTAACGTTGGGTACCGCTGCTGGCATACCAAGTACGAGTATTAGGACGACTCCCGACCTCTATTCACGTGTTGTGAAGTAGTCTATTATTAGCACGATGAAAATAACAGGAGCGGTACGTATATTATGAATAGGGAGAAAGAGAAATGGCTACAAAGTGTTATTCGAAAATTCTAAAGAGGAAAGACTGATTAGAATGGGTATAATATTAAAATGGATATTAAATAGGAGCATAAAGGAGCGGATTGGATTCAACTGGTTCAGGGTAGGATACAGTAGATGGCTTTTATAAACTCGATAATAAAAAACGAAGGACTTGTGGACTAACTGAGCCACTATCAACTCTATTGTACTGAGATAATTAGTTGGTCAATTATGGATGCGGGAGTAGACTTTTGGAGCAGTTTCTAGGCAAGAGTTTATGTGACGCCTGTGTCCACAACAAAACTGGATTCCTAAAAACAACACGTCATAAATAAACATTTTTTTCCACTTTGCAACCCTGGCATGATTTATAAATACGCTACTTTTAAAAGGAATGGCAGAAAGCAAACGTGCTGTTAATGTAGGAGTGACACATGATTACATTGCATATTTCAGTCTTTACTTAATGGAGTTCTAAGCAAAGTAAATTCGGCAGTAATGAAAACTGATTGATCAGAAACTTACCACCTCTTACGGAAATAAGTTTCGTTGCTCTGTCTAAGAGATCCTGACACTGATCCGCGTCTTAAGCCAGATAGTCTAAGTGCAAGCCACACTAGCCCATAATATTTGTTCATGATCCATTTAATATTTTTTTCACAGTCTACGCCTACGTATGTTAAGCTTTAAATTACCGCCCATTTTTGACTACTTTTTAAGCATTAATTTTTTGTGTGTATTAAATGCCTCACCCATGAGAAATCTATTTATTCAAGCAATATTTTGAAATGTGAAATTGATGAAATTGAATGATGGAATATTGACCACTGCGCAGTTAAAAATTCTGCTAGTAATGGAAATAGGTTAGCATTACTTATCTGTCCTAATACCCTCAGCTTCACACAGGAACGGCCACAGCATGTTTGGTCCGGTTAGAATAGACATATGAGGTCCCAAGTAATTAGCATTTATACTTGAGTCAATGGGGTACGTCGTAGCGCAGTTGGTTGAGGCACTGCGCTACAAGCCGGAAGGTCGCGGATTCGATGGGGTCATTGACTTAATCCTTCCGGCCCCACTATGGTCCTGCTATCGACTCAGCCTCTAACAAAAACGAGAACGAGGGGTATCTCCTAAGGGGTAAAGGCGGCCGGTGCTTAGGGCTAACAACTTTGCCACTTTCATGTGCTGATTTTCTAGAAATTCTGGGAGCTTCAACCTCCTGGAGCCCTAAGGGCGTGTCCAGGCCTGTGTAGGGATTGCGTTTGCTTTACTTCAGTCAATGAATTCATAATGTAGGGTAGACTGCGTAACCACGATCACAACGATACCTAGCGTCATAACTGGAAGGAATTAATGCTGAAGGACAAAGAAGTCAGAATGTTTCTGTTGTAATATGTTCAGTGTTACAAGGTATGACGTGCAGAATCAGGTATTGTGAGATGTTATGCCTTCCGACTGGTAAATAGTTACAGAGGTTTCGGAGGAGCGTATTGCCTCCATCCTCAGGGGAAGGCTGGACGCTGAAGATGGAGGCACTACGCTCTGAGACGTCGGTAACTATTTACCAGTCGACACGGCGTAAAATCCCACAAGACCTGAATCTTCAACAACACTGCTGTGAGAACCTCATATCTCGCAGTGTGTGATCTCATTACCCATGACTATGTTACCTGGCTGCTAGAATCCAAATAATAAGAGAATTGGGAGTCGCTGTTAAAAATCAATGACCTTCCTGTGACTGCCTAGGCAACTCTACAGGATCCGCCTAGTTCTGATACTACACTTCGATACTCTTTGTACTCCACTATCCTGAATCAACAATTCAGGATACGGGTATTCGTAGAAACAGCCTTATTGGCTTTACGAATTTCAGAATAACAGGAGCCCAGTTAACACGCAAGACATATCATATCGACCGCTTTTTTTCACAGTTAACAGTCGGAGGTTTCCTCTGCACTTACACCAAGAATCCACCATTCAACTTTTAAAATCTTGAAATGCGGTTTCAGTCAACGTCCCCAATTTTTAAGAGCCCGGTGGTGACTACTAGCACCTGCTGCAGAATTCAGAAAATATCCATTTTGCCGTAAAGTTTCTACGCGTTTTTGTTGTTGTTTTTACAGTACACATCATTAACAGGTTGGTCTTTCTAATTGAGACGGAATGTGTTCTCTGTGAGTTAGGATAAGTATATTTTAGTAGCCCTCGCATATTAAGTTAATCAAAATTCATTCCCTTCTAAATACGAGTATATCAAATTAAGTTCCCAAATTATAGAGTTTAGAATTAACTGGTAACTCACAACTCCGTGACCCTAATTTAAAACCACTACTTTTCACCATTTTAACTTCCTTCCCACGATATTCCTATCAGAATGACGAAGGGACGAATCCTGGGAGCGTTCTTAGGTAATTTAGAATTAAACTATGCACTATAAATTCCATGAAGCAATCTCTTTCTTAAGAATTTGACAGTCGCTCAATTGGTCAAGGAATTCCCCGTATTTTATGAAAGCCGAAATTTCGTTACAGTAAACACTGACGGGGCTTGAGAATATGTTACTAAGGAAAACAATGGGTATTGGCACCAAAGGACGGGAAAAGTCATTCGCTTAAGGACTTCGTAATTCGTGCTCTTCACTAAATAACGTAAGGACGAAACACTAAGAGAGATAAGATGGGCGGGATATGCAGTACGCATGGAGAAGGAGAAAAATGAGCACACAGGTTTAGCTTGGATGGAAGAGCTGAATATGTAAGCAGGGCGTGGGGGAGTGGATTCCATGAAATAGGTAAATAACAGTGTCAAGTGACGAGGCGATAACACGGTAAAGTTTCTTCGCTTTCCATAATAGTCAGGGAATTTACTCATTAAAGCAAATGACTGGCAGACTGGCCAGTATTCCAAGCACGCTACTTAAATTACGGTACATTGTATCCAGTTAAGGCGGCGAAATTCCCTTTTCATGCTTATTCTCTAACGAAATCAAAACTTCATATAGGCCTCCGTGGGGAATGTCACCTAGGCTGGTCATCTTTGCTATCATCCTGTCATCGGCAGAACAGAAAATCTTATGCATGGTTGCTTAACTTTAAAAGATGAATTTCTATCCAGTCAGTAGCCAGACGCATTTCAAACAGCTTACGGAATTTTTTACTAAGTGATTCAGTTGACTCCCAAAATATATTCCTCAACCTTTGTCTCGGTCTTTGTTCCTTCCCTTTTACGTCACGAAGTTGTAGGCACAGACGTTTAGAATTTCAGTGCAGTGAACGCTGAACTAGGTGGATAAAACTGTACGTGAATTTGTTCTTTTTTTACACAAGCAATGAGCAATCTCCAGCAACTCCAGAAGAAAATTCAAATCAGGAAGCAACATTACAAATCACTGCCTCCTCTCCACGTTGCCTTTGTAGCAAATATTACATTGTTGCACGTAACTGCGGGTTTTCCGGTGCCGCTCCTAGATTATGCGTGGATTATTAGCTTTAAAGTTGGCAGGCTTACTGGAGGGGAGGGAAAGGGTGTTGTGTACTAGGACGTGCGCCACATGGATTAAAGTGGCTACCGTCTGCTGCATCGTCAGTGGGGTTGAACAGATTTAGCCATTGACGGTGTTGAAGGCAGACATGCCCTAAGAAGTGAACGGCATATTTCGTAAGATTTTAGTTACGGCACGACCACGTACACAATTTGTGAATTTGTGCAGACAGTATCGTAGAGTCACAACGTTCACAGTACCATCACCGAGAAGCTCCAGAAGTTTACAGACTTGAAAGAAGAGCTTATCAGAATATGGCAAATTAAAACGGCCTGTATGATACCATTAGTACTACCCACAACGCGTATTATCCCAAACAAATTACACAGCAGTTTAAAACTGCTTAATCCCCGCCCTGCTCTATATGTTCTAATTCAGAAAGCTGTAATACTTAATGCATGCCGTATAGTCAGAAAGTTTTTGGCAGAAGAGCGAATAAGAAGTGCTTGGTCAGTGAGACCGTTCTGTTTTGAGAACCAGCTGAACTGCTGTGAAGTAAGGAGTGTGGGTAATATAATAATAATAATAATAATAATAATAACAATAAGGAATCAAGGGGTACACACAGATAGAGAAGTTATGACAGATATAATAATTAAAAACAAAAAAAGAGAAAACATGCATACTGATAGATGTGGCAATGCCAGCGGACAGAAATGTCACGCAAAAGGAAGCAGAAAAGAGACTAAAAGAAGAGTTTATGTATAGAAATAAAAGGAATGTGGGACATGAAATGTATGCCTATACCGGTAATAATTGGAGCCACCGGAATAGTAACAAAGGTTTAAAGAAAAATTTGAAAACCATGCCAGGAAAATATTCAATAGATTCATTACAAAAGACAGTTATACTTGGAAAAAACACATAATACGGAAAGTACTGCAGTCTGAAATTTGAAGCCTCAGCGGTGGGGATCAACGTTGGTTCAAGGAAGAAAAGGCACGTGACAAGAGAAAATATAATAATAATAATAATAATAATAATAATAATGAACACTACAAAATATATAAAATACCAGCACGACGGCCGTGAAAAATTTCCTTACGTTTGTAAATTGTATGTAATTGTCCGCAATAAGGACTGCCGGTTATTTTACGAGGAGCTGTGTGATTTCCTAGCAACAATAGGTGGCAGCTGATGTGGGCTGTTTTATCGAGGGGGATGATAAAATTCAAAACTCTCTCTTGGAGGATGTCTGTGTGTTGTTTTGAACTTCACATTTATTTAGGCATATGGCCTGATGCATGGATAGTTTTATGGACTGAGGGAAGTATTTATCGTAGGATACATGAACAGTTGCACGGATCAATTGAGCGTCTGATGGTAGTTTAAACGAGACGCTGTGACTTCACATCACTACATACATGGCACTCTCCAAAATAAAAAGGGTGATTCTCATCGCAGTAGCTACTGAAGGAAACCCAAAATGACCATAATTATATTTCAATTTCCTTTTCCATTTTTACGAATTTTGTTACGCAAAGTAATGGTTAGTTGACCTACAGAATTATATACACCACTTAAATGGGCGAGACATGCTATTCACTCTTAAGGATAGGGCAGAACCTGAGGGTATTTGAGAATACATTACTGATAGTGAGACACAGTAAAGAGACCCATAATTTTTGCTCTCTATTAGATACTATCAGGATGACAAGACCAAGAAAGATGAGGTGTGCGACATACAGTATGCATGGTAGCAATGACAAATGCTGTAATTTTTTTTTTGGTGAGGAGCCCCGCAGCAGATGCTACTGACGCACCGCAGCCTTGAGGCTTATTGTACAACCCTGTGATGAAGATGATTAGTTTTTTTTCGTTTTTCAGTGTAATGGAGCACCGGTGGAATGAAACTGACAGGGGGAAAACCGAAGTACTAGGGAAAAAACCTGTCCCAGTGTCACTTTGTCCACCAAAAATCCCACATGGCGGTGAGAGGGCGGCGACTGACCGCCTGAGCTAAGGCACGGCGCCTGGAAACCTTTGGGAAAAACTTAGAAGGAAAATTCCACTTGGAAGACTCAGGTGTAAGTGGGAGCACACTAAAATGCAATTTGAAAAAATCGGGTATAAAGATGTGAAGTGGATTCACCTAGCTCAGGAGACGGCTCTGTGTCTGATTCTTGTGATTACGGTAATAAACCTTCGCGATCCATAAAAGGTGGGATATTTTTTGTCAAGCTGGGAGACTATCAGCTTCTAAAATTGTCCCTGTTCCATGCAGTTAGCAACTCGTACACTGAATGAAGTAACATGTGTTTTCTTCGAAACTTTCAGCACAAATTAAAACTCTGTAATAAACGGAGGCGTATAGTGACGCACTTCCTGCCAATTGGAATGCTTTTGGCTAGCAGAATTCTGCAACTTTATGTCGACATTCCATGACGCCCACGAAACACTTGGTAACTGTAACGTCCTGGCCGTATATTTTATTGCGAGAAGGCCCATGGAGTTCGAACTGCCTGTTCATCTGCAAAGTTAAACCTATTAATAAGTAATTACGTGCCTTAGTGGTTCGGTGGAGACATTTCAGAGAAACACAGAAAATCTATGGCTTTTTAATGACCGACGGCGCAGGTGACATTTAAAGTGAATGCAAAATTTATTTAGAGGCATCACAGTGCGACTATTTTGACACCTCAGGAAAGGTAACAATGCTCTAAAGCATGCATTTTGAATGGAATGTCAGAGCTTGGATTTTCACATGTCAGCACACAGTGGGTTTCCATGTCCGCCCTAAAATATACATAGCCAGGCATAGTACAACCCTGCAGATACTTGGCACACCGGACTCAGCATTTGACATTAAAATAGAGAAACGTTTTCGTGTTGAATCATTCAGTACGGGTTCACGCATTCAGAATGTCACGGCTGTTACGTATTGAGTTAGGACATTCTAAGTTATTCTTGATTTTATAATATTCTGTATTTTATATCCTACTTGAACGCTACTTTGTGAAGGCAAACACTTTATACCCGAACAAAAAACAAACATACAAACAATAACTAACTCCTTGGAGCAGAGTACTTCTTGAGAAGCTAACAACAGGTCCTCAGCTAGTCAAGAAATTCCCCGCATTTTATGGAACCCGAAAGTTCATTACCGCATTTATAAGAACCCGCCAACTGTCCGTATCCTGAGCCACAGCAATCCAGTCCATGCCTCCCTATTCAACTTCTTGAAGATTCATTTTAATATTATCCTCCGATCTACTCCTAGGTCTTCCAAGTGGTCTCTTTCCATCAGTTCTCCCCACCAAAACCCTGTACGCACCTCTCCTGTCCCCATATGTGCCACATGCCCTTTATACCTGAAAACAACAGGAATTTCGCTATTAACTTCTAACATGTTCAAAGTCCGACATTGGAAACGACAAGACCGAAAATTTTAATCCATATCGGAGTGCAAAATTCCCATAGGCGTTATTCGAATCTTGTTATTCTAAATGCCTTATGGCTTTCAGAATAACTTCAACAAATATGATAACAATTTTAATTACAAATTTAGGTCCAATTTTTATATATGTGCCTTTCAATAAAAGCAAAGATGTCCTGTGCACTCCATGAAGCCTCAGTTTATGGTATAGCCTCAATCATTCTTAACCTAGGTACTAGATTGAGACGAATTGTCATGTTCACGCCAGGCAGCGTTACTTCGGGGAAAAAATACACCCGGTAGCCACTGAAAAGAGAGATACCCAGAGGCGGTCTGGACGCTCGAGAGAAGACAAATCCATTGCGCCACCAGGAAATCGGAACACTATTATTCATTTGCACCGTTCGTAGCCTAGTCACTATACCGACTGTTCTACCCCGATGTTTGAATAACGTGAAGATATTTTGTGATGTCTTTAGTACATGTTTACAATTTTAA
Organism: Reticulitermes speratus; assembly: GCA_021186555.1. NCBI lineage: Eukaryota > Metazoa > Arthropoda > Insecta > Blattodea > Rhinotermitidae > Reticulitermes > Reticulitermes speratus. The sequence goes on from JAJKFL010000001.1 coordinate 21,306,122, forward strand.
AACATTTTTGTTAACTATTTTGCTGCAGAATTTGTATATCATACGGAGGTCGTACTGAGTTTTAAAAATACTCTTTGTTAAAAGAGGTAGCCACCACATTGTGAGTTCCCCTCCGAAACGCTCACACTGATTTCAGATTTACAGTTCTTAAAGCTTGGAGATTTATTATTTTGTGTACTATCGTACTATTGTTACTATTTGTGTTCCTTATCGTTATTTTGGTTTTTGTTTACCACAATTACAGCATTCTGGTACAGTAGCTAGCGTTGCTTCCCAGTCACAACTTCGTAACTGTACTACGTTACCATCAGTTGTATGGAATTAACAGTGTGTGAATTTGGGGTGACCTCTAATGGCATAAAGTGTTGGGATTATTGACTTAAATCAAGTAGAGATACATCAAGGCATGTATACGCAGTCCTTTCATAAACATTGTTTAAATAAGGAATAAGAACTTGTAATGTGAAAGCAGTAACTTACCGAACAGTGATTTTACCATAAAAGTAACCGGCCCCATGGAGCGTAGTCCTCCATGAGAAAGCCGCTAGACCAGGGGTGGTTAATTAGACGCCGGGAACCGCGTTTTCGGAGGTAACTTAGGCAAGAACCATTCATAAATAAAATAAAATAAAATAACTATTTTCTCTTACTTGATGGCTTCTTATTTCTGTTAATCCAACTACAATAGATTAATTTAAGTTAGTTATGGGCCGTGCCATGGCTCAGGCGGTTAGTCGCCGGCCTCTCACCGCGGAGGCCCGGTTTCGATCCCGGGTCAGTGCATGTGGGATTTGTGGTGGAAAAAGTGACACTGGGACAAGTTTCTCTCCGTTTACTTCGGTTTTCCCCTGTCAATTTCATTCCACCGGTGTTCCATTAAAAATGGACAAACAGAAAAAACCTCATCGTCTTCATCATCTTCCTCACAGGGTTGCACAATAAGCCTTCAAGGCTGCAGTGCGTCCGTAGCATCTGCTGCGGGGTTATTCAATTAAAAAAAAGTCCTTGTGAGCGTGTAAACTACTCAGAATATTATTTTACAGGCAACATGGCGCGAGCCGCATGCGACTCTCGAGCCGCGTATTACTATATCTGGTGTAGACACTTAACTGGTTAATAAATAAAAGTATTTTATTGAATCCGTTCTCACAAACCACCACTGAACATTATACTGCGCTAGTTGAATCGATTCCACACATACCAATGTTACGGTGACGTATTGCCACTTACAATACGTTGAGATCTCGTGTCTCACTCCATGTACGAGATAGCTTTGTATTCAGGCAGTCAGTATATTACGCTATTAACTAATGGATTACACACTTCAAAGAGCTTCGACCGATCCCATGCAGTTTACAGTATACATTATCTGCAACACTGAACGTGGGAACAGACTTCGGGTTAACATAGCTGTAATGACGATAGAATTACATGGCATGCATCATACCTCACTTCAGATGCCGATCGATATTGCTACAATTGTTAAACTTTCCTTAAGTCTTGAATATGTGACATGCCTTTATGTGACATCGGACAACAATTTAAAATTCATAGCTGTAATAGGCCTATGTGATACAGATATGAAGTGTACGAGTATGTGAGCCGTAGTGACTCTCGCTCTATTTGGTTCAATCGGCTCGAAAATCGGGGAAAGCTTACTGATCATAAAAGATTTCATTTTTCGTCTCATAACTTTTTTTTTAAATATTTAGATGTATTTAGGTACAATGGTTAAATGCAAGCGGCTTGAGACAAAAGTCGCACACACGTCTACCAGGTTTGTTTAGCGGTAATTCTCTACAATCGTATTCGAGAGGACACTAATTCAGTTCTCGGCTGGGACATCGGATACCCGGGGTTAGGTTTGTCGTGGTTTTTTCAGTCCCTCTAAGAAAATTACGGGATAGTATCTCGATTATACCACGACCGCTTCCTTCCAGATCCTTCCCAAGGCATCACTCATCAATTATCCTAACATTCGGCGCCATGCAATTTGGCACATTGACAGCTACTTTGCTTAAAGTAAACCACTATGGGGAAAAAAGGTGCACAAAATTTCGGCCTGTAAACCGGGAGAGCACAAACTACTTGGAAGATCTACACATCCATACGATAACATTAAGATGGATCTTAAAAGAACGAGGTGGGGATATTTGGATTGAATTCAGCCTACTCAGAATAGGGGATATGAACAATTCGGTTTCCACAAAACGTGGTTAACAATTTAACTTGCTGAGCGACCACCAGATTTTTAAATAGTCTATTTTTATAGAGGTAAAGTAGTTGGTATAGCGACTACGTTACTGGATGGATGGACCGGTGTTCAAATACCGGTCAGGGCAGGAGATTTTGTCATCTCCAGGCACGGCCAGACCTGCTCTGGGAATCACCCAGACTCTATTCGAATGGAAACTGAGTTCTTTTCCATGGCTAAAGCGACCGGAGAGTGACGTTGACCATTCACTTGTATCTAGCATTAAGGTCGAGGCTGAGTGGAGCTACACATCTACTTCCTCTCTGTGCATTTATTGCATGTACAGGAAACTTTACCTTCGGCCATTTTACAGAGTTAGTGTTAATATATCAAGTAGAGTCAAGCGTTACACACATTTTGTGCATACTCAAATGTTATGTTACAAATACTTTGGCGTATCTGTCTTCTAACACAATTAATTTATTATTTATATAATTTTGAGAAAATAATGCCACATGCCGCGCCTTAGCTTCATCGTGCTAAACATTTTTAGCAAAAATTGCAAGTTTCTTGTTACTGCTTGATCACAGTATCAAGCATTCTCCTTAGCACCCTGTTCTCGAATATCCTCAGTCCATGACCTCCCCCAGTGTGAAGGATCAACCTTCACAAACGTACAAACAATATGAAAACTTATTGTTTTGTGTATTTCGGTATTTAAATTATTAGAGAGCAGACGGGAAGGAAAAATATTATGAAACAAATAGTTGCAATGGACAAAGTATAATTTCTGGACTTCAAATTAAACAAGAATGGCAACCATGAAATATGACGAATAAATTAAAAGAAATAATGCGTATTTGTGAATCAGATGTGTAGTTTGTGAAATGAAAGCAATGCCAAGGGCCAGTCCACAGCGCAGTCCGCTCGCCAGTAGATTTTTCCTCTCCCTGTGTCCATGATATCAGGCACCGTGAGCTACAAACATGTTGTGCACGTGAAAGCGTCAAACAGTGCTTCGGGGTGTCTAAATCCATGGACACTTCAATGATAGTAAAATACTAATTAACACAGATTTTTTAAATAACATTTCAGTTCTTGGCTGCAAAACTGCAAAGAATATTGCTGGGCTTTAAAGAAAAAAACATCACCATCGTTTCGTGAACACCTAGTACAGCTACAATTCCAAAATATTTTTCTTTCAAGTATTTCTCTTAATATCTATAACACCTTTTAAATATGTTGTTTATATATAAGACTGACAAAGTGTTATAACAGGTGGCTATATATCTGACTACGGATTTGATAGCTATCAACTGCATCTTCAGTGCAGGACAACATCTTTACTGCTATTTGCACTTGTCTTATACTGTATTAAAATTAGTAGTCACACAGATGTCTAAAATTTTTTGTTTTGTCTAAACGTTTAGAAATGCAGCGCTATTAATTGATTTCCTCAGTAACTTATTACAGTGAAGATATACCAGATTTACCAGGAGTGGTAGCTTTTTTTGTAACATTGTTTGTAAGTGAAGTTTCACGTTTTTCCTTTCCCATTGGGAGTAATACTAACCCTTTCAGACAAAGTAATACCTGTACATACAGCCTTGTGTCACAGTAGAAAATTCTGAAATTTACCAACAGACTGTATTTATATGCTTCATGTAATTCTCAGAATAAACAGCTATTATTCTGCAAACACGCTCGGTTTATGTAATGGAGGCAGCGTATGATTTTGTGGGGTAGGGATTGAAATTAACTATTAATTAAATAAATTACAGTTCACAGTTTTGAGTGCAATTTTACTTTACCGACATCTGCCTGGGTTGTCCGACGCGATAACGTTGTACGTGAACACTAGTTACGAAATTCTCTGTATGTGCCTACAAGACATGACGTTAGCACGCGTCATACTAACGTCACTCTTACGGCGGCGATGTGAACTAGACCCAGTTGGCATGTAAGTAGAAGAGTATAACAACTAACATGATGGTGGCTGCCTGTTACTGCCTGATGCAGCTGCGTTTCCGCAGGGGTAGGTTTGTCTGCAGATAGTCAAAGATAGGAACGTACGGGGACCTGGGGGTGCAACGCGGGATGAACCAGGGTGGCATGTTGCAGCGCCGCCCCCGGTAGCTCGGCCGCTGCTGCTGCTGCCGCAGAATAAGCCAGAGGATGGTGCCAAAGTTCAGGGGCTCCCGGAAAGAAAGGCGTCCCCAGATCTGAAAAAAGAAGGTTTGGAACAGTTAATTTCAGATAGTGGTACTACCTGCTTTCTCTCTCTTTTTTTTTTACAAAAAAAAAAACGATTCTTATACACTTAGTGAGATAATACAGGAATTCCAGTTATTCCGTCAGAAACACACTGTGACCGAACTTACGAGACGTCCAACGTGTTTACACTCTTACGTCGACAGCAAAAGGGGAACTTAAATTAATCAGGTCTAAATATAATATGTCCTATCATCGTGTGTCTGAACACGCAGTTGTCACGGGACGTTTCGACGGATGCAGGCTTTCAGTGCGATGAAACTGTCGTGTTCAGGGACACGATTAAAGGACGCTTTGTCAAGCCAGAATTCTAGCCGAAACGAAAATTTAATTTTTAAGTCACACAATCCAAAGAAAACACGACGAAGAACTGACTTACATTATCAAACTACTCCATTCACAGGAAACGTCTCCAGTTACATAAATTTACAAATGCAAGAAGCTTGTTACCTTCTAGACAGCACTGATTTATATAGAAACACACAATTTTTCGTGCAAATAATGATACAAGCAATAAAAGCTAGAGGAAGCTATGCAAGTGTCTTTAGGTTTGCCATATTGTCTATTAAAGGCAAAATCAAATTTTATGTAAAAGAATAGCCAAAGGAATACATTACTTAGACTACTGTACTTTGGGTTATGACACTGCGACTTCACCGGTGGCTAGGGTCCTCCCGATCTTTGGTAATTTTCTCTCCGATTTTACGGTGTCATTTTTACAATATGAAGACCGCAATCATTTAATTCTTCGCTGACCTAAAATCTTGATTATTACCTTACATTTATACATTCAGGTATATTTGTACCATCTGTTCAAAGCACTGCTGAACGCCGCACGATTCTTCATCATAGTAAAAAGGTAAAGTTCTCCCTAGAGCAGGCCACGAAGGCCCAGAGGGGGAGTAGAGGTATAGCTCTACTCGTTCTTTAACCTCGGCGCTAGATGCGGGTGGGTGGTCAACTCCACGCCCCGGCCGCTTTACCCCCGGGAATGACCCGGTACCCATTGTACAGGAGGCTGGGTCTTCATCATAGTAGTGTGTTCAACTTCACTCTCCGACTTCAACTATCACGACATTTATCGAAGTGACTCCAATTAGACTGGTATATTTGGCTGTTTATTTATATAAGTACCTGTCTTTCGGGAATACGTATATCGCATATTAATACTGCCAAATTTAAACTTAGATAAGTAGCTGCATGAAGCATAACCCTTATAGAGAAATTGAGAGTATCAAAGCTGCTCAAAATTGCACCCATTTTATGTAACATTAAGTTTCATTGTCATCTTCACAAAAGCCCGCCACTGAATTTTATTCTTTCTTTTTTCTATGGCTCGACAGCCCTATAAGGGCCTGGGCCTCCTCGTTTCGTCGAGGTTTCACGATCACACACTTTAGACACACCACACTCGGTAGGACTCCTCTGGACGAGGGACCAGCCCGTCGCAGACACCTCTACCTGACAACACACAATACTCACAAGAGACAGACATCCATGCCCTAGGTGGGATTCGAACCAACGATCCTAGTAAGCGAGCGGCCGAAGACCCACGCCTGAGACCGCACGGCCACTGGGATCGGCGAATTTTATTCTTAGCGCGTCGAATCTAATCCACACCCTAATATCCTACTTACTTCTGTAAATTTTAATATTACATTTTCAGCTAAACCTGATTTTCTAAGTCACTTTTTTTATTGAGGGATTTCGCCTAAACGTTTTTGATCAATCTATTACTCTACGTAGTATAAATTCGGAGCCCTATTTGGTGTGTTTAAAAAAAACAGAAAATCATATATCAGTTTCGTTAATATTCGTCCTTTGTCCACAAGCAATGCGCAGACGACGTGACCGATTTATCTTAAACTCGGTTAAGTATGTTTATACTACATTTTCGCTTATCATTTTCATTTTGTTTAGTTTTGTGCGTTTTTGTAGCCACTTTACCAAAAAAATTTATTTAGCTTGTCTTAGCCACACCACGACTAAAACGTATGGAATAAAATTTATACATATCTGAATAAAACTCAGTCACTAGCGTCACAAAAATACAGACTAATTTTTTTCCATCACAAGCGTTTTCGAAGTGCCTCTTGTGTCCCTGCCCGATATCAGCTCCGTTAACAAATAAATAAATAAATATATATATATATATATTTGCCTGGACAGCAGACGCACGTTATACGTGAAACACCACAGTTTTTTACTGGCACCTTAAGGAACACATTAGCTTCTTATTGAAATAGCATGTAGTTTGCGGCAGTAATTTATGACTAACAAACAGTGTAACTATATCTATTTTCACTTGTAACTCAGCTTCCTTCTTTTTCCAGTGCTTACTTTTAACAACGTACCAGGAAAGAAAAAAAAAAGTGAAATTATTTGCGCACTTTGTATTTGGTGGTGCTGTCGCGAAAAGAAGCTGCTATCGCGACGTCCGGTACCTGTTGCCGCCAAAAAAAAAAGAAACTCTCCTTGTTTTGATGTATTATTGCATCCTATATAAAGAGAAATGTGTATGATAATTATTCGCAGAAAAAAATCCTCTTTTTATGGGAATTCAGTACTTCTTTGGTATTAAAGTAATTTACCCTATTTCTGAAAGCGTAAAGACAACTGCTCAATAATCTGAAAGCCAGTACATTTGAACGGTGCCCTTGTTGTGATAAAAACAAGTGGAATAATAAAAGAAGAAAGAAATCCTCTCTCATCTGCAGAAGAAGAAAGAGAGACAGAGAGAGGATGATAGGGATAAATGAAGTCCGTTAAGTTGATGGAAAGCAGAGAAGAAAACAATGCTTGCTGCTACTGACTGCTTGCTTGCATCATCTGTCGCTTCTAACAAAAAAGAAAAATGGATGAGTAGGCGGTAGAAATGCCACAATACCTGTCCGTAGAGGGGCGCTGTCGTCCCTAGCACTGCCATCGTCGACGTAATCATCGTGATGCGAAGAAACGTCTGCACCAAGCCATTTAATTCCACTACTCAAACCTTTCACATACATGACTCGTCGATGCATTTCATCATGTTGAAAGTCGATGTTAGGTTCATTTTATGAATAGCCACACTAACTCTATTCGAATCAAGAGTCAGTGTCAGAACTGATTAGGATTTCTTAATTACATACTGACACACATAATAAAAAATAATATTTTTCCTTTTTATGTACTTTTACTTGTTTTTCCTTGTATAATGCTTTGAATAACTCAAATTTCATAGTGCAAAATTAAAACAAATTGTAGGAAATAAATTGAAAGGTTGTTGAAGAAAGAGGCGGTGGCCAAATGTAAGGCGCTCTCTTGGTGTCTAGCTAGAAGAAATGAAAAAAACCACTAAACCTCCAGTCAGAACAGCCGGAATGAGAGCCGAAATTTTAATCTCGGACCTTCCATTCGATTGAAACTTCGCGATCTTGTGTTTTATTTCGGTAAATTAAACAGCATTTCTAAGGTTGGAGCAAAATTATAAATTAATTTAGAGTAGGTGTTGTTGCTGCTGCTGCTGCTGTTGTTGTTGTTGATGGTAGTGGTGGTGGAGGTGTTGGTGGTTGTGGAGGTGGCGGTGATGTTGGTATTGGTGGTTGTGGGGGGTGGTTTTGGTGTTGATGTTGGTTGTGGTGTTGGTGTGGGTGGTGGTGTGAGCAGTGGAGGTGGTAGTGTTATTGGTGATGTTGGTGTTTGTGGTGGTGGAGGAGGTGGTAATAGCAGCAGTAATTGTAGTTATAATAGTAACAATTACAGTAGCAGTATTAGTATTAGTGGTAGTAGTAACAGCAGAACGTCAATGAAACTACACACTGAAAATCCTGATAACATCACCCAAATTTCTGAAGGCTGTAATAATACTTCATAAACGTAACTACAAAATGCGTGAGGAATACTCTTGTGTTTCATTGTTCATTTAGAAATGCAAATATAAAGGAGCTTCAAATATTTGGGGATAATTTAGAACTTCCCGTTGGCGGAAATTATGTATTAAATTATACTGCAGGTTCTCACCATGACAAGCATTAAGACTATGATATTTTGGGATTTGGGGCCTTGTGTCTCTTAGGTGGTAACGCTTACCAACCTTTCGAAGCTACAACCTGTATTCACTTTGAGGGTTGAAACGACATTACCCCATCGAAATTTTGGTACCTACCACAAAAAAGAAACTATTCCAGCTTAATGTATAGAAGGTTTGCTTCAAGGTTTCGTATTTACTAATATTTCAAACGCTTTATCGGCATAGATGGAATTTTTCAATTGTAGTCTTCAAAAGGCTTCTAATACTGTATTGTTTCACGTTACGCTTATCAGACTGACGCCGCTCGTATGTGAATATTCATGCTCTGCAATGTTGTAATACTGCAAGTGATTTAAATGCATATTCCGAAAGTATAATGCTGAATAAAACGTTGTAATTTAGCATCATGCAGTGGTGATCGGATAGGCCGTTTTATTCTGTACCCTCTCTACAAAATAACCACTGTTGCATATAACTTACATGCTTCCATAAAGTACCATTTTATTCCTCCTACTGTGCCTCATGCTTCGACCCTGCTGGGTCATCATTAGGCCATGAATACAAAATAATTACTTAAACTACTCATTACACCGCGTTTTAAATATCTGCTATTAATAAAGCTGGAGTCAAGTTTAAGATAAAATTGAATTAAGATAAAGTGCAATTGCTGAAATTGACTATTTATTGGTAATTTTTTAATAATACTACCAATATGTGTACGAGTATTACTTGTTCGTATCTTTTTCTTATAATTTGTTCCTGTAATTTATTACGATATGATAATGCGATTTATGGGGTTTATCATTGTCAAAATTGAAAGAGGAAGCACTAGATCGCACCCTGTGGAGAACTAGCTTTGGAAGAGGCTACGGACCTGTCGTAAGACAGACTACAGAACGAATGAATGAATGAATGTATTACTGTTACTGTAAAAAATGTTGTACATTATATTTTTTGATACTTGAAAGTGAAAGAAATGTTACGTTAGTTATCACATAGATGCTAGTAGCTCGTATGTACACATATATACGCACCTGTGTTTGTTGCAGTATTCTACTGTGTGATGCACTATTAGACAATCATATGTTTTTATTGTTCTGAATTATTTCTTAGTTACTTATGCTGACAGCCCATCTCAGTGTTTATTATTCACTCCTCACACACACACCGTCATTTTTGTTGTTTTTATATTTTGATATATTTATGTGATCCTTTCACGTTTTGTTACTTTCACATTTCAGGTGATTTTGATGTAGCGATATTACGAAAATAATGTTTGTAACCTATTTGTGTACTGCTGCGCTTGTTGCAGACTTGATGGTGCCTGCTCTTTTGATGCTTCGTACTGGTGTCAATGGGAGCTGTTTATGCACTCCGATAGTTCCCACTGACAAAAATCTATTGGCAATTTTATAGTGCCTCAACAGCTAACCATTGACACTAGTACAATATATACTGAAAACTTAAAGACGAGCAGCAATAATTTGTGTAATGAGTGTGTACATTTATGGCCTCGTGATGGCTTAGAAAGGTTTTAGTGTGTAGCCTAGCAGAAAAAATAAAATCGTGTTGCATAAAGCATATAATGTTATGTAAAAATACTAGCGAGAAGATGGTACAGGATAAAACTAGTCTGAATTAAATATATCAGTGGGAAATGCGATTGAGTTACGCAATAAGCCAGAAAAATAAATTTTGAGAAGTTCCTCCCCATACGGCTTAACGCAATTTTAATACAGAACCTTGAAGAGAACTATTTCAAAACCAGCTTAAGAGGCCAGTACAATAGTTTTCTCCCCATTTTCTTTAACGTTACCAGCAACAAGTGTCCCCCTTAAAATGAGTTCAACTCTTGTCGGAATCTGTTACTTGCTACGCAGGTAGTTATCAGGTCAACTGACCAACACTTTTTGGCAAGGGAATGGTTAGTAACTGCCAGTTTGGTTATCTAAACGATTTCCTTCCTACCGTGAACTGTTTGACGTGATTTCTCTATTGTTTGGCATCCCCAAACCCTTAATTTCGCGTTAAACATCTTACGAAAACCAATATCATAGTCAGGCGCAACCGTCCTTCTCAGCATTCAGTGCCATTTGTCTGACAGAACACGTAGCCATGGCTAGAACCACACAATTTCCTTCCTCCTGTTTTATCTTCCGTCTTGAAGACAGAAACGCTGCACATCGTCTGGAGCATTAGTTGAGGGCAGGCGTCCGCACATCCGCTCAGCAGACAGGTTGTAAAGCGGCACAACACAGATTTCGGCAGACGGGTCTGCCTGTTCTCATTCAACATATCTCATAATAACAATACTGATTTTGAGGGAGTTAACCAGATAGTCATGAGTTACCTTCAGCTCCACTGACTCTCGGGATCGAAGAAAGATGGATTGAAAATTGTCTTATTACAATTTATTGTAGTACATGTTTTACAGTCACAAATTTGTGTGAGTGTTCCTAAGGTAAATAGAGCAGGAACTTTGAAACAGACGTCTGTGAACTTCGGAAACAAGGTCATATCTTTATAATTTACTATGTGTATATCAGAATCCTAAGCTGCTTTCACCGATTGTTGGTGTTCACGTGACAAGACTCTCGAGGAGCGGAAAGTCTTCCAGCTTGTAAACAAATTCCCCGTTTTTTTCATGGGAAAAAATGTTCACTACCGGTTTCCACTTACTATATTGTATTATCAGTCAGATGAACCCAGCCTACATCTTCACATATTACTTTATACAAGTAATTTTAATATTATCCTTTCATCTACGTGTTGCTGTTCCAAGTGGCTTTTCCAGAAAGGCTATCCGACTAAAACTTTGTATGCTTTCCTCATATGAACCGGGATCAGTCTCCTTGACTTGATCAGCCTAGTGATATTTACTGATGAGAAAAATTTATGTAACTTTCTCCATTCACTTTTTACTTTCTCACTCTTAGTTCAAAATATTTCCTTCTGCACATTTTTCTTGATACTTCTCAATCTGTTTTCTTCTTTAGAAGAGAGAACAGATGTTGCACCCACACAATAAAAAAGGTAGAATTACAGCTTTTTTATATCTTTATTTTTACGTTTTTAAATAAGAGACAAAGACAAAAATTTTGAACTTATGATATAACTTAATTTGAAGTGGCGAGAGTCTATTAAGAACTTAGTTACAGAGAACTTGCAATAAATTGTTGTGGGTGTCGCTAGTAACACATTCTTACTCTGCCATTGTTTTGCCGTCTCTTGGCTTCTCTGTGGTTTGGCAAGCAACACTAAGTTGCTCAGAAACATGTTATAGTCCCCGTCAGCTAAATGTTTCCTTGTACTCTAACGCAGTGAGAATTCTTTTGAGAAAAGCACAAATTCTATCACGGAGTCGGAAGCTATTGGAACCTGTGGAACGCTTAGTATGCACGGATGCTTCATGGAATCCTAAAGACTCTTCTCTCCACTCTCAGCTTACAAAAGAAATTTTGTTCTCTTCTCCACTTTTCAGTTGGAACAAAGGCTTGATTCCATCTCCTTCGCTTTGCCGAACATTTTGTTTCAATGCTGCTGTACAATACCGCCAAATTAACGAGTTACTCGCTATCTGATTTCATTCCAGACATGGAATCACTCAGTACTACAATCCTAGCCAAGAAATGCATAAGCCAACGGTTGCACTTCTGCGCACAGAGTCTTTAGTGCAGAGCAGCTTCAGTGAAAAATTTTCACTGTGGTAAATTTGAACAGCTACGACATAAATTTCCTGAATTTTACGAAGGTTCATTATCAGGTATAAAAGGGCCCTCCGATTGGCCCTATATTGATCCAGTTGAATCCAGTCGTTTCCATAACATACATTTTAGTATTAACTGTTCATAAAGACCTGGATCACCAACATATTCCTCAATTGAGTTCTTACTAACAAAAGTAACTAATATTCATCTTCCCAACATGCTACATATTTCGCCCATCTCACATTTGAGTTCATTACTGCAGGCGTATTTGATGGAGATTACACATTTCTAAAACCCCTCAGTACCGTTTTTATTCACATTTCATCTCTTTCATTGTCCGACTTTCAAAGAGTGTCCTCAGCAGTTTGTTCTCACATACCCTTAATTTATGATCGTTCTTCAGAGCGAGAGAAGTTACTCATTGAAAAGCAGGCGATGTAGTTTCATATATTGTAATCATTAGGAAAGAGGAAGATAAATATTCCGAACTGAAGGGTCTCGAGCATTCCTCGAAACCCCTTTGTCGTGAAAGTAATTTTTATTCGATACTGTCCTTCCCGTAATGACCCAAAAGCACAGAACACATTTATTTCTACACGAACGTCGATATGTATAAACATATGCCTTCCGACCCCGACATATCGCCACTGTTTGTTCACCGCAATTTGTGGCGGAATATCGAGCATGGGGTTAAATCAATATACTGTATAATAGGGAATTTCTGGCCACAAATGTCCAGGGACACTAAGTGAGGGTGGCGATATATCCGGGAGAGGGGGCGCTGTATCGGCTTGTGACTGTACATGATTTTTGGTAAATATGTTCTTTAAATTGAAAAAAATCCCCACCATTATTTTAGCAGAACGTCTATAAAAGAACGTAAAGCAACGCGTCATTACGTGCTGCACGATCAACAGTATCACGTGACATCTCATGAGAAGGCTTCGCGCAGTACATTCTAGCAGCCATTTTACGATGTATTTTTCTGTAACTGAAATAATGGGTAATGTGGTAACACGGCTACAAAGTGATGGCAATAAAAGGAGGTTATAGTGGAAAGAGCTTTTATTTCGGTCATAGTTACTCTGCAGTTAAGAAACACAATACGTAATATACAACACAGATTGTTTGTGCATAGAACCTTTGTGCCTTGCACATATTCTTCAACACAATTCTTCACATGGTCATGGAATTAGGCAGCATTCCTACCCGACATTTTAAGGCACAATGGCATGTCACGTCTAGTCTCTGTGTTTAAAGTCAAGCAGGTTTTACGCCTACTCTTTACAGCCTAATGAATCCCAGCCCATCCAAACCTGGAACACTGTTGTTTAGCTACAGACAGAAAAACATATGTTCAAGTATTCATGCCCTGTGGAGTATATAAAGTTGTGTCAATTGGTAAATAATTACTGATGTTCTGGAGGAACTTCCTGCCTCCATCTTCAAGATTTATGCAGTTACGCCGTACTTTCGTGAAGACACGCTTCTTTAAAGTTACAGATACACAAAATTAACATGTATTCGGGTGGCAATATATTTTACGAGTATCTGTATAAATCTATAATATGTATTTTCTTTATGTTTAGGCTTTACCACTGGGCATTGACCAAATGGGAATTGGAACACGAGGAATATATCCATCATCAAAATGTTTTCTTACGCAGTCTCTTTAGAATGTAAAAATTAAAATAAGCTCCTTTTATTTAAGTGTGGAACTTTATCTCAGGACATAGATAGAGGGTTTTTAATTCTGTGGCGCAGAGCACTTCTTAAGAAACAAACAGCTCCTTACCTAGTGAGGGAATTCATTTATGGAAATCGAAGATCGATTCCCATACACACAAAAACCCGCCGTTTGTCCCTATCCGCAGTCATATGAATTCAGTCTACGACCTCTTGTCCTATTCTCTTAAGGTTAATTTTAATATCATTTTCTCTGCTAAGCCTAGGTCTCCTAAGTGGTCGTTGCCTTCCGATTTTCTCATCAAAAACCCTCTAAAATTAAGGGAACTTAAGAAGAAATTACTGTGGAGAATATTATGAGCCAAGCTAAAGGAACAGTAGTAACTAATCAATTAGAAATCGTATATACGGGCACGGCCGTGATACACTTTGAGCTACTATCCCGGTATTTGTTCGGAGGTCCTGAGAAGAACAAGGGGAAAATGCTTACTCAGAATAGTAATTTAAAAGTCAAAATCTGAACCCATGCCTCCTACATACGAAGTAGGAAAGCTACCCAGTTGACAGCGACGTTCTGCCGTTCAGTTCTCAGAGTTTCTGACAGTGACATATATGTCTCCTGATCTGGGGTTGGTCCGGCGATTTAACTACCAGATCATAAAGCATGCATCTTGTACGGAACTCACTGATGGGAAAAGTCGATATCAGAAATTCCTTTTTGTGTCTTCTTTACGCTTCAGAACAACGAATTTCTCATTGCAGGCTTGTTGTTACTGTAACGCAATGCCCGACGCCCTTCGGTTACCTGGCAACAGTGCAATACAGTACAATATCTTTAATTATTCAGCAAGACCAGGAATGCGCAATATTAGCACTGTTTTGATATTTAACGCAAAGATAATTTCACAGAAAATACCACAGTCAAAATATAAAGTAAGTGCTTATAATAAACGAAAATAATTAGAATCAAATATGAAACGAACAAAGAAAGAGAAAAAATAAACATCAGAAAGCTAAATAATTATTTTCCTGGACCAGTGTCCTTCTGAGAAGCTGAGTGTGCCTCACTTAGTCAAGAAATTTAAGGCCTTCGTGAAAGATGCAGGATCATTACTGTGATCACAGCAGCCCGAAATTTGTCCCTATGCTGAAGTACTTTAAATTTCATTGACCACAGACTACTTCAAACTCTTTGTATACCTTCTTTCCAGCCACATTTAGGTCTAGGTAGTAAATGTTTCTCTGCTTAATTTCTAATACTTTTAAAATGAATTTGTCATACTTCCAATTGTTGTACTTGTCTGGAATTCATACTATAATCCCGTATTTCACATTTAATAGGCACAAAGAATAGGCTATGTTTAGAATTTACAAGAATAGCACAAGAACTGAAAGCGATTCTTCGAAGTACCTTCATGAATCTACCACAAACGCACAACCCACACTGGAAGCAGAAACCCGTCAGTGACTGAAGACGCTGTAGAACAGGCAGCAAGCGTGGAAACCAACTATGTCATGCTTGATATGAAGAAAAGTGTCGGTCAGAAAATAAGTTTAAAATACCTACCGCGTATTTTGAATTGTACTCGTATATTTTTGGCTCTAATAAGAACAGTTAAGATTTGATTGCACTGCTGTCCAACTATTTTTTTTTTTCACATACGACCAGCCACAGCTCAGAAATTTTCAAATCCAGTAATCCTGTCTTTCTTTTTTTTCTTCTTTCGTTTTTTTCCGTTTTCGTTTTTCCGTCTTTTCCTCATTTCCTTGTACAAGGTATTTTAGCTTTATTATTTATTCTTATTTATACCTTCTTTCCTTTATTCTTATTTGTTTCCATTCGTTCGTTCTTTCGTTATCTTCCTTTTACTTTTAAACAGTTTTCTAATTTACTTCTTATTCCTTCATTCGTTCTTTATTTTTTCATTGTACGTGTACTTAGAACTGTAGTCTATGGGGTCTGCCATCAGCTACCGTATGACATGTGTTTCCATAAACGCGACAAAATTTAAATTTATGGCGGCCAATATTTTTCTTCAGCGCTGAAAATAAGAGTAATCGCTAGGCGAAGAATTTTGCTGATATAATCACAGTCCACGTAGGTTATTTCGTTATGAAATTATACTCGATTTAAACTTATTTTCTCACCGACCCTCGTAAACAGAGTCAGTGAGAATGCTTGTATAAAGTGATATTACAGGGCGTCCCTGCATGCAGTGTTAAATTCGTTCACCGGAGACAAAATTTTTATTTCTCCAAGAGGCTCATCGTCGGTGTCGAGTAAGTAGCAATCCCACTTCCTATCCGGTAGGACTCGTGCTCAAATACGGGCCCGCAAGCCTTTCTCTAATCCAGAGCGACACTCACAACTTCCTTCGTCGGAGACAATTTTGGAGGTCCCGATGGGAGCTGTAAAGTTGTCACGTCGCTTCAAGGTCGTATTAGTAAGACACGTCTGTGAACGTTATCGTCAGATCACATAATTCCGCTTCAGTGCGCGCCGATCTTAAAGAATGACGGCACTTGCCTAAAGAACCGCATGTCCAAATGTGGAATGACTGTGCTTCTACATATTAGCGTGATTCAGTCTCATTTACAAAATTTCATAGTCTTCCAAAATCCTTATTCACTAATCACCCCAACATTTATCACTATAACCGTAAGTACTAGCAGCGTATTTAAGTGAAATTCAGTATACAAAAGTCTCCAAAAGTAACAACATTTAATTTTTACAAATACAATTTCTGGGCAAAACTAACACAGTAGCACATATGAAAAAGGCCCCAGCTATTTGAAATCGGCAAATAGACTGTGACGTCATGTGGATTAAAGCCAGCCAGTAAAAATTGTTCAGAAACAGACGATTTCTTGTTTTTTTTAAAGGGTCTAATTAGAGACGTCGTGTTGATTTTTCATTTTATAGGATCATTTGGTGTTGAAATTAAACTGTTACATTATTTGAACAGCAGTAACTAATCATTCCGTCCTACTAAGCTTCATTCCTTATTTGTAAAGTAAGAGGACATGAACGTCAGGTTAAGTGCACATTTCATACTTCGTCTCTTCTCTAGCTTTTAAATCTCTGTCTACTCTCTTACGAAAAACAAAGAATCACCATCGCCGCCGCCGCCACCACCATCATAATCATCACAATCATAATAATCATCACAATCATAATAATCTTCATCAAACTACTGAAACCAGTAGTCGGAATTGGACTACATAGGCCACAAGCAAAGATCCCGATGGTAGAGCTACCAGTGGGCTGAGGCGTTTCCATTCCGGAAATACTTGGAGTCTGTGAAATCCAAAATTGTGACAGCAGAGCCAAATACGTTAGGAAAATTCTGATACTGCTTGACGATGGACAGTTCTGTGATAACAGCAGGTCAACGGACACGCATGGGACAACATTACGGGACACCACGGAACCGGTACGTTGAATGTAAGAGCTGAGCCAGTCACCTTCCTCTTTCGTAATAATTTGAACTTTGCACTGGAATCTGAATAGCGATCTGTTTCGGCTATAGCAGTGTTTCTTACAAAGAAGATTGGGCGACTATTGGTCACTATCTTGTACAAAACGTGCATCAAGAGTTGGGTCAAGTGTTTGAAACGATAAACCGCATTTTATTAAAAATTGGTTAGCAATTCTGCTTCTTATTCAAGAAATTCCCTCTTCAAATTTTGGTTCCATAATCGGCGGTCTCGCAGAGATAATTTTGCGGTTTTCCTCAGTAACTCTAGAAAATCCACGCAATGTACGTGTAATGTAACAATGAGGCACATTCGCGTAACTATTTTGCCGTGCAAAGGCAATAAGTATTACATATTCTGAGTGCGCGTTTGTAGCCTTAGTTATCCAGCGTGCAAAGAGCATGCGCCGTATTACATTGTCATCTGAGTCCAGTCTGGCTCTACCGTAGTTTTCCACATTATCTCATACACGGCAAAATTTCAGAAAAAATTACTGAACATAAAATATGTATTCTGATTTTCTCTACTTTTGTCTGAAACGTTTCTCATTATACGAAGAATTCAGCGAGATTTGATCACAAATGTATACACTCGTACGTCTTCATGTAACGTAGTACCCATTATTCTTGTCAGATTTTAATGAAAGTTGAATTTTCTCTACAGATATTCGAAAAATCCCAATGTCAAATTTCATGAAAATCTGTCCAGTGGAAGCTGAGTTGTTCTATGCGGACGGACAGACAGACATGACGAAGCTAATAGTCACTTTTTGCAATTTTGCGAAAGCGCCTAAAAATGACGGGTCATTAGCTGAGAACAGGCTATCGCTGCTTTCACTGTTTTACTTCTATTACAATCTTCGTAAAATCCATTTGAATGTCGCCTGTTGTTTTATCATATTTCCATTTTCTATCTTGCCCTTGTTATAATGTCGAGTATTATTTGAAAGTTTATAATAATGTAATCTTATAAAATGTTTAAAAGTTAGAAACAGTGTCGGTATTGTTATTATTTTATTACCTGACACTCACCTTCATTTGGTGCCAAAGTTAAGAATGAGAGGCGCTAGAAATTGACTCCCCTAACATGCATTCATGGCGTGTATGGGGACAACTTTCTTTATACATTCTGGCAGATGAATTAATTCACGAACCCGTTAAGCTCTTCAAGCCCGAAGTACATGTAAACACTGTTTAAAAATTCAATTCGTACCTAACACAATACGAAATGAGCTTCCATTACAAATATCAGCTGGCCAATTATGTGTTGGGAAATAGTCGGTGGTTATTCTGAGAACCATAAGAATCCCATAAACACACTCGTAGGCAAAGTTCGGAGGTTTTAATGTTATAGCAGTTCGTACAGAAAGTCACCACTGTGCATTAAATGGTTAAGGGGTCTCGTTGATTAGCAGTGTAGTTGTATCGTTTATTTAGATATCTCGCTTCACTTCACTGCTGTTTTGGTTGCCTACATTCACGGGTTTTGCTCTTCTCGCTACATCTGCATCACATCAGCTCTTCTTTGTGCATTTCTTTCAGTGTAAACTTACCTTTGTTTCCCCTGCCCTTTGTTCTAACCTCATCTTCCAACAAAACCTCTGTTGTTCTCCAGATGTATTAATATTATTCATATGAATAACGGTGGCTTTATTCGATATTTCTGCCTCCTGGTCGAACATAATGACCATCTTCAGTGTAAAGGGCTTCCTATTTCATTTGAAATATCCAATAATGTCGGGCAGAATATGACCTAATATATTCTTCAATAACGTTTATGGTTTAACCCACAGAACATTTCACTCTTCTCAAGCACGTTTTTATGGCAACCAGCCGCAGCATTTCAACATCTGCCACGATTTGCATGAAAAAGTAATCAGTCGGCGTTAAAAAGGTTGATACTGGTACCTGCAAGAATTATTATAATGATGACGATAATCCCCATAACCGAAGTAGAAAGTATAACCTATTCACTAAGACGAGATAGATGGATTGTCCATCACTTCCGGAAGTAGGTTATCTCCTAAAGTGTAATTTTATTACCGCTAAATGCGTGTATACGTCACTTATATACCGTCATATGGGGCTGAAAAATAAATGAATGCGTGACTTTCATGTATTTTATCAGAGGTCCGACAATGTCGTGGTCTCATGCTACAGTGGCCACTACAGCTACCTTGTTAAAATCCTTTCACCTTCATCATCCGTAAAGGTAACGGTAAATTTGTTTTCGTCCAGCCATGAAGACATATGAGGGACTAGAAATAATGCTCCACTCATTCTTAACATTGGCACTAGATGGAAGTGAGTGGTTAAATTCACGCTCCAGCCACCTTGCTTCCGCGAAAAAACTGCTGGTGCTCTTTGGATAGAAGGCTGGGCCCCAGTGACGGTCTGGACGTTCTGGAGAAGAGAAAATCTCTTACTCCTACCTGACATTTTAACACGATTCCTCTGTCGTCCAAACCGTAGCCAAGTCGCTGTACCGACTACGCTGTTCGAGGTCTTCGAACATGATTCATATTTATCTTAAAGCATTCGAAGCTATACAGCTTCAGCAGGTGCTGTACTTCTTTCACATTCTGGCGCCTTAAAATATCTGCAGTTAGAGTGGCGGTAACTACATTGATGGTTACACAAACTTAAGGCAGGAAAATTCATAAAACGCCCTGCAGGCAATCTATAAATCGAAGATATAAAAATAAAATTTATTCGGAAAATCTGAAGGGAAAGAACTTCAGAAAGTTAGATATAGTTGGGAAATAATAATATTACAATTTGTTTTAAAAATTGGTGGTGCGGATGCGAACTTTATTCATGCCAGTGAGTAAAAGATTTTGAAGAAGGGCTATGTTACACGCAATTACGTAGAAACTAATAACCGAAATAACCTACGATTTTAAAATCTGTTGTCTTTAAATTGTGAACGCAGATTTTGCGAAGTAGCTTTCACTTATAAATTTCACACTGTTGACACCGTGCATCTTCGTCATATTAAATTAAGTTATAAACCAACCGATGCACATTAAAACCACTTTTTAAGTAGCTTTATTATAAAATTGTTAAAATTGTACCCCTACACGTGTTTCGATCCTAGGATCATCGTCAGGGGGGTTTATTGCTAAAAGCTACAGTCACTTCAACACATGATTTAAAATATTCTATCTGCACTTTGAAACATAAGTTAAAATCTTGTAAAAAGATTCTCTAAAAATTGTAAAATTATAAAAGCACTGTAGATGGTAGATTGTGGAACTGCTGGCGTGTGGTATTAAAAGCATATGAAATGTTTTTGCGTGGAGCGGAGTGTACTACGTGTTGTGCGGTGAGGAGTACTACGGTAGTAGGATCGAAACACGTGTAGGGGTACAATTTTAACAATTTTATAATAAAGCTACTTAAAAAGTGGTTTTAATGTGCATCGGTTGGTTTATAACTTAATTTAATAGCTTTCACTTATTCAAAAAGCTAGTCCATATAAGGACGCAAAAGAAATCATGTCCCTCAACTAAGGCTATGCAAAATTTAGTGAGGTGGTGATTTTTTTACTGTTTTAAAGAAATGAATAATTCGAGTAAAATTTTACGAAAATGTCTTCATGAGCTTCATCCATAAAACGTTTTTAGATAATATAAAATATTCGCAATTAGTTCACACAACAATATCTACTATTCTTTTCAAAATGTGGTAATCGAATTGACTGTAGAAGAAGTAACTATTCAAAGCTCTACTGCAGTACGTCGTTGAATCCGGATTCCACGCCATTATCTTCCTTCTATATATAAATGCATTAATCACGCTGTAGGCAGTGTTGACCGTCGTTCTCTTTCACATATTAAAATATTTCAGCTTCTCATTAATCATGACATGACAACGTATCAAAATACTATTCAGACTGACATATGCGACGCTGTGACATCCATGGAGCCTGTTCTTTCATATGAGTGTAAAATGTTCCTCGAAAACAAATATAATTTAGACCTATATGTGTCATTCATTTCTCTTTTTAGCTGGAAGGAAATAAGAACATAAATATATGACAAAATCACACACTTGTTCACGACCTAGCGAGCCAAAGAATAGTTTAAATTCTCTGGATCGAAATAGACACCACAATCGTTTTTACAGGATGTCTCTTTTATCGGGTCCTTGAGCGTAGAAAATTCATCGCATAGAAATCATGCACAATTCGTCAGATCTGTCGTGCTCAGGGACACCATAAAGGGGACAAAAATGTTCTTCATCTACTTTATTCAACAAAACTATTTATAGCATAATTATAATACATATTTACACTGGCACATTTTCTATTGATTCCATCGAGAAGTTACACAAATAACGTTTATCAGGAATAGAGACAGCAATAACATAATCCCATCTACATTTTAACAGGTTATGGTAGCCCGGTAACCATACAAGAAACTGAGAGAAATGGACCGAGAAACGGATAATGAGAGGATGAAATGGGTGTGTAAGAAGGTTGCGACATTAGTCCTCGGTACCTTTTGTTTCATTTTGCTTAACATCAGGTTCCCAAATGAACTCTTAGGCAGCTCTTCTACGGTTAGTTGCCAGCTCACTTTGGCTGTCCTAATTAACCTCACTAAGTACTGACGGTGTAGGACGAATTCTATGGTACCGTCGCTCAGGACATTGATACTAGCTAGCGCACAATTATCGTTGCTCAGAAACCAGAAGTTAAATATCCTTCATCATATTTCGGAGGTCACGTCGTACAATTACTGGCCTAAAGTCACATTTTTCGTTCTCTTCCTCAGTTCTCTGTTGTTGTAGTATCCCTTACCCTTCCAATTCATCGCAACCAGTCTCAATTTTAAAGGTTTCGTAATGTGAAGATAAAAACAGCAGAATATTTTTCCTCCAAATTCACTCCATAAGTTTCCAGTCCAAATTACGTAATTATTACGGCCCAGTAGAGCACGGGCGCTTAAAATTTGTCGCCCAATAGCCCGCGTGCTACAGCGCAAAAGAAGTGCTCCAGATAGTTTGATTTTCTTATATCCTAGCAGGGGCGCTACAATAAAACGTTACAGAAATTGATCTAGTGTTTGACCAGAAATGATGAATGTTCCTTGCGCGTGACTGGAATGTTCTGTAAGAGTTTTCACAGATCTGCAATTTTATATCTAAATCCACAAGACTTTCGCAAAGAATGTGTGAGGACCCAAAGTGTGAAGTATATTTTTGTCTATAACTTTTGTTCAAAATAAGAATAAACATTTAGCGTGTTACGCTCGTGATGCACGCAGAAACGCATGCACGTTTTTAATGACAAGAGGTAAGAATTGACCATTCTAAATTAAAATTGCGTAGGAAACTTGTCAGCAGATGCTGCAACATAAAATTTAATGAAAATCCACGCGTCTGTCCTCAAGGTATTATGTACGTACGGCAAACAAACATAAGGAAGACGAAAGTACGATTAGCCTTAGTGTTCTAAGCCGGAGAAGTTCTTGAGTCGCTCAAAATATTAGGAGCTTCTCAGAAGGGACTGTATGCCATGGACGTATTATGCTGCAGTGTTCAATATGCTTTTCAGTTTTTAGGTGTTATATTTAAACACTTCAAATACAACAGTTTTAAATTGACCACTGAATGTCTAAACTAGTATGTATATTGTTCAAAATATTTGGCATCATTTACGTGACATGGAGCCTGTGGAATGTGTTAAAAATAGATAAAGCGGTTAAAAGGTTTTGAAGAATACAATATGGGTAGATGGGTATGTAGATAACCTTACAGATATACATTGTAAGATGTTGCACAATTTACGCTACACATGTTTACATGTTATATTGATACACATGTGCTCGCCTATATCATGGAAGTATTATTAAAATGGATTTTTGTATAAATCTGTCCTTATAGCGATTTAAATACAATGACATCTTACGCCTATGAAAAAGTAAAGCAAAAATACATAGGCAAAATATACAAATATTTTTCTTTTTCGGAGCTGGCGGACTTTCGCAAACACAAGAACATAGAATAAAAGAAAGCAGAGAAAAAGACGTCAGCAAAGAGATGAGATGTCACAGTATTTGTGTTATTCTCGTGTTTGTTTGTAAAGTTAGAAGAGACAGCTAAGATAGGAATGAAAATTATTACAAACTGGGCTACCTCAAGCACTTCTTACTTTACCTAGGTTTACAGAAAGTGTTCTCTGGTTTCACGACAAAGTCTGCCAACGCTAACAGCACTGTGGAGGATTGAAGGCAGCACTACGACCTTCAAGGAACAGTGTAGAGGGCCGCACAGCTGCTGCGCCTTAAACTGCTTCGAAAAGTGACAGCATACTGGCACTTATTGGACATGTCTCTCGGCTTTTGAAGACTAACAGCAACACCGAGTTTTAACAAGGGGTTATGCACACTCTAACATCAAGGCATCGGATCCATTACGGATCCACTGCCGAATATTTGGGCTTCATCTAATACTTTGGAAGATACGCCTATTTATAGCACTCTTGTTTTAAAGTTGTGCTTGTTCAGATTACGTTCTTTCCTGAATGATGCGTTAAGTTTTACAATCGTACAGCGCGAGGCTGTGGGCACGTATTTTCGCGGGCAAATTATAAATGCATGATAACATACCTAGGATTTAAATTCATCTACATACACATAAAATGTCACTTTCTAAGTCACTGAGAAGAAATTACTAGTCCACTATAAAGACAACACGCTAATGCTCTTTAGGGAAGTAATCAAGTTTTTTTTCCATAGAATTATACAAAATACACAAACACACTGTGTGAGCAAAGTGGAAGGATTGTAAAAGTTACAACAGGTGAAGTAAGTTGTTATCACTGGGCTTGAAACAGTTAACCAATACACCACTGTGGTAACATACGTGCAATTTAACACAAAAATAAGAAACTTTCCTTTTCCACAACGCGTATTTACGCGGTTGGTATGATTCTCAGAATACTCGTAAACGCCGGTCAATGGTGCTACTTGGTTCATCCTTAAAATGACGACGCAGGGAGTTCTAGGTGAACAACAAATGAATATTTAAATATTACTAAGGTAGATATTTGTTCCTGCTTCAAACATTTACAATTCTGCCACAGCATGTACCCTTAATTCCGGATGCTTAACATTCGGTATCTTGGGTTTTCTCAGGAATGAAAAAGAAACCAAAATGTTTGTAGATTAAGAAGTGAGTTTCATTTACGTTTGTGTTCCTTCAAGCTAAGAATATACGCTTTTTGTCGGAAACTGGAGATATAAATGTTGCCTACTCTTTTGTACGAACGTGAGGTTTCCTGCCTCTCTAAACCTAAGGGGAGAATACATTATGTTTAATGTGCCTGAGAAAATGGTGCTGAGGATATTTCGACCTAGGAGAAAGAAAGTGACGGGGGGGAGGGAGGTAGAAAACTGAAGGATAAGAAACTTAATTGTTTTTAATGTTTGACAGGTAACAGGGGAAAGAAAATAAGGGAAAATGAAGCAGACAAAACATGGAAGAGACATATAAGAAATATGAATAAAGTTTTGGCTGAATAACGTGATGGGAAGAGGCCACTTGGGAGGTCTAAGCAAACATGTGAAGATATTATGAAGATGATTCTCATGGAAACAGATTATCAGAGAGTATAATGGATTCAAATATCTCAGAAATGAGTCCAGTAGCATACTGTTGTAAATACAAAAAACATTCGTGTTCCTCAAACGACGGACAGATTGTTGATCACTCATGTTTCAAAATGAATAATGTGGCTTGTTGTCAAGGACAATCAAGTAATCATTAACATTTATGTAATCGAGTTGCTTACGTACTGCAAGCTTGAAAAGTCTTTGCAAATAAACTAAGATTAGAAATAATACGAATATAAAGCATTGAAAATGCAAAACGAAGATTCTTTTCAACAAAACGATTCATATATGGGGGCCTTGGTTCGGTTACCTGTTCACTTGATATATAAAAAATAAACTCATAGAAACGTACACAAGAAAAATTCTGAAATCTTAGAACGGAGACGGAACAGTTCAAACGAGACAAAAGTACGGGTGGATTCAATTTCCGGAACGTTGTGTTATTCTATTTGATAAGAAATATGAAAGTTTTCTCTTTACCCTCGACTGCTCCCAAACTTTAGTGTGATAATAGTTGTAACAGCTGTGGTGCTTCCATGTTTTGACGAGTTACGAGTTGACCTATGTCAGAAGACGTTTTTGGTAGAAATCCAAAACTGTCAACAAAGTTTCTTTTTATGTCCTTTCTTGCTTTTACAAACTGTGTCGTCTTTACTTAAATTTCTTTCCTTCTGTTAATGCTCAAACGAATGGCAACGTTCGTCTTGTGTTGCTATTTTCTATTTAATTGAAAACAATTCGTAACTAATTCCAAAAAGTTGCACACTTCATAACAAAATAATGTATTTACGATCCGATGCACTTCGGTTTACCAACCACCTTCATGTGTCACAGTAATGTTACAGAGGCTTTTAAAGACCATTATATGTTAAAATACATAAAAACAAAGATATACGCATGTAAAAGGCAGGTATATATTACCTTTTGTCCGTCTCATTAGTTGTATATATCTTACATATGTCTTGTAACTCTATTAAATTTACCGATCTTATTACTTGATATAATTTGCTTTTATAAATTTTAACATGTAATGTCCTTGAAAAGTTACTATAGCATTTCTGTAATCCCTGCAGGTGGCTGGTAAACCGAAATATGTCGAATCGTAAATAAATTATATTATGACGTGTAAACGTGTTGGTTTTAATATCTTATTGTTCTGGCGTAAAGGGTAAAATTGTGTTAAAAAAATTCACATTTCTTACTTTTTCTTTGCTATTGGACAAGATGACAGTATTCTTGAATTTAAAAAAATAGTCTTTTGAGTGTGGATTCAAATGAGGTTTTCACAGATATCCTAGTCATAATTTGGGTTTTCGTGTGAAGTGGTAATAATAAAACTTTATTTATTTACTACATTAGTAATTACATCAATAGATATATACATCAGTTAACTCGTTGTACCTATCACCAACTTCCAGGTTGCCATTGACACAGGAATGGACCTGACTATCTTGTAAGAGCCACTCTAATCTTTCATGTAGTGAAAAATACAGCGGAACCGCATAAAAAACACTACCCATCCCTCCGCTCTGAAGTGGTAATGCAAACTGAGCAACATAAGCCAGAACTGAAGTTATTCATTTACATTAAATTCACTGAGTATTTTAAAGTTGTCCATTTCATGCACTTTTTAGATCAATGTATTCAATTTATTGTACCAACTAAATGCACACTATTAGTTACATATGAGTGTTAAATACATAGCTGCGACATGTTTCGATGCAAGCGCACCATCCTCAGGGAGCACAGTGTGCCAGATTTAAAACCAACTGCCAGTGACAAGCCACTATTTACATGGTTCCACAGTCTGTATTAGGCTACGTTGTTGATATATCGCTTATGTATAAAAGGTAAAACATATTGTTTTTAAATACGTATAGTTCAAATATGATTAAAATATACCTGACATGATGAATATGATTTTTACAGATTAAAATTATTGTTGCAGCTGGTAGCGGAAACTTCTAGTTTGTGGCATTATATGTTCAGGTCTCTAGTGCGTAACTCAATCTAAAGTGGATCGGGTCACTGTGTTTACGTTGTGTCGTGTATCGGAGCCAGCAGCATCATGTAAGAAATACTTTAATCAGATCTAAAATATAAGTATTTAAAAACAATATAAGTTGTACCTAGCACCCATAAGCAATATCAACAACGGAGCCCAATACAGACTGTGGAATCACTTAAATGGTGGCTTGTCACTGGAAGTTGGTTTTAAATCTGGCACACCGTGTTCCCTGAGGATGGTGCGCTTGCATCGAAACATGTCGCAGCTATGTATTTAACATTCATACGTAACTAATAGTGTGCATTTAGTTGGTACAATAAATTTAATACATTTATCATTGAGTACTGTTGCATACTTAAGCCCAGATGGACGGACAAATGACTCGAAGGCAAGAGGCTGTAATATAGTTCTTTGAAACCCGTTTCTAAATCACAATACGCTGTGACAAAAAGTATTTTCCTCCATTTTTACACATCGTATCACCCAAGCTTTTTCATGTTCAGAATCTGTTGGTTCCTTTTAATCGATGCATTTTCCATGTTATTAGTACAAAATTAAAAGCAATCTATCCTCCCAAATCACATTCACCCTTTCTAGTTATCCCCCTATCAAACAAAACTCACCACTAACATGCCTCTATATTCAGCAATTCAACCCCATTGTTTACTGCCGCTAACACACCAGAAACTGAAAAGTGGTCGGTAGACTCGACAACAAAATCGTCCTTTCTCCCCAGTACCGTGCGGTCCCTAGTAGTTGTAATGCCACATGGTTAATTCAAGCATCCAGGATTTCGAGTTGGTACGTATGGACATAATAACCGGTGGAATGGAGTGCAAACAAACGGGATGAAGAATGAAACCACAGACCAGAATTTCGATCGATATGTGGCCCTCGCCATGTGCATAAAAGTGCCCACTCACGAGATCTGTTGGCAGTAGGTCATACTAAATGGCCAGCAATAAATTCAACAGTAAATGCAGGTTTGGAAGGTTTTGTAAAAAATAATATTACTTGTACTTGAAAGATAACAAGTACTTGTTACCGTCCAAATCTACACATTTCTGCATAATTTAACAATTTCCAAAGGCGTTAAGACGGTCATTTCCTCTTGCCATCAATCTGTTACGAGTAAGCCATAGTCCAGGCGGTTAGTCGCCGGCCAGTTCATTTGGGATTTGTGGTGGTCAAAGCCTCAGTGGGAAAGATTTCTCCGAGTACACCGACTTTCCCCATTCGAGTACACCGACTTTCCCCATTCGATCATTCCACCATTGATCTATACTCATTCATTCATTCATTCATTCATCTACCATCGAGGCTATACAATCTTAGGATTTGGCAGCGTTGTTAAATAACACATTTAAAGATAAATCTGTTTTTCAAATCTTAAAAAACTTTCGTAGCTAGTGCAGAATTTCCGGGCATATAAACTTGTTCTACAAGTATAATTAAAACGCGCCCCTCTTGTTTAAATTCTATATACAAGGAAAAATTTCCGACCAAAGACTCCTTGAACAAAAAATTAGAACTCAATAATGCCACTTTTCCCGCTTGCATGATGAGACCCGCCAACTTTCGTGTATCTGATCCTTACATTTACGTTAACTCAAAATTAATAAAATTATTTTATTTAATTAATTTAATTGGAGACTTCCCTTTGTGATTGTACACGTAATCAATTAATTGTGAAAATCACCGTCACAAACCGTACATTTATTTTGTAAAGATAAGCTACATGTACATGTTGCGGTCTTTAACAGAGCATCGTCAGGCTACCTACGTACACAAATTTCAGATGGTGTTTGTCCTCGTATTTTTAGTTTATTTCTTAGAATTTTGTGCATAATCTGGCGAGGCGATGGTCTTTTAAGGGCGAAACATGTATATGTAGATTATAATTATATAATAAATGTATAATTGTGTTTGACGATAATTTACCAATTAACAGATTCACTTGTTTTGTGTGTTTCAGTGCATAGTATAAGGGAACAGCAACATCAGGCTTCTCATTACTTTATCAGCCACTAAAGATTACCACTTGAGTAGTGAGTTTTCTTAATAATTTGAAGTCGACCTTACTGAAATAATTAAGAATAGATTATAGAGCATTAATCCAACAATTGCACAATCAAAAACAATCATTTGTCACTTTACAATGTGCCTCCTACATGTTTCGGCCTCTGCATGGTCATCAACAGGCAGGTCTCTAACAAAGGAATAAAATAATGGCAGGTTCTGTTAAAGATGTGCATATGTAGAGTAAAACATAAAAAGTTTTCAAATTCAAATTGCCAAAAATATTTAAAATATAGACTAATTACAAATATATGGGAGGAACTTAGTGTTTGCCGTCTGTCCGGTAGTCATTACGTATTTCTTGCGCGGCTAAAATGGATGAAACTTGGTACTTCCAAACACGTCAGACGAGTTCCTGGAAATGCTTTAGAACTTTTTCACGTAACATTTCCACATAAGTAACAACATAGCTCCTCAGTTACTCAAGAAATTCCCTGTATTTTATGGACCACAAATGTTCATTACCGTGTTAACAACAGCCCGCCATTTGTCCCTACCCTGAGCCACATTAAACCAGCAACCTTTCAATATATATCTTCAAGATTCATTATAATATAATCTCATCAAGGCTTAGGTCCTCCAATTGTCTCTTTCCTGCGGGTTTCCCCACCAAAACCCAATATGCATTTATCTTCTTCTCCATACTCACCATTTGAATACACATATAGCAGTAATCTGCTGTGAAGACGAAATTATTTTCTTGACGCGAAGTGCCATTACATTACAGAGTTTGAGCACTACTTGCAAAGATATACTGCCACCAGACGTACAAAACCCAGTAACCACTAATATAACTTCAACACGTCGTATAAGCCATTTATCTTAAAGGTCAAGAATGATATATTTCGACAAGTTAATTTGTGGCCACTAAGACTGCACATTGCTTCTAATCTTACTGAACTAGAGACTCATATTTGGTACAGCGGGGAAAGAGATACATATTGTGCACGTTGCCCACATAGTCGTGAGTTTGCAGTACTGGTGGGATCTTTGAAGAATGGATTGTATCTCTTGCTAATGGAGAAATTCCATCTCATGTAAGGTATGGTTATCTGCGTGATGCCAAGTAATATATTGCGTCATATCGGGAATGGTATTTTGGTTCGTATGTATGGAGACGGTACTGTCTTACATGAAGGGCGGTAGGCTGCTGATGTCACAGATGTCTTTGGCGATATCGTATCTTATTTCTCATTTTAAAGAGTGCACAATTTATATCGGCAGTTCTCTTTCTTAACCTGTAAACAATTTTCCCTTTCTTATGGCAGTCATATTCTCTCTCAATAATTTAATACCATCCGCCCATAAAAACACATGAGTGAGAAATTATTCGGAGAAGCGTCTCTAAAAAGTTCTCCTGCAAACGCCGCCATCGACCACAGAGATACTGCCTCCTGAATTTCATTCATATGCACTAAAAACAACTCAAAATTCATTTCAAAATCAACACATCACCAAATAAATTCGATTTTTAAAAATCAAATCGGAGTGACGTCGATGAGAGAGGGTTATTATTTGAAGAGACGGTGCAGAAGCGGTTAAATGTCAGATTTTTCCTTCTGTTTTAATGATTTGAAGAGAGGAGCACAAGACACAGTTAAGCTTCCTACAGTAAACACATTCGACAACACTGAAGCTGAATTGTAAAGCATTTTCACTGCTTTATTTTTTAAGTAGCTTTAACGATGTGCTTTTATGTTTAAATAAAACAGATTTAATAACAGGTTTATCTGATATTTAAAATATTCACCTCAAGAAGAAATGGTCGCTACTAATATATTACTGTTGTCTGATGTCTCATATTTTGTGAACACCAAGTTGCTGTTTCTCTTCTAATATTTAAAGCGCTTTTCTGCAAGTAGTTTTTAAAAACAGATATTTTCCAAGAATATAGCAACTTCACCACTTCATTTCACGGTACTTGGTAAATGGGAACCTTGAAAATATGAACAGAACTCGTATGAATAGACAATTTCTTTATATATACAGATTACCCAGTAATAAAAATGTTTAGTGCATTATGAGGTCTTTTCCCATGTTCTAGTAGAAATTTAGGGAATATTTTCTGTATCTTAATGCTATTCGCACATAATATATCGAAAATTTTAGAATTAATTCTGAGAGTGCTTGATGTGATTTTTTTTAGCCAACACAATTATCTCCAATGTCAGCGCAATCCTCTTTATCAAATCTAAAGAGGATATGCAAAGTATTTACCCTTCGCACGTGGGGAACTGAGGCACGTGTCCTCACATTATGAACTAGGTGTGTTACGTGCCCTGTTCACGGCTCGTTTCCTCTCAACGGTGAGGCAACTAATCATCGCCTGCAAATATTCATCACTCAATTTTTGCCCGATTTTAACAAAATTTGGAATTTCTCGGCAGATATTTATTAAAGTCCTGAATATCAAATTTCACATAAATCCGTCCAGTCGGAAAAGCGCTGATACATGCAGACAGAGAGACAGACAAACAGACGGACATAACAAAGGTAATAGGCGCTGTTCGCGACTAATAAAAAGTCACAAATTTACGGAACAAGTATACAGAACACTGGCAAACATAGAGAACTTACAGTAGCATTAGGTATAAAAGAGTATCGTTTTATTGAATAATTAGGCATGGATATGCAGCTTGTTTGCAAGAAGCTTATTAAGTTGCTATGTTGAAAACTCAGATGTGCGATGTGCTACTTGAATTCAGCATTACTGAGATGAGTAGAATGAATGCCAAGTGCCAGTGTGTGCACAGAAAGTATTTAAACACGCGTGTGTGAAGTGTAAGAAATTATTTTTGGTTCATCCTACATGTTAAAGAGTGATTCTAACAGACAGAGTATAAGAAGGTGCTTCAAAGTAGGTGTTGGATAGTATGGCAACTTCAACATTCGGGAAGTGCAAGGTGCTTGATTATGCAACTCTCATCCTATAGAAATGCTGAATTCAATAAAACAGCCTTGGGTTATAAGCACACACATACCTACATACAATATTTGCTTTGAGAAAATAAGTTTGTCATACATATATTTACATTTTTACATTGGACATAAGCGTCACTGTATGTGGTAGCGTTAAATTATGTCATAAGTACTGCTGCTATACAGAGCTTATCTGAAAATTATAAAACAATTGAATTATTTCAGATCATTAGTTGGATATTCCTGAAAAAATTCATTATTTGTTAACTCTCAAAGCGAATGCTGAATACAGAAGTGTTTCTTTATTCACTTGTGATTCATCAGCTACACCGTACATTTCCAAATGCCACTGCCAAAGCAGACACTTAATTACTGAGTACCGTCCAAATATTGAGAAATTAAACTGACAACTTGCGTAAAGGTTTTAAAATTTTTTAAACACTTTGTCCTAGAAAAAAGTACAACATAGTTTTTAGAAACTGCAGGTTCCTAACTCAGCCCATTGATACAAAGCTAAGGTAAACGTATATTAACAAAATATTTGTCTTACTGCTGTTCGTGTAAGCTCTGAAGTTCAGTATTACTGTAACCACTGAAATTCACATTGCCTTAGTAGCATTGTTTGGAATATATTTTTTGGTTACATTAGGTATTTTATCAACAACCTATGATTTCGTTGTAGGTAATACTGACCTGAACGGAACGAAAATACTCTATAGTATCTGGTACTTTAAAATACGAGGGCTATATAAGCGGGCAGAGAAAGTAATACTTAATAAACTTTTACATGTGGAAGTGATTATGACATATTAACTGACGCACTTAAATGATGAGAATAATGTAAAAGCAAACATTACTGGAAAAAATGGCAAGTTTTTTAAACTATACGATAAAATACAGTATTTTTCCGGAATTAGTAACAAAATATTTAATATTCCGAGACAATAAGGAGTTAAGAAGAGAAATAAAAGGAATCTAAGGCAGAGTTACAATGATATTAGCATTATGTTTCCCAACCTATAATCCACAGAATTACTATGGGCTTGTCAAAGTTTTCTGGATGATCCGTGGAGGTTCATATTAACTGTAAGATTTGGAACCGCGTTTCGTATTGGTTGCACTTTCAACCAGCGTCTTCTTATGATGTTTGTGTCTGAACTATTTAATTGTCCCTACACTTTTCGTGGTAATAAAACATAATCCTCACACAATACAGTATACAAATGAATAAGATACGTACACAGGTAAATACTCTTTTAAATCTGGATAATATAGGTAGGTAAATAAATGTAAGCTAGAAAGTAAGAAATCCCGCAGTGTTAGGGAGGGCTGATGAGGTGGTCGGCGGATTTCAAAAGGCTGGGGAAAACTGTGCTAGAGCACATAGCAGTATATTTCCTTAAAATATTCTTCAGATTCTTTGAACAAAAGTGTCTGTGACGGTACATTGATTGTGACAGCTTTGGCAAGTGCATCTGTTTGCTACTGTGGTTGGTTGTACTTACGTCCAGTAAGTGGGTGCATAAGAGACGGGTGCGCAGTGGCTGCAGTTGCTTGCTGTTTGGGCTTGCTGACCTTCGTGTTACTTTTGGCAAACTCCAGGCGGATCGTTTGGGGCATGTCGGGGTCGAACCTGACGCCCTGCTGCAAAAAAATTGGCCGTGGAGAAAAAAACGAAAAGCAGGGGAGGGAAAAAAGAGAAAAACGGGTAGTTAATACAACAGAAAAAATACAAAAAACTCTTCACTTTATAAAATTCTTTCACTTCTTCCGGGTACCTGTGCTTCAGTCTGAATAGTAGAAGTGTGCACGTGTGATGTGTAGAAGAACA
The DNA here is from genome assembly GCA_021186555.1 of Reticulitermes speratus. NCBI lineage: Eukaryota > Metazoa > Arthropoda > Insecta > Blattodea > Rhinotermitidae > Reticulitermes > Reticulitermes speratus. The sequence goes on from JAJKFL010000001.1 coordinate 21,339,921, forward strand.
GAACAAGAAGGTTATGTCTGTAGAGTGTGAGTGGCTGTAGCTTTGTTTCAGCGACTCCAGTAGATCGCTATCAGAGTGGTATGGACACAAGTTTACTTGTGCAATTCTTTCGCAATTTAATTTAATTTAAAAGTTCAGTGACTTCAAAAATATTATTTAAAAATTTCCTATAAGACAGTGAGTAACGTATAACATATACCCACATCCAGTTCAAAACCAACGTTATTATGCTTCAATAAAATATTCTACGGCTAGCAGCCGCGTCAGGTGGTTGAATGGCGAGTAAATGAACGTTTCGAGAATCACCTCTGTCCTCGTCATTAGCGAACTGACACATATCCATATTGCAGGATGAGTTTCATTTCCACTTAGAAATGTGTGTATCGTATTTTAAATTACAGGGAAGTCTGGATTCACTCATGAGTGCAAAAAATATGTGATTTTCTAACTTCTCGATATTTTAATATTTTACAAAGACATATATTTTGGTGTGTCTACGTAAGTTGACGATAATACTAATAACAAAAATAATAATAATCTTTCCTAAGATTACGAAACAACGCTAAAATAAATATCATAGAAAAAATGTACTTTCATGAAACTGATGTTCCATAAAGGTGCGAACCAAACTTAAAAGCTTCTTAATATTTATCAACAACCAACTAAATGCACAATATATTTTTTACTTTTATTTATATTAAAATAACAAACTCCTTCCTAACTATCGACATATTCACAGACTACCTCCGAGACAACGAATTATTAGAGTTCCTTATCTTTGTATGTTTACATCAATCTTAAAAGGAACTGTTTACATCTCACCTTCACTTCTACTACATGGTGTATAGGAGATCAAGATATAACTATTTACAACAATTTTAGGTGTTGTTTTATACAAATTACTTGATGTATATACTCCCTGATGATGATCATGTAAGAAGTGGACCATGTTTGAATTTGGTGTTTTAATATAAATATTAGGAAAAAATATATTTTGCCCTTAGTTGGTTGTTGAAAAATATTAATTATTTATCAATGCACGGAATGAGTAATACAAAATGTAACAGCTAATCTTTTGATAAGCCTTCAGCATTTAGATCTACATCACACTCCTCAAGATCTACATACTATCACCTTGGTTTTGTAAAAAATAAAATTGCCACTAAAGTTTTTATACCATAAGATTTCATAATGGTATCCTCATGAAATTAAACAAATACTCATGTCATTAATCGCTGGAATGTCAGCAACTTCAGCTTCAGAAAAGTTTTTTTTTTCAAAATTTTATACGTAGCCACAAAATAACTGAAATTGTTCAATACACAAGATACGGGTAGTTTATTTTTAAATATATTAATGAGAAGTGAAAACAATTGAGTGACAAAATGTTTCATTCCACTACAATTAGTTCCTCCGGCTAACTCACTGTGGTTTTTTTTATTTAATAAAACAAAAGGCAAGCTGTAATTCAAAATTTATGTGACAATAATCTTGAAATTAATATGTGAAGTGTCAAATTTCAATGTTACACTTATTGCTGGGCCGCAAATTATTAATTTGTATTCAGGCTGAGCAGTTGGGAAGCCTGAAGGCGTGCATACACCCGTCAGGCACTCATTTTGCAGTCGACATTAATGCTTCCGGCTGATGGAATAAATCTGTACTTGAGCAGCAAAGTATTAAGTATGTCATACAAAATAATCGTTTTTACTTGTTCCAGTTACTTACGGTGTTATATAGTCGTCGGTAATAACTCTATTTGAATTTAAAAAAAATAACAAACACGTGTACTATCCCGCTTTTCTATTCTGATTTTAACTCCTTTCTCTGTGGTTTAAAACCAACCAGTAACTATAATTCGATAGGTAAATTACGTGCATTGGATTTACAGCTTGTAAGTTCAAAGTACCCAACCAACTACATAGCTAACGCTATGTCATATCCCGCCATTGTGTGCGATCCAAAACCAGTTCCATTCGCCTTCCACTCTCACATTTCCCTCTGAGATAAATCTTATAATTTTCCCATCATGTTCTTCTTCTTTTAAGTGTGTGTCTCTCAAAATGTTTCCCCGTTAAAATTCTTTTACTTTCCTCGTTTCACCGATCTGAGCCACATGCCCAGCCTATCCGAATATCCTCCATTCCACTGCCCTAACAATACCACGTAACCTGCAGCCAGTATTGTAAGAAGTTCCTCTTCTGTGTTATTCTAACAGCTCACTTACTAGTTGTTCTAGATTCAGATATTTTTCTGACAATACTTGTCACGCACGTTCGTCCATAACGGTAGGAAGTCACGTTTCACATATGTGAAAGTAGTTACAAAAATTATGTCTTCGTCTGTACACACATATCTACCCTACACTTCAGAATTTTCGAAAATAACACTATTATTTGTTTTCGAATTAAATAATAACAAGCGCCTATAGAACCCTCTTTCCTCTTACTTCTATCACGCACTTTATGTTTTCTTTAAGTTCTTCGGTATTTTGTTTTCAAAGTTATTTCTTATAAAATCAAATAATAAAACCAACGAATGCACTATATTGACCACTTTTATTATGGCCTATTTCCCCTCACCCTACACGTGTTTCGGAACTTTAAAGTTCCATCCTCAGGGGTTTGTCGTGTGCTACCAATTATTCACATATTAAAACAAATACACAATATGTACAATAGTCTGTTAAAGTCTTAAAACCATAGGTAAATGAATATTCAGAACCCTATTAAAATTGTACGATACGTACGGTAGTCTGTTAGAATCTTAAAATCTCACGTAAATGTATATTTAAAACCTGTTTTATAAAATTGTGAACTGTCCGTAATATTCACTGTTTTTTAAAACAGGTTTTAAATATACATTTACGTGAGATTTTAAGATTCTAACAGACTACCGTACGTATCGTACAATTTTAATAGGGTTCTGAATATTCATTTACCTATGGTTTTAAGACTTTAACAGACTATTGTACATATTGTGTATTTGTTTTAATATGTGAATAATTGGTAGCACACGACAAACCCCTGAGGATGGAACTTTAAAGTTCCGAAACACGTGTAGGGTGAGGGGAAATAGGCCATAATAAAAGTGGTCAATATAGTGCATTCGTTGGTTTTATTATTTGATTAAAAAATGCACGGTGGTAATACTGTGAAATTTCTTATAAAATATTTAAGACACATTATGTCATTGGTGCCGACTTTACATCCATGACATATTTTAATATTTATTATTACGTATAGTTACTTCCACAAAATTTTTTTGCTGGTCTGCAGACAGAATAATGTCAGTAGCGTACACACACAAGGAATTCCGGGCATTAATTTCCAGCCATTCCTAATTTTTTTGGGCTTTTTTATGCTACTGCCACGAGCAAAGCTTGAAAGGCATTCTAGGTAAAACGACGAATTACCTTTGTTCATTCTGAAAATCAAATTCACGACATAAATATTTACTATTTGAATTTAATTCTTTTGTAAATTTTATGAGTGATTAATGGAAAATTGTATTTATAGATGTGTGCAAACACAGTGTGCCAAATATATATGGCAGAAATATTCTTGTGGCAATCCATAACCATTCAAGATGACCACTGTATCAGTTTTTGTGCAGAATAGTGCATAGGCAAATAACACTATGGAAAGCGATAGGAATTCTCTCTACGCACCTACAAAGTTGGTTAGTTGTAACTGAAATGCTACCCATGGCATGTGTTAGTGAATTTGTCCCCGCGTGCAGATCAGTGCACAAACTGCATGTAGTTGAAGCCCGTGAAATTAGCCGGTATAGGTAGTTGAAAAAGAAGTACATAGTGGGGCAGTGCAGTCTACTATGCTGTTATTCAAACAAGAAGGCGAATCTCTACACTTGGATTTAAATATTGAGGCGTGTAGCAGTCAGTTACGCAGTATGAAGAATTGTTCCATCAGTCAGTAATCAGTAATTTAGTAAGTCAGTCAGCGGTCATTCAGTCAGTCGCAGTCGATCAGTCAGTCAGCCAGTCGAGTAGTCAGTCTGATTTACTGTAACTGTAAGCTACTTGTGACGTCTTCCAAAAATTAATTTTCCGGTAAAAGTAACTCGCTTTACCTGGTTGTTTGGTGCTAGTAGATTTTCAGGTGTTTTAAATAACAGAAGCCGAAAGATCGTAGCATTAGGTTTCGCATGTATCCTTTTTTGGTTTTTGTGACTTTACGAAGAAAAGTTGCAGAAATGCACGTATTCGTTTGTCATGTAGTTGTCCGTCCGTCTGTCCACATGCAACAATTCGAGAATCGCTGAACAGATTTTTACAAAGACAAATATGGAATACAATTCTAAGACTTAGCGACTCGTTAACATTTTGGCTCTAATCCGACGTCAAAGACGGACGCTTTGTACGAGTATGACGTCTACGTGCGTTCCTGGGCGCATCTGGCGCCTAAATCACTACATATTTATCCGAGACGAAAATGTTTCTCAGGAAAGTTTTAGGCAAGAATAAAAAATAATATATTTTATGCCCGTTACACTTATTCCGTGAGCGTTAATATTTTCGATATAATTAAAGAAACATATTTTCTTTTTGCTGCGTCCTTTCCTAGCTACAGCGTCGCTGAAATATAAAAACTTGTGTCGCAGCTGAAAATATAGAAGCAACAACAGACCAAACACTTTTGAGATGCGGGGAATGCGGTCTTGTTGACAGTGCTGCCATTAAAAAACCACTGTTCACGCACGTGACCTTAGGATAGTCACAGTAAAGCTAAAGGTCTGAAAACATTGCAGAGTGTATCTTTATGTCTCGGAGCGACAAACCGTCATTCAATGCCTTCTTGTTTGAACATTACAGTAGTGTATTAAACCCGACGACTGACTGTTGAAAGATAGTGCTGGAATATATTATCCTTTACCTGCGCTGAGAAGTCGTTTTCCAGTCTGAAGTATTCAAATCCAGTAGCTGATGAATCCCATGAACTGACAATTGTTTAAATTCGGCCAAAATAACACCGTTGCTGGTGACATTTCAGGGTTAATATCAGCAATCTCTGCGAATAAGACGTGAAAATCGACATCTTACGTTCGATAATTGTTATTAAACACAGAGCTCATTCAACCAACTTCATTTTTCTTGTCGTCAGTTCTATTAGAAAATGTTGCTTAATCTCGCTGCGCATTTCAGAAATGTTAACTTTAAGTCAGTTTCAGACATCTGGCTAAAAAAGTTTCAAGAATTGGGAACTTGATGCTGATGGATTTACTTTCAGGTCTGTTTTAAATACAAAGAATTTAAAGGCATATTTACGTTCATTTCCCATCCTACATAATAAGCACTAGGTTTGATGTAATAACTGGAGTTATTCTGTCAGCGTCTAATTATTTGAAAATGTTCCACTCTTTAAATTTGTGCCTTAAATTGCATATTTCCAAACACGTCAAGCAATACATATTTATTTAGTACTTCAATGCTCAAAATATATCTGTGTGTACAGATTTATTCCTGTCAAACCGAACCACATATGATAACGATTCAGAGTTGCTGCACTGTTACGTTTTTATTGTAGTGTGAGTTATTTAACTCTATTTGAAATTGTGCTAGTGGAATGGTGCTGAAAATCGTGTTTTGTGATGTTTCTTATACATAGCAAGGATCCATGCAGGTAAGTCCACTGACTAAAATATTTTTAAACTACACACTAAAAGAAGCATAATTATTGCACATTAGTGTACAATCAATCGAAATTAAATTGCACTTACTAGACTAAAATCGTAAAATGAAGAATTAACGTGCTGTGAAGAATTAAATAATCCTCACATCTTCTTGCACTTTTGTGTGTTGGGTGGAATATTACTTATGTTTACACTACATATGTTCAGAAATAAAAGGAATGAAAAAAACTTTTAAATCTGTTAAATTTCAAAATATTACAGTCGCTTTGAAAAAGAGTTTCCTTCAGAAAGATTCTAATAACAACGTAAGGACAACTGTCATACATTCATTATACTTGCAAACGTTTTTCGATAAAATACATTTCTTTGCAGTTGAACAAATTTTTTGCATATATATATATATAATAAAGTATCCACTAATTTTCAGAGTAAATTCCTCGCTCACCTTGAATATTAAACCGTGTAGGGGCAAATCACCCCTAATAAAATTTAACTTTTAAATATGCCATTAAACGGTAAAAGAACGTATGTAACGTTTCGATACACTTTATGTTATATAGATATTACCAGATTGCAAACATATTTGTAAAATAAACTAAATAATTGAAAAGGAAATTAACCTAATGTAACAGCAAAACTACATGCATGCATTAGGAAAAACAGACCGTAAACCAATTCTCTGTTCTGATAGATGCCATCCTGAGGCAGGTGAAGTCACAACCCCGTTCAGTACGACACAGTCATTGCAGAATATCAGTACACTTGGTCTACAGCGCTAGTATGCTATGCATTATGTACCCATTTTCAGGGGCCACAATTTAGACACGTATCATATGTGTTATGACAAACAGTTAAGTGTTCAGTTCATAAACGTGGCGGTAGTAAATCGAGGGACCTGAATGATCACTGATTTATTTAGTTCATGGCCAAACTAATAGAAGGCCCAAAGATCACATTGTCAAAGCAGACAGAATGCGCACAATTACGTCGCCTTGTGCTCATTGGTTTTCAGGGAATTTGACGTTTATATTCAATTCGGTTTTTCTTGGAGTATAAAAAGTTGCTCCATATTTTAGAAAATATAAATTTGTGAATAAGAAAGCAACGAATATCGGGGTAGGCCAATATGTACCATTTTTGGAGTACTTGCTTTTCTGAAGCTTATGAGATCACGACTCACCGATTATTATTATTATTATCATCAAAGGCTCTGTAAAGCATAGGTTCAATTTATCGGACGTAATCACAAAATTTCGCACATGCCTATTAGGCATTTTTATGATTTTTTGCATATTCAATACGATTATGACTTGCCTGGCTGCCACGGTTTAACAATCATCGCCGTCAATCCTCAGGCTAAGCGTAAATGTCACGCAGTCAGCATGTAATTTTCTTACATTCTTAAAAGGAGGAAAATTGAGAAATTATTAAAAAAACTTAAATTTTAAGGTCTCGTGATATATATGTAATTTAATGACCTCGTACTACTTGGTGTTGGACTACAGTGCACGTAACTTAAAATTACGACTTTGGGGTAGACTCCAATAAGATACGTAATGTTCGTATCAGATTTCGTAACAATTCATAAACTGTATGAAGTTGACGGGGTCGGGGGGGGGGGGGGTGCATAAAGACGGCATATGACATCATAAGCCTATGTTTCACTTGAGGACGGAAAGTAAGCTAAAAGTCCCATCTGATTCTGTAACGTTGTGGCAAGTTTATCCAAGAATCATTGTGTGGCTTCATTTTTAAAGGAGGGGTCTCCAAGTAATAACTGTGTATTCCAAATATCCAGGAATATATCGCAGGTTTTTATGCTTTAGATTTATGTCTGTGCTGTTGTCACAGCCATAAGCTGCAGAAATTGGCACTGCAGGAATTGTACAAAATAAAATAAGCACAAGAAGCTCTCAACACGAAATTCTTTTCTGCGTGAGAAGCTTGAACACAGTACAGATTAAAATTAAAATCATTCAGTTGAGCATAATCAGACTTTGTATTTTTCGGTCATGGCTGCTTAATTCATTAAGTATGCCGTCAGAACTTGAAAAAACAAGTACTATGACATATTTTTCTTGCAAACATCTGGAAGTCCAAGAAATGCTAAATGAATAGTACCGGAAGTGGCAAGTGGCGCCACATAATAAGGCACTGAACACTTGAGAAACACAGGAACAAACGTCCCAGGGGTATATATATTAAGTATCATAAAGGCACATAATTTTATGGCGTAATATATTAAAAAGGCACAAAAGAACTTTGCTGCCTACGCGTCCTAATTAAGTGTGAAGTGTCCTTCACTGCGTTGGATACAAGCTTCCAAAATCCTGATCAGCTTTAGAAAGACGCTTGTAAATATTTCCGCAATAACGATGCTGATGCATTTTAAGTGTCTGAAGTGTTGTATGCTACTTGGATTGTCTTCATACACAGTCTTTAATAAAATCTCAGGAGATATTAGATCAGGTGATTTGGGTGGCCATGATAAATTTAAAATTTTTCTGTCTCTACTAATTCTTATGCTGCTGTATGTTTCCAAGTGGATCACTCCCTGTTAGGTTGGAGGGTTAAAATAAATATGTTTTGGTTACGAACTAAAAATATCTTCATTCATATTTAATATCAACGTTAAAGTAGCATGGTGGCTTATCATCTTAACTTCAAGACATTCAATTACATACGAATTTTCAAAGGAATCTTATTTTCGGAAGAACGCTGCTACATCAACTCGAACGGTCTGATTTTACTAAGGATGTCAGAATACAGGACACATCCAAATACTATTCATAAGGCACAGATTAATTTAAATCTCGCAAATACCTTTTACAGGTTCAGACGATTCATTTCCTTAACATTACACTGATTAAAAGATCATGCAAGTAGACTTACATTTATTCAGTTTATGCGACTAAATGAATAGTTAATGCAAGTAGGCTTATTCACATGTCTATTGAGTTTGTTCAAAGACTAGTATATATGAGCAAGTTTATTGTTATCCCTGTGCCTGAAGTTGAGCATATGCAAGGAGGCTTACTTTTCTTCCAGTTAAGATAACTAGGATTAAGTGCAACAGGGCCTACTCGTTTTTCCGTAAAGATGACCTCTCATAACTTCGTATTTACCCACGATGTATCCTACAATTTACACAAAGAAGGATGTCTCATATTTGTCTCTGTTTTGTCGCCCACGAGTGAATTGTTCGTTCCGTGCCATCGGCCTACAAGTCACCCAAAAACGTGACTGAAATTCAGTTTCAAAGTAAAAGAGGGACCTTTCAGGTTACGTATGGGCTGCATTAAAAAAAAGAACATGTACAGAAATTTGCCTTCATCAGGTTACTTTTATTTTCTGTCACACATTTGGCAACCTATAGAGACACAATAACATTGTCTTCCCCCAAAAGAGATAATTGTTTAATTTTTTCCCAGTACTGTCCCCATACGCCTAATGGAATTTGCTTGGAGGTTACCGCGGTGGTAAAGATTTAGACTGCGGTTTTCTGCCTCATGACACCGTCTAGTCCTGTCACCACCAGTGATGGAGGACATGCTGACCCGACCTCCGCTTACAAGCTGACGACAGATGACAACCTATCAGATTGTGCTGTGTCGTAACTTAGGGCGCAAACCTGAATTTACACGTATCATAATTCTTCTGTCCAAGTGTCACTGTTTTTGTTACTTGATATCTTACTGTCTGGAACAGATGGGCTAATTTGCACTGTAATCCTATAGAAAAAATTAATGTGTAAAACGTATGTGAATTGTCGAAATAAAACCTTACATCATAGGAGAAAACATAGACCTTTGATCATTTCGAAGACAGCTATGTAATTTATTGTTAAATAAGCAGGTAAAATAATAACAATTTGCGATAAGACACAACACATGATTAATATACACATCCCACACACATTGTGCGGAATATACATAGAAATGCAGACGTCATAAGAAAAATTGTCTCCACTTTGATAGTCAAATGTGGCTGATGTGAATAACGCAATGTATTCAAATGTTAATGCAATTATAATGTAAAGTGACTATTGATTTAAATTTTACTAAAAGTAAAATTTAGAGTTGTCATCTCCATGCAATTAAAGCACATATGGGGAAGAGAGGTACAGAAATACTCATTCTAAACTCTGCGCTAGATGGAAGTGAGGGGTAACATAAAGCCTCGCATGATTTATCCCCGGGAAAGGACTCCGCTACCCATTGAATAGGAGGCTGGGTGGACCTCAAAGCGGTTTTGACGTTTTGGAGAACACAAAAACTCCTTGTCTCCGCCTGGGATTTGAGCCCCGGACCGTGCAGCCCTTAGAATAGTGGCTATACCAGTGAAAACTGCATATTACAAAGAAATATTGTTGAATTGTGCTAGAAAGAAGTGCTTCTTGTGACCATGACCGTGAGATAAGCCTACTTTTACATTCTTAGACTTAAAAGCGTTAGTTTGATTCGAGAAGAACGGAATTTCCTTATGAAAATGGAATTTCTGAGCCTTCGTATGTGACGATCTGTTCGAGTTGGCTGCAGCAGCGCTGTGCTAAGTTTGTGTGGCACGCACCTGTAAGTCCTGCTTGGCTGCTTCGGCTCCTGCCCGAGTGTTGAATGTCACAAATCCCACAGGCTGCAAACAAACACACGCATACAGTGACACTCACTAAAGAACGTCTGACATTCGCAGTCTAGCTAAAAGTAACTCACTAAATAAATGACAGTCATTTTTAATCGCTCAGTTCATCAAGAAATTTCTCCCTCCAATCGAATCCTCCTGAATTTGATCAACTCAAATACTATTTGCTGAAGATACACATTTTGAAGCTCCTCACTACGTACTTATAACTATACTCCTGTTAATTTGTCTCCTGTAGGTCCAAGAATGCACACAAGAACTCTGTTAAACACCCTAATTTTGTGTTCGTTATTTAGTTGTACTTAATAACAACAGTTACTCGTACAAATAATTCCACTCAGAAAAGTCCACTTGGGAAGCTAACAGTCGTCAGCTACTTTTGAAATTCATTACCTTTTATGGAAAACGAGAATTCATTAACACGTCCACAAGAATTCGATACCGGTCCCTATTCTGAATTAATAACGATAATGACAAAAATTGATAAACATGAATGGAAATTGTGATATTGAAGTTCTCGCAGACGTGCTGCTGAAGATTCAGGTCTTCTGGGTCATGAGGCTGTGTCGTTTGTCGAGTAGTTCCCGATGTTTCGAATGTTTCGAATGTCTTTATTGCTTACTTCTTCATTGTCAAGCAGCCATTTTTTCGTGGACTTCATGACCATGAAGATAAAGGCACTATGAACGTTCGAAAGAGTCGGAAGCTACTGGGCCAAAAACACAGCGTCACTTCCAAAATAAATTATTCTTAACGAATGGAAAGAATTCAGTCCAGATAATACTAGTGGCTGTTACGCGGCAGATGTAAGTGCTACAGAATAAGAGGAGTTTAATTTTATTAGAGGAGGTCTACAAAACTTACCGATGCCGTTTTGCCATTTTTGCTTGTTACTTTCAGTAAGGATCCCTCATAACCCTGGAAAACAGAGAAAACAGTAATTGTTATAAAGAATATAACATTTCCTTCAGCAATCCTCTCATTTACGTTTAAAAACTCCAAAACATAAAATATTTTTTACTGAGCTATCACACTTTTCGCAGCATACGCTAACACCAATTCCCTCGGTGATCGCCGACTTGTACAGTACACATAATAATTTGTGTCTCAACTTAGGCCTGTTGCCAAATGCAAGTGATGCGGACGGTGACGCACACACAACACTCACAAGACACAAACATCCATGCCCCCAGCGGGATTCAAACCAGCAATCCCAGCAAGCGAGCGGTCGCACACCCATGCCTTAGACAGCGCGGCCACCGGGATCGGCGGCGTCTGAATCTGGTTGTTTGAATTCAGAGAAACAAGGAAAATAATTTTGTGTAAAGTTATGTTTTAGTAAAATATTTTCGTGCTCATGATAGAGTGGTGCGATAAAAGTGCACACAGAATTTTACTTGATAAAGCTGGACATATTCTGAGCCACCTTCTTATACTCCAAATTCTCCAACGCTATTTTTAAAGTCCATGTTTTATTTTGCACTGATCTATGCCTAATGGGACCCTAGATAGCATAATCGGTAGAGTGACTAGGCTACGGGCTGGACTACCGAGGTATCACTGGTCGATTCTCGATATGGACGAGAGATTTACATCTTCTCGAAAGTGTCCAGACCGGTTCTGGCGCCCACCTAACTTCCTAGTCAGTGGTTAGAAACGTTTCTTTCATCGGGAGGTAAGCAGCTGAGGCATAAAGTTGACCACGCACCTCCATCTATTGCCGAGGATAGGAATGAATGGAGTATAGCTCCATTCCCCCATATGCCTTCGTCACGTGCACAGGAACAAACTTACATTTAAAATTCTCTTAATTGTTCTCTTCCTTTCAGATTTTCGGCTTATACTGTTGTAGACCTACATATTGCTGTCTCCCCATGTGTGTTCCTTTCCAGTCCATCTCATTTTCTTTGATTTGACGATGACGACGACGATGATGATGATGATAAGTGTGAATATGAGCGGCTTAATTATGCATTTTGCTACGTATTCTTTCTATTTCCTCTTTTCCCAAATAAATTCTTCAGCACTTTTCGAACACCCTCAGTAGTGAACGTACATTGGGTACAGGTTAGGAAACCCCGCAAGAGAGATAGCAGACGACTGTAAGGTAACCGTCTCCGCATGTCATCACTCACTCTCCATACGGACGTACACTCTTAATCAAGGGTGAATGAGGAGGGAGACAATCTGATAGCTTGGGCAGAACGATGTGTGTTGTGGGACTTCTACTGCCTGGTACAGAAACAATAACAACGTAATACTGTGTGTCGTGAGAGATGTTGCCATGGCAACTGGTCAAGGCATCGCTACTAGGGAACATTCGTAAGCAACATTCGTGTAGGTGTATTTGTGCTGCACTTCTAATAAATACGCCTTGTGGGTACACTACGTTGCTGCAACTAAAGTTAACGCTGATAGGGAACCCAGTGACATTTTAACAACTACGGAAAAAGAGCTTGTTGGTCATGGTTTTTTTTTTAATTCAAGACTAATTTGTAATACATAAAGGAATATGATATTTATTTATGAAGAAATAGATTTGGAGAAAACGCAGCTGGACTATATCAACTGCTGATTTTAAGTACTGACAAATTTTAGCTGTCTCGTATTGTGACTAAGTATAATTTGGAACAGTGGACTTGGTGGGCTATCAAACAACTACCTTAACATTAGGGTAAATCTAGCAATTGCGTTATTTAACGACGCTGTCAGTTGCTAAGTTTATATAGTGTCGGTGACAGGTACGTGAATGGGTTTGGAGCAGTGCTGGCGTGATAATGAAACAGGAAACGTGAAGTGCTCGAAGAAAAAATTGTCCCTGTGTCACTTATTCCGCCAAAAATCCCACGTCGATGGACCTGGGATTGAAACCGGATCTCCGCGGTGAGATGCCTGTGACTAACAGCCGGGACCATTGTATGGCCCACTAATGCTGTACAGCAAAGCGTTGAGGGTATTAATTATTCCAGAAATTAATTGTCGAACCTGAAGAAACCATAACATTTCTTAGTCGAAAAAGTTTCAACCAGCACTCTAACAGGAAACAACCTTCCCGAGTAACAGGATTGCATACTTTTACGCCATGTTATACGCTTGACAAATTACGTAATCCAAGTATGTAACCGTAAATGTTATCCCTAAACACACTCCTTGTGGTCCAAAAGTGTTAATATTTAACGAAAACCTGAGAGACTCACTGTATACTCCATCCGGGGGTTCAATTTATATAAGAGCTGCAGGAGACGAGAGTGAAGCTAGGCACAGAGGAAAAAACGAAAGGACTGAAAGGCATGGAAAACTTCACAACTTACCTGTCGTCTTACATTGCTTCGTTTTCAAGTACTTCTTTCATCACAGGAAAGTGCACGGCTAGATCGCGCTTCACAGGATACTTCAGCTTCATTCAGAGAAACATCGATATATCGAGATGGCTTTAGATCGAGCAAAAGCAAAAGAGGAAAACTAACTTTGTTCAAAGACACGTTAACGTAGGTGAACTGTATGAACTTTTCCTCTACTAAGGTTGTATGATAGAAACGCTTCCGCCTCTCTCATTTGTCAGTAATTTTATTTTACTCCCGCATATAAAAACAGAGACTGAGGTGGACATATCTGACAAATCTTCGGCGCTCGCTTACTAGGATCGTGGGTTCGAATCCCACCGGGGGCATGGATGTCTGTCTCTTGCGAGTGTTGTGTGTTGTCAGGTAGAGGTCTCTGCGACGAGCTGGTCCCTCGTCCAGAGGAGTCCTACCGAGTGTGGTGTGTTTCAAATGTGTGTGACCATGAAACCTCGACGAAACGAGGAGGTCCAGGCCCATATAGGGCTGTCGAGCCATAGAAGAAGAATCAACAATAAAATAAGATGAAAAATTTTGCTTGAGTACCGACGAAGCTATTTTACACGTTACGGCAACGCAATTAAGATCTCAGAAATAAGCAAACCACGTAGTCACAGTAGTCTTCGTGTAATGTCCCCCGATACCTTGAAAAAAAGTTTGTTTACTTTGAGTCTAATTATGTACGTAGACTAAAGTTAAATAATGAGAGCAAATTAAGCACGAAGTGGAAAAAGACGTAATGAAAATTGTTCGTTTTGTGACTGTGTATATTAAATTATAAGTCTGTTTGAGATAGGGAACATTCATGACCTCTTTACTCAACTAATAGAGAAAACTGATCATGTGGGACACTACTGACTTTTACAGCATCCGACTAAAACTAAAGTTTGCCTTCGTTGAATTTTTAAGAAGGGGAAGTGAGAAACATACGTCTAAAACTAAAGAGCAATATACCTTCTCTGGTCCCTTCCCCAGTATCGAAATGTCACAGAAAATTCTACGTTGTCTGGTATCAATCATGTTCTCTTATTTTCTACGTTAGTTTCATTTATACTCCTTTCACTCCGAAAAGAATTATCCTATTCATGGCAATCCTTTACTAATCACCAAGCCCACTGACTTCAGGCTCCACTGCTATTTTGACAGGCAATAAAATGATCAGTATGTAGATAGGGCATTCCAAGTAGAATTCATAAAGCCTGTTTCAGAACTTCACAGAGCTATTTCCGTTTCATCGTCTTTATTTAGACACAGACTGTTTTCTCCCATTCTTATGTGCAGTGATTTTTCTTAATCATGGTATATTTATGTAATGTAGGCTGAATGCACAACACCTACAGTAAAATGCAACTTGGCTTTGGAGTTAGCAAGTGCGGCTTGCGCGCAAACAGTCGTACAAAATTAGAAATAAACTATTTAGCATCTTATTATTTGATGAGGAATTTGACCGCCGATCCCAGTGGCCGTGCGGTCTAAGGCGTGGGTCTGCGGCCGCTCGCTGGCTGGAATTGCGGGTTCGAAACCCACTGGGGACATGGATGTCTGTGTCTTGTGAATGTTGTGTGTTGTCAGGTAGAGGTCCCTGCAACGGTTCGATCCCCCGTGCAGAGAAGTCCTACCGAGTGTGGTGTGTCTGTGTATGATCTCGAAACCTCAACAATGAGGCCACATAGGCCAAAGTGGGACTGTTGCGCCACAAAAAATAAAACCCTTGAAGGGATATTGATGGGCTAGTGAAATTTGACGTCCAATGACAGGCTGAAAACGTGGCTAGAATGGAGCATATTAGGAATGCATACGGAATTTTGGTAGAGATTTCTCCGAAATATCCAAGTGGGAAATCCTGGACACAGAAAGATGATATTAAGTGGGTTCTTAGGGACACTGGCTGTGAGAATTAAAGGTGAGTTAATTTGTTTCAGGATTTTAAACAATGATGGGTTCTGGTATTAGCGGTGTTAAAACTTTGGGTTCTGCCACGACAGTGTGTTCGGAGAATGATGACAATGCTATACTAAGGATACCTGCTATATCTTACCGAAAAGTATGCTACATCCTACAAGTAGATATTCCTGATACACTACGGTTCATCAGCATTTAAGTAAGGCCATTTTACAGACCCGGAATTTCAGCGCGTGTTACGTCATTAGGCTATATTAGTGGCCCTTCTTATTATTTATTTCGTAAGGCCACACTGCGGACCCTTCATGCTACTTCTAGTTATTCGCTTCATAAGGCCAAACAACGGATCCTCCATGTTACTTCTATCTGTTCATTTCCTAAGGCCACACTATGGACCAGTCATAACCAGTGCTTTCTACTCACCTCATAAGCCCTGAAGAGAAGATAGAGTTCTCTAGGTTTCGCATCCATTGGCAGGCCACTGACAAACAGAGTTCGGACCTGAAACAAAACAATTTGCTTTATTGTTTCATCCACACTGCAGTGACATCCACGTTTGTAACAGCGGCACTACAGGTTTCAGTTTATTGCTAAAGCGACAGGAAACAAAAGAAAGGACATACGTGACGCTAATTGGACCGACTGTGTATTGCGGATACACTTCACATAAAATTGGCTTCATGAATGAAATTGAAATATTGGAGCGATAAGCCAAAGGGTTGAGCTGGCTGTTTGACAAAGCAGACGCGATTTATCAATGAGAAAATTCTATGACTTTTCATGAAATTCTTCCATAATTAAATCTAGTATGCTGATTTTTGTTGAAGAAAAACTTATGTTAACATGAGTGCGCGGTGGCGTAAAACAGTAAGGACCTTTAAAGGAGATATCTCGTGCTTAGCATCGAAAGGGACAAAACGGTCAATAAATAGCTTTATGCAAAATGTATCTAAGTGCACTGTTATAAATTTATGCAAGAATCAGTCTTTAATGAAAGCTGAAAATAACTGCTAACCGTTGAAAGCCCTGCGTGACTTGCATGTACATCCGGCTCAAACAGTAAAAAATTGCATTTTCTGCAATTTGTCTACATAGAGTATTTATGTGCTTCATATGAATCTGACTGTCGATTATTTCCTTAAGGACATTAACCGATTTGTCTTTCTGATGGAAACTGTCTTTGTCTGTATGAGGTACAGACTGCATTTTTGCATATCTATTAGATGAATGTCAGCCGTCAAGGGGTTAAAAGGATGTCACCTACTCAACACGATTGAATTAACATTATGTTCACGTTGTAACGTTTCTCGCAGCGTAGTAACCAAGCTGTAACTTACACTGGTTAATGCAAACTGCTGAATAAAGGATACGAGGTTCTGTGTTACTTTCTTGATGCCTTGACATCTGAAAATATTTCACTGCTTTGGAGAGTACTACGCAATCAGCTACTCGTATGAATTCAGATGAATGTCTTAACCATTAGGAACATACGCAGTAGTGGTCTAGGCCTTTTTACATGCGTGTCAGTATTGTTCGAGCCGGTTGGAATCCCAGCATTATATTACAACTTTACGTATCTCCACCAGGAGGAGTTGCTGATGCGTTGTTTTCAGGAGGAGTTCCTCTTCTAATGCCACATCGTGGGCGTACAAGAAAACCAACGAATTCCAGCAAACAGAGTTTTGAGAAAAATGAATATAAACATAAAATGAGTATAAAAGTTTGATCAAGGATTTAATAATACAAGAAATTAATTTATTTCATTTAGAAAAATGTTATTTTGAAACAAATAACATTTATGAATGTAAATACAAACATGTACACAGCATCTACAGTGTCAACAAATTATTAAAATAGTTTAATTACGAACTTTGGATTTAGTGGCTTGTATTTCTATGCCCACGGTGTATTTTCATGTAGGTGTAATGGCTGATACTTCAAGAGAAACCTTGGATAGAATTTATGTACACAGATTCTGGCTTTAAATTTATATTTTCCAAATGAACTTCAGGACAGTGCTTCAATTAGTCCACCATTGCTTCTCCAGCCTCTTTCTAGAGTAGTCTGTCAGCGTCATATGCAGACACACAAGATACGTCAGCATTGATTCATTAGTTTTCCGGGTTATTACAGTCCAACTGGTAGGTGGGTATCAACGTTTCTGAGAAGAGAACACGGGGGCAGTAGGTCCTTTCGAAAGGTTATCCGTGAATCCGAAGACAACCGCATGGCTTTCAATCACTATGAAAGTCAAATATTTTATCTAAGAGAGACAATATAGTATATAAAGGCTACAAATAAGATAAGGAAGCGGATAAGGGAGAAATATAATGTAGGCAAGACAAGATATGCAAAATAAATGTACACAGGCAAAAGGTAAGGCAATCGTATAGGCCTGCAGATATGGTTTCCAAGTCGAAATAAGATGTACGGTAATTTAATTTCACGATCGGCAGCGTCAAGATCCTACGTTCTGGTAATCCCGTGGGTAGTAAGTACGTTTATGCAATACAGCTTCAACTCTAATACTATTGAAGACACTCTTGTATACAACCTAACTTTCCCATTGGAATTTTGTCCGCTCAGGATATAATCAACTCTACAATCTTGTGGTATTTAATAATAATATCAGTACTGGAGAGACAGCGTTATCTTCAACTACATGACATGTACGCTCAACACAAATTGTTTCCAAACCACATAAATGCCAGCGATTCCAATCTCAATCTGTTTGTAGTGATCCTGAACCAACACGAGCAAGACGTCCATGGAAATATGGAGCCAGCAGGTATAAAACAGCCCTCAATATAAATCTAAGCCAACTAAATCCAATCCATGCAATTAAATCCCATAATATAGACGACAATCTCCAAACGGTTGCTTTACATATTTTCTCATTCTTATAAGTTTTCGACTCTTACACGCTTATTTCCCCACAGATGAAACTCAGGATATAAAACCAATCGTGTTCCCAATTTTTTTACGAAGGTGAAACATGATCTCTTACCTTCAAAGAAGGACACGGAAAGAAGTAATAATATTTTGGGTTCAGTTCAGTTCTAAACACACCATTCGTGAAAATGCACACCGATTAACACCCGGCTGTTACGGTGTGAAGTCCTCGCCTTAGTATACCCTTATAATATTACATTTACTTTGTTTTGCCATTTACACCTTACTTAGTCTGGGATATGTAACATCATGTATTTGAAAACAAAATATTCACAGAAGTATGTGGCCATGAAGTAAGGGATGAATATAGTTACACCTTAAAACGAGGAAATTCGTGGCTTCTACAAGACATTTACTAAGGTTAAGGTAAAGAATCTAGGAACCTGCTTCAAAGACCTGGGTATGAGCTAGGGATTGCGGAGGCATGGAATGCGTACAGGTATTCGAAAAGGTTAAACTCTTGGGAAAAAAGTTCAATTGGAAAATCTAACAAGAAATAAGAGAATAACATTAGGATTGTGTTTAGGTGGCTAATGTTTCAGGAATGCAAGTGGACGGAGTACACCCAGGACAGTATGCAATATTTGGACTCTATAGTAGTGGCGGTGAACTTTGGGGTTTCTGCTACCTTAGGGTTAATTAGTCATAACTTATACAAATAATTTAAACGAAGAAGGTGCACTGGGATGGAGAACACACAAGTTCCTGTACAGTAGGTCACTCGGGGCACACACGAGACGACAGCTTTGTACTCAGTATACAGCAGCACGCTGAAGGTGGACTCTAGCTGCAGGTTCAGTTTAGCTTCGTTCGTATGCAAGTACCAGAGACTTAGTCATCCAACGCAGTGAAAGTGGCGTACTCCTATGAATATGATCTGTCCCCTCCTCAGCGAGGTTCATTGCCGCATGTGGTAACAGTCACGAGGGGCAGGTGCTGAATTCCTTGCCTGATCAATAGTCTGCCGGTTTTACAGGCGAGGCGTCAAGGAAGTTGAGAAATGGGGAGTCCCCTTTCTCTCATTCCTATAATTACTTCACCCATTCAGTAAATGAACCGGCACAAACATGAAGCCTCCCAGTTTGTAACTGCAATCGATGTCTCTGTTCAACTGCTTGTAATTTACAGTGTTCCTGTTGGATGTCTTTCGTTTGGTTTTATATCATTGCTATTGTTCGGCGTCGAATCAAGCGCTAACGACTTTAGATTATTTATCAGCAATTCGTTTAATTGAAACGATTTTACCTCAACACGCAATGAATCACATAAAGCATCAAACCAATATAAATAATATTTAAAAATAAAATTAATACTTCACAGAAAACACAACGCGTATTCATTACAAAGACGAATTATTTCAGAATATAAGGGGATATAATAAATATTTATTCTGGTAACCTTTAATGACCTTTACGTAAAAATGCTAGGCTTCTTGGTGTTGAAGTAGATGGTAAATTTAGTAACAACAATGTTTTAATGATCCCATTGATTTTCTTCGAGTGCAGTGTTCAGATGGACAACAAAAATTAAGTGTGTCGTGTCTAGATGCACGGATATACGTACGCACGTACACGCCCACACATAGAATGAAACCCGCCAGTAGTGACATCCAAGGAATTGCGGGCCATTAGGCTTGTTGCATTTCTTATTTTTACTCGTAACTTCTGTTCCAGTTAGTGTACATACATAACTCCATGGAGCACAGTATTTCTTGTGAAGCGGACAGTCACTGCCAACGCAAGACATTTCCGGCCATTTATGGAACTGTAAAGTTCTCAAAGGTTTCTTAAGAACGTCCAATGAACCTTGGAATAAGTAATTTTGCATTAGTTATCATTCTATATTCACCTGAATAGCCTTCTTAGTTTAATGCAAGTCCCGTTCTAAATCGCGTGTTTTGATCTCGTTCCGCAAGATTCTCTACTACAAAGCGCGAAGCAGAAGACCGTTTGGTAGTTAAAATTCCTGGTGGTAGTTAATATCCTGGATATGTTCAACGCTTTTTAGGGGTTTAAATGTATTATTTAACGACGCTTTCAATTGCTAAGATTGTGTAGTATCGATGACAAATAAATGACTATCGGGCACTGGAGGAATGATATTGACAGGCGAAAACAGAAGTACTCGGATAATAACCTGTCCCAGTACCACTTGGTAGACTACAAATTCCACATCAACTGGCCTGGGACTGAACACGTGCCTCCGCGATATCAGACCGGTGATTTGAGCTTCTGCGACTACTTGACTATGAAGATGAAGCTGAAGGCAGGACGATCCTGCAACAGGCCAGGAACCACTCACCAAAACAACGCAGCGTTACACGTTACAAGACTAGAATCTTCAGCAGCACTGCTGTGAGAATTCGAGACCTTACCCTTCAAGTAACTTCAAGTAAAGAATGCTGTTAGCAACGCTATTCTATTCACAAAAATCACACAATATCTCGAAGTTTTGCGTAATGTAATACTGATTTTGTGCGGTTCATTTCAGTGTAGCAGTAGTTACAGTGTCCGTGTCCGAGCAGTGTGTCAAGTAGTACCCGTGACTTTAAATTATTTGTGGGTCCATGCAGGATTATTATTTGTACTGCGATTTGGTTTCCATAGATTTGAGGCTTCTGGGTTGTGACACCTTATAGCCTTGCAGGTATAAGCCATAAGTCAGGCAAAACCTAAAGAGTTGAATATATAAGTACTGTTTGCTCTACTTGTGCTACAAAACTGCAATAGATCTCTTGCTCCTAGACAGGAGAGAGGAACGTATTGCAAGAACAACAAAGAAGAAACCTGCACGAGGATAATACAATGTATTATGAATTACCAACACGTTAAATCTCCAACTACACCTCTTGAAACATTATAAACTTTATCTCATGTAAATACATAAGCACATGAAGCCCAAAGTTTCTTAAGAAGATACTTGGTATTGGTATTTCTAGTCCTTTCAGGAACCCGAGGATTCATTATTATAGCCATAACAATACGACACTGCATCCTATACCGGACGAACTGAAACATGTATGACTATTTATGAATTTGTGTAAGAATGTGTTACATCTCGAGCTGAATATATTGAAACACGGTTATAATTTTTTAAATATCTGTATATTACAAACCGCTATTATTTACAGTTTTCCAGCTCCTGATATGGAGACTGTGTACAGAATATGAAAGAAATGAGAATGATGATGATCTC
This sequence comes from Reticulitermes speratus, assembly GCA_021186555.1. Taxonomy (NCBI): domain Eukaryota; kingdom Metazoa; phylum Arthropoda; class Insecta; order Blattodea; family Rhinotermitidae; genus Reticulitermes; species Reticulitermes speratus. The sequence continues at coordinate 21,361,601 of JAJKFL010000001.1, forward strand.
CTTTAAAGATAGTACACACACTGGACAACCCTGAAGGCTGCAGTAATACAGAGCAGGCTCCTATGTCACCTTTACAGCAGCAAACTCATCGGCATTATTACGGCAGCTGCTCAAGAGAAAATACGTGTGGAGCATGCGAAAGGAAGTGTTAGCTTGTGTAACGGTAACTCTTCGCAGTTCTCTTATTTGCAGAAGTATCACTGTGTAATTCTTTATGCTTCTTATGTTTGCAGTCCTATCCACTTTTTTTTAATTCAGAAAAGAGCTTTCTCACAATCATCGTCCGTAAAGAAAAGATTATTTTCCATGAAAGTACCAACGTGTAATTTCCACAAGTTGGAGAACTTCGCCGTATCAGTTCTAACAACGTCGTAATATAGGTATTTCGCATTTTGCACACAATGAATTCCATGCAGAACATTCGTTGAAAATGATGTTTGTTGCGCTAGACAAGAAATTCTCCCTCCTTGTGAAACCTGGTAGTTTAGTTCCATGTTCACGTAAGCCCGCCAGTGGATTATATCCAGAGCTAGTCGAATCGAGTGCATATTTTCACACTCTCTTTATTTAAGATGCAATTTAACATTATTCACCGATCTATATCACAGTCTTTCAGGTGTCTGTTCCATTGAAGTAACTAAACTTTTATATGCACTTTTCATAGACAATGCGTGTCAATTCATCTCTATTTGCCGTCTTACTTAAGTTACAAGAAGCAGAAGGGAAAAATTAAAACGCACATCACAGAAAATTGAACTTTTAAATAGATTGGTCAGGTCAGACACTATAAGAAAAAGGGACAGACTGACAACGTTAAACTGGGCATTTATACAATATTCACTCTCTATTACAAAATTATATTATGCATGAAATGCGTAAAAAAAGATGTATGAAACGTCAGTGAAGCTGGAAACTAAGATAACAAAACAGTTGGCTACAACATACGAGTATACAAAAGGAAGACAAGAAAATACTGTAATGCAAACCACTGGGATGAAGAGATCAAGGACGCCTAAAGAAAACAAATAGACCAACAGCATCTCTAGAATTTAGGAATGAGCGTTGTTTTTGTTGTTGTTGTTGTGGTGGTGGTGGTGGTTGTTCGGATATATTTGTAGGTCTACATGAACAGCACATCCACTAATACTGTAGGCAACTGCAGCAGAATCTGCGTCGACTGACAGTTTTCAACGGCGTTAGAAAGTAGTACAATAGGCCTACATATGGAGAACAGCCTTCCTGCAGTCGTGCCAGTAGGGATCGTAGAATGCTATCAAATATTAATCCACCCTCCACAAACACATCAACTTTCGAACTGGGACGAACGAGAGGACAGACGGTCCGTGTGAATTAAATATGGATGACCATCGGTAGCTGCAGTAGCTAGCAGCAGCTGTAGGAGGTGGAGTTGAAGCGTAGGATGGCGTTGTGGCGCCGGTAAAACTCCTCCATGTCTGACTATGGAAGGATTCCGTGTCGCACGCCAGGCAGACGACAAACTTGTCAACATGCAAGTCAATGCATGACTGACGTTAGTAGCTAATGTGAAAAGGCAAATTTAAAGCGAGGGTAAGGAATCCCAATTTCGTCACTGACAACCTTAAATTGAAAATTCGCTTAGAACAAAAATAAAAGAAATGAGACAATTACTTAACAAATAAAACATGGCGTAAAATTATTTTTCAGATGATATTCACTCAGTTTTTGAAGATATTCCTCGCGTTTTGTACATTCTGGAAATTTACTAGACTATTTAAAATACCGCCAATGGGTCGTAAGATCAAATGATTCCAGTCCACGCTATTCTTAAGATCCATTTTAATATTATCTTATCATATAAGCTTAGATCTCTCAAATGGTCACTTTTCCTACAGGTTTCCCAACTAAAATGTGGAATGCATTTCTGATTTTCACACACACACACACACTCACACACACACTAGCTACGTACGCCCCCAACTCATCTTCCTTAATCAATCACCCTAAAACATGTGAAATTCTAAATTATGATGCCCCTCATAATGCGCCTTTCTCCTTCCTCGTGTTACTTCCTCTGTGACGTCCAAATATTCTCTTCAGTATCCTGGTCTCAAACAACGTCATGCAAACTGCAATAGCACTGATAAACAGGCAACTCCCTAGAGACTGACTTACTGGTTTGCTTCTGTCAGTCCATCTGTGCAAACAGAGGTCGGTACACAAAGCCCGTCATGTCCATAATCTGCACAAATGCACAGTACTTATAACACAAACAGTACTACGAAGAATGGAATTACGAACAGCGAAAATGGAACAAAAGAGCCGCATCTCGGTCCTCGAGTATAAGTGATATTGCTTTTATAAACATTTAAAGTTCTCCGACTCTGAAAGGGAAATCATATCCCTTATCAGAATTATAATTAGTGAAAGTTATTAAAACGTACGAAAAAGGTTTATGAAATTTTATACTCATCTTGTTAAGAAGAATGAAAAGGCGAGATAATTAAGTCTTATTACGTGCTATTTTCAAAGCACAAAAAATGAAGTCTTGAAGGAGGTCATAACTGTCCGGGCGTACATCGCCTTCTGACTAGTATCAGCGCATGAAGGTTAGAAAAATATTTTCAAATTCGACGTTGCAGAATTTCATTAAGAGCTGTCTGAAAATTATGATTCTCGGACACATTGAACAATAACAAATCCACATTACATCGCATAATTAAATGTTTTCATGTGCGAGTGGGAATGTGCACTAGATTAAACTGGGTGAGGATAAAACACAGTAGTGTACTGCAGATACATTGCAGTTTCTCAGCTGTGTACGGTAAGCCCGAAGATTGCTGTAACGGCCGAGGTATTTAGTAAAGTTAGGTACATATTTTAATGTGAATAGAAACAACACTGTGTTAGGAAGCAAGAAACCCTGAAATTTATTCATAAAATACACGACGCAAAAGTACGTAATTCCGAAGACAGGAAAGGAGAGGGAAGCGAACGTGTGGTGCGATTTCATCCCTCCAGATCCAAGCAATTTCAAAGGCAGGAACATTCGCAACCAATCCGGAACTTACACGTCAAAGCAAAATAGGTCTTGCAACAAAGGCTAGCTTTGCTAATGGACGTTAACTATTTATTACTGACAAAGAGTTGTTGGTAGCGCGAATACTTTTCGCTTATTGATTAATTTCCGTCCCAGTAATTGCTTCGCGGGAAATTCGAGTCTCGCTATTCGAGGTGGCCAACTGCGATCTTTTATTTCTATTAAGTGATAAGTTTCGAATGGGAATTCATTCTGTAGGATTACGAAAGACTTATATATTTCACTTTTTATTCTTCTGCCCTGAAGTTATTTTGAAACGTCGGTAAATATCTATCAGACTACATGGCGTTACATCCCAGGAGAAAATATTTGACATTATAAATTTATTTTAATATAAGAGGCTGTAAGGACTACGTAGAATGCAGGATATAGGCCGTCTTGAAGGGAGCATTGCCTTATGGACTTGTTTCTGGCCGGCTGTGGGACAGTATGGCAAGATATGTGTTAGTACTGATTTAGCAGGAACAGGCAATATGCAATTCATTTTGGAAAATGTATTTAAAAAGTGTACATAGGCCTATGAACACGTCTTATTTTCTACATAATTTTACTTCCTTTGCATTCCTTATGTACCAACGTAACACTTGCAATCCTTAAAGCGAAATATCACACCCATTTGATTACAATGTTCTCCTTAAAGTTTGGTGACATAAAATTTACTGAATTGTACTGAATTAAACAAGGGTTTAAACACCAAAGAAAAGTAAAATTGAGTGTCAAAATAAACGAATAAATTTTAAGACCTAATTCCCTGGTACTTTTTACTTCATTAAAGGTAGTATTCACAACCTGACCAACGACCAAATTCAAGCTCGTTTTGTGCGAGATGCATTAGGCTAACAGAGGATGCCGTACAGTTGTTGCGTGTTTGTTCCGCAGCGATCAGTTTGTGCGCAGGATGCTGGTGTGATTGGCAAACCCCCAAGGCGTCCCGCAAGATTGATCGCCATGTGATTCGATTTGTTGACCTCCTAAATGGAAACTTTAACCATAGCCATCACCGGTCGGCATTTGTCCTCGTTCCATTATTGCTCTTTATTTCCTTTGGAAGATCATGCTCTGTTTCGAAGATCCTTAAACCGATGAAGCCCTAACAACTATTCTACACGCGAGCTCAAAACAAAGGGCAGCTAAAATGAAAAACACACAAAGAAGGCCACAGCATTTTTGTACGATGTATTTTACTACATACAAGTATGGGATTTAAGATGACAATCCAAGACGACGAAGTTGGAGGCAAGTAGTAAGCCGTATGTTTTTCCCCGTGTAGTTTTAACTACCTACCAGACAACACGGTTGTATAATTTGGAAGAACACATCACTGTTTACAACAACGACCACGATTAAAACTACTGATCCAGAATTTAACCTGTGTGTAAGGGAATATACTAACTTCATTTTATATGTCTTAATTAATTTAAAGCAATTACGAACATTACTTATCCCCTGTGAATTTCTACATGATGCAGCACGAAATGAAGAGGGAGAATCACATTACATCACATACAAAGGAATAACTCTCAAATTGAGAAACAGAGGTTTACCCACACCATTACAAGAGAGATGAAAAGAAAGTATTTAGATCACACCCAAAATCCCTTATGCAGTATTTGAGAACGTTTTAATGGCCGTGGCTGTGTTGATGTTGGCAGCAACACGGAATAATTTAACATTTTTGATGTAAAAGAGAAAGAGGAACTTGCATTTTACATACGTTACACAACTAGAACCGAAATATCATAATATTTCCCATGATATTTTGACAAGTTATCAATAATGTAGGACACGAAATAAGATGGGTTGATATGCTGTTTAAGAAATATAAAAACAAAACATATATTATTTAAACTTAAGTGGGGTAAATAGGTCTATTTAATTAAATAAAATAATTTGTGCATTACAGGTAAAATTTGACGGAAAACTATTGCAAGAGCGGGATCCGATTTTCCAATAAATACCAGTATTCTAGCTCTTTACATTTAAATTAGGTACAAACAAATTTACATATTCCATAAACCACCCTACGTGAGAGGAAATACTGATGTATTTGGCGAAAGTTAATGCAGAATACCGAAGCCTGTTGGTGAGTTTATCACACTGAACTTGACGCTAAATATCTCATTCATTTGGGCATAATTTTAACACCGTGGCGCTTAAAGGAAAAGGGAAAAATTATTGGTCACTGTCCATGTTTTCTGGAGGGAAATTAGAGAATATTTGGCACCCAGTAACTTTCAAATATACTTGCTAGTTTTCATAAAACTTCGTAAAATATTTCACTGGATAACAGACAGATACTATTAAGTCAAATATTATTTTTAATGTTTCATTTGTCGGCTACGTAAAGATTTCATTTAAGAAAGACAAGAGGCCTAGCAATCCGCGATCTCAAAGATACGCAATCCCTTCACATCATTTAATTTTCGTAAGCATTCCCCTTAACTAAAATGTGAATATTTACGCGACCAATACGCGTCATAACGTGTCATTCACATTACAGAAATTGGTGTGCGGTTGGTCTGGGAATAATCTATTCACTATGAAATGAAGTCATAAAGGTATTAAATAATTTTGTACAACCCATTATGCAAATGTCTATTCCTTCCATGCCAAAATGTTTGTTATAGCACTTTCCATTCACGTCATCCGACTGACATGGTGAATGCATTTCTGTTCTCCCCATGCGAGCTAAAAGTCCCACCCATCTTGCAATCAATAATTTTATCATTCTAAAAATATTTGGTAAAGAGAATAAATGATGAAACTTCTCGTTGTGATATTCTGTCAGCCTTTTGCTATTTCCTCTTACTAGAATAGATATTGTCATATAATAAATATAATATACATCTTTCAAAGAGGGAACTGAAGTTTCAAGCAGGTTGAAGAACCCAATTTATGGACGTAGTGGATGATAATTACATGATATAATATAATATAATATAATATAATAGCAGACACACGATATTAATTAGTTCCGCAAAACGCGACGATATGACGGCATAGTATAAAGGGTGACACTGTCTCTAAGGCAACCTGAGAGCATGGATCGATGTCGTGAGAGAATTGAGTTGGGGGGGATAAGGAAGACAAAGAGATGTGTTGAAGCGAGCACGAAAAACATAAAGTTATTGAAACTTTACGCTGAAAACAAAAGGTACAAATATTGCGTATAAACAAATTTTAACGCTTGCTAGTAACCAGAATTATCACGACAACTAAAGTACTACGAAAAAGAAAGTTTGGGTATATATATTTTAAAAATTTTCTGTCGTTGTGTAAATTTGGAAAGCCCTCACTATCCGATAAAGTGTTTAGAGTGCGACAGAAAAGGGTAGAATTCTGTAAGGGATTGCCGTAATTTCCGAGGACGCTGTTGCCTTTAACTTCAGGATAAGACTGTTTATTGCACTGACGTACAGGCTTCAATATAATCGTCATTAAAACGGTAGTAAGAAGTATGTTATTAAGATCAATGAAACAAAGGAGGCAAATTGACTCATAATTCTAAAAATAAAAAAAATATTTTAAGCAATTACCAGACGCGGTGTGTCTCCAGTAAAATGGATGTACAGCATTTGAACACTTGCCACTTTCATGGGTCTCATGAAAATCGGCGTGGTTAAGACAATACTTTTCTTACAGACATAATGGAATTATATGTACATGTGCACTGTGAAACCGTGCGATATTCTGAAAGTAAAGAACGCCTGGGTAAAGCCTGTGTACTACATTACGGATTACGAGATTTGTAATTTTGTTTTGTTCGATTTTAAACAAAATTTTAAGGCTTCATAAAATTTCAGCAGAAATCTCGCAATTTCAATTTTGATGAAATCCGATAAAGCCGTTCTCGAGTTATTAAATATGGACAGTGAGCTGACGGCGCTAATGGGAGCATGTTTTAGTGCTTCTTTAGGCTGCATAAAAAAACAGAAGCTGTGATACAGACCAAAGAGAGTGGTGAGAAGAATCACTAAGCACATGTTCATGTCTCGTCACCAGAGTGCAGCACGTGACAATAACATAAAATTGCTTACAAGTCCTTTGGAAAGGCGGTGCTAATCAAATATTATGGAACACTGGTAAATCCACGTCACATTAATGAGGAAATTGCGGCAGATTTCATTCGGGAAATTCTTTCTACGTGCAACATATGATGTTAAACCTTCCAGTCTCCTATATAGGAATCTAAATACTTAAAGCCACACTTAATTCCTCCCACTGCTTTATATGGGTGGGACACTTCGGCTCCTATCGCAAGAAAGTATACATTGAGGCACTTCGTGTCTTGAGAGTTCACCAAATATTGTTAGCGCGATCAGGCCAAGAAAAATTATATTTTTCAGATATTTAGCACGTACAGGGCACTAAAAATTACAGTACTTTAATTATAAGAAAAGTGGATAATTTCTTGACCAGCTGAGAAAATATCAGCTTCATGATACAATCGGTATCAACACGCAGGAGGGCATTCGAACTCAGGATCTCATTCATGCAATATCCTGCAAACCCGCAGACCTCTAGGTGTATTTAATTAAGCTGTAAAACTACCATAACAACTACTATGCAGTAAATTGCAAATTATATGGAAGTGGCTGCAGCCTAAATTAAGACAGGGAATAATATTTCGCAGGTACTGAGTAAAACCACAAAAAGGTAAGTCAGGATCTGCGGATATCTTGAACACGAAGCGAGAGTGGTACATACTTGACTGATGGCTAGGCCGTACGAGGTGAACAGTGACGTCTTACCGAATGCAGCTCAGCTTGTTTGCTGCGGTCTGATTCCTGAGGTATGCTAGTCATGTGGTGACATTACACGTATGAAAGTGTAACGGAAGGAGGAAGATGTAGCCTTGTCTACAGAACGACAAGCTTGTACAGTCCGATAACAAATAATTTACCTAAATGTCCTTTGTTTCTTAACCCTTGAAAGCTGGCTGGTAGATGTGTGTCTACAGCAAACAGCCTTACTTCGTTATACAGCTTTCACTGATTGGTCTTTATGTTGAAAGCACACGGTTTTCTCTGTGAGGTATGGACTGAATTTTTATACATATGTAGATTGAGTTCAGATTTTTTTCCGGCCTCTCACCGCGAAGGCCCCGGTTTGATCCCGGGCCACTATATGTAAGATTTGTGGTAGACAAAGTGGCACTGGGACAAATTTTTCTCGTAGTACTTCGAATTTCCCCTGTCAGTATCATTTCACCAGTGCTCCATACTCATTTTCGTATACACGTTGCTCTTACCAGCAGAACAACCAGGCTAAGCGTGGAAACCATGCAAAAAGCAATGCTATTTCGGAAATCTGAGAGCATTTTTATAGAAAAGTGTTTTCAGTTTTTAAACGATTAAAGTGACTGTTAAAAATGTGATAATGATTCATCGTTAAACACCTTTAAACAAATAAATTAAAAAAATATTTATTAATATAGAACTGATACGTAGGTCTACATTAATTGATTGTCCCAAGTGAGGCGCGGATAATATTTCGTGGTGTAGAGCCGGCTAGGGCGTTCGATAACGTCCGTTACTCTGTCCCCAGCTTTTGTGTTGGGAATGTAGTCTAAGCATTATTTTGCAGGCGCACTTGAGGCAACACTAGGCGGTAAGCACACTTACAGGCAGCACGGAAATGGAATCAATTGAAGCAGCGGTTTGTTTCCGCACAGAAGTGAGAATTTCACAATGGAATAATCAAGAAACGTTCCGCTGTCTGCAGCTCAAGACGCCGATATGTCAACACTGAGTATGACTTTAACTACAGCACAGTTCCGGAACTGATACAAAGATACAGTTCCGAATTAAACCATAGAAGTAGAGGAAGGAGACAATTTATGCAATAACCGAGTTCACTTTTCCAGTGTGTATGGCTTTCCTATTATCTTAACTGAAGACGATTTTAAAAATGAATGCATTCTGTATCTGACTAGCACTGAAAGTCTTGTGGTTCGAATCCTGATGTAAATATTTAATGAAGGCTTTGAAATTGTGACGAAATATTTAACTTAGCATTCTTTCTATCTTCTGTTATAACAAAATGGAAAGGTGAGAATATAGAGCGCCATACTTTAACCTTTTCTGTGTAGGCGTAAAACACAGTTTCATACCCCAAGCAAAATAATACAGACTGCAGGTGTTTGAGAAGAAAGGGCTAAGAAGCATAGATATATGGACCTAAAGAGCAGGAGGATGAAGAAAAAGCGGAGACAAGGTCTTTACGAAATATTATTAAAATATGAAATCCAGAAAGTGGGACATGGAGCAGCTTGAATGAAAAAAGAAATGTGTACAAAGTTTTAAGCATGAAACCTGAAGGAAAAAGATCAACTGGAAGATAAAACTGTGGATTTTAGGATAATATGAAGTGAATCTTAGGCATATAGCCTAGGCTTTAAGAGTCTGGACTGAATTTAGCTGACACATAACAAGTCAGTGACTGGTTGTCGTGTTGTGTCGTGTCCATAAAAGAGGTTATATTTCTTGGTCACATCATCTACTATCGGTTTTCACTACAACGGCTGCAAACTAAAATCATTAAAGATAGCATTAAATTTAAATTCGATTTACATCGCGATATTTTACTCCAATCCAGAAAACTGAAACAATACAGAGTATAACATTAAAGACGAGCAAATATGTGGGAGAAGCGTATTACAGACAAAGTTTTGTTAGGTAAATCTGAATAAAAATATAATTTGGAGGACCTAAGCGTAGATGGAAGTATGATATTAAAATAAATCTTAGGAAATTGGATGGGAGGGTGTGGACTGTATTCGTCTGGCTAACGACAGGGACAAGTGGCTGGATCTTGTGAACACGGAAATAAATTTCATGGTAAAAATTGCGAAGAATTTCTTCACTATGCGAGAAAATATTAGTTCCTCATGATAGACTCTGTTACAGGTAGTTAGTTACTTAGTTTGATAAATTTAAATATTTGAACTCAGTTATGCCCCCTTCACTACCTCTATGTAAAAATTGAAGAAATGAATAAAATTTACAATTTTACATGTAAAGATATGTGTCCTGTAAAACTTCCTTACGCTAATCATATGGGCCACCAGCCCCCCCCCCCCCAAAAAAAAATATATACCCATGCTTGCTCTCGAAACGTAAGGAATTCATAAGTACTTAATACAGTATATCACACAAAATTTCTACGAAAACAGCGAAAGCTACAACACACCTTGCGATTCCAGCTCCGTAATACTTCAACAAAAAGCAAGCAAGGTAACAGAGAAGCATAGCAGAAACTACAATAAAAAGCATTGTGGGATAAAGCAGAAAAAGATGAAAGCAAACACGAAAGGGTTGACGGAAATGGAAATGGAGGTATCGCATGTAAGTCCACATAGGAACGGCGAGCTAGGGGAATGGGCGTGCCGAGCGGCTCGCTACTTGTCGTGATCCAAGCAGAAGCGGCTGGAAATAAAGGACGCCATTAATAATGAAGACACGCCTGCTGCAGCAGCTCATCAATAATGAAGGAACTGATCCCATTCCAACCACCACAAAACCGCCACTACGTAACCACACAGAGTTGCTTGGCAAACATCAGCTTCTTCATCGGTTGCAGCCTCATGTTAACACAATGAAGATATTAATGAAAATACTGCAGGCATTTTATCTCAGTCGTTACGTCGTATTTCACAGCTTCCATACATTGGCAAACTTTGATGTAAGACAAAAAATAAGCAAATTTCGGAAAGTGGCAAAGTTCATACGAGGCTTCTTCCGTCCTTCCATGTATGACGTAACGTTACTGGGTAATCTGTTCCCGAAGTTTCGAATTACTATACTTTAATTTGATTGTTTGGAAAAGGACCTCGACATAACCTGAAAGAATACACACAGAGTCTTTATGGGTTCTGACGTCATGCATTCTGTTTATTGGGTATTTATGTTTCGGAGATACATACTGCTTCCTTATTGAGGGTTGAAGTAACTTCAACTGAATAAGGAAGCGATAAATTTCTACGAAATGCTGGTACTACCGACCACACTAAACGGCGTAGAAACCCAGAAAACTAAAACATGTCACTTCATTTCCATGCAAACCGCAATCAGATTGGACACACGTTTGACCTGCGAGGCATTCCACAGTGTTTGTGTTTGTCTGACGCCACAACAAACAGTGCGGCCCAGCGCTTGCCTCGAAACTTGGATATAGTCCTAGTGTTACGAGAATGGCTTGTTAAAGGCTGGAGTATCACTTTGAAGTGAGGCTAATTAAGATCTTGGTGTGTGGGAACTGCAGTTAATAATGTTGATGAAGCTGACAGGGAGCAGTGATTCTGCAAGCCAATTGATGCGATGATGTGGCAATATGAAGAATATAATTATTATGTAATTACTGAAGGAATGTAGGAAGGCACATTGAGAGTTGCATGCAGGGAGGATGGCTTAAAAACACAGCGCAGTGGTCAGAGACTACTTCAGACCTGAGCGCTAGGATGCCGCAAGTGCTCTGCTTCACGCTTCTGCCACCTTTACCTAATTGGGATGCGCCATAATTGGTCCCGATCACGGAGAAGGAAAGCGATTCAATGTCATTATCTTAGACAGAACTACAGACACAATAAGAGTCAACCACCTTACAACGGGCCACATGATATAACTCCACATGCTACTTCTTTTCATCCACTTGAGATTAACTTTCCCGTCCATGTCGAAGCCACTTTAATAGACTATGGGATGCTTCTTCGGCTGTCGGGAAGAATTGGACCGAAAGGTACTTTCACATGTTTTTCTTTTTCAAATGCGCATGCTAACAAACACACACACACACACACACACACAAACAGGCATTTAATAATTACAGAAGACATGAAAGTATGCAAATATGTTATCAAATAATGCGCAAACGCAGCATTAAAATGTGCGTCATTGTCAGATACTCTAATTAAGTCATCTATAATATATGCGATATATATATAATATAGACATACACACACACAAACAGAATTTAACATAAGATTACTTTCTCTGTTTTTTGAAAAGAAAAAAAATTCAGAGTTTCATAAACGACAGCCAGTGTCACCTTTCTCCATCCTTTCACAGGCCACATCGACGCGCTGGAAACTGGAGGCAGCGCGGCGTACCTCCATCATTATTGCCTACACAGACTAGTGCCCATGAAATGTCACCGTCATTTTTATTGATATAGCGATTTTAATGCCACGTAACAAAATACGTTACGTCAGTCAAGCCTCTGTATCTGATACGTTCCTGAGGCTGCCAACTCTGCTTGGCGCGTCGCCCAATTAACTCGTCGCAATGGAAGATTGTCACGCTGGTAGCTCCTCCAAGTTCCGGTCTGACGTGTCACGGAGCCTCTTCCTTTAGCAACCTTTACGCTGCCTTGTACCTTGTATTATACAGACGGCCTCAGCTAACAAATTCTCAGTAGCCTTTGGGGTAAACGGGGACAGAATTTCATAAACAAATCTGCCATCAGAGTTTCTCTGAAAAGCGTACGTTGTTTTGTTTCATTATTATACTTTAAATTAACTACACCTTATTAAAGAAAAGCTAATTTTTGTTAAAAAGAAAGCATCTTATTGGAAGTAGATAAGAAAGAGTAAGGCAAACTGTCATTATACCATTTAAACCATATGCACGGTACAAAATAAACTTTAATAAGTGATATACCCACAATGGGTTATATTTGGAGATAGTTTTGAATGGTGCTAAAACTTAGACACTTCAGAAAATAGATCAGAAGAAACTTGAAAGTTTTGAAATATGTGCCGGAGAAGGATGGAGAATATCAGACCGATCGTGTAAAAAATGAAGTATTACGTAAAGGTCAAGAAGGAAAGAAACACCCTACATACAATAAACGAAGGAAGGCTAACTGGATTGGTCACATCTTGCGTAGAATCTGCCTTCTAAAACACGTAATTCAAGAAAGACATAAAGCAAAAAAAGACGAGGAAGAAGATGTAAACTGCTACTGAATGACCTTCAGGAAAAGAGAAGATACAGGAACTTGGAAGAAAAAGCTTTAGATAGACTCTCTGGAAAACTTGTTTTAGTAGAGGCTCTCGGGAGACAGTGACCACGTAATGGATGAATATGTCTTTATTGAAGCCAAAAACCCCCAAGACGTACAAGTGTAAGGAACTGACACTTTGCTGTTCAGAAGATCACTTTGTCAGTTCATATAAGGAGACGCAGGCAGCCGGTTCCTTCGAAACGTCGTGTGAAACCAATAAGAAGGAACCACAAAAGAATGAATCTGGTAATTGCATAATACAAGTAAAGCGTGATATCTGTTTCATAACCTAATTTAACTCTTCATATGCCTTAACCAATTTACATTTTCTGCATGTCATCAACAGCATATTCTGAAGTTTATGCTTACACTGTACAATGAAATTGCTGGGTTTATTGCTTGGATTGTGGCCCACATCACGGATCGTATAAGTTTGTCCTTATAACGACCACTTCCTCACCCTCAGTGTTGAGGATTGGCCATAGGGCTGTCATCCTGGGCTCGTAAAACATTCTGTCCACAATACTGTGCCAGAGTGCGTACATAAAGCCCCGCAGTTGGGAGGTAATGAATTATCATCCACCAGAAATGCCGATGGGGAGGGTTTAAGGCAATTTAAAACAGTAACTTCACCTAGCGACACTTTGAAGAACTAAGCTTTATAAGGATTCATCCAATATTCATTCGTTTTTCGCCAGTGATGCACCAGTGGCAATGCTTAACAAACTAATTTAGATTCTAGGTTCTTTTGCAAGACAAGGATGCCAAATGTGGATGCAACGGAGAGATCCAAATATAATGACCGCAGACTTAGAGCACGTGTACAGCACCCATGCTCCCCACTTATTCTCAAACAACGTTTAAAACACTTTGCACAGTATCCGTATTATTTAACTCGCTCCACGGTATGGATTCCTTGCATAATTATTCCAAGAATTTTCCTACCTTTTCTGGAATTCAAAGATTTATTAGAGTTTTGAGAAGACCCCATTACTTGGCCTTATATGAGCCACTTTTAACCAGGTCACATCACATATACTCTCTTTTTTGAAGTCTAAAATCAGCTCACATTATACAGCATCCTTGTTTTATCTCACAACTACGATTTGTTACTTCCTGCCGCCGGTCCATCATGCGTGCGGGCGGTCTGCTGAGTGAGCTACGTCAATACGAGAAACGAGCCGACAGGAAATGGTAACTAACTGTCAGATAAAATAATGGCACTATACATAAATATTAAGTTTGTACTTCATAGATAACACAAAGTTCTGCATCAGGAAGATCAATCAATTAAAGAGGTATGGGGAAATAATCACAATTTATTGTATAATTGATAGGGATAACCCAAATGCAGTGTGTGGGAAAAATGTAGAGGGCCTAATGTTAAACCTGGCCACACGTATAGTAACCACTAGGCTTCAAGGCCATGTAGCCATTTCAATATTGTTTCAAAATCTACGCTTCAGTATTGCATGTATCTGTCTATTCACTTCAGATTTTTCAGATTATAGTTTTGTACGCATTTCTCACCTCTCTCACGCTTCCTACATATCGCTCACAAATAAACCACACACACACACACCAAAGGCAAACACACACACACATACACCAAAGGCAAACACACACACATCAAAGGCAAACACACACACAATGTGTGAGTACTTCAGTGATTTCATAATTCTAATAACATTTAGTGAAGATGATTTAATTATCACGCACCTCACAGTGTAATTTCATCTAATACTCTCCTGAGCACAATGTTTTTCACACACAATAGTAACATTCTGAGTAAAGTAAAGACAGCATAAAACTTAGAATCGGCAATGAAGAACTAAGAAACAAACTGACAGTATATTCCTCACGCGTAATACAGTGAGACTATAGATCGCAGAAAAAGAATGCACTGAACACATTTGAGAAATGGATGGCATTAGGACACGTAATGTTGAATCAATACTGAATTCGACAATGAAGAAATCTGGGACGGCCACTGAAAGCTTGGAGTCAGTATTAATAGAATGTGTCAACAAATTTTGGTAAAAGTCCACAGTAAAAAATTACACGAAAATCCGTCCGGTGGAAGTCGAGTTGTTCCATGCGGACGGGCGGATGTGTACGACGAAACTAAAGACCGCTTTTCTCAACTTCCTTGCGAGTGAGCCCAATACCCATCACAAATGCTTAGCTTGTTTAGAAAGAATACCTTAAAATGTCATTCTAAAGTTTCTCTTTGAATATGAACCGAAGAAACAGAGGACGGCCTTACGTCGTATAAAATACAAAATAATTTTAATTCATATAACCGGTACAGACCAAGATATTAAGGCCTAATTTTAATGATAAAATTTCGAGTGTGGCAGGCACTTTATTAAGGGTTTGAATCTCATAGGGCACCTTAAATCTAGCGAAATGCAATAAGTTTGAATAAGGTGAAAATTGAATTAAGTTTTCTAATTGAAATAGCGACCGACTTGACTTTCAAAGGAAAGATTTCGTGTGAACTACTCTCCAGAGATATAAGGTGAGAGATGTGCATTCATATTCTAATTTAATGTCTTCTCTTTAGAGGGCACGGCACATAGACTGCTATGATCAAGCCAGCGGATAACAGGCCTTGATAAATTGATAGCGCTCAGCTGGTGTAAAATTCACGCCTCTTATAAAACGTAAACTTTCAGTGCAGTGCTCAAAGCAGACTGCCGCTGCATCCAGTAGAGAACTGCAAAGCTTTTTCTACGTACGCCAGGAAGACATAAGGGGGAACAGAGGTATAGCGCCACTTATTCCTAAACTCCATACTAGATGGAGGCGAGTGGTTAACTTCATTCTCCGACACATTTTCCAGTGGGGAAGAGGTTCTTACACACCTTGAACAAGAGGCTGGGTGGGCCCCAGGCCGTGCTAGAATGTTTAAAGAAGAAAACCCCCGTTACCGCTATCGGGGACCGAATCACAATTCTTCGGTCATCCAGCTGGCAGCCTGGCACTATACCGATCTCATTCGTGGTAAACGCAATACAGTATCTTCTTTGTTTATGTTTCTCATTAGTATTATCCTCTAACCCACACTTTTATTGCCGAGGTCATAAGTTCAGTTTATTCACCAACATTTCACACGTATCTCGTACATCCCACGCGTGCTACATGATTTACCAAACTCATACTCCTTGATTGGTTACCTTAACAATAATCGGTTAACAGCATAAATCATGAAGCTCTCCTTAGTGAAATTTTCTCACTATTCCCCATTATTATATACTGATAAAAAGTTGTAAGATATCAAGGCCCAAATATGTTCCCTGTATTCCACATAAACCAATAATTACCCTAGATGTGAAGGTTTTTGATGCCGGCTGACTTCACACATTCTAGAAACAACATTCTATAGAGTGTACTGAATATTAAGACGTATTTAGAAGTTCCCTGGCCTTACCATACCAGGCGGTACTGCAGTTCGGATGAGATGTTAAGACGTAGCCCTTCCCTCTGAAGCCATCGCGTTCCTATATAGTCCTTTATTCATAAATGTTCACTTACCTGAAAACAACAGACAATTCACAATGTCAGTAAACATACTAAAAACCTACAGTGGCTATGTAGGCGCAATGTTCATTTTACTGAAATTATATTACGTTATTTTGAGGTAAAAATATCCAAATTTCAAACCGCATTTCTGGCCAGATTTACGACATTTAATCATCACGGCGACGAAAGTAATAAATGTTGACTCGACTTGTTCGTAATTAATTTTATGGGGCTATGTTTTACTCCTGCGATATAAGATGATATTACCTAGAAAATTAAAAATATTATACAATATGCCAAACCTTATCACTCTAAAGAAAAAAATTATATCTGGAAAGAATATTGGAGATAAATTTTAAAGGAAAAAAGATGCTAAAATACACTTTGTGTCATCACCTATTATTCCTCTTCTGAAAGAAATATTGTCTAAAAAAAGATATGTATTTCACAGCATTTTTGCTCAAATATTACCATGACAAGGGCCTTGTTTGTAGCATGCATGGGAAGAACAATAAAACCAAAAATAACTTGTACTGGTGGACATCAGGAAAGGGGGTACTTAGAAAACAAGTAGTGGAAGCATAATGGTTATTTGGAAAATGAATTGTGCGAATGTGCAGTAAAGAACAAGTAGAGAAATATGCGCATGCTATACTAATTATGGCATGCTAGGTCTGTTAGGGCCTCTATATTAAATTTTTGGAAGTTAAAATTTGATGAAGAGGGCACATCCAGTGAATTTGATGAAAGTCTGTCCAACAGCTCTCAAGATCTGAGATGGTAAAGCACGGAAAGAAAGTTCAATTTATCTCGAAAGACGTTAGAATTGTGGAGAAATTTTACAGGCCATAAAATGTGTGCGTTGGTTTATTCTGTACAAATTTTGTGTGAAATAATATTCGCTCCGATAAATATGTAGCCAATTACGTTCTTGAAGTGTGCATATAAATCTTTATGTGCAGTTCTTTATCCTTTTCCCGATTTTAACCGAAACAAAGTTTTTGATAAAAAGTCCACAATAAACAGTTTATGGAAATATATGTAGCCGTTCTAACATTGTTATGCCTGTAGACATTACAAAGTTAACGAAAATCTTTGTGGAACTTTCGTGGGAATTGTACTGAAAATAGGTCGAGCTGGGATTTAATAATGGGCTTTTTATGTGATGATGATGAACATTTGAGTTACATAACACTATCATAAAACACGGCTCTCAGTATCTTATAATACTGTCGCCAATATCGTTTTTATTAAAAGTAATGTGCAAGAGAGAAGGCCAATGTAAAGCCATTGGTGTTAATATTGGAAAAATGTTTATACACTGCGAGCGAACTTACGCATTTACCTGAATAATACGTGTGGACTATAAGCAGAAAGTTTCCATTCGTATTGGATTAAAACTTACTAAAACTTTCACGTACTTCTTTAGGAGTAAAAATTTAGTTTACCGGTAACAAAGCGGGCTTACTCCATTACATTTCAGATAACTCAACTTAATCTCCCATTATAAATTACAGGCAGCTAGTCACCGACCTCCAACCGCGGATGTGCCGGTTCGATCCCAGGCCAATCCATGTTTGGATGCATGGTGGACAAAGTGGCACAGGGGCACGTTTTTATATAAGTATTTCGGGTTTCCCCATCAGTATCATTCCACCATTTCTCCATACCCGGTCATTCATCTATCAAAAATGATAATCTTAGCAACTGACAGCACTGCACTTAAAATTGCTACAGACAAATATGAGCCCTACAGTCAATATTGTTATGGTTACGTACTCGTGTCGCCTTCAAGCCAAGAAATATTGACTATATATCTCCTTGACAGAAAATCACTGAATTTGGATTACTATACTATTATAGGGATAGGCGTGTATATGTTACTTCAAGTGGACTGCAAAGAGTAACTTGTTTTTATTACTGGCGTACTAAATAGCCTTCGATTTTCTGCTATTGATGTGTTAATAAACATTTACAAAGGCCTTTATTAGCTTTGACAACTGCGACTATCTGCTTCTAAAATTTCCAGAACCATTGAAAATGTTTAAAAAAAAACATACGATGTTTAGCAGACCTATAACTAAAATCGGTCGAATCATTCAAATTTTCGGTACAGGTGGAACATAATAAAAAGCACTTTACATGACGACCTACGCGAGTTTCATCGTACATCTCGTGCGTACCGAACAATTCGAGAACTTTTTATTGAAACAAAATTATTTCGAAAGAACGTTGTACAGAAAACTGAATCACACCTTTTATAAACACCATACTTTTCCGTAAATAATATAATAAATAATAATAATAATAATAATAATAACAATAACTAATATAAGGAAAGTTTGTTCTGTGTCACCTAAATTCAAGAATCATTGGACGGGGTTTGATAAATTCTTATATTGGAAGGAGCGTTATAAATTTTACGAAATATCTGAAATTTCGTACAGATCGGCTAACTGACATTTATATATTATGGATAAGCCCAAATACACGGATTCGGAGACCATACGCTTGGTGACCAAGCGTAACTTCTTACTAAATATCTATCAATATTTGCAAAACCCTTTATTTATTTTATTTTATTATAAAAAGTTAATACGACGTATGCAAATAAAGACATTCTAACCTGCCGCGAATATTCTATATCGATTTCCTACACGAAAATTATCTCGCTGTCCACTACACCACGGGACTGAGCATGAGTCCATTAGACCGTATGTACTTTTGTATTGTCTGCTATTACGTCGAATGTAAACAGTAACAGTTTCCCCGAGTGATTATGAGTCACGTTCTCAATCAAACGATACAAAGCTTATAGTATTGCTCAAGATTAAGAGTGTAACATAGCCCCACATAAAAACGCATGTCATTATGTCGGCTACAGTGTTCTTTCTACTAATCGATATGGTAGAGGCAAGACTCATAATGTTATTTCTGTAATTTCTTTCGACGTAGTTCACGCCTATGCATTACAAAACTTGTTGTTTTATAGTTCGCACTTTTCAGTCATAATGAGGTTTTGCAATATGTGGAAAGGCAGATATAAAATATAAGAATTCATAAATTTTACGCTACGGATAAAGAAAACATTGTAATTAGCATTTAAAAATTGAATATCTAGAAGCAGTGACAGTATAGACATGCCAGAAGTTTCACGTTCTGCCAATATTTTTAGTGTATTCAGGTTCCAAAATATGTAATTCCAACGGAAAACTTTCAACAAACAAGTTAAAATAGTCATACTACCTATATTTAGTGTCTGCTGCATAATATGAGGCGTAATATATTTATTGTCTGTTATTTCATGTGAGGGTAATACCTGAAAAAGAAGAAAAAGAAGAGAGCGTAAACAAGATGTTGAGGAGAATAGACGGACCTAAGAAAGGGAAGTAACATGAAATACCACGCAGTGAGAAACGTCATAATACACTCTCCCTATAAAATATTATAAGAATAATAAAATAAAGGAGAATGAGCTGGGGAAAACGTGTAGCACGAAAGGGGAAAATCCAAAAGTATCTGCTATGTTTAGACATACACGTAAATGCAAAGGCAGTATCGAATGTAAAACATCAAAGAAGTACACACAAGTAAGACTGGTTTCTGATCCGAGTTTATTTGAAGGTGCTGCGCCTCATGTCTACTGTAATCACTTCCTTGAGGTAAAATCTAGGGCACATCAACCTACACCGTACCAAAGAGCATAAGCAGATTTCCAAGCATTGTCACTGGTGGGAAGAAATCCTTTCGGTCTGCTCAAATGCAGATGGCGGGTGAGCTGAGGCTTGTGATTACATTAAAACTGATATTTTGGGAAAGGCCGTAGGAACTTCAGATCGTCTAAAAACTTACTACTCTTATCGCTTATTATATCAGACACGGTCCTGTAATGTTTTTAGCCCTTTAAAGTGCAGTAGTAACTTTATATATCACCTGATTTAACATTAATCTGTGCATTTAGACCTCGTCATGTATTCATATGTTCCTTATAATTCTCAGAATGAACAACGATTACTTGCCTGAATATCATTAGCAGGTTGTTTTTGTAACGCAGACAATCTGTTTGTTGGGACGGCGAAGCTTAATTTATATACATTATTTAGACAAGCTGTAGCCTTGATAGTCGTCACTATCATTATTGCTTTTATTGCTCTTGTCCAGCACTTTAAGTAACAAAATGAAAAAAAACGAACTGCATACATCCCCCTTTGGGGAAGAAAGTGTTTACTTTCTTAGATACAGATGTCAGCTAGGTTTAATGTGTCGGGTAGGTGTATAACCTCAAGATTTGGCACCGACGCCATGCTTATTACGATATAAAACAATAATCCAGTAACTAGAAGTCCAAATCTATTATTCCTGTACTTGACATTTTGTTTGGCAAAGTACTAATTTACCTCAACAAACTTTGCGTACATTTCGAACAAATATTGCCACACATAATTTCAGGACGCACGCACGCACATACACACACACAGATGACGTGGAGATCTTATAAAGCTACACTGCTTTCTTATGAAAGGAAAACGGGCTAGAAAATACACAATCGTGTCCTTCCGACAACTACAGTCACTGAAGTAATCCTTAACTCTCCTCTACATAATCAGTGTAGGAAATTTACAATATTTTGCTCCTGAAATGTTTTGTAACTATCTTTGCAAACTCAGTTCACTATTATAAAGTGAAGTATTTCAAATGCAGCTCTTGTCTTCAGTCTTGTATTTCTCTGAAGTGAAACTTCCTGTAAGTCAGTGTTTCCTCAACCTGTCAAGAATTACACGTGAGGTGTTTTGCAATCAGTTGCGTCTGTCTTCGGTGATGATTGCAAATACGCTTCACGGTTCTCTGTTGTATTCTAGAACTAACAAGCGAATTTTATGGAGCAAAGTCCTTCTAGGAGATGCTGATAGTCACTCAACTGGTCAAGAACTTCCAATGTCTTATAGAGACAGAACATTCATTAACGTGTTCAATATAACCGACCACACAACAGTAAATCCAGTCCAATCACAGTTCATTTATTGAAAATTCATCTTAATGTTATCCTCTCGTACAGGCGTCAGTCATCAAGGGGACCTTTCCCCATCAAGTGTTCACACTCAAATTACGTAGGTGTGTTACACATACCTCTAAACTTTCCACACAAATAGGAATAAAAATAAAATAATTAATGACGCTATTACTTGTCAACAAGATAGGCAATGTACGTATAATATTCAGGCGCGTTCAGGTCTTTGCATTCTGGACTCTTCTCAGATGGTCGCACTAATTAATCCACTGCGGTGACATTGTTGTCAATATCCGCAATTTTTCTTATATTATAGAATGTTATTTCTAGTGGTAGAATCTTTTATTATGTTTCCTTACAGAAGTTATTATATTATGCCTACAATGATTTTGTTAAATTTTTTAGTCATACATAACCTGAGCTAATCATGACATCGAAATATTTTGTAATTTAGGTGTTACGAAAAATACTTCGTAGACGATTTCAGGTACCCAAGTGTTCATAATCTATATAGTCTACATACCAAACTTAATATTCTTAGAAATCGCAAGAAAACATAAGGGATATTAGTAACTTTGAATATCTTTATCGATTACTATTGACGGGATTCACGGTAACGCTAGTAACACGCCTAGAACAGATGCCTGCAGTTGCTATTTTTTACCCTGTTTTATACATACGCACATAATTTAAGCATATTCTTATTACAGTTCTACTGTCTGTACGAATGTCGGTAATGTTTCGGTTAATAATCAGTTCTTAATTTAGAAAAAGCGTTTATTTTACAAGTAAAACTGACGAATTTATACTACAGACTTTACTTTAACATTTATAGTTAAATTAGAGAAATTTCAATAAAATACAAAGTATTGTAGTTGTTACAGTATAAGATGTCAGTCGCCCTGTAATGTAAAATTTACAATTTGGCATTATCTATGCCAGAGTATATTGTATTTGACGTTAATTATTTATAAAATGTTTGTAATAGAAGTGTGCTTCCTTTAGAAGTTGCTTTTAAAATGATTGCCCTGGGGACTTCTAAAAACTAGGGTAGTTGAAGCATCCCGAAAAGGCAGTAGACTGCGAAAGCGATGTATGAAACATGCATAGGAAAATGTGAAAGAAACGACGAAATGGAGATGGTAGGAAGAAAAATGTGAAATACACAAAGAAACAAGGAACTGCTAGTACGCTGTCTTCAACATTCCACTAAAACAATGAACATGGATCGCGACTGGATCACATAAAACTTACGTAAGCATGTCACCCAACACAGTCATCCATCCATATCATTAGACTCCGTTGCAAATAGCAAAAAATAATGGGCTCAAGAAATTTATATTTAAATTCATAGCTGGTGGTTCTTCGTTAAAATACTTTAACGACATAATTCAATAATTTGAAGACTGACGTTTATCTAAATTGTGTACAAAGTTCACTTCCTACTTCATTGCACACAGCCTTTGTCATTACAGAGCCATTCTGCCGCTCGTTTAGGTGAATAATCGTTGTTTATTCCGGAAACTATATCAAGCACATAAATACATTTTGGATAAAATTAAAAGAGATCTAAAATATTAAAGCAAGCAGTACGTAGAGTGGTCACTGTGCTTTAAAGCCTTAAACTTCATACTGCAGAGAATCATTCTCAAATTCATAAAAGATTGTTAATATTTTAACTATGTATGAAGGTAGGACAAGGCTTGTCTTTAATAAAACGCATAAAAAATTTCGAGATTTGTGCCCATAGCATCCAGATGCTGCTGTCTGAAAGGAAATGCAATAATAACATTCAGACCAACGAATATGCACACCCTCGTGTATATTGTCACATAAGCTATGAAGCAATCAGCTACAACGTACAGTTTAAGATTCTCTTTGAATGCTTTCAAGTTTTGACGACTCCGATGTATTGTAGCCCTAAACGAGAAATACAGGCTCTAGTTTGGATCTAGGCGACAGATGCAGGCTCAAGCTTGGATCTAGGCAAGTGAGAAATGCTCAGTTTGGATCGGGCGGTGTGGTCTAACAGAATGACAAAACCAAGATTTAGTCTACCGAATCAAACCCAAAAGTTTCAAATCTTGAGAAACTGTGTAGTCAAAGTGGCAGTAAAACTTACAGCACAACAAAACTCCGAACTTTTTATAAAAAAATGGGATCGTGATAAAAGACTACATAATTTGTAACTAAAGTCAATACTGTAGTTTTAGGCGTGAACGACTTATTATTTTCCCATTTATGTAGAATTAACTGAAGTTTATACCTTTTCCCAAATACACATTTTATTTTCTTTCTTTCTAAGTCTCATTTCTGTCTACCTACTCATTTCAGGTGTAAGAGGGTTAGTATTGCATCTGATCACACTCAAGGACACACACACGCACTCGGTAGGACTCTTCTGGACGAGCGGTCGGTCCGTCACAGAAACCTCTACACACATTTTGCACAGGATTAATATTTCTCTGCAAAAATGTATAGTCCTCAGAATTATTAATATTATGACTGACCTTACGAAGATTTATGTTTTTTGGAACAGTGATTAAATCATTACCGAAAATAAAATAAACAGTATCAAATTACCAGCTCAGGCTCACAAAAGACGTAACAGCATTAAGGTGCCTATTTGTTTGAATAAGTACAGTGTCTCTCAGAAGCTATGGTGTATGTGTTTGACAATTTAAATTAATAAATTACAGGTCTGTAGTTGCTAACTGCAGTACTGCTGATTTCCTTAAATACTGAGGAAATACGAAAATATTTGAATAGCGATTGGGAAATCCATATTGAAATATTGAAAGTGCAGCGAAAATGCAAGAGGGTCCCTTGATTACAGAGCAAGACATTCTAAAAAGATCGACATTTTTGGATAATATAAGACTCTTTATGGGCCTGCTGACTTCAGAGGCAGAGAGACGAGCCGTAAATATACAGAGATATGTAACACTAAGGAAAGTGACAGATAAGAGTAGGCGTGTTCAAAGGAATTAGAATTATTAGCAAAATCAATACTAATAATAGTTAATAATATAATAATAACGCTAACCATGACAACAGAAACAATAACAGTAGCGGACTCTTTCAGGAGAAGCTATAACAGTTATCCAGCCAATGAACAAATTACTCATCTTTTATGCATAACAGGTTCAGAGTCAGTTTATAAGAGCCCACGCTGTGCTCTGTCTTGAGCCATGTGCAGGTATTCCACATCTTCTAAACATACTTTTAAAATTTAATTTTTTTATTATCCTTCCATCTAAGCTAAAATCTCTGACATGATCTTTCCCTTTGAATTTTTCCCACCAAAGTTTTGCGACCTTATATTTCACATGCTTGCTACATGCCACGCCAATTTCATCGCTCAATATACTGACTACGCTACCCCGGCTCCTCTAAAACTCTCACACAGTTCGGTGCTCCAGTATGCTCCCAAGTCCCCACAGCTGTTCGCAGCACCACACAACTAGCCAACTAACCTCTGCTCCCAAACCGCAGTTGGAGATAACTTCATTTGTTACCTCAGCAACAAGCAAAGCATCCAAGCGCAGGACGGACTCTTTGCCAAGAGAATAAATACAACGTTAAATACAAGGTTGTGTGTGCTCAATGAGCAGAAACAGAAAAGGAAGGAAGGGAATACAGAAACAAAATATAAACCCCCAGCCTCATTAAAATGTCGTTACAAAGTTTTCGTTCCCGATTCCTTGTTCCTGTAATAACGCAATGTCGAGAACAGTTCTGTACGTTATTACGAGATTGAAATTTACATTTTACAGCCAAAGAAAACATATTGTTTAATGCATGATAAAAAAAATGCTCCAGCCAGTTAGAATGCAGACTGTATATCAGTGTTTCAAATCACCGTTCATAACATCACACGGTTGCTTGCGCGTTTAATTTCTGGTACTTTCTGTTACGTAGGATTGCCTTATAACGCAGAGACGTCCGTGGGAAATAACGGAAGGTTAAGAAATTAGTTAATGTAAAACGTGATGTACAGAAGACGAAACTGTGCACACCACACGGCTCTATCTCATACCATGCAGTAGCTCTGCAGACCAGAGCGCATACGGTCTTGGACTGCTCAGACATTGAAATGGTAGTTTTGTAAACAGCTCTGGATATCGTTGCTCTTGTCCACACTCCTGCGTGCTGCTTGGCCCGGGGATGTCATATCACACATCTAAGAGAACTTAAACGTTACAAAGCATAACTAATTTCAACTCTTTCTGTATATGCGTCACTTCAGGCTCCCACCGCGGTGTAAATGAGATCTGCGCTCTTTTGGGGTTTTACGCAGCGTCGAGTGGTAGTTTCTTACCGACGTTTCGGGACAACCTATCGGTCCCATATTCAAGAATCAATCAGTCCAAGGAGACTGCTTGATTCTTGAAAATGGGACCGATAGGTTGTTAATAAAGTACCATTCTACGCTGCATAAAATCCCAAAACAGCGCAGATATTTTTTCAGTATAGATATGAAATATTGGCTCTCAAACTAAGGAATAAACAAACCGTGAGTGTGGTTCATAACAAGGCGTTCAGGAAAATACTGTCAGTCTCATATAGAGGACACGAGAAGACGATGAAGAAAATTACACAAAATTGCACAAAGACGTTTCACAGTTCGTATCACTTTTATCAGATATTATTAGATACCCCGAATTACCCCGAAACAGACTTATCCGGCCTTCAGGAAGATCAATTTTCTATTTCCGGGCTAAAAACAATGCTGAGTTTCGTACAAAGATGTGTGGCACCACATCGGATAATAATCGCTATCTGGCAGTGTTAACCCGCAAGAAAATACCTATTTGTTCCTATATTTCACTCTTTGCTGTAAGTTTAATTTCAATATCTACAAACAATCCTTTGTTTTCCGAAAGAGATTTTTCACGTAACCTTCCAAAATATGATAACTGTCTTGGTGTTGCATTACTTCCATCTGTCCTTCAGATCTAGTCAATCTTAACGTTCAATGATCAACTTAAATTCAAATTATCAGACCAAGTGTTTAACTGTATCAGCTGACTATTAAGGTATCTTCTTTCCCTTTACTTTTGACTTTAGTCTTATGGCTGGCTTCACATAAAATCCTCGGATATGTATACAAACCCACATCTCTGACACGAACACTTCTCAGGTGCCTACTAAGTACGTAGTTCTGATTCTTCATTACAGGGTTCGATTCCTTAGAGTTACCTGACATGTAGGCTTTAAAGTTAAAACCTCTCAGTGTTGAACGTCCTTTTGCAATTACCTATGTTTTCTTTTGAACGTGAATAATGTGTCTTCATTCGGATTATCACATTAAATAGAACACAACAAAGAAGCCGGAAGTTTTCAGCCGAGAGAATAGCCTAGTGTTCGGAAGATGCCTACTGCAAATCTCCACCCAAAGACCGTTTGTTCTGAGATTTTTCGTGGATTAAAACTTCTGAACTGGTGATACAAAAGAAGACATGTACAAGGTATGAAGTCTGATCCTTGAACAGAAATAAAGTTTATTTATATGTCGCAGTGATTTATTGGTTGATCGTAGAAACTGCCAAACTGAAGAGAAGTCCATTCTTCATCCGGCGCAACTTAACAGAAGCACGTTGCAGTAATACTGGATGACAAATAGCCTTGTCGGCCCAACCAGTAAATAACAAAGCTTCATGTGCTATAAAAACTCACACTAATTGCAGCCAAAACGTTCAATTATATCCTGAAGAATCTTGGTTTGTTTCAGGTTCATAAACTGGTGTGAGGCTGATAAACTGGAACCCGCGTGCCACAACTTAATACTTCGCTGTGAAACACGTGGTCATCTGGTACATGAACAGGCCATTTCTCATTCATAAAAGAAGGCAATACGTGAAAATAATACAGCTTTCAGAAATAACACTGTAGGAATATCTTAGAAATTATTAGGGAACCCGAAGGAAGGAGACCACCTGGGATACGTAGACGCAGATGGAGCGATAAGATTAAAAGTATGTTGAAAATCGGATATGGGGATGTGGATCTGAATCAGTTAGCTCAGAAAGAGTTTCAATATTATGCTTTTGTAAGCATGGAAATGAACCTTCAGATACGAAAAAACGTGGACGTTGTTAATTACATTCGCACGATTACATAAAACGACAATTAGCGTCTCACGCCTGTGTCCGTCCGTCTCTTTCCATGTAACAAGCTGGCTCCCGCCAGAAGGATTTTCGTGAAAAATAATATTAGTAGCTTCTCCCAAAATTTGTCGACACAGTCCAAGTTACGTTAAAATCTGTCAAAAATAAGAGACACTTTAAATGAAAATGAAAATACGTTTATGAATATATTGGTTAAAATTGTTACCACTGTTTTTATGGTTAATGTGGTTGCCTTGGCTGTTCCTACGTTTACATATGTTACCACACTTGCCAGCGCTTCTGCTTTCGCTACGGTTACGTGAAGGCGTCAGAAGTTTTCAATTTGCGGAAGTTTCGTAAATTGTTTAACTACACGCTTGGGTGCCTAACAGATGCTCAGGACGACCGTTTCTCATAGCCTTAGCTCTCCAGAATGCAAAGCGCATGCGCCATTTTATATTGTCACCTGTACCCTGTCTGGCTCCACCATATCTTCCCACATTATCTCATAAACGGCACGATTTTCGGAAATAAAAGTTATTGAATACAAAATGTGTGTTTTGACTTTCTCACTCTTTTGTCTGAAATATTCATTTTAAGAAGAATTAGGCGAGATATTATCATAAATACACATACGTCTTCATGTATAGTGTCCGTTATTCTTTTCAGATTTTAATAAAACTTGAATTTTCTCAACAGATTTTCGAAAACATTCAAATATCAAATTTCATGAAAATCCGTCCAGTGGGATCCGAGCTGTTTCATGCGGACGGACACAGAGACAGACAGACGGACGAGGAGACATATATGACTAAGCTATAGTCGCTTTTCGGAATTTTATGAAAGCGCCTGAACACAACGAATGATGTTACAGTAAGCAGTTTCCATGGTTTGTTTTAACTTAAAAGTTCCAAGCCACCTATGTCTATTGTTTGGTTTAGAAGTCACTTGTGACCACGAAAATGTGATCAGGAAAAGCAAATATATTTACCGTGCTGTGACTTTGTTTGTTGGCTGCAGGTAGCGACGTCTGCCATCACGTAGGAGGTGCCACCCTGCACCACAGAACAAACACTAAATTCTTTCTCTCAATTTCCAATATGAATAATAGGTGACTTTTCTTAAACCAAAAACAGTACATCAGGCTCTTGCAAGTGGACTTCTTTACTTTGTCTCCCGTCACGTATCGGATCAGAGGTAACATGGCCAAACCTCTCGTCTGGCTAGCAATAGGTCGCTGGACTACTGAAACTGTGGAGTACGCAAACATTTTCTCCCTTTTTTTATGAGAACTTTTTCTTTTCAATAAGCTGCGTTCCTTGTGGAAACTACAAGCCACAGCTTTTCTTAGATTTTCGTGCGCCAGAATAGGGAAGCTGATAGATTCACCACTGAATTGTTGTTCCAAAATTTTTTCCTGCCGAGCCTTTGTCTTATAAAAAGGAAAAGAAACACAGTATGATTTGCACTGCCAAGTCATTCTGTTTCATTTCTGAATGACCTAACTTCGGGAGCACGATCAGCCACTCGTTGAAGAACAAAGGTTTTGTTACATGCTGATTGGCCACACCTACCGTTCATTCATTTTGTAGTCTGTCTTACGACAGGTCCATAGCATCTTCCAAAACGAGTTCTCCACAGGGTGCGATCTAGTGCTTCCTCTTTCAATTTCCAGTATATTCTTGTTCCTTAAGGTCATCCAGTAGCTGCTTACACCTTTCTCGTCTTCCAGTCACTTCTATCCTTCCTTCTAACTTTCTTTCAATCACGTGTCTTAGAACGCAGTTTTACGCAATATGTGATCAATCCAGTTAGCCTTTCTTCTTTTTATTGTACCTACGATATTCATCTCCTCCTTGACTCTATGTAACACTTCTTCATTTCTCACACGATTGGTCCAACTGATCTTCTCCATTCTTCTCCAGCACGACATTTCAAAACTTTCTAGGTACTTCTGATCTACTTTCCGAAGTGTCCACATTTCAGCACCATACAAAGATGTGCTCCAAACGTAGCACTTTACTGGTTTCTTCCTTAGATTTAAGTCCAATTTGCTGGGAAAAATTCTTCTTCTTGTTGAATGTGGCTTTTGCCATGGCAATTATGGATTTAATTTCACGTGTACACCTTGCATCATTTGCTATCATGCTACGCAAATAATTGAAATATTCCACAATCTCCAATTGCTTTTGATCTATCGTAATTCTTATTGGGGATGGTTGCCTTGAGATTCTCATTACCTTAGGTTTTTCCACATTCATTTCCATTCCATAGCGTCTTCCAATTTCAATTAGTCTATCAATCATGCCCTGTAGCACCGTTTCTTCCTTAGCCAGTGGCACAAGATCATCTGCATATTTCACACCTTCCGTACACTTAAATTACGTCTATGGGCGAGGTAAGTCGGTAGAGTAATTATTGGAAGGGGATATGGGACAGAAATCTGCTCCAATAATGTAACAGTTTGGCTTGAATACATTCCACAAGGACTGTCCTGGAATTGAGTCTGGGTCTCTGGGTAGGAAGCCAACTGATGTATGAAGCAATCACCTCATGTTGCAGTTTTTTTTCTATGGCTCGACAGCCCCTTGGGGGCCTAGGCCTCGTCATTTTAAGACGCTTCACGATCACACTGATAGATACACCACGTTCGGTAGGACTCCTCTGGACGAGGGACCAGCTCGTCGCAGAGACCTCTACCTAACAACACACAACACTCACATGAGACAGACATCCATGCCCCCGGTGGGATTCGAACCCACGATCCTAGTAAGCGAGCGGCCGCAGACCCACGCCTTAGACCGCACGGCCACTGGGATCGGTCTCGTGTTGCAGTATTTAACTTAAAAACGGGAGATGGTTAATTGGTTTAAAAATCCAAGAATACAACTCGATACCCTGCTCTCTGAACTGCATGTGTAATAAATACAGTGCCGACCAAAAAATACGTGTCACTTGTATTGTAATGAATGGATACAAGTTGTTAACGAAATAAGTCAAACACTTTTGAAGCGGTACATGTTTTAGATGGAAGCCTGTCTTAAAAGCAAAATGTCTCTAAACATTGTAAAACATAAGCTGTTTAAATAAAAGGAAGCGAAAAGGAAAGACTTGTATAACAGGAAGCATTCTCACTGAATCTTGCCTTCTGTTCTTACAATTTCATTACTCATATGTTTTCTGGAACGTATCCGACAATGAATATTTCTATTATTAACGGAAAAAGTTACCTTCGCGCATAAAAAATGCAGAAAAAGGCAGGCAACGTCCATGAAATGGTGTTCATCTCAGTATGAAACTGCAATACGAGCGTATAGAGTGTGCTTTGAAACATAAATATACATGAGGAATAAATACGTGCATTTTTTTAAAGTGCTTAAGATAGAAAGGCAACATATCTGAAACGAAAATATTGTTTAGCTTTTTCAGATGTCGTTACGTCATTTAATTAACGTTGTCACAAAAAATACAACATAAATAATAAATGTTTTTCCTTCAATCACTAGTGTAGTTTATATTCAAAAGTAGAGACAGAGCTACATGTTTCGGCTTATAGTTGCACCATCATCAGGCTGTTTGTAGACGTTAAGAAGATACAATTTACAACTCTCACTAGAATATATAACATTACAGTTGTAAATGTTGTTCTTTAACTTATATACGCAGCTGGACGATGGCTTAACAACAAGCCGAAAAATGTAGCTCTTTACCGTCTTATAAATATACAATTGTGTTTGACGGAAGATTATTTGTTATTCAATGTCACTGCAACACAACGTGCTGAATCATCTCAAAGTATCCTCTATTTTGAAGTGAAGAATAACATCCCTTTTCATTTTACCCCATAATTTAAACAAGAGTGATAAGAGATTCAAAGGTTTAACACCGCTAGTAATGCAGCCTGCCATCAGGCACGATCCTGATTCAGTTTCATCCACCTCTCGTCCTTACAACGTACCTCCTCAAGATGCATCTTAATGCTATTCTGCGGTATAAATATTAACGTCGAGGGTTGCGGTTGTGTGACTAGCCCTGTCGTATCGTCTTCGACAGGACCAGGATTTAATTTTCGGCCTGGAGGCTGACTATCCTGAAATAGGTTCCTGTGGGTTTCCTCGGTCTGTCCCTACAGAGCACCGACCATTCCCAGCTTCCCGAAATTGGCTGTTTAAAGACATGCTCACATTTAAACCTACGCTATGTAATCTTAGCTGCTGAGCAATAAACATTGAAGAAAGTAAGAAATGAGCTAAATTATTGCATTACTTACACACACATTCATAGACTTTTGCAAGAACATAAAATAGCGACGTCGATGATGACGTGTGATTTCGGTCAGCGAACCGATTGTCTTTAAGGTATTTCATATCTTTTATATGACCTGCTTAAATTCTGAATTACCGACACCAAAAACGCCAAATTCACCACCAACGAACATACGCACATCTAATTTCTTATTAAAAATAAAAAGAGTCTACAGGGTGTAATTAAATTACTGGAGCATCTTTAAAGTATTCTGGATTCGACACTATGTGCCTTTAGCAATTGACAAATTGCAAATCAGATTATGTCCTGCTCGCAAAATTCGCATAAAATAAAAGTTCAGATGAAACAAATGCTAATTTCTAGACAGGTCTCTTCTGCAAGTGACAACAACACTTAACTTTTAGCAGTTGTCCGGACGTTAGTGCCCATCTATGAAACTGTATCAAATCAAAGTGGAAGGGATGGAATGGGTGGGGCACGTAACACGCAACAGAACGACGAGAAATATATATCGCATTTTAGCCGGAACATCTTAAGGGAAGATCAATTTGGGAGACCTAAAGTTAGATGGGAGAATGATAAGGTTATTAAAGTGGATACGAGAGAAATCAGCTGTGAATTCAACAGGGACATTTAGGGTGCTTTATGTGGTTCATGTGGACATGCTAATAAACCCTCGGGTTTCATTAAAGACCGTGAAATTATTTGGTTATCTGCGCGAACATAGCTGCTCAAGAAGGAATCTGTCCTATATAATATGTTGTTAATCTTAATGTGATACGTTAGTTAACACTCTAAAATTCTCGTACTATAAAATTCGGCTACATAGGGTAAAACTCTATAGCTTGTCTACAGTATGGAGGTCATAAGCCGACACACATTTTGCTGAAAACAAATTTCCACCTCGAATATTATATCCTGTTAAAACGATATCTTTGGAGGAAAATACAATTCGATATTATGCCTGTCGTAAATTTAAACCACACAGTAAACGTAGACCGCAATTACTCGTCCCTACCGCTTGATTTTAACTTACAATAACTTAGTATTCCAGCCAAA
The DNA here is from genome assembly GCA_021186555.1 of Reticulitermes speratus. Taxonomy (NCBI): domain Eukaryota; kingdom Metazoa; phylum Arthropoda; class Insecta; order Blattodea; family Rhinotermitidae; genus Reticulitermes; species Reticulitermes speratus. The sequence continues at coordinate 21,394,650 of JAJKFL010000001.1, forward strand.
TAATGAATATAGATTTCGTTTTTATTCTCCGACTTAACGACCGTTTTCCTAGCCACCATTACATTTCGATCTTCTTGGTGGAAAGGTATGTTCAAAAGCAGGCATATCCGTTATGTAGAGGACACAAGCACATCAAGGGATTACGGCTCGTTTCCATTTAAGAGGGCTTACCGTTAAGATGGAAACCAAATTTAAGACCTACGCATAAATGGAAAGATAATATTAAAAGTGATGTTGAAGAAACTGGATAGGATAATGTGACTGAATTCATCTAATTTAAGATAGGGACAAATGATGGGCTCTTGTGAATATGGTAACAAATTGTTACGTTGCATAAAATTAAAATAATATTTTGACTATCTGAGGAATTATTAGCTTCTCAGGGTCTCTGCTCCGTGGAGTTAGTATATTAAAATCAGGCATGTGGACAAAGAGATGCTGTGAATGTGGAAGATAGACACTTTGAATACTGCAATTCACATTGCAACATCGTAGCCAATGCATTTTTAAAGAGTTAAGAATTATTATTTTGCATTTGTAAAACTTAAAAAAAAACTGGAAACAAACGATACAGAAAGGAAATGAGCCAGTGAATTCAGTGCAGCAGTGTGGCCTGGAAACAGGTACAGTAATTCATACTATTTGCAGCTTTCGGAGCGCGCCGCTCCATGGCAATAGCTCGCTCAGCATAATTAAAACAAAAAGAGAGCACACAATAAATTTAACGATGTTCATTCCATTTTCATTACTTCACGTTTGCGAAGGGTGATGGATTGATGGATAACATTGGGATTCTACTGTAGCCAGCAGTTTCATCAGGTGGGCTGTGTTCAAAAGTGGAATAACGTTAGAACATCTGTATTAAAAAATACAATGTTGCTAGCCCTTTTACACCGTGCTTTATTTTCCGTACGTTATCAGTTAATATCCTAACTAAAGAAAAGATGTGTATCCTAATAGATAATAGTGGCATTCCTTAAGAAATATAGGACAATTTCTAATTCCTCTGAACCAATATTTAAGAAGCGTTTGTATTTCTCTCCCTTCAGTTCAGGCATACTTCAGGACTTTCTTTTACTTTAAAACGCTCTCAAAATCTGAGCTATATAGCGCAGATAGTAGGATGATTGGTTAATGAAGAAGTGGCAAAGATTTAGAGGAAAACGGCCGTAGATTAACAGAGATGGTATTCTGGAATTTTTTGGAGGGATTGAGGAAGACCATGAAAATCTGCACTCGGGATAGCCGGTGTTAATACTTGGAATCCAAAGAGGAATCTTTCGCATAAAATTCTCCATCGTTACCGCTACATAGAATTGCTTTTTGTACCTTCTGGTACCTGTGCTATATAAACAGACAATCCAGAATGCACTTCCATTTTCAGTCTTTCACTTGCCTGCTACGCTAGCAGCGCAATGAAGCCCCGACACGGTACACAGATCGACACACGGCGATGATAGGCTGACACATCACCTCGTTATTATAGAATTTTCGTACATAAACATGGGAAGCAATGCGAACTCTGTGAAAGCTAATGACTTTTGCTATAACTTTCGGACTGGACACCCTAAATTATCTAAGAAGATTATTAAACCTCCAAGGACATCTTTTTCGGTACTTAGGAGTGTATGGGGCTTCTTGCAATTAGAAGTAGTTCAATCTGCAATAAAATGGAATCTAGAACAATAAAGTATGCAAAATCTTAATCTCCATTAAACTGAAATCCAGAAGACATTTGGAAAAGAGTGTACTCTAATCACTTTCCACAAGCAGGGGTTTTTCCTGGAAAATATCATAAATATTAAACAAATCTTAGGATAAATTTGAGATAAGAAAAATCGCGGTCTAAGTAGTAGTCACAAGTAACGCATTTGAAAAACGTTTACAGTAATTTCTGCACCAGCAAGGTTTATTTCCTGAAAAAAGTCACAGATATTAAAAAGTTTTTGAAGAATCTGGAGATCAGCACATCTGAGGCCTGACTAAGTAGCTTTCCTTTCCCTAACAAAAAGATAAATGATAACGTACGAAAACATAAAACACAAATATGATTGTCACAAAAAGAATCCTAACATTGTCAGCTGGAACCTAAGAAACTGATTTCGAAGCCATTGCTGGCCTGCGCACAGAATATTTACAGCTATTGCTGGAAAGGGCATGATTATTTGTCGAGAGTAAGCAAAGAGAAACTGCAGGTAAATAAGACAAAACGCAGAGGGGGGTCAAAATTGGATACATACGTAAAACCGCGGGTACCTAACTCCGCGGTTGGCATGGTAACACTGCACTTAATTCAGGTAGTTATTTGCATTCTAGCCATCATTTTTACCCCACCAAATAATATATTTAATACAACGTCAAACTATGATAGCACAAAACAAGGTACTCTGCAGTAAATTATATTCAATACTGAAGATATGATTTTTCCTAAATTACAAATAAATGCGTATTATCATATTTAATATCCAAGGACTAATATTATCTTATTTGTAAAATAATTATTTGCATATAAAGTACAATTTATAAAATATCGTGCTTTGTGTCAGACATAAATACGTTTGTAACACGAAGAATTGGCGGTGGGTGTAAGGGAATCTTTAGATGTCCCTTAGTGCGAATTCACTGTCGCAAAACGCGAACAGTGTGTTCGTTAATTCAGAAAAAAAACGACTACTGATTACGGATTTGGACAAACAGACACACGACCGCGCAGAGTTTGAAGCACTAATGAAATTACCTGTGGCCTGTGCTACTACGTCACATGTGTTACACTCTGTGATGGTCACGAGGCTGAACATTTCACAGGTCTGATTAATCCCTGCAGGGTTTTCGTATTACAACAAATCTAGGCTTCAGCACATCTGACGTCACTACACTTCATCATTTTCTTTCCCACTGAGACCGTCGCCGGGTAAATATGATCCTTTTGAAATGTGTATTTCATACTTTGTGAATAATGTTTGACAATGTTTTTGCAACAAGTTTTGTACAATATATTTTGTCATATATAACAAAACTGCTATAACTTGTATTAGCTGAAGTTAACAGCAACATGTTTCGAAATAGGCGGTCATTGTCAGCCGTATCAATGTGAAGAGATCATAATTCTTCATTCTACATTGGAGAAAAAGTCATTTAATTCAACTATAGCTACTGTAACCCTTGCTATTAATTAACTTATAGGTTACTGTTTTCTTATTACGTAATTTTACGTAATAAACTTTAAAAATATATTTATTCTATTACCATTATTCAGTCTTTGAATGCTGTCATTATGGCAACAGAAATATCCGACTTCAGGTCAAAGAAAGGCAGGTGTAAGCATTATCATCTGTATGCTTGATGGGCATACTCGTACACTTAGGACAACGCAGCCAAACAAAGAAACGTTGAAATAAGAGGATAATTACTAATAAGCAAAAGAAGGTAAAAAATAAATGTTTCCCTATAACCTGTCATGAAGGAAGAGGGGGGAATAGAGGTACAGACCTACTCCTTCTGTAACCCCGGCCCTTTCTGTGGGTGGGTGGTCAAAGCCACATCAAGGCCGCTTTACCCCTGGGGAAGACCCCCTTACAAGAGGCTGGGTTAGCCCCAGAGCCGAACTCGACTATTTGAAAGTAAAGGTAAATGTAAAGGCGCACAATCAGTTAAAGCTCCATTCCAGGAACGATGAAAGAGGTGACGGAGGTATATTTGGGTCCTTCTTAACCTTTGGCAATGGACGGACTTGATCAGTCATTTTTTTTTCCAGCAGAAAGCGTCCCAATACCCATTGTACTGGACGCTGTATGGGCCCCAAAGCCTGTCTGAACACAGCGGCAAGGAAAATACCTTCCTCGCCGGTAATCAAACCTCAATCCTCCGGTCGTCCAGCCCCTAGCCAAGTCTTTACACACACTGAGTTACCCGAATTTCTAGATAAAAGCACGAAAGATAAAAGTAAGAGAAATTTATAGAAGCTCTAGGCTCGCTTGCGACTTCAACAGTTTCTAGATAGGGCCCCCCTTCCTTTATATTGCATTCTTCTTGTGGTCTCTTATCCCCTCCCCCCATATCTTTTCTTATTGTAAAATAGAAAAGAAGAAATAGAAGGATACGAGAGAAAAGAAGAAAATATCTGGAGAGTTGAGAAGCAACCGCAGAAGCAATTGGGTCCGCTTTTAATTCGCAATCAGGGCGTCAAGTTCGCCTCTTCGGCAGACAATATATAAGCGTCACGCGCAGAATGTTGGACACGACGTCTAATTTCGGGAAACTCGTTAAAGCTCTTGAAAAGATTCACTCAGACGTACAACATGATATAAGCCGCCCTGTCGATATTAGATTCTGAAGGAATGGACCGGAGACACAAGTACAATACAAGGGATGTACAAATTACGTTTCGAGCAACCTCTCACGCTGTACGTTTCGTAGAACTGACTGAAAATATAGTGTCCTTTAAAACAAACATTTTATAGTTTTGTAATTATATGCAATCTTTTAGAAAAAATTAATATAATAATAATATTATTATTACTATTATTATTAATATTGGGTTCAGACCCTATATATGTTAAAGGACTGACTAACTAACTAACTAACTGAATAATTCCACGGTACATAGACCTTCTTGAAACTGTCGCTCAACTAAAGTCCCCCTACCTTTAAGGGACGCAAAGGTTTATTTCCGAGTTAAAAACAAGCCGTTACCAGATCCTAACCAGAGCCTTGCAGAAACCAATCCACTCCCGAAAAACTTCCTGAAGTAGTCTCTTACCTTCACGTTTACTTTCCAAAAAACTGTTTTAATTCCACATCTCTTCAATGCGTGCTACAAGTTCTGCCTAATTTTCCTATTGGAGTATTCTAAAAATAGTAGGTAAAATTTTAAATTATTAAGTTACTAATTATGCATTTTTCCACCATCACGTTTCTTTCTCTCTCTGATGTTCAAATATTTTCATTAGCAATCTGTTCTAAACACTCGCCATTCATATTCTTCACATAAGATCATAATTGTTTTTATATGTAGGCCTAGATAAAACAGAATTATAATTCTGTAAATTTTTACGTATGACGTGAAATGCATTTCAAGCCGTAGAAAAGGAAAGAGGATTTAAACATCCCATTTCTACACCCAAAACTGGACCATCTTTGTCTGCTGACCTTCCCGTACTATACATTCGTGAAACAGAAACAGTTTGTAATTCTAACGTCATATTCAAGTCAATATCCGATCGCAGCCTTCCCGGTTTCATTGTTTGATGGGAAGTCGATCTCTGTGGTCGATGCATAAACAGTTGGGGGAGAGTAAAGGGGTGGATATGTATCAGAACTGCTGCCCACTGTTCAGCCATTCGCCTGACAACTAGCAGCCGCTGGAAATCTGAAGCAACGAGAGGAAACGCATAAAACGACATGCAGTATATTAAGCACAGTCAGTTTATTAAATGAACCAAACATAATCATGCTGTAAATAATATGATGTTTTGTAGAAAAATAAAGAATGCCACAATTCTTAATTACTGGAAGAAAAGATGGACAGGACAGGTCGTGGGCATAAGCGAAACGGGCAATGCATAAAGAATTTTAGTCCATAGACCTGCAAATGTCCTCTTGAAGTTTCGATTTTCTGCACTTACTTGGATTTTGCCAGTTCTTCTCAATAACCACTGCCGCCTTCCCATTTTATTCCTCCTCATTACAAAATAACTGTCCTAACTTCTCAAGCAAGAAACCCAAAGAACTAGACTTTTGACGTCATTCTTAATAACAGTTGTCGTTTGAATCACAGAGTCCAATTTCACATTACCACGCACCCATAACGCATTTATAAACGAGAAAGGCTTGACAGTAAAGGCGAATGTAGTGCAAACAACACGTTGCTTAGTAGCAGCCTGTCTGAAGAATATTGGCCTGTGCGGCAAAATATGCCTTTTATGGTTTCTTGATTCTTTTCCAGCAGAAGGTTTCTTCGTAAAAGCCTCACTAATATCCGAATTAATTATTAACAAAAGAATGCATCTCTTCTCCGCTCTGCTTTTCTTAAGAACAAACTGAACTAAGACAAAGCCCTTATATTTCACATCAAGTCTTCTATACAATGTTCCTTAATACTTACAAATATGCGCATATGGTAGTCCTGTATTCTGGGAAGTGACGCCGTGTACTTGAGTAAATATTTACCGATTTTTTAATGCAATTTACTGCCACCATATTTAGGGTTCTAAACTGATTAAGGTAGCAGGTTCCTCCGAAATGTTGCGAGATTCTATCGAACTGCACGGTGCTGCCTTGAGACCGTCACGAGTCACATGCTTTCGTACTGCATTAACATTCTGCATGAACTTTTAAGCGCGTTCGCAAATTTCCGAAAAGCGACAATTAGCTTCATCATGTTTGTCTGTCTGTCCGTCCGTCCGCTTGGAACAAGTCAGCTTCAACTGGACAGATTTTCATGAAATTTGATACTTGAGGATTTTTCGAAAATCCGTAGAGAAAATTCAAGTTTCATTACAATTTGACAAGAATAAGGGCACTTTACATGAAGATTTACGTATATTTAAGATACCATCTCGCCGAAGTCTTATTAAAATGCGAAATTTTTCATACAGAAGTTGCAGAACAAGTGAAAACACACATTTTATGTTCAATAGCTTTTTTTTTCGAAAATCGTGCCGTTTATGAGATAATGTGGAAAAATATGGCACAGCCAGACAGCCCACAGATGACAATATAACAAGGCGCATACCCTTTGAATGCTGGATAAATAACGCTACAGACAAACCCAGCCAGAATATAAAAAAACACTTATTGCTTTTCCACGGCAACACTCGTTACGCGAACACGTCTTAATGTTACGTTTATACGTACATTGCCTGTCTTGTTTAATTTAATATATAAATAATGGAAGGAATAACAAGGTATTTTAACCTCCATAATGACATATAAAACTCAGTGCACTTGAAGAAATAAACCAATAATTATTCTTATTTTAATTAAATTCAGGTTTTTAAAATCAAACCAAGTACGTGACACCACATCTACAAATTATTGATCAGTGATCAATAATTAGTAGATGTGGTGTCACGATCACCTTAGGGTCCAACAATGATCAAGCTTGTACGTATAAATACTAAGCAGAAGGCTTCCTGCATTAAGCCGTGTACAGAGTGACAGAAAATAAGTGCACACGAAAAATGGAGACTCGAGTATTATGAATATGGAATCAAGAAAATACTCGTACAGTCGTCAGTTGTGACAGACTTCGTGCTAATGCGCCACATGTTACTGAATCCTAAGCCAGACATTTCAAAGAATTTGCCAGCAAAGTACGTTTTATCTTCGTTATAAATGGATGTGGCTCTAAAAGGAACATTATTTTGAAACTTTCGTGTACCTCACACGGTGTGACATAAACCTACAGATCTACTATATACTGTATTAATATGTTACTCCACATAATATATCAGCATTTGATGCAGTGACTTTCAGTAACCTAAGTAAGCTTAGTACGAGTATCTTATCAAACACTTTCCAACCCTATTTTCTTTCACTTATGTCTGACTGGTTGCTAGGGAACTATACAGTATTTTCATACAATACTCGGACCGAGCACTGCAAATTACTTATAGCAAAGGATCAGAAAAGCAATGGATCAGAAAACGTATCCTTAGAAGAACACCTATAACACGAAAGGAGTAGCTTGAGTAGAAGCTTAGAAGTTTGCTTAGACCACGTAAAATTTCATATCTTATATGTGTGAAGTAATGCAAGTCACAAAAAATATACTTACCTGCCCGAACCCCACTTGTTCGCAAATTTCTCAAAATTCTGTCCAAATAGCTGAGTGACGTTATTCGGAAAATGTGACTCGAAAACCGACACGTAGACCTTGTTAATGCGAGGGTTAGATTAACGTAGTTATCAAGGCATGATGACTCCAGCTAATTAACCAAATGACAAAAACAGAACTGTTAAGATGAAGTGTGGCAATGTGTCCTGCAGTTGCAAGAAACTGTGGGCCTCTAACTAAGAACTTATGTCCGGATGAGCTAACCGAATATGGTAAATGAGAAGGCAGATATCTGCGGGAATAATGGGAGAAACGAGATGGAAAGGAGAAAAATTGGATGAAACAGTGTTACTAAAGGAATAGGGGCTGGGGTGGTCAATGATAGGGTGAGGGTTGCTAATGGAGGGTTAGTTTGCCGTGTAACGTGATGTCTGTACGATTATTCGATCGATGGAAAGATGTGATGACGTCTGTGATATGAAATCGCTCACGCAGCCCAGCGTGTCCGCCACTGTCATGTGTTCCTCTCTGTCACGCGGAATTAAGTGCACGTGAAAGCTATATGCTTTTAACCTATCGTAAACAAAGTTGTGAACCGTGGTTTGTGGGGAATGTGAATTCTGATTCGTTTAGCAAGTGTAAAATTGAAGTAAACAAGTGGAATTCTGCCTTTAGTTGTTTACTTGTGTGAAAATTGGTGTCTCACATTAACAGAAATGTGTTTGAGATTTGAGTGCCAAGGAAAATCTCTGAAATTGGAAGTTACAGGACGATTGACAAATTGCACAATGAGAAACTCCACGGATAGTATTCTTCACCCAGTACTAGGGCAATCAAATGAGCGTGACATACAGCACGCGTGGAGTATCTGCGAAATGCGTACAGCATTTTGTGGGATGACATCAATTGGATTACTTCAGGCACTTGCAAAACCCAGAAGCGGAACAGCCCATAATATTGAAATGGATCTCATGACAATTTTATATAAGGGTGTTGACTGGATTCTTCTGCCTGAGGAAAGAGACCAGTGACTGGTTATTGTGAACAGCGCAATCAACTGTTTCTAAAAAAAGGATACGAATTTCTTTCAGAGCTATCAGCTTCACAAGAAGAGATTTTCTCCGTGGAATTAAAGTAAGAACGATGAGTCGAAGGAATTCTATTTATTCTCTCTATATATCTAATATAGAATCACGCAATGAAGAACACAAAGAGATACGTTTCGATAAACCAATGGGAACTCATCCGAAGAAGAAAAATTCAGTCAAGGGGTAAAGACACACTAGCGAGGAACTTTTTCATATTTCATATAACTTGAAATTTCACTTAAGAACAATTACGACATCGAACACCGCTGCAGGATTTCCAAGTGTTTTTATCCTTTTCTTCCCCGATTTGCTCGATGATGTGGAAAATATCGATATCCAGTCTGACGGAGGTTACGGCGCCAAATCCACAGTGTGTGCATATGACAACCTATTGGATTCCGGTTTTTATAGACCGACAGGATGGCAGACCTTATGTTAAACTCTTCTCCTGCGGCAAATCAACAAGATGTCGAACAGGTTATACAGTACGAAAGTAATATATTAGATAAATGTAACAGGTAGACGCGTCTCTCAAATCTTGCGTCTTATAATCGCCGATAATCGCAATCTTGTGTTTGAGCATGTGTATGAAACGATGGAGTTTTACTACACTTTCTTTCAATGTCACTTCCCACTGGTTACGCAAAAACGGCATTTCAAGTATTATTGTCATGCATTAGGAAGGCAGGGCACGAATTTCTCTAAGTTGTTTTACGGTAAAAGGTAGAAGAAAAAACATACTTAATCACTTTGAGCGAACACTTAAGTTATATAAAAAAAATGAGCAGGGATAAGAAAGAGGTAGCCGGGAAATGGAGAAAGTATCGCTCTGCAGTGCATCTATTTCTAATGAAATAAACTTCTATAATAGGTACGAATCAAAGAAGCCAATAGTTAATCCAAATTTGGATTACTGTCCGTGAGTATTTTGTATGTTGATTATTGATTAGTAGTTTTTATACCAGTATACGTTTTAACTTAAATTGGCAAAGTCTCTATTCACTTGTAAATAGAACAAACTTTTTATGCCACCTAGAATTACGTTCGTGAAGATTTATTTGAAAATATCTTGTAAGGCAAAACATGTTGCAGAAATTTCAAATGTGATATGCTGCTGTTAAAACATTTGTGCACTTTGTAGGTACACATTGAGGCACCTGTGATTTGTCTTATTTTGGAAACTTATCAGGATATGATAATGAGATAATACTGCAAATATAACCGGCTATGGAAAAACTATGCTATATTCATTGTCTGTCGATCTCGGTGGCCGCGCAGTTTAAGGTGTAGGTCTCCGACCGCTCGATTACTGGGATCGTAGGTTCGAATCTCGCTGAGGGCATGGAGGTTCATCTCTGTTTTGTGTGTGTGTGTGTGTGTGTGTGTTGTAACTAGCGGCCTCTGCTACGAGCTGATCACTCGTTCAGAGGAGTTCTACCGCGCGCGCGCGTGTGTCTAATTGCGTGTGATGTAGAAACCTCTCAACAATAAGACGTGCTGCTGCGCCATGTTGTGTGGAAAACAATCATGCTTTATCTTAACCACGGGAGCATGACACCTCATTAAGTCAGATAAATGCTGTCTACATGCACATGAGTAATTTATTTAAGGTCCAGACAAGAGATGTAGTGTTCAGGGCGGTGATATTAAGATGCTGGTCTTCTGCAGTGAATACTAAAGTTTGGGTAAAACCTTCTGCCCGCAGCTTCAGGGTGGAAAACCCAATTTGAAATTAGGCTCACATTTACATCCACAACCCTTCATTTCATTGATCCGACTAAACGTCTTTTTAGTCTACATGGTTCATATCCCTAATGTGCTACATGCCCCGACAATTTCACCCTCCTCAATTTGACAAAACCGGCAATGCTATAAAATTCTTATTTTTTGATATATTCGATATACGGGCAAGAATCGTTATGTTGCCAGAATGTAAGTGCATATAACCAACCTGTTTTCAGATCATTTACATTCTTCTGAATCGTATCAATTCTGACATGGAAGTCAAGGTATATCGCAGCGACAGATTGCGCACAGACGCCATCATTGCCAGCACCTGCCTAGGGTGTTAACGCACTCCAACTTGAATTTTCACCTCGTTAATGACGGAGGGACAGAGACATCGAGTGCGTGGTCCTGTCTCCTCCACTCGACTAATTAACAAACTAGCACGCCGCACTTCCGTTTCCTGCGTAGAGCAGGCACCACTGAAATGAATACCCTTGGACAGACCGGCTAACAGGTAGGCCTATATGTCGTGAACAAATTAGGCTCTCTTTGTAACTGTTGCCAGTAAAGTGTTTGCAAAGTTTATCCTTGCAGATATTCAGGAGAAAGAATTTGTCACTTGTTACACATAGAATTGAAAGAGGTCTGTAAGAACTATAGCAAATTTAACGTGTATAATGTGAAGCTTGCCGATCCCAGTGGCCGTGCGGTCTAAGGCGTGGATCTTCGGCCGCTTGCTTACTAGGATCGTGGGTTCGAATCCCACCGGGGGCATGGATGTCTGTCTCTTGTGAGTGTTGTGTGTTGTCAGGTAGAGGTCTCTGCGACGAGCTGGTCTCTCGTCCAGAGGAGTCCTACCGACTGTGGTGTGTCTATCAGTGTGATCGTGAAACCTCGACGAAACGAGGCCCAGGCCCACATAGGGCTGTCGAGCCATAGGAAAAAAAAAGTGAAGCTTATTAAATAGAAGTAAGCGAGGCGGACACGTAGCATAAATGTGTGACGAGGAATTTTTAAGAATATGTTTCAAATACGTGATGGGATGTTCCGCAGTGCAACTGACACACCGAAAGATCTTAGGTTAAAGGCTATGTGAATGCGTGCAGTGGACTCAGCTGGCTCATGGTATGATCCGGTCGTGAGCTCTTGTGAACACTGTAATATATTTTCCATAAAACGCTTGGAATTTCTTCAGTAGCTAAGCGTCTGTTAATTAGCTTCTGATGAAGGACCATGCTTTATGAATTTGTTGCAGAAAGTAACTGGCAGGATTTGAGAAAGAAATTGATTTTAAAAGAAAGCTGCAGCAGCCAAATATCCCACAATTTACCTGGATCGACTGAGAAAAACAGAGAGAAAGATTAGTCAAAATAGTGGGGTTCTGGATATGGATTTGAAACAGTTACCTTAAAACATTTGAAGTCAAGACGTTACTGATTGAGGTAACTTGATCGGTCGTACAGCGCTCTTAAACTTCAGGTAGTTTACTATTCACGTACAAATCACTATCTTTCTCTAGCCTCATTTTTAAATAAACGGCTTATATACATTTTGAAACTATACACAAGAGGTGAGAGACGAGATAAACAGAGAAGTAAAAATACGTGAACAGATTGATGTAAGGTAAAATCAGTTAATAATTTCAAATTTGACATTCTCACATCTGTGACCATACGCACTGGTATCTTCTGGGCTGTGACGTCGCATATTCTTGCAAACATGTGTCGAATTTCAGAAGAAAGTTTTGCCTCTATCATCAGCGTATATTACGGATTTGAATGATGATTTTGCCTGCTAAAGACAGCACGATTCACTGAACAGTCGGTACATTTGCACCAGACAGCAAGGCATCACAACCAAGATGACAGGTGTCTTAGGAGTTATTTCTTTTTTAAATATAAATACGCTTGGTAAAACCACGTACCTAGGAAACCTCAAGAGTGGCTTAGTAAATAATTGATAAACTATAAAGTAAAAGGAAGACAAGATCTGCGTCTCCTGGGACGTTAAGCAGCGTTGGTGGGTAGGTTAGTTGCTGACGTTTCGGGACAGCCTATTGTTTTCATCTTCAAGCGTCAAGCAGTTTCTTCTTGGACGGCTTGACGTTTGGAGATGGAAGAGATAGGCTGTTCCGAAGCGTCGATAAACAACAACCAAGCCTGCGTAACATCATCGAAGAACAAAATCCTTAACTACACCGCGACGAAAGCCTGAAATTCCGCATAAAACAAGTGTCACAGGCCCAGCGGAACATGTTTAAATGGTGCTGGCATAGGTCATAAGTTTCATTGCTGAAAGAAGATGGCTTTATACTACAATGTGAGACTACGTCTAACGGAGCAAGGCACAGACGCAGCTCCCTATTTCTTTTACAAGAGGACTGGTACTTTATTTAATTAATTTGCTTTCACGAAGAAAAAAATAAACAAATCATTTTTATCCTGGTATTATGATTTTTCAGAATAGACCCCGTAATGGATTAATGCGTACGTCAGCACACAGAAGGAACTAAAACAGGGGAAATAATTACACTGCTTTCACTGACAAACTTCAGTTCTAAATCCCACAAAGAAAATTGAAACATTCTGATGCTTGACATTTTTCTGACTTCCTTGCAGTTTCGAATACATTCGTGACATTATTTAGTTTCGGGCGAGTGCCATCACTTTCGGATGTGTGTGTTTGGCAGGTTTCTACTCCCTGAAGCATTAACAATATGTCAGTCTCCATAAAACGAGTGCCAAGAGGAGTAAATTCAAAACTTTTATAATCGATAAATTGATTGTTTGACTGCGCTGTATCAACTACTCTAATTACGCAGTGTTGAATTGCGGTTAATACATCATGAACAAACAGAAGACACCATGACAGGGTAAAAATCCGCACATTTCAATCCGTCATATTTTGGAATAAGTAATATATTTTTCATGAAAGTATTTCTCCATTGAATGAGTTTTTACCGCCGTATTCAAAAGCAGATAGTGTAGTCGCTATACTGACTAGGCTACAAACTGGACCGAGAAAACATGGTTCGATTCTCAGCAGGGCAAGAATTTATCTCTTGTCCAATGCTATCAGAGTGGCTCTGGGTAAAGCGACTGGGGTGTGAAGCTGAATGGCATTTGGGGTAGTGGAGGCAATGTTCCATGCATTATTTAGCTTGGTAATAGAGGAGAACCAGCGGTTATCTTCACTCTCCGACCGCTTTAGCGCCGGTAAAGAACCCCTGATATGCAATCAACAAAAAGATGCCTGGAATCCTTAGCCGGTCAGGACGTTTTGAAAAGGAGAAACATTGTTACCTGACCCGGAAATCGAACCAAGATTTCTCGGTCATTCATTCCGTAGCCTAGTCCAACACACACACACGATTATATATATATATATATATATATATATATATATAGACAGAAAAATATTTCTTCTCGGTAGAAAGGAAGGTGGAGAGCACGGCATAAAGAGAAGCTTCATAATGTTTACCTCTTACCAAATATTAGTCGGGTGATAAAGTGAAGGAGGATGAGATGGGCGGGGCATATGACATAAATGGGCGAGAACATAAATGTATACAAGGCAGTCCACTTGGAAAACCTAGGCGTAGATGGAAGGATAATCGATATATAACCTAAAGAGAAAACTCTATATAACTGGAAGAATAATATAAAATGAATCTTAGAGAAACAGGGTGGGAGTGGCTTGGGTTCATCTGGCTCAGAATAGGGACAAAAGGTAGGGTCCTATGAACACGGCAATGATATTTAAATTTCGAAAAAATGGGGGTAAAGTTTTATCTAGTTGAGTGTATGTTAGCTTTCCAATACACAGTGTTTTCCGTGCAGTTATTTATAGACGTGAGATAGGTGGACCTATGAGGTTACATTATTGCAGCTGTATATATAAATGGGTAGATATAAATAGCTACAAGGAAATACACAATAAAGGGCTAGTCCTTTTAAGTTAATAATTCCTGCGTTTACATATGTCTGTCGCAGGTCACAACGAGGTACACTTACGGCAGCTTTATGCCTAACAGCCCGACATAAACCCTATTCAGCAATTCATTTCTCAGGCTTCCCTTACTTGCCATGTAAAAGTGCCACATTCCAACAGCAGTATTCTAATAGTTCCGGGAAACTGCGAGAGCAATTAAGCAGTGCTTAAATACACAGGCATGAAATTAGAACTGTGTATAGAGACAGCAAGAAAGAACGAGCGTCAGTCCTACTTCTCCGAGTCAATCGTCATTAGATATTCACGATACATTACAAAAGTCAGAATCTACAAGAGGAGAAATTAGAGATTATTAGGTGTACGTTCTAGCTTGATTTACAACTAATGCCATAAAAGCTTCAGGTTCTCACGGCGGTGACCACGAAGTATGCGGTCTCCTGCGATATGATGGCATGTAGTGCGGTAAAAGGGTACTGAGGTTTCAGAGGGAGGTTCTGCCTTCATTATCCAGCTAAATCTATTCGTCTGCCATGATTATAGATAGAGCATATCCCCCTGACACGTCTGTACACACCTACCAACTTAACGGGGTCACATCCCAGAAGGTTCCGTGCAATTTCGTTTGGGATTTATATTTTTCCTTTCCGACAACTTAATATCTTACAGCTTCTTGTTTCATTGTTACTAACTTTTACGGACGTGTTGTGACGTGAATGAGACAACACAATATAAAATAAAGTTTTCCTTGTCCACACCATGGAGACATATTGGGGGATTGGAGGTATAGCTCCACTCACTTTTGGCCACGACATTAGATGGAGGTGAGTGGATAACTTGACGCCCCGGCCGCCTTGTCCCGCGGAAAGAACCCCGGTACCAATAGAGTGGGATGCTCATTTGGTATCAGAGCCGGGCTGAATGATTTGAAGAAGAAAAATCTCTTACGCCTATCGGGACTCGAAGCTCGGACCGTCCAGTCCTCAGCCTAGTCACTATGCCAACTACGCTACTCTGACTACCCATAACAAAATACACGTTTGTTTATTCATGCGTGATGCACTTCACGACGCTCTCACTGGTTCAGAATACAGAACTCCGATATTTTTAATTTCATGGTCGAACATCCCTTTGTGATGTGTGAAAATTGGACAAACAGAGAGGCCCGTCGATCACAGCAGTAACTTTGGCAATATTTTATTGTCGATCGTGCTAGCAACAATCGATAATAACATATAAAAGTTGTTGCTGTAATTGACGATCCTCTCTGTTTGATATGTAGGCCTACAACATCGAACGGAAAGACAAGTAGAATAATGTATAAAAATTATATGAAATGCGGTCGTGGCCTGATTTGTGGTGTTTTCCGTAATTTGGCTGGAGGAACTGAGGTGAACCGCTCGAAACCCCAGCCAGATTAGTCTATATTCCTTCAGAGTTTCCAATCCAGCAGCTCCCCAACACAAGTCGAAAGAGTTGCCTCTTCAACAAATTTGCCTTGTGAAATGTCATTTAGTATAGACAATCAAACTCGCTGCAACGTATGAAAATCCTATCAGATTTACCTTCCTTGGGGATCGAACTGCAGACGTCGTGAATACGAAGCACCATAAAATTAGGGCAAGAGGCTTATCTAGGTATGTTTATTAAGCATATGTACCGAAGTACACATTACCATTTTATTTTGTTCTATTGTATTACCTAAATACTTATTTATGGCTCATTTAACGACGCTCTCAACAGCTCATACCGGCAGACTGATTATTGAATACGAGAAAGGCTACAGAAGAAAGCAGTCGTGGCCGATTTGAGGTACTATCTTAGCATTTGCCTTGAGGGAATGAAAAGGACTACTGCTGCCAGATGAATGCGATGTTGAGTAGCCTACTGTGCAAGATCGCATGTACTCGCACTCGATGTAGCAAAAGGGAAGTCTGCTTAGGTACATAATTTGGACTGTTTGGGTCTACATTCACGCAGCGAGCTGAAATCCTTGTGCTCTAGTCACAAACAGGCACAATGCAGCTGAAATGTGTTGAAAGTTGATATTACGCACAGGATGTAGGAAACTACTCTCTCAGGTTAATTAACCACTGTAAAATGTCGCAACATATTCTATTTACAGTTCACTAAATGTGGAACGGTACAGTGTGTTGCTTACATTTAGGAAAACGACTATTTTGACGTTGCTTGACACTCTGTCCAGATTACGTGAGAGTCTTAAGTCACCTTTATACGGCCATTTACTTCTTACATCTAGCAGCAATATCACCCAGACAGAGTCTATTCAATTAACGGCTAAAAGAAAAGGTTAGGAAGGGCACAATTTTCTGTATCAACCCCAACTGTAATTGTATTGAACTCTTCTATTGACTGAAGTTCTTTTAACATTTAATTGAGTAAATAAATACAGTAAAAATGTGTGTAGCAGAGGAAAATCGTAAGAAGGGGAGGTAAGTATATAACAATGAACAAGGCAGACCAAGTGTTTTGTACAGGATGCGACAGTTAACTGCCGTAGCGTAGGCAGAAGAATTGGTTAACTACTTCAGCTCTATACAGTATAAGCAGCTTAAATCATAGCTCTTCTTTTTGGTGATAACTGTTTTGTTTCTAAGACATTTCAAACTCCAAGTCAAATTGAGTCATTAAAAGTTTCGTGTGAAATAGAGATGCATCAATAGGTTGTCTGAATGCTCATAACAGTTCGTCCTTTCTAGTCTATTTACGATGCTTCCAGTTTATTTCACGAGTAATGTCAATGTTAAATGATGTGGACAACCTAGACTGTAAGAATACAAGATTCTAATTCCAAAATTACAAGAATTATTTTAGCATAACTACATAATTTACATACAAATGATATTGTTTCGAAAGTGCTTTATTTAAAGAAAGAAACGACGTACATAAATATCACTTTCAGGAAGCTCTAAAGGGAATTATTTATTATCTAAAGTCTGTTGGCGCTTTATACGTTATAATACTAAAATTTAAATTTCGTCATACAAAAAGTGCTCTTAAGGAATTAAATAATTACTGCGTGAAGTGTTTAAAAAAAAACTGAAGTGTAGCGAAATTCCCAGGATTGTGAAATCAGAAGGGACTAAAAAATTGTAATGATATCTCAAATAGCATGTTATTTCTGTACGCATTCTAAGAAAATGGGGAAGGCCGATCCTGTCCTGGGCTTGAATCAGACATGCCGCGAATACACGACATGCCGCGAAAACACGACATATGCTTCCGCTTGTTTTTGAGATCGAACATAAGCAAATGATCTCCGAAGTGTATGTGTGGAATGTGTAATGCAAGGAGAGGCGGGTTTGACTTCAGGTGTCGAGGCAAGAACTTATTCCTTCGCTTTGCCTTACTTCAAGATTGTTTTCCTTAAGACCGCGCAAAGCGTTCATGTCTCCTTTTTACGGCATTTATGATTTGTCCAATGAAACAACACAATTATTAGCTGAAGTCTTCTAGTCAATTCCCTAGTGACTTCAATGAAACTTCAACATGGCGTATTCTAAAGCGAAGTTAGGAAAGAAAAGGGATAAATATTGACATCTTTCCCTCTTCCTTGAAGGGTGTAGAAATAGGACCTATTCAGACCAAAAATTCTGCTGGCTTGCCACACATTAGAAAAAAACTGTTGTGTTAATTATGTGGGATGTGGTATCTCTTTTCGTTGTGATAAAGACATACATTTTTTTTCTATGGCTCGACAGCCTTATATGGGCCTGGGCCTCCTCGTTTCGTCGAGGTTTCATGATCACACACTTTAGACACACCACACTCGGTAGGACTCCTCTGGACGAGGGACCAGCCCGTCGCAGAGACCTCTACCTGACATCACACAACACTCACAAGAGACAGACATCCATGCCCCCGGTGGGATTCGAACCCACGATCCTAGTAAGCGAGCGGCCGAAGACCCACGCCTTAGACCGCACGGCCACTGGGATCGGCCAAAGACATAAATACCTAACACAATATTAATATTTAAATTACTTTGTTTACCAACATAATTAATTTAAAAATTAAAGGAACTTCATTACGTATATTACAGAAAAGTTTGTCAGTTTTGGACTTACAATAATCTTGTGGCCTAGAGACATGAATTAGAAAGAAGAAGAGAAAAGAATAAACCGAAATTAGGCTTGCTTCTTCATTGACATCTTTACCTAAGATATTATGGAGTATTAAATAACGAAATAAGGTAGAAACGCAAATAAACTCAGTAATCTGGAAAATAATTACCAACAAACAGAAGAGGATGCAATATTTAGATAAACCGGGACGGATCCAGTACGAAACTGACATGCTTGTTACACTATCGGTCCTTAGGAAAAAGAGATATTGGTAGAGCAATATAAAGATAGATTTGACGTTCGGAACAGGCATAAGGACCTAACTACTGGACGTAGGTTACGATGATGTTGGCGGATCTACCATTTCACTTTCTTACTGCACGTTTATTGTTATTGTTGCAAACATTACGTCGGTTAAGGGTGATTATTAAATGCGAGTAATGTAGAATGAGTGACAGAGTGTAAGCACAAAGATGATAAAATGTAAGGACTGGTACTACGGCACATTCAAATGGCACGGCACAGTGTGACAGTGGCACAGAACTTGTGTAGACACGAGTTCATTTAACGATCGCTTGGGCAGTAGCAAATTGAAACCCTATATGATTTTCGCCCTTCCACCCTTCCAAGTGACGGAGCAATATCCGGCAGGCAGACGGCTCCACCTGCGACGTATACCGGTAATTGGAAATTGAAAATGTCCCTTCCTATTCCAGTTATTGGTAAGCAGTTACTTGTTTACAAACTCGCGTCGGTGCAGGATGGCCGTGAGAGTTAAGTGCGTTTCAAAGGGTCTCAAACGTAAGACTCCCATATAAAATTGCAACAAAATTTGTGGCAGGTTTATGGTCTGAATCGAGAAGTCGATTTATGATATTATGTAAACCTGGCTTTATTTAGCATAAATATGGCTGAATATCGGTTTTGTCCGAAAACTTTAGCGCATATTTTCAATGTTGAATTTAAAAAAATCTTCTGAAGAGTTTAGGTGAAGATTCCACTTCATGAGCAGGCGAACAGACCAATATGGCTTCCACACAATGCTTTAATCTCTTTACCTTGTAAAGAACACCTAGTGCCTTCAGGTGCAAGTAGATTAGAAAGAACAAAGGTAAATAACGTCGCAAAGTTGAATTGTCAATGAAATGCGTTGGATTAAAAAAAGCCGCATCTTTCCGTTGTTTAAATAAACTAAGAAGCGCATTTAGAACAATAGAATTAATTTTACATTCGAATTAAGAAAATTACGGATATAACATTAAACTTTCACAAGCCGGGTCATTTTTCTGTTTAAAAATTATTTGGCCTTTACACAGGACAGTGTTTTGATTCACTTACATATCCTATAACCGAGTTCAGAAATCCACTTTACTCACAACATGTGAAACAATACATTACGCTAAGCAGTCATGTGCACTCAGTCTGAGATGTGGGTTTTGTCAGTTGTGTCATTCTGTTCTACTGTGGGCTCAGATGGTCCAGCCCACCAAATTGTGTATTTACGTTGTGAAAATAAAGAAAAGACCATCAGTTGCACCGTCGTCCATGCTAGTGTAAAATCACGTGACATCCGTAAATTGCGCACCAAGGGCTATTCTGGACATGGACAGTCCACAGTCAGAGGCACTCATATGTGGGTGTGTAAGAAAAGAGAATTCGTCTTTGGGAGAGAGATATATCCTGGCGGGCATAAGAAGCTGATGGCTTAGTATGCCAGTCTTGGTCATACGTACGATCACTAGCTTGGGTGTTAACGGAAAAGGTTAATTAATTCACGAATAGGTCAAGATTTGTGAACCATTATTAAGAGAAGAAGATTCCCTTAACCGATATAGTATTGTAATTTAAGTGAAGGGTCTCAGAATTTCGACCTAATGATAATTGTATAATTTAGAAAGATAATTGATGGATTCAGTAACTGTGTGTTTAATTTTGATAAATTTCGATTGGGAGAAGCGGAGAAAATCAGCTTGGAAGTTGAAGATCTGAGTGAACCAGGAAAAAAAAAACTTGTGTCGAGATGACAGACCGCAAAGCCTTCCGACCAGGAGTCAAACAGAGAAAGCCAGAACCTGCTTTTCTGTTTCCTGTTTTATACCGTGTACCTAATACAAAACACCTGAACATGTAAAATTTACCCCACACTGTTGGCAGTATGTGCGGCAGCCATGTCTGATGAGTCGATGTGCAATTATGGCGCTGGAATTTTCTGTTGCAATCCTAAATTTAATTCTGCATTCCCTATCTTGCTTTAATTACGTGAATAAACTTATGATTCTTAATTCGAGTGGTATTTCATGCTTGCAGTTTTAGTTACTATATAAGGTACTGATAGCGCAAGCGACTAATTCCGGGGACAGAACGGGTACTTGTATTTTACTACGAATATCTCAGTAAGAATCCCCCTCCCCCTTTTCTCCTGTAATCCTTGGAAGTAATTAGTAAAAGGCTCCGCTTTATGAGATGCTTGGACGATTTTTGACCACAGTTTGGGCACGTTGGACAGCAAAAAAAAAACACGTGTGAACTTAGTGACATTTGAGATACGCATTTCGGTGAACATAAAGGCAATACCGTCTTCTGGTATTTGAATTCGTGCAGTCTGGTAGATACGTGTCGTCATTTCACAGAAGTCTGCTGCATAGACTCTCAGGATGGAGCTTCACTGAAGACGTAGCTAGCAGGTTCCTCTTGAAAAGTGTATAGGTAGCTATCAGACTACATGTTGCCACGTACCAGAAGCTTGTCTTGAAGCTATACGTTTAGGTGCCTGCTAAATATTTCAAGATCTGAATGAGTATGCAGGGTTAAAGGCTCCAATTTATGTAACAGCAAATGGTTCGGGACAGCAAAAAGTAATAAAGGACGCTGCAAATAAGCTTTCGCTTGCGCACATATCCCACAGACGTCAGATTGTATCCGAAGAGTTCTGCGGTGAGAGGCGGGATAAATAACAGCCTGAGGTATTACATGCTTCAGAATCATACATCTCACATAAATAGGGTTATATTTTATAAAAGCCTTGTTTCAACGGTGTGTTTTAACATGTGCCAGGTCCAAAGAAGTCGCTGCCCACAAATCAGATCTACTCCTGCGAACACAAGCTGCCTGCTTTTCTCATCCTCTGAGTTGCAGCTTAAAGTAACAACGTTTTAGCTGCCATTTCACGTGCTGTTCCTCCAGTGCCATCGATCACTGACTTCTCCTGAACCTGACTGCTGCAGACGGGGAAAACACTGGCCGAATTGCATGGGCCTTCTGCATCTACTCTGAACATGGCCAAAGGATTGAAGCAATCAAAGACTTTCAGGTCTGCTTCTTTCTGGTAGGAAGTTACAAGGCTAATGTTTCGCAGTTTAAGATACAGCCTGTCAGCCAAATAGATGGTCATTCAGCGGAGACATTCATGCATCCACACGCCCAGTCAGTAAGACAGTCAGCTAGTCTGTGAGTGATTCACGCAGGTTGACGAAAGTATTTGCCTTGTAGTATGCCTACAAGTAAACACAACGCAAATGCATAGAATTCACGCGATTATTGAGTGCAATCATGTACCAGTATCATATAAGAGACGGCACATTACATGTAATAAGGCACCAAATATTGTATTATTTTGGGTAATCTAACGATTTATGAAGCAGAACGAGACGGTCTGATGAGCATATACAGTGAACTGGGAGAGATGAAAGGCAGCTGTCTTCATTCGCGTTACGCTACCCCATTAGTTGTGATGTGGGTGACAAAAATGAAGCATGAACATGTCAGGAAAGTCGGTGTCCGGTTACACATTAAAAACCCTTACTTCCGTAACAAACACCAGTACGCCGTAAGGTTTCCCTGCGATTTATTCTTTCCATTTAATTTGCCACTTCTGACCCAGGTATTCGTTCTAACTCTGGCGTTCTTTAGAGGCAGTGAGACTAATTTGAGAAATGTAAAATGTCACCAGACAAGAGACGAAGCAATTTGCTTCTTTCAAAAAAGATATTATAATCTGTCCAGATTTTTTGACATAATTTTGAGACATTCTAGTCTTCAATATCTGAATGACTTTAAGCGCGTAAATTTTACTGTCAGTTGAGTTAAACGAAAACATTTACCGGATGTACTCCATAATTCCTTTCAAATCAAGTACCAATTTAATGCAATGCTCCATAATTTGCCTGAAAGTATTAAAGGAAACTTGTAAACTACTGCCAGATCTTCGGGCCAAGCTTCGAAATGAGGCCTCTCAGGCACGAAGCTAACCAATCTTTCGAGACGTAGGGGAGTTTGCTTATTGCTTTACTTCCCTTACATTTCTCTCCCCGCCACACCTTAACAGAATGGGCTTGGCACAGCATCGAACATCGACCGCTTGCTGACAAATCGGTATCATGGCCTGGTTAAAGAGCCGTGAGGCAGGAATTACGATGCAAGACATAGTGGCCCATCTATCCTTTCCTTTGTTACACACGTGAACAGTGTGTAACGTGGTCTCATCGCGAGGAGCGAATATAAATAATTGTCTGAATGCATAATGTGAAGTCAACGTGCAGGAGATTACCTTCCTACAAACTCAAGACAGGAATGAACAGCCGGGAATCATCTTGTTGGTGGGCGAATTATCGCTGATGTTTCAACCAGCTCTTAGCGTTCTTAGGCTCCTACGCTACATTCTAACGTCTTCTACATTTTTCATAGTATACTTAATGGCATAGATACATGGCGAAGGTCGTGAATGAGAAGGAACAAATTCAGCTTCTTTCTTTTACGGCGTATTCTAGTTACGTTGTACTAAATGATGTTGCCTAGTGTCGACATAGATACGCGGCGAAGACAGAGAATGGGCAGACTCAAATAGCTGGAATTAACTGAAGGAAATTACCGAACAAGGACCTTTGTAGTCGTTTGCAATTTTATATGTATTTTTAATAACCTAGGCGAATAAAGTTTGGAGTGGTTGGAGACGCAATCATCTTGTCAGAAACAAGAAAAGTATAACATTTCGGTAGAGAACTTTATTGGAAGGAATGGGTTTGGATGACTGAATTCAGATGACTAAAGACGGATTCAAGGCGAAATGTCATAGCAGAGGTACTGTGGTTCAGAGAGTAGATTTAAGAAATGCAGATCAGACGCAGCAGGGGAAAGACAAAATCTCAGAAAGAACTTCTGTTACAAAATAAATATACGTCATTAGGTCTATGATCTTTCGCACGTTTCATATATATTTTTTTTTATATTCAAGGAATTTGATTGATATGGCTCAGGATAGGGATAGGTGGCGGGCTCTTGTGAGTGCGGTAATGAACCTTCGGGTTCCATAAAACGCGGGGAATTTCTTGACTAGCTGAGGACCTGTTAGCTTTTCAAGAAGGACTCTGCTCCATGGAGTTAGTTAGTTAGTTCAAGAAATTTAGTAAATTATTTCTATTAATGCTAAATGAAATTTAGAGGTAATTTGGCACCCACGTTTGAGTTAGAAAAGACAAATTAGAAGAAATAAACGGGAAAGAAATAAAAATCTAGAGGAATGAGGAAGGGATGGACAACACCCTGTCACCTCTGACAACTCTGATTCCATACACAACGTCTGAATTGCAGTGAAATAATTATGTTTGCAGTATGCAGGGTGTTCGTGCATGGGTCTACTGTATAAACATTTTCGTCTTTATAAAAACCGATAATTATCATGAACTGTTATAAGAACGGATGAGACTATGATCATTTTACAGCGTTCATTACAGTCGTAAGAGCAATGGCGTAGGTCTCAGAAATCGTTGAATGTAATCTTTATTACAGTTTACACTTTGTTATCACATTAAAGTGTATGCCAACTTGATCAGTAATTTGTAACACGTGAAATACGTAAGAGAATACAATCATCAGTCTCAATAACATTAAAGAAACCCATAATACAGCAAGTTGGATCCCCTGAGGTGTGCCTAGACTCAGAATCAGCAACAAAGGCAGAGGAGTGCACAAGCACAGCATTTAGATGGGCGCGACCAATAAATTGTATACTAAGATGGAAGCAAGCAATTTATTTCCATTAGTGGACAATAAAAAAAAAGAACTTCACGGTGGTACTTTCTATCACCCGTTCGCCATTATCCGCATACACCATGAAAACAGACGATCCATAATTATGACTCAAAACCATCGATAGAATCAATATTTTTCAGAACAGCATCTAATTACTTGTAATGTGCTTTCGTCCTCATTCTTAACGTGCTATAGTTTCATTCAAATTGTAACTGTAACACCAGGTATGAAAATTAAACAACAGAACTTTAGTATTTATCACTAGTTTTAGTGGCTGTGATCATACTAAGAACGACAGACTTCTGCCGCACCTTAAAATATTACTCGAAATAATTTTTCGAAAATCCTTCCCGTGTGCCTGCTGTCGACACACTGCTCCGAATGTCCGAAGTGATTCAAAATTAGAACCAGTGAAAGTACTTTTCCTTTCGGAGGAGAATATCACACGGGGATAACCAGGAGAAAGTGTTGAATATTCCAGCACAAGTTTTTACATTATGATTTAACACTTATTAGTAACCTACGTAAGGCCACTACTGGTTTTAACATAAAAATTTCGGCACTTTGCACACGTGAGTTTCGTATTGTCTTCAGTATAAACCGGATTGTTTCCTTAAAGAGTATTAACAAAGGGACACACATCTCCCAAGCGCCAGGTCGCCGTGGCGACTACATTTTTACGGTGGCGCCAAGTATTTGTGGGTCCTGTGTATGGGAACGTGTTTCATGTCACCCTTCAGGCGCCTAGAATTTTGAGATGGCCCTTAGATTTTTGAACAATCTGTGCACCCCTGAGTTAACAGATAAGCTTTTCTAAAGGAGACGGAACACATTTTCCGTGACGTAGAAACTTAAATTTTTATATTATTTGGATATGTTTAAGACTTTAAAGGATTAAAATATTGTGTGAGATGGCAGAAAGACAAGAAACATTCATACGAATTGAAGCTTGCCATAATATCAGGGATCTTAGACAAGATTACAGAAGACTAATACTATAAATTGATATTATTACTTGAAAACAAATTTTTTCGCTACATATTTTGCGACTGCGAAATAATCGCCTGCAAGTAACACCACAAAACAAGAAGCTTCTTTTTGTTGTCGTTTTAAATAAACATGAGGAGAAAAAGGCAAGGGAAAGAATGGAAGCGACAGAGATAAAATTTAAAGCATAACGAGGAGGCCTTCTGCAGTAGGTCATAATACAGGAAGCCTGTGAATCAGATTAATAATACTACAGCTAAACAAAATAGAATGGATGAGTGTATAAGCGGACCATGAGACATTTCTTTCCTGTTAATACACCCTACATGATTTTGTAACTGTGGGTTGCTCTGAGGAACAGAATGTATTTTCTCGACAAACCAGCGCAGCTGTAGTAGTTCAGTAGTTGAATTCAAGTATGAATATGAATACGACGACGACTGCGACGCGACGACGATGATTATGAAGGAGGATGAGGAGAAGAAGATAATGATGATGATATACAGAACTTCATGACATGTGATTTTCATCGAAAAGTTTAATTATTCTACTGGCCAAGGTTTTCCGTTCTTTTAAGGAACCCTGAAGCCTAACCGTTTTCAAAAGGAGCAACTACTGGTTCGTTTCGTAACTAAGATCAATGCTGTCAGCACCCTCACACCACATATATTTACGATCGACCTCATTTTTTATCATTGTATTTATTCCGAGTAGTATGTTGAAATTGCGATTTTTGACAAATATTTCAGGCACTCTCATGTCCTACTTGCATACTACATGTCATGCCCCGGTTAAGCTCCTTGCTGTGAGTAAGAAGGTTAAGGTAAAAAGGTAAATTTCACCCTAGAACAGGCCATGAAGGCTCAGACGGGGATTAGAAGTATAGCTCTACACTTTCTTTAACCTCGGCGCTAGATAGGGTGGGTGGTCAACGCCATGCTCCGGCCGCTTTACCCCCGGGAAGTAGACTCGGTACCCATTGTACAGGAGGCTGGGTGGGCCCCAGGGCCGGTCTAGTCGAGTAGGGAATAC
Source organism: Reticulitermes speratus (assembly GCA_021186555.1). NCBI lineage: Eukaryota > Metazoa > Arthropoda > Insecta > Blattodea > Rhinotermitidae > Reticulitermes > Reticulitermes speratus. The sequence continues at coordinate 21,421,322 of JAJKFL010000001.1, forward strand.
CTCGCCCCAAGCGCAATTCGATTAACGGACCGTCCAGCCCGTAGCCAGTCGCTATACCAACTACGCTATCCCGGTCCACCCTTGCTGCGAGTACCCTAATATTATTTAATAAGCGCAAATTATGAAACTGCTCTTTACCGACATGTCTCCATTTTCGCTTGTAAGTTCAGATGATATCCTCAGCACCCTTTGTCAAATGTTTTAGTCTATTTTCTTCACATAAAGTGAGACACAGCATTTGACTCTCATTACAAGAAATGAAATTACATTTTTTTTGTAAATTTTCATCTCTATTGTTTTAGTTCGGAAAAGGACACACTATCTCTATTGACCTTCGTGAACGTAATGATTTGCTAGCGTCATTCTCAAATATTTAACAATTAAAATTGTCCTGCATTTTGGCGACCACATATTGATAATCCTGCTAGCAGCGCAACATTTCTAGATCATCTGTACGCATTTGTTTTGTGGAGAAGGGCTCCGCAGCAGAAGCTACGGACGCACCGCAGCCTTAAGGCTTATTGTGCAACCCTGTGATGAAGATGAAGAGAAAGATGATCAGTTTTTTTCATTTTTCCAAGTAATGGAGTACCGGTGGAATGAAATTGACAGGGGAAAACCGAAGTACTCGGGGAAACATGTCCCAGTGTCACTTTGTCCACCACAAGTCCCACATGGACTGACCTGGGATCGAAACCAGGCCTCCGCGGTGAGAGGCCGGCTACTAACTGCCTGAGCCATGGCACGGTCATGTGTATGTATTAGTCTCATTAATATTACAAATTACATTCTTAACAATAAGAGAAACACAGAAAACAACTTATAATAATAAGAAGAATTCAATCATTCATTCATTTGTGAGCTGAGTCAACAGCCTAGTGGCTAAAAATAACAATAAAGTTTTTATTCATTAAGGTGCCACTTTAAGAGCGCAATGGTCAATTGTAAAACCGGCAAAATGTAAATGCAAAAAAAAAAAAAAATAACATGAAGTCTCACACACACTTCAGACATTCCTCTGCAGTCGTGAAAACACGTGTTTCCGATACTGTTAGGGTCACTAAGACATCGGTGTCAACGACAATGTAGCAAACAGAGGATTTTCTGTCTATCGGTATTTCTCTCTCTATTTCGCAACCGCAGTTAGAAACGTAGCACTGCAAAATCCTCTTTGGAAACAACAGATTCGATAAATTGTGTTACAAATTAAACCCATTTGGAGCTATGGAGAAGAGTCTTGAGTCCTGCATGTCTACAGTTTTAAGCGGATAAGACGAGTCGCCATAGCAACATTAAGCTGAATTAAACGAGTCGGAATAAGCTCACTGCTTGTTGTTCTTGTTTAGCTGCACGATTTTAACAGAGAGTTTATGACACCTGAAGAGTATTCTAAATGTTACTGAAACCACTTGAGGCTTGGCTGCCAGTAGCACTTGCAATCCAACGCTGTTCGAATCGGTTATATATATAGAAATGCTTACTTATCCAGCAGATTCAGTACATATTTCTCAGTATACAGTCTGCACAACCTTATATTACAAGTTTATCAGGCTTGATTAAAGTGTATGTTAGCATTGCCGTTATAAAGTTTGCTCTTCAGGTTCTTAAATCTATGGATGCGAGCTTGTCTATCTGCAGTAATTTTAAGATGATTCATCTCCGTTGTGCTAATAATCCAGTATATATTTCCCAGTATATAGTACACACAACCTTACATTACACGTTTATTAGGCCTAATAAACGTGCAATATAAGGTTGTGTAAACTGTATACTGAGAAATATATACTGGATTCTTTTATACAGGATGTAACCCCATTGTGTTGTTTATAACAGAAATCAAGTCGAAATCCGTCCAAACACAACTAAGTCCTGTATAAAGAATAAAATAGAATTTGGTTGTGTTTGGACGGATTTCGACTTGATTCTGAAACACTGGATTATTAACACAAAGGGGTTGAATCACCTTAAATTTATTCTGCAGATATTGCTTTTAGAAATCGTTCATTCCAATGTTCCTTCACTTTATTTTTTGATCACAAGAAGTGTCCAATATATTTATTTATTCGCACGAAAGAAATAAGAAATACATAAAATATTCCGTCAGAAAATCTGAACGAAAGGGACATCTTGGAAAACCTATGCTTGATACGCGGATGATAATGACATATATCTTAGACACACTTTGTAAAAGCATTGCTTCTATATAAGGAAAGATTAAGGTGACATGAAACATGAATATTTTATAATATTCTGCCTTTAAGAATAAAAGTTGAATATTTTCCTTCCGTATTTTAAAATTTCCATCTAAGAGAAACAAGATAATACAGCCAATATGTTTTATCATGCCTTCCCAGTTTTCTGTAGCAACGTCTCCTTGGAAGTCACGGACAACAACTTTGGATTCGTTGTGTTTAATGTCATAATGAGCAAAGCAGCCTAGCTCCAGCCTCCTTCTTGCCCATCATTTCTAGAATCTGAGTGAGAAATATCTGCCACCATCCCCTTGGTTATTAGACCCGAGCCTCTTCAGCACGTCTGCACACTTGAGTGGAGGAACTATTGTACAGCCACTTACAATACCATACAATGCTCATTTTAACCAGAAGAGGAAAAGGAAAACTATCAAATGCATGGCGGCAGTCTGACTGTTATAGACGTGGCGTGTATGTCTAACCGTTCCGCTCACAGTTTCAACTACCGCAATGTCACAAATTCATTTAAAGTCTTCATACAAGTCAATGTGCATATCTTTCATGCTGTTAATAAAGAATGTCGATTCCAGTCGCCGCGCGGTCTAAGATGTGTGTCTGCTACAGTTCGCTTGGTGGGGTTGTGGGTTCGAATCCTGCCGGGGGCATGGATGTGTGTCTTGTGAGTGTTGTGTGTTGTCAGGCGTCTGACTGATTACTCGTCCAGAGGAGTCCTACCGAGTGTGGTGTGTCAAACTGAGTGTGATCGTGAAGCCTCGATAATGAGGAGGCCCTGGACCACTAGGGCTGTTGAGCCATGGAAATGAAAATTTAATGAAGAATCCAACTTGTAATTGCACCAGCCAGAGACTTTAAACACGCAAAATCTACCTTTTGTTCCAAAACTGCTCACACACAAGGCTTCTTCACATAAGGTTTTCGATTTATATGCGACCATCATCACTGTTGGTACCAAGACGTACTGTATTAGATACATAACATTGCAGTTGTGACGTTGTTCATTATGTAAGCACAAAGCAAATCACTTTTAAAATATCTTAGTTAAAAGTATCTGTATCTGTTAAACGTGTTTACGTGAATATTTATTTAATTAATTATGTAACTACTGTTGATATCCATTACCCTGAATTATGCCCCACTGTCAGAATTATTACGCACCGTCATTATACAGCCCTTTATTACAAGCTTTCTCTATACCAGAAGTTGGTGCTGGATTGAGTTTGTTACTTCACCCTACATGCCTTCTACTCTCACTTAACATTCATTAATTAGTAACCATCCAGCTGGATACATCTGGACTGTGCGAATAATTACAAAATTGCCTTTAGTAATATAACAGCATACTGATTCCAACCTAAGCTTTCGTTTAGTGTTTGGTGTATTCTGAAAAATAGATAATTAAGCCTTACTTTCATATCGCTCCATAAGGAACAACACATAAAAACTAGACTTATTTATAACGAACTCGGTACGGTATGCATAAATATACTTTCACTTTTTCAAGTAATTCACAGCTTGGTTGACTTCACATTATTTTATAAGCCTCTTGTACTTACTGACCTACATGTAGGTTTACGGCACCTTCTGAGTATTTTAAGACATTAGACGTGATTTGGTATATTTACACAGTAATTACCACGCATATCTTGTCTATGTGTGAATAATTTGATGAGAAAGTGTAATTAATGGTCTAAGAAATTAAGGCTTTACGCAAATTTTAAACCATACTTTAACAGATTTAAAATTAATAAAATTTATATAAGATCACTCCTGATAACTATTAACGTGAAGGTTTCTTTAACTTCACATCAATTTAAAGGTAGGTTAGTCACGACCCTTAATTAAGGTTTACGTAGCCTATATGTTTCAAGTTCTTGAAAACTTTGGATTTTCATGAAGATATTTGCGACTTTCGATGAAGATAGGAAATGCGAATGACTTATAAATCTGAATATCAGATTTGTTGTTTATTTAGTTGTTTATTTCCCCACTGATGCAGCCGGCATAGCCCAATCGCTCTAGTGACTAGACTATGGGCTAGATGACAGGAATTGCACTTTGATTCCCAGCAGAGTAAGAAGTTTTTCTTTCCTCCAAAGCTTTCAGACCGACCGTGGGGCCAACCCAGCCTCGTATTCGACTGGCACTGACTTTTGTTTCCCCGCGGGTAAAGTCAAACACTTATCTTCATTTAGTGTCCTTGTTAAGAATTCGTGGAACGTTACATCCACTACTCCACGTGCCTTCATGGTGTGGATTTACTGTACCAAACCTTAAGATGGGTGTGATTAACAGAAGGCTATGGGACACTGACAGAATTATGAGTGACACTCAACACTGAAGTCATCAGAGGGAAGCCATTACCATAGCCACTTGCTGCTTTACTTCCTAAACTGCTAAGAAAGAACCCTGTCTTCCGACATGGGAAGCCGGCGAATGTGGCATGATTTTCCTCATTAAGATCATTTACATTAGACTTTGCTTAAGAATTCTTAGCACTTATGTCTCACTCAGTAATTAGCGAGTTCGAATCAGATACGAAGTACCAGCAATTCAGAAAGTCAGCGCATGCGCACGGCCACAATCGTCGCTCATTCCGTCAGGAGGCTGTCCGCTAAAGTGAAAACGATTAGCCTGAAGTGGAACACAGAAACGGACTTCCTAGATGTAAGCACTAACATACTGTATAGTCGCTTTCGTTAATGACATTGCTCTTGTGATACGGCATGTTAAGTGATGACGCTTACGGAAAGAAAAGTTGTTTTGACGTTCACTTGGGTAATATACTACTACAAGATAAGAGAAAATTACGTTTAGGCTGCTAATACTGGCGAATGGGCACCAGACGCCTACCTGTTTATAATAAAGTGTGTGGGCTCCACAGCTGGTCTGTTTCCAGTGGCGAACACAAAATTCTCTGTCCCTCTTAGGAACAGAAACCGACTTCTCTAGGCAACAGCCAGTTCCAGACATCCATTGTGTAATGTGTAGAAAATGAAGCTTAAAAATGGAAGCAGCGTCCAAAATATAGCTTATACTTGTGTATAATTCTGTGACTATCCAAAATCTCATTGATATTTTGTAATGGAAACTCACATCACTGAATATTCACCAGCACGGATTGCTGAAGGGTTGATAAGGGGTTGGGCGAAGGGGTCTGTCAGCAATAGAAGGAGGGATAAAAACAAGTTCCCTCCCTCTTAAGGGTACTTGACTTCATGCAGCAGATACAGGCCTACAGCCACAACTCAACTTTCCTCCGACCCCCGTCTCCTCCTACCGCACTCGTCGCCAACTCGTTCCTCGAGGCGTATTTTGCTTTTCCTTGTATTTTCCACTACACTCAGCGTTTTCTCTTGTGAACAACCCTTCCGACCCTTACAGCAGTAATGCGAGAACAAGAGAGATATATGTCCAAGATATATACATTTTTCAGGCTTTCGCGGCGACTGTCACTTGAATGACAGGCTTCTAGGTTATTACACTGTGGGATAGCAAGTTTGTGCCGACATTATGGAGGATCGTGCTGCCTCCATCTACAGAGTGACTGAACTCGGTTCGTGTGGATGTTCCAACGTAAGAGCGTACACATCAGCCTGAAACTGAAGATGGTACCAGGAAGTTTCTCCAAAACTTCAGACCTGACTTATTATCCTGCACGGCATCAGCGGCGTACCTCGGGTTTTTGGCACCAGGAGCGAGTAATCACAATGGCAACTATGGACGTAAAAAAATCACAATTATTTATGGAATTTCCTTCCATTAGGCTCCACGACTTAAAACTTGTTGAGAGCAGAAAATCAAATTGTTTGATTTAATATATTTATTCTGCCGCCCAATTTGTCGCCCCTTGGACTCTGCCGCCCGAGACTACTGCACCACTCGACCCTCCCCTCCCCATAGCTATGTCCCTGTACAGCGTAATACCCTCGAAGGCATATATATGTTCAAATAATTTTCAAAATCCGTCTGAATGCAAAAGTTTGTTTATATAGCAAGGTTCATTCTGAGTGCGAGAGATAAAAGTTCAACACAGTTTTTCCTCTATGGAGGTTAAATGGGCGAAAAGGAGGAAAACGCAGATTACTAAAAGAAAAAAAAGAGGGGTGCAGTCCGTAATATAGTACAAAATGGTTCTTTGTAGATTTTGCTTACTTGCCATTTCTCCATAAAATTTTGTTAATGATTTGGAACAATACATTGTAAAGTATATTCATGGACTTAATAAAGTGGACTTCCCCGATGGATGAAGAAGGACGAACGCGGAAATGGTCGAGAACTGTTATTAAAAGTCTCCCATATCGAGTTTTCAAAGAACATCCTTCCATCGGTTCGTAAGCTAAGATACAGACAGTAGGACAGGCATAAACTTCGACAAATTCGTGCGAGAGCTTCCCCCGTAATGATCTACTATATTTAGTGTAAAAGTTCTCGAATTTTGACACAGCAAATTTCAACCTGCTTAATTATTTCGAAATCCTCAAGGCTTAGAACAGGGGTGCACAAATTTCCTAAAACTAGAGAAACCACCGCAAAATTCTAGGCGCCTGAAACAAGTTTTATGCTGAGGACCTATAAATATTAGGCGCCACCGTACAAAATTTAGTAGCCATGGTGACCTGGCGCAAGGGGTCTTTTCACCCCTGGCTTAGCGGAAAAACTATACTAGACGTAAAGCTTCATACTTATTTCTCTCTACATTGCTTGTTTGAAATATTTTTATCTGTTAAATATTAATGTGTTAACAGGCACATTACAGTCAAGGTAGTAGCAAAATCGCTTAAAGTTCTCTGTGTTGTGTCATTGATTTTATAGAATTTAAAGCAAAATTCCCGGACAAATTTTAATGAAAAGAAAATACAAAACAAAATGTTAAAAGTATCTGCACAGAATATTAATGGTGGGTAATAGGTCATAGAAAGTTTTGAAATGTGGTGCTAGAGAAGGATGGACAAGATCAGTAGGACCGATCGTGTGAGAAATTAAGAAGTATTATATATAGAGTCAAAAAGGAGAAGGAAAACTGGATTGGTCACATCTTGCGTTGGAACTGCCTTATAAAACACGTTATTGAAGGAAAGATAAAGATAGCAGTGACAGAAAGAGGAGGAAGAAGACGTAAGCAGCTACTGGATGACCTTAAAGGAAGGAGAAGATATTGTAAACTGAAAGAAGAAGCACTAGATCGCACTCTGTAGAAAACTCGCTTTGTAAGAGGCTACGGACCTGTGGTAAGACAGACTACAGAATGAATGAATGAATGAATGAATGAACGAATGAATGAATGAATGAACTAGGTTATAGACAGCATACAGTTCCGAAAATCAAAAATAAAGAAGATGGACTAAAACTATTTCTCCTATATACCGCCACATTGCGCACAGAACGCCTAAAAACGAAACTGACATCACTGCTTATTAACTTGTATGGTCAGCGTCTGTCGGTAATGAGGGTCACAGTGGCCGCGCCACTTATCAGCTTCCATACATCAAAATCGTGTAGTCCGCAACAACTAAAACGGGTCACGGAGTGTAAAAGGTGGCGCGGCCAAGTGGCTTAGCGAATAAGAGGATAAATCTCAGGTAAAGCCGCAATAAGACACCACAAATATTCCCACCGGGTAGCAGAACTGTGACAGGTCTTCGTACACACGGATCTGAATGCAGTCGCTCGCAAGCTAATTCAGTTATACCGATTTATTATTTGAGAATGCCTATGACAGGAGGCATTGAGGCAGGCAGGGCTCTTTACGAAAATCTCCGTGAGGTCACCATGCCCTCGGCGACTTTGCTCCTGAAGGCACTTGTACTGAAGAAAGCGCCTCTCGAGAGTAGCTGAGAGAAATTCTCAAGAGTTTTACTCTCACGATTAATCCCATCGCAGTATTCATAACAGGTCTATTACGCACAAAGTTACGCGGAGTTCTTGCGTTCCATTCCCAGGCCAGTTCGTGTGAGATCTGTGTTGGACAAAGTGGCATTGCGAAAGGATTCTCTCCGAATATCTCAATTTTTCTCTCGCATTATCATTCCATCAGTAATCCGTACTTCTCTTCATCTCTATTCTTATCGGAAGGACAAAAGCACGAAGACTTTAAGATGTCAAACAAAAAAATGCTTTTTCGTACATCGAAAAGCCATGGAAAGGAGAAGTGCTCTCACAGTTTTTAACTGTGAAATTACAAAACACACTGGTCCCTGTGCTGCCGCATGCACATCAAGTTGGCTCAACATAAGTAATTTTAATATGAACTTCCCTGCTTCATGCTTGCAAGAATGAGACACTGTAACCACTAAGAATATACTTGGTATTAAGCAGCCTTCCATGACTCCCTCTTTCCAGAATCACATACAGAATGCAATTAAACTGTTTCTAAGTTCGTCTGTTACTGTTTATTGTCTAAGAACATGAATCCCAAACAATTTCAGTGAAATGAATCTACAGCAATGATGTAAACGTAACTGTACTTCCGCACTTAATCGTTTAAAGCTTGAAGTTAATCTCAATTCCTCATATACACAAATTCATTTCGTACACCACAGAAAACATATTCTATGTCCATTACAAAGAAAACTGTTTAACGCTGTTCAGAAAAGTAATAGTAACTTCATCTGAGAACCACTGCATAAAGGATCAAAATAAATTCAGGCACAGTACATTTTTACAAAAGAAAGCGAGCACAACTCAAGTATCACTAAATATTTCCGTCGTTACAACTATTACGTGGATGTCATTTCGAAATACAGACTCACCACACCTTTTGTATAAGGCAGCCGTCATGAGGCAAATATCGTACGAATAAATTCACATGGAAACACAGTCCCAGTAATATTTTTATTTAATGTTTTTTATTTTTGTTTTAGCAGTACCTTTTATGACATTTAAGAATAGCTCATGCATCGAACTGCAGTAGTTTGTGGAAGGATACTCACCTGAAGATTGCACATTATGCCGAAACACGTAACATTTTTTTCGTATAAAATAATATCCGCTTGATCATGATATTGAATGAAATATTTAATGATGTTTGGATAGCAAAACATAATGATAAAATACACCATTCAAAACATTTAGTTTTATCTCCAGTGTAATGCGATGTTATAGCTTTGATTTTTCAGTTTGAAAACTCTCATTCCATATTTTTCCGAATCATATAGACTGCATGTTTAAATATCGCAGTAAAGCTGATTTACGGGACAAGTAGCGTAGCAAAACGATCCTGTTTTTATTGTTACAATAAATCTTACAGAAAAACACAAAATTATGAAAGTAAATACCATATCGGTCTATCTTCTAGTAATTTTTGATATCACAGTTTGGAAAATTAAAAGCCTGCACATTATGACATATAGTAAAGTATTTTAATTAACAGCTTAATGCTCAGTGGTAAATATATATACAAGCCACTGTAACAATTTAAAAGCCTGCCTATGCTGTTTATTTGCATGTTTAATATGGTTCTCAGAACAACCAATTACAATACCTAAACATAATGAAATGACTGGCCTTTATAATGGAGGTGGAATTTGTTCTCTGTGAGGTAGGAAATACACCTTTATGTGTAATTAAAAACATTTTCGTCTTCAAAAGTGTTAAAGATGAAGTTCTGTTTTCTGTAGTTCTAGTGACAGTCTGCAAACAATAACGAAAGAAAAAACTCAGGAAAGAATGAAAAAGAAACAACAAGAAAGAAAGCAGGTCCAACAAATTTTCGAGAATCTATTAAAATCCCGTAAGTTTCACGAAAAAATTACTACTCTCCAATAGACATACAAATCATAAGTTATGTATAAAATCCTCAGTCACACCCTCTTCAACAATTACAAAATTTCGTACTCATGAGGTCTCCATTCTTGTGTCTTGAAAATAATGAAGGATAAGAGCGGCTGTTCCCAACAGCAGTATGTCTCAACTTATCCTTTGTACCATGTTCTAGAACAGAAGCTTCCACCGCGGTAATTAGAGCTGCAACTGCATTGTTATTTTCAGGGAGTTGTAAGTGCGGGTCTATGGAGTGCCGGAGCTAATGAAGCTATGTCTGGGGTAGGGGCACAGAGCAACAGAATGTTGGCAAGAAACGAGGAATAAGAGAGTTTTCTACAGAAGTAGCACTCGGATTTGTTTGCTGCAGTACACTCTGTACTTAATGCGTGAGACTCTGTATCACACATGGGGGTTTACGTCTGTGAGATTAACAGTTTAGAGGACAGGGTTGCTGTTTATACACAATATGCTTTAATATTTGCATATATGAATTCTGACCACAGGGTGCATTTTGGAATTATTGTGTTTCTCCTGATAAAATGCATTTTCCTGTAAAACACTACCAGTTTCTTTCTATGATGTTAACAAATTTTGTTTCGTGGGGATTAGGAATTGAAATTTTAAATTGTAATTAGATGGTTTTTGAAGCATCTAAGTGTCAAATCTTGTCTGTTTCCCAGTATTTTGTTGTTGAAAATTAGATACAAATTACATCTACAGCCATACACAACGAGGCATAATGTTGCGAATTTTCAAGTTATCTCACCGATGAGTACTAAATAAGGCATTAGGATGTAGAATAATCAAGAAAGTTGCCTTCAGGACGAAATTTTAAAAAGTTTTCAATCCTAGTCACTAAACGTTATAGTACAAAATCCTGCACATCTGTGTCAGATATTTCGCCCACCTCATTTACCAAACTTGTAGTACGCTGTAGACATGGCACAGTGGTAACCTAAGGTTACCAGTGTCCGTTTCCACTGGTATTCGCATGTAAGGAATTGAGTGTGTTAAACATCACGGGGTCGCCCACCGCTACATCCAACACGTAAACCTTAATTGCCGTAATTTACGCTCTATATTGTCTTGGGTAAATGTGCATGTGTTTCGACTATTTCAATCTTTGTCAGATTAAACACAACACTCTTCACGTGCACTGTCTCTTTTCTCTACAAAACGTTTCGGCAGCGTACGCCGGCCTTTATCAGGTAGAAGTTACAAGACACAAGATATATGATCTTGTAACTTCTACGTGATGATGGCCGGCGTACGCGGCCGAAGCAAGTTATAACTCTCCATGGAGCAGAGTCCTTCTTGAGAAGCTAACAGCTCCTCAGCTAGTCAAGAAATTCCCCGCATTTTATGGAACCCGAAGGTTCATTACCGCATTCATAAGAGCCCGCCACATATCCTTATCCTGAGCCATATCAATCCAGTCCATGCCTCTCCCCATTCCACTTCTTGAAGATTAATTTTAATATTATGCTCCCATCTAGGCCTGGGTCTTCCAAGTGGTCTCCTTCCATCAGGTCTCCCCACCAAAATCCTGTATGCACCTCTCACCTCCCCCATACGTGCTACATGCCCCGTCCACCTCATTCTTCTTGATTTTATCACCCGAATAATATTTGGTGATGAGTACAGAGCATTAAGTTCCTCGTTATGTAGCGAAACAAGTTACAGAGAGAATACACAGTGCATGTGAAATGTGTTCACTCTGATAAAGATTGAAAGAGTCGATTATGTACACAACGGGATAATGATTCCAAAAACAAATTGTAGATGTGTTTGATATGCTCCACTTTAACAATCACAGCGTCGTCACTGTTAAGCGGGAGGCCCCACACTTCGTCCTCCACGTAACTTAAGGAAAATAACTTTACTGGAATGAGATCCGGTGAACGGGGTAGTCTAAAAATCAGTGCTCTTCTACTTTTCCACTTACTTGCAAAGAATAATTGAGTGATTAACCGCATAATGTCACCGAAATATGGTGGTGCGCCATCTTGATAGAAAATGTGATCTCAGCACATCCCTCAAAGCAGAGTAAAAGAACAATTTTTTCGAATGTCTAAAACACAAAATCGGTTACTATTTTCTTTGCTAAGGCAAATAAACCTACTTTCTGATTATAATTGCACACAATGCACTCAAATTAGGAATAATTCTCTCATATTCTAGGTACTCAATAAAAGGACAAAACCCTCAAATATGACAATTATACCTCTTTGCATCTCCTGAGAGGTAAAATTTAAGCTTCTCTCCAAAACATAATTTTCTTGACACAGTTATTTTCTTTTTCTATCTTCGGGCACGTCGGACTAGCAAATTCGGAGCGAGATTTGCCATCAATTTTAGTAATGTGTTATATCGTCCGCAACTTCATATTACATCCCAGAATGAAAAAAAAAATCTTCTAAGTCAGACTTTGATGTTTCATCATTCCGCATTCAATGAGCATTTAAATTTGTAATAAGAGAATTCTTTAACTGAATACAACTGTGCGGCAAAAAATTACTCTTTTATACTGTAAAACAATGCAATAAGAATTCCAAGAACAACATCATCCCTAAAGGACCATGGATATTATTCTAAAGCAACAAGAGACAATATCAAGTAGGTAGACTGTGCCGAGAGAGACATTGGAGCGGAACAACTGTGTGCGGAGTGCTTTGTTGATGTTTGGTTTGGCTTTCGCCGGCTCCTGGAGAAGGAAGCGTTGCCGACTGTTACAGCACAACATGTCACCCACACGTACAACAGTACATAAGGAACAAGAAACAAACAAAACAAGGACGACAAGGATAGAATTAACTGTGATCCAAACGGCAAAACAACTAAAGGCTGCAACTTTAGCACGGGCAGACAAGGGTCCTATCGTACCACGGGCTTTACTGGAATGAACACAGGGAAAACGCGGTGCTTGTCCACCGTACAATATCGCATCGGCCACAGCTCAATCTGTGTCTTCGATTGGACTGAAATACCAAAGTTCTACATCGGTGAATAAAAGCGGTAGGCTATATGATAATATGCGTACGTGAATGAAAAATATTTACGCGTTAGGAGGGAAACATGAATTTAGAAAGAAGCTTCAAACATGGCGGTGAAATTCGAAAGAAGAAAAGGGCCCATAACTTTGTCATATCTGTCCGCAAATAACAAGAGTCCAAAATATGGAATCAGTTATGATGAAAGCTTAGATATATACGACTTTTCAATCGAACCATCAGGCCGTGAATCTGCTACAGTAACTTAGCGGCCGCTTCAACTGCTGAAATAATTGAAGATTTAGACTTCGTCATACTACTGTGTTTGAAAGGAATCAAAACTTTGTCAATGACATACTGCAAGTGGCATTTTACGGCTACACTGTAACTAACTAACTAGACTGACTGACTGACTGGCTGATTGACCGACTGACCAACCAAATAACCAACGGCTTACGTTATGCAAACAATACAAATTTTTTGCAGCCAAAAACAATTTAACTCTATTCGACACAACCTATGTACGTCACAATTTGACATTATTCATTCCGTGCTTAATTGTTATAATCAATCACATTCACCAACAAATGCACACAATAAGATAACAAACTCTACATAAGTTTTAAAGTTTCCTACATGTTTCGGAGCCGAGTGGCCATCCTCTAGGAGTCTCAAATACAGAGTAGTACAAGCACCAGTATATCAATCTGGGAAGTAGAATGTATTGTAAAATGTATTGCACAATGTACTGTACTTCCCAGATTGATGTACTGGTGCTTATACTACTTGTAAACAAAGTCATATGAACAGAGGCTACAAATGCTAATTTGCGTATGATGAGAGTAAACTGGAGAATAATATTTGTGCAATTTAGCGCTCATTTCTGTGTATAATTTTAATTAGCACATCTTAAGTATAAAATTAAACTTGTCAGACGCAAACCCAATGATTCGCGCCGTTGCCAATTTTTGTAATTGTTAACACAAAAGGAAGGTTTATTACGGGATCTGTTATCGTGTTTTTCCATTCAAACTTTTGCTTAAGGTTTCACAAGAACTACTTTTTTATATCCTACAAAATTACCGTAACCCTTTAAAATATTACTTATACTTTTAACATTAGAGAGTCCCGCATTTTCTCCAGAGTGTAGATTCCCTATGTCATCAGAATATACAACTACATTATTAAATTAGTATTTAAAAGAGTGACGAAGTGTGCTTTATGTACGGTATACAGTATTTCTAAGTGTTATTTAGGAGAATTTCATACTTAAAATGTTTAACAGAGTTATGTACTTTTCGAATAGCTATCAAAACACAAAACTTCCAGAACAGAGTTTAGTTTTCACTAACAAACCACGAATTCACACGGTTGCCAGGTCTGTATTGTCAGTAATATAAAATTTAAAAATATAAGAACAAAATCTAAGTGCCAGGACAATAAAGATGTGAAGTTGTATGTATATTTTAAAATGGGATTAAGAGTTATTGCGGCTGATAAAAAGAGACTTGATTTTACCATAAGCCATTTTTCCTTGAACCAAGTAAAGAGATCCATGAAGGCCTCACATTTTTTATTTTTTTTAAGCGTTTGATTTGAATGTATTTTAGGCTTATTCCTACTACAGCGTTATATCTATCGTGGCTATTAATCACTTTTACAATTGTCTGACCAGGTGGAAATATACAGAGAATATCTGTGATGTGACAAGAATCTGTTGACAGTCTAAATATGTCACATTTCCTTATCTGACAGGTGACAGTCTTACTGGACTTGTAAGGGGAAACTTCATATTGACTTTATCATCAGTTTCCATCCTTAGAGCTGAAACTGGTTTCAGACGCTTTCCACTCGTCCGCTTGCGTCATAAGTAACTTTAGAAGTAACACCGGTTCTTCTTGTGCTCATATTAAGGCACTAATCCTAATAACGGTTAGGAGGCCACAGTTACGGACAATAGGTACACTTACAGAAGAAAACGTGTTTATCAAAATATGCGTGGATGATCCAGAAAATATCCAGAAAAATGTTTTTTTCTTTTCAATTTGTTTTGTTTGATATACTGCTGATTGTGCATAGAGAAACTTGCGGCACAGTAAACTAAGTGTGTGAAAATAGGTAATGATTATGTGCAAAAATAGCGCTACTGTTCAGACTGGAAAAATATTGTATTGTTTTAAAACAATTTATTCCGTATACATTCTGACTGACCAACGTATATTCCAAAGTAAAAGACGGCATATTGCTGAAGATTCATATCTTCTGGAATGTTATGTTGTGTGTCTAGGTAAATCATTCTGACGTTTCCATAATGTCTTCACCTTAAGGGCCGAGGAGACCAAGAAGTAATGCCTACGTCTTCAGCGTCAAACAGCTCAGAGGAGTAAATCCACGTGAGCAGTTTGATTCTGAAGACTAAGGCACAACGGTCCTTCAAAAAATCGGAAATATTCCCCAAAGACGCAGTGTAACATTCCAGAAGAATTACATCTTCAGCAACATCGCTGTGAGAAGGTTAATTCTCGGATGGCAGAAGCCATTGCGTTACACCAATTACGACAAGTGGGTCTACATAGTCAGAAAAAGTATAGCAAGAGGCATAGAAGAAAGCGTAAAGTTAAATGCATGGTGCAGAGTTCTACGTGAGAACCTGGTGGTTACTGGCCTTTTACAAAACCTGAATTTTCGAAAGTGTGACGGGCGAGATTCAGAGAGGACACGTCCCATAATTTAAGGAAGAATCGCTAAAGCCGGAGCTCTCATGCTGGCCTTCACATTCTGGAAGATGTTCCGAGGTAAGTAGGTTCGGGACTTGGACCAGAGACCTATGGTCTTTGTTGTGAAGAAAGACGGAAGTCTGACCTCGTGTGTCGTGTTGATAAACCGAGAAGGGAAAGCGAGAGCTGACCACAACCACAACTGTCAACTACTGCCAGGCATGTCGCCACACACAACAAAGACCGCTGCTGCTGCCCGTCGGAAACAATTATTACTTCGGTCCATTAAAACTGTCACTTCCATTGTTCCACAAAATTCGACGAGTTCTTGACAAACACAGAAAATCACACAACACTGTCCCTTAAATTGCAAGGAAAATCGTAGGAATTTCAAAGTCGTATGTAACTGGATCCTTATTCAAGTATTGTAAAGGCGACAAAACGAGTAAAACTGAGGTAGAAAAGGCGTGTAATATGCACGCCGTAAAGAAAGGAATACACACAAAACTTTTGACGTAAGTTCTCAATAAACTATACTGGTTTGGAGACCCGAGATGTAGGTGAGAGTAGTATGCTAATTTGACTTCGTCCAATTCTGCTCTGCAGGACAGAGATCATATGTGTCTTAACCCTTCAAAGCAGAGTGGTGACTGTGTGTATTACTTTCTTTAACATTAAAGAACGCTGCACACTATGAATATTTATGTTTTCTATAAGAGTCTCAGAACAAACAGCCAGCATTTCTTTAAACAGCGTTAAGCAGTGCGTATTTGTACCACTGACAAAAAATGCTTTATATGAGTTACGGTCTGAAGTTTTAATATTACTCAGATAAAATTTATTCTTCAAGTGGTTAAAAATGGATAATTTTCATGTCAATACTACGAGGAACCCATAGTGATGACGCAGGTGCTAAGAGATATATCTGACGCTGTTTCTAAAGGATATACGAGTATCTTGCACGGGCTCTAACGTGCATCTCACGTGGGTTGTAAGAGAACCTCGCAGGGGTTCTAACGGATGAATCGGGAGCGGGTTTTAACAAATAGGCTTGTATTTTGTGCGGTTTCGAATGGATTTGTATCTTACGCGAGTTTCAAAGACATTACACGCGAGTTATAGCCGACAGATCTCATATTACAAGCGGGTTTAATGGTTAGGTATCATGTACATATTACACGCGGGTTCTAACAGACAGATCTCATGGACATTCTACGTGCGGGTTCTAACGGATAGATTTCATAGACATTCTACACACAGATCCTAACATGTAGATCTCACTCGGATTGTAACGGAAATATTTTAATTTAACAGAGCTTCTCTAGTATGACTAGACCGCTTGAACACACCACCTGGGTTAGGAACATCATTTAAAAAATGTAAGTAAGCTTCGCACATGAATAGCAGGTTTCATATCCGGAACCCAAAGGGGATAAGTGTGCGGCAAAGCACAGTGACTGAGCAGGATTATGCAAGTTCTGAGATATGTAACTTCTAATAACGACTTCTTTGTCTAGTTGCAATTGAAGCATTCAAGTGCCGTAGGTAAATGAGCTCTTTTACAGTTCAGTGACTGCACAGATTACGAGAAAATCAGCACGACCTTCAAAGGGTTTCTATTAACAATTGAAAGACTACAATTGTTTACATTTATATTTTAAAATTCTGCAGGAGCCGGGATAGGGCAGTCAGTATAGTTACAAACTACAAGCTGGACGGCCGAAATGTCGTTATTTTGATTCCCCATTGAAAAGATACACTTTTCTTTTCATCTAAGAGCCAAAACTGGTTCTGGAGGCCACCCAGCTTCCCATTTAATGGGTACCAGGGGGTTAAGCAGAAAGGGACGTGAAAATAAGCCATCACTTGCATCTAGTGCAGAGGTCAAGAAAGTGCCAAATCATTACGCCACTCCCCCCATATAATTTCATGTCTTGCGTTAAGGACACCTGTACCTTTTCTTATCTTTACTTTAGAATTCATCTCCTACTGCAGTGCGTTACCATCACCAAAGATCAAGTGTTTGATGCTGTTTAGGAAAATACTAATCAAGGTTTATTCTGAGAATCATACAAAACACATAAATACAGACAGTGGGCTAAGTTACGTTATTCAATATAAAACAGGTGGTATATACAATTACTCTTCTGTTTTAAGTATTTAAAATAAACTATTCTGAAATAAACTGCTTGTTTCAGACGAAAAGTGTAGGTTCGATCCTATGTATCACATTTATAATGATATTCTATCGTGTGAATTGAGGTTTTCACAGGATTTTTGATGAAGATCCAATGTTGCATTGTTTACCGTCGTGTCGCCACGTATTGGAAGTTTCAAGGCATTAATTCGGTTGCGTTATAAAAGCTGCATACGATAACCTAGAAAGAAGTCCAAACATGGGTAAAAAGGGACAAGCTGTGATGTATGATTTATGCCTGGTGTATTCATTACATCTAGGCAATCATTTTATGCAATTTTTTTTTCCCTATGGCTCGACAGCCCTATATGGGCCTGGGCCTCCTCGTTTCGTCGAGGTTTCATGATCACACACATTTGAGACACACCACAGTCGGTAGGACTACTCTGGACGAGGGACCAGCTCGTCGCAGAGACCTCTACCTGACAAAAAACAACACTCACAACAGACAGACATCCATGCCCCCGGTGGGATTCGAACCCACGATCCTAGTAAACGAGCGGCCGAAGACCCACCCCTTAGACCGCACGGCCACTGGGATCGGCTCATTTTATGCAATACCTATACTAAAATATAAGTAAGTTCGTTGAGGAAAGTTAAAACAAGCAATGAATCATAAATATACCTAATTATTTTCAGTACAATTACCAATTTTTCACAAAGAATTTTGTCATTCCGAATGACCTAAATTTACATATGCATAAAATCCAAACGAACATTTAATGATTTTTCCTTTGTTGATACAGATTACCTTCTGCATACAGTATATCGTAGTTTACCCTTCGTTCAACAAATGAAAGGCATTTTGCTTCAGCGACGGAGAAGAACCAAATGAATGAACCATGAAGCATGGACTGTGCGAAGTAAGATTACTAAAAGTAAAAAAGTAACCGCGCGGTCTAAGGCACGTATTTTGCTACTGCTCGAATACTCTGATCTTAGGTTTGCATCCCACATGGGGCATGGGTGTGTATCTGCGTATTCTCCGTCTTTATTTTGTCTTGTGTAGGCAGAGGCTCAGTGAATCCTGACGTATGTTTATGAACAGGACTTATAAAAGGAAATAACAGAAAGTCTTGGGCCACATTAAGTTGTAAAGTATTGAACAAAAATATTCGATCTCCAGCATTAACAGAAAGGCCGGAATAGCTCAATGTATTTCTATACATGTGTACAGGAGGGACAGGGCCAGCTGTAGGATAGGCAGTAACGCGGAAGAAGTTAAAGCACACTCTATCCCACCGGAAAAGGGAAGATTGCCAATTCCTCCTTCTTATCCAATTCCCTCTGTTACTTCTCGTGTTTCCTCTGTCCCTTCACCTTCTCTGACACCACATATTATGTCGAAGTGGCAGCAGATACATGGAGGTTACGATGGAAGGGATTGTTTAAAGTTAGTGATCCAAGAGAGTTTTGAAATTTGTAGGGATTTTTAAGGGCTATATTTAATTTTTACGTGTGGCATCCCGTTGTATGTTAATGACGTAAATACATAAAATCAATATCAGTCACATCACAACTCTATTTATTAGACAATACAGTATTGTCTAATAGAGTTGTGGTGTAACTGATTTGGTTTTATTTATTTATGCTATAATTAACATTGCAGAAATTGCAAATGAATTTAAGGTCGCGTGTTGGAGCTCGGGAATACATGAATCAGAATTATTTTGTTAAGGAGTCGTTGGAGTTCACTAGGTTTTGTGGTTTCAGTTAGGTCTAAGTGTTTTATTGGCACAGTACTTTGTTTGTTAAAAACGACGAGAAACCAAGTTTGCTCAGTGCCGATTTCTCCGAAAAGGGAGTGGTGATGAGAATCGGGTCTTCTGGTAGGATCGAAAAACAAATGCCGAAGTCTGGGATCTAGGCGCTTCGATAACGAAAAAATAAGCGAATATTAAAACGAATCCTCAAACATATACTTATCTCACTTCATGACATCCAGGAAATGATGCCTTAACACTTTATCTCTGCAGAACTTCTTACAGCCAAATTTTGGAGAAGATCACGACAGAACATTCGTTACGGAGCATTTTTATCGTGACAACACGTCTTTGAGTAAATCGGTTGTGTCCAACAAATTTACTGAACTCGTCATACCTACAAATTTTTCATGCTTACTAAATTAAGAATTTATTTGAAGAAAGTTAATTTTACATCAATTGAACATTTTTCAGTGCTATATGCTAAGAGTACTGAAAGAAGTTTGTGGAAAACGATTCCTAGAAATTTTTTCAGACATGGCAAACAAATAGCATCTGCTTATGAAAGTCCGAAAACAAGCGCTTTAAAGGGAAATTTACTGACTTATTATAGGACGAATGTGGTATTTAATTTTGAAGCTACATTCTATTAGCAATAAAAAGTAATTAATTATTTTCACGTAGTTGCTCTTGATTTAGGTTGTATCCCATTACGTCCAACAGCACCTAACAATAATGTTTATTCAACAGCGGTGCATGTGAATCTTTGGCCACTTACAGCTTAGTAACATGTCTGCTTTTTGAAGAGGTAAATATTTTATGTTCATTTCGTAAATCAAATATTTTGTCATATATGTTTATGTGTAGACAGGAAATTAATAATAATTATATGCTGATCTCAATTATAAATATAATTCATGGACCTGCTCAACATTTAACACTTGTCACGGTGCACAAGCATCGACAAAAAATTGGTACTTTCTAAAATGAAATGAATACGTGAGGTGTGTACGAGTGGGGAAAATAATTTGAACCTATTTAGGAAATACTCTGAAGTACTCGTAAGCCGAAATTTTAGCAAATAAAAATAATTCGGTTAAATGTATCTAAACACCCCTCAATACCCAAGCGCGTGCTGGGGAAATGTTGCTTCTTATTGGACATAATATCATTTCAAATTATGACTACGTCGAAAGAACGATTAATATAATGCAGCTTTAAAAGTGGTCTGCCAAATTTAATGCCCAGTTTAAGAAAAGTGTGTGAAGATGTGAGATACACAGAAGGAATAGCCTATAGATTATTTAACGACGCTGTATAAACTACAGTGGTTATATAGCTTCGAATCATAGGAGGGGGTGACGCATTTCGATAAACATTACAGGACTGAGCAGAAAGTGCTAGTAAAAGTAACAGAGGTAAAGGCAAATATTTTCCTGTGCAAGACATACAGGAGGAATAGATGTATAGCTCTACTCATCTTTAACCTGGGCATCAGATGGTGTTTGTGGCCAAATTCACGTTCCGGCCGCTTTACAGTCGTTGAAAGAGCCACTGGCATCTGTTAAATATGAGGCTGGGTGGGCCCCAGAGCTGGTCTGAACGTTTTGGAGAAGAGAAAAATCTCGCACCTGCCGGGAATCAAACCCTGGGTCATCCAGCCCGTAGCATAATTAATATACCGACTCCCGGTATTCATCTAAGGGACTGAGAAAATTACGGGAAATCTAAGTAGAAAGTACCGTGTTGGAGAAATGTAAAAAGAATTGGGTGTACCATGACCAATCTTGTAATAGAACAATAAAATCTCTGTCCCAACATGCATGTAGATAATGAAAACACAACTCTACCAAACATGCACCATATCAGATAATGAATAATAGAATCTCTGTCCCATCATGCATCATCATATAATGAACAACAAATCTGTCCAAACATGCACCATATCAGATAATGAACAACAGAATCTCTGTCCAAACATTCATATCATATAATGAACAACACAATCTGTCCAACATGCACCATATCAGATAATAACAACAGAATCTGTCCAGATATGTCTCATATAAGATAATGAATAATACATTGTGCACAAAATCACCTTGACATCAGATAATATAACAAAGAATTGTGCGACAGTATCATATAGATAGTCTACATTTGCCATTCCTCGCATTTAAACCAACAAAGATAGCTAATCCTTTACACAGTCACTTTGTATTCCCCCAAAGTCGCAGAATAATTTAAATTATTATCGTAGTTACAGAACCTTTTTGATTTGTCAGTCCAAAAGAATTAAGGATTTGTACACAGAGACGCAAGACGTAAAAACTAGTAAACGGACACAAGGAAAGAAAGGAGGAGAGAAAAGAAAGAGAAGACAAAGGGGAAATGAAAATAGGCGAAAGAAAATCATGGCTGAATGCTTAGCACTTCTACTTCGCGTTTAGGAAATAACGGTCTTATAGATCGCAGACCAGACAAACCGATTTATTTGTTTATTGATGGGATAATGCTTCAGTAGGCCATGGCAGTTCCCTCCGCATCCTTTTTAATTCATAGTTCAGAAGTATTTATAATAATATTTATAATAAGTATTTATCGACTCAGCCTCTAAAAGAAATGAGTACCAGGAATCTTTCCTGGGGGGGGGGGGGGGGGGGGGGGGTAAAGGCGGCCGGTGCGTAGGGCTGACAACCTTACCACCTTCATGTGCCGATTGTCTAAAAACCTGGGATCCTCGACCTCCTGGAGCCCTAAGGGCCTGTCAAGGCCTGTAATGGGATTGCTTTACCTTTAACTAATATAGTAATGAAACATTCAATAACCAATAAACGAAGAAAGACAGAAAGAAACAAAGAAAGAAAACATTTGAGGAATCTGACTACGGTGAGGATGTAGACTGTGGTTTTCCGGGTTATGACACGGTGCAGTTTGGGAGTTGGTTAGGCTACCAGCATTCTCGAGCAAACACTCTGCACAGAAGAAATGATATGAGTCTCTTCAGCTCTTCCCATACAAATACACATTTTCCAAATTGGCTTACTTCTACCGCAAAAATGGAAGCAGCAGATTCTTCAGAAAAGTTTGTCACCACCTGCTAGACTACAGTGTATTACAATCCAGAACAGCACAAATTACAATAAACAATAAAAACGTAGTAAATACCCTAGGAGGCACATAATGTTAAACAAAATTAAATACAACATACTGTAAAATTAAGCTGTAGGTCTGCCCCGTCTTTATCCTCCCAGGACGGGACACGGAAGGGAAGCAACTTCTAGCATCAACGTATGCGTCACCAAGGAAACCGGGCATACTTCATATGCCTAACCCTATCTTCACCGCCTCTCTGCTCCAAATGACACGTTTTCCTCTCTGTGGCAGGTAGCAGGATGTTCAGTGCTAAATCTTGCTTTATTAAAACCGTTCCACGAGATAAACCATCTGATTGTACGAGCTAGAACACATTGTTTTAACAGAAACTCTCTCGCATTTCTACTTTATTATCTGTGCGCCATATGGGGAACCCCGAGTGATCAATCAATGCCATAATGTCATTATGTCATTTGTAAGTATTACAACCCAGAGCTCTAAGGGCATTGTAAACTACGAAGGGGGAAAAGTACTGTTTTGACTAATGTGCTACACAGTATCTACTTCAAATCCCACATCATGTTCTAAAACAATGCTTGTAGTTTTAGCATGCGTCTCTTCTTTTACATTTACTTGCACTCCGTCGCACCAAGGAGGAAGTTTCTCCAGGCTTTTATTCTTTTAGATATCTTATTTCCAAACATTTTCTTCAGCACCCTGTTCCCTAACACTCACATTTTCCATGTTCCCACAGTATGGGACAGATGTGTTCACACCCACATAAAACGACAAATAATTAATTTTCTTATGCACTTTAATCTTTACCTTTTAATCTGGAGGGGGGGGAGGGGAAGACACTAAATTCACTGATAGGAAGCATCCTTAAAATCCACTCGTAAATATAGTATGGATTTTTAAGATGTTTTCCAAATATTTGAACGCTGACAAAAGTTCGAAAAATTTTTCAGCTACCTGTATAATACGACGTCCATAATCCTTGTGACGAAATATGAAACTGCAAGAATAATTACTTTTCTTTTAGTCTAGTTTTAAATCAGATTTCTTACTAGCAAACATATGTTTTTTTAGCATCTACCACTCAGCAACACATCACTCAGTATTCCTTTTGAATATAAAATGTGATGAGAAGTCTGAAAGCAAATGCTGCAGATGAATAATTTAGGTGTCCATTCTGAGAAGAATTGCAACATAAACCATATACTAATAGGCCATTAAAATGCCTGAGAATTAATTCATATTTTACAGATTAAGGTTTAAAAACCAGACAACTTATCATGGATTGTGAAGGCCGCCTACAA
Organism: Reticulitermes speratus; assembly: GCA_021186555.1. Classification (NCBI taxonomy): domain Eukaryota; kingdom Metazoa; phylum Arthropoda; class Insecta; order Blattodea; family Rhinotermitidae; genus Reticulitermes; species Reticulitermes speratus. The sequence continues at coordinate 21,445,318 of JAJKFL010000001.1, forward strand.
ATACTAAGTTTGCTATTATGTATTAAGGCTAGTTCACATTTTGTATTGAAGCAGAATGACCTAAAAAGAAAGGCAGTTAGGGAAGAAGAATAAGAAAGTCACTTATCCTACCTTCTGGCTTCTCTCTGTCCCTTTTTTTATGTCCAAACAAATTTATGTCCGAGAAGATGGCAATCAAGGTTCAGGACTGGAGGTTTATTACGAAGAGTCCTGGTAATGTAGCTTCAGTACTTACCTAACAACATCCAAGAGTCTTGGACCTTCATCGATACTGCTCTGAGAGTCTCAAATATGGAAAGATGACAGTCGCCTAGCCGGTCAATATATCCTCTACATTTCATGGAACCAGAGGGTTTATTGGTATTTACAAACATAAAGGACCGAAATATATCCTGCTGCACCAGCTCACCACCAGGCATAACTAACTAACTAACTCCATGGAGCAGAGTCCTTCTTGAGAAGCTAACAGGTCGTCAGCCAGTCAAGAAATTCCCCGCGTTTTATGGAACCCGAAGGTTCATTACCACCACCAGGCATAGTGTTTTTTAGTCTTTTTTCACTAATGTTATTTATATTTCCCTCTCTTTAACTTTTGTTTCACGCACTCATAGTTAGCTAAATTGGTTATAGGAGCAATTTTATGATTTTTTTTTGTATAATGTGAATACTACCAATACATATTTGAAATAAATATTTAAAAAAGGATTTATTGCTATATTCACGGCAGCCCGCCACTGAATCCTATCCTAAGCCAGATGAATCCAGACAACACAATAACACCTCTTAAAATCTATTTTAATATTATCCTGCCAACAAGACACAGTTCTTCGTTTCAGGTTTTCTGTTTATCATTTTGTATGCACGTATGGTCTACCAGATTTGCATTAAACATCCTGACCCTCTTCACATCCTAGCTAGTCTTAAACGTATCCATGGCGTCTATTGAAGTCATTAATTGTGTTCAATTCCATTATTTTTGTTTCGGTTTTGAAGAAATACGTCGTTACAACTCACTCTATCCCAGTAGGGTGGGCTGTACTCTCCCTTGCATCGTTCCAAACTTTCTGTTGACGTTGCTTTTGTCGGTTCAACGTTTCCAACGTCTAAGTTTGCTTTTTCATCCCCCATCGATTTAGCGGGAAAATGGAAAACCGAAGTTAAAACAGACGGAGTTTGGTTCTAAAAGAATGAACAGCTTCCTCGACTCTTACGTGGTTCTTGCCCGTCATCATCAATTCTCGGGAACTTTCGCAGCTATAGAATGCAGTTTCAACCCCCTTTACCTCTCCAGTGTCAGGCTCTCTGTAACCCCTCACTGCACCCCAGAATTCCCAGAGCGTTATATAAGGATTCTTAAACCCCCGTCCACCCACCGTTTGGCTACGGCTTTTCACACACACACACACACACACACACACAAACAAGACACTACACTGATGGTGAAAAGGATTTGTGAACTTTCCAAAGTATATTGAAGTTCAGTGTGGGGGGTAAGGGGGCCGGACAAGCGGCTCTACCAGTGTGAAAGAGAGCAAGACATTGTTTATGCCCTTGTGTCGCATAGTTTACACAGACAGCCTCGTCTGTGGGAGATATAATCCAGGCTATACGTAGGTGCGTCATTCCTTTCATACGTAAACACACTGGCATTTAGAACATGTCTGTATAAAATTTACCAAAGATCTTTAACATTCTATAAAATCATCACGCATACTTATTGTGGTTGCTGGGAATAGGATATGTCAACACTGATGACAGAGGCAGACTAACATTTTTGTATGGAAGTACGCAACTATCTGCCAGACCCTATAAGTCGCTAGACGGAAGAACACAACAGGCCTAAGAATCTTCGCTGCTCTGAAAACCTCAAATATTATCATAACTAGACATTCAGTTTTCATAGGACTACGTTACATCCATTTCGAAAATTGTCGATTTATAAATTGTGCGGCCATATTATTTGGTAGCTATTTACCGACGTTTTGCAGTCACCTACAACGTACATTTTATCACACGACACATATAATCCACTAAAATGATTAGTTAATTAAAATGAATGTAGGGGAATAGGCAGTCCAGACAATGTTCCCCATGGCTTTTTCAAAAAAATAAAAAATGAAAGAAGTGAAAACCTAAGTAAGAATGACAGTTTTTATAAAAGAAATAAAAAGTATTAAAACAATTAAGCGCCATCTATATTTAAATACACAGAACAACAAATACAGGACGATCCATAAAATTTTTTAATGCCTTATATGTAAGTCTGTGAGCAAAATTTTCAGACAGCACGGCCCCCTTCCCCACGCCGAAAATAAATCCTGGCTGCCACCACACATGGAAACGTAAAACAAATTGTACTGCTTTTGCTTTCAAGTACCATTCAAAAGTATTCCCGTCTATAGAGGCTTTAATGAATATAAAGGTAATAAGTATCGAATTTGACACATCAAAAGGATTAAGAAAATGGTAAGATAATATTTGAGGTTTTTGGTTTAGTTGGTATTGTCTGCAGCATAGTTACTCTCCTAGTCGTTAGACCTCATTGCTTTCGCTTCTTCATATATCAAGGGAAAGAATAGTACAGGCTCACTTATTAGAGTGACAATGACGATGAAACTTATCATGGATATCAGAAAAAAAACCCAAAAGCAATAATTTTGCATTTTGTTAAGTGATGCAAAGATTTCCATATTCTATCCTTAAAACAAAGGCTTTAAGTTCATAATAAAGGCCGTAAAATTTCTATCAACTTAGGCTGCTTCACATCCCGGAAGACAGTATTCTTCATAGTCATCGCCTTGGGAACACCAGATTTTACATGAACTAATGGTTGCGTAAGCATCCCTATGTACTTTATTTGCAAGACGCTGCACGCACACAGACCTTCCGAAAATTTTAAGAAAATATACACATTTAAAAATATAAACCTTAAGATAAAGTCATTCACCGCAGTGAGGTCGTAGGTGGTTCTGAGACCGGCGTCTTTAGTCGAGATGACGTAAGTGGAGAGTGTTTTGTCCAATACCTAATGTTGAAGTGGAGAAGGTGGTTGCAGAGAAATTGTTTTGGCCAACAGGAAAGATATAGTCGTACTTACGAAAAATGTACAAAAAAATAAGAAATAAGAAAAAATAACTTGAGGAAGAGGCACTTCCCTTTCAACTATGTGTGGATTGTCTCAGTTATTATAACCGATATCCAACAAAAGAGGTGGCGATGCACGAGTCTCTGAAGATGACTTACAAAATAAAACACTGAAGTCTGGATAGAAAAATACGCCTTCTTCTCCTGTAGAATCTCCTCACAGCAAGCAAGCGTCTATACAATTTCTTATCTATTTGTTGCTGCTCTCTACTTGTTCGAAACACTGTCCTCCAGCACCTTGATGCTAGCGTTAGAGTCCTCCGTGAACATCGTAACCGTTAGAGTCCTCGTCTGAGGCTCCAGCTCAGGTTCTTCAAAAGCGCTTTACTTCCGAATTTTAACAAGACGGCCGAACGTGTGATCTTGATTCTAAGAGTTAAGCAGCTCGAAGACACCTTCAGGATCATATGAAATAATTTGCGCGCATGGTTTGATGCGGTCTTCACACTACAACTTGTTTCATCATCCGTTTGTTCACTGCGTGCTACAAAATAAATTCATTCTCACTCGTTTTTGACTAGCCCTCGTACTTGGCCTGGAGGCAAATGAAGTAATTGTGCAACAATATAAGTCGAGACGACGCAAGCCGGGGGATGACTGTATACGAGACTTGTGTGGATGTGAAATTCTGTTTCTCGCCGAAAGGGAACAGTGTAGACTGATCGTGTCTGAGTGTAAATTGCTGAGGATTGTATTTGTACCTAAGAGAGAGAAAAGAATGGAAGGATGGGTTGATTCAATAGTGATGATTTTCATAAATTATATCCTTCGCCAAGTCAAGGTAGTTGAGATGAGCAGGGCAGACGACAGTCATGAGGGGCCACAACGCAAACAGCCGCGATAGGCGCAACGTGGCCACATAAACCAGCATAATAAGATGGGTATAATATGTGACGTACGGGACAACAAATAAAAAATTAGGTGTATAGGAAACGTTCCGAGTTACTGATGATGGAAAAAGTTTTTAAATATTCCATTTAACAACAGATACTGAGAAATGACTACAGATCCCACAGAAATGTATAGATACGTTATATACACAACTTATACTTGTACATATACACAACAGACGTAGGACAAATAAATGTGTTTAATAAAAGGCGAACATAACACTACTTACATACACACAACAACATAACACAATAAATCCATATGTAAGACTTGTGATCAAAATACACACTGAAGGTGACAGGTGAAAGAATCAAACGTTTTTTTTACTATTAAAAACTAAAATTTGTTGATTGTGTAAAAATTGTCAGCCGTTGCTAACAAAGTTGCTAAATAAAGGGCTGAGTCATGGCTCAAGCGGTTATAGCCGAAAACATATAACCTCTTTTGTCGTACACCTTATTACTGTTCACGTGACGTCATTTAATACTTTCAGGTCTTTCCAACTATTGAGGAGCCATAGTCTGCTGACACTGTCACCAGAACCACACCGAAAGATCTGAAGGCAGCCATTAAATAAAAAAAAAACTGCGTCATTACGGTTAATTGTTAAATTTTGGTCGGTACTGAGAAGCCAGTAACGGGGCAACTGGTGACTTTGTAGTAATGAAACCAATCTATTTAGTCGAAAAATTAAAATATTTGTACAAACCTCATTATTTTTGCATTTAAATGGCTGTACAGACCTAACTGAAAAACAGATGTGATGTGTCCTCCTCCCTGTCAGACGACGTGTTCAAATCGAATCTCACATTGCAACTCTCCAAGTTTCTATGCAGTTTGTAAACACATCTTACTGCACTGCCTTTTACAAATCATGAGTTTTACGAAGGACGGTGCCGAACACTTTATACTTCAGAGACATCGGCACAGGAAAAGTCAAGTGAGATTAAATCCGGTAAAAAGATTTCCTTGAATAAAGAATCAATTTGTAATACCTCGCGATGAGGTCATGTTCAAACCTCATACAAGGGCAGAGGACATTTTTGCCAGTCGGAAAGGAAGACTAAAAAAATCGCTCTGTAAAACAATTCAGACTTCAGCCCATTCATACTTTAAAAAATTCAGCGTAGCGCACATAAACACAATACATATCCAACACAAAAATCAATTTCTTAAGGCTATTTTAAGAAACAATCATTTTTAGGCACGTTCGCAAAATTACGAAAAGTGACTGTTAGCTTCGCCACGTCTGTCCACATGGAACAACCCGGCTCTCACTGGACGGATTTTCATGACAGTTTGTTACTTGAGAGATTTGAGGCCTCCGCCGCGATGTAGACGAGATCTGCGCTCTTTTGGGATATTACGTTAGTTCTGTACCGACGTTTCGGGACAACCCATCCATCCCGTCTTCAATGTTCAAGACGTCCAAGAAGATGGCCCTTGAAGATGGGACCGAGAGGTTGTACCGAAACATCGGTACATAACTACCACTCAACACTGCGTAATATCCCAGAATAGCGCAGATCTCGAAGTTTGTTATTTGAGTATTTTTCGAAAATCTGTCGAGAAAATTCAAGCTTCAGTAAAATCCGACAAAATAACGGGTACTTTACATGAAGACCTATGTACATTTATGATAATATCTAGCTGAATTCTTCTTAAAATGAGAAATGTTTCAGAGAAATATAGTAGAGAATAAAAATACTCGTTTTATGTTCAATAACCTAGAATGCTTGAATCATGAAGATGGAACAGAGAGGTTTTCCGAAGCGTTGGCAACCAACTATCCACTTACGCCGTATAACGTCTCAGAAGGGCGAACGCCTGAACGTACAGACAATTTTAATCCTGAACTTGGTGGTACATATAGTAACCGCTGCGGTTAAAGGAGTTTGGAACAAGTAAGACAAAGTGTCGAATGGCGCATTATAAGGCCGCATTGTCGCTAGATACGAAGAGCGTCTATGAAAGTTAAAACAGACCAGCTCCAGTTTCAATTACATGCAAGGCAATCAATTATCTCTCTCTCTGTTCCCTCAGGCATATATTGCACCCATAGCAGTCTCTCTACAAGCCTACGTATACACAAAGCACTACATCAAACTGTCGTCTTTGGTAAAAGAGAGATTCAGTGGCGTGTCTACAGTATCGATATTTGTGGAAATTCGGAGAACTGAGCTTATTACTAATGGAATCCACCATTTCAACATTAATTCCGTGTATTCCACGCCTTTTTGATAGGCTTGATATCCGCTCAGTTGTACGACTGAAAATATGATTGTTGTTTTCGATCCGCAACTGAAAAATCCATAATTTTTCATGGAAGTTTATATTCGAAAATTTTACTAGCGTCTGTTCAAGGAATACAACTTTTCAAACAATCGAACAAAAGAACAACCATGTTACGTGATAACCTCCATGACTTCCTGCGCGTCCCTCGAACGTAACTCGATAAGTAATTAGGGGAAAGATTTTTTTAAAGAAAGGAAATTTTGTGTAAACACTATTTCTGTAAACCTTACAGTTTTAGAGAAGCAGAAGCGAGCGAATGCTCCAGAATTGTCACGATATGCTATACTTCATAACATGCTCTGTACCTGAAACCAGCGCAAGGGCTTATTCATCAGGGTCTCTTTTCAAAAATCTGCACTAAAACATCGCTTCTTTACATTAAAACGATGCAGCATAACCGTCTAGCTGTGACTCACGTAACCTCCTGTCCTTGATGTAGATTCTGAGTGAGAAGAACGCATTTCGCATTTCGTATTTCGCCTCCAGCCGGGAACACGAGGGATCATTCCGGAGCAGAAAAGACGTGCATTGCTGAAACTCTTTGACGTTTATGGTGTTCGTTTGGGCAAAGACCTAGACACGCTGTGATGCATAAGGAAGTGGTTTATTTACATTCAATTCACTGTACATAAGGCTTAACACGGACGAAGGCAGTTATGTCGCAAAGCAATTGTGTAATTAGAATGACACATCACAGCACTTTTAGAATGGAAGGTAAATTTTAATATGTGTAACCTTCATTTTTTTTCCTATGACTCAACAGCCCCTAGGGGGCCTAGGCCTCCTTATTTTTCCAGGCTTCGTGATCACACTTTTAGACACACCACACTCGGTAGGACTCCTCTGGACGAGTGACCAGCCCGTCGAAGAGACCTCTACCTGACAACACACAACACTCATAAGAGACAGACATCCATGCCCCCGGCAGGATTCGAACCCACAATCCCAGCAAGCGAGCAGCCGTAGACCCACGCCTTAGACCGCGCGGCCACTGGTAACCTTCATTACTACCAACAAATGCACTAAATAAAAATACATACACAATGTACATTAAAGACCCCTACATATGTTTCGACAGCAAGGTGTCATCCCCAGGGGGTTCATCACAAGGAATACAAGATCTCAAATTACATGGTTAAAAGTTCAAGCATTAAAATCCCAAAACATACATGTTCCACAATCATAGTTTGCAATACTGCGATGTTAAAATATTAAAGGGGGTAAAGCAGTTATTTCTGGTGTTTATTGTTGTTTAAGATCATGTGAACTGTGCACACAAGCCTGTGCAGCGATCAGATATGGATCTCGTCCTGTTACAGCGTGTAGTATGCGTTGTGTGGAGTGGTGTGAGTACACCAGTAATGTTACCCATGCAATGAAGACGCTATAAAATGGACTTAACTTTGGTGATTACAAATTCTGAATAAGGGTTTGATATCTGGCGCCTTATCCTTAACCTTAGAACGTCGAAATTGGGCGAGAAGGTGGCACCATGCTCGAATGTTTCCCGATGACATAATGCGAAACAGATGCTCCGCAAAGTTTAAACACGTGTATAAGGGAATTATTTCGCCAACAAAGAGGAAATTATGTTCTTCCTTTCACTGTTGAGGTCACGTGCGTCGCCAGATACCTGGCACTATCTAGACCTGAATTCACACTCTCAGCACATGATAATTATACAGAATTCCATAAAATTCCAATGACTTCTAATTGATGTGATGAGGTGCATTCAGACCAAGGCAGTAATTACACCTCTTCATTACTTATATAAAAGGGATCAACTCTTTGTAATCCCATCCTAGAGAACCTGGCTGAGAATCGACCTGCGTTCCACGGCCGATTTCGACGACCTTTGGGCTATGCATTCTCATCATCATTTCCGTATTATTTACAACCATGGAGCCACGTAATGGTCTATTTTACATTACATAGTTCCCAAGCAACGAGAAAGTATAAACATATATCTCTTTTGCGCTTATAACCATTTGTAATCACCTAGTAAGGTGACATCAGAGAATGAGAAAAGGAACACACTGGAAGATAGGACTTTATGTAGGCTATAATTGAGGCATCTACAATATCTTAATATCGATCATATTTAATTTAATTAAGTAATTCCAGGAGCTGCACAGTCAAGTATGTCTAAGTTATATTAAGCTAAAATCGTGTGTTCTCATTATACGTGTATTTTACAATTAATATGTCAGTAAGCCTTTGGCAAGCCGGAATAACTTGATCAGTATAACAAACAGATACGGGCTGTACGACCGGGGTTTAATTCCCTATCTGCCTCTGGTATTGACTGGCTATATTCGTGATAAAATGCGGGCAGGTTACCGTAAAGGTTAAAGGTAAAGTTAAAGTTGGCCTTCTCCACCCCATGACGGCATATAGGAGAAAGATGTGTAGCTTCACTCATTCTTAACTTCGGCACTAGATGGACGTGAATGACAAACATCTCGCCCCGCCGGCTGTATCCCCGGGAAAGAACCCCGGTACCTACTGAATAGGAGGCTGGGTGGGCCCCCTCCCCAGCCGGTCTGGAATCCTGATAACTTTACAATGAATGGCGAATAAGGAACAGAATAAACTAAATTGATATTTAGGCCTCTGTTGGATGGAGGTGAAAGCAGAAATTATGTGAACTATTTCCAAAGTCATTCTGATTCGAAAGGCGACATTTCAGAAGCACCCAAGTGTGAAGAAAAGTAAGGTAAATTTGTCCCTGTGCACGTCATGATGCTTAGTGGGATGGCGGAGGTAAAGATCCACACATGCTTATCTTCGGGCTAGGTGTAGGTAAGGATCAGCTTCATGTACAGGTCGCTTTATCCCCGGGGAAGGAACCCCGGTACCCAACGAATAGGAGGCTGAGTGGGCCTCAGAGTCCGTACGGACGCTACAGAGAAGAGGAAAATCTCACTACCCGAGCCGGGAATCGAAACACAACTCCTCGTTTGTCCAGCTGGTAGCATAGTCGCTATACTGACCGCACCATGCTGGCTCTGCAGCTTGCAACAGTTCTGCATTATAAACAGTTTTCCAAGCCTGAGCTGGCCAGTTCTCATTCTTGGCTCACGGCTCTTCCCTTGTACATCCTCCCGCCCTCAACCACTACCTCGAACTTCCATCTTCCTATTATCCCATTTTCTGCTTTGTTCTTGGGGATATTCGATACCATTCATCTTGTCAAGACCCCCGGTGTAATTATTGGGGGTTGAGTGTCATGAGGTTAGGAGCAGCTACCCTAACAGAGGGTAAGATATGCCCCACAGTGGCGGATTTAACTTCACACCTATTCAAGATAAAGTTAAGCATATTAAATTTGATATCGTACATTTTCCTCGCAAGCGTCTTACATACACAAGTTCTCTTCCAACTGCAAAACTGCTTTTATTTTTCCTACATGTTTCGGCTACAAACTGCAGCCATCTTCAGCGAGCTACAAATTTTGAAGATATGTACAGCATGCTATGCAGGTTGTCAAATATAAATATAAATGGTAAACTTTTTATACATATTAGTGTCCTTCGTAAATGCACAGTATATTAAAATCGTATTAAAATTATAATACATAGGCCGTTCAAATTTAAACGAGAATTTATTTCCCTTTCGATCACAAATCAACTTGTGTGAACGTGCTTTCGCTGACAAGTTATGACATGTTTAAACTAGCAACCCGCACTAGTCGGATTCTTCTCCACTTCAATCATCAGGTACAATCAAGATGGCAGGTCAAGAAGTACCCAGCAGTGTTGCGCAGCGTATAATTAACAAATTTCTCACGAAGGAAGGTGTCATTCCTTCTGAGATCTTTATCAGGCTTCAAGCACATTTTGGGGATGAAACTGGAATTAAGAAGCTTCCAGAACGTTGACACAAGTGTATGGCAGTCAACAGGGACTACATTTAAAAGCAGCGTGTAAGACTTTTCCATTTTATTGTGAATACATTTTTTAGAAAATAGTTCTCGTTTAAATGTGAACGTCCCACGTATAATGAACATTAAAATATTACGTAAAATGTAGTGTCCAAACACCTGGCGATGGAGGATTTCTCTCCACTTTTTAGTAGAGTGGAGATCCTAGATTAGATAAGCGGTGTGCACAGTACTTTAATTCATGGAGTACACACCGCTTATCCAATCCATAATCTCCACTCTACTAAAAACTGGAGAGAAATCCTTCATCACCAGATGTTTGGATACTACTGGGTGAGCTATAGGGCTGGTCGGGACGTTTTGGAGGAGAGAAGAATTCTTGTTCCTAACGGGAATCAAACCCCAGACCGTCCAGCCCGTAACCTAGTCGCTATGTATATATAACGTTCATATTTGTATTCAATTTATGTGACGAATTATTATCACGCAGTTTGAGTGCTACACCCTTGTGATTATGATGGTGAGTTTACCAGATAAGATTAAGCTTTCTTGGTTCCAGTTACGTTCGCGCAGTATTACAAATAATTTAATGGATCAGTTCAGCGTTTCGTTTTAAATATGTTTACACAAGGGATGGAATTAAGCCTGGAAAAAGGGTTTAGCTTCTACTTCAGCCTAAGCATCCAACCTGCATTTATATCTTGTATGTGCAAACTTATTTCTAAGCGCACGCGACGTAAGGCACAAGGCTGAACTTTAAAACCGATTAAACGAATATTCTCTTTCACATAAAACTGAAGAAAATATGACCTTGAAGTTTACAACCACAAAACTGATATTTTGTGTTGTGAACGTACTTATAACAACAGACACTACTGCAACATTACCCCAGCTCCGTGCAACAGAGTTCGTCTTCAGTCGCCAGTATTCCCTCAGCCAGTCAAGAAATTTCTGGCATCCCGAAAAACGCATTTTTTATTATCATCGTCACAGCAAGCACCACAGATCCGTATTATGAGAACAGACTACTGGAAATTTGAATTATAGTCAATTTATTAAACCAACTCAATGAACACCACTATTCACATATAAATGTTACATATATCGCTCCGACAAGGCATCACGTGCTCCAAGAAGATGCTGTTTTGAACGCCGAAACATGTCGGAACGATATATGTTATATTTAGATGTGAATAGTGGTGTGCATTTAGCTGCTTTAATAGATTGATTATAATTCATCAGAACAATGCACGGAATGAACAACCTTAAAATACTAGAAAGTTAGGTTTTTTAAGCACAGACAAAGACTGCTGTACGTACGTAACACGTACAATGTAACCTAACCTGGACTACGTGCGCTGCAGGAACATACTATCTACGGCTGTGCCAAACGGCACTTTCTCGCATAAACCAAAGTCCCCTCTCGCTCTCTTTTTCTCTATCTTTCATTTTACTTTTCTGCTCTTTTACTGTGGCAGTTTATTCACCTCTCCTGCTGTCTAATAGTATTTTCTCCTTGAAGAGTATTGCGCGATTTGCGGTCGGGTTAGAAAATAGCTACCCAAGCAGCAACTTTCAGATCAGAACCTAGTCAAAACGATTCGGTCAGGAATGAACACTGAATCCTTTGTAAATGTTAATAATTTTCGTAAAGTTAAGAATCCGCACATGCGCCTTCTGTCAAGAAAAACGATGTCAAGTAATTATTCATAAACCATTCGTGAATACAGCAAATTCCCTATATTCATATTACATCCACGCAGTAGAATATTTCTTAAGAGATCAATATTTGCCTAGCTGGTCAATAAATATTTCAGTATTGATAAATAGTCTATCCGTCTAATACATTTATTTATTGTAATACAGCTACATGTTTCGGCCCATTTAGAGGACAATCTCAAATAAAACCCTTTAAAAAAGGCAAATATGCATACAATATATACCCTTATTTCTTTGTGAGATCACATATATTACGAAAGTTTAGTTGAATTTTGTTGTCATCTAGTAGCTGTTGTATATAAATAAAATTATCTATGTTAAATTATCCAATCAAGAAGAATGAGGTGCGCCGGGAATGTAGCACGTATGAGGGAGGGGAGAGGTGCATACAGGATTTTGGTGGGGAGATCTGAGGGAAGGAGACCATTTGGAAGACGCAAGCGTAGATGGGAGGATAATATTAAAATGGATCTTCAAGAAGTGAGATGGGAGGGCGTGGACTGGATTGATATGGCTCAGGATAGGGACAGGTGGTGGGCTCTAGTGAATGCTGTAATGAACCTTCGGGTTCCATAAAACGCGGGGAATTTCTTGACTAGCTGACGACTGGTTAGCTTCTCAAGAAGGACTCTGCTCCATGGAGTTAGTTAATTAGTTATGTTAAAAACCATTATTTTAAAACATCTATTTTGGACAATATGTGCGGTTGTTTTACAGTTAGCATTTTGATATTTTTGAATTCAATATTACGTTCAAGATTTTCCTTGCGTTGAGGTTTATTTATTTTCTCAATTCTTCTGTCTTATTTAATGTTGTGTGATGAAAGCTGAGTTCGCGCGAAGCATACAATCCTTTATTATTGACTTTTAATATTGAATGTCAACATTTTCTGTCTTTACTTCACAATCTATTCTTTCTGGTTTCTGTTTTCTAGTGTCAGATATACTAATGATGCGGACTCCTGGTTCTATACACTTCGTGACAGCACTACACTGGTTCTATACACTTCGTGACAACACTACACTGGTTCTATACACTTCGTGACAGCACAACACTGGTTCTATACACTTCGTGACAGCACTACACTGGTTCTATACACTTCGTGACAGCACCACACTGGTTCTATACACTTCGTGACAGCACCACACTGGATGACCTCAAATGCTTTTTAACATAGATTATTTTATTTATATACAACAGCTACTAGATGAACCAATAAAGTACAACTAAACTTCTGTAACATAAGAGATCTCACAAAGAAAGAATTTACACGTTACAGGCATATTTGCCTTTCTAAAAGTTTTTGACAGCGTAATGATGGTCTTTTAAGTGGACCGGAACATGTAGCTGTATTGTAATAAATGAATACTTGTGTTGGGCTAAAATTCTATATATTTATTAATACTGGAAATATAACACAACGGGATGGCAACCATTACATTAATAAATATCTCGAATTCTGTGGAATTCAAAGGATCATTATTGTGCCCGCAAGAGTACTCTTTGGGCAATATCCCGAGTCAAATAAATCCAGTACACATTACCACATACTATTTTAATATTATCCTCCATCGCCCCAAATGTTTTTTTTTTTCCTTTGGGTTTCCATCCAATATTATATGCGCATTTATCTCTCCCCTTGCGTATAAAACCTACGCGCCCCGTCTATCTTACCTCAGGTGTCAAACTGGGAGAAATTCCATGAAATTTTGTAATATAAATTGACTCAATGGACTAAATAAATAAATAAATAACCAAACAACTCACCCTTAACACCCTAATATTTGATGAAGACTAAAGATGAAGCTTATTATAAAATTTTATTCAATATCCTTGCAATTTCTACCTCTTAGGTGCAAAAACTCTCCTTATCATTTTACCTTAGTATGCAGGAATGCAAATTAATTAATGCAAAGAGCACTAATTGAAGATTATAGTGACAATCTTTTGGAGAACCGTTTGTACGTATGATGGGAATATTATGGTTCTGATAAGAAGTTTACGTACCTGACAGTGGTTGTACTGGGCACCAGGTAATGAAAGGGTTGCTCTGAGGTGGCCTTGTGAACACTTTAGCGGGGCATAGTCAACATCGCCTTTGCATTAGGCCGCCTTACATGACAAAGCAGCGTCTCTAAAACTTCTACCGTCTTTCGGCTAGAGCACTGGTTTATCACCAGAGGAAATCCAATGGTTTCTGCGGATTTTACTGAAAGTGTTACAGTAATAAATATATTTTATAAGTTGCTATTTGCTTTTGACATGACTATCAGCTTAGGGACCGCAGTCTTGTATTTACGACGGGAACGCTTTTCTAGAAACAGCGACGTAAATCGAGACAAGAACATGGGAAATCATTCATGCAAACATATTGCTCCAAACGACTATATATATAGGAGAGGAGCTACGTAAACAAATTTATACCCTTAATGGCGCTGCAAGGAAACAAAACAAACTTGTAATTTGTTCGAGGCTTTCGCAATAATCCGTAGGCTGTTACTAGCTTACATACACCCGTCGGTCTTCACATTATAATTTCGTGGATGACACGTCGGTTTGTATCACACGTGGCACTTAAGATTGCTTACTGACATTAAAACTCAAATATTAAACCTAGCTGAAGAAGACAGACACTCATTTTGTAGAAGATCAGCAGATGTACTTCGATAAGGTTTCTAAAACAGTTCCGACACATTTTGTGGCTAATATTTGCGTGACTATTTTACGTCACGTGTATTCTCTTTACAGCTTGTGGCTGTTATTTCAGAATGACTTATCAGAACCTCCGTTTACACACAGTAGTACGCGATGAAATAGACGTATACGTCTTAAATACTGTAACAGAGAGCGTGGTAGTGAGGTATGAATGGTCTGAATATTTGTCAGTGAGCGTGGTGTAATGTAATTACTGAAACTGGAGAAAATTGAACGCGGTTGAAACAGCCTTCCCCCTGTGTAACTTACGTAGCCTGAGACTCGCTTTTCCTCCCCTCTGGCTTGCAAGAGGCTTGCGCTGTCTCTTGTAATGAAATGTTGATAGCTTCACAGTTTATATATAAAATTGTAATTCCAAACTTCAGTACTGGGTATATTAAGTCCAGTATTTATATTTATATTTAAAGCCATTAAAATAATAATGGAAATGAATATGAAAAATCACAGCAAGCTTTGTAATGTCTTCATTGGATCAAATGTAATTTTTGTCCAACGAGCTGTACAGAACAGAATTTGCATGATAAGCTAATATTCACACATAGTCTCTAATAGTCGCCAATAAAGAAATTCCAGCCTTTATGGAAGTTGGCAGGTAATCACAGTTCCAACAAGGGTCCGACCCCGACCCGACATCATATCCTGCAGCACATAAAACCGTTTCGCGTCCTCCCAGCCTATTTATTTAACCCTTTATACTGCCGTGGTAACAATATATACCATCTGCTCTAACATTAAGGAATTCTTCAGTTTGTCCGCAAATTGTTTTTAGAGCCGTTCGCAAAATTGCGGAAAGCAACTATTAGCTTCGTCATGTCTCTGAGTTTCCGTCTGTCCGTCTGTCCGCATGGAACAAATCTGCTCCCACTAGACAGATGTTCATGAAATTTGATACTTAAATATTTTCGAAAGACTGTCGAGAAAATTCAAGTTTCATTATAATCTCACACTAATAACGTGTACTATACACAAAGACAATACACATGATCATATCCCTGTCAATTCTTCTTAGAATGAGAACTGTTTCAGACAAAACTTGTAGAGAAAATCAAAACACATATTTTGTGTTCAATAACGTTTTTCTGAATATCGTGCCGTTTATGAGATAATGTGGAAAAATTTGGTAGAGTCAGAAAGGCCAGAGACGACAATAAAATACGAAGCATGCGCTTTTCATGCTGGATAACTAAGGTTACAGACACACACTCAGAATATGTAATAAGTATCATTTTTCCACGGCAACTATAGTTACGCGAACGCGCCTCAATATTACGTTATACGTACATTGCCTGTCTTGTTATGCATTTCGTAAGAGTCTCACAATAAGTAGAGTAAGATAGGGGATGGCCGGACATGGTTTTGTTCTTTAAACTTTTTGGTACGTCAGGATAATTTTTATATAGTTTTTTTTTTTTACCAGAATATCATCCGATGTTCTTTATTTAGTAGCCTGAAAAGGCCCGAGATATTAAGACAAATATAACAAAGATATAACGATTTGAGTGCAAAACAGGCTTCTGTGAAAAGTGGCTGGTAATGTCGGACACTATTGCTTTTACCATGACTTCATTATCCCATGACTTCGAACCACGTATCCTTTGTCTTGTACTTACAGACGTCTGGAAGAAGCAACGTGTCAAGTTTGTCAACCCTAGCGTCTTCTCATTATGTTGAAAAGAGAGAATCATAGCGCAAAATTCCAAACAATGTGTTATTTATCCAGCCACCGCTGGATTCGCAGAACGTTTGAAGTTGTAACATATTTCAAACCAAGTGAGCCTTGCATTAGTGAAATTATTTGAGCCTTCTCTTTCAAACAACGCCTGTGACTTGCCAAAAGAAAGACCAACTGACATGTAGCAGGCAATGTCGGATACTGTCCGACATTACCGCCATCTGCTATCCGACATTTACGGCCACCTCACGTCCACAATCTGAATCGTTCTTACACAAAACCTACTGGCACTAGCAATGTCACTCACAGTGCGTCTAACAGTTAAAATCAAGCTCATTCGAACGCAATACACTGAACTGCGACAAATGTTATAATAACTGCGTACTTGAAGAAGTTCTGCTTGCCTGTAAAAACTTTGATTCCTTCACAACACACAAAAGTAGCTGTACATTGGAAGCAACTGACTATACCAGTATGGCGACAGGTCACGACAGCTTTTCTGTGGTAGCAGAACTTAATTCATCTGTTCCTTGCAAAATTGCAGCACCAGTATCGCCTGGAGAGGGTGTCCGGAATTACCAGACCTATCCGACAATCCCCGCCCCTTACTCTACCGATTTTTCTCAAACACCATGACCGTTTCGTCTTTTTAATGGACACAGACTGTGTGCTCTGTGATGTACGAACTCAATATTTATATACAACTGAGATGAATGTCAGACTTCAAAAGGTTAAAACACGTTTGAATATTCCTCTCCCATTTGTGTCTGATCTCCCGACGTCCGTTCCCAGGAATTCTGATAACAGTTTGCATATCTAGGTATAGTTATATTGAAGGCGTCACGGCGGTATAAATTCAAACTGTGGCGGTCTTCTGCGTTGTGACGACGTGCATTGTCACAGACGGGTACCAAATTTTCGGAGAAATACGTATACTGCCACCATCTTCAGAACTTAGTAACATATCTCACAAACGTTGGATACCACCTACATGAATGTACTAAGTCATAACACGTAAGAGGACAATATGGATGTTTTACTTTGATTTTTCATCTGAATCTGTGAGTAGATTTATATTTTATGTCCTGACGAAAGAAATCTACTGAGAATAATCCGTCACCGGCCGATTAGTAGGTAAAAAAGGTAAGATTTTGACTTCAGGCTTCTGCCGCGATGTTGATGTAATTACCCAGAAGACCACAGATTACAAGGTAAGATTTATTTCTAAAGTGATAATGGATCTATTTAATACAGGCCTATGTCAAGTTTTAAACGCGAATGTGAGAAGTAGTTGTGAAGTGTCTGTATTGGAATTGAACACGTAATCTCCATACTAACACCTCTGATTTGTTAAGTTTACAATAATTGATTTACTACCGCTCGTTTTGTATATAACAAATAAGTGTATCAACCAAGACTCCAGCAAGTTTGCACCATTTAAAGCAATACTATCATGTGATAAATTAAATAGTAATCAGACCATTAGGCTTAAAACTAGCTTTATTAAACGTTTTAAAGGGTTTTAGTGTAAACACACTTTTCTTTTTAAACATGATTTAAAATTAAATGTTTTTTTTATATTTATACAATTCTATACTTCGTCAAACTTCGGATTCCGTAACATTTGGGGAATATTATGATCAGCTGGGTGACTGTTAGCTTCTCAGAAGCGACTGTACTTCAAGGATTTAGTGTCCAGAACTTTAAACAGAACATTATTAACACAGACACTGCTTTCTTTGTTTAGAAAATGAGGAAAGATAGAAGAGATGCAGGCCGCGATCTATGGACAAAACTCTGAATGTGTTCAAAACAGAAGTGAAGTGTGACGTGGAGGCAGAGGGAGTAAGAACACTGCGATGGAATACATTGGGTGACATGCCTTCTTTGTATGCAAATGTTGTCAATTATTTAAGTGCAGACATGTAAGTACACAGAAAGGGGCCCAGCGTGCTGCAGAGAAGGGTGAAGGATACTTGGAATTTGAAAGGAGACGACTCTAGACGATGCTGTGTGAGATTTGAGATTATCGTAGGGGTGAATTTATTTATTTATGGTATATTCAAAGACGCTGTCAGCTGCTCGGATTATAAAGAGTCGAAAGGCACGTTGTTAGTGAATAACGAATTGGAAAAGATACAAAAGGAAGTGGTTGTGGCCTATTTTGACTACTATTCCGACATTTGGCTAAAAGGCCTGAGGAAAACCACAAAGAACGTTATAACAGCCGATCGCTGAGCTTTATTAACTCTGGACTATAAAGATTACCATCTTTTACAATGTGACACCGTGCAGACTGGCCAGTGCTTACTAACGATTCGGGGAAACCAACTGCCTCTATGATTCAGGTTGAGAGAAATTGAGACCTAATTTGAGAGTGGAGAAAGGCTTCTCCGGTATGTTGGTAAATACCTAGCAGAATGCATGACGTCACATCCTAGACATCAACAATTTGGAAGATCTTATTGACGAAATACCTGCAATTAGTGAAGCCCAACGACTAAGAGTGCTCTTATCAACAGCAATGACACCGTACAAAAGTTTTAACCGCTTGTGAATATTTGCAATTGATTTATTCTCTGCCACAAGAAATTCAATAACTTATTGATAAGCGGCGCTGCAGTAGCAAGCGGGACATTCAAAATTTATCACAGAAAAAAATTTCAGATATTTCCTGTTGATTCTCACTGAAGTATAGAAAGTATTGCAAAATTTTTGAGTAACCCTCGAATTTTCTGTTTTGTATTTTCGGAGAACACACCCGACATTGAGATTACAAACGTTTGTGTTTATTTACGTTACTACAGCAGGCACATATGCATTCCTCACTTCTAATAATCTCAGAAAAGAACCGATAATTTTAGCATGAAATGCAGTAAGGCGTATCACTGCAGAACACAATGAACTAACTCCACGAACAAGATTTGTCGCTGCCAGTCGCCGAGCATGCAGACAAATTTCACTGCCTTTAGAACACACGCAGGTTCATTGCTATGGTCACACGTCCCCGATGTGTGACCATAGCCTGGACCAAATAAACCTAGATTGCACCACTCAATCATTCTGCAGTCTGTCTTACGACAGGTCCATAGCCTACTCCAAAGCGAGTTCTCCATATGGCGCGATGTAGTGCTTCCTGTTTCTAATTTCCAGTATCCTCACTTTTCCTTAAGGTCATCCAGTAGCTGTTTGCGTCTCCTTCCTCGTCTTCCTGTCATTTCTATCCTTCCCTCTATCTTTCATTCAATAACGTGTTTTAGAAGGCTTTTCCTACGCTAGGTAGACCAATACAGTTAGCCTTTCTTCTTTTTATTGTGTATGATATTCCTCTCTTCCTTGACTCTATGTAACACTTCTTCTTTTCTCACACAATCGGTCCAGCTGATCTTCTCTATCCTTTTCCATCACCACATATTATACTTCTTTAACATCCATTCTAATATCATTTTTTAATCTATAAATAGCTCTCTTAGGTGGCCTTTTCTTTTAGAGATTGTCATTGAAATCTATGTATTTCTCATTTCGGCGCTGCATCTCTCAAGTCCCGTCCATTTCATTAACCTTGATCTCATAACCCTGATAAATAGGTGAATAATACAGGATATGAATCTATCCATTGAACAATAAGCCACAAAATGTGCAAGCTTATTTATAAGAGTTACACAACAAACACAGCAATAATGACACAGTAAAAACTACAGACTGTACAGCCAAACTGAAATGGATACAAACAGCACTCACAGCAGCGACATAATTCGGGCGCGGCAATTCTGACAACCTGCAGAAATTGTGGCTTTGAAGATGTTAGGAATTTTAATGACGTCGTACTTTATTATAGCAGGATAGTGAGATGAATAAATGTAAAAGGAGAGTAAACTGTCGAAGCTACAATTAAGGTACAGGTCAGAGAGTCTGAATCCTCGGTCCCATTCGGTGTTAAATAACAAGCTGTGCGCCAGGTTCAAGCATGATTCTGTACCCAGGAGACCCTCTCGAGCGAAACACGTTCAGCACGACCCTTAATGAGCATGTACAGTCCGCCAGATATACAGTCTGCATTTCCTAAAACACTGAATTGTAATATGGCTTCTAATTTGTTTAGTGACACTATCAACAACAGAGCCATGAATGTAGTAAGTTATATATACACTGTCAAAAAAAAGGCTCATGAGTAATTTCAGGGAGCTTTATATGATAAGGAATAAAGTATCCTATGTTATGAAGCTGGTTAGTTGGTTGGGTGGGGCTTCCGATGTTTGGAAGGAACGTAATGCTTTCAGGAATCAAGCAGTCTTCTTGGACTGAGAACACACCCAAAGACATAGCGACATACCACAAAAGATCCCATGACATTAGGAACACGCTGTGAGAACACCAAATCCCGTATAAGGCCTTTTTAGAAGGATTCGTCTTGAGTTACTCAGAAAACTAGCGAAAATTTAAGCCTAGATATTCAAAACTTCGGAGTTCTGAGTGTCAGTTATCTTCGGAACATAAGTCAGTCAGTTTACCAGTTCAGGTAATCTCCTTAGGAGGAAAAATGCTTGAACCATATATATGTAAATAATATGTAATACTAAACATTAAATACCAATAAATCGCACGGACATACGATTAAATCATAAGTTATAAATATTAAAACTTCAAGCATAATTCGTCGCATATCTTAGTAAACTTCTTAATTTATAATTTACCGACCTTTATGTACCTCCAAGTGTTATTGTCGAATTTTACAAGACTATAAATAAGTTACGTATTAATGACTCCCGATGGTGTCACTGGAATTTTTCATTGACATAATCGTTTCGGTCGCACTGTGGCCCTGGGGTCGACTCAGCCTCTAACAGAAATGAGTACCAGGAATCTTCCCTGGGGGGTAAAGGCGGCCGGTGCGTAGGGCTGACAACCTTACCACCTTCATGTGCCGATTGTCTAAAAACCTGGAAGCCTCGACCTCCTGGAGCCTTAAGGGCCTGTCAAGGATTGTAATGGGATTGCTGTACCTTTTACGTATTAATGACGAGGAAGGCATCGATATTTTGTTGCTTAGGTGATACCACAGTACATGCATAGACAGATTGAGAGAAAGCAAAACAATTATTGAACAGGATGACCGATAGCTGAGCAGAGAATAAAAGCGAACGCGCTTCGAAATGCTAGGAAAAATCTGCAAGATTTTGTGTTCTCACAGCTGTCCTGTTGGTGAAGATGAAAGTCTCTGGGATGTTACGCCGTGTCGAATGGTAAATAATTGCTGACTTTTGAAGAATTATGGTGCTTTCATCAGTCCCAGCAGGACTGCTTGACCCTAAAGGTGACAGAAATATGCTCCTTTAAACGTAGGTGACTATTTACCAACCGATACTCTGCAACATCCCAAAATCATCAGGACAACCGTCAACCACTTAGTCGTTATGGTCGATCTCACTATTAACTATAGGCTACAATATATTCCTTACTGAATGAGTCAGGTGATAATTTCACACTACTGTCTACAACAATGACATAAATGTTAACGCGGACCCTTTATGGCAAAACAAAAGGCAACATTCGATAAGCAGAAGGATTATGCAGCCAGTTGGTTGGAAACATTCCGACCCGCCGAACAGTATCGACATTTGTTACAATCGCTGGACACACGTGTTTCTATGCACACACACACATATACGACCTAATACGTTACGGACCATAACACTCCCATAACTTTAATTGTGAGAGATGGGAACATCGGCGAGACCACTTAAACTACCCTGTATTTACGATAAGCTGCGATGTTAATCCCCCGACCACGAAAGTTTGTAACAAAAACAGTATGATTACTTAGTATGGATCCGAACAATCTCACAATACGGACACCACGATAGTAAAATTATTTTAAAAATCTCAACTATCTTGCTAAAGTTTTATCAAAACTACAACACAAAACATACGCCGCTTGACATATAGGTTACGTACCTCCAATTTATTTTCATATTAATTATTTTGTCGAATTAAAATCATTGATGTGTAATAAACTGGCATAAATTTCATACTGACAGAGTATTCTTATGGGTTTTACTGACCCAGAGATACTTGACTAGCTTGAACCACGATGTGTAAATGACGAACAGATATTCGATGCCCCTCTTTTCCAACTGAGCTCAATTACATGCCCCTTACACACTACCAACGCCACACTGATAACAACAATCCACATTATCGATATCCCTCAATTACCGCGCATTATACTGAAACGACTAGCTAACAGCACTGCTGAATCACAATGTGCTGTAGAACTCTCCGTGTCTGCTGAACGTAAGCATTGTATAGGCAGCTCCCTTTCTGAAATCAATTACTCTGAAAACAGTTATTACTAAGGCAGTTCAGGTACAGCATGCTGTCATACGAGAGCAGTAGTAACAGTCGACATTAATGCTTCATATTCGGGAGGTGTCACTGTCCACCCTCGACCAGATTATTTCGACATTTTATTTTCTTACAATTTTAGTACTGTCAAAAAGCGACGATAATCCTTCCAGATCCCTACTGATAACATATTTACCAACATGTTAAATGTCACTTATTGCTGAAAGTAAGTTACCTGTGTAGCATTTTATAACAGCAGTCTTCTGCCTCATTGTAAGAAGAAGTCAGGCTAAGCACGACACTTACCTGAAAGAGAAAGGAGAAAACCAATTAATTAACTTATATAAAGACAGAAAAAACATTTTCATCAAAGTTAGCGTTGTAGATGACGAAACAGTAATTTTATACCTACGAAATACGCGGAGCGCTACTTTCAAAACAGTAATAAAATATAAAATACAGACTTTTATATCTCACTGCAAATACAACAAATTAGTTTTCAGAAAAAATGCTGGGGGGGGGGGGGGGTCCTCAATTTTCTTGACCATAAATAACGAGATACAAAATAAAATATTTTTGTATTAGGTAATGGTTTTAAATGGACCACTCTGTGAACGTACTTTGTTTCCTAGCAATGTTTGTGTGTGTGTATATATATAAACATTATAAATGTTTGTTTAAAATTTATTTACGTAATTGCGAATCTTTTGTAAATATGAGAAGGCACAGAATGCATCTGTTACTCTTAACTCTATTCATTTCAAGATTACATTCTAAAATTACAACCTAAAACAGTAATAATTTCCTTGAGCATGTAATACGCATTCTAAAGTTTTACGCCCTTTGACTATATGTATGAGAGTCATATTTGAGGTTTTCACAGCAGTTTTGATGAAGATTCCATTCTTGTGGGATATGACGCCGTGTGACTTGATATTTAGTTATCACATTTCGGAGGAACTTGCGACCTCAATCTTCAGGATAGTCAAATTAGTGGAATGGGAGGGAGTCATGTTTTAGAAGACTGGAATCTTCAAATAGTTCACAGGTTTAAAATTACGTAATTATAATGAGACGGATGTTACACCAGTAAAATATATTTTCAGGTTTCTGAAAATAGAAAGTTAAGTACTGGTTTCATAAATCTCAAATTGTGAGCATATTGGGGGCCATGAAAAGGTAAAACCTAAAAAAACATAAATACTTCATATGCAACTTTTCAAATTTCCTGTTCGTGAAGAAGCTACAGCCGATCTCGGTGGCCGCGCGGTCTAAGGCATGGGCCTTGTGAGTGTTGTGCATTGTCACGTAGAGGTCTCTGCAACGGGCAGATCTCCCGTCCAAAGAGTCCTACTGAGCGCGCGCGTGTGTGTCATTGTGTGTGATCAGGTGGAATAATAAACCCTTTACACCTACAACGAGAAGGTAGAAAGAGGTCAGAATAATAAATAAATAAATATTATATAGAAACCCACTGCTGTTATCATAATACTTAAGTTACAATGAAATATAATTACCACTTTAAAGATAGAAATTAACTTTAATTACACTTGGACCGCACAGTAAACACACTCCGTCTCCGATATATTTACATGGTGCAGTAATAAACACACGCCTACCCGTTATGTTTATACAGCGCAGTAAACACACTCCGTCTCCGATATATTACGCGCAGTAAACACACTCCGTCTCCGATATATTTACACCGCGCAGTAAACACACTCCGTCTCCGATATATTTACACGGCGCAGTAAACACACGCCTACTCCGTTATGTTTATACAGGGCAGTAAACACACTCCGTCTCCGATATATTTACACGGCGCAGTAAACACACGCCTACTTCGTTATGTTTATACAGTGCAGTAAACACACTCCGTCTCCGATATATTTACACGGCGCAGTAAACACACGCCTACTCCGTTATGTTTATACAGCGCAGTAAACACACTCCGTCTCCGATATATTTACACGGCGCAGTAAACACACGCCTACTTCGTTATGTTTATACAGCGCAGTAAACACACTCCGTCTCCGATATATTTACACGGCGCAGTAAACACACGCCTACTTCGTTATGTTTATACAGCGCAGTAAACACACTCCGTCTCCGATATATTTACACGGCGCAGTAAACACACGCCTACTTCGTTATGTTTATACAGCGCAGTAAACACACTCCGTCTCTGATATATTTACACGGCGCAGTAAACACACGCCTACTTCGTTATGTTTATACAGCGCAGTAAACACACTCCGTCTCCGATATATTTACAAGGCGCAGTAAACACACGCCTACTTCGTTATGTTTATACAGCGCAGTAAACACACTCCGTCTCCGATATATTTACACGGCGCAGTAAACACACGCCTACTTCGTTATGTTTATACAGCGCAGTAAACACACTCCGTCTCCGATATATTTACACGGCGCAGTAAACACACGCCTACTTCGTTATGTTTATACAGCGCAGTAAACACACTCCGTCTCCGATATACTTACACGGCGCAGTAAACACACTCCTACTCCGTTATGTTGACACTGCGCAGTAAACACACTCCGTCTCCGTTGTAAAATAAATCAATGAATGTTATCCATATTTCTTCTAGGATCCACACTCGGTTGTCAGAACATTTTTAGGTGCTTTCGGAAAGTTGCGAAAGGAGACTATTAGCTTTGTCATGTCTGTCTCTCCGTCTGTCTGTTCGCATAGAATTCGTCTCCGAATGGACGGATTTTTATTGAATTTGATAGTCGAGGCTTTTCTAAACTCTGTCGAGACAATTCAAGTTTGTTTAAAATTTGACAAGAATAACGGGGACTCTATAAGAAGAGTTATTATTTATTTATTTAGTTATTATTTATGAAATATCTCGCCAAATTCCTCTTAGGATGACAAATGTCAGACAAAAGTTACAGAGAAAATCAAAACACACATTCTACCTTCAGTAACATTTTTCCGAGAATGGTGCCTTTTATGAGAAAATATGGAGAAATGTGATAGAACCAGAGAGGCCCCAGATGATAAGATGCGAATTGCACGTAGGATAACTAAGACAAGGTTATAGATATACATTTATAACACTTAATACTTACTGCTTCATAATTGATTACTTCCGTCTGATCTCGTAAAATGTTTTATGGCAAAATTTATTGAACGTGAGAAACTGCGCGACTTATCTGTCGTTACGATTTGTTTAGCCAAATTGTACGTCTAAAGAAGGCCATAATAAAACGAATATTCTTTTGTTTCAATGCAGCATCGGGCACTTCACATGAAGATCTACGTACGTTTTATTTTGCTGGCGACATAAATTTGCCATAAAATCACTGTTGTGCAACACTCAGTATCTTATATAGTGAAATGTAACTCAACTATACACACAGAACTCATTGTTGCATTCGTACTGCAACAATGGTTACGCGAATGCGCCACGATGTTACGTTATAAGTACATTACCTATTTTGTTAATATTAAAATTAGTGGTATATATAGTAACCACTAGACTCGAAAGGGTTAAGGAAAAAGAAAGGGAACTTATGTAGAGGCACATTCCTAGAGAGAGGCAAAATAAAATAAGAAGGCGAAAGCATTACAAGGAGTTATTAAGTGAACTATGAACCCTTAATAATGTAATATATCAAGCAGCTTACGTTTAAAATCGCAGCTTGAATTCTTTATCCCATTCCCAAACTTGGTACAACCGTAAAACATCATTTGTTTCTGACACGAGCCGGCAATAATTCTTAGAAAAAGTAAAAGACGTGGGGATCCCACGTAAATCCGGCAGGAAAAGTTTCGAAGTTGGTATCGCTGTCTGAATATTAAGAGCCCGTAATACTTAAACCTACTTTAGAAATGTGACGATAAAGTAATATAGGCCATCTCCCTATGAGCTGTTCTGCTTCTAAGTAGCTCAACCGCACTGTTAATTTTGCATCTGACCTCAGTTACAAACATACTGCAGGGTGATAAGTGTTTATTAAAAAAGCTGTGTCAAAAGAATTCGTTATTCAGAATGATTATAAAGCATGAGTTTAGAATACTGATGATGGAAATGTACTTTAAAGTATTACCCGGGAATTTTTCTAGAGAAACTGAAAGAAATCAGAAAAAGCCTCGGAGTGGAGCGCGGGTCCATCTGCAGAGGGGGTATTGCGTGGTTTGTAAATCTGAAGTTAAAATTTATTTATTTGCTGAGTCATAGTACACAATTTCAGTGATGTGTCTGCCGACGACACTAAGTCTTCCGCAGTGCACATCCCATGTGTTAATCCTTTGTCTACAATATTCTTAGGGTACTGTGTTTTTATCTTGCTTTTCTTTTAGTTGTTAGCTCCCATTCCGTGCTTTTATTCATGTTTGTATCCTACTGATCTTACGTACTATCTCGTTCTTGCTCTCCTTCCAAACTCAGTTCTGTTCTCTTCAGCTGGTCTTCCCATTTACATTTAATCTCATAAGCAAGGTTACCTGAACTTCTCAGTCATGTGACCTTGTTGCCAAGCGAAGTATCTTCCTGAGTACTATATCCTCATTCATGTTTGGCCGTTTGTTGTTCAGAAACTCCTCTCACCCCCACCTGTGCGTCTTTGGACATTTCAACAATAGATGGGAGGAATATCCTACATAAAATAAAAAGAAGAAAGGCTAACTGGATTGGTCACATCTTGCGTAGAAACTGCCTTCTGAAACACGTGATTGAAGGAAAGTTAGAGGAAGAATAGAAATGACGGGAAGACGAGGGAGAAGACGTAAGCAGCTGCTGGATGACCTTAAGGAAAAGAGAAGATACTGGAAATTGAAAGAGGAAGCACTAGATCGCACCTTGTGGAGAACTCGCTTTGGAAGAGGTATCGTAAGACAGACTACAGAAAGAATGAATGGGACAAATCTGAAGTAGCAGGACTCCTCAACGCCCTTAATATTGGTACTGTATAACAATGTATTATTTTGCATTTCATGTGACAAAGAAGCTTTATTTCTTTTGAATGTGAAGTGAATTACCGGCATTCTTTATAAAATGAGGAATATCTGCTTTTACTGTATTTTATAATAGGATTAGATATTTAATTATTTACATTTTTAATATTTGTAAAGCTTTAATTTATTCAATGGTGCTTTAATTAAAAACGCTATCGGTACTTGTTTATTTAACGATAATATCAATACCTCAAACTATATAGCATGGAATTGAAATATTATTTGTGAATAAATGTAAATGAAGCGGAAATGCTGTAAAAAAAGCGTCGTGCCACACCCAATTTGAAGTGCTATGCGGCATTCACTTAGGGTGACTGAGGAAAGCCATGAATATCTTCTTCCACCATACTCCGTGTCCCGGCAAAATTCGAAGTGATCATCTTCACAGCACCGGGCAGAACCAACTTGCACGCTGGCCGTGCCACGGCTCAGGCGGATAGTCGCCGGCCTCTCACCGCGGAGGCCCGGGTTCGATCCCGGGTCAGTCCATGTGGGATTTGTGATGGACAAAGTACTTCGGTATTCCCCATGTCAATTTCATTCCACCGATGCTCCATTACTTGGAAAAGTGAAAAAAAACTGATCATCTTTCCCTCATCTTCATCACAGAGTTGCACAATAAGCCTTAAGGCTGCGGTGCGTCCGTAGCTTCTGCTGCGGAGCACTTCTCCACAAAACAAATGCATACAGATGATCTAGAAATGTTACGCTGCTAGCAGGATTATCAATAATGTGATCGCCAAAATGCAGGACAATTTTAATTGTATACCCGACAGTGTTACCACTGATGTAACAGCACAAAATTGGGTTTGTAACCAAGAGTTTACCAAGGAAAGGGTTGGTAGCAGTAGTTCTGTGTCATAGCATACCCTACACTTATGATCAGCTGATGTTATGTAGTGCGTTTTAGGTTCACGGCAGAGTACACTGTGCTGGCATGACAGCATAAAGAAAGGATTTAAACCGTGGACATCTACTCAAGCGCAGGTTTGTTAACAACAGAAAATTATAGACACAATAATTTTTTTATCGAGGAATGGGATATATTTATAGACTCCTTTCAAAATAAATACTTCTACTGAATCGTTCCAAGCTTGTACTTGAAATGCCAACCAAAACACAACAGTGAATAAGATTTTGGGATTTGAAAAGCAATCTGAAGAATCGTAAGCTTGATATTGAGTCTCGGACTCGAAAGTCCCTCTCTTGACGTTACATGAGTAAAACTTTGAATTCAGATCGTACTTAGTACTATGTATAACTCTAATTTCATCGTATTACGTTCAGAATTTAAGACTGAAGCAATTTCAGAATGAAAAGAGAAGCTACCATAAGGACGGGTGGTGTAAGGGGCGGAAGGAAGGGCGTAGGCCGAGAAGCAAGCAAAGTGTGACCCGCCCTGATGTTGGACACGACCTGCCCTCATTAGAACCTACAAGGACTTGCACACTCTTGCTATACCCGCAAGTGAATTTCGCAGGGTGCGTGGCACTTACGATTAAAATGCCTCAGAACAGAAAAGGAAAAGGAGCTTGAGAAGGTAAAAACAGAACTGTTAAGCAAGCAAGAGCAGTCAGTATGTTCATGTGAAGGTCGAACGTAGACACACATACCGACAAGCAGTTACCTTACTTTGTACGTCACCTTAGACAGGTTTTAAACTCTACGGCACAACAGGGCTGTCCAATTAGAGGCACGACAATTGTTTTTCTGCAGTCCGCAAGAGTATCCTTCCTTTTACTAAAATATGAGTTAATTCTTCCTTAATTTTTAAGTAGGATGGCTAAACGTAGGAAGAAAAGTCCACAAAACAATCTTAATAATAAATTTCTGGCAGGCTAATATTTGAAACTTCTCAACGACAGACATGGACTGTTGTTTCATTATAAGACAGTTTTCGCTGTCTAGTGATTCGGATAAACAGGAAACACCGGAAGAAATAATTTTATTTTATGCCCACAACAACTGTATATAAGGCTCAAAATAGTTGTATATATATACATATGGCCCACAATATTTATATATAAGGCCAAGGTAATTTTATATAAGTTTCACAATAATTGTATATAAGGCCAACATTAATTTTATGTAAGGCGTACAGGATTGTACATAAGATCCACAGTAACTGTACACAAGGCCAATAGCAACTGTATATAACGGCTACAGTGACTGTACATAAAGCGCAGAGTAATTGTGTATAAGACCCAAAATAATTGTATATAAAGTTCACAATAATTGCATATAAGGCCCACAATAATTTGTATAAGGCCCACAATAATTGTATACACAGTCGAAAATAATTTATATAAGGCCCAAAATAATTATATATGCGCCCACAGTATTACATATAAGGCCCACAATAATTTATAAGGCCCACAATAATTGTATACACAGTCGACAATAATTTATATAAGGCCACAAAATAATTATATATGCGGCCCACAGTAATTACATATAAGGCCCACAATAATGTTATACAAGGTCTACAATAATTATATATACGGCCCTATTGTATGTAAAGTCCAAACACTTTTTCCGCTTCAACAGTTCCTTCCAATCAGAAAACAGGCGGGAGAAAACATTAACAGGCCAGCTGGCGAGTCTGTAAATGTCTTTGTTAATCAATTACGTAGTTAAAGACTTCCCTTCTTCTTCTTTAAGCCACTGGCCTGTTTTAGAGCATAAATCTTGGCAACGGTCCCCAAGGCATGCTGCGACCATTACCATGTTTAAGCGAGTTATCTATTACTATTAGTACAATCTGATAGAGTGCCATTCGTGATACTGTCTGAGTACTGAAGGCTTACAGCGGCTTTCCTCAATTTACCCACCAGCCGTTCCGGAATACTCGAAAGTTCCGTTCTTCATGTCTTCGCCACAATCCGTCTTCAGTATCCAGTCAGGCACTACACGGTTGTCGCATTCTGTTTGTCGTATATTTACCCATTCTCCTACTGGCTCGATGCATGATACCGCTGCTTCTAGCATGATAAATTTTAGTTTAATTTATTAGGCCTATATTTATTCAACTAAAGGTGATACATTCCTTTGTTTTAAATATAAATAAGAAACCAATAAGTTTCAAACACAACCTATATTTGATATATAGAACCTATAAACAGCAACATGTTTCGGCTTTTAATTAAGCCATCATCGGACGGTCCAAGATGTTACAAAAGGCGGTTAATAAAATCTTGTACGGCCTCATGATGGCTTCATTAAAAGCCCAGACCTGTTGATGTTCTTAGTTTATATAAAATATATATCTGTTGTGTCTGACGGATACTTATTGGTTCTTTATATATTTCTTCATTTTTGATCTTCCCAAAATTCCCTGTTCTGTGTTATCTGCTCTTGTTTCAGCTGCAGAGATCAGAATGGGCCTGTTAGCACTCTTATACATTATTACTTTTAATCCTCTCTGCACGTACTTACTCTTCTATATAGTATTACTGTAACATCCGCATATCCTGGCTGCCCTACGTGCTCATTGTTTTGATTCTCTTGCTAGGGCTCCTTTGCTTGCAATTCCAACTTCCCACATATTTAAAAATCATTACCCTTTCAATTTTGTTTTAATTTCCTGCCAGCATTGTGGTGGATTTTTTTTTATCTCAGTTGTAGAAATTCTAAAATTTAACCTCTGATAACCAGTTCTAAACCAATACAATATCCTATGCAGATTATTTAGAGTTTGGTTAGTTACTTTGCCAGTCATTTAATGAGCCACATTACCAAACGATCCAACAATATGCACCATACTTAATATCCGCCTTCTGTTCCACAATCAGATATCATGGAGTACTTTTAAACATGCGCGTAATGAGCTACAAGTTTATAACATGTTTCTGCATACCGCGCACGAATAATTATTTTTTAATTACATAATTTTCAACACCAGAAATGTCGTCAGATTTGACAATTCAGTGAGACAGCGGGGATTGTGAAGTGGTACAAATGGTACGTCTGCACAACTGTGTATTGACGACTGCAAGTTCACTCGTCCCATTCCTGTTACGAGTAAAGCTCCATGCTGAAACAGAACGCTTCTGTACTTTTTGTGAATGTCGTAGTAATAGAGCAGATTTCACTTACACTTTCACTTACACACCACGGCCATTCGTTCACTGAAATAAGAAAACTGAATAATCTTTTATAGTTTGTGTAGTAACAGTAGGAGTGAAGGCCGTGCCATGGCTCAGGCGGTTAGTCGCCGGCCTCTCACTGCGGAGGCCCGGGTTCGATCCCGGGTCAGTCCATGTGGGATTTGTGGTGGACAAAGTGGCACTGGGACAGGTTTTTCTCCGAGTTGTCGGTTTTCCCCTGTCAATTTCATTCCACTGGTGCTCCATTAATTGTAAAACTTGGTAAAAAAAACTGCTCATCTTCTTCACAGGGTTGCACAAAAAGCCTTAAGGCTGTGGTGCGTCCGTAGCATCTGCTGCGGGGCCCTTCACCATAAAAAAAAAAAAAACAGTAGGAGTGAGTCATGGAAGCTCAGTTAGCCTAATAACGAAACCACTGAATGTAGGATCGGAGCCCGATTCCTTACCGTAGTAGAGACTTTTATATTCCCCACCGTGTAGAGATCGGTTCTGGGGTCCATTCACCCTCGTATTCAATAGGTATTAGAGGTTATTTTCCCGGGAGTATAGAGGCAGGGGCATGGAGCTGATCGCCCACTTCCCTCTAGCATCGAGGTTAAGAAGCGTGTTGCTATACAGCCTATCCACGTCACGTCTACACGCCGCAGTTCGTAGGACCAACTAAACGCACCTTACCTTAGAATTAGGAATAGCAGTTGGCCTAATGAGAGTAATATAACTGTAAAACGGCATGAGGCTGATGACAATAACAATATTAGCCTGTATTATCACCATCACAATCATCACTACCGTCATGTTTATGTTCTTCATCACTTACACCTCTTCAAATTTAAGAGTACTTATCAAAAATCTCATTGTAGAATAAAGTTAACCAAGCAGTATTTAAAATACAAATGGACAAAAGATTATTTGCAACAAATTCGGCAATAATAACTCACTTCAATACTTTGTATACATTTACATGCTGACTCAACAACCTAACAGCCAATTACAAAGACAGCACAAATACATACATTTAATATGGAAATATCTAAGAGCTGACACTGAAATAATTTTCTTGGAATAGCATATTTTTATGTCCAAGAAAGATTAGTGGGGCAAGATAACAGAATACATAAATAAATACGCATTTTAGAGCGCCATTTTTCACGGAATTGTAATTAAGGTACATGCAGAAACAGAAAGTTTCCAAAAGAAAAGCAGGCTAGACGCAAAGGCGAGGCACTAAGGCAATATCAGTACAATGCCGATGCTTGTATCCCGTAAATCGACTGATACTACAGACTGTAAAAATTGGTTTCACTTTGCTATCAGCGCTCGGCAGAGTACGGTTAGAAATGAATATGCCGTGTTGTAACTACGAGTCGTGCCATCGCAGGAGAAGAAGGAAACGTGAGGTGCCAGGCATACAAAATGCAGAGCAAAATTTCAAGTTATGATCCTCACGGAATAAGAAACATACGCGATGAGCAAAGGGATGTATCAGTGTGACGTACTGCAGCAGGAGCAAGGTTTTGGTATAATAGTAGAAGAACAAAGAGAATAAAACGGAGTGAAAGGATAATAATATGGAGGAGGATCGGAGATAAGAACATGAAAGTTAAATAAATAATAATAATAATAATAATGTCACATGATAAATAGAATGAAAGAGACAAGAAAGATATTGAATAGGAAAAATAAGATAAAGAAGAGAAAGAAGAAGAAGAATATCACCTTCCAGGTACCGACGCAGCGCGCCTAACCTGAATTCAGAAAGGAAATCCCGTATTCGGAGTATCTTCAGGAGAAGACATAAAACAGTTACTTTCATTCCTTTGTGAGTTACTTCGAGTTTTGTAACGCCTTATAATACACATTTGGGTTCTTTATAGTTTGAGCATAGCCACTTGATTGGTTCTCATACCTCTTTCCAGAAAGAAAGAAAATAGAAAAGTATAAATACATATAGGATCAGAGTTCGAAGGCGGCTACTCCAGGGTGAGGCCCCACTATGGTCTTTAACACACAGACAGGAACGGTTCAACATCAAACAAACCAATATGAAGCTATAATTAAAACAATATTCATCTCCGACAAGTTCTCTCTCAAGAAGAGCATGTTTGTGATGATTTGCTTACTATTGTCGGAAATGTAATTTATGACTCATTAGTAGCTGACGAACCACTATGAGAAGTTAGTAGATGTAGATTTCTTGTGATAGGGACTCAGATGTTACTGGCTTCACGTAGTAGGAGATAAGCAATTACTGCATTCAAGTGACAGGGAGTCATTAGTTACTGGCTGCATATGACAGTCAGTTAAGTATCGGCTTAACGTGATAGTCGGCATTTATTTGTTTAATGTGACAGGGTGTCAGTAGATATTGACTTTATGTGACTGCAGTCAGTAGGCATTGGCTTCAGGTAACAGGCAGTCATTATGTATTGGCTTCATGTGACTGCAGTCAGTAGGTACAGGCTTCACGTGGCTGCAGTCAGTAGGTACAGGTTTCATACGACAAGCAAGCCAGTATGTATTGGCTTCATGTGACTGCAGTCAGTAGGTACAGGCTTCATGTGACTGCAGTCAGTAGGTACAGGCTTCATGCGACAAGCAAGCCAGTATGTATTGGATTCATGTGACTGCAGTCAGTTGGTACTGGCATCATGCAAAATGCAGTCAGTGAGTGTGTACTGGCTTCGTGTGGCTGCAGTCAGTGTGTACTGGCTGCATGTGACAGGCAGTCGGTATGTACTGGCTTAATGTGACTTGCAGTATTGATATTGGCTTCATGTGTCTGCAGTCAGAGTGCCTGTATTCATGTGACTGCAGTCAATAGATACTGGCTTTATTGACTGCAGTGTGTACGGTCTTCAGTGATTGCAGTCAATAGATAATAGCTTTATTGACTGCAGTGTGTACCGTCTTCATGTGACAGGCAATCAAGTACGTATTGGCACCATGTGACTGCAATCAGCAGCTACTAACTTCACGTGACAAGCAGTGGCTGACAGTAAGGAAACAACAGCACAAAGGTTACCGCAATGCTCTAGGACAGTGTGGCAGCTTAAATCACCTTTAAGATACAAGTATTATAATGCATTATCTGACTTATGAATTTCGGGTAAAAGGTCCAGTTACTTTCAACTACACCATTAACCTCAAGTTGGTTCGACATTACGCAAGCAGTTCATTTTAATTTAGATGTTGTTGACAATATCACGCATGAACGTTTACATAAATATTAAGTCATGTAAAAACAGGTAAAAATGCCACATATTTTCTACGTGTAGTTTATAAAGTTACAAGCCATTTTCACAAGTTTTCTAACACAATTTCAAAAACCCATAACCTGTAATATGATTGCCCCATAAACACTCCACTCAATAACACTATCCGGTCTGTAATGTAGCCATAAACTCACTGGAGTGCCGTTGATGCCTGTATACCCATACGTCTATTTGTAACTTGAAATATTAAAATATTAATGCTTGTCTATTACCCTGAGAAGTGGTTCTAACGTGCGCGAGCAAATTTAAATAAACACTTTAAAACATTCCATGAACTCCGTCTTATACTTTTAAAGGGCATTAGATTTTCGTAATTAGTAAAGTCACTGCAATTATTAAAATACGTATGTTTCATATATGTATAAAAAACTAGATACATGCAGTGTTGCTTTCCTAGAGAAGGTAGTGCCTGACATGTCAGTACTCATGAAAAGGCTTTCATGTACGTGTAAATGCATTCACATCCTATGAAGTATATACAGCCAGTTTGCTACATGTTGGTTAACTTTATATTTCAAATTCAATATATTTAAAAATAAACACTTAAAATGGAGAAGGGCATAATTGAAAGAATAATTTAAATTGGAAGATGCTATGGAATGGAAATGAATGTGGAATAAAACTAAGGTGATATGGACCTCAAGGCAATCATCCACAATACACAATATGATAGACCAAAAACAGCCTGAGAATGCGGAATATTTCAAAATTTGGGTAGCATAATAACAAATGATGCAAGATGTACACGTGAAATTAAATCCAGAATTGCCATGGCTAAAGCAGCATTCAACAAAAAGAAGTCTCTTTTCACCAGCAAATTGGACTTCAATTTACGGAAGAAACTAGTAAAGTGCTACATTTGGAGCATAGCTTTGTGTGGTGCTGAAACGTGGACACTTCGGAAAGTAGATCAGAAATACCTGGAAAGTTCTGAAATGTGGTGCTGGAGAAGGATGCAGAAGATCAGTTGGACCGATTGTGTGAGAAACGAAGAAGTATTACAAAGAGTCCAGAAGGAGAGGAATATCCTACAAAGGATGAAAAGAAGGAAGGCTAACTGGATTGGTCACATCTTGCGTAGGAACTACCTTCTAAAACAGGTTAAAGGAAAGATAGAGGGAAGGACAGAAGGGATGGGAAGAAGAGGAAGAAGACGTAAGCAGCTACTGGATGACCTTACGAAAAGAGGGTATAATGGAAACTGAAAGAGGAAGCACTAGGTTGCACTCTGTGGAGAACTCGCTTTGGAAGAGGCTATGGACCTTTCGTAAGACACACAACAGTATGAATGAAATTCACAATTTATTCAGTAACCGAACTTCTTTTAGTCCCAGAGCCATCTTCAGAGTTTATCATACAAACAATGAGTATAACAGCTTTACAGGTTTGTAATAATATTAAAAATTTATTGTAAACATAAAAATAGGATGTATCGTGATGAGTATTAGCATAGACTTGAAATTTGAACATGTTTTTATACTTTTATGTTTTAGATTTTATAAGGAAAATGTTCATATAGCTGGTTGTGTGACAATGTGCTTATAAATATACAGGTAACCGGTTATAACAACGTCGGTTGAAGCGACACCTCGTCTATAACGTCAGCTATTCTGTAGTACCAATCAATTCCTCACTGTTAACCATAACATTATACTCCACGGTTATAACAACACTCTTTATAACGACACAAAATATTCAGTCCCTTTCATGACGTTATAACCGCGTTCGACTGTATACACAAAATATTATTCGTTCAGTTATTTTATGTTACGTTTCCAGTATACAAATTAACTTCACACAACCACATATACGTATACACACATCATTTCAGACAAGTAGGGAAAGGAGCATTCATCCGGTTTGAACCAGCTCTAATTGCCAGTGTCTTTAATAGAGTCTCACAATATATAATACTTTCAAAATTAATCCATCGAAATTGACATTAATGCGAAGAGGGACATAAAGGTTACTTTATGTTGAGTGTTGAGAGATCTCAGCTTCGATTCTGGAAAATAAGTCTTGATCGGAATTTCTTATTGTTTCGGTCGGTGTATCCATTAAAGTTGGGGGCTAATTTATTTAAATAAAACACAAGCCGTTCATTTCACATTATTTCTTACTCTTCTTTCAACAATTATCCTACCAATCGATGCCACAAAAATTGACAGTTGAAAAAGCACTTTTAAATAAACAAGGATAATATATCCCACACACAGATAAGAGATAAAATACTACAGACTTACTCGAACTGCAGAACTCAGGGTGAATGAAACATATCGATACAATTGCAACCACAGAAATTTCACCATGGCGGCTATGTAGCTCCAGGCAAAATCGTCTCCGAGCTGTGTAACACATGCACCTTCAGATATTCAGAAACTGGTTTGTAGATTATGCAGTCACCATGTCTGTGTGTCTTCTTAGTAACGTTCGGATCAATCAGACATTTCCAAGAAACATTCAACACTCCCACAACATCACATCTTCCAAGCTCGTAGCTTCCGTTCAATCGTCATTCAGCGAAAATTCAGCGAAATTTTAGCAAGTTTTTTGCCTAATTCTTAGAATTGCACAAATACCCGCATACATTGTATGTTCTTAAGAAAAGCAAGTCTCGATACTCGGTTACTGGCTGGATGATTCCAAGGTTTGACAGGGACAGATATTTCTCTGTCCATAGCCGCATATAGACCAGCTCTGAGACCCATCGAGTGTTATATCCAGCGGAAACTGGGGCTTCTTTCCCTTGGATAAGCTGTCGAACCGTGAAACCAATCACACGCCTCCCATTTCGTGCCTACGTTAAGGATGGATGGATTTATACTTCTACTCCCCCTTACGTCTTGGCGCCATATTGCTTAATTACGCACAGCGACAACTGTAACTTTATATTCAATCCTACCAAAAGTAAAGGTGTAAAACTAAAAGCTCTTGTACCACTATTACATAAGTACGTTCTAAAAAACGAAATATTGCAATAGAAGTTCTACGGATAGTAATTTTAAAAACACTTGATAGAAAGGCAAGTAAGAGTGATCTCAGGAGACTCTAGCCTATTAATTAGTTTCCAATTTCATAATATGCTTTTAATTGGCTGAATATAAAAATTATTGGAATAATTCATTACATGGGTAATAATGACTGAGGATTGTTCCTCCAGACAAATAGAAGAATTATTTACGTTGTGTTGTTTATACGTCGTTAAATAAAATAAGAATAATGAACAAATGCAAAACATTTTAAGATATTTCATCCTTCAGTGTGTACTATGGTGCTATATATTTAAACAACCCTTAGTACACATCAAACTATGTATATCATTCGTTTAATATAAATTTGACACGTTTCCGTCGTGACCGATCATCCTCAGCAAGATCGTTAAATACAGTGATAACAAATGCAAATTCAATGTAAACCAGGTCATTAAACAGCACTAAGATATAACCGTTAGCTAACGACAACTACTTAATCAGAATTTACTTCTAACTTAAAACGTAATGTTTAAACAGTTTATTCTTATTAATAATTCAACTATAATGCATTAAAGTTTATAAAAATACAGACATATATAATTTAATTTGCTGGTTCGTACATAAGAGAAGATACTGGAAATTGAAAGAGGAAGCACTAGATCGCAAGCTGTGGAGAACTCGCTTTGGAAGAGACTACGGACCTGTCTTAAGACAGACTACAGAATGAATGACAATACCATGTACATTCCCAGCTTTATTAATACACAATATTAATTGTTGAAGTTTAGCACCTTTCTGTTAGAATATGAAT
This sequence comes from Reticulitermes speratus, assembly GCA_021186555.1. Lineage (NCBI taxonomy): Eukaryota > Metazoa > Arthropoda > Insecta > Blattodea > Rhinotermitidae > Reticulitermes > Reticulitermes speratus. The sequence goes on from JAJKFL010000001.1 coordinate 21,484,127, forward strand.
ATTGCTCCATGCCGTTATTAAGTCACATTCAGCTATTAAAGAAGGACCGTGCTCCATGCGTTTAATAAGCCACATTCAGCTAATTGTTCAGAATTGCAGCCCTAATTCGCTTTTCTCTATTCGAACACTATAAAGTGGTCAGATTTTACGTCATAAGCATAAAAGAATAAAACGCTATCTGTCAATAGCTCTGAAGTGCGGGTCGTTTTAATTAGTGATTGAAACTGGGAAGGATTTATATGTCAGCTGCATGTCGCGATGCTGAAGAAGAGTGGACCGTACTTGTCATGCGTCACAAGGGGTGATAAACACAACAGGCACTCTGTGATGATGGATAGAGAAGTGGCACACTGACCATTGTAACCCTTTAAAGTACAGTCGTTACTACACGCAACTGCTTCAACGTTAAAAAGAACGCAATTTGCCCGCAGCCTGTAGTTATACGTATCGAATATTTCTCAAAATAAGCAGTGACCATTTCTCCTCATACGTCGTGAACCGACCGATTTTAGTAATAGAGGAGAAGCGAGATTTTTGTGAGGTATGAAATGACTTTACACTATTTGAATTTCAAGCTTAAAACTGTTGCATTATGGCGGAATTTTATTAATGCAGCCCTGCCAAAACAAATACAAAACTTCAACCCAAATACCAAAACTGGTCAACTTCTTTCCAGTGCTGCGTCTACAGAAGAGTCCACTTCCCATCACCACCTTATCTTGTTCGCTTCCCATAGGTTAACTTGCTTCAAAGCTACCTTTACAAGAAGGAATAAATGGTGCAGCTTGGCAAATTTTAGTGGCATGAAATGTTGGTACCCACAATAAATGTAATGTCTATCACTAACTTCTTTGTCGTTTTCTTTCTTTTTTTTATTTCTCTGCTTTTCTTTCGTCCTCTCTTCATTTCTATCTTCTTCTTATTCTTCTTCTTCACACAGTTAAGCTACCACTGACTGCTGATGCTTAAAATTCTGACATTTAATGTAGGAAATGGCACTGTTGGTAATAGATATTTAAATCATCTAGTTAAATGGTCGTGAGAAAGATAAGAACGAAATGAAAACAAAACCCACCCGCGCACAATTCTGCACGCTAAAATCACATGTGATATAACTGAATCTTAAGATTACGTTGCATTGAATAACATATAGTATTTTAGACGTGAGATCAGTCATCAGACCTTACTGCTATCCGGAATTAAAGAACTCACTGAAAAAAACTCTAAGTATGTGTCAAATTTAATCCAACAAAATAACTCAGCCAGATACTCAGACAGAAAACAGCGACTACAGAATAACACCAGAATCTGTGGTTTTTCGGTTTGTATGCTTTTATAAATTTAGGCAGTGGAATAAGTCCTCTCAGGCCATCAGTCTCTTCGATATGGAGTACAAATCAGACTTTTCGGAGAATATGTCTGCTTCCATAATCAGAAACTTTTATGATGATATGTAACAAATCGGTACATACTGTAGGAAGTATCTTTAATCGTCTTAACGAACAGTAGAAAATTACAGCACCATAAAGCAGGTCGAGTCGGCCGCCATTTTCCTGCCATGCAAATTGACTCTTGCCCATTTGTGTCACGTCTATCTTATGCATCGTGTCATGGCGTCAGAAAAATTATCTCTGTTTAGCAAAGGGTGTTAATTTACAATACATCGGCGAAGTACACACGTGTTGTGTTAGAAATGTCACCTGAACTACGTAAAACATTCCCGCCTCGAAATTGCCATATAAAAGAACAATATACAGAATAGTGGAAAAACAGCAAATCGCAGGTTCGGTGTTGGGCAAAAATGCAATAGGAGAACTTGAATTTTTTGGATCAGAAATTATAAATTAAAACAAAACCATACTTGGAATATCTTAAGGAAATAGCAGACAACTTGGGAGATAAAGGAATATACGGAAAGTAACCTTAAAACTGATATAAAGAAATATGATGTGACGATTTGAATTGGTTTTAAGCTCAGAAAATGGTACAATTCAGGGTTTATCTGAAAGATTATAAGCTTGTTAAGAATGACCAGGCACCATGGAGTTAAATAAAAAGGTCCGACAGGCCAGACAGGTTTATTCGTGCTGGACACCTTCACACAAGGATGTTGCTTTTGTGACAGCGAGTACGAACAGCAGGCTTCCCGCTTTGTAACTTCCCACGTTGCTGTCAGTCAATCTCACAATCTCCACACCACTGATCAGATCAATCTGTCTCTTGACGACTGACGCTACAAAATCCAGGCAGGTGATAACTGTCATTCTATAAACAATTTGTTAATCAATGAAATATTCTCAAAGATCGGAACTTCGGATCCTCAAACTAAAAATTTCTAAGTCTAAAGAAGAGGACACAAACAACAAATCTGTCACTTGCGTGATTAGAGGTTTTCACGTCTTTATAAATGACGATTAAAAGCTGGAGCTACCCAAAACATGGAGGAAGCAGTCGCCTCCGAAAGACTAAAAGGTACTAAATGAGGCGGTGTCACCTTCCAGGAGTCTTCAAATCTGCCACTAGTTTTCATGGTTGTGAAAAGTGGAATTTTACTGTGGGAGAAAAACGTGAAATGACCAAGTGCATAGACAAAATAAGTAGGCGTACGTGAGCAAAACAAAGGAAGCAATTTAGGATATTAAAAGAACCAGAACATCATGAATTATACAGGCCATGTGGTACTGTTATGTTAGTGAAATCGAGGAGGCTACGTTGGGCTGAATACGTGTCTTGAATGGAGAAATAAGGGAGCAAAGGAATGCACGTAGAATTCTGATGGGAAAACATGTTGAAGAACGATCAGTTCCATGGGATAGAGGAGGAGTTGGGGGATAACATGCAGACTGAAACTAAGGGAGACAGATTATGAAGAGAGGAGCTGGAGGAAGCTGGCTGAGGATCGTGTGCGGCGTTGAGATATTACGAACTCATTAATACATTTTCGGGTCGAGCAAGTTGTTTACAGGCGTAACGTCTCTGATTTATATTAGGGAGGCGGCGGGTTCAAATCTCCACTCGAACAAAGATTATTCTGATTTATTTAATAATTTTCCTCAGCCGCTCCAAGCACATGCTGGCATAATAGCTTAAATTAGGTTATGACCACTTTCTTCCATATTTATTTCAATTCATTATTACTATCATTCGGTCAATTGATGTTATAGAAATCTGAGATAATGACAACGTCGTTAAATAGACTACAAATAAACAGAAACATCAAGATGTTGAATTAGTGAGCAGCTTCAAGATTAGCGGCGTCTACATAAGGATCCTGCTAAATGGAGTTAATTCTTTTATTCAATTAATAAGCAACCAATGAGGCAAGAGAGTAAATAAAACTTTGGAATTCAGTTGATTCACGGACATGTACACGTGTAAGCGAACTGCACGTAACTTGGGATTAAGGGCTGGTGGGCGATGCGAAAGGCAGGTACGACCAGGAGCTAGGGTCCTCGTATTGATCCATGTACCCGTAGATGCTTGCCCGCCGCACGACAGAACACTGCGTCATCCATGTGAAATGCCACTGCACTCTTCCTCAGTCGCTTTTATGTAACTCTTCGTTTATCTTCCCTTACAATTCGAACATCGGTTACTGCACATATAAAAGTCCTTTTTGAGAACTTAGTAGTAATTTTCTGGTAAAAAAATCCCCGATTTTCATGGCAAACAAAAGTTCATTTCAACGTCACAAGATCCCGCCACTGGTACCTGTTTTGGGACAGATAAATCCACACTACACCCTTACACTTAATTTATACCAATAAAGGAGAGTATTCGCCGGTCCTGGTGGTTGTACGGTCTAAGACGTACGTCTGCGGCCGCTCTACTGATGGAATCGCGGTTCGAATCCCGCTGAGGGCATGGATGTTCATACCTTGTGTTTGTTGTGTGTTGTGTAGGTAGCGGCCTATGCGACGAGCCGATCACTCTTTCAGAGAAGTCCTACCGGTTGTGTGTGTCTAATTGTGTGTGATGTGAAAATATCATCAAAGAGGCGGTCTAGGCCCGAGTTGGGCTATAGCGCCACAGACAAAAAAGGCGAGTATTCAGAAGTCTGACTCTTGCTGATCCTCACACAAATGTCAGTGTTAACCTAATTACGCCTTTGCTGTTAGACGTAGGCTATTATTACTAGAGAGATGAGTAGGCAGCTTCAGGTTGTGGCCGTAATAGAGCTCTAATTTACATAAAAGCATGGATTTCTTGAGTATTTGAATACTTATTACGTGGTCAGAGCATTAAATTGTAGCATTCGTTTTGTGAGCGGTAAGCGCTGGAAATTTTAATGTGACGTGTTTTCTTTCATTGTGCAAACAGTATCCCATACCTGGGCTTGACTCAACGAAACAGCAGGATAGTCTGTGGAAGAAAATAATTCCTTTTTTACTTTAAAACCTCACTCTTTTATTCGTTTCGTGCCTCTGTTTCCTTTCCTCCGTTCTTTAGAATTCCTTTCTCATCCCTTTTGCTTGTCCTTCCTATCCTTATTCGTGTCCCCCTTTCCTTCCTCTCTCAATTTTACTTTAAGATATCAAATAATTGACATTCAAAACACGCTGTTTCAGAACATAAATGAAAAGCATTGGCCATGCTAAGTACAGAGCTAGAAATTCTAATGCATGTGTTGCTGAAAATCTAGAGGAAGTTAATAAGTAACACCATCTTGTAGCGATAAGTGTAACAAAACCCTCTCTGAATACTCGTAGCCAAACATATCAACTTGCGTTCACGTAGACGTATGTGGGAAGCATCACAGGCGAGCAGCCCTAACAAGCAGCTTCTTGACCAGACCTGCTGCTGCTGCTGCCACATGTTTCGACACAGGCAGGACTTACGACACGCGGAAAGGATCCGACCCTCACCAGCTTTAGTTCCGGTCCTAGCTGATAATTTGAAACATGCGTCTATAACACTTCTCTATACATTTATTTAGTAGTGACTGACTAGGCTAAATTGTAATGTTTTATGGTTAATTTACACGACATATAGCACATGAAGTCAAACGCAAATGAAGTGTAGATCCGGCAAATTTTTGGTGTCCAAGCAACAATAACTAACTCAAAATGCACGAATTGCTGCCCGCGAAGGCATCTACGTAGCTTTCCACAGTTTCAATTCACCTACATTTATATTTAATTCTCTTACGAAATTCCCTAGAAAACAATTAACACAGCAGGTAGGCTACACACTATTAAAGAGGTGCCAATATTTAAGGCAAAAGCTAGATTCAGCTAGATTCGCAGCTGTTGGTAGACAGTTTGTGGAGAGAAGTAATTTGTAATCGGTATTTTTAAAAGCGCTAAAGTAATGTAAACATTTTACTTTATAATGAATGTGACTAGTTAAAATGAGTGAAAGAGTGCATCAGAACATGGAGTGTAAGTACAGTGTATTTTAGCAAAGAGTGGGAAGAAAAATATTGTTTCAGAGATGTCCTTCCATGGCCGTGTTCATAATTTACAGTGACACAGCCTCATGTTCGAGGTTTTAAATGTCGAATGCCTTTTATTTAAAAACATGAAAGATTTTGTGCCATTCCTCTTCGCATGCTGGAATGAGACAGGTCACAAGCGTTTATCCAGAACATTAAACTATCTTTCACGTTATATTCACCGTGAATTTTGTTAAAACTTAAAGTAAACTAAAGTATTGTGATATGTTGGTTCAATAATATCTCTTAATTAAACTATCTTATTTGTAAAGGCTGTTGTGGCAGCAGTTAAAATATTAAAAAAAACTTATTATGGACACATTTCCATCCAACGTGGATATCTCTAGAACGCGTGAAGTTCACCTCTGTCTGATGTTTTGGCTATCAGATCCACAGGCAGCACTTACCTTCTGCTTATGGCAACCGAATGCTTATCACAGCTTCAGCTATTGCGCCTTGTTACGAAACAGTTAAATTAATTTAACAGACACAGCACCTTTAATTTCATATGCGTTTTAGTATTTCTTATCCATTTACGTTTCAAGCTTTTATGTTCTGCTCCGCCATCCATTATACATGAAGAAGCTTAAGTCTGAATGAGCGACTCCGCCACGACATCGCGCCAGGCATCACACCAATGCAGTCAGATCTGGACAGAAGTAACAGGAAAGGAGGAGCCGCAAGCACGTCTGCAGCGGGAGTAACAACACAAGAAACGAAGAGAAAACTCACTCAACAAAGCTTGGCTTCTCTCATCGGAAGTGCTAACATCCAATTTAGATATAGCGCAGCAAGTGGTCGTCACACACAGCGAGAAGGTATTACCGGAAAAGCTGTATTACGCAATTTCAGTGGTACTCAGAAGAAAGCGGCGAAACCACAGAGAATGCCAGGATATGAGACCTGCATATCTGCGCTGCAGTAGGAAATTCTAGAAATGGGCGACGATCTTTCGGAAGGTAAAGAATGAGACTAATTACCTACGGATTTATGTGAACCTTACAGTAAAGGTTTACTGAACTAGAAAGAAAATTTAATTAAATAACTGGGACACAGGGACATAATGTACAACTGTTATATGTTGCATACTTTGTCAATACGACTATATTCTTCTTGCTTTTAATAATTATTAAAAATAAAAAAAAACAATATATATGCTCTGTTAGCTTTCGTGTATACAGTACACATAGGTTTACGATTTCACATAATAGTTTTCTGGGTCATGGCAACTTGTAGTCTGGTAGGTGTGTACTGACGTTTCGAGGGCACATAGGTCTACTGTTTCCATCTACCATAACGATGGAGGTTCTCTGTTCTGCCGTACCCACGTACCAGGCTCCACGTTGTCATAACATAGAATACGATAATACAGGACTAACATTTCACTGCCCACTGTCAAAAGTCGCAAGTTCTATTTGCCCAGCCATTCACGACGATAAGTCAACTATGGAGATTACGAAGCGTCGAGCGAGGCGACAGGACAAGACTGCAGGTCAATTTTTGTCCTCAACTTCTAGCAATTTTCCCGGGTATTTTCTTGGAAGTATTTATGGAAATTAGGAACAACTAACTAATACGGCATCAGATAACTGATCTTAATTTAACAAACGCATGGAGCAGAGTCCTTCTTGGAAAGCTGATAGTCGCTCACTAAGTGATCTATATATATAAAGAAATCTTATGTTACGCAACATCCAAAATTCCACACTCACCTCATTCTTCAATTTTTCGAACCAAATATTTGTCACGTCATGCTAGCTACAGGTTCAGCTAATCATAGGTATCGTTGATGCAGCGGTCGCTCGCCTGCTGGGATTGTGGGTTCGAATCCCGCAGGGGGTATGCATGCCTGTCTCTTGTGAATGTTGTGTGTTGTTAGGTAGAGTTTTCTGCGATGGGCCGATCCCTCGCCCCGAGGAGTCCTACCGAGTGTGTGTGTGTCATTGAGTGTGATCAAGTGCAACAACAACCCTCTACACCTACAATGAGTAGGTACAGGAGATCAGGCTAAGAAAGAAAAAATATAACCGCGTAAATAAGGTCCTTGTGTTGAAAGCCAAAATAAACTGAAATGGACACTCGGGTGCAAAAGTATAACTATCCGATTCATTGCGGCACAGTCAAATTATACCCCCATGGTCCGCTGCTTCAGTAGTGGCGTCGCAATTACAGTCAGCAAGTCAGTCAGTCAGTCAGTCAGTCAACAGGCCATGAATTCATTCATGCATGCTTCAGCATCTAGTAAACACGTGAACAAACAAACCACTCCGTCAGCATATAGCGGGCTGGGAGCAGCAGTGTGATACGTCAGTTAGTACAGCTCTAAAATCGGATTTGAAATCGGTCACGATTTGCATACAATGTTTCGGGCACAGGAACGGGCCCCCAGTCATCAGGTACAAGAGTAAGGGAAACACTCAGTTGGACGCGATGGGCAGAGGAATTTTAAACTTTTGGGCATATGTTGGTCGTAGCTACTGAGGGGGGCCGATCATCTCCAAGAAACTTTGTATTTTAGTTTTTATTTTGAACATAGGAACGATTTATGAAGTTTAAAACGTGAATCACTCTAAATGTGATATACCATCCTAAGAATCCTACAGGACTCGTAAGACTAGCTTCACAAAAGGAATCCATCTCCCACGGTCCCAAGAACAAATTGGGCTAAGAAGAAGCGATAAATCGCACAAAGCTGACTGATATTAAGAAGTGGAACATTATTCTGTTGTGGCATATGATCGTGTTTTCATTCAGAAGCATGTATGTTACGTTTAAACTTTTTATTTTTCCATTTAACGATTATTTCAGCAATTCATATCACATTGTATTGAATGACAAGGTGATTAATTGAAAGCGAATCCGAAAGGATGTGGAAGGAAGTGTTTGTGCTTTATTTTAAGGTATTACAAAGGAATTCCTCAGGGGGACAGAGAAACGGAATCGGGACAAAGATTTGCAAACTGGAACTCCATAACAAGAAGCAGACGTGTCATCATTACCGATATACGAGTACATATACATATGTATATATATATATATATATATACCTTCTTTCCTTTCGCTTGATTATCAAGTCATCCGTGCATCCGTAAGTCCTACATACACACAACTTCATAATGCAACTGACTCCCTTCTTCACACTGCTTTCCTCCACGTCCGAATGCTCTCCTCATCTTCCTGTTCTAAACAAAACCATTACTCGTTATTCCCTCACATTGTGGGCACACAAACCGGATCGAGTCCAGCTGGACAGATTGGAGTCTGCCTAGGATACTGCAAACCCACGCCCTGATCTTCAATCCAATCAATTTTATTCGTAGGACATGACGGAAATATAAAGACATTCTATGCGAAAGAAACTGGTATGCCTTTGTTATATCTTGGTGAGTACGAATCTATTCACCTGGGGGCTGAAATCGACTCGGTTAGAGTGCCTAAAGTCTTAGAATTAACGAGTTACACATCCGTGAGGTGAAAATATAGTTTTGTGTGTTTTAATTTTACGTCTTTAAAAAGGATAAGCTGATTTGTAACAGAGAAGTGCCCTTCTCCTTAATCACTCTATGTGCATTTAACTATGGCAATACGATAAAATATGGCAGTGGCTTGGACTTCCCAATATTCGTGCCCCTCTGTAGTTGTGCAGATACATCTCATTAACAGAAACGTTTTATGTGGCTGTATGTGTACACACACAAACACGCACATGCATACAACATAAATAACGTACATGCATATTAAGACGACACGGCAAAATATATTCGTGTACCTATAAAAAGGTAAAGGTAAGTTCTCCCTAGAACAGACCACGAAGGCCCAGAGGTGGAGTAGAGGTATAGCTCTACTCTTTCTTTAACCTCGGCGCTAGATGAGGGTGGGTGGTCAACTCCACGCCCCGGCCGCTTTACCCCCAGGAAGAGACCCGGTACCCATTGTATAGGAGGCTGGGTGGGCCCCAGGGCCGGTCTGAACGGGTGCGAGAAAATCTCGCCCCCACCGGGATTCGATCCCCGGACCGTCCAGCCCGTAGCGAGTCGCTATACCGACTACGCTATCCCGTCCCATTCGTGTACCTATAAGTTACTTAACGACGCTCTCAGTAACTCAGAATATGTAGCACCGGATGGTATGATAAGAAGTTAACAGTGAATTGGGCAAGATGTGGAAGGAAGACGTCTGCCCTAAGTTGAGGCGCTGTTCCAATCCTTGAGATTCGTCATCAGAAAGTAGAAGCAAAATTGCTACGCCTTGACTCTTACAGTCGCTAGCATGATAACATAACAACAGCCTCACACAAACGGAAATTGCTGACAGGCAGATCAGAGTAGAATCAAAAGATACTGGAATGAAACAGAATGCCAATCCGCACTTACCGAGCCTCGTTAAATACAGCCACTGATTGTCACTTGCACCATTACAATGTACCCACTGATCTCCAACAACATGCAAGTATTGACCCTCCCACGCAAACAGAGAAAGGGGATATATTTTGTGTATTATGCGTTTGTGGCATGTTAATTACAACACACACTCGCATATAAATGTGAAGAGCAAAAGAGCCGGCATGTTGTCGGTAATTACCAATCATTTAACGTTCACTGATTTCGCTAATGAAGTGGCTTTTTACCGCCGATTTAAAAGGGGAGTGTGGGGCCGCTTGTCCGTTCAAAGCGGCCTACATTTTCTATGTCTCACCCGCTTTCACAGCTACAAATTAATGTGATTCAGGACCGCAGTAGCAGTACACGGACATGCACAATATTTTAACCCACATCGTCCAGTGCAAACTACAACTACCGCGCTCGTTGAAAATTAACGGAAAGTTTCCTCATTAGTTACCGTTTAAAGATTAGTCTAAAAAGAATTAATCTGTAGACTTACGTTTCAAAAGAAAGCAATAAGGTGCGAAACGGCATATTTATTAAAAGATCGTAGGAAATCTCGTCATCTAGCAGTTACTTCCAGAGCTTGCTCAAGCTGAGACTCAGGGGGAAAATAATTTATTTCCCAAAGCCTATTTCTTCGTTTACATTATCCTTCTTGTACCTCCTTCTCTCCCCCCCCCCCCATTTCTCCATATTTATTTCCCGTCCGTTTTACTTATCCGTATTATTACAATTCATCCTTTTTCCCCTCTCTTAAAGGTTAAAACAGTTTAGGGAGATACCGCACAACCGACTTTATAAATAAATATATGAATATAAATATGGTCTATGTGTATTATCGAATGATGTGTCGATACCACTTTAAAATTAAAGCCATCTGTCAGACACTGACGGTAACTACATTCTAAATGTGTGCAATATAACATCATAATATTTTCCCCGAAGTCAAACACAATACAAAACTGGTTTTTCATACACAAAATTCCAATTTGCACAATCACATAATAACAAAAATTCCATAATTCATATAAACATGTATTTATTGTCAACATTTTCTGCACTATGTGGCCAAAATCTCTATAATCACGACGACAGAAGTCACGAACATTTGAAAACCTTAACACATAGCCGGAATATAGATTTTCCGCCTCACATGAATAAAACTTCCGCAACATAGTAGGTTTAACTGTTAAGGTGATCGCCATTTGCTCCATGGAACACAGTCCTCGACAAGCTGACAGTCGCTCACACTATCACCACATATCCCGCCTCTATGAAAACTCGACGTTTCATATCTGTGTTCACAACAGTCTACCTCTCGATCCTTTCTTTCGACAGCTGACTGCAGTCCACAATCTCACATTCTATTTGTTAAAACCTATTTCAGTATTATCCTACCACTCCCACGCGATACTTTACTTTCAGGATTAACTAATTATTCATTCATTTATCGTGTCCACAAAGTTCATTTCATTCTGTTTCATCTTATAGCCTTACAATATTTTGCGAACAGCACTAATATTGAAGCCTTCCACTTGCTGCTTACGGGTAAAATTACAAAGTATCGCATAAAATAAAAATATGATTATTTAATAATATTATCAACCCGACAGCAACTTCGGGCAACGTTTTCATATGCAATAAATAAGCAAAATGTTCGGAGTGTGTTACCTGTGGCAGCCTGTAACATTCTGTTGGGAATAGTCCAACGCCAGCCTTGGTATCTTTGTCGCGACATACACATTTCGACGTCTTTCACTTCATCATCGGTGTCTTTAATGTATTGTGGTTTTACAGTGTCACGCTCTATGTGTTGTATCACAACACCTGCCAAACTGTGTCTCATCATGTAATGCACGTGTTTTACAGTGTCATGCTCTATGTTTGTATCACACACCTGCCAAACTGTGTCTCATCATGTAATGCACGTGTTTTACAGTGTCATGTTCTATGTGTTGTATCACAACACCTGCCAAACTGTGTCTCATCATGTAATGCACGTGTTTTACGGTGTCATGTTCTATGTGTTGTATCACAACACCTGCCAAACTGTGTCTCATCATGTAATGCACGTGTTTTACAGAGTCATGTTCTATGTGTTGTATCACAACACCTGCCAAACTGTGTCTCATCATGTAATGCACGTGTTTTACAGTGTCATGTTCTATGTGTTGTATCACAACACCTGCCAAACTGTGTCTCATCATGTAATGCACGTGTTTTACAGTGTCATGTTCTATGTGTTGTATCACAACACCTGCCAAACTGTGTCTCATCATGTAATGCACGTGTTTTACAGTGTCATGTTCTATGTGTTGTATCACAACACCTGCCAAACTGTGTCTCATCATGTAATGCACGTGTTTTTGACTACACTAACCTTGGCCGTTTTATGGAAAACATCAAGCGTGTAAGTACAGTGCTACACTGATGACGCGAAAGACGTCGAAATACGTATGTCGCAACAAAGCTTTTTTTTTTTTATTGAAAAGCCCCGTAGCAGATGCTACGGACGCACCGCAGCCTTGGGGGCTTATTGTGCAACCCTACGATGAAAATTATGAGTTTTTTCTGATTTTCCATTATAATGGAGCACGGGTGGAATGAAATTGACAGGGGAAAACCGATGTATTCGTACTCGGAGAAAAACCTGTCCCAGTGTCACTTTGTCCACCACTAATCCCACATGGACTGACCCGGGATCGAACCCGGGCCTCCGCGGTGAAAGGCCGGCGACTAACCGCATAAGCCATGGCACGGCCATTGCATCAAATATCTAAGTGCTGGCAGTTTGACTATACTCAACAGAAATAAGCAAATGCATGAATGTTCACGTCTTCTGGGAAGCTGCATGGTTTCGACTGACAAATATTTATAGACGTTTCAAAGGATTGTAGTGAATTAATCTTCAGGGCCAAACAGTTCAATCTTCTTGGATTGCTTGACCTGAAGATCAAGGCACCATAATCCTTTGAAACGTCGGTAACCCTTTGCACTGACACGTTGTAACATCCCAAAGATTACTCCGCTGCCAGAACGTCAATTTGACCTCATTACAGTATTGGTTAACCTAGGGATAAATAAAGCGTTACGTGCGTTGCTACGGATATCTTGAGTGCAACGCGCTTCATCTGAGCGAAGAATAATGGTGTAGTAATGCAGTTGTCTTCGGCCGTCTTTAAAATGCTTCTTTTCTGAAAAAGTTAAAAGTGAAAAGTAAAAAGCATATTTTATGCCCGATAATTGCTTAAGACTTATGGTGTTTTATGTAACTAACAAAGCGAAGCGAGGACTTCAGAACTTTTTCTTTACATGTACATACCCTATCTTGTTGCATTCACAGAGGATAAAGAGGCAGGAAGAACCAATGTCGATCCCGAGTCTTTCGGATTTACCAGTTCCTAATATTCCATCTTATTTAATGTATATCCCTTCTAACAGAAGGAAATTAACACTCGGTTTTCGTTTTGTTACAGTAGAACTAATTCCAACAATACAGCTTGTGACGTCAAATTCACATACGGGGTTTGATGCCGGACCGAACAAAAAATTCTGTTTTCGAAGTTCCTGACATCCTTCTTCTCTTTCAAACAAATCTTCGCAGGCTAAGTACAGACCATTTTTGAATTCTGTCAAGAATTTAGACTTGCCACTAAGCACTCTGCAGTAAGAGAACATTACGAAAACAAACATTTGGGAAACGTCTGAGGCATTTTGAAACACGATGCTACCACAGCTCTGATATCTCTCTGCTAAATGCAAGGATTGGCGCACGCGATAAAACAAGGCCTCATCTGTAAGCAAATACGAAGTTTTGAATGTCACAAGTCATTTGGCCTGTTGTTAAGAAGAAACCTTTCTTCCGTAGTTAAATTTTGAAATATAATATGTTGCTCATCACAAATATGCTGGATTTCGGTGTATTATATCCGGTAAAAACTCACATTAAATTTATCTTTAAAAGTAGCGGGTATAATTTCACATTTTGAATTATAAATAAGGCCACGTCTTTTTCTTCAAAGCTATAATTAATGCATCGTTACTGGGAAAACTATACTACTTAAATTTAATACTGCACTGTGGATTATTCTTTGGCTGAAAAATATTTTACTGCTTATTTGAATTCCTAGACACGTAAAAATTAACCCTTTACAGAGTGCTCCATTCTCATTCGCAATGGTTAAGTGTTCAAACACCTACAGTGTAGAAGTGCGCATGCAGGCCATATGTGAAGGTTTAATTGCTGGATTAAAACCAACGGTGTTTCTGAAGCGGTACAAATATAATGTCCTAAAGTTTGCATGAAGGCTCCAAAGAGAACCACGCACAGATTAAACAATTTTTACGGGTTAGGACTATTAGCCTAATCAACAGCACTGCAAAATCACGAGCGTTTCAACGGGAAACCCTCGTGAGCTGCAATTCCGCCATTTACTTCGGAAGCTTAAGGAAATATAACAACATTATTAAACAAAGCATATTTTACACACTGCGTTCTTAACTTCGTATTGATTAAAATTCCAAACACGCAAGGTTGTGGCCTGAAAGCCGGCAAACAACATCAATAGACGCAAGGCTCTGCAACAAAAGTATGTAGCTAAAGAAATCAGAGATTGGATCCAATGACCTTACATGCGCGTTTAGGAACACATGCAGCAGTCTCAAAACTACTGCACCAAGCATGCGACACATCACGCCTGGTGTACAGACTACACACAGGGCAACTGAGTCGGAGAAGTTGACGCATCATAAGGTGTTCAAAAGTGATGCAAAACTGTAAATGAAGAGGTTGGAAATAACTGATTTGTTTCATCACCTGTATTCTCCATGAATTTCTCTTCTCATAGAGGAAATCAGATAAGGATGACGAGATGGATGGACATGCAGTACGTACAGGTGATATGAGAAATTCATGCAACGTATTGGGCGGTTAACTTTAAGGGATTAGACTACTCAAAGAACTAACCGTAAGTGCAAGAAAATTAAAATAGATGCAGTGGATTGATGTTACGAGGCAGTGTAGAGCTCTTGTCAATGCTGTAACGAATTATCTGATGTCACTAACTGTCGGGAATTTATGGACCAGCAGAAAGACTAGACTCTATAAGAAAACTCTACTCAATGGAATTATTAACAAGAGTGGAAAAGTGTACCCCAAAAGAGCGTAAATACTTAATATACCCGCGTTTTCACCTTCATCAAGTCAACCTGATACTGGTGAAGAGTACAAACTATGAACTTCCTGTTATGCAGTTTTTCCAATCTAGCTGTTACTTCCTCCTTCCTAGGTCTAAATATTCACCTCAGCGTGCTCCACCTCAAACCCCACAGTATGTAGTCCTACCCGCAGGGCGATTCAAGCGAAGTAAATATCGCGGTCATGGACCTTACAACAACTGCCTTGTGTTCAGGAAGTCCTATGTTCAAATCTCGGCCTAGACTCTGGCTGTTCCGAGTTTCTAATGTGTTTACTCAGTACATTCAGGCAAATTCCAAACTAGTTACTCAAATTAGGTCAAGGACTCTCCTCTCTGCATTGTGTTAAGCTCTTTATTATACATTAATCCTATTTTTAGATTCTGCAACAAAACGCTGATTAATTTACTGTATCAGAAAAATTACGATCAGAGTATAAAACGCTTAAGGTCTCACATTAAGCGTTCAAGCATAAATATGATGATCAAGGAATACAATGGTATACAATAATATGAGGCTTTGCAAATTTTTATTACAAAATATAATTATATGTAATACTTATATGTGCACAATAATTATTAAACGACTTCAGAAAACCTTTAAAAGCAATAATTGTATTTGGCAGTTCATAACATTGCATTTTTAATTTTATATTTTAACTTATGTAAAAGTGATCCTATTATTCAATGCTATAGAGCCTAAGCTATTGATAATGTTGTTAAATGAACCACAGATAAGTGAACAATAAACAAATAAACATGATGGACCTGATAGGCCAAGGTTCATACCCATATGTAATAGCGGCTATAAATGTGAATTGTGTATCATTTAATTAAATATATGTTCTGGTAAAATCGGATGGACGGATTAGGGATTAGGCGATCCACATAATTCGTTAATATTTTGAACACAATCAGCAAGGCGGTTATATGCATGTTGGGATGAAATATGGCCGCTTAGTGGTTGTCTCGTGGGGGTAGACACACCCGCTACGCTCACCTGCATGCCAGGTAACAGACCCGCCATCTGATCGATCGCCAACATGGCGTCTGTAGCAACGTCAATAATAACAGTGGGCGACCTTTCTGATGTTGTGGCAACGCAGAACCGATAAGGTTGTGTCCAAATACGGAAGCATGCCGACCAATCATAAATTTACATGCCTCAATAATGCGTAAGAAATGTGTCACGTTATGTAAGCCTACATACAAATATATATTTTTCAGTATATTTAAAATTATTTGCTCAAATTCAATTTTTCTCTGTATAAATAAAAAAAAGTATTGATTGAACGACAGCGTTATATCACCGTGTCAGAACAACGTGCAGTCATCTTAATGCAAGCGTGACACAAAGTCTGAGCTGCTTTGTCTAGTTATGTTGTGGACTTCTGAGTTGCAACACAGTAGTTTCATAGAACAAAACTAAATTCGGAAGTGCATGCTTACTCCGTTTTCAGCGAGGCAGCACATTCTTCCGAAAAACTGGCAGCAACCTACGATGGTACACAGTGTTACGGCCAATGGGACCACAGTATGGATCTTCAATGCAGTGAAACCTCGACTTTACTTACGTTCGTGAAAGAATAACTGAAAATCAGTTAAAAACTGTATTTTGTTACGAAGTATAATAAACCAATACACAAGAATCACTTAATCTCGTAGACTATTTATTGCTTGATGTTATTTGTACCGTACATTTTCTTGATTATATAAAATCGTGTTCCGACAAATGTACACTCTTTATTATCTGTTATTCAATACAGTTTATATTAAAACTAGTCCAACATGTTTCGAACTATGTTAGTTCATCTTCAGGGACTCAAATGTTCATTACACCAGCAATAGACGTATGGTACTCATTAAAATGTATAAGTTAGCAGACAAAATGTCGCTAACTGTGTTGAGTTTGTGGTCACTGTATCTGCTGCTTCGTGTTCACAAATTTCATCAATAAATATTTCTTGTGACTACGCGATCCTAAAAGTCGATTGTAGCAGTAATGTTGGTGGCGACTGTTTGTACGTTACACTATGGGAGACTTCAGGTTTTGGTAGCGGTGTTGCTGCATGTTCAGGTCTTTTGGAAGGTAAGGCTGTGTCGTTTGGTGAACAGCTCCCGGAGAACAGCATATTCTTCATTTTCAGAGACAAACAGTCTTGAACCCTGAATACGAAGTCACTACTTTCTTTCGAAACATCTGTTCACTCAACGATTCAGCGTAACATCCCAGAAGATTTTAATTTTCAAATTACACCACATTCATGCAAAAGTGTGGTCCTAAAATATCAGTGGAAGAGACCATAAGCATTGCTCCACAGAAGTGTAATACTGTATTTCAATATGTTGTGTACCCTCGAGGTGGCAATAATTCTCCCCATATCCGTCCAGGCCGGCCCTGCTCTATAACGGGTATAGGAGTTCTAATCTGAGGATAAAGCGGTCGGAGGCTGGCGTTGAACACTCACCTCCATCTAGCGTCCCCTTTCTGTGCCAGTCATGGCGTTTCGGGGCGGCCTTTACCTTAGACAATAAGTTGTACACAAGGAATTACTTTACCTGTAGTAATATATTTTAAACCTGCATTGACAAAAGCAGAGCAGTTCTGAAGGAAGAGTAGTTCATACAATGAAACAGCAGACGCTGTCCCTCCTACTTTTCCTTCTGTACCCCTTTGGAGACGGACATCAAGAGAAACGGAGATATAAGCAGCAGTAGAAAAGTAGAAGAATGGGAGAGTGAAGGGAGATGTGAGGCTTTTGTTTTGGGGAGGGGAGAAAGAGCATAATTTGTTACAAGTTTGCAGGGCTTTGTCCGCTCGACCTTCTGAAGAAGTGTAATTGAAATGGATACAATCAAATGGTGAGAAGTTATGGCTTGAATTTGGGATGGTGGATATTTCATTTACTGGTTAATGTTGAAGTTCTTATCCTTAAAAAATAATTTTGTGGTCCATAAAGTAAGGGAATCAATTTTGAAGTATTTATGTCGGGAGGGCTGCATGAGAAACATACAGCATTAACTTGGAACTCGGGATCCACCCCATCATTTGTCTGAAGACAGAGGACAAGCAAGAAAGCTTGTGTCGAGATGGCCGGCTGCAGGAACTTCAGGCTACGTACTCACTACTAAGTACCAGTTCAGCAAGCAAAACATGGAAATACCCTAAATTTTCCGTAAGGAGTGCTACTGATTTATTAATAATTTAAATTACCTGTCATATATGAAAATCTGAATTAAGTGACAACACAACCATATATTTTTATAAATTTGTTTTCATTATCTAAATTATGCAAGAGCATAAATCTTCAGTTCCTGCCTCACAGAGGGCACAGTCCTTCTTGTTGCAAGATTTTAATTTCCCACATAGGTGGTTTACAGCAGTCAGATGTTGTGGGATGTAATCCTCTGTTGGTGAGTTTGTGGTTACCGATGTTTCAAAGCACCGTATTTCCTCCATCCTCAGGGGGTCTATCAGTCTTGAAAGATGAGGGCATTACGGTCCTTCGAAGCGCCGAGAATCAGAAACCTCTTCGACAGAGCGTCGCATTCCACGGTTACTGTCCATTCGAAAGACCCCTCAATTAATCCTATTTAAAGAAACAAAGGCTGTTTACTGGAAGAATCGAACGAAACCCATAAATATGCTTTGTAACAACATGCAGAGGTCCTTTGAATTACAGCAAGCGGTACACATCCTTACTACTAGGCTATAGGGGGTTAATGACTGCGCTTCTATATTCATCGGATATTGCAAGAAAAGAAAGCAGAAGACTTCTTTCCAAAACTTCGTAGATCTCCATTACACACATCAGTATTTAACTTAGTGAAGGAGATACGTGTCCTTCTACCTCTTCATTAGTCCAATTAATTTCATTTTTAACGTTGTAAAGTCTGATGGAACTCGAAGGGGGCTTGCAAGGAGGGGGTAGCTCTACTCTCGTCATGTCCCCAGAGCAACGGAGCGCAGTAATCTACTCCTCGTCGTACGCCACCCTCTACAAGGTTTGGTATCTTATAGACAGCCATCACACCTCAGTCTGCACACATCGTAACGCTTCATTGTAAAAGAAAACGGGTATTACCCAAGGTAATCACAAACACATTATATGAGATAAAGTAGGGCATGTAACATGATGGGGGAGACAAACGCATAAAAATTTTAATTGGAATATTTGAAAGAAAAATCTCCCTTGAGCCATAGGCGTTGATGTGACGATAATATATAAAACGGATCCCACACATGGTATGAGAGTGTAGATTGGATTAATCTGGCTCACGAAAAGGTGTCGTATGTTTTTTATAAATGTTCGGGTTCCACAGGTGGAGGCATTTCTTGGCAAGCCGAGCGAAGAAAAATGCCGCAAAGGGTTAGTCATTTGTTTGTGAGGTATTTATAAAGTCCGCAGCTTTTAATATTAAGAAATTATGCACTGTATATGACAATATGACAAGAATTTCAGGGCAGAACTCGTTAAGACTAGGTATACTGCCACTGAAGCGTCATTCAACACTCTGTGCCCGATCGCAGCCACAGGATTAATCCTGTCGTCGTCATGTTTCATGTTTTGCAAGAGCTTATTACTTAAATGCAAAGTTTACGTTAAGTTCAATTTATGTGACATAACCACAGAATATCGCACTGCCATCATGTTTGTGACTGTGACTTGGAAACGAAATTTCATACACATTTTCAGGTATACTAAGTATCTATGTATGTAGCAAGTTTCACATGCCTGGCCCTACATCCTTCAACAAGAAGTCATCAACTAAACACCGAAATCGTGCTGTCATAATTTGTTGTTTTCCACTCGATATAACTTACTTGAATTAAAGTTTTAAATTTCTTTTACGGGCTGTTCCTATAAATCAAATGAAAACCCTATATTAAGTGTCACTACTGTCACTATCACCTCAAAATTTCGCGTCTCCGCCACATTGTTGTTATTGATTTAGGAAATCAAATGTTGCAAATATCCAGTAGTATAAGGCTCAAAAAGAGTTGCGTGAAAGTATTAATAAAGCCATCCCCAATTATCTAACCAAAACCAGACGAATCCACCTATCATATTTCCTTAACATCAATTTTAAATGTTATATTTCTATCTACGTCTATATCTCCCAATTGGTTTTTCTCCTAAAGGTTTTCGGACTAAAATTCTCTAGTGACAGTACCTATACAATATTATATAGGGACATAAAATTATAAATAATTTTACGAAATCAGAGTGTTAATATATAAATATTACATAGTGACAAACAATTAAGTACTAATACATACAATATTACATAGTGACAAGCGATTATAAACAACTGTATAAAATCAGAGTACTAAAGATAAGTACATTATTAGTACGTACATATTTAATTGCGCTGGACATCAAGATGGGCAATTTGGTTGATTGGTTATAAATAACTTGAATTAATGTTAATTAAAACAATTTAAATATTTCGATACACAATTCATATTAGAACCGATATGGAGCTACCATAAACATTGGTAGAAAACTGATAATAGCCTCATTTTGGTCTATATGCCTATGTCAAGATACCGTATGTGGAGAGAAGTGTACTAAAACAAGCGAGTTCTACAAATTGCGAGTGTTATTGAAAGCTGCACGGCATGAACAATTATAATCAGGGTAAAACTTCCATTTACTTTTTTAATCCAGTGAATTTAAATTCAGACAACTATTAGGGAAATGAACAGAATGTTTCTGAGTCATTATGTAGTCCGTCTGTCTACCCTTCCCTGTCTTGTGTGTTGCAGGTAACGGATACTTTCAAATTACTGCAACTATGGAGATGCAAATATTCCATTTATTGAAAAGCAAATAATCAAACCGAGGAACATTCTCGTTATATCATGTTGATTCCGTTATGTCCAATACTTTTAATTGGAGCAATTAGCTGCCTTGCGACTGCAGGTAGTTTGAAGCGCAATGTAATATACTGGTTAAACATTGCTTGAAAAGTCATGTGACGTTCTATTCTAAAACAGTACATGCTAAGTGTTAGTGTATTGAATAACATGTCAGATTTCACAAACAGGAAACAGTAAATATATGCTAATGATAGGAAATCTCCCCTGTTCTACTTGAAGGTCAGCAATACAAAAGTACCATAAGCGACATCTAGAACCACGCATTGTGTCTTACCCTCCCACTACGGCCTGCATTCAACCAATATACTCAGCCTAGAGATGTACTGAGTGGATCTTAATTTTATGACTTCGTATCAAGTAATCAGACTCCAATGCCTGGGACTATGTTTATTCAATGAGATCCGGAAAAAGAGGGGGAGGGAAAGGATTTGCATATCTGAATGCAAAAGCACGTTAAAACACCGGCGTAGAAATGATAATTAGCAAAACAACCCACGACAACAAAAATGTGCAGTGTTATTGGCAGCCATTTTATTGCACTTGTTTGTGGGTGTATTTCAGTTCGCATGTCTTGTGTTGTAATTGAGGTTGGAGGTAAGTGATGACGTCATTAGTGACAATTCCTAGTCAATAATGAGCAGCTATAATTTGTGTAATATGGCTATCGGTACATTCCTCGTACAATTGAAAAATATAAAAAAAGAAAATTTAACAGCATACAATATTGAAAACAAAGAGATAGAGAAAAAAGATAAAGAATTAAATAACGGAGAAACAAACGTAATAAATATGGGCAAGAATAAAGAAGCAAAACAGGGCAAATAAAGTAAACAAAGGAAGAATGTAAGGCATGTTGAACAGACTACATACAGGAAGAAAGAACGACGAATTGGAAGACATAAGGAAAGAAAATGAGAGCAAAAACGACACACAGAAGGAAGAACTTCAAGAAGAATAAAATAAGTCAACAAATAAAAAATGGGCACAGAAAGCAATAAAATGATGTTAGGTCTGAAGATATACTACTGTATTTTCTTGGGTAGTAGGCTGGATTTGAAGCGAAATACAGCTGGAACTTATCTGTTCTAATACGGAGACAGAGCTACTGGCCCATGGAGGGAAAGAACGGCAAAGGAAATGCTAAGGAAATATCATGACCGTCATACCTGAAGCAATGGTAACGTACTGTGCGGTAGAAACTGCATTGAACTGCATTATACTGTACTGTGCGCCAATCCAGCGTAACTTAGGCAACAATTTATATATTGCCTTCTAACATCAAAAACAGTCCTTTCATTTTATCGGAGAAATTATTGGCAATCCTTTCATAAAAGCCTTGATTACTTTCCTTTTGACTTTCCATGGAGCTGACATTTTTATACCAGAGAATTAAACGTTTATAGAGAAATATGAGCTCTTAATTACAGTACACTTTTTTCAATGAAATTCCGGAGCAGAAAGTAAAATTACAAGAACATAATACTGAATGTTAGACAAAATTAGCTCCATTTTGAGAAGAAATTTGGAAAATATATATCTGTAGTTTAATATTTTGCAGACTAATAATGGCCTAATAAATACATGAAAAACAGAGGCAAGCTGAAGCTGTCAGGAACAATGTGACAAGTGGTACTGAGTAAAAAATACTCGTATTTCAAAGCCAGTATTTCTTATACTACTATTACTACATATACTGCTATGCTACTACTACTACTACTACCACCACCATCACCACTGCGGTTAGTACTTTAGTTAGAAAATGAGAAAATAAGAAATGTACAAGGAAATATTACAGGTGACTTTAATCATTATTAAATACACAGCGAAATGAATATCTATATATTAAAACTATCTTTTTAATAAAACACAGTTAAAAATGTAACAGGAACCAACAACCCTCAACGACATGCGTGCAGATTTCGTAACTAAAGTTCTTGCGATTTCTCAGAATCATGTGTCCAGACTTTATAATACTAATGTTGCGAAGCTGGGGTTTACAAGAGACCCTCAATTTTAACAGCTTACACACCGAATTGAGAATTGCATATAAGTATCCTGTATAAGAAATGAGTAGAGTAGTTATTTAATTTTAAAGACACAGGGTATCCTTCCTGAGGTCTCTTCGTAATTTACTTCAGATCCTGTAGTTACGATCTGGAAAAATACATGAAAATAGAACAGAATTGTTCCCTTACACATCCTTTTCAATACAACAATTCAGATCACACTACTATCACACACAAAGTTATAACTTCTGCGTTTCCGAAACGTCGGAACTTAATCAAAGAAACATTTACTTAAAGACAGGCCAACAGGATCCAAATGGATCTAGATAAACTATTTTCAATTTTTAATGTGCTTACTGACACACAATATTCTGGCAAAGAATGAATGGAATTTCTTGAATTCGTTTTGACTTTTCAAAACTGCGACAGAAGTCTGTTCCCAGTGGACCTTTACTGACTACCCTGCAGTGTCAATAGCGTAAGAAGAAGCCATAAATTCAATCTCGGATCACATCAGTGACATGATACATGTTGTCACTCAACACCTTCCACTATCAGGATTCTCAGATCTTCTCTTTTCTCCAACAACCCACACTCCCACCGCCTCTCGGTCTCTTGTTGACGACGTTCAAATGTTTGATGTACGTGATCGCATGTTTGATTCCCTCCTTTCATCCTGATGCACGACTACAAGTAGTACGTACACAGGTCGGTTCACTTTCACAGGGTAAGCCCAGTCCTTGTTTCACTTGTATAAAGAGTGAAACGAAATTTTCGTACAAGCTCTCCATACTTTAATTCGTTCTTAAAAATAAATATGTATAACAAACGCCCTGAGACGGCTAGTTTTCGAAATACACATCACCGTCAAATCGCGGAAGATGTCAAATAAAACTACGAGCTCTTTGTAGTATACGTAGAATAGAATACGTGTACAGGACTATTGCCTCGAAACAGATGTGCGTTTCGAGATCAGTGCTGTGATTCTAATTAATCGCTAAGAAGTACTTCGAGAACCCTCGCTTGGGAGAGTCCCAATTCTGGTGCGGTATGGCCCGAGATTCTCCGTGACTCTCGTTCCGCAGCTGCAGTTATGGCATCTTCATTGGCAGATATTCCTTATAGTCTGTGGACAACTTCAATTCAGAAGTGCCGTAGGTGTTACACATCGTGTCTTGCGGAGTCGCCCTTCCAGTCATCTATACGCATCAGCTTCTGATGTCGAGCAGGATAATATAGTGTGAATTTCCCTGCATTAGTACCAGCTTTGCTATTACACACACAGACAGTTAAGAGCATGTAACAGAATTCATCGCGAGTATATCCCACGATCATTAGACAAAAACGGAGCCCTGCTCTTCACTGTATCTTGAGTATATCCAACAAAGAACTCTATCGTAGTTACAAATAATATTAACGAGAAGTTACCCGTTTGATGGTGACGTGTATCGCGAAAACCAAACGTCTGAACACTTATGTTTTATGGCATTTTAGACATATTCTAACCAAAAATCACGCTACAGATAACTTGCACCACAAACACCCGCTGTTCTGTTGTTCAGAAAGCCATCTTAACAACTAATTCTGTCCAGCTAAATTCCTAGCATTGCTTTATTCTACGTACAAAGTATAAAGAAAATCCAAAAATGAAGCAAGCTCTTTCTCAAACTCTCTGCAATTATTGCCATAATAGCGCATGGTAATAACCTTTGCAAATTTCACATACACTATTTTGTGAGGACTAAATTCAAAGGCATTTCAGTCTAGCACAATATTTCATAAACAAAAAACAATTTGCTTTATTTAGAAGAATCGTGTTACCTGAAGTACCTTTGCAGCCTGTACTGTTATTTCAAGCACAGCGTATTATCGGACACCAAGAATACTGCTTTGAGATTTACATACAGTATATGATCTCTAGTAACAACCACTGACATAAGGCAAAACAAACTGGGGGGCGGGGGTAGAACGAAGTATGTTAGATTGTACACTCAAATTTCAAGGTCCACGTGGCCATGTTGTATGTTTGTATTGTTGCTACGCAGATGCTAAGTGTATATTTTTGGAGATTAAGAATTAATGTACGAATACTCATGCTTTATTAATATTGTAAGCTTTATTTGCCATATGTTTTTGATCTATTAATGTAAAATGTGTTGTAACTCGGTACTTGTCCCACATCGATCTCGGGGTCATTATCCAAGGTACGGGCACAGCAGGGACTGAGTGAGAATCACATGTGGTACATAGACCGAAGCCTCTGGAGTTGGTACCGCTAGAAACTACTGGAGGACTACTGGATATATCCTGATTAGATACCAGACCGACTGCGTGACTTGAGCAGATTAGACACAGTAGGGCAGGAGTGAGAATCCCGAAAGGTGAGCCATCATCGTTAGCAGTTTCCCGTCAGTCGCCATCCTTGGTTCTGTATTGTAAAACTCCACTAGTCGCTACTAAGGTACAGCGAACAGCTATACAGTGTTCTACGAGAGACTATATAACAATAAAGTCTTCATCTCCTACCCTTAAGTTCGAGGATCGAACCCAGCCTCTAGTGCTACAAAATCCGTGATACTCGTACGTCCAAGACTAGTAGAAGCTAGTCCGACTAGTAGACCGTTGTCAAGGACCTGGGCCTAACGGAATTCGAACATCCATCACCTAGCCCATAGCTAGGGTCTTCACTAGGTAAGGTATCCAGCTGACATATTTAGTGTATCGATAAACGGGTGTCTACAAAATAACGAAAATTTTTAGTGTAATGAATCATTATATTAAGGTAGGAATTATTATCATTTTCATACCACCTAGAAAGTACCTTACGAGTCGTACAAAGTCAGTCGCTTCAGGACATGGGCATACTGTAGTTAAACCTTGTAAAATCACGGTGTGACTGTACCTCTTAAGTGCTGAATTCTTCAGCAGATCGCTTCTGCGTTATTTCATCTTATTATTCAAGCGTTCAAAATCAAGTACGTATGATGTCGCGCGCGCGCTATCTCTCTGGTTACATAGAGTAAAGTCTCTCATTCCACTATAGCATATAACATACGTACGATCCTCTAGTTTCTGCTGGTGCTAAACCTCATCCAGCTGCGAGTGATCCACGCAAATGTTTATCTTGCATCCCGACTCTCTCCGTTCCTTCTCTCCTCTTCCCTTTCACATCAACCCGGCAAACATGAGGCTGCTAAAGCACTAGTAAATGTCGTGTTTGTTACAGATTCTGTGCTGTAAAACTCTAGAAGGCTTAAGGGTTCGAGTGCTGAATTACATGTAAGTGCCTTGAACCCATGCTACATTCTTCACAGCCAGGGAAGTATGAGAAAACAACGAGGATATCAAAATACTCACACATAGAAAAACACACACACACATAGTAAAGCACACACAACCTCTCTCTATAACGCATTCATTCTCCAACTTACACACTCATTCTGCAACAAATTCTCCGTACAACTTACCCACCTACCCAGAGCACACGGCCATTCACCCACGCAAAAATTGACACATTTCTCTTACGTACTCAATCACACATTCACTGTCGCTAACTTAA
The DNA here is from genome assembly GCA_021186555.1 of Reticulitermes speratus. Classification (NCBI taxonomy): domain Eukaryota; kingdom Metazoa; phylum Arthropoda; class Insecta; order Blattodea; family Rhinotermitidae; genus Reticulitermes; species Reticulitermes speratus. The sequence goes on from JAJKFL010000001.1 coordinate 21,510,590, forward strand.
AAAAAATCACACAATCATGCACTCACACACAAAATGTAATTCGTCCTCACTCCAACAATCAGTCAATCTTAAATTTTTTCCCCCTTCTAATTTCCTAATCTACACAAACACGCACGAGCTGACCCTCGTCGTCTTATTTAAGACACGCGCTACCTTTATTTTGTTGTGTTCTGACAATGGTATATTACATTTAGTTCCACTCACCGTTTGGACCTATTCCAAGTCTGGGCCCAGACAGTGAGCATACTTCTACCAAACGAACGGGAATATTGCCTCCCCAAATTCTTATCCCAGGACGGAAATACTCGTACATCCATTTTTCAAAAAGTAATGTTTAATTTTTAAACACTCAGCAAAGAACAAAGTCCAAAGCGGACTCGAAGTTCACATAATATTGCCTTATATACTCGTAGCCTACATTCTGTCACTGTCTCTACTGTTCACATCTGATTGACCTCTTGTTTCGTATTTAAGCTTTTTTTTCCACAATCATTGCCCACTTTAGTTCCGCTTTATTAGTCAATCCTACATTACTTATATTTTAATTATCCTTAATAACTCAGTTCTCTTCACCCTCAAACAAACCCAAAGACAGCAGTACAAACTTTGTGTAAATACGCCTGTCCGTTGCCTATCTCCATACTCAGCACAATGTATGCAAGAGGGAGTAGATTAAAATGACTTCCCTGTTCTGTCTGAAACTCACACTGTCTCTTTAAACGAGAAAATAAGTTTACAACATCCAAATGTAAATTATATTATCTAACTAGCTGACATAATTTGGGAAGTCCTAACTACATTTTTGCTGCGTACAAAGTCTGCACAAGTCCTGCTTTAAGCGCACAAACGTTGCTGGAAAGTTATTTCTGCAAATCTGCTGTGGTAATGTTAAATCTACAAAGCGCCAGAAGTATATAAGAGGCCAATTAATTTAAACGAGAGGAAAAGATTTCTTTTAATACTTGTTTATGTTATTCACAGTCAAAATATCTGACACATTTCATGAATCCGAACGTTTAGTCCCAAATCAATAACAGTTTATGTTCACTCTTGTAGAGATATATCACTGTAGCTCCCACGATCCACTATGAAAGGCCTCTATGTTTTAAACTGCTCTGTGTAACAACTAAATACACGTGACCCAACTACAGTTACTAATTAATGAGGATTATTTATTCTTATCTTCACCCTCTATGGTTATGTGCGAGGAAAGGTCATTTCAGCTGACAAGAGACGCCAGTGCGTAATTACAGAACGTCGTGGAGTTACGTTTCTTTGACGCATTACGTTCACTTGACTTTTGTTCCACGCACATAGCAGTTCCATGCAGCACAGATCTTGGAAAAGACGCGAGTCGCGCAGGATTTTACTGACGGTCATTGATCTGTCCTTTCTCATTTCCAGAATTCGGAAGTATCTTTAACAAACTCAGAGACCAGCCTCAAATTAAAGACCTCTGGGTCTACTGGAGCTCGAGGTTACTCACTAGTTCAACTCTTTGTGACACGTGGCTTCGATATTTTTGAGCCGGAAAGTATTCCCGTGAAAGCGAAGGCATTCTAAGCTCAACGAATGAGTTCATAAATTTTGCATCCAATAAAGAGCAGATGTATGGAAAAATCTCCCTTTGTATTTTTTCAAGTGACCTCTGTTCACCGCTGGTTTCCGAATAATCAAAATGTTCTTTTGTGTAGGCCATAACAATCATAATCTCGAAAGATCGTAACAGTGCATGTGAAGATACCATCAAGGCTAAGTAGGAAGTGCCTGACAGCGACATAAGGAGCTCAAAAACAAGAAAAAGAGAACTTATTGTTGCTTTTCCGTGAAAATTTCTTCAATGGTTTATATTGTTGACAGCGATATATGTGGCCGAAAAATTAAAAGAGAACTCACTGTTGCCTTTATGTAGCAATAATTGTTACGCAAAAGCGTCAGAAGTGTTTCGTTCTGCGGACATTTTCTATCTTGTAAAGACTTTTATGTAGTTCCTGATGTAAGTGCCCCACATTTTTGTCCGATCTTAACCAAATTTGGGTTCTGGACAGATTTTAATAGAAGTCCCCAATATCAAATGTCACGCTAATCCATCCAGTATGAGCTGAACTGATACATGCGAACAGACAGACAGGATGACTCTAACAGGCGCTTTTCGAGTCTTTGCGAAAACGCCTAAAGATTACGAATCTTGGTTCTACCGCAGTGCCGTAACGTACATATAAAATGGCATCAAAATCAGTGCAGATGGTCTCGGGTTTAAATACTGGGACGGACAGACGTACAAGAAGACTGAGAGACATTGTCATTCTTGTATGCATTACTTTGTTACATGTTATGCAAAAATGCATAATGATGAATTTGTATAGTAACTGTATTACATCCAGTACACAACAACAACCGCAATGCTGATCTATCAGTCAGCCCTTAGCTCAGAATTTTACTAGATTCCTGTCTTTAAAAGTCAGCGAGTTTTGTAAGTATGACACTCGCACAAGACATGGAACACTTTGAGATGGGATGAAAGAGCTTTTATGCGCTCTGCTGCTATCGCCTCCTCCTGCTCAGAGAGTTAATCTGCCTCTCAGAACAAAAGGGAAAAATAATTCGTGTCCCGCCAACCGTCATAGTGCTGAGATTGTTTTCTAGCTTATTTCACATTCAGTTCCAACAGATGGCGTTTGTACTTTATTAAGTCTTCTTAAGTAAAATATAGAATCCACTGTCTGTTCTTCTGTCTTCACTTATTTCTGCTACTATATATTATACACGACAGCCGTTTTGATATATTTATGCCCATTTTCCTTTGCTCTAGAAGAGGATGGGCATCTCAGGGCAAGCGCTGTGGTGTTATACACGCACGTTGGACTCACAGGGAACGTAGTTAGAGGCATTGTTCGTCAAAACATCTAAAGTGATCTAACGTAATGGAGAGGAAAGAATGGCTTGAGGACTAGACAGGATGGACAAAGAGGGGGTGGGAAAGCAAAATGGAACAAGGGGGACAGGATTTAAAGACAACAAAAGGATAAAGAAAAGGGGAAGAAAGAGAGGAAGATGTAACCTAAAGGGAAGGATCGAAGGAAGGGCAGAAAATGGCAACGGGAGGGCCAAATAAAAAGGCTGGGAAAGGAATTGGGAAAGAGATACAGAGGAGAAAGGGACGAAGAAAAAATGGGATGAAGGACACGACAGAAGGAAGGGTGAGAAATAGAAATAGGACAGCCATATGCTAGGAATTGGAAAGAAATACCCAAGAAAAGAAAGGTGGAGATCTAAGAAAGTAACTGGGGGTCTGAATATAGGAAAGCAATTATTTTCCGCAAGAGACTGAACATGCGCATGACCGAAAAGCCAGAGCCAGATGACGGGACATCCTGAGGCTCATAACAAACACGTATTATTGCGGTCTGTCGTCGTGACGTTTCAAACTTAATGTTAAAAAAATCCTGCAGTACTCTGCAAACAGTAACAAAGAAAGAGAGTCTCCATTAAATATTCAGCAGGAATTATATATATATATATGCCAAGAACGAAGATTTGAGTGCTAAGATGAGTAACAGCTTTTAAGAAAATAAAAGTGGTTAAGATAGTCGAAATTCTCCGTCTCTTATAAAACCTTACGATTCATTACCGTGTTCACAAAAGAGCTCGAATGGACCATAAACCGGGCCGCATCTATACATTATCCATCTCGCACCCTAGTTCATATGATGGTTTTGAATTACCCTCACATCAGGGTTTCCTAAGTTGTATTTTCTGTTCAGGTGTAAAGATTTAAATTTTTTAATGTAGAATTTGTAAGCACATATCATCCCCCCGTGCGAATACTTGTTTGTTCATTTAAACTTGTCTGATATGTGGCAGTGACTACAAATTATAAAAACCCTCATTTATAACATTCTCCATCTCTCTCCTAGGTCCATAAATCTCAAAATCATCCTGCTCTCAAGCACCTTCTGTCTGTATTCATTAGTGCCCTTAATTAATGGAAAGCATAAGGGATGTAGTGTTGTGTGCTCAGGGAGGTAAGAGTGAGGAAGGGCCGATGGATTGTGGAGAAGTTCGATTCAAGTTCCCAAGAAGTTCCTGAAGGTTTTGGAGGAGACGTGCTGAACCCCCTTAGCTAGAATACCGAAAGTTCTTGGCTCTGTAATAAGGCTTCCTCATATTTACAAAACACAAATGCATTCTTCAGTTAAAATATATACATTTTTTTTCCTATGGCTCGACAGCCCATAGGGGGCCTAGGCCTCCTCGTTTTTCGAGGTTTCGCGATCACACACTTTAGACACACCACACTCGGTAGGACACCTCTGGACGAGTGACCAGCCCGTAGCAGAGACCTCTACCTGACAACACACAACACTCACAAGAGACAGACATCCATGCCCCCGGCGGGATTCGAACCCAAAATCCCAGCAAGCGAGCGGCTTTAGACCCACGCCTTAGACCGCGCGGCCACTGGGATCGGCTAATTTATAAATACGTTAAATAAATAATAACAGAAAGTTAAAATAAAAGTAATTTAACCTTAAGCAATTTAAATATCGTTTAATAAGTCTAAATGTGGCCTACAAATTTACAATCTAAATGACGCTGATTTGCCAACTCGCGATCCAGCACGACTGTGATGAGCTGCAGACAGACCTGTACATGCAAATAGTGAGTACTGGTTGGGCAGTCGGCGATCATGCTCCTAAGAGCGGCGTCAAACCGACCTGCTGGGTCGAGCCAACAGAGGTAATGTAGGTAAGCAAATTAGCTCAGAAGAAGACATTTAAAAGCTCTGCTATTGAAGATTAAAGAGATTTGACTTTAGAAAACAAAGACAGTTCTCTTGTTTCTAATTAGTTAATTACTCTCGTATTACACATGTACAGATAATTAGATACCTTGATAATGCCTGCTTTATATGACATTAGGTGTTCGGAGAAGAACCATGAAAATATTTTAAAAGACACAAAGTATAAAAGGGGTTTTTTATGTCCAGTAACGTCGATTGAGGGTGTTAAGCTTAAATCTTTAAGGATATCCAAAGGAAACGTCTTGTGGTTATTCATATTTGTTACCCAAAGAAGTGTAAATATCGCTTTAAATAAATAAATACGTATATAATTTGCTATTTATCAAATAAGGTGAATTTATCTGTTGAACACGTCTATTGGCTATCTGATAACCATAACCACTTTACCATTAACATTCTTATGTTTTATAGAATGCGTTTAGTCGCCAGTACCCAATACAAGTACTGTATCTTGTATTCCAAACATGTTTCAGGACACGTACATGTTAAGAGAAATCAAATACTATGGGAGAATATCGTTAAATAAGCACGTCTGCCGTGACTGGCCTGGAAGATATCGAAAGGATATTGTACTTTCAAATTCTAAATCAGGCCTGGCCTAATTACAATGCTTATAGGTGCATGTACTGAAAAAATATATTACAGTAGTCTCTCGGTCATCCGGATTATATGGGGGAGGGGTGGTCAGGATTCTCCTGGAATCCGCACCATCAAGGAGATATTCAGTGGTAGTGGTAAAATACAAAAGACTCACCACTCAATGTTAAAGTAAAACTCCTTAAAGCGGGTACACTGTACCGAAAGGTACATAATACGTAATAATAATAATAACGTAATGTAATAATAATTTTAATGGGAAATACTGGGATCTTTGGCCCAAAATTATCCGCATCATCCGGGGATCCGGATTAACCGGGCCCAGATTACCGAGGACCCAGCATATTCTAATTCTGTACTCGAGAAAGTGTAAAAGTTGTCTTGAACAAATAGGGAAAATTTTGCTGAAGTAGATGTGTGTAAGCTGATCTAAGTAAGGCTAAAGTTTATATGAAGAGCATCATACACAGTGTAGGCACTGGGTGAAAGGAGCTGTACGGTTGTTGACAGAAAAAGACAGAGAGGGAAGAAAAATATGAGAGACTTTGCCATACTAAAACGAAAGAGAAAGGAATCGCCCAAGAGAAAATTAATTTATTGTCTTTCTTTTCGGATTGATGAAGTTAATCTGGAAGGTGGAGTTGGAGAAAGCGTATCCCTAAGTCAGCTTCATTTCTGTGGATTACCTAAGGTCTGTTCCTGTCCTCCAGTATTAAAGAGCAGTGTGTTAAACACGCCACACTTCTTCGGCTGCAGTTCCTGCTAGGTTTGCCGTGGAGACAAGGAATCTTTGAATAATACAATGGAGTAAGTCTGTTAAGTTATTTAGCTACGTGTTTTATTTTGCAGTGTTTAACAGTCCCACATACTCTTCTCATTGCCTTGAAATATTTATTTGTTAGACGAATATGTCACCACCCATTTACGCGTCTATTTATAAACCTGTCATCTCTGACGTATCCTTAACCAAATTCGATCTTTGCTATTTAAATTTTATCTTAATGATAAATAAAACATGGGGGTCTTTCCCGTAAAAAGGGTAAAATAAAATCAACAAATTGCAGTACTTTCTAACTTTCTCATCACCATATGTAATTAGAAGCTCTAAATACGTCCAGAGATTACATAGTTTCCAGGGTCTGGCATAAACTTGTTCACACGATGGTCATTAGGTTACAAATATTTGAAAGGATAATGTAAAGACTGTCACCTGAAATTAATTACTTTCATTATCTAACGAATCAGACCTCCTTTACGTGCATTACAAACATAGTCATCAGTAAATAATCTCCAGGTTTAAGTGCAGATGAACTCCGATCAAACGCCACAATTCAAGTACTAGCCTAGGAAGTACTAGACTTATTTGCAAGTATTAACTTAAACAATACGATTATTTGTCTTGCAGCTTAGACGTCGTTCTCTTTATGGAGCAAATCCTGCATTTGCCTTATTTCACCTGCTATTCGAAATGTTCCCTTTATATGACGTTCTGTATGTTAGCGTAGTATAAGGGATTGTTTTAAAATCCCCCTTTATTTATAATGGTTTGAAACAATACAAGAAATATGCACTCTCCAACAGCTCTACATTTCAATTAATAAGATTTTAAGATGAAATAATCAAATTACTTTAATCTACATCTTCATCTTTCAGAGAATTGAGAAGAATTTAAGCATAAAGAATTCGTGTCTACTCAACTCTCTGGGGTTTAGCAACTCCTGCCTTCAAGACCGCTGTCGTCTATTACGCCACAAAAGAATGGCCTAATTAGCAACTTTTTTTCCTCTCTCTCTCTCTCTGAATCTTCCCTTATTTTCCGCTTCCAAGGAGCGCTCAGCGTTAAATTTCGACTTATGATTTCGATTAGATTACAACGATTTTTTAATTGCAGCACAGAGTAGTAGCTACGGCTTTCCGCTGAGTGCTGAATTATTTCACCGGAAGTTTTGCAGGAGAAAGGATATAGAAAAATGTAGAGCAAAAGAAAAAAAAGTGAAACACAATTTTCGATATTTTATCCCATTTTACTTATTTTATTGGATAAAAATTTCTCACGACAAACGAAAAGAAAATGAATTTTCTTATATCGGTGTCTGAAAATATGTCATTTCGCCTTAACACCTGAGTGTAAATTCGGATCGACTTTCTTTTACCAAATGTATCATAAAACAAGCTTACATTTGAAGACACTATGTTCTCGGATATGATGTCGCGTCGATTGATAAATAGTTACAGACGTTTCGAATAAGGTTGCTACCTCCATCTTTAGGCTCTGAATAGTATTGTTGGAACAGTAATAATAAGATTAGCAAACAACACTGATCTACTGATACTGAACAATGACTCTATGGCATACAATTGTTTGTAAACATTGAGCCGCTCAGCTGACCAAGGAAATTGCTCGCCATTGACAAATCCGAAGCACAACCGGCCGCCAGTGGACTGCATCCTGATCAGTTCAGTCCAGTGGACTGTATCCTGATCAATTCAGTCCAGTGGACTGCATCGTGATCAGTTCAGTCCAGTGGACTGCATCCTGACCAGTTCAGTCCAGTGGACTGCATCCTGAACAGTTCAGTCCAGTGGACTGATCCTGATCAGTTCAGTCCAGTGGACTGCATCCTGAACAGTTCAGTCCAGTGGACTGCATCCTGACCAGGTCAGTCCAGTGGACTGCATCCTGACCAGGTCAGTCCAGTGGACTGCATCCTGACCAGGTCAGTCCAGTGGACTGCATCCTGACCAGGTCAGTCCAGTGGACTGCATCCTGACCAGGTCAGTCCAGTGGCCTGCATCCTGACCAGTTCAGTCCAGTGGACTGCATCCTGACCAGTTCAGTCCAGTGGACTGCATCCTGACCACTTCAGTCCAGTGGACTGCATCTTGACCAGTTCAGTCCAGTGGACTGCATCCTGACCAGGTGAGTCCAGTGGACTGCATCCTGACCAGTTCAGTCGAGTGGACTGCATATTGACCGGTTCAGTCCAATGGACTGCATCCTGACCAGTTCAGTCCAGTGGACTGCATCCTGACCAATTCAGTCCAGTGGACTGCATCCAGACCAGTTCAGTCCAGTGGACTGCATCCTGACCAATTCAGTCCAGTCGACTGCATCCTGACCGGTTCAGTCCAATGGACTGCATCCTGACCAGTTCAGTCCAGTGGACTGCATCCTGACCGGTTCAGTCCAATGGACTGCATCCTGACCAGTTCAGTCCAGTGGACTGCATCCTGACCAATTCAGTCCAGTGGACTGCATCCAGACCAGTTCAGTCCAGTGGACTGCATCCTGACCAGTTCAGTCCAGTCGACTGCATCCTGGCCAGTTCCGTCCAGTCGACTGCATCCTGGCCAGTTCAGTCCAGTGGACTGCATCCTGACCAGTTCAGTCCAGTCGACTGCATCCTGGCCAGTTCCGTTCAGTCGACTGCATCCTGGCCAGTTCCGTCCAGTCGACACCTTCAGAGTCTCTTTATTTAAGACATATTTTAATATAATCCCTTTACCTGCATCTAGGTCTGCTAAGTTTCCGTCTTCTTAAATTTATCCAACCAAAAATCTTTATGCAATTCTCGTTTCACCCATGTGTTCCTATGACCCTGTATGCACAGAACTACGATCAAATTCAGAGAAAACGATTAACAGTTAGTCTGCAGCATAATCAAAGTCTGAAAGGAATAAAAGTGCTGAATTCAATATATTATCCCCGGATCATGTTGTATTGAACGAGAGATTAATATGAAGTCGTATCACCTCTACGGGAATACAGAACGTATGCAAAGCACACGTATTTTTTCTGGAACAATTTCGTGATGGATTAATTTTTTATATTCCAGTACGAACTCAATTTATTCCGGCACAGAAGCACTCGTCCACTGTAGACCCAGTCCATTGTTCAAATCGTATACTATAGTTAATATGCAAAGACCCTTTTATTGTGGTTATTTCCAGCGTTTTTTTATATTAATATACATGCATTCCGCTAGTGTGCCTTTATATACAAAACATATCAGATGCATGGATCTGAAAAGTTTTTGTATGTTGATTTTCATTGCTTCTCTCTTTTAGGGTGAGTATGTACAGCGTTCTGATGCACGTAACACGTTAATGGAGAAGCCTGGAGTGAAATGTTCCCCACGTTTGAAACCTATAAAATGTTGATGTGTGCGCGCGGTATAGTTACCAACGTCAGTTACCTCGCTGCAGTAACCGTTGAGCACGGAAAAGCAATTGCCAAAATGTTGGCGTGAGCGTCAGGAGCAACACCACCCCCTCCCCCACACCCGTCCATTGCCCCCTCCTGCCGCTCTCACCAGTCAAACTTTTGAAAAAGTAATGAACACCAAATAGAGATGGGGTTGAAGACGAGCTGCACGGAGGGTTAGAGGCGGAGCAGAGCGAAATTCCGGTAAGGGGAGGGAAGTTAGGGCGGTTTTGTGAAAAATAGAAGTCGCCTACACTGAACGTAGCCCTTCTACATTGGACATGTGATTGACACTTACTAGAGACTGCCATTACAGGTGAATATACAATATAAATGACGAAATTCTGTGAAATCGAACAGACATATCACACTGTTCCTGTATATTCCATTTGGAGCTGCTAGTACATTACCAGCAGAAATACTGTAAAATGATTAAACAGTATGAGAAAGTCATTCTGTTTTACAAGACTCTTTATTTACTCTATTATACTAGTGGAACAAGGTATTATAAACTTACGTATATTTAGTTGCAGATTAACTTAATTGATGAAAGTTTATATAATTCCGATAAAACATATATGAATTTGGGATTTAAAATGTTGTTGCATTCAATATTTAAATTAAAACGCATAAAAGGAACATAGAACATATTAATTTCCTATTTGTTTTATAACAGGCTCAGATATTATAAGATGTGAATTGGATTCAAATAGCTCAGCATATGGTACAGTGGCATAAATGTACGAACACAGCAAAGAACTATCCAATTCCACTAAATTACGAAGGAACTATCAAATTGCACTAAATTTTGACGTTCTAATCAGCTGAAAGTGAAAGCGTGTAACGTGTGGCTCTCTTTGTCTAACGTACCTGCCATTTAATGTAAATGCCATCGTTCCTTCCGAGGATTCTGGCCCCATATCCGTGATTGTTTTCGCGAATATCTCTCGTTCCTTATTAAAATATCGCGAACAACATGGCAGCGTTACCACTCGTAAGTAAAAAAGGTAAAATCATCGCTGTTCACGACATGGAGGCATGACAGAAACAGAGGTATAGCTGCACTAGCAATTAACATCGGCCCTAGACGGAGGTGAGTTGTCAATATCACGCCCCGGCCGCTTTTGTTCCCAGAAAAGAACCCCAGTACTCATTAAATAAGAAGCTGGGTGGGCCCCATTGCCAAAATGGACGATTGTGGAGAAGAGAAAAACTCTCCTCTCTGCCGAGATTCGAACCGTGGACCATCAAGCCTGTAGCCTAGTTTCTATACAGACTACGCTATCTCAGCTCCCACTAGGCGTACATTACCTTCGTTAAGTCACGCACCGTATACCACATTAATCACAAAACAAGCCTTCAAATAGGCCTACTGGTCATAAACTCACATCATGCAATGTCACTTGCGCAAGTTAATATATCAGCGGACATTTCTTTCTAAACAGCAATAATTGATCTTTTCCACACTGCAGGAATAATTCTTGTCTTCTCATTCACTACTGATTGTGACCTCAGTGACACTGATAATTTGGTTGACCTTAGGCAGCATTCTGATAGCCAGGATAGTTATCAGTAAAGTGAATGATGTAAGGACTGGATGACATGTGTTCAGTTTACATTCCTTTCAAGTATTTTGTATTTGCTACACCTGTTATCCAGCTCGAGGGCTCTCTAAGCCTCGTATCCAATGAGTGATAGCTGCTCTTTCACCGGAATAAAGCGGCCGGGGCCTAAATATGACCTCTCATATTGGTTAAGAATGCATACAGATATATTAGCCTACATCTCCGTAACGTGGTCTTAAATGATAGGGTAACTTTATATGTTAAGGTACTTATACCGCAGTGATTTGTAGTAACTTTACAGCAGTACCATCGAACTTACGGCTTACACATAAGTGAGTATTCTGTATACTATAATGTAAGGGTTTAAATACAAACCAGGTGTGAACATACTTATTGGAAAATAATTCAGAACATGGTTACAAATTCGGACCAAGCTTCAGACTAATGCGTGAGAGGCAGGAGAAGAAGAAGAACAGAAATGAGGTCAGTGAAACACAGCGGCAGTAGCAGTAAGAAACTCTACATCAGACTCCATTACTGTATGAATATTTCAAATTGACCTCCTGCACTTTCAGGAGGGTGAAATGTGCCACATGTTGGGAGGCTAAAAGCGATGGCTGAGAAAAGAGCGAGGGGAGAGAGCGGCTGTGAGTGACAAACTTCGCTTCTATCACACGGGTCTAATTAGCGTAAAGGCCAACTTTGTAATGGGCCGCGTCAAGCGAACGAGGACAGACAGAAACTCGGCTAAGCCACTTCGCTGCAGTGGCAACAAACGTCGACAAAACCAAACTGCTCCAAGTCGAACCCTCCCCAATCATTGGGCTGAAGTTAAAAAGAGGCATCAATGCTCCGAAGTTCATTTGATTCACTGATCTCAGCTCAGAAGAAGCAGTTCAGTTCATACCGAACGTTCCAATACTCTTCGTGCCAATCGACTTCACTTGCAACGGCTCTACAACGTTTCTTACGAGCTGCAACTTTGCGTGTTCCGTTCCCATGAAGTCGTGTAACATGTGAAATATGACAAGATGTCACGCTTCTTGAATCACATTAATATTAAATTCTTTTACTTCTAAGCGGTTGTGCCGTGACGGTTTTCTTCTTTGCCATGTTTCTTCAGTTAATGTATTTCCTTTTCTTTTTCCATTGCGTTGGTTTGGTGTTTGCTGCTTTGTTTGGTTTCGTCTTATTCCTACGACTGTTTTTCAGCTGGTTTTACAATCCCTCTTTCTACTGCATGTTTCCTCACTTATTTTACTTCTTCTCTTTTTCCAGTTTGTTTAATTTCAGTTTTTTTTGTTTCCAGTCTCCATCTAGAGCATCAAGTGGGGCTATGACCGTAAATGATGAATTACGATAGATATGGAAGAGCGGTCCAAACGTATTGCGAGATATCATCTCAAGATGTCCAAGAGAACCAACAAAATTCCGTGTTGGAATGACTGGACTCCAGGCTCATAATCGAACAGAAGCCTCCAGAATGCGAACTAAGAGACGGAATTTTTCAGTTTTTTTAACCAACGAATGCACTTTTTATTTTCGTATTTCTGTTCAATTCACCCTACATATGTTTCGGCCGTGACTCGGCCATCGTCAGGGGTACACTGATAAGTTCACTTCATTGTTCACTGGTCCATTTGGTATTATCACAGAACCGTTACACTGTTTGAGGCTATTTTTTACATTGACAATCAGCAATATACGTCAACATCTATACAAAACCAACTTGCAGCAATTTTAACAATTTTTAATAATAATAATTTTAATAATTTTACGACATAGTGCTCTATATTCACAATTTATAGTGCTACACTATATACTTCAAACGCACGATAAATGCTATATACACCAAGACATTTCAAGAAAAAACTTGAAGAAACTTTTTATACTGGTGATTGTCAATGTAAAAAAATAGCCTCTAACCTTGTAACGGTTCTGTAATAATACCAAATGGACCAGTGAACAGTGAAGTGAACTTATCAATGTACCCTGATGATGGCCGAGTCACGGCCGAAACATATGTAGGGTGAATTGAACAAAAATACGAAAATAAAAAGTGCATTCGTTGGTTAAAAAACTGAAAAATTAATGTCAAGATGCACGGCGAACACAACGTAAGAGACGGAATATAACACTGCGACGTTTGGTTTGTGACTCTGCTCCCTCCAAAACGACTCTCTGGACAAGCATCGTTTAAGAATTCATATTCATACAAATTACGTTGTTTACTCTGCTGCGCCGACACCTTCAAAGGGCCCCGTTAAAGCGAATGAGTGAGAGTGTAAGTAATGACTCATATTCCCCATAGCTGTATGTTTTCGACACTGATGCGATTCCGGTTCATATTACTGAGACCGAAATGCAGGCCAGTCATATGGAGCACTTACGTGAACAAATGCTTTGGCATGTTCCAGCTCTCTAAAACTTGGCATCTGCCCCGTATAGCCGTGGATAAATCAATGCAATGTTCAATAACTTTATAACATACACTACTGTGTGTCTACAGATGTTCCACACTCTCATATTATGCCAGAGAAGTGCTGGTGCTTTAATAAACCCAAACTACAGATATTTCAGTAGCTATTCTTATAACTTAACCTGCTAGGGCCTTCTGACCTCTTGATGTCTTTAAAATTTTTACCGGCTTGCAGATGACGAAAACAGTTCAGTTTCTAATGAAACACACGTTTGCACCCATTGTTGAATGCACTAACTCATAGCCGAGCCTGCAGCTGGGGTATCACGATGCTTGTATTTTGTTAACTTGTGTCCTTCAGAATTTCTGTACCAATAGTCTCAAATATTCCTCCACATTTTATTAAAATTTTGCAAATTGTAGGCGATTTAAAAGTGCGTCATTGTAGGTACGTAAATATATATCATTACTTCATCAAAAATTGCAATTCAATAATAGAATTCGAGGTGGACGTCTAAGATTCTTTCTAAGGACCTCCTACGCCACCTGAAACGGTATAGTAGATCCGAAATATCTGTTTCAATCGTGCAGGAGACTCCACAACTCCTACACAAGTTGTCAGGCTATCAAAGCGGATGTTCATCAAAGGATAATCTCCTAGGCTCACATCCCACATGGCTAGAACTAGTAACTCCTCATTCCGGGCCATGCCATGGCTGAGGCGGTTAGTCGCCGGTCTCTCACCGCAGGAGGCCCGGGTTCGATCCCGGGTCAGTCCAAGTGGGATTTGTGGTGGAAAAGTGGCACTGGGACAGGTTTTTCCCCGAGTACTTCGGTTTTACCCTGTCAGTTTCATTCCACCGGTGCTCCATTATTTTGAAAAACGAAAAAACCAATCATCTTCATCACAGGGTTGCACAATAAGCCTCAAGGCTGCGATGCGTCCGTAGCATCTGCTGCGGGGCCCTTCACCACAAAAAAAAAAAACTCCTCATTCCACCGTCTTCTCGAGCTTCCAGTGCCACTAACGCCAGCCGGGTTGTAGGTCATACTTGGTCTAAATGTGAAGATGCTTACACGTAATTTGTCTAGGTTGATTACACCCAGTAACTAGGCCTAAAGATCTCTCAATACCTTTTCAGTTTTCCTGATGTAATTTCAATTCGTTTCAATTCAATATCCACTTCTCGCAACAATGTGGAGCAGAACTGAAGTTGTTCATCTTTCCTGATTTTGTTGGTAAACGTTCGTTGTATAAGACTGTATATCTATTGAAATTTATCTAATTATATTTAATTAATTATTTATTTTGTAAATCTGTCTGAAAACTTTAAATATTCAAACACCGTTTTAAACCTAATGTTTTATATTTTTACAGGTTTTATATCAGAGGTGAATACGATTCATAGCGGCAAGTACACGTGTCTCTCCGTCTTGTATGAAACAGTACTGTCAACGCCTTTCATGAACAAACTTTCAAATTATCGTAATGAACATCAGTACTAGGTCTCATATGGTAATAAGAACATTTGCATATAGAAAGGAACAGCTAAGATAGGACTTTAAAAATTATAAAAATATCGATTTTCATAAAGTTCATTCTTCAACATACTAATCAAATAAATTACCAGACACACAAAAAGATAGACCACGTGGTACACATAGACGCAGGTGGAAGTTTCATATAGCAAAGAATCTGTAGAGAAATGAAATGGTGAGGAAGTGTTCTGGATTCAGCTGCTTGGTATGATGTAAAATTAGAGGCTTTTATGAACACGGTAATGGACCTACCGCTTGTAAAAAAACGTGGGAGAATTTCGTATGCACCTGATCGAATAAAAACTCACACGATCGATCCAGCATCTTCTAATTACATTACACAAGAATAAAAATATTTCATTGTGACAATTTCAAACAGAAATACTGTAAGACAAAATACAGGATGCTTCCTGCTTCACTGGTTACAACAATCCGTAACAGAATCATACCAACTGTAACTACGGATAATGTCTAATTGTTCACATGTAACATATATTAAACACCCATCCTATATTTTTGTGTGCTCTTTCTTCGTATACTCGCTGATATTAACTTGCACGGTCCATTGCTTCTTTTGTCTGCTTACCAGTCTCAATCTTGACAGTCAGGAAGACAGAACAGTTTCTAAGTCGCACTTAAGTTATTACAGAATTAGAACTACATTTTACGAAGCTGTGAACTCGTGAATCCTGCTCGGGACAGACTTTGTTTTCTTTTCCAGTACCAAACCATCTTACGACTGATGGTTAGTCAGTAAGTCTTCGCGTCGAAACTCTTCTGTGGCTCAACTCTAAACTCTGTACTTTCACAGCTTACTAGTGCATCCTGTCAGACGAGACGGATGGGTCTATAATTTACCAGAAGACTCTGTCATTATTTCTCACTCACTCATCATTCATTCATTCATTCATTCATTCATTCATTCCGTATTCTCTCTTACATGTACATAGCCTCTTCCAAAGCGAGTTCTCCACAGAGTGCGAGCTAGTGCTTCCTATTTAATTTCCAGTATCCTCTCGTTTCCTTAAATATACAGTATCTGCTGACGTCTTCTTCCTCCTCTTCCCATCACTTCTATCCCTCCTTCAATAATGTGTTTTAGATATCAGTTCCTACGTAAGATATGACAAATCCAGCTATCTTTCGCATAATCAAGAAATATTTACAAATCAGTATACATAAAATATTCTTATTAAGTAGTATTTACAAATTTGACTTGGGTTCTAAATTAGTGCCCTTCCAAACACCGCAAATCTCCTGTTCTAAATACTTGCTTTCTCTTACAGCCAAGAGAAGGCCTGGTGCCAGCGACCGACAAGTAGCCACTACAGGAACCGAAAACGTCGAATTGCACCCCGCTACATTAAAAAGAATACTGCACCCAAATGAATATATAAACGTGTATAATAAATTGCGTGACAGATGATTAGTGCGTTCCGGCTACATAAATATTTATGCCTGATAATCGAAAAACAAAAACTATTCGGTTCGGTTCGGTTACCTAACGTTCGCATACACTGCACAATGAAGCAATTAAGTCAATGAATATAATCCTTTCCGTGTGTAAACATGCCATCAGTAAACCTAACTTCATATGGTAACCCATTCTCTTCTATTCTTTTATTTTTTTATATTTTTTTGGTGAAGGGTCCCGCAGCAGAAGCTACGGACGCGCCGCAGCCTTAAGGCTTAATGTGCAACCGCGTGATGAAGATGAAGAGAAAGATGATCAGTTTTTTTTTCATTTTTCCAAGTAATGGAGCACCGGTAGAATGAAATTGACAGGGGAAAACCGAAGTACTCGGGGAAAAACCGGTCCCAGTGCCACTTTGTCCACCACAAATCCCACATGGACTAAACCGGGATCGAACCCGGGCCTCCGCGGTCGGAGTCCGGCGACTAACCGCCTGAGACATGGCACGATCTATTCTTTTACTTAATTTCATTCACAGAGAAACTGGCTGCTACAGAATGATTAGCCAACTTCAGATTACCTTCAAGTATGCCCCATTTCAAACAGAATCTCTGTTATTAAACGCAGTTTGGAGGTAACAAGTTCCCGTCTAGAAAGTAATTTGATACGAGAAACACTAAAGGTAGGTAAGGAGGGTGTCACACACTATGCCTCCAGCAACACTTAACGGACAAACTGCTTCTTTTAGCAAGTGGCTACCAGCAAATGGCGCGGCAGACGGTCCTAAGGAAACATTAGTAAGAAACGTGCTTTATAATTATGCGTGTTAAAACGCTGCATTCATTGTGGACTGAGGGTTACAAGTTCGGGCCACTAAGAAATATCTCAAGTGCTGAACGTCGTCAAAAGTGCGGTGCGCAAAAAGAAACGCCAGGAAGCAACAAAAATATGGACAGACGGAACCGATATCGATACAGGGCCAAGAATAAAGACGCTTTAAAATTACTCATTTAACCTGCATATTCAAAAGAGCATGCTCAACAAATTAGAGATGTAGAAAAGTGCTTGTTGCGTGATGTTGAAAGCAGTTTTACTGTTGCCATCTTACGGGTCCCCATAAATAGCTGGGGCCTACAGAAGATACGTTAAAAGTTATAAGAACTGGGGCTCAATCGATTCAGTAGCTGCTTCTCTAACCATGCTGAAATACATTTTAGACAGAGTGCTGACTATTCACTTCTCAGCTTCCCCTGAAATATTGTGGTAAGGGGAAATTTCGTTGAACGAAGAACCAGCGAGAATAAGCAAAGGTTTCGCCTTCCATGCCTCTGACATCAACAGTTCGTGACAAGTGAGATATTAAACACCGCCATTCTGGCCCTTGAATTCTGTCGTATAAAGAGGCAAGTATGGCCCGGCCATCTCGTCGAGTCGTGCGCTGCGGCGCCTTCTGCTAGTTGTAGTTGGCGTGAAAAATGTTTGCTTCATACAAGCAGAAACGGTCCACTTGCTGAAGACATACTGACTACTGAAGTAGAGGGCCTTGCGGAAACTCACAAAATCCATGGAGCTGAGTCTTCCTTCATTAGCTGTCATGTTCAAAAAGCTTGTCATTTTCACAAAAACCAAAGGCCGGACCAGAGTCTGCGCCTGTTATTTCCTGTCCACACCGAAACTGTTTCAACCCCATTTTAAAATTCTTTTTCCTTCTAGGTATCGTTATTGTAACAGTACGTTCTGATCCGACACGCAGGGTGGTTTAAGACATTTCTGTGCTCTGTGCAAAAATACATGTAAATTTGGGGGGGGGGGGAGATGGGGGGCTACCTACTTGTAGTCCTGAACGAAAAATATAGCCGTATAGATTGTGACAGCCTTCAATCGGTCATACAGAGAGTCTGTAAGCAGTATGTCCCTTCAGAATTTATGACCAGATTTTGTACGAGTATAAATCTGTAATATCTTCCATTCGTATTAGAGATAAAATCAGAGTTTATCTTACTTCAGTCTTCACATTTTACACAGGAGAGTGGAAGACAATTCTGAAGTTAACGATCATATCATCATCACTATCATCAACATCGTTACAATTGTTATTATTGTTATTATTATTATTATTATTATTAATTTACACTGAAGTAAAATAAGAAATTTAAGTAACGTAAATCAAAGCTGTTCCTGTGCACACCACAAAGGCATGGGTCGGAGTGGAGGTATACCTCCTCCCGTTCTTAACCTCAGCACCAGGTGAATGTGAATGGCTAGCTTCTTGGCCCAGCCGAATTATTCCCAGGAAAAGAGCCCCCAATACCCACCGAGTAGGAGGTTTAGTGGACCCCAGAGACGGTCTGGACAATGTGGAGAAGAGAAGAGTTTCTTGTCCCTGTCGGAAACAGAACCACGATTCCTCGGTCATCCAGACTGTAGCCTCGTCTATTATTATATTATATTATCTGAACTAAGCAGGGGCGCATCTCTGTCAATACATGCCAACCAAACGGTGAAAACACAATCAATTTTAAAGTGCAGAAACAAGTATTTTTAAAATGCACGTCACCCCAATCATGGAAGCAATTAGTGTCAAGTAGTGGCACTGGATTGATTTAAATGTCAATTACGTTAGGCATATAGTACTGACAGCTTACACGTTAGTCACATCTCCGGGCAACAGCGAAAGGCATAAATGTATTTTTTTCGCCTATATATTTTTTCCGTGTCCAACCTCTCTGACGTAAAACAATCTGCATTCAATAAAAAGCGTCAAAGCTAATCACCGAAAACTCCAAGCAACTTTATAGAGTTGCAAAAGCATAAAACGTTTGTCACGCGTTTCACATTCGAATAAAGCATTAAACACAATGAATAAAATGATGATACTTTTAAAATAAAATATGGGATGAAAATTATGGCATGGTATTTCGATTAACTCTTCAAATTATTACGAGATCACTGACAGGGATTGAATTAATTATTAAAAATGGCTCTGTTTAAAGAAATAACAAACCTGAAATAAATCAGAATATAAGCTCTACTGAATGTGATCAGTTAATACGAAATCCTGTGAAAACCAATAAAGAAAAAATACAGAAATTTAAATATATAATTCAGGAGAAAGACTTCTACGAAGCAGTAATCGAAAATACGATTAAACTGAGTAAGATAGAATATGAAACTCTGTATCTAAAATACGGTGTTTTTATTATATGTCACGGCGTAAGAGGAGCTCTAGTCTGTCTGCTCGCTTTTACAAGCATGTTCGTACCGTCATACTTTGAAAACCTCTTACCTATCTACACACATTATATTAAAAACACAAAATACAGTTCTTATGTAACCTCTAGTATACGAACTAGACAAGTTCCATTCCCTTCGACAGTTATTTTAAAATCATTACTCTTCAAAATGACCTACACCGTTCTGTATGCACAACTGTGGGCCTCTCAACAAAGAATTACGAGGGAGCAGTGCTTGTCAGAGGTGGGCGTAAGCGTGAAGGTTGTTCACAAGAACTGATACCGTACAGTAACGTAGAGTATTGACAGTAACATATAGTACATAAAGTAGCCTGAAAAATGTAAATGCTCGTAGCGATGTAACGTTTGATAATCACGAATATGTTGGTATATTATTTTTACTCAAAGTGACCCACATCATAACTTTCTGAACTTCGCCACACCATATACGGAACATCCTGTATAATTGGCAAAAGTAATTGTCAAGTTGTCCCTGTGCAAGGTATGAAGGCATGTACGGGGAGTAGGGGAACAGCTTCATCCTACAATACATATCGTGCGTAATAAAGTCTATGCAGTTGTCTTCAGGCTATGTTTTACAGAGCTATCATGGACAGCGTTATTTATAAACTATTATAGTTCTCAGGCCTCCAAGTGGCCGCGTTCCGACACATTTATCCTCCACACATGTATACTCGTATTCTGCCTTTCTACATATTCAGTCATTCGCAGCCTCCTACATTTCACTAAACTCACAATGCTGAATTTCTTCCTTCTACGGAACTCGAATATTCATCACAATATTCACAACAGCTTACCACTGGATCCTATTCTAAGACAAGTCCAATCCACATGGAGCCGTTTGGCTCAATATAATAGAAATTTTTCCTTTACGATTTACATAATCCTTCCATCTATTCACATGACTTCCATGTTGTCTCCTTCCGTTTAGACCTCTCGATTAAAATTTTGTAAGTATTTCCCATCCATTCGACAAGCGAGCGTTACTTGTGCTGCAAAGTTTATCCCCTAACTAATCAATCTAATAGGCCAATTTGGTGAAGAAAGCAAATTGTTAATTTCCTCATTGTGCAAAGTTCTCCATTCTCCTTTTAGGAAACAGGAAGCATGGTAATCAGAACAAGTTTTGTATTTTCATTAGGGGTCCTGGCAAAGCCACTTTACAAAGTAGATTCACTGTCACTCAAAACAGTCTGCAAGAACAGTGTTGAGGCATTCACTGGTCGAAATTGATGCAGCGAACTGGGAGCTCACATGGCGTAAGAAACCCTTCAACGTCCAAACGCAACAGTTTCTGTTTCTCTTCTTCTCTCCTCCCTACGTCTCTCCCAACGCAGTCGAAAATGCTTCCTGTTGCTATAGAGATTTAATGCCATTTTTCCTGCTTTAGTTCTACTTTTTGGCATAAATATGGCTGGTTTGTTTACATTAATCAGTGACCCCTACAAAGTGGACAATTTACGCAGCGTCACATTTTGCACCTAATTTAACTACAAATGTTTTCAATTTTGTGACAGCGATAAGGCGAGAAGGTCGGTTGGTAGACTGAGGACGTAAAGCACAGACTAAGCAATATCATAAAAACATTCCTCCAGATGCGCTCTCCATTAAAAGATATAAAACTTCTGTCCGCAGAATACAAGACAAATGTGTCTACTGAGCTTAAAGTAAGTACGACAGTTTTCATGCGTGCACTGTACCACAAGTATACCACAACGCCTAACACGACACAAGCCACACACTCTAGCAGGACAAGATCTCTTCGGATCATAATAGATTGAAAAAGATGTTTGTATACATGCTCCATACAGAGTGTAAACAACTGGAAACTTCTACCCGGAATGTCTCACTTCAAAATTTAAAATTTAAAACAATGTAATTATATGATTATAAACTTTGTGTATTTTGAAATTTTAATAATTTAATCATTTTAATAACGGCGACACAATACCTAGATAAGCTTGCTGGTCTTGTACTTCTTTGGTCTGAATAACTCCCTGATGATGGCACCCCCGTGCCGAAACATGTAGTAGTTTTATACTTGCTACTAAATGTATTTTATTAAGTGCATAAGTTGGTTGATGTATTAATTGCCACAACGATGTATAAAAGACGTGACGTATTGCTCCCCGCTTTGTTAACCTTGACACCAGACGGAATGAATAGTTTCGTTTGACGCTCCGACCGCTTTAGTACCGGGATTCTCGGTCCCCATTGGATAGGAGATGGAGTGGGCCTCAGAGCCGGTGTGGGCACGGCGGAGAAAATTAATATCTCTTATCAGTAATAGCACCCCGACTATTCAGCTCGCAGTCAGTTATTTTACCGATCGAGCAACCCCGCCTAATTTATGTTTTACATTGGACGGAATGGGATACGTTACTTTGGAACACAAATTACTGTCAGAAGTGACACTGTGTTTATACCCGGAATACACAATTCTTTAAGGTGTAATTATTACGCATGCAGTGTATTTCTAGCACATGTACGGACAGTGAATTCTTCTTGCTGAAATAATGTAACTGAAAAAAAAATTCGTGCTTTTAAATCGTACATACACAAACACACACAACACATAGAAACACGTACACAAACAACATATACAAGCAAAAACACACACGCAACACATAGAAACACGCACACAAGCAACACATACAAACACACACACAAACACACACAAAAAAGACACACATAAAAGCAGACTAGTAAATTACTAAAAGAGCAGCCATTAACCCCTTGTCACATCAGTGCAACAACTCACCAAATTAGCACATTATAAATTCCTCTTTTCCTTAGCAGTCACTTCTCTCTCAGCCAAATGCGCGTATAATCCGTCCGTCCACATCTGTTATCAACGGATGTTGAATCAAATTTGAATGTCAAAAAATGTTAGTAAAATTAAAAACATAAACATTTAATAAAAGAGACATTTTCTTCTGAGATGGTACGTCGTGTCGACCGATAAACAGTTACCGACGTTTCGGAGGACCGTGCTGCTTCCACACATGTAACATCCCAGAAGACTTCAACTTTCCTTAGTACGCTATGACGTCCACAAATACGTCATTCTCTAGGTGCTAAGTCAGGGAGACAGACGGACGAAATGTTACAGCCATCTTTCGTTGTGCGTGCGTCAAGAATCGGAAAAGCGCATCAGAAAAATTCAGAATATTATTTAAATGTACGGTTTGTGACATGCACACTTCCAGTACAATTCACAATATTCTTAATGTTCGGAAATAAACTGTATTATTATTAACATCGGTGTTGATACGACTACTACTACTACTACTACTAGTAGTAGTAGTAGTAGTACTAGCACTAGTACTAGTAGTATTAATATCGCCATCATTATCGTATTTATTATTTCTCCAATGTAAAGGTGTTTCATAGGCAATCATTATTTACAAATTTATATAAAGTTTATTCGATAACTATGTGTAAAATAATTTTAACTGGCTACATACACCTATACCAGTCACGTAAAAAGTGTCTTCATTCTAACGGGATATTTCCACTTAAACATTGGCTAGTATGGGACACATGTATATCAGTGATTTTTAAGCTGAGTGTATGGCCCAGGTGTATGTCTTTGGTTGTTCTACGAGTTTAATGCTGCAAGACAAATAATTTGAGATAATTCCACTGCCTTGTTTTGGTGGTGTATTTGACTTCTTTTTCTATTGGGCGAAGGCCTCTACAGGCCACATATTTTTGTATTAATTTTGTTCCTTTGATTGAAGACTATGTGGGAAATAAATTCTTATAAGATTGAGAACCACTTGTCTTTTGGACTTTGTCCATTGTCTTGGATAAAATGTAAAATAAAAAAATATAAGATATAAAAATCACAACGTTTCGGAAGATGGCTCTTCTTCCATCTTCGGGCGATGCCTACTCATATGGGTCCTATTGATCAAGCTAATATCAATCACTGGAGCCATCTTCCGAAACGTTGTGATTTTTATATTTTGTATTTTTATATTGTACGTTTTATCCAAGACGATGCACAAAGACCAAAAGACAATGGTTCTCAATGTTATATACAATCGTCAGAACCTTTTAGAATTCATTTAAATTCTTATAAGACTGGCGCCTTTCGGGTTTCTTCTATTTCTTTCTTATTCTTCTCCTTCTTCTCCTCCTCCTTCCCTTGCATCTTGTTGTCCTTATTCGTGGTCTTTTGGAGTAGGCAGTAACATATTTCCTTTCTGTTAGGAAAACAGACGAAGACAGTAGCTATACTTCCATTCAGCAGGCAGGAAACATACATACGTCACACAGTCTGACAGTTTTCACGGAAATGCTGTGCTGCCTTCAGTTTATACTGAAAGGCGGCCATACAGGGACACAATGGCTCCAACTTCAATCCTAGAGACTAAGCTGCAATATTCCCAAAGATCTGCCGTTTCTTATTCTTGTCACCCCAACCCCCCTCCCCCACTTCCATTTCCTGCTTTCCGCCGCATTATCTTCGAAATCTATGTGAAGTTTATTCTCTTATTAGCAATCGCACACATGGGAACCGAAATGACACTTATCCAACTGTTATATATGTCGCGTATCACCTCGTTAACACTTCGAAGCATAAAGTCATCTAAACACTATTTAAGAATTCGGCGCCTACGTCACATACACGTATTCCCTCTCCATTAAAAAGAACAGCCGTTTAATGTTGCTTAAAGAAATAGTCGCTGTTTATTCTGAGAACTATGTGACTGTGGGAAAATTGCAGAGCGAAGTTTAAAACAGGTGGCACATTCATTCATTCATTCTGTAGTCTGTCTTACGACAGGTCCATAGCCTCTTCCAAAGCGAGATCTCCACAGGGTGCGATCTAGTGCTTCCTCTTCAATTTCCAGTATCTTCTCTTTTCCTTAAGGTCATCCACAGCTGCTTACGTCTTCTCCCTCGTCTTCCCGTCATTTCTATCCTTCCTTCTAACTTTTCTTTCTTTCTTTCTTTCTTTCTTTCTTTCCTTCAATCACGTGTTTCAAAGGCAGGTGGCACATATAGTCACTTTTTTTTTAAGTGTTAATCATTCCCCCCCGTGTTAATTTGTTATTACAGAGTTTGTCACTGCTAAGAAAACTCAACAGCTCATCCAGCAGGACAAATAACAACAGTAAACATACGTAAAACTTTGGAAATTTTAAACACGGTCGTCCTGGAATCAAGAATGGCAAATATTTAACTAAAGATATTAACTCCATGGAGCAGAGTCTTTATTCAGAAGATGAAAATTGCTTAGGTAATCAAAAAAATGTTACCGTATTTTTTGCAGTCCGGAGTTGAATTAGGCGTACCTTGTTTACATAAATCAGCGAGTGACCCTGATCATGCGACAGATACCCAGTCCACAATATATTTCTGAATATCATTTTTAATATTATACTTCCATCTATGCCAACTTAACATATTTTATTCTAACATTTCAGACTCTATTGTTGTACGTAACACGTATTTCCACCCATATGGACATAAAATTAAATATACTCCAGTTCATACTGCAATGCCTATCGTACTGACTGCCTACCTTCACATATCACATTACACTTACAAATCTGAATACACGGGCGTAAACAGTGTAGCGGGAGAAGGAAGCAGAAATGTAGACGTGAATGATTATTTACAGAAACCATGTTATGTTAAAGTCTAGTGTTAACAATTCTTCCCAGTTGTAGACCCTACATTAGGCCATCAAGGCAAAATTATGTTTAAATCTACATATACGATTTATTGTTTGTTGATAATGAAAGCACTAAATTCAAAACTTCGTTAATGCTACAAGTAAAATCACAAATGTTTGAAGTTCAACTAATTCTCCTCATTTAATTTGCATCCAAGTAACGCGATATTAGAAGATCCGAAAGCTCTTGCTTAAGTAGTGACTATCCACAGCTGAAGTCTCCAAAACTAAATATGTTGTGAAACTCAAACAATTTATCCCAGACTTTAATTGTGAGACGTTAAAGACATTATTTAAAAAACGTATAAATTTATTTGATGCATTAAGAACAGTTTTCAAAGAAATCTACTAAAATAAAATACAAATAAGTAGAAAATTTAATCACACTATCTTTGACCCCTGTCACGTTTCAACACACGCCCATTAAATTCCCGCTTAAAGTCTTAGAATCTGTTTAAACCGCACCCTAAGAAACTCATTTTGTGTCACTAATTCTTGATTCGCAGCGTAAAGTAAAATGTTACAATTCTAGGCCATACAGAGTACATACTTACGGTCCTAAACCCATTAAAAGTTTTACCTTATACTTTATGGAAAACAATCCCAGAGATGTCATACAAGTAGATTCCAATTTGTCGGTTGAATAAACACGAAGAAGACTGTAATATGGCACAAATCATGACGTGAAATGGAAACTTTATTAATGAACTGAACGTTATAATAAAATGTAATACTCCAACTTCACAATCTTCCCCACTTCCCGTCTTGCCTTCCTGCTCTTTCCTTAGCTTCATATCTTCACTCCCAACTCTCCCTAATTCTCCCCTCTCTTATCTCTGTGTGCCTTTTCAACTTATAAATTTTTTCTTCGGAAAATCTTTTTACGTTAAGCTACAGAAAATCTTTAATTTTTTACAAGAATATAACCTCCTTTTTACGTAATTACCTTAACTCATATATAAGCCCACGGTGAACAAATCGGACGCCAGGTCGCCCGGGAGACAACATTTTTAGGGTGGGGCCTGATCTTTTCAGCACAATTGTTTCAGTTTTTTCTCTTACGTACAAAAATGTATATCAGTTAACATATATCAAGCAGAATGCTATAGATAACAGAAAAATTTCCCGGCCACTCCAGAATTGTGGGCTTTGGGTATGGAAAGTTTGTATGTCTTCCTCCTGGCGCTTATAATTTGGAAGTGGTACTTCGATTGGTGAAAAATATCTAGACCTCTGAATAAGACTGATGCAATTAGCTAAGCATATTCAGCCTAACTACAGAAATACCAGACTGAAAGTTTCATTGCAAATTGCACATTAGAATTGAGCAATATTTGTTCATATTAACAACGCTCCGCCTTTTTATTACTCCCTTTAAAAAAAGGTGTTACGTCATTGTACTCATATATACAAATGCAGCCACGAGAGATGTGGGTGGCAGTATAGGCTTTAGGGGCAATACAACATCAAAGTCCTTATAAAATACGAAATCACTCAAAACTTCGGAAAAACGAGGCCGCCGTCACACAACTTTGGTGCATTTCAAAGTTCTAGAAAAAAATTCAGGTTTGTTGTAGTACAAATGTCTTTTTTATTTTCTTCAATCCAAAATCTAGGTAAATGTGCCTGACATGCATTTGATTCCTCACGTGGTTGATCAATAAAACATCTGTTAGCAGGAAGTAAGCAGGAGATTATTGAGGATCAATTAAATGGATGTGTTTCTTCTCAGAATGAGAAGGGATTTTGTGAGAATAACTAATTCGCTACTCCATTATCTTACAAAATATTCAAGAAATGTCAGGCATGGGGGATAAATAATGTAAACCAAATGTTTCAGGTAATAAAAAGACAAAATTAAATGACGAAGAAAGAAAGAAGAAAAATGAGAATAAAGAAAAATGAAAAGCACAGTAACACCAAAAGCTGACACTCAGTGAAGCTGAAAATATTGCAATTTTGCTGTTGCGTTATTTCATAAAGGACAAAGAGGCAGCCAGTCATAATGACATGCCTGTGTTTGTGTCGAAACTCGTTTTACGGCACAGATAATACGAGTATTAGACGAAACGGCTAAGCTGGGAGCGTGCGACACAGATAACCTCTTAGGAGGGACACATGTATCAGTAGAATTTCAGCAGGGCGCTAAAATGGGGCAAGCAAGAGTATGAAGGCATACTGCAGAAGTCACTGTACCTCAAATTTTCAGTGTCAATTTGGTTACCAACCACAAGATTTACCCTTATGAAATCTGGCACACAAATAGGTGAACTTTCTTCGTATTTACTCTTTTGTAATTACATGTTTTTCAAAAGGCAATTTAAATTAGTTAGAAAATAACTTAAAATAAGTTGAAAAAATCACTGTAAATACAATTCAGTAATTACAGAGAAATATGAACGACATTCATGTTCCGTATTTGAAAGGTCTCTATCGAATTTCGGCATAAGTATCGGCCGATCAGGTGGATATGAAGCCTTCTCTTTTCCCATCTGTACTGTCCCTACTAAAGCTCCGTAGTATAAGATTTTTTTTTTGCTGCCTAACTAAGGCGATCGCAGTATAGTTAAATACATCACAAAAATTTAACTCTGCATAGCTTTATATGTGTCATTATCCTACAGCACTTACTCGTATATCATACCAAGTAAATACAGAGCCTTTAAAGAACAGAAAAGGCCAGGTGCAAGCTTCCAGTTCGAAAGGTTTTGTGCTGTTGATTCTGAAACGTGTGTGGAAACAAATAAATTTGCAAGTACATTTAAAACCTCCAAATCTTTCTTCAATTTTCACTTTGTGCCGAATACGAATTTCATTCAAGTATGACCAAAAATACAGAGAAGCGCAGAACAATTCACCAGCACATTTTATAGCATACTGTAAAGGTTTAGATGTAAAAACTAGGGCTTCTGATGGGCTTACGATAACACACCGTAAGCTCTGTTCCTTTACCACCGGACAAAGGGCTTGAAAATGGACTGTCAACTACGAATACGGCGGAAGGCAACTCCAGTGAATAACGTATGTATACCGAGACAGAACAAACTACTATAAAATGCTCTTTGTCCATTAACACAGGATTCAGACCCGTTAATTGGTGCAATGTATAAGTTGACTACTCCATAAAGTCCCTGTCATTTTGCATGAGGACCTTCAATGCGAGCCTCACCAACTGTCAAGAAAAGTGCAGATTTCACGTTACAAAATGAGCGACAGTATTTATCATCGTAGCACCAGTGCGAGCGAAAATAGCTCTTCATAATCATAGTGTAACCTGACTTTACGCTGCTCCTACTTGTCACGTCATTATACCTGCTACGTATAAAAATGACATCCTATGCTAGCACCACGCTCCTCTGATTGCAGAATAATACTGGTCTAAGCGGACACGACTTCGCGACTCTTGTGACGTCAGCCCCGGCTCTCTGACCAGACGCCAGGAACTTGATGAAAATAATCGTAATATAAGTATAAATATCCTGCAACATATGAAGAAATTTACTCGGTTGTGTCACACTTTTCCATGCTCTAAAACTATATTCAACCAACCAACTAACCGATTAACCAAATAACCAACCAACCAAAAAAGAAAAAAGAAACAAACGGCCAACTGAACATCAGTGGCATAAGACACATAAGGCCCTGATTCGGCTTTTATATCTACCTGTGCCCTTATTTCCTTAGGAATGTTTCTTCGCATGTACATTGAGTAAGATACGGATTCGTATCACCTCAGCAATATAGGTATGAATTAACATCCACGTGACGGTTAGATAAGTATAAAGAACCGAATACAAAACAGACTTATTCATTTTTAGCACAGTTTAGTTTTAGAATACTTAAAATTTAAATCAACAAATAAACAGTTAACTTTCAGATAATATATCCCCGTTGTATCTACTACATATACACTCAGTGCACCGTCATACATAACTTTACAATACAAGTTATTTAGGCAACATAAAATCCCTTATTTTTCTAGCCATCATCGTGTCTTAATTTAAGGACTTTAGAGACGATCTACAACTGCAATTAGAGTGAGATGTTACCCTTTACAACACAGCGATGCATAGTAAAATATTGAGAAATAATACAAGAAGCTTCTGTTTACAACATTTAAGAGTTTCTTATTTAATTAGATTTTCTCAAGTTACAATATATGCAGTCAGAATGTCAGATATTCCTAACATTACATATGACGCCGGAATGTTATTCCCAAGTCATGACAAGTGAAGCCAAAACATCGCATTTTCTGACAGAGGGAACGCTAATTACAAGGAAGAACAACTTAATCTTGGAAAGAAAGCAAGATAAATATTTGTGGATTATTAAAACTTGACAATGAAACTTTGGTTCCGTAACAGTGGGGAGAGACCACTATCTTCTCAAGAGGGACTTTAATCTACTGAACTAATTAACTACTTAGGTAGTTTGTACAGTTAATGACAATAAATTTTCAGGGAAAACCCCACATTTATATCGATGAGAGGAAAGATTTATGCAAGAAAGAATCAGTTTTCTAATTATCCGTCTTAGCTAGAAACGGAGACTGAAGAAACCTTACAACCGCCATATTATATTAATAACTCAATGAATTAATATATTGATTTTATATTATACGTATTATATATATATTAATAACGCAATGGGAAAATTAAGAAGAAACAAAGAATGACAGTTTTGGTGGTCCGCTCCATTATCCTTCGCTACATAGTCTATGCGGTTAATATATAGCAGTGTAAATTTGAACACAGAGATGAAGGCAAACTGTCTTATAAATTCTTCTTTGACTTTCCAATATTTAAAATCCAGGAACCCTTCGCACATATATCTCACACAATAAATTCCGTGTACTCACAAAAATTCTGTCGCAGAGAAAAGGACATAGCCTATGCACAAAAACCTCCTATGCACATATCAAACAAACTTTACCTTCAAAGAGAGATCGCTCGCTTTTCAAATTTATTTCGCCTCCGGATTGCACGGCTCGATGCTCAGCTGTTTATAATGTTTCTATAGTAACGCTGTAACAGGAAAGTGTTTGGTGAAGCATAGTCCCTACGTCCTCGTGTGTGTTCTATTATTCCATTGAGATATCACCATATTTAAAATTAAGGCAGTGTGTCCTTTGCTTGACCTCTGCGAACACATGTTACCAACACGTGTCTTGTAGATTTAGGTTCCCGCCTTTTCGAGATATTGTAGTGGTCTCAAAATTTCTGGAATCAATTACCCAATGACGCGGCATCGTATCCCAGAAGAACGGAAAAATCAGTTACACCGCTGTAAAAACCTAAAAACTAGCACATTGCTTTAACACTATAATGTTACGATTGTACTGTTTTAATAGTTCCTCGGTCCTGTTTTCAAATTACGACTTCTCAGATATAAATGATTTTGAGTTTTTGTGGCTGATAAAAGTTCTACTAAAATGAATCAGTGACGTGGTAACCACAGTAACCAACAGTTAGAATGCTGACTGTGGTCAAAATAGAAACCATCGTAAGGCAGTAACAATTCAAACAGTATGTACGAATGATAACTAAGAGTAAGGACAGCATTACAATTTTTAGGTCTGGGCAATATGCACATATTCTAGCGCAGGAGTGTCCAGCCTTTTTTTGAAAAAGAGCCACAGCTGTTTTTGTGGTAGTCGCGGCCCACATGTACAAATAACCATACGCTATATACCTAAGAGCCTAAATAATTGTTTAATTTTTGTAACATAATACAATGTAATATGATCTATGATATATAATATAATGTTGCTGAGGACCGCATAACAAAAGTGGGCGATCGCAAGCGGCTCGCGGGCAGCGGGTTAGACCCCGCTGCTCTAACGCTAATCCTGTCGAGGGATGCAAGTAGTGTATATGGCTTTAAACTGACGGTGTTTTTAAACGTTATGTATTTATAAGTTTTACAATTTGAACAGAACAAGCTTGACTAGAATAAATTTCAGAAAATAAAATAATTTATATTTATTAAGGAAATAAATATCTTCAGATGTTTTTCATAGTTCGTTTTACAGCGCTCTGAGTAACTCAGACTATACAGTGATAACGCAGATTGTTGCAAGACAGCTACATATCAATGGAATTGAACGTCAGAATTAATGTTTGAAGTGTGATCAAGAGACCTGTTCGTTAAACGTTAATTGCATTCGGAATATAATAGACCAAAGAACACATGCGGGAAACTCCGGCATGGATTGCACCTTTCGAAACGTATTTAGACAGAAACGGGGAAATGAAACGATTCTGAACTGATGTTGAGTAAATAACCGCTAAGGTATTCCACTGGTAATTCGTAAACATAACTTGCATAATGACCACACAAGCCCAAATGCGAAAAGGGGTTCTGATACCCCCGCCATGCAATGAGCAATGTTAGGTCTTTTTGATCCTTCTAAATACTGAAGACTAACTAAAAGGCCTACGTATTCCTAAGACGAAATAAAAGCTCTTCTGATTCCTCTCCCCTTGAGTCACCCATTCCCCCAATCGAGAATCTTAAATATATTTTTACAAGAGGAATAGTTGTTGGAATGGGGCGCGTTCCGTCATGCGATAGCAAAGTTTGTATTAGCACATGGCTCCAGGCAGACTTGACAAAGTCAGCTCCACAGTCGGCAGTCAAAAGAGAAGTGGCTGCTGCGACATTTTTTACTATAAAATTCCGTCTTTGTTTTTTTACTTCAAAATGTAAACAAAAGTTTTTCGTAGCGTTGAAAGGAGAGAAGGGGTGGGGGCGGAATTGATTAGATCCCTTTTCATGTTTGTCCGCTTAAAAATAAAATATAACATTTCACATCCTCCCACTCAGTTCGTCTGCCTTATTAGTGTAATTTAATGGAATTGGGACGTAATGATGACGACAGGAAAACTAATTTCCAGAAGACACAAAAGAGCACATGATGTTAATGAAAAGGATAACCACGGACTTGGCACACAATGTAATGCCTTGCTAATGAAAAGACCATTCTCTCGTCTCTATAACATCAGTACTCACGAGTGAAGTGTTCCCTTAGCAGCCTCAAGATCAATGGCGTCACTGTGATATCTTGTACGATTCCAAGCGTATTCTGGTATTTCCAGTCCTTGCCTTCTAGTTCAGTTCTTTAGGTGCTTTCGCGTTCCTCCGAATTGCCTAATAAAACAGCTCTGTCCGCTTGCCCATTTTTCCGTCTGTCCATACGCTATATGACAACTGGAGAACAGCTACACGGATTTTCGTGAAATTTGACACAGGAGAATATCAAGGGAAATGATGGTCAGGGCAGTTGAATTTTAATTGAGAGCTCACAACTTTTTGGACCACTCTACGTGCGTTTATAGGCAATTCCAATCACGCTCGGAGAAAACCCAGACTGGCACTGTCACTAGGATAACAGAGCAACACAAAGTATTTACAAAATCTAATTTCCTTTTCGGCACACGAGCTATTGAGCTACCATTTACAATCCTCCTGCCGAAAGCGCCTGCTAAGTGTACGCTGTAAAATTTACAATCTTTTAATTTGCAATCCGCAGTTCATTATGAACGGGAGACTGACGGTAAATCCACACAATACATCTTTTCCGCTTTGCTAATGTACCTAATTAACTCGCCATTAAAACGGGAGCAGTACTTTCCTCCGAAACATCGGAAACAACACATAATCCTACACAAGAAAACTACCACTGAACAACACACACTGTTGAAGCGTGAAAACCCTATATTTATCAGCATAGTTACAAAATCGATACATTATTTTAAACAAAGTATTCGCATTTTCTCTCGCTGAGGTATAATTACCGAATAAACTATCGGAATCAGGCAACGCAACGCTTCAGTTTTCACCGCTTGAAACGGCTTAAGTTTTCTTATAGGTCTTCTTTCTATTTCTCCTGTAACTATCTGCAACTGATTGTCGTGTGCCTATCTGCAGTTCTTCTTGTACCCTATATTATCCCTGTGGCTTCAGTTAGCACATAATTGCCTGCCTTATGGTACAGCGGACTGCTGGACAGCACGCTGAATTCCTCCTCTTGTGAAACCTGAATTTCACGACTGCAGTTTCAGCATAACGTACACTTGCCTGTAGCTATGAAAGGCGACAACACAGCCTCCTCGGTTTGACTGAACATCTACATCTAGTGAGTGAGGTCTGAGGTTTCCACAGCTTTGATGTTGAAGATTCTGGTCTTCCGCGCTGTGTGGCGCGGTTAACAGATCCGGTCGTTCTGAAGGAACGTAGCGCCTACAACTTCAAAGGCTGAGGACTCCTTGAAGAATGTCAAATCCGCCGTACAGCGTCATATCCGAAACGAGAATCCTCGCCTATATCCACGTTTTGAGCAACGAGTGACACTTAAGTTTAACT
Organism: Reticulitermes speratus; assembly: GCA_021186555.1. Taxonomy (NCBI): domain Eukaryota; kingdom Metazoa; phylum Arthropoda; class Insecta; order Blattodea; family Rhinotermitidae; genus Reticulitermes; species Reticulitermes speratus. The sequence continues at coordinate 21,544,439 of JAJKFL010000001.1, forward strand.
GACATTACGGCTAAGCTCACAGTCAGCTCACGATTACGGGAAATATTCTTTGCCTGTATTTAAATGCGTCAATTCATACCAACAGTTACCCTCACTTCACGGGATAATCAACTGAGTGCGGGTATTCTGAGGTAGAACGTCTGACCATAAGGTAATGTAATTACCGAAAAGTCAGTATTGTTTAACTTTTAACGCGTTTAAAGCAAATTTAACAGCGCTCGAATGCCACAAGGGCGTTCAGTGTCCACCCTCTAACCACATACATGACCGTGAGCCTCCCTTGACCTGGGCTTCAACACAGCCATAGCGTGGTGAAGCTCTTAGAAGATTTGAAGTGATTTTAAAGAAATGAACTTGACTCAGGATAGGGTCAAGTAAGGGACTCTAGTGGACGGCAAAAAATTTCGGTTTCCATAAAAGGAGCTGAATTTCTTTGACCAGCTGAGCAACCTAGAATGTGTGCCTCTTAATGCTTTTTAACGAATAGACTGATCTTATGAAATTTTATACGAACGCTCTGTTGACCAAGGTAGCCCCATATTCGTACTCTTTAAAAATTTCAAACAATTACTAATAACACGTCAAATATGGGAAATTTGAATACAGTGAAACTCTACAGAAACCTAATTTGGGATCCCGGACTTGTGAGCAGCAACAGCCATTAAGCATGAAGGAAAACGAAAATTGTGTTACGGCGATTTTATTATAAAATATATACCTACAGTAACAAAAGGGCAAACGATTAAAATACATATTTAGTTTCAGTTTGTCAGCAATAACTAATAAATTATTAGCTCTGGGATTAAGAAATATGGTAAAAAACAGACTCTTGGAACTTCCAATAATTCTGTATGCAATAGAGCACTGAGAAGATGTGACGATTAGAAGATTTGATGTTATATCGAAAAGAGCAGATATATAAATTGCATGCCTAATTAAATAAGAGGGCCTTCTCACACCATGGCCCACACAACAAACATAATCTCTATGTTCTTTGTTTATAAGACAGTTGCCTCGGCACCGATGATTTGTTATGTTTCTGCTACTCACCATCGTCTGTAACGCCGCGTAGAGGTATGGGATGCAAGAGAGTTGTGTGAGCCTAACCCCTGAAAAGAGCTAATGAAGATTACTGAGCATTTAAACACAGCAACATCAAATTATGTACGGATCAAAGAACGTTTATAAAATCGTTTATATTCACTATATTTCTTAATTCTTACAAAAAAAAAGACGGTTGAGATAAACAAGAATTGGCTTAACTTCTACTTTCATTAGCAGCTTTGTTGTTGCATATTATTTAGCCGATCATTAGATGACGTGTAATTTCCTATTTATAATCAGTCTTACTAGACATTTTGTTTCTTTCGTGATATTGAAAAATGTCATTTTCTACAGCACATCGGTTCCATGAATGCAGGGAAGATCAAGTACAATGCCAAATCAGCATCGTTAAACATACAATAATGGCGACATTATAAGCCTGCCGCTGAGGGGCAAGGTTTCGATATACAGTTCGGCATTTGCAATTTACGACAGCATTCCATTAGGTTAGAAGCGCTCGCCGTAACACAACAGGTGTTAACTAGTATGTGGATTGTTTCTGCCCACAGTGCAGCAAGCAGGCGTCTGTCTCGTGGGAAGCATCGCAAACAGATTTCAGCACGTGTAAGCATTTAGCTTGCTTAATTGCAATTAACGCCCCTCAGAAAAGAATTAAGAGTCTTGGCATTTACTATAAGTCCATAATATAGATGAGATAAGTGGCTGGTAAGAGAAAGAAAGGGCACAGACGTTATACCGCATAATGTTCAGCTCTGAAGCGTTATCGAGGTACTTACAGAAAGTACGAACACAGACCTAAAGTACATTATATGTCTCAGTGCAGTTTCGGGCCAAAAAGTTGCGGTGGAACGTTTGAGCGATTAGCGAACCAGCTTCTTTAGTTAGACCTTCGCTCTTCTGGCATGTTACGTGACGTGGTTGGTAAATGGTTACAGACATTTCGGTGCGACATATAAGTCCCATTTTCAGGGACCGATGGGTGCGATAGGTTGTTCCGAAGGTCGGTCACCAACGATCAATCTACACTTCATCACATCACATTAGATCGAAGGCCTCAACTATACTGTCTAGGAAATCATGAAACCTAGCAAATGTACTTCTTGTTTGAGACCCTCAGAGACTAACCTTACTAGGTTTATCATGACTTATCCAGTCTATGAAGAAATTCTAAAATCTTTGTATCAGACTATATCCACTTCTCTCCACATCTTTCCCATTCATCGTTGACTATAACACCACCATTACTGTATACGCCTAACATATGCGCTCGAAAAAAAGGCATTGTCAAATAAACGAAGAATCAATCAAGCATAGGAAGTCTGATAAATGATGTTTTGTTCCAAAATATTTCGTTTATACACGTAGGTCACAGGAACAGTGTGTTCTAGGATCTAATTCTACGTTGTTGGCCTTTTAAAAATTTTCCATCCATTCGTAGGAGTGTTACTGATTACATAATTTGGAATGAAAGAAAGCCATGGTCATTTCAAGGTTACAAAAACAGGCACGGCATTTTAAAATAAAGATATAACTGTTTGGAATGAGCCTTACAAATGTCACTTTCAATCAAAATTTGTGCTTGTTTCCAAAAGCACCAAAGGAAATCAAGTTGTTATTAACTAAAGCTATCTTCTCCATCACAAATACGCCTGTAATTAGGGACATGAATCACTTTTGTCAATTCTGTTGATTTTGTAGTCAGCTACACTGTTACAGTGAAAACCTATTGTGGGCCTGAATTCATACCAGGAGTTCGCACACTGAAAAGGGATTCACATCAGTGTCTCTCAATTCCGAATGTTCTGATACAGACCCTTTGGAATTAACCGACAATTACATGAGTTTATATTAACAGTATGAAGTCCAGTGATAATTATGTGTAAAACCTGCTCCGGCTTTAAGGGACTCTGCATTTTACCCACACAGTGTACTTGCGTATTTCGTGGAATTCCTGCAAAAAAATCTATTTCCCTAAAAACATCAACGGACAGTTCTCGACTCGGAGTTAGTTGTGTGATTTTGGAACTAAATCTTTTGCAAAATAATTTAGACGAACGTCAACCTCCAGTTGAAGATTTTCAGATGATTGGGCACGAAGATTAAAGCCGTTCTATATTCTTGCCGGACGTCTTCGGATTTCCGTTTTAAAGAACACATTTGCAGTGTTGTAGGTATTTTTACGACAGTTTGTTTATTGTAGTTAGACCTGTTATTTACAATTCTCTAATACCTTCACCGTCGATCCCAGTTGCCGGGCCGTCTAAGGCACAGGTCTGCAGCTGATTGATTATTGGAATCGCGTGTTCGAATCCCACTGAGGGTATCTGCGAAGGGTCTGATCACTCGTTCGGAGGAGTCCTACTGTGGGTGTGTGTGTGTGTCTAAATAAGTGTAATATAGGAACTTCAAAACAGGCGGCTTAGGCCCGTTTGGGCTGTAGGGCCACTGTTATGTTTACGATTGTCAGTGTGGTGCTTGCGACAGCTCTGAGCAAACGCACAACTTTATAATATCAACTCAAAAGTCTCTGAAAGATGCTGGCAATCGATAATTCTTAAGTTAATTGTCTGGTGACAATTATTGCGGTTGTGACACAGTTACTTGTTTCCAGAAATAATGCTTCTTCCTTGTACTCGGAAACTGATAGTTTCCTATCTCGGTACGGACACAGACTATACCGATTTCCCCTGTTTCCTAAACTCCTATCAAATTCCAGGAAAATGTCCCAAATTAGGCTAAGTTTGCTCCCATCTACATAATTGCTAATTCATTCAGTGTTCGCTAAACACCACATTCTGCGTAAAACTACCAGCGTCGCTAAATAAAAAACAAACAAGGGTGTAGCCACGTTAAAATCAAAGTTCGTGAACTAGAATAACAATTCATATGAAGTGGACCAGAAGGATTGATATAATAAAGCACGAAATAAGAATTCAAGTTTTATATTTGACATAATTTCAAAACAACATTTCCGAACAGATCATGAAAAAAATACATCCGAGTTTTTTTCGGTTATTTTATCTACAGAATTCGCACAAAGAACGGCGTTGGGACGCACCTGACGTGTGCAAAACTAGGTAACAAAAGAGCACAGAGATAACATAATTGGTAGGGACTGTACATGTTAGAGTATTTGAATTATCGAACAGTGCTGGCACTGTTGACCAGAGGGTTGGCAAGGGAGCTGACTGGGGGCTAGACAGAGTTGATCACCATCATGTCATGTGCACCTAAATATTTAATCAACGCTGCAATGCAAAACAATATGCGGTCCACAACGCGAGGCTGCAGACCGATCGCTCGTGGAACTAAACAACAGGTTTGCTTCCGGTTGCGGGAGACCAGCTTAACCCTCGACAGTGGAACAGAGAGGGGGGGGGGGGGAATAAATTGCATGAAAACTGAACGGAACACGGGATGAACAAAATAAGCACAGGCTAGGAAAGACTTCAAAATTAACATTGCCTCTGTCACTTCTATTCTCCTTCCTTCCACGCCGAATCCTAACAAAAAGCTCAATATTGAATTCATGCAGAAAAAAAGTTCCAATTTAGGGAAAAATTTAAAACACCTATTACTCTGACATATAAGAAAACAATTTCGCTACAGCCTCTCTAATTCCAAGTCAAGATCCTGAAGCAGCTCTTATTTCTAAAAGAATGGACGTTTCTACGAACAGAGAAAGACAGAAAGGTTTCGTTCACGACATATCCGATTTGTTAAGGAAGCCAGTGGTGCTTGTATTTTTAACCTCTTACATAATTCTTTTCTCTTCTCTTTCATAACGTCTAAGGTTATGTCCCACAGGCACCACGCTACTACTTTTTTTCTTCATCCCTGTTTTGGTTAAAATAAGGACAAGTAGGAAAGTTTTATATCTCTTAGTCAAACGTTAAGAGAATGTTCAGAAACAAAATCAGCGTTATGTTCATGCGAAAATGCTTATGCATCTAACCATCTGTAAAAGGATAATGATCCGTGCATCATAAATGATATCACCAGTTCTTTAACATCAGTAAGCGTTTCCTTAACGCAGATAATTTTTCTCATCCTGGTGCACTAAATTCCATTTGACATGTACCAGACTCGTCAGTGTCTTCTGTACTGTACTGTACATCTTATCCCACACTTTACACCATCATATCTCCAACAAACGAATAACAAGAGTTGCTTGTGTAACAAATATTGTCTAATCGGCGATATTTGGAAGAGTATACAGGGCGACATCATAAATACTGCAAGATTTTCACATGGTATCTCCTTAAAAAAAAAGCAAGTCGATTTAACCAGTTTAAAAAAAAACTAAAAATAGACACATGACTACATGCTCTTTACCTTACTGTACACAACACATATTTCAATAATTCATAGAAAATTTCCAGCTATGCTTACAGAATCACCAAATTTCACACTGAGGGCATAAATGCCTATTTTGTAAACAAGTATTCAGGAAAATATTTCTAAGTAAGGAGAATTAAGTGAGTAATTTAGGCTTCACATAAAACGGAACTTGTATTTTATACAGGTAATTTAGTTTTTACTCTTAAAATACTAACTTCAGGTGCCTAGGATGGGTTGATTATACTGCGAGGACGGGAGAGACAAAGAATGCAAAGAGAAATCTGGCATTTAGAGTCCTCCAGATTCTTCCACTAGGGGAAATTTGAGTCTAAGGACAGGACGAATGTTAGATAGCTAGAATGTGAGGATGCGATTGCGTTGGGTTTGTGTTCAGGGATGTGTTTTGGTAGTAGATGTAGTAGGGTTTGTTATCATTAGTTACTAGTTAATAAATTTAGCAGCCTTTAGTCACCAAAAAATAAAAATAAAAATATGTATTTTCAACGTTGGCTTCTTACACTTAAAACGAAAGGTAAACTAAAGTATAAAATTGCCCTTTTCATGCTCTCCGTCTCTGTTCTATCATTAGTCAAGCTCGCACTAAAGCATTTTTAAGGAATATGTTTACAGACTTCCGAATTTCGACTTCTAAATACATAATTCCTGATACCGCGCAACTCACACTCAGAATGATTTACAGGTTCATAGAATGAAGTAAGCTATTACGTAAAAACTGGTGTCATGGTGTCATATTTTTAAGAACTTTAGAAATAACACGCATTCAAACGTCTTGTGAAATGAATAGGAGGTTGAAGAAACACTAAGTTACTAGCAGGATTTTGAGTAGCGAAATTCAAAACAGACTTATAAAAGGACAATAATCCAAGATAAATGTTGATAGTCTTCAAAATCCGTTTTGATGAGCTTGCTGCTTCATGTATATCAGTATTTGTTACTTACTTTTGTATGTGAAGAACGTACTTCATTTCCGCGTTTTTATGCATCAACTTACCTGCAAGAAAAGCACACAATATATATTACAATATATTACACATGAATTAAGATAATTATTACAATTTTCATGTCGTGAATATGCTATAATATAGAATCAGTCTCCCCGGATTTTCTTACAATCACTGTTGTTTGTTAGATCGTAATATGACACATTTGGTATTGACAACTGATATCGCCATTTGGCGCCACAGCGATAAACAACACAAAAGATGAATAATTTTGCATCACTTCGTGGTTAGGTCTTTAGTAATAAGTAATAATAATAACTGAATCAGAATTTATTACAGCGCACCAAAGCTCAGTGTTCGTTAAGTGGTTAAAATACCCTGATACTGGTTTTCAGTACCCATAGACTTTATTACAGAAGAATCTAAACGATGAATACATTAGCACTTCGTATAAATACGCATAAATTAGACGTTTGTTAAGCGCGTGAGACATAATAAATGCACCCAAAAAGTTTTACTATTTCAGTACTTTTTTTTTTCTAAAGGCAAGACAGCCCTATTGTGCTAGGACTAGGCCTCCTCTACGAGGTTCCTCGATTACAGTCAGACACACCCCACGCGGTAGGACTCCTCTGGACGAGTGATCGGCCCGTCGCAGAGACTTCTATCTGACAACAAACAACACTCACAACAGACAGACATCCATGCCCCCGGCGGGATTCAAACCCGCAATCCCAGCAAGCGAGCGGCCGTAGATCCACCCTTTGGACGTGCCGCTGTTGGTATCGGCAAATACATAATTCACTTTCAAATAAGCACTGGCACTTCAGCTAATAAAATATAATTTCAAAACGTCATTCTAAATTCTTTTGTGCTTCTAAATGTTATAAAAACTGTATTTCATCGAAGAGAAGATAAACGTTTATTTGCAGCATTTGCAGGATAAACCGTGCCCTCATATGTAAATTAAGTTATAAATTTAATAGGTTAAGGAACAACAATAAACACAGCACAACCTTCGCATTAAACTTCTCTTATTTTGGTCAGTACGCAAATATTAGGCTCCAGCTAACACACATGTGGCGTGAAAGAATCAGAAATCAATAAACAAAAGACAAAACGCAGTTTACTGGAGCCAGAGGGCTGTTATTGGTCTCCTGCTGCGACCTGTATTATTACACCAGGTGCTGTGTATATACTCGGCTTAGCCAGCGGTCAAACACAGATACTCCATCCCTTTGCGGCTAGTTCTACAACAGGAGACAATACTGAGATCGGCATTAATACTGAGATGGACCACGGATTCAACTACAGATGCATAACTGTGATATTATTTCCTGAACCCAGTAGTGCACTAGTGCTTCTGTTGCGAATATATGGGTTAAATTACTGATCATCTGTTGGTTGTGTCTGTCAGTGCTTGGTTCGATCACACTAATAATGCCAGATAAAGATTACAAATTATAAAGATCCTCACTGTGCAGCTTCCTACAGCCGCCCGTCACTTTTCCCCTCGCATTTCCGAATATTCCTTCAGCAAACTGTTCTCACATAACTAAATTCCTAGAACAATGACCAAATTTTGCCTCATAAAAAAGTAACTTCACGAAGTACAGTTCTTTATGAACTAAATATATCCTAGCTAGGCAAGGGATTCCCCATTTTGTGTAAGCCGTTAGCGTGTTCACAGGAGCCCGCCACTTGTCCTTAACCTGAGTCACGTGGGTCCAGTCCACTCCGTACCACCCTACTTTGTACGTGTGCGTGTGTGTGTGCGTGCGTGTCTAACGTATGTCTGTCTGTGTGAGTATGTTTGTAATATATAAATGTACTCACATAAGTATGTGCAGATATATATGTATGTATGCGCCCACGTATGGGAGCCACTTTATGGACACAGAGATAAGGAGAAACATAAAAACCCAAGGATTTCCTCAGAATAGATAACACAAACTGGTGTTACGGGTGTCTGCATAAAGTAAACTATGATATGACACCAGTATCACAAGAACACGGGCCGTTACACGCAATCTAAAACTTGGTCAATTCTTACGCAAACTACAAAGTGTACTAATTTCATTGTTTCAAATTTTGCGTAACATTGACAAACGTTGTGGGAAGTGATGTAAATTAGTGAGGGAGACCCCCCTAATCCACTTTCGTATTAGCTGGCATTTCTGTTTGTTATATACACCCAAAAACACAGTAGATATTTCTGTCTGATGGAGATAAGTGATGAACCTTAAGAAGGACTTCGGGCACGACTCATAACGATTACTTTCCTATTGCATACATTTATAATTCCAGAGATCTGCTGGCGTCATTACTGTTGTCTTATTTATTTTGTGAAGAATTTTGGTATTGAATTTGAATTTTATATGAGTTAAATTTGTCGGCTCTATTATCAAAAAGTTTTCATCTTCGCCACACTAGTACATGTAGGTTAAATACACTGCTTTAAACAAATGACATAATGTACCGACAGCTCTATGATATACTTCACATAAAATTTCACATGCTTGGTAACAATAGCTGCATGTTATTACACGGAAAGCCAAATAAATCATTCGGACTGTCTCCTTGTCATTTTAAGTTTTACAAAACATTACTTTGAAAAAACAAAGTATTTACTCAAGATCTATACCTTCTCGTAACTCTAAATTCAATAAAGCCCTTGGTTCACAAGTTCGCGTATCCGCCACATTATTAGTACTGGATGTAGGAAATTAGCAAGTATAAATTTGGAGTATACACTGATGTAACGGAAATTTTTATTTAATGCGATCATCTTATAAAAAAAAACATTTTGAGGATCCTTTATACAGATTCCAGTTGACCAGAAATAAGGCACCGAATATTCATACTTATCTGACAAGACATTACTTACTACTGTTGGCGAAGGTCGTGGTATGGGTAATTCTTGATTACTTCGTAAGAACACATTGTTTTGGCAATCAGCGCCACCTGACGTACGTATCCGTGTCTTTAAGAATGGCGGAAGGATAATGATAGAATTTCAAATCAAGGGCCTTTATATATTAATATGCATAATTCTGAAATATTATTTTGGCATTCTGACAATAATATAATTGAGTATGTTCTCGCTTATTGGCTGCATAAGCTTGATTTTAAATATGTCGGCTACCATTCCATAGTCCGTTTCTGGATGCAACGTTCATTTGGTATTACCGAGGCCTACCGGATGTTTCAGACATGTCTGTCGGAAGGTTTGTTTCTGAAACGTATTATACCGTAACGTCCTCCCATGCTGCATGCGACCTAAAAGAAACACACAATACTTATAACGTGTCAGTGACAGGAGTTCGACCGGCAAGCACCGCCAATTGCCGACGTAATGTTGATGCGAGATACTTTGCTGCCTTTTCAATGAACACGCTAAACGAATGCGTTAACGTACAATACAGAGGGCATGGGGAAATTATAAAAGTGAAGTTTAATAAGTTATTGAAGAAACTTCAGTAAAAATTTCATGTGAGCAGAGAAAAAAAAAGTGTCGCGTGTTAAAAACTTTATCCCGCAAACTTAACTTTCAATTGAAACTTGTACTTACTAAGTGAAAATTAGGAATGATTTTCAATACAGAAAACGAAGAACACTTTAAAACGACATTGTACCCGTCAGATATCCTATACGCCAAGAACTGATGTTCAGTAAATTCAAAAAAATTCCGAACAACAACCGACAGTGTTCCCCTTGAGGGTTTGTTTGTTTCTTCCTAGTCTCCATTTTTTCTGTATTAGTTAAACATTGCTTCCTTTATCTTTCTTTTGTCGGTTAGTTAGTTCTTTATTTCTTTTCCATTTTTTTACCTGTACCACCACCAACAACAAGAACAACACCACCACCACAACCCCGCCACCATCACCAACGCCGCCGCCCGCCCCACCAACAACGCGCCCCACGCCGCCGCACGCCACCCACCACCAACACACAACCCACACCACCACCAACGTCACCACCACCACCACCAACGCCATCACCACCACCAACGCCATCACCACCACCACCACCAACGCCCCACCACCACCAACGCCATCACCACCACCACAACGCCATCACCACCACCACCCACACCACCACCAACGCCCACACCACCACCACCACCACACACGCCGCCGCCACTACCACCACCAACGCCGCCGCCGCCACCACCACCAACGCCGCGGCCGTCGCCACCACCTCCACCACCAGCACCACCACCACCAACAACAACACAACACCGTCGCGGCTGCTTTTCATTAACTTGAAGATTGAGTAAGTACTGTCACTTTGCAACCACACAGTATTCATGAACTAAAGGTCACTGTCTTCTGGAATGTAACAGTGTGCAGTCTGGCACATAGGTACCAACGTGTCGGAAGAATTTGCTACTTCCATCTCACCACCGTGAGAACCTCAAATTTCACATTCATGCATTAATACACAGAAGAGAGTTGTTCTATTGTGGAATGCGACGCCGTGTATTTAGGTACATAGATACCAAAGTTTCGGAGCAAACTGCAGCCTGCATCTTCAAGACGGAAATAACCTGCCAATTTATGATCATGCGGAACTCGTTAAATACATGTCGGTAAAATACAGAGTATTAACTTTAAATCACGTCGTACAAATATTAAGCACCGAGATTAAAAGGGTTAATTAAAAACGTCTATAGAATTGGTTTCATGGCAAGCAATTTAAAATGAAACTGTGTTGGAGCGACATGAAAGCAAATAAATGAATTACCTGATTCATATTTTAGATCTTTAAATCTGTAAAGACTTCTATAGTTAACATTTCCAGACTGGAAAAAGGTCTTCAAAAGAATCAGCCACAGACAGGACTCGCACTCCGAATGGAAAAGAAAAGACACTTGCACAAACTGGGGAGGAGTCATAGGTAGATCGACGTCAGGAGTAAAATACAAATAAGAAGACTGTCTTAAAGTGACTACAGCCTGAATTTCTGTGCTGTACTGAAGGACACGGTCTGTCAGTTACATTTACTTAACAGGTCACTGAAAAGCATTTGTCAGCTATACATGTTACTTATCGCCGAATGGATGGTACAGTCACAAAATAGATTAAGTAGGAAGCTGTAGTAGAGGCAAAAAAGTTGAAGTTTTCCCTGTCCACCCTGTGAAGCTATATAAGGGAAGTAGAGGTACAGCTCCACTCATTATTAACCTCGGCGCTGGATGGAGGTAAGTAGTTAATTTCAAGCCCCAGCAACTTTGCACCCGGGTAAGAAAGCCGGTACCCATTGAATAGAAGGCTGGGTGGAACTTAGAACCGGTCTGGACGTTCTGGAGAAGAGAAAAATCCCTTGCCTATATCGGTGTTCAGACCCCGGACCGTCCGGCCCGTAGCCTAGGCGCTGTACCAAACACATGAAGCGTTAGAAGACAGTTTTGAGGCTATCCAATCATTGTTTTGTAGGAATTAATGACTATTATAACCAGAAGAAAGACAGACGTAGATTCAACCTCTTTTAAAACCAGGTATTGCCGGCATCTCTTCTGTTAACCTCCTCACACCGTGATGTCTGTAGGCTATACTGACCCTCCGCTGAATAATTAATAGTAACGATCTCTCAATGTTGTTTCGAAATATTCGTCTTTCAATTATCATTAATTTAATTTCCTATTAAAGTGGCTATCAATTTGCCTGCCATTAGCATTCGCATAATAAATTCAGAAGACAAACTTTGTACCTCGCTTTGAGTGTCCAATTCAGTCCACAGCTATCTGTTCCACTTACTGTTAGCGACGTCCCCATCCCTTTACCCCGTTAGCTAGTTCGCATGTTGCAGTACAGTTGGAGCTACTGTATTATGAATGTCGTTTTGGCGACGAAATGTCGCTCCTTTCTGTTCCTCTCGTGTCCTCAGGATGTTACATCACGCTGCTCCTACGCGCGTGCAACGCAACGCGCTGTTTCATACCAATCAGCATGTAGCCACTCAAAGAGACTGTAAACTTTGTTTAGTCCAGTTAGCAAGGACACAGTTGTAGAAAACCAAGGTATAGACGAGAGGATAATACAGGGCCCGAATTTTAACTGACAATACCGTTTGTCGCTTCCAGTCAGTATTCCGCCGCGCTTGTGGGCCGTTAACTGAGTTGTATACGTTGATACGATGAGCAGACAGAAAATAACAAACGAGGATTGTCAGATGGAAATAAGATCCTATAACAAAGAGGAGTTTAAAGAAATATGATGTGACGTTGTAGACTGGATTCTTCTGGCACAGGATAGAGTAAAGTAGCGAACGTTTGTGAAAATAATACTGAACATTTGTGTTCTGTAAAATAAGGGAGATGTCTTGACCTTATTGAATGTCAGGTCCTCAAAGAGGGTTCTGCTACAAAGAGTTATTTATTTCGTTTCTTCCATATCGTAAAGTAAAAAATGCGGACATTAAGAAACTTTAAGGTTAAGTTTTACAAAGAAATAAATCTTAGCTTTACATCACCAAGTTAGCTCCGAATCTAGCTGTTACGATTAGGAAAATAAGTAGCTATCACAATTTGTCAACGTGTTAATTTAAAATTCGGGATATCACCGGTTTACCATGATAAAAATCATACACGTGCACGCAGATTTGACGCTGAGTGTTGACAAACTTTTGCGAATATTTGTACCTCAATGATTCTCATATTCATCTACAGTATAGCTATTTACTTTCACAAGCCAATTCACTCTACTAGAGCAAGCAGGTATTATTCTTTCACGCATTCGATAAAAATTTGTCGCATCTGTACTGTTTCTTCTTCTGAAAGTTTGGCTTCAGTTTTGGCGTGTTCGTCTTCAGAATTGACTTGTGAAGCTATGAATATTTTAGATAATTCGAAGTACGCCTTGGGCAGTGGATAGGTTCATTTCGTAGTCTCTACCTATGCAGGAAGACATACAGAGAGAAAAGGCGGAAATGCATCTATCTGCCAAATCCTGGATACCAGTGCCTTAGCGGTGGAAGATCAGGGATCGGCAACCCACTGCCCACATTGTGGTTTCATCCAGCCCACTGGCCCTTCTTTCCTGCCCCTTCAAAAACTTCTTCTTCCTGAAACCTCCCAACAAATTGCCATATTTTACGCTAGCCTATGTATTCCAATACATGTACCCCTGACAACCTTTTTACTAACATCTTGGCAAAGAGAACTTAGTAATTCTGTATTAAGAATAAAACCTGTCAATCAGAGCTTCCTCGCAAGAATGATTGATGATCATTTACATAAACGTTAAACTAACTGGCCAGTGTGACCGGCCAGGTATAAACTTTTATCCATCGACAGTGTCAGACTTCAGCGAGAACCCGATTCGTCTTTAACTGTCAGTCAGAGTGGACTCACGTCTATTTTTCGGAATCTGTATTGTCCTTGTTTCGTAAGGGCTCAGAATAAATTCTTATACACTTCTGTGGGAAAAAAATCGTTTCGAAATGCAACGTCATACGAGGACTTCAAAATTCAAATCTTGTCGATAATCCTGACTATTTTGACATAGGTCCCTATAGCGCAAATTCGATTACATTGATCGAATCTCAATCCCAAACTTCAGAAACCAGGCAATCCAAAGTGAAAGACAGCGCAAGACACTAAAAATTGTTTGACTTTCTATTCACTCATTCAGACCCCGGACGTACTCAGCAAAACTGCAGTACTCCCAGCCAGCCATGTATCAAGATTTGTAAGCCAGAACCTTCTACATCATTGCCACGTCTGCCAAGTAGTCTGACCGCTAGCCGTCAACCTGCCAGAGTCAATATGACGCAAACAACGATGCCAGGTTTATTCATTCACGTGGGCGTCACGACGCCAGCAAGGCTACAATAGTGAACTACAAGGTAGATGATGCTGCTTCGAGTTCCACAGAGCTATATTATGTGGACTATAAGCTTGACTTACTGTACTCCACAAACTTAAAGCATTAGAACAACAAACAGGATCAATTACGCGTTATAATCCTACACACTGGGGCAACAAACAAGACCGGTTAACACATTCTAATCCAACGATATCAGAGAAACAAACAGGACCAGTTACACGTCATCATTCTAAAATTTAAGGGAGAATAAAGCGATTGGTTAAATGCCATAATTACTTTAACATCAGGGACACAAAAAAGGTTAGTTAAACTTCAAAATCCTATATAACCAGGGCAATAAAGCAGGCTAATCAAACGTCAAATTTGCACGATACCGGGCAAGTTGCAAATCATATACCCACAACGTCGCAGCAACAAGGGAATCACTTACACACTGTAATTCTACGATGTCAAAATACCCTAAAAACAGAAGCAATAACACATCATAATACGATATCGAAGAACAATGGTCAGTTTCATGACGTAAACTTATCTGGCTCTTCAAATAAGGATACAAAAACAAGATCATTTACTCAGCATAAATACGAAATCTCAGAATCATGAAGAAGTCCAGTCGAAAGTCATAACCCTAACTATGTGGATATTATTATTATTTACACAACATATCCTGACATTATCAGGGAAAGATAGAGTTTGACACTTCAAAATTACATTATGCCAGGAAAAGAAACAGACCAGTTACACGTCATAATGTTACGTAATATCGGGACAAAAGAGACCAGTTACATGTCATAATGTTACGTAATATCGGGACAAAAGAGACCACTTACACGTCATAATGTTACGTAATATCGGGACAAAAGGGATCAGTTACATGTCATAATGTTACGTAACATCGGGACAAAAGGGACTACTTACACGTCATAATGTTACGTAATATCGGGACAAAAGAGACCACTTACACGTCATAATGTTACGCAATATCGGGACAAAAGAGACCAGTTACATGTCATAATGTTACGTAATGTCGGGACAAAAGAGACCACTTACACGTCATAATATTACGTAATATCGGGACAAAAGAGACCACTTACACGTCATAATGTTACGTAATATCGGGACAAAGAGACCAGTTACAAGTCATAATGTTACGTAATATCGGGACAAAGAGACCAGTTACATATCATAATGTTACGTAATGTCGGGACAAAAGAGACCACTTACACGTCATAATGTTACGTAATATCGGGACAAAAGAGACCAGTTACATGTCATAATGTTACGTAATGTCGGGACAAAAGAGACCACTTACACGTCATAATATTACGTAATATCGGGACAAAAGAGACCACTTACACGTCATAATGTTACGTAATATCGGGACAAAGAGACCAGTTACATATCATAATGTTACGTAATGTCGGGACAAAAGAGACCACTTACACGTCATAATGTTACGCAATATCGTGACAAAAGAGACCAGTTACATGTCATAATGTTACGTAATGTCGGGACAAAAGAGACCACTTACACGTCATAATATTACGTAATATCGGGACAAAAGAGACCACTTACACGTCATAATGTTACGTAATATCGGGACAAAGAGAACAGTTACATGTCATAATGTTACGTAATGTCGGGACAAAAGAGACCACTTACACGTCATAATATTACGTAATATCGGGACAAAAGAGACCACTTACACGTCATAATATTACGTAATATCGGGACAAAGAGACCAGTTACATGTGATAATCTTACGTAATATCGAGAAAACAGAGACCAGTTACACGTCATAATGCTACGTAATATCGGGACAAAAAGGGACCAGTTACACGTCGTAATACAGCACAATATCGGGACAAGAATTAGATCAGTGACACGTCATAACTACATTAGGTCATAGCAAGGATCAGATACAAATCGTAATTTTATTACCTAACAAGAAAGAAGTCTGTCCATACTATATCTCAAATATTAGAGAAAATGACACCAGTGTCACGTCATAAGCTTGCAGTATGACGGTAAACACTGTGATCGTTTATACGGCACATTTTTCGAGTGCTGGGAGGAGCAATCCTACACGTCCAATCTCAAACGTTCGAAGCAAAAGAACGTCCGCTGAGACGAAACGTACGAATCGTAATTAGTACCGTACAAATGAAAAAGACGCCGACTACGTAGGATTTCAATACTGGTTGAACATTCGTCTACAGAATCAAAATATTTACCTTTTTTTCATCAGAAAATAAATTGCCTTACCACCCAGGTTTCAATTATTATTTACACGATCAAGGCAGCTGAAGTATGATTACTTCATTACCAATTTACCTACGTACCAATTATATGAGAGATGTTAGGTCCGTACCTGGCATAAATGTTACGGATAACATGCATCTGTGTTATCGAAATCTGCCCACGATTAAATTTTATGGAAAACATCATAAGGTAAAAAAGAGTACAGTCGTCCTTGTCCATGCTATGAAGGCACACGGGTAAAGTAAAAGCACAGCTCCACGCATTCTTAACCTCGGAGCTGGACGGAGTTGCTTATTCACTACAACGCCCAAGCCACTTTACTGCAAGGAAAGAACACGGGTACCTATTGAACAGAAGGCTTTGGCGAGTCCCAGAGACGGTCTGGACCTTTTCGAGAAGAGAAAACCCTCTTCTCTCTGACGGGATTTGGACTCATACGGTTCGGCCCGTAGCCTGGTCGTTTTAGGCCTACTGACAGTCGCCCTCAGGTAAGCTTCAGTACTGTATTTTATTGTTTAATTTGGCGCTGATCCCATATAATTCCTAGCAGAGTTGAGACTCTGTCGATGGGAGTGTTTATATAGCGTGGGATAGGGCTGTATACTTATGCGTAAAACGCTTGTGTTTTAGTGTGTGGGCGTGTCAAAACCCGAGTGTTCTGTGGAAATTCCCGCTATTGAGGAAGATAAGAACCATGGCGAGCTCTCAGTGTTAGTCCAGCCCACGTAGCACAAGCTTGATAAGTTTTCATGTGGAAGTGTTCCACGTTTCGCCAGTCTTGTGTCTGTTCCAAGAACCGTGCATGGACAGCAGGTAGCGTGCGTACTGACCTGCAGATCACGAACGAACAGCCAGTATTACTAGGGCAACACGCAACTTCTTTCTTTCATTGTTGTAACTACCTCGTTATGGCACGTTCCTCAAATCTAGGGCAGAAATGTAATACCAGAGTAAGTTATACATTCGATAAAATCCATCGCTGGGCAAGCTAAGTACATTAACTCATATGAAACTCTAGTTCAGGCTGTTAGTCGTCGACATCTCTGTGAGGAGGCTTCGACCCCAGGCCTGTCCATGTGTTTGTGGTGGACAATATAACAACGAGACACGTTTTTCTTCACGTTCTTCAGGTTTTCCTTGTCAGCATCATTGTACAAATGCTCCATACTCGTATTCATTCACTATATTCGACGCCATATCATCGTAGATAATTTATCAACATGATTAAATAAAACACTTCTCTCTCTCTCTCTCTCTCTTGTCTTCTCGAAGTACTCATAAGAATAAGCAAAAAAAAAATCATTGCAGCATGTCGCGACAGGACTATTGTAATTGTCCGACAGTAATTTAATTAATTAATTTTATATTGTATATACCGTGCATTTTACATAAGTCTAATAACAACCAACCAATGCACAAGGTTATTGACACATGTAAAAATGTAACTGAGACATCTACATATGTTTCAGCAAAAGAGTTGCCATCTTCAAGGGGATTTTAGCACAGAACTACGTACAAGAGCATTTTACAACAAAGGATACAGTGTGGTTACACATTAAAAATTTTACAGAGCATAGATATGTCATGGCCATGATTCACAGAAGTAAATGTACAAGACTTTAAGTTAAAAACAATAAAACACTACACCTCTGGCGCAAGCAGTAGTTATAAATAAATATTATACCTCAAAAGCCCATAGTATAAAATCATACACATAGTTCACATGGAACGATGCTAAAATATTAAAAATTTAAAATTGGTTTTATAACTGTTTTACGTGGCTTTGTGCCATGCGCACAATTGCCGTGTAGGGGTCTCAAATACATTTTACATATGCCAATAATCTTGTGCATTTGTTGGTTATTAGACTTAGCAATTTAATTATTTTGAATTTCACCTCATGATGTTAAGCTGGCATTATACTTGCTCATATGCAACTGATTTGGCAGCCTTTCTGTTGTCACAGAAAGCTAATAGGCATGATGTTAAAGAAGATTCTGTGATATGGCAGCATCATAAAGTATTTACAGAATGGTTATGTAACCAATTAGAAGCAGAGAATTCCTGTAGTCGTTAAAAATACAGACACAAAGCAATAGACCGTATGGGAAATTTCCCACATGAAATTTGCAACAAAACATGCAGCACTGTTCGCTTAGTTCTTCTAGCTTTCATGTTAACATTTTAAAATGAGGGAAGTGAAAAGTTCCACATAATTACGTATTAATATATCGCCTGTATAATGAATTCTGCCTTACATTTCGACTGAAACGTTATCTTTGTCATTGTGTCAGTTTTGTAAGAACTAGGTCACACTATCAAAGGGTGGTAAACGTTTGAGCCATTAATTCGCAGCTTTCATTTTATAAATATTTACTTAATTATATAACTGACAAAGTAAACCTGCATGAGGAGATGAACCCAAGCTATTCCTTAGTATCTTTCTCGAGGACTTCAGATTTCCTCTCAGTATCAATCCACCAATGCCCCATTTGATTCACTTACCGTCGACGATACTGCATATACTTTTTAGCAAACAAGTGTCGTTATACAAACCACTTCTATCTCTTATCAAACACTTATGTATCACTGAACGGTGTGAAAGATTAATTCAAGTTAATGTTAACGGAAGAGGCTGCAGTCGGTTTTCTGTGTTATTATCCGGGCATTAAACTGGAGGGAGCAAAAACATTCAAACTGACAGATATCTGAGCTGAAATTTAAACTCGACTCTTCCTCAATACGAATTAGGAATCATAAGAAATCAAACACAAAATTTTCCATGTCCGTCCTTTTATATAGATATTTGTACAGATAAAATGCTCCACCGCTTGGCCTCACGAGGGCTGCCATGCACCAATTTGTGTGGGTTTAGTCACCTACTGCAGGGTTGCACAAATTTTCCAAAAATCCAGGCACTGCCTCAAACATTTAGGCTCCACAAGCGCAGCATGAACCAGTTCCATACAGAGGACTCAAATATTAGGCGCCACCATAAAAAATTTAGTCCCCACGGAGACTTGGCGCCCGGGAATTTTGCACCCCTAATCTACTCTACTCTAAAATGCTTCACTAAAAGTTCTTGTAAACACATGTGACACCGTGGAGTCTGGTAAATATGCACGGACGTTTCAGAATGCCCTGCTACCTTCGTTACCTAAACCGATGATAGAGGAGTTAGATTGCGAGAGCGTTAGGTCTATATGCGCTGATGATGGAGGCAGCATGTTCCTTTTGAAATGTCGTTACGTATGAACCAGACTACACGATATCACATCCCACACATCATAAACACAGCCGCGGTAATCTGAAATTACAGGCTTTCTGTAGGGCATTTATGGCTTGTAATAGCGTTCTAATACAGTCAAGCACATAATGTCGTGCAATCCTACATTTTCCAAATTAATTATCTGCTTGCTGCCACTGACCACATCTATCTGCTACATTTATCGGCCTTCAGATCCGGAAATGTTACACATGGCCTCGGACTACGACGGTTTTTTTGGAGGGGTCTGAACAAGGGAATTTCTACACTCACGCAGATAATCAACACAGCTATGTAAATCAAGTTTCAATGAGCGCGAATATGCACATTTTGTTATGCTAAGGTATAAGCTTACAACATTATCTCAAATGCATTCGTTTCGTATCCATCCAGTGCTTGTTTTAGGCCCCACATTTTTACGCCTTTGTGCTATAAGGCCCCTTGCCAATTTACAACAATTTTTAATTTGCGCTCTCTTATTTTTAGTTTCACGCCGTTTGGCTGGCTGCCTGTACTAAAAGCTATCTCCTTATATCTGACGACTCTCATTTTTGGTTTATGCCTTTTTTACTTTCGCCCACTTTCTCAAGGACGCAACTAGGGCGCAAAACAAGGGTTGGGTGTACGCATTGACATATTTTGCACAAATACAGGTTTATCTAAGCGAAGTGTGTGTGGCGTGTGGACTGTCTAGCCAGTCATCTCTCAAAAATTAATAAGAAATATGGAACGTTATCATAAAATTAATTGTACTTTCACAAATACAGTTACGCAAAGCTTTCTCCGATAGATTACTTCATTTAACTACAGTATCGTTCAGACACAGTATTTATAACTTGTTACTTTATCATTTACCTCAGATCCAAAAGGATGAGTTTTCTTAAAATTTCCTGTAGGCCTAATGGTTGTTCTACCCGAGCTCACTCAAACACCAGTCATTAGAAGTGAAAATTAGGACCATAATACTCATACCTGAGACCATACCCTCAGTTAGCTAAATCCAGTCCTACCATTAAACCCTGGCTTTGAATCCCGGCAGGAGCAGGCAATTTTCTCTTCTCCAAAAACTGTCCAGACCGGCTCTGGGGTCCGCCCAGGCTCCTACTCATGGGTACCAGGGTTCTTTTCAGGAGGTAAAGCGGACGGTGCATAAAGTTCACCACTCACCTCCATCTAGTGTCGAGGTTAAGAATGAGTGGAACTGTACCTCTACTACTCCTATATGCCTTCATGGCGTGGACACGGTAAACTCTACCTTACTTTTACCATTAAATCCTATTTATTTCTAGATCCATTTTAATTAGACGATTGTACTTCCATCTATGCCTAAGCCCTCAAGATGTTTCTTCCGCTTATGTTTATACATTACAAGTATTTTCCGTTATTCTGAGTCGTAACAGTGACGTACATCGAGCAACTGATTAGCCTTAATAATAAAACACGTACTGTCGTATAGGACGTTGCATTTCTTTCGAAATAGAGGATCAAACAAATGGCGCTAAGAAAATTACAATTTATATATACTTGACGGAATAAAGCTATTGTTGACACATACACTATATATAAACATGTAATTTATTCTCCAGTAATCTGCTGCGTATAAAAGGTGAATAGATATGCAACACGATAAACAACTGGCAAGAGCGCAAAGGTATAAGCAAACAGCTGTGAGATTCCCACGGTATGATCCCGTTTCTCTATCCCTTATGTACTCAATAATATATTACCCCTACTCTGCAAATTTGGTTTCAATTTTGTGGATGAAAAGTTTGTAGTTTGCGAAAGAGTTACTGAATTGTTTGGATACGTTAATTGGAAAATCCACGCCTTTTCATATACATAGCTTGCAATAAACCATGAATAAATAATTTGTGTGCGATTCCAAGTATCATTTCCAGCGCCGTGCTACAGCCGTATTGCTCAGACGGGTAGCATAGATACTGAACCAAACATGTTTTTGCAGGTGTCTTGAACGAGTTTGACAACTTCTACTTAAAGGAGACCGATATGATTTGCAAGAGTTTCAGTATTGACGAATGAAATAAAATTACAGGCTTTACATTTTTTTTGTTTTCCTATGGCTCGACAGCCCTATATGGGCCTGGGCCTCCTCGTTTCGTCGAGGTTTCATGATCACACACATTTGACACACACCACAGTCGGTAGGACTCCTCTGGACGAAGGACCAGCTCGTCGCAGAGACCTCTACCTAACAACACACAACACTCACAAGAGAGAGACATCCATGCCCCCGGTGGGATTCGAACCCACGATCCTAGTAAGCGAGCGGCCGAAGACCCACGCCTTAGACCGCACGGCCACTGGGATCGGCACAGGCTTTACATTACTGCCATAAATTCTGATAAAATAATCACATTGTAACTAGATATATTTTGTCTTTCACATAATCATGCGGCTCTTCAATGCAACTCGGTAAATGGTCTATATAAGGGGTGGCCACAAGGCAGCTTTCGTGACTCACGTGTGCGGGTGTCTTAATTTGCCTGTAAAAGGTAATACGAGTATTCAGCCTGTTTACATGCACGCGAGGCTCACCGTAAGCGGCATTGTAAAACACAGATAGATAATAACCGTCAGTCACAATTATTCTTCTATACTGTTATTATCCGTGTGTCTTCATCCCAACGGGATGCCCCATATAAAGTAAGGCATTTTAAAAGATTTTATAAAGAAACGAGACCCGTAACTCAACCAGTAATCTATTGTAGTCGGAAAAAAAAGAAATCATATAGAATCAAATAAGGAAAACATATTTAATTAATGCGTGCTTCTTGCCTGAATTGCCTCATAAATTGCGGTTACCGGAGCATGTCTAGCTGGCCACACCTGGATCATACGGTCTCTGACTTCAGCATATGCTTTTCGGAATCTGCTAATGACGAATACAGATTCTTCAAAGTTGGGTTTTTGTTGCCTCGAATACGGTGGCAGACCAGAATCTTAACTTCCGTATATTGTAAAGTCGCTGACAGTAAGGAACGCGTATCATAATTATCATCAAAAACAACAAAAACAACATGCATCAACCCTCCTTACAAATCTGTACATAACTTTGTTATCTGAACTTGGCCCATATAATTATATAATATCACAATTATAACTACTGCTGCACTAAATTGTCACTCACCTGTAAACTTCACTAGTCTCAACACACTCAGTGTACAGAAGTTGACTCACTTAAGGGTTACTATTTTGTCATTGCTAAACTTACCATAAAGTAATTTATTATCACAGAATGAAACCCAACTAGGTAGAAATGAGGAAAGTTTAAATTTGTTTAAATTAGCATATTTTACTCATTCTCAGTATCATAGTCGTGGCTGAAACCATAATGTTTCCGAGTTTGAATCTGCCTTGTCCTCAGGTGACACATATATATTATATAACTAAATTAACTCCACGGAGCAGAGTCCTTCCTGAGAAGCTAACATGTACTCAGCATTTCAAGAAACTCCCCACATTTTATGGAACCCGATGGTTCATTACCGCATTCACAAGCGCCCGCCACCTGTCCCTGTCCTCAATCAGAAAAAACCCAGTCCATGCCTCCCCATGCCACTTCTTGAAGATTTATTTTAATATTTTCCTTACATCTATGCCTAGGTCTTCCAAGTGGTCGAACTCTTTAGACACATATGTTGTAATCCGGGGACTAACAAATCCAAAATTTTCGTGAATACTACGACCATAACTTTTGTTAGAGTCGTTTAAAGCTACCCAACATCTCTTGTTAAAGTGAACTGAAACGCAAAATACACTTTCTATCCAGAATTCATCGACGTGCTGTGGAATCGGACAGAATCACTTCTTGTATCTAATATCGCACCCAGCGTGTTGTCAGTTGCCTCCGCCAAGGAAATTAGCACTGCAGAACAACATATGCACTATTACGCAATCAAAGCAAGCCGGTCTTACACAGATATGTTGTGTGTTTGCATGTCAAGGTCTCGAATGGATGTCGCGATAATTGCACGGCAGAATGGAGCCGTGATGAGTATAGCGGATTGCGTAAGTGACAGAGTGGCACAAGTATTGCGTCACGCTGACGAACTAAAATGCAGACAACAGCAGTCCTGAGGACTGTTACACCACAGTCACGCAAAGAGCTTAACACTGGAAATATTTAAACTGACTTCCTGCCCGCTCTGTCCTTGATCAGTCTAGTCTGGAATGTGACCCTGGGTCGCTAGGTAAGTGGTTCCCGACGTTTCGAAGAAACATTTCTTAATCTTCAAGTTTTCAAGGTCCATTTACGATGGACGCAACGTGTTCCATTGAAACGTCGTTGGATACAACTTACCCAACGACGCAAGGTCGCATCCCAGAAGAACGGATTCCTCGAATACACTTCTGTGAAAAAGTAAATACTTAGCTTCTTCATTATTTTTTTAATTTAATGCACATATACTCGCATACACGCATGCGCAGTTCACAGGCAACTTCTGTGTGACTTCACAAAGACTTATTCAGGCGGGAGAGCACATAAAGAAGCTGATACGAACTCATCTAGTCAAGAAATTTTCTGCCTTTCCTAGAACTGTAAAGTTAATTGCCGCGTTCACAACAACTTTGTTCTTTACACCGTTCACGTTTTGCGATTTAACATTCGTACGCTATTCTTAATCTCTCCTATCTCAGGCGTGCTACATGTCCATTCCTCCCCATCTCTTTTTTTTTCATGGCGCAACAGTCCCTAGTGGGCCAGGGCCTCCTCATGATCAAGTCTTCACGATCACATCCAGAAATACCACAATCGATAAGACTCCTCTGGGCGAGTGATCAGTCCGACGCAGAACCCTCTACCTGACAACACACAATACTCACAAGAGACAGACATCCATGCCCCCGGCGGGATTCGAACCCGCAATTCCAGGAAGTGAGCGGCCGAAGAACCACGCCTTAGACCGCGCGGCCACTGCGATCGGCTCCCCATCTTGTACCCTTTGATATTATCATGAGATAAGTTTCAAATATCCTTGAAAATATTAGAACGTAAAAAGATTTCTTTTTTTATACATCACAAAACAAAGTGTACAACCATTTCAAACGTTGCATTTTATCGGAATTTTACAAGAAGACCTTCCCCAAAACCAATTCGAATAATTTTCACAGATTATGCAATTCAGTCAAGGCTCTGGAGCTACAGTGAAATGTGTTAGTGTCCGCGTTTTATACTCTCTCCTAAAATTCCAGCTGTAATGAGCAGAAAATATGTATAAGGTGGCGGGGGGGGGGGGGGGTATATTGTTGCAAGGACTTCGCACTGCCTTTCCTTTGCTGGGTCAATCAGACGCGATCCGGAATACTACTCTCCCTGCAGGGAGACGGAAATAACCTCTCTCTGGCGTTTTATTGACACTGCGTTAATTTTATCCGTATCGTTAATATGTAATGTGCTGACTTCCAGAACACGGGATAATCCTTTACACCCCGAAATCCTGATACAGCACTGAATAAACATGGTGATAAATGTTCAGAATACGGTGCAGTTTAGTAGGCTGATGACGGACAACTTTTGCTGTTCTACCCTTAAGACGAAGGCAGCACGTTCCTCCGACAAATTGGTACAAGAACTAAAGGTGCCCCAGTTGACATGAAACTGAGCCGCATTTGACATACCTTAGGCGGGCTTTTCTAAAACATTTCATGAATTTGTTAACTATGCCCTCTGGCACATAAAATGGGGAGCGTTCTAAATAGGATACGTTTTCTGACATATTCTTCCACTTCTTCGCAATATAAAACAGCATACCACACTCCAACATACACGTATCTATATATACATATATATTTTTTTTCTGACTCGACAGCCCGTGCCCCTAGGCCACCTCATTGTTGAGGTTTCGAGATCACATTCAGACACACCACACTCGGTAGGACTCCTCCGGACGAGTAGAAGGCCCTTCCCAGAGACCTCTACCTGACAACCCACAACATTCACAACAGACAGACATCCATGCTCCGGCGGGATTCGAACTCGTAATCCTTAGCAAAAGAGACACCGAAGACCCCCACAACCCTTAGACCGAGGGGCCACTGGGATCGGCATATATATGTTTTCAGTATATCACGGCCAGGTGTTGCTCAGATGGTGTTTTGAGTAATGGTTATAAGTTAATTCTAATGCTTCGGAGGAAAGTGCTGTTTCTATCGTCAGGACGACTAACGTTCGAATGGATACTAAAGTAAGGTAGATGTTGAAGGGAATACGGAGAATGAGTATGTGAATTATATAGGATAACTGCAAGGAATGTGGCCAATCAGAGAAAATGAAAGGAACTTTTTAAAGAATATTATTTAACGACAACTTTAAGTGAAGGGCTCCGGTACAGAGTTTTATGAAAATCGGAAAAGCGGTTTAGTCGCTGCTACTCTGTCACGTACAGAAGAATATGACGTCCACATACGACATTCATGTTTACTTATTACGGAAGGCCTAAAGCTGTGGAAGGTTTTCCTATATATATATATATATATATATATATATATATATATATATACACATACATACATATACAAACGCAAGGATAAGGAAGGATGTGGCTGTTCGATGAAGCCTTTGTTAAGCTGTTGGGGCATTATTATATGGAGTTGGATAACGATGTATTTATTTCAGCTTTTGAAATTTATGCTATGTCAAAACTTCACAATGTTTCTCTTTTAAAATAATTTTGCTTTCACAAAATCAAAAGCTTTATTTAAAAATAGGCGCATTCTTGTTATAAATTTTAGTTATGTTTCTAGTCCTAGGGTGCGGCGATAAAAGCGCACATTCCAAGTGTGCCGCGAGCACAAAAGATGCAAACGACGGACGCAGAGAGGTATATATATATATATATATATATATATATAATATGGTAAATATAAGTAAAAGTCACTGGATTTCATTTGATTTGGAAAGGTTGACATATGATTTGAAGTTCTCAAAGGGACAAATATTGACACTACGGTCTTCTGGAATGTGCCGCTGTATAGTCTAGGAGACAGTTACCAAAGTTCCTGAAGAAACTACTGCCTGCAGGTTCAAGTTAGAAGTAAAAGGTGGAAGTCTTCTTCTGCTCTGAGCAAGGAGCAATGCAGTGCTCCCAAACTGCCAGATTACAGGGCCTCACATTCCAGACGATCGCAACATTAAGTCTAACTATGTTAGTGGAAGTTACAAACATTAATGTGACTGAAGCACATATGCAGCCATTTCATGACCCTTTTAACCCTACAATCGTAGGTCTACCTGCCTAAACAGCGTTAAAGCAACAGCATGATTAGAGCAGCACAATATTTTTGGTAGGACAATAAAGGCACGGTAACTCCTAACAAGACAGGCTATACACGTATAAACGTAACACGTGGCGCGTTCTGGTAATCATTTTTGCCGTGGAAAAAATAAGTATTACATACTTTGAGTATACGTCTGTAGCCTTAGTTATCCAGCATGCAAAGAGCATGCGCCGTTTGCCATCTGTGGCCTGCCCGGGTCTACCATATTTTTCCACTATATTTTATAAATGGTACGATTTTCGGAAAAGAGGTATTGAATATAAAAGGCGTGTTTTGATTTTTTTTACAACTCTTGTCCGAAACTTTTGTCATTCTAATAATTAAACGAGATATCATAAACGTACTTAGGTCTTCATGTAAAGTAGCTGTTATTATTGTCAGATTTTCATAAACTTAAATTTTCACAACAGATTTTCGAAAAATACTCGTATCAAATTTCATGAAAATCTGTCCAGTGGAAGCCGAGTTGTTCTATGCAGACCGACGGACAGACATGACAAAGCTAATAGTTGCTTTTCACAATTTCGCGAACGTGCCTAAAAGTAGTTCCAAAAATGTAAGTTTAAAGTCGAAGTTTCTTGGCTTCTCTGTTTATAGAGGTCTACAGAATGCTGCTTCTGTTGACCACACAAAATGTTAATTTCGCTCTGCCTGGTTTAGACGCTTCAAGTAAACATGTATGTATATAACCTGTAATATTACTCTGTTTTGCTGGCAACACACTCTGCTGTGAATATGATCATCAACGTCTCTGTTTTGGCCAGTCATTAGCGAGTAATTCTCTCTCATCAAAACACCGGTGGTTTCAGATTTCATCCGCTGAGGAAGTTCTAGCAGTAGATGAGGCGCCTGTACAGTGGGAAGGCCGTGTATGCTACGGCGGTATAACGTTAGTTCAGAGTTAGTCATCGTTCTTCACATGAATTGTATAAAATAGACGCTTGATGTGAAGATCGCCTCTGTCTCCTAGTCCCATATTTATACTCGGACAGTAATGATCCAATTAAAATCACAAGTTATACTGGATGTCTGTAATAACACTTTGTGATCGAATTTAATTTGGTTTGTGTCGATCAAACGCAAATTTTACTTTACACGAAGCTAAATTAAAACATCAGTTATTGTTAAAAAAATGGATCTCTGTACATAAAGTGTGAAGTATGCATAGGGTAGAAATCTCAGAACTAAAATTTTCGTGAAAACACTTTCATGTACTGTGACTATTTAACAAAAGTCTATGCAAAAATTCGTATTTTTAAGACTTTTCTAATATAGATATAAATTACTGAAATATTGAAAGACTAACTTCGTCGGACATCGAGTGAGTTGTTAACAATACTGCTTCTCACTCAGGATGTCCTGAATTCAAATCTTGGTCTGGAGACTGGCTACCCTGTTTGAGAGTTTTGAGGCGCGTTCGCAAAATTGCGAAAAGCGACTATTAGCTTCGTCATGTCTGTCTGTTTGTTTGTCTGTCCGCATAGAACAACTCAGGTTCCACTGGATGAATTTTCATAAAATTTAATATTGGAGTATTTTTCGAAAATATGTCGAGAAAATTCAAGTTTCATTAAAATCTGACAAGAATAAGGGATACTTTAAATGAAGACCTAAGAACATTATGATAATATAGCGCTCAATTCTTCTTAGAACGAGAAATATTAAGACCAAAAGTTGTAGATAAAATAAAAACACACATTTTATGTTCAATAACTTTTTTCCGAAAATCGTGTCCTCTATGAGATAATGTGGAAAAGTATTGTACAGCCAGACAGGTTACCGATGACAATTTAATTCGGCGCATGCACATTGCGTGCTGGAAAACGAAGGATAGAGACACACACACACGCAGAATATGTAATACTTACTGTTTTTCTACAGCAACAATGGTTACGCGAACGCGCCTCGAAGTTACGTTTATACGTACATTGTCTGCCTTATTGTACATTTATCTGTTTAGGCCAATTCAAACAGAATGTCTCTAACTAGGCCATGACCACTTCCTTGCCCATATTTTGCAATTAATTGTTCACTAAACATGCTATCACTCGACACTATATAATCCAGCTACTGACCATAAATGAACAGTCCCACGAGTTAGGCCCTTCTTGAGTAACTTACACTCGCTTAACTATTCAACAATTCCCCTTCTCCTGGAGAACCGGAAGATTCATACGAACCAAACCACTCGACTTTTTCCGCAGCTATATAAAATCAATGGTATTCCTTTAAGATCAGTTTTAATACTATAACCTCTTCTACGCCTAAGTAAGCCAAGTTATCTCTTTCTTCAGGTTTATATGCTACAATCTTCAAATACATATAAATAAATATACAAGAAAATTTAGGTAAAATTATATTACAGATTCAGTTTTGCACGTTGTGAATTAAGCAGTAACTTTTGTGATGGCACGCATGCCAATTAGTGAAGCAAGAGATGCATATAACTTTGAATTCTTTCATTTAAAATTCTACCACTGACAACGCCGGTTGCTACAGAGAGGGAAATATAGTCTGTAATGATACCACAATTCCAGTACCCTTTATTTTGAACAATGACAATGTCAAGGTAAATAAAACTTATGAAAAAAATCTCTCTGCAAAATTCAATGTAATAAATAATAAACTAAAGATCTTGGAAGGCATTCAGTTTACAACCAATGGAAAATTAGAGCAGTAGCAGACTATAACTGAAAATTCAGGGTTCCGCGTGCGACAGGAACACAGAAGGTTCAGTACTACGCCCGTGACATTACTTTATACTGAGGTCGCGCTGTCCTGGATAGAGATGTCTGGATACAAATACTGACGGCACATTTCGATAAGCAGTCGATCTCAAGAAGAGTGAGAATACGAGTTAAAATCGATTGCCCTCTACATGTCATCACTGCGCGGTATTAATGCATGTGAATGAGTTTACGTTACCAGGAAACCAAACGCTAACTACGTGATTCAAATTGGCAGTGAAAGTTCGTTCTCTTTCCGAAAATTTGAATGTGAATAAGTTGAGTCATCTCGAAAGTGTTCTTAAAGACAAGGCTAGCCCAGTAGTGAACTGCGTCTCATCACAGTATAAAGGCTAATGATGAATTGTTCTTAGCAGAGTTAATAAGTGTACGGTCCACAAAGAACAATAGCCGGGCTTGATATTAGAGTCCGGGCGTATGTACCGCGCTACTGTTTGACTTTAGCCACTCCGTTCTCTCATTTGCATGTTCCAAGCTCCGAACCTCTTCACAGCCAGTAGAAGAAGCGTCTGTGTTGCTCTACATTCGTGTCTGAATTGCTTGTTAGAAGCCTGCTACCCCTCTACCACGTCTGGATCTTAAACTGACAGTGTTGACTTAAACTTTCACCGTCTGTGTTATGGTCGTATAGAATTTCTGTGCCTGAAGTTTGAAGCTTGTGAATGTTCAAGTTAGGACATTCTTGCAAGAAATGCCTCTCAAGTCCGTCACGTCGCCGACAGTCCGCACACCTCCATTGACACGTTCTGGTGTTTACCGTCGTCACCTAAGTATAATATAATATCATATGAGGCCTTCGCTCTTCTGGGATGTTACGCGGCATACGTCTGTAACCAACTACAAACCTACGCCACATAACATCCCAGAAGAGCGACGTACTCAACTACACCGCAGCAGAAGTCTGAAATCTCGCATAATACAATACATTTTTCAAACCAACAGTAACATAAAGTACTAAGACATGAATAAGGAAGGGCAGAGATGAAATTAGGGAATAAATGTTAGAAATGATACACGTAGGTGTAAGGACGCCATTTAGATTTGAGTGTACTCGTACATATCCCTTGATTTCAGGCTTCCGCAGCGATGTTTATGAGATCTGCGTAATATCCCAGAAGAGAGCAGATCCCTTGAGTGTACATGATTATGTTATAAAAATTTATAATGCATTTTGTCCTGATGCATCCAAATCAGGGAATAAGTTTAAGATTATACTGTATAATTAGCAATAATACATATTTCAACTACTATTTGGCTCATTAATGCACTACAGTTTTACCCTCTTCAAACGAATGTACAGCCCTAAGCATTTACAACTACAGTCACTTCCGCTGCTCACGTGTCTGTCTTCCTCAGCTCATTCTGACCATGAGTAACTGACTCCTTGGAGCTGGACCTTTGTACAGAAGCTGACAGGTACTGAAAGGTCAAGAAATTCCCGATATTTATGAGTTAATGGTTCATTCACGCGTTCACAAAAGCCCGTTACCGATCAGTGCCAATCCGAGCATGCTGTACGGATGGGAAAACAAAATTGCAGACAGATTAAAGAGATGCTGTGTGTCTGTTTTGTCATATTTCATAGCGTGCATACATATAAAGAACAGCTAAAAATGAGGAACACTATCAATTATATTCTAGTTGTTATGCTGCATTTTTGTATCGAACAATTCATATATATCAACTGCAAATCGCCGACGCAAATAAAAACCCATTCTTTTGATACGGCAGAACCTAAATGAACGCGCCTACCAGTTTAATAATGTCATCATTAAATTACTGCCCTTTAGCCATTATGTGCACAGTGAATGTAAAATATTTTTACTGTAAAACGTCTTAGGCAAGGACAACCCTTTTAAATTTTTAAAGGGCAGTGATAACGTAGGCTACATACTTCACATAACTGGACATTAAAAGGCTCTGCATTTTGTCAACAAAGTGTATTTATGGGTTTAATATCACTCTAGAAACATAACAATAATTGACCTACACATCATTAACCGGTCGGTATTTTTAATGGAGATGTAGAGGGTTTTCTATGAGGTAGCGAGGCTGAGTGCTTTCTATAAGGAAAAAAATAAATTTTTGGAGTACCTTGTTTCCTAAGGAGGAAGAAAATTAGGCTTCTGAGATTACTATAGTGTGTGTGTGTGTGTGTGCGTTCCACTTAAATCCTTGGAATATTTTATCGTTAATCACAAACATTTTATGACGGTTGTGCCATTAGAGTTAAATCAAACGACGTAGTTTGCAATTTCATGTACCAAGGAACAAGAATATGGCGAGCTAGAACTTTCTGATATAAAGTTAAAACTGACGCCACCTACGTTTAGGCCCTGTGTGGTAAAAGGCGTGTAAACATACGCAGCTTATGTCAACGAAACAATTTTGTAGAGTGTAAAATTACAATATGGCGGTATGAAAATTTATTTTTAATTTCCTGTTATTGAAGGTAACTAACGCAATATTACACAATGAAAATAAAATTTAATCCCGCGGTAGACCATCTACATACCTACATATTACATACGGAATATTATGCTTAATTGAAGAGCCACAAACATGGCGAAGATGCCAATATGAGGTCACATCCCATGTATTTTACGTGTACAAAATCCGATATTAAAAACTTCTCGACCAAAACAAAATAAATCAGTAACAAGAACACAAATTGATAAAAATAACTAGAAATATCTGCAATAGGAAATTGGAATTTACAAGTTCTGCTACTCGCTTCTATTTATTATTTAGTCGAATATCACACTTCAAATGAACGAAATGGAATCCCGCCTAATACGTCCATCCCTATGTTATGTTTGCTAACAGGCTGCCAGTAAGTTCACATAGCCTGTTTTAAGACAAGCTTGGGAAGGAGGCGTAGAACACTTTCTGGATAGGTAAAAAAAGCTGAAAACTAGTTTGTAAGAAAGCAAACTTCGGCCTTATCTTAATGGTCCGATATGATAACGATTTCACTTCGAGTAGAAAGCTACGGTGGAAAATAAGGTAACAATCGCATTTACAAGTCAGTACATTCCCTGACGCAACACAATTGAACAGTAATTCTTCTTCGCGTGTCCCCTGACATGTTGCTGTCCCCAAGGATCAGTGAATGTGGCATTAAAAACTCGACCTGAAGTTCTGTTCGAGAGCTTCGACCCGAACAGAATCGCCTAGGTTCTAGACTACGCAACTGTGTAATCGATATGCCCACGCTTCTATTATCTCACACACATTATAGGTAACCTTGCAAACGCTGTAACCATATTGTTTCACCTTCACATAGCAGTATGTTTTGCTTAAATTGCTGTAATGATATTTTGTAACCACCCAGTGCATCAGCTTGTCTGTTCACAATAACCGTACTTTGATACGAGTTCAGAGGGAAATTGTAATAAAAATTTGCTGCTGCCTCTAACCGTCACGATTTGAGATTTGTAAAGGAAATTGATGTAAAGCTCAAAGGATCCGTAACCTGGACAGGATTAGTCGGCGTCATGTCTTACAGCTGGACAAAACCAATTTGATAATATGGCGGGTGTGCTCCAAAGCCCAGTGGTGTTTCAACCAGTGTAGGAGCTTCCCACACGTGTACTGCGAAGGTCTGATGGTAAAAATAATTATTCAAATTAAATATCCAATAAAAATTTCATAAACGAAAGACTCAAAAATATATCTTCTAGACACACACCCACTCAAAGTTAAGAAATGGGGTGGGTTTCGATGAAGTTTTTGTTAATCTGAGGGGGCACTTTACACAAAGCTTGGAAACCACTGCATTTACTTATGACTTATAAACCGATATTCTTACCAGCATTTCAAAAACTTGCTGCTTCACAATAATTTTATGTTACAAAGTATTACTCATTATAAATACCTGTACCCTTATTACAAGCTTCAGTTATCTGTTCTAAATGTGGCGTGCTGCGAGGGAAAATAGCACCAAAGGGTTTAAAAACCCTAATTTAGCTGATTTGGGTACAGCAATGGCTAAGAGAAACCGTCTGCCCTTGGTGAGAATTGAATCCTGAACAAATGCATACATGCACACATACGTACATACATATATGTACGTAGTTAATGCATACATAAATACATACATGCGTACGTACGTGTGTGTTTACGTACGAAAGTACGTAAACACACAGAAACTGTGTGTCTGTAATTAGGTCAATGTAGTAAACAAAGTAGTATCCGATACTCCGAATACATTCCACAATTCTTGCTGCACATTACACACCAGTATACCTCGTAATTACTGTTCTTTCGTAGAATAAGTCAACATATTTAATTTTATAATAGGTTCTTTTCGAAAACCAATCAGTAATACACGAGATGTGCAGTGTTCACGATAGCGAATGTCCTGATTGTGGTTGTGTAATAGTCTGGTGGCTTTGTACCAAAGTTCCAGAAACATACACTGCCTCCATATGCAGGGTAGAAGTCTTAGGCTTTTACTCCTCATACGGGACTTCTATGTACTTCCAGAAAGTCTGTATCCACCTGCCAACGTCATAACACAGAAAAATACTAAATGAATAATTAATTGTCATGTTGAAAATTTTTCTGTACATTTATCTTGTCTTGTGTCATGGGGCTATTACTGAAATTATATGTCCTGTTTTAATTATTATAAATCGAGAAAATTTTGTAGAAAGATTTCATGGTAAATTTTATTTGTCTAAACTTCACCTTTAGAAAGAAGAGGAATCCTACGAGGCAGTGGAGTTAATATCACGTTACAGAATACAAGTCAGACGCAAAAGTCTGCAAGAATTTTGCATATTTATAATAATTTATTAATGTTATAAAGTACGCTGTAAATTATCATACTCGTATTCTCACCATACTAGGCCCATATAAACTTTATCGATAACGACCCTTGTAATATGATAATAAGACTAGCTAAACATTTCGTGCACCTCTACGATATAGAAAAACGTAATTTGTACCACCTGCTCTTTTTAATAACTCGTTCTGTGAAACTCGTTACAATATTCTGCACGGAAATGGGTGCTTATTCATACAAAAGCAGTATACGGCCGTATCCTCTCCACATAAAGAATAAAAGAGATTATTTTAAAATACACAATTCCAAATTTTCACATCGTTATGACACCGAATAGACTGGTAGGTGGAGCACTGACGTTTGGGAGCAAGATTCTCTCTCCATCTTCAATAACCCACATTCTCATATTACGTACTTGATACTTGTGATTTAACATTGACTGTTCAACTACCTATTTTATGTTGAACTTAATTTTAGGATGATATGTGTTTGATAAAATGGAAAGTTTTCTGTTAGTGTCCCATATTAAGGGACTCCCCTATCACCATGGCATGGCGCATTCCCAGCTTACTGATAAAAGTGATGGCTTCCAGATATTTAAAAGAGCTTCAAATGCCTTGAATAAGTCGCTGCAGTCTTCCACAAATGAATAGCTCTCTAGCTTGGGTGCTGGTCCAAAAAGTTACCGGTGCAAAATTGCAAAATATTACACCAACAGTGTATGACGTTGCAGCATTGTGCAGACACAATAGTCTGCCTCCACAGATATAAAGAAGACTTGAGGTGGTAGACGCCTCTGTATAATTGTTTGAAAGAAGAGGTCTTGTATAACGAAGCACAAATTGCATGTCCAAAGCTGGAAGTTACCGTCAAGTAGAAAGTTTGGTACCAAGAGCAAACTGGAAGTGAAATGAACAGTAAAACTGACAATACATGTTTGTGTGTAGTGTACTTCTCATGAAATAATGAATATTTAGAGTTTGTACCAATCTTCTTACGTGAATAACAAGAATTTATTTTGAAAATAAAAAAAAAAAGATTCTTGTAGAAATGTCTGAGATATTGAATAAAATTTAAAAGCGCTTTTCCTCCTAGCTTTGTATTCAGGCTCTCAAACCTTGCAGTCCCTTTTCGTTATAAAGCATTCTATTGTTGATCATATGCTATTCATAATTTCCAACACACACCACATAAACGGGGGAAAGAAAAACCTATCTCCACCCAATTTAATGTAGGGCGTGTCCTAGCCTCAGCACAGCGGATATCATGCACCCATATTGGATACACAGGCTACATAGATCTACTGTCCCAAACGCAACCTTTGTTGCTGCTTTGACAAAGAAAACAGCAAGATTTAGATTTTGAATAAATGGATAATTGCTGCAAAAATAAGTAACTGCACTTTATAGTGGGGCGTAAACCAAAGACTTTAAGTCGACCCTGACTAGGAAAGACTAAACCGTCGTTAATTGCAGTGCATACAATGTGTGAGCGATACAACGGTGCATTACACAGTGATAACAAAAGAATCATTGCTGTAGCGCAGTCGCCTGTCTGGGTAAGTTGAATTATTGGCTGCTGTGTAGCGAAGAGTTAATTATACGCTGTCCGAAAAAACAGAAGGAAAATCTAGTTGGTGATATTCTCTGTTTTTTTTTTGAGCAGAAACTCATATCATTCTGGCACTAGTGGCGTCACATCGAAGAATTAGTGCCTATTCATCCTTACGTTCATTCAGATTTTCGAATATTATCTCGAGAACAGCGACTGAAACATAAGGGAATCACTATCTAGTTACGCATGTATAACAATGTTTAATGACGTAATTATAAATTACGAAAGTGGCGAAACCGTTTCAGGTTACTGTACTAGTGTTTTTCTTCTTGGGCTCTCCCAGATTTGCTAGCTTCCCTCTCTGCTCTCACATCAGACCTGTTCCCACTACTACGTCTACCCCTCCTCGGGTTCCGCAACCCTCGTACTAGACCGCTTAACATTTCACGCTCTTCCCCTGCTCCGTCTCTATATGTCACATCAGACCGGTTCCAATTTTCAAAACTTCTCTTCCTCCATCATCGTCACATTAGACCAGTTCCCTACCTTGAAATGCCACCCTTTCAAGTATGTACGCATGTTCAGGACTTTCCATGTTCAGCCGCGTGTCCCATTCTTTCTGTAAGTCCATCCCACCATAGCATTTCATTGCACTTTTATAAACGTAGTCGTATTGTACAGACATGCTTTAGGATTCTAAGGACATTATTCTTACTGAAGCAAAACACATTGAAGGTGGATGGGCGAGTAGAACTTATTTTCCGTATATTTTAATAAAGATAATGAATGCAAATGCACAATTGAATGTGTGAACTGGGTTATATTAAATCACAAATGAGATGCTTTTTTTGTGGAGAAGGGCCCCGCAGCAGAAGCTACGGACGCACCGCAGCCTTAAAGCTTATTATGCAACCCTTGTGATGAAGATGAAGAGAAAGATGATCAGTATTTTTCCATTCGTCCAAGTAATGGAGCACCGGTGGAATGAAACTGACAGGGGACAACCGAAATACTCGGGGAAAAACTTGTCTCAGTGCCCTTTGTCCACCACAAATCCCACATGGACTGACCCGGGATCGAACACGGGCCTCCGAGGTAGGAGGACTGCGACTAACCGCCTGAGCAATGGCACGGCCTCCAATGAGATGCTTTAGTGATCATGGTAATGAAGTTTCGAGTTAAGTGACAGGCTGCGAATTACATGACGAGGTGAGACATTTTCCTAGAAAGGTGTCAGCTTCATGGAAAAAGTTACTGAGAAGGGTTTTGTGACATACTGTACACCGGTTGGACACACATTTTCATGGGTAAGTGTTCTTTCAGAATATAAAATCGAATATACGAACCGAAGAAGATGTATGGAATACTGTTAACATACAAATGTAACAACACAGAAAAAATATTTATTACATTGAAGGGCGGGTTTATTTTTTGTAGAGGTTGGCCTGGAGCCATATGAACAGCAAAGGGATAAATGTAGGATCAAATGAATAAACAAACTGAAAACTCAAACTAAAATTAAATGAAATTTTCAAAAGAGTACAACCCCATAACTTTATACAAAACCGTCGAAACGGACAAATCATTATTGTAAATTCAAAACCTGAACCAGATTAACCTTTCTTACTGGGCCAGAGGCTGTGCAGGGAATACTGACAGAACGTACATAACTCTGTGTTTGGAACAAGTCGTATTCATCCAGCGTGCCCCGTCCATCTACACACACTAACACGCAGCAAAACGCAGCATAAAGAACTAACAACTAGCCTCAGGGTCGTCTATATAGAAGGCGAAGCCAGATGCTTCCTCCGCAATATTTGCACTGTTTACCATTTCTACATAACGTGACACTCAGGAGACTTACTGAATATTAACAGCAGTCTAAACGTGAAATCCTGCCTGCTACATTACTTGTAACTCAACGCTTTCCAAATCTAAGACAGATTAAACTTTCATACTCCCAAATCACTCGAATATACGATAAAGTATTTCAGTTAAACATCGCCTTTAAATTGCTTAAAATAAACCAGTTTCCATTCTATAAAAAGAAAAACTGAGCTGAGTACTGGGCCAATAAAAGATAAAGGTAAACACCGCTTCGTAACGTGCCATGCAGACACAAAACTGGGCCAATGCTTAAGGCTAATTAAACTTTACACTTTGTTTTACAACGAAGTAATCATGATGCCCATATGAAAAAGCAAACTGGCGGCTTGTAATAGGTACTAAAGTGTGAACAATGATACAAGATTGACCCCATTCTTTACAGCTGCTATTTTAGAAACTTCGTTTGCGTGGTAACGTAAAGGTAAAGGTGAAGTGGTCCACGTGCACTCCAAGAAGAAATATGGGGAGAGGGCAGGTATTGCTCTAAGCATTCTTAATCTCGACACTAGACTGAAGTGAATTTATATGGTAAAGTATAATTTATACTGTTAAAACTCTAGAAAATTATTCAGCTGTTGAAAAATTGTACAAAATATTTCTCAACAGTTCACTAACATCGAAAACCATGTCAGGAACTCAGTCCTCTCCCTACAAACAAAGCATTTGACTGGCAGAATGCAAAGACTCTGCGTCATCTCAGGACTCAATAAACACGAGGGTAGGGATCGTCTAAATCAGTGGTATTCAATCTTTTTTTGTTCGCGTACCCCCAGATATAATTTCTCTTCAACTTTGTACCCCCAAAGTTGTTGGTGCATAATTCAAGTTATACATAGTCTATAAGCTACATCTAAAATAAGTTAAATAAATTACATCCAAAATAATGTATTAAATAATAAGTTTTAAATGAGAAAAAGGAGAGACAAGCTATTCAATAACAAATATATTATATGCACTATGAGGAATAAAATGAAACTAGCCGCCCAGAGAAGAATCGCATAAAGGAGAGAGAGAGAGTGAGAGAGAGAGAAAAAATGGCGCTCCCAAATCGCATGTCCTTACGTCCGGTTCTCTTGTGGCTAACCCTAAATCTGGCCCTGATTATTCAGTGTTTATCATAAAATAATATATTTTTTTAATTTTACGTACCCCCTAAGATGTCTTCGCGTACCCCAGGTTGAATACCACTGGTCTAAATGAATCAATTAAAAAATGACGCAGCTTCGATACACATCATTACATATATTTTTGTGAATCAAAATAAGCAAATTTATTCTATTACCTCTCATCCTGTTCTCCAATATACAACCAAACCATAAAGTAATATGACACAATTACAAACTCACTTCAGTTCCAAAGTTACATCCGGCAGTGTTTAACTCCCTCCATAACACTAAGCTATGCTGCAGTAACTGCCAAGTAGTTAGTCCATACGTTGCAAAGTTTTCATTTTTTGTGGATTAGGTTCACTCTATTTGAAAGTATGTAATGTACTCTTCAACCGCCTCCGCCCATTCATCTATTGTAATACTCGAATTTTAAAAATATTCTTCTTTTTCCGATTCTCTATGGTCGTAGTTAGGGCCAGTGGCGGCGGCAATGATGTGTGTGTGTGTGTGTGTGTGTGTGTGTGTGTTACTGGTCCTCGTTCAGCAGATTGCCGCAGTTTACGTTACGAGCCTCCAGATCGTATAACATGAAAGAAATGTGTGTTTCAAAAAGAATGGCTTTTTTTATTACTGATTTTACATATTGAAGTAAGAGTTAACAACAGAGGAATTGTGAACACAATTATAGGAAATCGTTTTAGCTTTTCTGTTGAATAGAGCTTTATCTAACCTTGTTCATGGGAAATAATATGGTTTTACACCACAAAGGTATGAAGTGTGTTTGTTTTAATTTTAATACTATTGGACACTTGGAAAAAACGAATTAAAAAAAAAATAAACTACTGCTGTTCTATCAAAGTCTTTAAGGAAAAAATTAAAGAATTTCACTGAAGTTTATAGTACAGAGATAATACATTTTAACGACAAAAAGGAAAACAAATTTACTTCAGAAATGTAAAATAGGCTACTGCAACACTTTCACATTTAACTTATCTAATGAAAGCTTTCGTGTAGCAGCTTTTATTATTATGCTAGATAGTATTGCAATGCAATAATTTTAGCGAATGGCTCAACAACGTGCCATTATAAACTTACTGAAAAATGTCATCGGGATACATAGCCAAGATTGACTTTGTGGTCATACTTTGAATCTGATGATGATGATGATGATAAATGAAATATTTCTCCGAATAAATTATGACACCTGTGTTACTTCGAATTTTCAATTCATATCATGAGGCTAGCACAAGTTACGCATACGGCTAATGACTCCAGCAGGAAGTGACTAAATTCTAAGCATATACTTAGAGCCTACCAGCAGATCCCGAATACTGATTACTGTACTAGCAAAGGTGTCCGTTCTTCACTAAGAGTTTCTTAATACAAGGTGCAATAAAATGGAAAAATGATTCCTTTATTATGAAAACCTTATGAAAATATACTTAATACAACTAATTTTGTATTACTTACTGCAGTGGCATCCCAGTGTTCATCTCTTTAAAAAAGCACTTTCCAAGCAATGAACTGTAGACCTGTATCACTTTCGCATTATAACCTGAATCACTGCCGCTTAGCGAATCGACTAGAAAAGGAGAGAAACAGAGGGGGAAAACGGTAATAGGATAAAAGGGATTCGACACACATGTTATTGAACTGCATAGCGCCTGTTGAACCGGCCTAATGTACTTATTACAGAGAGAAATACGCTCATGAGATCCTACCAACAGGAAAGTAGACTATTTTGACTAAATAACA
Source organism: Reticulitermes speratus (assembly GCA_021186555.1). Classification (NCBI taxonomy): domain Eukaryota; kingdom Metazoa; phylum Arthropoda; class Insecta; order Blattodea; family Rhinotermitidae; genus Reticulitermes; species Reticulitermes speratus. Next base: position 21,585,303 of record JAJKFL010000001.1, read on the forward strand.
CCCATAATAAAATTAGGAGCGAAAATCTGGTAGTAAATTATTTTTTATTCAGTTCCGCAACTGTTATCTTATTCGTTTTCCAAGATACGAACTCGAATACACCAATTGCATTTGCATGCCAGTGAAAACTGTCATAAATTACATAGTGTTCAAGCAAATTATTATATTGATTAATTACTGAGTACATGGGATATTTAGAATATCGGATCATGAAAAAATTCTCCTTTCGTTACACAGATCCCCTAGTTCTGTTAGATTTATAAATTCTAGCAGTTTGCGGTTAGGAAGTAGAAGACCAATGTTTGGTTATGCTTCTCTTGAATGCCTAAAAATGCAATGAAACATGTCGCAAAGAAGTTAAGCATTCTTTCCTTCCTCTTTGTTCTTCAGATTCAATGCATTACGTATTGTGGCCTAGTCCTATTCACAATTCAATTCCGAGGTCATTAATCTTTCACGCATATTTAGTACAACTCCTTGGACGAGAAGTAGACCAAATGAAAGGACTTCGCCTACAAAGAGCAACACAAATATAGGAGAACCGTGGAGTAAAGACATGCACAGAGTGATCCCGAATTTGGGTACACCTGAAATGAATTTTTATTCATTTCCGTAAGAACAGTTCATTTTATACACACTTTTAATGGAAAAATATTTCGAACTGCATAATATGAGCGTTTATAACGAACACTTAGTCAAACCACAACGTATACCACTCTGACACTAACACTTTGCTTCTATAATCTCTGAACACTGGAGCAGTCACAACATTCAGAAGGATATCGAAGCAAATTCCACAGAAAACAGATCCTTTCGAAACATGAAAAAGAAAATATATTTTTCGAAAGGTTTCTTTTTTCTATTTGTATGCAACTTCTACATTTCAGTTACAAACATTTATTTTTTTATCTTCTAGATCTTTTAGTATGAAGGTGTTATTGGTGCCAGCAGTAAAATGGAAGGTGTAGAAGGAAACATATGATGCAAGGGAAAAAGAATAGATGGAGTGCAGTGAAGCGGAAGATTTGCGGGACTCCACAAGAATCCCTGGACACCATCCGTATATAGCCTAGAGGGTGAGTGTGAGTCTATATGGGCTATATACAGCACAGAAGAATATACCTCCCTTATATCTCTCAGACTTAAATCGGGAGACGAGGAGGTGACGGGAAGGAAGTCAACAAAAGTTTGGTCAGGAACGTTGTTGTAAATAGTGGGTACAGCACACTGAAAACAAGACAAAAAAAGCACTAGAAGCAGAAGAGCTTGGATAAAGGACTTGAATGAAGATGAGAAAACAGCTTCAAGGAAGAAAGCTATCTGCATTCCTTGTGACCAGGAGGACAAACAACGGAAGAAACTCTGTTCAGATTTATACTTCTTACGTATTTGGTTCCTCAAGTTTATACTTTGTGTATTCAAGCTATCAATAACTTAAATGGAACCCTTTCGGGTTAAAAAATAAGTTACGTGCGTATAGTACCCTTACATTACGGTCGGATAAATAAAATAAACCTTGTATCTTATTGATAATTAGTCAATTTATTAGCTGACAGTCGCTCAGGAGATAAAGAAATTTTTCTCCTTTTATATACAAGCTTCAGATAAAACCATCTTGTTCACAGGGCTCTATCCTGGGACTTATGTATCCAATGCACACCATCACACGATATTTATTCTACATCTATTTTAATATTATCACCCTCTATAAAATGTACATTTCTCAGTCAGTCAGCCACTCATCCAATAAATCGCCAAATCAGTCAGTATAAGAAGAGCATTTCAAATTAACATGTAAAATAATATGTAATTCTTATAATTTTGTCTCAGTTGTTTAAGGAACTTTTCAAACAGGGGTTCTTAGTCTATGGGTTCAACATGCCATAGAAGTTGAGAATCTGTGATAAACTTTAATACTTTGAAAATCCTTCTATATAAGTTTGTTTAATATGTGATGTAATCACGGGCGTAGCTGGGGGGTGAGGCAAGCTGTACGGCAGTCGGGGCAGCAGAGTCGAAGGGGCAGCGAATTGGGCGGCAAAATAAATATTTTAAATGAAAAATTTGAATTTCTGCGCTCAGCAAATTCAAAATTACTGAGTCGAATAAAAACGAATTACTTCTCACGTCATATGCACGCTATCGACAAAACTTTGAGGCCGGCTGTGGGGCCCAGCCAACCTCTTCGTCAGTGTTTATCGGGGACTACTACTCAGGGAATAAAGCGGCCGGGGCGTGAAGCTGACAACTCACTTCCATCTAGGTTAAGGAAACGTGAAGCTGTAACTCCACTCCGTCAAACACCTTCATGGAGTGGTATAGGGAAAAATTTAGCTGTACCAAATTTGCGTACGTCAGATCGTTCCCGAACAAAAAGTCGAAATGACTATGTAAGTAAATTATATTTGATCATTATGAATCGCAGTCAAATTATTCCTACATGTTTCAATGTGGACTGTCATTACCATTAAATCTACCCCTTTAAAGTCTAGAGGTTAGTGTATGCACCACGAATTTGAACACTAAAACTCTATTTTATCCATGTAGCGTATTTATGGTTCATATGATTCTTAAAGTCGACAATGGTGGCCGCGAGGTCTGAGGCGTAGGTCTGCGGCCGTTCGCTTACTGGGATTGCGGGTTTGAATGCCGCTGGGGGCATAGATGTCTGTCTCTTGTGAATGTTGTGCGTTGTCAGGTAGAGGTCTCTGCGACGGGCCGATCCCTCATCCGGAGGAGTCCTACCGAGTGTGTGTGTGTGTCATTGAGTGTGATCAGGCGCAACAATAACCCTCTACACCTCCAATGAGTAAGTATAAGAAGTCATTGTAAAAAATGTTATTCTTACAATGAACAGTTATATACTCCCTGTACAGTGTTTACCGACTGGTCTCCTAATGAAAGTATACTGTGTTCTCTGTGAGGTAACTGAACCTTTACATAAGATGTAGATTAACTGTAGTCTTGAACGGGGTTCTAAACGCCATTAATTATCTCTGAAACAAAATTTGCGAACAGACCTAAGGACATCTCTTACTATAGCGCCAAATACTGAGAAACCTGCGTCCTGTCCCATTGCCAGCAATTTTAACGGTACGAGGTGCAAGTCAATATAACAGTGTTACGTATCCTGTCGCTCGCTGCGCATGTGTCGTGTGTGAAATTACTTTTCCAATATTCTCTACATTTCACAATGTGTACCTACATAAGTTGCCATGGCAACTAATTATATGTAGCAATGAAACAGACAGCATAAAAGCAGTACGGAAAAATTGGTGGGTCAAGCAGAACACTGTCGCCCAACATAAATACTTTCAACGCGCCCTCTTCCTCCTATTATTCTTATTGTTATTCTTCTTCCTCTGCAGCGTCACGGCTGTCTCTCTTGATCTGTTCAGGTTTCACAATTTTTATGTCAGGCACGAAATTGCAAGTGTTAATAGTTTGACATGTATTTCTTAAAACCTCATTTCGAATTTCGCCGAGGACACTGATTATTCGGACGCTGAATTTTTTCATGACTTTCGTCCGTTCCTCCAGCATAGTACAGATAGAGTAGGATTACCTTAAAATTATGCCACATCTTCCCCTCACTCTTAATTTCACTAAATGCGATCGACCACCTAAAATTTGCGCCGCTAAATAACCACTAAAATTGGAACAGCGTTGTCAAGCAACTTATTATTCATCCGTCCAAACGATTTTAAGTGATTCGACCAGCTACTCATCGGCTGCTCTAAATTCTCCTCCTTTTAGATTTGTGCTTTCACGTTTGTCTACTTTCAAGTAATTTGCCATGCAACTGATTGCGATAAACTAACTCGTCTGCCGTCCCCTTCTTCAGATAAAAAGTTGTGTCCATTCGCTGTTTAGCTAATAACTGCAAGCCTTTACACGTCCCAAGTACTTCGTTTCAGAAACGTGACTGCCCTTAAACTATTGGTATATGAATGGGAGGCATAGATTCACATTTCAGAAAAGTGACTGCACTTAAACTATTGGTATATGAATGGGAGGCATGGATTCACATTTCAGAAACGTGACTGCACTTAAACTATTGGTATATGAATGGGAGGCGTGGATTCACATTTCAGAAACGTGACTGCACTTAAACTATTGGTATATGAATGGGAGGCATGGATTCACATTTCAGAAACGTGACTGCACTTAAACTATTGGTATATGAATGGGAGGCATGGATTCACATTTCAGAAACGTGACTGCACTTAAACTATTGGTATATGAATGGGAGGCATGGATTCACATTTCAGAAACGTGACTGCACTTAAACGATTGGTATATGAATGGGAGGCATGGATTCACATTTCAGAAACGTGACTGCACTTAAACTATTGGTATATGAATGGGAGGCGTGGATTCACATTTCAGAAACGTGACTGCACTTAAACTATTGGTATATGAATGGGAGGCATGGATTCACATTTCAGAAACGTGACTGCACTTAAACGATTGGTATATGAATGGGAGGCATGGATTCACATTTCAGAAACGTGACTGCACTTAAACTATTGGTATATGAATGGGAGGCGTGGATTCACATTTCAGAAACGTGACTGCACTTAAACTATTGGTATATGAATGGGAGGCATGGATTCACATTTCAGAAACGTGACTGCACTTAAACTATTGGTATATGAATGGGAGGCATGGATTCACATTTCAGAAACGTGACTGCACTTAAACTATTGGTATATGAATGGGAGGCATGGATTCACATTTCAGAAACGTGACTGCACTTAAACGATTGGTATATGAATGGGAGGCATGGATTCACATTTCAGAAACGTGACTGCACTTAAACTATTGGTATATGAATGGGAGGCGTGGATTCACATTTCAGAAACGTGACTGCACTTAAACTATTGGTAGATCAATGGGAGGCCTGGAGTCACATTTTTACGTCAACAAAGCTCTCTGACCAGTGAAGCTTATGCTATATTATCTCAGTGTCTTTGAATAACACACTAACGTAAAGCTTACCTAGGCTGGTGTTAGTTCCCGCAAGACAAAATAACTGCCCACCGATGGTTAAACATCATACAGGGAAATTATTCTTTCAGAAACAAATAATCACTTCGCTCACCAATAAATTCCCGGACATTTGTAACACTCAAGAGGTTCAGTACTGTGTTCAAAGGTGTCCGCCCCTGAACCCTAATATGAGTCATTTGACTCCGTCCACAAAATAATATCTTACTACTTTTAGATCCCATTTAATAACTACATTCCGTTCCACACATAGTCTCGTAAGGGGTCTGTTCCTTCCAGCTTTTCCACTAAAATTTTGTAAGATCTTATCTTCCCCATGTTTCTCCATCAATCACGCCGATACCTTAACATTTGATGACTAACACAAACTATGAAGTTGCTCGTACATAGTAGGCATTGCACAGACTATTTATCTTGCAAAAGCTCAGATATAGCCTTCCTGCACTGTTAGCTAGCAGCATGCCTGTCTATGCATGTAAAACATTGCCAATGTTTGGGTTCAGTTATGAAGTTTTACTTGTTGAAAATTCTTACCTGTTTCCGGGATTTTATAGGTGTAACACAGGATCTTGTTTCCTATTTCGAGTAGACGAACGATCTCATGTAACTCCCTTCGTTTGTTCACAGGATCCAATCAAAAACATGATCCATCTCATCAACTGAGGCATGTTTACATCCCCTACTGCCCGATCTCATTACTTCACCTCACCACACTCCTCCCTAATCCACTGACACACGAAACACAGGCCCGTCTATAATAAAGGTTATCATACACTGCACAGAAGAGAACACCCCAACGATACCACAGAGCAACAAGCCTCAGTGCTGGTACGTAGGCCAGCTGACGTCACGCTGTCTTCCACTATTGCAGCACAGGTTAAGGCGGCAGACAACGGCCTTACGTGTCCTTGAATATGCTTAAGTTACCCCACTGACAAAGTATTTTGTTCTCTTACAACGTTTGTGTAATATTAATCAAAATACAGCAAACAGGCTACATGACCAACAAACGGGAAAACAGGGCTCGATTCTCGGGAGAGGCAGAAGTTTGTCTCTGTAATATTAAGTCCGAATCAGATCTGGGGCCTACCGAGAGCTCTATCTGATTGGTAATGGGGACTAATCCTCTAGAGGGTAAAGCAACCGAGGCGTAAAGCTGCCCATCCACTTTCATTCAGTGCCGATAATAAGAATGATTTGGGATACACATTTAAACCCCACACATTTCCAGAGCGAGGTGGTTACTTAATCAAAGCAATAGATGCATTCATTCTTCAATCCGTGTTAATATAAATTCACTGAAATTGCCGTAAATATTCCTTTACATGTGCTTAGCAGTAAGTAAATTATTTAAGCTTTATCCCAGTACACATTTACAGCTGTAAAAAAATAGACTAATGGGCTAAATCTCTTGTGCTATTTCACATCTTTAAACGGTAAGTGCTCCAGCTTCGAAGTAGCATTTCCTACAAGTACAAATTAAACTGACCCACGTTCAAAATGCAGAAAACTTGCTTCTTTGTCTACATTATCCACCTTCTGAAACATTCTAACCGAAAGTCATGGTAGAAGGATTAGCACATTTGTTTTTGTATTCTGGAGGCAGCCGGTTCCTATATCGGTAATGAGTCCAGCTATCTACTATGTGACTTTTAGTGGCAGTCTCTCCACGCAAATGACCTTATAATATTTAAATGAGGCCAAGGCCACTTTCTTCCACATTGTTTCCGATACAAGATTCCCTAATATTTCTAGCATGATAGGCTATATAATATGAGATACCGACCTTGCTAAATGAGCCATAATTTCTTATCGTTTCATAAATGCTTCTGATGCAATTTTCCCCCACAACACTTCAATGAAGGATGGGAATATCCTAATGTCTGTATTCAATATGGACGAAGCCAAGGGAATGTCATTCATTTCTCGAGTGAGATTTGAAGCCGTGGTCATAGACAGTAAGTGTCTTTGATCCCTGTAATCCTCAAGTTGTTATTTTACGAAGTCCTTCGTCGAAATATGTTGCTATGCAATATCAGCTGATATAAGACTGATATAAGTTGTATCATATCTATTTAGAGAATATGCTGTACAATACTGGCTGGGTAGATGGCATCGAATATCACACAATTCAGAAATAATCCGTATTACGTGTATGTGTGAAATTCGTCAAGTTCCAAAGTTTGCATTCTAATTCTTGTAGGTCGATTTTAATATTATGTTCCCACCTGCAAGTCTAGTCCTTTCGAGCTGTCATTTTCCTTGAGATTTTCTGACCACTGCTTCATGCGCATTTCTCTTCTGTTCCATGAATTTCTCCCTCCTTGGTTATCGTACTAACAATACTTGAAGAATAGTACAAATCGTGAAGCTCCTAGCCCCACACCAGTTCCTCCCTCTTACAGTAAAATATCCCTTCTCTATACTGTTGCTAAGTGTCCTCAGTCCGTGTTGTTCCTTTAACACAAACATCAAGTTCTACACCCACGGAAAACAACAGGCAAAATTAGAGTTTTGTGAATTTTTATCTCTATGCTTTTAGAAAACAGATATGAAGGCAGAAGATTTTCTAACACGCCCTGCTCGAAAAATGCAAAGTTTCTAAATGACAAATCACGTGGTACATGTCGTAACCAATGACATTCTAATGGTTCATTCCTTTCATTTCATTTCATTTTAAGAGCTCACCATTTTTTCAGTTCTCCATCGTTTCTGTATGTCACCAAAACATCTTGTTATTAATTCATATCCTTGTGGAAAGAATTCCTCATTAAAAGCCCTTTCATTTATTCAATTGTTTCATTTCTTTGGTAATTGTGACAAATCTAAAATGATGGATTATTTACTACGGCGGTTCTCCCAAAGGCAGGACTAACACGCAAAATCGAACAGAGAATGTGCAAATATCAGTATTTATCCATGTCAGACCCCGTGAGGGTAGGCACATTATTAACATGTCGTCGCGTCATGACATCCAGATGTATAAATCACGTACTGGAGGACCATATTAGAAATTCTAAAAGACTAATTTCTATTGTAACTGCATAATGAGGAACCTCTTTGTCCTTACGCTGCGCTAGACATTATTAGGTTAATGAAATAAAGAAGGACGAGATAGACGGTGTATGTAACCCGCATGACTAAGTGAGATGAATTCAAAATTTTAGTATGAAAATTTAAGAAAGGGGACCGGCTGGGAGAGCCAGGATTAGAGAAAATATGAAATTAAAATGGATTTAAACTAAATAAAGCAAGAGAATGTGGACTGGTTTTAACTGGATTAGATTAGGGGCAAGTGGTCAGCATGGTCAAGACCCCCCTTTCCTTAAGGCACTTTCTTAATGCGTTTTACCTGCTTCCAAAAACTTTTCACCTCATAAATATGCGACTTTTCCAGTGTTAGTTCGGGTGCTGAGTCCAATTAAGTAAATGTTCTTTGGCAATTTGCATTATTTCCTGATGGCAGAAATTTGTTTTGAAGAACAGGACTTTTGCGCTTGAAATTTATTGATCATCTGAGCAAATATTTATTTCTTGAGAGGGATTCTGTTTCATGAAATTGGTTCCTTATGAAGGCAACAAAGATGGAGAAAAATCATGAAACAGAAACTGAGTCTCACATTTGTACATAACTTCACATGTCCGGTAATCAGGAGAAAATAATTCCATAAACACTGCACCTGTCACTTAATCATAGGACTGTAAACGATTATAGACAAAAAACATTTAACTCTTTAAAGAATAAATACGACGCCGTGTAATAACGCAGAAGACCACATATTTCATCAACATCGCAGCGGAAGCCTGAAATCAAGGTTAGTACATTTAAAAACTTAAATTCCTACCTCTCAGCCAGCTAAATCAATTTCCTGTATACTAAAAAGGCAAAGCGAATAACACCCTTTAGGAAAAATCGCTGATTATGAGAATCGTTCTGAGCACACAAATAAACTCTATGGGCAACAATGTTACAGCAGATCGTACACATATTTACCACTAGGCACGCACGGCCTCCTATATAAAACACAATTTTCATGTTTCTGGTACACAATTAATTACATACCTCGCGTAAATAGTAACAGCAAAGTATAATTGGTTCTCAGACTTGAACCCCACCGGGCTATACGGAAATAAATTTGGTCGTCGCTCATAAAAAGCAGTCTTCATTTTGTTCATGCTGTTAGACAGAGTCTGCTCTCGAATTCTCCAATCTGTTTGTTTTGTTACCTCGTGCAAAACGAAGACAAAAGGTAAAACGTTGAAAAGAGGTGCATATTAAACAGAAGCATGTGACAAACCTCTCTGCCGCTAAGTGTTCAAAAGGGATTGTCGTACGAAGGTTTACTGTCCTTCTGGTTCTCCATCATCATCATAATTTAAAACAAATTGATCCTCCGTAAGGTAGAAACTGAATTTACACACATAATTTACTCATTTCGTTTGTCAATGGGTTAATTTACAGCTGAACAAAACAAATTTGAGAAAAATATTTTCAAGACTTTCTTTAACATACCTACAAGCCTTAACAGCTTGATAACACTAGTCAGAGTTTAAAATATGGTGTAGTTGTTAATTACAAGCAGTTCAAAATTTACATAGATTTGTATATCTATAGTAAATGAAGTGTCTGCAAACACTTTCAAAAAATTTAACAATATTTAAGAACGACTTTTATTGAGTTATCTGCTGTCCTGATCAACTTGAAGTAATCATATCATACCTACAATTACAAGTATTTGCCCGTCCCTGGGGTTGGAAGTATCGACACAAATCCCTAGATACCGACAAAGAAGGACAGATGATTCCATAATTGGACTCGAAGATTTTTTTTCTGGTTAATAGAAAGAAATTCTACTTCACTCTCTTTCTACCAACATTATCGGGGACAATAGACTTCCATTAGTTTTACGGAAATTTTTATTCCAGTAGTTTCGTAATGCTTCTTATATTACGGCCACAAAGAAAGTCTCATGGTTCGACCCCATCCATATCACACAGCGATTAAAATTAATTCGAAAATGGACTCCCCTCTATTCCCGTCAAAGCCGTTTAACTATCCCGGTCACAGATACACTAACAGTAGTAATCACGTGATAACTTTCTCTAGCTACAAGCGCTTTGGATTTGTTGACACAGGCCAGAGATGTTATAATTGACACACAGGAGGGATTCCCGAGCCCCGTCATCCCCACCAAACCTCCTTTCCGTGACGTCACATTACATGTAGTGACATGAGTAAATACAAGACCATTAAAACTAACACGAAAAGAACTAAATTCCAATTTCTGCCAAGAGCTTCTGCGTAGTTTCATTCACTGTAAGATACGCGAACATAGTTTTGCTTCACATTGTATGAAATATGTACGACTGTGATTGTAAGTACTGGCACAAGCATGCGCCTGCAAAATGTATACTTTAGCGAAATCAGACATTTACCAATCAACTGATGCAGTGCACGCCGTTGCATGCAAATTTATTCATAAAACTTCATGCTGGTGCTACCTGCAAAGCCAGCACGTACATCAGGGCAATAATATTTCTTAGTAATCCATACGTTGGTTCTCTTGAACCTTCTTTTATCACGATAACCAGACATTAGCTACATTACAAGTGCGAGGTCAAATCACTTAAAGACTTTCAACCAACTGGAGTTAATTTAGCGTCGATTGAATTATGATTATACGATATTACTTAGAAGAATTTGCCTTGTAGCTATATTAAAATAATATTCCAGTCCTTTAATCATTTTAAAAAAGAGCCTGATTATAATTCGAAGTTAGAATAAAACACGTCCCAAGCAGAAGTCAGAAGCTAATTTTAGACAGATGAATGCAATGCAAATTCACTCCTCGCACTCTGCATAAAAGCAACAACCAAGGCCTGGATGTGTCTACCGCTGCTTCTTGATCTTATTAATAAATAACTCCGTGGTGGAGAGTCTTGTTCTGAGATGCTGAAAATCGGTCAGCTTGTACAGAAACAAACCTGCCTTCCAAAGATCCAGAACGTTCGATAACGTGTCCAAAAAAGCTGCGTGCTTCAACGCCCACGGGGGCAATTTAAAGGCTTTTACTTCGCCTATAACAATCCCAAAAATATTTTTCATTGGAAAAATATAAAGAATTAAACCTTTTATCCACTGCGATTCACAACGAATTCCGGAACTTTAACACATTAAGGGACAGACAAAACCTTTATAAAAAGGAATAAACGTGGACATCAGCGTCTAGCATGTCAACACACATATTGAAACCATCAGAACATCAAATTATGACTTAACCTTTAAAGCACGGGAGTTTTAAATCCCAAAGTAGCCGCTGATGCCCGGGGTTCTTTTCGCTTTAAATGCCCGTTTTCGCACCTGATGATATTATCCGTAGTATTTCATACATTTTAAAGATAAAAATTTCAAATAAAAAGTACAAGCTTAAGAATGAATCGGTCCACCCGTTACGCAAGTTTAAAGAAAATCCACCTATTTTTACGCAGCTTAGTTGAAGGTCATTTTCTATATTGTTTATTTTTTCACTTTACGCGTTATTTTCTAGATTTATTCATTTCACCTAGCTCCTGCTAAGTGGAGACCCTTGCTACAAAATTTGAAGCTGACTGTACATATTATCGTGTTTCCTCATACGTTGTTTAGCTTTCAGTCGTATAAGGATGTTTAGGTTTTGTGGTAGTGCTGGCTTATCTGGACGCTCAGGCAAAATGATTTCATATGCAGTGTGAGAGGTAAGGAATGCATACAGACTTCCATTACTGTGGTTGGTGCAATATGGGACCAGAGACAAATGTCCTTCAGTCTGCGGTAAGGATTTCTTCTGTGACATTTTTTAATTTTAGGTTCATGCTTATGTCTATCTTCAACTCAACAGTTCAGTCCGTTCGCTGTCATAGCAATAACATGCAACAGGCTTGGCAGGGCAGACACTTGGATCACGATCAGAAAGTCAGACACTGATTATGCAGTGTAAAAAATTCGCTGCCGTGTGTGTTCCGCCAAAAAACAAAGAAACAAGAACGAAATTCAATTGTTAAGAATGCAGTATATGTTTGTGTGCTATCCCATGTCTCGAGGTATATCACATCAAATTGCATTTCTGAGGACCAACTGACACTAAAGTGGTAAGGTGGAACACACAAATGTAGGTAAATATTACCATTGTAATTACTGAAATGTTATTTTTCAGTAGCGTTCTGTTAATGGAATAATGGGGGTGAATGAGGTGGAATTTTACAGGAAGGGCTTTATGAAGGAACAGAGACTTGTCGGAAGTTCCTTTACGTTTGTTTGTGTATTTACTTCACATCGCCAATATGAGGAAAAAAGAATGACTACTGCTTGGAGACTACGGTAAATAATTCGTGACTGCTGGAAAAATCGTAAGGCTGTTAGTAAGAAAAATTACAACTTATTAGTGATAATTTTAAATTGAATTAAATTTCACACAATCTTTCATGCCTGTACAAGCCTTTTAGACAAGTACTGTGAAAAAATATGTGTAATTATAGAAGCAGAGAATTTTAAAAACGACATGGCGTTGTGGGACAGTGTTTTTCCTTTCGGCCGTTGAGGGCATTTAAATTTCTGGGACAGTGTTTTCCCATTCGGTCGAAAAGGGTTAAATACCTTCAATTTAATATACGATAATCATCAAAACATACTAATACAATCTGGAACTAAACCCCGTCTTCTGAGTTCAGATACAAACACATTTAAACTCGCTTTCCTAAGTGTCACGTTAAAACGCCATCTCCGCCACGAACTACGAATAGTTAAATTGTTGGTCTCTCCTCTGCCTGACAGTATACCATATAGCTTTTTAAGCTGTTTCAACCAACCGACCAATCTACCAACCATCCACTCACACATACGTAACATCCTCATCACCGCGCAGGCAGCCCAACTAACTCGTTAACTTACCACCCCCTTCAGTCTGACAACATGACATTGCTCCTCAACCCTGCAGGCCTGTATTAACACCCCACGAGCTTCAGCCCCCAGCGGGATATACATATACTGGAACTCCAACAAAAAGTTTCGCCTGTAAGAACTTGGCCTTCATACTTGCTGAGTTCCCGTGCTCCCTAAAGTTGGCAGTTAATTATGGACTACAATTTCTTTCGTACTTGAGGTTAGAACTACCTTTAGGTTACCTCCTGTTTGTGAGTGTGATTATGGTGAAGGTTAAACTGCAATTAGTGCTTTGTGTTAAAAAGAACAGGGTGTTCTAGACACAAAGGATGATATAGGTTTTACACTGTGATAAGCTCATAGTCGCTCAACTGTTTAACGAAGTTCATCCCCCCCCCCCCCCTTTTTATGGAACCGGATGTTCTATTGGTGCATCCAAAACAGATAGACATAAAGTGTTATAATGCGGTAGGTGAATCCAATTAACACTTTCACATTCTACACCTTAAAAATCTGTTTTAATGTTATTTTCCGCTAGAGCCCTACGCCTCACTCTACTACGTTGTCTCCTGCTCTCCTTCATTCCAACCAAAATTTGCTATGTATTTAAGTTCTCTGTTATGCGTGCTACATGGCCTACTTCGCTCGTTCTTCTTGATCTCATCATCATATTAATATTTGGCGATGTGTAAATTTTATGACGTTCCTCGTTGTGCAGTATTCTCTAACCTCCCGCTAACTCGATAGTTTTTAATTCCTTGTCTTTTTCTCATCACCTTCATCTCGAGGGCGCTCAATTCATGTTCTTACCTTAAGATCAGAGACCAAATTATTTTTTCCACCAATACATACATATTTTGTAACACTAGAAAACAACTACATCAGGTACACGTAGGCTCGCTGTAAACTGTATGTTGGAATAATCAGATGTAGAAAGCAAAATAAAATAAATTATAAGGGATTGCTCATATGTTATTTAATAAATAAAATAAATAAAATAAAAAATAAAAAAATGTTATTTAACAACTTTGCATTAACTGCAGCTGTTGTTTATCGTCGACTTATAAGAGAGAAAGGTCACATTCTGTGAACATGAAAGATTTTGATAGAAGGTGATCGTGACATATTTGAAGATATAATTCGATGCGTTTAGTAGGACCACGAAAGGCAATATATCGCCCGAGATTCGAATCTGGTACCTACCGAAACTTTACCATTTTAAGAAACTTGCTCTGCGAAATGCGCTATTCTACACTCATTTTCTCACCTAAGAACATACAACAGTTTATGTCTCGAGTTTTTTGCCGTTTTTATTTTCCATTCAAGCCGAACAGCGTGTTCGGAAGGAGTGTTTAAAGAATTTAACGACGCTGTCATTAATTAAGACTATAAAGAGACAAATAACTGTATGGCAGTGAATAACAAAGAGTAAAGGGTGTGCAGGTAAGCGCAAAATGCCTGCAAAGACCAAGGAAAAGTAGGCCAACTTCAGAATAGTTGCTGTCCTGAACGAGACTCGAACCAAGCACCTTCCGAACACAAGCCAGAATTTTCACTGCAGAAGACATCTCGCTCGGTTGGACGTCCGGTTTCAAAAGAAAGGAAGGAGCAATTTTCCAAACGAGTAGCCACATGACTTTGTACATATACTATATCGAAAAATGCTCTATTGAGAACCCTCTGCACTGCGATCGCAGCGCTCCTCCAACATAAACCGCCTGCTCTAAGAAGTTTGGCTGCAGAACAATCATTTTGATTTTCCTGCTTTCTCACTCACAATAACGGAACAGCTGGGCAATTTGGAAGCGTATATAATGGAAAGTTCTGGACTATTATTATTTCTGGCGTATTCCACCAGAGCGCCTTCCAAACGCGCCGTCTTTTTATTATGACTCTCATGTAAAAAGACCTCCAAAGTCGTAAGATATTTCTAACTGAAACTCGGGAACCCAAGACAATGGATAAATGTTCAGATCTCCCTCTAATCAATTATCTAATTACACTTTAATTCGTCTCTAATTTACCCAGTAAAATTATAACTGCCTACGAAACATAACTGAACTTCTTTCGTAAGGGAAGTGCTGCAATTTACTTGGAAAAGACACAATATACAGAGCCATGTGAAATAAATGTGATTAATAAATAAGCACACATGAACACGGCAATATATTTTGAGACTAACAAACATCATTACCAGCACATCAAGTACATTAGAGACTGGCAGTGAAATGGCTCAGTGAATTATAATACAACGGTTCTTCGAATTCTAGAAGTGGATGTGTGTATGTGTTATGAAATGAGTGGTTTCTGAGTTTAATGGAAAGATTCATTCAACAATAAATACCTTCAAATGTTTACCTGTACAGATACTTAGAAACCATAGCGAATTCATCTGTAAATGAAAATCAAAAAATAACTTCACCAACGTACGTTTTATGCCTGTTAAATCATTCGCAACCCCTCCGGGACCTTTAAAAGGGTGCAACAGTTCATGATCAGACGTGTCCATGTGTGTACTAATTCAGATGGATATTCTCAGAATATGTTGTAAATTGCGACTTGAAAAAAATGAGCTCAACAGTTATTAAACTGGGAACATGTATTTTAAATGTGTTATGTCACTTGTACATAAAATATTTCAAAGTTAATGTATTTATTTTTTAATGTAATCTTTAAAATGGGGGGGGGGGGACACGCCGTGGCGCAGTTGGTTGAGGCAATGCGCTACAAGCCGGAAGGTCGCGGGTTCGATTCCCTATGGTCTCATTGGAATTTTTCATTGACATAATCCTTTCGGTCGCACTATGGCCCTGGGATCGACTCAGCCTCTTAACAGAAATGAGTACCATGAATACTTCCTGGGGGGGTAAAGGCGGCCGGTGCGTAGGGCTGACAACCTTACCACCTTCAACAGCCGATTGTCTATAAATCTGGGAGCCCAACCTCCTGGAACCCTAACGGCCAATCCAGGCCTGTAATGGGATTGCTTTACCTTTTAATCTTTCAATTAAACTCAGTCTACTCATATCCCGACACATATTTATATGAATTTTTTTCTCTGTCTTGATGTGAAGAAATCAACCTTGAAGTTTCTAAAGCATTTTAGATATATCCTATAAGTAAGGAACTTGGATGTTTGTTTGTTATGCTCACAGACTGCATAGTTAATGTCCACCTCTGACAGGAAAAGGTGGAGTTAATTTCAGCGGCCTCAACTCACCACTCGACAACACATGTACATACTGAGTAGTGCAAAAACCATCGCGACACACATAGTACATGTTAGGGGGCCGGAAGCTTTCCATAAATCTGGAAGCCGCCTCCGAATTATACGAGCCAGAAGTGTGGCATGAAATAAGTTCCCATGAGAACACATAATATGAGGTGACCTTTGAACCTCACTGTCATCTGGCTCATCCTGCTCGGCGCGTGTGATCTAATACACATTTTTGTATGTAAGGGAAGTACTGCAACGACCATGTTGAAAAAAAATTAGGCAGCGCCTACAAAACTTAGCGACCAGGCAGCTGGGATTTGTGCATCCCGGATATATGTCGTTGATAGCACATTTATTTTTCAAACATCGACATGTTTCGACACAAGATCATCATCAGGGGGTAAAATGTAACAATTTAAATAGATGTAATAATCGTATTCTCATAATGCGGCTGAACAAATACAAACAATAAGAAAATCCAAACCAAAGGAGCAAAATTTGAATTATTGATTCATTTTAATATTATAAAAGAATCCATTCATTTTAATAGTTTTGTGAATATCAGATATCGAATACTGATATAAAATTGAAATATCAAATTCATGACCAATAGGTCTGAGGTAATGTGAACATGTTTTATGAGTTTCTTAAATTCATAGCTAAGTTAATATTTTATGACCGGTATCATGTAAAGAAAATATAACAGTAAAACAAGTTTATAACCGACACATTGCACACATTAAAAATAGAAAACATATTTCGGCTGTCTTCAGCCGTCTTCAGGGGGTGCAATACTATAAGACGTATAAAGCGCTGTTATACAGCTTTGTCATATGCAGGTGGTAAAGTACACAGTGGCAGCAGAATATTAAAACATCTGTGTACTAAGTTACATAAAAATGTTAAAAAATTTTTGTACTGAAATCTGCATCCAACATCTTGCGATGGTAAAATCTCTTGAAATTAAATCGAGTGGTAATATACAGGGTATGAGTATGAGGTGAGTGTTTATTGATGATTGTCTCTTTGTGTTTTAAATATTGCACTTTCTAACGAGAACTTCAGATCGAAACATGTAGATAATTGGATAATAAAGCTACTGTCGACGACTTATATTAATTGTGTTACGATGGTTACATTATTCAAATAGTTTAAAATAACAGTATGGAACACAACGCACAATCACACATACGTAGTTCCGTTATTATAATTATAAAGGTGTGTGTATGTGAATGTGTTGTTGTGTGTGTGTATACACTAGCTTTCGATCTTTGTTCTTTACGCTCACAGAAGAGGCGGACCTCTAGAAAAGGTTGCAACAATGTAGTACGTAGCTAGGTTGATATATTACTTATTTTCCTATAACAGCATATTTTGAAAACTCTGTACACCTAAAGGATGTCAACGTAAACATAGAGGAATAAGGAACGAGGAACGAATAAACAGAGAATGGGCGAATGAGACTGATGAGAAACCAAGAAGAGAGAAAGGAGGGGAGGGCTAAAGGTACATATACGATGTACATATACATATACGTATGTATAAGGGACTTAACGTCAAAGGTTAGGTTAGGTTATTTATAAATAACGCAGATTCAGAACAGCCATTCTGAGTGTAGTTTGTTTCTCGGTAGAACATAATGTGTATTGCATAACAGAATGACACAAAACAAGTTCCAACAGACAAAAACCTTTACGCCTTCGCACTATTTTTTTTAATTACCCCAACCTTCTGTCACCACAGCTGATATACGTATAATCACCCGATGCTCTGCAGTGTACTGTCAACGGACTCCACTACAAGCAAAGTGCCAATGTACACTGAGACAGTGTAAAAGAGTGGACCAAACCGAGCAGTCGACAGTCGACTGTTTGTTTTGTGGACCTGTGAATCTCGAACAAGAGCCACAATCCACGCCTGAACCACAATATAATCTCTGCGGATTTGTTCTCATACAGCAATGGACCCTCTTTCCCCCTGACACCGACTTCTTGCCACACAGTAGTAACACGCTTGCAAGTGGTCTGTTACCGCCAACATCAGGCTAAACTTGTGCGTGCTTTGTCATCATTCTGCCGCTTGCACATGAAAGGTATACAGAGAAATGAAGGCAAGGTCCGCACATATTTTAAATATAATGCTTTAGCGAAAAATATCTCACGTACAGAAGCGAATTCTTAAATCGAAGAAATGTTAACCTTCATAGAAAACCTTCGATTTTCTCCATATACCAACTTTCATGCACTAACTAAATATCTAAACAAATAATTACCACTGTGGCTGCAGAATCCAAAATTTTACTGCCGCCCTAAAAAATCCCGCCTTTGGAAACGATCCTCAGCCACTTCGAGATATCCTCTTATAATCAAAAGCACCTCTCTAAGGTCCATTATATTCCACTCCCACGCCCTCACGGTTCATTAAATTTGGCATTTTCGAAGGATTTCTCATGAAAATCTTCTCCTTATTTTTTCTTCCCCATTCTATTAACATGGATGACCCATCCACCGGACTTGCAATTACGGAAAATTTATGTGGCACGCTAATATTTAACTTGTTTTCATTGGGGCATTTTTTCTTTATTTATGATTACCGCCATGTTTCAATTATTACTTATTTCCACCGGCATAACAAACAACAGATGCTTAATAAGTCTACAGCAATGGGAAGTATTCTCACAAGTGTCCCTGATGATGCTCCCAGGAGGGGATCGAAACATGTTGGATTGGTTTACAGGGTTATAATATATATCTAAAGTAATAATAATAACAATAATAATAGGAGTGCATTTGTTGGTTGAGTATTTTATGTTTGAGAAGTAACCATTTGTTGGTTGAGGTGTTTTATGTTTGAGAAATAACCATTTGTTGGTTGAGTGTTTTATGTTTGAGAAGTAACCATTTGTTGGTTGAGTGTTTTATGCTTGAGAAGTAACCATTTGCTAAATACCGTCTCTCACAGAGACAAAGGAATCATGAACAGTCAGTCATAATCATATATGGAACACTTCCTTTTGTTTAATTTTATTCGTGTTCGCCTTGTCGCGAACACGAATATTAGCTTCTTCATGTCCGCCCGTCTGTTCCCCTGCCTTTTTGTCTGTTCCAAGTATCAGCGCTGCTCCCATTAGAAGGATTTCCGTTAAATTTGATATTGGTGGCTTTTTATGAAAATCTGTCATGAAAATCCAAATTTGTTTAAAATCGGGCAAAAACATCGGGCACTTTAGATGAAGAGCTAAGTACCTTCTAGTGTTCCCGGGGGCATTTAATCGCCATAAAAGCGCTGTCTTCCGCGAAAACGTTAACAGTTGTTAGGATAGAATGGGAGGTAAATATTACACGCCACAGTGTTAGGTTATAAGTTCATTACCTACTTGTTTTATTTCCGTTATATGTCACGCCTCCATCAGCCGCTGAAATTATACAGCGTACAATTAGGTTTCGACGCCTTAATTAGATAATTATTAGTCTGAAAATGCGTGAAAGGAAACGTTCTTGATAGATGATAAATTTTAGGCTTCCGCCGCGCTGTAGTTGCGGGCTTCGCTCTTCTGGGACATTACGTCACGTAGGTTGATACTTGTTTACCGACGCTTTGGGACAGCCTATCCGTCCCATCTTCGTGGACTGCTTGACCCCTGAAGATAGGTCCGATAAGTTGTCCCGAAACGTCGGAAACCAACTACCAACCTACACCGCCTAATACCCCAGAAGACCAAAGATCTCGGTTTTTGTCTAATTTAAGCTACTGTCAGCCGTGCGTGGAGGAAGAGACGGAGAACCAAGCGGAATTCCACTGAGCACAGTTGGTGTCCCTGCAAAGATTCGAATCTGGTATCTCGCGACTAAAACTCAGATGCACTATGCCTGATTCAACTCACTCTTGCTTCCCTTGCTGCCTACTAACAATCATGACATAGCAGTCTGTAAACAGCGGTGTGTGTTTAGTGTTTGAGAGTAGTAAACGCATTCGAAACTAAAAACATCAATTGAAGTTGTCTTTGGGAAGAGTTACAAATAAGCAAGACTTAGTGAAATTTAATCGGTTAAATGGAAAGTGAAACGTGTGTGAAATGTTTCCTTGTCCATACTGTCGACTCAGTTCTACTCCACTGAAATGCACTTCACTTCATACAGCATTTCATTGCCAGTACACAAGAGTTTTATACCTGACATCGTGAATCAAGGCCACTTTCATAAACTAACGGTTGCTCAGCTCATCAAGAAGTACATCCCTTTTCTTACGGAATATGAAGGTTTATGTGACTGTACTCTGAAGAGTCCACCACTCGTCTCCATGCTGAGCCAAACGAATTTATTGCACACACTAGCGTCTTATTCCTTCAAGATTCACTTTTATATTACCGCCCCATCTACACTTATTTCTTCAGGTTTTCCTGTATGCCTGTCTTGTCACTCACGTTGTGCACTTGCCCCCAACCATCGCGTTCTCACTGCACCTTGTTGTCTTTGTTAAATAAAGCTATTTACCTACAGATACACAGTTTTAAACCACAGAACTTCAGGAAAAGAAATTACGGAATGCAACTTAACTATGGTTTCAATTCCCACAAGGCCGTTCTTAATTTCAAGGCCATAACATTCAGTACGACTTGGATGCAATGCCTCTACCCTCCAACACACAAATGCCTTTTTTAACTCCGTCAAAGACGGATATAGCAGAATTGTTACTTTAATCTCTTGCCTCTGACAGGAGTTGACTGAGCAATCTTCACCCTTTCAAGGCTTGGTACTTTTGTCAAGGGAAATATTTGCAATTCTTGGATGTAACATTACTAACGCTATATCTCCTTGCATTTTAGGCATCTTCTCCGACACTTCTGTTGTGCATATAGCCTAAACACCGCAGCCCAGGCGCCACCTGGAGCCGGTTTAGCGCATTTGGTACACCCTCTAACGCACGGCCTGGACGGTAGAGGAATCAAGTTTCGACTTCCGGCAGGGGTAAAACTTCGAGACCGGCTCTCAGGCCCAGCAAATCTCCTATTCAATGGGTTCGGGGGTTCTTTCTTCTGGGTTAAGTCGGATGGGGCATAAAGATGACTAAGCACTTCCATCTAGTTCCGAGGTTAAGAATGAGTAGGGCTCTATATGCACACCCCATGTGCCTTTATATTGGGTATATGTTTGGTCATAATGAGAGCAGGTATATTAAATTTGAAAAAAAAATTTGTTATTATATAAATTTAGTGTAAATTAAGAATATTAGACTAAAGTGGTCTGAAAACAGAGTGAATTAGAATATTACTGACAAAGCAAGAATTTCAGAAATTCCGCAGCAAGGGACTTCGATATTTACACGGATTGCCTAGCATTATTAAAAGAGTAAGATCTGGGATGGATTTCAAGCCTGTTGTTCTTTTGTTGTTGCTACTGCTCCTAATGCTGTTGCTTCTGCTGCTGCTGCTGATTGTGGTGAGACTTAACAGGCTACGTTGGGTAGGAAATAAATATAAATCGGCGGACTGATAGATTGTACACAAAATCCTATGCCAGTCGATATTCCGTGGTTCAAATAATGAAAAGCAATGTGATACAGCAATGATATACTAAATGACATACAAATTGCCTCAAGATGTACGTCACACAACGCCGTTGGTGTGACTGATTGCGTGATTGGTTACACATTGGTTCCTCTGAGAATCACCAAGAATTGACGGCAAAAATGTTAGTTCTTAAAATCGCCAATTGATGACGGCAAAATTTGACGTATCAGAATTTATATAATATTCTTTTGGGAATAGGCGTTTTCCTCAAACATCACGCATCAAGAAAGGTCGTGGATTAGTGTGTGAATATTGTGATAAGCCCGTCAGACGACAGGTACTTTGTCGGTACGACACGTCAATGAGACACATTATTGGCATGCTCTGGAGGCCCAGAAATTCTGTTTGCTGTTGGTAAATATCGGAGAGTCTCCTGAGAGTAAGCTCCTGTTATCAAGCATCAAAAGTCGAGTGACACAGCCGAAATATATTGCGCAATAAGACTCAAATTTCTGTTAGCTTGAAATGTTTGCAATTAACTATAATAGAAGTGGAAAAAATTTTTATATTTCCTTTTCTAGCTTATGAAACAACAAAAATAAAATTGTAAGCAAGGTTTGAATAATTTCACAGGTTTAGTCGTAAAAGGAACCACATGGCGTGTTTTATAAGCTCGTGGTTGCGATAATCTTCAATAGGTAAGTAGTGTGGGTGTTTTCAGTTTTACTGCCGGGGGCAGTGGCTGCTGATGGTGCCAAGATCGGATCGAGCAATACCCACAATGACCCGTAACTCAGCGTCGGAAATCCTTTACAGGCAATATTGCTTAGTAGCCGGGATTATAACAACCCGACCAGCATTCTGCTTACAGCGGTAAAACAGGCACAAATTACATTTCACATATCTATAAATGTTTGCGTACTTTCCTGCGTAAAAGAAAATACTATATAGCCTGTGTATATAAGACCACTATGGCGTCAGTGTTTTTCGCTGATATCATGAAATTTGGTACTATATGGCTAAATCGTTCCGTACGTTCTAACTTCCTACAGTCAAGAATGAAAACATCTTGTAAGGCAGGAGCGACAATAGCCAAACTTAAATTAGTGTCCTAAAATAACACTTCTTAATACATATTGTAAAATTGTGTAACTGCTGTTGAAGTCAAAATTTTCGTGGACTGTAAAATAACAAGGAGGTGGTCGTGAAACATCGTCGGTTTCATGGCAACAAATAGCGAACCACTAGAAATTTAGCAAGGACATACATGATATGTACATTCTATGCGTGGTCTGTCTTGCGACAGGTTCAAAGCCTCTTTCAAAGCCAGTTGTCCATACAGTGCGATCTAGTACTTCCTATTTCAAGATGCATTATCCTCTGTTTCCCTTTAGGCCATCCAGTAGCATCCTATGTCTTCTTCCTCATCTTTCCATCCCTTCTATCTTTCCTTCAATAAAGTGTCTTAATAGGCAGTTCCAACACAAGATGTGACCAATCCACTTACACTTCCGTTGTTTTATTTTAGGTAGGATGTTAGTTTCCTCGTTGACTCTGTCTATTACTTCTTCATTTTTACACGATCAGTCCAAATGATCTTCTCCATCCTTCTCCAGAACCATATTCCACAATTTTCCAGCTATTTCCGATCTACTTTCCGAAGTTTCCAAGTTTCATCACCATACAAAGCTATGCTCAGAAAGCAGTACTTTACTAGTTTCTTCCTTAAATTTTAAGTCCAATTTGCTCGTAAAATGAGTTTTCGTCTTGTTGATTGCCGGTGTTGTCATAGCAATTCTGGATTTCATTTCACGTGTACATCTTACGTCACTTGTTATGAAACCAAGGTGATATATTCAAAATTCTACAACTGTTCTTGATTTACCATAATCTGTAGCAGGGAAGGTATTCAAGAGATTTTCATTATTTTAGTTTTTTCATATTCACTGACTTTCAAAATCGTCTTCCAACTTCAATAATTCCATCAATCATTTCCTGTAGTTCCGTTTCTTCCTACGTTAGCAGCACAAGGTCACAGGCATGTCTGGTTAGTCATGAGACACGTGTAACCTCATAATCAGCGCCAATGTAGGGTTTACGGCCGATTTCGGCCATAAAGCAATCCTCCTATGACTCCCTGCCACCTTCTGCTCTGTGTTTCGGCGTGTCTACTTACCATGTCTTGTAAGTCACAGACTGTCGAGTTACTCGGCAAAGATTCATTCGTGTCAGAGCCAATTCTTTCCTAGTTCCGATATCTTCTGAACCATACTGACTACCCGTAGCCTATTTCGCATATTATAGTTACTTATTTTGTCTGGAAAGGCGTGACCGGCAACTACTGTTAAGAATTTTTAATTTCAGCCACACCAATTATTCTGAATGTAAGACAGAACAACAGCAGTCATTGGTTTGTAATATTTCATTTGCATATTCTTTTGTTATGTTTGAGAAGGTATGTTTCATGTTTTCGCATATGTGTTGAAATTTACATCATTCGTTTTGCCCCACTTTACCACTTACATGACAAAACACAGCCGCAGTTGTAAATTGTAAATCTGTCTATTGCCTGCTGTTTATCGCAATTTTTGTCTTACACTCTCTTTTCTGTAGAGGCTATGAATTTAAATCACTTAATTTATATTTATAAATTACATTTGGGTTATACAAAAGAAGCAATTAATTACCTTCAGTTTGGGGTTTCTGCTGACAGTTGGCAGACCCACGTCAAAAGTCAGTTACTCATTATTCACATGAAATATATCCGTAAGTCAAAAATTACAAATATGTCGACGGCATAAAATGTTCAATTTGTAAAAGAAGATAAACAGTAAACAAACAAATGAAATAAGACATGATCTTAATTCATACGTTTTCTGCAAAAATAAAATAAAATATTAACGAAACCATAATCTAACTCTGAAAATATAAATCTATGCAACACATTAGTGAGTTTCGAGGTGTACCTTTAATTTATCTGCTTTTTGAAACTGCTAGATTTTTTACAGCAAAGAATGCAGGAAGGAAGTGACTGATACAGATATGAAACTGGATTTTGGGCTTAACTGGGCAGTGCACTGTAAACACAATACAGTATAGGTAGATAAAGTGTCCATAATGTGGTATGGTTATTAGGAAATTACAAAATTATTATGACGCCTTGAGTACCTATTAGCCTTCGTTAAACAATTGTCCTTACAAGATTCTGCAAAGCAGATTCATTGTAAAGAAAATAATGTGGATCTTGAACAACTTAACTGATAAATTACTGTGCATACTGATGAGGAAACACAGAATAATAATAAAATCGTACATAATTTCTCATATTTATGTATGTGTGTCACGTATTTATGGTTTTACACATTAACACATAGCACTAATTCAGTTTCAAAAACAATGTAACATCATACATCATTTATGATATTCAGCGCCATGGACTAGCATTTTGATAAATTGATGCAATAAATCGCACGTTGACGAGTAACAGAAGAGCTGCATACACAAATCGCTCTATGCATTGAACCACATACAGTTGATTAGCCAATGTACGCAACTCGACATGGATCGCTTTATGTTTAAATTATCATATGGTCTTCTAGCAGCAAGACGACAGGAAAACAGGCGGATGGAAATGTGGACAGATATTGTTTTCTTCTTCATATTACGGTGTCGGAAAACACGTTTGCCCCTTCGTAATCGCTCATTCTGACTTGTGTAATGCCGTTGTTGGCGTCATTTGGTTTACACTGTGTAATAAGATTCGGCATTCCTTCATCTGTAACCAAATACCAACAGTTCAGCTAATTATGTTCCCTACGTTTCGTTCTGTGATAAATGTATTTTTTTTATTTCAGGCTTCCGCCGCAATGTTGATAAAATCTGCGGTCTTCTGGGGTATAACGCGGCGTCGTATGGTAATTGTTTACCGACGTTTCGGGACGACGTATCGGTCCCATCTTCACGGGTCAAGAGTCCGAGTAGGAAAACCTTTCCTGCGTTCTTCTGGGGTATTATGATACGTTGTCCCGAAACGTCGGTAAACAATTACTACACGACGCCGCGTAATACCCCAGAAGACTGCAGATTTCGAATGTATTTTTACTTCTTACACTGTATCGTAATTAGAATTCTATATATATATGGTCTAGTTTAATACAAATTTTAAAATTTACTAAGCATCTCACATGTAGCAAATTATCCTATTTATAACTCTTCCTACTAATACTGAATTTTCATTTCCGTATATCAAAGTTGACGGCTAATATTGTAAAAAGGTCACCTATTTCTTTCCGTGTTCCATGCTGTAACGGGTTCCTTAGAGTATCACACATTTCTTCAAACACGACAAGATAATTATTATTTATGTTTATCCAACGTAAATGTTATATTACTTCCTACATAAGTGCTCACATGTACTTGCAATCAGTAATTACTTTAGTTCTGACTTGAACCTGGCCTTTGAATGCAAAGTTTCTTCTCTTACTTGAAATTCTCAGATTATGGCATACATTTAGCAATATAAAGCATAAATGAATGCTGTAACTTGTAAAATACTGCCTTAAAATCTGACCACCTATGAAGAGTAATGTTTTTATTTACTGTACTTTCCTTGGTCTAATTCCTGGATATTTTTTTCATTCCATTATCTGAGAAGGTCGTTAATATAAACGTTAAACAGCCGTCATTTATATTTGCCCCCTTTATGAGTATTATATTTAAGTTTTGGTGAAGGTATTGTACTGATTGCATCAGATACTTCGAGCAGTCTCTCTCTTGTCCAAAATTTTTCATACTTTAATCCGACCTGGTCTTCAAATCTTAACATATTCCCAACTTCAATTCTCTCCTTTCCTACATATTCGGTTTTATTGTAAATATATTACGCACACAAAATCGGCTTTAGGATATGGAAACTTTATATATTCGTATATCTGACGTACAAAGCTGTGGCACACGATGTTTAAACACAAAAATATTAAAAGAAAGAAGTTAGACACACGAGACGTAGCTTATCCTCATATTTCTACAAGACGTAGCTTATCCTCATATTTCTACAAGACGTAGCTTATCCTCATATTTCTACAAGACGTAGCTTATCCTCATATTTCTACAAGACGTAGCTTATCCTCATATTTCTACAAGAAGTAGCTTATCCTCATATTTCTACAAGACGTAGCTTATCCACATATTTCTACAAGACGTAGCTTATCCTCATATTTCTACAAGAAGTAGCTTATCCTCATATTTCTACAAAAAGTAGCTTATCCACATATTTCTACAAGAAGTAGCTTATCCACATATTTCTACAAGAAGTAGCTTATCCTCATAATTCTACAACCGGATTTTGTTGATGATGCTTTTCTTTTAAATTCCTAATTATTAACACTATTCTGACTTTAAAATGAGCAGTTTTCATTTTAATATTGGCAGCACATTAACTGAAGAAAGCAATTTGTGACACGCGAGAAAACCTGTTTAACGTAGTGTCTTTTTCTAATCAGCAGCCTTCTTTTTGATATGTCTGTTCTTTATGTCATTCTTGGTAATAATGTATAAATTCAACCATGTAACGTCGGCGAGAGAAACAGAATTATGGACCACGAAAATGAATGGTTAATAAAAGAGGAAAGAGAGAATATATGGTTCATTTAAACTTCCCGAAGTCACACTGAGACCCCGGACCTCTTCCCACCTCTCACACAAACACACACACATACACATATTAAAGCACTGGACATAAATACAGAACAGGCGCGGGTCTCAACTATGAAGAGATTTTACGGCCGTCGCCATGACACACAGTGGAAAAACACAGACTCCAAACAAGCCAGAAATCAATGATATCCTAAGATTCATGACGCAAAGATGCTGGTGAGACAGATATCATAAAGAGAAGGAAATGTATGACTTTTTACACAGAACCAGAGTAAGGATTTCACCGTCAAGCTGAGAGGCTGTCCCTCTAGACTTAAGGCTTACTTTATGGAAACTGGTGTTATCTGAGATTCTGTGCGTCGTTTGAAGGACTTCCGACGGATTCTGTTGTACCACTCTCCCTTTCGGGCATTATTTAACATGTGCCGGTGGACATAATACAGACACACGTTAGGGGACACTGCAGCGCTGGTGCGGCAGAGATAAGGAATATGAGTTCACGTGATATGAAAACTGGGACACGATATTATAGAATATAGGCTGACGATAACAGAAAACCAAGTTCTGAGGAGAAGTTCCTTTCAGACCTTGAGGCCAGTAGCACGATAAATGACAAGATTGAGTCATAATTTTGTGTATAATTGTCACTAGCACTAATTCGAAACACCGTTATTGCCAGATGTGATAAGCAACATTAGCTCTACCCTACGCTTATAATTGCTGTAATATAATAAATTAGAAAATCCACGCATCGCGTAAAAATATTGGGCGTTAGCCCGGCTTTGCCTCTAGATTTTCAGTTTTACATTTGCGACATGGCACAATAAATATCCTTCACGCTTAATTACCTGTAACATGAACTAACATGTGGGAGTATCAACCATCGGTATAGAAGGAGGGACAGGTGGTATATGCTGTGTAAAAAGCACTGGGATATGTTTACGGAACCACACTCCTCAGAACTGGTGCCATCAGAATTCACATCCCCTCCCGCCAACCTACACCCCAAACTGTGCAGAACGGAATCAAATTCCTCCGCGCTACACTGTGTAAAGCACTATTTGACGACACCTTCCCATATACTGAAGAGGATAAAAAAATAAGTTAAGCATAATAGAGAGAAAAGAGAGAGCGAGGGGAGAGATGGAGATTTTGTCACGGCGTCATCATAGCACAAACTAAATATGGAGACTGCTCTATGTCCAAAACCACAAGGAGTGAATAACGCGGAGCAATATAGAGCTTCTCCTGACACATGCCTCTAAACACACCGCAAGATTGTACGGGTTACATCAAACACGGGACGACTAAGGCCAATCTGAGCATTGACTACATATCTCCATCCACGAGCATGTGGTTTATTGCACTCTACTTTATATTGCCAGCATAGGGACCCACGTGACAAAACTATTACGTGGATGAAGCTCAGCGAAATCCAGAGCGTGAATTCCACGCATTGTCGAAGCCACTTGAAGTGAAATTCCAATATACCTTCCTATGTTTTGACATCAACTCGAAAGGAATTGTAGGGATATTATAAGAAATTGAGGAAGATGTTTATTGGTGGCTTAAATTTCATATTCACTTGTGAGAATCTACATTGTGTATTTGTTTCCTAATTAACTTTCTATAAATTACAACGTAGGAAATGTTCAATACAAACATCCTCCTATCCTTAAATGATTTATATTTATCAAAACACCATATAAGTTATTTCTTTTACAAATTCCATTCCTTTTCACACTGTCAGTTACTCGAACGGGTCATAGTATTGTCAGCTACAGGCAATGTCACAGAATTCAGCATCTTTATGTAAGACGATAAGACATTAAAGGTAACGTAATTATAAAGTCAAATTAAAAGGTCGACAGAGAGTGATGTTTATGCGAAGGGTGTAAACATGAAACGTCACATCAATCACTAGAGGCACAGCCTAGTTGCATCATCATATGTCACATGATAGGACGCAATTCAGCTGTTAACAATGCCAGTGATGATGTCACTGCTGTATTAGTCCCAAGGGGTTCACCTCGCGACCACCCTTCTAAAGCGCAGTGAACCACGCCCATGTGATCCTGGAATGCTCTTGCACGCGACCCACCCTGGGGCGGAGGTTCGAGTCTCTCCCCTTCTACCAGACGCATGGGAAACTTGCAGTGTGCAAACAATCAATTCGGTCAGCGGAAACTTTGATATAATTAACAATGCAGGACTGTATACGTAAATGACTAGTTTTTTGTATATTAAATCGTGAAAATATTTATATAAATATTTTATAGACGAATATTAAATCCTTGGGCACATTGTATTATATATTATATATATCATTTACTATAACTACAACTGGGTACGCAAAAATGGGCGAGCTCAAGACAGGTTTGGTGTGTTGTATATCTTTAAGACTCTAACTCCATAGTCGGATATATCAGTGACAAATCCTGGGTTAAATAATTTGAACCTTACAGACTTTAATCCTTATTAACGGATGTGACTTTGTTTTTCTTGTAATATTCTTACTTTATGAAATGCAAGTGTTATTCCATTGTTCTTTTGAAGTAGAATAGTGTGAGTAGAGAAGCAGGAACGTTGCTTTAACTTAGGTACTTTTCATTGTAACCGGACGTTTATTTTGTCTTTTTGACTATCCTGCACGCAATAGCGCCATTTACAGCGTAATGGAGGCTTATAATCTCACAGGTGTGTTTTAATATTTCTGAAAATAGTTGCTGATATCATCACTTGCAACAAGCATATTTTCAGTCTTCAGTTGTGTGATTGACACATATATTTTATCTTCAGTAAGTTCCGTGTTTTAATATGTCACAACTGTGTTAATAACAGTGTCGTGCTTTGCTGCATTTGTACTCAGTTCACTCTGAAATCTCAATTACAAACTATAAAATCTAGGATCAGTAAGTCTTATGAAATATATTTTGGATGTAACGTTGGTGAACAGGACAAAATTGAGTCCCTCATATTTAATTTTTAAGTATGTACTTTGGAAATTGAAAACATCATATGTCACTTCCTATAACCATTGTTTGAAAGTAACCAAATTATCGTATCTTCCACTGCTACTTCTCTTGACTGATGGTTCCAGAAACACTTATAAAAACAAATTCTTTGCGAAATACTAAATTGTCTATTACTCTTGAGACGAGCGCCACACAGTGAGAAGTTACGTGTCAAGGAAACTTGAGGATTACGCAAAGGTGAATTTGGATGACAAAGAAATGAATATAGTTTATGACAGAGAATACGCAAACAAAACTCAGAAAATCTCCATTTACTAAATAAAGCTCAATTTGGGGATATTGTATGTGACCTAAATCTGCCCAACAACTAAGCAAAGCTTCTGGGTTCCAGATGTCAATGAGAACATCTTCTATTAAAAAGCAAAACGCAAAGTTCTCCTTCCTTTGTAATCGTGAAGAAGTTGCAGCTTGCTTTTTTTTATAAATTCTGATATCTGCTGTTCCAGAAATACTGATAATGGAGGCACAAGATAATTACTACAAGCCTGAGGTTTGAAGATTATTCATTGATTCTGTAAAGTTATTTTGAAGCAGCTGTTCCTGACAATGAAAACAATTTACCGTCAATTCTGCTGATTATGTTGTACACATGGGAGTAGAATGAAATTATGAGAACCTCTGCCCCGTTGCATAAAGCATAAAATACCGTTGCAATATTTCTGGTTATTTGAAACTCGTATCTCTTCTACTCTACATGCAGATTTGTTATGTGAATTTTTTGTTTCTTACAGGAATGCAATATTTTGGCCTGATAGAAAGGTTCCGTCAAAGGCACATTCTTCCTAGGCAAAAGATCATTCCAATTTACCCACTTGTATATCCATTTAAAGTAGACCTGCCACCATTTGACATCAATCTTGGACTGATGACAAAATTATGGAGCCCATGAACCGAAATGAATAAAGTGTTCAGTATATGCAGCTGCAGTTTCGAGAGATCAGTACACAAGTATAAAAGAAGTGGTCTTCATGGGATGTCATATGCAGGAGATTATGAGTAACAGGAATTTTGATGAAGTCTTAGCCGGGACTGAGAACACAGGATGCGAAGCATTTGAATTTTTGACGACAACTTTGTGGAAAAAAGACATATTGCCCAACTACAGACAGTTTTTTCGACAAATGTTTAAACCTGGAGAAAATTAGCGCCATACGTTGCTGAGAATACATTTCTTTTATTATGACACGTACTTCTTTCCAACAAATCTTGGAGACGCCAAAGACAAACACGATAAAAGGTGCAGCAGGACAGTTCTACGATTTAAAAGCTCTATTAAGGGAAATAAATCCGAAAGTTTTGCCTGACTGCTGCTTGCAGATTAAACGAGAAACGAGAAACCCCAAATTCGTAGGCCAACAAGAGGAAATCAATTACAAAAATATCTGGGCACGTAAAAAGTGACTGTATATTTTTCATCTTTATACGCATTTGTTTACCGGATAAAGTGGAAAAAAAACTTTATACGTTTACACCTACTTTTATATTTTAAATATTACACTGAATTAAAGTAAAGGAATATTTAGTGTTACATTTTCCATATCAGATGAGTAACTTTAAAATAAATAATAGCAATCGATTTCATAAACACTTGAAATTTTATTTGCTTATTACTCTAAAACAATACGTTGTATTTAGTTTTGTTGCTGGATTCGGAATCAGTTGCTTAGAATCTATAATACGGCTTACAAAGTTGTTATTCAAGAATCAAAAATGAAGTTAAAATTTGTTGCCATTTTAAGCAGTGTGTCCACGCAGAATGAGAATTTTTGTGTCTTGCTGTGTGTAGCAACCTACAAAGAACGTTTGAACGGTATGAATCATTTACATTTACATAAGTAGGCCTACACAGTTGTCCTTGTGACGCGTGCCGAAAGGCCATCACTTTGAAATAGACCTAACCGGTCAAACTGGTCACCGACAAACATTCTACTACGACACGTAGAAACGTTATGAAAGTTTCATACATGGTCTCCTCGTAACTGTCAGGCACAATATGGAGGCACAGGTTTGTACATTATAGATTTACTTCAAAGTGTGAAATTCGTAATAGACAATTATGTTCTACTACTTGCACAGGTTTGGTGCAACTGTCATCACCGGATGTTTGAGGTCACAACCCGTGATTTAAATAACTATCTGCACCTAATTTATTTTAGGTTTCCATGGTAATGTGGGTTATAACACTCTGTAGTTTACACAGTGTCATAAATAAGCTACGACGC
This sequence comes from Reticulitermes speratus, assembly GCA_021186555.1. Taxonomy (NCBI): domain Eukaryota; kingdom Metazoa; phylum Arthropoda; class Insecta; order Blattodea; family Rhinotermitidae; genus Reticulitermes; species Reticulitermes speratus. Next base: position 21,617,869 of record JAJKFL010000001.1, read on the forward strand.
CACATAACCTGAGTCACTGACAGTGTCGTGAGATACACCATAAACAGATAAACCATTAGACCAAAATCTAAATAACGAAGAGCATTTTTTTTCCTACGGCTCAACAGCCCTACATGGGCCTGGGCCTCCTAGTTTCTTCGAGGTTTCATGATCACACACATTTAAGACACACCACAGTCGGTAAGACTCCTCTGGACGAGGGACCAGTTCATCGCAGAGACCTCTACCTGACAACACAAAACACTCACAAGAGACAGACATCCATGCCCTCGGAGGGATTCGAACCCACAATCCCAGTAATCGAGCGGCCGTAGACCCACGCCCTAGACCGCGCGGTCACTGGAATCGGCAACGAAGGGCATTAGTGGACTAAAATGAGAGGTCCGGAGCTGTGATGCAGCAGCATGCAGATGGACCATATCTGCCATGCATATGAAGCAGTGCCCTGCACGACCACTAAGTAATTCAACAGAATAAACCCGTCATTTATATCAATTTTCGGCGGCGGTACTGCTAGGCATTATACTGACAACATTTCCCGCCGGGTCAGAAAAGTTACAGAGGATAAATAGGAAAGCGGGACAGGAGAGAGAGTAAACCCTGATAAATGAGATGAAAATATATACACCTGAAATTCCAATGTGGGTCTGAGAGAATATTTCAGAAACAACGGGGATTTTTTACTTAGAGGAGACGTGAAACTATGCGCAGGCTCCTTCAGTAACACCGATTTAATCTTGGGCCCTTGTTCAAGCACTGAAACCTACACACAGCACAGGCGAAATGAAGCTTATAGGGTCTAACTTATAGGGACCGATGCTCTTTGTACAATCCGAATATGCAAACCATGAATATCAATTAACAATATGCAAACAACAATGAAGAAGACGACCATGGCCTAATGAACCAGTGAGAAAGGACGCCTCACTTACTTCACATTCGCCCAATTTACGATTCAAAGAGGGAAATAAGACACTCTTATTTTATTCCGGTTGGCTTTCATGATGATTACGTACCTGTGTTTCATGTTACGGGCAAAGTGTATAAACTAGGCAATGTAATAAATTTCTAGATATTCTACTTGGCAGACAATCGAAAAGTGTAAGAAAATATTATTTCCACAGCATACGTGGTACTTTGTCTAGGCATTATGCAAAATACCTAACCATTTGACAAAATACCAAAATAAGTTTTGGCAAATTTTTAGTAAAAAATCAATACCTTTTTAATGTCTAATGGCAACATGGTAATGGAAAATATGTCGTATATAATGTTGTTTGTTTTCAGCCTATTAATGAAGGAGTATTTGAATAACATGTATGAAATAAGTAAACTGATCCAAAAGTACCTAATAAATTTTCAATATTCACGCAGATGTACATAATTTATGTATACGTCACGTATATTATATAACTTGCATACAATGTTTCGATTTCTGAGACACGATGTGAAAGAGAATGAAATAGACGAGACACGAAGCAGACATTGGAGAGACAGAAAGGTATGTACAGAATATGGTTGGGAATACTGGATGGTATAAACCATACAGGAGGCGTATATTTTTCCATGGATATTACAGAAACGAGGAGTGAGGGTGTGAATTGGAGTCATCTGGTTTCGCAGAGGGTGCAGTGGACGGATAGGACGGTGCGTGAACATTGCAGTAACTCTTCTGTTTCCTCAAACGGCCACAAACATTTTGACTAGTTAAGCTACTACGAGCTTCTAAAGAGGGCGTGTGTTCACTGCAGGTAGTATGGCAATGTAATACGTTCTGAATATCAAGTTACAAGCCGTGACGATTTTGTTGACGATGACGATGATAACAATGTGCGTCAGCGTTTTTTTTTACATGGTGAAGGGCCTCGCAGCAGATGCTACGGACGCACCACAGCCTTAAGGCTTTTTGTGCAACCCTATGATGAAGATGAGCAGTTTTTTTCACCAAGTTTTACAAGTAATGGAGCACCAGTGGAATGAAATTGACAGGGTAAAACCGACAACTCGGAGAAAAACCTGTACCAGTGCCACTTTGTCCACCACAAACCCCACATGGACTGACCCGGGATCGAACCCGGGCCTCCGCAGTTGAAAGCCGGCGACTAACCGCCTGAGCCATGGCAAGGCCTCGCGTCAGAGTTTTAATTAGGTAAGTTGAAATGACTGTACTGATCATGAATTGTGTAACTGTGACTTTGAGAAATGTTCTACTTTAATCCGTTTCCCAAAAGAAACCGTGTACAAACACATCTACCGCAAAGTGTTCATTACTACACAGAGTTAAGTATTGGTTCAGCTGCACAGGCATGTGTGGTCACACACGAGAAAATTTCTAAGAAATGGGACAAGGATAGTAGCTTATTTCCGTACTGTACCTAACGAATCAAAACAATGGTCCATATTTAATAGACTCAACATTTATGCGGTAACATCTGACCGAAAAGGACACTGCAACATTTCAACGGTCGCAGGACGCACAGCCAAAGCGAATGTAGGAAATAAGACCTGAATTTCAGCTCCCAGAGGAAAATATTTTACTTTTAAATTAGTGACAACGATGGTTACAAATGGCATTCATGAGATAAGCTTTTCAATAGCCTAGCCTCAAAATATTAGTCGTATTTAATATTTACTCCGATCCAATTTAAAAAGATAGGCAACGTACGTATAAAGTAACATAGGGGCGCGTGCGCATAATATTTATACCTTCTCGGCCTTATAGACTGATATAATTTCATTCGAGAGAGCTCTTTTACGGCGTTTTAATTTCTCCGGCAATAACAAATAAAACATACTTAGGTCTTTATGTAAAGTGCCCGCAAATTTTGCCGGATTCAACCAAATCTGTATTATCTCAACAGTCTTTCGTAAAGTCTCCAATATCAAATATTACGGAAATCCGTGCAGTGGGAAACGCGCTGACACATGCGGACAGAATGACAGACCGAGGATGGACGGAAGGACGGATGGGTGAAATAAAAATCTGGTAATATTTCATGCGGAGAGAATGTTTGCCTGGCGATTTAATGTCGCCGGCGACAACATTAAAACGTGTTAAGTTCACGTAAAGCGCCCGACATTTTTGCCCGATTTTGATCAAATTTGGATTTCCTCGGCAGATTTTCGTAAGAGTCTCCAGTATCAAATTCCACGAAAATCCGTCCAATATGGTCCCTGCTGATGCATGCGGAGAGACAGACAGACAGACCGACGGACATGACGAAGTTAATAGGCGCTTTTTGCGACTAGGCGAACGCGCCTATAATTAATGACAGATTTTAATTCCTCACGGCAATGTTGTTTGAAATTCAGTTCTTCTGGGATGATACGTCATGTCAACTGGTAAATCATCACAGACGTTTCGAAGGAACCGCGATCCTTCGCAAGTCCGTAGGTATTTACCAGCCGACATGGCGTAACGTCCCAGAAACTTGACACTTAGTCGTTCACGAAACTCATGCTCACTGCAGACGCTGGGAAAATGAAATCGGAGAAAAAAACGTGTTATGAGTTCTACTGATTTTTACTCCCGATCCACAGTTAACTCCCTGTACACAGACATTACAATGATTCCCGGAACCACCAAGCAGTTTTTCACATTCAGTCGAGAGGTACCGGTAGTGAACAGGGTGTGTAACAAATGGTGCGTGAGTAGAAAAGGGCGCTAAAATCGCTGCCACGAGGTAAAGCTGACTCAATCGACCGGAAGGTGTGGGTTTCATTGCTTTCAAAAGACGCTGTTAAATGGTCCAGAATATACTGCCATCAGTTTTTAGTGCGCGTTCGATATGTCTGTGAGATCGAGCTATTTTTGTCCTTATATGAAGACTTCTCTCACACGATTTGCGTCACGTCCCGTAAGATGACCAATTTCTTTACCAGTGCGTTGCACTTCAATAAACGTCCCGAACAGGAAAGGAATCCAAACGTATGAGATGAGAAAGCTACTGTCAAATGTACAGTGTTTTATATTTATTGTGTAAAACTGGATATGGTGTCGAAATTGTTATTACAGTCTGCATTTAAGTAATGTTCCTGACCAAAATCCGCTAATTAATTAATTCATTCATTCATTCTGTAGTCTGTCTTACGACAGGTCCGTATTCTCCTCCAAAGCGAGTTCACAACAAGAGATCTAGTGCTTCCTCTTTCAATTTCCAGTATCTTCTCTTTTCCTTAAGGTCATCCAGTAGTTGCTTATGCCTTCTTCCTCGTCTTTCCGTCATTTCTATCCTTCATCCGTTAGTTACTACTACAAATACTTGTAACAGGGCTAGTACTTAAGGTGAACACTCGGTACTGAGTACTGATTGTCCTCCTGCATAGTGCACACCACATAATTACTTACAAGTGCAAGATTCATATTAGGATCAAAGACAAAATAAATAGCTATCTGAATTCAAAAACGCCAAATACAATGTACTGAAATGAAACAGTTTCATGTCTTTTAAATATAATTTTAATAATGATAAACATATATCAAGTATTTACATTAATATAAACTAAAATAATATCTTACTGCAATATTCTATATGTGTATAATTATTTAACATATCTGACAACGATCCATAACTATGATCACATAGGTCTCTTATCCTTTGTGCTCGATTCTGCCTGGGGATGTCTTGTTTAAGCGCAAAAACGCAGGAGAGTGTGCATCATTAAATAATGAAATATATGTTAGTCTACTGTAGGTAAATTTAGTTGGAATTATATAAATAACATAACATAACATGACATGCTTTACTACTGCTTAAATTTTTGTCCTTCACACCTAATACTCATTCTTACTAATATTTTATATAATTATTGTAAAGAGCGTATGTCTTACTTTCAGAGTTTCTGTACATAGAGTTTATTGGCTATACGCAGTTAACTTATAAACGACATTTTTTACGTATTTTGTTGGTGAGCTCATGTTTGTAATCAGCATACTGCATTTTATACGCCTAGCAGTGAAGTTTCATCAGTTACTGAAAACAAACCGGAAACAAGAGATAGTCTGATGGGTGACATTGCGAGTTTGCGTAACTTTAGAATGGATCGCATCTTTAGAAGTTTAATTTCCATACATCACATAGGGGTCGTATGTTATTTAGCTCTAGTCAGCCCACACCAGAAGTTTGCGCGTCTATTTGCTGTAAAACGACTGAAGAAATTAAAGAGCGTGGTGTTGGTATTTCCTAAAATTACATACTTTTCACGCAAAATTTCGTAACATCAGGGTTCCCGGTTCAAACTTTGAAAGGGGAACACACACGAACAGACAGAATGGTGGTCTTACAGACTTATTTCCTCTTCTTGGGATATGAGAGAAGGTCAATATTGCTCAAGTTTTTACTTCTTCAGAAACAACCTCCACGATTGTTATGAATGTCAAGTGTTTGACTGAGTTAAGACCAGACAAAATTCAGTTCAGAACTCTACTTTCCCCTCTCCTACCCACAAACATAACTATTAAAAGACGGAGAACTATAATTGGACGAGTCCTTTAAGTGGGGTTGAAACATGACTTTCATCCTACAAGGACAGAATTAAGTGGCGACTCACAGAACACAGCAATATACATGCATGTTCTGTCCAAGGCGGAGCACGTCTGACCACCGAAGCTAAAATCCTGCTCTACACTACGGAGATACTTACAAACAAATGGACGGCAGAATGGATAGTGGTAGTATCAGCACCTTGGTATTTATTTATTAATGTACTACTTCGCTAATATGAGCATCACTAATAGTGAAATAAGCAATAACAGTCTTTATAGTTCCTGAGTTGAACCAGATAACTTAAATGCAGATCAGGAGTTTATAAACACGACACAATACATTATGATAAAATCAAGTTATATCCACTGTTATATCATAAGCAGAATTTGAAATAAGAGAAACAAGATACAATAGGCCTAAAATCGTTTGTCACAGTTGAGAGATCTGCGCTCTTCTGGGTTATTGCGCGGCGTCGTATGGTAATTGTTTTCCGACGTTTCGGAACAACTTATCGGTCCCATCTTCACGGGTCAAGAGTCCGAGTAGGAAAGATTCGGACTCTTGACCCGTGAAGATGGGACCGATACTTTTTCCGAAACGTCGGAAAACAATTACCCACGACGCCGCGTAATAACCCAGCAGAGTGTAGATCTTACCAACATCGCGGCGGAAGCCTGAAATCAAGGTTTTGTCACTGTTGTTTAATTAGCCTATAATCCATAAAAAGCTTTCTACATTTTTAGATCCATTTAAGCGCTCCACAAAAACAAAACATACATTTGTGCGAAATTGCATTAATTTTCATTGGAAAAATAATAGAGAATGTAACCGGTCTTCATGACAAGTAGAAAATATTAAATGACATGAGTGCGCCTTGACCGACTGGTTTTCAATCATTGTAAATGTGTTTGTTTGTTTGTTTGCTTGTTTATGTGAATTATAAGAGTTAGGGTGCAGTCAGAAGCTGTTATGCAGCCCCGACCAACAGAAGGGCCACAGTTTGATATATAGAGTCTATAGAGCTTACAATTATATGCAATTGTACAGCTAGTGAAGTGCGCAATTATTGGAAGCCTCTGCGAAATAACCTTTGATCTATGTACAGCAACACAATACTGTGTCCCACTATGCAGTCGGTGACAACTATAGGGGGTGTCATAATTAATATACTCTACTATACACAGGTAAAAGACCAGAAATTCATATATTTATCTTAGCCCCACTTTGAAGACCTGGGGATAGGTGAAAGGTGTTATTAGAATTAATTTTAAAAATTTCCAGGACGTATCTTTCGCACTGTTTGGTCCACGAACAATTTGTCTGTCATTTGCCTCTGTCGAAGAACACTGACAGCACTAGACTGGGCTCTAGACAAGCTCCCTCTGAGTGCATCTTCCACTAAACTTCGTGGGTGTATAAATTGACCCATCACTCCATCAGTCCTGAATACAGAAGTAGCGTTTTCCCCCGAAATATCCGTATCCATTCACAAGACTACACGATGTCATAACCCTGACGAACAAAATGTGAATTTGTGGGTAGTATGCATTTGATTAAAAAGCTTATAAAATGAAAACGAATTAATTTTTTAATTAAATTCTTCAATCAGCTGTTTGTGGCGGCAATGCAAAGATACGAACATGCTTGAACGCAGACGTTATGTTCACAGATCGGACCATCCTTCGTGCGCTTTAACCACTGATTACAGGGCAGCTAATGATCATATAATCAAAGATAATAATAAAGTAAAACAATGGTAGACCTACGCAACATTCCACTATTTGTTTATGTTGTGTACACATATTAACATACCACACAATGCAGCAACAATAATACACATGCAGCAGAGAGCAAACAAATAGGGACAATGTGGTTACAGACGCCAAAGGGCAAAGTCCAACTGTGTTACGTCATTTCCATGTCGAATACCTTCATTAACAAGCAGCTTCGTATAGAAGTCTACTTTCCTATTGACAATACTTCCAGTGCAGCAAATCTTTTGCTCTCAAAATTCACACTAAAGCAATGCAAAGCTATAGACAAAGCGTGACAAGCAAATTACCCGACAGGACGGAAAGCTAAGTCGTGAGCTGGTCATAGATAGAATCCTAGACGATTTAAACCACAATTGATTTAAATTATAAACATATTATTATTATTATTATTATTATTATATTATTATTATTATTATTATTATTATATTATTATTATTATTATTATTATTACACCATAAAGTCTGGTGTCCCTCAGGACCCTATTTTAGTGCCCTTACTATTCAATGTTTTTGTTAATGATATTTGCGATTCTATTTGTAACTCTAGTTGCCTATTCTTTGCTGAGTATTGAAAAATCTTCCGTACCGTGAGGAATGTTAGGACCTTAAACTCTTGCAGTCCGACATTGACTCTGTTGAAAAATATGCTTGAACGGTGACACGAAACTCATTATAGGCAGAACTACGTTTATATTCTTTACTCGTAAAAAGAGCATCGCCTTTACACGTAAATTATGTTTTTACTCATATCGCCTGTTCCCATTATGTGAAAGATTTCGGGGTACTTTTCGACTCTAAGCTCCATTTCCGCAATCATGTTGAGCACACTGTTGCACAAGTTTTCAAATACCACGTCTCATTCGCGACATACATACTCCGTTTCTACCACTGACCCCTTGTTTTTATTTTGTATTGTGCCCTTGTGCGGTCTAAACTCGAATTCGCATCTGTTTTCTGGAATTCCGTGACACTGACTGGTTCTTCTAAAATTGAATGAGTTCAAAGGAAATTTGCTGATTTATGCTATAACATCCCGGTGGGATTTTTTTTTTTTGCCTGCCCGGGGGGTTTTTCCCCTTTGATCCATTTTTGTATTGTTTCAACCTTTCGTCCTTCATGTCACTTTACGTTCCATACTACCGTCCTTACAACAAACACAACACAAACATCCATGCCCCCGGTGGGAATTCTTTTTTTTTTTTTTTTTGCCTGTCCGGGGTTTTTCCCCTTTGATCCTTTTTGTACTGTTTAAATCCTTTCGTCCTTCATGTTACTTTACGTTCCATGCTACCGTCCTTACAACAAACACAACACAAACATCCATGCCCCCGGTGGGATTCTAACCCACGATCCTAGTAAGCGAGCGGCCGCAGACCCACGCCTCAGACCGCTCGGCCACTGGAATCGGCCGGTCTACGTGCAACCGCAAAAATAATCAGAAACCGCTCGGTATTTGATGCTCTGCATTTTGCTAAGGCAATTCCTTCAGCCACGCGTGACGGCGGCTAATGCTGTCTGCAGGGTAGTTGTTATCTTCTGTCACAATGATATTTCGCTGAAGAACATAATTAAATCCAAGATTATTTGATTCCGATATAAAACAATTGGCCTTCCAAATTTTCTTTCAGGGCTATTTAGTTGTTACAATAATAATAATAATCATTATTGTATTAATATTATTATTATTACTATCCTTTATACACATACATGAGTGTGGCGACAGAGAGGATAGCGCTTCGTCTGCGCATCTGGGAAGTCCCAGATTTAAATCTTTGCAAGGAGATTGCCCATCCTGATTGAGATTTATTGGCTTTCCGAGTTATTCCAGGGAACACCAGGATGGTTCCTCAGATGAGGCTATTGTCAATTACTTCTACATTATTTCCAAATACTTATTCACATTTCTGTAATCTCACTACATGTTATATAAGCGAAGTGTCGTTATATACCTGGTAATTGAACAGAACGGCATTTGTCAAGAAAAAAAGGGAAGGAAGTGATTGCGATGAATTCAAAATGAAGGTGCTAAACTTCCCGCGTGTTAACTTTACTGTTATTCTAAACGGTCGCCATTTGGAGTTCTTTGTAAGTCAATAAGATTTCGCTAGGAGGCGGCACAGCCCTGATGCTGCTCTAAAAGTCTTTAACATTCTCCTCACACAGCATCTTGTTTTTACCTCATCTTTCTCCACAGTGTTACTGACTGTTCTTTGAGCTGATGGAGAGTCGTCGTAAATTCTGTTCGAACCGACTTCCAACCGATGTTAGAAAACAAATTAAGACAACAAATACCCTTAACTCTCGCGGTCGATTCAAGAGTCTGTGTGAGTGAAAGAGATGGAATTCAACTGCACATCTCAGTGGTTTTTCTCCATTCTTTTACTAAAGTGTTCACAAAAGGAGTCTGAGGTAGCAGCTCGATGTTCCTCCATCTTAATGAACTGCTTATATACACGCAGTATTTACATGACAGCCGAGAGGAGAGTCCGACATGACAGAGGGCAAGATGAGGGGTCGTGTGTAAGGCTGTCTGGCCTCATGTTCCACCACGGATTGAAATAAGATTATTCTTGAGGTCTGTATCATACTTGTCTGACAATTACAGGTAACAAATTTGAGATTTATAAAGTGGTAAATTTTAGACTGTGATAATATGGGTCATGAAGCAATGCGGTACACAATAGTTTACTGACGTTTGGGATGTACATCCTGCCTAAAACTGTTTTCCCTAAAATGGAAGCAGTAAGTTTGTCCATAACTTTGGAAAACTCCTCCAAGAGTGCAGGGCATTATAATTTCTAAGAACAAAACTAGAACTTGAAAATTTGACAACAATTAAAAAACATTCCTATTTTATGTTAATTCATGTCGAACGTCCCGAAGTTTCTGGCAGTAGAGAATTACAATCAACCGTCTTTAGCACAGTAACGACTGCTAATTACTGTACATGTGATTTGTGTGCTCAGGGTATTATAATTATGTAGGTCCTTTCAAAACTTCATCCCACCTTGTGCGTTCTCGAAAACAGATCTCATTGAGATCAATAAATGTTACTTGAAAATATGTTTGTAAGTAATAATTTAGGAAATGTATGGTCTGAATGTATGCAGTGTGATAGGTTCTGGTACAATAGACTTATACGACGGAAAATAAAATGAAATTGATATACGTGAAATTCGCGAAACAACAAACAATACAGGTGTAAAATATATGTAAACCATATGAATGGGAACACTTCTTAAATGTAGTTTACGATAAAAGATGCACATGTACATTCAGGCAGTGCTGGCTTAGAGTTATCAAAATTACGCGGCTGCATAGGGCCCCAAATTTCTTGTAGCCCCGCAAAAGCTGGCTGCATTTCAGACTTTGTGTCACATATTTTATATGTAAATTGCTACACTGGTCTACCTGCGTTATCAGTTCAGGACCACAAGTAGATACAGCACAAGGTTTATTCTTATTTTGGACCAAAAAAATCTTGTAACAGCTCTGCAAGGCGTCTATTCAAGTTTCTCGCATTTGTTTTATTTTTGTGTCTTATTTCGTAATTCGGGAATCTGTATAGAATGTATTTCCATTAATTTCGATAACGCGAATTGTGTCAATTTTTCCACGGTTTTCAACTTAGCGTACTGTTGGTTTCTAATTCTCTCTCTACTGTTCAATAAAACACGAATTTTAACATATTTATCAGCTCAAGTTATATGATTAAAGCACTGTAATGAATATTAATAAAATCGTTATGTAACCTTGAGACAAGTCAGAATACAATTTTTGTAATAACTACACCAATACAAAATATCAGTAATGTCTGACTGTTATTTTATTGATTACTAGCGGCAATTCTACGAAGATTTAGAATTTTTTTTAAACCTTTATTTTCTCCTTCCTTGTATACATCATACCAGCCGGCATATTACATATAGATCATACAATTGTTCCATTAACCAACTGTTTCGGAATCCTATTCTCGGTACATCCCCCCGACCTATACGTGTAATGCTTGACATCTAAGTAGCTGTAGTGAAAAATTCTAACTATATCAAAAAACACTACCCACTAACTCTACTCTACTTACAGCAAGGCATGTTTCGGTCTTTATGCATATATTTTTTATACATAGAGTGTAAGTCTGCCAGCTCATATTGTCCTATGGCCCCAATGAGGGGGTTACTGTGGGATGTGCACTGATCGTAAAATCGGGCCGCTATAGTTAAGATTTAGAATCAGTTGAAAGCCAATAAGTGATATTATCCTCGCTGAGTGAGATGACGGCACTCAGGGTAGAGGGAAGAGGGAGACCGAAGTATATTTTGCACAGTGTTTTGAAAGTGACAAAAACAGGCGCACATCTCCGTGTTACGTCAGACTTCATACTTATGTATTGCATAGGTATTATGCGTGTAACAAACAAGCTATAATAAAGCAAACCGTTTGGAAGCAAAAGAGTAAACTACATCCACCGCAGTTGAGTAAAGAAGTAATTTGACCTTTTATAAGACGAAGCATTTGAAAAGTCGGCTGCTGACTACCAGACACGACACTGCATATCCACCGGTCAGATAAGGCTGTTTTAAGAAACTGTCGCTGACTAGAAAAACTAAGGACCGCACAAACAAACTGTGTTATTGAACGTTACACCTGGCGGTGTGTGTACAATTACAGGGTAAAGCAGCACAAGGAGTGAGTTACGTATTCGGTGGTACGCTTTGTATTGGACACAAAAGTACGACCCTGGCCGTAGATTTGTTATCAGTGCAGACATCAGCGTTCACAAAATGTAACACGTTAACTTACGTTGCCCGACGACACATGACTCAGCTGTGGTGCGTGAGGTGACAGAATCATGCAACGAAACTTACCTGTAACGAAAAAAAAAGCACTGCATTAGGACAACAATGTGATCAAATTTGAAAACAGTTACTTGCAAATTAAGTTACTAATTTTTTATTTTATATTTGCCAAGAAACGTTGTTGCTATTGTGATGGTTTTGAGGCGACAGTTTGAATACAGTGTGAAAATTTCCACTAAGAAAGATGTCTATTTAGTAAAGGTATAATGGATCATTTCAAACTTTTTCTGCATTATAAGTGCTATTACAATCCTTCAAATAAACCTAATTTTCATTCATCGAAAGAAAGTGACTGGAACAGCAACAGGAGACATAAAACAAGAGAGAGTGAAATGGTGAAGGTCACTGAAACAAGATCTTGTACGGACGTGCAGAGAAAACATACGAAGAATGAATAAAGGGTAAGCAATACCATGAATAAATCTAATAAGATTTTAAACCTTCTAAGCATAACTTCATTTAAGTAGTGGAGTTTATTAAACCTGTAAATATTTCATTTTGTCAGTCATCTTTAGGACGTACTTTAACAAATACAAAATGTGACCATTTACAGGTGTCATGGTGCATCACAAAGTTTAATATGCCGTAGGTCACTCGTTTTTAAATCACGATTGGCCTATTAGATGTTAAAATATTTTGGTGTTGTACTTAAGAAACAAATATTTTGCATTATTACAACTACAACATAAATTACGATTATATTAAGATATTAAAGCATTAAACCGACAGGTAATTCCTTTTTTATTCTTACGTTGCTCTGGATTATTCGGATGGAATCGCAGAATTTATTTTATGATCGAATTTAATCTCACACAGAATTTTTAAAAGGAGCTCTTTTGTGTTGATCTGCTACGCCAACCGCTCATGCGTTTCTTTGTTCAAGCTTGTGTTCCTGTAGAAGGGAATGCCTGTCTTGTTGGCGCACGTTAGTGGCATCCCATGAAGTGCCAATGTGTACTAACAGAATAAGATTGCATAATACTAGAATAAACGTATATCCTCGTATATATAACTGTATGGATCTTAAAGAATTAGAGCGTGGAACCGCAGATTGAATTCAACTGGCTATGACAGAATCCAGTGGTATATCCTTGTGGACACATATATTAACCCTCAGTTTCAATAAAAGGAGAGTTATTTCTTCATTAATTGAGTAATTATTAACTTCTCACGAAGAAATTCTCTATGCAGCTAGTTACATTATGTACACCTGAAAAGTATTTAGAAAACTGGCGAGTTTCCATTTACAGAAAGAAATATAGAGAACAAATATTTACACGATACAACTTCATAAACAATCAACAAAATAAAATCACTGGCGTTGTATTCTATTATGCAGAAAATTCAGAATTTGTATATCAAGTTTCACAAAACATGCCATCACGTTATTGGTGTGCTTTACATAAAACAGTTCATTCATATATCAAGGATGATAATAATAAATATTATACTACAACCATTTTTATAAAACGCTAACATTTTGGTGATACCAAAGCAAAGGATCATATGTAGTGAAGTATTTAATAATTGGAAATCAGAATAAAGGTCGAAAGTTCAAAAAGGAAAAAAGAACAAATAAAGAGAACAAATTTCAAAGTATATTACAACAAACACGCTCATTACTCGCCTAACGAGCTAGACAGCAGTGTCTTCATGACGCATTTCCAGGTTTTGGGTTTGAAGGTAATGACAGGCACTGGATTGCTTTGAAAATTACATCTAGGACTAATACAAGATTCAAATATTTCACTGCAGCTGTTGCTGAAATGATTGTCTTCTGGATTATAACACCTCGAAGGATGACAAGATTTTTCCGACGTTTCGGAAGAACATGCTTCATTTGTGGTCAGCTTGAATGGAATTGGTTCAACTGAGGAAGAAACGTTTGTAGAGTAAGTGGGAAGTTCGCAAGAAACTCTTACCTTTCTAAAGCTCGGATTATACATTACCCTTGCAAACCTACAACGTAATTGACAAAGTTTCCTCCTCCCAATCACTTCCGCATTCATCTGAACCACATTTAGTCACTCTGTTCGATAGAGGCAATACGTTCTGCTGAAATGGCGGAACAAAGTTATTAACCATACGCTGTAATCACGCATAAAACTATCATAGTGTTAGCATGATAGTCATGTGCGTGTCACCGCGTTCTTCTTCATTTTCATAACTAATATCATATGATTTACTATTTTAGAAGGCAGCCAGCTCTATTTAAGAAGCTGACAGCCTCTCGGCTGGTCGAAAACTTCCCCGAATTAAAATTCGCTACCGTATACACAACAGCCCACTAATGTGTGTAAAATGAGCCAGTTAAATCCACTACCGATTTTCACACCTACTATCTCCCAAGAATCCCTTCAATCTTATCTCATCCGCGTCTGTGTATCCAAAGTGGAGTAGTCTTTTCATTAATATTATAATGTATGCATAAATGTAATATATGAATATAATCCTAGATTGTGTAATACAAACTGTGAACTAAGGACTCTGATTCATGGTAAAGGTAAAGTTCACCATAGAACAGGTCATGAAGGCCCAGACGGGGAGTAGAGGTATAGCACTACTCTTTCTTTAACCTCAGCGCTAGATGGTGGGGGGAGGTCAACGCCACGCCCCGGCCGCTTTACCTCCAGGAAAGAGACCCGTTACCCATTGTGCAGGAGGCTGGGTGGCCCCAGGGCCGGTCTGAACGGGTGCTGAAAATCTCGCCCCCACCGGATTGATCCCCGGACCGTTTAGCTCGTAGCGAGTCGCTATACCGACTACGCTATCCCGGCCCACCTCTGATTCATGAGCATAGGTTTTTGTTCTCGCACCAAACTTCACAAAGTTATCCATACATTTCACAGATACACGGCATACGACTTTACCATCAGAAATGTTACGTGACACACTGCTGCCAATGGAAAGTTAATCGTTTGGAAGACTACAACTTCCAGTTGAACAGGAACTTAACAGAGGTCAGTGAATATCGTAATTTAGTTTCAGAGAAAAAAAAACGGCATTTTGTATTCCTGGTACTGAGTTCTGCTTTAAAGGCTTTTCCCTTTACCTCAGAGTTCAATGAATGATGACATTGCACTCCGGTGACACAGATGTATTTAACAAGCTTATAAGCGGGATTCGAACCTCTGGCGAATATATCACACGTTAATGATCACATATTAGCTGAAATTAAAAGACAGAGTGGTTAAACCAGAACACATCTTACAATAGCAGGAATAATTGTGAAGGTGATATTTTATGCCTAGTTTCATACATACTTTGAACGCCGACATTTATATAAATGAAGTTTAGAAATATTGCATCTCTATTGTAATGAGTACTTTGGTTAAAAGATTTTCAGGGAAATAATAGTTTTTTATTTAAGAATATTGCGGGAACACACTGTTGGGTAAACATGAAAGTTTTTTAAAGTAAGAACTCGTAGTATATAGAAAAATTGTTAACTTCAAAATATTTGCCTGACCTAAGATTTCAGGAATACATGTGCGTTATCATTCGGGCTACAAGACCTATATCAATGGATTCAGCTTTGTTCTTACAATTCGTTGAAGTGTTAGGTATAACAGAATGAAATAACGTGTGCAAAATGTTGTTTTAATTGCAGACAAATTGTTCATTTTAGATTTACTGAGCAATAAGAAGGACTGAGATGTAATTGCTGGGTATAAGAAGGTGTGACTTTTGGGAGTGCACCAAAAGCATTGGGTCGAGAATTAAGAGTGGTAGAACCCGACAGTTATATAATTTCTTACGAACGAATGAAAACTTTTGATTTTTTTTTAAGAAAACCACAAACGATATTCAGAAGAGCCGTGCCGTCGAGAAAGTCTTCTAGCACTTTCAACACCTCAGACTGTCTTACACTGCACTGCAAAATATACCCCGAATTCCAAAGGGCAGAACACACACATACATTTAAAAAGTCGGTGAATACATATGTAATGCCTTTTAGGGATTACGTAAATGCATGGAAACTATTTTTGATACAATAACATGTAAGTAACAATTGATTCTGAACATTAAAGTTAATTCAGTAATCATGAACATACGTGTAAATAGGGTGCTTCGATCGGAATCTGCAATACTTCGGGAGATAGAACCTGAGGGTACATTACATCTATACAACCAAGAATACCTATATCCGAAGTTTAAGGGTTACGGAAATAATGGCGAGAGAAGTTTAAAGAATTAGAAATGTTATACAATTACTAATTACCAAATACTTATTACAACGAGAAGGGATTTGTAGTTTCTCTAATGTTGACACATCCTAATTTGTAATTAATATCTGAATGACATAAAGAAATTGATTAAGGAAGAAAAACTCCTACAAGTTTCATAAGAATTGTCCTTACGGCTCAAAGTACTTTACATAGCACACTCGCCACCGCATGGCTTGGCTTGGTTATGGGCTCAAAGACGGACCTGTGCAGTGTGAGGACAACAGGTACAGTACGTGGAACAGAAAGAAGACAAAACTTTATGACGTCATTGCCTCGGTAAAGTTCGTATTCGGATGTAAGTGTGTTTGGTTATATCTACGTAAATTAACCTAAAGAACGTTCTCCCATTGTATGTCAGATTCCTCCTGAAACACTGTATGTTATACACTTGCAGCAAAATGTGGCAACATATTTCATTTGCATATTTATCAAACTTAATTAGACCCGTAACAAGATACGATGGTGTATTACGGGCACGTCACGAGTAGGCGCTGAGTATGTAGGCTGGACGGAACAGTAGCTATGCGCATGCGCACTACACTTACCGGAACATTATTTCAGTCTCACAGGCATCGTTCGGGTTTGATTTCTTTCCCCGTAGTGCAAGTAAATTGATTATTATTTTCGGGATACAGCCTAGCTTAAATATCCTCCCTCCGTACCTACTCAGCTCTGACTACATTTTGTGGCGTTCCTACAGAAGAATTAATATCCTGACACTCAGCTCTGTGACGTTTTCAATGCGATGTGATGTTGAATCCGGAGCATGTATTCCAGCAACGTTTTCTTGTAGCTACCTTTGCGCGCTGTAGTTGATGCGGCGGTGCCTAAGAATTGCAATGTGCGGAAGATGGTTTTAAAAGAACTGCAAGTTGATAATATTCAAGCCACTAATACGAGAAATTTAATTCTCATGGAAAAGCAGCATTTGGATCCAGTTTCTGCTGGGAGCCAGTATGGTTGCTGTGTATTTGCCTCGTGTTTTTTACTCGTCCTTCACGTAAAAGCTCTGTTTCAGGATGTCGTCTGAACTTTAATGCTGATGGAAAGCTTGAATATTTATTTTTCTCACTTCGATCAGTAGTCGTCTGCAGAAGTCATTTTCTTCCAATTATGTACAGCGTGCATCACACGTTTTAGGGGCATAATACTGTAAAATTCCTTCACTTCCAGTACCGGTTTCAGGAGCGTCACTGATAGCCATTTAATCGTCGTGGAATTCAATTTAATTTGGCATGCAGCTGTAGCTAATCATCTCCTTCATTCTCATTGTCATGAGTTGCACTAAATTCAGCGATCAGTTTGTAAACCTCAAAGTTCATTTAACTTGTTTTATGTTTCATCAACCATGATATCCTAGCTAACGGTGTTTAATTTAACGATGGCCTTCTGTGATCTGTAGAATTAGTTTGTTCCGACGTTTCGGAGGAAGATGCTGCCTCGACATTCACGGTGATTAAATTTTGTTCATGTGGATTCTAAAATGACTGCGAGCAGGAAAATTTGCCAATTACAAGGGACGGTTGTATGAATTGTGGCCAGTAAGATTATGGTAGGAGAAGAATATCGCTGCTAGAATAATTCTAGCAGTGATGTTGTAAGAATAGCAACAGTCTTCCGTAGAAGTCAGAGAGGCCAAAGTGCTACTTAGGTTTAAAACCCCGCTGTTGATTCAGGGCTATTAAGCCAGCGTTCGTGCAAAACACATTATAGAAAGAATTTTATGCAGAACAAAATTGTAAGAGAAATGTGGACGCTTTATATAATATTCTTAACAAGGTTTTAGTTAGGTTTCAACATAGAGGTTACACGATTCTTCACGAGCCATTTTCATTTTCTGGGTCATTGAACCGATTAAAGAAAGAACGCAAATGGCCTTTGCGGGTAAGAAGGGGGGAAGAAGTGAAGCATATTGGATGAAAGAGAGAGAGGTTAAGGAGCGTTCATGCAGAATTTTCGTCGTCCGCACAGACACAATCTCACCACTTAATCGGGACTTGTAATAAATTTCGCTGTTCTGGTTGTACCCAGCTAAATTGTTTGGCTACTGCTGCATGTGAGGGTGAGTGTAACAGAGGGTGAGTCAAGGGGGACTGCCTTAAAGAAGTGGGGAATAAGGGGAGAAAGGGGAAACACATTAAATTATTCTGTGCGAGAGAAAACACTAGAATTTAGAAAGAAACAGCACTAGGCTCTGGTTCCTCCCCTCTCAAAAAGTTACATATTTTATAATTAAGATCTCGTATTAAAATTGCTAATGTTCAGCGAAGAAAAACTATATTTTAATCGTTACAAGCCTGGAAATGAAGCATTTAAATTACATAAATTTATTTCCACATCCACTTTAAACTTAATATTTTGACTAACAAGTACAGTTTTATTTTCTAAAGAAATACCGCCTTCAAAAGGCAAATAATTTTGTCTGTTATTTTACTGTGTGTTCTGTGATGTTTTTGAGTATAGTCACTTTGATTAGCTGTAATCCAGTGACGAGATTTTGTGAATTATTGACCATAATACGTAAAGCATTTCGTAACTAACTAAGCACGTACCAGCTTTCAAAAAATTCAGAATCATGGTCCTACTTATAGGATAATTATATGCATTAAGTGTATAAATCGGTATACCTCAGTCAGCACAGTGACGGGGCTACTAAGGACCCATGAATCGTGGTTCGATTCCCACCAGAGGCAAGAAGTTTTATCTCCACTAAGACGGCCACGCCAAATCTGAAGCCCACCAGACCTCCTATTCAGTGTGCACGGGGGAGATTTTATCGGGTGCTGAAGAGGCCAGAGCGTAAACACGACCAGTCACGTTTATGTAGTGCTGAGGTTAAAAATGTACGTAGCTATATAGACCTACCTCTACCCCATACAAGCTTTCACGGCGCGCACAAAGACAGATTAGCCTTTATATCAAGTGCACTAAGTCTCAGATATAATGCTTCTTTTCATTGATCCTTCTACTGGCGATAATTCCGCAAGACGCTGACGTCAGAAATATAATCTAGTTCTTATCCAAGTTCTCCAAATACCTTAATAATATGCTGTTATCTATTTCTAGAGCTCCCAAATATTTTCTTTTCTTCGAAGTAGCATTTCCCGCCTCCAATTTTTCCAAACCTGCACGATTTTTTTACCCAACAATTCAAACCTCTTTACTGTAAAAGTTTCTCCAGTCTCCCTTTATTAAACACAATGAATAATTTGCATAATGCGCGCAGAATAAACGTGGGTTTCCAAATGCAAGTTTAGAATCCAAGACAACCCAACATTGAACCTCTCAGACTTCAGGTATATTAATTATAAAACATGTAATATTTTGAGAAAGTAGCAACCAGACAGCTATTTACTCATTGACACGTCGTCACGTACCATAAGACGTGATTCCTCTTTAACAGCATTGCGAGAAACTAAAATCTCGCAGCCTAATCTTCACAAGTGTTTTTGTGACACTCGTATGAGGGGTAGCACATATATACATATCCTTCAACAGACAGAAGATGGATAAAGAATTTCTCGAAGCATTACTTTTATTGCCAATGCGTCAGTTTGTTTCATCAAGTCATCACCCACGCTACTTGCTTCGTACTGCGAATAAGATTAACCATATTGTTCAATCGTTACACCCACAGAGCATGTACAATACCTTGCATCACGCCTTGCACTTAATTCGCATCACTGTCATTCTTCATATGTTCAACGAACCCAATTATTATATTTTATATAGTATGACGTAATGAAACCATGAATATACCTTCAAGTTTTCTTTCGTCTTTCCCTTCTCTTCTCTTTTCCCTTCTCTCTTCTCTTCTCTTCTGTTCTCTTCTCTTCACCCACGCAACTCATTGGACCCAACTACCAAACTTCCCTTGCTCCTTTCGCAGCTCCGTTTAACACGACAAGTTGTTATGAATATCTCAACCTTGTCGTCTCTGTCGTATTTCCGAATCTTCGTTCACTACGTTATATGGAGTTAGGTTTCCACTAAGCTCGCTCTCTGACGCCTTCTGCAAGGTGAGCAGCCAGCTAAACTTCATCTGTGATACGACAGTGCAAAATATTCCCCTTACTGTTTGGAAAGGATTAAAATATATTCTCAAAGACAGTTTGCGCTTGCATAATGAACCACTAGTAAAAAATTAAATTAAGTTTTAGACCAACTGATGCACACTAAAACCACTTTTATTGTAGCTTTATTATAAATGTTAGAATTGTAAAATTATACCCCTACACGTGTTTAGATGCACGATGTCAACAGTGTGAAATTCACTAGTAAAAAGAGTAGTAGTAGTAGTAGTAGTAGTAGTTGTTGTTGTGTTGTTCTTGTTGTTGTTGCAGAAGTAGTGGCGGCAGCAGCAGCGGTAATAGTATTAATAGCAGCAGTAGAAGCAGCAGTAGCAGCATCAGCTGCACTAGGCGCAGCAGTAAATCTCATGGTTTCATTCTTAAGCTGTGCTAATAGGACAGTCAAAGCTTTGGAAAATCGGAAGTTAAACAGGGTTTGCAGCATTGCTAATTCTTACAGGGGGATAACATCTACGTGTGTCGTCTAATGTAAGGTTAGTTATGTACGCCTCATGATATTTTACAGTGTGTATGTGGATTTAATTTGCTTAAGAGCATCAAGAGTAATCATTTCGCTAAATACCGGTATTATTGGTCCACTCTCTCTTTTTGGTAAGTTTGTTCGTTTCGAATTAATTGCGCTATCGCCTACAGATACGGCAACTTCTCCGACACTCCTATTACGCTTGTAGTCTAGTCGCTTGTTTGCAGGCGCATGTAACGTTCGAGAGTTACAGGCAAAGCAGACGTTAACTGCTTATGAAATAAATATGCATTCTATGAAATATTGGAATTATACGCTTTAACGTGACACAGAAAGCATTAGATCGCACTATATTAAGAACTCGCTCTGGAAGAAGCGATGGACCTGTCTCAAGATAGACTAAACTATCAATAATGCAAAAATTGGTTCTCGTTTCGATCCCAAATGCTGTTATTAATATCCGAAACACACGTATAATAAAATTAGGTCAATATATTAACACAATGACAAACAGTTATGTGGGCACAGGAACACGTCTGAAGCTTTAAACGTCGCGTGCACAATTTAGTCAAAGTAATTACAGGGTAAAACATTTATTTAATCCCATATTCCTCGACAAAGGAAGGTAGGATTCCGATAACAGTATGCGTACTTACGACAGCCTATATAGAATTCGCCACGTATACAGAGTGTTCCAGGAAGAATCTGCCATACTTCGGGAAAACGTTCCTCAGATTAAATTACATCGACATAAACAAAAATACCTACAAACAGAGTTGAATGTTCTCGAAGTTAACGGGGATACAGGTTTTGAAGAATGGAAAATGTTATACATTTATTGATTACCAAATATATATCAAAAAGAGGAGAAATTTGTAGTTTCTCTAAAGTTAACACATTTACTTAATATCTAACATATAATATCTGAGTGATATAAGGACATTACCTAAGCAATAAAAACTAGCATTTTTTCTTAAGAATCATCCTTAGAGCTCGCAAGTACTTTACACATCACACTCGCCTCCGAATAACTTGGCTTCTTTATCGGTTCAAGAACTGACCTGCACAGTGTAAAGACAACGAACCGTCTTAAACGGGCAGAGTACGTGGAACAGCAACAAGACCACATTTTTCTCAGACCATTATCTCCGTAACCGTTCAACTCGAATATGTGTGTGTTTGGTCATATCGACGTAAACTAACCTAAGAACGTTCTCCCGAAATATTGCAGATTAATCTTGAAACACCTGTATAAACATGACAAGAATGTTGCCGTTGGTGATACTGAAGCTAAGTCACCTCTCTAACCCAGCCAGGTTAGTCAGCCCATATGCGACATTCAAATATGAAGACGGTTAACTGGACGACAGCTGGTTTATCAGTGGTGCTTCTTCAGGAAGACATACGAGTATATCCCAGTGGGGTCAAGTCGGAAGAAATAAATGATTTTCGGTTTAAAGTGCAAACACTACTGTCTTGTGTAGGAAGAGACAGAAATGGAATACGTTAGGTAATTCCGAGACTTAGACGTACATGAAAGGACAATAATAAAATAGAAATAAAATATACTTGGACTACTTTCACCTGGAAAAAGAGTGGGATCAATGTGTGCAACGGTGAACAGATGATCCATAAAAAGCTGGGATATTACATACTACTTATCGATTATTCTCAAGAAGAACGCTTTTCACACTAGTATAAAACTACTCTTAACTCGGTATTTGAGTGGTACATGCCATGTCAGTTGTGCTGTGGTTAGTGACGTCAGAAAATCAACCCGTAGAAAAACGTTTTCTCACAAAGCAAAGACCAGGAAAATCAAATAATATTTAACTTCATCTTTCATACTACATCAACCAGAAGGCCACAATTATGGGCCGTCAAGTGCCAATAAATTCTGCGTCAGTTATACTGCATTAAAAGTCTAAGAGCGTGGCTTGCGCCACTTGACAGCTAAATAATGCATATGTCCTTAATTTGATTAATAACGAACTCAAGATTCAGAATGAAAAGAGCATTTCAGTTTGAAATTATTTCGAAGAAAATATTTGTCAATTCTTGTGAAACAAGCCTGGATATTCGAATGAAATATTAAGTGGACTTATGGTGACTATTTTTGTAACCCTTTGAGAGTGTTTGTGCCCATTTATTATTTCCTCACATTATCTTCAACCAGAAAAACATAAGAAGACAGTAAATATTTTAATTACTACTTTACTAACTCAAGTTTTAAAATACGATTGCTGTAATGTTGTACTTGAGATAAAACGCGCACAAATTCGCATTCCAACAAGGAAATTCCAAAGTTCGTTGTTTGCAAGCGGAAGTTAAGATATAAAACCAACAAAAAATATGTTTCCGATATGGAGTGCATAGAAACGCATCGAATGGTACATTTCATGTTACTCCCTTTGTCTTTTTAAAGCACAGTCACCGGAAGACGTAATGATGTAATGCACCACTTCCTGTTCATTTAGCGGTTAACTTTTGAAAACTTGTCCAAATTTACAAAATGAATGTATAACATCTGAATTGATGCCAATTCCATGAGATCAGCAAGACAAAGTACAATGCGCAGGCAGTCTTGATCTATATTAATTGGTTCAGTTAAAGATAATAATGGCGGATATGCCATTAAAATTGGATTTCATAGGAATTTTCGCAAATCGCCCTCATTTATACTGGATTATTTTAATGCGAGTACAGTCCAATTCAGAAATTAAATGTACTGCCTGGTTACCATGATTGCTGTGTAATGGTATGAGTTCTAGAAACCTTACAACTTTGATGTCTTTATTCTGCACACTGCATAATGCTGGTGTGTTTGTATTGCCAACGCCTGGGGCATGGATGTCTGTCTCCTTTGATTTTGTGTGTTGTCAGGTAGAGGTCTCTGCGACGGGCCGATCCCTCGTCCAGAGGAACCCTACCGAGTGTGTGTTTTTCGTGTGTGTCCTGAAGTGTAATCAAGTGCAACAATAACCTCTACACTTGCAATGCGGAGATACAAGAGGTCAAGACTAAGAAAGAAAAAGACTTCGGTAAGGGTTCACAGCATATATAACCGAATGTGTTAAATAATTTGTCACCTTACACTCCGGATTCTCAGAGCTCACTCAATTCTGGGGCACCGCCTTGTCACTTTCCTTGGAAGTTGCTAGAATGTGCGGAAACACAGACTTTACCATAACGCATGCGTAAATATTCCCCCTTTAAAAATGAGAGTCTACAAAGTTAAAAAAATCACCTCCTTTGATTGGGTTAGTCCTGCCTTTATATAATTCAGACCGTCTCTAGACGGAATGACGGCGGACTAGTCATTACCTAGGTTGCTCAAGAATTGACTCCAGTAGGAATGTCAATTATGTTAATACCTGAGGTCTGAAGGGAATTTAAGCAATATTTGAAAAGTCAGTACTACCTTACAGAAGACAAAATGCGTATCGATTACACAGACCAGTCAGCTTATGTTGTTGAGGGAAGCAATCGCTCTTTATTCCGGGAATCATAAAAACATATAAATAGATTCTGTGGGTAACATAATTTTCAAAATATTATAAGAGGTAGTAGAAGTAACAACCTCCGTTTTAAAGGATTAACCATATTCGACAAGAGCTTTGTCCAGTGTATTCCTTGAAAAATTGGTATTTAGTCTGTACACTTCAAAGCTGTTAGCAATTCAACCTGCACAGTATCTAATATCTGGTTCACTAATGGATACTGAATTAAAATGATGTAGAAGAATACAGTAGTGGCATTACTTGCAGGATTTAACTGACATTTGTTTGGGAGACTAAGAAAAACCACGAAGATTCTCTCAGTGTAGCAAATCTGCGACCTGATATTTTAATCCAGAACCCCCTAAAGATGAATTACGTGTGCTACCCAATCCATGGAACCACGGAATTCACAACGTGTTCACATGAGTTCATCACTCTGTCCCAATTTGAGTTACTCCCAACTTTGCTCAATCCACACATTTACGACCTATTTATCTAGGAACCGTCATTATTTTCTGCCTCGGCTCCTAGTACCGAGCATTGCGGTGGAATTATTGGCAACTCTGGTTATTACTCTAGATGGTTTTGGTTCAAATCTCGACAGAGGTACCGTCCACTTTTTCCCAGGAATATGCTGAGATGATAAGACCTTCAATATGTCATAACCGTTTACTCATACAACCTTTGAAATTAATCATTTTCCGGTCACTTAAAATTTGAGGTCACATGATCTATATATTTGAAAATTCACGTAGTTGTATAAAAAGAAAATTGTTCTACGTCTCCGTTTACAGGGCTTAAATAGGAGTATATATATGTGTGTGTGTGTGTGTAAAATTAAATGACAATAGTAAAAGACATGGTGATATTGCGGAAATGTATGAAGGAATATTACCATCGAAGATGGAGCAAGAACAAGAAATAACAAGAAATACTAAAACAGTCCTATCTTTCTGTCGAAAGCCATTGGCTTCACATACATTAATTTACCTTAACAACGCGGCTTCGGAATTCGGTTTCCGGCATTCTTTCTAAACACAGCAGTCTTTGAATTAGTGTACGATATAAACACAAGCAACATAAAGTGTTATTATCAGGATAAATCGATCAAAGGATATAAGCTTGGTCGGTTTATGTAGCATGAATATAAAGAACACGAAATGAATAAAACACTTTGTACGGAACACCCACCGCAGATACACCACGGCAGATGCCAATCGTAGATTTGTGAATAGAAAATGAATAGAACTGGGCTGCCATGAATATGATAGGGGTCTGTGGATGAATGGCTGAGAATTGGGCCCTCAGACAGGCGGAATGGACGCGGAAATTTGATACTCAGCTTGAGGAACGTTTCCTCAGACGACATATTTTCGAAACGCCATAAAGCTGTACCTTCAGATTTACGGTCGCAGCAGCTGACACCAAGAACAACGTCATTGCTACGGTTGCTCCAAATTCCTCTGTCTAATTCGTACATTATCCGCCTCGCCAGAACACACAGAGAGAATTCATCCGAAAATGTACGTTAAAACCAACTATTGCACAAGACTATTAACAGAGTAAGATGTATAAATGCATCTTATTGTGTTAATAATCTTGTGTATTAGGTGATTTTAACTTAAAATCATGATAAAATGCACAGTACATACAACGTAAAATTCTTCCGAAAATGTTTCTAATTTGGAGTGAATCTCAAAAATGCCTACTTGAATGTTTTGTATATAACATTTAAAGTGATTAATTTTCCTAATTCACCATATGCGAAGGCTAGATATTATCTTCAACCGGACATGTCTGTATCTCACTTGAACTTCTTTGTCCAATAGTCAAAGATATATTTACAGTCCAACAAATGTACAATTTAATCACATTAACTGTGTAACACTGTCCTACATGTTTCGAACCCTTAATTCGGGTTCATCCTCAGGGACTTATCATGTCAAATTACACACTTTTACATTAATTGATACAATTGTACCAATTAACGTAAAAGTGTGTAATTTGACATGATGAGTCCCTGAGGATGAACCCGAATTAAGGGTTCGAAACATGTAGGACAGTGTTACACAATTAATGTGATTAAATTGTACATTTGTCGGACTGTAAATATAGAGATAAAATGTACGGAATGAATAATATTAAGTCAAAGATATACACATACACTGCCCATTACTGATTACTATATGATACAGGATCATAAGAACATGAAATTGGGTACCAACCTGGTGGTTAAGAATCACGAACAAAGACCTCGTTTTAGCAATGGGTTGGTTTTGTTTATTTGTCGTTTATTAAATGCCGGCCAGCAGCTCAAATTGTGTAGATTTGAACAGCAGGGCATTAACTGAATAAGAAATTGAAAAATATCTGACATAAATTTTTGTGGTCTAATTTGAGGTACTAATACGAAATTTACTGGAGGGGCGTAGGAAAACCAGGAAAAAGTTAGGGCCGTCGACGTACAGGACAGAGTTCGATGCAAGAACTTAAGTCAGAACTGTTACTATTTCAGCCACATCGCTGGACGTGAACATATGTTCGAAGACTATAGATGTGGTATAAGCCACAACGTACAAACGTGATAATGGGGCAGTGACACCTGCACTGTTTCAAATGGAAAAGCTAGGCAAAGCTATGGAATTCTAATGATACAATTTAATTTTACATACAGGTACAAAGTTTCCACTAATACAGATTCGGTGCGAAGAAGACCAGTACAATGTATGCAAGTGCATGACAGAAATGTGAGCTCCGTGAAAACGTGGTGACATACAGACTTAAGACACGTAAATTTTGATATAAAGTTCAGTAAACTATCTCTCCATCCATTCATCCATTTATTCGTCCACCTACCTATCTACATACCTATCAATATACTTATCCATTCATCCACCCATCCGTCTATCTATCTATCTATCTATCTATCTATCTATCTATAGCTATCTATTTATCTATTTATCTCCATCTGTCTAAGTAACTATCTACCTACCAATCCGTCTATCCATCCACATATCCATCCATCCACCCATGTATCCATCCACCTCTCTATCTATCTATCTATCTATATATATATATCCATATCTATCTATCTATCTATCTGTCTGTCTGTCTACCTACCTATCTACCTACCTACCTACTACCTATCCGTCCATTCATGTATCCATCCATCCACCCATGTATCCATCCCTCTATCTATCTATCTATCTATCTATCTATCTATCCAGCTATCCATCGATCCATCTATATCATACATATTTCGGCTACTTTAAATCTGCCATTTGGAATTTAAGTATCTCGCTCCATCGCCATATTTTTAATTACTTTATACAAGGCTCCACACACTTAGCTCAGATCATCTGGTACGTATCACCATCACTCCAGAAGCTGAAAGCACACGTCACGCAGCCCATATTTAGGTTCGCACTCGTACGAAACACAAGATAAATATTTCACCTGAGCAATACATTTTCCACTTTCTGTCATGCAATAACTGACGGACTGAAATGTGGGTCATTGCATTATGAATTAACGTTGCTAGACAGAGTCACAGAACTTACGCAATGTTACCAGTTTGTGTCTTGTTGGAATGATCAGAGCTGCACACAGTGCGTGTTGTGCAGTTACATTTGTCAGTGTAATTACCTTAACACTGTAGTCCACCCTTCGGGTTCTGCTTCCTGGATGCGCCCTTATAATGGAGTATTTCCGCTAGTTCACAAGGACAGGTGCTGCTATTGAAACAACCATGTAAGACACGTTACAGGAAGAGAGGCCTATGGCGCAAATGACAAGCAGTACTCTTTCTAACGTATCATACTAGGCGTCTAATTCGACACAACTGCCAAACTAATTCACAAATAGTAAACTGATACAACCAGCAAACCCTGTATATAAAACCTACAGTGCCTAACGTCTTGCACTGTATGTTGACTCTTTCATTTAGTAGAGACTTTCTAGCCTGGTGATGGCGTCATAAGGCCAAACATATACTATAAAATGTCTTTAACTCTTTAAAGACGAAGCGTAAACTGTTCCACTTAAAAGACCCAGTTCGTACCGCGCAGTAAACATTTTTTATCTCGGTTAAAAAAACAAATCAATTTATTTTCATTCATTCTGTAGTCTGTCTTACGACAGGTCCGTAGCCTCTTCTAAAGCGAGTTCTCCACAGGGTGCGATCTAGTGCTTCCTCTTTCAATTTCCAGTATCTTCTCTTTTCCTTAAGGTCATCCAGTAGCTGCTTACGTCTTCTCCCTCGTCTTCCCTCATTTCTATCCTTCCTTCTAACTTTCCTTCAATCACGTGTTTCAGAAGGCAGTTTCTGCGCAAGATGTGACCAATCCAGTTAGCCTTTCTTCTTTTTATTGTATGTAGGATCAATTTATTTTATATTAGACAAAAGTCGCTGTTTGTTCTGATACACATACAATACATATAAACACAGTGTGGGCAGAATGTAGAATTTTTGAATGTTAAAACTGTTGCTGCATCAAGTAGCCATTAGGCTTTAAAAGGTTAATAGATATACGAATTGTGCTGACTTTATCAGTTTACTGTTTTATAGTGTACATTCGTTTATCCCAGGTTGAATGTACTTCGTCCGTTCTCGCGCGTTCTGGGGGCATTTGTGGACAGAGTTGGACGCAGTTGCTTTGCAGCACTCTCGCAGTAACAATGCAAAACATGCACACAGTGGCCGCCGCCCTGTTTCTGTATAATCCTTTATTAACGGGTTCATCATCTGTTCCCGGTGACCGGCACAATCGAAACACAGATAGCAACAAGGACACATGTATTCACACAGGCCTGAATCACTTGCTTCACTTAAACTCCAAAATTCAAGGAGACAGAACAGCTATACTCTTGAGACCACTGGCTGAAGAAATATTTGTTATAATTTGGAGTGCAGAAAGCTTTTTAATTTTCAGGTTCGTGTTCGCTCCAGGACAGTCCGTATGGGATTTTTAGTGCAGAGAGGACAAATAGAACAGGATTTTCACCGAAGCTGCACTGTTCCCGTATTAATTATCATTATAACTACGTTGCATGTTCATTATCACCTGATGGACGGAAAATGGGACCATTCATAGCCGCCGTTCGAAAAGACAGATTCTCACCCCTGGACAAAATAAATCCTTGCAAATTACAGAATTCATTCCAAGGTCGTCATAATGGACGGATAAGTTATAGGTTTACATTTGTCCACACATATTAGGATTTTCCCGGCAAGCATATGGGATAGAGGAATCCATATATCCACGTTCATTAATTTAATGAGGCTATTTCAGCTGTTAAGCGTTAATTTGTTTGGAGTGGATAATGAAGTCTCTGTGAATTGTGACTTGAAAGGATAAGAGAAGAACAGTTTTTTTTCCTGACGTAGGGGCGCTACGTCTTGGGGAAAGTGAAGAAAGTCTCGAATAATCTTAGTCAGGTAGAAATCAAATAAGTGTATAGAGACGAGTCTTGAGATTAAAGAACAGACGCATCGCCGAACAAATGCGAAAATCTATTCACCTGCTGTCACTAGAAGAAAGATAACACCTGTTGTACTTACGTGACGTTCTGTACTGAAGTGACACTTTGTACACACTGCTCTTAGCATCTGACAGTGAAGTATGACGGACACGCTTTATTCCAGGCCTCTTGCAAAACTGAATAATATGGAACCACGTTCAGCAAGACTATACGTCTTTTATTACTCAGCTGAGGATGTACAAAACTTGGAGTTTAAAAGACTGGAGTACGAACTCCTGTATTATCTTTGTTCCTTTTCTGCTCTTCTTCCTCACATCCCTTCTTCTTTCCACATTTTCTTTCTTTCTCCCAGCACTTAGTACTCCCGACCGAAGGTCACGGTAGAGGGGTCAGCACTCCTGCTGCGTATTTCGTGGGTCCTGGAATTATATCTTGGCCAGGATATCGACTGTGCTGACTGGAAATACTCTTTGTTTTCCTCAGTCCCTCCAGGAATATACGATATTTTTTTGTGCTGACGGGTCCCGCAGCAGATGCTACGGACGCACCGCAGCCATGAGGCTTATTGTTCAACCCTGTGATGATTAGTTTTTCCATTTTTTTAAGTAATGGAGCACCGGAGGAATGAAATTGACAGGGGAAAACCGAAGTACTCGGGAAAATTCCGTCCCAGTGCCACGTTGTCCACCACAAATCCCACATGGACTGACCCGGGATCGAACCCGCGTCTTCGCGGTGAGAGACCGCTGACTAACCGCCTGAGCCATGGCACGCCATGATAGATATTACTGTAATTCAATCATGGCCTCTTCCTTCCATATCTTTTGCATTTCATTACCCACCAGCCATTTTACCTACGACACGATATTGAAAATGCCGTTAAATCAACCTTAAATAAATAAATAAAGAAATAATCAAAAGGTTGACAAGAATTTTCTCACTAATGCTCTGGGGTCCAAAATCTGTCTAAATAATATTTGGAACTTCAGACTCGACGTCACAGAGAACAAGACGTTTCTCCACTAGACTTGCTGATCTTAGAATAAACAGCTAGTTTTTCCCTAAGCAATATGGTTAATATTGCTTAGGGAAAAATTAGCTGTTTATTCTAAGAATCTTAGGGAAAACACATATATTATGCGTGGCTAAAATGTAGAGCTATGTAATGTAAAAGTGGTGGCACATGTAGTTGCCACTGTTCTTTGGAAGGTTAAAATGTTCAAAACATGGGAATTTAGCAAGTAGGCCTACTTCAACATGTAATGAACACACTTTGGCTGCAAACAGAACCGAGTGTCGGACAGATAATTCAACGCCCAAAAACATATAAAGTCGAAGCAAATGCGCCTCTTCCTTTGTCCACTGTCAATCCACGACCCTAATAAACCTTGAATTAAAGAACAAACTCAAAAAAACCATTCAATCCAATCTGCTGAGAATTACGATGGGAACTGAAATTCACGTAACAACAGCTTGTATGGGCAATGAAGTTTCTTAAGGTGTTCACAAGTGACAGATTTCAGATTTTATTCTCAGCCAGTTAACATGGTCCTCACCCACGATAATACTTATGTTAAGCATTATCCATTGGTTTAAGCCTAGATCTCAAAAGTGAAAATGAGTAAGTTTCGTTTGCACAGAATTTAGTATAACCTGAATAATCTGACTTCTATTGTTGCCATTATTTCCACCCGTATCTTGTCTACATTTTGTTATATTTGTTGTTTTTTCTAGCAAGGTCCTCTACAATTAACTATGTCCCTGATGTGCGACATTTTCGTACAATAATGAAGTTGTACTAGTAATGTTACAAATTATTAGTATAATGTGCATTAATGCCACTTATCCACTGACAAATCAGAGATGTACCACGCCCGTGATTACAGCACCACCCCTTCGAAAGGAGTAGAGAGTTCGAGAAGGGAACTGGTCCAGTTGTTTCAGCGCTGTGAAACCCGCCCCTAGCTGACACGCGATTTTAAACAGGCAAGAACACGCTGGAAACATGAGAATACAGAAAATATGCGATAAAGAAATCGGGCACCGCTTTAGAAACAACGCACGAATCAAGAAAGAGAGACAAGGCAAGTAGAACAAAATAGGAAAAAATGAGTAAGAAGGTAAGAAATGTTAAACAAAACGGAATATGTAAAATGGATTGGAAATCGTGCCCCCAGAAAAGCCCTTGCGGACCACAATTTCCAAACATTTTATGTAATGTTTACATTGGGCTGTGGCGCCGTATTACTCCTTCCGTGACACCCGTTAATTTTCATAACAACTACAGTTCTTGCTAATCTCACAAAAAAAACGATGCATTTAAAGGAAAAAGGGCGCTAACGTGCTTCTTCCAAATTCTTACTTACATAATACGTTCAATGAAGCATAGATGATGACAGTCGAGATGCAGTAAGAAAATTAACTGCCTTATATGAAGCCCTGAGATTCATTACCGATTTTACGAAATGCTGCTACTGGTTTCTGTTCTCAGCCTAATAAACCCAGTACATTAGCTCCCAACTTATTGCCTTATGACTCAATTTAACATTTTTCTTTCATCAGTTCCTAGGCCTTCCAAGAGGCCTAATCGCTTCAGTTTCTCGGCCAAAACTCTCTACTATTTATCACCTGTCGTGTGTGCTACATGACCTGTCAATCTTCTTCTCCTGGATTTCAACCTTCTAATAACATTTGGTCCTCATCACTCAGCTCTTTCCATCTTCGTATGAACTTCGTATCAGGTCCAAATGTTCTCCCACCAACCTTTCCTTGAGCACTCTTAAAGCAAGGAAGCAGACTCGTACAATACAACAACCAAAACTATAGATTTGTTAGAAGACAGAGAGAGACAATAGATTCTGAACGGAAAGGTAGAAATTTAAACTTATTTTATTTTGTTAATGAAGGAAACTTTAGTCTTTACATATTATGATTCCCAAATATTTAATATTGCCACCGTTTAGTATTCAACTTTGTATATTTATACTACGATTCTGTCCTACGTTCTGAGAAAGAGATATAACCACACACTTTACTTTTCTTTGTTATATTTTGACCAATATTCCTAATAGTGTCTAACAGATTTTCTGTGTTAATCTCTATTGCATACATATTTCTTTTTAAATGGCTCGACAGCCTATTGCATATATACCTTCCCCAAATAAATTAATATCAGACATATCTGCCGCCATCAGTTACAACTTATCATTTTCATATGTTTTCATGTATCTCGTGGAAGAGTGCGAAGTCCACAGTGTTCCTAAACACTCAATTTACAAACATTATCTTGTCTATAAGTTCATACTTGCCATACACAAATAGGGACAAAAATAAAATGCGAACTTATAGCATATAGCTTACTTTTTTCTGTACACCTTATTTGCGATAAGTAACAAATACACAACACCTCCATAATTTCAACTTACAGCTAATGTAAAGATATCACCATACACGCCTTGACGGCATAAGGGGACGTATAGCTCCAATCTTTCTTAACCTATTCACTGATGGGGAAGAGTGGTCAGCTTCACGCTTCGGCCGTTTCACTCCCGGGAAAGAGCCCACGGTACCCATTGGATAGGAGGCTGGATAGAACCCACTGGATACCTCTGAGAAAAAGAAAATCTCTTACCCCTGCTTACAAAAATACCAAGATCTTCAGAGCTTCTACTCGAACCGAGAAACATACATAAGATATTTTAATATAGGAATACGTTTAAATATTTCTTTATAATGAATGTTAAGTGAACAGTTCTAACAAACGCAGAGACTGTACCTCTTAACTTTGACACTTAAGAAGGATAAAGCACTTCATCCTGAGGCAATTTCAACTTACGGTCATTTACACAATGCACAGGGCGAAAAAGAGATCAAGTTTTCAACATGATAAGATACTTTTTCGAGTTTTATTGCGATCAGCGGATAATGCTTCTAAAATTCCTTTCCACTTTCATAAGTGATGCATAAATTTCTTGAATCACTGACACTATTAATTTCTATATTAAAAAAACTGTTCCGAAATCGCTACTGCATTCTAACCGACGGGGTTAATATTACGTAAGCTGTGTTTACGTTAAAGAAACTAGAGGCGCATCTACGGACTGAGCCGTGTTCACTACTCTGTGATTCAGATCCTCACATAACACATCAGCGCAAGCAGACGCAACATCATTATGTTGCGGCTTACACAAACTGTTAGACTTAATGTCACCCAGACTGACAATTTAAATACCACTCATTTCCACGCGACAAAATCTACCAATTAGTAAGCTGCAAAGTAGCAAGGGAAACAACCCCCTCTGCTGTCATTTCCTCCTCCACACCCCTAAAACTCGCGTTCGATTCAATCCGGCTCAACAAGCCAGATGAATTAAGCGGCTTGCCAAATCGGACGAACTGACAGACCGACAGAGTGTGTTATAAATATTTTATATTTGAACCCATCGTTGGTTACGTCAGACACATGCGTGAGATTATGCAGGAAAGTTACACAGTTATGTTTTAATAAAAGGCTTACGAAGATTTGGTATTAAGCATTCAGTGAGGGATTTGTTGTTAATTGAAATAACGGGTGACGTGTGGCGCCAAAATATGATGCCTGAAAAAAAAAAGTTTATGCGGGACGTAAGATACATTTTCTGTGACAAATGGAAGACTGTCTTGTATGGAGAGGCCGAGGTACTATATCCATAGACATGGTAGCTTTCGTGTGATATCTGTCTCATAAGAAGCTGCATCTGTAGAGTCCTTTTTCCACATCATTTCAATTTTCCTTACTTTATAACAGTTTCGAAGAGCTGACCTCCAACTTCTGGGCAGGCCTCCCATCTTCTGAAAATATTTCTCGAAATGCGAAAAAGTCTTGTCTTGAAATATTAACTTACATTCGATAACTGTCCTTTAATTCTTCGAATTAAGAGGGACTGCCCCTAAAATAATTTTGGGGGCATTCGGTGTATGTTAAGGACATGTAAGAAACTTCAAGAACTACATGGAAATTTTTTTTAAAAACATGTTATTATGGGCGTTTACTGCTCGATCTGAAAGCATGTCTCATCCCACAATAAATTACAGTTGTTTTATTTTATTTTCTTCAGCAATGAACATG
This sequence comes from Reticulitermes speratus, assembly GCA_021186555.1. Lineage (NCBI taxonomy): Eukaryota > Metazoa > Arthropoda > Insecta > Blattodea > Rhinotermitidae > Reticulitermes > Reticulitermes speratus. Next base: position 21,652,856 of record JAJKFL010000001.1, read on the forward strand.
TAATTCGAAAATTTTCGAAAGTTCTATATATCGTTCTTTTGCACGGAACTGTTAACGAGGATATTTTTATGATACGTTCTACCACATTTTTCAATGACGCATTCTTTGCAAAAGTATTCGAAATGAACACTGTTTATTCAATAGGATACGTTTTACTATGGTACCAAGACCATCTTAAATTCATTGCAATAAAAGATTATCAAAAATAAGTTCCCGTTTCAACTGTTCAATTATCAGTGGCAATAACATCGCCGCAGAATCGGGAAGTAAGCTTTGCCATACTGTACATACTATTCATTGACTTGGATCGTACAGATACAATGGTTACTATACGTACCACCAGCTTTTTCAACATTGAAAAGATTTATACAAGTACAGGTGCGCCAAAAACACCTGACGGTTTTTGAAATGTGAAAACCAGCGTGCCCGCTATGCGGCGCTTCCATACTGACCGTCACCATGTACAGCGATGTTTGGAGTTTAGTTGAGATGGAGCGCTGGTCGGTACAAAACCGTATTGCGGCAGTGGAACTGTTTATCAAAACAGAGTCTGTTACAGCTACACAGCGTGGTTTCCGACAGCAGTTTCAGAGACGTGATGCTCCTAGCCGCAATACTCTGCTATTGTGGGTATCGAAATGGCGTCTAGAAGGATCAGTGAAGGACAGTAAACCACAGGGACGTCCACGTTCGGCTCGTACACCTGACAATGTGGAGCGGGTTAGAGACGCCATATTGCGCAGTCCGCGCAGGTCGGCTCGGCGGCACGCTCTCGCGCTTCGCTTAAAGGACAGCAGCGTTCGCCGAATTCTCCACAAGGACTTGCATTATCACCCATACAAAATCCAAGTTGCTCAGGAACTTAATGGACGGGACAAGGTGAGCCGACTTCAGTTTTGTAATGAATTCATGGATTTGGTGAATAATAATCGCGACATAGTGAACACATTACTGATGTCTGATGAAGCTCACTTCCATATGTCTGGTTATGTGAATAAACAGAACTGTCGCTACTGGGCTCCAAACAACCCACACGAACTTCACCAACGTCCTCTGCATAGTGCAAAAGTGACAGTGTGGTGTGCAATTTCGTCTCATGGCGTAATTGGTCCCTATTTCTTTGAGAATTCCGACGGGAGTACAGTGACTGTCAATGCAGAGCGGTACAAAATAATGCTGGAAACATTTCTGCAAAATGAGTTACGTTCTCGTCAGCTCGATTTCCTATGGTTCCAACAGGATGGAGCAACTGCTCACACGGCACGGACTTCCATGACAGTCCTCAGGACAATGTTTCCAGGCAGACTCATTTCTCGTTTCGGGGACATCACCTGGCCCGCCCGCTCGCCTGATCTTGCAGTACCAGACTACTTCCTTTGGGGTTACGTCAAAAGCAAGGTATACGAAACACGTCCTGCCAATATTGATGACTTAAAGCAGCGAATTCGTGAGTGTACGCAAGGGATCCCTAAGGAAATGCTACAACGTGTTATGACAGCCTTTCCGTCGCGACTGCAGGAGTGTATTGAACGACATGGTGGTCACCTACAAAGTGTCATATTCAAACAGCAATGATTCAGATGAATTTTCATGGACATGGAATGTACCTGATAGTCTTAATAAAATTTTTCCACTTTGCCTTAAAATGTTACTTCATTTAAAAAAGCGTCAGGTGTTTTTGGCGCACCCTGTATTTATGATTCTTGTACGCCTCAGAATAAACAGCGATTATTTCCCTAACGACATAAAGTGGTTGGTCTTTGTAATGAAGATGCTGTGTGGTTTCTCTGAGATACCAGCTTAAATTTAATTAATTTAATTTAATACTTTAATGAATTTCCGGCTTCACAGCGTTATTTACCACTGGAATGCTTCTTGAAAATTCAACAGGAAAATTTGATAATTAATAACTCCGAAACTTTGGGACAGTTTATTTTCAAAATTCAAAAGGAAATTTGATAATTACCATCTCTGAAGAGGTATCTTGATGGAATATCTGGTCCTGTATAACCGAACGAGCATTCAATTCACTGGAGTAAACAATGTAGCTACGTAAGTACTACGAAATAGTGACTGCATAACAATGAACACAAAAGCATGAATATACACCCGCCATACAACGTCTATTAAATCCATTCACTCTTCATGCACAGTCGTTACTGCTGAGTCGTTTGGAAAGTAAGTTTCTTTTATTACGTTAAATGTACAAATATTAAATATTTTATTACTTTTTCATTAACTGTTACCCAGTATATGTTTCCGACAAAATTAACGAAGTTTTATTTGACATTTAAATAAAACAAAGGTTTAATAAACCTGTAGGAAACAACGAAATACAAGCCGCTAGACTTGATACAGATTCATTCAACAGTTTTGGACACAAAACTTTCACGTGGAAAAACGTAGAGAATATACCTGCACATTATGCATTCAACTAGCATAAAGAACCAAGAACCCATACTGTAAAACAGAAAGTTAGTAAATATTTTTCTTCGACAGAGATTCGCATTTAGGCGGTTGCTACTTTTTTTTTCCTCCTCCTCCTCCTATGGCTCGACAGCCCTATATGGGCCTGGGCCTCTTCGTTTCGTCGAGGTTTCACGATCACACACATTAGACACACCACAGTCGGTAGGACTCCTCTGGACGAGGGACCAGCCCGTCGCAGAGACCTCTACCTGACAAAACACAACACTCACAACAGACAGACATCCATGCCCCCGGTGGGATTCGAACCCACGATCCTTGTAAGCGAGCGGCCGAAGACCCACGCCTTAGACCGCACGGCCATTGGGATCGGCGGTTGCTACTTTACAAAGCGGAATCAATTAGGGATATTGAATTTTACACTTAACTCCTCAATATATCGCAACACGAACTTAAAGACGGACGCTATAACCGCTTCCTCTCCTGTCCTATCAGAGTCTTTTACAGCAATACATATCACATAAAAAACATGTTTTCTCCATGTTACGAAAGATACAACTCGTTCAGAGCTAACAGTGTCATCCCTTCGGAGTTGTTATGCTGTCATTCGGAAGACATGGCCAGCGGGAGTTGCAGCTGTCCTACTTTTTTATGAGTTCCGGTTTCTGCGGCCATACTGTTAAGTGACAACAAGGTGTTGCAGGTTAAATACAACTCAGCAGAGAAGAGTCTTAAAAGAAAATTTTTATTAAAGAACTTAAAATTATTCCTCTGCTTAATTGAGCACCATGCCATGAAGACGTAACAGGGAGTGGAGGCATACATCCACAAATGCTTAACCTCGACAATAGATGGAGATGACTAGACAGCTTCACGCCTCGGCTGCTTTCCAAGGGGAAATATCCCGCGGCGCCCGTCGGTCACAAAGTGGTGTGAGGCCCACAGCTTGTCAGCACTCAGTGGCGGACAAAAAAATAACTGTCCCTAACGGGAACTGAACCCCGATTGTCATGTCCATAGCCTAAATATTTTACTCAATGGTATAACCCGGCTCCAAAAGACTTTTGTAATGAAAATCATACTAAACTGGACAAAAAATTGGGCCAATGCAGGTTCTTATTGAAGCCAGAGCGTATCTTTGGTTTACAGTGGCACAGAATTAGTGAGCTCGTTAGCTAGTTAGTTGAATTTGTTTGCATTATCTAACGCTGTAAAGAAAATCAGTTGACGGATTGGGACAGACACAACAATGCTCGCAATTATAAAATACCGTGCGCGCGTGTGTGCGTGCTTGCGCGCCTGTCAGAATGTGCGTGAGTGCTTTTTAGACTCAGTGAGATGGTGGACTTGGGGGGGGGGGGGGGAACGTTGAAATAATTAATTACGTAATGGGGCTCATGTTTTGCACTGTTGTTCCCTAGTAAGAGCATACACTGAGCGATATTTACCTGAATTGTTTTAAAGTAAAGAAGAGCGAGAAATGTAGCAGGAGAATGAAGAGAGGATGGATGTATAAAAAGGATCGGACCTGAAGCGCCGAAGAAAGGGAAGAAGCAGACAAGAGATAGGTAGAAAAGGCGTAAGGTAAGGAAAAGCAGGGCTAAAATATAAAAATAAAAAATTTGTAGAGATTAAATGAAGGAATACTTCGAACGCCACGATCACAAAACAAAATATACCGGGAAACTTTCGTGGTAAATTTAATTCCTTCCAGGCACACCCGAATAGAGTTTCATAAATAAGTCACGGCCGTTTTCTTCAATATCCCTTCATTTGACTGTAATAATGTCACAGGTTCTTATTTTAAGCTAAGTTACGTTTGTAAACTTGATACTATTCGTACCGTGCTTTGTCATTTGAACACACAACACTTGACCAACAGATGCACTCTTATTATACTTTTTGTAGGTATAATACAATTGCTGTGATCCAATCTTTTAGGCGGCTGGACCCACTCACGTTTATTGAGATATATTTAGGCGTCTATTGTAATTGCCTACACATTTTGTTGTACCATATTGCTGCAATAGTTCGGTGTAACTTGGCTCAAAAATTTTTATATTGATGAATCTCTTTTGCCTGTCTGGCATTAATAAAGTTTATACTATTCATACCGGCGTGGGTCTTCGGCCGCTCGCTTAATAGGATCGTCGGTTCGAATCCCACCGGGGGCATGGATGTCTGTCTCTTGTGAGTGTTGTGTGTTGTCAGGTAGAGGTCTCTGCGACAAGCTGGTCCCTCGTCCAGAGGAGTCCTGCCGAGTGTGGTTTTGTCTCAAATGTGTGTGACCATGAAACCTCGACGAAACGAGGAGGCCCAGGCCCATATAGGGCTGTCGAGCCATTAAAAGAAGAATACTATTCATACCGTGCATTGTCATTTGAACACACAACACTTGACCAACAGATGCACTCTTATTATACGTTTTTGTATTTACAATACAATCGCTGTGAACCAGTCCATATAATAGGTATAATAAGAGTGCATCTGTTGGTCAAGTGTTGTGTTACGTTTGCAGTTGCCACGGCGCGCCTAAGAGCTCCCTGTTCATACAAGCCAGTACATACATATTGACCTGGGAGGCTCACTGCAACAGCACTGTGTTATCACTGCCCTATTTACCCATGCATTACTGCGGTCTCACAGGTGTTGGCATTTCAAATTTCACATTACCCTGTACGTCCCACGAATTTTCGGCAGATATGACACAACTATTTATAAATAGAATAGGATATATAGGGGGTGAAGGTTGGTTCACTGAATACGTGTGTACGTTTTTCACTCAATATGACGTAGTTATTACTGATGTCTGACGGATGATATTAACCGGCATACTGCCTTGATATGTGAATACTTTCACTTACAAGATACTCTCGGTGTCTGACAGATGCCATTAATCTTTAGACTGCCTCCACGTGTACATACTTTTAGGTATTGCGGGCTTCCCATTGATGTCGACTGACCTTTACCTCTGATCCTTATAATATTTATTCTTACGAAAGAAAACCTCTCAGCTGTGTGATAGTAAAGTACGTTATTATTATTATTATTATAAAAAGGCCACATTAGCACAGCACTTTCTCTGAACGCTGATTATTCGCGAAAGATGATGCAGCCATTATAATCCCACCTGCTGTGCTCGTAACAGCGTGTGTGTAAGGTTGTGAGGGGGCGAACATACAGGAAGCATCCATCGAAATAAGCGTGTTTATGAGGAGGCTGAGACGAGATTCTTGTCTTGGTGTAAGCTTTAATATTAGTCGCTGATCTCCCCCTGGTGAGTCAACTCCTACAGCAGACTGCACCCCATGTAATAACGTAATGGGGTTTTTAGCCCCTGCACCACAGTTGCTCTTCTTGCACGTTGTTAGTACACTAGCGCCATCACAGTCATGAATACATTAACAACGTGTCTCCTATCAAGACCATTAGACTTCTTACTAAAGTCAGTAAAGCCATATACATCTAAACTTCAGCCATAACATCCAAATTTTCTTACCTTCATGACATTTTAGGCCAGTGATTATCAAAGTGCCGTCTGCGGAACTCTAAGGGCCCACAAGATTATTTTTCTTTTTTTTTAAATTCAGAAGGAAAAAGTATACTGAATGTTTTAAAGTTTTAAAAATCTGAATTTCTGGAATAATGGTAAAATATACTGCAGATTCTGTTCACAGTAATACATAAGATTTTTCTACTGATGCCAAAATTCTTGGGTGCATTCAGATGACGTTTGCAGCTCTTTATTATACTTAGTTCTTTTCAGCAGACACTAATGGATGTAGTTATGTTAATGCCCTCCATTTTCTTAATTGACACACTGGAAATAAGAAAATACATACACTTCACGCAGTCCTTTTTTTTTTTTTTTTTCTTCTTCTTCTTCTTCTTTTCTTCTTCCTACATCTTGTTCATCTTCGATGGACATTATTGATCTTGATTTCCGACTCGGAACTTCCGTGACTTCCTTTATTTCGTGTTAGTCCTTCCGTCAAAAATCGTCCCTCAGCCAGGTGTGCCACTGCGGCAGACTCAGTTTGTACCGATTTCAATGTCTTCAGAAGGCAAATTATCACACTTATATATGATATTCTTTATGGAGCAACAGCACGTAGTGGACTAGGGCCTCCTCATCATATAAGCTTCACGATCACACTCACACACACCAAACTTGGTAGGAATCCTCTGGACGAGACCTCTACCTCACAACACACAACACTCAAAACAGACAGACATCCATGCTCTGGCGGGATTCGAACCCACAATCCCAGCAAGCAAGCCGCCGCAGACCCTCGCTTTAGACCGCGCGGCGATGGGAATCGGCATGATGTTATTACTAGTGTATTATTATCATTATTATTATAAGGTGTCCTAATGAATTATTTCAGTATAGTTCTCTTCGTTTTGTGTGTGTTTCATACGCGTCCTATTTATTGTCCTTCTATTGCTTGTGTTTGTATGTTGTGTTCTTTATGTTAGTGGCCTTTTGTCTGTTGACTCAGCATATTAATAAATGAGGACTGAATTCAACTAAATTACTCCTAGGAAAATCATAGCTTTTGTGATAAGTTTGTATTTTGAATAAGGTTTTAGAATATAAATGTATTTCGTGCTTGTAATTATATAAAAATTCAGTGTCGCCGCGAGTTGTCACTTATGTCTCCGCGAGATGAAATAATTTTGAGGAAGGGGTCCGCAGAATTAGTGGCACTTTGTAAGGGTCCATGACACCAAAAATTTAAGGAAACGATGTTTCAGACTAAACTCCGATAACTAAAGCAGAATCCTTCTTGAAAGACGAGTAATATCTCAGCTGGTCAAAAATATTACCTGCCCTTTATGGAACCCAACGAATCATTGCCGTCTGAGCTGGTCCCTGCTTCTCGCTCGCGAAGCCGCGCCCTTTCAACGTCTTCCTGAATCTACAATAATTTTTCTCGAGCGGCTTAATCGGCTGTTCTGACGACGGAGTCAGCAAGTTCCTCCGAAAGTCAGTAAATTTCTACCAAATTGTATAACGTAAATCCCTTAGCATAATATACCTCATCATCATGTTCACATGAGCGTTACACCTGTCCCTATCCTGTGCACGTATCTAAAAACGTACCCGCTGATAACTTTCCCTGTCAACATCACGATGTACTGTAACTGGAAGTTTAAACAGAAATTACCCTGAAATTAAGAAGTTAAAGTTTATTTATTTCTATAACCAACAAGTATTGCACTAATTCTATTAATACTAATCTATCACTAAACCCTACACGTGTTTCGGTCCGGATGGACCATCATCAGGGGTTACGGTTTTGGGGCGTGCTTCACTTTTGTCACTTCATGTGGTGATGGTTTGTTCGGGCACTTTGCACTTTTGTAATCACTCCGCACTGCACTATATTGTTGCTGGTGTTATATGACGTGAATGTATGGGGTGTAGAAATATGGCTGGGAGTCAGCGTTGGTAAGCAGATTTTGTCACTACACTATTCGTTGGTGTTGTGGTGGGATGTTGAATCGTAGGCCGTAGAAAATTGTGGAGATACGGTGGTTGCGTTTGGAGCTGGAGTAGAATCTTGTTGGAATACTCCGTGTTGATGTGGTATGTGTTTTATCCACTGTCGGTTTTGTATTCCGTTGTTTGGTATTTGCAGATTGCGTTGGATATTCCTATTCCTTCAAATACGGTTGGCCGGTCGGCCATTTTGGTCACTGCCTTCTAGATGCTGTGTGGGCGCCTTGGGTTGTTAGATGTATTGCCTGTATATGTATCTTTTCTACGCCCTACGATTCAACATCCCACCACAACACCAACGAATAGTGTAGTGACAAACTCTGCTTACCAACGCCGACTCCCAGCCATATTTCTACACCCATACATTCACGTCATATAACACCATCAACAACATAGTGCAGTGCGGAGTGATTACAAAAGTGCAAAGTGCTCGAACAAACCATCACCACATGAAGTGACAAAAGTGAAGCACGCCCCAAAACCGTAACCCCTGATGATGGTCCATCCGGACCGAAACACGTGTAGGGTTTAGTGATAGAATAGTATTAATAGAATTAGTGCAATACTTGTTGGTTATAGAAATAAATAACATTATAATGTTGCACGGTGAAAACAAAGCCAAAGTTAAAGTTTATTCGGATAATAAAAAAATTTAAATTAGGATTCGAGTCACATCCAGAAACCGTACCGCAATTACTGCACAGCAATTTATCAGTTGCAGCTGCCGTACATATCGGAAAGAATAGGGTATATATTATATTATATTATATTATATTGAGGTGTTCCCCATTATCTCCATGTAAGTTATACATAATAGCTTGTTCTACAGATTACTTGTCGTGACTTTAACACGTGGTCTCTTACTTAAATAAAGAACAAACATAAACCGTTAGTAGCCTACCTCTTCCTTCAATCCATCACGGCACATGCCAGACAAACTACGATCGCTCTCCTTTCAAATTCATCAATCAAATTAAGTTACAGACCAACTGATGCACACTAAAACCACTTTTTATGTAGCTTTATTATTAAAATTGTTAAAATTATACCCCAACACGTGTTTCGATCCTAGGATCATCGTCAGGGGGTTTTTTGTTGAAAGCTACAGTTACTTCATATACATGATTTTAAACATTCTAACGGCACTTTAAAAACTTATATATTATAAGTTAAAATCTTGTAAAAAGACTCGTTAAAAGTTGTAAAATTGTAAAAGTACTGTAGATAGTAGATTGCGGAAGTGCTGGCGTGTGGGATCGTGGTATTAAAGGCTGTAAAATAAACGATTTTGTTAAGCACTTCCGCAATCTACTCTCTACAGTACTTTTACAATTTTACAACTTTTAACAAGTCTTTTTACAAGATTTTAACTTGTAATATATAAGTTTTTAATGTGCCGTTAGAATGTTTAAAATCATGTATATGAAGTGACTGTAGCTTTCAACAAAAAACCCCCTGACGATGATCCTAGGATCGAAACACGTGTTGGGGTATAATTTTAACAATTTTAATAATAAAGCTACATAAAAATGGTTTTAGTGTGCATCAGTTGGTCCGTAACTTAATTTAATATGACGAAGATGCACGGTGTCAACAGTGTGAAATTCATCAATCAAAATAATCTTCCATTTCAATGTTAAAAACATGTAACTGGTATACCGCTGTTACATAAACAAGCACAGCTTGTAATCCCGGTTTCGTTTTACCACCGACAATCAGTAGATTTCTGTTGCTATTTCACAAGGACAGGGGCTGGTCCAGCTTTAGATCCTCTAGATATCAGGAATTGTTACGCCAATCGTAAAACACGCCGAGTGTGACGCATCTTCATCTAGTGCCGAGGCTAAGAATATATGAAGCATTATCCTCCACTTCCCCTTTCTTTCATACTTCCTGCTTTATCGCAGATAGAAGTTACCATTTACCAAGAAAGATATAATATTGTGAAGAATAAGACAGGGTGCATGATTATGTTACAAGTATCGTCCGATATTCCGGTTACACTTAACATTCTCGCATAATCACGTAAATAATTGCTTTGGGATTGTGAATAAGGTCTTCAGTACTTCTCTGACTATCTGTCTCGCAAAAATAGAAATTAAATCAAGAAACTGAAGTAAGTAACCGAGATGCCACGTGACGCATAAAAATATTAAAAACAAAAAATCCTCTTTCTGTAAGAGGGCCACAAACGCAAAGTTACGTGAAAAATAAAAAACACCAACAAATGTAATGTTAAATTAAATATTTCCTCATAATGCCATACCTACTAATCAAATTCATGAGAAAAGATTCTAAAAGTTCTTCACTTTTACTCACATATAGACCCAAATTTTGCAGTAGGGACTAGAATTTCATCGATTCATGTGAATGATTGGATCAGTATCACGGACGACATAAACCTTCCTTTCCTGCTAGAGACTTGGCTTCTAATATAATCAAGACAGACGGTCGGCATGATCCTTCGTTTTATGTTGCACTGAAAGGCTTATATGATGCGCTGGAAGAGCTCAAGGCGGAGCTATGACAGAATTAAAGCCAGAGAGAAATAGAAGCCACAATTCACTTAGGTGGAGAACACTTAGGTAGGAACGATGGGTTGGAGAAAAGACGAGACGAGGTAACGAGAGGAGCAGATGACAGAAATTAGATCAAACAGCATTGAGAACAGACCAGCTGGTTAGAAGCAGGCCTCAGTTACATCCCTGCTCACTAATGTGACACTTGCGATGAACGAAGTGGCATATAAGCAGGGTATTCTCCAAACTTCTTGAGTTTTGTCTTGTTATTGGTCGGTTAGTCATTGCTTGATATACATATTGCCGCACCTGTAGGTACGCGACAGCCCTAACCGATATCACACTATTACACCCTCCATCTTGGGGCGTAATTGGTTGAGGCACTACGCTACAAACCGGAACGTCGCGGGTTCGATTCCCGATGGTGTCATTTGAATTAATTCCTTGACATAATCGTTTCGGTCGCACTATGGCCCTGGGGTCGACTCAGCCTCTAACAGAAATGAGTACCAGGAATATTTCCTGGGGGGTAAAGGCGGCCGGTGCGTAGGGCTGACAACCTTACCACCTTCTTGTGCCGATTGTCTACAAATCTGGGAGCCTCAACCTCCTGGATCCCTTACCTTACCCTTGCTTTACCCTTACACCCTTCATCTTAATACGGGGTTACATTCGTGATCCTGCACTTGGTTAGTTACAAAAGGAAGTTATAATTAAAACATAACCAAATTATTCCCTCAATAACTTACATTCAGAAGTATAAAACTCCTACATATTTCGACACCGAGGTGCCATCATCAGGGATTTATTCTGACAAAGGAGGATAAGGCCAGCGTCTTAAGACTGGATCAATGTCGCAAATTCTCTGGTTCTGTGAAAACCGATAGTTCATTACAGTGTAAAATTTGAATATATTTCATCTGCGACGGAGAGAAATTACATGCAAGTGTTGCGTAGCATCGTGACAATTTATCCTTCCCTCTACCCAACCACTCACAAACTTCAGAAATTTAATGTTCAGTATTCATTTCGTTAAAAATTAAAATGCCTGACAGTTGGACAGTATTTAATGGACGGTGTAGTTGAAAGAGTTTGAGGAATGTTCGAATAAGTTTGCTCACAATATACAGGAAAGTCTTCCAAAAGTTGACATTACCTGCTACGGATACGTACCCTCCAATTCAGGAAACGTCACTGTATCATATTTACTCGCTTCCTCTGTATTTTTAGCTTACCTGAAACAAAAGAGAAAAGTTAATTTAATTACTGCTCTATGACATTTTAAAACTGAACAAAACTCTCTAAACTTGTCACTATTATTGTTAACTCGACATAGGAAACCCCATCAAAATTCGTTACTGTCAGCAAGTTGTGTCTTGGTTTTTAACGGCCTGAGGCATAAATGCTGATATACTGTCATAGCAGCATTTAGGGCTTAGTATTCGCTGAAAGAGCAAAAAGGGAAATATGCAAACTTTCTGTCTGTTATTCGAAACACAACCACCATAGCATAACCAAAGCAGTTAAATCTAATTCACCTCAATAAGGCCCATCATTCTGGAAACATCCTGCATCTGCCACTCACTGTGCAGCATTACAGGCCCTCAGGATAAGCATACGTGCTATCTGCTTGCTGCAAGAGAGAGTTGTGTGCATGGTCTCTGAGCGAGTAGCCCTGGGCGGGTCTGCAATTGAATGACCGTTTCATAAGAAATGAGGGTACAATTTAAATATAATTATAAAATACATGATATTAGCTACGTGTTTGAGTGTAAGAGTGAGACTCTGTAAATGTCTTCCTTGTCACGTGATGGAAAATGCAATGTAAGTTATATTACTATATATGTACGTTTCTGTCGCCCTCGGTGGACTAGTGGTTAGCGTGCTCGCCACTGGACCCAAGGTTCGCGGGTTCGATCCCACTTCCTTCGGAGGGGAAGTAAAGCCGTCGGTCCCACGTCGTAGATTTACGGCATATAAAAGAACCTTCAGGCATGAAGAAGAACTATCCGTAAGCAAAATTCAAAGCGGCCATTTCTCATCCAAGTCTCCTGACTGCCTGCCAAATGGCTCTGGCAGTCTCATCAGGATCGAGCAAAAACTTGTGCGGACAGTGAGCCGGTCACTCACTACAGAATGCACACTTACCGACCAGGAAACATTCGGGATGAAATCCCAAAAAGAAGGAGGCTCTGGCCCACCCCGGGCTGTAACGCCATGGAAGAAGAAGAAGATATATGTATGTTTCTAAGGTTGAGTCATTACAATGTACATGATGTAAAGAAAATATTAAGTATATATTTCGGGTCATTTGTGGCAATTACTGTTTTATGCCGCCTCAAAAATGAAAGTTTAGAGAAGAGTCAGTCATATTTCGTTGCATCCTTTGGTATATTATATTCAGGATTTGTGTCTTTTTCACCGCCAACTCAGGTTTCACTAACGGTACAGTACGCTGCACTACGTTACACAGCAAACCGCGCTGTACGTTTTGATGGCATGCGCCATCATTAGGCTTATAATCAAACAGCTTACGTAAACCACTTTACATTATCTGCAACTCATTCATCTGACAACCAAACACCTGAAGTTTTACAAAATTAGAACAACATCAGGGTACACACATTAATTTCAGTATCATTTAATTGCACTAATACATGCTTTGATCTCAACTGATTATCTTCAGCGAGCCACGTTTGTGGATTTTAAGTGTCATTGCAAGGGCTTTACACTGTGAAGTACATTATCACAGTATAAAATTTATAAAACATATCTTGAAAACTAATCATTTATATGTATATATATTATTTTAGTACTCAAGGCGGTGTTATGCTTATCTATTTTGTTTACTTTGAGGAATATAAAATCTCTACTAAAATTTGTCTAATTATATTTCAATTGTTTATTAAAACTTAATATAACATTACTAGTAATACCTATGCCGATCCCAGTGGCCGTGCGGTCTAAGGCGTGGGTCTTCGGCCGCTCGCTTACTGGGATCGTGGGTTCGAATCCCGCCTAGGGCATGGATGTTTGTGTTGTGTTTGTTGTAAGGACGGTAGCATGGAACGTAAAAGTGACATGAAGGACGAAAGGATTTAAACAGTACAAAAATGGATCAAAGGGGAAAAAAAAACCCCGGACAGGCAAAAAAAAAATCCCGCCTAGGGCATGGATGTCTGTTTCTTGTGAGTGTTGTGTGATGTCAGGTAGAGGTCTCTGCGACGGGCTGGTCCCTCGTCCAGAGGAGTCCTACCGACTGTGGTGTGTCTCAAATGTGTGTGACCATGAAACCTTGACGAAACGAGGAGGCCCAAGCCCATATAGGGCTGTCGAGCAATAGAAAAAAAAAGTAATACCTCACAATCTTGTATTAATTCATATATCAGTGTTGTTAATGCTGCTGCTGCGTTTAATTACTATAAATATCTACCAACAACCAACAGGAGGCCTTATCTGAATATTCCATTATGACGCCGTGTATTGTCGAGTAGAAGTACCCTAGCGTTATTTTACATTAGATGCATGGTGGGTACCATTACATTTATGTGTGTCTTTGTTCCCTTCGTACATTCAGTTGCTTTTGAAACACAACACCCTGCATACGTAACGTTACTGTCACCACAGACACAAAAAAGCAATCCCATTACAAGCCTGGACAGGCCCCTTAGGGCTCCAGGAGGTTGAGGCTCCCAGATTTCTAGACAATCGGCACATGAAGGTGGTAAGGTTGTCAGCCCTACGCACCGGCCGCCTTTACTTCCAGGAAATATTCCTGGTATTCGTTTCTGTTGACTAAGTTGACCCAAGGGCCATAGTGCGGCCGAAAGGATAATGTCAATAAAAAATTCCAGTGACACCATCGGGAATCTAACCCGCCACGTTTCGGCTTGTAGCGCAGTGCCACAACCAACTGCGCCACCGCGTGCCCCCCCACCACAGACACAAGTAGAAAAACAAAATCACACATGAATTTAATTTAAACCATCCGCGTGAAGTTCTGCCCTAAAATCGCAAGTATTAAACACAATAAGGAATGAGAAAGGCACAATTTTGGATATCTTATACAGAAGGGAAAGTGTGTAATAAACGAAAATACGTTTGCAGGCAACAAGTCTTCTATTGCCGTAGGTTACTGACTAGCTCAAAATGTTTCAGGAATCTCAGCTGGTGTTGAATACCATATCTGTCAACTAACCACATACATATGAAAAAATCCAGTAAAATGGGCAAATTTATCAAATAAGCAGAGCAGCAGACAGAAAAAAATATTACATTTTGAGTAGAGTGAGGTCTTACCAACCTTGATATTCCCACCCGCCTCCCCACTCCATGTGACATGTTTCAACAAGAAATCTCAGAATCTGGGACTCAGTGACCAGCAACTGTAGATGGGCGGATAGACAGAATTTCTGAAGCATGTAAATCTAGGCACTAGCTTATGTCAAACGCGCAACAAGTATTGTGGCTTTAAGCCTTAAAGGGACAACGTCACGTAAATCATATTTAAAAATTCGCTTCGTACCTCCAAGAAAACCCATCGCATCAGGAACTGGCATTATAATAAATTTTACGTTACGTGCCTTTTTTTTTCCTGAAATAAAAATTAAACCCAGAAAGAAACTGTGCAGACGACAAGCAGTGTCACGTGACTTCAACGTAAGCAGTAGACACAGTTGTCACCACTATCCTATGGGGTTTTAAAATGTTCAATCAGTTGCAATCGCCTGCATGACTAATTACACCGCCCTACTTGTTCCGCGTCGCCTCTTCTAAATGTGTCCTCTTAGTTCACTGACACGCTTCTACTGTTTTTGTACACAGATTTGGGAAGTAAGCCGTAAGGTAAAAGGGTAGGACGAAACGAAAGAGAGACAGAACTTACAAATTGAATCAGAAAAATAAATATATCCAACATGATACAAGGGACAGCAAAGTGTCCCTTTATTTCTGACTAGCTCTGTGAACAGAAAGTGTCTGTATGCTGTGAGCGAGCACTGAGGTCCTAAATAAAAATATGTGAAGGTGTTTACCACCGACGTCCTGTTTGTCACACTTTAACAAGAGTAAGGGAAAAGTAACACATTATTCTATGCTAAATTGGGCAGTGAAATACGTTGTTACTCTAGTTCGCTAATATTTTGTAATCACTTCTACTACAACATTTCAGTACAGTATGTAAAGCAGCAAAGAGAGAAATCGAGATTTATTTTTCCTTTTATTCTCCTTTACTTCATAGTATAAACGTAAAGTCCACGCCATGAAAGCGTATATGGAGGTTGGAGGTAGGACTCTACTCATTCTTAACATCGGCGCTAGATGGAGTCGATGGTCAACACACGCCCCGGCGAGATCTTATGTGGTCACGGCTGCCTTTCTATACCGTAATAGCTTTCCGGCATTCTTGCGCTTTCCATTTTCTTCTGAATTTTTTTTTTATGGCTCGACAGCTCTATATTGGCCTGGGCCTCCTCGTTTCGTCGAGGTTTCATGATAACGCACTTAGACACACCACAGTCGGTAGGACTCCTCTGGACGAGGGACCAGCTTGTCGCAGAGACCTCTACCTGACAACACACAACACTCACAAGAGACAGACATCCATGCCCCGGTGGGATTCGAACCCACGATCCTAGTAAGCGAGCGGCCGCAGACCCACGCCTTAGACCGCACAGCCACTGGGATCGGCTTTCTTCTGACTTATTTATACGTAATTGTATGTAACTGCACGTACAAATGTGTTTACATTTATTATACTTCATAGCGAACGTACCTATCTGCACTGATGACAGGCAATAGTTTACTCCAAAACGTCGATATAATTTTACCACACTACATGATGCCATTAGGCCATTAGGCTGAAATCTTCATAGTCACCGTCGTTAGAACATAAATCTAATTTCTTTTCATTTCTATTCTAATAGACCCACGCGTATCTTCATTCTTAACATAGTCTGTAGTCTAATGCAGTGTTTAACCCTTTAAAGCAAACGCGGACCATGTGCCTTAGCATTCAAAAACTCATCTCGCTTACGCAATATACACGTAATTACGCGCTCCGTTAGATTCTCAAGAAAAACGCCGACTACTTCCCTAAAGAGCATTAACCAGACATAGACGCACTGTGTTTATTACGACGCAGCAACTGGCAGAGAATTAAGGGCCACAGGAATTAAAATTTCCTTGTTCTCCTAGTTTGTTCAGGTGAGCTAATAACCTCCCGGCCTAAAAAGACTATTTATAGGTATATTTACGACGGAATTATATTATGTGCAGTAAATAAGCCTGAACAGCGTCGACGAATGTGAATTTACAAACAACGGTTTCAATACTATATACGCATGTTTTCCACTGGAATACGCACTTCAGTCGTCAGAGGTGAGAAGTGTGGAGCGGTGGTAGGAAAAAAAGCAAGGGGACCTCTCCCCACACAATAATGCTAAGAATTCAACTTGATACTGGAATAACTTGGAATTGTTATCTGGTCGTATACATTTATCACGTGATTCACGCATGCTCTGTATCAGTTGTCATTCCGGCTGGCATGACCTTGCAAAAACAGAGTGGCAGTAACGATAGTGTAGTAATACTGCCACAAGAGTGGTCAGGCTGGCAAAACAAATTCAGTCATGTTGGTAAAACCAATACACTCACGCTGGCGCAAGTATAGATATACTGGTACAACTGAGGTAACACTGGCGAAAATGGAGTCATATTGGCCCAATAAATGCAGTCATACGGGCAAATTAATTGCAGTAATACTCGCACAATGAATTCAGTCAAACTGGTACAATAGATGAATTCATACTGGTATAATAAAAGCAGTCTCTCTGGCACAATAAATGCAGTCACACTGGCGCAATAAATGCAGTAACAATGGCACAATAAAAGCAGTCATACTGGCACAATAAAAACAGTTATGTTGCCAAACAAATGCAGCAACATTGGCATAATAAATGCAGTCACAATGGCACAATATATGCAGTCACACTGGCACAATAAAAGCAGTCATACTGACACAATAAAAGCAGTCATATTGCCACAACAAATTCAGTCATACTGGCTCACGAAACTCGTCCGTCGTGCTTCATTAAAGGTTAATAAAATACGCACAACGGAATTTGGCAAATAAGTTGCTTATGATTATCTGAGGGTTCTTCATTGCAATCCATGTACTTGTTCAGATTTCAGTGCTGTTATAAAAGTATAATTTCATCTACAACTAAGAGAAACTGTTATTGCCGATAAAGAAAGATATCAGGGCAATATTCAGTGTAAATACACGCCAACCAATCAATTTAGTAACTGCGTGTGTGTTTTTGGTCATATTCGGGTAGGGGGGAATATGAGTATGGGAAAAGAATACGACATTTTTATGGTTAATATGGGGAAGCGACATTGTATAGAATAAAAAATAGCTCAAATGTACACACTGTCGCTATTCATGACTTTTACTCTTCTAATATTATTAGGGTCATCAAACTACGAACATGATTGAAATAGTCTGAATGCTATTTATTATGGCATTCACTCTCTTCTATTAACATATCTTTTTACTTTACTGTCTCGAATAATAAAGCAGAAAAGAGTGCACTGCAAGAAACCAACAGGGTATTCTTGCTTATGATTAACAACTTCAACTCTAAATCCGAGATCATATCACATCATATTTATTACATTATTTATTGCAGTATCGCCGCGTTTCAATAGCTTTATGCAACAAACGATTGTCAAACAAAGAAAAATAGTTGGACATACCGTTAGCCTAGACGAAAAGTGACACAACTCCATAAATACATAACTGTACATGTGACAATCTTGTCCAATCACATGGTCATTATTACGCTCGGAAGAAGAGTGACACTAGCGCTTCCTCACGGCTAAGAGTTTAGTATTAGTTGCGACAGTTCCCGTTACAACAAGTAAATTTTGGCAGTTTTAGCAGCGTACTACTTTACAGAACTCATAAACTGCATTTCTTGAGTTGTGACACTTTTCTTCCGGACTAACGGTACATTGCTTTACGCATTAGAAAAACCGCAGTTTGTCGCCTTGCAAAAAGAGGAAAAAACGTACGATAAACGGAGCATAAATTATTCTACAACATATAAATGCTAGAGATTGTCGCGTATAATAAGAAGAAGAATGTCCAACTCAGGCCATCAACATTATACTCGATTGGCAATTAGTAGTGTACACATACCCACAGATAAATCTCAAGGTCACTGCGTAACATGCCATTTCAGGCACAAAAGTAAGTAGAAGTATAGCTCTACCAATACTTGACCTCGGTTCTAGATGGGGTGGCTAGTCGACGCCACGCTCCGGCCTCTTTACCCAGGGAAAAAACACGGTATCCATCGTAAAAGAGGCTTGGTGTGTCTCACGGCCAGTCTGGACGGGTGTGGAAAAGAGACAAGACCTTGCCCCACCGGGGGTTCGAACCCCAAATTATCCAGCCAGTAGCGAGTCGCTATACCGGCTATGCTATCCTGGCCCCTATATATGTCCACGTTGCAAAATATTAGTAGTGATTTAAGGTGAAAATTGAATTTATTACTTAGAACATGGAATACACAGTCCGACAATTATATAATGAGACTGATTTTATTTTGACCAAGATAGAAGTGCCATCTATGAAGCAATGCATGCCATCCAAGTGCCCAACCTTCATCTGTAATCTGGCAACACCGCAACGTCCCACGCTGAGCATGACGGGAAATACGGCGCCATGTTGTGTAGGTAGTGAGAGGACGCGGTCACAGTAGCAGAATGGAGCAGAGAGCGAACATTAAATTCTGTGTTAAACTCGGGAAAACTGCAGCTGAGACTGTGAAATTGATGAGACAAGTGTATGGGGATAATTCTTTATCTCGTGCACAGATATTCAGGTGGTATGCACGATTCAAAAGTGGTGTGGAAACGATTGAAGATGAAGCCAGGCCTGGGCGTCCATTTTCTGTTCGTAACGAGGGACTCATTGTGAAAGTGAGAGAACGAATACAAGAAGAACGTTGTGTGACTGTGAGAATGATGGCTGATGAGTTTGGTGTTAACAGGGAGACGATTCGTCAAATCTTAGTGGAAGACCTGGGCAAGAGAAAGGTCGCTTCCCGGTTTGTGCCGCATTCATTGAATGATGATCAAAGACACGAGCGTGTTCAGTACGCAAAAGACATCATTAAAACTGCTCATAGAAATAAAACTTTCTTGAATTCGATTGTAGCAGAGGATGAAACTTGGTGTTTTCGCTATGATCCCACAACTAAACGCCAAAGTGCTGAATGGAAGTCACCAGCATCACCAAAAGGCAAAAAAGTTCGTTTTCAAAAGTCAAAAGTGAAGACAATGCTTGTGTGTTTCTACGACAGCAAGGGAATTATTCACCACGAGTTTGTCCCTCAGGGACAAACTGTCACTGGAAGTTTTTATTTGAGTGTTCTGGAAAGCCTATGGAAGAGGATTCGCCGTGTCCGGCCCGAGTACTCAGCACCATGCAGTTGGTTTCTTCTTCACGACAATGCACCGGTTCACCGGGCAGTTGCTGTACAAGAATTTTTAGCCCAAAAACAAGTGTGCGTGCTCAATCATCCGCCTTACTCCCCTGATTTATCCCCCTGTGATTATTTTCTGTTCCCCAAACTGAAGTTACCATTGAAAGGGCGCCTCTTTGAAGATGTTCAAGACATCCAAGGAGCTGTGACATCGAGTCTTCGGGCCATACCACAAGAAGACGTGCAGAGGTCGTTCCAGTCTTTGCTAGATCGTGCCACTCGCTGTATCGATGCAGAAGGGATGTACTTTGAATAAAATACAGATAGTACTCAAGTCTTTTGTTCCAGTTTTATTCTATAACCTCAGTCTCATTATATAATTGTCGGACTGTGTATGTCTAATTGCTGAAAAGTGGATATATTCCCTTTTCAGATTAATCGAGTCAAATTATCAAAGCCGCATTATGAAATTGTATTTGTGAGTGTGGAAATTGTGGACTGGATCGCTACGCCACAGGTAGAGAAAAGAGTAATGAGAGTAATAATCGATTGTTATCTGCATCGAGAGAGGAGAACAATGTTACCCAGTGGACAGGTTGGCAGGAGGGAGAGTCCAGTGGCACCAGCACTCAACTGCGGCAGCACACGCAGCTTTCTCTATCATTATAATTATTATTATTATTGTTATTATTATTACACATAGGGTTTGCCGGACAGAAAGAAGTAAGATGGGAGAGATTTGTGGGGACGTTAAATTCTGCTGAGTTACATACAACGGTCACTCAGCTGGCGACACGTAAGATGGCGCTAGAGATAACGGAGCCATTTTGAATCCTATACGTAGAACCAGGATATTTGTAACCTATGACCAGTTCGAAGAGAGGATATAATTTATCTCAGGATGTTAATAGAGTTGATTTTAAGGAAACAGGATGTGAAACCGCAGGCCTGCTTCAATTGCGTCTTGACAGGCTCCAGTGGTGGCTGTTGTGAACACGGTAACGCACATCCATGTTCCATAAAAGCGAAGAGCTTATTAAACAACTAAATGATGAACGACTGTCAGCATGTTAAGAAGTAGTATTCTGGGGCTTGAAGGTGTTTCTGAATCTCCCTTATGTCATATTTGTGCACAACAATTTTACATCATCAGCGCAGACCAGAAGATGATATGTTCCATCAAATTAAAATGTCTTCCGGTTTCTTTAACCTTCCATATGGACCAGAAACTGTCCTGTCTGATGTTCATCTCCGACTCAGTATTAGTCCCTCAGCCAGACCTGTTTCTGTGGCAACAGTTGTCTGCGGGTAGGTCTATAATAATGTTCTTGACACTAACAGTATTTTGTTAACTGACATTATTAAATCCATCATTAAATCATTACTGAATGTAGGTTTTTGCGAATGATTCTTCAGACCCGAAGCTCTATTTATATCATCTTGTTTCTATCATAATGCCGTTCATAACTTTGCAAAATTTAAGGTATCACGGGGTTGACTAAGAAGATTATTGTTTTCTGGAATGTAAAGCCGTGTAGTCTAGAAGAAATTTACTGACGTTTCGGAGGACCGTACTAGCTCTTTATTCAGAGTAAGCTATCCTGGAGACGAAGATAGCATATTTCTCCGAAACGGTGGTATAAATTTCTGCCACACTAAAGAAAGTCCTGTTTTCAAATAACAGATTGTAAGGATGTAGACTCGCAAAGGAACTCCTTCGAAAACTGAGTGGGCGTAAACATCAACTGACAACAAACATCTTGTACCGGAATTACTTCTTCATTTTCGTTCATTTTGAAATTCACATGTTAACTGCCTTAAAATCATGCTGTTTAATCAATTCAGCTTCGAAAGTTCGATCTTTCAATGGCGTCGTTTTCTCCATTAAGTGCAATATAACAGTTTGTAGACATATCCGTAAATAACTGCTATTATGTGCAAATTATTAAATATTTACATAAGCAATACTAAATTAATTACATTGTCTAATTTCTGTATCACCAATAGTCACTTATTGTCTTCAGTCTTGTAAATAACTACACATACATGAATTAGGTGTCTTAGCATAATCTTAATTGACGCTTTCCATGCAGTTGTGTACAGAGAACTGCATAAATAACACTACGTATTCCACCTCACATACCGCTTGTATATTATTTTTATTATTATTATCTCAAACACTACATGTTTCGATCAAGTCGATCATAATCAGGTGTTTATTTTATACAAAAATTTAAAACAAGGTAAAAATGTAAATTTTTGGAGGTCTCACAGAGGTTGTAAAATTAAAATTACAACTGACTCGTAATTCTTGATGGTGTTTCATTTAACACCAAAGGTGGGGTGTATAATATAAAACAAAAATAGATTTAAAAGCATAAAAATAAGAAAAAGTTTGTCATTTTAACACTTTTAATTAGGAACTAGTATCTTAAATTGTTAAGTTTTAAATTATATACCACACCATTGGAGTTAAATGACACGCCATCAAGAATTACAAGTCGATTGTAATTTATATTTTACATATTTTGTGAGATCTCACAAAAATTTATATTTTTACCTTAATTTTTAAAATAAATAAATAAACACGTGATGATGATCGGCTTGATCGAAACATGTAGTATTTGAGATAATGAAGAAGGGTTGTGTCAGACAGAATACGTAGTGTTATTTATGTAATTATCATATTCTACTAAACGCATATGTAATGAAGTTAATAAATAATGTAAAAATATTAAGACAATTTAACCTTTCACTGAGAGACCAAAGTTATTACATTGCAAGAACGAACATTGAATTGTCGTTAGTTATCCTTAAATTCAGGATATAATAGCGCAATACGTAACGTTAAATATTTCTTTAATATCTGTCATCGTTGAGGCCAAGCAGTAATGATACTTGTGAATTTTGCTACTTTAGTTTGTGAATTAAAGTGCATGTGTCTGCATAGCGATGGGAAGTCCTATGCATTCGGTACCGCATATAAACTAACAGAGACCAAGCAGGAAGACGAGAAGGCAAAACTGGGCAGATATATGGTTTGTATTATATTCGGCAGATATACAGTAGTAACATGTTACATTTTTGCGCTACTACCAAGGAGCCAGCTATAATGCTAGTTGCGGCTAATAAGAATGACAAAGGCCTTGCTAATAAGCCTACTTCAACAGCTTCGATCGCGTGAGGACAGCTAGTCACACAGTAAACTGACGTCATAAGCATAAAATCAATAACATAAACATGGCAATTCTTTTTTTTTTTTCTGCTGTAGTGACTAGACCTTGCTTCTGGTCTGTTGGAGTCCAGAATCAATCCTTTATAGAGCCCAATGGTTACTATATTTACCACCAGGTTTAGATTTCAGAAAATCTATGTTCAGCCCACGGGTACATTTATATGTTTTGTATAGATCTCAAAACAGCGATTATTTCACTGTACAATCGTATTAACTGATTATTTCTTATAACCGACAAGGAATGTGCTTACTACGCGGTACGAGCTCAATACTTAAAATATGATTCAGATTAATCTTAGCCTTTAAAGGTTACATTCTGAAGCTACGAACTTTATGGTAAGACTTCTTAGATAATAAATCGGCTTACCGCAAAGTCTCCACCTACACAGGACAAAATAAATACAAGGAATCGTGGCTATATGTCCATCTCTCGAGAGGGATTCGGGAAAGACAATGCCAGTGCTTGAGCAGTCCAAGTAGACTACGTGGTGGTTGTGATCATTCGTCGTAAGCACTCAATGATTATCAGCGTAATTCATTAGACTCAAAGTTATATAGAACAATAGAAATTATAATTAGCAATTGAAAACTACGTTTGATTAAGGGTACTCTGTACTTTCATGTACGATCAGGTGCGGGCATATGTCTTGCAACAGATGCAACTGGATGAAGAGAAGCTGGACTCGCTGTTCTTTCCATTCTATAGTAACAGAGCATTTTTCATACTGTTACTACAGCTTTCTGCTTTATAAATTTCATATACTTGTTTAACATGCCAATCGCATAAAGGCTTCATTCTAGATGCTTAAACCTCCATGAAACAAAGTCCTTTTTTTAAAAAACCGATAGTACTTCATCTGGCAAAGAATCACTTGCCTTGCACGAAATCTGAAGTTTTATTCCACTGTTGTAACCAACCAGCCACTGGAAACTATCCTAAGCCATTTGAAACCAAACCACAACTTCATACCTTATTTCTTTTAACAATCATTCTAATAACCTCCTACCTGTGCTCAAGTATCAAATTCGTCGTCATTCTTTAGGATTCACGAACAGAATGATTACTATTCTATACGGTTCTGAAGATGGTGTATGACACCTGAATTTGTTAACTTCATGGACTTTTTCCATCTTATGTGTTGATAGTTAACACACAACATTGCTGCAACAGAATCGGTCCCCGTCTTCAGGCTTGCTTCTTCCAGAACAAAATGGTACCATATAATATTTTTTTACATTCTGATTAAGCACGGGCTAGAGTGTAATTAGTGAATACAACATAGTTCCATGACAGTTTAAAAACTACAGCTTTGCAAATCGCACTTAACTTTGATACAGGGAATACATCCCTGATCACTATACATATTTTCGTTCACTACACAGTCGCACTCATCGTAGTGTGTGGCCGATATCTCCTACCTCGGTACGTGCTACATGCCCCGCCTACATCGCCATAAAACTACAACGTTATACACGTAAGATTAATATGACAGTTACTTTCATTCTGTAATTTATAATAAAAACATTTGAATATACGCTACGTTTAATTACCCTGAAATTAATGGCCTAGTGTTCCTCCTACCTCAAATTTTGCATGTTCTGGGAGGAATTTCATTTTGCTGCAGCGAAGCAACTGGAACGGCTGGAGATCCACAGAATTAAGAGAGACGATGCAACATAGAGACAAGAGATGATACCGTGAAATTTGACGAGCAGGGAACATGCTGTGAATGATGTAATTTCTGACGTAATTTGCTAAATCGTGTAGACAGCAGCTGGGCTGTATTCGGCGGTGATTTATCGGCAGTTCAGATGAACCGGAAACAGGCAGTTTCAGCGCACTTCTTGCTCGTTTCATTCCGGATACATCAAGGCCGACATTTGATTTAATCTCTCCCAGAGTTACATTATTACATGCAAAGACAATAAGAGTACCAACACAATATTAGGCAACAGGACATTGTACAAGTGCAGGAAATTATAGAGGAAATAAAACGTACACAAAAAAACACATTTTAAATTTGCATTATTTACAGCACTGATTCTGTGATAGATGGATCAGACGTTTTACGAAGGAATATTAGTTTTTTTTTGCAGGCAGTTAAATAATTTTCCAGAGTACTGTTTTTTATACTGCGTGGGCCCACACATTTCATTGTCATTGGGAGAATCACAGACTACCAAAACGTCTTGAAAAGTTTATGCGAATTTCCTGAAAACCAAACACGGAACTGACGTCACAATACAACTTCATTCATAATAAAAAATAATACACAGATCGCCTTTCACTATTCAATCTTTAAAATTAATCGTCATTTAATACAATACGTTTCGGCCTTAAAGCCGCCATCATAAGGTACTACCACTTAGAAACACTCTGAAGTAGTTAC
Organism: Reticulitermes speratus; assembly: GCA_021186555.1. NCBI lineage: Eukaryota > Metazoa > Arthropoda > Insecta > Blattodea > Rhinotermitidae > Reticulitermes > Reticulitermes speratus. The sequence goes on from JAJKFL010000001.1 coordinate 21,678,427, forward strand.
AATTGTATAAATATCAGCTAGACAATACAATGAGTTCTTGGCATAATAGGCCTTTATGTACAACAGTATCTCCCTAAAAGTGTTGTTAAGTGGTAGTGCAGAAACATGGCCGTCACTAAGGCCGAAACCTGTTGTACTAAGTGAAGATTGATTATAAACATTGTGTTGTGGACAACGACGGATTTAGAACGGGACGTATCAACCAAAGTTTACATCTCCATCATTATCATCATAGTTCTTATTCAAAAGTTTCATATTGGCTATCTCGGTCAATTGTGTTTTGCCATTAATCTTGAAACATTTTTGACATATCTAGTAGGATTCCTTGACAGAGAATCAGCCCATCACAGGACTTTTACATTCACTGGGCACACACCACGGTAAAGCCTAGGCATACATCTACACTTAAGGTGACTTAAAACAAATGATCCAAGTGTGCCCAGTCCGTACGAGTCTTTGGGAGCGTTGCTATCGTTTACAAGTCAGTTATATAGTTATATGTGCTTTTGTGTTTTGCACCCCAACCGTCTGGTTATTCTAATGTTATATCCTGCGGGCTAAAATTATGAACCTAAGACACAATGGAGTTTCTTCCATACTCCGATATACTTCTTCGTTTTCGGTCAACATGTTCTCTTCAAGGTTTCTTTTTTAAAAGGGCAAGTTTTATTTTAGGTTAGGGAAGAATAGAAAATTTTAAACCAAGTTACATCACATTTAACAGATAAAGAATTAGGCTCACACTATTCCCTTCCTCTTTGTCGCAGGTTTCATCATAAACTTTCAGTATTTTTACCACGAATAAATTTTTCCCTTTTTATTAAAATTCGATATACCACTAAGTATTTTTGTACCATGAAAATTGTCGGAAGACTTTCTTCTTGTGAGTATGTCCTTCACGTAGTTTCCAGTACTGAAGTAAACACATTTTAATGAAACTCAGTGTTGGGCTTCAGCACAACGCGTCTGCGCACTTCTTTCAGGAAGTGTTAGCGCAACACTGTTGGCATAGGTGCACGGCGACAGTATTCCTCGAGTTATATACAAGGTGTCTCAGAAATCAATAGGTAGACTACAAAATTCGACTGCAGTAGTAAACGACAGTAAGTATTATTCCGAGAAATCGTAGCGTCTTTCTTTCTCTATCTGCATGCAGTTCCCGCCTTCATTGTTGTGCGCACTGCCCCAGTTTCTGTAGACGTCTGACAAATGACTGCTTCGTCAGTTATGCATAAGCAGAAGCAGAGGCCGTTTCACGAACAAAGGTTTATCGATTAATGGGTTAAACTTCTATCTCCCGTCAAATTTAGGGAATTTCAAACTATGGGTGTATCTATCAGTTTTGGACTAAACCATTACGTACTCTCAGCTAGAGAACATTTATAAATTATAACCACTGACTATGCTCTTGTGTAGTCGAAGGCACAATGTTTACAATAAAAGCGATATCTGACGAGCAAAACCGCTCGTGGTGATGCAGGAGTAACTACGATGACCCTAGACCGTAGGTCAAGGTAAAGTTGTCTACGGCCTAAGTATATCACACAAGAAACCATAGATGGCGCAAAAATAAAAACCACGCTTTTCTAGCCTCGAAACTTGATGGTGGTAAGTGGTCAGGTTAAAACCCATCCCCCTTTAATTCCAGGGAAGAGTTTCTTTTATCCACTAAACGGAAAGTAGTGTGGGCTCCAAACAGGGTCCGGACATGGAAAAAAAAAAATCGGAGTGCTTGTTTCGCGAGGAATCAGATCCCATAGGTTCAGCCACTTTCATATCTCTTCATACAGTTGTAGAAAATGGCAAATGAGAAACACAAAAATGACACAATAAATTTCTAAATGCATGATAAAGTAACTGAAGTTAAATGAAACTGGATGTCAACTTTGTCAGGATGAGAAATGTTTCTTGACACATAAGAAGATGGAATGTTAACCTAGAAGAAAGTTATTAACTAAGAAGTAGAGAGACATCTATTGTTGGGAAGAAGTAATTACAATATTGAAGACAGAGGCAGTATGTTTCTCTGAAAGTTTGGTATTCACCTACAAGATTACACTCCATAATATTACGAAATACCACAATCCTGGACAAACACTAAAAATCTCATATCTTACAAAGTTCTGGTAATTATCTAGGGAGCTAGCTAACATTATGGCAAGCACATAGCAAGTACAGAGAAAGAAAGAAATAAAAAACGCTATTGTTTCAGGGCAAGCTATATTCCACTGAAATGTCTTGAGTTTATTTAGTGTGTAACGTGGGCAAATAAATGTTCGTATGCCTTAAATACCTGGAACGGTTTGAAATGTGGCGCTGGAGAAGGATGAAGAAGATCAGTTTGACCGATGGCGTGAGAAATGAAGAAGTATTAGAAAGAGCCAAGGAGGAAAGAAACACCCTAAAACAATACGAAGGGAGGCTAACTGGATTGGTCACATCTTGCGTAGAAACTACCTTCTAAAACACGTTACTGAAGGAAAGACAGAGGAAAGAATAGAAGTGACGGGAAGACGAGGAAGAAGACGTAGGCAGACACTGGATGACCTTAAGGAAAAGGTAGGATATTGTAAATTGAAAGAGGAAGCGATAGATCGCAATCTGTGGAGAACTAGCTTTGGAAGGGGTTACGGACCTGTCGTAAGACAGACTACAGAATGAACAAATGCTTTAAATATAACAAATAGTCGTACCATGTAAACCTAATCTACAAGACTTCAGACAAATTGTGTATGGCGGGGTAAATTACACAGAATTTTCAAGAACCTCTTATGGCACTGGAATGTTTACACATCACTTTTAGGAACCTCTACACTAGTGGTCCACGAAACAACATTTACTGGAATCCCTGTCCCACAGAGGTACGTTACGCAACACGTTCACACATTCTGTATCAAAGTGGCAGACTAAAGAAAATTTCAAGAAACTTGTTTACGAAAGCTGCATACGACACAACACTTAGGAAACTCTGTATCACAGTGGTGTATTTACACAACACTTCCAGGAAATTCTACGACAGAGTACTTGCATACTGAAGTACATTTTCAGGAACGTGTATAGCATAGTATATTTAAAAAACACTTTCAGGAACTTCTTTATGACATTGGTATGTTACACAACATTTTCGGAAACACCCTTTCTACTCCGATGAAATTTGATGACAAATTAATTGAACAAGGGTTACAATGGCGATGATAACGCAGAGAGGTCATCAAGAATGAGGAGAAGAAAGAAGACCAGACAATGTAAGTGATGAAAGGATGAGGTGGAAGAAAACGACTAGTTGTCGTGTGCCACCAACTTTTTTAGGGCAGGGGTTGATGGAACAAGGACGCAGAGCGAAAAATCAATAGGCAAACTCACCCGCTATGTGGCAGACAACACCGCAATGCTTAAGATAACTTCTGCTTAGAGGTACTGCCGTCTCAGGTAATATATTTCTAGGGCCGAAAGAAGCAATAACGCGGACAACCAGACTATGGAGTAGCAATGTACCAGAACGTATCGGAGCCTTGATACTAAGTTACACACCGTAAATCGCAAAGACACTTTTATTCAGTAATAAAAGCTGTGGAAAACGAAACATGTTTTGTTTCGGCCCATCCAGTAGAACCGCAGCAAGAAGTACAGAAAACACACACGGACAGGTGGTAAAATAACGTATCAAAGAAAAATTTGAATGATAACTAAATTTTTATGAATGTCGCGTTGTTTAAAGTAGTAATAAATACGGGTACACGTATTTGGTCCAAAGTCCTCGAGATTTCCTGACTCCTTCAGGATTAAGCGTTTTCGGTCGAATCTTAAGGAGTTTTTGTATCGCTTGCATCACTTATTCCCATGGCTGATAATCAATTCAGATGCATTTTCAACAATAAAGTCCAAAGTAGACAAAATTTCAAAATACATACGAAACGTTCACACACACACCACAATGTGTACATATACTATTTTCGTCTCTCCAGTATTCACTATTCCTCCTCCCCATGCCCTTTCTGAAGTGGCCATAACCTCAGTCTATATTACACGGTACAAATATCTACGTTTACAGCTTGTTTATTGCCTGACAACCGATTAATACATAAATCTATCAGGAAGATAATAGAACATTGGTCAAGTGGAATTTATATCAGTTCCCCTACATACATAAAATTGCTTTAAAACATTACATTATCTCAGGTACGTTTGTTTTATGAACGGACGCTTCTTCTGATACACACGTAAAACACAAATGTATAAGTGTCTACTTGTACCTGAAGAGAATATAAGGAATAGACTGAAAGCAGTAGACTTAACAGCGTCTTTGTTCACTGATAACTGTTATTTCCCTTAGCCAACGAATCGGTCTGAATTTTAAAAGTTCTTATCAGGTTTCGAATGTATCAGAAAAGGTAATAAAATGGTTTTAATCTAGTGCACATATAACAGATTGATGTGACAGTGTCGTCCCTCAAAATCTGGCGCCAATGTTTATGGGATGTGGACTTCCATCAACGAATATTTATATACCTGAAATGCGCAGAACTTCAGGAACGTTACCATTTGGCCCGATCTTTTGGTGGTTCATAAAAGTCCGTAGTCTCTGGAAAGTGATCTAAGGGGTATTACAACATGCTACATTCCCTATGTCAGCGGAAAATAATTAGAATTGTAAGATGTGCACAAGCTGCTTAATGATAGTTATGTGTTCTTTGTGTTACGTGCATGAAGTTAATACAAAGAAGGTGCACCTGGCTATGTGTTTCTTACCAGAAACTCTTGAACAAATCTGGGGTCAATTCTGAAATCTGTCAGATAATTTTAATTGGTGTTGGCTCGTATCTGGGGGTCAAACATCCACCCTAGCCAATAGAAAACAAGGAATGTTTCGTAGGGTAAAGTGGTCGAAGTGTAACCAGAAGAATGAAACCCGTCTGATGTCGAGAGAGAAATAAATGGGAGCTTTACTTTCACGCTCCCATACGTCTTTGTTTCGAACTGTATACAGACATCGACAAAGTTATCGGTGTAATAAGCCCACACTTTATATCAAAGACTAATCAAACTTCATAGGTTTAAAATCGCCAGTTTACGCGAATTGTTATTATAAAATTGAGTCCAGGTGCAACAGCACTCATGTTCTTTGATGACCCTTGTGGCAAGAACCCAACATGTTTTTTCTAATTAAAATGACCTATGAAATGGGTTCCATAGTCCATTTTATACATCAATGACCAGATTAAGAACTTCAAGAGGGCCAGGAACCGGCACAGCGAATCACACTGAAAATGGCGAGCTTCGAAAGAGAGACCTTTTTCTTAAGTCAGGCGACCAGAGTTCTGAAAATAAAAGTTCGGGACTTTACTTCTTCAGTATATCCGTGTTCGTGAGGTCGGTATATTAAGGCATAGATATTAACACCATTTTCCTTCGTGGTTTCGTTAGGCACCAGAGAAAGCCACACAGTTAGTTATCTTCGATGCGGGAAGAGACAATCCAATTGCCTGAAACCAGCCTTCATCAACCCAGAGCCGAAGGGCGTGCTGTTGTTGGTGGTGGCAGGGAAATTGATGGGTAATTCGAAGAGTGCGTGGCGGGCCAACGAGGCAAAACAATCCTTCAGAAGGGTAATGCGAGCGACCGCATCACACGACGCAATTGGCAGATACGCTCAACAACAGACAGACCAGCGTACATGATGAGAGTCACCAGCCATTTAAATGTGACAGAGGAAGGAACAGAAACAGTACAAAGAGCACAGCAAAAACACAATCATGCGACATATGCGTTATCTGTGATTAACATTTTAAACAACAGAACTATCCGAATCTTGTCTTTTATAGAAGTACGATATTTTTCGGATCATCAAGTTCGTCTCGCCCCAGAATATTTGGTGTCGCTATAAGCCCTGCACAAGAAAGTCATAACATGGAAAATCGCACTAACCGCTAGATTCAATTCTCAAAAAGGTGTTGATGAAAATTCAGGTACTATACGATATTACTCTGTCAAGACTTCTTCGACTGCTTTACCCTGAAGATAAAGGCGATATACTCGTTCGCAACATCGATAATCGTTTACCAGTCGTCACGGCGTAACATCCCAAAAGACGTAAATTTTCATGACACCTAACTCTGTGGGAGGAATTAAAATATGAATAAATAATTAACACAAGGACAGATTACGTTGTTAATATTAAAACGAATGTTAATGAAATAATTCGTTGAGTTGTGCATTGGAGTAACTGGCTTAGGATAGGAGCTAGTGGCATTTTCTCGCCAACACGATCACGAAACTTCGGGTTTCATAGCATGAAGTTACTTTTCAGCCAGCTGAGCAACCATTCACACTCTCAAAGCACAATTCCAAAACGGCAAAATCTATTAAGTATTATGTCCGTTTTAAGTGACATAAAGACAGACCAGAATAATTAAAATGTCGCAAAATACGACGTACGTGTTGGCAAGCGCTGAATGACAACCGAAGGCTATAAAGTGTCGTTAAACCGAACTGCAGCATTACAACTTGCAACGTAGTCAGTTACACTGCACAGTTCGTTCACAATGTCAGAAACACAGAACAGTGAGATTAACCTAAGGATGCACTGTTTACAATTGTCATTTTTTATATGTTTCTTTACTTTATCAGACATAGAGATACATTCTTATCATACATTTATTTTCAACTTATAAAGGCCCTATAAACTTGCGAACTGTTTATATTAATTCATATTGTGTGTGAAACAAAAGCACCTACGGAAGTATGTTACCTGCATTTAAAGTGTATTGTTTATTGAAAGTTGTTAAGATTATGTAGTTTCGGTGATAAATAAATGAGCATGGAGCACTGGTGGAATGACACAGACAGGGAAACAAACACTCGGAGACAACCTTTCCCATTATCAGCCTTTACGCCACAAATCCCAAATGCTTTTTACCAAGGCCTGAAGCCGGGCCCCTCTTCATTCAGAAGCTAAGGGCCCGATTTTAAGAGCTTAAAACTAAACTGCTTCACTTAGCACAACAAGTTATTTTCGAGAGTTAATACGTAGATCTGCCACGTGTTCTATGTTGCATAAAATTAGACTCTATAACGTAGGCCACGGGCGAGGGAGCAATATTTTGTTTTAATGTATTATGCTTTACCTTACAGTTGAAAAGATTTCTATGTAAAAGTATAAACTTTTTTGTGGCACAACAGCACAAATCGGGTCTAGGCCACCTCATCGTTGAGGTTTCTAGATCACACACACATACACCGTAGGACTTCTGTGAAAGAGTGATCAGCTCGTCGCACACACACAACAAACGCAGCAGACGAACTTCCATGACCTAAGCGGGATTCGAACCCACGACACCAACTGTCAAGCGGTTTCAGAACTATGCCTTAGATTGCACAACCACAGAGATCGGCGTATAACAATAGCTATTATTTATCATGAACTCAAATGGTTTGGGTTAGAAAAGAATTATTTTCTTCTCAAAACAAGCACAGATGCCCTTCCTACCAATAAATTACAATCGTGCCCTAGTATACTAACCTGAAATAAAGACTGTAACTTAAGTGTACGTGCCATTTGTACGGAAATGTCGGTAATATACACGACTGTTTGAATTCTCGCCATTATCAAGTTCACGTGTGTAAACTGCATTCACATTGACGACATTTAAAAGTTTTCACGCAGTGCATATGCAGACTACTGTGACATCACGTAATCTGATAGAAGAATACCGACGTTTCAGAGAAACCTGCCGCCTTCAACATCAGTGTAGATCTACCCTGACAACAGAATATCACAGGAAGCAATTAACATCCATCCGTATATGCCTCCTGAAAGATGCATGTCTGTTCAGCAAATATACCTGAGGATTGAATATTACGTACGCTCTGTACAACAGAAAGACAATCGATTAAAAATGCCCTCGTTTGAAAAGTGGACATAAGAATCAGTATTAATATTGCTATAAGTCAACTTCATAAACCAAAATAAAAATATGCTGACAATAAATCGTGTTGGTGGTTATGGTGGTGGTGGAGAAGGAGTGTGGATTACGGATATGTATCGATTAATTAAAACTATTATTGTGGTTCTCTGGGTTAAACACCGGTTGTAGATGGGAATAAAATTGTCTGAGAAACATCCTGCCTCCAGTTCGGTATAATTAGCAGAATGCACCGTGTCGTCAACATAGACGACGACAATGTGAATCTTAACTGGCATGGGACTGGATATGGCACAAAACTGTTTAAACGAATGCAACAACGAATGAGTTTACAATGTTTAAGAATATTCAAACATAAACGAATTGGAAGGAGACTTTTGGGCAAAGAAGAACAAGTGAACTCCTTTGATTCTAAGTGAAAAAAAAAAGTTTTATTTTTCATAGTGTTTACACATACCAAACTGACACAGGCTCAAGGTAAACAGGAACAGCATAGCCGATTTAGATTTTCGGACAGTTCCACACAGACGTGTCCAGTTGTTTGAGGGCAGAAGGTTACAAACTCGGGCAGCTCAGGGTAACCTGATTAGTGATGACTCGCGCACAAGCGTTGCCTAGGCAACAACCTGCAACCCTCACCCTTCACCTTCTCTCCCTCATTACCGCTTGCAACACCGGAGAGTGTACGCCCCCTCATCGGCGCCCAACACTCGTTGTATCCACTGCAGTGACTGCTTTTCTAGCCCCCCGCTTACTCCACGGAACACAGAACAACAGAGGGTAATATGTTCGTTGCCGGATCCTCGGAGAATATTGTACGGAAAGAGGATATTCTGTGTGAATTCTATACACAAGGAGGAAGAATGCTTCCAAGAAGTCCCTTCAAAGAGACAAACAAAGTCGTAGCCTTGTAAGATATCTCTTAACATTAAACTTCTGATTGGTATGGTAGTTACGCGAGGGAAGAAACTTGGCAGGTTCCAAACGTCGTCAAATCAAATACACTACGAAATCACCATAAAGAAGGAAGCCAAAATCTCGTAACATTACTGTTGTGTGATTCTTTCTGTCATATTGCGGAAGTCTGAAACAAGAATATTTCATAATTGATATCACCTCCACAGTCCTTAAAGTGCAAAAAAAAAATCAGAAATCGTGTACACATAATGCAGTACACAAAGTTACCAACAGAGTTATATAAGGTTTATTAAGCCTATGCAAATTAATAGTTCATTATGATCCTATAACTCTGAAAACCAGCTGACCGACAAAAGTTTGGCTAAAGCTTTTCATTATTAAATTTCAACAAAACGTGAGAGGAGTTTACGGAATACATGGAAAAGTAATTTAAACTTCGATGTAAATTCAATTTCAGTAGGTAGGAATAGTCTGAAAATAAGAATTTCCGAAAAAAAAACTTTGGTTAGTCTCCCCAACCCTAACTCAAATTAAATCTACAAAACATTTTATGGGATACGTAGAACAGCAAGTTTACGATCCCGCGTAAACTAGGGTCTGTTATGGATCAATACAGCTAACAACTGGAGCCCCCCCAATAAAGTTCAGTGAAGGTCTCTAACGACGAAATTTGAAACACCTGCCCAACAACTTCAGCGCCGATCGTAAGTCACAGACGAACAGGCATGGTCTTCACATAAAACAACCTGTCTTGGAAGATTCGTGTCTTCTCGGATATTACGCAGTGTCGAGAGTTGAGTAATTATCGACGCTTCCGAAGGGCGTAAGCTTTCATCTTCAGAGTTGAAGCAGTCCGTGAGCTTTTCTGCAGTATCGGTAACTATTTGCATTCGACAAGGTATAACATCTCAGAACACCTCGATCTTCATCAACACAGCTCTAAGAATCCGAAATCTCGAGCCGTTTCCATTATTTGCAAAGAATACCTTGAAACCTAATGCAATACAAGTAGTTCTTTATGAGTTACAAATATTCGCATGAACTCCAGGAACGCAACAAACGATGGAATATAGACAGCAGAAATGTAACCTGCTAAGATATTAGCAAATATACACTTGTTACGCAATATATACACATTATTTTACATTAATGTAAAATTCAATTCAATTCAATTCAGGTTTATTAATGTGCTGAGTCAAACAGCCAGATGGCCAATTACAGAAACAGCACAACATACAAACACAAATAACAATGGACAAGGAACAGGACAAAATAGACAAACACAACAAAACAAATAAATAAGCAAACACTGACTTACTGAAAAAATCGATAAGAACACCTTAAAATAAAGTAATAAAAATATTACATCTGACTAAGTGTAACAAATTCCCTTCTAAAAACATCCATATTGTTACAAACAGAATTAGCCGCAATAACACACCGGCCGGAGGGACAGTTTTTATAATATGAGCTAACATAAAACAAAGAAAAGTCTCGGAGGTTTCGAGTGGGAACTCGTAGACCAATAATGTCTAAGGTAGACGGACAGGATTTAGAACCTAATAAAACATTAATGACAAAAATTGCATCAAGTTGATGTCTTCTGTCATGTAAAGTACGTAAATTAAGTACTTGAAGTGCATTAGCATAACTATAACCATTGCTGTCACGGGAGAGGAATCGACTATAACATAAAGCTACAAACTTCCTTTGAATGCGCTCAAGCTTTTTTGCATCGGTAGAAGTAATTGAATTCCATACAACAGATGCGTACTCTAATTTGGGTCTAACAAGTGAAAAATATAAAGTCAATAAACAATCAAGAGTCGAAAATGAAAAAGTAATATTACGAATAAGACCCAAAAGCTTGATGGATTGAGAAAAAATGTAATCAACATGGGAGTGAAAATATAATTCGGAATCAATAAAGACTCCTAGATCCTTAATACAATCCGTACGTGTAATATAAGAATCCCCAAGTTTATATTTAAAAAAAAGGGTATTTGTTTTCCTAGAAAAGGTAATAGCTCGAGTTTTGCCAGTATTAAGATTCATAAAATTAGCAGTGCAATAATAATAATAAACTTATTGAGGTTTAATTCTATTGAAATGTTACGCTGGGGCAGTTTCTGACGCTTTAATCTTCTTGGACTGCTTGACCTTTAATATGAAGTCCCTACAGTCTTTTCGATATCCAGGTATTGCGCCGAAGACGCGGCGTAAGGAAAGAGAAGATTTTAGTTTTCAGCAACATTGCTGCGAAAACATTAAATCTCGCAAGACTTTGGAATATGTTTGTGAGATGAGAGATAGGTTTAGTCAGTGCTTTACTTTTGTTGTGTGTGTGCAAAGTGACCGGTACTCTTGATCGGTTTTAATCAAAACTGAAACTGCTCGACAATTCTTCGTAGAGAATTCCAATATTAAATGTAACAAAAATCGATTTAGCTTCTTATCGAGTTTTTATATGTATACAGAAGGATGGGCAGAGGGACCGAGCGAATTTAACGGGAGCTCCGCAGAAATGTTCTTGCTAAGGGCACGTTCCGTGTTACTAGTTAGCCTTGATAATGTTACTAGTATTTTATAAAGATACACTCTAACGATTTGGTAGCTAATATCTTCTTAAAACGCACACATTGTAAGAGGTTTATTCATTTCAAATGTACAATTTAAGAAATTGGTAAGAACATCTCTCACTTAAAATTCCCCTTCCAATTTCCCTTGTTAAGTTTCTTATTAGAATTAACTTCTATAAATTATGTTCGGTTGAATTTAACAAAGGAACACCACTCACTTTATTACACCATTACTACTACTTAAAATCAACATGTAATTACATTAAAGGCATGAGTTCTATAATTGTAAGTTAATACTCTGCACGGTAATTTAAAAAAAAATGGGATTTATCCGATTCTTTACTTCTCTTGGCAGTGTTTTGACACCTCTTTTACATTTAATGACTTATTCAGCTTTTCTCCATTTCCTAACAAGAAGGTTGTCAGCTCCTTCAGCGTTATCCTTGCCTCGAAATCTCATTTTCTTCCTATATTTTAACTTCAAGATCACTTCGTCTTTCAGACAATCCCTTCTTCTTTCCTTTATTAACCGACGCCAGCCTGCACCTTCATTTTACTGGACCTGGTAGGGTTTATATGCGTTTGCGACGGCTTTTTTTCAGTACAGAAATACGGCAGACGCCACAGTCCGTATATTACATCTTCAGACCTTTAAATGTATTATTCTCATTTTCGAGGGTATCGTAAAATAGTAGTGGAGTGCAGTACTTATTTGGTTATAAACATTTGTCGTCAATTAATCCCGTCTACAATTCCATTTATCAAAATTCATTCTGGGGACGATAAAAAAATTGGGAATATATAATACATAATAATAATAAATTTATAAGAAGGTTCCGCATTAAATATCGAGCAGACAGTGTTCCGCTTGGGAGACGTTGGACGATAATATTAAAATGTATCTGATACGAATATGATGTGTGGTTACAGACTGAATAAATCTAGAACAAAGGAGAGTCATCCCTCGGACTCTTGTGAACAAGATAATAAAATTTTGCTTCAAGAAAACACGAAGAAATCTTTGACCAGGTGAGAGACTATAAGCTTCTCAAAAAAGTGTTTAATATTGGCATCGTACACTTCACTACGAGAAGCACTTTATCAACATGCGTGGTACACACACGAACGGATAAAACTGCGACGGTACGTACCGTCGCAGTTTTATCCGTTCGTCGGGGGTTCTCGTGGAATTCCCCAGTCTCGCTAGAAAAATACCTGGGCAGTACCTCAAATTAGTCGGACCGCTTCATTCCACATCCTTTCAGATTCCTGATTCACTATTCCATTTAACGCTATATATTTTGAGGCACTGCAAGCGTCGTTAAATGGAATTAAAAGTCCCTAAATAAACAGGATAGGAACGGAGTGTCATACTCACCTAAACCTCAAACAGAACAATGTTTTTACTATTCCTACTTCTGTCATGACTAGCAGAAACATGCAAACTGTAGCCTCCAAACCACTGTGATGGGTAGCGTTAAAACCATTTCGCCAATGACCATTATCTGCGCCCCCTTTTATGGTTTTTAAACACTTTTCAGCATGCAAGTGTACAAATGGAATGGATATTGAATTTCACAAGTGGAAAACTCGCTTTATGGGGGCAGATCTTTTACTGCTTAGCCCATCATTTCTACTTTAAAGCTTTATCACTCTATGAAATCGAAAGTTCATGTAAATCCTAACGACGTCACACATGCTACAGTTCCTTGTTTGTTTCCCGTTGACGTAGCCTTCTATCTTAAAATGAAAGGCAGGAACTGACTTCACTGAAGAATGAAACAACAATATAACAACTGCATCTTTCGTGCAACTACAACAACAACAATAATATAATAATAATAATAATAAATTAATAATAGGCTGGCTAAGCACTTCGTGCTATTCCCTGCCTTTTATGCAAGCCGTCGGTTCATTACCGCTTACAGAAGAACCTGTCACTGGACGAAATTCTGAGCCAGAGGAATGCACTTCACAGCCCAGCCACAGTGTTTCTCTGTGATTCCTTTGCCGGGCCAATTCCATGCAACAGTCTTTATTGAGGAAGTCACAATGGCTAAGCCGAGATGTGCGCTCTTCTGGGATATTACGCGGCGTCGTGTGGTAATTGTTTGCCGACGTTTCGGGACAACGTATCTGTCCCATCTTCACGGAACAAGAGTCCAAGTAGGAAAGAAATCCAGCAAAGAATCTACGTTATAGGTTGCTGGCTTTCTTTCTTTCCTACTCGGACTCTTGACCCGTGAAGATGGGACCGATACGTTGTCCCGAAACGTCGGTAAACAATTGCCAGAGAGCTCAGAAGAGCTCAGATCTCATCAACATCACGGCGGAAGCCTGAAATCGTAATGGCTAAGCTGTTTAATAAATTCCATATCTTTTATGGAATTTCCAGGTTAATTACTCCTCCCTCAAATCAAGCACTTGCTTCTTTCAAAATCATCTTTCCCTACTTGTCTAGATTTACTGCAAAGTACAATACAAACAAACTGACTAGTAATCCCAAGGGACAGAGTCCCTTAGAAGTGGTCAGTCATTCAGATGATCAAGATATCCCCCCCCCCCTTTCGTGGAACCTGAAACTTCAACAACAGCAAATGAATGTTTTTTCGAAATCTCTTGTTCTGAAGTAGGAGCCGGAATAGTGTAGTGATTATAGTAACTAGGCTACACGGTGGACAATGGCGAATCCGATTCCAGGCAGGGACAAGCTACTTTCTTCTCCAAAGAGATCAGATTGGCTGTGGAGATCACCTAGCCCCCTATTCAACGGAAACAGAGTAACTTGCTCCGGCGCTAAGGCGACCGGAACGTTAGGATGACCACTAACCTCCATCTAGTGCTGAGGTTTAGAATAAATGAAGCTAAATCTGCACTCCCCATATGCCTTTACGGCGGGCACAGGGACAATTGTACGTTCACATCATCAAGTAACCAATCTGAACATTGCTGAACGTTGTGGCTGCGCATGCTCAGCTTCAATCTTTGGGCGAATCATCCCAAAATGTAGAATATATACTGGAGCTTTTGACTGTAAATCCACAACTTGTCACTCTTTCATAAAAAATTTCACCTAAAGCATGGACCATGGCATTATGCATGAAGTGTCCTACGTTGTCTTCAGTTAATTAAACCGACAAAGATGTCAAAATTAATGTTACATAAACCTCGGAACCTGGTGCCTCTTCAAAACAATATCTGTTATATTATTCTCGGAGAACTAACTGCTCACAGTACTCTCAGACTGTGACAGCACTTCATGTGCGTCTATCAGTGCTGACTGTTTACGTATTGGATCCATGCAAACAACGCTTCACCTGAATAGAATAAAACTTCTGTGTGTGGAAGGCCGTTAAACACAGATTCTGTTACCTCCTGTAGTACTGAGTTTTGGCTGCAGGGTCTGAAGCCAAAAGAATATGCACAACTGTCGTTTTGTACGCTCGTAACTTCAAGACTCTTGTTACAACGTGTACAGTACGTCTTGATAATACCCACTGAAGTCGCAGAAGAAAAGTATTTTCAGACTTACGCATAAGCCAACAGCAATATCGTAAATTTCTCTTCGTTCCATAGGCCATACAAGTCTTTGATTTGCTTATTGTCAAATACTGATCCAGGTTCACGAAGCTTCGCCAACTGTTGATTTGGAAAGCAATACACTTTAAGGAAATATTAATCGACACGACTTACACTTTAAAGGGGGCCCTGAGGATATCAGAGAACTAAGTCTGGGGGCGATCTGGAACTCTACTAAAAGGACAGGGCTAGTATGACTTGGACTTTAGTTAAGGGGCACAAAGGGCCTGTCGAAGGCCTACGTGCATCGGGACCGCAAGGGCTCGACCCACTACTTACTCATACTCATAATCATACTCACACACTTTAAAGGAGTACTTTTCATAGATACTCCTTTTGCAATGCTATATTTCACTAATTTAGAGCACAATACAATCCTACAGTAAGCAGAAATATCCACCGTTCCAAGAAAGGAAATGTTTGGACTGAGACAGCCTGGAATTTATTTTCAATTTTCCAGGTGGAATCGGTATCGTAACGACCTCCAATTTCAAAGCCGTCGGTCTCATAACAATTTCGAAATTCGATGTTTGACATAAACCAGCAACTGAATTTTGGTTTCCTACAAGGTGGTAGTACTTTTTGCCCCGCGTAAGCAGATTTAACTGTAATCTACAAGTTCTGTGAAACTCGTGACACCAAGTTTGTTCATAATCCGCTCATTTATAGGTTCATGAATGTTATTGAGTGCATATTGTCACAGAGGTATCGAACAGTGCCTAAGCATTGCTGGTGTATAAGCTACAGTGACACATATGGCACTGCAGTAGAGATAGCGAACAGAGGAGTATCCCGGAGTTGAGGAGCCCGCCTCAGTCATTATCGCCGCTACACTGCACCAGTTAACAAGTAACGTCAGGCTTGCCGATAATTGCCCGTACAGTCTGTCACAAGAGTTCGAAAGGTACGTATTAAAATTCATATTACACAGGTCCTCTCACTTACTGGCTACAATGACTGAAGTTCTTTCGTTGTTTTCTTTAGCTCTAAATGCATATCCTGTCATAATGCCCTCAAGTAGCCCATGCTTACTTTCTGCGCTGTCTTTTTCACTTCAAGACACGTCATATTCTTACGAGTTGCGACACCAATAACTTTATTGACACTCAGGGACATGAATAATACAAATTAAATACGAGCAACAGCAAAAACTTCGCTATTAAATTGGTAATATTCTGCCTCGCATTCGGGAAATCCTGACTTCAAAATACGACCCGAATTTCGGTTATCCTGATTAAAATGTTTTGTATTATTCCTCTGCCTCTCCAGTTAAAGAGTCGGGTAAAATTTCAAGGCAAAGGTCAACCCGTAACATGCTATTGCAGGCACAGAAGGGGTGTAGAGGTAGAATATAGTTCTAATGCTTAACCTATGCGCTAGTTTGGAGCGGGTGTTCACGGCCACGTTCCGGCCCCTTTACCTTCGTGAGAGGGACCCGGTACCCATTAAGTAGCGGGGTGTATATCAAGTAGGCATTGACACTTCCTTTCACACCTATCGTAATCCATTATTCACTAACAAACGTAAAATTAGATGCCATATAGTCTGAGGTATTCAGAGTGGCCTTAAATGAATAGATAAATAAACAAATAAAAAATAAAATAAAAATAGTAAATAAGTAAATAGTAAACAAACAACAGTAAACAGGCTGTGCACAATAAGTATAAAGAAAAGGAAGTGGGAAACTTCATGCTAAGTAACGCCATTAATACGTCCAGCAGTAACAGATGTCTGGAAGTTATTAAACCCTTAAACCTTCATTTTCATGTGAAAGCAACTAATTACAAAACGAAAAGCTGTATAAATACGAGAGCGTGCATGTTACAGCTGTCAAATGCACTACGTACAAACAAGTTCAGAGAAGCATGCAACACAAATATATTCCATGCACGGTTAATATTAGAGTACTTTACTTACATTAATTAATTATTTTCACCCCCATAAATAAATACGTGATCCACATACAGTATGAGAATAAAATTACAGCAGCACTAGTGTGTGTGTGTGTGTGTTATTATGGGTCAAAATATATGCGTTATTTCCATATAAATGGTATAAAATTATCTCACCATATAATTGGTTGCCATAAAATATTATACATAGATTTTACTTCATATTTTTAATAGATTAACGATTTTCAAAGTTTAATCAAAATTTAAACTTGCTCTATCAATGTTGTAAAACTATTTATTTATTATTTAAAATTCGGTACGCCAGTCCTTTTCTTCTATATGTGTCTCAAATATGGTCTAACACAAAGGACTGAACACAAAGCGCTGAGGAAAGTATTTGGACGTAAGAGGAAAATGATGAAAGTTACTTCGTTGCCCTTCTTTGTTACTTGATAACAATGGGGCAGCCACGCTAAAGTATCACAATATTATCACTACTCAAAGCAAATGGAAACGAACTTGGCGAAAATGACGAAAGATCGGTATTGTTCACACAGGCCTTAAACTTTACGGCTAACGTACAATAAAATTCTCTTAGGTATATATTTCCCCTCATAATAAGCCTATATATTACTTTGTTAGTTTAAGGAAAAATATATAACTGAGAAGGAATTCATGTAAACTGAAACAATTCAGCATTTTTTGCACGTATGATCAGTAAAGTAGAAAACGGCAACATGAGAAGTACTTTTTGCAGCAAACTAGAACGCATCTGGAACCAAGTGTGAGACACGTAGCAATCTTATACGTTGCGTTTTTGAGCTATAACAAAAATAACAGAAGCAAACCAAAAAAGACAGCGAATAGGAGAAGTTTATGCAAACTGGCCCTTTACTTTTAACCTGAGCAGTAAGTGTGAAGAGAACAGACGCAAGATTCTGATCTGGGCAATCCTACTGTGCGAAATTACTTTGTGCGAAGAGAAATTGTACTTAGCGAAAGTCTTCAGCCCGTTTCTGGAGAAACGCTTGTGCAATTGTCAACTTACAATCTTGGTCAGTATGTGAAAACCACCTCTCATTAAGTTTCCGAATAGTACAGACATGTCTTTCAGCAAGGCTTCGCTGCCTTAACTAAATCCATGGAGCAGAGTTCTTCTTGAGAAGCTAACAGGTCCTCAGCTAGTCAAGGAATTCCCCCATTTTATGGAACCCGAAGTTTCATTTCCGCATTCACAAGAGCCCGCCACCTGTCCCTATCCTGAGGCCATATAAATCCAGTCCATGCCCGCCATCCCATTTCTTGAAAATCCATTTTAATATTATCTTCCATCTAAGTCTGGGTCTTCAAAGTGGTCTCCTTCCCTCAGGTCTTCCCACCAAAATCCTGTATGCACCTCTCCCCTCCCCCATACGTGTTACATGCCCGCCCGCATCTCATTCTTCTTTATTTGATCACCCGAATACTATTTGGTGGTGTGTACAGATCATTAAGTCCCTCGTTATACTTCGGTGCGTTAATTAAATTAAATTCGAATCTACTGGAGTATATTTCTTGTTCCAGTTTCCTACAAAAAATTGAAATGTTTAAAAAATACTACAATTTTATCAACATTAAAGCAGTGGTACACTGCGCTTGTATTTTGGCTCTTGTTCACCATCAAATATTATTCGTACAAAAAAATCAAAACAGTACGTATAATGGATGTTTCTTGCTGAGACGTAAAGATTGTTCCAGACATTTGAGATCAGTTCCTTATAATGTGTCTGCGTTGGAATGTGAAACCCTTTAATCTAAGGACGACAACAAGTGCAGGTTTGGAAAGTTTGCTTTCTGTTCTGAATACTGGAAAAAGGACTAACTCCAAAAACCCAGAAATACTGAGCAGTCCCCAATTTTGCATGTTTTATTAAAATTGAAACTTATTCTTTCACGCCCAAGAAAAACGTTCTTAGATATCAGAATCAACCTCACATCTCCACAACCTAATAATTTTAGGATCTGTTTTAATATCATCCATACACCAAATCGTAGTCTAACTAAAAGGATTCTTTCCTTCAGGATTTGGAAGAAAATTTAAATATTTCTTATTCTTGGTGTCATTCATCATTTATTCTGTTGTCTATCTGATGACAGGTCCAAGCCTCTTCCAAAGCAAGTTCTCCCCATATGCGATCTAGTGCTTCCACTTTCAATTTACAGCATCCTCCCTTTTCCTTGAGGTCATCCAGTAGCTTCGTACATCTTCTTTCTCGTCTTCCCGTCACTTCTATCCTTCCCTCTGTCTTTCCTTCAATAACGTATTTTAGGAAGACAATTCCTACACAAGATGTGACCAATCCAGTTAACCTTTCTTCTTTTTATGGTATGTAGGACATTCCTCCCCTCATTGACTCTTTGTAATACTTCTTCGTTTCTCACATTATCAGTCTAAGTGATCTTCATCATTCTTCTCCAGCATCACATTTCAAAACTTTCCAGGTATTTCTTGGTGTATGCTAATTTTTTTCGCCAGAAAATTCTCCTCGATTTAACCATCTTAATAATATTTGGAGGTGAATAAGTAAGTTCCCCAAAACGCAACATTCTCAAACATTATGTTACTTTCTGTCTCTTACGTTCTTACATTCCTCCCCAGTACGTACCTCTTCCTTCTCCTAAAAAAAACTCAGCTTGCACTTCTTTCCTAGAGTGACAGACATTACTAAAATGGAAAAAATACAGAATATTTTAAATTATAATTACCATTTTAAAACATAGTGGTCACTTTATAAATCACAAGTTTTAACCTTCAAACATTCTATGTTCTGTCCACAGTGTTCATTTATGTGTTTTGCATGGACCGCAAGAGACGGCGATTATTTCCATACACAACATTAAATCCCTGGTTTTTACAGCCGAGAGGGGTGTTTACTGCTCGGTACGAAATTATTTCTTAAATAAAATTCAGGTTAATTTTTGTCTCTAAAAGATCAAACTGCTCACGAAACGAAATACATAGAAGACAGTGACATTATTGCGACCAGAGTGCTTGCGTGACAACTACATTATACACTCAACTGCTTCTGGTTAGTAGTATTACATTTTCTTAAAATGTAATTGGCGGTTGTGGTTTGTTAACTGGACAGTTGGTTACCGAGATGAAATTGCAAGATCTCCGCCGATAATAACAGAAATGAAGTTCCTGCTGATTACAAGCACAGTGTCACATATAAAGAAACAAGAAAATCTGTCGTAGTTTCGGTTTATCCTTATGTTCCGCACATGCTGGTCGTAAAACAGTCACATACCGAGAACCGCTTCCAGTTTTAACACCTGTCTCACGCTGCTAATTCAACAGAACGACTGCCTCAGCCAGCACTGTTGTTTCGTTCTCCTGTTTCTCGGAGCTGTATTTAATATACAGTCTATTGTAGGGGAATGAAATAAAGACAAATGTAGGGGACCAGATACAATCATCTTGTCACAATTGTCTGAATGTAGCCGGAAATTTATATGGGAAGCAAAAGTGCGGGAATACTTATTTCATGGGCGATTACTGGACAAAATACTGCAGTTTCAATCTCCACTCAACGTATTTCCATTACAGGAGGAGGAATAGTGGAGAGACGTGAGGCGGCCCCACGTCACAGCTTGCAGATAAAGTAATTTAAAGCAACTGCCCTCCAACTGTTGTTCAACTTTCAAATTAACATGCTGCTGTTTTAAGGTAAAGTTTTTTTTTGCCCCCAACCCATTCCACAACCCGGAGTTTGTAACAGAGGTTAAAGGGCCTTTAGTGGCACGCGTGCTACCTTGGAGACAGTTCAGTGGCGGCAGGGATGTGCACCAGATGGTGGGCCCGCCTCACCACCTGCCGCGGTGAAACACCTGTCAAGACAGCAGCCGCTCGGATAACATGCCCGCATTATTACACTGTCGGGGCTCCCCAAGTTCTCAGTGCATGTCATGTATGCATTACCGTGCCATCTAGCCGAGTTCCATGCCTAAAATGACTTGAAATGAGTTGCTTTAGGTCAAAGACCATCAATTAAATTAAAAGAATTAGCTTCGCACCCAGAAGACCTCAGATAAGAATTCCGAAACAGTTACTGACATTTAGTATTCTGCTGAAAATCGTATAAAAAAGGCTTAGTATCTGTAAATCTGTTTCCCTGCACCCAAAGAGAATGCGGACCTCTGTAAGAACGTCGAAATAACGTAGTATTATCATGACAGATATTTGTCACTGCTGTTCTCGTGTAACGGCGTGAAGTGTTTGACATCTAATTCAAATATTGTAAAGTAAAGGAGAGGGAGGAAGGAAAAGGGAGAAGAAGAGCAATGAGTCGAAAAAATAAAAGGGATGGAAAAGAAACATAGCAGAGAGAAGGGAAGGAAATGGAGTTCTGAATCTAATGTGTGTTCGCACTGTATTTCCGAACAGCAATGAAGTGATTATAAGAGAAAAAAGACACCGCCGGTCACAACTAAAGATGTTTATTATGTGTATGAGAAATTAATTATAAAACGGTTAATTGTAAAAATAAGATCTCATTTCAATTCAAACATCTTATAGTGCAGTAATTCTTCTTTGTTTATTTTGATATATGTATTACCTGACGCTGGCCCATTTCCGTCGACACATGTTGTAAGCAAATTTCCCATACATAAAATAAACAACCTTAGTTATTTTTCTCTATTATTATTATTACAAGGGTACGAATCAACTTAAGAGCATTGAAGTATTTTAATACGAATAATACGACAGTATATGAAGTTCATACACGGTTGTTCTGCGGCCTTCTACTCACCTCCAAATGCTTGTATCAAATCAATGTCAGAGCTCGTCTGATGTATCAGATAATTTGGTGTCGTGAGCCATGGCATTCGAACTGCCTCGTTGCCGGCAACATAAAAAACGTATCACCAAAACTTACAAAAATTATTATCATTCATCGTTTTCCTGGTTTCCTTCATGGAGTTGTCCATTATGCCGTCAGTATATATAGCTCTAAAGCGAACTGAATTTGTTCTTTACCTCAACAGGGTAGAACTGTTTGTATTGGCAACGTTGCTATAGCAATGTTCAATGAATATAATAATATAATAATAATAACCATGGCTCAACAGTCCTATAAGGGCTCGGGCCTCCTCTTTCCGAGGTTACTGGGTCGTGCGCATTCGTGGCAGTTGGTGACTGGCCAACTGGCCGCTCTGCTGTTCTATCGATCCTGATGTGACCGCCAGAGCCATCTGGCAGGCAGTCAGGAGACTTGGGTGAGAAATGGAGGCTTTGAATTTAGCTTACGAAACATTTCTATTCATGCCCGTAAGGTTCTTTTACATGCCGTAAATCTACGACATGGGACCGACGGCTTTACTTCCCCTCCGAAGGAAGTGGTGCTCCGGATTCTTATCACCCTTAAAAATCCATCGACCTCGGTCGGGATCGAACCCGCGAACCTTGGGTCCAGTCCACTAGTCCACCGAGGTCGACTCAATGAGATATGCATCAGATATTTCAGGTTATGATAAGAATTTATGTCAATCTTTTTTTACAGATCACCTTCAGGTTACGTTTAAATGAAAAGAAAAATATTTCTACACGTCATACGGAGATGTTATGAGAACCCTATTCAACTATAGGAATAAAGGCTTCAATTGTTTCCAGTGTAACTAATGGCAACTCTTTCCGTGCACTTGCATATATTAAGAGAGTGTGGTGTGGGGCAAGCACAGCATTTTACTTCAAGCACCTCTTTAAGAAGGATAACTGCGCTTTTTCTGAAATAAATTGCGTCAGAAGAATTACAGTCGAATTCTGCGAATCACACAATAACACACTTTGGGCGGAAAAGCACACCAACATCCCTGTAACGAACTTCGACACACAAAACAAATAATATCATGCGGAACTAACCACATTCTGACCCCGGCAACACAGTAGCGTTCTACTTACAACGTATAAGACGGAAAACTTGTCCTTGTGCCAAAGCAGCGAGGACATATGGACGTATGGCGGACTGGCGGTAGGCCTGAAACTTCATATCGTATAGGCCTTGGTACTGTGGCCCTACTAATAACGGGAATGGGCGGAGGGGTGGCAAAAACCTCAATATGACCAGTTTACTCTTCGGCACTGAGCTCAACAGCTCCATTTCCCCAGCATATAGGGCCACATAGCTGAGACCCGAACTGTACTTGCAGTGTCAAAGACTACACATTGTGCAGATTTCTCTTGCACGCTGTACGAGCGTTGACGGCATAATGCCTAGACAGGCAAAATTCTATGTAACATTTAAGAAGTTTGAACTTTATGTAAAGTACATTCTGCGTGGGGTTATAAAAATTAAACTTTTGTATTTAAAGTCAAATTATTTATAAACTTAATTTAAGGATTCTGAAGATAGTGTATTGCAATAGTCGAAAATGGTATTTTCGGTATTTCCGCTTTCTGAAGCCAAACCCCACAACTTTTCCTAGACTGCATCTCTCTCCGTCTTCAAGTTTAGTGGAGAGAGAGACCCCCAATCAAGTGGGCCCACCCTATACTTCATACACCACCAGGTTTAACGTTAAAATTTCTACATTATGCTTACATAGTGCATTTATGAGTTTTGAGCGGATCTAACTAACTCCATGGAGCAGAGTCCTTCTTGAGGGGCTAACCAGTCTCAGCTAGTCAAGAAATTCTCCGCGCTTTATGGAACCCGAAGGTTCATTACCGCACTTGCAAGAGTCCGCCACCTGTCCCTATCCTGAGCCATATCAATCCATTCCTTGAGCGGATCTCAGAACAAATTTCAATTATTACCCCATACTGGATTAACTGATTGCGTTTTGTAACAGGGACGGAAAGTGAGCATTGCGCGGTACGAGCTGAATATTTACACACAATTCAGTTTAAATACATTCTTAAAATCGTAAGATTTGGATCTCAGAGACTGAACAGAACTGAACCAAGGCCGGATCTTAAAACGGTCTTGCACGGCGTGAAACATCCTGCCTGATCTAGCCCAAAAGATGTCATATCTTACAGATCACATGGCGTTCACCCAACCGACCCATATGCCTCCACCGGAAACAAGACGCTCAGATCGTATCCGCTTCAAGCTGCAGACCCACAGCCGCAAGAACAACGGACTTCTAACATGTATTATGACCACGAGAATTTATACGACAGACCTTGGAAAAGATCAAGTTTATGAGACATTAGACAACAATAAAGAGACATGAAAATTGTACTCCTGTGTTGCAGTTGGCAGTACGAAGACATTTAAGCCAATTCGTGTTTTTTTCCGTATGTCATTTGTACAGGTGTTTACATATTAACCAAAAATCATAACGAGCCCAGCCCATCTTTACAAGCTGACAGTCAGTCAGCTAATCTAGTATTCTATACCTTTCATGAAAGGTGAATTTTTATTACCCTAGTCATAAATGACTGCGCCACCGCGGAGACCCAATTTCGATCACAGGTCAGTCCATGTGGGAATTCTTGTGGACAACCTGAGAGTAGGACGGGATTTTCTCCGAGTACTTTTGTTCTTCCCGTCAGTATCATTACACCAATTCTCCATACTTATAGTTTATACATTTACCAACTTCGCTGTGTCATCATAGCAACTTACAGGTCGTTAAATACAATATTTCACTTAAAATTAGAAAAGGCCACTGGGCCATATCATGAGCCAGCTACATAATTTCCAAGCTTTCATACTCTAATTAGTTAACATAAATTTAATATCACGCTCAAATCTACTAGGTCCCCGAAGTTTCTACTTTCCCATCGGTTTTTTAACTACATGTTGTATGAATTTCTTACATTATCTGAACAGATTCCTGCAGAATTAACACATGAGAATTGTATTTGGAAAGTAACTGGTTCGAATTTCTACCGGGCTATTTGTTTTATTGTCTGTTTCTGTGGTTTTCTGAAATATTTCAACTGGACTTTCGTGAAATCTACATTGAAAGAGGCCACAATACTCCTCTTTCAAACACTTCTTTATTTACAATAAATGTTCAGTGTATTCAAACAACATAGTAATAAATATCCAGTCATGTACCTTCCAGTAGTCATCTCGTCTCTCGCGCCAACCTTCCTGGCATATTACCGATCATTATATGTCACTAATAAACGGCACAAATTTGCGCAGTAGATGCGTGTGCTACCTACAGAACTAAACTGGCGTGGCAGATGCACGTGCTACCCAAACAAATAAATTAGCGTGGTAGATGCAGGCGCTACCTACATAGCTAACTAAATGTTCTACCAGGAAATGCAGTCTCGAGAAGACATAAGGAAAGCCGCAGGAGTGGTCTGCAATTACCGGTCGGTCAGCTGTTTCGTGTCGCATAACTGCACAAACATACCGCGCTCAAGAAAATACGTTTCGTATTCTCTTTTCATCAGCTTTTATCAAAATGCTATATTAAGCAACTATTACGCTCATGTGATAATTGTTATCATTATCATCATCGTTGTCGTCGTACTCGTCACTATTGCTGGTGGTGATGCTACCGTTGCTACTTCTGGTACAGCGTCAGTAGTCTTAAATACCAAAGGTTGTCACTATGGTCTAGAATCTTTATGATAGGAATTTATTTGGGTGGTGGGGAGGGAGGGGATTGTTATGCACTGCTACACTCTGTCTCCGTTTCAAATATGGGCAAAGAATTTATTTTTTAAGTGGCCATTAGATGTACGAAACGGACTTGCCTAGTGTGTAAGCTTCGTTATATTTGAAGATGGAGGACGCTTTCCTAATTAAGCTCAAAAATAATTCTCCCATAACAATCAATAAGTATTTGAATTTTGAGCTTTACGCAGCGGTACTGATGAAGATTCCATTCTTCTGGGATATGATGTCTTGCAGATTAGCACATCGGTACCAATGTTTCGGAGCAGCTTGCTACTTAAATTTTCAGGATAGTAGAAGAGGGGAGAGAGTATTTACCCTGAAGGTGGAGGTAGTAAGATCCTCCGAAGTTTTTTACGTATACAGCACGCATATAGCTGCATCAAGTTAACCCGAAATGTCGGTACAAACACAGTAAGGTATACGCCGGAACAGAGCACGGAATGACGACTTGGCTACAGGATGGATGCCCTAGAATGGTGGTTCGATTCCTAAAACGGGTAAGAGAGTCTTCTATTTTTCTAAACGTCCAGACCGACTCTGAGCCCCCCCCCCCCCCTCCAGTCTCCTATTCAATGGGTACCTGGGATATTTCCTTGGGGTCAAGTGGCCAAGGCTTTAAGATAACAGTGACCGCCATTTAGGGTCAAGGGAAGAAGCTGAGTAGCTACATACCCAGTCCCCCACATGCCTTCATGATCTTCACAGGGACAACTTTACTTTCCACCCCGTTATATCCCAGAAAACAGGCATCTTAACAATCATCGTAAAATTTCGGATTCGCCGCAAGGTAACCATTCCTGCTAGCAAAGCACCAAGGAAGCAGTTATATAAAATAAAAGCAAGAAAGGATTTAGACATGAAGACTGTGAATTCATGCAGAAGATCGTGACGAATTTCACAAGATTTAACCTCTCTTTCATGGAAAACATATCTTTTTTCTACGTTCACAACGGAGAAAAATAATGGGGTACAACCCGGTAAAAAATCTCCCTGTAACTCCACAAAGGCTCTTGCAGTAATTTCCAAAATATCATATCCATTTTGTTTTCAATTACGACCCTAATGGCCAGAATCCATTAGTTTATTCCATAACAGAGCGTATGACTTTTATGTCCCATATTTCATTTCAATTTCAAATGAATCCATGTCATCGTAAACCACTACTCTAATATTTCACGCTTATAGCCCTCAATTTCTAACAATTCGTTACAGGAACTCGGCTACATGGGAGGGCCTAATTCACAGGATTTCGAATGCTAGGAAGTAGGACGAATACATGCGGTCATCAACGGTGAGTGCACTGTCTAGTTTGTACATATGTTCAATACAACCAGTTTTAGTACAAGATATGTTTATAGGAGTTATCATAGGAATTTATAAGTAAACTCGCACATATTCTTCGAAAATATAATAAATTTAAATATTTGGATACAGGCCGCTGCAACAGAGATAGCAAAAAGTATTAAATCCGTGGAATGTTTGCTATCATTCAGTTCATAATGCTTCACACTTCCACTTGATGTATAGAAGTCCAAGAATTAAACTATACACTACAAAAAATTAACAGAAATGAGTACGAGGAATATTTCCTGGGTGGTAAAAGCGGCCGGTGCGTAGGGCTGACAACCTTACCACCTTCATGTACCAATTGTCTAGAAATCTGGGAGCCTCAACCTCCTGGAACCCTAAGGGCTGTCCAGGCCTGTAATGGGATTGCTTTTACTATACAACATTATATAATCCTTTTTACAAAAACGAAACATCATCTTTCACTGAAATGACAGGACATAAATTACGGTATGCCAGAACAGTGTGATAAGGTAAAGGTATACACTTAATACAGAGAGTAATTGACAGATGAACGAAGAAAATTACAAAATACGAGTACGATTTATCAAATATTATTAAAATGATCAAATAAAGGAGTAGGAGATAAAGGGGGAATAGAAGAAAATTTGTACTGGTTTTTGATAGAGAAATATGAGGAAAGAGGCCACTGGAAGACACAGGCATAGATGGGACTATATTCAAGAAGAGTGACAGTTGACTGGCTTCTGTAAACACCATTACTAACCTTTGGCTTCCTTACAATTCGGGAAATTTCTTGTTTTGCTGAAGAACTATTATCTTCTCAAGAAGCATTGTGTTCAGCGGAATACGTTTGTTGGTTAGTTAGTGAGCTGTTTGGTTGGTTAATCAGTTAATACTTGTCCTTTATTCCGCAAGGATTAAAACTTTAGAACATACGAATTCTTTTTGTTACTGGAAAATGTTGAAACCTCTCCACATATCCTACTCAATCGACTTCATCTTGTACCTGGACCAGAGTATGGCCGAACTCTTCACAACCCCTGACCTCTCAAATTCCTATAGCCCGTTCTTACGACACTCCTTACTCCTCTTCAATCTACTCTTATTCCACCTTCAAAGATTCAACTTTCAGAAAATCAAAACTAGTGTACCAAGCGCTTGTTATTGGAGGCTGTGGAATGCACTTCAGCCTTCCAGCTGCAATCGGGTCCGCGTACTTCGCTATTGAGATTGAAGTGGAGAAGCCGAATCTGAGCCTATGGATCGAATTTCTTTTGAATCGACAAATCTACTAAGATGTTCTACACATACGAATCCTTTAGCTTCTAAGAATCCCAAGTAAAATACATTTCCTCTTAGAATTGACTGAAAGTACTCTTTCGGCAGTAAAGAATTTCTGATTAAATTATCATTTTGTTTGGTTTAAATGTGTGCAGTTCCATTTAAGGAATTTTTGTGTTTCGTTCTAGAGACGAAAGGACATTGGAAAGGAAATATGTTCTTGGTCACATTTATGAAAGAATTAAGTACAAAATACAAAATTTTGAACAGCACTTTGCCGAATAGTTCCTTCATAAAGGATATACAATACAGATTAATCCATACAAAACTGCAATTCTAATTTTTATGGGTTTAAAACTTAGTTCCTCGCACTAAAACAGGGAACATACATGAAAACGTTTGGGATAAGGGTGATAACATGAAAGATATAACCTGAGAGGAAGATTGAAAGACTTATATAATATGGGCTATACCAATTTTACTCAACACCAAATATTTTTAGAATTATTAACACAAGATGGATTGGGAAAGAGAAATGTGTATACAATTTTAGTTGATAAAATGAAGGGAATAAGCAACTTGAGATACCTGGTCGTTGATGGGAGAACAATTAAAATCATTCTTCTGGAAATACGGTGCGTCTATATGGAGCAATTTTTTCTGGCTCAAGATATGGGCCAGTGTTTTAAATATGGGATTTCAAAAGGCAGAGGATTAACTGACTGAATGACGGTCATATTCGTGACAACGAGTCCGGCAAGACTTGAGCTTCTCACAGAGACGAAAATAAAGCAGGTCGTCTACTGGAGTGTGGCATAAAGCTGCTAAGTTTTGGAGGAATCTGCTCCGTTTATCTTCTGGAGGAAGTCTCTTGCGTCCTGAAGACAGACGAAGCCAATTCCTCCACACCACAGCTAATTCCCTTCCAGATTAGAGAAGACACCAATCTGTAGTCACATAATCAGTAGGTACATAATGTTACAGTATGATTGTTGAGTTAGAAGCTTTAACAATTTCGTCCTTTTAGTGTACCTGTGCCACTGTCAGTTCTCCTATAGCCGAACAATGTCCAAAACACAGCTAGAAGTCAAGGTTTCAACATAAGAGAAGATAGCATGAAAGTTTAGTACAAATAGAATGTCCTTAAGCATGCTCCTCAACCATGGACCTATAAATTAATTAATGATGTGTTTCAAATTACTAGCCTACTGCATGTATTAGAGGAAAAATAGGCTTATGAGTTCAACATTGTGTGTATGTGTGTGTTTTATGTGCGTGTGCTGCCTTTTGTCCTATTTACAAAATGTCTTAAGCAGTACATATATTTTCTCTAAACGTGGCAGAGGGTCATGCCATTATATGTCACCCCAATATAATAGTGTTCAATTTGCTACTATCAGTAACAACAACATGGCGGACATGCGAAAATGTGAGACGGGAGCGAAACTAAGGACACTTAATTAAGGGTCGTCAAATGATTCTTTGTAACACAAGTTTGAATACGCAACTCTTCTTAAGGTAACTTCGTGCAGAATGTAGAAATAACGTGACGACAAACAATTCCCTTTCGCTTTCGCTTTGATGGTGGTAAGTAATGAACAATTGGAGCTAGGCATGAAACATTCACCACAGAGATAGACCTGAAATGTAGCTACGCTTCTTGCATAAAACAATGCTTCTAAGAGACGAAAATACTTGCAAATCAACAATTATAAACACGGCAAAAGTGTGAGACAAAATTATATTCAACAAATTTTGAATAGATAAAATATGAACCGAATTTCCCCACCAATTTAAAAAAATAAAAATAATTTCTTCATATTAATCTATTAGAAAGACTAGAGATTTATTAAACAGCAAATTAAGCTGTATGACTGGCACACCGAACTCCTAGTATTTCTGTATAAATATAAATTCAAGTAAGCTTAAGAAGTATTTCCAAAATGTCTTTGATATATTCTAAAAGCCATGTCATCAAAATAAAACAAACGGTTCGGATTTAGTTTCGAGTGTAAAAGTTTCATTACACGCAGAAAAAATGTTACTCTATGCCCATAAGCCGAAACGAAAACTCCTTTTTTCAGCGACGTGAAATAACTGTAAGAAAATGTTACATGTAAGGGACATCAAAAACATGTTTCCTAAGGTGTGAGATGTTTTGAAATAGCAAGAATATTGTATTATCTTTCACGCGTACGAATCCAACTTGGCAGCGAATTCTCTTTACAAATTTACTTACATCTCATCTGACAGTAGAAGTGGCATAGTTTCACGCAGACTCTAATTACTAGCCGTAACAAGTGTCAGACACCACCAGACATTCATCGACTTTTCCCATAGTGCACACGACTATAATATTACAAAAGGATTAGGCTTGTATGAACTCAATTTTTTTTTTCCACTCCCACTCCAATCCTTTCCTCTTGTCTTCTATCCTCTTTTTTGGTCCATTTTCTTTCATGTAATCTCCATAATCCTTTTCACGCCCCTCTCACAGACCCCATCTGCGAAGCAGAATGCTGCTGTAACATGAATCAGATTCATCCTACACAAACACACCCGCTAACTAGACTCACCTATCTCCTGCCCCGTCGCTCTAATCTACTTTAAATTGTTTCACTGAATTACATACAGTACAATAGAAGAACTGTCATGACATTGCCCTGACCCAACAACACTTTCCCTTGTGGTGCAAAACGATTTATTTCTGCCTTATGAGAAGAAAGCAAAGTTATAATTCGTGTTACCCTAACTTAATAAATACAGTAATAGAAATTTACAACATCATAGGCAATGTATGTACAATCTAAAATTGTGGCGCTTTCGCTTGACCACTGTTGCCACGGAAACGCAAACTTGCGTACTATTTATTGTTGCGCTACGTGCGTTGCTGACAACAAAAAAAAACACGTAGGTTTTCATGTAAATTGCCCGATATTTTTGTCCGATATTAAAAACATTGGATTTTCTCAACAGATCTTCATAAAAGTCCCCAATGTCAAATTTCACAGCAATCCGCCCAGTGGAAGCCCGCTGATATATGCGGACAGACGGACAGATGGGAGGACTTTACGGAACTAATAGGTACTTTTCGCGATCATGCAAAAGCGCCTAAAATTGGAGATCGAAGGATATGCATGAATAAGAGATATTATAGGAAAAGTAAAAATTACACACTTATTGGAATTTCATTCTGAAGGGTGTTCAATAAATTATCGTTAAAGCATTACGTAAAGTCATGATCTTATAAGATGTGACTAAGAATAGTCAGGTAGGCAGCTAACTGTATTTCGGAGGAGATTGCTGGCTGCATTTTCAGGGCAGAATTATTTCAAAAGGAAAAATGTTACTTAATAAGGAGAAAGGAGGGGCAACGAAGCTCTGAGGGGTTCCAGTGCGAGCAAGAGTGCTCACAAGTCTTCGTTTGTCTGTCAGCACCTTCTTCTACTTATTCATACTTCCCGCTAAGTGATTTCAAAAGTTATTTTAAAGTGACATGATAAAATAAAGTTGACTGTGTTCACGCCATGAAGGCTTACGGGAGAATGCAACTATGGCGCCATTCAGTCTTAAACTCGGCAGCAGATGTAGATGAGTGGTCAACTTCACGCCGTGGCCGCTCTACACCCCGTTTAAATATTTGCCGTTGCCCATTTCAGAGGAAATCCGTCGATAAATAAGGGAAAATACAGGTACACATTTATTAACGCCGTTAAGTAAATTATGACTGTCAGTGAGCTGGTTTTCACAAAACTCATGTATGCTAGACAATTTTTACAAGGAACTACTACATAGAGTTTCATGAAAATCTGACAAACGGTTTGGTCGCTGATACTAGGTCGCAGACGGAGAGAAGAAAGGGTATCGACAAAAGGCATACTTTTTTATTTCGTAAAGAACGGCAGAAAATACCAGCTGGAAACTTGATTATCGTCTAAAAGTTGAAAATTCAGCAAATTATTAAACCCTTAAGGCATGGTTGACACTATTTTTATCCAACGCTTTGTTATTAAAGGGGCACGCGGTGGCGCAGTTGGTTGAGGCACTGCGCTACAAACCGGAAAGTCGCAGGTTCGATGGTGTCATTGGAATTTTTCATTGGCATAATCGTTTCGGTCGCACTATTGCCCTGAGGTCGACTCGGCCTCTAACAGAAACGAGTACCAGGAATATTTCCTGGGGGGTAAAGGCGGCTGGTGCGTACGGCTGACAACCTTACCACCTTCATGTGCCGATTGTCTAAAAATCTGGGAGCCTCAACCTCCTGCAGCCCTAAGGGCCTGTCAAGGCCTGTAATGGGATTGCTTTACCTTTTCCTTTGTTATTAAAAATACAGTGCATTTTGTCCGCAAACTATGTTTGATTTCGTATGTCTCTGAGAATAAAGTGGCATTATTTCCTCTTTTTCACAGTATTACCACCGTGCATTTTCTAATCAAATAATAAAACCGACTAATGCACTATATTGACCAATTTTATTCTGGCCTGTTACCCTCACCCTACACGTGTTTCGGAACTCTAAGGTTCCATCTTCAGGGGTTGTCGTGTGCTACCAATTATTTACATATTAAAAACAAATACACAATATGTACAATAGTCTGTTAAAATATAAAAAGCCATAGGTAAATGAAGTTCAAAACTCTTTTAAAAATTGTAGGATGTGTACTGTAGTCTATTAGAATCTTAAAATCTCACGTAGATGTATGTTTAAAAAACTGTTTTAAAAATGTTTTTTAAAAGTTTTGGGCTGTTCGTAATATTTTATAATTTATATATATTATATATTTATTATATATATATTATATATTTAATATATATTGTATTTGTTTTTAATACGTAAATAATTGGTAGCACACGACAACCCCTGAAGATGGAACCTTAGAGTTCCGAAACACGTGTAGGGTGAGGGGTAACAGGCCAGAATAAAATTGGTCAATATAGTGCATTAGTCTGTTTTATTATTTGATTATTTCCTCTGTTCGTTACAACAGAGACACAGTGATTTCTGTGTTTTTGGACTTGACTCTTAATTGCCGAGCTGAACTTCAAAATTTAAACAGCTACTGACTTGCTGTTGTTGCTGTTTCCTGTCAGACATTTCATTCATTAACGTACAGCATTTACTATATTTAACCCTTTGGGATAAGTATCTATGCAACCGGAACGTCATGTCATGCACACAGCTGCAAGTTGCTCTGAAGAATAACATGCCGCACTGGTTATTACACATTATGTAAGGATAATATCTGTGTTATTACTTTGCGAATTTTCCACTGAAGCAGTGGAGTAATGTTTATGAGCACTTAGTTAAGATTCCTTATTACTTTAAACCAAACACAATGGGAAAACAAAGAAAAAATTACAAAGAGAATAATATGATAAGGAAAAACCCCACTGACATTTTAACTCGATTTAAAAATGACAGTCGCTTCAAACCCCGTATTAAATAATTAATGCAGATCGTCGTTTCTACTCCTAGGCATTCTGTTTGCATCATAAACCTTGAAAACGATGCACGAATACCACATTATTTGACCGTGACCTGAAAATATATTTCTGTGTGCCATACTTCCTAATGTAACCAATGAAATATATATTGGACCATATTTCCAGTCACGAAGTTTGGGCTCCGTCTAGGTATACGTGTGTTTCCTTACAAACATAGGAAAATTGCCATAAGACCTTCTATCCACGAGTTACCGGTACTTCTGAAAAAATGATACATTTCTTATTACCTTCACGTTTTGCAGTCTTCGGTTACATGAAACAGGCCTTCCGAATTGCGTGACGTCACGGAAAAAACACCACTTGCTAATTCATGAAAGGTTGATGGTTTCAGTCGAAGAACCGACCAACCGCTCCCTTGCTCTCTTAATATTTCATAGACTTATCGTTTTATAAAACATCTTTCCAAAAAGATAAGGTAAAATTTGTGCGTTTACTTAATTAAGCATCATACCATGTTAATAGGAAGGAGCTGAGGTATTGCTCCATGAATTCTTAACTTCTGCACTAGAGGAAGGCGAACTGTCAGGTTAACACTACTGCTGCTTTAACGCTGCGCTCGGGCCCCCGGCACCCATTGGATTCGAGGCTGTGTGGGCCACTAATCAGGCACGCAAACGGTGGTTAACTGAGGGAATATGAACCCCTGTATTTCACTAAGCAGCCTGAACTGTATACTGACTGAGCTACCTAGAAGGTTTAAGCAATGAAATAATAACGCGTCTTAGAAAGAAGTCTACACACCAGACGAAAAGATAAGAATGCATTTAGTTCACTCAGCAGCCCTATGTGTTGTGTTGACTGTCAAACTACTGTGTAAATTTAATAAATTCCGTGCAAAAAATAAGGATTAACTAAAGCCTGCAAGGCTAAGGTTTTGTTAAAGAAGAACAATAGAGGTAGTCAATGTACGTATTGTAGAATACACTTGCCTTGCATTTCATATAATAATTATGGGGATGCAATTCAATCGGCGATAAACCTGTGCCAATTTTATGCAAAAGCTCTACTTTATATATATACATATATAACTATATTTTTCATATATACTTTGACTAAACTTTGACTTTGTAATATTTTAGAAAATGCCGAAAAACGTAGTCATCTTAAAGCGATTCATAATATTTCAAGACTCAGCTTACAAATAAGAATTACAATGAAACAGAAAACTGTCACTGGACAACGTTACTGGTGAAACGGGGATTTTCAGCTTACTAGACTTCGCTAAGAGCACATATTTTTATTTCCTATAAGGAAGCTTTCAGAATCACGTGTTTCCTACAATAATCAAATAATATATTAAGGCATACAGAAGTACTGTTCCTACGTTTTCCGGAAGGAAAACCCAAGAGTTAAGCTGCTAATGCCTCGAGAGCGGAAGAGACAGATTTAGCAGAAAACTTTGATGTGTGTAATGAGAAACCCGACATTTGTTACGGGGTAAGCTGACATAACACTTTAGGCTGCAAGTATTCTCAAGCGGTACTCACTTGTCCCTGTGGTAAAAGTAGGTCGGAGGGAAGGTACAGTGTTGAAAGGTAAAATTAAAGGTTTTGCGAAGTAGAAGAAAAGAAGGAAAATTAATCATGTTGTTACTTCATTATTGGGGAATGTATATATGCAAACAATTGGCTGGAGGATAAGCACGTACTGAAAGTGTCTTAACTTGGCATTTGCTCTAAAATCGAGGAAAATCCAAAAAAACTCACTCCAGAAATGAAGGAACTTCCAGATGCACAGCCGGCTTACCAGCCTTTTTGGAATTAAAACACACAAACCCTGATGGAAATTCTTATATGTGCAATTACTTTACATTAAATTATAGCCTACAGTTTTGTTTTTATTGAGGGTCCTTAAAATCACATACTCCTTCGGATCAGTACACACATCAATATGACAAGTAGGAACTGCAAGTAAACACCGTGGTACTGCCAGCTTTTATGAAGACCATCTTCATAAGTGCCTAACCTGCAATTGACATGCATAATATACAAAAATAGGCCGTGCCATGGCTCAGGCGGTTAGTCCCCGGCCCTCTCACCGCGGATGCCCGGGTTCGATCCCGAGTCAGTCCATGTGGGATTTGTGGTGGACAAAGTGGCACTGGGACAGATTTTTCCCCGAGTACTTCGGTTTTCCCCTGTCAATTTCACTCCACCGGTGCTCCATTACACGGAAAAACGTAAAAACTAATCATCTTCATCGCAGAGTTGCACAATAAGCCTTAAGGCTGCGGTGGGTCCGTAGCATCTGCTGCGGGGCCCTTCACCACAAAAATATATACAAAAAACGCGTCTCTTACAAAGACCAAACTGTCAATGATGTTCAGAGAAAATAGTCACTGTTTTATTCAGGAATCATGGGAAACACAAAATTCGCCTTAGGCAGAATGTAGAGTCTTTCAGAGTTAAAGCAATTTTCCACGGTCTACAAATACCACTGTGCTTGAAAGTTATATATATATATATATCGGATGTAACATATGTACAAAAAAATCTGAGAATTCACTAAATAATATTTTTGCATGTACACTTTTCCACACTTCACTAAGGCTCGTGACAATATCTTTATATGTAATTACAATTTCAAATGCTAGTGTTATAGCGAGTGGTGACAATGACAATCGAAACCTTCACCTGCTCCTTTAAGTGAAATACTATGTGCCTAATAGAAAGGGCCCTTTTATGGTACAGTTTGGCCACAATGCTGGAAAAGTAGCTCTCGACGTGGATGAAGTGAAATATTTCTAGTGATTAATTCTGTATTCCCACATTACTAACTAGTTCAAAAAAAAAATTTAATAAGAAAGATAAATAAGTTCAGAGTGGCATTCCAGCATGACGCATAACCACCAGCTCATAGGACTGGCAGAAATACACCTTGGTACTTCAGATTAAAAACGAATCTAAACTGATGTCAAGAGATTATAAACGATTCATCTATCTCTATACTCAAGAACAGTTTCGTTCTAAGGAGCACCTATATTGTCCAAATGTATTTTTAGATAGTGGTTATTTTCCTAGAATTACAAAAGCTCCTCAGTAAACCACGTACTCACACCGAAACGTCTCTTATGAGGTAAAAACTTATACAAAGCAATTTAAATTTCTGCATTTCTCTCATAATAAATGGGAGTTCTGAGAGCATTTTGAGTATAGCGTACACTTAGACGCACAACAAAGTGTCATGGAAAAGATTGTAATAGAATAGAAAGAAGATTATCTTCCTCACTATATTACGCTGAAATTCAAATGTATTTCTTTTAGTTATATTGCATATGCTGCTGTCTATTTTACGTTTGTTAATTTTCTCTTTTAAACTTGTTCTCCTTGTATATCTGAAAGTGGGAAAAGTGTTTCTATTTCATTCTCATCTGACTTTATTACGTAAGTATGAACACCCGTTTAACTCAACCTACGCAACAGACTGTGGTGGTCGAGGGGACACCACTCCTGCTTTTTATTGAGAAGTCCTTATTTCATTACCAGACGGAGGGCAGGGATGTGACTGGATTTTCGTGTTTTTTCTCCGTTTCCCCAATCACATATGTGAAGACTATAAAAATTCAGAACATGATAGCGTCCTTCTGTGTCTTTCAGTTCACCGGTCATTAATCATTCCACAAATCGGGTGATAGCTTATACTGTTGCTGACAACATTGTTACACAAGTGTATTACGTAAATACAAAATTATTAATTCTAGGCTGTATAGATATAGGATTTTTGTTAAAGACATTTTGAGATGTTAGCGTGTAAGGATTTTAATGTCTCACACATTTACAAAGTCTTCCATTCAATTTCGTGGGAACACAGCGTAAAATTCTATTTAGGCTAGTAACAATACGGCCTGTCGTCTGTTATCGCAACAAACCTGCGAGACGGTTTAGAGTCGATATCTCGGCCTTGTGATACAAATCGATATTTCCAAGAACCAATTGGCTATAAATAGGTGATAAGATATGGCGTGGTTCCTTTTGTATACGCTTTCGGTAGGGTGAGGAATGCAAGATGAGGGAGTATAACCTATCGACCACCAGTGCATGCAACACAGCGCCAGTCTTATCAACGTCATGCACATCGCACACAGCTATGCAGACTCTTCGAAAATCGGGTCATACACGCAGTCGTAGTTTGTAGCTCTTTGGGTCTTTTCACAAATACTGATAAAAATTAGGAAAGTACAGTTAATATTTCAAATGATTTAATTTCTTTTAAGGTCCACCTTACTTTCTAAACTGCATGAAACTCGGCAAGTTGCTTCTATTATAATGTTACTACCGTCTTACTGTATGGGTCACGATACTTGTCAATGATTTAGCGGAAAAATCACACTGTCAGTTCTGCTTAGTCGATGATATAACAATCAAGAAATGGCAACGGCGATGTATCAGTGACGGAACTGAAGCAGAAATTTTTAAGGCTATTTATTCACATCTGTATATAAATGGAACAGCAGACTGTAAATGTTCGACCTGCCTTGTACCCTGAATACCTTCCTCCTTTCTAGCGAATCCAAGTTCCAAGCCGCGCCTTGTGACTTACTCAAACGTATTTTTCCGTTTCATATTCAGGTTCTGTTCACTAGCCACCTACCCCGAACATAAGAAATGATTATAAATCCATACCAAAGTCTCTGCATGAAAAACACAACGTATGATGTGCTAATTCACAAAGGTATAATGATTGTTTTAAATTGTATTTAAATACGATGTTTAAAAAGTACAGTTTAATGAGAAGACTGCAATAAATTATGGATTCTCAAGGATGTACAAAGAAGATGTGGCATATTTTAAGGAGTTAACACAGAATTGTGCGGAGATTCTAAGAAAAATTACGAAAACCTCTAAATATATCCGAAATCTCGAACAATAATAGAACTGGGGCCTCCGAAGTGCGAAGATGTTAACGTTACCCACTCGACGGGCGACTTTGGCAGCTAAAAATTGGCAGACACTGTGTGACGTTTACATGCTTAATCTAATATCCCCAAGCCCAATGAACGGATCATGCATTGTTTCCAATAGAGTACATAGGATCAACGAACGGTTAGCAGGCAGAACAGTTTTACTGCTGCTGTCCTCAGGCGTGACGAGCAGCATGGCAGTGATTCGGGCTACCGATTTTTGTGCTATCTCACAAACAAACGGAAGATTGAAACCAGGTCACTGGAAAAGACAGCAAAACTGGCAAGAATTTATAGCGCTTGCCATAAATTAGTTTGGCTTAAATTCGTTTATTCAGAATTCTAGAAACTGAACAGTATGTCGCACATTTGATACGCGGAAAAAAACACGGCCATAGCCCCGTTTGAGGAATTATGCCAGAGCATCAAGCAGATTGCTGGGGACAGGGGCGCTGAATTTAACTTCTCAACTGACTGCACTACCAGACACAGAAGTATTGTGTGACGATGTAGATTGGAATCATGCGAACCTGAATAGATTTTAGTGGTAAGTTCACTACCTTGAACACCTCCATATCATACACGCTGCCTCAATCTACTGCTTCCAGTGTAACAGATCAAAACATGAATAATTACCAGCAGATCTACATATATAACAGACCAAGTATTATTATGCAATTGTTTTCTACAATAACGTCTGATGTTCTTCCTGATGAAGGCCGACTGGGTCCGAAACACGTAGGAGTGGAACGTTTTTAAATATGTTACAACGAACCTGTAACAATGAAGAGCATTTGCTGGATAATATTAAAGAAGTAGAAACATTATATTTTGATACATAAGTTGCAAATTTATATATTTTCATATTTCGCTTTTATGTTCTGAAAAATACCTACTGGTTTACAATGATCAAAGGCCTTACAATATGTACTGGTCCGGGCAGATTTTGTATCTAATTTCTGTAATTCAAATGCCCTTATGCCACGTGCTTATCTTCATAATCAGATTAATTGTAAGCATAAAATAAAAAACGCATTCAAAATGTCCCCAACATTTTCTACCAACTAATTAGAGCTGGAGGTTACAAAATGCATACCGTAAATAATCAATTAAAAATTCCACTCTTGTAACAATTTGTATTATAAACTTGTTAATTAGATATTAATGTTTTTCCAATGTTTTCATCATATTGTTTCCAACGTGAAAGCAACAGTTTTTGTTCCACATTTTCCGCTACACGGAACAGTTTGAAATGGTTATGGCGATCCACTTTGTGCGGTTTTAAGTAACATTCAACACTGACATTTAACCCTTTAAAAACATCAAATACTGCCTGCACTACTTGCTTGAATATTAAAAAAACTTTATGTTTACATTTTGCCCGCAGTGTGTATTCATGTGCTTCGTATGATTCTTAAAATAATAGAAAATTATATCACGGAGCAGAATTAATCAATTAATCTGTTTAATTCCTTTGAAGCAGGATTTGAATTTTTGAATATAATCAGGAAATATAGGGATTCAAAGAATAGTTTGACAATACTGAAAAGCAAATAAACCAAATTTACACTGTCACAATGCGACTATATTATGTAAAGAGGAGCAGAAAGTTACTGAAGTTGTATGTCGTATTGGCCTACCTAAAGGCGTTTGTCAAATATTAGGTTACATTACAATTTTATTATAAATTATGATGATTAGTTCTTTCAAGCTCAAAACTGATCTAAGGACCTAATATTTAAAATTCCAACACCTTACTTTCAAGAAACACTGCTTCTACAAGGACTAAGATTTTAATGCTGCATATGGAAATCTTCACAATTTATTCAGAAAAGCATACCAAGAGGACATAGGCCTACTCTATGGGCGAAATGTTTAGGTGGTATCGATAATAACCACTTTGCTTTAAAGGGTTAAAAACGATGCTTTCGATCTTGCTGAAATGGCCCCTTTCGCCGCAACATCGTGCCGCCTCAGGCTGTGGATGGAGAAAACGACCTCCAGATAAGAAACGTAGCAGCGAATTTATTGAATAAGCAGTCATGGACAGCCGTCAAGATGTGATCCTGCAGTGTGAGGTTCGGAGAGGGACTATGGGCACGAAACGAACAAAGAAAGGTAAAATGGACATAATATTTCAAACACGGTATGTCAGGTGTCTCTAGGGGTCAGGTTTATTGAAAGTTTTAGCTGAAGAATGAAACATGCGATAAAAGTAGTGGAATACAGAAAGTCTGATGCGACAAGTTTAGCGATGAACTGCAGATGACACTACGCCTACATATATGGGCCTGCATTTGGGGGGGGGGGGGGTGGAGGGTTGAGGATTGATTTATATGGTTCTTTGTAGGTCCAGTAGCTGCATTCTGTGATGAAAGTAATAGCCTACCGGTTGGATAAAAGGTGGAGAAATTAATGGTTATATGAGCGGCTGTCAGTGTCTCAAAAAGGACTCTACTTCGTGGGTTTAAATTGATTAGCTTTCCTTGTTATGCTTCTTCGCCCGCTGTGGGTTGAATGAATGACAACATTAGCAGTTATGGTCATACGAAATGCCTGCCTGGCGCTGCGTAATAACATTATGAGAGGTTCGATGAACCAGCTGCAGACAAAGCAGGCATATATCCGCAGCAGAACATTGCTCAGTAAACACAAGACATGCAAGTTCTGAGACAGATCAAACTACTCATCTCCTCAGCATTCTGAATGTAGATCAACGAGAAGGGGCTAATTTAATGAAGAAATAAATGTCTAGAATAAAATAATGTTGACTAGTATTGTGGTCTTCCTGTGGCCTGGTAGGCGGATATTAACGTTTCGAAGAATATACTGTATCCGCATTC
Source organism: Reticulitermes speratus (assembly GCA_021186555.1). Classification (NCBI taxonomy): domain Eukaryota; kingdom Metazoa; phylum Arthropoda; class Insecta; order Blattodea; family Rhinotermitidae; genus Reticulitermes; species Reticulitermes speratus. Next base: position 21,719,787 of record JAJKFL010000001.1, read on the forward strand.
AGGATGGTACTTGCTGATACTCTGAGGATACGGGCAGTGTACTATTCCGAAGTGTTGGTATCCACCTAACGTGTTGGTGTCCACCTAACGGTGTTGGTATCCACCTGACGGTGTTGGTGTCCGCCTAACGGTGTTGGTGTCCACCTAACGGTGTTGGTGTCCACCTAACGGTGTTGGTGTCCGCCTAACGGTGTTGGTGTCCGCCTAACGGTGTTGGTGTCCGCCTAAAGGTGTTGGTATCCACCTAACGGTGTTGGTATCCACCTAACGTGTTGGTGTCCACCTAACGGTGTTGGTATCCACCTAACGGTGTTGGTGTCCACCTAACGGTGTTGGAGTCCACCTAACGGTGTTGGTGTCCGCCTAACGGTGTTGGTATCCACCTAACGGTGTTGGTATCCACCTAACGTGTTGGTGTCCACCTAACGGTGTTGGTATCCACATAACGGTGTTGGTGTCCACCTAACGGTGTTGGAGTCCACCTAACGGTGTTGGTGTCCGCCTAACGGTGTTGGTATCCACCTAACGGTGTTGGTATCCACCTAACGTGTTGGTGTCCACCTAACGGTGTTGGTATCCACATAACGGTGTTGGTGTCTACCTAACGGACTGCAACGCATCGCAACGCAAATACTGCTAGTCTCCGTCAAAACCTCAGTTTCTACGTGTTGCTGGCATTGCCCAAGTTACCTTCATCAGCAGCAGTATCAACAACAACTCTGCGGATTAATTTGTTGGCCTGTCTTTCCGTTAAAAAGACCGAAATTGATCCACCATATGTTTGTTTGACGTCCTTGCAATTTTCCACCACTCGGCTTAAACTGATAATTCAAATAATTTAGACATTCATTTCTACATTTTTTTTATTTTGATGTCCGTTATTCCTAGTTACTCTCTAATATCTTCATTACACTGACCACCCGTCATTCTCCCTCCTCATAGACTGTAAGAAAATGGTTTCTGCCACCTCAGTTCATCTAAATTTTTCTTTAGTTAGCCTTCGACATTTGAATCACTATATAAGCACAAATGTAAAACTAACAAGAATAATAGCTTTAATAATAATTTTCATCACGCATCACGCTGGATATAAAAACTGTGTGTGAATAATATAAATAAATAAGTAATTACATTACAATACATTTGGGAATGACATCACTTCAGAATTTTAGAGTTATGATCAGCCTATAAACAGGCTTGGGATAAAAGGAATAAAGTAACAGTTCATTTAGTTTAACAAAACATCGCACAGACCGTTGAGAATTCAACAGAAAGTAGGATCATTTGTCACATAAAATTTATTGTAAATCACTGTTTATAAAACACAGACGAAATGCACTTCACTTTACCACTTTTTTATTTCGCCAGACCCCTACATATGTTTCGGTTTAAAAGTGTAAACTTACAAAATTATATAAACTTTAATATCCGAATATTATAGTACTGATACTCATTATCTTACAGGACATACAAAACCAAGAACAAATAATAACCAGATGTAACACAGCGATCCGTACTGCAGCATTTTACCATTTTACATTTTACCTTCTCGACACGAATTTTAACGAATTCTCAACAATTTTATACTTGGTGCGTCTATATACGTTTTTCAAACAACTCTGATTTTAAACTGATTTATAAATGAATGGCAATTGAACACTAAGATATTGCATAACAATAAGGACAGAAATACCACTGGATGTAAATACGTGTATATGTAGTTTTGAAAACCCCCTGATGATGGTTTTTGCATAAACCGAAACATATGTAGGGGTCTAGTGAAATAAAAAAGTGGTAAAGTGAAGTGCATTTCGTCGGTGTTTTATAAACAGTGAATTGTGAAAAGTCGGCCTCGGTGGACTAGTGGTTAGCGTGCTTGCCACTGGACCCAAGGTTCGCGGGTTCGATCCCGACCGAGGGCGATGGATTTTTAAGGGTGATAAAAATCCGGAGCACCACTTCCTTCGGTCCCATGTCGTAGATTTACGGCATGTAAAAGAACCTTCGGGCATGAATAGAACTAGTAGTGTCCGTAAGCAAAATTCAAGAGGCCATTTCTCACCCAAGTCTCCTGACTGCCTGCCAGATGGTTCTGGCAGCATCAGGATGGAGCAAAAACTTGTGCGGTCAGTGAGCCGGTCACTCACTACAGAATGCACACTTACCGACCAGGAAATCTTCGGGATGAAATCCCAAAAGAAGGAGGCTTTGGCCCACCACGGGCTGTAAAGCCATGAAAGAAGAAGAAGAATTGTGAAATATGCACGGTGAGACAAATATAAAATTTATAGTACATTGTCTGCTTATTAAATGTGCTATGCTTCGAGAATTAAGCTGCAAAATCAGCCGTGTCACATACTGCCCATTTTTAACTTTTTTTCCCGAAGATCACAAGTCCTGAGAGGGCAAGCATACTGTCTTCACAGTTACAGAACACGTGAAAGAAATATTTACATTTTTCATCGAATGATGAGTCGAAACCACCTTATGATTAGCATTATCTATCAAAGAGAGTAACTACGTGTTACGTGTATTCAGACCAGTAATGAAACATATACCAAACTGGGTTTTTATATATAAGTTTCTGAAATTAAAAATGTACTTGGAATGGTTCTTCATGCATTCTGCATTTTGCATTCACGGAGAACAATAATTCATCAGGCCAAATACAGACTTAAATTGCAGGTAAAATGTAACTTATATTACATTATAATTTTTATTTACGTTTTTTGTGGGATCAGATATGAATATTACAATAAAATTGTAAGAAGCGAAAATTAGCCAATAGTAAGTAAAATTAAAGTTAAAAGTTTTTATTAAAATTAATTCTAGTATATACTCTAGTTGCCTTTTTAATTCCGGAGTCTTGGAGGTCTGAATTAAAAACACAACTACAATATATATTAGAATTAATTTTAATAAAATATTAACTTTAATTTTAATTATTATTTGCTAATTTTTGCATATTACTATAAAATTGATGTGGAATCCTACAAAAAACGTAAATAAAAAATTACAATGTAATACTCTTATTATGAGTTGCATTTTGCCTGTAATTTAAGTCTGTATTTAGCCTGATGGTGAATTATTAAATCCGAAATATGTAGCGTTTTTCTAAGAATATACAGTGGTGCTCGAATAATGGTGTGATGTTTTTTGATTGTTTAAAGGACACGTCGGGATGAATTCTATTAAACTATGATTTTAGTGTAGCTTGTGACTTTAAGATATCACGTTCGATAATCAGCAGAGTGGTATTAAATTAGCCTTCATACATAAGAGACGCAATGAAATGAATCTGTATCTAACAAACACTGGAAATCATGTTACCTACTAACGATTTTGAATAATTTGTTAAACACCTGATGCCAGTAATTCAGTTTGAACATGAGACATGCAGAGAGGTCATAATTTCAGGCCACTAAGTGTACTTAAATAGTGCTCTTTTTCAAGAAAACAAAAAGGCTCTCCAAATGCCACTTTGTCCACCACAAATCATACATGGGCCAGCCTTGGCGAGACAATTTAAAACATTCGTTCCTTAAAAAAGACTTGAAATTATAAAGAAACTGAGAACTACTGTAGAAACCAAGTCTATAGACACACACGCAGAGGCTGATATAACTTGTAATATAAGATGGCAATTATTCTTCCTTCCGGGAAATTTCTTCGGGAACTAAGTATATGATTCTTATTCCTTTAGGAGTGCTAGTTGATTAAGGCGCTCCCCGAAAGCGCGCTACCGTGTTCTCAAAAGTACGCCACTAAACCGTACCTTTACAATGAATGCAGCCAACAATTTCACACCCTATTCTACCCGGTTTTCTCTTGAATTTTAATTGGCGTCTAATTTTTGTTAATGAAATAAAATTGAGCCAAATGGACGACAGTAGAGCCTGAAGAAATTCGAGATGAAGTCGGTGAGTTTACATTATTTAGCATTCTGTGTGCAGGTCAGTCTTGTGACCTTTATTTCGTTAATGAGTGTGTCACGTGTTGAGGGGTGGGGGGCACTAACTGTGCATGTCATGTGGTCACGGAACCTGACACAGGCTTCGGTTTTATCGGTCGCGCCATGTTGTTATGTCTCCCTCCACTGCGGTACCTGCATGACAAACTGGCAGCAACGTCGATACCGTGCGTGGCCTTAATGTACAGCTTTGTCCAAACGAAACAAATTATTGTTACCCTGTAAAGAGTGTTAACGTTCGTTTATTAGGCAACATCATACATTTTTACTGCCGAAGCCAAGTAGTGGGCGAAGTGAAAATACAGGAATCAAAGCTGGTCGTTAAAATAATATCAGCTGCGAAGTCTCAAACCCCGTAATCGTATGACAGGCACAGAAGGGAATATTGATTGAGAAGACAATGCTGAGAGAAGACGTTATAGAAACTTAAATAGGTATAAAAGAAAAATTCTTAAAAACAGATTGTTACTGTTGTGAACAAAGGAAAATACTTATCGTAACGTAACGTATCTACACAACTTTCATCATCACAAGGCACTTAACGTACTAGTTACTCACACACGAGTAAGAACATTTAAATTGTCAGTGTTTCCGTTCAAATGTACTTGGTTTCAATGCCAAAAAACTACAGGGTGAATTACGATAGCTTAAATCTTTAAATCCTAGTGGTTAAAATACGTACTTCCAAGTTTAAAATTACAACCCCTGCATTTTGCTCACAGAGTGTGTTTGTGTGTTCCGTACGATTATTAAAACAAACAACCATTTTAGGCGCGCGCAAAATTGCGAAAAGTGACTATTAGCTTCGACATATCTGTCCGTCTGCCCAACAGTCCTCCGCAAGGAACAATTCGGCTCCCACTGGACGGATTTTCATGAAATTCGATATTTGAGTATTTCTCGAAAATCTGTCGAGAAAATTCAGGTTTCGCTAGACTATGACAAGAATAACGGGTACTTTACGTGAAGAACTATGTACATTTACGGCAATATCTAGCTCAATTGTTCTTAGAACGAGAAACGTTTCAGACCAAAGTTGTAGAGAATATCAAAACATTTTATTTTTAATACCGTTTCTCAGAAAATCGTTCCGTTTATGAAATAATGCGGAAAAATATGACAGAGCCAGACAGAAAACAGATGACAATATAATACGGCTCATGCGCTTTGCATGCTCGATAAATAAGGCTGCAGACACACGCAGAATATATAATACTTACTGCTTTTGCACGGCAAAAATCGTTAGCTTACGCGCCTCAATGTTACGTTTATACGTACATTGCCTGTCTTGTCCTCTATACAGCATTCAAAACTGGAAGAACACGGTGTTCTCTGTGAGGTACGAACTACATCTTTATGTCTAATTTAGATAAATGTTATCCTTCAAAGGTTTAGTCAACATATTCGCTGTCACTTCCAACATGGAAAGACCGTCTCATTAAACCTGAACGTGAGAACACTCATGCCGCAGTAACGACTGACCCGCTCGTCATAACAACAAACAAAGCAATTCACTTTACAAAATTTGAAGTTTTCATGGTGAGGAAGATTCAGATTGTGGACTTCTAGATTATGACACCGCACGGTCTGGTATATGGCTAGTAACATTTGCAGAAACCTGTTGCCTTCATCTCTAAATACGTACAGAAGTAGATGGAGGCAAATATTCCTCTAAAAAATTAAAAAACACCGACCGCATTACAATGTGTCATAACCCACTAAACATACTTTTAATATAATACACGAATGTCTTCTTATACACTCTTAGGCTTACTTTGGGTATTACAGTCTTCTGGGATATGACGTCGTGTGTTCGGGTACAAATGTACCACCGCTTCGCAGGAACCTGTTGTCTTCATAATCAACATCGTGAGAAACCCAAATAATGGCAACTTCGGATATCTCACCATAATTCGTAGCTGTGATGCTGTATAACGTTACATGAAAAATTATAGGCCCATCCCCTAAACGAAATCCTTGAAAATCGTAATCAAAACTGCACTATCTGTGAAAACAGAATGACAGGATTGCAGGGATATCCATGGAGATGACAGAAGAAAGAGTTTTAACTCTTAATCGAATAATTTAAGAGCTTAATCTATAACAATTATTATTAACTATACATTGCCGTTATGAATGATGGGTTTGGACATTTGTCGGACTGACAGAGACCTGCTTCGTCTCGTATGGAATGGGTTGTCCCTAAGAGTGATCAAAGTTCTCTCTGTCTCTCTCTCTCTCTCTCGCTTTGAGTCGGACAAAATAAAAATTGTCATCGGCCTTTGAAAACACAACATTTCTGTGTCAGAGAAAAAAAGCTGCCATTACTGCTAAGACGCCAGTGCAGATACACTGTTTAGCGTGTAAGCTATCCAGATAGGAGTAAAAATAATGAGGTCTGCCATTAAAACTCATACAGTTGAAGCAATTTATTCCAGCGTGAAGTTGGAGTTTGCGGTAGTTTATACGGAGGTTCAGAGAGTACAAATAATTAACTTAGCGTGTTTGTGTGCGTGCACTCGCACGTGCGTGTGTGTGTGTGTGTGTGTGTGGCTAACATGCGGAAAGTTAATGCGAAAGGTTTGCGCGGCATAAATATGTTAGCTCATGCAAATCGCCGGATCTGGGAAAGATATGACCGAAGCACATGAATTTATATCATACAGGAAAGTTAGTCCAAAATGATATCAGATCCCTGACATTTTAACGAGGGTTTTTCTAACATTTTTATTTTGTCTTTTAAATCACGCTTGATTTCATGTAATACGCCATAAGCAAGCAAAGACACACACACGTAATATAAAAATGTACATGTTTCGACAGATATGTGCGCGTTATGAAAGTGGTATAATTTTAAATCTGTAATTTCTAGACAATACAGTCTGCACCGCGCTCTCATCATGGAGGTCCGAGTGCAATTCCAGCCCAGTGCACGTGTGATTTGTGTTGCATTAAGTGGTACAGTGACAGAATTCTCAACTATTTCGCCGGCTTTCCCCTGGTAGCATCATTAAACCAATGATCTTCACCCATTGGCTCATATGCCATAGACGCTCTATAATCTCAGCAATTCAGAGTTTCGTTAAATAACATACTTCTAGATAATCCAAGCGTCATGGAACAATTCAAACGTTTAAGTAAAAGCGTGTAAATGAATCTGTCTCATAATTCTCTGGGAGGGAAAATGAAACTGCTCCGAATTTTCAGGTTCAAAATATAAAATCGAAAAAAGAACTGTGGAACACGAATGAGGGGTGATGACCAATACTCTTCGGGTTTCTGGCAGCCATACGTTGTATGGAGATCGCTAGAAATTTGTGGCCATACGTGTGCGCTAAATAATTAATTTTCTGCCCATAAACAATATCAAGTGCGAGTATTTGTTGATAGATAGACCTACCTCCATCTGATTAAAGACAAAACTCACCGACTCTTTCAGTGGAGAAAAGATCATAAGCCAGGCTTCAGTGGATACTCACCTGTAAACAAGAGAAAAAAGAATCAGTTACAATTTTTTACAGTGTCGTGTAGCGTGTGTGGATTACTCAGCACGAGCGGCTACAGCGTCAGATGTTTCAATCCAATCATGCAGCCATGGCAACCTTTTGATACGCATGCCAATAGCTTTGAAGTCAGCCAGCCAGCAGCTACCAACTTACAACAAAGTGTCAGTAAAACAACATACAAAATGAAAAGCAGGCCAAAGTACACTGTTAGTAACACGAGTCAAAGAAGGGAATAAATATTAGGCACAAACCGTAAAAAAAATGCTTTTCTACGGTATACAAAGCTTAACCGTGTTCATTTCTAAACTACACTTCACAATTCTTCTATATACGGTCTTTATTTTATCTGACTCATGTCGTTGGTCACTACCTGCTGCCTACCTTCCCGCATGGAAGTTTGCTGCTCACCGAGTCACCTACACCCGGTATGTGGCAGAGGTGTTTAACGTCTGTATTCGTAAAGTCTGTCACAATTCAATCGCAATGGGAACACTATTGCAACATGGCGTGTTTCTGTTGGATGTATATGCGAACTACCGATCCTGATGCAAGTGTCGTAAATTCGGAAGAAAGCTTCATACCGATACGTTAAACACATACTGACACACTTTTGTGAACACGTGTCCTTCTACGACAACACACGTGAGTTTTCAACAAGGCAATGCAACAGATCACACATGAAATAAGTCTATGCTAAAATTAATATAATAATAGTCAGAAGATTGTGGCCTGCACTATCACCAGATCTGAACCCGTATGATTTTTACTTATGTTGCATGATAAAGGATGACGTGTATAGCAGTAATCCTTGCACTGAAAGCGATCAACAACAACAACAACAACAAAACATTCAGGACGTACTTTCTGCAACTGCACCAGCACAGGAATTCCACGTGCAACTAACAACGTACAAGATGTAAGTATGATAAGTGACTGCGACCCTAAAGAAACCATTTCCGCAAATTAAGTGTGGAGTAAAAACTCGGTAATATATGTAAATAATTATTTTGTGTTCAATTCTGTAAAGCCATCGCCTGTACAACGAATCAAATGCTTAAGTTTCAAGTCTCCTGAAAGGTTATATAGTGTTGCCTGGTAAACAGCAACTGCTGAAGGGAGAGTTTCACGCTCCGCCCGCTTTACCGACGGAGTAAGAGCCCTCAGTACCCCCTTAATAGCAGTCTGCTTGGGCCCCAGAATCAGTTTGGACACATCAGAAGACAGAAACTTTCTAGCCCCAGCCGGAGGTCGAACTACGATTTCTTGTTTTCCAGCCTCTAGAATAGTCACTGCATCGAATATGCTATCCCCGTTCCTCTCTTTAACAACATAATTAAATTTATTTTGTTTTCAGGTTGTAATTTTATTTCAAATAAGCCTCGCTTCTGCGTTTCCTACCATAAAGTTTACTCTGTGAACGTTAGAACCGCAAATTCATATAGATGTGATTATGGTGGTAGAGATATTAATTTTATATTCCAATAAAATTATGTTTAGCTGATGTGCTGTAATTTGTAGTCCACACCCAACAGTGTACGGCTCGTAGAGTGCTGGTTTATATATCATTCACTTTAGACACCGCCCCTTTCCATTTTATGCATACAAACGTAAAGAGTAAAAGGCAACAAAATCATATTTTTGCTCTTTTCTTGTACGGGTGGAAGACTTGGTCTTATCCTACGGTAAGAGTATGTGAGTAGATGGAGGATGTTCGAGAAATAGAAGATACGGAGAATATTCTAACCCCTGAGCGAAAGTAAAAGGAGATTTCAGAAGCTTGTTCAGGGAAAAGTCCTGTAATTCGTAGACTTCATTGCATAACAATGGGGGAAAAAATAAAGGAAGTTTTGATGAACTGGCACAAAGAATGCATACGCGACATGACAAATTCTTACAAAAATTCTGTTAAAAATAAACTGAGGGAAAGAGACAAAGATGGGAGAAACAGACGCAAATGTTCAGGTGACATTAAAATATGTATTTAAAAAATAGGATGTGTAAATGCGAACCAGACTGATTTGGCGCAAGGCGGGGCCAATGTATGAAGTGGTACAAAGTAATGACTCTCCAATAAAAGGCGGGCTATTTCATGATTAGCTTAGCTGCTATGAGCTGCTGAACGAGAAACCTGCTAACCATGAAGTTATTTTTCATTTACATATCTGTAATTTCAAGTTCAAAAATTTCTCCGTCAGTCTCCTTATTAACAATTTGTGTTTGAGCTACAACATTAAGTCAATGCCTGTAGCCGTCTATTACGTAACAGAACATATTCCTTATCTTATTAACAATTTGTGTTTGAGCTACAACATTAAGTCAATGCCTGTAGCCGTCTATTACGTAACAGAACATATTCCTTATCTTATTAACAATTTGTGTTTGAGCTACAACATTAAGTCAATGCCTGTAGCCGTCTATTAAGTAACAGAACATATTCCTTATCTTATTAACAATTTGTGTTTGGGCTACAACATTAAGTCAATGCCTGTAGCCGTCTATTACGTAACATAACATATTCCTTATCTTATTAACAATTTGTGTTTGAGCTACAACATTAAGTCAATGCCTGTAGCCGTCTATTACGTAACAGAACATATTCCTTATCTTATTAACAATTTGTGTTTGAGCTACAACATTAAGTCAATGCCTGTAGCCGTCTATTACGTAACAGAACATATTCCTTATCTTATTAACAATTTGTGTTTGAGCTACAACATTAAGTCAATGCCTGTAGCCGTCTATTACGTAACAGAACATATTCCTTATCTTATTAACAATTTGTGTTTGAGCTACAACATTAAGTCAATGCCTGTAGCCGACTATTACGTAACAGAACATATTCCTTATCTACTAACAGCGCAGTATCATCACAAGGTACCGACAGGCTTCGACTTCAGAGGGCCATGCTCAGTTTTCACCATATCTGGAAATAGTCACAACGTCAACCTGTACTTTGAACTCTATGTTACTAACAGGTTTCTACTTAATACCTAGGCATGCCCGTTAGAAATATTTGCGTAAAAGTAAAGTCAAGCTGTACAATAAGTTTTAGTTCCTACATGCCTTTCCATTATTACCTATTCAATTTAAATTAGTAGGAATTATCATTTTTATTGTTATCTCATTCTGTGTACAAAACTAGTTATTCTACCTTATATAATTTTATGTGCTTATTCCGATAACACCTGTAAACATGTATAGACAAACATATTTTTAAACTTTTGTCGTCAGCCTGTTGTGTTTTATTGAACCACATTAATTACATGTTCCAAATACAACTTCTAGAATAACTTTTATATTTTATTCACTACAACATGTTTCGGCCTATCTTCTGGCAATCATCAGGTAGTTGATTTACAGTTGCACAAAAGGAAATGTTAGGTAGAGGCTTCTAACATTACGTAAATACGAAAGTAGATTCCTAGCGTAGAGCTATAAGGCCAACAACCAATAAGCAGTGACAGGGGGTTTAGAAAGAAAGCTGAAACATATAGGTACAAAATTTGAGTGATGAGCTAGATTTCATGGATCTATAAACGTTAAGTCACCACTTAATACATAATAACGTAACTTAATTTATTTAGTATATATTTAATTCGACATACAAATTGTTTTTATTATGTTCACACCTTAATACTACAATCTAAGTTGCACTTATAAGCTAGCCACCCCACTCTTAACCACCACACCTACACATAACTGAACAGATTATTTTCTTCTATCTACGAGTAAAAAATTATTTTTTAACAAATGTTAATCATTTTTATTATTATTCTATTATTGGGAACAATATTTTATTAATGGATATTGTAGACATTAGATGTGAAGGAGAGGCCTCTACCAAACAGTTCCTTTTACGCAACTGTAAATCAACTACCTGATAATGGCCACAAGATAGGCCGAAACATGTCGTAGTAAATAAAACAGAAAAGCTATTTCTTGAAGTTGTGTTATTCGGAACATATAATTAATCTGGAATAATATTTTTATTGTCCTTCTTTTTCATAATTACTGGGCAGAAATTTGTCAAGTACCAGTTATGCAGTCTTCTGCTGTTAGGTGCAATGCGGGGAGATATAAATTGATACTATAATCTTACGTTCCTTTTATGATGCTTATACCTTTTCTTGGCAAGAACTTTCATTATATGACGCTGCGCAAGACCGGCCGGCGGTGTAATATCTGAAACATTCCAGGCCGGCTCGCTTTTACAAGCATGTTCGCAGCGTCGCAATTAGAAAACTTGTATTATGCTGTGTCGTGAGTGTTTATTTATTAGTGTCTATAGCCGGAAGGCTAATTGTGTGTGATGTTTTTATTGCGTGAATTGCAGATCAGGAAATCAAAAGACAGCTCATATAGGCTATAGCCGAGATGTAAATTTTGTTCCCGGTTATACAAATATGTTTTCATAAAGCATAAAATAGGCGACACTTTAGTTTCTTATTATATTAATCACTTAAATTTCCGAGGCTGCTATGTGTACTAATTGCTGTATCGTGAAGAAACTCTGCAGTTTGCCAATACACTATGTTTATGAGACCTGTATTATTGCTAAAATAAGCAGCCATTTTTAGGCGTTTTTGCAAAATTGCGAAAAGCGATTATTAGCTTCGTCATGTTTGTCTGTCTGTCTGTCCGTCCATCCGCATGAAACAACGCGGCTCTTGCAGGACGGATTTTCATAAAATTTTATATTGGAGCATTTTTCGAAAATCTGTCGAGAACATTCAATTACCATTAAAATCTGACAATAATAACGGGCACTTGACATGAAGACCTACGTACATTTATGATAATATCTGGCTGAATTCTTCTTAGAATGAGAAATGTTTCAGACAAAAGTTGTAGAGAATATCAAAACACACATTTTATGTTTAATAACATTTTTCACAAAATCGCGCCTTTTATGAAATAATGTGGAAAAATACGGTACAGCCAGAGAGGTCACAGATGACAATATAATATGACGCATGCGCGTTGCATGATGGATAAATAAGGTTGCAGACACACACTCGGTATATGTAATATTTATTGCCTTTCCACAGCAATATTGGTTCCTCGAACGCGCCTCAATATTACGTTTATACGTATGTTGTCTGTCTTGTTTCCTTATACAGTTGCAACAGATTTATCTGTCTAAAGGAAAAGGGCTGTGTTCTCTGTGAGGTACGAACTGGATATTCGTATATAACGTGGCATGATATGAGTCTTAAAAGGGTTAATTAAGGTTTCTAATAAGACGATATGGCTGGCTGTGAAAAGAGATTAGGCGCAGTAGCGAACTACGACAGTAACTGGAGGAACTCGTATATGTAATTGCGACGGCTTTATGACTGAGGTGACACAGTAATGAACCTGGTTTCGTCAGCGTCACTTGTCTGGAATATTCAAGCAGTATCCGCAGAGGAAGGTGAGGTTACGTCACACAGTGCAGCCTCACGTGACGTCCTGATACAGCCGTGCGCCTACCTGCAGAGTACGTGACTTGCTGTTGGAGCACCTGAGCATATTCTTTCCTCCCACAAATAATTAGGTAAAAATAAAGTCGTCCTTCATTTTAACCGAGCATCACAACGTGAACAGGTGTGGAGGAGTGGAGGTATAGTTCCGTGTTTCTTACAGTGCAGGCTCGTGTACCGAAAGCTCTAAACTTGTATTCAGGAAATGCTCGGCTCGACTCCAGTCGGGGATTCTCATGGCTGAGGTTATTCGTGGTTTTCTTCAGTCCATCCAAGTAAATAGTGGGATTGTACCTCCATTACGCCACGAGCACTTCCTTCAGTTTGCTTTTCAATTCATCGTTCACTACTCAGTCATACTACCTTTCGATGCTCTATAACTACCTGCCTTTGCATTGCACATGCATGTAGCAAACACACTTAAGAATTCATTTTATACATTTAGGCATTTTTAAAACATCCTGCAGAGTTTCTGTTTTATTTTCCAAAATTCCGTTTGTTTCATATTTTATCTTCTTTCAAATAATACGTATTTTTTCCACAAACCATACACTAAAACCTAAATACCCATCCCGGCAGAATAAAGGGTATAGAGGTACTGACAGCGTCACAGAAACAACCATAATCACAAATGCATATGTTATTAACCTCAGGAGTCGATGGAGGTGGTTTGTCAGCTTTGCGATTCGGTTGCTTTTGCTCCCACGGAGAGTCGGGTGGCTATTGGGCAATATAGATAGGACACATCCTGCCTCGATGCAACAGCGAACAGAAAAATTCCTTTCCTCCAACCGGAAATCGAGACCATATTGCCCGTTTGTATATATATATATATATATATATATATATATAATACAGTCTATAATAGAATCTCTTATACCGTGGATATGTTAAATTAGCAATATAAATTCAAATACACTATTAAAATTGTGCAGTCTTGTTTTCCTAGGTTCAATACTTTTCATCGCCGGTTTTCTTTACAGAAGCTAGATGAATTTACGAAAGCGTCCGAAAGTCCAATGTGTAGCTAACATTTCAATACCTTTTGAACACTTGATAAGACTAATTTGTTTACCTTACAATAATTTTTACAAATTATAATTTGTAAAACGCATTAATGAAAGAAAGAAGGACAGAAATAAAAGTGAAACCTATACGTAGTAAAGTATAAGAAAAAACATATTCCATAATGAATAACAAAACCCATGCTTGTCAGTACTGAAGAAAAGATCCTTTATACTAATGTTGTTATGCACGTGTCTTAACGCGGGTATGGATATACACGGTGTTTAACCACCCTTATGCCACACCTGTAACGTAATTCAATACATGCAGTTACATCCCCATGAGACGTCGCAATTGTTCCTTCCTTTTGAATGGCACAGTGATGAATACTTGCGAGGAATTAAACATACCAAAAGATAAAGTTAACGATATAAAATTATACTGGCATATGACTTATTAAAATAATAATACATATAGAGCGGAAGTATTTGAAGAAAACTTCAATTTGACTTCTTGAAAAGTGAATGATACAAAACTGATACGTCAGATATAAATCAGATTGCGTCCAGGCAAATACTCTTCCTTATTAATAATATGATATTCTTCAGAAGATAATACCAAACAAATTTTCCAACTTCCAGTGAGGAGCGCATTACAATTTATGGACAAGTCATAATATTTGCATTGGCTAAGGCCGAAACTTCAAACTAGAGGGCGGTGTGCAAATCCACACAGCTGCTAGCAAGTACGAATGTCTGCCCAGTAATGGGATCAGTAAATTGGTTCGAGAAACTTCCATGATGCGAAAGAAGTAATTATTTAGTTCCAGTTGGTTCGTGAGAGAGACGGGAAGAATTGAGAACAATTAAGAACAGTTTGGATTCCGCATTTGTCTATAACAGCTTCCTTTTTTTTTTGTTTGGAACATTGAGATGTCTGCATCCTCACACTGTCTTCTTCCTTTTACTTGTAACTTGCTAGTAATGCCTCTCTTTTATTGCAAGTAACACTTGAACGTGCTCAGTTTTCCTTACTATTTCAAATAGAAGTTCTTCAACAATGAAACCACAAGTTCTGTATTGAAAGCGATGTAATAAACGCCTCCGTTTGTGCCAAAAATTCTGCTTTCGATGCCAAATTTTTAATAATTTAATAAATTTGGAATAACAGAAAGAGTATTCAGATGAAGTATCGGAGACGTAATTAAAGTTGTAATTCTGAGAAGTTTCAGTACTCGGTATAACGTGAAAGGTTAAATGTATAAAAATACCTAATAAAATTACAAATTAATAATTATACGTACGGCGTAGAACTTCAAAATGTGTTTCTGCGCATGATCCCCAGTAGTAGGGTAAGACACTAATTTCGCCTCGCTATATTATGGAAATATTTATAAAGCATACTTAAAAGTATCTGTTGAGAAACCTAACTTCTTGGCGAATTCAATGGGTAGTGACACGCAATAAGATGTGTTAATTCACGAAATTACATACGTTGACTCATGAATGCCAGTTATTTTAAAGATGTCCGCTATAGCCTTGAAGTTTCATATTGTTGCTCTGCTTAAAAATGTCAAAACAAAAAGAACATTTACACGAATTTATTTTGGTATAAATATTCAAGTCTTCTAGGAGGTTACACCGTGGCAATCGATAAAGTAACCGACACAACACCCCCAGAGAAACAAAGCTCCAGCAACATCGCTCTGAGAACCACAGATATCACACTGTGTTTATTTTCTACATCTGCACTAAGGTTACGTTCTTTGCTGTAGTGTTTCACTAGCTAATGCTGTCCGCTGAATTAATATACCTAATTTCTAACGCGGTCACTACTTGTTATGTACTTTATATTTTAAGAAAATATAAATTTAACAAGAGAAAACTACACAAATATTTTAAAAGAAGCTGTGAAACGTAAACCTGCAGGTACACTTTTCATTTTTATCCCATTTAATTTAAATTTATTTTACCTCTGCACCAATTTTATGCAAGAAATTAAGATCGTTAGAGTATAAAAAGTGACGCTTTTATACCAACAAAATGGCCTGCCCATATTTTCTGTCCCACATTATATTACAGTTATGATATAAAAACGTATGTCTGAGGTAAAACTTTGTAGGCCTGCTTACGGTCGGATAAGCTGCCACCTGCTGTGGGTAGTAACTGTTGGTTAGCCATGCTTTTTTGTTTGCCTTGTGGTCTGTTATTTTACGTGATGTTCGTAAAGTTCTGGTACACGTGATTCGGCGGCTCCATGTACATTACCAGTAAATGTCTCCATGCAGTTCCCTCCTTTTATCAAAGTGATAACCCGTAAATCCCATGATATAGGAACACATTGGTACCAACAAGTAAAGTGGAGGCTAGTTACTGGCAGGTGAATGGGACAAACATAAGGACGACAGCCTGGGTTCGACTAAAGTTCTGTGTTTAAACTAAATAAAGCCATGCGGTCACAGTACTCAAAAATATTCACTTTATAAAACTTACACAAACAGACAAGCACCTTAAACAGTAAGTCGACTTTCATAATTACTTCCTTAGTTTTATTTATTTAACACGAACCGAAAATTAACACAATTTCTTGTATCACATATTTGTCTAAATCTTTTAAATAGGCACACTTCTACATTCGGTTAATTTTCCATAAGCATTATAATAACATAAAGAACAACATGACAATTTTAATGCCACCATATAATTACTGTCATTCATTCAGTTTCCAGAAACTAAAGTGTGCGAGCATGACATTATGTGCTATTACTTACCGTAGTGCCACCCATTTTGGTAAGGCTTATAAATAAAAATCATCCTGTTTTATATGTCACATCGATTGTGCTGGCTTAGCGACAATACAGCAGGGAGAATACAGGCCTATATACAGGCTGTCTTAGCAACCATCAGACATGGAAGGAGGAAGGAAATGTGAGCTATTTAGCGCATAGAGTAGCATATGTGAATCTTCCTCCATTACCCATCCACCTTCATAGTAAACGCTCTCTGTCTATGTCTCTGTCTCTGTCTCTCTCTCTCTCACTGTGCTGTCAGTGTTGATGGAGGAGTGTGCAATGTCGGTAGCACGGGAAAGCAGAGAAAAACTAACCCCCAAAACCCGTGTTCTTTCTTTCCCTAACCTGAGTGGAGTTACAGAACTTGTTACTGTATTTTTACTGCTGGCATTATGCGAACCTTGTGCAAATATTTATTTAACTGCAAATAATAAACGCCTGACTTATTAAACTTCATAGTAAAAGAATTAGCAATATGCTAGGGGTTCTACTCGACAATATCCAATCTTTTATGGTCTTATTTAACGAGGCTGTCAACTGCTGATATTAAATATAGAGCATTAATGGAATTATACTAACAGGGGAAAGCAGAAGTTCTCGGAGAAAAGCTTGTCCCAGTGCCATTTCATCCACCACTAACTAATGCCATAAGAACTGGTCCGAAACTGAACCAGAGCCGCAGCCGTGAGACCAGCGACTACGTACGGTCGTTTGGCAATACACCTTAATTAAATACAGTCGAACCCGGTTATAACTACATCGGTTAATGAGCCACCCTGTCTATTGCGACAGATATTCTGTGGAAACAATAAATGTTTCACCATTAAAAGTAACATTATACTCCTAGGTTAGAAAAACACTCGTTTATAAGGACACAAATTATTCAGTCTCTTTCATGACGTTATAACCGAGTTTGATTGTATTTAAATTACGACTTTTAAGAACCCCTAAAATAACTGGGACATTTAATTTATAAAATAATCAACTCTATATTTAAGAAACAAAGGAGAATGCCTACTTAAAGTGCAATTTAATATCTATGTTTCTGTATTTGCAGTAAATGATTTGAAGACTGTACATAAATACTGTACAAAAGAGTGTAGCAGGGCAACCTGAGTTCGAGTCTAAGGACTGCCATCCCCAGATGAAAGGTGTGGTACTGCACATTGTTGCCGATTGTTGCTGGTCTCCTTAGCACCCACAACAACGAGCAAGAAGCTTTCGATTGGGTTTCACCTTTTATTATTACAACAATACGAGTATCAGAGCTCGCTACAACAATGTCTGCAGACTTCTTTTCTCGGAACCACAACAGTTGCCTGTCGCATGGTATTTCCTATTATTACTCCCCTCCCCGTTTGTCACCAATCTATCCCTAGCGCCGTGGAGGCAATCCGCGCTATGCAGGCGTTGGTACGTAGATCTCAACGAGTAAAGACAGAAATTTTCCTGGTTCGGAGTGGGACTGATTAAAAACCAAGCACGATAAAATTCCTTGAGTGGAGCTCGTCTCTGTCCTGAGTTAATAGTCGGAGCCTCGCTTCCAGCCATAGACACACGACCTGTGTAAACTACTGGTGCCCAATTGAAGTTAATAAATAAAATAATTAAAAACTCAGTGGCTAGTGAATGGATGCGCTGTTACAACGGAGTACAACACAAAACCAGCTAGCTAACCTTGAGAAGGACATGGTGAAATATACTGAGACACACAACATTCTGTGGGCATTAACACGGATACGACGTTTATGCCAGTGTTTCTTAGAATTCAGATTAAAGAAGGATTTTATGAAAATCAAGCACATAATATAAGGAAGTCTGACATTTGATCTCTGAAGGCAGGGCAAAGTTTCCTTAATATGAGACGTAGAATGACCTATATTGCCTTGCTTAACGGATACTACAAGTTTATATGCGTAATGGTACATTTATAAACGTTTGTTATAAATTTGGAATATCTACATATTCTCATAATGTAAACAAATCACACCCTGCCAAATTCTTCTTACAGTTAGTACGCAAAATATTAAATAAAGTGACTAAATTTGTACTTCTGCAAAACACACGTCCATAACAAGTGAATTCCAAACCTAGGGCCCACTTTCCAACCTCCTACATTTATTCACACAATGATTTTATTCTATTAATTACTTAATTATGTAGCTAAACAAACTGCTATCATGACGACAGACTACGAAGGTGACAGAAATCATAAGATGTATTTAGGAACGGTTCCTTGTCCATTGTGTTTATTATTGGGAATGATGAAAAGTACGTAATAAAGAGTCTCCGAAGTATTCAATTATTTAGTAAGGGAATTTCCATACTGGTATTGGGATTTGCATTTTTTTTCCCTATGGCTCGACAGCCCTTAGGGGGCCTAGGCCTCGTCATTGTACGACGCTTCACGATCACACTGATAGACACACCACGTTCGGTAGGACTCTTCTGGACGAGGGACCAGCTCGTCGCAGAGGCCTCTACCTGGCAACACACAACACTCACAAGAGACAGACATCCATGCCCCCGGTGGGATTTTTTTTCTGTCCCGTTTTTTCCTTTGATCCATTTTGTACTTTTAAATCCTTCTGTCCTTCATGTCACTTTATGTTCCATACTACTGTCCTATAACAAACACAACACAAACATCCATGCCCCCGGCGGGATTCGAACCCAAATCCCAGCAAGCGAGCGGCCGTAGACCCACGCCTTAGATCGCGCGGCCACTGGGATCGGCGGGATTTTCATTACACGGTATAATTTATTGTCTGATTAGTACTGGAATCCTTCTATAATATATGCTTAATGAACTGCTAATGAGTCCGTATGAAGTCACAATCAACTGTATCACGCGTACCATTCGGAACGAAAATGACAGCTTCATATCTTTAAATTCGGCTGGGCGGAATAAGGGTCGAAGGGAGGGGGGGGGGTTCGATTTCCAGAGCTGCGGGCCCCGCGGCCATCGACCTGAGCAGCTGCATAGTTCCGTTCCACAAAACCGGACAAGGGGAGGTGACGGCATGGCGACTACACTGTCTGTCTGCGAGCAACTGAAAAATGAAACAGCAGGCTGCCAACTGCAGGTAGCACAGTCCGCCTTAAGAAACTGTTCGTCGCTCAGCTGGTTGTTACTTTCACCGCCACTTATAAAAGCCCAAGGCTCATTATCGTGATCACAACAGCCACCAAACGGCCATATGCCGAACGCGGTGGATTCCAGTCCGCACGTTCACACACCATTGTGCCTTCTACATCTAGGTCTGTCAAACAGACTCTTATCATCAGATTTCGCAAATGAAATTTTACTTTCGTTTTCCGCTCCCTCATTCGCAACATATGAATCGAACATCGCAAACTTCCTCGTTTAGTCTTCCAATAAATATTTTGCGGAAAGTAAAAATTATAAAGGTTTTCATTATACAGTTTTCTCCACAATTCTCTTACTTTGTCTTCAGCTCAAATGTTCTCCTCAGCACT